>JAFJYJ010000001.1:0-5000000 GCA_019022615.1 Acacia melanoxylon
AACAATTTTAACCATTCCGGAATCCTCATGAAAAATGAGGAGCGTGGGTGAGTTTCACGCAATTCCGAGATGTTGAAAAAGTTCGTGTACGTGTGAGCTCAAGTAGGCGCAAATGGCCTATTTTCCCGTTCAGGGACCAAACGGAGGAATCTCGCAACAATTTTGGCATTCTTGAATCCTCATTAAAAATGAGGAGGTGGGCGAAGTTTCACGCAATTCCGAGACGTTGAAAAAGTTCGTGTACATCGACCTCAAGTAGGCCCAAATGGCCTATTTGCCCGTTTTCAGGCCCCAACGGAGGAATCTAGCAACAATTTTAGGCATTCTGGAATCCTCATGAAAAATGAGGAGGGTGGGTGAGTTTCCACGCAATTCCGAGACGTTGAAAAGTTCGTGTACATCGACTCAAGTAGGCCCAAATGGCCTATTTGCCGTTCAGGGCTCCAACGGAGGAATCTGCAACAATTTTAGGCATTCTGGAATCCTCATTAAAAATGAGGAAGGTGTGGGTGAGTTTCACGCAATTCCGAGACGTTGAAAAAGTTCGTGTACATCGACCCTCAAGTAGGCCCAAATGGCCTATTTGCCTTGTTCGGGGCCCAACGGAGGAATCTCGCAAGAATTTTAGGCATTCTGGAGACCTCATTAAAAATGAGGAGCGTGGGTGAGTTTCCTCGCAATTCCGAGACGTTGAAATTGTTCGTGTACCTCTGAGCTCAAGTTTGCCCAAATGGCCTATTTGCCCATTCAGGGCCTAAACGGAGGAATCTCGCAATAATTTTAGGCATTCTGGAATCATCATGAATAATGACGAGGGTGGTTGAGTTTCCACGCAATTATGAGATGTTGAAAAAGTTCGTGTACGTCTGAACTCAAGTAGTCCCAAATGGCCTATTTGCCTGTTCAGGGTCCCGACGGAGGAATCTCGCAATAATTTTAGGCATTCTGGAATTCTCATGAAAAATGAGGAGGGTGGGTGAGTTTCCACGCAATTCCGAGACGTTGAAAAAGTTCGTGTACATCTGATCTCAAGTAGGCCCAAATGGCCTATTTGCCCGATCAGGGCCCAAACGGAGGAATCTCGCAAGAATTTTAGGCATTCTGGAATCCTCATGAAAAATGAGGAGGGTGGGTGAGTTTCCACGCAATTCCGAGACGTTGAAAAAGTTCGTGTACATCTGAGCAAAAGTAGGCCAAAATGTCCTATTTTCCCGTTTAGGGCTCCAACAGAGGAATCTCGCAACAATTTTAGGCATTCTGGAATCCTCATGAAAAATGAGGAGGGTGGGTGAGTTTCCACGCAATTCCGAGACGTTGAAAAAGTTCGTGTACATCTGACCTCAAGTAGGCCCAAATGGCCTATTTCCCGTTCAGGGCTCCAACGGAGGAATCTCGCAACAATTTTAACCATTCTGGAATCCTCATGAAAAATGAGGAAGGTGGGTGAGTTTCCACGCAATTCCGAGATGTTGAAAAAGTTCGTGTACATCTGACCTCAAGTAGGCCCAAATGGCCTATTTGCCCGTCAGGGCCCAACGGAGGAATCTCGCAATAATTTTAGGCATTCTGGAATCCTCATTAAAAATGAGGAGGGTGGGTGAGTTTCCACGCAATTCCGAGATGTTGAAAAAGTTCGTGTACATCTGACCTCAAGTAGGCCCAAATGGCCTATTTGCCCGTTCGGGGCCCAACGGAGGAATCTCGCAATAATTTTAGGCATTCTGGAATCCTCATGAAAAATGAGGAGGGTGGGTGAGTTTCCACACAATTCCGAGACGTTGAAAAAGTTCGTGTACATCTGACCTCAAGTAGGCCGAAATGGCCTATTTGCCTTTTCAGGGCTCCAACGAAGGAATCTCGCAACAATTTTAGGCATTCTGGAATCCTCATAAAAATGAGGATGGTGGGTGAGTTTCCACGCAATTTCGAGACGTTGAAAAAGTTCGTGTACATTTGACCCCAAGTAGGCCCAAATTGCCTATTTGCTCGTTCAGGGCTCCAACGGAGGAATCTCGCAACAATTTTAACCATTCTGGAATCCTCATGAAAAATAAGGAGGGTGGGTGAGTTTCCACGCAATTCCGAGACGTTGAAAAAGTTCGTGTACATCTCTGAGCTCAAGTAGGCGCAAATGGCCTATTTGCCCGTTCAGGGCCCAACGGAGGAATCTCGCAAGAATTTTAGGCATTCTGGAATCCTCATGAAAAATGAGGAGGGTGGGTGAGTTTCCACGCAATTCCGAGATGTTGAAAAAGTTCGTGTACATCTGACCTCAAGTAGGCCCAAATTGACAATTTGCTCGTCCAGGGCCCCAACGGAGGAATCTCGCAATAATTTTAGCCATTCTGGAATCCTCATGAAAAATGAGGAGGGTGGGAGAGTTTCCACGCAATTCCGAGACGTTGAAAAAGTTCGTGTACATCTGACCTCAAGTAGGCCCAAATGGCCTATTTGCCCGTTCAGGGCCCAAACAGAGGAATCTCGCAACAATTTTAACCATTCTGGAATCCTCATTAAAAATGAGGAGGTGGGTGAGTTTCCACGCAATTCCGAGATGTTGAAAAAGTTCGTGTACATCTGACCTCAAGTAGGCCCAAATGGCCTATTTGCCCGTTCAGGGCCCCAACGGAGGAATCTCGCAATAATTTTAGGCATTCTGGAATCCTCATGAAAAATGAGGAGGGTGGGTGAGTTTCCACGCAATTCCGAGATGTTGAAAAAGTTCGTGTACATCTGACCTCAAGTAGGCCCAAATGGCCTATTTGCCCGTTCAGGGCTCCAACGGAGGAATCTCGCAACAATTTTAGGCATTCTGGAATCCTCAAAAAAAATTAGGAGGGTGGGTGAGTTTCCACGCAATTCCGAGATGTTGAAAAAGTTCGTGTACATCTGACCTCAAGTATGCCCAAATGGCCTATATGCCCGTTCAGGCCCAACGGAGGAATCTCGCAACAATTTTAGGCATTCTGGAATCCTCATGAAAAATGAGGAGGGTGGGTGAGTTTCCACGCAATTCCGAGACGTTGAAAAGTTCGTGTACATCGACCTCAAGTAGGCCCAAATGGCCTATTTTCCGTCAGGGCCCAACGGAGGAATCTCGAACAATTTTAGGCATTCTGGAATCCTCATGAAAAATGAGTAGGTGGGTGAGTTTCCACGCAATTCCGAGACGTTGAAAAAGTTCGTGTACATCTGACCTCAAGTAGTCCCAAATGGCCTATTTGCCCGTTCAGGGCTCCAACGGAGGAATCTCGCAACAATTTTAACCATTCTGGAATCCTCATTAAAAATGAGGAAGGTGGGTGAGTTTCCACGCAATTCCGAGATGTTGAAAAAGTTCGTGTACATCTGACCTCAAGTAGGCCCAAATGGCCTATTTTCCCGTTCAGGGCCCCAACGGAGGAATCTCGCAACAATTTTAGGCATTCTGGAATCCTTGTGAATATTGACGAGGGTGGGTGAGTTTACACGCAATTCCGAGATGTTGAAAAGTTCGTGTACGTGTCAGCTCAAGTAGGCGCAAATTGCCTATTTCCCCGTTCAGGGACCAAACGGAGGAATCTCGCAATAATTTTTGGCATTCTGGAATCCTCATGAAAAATGAGGAGGGTGGGTGCGTTCTCACGCAATTCCGAGATGTTGAAAAAGTTCTTGTACATCTAACCTCATCTAAGCCCAAAGGGCCTATTTGGCCGTTCAGGGCGCAAACGGAGGAATCTCGAAACGATTTTAGGCATTCTGGAATCCTCATTAAAAATGAGGAGGGTGGGTGAGTTTCCACGCAATTCCGAGATGTTGAAAAAGTTCGTGTACATCTGACCTCAAGTAGGCCCAAATGGCCTATTTGCCGGTTCAGGGCCCAAACGGAGGAATCTCGCAACAATTTTAGGCATTCTGGAATCCTCATGAAAAATGAGGTAGGTGGGTGAGTTTCCACGCAATTCCGAGACGTTGAAAAGTTCGTGTACATGTCGACCTCAAGTAGGCCCAAATGGCCTATTTGCCCGTTCAGGGGCCCAACGGAGGAATCTCGCAACAATTTTAACCATTACGGAATCCTCATGAAAAATGAGGAGGTGGGTGAGTTTCACGCAATTCCGAGACGTTGAAAAAGTTCGTGTACATCGACCTCAAGTAGGCCCAAATGGCCTATTTGCCCGTTCGGGCTCCAACGAAGGAATCTCGCAACAATTTTAACCATTCGGGAATCCTCATGAAAAATGAGGAGGGTGGGTGAGTTTCCACGCAATTCCGAGATGTTGAAAAAGTTCATGTACCTCTGACCTCAAGTAGGCCCAAATGGCCTATTTGGCCGTTCAGGGCCCAAACGGAAGAATCTCTCAAGAATTTTAGGCATTCTGGAATCCTCATGAGGAGGGTGGGTGAGTTTGCACGCAATTGCGAGACGTTGAAAAAGTTCGTGTACATCTGACCTCAAGTAGACCCAAATTACCTATTTGCCCGTTCTAGGCCCCAACGGAGGAATCTCGCAATAATTTTAGGCATTCTGGAATCCTCATGAGGAGGGTGGGTGGGTTTCCACGCAATTCCGAGGCGTTGAAAAAGTTCGTGTACATCTGAACTCAAGTAGGACCAAATTGCCTATTTGCCCGTTCAGGGCCCCAACGGAGGAATCTCGCAATAATTTTAGGCATTCTGGAATCCTCATGAAAAATGAGGAGGGTGGGTGAGTTTCCACGCAATTCCGAGACGTTGAAAAAGTTCGTGTACATCTGACTCAAGTAGGCCCAAATGGCCTATTTGCCCGTTCAGGGCCCAACGGAGGAATCTCGCAAGAATTTTAGGCATTCTGGAATCCTCATGAAAAATGAGGAGGGTGGGTGAGTTTCCACGCAATTCCGAGACGTTGAAAAAGTTCGTGTACATCTGACTTCAAGTAGGCCGAAATGGCCTATTTGCCCGTTCAGGGCTCCAACGGAGGAATCTCGCAACAATTTTAACCATTCTGGAATCCTCATTAAAAATGAGGAGGGTGGGTGAGTTTCCACGCAATTCCGAGATGTTGAAAAAGTTCGTGTACATCTGACCTCAAGTAGGCCCAAATGGCCTATTTGCCCGTTCAGGGCCCCAACGGAGGAATCTCGCAACAATTTTAACCATTCTGGAATCCTCATTAAAAATGAGGAGGGTGGGTGAGTTTTCACGCAATTCGAGACGTTGAAAAAGTTCGTGTACATCTGACCTCAAGTAGGCCCAAATGGCCTATTTTCCCGTTCAGGGCCCAACGGAGGAATCTCGCAATAATTTTAGGCATTCTGGAATCCTCATGAAAAATGAGGAGGGTGGGTGAGTTTCCACGCAATTCCGAGACGTTGAAAAAGTTCGTGTACATCTGACCTCAAGTAGGCCCAAATGGCCTATTTGCCCGTTCATGGCCCCAACGGAGGAATCTCGCAACAATTTTAGGCATTCTGGAATCCTCATGAAAAATGAGGAGGGTGGGTGAGTTTCCACGCAATTCCGAGATGTTGAAAAAGTTCGTGTACCTCTGACCTCAAGTAGGCCCAAATTGCCTATTTGCCCGTTCTGGGCCCCAACGGAGGAATCTCGCAATAATTTTAGGCATTCTGGAATCCTCATGAAAAATGAGGAGGGTGGGTGAGTTTCCACGCAATTCCGAGACGTTGAAAAAGTTCGTGTACATCTGACCTCAAGTAGGCCCAAATGGCCTATTTGCCCGTTCAGGGCCCAACGGAGGAATCTCGCAATAATTTTAGGCATTCTGGAATCCTCATTAAAAATGAGGAAGGTGGGTGAGTTTCCACGCAATTCCGAGATGTTGAAAAAGTTCGTGTACATCTGACCTCAAGTAGGCCCAAATGGCCTATTTGCCCGTTCAGGGCTCCAACGGAGGAATCTCGCAACAATTTTAACCATTCTGGAATCCTCATTAAAAATGAGGTGGGTGGGTGAGTTTCCACGCAATTCCGAGATGTTGAAAAAGTTTGTGTACATCTGACCTCAAGTAGGCCCAAATGGCCTATTTGCCCGTTCAGGGCCCCAACGGAGGAATCTCGCAACAATTTTAGGCATTCTGGAATCCTCATGAAAAATGAGGAGGGTGGGTGAGTTTCCACGCAATTCCGAGACGTTGAAAAGTTCGTGTACATCTGACCTCAAGTAGGCCCAAATGGCCTATTTGCCCGTTCAGGGCTCCAACGGAGGAATCTCGCAACAATTTTAGGCATTCTGGAATCCTCATGAAAAATGAGGAGGGTGGGTGAGTTTCCACGCAATTCCGAGATGTTGAAAAATTTCGTGTACGTGTGAGCTCAGGTAGTCGAAAATGGCCTATTTTCCTGTTCATGGTCCAAACGGAGGAATCTCGCAACAATTTTAGGCATTCTGGAATCCTCATGAAAAATGAGGAGGGTGGGTGAGTTTCCACGCAATTCCGAGATGTTGAAAAAGGTCGTGTACATCTGACCTCAAGTAGGCCCAAATGGCCTATTTCCCGTTCAGGGCCCAACGGATGAATCTCGCAAGAATGTTAGGCATTCTGGAATCCTCATTAAAAATGAGGTGGGTAGGTGAGTTTCCACGCAATTCCGAGATGTTGAAAAAGTTTGTGTACATCTACCTGAAGTAGGCCCAAATGGCCTATTTGCCCGTTCAGGGCCCCAACGGAGGAATCTCGCAACAATTTTAGGCATTCTGGAATCCTCATTAAAAATGAGGAGGGTGGGTGAGTTTCCACGCAATTCCGAGACGTTGAAAAAGTTCGTGTACATCTGACCTCAAGTAGGCCCAAATGGCCTATTTGCCCGTTCAGGGCCCCAACGGAGGAATCTCGCAACAATTTTAGCCCTTTTTAAATCCTCATGAAAATGAGGAGGGTGGGTGCGTTTCCACGCAATTCCGAGACGTTGAAAAAGTTCGTGTACATATGAGCTCAAGTAGGCCCAAATGTCCTATTTGCCCGTTCAGGGCCCAACAGGAGGAATCTCGCAAGAAATTTAGGCATTCTGGAATCCTCATGAAAAATGAGGAGGGTGGGTGAGTTTCCACGCAATTCCGAGATGTTGAAAAAGTTCGTGTACATCTGACCTCAAGTAGGCCCAAATGGCCTATTTGCCCGTTCAGGGCCAAACGGAGGAATCTCGCAACAATTTTAGGCATTCTGGAATCCTAGTGAATATTGACGAGGGTGGGTGAGTTTCCACGCAATTCCGAGATGTTGAAAAAGTTCGTGTACGTGTGAGCTCAAGTAGGCGCAAATTGCCTATTTGCCCGATCAGGGCCCAATCGGATGAATCTCGCAAGAATGTTAGGCATTCTGGAATCCTCATTAAAAATGAGGTGGGTAGGTGAGTTTCCACGCAATTCCGAGATGTTGAAAAAGTTTGTGTACATCTACCTGAAGTAGGCCCAAATGGCCTATTTGCCCGTTCAGGGCCCAACAGGAGGAATCTCGCAACAATTTTAGGCATTCTGGAATCCTCATGAAAAATGAGGAGGGTGGGTGAGTTTCCACGCAATTCCGAGACGTTGAAAAAGTTCGTGTACATCTGACCTCAAGTAGGCCCAAATGGCCTATTTGCCCGTTCAGGGGCCCCAACGGAGGAATCTCGCAACAATTTTAGGCATTCTGGAATCCTCATGAAAAATGAGGAGGGTGGGTGAGTTTCCACGCAATTCCGAGACGTTGAAAAAGTTCGTGTACATATCTGACCTCAAGTAGGCCCAAATGGCCTATTTGCCCGTTCGGGGCCCAACGGAGGAATCTCGCAACAATTTTAGGCATTCTGGAATCCTCATGAAAAATGAGGAGGGTGGGTGAGTTTCCACGCAATTCCGAGATGTTGAAAAAGTTCGTGTACATCGACCTCAAGTAGGCCCAAATGGCCTATTTGCCCGTTCGGGGCCCAACGAAGGAATCTCGCAACAATTTTAACCATTCTGGAATCCTCATGAAAAATGAGGAAGGTGGGTGAGTTTCCACGCAATTCCGAGATGTTGAAAAAGTTCGTGTACATCTGACCTCAAGTAGGCCCAAATGGCCTATTTGCCCGTTCGGGGCCCAACGGAGGAATCTCGCAACAATTTTAGGCATTCTGGAATCCTCATTAAAAATGAGGAAGGTGGGTGAGTTTCCACGCAATTCCGAGATGTTGAAAAAGTTCGTGTACATCTGACATCAAGTAGGCCCAAATGGCCTATTTGCCCGTTCAGGGCCCAAACGGAGGAGTCTCGCAATAATTTTAGGCATTCTGGATTCCTAAGTAAAAATGAGGAGGGTGGGTGACTTTTCACGCAATTCCACATAATCCGAGAGGTTGTAGAAGTTCGTGTACATCTGACTTGCCCAAATGACCTATTTGGCCGTTCAAGGCCCAAACGGTGGAGTCTCGCAAGAATTTTAATCATTCTGGAATACTCATGAAAAATGAGGAGGGTGGGTGAGTTTCCACACAATTCCGAGACGTTGAAAAAGTTCGTGTACATCTGACCTCAAGTAGGCCCAAATGGCCTATTTGCCCGTTAGGGTCCCAACGGAGGAATCTCGCAACAATTTTAGTCATTCTGGAATCCTCATGAAAAATGAGGAGGGTGGGTGAGTTTCCACGCAATTCCGAGACGTTGAAAAAGTTCGTGTACATCGACCTCAAGTAGGCCCAAATGGCCTATTTGCCCGTTCAGGGCCCAAACGGAGGAATCTCGCAACAATTTTAGGCATTCTGGAATCCTAGTGAATATTGACGAGGGTGGGTGAGTTTCCACGCAATTCCGAGACGTTGAAAAGTTCGTGTAGATCTGAGATCAAGTAGGCGCAAATGGCCTATTTGCCCGTTCAGGGTCCAAACGGAGGAATCGCGCAACGATTTTAGGCATTCTGGAATCCTCATGAAAAATGAGGAGGGTGGGTGAGTTTCCACGCAATTCCGAGACGTTGAAAAAGTTCGTGTAGATTTGAGCTCAAGTAGGCCCAAATGTCCTATTTGCCCGTTCAGGGCCCCAACGGAGGAATCTCGCAACAATTTTAGGAATTTTGGAATCTTCATGAAAAATGAGGAGGGTGGGTGAGTTTCCACGCAATTCCGAGATGTTGAAAAAGTTCGTGTACATCTGACCTCAAGTAGGCCCAAATGGCCTATTTGCCCGTTCTGGGCCCCAACGGAGGAATCTCGCAACAATTTTAGGCATTCTGGAATCCTCATGAAAAATGAGGAGGGTGGGTGAGTTTCCACGCAATTCCGAGACGTTGAAAAAGTTCGTGTACATCTGAGCTCAAGTAGGCCCAAATGGCCTATTTGCCCGTTCAGGGGCCCAAACGGAGGAATCTCGCAACAATTTTAGGCATTCTGGAATCCTCATGAAAAATGAGGAGGGTGGGTGAGTTTCCACGCAATTCCGAGACGTTGAAAAAGTTCGTGTACATCTGACCTCAAGTAGGCCCAAATGGCCTATTTGCCCGTTCAGGGCCCCAACGGAGGAATCTCGCAACAATTTTAGGCATTCTGGAATCCTCATGAAAAATGAGGAGGGTGGGTGAGTTTCCACGCAATTCCGAGATGTTGAAAAAGTTCGTGTACATCTGACCTCAAGTAGGCCCAAATGGCCTATTTGCCCCTTCAGGGCCCAAACAGAGGAATCTCGCAAGAATTTTAGGCATTCTGGAATCCTCATGAAAAATGAGGAGGGTGGGTGAGTTTCCACGCAATTTCGAGACGTTGAAAAAGTTCGTGTACATTTGACCCCAAGTAGACCCAAATTGCCTATTTGCCCGTTCTGGGCCCCAACGGAGGAAACTCGCAATAATTTTAGGCATTTTGGAATCCTCATGAAAAATAAGGAGGGTGGGTGAGTTTCCACGCAATTCCGAGACGTTGAAAAAGTTCGTGTACATCTGACCTCAAGTAGGCCCAAATGGCCTATTTGCCCGTTCAGGGCCCCAACGGAGGAATTTCGCAACTATTTTAACAATTCTGGAATCCTCATTAAAAAATGAGGAAGGTGGGCGAGTTTCCACGCAATTCCGAGATGTTGAAAAAGTTCGTGTACATCTGAGCTCAAGTAGGCCCAAATGGCCTATTTGCTCGTTCAGGGCCCAAACGGAGGAATCTCGCAAGAATTTTAGGCATTCTGGAATCCTCATGAAAAATGAGGAGGAGGGTGAGTTTCCACGCAATTCCGAGACGTTGAAAAAGTTCGTGTACATCTGACCTCAAGTAGGCCCAAATGGCCTATTTGCCCGTTCAGGGCTCCAACGGAGGAATCTCGCAACAATTTTAACCATTCTGGAATCCTCATTAAAAATGAGGAAGGTGGGTGAGTTTCCACGCAATTCCGAGACGTTGAAAAAGTTCGTGTACATATGACCTCAAGTAGGCCCAAATGGCCTATTTGCCCGTTCAGGCCCCAACGGAGGAATCTCGCAAAAATTTTAGGCATTCTGGAATCCTCATGAAAAATGAGGAGGGTGGGTGAGTTTCCACGCAATTCCGAGACGTTGAAAAAGTTCGTGTACATCTCGACCTCAAGTAGGACCAAATTGCCTATTTGCCCGTTCAGGGCCCAACGGAGGAATCTCGCAACAATTTTAACCATTCTGGAATCCTCATTAAAAATGAGGAAGGTGGGTGAGTTTCCACGCAATTCCGAGATGTTGAAAAAGTTCGTGTACATCTGACCTCAAGTAGGCCCAAATGGCCTATTTGCCCGTTCATGGCCCCAACAGAGGAATCTCGCAAGAATTTTACGTATTCTGGAATCCTAATGAAAAATGAGGAGGGTGGGTGAGTTTCCACGCAATTCCGAGATGTTGAAAAAGTTCATGTACATCTGACCTCAAGTAGGCCCAAATGGCCTATTTGCCCGTTCAGTGCCCCAACGGAGGAATCTCGCAACAATTTTAGGCATTCTGGAATCCTCATGAAAAATGAGGAGGGTGGGTGAGTTTCCACGCAATTCCGAGATGTTGAAAAAGTTCGTGTACATCGACCTCAAGTAGGCCCAAATGGCCTATTTGCCCGTTCAGGGCCCAACGGAGGAATCTCGCAACAATTTTAGGCATTCTGGAATCCTCATGAAAAATGAGGAGGGTGGGTGAGTTTCCACGCAATTCCGAGATGTTGAAAAAGTTCGTGTACATCTGACCTCAAGTAGGCCCAAATGGCCTATTTGCCCGTTCAGGGCCCCAACGGAGGAATCTCGCAACAATTTTAGGCATTCTGGAATCCTCATTAAAAATGAGGAGGGTGGGTGAGTTTCCACGCAATTCCGAGACGTTGAAAAAGTTCGTGTACATCTGACCTCAAGTAGGCACAAATTTCCTATTTGCCCGTTCTGGACCCCAACGGAGGAATCTCGCAAAAATTTTAGGCATTCTGGAATCCTCATGAAAAATGAGGAGGGTGGGTAAGTTTCCACGCAATTCCGAGACGTTGAAAAAGTTCGTGTACATCTGACCTCAAGTAGGCCCAAATGGCCTATTTGCCCGTTAGGGTCCCAACGGAGGAATCTCGCAACAATTTTAGGCATTCTGGAATCCTCATGAAAAATGAGGAGGGTGGGTGAGTTTCCACGCAATTCCGAGATGTTGAAAAAGTTCGTGTACATCTGACCTCAAGTAGGCCCAAATGGCCTATTTGCCCGTTCAGGGCCCCAACGGAGGAATCTCGCAACAATTTTAGGCATTCTGGAATCCTCATGAAAAATGAGGAGGGTGGGTGAGTTTCCACGAAATTACGAGACGTTGAAAAAGTTCGTGTACATCGAAACTCAAGTAGGCCCAAATGGCCTATTTGCCCGTTCAGGGCCCCAACGGAGGAATCTCGCAACAATTTTAGGCATTCTGGAATCCTCATGAAAAATGAGGAGGGTGGGTGAGTTTCCACGCAATTCCGAGATGTTGAAAAAGTTCGTGTACATCTGAGCTCAAGTAGGCCCAAATGGCCTATTTGCCCGTTCAGGGCCCAACGAGGAATCTCGCAACAATTTTAGGCATTCTGGAATCCTCATGAAAAATGAGGAGGGTGGGTGAGTTTCCACGCAATTCCGAGACGTTGAAAAAGTTCGTGTACATCTGACCTCAAGTAGGCCCAAATGGCCTATTTGCCCGTTCAGGGCCCAAACGGAGGAATCTCGCAAATATTTTAGGCATTCTGGAATCCTTATTTAAAATAAGGAAGGTGGGTGAGTTTCCACGCAATTCCGAGACGTTGAAAAAGTTCGTGTTCTTCTGACCTCATGTAGGCCCAAATGGCCTATTTGCCGTTCGTGGCCCAAACGGAGGAATCTCGCAACAATTTTAGGCATTCTGGAATCCTCATGAAAAATGAGGGAAGGTGGGTGAGTTTCCACGCAATTCCGAGACGTTGAAAAAGTTCGTGTACATCTGACCTCAAGTAGGCCCAAATGGCCTATTTGCCCGTTCTGGGCCCCAACGGAGGAATCTCGCAACAATTTTAGGCATTCTGGAATCCTCATGAAAAATGAGGAGGGTGGGTGAGTTTCCACGCAATTCCGAGACGTTGAAAAAGTTCGTGTACATATGACCTCAAGTAGGCCCAAATGGCCTATTTGCCCGTTCAGGGCCCCAACGGAGGAATCTCGCAACAATTTTAGGCATTCTGGAATCCTCATGAAAAATGAGGAGGGTGGGTGAGTTTCCACGCAATTCCGAGACGTTGAAAAAGTTAGTGTACATCTGAGCTCAAGTAGGCGCAAATGGCCTATTTGCCCGTTGAGGGCCAAAACGGAGTAATCTCGCAACAATTTTAGGCATTCTGGAATCCTTGTGAATATTGACGAGGGTGGGTGAGTTTCCACGCAATTCCGAGATGTTGAAAAGTTCGTGTACAGAAGTAGGCACAAATGGCCTATTTGGCCGTTCGGGGCCGAAACAGAGGAATCTCGCAACAATTTTAGGCATTCTGGAATCCTCATTAAAAATGAGGAGGGTGGGTGAGTTTCCACGCAATTCCGAGACGTTGAAAAAGTTCGTGTACCTCTCAGAGCTCAAGTAGGCGCAAATGGTCTATTTTCCCGTTCAGGGCCCCAACCGAGGAATCTCGCAACAATTTTAGGCATTCTGGAATCCTCATGAAAAATGAGGAGGGTGGGTGAGTTTCCACGCAATTCCGAGATGTTGAAAAAGTTCGTGTACATCTGACCTCAAGTAGGCCCAAATGGCCTATTTGCCCGTTCGGGGCCCAAACGGAGGAATCTCGCAACAATTTTAGGCATTCTGGAATCCTCATGAAAAATGAGGAGGGTGGGTGAGTTTCCACGCAATTCCGAGACGTTGAAAAAGTTCGTGTACATCTGACCTCAAGTAGGCCCAAATGGCCTATTTGCCCGTTCAGGGCCCCAACGGAGGAATCTCGCAACAATTTTAGGCATTCTGGAATCCTCATGAAAAATGAGGAGGGTGGGTGAGTTTCCACGCAATTCCGAGACGTTGAAAAAGTTCGTGTACATCGACCTCAAGTAGGCCCAAATGGCCTATTTGCCCGTTCGGGGCCCCAACGGAGGAATCTCGCAACAATTTTAGGCATTCTGGAATCCTCATGAAAAATGAGGAGGGTGGGTGAGTTTCCACGCAATTCCGAGACGTTGAAAAAGTTCGTGTACATCTGACCTCAAGTAGGCCCAAATGGCCTATTTGCCCGTTCAGGGCCCAAACGGAGGAATCTCGCAACAATTTTAGGCATTCTGGAATCCTCATTAAAAATGAGGAGGGTGGGTGAGTTTCAACGTATTTCCGAGACGTTGAAAAAGTTCGTGTACATATGAGCTCAAGTAGGCCCAAATGTCCTATTTGCCCGTTCAGGGTCTGGAGTAATCTCGAAAGAATGATAGGCATTCTGCAATCCTCATGAAAAATGAGGAGGGTGGGTGAGTTTCCACGCAATTCCGAGACGTTGAAAAAGTTCGTGTAGATCTGACTCAAGTAGGCCCAAATGGCCTATTTGCCCGTTCAGGGCCCCAACGGAGGAATCTCGCAACAATTTTAGGCATTCTGGAATCCTCATGAAAAATGAGGAGGGTGGGTGAGTTTCCACGCAATTCCGAGACGTTGAAAAAGTTCGTGTACCTCTGACCTCAAGTAGGCCCAAATGGCCTATTTCCCGTTCAGGGCCCCAACGGAGGAATCTCGCAACAATTTTAGGCATTCTGGAATCCTCATGAAAAATGAGGAGGGTGGGTGAGTTTCCACGCAATTCCGAGACGTTGAAAAAGTTCGTGTACATCTGACCTCAAGTAGGCCCAAATGGCCTATTTGCCCGTTCAGGGCCCAACGGAGGAATCTCGCAACAATTTTAGGCATTCTGGAATCCTCATGAAAAATGAGGAGGGTGGGTGAGTTTCCACGCAATTCCGAGACGTTGAAAAAGTTCGTGTACATCTGACCTCAAGTAGGCCCAAATGGCCTATTTGCCCGTTCAGGGCCCAAACGGAGGAATCTCGCAAGAATTTTAGGCATTTGGAATCCTCATGAAAAATGAGGAGGGTGGGTGAGTTTCCACGCAATTCCGAGACGTTGAAAAAGTTCGTGTACATCTGACCTCAAGTAGGCCCAAATGGCCTATTTGCCCGTTCAGGGCCCCAACGGAGGAATCTCGCAACAATTTTAGGCATTCTGGAATCCTCATGAAAAATGAGGTGGGTGAGTTTCCACGCAATTCCGAGATGTTGAAAAAGTTCGTGTACCTCTGAGCTCAAGTAGGCCCAAATGGCCTATTTGCCCGTTCAGGGCCCCAACGGAGGAATCTCGCAACAATTTTAGGCATTCTGGAATCCTCATGAAAAATGAGGAAGGTGGGTGAGTTTCCACGCAATTCCGAGATGTTGAAAAAGTTCGTGTACATCTGACCTCAAGTAGGCCCAAATGGCCTATTTGCCCGTTCAGGGCCCAAACGGAGGAATCTCGCAACAATTTTAGGCATTCTGGAATCCTCATGAAAAATGAGGAGGTGGGTGAGTTTCCACGCTATTCCGAGACGTTGAAATAGTTCGTGTACATCGACCTCAAGTAGGCCCAAATGGCCTATTTGCCCGTTCAGGCCAAACGGAGGAATCTCGCAACAATTTTAGGCATTCTGGAATCCTCATGAAAAATGAGGAGGGTGGGTGAGTTTCACGCAATTCCGAGACGTTGAAAAAGTTCGTGTACATCGACCTCAAGTAGGCCCAAATGGCCTATTTGCCCGTTCAGGGCCCAAACGGAGGAATCTCGCAACAATTTTAGGCATTCTGGAATCCTCATGAAAAATGAGGAGGGTGGGTGAGTTTCACGCAATTCCGAGACGTTGAAAAAGTTCGTGTACATCTCGACCTCAAGTAGGCCCAAATGGCCTATTTGCCCGTTCAGGGCCCAAACGGAGGAATCTCGCAACAATTTTAGGCATTCTGGAATCCTCATGAAAAATGAGGAGGGTGGGTGAGTTTCCACGCAATTCCGAGACGTTGAAAAAGTTCGTGTACATCTGAGCTCAAGTAGGCCCAAATGGCCTATTTGCCCGTTCAGGGCCCCAACGGAGGAATCTCGCAACAATTTTAGGCATTCTGGAATCCTAGTGAATATTGACGAGGGTGGGTGAGTTTTCACGCAATTCCGAGTCGTTGAAAAAGTTCGTGTACGTGTGAGCTCAAGTAGGCGCAAATGGCCTATTTGCCAGTTCACGACCCAAACGGAGGAATCTCGCAACAATTTTAGGCATTCTGCAATCCTCATGAAAAATGAGGAGGGTGGGTGAGTTTCCACGCAATTCCGAGACGTTGAAAAAGTTCGTGTAGATATGAGCTCAAGTAGGCCCAAATGGCCTATTTGCCCGTTCAAGGTCCCAACGGAGGAACCTCACAACAATTTTAGGCATTCTGGAATCCTCATGAAAAATGAGGAGGGTGGGTGAGTTTCCACGCAATTCCGAGACGTTGAAAAAGTTCGTGTACATATGAGCTCAAGTAGGGCCAAGTGGACTATTTGCCCGTTTAGGCCCAAACGGAGGAAACTCCCAAGAATTTTAGGCATTCTGGAATCCTCATTAAAAATGAGGAAGGTGGGTGAGTTTCCACGCAATTCCGAGATGTGAAAAAGTTCGTGTACATCTGACCTCAAGTAGGCCCAAATGGCCTATTTGCCCGTTCGGGCCCCAACGGAGGAATCTCGCAACAATTTTAGGCATTCTGGAATCCTCATTAAAAATGAGGAGGGTGGGTGAGTTTCCACGCAATTCCGAGATGTTGAAAAAGTTCGTGTACATCTGACCTCAAGTAGGCCCAAATGGCCTATTTGCCCGTTCAGGGCCCAAACGGAGGAATCTCGCAACAATTTTAGGAATCTGGAATCCTCATGAAAAATGAGGAAGGTGGGTGAGTTTCCACGCAATTCCGAGATGTTGAAAAAGTTCGTGTACATCGAGCTCAAGTAGGCCCAAATGGCCTATTTGCCCGTTCAGGGCCTCAACGGAGGAATCTCGCAACAATTTTAGGCATTCTGGAATCCTCATGAAAAATAAGGAGGGTGGGTGAGTTTCCACGCAATTCCGAGACGTTGAAAAAGTTCGTGTACATCTGACCTCAAGTAGGCCCAAATGGCCTATTTGCCCGTTCAGGGCGAAACAGAGGAATCTCGAACAATTTTAGGCATTCTGGAATCCTCATGAAAAATGAGTAGGTGGGTGAGTTTCCACGCAATTCCAAGACGTTGAAAAAGTTCGTGTTCATCTGACCCCAAGTAGGCCCAAATGGCCTATTTGCCCGTTCAGGGCCCCAACGGAGGAATCTCGCAACAATTTTAGGCATTCTGGAATCCTCATGAAAAATGAGGAGGGTGGGTGAGTTTCCACGCAATTCCGAGACGTTGAAAAAGTTCGTGTACATCTCGACCTCAAGTAGGCCCAAATGGCCTATTTGCCCGTTCAGGGCCCCAACGGAGGAATCTCGCAACAATTTTAGGCATTCTGGAATCCTCATGAAAAATGAGGAGGGTGGGTGAGTTTCCACGCAATTCCGAGATGTTGAAAAAGTTTGTGTACATCTACCTGAAGTAGGCCCAAATGGCCTATTTGCCCGTTCAGGGCCCCAACGGAGGAATCTCGCAACAATTTTAGGCATTCTGGAATCCTCATGAAAAATGAGGAGGTGGGTGAGTTTCCACGCAATTCCGAGATGTTGAAAAAGTTCGTGTACATCTGACCTCAAGTAGGCCCAAATGGCCTATTTGCCCGTTCAGGGCCCCAACGGAGGAATCTCGCAACAATTTTAACCATTCTGGAATCCTCATGAAAAATGAGGAGGGTGGGTGAGTTTCCACGCAATTCCGAGACGTTGAAAAAGTTCGTGTACATCTGACCTCAAGTAGGCCCAAATGGCCTATTTGCCCGTTCAGGGCCCCAACGGAGGAATCTCGCAACAATTTTAGGCATTCTGGAATCCTCATGAAAAATGAGGAGGGTGGGTGAGTTTCCACGCAATTCCGAGACGTTGAAAAAGTTCGTGTACATCTGACCTCAAGTAGGCCCAAATGGCCTATTTGCCCGTTCAGGGCCCAACGGAGGAATCTCGCAACAATTTTAGGCATTCTGGAATCCTCATTAAAAATGAGGAGGGTGGGTGAGTTTCCACGCAATTCCGAGACGTTGAAAAAGTTCGTGTACATCTGACCTCAAGTAGGCCCAAATGGCCTATTTGCCCGTTCAGGGCCCCAACGGAGGAATCTCGCAACAATTTTAGGCATTCTGTTATCCTCATGAAAAATGAGGAGGGTGGGTGAGTTTCCACGCAATTCCGAGACGTTGAAAAAGTTCGTGTAGATCTGATATCAAGTAGGCCCAAATGGCCTATTTGCCCGTTAGGGGTCCCAACGGAGGAATTTCGCAACTATTTTAACCATTCTGGAATCCTCATTAAAAATGAGGAAGGTGGGTGAGTTTCCACGCAATTCCGAGATGTTGAAAAAGTTCGTGTACATCTGACCTCAAGTAGGCCCAAATGGCCTATTTGCCCGTTCAGGGCCCAACGGAGGAATCTCGCAACAATTTTAGGCATTCTGGAATCCTCATGAAAAATGAGGAGGGTGGGTGAGTTTCCACGCAATTCCGAGACGTTGAAAAAGTTCGTGTACATCTGACCTCAAGTAGGCCCAAATGGCCTATTTGCCGTTCGGGGCCCCAACGGAGGAATCTCGCAACAATTTTAGGCATTCTGGAATCCTCATGAAAAATGAGGAGGGTGGGTGAGTTTCCACGCAATTCCGAGACGTTGAAAAAGTTCGTGTACATCTCGAGCTCAAGTAGGCCCAAATGGCCTATTTGCCCGTTCGGGGCCCAACGGAGGAATCTCGCAACAATTTTAGGCATTCTGGAATCCTCATGAAAAATGAGGAGGGTGGGTGAGTTTCCACGCAATTCCGAGACGTTGAAAAAGTTCGTGTACATCTGACCTCAAGTAGGCCCAAATGGCCTATTTGCCCGTTCGGGGCCCAACGGAGGAATCTCGCAACAATTTTAGGCATTCTGGAATCCTCATGAAAAATGAGGAAGGTGGGTGAGTTTCCACGCAATTCCGAGACGTTGAAAAAGTTCGTGTACATCTGACCTCAAGTAGGCCCAAATGGCCTATTTGCCCGTTCAGGGCTCAAACGGAGGAATCTCGCAACAATTTTAGGCATTCTGGAATCCTCATGAAAAATGAGGAGGGTGGGTGAGTTTCCACGCAATTCCGAGAAGTTGAAAAAGTTCGTGTACATCTGACCTCAAGTAGGCCCAAATGGCCTATTTGCCCGTTCAGGGCCCAACGGAGGAATCTCGCAACAATTTTAGGCATTCTGGAATCCTCATGAAAAATGAGGAAGGTGGGTGAGTTTCCACGCAATTCCGAGATGTTGAAAAAGTTCGTGTACATCGACCTCAAGTAGGCCCAAATGGCCTATTTGCCCGTTCAGGGCCCAAACGGAGGAATCTCGCAATAATTTTAGGCATTCTGGAATCCTCATGAAAAATGAGGAGGGTGGGTGAGTTTCCACGCAATTCCGAGACGTTGAAAAAGTTCGTGTACATCTGACCTCAAGTAGGCCCAAATTGCCTATTTGCCCGTTCAGGGCCCAACCGGAGGAATCTCGCAATAATTTTAGGCATTCTGGAATTCTCATGAAAAATGAGGAGGGTGGGTGAGTTTCCACGCAATTCCGAGACGTTGAAAAAGTTCGTGTACATCTGACCTCAAGTAGGCCCAAATGGCCTATTTGCCCGTTCAGGGCCCCAACGGAGGAATCTCGCAACAATTTTAGGCATTCTGGAATCCTCATTAAAAATGAGGAGGGTGGGTGAGTTTCCACGCAATTCCGAGACGTTGAAAAAGTTCGTGTACATCGACCTCAAGTAGGCCCAAATGGCCTATTTGCCCGTTCGGGGCCCAACGGAGGAATCTCGCAACAATTTTAGGCATTCTGGAATCCTCATGAAAAATGAGGAGGGTGGGTGAGTTTCCACGCAATTCCGAGACGTTGAAAAAGTTCGTGTACATCGACCTCAAGTAGGCCCAAATGGCCTATTTGCCCGTTCGGGGCCCCAACGGAGGAATCTCGCAACAATTTTAGGCATTCTGGAATCCTCATGAAAAATGAGGAGGGTGGGTGAGTTTCCACGCAATTCCGAGACGTTGAAAAAGTTCGTGTACATCGACCTCAAGTAGGCCCAAATGGCCTATTTGCCCGTTCGGGGCCCAAACGGAGGAATCTCGCAACAATTTTAGGCATTCTGGAATCCTCATGAAAAATGAGGAGGGTGGGTGAGTTTCCACGCAATTCCGAGACGTTGAAAAAGTTCGTGTACATCGACCTCAAGTAGGCCCAAATGGCCTATTTGCCCGTTCAGGGCCCCAACGGAGGAATCTCGCAACAATTTTAGGCATTCTGGAATCCTCATGAAAAATGAGGAGGGTGGGTGAGTTTCCACGCAATTCCGAGATGTTGAAAAAGTTCGTGTACATCTACCTGAAGTAGGCCCAAATGGCCTATTTGCCCGTTCAGGGCCCCAACGGAGGAATCTCGCAACAATTTTAGGCATTCTGGAATCCTCATGAAAAATGAGGAGGGTGGGTGAGTTTCCACGCAATTCCGAGACGTTGAAAAAGTTCGTGTACATGTGACCTCAAGTAGGCCCAAATGGCCTATTTGCCCGTTCAGGGCCCCAACGGAGGAATCTCGCAACAATTTTAGGCATTCTGGAATCCTCATGAAAAATGAGGAGGGTGGGTGAGTTTCCACGCAATTCCGAGATGTTGAAAAAGTTCGTGTACATCAGACCTCAAGTAGGCCCAAACGGCCTATTTGCCCGTTAAGGGCCCAAACGGAGGAATCTCGCAACAATTTTAGGCATTCTGGAATCCTCATGAAAAATGAGGAGGGTGGGTGAGTTTCCACGCAATTCCGAGATGTTGAAAAAGTTCGTGTGTACATCGAGCTCAAGTAGGCCCAAATGGCCTATTTGCCCGTTCGGGGCCTCCAACGGAGGAATCTCGCAACAATTTTAACCATTCTGGAATCCTCATTAAAAATGAGGAAGGTGGGTGAGTTTCCACGCAATTCCGAGATGTTGAAAAAGTTCGTGTACATCTGACCTCAAGTAGGCCCAAATTGACAATTTCCTCATCCAGGGCCCCAACGGAGGAATCTCGCAATTTTAGGCATTCTGGAATCCTCATGAAAAATGAGTAGGATGGTGAGTTTCCACGCAATTCCGAGACGTTGAAAAAGTTCGTGTACATCTGACCTCAAGTAGGCCGAAATGGCCTATTTGCCCGTTCAGGGCCCCAACGGAGGAATCTCGCAACAATTTTAGGCATTCTGGAATCCTCATGAAAAATGAGGAGGGTGGGTGAGTTTCCACGCAATTCCGAGATGTTGAAAAAGTTCGTGTACATCTGAGCTCAAGTAGGCCCAAATGGCCTATTTGCCCGTTCAGGGCCCCAACGGAGGAATCTCGCAACAATTTTAGGCATTCTGGAATCCTCATTAAAAATGAGGAGGGTGGGTGAGTTTCCACGCAATTCCGAGATGTTGAAAAAGTTCGTGTACATCTGACCTCAAGTAGGCCCAAATGGCCTATTTGCCCGTTCTGGGCCCCAACGGAGGAATCTCGCAACAATTTTAGGCATTCTGGAATCCTCATGAAAAATGAGGAGGGTGGGTGAGTTTCCACGCAATTCCGAGACGTTGAAAAAGTTCGTGTACATCTGACCTCAAGTAGGCCCAAATGGCCTATTTGCCCGTTCAGGGCCCCAACGGAGGAATCTCGCAACAATTTTAGGCATTCTGGAATCCTCATGAAAAATGAGGAGGAGGGTGGGTGAGTTTCCACGCAATTCCGAGACGTTGAAAAAGTTCGTGTACATGTGACCTCAAGTAGGCCCAAATGGCCTATTTGCCCGTTCAGGGCCCAAACGGAGGAATCTCGCAAGAATTTTAGGCATTCTGGAATCCTCATTAAAAATGAGGAGGGTGGGTGAGTTTCCACGCAATTCCGAGATGTTGAAAAAGTTCGTGTACATCTGACCTCAAGTAGGCCCAAATGGCCTATTTGCCCGTTCAGGGCCCAAACGGAGGAATCTCGCAACAATTTTAGGCATTCTGGAATCCTCATGAAAAATGAGGAGGGTGGGTGAGTTTCCACGCAATTCCGAGATGTTGAAAAAGTTCGTGTACGTGTGAGCTCAAGTAGGCGCAAATGGCCTATTTGCCCGTTCAGGGCCCAAACGGAGGAATCTCGCAACAATTTTAGGCATTCTGGAATCCTCATGAAAAATGAGGAGGGTGGGTGAGTTTCCACGCAATTCCGAGATGTTGAAAAAGTTCGTGTACATCGACCTCAAGTAGGCCCAAATGGCCTATTTGCCCGTTCAGGGCCCCAACGGAGGAATCTCGCAACAATTTTAGGCATTCTGGAATCCTCATGAAAAATGAGGAGGGTGGGTGAGTTTTCACGCAATTCCGAGACGTTGAAAAAGTTCGTGTACATCTGACCTCAAGTAGGCCCAAATGGCCTATTTGCCCGTTCAGGGCCCCAACGGAGGAATCTCGCAACAATTTTAGGCATTCTGGAATCCTCATGAAAAATGAGGAGGGTGGGTGAGTTTCACGCAATTCCGAGACGTTGAAAAAGTTCGTGTACATCTGACCTCAAGTAGGCCCAAATGGCCTATTTGCCCGTTCAGGGCCCAAACGGAGGAATCTCGCAACAATTTTAGGCATTCTGGAATCCTCATGAAAAATGAGGAGGGTGGGTGAGTTTCCACGCAATTCCGAGACGTTGAAAAAGTTCGTGTACATCTGACCTCAAGTAGGCCCAAATGGCCTATTTGCCCGTTCAGGGCCGAAACAGAGGAATCTCGCAACAATTTTAGGCATTCTGGAATCCTCATGAAAAATGAGGAGGGTGGGTGAGTTTCCACGCAATTCCGAGACGTTGAAAAAGTTCGTGTACATCTGACCTCAAGTAGGCCCAAATGGCCTATTTGCCCGTTCGGGGCCCAAACGGAGGAATCTCGCAACAATTTTAGGCATTCTGGAATCCTCATGAAAAATGAGGAGGGTGGGTGAGTTTCCACGCAATTCCGAGACGTTGAAAAAGTTCGTGTACATCGTGAAAAACCTCAAGTAGGCCCAAATGGCCTATTTGCCCGTTCGGGGCCCCAACGGAGGAATCTCGCAACAATTTTAGGCATTCTGGAATCCTCATGAAAAATGAGGAGGGTGGGTGAGTTTCCACGCAATTCCGAGACGTTGAAAAAGTTCGTGTACATCGACCTCAAGTAGGCCCAAATGGCCTATTTGCCCGTTCAGGGCCCAAACGGAGGAATCTCGCAACAATTTTAGGCATTCTGGAATCCTCATGAAAAATGAGGAGGGGGTGAGTTTCCACGCAATTCCGAGATGTTGAAAAAGTTTGTGTACATCTACCTGAAGTAGGCCCAAATGGCCTATTTGCCCGTTCAGGGCCCCAACGGAGGAATCTCGCAACAATTTTAGGCATTCTGGAATCCTCATCAAAAATGGGGAGGGTGGGTGAGTTTCCACGCAATTCCGAGATGTTGAAAAAGTTCGTGTACATCTCTGAGCTCCAGTAGGCCCATATGACCTATTTGCCCGTTCAGGGCCCAAACGGAGGAATCTCGCAAGAATTTTAGCCATTCTGGAATCCTCATGAATAATTAGGTGGGTGGATGAGTTTCCACGCAATTCCGAGACGTTGAAAAAGTTCGGGTACATCTGACCTCAAGTAGGCCCAAATGGCCTATTTGCCCGTTCTGGGCCCAAACGGAGGAATCTCGCAAGAATTTTAGGCATTCTGGAATCCTCATGAAAAATGAGGAGGGTGGGTGAGTTTCCACGCAATTCCGAGACGTTGAAAAAGTTCGTGTACCTCTGATCTCAAGTAGGCCCAAACGGCCTATTTGCCCGTTAAGTTCCCAAACGGAGGAATCTCGCAACAATTTTAGCCATTCTGGAATCCTCATGAAAAATGAGGAAGGTGGGTGAGTTTCCACGCAATTCCGAGACGTTGAAAAAGTTCGTGTACATCTGACCTCAAGTAGGCCCAAATGGCCTATTTGCCCGTTCAGGGCCCCAACGGAGGAATCTCGCAACAATTTTAGGCATTCTGGAATCCTCATGAAAAATGAGGAGGGTGGGTGAGTTTCCACGCAATTCCGAGACGTTGAAAAAGTTCGTGTACATCTGACCTCAAGTAGGCCCAAATGGCCTATTTGCCCGTTCTGGGGCCCAACGGAGGAATCTCGCAACAATTTTAGGCATTCTGGAATCCTCATGAAAAATGAGGAGGGTGGGTGAGTTTCCACGCAATTCCGAGATGTTGAAAAAGTTCGTGTACATCTCGACCTCAAGTAGGCCCAAATGGCCTATTTGCCCGTTCGGGCTCCAACGGAGGAATCTCGCAACAATTTTAGGCATTCTGGAATCCTCATGAAAAATGAGGAAGGTGGGTGAGTTTCCACGCAATTCCGAGATGTTGAAAAAGTTCGTGTACATCTCGACCTCAAGTAGGCCCAAATGGCCTATTTGCCCGTTCGGGGCCCCAACGGAGGAATCTCGCAACAATTTTAGGCATTCTGGAATCCTCATGAAAAATGAGGAGGTGGGTGAGTTTCCACGCAATTCCGAGATGTTGAAAAAGTTCGTGTACATCGACCTCAAGTAGGCCCAAATGGCCTATTTGCCCGTTCAGGGCCCAAACGGAGGAATCTCGCAACAATTTTAGGCATTCTGGAATCCTCATTAAAAATGAGGAGGGTGGGTGAGTTTCCACGCAATTCCGAGACGTTGAAAAAGTTCGTGTACATCGACCTCAAGTAGGCCCAAATGGCCTATTTGCCCGTTCAGGGCCCCAACGGAGGAATCTCGCAACAATTTTAGGCATTCTGGAATCCTCATGAAAAATGAGGAGGGTGGGTGAGTTTCCACGCAATTCCGAGACGTTGAAAAAGTTCGTGTACATCTCGACCTCAAGTAGGCCCAAATGGCCTATTTGCCCGTTCAGGCCCAACGGAGGAATCTCGCAACAATTTTAGGCATTCTGGAATCCTCATGAAAAATGAGGAGGGTGGGTGAGTTTCCACGCAATTCCGAGACGTTGAAAAAGTTCGTGTACATCTGACCTCAAGTAGGCCCAAATGGCCTATTTGCCCGTTCGGGGCCCCAACGGAGGAATCTCGCAACAATTTTAGGCATTCTGGAATCCTCATGAAAAATGAGGAGGGTGGGTGAGTTTCCACGCAATTCCGAGATGTTGAAAAAGTTCGTGTACATCTGAGCTCAAGTAGGCCCAAATGGCCTATTTGCCCGTTCAGGGTCCAAACAGAGGAATCTCGCAACAATTTTAGGCATTCTGGAATCCTCATTAAAAATGAGGAGGTTGGGTGAGTTTCCACGCAATTCCGAGATGTTGAAAAAGTTCGTGTACATCTGAGCTCAAGTAGGCCCAAATGGCCTATTTGCCCGTTCAGGGCCCAAACGGAGGAATCTCGCAACAATTTTAGGCATTCTGGAATCCTCATGAAAAATGAGGAGGGTGGGTGAGTTTCCACGCAATTCCGAGACGTTGAAAAAGTTCGTGTACATCTCGACCTCAAGTAGGCCCAAATGGCCTATTTGCCCGTTCAGGGCCCAAACGGAGGAATCTCGCAACAATTTTAGGCATTCTGGAATCCTCATGAAAAATGAGGAGGGTGGGTGAGTTTCCACGCAATTCCGAGATGTTGAAAAAGTTCGTGTACATCTGAGCTCAAGTAGGCCCAAATGGCCTATTTGCCCGTTCAGGGCCCAAACGGAGGAATCTCGCAACAATTTTAGGCATTCTGGAATCCTCATGAAAAATGAGGAGGGTGGGTGAGTTTCCACGCAATTCCGAGACGTTGAAAAAGTTCGTGTACATCTGACCTCAAGTAGGCCCAAATGGCCTATTTGCCCGTTCAGGGCCCCAACGGAGGAATCTCGCAACAATTTTAGGCATTCTGGAATCCTCATGAAAAAAATGAGGAGGGTGGGTGAGTTTCCACGCAATTCCGAGACGTTGAAAAAGTTCGTGTACATCTGACCTCAAGTAGGCCAAATGGCCTATTTGCCCGTTCGGGCCCAAACGGAGGAATCTCGCAACAATTTTAGGCATTCTGGAATCCTCATGAAAAATGAGGAGGGTGGGTGAGTTTCCACGCAATTCCGAGACGTTGAAAAAGTTCGTGTACATCTCGACCTCAAGTAGGCCCAAATGGCCTATTTGCCCGTTCGGGGCCCCAACGGAGGAATCTCGCAACAATTTTAGGCATTCTGGAATCCTCATGAAAAATGAGGAGGGTGGGTGAGTTTCCACGCAATTCCGAGACGTTGAAAAAGTTCGTGTACATCTGACCTCAAGTAGGCCCAAATGGCCTATTTGCCCGTTCGGGGCCCAAACGGAGGAATCTCGCAACAATTTTAGGCATTCTGGAATCCTCATTAAAAATGAGGAGGGTGGGTGAGTTTCCACGCAATTCCGAGACGTTGAAAAAGTTCGTGTACATCTGACCTCAAGTAGGCCCAAATGGCCTATTTGCCCGTTCAGGGCCCACACCGAGGAATCTCGCAACAATTTTAGGCATTCTGGAATCCTCATGAAAAATGAGGAGGGTGGGTGAGTTTCCACGCAATTCCGAGACGTTGAAAAAGTTCGTGCACCTCGACCTCAAGTAGGCCCAAATGGCCTATTTGCCCGTTCGGGCCCAAACGGAGGAATCTCGCAACAATTTTAGGCATTCTGGAATCCTCATGAAAAATGAGGAGGGTGGGTGAGTTTCCACGCAATTCCGAGACGTTGAAAAAGTTCGTGTACATCTGACCTCAAGTAGGCCCAAATGGCCTATGTGCCCGTTCAGGGCACAAACGGAGGAATCTCGCAACAATTTTAGGCATTCTGGAATCCTATTGAAAAATGAGGAGGGTGGGTGAGTTTCCACGCAATTCCGAGACGTTGAAAAAGTTCGTGTACATCTGACCTCAAGTAGGCCCAAATGGCCTATTTGCCCGTTCAGGGCCCCAACGGAGGAATCTCGCAACAATTTTAGGCATTCTGGAATCCTCATGAAAAATGAGGAGGGTGGGTGAGTTTCCACGCAATTCCGAGACGTTGAAAAAGTTCGTGTACATCTGACCTCAAGTAGGCCCAAATGGCCTATTTGCCCGTTAGGGTCCCAACGGAGGAATCTCGCAACAATTTTAGGCATTCTGGAATCCTCATGAAAAATGAGGAGGGTGGGTGAGTTTCCACGCAATTCCGAGACGTTGAAAAAGTTCATGTACATCTGACCTCAAGTAGGCCCAAATGGCCTATTTGCCCGTTCGGGGCCCCAACGGAGGAATCTCGCAAGAATTTTAGGCATTCTGGAATCCTCATGAAAAATGAGGAGGGTGGGTGAGTTTCCACGCAATTCCGAGACGTTGAAAAAGTTCGTATAGATCTGAGATCAAGTAGGCCCAAATGGCCTATTTGCCCGTTCGGGGCCCCAACGGAGGAATCTCGCTACAATTTTAGGCATTCTGGAATCCTTATAAAAAATGAGGAGGGTGGGTGAGTTTCCACGCAATTCCGAGACGTTGAAAAAGTTCGTGTACATCTGACCTCAAGTAGGCCCAAATGGCCTATTTGCCCGTTCAGGGGCCCAAACGGAGGAATCTCGCAACAATTTTAGGCATTCTGGAATCCTCATGAAAAATGAGGAAGGGGTGAGTTTCACGCAATTCCGAGACGTTGAAAAAGTTCGTGTACATCTGACCTCAAGTAGGCCCAAATTGCCTATTTGCCCGTTCTGGGCCCCAACGGAGGAATCTCGCAACAATTTTAGGCATTCTGGAATCCTCATGAAAAATGAGGAGGGTGGGTGAGTTTCCACGCAATTCCGAGATGTTGAAAAAGTTCGTGTACATCTGACCTCAAGTAGGCCCAAATGGCCTATTTGCCCGTTCAGGGCCCAAACGGAGGAATCTCGCAACAATTTTAGGCATTCTGGAATCCTCATGAAAAATGAGGAGGGTGGGTGAGTTTCCACGCAATTCCGAGACGTTGAAAAAGTTCGTGTACATCTGACCTCAAGTAGGCCCAAATGGCCTATTTGCCCGTTCTGGGCCCCAACGGAGGAATCTCGCAACAATTTTAGGCATTCTGGAATCCTCATGAAAAATGAGGAGGGTGGGTGAGTTTCCACGCAATTCCGAGACGTTGAAAAAGTTCGTGTACATCTGAGCTCAAGTAGGCCCAAATGGCCTATTTGCCCGTTCAAGGGCGCAAACGGAGGAATCTCGCAACAATTTTAGGCATTCTGGAATCCTCATGAAAAATGAGGAGGGTGGGTGAGTTTCCACGCAATTCCGAGACGTTGAAAAAGTTCGTGTACGTCTTAGCTCAACTAGGCCCAAATGGCCTATTTGCCCGTTCATGTTCCCAATGGAGGAATCTCGCAACAATTTTAGGCATTCTCGAATCCTCATGAAAAATGAGGAGGGATGGGGAGTTTCCACGCAATTCCGAGACGTTGAAAAAGTTCGTGTACATCTGACCTCAAGTAGGCCCAAATGGCCTATTTGCCCGTTCAGGGCCCCAACGGAGGAATCTCGCAACAATTTTAGGCATTCTGGAATCCTCATGAAAAATGAGGAGGGTGGGTGAGTTTCCACGCAATTCCGAGATGTTGAAAAAGTTCGTGTACATGTGAGCTCAAGTAGGCGCAAATGGCCTATTTGCCCGTTCGGGGGCCCAACGGAGGAATCTCGCAACAATTTTAGGCATTCTGGAATCCTCATGAAAAATGAGGAGGGTGGGTGAGTTTCCACGCAATTCCGAGACGTTGAAAAAGTTCGTGTACATCGACCTCAAGTAGGCCCAAATGGCCTATTTGCCCGTTCGGGCCCCAACGGAGGAATCTCGCAACAATTTTAGGCATTCTGGAATCCTCATGAAAAATGAGGAGGGTGGGTGAGTTTCCACGCAATTCCGAGACGTTGAAAAAGTTCGTGTACATCTGACCTCAAGTAGGCCCAAATGGCCTATTTGCCCGTTCAGGGCCCAAACGGAGGAATCTCGCAACAATTTTAGGCATTCTGGAATCCTCATGAAAAATGAGGAGGGTGGGTGAGTTTCCACGCAATTCCGAGACGTTGAAAAAGTTCGTGTACATCTGACCTCAAGTAGGCCCAAATGGCCTATTTGCCCGTTCAGGGCCCCAACGGAGGAATCTCGCAACAATTTTAGGCATTCTGGAATCCTCATGAAAAATGAGGAGGGTGGGTGAGTTTCCACGCAATTCCGAGACGTTGAAAAAGTTCGTGTACATCTGACCTCAAGTAGGCCCAAATGGCCTATTTGCCCGTTAGGGTCCCAACGGAGGAATCTCGCAACAATTTTAGGCATTCTGGAATCCTCATGAAAAATGAGGAGGGTGGGTGAGTTTCCACGCAATTCCGAGACGTTGAAAAAGTTCGTGTACATCTGAACTCAAGTAGGCCCAAATGGCCTATTTGCCCGTTCAGGGCCCCGACGGAGGAATCTCGCAACAATTTTAGGCATTCTGGAATCCTCATGAAAAATGAGGAGGGTGGGTGAGTTTCCACGCAATTCCGAGACGTTGAAAAAGTTCGTGTACATCTGACCTCAAGTAGGCCCAAATGGCCTATTTGCCCGTTCAGGGCCCAAACGGAGGAATCTCGCAACAATTTTAGGCATTCTGGAATCCTCATGAAAAATGAGGAGGGTGGGTGAGTTTCCACGCAATTCCGAGACGTTGAAAAAGTTCGTGTACATCTGAGCTCAAGTAGGCCCAAATGGCCTATTTGCCCGTTCAGGGCCCAAACGGAGGAATCTCGCAACAATTTTAGGCATTCTGGAATCCTCATGAAAAATGAGGAGGGTGGGTGAGTTTCCACGCAATTCCGAGACGTTGAAAAAGTTCGTGTACATCGACCTCAAGTAGGCCCAAATGGCCTATTTGCCCGTTCAGGGCCCCAACGGAGGAACCTCGCAACAATTTTAGGCATTCTGGAATCCTCATGAAAAATGAGGAGGGTGGGTGAGTTTCCACGCAATTTCGAGATGTTGAAAAAGTTTGTGTACCTCTGACCTCAAGTAGGCCCAAATGGCCTATTTGCCCGTTTAGGGCCCCAACGGAGGAACCTCGCAACAATTTTAGGCATTCTGGAATCCTTGTGAATCTTGACGAGGGTGGGAGAGTTTCCACTCAATTCCGAGATGTGGAAAAAGTTCGTGTACATCTGAACTCAAGTAGGCCCAAATGGCCTATTTGCCCGTTCAGGGCCCCAACGGAGGAATCTCGCAACAATTTTAGGCATTCTGGAATCCTCATGAAAAATGAGGAGGGTGGGTGAGTTTCCACGCAATTCCGAGACGTTGAAAAAGTTCGTGTACATCTGAGCTCAAGTAGGCCCAAATGGCCTATTTGCCCGTTCGGGGCCCCAACGGAGGAATCTCGCAACAATTTTAGGCATTCTGGAATCCTCATGAAAAATGAGGAGGGTGGGTGAGTTTCCACGCAATTCCGAGACGTTGAAAAAGTTCGTGTACATCGAGCTCAAGTAGGCCCAAATGGCCTATTTGCCCGTTCAGGGCCCAAACGGAGGAATCTCGCAACAATTTTAGGCATTCTGGAATCCTCATGAAAAATGAGGAGGGTGGGTGAGTTTCCACGCAATTCCGAGACGTTGAAAAAGTTCGTGTACATCGAGCTCAAGTAGGCCCAAATGGCCTATTTGCCCGTTCGGGGCCCAAACGGAGGAATCTCGCAACAATTTTAGGCATTCTGGAATCCTCATGAAAAATGAGGAGGGTGGGTGAGTTTCCACGCAATTCGAGACGTTGAAAAAGTTCGTGTACATCGAGCTCAAGTAGGCCCAAATGGCCTATTTGCCCGTTCAGGCCCCAACGGAGGAATCTCGCAACAATTTTAGGCATTCTGGAATCCTCATGAAAAATGAGGAGGGTGGGTGAGTTTCCACGCAATTCCGAGACGTTGAAAAAGTTCGTGTACATCGAGCTCAAGTAGGCCCAAATGGCCTATGTGCTCGTTCGGGGACCAAACGGAGGAATCTCGCAACAATTTTAGGCATTCTGGAATCCTCATGAAAAATAAGGAGGGTGGGTGTTTTTCCACGCAATTCCGAGACGTTGAAAAAGTTCGTGTACATCTGACCTCAAGTAGGCCCAAATGGCCTATTTGCCCGTTCAGGGCCCAAACGGAGGAATCTCGCAACAATTTTAGGCATTCTGGAATCCTCATGAAAAATGAGGAGGGTGGGTGAGTTTCCACGCAATTCCGAGATGTTGAAAAAGTTCGTGTACATCGACCTCAAGTAGGCCCAAATGGCCTATTTGCCCGTTCGGGGCCCCAAACGGAGGAATCTCGCAACAATTTTAGGCATTCTGGAATCCTCATGAAAAATGAGGAGGGTGGGTGAGTTTCCACGCAATTCCGAGACGTTGAAAAAGTTCGTGTACATCTGACCTCAAGTAGGCCCAAATGGCCTATTTGCCCGTTCAGGGCCCAAACGGAGGAATCTCGCAACAATTTTAGGCATTCTGGAATCCTCATGAAAAATGAGGAGGGTGGGTGAGTTTCCACGCAATTCCGAGATGTTGAAAAAGTTCGTGTACAGACCTCAAGTAGGCCCAAATGGCCTATTTGCCCGTTCAGGGCCCAAACGGAGGAATCTCGCAACAATTTTAGGCATTCTGGAATCCTCATGAAAAATGAGGAGGGTGGGTGAGTTTCCACGCAATTCCGAGACGTTGAAAAAGTTCGTGTACATCTGAGCTCAAGTAGGCCCAAATGGCCTATTTGCCCGTTCGGGGCCCAAACGGAGGAATCTCGCAACAATTTTAGGCATTCTGGAATCCTCATGAAAAATGAGGAGGGTGGGTGAGTTTCCACGCAATTCCGAGACGTTGAAAAAGTTCGTGTACATCTGAGCTCAAGTAGGCCCAAATGGCCTATTTGCCCGTTCGGGGCCCCCAAACGGAGGAATCTCGCAACAATTTTAGGCATTCTGGAATCCTCATGAAAAATGAGGAGGGTGGGTGAGTTTCCACGCAATTCCGAGACGTTGAAAAAGTTCGTGTACATCTGACCTCAAGTAGGCCCAAATGGCCTATTTGCCCGTTCGGGGCCCAAACGGAGGAATCTCGCAACAATTTTAGGCATTCTGGAATCCTCATGAAAAATGAGGAGGGTGGGTGAGTTTCCACGCAATTCCGAGACGTTGAAAAAGTTCGTGTACATCTGGACTCAAGTAGGCCCAAATGGCCTATTTGCCCGTTCAGGGTCCCAAAGGAGGAATCTCGCAACAATTTTAGGCATTCTGGAATCCTCATGAAAAATGAGGACGGTGGGTGAGTTTCCACGCAATTTCGAGCCATTAAAAAAGTTCGTGTACATCTCTGAGCTCAAGTAGGCCCAAAATGCCTATTTTCCCGTTCAGGGCACAAACGGAGGAATCTCGCAACAATATTAGGCATTCTGGAATCCTCATGAAAAATGAGGAGGGTGGGTGAGTTTCCACGCAATTCCGAGACGTTGAAAAAGTTCGTGTACATCTGACCTCAAGTAGGCCCAAATGGCCTATTTGCCCGTTCAGGGCCCCAACGGAGGAATCTCGCAACAATTTTAGGCATTCTGGAATCCTCATGAAAAATGAGGAGGGTGGGTGAGTTTCCACGCAATTCCGAGATGTTGAAAAAGTTCGTGTACATCTACCTGAAGTAGGCCCAAATGGCCTATTTGCCCGTTCAGGGCCCCAACGGAGGAATCTCGCAACAATTTTAGGCATTCTGGAATCCTAGTGAATATTGACGAGGGTGGGTGAGTTTCCACGCAATTCCGAGACGTTGAAAAAGTTCGTGTACATATGAGCTCAAGTAGGCCCAAATGGCCTATTTGCCCGTTCAGGGCCCAAACGGAGGAATCTCGCAAGAATTTTAGGCATTCTGGAATCCTCATGAAAAATGAGGAGGGTGGGTGAGTTTCCACGCAATTCCGAGACGTTGAAAAAGTTCGTGTACATCTCGACCTCAAGTAGGCCCAAATGGCCTATTTGCCCGTTCGGGCCCAAACGGAGGAATCTCGCAACAATTTTAGGCATTCTGGAATCCTCATGAAAAATGAGGAGGGTGGGTGAGTTTCCACGCAATTCCGAGACGTTGAAAAAGTTCGTGTACATCTGACCTCAAGTAGGCCCAAATGGCCTATTTGCCCGTTCAGGGCCCAAACGGAGGAATCTCGCAACAATTTTAGGCATTCTGGAATCCTCATGAAAAATGAGGAGGGTGGGTGAGTTTCCACGCAATTCCGAGACGTTGAAAAAGTTCGTGTACATCTCGACCTCAAGTAGGCCCAAATGGCCTATTTGCCCGTTCTGGGCCCCAACGGAGGAATCTCGCAACAATTTTAGGCATTCTGGAATCCTCATGAAAAATGAGGAGGGTGGGTGAGTTTCCACGCAATTCCGAGACGTTGAAAAAGTTCGTGTACATCTGAGCTCAAGTAGGCCCAAATGGCTTATTTGCCCGTTCTGGAACGAAACGGAGGAATCACGCAATAATTTTTGGCATTCTGGAATCCTCAAGAAAAATGAGGAGGGTGGGTGAGTTTCCACGCAATTCCGAGACGTTGAAAAAGTTCGTGTACATCTGACCTCAAGTAGGCCCAAATGGCCTATTTTCCCGTTCAGGGCCCCAACGGAGGAATCTCGCAACAATTTTAGGCATTCTGGAATCCTCATGAAAAATGAGGAGGGTGGGTGAGTTTCCACGCAATTCCGAGACGTTGAAAAAGTTCGTGTACATCTGAGCTCAAGTAGGCCCAAATGGCCTATTTGCCCGTTCGGGGCCCAAACGGAGGAATCTCACAAGAATTTTAGGCATTCTGGAATCCTCATGAAAAATGAGGAGGGTGGGTGAGTTTCCACGCAATTCCGAGACGTTGAAAAAGTTCGTGTACATCTCGACCTCAAGTAGGCCCAAATGGCCTATTTGCCCGTTCGGGGCCCAACGGAGGAATCTCGCAACAATTTTAGGCATTCTGGAATCCTCATGAAAAATGAGGAGGGTGGGTGAGTTTCACGCAATTCCGAGACGTTGAAAAAGTTCGTGTACATCTGACCTCAAGTAGGCCCAAATGGCCTATTTGCCCGTTCGGGCCCAAACGGAGGAATCTCGCAACAATTTTAGGCATTCTGGAATCCTCATGAAAAATGAGGAGGGTGGGTGAGTTTCCACGCAATTCCGAGACGTTGAAAAAGTTCGTGTACATCTCGAGACCTCAAGTAGGCCCAAATGGCCTATTTGCCCGTTCGGGGCCCCAACGGAGGAATCTCGCAACAATTTTAGGCATTCTGGAATCCTCATGAAAAATGAGGAGGGTGGGTGAGTTTCCACGCAATTCCGAGACGTTGAAAAAGTTCGTGTACATCTGACCTCAAGTAGGCCCAAATGGCCTATTTGCCCGTTCAGGGCCCAAACGGAGGAGTCTCGCAACAATTTTAGGCATTCTGGAATCCTCATGAAAAATGAGGAGGGTGGGTGAGTTTCCACGCAATTTCGAGACGTTGAAAAAGTTCGTGGACCTCAAGTAGGCCCAAATGGCCTATTTGCCCGTTCAGGGCCCAAACGGAGGAGTCTCTCAACAATTTTAGGCATTCTGGAATCCTCATGAAAAATGAGGAGGGTGGGTGAGTTTCCACGCAATTCCGAGACGTTGAAAAAGTTCGTGTACATCTGACCTCAAGTAGGCCCAAATGGCCTATTTGCCCGTTCAGGGCCCCAACGGAGGAATCTCGCAACAATTTTAGGCATTCTGGAATCCTCATGAAAAATGAGGAGGGTGGGTGAGTTTCCACGCAATTCCGAGACGTTGAAAAAGTTCTAGTACATATGAGCTCAAGTAGGCCCAAATGGCCTATTTGCCCGTTCAGGGCCCCAACGGAGGAATCTCGCAAGAATTTTAGGCATTCTGCAATCCTCATGAAAAATGAGGAGGGTGGGTGAGTTTCCACGCAATTCCGAGACGTTGAAAAAGTTCGTGTACATCTGACCTCAAGTAGGCCCAAATGGCCTATTTGCCCGTTCAGGGCCCAACGGAGGAATCTCGCAACAATTTTAGGCATTCTGGAATCCTCATGAAAAATGAGGAGGGTGGGTGAGTTTCCACGCAATTCCGAGACGTTGAAAAAGTTCGTGTACATCTGAGCTCAAGTAGGCCCAAATGGCCTATTTGCCCGTTCAGGGCCCAAACGGAGGAATCTCGCAACAATTTTAGGCATTCTGGAATCCTCATGAAAAATGAGGAGGGTGGGTGAGTTTCCACGCAATTCCGAGACGTTGAAAAAGTTCGTGTACATCATGAGACCTCAAGTAGGCGCAAATGGCCTATTTGCCCGTTCAGGGCCCAAACGGAGGAATCTCGCAACAATTTTAGGCATTCTGGAATCCTCATGAAAAATGAGGAGGGTGGGTGAGTTTCCACGCAATTCCGAGAGGTTGAAAAAGTTCGTGTACATCAGACCTCAAGTAGGCCCAAATGGCCTATTTGCCCGTTCAGGCCCAAACGGAGGAATCTCGCAACAATTTTAGGCATTCTGGAATCCTCATGAAAAATGAGGAGGGTGGGTGAGTTTCCACGCAATTCCGAGACGTTGAAAAAGTTCGTGTACATCTGACCTCAAGTAGGCCCAAATGGCCTATTTGCCCGTTCGGGGCCCAAACGGAGGAATCTCGCAACAATTTTAGGCATTCTGGAATCCTCATGAAAAATGAGGAGGGTGGGTGAGTTTCCACGCAATTCCGAGACGTTGAAAAAGTTCGTGTACATCGAGCTCAAGTAGGCCCAAATGGCCTATTTGCCCGTTCGGGGCCCAAACGGAGGAATCTCGCAACAATTTTAGGCATTCTGGAATCCTCATGAAAAATGAGGAGGGTGGGTGAGTTTCCACGCAATTCCGAGACGTTGAAAAAGTTCGTGTACATCTGACCTCAAGTAGGCCCAAATGGCCTATTTGCCCGTTTAGGGCCCAAACGGAGGAATCTCGCAACAATTTTAGGCATTCTGGAATCCTCATGAAAAATGAGGAGGGTGGGTGAGTTTCCACGCAATTCCGAGACGTTGAAAAAGTTCGTGTACATCTGACCTCAAGTAGGCCCAAATGGCCTATTTGCCCGTCAGGGCCCCAACGGAGGAATCTCGCAACAATTTTAGGCATTCTGGAATCCTCATGAAAAATGAGGAGGGTGGGTGAGTTTCCACGCAATTCCGAGACGTTGAAAAAGTTCGTGTACATCTCGAGCTCAAGTAGGCCCAAATGGCCTATTTGCCCGTTCAGGGCCCAAACGGAGGAATCTCGCAACAATTTTAGGCATTCTGGAATCCTCATGAAAAATGAGGAGGGTGGGTGAGTTTCCACGCAATTCCGAGACGTTGAAAAAGTTCGTGTACATCTGACCTCAAGTAGGCCCAAATGGCCTATTTGCCCGTTCAGGGCCCCAACGGAGGAATCTCGCAACAATTTTAGGCATTCTGGAATCCTCATGAAAAATGAGGAGGGTGGGTGAGTTTCCACGCAATTCCGAGACGTTGAAAAAGTTCGTGTACATCTGACCTCAAGTAGGCCCAAATGGCCTATTTGCCCGTTCAGGGCCCAAACGGAGGAATCTCGCAACAATTTTAGGCATTCTGGAATCCTCATGAAAAATGAGGAGGGTGGGTGAGTTTCCACGCAATTCCGAGACGTTGAAAAAGTTCGTGTCCATCAGAGCTCAAGTAGGCCCAAATGGCCTATTTGCCCGTTCAGGGCCCAAACGGAGGAATCTCGCAAGAATTTTAGGCATTCTGGAATCCTCATGAAAAATGAGGAGGGTGGGTGAGTTTCCACGCAATTCCGAGACGTTGAAAAAGTTCGTGTACATCTGACCTCAAGTAGGCCCAAATGGCCTATTTGCCCGTTCAGGGCCCCAACGGAGGAATCTCGCAACAATTTTAGGCATTCTGGAATCCTCATGAAAAATGAGGAGGGTGGGTGAGTTTCCACGCAATTCCGAGACGTTGAAAAAGTTCGTGTACATCTGACCTGAAGTAGGCCCAAATGGCCTATTTGCCCGTTCAGGGCCCCAACGGAGGAATCTCGCAACAATTTTAGGCATTCTGGAATCCTCATGAAAAATGAGGAGGGTGGGTGAGTTTCCACGCAATTCCGAGATGTTGAAAAAGTTCGTGTACATCGACCTCAAGTAGGCCCAAATGGCCTATTTGCCCGTTCAGGGCCCAAACGGAGGAATCTCGCAACAATTTTAGGCATTCTGGAATCCTCATGAAAAATGAGGAGGGTGGGTGAGTTTCCACGCAATTCCGAGACGTTGAAAAAGTTCGTGTACATCTGAGCTCAAGTAGGCCCAAATGGCCTATTTGCCTGTTCAGGGCCCAAACGGAGGAATCTCGCAACAATTTTAGGCATTCTGGAATCCTCATAAAAAATGAGGAGGGTGGGGTAGTTTCCACCCAATTCCGAGACGCTGAAAAAGTTCGTGTACATCTGACCTCAAGTAGGCCCAAATGGCCTATTTGCCCGTTCGGGCCCAAACGGAGGAATCTCGCAACAATTTTAGGCATTCTGGAATCCTCATGAAAAATGAGGAGGGTGGGTGAGTTTCCACGCAATTCCGAGACGTTGAAAAAGTTCGTGTACATCTGAGCTCAAGTAGGCCCAAATGGCCTATTTGCCCGTTCGGGGCCCAAACGGAGGAATCTCGCAACAATTTTAGGCATTCTGGAATCCTCATGAAAAATGAGGAGGGTGGGTGAGTTTCCACGCAATTCCGAGACGTTGAAAAAGTTCGTGTACATCGACCTCAAGTAGGCCCAAATGGCCTATTTGCCCGTCAGGGCCCCAAACGGAGGAATCTCGCAACAATTTTAGGCATTCTGGAATCCTCATGAAAAATGAGGAGGGTGGGTGAGTTTCCACGCAATTCCGAGACGTTGAAAAAGTTCGTGTACATCTCGACCTCAAGTAGGCCCAAATGGCCTATTTGCCCGTTCAGGGCCCAAACGGAGGAATCTCGCAACAATTTTAGGCATTCTGGAATCCTCATGAAAAATGAGGAGGGTGGGTGAGTTTCCACGCAATTCCGAGACGTTGAAAAAGTTCGTGTACATCGACCTCAAGTAGGCCCAAATGGCCTATTTGCCCGTTCGGGGCCCAAACGGAGGAATCTCGCAACAATTTTAGGCATTCTGGAATCCTCATGAAAAATGAGGAGGGTGGGTGAGTTTCCACGCAATTCCGAGACGTTGAAAAAGTTCGTGTACATCTGACCTCAAGTAGGCCCAAATGGCCTATTTGCCCGTTCAGGGCCCAAACGGAGGAATCTCGAAACAATTTTAGGCATTCTGGAATCCTCATGAAAAATGAGGAGGGTGGGTGAGTTTCCACGCAATTCCGAGACGTTGAAAAAGTTCGTGTACATCTGACCTCAAGTAGGCCCAAATGACCTACTTGCCCGTTCAGGGCCCAAACGGAGGAATCTCGCAATAATTTTAGGCATTCTCAAATCCTCATGAAAAATATGGAGGGTGGGTGAGTTTCCACGCAATTCCGAGATGTTGAAAAAGTTCATGTACGTCTGAGCTCAAGTAGGCCAAAATGACCTACTTGCCCGTTCAGGGCCCAAACGGAGGAATCTCGCAACAATTTTAGGCATTCTGGAATCCTCATGAAAAATGAGGAGGGTGGGTGAGTTTCCACGCAATTCTGAGAGGTTGAAAAAGTTCGTGTACATCTGACCTGAAGTAGGCCCAAATGGCCTATTTGCCCGTTCAGGGCCCCAACGGAGGAATCTCGCAACAATTTTAGGCATTCTGGAATCCTCATGAAAAATGAGGAGGGTGGGTGAGTTTCCACGCAATTCCGAGACGTTGAAAAAGTTCGTGTACATCTGACCTCAAGTAGGCCCAAATGGCCTATTTGCCCGTTCAGGGCCCAAACGGAGGAATCTCGCAACAATTTTAGGCATTCTGGAATCCTCATGAAAAATGAGGAGGGTGGGTGAGTTTCCACGCAATTCCGAGACGTTGAAAAAGTTCGTGTACATCTGACCTCAAGTAGGCCCAAATGGCCTATTTGCCCGTTCAGGGCCCAAACGGAGGAATCTCGCAACAATTTTAGGCATTCTGGAATCCTCATGAAAAATGAGGAGGGTGGGTGAGTTTCCACGCAATTCCGAGACGTTGAAAAAGTTCGTGTACATCTGACCTCAAGTAGGCCCAAATGGCCTATTTGCCCGTTCAGGGCCCAAACGGAGGAATCTCGCAACAATTTTAGGCATTCTGGAATCCTCATGAAAAATGAGGAGGGTGGGTGAGTTTCCACGCAATTCCGAGACGTTGAAAAAGTTCGTGTACATCTGACCTCAAGTAGGCCCAAATGGCCTATTTGCCCGTTCAGGGCCCAAACGGAGGAATCTCGCAACAATTTTAGGCATTCTGGAATCCTCATGAAAAATGAGGAGGGTGGGTGAGTTTCCACGCAATTCCGAGACGTTGAAAAAGTTCGTGTACATCTGACCTCAAGTAGGCCCAAATGGCCTATTTGCCCGTTCGGGGCCCAAACGGAGGAATCTCGCAACAATTTTAGGCATTCTGGAATCCTCATGAAAAATGAGGAGGGTGGGTGAGTTTCCACGCAATTCCGAGACGTTGAAAAAGTTCGTGTACATCTGAGCTCAAGTAGGCCCAAATGGCCTATTTGCCCGTTCAGGGCCCAAACGGAGGAATCTCGCAACAATTTTAGGCATTCTGGAATCCTCATGAAAAATGAGGAGGGTGGGTGAGTTTCCACGCAATTCCGAGACGTTGAAAAAGTTCGTGTACATCTGACCTCAAGTAGGCCCAAATGGCCTATTTGCCCGTTCAGGGCCCAAACGGAGGAATCTCGCAACAATTTTAGGCATTCTGGAATCCTCATGAAAAATGAGGAGGGTGGGTGAGTTTCCACGCAATTCCGAGACGTTGAAAAAGTTCGTGTACATCGAGCTCAAGTAGGCCCAAATGGCCTATTTGCCCGTTCAGGGCCCAAACGGAGGAATCTCGCAACAATTTTAGGCATTCTGGAATCCTCATGAAAAATTAGGAGGGTGGGTGAGTTTCCACGCAATTCCGAGACGTTGAAAAAGTTCGTGTACATCTGACCTCAAGTAGGCCCAAATGGCCTATTTGCCCGTTCAGGGCAAACGGAGGAATCTCGAACAATTTTAGGCATTCTGGAATCCTCATGAAAAATGAGGATGGTGGGTGAGTTTCCACGCAATTCCGAGACGTTGAAAAAGTTCGTGTACATCTGACCTCAAGTAGGCCCAAATGGCCTATTTGCCCGTTCAGGGCCCAAACGGAGGAATCTCGCAACAATTTTAGGCATTCTGGAATCCTCATGAAAAATGAGGAGGGTGGGTGAGTTTCCACGCAATTCCGAGACGTTGAAAAAGTTCGTGTACATCTGACCTCAAGTAGGCCCAAATGGCCTATTTGCCCGTTCAGGGCCCAAACGGAGGAATCTCGCAACAATTTTAGGCATTCTGGAATCCTCATGAAAAATGAGGAGGGTGGGTGAGTTTCCACGCAATTCCGAGACGTTGAAAAAGTTCGTGTACATCTGAGCTCAAGTAGGCCCAAATGGCCTATTTGCCCGTTCAGGGCCCAAACGGAGGAATCTCGCAACAATTTTAGGCATTCTGGAATCCTCATGAAAAATGAGGAGGGTGGGTGAGTTTCCACGCAATTCCGAGACGTTGAAAAAGTTCGTGTACATCTCGACCTCAAGTAGGCCCAAATGGCCTATTTGCCCGTTCAGGGCCCAAACGGAGGAATCTCGCAACAATTTTAGGCATTCTGGAATCCTCATGAAAAATGAGGAGGGTGGGTGAGTTTCCACGCAATTCCGAGACGTTGAAAAAGTTCGTGTACATCTGACCTCAAGTAGGCCCAAATGGCCTATTTGCCCGTTCAGGGCCCAAACGGAGGAATCTCGCAACAATTTTAGGCATTCTGGAATCCTCATGAAAAATGAGGAGGGTGGGTGAGTTTCCACGCAATTCCGAGACGTTGAAAAAGTTCGTGTACATCTCGACCTCAAGTAGGCCCAAATGGCCTATTTGCCCGTTCAGGGCCCCAACGGAGGAATCTCGCAACAATTTTAGGCATTCTGGAATCCTCATGAAAAATGAGGAGGGTGGGTGAGTTTCCACGCAATTCCGAGACGTTGAAAAAGTTCGTGTACATCTGACCTCAAGTAGGCCCAAATGGCCTATTTGCCCGTTCAGGGCCCAAACGGAGGAATCTCGCAACAATTTTAGGCATTTTAGGCATTCTGGAATCCTCATGAAAAATGAGGAGGGTGGGTGAGTTTCCACGCAATTCCGAGACGTTGAAAAAGTTCGTGTACATCTGACCTCAAGTAGGCCCAAATGGCCTATTTGCCCGTTCAGGGCCCAAACGGAGGAATCTCGCAACAATTTTAGGCATTCTGGAATCCTCATGAAAAATGAGGAGGGTGGGTGAGTTTCCACGCAATTCCGAGACGTTGAAAAAGTTCGTGTACATCTGACCTCAAGTAGGCCCAAATGGCCTATTTGCCCGTTCGGGGCCCAAACGGAGGAATCTCGCAACAATTTTAGGCATTCTGGAATCCTCATGAAAAATGAGGAGGGTGGGTGAGTTTCCACGCAATTCCGAGACGTTGAAAAAGTTCGTGTACATCTGAGCTCAAGTAGGCCCAAATGGCCTATTTGCCCGTTCAGGGCCCCAACGGAGGAATCTCGCAACAATTTTAGGCATTCTGGAATCCTCATGAAAAATGAGGAGGGTGGGTGAGTTTCCACGCAATTCCGAGATGTTGAAAAAGTTCGTGTACAGACCTCAAGTAGGCCCAAATGGCCTATTTGCCCGTTCAGGGCCCAAACGGAGGAATCTCGCAACAATTTTAGGCATTCTGGAATCCTCATGAAAAATGAGGAGGGTGGGTGAGTTTCCACGCAATTCCGAGACGTTGAAAAAGTTCGTGTACATCTGACCTCAAGTAGGCCCAAATGTCCTATTTGCCCGTTCAGGGCCCCAACGGAGGAATCTCTCAACAATTTTAGGCATTCTTGAATCCTCATGAAAACACAGGAGGGTGGGTGAGTTTCCACGCAATTCCGAGACGTTGAAAAAGTTCGTGTACATCTGAGCTCAAGTAGGCCCAAATGGCCTATTTGCCCGTTCAGGGCCCAAACAAAGGAATCTCGCAACAATTTTAGGCATTCTGGAATCCTCATGAATAATGACGAGGGTGGGTGAGTTTCCACGCAATTCTGAGATGTTGAAAAAGTTCGTGTACGTGTGACCTCAAGTAGGCGCAAATGGCCTTTTTGCCCGTTCAGGGCCCAAACAGAGGAATCTCGCAACAATTTTAGGCATTCTTGAATCCTCATGAAAAATCAAGAGGGTGGGTGAGTTTCCACGCAATTCCGAGACGTTGAAAAAGTTCGTGTGTATCTGATCTCAAGTAGGCCCAAATGGCCTATTTTCCCGTTCAGGGCCCAAACGGAGGAATCTCGCAAGAATCTTAGGCATTGTGCAATCCTCTTGAAAAATGAGGAGGGTGGGTGAGTTTCCACGCAATTCCGAGACGTTGAAAAAGTTCGTGTACATCTGACCTCAAGTAGGCCCAAATGGCCTATTTGCCCGTTCAGGGCCCCAACGGAGGACACTCGCAATAATTTTAGGCATTTTGGAATCCTCATGAAGAATAAGGAGGGTGGGTGAGTTTCCACGCTATTCCAAGACGTTGAAAAAGTTCGTGTACATCTGACCTCAAGAAGGCCCAAGTGGCCTATTTGCCCGTTCAGGGCTCCAACGGAGGAATCTCGCAACAATTTTAACCATTCTGGAATCCTCATGAAAAATGAGGAGGGTGGGTGAGTTTCCACGCAATTCCGAGACGTTGAAAAAGTTCGTGTACATCTGAGCTCAAGTAGGCCCAAATGGCCTATTTGCCCGTTCAGGGCCGAAACAGAGGAATCTCGAACAATTTTAGGCATTCTGGAATCCTCATGAAAAATGAGGAGGGTGGGTGAGTTTCCACGCAATTCCGAGACGTTGAAAAAGTTCGTGTACATCTGACCTCAAGTAGGCCCAAATGGCCTATTTGCCCGTTCAGGGCCCAAACGGAGGAATCTCGCAACAATTTTAGGCATTCTGGAATCCTCATGAAAAATGAGGAGGGTGGGTGAGTTTCCACGCAATTCCGAGACGTTGAAAAAGTTCGTGTACATCTGACCTCAAGTAGGCCCAAATGGCCTATTTGCCCGTTCAGGGCCCAAACGGAGGAATCTCGCAACAATTTTAGGCATTCTGGAATCCTCATGAAAAATGAGGAGGGTGGGTGAGTTTCCACGCAATTCCGAGACGTTGAAAAAGTTCGTGTACATCTGACCTCAAGTAGGCCCAAATGGCCTATTTGCCCGTTCAGGGCCCCAACGGAGGAATCTCGCAACAATTTTAGGCATTCTGGAATCCTCATGAAAAATGAGAGGAGGGTGGGTGAGTTTCCACGCAATTCCGAGACGTTGAAAAAGTTCGTGTACATCTCGACCTCAAGTAGGCCCAAATGGCCTATTTGCCCGTTCAGGGCCCAAACGGAGGAATCTCGCAACAATTTTAGGCATTCTGGAATCCTCATGAAAAATGAGGAGGGTGGGTGAGTTTCCACGCAATTCCGAGACGTTGAAAAAGTTCGTGTACATCTGACCTCAAGTAGGCCCAAATGGCCTATTTGCCCGTTCAGGGCCCCAACGGAGGAATCTCGCAACAATTTTAGGCATTCTGGAATCCTCATGAAAAAAATGAGGAGGGTGGGTGAGTTTCCACGCAATTCCGAGACGTTGAAAAAGTTCGTGTACATCGACCTCAAGTAGGCCCAAATGGCCTATTTGCCCGTTCAGGGCCCAAACGGAGGAATCTCGCAACAATTTTAGGCATTCTGGAATCCTCATGAAAAATGAGGAGGGTGGGTGAGTTTCCACGCAATTCCGAGACGTTGAAAAAGTTCGTGTACCTCTCAGCTCAAGTAGGCCCAAATGGCGTATTTTCCCGTTCAGGGCCCAAACGGAGGAATCTCGCAATAATTTTAGGCATTTTGGAATCATCATGAATAATGACGAGGGTGGGTGAGTTTCCACGCAATTCCGAGACGTTGAAAAAGTTCGTGTACATCTGACCTCAAGTAGGCCCAAATGGCCTATTTGCCCGTTCATGGCCCCAACGGAGGAATCTCGCAACAATTTTAGGCATTCTGGAATCCTCATGAAAAATGAGGAGGGTGGGTGAGTTTCCACGCAATTCCGAGACGTTGAAAAAGTTCGTGTACATCTGACCTCAAGTAGGCGCAAATGGCCTATTTCCCCATTCGGGGCCCAAATGGTGGAATCTCGCAAGAATGTTAGGCATTCTGGAATCCTCATATAAAATGAGGAGGGTGGCTGAGTGTCCACGCAATTCCGAGACGTTTAAAAAGTTCGTGTACATCTGAGCTCAAGTAGGCGCTAATGGCCTATTTGCCCGTTCAGGGCCCAAACGGAGGAATCTCGCAAGAATTTTAGGAATTTGGAATCCTCATGAAAAATGAGGAGGGTGGGTGAGTTTCCACGCAATTCCGAGACGTTGAAAAAGTTCGTGTACATCTGAGCTCAAGTAGGCCCAAATGGCCTATTTGCCCGTTCAGGGCCCAAACGGAGGAATCTCGCAACAATTTTAGGCATTCTGGAATCCTCATGAAAAATGAGGAGGGTGGGTGAGTTTCCACGCAATTCCGAGACGTTGAAAAAGTTCGTGTACATCTGACCTCAAGTAGGCCCAAATGGCCTATTTGCCCGTTAGGGTCCCAACGGAGGAATCTCGCAACAATTTTAGGCATTCTGGAATCCTCATGAAAAATGAGGAGGGTGGGTGAGTTTCCACGCAATTCCGAGACGTTGAAAAAGTTCGTGTACATCTCGACCTCAAGTAGGCCCAAATGGCCTATTTGCCCGTTCAGGGCCCAAACGGAGGAATCTCGCAACAATTTTAGGCATTCTGGAATCCTCATGAAAAATGAGGAGGGTGGGTGAGTTTCCACGCAATTCCGAGACGTTGAAAAAGTTCGTGTACATCTGAGCTCAAGTAGGCCCAAATGGCCTATTTGCCCGTTCAGGGCCCCAACGGAGGAATCTCGCAACAATTTTAGGCATTCTGGAATCCTCATGAAAAATGAGGAGGGTGGGTGAGTTTCCACGCAATTCCGAGACGTTGAAAAAGTTCGTGTACATCTCGAGCTCAAGTAGGCCCAAATGGCCTATTTGCCCGTTCAGGGCCCAAACGGAGGAATCTCGCAACAATTTTAGGCATTCTGGAATCCTCATGAAAAATGAGGAGGGTGGGTGAGTTTCCACGCAATTCCGAGATGTTGAAAAAGTTCGTGTACATCTGACCTCAAGTAGGCCCAAATGGCCTATTTGCCCGTTCGGGGCCCAAACGGAGGAATCTCGCAACAATTTTAGGCATTCTGGAATCCTCATGAAAAATGAGGAGGGTGGGTGAGTTTCCACGCAATTCCGAGACGTTGAAAAAGTTCGTGTACATCTCGACCTCAAGTAGGCCCAAATGGCCTATTTGCCCGTTCGGGGCCCAAACGGAGGAATCTCGCAACAATTTTAGGCATTCTGGAATCCTCATGAAAAATGAGGAGGGTGGGTGAGTTTCCACGCAATTCCGAGACGTTGAAAAAGTTCGTGTACATCTGACCTCAAGTAGGCCCAAATGGCCTATTTGCCCGTTCGGGGCCCAAACGGAGGAATCTCGCAACAATTTTAGGCATTCTGGAATCCTCATGAAAAATGAGGAGGGTGGGTGAGTTTCCACGCAATTCCGAGACGTTGAAAAAGTTCGTGTACATCTGACCTCAAGTAGGCCCAAATTGCCTATTTGCCCGTTCAGGGCCCCAACGGAGGAATCTCGCAACAATTTTAGGCATTCTGGAATCCTCATGAAAAATGAGGAGGGTGTGTGAGTTTCCACGCAATTCCGAGACGTTGAAAAAGTTCGTGTACATCTGAGCTCAAGTAGGCCCAAATGGCCTATTTGCCCTTTTCAGGGCCCAAACGGAGGAATCTCGCAACAATTTTAGGCATTCTGGAATCCTCATGAAAAATGAGGAGGGTGGGTGAGTTTCCACGCAATTCCGAGACGTTGAAAAAGTTCGTGTACATCTGACCTCAAGTAGGCCCAAATGGCCTATTTGCCCGTTCAGGGCCCAAACGGAGGAATCTCGCAACAATTTTAGGCATTCTGGAATCCTCATGAAAAATGAGGAGGGTGGGTGAGTTTCCACGCAATTCCGAGACGTTGAAAAAGTTCGTGTACATCTGACCTCAAGTAGGCCCAAATGGCCTATTTGCCCGTTCAGGGCCCAAACGGAGGAATCTCGCAACAATTTTAGGCATTTTGGAATCCTCATGAAAAATGAGGAGGGTGGGTGAGTTTCCACGCAATTCCGAGACGTTGAAAAAGTTCGTGTACATCTGACCTCAAGTAGGCCCAAATGGCCTATTTGCCCGTTCAGGGCCCAAACGGAGGAATCTCGCAACAATTTTAGGCATTCTGGAATCCTCATGAAAAATGAGGAGGGTGGGTGAGTTTCCACGCAATTCCGAGACGTTGAAAAAGTTCGTGTACATCTGACCTCAAGTAGGCCCAAATGGCCTATTTGCCCGTTCAGGGCCCAAACGGAGGAATCTCGCAACAATTTTAGGCATTCTGGAATCCTCATGAAAAATGAGGAGGGTGGGTGAGTTTCCACGCAATTCCGAGACGTTGAAAAAGTTCGTGTACATCTCGACCTCAAGTAGGCCCAAATGGCCTATTTGCCCGTTCAGGGCCCAAACGGAGGAATCTCGCAACAATTTTAGGCATTCTGGAATCCTCATGAAAAATGAGGAGGGTGGGTGAGTTTCCACGCAATTCCGAGACGTTGAAAAAGTTCGTGTACATCTGACCTCAAGTAGGCCCAAATGGCCTATTTGCCCGTTCGGGGCCCAAACGGAGGAATCTCGCAACAATTTTAGGCATTCTGGAATCCTCATGAAAAATGAGGAGGGTGGGTGAGTTTCCACGCAATTCCGAGACGTTGAAAAAGTTCGTGTACATCTGACCTCAAGTAGGCCCAAATGGCCTATTTGCCCGTTCAGGGCCCCAACGGAGGAATCTCGCAACAATTTTAGGCATTCTGGAATCCTCATGAAAAATGAGGAGGGTGGGTGAGTTTCCACGCAATTCCGAGACGTTGAAAAGTTTCGTGTACATCTGGCCTCAAGTAGGCCCGAATGGCCTTTGTGCCCGTTCAGGGCACAAACCGAGGAATCTCGCAACAATTTTAGGCATTCTGGAATCCTCATGAAAAATGAGGAGGGTGGGTGAGTTTCCACGCAATTCCGAGACGTTGAAAAAGTTCGTGTACATCGACCTCAAGTAGGCCCAAATGGCCTATTTGCCCGTTCAGGGCCCAAAAGGAGGAATCTCGCAACAATTTTAGGCATTCTGGAATCCTCATGAAAAATGAGGAGGGTGGGTGAGTTTCCACGCAATTCCGAGACGTTGAAAAAGTTCGTGTACATCTGACCTCAAGTAGGCCCGAATGGCCTATTTGCCCGTTCGGGGGCCCCAACGGAGGAATCTCGCAACAATTTTAGGCATTCTGGAATCCTCATGAAAAATGAGGAGGGTGGGTGAGTTTCCACGCAATTCCGAGACGTTGAAAAAGTTCGTGTACATCTGACCTCAAGTAGGCCCAAATGGCCTATTTGCCCGTTCAGGGCCCAAACGGAGGAATCTCGCAACAATTTTAGGCATTCTGGAATCCTCATGAAAAATGAGGAGGGTGGGTGAGTTTCCACGCAATTCCGAGATGTTGAAAAAGTTCGTGTACATCGACCTCAAGTAGGCCCAAATGGCCTATTTGCCCGTTCGGGGCCCCAACGGAGGAATCTCGCAACAATTTTAGGCATTCTGGAATCCTCATGAAAAATGAGGAGGGTGGGTGAGTTTCCACGCAATTCCGAGACGTTGAAAAAGTTCGTGTACATCTCGACCTCAAGTAGGCCCAAATGGCCTATTTGCCCGTTCAGGGCCCAAACGGAGGAATCTCGCAACAATTTTAGGCATTCTGGAATCCTCATGAAAAATGAGGAGGGTGGGTGAGTTTCCACGCAATTCCGAGACGTTGAAAAAGTTCGTGTACATCTGACCTCAAGTAGGCCCAAATGGCCTATTTGCCCGTTCGGGGCCCAAACGGAGGAATCTCGCAACAATTTTAGGCATTCTGGAATCCTCATGAAAAATGAGGAGGGTGGGTGAGTTTCCACGCAATTCCGAGACGTTGAAAAAGTTCGTGTACATCTCGACCTCAAGTAGGCCCAAATGGCCTATTTGCCCGTTCGGGGCCCAAACGGAGGAATCTCGCAACAATTTTAGGCATTCTGGAATCCTCATGAAAAATGAGGAGGGTGGGTGAGTTTCCACCAATTCCGAGACGTTGAAAAAGTTCGTGTACATCGACCTCAAGTAGGCCCAAATGGCCTATTTGCCCGTTCGGGGCCCCAACGGAGGAATCTCGCAACAATTTTAGGCATTCTGGAATCCTCATGAAAAATGAGGAGGGTGGGTGAGTTTCCACGCAATTCCGAGACGTTGAAAAAGTTCGTGTACATCGACCTCAAGTAGGCCCAAATGGCCTATTTGCCCGTTCTGGGCCCCAACGGAGGAATCTCGCAACAATTTTAGGCATTCTGGAATCCTCATGAAAAATGAGGAGGGTGGGTGAGTTTCCACGCAATTCCGAGACGTTGAAAAAGTTCGTGTACATCTGACCTCAAGTAGGCCCAAATGGCCTATTTGCCCGTTCAGGGCCCAAACGGAGGAATCTCGCAACAATTTTAGGCATTCTGGAATCCTCATGAAAAATGAGGAGGGTGGGTGAGTTTCCACGCAATTCCGAGACGTTGAAAAAGTTCGTGTACATCTCGACCTCAAGTAGGCCCAAATGGCCTATTTGCCCGTTCGGGCCCCAAACGGAGGAATCTCGCAACAATTTTAGGCATTCTGGAATCCTCATGAAAAATGAGGAGGGTGGGTGAGTTTCCACGCAATTCCGAGACGTTGAAAAAGTTCGTGTACATCTGACCTCAAGTAGGCCCAAATGGCCTATTTGCCCGTTCGGGGCCCAAACGGAGGAATCTCGCAACAATTTTAGGCATTCTGGAATCCTCATGAAAAATGAGGAGGGTGGGTGAGTTTCCACGCAATTCCGAGACGTTGAAAAAGTTCGTGTACATCTGACCTCAAGTAGGCCCAAATGGCCTATTTGCCCGTTCAGGGCCCCAACGGAGGAATCTCGCAACAATTTTAGGCATTCTGGAATCCTAATGAAAAATGAGGAGGGTGGGTGAGTTTCCACGCAATTCCGAGATGTTGAAAAAGTTCGTGTACATCTGACCTCAAGTAGGCCCAAATGGCCTATTTGCCCGTTCAGGGCGAAACAGAGGAATCTCGAACAATTTTAGGCATTCTGGAATCCTCATGAAAAATGAGGAGGGTGGGTGAGTTTCCACGCAATTCCGAGACGTTGAAAAAGTTCGTGTACATCGAGCTCAAGTAGGCCCAAATGGCCTATTTGCCCGTTCAGGGCCCCAACGGAGGAATCTCGCAACAATTTTAGGCATTCTGGAATCCTCATGAAAAATGAGGAGGGTGGGTGAGTTTCCACGCAATTCCGAGACGTTGAAAAAGTTCGTGTACATCTGACCTCAAGTTGGCCCAAATGGCCTATTTGGGCGTTCAGGGCCCAAACGGAAGAATCTCGCAACAATTTTAGGCATTCTGGAATCCTCATGAAAAATGAGGAGGGTGGGTGAGTTTCCACGCAATTCCGAGACGTTGAAAAAGTTCGTGTACATCTGACCTCAAGTAGGCCCAAATGGCCTATTTGCCCGTTCAGGGCCCCAACGGAGGAATCTCGCAACAATTTTAGGCATTCTGGAATCCTCATGAAAAATGAGGAGGGTGGGTGAGTTTCCACGCAATTCCGAGACGTTGAAAAAGTTCGTGTACATCTGACCTCAAGTAGGCCCAAATGGCCTATTTGCCCGTTCAGGGCCCAAACGGAGGAATCTCGCAACAATTTTAGGCATTCTGGAATCCTCATGAAAAATGAGGAGGGTGGGTGAGTTTCCACGCAATTCCGAGATGTTGAAAAAGTTCGTGTACATCGACCTCAAGTAGGCCCAAATGGCCTATTTGCCCGTTCGGGGCCCAAACGGAGGAATCTCGCAACAATTTTAGGCATTCTGGAATCCTCATGAAAAATGAGGAGGGTGGGTGAGTTTCCACGCAATTCCGAGACGTTGAAAAAGTTCGTGTACATCGACCTCAAGTAGGCCCAAATGGCCTATTTGCCCGTTCGGGGCCCAAACGGAGGAATCTCGCAACAATTTTAGGCATTCTGGAATCCTCATGAAAAATGAGGAGGGTGGGTGAGTTTCCACGCAATTCCGAGACGTTGAAAAAGTTCGTGTACATCTGACCTCAAGTAGGCCCAAATGGCCTATTTGCCCGTTCGGGGGGCCCAAACGGAGGAATCTCGCAACAATTTTAGGCATTCTGGAATCCTCATGAAAAATGAGGAGGGTGGGTGAGTTTCCACGCAATTCCGAGACGTTGAAAAAGTTCGTGTACATCGACCTCAAGTAGGCCCAAATGGCCTATTTGCCCGTTCAGGGCCCAAACGGAGGAATCTCGCAACAATTTTAGGCATTCTGGAATCCTCATGAAAAATGAGGAGGGTGGGTGAGTTTCCACGCAATTCCGAGACGTTGAAAAAGTTCGTGTACATCGACCTCAAGTAGGCCCAAATGGCCTATTTGCCCGTTCGGGGCCCAAACGGAGGAATCTCGCAACAATTTTAGGCATTTGGAATCCTCATGAAAAATGAGGAGGGTGGGTGAGTTTCCACGCAATTCCGAGACGTTGAAAAAGTTCGTGTACATCTCGACCTCAAGTAGGCCCAAATGGCCTATTTGCCCGTTCGGGGCCCAAACGGAGGAATCTCGCAACAATTTTAGGCATTCTGGAATCCTCATGAAAAATGAGGAGGGTGGGTGAGTTTCCACGCAATTCCGAGACGTTGAAAAAGTTCGTGTACATCTGACCTCAAGTAGGCCCAAATGGCCTATTTGCCCGTTCGGGGCCCAAACGGAGGAATCTCGCAACAATTTTAGGCATTCTGGAATCCTCATGAAAAATGAGGAGGGTGGGTGAGTTTCCACGCAATTCCGAGACGTTGAAAAAGTTCGTGTACATCTCGAGCTCAAGTAGGCCCAAATGGCCTATTTGCCCGTTCGGGGGCCCAAACGGAGGAATCTCGCAACAATTTTAGGCTTTCTGGACTCCTCATGAAAAATGAGGAGGGTGGGTGAGTTTCCACGCAATTCCGAGACGTTGAAAAAGTTCGTGTACATCTGACCTCAAGTAGGCCCAAAATGGCCTATTTGCCCGTTCAGGGCCCAAACGGAGGAATCTCGCAACAATTTTAGGCATTCTGGAATCCTCATGAAAAATGAGGAGGGTGGGTGAGTTTCCACGCAATTCCGAGACGTTGAAAAAGTTCGTGTACATCGACTCAAGTAGGCCCAAATGGCCTATTTGCCCGTTCAGGGCCCCAACGGAGGAATCTCGCAACAATTTTAGGCATTCTGGAATCCTCATGAAAAATGAGGAGGGTGGGTGAGTTTCCACGCAATTCCGAGACGTTGAAAAAGTTCGTGTACATGACCTCAAGTAGGCCCAAATGGCCTATTTGCCCGTTCAGGGCCCAAACGGAGGAATCTCGCAAGAATTTTAGGCATTCTGGAATCCTCATGAAAAATGAGGAGGGTGGGTGAGTTTCCACGCAATTCCGAGACGTTGAAAAAGTTCGTGTAGATCTGAGCTCAAGTAGGCCCAAATGGCCTATTTGCCCGTTCAGGGCCCAAACGGAGGAATCTCGCAACAATTTTAGGCATTCTGGAATCCTCATGAAAAATGAGGAGGGTGGGTGAGTTTCCACGCAATTGCGAGACGTTGAAAAAGTTCGTGTACATCTGACCTCAAGTAGGCCCAAATGGCCTATTTGCCCGTTCAGGGCCCAAACGGAGGAATCTCGCAACAATTTTAGTCATTCTGGAATCCTCATGAAAAATGAGGAGGGTGGGTGAGTTTCCACGCAATTCCGAGACGTTGAAAAAGTTCGTGTACATCTCGACCTCAAGTAGGCCCAAATGGCCTATTTGCCCGTTCGGGGCCCAAACGGAGGAATCTCGCAACAATTTTAGGCATTCTGGAATCCTCATGAAAAATGAGGAGGGTGGGTGAGTTTCCACGCAATTCCGAGACGTTGAAAAAGTTCGTGTACATCTGACCTCAAGTAGGCCCAAATGGCCTATTTGCCCGTTCGGGGCCCAAACGGAGGAATCTCGCAACAATTTTAGGCATTCTGGAATCCTCATGAAAAAATGAGGAGGGTGGGTGAGTTTCCACGCAATTCCGAGACGTTGAAAAAGTTCGTGTACATCGACCTCAAGTAGGCCCAAATGGCCTATTTGCCCGTTCGGGGCCCAAACGGAGGAATCTCGCAACAATTTTAGGCATTCTGGAATCCTCATGAAAAATGAGGAGGGTGGGTGAGTTTCCACGCAATTCCGAGACGTTGAAAAAGTTCGTGTACATCGACCTCAAGTAGGCCGAAATGGCCTATTTGCCCGTTCAGGGCCCAACGGAGGAATCTCGCAATAATTTTAGGCATTCTGGAATCCTCATGAAAAATGAGGAGGGTGGGTGAGTTTCCACGCAATTCCGAGACGTTGAAAAAGTTCGTGTACATCTGAGCTCAAGTAGGCCCAAATGGCCTATTTGCCCGTTCAGGGCCCAAACGGAGGAATCTCGCAAGAATTTTAGGCATTCTGGAATCCTCATGAAAAATGAGGAGGGTGGGTGAGTTTCCACGCATTCCGAGACGTTGAAAAAGTTCGTGTACATCTGACCTCAAGTAGGCCCAAATGGCCTATTTGCCCGTTCAGGGCCCAAACGGAGGAATCTCGCAACAATTTTAGGCATTCTGGAATCCTCATGAAAAATGAGGAGGGTGGGTGAGTTTCCACGCAATTCCGAGACGTTGAAAAAGTTCGTGTACATCTGACCTCAAGTAGGCCCAAATGGCCTATTTGCCCGTTCAGGGCCCAAACAGAGGAATCTCGCAACAATTTTAGGCATTCTGGAATCCTCATGAAAAATGAGGAGGGTGGGTGAGTTTCCACGCAATTCCGAGATGTTGAAAAAGTTCGTGTACATCTGACCTCAAGTAGGCCCAAATGGCCTATTTGGCCGTTCGGGGCCCAAACGGAGGAATCTCGCAACAATTTTAGGCATTCTGGAATCCTCATGAAAAATGAGGAGGGTGGGTGAGTTTCCACGCAATTCCGAGACGTTGAAAAAGTTCGTGTACATCGACCTCAAGTAGGCCCAAATGGCCTATTTGCCCGTTCAGGGCCCAAACGGAGGAATCTCGCAACAATTTTAGGCATTCTGGAATCCTCATGAAAAATGAGGAGGGTGGGTGAGTTTCCACGCAATTCCGAGACGTTGAAAAAGTTCGTGTACATCTCGACCTCAAGTAGGCCCAAATGGCCTATTTGCCCGTTCGGGGCCCAAACGGAGGAATCTCGCAACAATTTTAGGCATTCTGGAATCCTCATGAAAAATGAGGAGGGTGGGTGAGTTTCCACGCAATTCCGAGACGTTGAAAAAGTTCGTGTACATCTCGACCTCAAGTAGGCCCAAATGGCCTATTTGCCCGTTCGGGGCCCAAACGGAGGAATCTCGCAACAATTTTAGGCATTCTGGAATCCTCATGAAAAATGAGGAGGGTGGGTGAGTTTCCACGCAATTCCGAGATGTTGAAAAAGTTCGTGTACATCGACCTCAAGTAGGCCCAAATGGCCTATTTGCCCGTTCGGGGCCCAAACGGAGGAATCTCGCAACAATTTTAGGCATTCTGGAATCCTCATGAAAAATGAGGAGGGTGGGTGAGTTTCCACGCAATTCCGAGACGTTGAAAAAGTTCGTGTACATCGACCTCAAGTAGGCCCAAATGGCCTATTTGCCCGTTCTGGGCCCCAACGGAGGAATCTCGCAACAATTTTAGGCATTTTGGAATCCTCATGAAAAATGAGGAGGGTGGGTGAGTTTCCACGCAATTCCGAGACGTTGAAAAAGTTCGTGTACATCGACCTCAAGTAGGCCCAAATGGCCTATTTGCCCGTTCGGGGCCCAAACGGAGGAATCTCGCAACAATTTTAGGCATTCTGGAATCCTCATGAAAAATGAGGAGGGTGGGTGAGTTTCCACGCAATTCCGAGACGTTGAAAAAGTTCGTGTACATCTCGACCTCAAGTAGGCCCAAATGGCCTATTTGCCCGTTCAGGGCCCCAACGGAGGAATCTCGCAACAATTTTAGGCATTCTGGAATCCTCATGAAAAATGAGGAGGGTGGGTGAGTTTCCACGCAATTCTGAGACGTTGAAAAAGTTCGTGTACCTCTGAGCTCAAGTAGGCCCAAATGGCCTATTTCCCCGTTCAGGGCCCAAACGGAGGAATCTCGCAATAATTTTAGGCATTCTGGAATCCTCATGAAAAATGAGGAGGGTGGGTGAGTTTCCACGCAATTCCGAGATGTTGAAAAAGTTCGTGTACAGTGAGCTCAAGTAGGCGCAAATGGCCTATTTTCCCGTTCAGGGCCCAAACGGAGGAATCTCGCAAGAATTTTAGGCATTCTGGAATCCTCATGAAAAATGAGGAGGGTGGGTGAGTTTCCACGCAATTCCGAGACGTTGAAAAAGTTCGTGTACATCCTCAAGTAGGCGCAAATGGCCTATTTGCCCGTTCAGGGCCCAAACGGAGGAATCTCGCAACAATCTTAGGCATTCTGGAATCCTCATGAAAAATGAGGAGGGTGGTGAGTTTCCACGCAATTCCGAGACGTTGAAAAAGTTCGTGTACATCTCGACCTCAAGTAGGCCCAAATGGCCTATTTGCCCGTTCAGGGCCCCAAACGGAGGAATCTCGCAACAATTTTAGGCACTCTGGAATCCACATGAAAAATGAGGAGGGTGGGTGAGTTTCCACGCAATTCCGAGACGTTGAAAAAGTTCGTGTAGACCTGAGCTCAAGTAGGCCCATATGCCCTATTTGCCCGTTCAGGGCCTTAACATAGGAATATCGCAACAATTTTAGGCATTCTGGAATCCTCATGAAAAAATGAGGTGGGTGGGTTAGTTTCCACGCAATTCCGAGATGTTGAAAAAGTTCGTGTACATCTGAGCTCAAGTAGGCGCAAATGGCCTATTATCCCGTTCAGGGCCAAAACGGAGGAGTCTCATAAGAATCTTAGGCATTGTGGAATCCTCATGAAAAATGAGGAGGGTGGGTGAGTTTCCACGTAATTCCGAGACGTTGAAAAAGTTCGTGTACATCTCGACCTCAAGTAGGCCCAAATGGCCTATTTGCCGTTCGGGGCCCAAACGGAGGAATCTCGCAACAATTTTAGGCATTCTGGAATCCTCATGAAAAATGAGGAGGGTGGGTGAGTTTCCACGCAATTCCGAGACGTTGAAAAAGTTCGTGTACATCGACCTCAAGTAGGCCCAAATGGCCTATTTGCCCGTTCAGGGCCCAAACGGAGGAATCTCGCAACAATTTTAGGCATTTGGAATCCTCATGAAAAATGAGGAGGGTGGGTGAGTTTCCACGCAATTCCGAGACGTTGAAAAAGTTCGTGTACATCGACCTCAAGTAGGCCCAAATGGCCTATTTGCCCGTTCGGGGCCCAAACGGAGGAATCTCGCAACAATTTTAGGCATTCTGGAATCCTCATGAAAAATGAGGAGGGTGGGTGAGTTTCCACGCAATTCCGAGACGTTGAAAAAGTTCGTGTACATCTGACCTCAAGTAGGCCCAAATGGCCTATTTGCCCGTTCAGGGCCGAAACGGAGGAATCTCGCAACAATATTAGGCATTCTGGAATCCTCATGAAAAATGAGGAGGGTGGGTAAGTTTCCACGCAATTCCGAGATGTTGAAAAAGTTCTTCTACATCTGAGCTCAAGTAGGCGCAAATGGCCTATTTGCCCGTACAGGGCCCAAACGGAGGAATCTCGCAAGAATCTTAGGCATTCTGGAATCCTCATGAAAAAAGAGGAGGGTGGGTGTGTTTCCACGCAATTCCGAGACGTTGAAAAAGTTCGTGTACATCTGACCTCAAGTAGGCCCAAATGGCCTATTTGCCCGTTCAGGGCCCAAACGGAGGAATCTCGCAAGAATTTTAGGCATTCTGGAATCCTCATGAAAAATGAGGAGGGTGGGTGAGTTTCCACGCAATTCCGAGACGTTGAAAAAGTTCGTGTACATCTGACCTCAAGTAGGCCTAAATGGCCTATGTGGCCGTTTAGGGCCCAAACGGAGGAATCTCGCAACAATTTTAGGAATTCTGGAATCCTCAAGAAAAATGAGGAGGGTTGGTTAGTTTCCAAGCAATTTCGATACGTTTGAAAAAGTTCTTGTTCTTCTGACCTCAAGTAGGCCCAAATGGCTTATGTGGCCGTTCAAGGCATAAACGGATGAATCTCGCAACAATATTAGGCATTCTGGAATCCTCATGAAAAATGAGGAGGGTGGGTTAGTTTCCAAGCAATTTCGATACGTTGAAAAAGTTCATGTTCTTCTGACCTCAAGTAGGCCCAAATGGCCTATTTGCCGTTCGGGCCCCAACCGAGGAATCTCACAAGAATTTTAGCATTCTGGAATCCTCATGAAAAATGAGGAGGGTGGGTGAGTTTCCACGCAATTCCGAGACGTTGAAAAAGTTCGTGTACATCTGAACTCAAGTAGGCCCAAATGACCTATTTGCCCGTTCAGGACCCCAACGGAGGAATCTCTAGAGAATTTTAGGCATTCTGGAATCCTCATGAAAAATGAGGAGGGTGGGTGAGTTTCCACGCAATTCCGAGACGTTGAAAAAGTTCGTGTACATCAGACCTCAAGTAGGCCCTAATGGCCAATGTTGCCGTTCAGGGCCCAAACGGAGGAATCTCGCAAGAATTTTAGGCATTCTAGAATCCTCATGAAAAATGAAGAGGGTGGGTGAGTTTCCACGCAATTCCGAGACGTTGAAAAAGTTTGTGTTCTTCTGACGTCAAGTAGGCCCAAATGGCCTATGTGGCCGTTCAGGGCCCAAACGGAGGAATCTCGCAACAATTTTAGGCATTCTGGAATCGTCATGAAAAATGAGGATGGTGGGTGAGTTTCCACGCAATTCCGAGACGTTGAAAAAGTTCTTGTTCTTCTGACCACAAGTAGGCCCAAATGGCTTATGTGGCCGTTCAGGGCACAAACGGAGGAATCTCGCAACAATTTTAAGCATTTTGGAATCCTCCGGAAAAATGAGGAGGGTGGGTGAGTTTCCATGCAATTGCGAGACGTTGAAAAAGTTCGTGTTCTTCTAACCTCAAGTAGTCCCAAATGGGAAATGTGGCCGTTCAAGGCACAAACGGAGGAATCTCGCAACAATTATAGGCTTTCTGGAATGCTCACAAAAAATGAGGAGTGTGGGTGAGTTTCCACGCAATTCCGAGACGTTGAAAAAGTTTGTGTTCTTCTGACGTCAAGTAGGCCCAAACGGCTTATGTGGCCGTTCAGCGCACAAGAGGAGGAATCTCGCAACAATTTTAGGCATTCAAGAATCCTCAGGAAAAATGAAGAGGGTGGGTGAGTTTCCACGCAATTCCGAGACGTTGAAAAAGTTCGTGTTTTCTGACGTCAAGTAGGTCCAAACGGCTTATGTAGCCGTTGATGACACAAACGGAGGAATCTCGCGTCAATTTTAAGCATTCTGGAATTCTCACGAAAAATGAGGAGTGTGGGTGAGTTTCCACGCAATTTCGAGACGTTGAAAAAGTTTGTGTTCTTCTGAAGTCAAGTAGGCCAAAACGGCTTATGTGGCCGTTCGAAAATATATGAACCCTTATGGTCTCTGGAAGTATTTTTAACATAAAATATACATAATAAGGGATCAGTGGCCATTAGATTCACATCAATCGGATTTTTGTAGAATTAATTAAAAATATTTGAAGTTGAAGAATGATTTCTAGAATTTCTTGGTTTTGGTCGGATTTTCTGAAAATAAGAGAAGAGTTTATGTAGGCATGGGAAATAAGGTATATTTATTTGGTCTAGGGCAAGAACATATCCGGGGATTCTCGGACACCAGGAAATTTTATTAGCCTCTGAACTGCTGAGAGGTAGTAATTATTTACTCACATACTTTATGTTACTATTGTATGTTTGTATGCCATGATTGAGGAATGTGTAGGGTTGTAGGGCCTAGTGCACTGTGTGTCCTTAGGTCGCTATCGAGCCTGATATGCATTTAGGGTAGTTGGGGTTTGAGGCTTGGCTACTGTGTTGTTCTAGTGCTGAGGATTTTCTGGGGCTTGCCTTGTTAGGCGGCTTAACGGTTATGTGAATTTCTAGGCCTGCCTTGTTAGGCAGCTCAACGACTATGCGGATTCCAGGGCTTTCCTTGGTAAGGCAACTCAACGGTATGTTGTTATATGTTATTGTGGCCATGATTGTGATGTTGAATGCTTATATGGTATGTTTTGCCATGTTGATTGTGATTTCCTAGTTATAATTGCATTCATACACTGCATACATATGAATTTGAGTGTAGACATAGGTGATAGACACTAAGTTGTTCAAACATTTGGAAATGTAAGGGCATGCGGTGGTGGATTTCTGTATATTTATTTTGGGATGACTGTATAAGTTTATTTACTATTCAGTATTTTATTTTGGATAACTGTATCCTTAACCCTACGGTGACTATTTACTTTTTGGTTATCGCACTTTTACTTGTATATCGCACTTGTCCAAATTGATCATATGCTCTGCCGCGCACACTCTGATATATGTCAAAAAGGAGTAAGTAATAATGGAAAGGTAATAAATAAAAGCAATCCCTCTAACCCGCCACTGGAAAGGGTGAGGCCGGTAGGGGTGTAACATTTACGATTTGCCAAATTACTTGCATGTGTTTTTTCTAACCTTTTGTAGGTACGAGAAAAGGATGATCACAGTGCCTTGAATGTATGATTTACATTTTTTATTTAAATTTTATTAGTTTTTGTAAATGAGATTGTTTTGTCCCGATTTAAATTTTATTTTTATTTTTGGTAAATGAGATTGTTTTGTCCCAATTTAAATATTGCATAGAAAATTGTAATAAGAATAAGAATGTAAAATTTTAGATCATGGACTTATACAAGAAGACTTTACCAAGAGATCATTCGGCCATGATGAAAGAACATAGACGATTTGAAGTCATTAACAACATGAAGATGTTTTGGATGGATAATTAGAAGGCACCATGATCATCCACAATGTAAATGTATTATTATTATGTATATTTTTATTACGATCAGTATGATAATAGTAAATGCGATCACTATACGACTAGCATGCGTCATAGATACAAGCCGTTTAAAAAATGAACTATTTGATAGTTGATTTATTTGTATGTCTAATTATGCATGCAAGATAAAATCTCTTCTAGCTTTGAAATTAACTATTTGTTAGTTAGTTATTTAGGATAAGACCTCACAAAATTATCTAATGCATTTGTTTACCTCCCATCATCGGTGGTGCTTAAAACCCTTTGACATGGTAGTGCTCTCTAGCTTAGCTAAGACCTACCATTTTGTCGAGTAATGGTGCCATTCAAAGTATGTGACACTTAAGATGATGATTTATACTAGACTAGATGTATAGTCTGTAAGCTCAGTTAGGTCTATACATTTAGGGAAACTTATCTAGCGTTTTTGTTTTCCTCCCAACATCGGTAACACTTAAATCCGCTCTCTAGCTTAGCTAAGACCTACAGTTTCATCTGGTAATGGTGCCATTTGAAGTGTATGACACTTAGGATGATGGTTTGTGCTAGACTAAGATATGTAGTCTGCAGGATCAACCAGGTCTATGCATTTAGGGCAAAGATGCCAGGTTGTTACATAGTGATATGACACTAAGCGACAAGTTGTTGTCAACCTGATGATCTAAGAGAAGACATAGAGATGTTGTTGATCAAATCAACCCACTGGAAAAGTTAGTTTTGCAGGCTCAGCCGAAAACTAATAATTCCAGTCACTCTCTTAACCCCATTACGGATATCCTTGTGAAGGATAACCCTAAATCAATTAACTGAGGGTCATTGATTTTAGAGAAAATAGTGGGAGCGCCACATACATTTCAAAAGTCTCCGTATATGGTTGTTTAAATTTCATGAAATACATATATGTCCATCTTTGCTTTTCAACATTTGAGTCATGGCCAAAAATTTAATTCCGCTCTATTCTGGATTCTAATAAGATAGTTGTGTTGGGATCCGTACATGCAGCAGAAGGATTCTCATCCATTAAAATTACGGATCCCTTGAGAGGATCCATCAACGACGTTTAAATCAAGGTTCGTTAGAAACAATACATATGCAAAATTCGTGAGCGTCCTATGTTTGATTTGATCTGGTGGGTTACCTACTCGATCAACAGGAGCAGACTCTGCGAATCCCCTCCCTCTACCGGTATCCACACAAAGAGCCTCCAACACGAACGGCAGCGTGCTAGCGCCTTCAGTATTTTCTTGTCTCTCACTTTTCTCTCTAGGGTTTTCGCGGCTTTTCTAATTCATCCGTCTTCTTAATACAATTAGATCAATATCTATTATAGGGTTTCTAAAACCCTAATAAGCTGTATTAAAATATTCAAAATTAATCTAATTCATTTTGAAATTTGAATTTTTAATTAAAATAATATATTAATTAAATCTATCAAATAGATCTAATCTAATATATTTATTTAATCCGAATTATAAGCCTACATATTTAATTTATCTTTATAAATTAAATCCGAGATATGATATCTTTTAGAGTAAATACCCTTTTGGGTCCCTGGAAAAAAACACGGACCCCATTTTGGTCCCTCACACAAAGAAATGCCCTTTTAGTCCCTAAAAAGGACGAATAAGGGTCGATTGGTGAACATTTTGGTCCCTCGCAAATTTCCAAAAAGCCCTTTTTAGTCCATAGAAAAGTCTCATTTTAGTCCCTAGGGACGAAAATGGGGTCCGTGTTTTTTGTCGGGGACCTAAAAGGGTATTTACTCTATCTTTTATTTAATTAAATATGAGATACTATATCTCAATTTAATTAAATCTAAGATACTATATCTTTATTCGAAAATTATATACGAGATACAATATCTCAATTTATTATAGTTATTTAATTTATCAAATAAATTAAATACTATATATAATAATATTATTTTCTATAAATAATATCATTATATGTTTCGAATTTAATAATATATATATATATATATATATCCATCCTAGATTAAATACCGTATTCATTAAATCTTAGACATATCTAAGATTCAATGAATCTGGACACTTTTGCTCGCGTTGGGCTATTCTTGTGTGCAACTCTGCAGGCCCACATGAGATTGGCAGTGAGCCAATACTATACCAGCCCACAAGTCGCAAGCGGCCTCTAGCAAGACATTGCAACTACCCAATTCATATGGGGATCGATGATACGATACAACCTATCGTACAACCATGTCACATCCCTTTTGTCACACGATAATTTGGTCAAGGATGAGGCATGGATAATGTCAACTTCCTATTCTTCACCATTACTTTCTCGATTCTTGAGTAGTCTAACAATTGAAATGGAAACTCTTTTTCATCGTAGTATGGCCATACATTTATCAAACTCACTCATCGAGGGGCCCAGTATTATCTCTCTACAAATGTGAGGGACAAATTTCATCTTGACCATTCACATTCCTCTACATAAAAACCACTGATCCCGATCGAAGCCTTTATCATCACCCGGTCAAAGGTGACTTTTCACTAGGTCAAAGATCAGCGACCCTCATGTAAGAATCCATGATGATCTTAGGTCAAAGGGCGTGGTAACGCGATTATACATGAGAAAAGCTTATGACTTAATCCATGCAGCTTTCTCATAGTGGGTCGGTCCAGCACCTTGTAATCTTACAAGTGCCTATGACTTTGATTCGTATCTCCATACCTTATCAAAGTCATACTGGTCTTATTTCATCTTCGTTCCCACGTAGATGACCGACCAGGGACATTTAGGATAATCTATAAGATATATCCAAGGATCAGTTATCACTATAAACATGCAAAAGAAATAATAACTAAAGGAGAATACTTTAAATAATATAAATGTTTAAAGTACAATGACTTGCCCCTAGGGCATAATTTCCAACAGACTCCCACTTGCACTAGGTGCAATCATTAATTACTCTAATTCCCATTGCCCTAACATGACGCTCATGTTTTGCTTGTGCAAGCGGCTTAGTAAGAGGATCAACATCATTGTCTTCTCTTGGTACTTTGCATAATTTTATATCACCTCTATCATTGATTTCTCTGATAAGATGAAATCGCTTGAGTATATGCTTGGTCCTTGATGTGACCTAGGCTCCTTGGTCTGAGCAATAGCGCTGCTATTGTCACAGAACAAGTCTATTGGATTTGAGATTGTAGGAACCACCCTAAGTTCATTAATGAACTTTCTAATCCAAAAGGCCTCCTTAGCTGCATCCGATGCTACTATATACTCAGCTTCTATTGCAGAATCAGCTACAGTGCTCTGCTTAGAGCTCTTCCACCTTACGGCACCACCATTCAAAAGGAATACATATCCAGATTGCGATCTTAGATCATCTTGGTCAGTTTGGAAACTTGCATCTGTGTAACCAGTCACACAGAGCTCATCCTCCAAGCCACCATATACCAAGAATAAGTCCTTAGTCCTTCTTAAGTTCTTTAGGATATTCTTGACAGCAGTCCAGTGACCCTCACCGGGATCTTGTTGATATCTACTAGTCATACTTAAGGCAAATGACACATCCAATCGAGTACATAATATGGCATACATGATAGATCCAATTACGAAGGCATATGGAATCTAACTCATGTGGTCTCTTTGATCTTGTGTACGAGGACACAAATCCTTACTGAGATGAATGCCATGAGACTTGGGCATGTAACCCCTTTTAGAATCCTGCACACTAAATCTGTGCAGTATCTTGTCTATGTATGTGCTCTGACTTAGGCATATGAGCCTCTTGGATCTATCTTTTTAGATCCTAATCCCTAGGATGTAAGTGGATTCGCCTAAATCTTTCATTGAGAAAGACTTTCCTAACCAAGACTTGACGCTCTGCAAGGTAGGAATGTCATTCCCAATGAGTAGGATGTCATCAACTTAAAGCACTAGAAATACAACTATGTTCCCACTAACCTTCTTGTAAACACAAGGTTCATCGATGTTTTTGAATGAATTCAAACTCTTTGACTACTTCATCAAAACGATGATTCCAGCTCCGAGATGCTTGCTTCAATCCATAAATGGATCTTTGAAGGTTTCATCATAGTCGAAACCATGAGTTTGAGTGAATTCTTTTGCAACCAGTCGTGTCTTGAAGACTTTTACTTTGCCATCCATGTCAGTTTTCTCCTTGAAAACCCACTTGCACCCAACAGTTTTTACACCTTCAGGTGGATCGACTAAGGTCCATACCTTATTGTCGTACATGGATTGCATTTCAGACTTCATGGCATTAAGCCATCTTTCGGAGTTTGGTCCCACCACGGCCTCTCGATAGTTAGTTGGCTCATTCTGCTCAATGAGCAGAACATCACGACTTCCAGTAATCATAAATCCATATCTCTGAGGTTGTAGCCGTGATCTATCGGACCTTCATGGGCCTTGTGTTACTTGAGTAGGCTTAACAACTTGTTGTGAGTCTTCTCAATTTTCCATCTGTAGTTCTACATGGTCTTGTGGCTCTCGAACTTATTCGAGGTTCACCTTACTCCCAACTGGCTCTTTTAGAGATAAACTCTTTCTCCAAAAAGACCTCATTCCGGATAACAAACATTTTATGATCGGTAGGATTGTAGACATAGTATCCTTTAGTTTCCTTAGGATACCCCACAAAAAGGCATTTTTGAGGATTTGGATGATAATTTATCAGAGGCTTGCTATTTAACGTAAACCTCAGATCCCCAAATTTTAAGAAAGGACAAACTGGGTTTCTTCCCAGTCCATATCTCATATGGTGTCTTTTCAACTGCCTTTGATGGAACACGATTTAGTGTGAACGCAGCTATTTCCAGGGCATGGCCCAAAAAAAAAAGGTGGAAGATCTGATTGACTCATCATAGATCGAACCATATCTAATAGAGTTCGATTCCTCCGTTCGAAAACACCATTCCATTGAGGTGTTCCTAGAGAAGTTAGTTGTGAGATAATCCCACAACTCCTAAGATGGTAAAGGAACTCTTGGCTCAAATATTCACCACCTCGATCAGATCGAAGTGCCTTAATTGTTTTGCCAAGCTGGTTTTGCACTTCATTTTGGAATATTTTAAACATTTCAAAAGACTTAGACTTATGTTTCATTATATAGATATTCCCATATCTACTAAATCATCTATAAATGTAATGAAGTACAAATGACCTCCTTTGGCAGAAGCATTCATTGGTCCACAGACATCTGTATGTATGAGGCCCAATAAATTAGTGGCCCTTTTACTATGCCCAGTAAAAGGCGCCTTTGTCATCTTTCCCAATAAACAAGACTCACATGTATCAAATGATTCAAAATCAAATGAGTTAAGAAAACCATCTTGTTGGAGTTTCGAAATGCGTTTCTCATTTATATGGCCCAGACGATAATGCCATAGGTAGGTTGGATTCAAATCATTTGACTTGATCCTTTTAGTAGTTATGTTATAGATTTGTCCATTATTAGGATGTTCTAAATTAAGTACATAATGACCAGCATGCAAATCACCATGAGCATAAAATTGTCATTATAATAAAGCGAAATAATATTACTACTCAAAGCAGGAACATAAAAGCAATTGTTCAAAAATTAACAAAAGCCCACTGGGCAGAACTAATTCATAAGTGCCTACGGCTAAAACAACAACTCTTGCTCAGTTTCCAACTTGTAGGTTAACTTCGCCCTTCTTCAATTTTCTACTGTCCTTGAGACCCTCCACATTTATACAAATGTGAGATCCACATGCAATATCTAATACCCATGTAGAGGAAGTAGAAAAGTGAATATCTATGACATAGATACCTGAAGCGATAGCCCCGCTATCCTTCTCTTTCTTTTCCAAATCTTCAAGGTAGACTTTGCAATTCCTCTTCCAATGACCGATCTCATTGCAGAAGAAGCAGACCCCATCCTTCAAAGGTTTTGCCTTCTTGGCTTTCCGTTTCATACCCCTTCCTTTCTGAATGGACAAAACAGTACTGGGCCTCTTCTCAAGGCTCTGCTCAGCACTTTTGAGCATCCTATGCAGTTCAGAAATTGATTCCTCTTCATTGTTCATGTTGTAATCCATGACAAAGTGTTCATAACTTCCTGGGAGTGAGTTCAAGATCACATCTGTAGCTAACTCCTGGGAGATGGGGAATCCAAGCCTCTCAAGGTGATCAATGTAGCCCCTCATTTTCGACACATGAGGACTAACGGATGCACCTTCAGCCATCTTACAGGAAAATAAAGCCTTTGTGGTCTCATACCTCTCTTGCCTTGCCAGTTGTTCGAACATTTCCATAGGATGATCAATCATCTCAGAGACCTCCACATGTTCTAGATCTCTATCGAGGTCTGGAATCATGGTGGTAGGCATCAGGCATCTTGCATCCACAAAGTCATCCTTATGCTTCATATAAGCATCAGTCTAAGCTCTTGGATCAGTAGCTGCAGGCTCGTAAGGAATGGGTTGATCGATGAGATACTCCTCTCTTTCGTGTTTGGGATCAACACTTAAGTTCCTAAACATGTCAAGAATGTTTTTCTCATCAAGTTTGTCCTTCTCAAGGACTGATCGCATTGATGGTGTTGCGGTGTTACTGTTCGACATAATTCTACAATAAAAGGATATGCAAAGTTTAATTAATAACCTCCCACTCAATTAACAACCCTAATTATAATTAGTGGGCTAAGATCCATATTTGGCTTAAATTTAAGTCCGCTTTGGCAGGACGCTTAAAATTAAGTTATTTAGGTAGGCAACCTGTTTGCCAATTACATCTCATGTAACTCTTAGATCTTTATGGGATTCGATCATTATATGATCTGGCATGTTTAATCCCATCTAATGCTTTGAGATCCAAAACCGTTTTGATAATCTCAATTAAGTCAAGACAATAATGAATGTTGAGTATCACCATTACTCACTCTTGTCTCACCAAGATAACTCAAGTGCATCCACTTTGGTGGAACATACAAATGGACGATCTAGGTTTTGACAAGTATTCATTAATTGACGGCATTACGACTTAAGATTTATTTAGAGGGTATATTTGATATGATCTAATTAATCCTATTAATTCTACTCATATGAATGCAATCGCAATTGTATCTCATATAATCTCTAAACTAATCATGCAGTGATCAAATCAAAACATAATTAAAATTGTGACACAACATGGCTCATACTTAACCTAAAATCCTCTCAAGCCAATGAGAGGACTTCTTTAAATAAGAAAAGAGAAATACATCAAGTGAAACCTCGTTTCACATACGAGGGGAGTGGGATGAGAAGAGAATGTACATCAAGAGTATTTAGAGAGAGGCATGGCTCATAGGCCATATTTAAAATTTACAACACTTGTAAAACTCTAGAGCCATGTTGTTCACAATACTCAAACAACATTTGAAAGGTAAATTACAACATATATTAATTCATACAATTATGAAATAAAATATTATTCATGATTAAAATTCTCTAATTTATATTCTATTATAATATATATATAATATAATATAATATCATGATTTAGATTCTCGCGCTACGAACAATCAGCCGGTCCCTACGGCGGTCCCGCTAGCTGGTTAGTAGGCAGGGTCAAGGGGCAGCGCCCCTTGCGGGGGTGCGGGCAGCATATTGTTTTCGAATTTATTTTTTTGGAAAAACACATTGTTTTCGAAAATTATTTCCAAAATTTCAAACCTCATAAACAACGTCTGAGCATGATCAACTCGTGAATGAACAATGCCGTCCACAACGTGTCTGTCGTTGGAGCATTTCTGACTTTTTCGAACATGATCGAGTTCATGCATGATCAAATATGCCGACCCTTGCGCGACCCAGATCGACGTCAGATCTGAACACTTCAGATCCACGTGAATCAGCCACACAACCCGATTTGAACAATTCAGAAAATGCCGCAATATCCAACTAGATTTCCGTAGAAACCTTAGCGTCCTTACATCTAATAAAACCCAAGCGTGAACTATTCGATTTAAACGCATACATGATTTGGCCACATCTATCACATATATACGCATATAGAAAACTCAATTTAAACGCTTGGTTGATTTGGCTCTGATACCACTGTTAGGATCCGTACATGCAGCGGAAGGATTCTCATCCATTAAAATTACGGATCCCTTGAGAGGATCCATCAACGACGTTTAAATCAAGGTTCATAAGAAACAATACCTATGCGAAATTCGTGATCGTCCTATGTTTGATTTGATCTGGTGGGCTACCTACTCGATCAACAAGAGCAGACTCTGCGAATCCCCTCCCTCTACCGGTATCCACACGAACAGCCTCCAACACCGACGGCAACGTGCTAGCGCCTTCAGTATTTTCGTGTCTCTCACTGTTCTCTCTAGGGTTTCTCGCGGCTTTTCTAATTCATCCGTCTTCTTAATACAACTAGATCAATATCTATTATAGGGTTTCTAAAACCCTAATAAGCTGTATTAAAATATTCAGAATTAATCTAATTCATTTTGAAATTTGAATTTTTAATTAAAATAATATATTAATTAAATCTATCAAATAAATCTAATCTAATATATTTATTTAATCCGAATTATAAGCCTACTGATTTAATTTATCTTTATAAATTAAACCGAGATATGATATCTTTTATTTAATTAAATATGAGATACTATATCTCAATTTAATTAAATCTAAGATACTATATCTTTATTCGAAAATTAAATTTGAGATACAATATCTCAATTTATTATAGATATTTAATTTATCAAATAAATTAAATACTATATATAATAATATTATTATCTATAAATAATATCATTATATGTTTCGAATTTAATAATAATAATATATATATATATCCATCCTAGATTAAATACAGTATTCATTAAATCTTAGACATATCTAAGATTCAATGAATCTGGACACTTTTGCTCGCGTTGGGCTATTCTTGTGTGCAACCCTACATGCCCACATGAGATTGGCAATGGGCCAATACTGTACCAGCCCACAAGTCGCAAGCAGCCTCTAGCAAGACATTGCGACTACCCAATTCATATGGGGATCGATGATACGATACAACCTATCGTACAACCATGTCACATCCCTATTGTCACGCGATAATTTGGTCAAGGATGAGGCATGGATAATGTCAACTTCCTGTTCTTCACCATTACTTTCTCGATTCTTGAGTAGTCTAACAATTGAAATGGAAACTCTTTTCCATCGTAGTATGGCCATACATTTCTCAGACTCACTCATCGAGGGGCCCAGTATTATCTCTCTACAAATATGAGGGACAAATTCCATCTTGACCATTCACATTCCTTTGCATGAAAACCACTGATCCCGATCGAAGTCTTTATCATCACCCGGTCAAAGGTGACTTTTGACTAGGTCAAAGATCAGCGACCCTCATGGAGGAATCCATGATGATCTCAGGTCAAAGGGCGTGGTAACGTGATTATACATGAGAAAAGCTTATGACTTAATCCATGCAGCTTTCTCATGGTGGGTCGGTCCAGCACCTTGTAATCTTACAAGTGCCTATGACTTTGATTCGTATCTCCATACCTTATCAAAGTTATACTGGTCTTATTTCATCTTCGTTCCCGCGTAGATGACCGACCTGGGACATTTAGGATAATCTATAAGATATATCCAAGGATAAGTTATCACTATAAACATGTAAAAGAAATAATAACTAAAGGAGAATACTTTAAATAATATAAACGTTTAAAGTACAATGACTTGCCCCTAGGGCATAATTTCCAACAAGTTGGACCTAACTTTAAGAGCTAGTATCGGAAACACACAAATTTTGTGTGCCACATCTAGAATTTTTCACCTCAGATTGGCCTTCAACATTACATATATGCGCTTATTATATCTGACTAGTCTGCTTGGTGAAAGATCATAATCCTGAGTTCAACCTTGTGAGATCATTTCTTGAATAGACTTTACTTGTTCATCTTGCATCTGAGCTTCTTCAACTTCTACTCTCAGATCACTTTCTCCTTGACTAACATAAAAGCTAGCAAGAAAGTACTTCACTTGGTACGTTCAAGTTCAAGAACACATGGTTTGATAGATTCAAATCTCGAAATTTTCTAATAATTTATGCGTATGTACCATCATATTGTTGGATATGATTAATTTAATGATTCTTATATAGATGCGCCATTATTAAGAGCAAAAAGCTTGTATACTATATTTATCTTCTACATTGACTAACTACTATATATTTAATGTAGATTAGTCAAAGTTGAATTATAAAGATTAATCAAGAAGGAGATACGAGGTTACAGAAAAAGAAGAACTTGTAGAGAATATCAAGGAAGCAAGAAGCTATCAAAGCATTTTGGGAATGATCAAGAGAAGAGAAGAGAAGAAAGAAAGAGTTGGTTTATGAAGAATGATCAAGAGAAGAGAAGAAAGAAAGAGTTAAGTTATGGAGAATGATCAAGAGAAGAAGAAAGAAAGAAAGAATGATCAGTAGCAGCCACGTCCGAGATTTCAGAAATGATTGTTATCAATTGATTTCTACTTGCTATACTTCTCAATGCTATTAATTATGTTTGTTAGCAAGTTTCAAATGATCAAACAAAGGATTAACATCAGATTATCAAAAAGCAGATGATGACGTCAGAAGCTCCAACGGCTCTTTCTCCAACGGACTGAAACTTACAACGGTAATATTCTACATCGGACCAATGCTTCAACGGACTAATATATGTTATCTATAAGTATAGACTCATTCAAGACGGAGAAAGATGATAATACGAGCTTACATCTTCAAAATGCCAATACTCTGATATTCATTTCACTTACTCTCCAATTATCTCAATGATCATATAAACTTCTATAGAGAGTGAAATAATTTGTATTGTACTTCAGTGTTTATTCATTTACTTCTGAGAGAGAAGATTCATTGTTATCATTTTATCTGAGTGATACTCAAGATTGGGTGATCTTGAGTGGAAACCCATTGTATTGATTACAACTTGTAAGGGGGAGTGAATCCTAGTGAGAGGATTACTTCGAGTACAGAGTGTGTAATTAAGTGGGTGTATTGATTACAACTTGAAAGGGGGAGTGAATCCTAGTGAGAGGATGACTTCGAGTACAGAGCGTGTAATCAAGTTGAAAGAAGATAGTGGATTGAAAATCTCAAGTGAAGCTTGGGGACTGGACATAGGTCAAGGATTGGCCAAACCAGTATAAATCTCTGTTTGCATATTCTCTTCCCTTATCTCTTATATTCCCAGCATACATATTTGAATGACTGTTTATTGCTTTATAAATCATTATTGTCATACAAACTACTTTCAGTAAGTTGCGAAAAGATTTTCAAAGCTGATAAGTTCTTATCAGACACTCAATTCACCCCTCCTTTTGGGTGACAGCCAGGTCTAACACATATATGCGGGTGCACATTAGGTGTTTCTCACCTTATGTGCCCTTACATGCCCATCCCTCTTATTAGAAGGATAAGGATTTTTTTGTTTTTTATTTATTCTATATATTTAGATTTATGTTATATACTGCTTTCTGGAACTTTTTTTGCACCCAGTATCTCAAATTAATTAGTTTCCAGTCATGCATTTCCTACATTCAAAAATGTTTGTCGTGTAACACTAGTATCCTAAAAACTAATTAATTTGACATACTAGGTGCAAAAACATTTTCAGAAAGCAGCATATCATATAAATCTAAATATATAGAATATAAAAAAAATGCCTCATCCCTCTAATTAGAGGGATGGGCATGTAAGGGGCATATAAGGTAGAAGCACCTTATGTGCTCCCCATATATGCCACCTACACTATCTTTCTACTTAGAACATTTGCGATGACATTTGCTTTTCTCATGTGATATTTGATTTCAAGATTGAAATCTTTCAACAACTTCATCCATCTGCATTGTCTCATATTTAGTTCTTGAGAACGGAATATCAACTAAGAGGGGGTGAATTTGGTGATTTCAAAAAATATTTTGAATAAACCGAAGAACAATAAAACAGGGTAGAGAATAGAAAAAGATGAACACAGAGGATATATACTGGTTTGGTCCAAACTCTTGACCAACGTCCAGTTCCCAGACACTCTAGGTTTTTTCACTATTACTCAAACACGATTACACACTTTGAACTTTGAAGAAATCCTCTCATACTAGGATTCACTCCAACTTATAAGTTGTAATCAGTACACCCAGACTCAAGGTCCCTCTACCTTGAGATTAAATAGATAATCAATTAAAAGGACTAACTCACTCAATGAGTAGATATATATAATCATTGAAGTGCAAAAATATCCGAAGATATCAAGGGAATTGAATGAAACAATAAATAGCAATATATTCGATTGAGCATTTAGTTGTTTCGGTAGTTGGGGAATTCAATGCTTTTTGTATTTATATCAGCTACCATTAGTGACTGTTGAAGAAGCTTTAAGATAGCCGTTGACACTCTTAAAATATTCTATTGGACACAAATGCCTTCCATTAGACACAGTCCATCATTGCCTGATAAGTTGATTTCAGATTGCTGACAATAGTCTACAACATGCTTCTGGTTAGAAGTTGACTCTAGAAAAGATACTTTAGACTTTCTCGAGTAGAATGCTCTAGTATAGTCTCTACTATGCTTGAGTATCATCTGTGCATCACTAAAATTCATACTAAGTAAAACATTAGTATAACTATGCTCAAGTAAGAGTAAAAGTGTGCTTGAGTATGCCTTATCAATGAGAAAATATAAGTAAGGAGAGAATCATGCTCGATTATGACTTCTGATAGGCAGACTTCCTTCATACCAGTATATGTTCTCAAGTAGGATTGAGGCAGTACTCGAGTACTATGCTCGAGTAAGCTGCAAAGCTTGCTCGAGCAAGGTTCTTCAAAGTTCAATGCATAGATTGTTACACCCCTACCAGCCTCGCCCTTCCAGGTGGCGGGTTAGAGGGATCCCTTTTACTTATTACCTTTCCTTTGTTAATTATTCCCTTTTAACATATATCAGAGTGTGCGCGGTAGAATATGAAATGAGATAGGGCATCCCCTATTCCTTCAATCTTCATCTTCATGCCCTTACCTTCTTCTTCTAAACACCTCAACGTAAATCACTTGTGTCTTTAAAATGGTCTAGAGTTCAAATTTGAACCTCAGAGTAACTGTTAAACTCATATACTATATGTATGCAGTGCATGTATGCAAACAACAACTAGGAAATAACAACAATCATGGCAATAACATACCACATATTTATTCAAAATAACAATCACATCCACATAACCATTGGACCACCTAACATGGAAAGCCCCAGATTCTTATAACCGTTGAGCCGCCTAACAAGGCAAGCTCCGGATCCTCAACGCTAGGAAAACATAGTAGCCAGAGACTCAAACCCTAACTACCCTAAATGCATCTCAGGCTCGGTAGCGACCTAAGGACACACAATCCACTAGGCCCTATAGCCCTATGTAACTCAGGCTCGGTAGCGACCCAATGACACACAATCCACTAGGCCCTACAACCCTACGAATGTCCCCCTTCACGAGACATGTTCTTCAATCATGACATACAAACATACAATAGTAACATAGAGTATGTGAGTAAACAATTACTACCTGGCAGCTGTTCAGAGTTCAATAAAAAATTTATGTGCTTGAAAAATCTCTCCGGTAACGTATTGACCCTAAATAAAGCAAATACATCTCTTTTAAATCACTTATACAAGTTTTCCTCTTATTTTCAGAAAATCCAACCAACACCCAGAATTTTAAAAAAATATAACCCAACTTCAAAATTCATAATTAATTCCAAAAAAATTTGATTGATGTGAATCCAACGGCCACTGAACCCTTATTATGTCTAGTTTATGGTAAAAATACTTCTAAAGTCCACCGAGGTTCATATGTTTTTGTGGTACCAAAGTTTTGCTCGCTGGACAGAGAAGAAACTTAGTTCTTTGGGTTGTTTTCAAAAATTTGTTTCGCACAGTAGAAATATCGAAAAATTACAAAATCTATCAAAATGAAGCTCAGGATGTCTACTTTAAGCCTGTAAAATTTTATGACCATCAGAGATCATTTACTATTTTTAAACCATTTTTCAAACGAGGCTGTCCAAGATTTCCAGAATCTGGCAGCTTGTTATTTCTCTTACAATTTAGGGTTTTCAGGCTCGTAAGTCATAACCTTAACTCAATCGCATGCAAAATTTAGTTTTAAACTCAATGGAGACCTCAAAAAAATCAAAATCACACCATAACTTCATATTTAAACCAGTTGGACAGAAACCCTAAAATTCTGAGTTATAAAAGCTAGTTTTGGTTCTTAAAGATCTTGAGCTTTAATATGTGTTTCTTCTTCTTCCTTCTTATGTTTGAGCTTGGTTGGACTCTTTTTACACCTCTTGAACACACCTAGGAAGCCATGGAAAAGCGGAAAATGAATTGTTAGATAAAACCCCCATGTTCATGTGAAATGTTCAGGTCTTGCTATTATCCACTAGTCCAAATGGTGTACTAGGTTTTTTTGCACGTTTTCTCTTGCTTTTTCTCCAAGAAATTCTGGACTCTTCTTTGGCTGATGGTGTGGCGCAAATCTGGTCCATGCAATTATATTTTTATTTAATTATGTGAATTATCCATGTAAGCATTTTATCCAATGGTCCATAAGGTGTTCTAAGGTTAATAGCTTGTTTCCTCTTTACTTTTCCTCCAAGCATTTCAAATTTTTCCTTAGCTGATCATATGTGATGCCATTTTAACCACTTAGGCAGCATAATTAATTGTCTCTTATGTGTCCTTTTTTTTATTCAAATTTGAATTTAATGTGTGGTACAAATTGATTGGCTTCTTCTTCAAGATTTGACCTTTGGCTCTTCCTCATTAATGCATGAATTAACTTTTCTTTATTTCCCTTTTGGTCCTTCATATGTGATGCCACTCATGGCTGATAGGAAGGGTCTAATTTTTATCTTAAATTGCTTCAAAAATAAGTCTGTAATTGGTCCTTGTCGGTTCCCTTTCATTGGTTAATCTTCCCCTAAATCTTGGACCTTGTGATTGGGCTTGTATGTAGGTTAAATCAGCTGCTCCTTCCCTCTGATTATGGCTGGTCGAAATTTCAAGTCTTGGAGAGCAAGGAATTTGACTTTCAAAACCTCATGATTACCTTGTACTTTGCCCATACAAAAGTCAAACATTATCCCCCAAGTTGCCATGTGTCATCTAAGGTTTAATGGCTTTGACTTATATTTCCACATGTGAGTTTTTGCATTAATCTCTCCCTTTCTCTTCATGGCAGGCGCAGATGGTCTCTTGTAGGGGAAGATTTTATGTCCTATTAATGCTACTTGTTTCTCATTTACTATGATAGCTTATGTCATCCCATTGACAAGTCAACCTGCCTTTGTTGGCCCTAATTTTATTGCAAGACAACTCTCCTATTGTCCTACTTATTGATTCAAAATTTAGCTTCTATTATAGTGATTGGTTCATTATCTTAAAGTCCCCAAAATAATTAATGTAATATGTCACAGAAGAAAAACAATTCAAATTGTAGTCAAAAGCTTCTCATTATTTCATTAATTCATACTTGTACTTCGTCTACAAAAGTAGGGGTGTTACATTTCTCCTGACGTAAAATAAATTTCATCCTCAAAATTTAGCTATACATTAATCATACTTCGAAACATAAAATCAGTGTAACGCTTCTTCATGTCCTCAATTGTTTCCCACATCACCTCCCTGGGAGATAATCCCTTCCAGACCACTTTAATAGAAGGAATACTCTTTCGTCGGAGCTATTTTTCTTGATAATAATTCGTTCTGGTTCAACCATAAAAGTATGGTGTTCCTGAACATCAACATCCTCATACTCCAAGATATGCTCCAGGTCCGGTTGGTACTTCTTCAGTTGAGAAACATGGAAAACAGCATGTAGCCTACTGAGATTTGAAGGTAAAGCCAGTTGATAGTGTTAGTTCTCTATGTATTTTGATGATGACTGACAAGTGTAAAATCAAGAGATTCCTATTGACTCTGTTTAAAAATTACTTAGTCTTCAAAATTAGTTTTTACTGATATGACTCGAGTTATCACTTAACAACTCGAGTCATGCTTTGTACTTCAACCTTTTCAAAATGTCTCCCCGATAGCAATTTCTTATAACTGTTATAACTCGAGTTAGTTTCTGCTTAACCCGAGTCATGAAAAGTCATACGAGTCACAGAGAACATTAACTAATATGAATTGCTGATATGACTCGAGTCATCCTCCATAACTCGAGTCATCATATTTCACATGCTTCTGTGTAAAATAGAATTGCATTTCTAACTCGAGTTGGTATGATATAACTCGAGTCATCGCATGTGCAAATTCCTCTCTGTCTGAAAATACCACAACTATGACTCGAGTTAGCTAAGTATAACTAGAGTTGTCTAAATTGAAAATTCTTCTCTGTCAGAACTATAACTCGAGTCATTTTTGTGTAACTCGAGTTACCTGTATCAGAATTTGAATTCCTTCGTCCTTGTAATCTACAATTTCTTGGTTATGCTTTGAGTACTTCATATTATTATTTCTTATTATTCCTAACCAAGTTTAATCAGTTTGCTAGTGAGTTTCAGACATGATTAACAAGTTTTAAACTTGAAAATATCATAAAGTAAAATTATGTCAGACGCATTAAATGCTGGAACAGAGATGAAGCATTAAAATGGAAAATGGACTTCTGAGCAATGATAAAGCATTCAGGTCATTCCTAGTCAACATTCTAACTGAGTCTCAATGGACAAATCGAATGAAGAATGTCAATGGAGAATAATGGCAACATCGGAAGATACGAAGAGACAGAGCAACGTTCAAACTCAACGGATATATTTATTATTCTCAATGGCTCATTTAATCTCTCTTCAACGGTCATTAAATGCCATCAACTATAAATAGCAGAAGCATTCATTTCATCACCTTCCCAAACTCTGCGCATTCAATTAGCAACTTGAGCATTTATTGTTTCTACTCTTACAAACAAAGTCTTCGGATACTTTGTACTTCAGTGATTATCATTATCCACTCTTAGAGAGAGTATTATTTATTGAAATCATTTATTGTAAGAATCTCAAGTCATGGGACTTGGAGATTGGGTTGTTTGATTACAACTTGTAAGGGGGAGTAAGTTCTAGTGAGAGAATTACTCCAAGAGTTACAGAGTGTGTAATCATTTGAGTTAGTGAAATCCCAAAGAGTCTGGGGACTGGACGTAGGTCGAGGATTTAGACCAAACCAGTATAAATCACTTGTGTTCAATCTATCCCTATCCTACTCTGTTCATCTCTATTTCGTTAACTGATAACAGAGGATTTTTGTGAAGAAAATTTTATATCCCCAATTCACCCCCTCTCGGTGATATTTTGTCTTTCAGATAGGCTATAGGTCCATATTTTGCTAGTATTTCAAAAGGACCAATATATCAAGGACTTAGTTTTCTCCGCTTTATAGCTCTCCCAACTCCAGTGACAAGAGATATTCTAAGAAATACATGATCACCCACATTAAATTCCAAAGGTCTCCTTCTCTTGTTTGCATAACTCTTCTGTCTGCTTTGTGCTGCAAGAAGCCTTTTCCAAATCAAATTAATTTTCTTGGACATCTCATCAACCAATTCTGGTCCGAACAGCTTCCTTTCCGACAACTCTATCCAACAAAGACGTGATCTGCACTTTCTGCCATATAGTGCTTCACAAGGACCCATTTATATACTTAAGTGATAGCTATTATTGTAGGCAAACTTAGCCAAAGGCAAATATCAATCCCAACTGCCTTTGAAATCCAAGACACAAGCTTGTAGCATATCTTCTAGTGTCTGGATAGTCCTCTCTGACTAACCATCGTTTGGGGATGTGATGAGCACAAATTATACCATGTTTTCCCTGTATTTCATGACCGAATTGAATGGTGAATGAAAGCTTAAACTGCAAACAAACCAAGCAAAAAGGCATATATTCATGATATAGGGAACTGAAGGATGAAAACCATTTACATCCTGAACATGTGCTAAGATGAGCAAATTACATTGTTTTAAAAGAACGTATAGCAAAGCTGATACGATGCTATAGCATTCCGACCGCAACTCGAAAGGCATTAAAAAGCATCACGAAAGCTATAGCAAAGTAAAGGACGCAATGCTATGCGGCATATTTTCTGACCCTTTTATCTAGCTGGTTTCAGGAATAGAAATAAAAGATCGAGATCAACAGGTAGATTGCTGACATAATGAAATAGAAGATGCGGAGGATCAAAACGGAAAGATTTGAAGAATCCCGTAGGATCCACATAATCAATCTACAAACAGAAGATGTGATAGATCTCGACAGATTTGGAAAGCACAGCTAGCTTAACTTGCGTCACATGAAAGTCTGAATATAAAAGGAAACAACAGGACAACCCTGGAAGAGTGAGAGACTTCACTAGCACGAGAATTCCAGGATAACCCAGCATCCTTCCTCGCAGTAAGACGGAGGGAAGAAGACGTGGAGTGGTGACGTGACAGGGCTTCTTCCACGCCGTCGGAACACCGTCAAGCTTTCTATTTTCATTTGTTTAATTTCAGTAGTTAGATCATGGGTCATTTTGTTACTATCTGTTTTGTGTTTCCTTCGTCAGTCATGAACTAACTTTCTGATGGCTGAACGAGGATGAATTCTTAAGCGTGTATGAACCCAATTGCAAGTTCTTAATTTAATAGATTCGGTTTGCTTATCAGTAAATTAACTACTAGTTGATTAGAGGAATCTAAGGGCTAGACCTGTGGTCTCGGCTTACTGGCATGGAGTCGAGGCTAGACCTCTGAGAAACAGTGTTTGCTAGGCAGCCGGTGCAAGGCTTGACCTATTTATTGTAGGCTTTAGGAATGTGTCTACCTCTCATAACCAGTGCACCGTGAGTAAAATGCAGATAAAAACTAGAAAGTTGCCATAGGAATCTGGAAGGAGTATAGTTAATATCATATGTATCGGATGCAGAAGCTTTGATAGATCATAGCGGTGGGTTAATCGAATAGCTTTGTAGTTAGTAGCTATGTTGTAGCAATTGCGGAAGCTGTGCGGTATAGATGCTATAGATAGGTAGAGCAACTGGGGGAATTATGCACTTAAGGAGGAGTCTGAGTTCAGCCTAACTTCTTACTGATATCTTCTTAAATTTACTTTGTTTACTTCTGTTATTAGCGTAATCATCAAAACCCTCTCAAACTAATTACATTTACTTTCTGATTGCAACTATCATAGCAATTGAGCGTCACTCTTCGGTATCTCAGTCTCTGTGGGACGATACTCTACTTTAACTTTATTACTTGTTCGACTAGTTCACTTGCCATCAAGGAAATCGACGAACAAGTTTTTGGCGCCGTTGCCGGGGACTGTTGATACCCTTATTGACGACGCCCCTTTTGCTTAATAGTTGTGATTTACGTAATACAAAGCTCATTTTTTCTGTTCTTGATTTTTAGGTACATCTGTAGTGCATGCGCAATTCACCTTCAGCCAACCTAGAACCTTACGATCCTGAGATAGAATGCACCTACAAGCAAAGGCGCAAGAAGCAGAAGCGAAGAAGTCAACCTTTTGACTCAGCAAACATGGTGGATATGCCTGTCAACACAGAGCAGAATCAACGAGAGCAAAGACTGATAAACGGGGATAACCAGGTCCCTCCACCTCCAAACCCAGATGTGAACAAGGCCATCATGGAATTTGGAATTCCAGATCTAAACAAGCTGAATTCGGCCATCACACCACCAACATTCAACGTAGGACACTTTGAAATCAAAGGTGTCATGATTCAAATGTGGAATGCAGCCGGGCAATTTGGAGGACTTCCATCCGAAGATCTGCACCTGTACCTCAAGACCTTCATGGAGGTGTGTGATTCCTTTGTCATCCTAGGAATCCCATCCGACGCTGTCCGGATTAAATTATTCTCATTCTCACTAAGGGACAAGGCTCGGACGTGGCTCAATGACCTACCTGCTAATTCCATCACCACGTGGAATGATCTAGGGAGTAAGTTCTTGCTCAAATTTTTTCCACCTACTAAGAATGCTCAACTCAGAGGGGACATCACCAACTTCCAACAAAAAGCTTGTGAATCTACCTATGAAGCCTGGGACAGATTCAAAGACCTCCTCAGAAGATGCCCACAAAGACGGTCGTGTGAATGGGTCCGATTAGAAACATTTTACGGGGGCTCGATGGACAAACACGATCCATTGTAGACGCTCCTCCGGAGGATCCATCCTAATGAAGTCTTATGAAGAGGCTCATAATCTACCGGAGTGCATGGCCATGAACAGTCATCATCAGTGCGTACGAGCTACATCATCCCGAGCCGTTACAGGAATACATGAACTGGATCCTATGACTGCTCTCACGGCTCAAGTGTCATCTTTGACTAATATGATGAAGGGACTGACCCTTCCATCAAGCAACACTTCGCTGCAACCATCTCAGATAGCTTGTGTGTATTGTGGCGGAGAACACTCTCACTCTCATTGCTCCACCAATCATGAATCTGTAAACTTCGTCAACAACTTCAACAAGGGCAGTAACACCAACAATCCGTACTCAAATACATACAACCCCGGATGGAGACAACATCCCAATTTCTCATGGAGTTCTTAAGGTCCACAAGCAGCGAGACAATCATCAGGCCCACAATACTCAAACCGAGCATCAAACCCACCAGGGTTTACCCAGCAAGCAAGGCAGCAGGGCGGCGAATCAGACCCGCAACACTCTATGTGGACCCTTCTGAAGGAATATATGGCAAAAAATGATGCTGTCATTCAGAATCAGCAAGTAACCCTGAGAAATCTCGAAAATCAAGTGGGACAATTAGCTACCGCCCTTAATAACAGACCCTTAGGATCCCTGCCCAATGACACTGAAGTCCCCAGGATCCAAGGCAGAGAAGAAGTCAAGTTGATAGAGCTCCGAAGTGGTAAAAGCCTAGAACCCAGAAAGGTAAGCAAGGAGCCTATGGTTGCCACTAATCCGCACTATGATAAGTTTAAAGAAGGGCATGAGAGTACTGAACAACTCCCTGAAGACGAGTAGAGTCAACCAAGACTGTCACAACCAGAACAGGATCTCAGCACAGCCACATTGCCTACGGGTGCAGCATTGGATAATCACGTGCAATACCCAACAGCGAATACTACCGCCTCATCATCAAGGCATAATCGTGACCTTGGACCTTCAAAAATGCTAAAGCAACCCCCACCTTTCCCACAAAGGTTATAGAAGCAAGGCCAAGAGAAACAATTCAAGAAATTCCTCGACATGTTACGGCAATTGCACATTAATATTCCTCTGGTGCAAGCCCTAGAGCAAATGCCCAGCTACGTAAAATTTATGAAGGAAATTCTGTCTAAAAAGAGAAACTGGAAGAGTTTGAGACTGTAGCATTAACCCAAGACTGCAGTGCCATGCTAACAAATTGGCTACCTCCAAAATTAAAAGATCCTGGCAGCTTCACAATCCCCTGTGCCATTGGACCACAATATTCAGGGAAAGCTTGATTTGGGAGCTAGTATAAACATCATGCCCATGTCAATCTTTAAACAATTGGCAGTGGGGGAGGCCAGGCCCATAACAGTTACGTTGCAACTAGCCGATTGATCCATAGTTCTACCGGAGGGAAAGATCGAAGATGTTCTGGTAAAGGTGGATAAGTTCATTTTCCTTGTAGATTTCATTATCCTGGACTTTGAAGCAGATCGCGATGCCCCAATTCTTCTGGGAAGACCTTTCATGGCAACTGGGCGTACGTTGATTGATGTGGAAAGAGGAGAACTCACTATGCGCGTAAACGATGATCAGGTCACCTTCTCAATCCTTAAGACTACGAGATTCGAAGATCTAGCCGAGAAGTACCTAACTGCTGAAGATGACAGCAAAGGCACTAAAGAGGCAGGAAGCCTTCCTGCACTACCGCAGCAGTAACTTGCTACAGCAAAGTCTGGCTGAAGACTTTAAAACAAGCGCTACTAGGAGGCAGCCCAAAGTCATGCTTTAAATTAGTATTTCTGAAAATAGAGGATAGACCACCTGAAGGCCGTAGCAACCCATCTGAACTTCTCACACACAAGGACGACATTATCGGTGGGCCACACCAGAATGGGCCCAATAGATTGGAAAGTGTATTCAAAAACGAGTTAGCAACCGCCATTAATCACATCAAGCGTTTGCAGCACGTCTCACCCCTGAGATTTCAGACGGATTTCACGCAACCTGCCCGAATTGTTTTGCCCACGATCAATCTTCTTGATCCTTACTTAAATCAAACTGCACCTTTCAACACAGACGCTCGCGCTCATTCACATCTGTGCAAGGTTACAATACTCCCTCTTTCGTCCTAACTCAAGAGTGCTACAATGGCACGCACCAAAGGTTCCGGACAGAAAGCACCCTCTAAAGCTCCAGACGCTATGCCATTTGCCACCAGAGAAGCCGAATCCCGTTTTAACTCCCTTAAAGCAAATAAAACCCTAGCACTGAAACGAGGATTCGATGGAGATGCATTTGAGCAGGGCGCCTACCCTAAATGTGTTACAGGGATCATATGCTAGCGCCGATGGGAAAAATTCTGCCTTCACCCTGCCGAGGTGGTGACCCCTCTTGTTTTTGAATTTGGTGCAAATTACCCGGGAGGCTCCCCTTACTTCATAACCGTGCGAGGAAAGAATGTACAATGCAGCGCCAGCGCGATCTGAACGGTATTCGACCTAGACCTACAGATGACGAATACAATGAGCTTCTCCAGCAAGAGGAAAACCCTGAAATCCTCGCTAAAGTGGTCGCCCGACTCTGCGTACCAAGCACCGACTAGCAAATTTCCAAGGAAGGGTCCTACAATTTAAAGTGCAGCCGTCTGAGACCTGAAGCACGTATCTGGTTCCACTTCCTCTTCTACCGACTCATGCCTACTCTGCACACCCAGACTATCTCGCGAGAACACGCAATCCTGCTCTACTGCCTATTGGAGGGCAAACAAATTGACGTTGATGCACTCATCTACCGAGAGCTATTTGAGTCCCTGAAGCGCACCACGGGAAACCTCTGGTTCCCTGCACTTATCACTGAACTCTGCCAGAATGCAGGGGTAATTTTTGATGCCAGCGAAGAGAGAGCGGTACCCCTGCAACCTCTTACCGTGGCAGCTGTACAGCGCATCCTACAAAAGTGTCAGCCACGGATCGCCCAGATCAACATCGCCAGTTCCTCTGTCGAACTCCCAACAGACACAACCCCGATTTCTGCAGCAGTATTTCATGCTTTGACTGCCCAGTTACAACCCTGCAATGTTCAGTAAGTACATTGCTTCTTCAGCAGCAAATGTGGTGGAAATATGTGGTTGAGAGAGATAACAGCCTTGCTGTAAATCTCAGGGCAAATGCCCTAAAATACACTCCATTATCGGTGTTCCCTGAAGCAACTTTGATATGCACAATTCGCTCGCCGGCCCGCCACAATAGGAGCCAACAAGCTCGCGGAAGCGTCACCGGAGCAAGAGCCCTTAAGAAGGTGAGCCCACCAGCACACACTCTGTTGACACTGATGACGAAGACGTGTCAAACTCCCATGAACCTTCAGCCAGACCTTCAGCATGGAAAGGTTGAGCCCAGTTGAAGTTTTCTTTTGTCCAATCTTGGTACTAGACTCTTTATCTATTTTCGTACTATAATTTGCATTTGTTTTCTTCTTGCTTGTTGCCTAGTAACAAAAATAAGGAAGGGGTGTTATGTTGGGTAGCTATTGTCATCGGTGAATTATCTCGCCTCCTTCTCCCGTTTCACTTAGCCGTTGCAATGGGGGCATTGCATAGTTCAAGTGTGAGGGAGGGATTAGTTAGGTAATATAATCTGCTATCTGCCATTTCCGTGTGTGTGTGATCTAAATACTCTGCATTTAGCTTTTGGGCATAAGCTGTATTTTTTTTCAAATTGCATGATGAAGTATGAACAGAATACTATAGAAATAGAAGGAATGTCTGTATAACGCAACGTAGCATGATTGCCTAAGAAAACTGAACCTGTAGGCTTGGGAAATTGACAATGCTAGCTAATCTGATTCGGGGTAAAGTGGCAGTGAGGAAGTTTAAAGCGAAGAACCCCCAATGGAAGGATTCAATTGAGCCTAATTGTTATATCTTTTTAGTGTGCAAGTCTGCTAGTCCATGTTTGATCCTTGATTTGTCTTAGTTCTTTGATAAACTATCTGGCATCTGAGTTTGAAGTTCGTAGGATAAAGGCATTCATGTCATACCCATCAATCTCATACACAAACCATTTGTCATGATCCCCATATTGCTACCCCATTAAGCCACACGAGTATGCTATAGCAGAACGAGATAGACATAAAAGAAACTAGAAGAAAACCGTGAAAATGCTACGGCAGAGTGCTCCATTGAAAGGCTGCCAAAAAGAGCTACTAAAAAAAGTACAAAAAGGAGCACTCGGCTAAGACCAAGATATCTTGCTACCTAATCTGCTATAGCATTTACCAATATTTCCCATCTCAAACTCCTAACCATCTTCACCATTGTAACCCAAAAAGTCCTTTTGACGAACGAATACTCATAATGCCAGGAAGCAATCTTAGAACTTTAACAAGGCTATGGAACTTCCAAGGCTCGTATGATAAGAGAGAAATTAAAATCCCCTGAGTAAGAGAGCGCAAACACCGAACTTGAGAGCCTCTTGAGGCTTCTTCATCTAAGCAATACCACGCTTTCTGAGCCGTTAGCATTGGGCAGTGGGATTGCCGAAGGAGGACGTTAACTAAAGGCAAGTGTGTAAGCAAGGGTTATACAGACAAGAGCACTATAACTATGAGTTTTGTTCGCTTTATCTTATTTTGCCCAAGAGTGCAAAAAGCTAAGTGTGGGGGTATTTGATGAGCACAAATTATACCATGTTTTCCTTGTATTTCATGACCGAATTGAATGGTGAATGAAAGCTTAAACTGCAAACAATCCAAGCAAAAAGGCATATATTCATGATATACGGAACTGAAGGATGGAAACCATTTACATCCTGAACATGTGCTAAGATGAGCAAATTACATTGTTTTAAAGAACGTATAGCAAAGCTGATACGATGCTATAGCATTCTGACCGCAACTCGAAAGGCATTAAAAAGCATCACGAAAGCTATAACAAAGTAAAGGACGCAATGCTATGCGGCATATTTTTCGACCCTTTTATCTAGTTTGGTTTCAGGAATAGAAATAAAAGATCGAGATCAACAGGTAGATTGCTGACATAATGAAATAGAAGATGCGGAGGATCAAAACGGAAAGATTTGAAGAATCCCGTAGGATCCACAGAATCAATCTACAAACAGAAGATATGATAGATCTCGACAGATTTGGAAAGCCCAGCTAGCTTAACTTACGTCACATGAAAGTCTGAATATAAAAGGAAACAACAGGACAACCCTGGAAGGGAGTCGCACAGAGCCAACACGAGATTTTACATTCGGCCGACTCAAAAGAAGAGTGAGAGACTTCACTAGCACGAGAATTCCGGGATAACCCAAAGATCCTTCCTCGCAAAGTAAGACGGAGGGAAGAAGACGTGGAGTGGTGACGTGAGGGGGGCTTCATCCACGCCGTCGGAACACCGTCAAGCTTTCTATTTTCATTTGTTTAATTTCGTAGTTAGATCATGTGTCATTCTCGTTACTATATCTGTTTTGTGTTTCCTTAAATCGGTCATGAACTAACTTTCGATGGCCGAACGAGGATGAATTCTTAAGCGTGTATGAACCCGGTTGCAAGTTCTTAATTTAATAGATTCGGTTTGCTTATCAAGTAAATTAACTACTTGTTGATTAGAGGAATCTAAGGGCTAGACCGTGGTCTCGCCATCGGGCATGGAGTCGAGGCTAGACCTCTGAGAAACAGTGTTTGCTAGGCAGCAGGTGCAAGGCTTGACCTATTTATTGTAGGCTTCATGAATAGGTCTACCTCTCATAACCAGTGCACCGTGAGTAAAATGCAGATAAAAACTAGAAAGTTTCCATAGGAATCTGGAAGGAGTATAGTTAATATCATATGTATCGGATGCGGAAGCTTTGATAGATCATAGCGGTGGCTTAATCGAATAGCTTTGTAGTTAGTAGCTATGCTGTAGCAATTGCGGAAGCTGTGCGGTATAGATGCTATAGCAATAGGTAGAGCAACTGGGGGAATTATGCACTTAAGGAGGAGTCCAAGTCCAGAATCAATTGATCCATCTTCACAGTGTATGGTTATGAAAGTCTTAATGCCTTACTCATTCCGCCTCTCGGCTTATCACATACTAGCCTTCCGGCTCATTCTATTACCATAACACTGGATTTTCTTACCTTACTGCTCTGGGATTCTCCTTCAGGTCTTAGGCATCTCATCTACCGCCTGGTACAGATAACAAGTTTTGCCAGTCTTAAGGTGTACTCTAGACACATCGATCTAAAGTCACCATGCTAATCAGCATTCCACACAGTGCTAAGCATCACAGGTCTTACAGCCCAGGTACACCGCCCTATGCAAACTTGCACATTGGGTCTTACTGCCTTGAGCCTCTGCACATCAATTTTATCTGAGCTTCCTCGATTCTAAGCTCTTGAACCATTTTCTTCTTGCTTAGTATGGTAACTGGCAAATACTATTTGATTCAATCGGTTCAGATTTCTAGACCAATCTATCAGTTCTTATTCCTGTATCAACATAATGACCAACTGCACCGCTTTTCGTTTGAACACGACAGTGACGACAATCATGTCACTGCCTACTATGTTGTCTCATACTTAACATTTCAAATCTTCACAAAATCACAAATCTCTATGGTTGCAGTACATTTCCAAAATCACAAAACATTGTTTCCACATTTTCAATAAACCATAATCGCTGCCAGTTCAAATTTTTCAGAAAACAGTTCACTGCCGGTCTATTTTCAGAAAACATTTACTACCGGCACACATTCTTGAGCGAGATTATTCATCTCACAAATTCAACCTTTGGAAGCTCTCGCCACCACTCTCACCTTTCGGTACAGCCGCACACCCCAATCCTTTCAATACCAACCACCGAAGTGGCAACGCACTTGTCGGCCAATGTGGGAGAGTTTTCGTCCCCTCCAGGGACCTAGTGTCCGTACTGGCACATACAATATTAGGCCACCCACCGGAATCCCATACCTGGGACAAAGGACCTCTGTCCAGGAGCCTCGCTCCAACCGCCTGTTTGGGTGCTGGCCCGACAAGGCAAAACACACGCCCTTACCAGGCGAAACTACTCAGATTGGGTGCCTACACCGCTGGTGCGAGTGCCAGCTTCTCAAAAACTAATCCCCTCAAAACTTTCAACAAAGGCTAGCGATTTCAATACATTTTCAATTTCAACAATGGCCAGTGATTTCAAAACATTTTCAATTTCAACAATGGCCAGGGGTTTCAAAACATTTTCAAATCATCTGGCAAGATCCAGCAAACTAAGCACAACAGTTTCTGGCATCTTCCAGTTCCATACTGCGACCACCATAAACATGGTTCACAATTAAGTTTTTAAACTTGGTTCACAAACCGATTTCAAATCGAGGTCCCATCAAGACCCTATCTATGAGACAACATGGTTCAAAAACAATCATTTCAAACTCTTCTCAAATTTTGAAAAACATTTCATTCGAAAATTCAGTTTGGAAAAATCAATTTCCAAAATTTTCACAAACATAGCAGGTGCATTGGTAAGTTCAAAATTAAATTTTCAAACAAACCAGGAACCAGACAACTGACATAGAAGGTCATCACTCCAATTATATCTCAAGCTTTATTTTTGGCTACTCAAGCCATCCATAGGATACTCAATCTATTCATTTCATTTGCTCGATCATTCTAGATACAATGCCTGTAACCCTTAGGCTTTTCACTTCTTCAAAATTCTGCTGGTATTCAGGGTTTAAAGGTCATGAATTTCTGCCATCTCATAGAGATACTAGTCCCATAGAACTTAGACCTTTCATTAAACACATATTAAACTTAACCACCCCAAAAATCCTACCAATCTAATAGGTCTCCTTAGTTACTGAATATTCATGCCTCAATAATCCACATAGCACTGGTGCACCCCATGACAATACCTTGATATCGCATCACATAATCCTCATTTGGGGTCATTCTATATATGATTTTCCAATAACAATCCCACTCCAGGCATAGTCACAGATTCAATTTCCTCTAACAGGTATTTAATCCGCATCTTTCCGGGAATCCACTAGCCACTATCATATCTACAGCTATCGATCTTAATCATGAGACAGAAACCTGTGGCTATCGAGGTTCTAGCTATCAACCAATTCTCAATCAAACACTTCTCAAAGAATATTTGATATTCAAGATCTTTCCCTATGCTGATACAGCAACTAACAACCTCAAAATACCTCAAATCACATCATCAATCAATATCAAGGTTCCTATTCTCAATTGTTCTTTCTGAGGGAATATCATGAGATTAAAATCATTCCCTAGTAGCTAGTAACCTCCAAATACCTCATACACATGGGTACTATGCCTCAATGCATTCAAATCAATCAAATGCCTAAACAATCTCTCGTTATCAAATCCAATTATTAGGTTCATCAACCTAATTCTAAAACCTCGAACATACCCAATAAACATGCTATGATCATCAAGATTCATAACCTATAGCATTCAATCACTATCCTCAAATAACCTCAAATCAATAATCGTCAGATTCACTATTGACTCCTAGTACCTTAACATCCTTTAAGCTAAGGAATCATATTACCTCAATAATACCCAAAATAGAAACTGGGATCACGATTCATCTTCCTAGTCTAAACCTCAAAAACATTCAATCAATATTCACAGGATCCCTACTCTCAAATACTAGAACCTTAGTTCAACCTTATTCACATTTAAGATCAGATTCAAGCCTAGTCTCAATCATATCCTAACATCCTCATAGCATCTCTAGGGATCACTATAAGTCTAAACTTAAAATACTAAAGCCTCAAGTCAAGGAATCTCAAATTCCTATAATACTTCCCAGGGGGTCACCCATCCCGAGATTTCTCTTGTATAAGCACGCTTAACTTCCGGGTGTCAATCTTGTTCTGGGGATACCCATACTATTACAGGCCATTAACAACAGTATTGATCCAAGTACGACTCCTTTGCCTTCCCAGAAACACCGGATGCCGTCCCCACAAAGAAACTTAATTAGTATCAGCTTCCCCATATACTTCCCTTCTAATTCTTGTTGTGGGAATTGGTCCCTGATTTCCATGTCAAAGGACCCAAGGTTAGCAACAGCTTTCATATTCTGTGCTACCTCCTCTATTACAAGAGTCTTATCTTACTGGAGCCCAACCCTCTTCCTTAGGGTATATATCCTTCATGCTCCAATTGCCCAAAAATTACATTTGTACCCTTAACCATGTACCTTTTACCGCATCAGTCCAAACCATGCTCGATACCAACCGTTACACCCCTACTGCAGGCCTCGCCCTTTTTGCGGCAGGTTAGAGGGATCCTTTTCGCTTATTGCCTTTCCTTGTTAATTATTCACTTTTAACAAACATCAAAGTGTGCACGGAAGAGCATATGATCGGTTTGGACAACTACATTGTACTGGTAAAGTTACATACAAGAACGTAAAGTAATCCCCGTAGGGTTAAGGGTACAATCGTCCAAAATAAATATTGTACAGTAAGAATACATCATACAGTCATCCAAATAAACACATACAAAATGAGATAAGGCATTCCATACGTCTTCAATCTTCAGCTTCATCGCTCTTACCCTTATCTTTCCCACAGTCCAACCGGCCTACCGCCTTACACCTGTATCGTTGAAACCAGTCTGGACTTCAAAGTTGAACCCCAGAGTAACTGTTAGACTCAAATACAATATGTATGCAATGCATGTAATGTCAATCACAATCAGGAACATAAACATGCCTCACTGGCACAATAACTTGGCATGTATCACCTCCGCAGGACTGTCTGGTCAAGACAAGCCCTCGGCACCATAGCGCTAAGGGCCTCGGTAGTCAAGGCTGTAGTCCCCTACCGACCCCTCCTGAGGTCTCAGTAGCTGCCTATGAACACACAGTTACATAGGTCCTACTTACCTCATATACTTCAGACTTCAGCAGTAACCCAAGGACACACAGTCCTTCAGGCACTACAGCCCGTACATGCCCTCGGACTTCAGCAGTAACCTAAGGACACACAGTCCCATAGGCACTACAGCTCGATATACCTTGGACTTCAGCAGTAGCCTAAGGACACACAGTCCACTAGGTACTACAGCCCAACTCCTACCTTATGATAAAACATACATGCGAAAGTAACATAGAGTATGCAAGTCAACAGTTACTACCTGGCACTTCTCGAAATCCGCAAACTCTCCTCTTGGTACTGAAAATGTATGCCACACGTACTATCACCCTATACATAGCCAAACATTATGCTTTCAATCACATATTCAAACTTTGCTTCAAGTTTCATAAAATTCGTCTTGGCACCAGAATTTCCAGCATTTCTGTTTCAACTTTGCCGATTGTTAATAAATTCTAGAAAACTCATTTTGACATTAAATCCATGGCCTTGGAACCCTTAGGATTTATAATTTACATGAAAATTAATTCCCAAAGCCAACTGGGTTCGAATCCTTTTTCTGGTTTCAAAGCTTTGGCCACTGGTCCGAGAGAAAAACCATGCTTCTAGGTCATTTTTAGCTTAAAATATCTCTCGGTTGGAAACTCTAAATGACACAAAATGTTATACCAAAATCATCCTTAGGATTTCTAATTTCATCATACAAAATTTCAGAGTAAACGGAATTCATTTGCTACTTCAAAACCATCAGTTTGTCTTCGTTGCCCAAATATCGTAAGAATCAGCAGATTTTCATATACTAAAGATTTAAGCTTTTAGGGTTTGGAAAAAGGTGATCACACATGACCCTACACAAAAACAACTTATGAACCCATTGAGAACCTTAAAAACATGTATATCCTATTGCATCCTCACGAAACACCACAGGGCAGAAGTGAAAGTAGCTAGGTTGCCGGTTAGGGAACTTACCTTAAGTTTTCGGTTACAGGTGCTTTCCTCTTCTCTTGGAGCAATACCTTCAGATGGAACTTCCTCTCCCTCACTCTTGGGTCATGCTTGGATGATGGAAAATGGAGGAGGAAGTGTCCTATTTATAGACTCTAAGGTGGGGCCCTTATCCAACCTTGATCATGATCCGACGGTTGGGAAAATTCTTCAGATTAAATTATTATTTCCTTGCTTATTTCTCAAGGCTTCTAGGAAACTCCTTGGTCAGATGGGTTGCGCATTCCAAGGCTAAAAATAAGATTCCAAAATTGCCCCTGGTGGTGGTCTCTGAAATGGCTAAATGTAGGTTTTAGGTCTAGGGGTAAAATGGTCATTTCACATTGTTCTTTCTCCAAGGCCGTGGGACCCACAAGATCTACCCTTGGATTTGCCATAAATTCCTTGTAATGAGTCATAATTACATGTCAATACATTGTCACATCAGCTTTAAATTGTGTGGTCTAGAATTTCCGGAATATTTTATTCTTTCTCTTTCATCATAATTACTTGATATGACATTCTCTCTCTTCATAAATACTTGTCATGACCTTTTCTTTCTCCTCTGGGCCCACCAAAATTTCACCTCCTTACCATGTCCTAGGCCTGGGCCCGACTCCGAAAAATCCTAACCAGTCCCGCTTAGCTCCTTTTTGCCGGTTACACTTTTCCTCGTAACTCGTGCCCTTTAACTGGACTTGTGTGGGCTCGAATCAACAGTCTCTTCTCCCTGAAAACCGGTGGATGGAATATAATGCCCTAGGGATCAAGAAATCCATACTTTAGTATCTCATAACCACCTCGTACTACGTGCTATTCGAAAATCCAACTCCTGACCCTAAAACGCCACGTGTCCGACGAATCAACACTACTACTGACCTCTACTTCTACGCATGTTTTGAATACCCATTCTTTCTCTCTTCCTTGATTGGACATGCATACCATGAGCCACAGGGTCAGAGTTTTCATCCTACTAATGTCTTTTGTCTCTTTTACGTTATACCGACTTACGTCTCTTCGAACTCGCTTCATTCTCAAGTCACTATGTGACTGTCACTTTTAACTTCTATGGTCCTTGAGTTCTTGGTCAAAATACTCATGCAAATAGGAGTGCAAAATGTCTTAAAATATGTCAAGAGGCACCTAAAAATTCCCCAAATCAAATGACCAAAGTGCCCTTGCAAAATATCCTCTTAACTTGGCTTATTTTGTAAGTTTTGTTGACTTTTCTCTCTCCTCCTTGTTTTGCACGAATTTAAAGCAATTTCTCTCTCTTCATGATGACTTGATTTGACCTCTTGCTCCTGTAATTATGAAGGGACACGTGTCATGCTTTTACTGGTCCAACACAAAAGTAGCTTTTTTCCCTGTCATGATGACGGGACACGTGTCATGCTTTTACTGGTCCAACACAAAAGTAGCTTTTTCCCCGTCATGATGACGGGACACGTGTCATGATTTTATTGGGCCAACACAAAAGTATGTCATTATTAGTCATCATGACAGTACTTTATTAAATTTACTTTAATAGAGCTATTTTATCGGTGTTTTCCCCAGATCCTGCCCGGGTTTTACTCGGGTTTTCTTCACGAATACCGATACCTTCTAAAAAACGCAAGGCATACCCAACTGCCTTGAAAATGCCATGTACTTTCTTATACCGGCACATTTTTGCTCAACTAATTGTCCTATACCTTAGGACATAGTTAGGTGGCATCTTTTCCACCGGATTTACACCGTATAGGTCTTATGTGTACCATTTTCACCAGCACCTTAATTCTACGGCTTATGCATACAAGGTCCACTGACCTGTATGGTCGAGTTACTTAATCCTATAGGGGTATCCTAACTCTCGACATTCTTAGAACTCTTCCCAAACTGGGCTTAGTCGTCCGCCTACTTTAGGCTTATTGTTCATTCTCAGGGTCCGAAATTCGGGGTGTTACAACTGAGGTCAGGCTCAAGTTGTCATAAAAATACACTAACCTGGACTTCAAGTGTGTATATGAAAACACTTGCAAAAATACCATTGACTTGAGTGTACCACGTGTTAGCTCGAGTGTAGAGGTTGCTCTGCTCAGATTGCTTTTTGTCTCAACTTGACTCGAGTTTGATATGCCTTGGCTCGAGTTAAGTCCTCTTCTCAAAAACTTTGTTGCTCTCTATCTTAATTGCACTCGAGGCAGCCATGCCTTGCCTTGAGTTGACTCTTTTATTCAAAATTGGAGTTGCTCTCTGTCTAATCTTCACTCAGTCAGCCACGCTCAGGCTCGAGTTAAGTTTCCTCCAAAACTTAGGTTGCTCTCTGTCTAAGTTTGACACCTCTAGGGAGTTAACTTCTTTTGATAGCAAACTTCTGCAACTTTTTAAGTTTATCAGAGATCCTACAAAAACCATAACTAAACACTCTGAAGCTTAAGTTAGCAACTATTTAATCATAAAAACATAACTAACATTAAGTAGAGTTACTTTACAACTCATTGGGATTTACCATTCCCAATTCTCTTCTAATGAATGTAAATTGCTCCTTGGCTAATGGCTTTGTGAAGATATTAGCAAGTTGGAGATGAGCGAGGATGAACAACACTTTGACATCCTTCTTTTGAACATAATCTCTGATGAAATGATGTCTAACATCAATGTGCTTGGTTCTTGTATGTTGAACAAGATTCTTCGCCAAGCTTATTGTGCTTGTGTTGTCACACAGAATTGAAATGTTTTTGAGGTGGATTCTCAAGTCTTGAAGTTGTTGCTTAAGCCACAAAACTTGAGCACAACAACTAGATGTAGCAATGTATTCAGCTTCGGTTGATGATAATGAGACTGTGGTTTGCTTCTTGCTAAACCAAGAGACAAGTGAAAACACTAAGGAATTCACATTGACCACTTGTGCTCTTTCGGTCAGTCTTGTATCCAACATGGTCTGAATCCGAATACTCCACAAGATATTCAGCTTGTCCTATAGGAAACCACAATCCAAGACTTTCTGTGTCACAAGGTATCTGAAGATCCTCTTCACATGTTCAGCATAGACTCCTTTGGGGTAGATTGGTACCTTGCACACATTCCCACACTGAATTAGATGTCAGGTCGGCTAGAGGTCAAGTATAGTAGAGATCCAATCATCCCTCTATACTTGGTAATATTGAAGTCCTTGTCATCGTCATTAGCATCTAAAGAAGTGGTTGAACTCATTGGAGTATCAGCTCCATTGCATTGGTCCATACCATACTTGTTCAAGAGATCCGTGACATATTTGGTTTGAGATATGAAGATGTCATTCTTCTTTGCTTGATTTGTAGACCAAGGAAGTAGTTCAACTCCCCCATCATTGACATCTCAAATTCTCCCTGCATTATCTTAGAAAAATCCTCACACAAAGCATCATTTGTAGCACCAAATATAATATCATCAACATATATTTGAACAATTAACAAATCATTCCTCTTATTGCATTTTATGAAGAGAGTTGTATCTACTTTCCCTCTAACAATTCCTTGATCAAGAAGGAATTTTGCTTAATCTTTCATACCAAGCTCTAGGAGCTTGTTTAAGACCATACAAAGCTTTCTTTCAGTGAAAGACATGATCCGGATGATGATTATCCTCAAATCCAAGAGGTTGTTCAACATAAACTTTCTCTTAGATAAAACCATTCAGAAAAGCAGATTTTATATCCATTTGATATAACTTGAATCCCTTGATGCAAGCAAAGGCTAAAAGAACACATATAGCTTCCAATCTTGCCACTGGAGCATACTGATAATTGAATATTATTTCACTTATTTGTATCTCTTGGTTAATAATTTAGGAATTTTTAATTAATAAATAATGAGTTTTATTACTTAATTGGGCTCTGGCCTTTTAATTGGATTTAATTCATTTTTATGACTAAATTTCAGATTTATAGTGCTTCACTATTTTCGCCATAACTTTTGATTTAGATATCTGATTAGCCTGATTCTTCTTTCATTTTTTAGATGATTCAGAGAGCTACAATTGTTATGAATACTTGGAAGGCTAATTCATATTAGAGAATGGATGAAATTGGAGCTAAAGACAGACACGTTTTTCTGGAATTTTATTAGGCTCAAATTTTGTAATAAAAGACCAATTGTTATTAGAGGCTTCTAATATTGGGCATATTTTGAAACCCAAGTTGTCATTCCCTTTTAGGTTAACTTAGATGGTAGCCATAAACACATTCTACATTACGTCTTTTATGATTTTCGGATTAAATTAAAAGCTTTTTATTTTCTCTGACTTGTTCATCATGTTCTTCAATCGTTAACGTAATTTGTTTCTGTATATTTTAATCGGATCCGATTATAATTGCAGATTGGGTATTAGATTTAATACCTAGATTGATATCCCAAGGACATAGGTCGGATTGGGTTATAGAGAGTGTTGTGCGATCGCACAACGAGCTCGCCACATGTTCATCAGATGTTAGGCGATCGTCTAGTCGAGAGAGTTTTTGGACAAATGCAGATATTTTGATTTGTCCGTAATCAATCATGAGTTTGGTTATTATGTTTTTGTCCAATGAAGGTTATGGAATCCCAATTCTGGGTTAATTGTTTTTAATTTGATTAATCTCATTTTCTTATATTCTGTTCTAGCTTGGCTCCATTTTAATTACATTGAAAAACTCCCTCATTCTGGTTACTATTTTACTGTGTTTATTGTTGATTTTAGACCCGCTGTGAATTCCTTGAGAGAAAACAATCCAGGTTTCCTATACTACAAATCTTTGAATCCTAGTTATTTTAAGAGAGCCCGACAAATCTCTATCACATACGTTTCCTCTTAATCAATTCCTTCTTCTTGATTATAGCCTTTGGCCACTAATCTTGCCTTATTACGGACAATGATTACGGATTCATCTCGTTTGTTCTTGAATACTCATTTAATGCCAATAACCGGATAGTCTTTAGGCCTAGGTACCAAGTCTCAAACTTGATTTCTTTTAAACTGATGTAGCTCCCCTTGCATTGCTATAACCCAATCATTTTCTGAAAGGGCTTCGTCAATCTTAGAGGATTCAATCTCTAAAATGAAAGCAGAGAAAGTAACTTTATTCAAAGTACTTTGTCTGGTTCTCACTCCTTGATTTACATCACCTATCACTTGGTCCAGAGGATTACTCCTACTATATCTCCAAGATCTAGGTTGAGATTGATCAGCATTTTCACAATTATTTTCAACTTCAAGTTTTGTTTGCAAAGGTTTTTCAGAATTTTCCAAAACAAAAGAAGTTTTTAAAATAGATTGACTTTGAAGAATAGGTTCATCATCATCCAAAGACTTGTCAAATTTAGCGAGTTGTACAAGAACGCAAGTAAGACAGAGATAGAGAAGAGAGATAGACACAAAGCAGTTTATAATGGTTCGGTCTAACACTTCAACCTACATCCAGTCCCCAAGTACACCTTGGGATTTTCACTAACTCCTCAAATACATACACAATTGCACACTCTGTAACTTAGGAGGATCCTTTCACTCAGACTCACTCCCCCTTACAAGTTGTAATAGTACACCCACACTTAAGGTTCCACAACCTTAAGATTTACAAAACAATAATCAAATAAGTGTTTAGTAACTCCTCATGAGTAGATAAATGTTAAACACTGAAGAACACAAAAAATATCCGAAGATATTAGCTTAGTTAATGAAACAGCTGTTGGAAATTATGCCCTAGGGGCAAGTCATTTTCCTTTAGTTATCATTTCATTTTCATGTTTATAGTGATAACTGATCCTTGGATATATCTTATAGATTATCCTAAATGTCCCTGGTCGGTCATCTATGCGGGAGCGAAGATGAAATAAGACCAGTATGACTTTGATGAGGTATGGAGATACGAATCAAAGTCATGGGCACTTGTAGGAGTACAAGGTGCTGGACCGACCCACTATGAGAAAGCTGCATGGATTTAGTCATAAGCTTATCTTATGTATAACCGCGTCACAACGCCCTTTGACCTGAGATCTTCATGGATTCCTACATGATGAGTCGCTGATCTTTGACTTTGTCAAAAGTCACCTTTGACCGGGTGATGATAAAGGCTTGGATCAGGATCAGTGGTTTTCATGCAGAGGAATGTGAATGGTCAAGATGGAATTTGTCCCTCACATTTGTAGAGAGATAATACTGGGCCCCTCGATGAGTGAGTCTGAGAAACGTATGGCCATACTACAATGGAAAGGAGTTTCCATTTCTATTAGACTACTCGAGAATCGAGAAAGTAATGGTCAGGAACAAGAAGTTGACATTATCCATGCCTCATCCTTGACCAAATTATCGTGTGACAAAAGGGACGTGACATGGTTGTACGATAGGTAGTATCGTATCATCGATCCCCATATGAATTGGGTAGTCGCAATGTCTTGCTAGAGGCCACTTGCGATTTGTGGGCTGGTACAGTATTAGCCCACGCCAATCTCATATGGGCTGCGAGGTCGCACACAAGAATAGCCCAACACGAGCAAAAGTGTCAGATTCATTGAATCTTATATGTGTATAAGATTTGATTAATATTGTATTTAATCTAGGGTGGATATATATATATATATATATGTATATGTATATATATATATATTTATTTATTATTAAATTCGAAATAATAATATTATTATTTATAGATAATAATATTATTATATATAGTATTTAATTTATTTGATAAATTAAATAACTATAATAAATTGAGATATTGTATCTCGATTTAATTTTCGAATAAAGATATAGTATCTTAGATTTAATTAAATTGAGGTATAGTATCTCGATTTAATTAAATAAAAGATATCATATCTTAGATTTAATTTATAAAGATAAATTAAATCTATAGGCTTATAATTTGGATTAAATAAATATATTAGATTAGATCTATTTGATAGATTTAATTAATATATTATTTTAATTCAAACTTGAATTTCGAAATTAATTAGATTAATTTTGAATATAATACGCCGATCGGGTTTAGAATAACCTATGGGACATTCAGTCGGGCGTATTAGAAAGCCGCGAGAAACCCTAGAGAAAATTGAGAGAAGCGAGAAATTTGAAGGCGCTAGCACGCTGCCGCAGTCGTGTTCGGAGACTATTCATGTGGATACCGATAGAGGGAGGAGATTCGTAGAGTTTGCTCCTGGATGATCGAGAAGGTAGCCCACATGATCAAATCGAACGTAAGAAACGCTCAGAATTTCGCATAGGTATGATTCGGACTCTTTAACCTTGATTTAAACGCGGTTGAGCGATCCTCTTTGGGATTCGTAAAAGTTTTATAATTCCGCTGCATAGGTATGTTAAATTGCAATAAGTTCTAATTGAATGCACAGCGTTTCGGAAGTTAAGAATTCAAAGCTTCAGGTATTTATAGATGAGTTCATTTATGTCCGTTGAGAAGCTAGAAGGAATATCCATTGAGACTCTGTAATATGTCCGTTAGAGATGAAGTGCAGAAGTCTGTATAATCGTGTCGTAATATTCTTTTATTCTTTTGTTCTTGCGTTTATGACCGTTGGAAACACATCAAAGAGAATGAAATAATCATCTTCAAAAACGTCTTTCGATGCCCAGAGGTATATCTGTTGGTTGATGGTCTCGAACAGGTAAGTGCATTAAATGCACTCTCTGACACGTCGACTACTTTATTCAAAATCCAGATATACTTTGTGTTCTAATCATCTATAACTCACTAACAAACTTATTAAATCAAGTTAAGAATATTAATACAAGATGATATGATGAATCCATAAGTATACTCAGAGAGATTAGGATTTTAGATAATCATTCGCTAAAATAGAGACGACCTTGGCTCGAGTCGACATTCTTACAGGCTCGAGTTAAACCATCGAGATAGGCAAGCAGAACATTTCAAAAATGAACTTGACTCGAGGCAGGTAATACCTTGGCTCGAGTCTAGCCATAGACTCGAGGCATCATTCTTACAGGCTCGAGTCAGACAAAGGATTTAAACAATTGCAATGAATAACCAAGATTCGAGGCAAATTATGTGGCTCGAGTTAGCTCCTACACTCGAGGCAAGGAAATGGGCTCGAGTTAACCAAAATAAGATTTCAGAAAATCATTGTTAAATTTTAAACCGTAAGCTCGAGTTTCTGAGAATTCTGGCTCGAGTCTAGCCACAAACTCGAGGCACAATTCTTACAGGCTCGAGTCTGTTGATCCTTAGTTTGAAAACGTTTCATGACCCAAAACACTTTGGCTCGAGTCTTAGAGTGAGTAGGCTCGAGTCAAGACCTAGACTCGAGGCTGTCATTTGTCAAGCTCGAGTCAATACATAATTTCGGCGATACATGCTTAAGGATCTGGCTTGAGTCTGCAACATTGGCTCGAGCCAATGTGACAGCAAAATGATACCACTAATAAAATGTGATTTAGGCTGTGATAAATATTTTCCTTGTATGTACATCTCTTTTCAATCTTAGTCATCATCAAAACATCAACAGGAGCTAAAATTATCCCCCCTTTTTGATGATGACAAGTTTTGAGAAAGAAGGAAGCCAAAATAATTTCAAACTTTTATAAATTTTCACAGTTGATACAGACAAAGGAGACAAATGCTAGAAGTACTCAATTAAGCTAAAATAGGACAATTAGAGACATTAAAATAGATAGCTTAATTAATTCTATGAAGCATTAACCATAGAATGCTTTAGCAAATGTCATACAGAAATAAGCAAAAATCCAAGAGATCAACAGGCAATGAATAATCATTAAGTACATAAAGAACTTGCAACAAAATAACTCTTGGGTGCAACAAAACAATTCTTGACTTCTTCATTCTTTCTCATAGATCCTCTCCCCCTTTGGCATCTATTAAAAAAAAGGGATCACAGAGGAGGCTTCTGGAATTGAGAAGAGAAGGGATGAGAAGAATTAGGAAAAGGTAGAGGAGAGTATGGAATGATAGTGAGAAGAGGAGAGATAGATAGGATAGGAGATGTGGATATGAGAGTATCTATGTCATCCTCACCAAATAACTCTGCTGTGGAGGACCTAGAATAAGTGATCTTCACAGGAGTGGAGGTTGATGGAGGAATAGGCACGGTCATTTGGAGCGAAGCGGGGAGGAGATGAGATGACAAGGGTGGTCAAAGGGGGTGTGGAGTGAAAAGCAAATGATGGTGAAGGAGATGGAGGTGAGGGTGGTTTGATAATTGGCGAGGGAATGCGAGAACGAGAGCCACCAGCCTGAGAGAGAAGCTTATCAACCTTGTGAGAGAGAGTCCAGAGTGTGTTATGCATGCTGGTAATTGAGGCGCCATGATCATCCAAATGCCCCTTCAGGTTACCAACATCATCCTTTAAGGTTCCAACTTCTTCCTGTAAGTCCTCTTGGTTTTCTTCAATCTGAGTGACCTTTTGCACCAGTTTGCCAATTTCAAACTCTAATTTGACATATAGTGAGTTCTGAGTAGCCATAGATATGAGCAGTGGGTCCAAGCTATCTGAGATGCCCTTTTCTACAATGGCCTTGATATGAGCTCCCATAGTGAAAGGACTGGGTTGGGAAGTCAATTCTGGGCCAGGCTCAGGTTGTTCACCTTGACTAGAGACAGGGGCTCTTTGAAAAACCAGGCTATCACCCAAGAGGGGGGTGAATTGGGTGTTTGTTAAAAGTTTATGAACTTTGAAAAACTTTTCCCAACTTATTGAAAGCAGTTTGAATGACAATAATAATGATTAATAAAGCAATAGTCAGTCATTCAAACATGTATAGATATTCAGGTATATATGCTAGAAATATAAGAGATAAGGGAAGAGAATATGCAAACAGATTTATACTGGTTCGGCCCAATCCTTGACCTACGTCCAGTCCCCAAGCTTCACTTGAGATTTTCAATCCACTATCTTCTTGTAACTTGATTACACGTTTTGTACTTGGAGTAATCCTCTCACTAGGATTCACTCCCCCTTACAACCGTAATCAATACACTTGCTTGATCACACACTCGTACTCAAGTAATCCTCTCCTAGGATTCACTCCCCTTACAAGCCGTAATCAACACAATGTGTTTCCCACTCAAGATTACCCAATCTTGAGTATCTCACATGATAGAATGATAGGATGTGTACAATAACTCTCTTCTCTCTCAGAAGTAGATGGATAAGCACTGAAGCACAATTACAAGTCATCTCACTCTCTATGATAAGCTATGTAAACATTAAGAGCAGAGAGTAAATGATATGAAAATCAGAGTATTAGCATCTTGAAGATGTCGCCTTGTGTCTCGCGTTTTTCGCTTTCTGTGTACTACGTGTTCCGTATGGAGTCTTCAAATCTTAAGGTATTTATGCTAGTTGAAGCTTATGACCGTTATAGATCCGTTCAGACTTGAACCCATTCGAAAATGTAGCTGTTGTGAGTGTGTCTCCATGAATCTAGCTGTTGTGACCTTAGCTGTCTGAATATAGCTGTTGGAAGCAATGTGCAGATTTGAATATTTGAAATTTGGATCTTCAATAGTGTGGACATTGTATAATGTTGTCCAGCTGTTTTAGATGATGGATGCTAGCTTTCTGTCTTGGAGAATGGTTGTGCTACTTTCCAGGTTGTAATCCATTTGCTTTGAAAGAGAGATATAATAAAATATTGCAAGTTTGTCAAAGTAGTTGATTTAATGTTTATCAAACAATCTTTGATCTTCTGAAAATCTCATGAGCAAACTGGTTAAATCTGGTTAGGAATAATGATATGATATATATAAATCATAAACAACCATTTTACGAAAAATGATCTAAACCATGAATCAAAAACTGAACAATATTATGTCAAATGCGTTTTTTAAATGTCGTCGTTCCAAAACTCGAGTTTTGTACCAAAACTTGAGTTTTGGTCCTTTATCGTGAAACATCACATTTGTCCAAAACATCAAAACTTGAGTTTTTATCAAAACTGGCAGTTTTAAAAACATTGAAAACGCATCAACCTTTCTCTTGGCCAAAACTCGAGTTTTGAATCAAAACTCGAGTTTTCATTTGAATATGAAAACTTGAGGAATTCGCGCCAAGTCAAAACTGGAGGTTTTGGGCAAACTGGCGCAGTTTTCAAAAACTCGAAAACATGAATGCTTTCGTCTGGATCAAAACTCGAGTTTTGAATCAAAACTCGAGTTTTCACTTTTTCGTGAAGACTTTTCCAAACTCAAAACTGGAGGTTTTCACCAAAACTCGGAGGTTTTGAGATCGTCTAAAACCTGAATTGTTTTCTCAACTCAAAACTCGAGTTTTGATTCAAAACTCGAGTTTTCACAACTTTGTGAAAAATTGGAAAAATCAAAACTGGAGGTTTTAGGCAAAGCTGGAGGTTTTTAGAATTCAAAAACTTAGGAGACTCTCTCAGAAGGTCAAAACTCGAGTTTTGAAACAAAACTCGAGTTTTCACTTTACAATGAAAACTTTGTCAAAATTTCAAAGGTCATATCTCCCTGTTATGAACTCCGTTTTGGTTGGTTCAACTCTTGATGGAAAGCGCTGTGAGTCTACTTTCATATGCCACTGATTTCAGCTCAATCCGATATGTATTTTGTGAGATACACTCAAAACATTGAGGCTTGGTTTGCTGTGTGGCGTGAATCTCAGTGTCAACTTCCACAATTCATAGCTCCTTGATATGAACTCCTTTGGGCTTGAATTTTATATGAAAATGACGCATTGGAAGTCTATTTTCATATGCCACTGGTTTCACCTCAATCGGATTCTTGGTTTAGGAGATATCATCGAATTACAGACCTCGCCCAGCTGAAACGTGAATCAGAGTGGAGCTGAAGAGCTGATGACCCCGGAAACTCGAGTTTTGACCGAAAACTCGAGTTTTGCTAGTCCGAGATGCTAGAGATGCTGAAGACACTTGATAACTCGAGTTTTGATGGTTAACTCGAGTTTTCTCATCCTGAAGCTGATTTTGGCTGACTTTAATTCTTAATTGATCCATTTCAACTTCCATATGGTCTTGGAGGCTTCTAGCATCAATATAAGAACTTGGATAATGATGTCTTCATTCCATTCAGCAAGTTCTTCATTCTCTCATCTCCCAACTTGATGATTCTTCATCATTTAGCTTAGCATCTACATTAAATATGAGAATTAGTCAAAGTAAAAGATAAATGTAGCATGCAACCTTTTTGCTCTCAAGAATGGCATCTATATAAGACATCATCAAAACTAATCATAACCAACATTCTCCCCTTTTTGATGATGGCAAATACTATAAGAAAAATATGTATGAATATGAAAATATATTAGATGCTCATATTTTTCTTGCCATTCTCTCCCCCTTATTTGTCATTAGCAAAAAGTTGAAGTAAAGAAGGAATGCTTAGAGGGACAAATATGAAACCAGATTAGAAGAGTCAAAGAACTGATTTTCTCTCCTCGATTTGTAAGTGTTTTCATTCTAAATATGATGCAATTTGGAATGTTTTTATGAAAACAAATTTGAAAGAATTTGGAGAGGTTTTCAATCAATCTTTCACACTTAAAGCATATAGATATCAAACATGTGCAACATTTCTACTGAATATAAAAAGATAGAGATTAGAAATGCTCATGTAGGTTTTGCAGATTGATGATTGATCTGTGAAATCCATTTGCTAGCTTTGAGATCTGTGATGTGCTCTGAATAGCCTTATAGCCTTGGAGATGAGAAATGAAACTAAAGTACTGGTTTCTTGAGTTGTATCTCATCTGAATGAATATGATCGTAGTTCAGCTTCCATTTCTTTCCTCGACTTCAATGATTGATCGTCAAAGTATCTTTCCTTAATTGAATAGTTTCTCCTTGTAGTGCATTAAGGAAAGTTGTAACACATAACAAAGTCTTCTCGCTACAAATTGAAAACTTTCTTTGCAAAAGAGATTTATTAGTGAAACCAAATATCAAAGTATTCCTTTCCAAATGATATTTAAAAATAATGAAAGGAAAATATAAGATATTTTCAAATATGAAATTAACTCATCATCAAAACTAATAGAAGATAGTGAATACAGATGAGTATGCTTAAAAAAGGGTTTTCTTCAAATAAAGGAGATGAGCTTTTAAAGTATAAAACACATCTGAATGTGAAGCTCCCCTTAATGAATGCATGAATAAAACAGTTGTAGCTCCCTTTAATGATACCAAATAATGATGTGATACCAAGTGTTATGAGGTCCGAATTCATCTAACTCCAATGGACATAACATGGTATCTTAGAATTAAGAACTTTCAAGTTCACATGGATGGACTTGAAATTGGTATGAAGAAATCACTTATGCTTTTTATGATGATAAAAGAGTTTTAAGGCATAAGGATCATTTTGAATAAATGATTACGCTTAGGCTAAGATTCATGAAAATGGAATGAATGAAATCAAGTTAACCTAGCATGATTATGACATATGCATAATACACTACCTCACTTGAGTAATATCGTAATTACTCAAGTTATAATCCTCTCGTAGTACATAGATGCATTCTTTGGATAGCAATTTTCAATTGTCTGAATGCATCTTAGAAGCTGAAATCCCAAATGAGCTTTGTATAGGATTTCAAATTAGTTTATGCTCATAGCTTCTCATCAAGCTAATATGCTCCTTATCATCTTGGCCTAAGCCTCTTGCTTGTGATGGAATGTCAATCAAGTGATGTCACATAATTTGCGGAGACATAGCCACCGAAATGGTCTATTCTCGTTTGCCTATGTTCTTTGTATTCAACAACAGAACATTTTGGTCAATTCCTGCAAAAATATATGTTCTTTGGTACCCAATGATTCTTGAGTCCACAACTGATTAGACATAACAACTCTTAAGCTCTCATATAATTTAACAATATGATATTGGAACAAAGAGTATAGCATTCAAAGATCAAAAACATAGTTTTACCCAATCAAGTAAATTCAAGCCAATGAATCAAATAGGGTAACAACTAAATGATATCAAGAATGTTATTTCTCAATGACAGTTTGTAAATACACTTTATGCAGAAAATATGTCATTGACAAAATACATGTAGGTTTGATCAAAGAGCATAGAAAATCTTATCCATAAAGATAAGCATTTATCAATTCACGAGTTTATGAATGAGCTCAGATTTTTCAAGAATGATAATGAAATATGAAAAATGTTTCAAATATTGAATGTTCTTTCAAAATATGATAATGCATTATGAAATCAAAATTTTCATGAGTGAAAGATTCATTTTTGAAACATGCTTGAAAACAATGTTCATTTTAAACATGGTGGAAGTCAACATGTTAAGGAATAGATCAGAATGCTTCAAGATTAAGAGAACATGTGAAACATTGAAGTTTACATGTAGAAGAGTTTTCCCAAGAGCAAAAGTCATAATGGTAAAGCATTTTTGAAACATGCTTTGCACAAAGAAATATATGAGCACAATGACTTTGCTATTGTCTAAGAGATGATCTTGCCTTTTAGAATAGAGTCTTGAAGTATATGAATATTCAAAGCAAGAATATAAATATAGTTACTCAGAAATGGATGAAGATAAATGTATATTTGAGTAACTTGATCAATAAGAGTTTATCCAATAAGCATAAGATTTTCACAAATTGAATTCTTTTCTGGAGATAAGCTTGAAACTCATATAGATAATCAACTTGTTAGATATAAGATCTAACTTGATTGAGAATGAAGAATGAGGAGTTCAAGCATCATATTGAATATCAAAGGTCAATATGTGAATGATAGGAAAAACTCAACTTGACAAATTTGAAGCATATCCAACATTCAATATACAATATTAACTTCCAATTTGAAAACATCATTTGAATGCAATCAAAGTATGGATATGTTTTCAAAAACATTTGTATGCATTTTCACAAAACAGTATGAATTGAAATCCAAACAAGTTTTACACTTGTGCATTTCAAAAATAAAAAAAATAAAAAAGTTATGCACAAATTCACTTGTTTGATCATCAAAAACTCACTAACAAATTGATTAAACACATTTAGGAATGTTAGTGATTGATGATATGATGTATATAGATCATACATGAAGTTTTTGAAAATTCGAGGAAGATGACTTCAAAAACATGGTTGACACAAACTTGAGTTTGGAAAGACAAACTTGAGTTTGGAAAGTTTACTCGGATACCAAGCTCGAGTTTCCATCTCTAAGCTCGAGTTTAGAGCTTTGTCGTGGAAACTATCGTGAAACCATCTTGAAGGTCATTTTGAACAAAAAGCAAGCTTGAGTCTATTAGTGACCAAGCTCGAGTTTGACACTATTCATGTCAAAAACAATTTTAATCCACAAAATGCAAGCTTGAGCTTAGAGGTATAAGCTTGAGTTTGCTAAGCTCAAAATATGACAACGCTCTCGTGTCGACCCAAACTTGAGTTTGCGACGACAAGCTCGAGTTTGTTAAATATTTTTAAAACTTTGAAAGATTTCTGTCAGACGCAAGCTTGAGCTTACAACTCCAAACTTGAGTTTACTTAAAACATGGAAACTTTGGAAAAACATTCAAGCTCAAGTTTCTGGACCAAGCTCAAGTTTAGAAAATACAAAATAGCTTGGTTTACTTTCTAAGGGACAAGCTCGAGTTTGCATAGCCAAGCTCGAGTTTGGCACCGACAAGAAATTGCTGATTGAAATTGAATCAGTTTCAAAACATTTTAACTTAACCAAAGACAAACCAAAAATGAACTCCATATAATCATAGTATGAGGTAAGAGTTAGATATCACCGTAATTCCTCTTGTCCTCATAGAAGCTTGCTAGGTTGAGATGAATTGTTGTAGATGACTCCTTTTCAAAGCAATCACCATCAACATCAAGCTTAGCTTGTTCAGCTTTCTCAAGACTTGGATCATTTCTCTATGTTACATTCTTGAGAAGCTCTCTCTGATCCTACAAAATCTTATAATTCTTTTTCTTTCTTGGTATCCAACCTTACTTGGATCCAATCATCATTAGCTTGTAGGGACCAAAATTAAATTCACATGCTATTATCAGTTCAGAACAATAAAGTACAGTGATTTAATCATGAGTTTATGCATAAAGAAATACTTTCTTTTCAATTCATCATGTATGCATAAAGAATTAAACCTATTGAACATTGCAATTTCTTTCAAAAATATATCAGAATGTGAGAACCCAGTTTTTAAAGAAAATAGTTTGCAATGCTCATTCCTAAGACTACAAGATATAAAACCTCAAAGAAAATTTCAGATGATAGCATAGGAGGTTTTACCATTGTATACCTTTGCCTTAGGTACTTGGAGGATTAACTTTGCTTACCCATTGGTTCTTCATATGTTTTCCCATGGGTGGTGGCAAAGCTCTCTCAAAGAATATGGACTTCAAGAGTCTTGTTTGATCTTTGAGAGATTCTCCTCTTTAAGTTCTCCTCAAGATAGTTGAATGGTACTCTATGGTAGTTTGTTCTTGAGGTGGATGTTACTCTTCTTGCTTGTATCCATTGTTTCTTATGATTTGACCATGTAGTTCCAGCAATGGTTTTTCCACAAGTTCTCCTAACTGATGTGAGTTTCCTTTTAGGTTCATGAGAAACTCTTGCATTCTTCTTCATCTTCTCAGTACCCTTATGTCCATTGATTTTCAAATTGTCCTGCACACTTAAATCACTAGATGGACATTTTGGTAACCACTTATACTTGGGTCCTTGACTGTTAGTTTTCGACTTTGATTGTCCTTTAGGAACCCAAACAGATTTATTTCTCACATTAGAATTTCTCCTAATATAGCATGTGTAAGAAATATGCCCAGATTTACCACAATAATTGCAAATAATAGAATGATGCATATTATGAGCAGTTTTGCAAGCATTGTATTGGTCAAGGGGATGCAATATCAAATTACCCATATTTGTAAATACTTTCTTCCCATATGATTTTCCAGCATGATTGAAAACATTTTTGTTTTTCAAAATAGAATCGATAAATGGTTGAAAAACAATTTTCTGTAAACTTTCAAAATCGTTTTTCGAATCTACAGAGGAAGGGTTGGAGTTGTTTACCACATGTGCATTTTGAAATCCAAAAAATGATTTACCATATTCGTGTATGATGAACTCTTCCCGGGAATCCTCATTCTCTTGTTCTTTCGTGTTGACTGAATCATGGAAGTGTTCTAAGATTTCTCCTTCTTCATCCTCAACTTCCAATTGTTCATCAATCGTGGATATACAACTTATAGCTTCAGATGAACTGCCAACACTATCAACTTCAACATATTTGTTAGAAGCATACATAGAATCAAGAGTATCCCAAATATCTTTAGCACAAGAGCAAAATTTTATTTTCTCGTAATCATTTTCTGTCAATGCACTGTAAAGAAATTTCATTGCTCTAATGTTCAATGAAAACATTTTCTTTTCCTTTTCTGTCCAATCCTTTCTTGGTTTGAAATCAAAGACATTTATAAAAACATTCCACATATCAAAATCAGTTGCTTTGATAAAACTAGTCATTCTAGCTTTCCAAAACCAAAAATCAATAATTTTGAAGAGTGGCGGAATGGTATAATCGACCCTCCGAAGTGAGCAACACCCAAAATCAGCCATTTAAACTCTTGAGACGGTTAAGTCCTTTAAACAAGAGCCTAGCTTTGATACCAAATGAAAAACCAGGCTATCACCCAAGAGGGGGGGTGAATTGGGTGTTTGTTAAAAGTTTATGAACTTTGAAAAACTTTTCCCAACTTATTGAAAGCAGTTTGAATGACAATAATAATGATTAATAAAGCAATAGTCAGTCATTCAAACATGTATAGATATTCAGGTATATATGCTAGAAATATAAGAGATAAGGGAAGAGAATATGCAAACAGATTTATCCGGGTTCGGCCCAATCCTTGACCTACGTCCATCCCAAGCTTCACTTGAGATTTTCAATCCACTATCTTCTTGTAACTTGATTACACGTTCGTACTTGGAGTAATCCTCTCACTAGGATTCACTCCCCTTACAACCGTAATCAATACACTTGCTTGATCACACACTCGTACTCAAGTAATCCTCTCCCTAGGATTCACTCCCCTTACAAGCCGTAATCAACACAATGTGTTTCCCACTCAAGATTACCCAATCTTGAGTATCTCTCCTGATAGAATGATAGGATGTGTACAATAACTCTCTTCTCTCTCGAAGTAGATGGATAAGCACCGAAGCACAATTACAAGTCATCTCACTCTCTATGATAAGCTATGTAAACATTAAGAGCGGAGAGTAAATGATATGAAAATCGAGTATTAGCATCTTGAAGATGTCGGCTTGTGTCTCTGCGTTTTTCTTTTCGTGTACTCGTGGTTCTGTATGGAGTCTTCAAATCTTAAGGTATTTATGCTAGTTGAAGCTTATGACCGTTATAGATCCGTTCGACTTGAACCCATTCGAAAATGTAGTCATGTTGTGAGTGTGTCTCCATGAATCTAGTCGTTGTGACCTTAGTCCGTTCGAATATAGTCAGTTGGAAGCAATGTGCAGATTTGAATATTTGAAATTTGGATCTTCAATAGTGTGGACATTGTATAATGTTGTCCACTGTTTTAGATGATGGATGCTAGCTTTCTGTCTTGGAGAATGGTTGTGCTACTTTCCAGGTTGTAATCCATTTGCTTTGAAAGAGAGATATAATAAAATATTGCAAGTTTGTCAAAGTAGTTGATTTAATGTTTATCAAACAATCTTTGATCTTCGAAAATCTCATGAGCAAACCGGTTAAATCTGGTTAGGAATAATGATATGATATATATAAATCATAAACAACCATTTTACGTAAATGATCTAAACCATGAATCAAAAACTGAACAATATTATGTCAAATGCGTTTTTCTCGTATTTGTCGTTCCAAAACTCGAGTTTTGTACCAAAACTTGAGTTTTGGTCCTTTATCGTGAAACATCACATTTGTCCAAAACATCAAAACTTGAGTTTTTATCAAACTGCAGTTTAAAAACATTGAAAACGCATCAACCTTTCTCGTTGGCCAAAACTCGAGTTTTGAATCAAAACTCGAGTTTTCATTTGAATATGAAAACTTGAGGAATTCGCGCCAAGTCAAAACCGGAGGTTTTGGGCAAAACGCAGATTTTCAAAAACTCGAAAAACATGAATGCTTTCTGTTCGATCAAAACTCGAGTTTTGAATCAAAACTCGAGTTTTCACTTTTCTCGTGAAGACTTTTCCAAACTCAAACTCGGAGGTTTTCACCAAAACCTGGAGGTTTTGAGATCTCGTCTAAAACCCGAATTGTTTGTCAACTCAAAACTCGAGTTTTGATTCAAAACTCGAGTTTTCACAACTTTGTGAAAAATTGGAAAAATCAAAACTGGAGGTTTTAGGCAAAGCTGGAGGTTTTTAGAATTCAAAACTTAGGAGACTCTGCAGCAAGGTCAAAACTCGAGTTTTGAAACAAAACTCGAGTTTTCACTTTACAGTGAAAACTTTGTCAAAATTTCAAAGGTCATATCTCCCTGTTATGAACTCCGTTTTGGTTGGTTCAACTCTTGATGGAAAGCGCTGTGAGTCTACTTTCATATGCCACTGATTTCAGCTCAATCCGATATGTATTTTGTGAGATACACTCAAAACATTGAGGCTTGGTTTGCTGTGTGGCGTGAATCTCAGTGTCAACTTCCACAATTCATAGCTCCTTGATATGAACTCCTTTGGGCTTGAATTTTATATGAAAATGACGCATTGGAAGTCTATTTTCATATGCCACTGGTTTCACCTCAATCGGATTCTTGGTTTAGGAGATATCATCGAATTACCAGACCTCGCCCAGCTGAAACGTGAATCGAGTGGAGCTGAAGAGCCGATGACCACTCGGAAACTCGAGTTTTGATGAAAACTCGAGTTTTGCTAGTCCGTAGATGCTAGAGATGCTGAAGACACTTGATAACTCGAGTTTTGATGGTTAACTCGAGTTTTCTCATCCGAAGCTGATTTTGGCCGACTTTAATTCTTAATTGATCCATTTCAACTTCCATATGGTCTTGGAGGCTTCTAGCATCAATATAAGAACTTGGATAATGATGTCTTCATTCCATTCAGCAAGTTCTTCATTCTCTCATCTCCCAACTTGATGATTCTTCATCATTTAGCTTAGCATCTACATTAAATATGAGAATTAGTCAAAGTAAAAGATAAATGTAGCATGCAACCTTTTTGCTCTCAAGAATGGCATCTATATAAGACATCATCAAAACTAATCATAACCAACACTCTTGGCTTGGATGCTCTGGATCTAGAGGGTGCTGGTGCTCTAGATTGTCCAGACCCTTATTGAAAATTGATCTTAATCAAATTGAGAATGTGTTGTCCAAATTCGTCAGGTTTCTTGGCTACCTCATCTTTCTCCATATACCATATCTTTTCATGGAATAGGATGACAGACACTAGACTAGGAAATGGGATTGTGGAGTTTTTCTTGGAGTGCAGGGCATATTTCTTCATTTCACCAAAGATCCAGTGACCAAGGTTATGAGGAACTTTGGCCATGATGGAGGTAAACATTGTATAGTCACTTTGAGTGAAAATGGGTAAAATTTTTGCCTTTCTGTACAAAGTTCCTTTAGTAGATATACCACAAGGCATGATTTAGAGGTGGCATTTGAATGGGAGGAAAAGTAAGGGTTCCTACTGGTTCAGTGATGGATTCTCCTGGACGAAGAGTTTGGAAGATTTGTTCATTGTCATAATGAATCTCTGGGACAGGAGGGGGATTTGATATTTGCAACAAATCATTCAAGTAATCAGGTCAGATGGCAATTCTCTTTCCTCTCACAATGGTAAAAAGTTTCTCCTCAGCTATATGATTATGCTTATCTAAGAGAGTGTTTACTGTCATGTGAAAATAAAAGACTCTAACTAGCGTGGGACTGTATGAGGCATGGATAGACAGAAACGAAGCATAGTCCTTATACCAGGGGTAAAGATCAAGATTACAATCAAATTTTAATTTATCTAAATCCACAGACACTACAGGGCAGAAGTTCCTATAAGCGTAATCTTTACTAAACTTCTTTCTATCCTCAGATGAGAATAAAATAGGGCCACAAGCAAAGTCTGCTGGAGGGTGAGCAGTAGTAGCATGATATATGGAGACAATAGAAGGTATTTCGAATACCTTTGACCCCGATTGTTGAACAGAGTCCTTGGAAGCAGAAGCTGATGGTCTGGAGGCAGAAACAAAGGGTTTTGAAGCTCTTGATGCTGAGACAGATGCTGCTTGACTTTTGGAAGTACCTCAAAAATCAGAGGAGGCAACGACAAACCTCTTCTTTGAAGGTTTTGGACTGACGACAACCACCTCTTTTTGTTTTTGAGCCATAGCCTCTTGGTCGACAGATTTCTTTGGTGGGTTTTCCGAAGGTTCTTCAATTCTTAGTTTCTTGGGCTTCTTCGGATTTTTTTCTTCAAATGAGGCTTTGACTTTGACATTATCTTGGAGGTATGCTTCAACAACTGCAACCTTAACATACGTCCTATGATCATGAAAGATGCAATCCAAGGTATTATATTAGAAAAGCGGTTGACGTATAAATGATATATGGGTGAAAGGAAGATTACTAGGAATATACACACCTATGTTGGTGTCTGAGACATGTCTTTATGATATTAATTTTGGTAATTTCATAAGTGTGGACACTATGCATATGAGAAGGCAATCTTGAAGATATTTGGCCAGCAGAGAGATACACCGAAAAAGCTTCCATAAAAGATCCAACCCCACAAAATTTATATCAGAGTCTTGAAGATATTCTTTGTAAACAGCATTGACTGTATAGTCACTTGAACCGTTACCAATCCCATGAAGTCGATCGGGGATTCCAATGTATGATAGTGGAGTGCTCAGAATCATCAGGAGAGTATAAAGAATGTACCAAAGGAGTATTCCACTGGACAGGTCTTCAATTGGAATAGGAGCTTATACCAGTTTAATCAAAGGTCCCGATTCTAAGTCTAAGGAATGCAACTATGTAGTGTACTTGATGGAAGAACTTTTGTCATCCTTTGTGGTCTAGTTCAACTCGATTTGAACTAGTCTAAACACTAATAAATCGTATAACTGTGGTGGGATGGACTATGGATTGTTAGCGGTCTTGCAACAACAACAACAAAATTGGCTTTTCTCAAAAGCTTCCAATAAGAGGAGACATATGCTTCTCTCAATAAAAAATAAAAATAAAATAAAATAATCATAAGGGAGAGTAAACCAAAATCGACAATCAAACTAAACCATAAAAGTTGAGGTTTCAACCTCACTATCATACATCACTCCAGTGTCGTAGAGTGATAGAACAATGGAGCTACAGTTTCATGAGGAGACTTTAGTGATGGCAAACTAATACCAGCTTGAGTTTATAAAAGAATCAGTGAAAACACATGAGAATAAAGTAGATGATGAGGAAAAGAACAAACCCATAAATTACATTAGAACGATATCGTAAAGGTTCCTATGAAATGGATATAAAATAGAGTAAATACGAGTTTAAACTAAAAAAAGGTAATTATAATGTCGTCGTTTTCTGTTGTTATAAAAGTCATTTTTAGTTGTCTCTGTTTTTTCCCCTTATTTTTTTCCCCCTTTTCTGTGCATCCATGTTTGAAACCACAGTATTTTTCTATCACAAGTCAAGAATTATATCAACTATCATCAAGCCCTCAACATTACAACAACATAAATATATTCAAAAAGACAGGAGTAAAAAGAAATTAATAGAACAAAAGCTATTGCTCCAAGTACAGATTAATAACAAGAAATATGAAGTCAATTTGGTACATCAGCTACTTTAAAATCTGGAAAGAGATATTCTCTCTCATGGCTTATTCCTTCTTCCTTGTATCCTTGAGTTGCCCCCTCTTTCGAATGCCAAGGCAGAACCAGAGACGCCAAGCATCAACCAGAGACTCAGGCAAAGAGTGAGCCAATGCCCACAGAATGGAATGTGGCCAGTAAGGTGTGCATTGTGGCTCATACCCGATCCAACGCATACCGGCTCTTGCATATCCATCAGTTGATGGCACAAAAAATGAAGATCTCTTTATTGATGCCATCTTTGTTGCCACATATAATGGGACCTGATTCCACAATTCACAATGATATAATAGAAATCTGTCTTTTCTAATATATAGGCTATTGAATGATATCACATAACAAAAAAGAACACCCACCAAATCACACAATGATATCACTATTCGTATTTAACCAGTGTAACAGATATTTGAGTCAAAAAATATATATCATAGTTGGTTGCATTTAAAGAAAAGGGCATCATTCATTGCACATGATTACACATGTGTATGGCCATTTTGAAGAAAGTTCTACACAATAATTGAAAGGTAAAATAAAACTGTGCTCAATATTTTCACAAGTGCTGACATCCGTCCAGTTAAAAAGTATCAATTCTCAAAACACAAACACACAAACAGGGGAGAAATGCAATTATGATCAAGTTATACACAATGAAAAGTGTTAAAGGAATAACAAATAAGCAAAAGTTGGCTAAAATAGGGATCATCAACTCATATGGCGAGAGCTCTCAAGTTTAAGCTCTGGAAATTTGATAGTACCAACAAAATGTGTGACTAAATTATCTAACAAACCATTAAACAAAGTGCAGAATATAAGACCTAGGCAGAAACAACTGGCAGCAAAATTGCCATATGATTTTGTATCTTCGGAGTTCAAATGGTTCTTCATAGCTAATCCTAACAAATCTGCCCTCAATATATATCCTATAATGAACAATAAATTCACAAAAATACAAAAACAAATCAATGTTTGGCAGATGCTGATTGTAAAAACAAATCACTACATAAAGAGCCTTTGAACAATACCTGACACTGGACATCGATCCCGCTTTTCTTGTATTCAACATAGAGGCATCTCGAGAACTGATCTATGTACCTGAGGAAACAAACAGAGGACTTCAATCTTAACAGATAAAACAACATATCCTACGAGATGCTCAACAGTTTATGTACAGACAAAATTTGGAGATTGAAGTGAGAAGCAAAGTTTATAAGAAATTTACTTACGCTTTTGTTGCAGCATACACAGCATACAGAGGATCTGAAGGAATCACAATTGCTGCTCCAGAACCAATATTAACGATTGCTCCTTTCTTTCTCTGAAGCATACCAGGAAGAACAATATGCGTAACCTTGGTAGTTCCTTCCACATTCACTTTAATCAAATTCTTCAGCAGATCCTCATCCACTTCATGGAAGTATCTCGCATAAGGATATGAGATTCCCACGTTATTAATCAAGACACCAACATCTAACCCTTCAATAGCTTCACGAATCTTGACCATAGCCTCGGAAACATCTCCTGCAAAATCAACGACCACCGTCTTAATCTGGCTTTTCCCGTACTTGGCTAGAATAGAATCGGAAACATCCTTTAGCTTATCCGGATTCCGACCCACCAACACCAGATTAAGCCTTACACGAGCCAATTGAAAAGCATAGCCCTTGCCAATACCATCTGTGGGTCCAGTAATGACTGCCCAAGATCCGTATTTCTTAAGATTCTTGGGGGCTCTGAGAAAATTGACATAAACCCATCTGAGAAAAGCTAGGAAAAATTTCAGAAGGGTGAATAAACCCAAAACGAAGAGCACACCAAACCATAGAGGTTGGGTTTTTAGCCTTGCTATGATACAGCACTGCATTGTCACAGAGGGAAACAAGAGGGATCTAACAATAAAGTGAGGTTCTTGATGAGAAATTAGTAATGGGTATTTAAGAAACTGGATTTGTAAGGCAAGGCAAGGTTTGGGGGGCGGAGGTTTAACAAAGAAGATTGAAAGAGATATGGGAGGCGGAGGAATCAAGAACAGCAAGCCAGGTTAGGGATGTAGAAGAAGAGAGAGAGGCAGTGAATTTATAAAGTCAGTAGAAACAGTTTGAGACCAAGTGGACATGTGGACAAAGTAGATGAGCGGAAAACCACCAGATTTAAGTAGGAACCGCAGCGCGGACGATTGATTTGTTGAATCCTGTGGCAGGTAAGAACATATCCGCAAAATCAACTTGATCTTGTAAATGTTGGTTACTTGACAATTAAAAAAATGAACAAAAATGCTTATATGTAATTTTTTGTTTTTAAAAAAGGTCAATGTATAAATTTGCTTCAGGATTTTTATTTAAGAGCGCCGGGCATGTAGAGTTTAATATTGTTCTAGAAGGGTTAAAAATGAAGTTACCATTTGTTATTAAAATTACATGTTAACATTCGACATCATTTTTTAAGGTCTTTCTTAATTGTCTAAGGGTGTGCATGGTTGGGGGGAAGGAGGGGGGAGGGGAGGGGAGAGAAAAGAAAAGAGGGGGGGGAAAATGGCAAATTCAAATTTAGTGTAATTACCACAAACTTTTCCTCTCATTTAAATTTTTTTCCCCTCCCCCTCCTCCCCTTCCCTTCCTCAAACCAAACATACCCTAACGGTTATGGTGAATTTGTTCAGTTTTTAGCACTTTCAAAATAATATCCAACAAAAAACATTTAGATATTTTTAGTGAAAACTTTTAGAATAAATTTATTAAAAAAAAACCACATTACATATATGAATAATTATGAATCATGCATATACAAGAAAATTTCAAATTTATTCAAATGTAGTTTTAATTAGTTGGAAAAAAATATAGTTTTAATCAACAAAATTTAATAAAAATATATGTGAAGATAGAGATAAATAGCCAAGAGGTTATAAAAAGTGCCAAATGGGGGGCTTTTTCATAATCCAAAATAGGTGGCTTTCAAGTTGGCTTTTCATTATTCTCTCCTTTACTTTCCATGGCATATCGACATTTTAAAGATTTTTTACTTTACTTGTATCATTTTTCCCAATTTATTCAATGCTTCATATTTTTTAACCATATTTCCTCAAGTTATGTTCCATCTATCTTAGGGGGCAATTCTAACAATCATATACCTTTGCTTTTTCAAGGATATTGCATAATGCATAGCAAAGATTTTTAATTTTGTACTTTTTAAAGGACATAACTGTTGTTGTCAAAAGATAAAGGATATAACTTGTTATTGTGGAATTAAGAATTGCAGTTAAGAACTGGTTTCTTGCAAGTAACCCTTAATCAACAACATCAAAACAATTTATTATCTTTTTGTTTATTGTATTAACCCGCATTTAAACATGGCACCTCCAACCACTGATTTAGAGTTATGCTGGGAAAATTATTTACATGAAGTCAAATCTTAGGAAACAATGGAATTTTTTTCTAAAAAAAGAGTTATCATCAATTTTTTTTAAAAAAATATATTTTTGAAAATTTTTAAAATTTTAAAAAACTATTCATAACCTAATAATGATTTTAAAGATAATTTAACCTGCGCTCTTACAAAATCAAGATCAGTACAGAGAATTTTTCGATTATTAGTTTTAATTTTTCTTACTTTAATGAGGATGGTTAGGTTCTGTGGACAAAAACGGGAGAAGTCAAATTTGTTTGTATTGTGAAATACTTGGAGGCAAACCATGGTACTTAATCTGTGCATTCAGAATCCACGGAGAAATACAAATTGTCATTTACCAACCAAAACTTTGACAACTTTATTGGTCAATAGTCACCGCCTATAAAAAATTTAAGCGTGCTTCTTTCTTATTCTTTTTTTTATCGGCTTCTATCCTCTATCTTCTTCATAACTATTAGATTAAGATTTAATAATCTGCATTTATTTATTTTTTTCCTCATCCTTCTCTCTATTTTCACATTTAATATTTTATTCTCATCCTTCTCTATTTCCTTTACCCCATTGTAATAACAGTTCAGTAAAATATTAAACATTGGCCATTAGATTTTGATCCAATGATCATGAAAATGATAAATGATGAGAGCTAACTGAAAGAGAAGAGGAGAGAAACCATATAAACATGCTATTTAAGTTCTTTCTTCTTCTTTTTTGTAAGAATTAATTAAGTAGTTTAACTATAATAATTTTTTGGAAAAAATGCTTAAAAGTTAAAATACCTCCTTTGGAAAGTTTATAGCACTAAGGTCCCAGAATTAAGTTTAAAGGAAGGGAATAAGATTGAGGAAAGGACCAAATTGACTTACAATAAAATATTTCCTTAAAATGTGAGGAGATACTATGAAATTTGAGTGTAGCATAGAGCTTTCCTTGATAATGTTATAAATTATCCTAAAAAAGTTATTGGCTTCCGTCCCGAAAGAAAAATGCAAAAAATTGAAAATTGCTGTATATGATGAAAAATATACTGCACTCGTTTTAAATGCCAGACCATAAAAAAGTTACTCATGGTAGAAAATTTCTACACGCGATGGAAGATATGTTGTGAATGTGGAAAATATCTTGAACACATTATAACAGAAAGGACGCTGATAGAAACAAGTATTTACATGTATTTTAGTGGTTAAACTTAGGTTTTTGTGGTCTTAAATTGCTTATTTGGGTATAATTAGGTGTTAAAATGCATAATTGATGACAAGTGTATTTCATAATTAAATGGTCTAAATGGCTATATTTTGCTAAGAATTGTGAATATTGAGTATTCCCAAATTATTCGAACATATAATTACAGCTTTATTGATTTAAATATATAGGTGATGACGGGGCAACATGTCTGAGTTTGTCAAGCTAGGACAAGTGGCGTCATTTGAAGACTTAACCAAGGGCAAAGATGGAATTTGGCATGTGCAGAATTTTATCTTATTTCTTTTTTTATACATATTTTATCATATTTCTATTTCTTAATAAGTCATGAGATGTATTGGGTCATTGATATATTTAGGCTAGTTTAGGCTAGTCTATTTTAGAGGGCTATACACACGGGTAGTGAGCACACTTTTCACTTCGGCCTAATCTTACTCACTAAGCCCAATCGCATCTAAACCTTAGCCTATACTTACCTAATTCTGCCAAAAAGATTCCCAAAATGTATATATCACTTGCAAGACGCAAACTTTTCATCTTCTTCAAGCCTTAGAAGACGCATTCCAACACCTCCTCTTCCCAAAACTCGTCTCCTGCCTCAATGTCCTCACCTCTTGCCTAAAAAATCATCATCCACATTCTTCTTGTCTCTTCCCCATGGCTTCTTACATTTTGCTGCATATTGGATGGGTTTAACTAGGGGCTTTTTAATTATTCTAGATTTAACTGTATTTAATTCTATCATTACTAGAATATATGTCTTTTAGATTGGTTGAAATTAGCTTTTTAGACGGGGTTTATGTTTGGTCCTATATCGACCAGTTTTAAAAGTCTATCCTTATTAAAATCAGTTTTGATGTGACTATAACTTTTTCAGACAGGTTTAAAAAAGTATCAATTTGTAATAAAAAATACTCACATTTTAGACCAGGTATAATTTCATACATGGTCTAAAAAGTGGGCCATTTTTTAAATATATGATTTATTTTGTTTCACAAATCCCCTAATGGATTATTATATCTAAAAGTTATATTATGCAATATAAATTCAACATACATATCTAAAATACAAATGAAATCTATATAAATAATTACAATTAACACGTGAATCTAAAAAATATTATTAAATGAATTTTAATTCTCGGGATTTATTTTTTCAAGGTTTATCTTTTTTTTTTTTATTGCATTTTCCCCACCCTCAAAGGAATTAGAAGATTTTTTAGTGTTGCATATAGTTGATGAAATTTTAGGTCCGACATCTGCATGCTGTTAATGCATGCTTTGTATTGCAAGACTCATTAAAGGTGTAACACCCCTACTTCTATAGTATGTGTACAAGCTGAATAAGTATAGTTTTGATTCAAATTCGAAGCATTTATCTTATGTAATTTATGGCATAAATTATTTTAAGGACTCTAAGATGAAAAGCCATTGCTTATTAATAAGATGGAATCTACTAAGTCAAAATAAGAAGGAAACTATGACAAGTTACATAGTAACTTGTGGATGAAGTAAGCTTAGAGAGGTGTAAGCTAGTATGATGTATAAGTGACAATAGACATTAGTGGGACGCAAACTCCGACCCTGTGGAACATGGTATGTGTGTCCAACCAGGGAAGAGAGAGAGAATGAGTATTTGGACCATGTGCAGAAGAAAAAGTCAGTTGCAGTGATGATTTGTCGGACACGTGGCGTGTCGGGGTTAGAAGTTGGATTTTCGGGTAACGCGTAGTATGAGGTAGTTATGAGATATTGAAAAATGGATTTCTTGCTCTCCAAGGCAATGTGTTTCGGCCCCTCTTGGTCAGGGAGAAAGGACTAATGATCCGGCCCCACACGAGTCTAACTGAGTGGCACAAGTCCCGAGGAAAAGTGTAAATGGCAAAAAGTAGCTGAGCGGGATCGGTCTGGGGTTTCCGGAGACGGGAATTACTTTTATGGTAAACTAGACATCCTAAGGGTTCCATGGCCACTGATTTCACGTCAATATGATTATTCTATAATTTATTAAAAATCGGTGATGTTGGGTCAAAGATTCTAGAAAATTCTGGTGTTAGGCGAAATTTATGGAACTTGAAGTAAAGTTTATATATGTGATTGAAAGTGTGATATTTTGCTGTATCTAGGGTGATAGCACTTGTGGGACATATTTCCAACGCCAAGGGAAGAGTTTACTACATTCGAGCAGTGCCAGGTAGTAACTGTTAACTCGCATACTCATGTTACTCTCGCATGTGTGTTTTATCATAATGTAGGAGTTGGGCTGTAGTACCTAGTGGACTGCGTGTCCTTAGGTTACTGTTGAAGTCTAGGTATGTCAGGCTGTAGTGCCTATGGGCCTATGTGTCCTTAGGGTACTGCTGAAGTCTGAGGGCATGTAAGGTCGGACTGTAGTGCCTGAAGGACTGTGCGTCCTTGGGTTGCTGCTGAAGTCCAAGGTATATGAGGTAGGTAGGGTCTATTGGGCTGTGTGTCCTTAGGTGGCTACTGAGGCCTTAGGAGGGGTAGGTGGGTAGGGTTGGCCGCCCTGACTACTAAGACCCCTGAGCGTTGTAGTTCCGAGGGGTTTGTCTTGACTAGGCGGTCCTGCGGAGGTGTTACATGCTAGGTTTATTTGTATTTTTACTTCTTGATTGTGATTTGCATTACATGCATTGCATACATATTGTATATGAGTTTGACAATTACTCTAGGGGTTCAACTTTGAACTCTAGACCATTTTGGAGATACAGGGGTGAGGAAGTAGTAGTTGGAAGCTTGAAGAAGGTAGGGCGTGATGTTGGGAATTGAAGAAATAGGGGATGCCTTATCACTTTTTATATTATTACATTTTGGATGACTGTTGCTTTTGATTTGTACTTTGTTATGGATGATTGTACTTAACCCTTCGGGGACTTATCTACTATTTGGATTTTATATGTTTATCAGTACGTTGAACTTGTCCAAACCAGGTCCCATGCTTTGCTGCGTTCACTCTTTTGAATGTTAAATGGATTAAGTAATAAAGGAAAGGTAATTAAATAAAAGGGAATCCCTCTAACCTGCCACCCGAAAGGGTGAGGCCGGTAGGGGTGTAACAGTTTGGTATCAGAGCCAGGTTTGGGCAGTACTGATAAATAGTAAAATAAGGTAGTAAGGAGTACTAACGTAGTTTTGGGTGAATGAAGTAGGAAAATGGAGCGAAGATTCGGACGAGTGTACCGAAGAAGGGAAGCATGAAGGAACAAAGCTCACGAATAGGCTAGGTATCAGGTAGACCCACCCGCACCTGAACTTTCCCTAGTTAGAGTACCCATGCCTACAAATGACATACTGTCACCTATACCACAGCCTGCCTTTAACCCCAATCCAGCAATGGAACCTGAACATGCAGCGAATCCCGCCCTATGCCCCAACTCCCATTGGCACCCGAATTACTAGTGGAACCTAAACAAGAACCCATATCTCCCCCACCAGAGCCTGAGTCCCCACAAATGATTGGATCTCCACCCCTTCCCGAAATTCCCCTGGATCCAGAACCGATATACCAGTTGATTCCATTTTTAGCCCCAAACTTTGAGAATGAAGTAATATCGGCCCCTCCTCTTGCGATTGTGCCCCCGTTAGAGCTTGAACCAGTGCCTGAACCTGAGCCTGAGCCGAAACCGGAAGAGGAGGTAGTAGAGGGGGAAGTGGTGGAAGAGATGGAAGAGGACAACATATCAGTCCATTCATCCGTAGGGGACAATGCCAACTCTTGAGTGAGGTGAATGAATTTGGGGACATTCTGCCATTTCCTTTTGAGATTGACGAAGGATTATTGGAGGTGGCCAGAGAGGAATACCGTGTGGCTTGCATAGAAAGGAACACCCCAATAGCCCAATACCGTCGCTATATGATATAGATGAGAAATATTTATAATGACAGCGAGGTCAATGGGGTGGTCTATCCACTCGAGCAGTGAGAAAGGGTACTTTTGTATTTTCTCCCAAGGACTCCTGAGTGGATATAGCGGATCAATGAGATCATCGCGAGTGAACAATATTATGACCTTGATATTGGGTCTTACATCGCTCGTAGAGATCCGTGTTTCCCCATATATGTCAGCCACTATAGTAGAAGAATGATGTGGTCAAGTACCTATGTAAAATAGCTGTATGTAAGAAGAAGGCAGTAATATGAAATCCCGGGTAGTATGACGGAGTGTACGACGCAGAAGTGAGTAGTAGTAGAGTTGGAGTAGGACTATGTAGATGCAGTACCTATAATGAAGCACCATGTATGTTAGTAATGTATAATATAAGTATGGTTATTATAAGTGCTCATGTCTCGACACTCCATTAAATGTCTATGTGAAATGGTTATTTATTTGTTGTTTGCTATATTGTAGCTAAAAGATGCATCGAAGAAGAACTAGAGCAAGAAGAGAGGCTGAGCAGGCCCAGGTTGCTCCAGACCCAAATCTGACTCAGCGAATAATAGCCATGTTGGAGGAACAAAATAATATGATGCAACAAATGAGAGCTGAGATAAATGAGTTAAGAGCCCGCACAGGAAGAATAGGAGGAGGAAGAAGAAAATGGTAATGATGATGAGGAAGAACGGGATGAGTTATGGCATGAGCCATAGGGAAACCGTGAGAACGAGACTCCGTTGTATTGGGTCTCCAAGTTTTGCAAGTAGAATCCCCTAGTATTTCGCGGAAGGTTTGACGCGGTAGAGGACTGGATCCTGCGTCTTGAGAAGATCTTCCAGGTGCTAGGATGTCCTGAAGAAAGGAAAGCACAGCTTGCCATCTATAAACTCGAGGGTGATGGTAATCGGTGGTGGCGAAATACTGAGTCTACCCTGTTGGAAATTATGCCCTAGGGGCAGATCATTGTACTTTAACAATATTATTAATTAAAGTATTCTTCCGTTTAGTTATCATTTCATTTGCATGTTTATAGTGATAACTGTATCCTTGGATATATCTTATAGATTATCCTAAATGTCCCTGGTCGTTAATCTACGCGGGAGCGAAGATGAAATAAGACCAGTATGACTTTGATGAGTATAGAGATATAATCAAAGTCATAGGCACTTGTAAGAGTACAAGGTGCTGGACCGACCCACTATGAGAAAGGTGCATGGATTTAGTCATAAGTTTATCTCATGTATAACCACATCACAATGCCCTTTGACCTGAGATCATCATGGATTCCTACATGAGAGTCATTGATCTTTGACCTAGTTAAAAGTCACCTTTGACCGGGTGATGATAAAGGCTTTAATCGGGATCAGTGCTTTTCATGCAGAGGAATGTGAATGGTCAAGATGGAATTTGTCCCTCACATTTGTAGAGAGATAATACTAGGCCCCTCGATGAGTGAGTTTGAGAAATGTATGGCCATACTACGATGGAAAGGAGTTTCCATTCCAGTTATTAGACTAGTCAAAAATCGAGAAAGTAATGGTCAAGAACAGGAAATTGACATTATCCATGCCTCATCCTTGACCAAATTATCGCGTAACAAAAGGGACATGACATGGTTGTATGATAGGTTGTATCATATCATCGATCCCCATATGGATTGGATATTCGCAATGTCTTGCTAGAGGCCGCTTGCGACTTGTGGGCTGGTACAATATTGGCTCACTGCCAATCTCATGTGGGCTTGCAGGGTCGCACACAAGAATAGCCCAACACGAGCAATAGTGTCCAGATTCATTAAATCTTAGATATGTCTATGATTTAATGAATACTGTATTTTTTCTAGGATGAATATATATATATATATATATATATATAATTTCAAAATTAAATAATAATATTATTATTTAATAATGATATTATTATATAATATTTATTTTGTATTTATTTTATTTGATAAATTAAATATTTAAAACAAATAGAGATATTGTATCTCGATTTAATTTTTGAATAAAGATATCATATATCGATTTAATTTGAATTGAGATATAGTATCTCGATTTAATTAAATAGATAGATATCATATCTCGATTTAATTTATAAAGATAAATTAAATTAGTAGGCTTTTAATTTGGATTAAATAAATAGATTAGATTAGATCTGTTGGATGATTTAATTAATATATTAATCCAAACTTGTTTTCTAAGATTGATTTAGATTAATCTTGAATATTTTAATAGGGCCCAATTAGGGTTTGAGAAACTCTATATAATGGAGCTTTAGTCGTATTGAAAAAAAGAGGTAAGTCGCGAAAGAAATCCTAGAGAGAAAAACGTGAGACACAAAGGAAGAAGGCGCTAGCACGCTGCCGTACGTGTTGGAGAGTTGTTTTGTGTGGATATCGGTAGAGGGAATGGATTCGTAGAGTTGGCTCCTAGAGATTGATCGAGCAAGAAGGTGTTAGCCCACGTGTTTGCAAAGAGACGCACACTAGTTCTAAAAGGTACGGTTTTTCTAACGAACCTGATTTAAACGTCGTTGATAGATCCTCTCTATGGGATTCGTAAAGTTTTTTTTATTCCGCTGCGTGTACGGACCCCAACATACCCTCCGCGCTTTGAACATTCCTGTGACTTGGGAGCTATCAGAATAGCAAAGGAGTCAGAATTCCTAAGCATTAAGCAGGGAGACAGTGAACCATTCGAAGATTATTATGGCAGGTTCACTCACCTGTCAAGATACTCCGCTTATCACTAGAACCCTAATGCAGAAAGCAGTATGGCAGACATTCTTCTCCGAGGATTGAAATATGAGTTAAGGGAGAAGTTGACTGCGAGGCAATTTTGCTTGTTAAGTCAAGCTGTGGAGGAATGCAGAATTGTGGAGAGGAACCTTAAGGATCTACGAGCCTCCCGAAGTTTCTCTGGTCACGGTGACTCTAGTTACGAAAGGTCGATGGAGGCAGGGAAATGCCGCAAATGTGGAAAAACTCATCTCGGGACTGATTGCAATGGGCAAACTATTTGTTCCATTTGTTGAAAGCCCGACCATTTTAGATGGAATTGCCCGTAGCGGACGACAGAGCCGAGACCCCGGAATCAGGGTAGAGTCTTTGCGATGACTAGGGAGGAAGCCCAAAGGTCCCCTAAAATGATTTAAGGTACGATCCTTGTCTATGGTCACTTATTGCATGCATTATTTGACACTGGTTCTAGTCATTCATTTATTGCATATGATTGTGTGACATGTTTGAAGTTAGATGTCCATAAGTTGCCATATGATTTGCTTGTGTCTACACCCTTAGGGTTAAGGCTAAAACCACTTATGTATGTTTGAATTGCGAGGTGACTATGAATGGGCGCGAGTCGACTATGGATTTAATCTGTTTGCCTCTGCGGGAGATTGATGTGATATTGGGCATGAATTGGTTAATAGCGAATAACGTGATTATGGACACTGGAAATAGAAAGATCATCTATCCAGAATCTCTGCAAGACTCTAACAACAAAGTTAGACTTAGTCTTCTTTCGGCCAATGAAGCTAAGAAGTGTACAGAACAGGGTTGCCATGGGTATATGGTATTCTTTTCAGTGCAAGCATAATTTGAACTCTCACCGGATCAAATACCCGTCGTGAAGGAGTTCCCTAATGTGTTTCCTGATAACATCAGTGGATTACCTCCGGAGAGAGAAGTTGAATTCGCCATTGAGTTAGTGCCTGGCACTGGACCGATTTCTAAGGCACCTTAAAGGATGACACCTAATGAGATGGCGCAATTGAAGAAGAAAATTGAAGAGATCCTTGAAAAGGGATTCATCCGGCCTAGTGTCTCGCCATGGGGAGCTCCAGTCTTAGTCATAAGCTTATCTCATGTATAACCGCGTCACAACGCCCTTTGACTTGAGATCATCATGGATTCTTACATGATGAGTCGCTGGTCTTTGACCTAGTCAAAAGTCACCTTTGACCGGGTGATGATAAAGGCTTCGATCGAGATCAGTGGTTCTAATGGAGAGGAATGTGAATGGTCAAGATAGAATTTGTCCCTCACATTTGTAGAGAGATAATACTGGGCCCCTCGATGAGTAAGTCTAAGAAATGTATGGCCATACTGTGATGGAAAGGAGTTTCCATTTCACTTATTAGACTACTCAAGAATCGAGAAAGTAATGGTCAAGAAAAGGAAGTTGACATTATCCATGCCTCATCCTTGACCAAATTATCGCGTGACAAAAAGGACGTGACATGGTTATACGATAGGTTGTATCATGTCATCGATCCCCATGTGAATTGGGTAGTCGCAATGTCTTGCTAGAGGCCGCTTGCGACTTGTGGGCTGATACAATATTGGCCCACTGCCAATCTCATATGGGCCTGCAGGGTCGCACACAAGAATATCCCAACACAAGCAAAAGTGTCCAGATTCGTTGAATCTTAGACACGTCTAAGATTTAATGAATACTGAATTTAATCTAGGATATATATATATATATATATATATATATTAAATTCAAAATTAATATATATTAATATTATTAATGGAGATTATAATATTATTATATAATATTTGTTTTTATTTAATTTATTTGATAAACTAAATATCTAAAACAAATAGAGATATTATATCTCATTTAATTTTCGAATAAAGAGATCATATATCTCTTTAATTTAAATTGAGATATAGTATCTCGATTTAATTAAATAGATAGATATCATTTCTAGGATTTAATTTATAGAGATAAATTAAATCATAAGGCTTTTAATTTGAATTAAATAAATAGATTAGATTAGATCTATTAGATAGATTTAATTAATATTTTTTAATCCAAATTCAAAATTCAAATTTCAGATCGCCTTTTAATATGGATTAAATAAATACGTTACATTAGATCTAATAGATAAATTTAATTAATATATTTTTTAATCCATATTTGAACTTCGAAATTCAAAATTAATGATTAATTTTGAATATAATACACCGATCAGGTTTAGAATAACCTATGGGACTTTTTGTCGAGCGTATTTAAGCCGCGAGAAAAAAAACCTAGAGCGAAATAGAGAGAGACGCACAGTTCGAGGCACTAGCACGCTACCGCGTCTATGTTCGGTATTTATTTGTGTGGATACCAGTAGAGGAAGCCGATTCGTGGAGTCGACTTCTGCTGATCGAGAGGGTAGCCCACCAGTTCAAAGAGAACGAGATGCGGACGAGTTCACTATAGGTAATATTCAGTTCTCTAACCTTGATTTCGACGATGGTTGAGTGATCCTCCGGATGAAATTCGTAGAATATTTTAATCCGCTGCGTGTACGGATTACAACATTATACACATAAACTATGGGACAGAAGTCTCAAGAAAAATATTTTTCCTTAAACTCTAACAATTGAGCATTAGACAAAGGAGTGGGTTGACAGATGAAATCAGAATTTGGATGTTTCACAAGGTTAGGAGGATTGAAGACATATTTGGTAGGTCCAGATACCTTAGTTCCAGAAGCAACTGATTTAGAGCCAGCTTGGGCCTTTGAAGCAGAGCCATGAGTTTCAGAGATGGTGACTGCCTTCTTTTTCTTCTTGTGAGGAGCCACTATTGGTTCCTTATCTTTACGCTTAGCAGCTGCAGGATCTATGGGCTTTGGCTTCTTTGAAGGAGTTTCTGCATAATCCTTGCTTTGAAGCTTAGTCGAAGGTTTTCTCTATCTTTTAGGTCTCTTCGATTGAGGAGGAGATGATGATACAGTGGCCTCAAAATCAGAAAATGATTCCTTCGCAGGTTTAGGGTTTTTGGGAGCCATGAAGATGATTCAGAGTCGGGGGAAAAAAGGTTTCAAAGAGAAGAAGAGAGGGTTTACGAGGGATGACTCGGGTTAGGGTTTGCAAAAGGACAGAAATGAAGTGACACAGTTGCATCATATATATATAGCAGACGTGTGACTCGAGTCAACAATGAAATAGAACTGATCTTTTGCTTTCCAGTGACTCGAGTTACTACTGGATGAATCGAGTCATAAAGGGCACTTTGCTCTCTGTCTTCGCGTGACTCGAGTTGGACTTGTCTGACTCGAGTCAATCTTGTGTTCCAACAACCTGGTTGCTCTCTGTGCTATTCATGACTCGAGTTATCTAAGCATGACTCGAGTTCCTTCAAAACTTCACAACTTATGTTAGTAATACATGATCATATGACTCGAGTTAGGTAACAAATGACTCGAGTTACTACAGTAAGTAGGCATTTATCAGAAGAGAAGCCTGATATGACTTCTTACTGATATAAGCTTTACATAATCCTGCAAACACAGTGTCTAGAAACTTTGAAGCTTAAGTCAGTGATTGTGAATAATCAAAAACACATAACTAACATTTGTTAGTTCTCTAAGGTTTTTGATGATTACTAACACTTGCAAACAAAGCATAAAGTTTTTCTTTGATAAGTTGGAAAACATGTTATCAAAGGAAAACTCGAGTTTTGGTTACAAAACTCGAGTTTTGATCTTACAGAGAAGAACTCAATTTACTGAACCAAGCAAAACCGCCAGTTTTCACTATACAGGGACTTCTCAATATTTTTGGAAAAGACAAAACTCCGAGTTTTAATTTCAAACTCGAGTTTTGGACTTACGGAAGAGTCTCCTAAGTTTTTGAACTTTGAAAACCTCCAGTTTTGACTAAAACCTCCAGTTTTCATTTTAACTTTAAATTCTCAAAGTTTTCACTGAATTTGTGAAAACTCGAGTTTTGAATCAAAACTCGAGTTTTGAATTCGAGTTTTGAGTTGGCGAGAGAAGATTCGGTTTCTATCCAGTTTTCAAAACCTCCAGTTTTTGTGAAAACCTCCAGTTTTGAGTTTAGCAAAGTTTTCTCAAAGTTTTCACAAGTAAAGTGAAAACTCGAGTTTTGATTTCAAAACTCAAGTTTTGCTCGACAGAAAGTCTTTGCATTTTCTCAGTTTTTGAAAACTGCCAGTTTCCTCTAAAACCTCCAGTTTTGGGTTTGACAAAGTTTTCTCCAAGTTTTCACAGTAAAGTGAAAACTCGAGTTTTGATTGCAAAACTCGAGTTTTTCTCGAGCGAGAAAGTCTTTGTATTTTCGCATTTGAAAACCGCGGTTTCATCCAAAAACCTCCAGTTTTGACTTGGCGCTGTTTCTTCTAAGTTTTCATATTTAAATGAAAACTCGAGTTTTGAGATCAAAACTCGAGTTTTGGCCAAACAGAAAGATTGATGTATTTCATTAATTGAAAACCTCCAGTTATGGAAGAAAACCTTCAGTTTTGATTGTTTTGGACTTAAAACGTTTCTACACACCAAAGTCCAAAACTCGAGTTTTGAAAAACAAAACTCAAGTTTTTCATTAGCAAGTTTGAAATTCAAAACTGATGAATTTGCGAAACCTTATGTTTGATCTTAATACTTCCAATTATCATTCCTATATATTCCCAGCTATGTTTAACCACTTTGTTAGTAAGTTTCAGCTTGCTTAAACAAGATTAAATAAGGACAGAAGGCAAAAAACAAAAAGCATGTCAGAACATTAAATGCTACACCCGAAAGTTGCATACTTTTGGGTAATCCATCGCACACGCTTGCAAAGTATTAAAGAATGTTTTCTTCATCAAGCAACTGTTCTACCAACGGATTAATTTGTAGAGAAGTCAACTCGAACTTCGCACAACTGGATTAAAGTGAAGATTAGTGAGAGAAGACACCATAACTGCCTACAACAGCTAGATTAACACTTCAACGGATATATGGAGTTGGCAACGGTCATTTAATGCCTTCTCAATATAAATAGAAGAGCATTCAATTCCTCTCAACAACTAAGACCTCAGAAAGCGAAAATCATTAAAGCCTTCATCTACTCTTGAGTCTTTCTTACTAAGTATCTGTTGATACATTTAAGCTTCAGTGTTTATCTTTATCTACTCTTAGAGAGAGTTTCCTACTTACAAATCATTTATTGTAAAGAATCACAAGTCAGGGGACTTGGTGATTGGGTTCATTGATTACAACTTGTAAGTGGGAGTAAGTTCTAGTGAGAGAATTACTCTTGAGTGCGAGTGTGTAATCAATTGTGATAGTGAAATCCCCAGAGAGTCCGGGATTTGGACGTAGGTCAAGAGATTGGACCGAACCAGTATAATTCCTTGTGTCTTGCTATTCTTCTCTACTCCATAGTCTACTCTGTTTTAGTTTTGAAAAACAGAGCTTTTCTGGAAGAATTGTTAAAAATCCCCAATTCACCCCCCTCTTGGTGATTAAGCTCCACTTTCATTTGGTATCAAAGCCTGGTTTTCTCTTAAGAGATTAACATCTCGAGAAGGATCACTATGGAAGGTATTCTACCTGATGGAGCTTCAATCAACCGACCACCGGGATTCACCGGAGAGCACTACTCATTCGGAAAGGCAAATTCAAAGTTTTTGTAATGGCATCGAGTTTGGTCTCTCGGAGAGTATTTGAAAGAGGAGACTATGTTCCATCAACTCACGAAGATGGAGTAAGAACTCCAAAGCTCGAAGAAGAATACGATGAGAATGACAAGAAGCTGGTCGTTCTTAACAGCAAGGCTATTCTTATGCTCCAAATTTCCTTAAGTCAAAGTGAATACTTCCGAGTATGCACTTTAACTTCTGCAAAGGCCATATGGGATGCCTTGGAACTAGCTCATGAAGGAACCACTGGAGTTAAAGAAAATAGAGTCAACACTCTCATGACTGAGTACGATCTTCTTCGTATGAAGTCAGGGGAATCAATTGGTGAGTTCCGACTTAGATTCACTCATCTCATCAATCAACTTGCTGCATTGGGAAAAGTCTATGAACAACCTGTTCAAGTCAGAAAAATCTTGAACATTCTCAGCAAGGAATGGGAAGCCAAGGTCACTGCTATCGAAGAAGCCCATGGCGCATCCATGGAATCTGTAGCAGCTCTCTTTGGTAGCCTTGCTGAATATGAAGGAAAGATGAAGTTCAGAAAGGGACTTGATGAAATCAACAACAAAAGCAAAGGAATAGCTTTCAAGGCAATCAAAGAAGCTAAAGAGATCGATGATGATGAAGAAGAAGAAGACGAAGAAAAAGAGCTAGGCATGATCGTTCGAAGATTCAAACGATTCTATCGAAAGGATCAGGGCTACAAGAAATTTCACAAAGGTGGCTCCAAAGACGAAGCAAAAAGGCCAATTATCTCGCTACGAGTGTGAAAAGCCCGGCCATATCAAGTCCGAGTGCCCCCATTTGAACAACAAGGACAAAGAAAAGAAGAAGTTCAATCGATTCAAAAAGAAAGCCTATGTCTCGGCTATTTGGGGAGATAGCTCATCGATGAAGATGAAGCGATGAGGAAGACAGAGCAAACATTTGCTTAGTTGCTTTGAAGAAGAAGAGCAACATAACAAAAATGATGAGGTATACGATTCAAAACCATCCTACGATGAATTGTTTGTTGAATACATTGTTGTTCAAACAAGAATTTGAAAAACTTGCAGAAAAATATCTTGCTTTGAAAAAGAAGAATGTAACTCTTGAGCGCAAGTTGAAAAGCTTTCCCATCTTGAAAATGCTGTTTGTGAGGATTGTCGACCTAAAGAAAAAGAATTTACATCTTACAAAGGCACTTGAGAAATTCACTAGAGGTAGTGAAATGCTCAATGTCATCTTGAAAGAACAAAGATTTACAAATGACAGATCAGGAATCGGTTACAAACCAAGTTTTGATAAAAGGAAAGGGAAAAAGAAATTTGGAGAAAGGAATTATATGAAATACTTCAGAAAATCTGTTCATTCTTCAAATCCTTTTGCACATTGCAATTATTGTAATCGAAAGGGTCATACCACTTCTTCCTGCTTTCATAAGAAGGAAGGAAAGAGTAAACCCATGGGAAACTATCAATGGGTGCCTAAGGGATCCTACAAGGTTCCTAAGACACATACTAACCCCAAAGGACCCAAGAAAAGATGGGTACCTAAGACTTGATCTGCTTTGTCTTGCAGGTTTGTCTAAGAGCATCAAATCCCAACAAGTGGTACATTGATAGTGGATGCTCAAGACATATGACGGGAGACCAATCCAAGTTTGCTTCAATCAAGCCCAAAGATGGTGGCAAGGTAACCTTTGGTGGCAACCAATTTGGAAAGATTGCTGGAATTGGTGAAATTGGCAACAATGAAGGACCACAAATCAAAGATGTCTACCTTGTTGAAGGACTTTGCCACAATCTCCTCAGTGTAAGCCAAAGCACTGATAAAGGTAACTTAGTTATCTTTGATTCTGAGGAATGCTTGATAGTAAGCAAGGATGCTCTCTCTTTAGAAAATATTAAATCAAAAGCTTTATTTGAGCTCCTAGAGATGGAAATTGTTATACACTTAATCTCTCTAGAAATGGCTCTGGTTCGGAAAAATGTTTTGTTAGTAATCTAGATGATAGTTGGCTATGGCACAAGCGATTAGCTCATGTCAATATGATCCAACTTGACAGATTACTCAAAAAGGATTTGGTCATTGGTATTCCAAAACTTCGATTTAAAAACGACATGGTTTGTGATGCTGTCAAAAAGGAAAACAAACCAAATCTTCCTTCAAATCTAAAAATGAAATTTCAACTAATAGACCTCTTCAACTACTTCATATGGATCTAGTTGGACCAGCTAGAGTAAAAAGCCTTGGTGGCAATCTTTATACTTTGGTCATAGTTGATGATTTTTCTAGATTTGCTTGGACCATATTTTGTCTTCAAAAGATGAAACATTTGATCAGTTTGTTGTTTTTGCCAAGAAGGTCCAAAACGAGAAAGGTCTCTCTATTTCAGAATTCGAACGATCATGGAGGAGAATTCGAGAACCATGCATTTGCCGAGTTCTGCGATAACATGGGAATTGATCACAACTTCTCGGCCCGAGGACTCCTCAACAAAATGGAGTTGTGGAGAGAAAGAACCGAGTTCTTACCGAGATGGTAAGAGCTATTGAACGAAAACAACACTTCTCAAGTGTTTTGGGCTGATGCAATGAGCACCGCTTGCTACATCTCAAATCGGGCATATCTCCGGAAGAAGTTGGGCAAAACCTCCTATTAATTGTACAAGGGAAGAAAACCAAATCGCTCATCCGCATGTGTTTGGATGCAAGTGTTTCATCCACAACAATGGTAAGGATAACTTGGGAAAGTTTGATCCCAAGGCGAGATGAAGGTATATTTTTGGGTTATTCAAATAGAAGTAAGGCTTATAGAGTTTTCAATACTCGTACTTGAATTGTTGAAGAATCTATGCATGTTGTTTTTCGTGAATCCAAATATGATAAATCCTTGGATGATGATGAGGAAAATGTTCTCAAAAATCAATTCTTTTCGAAAACTACTCCTGCATCTATTGAAAACCCTGAAAATGTTTTTGAGGCTGATCCCCAAAATAATATTGAAAATTCTGATCAGTCTCGGCCTAGAGCTTGGAAGTTCATAAGGAATCATCCTTTGGACCAAGTAATAGGTGATGTAAATCAAGGAGTAAGAACCGAAACAACACTTTGAATGAAGTAATCTTTTCTCGCATTTATATCTCATATTGAACCCTCTAAGATAGATGAAGCCCTTTCGAGATAATGATTGGGTGATAGCTATGCAAGAGGAGTTACACCAATTTGATAGAAATCAAGTTTGGGATTTGGTACCTAGGCCTAAAGACCATCCGGTCATTGGCACTAAATGGGTATTCAAGAACAAACGAGATGAGTCAGCAATCATTGTCCGTAACAAGGCAAGATTGGTTGCTAAAGGCTATAATCAAGAAGAAGGAATTGATTATGAAGAAACTTATGCTCCAAAGTGCAAGATTGGAAGCCATAAGAGTTCTTCTAGCCTTTGCTTGTGTCAAAGGATTCAAGCTCTATCAAATGGATGTAAAAAGTGCTTTTCTAAATGGTTTTATACAAGAGGAAGTTTATGTTGAACAACCCCCTGGTTTTCAAGATGATCATCATCCAGATCATGTTTATCGTCTCAAAAAGGCATTATATGGTCTTAAGCAAGCTCTTAGAGCTTGGTATGAGCGATTAAGCAAGTTCCTTCTTGATCAAGGATTTGTTAGAGGAAAAGCAGATACAACTCTCTTCATAAAGAGTAATAAGCTTAGTGAAATTTTAATTGTTCAAATATATGTTGATGACATTATATTTGGTGCTTCTAATGATGCTTTGTGTGAAGATTTTGCTAAGAACATGCAGGGAGAGTTTGAGATGTCCATGATGTTAGTTCTCTATGTGTTTTGATGATGTCTAACAATTGTAGAAAGTGTTTGATTAAATTGACAAAATCTTGGTTGTAGACAGATTGCAATTTAAACTTGGTTAAATGTTTTTGAAAAAAAAATATGTAACTCAAGTTGTTAAGAACAACTCAAGTTTTCCATAAGCCTAAAACATTGCATAACTCGAGTTGTCACTTAACAACTCAAGTTATGTACTGTACTTCAGTTTTCAAAAAGCTTCTCGCGATATCGAATTTCGCGATCGATATAACTCGAGTTCTGAGCTTGAACTCGAGTTATCAAATCGCCTAAAACTCTCGTCTCGATTTCAACACTGGTAAAACTCGAGTTGTAGATACTAACTCGAGTTACACAACTCAAGTTATGTTTATAACTCAAGTTGCATTTTTTTGCGAAAGTGTTTCTGAATAATTTAATTTTAAATTAAACTCGAGTAGGGCTTTATAACTCAAGTTATACAACTCAAGTTATGACCATAACTCAAGTTATCCCAGTTTCGAAGATTTTTATGAATAATTAATTTCTAAAGGAACTCGAGTTGTATATAGCTACTCGAGTTGTGGAACTCGAGTTAGTAACGATAACTCAAGTTCTGTTCTTCATTCAAATGTCTTCTGAACTAAAAGTAACTCGAGTTATATGAAGCAACTCGAGTTATGCATATCAGTTTCGAACAAGTCTTTCTGCGCATTCTGATTTCCTTCTGATTAAGTCTTGGGTGTCTCACGTATTTGATTCATATTATTCCTAACCAAGTTTAATCAGTTTGCTAGTGTATTTCAGATACTTCTAACATGTTTTTAAACTTGAAATCAAGAAAAGCAAAAGTGTGTCAGAAGCATTTAATGCACCTCCGGACTTCAATGCTCAAAGAAGAAATAAACCTCTGGACATACAAAAAGCATTACGGTCGCTTCTCAGAAAACATTCTCACTGTCTCCCAACGGACATATCGAACAAAGAATGTTAATAAAGAATAACGGTCGAATGACGGAAGAAATACGAGGAGACGAGCAAGTGATTTACAACGGATATATTCATTACTCACAACGGCTCATTTATTCTTCTCAACGGTCATCAATGCTACCAACCTATAAATAGAAGAAGCATTCAAGTCTCCACCTACCGAAACGCTGTGCATTCAATTAGTCATTAAGAACACTTACTGTTTCGACTTATAGAGAAAATATCTTCGGATATATTAAGCTTCAGTGATTATTTTTCTACTCTTTTAGAGAGTCTTTCTTTGATTATCTTTTCTTGTAAGAATCTCAAAGTATTGGGACTTTGAGATTGGGATAATTGATTACAACTTGTAAGGGGGAGCAAGTTCTAGAGAGAATTGCTTCGAGAGTTACAGAGTGTGTAATCGGTTGAAGTTAGTGAAAATCCCGGAGAGTCGGGACTGGATGTAGGTCAAGGATTTAGACCGAACCAGGATAAATCCATTGTGTTCAATCTCACTTATCCCTACTCTGTTTATCTCTGTTTTACATTTGGTTAAACAGAGGATTCTTGCGAAAAATTTTATATCCCCAATTCACCCCCCTCTTGGTGATATTCCTTCTTTCACATGATGGGAGAACTCAACTATTTCCTTGGTCTGCAAATCAAGCAAAGAAAAGATGGAATCTTCATATCTCAGACCAAGTATCTCAATGATCTGCTGAAGAAGTTTGGGATGGACCAATGCAATGGAGCTGACACTCCAACGAGTTCAACCACCTCTTTGGATGCTGATGAAAAGGGCAAGGACTTCAACATAACAAGATATAGAGGAATGATTGGATCATTGCTCTATCTCACGGCAAGTCGCCCAGACATCCAATTTAGTGTGGGCATGTGTGCAAGGTTTCAATCTGCCCCCAAGGAGTCTCATGCTGAAAATGTCAAGAGGATATTCAGATATCTTGCAGATACAAAGACCCTTGGATTGTGGTTTCCTAAAGGTCAACCTGAACATTTGGTAGCATATTCAGATTCAGACCATGCCGGGTATAAGACTGATCGAAAAAGCACAAGTGGCCAATGTGAGTTTCTTGGTGGTTCACTTGTGTCATGGTTCGACAAGAAGCAAACCGGTGTTTGTGTCTTCTGCGAAGCTGAATATGTGGTCGCCTCAAGTTCTTTGTGCTCAAGTCCTATGGCTCAAGCAACAACTATCGATTTGGGAATCAACTTGAAGGAGATCCCAATATTGTGTGACAACACAAGCACAATAAGCTTGGCCAAGAATCCAGTTCAACATACTCGAACCAAGCATATTGATGTGAGGCATCATTTCATAAGGGACCATGTTCAGAAGAAAGATGTCAAAGTCATGTTCATTCCAACTCATCTTCAACTTGCTGACATCTTCACCAAACCATTGGCTAAGGAGCAATTCAATTTCATAAGAAGAGAATTGGGAATGGTAAATCCCAATGAGTGTAAGCATTTCTTACTCAATGTTAGTTATTGTTTTGATGATTGAGACTTACTAATTTAAGCATCGGAGTATCTAGTTATGTCTTATGCAAAGATACTTAAAAATCGAGCTTTTCTTTGTCGAGGAGTGAAAACTCGAGTTTTGAGATCAAAACTCGAGTTTTGGTCTTGATATGTCGGGTCGAGAAAAGCTAAGAATTTTGAAGAAAATGAAAACTTGAGTTTTCAGATGAAAACTCGAGTTTTGGCCACGGAAGTTCAAAGGTTCACATTACACCTTTGACATCCAGGTTAGTTATCAATTGTTTATCAAAACTCGAGTTTTGTAATAAAACCTCGAGTTTTATCAGGCTTATATATGGGTCACTGTTTAAGTTCTTTGAAACTCGACCTAAAACTCAAGTTTCAACTTAGGGTTTCTCTCATCTCTCTGATTCTCTCATCTATCGACCCAAACCCTTTCTCAAATTCTCCCATGGCCTCGAAATCAAACTCCCATGAAAATCACGACTCTGATTCAAGCAACGAAAGCTCCAAATCATGGTCACCACCACCTCCTCCTCCACCTCAACGACCCGTGAGGGCGAAGACGATCCCCAAACGTCTTCACCTTGGAGTAGATCGAGCAATCAGAGGAATCAGCAAGGAAATTCCTTCCTCTGATTCGCCTATTTCAAAGGGCAAGACGAAAGCTCCTGCTGGTTCCTCCAAATCAAAGGGTGTGTCGTTTCAAGAACCTCCAAAGTCACCATCCAGGAAAAGAAAGGTACCTGAACCAAGGGAAAAAGGGAAGAAGGTGTCTGAAGATCCTCAACCCGTGAAAAAGATGGCTACAAAGCCTGCAAGGACGAAAAGAGCTTCTGTATCTCAACCATCATCAAAGGGTCAATCCTCTTCCAAGGCTCCTTCATCGTCTCAACATCAGCAAGAAGAAGGAGATTCTGGAGTCATGGCCAATGCGATATCAGACATCTATCAACATTCCTCTCCACCTCAAGGTTTTAGAATCATTTCTGATGGTCTTACTATTGAACAAAATAACAAGTTTAAAGAACAATACATGAAAAGAGAATTTTGTCCAAAGAGTAGTTTGTAACTCTTGAGGACTTTCACAAGGAGTGTCATCTGGATTTGTCTCCCTGGTTAAAGCCTTATGAGTCTTTCATTTCTATATCTGCCCCGTTTGCTACCAATCTTGTTAGACTGTTTTACTTTAACATGGAGTATGACAGTGTCCTGGATTCAGATGGTGACCTAGTTGAGGAACGAATCACCACTTCTGTTAGGGGTGTCAAATTCACTCTGTTAGCCTCAATCCTAAACTCTATTTTGAAGATAGACAATCCACCTCCTATTCCCGACATTAATTATAGCAATCAGGAGATATTTGAAGCTCTCAGACCCAATGAGCCTTTTCCTCAAGACCAACATCATATGCTCTCTTTTAATCCTGGTTCTATGTCTAAAACAAATAGAGTGTTGTGGTATATCTATTCTCTCAATTTCATTCAGAAAGGTGGTAATTACACCCACTTTGCTCAAAAAGATTACCCACTCTTCACTGCCTTTGTTAAAAAGGTGCCCTTTAATCTTGGTCACTGGATCTTCCAGGAGATGACCAAGTTCAAGTTCTCTCGAAGGAGGCTCTCGCACATACCTTTTCCTTCTTTGATCTCAGTCATCCTATTCTATCACAAGATTTGGTATGTTGGTGCTGTCAGTACACTCAAGCACACTCCATTCTTTGGGAAAGCTCAGTTGAACTTGATGCACATCACCTTTGAAGTTGAAGGATCTGGGCAATCTCGTGCACCTTCAAGGTCCCAGCTTAGAGCATCACAAGCTAGAGCACACTCTCAAGCTCAGGAAGCTCAATATGCACCCACTGACTTCTCGATCCTTTCTACCTGCAGATTTTGAATCCAAAGTGCAAAGTATTGTGGACAAAGCAATTGCTTCCTTGTCAATCAGGCTGGAGTTCGAAATTGGTAAGTTGGTGGCTGAAGTCAGAGGAGGAAACCATGAAATGGTGGATGCTCAGGAGGAAATGAAGGTTCAAATTGAAGGAGTCTCTGGACAGACTGCTGAAATTAAGGACAAAGTTGAGGATTTGGATGCCAAGCTTTCCTCTCAGCTAGTTTCCAATATGGATCTCAGTGACAAAGTAAATAAGATAATGCAACACTTGCACATTGGACTCTCTTCCACTTTTGGAGCCACTGCTGGTCCTAGCACCTCTGGTCCTGCTTCTGGTTCCTCATCTCCTTCCTTCACCTTCACAAGTCCCCAGATTCCCACCTCTTCACCACATCCATCCACTCCAATTTTCTCCTTTGTTCCAAAGATCTACCCCAACAACTGAACCTTTTCATCTTGATCCATCTCCAGATACCCCAGCAACTGAACCCTTTCACCCTGATTCATCTCCACCTACACTATCCACTGAGATTCTCCATCATACCTCACCTCCTCCCACTCCCATCCTCATTCTCCATGAATCCTCCATCTCAGCTCCACCCTCATTTGAAGATGACAAAGGGGAGAGAAAAGCCAAGACAAAAGTTAGAATTTGAGTTTTTGGCTAGTTTTGGAGAATTTAAGATTTAAATAGTTTAATGAACTTATTATGTCTTTTTGTATCTTATTCTGTCATTTTGTATTTCAGTTTGCTCATGTGCTAACTTAATCCACTCGAAATGAGATACAACTTGTGGTTTCTATGCTTTCTAAAAACTCGTTGCTTATCTCTGTCATTTACGTATTCTTTGAAACCTTCAAGTCACCGTAATTTGCAAAGTTCATTTCAAAAATAAAAACTCAGTTCAAATTCTAAAAGATGTTTGTTTACAAATATTGTCATCTTCAAAAAGGGGGAGAATGTTAGTTCTCTAAGGTTTTTGATGATTACTAACACTTGCAAACAAAGCATAAAGTTTTTCTTTGATAAGTTGGAAAACATGTTATCAAAGGAAAACTCGAGTTTTGGTTACAAAACTTGAGTTTTGATCTTACAAAGAAGAACTCAATTTACTGAACCAAGCAAAACCGCCAGTTTTCAGAGAAAACTCAAGTTTTCACTATACAGGGACTTCTCAATATTTTTGGAAAAGACAAAACTCCAGTTTTCATTTAAAACTCGAGTTTTGGACTTACAGAGAGTCTCCTAAGTTTTTGAACTTTGAAAACCTCCAGTTTTGACTAAAACCTCCAGTTTTCATTTTAACTTTAAATTCTCAAAGTTTTCACTCAATTTATGAAACCTCGAGTTTTGAATCAAAACTCGAGTTTTGAGTTGGCGAGAGAAGATTCGTTTCTATCCAGTTTCAAAACCTCCAGTTTTTGTGAAAACCTCCAGTTTTGAGTTTAGCAAAGTTTTCTCAAAGTTTTCACAAGTAAAGTGAAAACTCGAGTTTTGATTTCAAAACTCGAGTTTTGCTCGACAGAAAGTCTTTGCATTTTCTCGTTTTTGAAAAGCGCAATTTCCTCTAAAACCTCCGGTTTTGGGTTTGACAAAGTTTTCTCCAAGTTTTCACGGTAAAGTGAAAACTCGAGTTTTGATTGCAAAACTCGAGTTTTTCTCAGGCAGAAAGTCTTTGTATTTTTAGTATTTGAAAACTGCCAGTGTCATCCAAAAACCTCCAGTTTTGACTTGGCGCTGTTTCTTCTAAGTTTTCACATTTAAATGAAAACTCGAGTTTTGGCCAAACAGAAAGATTGATGTATTTCATTAATTGAAAACCTCCAGTTATGGAAGAAAACCTTCAGTTTTGATTTTTTGGACTTAAAACGTTTCTACACACCAAAGTCCAAAACTCGAGTTTTGAAAAACAAAACTCGAGTTTTTCATTAGCAAGTTTGAAATTCAAAACTGATGAATTTGCGAAACCTTATGTTTGATCTTAATACTTCCAATTATCATTCCTATATATTCCCAGCTATGTTTAACCACTTTGTTAGTAAGTTTCAGCTTGCTTAAACAAGATTAAATAAGGACAGAAGGCAAAAAGCAAAAAGCATGTCAGAACATTAAATGCTACACCCAGAAAGTTGCATACTTTTGGGTAATCCATCTGCACACGCTTGCAAAGTATTAAAGAATGTTTTCTTCATCAAGCAACTGTTCTACCAACGGATTAATTTGTAGAGAAGTCAACTCTGAACTTCTGCACAACTGGATTAAAGTGAAGATTAGTGAGAGAAGACACCATAACTGCCTACAACAGCTAGATTAACACTTCAACGGATATATGGAGTTGGCAACGGTCATTTAATGCCTTCTCGTATAAATAGAAGAGCATTCAATTCCTCTCAACAACTAAGACCTCAGAAAGCGAAAATCATTAAAGCCTTCATCTACTCTTGAGTCTTTCTTACTAAGTATCTGTTGATACATTTAAGCTTCAGTGTTTATCTTTATCTACTCTTAGAGAGAGTTTCCTACTTACAAATCATTTATTGTAAAGAATCACAAGTCAGGGGACTTGGTGATTGGGTTCATTGATTACAACTTGTAAGGGGGAGTAAGTTCTAGTGAGAGAATTACTCTTGAGTGCAGAGTGTGTAATCAATTGTGATAGTGAAAATCCCAGAGAGTCTGGGGACTGGACGTAGGTCAAGAGATTGGACCGAACCAGTATAATTCCTTGTGTCTTGCTATTCTTCTCTACTCCATAGTCTACTCTGTTTTAGTTTTGAAAAACAGAGCTTTTCTGGAAGAATTGTTAAAAATCCCCAATTCACCCCCCTCTTGGTGATTAAGCTTCACTTTCAACATTGAGTTAGAGTAACTTACAGTTCATTGGGATTTACCATTCCCAATTCTCTTATGATGAACATGAATTGCTCTTTGGCTAGAGGTTTGGTGAAAATATCAGCAAGTTGCAGATGAGTTGGGATGAACATCACTTTGACATCTTTCTTCTGAACATGATCTCTTATGAAGTGATGTCTAACATCAATATGCTTGGTCCAAGTATATTTCACTGGATTCTTCGCCAAGCTTATTGTGCTTGTGTTGTCACAAAGAATTGGAATTTCCTTGAGGTGAATTCCCAAGTCTTGGAGTTATTGTTTTAACCACAGCACTTGTGCACAACAACTTGATGCGGCAATATATTCAGGTTCGGTTGATGATACAGATACGGTTGTTTGCTTCTTGCTGAACTATGAGACAAGTGAACCACCAAGAAACTCACATTGGCCACTTGTACTCTTTCTATCCGTCTTGTATCTGGCATGATCTGAATCTGAATATGCTACAAGATGTTCAGGTTGACCTTTAGGAAACCATAATCCCGATTCTTTTGTATCAGCAAGATATCTGAATATCCTCTTCACGTGTTCAGCATGAGTCTCCTTAGGAGCGGATTGGAAACGAGCACACATTCCCACATTGAATTGGATGTCAGGTCTGCTTGTTGTCAGATAGAGTAACGAACCAATCATTCCTCTATATCTTGTGATATTGAAATCTATTCCCTTCTCATCAACATCCAAAGAGGCGTAGAACTCATAGGTGTGTCAGCTTCATTGCACTTGAAAGTGGAGCTTAATCACCAAGAGGGGGTGAATTGGGGATTTTAAAAATTCGTTTCTAAAGCTTTGTTTTTGAACACTAAAAACAGGGTATAACAGAGAAGAGAAAGGAGAAGCAAGACACAAGGAATTTTTATTGGTTCGGTCCAATCTCTTGACCTACGTCCAGTCCCTAGACACTCTGGGATTTCACTATCTCAATTGATTACACACTCTGTAACTCTAGAGTAATTCTCTCGCTAGAACTTACTTCCCCTTACAAGTTGCAATCAATATCCCAGTCTCCAAGTCCCTTGACTTGAGATACCTACAATAAATGAATTTCAATAAATGAACTCTCTCTAAGAGTGGATAAATATAATCACTGAAGATCAATGTATCAAAAGATACTTTACAAGTGAAAATTGAAAGTGTAGTTGGTAAACTTGAATGCAATTCGTTTTCAGCAGATTAGTTGTTGAGAAGAATTGAATGCAACTCTATTTATACAAAGAGAGCATTAAATGACCGTTGCAATCTACATTATAACCGTTGGTGCATTAATCTAGCTGTTGGAGGCACTTTGGTGTCTTCTCTCTCTACTCTTCAGTTAATTCCTTTTGTCCAGAGGATTAGTGTTGACATTCCTTGTAATAGATCCATTGGAAGAGCAGCTACTGCATAAGGAAAGGAAACATGAATCCCTTTGCAACGTGTGTAGAATGATTGTACAAAAGGATGCAAGTTTTTTGGACTTTACATTTAATGTGCTGACGTCACTTTTTGCTTTTGCTCAAATCTTCATTTAACATCCTCTAAATCATCTGAAACTCACTAACAAACTGATTAAACATAGTTAGGAATAGTAATGAGTGATGATAAGAAGTATTGGGTTCAATCATGAAGATTTCACAAATTCGTCAGATTTAAATTTCAAACTCAGCGACACAAACTCGAGTTTGTTTATCAAAATTGGAGTTTGTCACTGTGCACTAATAGCAAAACTTGAGTTTCCATTTCCTAACTCGAGTTTCCTTCTTCCAGAGAGGAATGTTGCAATTTGAGCTTTGGATCATTTTTTGAATGGGAGAAAAACTCGAGTTTCCAATTACAAACTCGAGTTTTGGACTCTTGATATGAAAAATGAGTTTAAGTCCAAAACCTTCAAAACTGGAGTTTTCAAAATTGTTGAAAAAGAGAAAAGCTCTCTGCTTGGCCAAAACTCGAGTTTCCAAAACTAAACTCGAGTTTTCTTTCAAATATGAAACCTTAGAAAAACTATGCCAAGACAAAACTGGAGTTTTCACAAACTAAGTAAAACTGGAACTCTCTGTCAAGTGCAAACTCGAGTTTCCAAATCTAAACTCGAGTTTTCTTGCAAACTTGGAAAACTTAGAAAACTCATGGAAAACTGAAAACTGGAGTTTCCATATCAAAACTGGAGTTTGCATAAGCCCTAAATGTTGGAGACTCTCTGTATGACCAAAACTCGAGTTTCTATATGGAAACTGGAGTTTTGTCTTCTTCAAAAAATATTGAAGAGTCTCTGTATTATGCAAACTGGAGTTTTCTATGAAAAATGGAGTTTTGTCTAGGTGTGAAAAACTTGGAGTGCTCTCTGTAAGTCCAAAACTTGAGTTTCGAATGGCGGAGTTTTGCTTAGTTCATTAAAATTGAGCTATTCTTTGTCAAGTTGAGTTTTCAAACCAAAACTCGAGTTTGCCTTTGACAGTAGGTTTTTCAACTTACCAAAGACAAACTTCATCTTGTGTTTACAATTTTCAGTTATCACCAAAACCCATAGAGAACTAACATTGTCCCCCTTTTTGATGATGACAACACTTGTAAACCAGAATTTCAAGAGTTTGACTGAAATCACATTTTGAAATGGATTTTGCATTTTCAGAAGCTTTAACAGAAATGTCATTTTGAGGAACTTAGTCATTTTGAAGAAATGATTTTGCTCATGACAGCAATCAAGTAATCACAGTATTTCAGAGGTAAGCAACAGAAACCAGTTAACATATGAAAAGTCACAAAATGCATTTTAGTTAACATATGAAAAGTCACTACATCAGAAACAAAGTCAAATGCACAGCTACATCAGAAATAAACACAAAATGCTCTAAACACGCTACACTTCTCAAAACCCAAATTCTATTCATTGCCTTTCTCTCCCCTTTTGTCATCTTCAAATGGGGATAGAGCAGAGATAGAGGGTTCAGTGAGAGGGTCGACAAGTGGAGTTGGAGGAGGTGAGTCATGGGGAGGAAGAATCTTAGTTGATGGAGGTTGAAAGGAATTAAGAACCTTAGTGGTTGGAGTCATTGGAGATAAGGAGGGTAGAATCTCTGTGGTAGGTGTGGAAGTAGGAATAAGAGATGAAAGGATGGGAGTAGATGGTTCAAGTGAAGAGGTAGGAATCTGAGGAGTGGTGAAAGTGAATGAAGGAGAGGAGGAGGGCTCAGGGTCAGGCTTAAGATGATCAGCAGCAGGCCCTGAGGTGCTTGGACCAAAAGAAGTACCAAAACCAGAATTGGAACCAATGTTGAGATGCTTCAGTATCTTGTCCACTTTGTCACCTAAGCTCACATTGGAAACCATCAATGTGGTTAATTTGGCATCGTGATCCAACATATGTCCAGTGAGATCCTCAACCTTCTCACTCAGGTGAGTAGACACAGTCTCAATCTTTTCCTTTATCTTATCCTGCACATCAACCATCTCATGGTTGCCTCTAGTGAGCTTAGCTACAAACTTCCCTACCTCAAACTCAATCCTAATGGACAGAGCAATAAGAGCAGCATCCACAATGCCTTTCACCCTTGCATCAAAATCATATGGCAGAGATGTCTGAGGAGGTGGAAGGGCTGACTGAGCTTCCTGTGCTCTGGCTTGAGAAGCTCTGGCATATGATCTAGAAGGAGCCCGTGATTGTCCAGAGCCTTCATCCTCAAAATTGATCCTCATAAGATTCAGTTGAGCCTTGCCAAAGAAAGGAGGATACTTGAATGTCTCTACTGTACCAACATACCAGATCTTATAGTAAAAGAGAATGATTGAGTTTAGGGAGGGAAATGGTATGTGGGAAGGCCTTCGAGATGAGAATCTAAACTTGACCATCTCCTGGAAAATCCAGTGGCCAAGATTGAGAGGGATTTGTTTAACAAATGCAGTGAAAAGAGGATAATCCTTTTGGGCAAAATGAGTGAAGTTGCCACCCTTTTGGATAAAGTTTCTTGAATAGATATACCAAAGGGCTCTATATTTGGGAGGCATTGATACAGGATTGAAGGAAAGAGTGTGCAGTTGATTTTCAGGAATAGGCTCATATGGTCTAAGAGTTGCAAAGATTTCCTGGTTACTGAAATTGATTGAGGGAATAGGGGGAGGATTGAATGGTATGGCAAATAAGAGCGTAAACTACAAATTGTTGGAAATTATGCCCTAGGGGCAAGTCATTGTACTTTGAACGTTTATGTTATTTAAAGTATTTCTCCTTTAGTTATCATTTCATTTGCATGTTTATAGTGATAACTGTATCATTGGATATATCTTATAGATTATCCTAGATGTCCCTGGTCAGTCATCTACACGGGAGTGAAGATGAAATAAGACCAGTATGACTTTGATGAGGTATGAAGATAAAAATCAAAGCCATAGGCACTTGTAATGGTACAGGGTGCTGGACCAACTCGCTATGAGAAAGCTACATGGATTTAGTCATAAGCTTATCTCATGTATAACCACGTCACAACGCCCTTTGACCTGAGATCATCATGGATTCCTACATGATGAGTCGCTGATCTTTGACATAGTCAAAAGTCACCTTTGACCGGGTGATGATAAAGGCTTGGATTGGGATCAGTGGTTTTCATGCGGGGGAATGTAAATGGTCAAGATGGAATTTGTCCCTCACATTTGTAGAGAGATGATACTGGGCCCCTCGATGAGTAAGTCTGAGAAACATATGGCTATACTACGATGGAAAGGAGTTTCCATTTCAATTAGACTACTCGAGAATCGAGAAAGTAGTGGTCAAGAACAGGAAGTTGACATTATCCATGCCTCATCCTTGACCAAATTATCGCGTGACAAAAGGGATGTGACATTGTTGTACGATAGGTTGCATCGTATCATCGATCCCCATATGAATTGGGTAGTCGCAATGTCTTGCTAGAGGCCGCTTGCGACTTGTGGGCTGGTACAGTATTGGTCCACTGCCAATCTCATGTGGGCCTGCAGGGTCACACACAAGAATAGTCCAACACGAGTATTAGTGTCCAGATTCATTGAATCTTAGATATGTCTAAGATTTAATAAATGCAACGTTTAATCTAGGAAGGATATATATATATATATATATATATATATATATAATTTGAAATTAAATGTTATTTGTTTTGTATTTAATTTATTTAAAATCAAATACCTAAAATGAATAGAGATATAGTATCTCACATTTAATTTTCAAAGAGAGATATTATATCTTAGATTTAATTTAATTGAGATACAAAGATATCGATTTAATTAAATAGATATATATCATATCTTAGATTTAATTTATAATGATAAATTAAATCACAATGCTTTTAATTTGGATTAAATGAATAGATTAGATTAGATCTGTTGGATGATTTAATTGATATATTACTTAATCCAAATTCAAATTCAACAATTAATTAAGATTAATTTTGAATATTTTAATACAGCTCATTAGGGTTTTAGAAACTCTATAAAAGGATGATGATCTAGTCGTATTAGAGAGCTGAAAACGAATTGAGACAAGCCGCAAAAAGAAATCCTAGAGAGAAAAACGTGAAACACAAATAGAAGGCGCTAGCACGCTACCGTACGGGTTGGAGAGTTGTTCGGTATGGATACCGGTAGAGGGAGGAGACTCGAAAAGGCTGCTTCTGTTTGATCGAACGAGATGGCACCACGTTCAAGATGTACGACGGTTGAGGCGCACGAACAAGGAGATGTGCACCAGACTGGATCGAATGAAACTCGCAATCCCTCGCATAGGTACGGTTTACTAACGAACCTTGATTTAAACGCAGTTGATAGATCCTCTTCTTGGGATTCGTAATTTTTTTTAATTCCGCTGCGTGTACGGATCCCAACATAACCATCATGCATAACTTTCTTATCATATTGCCAAGGTCTCCCAAGAAGCAAATGACAAGCCTCCATTGGTACCACATCACATAAAACTGTATCATCATACTTTCCTTCGGAGAAGTTCACCTCCACTTGTTTGCTTACGGTCACTTCACCATCCTCACTAAGCCATTGAAGCTTGTATGGAAGTGGGTGAGGTTTGGTTTCCATGCCCAATTTAGACACCATTCTAGCACTTGCAACGTTGGTACAACTCCCTCCATCAATAATTAAAGAACATACCTTTCCTTGGATAAGGCATCTAGTATGAAAGATGTTCTCTCTTTGACTATCATCCATGTCTTTTGCTTGGCTACCCAACATCCTTCTTACCATAAACAAATCTCCTTCTCGGAGTTATTTCTTCAATATACTCATCTTCATCATCATGTGAGGGAATCGAAGAAGACTCACTAGTAAGCTCTCCATCCTCTTTAAGTAACATAGTCTTCTTAGTTGGACATTCTGAAGCTATGTGACCTCTCCCCAAACACTTGAAGCATTTTATTTCACTACTCCTTGTCTTTTTAGGGATCTCATTCGATTTAGTTTGAGTCCTTTGAGGTGTAGCAATGGGATTGCTTGATGAAGTACCTCCCTCCTTCTTATTTCTATCCTTCCAGCTTGAAGAATTAAAATTTGAAGAGTTTTTCCTCATGACACCCTTTCTCTTGAGTTGTTGTTCTACCTTACTAGCTTGTTGCACTAAATCCTCCAACTCCACATAGTTTTGCAACTCCACAACATCCCTTATATCACTATTCAGCCCATGCAAGAAACGTGCCATAGTAGCCTCCCGTTCTTCACTAATATTTGCTCTAATCAAGGACACCTCCATCTCTTTATAATACTCATCTACACTCTTGTTACCTTGTGTGAGCCTTTGAAGTTTATTGTAAAGGTCTCGATGATAATGGGAAGGAACAAATCTTCTTCTCATTAGCCTTTTCATCTCCACCCAACTATCCACTAATTGAAGATCCTTCAAAAGCTAAGTAATCAATTAGACATTGACTCGAGCCACCGTTTTTGTGCCTTGAGTTTGAGCCTAAACTCGAGCTAAGGTTAGTTGACTTGAGTTAGCTTTCTTGATACCTTTCTTGTTTGCATTTTCAAAGCTAAATAGACTCGAGCCAGGATAAGATAGACTCGAGCCAATTATCCTCTGTTTGAAAATCTCCATGTTCGAATCTTTCAATTCACTAAGATTGTTTTAGATACTTCATATCATCTATCATTATTATTCCTAACTATATTTAATCACTTTATTAATAAGTTTCAGATGATTAGAATGTGGGTTAACATTGTTATTGGATAAAGCAATCTTATGTGTCAGAGCATTAAATGCTCTTAGCCTATTCGAGACACTAATCCAGCAACCATTCCTCTGAGCATTCGAAAGACGTTTCTGGCATGATAAACTTCATTCCTATTGCTGTGCCTCAACGGTCAAAAACGCAGGAATAAATGAATTAAAGAATGTTGAAGACGACGATTATTCCAGAAGCATTAATGGCTCAACGCTTCATCTCTCTAACAGACTTTTTGAAGAGTCTCAATGGATATGTTTTCAAGCTTCTTCAATGGTCATAAATGCCAACATCTATAAATACTAGAAGCATTGAATTTGCCAACTACCAAAATGTTGTCCAATCAATTCGACTCAACTACAATTTACTGTTTCATTAACTTAGCTTAATATCTTCGGATATTTTTCTTGTACTTTAGTGTTCATCACTTTATCTACTCTGTGAGAGAGTTAAACACTTATCTATTTATTGTTTATTATACAAATCTTAAGGTTGTGGAACCTTAAGTGTGGGTGTACAATTACAGCTTGTAAGGGGGAGTGAGTCCTAGTGTGAAAGGATCATCTCATGTATGAAGTGTGTAATTGTAACTTTGATTAAGAGATAGTGAGAATCCCAAGGTGCTTGGGGACTGGATGTAGGTCAACGAATTAGATCGAACCAATATATTTTCTTTGTGTTCATTTCTCTTCTCTCACTAGTGCAACAAAGGGCTTTAAGACCGCCTCGTTTAGAGCGGAGTACTGACGTGCCGGTCATAAAAGTATGACTAGTGGCAGTTTTGTAAATATCAAGAACTTCTTGGACCAGATCCTTTATTAATGGGTCTTAAATATATTATTCAGACCGCTTAACAAAACAACCGATCTTAAAAATGTTATTAAAAAATTGAAATATCAATTACTTTATAGAGAAATCTCGTACAGCCCGACTTATATTTTCTGCGGACCAAAATAGTAAGGAAAAATTTAAATATAAAGGACTTAAACTTTTAAGACCGGACATGTATAACAAACGGTCTTAAAGTTTATACTTTTAAGACCAGACTTAAATTGTGGCTAGTACAAAATATTGAAAAAAATTAAACAAAAAGTTTATTGCTTTTAAGACCGGATTTTAATGAAGGGCGGTATTAAATGTTAACCTTTAAGACCGGCGTTTTAGTTCATCCGGTTTGAAAACAAAAGCGCCAAATATTCGCGGGAAACCTTACCTTAGGACTTATACGTTTTTCTTTCTGAACTCTGAAACCCTTGTTCTTGTTGTGAAACCCCTCTTCCTGTTGCATTACCTCTCTTCCTCGCCCACCACCACCATCCTCTGTTACTCTCTCACTTTCTCATTCGTTCCTCTTTCGCACCACCACTCTCAACCACTCTTCCTTTCTCGAAAATGAACGGAGAAAACAGTTCTTGTCTTGTTCGTTCAACGCCAGTTACTGGTCTTACTAGTGTAACTGGTGTGAGTCAGAATGAACCCTCTTCATCTCACAATGAGCCTCATAACCACCCTGCACGGCGTGGTAGAAGTGGCACACAAATGAAAGACATATCCGTAAGTCAGACCTCTAGGTCAAAGCTCGAGATTCAGTTTGATGAAAAGTTGGCTCCTTTCGATCCTAATAAAGGCAAATATAATAGTTTTGTCAGCTATATAGCACGCAGCAAGGCTAGCATCTTGACAGATGAGTGAAAAAATGTGGACCTTCGCACAGTAAAGGAATCTATTTGGGACACTATCCAGCTTACATACACTGTCCCTGACTGCCAGAAGTTGAAAGACAAGACATTGTCTTATTGTACTGATCGGTGGAGGAAGTTTAAGACCTTTCTAGCTAACAAATATATTTTTGCCGAGGTTCAGCCTGACCATAATCCTTGGGACAAGTACACATTTATTGATGAACAAACTTGGCAACAATTTTTTCAGCTGCGGACCACTCCTGAAGCTTTGGTGAGTTTATATTTAGTTTTGTTTGCCCTTTTTTGTTTACTTATTAACCTGTGTAGATATGTGAATGTTATTGTGTTCATCTAATCCTGTTGGTTAGATGGTTTGGTGTGTGAATAGAAGTATATATTTCCATCCTTTGTCCTGCATAAGAGGAGCATGTCTTAGTTCTATGCAAGTCTGATATGCAAACCGTGCAAAGGTAAAATACTAAGTAGGTAATTAGGGAAATAATAATGGCATAAGAGTCAAATCATTATTATAGTCTTATCTAGTTCTGTTATAGTAGGTAGTGGTTAGACATGGCTATTAGTTAGTTAGTATGTTAACTGTGTAAAGGTTCTGGTCCAGTTCTACAACTCCCTTTCCTCCGGTTCTCCTAATTTCTTCTACAATTTTACATCTTCCTTAAATAAAATGTTGAAACTTGATGAAGTGAATTTGACTAGTTTTTGAGGTTCATATCAAGCAGAAGTTGTCTAATTTCTGTTAGTGAGATGGCTGGAATTCGTAATTACTAGTTTTTTTCAATTCTGATTCACAGAAAAGAAGGGAACAAGCACAAGAGATAGGAAGAAAGAATGATTACCCTCATAGGGCTTCTCGCGGCGGATATGAAAAGGCCAAAAAAGAATTGATGGCGGCCAAGCGGATTGGAAGATGAAGCAAAATATAATCCTTCTGCGATACATGATCCGCCATCTCCAATACGTCGCAATTAGTTATGGTTGTATATTCGGCAAAAGCCAAGCGGTGCCTACATGAGTGAACAAACTCGTCTAGTTGCTGAAAGAGTTGTAAGTATCTCTATTGTTAATTTTTAGTTACTAAACATATTTCATTACTAAGCTTCTTGTTATCTGTATCTTATAGGAAGATCTTAAAAAGAAATAAATAGAGGGATCTTTTTTGTTGAACGGGAGGAATGATGTTCTGACCGTTGTGACTGGAAAACTGGATCACGCGGGCGTGTAAGGGGGGTTGGAGGACGGGTAGGCCTGAAGGAATACTTTGGTAGCACCAAATGCCAGAAACAAAGTATGGTTACCCGGAAGGAGATGAAAAAGACGCTGGCCAAATTTAGTGAGGAAGCAGCGGCTAAAGAAGCTTCTTTGACTGCAATGTTTCAATCTCAGCTGAACGAGATGAAGGAGGAAATGAATCAAATGAAGCTTCTTGTGAGCTCACGTGCAGAGACCAGTGTTCCCTTGCCACACTCACCTACACCTATGCAGCAGAGCACTAGAGGGAGCTACATTGTTGGACAGTCAGAACAACCTTGTGACCTTTATGTGGAGGATCCTGATCATCATGATAGACGATTAGTTGCAAAAGGGACTGTCCACAACTTGGGATCAACTATACACCACCAACAAATGGATGATGATAAAGTCAGAGTGTCAGTTGAAGAGGTCATCATTGATGCACCTGTCCCTCTCCCAACTGATCAGGTGAAGGTTGTGAGTGATGTCATTGGAACCTTCATCTCGTGGCCAGTGAAGCTTATACATGTTTCTACTCCTCCTGAAGCTTCAGCCCCTCCTGAATTGGTTGGTACGGCTAAGTTGAGTGCCAACTAAAAAATTGTTCTTATGGTATCCAATAAACAAGTTGGACTTAATCAGTGGCCTGTTAATACAAAAGTAGGCCTCCGTAATAAGCACCCGGTTTTGGTTGACCAAGATGATCTAATTTCCGTCGTTTGATAAACGGGGAGCTTCATCGATGCAATTATTCTCATGTTTATAAAGTAAGTATCTTCTTCTATGAGTACATAACATAAATGTGAGACACTCACATACGTATATACTAATTCCCTTACGTCATTATTGTAGGTTCATGCATCGTGAATTGGAACAACAGGGCAGAAGCCAAGATATTGGATTCTTGTGCCCACAGTACATAAGTCATCCACTCTTAGCAGAGAGACAATCATACATAACATCAAGGTTGTCCACCAATAGGAGAAAGTGGTACTTGGCACCAGACTACAATAGGTACATATCATAATTCTTTTTTGCAATTCCCTTAATTCTGCTACAAATTACTGAGTACTTGTTTGTTGTGAATTTTCAGTCGCCATTGGCAGTTGGTCCTAATTTGCGCGAATGAGAATAAAATGGTCTTTTAATGCTCCATTCACAATGATGCGCCGCCTACATTGAAGCAGATCGTGAAAAAGTAAGCATGTTATTTTGATTGTCTAGTCTGAAATCTCTGTTGTAGATTTTCAGTGACCCTTATTGAGTAAATTTTTGATTTTGACAATAGGCCCTTGAAATAATTCCAACAAAAGGTCAAGAAAAGGTTTGGGGCTGAGGTCAAAGAGCCTATATGGATCATACCAAAGGTTAGTACATATTTGGACACTGGCACACTAGCTTGTGAAATTGGTCAGTAGATATATATGCTCTTATATATTTCTTGTTCGTTTTTAGACCCGTCGGCAACCAAAGGAGTCCAACTTATGTGGCCATTACGTCTTGACACACATGTATAATATTGTCATGCAACCAGTGACTACCATCATGAAACGGTAAATGTATATTACATAACTTTGACTGTGCGCTGACCCCTTTGATGCAAGGAAGGACGACTAATATATTTCTGTCTTTGATGTTACAGACGTTTGACTGTGTTGACGCCTTTCCTGATGGTGATATTGAGCGCACACGCAATGTGTTTTGTGAATATCTGTATGATCTGATGATCTCGGAAAGTCAAAAAAATAATTGATTTATGAATTCATTCGTAAATATATGTTGTATCAACAATCATCTTCGGTCTATAAATGAACAATTGTCCAATTTGTGATAGTATACAATAATAATTTGTTAATTCATTTCAAACAATTTCCTTGTGTCCATTTGTGGTTGCTGAATGTATTGGATGGTGGATACAACTATTTATTGCTTAATTTTTAAAAAAATATTGCGAGAAGTTTAGGATCGGATATTTTATAAATGTCCGGTCCTAAAAGTCTTCGTTTCATTTAAAGAATATGCCAGACTTTTAGGACCGTAGATTTACTAAATGTCTGGTCCTGAAAGTCTTCGTTTAATTTAAAAAATATGCCAGACTTTTAGGAATGTATATTTATTAAATGTCCGGTCATAAAAGTATTCTTTTAATTTAAAAAATATGGCCAGACTTTTAGGCAGTATATTTGTTAAATGGTCATAAAAGTCTTCGTTTAATGTAAAAAAATATGGCTAGACTTTTAGGACCGTAGATTTATTAAATATCCGGTCCTAAAAGTCTTCATTTAATTTTTTTAAAAATGGCCAGACTATTAGGACCATATAGATGTTAAATATCCTGTCCTAAAAGTCTTCATTTAATTTAAAAAATATGGCCATACTTTTAAGACTGTATATGTTTTAAATGTCTGGTCCTAAAGGTCTTCGTTTAATTTTTTAAAAACATCGACTTTTAGGACCGGAAATAAGATAAAAGGTCGATATTAAAAGTAATTGAATTGATTAGAAAAATAAATAGGAGACGTTTAAGACCATATATATGATAAAATGACGGTCTTAAACGTAATTTAATTGAAAAAAATAAATAATACACTTTTAGGACTAGACATATGATAAAAGGACGGTCTTAAAGTAGAAACACAAAAATCATAATCAATTGTGTATCTCAGCTCTCTGCCCTTATTAACTCCTCACACTGCCTCTCTGTCCTTATTAACTCCTCACTACCTCCTAACTCCTAACTCCTCACTACTTAGCTCTCTGCCCCAACTGATCAAAGCCTCAAACCATGGTTAGATACAAGATAACTCCCCATTGGGGTACTCTTACTCTTAAAGCTCGTGCCTTCCTAGGATCGTTATATGGTGCACCTCCTCCAGCGAGAGTGCATTCTATTGTGACCGAAGAGTCTCAGGTCGTTGGACCCATTGTTATTTCGGATGATGAAGAGATTGCCGCACCCCCAGCCTTCAGACCATGAAGAGGTTCCAACTCCCCCTCTCCAACCTCTTGGCCCCAGCGCGCCTACTGCTGACTGTTACACCCCTACCGGCCTCGCCTTTTCGGGTGGCGGGTTAGAGGGATCCTTTTCTTCTGTTTGCCTTTCCTTGTTAATTTTTTTTTCACTTTCAATCAAATCTCAGAGTGTGTACAGTAGAGCATATGATCGGTTTGGATAACTACAATGTACTGGTAAGGTTACATACAAGAACATAAAGTAATCCCTGTAGGGTTAAGGGTACAATAATCCAACGTAACTTACAATCATCTAGAAATAAACATACAGAATGAGATAAGGCATTCCATACATCTCAAATCTTCAGCTTCATCGCTCTTACTCTTATCTTTTCCACAGTCCAACCGGCCTACCGCCTTATACCTATATGTTTGAAACTAGTCTGGAGTTCAAAGTTGAACCCCAGAGTAACTGTTAGACTCAAATACAATTTGTATACAATGCATGCAATGCAAATCACAATCAGGAAGTAACAATAAACCTGCCTCTGGCACAACATACTGGCATGTAGCAACTCCGCAGGACCGCCTGGTCAAGACAAGCCCCTCGGAACAGCGCGTTCAGGGGCCTCAGTAGTCAGGGTGGCCAAACCCTAACCACCTACCCTTCCTAAGGCCTCAGTAGCAACCTATGAACACACAGTCACATAGGCCCTACCTACCTCACATATCTCGGTACTGCAGCAACGCCCTAAGGACACACAGTCCAATAGGCACCGCAGCCCGATCCTACATGCCCTCGGTACTGTAGCAGAAACCCTAAGGACACATAGTCCAATAGGTACTACAGCCCGATCTCGGTACTGTAGCAGAGGCACTACAGCCCGATCTCCTACATCATGATAAAACACACATGCCAAAGCAACATAGAGTATGCAAGTCAACAGTTACTACCTGGCACTTCTGGAAGCGGTGAACTTTCCTCTTAACGTTGGGGATGTGTCCTACACGCGAGAATATCCTAAATACAGCCAAAAACCAAGCCATCAATCACACATTCAAACTCTACCTCTAGTTTCATGAAATTCGCATAGCTTCAGAATTTCCAGAATTCCTGACCCAACTTCACCGATTTTTAATAAATTCTGAAAAAATATTTTTGACATGGGATCAGTGGCCTTAGAACCCTTAGGATGTCTTTTGTATATGAAAAATAGTTACCAAATTCATCCGGGTTTAAAACTCATCCTTTTTCCCAAATACTAGCCCCTGGTCCGAGTGAAAAGTCCAGTTTTTAAGTCATCTTTGGCATTAAATACCTATCGGTTGGAAACTCCAAATGATACGAAGTTTTATATCAAAAGCATCCTTAGGATGTCTAATTTTACCATACAAAATTTCAAGGCAATAAAACACCATTTAATACTTCAAAACTACCGATTAAGCTTCGCTACCCAGAAACCGAAAGAACCGACAGATTTTCGTATAAGAAAGACTTAGGGTTTTAAAAATTAGAAAGAGGTGATCCAACTTAACCCTACACAAAATTCCCTCTGAACTCATTGAAGACCTTAAAAATATGGAAAACCCACTGCAGAACCACGAAACACCACAGGGCAGAAGTGAAGAGAACTTAGTTGTCGGTTTAGGGACTTACCTCCGGATGTCGGTTGCGTATGAGCTTCTTCACCTTCTGGACTAGAAACCTCAGCTGAGCACTCTCCTACACTCCTTGAGCTCGTGGCTTGTGTGGAAAAATGGAGGGGAGAGTGTCCTATTTATAGACCTCAAGGATGCAACCTTTTGTCCAACTTGGGTTAATGTCCATTGGGTAAAAGGATGTTTTGGGATTAAATTATCATTTCTCTTGCTTGCTGATCAAATCTTCTAGAAGCCTTCTAGGGTCTTCTATGGGCAGAAAGTGGCGCATTCCTAGGCCAAAAATGGAGTTCCAAAATTGCCCCTAGGTGGTCTTAGTTGTAGGTATTAGGGTTAGGGGCAAAATGGTCATTTTGTGCCGTTTTTCTCCCAAAGCAGTGGGGTCCACGAAATCTGCTCCTAAATATGCCATAAATGCTCTTTCCAAGTCATAATTACATGTCACTTTGATGTCATATCAGGTTTGAATCGTGTGGTCCAGATTTAACCGGGTTATTTTATTCTTTATCTCTCATCATAATTACTTGATGTGACATTCTCTCTCTTCATAATTACATGACGTGACACTTTCTCTCTCCTATGGGCCCACCAATTTCGTCCTCCCTCTGTATCCAGGGGTCTGGGCCCGACTCCGGTAAACCCTAACCGGTCCCGCTTAGCTCCTTTTTGCCGGTTACACCTTTCCTCGGAACTTGTGCCACACAATTGGACTTGTGTGGGCCCGGATCATCAGTCTCTTCTCCCTGACCACAGGTGGACGGATTATAGTGCCCTGGGGGAAAAGAAACCCATATTCCAGTATCTCATAACCACCTCGTACTACGTGCTACGTGATAATCCGACTTCTGACCCCGAAACGCCACGTGTCCGACGTAGCACCACTACTACTGACTCTTCCTTCTATACTTGATCCTTGAGGTCTTGGTCTAAATACTCATGCAAACAGGAGTGCAAAATGTCTTAAAATGTGTCATGAGTTACTTAAAAATTCCCCGAACCAAATGACCAAAGTGCCCTTGCAAAATATCCTCTTAACTTGACTTATTTTGCAAGTTTTGTTGACTTTTCTCTCTCCTCCTTGTTTTGCACGATTTTAGAGCAATTTCTCTTTCTTCACGATGACTTGATTTGACCTCTTGCTCCTGTAATTATGAAGGGACACGTGTCATGCTTTTACTGGTCCAACACAAAAGTAGCTTTTTCCCTTGTAATGATGACGAGACACATGTCATGTTTTTATTGGGCCAACACAAAAGTATGTCATCATTAGTCATCATGGCAGTACTTTATTAAAGTTACTTTATCAGTACTTGCCCGAGATCCTGGCCCGAGTTTACTCAGGTTTTCTTCACGAATACACTCAGGGCATACCCAGCTGCCCTGAAAATGCTGTGTACTTTCTTATACCTGCACATTTTCACTCAACTAATTGTCCTATACCCCAGGACATAGTTGGGTGGCATCCTTTCTACCGGATTTACACCGTATAGACCTGTGTCCCATTTTCACTGGCACCTTAATTCCACGGCTTATGCATACAAGGTCCACTGACCCGTATGGTCGAGTTGCTTAATCCCAGAGGGGCTTCCTAACTCTCGACATTCTTGGGACTCTTCCCAAACTGGGCTTAGTTGTCCGCCTACTTTAGGCTTATTTTATATTCTCAGGGTCCAAAATTCGGGGTGTTACACTTCTCCCCCCGTAAAATAAATTTCGTCCTCAAAATTTTGCTATACATCAGTCATCCTCTTAGACATAAAAATTCGGATAATGCTTCTTCTTCTCCTCAGCTGTGTCCCACATTGCTTCCTTGAGAGATAATCCCTTCCAAATTACCTTAACATAAGGAATACTCTTCGGCCAGAGCTGCTTCTCCTGATGACCAATAACCCATTCAGGTTCCATTGCGAAGGTGTGGTTATCTTGAACGTCAACATCTTTGTACTCCATTACATGCTCTGGGGCCGACTGATACTTCTTCAGTTGGGAAACGTGAAAGACATCGTGCAACCTGCTAAGGTTTGGTGGCAGAGCCAACTGATATGCCACTGGCCCTCGTTTCGCTAGTATCTCAAAAGGACCAATGTAATGAGAAATCTTCAAGTGATTGTCGTTGATAATGTTCAGTTTGTTTTTCTTTCTTTTTTTTTCTTGTGTACGTGCATATTCTCCAGTAATGTATGAAGCATTAAGAACTAAGCTTTTGTCTTTCTTACATTCATATTCTCCAGTAATTAAAGAAGCTTATATATTCTCCAGTTTTCCTTTAATTTAATTTATTCATTCAGTTGCTGCTGCGCTCGCCAAAGCCAATCCTCTTTTTTTTAGTTTGTTTAATTAATAAATGAGGAAAAAGTATTTCACTTTTAGGACCAGATTTTTTATAAAATCCGGTCTTACAATTAAATGAATAGTAAAAAGTTAGGACTGGAGTCTTCTAAACCGCCGGTCTTAAAAATTAATTAATAAAATTATATCTTTAGGACCTGATACTTTATAATTAACCGGTGTTAATAAAATCCAAAATACTAAAACATGTCTCTGTCGCGCGGAAAATTAAATTTCCCTCTCAGAACTTTTCTTGTCGCGCCGAAAGTGATTACTCAGGTTCTGTCTCCAGTGTTTGTGTGTTGCGTCGTCGCTTCTTCACGTTGCTCTCTCGACAATCACTTGAAGAGTAGGAATATCACCTAGAGGGGGGGTGAATAGGTTATCTCAAAAACTTTTCCCTAATCGCACACAGACGTAAGTAAGAGAAGCAGAGAAGGGAGAATGACACAGATCAATTTATACTGGTTCAGTCTAACACTTCGACCTACGTCCAATCCCCAAATCCTTTGGGTATTTCACTAATCACAAATGGTTACAATTACACACTCTGTACTCGAGATGATCCTAATTAACTAGGACTCACTCCCCTTACAAGTTGTAATAGTACACCCACACTTAAGGTTCCTCAACTTTAAGATTTAACAACTAAACTGATAATCAAATGGTGTTTAAAACTCCTCACGAGTAGATAAATATAAACACTGAAGTACAAGATATCTGAAGATATAAATAAAGTAGATGAAACAGCAAATGCAATAGGTTCAAATTGAATGCACGGCATTTCGGTTGGTGGAGAATTCAAAGCTTCAGGTATTTGTAGTTGATCTCATTTATGACCGTTGAGAAGCTTTAAAGAAATATCCGTTGAGACTCTTTAATATGTCCGTTAGAGGTGAGGCGCGGAAGTCTGTATATTCGTATCCCAATATTCTTTAATATTCTCTCATGAAACAATCTTGTTTGAAAATGTCTTTCGATGTCCAGAGGTATGTCTGCTCGCTGAGAGTCTTGAATAGGTAAGTGCATTAAATGCTTTGACACGTCGGATTGCTTTACTCAAATTCTGAGTTAATGCTTGTTCTAATCATTTGAAACACTTAGCAAACTGATTAAATGCAGTTAAGAGAGTTAATGATAGATGATATGAAGAATCCAAAAGCATACCCAGAGATTTTAGGATGGTTGTGAGGCATTTTCAAAAATAGAGATGAACATGACTCGAGTCACCATTTTCATAGCCTCGAGTCAAACTATTGTTAAAGTCAAAGAGAATGTTTGAAAATGCTATCTGACTCGAGGCAGACAATTCATTGGCTCGAGTCTAGGCTGAGACTCGAGGCACCAATAGCTAAGGCACGAGTCATCGTGAGGTAAAAAGCATTTGAAATTTGTTAAGCAAGACTGTGATTCGAGGCAGATAAATGTAGGCTCGAGTCAGGCTTGACCTTTGAATGTAACGGTCAAGATTCTGCCTTGAGTTGATGTTTGCTAGCTCGAGGTAAGAAAGAAATGTTTTGAAAATAATTTTAAGATTCAGAGCTTTGGCTCGAGTCTCTGAAAGTCCAGGCTTGAGTCCAGCGACAAACTCGAGGCGGACTTTTTGTAGGCTCGAGTCAATCGATTCTTACTTTGGAAGATATTTTAAAATTAAAGATCATTGGCTCGAGTCTCTGATCTACCAGGCTTGAGTCTAGATCCAGACTCGAGGTAGCCTTCTGTCAGGCTCGAGTCAATACACTATTCTGGCGATCGATGCATAAGTGATTGGCTTGAGTTTGCAACATTGGCTCGAGCCAATGTGACAGAAAACCATTTTTCTGACAAAATGTGATTTTTGTCAAGTTAACTTGCTTCTTTTGATCATACATTGATTTCTAACTTAATCATCATCAAAACATGAATAGGGAACCAACATCACTTTCTGGTTCCTTAGCTAAACGTCCATAGACCAAGCTGTACGAGGTGTTTCGATTATATAACTTTATGATTTTCCTGCTTATGGTTCTGGGTTTTTCATGGGTTGAACGAAATCAATGAAATGTTCTTGTGGGTTTCTCTGTTGTTAATGAATATTGTATTTTGAAGATTATATTTGCACTTTATACCTACCTAACTGACCAACAAGTGTTTTAGGTTACTCTTGTTGTCTGCAACATCAACGTTCGTGGCCGAAGAAGAAAGACTCAGCAAACGCATTTGAATTTATATGCTACAGGTGAGTCCACATGCATTTAATTCCCTCGTCATGCATTTATTTTGCTTCTTGGATTCATTGTGATACATTTATGACCAAAAGTGATTCTTCATTATGCATTTAATGGGCAAGTTTCTCCGTAAAAAAAAAAAAGACATAACCGACATTCATCATATATATGCATTTGGAGTTGACTTATTTAATATGCAAGTTTCAATTTTTTTCGGATTATGTATGTTAAATCTTTCCATCTATAAGAATTCTACTATGGATCACAGTTGGATAAATAATGCTTTACGGAAGAGTGTTGAATATCAGAATGGGGTGAGAGAATTTATAGAATTTGCTAAACAAAATGTCCATGATGATAGTGGGAAGTTTTATTGCCCTTGTGTGGAATATTTGAATGAGAGGCGACTAAGTCCTGAAGTTATACACACACATTTAATTTGTGAAGGATTTTGTAAGACTTATACAGTTTTGGAGATGAACCTTTTATTATGGCAAACCAGGAAAACAAGTGTTCTATATATCACCAATCAGGAAAATAAAATGTGGTCTGTAGCTCTCCAAGGAAAAAGGGTCATTGATATTGATGACGAAATTCATTCAAATTATGGTCTTCCTGAGAGTACTCATTTTTCAAGGGGTCTTCTGGACATGAACGAAGAAGATGAAGCGGATAATGAACCCGACATAAGAAATGATCATCTAGAAGGGATATGGGAGGATATCTCTTTATAAAAGAGTCAATTCATAAGATAATATTCATATGCAGAATTCTTTGAAAACTTTAAGGTTTTAACTATATTCCTTCTATATATGTTCTTAAACAAAGTCACTGATGACTATGAAGTTTGTTCTTGTTTTATTTTTGTGGTAGGATCCGATCCAAAGGGGCATGTTATATGTAAAAGAGGATGTTACGTTGTTGGGTGGGAATCAGATGAAGGCATGGTGAATATTATATTGGGCATGTATGTTGATTTACGTGCTATATTTGTAACTCATTGTATTTTTAAGTAAGTTATCTTATTGTATATATTCATTTAGGTGTTGTAATGTCATAGTATAATCATTAATTAAGAGGCCACATAACTCATGGTGAATAATATTTGTATTCGTTTCCCAATTCAATTTATTCATAATGGATTGTTCATAGCTTGTAACTTAGAGTATCAAATTTTATGTGCTGGATTGGGTGGTGGATTTGTGTATTATATGATCAGGAAGAACAGAACAGGAAAAAAATTCGGGAAACTTTGGACCGGAAATAAATACGCTGGTCTTAAAAGTTCAAATTTTAAGACCGGATGTATTTATATGTAATTTTAACGATTGTTTTATTAAACCAGTCGTTTAATGTTGAGACCAAATTTCAATAATACCATCACCTCATTTTTAATGCCTGGTTTCATAAAAAGGTCGTTAATTGTACGTCGTTAAATCTACTTTTTGTAGTATGTAAGTAGAGGACTTATTAGAAATCACATAGGAGACGCACTGGGTGGTTTTTTATTTAATATTGGAGGGGGAGGGAGTTATAATGCTGAAATAGGGGTGTGTTGTCGGGTTTGAAAGTCGCATGGGACTTGGGGTTTCGACACGTTATAGTAGAGACAGATTGTGTGGAGCTGGTTGAAAAAATCCCCCAGGTGTTATTGTGAATGCATTAGCATGTGATGCGAGCTATCTTTGTTCTGATTAGTTGTTAGTTTCTGAGCTTGTATTTCACCCCAAAAAAAGGGTTTGGGGGCAATTTTACATAGGAAGTTTTTACTAAAGGGAAAATTTGCCTCAAAAGCGTTAAAAAGAGAACAAATTTGCCCTAGCTGTTATCTCAATTAATTTTAAGCGTTTGTTGACCAAATATGTTGAGCTAACAGTCCATGTATGTGTCATCAACATTATTTTTGTTAAGGTACAAATATGCCCCAAAAATTTTAAATCTAATTTTGAAAAAAAAATGAAGTATATGACATATGGACTTCTGGGGTAAATTTGTACATTAACAAAAATAATGTGGATGACATATGGACTGTCAACTTAACATATTTAGTCAACTAAGGGTCAAAATGAATTGAGATTATGATCGGGGCAAAATTGCTCTTTTTAATACTTCTAGGGCAAAATTGCCTTGCTTCCAACAAACTTTGGGAGCAAAATTACCCCTTAGTAGAAGAAGTTGTACACAGCTAAATATGCTTCCACTATAAAAGGGTTATCCTAAGGTTATGATCGATATTTCACAACGGTTACTATTTAAATATTGAATAAAACTAATCAATCTTACTCAATGGTTAACTTTGATAAACATGTGAGTATGAATGAACTTGTTATTCCGTTGTTAAACAATAACAAGTAACCAATCATATCATTTGTTTTTAAAAAATCATTTTTGAGTATATCTCCTATTTAAAACTATTTGGCTAGTTTAATAATTTTATTACATTATTTATCAAAAAAATTATTACATTACAGTTTTTAAACTTTTTGAGTTAATAAAAAATTAATATAAAACTAAAGATAAATAAAGTAGATCACAAAAAATTTCTTTTTTTATGAAATCATAAAAAGTTTCTATCATCATGACCTAACTTGTAAACCATGAGAAGATCAAAATAAACAAAATCAGTATACCTACTACACTCAATTTCCAGGGAAACATGAGAAGAACCAATCCGACTTATCAACTTGTAATTGAAGCAAATATGAATTAATATCAAACTTCATTCTCCCTATTAGTTAGTCAAACATGAAACTAATTAATATATATTAGACATTTAGAAAAAAAAAAGTATTTTGGTCCAACTAACCCTAGTTATCTGAGCAAAAAAAAAAAAAAAACTAACCCTAGTTATTATATCTCCTGGCTCAGGCACAGAATATAACAAGTGGGAAGGCGCTCCTTGTTGTATACTAAGAACTTATACATAGCTAGGGGAAAAACAATTAAAAAAACACACACAAAACGACAAAAATCATGTACTTACTACACTTAATTTTCTGGGAAACGAAAAAGGAACCAATAAAACGTACCAACTTACAATGATGGATGATTGGATGAATATCAACCTTCAATTTCATTGTTGGCGGGTCAAATTAAATATGCATTAAACTGATGATGTAATTTTATCTTTTAATAAAAATGTGCACTTGGGTAGAGAAGTGAATTGGGGACACGTGTCACAAGTAGATAGGTCCTACCTCCTTATAAAAAGGTCAAGCTGTTGCCCTAATATCTACAACAAGCAATAGACAGTAAGAGAGAGGCATTCCCATCAATGCAATCAAAGCACTTGTTCCTTCTTTTGCTGGCTGTGGTGCTTATCACCACCGCATCCCTTGCAGATGCTGAGGGTCGCAAAACGAGTCCGGCCACTGTGAAATCCTCTCTGGCACATCATCATGATCATCATCATGGGGAAGGCACTGATATAGATGTTGAGGATCATCATGACCATGATCATGATCATGACCATGATGATGATCATCACCATCATCATCAATCAAAGAACTAAACATATCAGTATCAGCGCTAGCGCTCATGCTCTTGAACATGCTACTACTGTGGTTGTGTGTGAACTTTTCAAGGTTTCAAAATAAAAGTATCATCATATGATATTGGTTAAAGGCATGTATATGTAAATGTGTGTGTTGGGGTTGTGACAAAGTGTTGTTTGGACTTTCTAGAATAAGAATGGACATTAATCATGCGACATGCACATGTGGCCTGTTGTATTGTCAATTAGTCATATTTCTTCTATGTATTAATATATTTGAATATTTAGATACTGTCTTTATTGTAATATAAAATCTGCTAGTAATAATCTCATTTTGTAATTTATTGTTTGGCAACTACGAAAGAGGTTGATTTAAGTTTGATGTGGTTTCTTTAAAAAAAAAAAAAGGAATTTATGTTAAAGTTATCCATTTCCTAAAAATAAAATAAAAAAATCCTTAGAGTTTGTCTTAAAGTACTAAGTTTAAAGTCATTCATGTTCATATAAATAAAAATATTAATGTTTGAGGAAATATGCCACGAGCATTTAATTAAGAGAATAACTGACGAGAACAGGTTTGAGTATTTATCAGCTTGTCCAAGGCATTGGTATGATAGCATGATTCTTAATTAATAACCGTAAATTATTCAGTTGTATATGAAACTCCCTCCGGTCCTAATTATAGGACAACATTTGGGAGTTGATCTTGGTATTAATTATAGGACAAAGTTCTAACTTTTACCAATTTCTTCCCAAAATACCCCTATTGATAATTAAACACAGTAATAATTTAATACTGCACCTATATATTCTATAAGGTGAGAAATACATATAATTCATTTAGGGCTTTGTTGCATTACTTTTTAAACATTTTGACTTCTTTTTTCGGTAGCATTAAAATTTTGAGCACAAGAAGAGGGGTGAAATCATGATTACTGTAACAGAATCAAGAGAATAAATATAATTAACTAATTTGATTACCATCATTAATCTCTTTAAAGTTGGTAAATTTGTCATATAATTAGGACCGCAGGGAGTAGTACAATTCTTGGATATATCAATTATCCAAGGCATGGGTATGTTAGATGACAGTTGATTCTAAAAACCATAAATCGTAAAAACTATTCCCTAAGAACTAATTCATGCATTTGCTTATAAAGTATTTTAATGCTTCCATATTTAACCCTTTATAACGGTTAAGTATAAGCAAAACTAATTGTCAATTATGACTTTTCTGTAATAATGTATGAACCAACAGCTTTATTGTTTCAATTATCAATCCAATTTTGTGAATTGAGGTCCAATCAAAATATTGGTTGACTTGTGAAAATGACATGTGGGTGAGGAACAAATTTGAAAACATAATAACCAACATCTCTTGAGAGTAAGTGGAAAGGGACTTACTCTCCAACCACCATGTCCTTGGTTCAAGGCGTAAGAATTAAAAAAATGGTGTTGGGAGCTCTTTCCCTACGATCGTGGCCCAACACGGAGCGAAATCCGGATTAATCGGAACCGAAGGTTCCGTTGAATCGGGTGAGATACCAAAAAAAAATTTGAAAACATAATACGTAATTAATTTGCACAATGTGTTTTTTTTTTTAAAAAAAAAAAGTTATTCATTCGTCCAAGGAGAGAATTTTGTTTTCTAGCTTTTGTAAAATAAGTGCTAAAGCTAATATATAGCTACAATTATCAACATTGTTAAAATACTGGTATTGCAGTTCGGATAAATTATTTTACCTAACACCAATTTTCTTTAACAACTGCAATCGCTAGAAATAGTCAAGACATCCTTCCTTGTCGGGGGGGGGGGGGGGGGGGGGGGGAATAGTTTAGACATCCCGTTGGATAGATCGAATGGTGTGGTACAAGCCATGTGGTAGAATATTACGAAATATGCAGTTTTGAACTTTAAACCTTTTCTTCACCCACCCATTGTTAAAGACGTGGAGCGGTGTAGGCTATGCAGTTGATATCAACCGTGGGATGGATCCAACTGTTTGCACCATACACCACATCAACCACAATTTGAAGCAAATCAATAGCGTTGCGAGAATCGTGTCCGTTAATTTCTGGCTAACCTCTCGGCATGTTGACGAGGCCATTACTCGATTGTGAGCCCAATCTTCGATTGTCATATTTTTTTTTTTTTTTTTCCAACATCACTTATACAAAAGTGAGTGGGTCCCATTACAAAGATAAAAGAGAGAAAATATTTATGGAACCTACTCACTTTTATGTGAATGTGGCAGAAAAAAAAAACACACACACACACACACAATATACACACATATATACTGTTCTGGTATAGAACACAGATGTCGAGCCTGGAAGGCTAGTGCTTTGATATGGGATCAGTCTCCGCCCGAATATCTATGAGGTAGATATTCCGGCGAGTGTGGGATCATTGTACACAGGATGGACTTTCGCCAAAGGAGGTGCTGTGTGTATACAATGTGACTGAATGTAAATAGTTCAAGGTTTAGAACGTGTGCACCTTAATGGTCGACCCCTATATTTATAGAGAGTACCTTCGATCCTGTATCTGGGGCCTATCGTGATATTAGGCCGTTATATCATGTCCAAGATATGGAATCAGATATACCCGGATTACCAGTAAGATGAGATTTCCCATTATCATAGGAGGATCCCAACATGGGGTCTATTCCTTAGTGGGCCACCTCGGTATTGGGCCTAATTGGGGTCCGTAACAATTGCCCCCAGCCTGGTAGTTCAAGCTTTTGGGCTGCCGGGATGTATCTTGCCATCAGGCCGGGTTACTTTGCCGAGGGTCCCATCAGATTTAATGACCCGAGGTCTACTCTCCAAGGTCCGGGCTGGTACCGGGGTGCAAGATGATCCTACGGTCATGTCTCATGGATCCAGGCTAACCGCCGTGGTACTCAAGGGTCCGAGGTATTTCAGGATCCGTGGCGTTACCAGCTGTATAGCTGTATTTCGAGGCCAGCGTCTCTTTGCCTTCGTCATCATTGCCCCCGACACCTGTCTCCTCAGGATTGGCTTGGGAATACAACCGCCCTGCCTCGCCGTCAGCGGTTTTCGTGCGCATTCAATGCCCCTATTGCGTGTCTTGCGTCACCCCTACGAGTAGGGTGAATTGTCTCTTTTACCCCCGACGCTTCAACTTTGTTTCATATTTCCCTCCATTACTCACACTTCACTATTCACTTGGCATTCTTTCTCTACTTTCACGACTCTGGTTTTTCCCTGCTCCCACAGCGTCTCTGCGATTTTCATTTTTCGCCGCTTCTCCGATCGACGAACATCCTTCTCACTCAGGTATGCCTTCTTCTTCTCTCTTAATATTTCTAAATTGTGGTGGTTTTGCACCTCATGCCTTCCTCCACTATGTAGATTTCTCATTTTTTCTGGGTGAGTTTTAGTAGGCGTTCCTGGATAACCACAGGGTTCTGGATTCCTTCCACTAGATGCATACCCCCATTTTCGTAAGAATGTCCCTCATCTAGTTTCGTTTGCTTTGGCATCTTCTGTTCCTCATCGACCCTTTCTTGCCTATTCTAGGTTCCAACCTTTGGACTTGATGGATAGAATTAACCCTTCGTCTCCTTCGAAACAACTGCTAACCCCAGAAGAAGAAGAGGCGCTACGCGCCCCGTTTCCCTAGGGCCAGTTACTGGATATTCGGTTCCCCTCTGCCTGAGGGGGAAAGGTTAAACACCTACTTCATGGTGGGTCGAGTAGGGGAAGCACTGGGGGGTCCCGCTCTGCCTCCGCTGGGATCCCGAATGTTCGTCCTATCCCTGGTTCGCCGAACTCCAGAAGCCGAGGTGTCCTCGAAGCCATCCTGATCCAACCTCTCAACTATTATGAGCCCGGTCTGCGCGTAAGGACGGAACCCTCCCTGAGGGATACCTCGGCCCATGCTGGGATTGTATTGCCTCCAGCTCATACTATATCGTGAGCGGCCAGGATTCCCTGGCGGATGCTACTTTAGGCTCCTACCGACATATGACCTCCTTCATTCCCAACCCGGTCACTAGGAATCCGATTCGTCCTAGTCCTGTCAATTTACCTCCTCGCCATAACTTGCACGCTTCAGGTACAATGATGGGATTCTGATTTTAGTTTTATTGCTGTTTTAGGTATAAATGGGATCACCGTCGTCATCCGATCGGACGCCCTCTGTCACTGGAGAGTCAGCCTCTGGGAGTTCCCCTCAAGTTCTACTCCGAAAATATCCGTGGGTTACTCATGGAATCTTGACTACACATTCACTCATGGAATCTTGACTACACCGCTAACTACATCCTACGTCTGCCTTCCGATAAGGAGCCGATATGTTACGTTCGTGAAGGAACCGATACCTCTTTCTTTTTCTTTTATCAGGATTACGTCACCCAGCTCGGTATTCGCTTCCCGTTTACCGAGTTCCAAGTATCTGTTCTTAATTACCTCCGCTTAGCTCCTTCACAGCTCCATCCTAACAGGTGGGGTTTTATGCTTGCTTTTGAGAAGCTTTGCAACTCTTTTGTGGAGCCCATCCCTTATATAGCCACCGTATTCTTTACTTCTTTTGCCCCTTTACGCCACGCTCTAGCCAGGAGTCTTCCGACTTAAAGGGTTTGACCTCCATTCAGGGGGTCCCCGGTAGGAAGCTTTTTCACGCTTTCTCTAAGTCCTTCAAGCACTTCAAAAATGGCTTTTTTAAGGTGGTTGCCAAACCCGGGCAGTGACCGTCACCTCTTCAAAGTCAAAAATCATTTCCCTTGACCTGTTCAGGTATTTGGCTAGCAAGGGTCCTTTTGTTTGATAGGTCCCCCTGATCTGCGCGACTACTAGCTGTGAATCCATTAGGACCTTTACTCTCCGTGCTCCATGTTCCTTTGCCTACTATAGTCCGGCCAACATTGCTTCATATTCTGCCTGGTTATTTGAGGTTGGGAAGTTGAGTGAAGTGAGTGTTCGATCGTGACCCCTTCTGGGTTTTCGATTATAATCCCAGCTCCACTTCCCTTGGCGTTTGATGATCCATCAACGTACACCTTCCATACCCCGAGTCCAACTGTATCCTCTTCATAAGCCGGGATGAGTTCCCTTACAAAATCCGCCAGTGCTTGCGATTTGATCGCGTGTCGGGACTCATATGTGATGCCGAACTTGGATAGCTCTATTGCCCAACTGATCATCCTGCCAGCCAAATATGGTCTGTGCAACACCTGTCGGATCGGTTGACTGGTTCGAACGACGACCTGGAATCCATGAAAGTACTGACGCAGTCTTCTTGCCGCCACAAGCAGGGCGAAAGCAACTTTCTCTAATTTCTGATACCTCAGTTCCGAAAACTGCAACGCTTTACTTATGAAGTAGATGGTTCTTGGCTGGCCTCTGTCTCCCGAACCAGGACCACGCTCACAGCTTCCTCCCCTACCGATAAGTAGAGGAAAAATACCTCTCCTGGTTCAAGTTTTGACAATACTGGCGGGGTCGCCAGACATTGCTTGATCTTGTTGAATGCCGACTCACACTCCGGGTTCCATCCTCCTTGCGCCTCCTTTTTCTGGAGTTTGAAAAAAGGAAGAGCCCTTTCTGCTGATCTCGGTAGAAATCTAGTTAATGCCGCCAGCCTTCCCGTTAACTGTTGGACTTCTTTCTTGTTCTGAGGGGCTCTCATGTCTAAGATCGCCCTACATTTGTCCGGGTTGGCCTCAATTCCCCGGCTTGTTAACAAAAACCCTAAGAACTTCCCTGCTAGAACTCCGAACGCGCATTTGGCTAGGTTAAGGCGAATTTGGTATGCCCGCAGTTTCTCAAAGGTTTGTTCCAAGTGCCAGATATGGTCTTCGGGGTTCATGGTCTTGACGACCATGTCGTCGATGTAAAATTCTATGTTTTGCCCGAGCTGGTCTTCAAAGACTCGGTTCATCATTCTCTGGTAGGTGGCCCTGGCATTCTTCAACCCGAAGGGCATCACGTTGTAGCAATAGTTAGCTATTTCGGTTATAAAAGCTGTCTTCTCTTGGTCTTCTGGATGCATTATGATTTGGTTGTACCCGGAATAAGCATCCATGAAAGATAATAACTGGTACCCGGCCGAGTTGTCTACCAGTTGGTCGATGTTGGGCATTGGATATGAATCCTTAGGGCATGCTTTGTTGAAGTCCTTATAGTTCGTGCACACCTTCCATTTATCGCTTGGTTTCATGACCATGACCACGTTTGATAACTATGTTGTGTATTGTATTTCCCTGATGAACCCGGCGTCCAACAGTTCGTCGACGTGTTGTTCCAGGGCTACTTGCCTGTCTACCCTTGTTTCCTCTTCTTCTATGCAACCGGTACTGAGCCCGGCCGGATCGCGAGCCTATGGCAACAAAATCTAGGGTCTATCCCGAGAATTTCTTCCGACGTCCAAGCGAATACATCTCGGTTCTTCCTTAAGAAGTTCTTCAGTTGGTCTTTCAGCTCTGGACTCATGGCTCCACCAATCATCGTAATCTGGGTGGCCTCGGTTCCTAGTATGAAGTCTTCGAGTTCACTTTCTGGCTCTGGGCGGGGGACCTCGGGCTTCTCCCTTAGGTCGAGTTCGACCACGACTATGGGCCGTCTTACCTGTATTCTTCCCGCCGCGCCTGCATTTCTCTCACCTTTTTACATTCGAGGTGGGGATGAAGGACTGCCTTCACCTTCCCAGATTGTCTCGAAATAGCACTGTCGGGGTTCTTTTTGGTCTCCAGCGATCATGACAACCTAGTTTCTGTTATTCGCCATTTTCAACTTCTGATGCTTTGTGGATACCAACATATCCCACTTATGGATAGTCGACCTACCTAGTATGATATTATATGGAGACGGGAAGTCAGCCACGATGAATCTTACCCGCTCTGACTTGAACGCTTCTTTGGTTCCCAGTGTTAACCTGAGGTCGATATACTCTTTAGGGGGTGAGTGCTCGCCGTTAAACCCTATAAGGGTTGTTTTGCATGGTTTCAGATCCTCTATGTCGAGTTTTATCCTTTTGAAAGCATCCTAGCTTATGATATCTGTCGAGCTGCCTGCGTCCACGAAAATTCCTTTTACCCGACAGTTTATTAGGGTTCCGGTGATGACCAAACCATCCTCATGGCCTGGAACTACGTCTTTCATATCCTCATTAGTAAAGGCTAACGGCGGAGGCGTCAACTTGCTATTGTCTTCTTTGAATTTGGGGATGTTCCTGACGGAGAGGATCTCCCTCAAATATTTCCAGTGCTGACTTGATGCGTCTCCACCACTGCCGAGAGCTCCGCTGATGACGCTGCAATTGAACTCGACCTCTAGGAACTCCTCGTCATCACTATGCGGCTTCCGCTGCTTTTCGTCCTTCTTTCGGTCCTGTGCCGGGCTAGGACTCTGCCTCTACGGTTTCTTTTGTTATTTTTCCGTCCCTGTGTTTTGATCACATACTGGCACAATCTCCCTTCTTGTACGAATTTTTCGATTGCGTCTCAGAGTTTGTAGCATTGATCCATAGTATGGCCCGGTCCGTCATGAAACGCACAGAATTTGGATTGGTCTGTGGTAGTTTGATATCGGAGGGGTCAGGGTCTTTCCACCCTTTTCATCTCGGTCAGCGATACCTCCTTCCAAATTTAAGAACGTGCCACATTCAAGGGGTGTATCTGTCATACTTCGCCTTCCCTTCAACTCTTTCCCCCCTGGGCCTGCTGTCACAGTTTTGCCTGTTGGAATCTTCTCTTTTAGGTGGCCCTTTTCCCCGTGGAGGTGTATCCTTGCCTCGGTCATTCCCGGCTGCGTTAGCTAACTCTATCTGTTCCACATCTAAGTACTGCTTTGACCGTGTGTTGAATTCCGTGAGGGTATACACTTTATTTTTGAAGATGGAATTCACCAACTGGGATGAAGGATCCAGTCCATCTATAAGACAATGTACGTGTATGCTCTCCGGAAGAGATCATACCTGCAATGCCACCCCCTTGAATCTGTCCAAGTACTTCTGGAGTGTTTCACCGCGCCGTTGCTTAATCTTGCTAAGGGCGAACTGCGACTTGGGCTGCTTCTTACTTGTTGCAAAGTTTAACTCAAACTTGGTTCCGAGGTCTTTGAAACTCTGAATTGAATTGGTTGGCAGCAAAATTAGCCATTTATGGGCCGGTCCAGTTAGCGTGGCGGCAAAGAGTCAGGCAATGACCGGCCCTCCAATTCGTTGTATGAACATGAGTAACTCGAATGTATCTAGGTAGGACCTCGGATCTTGTGTTCCGTCATATTTGGGCAGGTCTGCCAGGTCAAATTCTCCGGATAAGGTTCGTTTGCTATCTCGTCTGAGAAAGCACTGCTGTTGCGGCCTACCGCGTATCTCATCTTATACTTTTTTGGGGAAGTTTCCCGCCGAGGTGGTTTCTCATGACCTCGGTCTTCATCATCCGGGGTAATCTTGGCATGCGTTTTCTTTTGGGAGGAAATTGGATTCCGGATTCGAGGTCGCCCCGAATCCGTTTGTGGAACAGTTGTGCCGGTTTCTTGTTGCGTAGATCTCGGCTGCTCACTGACCGTCTTTTCTTTTCTAGCTTGTCCATCCTCCCGGTCACGTCACTGTATCATCGCCGCTAGCTGGTTGCAGCGATCCTCCATCATTCATTGCATCACCCTTAAATCCTCCTGACGTTGGAGGTTAGTGTGCTTCTCTATATTTTCCATTTGCCTCAGCATTGAATCCTAGGTTTTCCGTAGAAGAATAAAGTCCGGACTTGAGGCTGAGACTTCTTGTGCCGTCGCGCACTGAGGTTTGGCCGTCACTGCAGGGGAGGAGGCTGTATCAGATACGTCGTTCCCCTCATTCGCATCATTGTCTTCCGGGACATCCTTGGGCAGCGGCGGGTCTTGCATTTGTTGCTGTTGATTCGCCTGAGCCTGTGGTGGATTTCCAGGCTGAGGGTTCCGACTGCTGCTTCTGGTATTAGCCATCGTCGGTCACGGGGATCGAAATTTAACGTCCCCACGGTCGACGCCAATGTTCTGGTGTAGAACACAGATGTCTAGCCTGGAAGGCTAGTGCTTTGATATGGGATCGGTAGACTCCGCCCGAATATCTATGAGGTAGATATTCCGGCAAGTGTGGGATCACTGTACACAGGATGGGTTTTCGCCAAAGGGGGTGTTGTGTGTGTACAGTGTGACTGAATGTAAATAGTTCAAGGTTTAGAACGTGTGCACCTTAATGGTCGACCCCTATATTTATAGAGAGTACCTTCGATCCTGTATCTGGGGCTTCTCGTGATATTAGGCCGTTATATCATATCCAAGATATGGAATCAGATATACCCGGATTACCAGTAAGATGGGATTTCCCATTATCATAGGAGGATCCCAACATGGGGTCTATTCCTTAGTGGGCCACCTCGGTATTGGGTCTGATTGGGGTCCGTAACACACACACACACACACACACACACACACACATATGTATATGTATAGATCGAAAGAGGTTAGTTTCCACAATATGATGAATCTTGTTTCAAATCCCCACTAAAAACAATTGCTTAGATTTAGTGTTAAACAATTCCTCGAATAAAATTGCCTCTAATAAGACTTGTGCCTATGAGAAAATGTATATGCTTTAAGGAGATGCTAATAATAATAATAGTAATAATTAACCTCTCAAGCATTTTTAGAGGACAATTTTTCAATTGTGACCCCTCTCCGTGATTGTTAACCGCTACAAAATTTTCATTTTATTTTATTTATTCTTGTGACATTTTTTTCCATTCTATTTTATTCCCATTAAATTTTTTTAAAGGTCATTCTAGTGGATCAGATCTAATTTGAACATTGTTAGCCTAATTGAAGCATTTTAAAATTATTTTTTTGGATTCACATCAACTCAAATATAAAATCTTGTGTTTCATCGTTGCGCATTCTGCTTTAGATCATCGTCTATTTTTCTTATGCTTAAAATACAATAACAAAAGCCTTTTCAATAAATGAAAGGTAAACCCACGTAATCATGTGAAAAAAATAATGATGTGACTTATAAACCTAACAAATTTTTTTATCTTCTATCTTAGAGAAGGGAAATAGCATCATTGATGGCACTGTAGCAGTGTGATAAAACTTCACTATTTAAACCACTTCACTTGAATTCTATAAATAATAATAATAATAATAATTAATAAATACTACTGCCGCCGGCACTAAAAAAAGAGGAGCTAGCAGAAACAAAAAAAGAGAAAGAAGAAGAAAATCAAGAGGAACAAGGTGATTATAGAAGCCATGGTCTTCATCTCTTCTAGTTCTTCCAACTTGCTACTTCCTAGCCCTAATTAGCTCTCTTGTATGGTGATTTTTGGGTGGTGACTGAAACTCTAGGCCAAGGAAGATAGAAATTTGCAAGAAGCACAACCAAAGGTTAAGGTATGTGATGTTCTTGACCTTATTGTTGTTGTTCTTCGTATTGTTGATGGTGAAACCGATTTCTTCTTGCCTTCTTGTGAGTTTGAAAGTCTTAAAGACCAAGGGGAGGTTCTGTCAAATTTGATAAAAGATGGTTAAAGCATGATTAAGGCTCCAACTATGAGCTAGTAAATGAATTGAAGCTAAACTATGGTGTTTAAGGAATGAAACTTGGAAAAACAACTTTGTTTTCCGTTAGCCCTAATTTTGGCTAGAACAGGACATGTATAAGGGATGAGATTTTGTCTATTTTGACGCCTCCAATGTGTTTAAAATTAAAATTTATGTTGGGTAATGATTAGGAAGTGATTTTGTAAGTACTATAGGATTGAATCAGGCTAAAACCCTAAATGCTACCAGTGTTGATCTCTACGTGGCAGTCAACTTGTGACATATTTTTGGTTAAGTATATGGTATCCAATGGCTATGAAACTTTTCACACTTAAAGTAGACATGACAAGATTTAATTTGATTGTCATATGGATAATTTGGATTTGTATATGTTGAGTAATGAATTTCTTAACTTGAACATTGAATCTGGAATGCCTTTCTGGATAGTGTAAAATAATTGTTGAAAGCTGGTCAGTATGCATGTATTTGATTGTGGAAGGAATTTTTCTTTGAAAATATACTCAACAATGTTTATATAGCCTTTGGAATCAACATAATTGGACATGTGAATAATGAGTTATGAATTTTCAAAGCTGATTGAAAATTCTGACCAATTCTGGAATGTCATGCAACAATGAGAAATTAAGGGCTTTAATTCTAGAATTAGATTGTAAGAGATGTAATAAGCTCTTAAGGGTTAATGAAGGTGGAATATCACCTAGAGGTGAATAGGTGATTACAAAAATTCTTTCGGAATAAAAAAAACTCAAAGAAACTAAGACAGAGATAGAGAGAAATGGATACAGAGAATTTATATTGATTCGGTCTAACTCTTTGACCTACGTCCAGTCCCCAAGAACTTTGAGATTTCACTAATTCACAATGGGTTACAATTGCACACTTTGTACTTAGGACGATCCTCTCACTCTAGGACTCACTCCCCCTTACAAGTTGTAATCGTACACTCACACTTAAGGTTCCACAACCTTAAGATTTAAACAACTAAGATAATCAAATAGTGTTTAACTCCTCACTGAGTAAATAAAATAACAGGCACTGAAGTACAGTCAAATATCTGAAGATATTAATAAAACAGATGAAACAGAAGATTGCAATAAGTTCGAATTGAATGCGCAGAGTTTCGGTAGGTGGCAGAATTGAATGTGATGAGCTTTTATAGCGTCTTCCATTAATGCCGTTGTGAAGCTTTGAATATAGCCATTGAGTCTCTTCAAACTTCCGTTAGGAACAGAACGTTTCCGTTAGCTACAGTCGACCGTTGGTTCATAATGTGTTCACCGTCGACCTTACTTTAGCTCAGAAGATGACTCATAACGAAAGCTGGAATATGTATTCCTCTTAGGAATGGTTTCGTCTGCTACAAAATCTCATCTTGTCAATGAAAGCATTACTTGAGTAGCAGCTTGACAGAGAGTATTCTTCATTCTAGCTCGACCATGCTTGGGCACAAAGAATGCCTTGCTCGAGTAGGCTGCTCGAGTGTTACTTAACTGATGCTCGAGTAAGCTTCTGTAAAATACTTAACACACTGTTAGATGGAGTGTGCTCGAGTAGAGACAGACTCCTGCTCGAGTATACTTCTTACTTGGGCAACAATTTCTGAATCAAAACCTTAGTATTTGTTATCATCAAAACACCGAGAACTAACATTCTCCCCCTTTTTGATGATGACAATACTTTAAAAAGATTTGAGATAAGTTTTAAATTTGGTTTTGATGTCAGTAAGCACGGATAATGAAATATGTAGCGATAGAAACAGAGATTCCATAAACATAGTATTTGAAGTAGTAATCCACCGTCTGAGAATGTATGTTTATAAGAGCTGACGTTTGCTCAAGATGACCCAAGGAATTGGGGAGCCAAAGCGAGAATTGGTCAAGTATCCAAGTAGTAACTTTAACTCTCACATTCATGTATGTCTGTATATGTATGTTGAACCATGTTTGTGAATAGTTCTGCCTATACGAGGTCTGCATCACTCGTGGCTCGGTTGAGCAGAAGGGCCAACTATGGGTGTAATATCCTGAATTTTGGGTATAGGAATTTGAGGATAAGCCTGTATCTGGCAGACGACTATGCCCAATTCAAGAAGTGTGATATTAAATCTTAGAAATATTATATAAGATTTTGTTATGAAATTAGGCCATCACTTCGACTAATGAGGTAGAGAATGAAGAGGAGGCCAAAAATAAATTTTATTGGTGGCCAATAAGTATGAACAAGAACTAAGGAAATGTGAAGAAGTCATTATCCACCTCCCCCTGCCTCTTCTTGCGCCATGTATAATTTTAAGGCAAGTAAAATGCTTACAGAAAAAGAATGATTACCTTACAAAAGCACTTGAGAAATTCACTAAGGGAAGTGCAATGCTCAAGGTTATTTTGAAACAGCAAAGATTCACAAATGACAGATCAGGAATTGGGTACAAACCTGATTTTGATAAAAGGAAAGGCAACAAGAAATTTGGAGAAAAATCTTATATGAATTATTTTAGAAAATCTGTTCATTCTTCAAATCCTTTTGCTCATTGCAATTATTGCAATAAAAAAGGTCATACTACTCTTTCCTGTTTTCATAAAAAGGAAAGAAAGAGTAAACTTGTAGGTAATTATCAATGGGTGCCTAAGGGATCTTACAAGGTTCCTAAGACACAAACTAACCTCAAATAACCCAAGAAACGATGGGTACCTAAAACCTGATCCTTTGTGATTTGTAGGTTTGTCTAAGAGCATCGAAATCCAACAAGTGGTATATTGACAGTGGATGCTCTAGACACATGACGAGAGATCATACTAAATTTGCTACTCTCAAGACCAAGGATGGTGGCAAGGTGACCTTTGGTGGAAATCAATCCGGAAGGATTACTAGAATTGGTGAAGTTGACCACAACGATGGACCTCAAATCAAAGACGTCTACCTTGTAGAAGGTCTCTACCACAATCTCCTCAGTGTGAGCCAAAACACAGACAAAGGTAACCTGGTTATCTTTGATTATGAGGAATGCTTGATAGTCAACAAGAATGATCTGCCCTTAGTCAACATTAGATCAAAAGCCTTATTCAGGGCTCCTAGAGAAAGTAACTGTTACACTCTAAACCTCTCTAATAATTGCAATAAAATCACTTCTAAAAATTGCTTTATTAGTAACTTGGAAGAAAGTTGGCTATGCACAAGCGTTTAACTCATGTCAATATGTTTCAACTTGACAAGTTGCTAAGAAAAGATTTGGTCATTGGCCTACCAAAACTCAATTTCAAAAATGACATGATTTGTCATGCTTATTAGAAAGGTAAACAGACTAAATCATCATTTAAATCTAAAAAAAATATTTCGATCAGCAGCGGAATTGAAAAATTTTTACGAATCCCATCCGAGGATCGCTCAACCACGTTTATATCAAGGTTCGTTAGAAACCATACCTATGCGAATTAATAAGCATCTCTTTCAATTTGATCTGATGGGCTACCTTCTCTATCAACAGGAGCAGACTCTGCGAATCTCCTCCCTCTACCGGTTTCCACACAAACAGCCTCCAACACCGACGGCAGCATGCTAGCGCCTTCAATATTTTTCGCGTCTCACTTTTCTCTCTAGGGTTTCTCGCGGCTTTTCTAATTCACCCGTCTCCTTAATACGACTAGATCAATATCTATTATAGGGTTTCTAAAACCCTAATAAGCCGATATTAAAATATTCAAAATTAATCCAATCAATTTTGAAATTCGAATTTTAATTAAAATAATATATTAATTGAATCTATCAAATAGATCTAATCTAATTTATTTATTTAATCTGAATTATAAGCCTACATATTTAATTTATCTTTATAAATTAAATATGAGATATTATATCTAAATTTAAATTAAATGAGACATATGATATCTTTATTCAAAAATTAAATATGACATACAATATCTCTATTTATTATAGTTATTTAATTTATCAAATAAATTAAATACTATATATAATAATATTATTATCTATAAATAATATCATTATTAATTAATTTCAAATTTAGTATATATATATATATATATATATTCATCCTAGATTAAATACAGTATTCATTAAATCTTAGACATATCTAAGATTCAATGAATTTGGACACTTTTGCTCGTGTTGAGCTATTCTTGTATGCGACCCTGCAGGCCCACATGAGATTGGCAGTGGGCCAGTACTGTACCCGCCCACAAGTCGCAAGCAGCCTCTAGCAAGACATTGCGACTACCCAATACATATGGGGATCGATGATATGATACAACCTATCGTACAACCATGTCACGTCTATTTTGTCACGCGATAATTTGGTCAAGGATGAGGCATGGATAATTTCAACTTCATGTTCTTGACCACTACTTTCTCGATTCTTGAGTAGTCTAACAATTGAAATGGAAACTCTTTTCCATCGTAGTACGGCCATACATTTCTCAGACTTACTCATCGGGGCCCAGTATTACTCTCTACAAATGTGAGGGACAAATTCCATCTTGACCATTCACATTCCTCCGCATGAAAAACCACTGACTCCGATCCAAGCCTTTGTCATCACCCGGTCAAAGGTGACTTTTGACTAGGTCAAAGAGCAGTGACTCATCATGTAGGAATCCATGATGATCTCAGGTCAAAGGGCATTGTGACGCGGTTATACATGAGATAAGCTTATGATTAAATCCATGCAGCTTTCTCATAATGGGTCAGTCCAGCACCTTGTACTCTTACAAGTTCCCATGACTTTGATTGGTATCTCCATACTTATCAAAGTCATACTGGTCTTATTTCATTTTCGCTCCCGCGTAGATCACCGACCAAGGACATTTAGGATAATCTATAAGATATATCCAAGGATCAGTTATCACTATAAACATGCAAATGAAATGATAACTAAATGAGAATGACTTGCCCCTAGGGCATAATTTCCAACAAACTCCCACTTGCACTAGGTGCAATCATTCATTACTCTAATTCCCAATTCCCTAACATGACGCTCATGTTTTGCTTGTGAAAGCGGCTTAGTAAAAGGACCAACATCATTGTCTTCTCCTAGTACTTTGCATACTTTTATATAATCTCTATCATTGATTTCTCTGATAAGATGAAATCGCCTGAGTATATGCTTGGTCCTTGTTGTGATCTAGGCTCCTTGGTCTGCGCAATAGTGCTGCTATTGTCACAGAATAAGTCTATTGGATTTGTGATGGTAGGAATCACCCCAAGTTCATTAATGAACTTTCTAATCCAAAAGGCCTCCTTAGCTGCATTCGATGCTGCTATATACTCAGCTTTTATTTCATAATCAGCTACAGTGCTCTGCTTAGAGCTCTTCCAGCTTACCGCACCACCATTCAACAGGAATACATATCCTGGTTGCGATCTTAGATCATCTTGGTCAGTTTGGAAACTCGCATATGTGTAACCAGTCACACAGAGCTCATCTTCCAAAACACCATATACCAAGAATAAGTCCTTAGTCCTTCTTAAGTACTTTAGGATATTCTTGACAGAAGTCCAGTGACCCTCACCGGGATCTTGTTGATATCTACTGGTCATGCTTAAGGCAAATGACACATCCAGTCGAGTACATAACATGACATACATGGTAGATCCAATAGCGGAGGCATATGAAATCTTACTCATGCGGTCTCTTTGATCTTGTGTACTAGGACACAGATCCTTATTGAGATGGATGCCATGAGACATGGGCATGTAGCCCCTTTTAGAATCCTGCATACTGAATCTATGCAGTATCTTGTCTATGTATGTGCTTTAACTTAGGCCTATAAGCCTCTTGGATCTATCTCTATAGATCCTGATCCCAAGGATATAAGTGGCTTCACCTAAATCTATCATTGAGAAAGACTTTCCTAACCAAGACTTGACACTCTGCAAGGTAGGAATGTCATTCCCAATGAGTAGGATGTCATCTACATAAAGCACTAGAAATACAACTGTGCTCCCACTAACCTTCTTGTAAACACAAGGTCCATCGATGTTTTGAGTGAATTCAAACTCTTTGACCACTTCATCAAAACGACGATTCCAACTCCGAGATGCGTGCTTCAATCCATAAATGGATATTTGAAGCTTGCAAACTTTTACCAGAGTCCTCTGGACGCACAAAGCCCTCAGGTTGTGTCATGTACACATCCTCAAGGAGCATTCCGTTAAGGAAGACAGTTTTGACGTCCATCTGCCATATTCATAGTCATAATATGATGCAATGGCAAGAAAGATTCTAATTGATTTGGCCATTGCAACTGGGGAAAAGGTTCCATCATAGTCTACACCATGAGTTTGAGTGAATCCTTTTATAACCAGTCGTGCCTTAAAGATATTTACTTTGCCATCCATGTCAGTTTTCTCCTTGAAAACCCACTTCCACCCAACGGTTTTTACACCTTCAGGTGGATCGACTAAGGTCCATACAATATTGTAGTACATGGATTGCATTTCAAACTTCATGGCATTAAGCCATCTTTCAGAGTTCGGTCCCACCACCCCCTTTCGATAGGTAGTTGGCTCATTCTGCTTAATGAGCAAAACATCAAGACTTCCAGTAATCAGAAATCCATATCTCTGAGGCTGTAGCCGTGATCTATCGGACCTTCGTGAGCCTTGTGTTACTTGAGTAGGCTCAACAACTTGTTGTGAGTCTTCTCTAGTTTCCATCTGTGGTTCTACATTGTCCTGTAACTCTTGAACTTCTTTGAGGTTCACCTTACTCCCACTAGTTCTTTTAGAGATAAACTCTTTTTCCAAAAAGATATCATTCCGAATAACAAACACTTTGTGATCGGTGGGATTGTAGCCATAGTATCCTTTAGTTTCCTTAGGATACCCCACAAAAAGGCATTTTGAAGATCTGGATGATAATTTATCAGAGGCTTGTTGTTTAACATAAACCTCACATCCCCAAATCTTAAGAAATGACAAACTGGGTTTCTTCCCAGTTCATATCTCATATGGTGTCTTTTCAACTGCCTTTGACGGAACACGATTTAGTGTGAACGCAGCTGTTTCTAGGGCATGGCCCCAAAAGGAAGGAGGAAGATCTGTTTGACTCATCATAAATCGAACCATATCTAATAGAGTTCGATTCCTCCGCTCAGAAACACCATTCCGTTGAGGTGTTCCTGGAGTAGTAAGTTGTGAGATGATCCCACAACTCCGAAGATGGTCAATGAACTCTTGGCTCAAATATTCACCACCCCGATCAGATCGAATTTCCTTATTTGTTTTGCCAAGTTGGTTTTGCACTTCATTTTCGAATATTTTGAACATTTCAAAAGATTCATACATATATTTCATTTAAATAGATATACCCATATCTATTGAACTCGTCTATGAAATAATGAAGTACAAATGACCTCCTCTGGCAGATGTATTCATTGGTCCATACACATCAGTATGTATGAGGCTCAATAAATCAGTGGCACTCTCACTATGCCCAGTGAAAGGTGCCTTTGTCATCTTTCCCAATAAACAAGACTCACATATATCAAATGATTCAAAGTCAAATGATTTAAGAAATCCATTTGTATGGAGTTTCGAAATGTATTTCTCATTTATATAGCCTAGATGACTGTGCAATAGGTAGGTCAGATTCAAATCATTTGACTTGATCCTTTCGGTAGTTTATGTCATAGAAATGTCCATTCAATTTTCTACTGTCCTTGGGACCCTACACATTTATACAAATGTGAGAATCACATGCAGTATCTAATACCCATGTTGAGGAAGTAGAAAAGTGAATATCTATGACATAGATACCTGAAGTGATAGCCTCGCTATCCTTCTTGTTCTTTTCCAGATCTTCGAGGTAGAGTTTGCAATTCCTCTTCCAATGACCAAGTTCATTGCAGAAGAAGCAGACCCCATCCTTCGGAGGTTTTGCCTTCTTGGCTTTCCGTTTCATACCATTTCCTTCCTGAACGGACAAAACAGTGTCGGGCCTCTTCTTAAGGCTTTGCTCAGCAATTTTGAGCATCCCATGCAGTTCAGAAATTGATTTCTCCATGTTGTTCATGTTGTAATCCATGACAAAAGTTATCATAACTTCCTGGGAGTGAGTTCAAGATCACATCTGTAGCTAACTCCTGGGACATGAGGAATCCAAGCCTCTCAAGGTGATCAATGTAGCCTTTAATTTTCAACAATGAGGACCAACTGATGCACCTTCAACCATCTTGTAGGAGAACAAGGCCGTTGTGGTCTCAGACCTCTCTTGCCTTTCCTGTTGCTGGAACATTTCCATAGGATGATCAATCATCCCAGAGGCCTCCACAAGTTCTAGATCTCTGTCAAGGTCTAGAACCATAGTAGCAGGCATCCTGCATCCACAGAGTCATCCTTATGCTTCGTATAAGCTTCAGTTTGAGCTCTTGGATCTATAGCGGCAGGCTCGTCAGGAATGGGTTGATTGATGAGATACTCCTTTCCTTCATGTTTAGGATCAACGCTTAAGTTCCTAAACAAGTCAAGAAGGTTTGTCTCATCGAGTTCGTCCTTCTCAAGGACTGATCGCATTGATGGTGTTGCGGTGTTACTATTGCTAGTCTATATGATTCTACAACTAAAAGATATGCAAAGTTTAATTAGTAACCTCCCATTGAATTAATAACCCCCATTATAATTAGTGGGCTAAGATCCATATTTGGCTTAAATTTAAGTCCGCTTTGGCAGGACGCTTGAAATCAAGTTATTTAGGTAGGCAAACTTTTTTCCAATTACATCACATGTAACTCTTAGATCTTTATGGGATTCGATTATCATATGATTTGGCATGTTTAATCCCATCTAATGCCTTGAGATCCAAAACCGTTTTGATGATCTCAATTAAGTCAAGACAATAATGAATATTCAGTATCACCATTACTCACTCTTGTCTCACCAAGATAACTCAAATAAATCCACTTTGGTGGAACATACAAATGGGCGATCGAGATTTTGACAAGTATTCATTTATTGATGGCATTTTGACTTAAGATTTTATTTAGAGGGTATATTTGGTATAGTCTAATTAATCCTATTAATTCTACCTATATGAATGCAATCACAATTGTATGTCATATAAAATCTAAATTAATCGAGGTGATCCAATCAAATCTTAATTAAAATTCTAAATTAATTATGAGTGATATAATCAAATCATAATTAAAACTCTAAATTAATTATGAGTGATCTAATCAAATCATAATTAAAACTCAAAATTAATCATGCAGTGATCAAATTAAGACTTAATTAAAAATAAACGTGACACAACATGGCTCTCCTAACCTAGAATCCTCTCAAGCCAATGAGGGAACTTCTCTAAATAAGAAAAGAGAAATACATAGGAGAAACCTCATTTAACATACGTGGGGAGTGGGATGAGAAGAGAATGTACAACAAGAATATTTAGAGAGAGGCATGGCACACAGGCCATATTTAAAATTTACAACACTTGTAAAACTCTAGAGCCATGTTGTTCACCATACCCAAACAACATTTGAAAGGTAAATCACAATATATATTAATTCATATATTATGAAATAAAATATTATGATTAAAATTATAGAGTTTAAATTAGATAATTTAAACTATATTATATATTATATAATATCATATCATATCATGATTTAAATTCTCTAATTTCTATTATATTGTATAATATAATATGATGATTTAGATTCTCGTGCTACGAACAATCAGCCGGTCCCTACGGCACTTCGAAATTTTTGAAAACATCATATTGTTTTGTAAAGATTTTTCATAAAACATAATTTCAAGAACAAAACCCTAATATTTTGAAAAGACATAATCGTTTCAAAAATTTTGAAGTGCTCGACCAGTGTTGCCTGATCGTTCGAACTCAGGTCTTCCAACGTTACTAGAACGTACGAGCATCATTCGACCCCTACGTGTCCAAAACGTGAGCGAGATCGATGTCCGATCTGAACGCTTCAGAACATGACCGATCTGTGAGCGTTATGAACATCCGACCCCATCACATCCGCTATCCATCCTGAACGATTCAGAACGTCACATATCTGAATGTGACCACCGGTTCTGATCTGAATGTTTTAGACCCACATGAAAACTGCCACAAATCCGATCTGAACGATTTAGAATCGGCCGCAACAACGAACTAGCTATTCATAGAAATCCTAACGTGAACTATCATATTCAAACACATACTAGATTCGGTTTTGCATGCATCTATTTCAATGCATACACAAATTCGGTTTCAACATATATATCACATTTATTAAAACTCAAGCATAAACCCAATTTAAACGCTCGGTTGACCTGGCTTTGATACCACTATTGGGATCCGTACACGCAGCGGAATTGAAAAACTTTTACGAATCCCATCCGAGGATCGCTCAACCGCGTTTAGATCAAGGTTCGTTAGAAACCATACCTATGCGAATCAATAAGCGTCTCTTTCAATTTGATCTGATGGGCTACCTTCTCAATCAATAGGAGCAGACTTTACGAATCTCCTCTCTCTACCGGTATCCACATAAACAGCCTCCAACACCGACGGCAGTGTGCTAGCGCCTTCAGTATTTTCGCGTCTCACTTTTCTCTCTCGGGTTTCTCGCGGCTTTTCTAATTCATCCGTTTCCTTAATACGACTAGATCAATATCTATTATAGGGTTTCTAAAACCCTAATAAGCCGTATTAAAATATTCAAAATTAATCCAATCAATTTTGAAATTCGAATTTTAATTAAAATAATATATTAATTGAATCTATCAAATAGATCTAATCTAATATATTTATTTAATTTGAATTATAAGCCTACATATTTAATTTATCTTTATAAATTAAATATGAGATACTATATGTCAATTTAAATTAAATGAGATATATGATATCTTTATTTGAAAATTAAATATGACATACAATATCTCTATTTATTATAGTTATTTAATTTATCAAATAAATTAAATACTATATATAATAACATTATCATCTATAAATAATATCATTATTAATTTCAAATTTAATAATAATAATATATATATATATTCATCCTAGATTAAATACTGTATTCTTAGACATATCTAAGATTCAATGAATCTGGACACTTTTGCTCGTGTTGAGCTATTCTTGTATGCGACCTTGCAGGCCCACATGAGATTGGCAGTGGGCCAGTACTGTACCAGCCCACAAGTCGCAAGCGGACTCTAGCAAGACATTGCGACTACCCAATACATATGGGGATCGATGATACGATACAACCTATCGTACAACCATGTCACGTCCCTTTTGTCACGTGATAATTTGGTCAAGGATGAAGCATGGATAATGTCAACTTCATGTTTTTGACCACTACTTTCTCGATTTTTGAGTAGTCTAACAATTGAAATGGAAACTCTTTTCTATCGTAGTACGGCCATACATTTCTCAGACTCACTCATTGAGGGGCCCAGTATTATCTCTCTACAAATGTGAGGGACAAATTCCATCTTGACCATTCACATTCCTCCGCATGAAAAACCACTGACCCCGATCCAAGCCTTTATCATCACCCGGTCAAAGGTGACTTTTGACTAGGTCAAAGAGCAGCGACTCATCATGTAGGAATCCATGATGATCTCAGGTCAAAGGGCGTTGTGACGCGGTTATACGTGAGATAAGCTTATGAATAAATCCATGCAGCTTTCTCATAATGGGTCGGTCCAGCACCTTGTACTCTTACAAGTGCCCATGACTTTGATTCGTATCTCCATACTTATCAAAGTCATACTGGTCTTATTTCATCTTCGCTCCCGCGTAGATCACCGACCAGGGACATTTAGGATAATCTATAAGATATATCCAAGGATCAGTTATCACTATAAACATGCAAATGAAATGATAACTAAAGGAGAATGACTTGCCCCTAGGGCATAATTTCCAACACATAGTGCTATTAGCTTTACTTCCTCCTTTCCTTGGATCCTGAAGACTTCAGTGTCACTAGGCAGAGATCCTGAGGGTATGTTGTTAAGGGCAGTAACTAGTTGTCCCATTTGGTTTTCCATGTTTCTAAGAGTGACCTGTTGATTCTGAATGATAGTGTCGTTCTTTGACATATACTCCTTTAGGAGGGTGAACATAGAGTGTCGCGGTTTTGAATCACCGTCCTGCTGCCATGCTTGCTAGGTAAACCTTGGTGGGTTTGATGGTCTGTTTGGGGTATTGTGGGCCTGATGATTGTCCTACTGCCTGTTAACCTTGAGAACCCCATGAAAAGTTTGGGTGCTGCCTCCATCCTGGGTTGTATGTGTTAGAGTATGGATTGTTGGTGTTACTGCTCCTGTTAAAGTTATTGACGAAGTTGACAGACTAAAGGTTGGCAGAGCATTGAGAGTAAGAGTGCTCTCCGCCACAGTACACACAAGCTACCTGAGATAGATGCAGTGATGTGTTGCTTAAAGGAAGCGTCAGTCCTTTCACCATATTAGTCAGAGATGATACCTGAGCAGTGAGTGCAGTCATAGCATCCAATTCATGGATTCCAACAACGGTTCTGGATGGTGTGGCCTTGTCTGCTTGCCATTGATGGCTATTCATAGCCATGCGATCCAGCAAGTCATGGGCTTCTTCATAAGACTTCATCAAGATGGATCCTCCAGATGAGCATCTACGATTGATCGGGTTTCTCCATCGAGACCTCTGTAGAATGTTTCTAACTGAACCCATTCGCACAGTCCGTGCTGTGGGCACCTTCGGAGGAGGTCTTTAAATCTGTCTCATGCTTCATATGTGGATTCACCAATCTTTTGTTGGAAATTAGTGATATCTCCTCTAAGTTGGGCGTTCTTGGTAGGTGGGAAGAACTAGAGCAAGAATTTGCTCCCCCGATCGTTCCAGGAAGTGATTGAGTTGGGTGATAAATTATTGAGTCACGTCCAAGCTTTGTCCCGAAGAGAGAATGGAAATAATTTAACTCGTATTGCATTAGGCGGGACTCCTGGAATGACGAATGAGTCAGACACCTCAACGAAAGCCTTAAGGTGTAAGTGCAGGTCTTCAGATGGGAGTTCTCCAAATTGGCCAGCTGCATTCAGCATCTGAATCATAACTCCTTTAACTTCAAAGTGTCCCGCATTAAGGGTTGGTGGTGTGATAGCTGAATTCAATTTACTTAAATCTGGAATCTCGAATTCCATGATAGCTTTTGTTCCCTCTGGATTTGGAGGGGGTGGGACCTGATTGTCCATGTGTATCACTTGTGGCTCCCTTCGATCCTGATCATGATTGACAGGAATATCCGCCATGTCTGTGGGGTCAAAGAGTCGACTTCTTCGCTTCTGCTTCCTGCGCCTGTGCTTGTAAGTACGTTCGATCTCAGGATCGTAAGGCTCTAGGTTGAATGAAGGCGAGTTGCGCATGCACTACAGAATGTACCTAAAAATCAAGAAAAGGAAAAGGGTGAGCTTTTGTCAAATAAATCATAACTATTAAGCAAAAAGGGCATCGTCACTAGAGGTATCTACAGTCCCTGGCAACGGCGCCAAAAACTTGTTGGTCGATTTCCTTGATGGCAAGTGAACCAGTCGAACAAGTAATAAAGAGTAAGTAGAGTATCGTCCAACAGAGACTGAGATACCGATAAGTGACGCTCAACTGCTGTAATAGTTGTGTGAACAGAAAGTAAAATTTGATTGGTTTGGAGGTTTTTGTGATTACGCTAAATAACAAGAAAATAAACAGAATGTCGTAGTCGTAAGAAGAAATCAGTAGAAGAATAGGCTGAACTCGGAATCATTCTTAAGCATATCAATCCCCCAATTACTTCACACATTGCTATAGCATTTATACTGCACAGCTCTGCAATGCTACAACATAGATACTATTTACACTGCTATTCAGCTAACCCACCACTATAAACTATTAAAGCTTCTGCGTCCGATACATGTAATACTAACTTTACTTCTCCCATATGCCTATGGCAATTTTCTAGTTAAATTAACATTACAAAGAAAGGTGTTATGGTTATGAGTGGTAGACCTATTCCTGAAGCCTACAATAATAGGTCAAGCCTTGCACCAGCCTGCCTAGCAATTATTGTTTCTCAGAGGTCTAACCCCGACTCCCTTCCGGTAAGCCGAGGCCACTAATCTAGCCCTTAGCTTTCACTAATCGACAAGAATTTAATTCACTGATAAGAAAACTGAGTTTATTTAATTAAGAACTAGCAACTGGGTTCATTCCAAACTTAAGAAATCATCCTCGCCTAGCCATAGGAAATTTAGTTCATGACTAACGAGGGAAACACAAAACAGATAACAACAAAATGACCCATGATCAAAAGATTAAAATGAAAGAAAATAAAAAGTTTGATGAAGTTTCCGACGGCGTGGAAGAAGCCCTGTCACGTCACCACTCCATGTCTTCTTCTCTCCGTCTTACTGCAAGGAAGGGTGCTGGGTTCTCTTGAGGGTCTCATGCCTTGTGAACTCTCTCTCTCTTCTTCCGAGTCTAGCCGTATATGAATGGTATTAGGCTTTCAGCGACTCGACCTCCTCTAGGGTTGGCTTGCTGTTTCCTTATATAATCAGGCTTTCTAGCGGCGTAAGTTCCAACGAGCTAGGCCTTCCTAATTTGTCGAGGTCCGATTGTATCTATCTTCCAATTCGTGATAGATTGATTCTGCTGATCCTGCGGGATTCTTCAAATCTTTTAGTTCCGATCCTTCGCATCTTCTATTTCAATACATCAGCAATCTACCCATTATCATTGACCTGCACTATACTTCCTAAAACAATCTTGACAAAAGATCAGAATATATGTCGCATAGCACTGCGTCACTTACTATGTTGGAGCTTCAGGGATGCATTATATTGCACTTCGATAAGGCTGTCCTGATGCTATAGCACAACACCTGCTATATTATGCAACTTTTTCATAAAACCTCAAAAGTTGCTTCTTTCTTAGCACATGTTTATGATGTAAAAAGAATTAACCCTTAAGTTCCCTGTACAATGAATAAATGCCTTTTTGCTTAGATTTAACACAGTTAAGCTTATATTCACCATACAATTCAGTCATAAAAATACAGGGAAAACATGGCATAAATGATGCTCATCACTTACCCCTTAAGTACTCAATTTCGTCCACCCAGGAGAGAGAAAGAAAAATCATATGGTTTTATCTGTATTCAGGCCCAAACACAAAATGCGGGTCCCACAGGCGATTATCTGGTAGAAAAGGGACTGATAGGGACCAGTTAGGGGCTTCTTTTGGACTGAATAAGACAAATGTGGGGCCATATTGGAAAGTAAAAAGGCGCCACATAAGTATGACCAATCAGGAGAAATGCCTGGAAAAGTTGAAGAAAAGTACAAGAAGAAGCAATTTTACAACCAGCGGGGCCCGTTAAGGATCGGTAGACCAAAAAATTGGACAGATAAAGTTATCAGATTTGAATAAAATTCGTTTGGGAATTTTTGGGCCCCAAGAGGCGTCACCTAGTCCCCCTTAATCATTAAAATTCGTTTGGGAAAAAGACAAGGAAAATAAAGGAGTTCCAGGTCAAAACTGGTAATTTGCATAACTTCCGGGCCAAAGTAGGTAATTTTCCCCAAATGAAAAGTAAAAATCTAGATATTTTGAAGGGGGCACACCACTTGGCACACCACTCTGGAATTTTTCTTGGAGACAAAGTCAAAAGCTAAATCAAATTAACTAATTACTGGACAGGAATTTACTCCAGTTATTCGGGACTGCTTGGCTACCTTTTTAATTACTTTTAAAAGGACAAACTCTTCATTTTCTCTCCAAAGAGGATGCGCCAGCTGATGGAAGAAGAAATACCAGCCAACCTCCATACTTAGAGCAAGAAGCCAAGCTCACCAAACCGATTGCCGATTCAGGTAAACACCAAAAATCCAAAGTTTTTAAGTTTCTAGTTAAGAATTTTCGTTCAAAAAGCTAGAGCTTGATGTTGAAGTATGATTTTGGTGTTCTTAATTGTCCGAATGAGTTTAAAATGTGATTTTGCATGGGTTTAAGCTATGGTTTAAGTTTTGGAACTCAAAAACACCGAAAAACCTAAGAACAAAGCTTGCTGCCAGTTCTGGAAAATCTGGGCAGTGAAGCTTCAACTAAGTTTTTGAAAGGGTAAATGAACTCGGTTTTGGCTGAAATTTTGCAGGTAGAAATTAAACTTCCTAAAATTCACCATGATGTATAATGTTACATCATTTGGACTTTTCTACTAAGAGATAAAAATTGTTAAAGTTGGCTCTGGAAGCAACAGGGCGAATCTGGACCAGGGAGTGAAGAATTGGCTACACGCCAAACTATGTGTACTTTGGGTCTCTGAAAATATTTTTCCTGACAAATAGGCATATTAATGGTTCAGATGTCAATAGTTTCATGCAAAAATTATTTCTGTGGAATATATTAAAAATCCTTGAAGTTGGGCCAGATCCACTGAATTTCTGGAAAATCTGTGTGGGCTCGGTTTTTGACAAAAAGAATATAAGGGTATTTTGGAAATAATAAAATTTTGTGTTTTGATGTTATTTAGGTCAAGGGTATTTTTGGAAAAATCATCAGGCACAATAAAATGCCAAAGACGGTATATTCCCCACCAGGTAGTAACCGCTTTACTCAGATATCTTTATGTGTTTTGTTGTATGTTTGTTTTTCCATGTGTGTATGTTTTTGTGTTGGTGCTAAATATGCAATCAGAGCGTGTTGGGGTTCAAGTCCCTAACTATATGGTTCCTAGCGCTGAGGACGATCAGTTCGAGGTCAGCCTTAATCGGCAGCTGTACGGGTTGATAGGTCCGGGGCTGTCCTGGTGTAGGCAGCTCTACGGGTTGTGACTCCGGTAAGTATGGGGCTTGCCTTGGTAAGGCAGCCTGACGGCACGTTGTAGTCGGTGATGTGTATGTTCTGTTTGCATATGTGGTATGATTGGTGATGAAGACCTTTTGTCATTAGCCTTGGGGTCCACAATCAACAATTAACCAAGGATTGCGTATAGGCAAACCTAGGATCGTTCTCTCTTTTCGAGGAGCTTTTTATTGAATCCTAAGTAATCTAAATGTCATGCAAATGCAATGAAAACAATGGGCGATTGGGTTTTGGATTTTTAAACTAACAACTAAAATAGAAATGCAATTTAATTAATTGCTAACTAAAATGGAAATATGAATAATGGATGCTCTTGGTAATGAAGAAGTGATTATCCTTGCTCAAAAAAGGTATGGGAGTTAAAACTCATTAAGTCTTAATTAGAAAAACCAGGCTATCACCCAAGAGGGGGTGAATTGGGTGTTTGTTAAAACTTTATGAACTTTGAAAAACTTTTCGCAACTTATTGAAAGCAGTTTGAATGACAATAATAATGATTGATAAAGCAATAGTCATCATTCAAACATGTATAGATATTCAAGTATATATGCGGAAATATAAGAGATAAGGGAAGAGAATATGCAAACCGATTTATACCGGTTCGGCCCAATCCTTGACCTACGTCCAGTCCCAAGCTTCACTTGAGATTTTCAATCCACTATCTTCTTGTAACTTGATTACACGTTCGTACTTGGAGTAATCCTCTCACTAGGATTCACTCCCCTTACAAACCGTAATCAATACACTTGCTTGATCACACACTCGTACTCGAAGTAATCCTCTCCCTAGGATTCACTCCCCTTACAAGTTGTAATCAACACAATGTGTTTCCCACTCAAGATCACCCAATCTTGAGTATCTCAAATAGAATGATAGGATGTTTACAATGACTCTTCTCTCTCGAAGTAGATGAATAAACACCGAAGCACAATTACAAGTCACTTCACTCTCTATGATAAGCTATGTAAACATTAAAGCAGAGAGTAAATGATATGAAGATCGAGTATTAGCATGTTGAAGATGTAACGGCTTGTGTCTCTGCGTTTTTCTCGCTTTGTCTACTCGTGTTCTCTCGTTTGAAAGCTTCAAATCTTTAGGTATTTATGCTAGTTGAAGTAGATGAACGTTATAGATCCGTTCGACTTGAACCCATTCGAAAATGTATTATGAGTGTTTCTCCATGGATATAGTTTGTTATGTGCATTTCGTAGAATATAGCTGTTGGGAACATTTGCCGATTTGAATATTTGAATTTTGGCTCTTCAAGAATGTCTCCCATGTGTCTTGTTTGAGAAATGATAATGTTGTGGGCTTTAGTTTGGAGGCATTGTTTGCCTTGGAGAATGGTTAGTCTTCTTTCCAGTCGTCTTCCATTTGCTTTGTTTGAGAAGATATAATAAAATAATACAAGTGGCTCATGGAGTTGCTTTATTTGACTTTAAAGCAAATTCAAATCTTCTCAAGTCCGAAGTTAAAGGACATTGAACATTTGAATCCATTGAAGAACATTAACATTCAGCATTCAACTTTGTTTCTTCAAGTTTCTCGTTCAATTTCGCCTTCTTTGTTGTTTATGAAAATATCAAAAAGCAACCTTCATCTTCATGCTTATGACATTTTGAATCAAGTTTGATGTAATCTCAAACTTTAATCACCTGAAACTTATACACAAATGATATAAATGATGTTAAGAAGTTGTATAAATCATTTGAGTAATCATCTGGATGTTCTTGATGAGATATGATGTTTCAGTCATGGTGATTTTCTTGAATCAGATGTGTAAATCTGTTCTGGAGTTCCAAGCTCGAGTTTATATAGGTAAGCTCGAGTTTGGTCTTCTTTTGAACTTGGATTTTGCCTACGGAAGTCTCAAGCTCGAGCTTATAACTTATAGACTCGAGTTTGGGTGTTTATCGGGACCGCTTGCTCTCGTCCGAGCTAAACTCGAGTTTGGTCACTTATAGGCTCGAGTTTGGCTTTTTCCAAAAGTTCATTTCTTTCTCGGAACTCTCGAGCTCGAGCTTGTAACTTCAAGCTCGAGTTTGGACTTCTTCAAAATCAGCATTTCCTCTCGTAACCCGTAAGCTCGAGTTTGCTACTTGTAAGCTCGAGCTTGCTACTTTGTAAACTTGGCCTGGCTGATTTTGGACTTTGTTCAGCGAGCTTGCAACTTTCGTCCACTTTCGAGGGCCATATCTCCCTGGTCTGAACTTCGTTTTTGTTGGTTCAACTCTTGATGGAAAGCTCTTTGAGTCTACTTTCCAATGCCACTGATTTGAGCTAAATTGGATTTGTATATTGTGAGTTACACGCAAACCATTGAGGCTTGGTTTTCTGTGTGGCATGGATTTCTCTGTCAACTTCCACAATTTATAACTCCGTGATCTGAACTCCTTTGGGCTTGAATTTTATATCAAAATGACGCATTGGGAGTCTAGTTTCATATGCCACTGATTTCACCTCAATCGGATCTCTGGTTTGGAAGATATCATCAAATTACCAGACGTTGCCGTGCTGAACGTGAAACAGAGTTGATCACCGAAACACCAAAGCTCTTTGAAGAGAGAATGGCAAGTAAGCATCTAATATACTTACATATTCATACATATTTTTCTCGAGTTTGCCATCATCAAAAAGGGGAGAATGTTGGTTATGATTAGTTTTGATGATGAGCTCGAGTTTGCCTAGTCCTTTGACTAATTCTTATATTTAAAACACCAAAGCTGCATATGAAGACACTTATAGACTCGAGTTTAGAGTGCTAAGCTCGAGTTTGGACATATCGAAAGGCAAATTACTTGACAAGGTAGTAAACTTGAGTTTAATACTTGGAGGCTCGAGTTTGCTCATCCACAATCTCATATTTGCTTGTTTTAACTCGAATTGATCCAATCCAACTTCCATATGATCTTGGAGACTTCTAGGATCAATATAAGAACTTGAATAATGATATATTCATTCCATTCAACAAGTTCTTCTTTTTCCATCTCCCAACTTGATCATTCTTCATCTTTTAACTTAGCATCTACATTAAATATAAGAATTAGTCAAAGTAGAATATAAATGTAGTATGCAACCTTTTTGCTCTTAAGAATGACATCTATATAAGACATCATCAAAACTAATCATAACCAACATTCTCCCCCTTTTTGATGATGGCAAATACTATAAGAAAAATATGTATGAATATGAAAGTATATTAGATGCAACATATTTTTCTTGCCATTCTCTCCCCTTATTTGTCATTAGCAAAAAGTTGAAGTAAAGAAGAAATGCTTATAGAGACAAATATGAAATCAGATTATAAGGAATCAAGGAACGATTTTCTCTCCCGGATTTGAAATTGTTTTCATTCTAAATATGACGCAATTTGGAATGTTTTTATGAAAACAAATTTGATAAAATTTGGAGAGGTTTTCAAGAGATCTTTCACACTTGAAACATAGAGATATCCAACATGTGCAAAATTTCTATTGAATATAAAGAGATAAAGATTAGAAATGCTCATGAAGATTCTGCAAATGATGAATGATCGATGAAGTCCATTTTCTTGCTTTCTTGTTCCATGATATCATTTCCATCCTTTTCCTTTTCTTCATATAGTTATTTTGCTGAATATGTCCATGGCTTCAAGAGGTTTTCCTCTTCCTTAGCTTCAATGTGATTGAACATCAAATCATCCTTCCTTAATTTAATAGTCTCTCCTTGTAGTGCATTAAGGAAAGTTGTAACACATAACAAAATCTTTCGCTACAAATGGAAAACTTTGTTTGCAAAAGAGATTTGTTAGTGCAACCAAATATCAAAGTATTCCTTTCCAAATGATATTTTAAAAATAATGAAAGGAAAATATAAGATATTTTCAAATATGAAATTAACCCATCATCAAAACTAATAGAAGATAGTGAATGCAGATGAGTATGCTTAAAAGGGTTTTCTTCAAATGAAGGAGATAAGCTTTTAAAGTATAAAACACATATGAATGTGAAGCTCCCCCTTAATGAATGCATGATTAAAACAGTGTAGCTCCCTTTAATGATACCAAATAATGATGTGATACCAAGTGTTATGAGGTTTGGAATTCATCTAACTCCAATGGACATAACATGGTATCTCGAATTAAGAACTTTCAAGTTCACATGGATGGACTTGAAATTGGTATGAAGAAATCACTTATGTTTTTTATGATGATAAAAGAGTTTTAAAGCATAAGGATCATTTTAAATAAATGATTACGCTCAAGCTAAGATTCTTGAAATAAAATGAAATGAATACAATCAAGTTAGCCTAGCATGATTATGACATATGTATAATACAATACCTCACTTGAGTAATATCGTAATTACTCAAGTTATAATCATCCATAGATGCATCATGGCTAGCCAATTTTCTCGATGATGTGATTAATATTGATGAGCTTCAAGAGGATGAGTATTTACACCCACCAATGCTTTGAATGCATCTTAGAATCGAAATCCCAAATGAGCTTTGAATAGATCTTGAAATTAGTTTTCGCTCATAGCTTCTCATCAAGCGAGTATGCTCCTTATCATCTTGGCCTAAGCCTCTTGCTAGTGATGGGATGTCATTCAAGTGATATCACAAAATTTGCAGACATAGCCACCGAAATGGTCTATTCTTGTTTGCCTATGTTCTTTGTATTCAACAACAGAACAATTTGGTCAACTCCTGCAAAAATATATGTTCTTTGGTACCCAATGATTCTTGAGTCCACAACTGATTAGACATGACAACTCTTAAGCTCATATAATTTAACAATATGATATTGGAGCAAAGAGTATAGCAATCAAAGATCAAAACATAGTTTTACCCAATCAAGTAAATTCAAGCCAATGAATCAAAATAGGGTAACAACTAAATGATATCAAGAATGTTATTTTTCAATGACACTTTGTAAATACACTTTTTATGCAGAAAAGATGTCATTGATAAAATGCATGTAAGTTTGATCAAAGAGCATAGAAAATCTTATCCATAAAGATAAGCATTTATCAATTCATAGTTTATGAGTGAGCTCAGATTTTTCAAGAATGATAATGAAATATGCAAAGTGTTTCAAATCTTGAATGTTCTTTCAAAATATGATAATGCATTATGAAATCAAAATTTTCATGAATGAAAGATTCATTTTTGAAACATGCTTGAAAACAATGTTCATTTTAAACATGGTGGAAGTCAACATGTTAAAGAATAGATCGAGAATGCTTCAAGATTAAGAAAACATGTGAAACATTGAAGTTTACATGTAAAAGAATTTTCTCAAAAGCAAAAGTCATGAAGGTAGAGCATTTTCGAAACATGCTTTGCACAATAGAAATATATGAGCACAATGACTTTGCTATTGTCTAAGAGATAATCTTGCTTTTTAGAATAGAGTCTTGAAATATATGAATATTCAAAGCAGGAATATAGTTACTCAGAAATGGATGAAGATAAATGTATATTTGAGTAACTTGACCAATAAGAGTTTATTCAATAAGCATAAGACTTTCACAAATTGAATTCTTTTCTGGAGATAAGCTTGAAACTCATATAGATAATCAACTTGTTAGATATAAGATCTAACTTGATTGAGAATGAAGAATGAGGAGTTCAAGCATCATATTGAATACCAAAGGTCAATATGTGAATGATAGGAAAAACTTATCTTGAAAAACAAGTGGAGAAATTTGAAGCATATCCAACATTCAACATACAATATTAACTTCCAATTTGAAACATCATTTAAATGCATTTAAAGTATGGATAATTTTCAAAAACATATGTATGCATTTTCACACAAAACAGTGTGAATTGAAATCCAAACAAATTTTACACTTGTGCATTTCAAAAATATAAAATCAAAAAGTTATGCACAAATTCACTTGTTTGATCATCAAAAACTCACTAACAAATTGATTAAACAAAGTTAGGAATATTAGTGATTGATGATATGAAGTATATAGATCATACAAGAAGTTTTTGAAAATTCGAGCAAGATGATTTCAAAAACATGGTTGACACAAACTTGAGTTTGGAAAGACAAACTTGAGTTTGGAAAGTTTATTCAGATACCAAGCTCGAGCTTCCATCTCTAAGCTCGAGTTTAGAGTTTTGTCGAGGAAACTATCGTGAAACCATCTTGAAGATCATTTTGAGAAAAATGTAAACTCGAGTCTATTAGTGAGCAGGCTCGAGTTTGACACTATTCATGTCAAAAATAATTTTAATTCTCAAAATGCAAGCTTGAGTTTAGAGATGTAAGCTTGAGTTTGCTAAGCTCAAAATATGACAATGCTTTGTCGACTCCAAGCTTGAGTTTGCAAGATGCAAGCTCGAGTTTCGAGTTTTAAAAACTTTGAAAACTCAAGTTTTTACATGTTTTTAAACTACTTTTTGACTTGAAAAAAGGCAAGCTCGAGAGAAAATGATAAGCTCGAGTTTACAACTTTTGTAAAGGAAAACTTGATAAGCTTTTAAAGGATTTTGACAATTGAGGCAAGCTCGAGTTTGCAACAGCAAGCTCGAGTTTACACATTTGTAAACTCATTGAGAAAAGTCTCGGAAGAAGCAAGCTTGAGTTTAAAAATAGTAAGCTTGAGTTTGAGATTTGAGTAACTTGATAAAATCCTCAACTCTTCCTAAACTCGAGTTTACAAGTATAAGCTCGAGCTTACTCTGAATATGAGTAAACTTTGAAAAACGTTCAAGCTCAAGTTTATGGACCAAGCTCAAGTTTAGAAAATGCAAAATAACTTGGTTTGCTTTTCGTAAGGGCAAGCTCGAGCTTGCATAGCCAAGCTCAAGTTTGGCACGACGACGTAAAATTTCGATTGAAATTGAATAAGTTTCAAAGCATTTTAACTTAACCAAAGACAAACCAAAAATGAATTTCATATAATCATAGTATGAGGTAAGGGTTAGATATCACCGTAATTCCTCTTGTCCTCATAGAAGTTTGCTTGGTTGAGATGGATTGATGTAGATAACTCAATGTTCACCATCAACATCAAGCATAGCTTGTTCAGCTTTCTCAAGACTTGGATCATCTCTATGTTACATTCTTGAGAAGCTTTCTTGATCCTACAAAACCTTATAAATGTTTTTCTTTCTTGGTATCCAACCTTACTTGGATCCTATCATCGTTAGCTTGTAGGGACAAGAATTAAATTCACATGCTCTTATGAATATAATTAATTTAGAACAATTGAGCATAATGAATTAAACATGACTTTATGCATAAAAGAAATACTTTCTTTTCAAATCATCATGCATGCATAAAGAATTAAGCCTATTGAACATTGCAATCTCCTTTAAAAAAAAATCAGGATGTGAAAACCCAATTTAAAAATAGTTTGCAATGCTCATTCCTAAGACTACAATATATAAAACCTCAATGTATAATTCAAATAATGGCATAGGAGGTTTTACCATTGTATACATTTGCCTTAGGTACTTGGAGGATTGACTTTGCTTACCCATTGGTTCTTCATATGTTTTCATTTTGAATTTGTTGGCAAAGCTTTCTCAAGGGATATAGACTTCAAGAGTCTCTTGTTTGATCTTTGAGAGATTCATTCTCTTCTTGTTCTCCTCAAGATAGTTGAATGATACTCTATGGTAGTTTGTTCTTGAGGTGGATGATACCTCTTCTTGCTTGTATCCATTGCTTCCTCCGATGTTTAAAACTTGTAGTTCCAGCAATGGCTTTTTTTCTCCTAAGCGATGTGAGTTTCCTTTTAGGTTCATGAGAAACTCTTAGATTCTTCTTCATCTTCTCGTATCCTTATGTCCATTAATTTTCAAATTATCCTGCACACTTAAATCACTAGATGGACATTTTGGTACCCATTTATACTTGGGTCCTTGATCGTTAGTATTGGACCTTGATTGTCCTTTAGGAACCCAAACAAATTTATTTCTCACAAGTAGAATTTCTCCTAATATAACATGTGTAAGAAATATGTCCAGATTTACCACAATAATTGCAAATAATAGAATGATGCTTATTGTGAACATTTTTGCAAGTATTGTGCTGGTGATGAGAGTAAGACTTCAAATAATCTTTATTTGAACATTCATTCTTCCCACATGATTTTCCAGCAACATTTTCGAAAATATGTTTGTTTTTCAAAATAGAGTAAGTAAATGGTTGAAAAACACTTTTAAGCGATTGTTCAAAAACGTTTTTCTTATCTACACAAGAAGTATTGGAATTGTTTACCTCATGTTCATCTAGAGCTCCAGATAGTGATTGATCACAATTGTCAATGAGCTCATCTTGGGAATCCTTTTTCTCTTGTTCTTTTGTGTTGACTGAATCAAGAAAGCATTCTCTGATTTCGCCTTCTTCCATTTGTTCATCATCCATAAATGTGCAGTTTGTAATTTCTGATGAACTTTCAACACTTTCAACTTCAACACAATTGTTAGAAGTATATATAAAATCAAGAGTATCCCAAATTTCTTTAGCACTAGAGCAAGACTTGATTTTCTCAAAATCATTTTCGTTAAGGCACCGTATAATATGTTCATTGCTCTAATGTTCAATGAAAACATCTTGAAGTCTTTTTTCTGTCCAATCCTTTCTTGGTTTGAAATCAAAAGCATTTGTAAAAACATTCCACATATAAAAATCAGTTGCTTTGATAAAACTAGTCATTCTAGCTTTCCAAAACCAAAAATCAATATCTTTGAAAAGCGGTGGAATGGTAAAATCAAACCCCTACCGAAAACGTAGAGCACCCAAAATTAGCCATTGAAACTCTTGAGACGGTTAAGTCCTTTAAACAAGAACCTAGCTCGATACCAAATGAAAAACTGTGCTATCACCCAAAGGGGGTGAATTGGGTGTTTGTTAAAACTTTATGAACTTTGAAAAACTTTTCGCAACTTATTGAAAGCAGTTTGAATGACAATAATAATGATTGATAAAGCAATAGTCGATCATTCAAACATGTATAGATATTCAAGTATATATTTGGAAATATAAGAGATAAGGGAAGAGAATATGCAAACCGATTTATCTTTGGTTCGGCCCAATCCTTGACCTACGTCCGGTCCCCAAGCTTCACTTGAGATTTTCAATCCACTATCTTCTTGTAACTTGATTACACGTTCGTACTTGGAGTAATCCTCTCACTAGGATTCACTCCCCCTTACAAATTGTAATCAATACACTTGCTTGATCACACACTCTGTACTCGAAGTAATCCTCTCCCTAGGATTCACTCCCCTTACAAGTTGTAATCAACACAATGTGTTTCCCACTCAAGATCACCCAATCTTGAGTATCTTACAAATAGAATGATAGGATGTTTACAATGACTCTTCTCTCTCAGAAGTAGATGAATAAACACTGAAGCACAATTACAACTCACTTCACTCTCTATGATAAGCTATGTAAACATTGAAAGCAAGAGTAAATGATATGAAGATCGAGTATTAGCATCTTGAAGATGTAAACTTGTGTCTCTGCGTTTTTTCGCTTTGTCTACTCGTGTTCTCTCGTTTGAAAGCTTCAAATCTTTAGGTATTTATGCTAATTGAAGTAGATGAACGTTATAGATCCGTTCGCACTTGAATTCGAAAATGTAGTTGTTATGAGTGTTTCTCCATGGATATAGTGTTATGTGCATTTCGTAGAATATATTGTTGGGAAATTTGCTGATTTGAATATTTGAATTTTGGCTCTTCAAGAATGTGTCCCATGTGGTCTTGTTGGAGAATTTAATGTTGGGTGCTTTAGGACGTTGGAGGCATTGCTTTTGTCTTGGAGAATGGTTAGTCTTCTTTCCAGGCTGTCTTCCATTTGCTTTGTTTGAGAAGATATAATAAAATAATACAAGTGGCTCATGGAGTTGCTTTATTTGACTTTAAAGCAAATTCAAATCTTCTCAAGTCTGAAGTTAATGGACATTGAACATTCGAATCCATTGAAGAACATTACCATTCATCATTCAACTTTGTTTCTTCAGTTTTCTCGTTCAATTCTGCCTTCTTTGCTGTTTCTGAAAATATTGCGGCAACCTTCATCTTCATGCTTATGACAATTTTGATCAAGTTTGATGTAATCTCAAACTTTAATCACCTGAAACTTATACACAAATGATATAAATGATGTTAAGAAGTTGTATAAATCATTTGAGTAATCATCTGGATGTTCTTGATGAGATATGATGTTTCAGTCATGGTGAATTTTTTTGAATCGATGTGTAAATCTGTTCGGAGTTCCAAGCTCGAGTTTATATAGGTAAGCTCGAGTTTGGTCTTCTTTTGAACTTGGATTTTGCCTCGGAAGTCTCAAGCTCGAGCTTATAACTTATAGACTCGAGTTTGGGTGTTTATCGGGACTCGTTTGCTCTCGTCTCGAGCTAAACTCGAGTTTGGTCACTTATAGGCTCGAGTTTGGCTTTTTCCAAAAGTTCATTTCTTCTCTCGGAACTCTCGAGCTCGAGCTTGTAACTTCAAGCTCGAGTTTGGACTTCTTCAAAATCAGCATTTCCTCTCTCGTAACCCGTAAGCTCGAGTTTGCTACTTGTAAGCTCGAGCTTGCTACATGTAAACTTGGCCTGGCTGATTTTGGACTTTGTTCAAGCCGAGCTTGCAACTTTGTCCACTTTCGAGGGCCATATCTCCCTGGTCTGAACTTCGTTTTTGTTGGTTCAACTCTTGATGGAAAGCTCTTTGAGTCTACTTTCCAATGCCACTGATTTGAACTAAATTGGATTTGTATATTGTGAGTTACACGCAAACCATTGAGGCTTGGTTTTGTGTGGCATGGATTTCTCTGTCAACTTCCACAATTTATAACTCCGTGATATGAACTCCTTTGGGCTTGAATTTTATATCAAAATGACGCATTGGGAGTCTAGTTTCATATGCCACTGGTTTCACCTCAATCGGATCTCTGGTTTGGAAGATATCATCAAATTACCAGACGTTGCCCGTGCTGAACGTGAAACGAGTTGATCACCGTAAGCTCGAGTTTGTCTTGATGAGCTCGAGTTTGCCTAGTCCGAAACACCAAAGCTGCTGAAGACACTTATAGACTCGAGTTTAGAGTGCTAAGCTCGAGTTTGGACATATCGAGAAAGGCAAATTACTTCAACAAGGTAGTAAACTTGAGTTTAATACTTGGAGGCTCGAGTTTGCTCATCCACAATCTCATATTTGCTTGTTTTAACTCGAATTGATCCAATCCAACTTCCATTTGATCTTGGAGACTTCTAGATCAATATAAGAACTTGAATAATGATATATTCATTCCATTCAACAAGTTCTTCCTTTTTCCATCTCCCAACTTGATCATTCTTCATCTTTTAACTTAGCATCTACATTAAATATAAGAATTAGTCAAAGTAGAATATAAATGTAGTATGCAACCTTTTTGCTCTTAAGAATGACATCTATATAACACATCATCAAAACTAATCATAACCAACATAGATGAAGATGAACGTTGACAATGGTGGTTGCGGTGGTTTCTGGCAGTGAGAGCGATAGTGAAGGTGATGTGAACAGAGCTTGTTTGATGGTGAGGATGACACTGGAGGTTGTGAGAGGAAGACTGAAGATGGAGATCGACAGAAATCTCTTCCCTGGTTCACTCCCATGGCACTGGTGTGTGTTTCTGATCTCAGCTCACAGCGCAAATCTGTCGCCGACAAAATCACAGAGGGAGGCCGACGATGGTGAGGATGAAGGCTTGAGGTTGGTGATGATGGTGGATGCAGGATCGAAGCTCTCTCCACAGCGTTGTCTGGATCTTTCTTCTCGGTGCTCTGCAGGTACGAAGCTCGCCGTTGGTGTTGGAGGAACAACGGTCGCCGGCGACGATGGGGATGGTGGCGATGGTCGCCGGCGACGATGGAAGGCAAGGGTGGAGATCGAAGAAGGAAGGTGGTCTCAGCTCACCAGCGGCGCACACCCAGCTCTGGATGTCGGGTCTGAAGTATATATTAATTGTGTCTAAACCTAATTGGTTCCTGGTCAAAGTTTGACCAGGGACCAATCTGCAAAGTGTAAAAGATTTCCATGGAGGGACCAAACTGCAAATTCGCAAATTGAGCTCCAACTTTAATTTTCAAATTTGATTTAATTCCTTCAACCACCTGCAATCAAATAAATTAATCTAGTATGAAATATTCTCATAAAAATCAATGATCAAGAGTAATTACAATTTATTGACAATTTTTCCCTTTTTAATCCTAATTTAATGCATTTACTCTTAATCTCAATTTATCACAAGAATGATATTTTAAGCTCAATAACTAAGATAGAATCCATTAAGAATCCCAATTAAATAATGAAAAATAATATAAAATATGGTTCAATCAATTGGCATATTACCTGTATTTTTATATCAGACATGGTTATTTATATACACTTTACGCATTTAGTATTTGAGTATTGACGGTTACTCTGGGGGCCATTACTAGACTCCAAACGTTTCTGCAACCATAGGGGGGATGTGCCTGACTTAGAAGAACCTTTTCGGAAAGGTAGGGCGTGTCGGTGCAGTTGAAGAATAGGGGATGCCCTATTTATTTTGTATCTATATTTGGATAACCGTATATATTTTGGTATTTATTTTTGGATGACTGTACCCTTAACCCTCCGGGGACTTTTACTTTCTGTTTATTTTACTTCTACCAGTACAATAGATAGTCCAAACCGGTTAAATGTTTTGTTGCGCTCACTCTGATTTATGTTAAATGTACGTAATAATGAAGGAAAGGTAACTAAGTAAAGGAATCCCTCTAACCCGCCACCCGAAAGGGCGAGGCTGGTAGGGGTGTAATAGAATACATATAAAGTTTCAAACTAATCTCAAAGTTGTTAGTATGTAGGTGTCCTAGAGACAATCTGTTGAACACCTTGTACTATTTGATATTTCATGATTAATATATTTGAGCATAATTTATCTTTATCATATTTATGTCTCGCCTATATTTTATGGTTAATATGAGTTTAAAGATAAAGGCCCAAGGAATAGAATAAGTGTTTTACTCGATGATCTATGATAGGGATCATGATCATGAGGAATCGAGGACACTACATATCTATTACCTGAAACTTGTTCCTAGTCTTGAATCACCAAGAAAGGGCATTGGTGATCTCAATAAGACTAGTATGACATCATCTACTTGTATAGTGATACAAGGTAGGGACCTCATGGAATGCAGCATGTTGATGCCTTAGGCGATGTCGTGGGTGTATCGTTAGAAACGATAAGACGAACGACCTGGTGAGAGACTCCACAAGGATTCATTGTAGAGAGTATCATTGGATTTGTAATGCCTCTCATCGTTTGGTAGTCTGATCATCTTAGACTTGAGGATGTTATCGAACACTATGTCCTAGAGTTATACTTTGTACACAACTCTATCCGCTTTGAAATATGGGGAGAAACGATTGTCTTTCTTGGGTGTAACTTGAATACACGTGAGTATAGATGGGCGATGAAGAAAGGACTTGGTCCTCTGAGGATTAGTTGTTCACAAGACCGGTAGAGGCTTGGATGACTTCTAGTTGACTCGGGAATCTATCATAGTAAGTGATCATGAAGGGTCATGATCCGTCTTAGAGTCAATAGAAGAATATTTTGGGGTTACGTGTAAAAGCTACATTTAGTCAATCTAGAGAGGTGATACTCTATCCTTCGCTTCCGATAAATATGAACAACGTTGTAAGGATGATACATGCACAAGATCCAAATTAGAAAGGTAGATCACTTGATCAACTTGATTAGTTAAAGGATCGCAAAGCATTGCTAGTGTCTTATGTAGTCATTAGATAAATTAACCTATTAAAGGAGTTTAATTGGTTGAAGTTTATCTATGTCGATAACTAATTAGGCGCAATGGTCACACACTAAGATTATTCTTGATTGCTTAAATTAGCAAGTTTTGGACCAATAAATGTTATTGAACTTTTATCAAGATTATTGGTATAATTGGGTTGAAACTTCAAGCCCAATTATAAAGAGGTTAGGAGATTAAGGGTAATTTATGAATTATCCAAATCTATATTCAATCAGGATTGAATAAAGATAATAATTAATTAATGGTAAATCATTCATGTGAATAGTGTCAAGTGAATAGTGTTATTCATCTTTTACTATTCATGAATAATTAATTATTAATTAATTATGAAGACTTATTTGAAAGAATTAATTATTCAGTTAATCACTTTGGAATAATTGATTTTTCAAGAAGACTTTGGATTTGAAGTAGAAATGAATATATACTTACATACATTTAAAGAAGAACACGCGTTTGGTACATTTAAAGAAGAAACGTACTACACATTTCGCGTTGAAAAAAGAAGAACTTTGGCCACTGCGATTCACCAATTGTTTCTATAAATAAGATTCATTTCCTTCATTTCATACACACCTCTTCTCTCTTCTCTCCTCTCTTCCTCTTAAGGAAGCTTTCAAGCGCTACAGTAGTTTTTATAGTCTTGAAGTAAAAGTTAAAAACACTGTTCTCCACTAACACGCACTTGAAGAAGATCCAAGAGAGAGGGATTGAGGAGAAGGAGTTCTCATTTTAATCGATCAGGAGATAATCGTGTGGATCAACGTTGAGGGACATCATACTCTTTGCGTCTTCAAGTGATCAGGTATTCCTTAAACCCCGTATGTGTTTTAACGAAAGCAGATCCTAAATATGTATTATAAAGAGTTATGGTACATGGTTCTTGGTTCATGAGAATAGTATTTCCACACGGCGCAAATAAATATTATTTACCAGATCGAGTCAAGATTTTCCGAGTATGCTCTGATCGCACTTAGTCGATCTGTCACATCGAGAAAAGAATTAATCTCAAAGCGGTAAATATTATTTACCTTGATAAAAAAATATTTACCGGCAAGTAAAAAATTATTTACCTTTATGGTAAATATTATTTCGGGCACGGTAAAAAAGATTTTTACCGTTACTATTCACATGAATAGTAATCTACTATTCACGATAAAAATTATTTACCTTTACGGTAAATATTATTTTTCGTACGGTAAAAAGATTTTTACCGTTACTATTTACATGAATAGTAATTACTATTCACATGAATAGTGAATTTGCAACGTGGGTTCCGCAAATCGAAAAAATTTGTTTTACAACTCGTGAACTTATTGCTTGAATGTCGCGAAGTTAACCGATTTTAACCTTCAGTGGTATCGAAGCGAGGCTCGTTATCGCGAAACACGTGGGGTTATTCTTATTGAATTTTCAAAAAGGAGTTTTGATGTCTACAGTTTTGTGAACAAGATTTTGAATCTTGATTATAAAATATGGTTAATCATCAAAGTGTTGATCTTATCATGTAGATGATTCAATGGTTATTTGGGATTTGCAAATTGTTTGTATATATGTTTCTATCCTTTTTGTAGGAACAAGGATTATGAGTTTAGATTTCAAAGTTTTGAATTTTGAAATTACGACTAGTATGCATGATAAGACAAGCCGCATAAAATTAACTATGAGATAGTTAGTAAGTTTATATGTCTAAATTATGCATGTAAGATAAAATTAATTATGTGATAATTAGTTTTATTATATGATGAGATGAAAAAGAATCCCTCGTGAAAATTATCTAGCATGTTTGATTGTCTCCCATCATCAAGGTGGCATTTAAATCCCTTCTAAATGATAGTCTTTCTCTAGTTCGCCTAAGACCTATTCTTTCGTTGGGTAACAAAGTGCCATTTGAAGTGAATTACACTTAAATCCCTTTGACATGGTAGTCTTTCTACAGCTCAGCTAAGACCTATCATTTCATCGGGTAATAGTGCAAGGACACTTAGGATGATGGTTTGTGCTTAGACAAGATGTATAGTCTGCCAGGCTCGGTAGGGTCTATGCATTTAAGGCAATGATGCCAGGTTGTTACATAGTGATGTGACACTAAGTGACAAGATGTTGTCAACCTGATGATCTAAGAGAAGACATGGAGATGTTGTTGATTAACCCACTAGACAAGTTGGTTTTGCAGGCTCAGCCGGAAACTAATGACTCTAGTCGTTCTCTTAGCCCACTACGGATATTCTTTATGAAGGATAACCCTAAATCAATAATTGGGGATCATTGATTTTAGAGAAAAATAGTGGGAGGGCCATATACATTTAAAGTCTCGTATTTGGTTGTTTAAATTTCATGAAATGCTCATATAAGTCCATTTTTATCTATTTTCTAATCTATGCTAATGGCCGGAACTTTTAATTTGCGCTCTATTCGGATACTAATAAGTTAACTGGACCAAACTTTTGACTGGTATCGGAATGTAAAAATAGTTTTACGTTCGAAAAGAAAGCTTATGTCATTGATTCTCCGATTCGTTGCTCCTACCCAAGGGCAAGATGGGTATGATCATTTGACTGGGAAACCCATAAACAAAGACCTAGCGAGACAATGGCGGGCGGTTTGTATCTTCGGGCGTCAATGTCTGCAGAGCTCAACGTCACAAGCATGAGCATATGGATGCTCCCTCTATAATCTTGCATTTGCAAGAGCTTTATGATAAGCAAGGGAGACCGAACGCTTTGAGACCTCTAAGGAACCGTTTGGCGCAAGTTGGTGAAGGCATGGCGGTTGGACCACATGTCCTCAAAATGATTGGACTTATAGAGAAGCTTGCTTCTCTTGGTTTTATCATGGATAATGAGCTGAGTATTGACTTGGTCTTGCGAGTCTTTGCCACTTTCATTTAATGGGTTTGTGGTTAATTATTATATGAATAAGGTGGAATCAACACTTCTGAATTGTTGAATCTCATCGACCACTTCTTTGAGGTGCCATTAAAAGAACAGACCCAAGCTCTTGATTGATGGGTCTTCTAAGGGCAAGGGCAAGTCTGTACAGACAGACAGTTCAAACCCAAAGGAAAGCCCAAGAAGAAGAAGGGTAAGGGGGAAAGGTAAAAGGAAATCAAATGACAAAGCTTCTGTATGCTTCCATTGTCAAAAAGAAGGACATTGGAAGAGGAACTCGCCATTGTACCTTGCGAGCCTCAAGGGAAAGAAGCATGGTGATGTTTCGCCTCGGTATGTTCACTATAGAAATTAATTTTTCAAGTGTTGATTCAGCTTCATGGGTATTAGATCTGGTTGTGGTTCTCATATCGCAATTTGTTGCAGGTACTAAAGAATCCTAGAAAGTTGAACAAGAACGAGGTGAATCTCCGTGTCGGGAATGGAGCAAGAGTTGCTGCATTAGCTGTAGGAGATGTAGACCTTGTATTGCCTACGGGCCTTGTATTGCACTTGAATAATTGTTTTTATGTCCCTTCTATTTCCCGAAACATAATATCTATTTCCGATTTGGAACAATCTGGTTTTCACTTTATAATAAAAGATGGCAAGTTTTCTATCATTATGAATGATCTTGTTTATGCTTGCGCATCAAGAGTGAATGGGTTATATGTTTTGGATTTAGAATCGAATAGTGAAATTCTTAACGTTCAAGTTAATAAGAAACCAAGATTAAATAATCGATCATATCTTTGGCAATCGTAGGTTGGGACACATTAATGAGACAAGATTGTCTAAACTCCATCAAGATGGATATCTAGATTCCATGGATTTAGAATCCTATGGGCCTTGTGAATCTTGTTTGGTGGAAAGATGACGAAGACCAAGCTTGAAAAGCTTGGAGTCATAGAGCCAATGAGTTGTTGGAACTTATTCATTCGATGTTTGTGGGCCCATGTCTACACAAAGCTAGAGGAGGATATTCCTACTTTATCACCTTTATGATGATAAGTCAGATTCGGATATGTGTATCTTATGAAACACAAATCCGAGGCCTTTGAAAAGTTCAAAGAGTTTAGGAATGAAGTAGAGAAACAACTTGGCAAGATGATTAAAACACTTCGATCGATCGAGGTGGGGAATATCGAGTCGGGGAGTTTCAGGATTATTTAAGAGAGAATGGGATTCTTTCACGGTTGACGGCTCCATACACACCACATCAAAATGGCGTGTCGAAAGGAGAAACCGAACCTTACTTGATATGGTACGGTCTATGATGAGTAGTACGAAGCTCCCAAAATCGTTTTGGGGATTCGCCTTAGATACGGCAATATACCTTTTTAATAGGGTTCCATCAAAATCTATTCAGACTACTCCATATGAGATATGGAAGGGTCGGAAACCCAACTTGAGTTATCTCAAGGTGTGGGGTTGTCCGGCTTATGTCAAGACCCTAACATCGGATAAATTAGGGGCTAAGAGCACTTTGTGCTATTTTGTAGGATATCCCAAGGGAACTAAGGGATACTACTTTTTGTCCCGAGGATTACAAAGTGTTTGTATCCAAGAATGCTATATTTCTTGAGGAGGATTTACTTTCTCAAGCGAGATAGTGGGAGTAAAGTAGAACTTGAAGAAGTTCAAGACCTACAAGAACGGATAACGTAACCCGAGTGCATTAATCGGGCGATGCCTCAATTAGAGGTAGTAGACACCCAACCCCGTAGGACATCTAGGATAAGTCATCAACCCGAGAGGTATGGTTTTGTGGTTGAGAATCTACAAACCGTTGAAGATGACGAACCTACTTCCTATCTTGAAGCGTCAAGGATGTTGACTCCTCGAATGGCGTAAAGCCATGGAATGCGAAATAGATTCGATGCATGAAAACAAGGTATGGACCTTGGTTCCACCACCGAGGGAATAGTTCCTATTGGGTGTAAGTGGGTCTTCAAAAAGAAGACCGATCTTGATGGCAACATTCAAACCTATAAAGCTAGGTTGGTTGCGAAAGGTTATCGTCAAAGGCAAGGTATTGACTACGATGAAACTTTTCGCTTTGTTGCTATGATCAAATCTATTAGGATCATGCTAGCTATAGCTGCATATTATGATTATGAAATTTGGCGGATGGATGTCAAAACCGCCTTCTTAAATGGTTTTTTGAAGGAGGAAGTGTATATGACACAACCCGAAGGTTTTGAATCTAAAGGCCAAGAGCATATGGTATGCAAACGTAAATCAATATATGGGCTTAAGCAAGCTTCCGAGTTGGAATCTTCGTTTTGATGAAGTTGTTAAAAGTTATGGCTTTATAAAGAATGAAGATGAACCATGTGTTTACAAGAAGGTTAGTGGGAGTAATGTTGTTTTCCTTGTGCTATATGTGGATGACATATTGCTTATTGGAAATGACATTCCTATGTTGATCTACTAAAATTTGGTTGTCGAAAACTTCACCATGAAGGATTTGGGAGAAGCGGCCTATATACTTGGTATTAAGATCTATAGAGATAGATCTAAAAGGTTGCTAGGGTTATCCCAATCTACATACATAGATAAGATGCTAAAGCGGTTTAGCATGGATGGGTCGAAAATGGGTTTTCTTCCGTCAATCATGGAATTCATCTTTCCAAAGCCATGTGTCCCAAGACACAAAGAGCTAAGGAAAAACATGGAGAGGATTCCATATGCATCTCGCAATTGGATCCATCATGTATGCTATGCTATGTACGAGACCGAGATGTCTCTTATGCTTTGAGCATTACAAGCGAGATACCAGTGCCGACCTGGAGAAGGTCTGGACATTTTGTAGAAGACGATCCTAAAGTATTTAAGAAGGACTAAGGATCGGTTTCGGTTTATGGTGGTTGTGATGAGTTGAAAGTGAAAGGGTTCACGATGCCGGTTCAAAGTGACGAGAGATGATTTAAAATCCCGATCTGGTTTTATCTACACCTTAAATGGTGGAGCTATTTGTTGGAAAAGTTCCAAGCAAGAAACCACCAGCGAGACTCGCTACCGAGAAATTTGAATACATAGCAGCTTCGACCGGCGACTAAGGAGGCAAGATATGGATTAAAAAGTTCATTGGTGAACTTGAAGTGGTTCCTAGCATTGTTGAACCAATACCTTTGTATTGTGACAACACCGGAGCTATAGCTCGGGGCAAAGAACCCAGTCTCATCGAGATCCAAACATGTCTTTCGCAAGTATCACCTCATCCGAGAAATTGTTCAAAGAGAAGATATAAAAATGGACTACATTCCACGAGATGATAATTTGGCCGATTCTTCGACAAAGGGACTTTCTCGAGAAAGCATGATAGTCATTATGAGTCATTGGGTTTGATTCATCGACCGATTGGCTCTAGGCCAAGTGGGAGATTGTTAGTATGTAGGTGTCCTGAGACAATCATTAACACCTTGTACTATTTGATATTTCATGATTAATATATTTGAGCATAATTTATCTTTATCATATTTATGTCTCGCTTTTATATTTTATGGTTAATATGAGTTTAAAGATAGTAGGAATAGAATAAGTGTTTTACTCGATGATCTATGATAGGGATCATGATCATGAGGAATCGGGACACTACATATCTATTACTCGAAACTTGTTCTCTAGTCTTGAATCACCAAGAAAGGGCATTGGTGATCTCAATAAGACTAGTATGACATCATCTACTTGTATAGTGATCTGTAGCAGGGACTCATGGAACGCGTGTTGATCTTTGGCGATGTCGTGGGTGTATCATTAGAGAACAGATAGATGAACCGACATTGAGAGACTCCACAAGGATTCATTGTAGAGAGTATCGTTGGATTTGTAATGTCTCTCATCGTTTGGTAGTCTTGATCATCTTAGACTTGAGGATGTTATCGAATTTATGTCCAGAGTTATCTTTGTTGTGTACAACTCTATCCGGCGCTGAAATATGGGGAGAACGATTACTTTCTTGGGTGTAATCAATACTGAAGTATAGATGGATAGAAAGGACTTACGGTCCTACAAGGGATTAGTTGTTCACAAGCCGGAGGGCTTGGATGACTTCTAGTTGACTGGGAATCTCGCATAGTAAGTGATCATGAAGGTCATGATCGTCTTGAGTCAATAGAAGAATATTTCTAGTTACGTGCCTACGTTTAGTCAATCTAGAGAGGTGATACTCATATCCTTGCTCATTAAATATGAACAACGTTGTAAGGGATGATACATGCACAAGATCCAAATTAGAAAAGGTAGATCACTTGATCAACTTGATTAGTTAGGACTATGGCGTTAGTGTCTTTATGTAGTCATTAGATAAATTAACCTATTAAAGGAGTTTAATTGGTTGAGTTTATCTACGTCAAGAACTAATTACTTAATGGGTCACACACTAAGATTATTCTTGATTCTTAAATTAGCGAGTTTGAACCAATAAATGTTATTGGGCTTTGTCAAGACTATTATTGGTATAATTGGGTTGAAACTTGCCCAATTATAAAAGGTTAGGAGATTAAGGGTAATTTATGAATTATCAAATCTATATTCAATCGTGATTGAATAAAGATAATAATTAATTAATGGTAAATCATTCATGTGAATAGTGTCGAGTGAATAGTGTTATTCATCTTTTACTATTCATGAATAATTAATTATTAATTAATTACGGAAAAGATTTCTTGAAAGAATTAATTATTCAAATAATCACTTTGGAATAATTGATTTTTCAAGAAGACTTTGGATTTGAAGTAGAAATGAATATATTACTACATTTAAAGAAGAATACGCTATTTCACATTTAAAGAAACGTGTAAGAATACGCGTTGAAATCAAATGTGGCGGTTGATTCATTTGTTGTTTTTATAAATAAGATTCATTTCCTTCATTTCATACACACCTCTTCTCTCTTCTCTCCTCTCTTCCTCTAAGGAAGCTTCTAAGCGCCAGTAGTCTTTATAGTCTTGAGGTAAAGCCAAACACTTCAGCCTCTCCACTCATGCTTTCAAAGAAGATCAAGAAGAGACGGATTGAGGAGAAGGAGTTCATTTCGATCAGGAGATAATCGTGTGGATCAACGTTAGAGACATCATACTTTTCTTTCGACGCCTTCAAGTGATCAGGTGATTCGAAGCACAGTATGTGTTTTTAACGAAAGCAGATCCTAAATATGTATTATAAAGAGTTATGATACTGGTTTTGGCTCACGGTGAGAATAGTATTTACGTACAAATAAATATTATTTACCGTATCGAGTCAAGATTTTCCGAGTATGCTCGTGATCGCAGTGTTTTAGTCGATCTGTCACATCGAAAAGAATTAATCTCGCGGTAAATATTATTTACCTACAAGTAAAGAAAATATTTAGTCGGTGCAAGAAAAAATTATTTACCTTTATGGTAAATATTATTTATCGGCACGGTAAAAAAGATTTTTACCGTTACTATTCACATGAATAGTAATCTACTATTCACGCAAGTAAAAATTATTTACCTTTACGGTAAATATTATTTACTGGTACGGTAAAAAGATTTTTACCGTTACTATTTACATGAATAGTAATTACTATTCACATGAATAGTGAATTTGCAACGTGGGTTCCGCAAATACTGAAAAAATTTGTTTTACAACCTCGCTAACTTATCATTGAATGTCAAGCGAAGAACCGATTTTAACCTTCAAAAGTTACTAGAAAGTTCCTTGTCTAAGGATGCAAGAAGATCTTCTCCATAAGTAGTTGTATATGTTTCAGAAATCAACTTACGTTGAGATGCATTTCTAAGAGCCAGGATCGATATGATCAAATCTTCATTTGTTCCCCAACCTGCAATAATTGACAAGTAAGTAACACTAGATGAATGAGACTGATTAATTAGGTCCTAGAATAAGAAAACACATTATTCAAGTTATCACAAACAATAGAGCCAGGTAACACTAGAAATGGAGAAATATGCCTTCCCTTTGTTTGATTGCAAGGAAACTACCACATCGCTCATGAAAGGTGCAATAAAAGGAAATGAAAATTAACGAGGAAGAATTAATCTTATAAACATAAATCTCAAATAAGAGAATTATTATTTCTATAAAGCAATAAATCGAAACCACATCTCTGATTGCCAACAGATTCAACAAAACTGAAAAAATACTAGGGATAAGGGTACAAAACTTTAAAGACTAGAATAATGCTTAAAAACAAGGCTCCCAAAAGGAATATTGTGCTGGGAAAAAGTGAGCGTTTGAATTTATCCTTGGTGTCTGAAATGTATCCACACCGATTCCATGCTTCAAAAACCTTTTCAAAAGAAAATTCCACGTAATGCATAACCCAACAAACTTATCACGAGCATGGCAGCAAGATCACATATCATCAAATCCAAGCATGAGTAATAGTAATTCAATGAATGGATGTACAATAAAAAATTCGATTCAAGTAAAACTTCAAGATCATTAGTAAATTCAACGTAACGCACAAACAGAGCAGACATATCACGAGCGCAAGCAGCAAGGTCACATATCATCAAACATAATAACCGGTTATTGTGATCAGATACACAAGAAAAATTACTATTTAGGTAAAACTTCGGAATCATCAGTACAATATCGTAAAGTAAAATCCACACGATCAGATCACATTAACGAGGAATTTCAGACCGGTAGAAAACAATGCGATCACTCAACAGATCAATCATCAATTAATGATCCGATAACATAAGTAGAATTCAAGTAACTAACGCAGGGAAATGTTAAATAAAGAAGTTAATCATTTCAGTCTAGTGACGAGCTCAGTACCTACAAAAGTGCATATATAAAAATCGGTAAATCGAAACTAATCTCATAAAGCAAATTATGAACAATTTCCTTAGTTACAAAGTGCAGCAGAAGATCTAAAATGACTTAAGTTTGGCAAAATCAACATCATATTTCTTAGCAGTTTCAGATTTATCCAATCTATTGCGAAATTAAAGTACATATGAATACCTTGAGGCTCTTATCATTGGAGAACATTAGTGCTTCGAAACCTAATCTGGTAGTATTCCAAAGCTCCAAATCATAAAACCCAGAAACTATCTCAAATCTAGTGGGAAATTAGGACAGACCCACGGTGAGAGATGCGAGAGACACACACACATACAAAAATGAGGGCAGCTCCGTCTGACGTCAAGATGCTGCCTCCAAGAAATTAGAGAAGAGGACGGAGGACTGAGGTGACCGCATGAGTGCCTGTCGATGAGGAGAGGGAAAGTGATTGCATGAATGCCTATCGGTGTGCAGACAATGAAATGATAAGAAAAGGGGAACGGAGATTACCTTTCCCGGTCTTGGCTCAGAGCACAAACTTAGCCAACGCTGAGATGAACGGAGGATGCACGAGCAACGGTGGAGAGGGGGGATAACGAAGCAGCGGCGGAGTAAGAGAAGAGAGAAGACGGAGCAAGGGTAGACCTAGAGGTAAGTGATGATGAGAGAGAACAGGGGAGGGGCGCACAGAATAAAATTGGGGAAATTAGTTTTGACGTCCTAAAACCTTAGTTGGACGCCAAACACTGTAGTTTTGACTTCTTAAAAATTATTAGGGTTCCAAAAACTAATCCAAATAATTCATTCAACACCTATGTTGGCAACTATTTAGCATCTTTGGGGTACTAAATTTATTTTAGGACGCCGTAAGTACATTTTCTGGTCCCAACAAATAAAAGGATGTCTAATATGTCAAATTTTCTCCAAGTTATTATGAAAATGTCCCCGCCTTTACATTTTACTTCCCTTTTTGAAAAAAGGACATCCTTTAGGGAAGCCATTTATATTTTTTGTAATAGTGGTATCAAGATATTTTAGCACTTATTAAAAAGTATCTATGAAGCTTCAAATGAAGACATATTTCAGCCAAAGAGAGAAAAGAAAGAGACAAGAAGAATTTTCAAGAATTACACATGGCAAGATCATAAGTTCATGTAATTAAACCCCTTTGACTTTAAGCATGGTATATGTCATGCTTATGTCATAAGATGACTTCATGATTGACTTAATGTATAAAAGTTCAAAGGCATTTAAAATGAACAAAACTTCTTAATTAAGGGATAAATTTCAACAACCAAGAAGGAGGAAGAAGACAAACTCATTTAACACATGTTGGAGAGCAAAAGTCAACCAATTAAACCCTAGTATGCCAAGTGTCACCAAGGGAACTAAGTTGACTTTCAAAAAGGACATCTAACCACCTTTATATTTTAAAGATTAAATATCTTCGTCCATAAGCCTCAAATTTCGTCCAAGGCAAGGAGGAAGAGAAAGTCAACAAAACTTGCAAAACAATCCAAATTTAAGAGGATTTTTGTAAGGGCACTTTGGTCATTTGATTTGGGGCATTTTTAAGTGCCTTCTTGACATATTTCAAGATATTTTGCACTCCCTTTTGCATAAGTATTTCGACCAAAAGCTCAAGGGGAAAAGAATAGCACCAAAACTTGGAGAAGGAAGGAAGAAGGAAAGGAAGTCACAAAGAAACTAAGGTAAGGTGTAATAGCTTGAGTTCCTATTCCTCTTCTTCAATGTTTATGAGTATCATATGGAAAGAAAAGCTCATGGTCATGGTGTTTTCTTTACAGGTTGAAGGTTGGAAGGAGAAGAAAGGAATCAAAGGTCTTCACAAGTGCAAGTAAGTGATATCAATGTCTTGTGCACTTGTATATGTTATTATGTTGAATTAATCTTCTCTTATTTTATAGATTCGAAGATTATAACTTGAAGAGGAGATTTCATACAAAAACTTGTTAAGTAAATTTATGGACATATTTGGCCTTAGTATGGAATAAAAAGGCCAAATCTCACATAAAATCATAAGGATTGTAAAGAAGAAATAAGTTCCCTTTTTGACATGGTAATTTCGATTAAAGCCAAGCATAAAGGAGAAAAATGGATTTTGGTTATTTTAACCTTCCCAAAGTGTTTAGAATGGAAAATTGTGTAGGATTAAGGTTGAACCATGATATATGATCTAAGGATTTAATTAAGAAAGTTAAAAAACTGTCCAATGAAAATCTAGACAGGGCAGCAAGCTTGTGACGTGTTTCTGAATAACCAAATGAGGTCCAATGATTATAAAATTTTCCAGAATTGAAGTAGACACCTTAATCTTTAATTTGATAGGTAATTCGTAATTTTTAGAGGTGTCTATAAAGAGATATGAGTTTTTGAAGTTGACACATAATTTTGGAACTTGAATATGGACAGTGGGGAAATTTAAGTGAATTTGGAACAGTATGAATTTTTGTGGCTGATGGAGATATGTTTATTTGAAAATATACATATCAAGGGTTAATTAGGCTTTGAAATCACATGATTTAGACATGTGGATAATAAATTATGATTTTTTTTTTCCAAGATTGGTGACAAATTTTGGAAATTTGGGAAAAATGTGAAAAATGAAAGTGACAAGGGCAAAAATGAAAATTTTGGTGTTTTTGGAAATGAATAAAGGACTTTAAATCAAATGAGGGTTAAATGGTAATTAATCCAAGTATTATTTGAATTATGGGGAATTGCAAATGTGACGAGTATTATTTATAATTATAGGAAGTATCGTCACCGGGAGCTTTTAAAAGAATTTGGAGAAAGTATTTGTAAGTTTAAGTTTGCCATGTAGTAACTCTAATCTCATATGCTTTGTGTATCTCTATATGTGTGTTTTACCATGATTGTGTATGCATTCAGTTATGTTGGATTAGAGTCCCAATTTGTTGGTTAGAGTCCCACTATTATTGATTTCCAAGCGCTATGGATCCGAGGCTTGCCTTGTTGAGTAGTCTGTCTGGATTTGTTTAGGACTTGTTGGTCCTTTCAGATTAACATTGCATATGTGGTATGCTATTTTATGTTGCTGCGCATGATTTGTATTGAATGCTTTATGGTATGTTATTTTCCTAAATGTGGTTGCTTGCATACTCTATATTTACTTTGTATATGAGATTAATCTGTTACATGTGAATTGTACAGCTTAATGGACATAGCTCCCAAGGTTAAGCGGAGGATGCTAGCAAATGGAGATGCTAGATTGATTCAAATTGGTTGAAGAATATTTGTAGAAATTTTATATAATTATTGTTTTAAATTTTGTAACCAAGATTTATAATTTATTATCAGTATATTACGCTCAAACCATTTTGCCACTGCACTGCACTATAATGCTCTGATGTGTGATATACTTATGGAAGGGTATCACACTACCCGCCACCGGGAAGGACGAGGCACAGTAGAGGTGTAACAACACCTTCCCGGCTAGGTGTAAGGCCTATTGGACCTGTAGTCCTTAGGAGGCGAACCTAGTGCCATTTAGTTATTATGGGTTATTACCTAATTGAGTACCCAACGTTCTGGTAGTGAATCATGTGATGATTGTTTGCAAATAATGCTGCATGTGATTTGTGATTTGTGATGTTTGATCCTTCAATGTTGTATATGTTGTTATGGACTATACAGTTTGTGATCAACTAACATGTATTGTTTATGCATTCAATGTGAGATTAATTGTTACTTTGAGATTCTTCAGGATCCCAACTCTTGTCAATAATTGTGAAATGAATAGTGTATTGGACGTGGTTCCCAGGGCAAGGCGGCAGTTACCGAGACAAAAGATTTTGGTTTGGAGTAAAAGCTCCTTTTGATTATCTTTAGTTGCATATTGTAATATGTAAAACTTTGTAAACATTATGTAATCAAGAGCTTTTTATCAGTATATGGTGTTATTTTTGTTTTGCTTACTACTAAACTGCATAAAAAAGTACTCTGATAAAAACATATATACTTTGGGGTATTACATTGTTTAGGCTTCATCACCCTTCTTAAAGCTCTCATCAACTTATTTTGTAAGATGGTTGTGGATTATGCTGTTGAAGCCAGCCAAATATCTTTTAAAAAAAACCCATGGCTCATGTTCTATCATTACTGGTTCCACTGATGGGATATGGAAAGCCCTTTCCTTTGAATTGGCTTCCAAGGGACTCAACATTCTCTTGGTTGGTTGAAACCCTGAGAAGCTCCAAAATATGATGAAGGAAATAAGAGATAAACATGGTAACTAAGTCCAAGCAAACCTTGTAGTGAATGAATTTGAGAACGTTAATGGAGAAGAAATAATGAAGAAGATAGAGAAAGCAATGGAGGATTTAGGCAACGACATCGAAATTCTAATCAACAACATAGGCAGTAGAGAACCTTATCCTAAGTTCTTACATGAAAATAATCGTCCGATTATTGATGCCATTGTTAAAGTGAATCTTGAGGGACCCACTTGGAGGATCAAGGCAATTATTTAAAAAAAGATCAAAACAAGAAAGGAGCCATCGTCAACATTGGATATGGTTGTGCTTCTATAATTCCTTCTTTTCCTCTCAACACCACTTATTATGCTACAAAAGCATAACTTCACTTATATCAACCCATTAAAAAATAAAGTTATAAACCTCAACAACCATCCCCACACATATGTTGAATTTTATACTCCATACTGGTATAGGTTGAGATTGACTTTATATAAAAAAGAATTAAGTAAATTGATAAAACCTAAGTCAACTTTATATAACTTCAATTCAATGTTTAACTAATGGACGTGGGACTCTCTTAACACATTCTAGTAACACACACAATATAATATATATCCTTGTTGGGCTTTCTTCCTTTGTACAGCTCATAAGGAGCTTTGTTTAACTTCTTTCGGAGATAAACCCGATTCGAGATGTAGCAAGCCGTACTCATAGCATCAGCCCAAAACACTTAGGAGGTAGAGTTCTCATTCAGCATTGCTCTTGCCATCTCGGCGAGGACTCTATTTTTCCTCTCCACAACACCATTTTGCTGAGGAGTCCTTGAGGCTGGGAAGTTGTGATCAATGACCATATTATTGCAAAACTCACTAAAGGCAAGATTTTTGAATTCTCCACCACGATCAGTACGAATTCCTGCAATAGAGAAACCTTTCTTGTTTTGGACCTTCTTGGCAAAAACAACAAACTGATCAAATGTTTCATCTTTAGAAGATAAAAATATAGTCGAAGCAAATTTAGAGAAATCATCAACTATGATCAAAGTATAAAGATTGCTACCAAGGCTTTTTACTCTAGCCTATCCAACTAGATCCATATGGAGGAGTTGAAGAGGTCTATTAGTTGAAATTTCATTTTTAGATTTGAAGGATGATTTGGTTTGTTTACCTTTTTGACAAACATCACAAATCATGTCATTTTTAAAATGAAGTTTCGGTAAATCAATAACCAAATCATTTTTCAGCAACTTGTCAAGTTGGAACATGTTCACATGAGCTAATCGCTTGTGCCACAGCCAACTCTCATCCAAGTTACCAATAAAACATTTTTTAGAAACAGGACCATTTCTAGAGAGACTAAGGGTATAGCAATTACCTTCTCTAAGAGCCCTGAATAAGGCTTTAGACTTAAGGTTATCTAACGATAGATCATCCTTGCTTACGATCAAGCACTCCTCAGAATCAAAGATAACTAAGTTGCCTTTATCAGTGCTTTGGCTCACACTGAGGAGATTGTGACAAAGGCCTTCCACGAGGTAGACATCTTTGATTTTTGGTCCTTCGTTGTTTCCAACTTCTCCAATACCAGCAATCCTTCAGGATTGGTTTCCATCGAAGGTCACCTTGGCACCATCCGTAGGCTTGATTGAAGCAAATTTGGATTGGTGTTCCGTCATATGTCTAGAGCATCCACTGTCAATGTATCATTTGTTGGATCTTGATGCTCTTAGACAAACCTACAAGACACAAAGGATCAAGTCTTAGGTACCCATCTTTTCTTGGGTCCTTTTGGGTTAGTTTGTGTCTTAGGAACCTTATAGGATCCTTTAGGCACCCATTGATAATTTCCTACAGGTTTACTCTTTCTTTCTTTTTTATGAAAACAGGAAGAAGTAGTATGACCTTTACGATTGCAATAATTGCAATGAGCAAAAGGGTTAGAAGTATGAACAATTTTTAAAAAATAGTTCATGTAAGATTTTTCTCCAAATTTCTTTTTGCCTTTCTTTTTATCAAAATCAGGTTTATAACCAATTCTTGATCTATCATTTGTAAACCTTTGCTGTTTTAAAATGACATTGAGCATTTCACTCCCTTGAGTGAATTTCTCAAGTGTTTTCGTAAGATAAACATTTCTTTTCTCCAAAATATAGCAATTATTACAAACCTTTTCTGAAACCTTTTCACAATCTTTTTTAGAAGTGTTTTCACAGGTAGAAGTAGGAGAAGAGGTATTTTGAACTTGTTTTTCTAAATATTTTATTTTTCTTTTCAAAACGAGAAGTTCTTTTGCAATCTTTCGAAATTCAAAATGAAGAGAGTTATACTCGGATAACAATTCATCAAAAGATGGCTCAAAATTTACTACCTCTTCATTTTCTAATTCCTCTTCTTGGGCCACAACACAGATGTTGGCTTTATCCTCTTCTTCAGCTTCATTTTCATCGGATGAGTTGTCTCCCCATAAAGCTGAGACATAAGCTTTTTTTTTGAGTTTGTTGAACTTCTTCTTATCTTTATCTTTGTTCTTTAGCTGGGGGCGTCCTAACTTGATGTGGCTAGGCTTTTCACATTCTTAGCAAATGATTGGCTTCTTCGCCTCAAAGATGGAGCTACCCTTGTGAAACTTTTTGAATCCTTGGTCATTCTTGTAGAATTTCTTGAATCTTCAGACCATCATGCCTAGCTCTTCATCTTCATCTTCATCATCATCTGATTCCTTTACTTTTTTGACAGCTTGAGAGCAATCCCTTTGTAATTGCCATTTATCTCATCAAGTCCCTTTCTGAACTTGATTTTTCCTTCATATTCAGAAAAGCTTGGCTTCCCATTCCTTGCTGAGAATGTTTCAATATTTTTCTTACTTGAACAGGTTGATCATATACTTTTCCCAATGCAGCAAGTTGGTTGATCAGATGAGTGAATCTAAGCTAGAACTCGCCAAACTTCATACGAAGTAAATCATACTTAGTCATGAGGGTATTTACTCGATTCTCCTTGATTCCAGTTGTTCCTTCATGAGCTATCTCCAGCGCATCCCACATGGCTTTAGCAGAAGATAATGTGCAGATACGAAAGTACTCTTGTTGACTTAGGGCACTTTACATCATGAGGATAGCTTTACTATTGAGAGTGACTAGCTTTTTGTCATTCTCATCGTATTCTTCTTCCAACTTTGGAGTTCTAACACCATCTTCAATTGTGGATGTCGCATAGTCTCCTCTCTCGAACACCCTCCATAGGCCATATTCAGAAGCCAATACAAAGACTTTGAATTTGGCTTTCTAGAAGGAGTAGTGCTCTCCATTGAAACCCGGTGGTTTGTTGATCGAATCTCCATTATGTAGAATTCCATCCATGTTGATCCTTCTCGAGTTGTTAAGCTCTTTTGAGAAGACCTTACTCTGATACCAAATGTAAATGGAGGAAATCACCAAGAGGTTGGGGATTTTAAAAAATCTTTTAAAATACTATGTAAACAAATAGTGAAAATAAGGTAAAACAGAGGAGAAGGAGAGAAGCAAGACACAGAAGGATTTATACTGGTTCGGTCTAAATCCTTGACCTACGTCCAGTTGTAATATCTTGAATTTCAGGCATGGAGACTTGAGAATAAGCCTAAGCTAGGCAGATTACTAAGCCCGATTCAGGAAGTATGACATTTCCTGGACAAATAAAGATCCTCTGCATTTAAGGAAGAGAAGGAAACACTGGAGAGTCATATGTCAAAAAGCAAGAGTCAGTGTAATGATCACATTGGGACACGTGTCACTTCGGGGGTAAAAGAGGAAAAGCAAGGGCAAAAAAGTCAATTCTTAGTCCCTATAATATGGAAATTACGTTCACCATGAAGGAGAAGAGGAAAATCAGGTGATTTAAGTCATAGTCAAGCCCAAACATGAAATGCGGGTCCCACAGGCGGTTGACCGATAGAAACGGGACCCATAGGGATTAGTCAGGGGTTTCCTTAAGACTGAATAGGACAAGTGTGGGGCCACTCAAGGGAGTTTGGAGGGCGCCACATGGGAGTGTCCATTTAGGGGAGAATATCTGAGAAAGTTGAAGAGAAGTATAAAAAGAAGCACCTTTGTACCCAGCAGGGCCTGGTGGGGATCGGTTGATCAGAAACTGGACTGATAAGTGAGGAAAAAGGAATTAATTATAGGGGATCATATTTTTGGGCCCCATTAGGCGCCACATGACCCCCCCTTAATGATTAAAATATTTGCTTGGGGTGCAAGAAAAGTAAATCAGTGCAAAAGTCAAACTGCGGGTCCCGCAATGAGAGAAAAAGGGCAAAATGGGAATAAATGGGTAAAAATTAATTGGACCAGGTTTGTGGGCCCAAAATGGCGTGCCATATGTCCTTTTGGACAGGTCCAAGCACATGGGGAAAAGTAAAAAATAATTAGAAAGTTCTGGGCCACAAATGCAATTTACGAAAGTTCCGGGCCAAAACTCGTAATTTGCCCCAAAAGCATATAAAGATCTGCACGTTTTTGGAGGGGGATGCGCTACTTGGAAGCACCCTAGAAGCCCTGGAATTTTCTAGATTAGCTTGGGGAAAAAGTCAAGAAAGCCAAATTCCAATTCATTAATTACTGGACAGGAATTTACTCCAGTTATTTTGGACTGCCTGGCTTCCTTTAGTTATTATTTAAAACACATGGACTCTTCATTTTTGGCACCCTAGGGGCGTGCCCAACTGAAGGAAGAGGAGAGACCAGCAAGTTTCCATACTTAGAGCAAGGAACCAAGATCACCAAGCCGACCACCAATCCAGGTAAACACCGAAAATCCTAGGGCTTGGTGTTGTGGTTTGATTCTGGTGTTTTTTAGGGTTCCATTGGGTCTAAAACATGTTTTTTTATGGGGTTAAGTTATGATTTAAGTTTCCGAACTCAAAATCACCAAAAAAGTCATAGGAACAAGCTTTCCGTCAATTCTGGAATTCTGGGCAGCGAGTCATCATCACGATCTTAAAAATAGTAAATGAACTTGGTTAAATCTAATATTTTACATGGAGCAAGTAGAAATCGTAAGGTTCACTTTGATGTATAATTTTGTGTTATTTGGAGTTTTCTACTAGGAGATAAAAATGTGTAAACTTGGTCCATAAAACAACATGATAATTCTGACCAGAGTGTGGAAATTGGGCTACACGCCAACTTATGTGTCCTTTTGGTCTCTGGAATTATTTTCCTTAGAAAGAGACATCCTAATGGTTCAAATGGCATCGATGTAAATATGATTTTTGTGGAACTTATTTAAAATCGTTGAACTTGGGCCAAATTCACTGGATTTTCTAGAAAATAAGTAAAGGGCTCGATTTTAATTAAAAATGCAAGGGTAATTTTGGAAAAAGCTGAAATAAGGCATTTTGGTGTTTTTTAGGACAAGGGCATATTTGGAAAGGCAATCGGGCATACTAAGATTTTAAGACGGTACATACCCCATCAGGTAGTAACCACTTTACTCAAACACTTTTATGTATTTTGTTGTATGTTTTGCGTGCCATATGTGTTTTCTTTGTATTGTTCTACCAAATATGCATACAGAACATGTTTGTGATTGTATTCCTAGCGCTGAGGATTCCTGGTCTGGGGTCTGCCATGTGTGTGGCGACTCAACGGAGACAGGGTTGGTCTGGTCTGGGGCTTGCCTTGTACGGCAGCTCAACGGAGACAGGATTGTGATTCCGGTAAATCTGGGGCCTGCCTTGGTAAGGCAGCTCGACGGTACGAAGTCTTGTTGTTGTATATGTATCTATTTGCATATGTGGTGTATTTGGCATACCGTTTATGTTCACATCTATGACATGGTTGCATGCATACGCATTACACATTTAGTGCATGAGTATTGACGGTTACTCTGGGGGCCATTATTGGACTCCAGACGCTTCTGTAGCTATAGGGAGTCATGTTTGAAGCGAAGTACCTTTTTGGAGAGGTAAGGCCCACGGTGCGGATGAAGAATAGGGGATGCCCTATTAATGTAGTATGTTGTATCTACATTTTTGGGATGATTGTATATCTAATATTGGTATTTACTTTTGGATGACTGTACCCTTAACCCTTCGGGGACTTTTACTTTCTATTTATTTTATTTTACCAGTACAGTAGATTGTCCAAACCGATTAAATGCTCTGTTGCGCTCACTCAGATACATGGCAAACGGACATAATAATGAAGGAAAGGTAACTTATATAAGGAATCCCGCTAACCCACCACCCGAAAGGGTGAGGGCGGTAGGGGTGTAACACCAGTCCCCAGACACTTTGGGATTTTCACTAACTCACAAATCAGTTACACACTTTGCACTTGAAAGTTATCCTCTCACTAAGATACACTCCCCCTTACAAGTTGTAAACTGATAATCACTTTTCTAAAAGAGCAGATAGAATAAGCACTGAAGTACAATGTATCAAAAGATACTGTTCAAGTAGGTGAAAACTGTAAGAGTAGTTGAAACTTGAATGCTTTTGTTTTCTTGTATTCTGGTGGTTGTTCAGACTTGAATGCTTTAGCTTATATATGAAGGAAGCATTAAATGACCGTTGGATTGATTAATGTAACCGTTGGAGACATTAATCTAATTGTTTAGGGCAACTTTGTCACTTCTCTCTCTAGTCTTGAGTTAATCCAGGTGGTCAGAAGATTTGGTTGACTTCCTTTGAGATAAATCTGTTGCAAGAGAATGTTTCCTTAGAGGGAAGGACGACATTTAATCCTTTGCAAAGTTCAGGGAATGATTTTCCAAAAGGGTGTAAGGTTTTCTGAACTTGCAATAAATGTTCTGACGTCACCTTTTGCTTTATCCTAAATCTTCATTATATTATAATACACTTTAAAACATTTGAAACTCACTAACAAACTGATTAAATGTGGTTAAGAATAGTAATGAGTGATGATAAGAGTATTAAGATCAAACAAGAAGATTTCACAAATTTGAGAAATTTGATTTTCAAACTGAGCGAAATAAACTCGAGTTTGTTCACATAAACTAAAGTTTGGAGCTTTCACTCAAGGACCAAACTTGAGTTTAGAAACACAAACTCGAGTTTGGTTCTTTCTGGAAAAAGACCATCACGATTGAGCTCTGGACAACATTTAGGAATAGTAGTAAACTCGAGTTTGGGACTTTTGAAGTGAAAATATGTTTAAGTCCACAAAACTCAAACTGGAGTTTCCAAAACCAAACTGGACTTTTCAAAAGATCAAAATAGTTTATAGCTCTCTATATGCCACAAACTGAAGTTTGCTAACTCAAACTCGAGTTTGCTTAAAGAATGAAAAAACGTTGAAAACTCTTTGTCTAACACAAATTCGAGTTTGCTTTAACTTGAAAAACTTGGAGTGCTCTCTTTTTGATTCAAACTCGAGTTTGACACTACAAACTCGAGTTTGTCTAAGTTCAAATAACTTTGGCAACTTTCTATCAAGTTAAAACTCGAGTTTGACAACTCCAAACTCGAGTTTGTCTTTGACAGTAAGTTTTTCAACTTGACAAAGACAAACATCGATTTGAGTTTAAAATTGCAGTTATCATCAAAACACATAGAGAACTAACACATAAGACACTAGCAATGCTTTGCGGTCCCAGAACTAATTGAGTTGATCTACCTTTCTAATTTGGATACCATGCCGGCATTATCCCTCACATCGTCATTCACATTTAGTCGAGAGCAAAGATAGAGTATCATCTCTCTTGATTAACTATTTGTAGCTAATTCACAGAACTAGGAATCTTTTTCCATTGACTTTAATACGGATCATGACTCTTCATGATCTTCAAACTTGCTATCAAGAGGGGGGTGAATTGGGTGTTTGTTAAAACTTTATGAACTTTGAAAAACTTTTGCAACTTATTAGTTTGAATGACAATAATAATGATTGATCCCATGTATAGATATTCGGGTATATATGCCGGAAATATAAGAGACTCAATATGCAACCGATTTATACCGGATACTTGAGATTTTCAATCCAATCTTCTTGTAACTTGCATAATCCTCTCAAGGTACAAACCGTAATTACACTTGCTTGATCACACACTCGTACTCAAGTAATCCTCTCCCTAGGATTCACTCCCCTTACAAGTTGTAATCAACACAATGTGTTTCCCACTCAAGATCACCCAAAACTTGTTTGTCAAAATCCTCAATTACAAGTCATCTCACTCTGGCTATGATAACCTATGTAAACATTAAGAACAGAGTAAAGATATGAAAATCGAGTATTACATAGCTTGTGTCGTAAGTCTTCAAGTAATGAATCCATTATTTAAGAGAATATTTGAAAGTTAGAGTTATAATGTTGTCCCGCTGTTTTAGGACGTTGGAGGCTAGCCCACTTGGAGAAGATTGTTAAAACCGATTACAAGTGGCTCATGGAGTTGCTTTATTTGACTTTAAAGCAAATTCAAATCTTCTCAAATCTGAAGTTAAAGGACATTGAACAAAATTCAATTTCGCCTTCTCGCTTGTTTCGAAAATATGCGGCAATCTTCATCTTCATGCTTATGATTTTGATTTCGTCAAATTGAGTTGCATGATGTAAATAGTTATGGTGGTTGTTTATACTAATTCTATTAAGAGAAATAAACAAGTGATCGTGAGTCTTGTAAGCTCGAGCTTACTATTTGTAAACTTGACCGGCTGATTTTGGACTTTGTTCAGTGAGCTTGCAACTTTGTCCACTTTCGAGGGCCATATCTCCCTGGTCTGAATTCCGTTTTGGTTGGTCAACTCTTGATGGAAAGCTATTGGCGTCTACTTTCCAATGCCACGGATTTCAGCTCCATTGGATTTGTAGATTGTGAGTTGAAAAAATCAAAATCGTTAATAAACTCCTTTGGGTAGTCCGTAAACACCAAAGCTGCTGAAGACCTCAAACTTCATCTTAAATCACATTAGTCCCGAGTTTAATACTTGAAGGCTCGAGTTTGCTCTTAACTAGCATCAATATAAGAACTTGGATAATGACGCATTGCTATAGCATTTTACTATAAAGCTTCAGCATTATTCATGTGTAGTCCATTGTAGCTCAAATATGATGCTACAACAAAATGCCTATTGCAACATTATCCAATTAACCTCAAGAACCATCTATAAAGCAAAATAATCATAACCAACAAAACTCCCAAGCGTTTGCATCCTACGGCGCCAAAAACTTGTTTGTCAAAATCCCAAGTGAACTAGAGTTATCGCCCCACTACTTCTCCCATGTAAATAGTTATTCCTTTAGCGATTTCAAGCTTGGAACGATGCTCTTAACCATTAGTATATATAAAGCTTCCACAATGCTACAACAAAATGCCTATTGCAACATTATCCATTTCTATAGCCTACAATTTAGATCGATATTCCTTTACGACAAGAACATTAGATTAACCGCTATTAGGCATTTCTATAGCTACAATTTAGATATTTTCCATATATTTTCTATGCTTGTGTGAATGTTGTGTATGGTTAAATGCCATGAATTATGGAATGGGTTTTATAAATGTTTTTGATTGCATACAATATGTTTGTTGATGGCCAATCAACTAAGTGCGAAGGAATACGGTACCGGTGTTGGAAATTATGCCCTAGGGGCAAGTCATTGTAGTTTGAACGTTTATGTTATTTAAAGTATTTCTCCTTTAGTTATCATTTCATTTGCATGTTTATAGTGATAACTGTATCCTTGGATATATCTTATAGATTATCCTAGATGTCCCTGGTCGGTCATCTACGCGGGAGCGAAGATGAAATAAGACTAGTATGACTTTGATGAGGTATGGAGATACAAATCAAAGTCTAGGCACTTGTAAGGGTACAAGGTGTTGGACCGACCCGCTATGAGAAAGCTGCATGGATTTAGTCATAAGCTTATCTCATGTATAACCGCGTCACAACGCCCTTTGACCTGAGATCATCATGGATTCCTACATGATGAGTCGCTGATCTTTGACCTAGTCAAAAGTCACCTTTGACCTGGTGATGATAAAGGCTTGGATTGGGATTAGTGGTTTTCATGCGGAGGAATGTGAATGGTCAAGATGGAATTTGTCCCTCACATTTGTAGAGAGATGATACTGGGCCCCTCGATGAGTAAGTCTGAGAAACATATGGCCATACTACGATGGAAAGGAGTTTCCATTTCAATTAGACTACTCGAGAATCGAGAAAGTAGTGGTCAAGAACGGAAGTTGACATTATCCATGCCTCATCCTTGACCAAATTATCGCGTGACAAAAGGGACGTGACATGGTTGTACGATAGGTTGCATCGTATCATCGATCCCCATATGAATTGGGTAGTCGCAATGTCTTGCTAGAGGCCGCTTGCGACTTGTGGGTTGGTATAGTATTGGCCCACTGCCAATCTCATGTGGGCCTGCAGGGTCACACACAAGAATAGTCCAACACGAGTATTAGTGTCCAGATTCATTGAATCTTAGATATGTCTAAGATTTAATAAATGCAACGTTTAATCTAGGAAGGATATATATATATATATATAAAATTTGAAATTAAATTTTATTTGTTTTGTATTTAATTTATTTAAAATTGAATACCTAAAATGAATAGAGATATAGTATCTCACATTTAATTTTCGAAGAGAGATATTATATTTTAGATTTAATTTAGTTGAGATACAAAAGTATCTCGATTTAATTAAATAGATATATATCATATCTTAGATTTAATTTATAATAATAAATTAAATCACAAGGCTTTTAATTTGGATTAAATGAATAGATTAGATTAGATCTGTTGGATGATTTAATTGATATATTACTTAATCCAAATTCGAATTCAACAATTAATTAAGATTATTTTTGAATATTTTAATACGGCTCATTAGGGTTTTAGAAACTCTATAAAAGGATGATGATCTAGTCGTATTATAGAGCTGAAAACGAATTGAGACAAGCCGCAAAAAGAAATCCTAGAGAGAACAACGTGAGACACAAAGAGAAGGCGCTAGCACGCTGCCGTACGTGTTGGAGAGCTGTTCGGTGTGGATACCGGTAGAGGGAGGAGACTCGAAAAGGCTGCTTCTGTTTGATCGAACAAGATGGCACAACGTTCAAGACGTACGACAGTTGAGGCGCACGAACAAGGAGATGCGCACCAGACCGGATCAAATGAAACTCTCAATCCCTCGCATAGGTACGGTTTACTAACGAACCTTGATTTAAACACAGTTGATAGATCCTCTTCTTGTGATTCGTACTTTTTTTTAAATTCCACTGCGTGTACGGATCCCAACAACTGGGTAGGTCCAAGCTTGTGGTTTCCTATATGCTGAGGACTCAGGGCCGGGTAGGCTCTGCATATATTTTCCTCAAGTAGGGGAATTTAGAACAGGGTAGGTTCTGAATATATGTTTCCTCGAAAAGTTGGGCACTGTTGGGTTGATTTCCTTGATGGCTAGTGAACCAGTCGAACAAGTAATAAAGAGTAAGTAGAGTATCGTCCCACAGAGACTGGGATACCGAATGATGACACCGTATTGCAGAATTAGTTGTGCTTAAAAAGAAAATAACTTTGATTGGTTTGAAAGTTTTGATAGCTATACTAATAAACAGGAAAATAACTAAATGATCGTAGTCGTAAGAAGATATCAGTAAAAAGATAGACTGAACTTGGAATCCTTTCTAAGCATATCATTCCCCCAGCTGCCTATACACAATGCTATAGCATTCATACTGTACAGCTCTCGCAAATGCTACAGCATGAACACCCTATGCAAAGTTATTCAGTTAACCACGCCACGCTAATCACCCGAAGCTCTCACGTTCATTCTGTACTTAGAAAATCATCCTCGTTCAGCCTCAGGAAGTTGAATCACTGATAGGAAAACCGAATATATTAAATTAAGAACTAGCAACTGGGTTCATTCTGTACTTAGAAAATCATCCTCGTTCAGCCTCAGGAAGTTAGTTTATGACTAACGAGGGAATCACAAAATAGAGTACTACAAAATAGCCCATGATCAAAGATTGACTGGAATTAAAATAAAGAAACAAGAAACAGAAGCTTGATGGATGTTCTGACAACGTTGAAGAAGCCCTATCACATCACAACTCCACGTCTTCTTCACTCCATCTCACTAGAAGGAAGGATGCTGGGTTCTTTTGGGGTCCTCGTGCTTTGTGACTTCTCTCACTCTTCTTTCGAGTCTGGCCATATATGATTGGTCGTTTTACTCTCAACGACTTCTGACCCCTTTTAGGGTTGGTTGTTGTTTCCTTATATAGTCTGGTCTACTTGCAGTGTACGTTCAACAATCTGGGCCATTCGTAATCTGTCGATGTCTGATCGTATCTTTCTTCCAAATCTCGGTAGATTGATTCTGCTGATCCTGCGGGATTCTTTAAATCTTTTAGTTCCGATCCTCTGCATCTTCTATTTCAATACGTCAGCAATCTAACCGTTATCCTCGACCTGCACTATACTTCTTGAAACAATCTTGACAAAAGATCAGGATATATGCCGCAAAGCACTGCGTTACTTACTATGCTATAGCTTCAGGGATGCATTTTATTGCACTTCGATAAAGCTGTCTTGATGCTATAGCACAACATCGGCTATGTCATGCGACTTTCTCATAAAACCTCAAAACTTACTCTTTCTTAGGACATGTTTAGGATGTAAACAGAATTCACCCTTAAGTTCCCTGTACAATGAATTAATGTCTTTTTTCTCAGATTAAATGCAGTTAAGATCATATTCATCATACAATTCAGTCATAAAATACAGAGAAAGACATGGCATAAATCATGCTCATCAAGCACAGAGCCGGGTAGGTTCTGCCTTTGTCTTTCCAAGCACTGCGGAATTCTAAACCGGATAGGTTCTGCGCATGGTTTCCTAACACTGTGGTTGTGAACTGTGTTTAAAGCTGTTCGTATGCTGAGTTGTATTCCTGGTCATGGTAGTTAAATTATTACATACACTTATAATCCATGCATAGAACTTAATGGTGAGGCCTGTATGACCAAGCGCTTAGAAAATGGACTAGAGGGTCATGTATGGTTGAAATACTACACATGGGTACAGAATGGATAAAAATGTGGTACGATGGAGTTGTGTGCTTAGTAAGCATACATAGAAAGAGATAGGCGGCATGCCTAGAAGGATTCCCCAAGGTATGGACGTTCAAATTTCGAGGATGAAATTTATTGAACAGGGGCAGAAATGTAAAATCCCGAATTTTGGGTCCTAAGAATTGAGAATAAGCCTAAAATAGGCCAATGGCTAAGCCCAATTCGGGAAGAGTCCCAAGAATGATGAGAGATAGGAAGTCTCTCAGGGACTAGGTAACTCGACTATTCAGGTCAGTGAACCTACTATGTATAAGCCGTGGAATTAAAGTGTCAGTGAAAAAGGGCATTGAGCACTTATACGGTGTACAACTGGTTGGAAAAGATGCCATCCAACTATGTCCTAAGGTACAAGACGATTAGTTGAGCGTAAATTTGCCGGTATAAGTGAGTATATGACATTTTCAGTGTAATTAGGTATGCCCTGCGTTTTTTATAAAAATATCGGTATGTGGCATCGTTTGTCAGGTCTCAGTATTCGTGTCGCAATCCTGAGTAAAACCTGAGAAAGAATCCCAGATACTTCCTCAAAAACCATGCAACACCCACAACAAACTCCAAGCACGTAAACCAAGACACCAACAACATAACCCAAACGCGGAAACAAATACAACAAACACCGGAACCCAAACATGTAAACTGAGACAACAACACCGAAAACCGAACACGTAAACCAAGACAACAACACTGAAAACTGAACACGTAAACCGAGACAACAACATCGAAAACCAAACACGCAAACCGAGACAACAACACCAGAACCCAAACACGCAAACCGAGAAAACAACCACAGAATGCAAACACTTAAACCTAGACAACAACACCAGAACCCAAACACGCAAACCGAGACAACAACCACAGAATGCAAACACTTAAACCGAGACAACACACACACGCATGCAAGTTTTTGACATGTGGCTTCTTCCATGTTGGACACCTAACCTTACATGACATTTGGCAACTTTACAACATGACAACACACACCCACACATAAAATTAAATGACACATGGAAAGCTCAAATGAAATCTGAATATTTCCTTCTCTTTTTCCCTTATACCTCCACGGCATATCACACACACACACAAATCATTCCTTTTATTCCAATCAACTAAACTCCTTTCCTTCCCTTTTTTATAAACCGTACACACACACACATTAATTAAATCAGATTTTACACCCCTTTTATCCTCCTTGCCGTGACCGATTCACACACACACACATTCACTAATTCAATCCATTCACTCCCAACCCCCTCTAATTCCTCTCGGCCTCCCTCCCTCTCTCAACACAAAACAAAAATCAATCTCAACCCCTCTCCTCCTGTGGCCTTCATCATCATCATCAACATTCAACTCATGAGGAAGTTGAAGCAAGATGAATAGGAAGAAAAAGAATCAAGTAGGTAAGTTGCAATCTTACTAGTCAAGGTTGCTTCTACTCTCATGCATGTCTTGATTAATGGAGAATAACTCAAATGCATGTGATTTCTGGGTTTATATTGAAGGAAGAAGAGGAAAAATGTGAATTAGGGGAATCCACAAGAGCTAGATCAAGAGTTGTGGTAAGAATCTCCATCTTCCTCTTGAAAATTTTGAGATTTCATTGAAAACCCAGATCTAGAAAATCGTGGTAAACACCAAGAAATAATTGGAATCTAGAACATTTGAGACCAACATCATGTTTCTTATGAAACATTGTGTGGGAATATGATTTATGATGAATTTTTAAAGGTGTTTATACACATAAAATAACAAGCTCATTAAGGAAGTCAAAACTGCCAGTTTTGGAAATTCTGAGGTCTGTCGCTTGTATGTGTTGTTTGAGCAAGTAAAAGTCATTTAAAAATTATGAAAATATTCCATAAGATAGAGGACATGTATATATTTAAAATGGTAGGTATTTTGTATTTTTCTAACCTCTGGTCAGAGAGAAATAAATTATACAAAATGACCTTGAGTTTTGAAAACAAATTTGGACAGTCTGAACGTTTTTGGGATCTGGGAATGAATGGTGTGTGATTAAATTATGGAACCAATTTTCCCAAAAACTATACTTAATAAGGAGTTCATAAGTTTTTGAACCATCTACATTGGACATCTAGAACTCCAGATATGAATTTGTAAAGATAAGCTATGAATTCTGGAAGCGTAACAGGACAGTCAGTGGAAACGTAAAACCTGGGAATTATTTGACAAGTCCTGACCTTTAAAAGTATTTTTATATGAAATTTGACTTCTCTAGGAACACGTGAGAGTTGACAGAACATTAAAATGATTTGTTTTGGAATTAATTAAAAATAATTGAAGTTGCTTGACTTTTAAGGACAGTCAAGGTTAAAGGCTTAAAGTAACAAGTTTAAGTTACTTAATTAAGCCCTAATGAAATAAGGGTTAAAAAGGTAAATAAACATTCATTTTCCCTGGTTCTAAAAGTATGGTTATATCCTCAGGGCCATAAGGAGAATGAAGGAAAGAACTTCAAGCAACCTTGACGATTGACAAAAGAGGAACTCGAGTAAGGACGGTAGTCCTTAAAAGGTAGTGGGCTTACCTTACTACGCATTTGATATTATTACTTGTATGTATATGTTTGATTGCTATACTTGCTTGCTATGTTTAATATACTTGAATGATTGAAGCTCTGTTTATGATTATGTTATGGCCATGAGTATGATGCATGAAGCATTGAGCATGCAGATATGTCATTATGTTAACATGAGCTTGTGCAAGACAAGTATATCATACATTAGCATTTATCTTGCATGCAGTGTTTGGTATTGTCTGCAACTAGGAATCCTCAGAATCCCACCCTCCACTACCGACCAATAGATAGGTGAGCACAGGAGAGAAGTGCTGCACATGGCTCAAGGAAGGAGCGTTACTTGAAGACGGCACAACGGAAGGACATCTTGAAGAACCGAGGGTCGACGGTGTTTAATGTGTTTTAGTTTTCACCGTCTGTAATGAATGTAAAGGGGTATAAACCCTGTGAATACCCTTGTTATGTAATCAAATCTAAATTCCATTGTATCAGTATAAAGAACTATTTTTGATTTTGCCACACTACTGAGTATGAATATGGCGTAGAATGCCGGCACCCCAGGGGGTGTTACAGCTTGTGGTATCAGAGCAGCAGTTTTGCTGGCAATAGAAATATATACTGATATTTGATTACATAGTCACGGGAAACGAAGAAAAAGGAAAAATACCCTAAGGAAGAGGGTTGAGCTTCGGTAAGATAAGACCCTTAATATAGAGGATGGCATAGAGTATGGGATTTTTTGTTAATCCTAGAGCTCCTGATATGGAAATCAGGGTCTGAATAGGATTCCCACCTGGTGTTGTGGGAATTAAAAAGGGAAAGTTGAGTACATTCATGATGAGAACGTACAGTAGGCAAGGAAACCTAGTGGACTGGTATGTCCTTAGGTTGTCAAAGATTGATATGTGAAGCCCTAAGTCCTGTAAGAATGATATGTTTATAGGCTGGCTGGAGCCCATGGTTAATGGGTGATGGATTGGGGCATTATCCTTGAATGGCCGGAAGCCTAGGATAGGAATGGGCTAGATGCACCTTCTGAATGCCTGAAGAGGTTGCACCGCTCGAATGAGACAGATAATGTCTTGAAAGTGACCAATAACGATGATATTTGGTTTTCCTAAGTGCTGAGGATTGCGAAGTTGGGTAGGCTCTGCGCATATATATTTTCCTCAGATAGGGGAAATCGGGACCGGGTAGGTACCGCGCTTGACTTTTCGCTGTGCTGGGGGACTCAGGACCAGGTAGGTTCTGCGTTGGGCCTCGAAGAGATAGGCATAGAACGGTAGGTCTTAGCTGAGCTAGAAAGCATAACATGTAGAAAGGATTTAAGTGTCACCGATGATGGGAGGTAAACAAACGCGCTAAATAATTTGCCTTCAATGTATAGACCTAGTTGAGCCTAAAGACTATTCATCTAGTCCAGCATAAACCATCATTTTAAGTGTCATACACTTTGAATGGCACTATTACCTGACGAAACGGTAGGTTTTAGCTGAGCAAAAGAGAACTACCATGTCGAAGGGTTTTAAGCACCACCAATGATGAGAGGTAAACAACCGTGCTAGATAATTTTGTGAGGGTTCATTTCGGTCTCATCCTAATTAACTAACTAATAAACTAACTAGATAGTTAATTTCTAAGCTAGATTGGATTTTATCTTGCATGCATAATTAGAAATACAAATAAATCAACTATCTCATAGTTCAATTTTAAACGGTTTGTATCTATCATGCATGTTAGTCGTATAGTGATCATGTTTACTATTATCATGCATACTAGTCGTAATAAAACCATGCATAATAATAATACATTTATATTGTGGATGATCATCGTGCCTTCTGATTATCCATCCAAAACATCTTCATGTCTTCTTCATTCTTTCGTCATGGCCGAATGATCTCTTGGTAAAGTCTTCTTGTATATGTCATCGATCTAAAATTTGTACATTCTTATTCCTGTTACATTTTTCTATGTAATAATTAAATTAGGACAAAACAATCCCATTTACTAAAAGAAATAAAAATTAAATAAAAACTTTATATCATACATTCGAGGCACCATGATCATCCTTTTCTTGTACCTACAAAAGGTTTGGAAAAACACATGCAAGAAATTTTTACAAATCCTAAACTATCACTAAATCAAATTCAATAACAGTACCCCATGTGTTTGTGGTAACGAGCTCGTCTCTGATACCACTTGTTGGTTAATTTTGGGCTGATGCATAGCTTTCAAACAAAAGCTCATGAGGTTGAAAAACAAAAAAATTGTAAATTATTGCGGAAACCCGTAACTCCTTACGGTCCTCATGAGTTATTAACCTTAACTTCTTAGACCAATTAGTTATTATTATTTTATTTCATTAATCCATAACTCTTTACGGTACTAATAAATTATGCCTAAGATGATTCTCATGATATTGAGGAACCCATAACTCTTCACAGTATCATGATTTGATTGGACATGCCTTCCTAAAATTAATTGGTCTCATGAGAACCTATAACTCTTTACGGGAACATGAGTTATAACCCATAACTCTTTACAGTATTCAGGAGAACACGTAACTCCTTTTGGTACTCATAGGGAATGTCTGGATGGAGTAGTATTACAATTATGATACCCGTAACACCTTACAATACTCATGAATTATATTTAGGATCTACCTGTTAAAATACATAAAGAGGTTTTATGAATACCTTTGATCAATTGAAGAGACAAAAAAATATTATGACGTCCTTTAATGTTGATCCACAGGGCTATCTCCCGATTGCAATGAGAACTCCTTCTCCTTGACTCCTCCTTGTCTTTGAATGCTTGCTAGCCGATGACAAGGTTGAGGATTCAAGTTTAGGTGATAGCTTCTTTAGGTTAGTTATGGGGCAAGATAGGAGGATTTACCTTTTTGGAATTGGTGGTATGCATGTGCAAAAGTGGTGCCTTTTTACCTTCTTAAACCCTTTAAGAGTTGTGCCTTCTTCACAAAAAACGTACACAAAAATTGGCTACCAAAATCAGCCACCAAAAACCCTAATTTTAGTGTTTATAAGAAAGGCCCAGTCCAACTAGAAAGACCCACTCCAAGAATGATGCCTTCCAAGAATCTCAATCCTTATCCAAGCTCTACCGGTCTTGTGGATGGCTAATTCCTTATAGGGGATTGTGAGTCCTTTCGGCATGTCTATCTGTACTCATGTATTCGAGTTACACCCAAGAGTACATTTTTAGGCGGATAGAGTTGTATAGTCAAAGTATAACCCTAGGACATAGTGTTTGATGACATCCTCAAGTCCAAGACAATCCACACTACCAAACGATGAGAGACTTTACATATCCAATGATACTCTCTACAATGAATCTTTGTGGAGCCTTTCAGCTGGTCAGTTTAGTGCTATTTATTCTCCAACAGTTCCACCCACGACATCAGCTAAGGACTACCATGCTTGTGTTCCTTGAGGTCCCTACATTGTATTCCAAGTAGATGATGTCATACTAGCCTTATTCAGATCACAAATTCACTTTCTTGGTGATTCAAGACTTGGAAGAAGTTTCACGCAATAGATAAGTTGTGTCCTCTGAAAGAAGGAATATCACCAAGAGGGGGGTGAATTGGGGATATAAATTTTTTCCGCAAGAATCCTCTGTTTAACCAAATGTAAAACAGAGATAAACAAAGAGTAGGGATAAGTGAGATTGAACACAATGGATTTATCTTGGTTTGGTCTAAATCCTTGACCTACGTCCGGTCCCGGACTCTCGGGATTTTCACTAACTTCAACCGATTACACACTCGTAACTCTCGAAGCAATTTCTCTCTAGAACTTGCTCCCCTTACAAGTTGTAATCAATTATCCCAATCTCAAAGTCCCAATACTTTGAGATTCTTACAAGAAAAGATAATCAATGAAAGACTCTCTAAAAGAGTAGAATAATAATCACCGAAGCTTAATATATCCGAAGATATTCTCTCCGTAAGTCGAAACGGTAAGTGTTCTTAATGACTAATTGAATGCACAGCGTTTCGGTAGTTGGAGACTTGAATGCTTCTTCTATTTATAGGTTGGTAGCATTGATGACCGTTGAGAAGAATAAATGAGCCGTTGTGAGTAATGAATATATCCGTTGTAAATCACTTGCTCGTCTCCTCGTATTTCTTCCGTCATTCGACCGTTATTCTTTATTAACATTCTTTATTTGAATTGTCCGTTGGGAGACAGTGAGAATGTTTTCTGGGAAGCGACCGTAATGCTTTTTGTATGTCCGAGAGGTTTATTTCTTCTTTCGGCTTCAAGTCCGGGACTGCATTTAATGCTTCGACACATATTGACTTTTCGTGATTTCAAGTTTAAAAACATGTTAGAAGTATCTCGAAATACACTAGCAAACTGATTAAACTTGGTTAGAAATAATAAGAGTTAATTACATAAGATACCCAAGCTTTAATCGAATGAAAACCAGAATGCCCAGAAAAATATATTCAAATCTGATATGAACAACTCGAGTTGCTTCACATAACTCGAGTTATTTTTAGTTCAGAAGATATGCGCATGAAGAACAAAACTTGAGTTATCCTTAATAACTTGAGTTGGCTAACTCGAGTTACTATTCCTAACTCGAGTTACTTCGAGAATCATTTATTCAGGAAATTCTTCGCAAATGGTATAACTTGAGTTATAGTAATAACTGGAGTTGTCCAACTCGAGTTTTGTACTCTAACTCGAGTTGCTTTGGAATTCAAATCGACATTTAAAGTTTTCGCAGAAAACATAACTTGAGTTATTGCAGTAACTGGAGTTTTTCCAACTCGAGTGGTACTGAGTAACTCGAGTTACTTTTGAATTTAAATCATTCAGAAAACGTTCGCACATAATATAACTTGAGTTACAAAAATAACTTGAGTTAGGCAACTCGAGTTATACTCTGTAACTCGAGTTTTTCTGCTTCGAAAATCAAACAGAAAGTTTTTAACACTTAGCCAACTCGAGTTTTTCCTTGTAACTCGAGTTATATCGATACCAAAAATCGATATCGCGATGAGGCTTTTGGGAACTGAAGTACAACTTATAACTTGAGTTGTTTAGTGACAACTCGAGTTATCCTTCGTTTGATCTGATTTTTCTTAAGTGTAAGACTTGAGTTATGATAGGCAACTTGAGTTATGTAACTTGAGTTGTTTTCAACAACTTGAGTTATCGATCTTTCAAAATCATTTTACAAGAAACTCAAAGTGCAACTTGTCTAAACTTAATTCTTCGCAAATTAACCCATTGATCATTACAATTGTTAGACATCATCAAAACATATAGAGAACTAACATCCTCGAGTCCTCATCATCATGATCCCTATTATAGATCCTTGCATGTACACATGTTCTATTCCTAGGGATTTTATCTTTAAACTCATATTGACCTTAAAATAAAGGCAAGAAATAAATATAAAAAGATAAAATGTGCTCATTTATATTAATTATGAAATACTAAATAGAAAAAGGTGTTCATATGTTCAAACAGATGGTCTCTAGGACATCTAAATACTAACTCAAGCGCCTTGTCCTCCATCCATCTTCCCTCCCCAGGTCCTCCCTCTTTCTCCGCTTCTCCCTGTTAGTTCTTGATTTATGAGTTTTGATGATAACAAGACTTGAAAATGTTTAAGGTTTTTTAATCCGTGAAAAATGGCTATGTCAAGAGTATACTCGAGCATTGTTTCAAGTTTACTTGAGCATGCTCAGTCTAACATCTCTCATTAAGTGATCTCAGGTCCTTACTTGAGTAATTGTTCAAGTGTACTCGAGCAAGCATCAGTAAGAAGAAGTATACTCGAGTATGAAATAGTTACTACTAGAGCATGAGTTCAGAAATAGCTAGTTGCATTGATCTCTAACGATGTTACTCAAGCAAGCTTTTTTGCATACTCGAGTACTGATATGTGTCTACTCGAGCATAGCTGCATCTGTCAAAGTAATGCAAATGTCAAAGATCATACTCGAGCATGGGGTAGGTGTTACTCGAGCACAGTTAATATCTTACTCGAGCATGAGTTTTTAAACTTATATTTGCTCACTGTTAAAACATTACTCAAGCTTTGTTTTACTTTTTCAACTTATATTTGCTCACTGTTAAAACATCACTCTTAAGGATATTTGAAAGCTTTCTCAAGCACTGATAATTGAATATTTTATACACTTCTTTTTATCTCTTGATTAATAATTTAGGACTCTTTAGTTAATAAATCATGGCTTTTATACTTATTTGGGCTTTGGGCCTTTGATTATAATTTAGCCATTTTAATAATAAAATTCAAGTTTTACATTGCTTCACTATTTTTACCATAACTCTTGAAGCAAACATCGGATTTGCCTCATTTTTGTTTCATATTTTAGATTATTCATAGAGCTACAATTGTTATGAAGACATGAAGGGCAAATTCGGGCAAGAGGGCGGTCAATTTTGGAGCCGAAGTTGGATTTGTATTTGGGCTCGAATTTTGTAATTAAAGCCCCTTTTTATTATTTTCCGTTTTGGGCCTGAATTGTGGATTGGAGCCCCATTTCATTTTTCCATTTTAGGTAAAGTGAGGCAGCAGCCACAAACATATATTCATTCACATTTTTACTCAGTTTTGGATTAAAATACATAAGTTTCATTTTCTCTCAACTGTTCTTCATCCGTTCATCGTGTTCATGATGAACTTCTTCATTTCTTTCCCATTTTCGTTCTGCATAGCTATGATAGGCTAAGCTTCTGTGATTGACCCATGGATTGAAGATTCCACGAATCCAGAGGACACGCGCTTCAGTTCGTAACGTAATTTGTTTCTGTTTATTTTAATCGGATACGATTATAATTGTGGATTAGGTATTAGATTTAATACCCAAATTAATATCCCAAGGACATAGGTCGGACCGGGTTCCGAGAGAGCGTTGTGCGATCGCACAGCGAGCTGGCCACGTGTTCGATCAAATGCTGGACGATCGTCTAGTCGAGGGAATATCTGGACAAATGTAGAGATTTCGGTTTGTCTAGAATCAATCACGAGTTTGGTTATTATTTTTTTGTCCGATGAAGGTTATGGAATCCCAATTCTAGGTTAATCATGTTTAATATGATTGATCTTGTTTTCTTGCTTTCTGTTTTAGTCTTTGCTTTGTTTTAATTACATTGAAACCCCCCCCATTCTGGTTATTGTGTTACTTGTTTACTGTTGATTTTAGACCCACTGCGAATTCCTTGAGATAAACGATCCAGGTTTCTATTATACTGCAAAATTATATTGATCCTGGTTATTTTGGGAGATCACGGCAAATCTCTGTCAAAATATGGTGCCGCTGCCGGGGAATTCGCATCGGTTTCATTAGCAACAGTAGTTTTTGGTGGTTTGGGTGGCTGGACAGAACTTTTTTCTGACCTAGATCACTCAAACCAGGTCTTATTCAGAAGGAATTGGGCATTCTAAACAAGAGTCACTCTCATTAAGAGTGAGGTCGACCTATTTTCCCCAAATTCCATCGTTTAGACCACTTTTTCATTTGTTTTAAGTTTCTATTTTGTGATTTCTACTAGGGCATTTTTTTTTTTGGAGTATCTCCGAATGGTCTGAAATTTTGCAAGGTGATAGGAAATGGCCTAACTCACAGGACACATGAAAATCAATATTTTCTATGTGGTCTTCATATTTTAGCCAAATTCCATCGTTTAGACCACTTTTTCAAATTTTGAAGTTTTTTATTCCATTTTTGGGTTCCCCAATGGTCTAGGAGTTGCCCTGTCCAAGTCCCATAATTTTTTTTAAAAATAGTGTTTTGGACTTGTTTTGGTCATATTCCAACATAGGTTTTTGCTTTTTGTGTTTTTGTTTGTGTGTCATCTTAGTGTTTCCTACTTTTTACCACTTTTAGTGGCATTTTCGTAATTCTGATTTTCTGGTGGCATTTTCGAAATTCTGATTTTCTGCAAATTCTGCCTTGAGTTTATGCTGCATGAGTACTAGGAGTACTATTAATCCAGAAGACTTGTTGCCACTTGATCCTGAAATAGAAAGAACAATTCTTACTGCTAGAAGAGTTGTTAGGCTAAGTCGTGGGATTAATACTGAATTTGACATTGAACTTGAGTCTGATTGTGTACATTCTGTTGATCTTGACTCTAATAGTACTTCTGATAGTCTTGTTGTTTTCACTGATTCCAGTAGCAATTTTGCTAACTCAGAAGTTATGGCAAAGCAAGCAGCTCATCCCACTTTGAAAGAATTAGCTACCCCTGATGTGGGCAATCAAAATTTATGTATTCGATATCCTGAAATTGCTGCTAACTTTGAACTAAAATCTGGTCTTGCAGGTGAATGTCCTCACAGGCATCTAAAGGAGTTCCATGTGGTATGCAGCACGATGAAACCTCAAGCAATTGATGAGGACCACATTAAGCTAAGAGCTTTCCCATTTTCCTTAGATGGTGTGGCTAAGGATTGGCTATACAATTTGCAACCAACATCTATTAGGAGTTGGGATGATATGCAGAAGTTATTCCTAGTGAGGTTCTTTCCTTCCTCAAAAGCCATTGCTATTCAGAAAGAGATCACTAGTGTTAAACAAATCAATGGGGAGACCATGTATGAGTATTGAGAGAGGTTCGAGCGATTGTGTGCTAGCTGTCCACACCACCAGATTACATACCAACTCCTAATTACATATTTCTATTCTAGTTTGTTACCGTTGGATAAAAGTTTCGTGGATGCATCTAGTGGTAGGGCCTTAGATAGCAAGACACCTGAAGAGGCACAAGAGTTGATATCTACTATGGCTGCTAATTCTCAGCAATTTGGCACCAGGGCCAATAGTACTCTTGTTTACCAGATTCAAACACCTCCAGTCCAGTATGATTCTCCGAGATTAGAGACTAGACTTGATGATCTGACCTCCCTTGTGAGGCAGTTGGCAGTGACACAGACAGTACAGTCTTCTCCTCTTCGGATTGGGTACTCCTGTGGGTTTTGTTTTGACCCTAATCATTCTACTGACTCTTGTCCTACCTTGCATGATCCTACTTATCAAGACCAGTCAGTAGCTTCAGTGGGTGTTTTTCCAGGAAAGCCACAATACCAAACGAGAATAATGCCTTCTCCAATACCTACAATCCTGGTTGGAGAAATCACCCCAATTTCCGTTGGAACCGAATCGAACCGAGTAACCAATATCGCAGAATTCTAGGAATTACCCGAGAGACAAGACAGACCACAGAATTTCCAACAACAGCCTGCACCTCCTTTGCCAGCACCACCTCCTCGACCAGCCATATGTGCACCTCCACAAGCGGCACAACAACAGGCTAGTAGTAGTAGTGGTGGTTCCTCACTTGAAGACATGATGAAGCAATTTGTCACAGCTAATATGCAGTTCCAACAACAAACTGACACTTCCATTCAGAGTTTGCAAACACAGTTGGGCGATTAGCAACATCATTGAATCGGCTTCAACCTCGGGATCCAACACTCTTCCTTCACAAACAATTCCTAATCCTAAGGGAATGTGAGTGCTTTATCCCTTCGATCTGGCAAGCAATTGGAGGAACCTAAACCAGCTGTAGATGTGACTTCCACATCAGAAAGAGAGTCAAAAAATGTGAAGATTGACTCTAAAAATAAAAAGGCAATGCTGCAAGGTGAAGAGGAAGACATTCCCATTCCCATTCCTCTTCCTTTCCCTCAGAGAGCCCCTCGATCCAAGAAGTTGGCAGAAAAAGCACAAGAGAAGGATATACTTGAGCCATTCAGAAGAGTAGAGATCAACATTCCTCTCTTAGATGTAGTCAAACAAATTCCTAAATATGCCAAGTTTCTGAAGGAGTTATGCACCAACAAGAGGCGACTGAAGGGGAATGAACGAGTGTGTTTGAACCAAAATGTATCAGCCCTCATCCAGCCTACCATGCCTCGCAAGTTCAAGGATCCAGGGACGTTTTCTATCCCTTGCCTTATTGGTAATTATAAATTTGATGATTGCATGCTAGATTTAGGTGCTTCTATAAATGTCATGCCTGCATCTATCTATAAATCTCTTGGTCTTGGTCCCTTGCGTCCAACTAGTGTTATTGTTCAATTAGCTAATAGGAGTAATGCCCATCCTTCTGGTTTAGTTGAAGATGTATTAGTCAAATTTAATGAATTGATATTCCCTGCTGATTTTTACATCTTAGATATGGAGGATGGGTCTTCTAGTAGTACGTCACCAATCATTCTAGGGAGACCTTTCATGCAAACAGCTAGGACTAAGATAGATGTGTATTCTGGTACTCTTTCCATGGAGTTTGGTGATATTTCTGTAAATTTTAATATCTTTGATGCCATGAAACATCCTAGGGAAGAGCATTCTATTTTCGTATTGATGTGATTGATAATCTTGTGGATGATGTTCTTGGCGATTGGTGTCTTGATTATCCTGATTTTTCATCTGAGAGTGATTCTACCATTTGTGCATGTGCTGATAATGAATGGTGCTCTGTTTGCACTCATTTGGTTAATGCTACATTATTTGGTGATTCTGACTTGTTGGGTGATTCTGCTTTACTTGTGGATTCTGATATGGATTCTGAGTTTGAGCTTAATCCTGATCCTGATGTTCATCCTGATTATGATTTTGATGAACTTAACTATGATTTTGATGAGCTAAATTCTGATGTTAACATTGAGCTGTGTAGACACAGTTCTTCTGCTTCTTTGAAAGTTGTTTCAGGCATTTCCAGTGTGATGACATCCGAGTTGTTGCAACAACCACCCATCAAGCTTCTTCCTTCCACTGAGCAACCACCCAAACTTGAGTTAAAATCCCTTCCAGATCCCTTGAAGTATGCATTTTTGGAGGTGGATGAACAGTTGCCAGTCATTGTGGCAAATAATCTTCTTCCTGAACAAGAAGAGAAGCTGCTAAGCTTATTGAGGGCAAACAAGAAAGCCATTGGGTGGACATTAGCTGATATCGTTGGCATCACCCTACATGTGTATGCATCGAATTCTTTTGGAAGAGGACTCTAAGCCGGTGAGGAAACCTCAGAGACGCCTTAATCGCCTTATCCTTGATGTGGTGAAGAAGGAGGTCACTAAGCTTCTACAAGCTGGTATCATCTATCCCATTTCTGATAGACAATGGGTTAGCCCGGTCCAGGTGGTTCCTAAGAAATCCAGAGTCACTGTGGTAGCCAATCAGAAGAATGAACTCATTCCTACTCGAGTTCAGAATAGTTTGAGAGTTTGCATTGACTATAGGAGACTCAACCAAGCCACTCGCAAGGATCATTACCCTTTACCTTTCATTGATCAGATGTTAGAGCGATTGGCTGGTAAGTCTCATTACTGCTTCTTGGATGGCTACTCTGGATATTTCCATATCCATATTGCTCCTGAGGATCAGGAGAAGACGACCTTCACATGCCCCTTTGGAACATATGCCTACTGAAGGATGCCTTTTGGCCTCTGCAACACACCTGGTACCTTTCAGCGTTGTATGGTAAGTATTTTCTCTGAGTTTCTAGAGGACTGCATGGAGGTTTTTATGGATGATTTTACTGTATATGGGTCTGATTTTGATGCATGCTTAGCTAATTTGTCTAGAGTTTTGCATAGGTGCATTCTAATCTTGTGCTAAATTATGAGAAGTGTCACTTTATGGTTGAGTCAGGTATAGTCTTGGGAAACATAGTGTCTAGGAAAGGGATTGAGGTAGAACCTGCTAAGATAGATGTGATTACTACTTTACCCTACCCCGTATCTGTGTGGGAAGTTCGCTCTTTTCTTGGTCATGTAGGTTTATATCGGCGTTTCATTAGGGATTTCAGCAAGACTGCCCGACCCTTGTCCAACCTTCTGCATAAGGACACTGACTTTGTATTTGATGATGCTTGTAAGGCAGCCTTCGATCATTTGAAGCGTTGCCTGACTACAACCCTAGTGATCCAACCCCCTGATTGGTGCATCCCCTTTGAGTTGATGTGTGATGCTTCCAATTATGTGGTTGGCAATCTTGGCACAGCGGGTCGATAGAGCATCTCATGTGATTGCATATGCCTCCAAGACTTTGGATCCTGCCCAGTCTAATTACACCACTACTAAAAAGGAGTTGTGGGCTATTGTCTTTGCTTTTGATAAGTTCATGTCATATCTGCTAGCTAGTAGAGTCATTGTTTTCTCTGACCACGCTGCTTTAAAGTTCCTTTTGAAAAAGGCATATGCTAAGCCCCGACTCATCCGATGGATGTTATTGCTCTAAGAGTTTGATGTTGAGATTCGAGACAGAAGTGGAGCACACAACTGGGTAGCTGAACACTTGAGTCGCATCACCCATTCTCCCTCTCACCCCTCTTCTATTCGGGATGATTTCCCTGATGAGCAGCTTCTACAGCTGCAAGGTAAGCTTCCATGGTTTGCTGATCTGGTTAACTACTTGGTAGATGGTGTTTTTCCTGTTGACTCTACTAGGGCCCAAACCTTTAAATTAAAGAATGAATCTAAATATTATGTTTGGGATGACCCTTATCTGTGGAAATTTTGTAGTGACCAAGTAGTTAGGAGATGTGTGCCTGATCATGAGTTTCACTCTATATTGCATTTTGCTCATGCTTCGCACGTGGTGGTCACTTTGGACCCCAAAGAACTGCTATGAAAGTGTTAGATAGTGGATTATTTTGGCCTTCCCTATTTCATGATTCCCATTTGTTTTGTAAGTCATGTGATAACTGTCAGAGGGCAGAGAGTATTTCTCGTAGGCATGAGATGCCCCAGAACCCTATATTGTTTTGTGAGGTATTTGATGTATGGGGTATTGATTTTATGGGTCCATTTCCTGTTTCTCATGGTTATACTTACATACTGTTGGCTGTTGATTATGTCTCGAAATGGGTGGAGGCGAAAGCCACTCGGACTAATGATTCTTTGTGGTGGTGGATTTTGTTAGGTCTAACATTTTCTGCAGGTTTGGCATTCCTAGAGCTATTATCAGTGACCAGGGCTCCCATTTTTGCAACCGAAGCATGGGTTCCTTGTTATGCAAGTATGGAGTGCTTCACAAGGTCTCCACAACATACCATCCTCAGACCAACGGTCAAGCTCTGTCTCAAATAGAGAGATTAAGCAAATTCTTCAGAAGACTGTTAACTCTACCCGGAAAGATTGGAGTAAGCGATTAGATGATGCTTTGTGGGCATATCGCACCACCTACAAGACTTCGATTGGGATGTCTCCTTATCGGCTTGTCTTTGGTAAGGCATGTCATCTTCCGGTTGAGTTAGAGCATCAAGCCTATTGGGCCATTAAGCAGTGTAACATGGATTTAGCTAAGTCTGGGATGGAGCGGAAGCTACAATTGCAAGAGTTGGATGAGCTTAGATTGGATGCCTATGAGAGATCACAGTTATACAAGGAAAAGACTAAGGCATTCCATGATAAGCACATTCTGAGGAAAGAATTTTTTGTTGGCCAGAAAGTTCTTCTGTTTAACTCCTATCTGAAGTTTATGCCTGGTAAGCTTCGATCTAAATGGGATGGCCCTTTTGAGATCACTAACATTTTTCCATTTGGTGCTGTTGAGCTATGTGATCCACCCACGGAAGAACCTTTAAGGTAAATGGGCATTGCCTCAAGCAATTTCATGAGGATCCCAAAGAATGACACGAGGAAGCAGAGATTCTCCTCATTGATGCCACTTATCCTCCTTAAACCCTTGGGGAGTATTCTTCTTTCTTCCCCCTCTATCTCTTTTATTTGTTTTCCTTTTTCTACTTTGCTTTTTGAAAATAAATACAGTCTCTCTTTCTATGATTGCTACATATTATGAACTTGGACATTTTGTTTTTAATGGATCATTACATTGATCTACGCAATTCCTAACTCTTTGATTGCATGTCTTGGTAGTTGATTTGATGTTGTTCGCCTAAGTTGGTATTGACCTTGTGAGGTTTTGGGCCTGCTTGAATGGAATTCATCTTTTGCCATTCTTTCTTTCATATGTGCATCTGCTCATGACTTGTGTTCTCTAGAACTTGCTCCTTTTCTTTTTGAAACTACATTTTTCACTTACATGCATAAATATGATAGAAGCTTGTTTTCTTTCTTTTATTTTCCCCATTTTGTCCAAATAGCTTTCCCTTGCATTATGTTTCCTTTGCTAGCCCATTTGTGCCTTTTCGACTCATTCTTTTCTAAGCCACATTACAAGCCTAAGCGTAAAACCATTTTATTCCACACCTTGGAGATTTTTTGAGCATTGGTTTCACCTTGGTTTTGTGTTTAAGTGTGGGGGTTGCTCAGGAGTGCAACAGTTTAAGTGTGGGGGGGAGATATTCGTCATTGTGATTATGTATATAGTTCTTCAAAAAAAAAACAAAAGAAAACAAAAGAAAAAAAAAGAGAAAAGAAAAGAAAGAAAAGCAGAAAAAGAAAAGAAAAGAAGGAAAGAAAGAAAATACATAGAAAGAAAGGAGATATATGAGTAAAATAAAAGTTTTCATACATAGAGAATGATTGTGTTAATCAATGCTCTTTTTAATTTCTTTGGTGCTTAGCTTCTCATTCCATACTATTACCTACCTTCACCCTAACCCCATTAGAACCTTTAATAATAAGCTCTCTTAATTTGTGCATGCATGTGTTATGAGTAGTGGAGACGTAGAAATTGAGCAACCTTATGGTAGAACAATTTTCTTGAGTAGAATTTGAGCGATACACTTATTTACCTTAAATACTTGAGAGATTAATTGATTGAGCGCATCATTTGAGAGACCATCTTTTGTGATTAGCATCATTGATTGAGATTACCATAAATTGTAATTTGAGATGAAGGGATTTTGGTCTTGATTGATTGGTCTTTTGGAGCTTTGTGTCCCTTGTTCAATTTTTGCATTGTTAGCAATTGTTAGAAAAGAAGAGTTTCTCCTTTAGGTCTTTTTCTTTGAATTTTGCTCAAGAGTGCAAAAAGATAAGTGTGGGGGAATTTAATAATTGAATATTTTATACACTTCTTTTTATCTCTTTATTAATAATTTAGGACTTTTTAGTTAATAAATCATGGCTTTTATACTTATTTGGGCTTTGGGCCTTTGATTATATTTTAGCCATTTTAATAATAAAATTCCATTTTTACATTGCTTCACTATTTTTACCATAACTCTTGAACCAGACATCGGATTTGCCTCATTTTTGTTTCATATTTCAGATTATTCAGAGAGCTACAATTGTTATGAAGACATGAAGGGAAAATTCGGGCAAGAGGGCGGTCGATTTTGGAGCCGAATTTGGATTTTTATTTGGGCTAGAATTTTGTAATTAAAGCCCCTTTTTTTATTTTTTGTTTTGGGCCTGAATTATGGATTGGAGCCCCATTTCATTTTTCCATTTTAGGTTAAGTGAGGCAGCAGCCACAAACATATATTCATTCACGTCTTTACTCAGTTTTGGATTAAAATACAGAAGTTTCATTTTCTCTCAACTGTTCTTCATTTGTTCATCGTGTTCATGATGAACTTCTTCATCTCTTTCCCATTTTTGTTTTGCATAGCTATGATAGGCTAAGCATTTGTGATTGACCAATGGATTGAGGATTCCTTGAATCTTGAGGACACGCGCTTCAGTCGGTAACGTAATTCATTTCTGTTTACTTTAATCGGATCCGATTATAATTGCGGATTAGGTATTAGATTTAATACCTAGATTGATATCCCAAGGACATAGGTCGGACCGGGTTCTGAGAGAACGTTGTGCGATCGCACAGCGAGCTCACCACGTGTTCGATCAAATGCTAGACGATTGCCTAGTCGAGGGAATATCTGGACAAATGCATAGATTTCGGTTTGTCCAGAATCAATCACGAGTTTGGTTATTATCTTGTTGTTCGATGAAGGTTATGGAATCCCAATTCTGGGTTAATCGTTTTTAATCTGATTGATCTTGCTTTCTATTTTAGTCTTTGCTTTGTTTTAATTACATTGAACCCCCCCCATTCTGCTTATTTTGTTACTTGTTTACTGTTGATTTTAGACCCACTGCGAATTCCTTGAGATAAACGATCCAGGTTTCTATTATACTGCAAAATTATATTGATCCAGGTTATTTTGGGAGATCACGGCAAATCTCTATCAAGCACACACTAAATGATACTCAAGCATTGTTCATCTGTCACTTGAATATTGTTCGCTGTAACAGTAATCATAAATTCAAATATTTTGGCTTATAATTTGTTTCAGATTAAATACTACTCAATCTTATTTACACTATTACTAATAATCTTTTTGAGTCAATTTCAGATCATTAACGAATGTTTTAGCACTTATTGGCCGAAAAGCAACAACGTCTGTCAGAGTATTAAATGTTTGTAGATAATAGAGCATGCACATGGAATGAAAATCAGAGCAGACAAAATGATTCCTTCGAGACATACCCATTTCGGCAAAAGGCTAAAGTATCTTTTTAGAGTCAACCTCTGACCAAAAGCATGTCGACGGTGACCCGAAAGTGACTTAATCAAGCAACGTTCGACTGTGTCTAACGGAAGTCATTTGTGTCTAACAGAACAGTTCAAGAGTCTCAACAGCTAATTTAAAGCTTCTTCAATGGTCATTAATGGTAGCTAGTATAAAAGCGAAGAACATTGAATTCTCCAACTACTGAAACATCTGAACATTCAATCGAATTTATTATGATCCATTGTTTCATTCAATACTCATAATATCTTCGGATATTTATGTACTTCAGTGATTATATTTATCTACTCTGTGAGAGAGTTTAATCTTTTGATTGATCATCAGTTTAATCTCAAGGTAGAGGGACCTTGAGTGTGGGTGTACGATTACAACTTGTAAGGGGGAGTTAATCCTAGTGTGAGAGGATTACTTCGAGTACAGAGTGTGTAATCGTGCTTGAGAGATAATGAAAACGCCAGAGAGTCTGGGGATTGGACGTAGGTCAAGTATTTGGACCGAACTAGTATAAATCTTCAGTGTTCAAACTTTCTTTTCTTTCTACTCTGTTTCTATTTCTTGTGTTCATCGGTTTATTTGAAAAAGAATTTGAAATCACCTTATTCACCCCCTCTAGGTGATATTCCTCTTTCATTTTGGTATCAGAGCAAGGTGTAACACCCCAACTTCTGTAATATGTGTACATACATGTGTTAATACAATAATGAGGGATTTTGATTCGTATTGAAGCATTTATGTTCCAAATATTATGGTATAAATTATTTAAGGACCCTAAGATGAAAAACCATTGGTCATAATTAAATAGAAAATTTACTAAGTCAAAATAAGAGGAAACCATGACCAATTACGTAGTAACTTGTGCACGAAGTAAGCTCAAGGAAGTATAAGTCGGAATAATGTACAAGTGACAAAGGTCATTTAGTGGGATGTAAACTCTGACCCTATGGGACAGTGTATGCGTGTCCAACCAGGGAAGAGAGAGAGAAGGAGTATCTGGACCAAGTGTAGACGAAAAAGGCAGTAATAGTGTTGATTCGTCGAACACGTGGCGTTACGAGATTAAAAGTTGGATTATCGGGTAGCACGTAGTACGATGTGGTTTATAAGACACTAAAATATGGATTTCTTGCTCCCTAAGGCACTATATTTTGATCACTTGTGGTTAAGGGGAAAAGACTGTTAATTCGGGCCCACACAAGTCCAACTGAATGGCACGAGTTACGAGGAAAGTGTAACCGACAAAAAGGAGCTAAGCGGGACCGGTTAAGGTTTTCTGGAGTCGGGCCCAGACCCATGGACACAGAAAGGGGGCGAATTTAGGTGGGCCATAGGAGAGAGAAAGTTAACTTGGAGGACAAGAAAAAGGTCACATCAGGTAATAATGAGGAGAGAGAAAATAAAATAATCAGGATTAATTTGGACCACGCAATTTGAAACTAACATGATAGTTGAATGACATGTAATTATGACTCTAAAAGGTCATTAATAGCGCATCCAAGGGAAGATTTTGTGGGTCCCACTGACTTGGAGAAAAAGCAGTGCAAAATGACCGTTTTACCCCTGAACCAAAAACATACACCTAGCAACACCAAAAGCACCATTAGGGTCAGTCTTGGAAATCTGATTTTTGGGCAGATGAGGGCGCCCTTTTCATCCAAGAATTCTCTAGAATTCTTGAGAAACAAGTCAAGAAAATTGTATTTAAATCCGAGACATTCTTTCAACCATTGGGTAATAACCAAAGTTGGACAAAAGCCCTAACCCTTGGAGCCTATATAAAGACACTTCCCCATCCATTTTTTACCTGCCTAGGACGAGTTCAGAGTGAATAAGGCAAGGTTTTTAGCTAAAGACTTTGGTTCAAGAGGTGAAGGAGGTTATACGCAACCGAAATTCCAAGGTAAGTCCCTAACCGACAACCTAGCAACTCTTATTTCTGACCTATGGTGTTTTCATGTAGTTGCAGTGGGATTTCCATACTTTTGAGGTTCTTATTGAGTCCAGAACATGTTTTGTGTGGGGACAAGCGGGATCACCTTTTTCCAAACCAAAAAGCTTAAGTCTTTAATATACGAAAATCTGCCAACTCTTGTAGTTTCTGGGCAGTGAAGGGAAATCGATGGTTTTAAAGTAGTAAATGAAGTTCAAATTAGTTTAAATTTTACATGGTGAAATTATACATCCCGAGGATTATTTTGATATAATATTTAGTGTCATTTTGATTTTCCAATCAAGATTTCTTTAAGTATAAAAATGACCTAAAAACATGAACTTGGTCTCGGACCAGTTGCCAAAGTTTGCAAATAAGAGGAGGGCTCGAACCCAGATGACTTTGAGACTTATTTTTATGATAAAATATAAATCCTAAGGGTTCCATTTCCACTTATTTCATGTCAATGCAATTTTTCTAGAATTTATTAAAAATCAGAACGTTGGGTCATAAATTCTGGAAAATTCTGGTGCTAGGCAAATTTTATGGAACTTTAAGCAAGTTTGAATATGTGATTGAAAGCATGGTGTTTTCCTATATCTAGGGTGTTAACATGTGTGGGACGCATATTCGACACTAAGGGAAGGGTTTACCACTTTCGAGAAGTGCCAGGTAGTAACTGTAAACTTGCATACTCTATGTTGCTCTTGTATGTGTGTGTTATCATGATTATGGATGTAGGGTAGGTAGTACCTATGGGACTTTGTGTCCTATGGTTGCTACTGAGGACCGAGGTTTGATGGGTAGGTAGTACCTCTTTTGGGGTGCCACTGAGGTCCATGGCATGTAGGGTAGGTGGTACCTATTGGACTGCAAGTGCTTAGGTCACTACTGAGGTCCAAGGTATATGAGGTAAGTGAAGCCTATGTGTGTGTGTTCTAGGTGTCCACTGAGGCCTCTTGGGGTAGGTGGTTAGGGTTGGCCACCCTGACTACTGAGGCCCCTTAGCACTATGGTTCCGTGGGCTTGTCTTGACTAGGCGGTCCTGCCGAGTACATGCCAGGTTTATTCTTCTTGATTGTGATTTGCATTACATGCATTGCATGCATATTGTATACGAGTTTAACAGTTACTTTGGGGTTCGACTTTGAACTCCAAACCATTTTGGAGACGCAGGGGTAAGGCAATAGCGGGGGAGGCGTAAAGAAGAAGGTAGGGCGTGAAGCGGTGACATGAAGAGATAGGGGATGTCCTATCCTATTTTTGTATTCAATATTTTGGATGACTGTTGTTTATGATCAATATTTTGTTTGGATTACTGTATCTAACCCTTCAGGTAATTACTTAATGTTTGGATATTGTATGTTTACCAGTATGTTAGACTCGTCCAAACCAGGTTCTGTGCTCTGCTGCGTTCACTCTGTTATGAGTTAAATGGACTAAGTGTTACACCCCTACCGGCCTCGCCCTTTCAGGTGGCGAGTTAGAGGGATCCTTTTCGCTTATTGTCTATCCTTTGTTAAATAGTCACTTTAATCATATATCAGAGTGTGCGCGACAGAGCATATGATCGGTTTGGACAACTTACAATATACTGGTAAGGGTACATACAATAACAAAAAGTAGTCCCCGTAGGGTTACGGGTACAATTGTCCAACATAAATACTTATCATGAGCAACAGTCATCTAAAATGTAGAGTACAAAAATGAGATAGGGAATCCCTATTTCTTCAACTCTCTACATCACGCCCTACTTACCTTACCTCTGTGCCTCCATAATGGTCTGGAGTTCAAAGTTGAACCCCAGAGTAACTGTTAGACTCATATACAATATGTATACAGTGCATGCAATGCAAATCAAAATCAAAAAGTACAAATAAACCTGCCTCTGGCACAACAAACTAGCATGTAGAAACTCCGCAGGACCGCCTGGTCAAGACAAGCCCCTCGGAACAGCGCGCTTAGGGGCCTCAGTAGTCAGGGTGGCCAAACCCTAACCACCTACCCCTCCTGAGACCTCAGTAGCCACCTATGAACACCTAGTCACATAGGCCCTACCTATCCCACATATCTCGGTACTACAGCAACACCCTAAGGACACATACTCCAATAGGCACCGCAGCCCGATCGTACATGTCCTCGGTACTGCAAGAAAGCCCTAAGGATACACAGTCCAATAGGTACTGCAGCTTGATCTCGGTACTGTAGCAGAGGCACTACAGCCCAATCTCCTACATCATGATAAAACACACATGCAAAAGCAACATAGAGTATGCAAGTCAACAATTACTACATGGCACGCCTCGCAAATAGCAAAATCTTTCCTTGGCGCTTGAAATATGTCACACACGTGTTAACACCCTAGATACAGCAAAAATATCATGCTTTCAATCACATATTCAAACTTTACTTCAAGTTCCATAAATTTCGCCTATCTATAGAATTTTCTAGAATTTCTGACCCAACTTTGCCGATTTTTAATAACTTCTAAACAAATCATATGGACACAAAATTAGTGGCCTTGGAACCCTTAGGATGTCTAGTTTATCATAAAAATAATCCCCAAGGTCATCTGGATTCGGATCCTTTTCTTATTTGCAAAACCGAGCCACTGGTCCAGAGAAAAATCCAGGTTTTTATGTCATTTTCAAAAATAGATATCTCTCTGTTGGAAAATCCAAATGACCAAAAATATTATATCAAAATAATCTTCAGGGTGTATAATTTCACCATGTAAAATTTCAAAGAAATCAGACTTCATTTACTACTTCAAAACCATCGATTAGTATACGCTGCCCAGAAAACTCCCAAATTGGCAGATTTACGTAGTTTAAAGACTTAAGCTTTTCGGCTTTGGAAAAAGGTAATCCGACTTGTCCCCACTCAAAATCACGTTTTGGACTCAATGGAAACCTCAAAAATACCAAAATCCTACTTAAAATCTTCAAAAAACACCATAGAGCAGAAACAGAAGTACTGGGTTGTCGGTTAGGAGCTTACCTCGGAATTTCGGTTGCGTATGGCTTCCCTTTCCCTTGGATCAAAACCTTCATCTGGAACTTCTTCCTCCTCACCTTGAGCAAGACATTGGTAGGTGGAAAATGAGTGGGGGAGTGTTCTTATATAGACTCCAAGGGATAGGGCTATTGTCCAATTCCGTTTATTATCCATTGGTCAGAAGAATGCTTCGAATATTTAAATAATTCCTTGGCTTGTTTCCCAAGCTATTCTAGAGAATTCCAGGGCAGAAGTGTGTCACCATTTATGCCCCTAAAAATCATATTCCAAGACTGCCCTTGATGATGGTTTTTGGAGTTACTAGGTGTAGGTTTATGTCCCGTAATTAAAATAGCACCTCAGGGGTAAAATGACCATTTTGTGCTGCTCTTCTTGCAAGTCAGTGGTGAAAGTGGAGCTAAATCACCAAGAGGGGGGTGAATTGGGGATTTTAAAAATCTTTTCGAAATAGCTATGTTTTTGAACACTAAAAACAAAGATGAGCTAAGATGAGAATAGAAGAGCAAGACACAAGGATTTATACTTGTTCGGTCCAATCTCTTGACCTACGTCCAGTCCCCAGACTCTCTGGGTTTTTCACTATCTCAAATGATTACACACTCTGTACTAAAGAGTAATTCTCTCACTAGAACTTACTCCCCCTTACAAGTTGCAATCAATGAACCCAATCACCAATTCCCCTGACTTGCGATTCTTTACAATAAATGATATTCAAGATGAAAAACTCTCTCTACGAATGGATAATGATAAACACTGAAGATTTAATGTATCAACATATACTTAGTACAGCAAGACTTAAGAGTAGATGGAGACTTTAATGATTTTCGCTTTCTGGGGTCTTAGTTGTTGAGAGGAATTGAATGCTCTTCTATTTATATTGAGAAGGCATTAAATGACCGTTGTAATTCTTCATATAACCATTGGTGACATTAACCAAGGTTCTGGTTCAGTTTTGGTCTTCTTCTCTCTAATCTTCACTTAATCCAGCTGGGCAGAAGTTCAGAGTTGACTTCTAGTAAATAAATCCGTTGGAATAGCAGCTGCTGAATGTGATAGGTAGGAATTAATCCTTTGTAAGCGTGTGTAGAAGGATTTCCCAAAAGTATGCAACTTTCTGGGTTTAGCATTTAATGTTATGACAGCTTTTTGCTTTTGCTCTAATTCTTCATTTAATCTCTTCTAAACAAGCTGAAACTCACTAACAAAGTGGTTAAACATAGCTGGGAATATCAGAGAATAATAATGACAAGTATTGAGATCAAACAAAGAAGTTTTCACAAATTCGTTCAATTTGATTTTCAAAACTCGCGACCAATACTTGAGTATGTTCTTCAATACTTGAGTATTGCATGCGTGCACTAATGCGAATACTTGAGTATTCAGATGAATACTTGAGTATTCGTCTTCCAGAGAAGGCACTACATGATTTTAGCGTTTGGACAATTTCTTTGAGTAGGACCAATACTCGAGTATTGAAACCAATACTTGAGTATTGAACTTTTTATGTGAAAATAAGTTTAAGTCCAAATCTTCAATACTTGAGTATTCAAATCAATACTTGAGTTTTCAAAACATTTGAAAAAGAGCCAAGCTCTCTGTATGCCCAATACTCGAGTATTCAACTTGAAAGTGAAGCTAAATCACCAAGAGGGGGGTGAATTGGGGATTTAAAAATCTTTTCAGAAAACCTATGTTTTTTGAATACTAAAAACAGAGATGAACAAGGATGAGAATAGAAGAGAAAGACACAAGGATTTATACTGGTTCGGTCCAATCTCTTGACCTACATCCAGTCCCCAGACTTTCTGGGATTTTCACTATCTCAATTGATTACACACTCTATACTCAAGAGTAGTTCTCTCACTAGAACCTACTCCCCCTTACAAGTTGTAATCAATGAACCCAATCACCAAGTCCCCAGACTTGTGATTCTTTACAATAAATGATATTCAAGATGAAAAAAACTCTCTCTAAGAGTGGATAATGATTAACATTGAAGATTGAATGTATCAACAGATACTTAGTACAGAAAGACTCTAGAGTAGATGAAGGCTTTAATAATTTTCGCTTTCTGAGGTCTTAGTTGTAGAGAGGAATTGAATGTTCTTCTATTTATACTGAGAAGGCATTAAATGACCGTTGTAATTCTTCATATAACCGTTGGTGATATTAACCAAGGTTCTGGTTCAGTTTTCTTCTTCTTCTCTCTCTAATCTTCACTTAATCCAGCTGGGCAGAAGTTCAGAGTTGACTTCTAGTAAATAAATCCGTTGGAGAAGCGATTCTTTGGAAGTGGAGAACATTCTTTAATGCTTTGTAATCGTGTATAGATGGATTACCAGAAGTATGCAACTTTTCTGGTTGAAGCATTTAATGTTCTGACATGCTTTTTGCTTTTTGCTTTAAGCCTTCAATTTGCATTCTCTAATTCGTCTGAAACTCACTGACAGAGTGGTTAAACATAGCAGGGAATATGCAAGAATGATAATAGGAAGTATTAAAACCAAACAAGAAGGTTTCACAAATTCGTCAGATTTGAATTTCAAACTGAGCGATGAAAACTTGAGTTTTTATCTCAAAACTCGAGTTTTGGACTTTGGTGTGTGAAATTAATTTTAAGTCCAAAACATCAAAACTGGAGGTTTTCAAAATGTTGAAATGCATCAAACTTTTTGTCTGGCCAAAACTCGAGTTTTGCTCTCAAAACTCTAGTTTTCATTTAAACATGAAAACTTGGGTAAATTCGCGCCAAGACAAAACTGGAGGTTTTGGAAGAAACGGCGTTTTCAAGACTCGAAAATTCAAAGACTTTTTGCCAAATCAAAACTCGAGTTTTGAAATCAAAACTCGAGTTTTCACTTTCTTGTGAAAACATTGTTAAAAACCAAAACTGGAGTTTTCATGGAAAACTGGAGGTTTTGAAATTTGGGAAAATCCAAGGACTTTCTGCCTGATCAAAACTCGAGTTTTGAAATCAAAACTTGAGTTTTCACTTTACTGTGAAAACATTGTCAAAAACCAAAACTGGAGTTTTCATGGAAAACTGGAGGTTTTGAAAGCAGGCTAAAAACTGAAACCTCTCTGCCAATTCAAAACTCGAGTTTTGCCTCAAAACTCGAGTTTTCACTTTTTGGTGAAAACTTGGAATATTTCAAGTTAATATGAAAACTGGAGGTTTTAGTCAAAACTGGAGGTTTTCAGAGTCCAAAAATTCAGAAGACTTTCTGTGTGTTCAAAACTCGAGTTTTCAATGAAAACTGGCGGTTTTGCTTAGTTCAACAAATTGGATTCTTCTCTGTAAGATCAAAACTCGAGTTTTGTATCCAAAACTCGAGATCAAAACTCGAGTTTTGTATCCAAAACTCGAGTTTTGCTTTGATAGTAAGTTTTTCTAACTTACAAAGCAAAACATCATCCTTTGTTTGCAATTTGTTGTTAATCATCAAAACCTTTAGAGAACTAACATTCTCCCCCTTTTTGATGATGACAACATTTGTAAACAAACGTAGTTTGAGAGAATTTTGATTTTGAGATGAGGTTTGCAAATGACAGTATCTTGCATTTTTAAAATACAATTTTGCAAATGATAGAAGTTGAATAAGCACAGAGATGACAGAGATGAGCAACAGAATCATAAACATAGAAATCAACAAGTTGTATCTCATAGACAAGGTTAGTTCATGAGCAAACTGAAATACAGAATGTCAAATTCTCAAACTACCAAACTACATAACTCAGGCTCTCTACTAACTAATCAAACTCAAACTTCTAATTTTTGCAGGCTCTCTACTAACTAATCAAACTCAAACTTCTAATTTTTGCCTTGGTCTTTCTCTCCCCCTTTGTCATCTTCAAATTAGGGTGGAGCTGAGATAGAGGATTCATGGAGAGTGAGTATGGGAGTAGGAGGTGAGGTGAGGCGAGGTGAAGAACCTCGGTAGATGGGGTGGTTGGAGATGGATCAGGATGAAAAGGTTCAGTTGCTGGGGTAGTGGGAGATGGAGAAGGAAGAATCTCAGTTGCTGGGGTAGATGCAGGAACAGGTGAAGAAAAGATTGGAGTGGAGGGATGTGGTGAAGAGGTGGGAATCTGGGGACTTGTAAAGGTGAAGGAAGGAGATGAGGAACCAGAAGTAGAACCTGAGGTGCTTGGACTAGCAGAGGTACCAATATGAAGATGCTTCAAAATCCTATCTACTTTATCACTGAGATCCAAGTTGAAGACAAGCTGAGTAGAGAATTTGGCGTCAAGATCCTCGACCTTGTCCTTGATTTCGCGATCGTCCGAGACTCCTTCAATCTGAACCTTCATTTCCTCCCGAGCATCCACCATTTCGTGGTTCCCTCCTCTGACTTCAGCCACCAACTTACCAATTTCGAACTCTAATCTGATTGACAAGGAAACAATTGCCTTGTCCACAATATTTTGTATTCTGGAATCAAAATCTGCAAGCAATGATGACTGAGAAGCTGGAGGAACAGATTGAGCTTCATGAGCTTGGGAGTAGGCACGGGCTTGTGATGCTCTAGGCTAAGACCTTGAAGGTGCACGAGATTGCCCAGATCCTTCAGCTTCAAAGGTGATGTGCATTAAGTTTAACTGAGCTTTCCCAAAGAATGGAGGGGTTTTGAGTGTGGTTGCAACACCAACATACCAAATCTTGTGATAGAACAAGATGACAGAAATCAATGATGGAAAAGGTATGTGGGAAAGCCTCCTACGGGCGAACTTGAACTTGGTCATCTCCTGGAAGATCCAGTGACCAAGATTGAATGGGACCTTTTTGACAAAAGTAGTGAAGAGTGGGTAATCTTTCTGAGCAAAGTGAGTGTAATTACCACCCTTTTGAATGCAATTGTGAGAATAGATATACCACAAGACTCTATTCTCAGCAGACATAGAACCAGGATTAAAGGACAACATGTGATGCTGATCTTGAGGAAAAGGTTCATTTGGTCTGAGTGTTTCAAAAATTTCCTGATTGCTATAGGTAACAGTGGGGATAGGAGGTGGGTTGTCTATTTTTAAGATAGAGTTTAGAATGGAAGCAGACAGATGGAATTTGACTCCCCTAACAATAGTGGTGATTCGTTCCTCAACTAATTCACCACTTGAATCCATGATATTGTCCTATTCCATGTTGAAATAAAACAACCTAACAAGGTTGGTAGCATAAGGAGCAGATATAGACACAAAGGATTCATAGGATTTTAACCAGGGAGACAAGTCCAGATGACATTCTTTGTAAAAATCCTCAAGAATTACAGCTACTACTGGGCAAAACTCCCTTTTCGAGTATTGTTCCTTAAATTTATTGTTTTGTTCAACATAAAGAGTATCAGAAATGATTCTAAAACCTTGAGGTGGAGAGGGATGATGGTAGATATCTGAGATTGCATTGATCATAAATGCAGATTCCTCTTCTTCCTGCTGATGCTGAGATGATGAAGGAGCTTTGGAAGAAGATTGGCCCTTGGAAGATGGTTGAGAGACAGAGGCTCTCTTCGTTCTCGCAGATGTTGTAGCTCTTTTCTTCAGAGGCTGAGAATCTTCAGACACCTTCTTCCCTTTTTCCCTTGGTTCAGGTTCCTTTCTCTGCCTGGATGGAGGTTCTTGGAACGACACACCCTTAGATTTGGGTGAGACAGCAGGAGCTTTTCTTTTTCCCTTTGATGGAGGCGAATCAGCGGATGGAATGTTTCTGCTGATTCCCCTAATCGCTCGATCTGCTCCAAGGTGAAGACGTTTGGGAATCGTCTTCATCCTCACGGATCGTTGAGGTGGAGGTGGAGGAGGAGGGGACCACGATTTTGAGCGTTCTGTGCTAGAATCAGAGTCGTGAATCTCATGGGGAGTTGATTTCGAAGCCATGGGAGTATTTTGAGAGAGGGTTAGGGTCGAGAGATGAGAGAATCAGAGAGATGAGAGAAACCCTAGGTTGAAACTTGAGTTCTAGGGCGAGTTTGGAAGAACTTAAACAGTATCCCATTATATATAAGCTTGACGAAAACTCGAGTTTTCATATCAAAACTCGAGTTTTGATAAGCAATTGATATCTAACCTGGATGTCAAAAGTGTAATGTGAACCTTTGAACTTCCGCGGCCAAAACTCGAGGTTTCTCTCCAGTTTTCAGCTTCTCCAAAAATCTTGGTTTTTTCTCGACCCGACACATTAAAACCAAAACTCAAGTTTTGAATCAAAACTCGAGTTTTCACTTCTTGACAGCAACACTTGGATTTTTAAGCATCCTGCATAAAACATAACTAGATACTCCGATGCTTAAGTTAGTAAGTTTCAATCATCAAAAATAAGAACTATCATTGAGTAAGAAATGCTTACAACTCATTGGGATTTACCATTCCCAATTCTCTTCTTATGAAATGGAATTGCTCCTTAGCCAATGGTTTGGTGAAGATATCAGCAAGTTGAAGATGAGTTGGGATGAACATGACTTTGACATCTTTCTTCTGAACATGATCCCTTATGAAATGATGCCTTACATCAATATGCTTCGTCCGAGTATGTTGGACTGGATTCTTTGCCAAGCTTATTGTACTTGTGTTGTCACACAATATTGGGATCTCCTTCAAGTTGATTCCCAAATCTGATAGTTGTTGTTTGAGCCATAAAACTTGAGCACAACAACTTGAAGCAGCTACATATTCAGCTTCAGTAGAAGACACAGCCACACTGGTTTGTTTCTTGCTGAACCAAGATACAAGTGAGCCACCAAAGAATTCACATTGGCCACTTGTGCTCTTTCTATCGGTCTTGTACCCAGCATGATCTGAATATGAATATGCCATCAAATGTTCAGGTTGACCTTTGGGAAACCACAATCCAAGGGTTTTTGTGTCAGCAAGGTATCTGAAAATTCTCTTCACATGCTCAGCATAGGACTCCTTGGGAGCAGACTGGAACCTTGCACACATCCCCACACTGAATTGGATGTCAGGGCGACTTGCAGTCAAATAGAGCAGTGATCCAATCATTCCTCTATATCTTGTAATATTAAAGTCCTTGCCCTCTTCATTAGCATCCAATGAGGCAGTGGAGCTCATTGGGGTGTCAGCTCCTTTGCATTGATCCATCCCAAACTTCTTCAGCAAATCATTGAGATACTTGGTCTGGAATATGAAGATTTCATCTTTTCTTTGTTTAATTTGCAGACCAAGGAAATAGTTGAGTTCTCCCATCATGGACATCTCAAACTCTCCCTGCATACTCTTAGCAAAATCTTCACACAAATTATCATTAGAAGCACCAAATATGATGTCATCAACATATATCTGAACAATTAAAATTTCACTAAGCTTATTACTCTTTATGAAGAGAGTTGTATCTCGCTTTTCCTCTAATAAATCCTTGACCAAGAAGGAACTTGCTTAATCGCTCATACCAAGCTCTAGGAGCTTGCTTAAGACCATATAATGCCTTTTTGAGACGATAAACATGATCTGGATGATGATCATCTTGAAAACCAGGAGGTTGTTCTACATAAACTTCCTCTTGAATAAAACCATTTAGAAAAGCACTTTTTACATCCATTTGATAGAGTTTGAATCTTTTGACACAGCAAAGGCTAGAAGAACTCTTATGGCTTCCAATCTTGCCTTTGGAGCATAAGTTTCTTCATAATCAATTCCTTCTTCTTGATTATAGCCTTTAGCAACCAATCTTGCCTTGTTACGGATAATGATTGCTGATTCATCTCGTTTGTTTTTGAATACCCATTTGGTGCCAATGACCGGATGGTCCTTGGGCCTAGGTACCAAATCCCAAACTTGATTCCTATCAAATTGATGCAACTCCTCTTGCATAGCTATTACCCAATCATTGTCTGAAAGGGCTTCATCTATCTTAGAGGGCTCAATATGAGATATGAATGCAGAGAAAATTACTTCATTTAAAGTGCTGTTTCTGGTTCTTACTCCTTGACTTGCATCACTTATTACTTGGTTCAAAGGATGATTCCTTATGAACTTCCAAGCTTTAGGCTGAGATTGATTAGGATTTTCAAGATTGTTTTGGGGATCAGTCTCAAAAACATTTTCAAGATTTTAAACAGATGCAGGAGTAGTTTTCGAAAAGAATTGATTTTTGAAAACATTTTCTTCTTCATCATCCAAGGATTTATCAGTTTTGGATTCACAGAAAACAACATGCAAAGACTCTTCAACAATTCGAGTACGAGTATTAAAAACTCTAAAAGCTTTACTCCTATTTGAATAGCCCAAAAATATACCTTCATCTGCCTTAGGATCAAACTTTCCCAAGTTATCCTTACCATTGTTGTGGATGAAACACTTACATCCAAACACATGCGAGATGACCCAAATTTGGTTTTCTTCCCTTGTAAAGTTCATAGGGGGTCTTGTTCAACTTCTTCCGGAGATAAGCCCGATTAGAGATATAGCAAGCTGTACTCATTGCATCAGCCCAGAACACTTGAGAAGTGTTGTTCTCATTAAGCATTGCTCTTGCCATCTCGGTGAGGACTCGATTCTTCCTTTCTACAACACCATTCTGTTGTGGAGTCCTTGGGGCTGAGAAGTTGTGATCTATTCCATTGTTGTCACAGAACTCAGCAAATGCGTGGTTTTCGAATTCTCCTCCATGATCAGTTCGAATGCCTGAAATTGGGAACCCTTTCTCGTTTTGGACCTTCTTGGCAAAAACAGACAAATTGATCAAATGTTTCATCTTTCGATGATAAGAAAATAGTCCAAGCAAATCGAGAAAAGTCATCAACTATGACCAAGGTATAAAGATTGCCACCAAGGCTTTTTACTCTAGTTGGTCCAACTAGATCCATATGAAGTAGTTGGAGAGGTCTATTAGTTGAAACTTCATTTTTTGATTTGAAAGAGGTTTTAGTTTGTTTTCCTTTTTGACATGCATCACAAATCATATCGTTTTTAAAACGAAGTTTTGGAATACCAATAACCAAATCATTTTTAAGTAATCTGCCAAGCTGGATCATATTGACATGAGCTAGTCGCTTGTGCCATAACCAACTATCATCCAAATTACTAACAAAACATTTTTCAGAAGCAGAGCCATCTCTAGAGAGATTCAGAGTATAACAATTTCCATCTCTAGGAGCTCTGAATAGGGCTTTTGATTTAATGTTTTCCAAAGAGAGATCATCTTTTCTTACAATCAAGCATTCCTCATAATCAAAGATAACTAAGTTACCTTTATCAGTGCTTTGACTTACACTGAGGAGATTGTGGCATAGTCCTTCAACAAGGTAGACATCTTTGATTTGTGGTCCTTCATTGTTGCCAATTTCACCAATTCCAAAGAATCTTTCCAGATTGGTTGCCACCAAAAGTCACCTTGCCACCATCTTTGGGCTTGATTGAAGCAAACTTGGATTGGTCTCCGTCATATTGTTAGTTCTCATGTGTTTTGATGATGATTGACAATTGTAAAGATTGATTCGAGCCAAAATAATTTGATTTAAAAAGATAATTTATGAAATCACATTTTGACTCTAGTCATGACTCAAGTCACTGAGCTTTGAAAACAATTGAAAATATTGACCATGACTCGAGTCATCATTAAACAACTCGAGTCATCCCTGAACTTAATCTTTGCAAAATGATTTCCTCGATAAAATGACTCGAGTCATCCTTGACATAACTTGAGTCATCATTTCACTCTTCACAAATGGCTAAAATATAATCAAAGGCCCAAAGCCCAAATAAGTATAAAAGCCATTATTTATTAACTAAAAAAGTCCTAAATTATTAATCAAGAGATAAAAAGTGTATAAAATATTCAATTATCAAATTCCCCACACTTATCTTTTTGCACTCTGAGCAAAATTAAAAGAAAAGACGAAGGAGAAACTTCTTCTTTTCTACAAATTAACAATGACAATTGAACAAGCGGACATGGAGCTTTCATTAGAACCAATCAATCAAGACCCAAAATCCCTTCATCTCAAATTACAATTCCTGGTAATCTCAATCAATGATGCTAATCACAAATGATGGTCTCTCAAATGATGCGCTCAATCAATCCAATCTCTCAAGTGTTTAAGGTAAATAAGTATATCGCTCAAATTCTACTCAAGAAAATTGTTCTACCATAAGCTTGCTCAATTTCTACGTCTCCACTACTAATAACACATGCATGCACAAATCAAGAGAGCTTATTATTAAAGGTTGTAATGGGGTTAGGAAAAAGGTAGGTAATAGTATGGATGAGAGGCTAACCCAAGAAATTAAAAAGAGCATTGCTTAACCAGTTCTCTAAATATAAAAACTTTTATTTTACTCCTTTTTTTCGCTTTTCTTTTCTTTCTTTCTTTCTTTCTTTTTTTCTCGCTTTTTTTTTTTTTTTCAGAACTATATACAAAATCACAATGACAAAACCAAACATCTCCCTCCCACATTGAAACCGGCAGACTTCCCCGAGCAACTCCCCACACTTAAACACAAAACCAAAGGTGAAACCAATGCTCAATAAATCTCCAAGGTGCGAATAAAATGGTTTTACGCTTAGGCATAATGTGGCTTAGAAAAAGAATGAGTCGAAAAAAGGCACAAACGGGCTAGCAAAGGAAACATAATGCAAGGGAAAGCTATTTGGCCAAAGTGAGGAAAATAAAAGAAAGAAAACAAGCTTCTATCATATTTATGCATGTAAGTGAAAAATGTAGTTTCAACAAGAAAAGGAGCAAGTTCTAGAGAACATAAATCGGAGACACATGCACACATGAAAGAAAGAATGGGAAAAGAGATGAATTCCGTTCAAGCAGCTCAAAACCTGCAGGGTCGTACCAACTTGGGCAATCAACAAACATCAAATCAACTACCAAGATATGTAATCGAAGAGTCAAGAATCACGGACCAAACAAGAATGATCCATTAAAACCAAAACGCCCTAGTTCATAACATATAGCAATCATGAAAGATAGACTGTATTTATTTTCGAAAAGCAAATTGCAAACATGAAAACAAATAAAAGAGAAAGAGGGAGAGAAAGAAGAATACTTCCCAAGGGTTTAAGGAGGATAAGTGGCATCAATGAGGATAATCTCCCGCTTCCTCGAGGCTGTTCTTGGGATCCTCATGGAATTGCTTGAGCGATGACTCCAGTCCTTAAAGGTTCTCCCCGTGGGTGGATCACATAGCTCAATGCACCAAACGGAAATATGTTAGTGATCTCAAAAGGGCTATCCCATTTAGATCGAAACACCGAGCGTAAGCAGACGGAGTTAAGCTTGAGAAGAACTTTACGGCCCCACGAGAAAATTCTTTCCTCGGAATATGCTTATCATGGAATGCTTAGTCTTTTCTTTGTACAAACGTGAACTCTCATTAGGCATCCGATCACAAGTTCGTAGCTCTTTATATTTGCGGCACTTAGTTCCATGCCGAGACTTAGCCAAATCCATGTTACCACTGCTTAGCTATTAATAGGCTTGATGTTCCAGCTTCAATAGGAAGATGACATGCCTTACCAAAGACAATCCGATAAGAACATCAGTCGGGTCTTGTGGCGGTGCGATATGCCCATGAAAGCATCCCTCTGTCGCTTACTCCAATCTTTTCGGGTAGAGTTAACCGGTCTTCGAGGAAGGATTTGCTTAATCTCTCTATTTGAGACATGACTCCGGTCGTGGATGGTATCTTGTGGAGACCTTGTGAAAGCACTCGTACTTGCGTAACAAGGCACCCATGCTTCGGTTGCAAAAATGGGAACCCCAGTCAGCGATAATAGCTCTAGGAATGCCAAAACTGCGAGAAGAATCATTAGTCCGAGTGGCTTTCGCCTCAACCCATTTTGAGACATAATCAACGGCTAGCGGGATGTAAGTATAACCATATGAAGCGGGAAATGGACCCATAAAATCAATACCCCCAAACATCAAAGATCTCACAAAACAATATAGGGTTTTGGGGCATCTCATGCCTACGAGAAATACTCCCCGCTCTCGAGTTATCACATGACTTACAAAACAAATGGGAATCATGAAACAAGGAAGGCCAAAACAATCCACAATCTAACACTTTCCTAGCGGTTCTTTGGGGTCCAAAGTGACCACCACGAGCGGCGAAGCATGAGCAAAATGCAATATAGAGTGAAACTCATGATCGAGGCACACGTCTCCTAACTACTTGGTCACTACAAAATTTCCACGAGATAAGGGTCATCCCAAACATAGTATTTAGACTCACTCTTTAATTTGAAGGTTTGGGCCCTAGTAGAATCTTCGAGCAAAACACCGGCTACCAAGTAGTTAACAAGATCGGCATACCATGGAAGCTTACCTTGTAGCTGCGTGCTGCTCATCAGGAAAATCATCCGAATAGAAGAGGGTGAGAGGAAGAATGGGTGATACGACTCAAGTGGTCGCTACCCGGTTTTGTGCTCCGCACATCTCGAATCTCAACATCAAACTCTTGGAGCAATAGCATCCACCGGATGAGTCGTGGCTTAGCATCTGCCTTTTTCAAAAGAAATTTCGAGCGGCATGGTCGAGAGAAAACAATTACTCTACTAGCTAGCGAGATATGACCTAAACTTATCAAAGGCAAATACAATAGCCAACAACTCCTTCTCGGTAGTGGTATAATTAGTAGGCGGGATCCAAAGTCTTGGAGCGCATATGCAATCACATGAGATGCCCTATCGACCCGTTGTGCCAAGATAGCACCAACGCATAGTTGGAAGCATCACACTGTCTGACTCAAAGAGAATGCACCAATCGGGGAAATTTCGGATCCTTTGGGGTTGTGGTCGAGCAACGCTTCCAAATGATCGAAAGGCCGCACTTGCAAGCATCATCAAATACAAAGTCGGTGTCGCATGCGAAGGTTGGACAAGGGTGGGCCGGTCTTCTGCGAAATCCTGAATGAAGCGCCGATAGAAACCTGCATGACCAAGAAAGAAAAGAGCGAACTTCATACCGGATGCGGGGTAAGGCAAAACGTGTCACATCTATCTTAGCGGGGTCAGCTCGATCCTTTCCTAGACACTATGTGTCCCAGACTATGCGACTCGGCCGTAAGTGACACTTTTCATAATTCAGCACAAGATTAGACTCAATGCACCTATGTAAAACTCTAGATAGATTAGCTAAGCATGCATCAAAATCGAGACCCATATACGGTGAAATCATCCATAAAGACCTCCATCGTCCTCCTAGAAACTCGGAAGAAAATACTTACCATTACAACGGCGAAAGGTGCCGGAGTGCGTTACATGACTCGAGTCATGACTCAAGTCATATCAGGTCTATTACTCTCTGTTTGAAATTTATCAGACATGACTCCAATCATGACTCAAGTCATCTCAGCGCAAATTGATTCTATTTGAAATTTATCAGACATGACTCCAGTCATGACTCAAGTCATCTTAGCGCAAATCTTTCTGTTTGAAATTTCTCAGCGATGACTCAAGTCATAACTCAAGTCATCACTTGCATGACCTAGCCATGACTCGAGTCACATCATTGAAAATACTTTCTGTTTGGAATTGCTTCAGAATGACTCTAGTTATCACTCGAGTCATCTAAGTATATTTTAAGATTATGACTAGGCATGACTCCAAAGTGGGACGAGCTACTTGCTCTTCTCGCCATAATTTACGAGTTAGCAAAATTGCTACTAGAATCGGTGAAAACAACAAGACTAGCGAAGTACTATCGAGTCAAGATCAACGGAATGGACACAATCGACTCAAGTTCAATGTCAAATTCGATCAATCTCACGACTTAGCCTAACAACTCTTCTAGCGGTAAAGAATTGTTCTTTCTATTTCAGGATCAAATGGCAACAAGTCTTCGGATTAATAGTACTCCTAGTACTCATGCAGCATGAACACAAGGCAGAATTTGCAGAAAATCAGAATTACGAAAATACCACCAGAAAGTCAGAATTACGAAAATGCCACTAAAGGATTTTTTTTTTTTTTTGGACGTAACGGGTATTTCAGATTTGTATGACTTACTCCGATCGGGCTGATTTTTGGTGAGCTGAAGGAGAACCCTATTTTAAGACAATCACAGTACCGTTAGGCACTGTGGGTCCTCGGATTTAAGCCAAATTCCATCGTTTAAACCACTTTTTTTCAATTTTTTTGGTTTACACTAATCTATTGAAACTTAAAACAGCAAAAACATGGTCTAAACGTTAGAATTTGGGTAAAATAGGTGAGACCTCACTTCCTAAAAAGGAAGTGACTCTTGCTTAGAATGCCCAATTCCTTCTGAATAAGACCTAGGTTGAGTGATCTGGGTCATAAAAAGTTTCTGTCCAGTCACCCGAACCACAAAAAAAAAAAAAAATACTGTTACTTAACGAAACCGATGCAAATTCCCCGGCAGCGGCGCCATATTTTGACAGAGATTTGCCGTCATCTCACAAAATAACCAGATTAGAAAGGATTTGCAGTATAATGTAACCTGGGTCGCTTTCTCAAGGAATTTGTAGTGGGTTTAAATCGAATAAAGAAAAAGCGAACAACAATAAAATTGGGGGTTTTTGATTTGGAGCAGATTAAAACGAAATTAAACTGAAACAGATCTGAAATATGCAGAAACAGATAAAAACGAGATTGCAAAGATTAAAACGATCAACCCAACGTTTAGATTCCGAAACTTCCTTCATTGAACGAAATATAAACGAACTCGCGTTTGGCCCGGACGAACCGAAATCTCCGCGTTCGTCCGAAATCCCTCAACTAGACGATCGTCTAGAATCTGTCCATCGAACAAAGGCGTCTCACCGTGCAATCACACAAAGCAACACTCTAACCTAGTTCGAACTCAGTCCTTGGGATTAACCAAACCGAATATTAAATCTAATATTCGAACTATTTCCGGTAAATCGGATCCGATAAGATGAAAACGAAACGAGTAAAGTTACCGATTAAGTACGAGTTCTCTCGGACGAATCATGGAATCCTCAACGTTGGGTTAACCACGAGGTTTAGCCGAACATGGCTGGGAAAATCGAAGAACAGACGAAGAACGCGAAGAACACGAAGAACACGAAGAACATTTCAGAGAATCTAAAAAACTCTATTTTGATCCACTAAACAGAATAAAAACGTGAATTGAATGTGTTTGTGGCTGCTGCCTTACTTAACCTAAATTGGAAAACGAAATGGGGCTCCAATCAATAATCCAGGCCCAAACAGAAAATAATACGGAATGGGCTTTAGTCACAAATTCGAGCCCAAATAAAACATCTGACTTTGACTCTAGGCATGACTCGAGGCACATCATCGAAATACCTTCTATTCATAGTTGCTTCATAATGACTCCAGTCATCACTCGAGTCAACTTAATGGATTTTGAAATTATGACTCTAGGCATGACTCGAGTCAAGCATGACAATATTTGGATCCTCGTCTGCGCAATCTAATATTAGCTGATTAAGTAATGGGTGTTTCATGTAATTGATTATTATTGTTCCTAACCAAGTTTAATTAGTTTGCTAGTGTATTTCAGATATATTTAACATGTTTTAAATTTGAAATTATGAAAAGCGAATTCCTGTCAGAAGCATTAAATGATGTCCCAGATATCAAAGCTAAATGAAGAAATAGAACTCTGGACAATCAAAAAGCATTTCGGCTATTTCCTAGGCAACATTCTTCGACTCTCAACGGACAAATTGAATAAAGAATGTCAACGGAGAATAACGGTCGAATGTCGGAAGCATACGAAGAAACCGAGCAAGTAATTACAACGGATATATTGATTACCCACAACGGCTCATTAAGTTCTTCTCAACGGTCATCAATGCTGCCAATCTATAAATAGGAGAAGCATTCAAGTCTCCAACTACCAAAACGATGTGCATTCAATTAGCAATTAAGATCATTTATTGTTTCTACTCAAAGAGTTAATATCTTCGGATATATCATACTTCAGTGTTTATTAATCTGCTCTTTTAGAGAGTTCATCATTGATTATTCTTCTTGTAAGAATCTCAAAGTATTGGGACTTTGGGATTGGGATATTTGATTACAACTTGTAAGGGGGAGTAAGTTCTAGAGAGAGAATTACTCCGTGAGTTACAGAGTGTGTAATCATTTTGATTAGTGAAAGCCCGGAGAGTCTGGGGACTGGACGTAGGTCAAGGATTTGGACCGAACCAGTATAAATTCATTGTGTTCAATCTCTCTTACCCTTACTCTATTTATCCCTGTTTCACATTTGGCTAACAGAGTATTTACGAGAGAAAATTTTTGTATCCCCAATTCACCCCCCCTCTTGGTGATATTCCGTCTTTCATTTGGTATCAGAGCAAGGTCTTCTCTGAAGAGATTAACATCTCGAGAAGGATCACTATGGACGGAATCCTACGACGGAGCTTCTATCAACAGCACCGCCTTTGGTTTCGTGGAGAACACTACTCATTCGGAAAGCCAAATTCAAAGTCTTTGTTTTGGCTTCGAGTATGGTTTGTGGAGAGTGTTCGAGATTGGAGACTATAATCCAACAATACTCGAAAATGGTCTTAGAATCCCAAAGCACGAAGATACCTATGATGACAATGACGGGAGAAATATCACGCTCAACAAGTAAAGTTGTCCTCATGTTGCAAAGCGCATTAAGTCAACAAGAGTATTTTCGTATCGTACATTGCCATCTCGCTAAAGCCATGTGGGATGCTCGGAGATAGCTCATGAAGGAACAACCGGAGTCAAGGAGAATAGAGTAAACACCCTCATGACCGAGTACGATCTTCTTCGTATGAAGTCCGGGGAATCTATTATTGAGTTTCAACTGAGGTTCACTCATTTGATCAACCAACTCACCGCCTTGGGTAAAGACTATGAACAACCTGTCCAAGTGAGGAAGATTCTTAATATCCTCAGCAAAGAATGGGAAGCCAAGGTAACAGCTATTGAAGAAGCTCGTGGAGAGTCAATGAGTTCTGTAGCAGCCCTGTTTGGCAGTTTGTCCGAATATGAAGGAAAAATCAAGTTCAGAAAAGGACTTGATGAGATCAGTGGTAAAACCAAGGGAATTGCTCTAAAAGCCGTCAAAGAAGTAAATGAAGCAGATGATGATGAAGAGGTATATGAAGATGAAGAGTTGGGCATGATAGTTCGAAGGTTTAAAAAGTTCTACAAGAAGGACCAAGGATTCAAGAAGTTTCACAAGGGTAGCTCTAGCCTTGAAATGAAAAAGCCAATCATATGCTACGAATGTGATAGACCAGCCACATCAAGTCAGAATGCCCCCAGCTGAAAAACAAGGACAAAGAGAAGAAGAAATTCAACAACTTCAAGAAGAAGGCTTATGTGTCAGCAATATGGGGAGACAGCTCATCCGACGAAGATGAAGCTGAGGATGAAGAAAAGGCCAACATATGCCTCGTAGCTCAAGAAAAAGAGCAAACTGAAAATGACGATGAGGTATATGATCTCGCAACCATCTTATGATGAACTATTCACGAATATAGTCTTGTACAATCTGAATTTGAAAAACTTGCCGAGAAATACATTGCTTTGAAAATAAAAAACATAACTCTTGAATTGCAAGTTAGTAATCTTTCTGAAAATGCTATTTGTGAAGATTGTGCTGATTTACAGAAAAAGAATGTACATCTTACAAAAGCACTTGAGAAATTCACTAGAGGAAGTGAAATGCTCAATGTCATTTTAACACAAACAAAGATTTACAAATGACGGATCGGGGAATTGGCTATAAGCCCGATTTTGATAAGAAGAAAGGCAAAAAGAAATTTGGTGAAAAATCCTATATGAACTATTTGAGAAAATCCGTTCATTCATCAAATCCTTTTGCTCATTGTAATTATTGTAACCGAAAGGTCATACTACTTCTTCCTGTTTTCATAAAAAGGAAAGAAAGAGTAAACCCGTAGGTAATTATCAATGGGTGCCTAAGGGATCTTACAAGGTTCCGAGACACAAACTAACCCGAAAGGACCCAAGAAAAGATGGGTACCTAAAACCTGATTTCTTGTGACTTGCAGATTTGTCTGAGAGCATCAAAATCCAACAAATGGTATATTGATAGCGGATGCTCTAGACACATGACGGGAGATCATACTAAATTTGCTACTCTCAAGACCAAGGATGATGGCAAAGTGACGTTTGGTGGAAATCAATCCGGAAGGATTGCTGGAATTGGTGAAGTTGGCAACAACGATGGACCTCAAGTCAAAGATGTCTACCTTGTAGAAGGCCTTTGCCATAACCTCCTCAGTGTGAGTCAAAGTACAAACAAAGGTAACCTGGTCATCTTCGACTCAAAGGAATGCTTGATAGTTAGCAAGGATGATCTGCCCTTAGTCAATATCAAATCAAAAGCCTTATTCAGGGCTCCTAGAGAAGGTAACTGTTATACTCTAAACCTCTCAAATGATTTCAACAGAAGTTCTTCTGAAAACTGCTTTCTCAGTAATTTGGAAGAGAGTTGGCTTTGGCACAAGCGTTTAGCTCATGTCAATATGTTTCAGCTTGAAAAGTTGCTGAAAAAGGATTTAGTCATTGGTTTGCCAAAACTCAATTTCAAAAATGATATGATATGTGATGCTTGTCAGAAAGGTAAACAGACTAAATCATCTTTCAAATCTAAAAATGAGATTTCATCTAACAGACCCCTTCAACTACTCCATATGGATTTAGTTGGACCGGCTATAGTAAAAAGCCTCGGTGGCAATCTTTATACTTTGGTTATTGTTGATGATTTCTCAAGATTTTGTTGGACTATATTCTTATCATCAAAAGATGAAACCTTTGATCAGTTTGTCGTGTTTGCCAAAAAGGTCCAAAATGATAAAGGTACTTCAATTTCAGGAATAAGAACTGATCATGGTGGAGAATTCGAGAATAATGCCTTTGAAGAATTTTGTGATGCTCATGGGATAGACCACAATTTTCTCGCCCCAAGGACTCCTCAACAAAATGGTGTTGTGGAGAGAAAGAATCGAGTTCTCACGAAATGGCAAGAGCGCAATGTTGAATGAGAATCAAACTTCTCAAGTCTTCTGGCCGATGCAATGAGTACGGCATGTTACATATCAAATTGTGCATACATCCGAAAGAAACTTAAGAAGACACCCTATGAGCTGTATAAAGGAAGAAAGCCCAATCTTAGCCATCTACACATCTTTGGGTGTAAGTGTTTCGTGCACAATAATGGTAGGGATCATTTGGGTAAGTTTGACTCAAAACCTGATGAAGGTATATTTCTTGGCTGCTCTAATAGAAGTAAAGCATATAGAGTTTTCAATACTCATACTCGTATTGTTGAAGAGTCTATTCATATTGTGTTTAGTGAAACCAAATCTGAGAAACCTTTGGATGATGATGAAGAAAATATTTATAGAAATCAGTTCTTTTCAAAGACTATTCCTGCCTCCCTTGAAAACTCTGAAGAGGTTTTTGAAAATGCTTCGAAAATGATTTCAATCTCAACCTAAAGCTTGGAGATTCATTAGGAATCATCCTCGGATCAAGTTATAGGTGATGTAAATCAAGGAGTAAGAACCGAAATAGCACCTTGAATGAAGTAACCTTTTCGCATTCATATCTCACATTGAACCCTCTAAGATTGATGAAGCCCTTTCAGACAATGATTGGGTGATAGCAATGCAAGAGGAGTTACATCAATTTGATAGAAATCAAGTTTGGGATTTGGTACCTAGGCCTAAGGACCATCCGGTCATTGGCACTAAATGGGTATTCAAGAACAAACAAGATGAATCAGCAATCATTGTCCGGAATAAGGCAAGAATGGTTGCTAAAGGCTATAATCAAGAAGAAGGAATTGATTATGAAGAAACTTATGCTCCAGTGGCAAGATTGGAAGCCATAAGAGTCCTTCTTGCCTTTACTGTGTAAAAGGTTTCAAACTCTATCAAATGGATGTGAAAAGTGCTTTTCTAAATGGTTTTATTCAAGAAGAAGTTTATGTAGAACAACCTCCCGGTTTTGAAAATGATAACCATCCAGATCATGTGTATCGTCTCAAGAAGGCCCTATATGGTCTTAAACAAGCTCCAAGAGCTTGGTATGAGCGATTAAGCAAATTCCTTCTTGATCAAGGTTTTATCAGAGGCAAAGCTGACACAACACTTTTCATAAAGAGTAATAAGTCTAATGAAATTTTAATTGTCCAAATATATGTTGATGATATTATATTTGGTGCTACTAATGATTCTCTTTGTGAAGAATTTTCCAAGAAAATGCGGGGAGAATTTGAAATGTCTATGATGGGGAATTGAATTACTCCCTTGGTTTGCAAATTAAACAACGGAAGGATGGAATATTCATCTCTCAAACAAAATATCTCAGAGATTTGCTCAAGAAATTTGGCCTTGAAAATTGCAATGGTGCAGACACACCAATGAGCTCAACAACCTCTCTGGATGCTGATGAAGAAAAGGGCAAATATTTCAACATAACTAAGTATAGAGGAATGATTGGTTCTTTGCTATACTTAACCGCCGAGTACCGAGATATCCAATTCGGCGTAGGAATGTGCGCAAGATTTCAATCAGCTCCAAAAGAGTCACATGCGAACATGTCAAGAGGATCTTTCGCTACCTATCAGACACAAAAGAATTAGGCCTTTGGTTCCCAAAAGGTCAACAAGAATTTCTGGTTGCATATTCAGACTCAGACCATGCTGGATATAAGACTGATAGAAAAAGTACAAGTGGCCAATGCAAGTTCTTTGGAGATTCACTAGATTCATGGTTCAGCAAGAAACAGACAAGTGTGGCGTATCTTCAACCGAAGCCGAGTATGTAGCTGCATCAAGTTGTTGTGCTCAAGTCCTTTGGCTCAAACAACAAATATCGACTTGGGGATCAACTTGAAGGAGATTCCAATCCCTCGTGATAATACAAGTACTATAAGCTTGGCCAAGAATCCGGTCCAACATACTCGAACCAAGCACATTGATGTGAGGCATCACTTCATAAGAGATCATGTTCAGAAAAAGGATATCAAAGTGATGTTCATCCCAACACATCTGCAACTTGCTGATATCTTCACCAAACCTCTGGCCAAAGAGCAATTCATGTTCATAAGAAGAGAATTGGGAATGGTAAATCCCAATGAATTGTATGTTAATTCTCTTCCAACAATGTTAGTTATATGTTTTGATGAGTTAAAAGTCACTAACTTAAGCTTCGGAGTGTTTACAGAATGTTTTTGCAGGACTATATCAGTTAAAACTCATATCTGGTCTTATTTCTGCATATTTACTGATGTAACTCGAGTCATTTGTCAAATAACTCGAGTCATAATGACATTCCAAACACTGACAACGTTGTGAGATTCTGCAGTAACTCGAGTCACACAGGGTACCTCGAGTCACTTACAGCACAGAAAGCAACCAGAATAATTGAAACGCAAAGGTGACTGGAGTCAGACAAAACACAACTCGAGGCGTTCCTCGAGTCATCCAGAAGCAACTCGAGGCATAATTTAGAGCAACCAGAAGCCTGGCGACAAAGTCCACTCGAGTCATAACTCGAGTCATTGGTAAGCGAAAAGTTAAGTGTGTTTCCCATATGACTCGAGGCACTCATTTAATGACTCGAGTCATACAACTTCTTTATATATCTGTTACATCTGTGCCTCTTCATTTCTGTCGATTCTCAAAACCCTAACCCGAGTCATCTTTCGCTTTCTCTCCAAATCTACACTTTCCTTTGAAAATCATTACCTCTTCATCTCTGAATCTTTCACCATGGCTCCTAAAATTTCTAAATCCGCAAAGGAATCATCATCCGACTATGAGGCGACAGTGTCAGGATCACCTCCTAAATCAACCAGACCCAAGCGTTCTCGGAAGCCTTCAACTAAACATCAGAACAAAGACTCAGCTGCGAATCCAACGAAGAAACCAAAGACGCTGACTATTCAGGAACCTCCTAAGTTGATTGATCCTGAAGCTGTCAAGCGTAGAGATAAGGAACCAGTAGTGGCACCTCACAAGAAGAAGAAGAAAGCTGTCTCCATTGTTTCTGAAACTCAAGCTTCTAGTTCTAAGGTTCAAGCTGATTCTAAAGCAGTTCCGTCTGGCTCTAATGTATCTGAACCTACCAAATATGTCTTTAATCCTCCCAATCTTGTGAAACCTCCAAATTCTGATTTCATATGTCAACCCACTCCAATGTTTAATTCTGAAATGCTGGAGTTTAAAGAAAAATATTCTGCTAGAGGTTTCTGTCCCACAGTGTATGTGGATTTAGTCAAACTAAAAGATGAGTGTGACATTGATTTATCCCCGTGGCTAGATCAATTTAGGAACTTGTTGGCCATAAACACTCCTTACACTCCCTCACTAGTCAAGCACTTCTATTTCAATATGTCCATGGCTAATGTAGTCAATGAAAGGGGTCATATCATTGAGGATAAATGCATCACATACGTTAGAGGAGATCCATCACTCTCTCTCGCCAATATAATCAATTCTCTTCTCTTTATTGAACATCCCCCACCTCTGCCTTACATTGTGTATGACAAAGAAAGATTTTTCAAAATCCTGAGGCCTGGTGTACCATTTGAAGGAAAACTTAAATTTTTCCCTGTTGATATGCCTCCTCTTCATAGAGCCTTATGGTACATATATTCAAGGAACCTTGTTCAGAAAGGCAAGAACTTTACTCACTTCAATTCCAATGACTATAGCCTTTTTGCATCTTTGGTTGACAACGTGTCTTTTAACATAGGACACTAGGTCTATCAAGAGATGAAGAAGTTTAAATTTTACTCCTCTCCTTCAGCCACAATCCCTTTTCCTAATCTGGTCTCACTTCTGCTATATACCAACAAAATTTGGTATCTTGATCTTTTTGAAAAACCTGTCAAGCCACATCTGTTTGGTCAAAACCATCTGAATCTTATGAAAATTTCCTTTAAAGAAGGTTCAGGACAGTCCAGAGCCCCTTCTAAGTCTAGAGCTTCTATGCACGAGCCAACTGAAGCTCAATCTTCTCCCACTCAGTCTCAGCCTTCACCTAGGTCTTCAAATCTCAATGCTGAAATCAAGCACATTGTGACCAAGGCTATGCACGAAACTTTTAGCACTCTCCAGTCAACCCACACTGCTCAATATCATGAACTTTCTGATAAATTAGAGTCAGAGGTTGGAAAATTGGTTGCCTCACTCACCTCCATGAATGCGAAGATAGAGTTGAAAGTGAAGGAAATCACCAAGAGGGGGGGTGAATTGGGGATTTTAAAAATTCTTTTCAGATCACCCACACTACGGATGCTTAACCAAGGTAAATGGAGTTAGAGAAGAAGAGCTTTACACGGAAGATTTATCTTGGTTCGGTCTTAACTCTTGACCTACGTCCGGTCCCGGACTCTCTGGGTTTTTCTACTATCACTCAAATCGATACACACTCGTACTCGAAAGTTATCCTCTCTAGGATACACTCCCCTTACAAGTTGTAATCGATAACCCAACCTCAAAGTCCCACAACTTTGAGATTCTTACAAAGAATGATTTACGAAATGAACTCTCTCAAAGAGTGAATAAATATAAGCATTTGAAGCACAATGTATCAAAGATACAAAATGAGAAATATAAGTAGTAAAAGACTGAGATCTTTGTATACGTTTTATGTGTATGTCTTCTCTACTTGCAGACTTCAAATCTTCATGTATTTATACTGGATTGAAGCTTGTGAACGTTGTAGATCCATTGAGACTTGATCTAATTCGAAAATATAGCTGTTCTGAGTGTGTCTCCATGAATCTAGCTGTTGTGAACAAATCTGTTTGAATATGGTTGTTGCAGATTTGAATATTTGAAATTTGGCTCCTCAAGAATGTGTTCCCATGCTATTATGTTTAGTGGAGGTAGTTGTATAATGTTGTCCAACTGTTTGGATGCTAGCTTTCTTTCTTGGAGAATGGTTGTCCTACTTTCCAGGTTGTAAACCATTGCTTTGGATGAGAGATACAATATTATATTGCAAGTTGCACAAGTTTTTGTCTTAAAGTCTTCTTTAAAAACAAACCTAGATCTCTTGAAATCTCATAAGCAAACTGGTTAAATTTGGTTAGGAAATATTGGTATGAATCATATAAATCATATACAACCAATTCGCGAGAATCAAGCTAAAGCATAAATCAAACCGAACAAAATACACCCGAGATGCGTTCATACGTTGCGAAGTTCCAAGCTCGAGTTTACTATACCAAGCTCGAGTTTGGTCTTCATTTAAAACTTGAGTTTTGCCCTACGGAAGCCTCAAGCTCGAGCTTGTAAGTGAGTAAGCTCGAGTTTAGCATTTGTCGGGGAAACATGTTTGAAATCATTTTGAGAGCCAAAATGGAAAAACGCAAGCTTGAGCTTATTAGTGACTAAGCTCGAGTTTGGCACTATTCATGTCAAAAATAATTTTAGTTCACAAAATGCAAGCTTGAGCTTAGAGGAGTAAGCTTGAGTTTGCTAAGCTCAAAATATGATAATGCTCTCTGTCTGACCCAAGCTTGAGCTTGCAAGGGCAAGCTCGAGTTTGCCAATGGTTTTAAAAACTTTGAAAGATTTTTGTCAAACACAAGCTTGAGTTTACAGTCTTAAACTTGAGTTTACTCTTTGAAGGAAAACTTGAAAACTTTCTGCCTGGTACAAGCTCGAGCTTGGAAAGCCAAGCTCGAGTTTACAACTTTTGTAAACTCACAAACTCTGAGTAAAATGATAAGCTCAAGTTTAGAGGATTACGCCGGATGTAAGCTCGAGCTTGTAACCGCAAGCTCGAGTTTACATATTTGTAAACTCATTGAGAAAAGTCTCTGGAAGAGGCAAGCTTGAGCTTAAAACTAATAAGCTTGAGTTTGCAATTTGAGTAACTTGATAAAATCCTCAAACCTTCGTAAGCTCAAGCTTACAGGTGCAAGCTCGAGCTTACTCAGTATATGAGTAAACTTTTGAAAACCTTCAAGCTCAAGTTTATGGACCAAGCTCAAGTTTGGAAAATGCAAAATAGCTTGGTTTTCTTTCTGTGAGAAGCAAGCTCGAGTTTGGAGACCCAAGCTCGAGTTTGGAGCTGACAGAAATGTTTTTGAATTGCAAACAACATGTTTTACCAATTTCTAACAAAAATCATTCTTTCATGTTTACAATTGTTATTAATCATCAAAATACATTGAGAACTTACAAGAGTCTGTGGATGAGTCCTTAGAGAATGTTGCAGGACATTTTGAGGATCTCGATCAGAGGTTTGAGAACATGCACGTCTTGTACCAGCTATTGGATTCCAAGCTCTCCAAGCTCATCAAGAATGAAGATACTACTGGTCCTTCTAGGATGGGTCCCTCTCCCAGCCATTCTCCCATACCTTCTCCCAAACATTCTCCTATCTTACCTTCACCACACTCATCTCCACCTCCTCCTGAATCCACTCCAATATTACCCACTCCTCCGTTTATGTTCCTCCTATTTCCTCTGCTGCCACCACTGTAATTTTCCCTTCCCCTCAAATATCCACTGTCCAATCAACTCATTCTGGTGACACTGCAGATCTATTTGATGAGTACTCCTCTGGTGCTTCCATCTCTTCACCCTCTTCTCCTAAACCACACTCACCTCTACTTCTCCCTTCTCAACCTACACCTCCATCTCTCACTCTCTCCATTTACTCACCTCTGCCCATTCTCCAGGCTTTGCGTGCTTCCCTGTCCTCCACTCCTCACACTCCTCCCATTTTGCCTGATGACAAAGGGGGAGAAAATGAGAATGAGAAGAAATGAAGAATTTAGTTTGATGCTTTAGTTTATTGAAGTTTGATGTAGTTTGCAAAAATTAGTTTGCTGTAGTTTGCAAAGTTTGCAATTTAAAGTGTTTTCTCATTCTGCAGATGTTCTTAGCTTTGTCAAGTTTACATTATATCCAAAATTTGCAATATATGAGCTATCTATGAATTTCAAATATCTACACATATGCAATGAATTTTGATGTCTGCCTTTGATTCATGAGTCATACATGAAATTGTACAAACTCTTTTTCACTTCTCATATTACAAGTGTTGTCATCATCAAAAAGGGGGAGAATGTTAGTTCTCATGTGTTTTGATGATGATTGATAATTGTAAAGATTGATTCGAGCCAAAATAATTTGATTTAAAAAGATAATTTATGAAATCACATTTTGACTCTAGTCATGACTCAAGTCAACGAGCTTTGAAAACAATTGAAAATATTGACCATGACTCGAGTCATCATTAAACAACTCGAGTCATCCCTGAACTTAATCTTTGCAAAATGATTTCCTCGATAAAATGACTCGAGTCATCCTTGACATAACTCAAGTCATCATTTCACTCTTCGCTTCTGTTCAAAATTGCTTCAGATATGACTCCAGTCATGACTCAAGTCATATCAGCGCTATTACTCTTTGTTTGAAATTTATCAGACATGACTCCAGTCATGACTCAAGTCATCTCAACGCAAATTGATTCTGTTTGAAATTTATCAGACATGACTCCAGTCATAACTCAAGTCATCACTTGCATGACTCTAGGCATGACTCGAGTCACATCATTGAAAATACTTTCTGTTTGGAATTGCTTCAAAATGACTCTAGTTATCACTCGAGTCATCTAAGTATATTTTAAGATTATGACTCTAGGCATGACTCGAGGCACATCATCGAAATACCTTCTATTCATAGTTGCTTCATAATGACTCCAGTCATCACTCGAGTCAACTTAATGGATTTTGAAATTATGACTCTAGGCATGACTCGAGTCTAGCATGACAATATTTGGATCCTCGTCTGCGCAATCTGATATTAGCTGATTAAGTAATGGGTGTTTCATGTAATTGATTATTATTGTTCCTAACCAAGTTTAATCAGTTTGCTAGTGTATTTCAGATATATTTAACATGTTTTAAATTTGAAATTACGAAAAGCGAATTCATGTCAGAAGCATTAAATGATGTCCCAGATATCAAAGCTAAATGAAGAAATAGAACTCTAGACAATCAAAAAGCATTTCAGCTATTTCCTAGGCAACATTCTTACTGACTCTCAACGGACAAATTGAATAAAGAATGTCAACGGAGAATAACGGTCGAATGTCGGAAGCATACGAAGAAACTAAGCAAGTAATTACAACGGATATATTGATTACCCACAACGGCTCATTAAGTTCTTCTCAACGGTCATCAATGCTGCCAATCTATAAATAGGAGAAGCATTCAAGTCTCCAACTACCGAAACGATGTGCATTCAATTAGCAATTAAGATCATTTATTGTTTCTACTAAAAGAGTTAATATCTTCGGATATATCATACTTCAGTATTTATTAATCTGCTCTTTTAGAGAGTTCATCATTGATTATTCTTCTTGTAAGAATCTCAAAGTATTGGGACTTTTGGATTGGGATATTTGATTACAACTTGTAAGGAGGAGTAAGTTCTAGAGAGAGAATTACTCCGTGAGTTACAGAGTGTGTAATCATTTTGATTAGTGAAATCCCGGAGAGTCTGGGGATTGGACGTAGGTCAAGGATTTGGACCGAACCAGTATAAATTCATTGTGTTCAATCTCTCTTACCCTTACTCTGTTTATCCCTATTTCACATTTGGCTAACAGAGTATTTATGAGAGAAAATTTTTGTATCCCCAATTCACCCCCCCTCTTGGTAATATTCCTTCTTTCACATATGTCTTGAGCATCCACTATCAATGTACCATTTGTTGGGATTTGATGCTCTTAGACAGACCTGCAAGACACAACAGATCAAGTCTTAGGTACCCATCTTTTCTTGGGTCCTTTGGGGTTAGTATGTGTCTTAGGAACCTTGTAGGATCCCTTAGGCACCCATTGATAGTTTCCCATGGGCTTACTCTTTCCTTCCTTTATATGAAAACAGGAAGAAGTAGTATGACCCTTTCGATTACAATAATTGCAATGTGCAAAAGGATTTGAAGAATGAACTGATTTTCGAAAATAGTTCAAATAAGTCTTTTCTCCAAATTTCTTTTTCCCTTTTCTTTTATCAAAATTTGGTTTGTAACCGATCCCTGATCTATCATGTGTAAATCTCTGTTCTTTCAAGATGACATTGAGCATTTCACTTCCTCTAGTGAATTTCTCAAGTGCCTTTGTAAGATGTAAATTCTTTTTCTTTAGATCAGGACAATCTTCACAAGCAGCATTTTCAAGGTGGGAAAACTTTTCAACTTGCAGTTCAAGAGTGACATTTTTCTTTTTCAAAACAATATATTTTTCTGCAAGTTTTTCAAATTCTGTTTGAATGACAATGTATTCAGCAAACAATTCATCATAAGTTGGTTTTGAGTTGTATACCTCATCATTATTTTCGTGTTTCTCTTCTTCTTCAGCAAATAAGCAAATATTTGCTTTGTCTTCCTCATCAGCTTCATCTTCATCAGATGAACTATCTCCCCAAATAGCTGAGACATAAAAAGAATCGGTTGAACTTCTTCTTTTCTTTGTACTTGTTGTTCAGCTGGGGGCACTCAGACTTGATGTGGCCAGGCTTCTCGCACTCATAGCATATAATTGGCTTCTTTGTCTCAGTGCTGGAGCTACCTTTGTGGAATCTCTTGTACCCTTGATCCTTTCGATAGAATCTTTTGAATCTTCGAACGATCATGCCCAGTTCTTTTTCTTCGTCTACCTCTTCATCATCATCTGTCTCTTTAGCTTCTTTGATAGACTTAAGAGCTATGCCTTTGCTCTTACTATGGATTTCATCAAGTCCCTTTCTGAACTTGATCTTTCCTTCATATTCGATAAGCTACCAAATAAGGCTCGCTCTGATTGCATTGATACGCCATGAGCTTCTTCGATGGCGTAACTTTGGCTTCCCACTCCTTCGAGAATGTTCAAGATTTTTCGACTTGAACGGTTCATCATAGATTTTTCCCAATGCATCAAGTTGATTAATAAGATGAGTGAATCTAAGCCGGAACTCATCAATCGATTCCCCTGACTTCATACGAAGAAGATCGTACTCAGTCATAAGGGTGTTAACTCTATTCTCCTTGACTCCAGTGGTTCCTTCGTGAGCCAGCTCCAATGCTTCCCACATTGCTTTAGCAAAAGTCTTGGAGCATATTCGAAATTACTCACTCTGACTTAAGGCACTCTAGAGCATGAGAATGGCTTTGCTGTTAAGAACGATCTGCTTCTGGTCATTCTCATCGTATTCTTCTTCTCGCTTTGGAGTTTTTACTCCATCTTTAGTAGTTGAGGGAACATAGTCTCTGTTTCAAACACTCTCCGGAGACCATATTCGAAGCCATTACGAAGACTTTGAATTTGTTTTCGGAATGAGTAGTGCTCTCCGGTGAATCCCGGTGGTCGATTGATCGAAGCTCCATCAGGTAGAATACCTTCCATAGTGATCCTTCTCGAGATGTTAATCTCTTTAGAGAAAACCTGGCTCTGATACCAAATGAAAGTGAAGCTAAATCACCAAGAGGGGGGTGAATTGGGGATTTTAAAAATCTTTTCAGAAAACCTCTGTTTTTTGAATACTAAAAACAGAGATGAACAAGGATGAGAATAGAAGAGCAAGACACAAGGATTTATACTGGTTCGGTCCAATCTCTTGACCTACGTCCAGTCCCCAGACTTTTTGGGATTTTTACTATCTTAATTGATTACACACTCTGTACTCAAGAGTAGTTCTCTCACTAGAACCTACTCCCCCTTACAAGTTGTAATCAATGAACCCAATCACCAAGTCCCCAGACTTGTGATTCTTTACAATAAATGATATTCAAGATGAAAAAAAACTCTCTCTAAGAGTGGATAATGATAAACACTGAATATTGAATGTATCAACAGATACTTAGTACAAAACGACTCTAGAGTAGATGAAGGCTTTAATGATTTTCTCTTTCTGAGGTCTTAGTTGTAGAGAGGAATTGAATGTTCTTCTATTTATACTGAGAAGGCATTAAATGACCGTTGTAATTCTTCATATAACCGTTGGTGATATTAACCAAGGTTTTGGTTCAGTTTTCTTCTTCTTCTCTCTCTAATCTTCACTTAATCTCTGGGCGAAGTTCGAGTTGACTTCTAGTAAATAAATCCGTTGGAGAAGCGATTCTTTGGAAGTGGAGAACAATCTTTAATGCTTTGTAATCGTGTAAAGATGGATTGAAGTATGCAACTTTTCACCGAGTAGTGGTTAAAAATAGCAGGGAATATGCAAGAATGATAATAGGAAGTATTAAAACCAAACAAGAAGGTTTCACAAATTCGTCATATTTGAATTTCAAAATGAGCGATGAAAACTTGAGTTTTTATCTCAAAACTCGAGTTTTGGACTTTGGTGTGTGAAATTAATTTTAAGTCCAAAACTTCAAAACTGGAGGTTTTCTTCCAAAACTGGAGGTTTTCAAAATGTTGAAATGCATCAAACTTTTTGTCGGCCAAAACTCGAGTTTTGCTCTCAAAACTCGAGTTTTCATTTAAACATGAAAACTTGGGTAAATTCGCGCCAAGACAAAACTTGAGGTTTTGGAAGAAAACGCGTTTTCAAGACTCGAGAAAATTCAAAGACTTTACGCAAATCAAAACTCGAGTTTTGAAATCAAAACTCGAGTTTTCACTTTCTTTGTGAAAACATTGTTAAAAACCAAAACTGGAGTTTTCATGGAAAACTCGGAGGTTTTGAAATTTGGGAAAATCCAAGGACTTTTCGTCGATCAAAACTCGAGTTTTGAAATCAAAACTTGAGTTTTCACTTTCTTGTGAAAACATTGTCAAAAACCAAAGCTGGAGTTTTCATGGAAAACTGGAGGTTTTGAAAGCGAGCTAAAAAGCGAAACCCTCTCGCAATTCAAAACTCGAGTTTTGCCTCAAAACTTGAGTTTTCACTTTTTGGTGAAAACTTGGAATATTTCAAGTTAATATGAAAACTGGAGGTTTTAGTCAAAACTGGAGGTTTTCGAGTCCAAAAATTCAAAAGACTTTCGTGTGTTCAAAACTCGAGTTTTCAATGAAAATCTGGTGGTTTTGCTTAGTTCAACAAATTGGATTCTTTCTCGTAAGATCAAAACTCGAGTTTTGTATCCAAAACTCGAGTTTTGCTTTGATAGTAAGTTTTTCTAACTTACAAAGCAAAACTTCATCCTTTGTTTGCAATTTGTTGTTAATCATCAAAACCTTTAGAGAACTAACACAACTCAATACTTGAGTATTGAACTTTTTGAAAACTTTTTGAAATCTTTTCCAAGTCAATACTTGAGTATTCGTTCCAATACTTGAGTATTCAAAACACTTGGAAATAGCAAAACTTTATGTCTGGTCAATACTCGAGTAATCATATCAATACTCGAGTATTGAACTATTTTCAATACTTGTGAAGTCTCTGCCATTCCAATACTTGAGTATTGATAAACATGTGAAAAACTTTGAAAACTTTCTGTTTGCCCAATACTCGAGTATTCACATGTTGAATACTTTAATGATTTTCTGTATGACCAATACTTGAGTATCCATATGGATACTTGAGTATTGACAATTTTTCCTTTCAGCGAAAGAGTCTCTGTAAGATCAATACTTGAGTATTGAAACCAATACTTGAGTATTGACTTATAGTGAAAAACTTGGAAGGCTCTCTGTAACACCAATACTTGAGTATTGAGACCAATACTTGAGTATTGTGTGACTTTGTGCAAACAAGCCATTCTCTGTCAACTCAATACTTGAGTATTGAAACCAATACTTGAGTATTGAGCATTTTGCGAAAAATGCACTATTCACTGTCAACTCAGTACTTGAATATTGAAACCAATACTCGAGTATTCACTTGACAGTAAGTCTTTCAACTTATCAAAAACTCATTTTAATTTGTGTTTACAATTGTCAGTTATCATCAAAACACATAGAGAACTAACAAGTGGGACCCACCATATCTACCCATAAATGCTGTCATTAATGTCCATATGATGTCATAATTACATGTCATAAACCGTTAATGACTATTAATGTTGACATAAATTTTTCTAGAATTTGAGAGAGTTTGTGAATTTGACTGAAGTTTTGTAGTTGGTAGAAATTTCAGCTGATATAAATCGTTAATAACCATTAATGTAAATCAAGATATAAGCCATAAACCATCAGAGATAGCAGAAGCATTCAAATTTCATTGATAGAAAACAAAATACATAGAGTGTATGCAAATCAGATAAATACTGCCAATTCAAAACAAAAACAATTCAAAACATCTCCAATACTCATTGTCCAATATTCAAATTCTACTCTACTATATCTTTGCCTTTCTCTCCCCCTTTGGCATCTTCAAAAAGAGATGGAGAAGGTGCTTGGAGAAGATCGAGGAAGGGAGTGGGTGGTGGAGAGTAAAGAACAATTGCAGTCAATGGGGTTGTGTGATATGGAGAAGCTAGAACCTCAGTGGCAGGAGTGGAGGCTGGAATGGGTGAAGGGTCAGGGATAGGAGTGGAAGACTCAGGTGGAGAAGTATGAAAGGTAAATGGTGGTGATTCAGGTTTGATAGGGGAAGATGTGGTGCCAAAAGTTAAGGTTGATCCAGGGTGAAGGTTTTTGAGTATCTTATCCACGTTAAGGCTCATAAGAGAGGTGGTGACTGAATGGGTGGATACTCTGGCGTCAAGGTCGATCAATTGATCAGACAACTCAGCATTCTGGCGAGTAAGCTCATCGACCTTCTTCTGTAATTCATGATCCTGACCAAGGAGAGTGTCAACTTGCTCCTTCATTGCATCTTGAATATTGACCATAGCATGATTGCCCTGTCGAACCTCATGAACTATCTTGCCTATCTCAAATTCCAATCGTATAGATAATGAGGCAATGGCAGCATCCACAGCTTTCTTGATCTCTGCACCAATATTAGTAGGTAGAGAGGAAGGTGGAGGAGGGCGGGCGAGCTTCCGTGCTCGGAATGAGATGCTCGGCTTGAGATCTTGATGGTGCTCTTGATTGACCGAGCCTTGACCTCAAAATTTATCTTCATCAAATTTAGTTGAGCCTTGCCAAAGTATGGTGGATATTTCATAACTTCACCTTCATACCAGATTTTATGATAGTAGAGGATGACAGATATGAGTGAGGGAAAAGGCATGTAGGAATTCTTCCGGGATGAGAATTTGAACTTGATCATTTCCTGGAAGATCCAATGACCAAGGTTGAGAGGATGCTTCTTCACAAAAGCAGTGAAAAATCTGTAATCTCTCTGAGAAAAGTGAGAGAAACTTCCTCCTTTATGAATAAAATTCCTTGAGAAGATGTACTAGAGAACCCGATTGATGGGAGGCATTGATCCTGGTTTAAAGGATAAAGTGTGGCTCTGGTTTTCAGGAAATTCTTCATTGGGTCTCAATGTGGAGAACATTTCTCGATTGCCATAGTCAGGAGTAGAAATTGGAGGTGGATTGGCAATTTTAAGGATTGTGTTTAGGATGGAGGCTGACAAGGTGAATTTAACACCTTTAACACTAGTGGTGACTCTCTCCTCAACTAGTTCACCATTAGAATCAAGGACATTGGCAGACACCATATTGAAATAAAATAGTCTTACCAGGTTAGGAGTATAGGGAGCTGCTATTGAAACAAAGGATTCATAGGATGTAAACCAAGAAGACAAATTAATATTGCATTCTCGTTGCAACTGAACTAAATCAATTGCAACCACAGGGCAAAAATCTTTCTTCATGTAATCCTTTTTAAACTTGACACTAAGCTCAGTAGAGAGAGAGGTAATACCAATGGCGAACCTAGAGGGAGGATTGGAATTGTGATAGATGTCCTCAATAGCATTGGGCATCACTGGAGGCTCTCTTTCTTCCTCTGACCGGATAGGTGAAGAGGAAGCAGTTTTCGATGAAGATTGAGCTTTTGAAGATTGTTGTGGCGAAGTAGTGGCTCTCTTCTTCCTTGCTGGTTTGGATTTGGAGGATACAGGAAGCTTCTTTCTTCCTTTTGCAGTAGATGGTTCAGGTGCCGATCTCTTTTTCTTCGGGGGGATTGGAATTGATTGATCAAAAGACACCCCTTTCTGCTTTGGGTTGGGCGTTGAAGCCTCAGGGATGTTTTCTCTAACTCCTCTGATTGAACGATCAATGCCATGATGAAGGCGATTTGGGATCGATTTCCTCCTCGGAGGTCGTTGAGGAGGAGGAGCAAGCGAAGGAGAGGCTGATTGGGTCCCTTCCTGGGTGGAATCAGTGTCGACGATGGCTTTGGACGTGGATTTGGAAGCCATTTCAGAGATTAGAGTGAGGATTTGGGTCGAAAATGGTGAGAAGAAGCGTGAGAGAGAGGAGACGATTCTAGGACAAAACTTGAGTATTGGGTCAAGTAATGAAGAACATGAATAGTAAGTATATATATATGCAGTGCAATACTTGAGTATTTACTTGAATACTTGAGTATTGAAGTAAAATTTCACTTACCTGGACATCAAAGGTGTGAGGTGAACCTTTGATATTCTCGTCCAATACTCGAGTGTGCAACTTACATACTCAAGTATTGAATACTCTACTTGGATACTCGAGTATTGACTCAAGTATTGCTTCTCCCCAATTTTCAAGTTGCTCTACGCCTACGGAATACTCAAGTATTGTCACTTACATACTCAAGTATTCAATACTTCACTTGAATACTCGAGTATTCTCTCAAGTATTACTTCTTGACAACCTTAATGTTGTTCTCTGACCCTCGAATACTTGAGTATTGTTTCCAATACTCCAGTATTGCTTCTCTCATCAGCAATTACTCGAAATTTGTTAAACATCCTGCATAAAACATAGCTAGACACTCTGATGCTTAAATTAGTTCCCAATAATCATCAAAACCATAACTAACATTAAGAAAGAGAGGAATACTTACAATTCATTGGGATTTCCCATTCCCAATTCTCTTCTTATGAAATTAAATTGTTCCTTGGCTAGTGGATTGGTGAAGATGTCAGCAAGTTGAAGATGTGTTGGGATGAACATGACCTTGACATCTCTCTTCTGAACATGATCCCTTATGAAGTGATGTCTCACATCAATATGCTTGGTTCGAGTATGTTGAACTGGATTCTCGCCAAGCTTATTGTGCTTGTGTTGTCACACAATATTGGGATCTCCTTCAGGTTGATTCCCAAGTCAGATAGTTGTTGCTTGAGCCATAAGACTTTAGCACAACAACTTGAGGCAGCTACATATTCAGCTTCAGTAGAAGACACGGCTACGCTTGTTTGCTTCTTGCTGAACCAAGAGACAAGTGAACCACCAAGAAACTCATATTGGCCACTTGTGCTCTTTTTATCCATCTTATAGCCGGTATGGTCCGAATCTGAATATGCCACCAAATGTTCAGGTTGACCTTTGGGAAACCACAATCCAAGGGTCTTTGTGTGTCAGCAAGATATCTGAATATCCTCTTCACATTTTCAGCATGAGACTCCTTGGGGGCAGATTGAAACCTTGCACACATGCCCACACTGAATTGGATGTCCGGGCGACTTACCGTGAGATAGAGTAATGATCCAATCATTCCTCTATATCTTGTTATGTTGAAGTTCTTGCCCTCTTCATCAGCATCCAAAGAGGTGGTTGAGCTCATTGGAGTGTCAGCTCCATTGCATTGGTCCATCCCAAACTTCTTCAGATATCATTGAGATACTTGGTCTGAGATATGAAGATTCCATCTTTTCTTTGCTTGATTTGCTGACCAAGGAAATAGTTGAGTTCTCCCATCATGGACATCTCAAATTCTCCCTACATGTTCTTAGCAAAATCTTCACACAAAGCATCATTAGAAGCACCAAATATAATGTCATCAACATATATTTGAACAATTAAAATTTCATTAAGCTTATTACTCTTTATGAAGAGAGTTGTATCTGCTTTTCCTCTAACAAATCCTTGATCAAGAAGGAATTTGCTTAATCGCTGATACCAAGCTCTAGGAGCTTGCTTAAGGCCATATAATGCCTTTTTGAGACGATAAACATGATCTGGATGATGATCATCTTGAAAACTAGGAGGCTGTTCTACATAAACTTCCTCTTGAATAAAACCATTTAGAAAAGCACTTTTTACATCCATTTGATAGAGCTTGAATCCTTTGACACAACCAAAGGCTAGAAGAACTCTTATGGCTTTCAATCTTGCCACTGGAGCATAAGTTTCTTCATAATCAATTCTTACTTCTTGATTATAGCCTTTAGCAATCAATCTTGCCTTGTTACGGACAATGATTGCTGATTCATCTTGTTTGTTCTTGAATACTCATTTGGTGCCAATGACCGAATGGTCCTTGGGCCTAGGTACCAAATCCCAAACTTGATTCCTATCAAATTGATGTAACTCCTCTTGCATAGCTATTACCCAATCATTGTCTGAAAGGGCTTCATCTATTTTAGAGGGTTCAATATGAGATATGAATGCGAGAGAAAATTACTTCATTTAAAGTGTTGTTTACGGTTCTTACCCCTTGACTTGCATCACCTATTACTTGCTCCAAAGGATGATCCTTTATGAACTTCCAAGCTCTAGGCTGAGACTGATCAGGATTTTCAAGATTGTTTTGGGGATCAGCCTCAAAAACATTTTCAGGATTTTCAATAGATGCAGGAGTGGTTTTCGAAAAGAATTGATTTTTGAAAACATTTCCTTCTTCATCATCCAAGGATTTATCAGTTTTGGATTCACAGAAAACAACATGCATAGACTCTTCAACAATTCGAGTACGAGTATTAAAAACTCTATAAGCTTTACTCCTATTTGAATAGCCTAAAAATATACCTTCATACGCCTTGGGATCAAATTTTCCCAAGTTATCCTTACCATTGTTGTGGATGAAACACTTACATCCAAACACATGCAGATGACCCAGATTTGGCTTTCTTCCTTTGTATAGTTCATAGGGAGTTTTGATCAACTTCTTTCAGAGGTATGCCCGATTTGAGATGTAACAAGTTGTACTCATTGCATCAGCCCAGAACACTTGAGAGGTGTTGTTTTCATTCAGCATAGCTCTTGCCATCTCGGTGAGGACTCTATTCTTTCTTTCCACAACACCATTTTGTTGAGGAGTCCTTGGGGAAATTTGAGAAGTTGTGATCTATACCATTGTTGTCACAGAACTCGGTAAATGCATGGTTTTCGAATTCTCCTCCATGATCAGTTCGAATTCCTAAAATTGAGAACCCTTTCTCGTTTTGGACCTTCTTGGCAAAACAAACAAATTGATCAAATGTTTCATCTTTAGAAGATAAGAAAATGGTCCAAGTAAATCTAGAGAAATCATCAACTATTACCAAAGTATAAAGATTTCCACCAAGGCTTTTTACTCTAGCTGGTCCAACTAGATCCATATGAAGTAGTTGAAGAGGTCTATTAGTTGAAATTTCATTTTTAGATCTGAAAGAGGATTTAGTTTGTTTTCCTTTTTGACAAGCATCACAAACCATGTCGTTTTTAAATTGAAGTTTTGGAATACCAATAACTAAATCCTTTTTGAGTAATCTGTCAAGTTGGATCATATTGACATGAGCTAATCGCTTGTGCCATAACCAACTATATCTAGATTACTAACAAAACAATTTTCAGAAGCAGGACCATTTCTATAGAGGTTAAGTGTATAACAATTTCCATCTCTAGGAGCTCTGAATAAAGCTTTTGATTTAATATTTTTCAAAGAGAGATCATTTTTACTTACAATCAAGCATTCCTCAGAATCAAAGATAACTAGATTGCCTTTGTCAGTGCTTTGGCTTACACTGAGGAGATTGTGGCAAAGTCTTTCCACAAGGTAGACATCTTTGATTTGTGGTCCTTCATTGTTTCCAATTTCACCAATGCCGATAATCTTCCCAGATTGGTTGCCACCAAATGTCACCTTGCCACCATCTTTGGGCTTGATTGAAGTAAATTTGGATTGGTCTCTGTCATATGTCTTGAGCATCCATTATCAATGTACCACTTGTTGGGATTTGATGCTCTCGAGACAAACCCGCAAGATACTGACAGATCAAGTCTTAGGTACCCATCTTTTCTTGGGTCCTTTGGGGTTAGTATGTGTCTTAGGAATCTTGTAGGATCCCTTAGGCACCCATTGATAGTTTCCCATGGGTTTACTCTTTCTTTCCTTTTTATGAAAACAAAAAGAAGTAGTATGACCCTTTCGATTACAATAATTGCAATGTGCAAAAGGATTTGAAGAGTGAACTGATTTTCTAAAATAGTTCATGTAAGATTTTTCTCCAAATTTCTTTTTGCCTTTTCTTTTATCAAGATTTGGTTTGTAACCGATTCACGATCTATCATTTATAAATCTTTGTTCTTTCAAGATGACATTGAGCATTTCACTTCCTCTAGTGAATTTCTCAAGTGCCTTTGTAAGATGTAGATTCTTTTTCTTAAGATCAGAACAATCTTCACAAACATCATTTTCAATGAAAGATGATTTTTCAACTTGCATCTCCAAGGTTAGATTTTTCTTTTTCAAAACAAGATATTTTTCAGCAAGTTTATCAAATTCGGTTTGAACAACAATGTACTCAGCAAACAATTCATCATAAGATGGTTTTGAATCATATACCTCATCATTGTTGTCATGTTGCTCTTCTTCCTCAGCAACTAAACATATATTTGCTTTGTCTTCCTCTTCAGCTTCATCTTCATCCGATGAGCTATCACCCCAAATGGCTGAGACATAAGCTTTCTTTTTGAAACGACTGAACTTCTTCTTTTCGTTGTCCTTGTTGTTCAGCTGAGGGCATTCAGATTTGATATGGCCTGGATTTTCACATTCATAGCATATGATTGGCCTTTTTGTCTCAGTGCTGGAGCTGCCTTTGTGAAATCTCTTGTATCCTTGATCCTTTCGGTAGAATCTTTTGAATCTTCGAACGATCATGCCCAGTTCTTTTTCTTCGTCTTCCTCTTCATCATCTTTGATAGACTTAAGAGCTATGCCTTTGCTCTTACTATGGATTTCATCAAGTCCCTTTTTGAACTTGATCTTGCCTTCATATTCTGATAGGCTACCAAATAAAGCTGCTACAGATTGCATTGATACGCCATGTGCTTCTTCAATGGAAGTAACCTTGGCTTCCCATTCCTTGCTGAGAATGTTCAAATTTTTTTGGACTTGAACTGGTTCATCATAGATTTTTCCTAATGCAGCAAGTTGATTGATCAGATGAGTGAATCTAAGCCGGAACTCATCAATCGATTCCCCTGACTTCATACGAAGAAGATCGTACTCAATCATAAGGGTGTTAACTCTATTCTCCTTGACTCCAGTGGTTCCTTCGTGAGCCAACTCCAATGCGTCCCACATTGCTTTAGCAGAAGTCTTGGAGTATATTCGAAAGTATTCACTCTAACTTAAGGCACTCTGGAGCATAAGAATGGCTTTGCTGTTAAGAACGATCTGCTTCTGGTCATTCTCATCGTATTCTTCTTCTTGCTTTGGAGTTTTTACTCCATCTTTAGTAGTTGAAGGAACATAGTCTCCTTTTTCAAACACTCTCCAGAGACCATATTTAGAAGCCATTACGAAGACTTTGAATTTGTTTTTCCAGAATGAGTAGTGCTCTCCAGTGAATCCCGGTGGTCGGTTGATCGAAGCTCCATCAGGTATAACACCTTCCATAGTGATCCTTCTCGAGATGTTAATCTCTTCAGAGAAGACCTTGCTCTGATACCAAATGAAAGTAGAGCTAAATCACCAAGAGGAGGGTGAATTGGGGATTTTAAAAATATTTTCGAAATAGCTATGTTTTTTAACACTAAAAACAGAGATGAGCTAAGATGAGAATAGAAGAGCAAGACACAAGGATTTATCTTGGTTCGGTCCAATCTCTTTACCTACGTCGGTCCCGGACTCCTGGGTTTTTCACTATCTCAAATGATTACACACTCGTACTCAAGAGTAATTCTCTCACTAGAACTTACTCCCCCTTACAAGTTGCAATCAATGAACCCAATCACCAAGTCCCCTAACTTGTGATTCTTTACAATAAATGATATTCAAGATGAAAAAATCTCTCTAAGAGTGGATAATGATAAACACTGAAGATTGAATATATCAACAGATACTTAGTACAGAAAGACTTAAGAGTAGATGGAGACTTTAATGATTTTCGCTTTCTGGGGTCTTAGTTGTTGAGAGGAATTGAATGCTCTTCTATTTATATTGAGAAGGCATTAAATGACCATTGTAATTCTTCATATAACCGTTGGTGACATTAACCAAGGTTCTGGTTCAGTTTTGGTCTTCTTCTCTCTAATCTTCACTTAATCCAGTGGGCGAAGTTCGAGTTGACTTCTAGTAAATAAAATCCGTTGGAATAGCAGCTGCTGAATGTGGTAGGTAGGCATTAATCCTTTGTAAGCGTGTGCAGAAGGATTTCCCAAAAGTATGCAACTTTCTGGGTTTAGCATTTAATGTTCTGACAACTTTTTGCTTTTGCTCTAAATCTTCATTTAATCTCTTCTAAACAAGCTGAAACTCACTAACAAAGTGGTTAAACATATTTGGGAATATCGAGAGAATAATAATGACAAGTATTGAGATCAAACAAAGAAGTTTTCACAAATTCGTTCAATTTGATTTTCAAAACTCGCGACCAATACTTGAGTATGTTCTTCAATACTTGAGTATTGCACTGTGCACTAATGCGAATACTTGAGTATTCAGATGAATACTTGAGTATTCGTCTTCCAGAGAAGGCACTATATGATTTGAGCGTTTGGACAATTTCTTTGAGTAGGACCAATACTCGAGTATTGAAACCAATACTTGAGTATTGAACTTTTATGTGAAAATAAGTTTAAGTCCAAATCTTCAATACTTGAGTATTCAAATCAATACTTGAGTTTTCAAAACATTTGAAAAAGAGCCAAGCTCTCTGTATGCCCAATACTCGAGTATTCAACTCAATACTTGAGTATTGAACTTTTTGAAAACTTTTTGATATCTTTTCCAAGTCAATACTTGAGTATTCGTTCCAATACTTGAGTATTCAAAACACTTGGAAATAGCAAAACTTTATGTCTGGTCAATACTCGAGTAATCATATCAACACTCGAGTATTGAACTATTTTCAATACTTGTGAAGTCTGTGCCATTCCAATACTTGAGTATTGATAAACATGTGAAAAACTTTGAAAACTTTCTGTTTGCCCAATACTCGAGTATTCAAACCAATACTCGAGCATTCACATGTTGAATACTTTAATGATTTTATGTATGACCAATACTTGAGTATCCATATGGATACTTGAGTATTGACAATTTTGCCTTTCAGCGAAAGAGTAAGATCAATACTTGAGATGAAACCAATACTTGAGTATTGACTTATAGTGAAAAACTTGGAAGGCTCTCTGTAACACCAATACTTGAGTATTGAGACCATTACTTGAGTATTGTGTGACTTTGTGGAAACAAGCCATTCTCTGTCAACTCAATACTTGAGTATTGAGCATTTTGCGAAAAAATGCACTATTCACTGTCAACTCAATACTTGAGTATTGAAACCAATACTCGAGTATTCACTTGACAGTAAGTCTTTCAACTTATCAAAAACTCATTTTAATTTGTGTTTACAATTGTCAGTTATCATCAAAACACATAGAGAACTAACAAGTGGGACCCACCATATCTACCCATAAATGCTGTCATTAATGTCCATGTGATGTCATAATTACATGTCATTCCCCTTATCACATCAAATTCAAATATGTGGTCCAGATTAATTCAAATTATTTTATTTTCTCTCTCCTCATAATTACATGATGTGACCTTTTCTCTTTCTCCAAGTCACTTTATCTCTCCAATGAGCCCACCAATTTTGTCCTCCTTCTGTGACCAGGGGTCTGGGCCCAACTCCGGAAAACCCTAACCGGTCCACTTAGCATCTTTTTACCGGTTACAACTTTCCTCGTAACTCGTGCCACACAACTGGACTTGTGTAGAGCCGGATCAACTGTTCCTTTTTCCCCGATGTGGCTACACGTTTTTCTACATTCTTGGGGAGCGAGAAATGTATATTTTAATGTCTCATAATTACCTCGTACTTTGTGGTGCCAAAAAGTCAAACATCCATCCCCAGAATGCCACGTGTCCTACTAGCATCATTACTCTTTTGTCTTTTGTAATCATGAAGGGACACGTGTGACCATTCTATTTGGCCAACACAAAAGTATGTCATCATTAGTCATCATGACATTACTTTATTAAAATTACTTTATCAGTACTTGCTCGGGATCCTGCCCGGGTTTTACTCGGGTTTTCTTTACAAATACCGATGTCTTCTAAAAAATGTAGGGCATACCCAAACGCCATGTACTTACTTATACGGCACATTTTAGCTCAACTAATTTTCCTATACCCCAGGACATAGTTGGGTGGCATCCTTTCCACCGAATTTACGCCGTATAGATTTTCTGTGTCCCATTTTCAATGGCACCTTAATTCCACGGCTTATGCATACAAGGTCCACTAACCCGTATGGTCGAGTTACTTAATCCCAGAGGGGCGTCCTAACTCTCGACATTCTTGGAACTCTTCCCGAACTGGGCTTAGTCGTCTGCCTACTTTAGGCTTATTCTCCATTCTCAGGGTCCGAAATTCGAGGTGTTACACTAAGTAATAAGGTAAGGTGATAAAATAAAAGGAATCCTTCTAACCCGCCGCCTGAAAGGGCGAGGCCAGTAGGGGTGTAACACAAGGTCTTCTCTTTTGGGCTTAGCATTTAGAGAAGGATTATAGAAGGAATATTGCCTGCCGGAGTTTCTATCAACCAACCATCGGTTTTCAACGGTGAGCATTACTCATTATTGAGAGCAAAGTTCAAAGTATTTGTATTGGCTACTGAATACGGTCTTTTGCAAGTATTTGAGAATGGAGACTACATTCCAACAAAGAAAGAAGGTAAAATCCATGTTCCAAAGACTGAATATGAGTTTGACGAAAATGACAGAAGGTAGATAACTCACAACAATAACGCTATCCCGATGCTTTAAGGTGCGCTTAGTCAAAAGGAATACTTTTGCATATGTAACTGTCAAGTGCAAAGGAAATGTGGAAATCTTTGGAGATAGCCTATGAAGAAATCTCTAGTATAAAGGAAAATATGATCAACACACAAACCACTGAATATGATATCCTTCATATCATGTCTGAAGAATCCATTGGAGCGTTTCAACTACACTTTACTCATCTGATCAATCAATTATCAGCTTTGGGTAAAACTTATAAGCAGAACTCTCAAGTCAAGAAAATTCTGAATATCCTGATGAAGGATTGGGAAGCTGAAGTCATAGCGATCAAATAAGATCAAGGAGAATTAATGACATTAGTAGCTACATTGTTCGGAAGCTTATTCGAATATGATGCCAAGTTGAAATTCAAGAAGGGCTTAGATGAAATCAATAGTAAAGGCAAAGGCGTTGCCCTTAATGATGTGAAAGAAAAAGATGTCAAAGAGGAAGAGGAAGATGAAAGATGATGAGCTCGACATGTTTGTCTGTAGATTCAAGGAATTATATAAGAAGGATCAAGATTTCAGGAGATTTTAGAAAGGAGGCCAAAGCAATAGACGCAAATTCAAAGACAAAGATCAGATCATCTGTTATGAATGCGAGAAGCCGGGCCATATCAAATCCGAATTTCCTCAACTAAAGGACAAGGAAAAGGAGAAGAAGAAGTTCAACCATTTCAAAAGGAAGGCATACGTGTTTTCCATCTGGGGAGACAGTTTCTTATAGGAAGAAAGCGAGGATAAGGATGTCGCAAACATATGTCTGGTAGTAGTAGAAGAAGAAGAATGTGAAATCGACGAGGTATATGATTTTGAACCCACTTACGTTGAAATACCTTTTTAATACAATGAGTTACATTCTTAATTTAAAAAGATTGCAAAAGAACTCATAGTGTCGAAGAAGAGAATAAAGTTAGAGACCCTCCTCTGGTTTGTGAAAATTTGATTTGCGAAAAATGTTCTGATCTTGAGAAAAAGAATTCCTATCTTACAAAAAACCCTTGAGAAGTTCACTAAAGGTAGTGAAATGCTCAATGTGATTGTAAAAGATCAAAGATTTACAAATGACAGATCGGGTATAGGTTATAATCCTGTTTTTGACAAGAGGAAAGTGAAAAAGAAAACTGGTGAAAAGGCCTATTTGAAATATATTCAAAAGTCTGTTCATTCCTCAAATCCCTTCGCTCACTATAACTACTACTACCGAAAGGGGCATAGTACTGTTGGAAATTATGCCCTAGGGACAAGTCATCTCCATTTAGTTATCATTTAATTAGCATGTTTATAGTAATAACTGTATCCCTGGATATATCTTATAAATTATCCTAAATGTCACTAGTCGGTCATCTACGTGGGAGCGAAGATGAAATAAGACCAGTATGACTTTGATGAGGTATGGAGATACGAATCAAAGTCATGGGCACTTGTAAGAGTACAAGGTGCTGGATTGACCCACTATTAGAAAGATGCATGGATTTACTCATAAGCTTATCTCATGTATAACCGCGTCACAACGCCCTTTGACCTGAGATCATCATGGATTCCTACATGAGAGTCGTTGATCTTTGACCTAGTCAAAAGTCACCTTTGACCGGGTGATGATAAAGGCTTTGATCGGGATCAGTGCTTTTCATGTAGAGGAATGTGAATGGTCAAGATGGAATTTTTCCCTCACATTTGTAGAGAGATAATACTGGGCCCCTTGATGAGTGAGTCTGAGAAATGTATGGCCATACTACGATGGAAAGGAGTTTCCATTCCAGTTATTAGACTACTCAAGAATTGAGAAAGTAATGGTCAAGAACAGGAAGTTGACATTATTCATGCCTCATCCTTGACCAAATTATCGCGTGAGAAAAGGGACGTGACATGGTTGTACGATAGGTTGTATCGTATCATCGATCCCCATATGAATTGGGTAGTCGCAATGTCTTGCTAGAGGCCGCTTGCGACTTGTGGGCAAGTACAATATTGGCCCGCTGCCAATCTCATGTGGGCCTGCAGGGTCGCACACAAGAATAGCCCAACACGAGCAAAAGTGTCCAGATTCATTGAATCTTAAATATGTCTAAGATTTAATGAATAAAACATTTAATCTAGGATGGATATATATATATATATATATTATTAAATTTGAAATTAAATATAATAATATTATTTAATAGAGATTATAATATTATTATATAATATTTGTTTTGTATTTAATTTATTTGATAAATTAAATATCTAAAACAAATAGAGATATTGTATCTCGAGATATAGTTTTCGAATAAAGATATAGTATCTCGATTTAATTAAATTGAGATATAGTATCTCATATTTAATTAAATAAAAAGATATCACATCTCATATTTAATTTATAAAGATAAATTAAATATGTAGGCTTATAATTCGGATTAAATAAATATATTAGATTAGATATATTTGATAGATTTAATTAATATATTATTTTAATTGAAATTCGAATTTTAAAATTGATTTGATTAATTTTGAATATTTTAATATGGCTTATTCGGGTTTTAGAAACCCTATAAATAGATATTGATCTAGTCATATTAAGGTGACAGATGAATTAGAAAAGCCGTGAGAAACCCTAGAGAGAAAAAGGTGAGACGCGAGAATACTGAAGGCGCTAGCACGCGACCGTCCGTGTTCAAGGCTACTCATGTGGATACCGGTAGAGGGAGGAGATTCGCAGAGTCTGCTCTTGTTGATCGAGTAGGTAGCCCACCAGATCAAATCGGAAGAGACGCACACCAGTTCGACATAGGTACGATTCAGATTCTTTTAACCTTGATTTAAACGCGGTTGAGCGATCCTCTTTGGGATTCGTAAAATTTTTTATCATTCCGCTGCGTGTACGGATCCTAACAAGTACTTCCTCATGTTTTCATAGAAAAGAAAGAAGGAATAAACCTATTGGCAACTAGTAGTGGGTACCTAAAGGAACTTATCTTTTCCCTAAGGCCCAAACTAACCCAAAAGGACCCAAGAAAAGATGGGTACCTAAGACTTGTGTTAGTTCTCTATGTGTTTTGATGATAACTGACAATTGTAAACTTAAAATGAAGTTTGTCTTTGTTAAGTTGAAAAAGTTACTGTCAAAGACAAACTCGAGTTTGGACTTGACAGAGAGTAGCTCAAGTTTTCTAAACTTATACGAACTCGAGTCTGTATTGCTAAACTCGAGTTTATGTCTTACAGAGAGCACTCTAAGTTTTTCAAGTTAAAGTAAACTTGAGTTAGTTATGGAAAGCTCGAGTTTGTGTTAGACAAAGAAACTTCAATGATTTTTGAACTTAACTAAACTCGAGTTAGTGCTTGGCCAAAAGCTTTTAAAGTTTTCATCTTTTAAGCAAACTCAAGTTTAACATAATAAACTCTGTTAGCTCTCGGTATTTTGATGATCACAAATCCTAAGTTATTGAATTAAATAATAAGTGTTTAAGTTGGGGTTTGCTCGAGCAAGGGTTAGCTCATGCCCGAGCATAGGCAATATAATAACTTGTTCAAGTATCTCAGTGAACCCTGCCCGAGCAACGTATTTGAGATGCCCGAGCATCATCAAGCTTAGACAGAGATTTGCAAATTGAGCAATTATGCTCAAGTAGGAGATTTAGCTTGCCCGAGCATCATCAATACAGAAGCGAGAATTGCAAGTTAAATGACTTATGCCTGAGCAGTGAAGATGGCTTGCTCGAGCAGCACCTTTCAATACCACATTATTAGCCTATGTCTGAATTGTACCTGAGCATGAAAATGTCATGCTCGAGCACCATGCTCGAGCAGAAGGAAAAGCCTGCTTGAGCAGCATCGTTAATCTTTCACCTTCACTTCTCTATCTGACCTTTGCCCGAGCATGACTTATGGCTTGCTCGAGCATTGGTGATCTGTTGCCCAAGCATGAAGTTTTTCATGCCCGAGCAACAGCGATATGAATTGTCATCTTCACTTCTGTTTGGGTCTTGCCCGAGCATGATCATATCATGCTCGAGCACCATGCTCGAGCATCAGTGATAGAAACCAATTCTTTATCGCTCCAAGAGAAGCTTGCCCAAGGAAGCTTAGATCCTTGCTCGAGCATAGGATGATCTCTAATCTTTCAAAGTGTTTTTCCAAGTGATGCCCGAGCATAATTTTTATTCATGCTCGAGCATGATCACCCTATTTTCAAATCACCGTCTGCGTACACTATGAATCACTGTGTTTAATCTCATTGCTTCTTAACGTTACTCATTACTATACCTAATTGCTTTTAATCAGTTTGTTAATGAGTTTTAGATGATTTTATCATGTATTAAACAACAAATTTGCATAAAGCAAATTGTGTCAAAGAAGCATTAAATGAGGTTACCATAGCAGTTATAATCTCTGTAACCAATACTCTGATCAATGTAAAGTTTTCTCTTACATTTCGTCTGCGCATTAAATGTTGTTTCTCAACCGGCAAAACAAAAGGAATAAAGAGAATGTCGGAATTGCAAATCTACCTGGATTATTTGAACGGCAAAAATATTAACCGAGCTTCATCTATCTAACGAACATATTCAAGACTCTCAACGGTTAATCCTCAAGCTTCAACAACGTTCATTTATTGCAGCATCTATAAATAGCTTAAGCAATGAATTCGCCACCTACCGAAACGTCGTGCCTTCAATATGAACTTATTGCAATTTGCTGTTTCATTAATATCTTCGGATATCTTGTACTTCAGTGTTTATATTTATCTACTCGTGAGGATTTTAAACACTATTTGATTATCAGTTTAGTTGGTAAATATTAAGGTTGAAGAACCTTAATTGTGGGTGTACTATTACAACTTGTAAGGGGGAGTGAGTCCTAGTGAATTAGGATCATCTCGAGTACAAAGTGTGTAATTGTTGTTACACCCCTACCGGCCTCGTCCTTTCGGGTGGCGGGTTAGAGGGATCCTTTCCGATTATTACCTTTCCTTTGTTAATTAGTCACTTTAATCATATATCATAGTGTGCGCGTAAGAGCACATGATCGGTTTGGACAACTTACAATATACTAGTAAAGGTACAAAGAAGTACATAAAGTAGTCCCCGTAGGGTTAAGGGTACAATCGTCCAAAGTAAATATTGTATAGTAAGTATACATCATATAGTCATCCAAATAAAAACATACAAAATGAGATAAGGCATTCCATACGTCTTCAATCTTCAACTTCATCGCTCTTACCCTTATCTTTTCCACAGGCCAACCAGACTACCGCCTTACACCTGTATCTTTGAAACCAGTTTGGAGTTCAAAGTTGAACCCCAGAGTAACTGTTAGACTCATATACAATATGTATGCAATGCATGTAATGCCAATCACAAACGGGAAGAATAATTCTGCCTCTGGCACAGTGAAATTGGCATGTATTTCTGCCTCGGGCACAATCTGCAGGACCGCCTGGTCAAGACAAGCCCCCAGAGCTGCAGCGCTACTGGGGCTTCAGTAGCTAGGGCGGCCGACCCTAACTACCAACCCCAAGAGGTCTCAGTAGCCACCTATGAACACACAGTCACATAGGGTCCACCTACCTCACACAACTTGGGCCTTAGTAGTGACCTAAGGACACACAGTCCAATAGGAACCACCTACCCTATATGCCAAGGGCCACCGCAGTAACCTAAGGACACACAGTCCAATAGGTACCATAGCCCGACACACTCTGGACTGTAGCAGCAACCCAAGGACACACAGTCCAGTAGGTGCTACAGCCCAATCCCTACATCATGACAAAACACACATGCAAGAGTAACACAGAGTATGTAAGTCAACAGTTACTACCTGGCACTTCTCGAAATCTGCAAACTCTCCTCTTGGTACTGAATATGTATGCCACACGTAATATCACCCTTAGAATGTCGGTTGCGGGTGCCTTCCTTCTCCCTTGGACCAAAGCCTTCAGTTGGAGACTCCCTCTCTTCTCCTCAATTTCGTGCTTAGGTGGAGGAAAATGAAGGGGGAAAGGTGTCCTTATATAAGCTCCAAAGGTGGGGCCCTTGTCCAACTTTGATCACGATCCAACGGTCGGGAAAATTCTTCAGATTTAAATATAATTTACTTACTTGATTCTCAAGGCTTCTAGAGATCTCCTTTGGGCAGATGGGGGTGCATTCCAAGACTCAAAAATGAGATTCCAAAATTGCCCCTGAAGGTGGTTTCCAAAATTGCTAGGTGTAGGTTTTAGGTCTAAGGGTAAAACGGTCATTTTGCACTTCACTTCTTCCAACCCGCGGGACCCACGAGATCTGCCCTAGGATATGTCATAACTACCCTTTATGAGTCATAATTACTTGTCATTCCATTGTCATGTCAGGTTTGAATTGTGTGGTCCAGATTATTCCTGAATATTTTATTCTTTCTCTCTCTTCATAATTACATGATGTGACACTTTTCTTCCTTTCCAAGACACTTTCTCTCTCGCCTGGCCCACCTAAAATTTCGGCCTCCTCTGTGTCTAGGGGTCTGGGCCCGATTCTGATAAACCCTAACCGGTCCCGGTCAACTACCTTTTTGCCGGTTACAACTTTCCTCGTAACTCGTGCCACTATGTGGGACTTGTGTGGGCCCAAATCAACTGTTCCTTTTCCTCTGATGTGGCTGCATGTTTTTCTACATTCTTGGGGAGCGAGAAATGTATATTTTAATGTCTCATAATTACCTCGTACTTTGCAGTGCCAAAAAGTCAAACATCCAACCCCAGAATGCCACGTGTCCTTCTAGCATCATTACTCTTTGTCTTTTGTAATCATGAATGGACACATGTCACCATTCTATTTGGCCAACACAAAAGTATGTCATCATTAGTCATCATGACATTACTTTATCGGTACTTGCTTGGGATCCTGCCCGGGTTTTACTCGGGTTTTCTTCACGAATACCGCTATCTTACCAAAAACGCAGGGCATACCCAACTGCCCCGAAAATGTCGTGTACTTACTTATCTGGCATATTTTTGCTCAACTAATTGTCTTATACCTTAGGACATAGTTAGGTGGCATCTTTTCCACCGGATTTACATCGTATAGGTCTTATGTGTCCTATTTTTACTGGCACGTTAATTCCATGGCTTATGCATGCAAGGTCCATTAACTCGTATGATCGAGTTACTTAATCCCAGAGGGGCGTCCTAACCCTCAACATTCTTGGAACTCTTCCCGAACTGGGCTTAGTCGTCCACCTACTTTAGGTTTATTCTCAATTCTCAAGGTCCAAAATTCAGGGTGTTACAATTGTAACCATTTGTGATTAGTGAAATACCCAAAGGATTTGGGGACTGGACATAGGTCGAAGTGTTAGACCGAACCAGTATAAATTGCTTTGTGTCTTTCTCTCTTCTCTGCTTCTGTCTTACGTGCGTTTGTGTGCGATTAGGGAGAAGTTTTTGAGATCACCTATTCACCCCCTCTAGGTGATATTCCTACCCTTCAAATTCCAGTTTGCGCTTGACCGAGAGTTTTCAAAGTTTCTACTATTTTAAGGAAACTCGAGTTGGTTTTATTAAACTCCAGTTTGTGGTAGGCCGAGTGCTTCTCACTATTTTGAATTTAAGGAAACTCGAGTTTGTATTTGAAAACTCCAATTTGAGCTTTGTGGACTTAAACCTATTTTCATCTCAAAATGTCTCAAACTCGAGTTTGTCACTTAATGACTCAAGTTTGCTCTTGTTTCAAAGTGTTCTTCTAAGCTCAATCACGATGATTACCTAATAAAGAACTAAACTCGAGTTTGTATTTCTAAACTCAAGTTTTGCTTTTGAGAAAATATTGCAAACTTTAGTTTGATTGAACAAACTCCAGTTTAAAGCGCTCTGTTTGAAAATTAGCTTTTTCGAATTTGTGAAATCTTCATATATGATCTAGATACTTCTTGTCATCACTCATTACTATTCTTAACTATGTTTAATCAGTTTGTTAGTGAGTTTCAGATGATTAAAAGTTTATAAGAATGAAGATTAAGCATGAAGCAAAAGGTGACCTCAACACATTTATTGTTGGTCTAGAAACCTTAGCATTCTTTTAGCAAATCATTCTCTAGACTTTGCAAAGGTTTAAATGCTTTCTTTCCCTCTATGGAAGCTTCATCATCCAACAGATTAATTTGAAGGAAAGTCAACAAGAATGTGTGTGCACTTGGATTAACACAAAGATAGAGAGAAAATGGATGAAGTTGCAACCTAACCAACAGTTACATTAATGATTCCAACGATCATTTAATGCTTCCAACATATATAAGCTAAAACATTCAATTCTCAACAACAACTAGAATACAGAAAACGAAAAGCTATCAAGTTTCATTTGCATTTAGTGTTTTCTACCTACTTGTAAAGTATCTTTAGATACATTGTACTTCAGTGATTATTTCATATGCTCTTTTAGAGAGTTTATCATTGATTATCAATCATTGTAAGAATATCAAAGTTGCTGGACTTTGAGGTTGGCTTTATCAGTTTACTAAAAGATGGAATATCACTACGAGGGGGTGAATTGGGTGATTAAAATTTTCTTTCTAAATACTCTGTTAGTTGCTAACAAAAACAGAGATGAACAGAGTAGGGAAGAGAAAGATTGAACACAATATATTTATACTGGTTCGGTCCAAATCCTTGACCTACGTCCAGTCCCCAGACTCTCCGGGATTTCACTAACTCAAATGACTACACACTCTGTAACTCTCAGAGTAATTCTCTCAGTAGAACTTACTCCCCCTTACAAGTTGTAATCCAATGTCCCAATCCCAAAGTCCCAATACTTTGAGATTCTTACAAAGATTGATAAACAACAATTAACTCTCTAAAAGAATAGATGTATAATTACTGAAGATTTAAATATTTGAAGATATTAACTGTAAGAGTAGAAACAGTAAATGCTTAAGTTGTTAATTGAATACGCATAGTTTCGGTTGGTGGATAAATTGAATGCTTCTGGCCTTTATAGTTGATGGCATTTAATGACCGTTGAAGAGTGATTAATGAGCCGTTGAGAGTAATTAATATATCCATTGAGTTTGAACGCTACTCCATCTCTTCGTATTCTTTCGATGTTAGCCGTTATTCTGCGTTGACATTCTTCATTCCATTTGTCCATTGAGACTCAACTAGATGTTGACTGGAAATGGCCGGAATGCTTTATGGTTGCTTAGAAGCTCAATTTCCATTTTCATGCTTTGTCTCTGCTAAGCATTTAATGCGTCTGACACAGATTTGCTTTTATGATAATTAGAAGATTAAAACTTGTTAATCATCTTTGAAACTCATTAGCAAACTAATTAAACTTTGTTAGGAATATTAAAGATCAATAATATGGAGTGCCCAAAGCATAATCAATGAATTTCAAATTACGACAACGAAGATATCAAAGTTTGATAAAATTGACTGGAGTCATATAATGTTGATTGGAATTATGTTAACTTGAGTCACGTATATCTGATTGGAGTCATACCGTTTGACTTGAGTCATAGTTCCATTATTATCAAACAGAGAGGAATTCTAAATAAGATGACTGGAGTCATACCATGTTGACTCGAGTCATATCAGATGTAAAAAAGCTGCTATCGAGATAGACATTTGGAAAACAGAAGTACAACGCATGACTCGAGTTATTAAGTGACTGACTCGAGCTTTTTACAAATTGATTTTCTAAAAACTGTGAAGGGAGTCATGTTTCACTAACTTGAGTCACTAAGATCAAAGATCACTTTAATGACTGGAGTCACAAATACTATGACTGAAGTCATATCAGTAGAAGCAAGTTATTTTTAAAGCTACGTCATTTTGATTGAATCACTAATAGTCTTTTGAGCTCACAATTGTCAATCATCATCAAAACACATAGAGAACTAACATTCTCCCCCTTTTTGATGATGACAACACTTGTAATTTAAAGAAAAATTGAAGTTTGCAAGATAACACAGAAGAGAAACAGATGCCAAAAAAGTGTATCATTCATTCACTTCATATGGATGTCAAGTACAAAATAGGAGAAATGAACTACAGCAACATAAAAGCAACTTGAGAATGCATAAAAGGAAATAGAAACTAGAAACTGCACAAAAGCTGCTAACAACTGCATTTCTTCACAACTTCTTCATTCTTTGCAACTTCACTTTTCTCTTTCTCTCCCCCTTTGTCATCAGGAAAAATGGGAGTATCAGAGGCCAAGGAAGCACGCAAGGCTTGAAGAAAGGGTAAGGAGAGTAGATGGTGAGAGAGAGATGGTGGTGCAGAGGGGGAAGGGACAGGCAAAGAAGATGGAGGTCTGGGAGAGAGAGGTGGGGAAATGGAAGCACCAGAAGAATGCTCATAAAAAAGATCAACAGTGTCTCTAGAAGAAGAAAGTTTCATAGTGGAGGTTTGAGAAGAAGGGACAATGACAGTAGGAGGAACAGAAGAGATATGAGGAGCAGTGGAGGGAGGAGTGGGCAATATTGGAGTGAAGGAATGTGGAGGAAAAGGATAGTGAGAAGGGGAAGGTTGAGGATAGAAAGGTGGTGAAGGAATCACCCCAGATGGACCAGTAGCATCATGAACCTTCATTATCTTGGAGAGCTTCACTACTACAAAACAGAGCTACGGTGTCCTATTTTTTGCACATTTAACGTCCTTTTTCTGTGGGATGTCTATCTGGGGGCGTCGTAGGTAAAACTTACAACGTCCTATTTTGTAATTAGATGCCATAAGTTCTGACTTAAGGCGTCTAATTACTAAAATAGGATGCCTTAAGTATATCACAATTGGCCTCCAAAAGGACACCTAAGGCGTCTAATTAAGAAAATAGGACGCCTTAAGTCAGAACTTACAGAGTCTAATTATTAAAATTAGACGCCGTAAGTGACACTTACGGCGTCTAATTTTAATAATTAGACTTTGTAAGTGTTATTTTTTTTTAAAAAAAATATTTGCTTCATATATTCACTGCCCGCAATCCCTTACAAAAACTTTTTTACATATCAGCTGGCAATCACAATGTGATAAAATAAAACAACACCTATTTGCTAAAAGGTTAGCTCAGCGAACCTTATACAAAACAGAATACATGCATGTATATATAACAAATATCCCAAGACACAGTTCATGATGAATTAGACATAGAGTTAGCAAAGTAGTAACAACAAAATGTAAGTGGCTAACTTCAAATTATATTAACCAATTTGCTCTAACTAATTCAAGTGATAAATACTACTACTTCTATGTACAACAATCACTACAAAGTGTCAAAAAGTTGTGTAGCATAATTAAAAACTAGTAACGCTTATCTGCTCCATAGTCTTAGTATCTTCTGCACAATGTTAAATCCGACATTTTCCGAAACTAGTGGGAACATTTATAAAAAAAATTGAGATGCCAACAATTTGTTGTGTAATTTCGGTCAACAAAGGAGCCTCTTCATTGAGAAGCGCCCATCCCAAACGACCAAGTAACTATGAAGCTTGACAAATACAAACTTAAATCAAGAGAAAATCCCAGACCTGATATGATTGCAACTTTGTCATATGTTGTCTATGAAACATCAGCACGTAGCACTACCTTCACCTACATCCAGCAAAGAGTGAGAAAGCAACACCATCAGGAATTTTTATACCAAAGCTCACCAACAGTACGCCAAGATAAAAGGCTTTTGTAAAGATGTACATAGGCTGCGCTGGTAGATTCACCTATGGAAAGCCATCTAAATATTGTAACCCAGGATATGTCTTCACAAGACCTTCTATGAATTCAGTGACAACATCTACAATTAAACAAAAAGACCAGGGAAATATTTAACTTGCACAACTCCTTATTCTATTAAAAAGAATTTGCAGATGGAGAAGAGAGAAGTACAACAAAGTACAAAAGCAAAAGAAAAGATATCCTACCCAAACAAAGAAAAATATAAGACTGTCATTCAAAAGAGCTCAAATCCCTTTGATGGTCCTCTGATGGTCCATAAGGGATGCCCTCAAAGAAAACAATTGTTGAAACCCACAGAGATGCCATAAATATAAATCCCTCGTAAAAGAATTGTACTAACAATTGTACCAGAAGAAACTTCTTATTGGGAAATTTTGCATTTTGTTCTCACCAAAGAAACCACAAACAAACAAAAATTGCACATTGACAAACTTCTATACCAGAAAGCCAAAAACTAGAAAAGTAAAAGAGTTCATAGATCAGCTGGACAAAACTAACTCTCAAGGAAATCAAACAGCTGATTAAAAACCAGACAAGCCACTTCACAAATGAATGACAACAAGATCATTTATACCTGAAGTTTAAAAACACAAACAAACATCAGATGATAAAGTCTCATGGGGCTGGGGTAGCAGAAATTTATGCATCTGTTGGAGAGAAATAGGAGCATCTCTTCGTTTGCAAAAGACTACAAAATTTAGTGCAAAGCATAGAACATGCGCCCAAGTTTTAATTACAAAAAAGCTTCAGAAGATTTCCCCATAAAAATTTTATCACCAATCAAGGAATGAAAACAAAAATATATAAAACCTATCACTGAATAAAGTATTGTATTACCTGGATTAAGGGGACAATTGCTGAAAAAATATATATAATGACATATATTTATAAAGATAACTAAAAGCTGCTAGAGGGACAGTTCCTGATATACACTAGTTGGCATATTATATATAATGTGAACCACGCCTTTAAATACTGGTCAGAAATAATACACGCAGCAACCTTGCACGCCAATTGTCATATGCCACAGGCTGATCATCATCATCAGGAGGAAAATTCAGTACACAAAGAAAAGCTACAAAAATTAAAATTAATCTGTAGAAGTGGTGAAAAAAATGAAAATACTACCCAGGTCCTTAATATACAATTTTACTAGTAATGTAAATGGGTAAATATAAGACCCACTGTCTCCAGTTTTGGTGAAATATATATCAGATAGATGACATTGATCTACGGCTACATGATTAATTAAAGGAAAACAAGCACATAACCAAATCGGACTGTTGGATGCATGCTAAGAAATATATTGGATTGATATTATATACAATTTAATTACAGCATTGACTTCCGCCCTGCCATAAGTATGCCTCACACCCCAAGGATCGCCCTTCCTCCTAAAATCAAACAAATGATCATATGCAAAATTGCTGGTTTCAATCTCTCCAACTAGAGAATCAAGTGATCATAATTCATATGTGCAAATATAAATTCTTTTGACTTCTTATCCTTAGGTAAAGAAAGGGAGTCAATCTTTCACCAGTCCAGCTTCACTAATATTTTGGTCAAGCAAATTCTATCAGCACTGATTAAATCTTAATATAAAGAAAAACATAACCAAGTTCAACAATTACTATAGTTAAAAGTTGAATCAAGTGTTTCAGATATAACATGATAAATATCAAATCATTTATTCAGAACACGGAGATCTGCATGTCAACATCATAGAGACATAATCTTCATGTGTCAAATTTACAAAGTAACACAGAAAAATAAAGGCATAGAAAACTTAAGCCAGTCCTGACAAGTGAAATAAGGTTCTCATCATATATTAGCCTCTCAAGGGTAATTCAGTACCAACCACCAGGAAAGAAATCAAGAAGAAGAAATTAACAAGACCTAAAGAATAGTCAAAGTCATTTCCTCCTTCAACTTGTGCCAACCACCAGGAAGTTGAAAGGCTAGAGTAAAATGGGTCATCTGGACATTAAAGAGAGATTAGACTTAAAAATTCAGCTGAAGTGACAGACAGAATCAGAACCTAATTCCTTTTCAAAATGCATACCCCTGATTCACTTTGACATCGATAATCACCACCTGTATACACTGATTTTGGCTCCTCCAGATATGGCACACTAGGAAGATCAGATAATAGAGGTTATGCAATCGATAGAAACTCCTCATGCTCAACACCCTTAGCTACAAGTACCATTTGAGGTGCGGTGTAGTTCTCCTGATTATTCATAAAATATCAAGCTTTAAATACATTAATAAGTAGCCAAAAGAAAAGCATTGAGGTATTTGTGAGTATATGCATCAAATCCATCACTTACAGCAACAAACTCTTCTAGAATTGTACCATTTAGTCTATTTATTACTGATTCTTGGGCTACTAGACATATGACATCACATCAATGTACAAATCAAACACTATTTTATCAGAATAATCATTTTATATATGAAAGCTGTTTGTGGATGTGTTGTGCTGGAGTTGCAGCTGGACAACAGTGGAAAATGCTTATAACTTTGAATTTTCTATTCTTTTCTCTATTCGACCTTGGGTTTACATGAGAAAAGCTTATGACTTAATCCATGCAGCTTCTCATAGTGGGTCGGTCCAGCACCTTGTACTCTTACAAGTGCCCATGACTTTGATTCGTATCTCTATACCTCATCAAAGTCATACTGGTCTTATTTCATCTTCGCTCCCGCATAGATGACCGACCAGGGACATTTAGGATAATCTATAAGATATATCCAGGGATTCAGTTATCACTATAAACATGCAAATGAAATGATAACTAAATGGAGATGACTTGCCCCTAGAGCATAATTTCCAATAGACTCCCACTTGCACTAGGTGCAATCATTAATTACTCTAATTCTCATTGCCCTAACATGACACTTATGTTTTACTTGTGCAAGTAGCTTAGTAAGAGGATCAGCAACATTGTCTTCTCCTGGTACTTTGTATAATTTTATATCACCTCTATCATTGATTTCTCTGATAAGATGAAATCGCCTAAGATGTGCTTGGTCCTTTGATGTGACCTAAGCTCCTTGGTCTGCGCAATAGCGTCGCTATTGTCATTATTGGATTTGAGATGGTAGGAACCACCCCTACTTCATTAATGAACTTTCAAATCCAAAAGGCCTCCTTAGCTGCATTCGATGCTGATATATACTCAGCTTCTATCGCAGAATAAGCTACAGTGCTCTCTGCTTGGAGCACTTCTAGCTTACCACACCACCATTCAATATGAATACATATCTTGATTGTGATCTTAGATCATTTTCGTCAGTTTGGAAACTCGCATCTGTGTAACCAGTCACACAGAGCTCATCTTCCGAACCACCATATACCAAGAATAGGTCCTTAGTCCTTCTTAAGTACTTAAGGATATTCTTGACAGCAGTCCAGTGACCCTCACCGGGATCTTGTTGATATATACTGGTCATACTCAAGGCAAATCACACATCCGGTCGAGTAATAACATGGCATACATGATCGATCCAATAGCGGAGGCATATGGAATCTTACTTATGCGGTCTCTTTGATCTTGTGTACTAGGACACAAATCCTTACTAAGATGAATGCCATGAGACATGGGCATGTAACCCCTTTTAGAATCCTGCATACTGAATCTATGCAATATCTTGTCTATGTATGTGCTCTGACTTAGGGCTATCAGCCTCTTGGATCTATCTCTATAGATCCTAATCCCTAGGATGTAAGTGGCTTCATCTAAATCTTTCATTGAGAAAGGCTTTCCTAACCAAGACTTAACACTCTGCAAGGTAGGAATGTCATTCCCAATGAGTAGGATGTCATAGACATAAAGCACTAGAAGTACAATTGTACTCCCACTAACCTTCTTGTAAACACAAGGTTCAACGATGTTTTGAATGAATCTAAACTCTTTGACTACTTCATAAAAACGACAATTCCAGCTTCGATATGCTTGCTTCAATCCATAAATGGATCTTTGAAGCTTGCAAACTTTACCAGAGTCCTCTGGACGCACAAAACCCTCAGGTTGTGTCATGTACACATCCTCAAGTAGCTTTCCGTTAAGGAAGGCTATTTTGACGTCCATCTGCCATATTTCATAGTCATAGATTGATTTGGCCATTGCAACTGGGGAAAAGGTTTCATCATAGTCAACACCATAAGTCTGAGTGAACCCTTTTGCAACCAGCCGTGCCTTGAAGATATTTACTTTTCCATCCATGTTAGTTTTCTCTTTGAAAACCCACTTGCACCCAATGATTTTTACACCTTCAGGTGGATCGACTAAGGTCCATACCTTATTGTCGTACATGGATTGCATTTCAGACTTTACGGCATTATGCCATCTTTAGGAGTTCGGTCCCACCACAGCCTCTCGATAAGTAGTTGGCTCCTTCTACTCAATGAGCAAAACATCACGACTTCTAGTAATTAGAAATCCATATCTCTGATGCTATAGCCGTGACCTATCGGACCTTCGTGAGCCTTGTGTTACTTGAGTAGGCTCATCAACTTGTTGTGAGTCTTCTCCATTTTCCATTTTTCGTTCTATGTCGTCTTGTGGCCTTCAAACTTTTTGAGGTACACCTTACTCCCACTGGTCCTTTTAGAGATAAACTCTTTTTCCAAAAAGATACCATTCCAAATAACAAAAACTTTGTGATCGTCTATATTGTAGATATGGCATCCTTTAGTTTCCTAAGGATACCCCACAAAAAGGCATTTTGAGGATTGTATGATAATTTATCAAAGGCTTTGTGTTTAATGTAAACCTCACATCCCCAAATTTTAAGAAATGACAAACTGGGTTTCTTCCCAGTCCATATCTCATTGGTGTCTTTTCAATAGCCTTTGATGGAACATGATTTAGTGTGAACGCAGCTGTTTCTAGGGCATGGCTCCAAAAGGAAGGTGGAAGATCTGTTTGACTCATCATAGATCGAACCATATCTAATAGAGCTCGATTCCTCCATTCAGAAACACCATTCCATTGAGGTGTTCCTGGAGGAGTAAGTTGTGAGATGATCCCACAACTCCTAAGATGGTCAAGGAACTCTTGGCTCAAATATTCACCACCCCGATCGGATTGAAGTGCGTTAATTGTTTTGCCAAGTTGGTTTTGCACTTCATTTTGGAATATTTTGAACATTTCAAAAGATTCAGACTTATGTTTCATTAGATAAATATACCCATATCTACTAAAATCATCTATAAATGTAATGAAGTACAAATGACCTCCTCTGGCAGATTATTCATTGGTCCACACACATCAGTATGTATAAGGCTCAATAAATCAGTGGCTCTTTCACTATGCCCAGTAAAAGGCGCCTTTGTCATCTTTCCCAATAAGCATGACTCACATGTATCAAATGATTCAAAATCAAATGAGTTAAGAAATCCATCTTGATGAAGTTTTGATATGCGTTTCTCATTTATATGGCCTAGACGACAGTGCCATAGGCAGGTCGGACTCAAATCTTTTGACTTGATCCTTTTGGCAGTTTATGTCACAGATGTCCATTCAATTTTCTACTGTCTTTGAGATCCTACACATTTATACAAATATGAGAACCACATGCAGTATCTAATACCCATGCTGAGGAAGTAGAAAAGTGAATATCTATGACATAGATACCTGAAGCGATAGCCTCGCTATCCTTCTTGTTCTTTTCCAGATCTTCTTGATAGAGTTTGCAATTCCTCTTCCAATGACTAATTTCATTGCAGAAGAAGCAGACCCCATCCTTCGGAGGTTTTGCCTTCTTGGCTTTCCGTTTCATACCATTTCCTCTTCTGAATGGACAAAACAGTGTTGGGCCTTTTCTTAAGGCTCTACTCAGCGGTTTTGAGCATCCCATGCAGTTCAGAAATTGATTCCTCCATGTTATTCATGTTATAGTTCATGACAAACTGGTCATAACTATCCGGGAGTGAGTTCATGATCATATCTGTAGCTAACTCCTGGCTTATGGGAAATCCAAGCCTCATCAAGGTGATCAATGTAGCCTTTCATGTTGAACACATGAGGACTAACTGATGCACCTTCAGCCATCTTGCAGGATATAAGGCCCTTGTGGTCTTATACCTATCTTGCCTTGCCTATTGCTGGAACATTTCCATAGGATGATAAATCATCTTAGAGGCCTCCACATGTTGTAGATCTCTATCGAGGTCTGGAACCATAGTTGAGGCATCAGGCATCCTGCATCCACAGAGTCATCCTTATGCTTCGTATAAGCATCAGTCTGAGCTCTTGGATCATTAGCTGTAGGCTCGTCAGGAATGGGTTGATCAAGGACATAAACCTTTCTTTCATGCTTGAGAACAATTCTCAAGTTTCTGAACCAGTCAAGAAAGTTTGTCCCATTAAGTTTGTCCTTCTCAAGGACTGATCGCAATGATAGTGTTGTGGTGTTACTATTCCACATGATTCTACAATTAAAAGATATGCAAAGTTAGTTAGGATTCTCCACTGAATTAACAACCCTCATTATAATTAATGGGCTAAGATCCATATTTAGCTTAAATTTAAGTCCGCTTTGGTAGGACGCCTAAAATCAAGTTATTTAGGTAGGCAACTACTTTGCCAATTACATCACATGTAACTCTTAGATCTTTATGGGATTCGATCATCATATGACCTAGCATGTTTAGTCCCATCTAATGCCTTGAGATCCAAAACCATTTTGATGATCTCAATTAAGTCAAGACAATAATGAATATTGAGTATCACCATTACTCACTCTTGTCTCACCAAGATAACTCAGATGCATCCACTTTGGTGGAACATACAAATGGGTGATCTAGGTTTTGACAAGTATTCATTAATTGACGGCATTGTGACTTAAGATTTTATTTAGAGGGTATTGTTTGATATGATCTAATTAATCCTATTAATTCTACTTATATGAATGCAATCATTATTGTATCTCATATAATATCTAAATTAATCATGTAGTGATCAGATCAAAACATAATTAAAACTTGTGACACAACATGGCTCATCTAACCTAAAATCCTCTCAAGCAAATAAGAGGACTTCTCTAAATAAGAAAAGAGAAATACATCAAGAGAAACCTCGTTTAACATACGAGGGGAGTGAGAAGAGAATATACATCAAGAATATTTAGAGAGAGGCATGGCTCGCAAGCCATATTTAAATTTACAACACTTGTAAAACTCTAGAGCCATGTTGTTCACCATACCCAAACAACATTTGAAAGGTAAATTACAACATATATTAATTCATACAATTATGAAATAAAATATTATTCATGATTAAAAATCTCTAATTTATATTATAATATATATATATATATAATATCATGATTTAAATTCTCGTGCTACGAACAATCAGCCGGTCCCTACGACAGTCCTAGAGCTTTTGAAAACATCATATTGTTTTAGAAAGTTTGTTTCATACAAAAAATTTCAACCCCCAAGAGGCGTTGTCTGAATATGACCTTCGCGTGGACGAAAAAGTCATCCTTAACGTGTTGATTTGAACGTCCGAACGTGGTCATGTCGAACGTGACCATCGTCGAATCTGGACAGCTCAGAAAAACATAGTTGAAGGACGAACCCTAACGTCCCTTGCGAGTCCGAACGTGTTCGACCCCAGCGTCAACCAAAACACAAGCATGATCGATGTCCAAACTGAACGATTCAGAACATGATCGATCTGCGAGCGTGATCAACGTGCGACCCCATGGTGAGCGAATCCCATCCGAGGATCGCAACCATTATGAACAATTCAAAACATGACCAAGGTGAGCGAACGTGACTGTCGCTTCCGATCATGATCGACGTCTGAGCATGATCGTCCATTCCGAACGTTTCAGAATACGACCTATGTGTGAACGTGATTGATGATTCAGTGTCATCGTCCACCGTTCTGAATAATTCAGAACAGGCTGCCATCTCCAACTGTCTATTCGTAGAAACCCTAACGCGAACTAGCGTTTTAAATGCACAGCAAATTCGGTTAAAACATACGCATATATCATATAATAGCATGTAGAAAAACCCAATTTAAATGCTCAGTTGAGTTGGCTCTGATGCCTCTGTTGGGATCTGTACACGCAGCAGAATTAAAAACTTTTACGAATCCCATCCGAGGATCGCTCAACCGCGTTTAAATCAAGGTTAAGAGAATCTAAATCGTACCTATGTCGAACTGGTGTGCGTCTCGTTCTATTTGAACTGGTGGGCTACCTTCTCGATCAGCAGAAGTCGACTCTTCCAATTGCCTTCCTCTACCGGTATCCACACGAATAGCACTCGAACACGAACGGCAGCGTGCTAGCGCCTTCAAAACCCGCGTCTCCCCTTTTTCTCTCTAGGGTTTCTCGCGACTTTTTAAAATACGTTTGACTAAAAGTCCCGTAGGTTTTCTTAAACCTGATAGGCGTATTATATTGAAAATTAATCCTCATTAATTTTGAATTTGGATTAAAAAATATATTAATTAAATCTTTCTAATAGATCTAATCTAATCTATTTATTTAATCTGAATTAAAAGCCTTCGATTTAATTTATCTCTATAAATTAAATCGAGATATGATATCTATCTATTTAATTAAATATGAGATATTATATCTCAATTTAAATTAAATCAGATATACGATATCTTTATTGGAAAATTAAATCGAGATACAATATTTCTATTTGTTTTAGATATTTAATTTATCAAATAAACTAAATACAAAACAAATATTATATAATAATATTATAATCTCTATTAAATAATAATATTATATTTAATTTCGAATTTAATAAAATACACACACACACACACACATATCCATCCTAGATTAAATATTTTATTCATTAAATCTTAGACATATCTAAGATTCAATGAATCTGGACACTTTTGCTCGTGTTGAGCTATTCTTATGTGCGACCCTGTAAGCCCACATGAGATTGGCAGTGGGCCAATACTGTACCAGCCCACAAATCGCAAGCGGCCTCCAGCAAGACATTGCGACTACCCAATACATATGGAGATCGATGATACGATACAACCGATCGTACAACCATGTCACGTCCCTTTTGTCACGCGATAATTTGGTCAAGGATGAGGCATGGATAATGTCAACTTCCTGTTCTTGACCATTACTTTCTTGATTTTTAAGTAGTCTAATAATTGAAATGGAAACTCTTTTCCATCGTAGTATGACCATACATTTCTCAGACTCACTCATCGAGGAGCCCAGTATTATCTCTCTACAAATATGAGGGACAAATTATATCTTGACCATTCACATTCCTCTGCATGAGAACCACTGATCCCGACCCAAGCCTTTATCATCACCTAGTCAAAGGTGACTTTTGAGTAGGTCAAAGAGTAGCGACTCATCATGTAGGAATCCATGATGATCTCAGGTCAAAGGGCGTTGTGACGCAGTTATACATGCGAGAAGCTTATGACTTAATCCATGCAGCTTTCGCATAGTGGGTCGGTCCAGCACCTTGTACTCTTACAAGTGCCCATGACTTTGATTCGTATCTCTATACCTCATTAAAGTCATACTGGTCTTATTTCATCTTCGCTCCCGTGTAGATGACCGACCAGGGACATTTAGGATAATCTATAAGATATATCCAGGGATACAGTTATCACTATAAACATGCAAATGAAATGATAACTAAATGGAGATGACTTGCCCCTAGGGCATAATTTCCAACACTTTGTCTACCAGAGAAGCAAAAAGACCATAATTAGTAGAGTTGAAATGAGTGAAATTTTTGCCCTTTTGAACTAGATTTCTAGAATAAATATACCATAGGGCTCTTTGAATAGAAGGCATGGAAACAAGAGAAAATTTAAGTTCCCCTACAAGTTCACCAGGCCTGAGAATTTTGAAGAATTTTTCCTTTTCATATTTAATGTGGGGCACAAGTGGAGGATTTTCAATAAATAGAAGAGAATTTATTACATCAGCAGAGACAATAATGGATTTGCCCCTAACAGAAGTAATACATTTATCCTCAATTATGTGTCCCTCTTTATCTACCACATTAGCCATAGACATATTGAAATAGAAATGCTTGACTAGCGAGGGAGTGTAAGGGGTATTAATGGCCAATAGATTCTTAAATTGATCCAACCAAGGAGATAAGTTAAGATGACATTCCTCCTTTAGTTTGACCAAATCCATATAGACTGTGGGACAGAAACCACATGAGAAATACTTTTCTTTAAAATCTAGAAATTGAGCATTAGTCATAGGGGTAGGTTGGCAGATGAACTCATGATTTGGGGGTTTGACTAAAATAGGAGGATTGAAAACACATTTTGGGAGTCCAGATACCTTAGAACCAAAACCTTCTGGTTTAGAACCAGATTGAGCCATGGAAGTAGAACCCTGAGTAGCAGAACTGATGGCTACCTTCTTTTTCTTCTTATGAGGAGCCACTATAGGTTCCTTATCTCTTCGAGTTGCAGCAGCAGGGTCAATTTCCTTGCGAGTAGGAACTTCAGAAGGTTCCTCGATCCTTAATTTTCTGGGTTTCGAGAATGGCAACTCAGAAACCTTGGACGAAGGTTTTCGCTTCCTCTTCGACCTTGAAGAAGCAAGAGGAGATGTAGAGACAATTGCTTCATAGTCGGAGGATGATGCCTTCTAGGTTTGTGGCTTTTTTGGAGGCATTAGAGAGGTTGAGAAGCAAAGAAGAAACAATGGGTGGTGAAGCAACTCGGGTTAGGGTTTACAAAAAGCGAAGAACTGAAGCGTAACAGATGCAGCAATATATATAGCAGAGGCGTGACTCGAGTCATTTAATGAGCGACTCGAGTCAGATATGAAAGATAACTGACCTGTCACTTACATGTGACTCGAGTTATGCCATAATGACTCAAGTCATAAAGGGCGCTTTGCTCTCTATCTTCGCATAACTCGAGTTGCGTGTTCCTGACTCGAGTCAACTTGCGCTTCCAAAATTCTTGATTGCTCTCTGTGTTATCCTTGACTCGAGTTACTACAAAACTTCACACATTATATCAGTATTGTAAGATCATTTGACTCGAGTTAGTTAGAAAATGACTCGAGTTACTGTTTCTTTGCTTCTTACTGATAAGAGTTTACACAGTCCTGCAAAATAATACCTAGAAACTCCGAAGCTTAAGTCAGTGACTGTGAATCATCAAAAACATATAACTAATATTGAGTTAGAGTAAACTTACAATTCATTGGGATTTACTATTCCCAATTCTCTTTTGATAAACATAAACTGCTCTTTGGCCAGAGGCTTGGTGAAAATATCAGCAAGTTGCAAATGAGTTGGAATGAACATCACTTTGACGTCCTTCTTCTGAACATGATCCCTTATGAAGTGATGTCTAACATCAATATGCTTGGTCCGAGTATGTTGCATTGGATTCTTTGCCAAGCTTATTGTGCTTGTGTTGTCACATAGGATTGGGATCTCTTTGAGGTGAATTCCCAAATCTTGAAGCTGTTGCTTGAGCCACATCACTTGTGCACAACAACTTGATGCAACAATATATTCAGCTTCTGTTGATGATACTGAGACGACTATTTGCTTCTTGCTGAACCATGAGACAAGTAAACCACCAAGGAATTGACATTGCCCACTTGTGCTCTTTCTATCTGTCTTGTATCCCGCATGATCTGAATCTGAATGTGCTACAAGATGTTCAGGTTGACCTTTGGGAAACTATAATCCCAATTCTTCTCTATCAGCAAGATATTTGAATATCCTCTTCACATGTTCAGCATGAGTCTCTTTAGAAACGGATTGGAAACGAGCACACATTCCCACACTGAACTGGATGTCAGGTTTGCTTTTTGTCAGATAGAGTAATGAACCGATCATTCCTCTATATCTTGTGATATTGAATTATTTTCCTTTCTCATCAGCATCCAAAGAGGAAATTGAACTCATTGGAGTGTCGGCTCCATTGCATATACTTAGATTATACTTCTTCAGCAAATCTCTTAAGTACTTGGTCTGAGATATGAAGATATCATTATTGTGTTGCTTGATTTGAAGACCAATGAAGTAGTTGAGTTCACCCATCATGGACATCTCAAATTTTCCCCGCATTGTCTTAGAAAATTCTTCACACATAGATTCGTTAGAAGCACCAAAAATTATATCATCAACATAAATTTGAACAATTAAAATTTCATTTAGCTTATTACTCTTAATGAAGAGAGTTGTGTTAGCTTTGCCTCTAATAAAGCCTTCATCAAGAAGGAACTTGCTTAATCGTTCATACCAAACTCTAGGAGCTTGCTTAAGGCCATATAGAGCCTTCTTGAGACGATAAACATGATCTGGATGATGATTACTTTCAAAACCAGGAGGTTGTTCAGCATAGACTTCCTCCTGAATAAAACCATTTAAAAATTCACTTTCGACATCCATTTGATAGAGCTTGAATCCCTTGATACAAGCAAAGGCTAGAAGAACTCTTATGGCTTCCAATCTTGCCATTGGAGCATAATTTTCTTCATAATAAATTCCTTCTTCTTGATTATATAGCCTTTAGCAACCAATCTTGTCTTGTTACAGATAATGATTGCTGTTTCGTCACATAACTTGAGAAAACTCGAGTATGGGTCTGAATACTCGAGTATCGGATTGACAGAAAGTTTTCAAGTTTTAGACATGTTTTGAAAACTCAAGTATTGACTTGGGATAGACTTCTCAAAGTTTTCAAAATCTCTGAATACTCGAGTATTGACTTAGAAACTCGAGGATCGGGCAAACAGAGAGCTTTGCTCTGTTTCAAAGACTTGGAAACTCAAGTATTGAAATGGAAACTCTAGTATTGAGGTTTTGGACTCAAACTTATTTTCATATCAAAAGTCCAATACTCGAGTTTGGGTTTGGAAACTTGAGTATTTGTTCCTATTCAAAGATATGGTCCAAAGATGAAATCACGACCTTCCTCTCTGGAAGAAGAATACTCAAGTATTGATATTAGTACGCACAGTGACAAACTCGAGTATTGAAGAACATACTCGAGTATGAGTCGTAGATTTTCAAATTTAAATCTGACGAATTTGTGAAATCTTCTTGTTTGATTTTTATTCATATCCTCTATGTTCACTATTATTCTTAACTATGTTTAATCAGTTTGTTAGTGAGTTACAGATGTTTTAGAGGACATTAAATGAAGATTTGAACAAAAGCAAAAAAGCAATGTCAGAACATTAAATGCAAAGTCCAAAAACTTGCATCCTTTGGTACCATCATTCTCTACACAATGAGAAGGGATTAATGTCTACTTTCCCTAAGTAGTAGTTGCTCTTCCAACGGATCTATTACAAGGAAAGTCAACACTAATCCTCTGGACAAAAGGAATTAACTGAAGAGTAGAGAGAGAAGACACCAAAGTGCCTCCAACAACTAGATTAGTGCACCAACGGATATATAATGGAGTTAGCAACGGTTATTTAATGCTCTCTTAGTATAAATAGAGTAGCATTCAATTCTTCTCAAGAACACATCTGCTGAAAACGAATTGCATTCAAGTTTGCCAACTACTCTTTCAGTTTTCACTTGTAAAGTATCTTTTGATACATTGATCTTCAGTGTTTATCTTTATCTACTCTTAGAGAGAGTTCATTTATTGTAAATCATTTCATTGTAAGAATCTCAAGTCAGGGGACTTGGAGATTGGGATATTGATTGCAACTTGTAAGGGGGAGTAAGTTCTAGTGAGAGAATTACTCTTGAGTTACAGAGTGTGTAATCAATCGAGATAGTGAAATCCTAGAGTGTCTGGGGACTGAACGTAGGTCGAGAAATTGGACCGAACCAGTATAAGTTTCCTGTGTCTTGCTATTCTTCCCTATGTTTTGTCCAGCTCTATTTTAGTGTTCCAAAACAGAGCAATTTCGAGAGAATTTTAAAATCCCCAATTCACCCCCTCTTGGTGATTAAGCTCCATTTTCATTTGGTATCAGAGTAAGGTCTTCTTTGAAAAGATTAACATCTTGAGAAGGATCACTATGGAGAGAATTCTACCTAATGGAGCTTCGATCAACCGACCACCGGGATTCAGTGGAGAGCATTATTCTTTCTGGAAAAGCAGGTTAAGAGTCTTTGTCCTGGCTTCTAATATGGCCTATGGAGAGTGTTTGAAATTGGAGACTACAAGCCAACAGTGGTCAAAAATGGCATTACAATTCCAAAGCTTGAAGAAGCTTATGATGAGAATTATAGGAGAAATATCACACTCAACAGTAAAGCTATTCTTATGTTGCAAAGTGCCTTGAGTCAACAAGAGCATTTTCGTGTTTGCACATTGCCAAATGCAAAGGCCATGTGGGATGCTTTGGAGGTAGCTCATGAAGGAACTACAGGAGTAAAGCAGAACAGAATCAACACTCTCATAACAGAATATGATCTTCTTCGAATGAAGCCTGGTGAATACATCAACGAATTTCGATTAAGATTCACTCATCTGATCAAACAATTTGCTTCATTGGGCAAAGAATATAAGCAACCTACGCAAGTGAGGAAAATTCTCAATATCCTCAACAAGGACTGGGAAGCTAAAGTAACCGCGATTGAAGAAACTCATGGTGAATCAATGTCATCTGTTGCAGCCCTCTTTGGTAGCCTTTCTGAATATGAATCCAAGCTCAAGCTCAAAAAGGGACTTGATGAAGCAACTAGCAAGCGTACCAGTGTAGAAGAAGAAGGCAGCCAACGGTACTGGGAAGAGCAAGGCATAAAGCAGATGTACCTGCACCATCTACTTAGCATGATTTTCCACCTTTGCCCTCGATTGCACCGGTCCCTGAGGTCCCACCTATCACACTGATCATACTTGAGCCGGAACTGCCACCTAACCTAGAGCAGATACCACCCTACGTGCCACTATTTCCTCCAGAACCCGGCTTGGACCCAAAAGCCTTACCTAATATGATACCCAGGTTAGAGATGTCTGTGCTTGATTTTGACCTAAATTTACCTATACCGGCCTTCAGTGAACCTTATAATCCATAAATTCTTGATCTGGTTAATCTTGCACTTGAACTATTAGATGCTCCTGAATGAGTTCGGGAATATTTCGCTAATGGTTCAACCTCTTGCCATTGTACCCCCAGTACCCGAGGCAAAGGAAGGAGTAAGAGAAAAAGAAGTAGAAGGCGTCGGAGGTAATAAAAGATCACCACACATGTCCGTAGGAGATTTTGAGGTACCTACAGTTCTACCACAGCACCCTCTGATGGGCAGTGAGAATATGTCTGACAATGAAGAGCCTCCACCCATCACCTATCTGACGGATATTGACCTGAGCCTAGTAGGTGCGACTGACATTGAGTATTAGTTAGCCTGTGCGAATAGGCATACCAGAAGAAGCCGGTACTACTACTTTATGAGGAAAATGAAGAGACTATATGACGGCCAGACGTTAAATGGAATGATGGGGTACACTTTGGTGTAATGGAAGACTGCGGTGTTCTTTTTCTTTCCAACAACCGATTATTGGACACGTTTACTCAATAGAACAATGGTACATGAGTGTGACCAAGGACATGATTTCGAAGGTTTCTTCGAGTATATCAAGACACACGTGGTGGCAGAGATGTAAACCTAGGTTGAAACGAGATGTGAGGGTAGTACGTTGTATAATAGTTATGAATGTTGTGTAGTTATGTTGTAATATAAAGTTGAGGTGTGGATGTACTATGACTCTTGATCATGTAAAATAGCTATGTAATCGTCTGTAAAATAAATGTGAGGTATCTAATATGTACCACTATAAAAATTTTCTTTGAATAGTATGGGTATGTTGTGTAAATTCCAGAATCTTTAATTACTTACTCGTTTTTGTTATGATGTAGTAAGTGAATTGAAATGGCAAGACGACGAACTTGAGCTCAAAGGGAGCCGGAACCAGAGCAGAATCCCCAGGCACCCAATGCTATTGAACAAATTATGAAAATGTTGCAAGAGCAAAGACACATGATGGAACAAATAAGAGTAGAAATCAATGAACTAAGAACTCGTCAAGATCAAAATGAAATCAAAAAACGAGGATGAACGTGGGAATAATGCTGATTGTGATCAGGAAGGGATTCCTCTTCAGCCACCAGTGGATAAAGATGTTGAACTCCTCTGTACTGGGTATCAAAATTTTGCAAGCATATTCCTCCAGTTTTCAATTGGCGATTTGATGCAGCTGAAGATTGGATTATGAGACTTGAGAAAAAATTTCTTGTTCTTGGCTGTCCTAATGAAAGAAAAGCGCAATTAGCCATCTATAAATTGGAAGGAGATGCTGATAGGTGGTGGAGAAATACAGAGACCACCTTACAAGCTCTAAACCTTCCAGTGACTAGGGAAATTTTTCAAGAAAAATTTAATGAGCAGTAGCAACCACCATCTATTCGTATTGCCAAAGAATCTGAGTTTCTTATGATCAGACAAGGCAATAATGAGTCTTTTGAAGATTATTACGTCAGATTTACTCGGCTATCTCGATATTCTGCTTATCATAAAAATCCTGGCGCCGAGAGCAGCTTGGTGGATGTTCTAGTTAGAGGATTGAAATATTAAATCAGAGAGACTGATTGCTCGACAATTCCATACCCTACATCAAGCAGTAGAAGAATGTAGGATTGTTGAAAGAAATCTTAGAGATCTTCATGCTATCAAGTATACATTTGCTTGCGGTGAATCTAGCCGCGGGAATTCATTTAAACGAAAAAGACTAGACCCAAGTCAAAGGGGAAATTGGAAAAGGTCTCTTCGATCTAATCGGCGAAATTTTCAAAGGCCACCTGAGCCACCAAAATGCAATAAATATGGAAGAAGCCACCCTGGCGCTGATTGTACCAGGAAAATTATCTGTTTCAATTGTCGTAAACCCAGACATTACAGTCGAGACTGCCCACAGCAGAAAGTAGATAGAAGACCACAAAATCAGGGCAAAGTTATTGCTATGACCAAGGATGAGGCACAGAAATCCCCAGAAATGGTACAAGGTATGATCTATATCTATGGTCATCTCTTGCATGCATTATTTGACACAGGTGCTAGCCATTCATTTATTACATATGATTGTGTGACACGTTTGAAATTTGATGTGCATAAATTGCCTTATGATTTAAATGTATTTTCACCCTTAGGGGTTAGAACTAAGACTGCTGATGTATGTTTGAATTGCGTTGTGATTTTGAATGATTGTGAGACAACCATCGATTTGATCTGCCTACCGTTACATGGAATTGATGTGATATTGGGGATGAATTGGCTAATGGCCAATAATGTGATCATAGACATTGGAAGTAAGATGATCGCATACCGAGAATTATCAAGGGATGTTGATAATGAAGTTATCTCAACTTTCTGTCGGCCGCTGAAGCAGAAACATGCCTTAACCAAGGTTGCCTAGGGTATGTTGTATTTCTTTCAGTGCAGGTTGAGGCAGAACTCACACCTGATAAAATACCAATTGCAAAGGAATTCCTTGATGTTCTTCCTGATGAGATAAGTGGACTACCTCCTGAGAGGGAAGTTGAGTTTGCCATTGAACTTATGCCTGGTACTGGACCAATATCAAAAGCACCCTATCGGATGGCACATAATGAAATGGCTGAGTTAAAGAAGAAGCTTGAGGAATTACTTTGGGGAGCTCCAGTACTCTTTTTGAAAAAGAAAGATGGAAGCTTACGACTTTGTATTGATTATAGAGAGCTGAATAAAGTGACAATCAAGAATAAGTACCCATTCCCCATAATTGATGATCTGCTGGATCAGTTATCTGGATCCTGTGTATTTTTGAAGATTGATCTATGATCCGGATACCACTAATTACCAGTAGATTGTGGATATTCCGAAAAATGCTTTCAGAATCAGATATGGGCACTATGAATTTCTGGTGATGCCCTTTGGTTTAACGAATGCTCCAGCTGTCTTTATGGACTATATGAATCGTGTATTCTGACCTTACCTGGATATATTTGTTGTGGTATTTATTGACAATATATTGATCTATTCTAAAAATGAAATAGAGCATGAACACCATCTGCAACTCGCGTTGGGAATTCTAAGAGAAAAGAAGCTCTATGCTAAATTCAGCAAATGTGAATTTTGGCTTTTAGAAGTTAAATTCCTGGGCCATGTGATCTCGAAGGATGAGGTTGCTGTTGACCCTAGTAAAGTGGAAGCAGTACTGAGCTGGAAAATGGGAGAGACTGTATTTGAGATTCGCATTTTTCTGGGTCTTGCGGGATATTACCACCGTTTTATACAGAATTTTGCGCATATTGCGTCGCCATTGACAAAGCTTACCAAAAAGAACCAGTCATTTGTGTGGGATGCTCAGTGTGGGGAGAACTTCCGTGTGCTGAAGGAGAGGCTTACGACGACACCTGTGTTGATTATCCCCGATCCGACGGAGACCTATGTGGTCTATAGTGATGCGAGTTTACAGGGATTGGGATGTGTCCTGATGCAGCAAGGCAGAGTTGTGGCCTATGCCTCTCGTCAGCTGAAGCCTCATGAATTGAACTACCCAACACATGACTTGGAACTTGCAGCGATCGTGTTTACTTTGAAGATACGGTGACACTATCTGTACAACGTTGTTGTTGAGTTGTACTGCGACCACAAAAGTCTCAAGTATTTTTTTGATAAAAAAGAATTGAATATGAGACAACGCAGATGGATGGAACTACTCAAGGATTACAATTTAGAGATCAAGTACCACCCAGGTAAGGCAAACGTTGTTGCTGATGCTTTGAGCAGGAAAGCGTTACTTGTGGCATCTATGATGATAAAGGAACAGAAATTGCTAGACGAATTTGGAGATTTGAATTTGTCAAATCAAATCCTCATAAATAGCAAAGGGGTATATGATGTGCATGTTGTGAATCTCTTAATCAGTCAAGAAGAGGATGATTTGAAATCAGAAATAAAGGAAGCTTATATGTGAGATGAGCAAGCCAAATCGTTTCGAGAGATGATGGCTAATAACAGTACTCCGGATTATGATCTCTCACTGGATGGACTAATTCGGTACAGAAAACGAATTTACGTACCATCAGATGAGAGTCTGAGGAAGAAGATTCTAGACGAGGTCCATAAGAGCAAGTACACTATCCATCCAGGAGCCACTAAAATGTATCATAATCTGAAAACTGAATTCTGGTGGCCTGGGATGAAAGACGATATCACTTGATTGATATGTAGCTAAGTGTTTGACATGCCAGAAAGTGAAAATTGAGCACCAAAGACCAGGAGGACTCTTGAAGGGAATTGGAATACCCGGATGGAAATGGGAAGATGTTACCATGGATCTGATCGTGGATCTCCCCAAGATCAGGCATTACGATGTAATTTAGGTAATCGTCGACCGACTCACGAAATCTGCTCACTTTATCCCTATAAATGTAAATTATTCTCCGAAAAAAGTTGGCGGAGATTTATATCAAAGAAATCATTCGACTCCTTGGTACACCGAAGAGTATTATTTCTGATAGAGATCCCCGGTTTACCTCGTGATTCTGGCAAGCCTTGCATGGCGCGATGGGAACAAAACTAAAACTTATCACTGATTATCATCCGCAAACTGATGGTCAGCCAGAGCGAACCATCCAGACACTGGAAGATATGCTACGCGCCTGTGTCCTGGATTTCAAAGGTAATTGGGATCGATACCTTCCTCTGGTTGAGTTTGCATACAATAATAGCTACCATTCAAGTATACAAATGGCTCCTTACGGAGCCTTATATGGGAGGAAATGCAAATCTCCAATTTCCTGGACTGAGTTGTCCCAAAGGAAGATATTTGGGTCGTAGATGGTTGATGAAACGTCCGACCAAATTAAATTGATTTAGAAAAGGCTTCTCGCAGCACAGAGTAGACAGAAGAGTTATGCAGACAAAAGAAAAAGACCGCTAGAATTTGAAGTTGGAGATCATGTCTTTCTTAAAATATCACTTGTAATTGGAATTGGTAGAGCAATAAAGCAAAGAAAACTAAGTCCCCGGTACATTGGACCCTTTGAAATTCTTACTAAACGAGGACCAGTTGCATATCAATTGGCATTACCACCTAATTTATGTAAATTGCATGATGTTTTCCATGTCTCGCAATTGAAGAAATATCAGCCGAGTTCGAAGCATATTCTAGAGTATGACGATGTGAATGTTCAGGACAATCATACCTTCATGGTTGAACCCTAAAGGATCCTTGATTATCAGGAGAAGCAACTTCGGCAGAAGACCATCCCTTCTGTTAAAGTACTCTGGAAAGGTTTGTCTCCTGGGGAAGCAACGTGGGAAACGGTAGAAGATACGAGGAACCGTTACCTTGAGTTTATGTCCTGTAGTATGATAAATGTGTAATCAAATTTTGAGGACAAAATTTATTTTATGGGGGGAGAAATGTAACACCCATAGTATCTGTTATTGATTTAATTATTATTGTTATTATTATGATTTTCATAGTATTTTGATAAGAGGAAAAGCAAGGGCAGAATAGTCAATTCATTGTCCTATTAGCATTGAATTTCGTCCACCATGAGAGAGGAGATAAAACCAGATGATTTTATCCACATTTAGGCCCAAACACCAAATGCGAGTCCTACAGGCGATTGACCGGTAGAAAAGGGATTGATAGGGACCAGTTACAGATTTCTTTTGCACTGGATGGGATAAGTGTGGGGCCACTTTGGAAGTCAAGGAAGCGCCACACATGAGTGTCCATTCAGGGGGAAATATCTGTAAAAGTTAAAGAAAAGTACAAGAAGCAGCACCCTGTTGACCAGCGGGACCCAATAGGACCGGTAGACCAAGAGCTGGACCGATAAAGTGGGAAAAAGGAATAAAGCATGGGGGTTTATATTTGTGGGCCGCATTAGGCACCACATGCCCCCTTAATCATTAAAAGATTTGACTTGGGGAAAAAGAAAGAGAAATCAGTGCAAAAGTCAAACTGCGGGTCCCACTTCCGAATAAAAAGGGTAAAACGGGAATAAATGTGAAAAAAATAATTGGAGCAGATATGTGGGCCCTAGATGGCACCACATATGTCCTTTTGGGCTGACCAAAGTAAATGGGAAAAGTCAAGAATAACTAATAAGTTTCGGGCCACAATTGTAATTTATAAAAGTTTCGGGCCAAAACAGGTAATTTACCCCAAAAGCAGATAAAAATATGCTCTCTTTAAAGGGGGTTGCGCCACTTGGAAGCACCCTTAGAGACCCCTAGAATTCTCTGGAATTCTTGGGGAAAAATTCAAGAAAACAGATCCCATTTATTACACAAAGGACAGAAATTTACGCCTGTTGATTCTCATTTTACCAGATCAAATTACCTTTATTAAAAAGGCAATTTGACTCTTCATTTTCACCCTAAGGGGCGAAAATTCCAGAAGTAGGAAGGAGTGACCAGCAGCCTCGATAGCCAAGCTCCAAGACCAAGCTACCAAGAACATTCAACGGTTCTCCGATTCTAGGTAACCCCGAAAACTCTATTTCCTTGAGTTCTTGCTTTGGTATTTTCATCCATGGATCAGGGGCTTGGTGTTATGGTTGGATTTTTACATTTTTAAGGTCTCCAATGGTCCTATAACATGTTTTTATAGGGGTAAAGTCATGGTTTAAGTTCCCAAACTTGAAAACACCGGAAAACCCCTAAAACCAAGCTTACTAGTAATTCTGGAGATTCTAGCAGTGATGCTTCAACTCTATCTTAAAAATAGTAAACAAACCTGGAAAACTTTGAAATTTTACAGGTAGAAATTAAACATCTTAAGGTCCACCGTGATGTATAATTTTATGTCATTTGGAGCTTTCTACTAGGAGATAAAAATTGTTAAATTTAGCTCTTGTTGCAACAGGGCGAAATCTGACCAAGGCTTGAAAACTTAGCAACACGCAAAAATAAGTGGACTTTCAGGGTCTAGGTGTATTTTTCCTGAAAAATAGACATTTTAATGGTTCAAATAGAGTTGTTTTAATGTACAAATGATGTTCTTGGAATTTATTGAAAATCCCTGAAGTTCGGACAGAAGCACTGAATTTCTGGAAAAATTCTGGATGAGCTTGGTTTTAGCAAGAATAGTGCAAGGGTATTTTTGGAAATACTAAAAATGGTGTATTTTGGTGTCATTAGGTCAAGGGCATTTCTGTAAAGGTTATTGGGCATAATAAATTTTAAGGGCAGTATATTACACACCAGGTATTAACCACTTTACTCCGGCACTTTTATTTGTTTTGTTGTATGTTTTGCTTGCCATATGTGTTTTTGTATTTGTGTTGCCAAATATGCATACAGAACATGATTTTGATTTTGTTTTAGCACTGTGGCCTGGTCCGTGGCTTGTCTGAGTGGCAGCTCAACGGAGACAGGATTGTGATTCCGGTAAATCCGGGGCCTGCCTTGGTAAGGCGGCTCGACAGTACGAAGACGTGTTGTTGTATATGTATCTGTTTGCATATGTGGTGTATTTGGCATACCGTTTATGTTCACATCTATGACATGATTGCATGCATACACATCACATATTTAGTGCATGAGTATTAATGGTTACTCTGGGGGCCATTGTTGGACTCCAGAAGCTTTTGTTGATACAGAGGGGCGTGCTTGACGGATAGAGGCCTGTTTTGAAAGGTAGGCATGGCTGGGCTGATGAAGGATAGGGAATGCCCTATCATATTTTGTACTTTATATTTTGGGATGACTATACCTATTATTTTGGTATTTACTGCCGGATGACTGTATCTTAACCCTCCAGGGACTTTACTTTCTGTCGACTTTACTTTTACCAGTACGATAGTTTGTTCAAAATGATCCTATGCTTTGTTGCGCGTACTCTGTTTTTTAATTAATTGGACTTATAATAAAGGAAAGGTAACTTCTAAAAGGAATCCCTCTAACCCGCCACCCGAAAGGGCGAGGCCGGTTGGGGTGTAACAGCACCCCTGGCGGGTGTTACATAAAATGTGGCTGGTACAACAATATTGAAGAAAATTAAAAAAATAATTAATTACTTCTAAGACTGCAGTTTAATATAACCGGTCTTAATTGTTATATATTAAGACCGACCTTTTCTGTATCCGGTCTTAAAAATAAAGCGCCAAATATATTTTGCTTCATGTGAAACCTTTGTTACTCTCGCTGAAGAACCTCTGTTAACATTGCAAAACCCTTCCTGTTGCTTTACCTCTCTTCCTCGACCACGTACCATTAGCCTCTGTTACCCTATCATTTGCTCATGCATTCCTCTCTTCCTGTCTCGAAAATTAACGGTGAAAACGATTATAGTCATGTTCCTAGAACACTAGTTACTGGTGTGAGTCAGAATGAACCCTCTTCATCTCACAATGAGCCTCGTAATCGCCGTGCACGCCGTGGTAAAAGTGGCACACGAATGATGGATGTATCCCTAAGTCGGACTTTTAGGACAAAGCTCAAGATTCAGTTTGATGAAAATTTGGAACCTTTCGGTCCTAATAAACACAAATATAATAGTTTTGTCAGCTATCTAACACACAGCAAGGTTAGCATCTTGACAGATGAGTGGAAAAATATGGACCTTCTCACAGTAAAGGATCCTATTTGGGACACTATCAGCTTACATACATTGTGCTTGATTGTCAGAAGTTGAAAGACAAGACATTGTCTTGTTGTGCTGATCGATGGAGGAAGTTTAAGACCTTTCTAGCTAACAACTATATTTTTGCCGAGGTTCAGCCTGACCATAATCCTTGGGACAAGTACACATTTATTGATGAACAAACTTGGTAACAATTTGTTCAGCTGCGGACCACTCCTGAAGCTCTGGTGAGTTTATATTTAGTTTTGTTTGCCCTTTTGTTTGCTTATTAATATGTGTGGATATGTGAATGTTATTGTGTTCATCTAATCATGTTAGTTAAATGGTTTGGTGTGTGAATAGAAGTATACATTTCCTGCCTTTGTCTTGCATCAGAGGAGCATGTCTTAGTTCTATACAAGTCTGATATGTAAATCGTGAAAAGGTAAAATACTAAGTAGGTAATTAGGGAAATAATAATGGCATAAGAGTCAAGCCATATTATAGTCTTAGTTCTGTTATAGTAGGTAGTGGTTAAACATTGCTGTTAGTTAGTTAGTATGTTAACTGTGTAATGGTTTCGGTGCAAGCTGTTATTGGGCCTTAAGAGTCAAGCCTTTAACTATATATAAGAGGTTAGTCTAATATGTGTAGGAACCAGTTATGATGAATGAATGAATTGACTGAGTTGGCAGCAATTCTGCAACTCATTTTCCTCTGTTTCTCCCAATTTCTTCTACAATTCTACATCTTCCTTAAATAAAATGTTGAAACTTGATGAAGTGAATTTGACTAATGTTTGAGGTTCATATCAAGCAGTTCTCTAATTTATGTCAATGAGATGGCTGAAATTCATAATTAATAGTTGTTTTCAATTCTGATTCACAGAAAAGAAGGGAACAAGCACAAGCGATCGGGAGAAAGAATGATTGCCCACATAGAGCTTCTCGCGGCGGATATGGAAAGGCCGAAAAAGAATTGATGGTGGCCAAGCGGAAGAGATTGGAAGTGTAACATCCCAAATTTTGGCCCTTGAGAATTGAGAATAAGCCTAAAATAGGCGAACGACTAAGCCCAGTTCGGAAGAGTCCCAAGAATGTCGAGGGTTAGGAAGCCTCTCTGGGACTTAGTAACTCGGCCATACGGGTCAGTAGACCTAGTATGCTTTAGCCGTGGATTAAGGTGCTAATGTAAAATAGGCACAGGAGATGTATACGGTGTAAATCTGGTTGGAAAAGATGCCGCCCAACTATGTCCTAAGGTATAGGACAATTAGTTGAGCAAAAATATGTCGATATAAGTAAGTATATGGCATTTTCAGGGCAGTCATGGATGTGCTGCGTTTTTGAAGGAAATAAGAAGGGAAGAGAGAAAGGATGTGTATCTGGACCAAGGACAGAAGGAAAAGTCAGTGACAGTAGTGCTACGTTGGACACGTGGCATTTCGGGGCCAGAAGATAGATTATTAGGTAACACGTAGTACAAGGTGGTTGAGATACTGGAATATGGGTTTCTTGCTCCCCAAGGCACCATAGTCCGTCCACCTGTGATCAGGGAAAATGGATTGTTGATCCAGGCCTACACAAGTCCAGTTTAAGGCACGAACTACGAGGAAAGGGGTAACCGGCAAAAAGGAGTGAAGCGGGACCGATTAGGATTTCTTGGAGTAGGGCCCATGTTACACCCCCACCGGCCTCACCCTTTCGGGTGGTGGGTTAGAGGGATTCCTTTACTTAGGTACCTTTCCTTCATTATTAGGTCCATTTAACTTGTATCAGAGTGAGCGCAACAGAGCATTTAACCGGTTTGGACAATCTACTGTACTGGTAAAAGTAAAATAAACAGAAATTAAAAGTCCCCAAAGGGTTAAGGGTACAGTCATCCAAAATAAATGCCATAAAATATACAGTGGTCCCAATAATCATAAGTAAACATATAATAGGTCATTCCTTGTTCTTCACTGCACCGGTACGCCCTTCCTTCCAAGAAAAGGCTTTCTAGATCAGGCACGTTTCCCTGCGTCTACACAAGCTTTTGGAGATACCAAACTGTTACACCCCCACCGGCCTCGCCCTTTCGGGTGGCAAGTTAGAGGGGTTCCTTTACTTAGTTACCTTTCCTTCATTATTAGGTCCATTTAACTTGTATCAGAGTGAGCGCAACAGAGCATTTAACCGGTTTGGACAATCTACTATACTGGTAAAAGTAAAATAAACAAAAATTAAAAGTCCCCGAAGGGTTAAGGGTACAGTCATCCAAAAGTAAATACCAATATTAGATATACAATCATCCCAAAAATATAGATACAACATACTACAGTAATAGGGCATCCCCTATTCTTCATCCGCACCGTGGGCCCTACCTCTCCAAAAAGGTACTTCGCTTCAAAGGCTTTTTAGATCAGGCACGTTCCCTGCGTCTACACAAGCTTCTGGAGTCCAAAAATGGGCCCCAGAGTAACCGTCAGTACTCAAATACTAAATGTGTAAGGAGTATGTATGCTACCATGCCAATTCAAAATACATATAACATGCCAAAAACATACCACATATGCAAACAGAAATATACCATGAAAACCACACATCTCAATCCGTAGAACCTGTACAACTGCCTTACCATGGCAAGCCTCGGACTCCACCGGATTCACAACCCGTAGAGTTGCCCTTGCCAGGCCAGCCCCGGACTGTCACTCAACCCGTACAACCGCCAATCAAGGTCGGCCTCGGACTGATCATCCTCAATGCTAGGAATCACATAACTTTGTATGCATATTTGGCAGTACATACAAAACACACATGGCAAATACAAACATACAACAACACACATAAAGATATTTGAGTAGAGCAGTTACTACCTGGTATGGTAAATATTGTCCCTAATATTTTATTAGGCCCGTTGGCTTTCCAAGAGTGCCCTTGACCTAAATATCATTAAAATACACTTATTTAGTAATTACAGAAATACCCTTACATTTATTTTGTCAAAACCGAATTATATCCATTATTTCCAGAAACTTTGTGCATTTGACCCAACTTCCCAGATTTTTAATAAATTCCAAAAAACTCATATTGACATGAAATAAGTGGCCATGTAACCCTTAGGATGGATAGTTTATCATAAAAATAATTACCAAAGCCATATGGGTTCGAAACTTGTTCTTATTCCCAAACATTAGCCACTGGTCCGAAACAAAGTCCATGTTTTTGAGTCATTTTCAACAGCAACGAACTCTTGGTTGGAAACTAAAAATGACACAAAGTATTATATCAAAATAATCCTCATGATGTTTAATTTTACCATGTAAAATTTTAAAGCAAATGGAATTCATTTACTATTTTAAAACTACCGATATGTCTTTGCTGCCCAGAAACACCAGATCGGTAGATTTTCGCAACTTTAAGACTTAAGGCTTTTCGGGTTTGGAAAAAGGTGATCCTACTTATCCCCATACAAAAACACATTATGGACCATTTAGAACCTTAAAAATATCAAATTCCTACTGAAAACTCACGAAAATCACCATAGGGCAGAAGCAAGAATTTCCAAGTTGTCGGTTAAGGGCTTACCTTGGAATTTCGGTTGCGTATGACCTCCTATCCTTCATGAACCAAGACTTCAGCTGTTCCCTCTCTTCTTTCCTTCTTGAACACGAGCTAGGGAAGCCAAAAATGGGGAGGAGGTGTCCTTATATAGACTCCAAAGGTGGGACCCTTATCCAACTTGATTACGATCCAATGGTTGGGAAAATTCTTCGGTTTTAAATTATTATTTATTTGCTTGTTTCTCAAGGTTTCTAGAGAGATATTTTGGGCTGATGTGGCGCATTCCAAGGCCCAAAAATCAGTTTCCCAAATTGCCCTTGGTGGTGGTCTCTGGTATTGCATGTTGTAGGTTTTTTGCCCAAGGGTAAAACAGTCATTTTGCACTTCCCTTCTTCCAATCAGTGGGACCCACAAAATATGTCCTTGGATATGCCATAAATGATCTTTAGGTGTCATAATTACATGTCCTTCCATTATCATGTCAGTGTCAAAAGATGTGGTCCAGATTAAACCGGATTATTTTATTCTTTCTCTCTCATCATAATTACTTGATGTGACTTTCTCCCTCTTCATAATTACATGAAATGACATTTTCTTTCTCCTCTGGGCCCACCAATTTCGTCCTTCCCCTATGTCCAGGGGCCTGGGCCCGACTCCGGTGAACCCTAACCGGTCCCGCTTAGCTCCCTTTTTGCCGGTCACACTTTTCCTCGTAACTCTGTGGGACTTGTGTGGGACCGGATCAACTGTTCCTTTTCCCCTGATGAGGTTGCACGTTTTTATATGTCCTTGGGGAGCGAGAAATGTATATTTTAATGTCTCATAATCACCTCATACTTTACGGTGCCAAAAAGTCAAACATCCAACCCTAGAATGCCACGTGTCTGACTAGCATTATTACTCTTTATCTTTTGTAATCATGAAGGGACACATGTCACCATTCTATTTGGCCAACACAAAAGTATGTCATCATTAGTCATCATGACATTACTTTATTAAAATTACTTTATCGGTACTTGCTCGGGATCCTGCCCGGGTTTTACTCGGGTTTTCTTCACGAATACCGATGTCTTCTAAAAAACGCAGGGCATACCCAACTGCTCTGAAAATGCCGTGTACTTTCTTATACTGGCACATTTTCACTCAATTAATTGTCCTATACCCCAGGACATAGTTGGGTGGCATCCTTTCCACCGGATTTACACCGTATAGATCTTCTGTGTCCCATTTTCACTGGCACCTTAATTCCACGGCTTATGCATACAGGGTCCACTAACCCATATGGCCGAGTTACGTAGTCCCAGAGAGGCTTCCTAACTCTCGACATTCTTGGGACCCTTCCCAAACTGGGCTTAGTCGTCCGCCTATTTTAGGCTTATTCTCCATTCTCAGGGTCTAAAATTCGGGGTGTTACAGCCCAGGCCCAGGACACTGTAAGGGGTGAAATTTTGGTGGGCCCAGAGGAGAAAGAAGAGTTCATGTCATGAAATTATGAAGAGAGAGAAAGTCACATCAAGTAATTATGAAGAGAGAGAAAAATAAAATAATCAGGTTTAATCTGGACCACATCTTTTGAAACTGTCATGACAATGGAATGACAAGTAATTATGGCATATAATGACAACATCTTGGGCAGATTTTGTGGGTCCCATTGACTTGGAAGAAGAGCAGTGCAAAATGACCATTTTACCCCTGAATAGAAATTACCCCTAAAATCACCATCAGGGGCAATCTTGGAATTTGGAATTGGAGGGTTCAGATGGCGCCACACGTCCTTGACTAAAGACTCTAGAATACCTTGGAAAATAATATTCTAGAACATCTTGGGGAGAAAGTCAGCGAAAATGACAATTTTACCCTCTGAGGTGTTATTTAACCATTGGTTAACTTCTTTAACCCTGGAGGCTATATAAGGACACTTCCTCCCCATTTTTGGCTGCCCTAGGATGTTCCCAAGGAGGGAGGAAGGAGTGGGCTGGTCTTGGTCCAAGGAAAGGTGGAAGTCATACGCAACCGAAGCCTCAAGGTAAGTCCTAACCTACAACTTGGTAATTATTCTTTTAAGTTTCTGCCTTTTGGTGTTGAACGTGGGGATGCAGTGGAAATTTGATGTTTTTAAGGTTTCCAATGAGTCTAAAACATGATTTTATGTGAGGTTAATTCAAGGTTACCTTTTCACACCCGAAAAACCCTAAGACGCTAAACTACGTAAATCTACCGATTATGGTGTTTTCTGGGCAGCATGTAGTAATCGGTGGTTTTAAAATAGTAAATAAATTATGTTTGCTCTATAATTTTATATGGTAAAATTATACATCCTAAGGATGATTTTTATATTATATTTTGTGCCGTTTGGAGTTTCCAACTGAGAGTTAGTTTAAGTTGAAAATGACCTAAAAATAGGAACTTCATTTCGGACTAGTGGCTAACGTTTGGGGATAAGGGAAGGACTCTAACCCAGATGACTTTGATAATTATTTTTATGATAAACTAGACATCCTAGGGGTTCAATAGCCACTGATTTCACATTAATCGGGTTTTTATAGAATTTATTAAAAATCGGCAAAGTAGGGTCAGAAATTCTGGTGCTATGTGACTTTTAGGAAACTTGAAGTAAAGTTTGAATGGGAGATTGAAAGCATGATGTTTGGCTATGTTTAGGGTGATAGTACGTGTGGCATACATATTCAGTACCAAGAGGAGAGTTTGTGGATTTCGAGAAGTGCCAGGTAGTAACTGTTGACATGCATACTCTATGTTACTCTCGCATGTGTGTTTTATCATAATGTAGGAGTTGGGATGTAGTACCTAGTGGACTGTGTGTCCATAGGTTACTACGCGAAGTCCAAGGTATGTCGGGCTGTAGTGCCTATGGGACTGTGTGTCCTTAGGTTATTGCTAAAGTTCGAGGGCATGTACGGGCTGTAGTGCCTGAAGGACTGTGTGTCCTTGGGTTACTACTGAAGTCTGAAGTATATGAGGTAGGTAGGACCTATGTGACTATGTGTCATAGGTGGCTACTGAGGCCTCAGGAGGGGTCGGTGGGGGACTGCAGCCCTGACTACCGAGGCCCTTAGCGCTATGGTACCGAGGGCTTGTCTTGAGAAGGCAGTCCTGTGGAGGTGATACATGCCAGGTTTATTGTGCCAGTGAGGCAGGTTTATGTTCCTGATTGTGATTTTCATTGCAAGCATTGCATACATATTGTATATGAGTCTAACAGTTACTCTGGGTTCAACTTTGAACTCCAGACCATTATAAAGGCACAGGCGAAGGACGTTGAGCTGATCAAACCTCTTGAAGGTAAAGGCATTCAGTGGAGGCTCGAAGAAATAGAGAATGCTCTGTTTTGTTTTAGATATCCATTTTTGGGATAACTATATGAGTTTATCTACTATGTTGTATTTTTGTTTTGAACGATTGTACCCTTAACCCTATGTGGACCACTTAATGTGATTGTATGTACCTTTACTAGTATATTGTAAGTTGACCAAACCGGTCATATGCTCTTCCGCGCACACTCTTATGTATGATTAAAGTGACTAATTAACAAAGGAAAGGTAATAAGCAGAAAGGATCCCTCTAACCCACCACCCGAAAGGGAGAGGCCGATAGGGGTGTAATAGTTTGGTATCAAAGCCAAGTTTGGACGATACTGGTAAAAGGTACATGGTTAAGGGTACAGATGTAAGTTTTGGGCAAATGGAGCATAATGGATGTATACCCTAAGGAAGAGGGTTGGGCTCCAGTAAGATAAGACTCTTGTGCTAGAAGAAGTAGCACAGAGTATGGGTTCTGGTACTAACCTTGACTCCTATGATATGGAAATCAGGGACCGATTCCCACAACAAAATTAGAAGGGAAGTGTTTGGAAAAGTTGATACCTGGTATTTCTGGGAAGGTAAATGGTTTGTACTATTATGAGTACCCAAGAGCAAGATGAGCACCTGGAAGTTAAGCATGCTTAGACAAGAGAAATTTCGGGATGGGTGACCCCTTGGAAGTATATAGGAATTTGAGATTCCTTGACTTGAGGCTTTAGTACTTTAAGTTTTGACCTATAGTGATCCTTAGAGATGCTATGAGGATGTTAGGATATGATTGAGACTAGGCTTGAATCTGATCCTAAATGTGAATGAGGATTGAACTAAGGTGCTAGTACCTGAGAGTAGGAACCTTGTAAATATTGATCGATACTGAATTGTCTGGGTATGATTGAGGATTGAGGATTAACCTTGAGGTAATAAAAAGACACTAGGATATACCCCTACGACATTGAGGATTTAAATGGAAATTAGAACCTCGTAAATAGTGTTGATATTGATTGAATGTTTTAAGGTTTAGACTAGGAAGATGAATTATGATCCTAGTTTGTATTTTGGGTATTGTTGAGGTAATATGATTCCTTAGCCTAACTGATGTTGAGGTTCTAGGAGTCGATTGTGAATCTGACAATTATTGATCTGAGGTTATTTGAGAATAGTGACTGAATGTCATAGGCCATGAATTATGATGATCATAGCATGATTATTGGGTATGTTCGAGGTTTTATAATTAGGTTGACGAACCTAATGATCTAATTTGATAACGAGAGATTCTGTAGACATTTGATTAATCTGAATGCTTTGAGGTGCTAGAGTATAGTACCAATATGCATGAGGTATTTGGAGGTTACTAGTTGCTAGGGAATGATTTTAATCTCATGATATTCCCTTAGAAAGGATGATTGAGAGTGGAACCCTTGATGATGATTGATAATGTTATTTGAGGTATGTTTGAAGATATTACCTATTTGATTTGAGGTTGTTAGTTGTTGTATCAACATAGGGAAAGATCTTGAATATAGAATATTCCCTGAGAATTGGTTGATAGCTAGAACCTCGATAGCCACAGGTTTCGGTCTTATGATTAGGATCGATAGCCGTAGATATGATAGTGGGTAAATATCACAATTCTTGTCTGCAATTCACTTAATTCTACTATTTATATCATTGAGTACTTTACTGCTGTGAATTTTCAACCACCACCGGCAGTTTGTCCTCATGTGCATGGACCAACATAAAGTGGTCTTCTTATGCTCCACTCACAGCAGTCCAGGGCCTACGTTGATGCAGACCATGAACGAGTAAGCATGTCATTTTGATTCTCTTGTCTGAAATCTCTGGTGTGAATTTTCAGTGACCATTATTGATAAATTTGTGATTTTGATGATAGTGCCATGAAGACCTTCCAAATCCAGGTAAACAAAAAGCGTACGTATGATGCCAAAGATCCTAAATGGCTCACACCAATGGTTAGTACATATTTGGACATTGGCACACTGCCTTGTGAACTTGGTCAATAAGCTATATATGCTCTTATATATATTTCTTGTTCTTTTTAGACTCGTCAACAACCAAAGGAGTCCAACTTATGTGGCCCGTACATCTTGAAACACATGTATGATATTATCACGCAAGGAAGGACTAAATTCACTGCAAAGCTAAATGTATTTGATGTTACATATTATGGCTGAATTCAGTTTCTGGCTTAATGTTACATATGAAATATATGCACACAAGTTAATTCAGTTTCTGTCTTTGATGTTACCGAGGTTTGTCCTTGCTGATCCCTTTTTTGATGATGAAGTGGAGCACATAAGCAATGTGTTTTGTGAATATCTGTATGACCTCTTAAAGTTAGAACAACAATTAATTTCCTAAATTCATTTGTAAATATATGTTGTAGCAACAATAATCTTCTGTAAATGAACAATTGCACAATTTGTGTAATTCAATAATAAATTTGTTTATTTTTTCGAGTAATTTTCTTGTGTCCATTTTGGGTTTCTGAATATTGGATGGTGGATAAAGCTATTTAGTGCTTGTACCTTGAGGACAGGATGTTGTAAATGAGCAGTAAGAGTCTCTGAAAAGTCTTCGTGACTTTTAGGACCGCATATTTTTTCAAGATCCGATCCTAAAAGCGTTTGTTTAATTTTGAAAAATATGCCGAGACTTTTAGGACCGTATATTTGGTAAAAGTCCGGTCCTAAAAGGCTTCATTTAATTGTAACAATATGGCGAGACTTTTAGGACCGCATATTTTTTCAAGATCCAGTCCTAAAAGCGTTCATTTAATTTTAAAAAATATAGCGAGACATTTCAGACCGTATATTTGTTAAACGTCCGGTCCTAAAAGTCTTTGTTTAATTTTTTTTTAAAATATTGCGAGACTTTTAGGACCGTATATTTGTTAAAAGTTCGGTCCTAAAAGTCTTCATTTAATCTAAAAGTATGGCGAGACCTTTAGGACTGTATATTTGTTAAAAGTCCGGTCTTAAAAGTCTTCGCGTAAATATAAATAATGGTGACCCCTTTTTCAGAAAATTCATTAATTAGGGTTCAAGACAACCGCAGTTCTGCTCAAGCTAGAACCCTCATTGTCGTCGTTTTTACCTCTCCTGATTTTGAGCAGCATTATCTATCTCCCTTTTCTTTGTCCTTTTTCTTTTTTCGGAAAAAAGGAAGATACTGAAAGGGACACTGAAATTATTCAAATAGGGCAAGGTAAAACCGACGACAAGGACAGTCCAACCTTGAGAAGAACTCTCAATGTGTTTGTATTTGTTCGAATAAGGTAAACGATGTTTTTTTTGTATGGTCTTAACGTTGTATTCTGCAAATTTTTAATGTTGATCACACACGAGGACAATATTTTGTTTGTTTCCTTTTTTTCGGAAAAAAATGAAGATAACTGAATAGGACAATGAAGATGGGAACTAATTGTTTTTATGCTGCCTGGTGAGGGGCAGCAGTAGTACAGACAAAAACAACATAAAAACATCTAACCCTCCCCATCGTTGTTGGAGGGGGACGAGACGTCGTTATAAAAGGGATGGTACTCAACGCCATGGGCGTCGAGTACCGCGTTCAGCTTGTTGTTGACGGCGTGATAGACCAGAAACAGTTGGCCTAAGCATCTGTCGATATGATCGACACGGGCCAGAAAGTACTGCATCATCTAGTAGAATGACAGGTTCGGAGATAAGGGAGGAGGGTATGGAGGTTGAAGAGGAGGACGAGGAAAAGGAGGACCTGGTGGTGGTGGAGTAGCCATTACGTTGGAGACTAGGTAGTGGAGGAGGATGGGGGAGGTTGTAGAAGTGATGGAGAAGAATGTGGAGAAAGTAAAGTAACAACGGGTTTAAATAGAGAACCCATCCTAAAGAATATGAAACGCTGGAAACTTTAATGAGGAGACGCATAGTTGGGAAGTTTATCTGGAAGCCGAAGAGACTCTGAATCATTCATTTGAATATAGTGTAAGGATACGACTCTGCTGTCTGAGTAATTTGAATAGAATGAACTTTTAATATCGGATATTGTAAAAGATCCGTTCTTAAAAGTAATATTTTTTAAGAAAAAATTCTTACTTTTAAAAAAATTGAATTGGAAAAAATAAATGAATTTTAGGACCGGATACAATATAAAAGGTAGGTCTTAAAAGTAATTGATTTGATTGAAAAAAATAAATAATATACTTTTAGGACCGGATTTATGTTAATAGGACGGTCTTTCAAGTAATTGAATTGAAAAAATAAATAATATAATTTTAGGACCGGATATATGTTAATAGGACGGTCTTAAAAGTAATTGAATTGAAAAAATAAATAATAGACTTTTAGGGCCGGATATTTGTAAAATACGCTCTTAAAGTAGAAACACTAAATTCATTTATAACAATTGAATCCCAATTCATTCTCATCATCAATTGCGTATCTCTCCTGCTCTCTGCCCTTATTAACTCCCACACTACCTCTCTGTCCTTATTAACTCCTCACACTACCTCTATGTCCTTATTAGCTCCTCACTACCTCATAACTCCACACTACCTAGTTCTCTGTCCCAACTGCTCAAACCATGGTTCGATTCAAGATAACCGCTCGTAGGGGTACTCTTGAAGCTCGTGCCTTTGGTAGATCGTTATATGGGGCGCCTTGTAACACTCCAACTCTTGTAATATGTGTACAGACATGTATTAATATAGTAATGAGGAATTTTGATTAGAATCTGAAGCATTTATCTTCTAGAAATTATGGAATAAATTACTTAAGGACCCTAAGATGAAAAACCATTGGTTATAATTGAATGAAAAATTTACTAAGTCAAAATAAGAAGAAACCATGACCAATGGTGAAGTAACTTGTGCATGAAGTAAGCTTGAGGGAGTATAAGTCGGAGTAATGTACAAGTGACAAAGGTCATTAGTAGGATGGGGATACTGACCCTGTGGGACAAGGTATGCATGTTCAACCAAGGAAGAGAGAGAGAATATATATTTGGACCAAGTATAGAAGGAAAAGCCAGTAATAGTATTGCTACAGCGGACACACAGCATTTCAGGGTTGAAAGTTGGAATGTCAGGTAGCACGTAGTATGAGGTGGTTATGAAATACCTAAATATGGATTTCTTGCTCCCCAAGGCATCATATTTTGATTTGTGTGGTCAGGGGGGAAAGACTGTTAATCCGAGCCCACACAAGCCCAGTTGAAGGGCACGAGTTATGAGGAAAAGTGTAACCGGCAAAAAGGAGCTAAGCGGGACCGGTTAGGGTTTTCCGGAGTCGGGCCCAGAGCCCTAGACATAGAGGGAGGATGAAATTGGTGGGCCCAGAGGAGAGAGAAAGTGACTTGGAGGAAAAGAAAAGGGTCACATCATGTAATTATGAAGAGAGAGAAAGAATAAAATAATCCGAATTAATCCAGACCACGCAATTTAAATCCGACGTGACAGTTGAATGACAAGTATTTATGACACTTAAAGGTCATTAATGGCACATCCAAGGGGCAGATTTTGTGGGTCCCTGATAATTGAATATTTTATACACTTCTTTTTATCTCTTGATTAATAATTTAGGACTGTTTAGTTAATAAATAATGGCTTTTATACTTATTTGGGCTTTGGGCCTTTGATTATATTTTAGCCATTTTTATTAATAAAATTCCAGTTTTACATTGCTTCACGAATCTTACCATAACTCTTGAACCAGACATCGTATTTGCCTCATTTTTGTTTCATATTTCAGATGATTCAGAGAGCTACAAATGTTATGAAGACATGAAGGGCAAATTCGGACACGAAGACGGTCGATTTTGAAGCCAAAGTCAGATGTTTTATTTGGGCTCGAATTTGTGACTAAAGCCCATTCTGTATTATTTTCTGTTTTGGGCCTGGATTATTGATTGGAGCCCCATTTCGTTTTTCATCCTAGGTTAAGTAAGGCAGCAGCCACAAACATTCCATTCACGTTTTTATTCTGTTTTGTGGATCAAAATAGAGGTTTTTCGCATTCTCGAAATGTTCTTCGTGTTCTTCGTGTTCTTCGTGTTCTTCGCGTTCTTCGTCTCGTTTCTTCGATTTTCCCAGCCATGTTCGGCTAAACCTTTCGTGGTTAACCAACGTTGAGGATTCCATGATTCGTCCGCAGAACTCGTACTTAATCGGTAACTTTACTCGTTTCGTTTTCATCTTATCGGATCCGATTTGAAATAGTTCGAATATTAGATTTAATATTCGGTTTGGTTCATCCCAAGGACTGAGTTCGAACTAGGTTAGAGTGTTGCTGTGCGATTGCATAGTGAGACGCCACTATTCGGACAGATTCTAGACGATCGTCTAGTCGAGGATTTCGGACGAACGCAGAGATTTCGGTTCGTCGAGGGGCCAAACGCGAGTTCGTTTATATTTCGTTCAATGAAGGAAGTTTCGGAATCTAAACGTTGGGTTGATCGTTTTAATCTATTTCAATCTCGTTTTTATATCGTTTTCGCATATTTCAGATCTGTTTCGGTTTGATTTCGTTTTAATGTTTCAAATCAAAAACCCCCAATTTTATTGTTGTTCCGTTTTTGCCGTTGCCGATTTAAACCCACTGCAAATTCCTTGAGAGAAACGACCCAGGTTACATTATACTGCAAATCCTTTCTAATCTGGTTATTTTGTGAGATGACGGCAAATCTCTGTCAAAATATGGCGCCGCTGCCGGGGAATTTGCATCGGTTTCGTTAAGCAACGGCAAATCTGGAAAATTTTTTTGACCCGGATCACTCAAACCAGGTCTTATTCACAAGGAATTGGGCATTTTAAACAAGAGTCACTCTCCTTGGGAGTGAGGTCTACCCTATTTTCCCCAAATTCCAACGTTTAGACCTCGTTTTCACCTTGTTTTAAGTTTCTATTTTGTGATTTCTACTAGGTCAATTTTTTCCGGAGTATCTCCGAATGAGCTGAAATTTTTACGGGCGATAGAAAATGGCTAAAAACGCCGGGCACACTAGAAATCGTGTGGTATGCTCGAATTGCCAAATTCCATCGTTTAGACCACTTTTTCATTTTTTGAAGTTTTTTTATTTCATTTTTGTGTTCCCCAATTGTCTAGGAGTTGCCCGTCCAAGTCCCATAAATTTTAAAAATCATTTGATGCTGTTTTGGACTTGTTTTGGTCAAATTCCAACATAGGTTTTTGTGTTTTTGTGTCATCTTAGTGTTTTCTCATTTTTACCACTTTTAGTGGCATTTTCGTAATTCGATTTTCGCAAATTCCGCCTTTGTGTGTTTTCGCCTTGTGTGTTTCTCGCCTTGTGTTTGTGTTTATGCTGCATGAGTACTAGGAGTACTATTGATCCGAAGACTTGTTGCCACTTGATCCCGAAATTGAAAGAACAATTCTCACCTTTGCTAGAGGAATTGTTAGGCTTAGTCGTGGGATTGATACCGAATTTGACATTGAATTTGAGTCTGAATCCGATTGTGTCCATTCGTTGATCTTGACTCTGATAGTACTTCTGCTAGTCTTGTTGTTTTCACTGATTCTAGTAGCAATTTTGCTAACTTAGAAATTATGGCAGAAGAGCAAGTAGCTCGTCCCACTTTGAAAGAATTAGCTACCCCTGATGTGGGCAATCGAATTTGTGTATTCAATATCCCGAACTTGCCGCTAACTTTGAATTAAAATCTGGTCTTATCCATTTGTTGCCCAAGTTTCACGGTCTTGCGGGTGAATGTCCTCACAGGCATCTCAAGGAGTTCCATGTGGTATGCAAAGACGATGAAACCTCAAGCAATTGATGAGGACCACATTAAGCCGAGAGCTTTTCCATTTTCCCTAGATGGCGTGGCTAAGGATTGGCTATACAATTTGCAACCGACATCGGTTGGGAGTTGGAATGATATGCAGAAGTTATTCCTAGTGAGGTTCTTTCCTTCCTCAAAAGCCATTGCTATTCGAAGGAGATCACTAGTGTTAAACAAATCAACGGGGAGACCATGTACGAGTATTGGGAGAGGTTCAAGCGGTTGTGTGCAAGCCGTCCACACCACCGCATTTCGAGACCAACTCCGATTACATATTTCTATTCCGGTTTGTTACCGATGGATAAGAGTTTCGTGGATGCGTCCGGTGGTGGGGCCTTAGATAGCAAGACACCCGAAGATGCCCGAGAGCCGATATCTACTATGGTCGCTAATTCTCGCAATTTGGCACTGGGGCCAATGGTACTCCCGTTTACCATATTCAAACACCTCCGGTCCCAAAGACGATTCTCGTGAGATTGGAGAATAGACTTGATGATCCGACTTCCCTTGCGTGGCGGTTGGCGGTGACCCGGACAAGACAATCTTCCCCTCCTCGATTGGGTACTCCCGTGGGTTTTGTTCGACCCTTATCATTCTCGACTCGTGTCCTACCTTGCATGATCCTACTTCTCAAGACCGTCGCAGCTGCAGGTGGGTGTTTTTCCAGAAAGCCACAATACCCAGAGAATAATGCCTTCTCCAATACCTACAATCCGGTTGGAGAAATCACCCCAATTTCCGCTGGAACCGTAATCGAATCGAACCGTAACCGAGTAACCAATATCGCACTCCGGGAATTACCACAGAGACAAGACATGCCACAAAATTTCCAACAACACTCGCACCTCCTTTGCCGCACCACCTCCTCGACCAGCCCATATGTGCACCTCCACAAAGCGGCACAACAAAGAGCTAGTACCAGTAGTAGTGGTTCTTCACTAGAGGATATGATGAAGCAATTTGTCACAGCCAATATGCAGTTTCAACAGAAAACTGACACTTCCATTCAGACTTTGCAAACACAAATTGGGCAGTTGGCAACATCATTGAACCAGCTTCAACCTCAGGGATCCAACACTCTCCCTTCACAAACAATTCCTAATCCTAAAGGGAATGTGAGTGCTATCTCCCTTCGATCTGGCAAGCAATTGGAGGAACCTAAACCGGTTTGTAGATGTGACTTCCACATCGAGAGAGAGTCGAAAATGTGAAGATTGACTCTAAAAATAAAAAGGCAATCCAAAGAAGGTGAAGAGGAAGACATTCCCATTCCTCTTCCTTTCCCTCGAAGCTTAAATCCAAGAAGTTGCGAAAATGCACAAGAGAAGGATATACTTGAGACATTGAAGAGTAGAGATCAACATTCCTCTCTTAGATGCAGTCAAACAAATTCCAAAATATGCCAAGTTTCGAAAGAGTTGTGTACCAACAAGAGGCGATCGAAGGAAATGAACGAGTGAGTTTGAACCGAATGTATCAAGCACTCATCCGGCCTACCATGCCTCGCAAGTGCAAAGATCCGGGACGTTTTCTATCCCTTGCCTCATTGGTAATTATAAATTTGATGATTGCATGCTAGATTTAGGTGCTTCTATAAATGTCATGCCCGCATCTATTTATAGATCTCTTGGTCTTGGTCCTTGCGTCCAACTCGGTGTTATTGTTCAACTAGCTAATAGGAGTAATGCTCATCCTTCCTGGTTTAGTTGAAGATGTATTAGTCAAAGTTAATGAATTGATATTCCCGCTGATTTTTACATCTTAGATATGCGGGATGAGTCTTCTAGTAGTAGGTCACCAATCATTCTAGGGAGGCCTTTCATGAAAACAAACTAGGACGAAGATAGATGTGTATTCGGGTACTCTTTCCATGGAATTTGGTGATATTTACGTGAATTTTAATATCTTTGATGCCATGAAACATCCTAAGGAAGAACATTCTATTTTTCGTATTGATGTGATTGATGATGCTTTGTGGATGACGTTCTCTTTGAATGGTGTCTTGATTATCCCGATTTTTCCCGTGAGAGTGATTCTTCCATTTGTGCATGTCTTTGATAATGAATGATGCTCGTTTGTACTCATTTGGTTAATGCTGCATTATTTGGTGATTCGACTTGGGTGATTATTCGCATTACTTGTGGATTCCGATATTCATTCCGAGTTTGAGCTTCATCCCGATCCCGATGTGCATCCCGATTTTGATTTTGATGATATTAACTCGATCTTGATGAGCTGAATTCGATGTTAACATTGATGTGTAGACATAGTTCTTTCCGCTTCTTTGAATGTGGTTTCGTGCATTTCTAGTGTGATGACATCGAGTTGTTGCAACAACCACCCAAGCTTCTCTCATCTACCGAGCAACCACCCAAACTTGAGTTGAAATCACTTCCAGATCACTTGAAATATGCATTTCTGGAGGCGGATGAACAGTTGCCAGTCATTGTGGCAAATAACCTTCTTCCTGAACAAGAAGAGAAGCTGCTAAGCTTATTGAGGGCGAACAAGAAAGCCATTGGGTGGACATTAGCTGATATAGTTGGCATCAGCCCTTCCATGTGCATGCATCGAATTCTTTTGGAAGAGGACTCTAAGCCTAGCGAGGCAACCCCGAGACGCCTTAATCCCCTTATCCTTGATGTGGTGAAGAAGGAGGTCACTAAGCTTCTCCAAGCTGGTATCATCTATCCCATTTCTGATAGCCAGTGGGTTAGCCCGGTCCAGGTGGTTCCTAAGAAGTCTGGCGTCACTGTAGTAGCCAATCGAAGAATGAGCTCATTCCTACTCGAGTTCGAATAGTTGGAGAGTTTGCATTGACTATAGGAGACTCAACCAAGCCACTCGCAAGGATCATTACCCTTTACCTTTCATTGATCGATGTTAGAGCGATTGGCCGGCAAGTCTCATTACCGCTTCCGGATGGCTACTCCGGATACTTCCAGATCCATATTGCTCCCGAGGATCGGAGAAGACGACCTTCACATGCCCCTTTGGAACATATGCCTACCGAAGGATGCCTTTTGGCCTCCGTAACGCACTTTGGCACCTTTCGGCGTTGTATGGTAAGTATTTTCTCCGAGTTTCTAGAGGATTGCATGGAGGTCTTTATGGATGATTTCACTGTATATGGGTCTGATTTTGATGCATGCTTAGCTAATCTATCTAGAGTTTTGCATAGGTGCATTGAGTCTAATCTTGTGCTAAATTACGAAAAGTGTCACTTTATGGTTGAGTCGTATAGTCTTGGGACACATAGTGTCTAGGAAAGGGATTGAGGTAGACCGCTAAGATAGATGTGATTGCTTTGCCTTACCCCGCATCTCGTGCGGGAAGTTCGTTCTTTTCTTGGTCATGCGGGTTTCTATCGGCGTTTCATTCGGGATTTCGTAAGACGCCCGACCCTTGTCCAACCTTCCGCATAAGGACACCGACTTTGTATTTGATGATGCTTGCAAGGCGGCCTTCGATCATTTGAAGCGTTGCTCGACTACAACCCCAGTGATCCAGCCCATTCGATTGGTGCATCCCCTTTGAAATGATGTGTGATGCTTCCAACTATGCGGTTGGTGCTATCTTGGCACAACGGGTCGATAGGGCATCTCATGTGATTGCATATGCCTCCAAGACTTTGGATCCCGCCGCCTAATTACACCACTACCGAGAAGGAGTTGTTGGCTATTGTATTTGCTTTTGATAAGTTTCGGTCATATCCGCTAGCTAGTAGAGTAATTGTTTTTCCGACCACGCCGCTCCCGAAATTTCTTTTGAAAAAGGCAGATGCTAAGCCACGACTCATCAAAGTGGATGCTATTGCTCCAAGAGTTTGATGTTGAGATTCGAGATGAAGCGGAGCACAAAACCGGGTAGCTGACCACTTGAGTCGTATCACCCATTCTTCCTCTCACCCTCTTCTATTCGGGATGATTTTCCGATGAGCGCCTTTCGCACTACAAGGTAAGCTTCCATGGTATGCTGATCCGGTTAACTACTTGGTAGCCTGGTGTTTTGCCCGAAGATTCTACTAGGGCCCAAACTTTTAAATTAAAGAGTGAGTCTAAATACTATGTTTGGGATGACCCTTATCTCGTGGAAATTTTGTAGTGACCAAGTAGTTAGGAGATGTGTGCTCGATCATGAGTTTCACTCTATATTGCATTTTGCTCATGCTTCGCGCTGTGGTGGTCACTTTGGACCCCAAAGAACTGCTAGGAAAGTGTTGGATAGTGGATTGTTTTGGCCTTCCTTGTTTCATGATTCCCATATATTTTGTAAGTCATGTGATAACCGTCGAGAGCGGAGTATTTTCGTAGGCATGAGATGCCCCAAAACCCTATATTGTTTTGTGAGATCTTTGATGTTTGGGGTATTGATTTTATGGGTCCATTTCCGCTTCATATGGTTATACTTACATCCCGCTAGCCGTTGATTATGTCTCGAAATGGGTTGAGGCGAAAGCCACTCGGACTAATGATTCTTCTCGTGGTGGTGGATTTTGTTAGGTCTAACATTTTCGTGTGTTTGGCATTCCTAGAGCTATTATCGTGACCTGTGGTTCCCATTTTTGCAACCGAAGCATGGGTGCCTTGTTACGCAAGTATGGAGTGCTTCACAAGGTCTCCACAAAGATACCATCCTCGGACCAATGGTCAAGTCGAAGTCTCAAATAGAGAGATTAAGCAAATCCTTCGAAGACCGTTAACTCTACCCGAAAAGATTGGAGTAAGCGATTAGAGGATGCTTTGTGGGCATATCGCACCGCCTACAAGACTCCGATTGGGATGTCTCCTTATCGGATTGTCTTTGGAAAGGCATGTCATCTTCCGGTTGAGTTGGAACATCAAGCCTATTGGGCCATTAAGCAAAGTGTAACATGGATTTGGCTAAGTCCGGCATGGAACTAAGCCGCAGTTGCAAAGAGTTGAATGAACTTAGATTGGATGCCTATGAGAGTTCGCGTTTGTACAAGGAAAAGACTAAGGCATTCCATGATAAGCATATTCTTAGGAAAGAATTTTCTGTGGGCCAGAAAGTTCTTCTGTTTAACTCCCGTCTGAAGTTTATGCCTGGTAAGCTTCGATCTAAATGAGATGGCCCTTTTGAGATCACTAACATTTTTCCATTTGGTGCTGTTGAGCTATGTGATCCACCCACAGGGAGAACCTTTAAGGTCAATGGGCATTGCCTCAAGCAATTCCATGAGGGATCCCAGCAACAGCCTGAGGAAGCAGAGATTATCCTCATTGATGCTACTTATCCTCCTTAAACCCTTGGGGAGTATTCTTCTTTCCTCTCCCTCTTTCTCTTTTATTTGTTTTCATATTTGCAATTTGCTTTTCGAAAATAAATACTGTCATCTTTCTATGATTGCTATATATTATGAACTAGGACATTTTGGTTTTAATGGATCATTCGTTTGGTCTCGTGATTCTTGACTCTTCGATTACATATCTTGGTAGTTGATTTGATGTTGTTGATTGCCTAAGTTGGTACCGACCTTGTGAGGTTTTGGGCCCGCTTGAATGGAATTCATCTTTTCCCATTCTTTCTTTCATGTGTGCATCTTCTCCCGATTTGTGTTCTCTAGAACTTGCTCCTTTTCTTGTTGAAACTACATTTTTCACTTACATGCATAAATATGATAGAAGCTTGTTTTCTTTCTTTTATTTTCCTCACTTTGGCCAAATAGCTTTCCCTTGCATTATGTTTCCTTTGCTAGCCCGTTTGTGCCTTTTCAACTCATTCTTTTCTAAGCCACATTACAAGCCTAAGCGTAAAACCATTTTATTCCGCACCTTGGAGATTTATTGAGCATTGGTTTCACCTTGGTTTTGTGTTTAAGTGTGGGGGTTGCTCGGGAGTGCAACAGCTTTCGGTGTGGGGGAGATGTTTGGTTTTGTCATTGTGATTTTGTATATAGTTCAAAAAAAAAAAAAAAGCAGAAAAAGAAAAGAAAGAAAGAAAGAAAGAAAGAAAAGAAAAGCAGAAGAAAAAAAAAGGAGTAAAATAATTTTTTTTTATATTTAGAGAACTGGGTTAAGCAATGCTCTTTTTAATTTCTTGGGTGCTTAGCCTCTCATTCCATACTATTACCTACCTTCACCTTAACCCCATTACAACCTTTAATAATAAGCTCTCTTGATTTGTGCATGCATGCGTTATAAGTAGTGGAGACGTAGAAATTGAGCAAGCTTATGGTAGAACAATTTTCTTGAGTAGAATTTGAGCGATACACTTATTTACCTTAAACACTTGAGAGATTGATTGATTGAGCGCATCATTTGAGATACCATCATTTGTGATTAGCATCATTGATTGAGATTACCAGGAATTGTAATTTGAGATGAAGGGATTTTGGGTCTTGATTGATTGGTTCTAATGAAACTCTGTGTCCCTTGTTCAATTTATACATTGTTAGCAATTTGTAGAAAAGAAGAGTTTCTCCTTTACGTCTTTTTCTTTGAATTTTGCTCGGGAGTGCAAAAAGATAAGTGTGGGGAATTTGATAATTGAATATTTTATACACTTCTTTTTATCTCTTGATTAATAATTTAGGACTGTTTAGTTAATAAATAATGGCTTTTATACTTATTTGGGCTTTGGGCCTTTGATTATATTTTAGCCATTTTTATTAATAAAATTCCAGTTTTACATTGCTTCACTAATCTTACCATAACTCTTGAACCAGACATCGTATTTGCCTCATTTTTGTTTCATATTTCAGATGATTCAGAGAGCTACAATTGTTATGAAGACATGAAGGGCAAATTCGGACAAGAAGACGGTCGATTTTGAAGCCAAAGTCAGATGTTTTATTTGGGCTCGAATTTGTGACTAAAGCCCATTCTCAGATATTTTTTCGTTTTGGGCCTGGATTATTGATTGGAGCCCCATTTCGTTTTTCATCCTAGGTTAAGTAAGGCAGCAGCCACAAACATTCCATTCACGTTTTTATTCTGTTTTGTGGATCAAAATAGAGGTTTTTCAGATTCTCTGAAATGTTCTTCGTGTTCTTCGTGTTCTTCGTGTTCTTCGCGTTCTTCGTCTGTTCTTCGATTTTCCCAGCCATGTTCGGCTAAACCTTCTGTGGTTAACCCAACGTTGAGGATTCCATGATTCGTCCAGAGAACTCGTACTTAATCGGTAACTTTACTCGTTTCGTTTTCATCTTATCGGATCCGATTGAAATAGTTCGAATATTAGATTTAATATTCGGTTTGGTTCATCCCAAGGATCGAGTTCGAACTAGGTTAGAGTGTTCTTCGTGCGATTGCATAGTGAGACGCCACTGTTCGGACAGATTCTAGACGATCGTCTAGTCGAGGGATTGACGACGACGCAGAGATTTCGGTTCGTCATCTGGGCCAAACGCGAGTTCGTTTATATTTCGTTCAATGAAGGAAGTTTCGGAATCTAAACATTGGGTTGATCGTTTTAATCTATTTCAATCTCGTTTTTATCTGTTTCTCGCATATTTCGATCTGTTTCGTTTGATTTCGTTTTAACTGCTTTCAAATCAAAAACCCCCAATTTTATTGTTATTCTCGTTTTTCGTTGCTGATTTAAACCCACTGCAAATTCCTTGAGAGAAACGACCCAGGTTACATTATACTGCAAATCCTTTCTAATCTGGTTATTTTGTGAGATGACGGCAAATCTCTGTCAGTCCCACTGGATGGAAAAAGAGCAGTGCAAAATGACCGGTTTACCTATGGACCTAAAACCTTTGCCTAACAACGAAAACCACCATCAGGGGCAAATGTGGAAATTTACTTTTTGGGCAAATCGGAGGCGCCATGTCCAGCCAAGAATTCTCTGGAATTCTTGAGAATTAAGTTAGGAAATTATATTTAAATCTGAAGCACTCTTTTGTCCAATGGATAATAACCAAGCTTGGGTAAAAGCCTTCACCCTTGGAGCCTATATAAAGGTCACTTCTCCTCCATTTTCCACCAGCCAAGCATGAGTTTGAGGTGAAGAGGGAGAGTCTCTAGCTATAGGTTATGATCCAAGGGAAGAGGAAGGCACCTGCAACCGAAATTCTGAGGTAAGTTCCCTAACCAACAACCTAGCAACCCTTACTTCTGTCCTATGGTAATTTCATGTAAATACTGTTGGATTTCCATACTTTTGAGGTTTTAATTGATTCCAGAAGGTTTTTTTGTGTGTGGGGATAAGGGGGATCACCTTTTTCCAAACTCGAAAAGCTTCAGACTTGAATATACGAAAATCTGCCGATTCTTACGGTTTCTGGGCAGCAAGGGGAAATCGATGGTTGTGATATAAGATTTAGTGTCTTTTGGATTCTCCAACTGAGAGTTCTTTGCTGTTGAAAATGACCTAAAAGCATGATTTTCCACTCGGACTAGTGGCCAAAGTTTGGAAACTAGAAAAGGATTCGAACCTATCTGACCTTGGAAACTATTTTTCCTATAAAATAGACATACTAAGGGTTCTAAGGCCGCTCATCTCCTGTTAATACTATTTTTCTAGAATTTATTAAAAATCAGCAAAGTAGCGTCAGAAATTTTGGTGCTATGCGAATTTTATGAAACTTGAAGTAAAGTTCGAATGTGTGATTGAAAGCACAGTGTTTGGTTGTATCTAGGGTGTTATCACGTGTAGGACGCATCTCCAATACTAAGGGAAGAGTTTACGCTTTCGAGAAGTGCCAGGTAGTAACTGTTGACTTACAGACTCTATGTTACTCTTGCATGTGTGTTTTATCATGTTAGGGATTGAGCTGTAGTACCTATTGGACTATATGTCCTTGAGTTACTACTGTAGTCCAGAGTGTGTCGGGCTATGGTACCTATTGGAATGCGTGTCCTTAGGTCACTGCGGAAGCCCCTGGCATATAAGGTAGGTGGTACCTATTGAACTGCGTGTTCTTAGGTCACTACTGAGGCCCAAGTTGTGTGAGGTAGGTAGAGCCTATGTGACTGTGTGTTCATAAGTAGCTACTGAGACCTCTTGGGGTTGGTGGTTAGGGTTGGCCGCCCTAGCTACTGAAGACCCAGTAGCGCTGCAGTTCTGGGGGCTTGTCTTGACCAGGCGATCCTGTGGATTGTGCCCGAAGCAGAAATACATGCCAATATCACTGTGCCATAGGCAGAATTATTCTTCCCATTTATGATTGGCATTACATGCATTGCATACAAATTGTATTTGAGTCTAACAGTTACTTTGGGGTTCAACTTGAACTCTAGACCACTTTGGAGGGACAGGGCTGAGATAGTAGCAGGCAGAAGTCGAAGAAGGTAGGACGAGATGTAGGGATATGAAGACATAGGCATGCCCTATCACCTTTCTGTATTATTACAGTAACTTATGATCATTTTTTTTGGATGGTTGTACTTAACCCTTCGGGGACTCACTATTTGGATTGTAAATGTTTATCAGTATGTTAGACTTGTCCAAACCAAATCCCGTGCTCTGCTACGTTTACTCTGTTATAAGTTAAATGGGTTAAGTAATAAGGAAAGGTGATTAAATAAAAGGAATCCCTATAACCCGCCACCCGAAAGGGCAAGGCCGGTAGGGGTGTAACATTTTGGTATCAGAGCACGGGTTAGACAGTACTGATAAACAGTGGGATAAGGTGGTAAGGAGTACTAACAGAGTTGTGGGTGATTGTAGTAGGAAAGATGGAGCGAATATTTGGACGGGTGTACTGTTGGTCGATTTCCTTGATGGCAAGTGAACCAATCGAACAAGTAATAAAGTGTAAGTAGAGTATCGTCCAACAGAGACTGAGATACCAAAAAGTGACACTTGATTGCTATGATAGTTGTGCAAACAGAAAGTAAATATGATTGGTTTGAGACATTTTTGTATTTATGCTAATAACAGAAATAAACAGAGTATCGTAGTTTTAAGAAGATATTGTAGAACCGGCTGAACCCAAGAGGGGGGTGAATTGAGTGAAGATTAAAAACTTGAAACTTTGAAAATCTTTTCGCGTTTTCTAAATCAATAGTTAGATATTCAAATAAGAATATACTGGAAATATAAGAGATAAGGGAAGAGAATATGCAAACTGTGATTTATACTGGTTCGGCCCAATCCTTGACCTACGTCTAGTCCTCAAGCTCTACTTGAGATTTTCAATCCACTATCTCCTTGTTTAACCGGGCACAAGAGAAAAGCCTTTACAACCTCACAAGTTTAGTCGGGCACTTGTGCAGCCTTTACAATCTCTTACCGAGATACTCCCCTTACACACTGTAAGGGTGCAATTACACACTCGTAAAACGAAGGATGATCTTCTCACTCTTGGACTCACTCCCCTTACAAGTTGTAATCGTACACCCACTCTCAAAGGTTCCACAACCTTGAGATTTGATCACTAAACAGATAATCAAATAAGTGTTTGAACTCTCTCACAGAGTATATGAATAATAATCATTGAAGTACATAATCGATCATCTCACTCTCTACTGTAAACTATATAAACATTGAGAAACAGAGAGTATATGAAATAAGTGTTGGATTCAGAATATCAGAATTTCGACAGTGCAAGCTCGTATCATGTTCTTCTCCATTTTGAATGGTTCTCCTTTTATAGTCAGTGAAGAACATTGAGCAATTCTTCCAGGTTTGAATATGATCGTTGTGATCGTATATGACCGTTAGAACTATTCGACCGTTGGAGAAATATTACCGTTGAAGCTTCTGACGTAATCATCTGCTTTTTGATAATCTGATGTTAATCCTTCGTTTGATCATCTGAAACTTGCTAACAAATATGATTAATAGCATTGAGAAGTATAGCAAGTAGAAATCAATTGATAAGAATCATTTTTGAAATTGGACGTTGCTACTACTGAGTTGCTGTCATACTGACTCGAGGTATAGAAAAGTGTGGCTCGAGTTTGCACATGGTTAAAGTCAATATGTACGTTTGAGAATGCTATCTGACTCGAGGCACTTAAGGTCCTGGCTCGAGTTCACCAAATCGAGGCACATACTTCCTTGGCTCGAGGTTGCACGACAGATTTGTTCTTCATTAATTGCTCTGGCTTCACTTGGCTCGAGTTGAAACAAATTCTGGCTCGAGTTAAATCATCATGATAGAGTATTTCAGAAATCAACTTGACTCGAGGCACATGATACATTGGCTCGAGGCAGTAGACTCGAGGCATCATTCTTATAGGCTCGAATTAATCGTCAATTGATCATTTAGGTTCAGAAGCATTTGACTCGAGGCACAATTAATCTTGGCTCGAGTCTGTGTTCAAAAAAAGGATTTCTGTCATTCGGACTCGAGGTGCGCTTTCTGACTCAAGGTAAAAAGCCTTCTCAAAACGTCTAACTTTCTGTCTTCAATTTGACTCGAGGTGGAACTTCTAACTCGAGGCAAAAACCCTTTTCTGTTTGCCTTTGACTCGAGGTGGAATTGGTTACTTCCAAATTCTATGAAACCTTTGTTGTGTCTAGATTCATATGGAATTGGTTTCATTTCATTTGGTTGTGAAGAGACATAAAACCGAAGCTATGCTGAACTGAATCCAGAATTTCGAGTGTCAACTTTCAAAGACCATATCTCGTTGGTCTAAACTCTGTTTGGGCTGGTTCAACTCTTTATGGAACTTATTTTGAGTCTAATTTCAAATGGAACTGATTTCAGCTCAATTGGATTTGTATTTTGTAAGATACATTCAAAATACCAAACCTTGGTCTGCTGTGTGGCGTGAATTGATGTTCCAACTTGTACAATTCATAGATCCTTGATTTAAACTCCTTTTGGCTTGACTTATATATCAAAATGACGAATTTGGAGTCTAGTTTCATATACCACTGGTTTCACCTCAATCCGATCTCTGGTTTGGGAGATATCATCGACTTACCAGACCTCGCCCGAGCTGAACGTGAAACAGAGTGCAACAGAGTTGTTGAAAGTGCACCCGACTCGAGGCAACTGAAGTTTTGACTCGAGGCAACACGTTCCAGAGTCCAAAATCACTGTAGCAAAGTGGTGACTCAAGGTAGTTGAAGCCTTGACTCAAGTCAACTTGTTCCAGGTGCCCAAAACACTGTAGAAACCCTGTTAACTCGAGGTAAGCTTCCTGGCTCGAGTTAATTCATCCCAAAACATGATTTTGCTTATTTTAACTCTGATTTAAGCCGTTCCAACTTCCATATCATCGTGGATACTTCTAGAATCAATCTAAGAGCTTGTATAATGATTTTCTCATTTGATTAAGCAAGTTCTTCTTTCTTTATTCTTTTCTTGATCATTCTCCATAACTTAATTTTTTCTTTCTTCTCTTCTTCCTTGATCATTTTCCACAATTCAAATCTTTCTTTCTTCTTGTCTCTTGATCATTCCCAAAATCCTTTGATAGCTTCTTGCTTCCTTGATATTCTCTACAAGTTCTTCTTTTTCTGTAACCTCGTATCGCCTTCTTGATTAATCAACTTTGACTAATCTATATTAAATATATAGTAGTTAGTCAATGTAGAAGATAAATATAGTATACAAGCTTTTTGCTCTTAATAATGGCATCTATATAAGACATCATCAAAACTAATCATATCTAACATTCTCCCCATTTTTGATGATGGCAAATACTCTAAGAAAAATATGGATGAATATGAAAATAGATTAGACCAACATATTTTTCTTGACATTTCTTTCCCCCTTATTTGTCATTAGCAAAAAGTTGAAGTATAAATAAGATATACTTAGAGACAAATATTAAACCAGATAAGAATGAAACAAGGAACTGATTTTCTCTCCTCGATTGAAATTGTTTTCATTCTAAATATGAAGCAATTTGGAATGTTTTTATGAAAACAGATTTGAAGGAGTTTGAAGAGGTTTTCAAAAACTTCTTTCACAATTAAGGCATATAGATACCAAACATGTGCAAAATTTCTATTGAATATAAAAAGATAGAGATTAGAAATGCTCATGTATATTCTGCAAATGATGGATGATCGATGAAGGCCCTTTGCTAGCTTTCTTGTATGCAATTCGGTTGAGTCCCCGTGGCTTGAGATGAAGCAGTTGTAGGCTCTCTTACTTTATGTAGCATAGATTAGCTGACTCTAATAGGTTTTCCGCCTACTTTGTAGAGCATATCTCAATTTCAGTGTGATTAAGCGTCAAAACATCTTCCCTTAATGTAATAGTTTCCCTTGTAGAGCATTAAGGAAGATTTTTGCACAGACTGAATTCTCCTACGATAATTGTAAAACTTTCTTGCAAGAGAGAATTATTAATGTAATCAGATATCAAAATGTTCCTTCCTATATGATATTTTCAAGATAAGATAATGAAAGGAAAATATGATATTAACTCATCATCAAAACTAATAAAACACAGTGAATGTAGATGAGTTTGCTTAAAAAAAGGTTTTCTTCAAATAAAGGAGATGAACTTTTAAGATATCAAACACATGTGAATGTGAAGCTCCCCCTTAATGAATGCATGATTAAAAAAAATATGAAACTCCCTCTAATGATACATAGTATGAAGAAATTACTTATACTTTTATGATGATAAAAATGTTTAAAGCATAAGGATCATTTTAAAAATGTGTTTGCTCAGGCTAAATTTCATGAATTATAATGGAATGAAATGAAATCAAGTTAGCCTAGCATGATTATGATATATGCATATTACAATACCTCACTTAAGTAATATCGTAATTACTCAAGTCACAATCATCTGTAATCCATAGATGCATAACTGGCTAGCCACTATCTGATAATGTGATCAATACTGAAGATCTACAGATTTGATGCATAAGGATGAGTTTCTGTGAAGTGTTGGTTGATCAATTTATAGAGTTGTCTGATCTTGTCATTCACAGAAGGGATGAACTTCAATATCGTTTATGGCAAGCTCAGTGTAGAATTGATGAAGTTCCTTTCTCACATAGCTCGAGTGGTTACTCATGTGATGTCCATGACTCTCAGGGCATCTTATCTTGAAGTTACAACTTTGTAACTTCAAATTACACAATAGTTGAATTAACTCGAGGCACAAGGATCAGCAAATGGAGTCATTCTTTACTCTGTTAGCCTCTGTTTTTCATCTTCTAAATAGAGTCCTGCAAAACAACAATATATGCTCTTTGGTACCCTATGTTACTTGGGTCCACATAAGATTAGACAAGACAACTCTTATGCACTTATATAATTAAATCACATGATATTTGAGCAAAGAGAATTAAATCAACAATGGTGATATCCAATTAGTTCATGTCACTTAGCATACAGGTCAACGAATAAATGATACCAAGAAAATTATTTCTCAATGACAATTTATAAATACACTGACGTAGGAAAGTATGTCCTTGATATGAATCTCACGAAATCTATGGGTAAGATTAAATTTTCAAAAAAAATGATAATGAAACATGTAAATTGTTTCAAATCTTGAATGTTCTTTCAAATTCTCTTGATCATTCTCCATAACTTAATTCTTTCTTTCTTCTCTTCTTCCTTGATCATTTTCCACAATTCAAATCTTTATTTCTTCTCTTCTCTTGATCATTCCCAAAATCCTTTGATAGCTTCTTGCTTCCTTGATATTCTCTACAAGTTCTTCTTTTTCTGTAACCTCGTATCGCCTTCTTGATTAATCAACTTTGACTAATCTATATTAAATATATAGTAGTTAGTCAATGTAGAAGATAAATATAGTATACAAGCATTTTTCTCTTAATAATGGCATCTATATAAGACATCATCAAAACTAATCATATCCAACAGATATCAGTAAGAAGTTAGGGTGAATTCGGAATCACCCTTAAGTGCATCAATCCCCCAGTTGCTCTACCCATTGCTATAGCATCCATACTGCACAGCTTCTGCAATGCTACAACATAGCTACTAACTACAACGCTATTCAGGTAACCCACCACTATAATCTATCGAAGCTTCCGCGTCCGATACATATGATACTAGCTATACTCCTTCCATATTCCTATGTCAACTTTCTAGTTAGATCTGCATTACACACAGGGTGTCATGGTTATGAGAGGTAGGCCCATTCCTGAAGCCTACAATAATAGGTCAAGCCTTGCACCGGCTGCCTAGCAAACACTGTTTCTTAGAGGTCTAACCTCGACTCCTTGCCAGTAAGACGAGGCCACAAATCTAGCCCTTAGCTTCTGCTAATCGACTAGTAATTAATTCACTGATAAGCAAACTGAATCTATTAAATTAAGAACTTGCAACGGGGTTCATTTAACACTTAAGAATTCATCCTCGTTCAGCCATAGGAAAATCAGTTCATGACTAACGAGGGAAACACAAAAAAGATAGTAATAGAATGACCCATTATCTAAATACTAAAATAAACGGAAAAACAGAAAGCTTGACGAAGTTCTGACGGCGTGGAAGAAGCCCTGTCACGTCACCACTCCACGTCTTCTTCTCTCCGTCATACTGCAAGGAAGGATGCTGGGTTATCCTAGAATTATCGTGCTCATGAAATCTCTCACTCTTCTTTCGAGTCTGCCGAATATGAAATCTCATTTTGGCTCTGCTTGACTCCCCGCTAGGGTTGACTTGCTGTTTCTTTTTATAATCCGACTTTCTTGTGGCGCAAGTTCCAACAAGCTGGGCTTTCCAAATCTGTCGAGATCCATCGCATCTTCTGACTATAGTAGATTGATTCTGCTGATCCTACGGGATTCTTCAAATCTTTCAGTTTTGATCCTCCGCATCTTCTATTTTATTACATCAGCAATCTACATGTCGTTCTCGACCTTCATTATTATCCATGAAATTATCTAGATAGAAAGGTCAGAAAATATGCTGCATAGCATTGCGTCCTTTCTTAGCACTTCGAGTTGCTGTCCGAATACTATAGCATAGTATCAGCTTTGCTATACGTTCTTTCTTAAAAAACAATGTAACTTGCTCCTTTCTTAGCACATGTTTAGGATGTAAATGGTTTCTATCCTTCAGTTCCCTATATAATGAATATATGCCTTTTTGCTTGGATTGTTTGCAGTTAAGCTTTTATTTACCATACAATTCAGTCATGAAATATAGGGAAAACATGGCATAATTTGTGCTCATCATGTACCAAAGGAAGGAAGCACGAAGAAGCGAAGCTCATCAAGGAAACCCACCTACACCTGAACCTGCAATGAATCCTGACCCAATGCCCTAGTTTCCAAGACCACCCGAGATTCTTGTGGAGCCAAAACAAGAACCCCCATCTCCCCCACTGACGCCTGAATCCCTACAAAGGATTGGATCTCCTCCTCTTCCCGACATACCCCTTGATCCCGAACTAATATACCAGTTATTCCCATTCCTAGCCCTCAATCTTGAAGATGAGGCAATCCCTGCTGTTCCTCTAGCAATTGTGCCTCCGGTCGAACAAGAACTAATGCCTGAACCTGAGCCCGAGATGGAGCCGGAACCGAAGTGGGAAGAAGGGGAAGAAGAAGGGGAAGATGAAGAGGAGGAAGATGAGGGAGAAGTGGTGAACGAAATAGAAGAAGATGACGTGTCAGTCATTTCATTCGTTGGAGACAATGATGAGGTCCTAAATGGGGTGGATGAGTTTGGCAATCTGCCTTTTCCCTGGGAGATTGATGAAGGATTGTTGGTAGTAGCCAAGAGAGAGTACCACGTGGCTTGCATGGAGAGGGACACCCGATAACTCAACACCGTCGGTATATGGCACGGATGCAGAATATTTATTATAATAGCGGAGTCAATGGGGTGATTTACCTACTTGAACAGTGGAAAAGGGTACTCCTGTACTTTCTCCCAATAACTTTTGAATGGATACATCGGATCATCGAGATCAATGAGAGTGAGCAGTACTTTTACCTTGACATCAGAGCTTACATCGCTCTCGTAAAGATCTGTGTGTACCCTTATATGTAAAGCCATGCCGGTAGAAGAATGTAGTAGTTAAGTAGATATGTGGAATAGTTGTATAAGGAAATGTATGGGGTAGAAGCAAGTAGTGGTAGAAAGGTTAAGGTAGAACTACGTAAGATGTAATATCTATAATGAAGTATTGTATGAATGTTAGTGAAGAGTAATGGAAGTATGATTATTATAAGTGTTCATGTCTCAACGCCCCATTAAATCTTTATTTGCTGAATGGTTATTTATTGGGTATTTTATATGTTGTAGCTAAAGATGCATCGAAGAAGAACTAGGGCAAGAAGGGAGCCCGAACCAGCCCGGAATGACCCAAAACCAGTATAACTCAGCAAGTGATGGCTATGTTGCAAGAACAAAGTAACATGATGCAGCAAATAAGAGCGGAGATAAATGAGTTGAGAGCCCGACAGGACCGAGAACAGGAAGAACAAGAAGAAGAAGATGGAGAAGAGAGTAATGACAATAATGAAGATGAAGAACAGGGTGACGACCAACAAGACCAGCAAGGAAACATGAATATAGAGACTTCGCTGTTTTGGGTCTCTAAGTTCTGTAAGCAGAAGACTGGATCTTACGTCTCAAGAAAATCTTCTAGGTACTAGGGTGCCCCGAGGAAAGGAAGGCATAGCTTGCCATTTACAAGCTCGAAGGGAATGCAGATCGGTGGTGGAGGAACACTGAGTCTACCCTCCATGCCTTAAACATCCCTATCACTTGGGAGCTATTTCAAGCCAAGTTTAATGAGCAGTATCAGCCTCCTTCTATTAGAAATGCGAAGGAATCGGAATTCTTGAGTATTAAGCAGGGAGACAACGAACCATTCGAGGATTACTATGCAAGGTTCACTCGCCTATCAAGATACTCTGCTTACCATCAGAACCCTAACGCTGAGAGGAGTATGGCTGATATCCTCCTTCGAGGATTGAAGTATGAATTAAGGGAGAAGTTGATAGCAAGGCAATTTTGCCTATTGAGCCAAGCTGTGGAGGAGTGTAGGATCGTGGAAAGGAACCTTAAGGACCTATGAGCTTCTCGAAGTTTCTCTGCTCACGGTGACTCTAGCCGCGGAGGTCTATCACAAAAGTATAAAGGGCAATGGTTCGGGAGCCGAGGCAAGAACAGGAAACCTTTCAGACCGGAAAATCAGAGTTACGAAAGGCCAGTGGAGGTAAAAAAATGCTTCAATTGTGGTAAAACTCATCTCGAAACGGTTTGCAGTAGGGAAATTGTCTGTTTTCAATGCCGAAAGCCTGAACACTTAAGAAGGGACTGTCCATAACTAAAGTCGGAGCCAAAGCCTCAAAATCAAGGAAGAGTTTTTGCAATGACTAGGGAAGAAGCCCAGAAATCCCCTGAAATGATACAAGGTATGATCTCTGTTCATGGTCACTCATTACATGCATTATTTGACATCGGTGCCAGTCATTCATTCATTGTATGCGATTGTGTGGATAGTTTGAAGTTAGATGTCCATAAGTTGCCATAAGACTTGAATGTGTCAACACCCTTAGGGGTTAAAGCTAAAACCGTTGATGTATGTTTGAATTGCGTGGTGTCTGTAAATGGGCGCGAGTCGATTATTGATTTAATCTGCTTGCCTTTGTGGGAGATTGATGTGATATTGGGCATGGATTGGCTAAGACCAATAACGTGATTATGGACACTGGAAATAGAAGGATAATCTATCTAGAACCTCTGCAAGGCTCTAGTGAAGAGGTCAAACTTAATCTTCTCACGGCCAATGAAGCTGAGGAGTGTATTAAGTAGGGTTGCCATGGATACATGGTATTCTTTTCGGTACAGGAAAAACCTGAACTATCGCCAGAACAGATACCAGTTGTTAAGGAAATCCCTGATGTGTTCCCTAATGACATTAGTGGATTACCACCAGAGAGAGAAGTCGAGTTCGCAATTGAGTTAATGCCTGGCACTGGACCAATTTCTAAGGCACTTTATAGGATGGCACCCAACGAAATGGCAGAAGTGAAGAAGCAAATTGAAGAATTGCTTGAAAAAGGATTTATCTGACCAAGTGTCTCACCATGGGGAGCTCCAGTCTTATTCGTGAAAAATAAGGATAGAAGTCTTCAACTTTGTATTGATTACAAAGAATTGAACAAGGTGACAATTAAGAACAAGTATCCACTCCCTAGGATCAATGATCTTTTGGATCAATTTCTGGTTCCTGTGTGTTTTCAAAGATTGATTTACGGTCCGGATACCATCAGTTGCAAGTCAAAGATGAAGACATTCCAAAGACCGCATTCAGGACCAGGTATGGGCACTATGAGTTTTTGGTAATGCCCTTTGGGTTGACGAATGCTCCTACTATCTTCATGGACTATATGAACTGGGTGTTCCACCCTTATTTAGATCAATTTGTGGTGGTATTTATTGATGACGAAGACTTTGAACTTTGCTTTCCAAAAGGAATAATGCTTGCCACTGAAGACTGGTGGTCGGTTAATTGAAGCACCGCCAGGTAATATTCCTTCCATGATCTTTCTTGGGATGTTAAGCCCTACTGAGAAACCAGCGCTCTGATACCAAATGAAGATGGAATATCACCTAGAGGGGGTGAATAGGTGATTATAAAATTCTTTCGCCGATTGCTCAAGAACACCAGAAAACAGAGATTGAAATAAGAACAGAAAGACACAAGAGATTATCCTGGTTCGGTCTAATTCTTCGACCTACGTCCAGTCCCCAGAACATCTGGGATTTCCACTATCTTTCAAAACAGTTACAATTACACACTGTACTCGAATGATCCTCTCACTAGGACTCACTCCCCCTTACAAGTTGTAATTGTACACCCACACTTAAGGTTCCACAACTTTAAGATTTTACAAAACAATAATCAAATAAGTGTTTAGAAACTCCTCACGAGTAGATAAGTGATAATCACTGAAGTACGATATATCCGAAGATATTAATGAAACAGATGAAACAGTTGAATACAATAAGCTCGAATTGAATGCAAAGCGTTTCGGTAGGTGGTCAATTCAATGCTTCTAGTATTTAGAGCTGCTTCAATTAATGACCGTTGGAGAAGCTTGAAGATTGACGTTGTGACTCTTGAATATAGCCGTTAGTCAAATGAAGTTTTGTTGGTCACTTTCGTCGTTAATGATTTTTGCTCTTCGCAAACATTCTTCATTCCTTTTGTTTTTCCCATTGAGAGATAGCATTTAATGCGTGAGCGGAATATCTGTAAATGCTTTACATTGAACAAAAAAGTGGTTGCCAAGGATATCACTGGTTTTGGCAACTGCATTTAATGCTTCTCTAACACACTAATTGCTTTATACCAATTTGTTGTTAATCCATGATTAAGTCATTTGAAACTCATTAGCAAACTGATTAAAAAACAATTAGGAATAATAACAAGTAATGATATCTGGAAATGAAATCTCACATGATGAATTAGGATTTACGAAGACGATGATTTTGAAAGCAGAGGATAATCATGCTTGAGCATAACAGATAGTATGCTTGGGCAGCAATGGAGAAATTATAATGACAGAATAGAAAATCATCCTATGCTCATGGGTACAAAAAAGGCTTTTAAGACCGGACAAAAGAGGTACTGTAAGACCGGACCCGACACCGGTCTTGTTCTAGCCGGTATTAAAAGTCTGTAACTTTTAAGACCAGACTCGAACCGGTCTTAAAGAAACTTTTTTAGACCGGACATTTTAAAAATTAGGTGTTAAAAGTCATACGATATAGACCTGATATATATTTTGTTCGGTCCCAAAACTCAACTTTTAAGACCGGACAAAACCATAGTCCGGTTTAAAAATATCGACATTTTAAAGACCGGATAAAGAAACTCCGGTCTAAAAAATACCGACTTCTAAGACCAAACGACTAACTAATCCGGGTTTAAAATTAATTAAATTTAAGACCGGGTACTTAATACATCCGGTCTTAAAAATTGAACTTTTTAGACTGGTCTTAATAAACACCGATCTTAAAAGACCAACTTTTAAGACCGCCTAGACTTTTAAATTCATCCGGTCTTAACATTTGAACTTTTAAGATCGGCACTATTATTTCCCAGTCTAAATTTTCCAGAAATTGTTCCCTGTTATATTTTGCCTAATCATATATATATACAAGCTATGAACAATCCATTATGAATAAATTGAATTGGGAAAAGAATACAAATATTATTCACCATGAGTTATGTGGACTCTTAATTTATACTATGATACAACACCTAAATGAATATATACAATAAGATAACTTACAAATACAATGATGAGTTACAAATACAACATGTAAATCAACATACATACCCAATATAATATTCACCATGCCTTCATCTGATCCCACCCAACAACGTAACATGATATCCCCTTTTATAACATATATATCGGATCCTGCCACAAATAAAACAAGAACAAAAGCTTCATAGTCAGTGACATTGTTTAAGAACATAGAAGGAATATAGTTAAAACCTTAAAGTTTTCAAAGAATTTTGCATATGAATATTACCTTATGAATTGACTCTTTTATAAAGGGATATCCTCCCATATCCCTTCTTGATGATCATTTCTTATAGCGGGTTCATTATCCGCTTCATCTTCTTCGTTCATGCTCGGTAGACCTTTGAAAAAGGAGTACTCTCAAAAAGACCATAATTTGAATGAATTTCCTCAATAATATCAATGACCCTTTTTCCTTGAAGAGCTACAGACCACATTTTATTTTTCTGATCGGTGATATAGAACACTTGTTTCGCCTGGTCTGCCATAATAAAAGGTTCATCTCCAAAACTTCTACCATTGATATCGACTAATGTAAATCCTAGCCGATCGATTCAAACACCATTATTGACATTAACCCACTTGCATTTAAAAATGAGAAGTCTAATTTTAACATAGTCCACCTCCAAAATCTCTTCAATAACCCCATAATAAGGCATGACTGCCAATTTAGGCCTCTTGTCTTTCGAACTGGAGAAGTGCATAGATTCAGCCTCTAACATAACACCACTGTTCTGGACGGTGCTCCTATCATCTAGGGACTTCGTGTAAAATGTATAACCATTTATCACATACGAATTCCAACTTATGACATCAACCCCAGGACCACGTGCTAACCATTTGATTGTATCAGAAACACATTCCTCTCCCTCGACCTTTTGTTTGAACCAATTTGCAAAAGTTCTGTTATGCTCCCTAATCAACCTTTGTTCAGTCATTAGATGATTTTCTTTCCTTACAGCTTCTTTATGTGCTTCTATGATGTCTTGAACTTCATCAACATTATTCAAGATGTATAAGTGGACTTGTGACAATTCATCAGGATCCACACATGCTGACGTTTAGAAAGCCCAATATGTCTTACTTTGGCCAAATAATTTTGACAAAATTCCATGGCTTCTTTAGAAACGTATTTATGAACAATTGATGCTTTTGGCCGGTATGCGTTCTTCACATACCCTTTTAGGAATTTCATAGATCTTTCGATTGGGTACATCCACCATAAATGGATAGGGCCGCACAACTTTATCTCCCTCACTAGATGAACAATTTGATGAACCATGATATCAAAAAATGTAGGAACAAAAAGCTTCTCAAGCTGGAACAAGATAAGATATCCTTCATTCTCCAATTCATTCTTATTTTCAATCTCGAAAACTTTACTACAAACTGAATTGAAGAAGAAACAAAGTCTAGTCAAAATGTGTTGAAGATCATATTCGGTGATGCCTCGAATAGCTACTGGGAGTAGCTGTTGCATTAAGACATGACAATCATGAGACTTTTAGCCTACTAATTTCAAGTTCTTCATCGATACATGTTGGGATCCGTACACGCAGCGGAATTGAAAACTTTTACAAATCCCATCTGAGGATCGCTCAACCGCGTTTAAATCAAGGTTCGTTAGAAACCATACCTATGCGAAATTCGTGAGCGTCCTACGTTCGATTTGAACACGTGGGCTACCTACTCGATCAACAGGAGTAGACTCTGCAAATCTCCTCCCTATACCGGTATCCACACGAACAGCCTCGAACACCGACGGCAGCGTGCTAGCGCCTTCAGTATTTTCTCATCTCACCTTTCTCTCTAGGGTTTCTCGCATCTTTTCTAATTCATCCGTCTACTTAATACGACTATATCAATATCTATTATATGGTTTCTAAAACCCTAATAAGCCATATTAAAATATTCAAAATTAATCCAATCAATTTTGAAATTCGAATTTCAATTAAAATAATATATTAATTAAATCTATCAAATAGATCTAATCTAATATATTTATTTAATTCAAATTATAAGCCTACATATTTAATTTATCTTTATAAATTAAATATGAGATATGATTTCTTTTTATTTAATTAAATATGAGATATCTCAATTTAATTAAATATATCTAATCTTTATTCAAAAATAAAGTTATTTAATTTATCAAATATTTAATTTATCAAATAAATTAAATAATATAATAATATTATTATCTAGAAATAATATCATTATTAATTTCAAATTTAATAATAAATATATATATATAATATCTAAGATTCAATGAATCGGACACTTTTGCTCGTGTTGGGCTATTCTTGTGTGCGACCACCTTGACCCATTACATGAGATTGGTAGTGGGCCGATCTTTGTACCAGCCCACAAGTCGCAAGCGGCCTCTTGCAAGACATTCTGACTACCCAATACATTTGGGGATCGATGATACGATACAACCTATCGTACAACCATGTCACGTCCCTTTTGTCACGCGATAATTTGGTCAAGGATGAGGCATGGATAATGTCAACTTCCTATTCTTGACCACTATTTTTTTGATTCTTGAGTAGTCTAACAATTGAAAAGGAAACTCTTTTCCATCGTAGTATGGCCATACATTTCTCAGACTCACTCATCGAGGGGGCCAGTATTATCTCTCTACAAATGTGAGGGACAAATTCCATCTTGACCATTCACATTCTTCTGCATGAAAACCACTGATCCCGATCCAAGCCTTTATCATCACCCGGTCATGTGACTTTTGACTAGGTCAAAGATCAGCGACTCATCATGTAGGAATCCATGATGATCTCAGGTCAAAGGGCGTTGTGACACGGTTATACATGAGAAAAGCTTATGACTTAATCCATGCAGCTTTCTCATAGTGGGTCGGTCCAGCACCTTGTACTCCTACAAGTGCTTATGACTTTGATTCCTATATCCATACCTCATCAAAGTCATACAGGTCTTATTTCATCTACGCTCCCGCGTAGATGACCGACCAGGGACATTTAGGATAATCTATAAGATATATCCAAGGATCAGTTATCACGATAAACATGCAAATGAAATGATAACTAAATGGAGATGACTTGCCCCTAGGACATAATTTCCAACAGACTCCCACTTGCACTAGGCGCAATCATTAATTACTCTAATTCCCATTGCCTTAACATGACGCTCATGTTTTACTTGTGCAAGTGGCTTAGTAAGAGGATCAGCATCATTGTCTTCTCCTGGTACTTTGCATATTTTCATATCACCTCTATTATTGATTTCTCTGATAAGATGAAATCGCCTGAGTATATGCTTGGTCCTTGATGTGACCTGGGCTCCTTGGTCTGCGCAATAGCGCCGCTATTGTCACAGAACAAGTCTATTGGATTTGAGATGGTTGGAACCACCCCAAATTCATTAATGAACTTTCTAATGCAAAAGTCCTCCTTAGCTGCATCTAATGTTGCTACATACTCAGCTTCTATCGCAGAATCAGCTACAGTGCTCTACTTGGAGCACTTCTAGCTTACCGCACCACCATGCAAAAGGAATACATATCCAAATTGCGATCTTGGATTATCTTGGTCAATTTGGAAACTCGCATCTGTGTAACCAGTCACACAGAGCTCATCTTCCAAAACACCATATACCAAGAATAAGTCCTTAGTCCTTCTTAAGTACTTTAGGATATTCTTGATAGCAGTCCAGTGACCCTCACCGGGATCTTGTTGATATCCACCGGTCATACTTAAGGCAAATGACACATCCGGTCGAGTACATAACATGGCATACATGAAAGATCCAATGGCGGAAGCATATGGAATCTCACTCATGCGGTCTCTTTGATCTTGTGTACTAGGACACAGATCCTTACTGAGATGGATGCCATGAGACATAGGCATGTAGCCTATTTCAGAATCCTGCATACTGAATCTATGCAGTATCTTGTCTATGTATATGCTCTGACTTAGGCCTATGAGCCTCTTGGATCTATCTCTATAGATCCTAATCCCTAGGATGTAAGTGGCTTCGCCTAAATCTTTCATTGAGAAAGACTTTCCTAACCAAGTCTTGACACTCTGCAAGGTAGGAAGTGAAGATGGAATATCATCTAGAAGGGGGGTCAATAGGTGATCTCAAATTCTTTTTGCAAACCTACATGAAGACAAGTAAAACAAAAACAGAGAAGTGAAGTAGATGATGAGTGCAGATTATATCATGTTTTCCCTATATTTCATGACTGAATTGTATGGCAAATAAGAGCGTAAACTACAAATAACCCAAGCAAAAAGGCATGTATTCCTGATATAAGGAACTAAGGGATGGAAACCATTTACATCCTAAACATGTGCTAAGGAAAGAGCAAGTTACATTGTTTTTAGGGAAGAACGTATAGCAAAGCCGATACTATGCTATAGCATTCCTACAGCAACTCGAAGTGCACTAAAAGGCATAAAGAAAGCTATAGCAAAGTAAAGGACGCAATGCTATGCGACATATTTTCTGACCTTTTTATCTAGCTGATTTAAGGGATAGAAATAAAAGATCGAGATCAACAGGTAGATTGCTGACATAATGAAATAGAAGATACGGAGGATCGAAACGGAAAGATTTGAAGAATCCCGCAGTATCAGCAGAATCAATCTACAAACAGAAGATGCGATAGATCTCGACAGATTAGGAAAGCCCAGCTAACCTAACTTGCGTCACACGGAAGTCTGAATATAAAAGAAAACAGCGAGTCAACCCTGAGGGGGAGTCGCAGAGAGCCAACATGAGACTTCACATTCGGCCGACTCAAAAGAAGAGTGAAAGACTTCACTAAGCACGAGAATTCCAGGATAACCCAGCATCCTTCCTCACAGTAAGACGGAGGGAAGAAGACGTGGAGTGGTGACGTGACAGGGCTTCATCCACGACGTCGGAACGTCGTCAAGCTTTCTATTTTCAGTTGTTTAATTTTAGTAGTTAGATCATGGGTCATTCTGTTATTATCTGTTTTGTGTTTCCTTCGTCAGTCATGAACTAACTTTCTGATGGTTGAACGAGGATGAATCCTTAAGCGTGTATGAACCCAGTTGCAAGTTCTTAATTTAATAGATTCGATTTGCTTATCAGTAAATTAATTACTAGTCGATTAGAGGAATCTAAGGGCTAGATCAGATATGTGGTCTCGACTTACTGGCAAGGAGTCGAGGCTAGACCTCTGAGAAATAGTGTTTGCTAGGCAGTCGGTGCAAGACTTGACCTATTTTTTGTAGGCTTCAGGAATGGGTCTACCTCTCATAACCAGTACACCCTGAGTATAATGCAGATAAAAACTAGAAAGTTGCCCTAGGAATATGGAATGAGTATAGTTAATATCATATGTATCGGATACGGAAGCTCCGATAGATTATAGCGGTGGGTTAATCGAATAGCTATGTAGCTAGTACTTATGCTGTAGCAATTGCGGAAGCTGTATAGTATAGATGCTATAGCAATGAGTAGAGAAACTGGGGGAATTATGCACTTAAGGAGGAGTCCAAGTTCAGCCTAATTTCTCACTGATATCTTCATCGATTTCCTTTGTTTATTTATGTTATTAGCGTAATCATCCAAAACCTTCCAACCAACTACATTTACTTTCTGATTGCAACTATCATAGCAATTGAGCGTCGCTCTTTGGTATCTCAGTCTCTGTGGGACGATACTATACTTTTACTTTATTACTTGTTCGACTGGTTCACTTGCCATCAAGGAAATCGACCAACAAGTTTTTGGCGCCGTTGCCGGGGACTGTTGATACCCTCAATGACAACGCCCCTTTTGCTTAATAGTTGTAATCTACGTAATAAAAAGCTCATATTTTTTCTGTTTTTGATTTTCAGGTACATTATGTAGTGCATGCGCAATTCCCCTTCAACCAACCTAGAGCCTTACGATCCTGAGATAGAACACACATACAAGCAAAGGCGCAGGAAGCAGAAGCGAATAAGTCAACTTTTTGACTCAGCAAGCATGGCGGATATGCCTGTCAACTCAGAGCAGAATCAACGAGAGCCAATACTGATGAACGGGGATAACTAGGTCCTTCCACCTCCAAACCCAGATTTAAACAAGGCCATAATGGAATTTGGAATTCCATATCTAAACAAGCTGAATTCGGCCATCACTCCGCCAACATTCAATGCAGGCCACTTTGAAATCAAAGGTGTCATGATTCAGATGCTGAATGTAGCCGGGCAATTTGGAGGACTTCATCCGAAGATCCGCACCTGCACCTCAAGACCTTCATGGAGGTGTGTGACTCCTTTATCATCCCAGGAATCTCATCCGACGCTGTCCGGATTAAATTGTTCCCATTCTCACTAAGGGACAAGGCTCGAACGTGGCTCAATAACCTACTTGCTAATTCCATCACCACATGGAATGATCTGGGGAGTAAGTTCTTGCTCAAATTTTTTCCACTTACTAAGAACGCTCAACTCAGAGGGGATATCACCAACTTCCAACAAAGGCTGGTGAATCTACCTATGAAGCCTGGGACAGATTTAAAGACCTCCTCAGAAGATGCCCACAGCACGGTCTATGCGAATGGGTCCAGTTAGAAACATTTTATAAGGGGCTCGATGGACAAACACGATCCATTATAGACGCCTCCTCTGGAGGATCCATCCTAATGAAGTCTTATGAAGAGGCTCATAACCTCTTAGAGCGTATGTCCATGAACAGTCATCAGTGGCAAGCAGACAGAGCTACATCCTCTCGAACCGTTGCAGGAATACATGAACTGGATGCTATGACTGCTCTCACGACTCAAGTGTCATCTTTGACTAATATGGTGAAGGGACTGACCCTTCCTTCTAGCAACACTTCGCTGCAACCATCGCAGGTAGCTTGCCTGTACTGTGGTGGAGAGAACTCTCACTCTCAATGCGCCACTAACCCTGAATCTGTAAACTTCGTCAACAACTTCAACAGGGGTAGTAACACCAACAATCCGTACTCAAATACATAGAACCCCGGATGGAGGTAGCATCCCAATTTCTCATGGAGCTCTCAAGGCCCACAAGCAGCGGGACAAGCATCAGGCCCACAATACTCAAACCGAGCATCAAACCCACCAGGGTTTACCTAGCAAGCACGGCAGCAGGGCAACGAATCAGAACCGCAGCACTCTATGTTGACTCTTCTGAAGGAATATATGACAAAAAATGATGCAGTTATTCAGAATCAGCAGGTTACCCTGAGAAATCTTGAAAATCAAGTGGGACAACTAGCTACCGCTCTTAACAACAGACCCTCAGGATCCCTGCCCAGTGAAACTGAAGTCCCCAGGATCCAAGGAAGGGAAGAAGTCAAGTTGATAGAACTCCGAAGTGGTAAAAGCCTAGAACCCAGAAAGGCAATCAAATAGCCTATGGTTGCCACTAATCCGCACTATGAGAAGTTTAAAGAAGGGCAAGAGAGTACTGAACAACTCCCTGAAGATGGGCAGAGTCAACCAAGACTGGCACAACCGGAATAGAATCTCAAAGAAGACGCCCACATTACCTCCGGTGCAAAGACTGGATGATCACGTGCAATACCCAACAGTGAATGCTACCGCATCATCATCAAGGCATAATCGTGACCCTGGACCTTCAAAGATGCCAAGGCAACCCCCTCCTTTCCCACAAAGGCTACAGCAGCACGGCCAAGAGAAACAATTCAAGAAATTCCTCGACATGTTACGGCAATTGCACATTAATAATCCTCTGGTGGAAGCCCTAGAGCAAATGCCCAGTTATGTAAAATTTATGAAGGAAATTCTGTCTAAAAAGAGACGACTGGGAGAGTTCGAGACCGTAGCATTAACCCAAGACTGTAGTGCCATGCTCACAAATCGGCTACCTCCTAAATTAAAAGATCCTGGCAGCTTCACAATCCCCTGTGCCATTGGACCTCAATATTCAGGGAAAGCTCTGTGTGATTTAGGAGCTAGCATAAACCTCATGCCCATGTCAATCTTTAAACAATTGGCAGTTGGGGAGGCTAGGCCCACTAAAGTTACGTTGCAACTAGCCGATCGCTCCATAGTTATACTAGAGGGAAAAATCGAAGATGTTTTGGTAAAAGTATATAAGTTCATTTTCCCTGTGGATTTCATTATCCTGGACTTTGAAGCAAATCGTGATGCCCCAATTCTTCTGGGAAGACCTTTCATGGCAACTGGACGTATGCTGATTGATGTGGAAAAAGGAGAACTCACCATGCGCATAAACGATGATCAAGTCACCTTCTCAATCCTCAAGAATTCAAGATTCGAAGATCAAGCTGAGAAGTACTTAACCTCTGAAGATGACGGCAAAGGCACTAAAGAAGTAGGAAGCCGTCCTGCACTGCTACACCATTAAATTAGCTATAGCAAGGTCCGGCTGAAAGACTTTAAAGCAAGCGCTATTGGGAGGCAGCCCAAGTTTGTAGTTCTTTAATAAAGGGAACGGGTCCAGCAAGATACATGCTACGGCATTCTACAAGGCATTATGCTCCAGAACAGCAATACGGGAAGGCCCACGGAACGCTAGTCAGGTACGCCCCCACCTTTACAATAAACAGTGTGTGCATGAATTAGATTTTGGTAGGACACCTCCGAGGGCCCACTACAACTAAGTTTAACTCTGAGTCAACAGAGGCGTGACGGTCCACATTCAAATTTCTACCTTTGTGTTGCCTACCATCGCCTTCTTCTCCTCCCGCGTCTTTTCATAATCTCACAGCCTCCCCATCTCCCTCCATTAGCCAACCATCATGCCTAGGGTCCTGAAAACAACGAGGCTCCACCAGGCGCCCCCACCGGTCAATGCCCGCCGTCACCCTAACCCACCCGCTCCCGCTCCCGCACCCTAGTTTCCCCTTTCTTTTTCCTGTTTTTATTTTATTTTGTTTAACTAACACTTTGCTTAGGCCCTGGGCGTTTGCCCTAGGGCTATTTTGTGAATGATGCTTGATTAATCTGCTTCTCTTGCTCTTTCTTATCCCCCGCCCCCTTATTACGCGCCCACTTACTTCTTATCGCTCCATTACTGCTACTATGCCAATGAGGGCATTGCATCGTTCAGGTGTGGGGGAGGGATTATTTTTGTGATCTGCTAGCTAATTCTGTGTATGTTTGATCCTAAATACTCTGCATTTAGTTTTTGGCACAAACTGAAAAAATGTTCATATTGCAAGATAGAGCATGAACAGAATTTTGGTAGCAATAGAAGGAATGCCTGTATAATTAAGCATAGCATCATTGCCTAAGAAAATCGAACCTTTAGGCTTGGGAAATTGACAATGCTAGCTAATCGATGCGGGGTAAAGTGATAGTAAGGGAGTTTAAAGGGAAGAACCACAATGGAAGGACTAGATTAAGCCTAATTGTTATATTTTAAAAGTGTGCATGTCTGCTAGTCCATGTTTGATCCTTGATTTGTCTTAGTTCTTTGATAAACTATCTGGCATCTGAGTTTGAAGTTCGTAGGAGAAAGGCATTCATGTCATACCCATCAACTCCATACACAAACAAGTTATCATTATCTCCATATTGCCACCCCACTCAGCCATAATGGTATGCTATAGCAGAATACAGTTGACAGAAGCAATTAGAAGAAACATATGAAATATGCTACGGCAAGTGCTCCATTGACAGGCTGCTTGCTTATCAAAAAAAAGGGCTTGGCACAAAGAGCAGCTAGAAATACAAGGAAGAGCACTCGGCTGAAGTCAAGATGTTGATCTACCAAACCTGCTCTAGCATACACCAACAATACCCATCTTAAAACACCTACCTATTCTCATCCTCGTAACCCACAAAGTCCTTTTGACGAACGAATACTTAGGTGCTAGAAAGCAATCTTAAAACTTTGACAAGGCTATGGAACTTCTGGGCTCATATGACAAGAGAGAAATTAAAATTCCCTGGGAGAGAGAGCGCAAACACTGAACTTGAGAGCCTCTTTAGACTTCTTCATCTAAGCAATACCACGCATCTTGAGCCGTTAGTGTTGGGCAGTGGGATTGTCGAAGGGGGAACGTTAACTGAAAGCAATGGTGTAAGCAAGGGTTAAACAGGCAAGAGGACTATGACTATGAGCCTCCGTTCGCTTTATTGTAATTTTGCCCAAGAGTGCAAAAAGCTAAGTGTGGGGGTATTTGATGAGTGCAGATTATGCCATGTTTTCCCTATATTTCATGATTGAATTGTATGGCAAATAAGAGCGTAAACTACAAATAACCCAAGCAAAAAGGCATGTATTCATGATATAAGGAACTGAGGGATGGAAACCATTTACATCTTAAACATGTGCTAAGGAAAGAGCAAGTTACATTGTTTTTAGGGAAGAACGTATAGCAAAGCCGATACTATGCTATAGCATTCCTACAGCAACTCAAAGTGCACTAAAAGGCATAAAGAAAGCTATAGCAAAGTAAAGGACGCAATGCTATGTGACATATTTTCTGACCTTTTTATCTAGCTGATTTAAGGGATAGAAATAAAAGATCGAGATCAATAGGTAGATTGCTGACATAATGAAATAGAAGATACGGAGGATCGAAAAGAAAAGATTTGAAGAATCCCGCAGTATCAGCAGAATCAATCTACAAATAGAAGATGCGATAGATCTCGACATATTTGGAAAGCCCAGCTAACCTAACTTGCGTCACACGGAAGTCTGAATATAAAAGAAAACAGCGAGTCAACCCTGAGAGGGAGTCGCAGAGAGCCAACACGAGAATTCACATTTAGCCGACTCAAAAGAAGAGTGAAAAACTTCACTAAGCACGAGAATTCCAGGATAACCCAGCATCCTTCCTCACAGTAAGACGGAGGGAAGAAGACGTGGAGTGGTAACGTGACAGGGCTTCATCTACGACGTCGGAACGCCGTCAAGCTTTCTATTTTTCAGTTGTTTAATTTCAGTAGTTAGATCATGGGTCATTCTGTTATTATCTATTTTATGTTTCCTTCGTCAGTCATGAACTAACTTTTCGATGGCCGAACGAGGATGAATCCTTAAGCGTGTATGAACCGGTTGCAAGTTCTTAATTTAATAGATTTGATTTGCTTATCAGTAAATTAATTACGAGTCGATTAGAGGAATCTAAGGGCTAGATATATGGTCTCGGCTTACTGGCAAGGAGTCTAGGCTAGACCTCTGAGAAACAGTGTTTGCTAGGCAGCCGGTGCAAGGCTTGACCTATTTATGGTAGGCTTCAAGAATGGGTCTACCTCTCATAACCAGTACACCCTGAGTATAATGCAGATAAAAACTAGAAAGTTGTCGTATGAATATGGAATGAGTATAGTTAATATAATATGTATCGGATGCGGAATCTCCGATAGATTATAGCGGTGGGTTTCGAATAGCTTTGTAGCTAGTACTTATGCTGTAGCAATTGCGGAAGCTATACAGTATAGATGCTATAGCAATGAGTAGAGCAACTGAGGGAATTATGCACTTAAGGAGGAGTCCGAGTTCAGCCTAATTTCTCACTGATATATTCTTCGATTTCTTTTGTTTACTTCTGTTATTAGCGTAATCATCCAAAACCTTCCAACTAACTACATTTACTTTCTGATTGCAACTTCATAGCAATTGAGCGTCGCTCTTTGGTATCTTAGTCTCTGTGGGACGATACTCTACTTTCACTTTATTACTTGTTCGACTGGTTTACTTGCCATCAAGGAAATCGACTAACAACAGACACAGGACAGTTTATACTGGTTTGGTCCAAAATCACTGAACTACGTCCAGTTCCCAGAACACATGGGATTCCACTATCTTTCAAGAACAATTACACACTCTGTAAACGAAGGAATATCCTCTCACTTTTAGACTCCACTCCCGCTTACAAGTTGTAATTGATACACCCTCTCTTAAGGTTCATCAACCTTAAGGTTCAACTGATATTGAAGTAAATGTTTATGAACTCCTCACGAGTAGATAAAGTATTAAACACTGAAGTAGAAAATAATGAAACACTTGAAACAGCGAATAATATTAAACTCGAATTGATTGCACAACGTTTTTGTAGATGGCGAAATTGAATGCTTCTCGTATTTATAGTGTTATCCATTAATGCCGTTGAGAAGCTCAGCTTACTAGCCGTTGAGACTCTTCATATTTCCGTTAGGCACAGGTGCACTTTGTTTGTGAAAAATCGACCGTTGCTTCATTTAATGCTTCACCGTCGAATGTACTTATCCAGAGTGTAATTCAGAGTAATAGCTGGGTTAAGTATTCCTTGAAAGAATGTTTTCGTCTGCTACTTGCTTTAATTCCAAATGTCGCTCTGTTTTTCTGAGTAGTGCATTTATTGCTCTGACACGTATAATTGCTTTTCGGAAAATCTTGAAATAAGCAGGATTAATCAACTGAAACTCATTAATAAAGAGGATTAAATATGATACAAACAAGTTTGAATATGATTAACAACAATTAGATAATGATTAAGAGAATTTCAGATGTAATTAATCATTCGTGAGACATGATGCATATCCAGGAGTAGTATTCTCAAGAATTGTTCTTATAGTTCTTGAGAATTAATGAAGAACACGGTTTCGCAATTGCCAGTTCAGAGCATTCTCGAGAATGCATCTTTCATACTCGAGAATCGCCCAGACAGGAACTACACAAGACAAAGAGATTAGAGAGGCTATCAATGATTCTCGAGAATTACTTCTCATTCTCAAGAATTAGATTGGATGCAAAGTGATGGATATATATATATATATATATGAATACTTATAATTTATTCTCAAGAATCAAGTTAGTATTCTCAAGAATTGTCTTTGCATAGTGGAACATTACGCGACTAATGTAAAAAGACTTCCATTCTCGAGAATCATAGCGATGTGAACAGATGTTAGTTTTTGATGCTTCATTCTCGAGAACCATATTGCATACTCGAGAATTGTACTTGAAAAACTTCTTTTGTTATGAAGACACTGGCTCATATTCTCGAGAATTAATAAGCTATTCTTGAGAATCCATTTCTCATACTCAGAATACTTTTAACATACAATGAATCAAAGGAGCACACATACTTCAATTCTTATTGAAATTCTTAAAGTCTTGTTATCATCAAAACATTAGGAGCTAACATTCTCCCCCTTTTTGATGATGACAACATTTAGGAAGAATTTAAATTTTAGATTTTTGAATAAGAATATGATATGTTTAATTCAGGAGTCAGTTCAAAAAATAAAGGAGACATAGCAAAGGACGCATAGCTATTCATCACAAAAACAAAATATCCATACATAGCTATTCAAAACAAAACATGTTCAACATAACAAAATGTGTCCATCACCTAATCTTATTCTATTTTATTCCTAATCATCAGCTGTCTCTCCCCCTTTGTCATCAATCAAAGAGGGGGAAGGATCAGAAGGGCCATCAGCTGGAAGAGTGGGTGATTCAGTGGAGGAAGGCTGAAATGGCATAATGGCTAACATAGATCTGAAGGAGAGACAGGAGCCATCTCAGGAGGCATGTCGAAAGTGGATGCAGGAGGTTGCGCAAATGGATGAGAAGCACCAAGAGATGACATAAAGGCAGCCAAGACATCTTCCACATTTTGAACTGATTTCTTGATCTCTTGTTGCTGGTCAAAGAGAACAGAGGAGTTAAGGTGCATTTCCTTTTTCATGTCTACCAGCTCAGAATCAATGGTTACAGCAACATGGGCCTTCAGATTGACCATTTCAAGACCCATAGCTTTGATCATCTCTTTGGTTAATTTCTGATAGACATCCAGGGATTACAAGATAGGTGTAATTGCGGTTTGAACGACATTCTTTATCAAATGTTGTTGAGCTGCCTGGGTAAAGGATGGAGCAGTAGTAGAGGTAGGTGCAGGTTCAGCTTATGAAGATTGGCCTTCCTCTGGATGCTTGGAAGTTGATGGCTTGGGATCTGCAGGAATTTCTTCTTTCTTTTTCTCGATAGCCTCAGTGAATGAGATTCGCATGTATAAGAGATGTGTTTTGCTAAATCGCTTGGGAAAAACAACCTTTTCATTCTTTAAGAGATACCAGATATTATTGAGACCAAGAATTTGGGAAATCAAATTTGGATAAGGGATGGTATATTTCTTGGAGCTGCTGGAGGTAGATAAGAAAGCTGACATCTCAGATATAACCAACTTACCCAGATTCCTTGGCTCTTTAGCTATGATTGAGGCCATTAACTGATAATCCTTAAGCACAAAGTGAGTGAAACATTGTCCTTTATTGACCAAGTTCTGACTATATAGATACCAAATAACTCTAAGTGTATTAGACATTTGAGGAGGCTTATGATTCAGGAGATTTCCATCTTAAGGTTTTTCTGGAAAAAGAAGCTTAAAGCATTCAGAATCAGAGAGAGTGGGAGGGTCCTCAGAAGCAGCAGGCAATCCAAAATATGAATTAAGAATCTCAGTAGTACTCTTAATTTGTCTTCCCCTAACTGAACTGGTCAAAATAATCCCATTATCATCTTTTTCTTCAATCATATTGTAGTAAAATACTTTTACCATTTTAGGAGAATAAGGAGTGGGAATTCCTAGCAGAGGCATATATGGAGCTAACCAGGCAGACAAATCTAGATTACACTCCTTTCTGAATGAGTCTAAATCAAGATATACAGTGGGACAGAAAGGTTGACTAGAATAACTTTGTGTAAAAGCAGGTTCAAAAGGAATTACCAAAGGGTCCTGACAGAACCTTGGAGGGCAGTGAAGAGCACTCTTCTGACCAACGAGTTTCGAGGCAAATGAAGATGGATGAAGAAGCTCAGGAGGCCTGTGAGGAGGTTTCTTGGGCCTGTCTTCCACACTCTTTGTTTGAATTTCGTGGGATTGAGAAGCATCACTGTCATTCAAATATGAGGTTTTAGTAGAATCAGGAACCACAAATTTAGATGGTGACCCTTCTTGGCTTTTCTTTTTGTCGAATGGCAGAGAGTGAGTTTGGAGACGAGTTGTAGGTCTTGGAGATTTATCAATGGATACGCCTTTGGATTTCGTTTTGGACGACTCTGTTTTCTCAGAAATTTGAACTTTTGGTCGATACTTCTTACTCATTCGAGGCTTCTTGGTTGGAGGGTTTTCAGGGGATTCTGATGAAGGCTTACCCATTGCAGAGTGACTAATTTCTAGACGGATGAGAAATGGAGGAAATGTGAATGGAGAAATGGATTTAGGGTTCGCCGAAGAGGGTTCGAACGAAGGAGATTAATAGCGAAGGGGAAAAAAATAAGGATTCGTCGATGGAGTAGAAAAGAAGATGTGAGACTGGGTTTCGAGAATGGGAGAGTAATGTCGGGTGAAAAGGAAAAGAACCGATGAGTCGGGTCGGATGAGTCGGGTCTGAGAAATGAAAATCCATAAGGACGAAACGACGCAGTGTGGGGTGAAACGACATGTTCTTTGATCTGGCAATTCTTGAGAATTAAAGGAATACTCTCGAGAATGCAATGTTGAACGAGCATCCTTTATCTGAGAACTTCAGTTCTCAAGAGTCATCCTGAGATTCTCGAGTATGCGAGAATATAATAGGGTCTCGTTTCGCCAATTCTTGAGAATTACAGGGTAATTCTTGAGAATTTGGTGAGATAACATGATCCCAATTCTTGAGAACTACAAGCAATTCTCGAGAATGCGAGAATTCTAGTGAGACCATGTTCACCTCATTCTCAAGAATTCCTTGTCAATTCTCGAGAATCATCACTTTAGAAATTTTTAGTTAAAGTCTGATTCATCCATTCTCGAGAATTCTTTAGTAATTCTTGAGAATTATAGTATAATTATGAACAGTATCTTCATGCGACTCTAGAAAACTTATCCAAAATCCGATATTTCTCGAGAATTCATTGACAATTCTCGAGAATACACTGAGATTTGCAGGGAAAGAACATATTGATTCTCGAGAATGACAAGATCATTCTTGAGAATTGTCATACTCTAAAAACCAATGTTTTCTATTTGCTGAACAGGGGAACCTACAAATCATTGTCTAGAAACTCCGATGCTTAAGTTAGTTTCTATTGATCCTCAAAACACAATTAAAATTATTTAACCAACATTTCTTACAATTCATTTGGATTTACCATTCCCAATTCTTGTCGGATGAAGTTGAACTGTTCCTTGGCCAAGGGCTTTGTGAAAATGTCAGCAAGTTGTAAGTGCGTGGGAATGAACATCACTTTGACATCTTTCTTTTGCACATGGTCTTTGATGAAGTGATGTCTCACATTAATGTGCTTGGTTCTTGTATGTTGAACTGGATTCTTCGCCAAGCTTATTGTGCTTGTGTTATCACACAGAATTGGTATTTCTTTCAGATGGACCCCCAAGTCAGATAATTGTTGCTTGTGCCACAAAACTTGAGCACATCAACTAGACGCAGCGACATATTTAGCTTCAGTTGAAGATACAGCCACAGTGATTTGTTTCTTACTAAACCATGATATGAGTGAGCCTTCAAGGAATTCGCATTGTCCACTCATACTTTTTCTATCAGTTTTGTATCCAGCATGATCAGAGTCTGAGCATGCAACCAAGAATTCTTGTTGACCTTTTGGAAACCAAAGACCCAATTCCTTTGTATCCGAGAGATATCGAAAGATCCTCTTAACATGTTCTGCATGTGATTCCTTAGGAATAGATTGAAATCTCACACACATTCCCACACTGAACTGAATATCATGTCTACTTGCCGTCAAGTAGAGCAATGATCCGATCATCCCTCTATATTTGGTTATGTTGAAATCTTTCCCTTTTTCTTCATCGGCATCCAAAGAGGCAGTTGAACTCATCGGAGTGTCGGTTCCATTGCAATTTTCCAGTCCAAATTTCTTGAGCAAATCAAGGAGGTATTTTGTTTGTGAAATGAATATTCCATCCTTCCGTTGTTTGATTTGCAAGCCAAGAAAGTAGTTCAACTCTCCCATCATGGACATCTCGAATTCTCCCTGCATTTTCTTGGAAAATTCTTCACAATGAGAATCATTAGTAGCACCAAATATTATGTCATCTACATATATTTGTACGACTAGGATTTCATTAAGCTTATTAGTTTTGATCAACAATGTTGTATCCGCTTTTCCTCTAACAAAGCCTTGATCTAAGAGAAATTTACTTAAACGTTCATACCAAGCTCTAGGAGCTTGCGTAAGACCATACAAAGCTTTCTTAAGACGGAAAACATGATATGGATGATGTTCATTTTCGAAACCGGGAGGTTGTTCAACATTATTTGTTTCTTTTCTATTCTTTGCAGTCTTACCGAAGATTACACTGATATTTTTCACCTTTTCATAAACTTGCTCCCCAGTCAATGCCACCGGAGCATCTTCATACTCCTAGCCACCAAAAAAGGCTTTCTTTAATCGACGATATGGGTGGCCCTGTCTAAGAAATCTCCTATGACCAAGATAAATCGTCTTTCTTCCATGTTGATGTTGATGGTAGCGTGTGCCTTCTTCACAAATCGGACATGCTTTATGGCCTTTTACACTATACCCTGACAAGTTCCCATATGCTGGGAAGTCGTTTATAGTACAAAATATCATGGCACGCAATTTAAACACATCCTTCTTGAAAGAGTCAAAAACATCAACACATTCTTCCCACAACTCCTTCAGGTCTTCGATCAAGGGCTGAAGGTAAACATCAATGTCATTTCTGGGTTGTTTTGGTCCCGAAATCAACATCGACAGCATGATGTAACATTGGAGATAAGTTGTAAATAATAAGGAGCACATGCCATGAACTATGTATGCTGCTAAGGCTTCCATATGGATTCATGACATCCGTGATAAGGGCAAGCCTAAGGTTCCTAGGTTCTTCGACGAAGTTCGGAAATAAATGATTGATGTTCTTCCATTGAGAAGAATCGGCCGGATGTCGAAGCTTTCCATCAGAAATCCTCTCATCTGCATGCCACCTCAAATTCTTTGCATCATTTTCATTCGCAAACAACCGCTTGAACCTTGGTATGATTGGAAGATACCACAACACTTTTGCAGGCCCCTTGTTTGACTTGTACCTTGGTGTTTCACATATCGGACAATTATGCTTCTCTTCAAACTATTTTCTATACAATATGCAATCATTCGGGCATGCATGGATCTTTTTGTACTCCATCCCCAGTGGACATAGTATTTTCTTAGCATCATAGTATCGATGCGGCAACACATTCTCATCCGGAAGCATGTCCTTAAAAGCCTCAAGCATTTCAGAAAAACTCTTGTCGCTCCTTCCATGACGTGCCTTCAAGCTTACCAATTTCAATACAGCGTTCAACAATTGGTATTTTTTACAACTAGGGTATAGCGGGGTCTCTGCATCACCGCGCATATTACCATATGCATGTGATTGATGAAAAGCCTCTTTCTCCTACATCACGAATAATGTCCTCTATGTGATCATCCATATCCGTGTCATTATCATCAAAGGCCACTTCCACATGTTGAGACCCGCCACTTGGTATTTTTTCACCATGCCATACCCATACTGTATAAGTCTTACAAAATCCTTCACAAATTAAATGTGTGTAGATAACTTCAGGACTTAGTCGCCTGTCATTCAAACATTTTACACAAGGTCAATAAAACTTCCCACTATCATCATGGGCATTTTGTTTAGCAAATTCTATAAATTCCCTCACCCCATTTCGATATTCAACACTCGTCCGTAACGCAGCTTATCCAACCGTGATCCATAGTAGAATTCCTATTTATGACACGGATATAAAATAAGGAAACACCAAATTCATATTTATGCTCAACGAAGAAACTTGCCCATTAGATGCATAACGAAGAAACAATTTTGGTCATAAATATCACAGTGAATCCAAGAAGAAAAATTAAAGCATGACGAGGAAATTAAATGCATTGCGTGAAATTAAATGTGGACTCACCTGTAGCATATAAATTCAAATGGTTTGCGGAGTCTTTCTTCTCCCGCCACGAACATTGATGTTGCAAACAAGAGTAACCTAAAAACATTTGTTGGTCAATTGGGTAGGTCAAAAGCGCAAATATAATCTTCAAAATACAATATTCATTAACAACACAGAGAAATCCACTAGAACATTTCATCGATTTCGTTAAACCCAGAAAACCATAAAGTTATTTAACCGAAACACCTCTTCTGACTTGGTCGATAGACGTTTAACTAAGGAAACAAAGTGATTGTCGAGAGAGCAACGCAAAGCGATCGACGAAGCAACACAAAAAACCGGAGAGAGAACCTAAGAAATCACTTTCGGCGTGACGAGAGAAGTTTTGAGAGGGAAATTTGATATTCTGCGCGACAGAGACGTGTTTTAGTATTTTGGATTTTATTAAAACCGGTTAATTATAAACTAGACGGTCCTAAATATATAATTACATTTTTAAGACCGGAAGTTTACAAAATGCCGAGTCCTAAGTTTTTATTATTCATTTACTTTTAAGACCGGAGTTTTATTAACATCCGGTCCTAAAAGTCTTCATTTTTTTTTAAAAAAAAGATGATTGGCTTTGGCGAGCACAGCAGCAACTCAATGAAAAACAATTAAAGGAAAACTTGAGAATATGAACAAAAAAAAGACACAAGCTTAGTGGTCTTAACTTTTATTAAGACCGTTTAATTACAAATGGACGGTCCTAATTTTTTATTATTCATTTAATTTTAAGACCGGAGTTTTATTAAACATCCGGTCCTAAAAGTCCTCTTTTTTTAAAAAAAAGATGAAAATTAAAGGAAAACTTGAGAATATGAACAACAAAATTCCAAGCTTAGTTCTTAATGCTTCATACATTACTGGAGAATATACACGTACACAAGAAAAAAAACAAAAAAAAAACAAGCAGCAAATTATAAAAAACAAGAATATGATCGACTAAACATCCTTGTCGATATCGGCGTGAAAATCATTAAATTCCCGCCGGATATCAGCAAGTTCCTGCCTTAATCGCATCAGCCGCAATAAATCAGTAGAGGAAAGAGGAGAGGGGTCAGTGGTAGGCACGCGGGGCCAACTTGTTGGAGAGGGGGAACATGAACCTCTTCATGGTCTGAAGGCTGGAGGGGGGTGGGGCAACTTATTGGAGAGGGGGAGCAGGAACCTCTTCATCATCCAAAATTACAATGGGTCCAACGACCCGAGACTCGTCTGTCACAATAGAACGCACTCTTGATGGAGGAGGCGCACCGTATAACGATCTACGGAAGGCACGAGCATCAGGAGTAAGAGCACCCCTACGAGCGGTTCTCTTGTATCTAACCTTGGGATGAGCAGTTGGGGCAGAGAGCCAAGTAGTGTGGAGTTACGAGAAGAGTGAGGAGTTACTAAGGATAGAGAGGTATGAGGAGTTAATAAATATGCGGTCTAAAATTCATTTATTTCAATGTTTTTCAATTCAATTGATTTTAAGACCGATATTTAATAATCCTAAAAGTCTATTATTTAAGACCGACCTTTTAAAATATATCCGGTCCTAAAAGTCTATTATTTATTTTTTCAATCAACTCAATTTCTTTTAAGACCGACATTTTGTCTTATATCCGGTCCTAAAAATCTTTTTTTTTCAATTCAATTTTTTTAAAGGTTCTAGAGTCGTATCGCTACACTCTCTGTTCAAATGAATGATTCGAGTCTCATCGACTTCCAGATAAACTTCCCAACTAGGCATCTCCTCGTATTCTGAGTAACTATGCGTCTCCTCGTTATTGTTTTCGGCGTTTCACATTGTTCGGGCAAGGTTCTCTATTTAAACCCGATGTTACTTTACTTCCTTCACATTCTTCCCCATCACTTCTGAAACATCCACAATAATGGCTGCTCCACCACCACGAGGTCCTCCTCCTCCGTTGCCTCTGGCTCCGACCCTCTACCAGATGATACAGTACATCTTGGCCCGACTCGATCACATAGACCGACGCTGCGGCTAGCTTTCTCAAGTCTATCACGCCATCAACGCAAAACTGTAGGCGGTACTCGATGCCCAGGACATTGAGTACCATCCTTCAGATGACGACCCCTCTGACAACTCCCTCCCCTCCGACAACAATGGGGGGAGTAGATGTTTTTCTTTTTATTTTTTATGTTTTTTTTTTCAGAATTGCCGCCGCTTTGCTCCTCACGGGGCAGCAGGTAAAAAATTATAAATAAATTTATTATTGTTTCCATATTTGTGAACATTGTCCTTTTCATTATCTTTTTTCTTTCCCAGACAAAACGGAAACAAACAAAACATCGTCATGTGTAAATGAACACTAAAAATTCGCAGAATACAGTTAAGAACATACAAAAAAAATTGTTTACCTTATTCGAATAAAAACAAACAAAGTGACTATTCTTGTCAAGGTTGGACCGTCGTTGTCGTTGGTGTTACCTCGACCTGAGTTGAATATTTTCAGTTTCCTTTCAGTATCTTCCTTATTTTTAGGACAAAAAGAAAAAAGACAACGAAAAGGGAAACCGATGATGCTGCTCAACATCAAGAGAGGTAACATCGACGACAACGAGGGCCCTAGCTTGAGCAGAACGCCAGAACCTCGGTTGTCTTGAACCCAAATAATTTGTCTGAAAACCGAGTATAAAACTATTAAGAGGAAACAAATATATACACAGTCCTAAAGGTTAGGCCATATTTAAAAAAAAAAATTATGAACTTTTAGGAGCGGATATAGAACAAAACAACGGTCTTAAAAGTATGGACATACTTTTTTATTAAATTAAACGTAGACATCTAGAATCGGTCGTAAAATAAAAAAGGTCCTAAAAGTCTAGCATATTTTTAGAAGACTTTTAGGACCGGACGTAATGATTTATCCGATCCTAAAAGTATGGACATACTTTTTTAGTAAATAAACGTAGACATTTAGGACCGGTCGTATAATAAAGATGCGGTCCTAAAAGTCTAGCATACTTTTAGAAGACTTTTAGGACCGGACGTAATTATTTGTCGATCCTAAAAGTATGGACATACTTTTTTAGTAAATTAAACGTAGACATTTAGGACCGGTCGTATAATAAAGATGCGGTCCTAAAAGTCTAGCATACTTTTAGAAGACTTTTAGGACCAGACGTAATTATTTGTCCGATCCTAAAAGTCTAGCCATATTTTTAGAAGACTTTTAAGACCGGACAAATAATTACGTCTGATCTTAAAAGTCTAGCCATATTTTTTTTAATTAACGAAGACTTTTAACACTGCATGTTTAATAACTATGCGGTCCTAAAGGTCTCGCCATATTTTTATGAACAAAGACTTTTCTCATTTACAAAATCATGTATCTCAAATTTCAAGCATAAATATCTAGAATGTATGAACGAATTTATTCTTGAATTACACAGTTTGTATGTTTATTTACAAATGAATGATTTGTTCGAAAAAATAAACAAATTTACAAAAAAATATTTTTGCTACAACATATATTTACATCCACATTTAAGACTTAATTAGGCCATACAGATATTCACAAAACACGTTGCGTATGTGCTCCACTTCATTATCAGGAAAGGGACCAGAAGCTCTAAACATTTGTAACATCAAAGACAGAAACTGAATTAACTTGTGTGCATATTTCATTAAGCCAGAAACTGAATTCAACCATAATATGTAACATCAAATACATTTACCTTTGCTAACAATTTTGTCTTTCCTCCCCTGATAACATCATACATGTGTTTCATGACGTATGTGCCACATAAGTTGGACCTTTTTTTTGTTCTTGACGGGTCTAAAACGAACAAGAAATATAGGATAAGTGACAAGAAATATAGCATATATATAGCTTACTGACCAAGTTCACAAGGAAGTGTTTCAGTGTCCAAATATGTACTAACCTCTGGGGTGTACCAGTTAGGTTTAATAGTTGCCTGAGACCCACGCTTTAATCTTACCTTGACTTGGTAGGTCAACATGGCACTATCATCAAAATCACAAATTTATCAATAATGTTCACTGAATATGCAACGTAGAGATTTCAGACAAGAGAATCAAAATGACATGCTTACTTGTTGACGGTCTCCTGCAATATAGGATCTGGCTTATTGTGAGTGGAGCATAAGAAGATAACTTTATGATCCTCCATGTACATAAGGACCAACTGCCAGTGGCGGCTGAAAATTCATAGCAGTAAAGTACTCAGAGATATATGTAGATGAATTGAATTGCATACAAGAATTGTGATATGCACCCGTGGAAGTATGGAAACACGTACACCTTTCTTCTCACTTCACACACCCTGGTTGACATGTATTCTTGTCTCAACTCCAAGGATGTTGTGCTTGCATAGACCGGGCACAAGAATCCAAAATCATTTATTCTGCCATGTTCAACCAATTCTTGATGCAAGAACCTAAAATAATGACATCGATCAGGGAATTAATATATATGTATGTGTGTCAAAAAGATGCAGTTAAATTATGTACTCATAGAATCAGATACTTACTTAATAAACAGTTGAATGATTGCATTACTAATCTCCTGTCCAGGAATTAGCAGGGACATTACATCTATATTGTCAAGGTAAACATCTTCAGGATGAGGGACGCCTACTACTTCTTGGACAGGCCACGAATTATCTGTAAAATAATTATTGTTTGCCAAATCAGTTATTTTTTGCTTGGCAGTCAAATGAGCAGTAGGGGATGGAACTTGAGGAGGAGGGATGCGGCTTTAGGGGGGATGGAACTTGAGGAGGAGGGGATGCGGCTTGAGGAGGGGATGGAACTTGAGGAGGAGGGATGTAGCTTGACGAGGGGATAGAACTCGAGGAGGAGGTTGCTCGATCGTCTGTCCAACAATGCAGCTCCCCTAGTGCTCGCCGCATAACCGCAGGAGAATGTGTGACGGGAACACTGCTGTCTGGACGAGAGCTAAAAAGTAGCCTTATCTGATTCATTTCCTCCTTCATCTGGCTCATCTGGGATTGCCACATTGCTTCTTTAGCCGCTGCTTCCTCCTTCATCTGTTCCAACTGGGATTGAAGCATTGCTTCTTTATGTTCCATCTCCTCCCGGGTAACCATACTTTGTTTGTGGCGTTTGGATTTACCAAAGTATTCCTTCAGGCCTACTAATCCTCCAACACCCCTTACACGCCCCGCGTGATCCGGTTTTCCGGCCGCAATGGAACATCATTCCTCCCGTCCGACACAAAAGATCCCTCGCTTCTTTATTTTTAAGATCTTCCCCGTAAGATACAGATAACGAGAAGCTTAGTAATGAAACATGTTTAGTAACTAAAAATAACAAAAATGATACTTACAATTCTTTCAAAGAACTACACGAGTTTGTTCATTCGTGTAGGCGCCGCTTGGCTTTTGCCGAATATGCAACCACAACTCCTCGCGACGTATAGGAGATGGCTGATCAACTACGGCAGAAGGATTGGATTCCGCTTCATCTTCCAATCTCTTCCGCTTGCCCGCCATCAATTCTTTTTCGGCCATTTCATATCCGCCGCGAGAAGCCCTATGCGGGCAATCATTCTTTCTCCCTATCTCCTGTGCTTTTGCCCTTCTTATCTGTGAATCAGAATTGAAAAAAAAAACTATTAATTATGAATTCCAGCCATTGATGTCTAATGTAAATTAGAACACTTCGCTTCATATAAAGGTCAAACATTAGTCAAATTCACTTCATCAAGTTTCAACATCTTATTTAAGAAATATGTAGAATGGTAGAAGAAATTGGGAGAAACATAGGAAAGGAGTTGCGTAAATGCCGCCAACTCGGTCAATTCATTCATTCATCATAACTCGGTTCCTACACATATTAGACTAACCTCTTATATATAGTTAGAGGGTTGACTCATAACAAGCCTTGCACCGAAACCATTACACAGTTAACATACTAACATCACAACAAAGAATGTCTAACAACTACCTACTATAACAGAACTAAGACTATATAATTGAGACTTGACTCTTATGCCATTATTATTTCCTTAATTACCTTCTTAGTATTTTACCTTTTCAGGGTCTACATATCAGACTTGCATTGACAAAGGCAGGAAATGTATACTTCTATTAACTAAAAGGATTAGATGAACACAATAACATTCAAATATCCGCACAGGTTAATAAGCACACAAAAAGGCAAACAAAACTAAATATAAACTAACCAGAGCTTCAGGAGTGGTCTGCAGCTGAACAAATTGTTGCCAAGTTTGTTCATCAATATATGTGTACTTTTCCCAAGGAAGTTCTTGAGGCGGAACCTCGGCAAAAATATAGGTGTTAGCTAGAAAGGTCTTAAACTTCCTCCACCGATCAGCATAATAAGATAATGTCTTCTCTTTCAACTTCGGACAGTCAGGGATAGTGTATGTAAGCCGAATAGTGTCCTAAATAGGATCCTTTACTTTGTGAAGGTCCACACTTTTCCACTCATCTATCAAGATGCTAACCTTGCTGCGTGCAAGATAGCCAACAAAACTAGTATATTTGGATTTCTTGGGACCGAAAGGTTGCAACTTTTCATTAAACTGAATCTCCAGCTTTGAGGAAGAAGTCCGACTTAGGGTTACATCCTGCATTCGTGTTCTTCTTCTACCACGACGTGCAGGGTGGTTACGAGGCTCATTGTGAGATGAAGACGGTTCGTTCGGACTCACACCAGTCATAGTAGTAACTAGCGTTCCCGGAATAGGAGTAGAATCGTTTTCACCGTTCATTTTCGAGACAGGAAGAGAGGTAATGCAACAGGAAGGGTTTCGCAACGTAAACATAGGTTCTTCAGTGATAGTAACAAAAGCTTTCGCGCGAAGAAATGTATATTTGGCGGTTCATTTTTAAGACCGGATATAAAAAGGGACGGTCTTAATAATTAATATTCAAGACCGGTCATTATATGGTCCGGTCTTAAAAGTAATTAATTTTTTATTCGCATTCTTTTTCTATATTTTATACCGGCCTCATTTTATGTCCGGTCTTAAAAGAATAACTTTTAAGACCGGTGTTTATTTACATTCGGTCTTAAAAATTTATTACCTTTATATTTAAATTTTTCCTTTTTCTTTTGGCCCGCATAAAATATTAGTCCGGTTGTGTGAGATTTCTCCATAAAGTAATTGATATTTGAATATTTTTTAATAACATTTTTAAGACCAGCCTTGTTTTTAACGGGTCTTAATAATATATTTAAGACCGATGAAAAAATGTCTGGTATAAGAAGTTCTTTATATTTACAAAACTGCCACCGGTCATACATAAGAAGTTCTTTATATTTACAAAAAGCGCCACCGGTCATACATAAGAAGTTCCTTTTATTTACAAAATCGCAATTTGATCATACCTTTAAGACAGTATGGCGTCCAATGTCCGCTCTGAATGAGGCGGTCTTAAAGCCATTTTTTGCACTAGTGGAAATTTAATTTTCCGCGCGACAGAGATATGTTTTAGTATTTTGGATTTTATTAAGATTGGTTATTTATAAAGTATCCGGTCCTAAAGATATAATTTTATTAATTAATTTTTAAGACCGGCGGTTTAGAAGACTCTGGTCCTAACTTTTTACTGTTCATTTAATTTTAAGACCAGAGTTTTATAAAAAAATCTGGTCCTTAAAGTCAAATACTTTTTATACCAGTTAAAGTATCCGGTCATAAAGGTCCTCATTTATTAACCAAACTAAAAAAAAAAAGAGGATTGGCTTTGGTGAGCGTAGCAGCAACTGAATGAATAAAATAAAGGAAAACTGAAGAATATATAAGCTTTTTTAATTACTGGAGAATATGAATATAAAAAAGACACAAGCTTAGTTCTTAATGCTTCATACATTACTGAAGAATATGCATGTACAAAAAAAGAAAGAAAGAAAGAAAAACAAACTGAACATTATCAACGACAAGAATCTAACTAAACATCCTAAAGCTTATTATCCTCCAATGCCTTGGCGAATCGGTGTGAGTAGCATTAACTTCCCGCCGGAGATCAGCAAGTTCCTGTCTTACTTGCATCAGCAATCTCTTCATCATCCAAAATAACAATGGGTCCAACGACCTGAGACTCTTTGGTCACAATAGAACGCACTCTCACTGGAGGAGGCGCACCGTATAACGATCCAAGGAAGGCACGAGCTTTAAGAGTAAGAGTACCCCTATGAGGAGTTATCTTGTATCTAACCATGGTTTGAGGCTTTGAGCAGTTGGGACAGAGAGCTAAGTAGTGAGGAGGTAGTGAGGAGTTAATAAGGACAAAGAGGTAGTGTGAGGAGTTAATAAGGGCAGAGAGATACGCAATTGATTATGATTTTTGTGTTTCTACTTTAAGACTGTCCTATTATCATATGTCCGGTCCTAAAAGTATATTATTTATTTTTTCAATTAAATTACTTTTAAGACCATCATTTTATTATATATCCGGTTCTAAATGTCTACTATTTATTTTTCCAATCAATTCAATTACTTTTAATACCAACCTTTTATCTTATATCCGGTCCTAAAAGTCAATTATTTTTTTTCAATTATTTATTTTTGTAAAGTAAGAATTTTTCCTTTAAAAATATTACTTTTAAAAATGGATCTTTTACAATATCCGGTATTAAATGTTCAGTCACTTAAAAATTACTCGATAGCATAATCGTATCCTTACACTCTATTCACATGATCCAGAGTCTCTTCAGCTTCTAGGTAAATTGCTCAACTATGCGTCTCCTCGTATTCTGAGGAACTATGCGTCTCCTCGTAAAACGTTTCCAGCATTTCATATTCTTCAGGATCGGTTCTCTATTTAAACCCGTTGTTACTTTAGTTTCTTCACATTCTTCTCCATAACTTCTACAACTTCCACGGCCTCCTCCACAGGCTAGCCTCCACTGTAATGGCTGCTCCACCAGGTCCCCCTTTTCCTCCTCCTCATCAACCTCATCTCCCTCCTCCATTGCTTCCAAATCCGACTGTCAAGCAGTTGGTGCAGAACGTGGTGGCCCACGTCGATCACATCGACCGACGCTTGGGCCAATTGTTTCAGCTTGTTCATACCGTCAACAACAAGCTAAACATGGTACTCCACGCCAATGACATAGAGTACTATCCTTCCAAAGACGAAGCCTCCGACGCCTCCTCCATCTCCGACAACAATGGGGAGGATGAGTTGTTTTATGGTTTTTTTTTGTAAAAAGGGCAGCATAAAAATTATTAAATAAAATTTTTAAATTTTGTTCTCGTGTGTGTTTATGCATTAGCAGAATATCTAGAAAGCAATCTTCATCTTACCAATATAAAAGTATAGCAGTAAGCATCTCTCTAGCCAACACATCAACAAAAATGGTAGACTCAAAACACTAAAAATAAAAAGCAAGGCAATTATAAAATATGGATAATGGAGAAGATAGTTACACAGTATTTTGTAAATTAATAATGGAGGTTGAAATAGGTACAAATATTTAATTTAATGTTTTTATTATTCTCTCTAAATAAATAAAGTAAATCGATTATGAAATATGAATAATAGGAAAGTAGTTACAAAATATTTTGTAAATTAATAATGTAGCGGTAGCTACAAAATATTTAATTTAATATTATGATTATTCCTTAAATATTTAAGTGATTTTTTATATAACAATGTATTTGTAGGAATTCTTACAACGCAGCGGATTAAAATTTTAAGAATCCCGTCCCGAGGATCACTCAGTGCGTTTAAATCAAGACTAGGAATCCGAAACTACCTTTGGTGAATCCGTTCGTCTTGTTTCCTTTGAACCGGTGGGCTACCTCCTCGATCAATAGAAGACGACTCGTTGAATCGGCTTCCTCTACCGGTATCCACAAGAACAATTTCCCGAACACGGCTACGGCGGTGTGCTAGCGCTTCTTTCCGTGTCTCTCTAGGTTCTTCACCACCAGATCAGATTTTCTCTCGTTTTTCTATATGGCTTATACACACAGACAACCATCATAAGCCTCAAAAGCTTCTGTCCATTTTTCTGTGCATCAATTCGTATTAATGCGTATTAATACGTATTAATGTACAATTAATCCGTATTAATGTACAATTAATCTGCATTAATGTACAATCAATACGCATCAAGAATTTGAATTTCGAATTTCAAAAACCGCTTTTTGAAATCTGAATTTCAATTCTTGAATTAAAAAAAATATTAATTAAATCTATCGATAGATCTAATCTAATGTATTTATTTAATGCAAACTAAAAGCCTTCCGATTTAATTTATCTCTATAAATCAAATCCAAGAAATAATATTCATCTATTTAATTAATTATGAGATACCATATCTCAATTTAATCTAAACAGATATCTGATATTCTTATTCGAATATTAAACGAGATACATTATCTCTATTTGTTTTAGATATTTAATTTATCAAATAAATTAAATACAAAACAAACATTATATATATAATAATATTATAATCTCCATTAATAATATTAATATATATATATACATTAATTTCGAATTTTAATAAATATATATAAATATATATTTATCCTAGATTAAATTTAGTATTCATTAATTCCATATCAATCGAGATTCAATGAACCCGGACACAAATGCTCGTGTTGGATTATTCTTGTGTGCGACCCCGCAGCCCATATGAGATTGGCGGTGGGCCAAAATCGATCGACCCACAAGTCACAAGCGGCCTCTAGCAAGACATTGCGACTACCCAACTCACATGGGGATCGTTATCACGATACAACCTTATCATACAACCATGTCACGTCCCTTTGTCACGCGATAATTTGGTCAAGGATGAAGCATGGACAATGTCAACTTCCTATTCTTGTCCATTACTTCTCGATTCTCGAGTAGTCTAATAAGTGAAATGGAAACTCCTTTCCAACATAGTATGGCCATACATTTCTTAGACTCACTCATCGAGGGGCCCAAAGATATATCTCTACAAATGTGAGGGACAAATTCCATCTTGACCATTCACATTCCTCCGCATGAAAACCACTGATCCCGATCCCAGCCTTTATCATCACCCGATCAAAGGTGACTTTTGACTAGGTCAAAGATTAATGATTCATCATGTAGGAATCCATGATGATCTCAGGTCATAGGGCGTTGTGACGCGGTTATATATGAGACAAGCTAATGACTAGATCCATGCAAAGCTTTCTCATAGTGGGTCGGTCCAAAGACCTTGTACTCTTACAAGTGCCCATGACTCGATTGTATCTCCATATCTCATCAAAGTCATATGGTCTTAACTCATCTCGCTCCCGCGTAGATGACCGATCAGTGGACATTTAGGATAATCTATAAGATATATCCAGGGATGCAGTTATCAATACAAACATGCAAACGAAAATGATAACAAAAAGGAGAATACTATAAATATCCTAAACGTTCATTGTACAATGACTTGCCCCTAGGGCATAATTTCCAACAGTATTTATAAATATATTACCTCTCAACCGCGAATCGCGTGGGCCTTAATGGCTAGTTATTTATAATTAAACGAAGACTTTAAGACCGTACATTTAACATATATATGGTTCTAAAAGTCTGACCATATTTGTTAAATTAAACGAAGACCTTTTGGACCGGACATTTAAATAATATACGGTCCTAAAAGTCTGGCCATATTTTTTAAATTAAACGAAGACTTTTAGGACCGGACATTTAACATATATACGGTCCAAACAATCTGGCCATATTTTTTAAATTAAACGAAGACATTTAGCACCGAACATTTAATAAATCTATGGTCCTTAAAGTCTGGCCATATTTTTTACATTAAACGAAGACTTTTAGGACTATTTAACAAATATACGGTCATAAAAGGAAATTGTTTGAAATGAATACATTTAGCAGCCACAAATGGACACAAGGAAATTGTTTGAAATGAATTAACAAATTATTATTGTTCATTAAACAAATTGGACAATTGTTCATTTACAGACCGAAGATGATTGTTGATACAACATATATTTACGAATCAATTCACAAATCAATCATTTTTCTGACTTTCCGAGATCATCAGATCATACAGATATTCACAAAACACATCGCGTGTGCACTCAATATCACCATCAGGAAAGGGGTCAGCACAGTCAAACGTCTGTAGCATCAAATATATAAATATATTAGTTGTCCTTCCTTGCATCAAAGGGGTCAATGCATAGGCAAAGGTATGTAATATACATTTACCATTTCAGTGATGTTAGTCAGTGGTTGCATGACAATATTATACATGTTTGTCAATACGTAATGGCCACATAAGTTGAACTCCTTTGGTTGCCGATGGGTCTAAAAATGAACAAGAAATATATAAGAGCATATATTGCTATTGACCAAGTTCACAAGGCAGTGTGCCAGTGTCCAAATATGTACTAACCTTTGGTATGATCCATGTAGGCTCTTTGACTTCAACCCCAAACCTTTTCTTGACCTTTTGTTGGAATGATTTGAAGGGCCTATTGTCAAAATCACAAACTTACTCAATAATGGTCGCTGAAAATTTACAGCAGAGATTTCAGACTAGACAATCAAAATGACATGCTTACTTGTTCACGATCTGATTCAATGTAGGCAGTGGATCTTTGTGAATGGAGCATAAAAAGACCACTTTATTCTCATTCGCGCAAATCAGAACCAACTGCCAATGGCGACTGAAAATTCACAACAGACAAGTACTCAGTAATATGTAGCATAATTAAGGGAATTGCAGAAATGAATTATGATATGTACCTATTGTAGTTTGGTGCCAAGTACCACTTTCTCCTATTGGTGGACAATCTTGATGTTATGTATGATTATCTCTCCGTTAAGGGTGGTTGACTTATGTACTGTGGGCACAATAATCCAATATCTTGGCTTCTGCCCTGTTGTTCTAATTCACGATGCATGAACCTACAATAATGACGTCAGGGAATTAGTATATGAAAGTGGAGCTTAATCACCAAGAGAGGGTGAATTGGGGATTTTAAAAATCTTTCCTAAGTGCTCTGTTTTTTAACACTAAAACAGAGCTAAGCAGAGTATAGGAAAGAAGAGCAAGACACAAGGATTTATACTGGTTCGGTCCAACCTCTTGACCTACGTCCAGTCCTCAGACTCTCTAGGATTTTCACTATATCAATTGATTACACCCTCTGTAACTCAAGAGTAATTCTCTCACTAGAACTTACTCTCCCTTACAAGTTGCAATCAATATCCCAATCTCCAAGTTCCTTGACTTGAGATTCTTACAATGAAATGATTTACAATAAATGAACTCTCTCTAAGAGTGGATAAATATAATCACTGAAGGTCAATGTATCAAAAGATACTTTACAAGTGAAAATTGAAAGAGTAGTTGGTAAACTTGAATGTAGTTCATTTTCAGCAGATTAGTTGTTGAGAAGAATTGAATGCAACTCTATTTATACAAAGAGAGCATTAAATGACCGTTGCAATCTCCATTATAGCCGTTGGTGGATTAATCTAGCTGTTGGAGGCACTTTGGTGTCTTCTTTCTCTACTCTTTAGTTAATTCCTTTTGTCCAGAGGATTTGTATTGACTTTCCTTGTAATAAATCTGTTGGAAGAGTTGCTACTGCGTAGGGAAAGGAAACATTAATCCCTTTGCAATGTGTGCAGAATGGTTGTACAAAAGGATGCAAGTTTTCTGGACTTTGCATTTAATGTGCTGACGTCATTTTTGCTTTTGTTCAAATCTTCATTTAACATCATCTAAATCATCTGAAACTCACTAACAAACTGATTAAACATAGTTAGGAATAGTAATGAGTGATGATAAGAAGTATTGGGTTCAATCACAAAGTTTCACAAATTCGTCAGATTTGAATTCAAACTCAACGACACAAACTCGAGTTTGTTTATCAAAACAGGAGTTTGTCACTGTGCACTAATAGCAAAACTCGAGTTTCCTTCTTCCAGAGAGGAACGTCATAATTTGAACTTTGGACCATATCTTTGAATAGGAGCAAAACTCGAGTTTCCAATTACAAACTCGAGTTTTGGACTCTTGATATGAAAAATGAGTTTAAGTACAAAACCTCAAAACTGGAGTTTTCAAAAACGTTGAAAAAGAGCAAAGCTTTCTGTTTGGCTAAAACTCGAGTTTTCAAAAACTAAACTCGAGTTTCCTTTTAAATATGAAAACCTTAGAAAAACTATGCCAAGACAAAACTTGAGTTTTCTTATCAAACTTGGAGTTTTCACAAACTGAGTAAAACTTGAACTCTCTGTCAAGTGCAAACTCGAGTTTTCATAAAAATTTGGAAAACTTAGAAAAACTCATGGCAAACTGAAAACTGGAGTTTCCATATCAAAACTGAAGTTTGCATAAGCCTAAAATGTTGGAGACTCTCTGTATGACCAAAACTCGATTTTCGAAATGGAAACGAGAGTTTTGTCTTCCTCAGACAATTTGATGAGTCTCTGTATCATGCAAACTGGAGTTTTCTATGAAAACTGGAGTTTTGTCTAGGTGTGAAAAACTTGGAGTGCTCTCTATAAGTCCAAAACTCAAGTTTCTGAATGGAAACTGGAGTTTTGCTTAGTTCATTAAAATTGAGCTATTCTCTGTCAAGTCAAAACTCGAGTTTTCAACCCAAAACTCGAGTTTACCTTTCACAGTAAGTTTTTCAACTTACCAAAGACAAACTTCATCTTGTGTTTACAATTGTCAGTTATCATCAAAACTCATAGAGAACTAACATTCTCTCCCTTTTTGATGATGACAACACTTGTAAACCAGAATTTCAAGAGTTTGACTGAAATCACATTTTGAAATGGATTTTGCATTTGACATTGTTTTAGAAACCTCAGGAGTGTTCACAAAGATGGCATTTTGAAAAACTTAGGCATGTTGAAACATGATGTTGCACATAACAATATTAAAAAAAAACTTCAAATTCACAAAATGCATTTCATATAATAGGAATTACATCATAAGGTTAACTGCATAATGGCATATTTCATAGGAACTACGTCAAACTGAGAAATTGCAGAAACTAAGTACAAAAGATTCAAGACTCAAACACTCTACATTTCTCAAGCTCAAACTCAAATTCTATTCATTGCCTTTATCTCCCCCTTTATCATCTTCAAATGGGGATGAAGCTGAGATAGAAGGTTCAGTGAGAAGGTCGACAAGTGGAGTTGGAGGAGGTGAGTCATGGGGAGGCAGAATCTTAGTTGATGGAGGTTGAGAGGAATTAAGAACCTCAGTGGTTGGAGTAATTGGAGATAAGGAGGGTAGAATCTCGGTGGTAGGTGTGGAAGTGGGAATAGGAGAAGAAAGAATGGGAGAAGATGGTTTAGGTAAAGAGGTAGGAACCTGAGGAGTGGTGAAAGTGAATGAAGGAGAGGAGGAGGGCTCAGGGTCAGGCTTCACATGATCAACAACAAGCCCTAAAGTGCTTGGACCAGAAGAAGTACCAAAACCAGAATGGGAACCAATATTGAGATGCTTTATTATCTTGTCCACTTTGTCACCCAAGCTCACATTGGAAACCATCAATGTGGTTAATTTGGCATCGTGATCCAACATATGTCCAGTAAGATCCTCAACCTTCTCACTCAGGTGTGCAGACACAGACTCAATCTTTTCCTTCTTCTCATCCTGCACATCAACCATCTCATGGTTGACTCTAGTGAGCTCAGCTATCAACTTCCCTACCTCAAACTCAATCCTAATGGCCAGAGTAGCAAGAGCAGCATTCACAATGCCTTTCACCCTTGCATCAAAATCAGATGGCAGAGAGGTCTGAGGAGGTGGAGGGGCTGACTGAGCTTCCTGTGCTATGGCTTGAGAAGCTCTGGCATGTGATCTAGAAGGAGCCCGTGATTGTCTTGAACCTCAGCTTCAAAAGAGATCCTCATCAGGTTTAGCTGAGCCTTGCTAAAGAATGGAGGATACTTCAAGGTCTCAGCAGAGCCAACATACCAGATCTTATGGTAAAAGAGAATAACTGAGATCAGTGAGGGAAATGGTATGTGGGAAGGCCTTCTAGAGGAGAATTTGAATTTGACCATATCCTGGAAAATCCAGTGGCCAAGATTTAGAGGGATCTGTTTGACAAGAGCAGCAAACAATGGATAATCTTTTTGAGCAAAATGGGTGAAGTTGCCACCCTTTTGGATAAAATTCCTTGAATAGATATACCAGAGAACTCGATTAATGGGAGGCATTGACACAGGGTTGAAAGAGAGGGTATGTAATTGATTTTCAGGAATGGGCTCATTTGGCCTGAGAATTGCAAAAATTTCCTGGTTACTGAAATGGATTGTGGGAACAGGAGGAGGGTTGTCAATTTTCAGAATTGAATTTATGATAGAGGCAGACAAAGTAAACTTGACACCCTTGACAGAGGTAGAGACTCGTTCCTCAACAAGCTCACCATCAGAATCGACAAGATTGTCATACTCCATATGGAAATAAAAAAGCTTAGCAAGATTAGGAGTATATAGAACAGAGATAAACAAGAATGACTCATAGGGTTTGAGCCAAGGGGATAGGTCCAAATTGCATTCTTCTCTCAGTTTGGCCAAGTTTACTGAAACAACAGGACAAAAATCTTTCTTAAGGAAAGATTCCTTGAACTTAGCATTTTGTTCAAAGGATAAGATAGAAAGGCCAGTAGTGAAACCTTGAGGAGGATCAGGATGATTGTAGATATCCTCGACTGCATTGGCCATAACAGAAGGCACCTCAGGTTCCTGGGTTGCAGCAGTAGGCTTCGATGATGCTTGGCCCTTCTTGAGAACCTTGAGAAGCAGAAGTGGCCTTGGACCTCTTTGCTTTGGGAGGCTTAGAGGGTTCAGCTTCCTTCTTCTTTCCCTTTCCTTTTGGTTCTGGCTCACTCCTTTTCTTAGATGGAGTCACAGAGGGTTCTTTGAACGAAACTCACTTTGATTTGGGAGACGACTCAGATTGAAAGGAGGGAACCCCTGGAATGTTCTTGTCGACTCCATAGTGAAAGCGTTTGGGGGTCGACTTCATCCTCCTAGGTCGAGGAGGAGGAGGAGGAGGAGGAGACCAAGATTTTGAACCTTCATGGTCTAATTCAGAGTCGCGAGTCGCCTGAGCAGATGATTTGGAGGCCATTTAGGGTTTTTGAGAGAGAGGGTTTGGTCGAGAATGGCGAGAGACAAAGATTTGAGAGAGAGTTAGGGCAAAACTTGAGTTTTGAGTAGAGTGTAGACGAACAGGCACAATAACACATATATATAAAGACGTGACAAACTTGAGTTTTCAATATGAAACTCGAGTTTTCATAAACTCATACCTGGACTTCAAAGGTTTATGTGTGGACCTTTGAACTTCCACGACCAAAACTCGAGTTTCTACTTACCAACTCGAGTTTCCTCCTCTCTTCAATTTAAGTTGCTCTCTGTCTGATGGAAACTCGAGTTTCCTGCTTAAAGACTTGAGTTTTGAGCTTCTCCAAAATCAGAAGTTGCTCTCTGACCTCGACAGAACTCGAGTTTTGTTTACAAAACACAAGTTTGCTTTCTTTGAAAGCAAACATCAGCATTTCAAGCATCCTGCATAAAACATGACTAAACACTCCGAAGCTTAAGTCAGTTTCTAACAATCATCAAAACTATAACTAACATTGAGAGAGAGATACTCACAACTCATTGGGATTTACCATTCTCAATTCTCTCTTTATGAAATTGAATTGTTCTTTGGCCAATGGTTTGGTGAAGATGTCAGCAAGTTGAAGATGAGTTAGGATGAACATGACTTTGACATCCTTCTTTTGAACATAATCCCTTATGAAGTGATGTCTCACATCTATGTGCTTGGTCCGAGTGTGTTGCACTGGATTCTTGGCCAAGCTTATTGTGCTAGTGTTGTCACACAATATTGGGATCTCTTTCAATTTGATTCCCAAGTCAGATATTTGTTGCTTGAGCCATAGAACTTGTGCACAACAGCTTGAGGCAACCACATATTCAGCTTCAGTAGAAGACACAGCCACACTTGTTTGCTTCTTGCTGAACCAAGAGACAAGTGAGCCACCAAGAAATTGACATTGGCCACTTGTGCTCTTCCTATCTGTCTTGTATCCGGCATGATCTGAATCTGAATATGCCACAAGATGTTCTGGTTGACCTTTTGGAAAACACAAGCCAAGGGTTTTTGTATCAGCAAGATATCTGAAAATTCTCTTCACATTCTCAGCATGCGACTCCTTGGGAGCAGACTGAAACCTTGCACACATCCCCACGCTGAATTGGATGTCAGGGCGACTTGCTATGAGGTAGAGTAATGATCCAATCATTGTTGAGATCCGTACACGCAGCGGAATTATAAAACTTTACGAATCCCTTATGAGGATCGCTCAACCATGTTTAAATCAAGGTTATAAGAATCCGAATCATACCTACGGCAAACTGGTCTGCGTCTCGTTCTATTTGAACTTGTGGGCTACCTTCGCGATCAACCAGGAGCAGACTCTACGAATCTTATCCTCCATCGGTATCCACACGAATGCCCTTCGAACACGGATGGCAGCGTGTTAGCGCCTTCAATATTCTTGCGTCTCTACTTTTTCTCTCTAGGGTTTCTCGCGGCTTTTCTAATTCATCCATCTCTTTAATATGATTAGATCAATATCTATTATAGGGTTTCTAAAACCCTAATAAGCCGTATTAAAATATTCAAAATTAATCCAATCAATTTTGAAATTCGAATTTCAATTAAAATAATATATTAATTAAATCTATCAAATAGATCTAATCTAATATATTTATTTAATTCAAAATATAAGCCTACATATTTAATTTATCTTTATAAATTAAATATGAGATATAATATCTTTTTATTTAATTAAATATGAGATACTATATCTCAATTTAATTAAATCGAGATACTATATCTTTATTCGAAAATCAAATCGAGATACAATATCTCAATTTATTATAGTTATTTAATTTATCAAATAAATTAAATACTATATATAATAATATTATTATCTATAAATAATATCATTATTAATTTTGAATTTAATAATAAATATATATATATATATATATTTATTCATCCTAGATTAAATACATTATTCATTAAATCTTAGACATATATAAGATTCAATGAATCTGGACACATTTGCTCGTGTTGGGCTATTCTTGTGTGCGACCCTACAGGTCCACATGAGATTGGCAGCTAGCCAATAATGTATCAGCCCACAAGTCGCAAGCGGCCTGTAGCAAGACATTGCGACTACCCAATTCATATGGGGATCGATGATACGATACTACCTATCGTACAACCATGTCACGTCCCTTTTGTCACACGATAATTTGGTCAAAGATGAGGCATGGATAATGTCAACTTCCTTTTCTTGACCATTACTTTCTCGATTCTTGAGTAGTCTAATTGAAATGAAAACTCCTTTCCATCGTAGTATGGCCATACATTTCTCAGACTCACTCATCGAGGGGCCCAGTATTATCTCTCTACAAATGTGACGGACAAATTCCATCTTGACCACTCACATTCCTCTCCATGTGAACCACTGATCCCGATCCAAGCCTTTATCATCACCCAGTCAAAGGTGATTTTTGACTAGGTCAAAGATCAACGACTCATCTTGTAGGAATCCATGATGATCTCAGGTCAAAGGGCGTTGTGACGCGGTTATACATGAGAAAAGCGTATGACTTAATCCATGCAGCTTTCTCATAGTAGGTCGGTCCAAAGACCTTGTACTCCTACAAGTGCCCATGACTTTGATTCGTATCTCCATACCTCATCAAAGTCATACTGGTCTTATTTCATCTTCGCTCCCGCGTAGATGATCGACCAGGGACATTTAAGATAATCTATAAGATATATCCAAGAATCAGTTGTCACTCTAAACATGCAAATGAAATGATAACTAAAGGAGAATGACTTGCCCCTAGGGCATAATTTCCAACCATCATTCCTCTGTATCTTGTGATATTGAAGTCCTTACCCTCTTCATCAGCATCCAAAGCAGTGGTTGAGCTCATTGGAGTATCAGCTCTTTTGCATTGATCCATCCCAAACTTCTTCAGTAGATCATTGAGATACTTGGTCTGAGATATGAAGATCCCATTCATCCTTTGCTTGATTTACAGACCAAGGAAATAGTTGAGTTCTCCCATCATGGACATCTCAAACTCTCCCTGCATATTCTTAGCAAACTCTTCACACAAAGCATCGTTAGAAGCACCAAATATAATGTCATCAACATATATTTGAACAATTAAAATTTCACCAAGCTTATTACTCTTTGTGAAGAGAGTTATATCTGCTTTTTTTCTAACAAATCCTTGATCAAGAAGGAATTTGCTTAATCGCTCATACCAAGCTCTAGGAGCTTGCTTAAGGCCATAAAGGGCTTTCTTGAGGCGATAAACATGATCTGGATGATCATCGTTTTGAAAACCAAGAGGTTGTTCAACATAAACTTCCTCCTGAATAAAACCATTTAAAAACACACTCTTTACATCCATTTGATAGAGCTTGAATCCTTTGACACAAGCAAAGGATAGAAGAACTCTTATTGCTTACAATCTTGCCACTGGAGCATAAGTTTCTTCAAAATCAATTCCTTCTTCTTGATTATAGCCTTTAGCAACCAATATTGCCTTGTTACGGACAATGATTGTTGATTCATCTCGTTTGTTCTTGAATACCCATTTGGTGCCAATGACTGCATGGTCGTTAGGCCTAGGTACCAAATCTCAAACTTGATTTCTATCAAATTGATGTAACTCTTCTTGCATTGCTATCATCCAATCATTATCTGAAAGGGCTTCATCAATTTTAGAGGGTTCAATCTCTGATATAAAGGCAGAAAAAGTCACTTCATTCAAAGTACTATTTCTAGTCCTTACACCTTGATTTACATCACCTATCACTTATTCCAAAGGATGATTCCTAATGAAGCTCCAAGCTCTAGGCTGAGATTGATCAGGGTTTTCTAAATTATTTTGAGGGTCAGCCTCGAAGACAATTTCAGGATTTTCAATAGAGGCAGGAGTAGTTTTCAAAAAGAATTGGTTTTTGAAAACATTTTCCTCATCATCATCCAAGGAATTATCAGCTTTGGATTCACAGAATACAACATGCATAGACTCTTCAACAATACGAGTACCAAAAACATGCAGATGAGCTAAATTTGGGTTTCTTCCCTTGTACAGCTCATAGGGAGTTTCGCTCAACTTCTTTTGGAGATATGCCCGATTCAAGATGTAGCAAGCCGTACTCATTGCATCAGCCCAGAATACTTGAGAAGTATTGTTCTCATTCAACATAGCTCTTGCCATCTCGGTGAGGACTCGATTCTTTCTCTCCACAACACCATTCTGTTGAGGAGTTCTCGGGGCTGAAAAAATGTGATCAATTCCCATGTTGTCTCAAAACTCTGCAAATGCATGATTTTTGAATTCTCCTCCATGATCAGTTCGAATTCCTGAAATAGAAAAACCTTTCTCGTTTTGGACCTTCTTGGCAAAAACAACAAACTGATCAAATGTTTCATCTTTAGAGGATAAGAATATAGTCCAAAAAATCTAGAGAAATCATCAACTATGACCAAAGTATAAAGATTGCCCCGAAGGATTTTTACTCTAGCTAGTCCAACTAGATCCATATGAAGTAGTTGGAGAGGTCTATTAGTTGAAATTTCATTTTTAGATTTAAAAGATGATTTGGTTTGTTTTCCTTTTTGACAAGCATCACAAATCATATCATTTTTAAAACGAAGTTTTGGAACACCAATTACCAAATCCTTTTTAAGTAATCTGTCAAGTTGGATCATATTGACATGAGCTAATCGCTTGTGCCATAGCCAACTCTCATCCAAGTTACCAATAAAACATTTTTCAGAAGCAGAATCATTTTTGGAAAGACAAAGTGTATAGAAATTTCCTTCTCTAGGAGCTCTAAATAAAGCTTTTGATTTTATATTTTCCAAAGAGAGAATATCCTTGATTACAATCAAGCATTCCTCAGAATCAAAGATAACTAAGTTATCTTTATCAGTGCTTTGGCTTACACTGAGGAGATTGTGACAAAGTCCTTCTACGAGGTAGACATTTTTGATTTGTGGTCCTTCATTGTTTCCAACTTCACCAATACCAGCAATCCTTCCGGATTGATTTCCACCGAAGGTGACCTTGCCACCATCCTTAGGTTTGATTGAAGCAAATTTGGATTGGTCTCCCATCATATGTCTAGAGCATCCACTATCAATGTACCACTTGTTGGATTTTAGTGCTCTTAGACAAATCTGCAAAACATAGGAAATCAGGGTTTAGGTACCCATCTTTTCTTCGGTCCTTTGGGGTTAGTATGTGTCTTTGGAACCTTGTAGGATCCCTTAGGCACCGATTGATAATTTCTTACAGGTTTACTCTTTCTTTCTTTTTTATGAAAACAGGAAGAAGTAATATGACCTTTACGATTGCAATAATTGCAATGAGCAAAAGGGTTTGCAGAATGAACGGTTTTTCTAAAATAGTTCATATAAGATTTTTCTCCAAATTTATTTATGCTTTTCCTCTTATCAAAATTAGGTTTATAACCAATCCTTGATCTGTCATTTGTGAATCTTGATGTTTTAAAATAACATTGAGCATTTTACTACCCTGAGTGAACTTCTCAAGTGTTTTTGTAAGATAAAGATTTCTTTTCTCTAAGTCAGTGCAATCTTCACAAACTTTGTTTTCACAAGAAGAATTCTTGACTTGCTTTTCAAGAGTTATGTTTTTCTGTTTTAAAGAAATATATTTTCTAGCAAGTTTCTCAAATTCAGATTGAAGAAGATTGTATTCAGTGAATAACTCATCATAAGAAGGTTGTGAGTCGTATACCTCATCGTTGTTCTTAAGTCGCTCTTCTTCTTCAACAACTAAACAGATATTGGCTTTATCTTCCTCATCTTCTTCATCTTCATTAGATGAGCTATCTCCCCATATTGCTGAGACATAGGCTTTCTTCTTGAACTTATTGAATTTATTCTTGTCTTTGTCTTTGTTCTTCATCTGGGGGCATTCTGACTTGATGTGGCCAGACTTTTCACATTCGTAGCAGATGATTGGCTTCTTCTGCTCAGTGCTGGAGCTACCTTTGTGAAATTTCTTGTATCCTTGGTCCTTCTTGTAGAATCTCCTAAATCTTCGGACCATCATGCCCAGCTCTTCATCTTCGTATTTGTCTTATTGATCATCCGATTCTTCTGCCTCCTTGACAATTTTGAGAGCAATGTCTTTGCTCTTGCCATTGACCTCATCAAGTCCTTTTCTGAACTTGATCTTGCCTTCATATTTAGACAGGCTGCCAAACAAAGTTGCCACAGATTCCATTGATTCGCCACAAGCTTCTTCGATAGCAGTAACCTTGACTTCCCATTCCTTGCTGAGAATGTTCAAGATTTTTCTAACTTGAACCGGTTGGTCATAAACTTTTCCCAATGCAGCAAGTTGGTTTATCAGATGAGTGAATCTAAGCTGGAACTCACCAATCGATTCCCCAGACTTCATACGAAGAAGATCGTACTCTGTCATGAGGGTATTGACTCTATTCTCCTTAATCCCATGGTTCCTTCATGAGCTATCTCCAAGGCATCCCACATAGCCTTAGCAGAAGTTAAAGTACATATTCAAAAATATTCATTTTGACTTAAGGCACTCTGAAGAATGAGAATAGCCTTACTGTTGAGAGTGACCATCTTCTTGTCGTTTTCATCATATTCCTCTTCAAGCTTAGGTGTTCTAACACCATCTTCAACAGTTGCAGGAGCATAATCTCCTCTTTCAAACACCCTCCAAAGACCATATTCAGAGGCTAGTACAAATGAAGGTGAAATATCACCTAGGGGGTGAATAGGTGATCTCAAACAATTCTTTCGCGATATGATGGATAAATAATGAAACCAATAAAGACGTAAAGAGAAGTGACACAGAGAAATTATACCGGTTCCGTCCAACTCTTTGACCTACATCCAGTACCCAGACACTCCGAGATTTTTCACTATCTCACAAATACAATTACACACTTTGTAACTCAAGATGATCCTTTCTCCCTAGGACTCACTCCCCCTTACAAGTTGTAATTGTACACCCATACTCAAGATATCCTTATCTTGAGATTTGAACGAATGTAATACAAATCATAGAACTCTCTCACAGAGCAAATGAATAATTAACACCGAAGCTCAATAGTATCTGAAGATCTAAACATAATAGAAATGATCGCTTTGCAAGCTTTGTCTGTGTATCTATTGATCCGTGTTGATGAATTCAATCCTTCGAGTATAAAGTATTTATAGTAGTTGTAGAATAATGACCGTTGCAGGAATTTAATTTGTCTGTTTTAATGTCTGAATATGTCCGTTGCGAGCTTTTAAGCATCAGCGTCTATTTCGGCAGAATGTATCAATCTTAATTAGTTCAGCGCGTTGTCTCTATTTCACGGAAGTCTCGGCGATTGATAGCTCATCTAAATTCAAACATAGGTTAAGCATCTGAGAAACACTCAAGAAGATAATTAATAACATTACCAATAATATCGAATGATGTATGGGAAGATATAAACAATTAAACAGATCATTCGAATGATATTGCAGATGATTAATATTTGCTGATATACCATACTCGGGTACTCATGCTAATATACTCGAGTAGCCTGTGTAGAAACATCTGACGGATGCTTCATTCTCATCAATACTTGAGTATCCATACTCCATACTTGAGTATCACTGTGGTTTAGTTATATCAGAGGTTTTGCTATTGATCATACTCAAGTATTCAATTTGCCATTCTCGAGTATTTGGATAACCTGGAAGCAAGTATTATATTTGAATTCACCATACTCGAGGAATACCTTACCTATACTCGAGTATCATACCACATGCTCGAGTATCTTAACACTTACTTGAGAATTGCTTTGATATGTGAAGATCAATGTTGGTAATGAAGACACATACTCGAGTATCATATCAGAAGCAATCTGCAATGGTTGATCTGGCTAGTCAATACTCAGTATCTACAAACCATACTCGAGTATATCTTACTAGACTCAAGTATTGTTTCCTGAAACACTTAACCACATATCTTTAGACCAACAATACTCGAGTATTACAGTGTCATTCTCGAGTATTTATAAATGCATATGTTTAAACATGATTCAAAACCTTAAACGATTTCAAGTCTTGTTATCATCAAAACCTTGAGAGGTAACATTCTCCCCCTTTTTGATGATGACAAAACTTGGATAAATATTTTGAAATGAAATTTAGGTTTTGATATCAGTGTAGGTAAAAGTTATTAAGTTCAGAACGATGTGAAGTAAGCTAGTTGCATTTCAAAAGACAAGAATTTACCAAAGTATACCAAAAGTAGATATCAAATGCATATTGTTCAAGCGCATTACATCAGTAAGCATAAGTCAGAATAATCATCAAAAGTGAACAACTGCAAGTCTCTAAGCATCTATCATAGATAAGAAAAGAACATCTAATCTAGCTTTGCTTCTTCTCCCCCTTTGTCATCCATCAAAGAGGGGGATGTGGTCCCCTCAGTCAGGTTAGGGTCTGAGACATGGACAACATGATCAACCGGTGGAGTAGAGACAGGATCAGAGACTAGTACATCAGGAGCAGAGGTAGGTGCCACAGGAGGTATGGTAGGAGGAGGTGTATAGAGCTTGACTCCCAAGTCATCTAAGGTCTTCTCAATACTGAGCAGACGATGATGAAGAGCTTTTTGCCCATCAGCCAAAGTTTGAAATTCCTTTCTCATTTCCTCGTTTTGTGAATGGAATTTGTACTGAACATAATTGGCCATTGCTTTCATCTCATTTGCGAAGGCTGTGAGCAACTGGGTATGGAGACTCTGGAAGTGTGTCATAAATGGGTTTAAAGTGTTGTTAATAGAGGCATTGACCAAGTTCTGAATGGAGGGAGGAGGAGTAGAGTGAGTGCCAGCTTGAGATGATTGTGCCTCGTCGGGTTGCTTGGAGGATGAAGGCCACTCCTTAGATAGTTTCTCCTGTTTCTTCCTAGTAGCTTCAGTGAAAGAAATTTTCATCAACAAAAGATTAGAATGACTAAATTTCTTTGGGAAGACAGCCTTATCATCTTCTAAGAGGTACCAAATGTTGTTGTAACAAAGAATTTGAGATACCAAGTTGGGAAAGGGAATTGTCTTCTTCCTTGAAGCTCCAGAGGTGGATAAAAAAATGGGACATCTCAGAGATAATCCACTTACCAAATTCCTAGGTTCCTCAGTAACGAGAGAGGCAAACAATTGGTAATCCTTAAGCACGAAATGAGTATAGCTCTGATTTACCATATTCTGATTATATAGATACCAGAGTACTCTATATGTATCAGACATTTGGCTGGGTTTAAATTTAAAGATATCACCATCATATACTTCATTAGGCAATAGAATCTTGAAACCTTTAGACTCAGACAGTTTAGGGGGATCCTCAGGAACATTAGAGAATCCAAATAGAGTATTAAGAATCTTAGCAGAAATTTTCACTTCGACAATACTCACGTATTCCACTTGAATACTCGAGTATTGCTCCACTACTTATGTATTATCATTTAATACTCAAGTATGCAGTACTCAGAGATATTTAATTTGATCAAAGTAAGTACTAAAGTACCTCATTTCAAGTGTGTATATTGAGTACTTGAATCTCTTTGATGTGGATATGGATCTTTGTAAGTCAGTGTGATGATTTGGACTTGTTTTTCTCAGATGACAGAGGTCAGTACTCGAGTATTGTACTTAACTACTCGAGTATTGTTGTGATGCTCTTTCAGCAGGACTTCCCTCCATTCGACATTACTCGAGTATTTCTTGTGAATACTCGGGTATGAGCTATTCTAAAGAATCTATTGAGTCTCTGCCTTGCCAGTACTCGAGTATGTCTCCTGAATACTCGAGTATTGCTTATGCTTCCTTGTAATGAAGAGTGAAATCCCGATATTACTCGAGTATGTTAGTGACATTCTCGAGTATTGTCACCTGAAATGCACTTGTTTCACAGATTAAAATCTTGATATTACACGAGTATTGTTACTTATACTAGGGTATTATCAGAACAGTGTTATTCTGTGAGCATCCTGCAAAACAAAATACTAGATACTCTGTTGCTTAAGTTAGTAATGTATAATCATCAAAACTTTCAACAATATTTTAACATTACTTACAACTCATTGGGATTCACCATTCCCAATTCTCTTCTAATGAATGTAAATTGCTCCTTAGCTAACGGTTTGGTGAAGATATCAGCAAGTTGAAGATGGGTTGGGACAAACATCACTTTAACATCCTTTTTCTGAACATGATCCCTTATGAAGTGATGTCTAACGTCAATATGCTTGGTTCGGGTATGTTGTACTGGATTCTTTGCCAGGCTTATTGTGCTGGTATTATCACACAAGATGAGGATTTCCTTGAGATTGATACCCAAGTCTTGGAGGTATTGTTTCAACCAAAGTACTTGAGCACAGCAACTTGATGCAGCAATATACTCAGCTTCGGTTGATGATACTGAGATGGTTGTTTGTTTCTTGCTAAACTAAGAGACAAGTGAGCCACCAAGGAATTGACATTGACCACTTGTACTCTTTCTATCCATCTTGTATCTAGCGTGATATGCATCTGAATATGAAACTAAGTGCTCGTGTTGTCCTTTGTGAAACCATAATCCCAACTCTTCTGTATCAGCTAGATATCTGAATATTCTCTTCACATGTTCAGCATGTGACTCTTTAGGCACTGATTGGAATCTAGCACACATCCCAACACTAAACTGAATGTCGGGTCCACTTGCTGTTAGATAGAGTATGACCCAATCATTCCTCTGTATCTTGTGATGTTGTAATCTTTACCCTTCTTATTAGCATCTAAGGTAGCAGTTGAGCTCATTGGTGTGTCTGCTCCATTGCATTCATTAAGACCATACTTCTTCAATAGATCTCTTGGTCTGAGAGATGTAAATGCCATTTTTACGTTGCTTGATTTGTAGACCAAGAAAGTAATTCAGTTCACCCATCATGGACATCTCAAATTCACCTTGCATATTCTTAGAAAATTCCTTGCACAAGGTATCGTTAGTAGCACCGAAGATTATGTCATCTACATAAATTTGCACAACTAAACTCTCATTAAGTTTATTAGTTTTAATAAAAAGTGTTGTGTTTGCTTTTCCTCTGACAAACCCTTGATCAAGAAGAAATTTGCTTAATCTTTCATACCAAGCTCTAGGAGCTTGTTTAAGACCATATAAGGTCTTTTTCGATCGGAAAACATGATCAGGATGAGATTCACTTTCAAAACCTGGGAGGTTGCTCTACATATACTTCTTCTTGAATGAAGCCATTAAGAAAAGCACTTTTAACATTCATTTGATAAAGTTTGAATCCTTTGATACACGCAAAGGCTACGAGTACTCGTATAGCTTACAATCTAGCCACTGGAGCATATGTTTCCTCATAATCGATACCTTCTTCTTGATTATAGCCTTTAGCAACCAATCTAGCCTTATTTCAGACTATGATTGCATATTCATCTCGTTTGTTCTTGAATACCCATTTGGTGCCAATAACTGGATGGTCTTTAGGCCTAGGTACCAAGTCTCAAACTTGATTTCTTTCAAATTGATGTAGCTCCTCTTGCATTGCTATAACCCAATCATTATCTGATAGGGCTTCGTCAATCTTAGAGGGCTCAATTTCTGAAATAAAAGCTGAGAAAGTTACTTCGTTTAAAATGCTTTTTCTGGTTCTCATACCTTTACTCACATCACCTATTACTTGATCTAATAGGTGACTTCTACTGTATTTCCAGGCAAGAGGTTGAGATTGAGAGTGATCTTCACAAACATTTTCAGATTCAACTTCTAGGGTGTTTTCTGAGTTTTCAGGAACATAAGGAGTTTTTTAAATTGGTTGAGTTTGAAAAATAGGTTCATCTTCATCAAGAGATTTATCAGGGTCAGATTCACAGAATACAACATGAATTGATTCTTCCACAATGCATGTTCATAAATTAAATGCTCTGTAAGCTTTACTTCTATTGGAGTAGCCAAGAAAGATACCTTCATCAGACTTAGGATCAAATTTTCTCAAGTTATCCTTACCGTTGTTATGGATGAAGCACTTGCATCCAAATATACGTAGATGTGATAGATTTGGCTTTCTTCCTTTATACAGTTCATATGAAGTCTTGTTTAGTTTCTTCCGAAGATATGCTCTGTTTGATACATAGCATGCAGTACTCATCGCATCCGCCCAAAAGGCTTGAGAGGTCTTGTTCTCATTCAGCATTGCACGAACCATTTCAGTGAGAACACGATTCTTCCTTTCGACCACACCATTTTGTTGTGGTGTTCTTGGAGCGGAGAAATTATGATCAATACCATGAGCATCACAGAACTCCCTGAAGGCATGGTTTTCAAATTCTCCTCCATGATCCGTCCGTATACCTGAAATACACATACCTTTCTCATTCTGTATTTTCTTGGCAAATGCAACGAATAGATCAAATGTTTTATCTTTAGATGGTAAAAATACAGTCCATGTTAATTGAGAAAAATCATCAACAATAACTAGAGTGTATAAATTGCCACCAAGGCTTTTAACTCTTGCTGGTCCGACTAAATCCACGTGAAGTAATTGAAGAGGTCTATTAGTCAAAATTTCTAACTTGTTTTTTAAAGAAGATTTAGTCTGTTTATCTCTTTGACAAGAATCACAAATCATGTCATTTTTAAAACGTAGTTTAGGTAATCCAAGAACTAAATCTTTTCTTAGCAACTTGTCTAGTTGGAACATATTCACATGAGCTAGACGCTTATGCCATAGCCAGATTTCGTCCAAGTTGCTAATAAAACAATTTTTAGAATTCACTTTAGGAAGACTTAATGTATAGCAGTTACCTTCTCTTGATGCTTTGAATAAAGTTTTAAGATTGCCTTTGTCAATTGGAAGATCATCCTTGTTCACAATGAGACATTTTTCTGAATAAAAAATGATCCAGTTGTTCTTGTCTGCACTTTGGCTTACACTAAGGAGATTATGGCATAATCCTTCTACATAATATACATCTTTGATCAGGGGTTTTCCTTCTTCACCAATTTCGCCTATTCCAGCAATCTTTCTGGTTTGATTGCCCCCAAAGTTTACTTTGCCACCATTCCTTGCATTCATCGTCATGAACTTGGATTGATCTCCTGTCATGTATCTGGAGCACCCACTATCAATGTTCCATTTATTGGTCTTTGATGCCCTCAGACATACCTGTCATTTACATAAGATCAAGCCTTAGGTACCCATCTTTTCTTGGATCCTTTCAGGTTAGTTTGAACTTCAGGAGATATATAGGTTCCTTTAGGCACCCATTGATAATTACCAATAGGTTTATCCTTTCTATCTTTCTTATGAAAACAAGATGAAGTATTATGACCCTTACGGTTACAATAGTTACAATGGGCAAAGGGATTTGAAAAATGAACCGATTTCTGAAAGTAGTTTAAGTAAGATTTTCCTCCACTTTTCTTTTTCCCTTTCTTTTTGTCAAAAATAGGATTGTATCCTATGCCTGATCGATCATTTGTAAATCTTTGAGCTTTCAAGATAACTTCGAGCATTTCACTACCTTTAGTGAACTTCTCAAGAGTCTGTGTAAGTTTAATGTTTTTCTTTTCAAGATCAGAGCATTTTTCACAAGAACGATTTTCGCAAGCGAGAGGAATATCTTTAGCTTGTTCCTCAAGTAATTTGATCTTCTTCCTTGAAGTAATAAGCTCTTTAGCAATTTTCTTAAACTCAGAATGCAGTTCATTGTATTCAGAAAGTAGCTCATCATATGTAGGCTCAGGGTCACTTACCTCATCATCATTGTCAGTTTGTTCTTCAGCAACTAGACAGACATTCGCTACTTCTTCTTCGTCATTTTCTTCATCTGAAGTATCTCCCCATATGGCAGATACGTAAGCTTTCTTTTTGAAGTAATTGAATCTTTTCTTTTTCTCCTTTTCTTTATCCTTCACCTGAGGACATTCATATTTCATATGTCCCGGCTTCTCACATTCATAGTAAATAATTTGTTCTTTGTCCTTGAACTCTTGTCTGTTGCTAGAAGTTCCTTTCTAGAATCTGTTTCTGGAACCTTGATCCCTCTTATAGAACTTTTTGAATCTTCGAACGAACATGGCCATCTCATCGTCATCTTCATCTTCCTCATTGGGTTCCTTTTCTTTCACAGCATTCAGAGCAACACCTTTGGTTCTATTGTTGTTGATTTCATCCAAGCCCTTCCTGAATTTGAGTTTACCTTCATATTCAGATAGGCTTCCGAACAGAGCAGCTACTAATTGCATTGATTCTCCTCGGGCTTCTTCGATTGTTGTGACCTTAGCTTCCTAATCTTTAGTTAAGACATTGAGGATTTTCCTGACTTGAGAATTTTGCTCGTATGTTTTACCCAGAGCTGATAATTGGTTTTTCAAATGGATAAAACGAAGTTGAAATTCTCCTATAGATTCTCCGGTCTTCATACGTAGGAGATCATATTCGGTTGTCAGCGTATTGATATGATTCTCCTTTATACCTGACGTTCCTTCATATGCAATCTCCAATGCTTTCCACATATCTTTTGCACTTGTCAGATTGCAAATGCGGAAATACTCTTGTTGACTAAGAGCACTTTGAAGCATTAGGATAGCCTTGCTATTGAGAGTAACAAGTCTTCTATCACTTTCATCGTACTCTCCTCGCGCTTGACTGTTGCAACTCCATCTTTAGTGATAGATGGTTTATAATCACCTTTCTCGAATACATTCCACAGACCAAATTCAGTCGCCATAACGAAGACTCTAAATTTGGCTTTCCAAAAGGAATAATGTTCTCTGTTGAAACCAGGAGGACGATTGATAGAGGCTCCATCAGGCAATATTCCTTCCATGATCTTTCTCGGGATGTTAAGCCCAACTGAGAAACCACGCTTTGATACCAAATGAAGGTGGAATATCACCTAGAGGGGGTGAATAGGTGATCTTAAATAATTCTTTCACGATATGATGGATAAATAATGAAACCAATAAAGACGTAAAGAGAAGTAACACAGAGGAATTATACTGGTTCGGTCCAACTCTTTGACCTACATCCAGTACCCAGACACTCTAGGATTTTTCACTATCTCACAAATACAATTACACACTCTGCAACTCAAGATGATCCCTTCTCCCTAGGACTCACTCCCCCTTACAAGTTGTAATTATACACCCACACTCAAGATACCACTATCTTGAGATTTGAACGAATGTAATACAAATCATAGAACTCTCTCACAGAGCAAATGAATAATTAACACTGAAGCTCAATAGTATCTGAAGATCTAAACATAATAGAAATGATCGCTTTGCAAGCTTTGTTTGTGTATCTGTTGATCCGTGTTGATGAATTCAATCATTTGAGTATAGAGTATTTATAGTAGTTGTAGAATGATGACCGTTGCAGGAATTTAATTTGTCTGTTTTAATGTCTGAATATGTCCGTTGCGAGCTTTTAAGCATCAGCGTCTATTTTGGCAGAATGTATCAATCTTAATTAGTTCAGCGCGTTGTCTCTGTTTCACGGAAGTCTCGGCGATTGATAGCTCATCTACATTCAAACATAGGTTAAGCATCTGAGAAACACTCAAGAAGATAATTAATAACATTACCAATAATATCGAATGATGTATGGGAAGATATAAACAATTAAACAGATCATTCGAATGATATTGCAGATGATTAATATTTGCTGATATACCATACTCGGGTACTCATGCTAATATACTCGAGTAGCCTGTGTAGAAACATCTGATGGATGCTTCATTCTCATCAATACTCGAGTATCCATACTCCATACTTGAGTATCACTGTGGTTTAGTTATATCAGAGGTTTTGCTATTGATCATACTCAAGTATTCAATTTACCATTCTCGAGTATTTGGATAACCTGGAAGCAAGTATTATATTTGAATTCACCATACTCGAGGAATACCTTACCTATACTCGAGTATCATACCACATGCTCGAGTATCTTAACACTTACTTGAGAATTGCTTTGATTGTGAAGACCAATGTTGGTAATGAAGACACATACTCGAGTATCATATCAGAAGCAATCTGCAATGGTTGATCTGGCTAGTCAATACTCGAGTATCTATAAACCATACTCGAGTAGCATATTAGAACTAGTGTGCAATCCTTCATATGTCAACCCAATACTCGAGTATATCTTACTAGTACTCAAGTATTGTTTCCTGAAACACTTAACCACATATCTTTAGACCAACAATACTCGAGTATTACAGTATCATTCTCGAGTATTTATAAATGCATGTGTTTAAACATGATTCAAAACATTAAATGATTTCAAGTCTTGTTATCATCAAAACCTTGAGAGCTAACAACAAAGACTTTGAATTTGGCTTTCCAGATGGAGTAGTGCTCTCTATTGAATCCCGGTGGTCGGTTGATCGAAGCTCCATCAGGTATAATACCTTCCATATTGATCCTTCTCGAGATGTTAAACTCTTTTAGAGAAAACCTGGCTCTGATACCAAATGAAAGTGGAGCTTAATCACCAAGAGGGGGTGATTTGGGGATTTTAAAAATCTTTCCTAAGTGCTCTGTTTTTTAACACTAAAATAGAGTAAGCAGAGTATAGGGAAGAAAAACAAGACACAAGGATTTATACTGGTTCGATCCAACCTCTTGACCTACGTCCAATCCCCAGACTCTATAGGATTTTCACTATCTCAATTGATTACACCCTTTGTAACTCAAGAGTAATTCTCTCACTAGAACTTACTCCCCCTTACAAGTTGTAATCAATATCCCAATCTCCAAGTCCCCTGACTTAAGATTCTTACAATGAAATGATTTGCAATAAATGAACTCTCTCTAAGAGTGGATAAATATAATCACTGAAGGTCAATGTATCAAAAGATACTTTACAAGTGAAAACTGAAAGAGTAGTTGGTAAACTTGAATACAATTCGTTTTCAGCAGATTAATTGTTGAGAAGAATTGAATGCAACTCTATTTATACAAAGAGAGCATTAAATGATCGTTGCAATCTCCATTATAACCGTTGGTGCATTAATCTAGCTGTTAGAGGCACTTTGGTGTCTTCTCTCTCTACTCTTTAGTTAATTCCTTTTGTCCAGAGGATTAGTGTTGACTTTCCTTGTAATAAATCCGTTGGAAGAGCAGCTACTGCATAGGGAAAGGAAACATTAATCCCTTTTCAATGTGTAAAAATGGTTGTACAAAAGGATGCAAGTTTTCTGGACTTTGCATTTAATGTACTGACGTCATTTTTGCTTTTGTTCAAATCTTCATTTAACATCATCTAAATCATCTGAAACTCACTAACAAATTGATTAAACATAGTTAGGAATAGTAATGAGTGATGATAAGAAGTATTGGGTTCAATCACAAAGATTTCACAAATTCGTCAGATTTGAATTTCAAACTCAGCGACACAAACTCGAGTTTGTTTATCAAAACTGGAGTTTGTCACTGTGCACTAATAGCAAAACTCAAGTTTCCATTGCTTAACTCGAGTTTCCTTCTTCCAGAGAGGAACGTCGCAATTTGAACTTTGGACCATATCTTTGAATGGGAGCAAAAATCGAGTTTCCAATTACAAACTCGAGTTTTGGACTCTTGATATGAAAAATGAGTTTAAGTCCAAAACTGGAGTTTTCTTTCTCAACTAGAGTTTTCAAAAACGTTGAAAAAGAGCAAAGCTTTCTGCTTGGCTAAAACTCAAGTTTTCAAAAACTAAACTCGAGTTTCCTTTTAAATATGAAAACCTTAGAAAAACTATGCCAAGACAAAACTGGAGTTTTCACAAACTGAGTAAAACTTGAACTCTCTGTCAAGTGCAAACTCAAGTTTTCATAAAAACTTGGAGTGCTCTCTGTAACTCCAAAACTTGAGTTTCTGAATGGAAACGGAGTTTTGCTTAGTTCATTAAAATTGAGCTATTCTTTGTCAAGTCAAAACTCAAGTTTTCAACCCAAAACTCGAGTTTGCCTTTGACAGTAAGTTTTTCAACTTACCAAAGATAAACTTCATCTTGTGTTTACAATTGTCAGTTATCATCAAAACCCATAGAGAACTAACAGTATATACGTATGTGAGTGTCTCACATTTATGTTATGTACTCATAGAAGAAGATACTTACTTTATAAACATGAGAATAATTGCATCAGTAAGCTCCTATTTATCAAACAATAGGGAAATTATATCATCTTGGTCAACTAAAACCGGATGCTTATTACGGAGGCCTACTTCTGTATTGACACTGATTAAGTCCAACTTGTTTATTGGATACAATAAGGACAAATTTGTCCTTGAAACTCAACTTAGCCGTGCCAACAAATTCAGGAGGGGATGGAGCTTCAGTAGGAGTAGAAACATGTACAAGCTTCACTAGCCACAAGATGAAGGTTCCAATGACATCACTCACAACCTTCACCTAACGAGTTGGGAGAGGGACAGGTGCATCAATGATGACCTCTTCAACTAACACTTTGACTTCACCATCAGCCATTTGTTGGTGGTGTACAGTTGATCCCAAGTTATGGACAGTACCTTTTGCAACTAATCGTCTATAATGATGATCAAGATCCTCCACATAAAGGTCACAAGGTTGCTCTGACTATCCAACAATGCAGCTCCCTCTAGTGCTGCTGCATAGGTGCAGGTGAGTGTGGCAAGGGAACACTGGTCTCTGCACGAGAGCTCACAAGTAGCTTCATTTCGTCCTTCATCTCGCTCAGCTAGGATGGAAACATAGCAATCAATGAAGCTTCTTTAGTCACTGCTTCCTCACTAAATTTGGCCAGCGTTTGTTTCATCTTCTTTAGCCCCGCGTGATCCGGTTTTCCAGTCGCAACGGTCAGAACGTCATTCCTCCCGTCTGACAAAAAATATCCCTCTATTTCTTTCTTTTTAAGATCTTTCTGTAAGATACAGATAACGAGAAGCTTAGTGATGAAAATTGTTTAGTAACTAAAAATTAACAATAACGATACTTACAATTCTTTCAGCAACTAGACGAGTTTGTTCACTCGTGTAAGCACCGCTTGGCTTTTTCCGAATATACAACCATAACTGATCGCGACGTATTGGAGATAGTGGATCATGTATCGCAGAAGGATTGGATTCTGCTTCATCTTCCAATCTCTTCCGATTGGCCGCCATCAATTCTTTTTTGGCCTTTTCATATTTTCCGCGAGAAGCCCTATGCGGTCAATCATTCTCTCTCCCTATCTCCTATGCTTGTTCCTTTCTTATCTGTGAATCAGAATTGAAAACAACTATTAATTATGAATTCCAGCCATCTCACTAATAGAAATTAGAGAATTTCTTCTTGATATGAACCTCAAACACTAGTCAAATTCACTTAATCAAGTTTCAACATTTTATTTAAGGAAGATGTAGAATTGTAGAAGAAATTGGGAGAACCAGAGGAAAGGGAGTTGCAAAACTGCACCGAAACCTTTACACAGTTAACATACTAACTAACTAATAGCAATGTCTAACCGCAACCTACTATAACAGAACTAGCTAAGACTATAATAATGGTTTGACTCTTATGCCATTATTATTTCCCTAATTACCTACTTAGTATTTTACCTTTGAACGGTTTACATATCAGACTTGCATAGAACAAAGACATGCTCCTCTTATGTAGGACAAAGGATGGAAATATATACTTCTATTCACACACCAAACCATCTAACTAGCAGGATTAGATGAACACAATGACATTCACATATCCGCACATGTTAACAAGCAAACAAAAAGGGCAAACAAAACTAAATTCTCATCCATTTAGAATTACGGATCCCTTGAGAGGATCCATCAACGGCGTTTAAATCAAGGTTCGTTAGAAACAATACCAATGCAAAATTCGTGAGCGTCCTACGTTCAATTTGATCTGGTGGGCTACCTACTCGATCAACAGGAGTAGACTCTGTGAATCTCCTCCCTCTACTGGTATCCACACGAACAGCCTCCAACACAGACGGCAGCGTGCTAGCGCTTTCAGTATTTTCGCATCTCTCTCTTTTCTCTCTAGGGTTTCTCGCGGCTTTTCTAATTCATCCGTCTTCTTAATACAACTAGATCAATATCTATTATATAGTTTATAAAACCCTAATGAGCCGTATTAAAATATTCAAAATTAATCTAATTAATCTTGAAATTCAAATTTGAATTAAAATAATATATTAATTAAATCTTTCAAATAGATCTAATCTAATATATTTATTTAATCTGAATTATAAGACTACTGATTTAATTTATCTTTATAAATTAAATATGAGATATGATATCTTTTATTTAATTAAATATGAGATACTATATCTCAATTTAATTAAATCTAAGATACTATATCTTTATTCGAAAATGAAATCGAGATACAATATCTCAATTTATTATAGTTATTTAATTTATCAAATAAATTAAATACAATATTATTTAATAATATTATTTATTATAGTTATTATAGATAATAAAAATATTATTATCTATAAATAATATCTTTATTAATTTTGAATTTAATAATATATATATATTATTATTATTAATTAAATATATATATATATTTAATAATAAATAATATCATTATTAATTTATATATATATATATATATTCATTCTAGATTAAATACAATATTGGGTTAAGGGTCTTAAATGCCATGGAAGTTTTCGATCAGAAGCACTGGTAAGACGAAAGTTTTTTTTGGACCAAAAATGCCACGGAAGTTCACAGGAAGTATATTTTCAAGTATCATTTTGCCCGGAAGTTTTCAGTTTTCACTAAGGAGCAATTTTGCCCCAGAAGTTTACAAAACATAGCAGTTTTTCCCTTCTGTCCCCAAATATTAAATTTGACTATTAAATCAGTCAAAGACCACACATGTCATACCTTGAAAAGGTCAAACTTGGAGTCAGAGAAGGAGATCCTTCAGATGTTGAACTCAAGACGGCCAGAATTTGTGAAGCCGAACTGGTCAAAGGGACTGAAAGGTCTGTCACAAAAAGCAAATGAAACGCAAAACGAGAAATGAATTGTTCCAAAAATTGGTTTAGTAAAACAAATAATTGTGATAATATTTACGTTTGTATAGACTGATCATTTGCTTAGATCATAAGTGATGCTTCCTTTAGGTTTTGTGACAGTCGACCTTTCAGTCCCTTTGACCAGTTCGGATTCACAAATTCTGGCCACCTTGAGCTCACAAATTCTAGGGCAAAATTGCTCCTCAGAGAAAAATTCCGTGGCATTTTTGGTCCCAAAAAAACTTCCGTCTTACCAGTGCTCCTGAGCAAAAACTTCCATGGCATTTAAGACCCTTATCCCATACAATATTCATTAAATCTTAGACATATCTAAGATTCAATAAGTCTGGACACTTTTGCTCGTGTTGGGCTATTCTTGTGTGCGACCCTGCAGGCCCACATGAGATTGGCAACGGGCCAATACTGTACCAGCCCACAAGTCGCAAGCGGCCTCTAGCAAGACATTGCGACTACCCAATTCATATGGGGATCGATGATACGATACAACCTATCGTACAACCATGTCATGTCCCTTTTGTCATGCGATAATTTGGTCAAGGATGAGGCATGGATAATGTCAACTTCCTGTTCTTGATCGTTACTTTCTCGATTCTTGAGTAGTCTAACAATTGAAATGTAAACTCCTTTCCACCGTAGTATGGCCATACGTTTCTCAGACTTACTCATCGAGGGGCCCAGTATTATCTCTCTACAAATATGAGGGACAAATTCCATCTTGACCATTCACATTCCTCTGCATGAAAACGACTGATCCCGATCCAAGCCTTTATCATCACCTGGTCAAAGGTGACTTTTGACTAGGTCAAAGAGCATCGACTTATCATGTAGAAATCCATGATGATCTCAAGTCAAAGGGCGTTGTGACGCGGTTATACATGAGAAAAGCTTATGACTTAATCCACAAAGCTTTCTCATAGTGGGTCGGTCCAGCACCTTGTACTCTTACAAGTGCCTATGACTTTGATTCGTATCTCCATGCTCATAAAAGTCATACTGGTCTTATTTCATCTTCGCTCCTGCGTAGATGATGGATCAGGGACATTTAGGATAATCTATAAGATATATCCAAGGATCAGTTATCACTATAAACATGCAAATGAAATGATAACTAAAGGAGAATACTTTAAATAACATAAACGTTTAAAGTACAATGACTTGGTCCTAGGGCATAATTTCCAATATTATCTCTGTGGTAGGTGAGGAAGTAGGAATAAGGGAGGAAGTGGTGATTAGAATGGATGCTTCAGATGAGGAGGTAGGAACCTGAGGAATGGTGAAGGTAAATGAGGGTGATGAGGATGGTTCAGGGTCAGGCTTGAAGCTAGGAGAGGGACCAAATTCAGAATCATTAGCATTTGGACCAGATGAGGAACCAGGATGAAGATGCTTCAGTATCTTATCCAATTTGTCTCCAAGAAACACATTGTTGACCATTAGAGTTGAGAGCTAGGCATCATGGTCGATCATATGTCCAGTAAGGTCCTCAACTTTTTCCTTTACAGTGTCAACTGTTGCCTTCATTGCATCTTCTGCATCAACCATCTCAAAGTTACCCCTTGTCACTTCATCTTCCAACCTTCTTACTTCAAATTCCATTCTGATGGACAAAGAAGCGATTGCAGCATCCACAATAGCTTTCACGCTTGAGTCAAAGTCAGTAGATGGTGGAGCTGATTGGGCTTCTTGTGCTTGTGCCATAGAAGCTCTAGCATGGGAGGCACACAATCTAGAGGGAGCCCTTGATTGGCCAAAACCCTTACCTTCAAAGGTAATCTTCATATAATTTAATTGAGCTTTGCCAAAAGCAGGAGGGGTTTTGATTGCATCAGGAGGACCAAGATACCAGATTTTGTGATAGAATAGGATCACTGACACAAGAGAAGGAAATGGGATATGGGAAGGTCTACGAGAGACAAATTTGAACTTCACCATTTCCTGGAAAATCCAGTGTCCAAGGTTGATAGGCACTTTATTAACAAGAGCAGCAAACAAAGGATAGTCTTCCTGTGCAAAGTGAGTAAAATTGCCACCTTTCTGAATGAAATTCCTAGAGTAAATATACCAAAGGACTCTATGAATTGGTGGCATTGACACAGGTTTGAAAGACAAAGAGTGAAACTCAACTTCTAGGATAGGCTCATTTGGTCTGAGAATCTCAAAAATCTCTCTATTGCTAAACTAAATTGCTGGAATAGGAGGTGGATTGGCAATTTTTAGGATAGTTTTGATGGTAGAAGCAGAGAAAGTGAATGTTACTCCTTTGACTGTGGTCGAGACTCTCTCCTCAACTAAATCTCCCTCAGAATCTAGGATATTATCATAAACCATATTGAAATAAAAGATTTTGACAATATTAGGAGTGTATGATGCAGAAATAGAAAGGAATGATTCATAATTTTTGAGCCAAGGTGATAAGTCTAAGCTACATTCATCTCTTAGTTTAGTTAAGTTGACAGAAACAGAAGGACAAAATTCTTTACTAAGATAGGACTCTCTGAACTTAGTAGATAATTCTTGTGAGAGAATAGTGGTAGAAATAGCAAACCCTTCAGGTGGATTAGGATAATTTTAGATATCCTCGACTGCATTGGCCATAACAAAAGTCACTTCTGGTTCCTGGGTTCCCGCAGATGTAGGCTTTGATGAAGCTTGACCCTTCTCAGAAGCAGTGGCCTTCTTCTTCCTGGGAGGCCTAGAAGGTTCAGCTACCTTCTTCTTTCCCTTTCCCTCTGGTTCAGGTTCTGACCTTTTCTTTGAAGGGGTCACAGTGGGTTCCTTGAAGGAAACTCCCTTTGATTTTGGAGAAGCTTCAGAGATATTTTCACCAACACCTCTAATTGATCTATCGACTCCAAAGTGAAAGCATCTGGGGGTCGACTTCATCCTCCTAGGTCGTTGAGGAGGAGGAGGAGGAAGAGACCATGATTTTGACCCTTCTTGGTCTGAATCTGCGTCGTGAGTCGCTTTGGCTGATGATTTGGAGGCCATTTAGGGTTTTGAGATAGGGGTTTGGTCGAGAATGGCGAGAGACATAGGATTGAGAGAGAGAGAGCTAGGGCAAAACTTGAGTTTTGAAGAGAGTGTAGATGAATAGCCAAGACCTTCCATATAGGGCGCACGAAACTCGAGTTTCTACTAATAAACTCGATTTTGCATAAATGCAAACTTACCTGGACGTCAAAGGTGTAATGTAAACCTTTAAACTTCCGCTACAAAACTCGATTTTCTGCTTACCAACTCGAGTTTGCACTTCTTTTAACTCATAGTTGCTCTCTGTCTGATGGAGACTTGAGTTTCCCACTTAATGACTTGAGTTTTGAACTTTTGTAAAAAACTAAAGGTTTCTCTCTGTCCCCGATAAACTCGAGTTTGGCTTCTCAAACTCGAGTTTGCTCCTCTTGACAGCAAACCTCAGCATTTCAAGCATCCTGCAAAAGACATAACTAAACACTCCAATGCTTAAGTTAGTAACTAACAATCATCAAAACCATAACTAACATTGAGAGAGATACTTACAACTCATTGGGATTTACCATTCCCCATTCTCTCCTTATGAAATTGAATTGTTCTTTGGGCAATGGTTTGGTGAAGATGTCAGCAAGTTGAAGATGAGTTGGGATGAACATGACTTTGACATCCTTCTTCTGAACATAATCCCTTATGAAGTGATGTCTCACATCAATATGCTTGGTCGGAGTATGTTGCACTGGATTCTTAGCCAAGCTTATTGTGCTAGTGTTGTCACACAATATTGGGATCTCCTTCAAGTTGATTCTCAAGTCAGATAGTTGTTGCTTGAGCAATAGGACTTGTGCACAACAGCTTGAGACAGCCACATATTCAGCTTCAGTAGAGGACACAACCACACTTATTTGCTTCTTGCTGAACCAAGAGACAAGTGAGCCACCAAGAAATTGACATTGGCCACTTGTGCTTTTCCTATCCGTCTTGTATTCGGCATAATATGAATCTGAATATTCCACAAGATGTTCTGGTTGACCTTTTGGAAAACACAAGCCAAGAGTTTTTCTATCAGCAAGATATCTGAAGTTCCTCTTCACATTCTCAGCATGCGACTCCTTGGGAGCAGATTGAAATCTTGCACACATCCCCACACTGAATTGGATGTCAGGACGACTTGCTGTGAGGTAGAGCAATGATCCAATCATTCCTCTGTATCTTGTGATATTGAAGTCCTTGCCCTTTTCATCAACATCCAATGCAGTGGTTGAGCTCATTGGAGTATCAGCTCCATTGCATTGATCATCCCAAACTTCTTTAGCATATCATTGAGATACTTGGTCTGAGATATGAAGATTTCATCCTTCCTTTGTTTGATTTGCAGACCAAGGAAATAGTTGAGTTCTCCCATCATGGACATCTCAAACTCTCCCTGCATATACTTAGCAAATTTTCACACAAAACATCGTTAGAAGCACCAAATATAATATCATCAACATATATCTGAACAATTAAAACTTCACCAAGCTTATTACTCTTTATGAAGAGAGTTGTATTTGCTTTTCCTCTAACAAATCATTGATCAAAAAGGAATTTTCTTAATCGCTCATACCAAGCTCTAGGAGCTTGCTTGAGGCCATAAAGGGCTTTCTTGAGGCAGTAAACATGATCTGGATGATGATCACATTGAAAACCAGGAGGTTGTTCAACATAAACTTCCTCCTGAATAAAACCTGAAGATAGAATATCACCTAGAGGGTGGTGAATAGGTGATCTCAACAACTTTTCGCGAGTTGTACAAGAACGCAAGTAAGACAGAGACAGAGAAGAGAGATAGACACAAAGCAGTTTATACTGGTTCGGTCTAACACTTCAACCTACATCCAGTCCCCAAGTACACCTTGGGATTTTCACTAACTCTTCAAATACGTATACAATTACACACTCTGTAACTTAGGATGATCCTTTCACTCGGACTCACTCCCCCTTACAAGTTGTAATAGTACACCCACACTTAACGTTCCACAACCTTAAGATTTACAAAACAATAATCAAATAAGTGTTTAGTAACTCCTCACGAGTAGATAAATGTTAAACACTAAAGAACAAAGAAAATATCCGAAGATATTAGCTTAGTTAATGAAACAGCAAATTGCAATAAGTTCTAATTCAATGCACAGCGTTTTGGTAGTTGAGAATTCAAAGCTTCAGGTATTTATAGATGAGTTCATTTAAGTCCGTTGAGACTCTGAAATATGTCCGTTAGAGATGAAGCACGGAAGTCTGTATAATTGTGTCGTAATATTGTTTTATTCTTTTGTTCCTGCGTTTATGACCGTTGGAAGCACAACAAAGATAATGAAACAATCACGTTCAAAAACGTCTTTCGATGCCCAGAGGTATGTCTGTTGGTTGATGGTCTCGAACAGGTAAGTGTATTAAATGCACTCTTTGACACGTCGACTACTTTATTCAAAATCCAGAGATAATTTGTGTTCTAATCATCTGTAACTCACTAACAAACTTATTAAATCAAGTTAAGAATATTAATACAAGATGATATGATGAATCCATAAGTATACTCAGAGAGATTAGGATTTTAGATATTCATTCGCTAAAACAGAGACGAGCTTGGCTCGAGTCGACATTCTTACATGCTCGAGTTAAACCATCATGATAAGCATGCAGAACATTTCAAAAATGAACTTGACTTGAGGTAGGTAATACCTTGGCTCGAGTCTAGCCATAGACTCGAGGCATCATTCTTACAGGCTCGAGTCAGACAAAGGATTTAAACAATTGCAATGAATAACCAAGACTCGAGGCAAATTATGTGGCTCGAGTTAGCTCCTACACTCGAGGCAAGGAAATGGACTCGAGTTAACCAAAATAAGATTTCAGAAAATCATTGTTAAATTTTAAACCGTAGGCTCGAGTTTCTGAGAATTCTAGCTCGAGTCTAGCCACAAACTCGAGGCACAATTCTTACAGGCTCGAGTCTGTTGATCCTTAGTTTGAAAACGTTTTATGACCCAAAACACATTGGCTCGAGTCTTAGAGTGAGTAGGCTCGAGTCAAGACCTAGACTCGAGGCTGTCATTTGTTAGGCTCGAGTCAATACATAATTTCAGCGATACATGCTTGAGGATCTGGCTCAAGTCTGCAACATTGGCTCGAGCCAATGTGACAGCAAAATCATACCACTGATAAAACATGATTTAGGCTGTGATAAATATCTTCCTTATATGTACATCTCTTTTCAATCTTAGTCATCATCAAAACATCAACAGGAGCTAACATTCTCCCCCTTTTTGATGATGACAAGTTTTCAGAAAGAAGGAAGCCAAAATAATTTTAAACTTTTATAAATTTTCACAGTTAATTTAGACAAAGGAGACAAATGCTAGAAGTACTCAATTAAGCTAAAATAGGACAATCAGAGACATTAAAATAGATAGCTTAATTAATTCTAAGAAGCATTAACCATAGAATGCTTTAGCAAATGTCATACAGAAATAAGCAGAAATCCAAGAGATCAACATGCAAGGAATAATCATTAAGTACATAAATAACTTGCAACAAAATAACTCTTGGGTGCAACAAAACAATTTTTGACTTCTTCATTCTTTCTCACAGATCCTCTCCCCCTTTGGCATCTATAAAAAAAAAGAGATCACAGAGGAGGCTTCTGGAATTGAGAAGAGAAGGGATGAGAAGAGTTAGGAAAAGGTAGAGGGGAGTATGGAATGATAGAGAAGAGAGGAGAGATAGATAGGATAGGAGATGTGGATATGAGAGTATCTATGTCATCCTTACCAAACAACTCTGCTATGGAGGACCCAGAATAAGTGATCTTCACAGGAGTGGAGGTTGATGGAGGAATAGGCACAGTGGCTGGAGCAGAAGCAGGAGGAGATGAGATGACAAGGGTGGTCAAAGGGGGTGTGGAGTGAAAAGAAAATGATGGTGAAGGAGATGGAGGTGAGGGTGGTTTGATAATTGGCGAGGGAATGCCATAACGAGAGCCACCAGCCTGAGAGAGAAGCTTATCAACCTTGTGAGAGAGAGTCCAGAGTGTGTTATGCATGTTGGTAATTGAGGCACCATGATCATCCAAGTGCCCCTTCAGGTTACCAACATCATCCTTTAAGGTTCCAACTTCTTCCTGTAAGTCCTCTTGGTTTTGTTCAATCTGAGTGACCTTTTGCACCAGTTTGCCAATTTCAAACTCTAATTTGACAAATAGTGAGTTCTGAGTAGCCATAGATATGTGCAGTGGGTCCAGGCTGGCTAAGATGGCCTTTTCTACAATGGCCTTGATATGAGCTCTCATAGTGAAAGGACCAGGTTGGGAAGTCAATTTTGGGCCAGGCTCAGGTTGTTCACGTTGACCAGAGACAGGGGCTCTTGGCTTGGATGCTTTGGATCTAGAGGGTGCTGGTGCTCTAGATTGTCCAGACCTTTCTTGAAAATTGATCTTCATCAAATTGAGAATGTGTTGTCCAAATTCGTCAGGTTTCTTGGCTACCTCATCTTTCTCCAAATACCATATCTTTTTCTTGGAATAGGATGACAGACACTAGACTAGGAAATGGGAATGTGGAGTTTTTCTTGGAGTGCGGGGCATATTTCTTCATTTCACCAAAGATCCAGTGACCAAGGTTATGAGGAACTTTGGCCACGATGGAGGTAAACATTGTATAGTCACGTTGAGTGAAATGGGTAAAATTTTTGCTTTTCTGTACAAAGTTCCTTGAGTAGACATACCACAAGGCACGATGTAGAGGTGGCATTTGAATGGGAGGAAAAGTAAGGGTTCCTCTTTTGGTTCGAGTGATGGATTCTCCTAGACGAAGAGTTTGGAAGATTTGTTCATTGTCATAATGAATCTCTGGGACAGGAGGGGGATTTGATATTTGCAACAAATCATTCAAGTAATCAGGTGAGATGGCAATTCTCTTTCCTCTCATAATGGTAAAAATATTCTCCTCAGCTTTATGATTATGCTTATCTAAGAGAGTCAGTCATGTGAAAATAAAAGACTCTAACTAAAGTGGGACTGTATGAGGCATGGATAGACAGAAACGAAGCATAGTCCTTATACCAGGGGTAAAGATCAAGATTACAGTCAGATTTTAATTTATCTAAATGCATAGACACTACAGGGTAGAAGTTCCTATAAGCATAATATTTACTAAACTTCTTTCCATCCTCAAATGAGAATAGAATAGGGCCACAAGCAAAGTCTACTGGAGGGTGAGCTGTAAGAGCATGATATATGGAGACAATAGAAGGTATTTCGAATACCTTTGATCCCGATTGTTGAAAAGAGTCCTTGGAAGCAGAAGTTGATGCTCTAGAGGCGAAACATAGGGTTTTGAAGCTCTTGATGCTTGAGACAGAGATCTTTGCTTGACTTTTGGAAGTACCTCGAAAATCGGAGGAGGCAACGACGAACCTCTTCTTTGAAGGTTTTGACCGACGACAACCACTCTTTTTGTTTTTGAGCCATAGCCTCGTGGTCGATGATTTCTTTGGTGGGTTCTCTGAAGATTCTTCAATTCTTAGTTTCTTGGGTTTATTCGGATTTTCTTCTTCGAATGAGACTTTAGGTAGAAAGCGTTTATGTGCCATCTTAATTCGCTGATGCCGTTATAAGTGAGGAGGAGAAGCTGATTCAGAGGCTACAAAATCTGGGTCTGGGTTTTGGGATTTGGATTTGGATTTCGCTGGAGACATAGGGTTTTTTGTTTTGGGAGGCATGTAGGATTAGGGTTTCGATCCAGGTGAGAGATGGAAAAATGTGAGAGAGAGATAGAAATGTGGAGTCATATGAAGAGACACGGGAGAAGATGGAAAAATGAAGAGCGAAGCGACACAGGCAGGCATATAGTCAGAAATTTAAATTTTAACTCGTGGCACGTATGTTTGACTTGAGGTACCTAACTCGAGGTTACACTTACTGACTCGAGGTAATGAAGAACATGTACCAACCTGGATAGCATGGATGCGATATTGACTCGAGGAAAAAACTGCTCTCCATTCTTCTAACTCTCTGTTTGCATTTAACTCGAGGTTGATATGCTGGCTCGAGGCAAAAGTCTTTCTCTAAGTGTCTAACTTTCTGCCTTCAGTAGACTCGAGGTGCTTTATCTGGCTCGAGTTAATTTTCTTCCTTTTTGAGTTCTTTAGTCTTTCACATGATCTAGACTTGAGGTGTCTTTCTGGTTGGCTCGAGTCACTTTTTACCTCTGTTCCTTCTTCATGTAACAGAGTTCTGCAAAAACATTGACTAGATACTCCGATGCTAAAGTTAGTCTATGTCAAACATCAAAACATAATTAATTTCAATAAACTAACATTTTACTTACAGTTCATTGGGATTTACCATTCCCAATATCAAAAAATTCTCTTAACATGCTCAGCATGTGATTCTTTGGGAGCAGATTGGAATCTCGCGCACATTCCCACACTGAATTGTATGTCAGGCCGACTTGCAATTAAGTATAGTAGAGATCCGATCATTCCCCGATATTTGGTTATGTTGAAGTCTCTGCCTTTTTCTTCATCAGCATCTAGAGAGGCTGTTGAACTCATTGGAGTGTCTGCACCATTGCAATGCTCCATTCCAAATTTCTTTAACAGATCACAGAGATATTTCATTTGTGAAATAAATATCTCATCCTTCCGTTGTTTGATTTGCAATCCGAGGAAGTAGTTTAGTTCGCCCATCATAAACATCTCGAACTCACCTTGCATTTTCTTAGAAAAATCCTCGCACATAGATTCATTAGAAGCACCAAAGATAATATCCTCAACATAAATTTGAACAATCAAAATTTCATTTAATTTGTTGCTCTTAATGCAGAGAGTTGTATCAACTTTGCCTCTAATAAAGCCTTGATCAAGAAGGAACTTGCTTAATCGCTCATACCAAGCTCTAGAAGCTTGTTTAAGGCCATATAGTGCCTTTTTGAGATGATACACATGATCTGGATGATGATTACTTTCAAAACCAAGAGGTTGCTCAACATACACTTCCTCCTGAATAAAACCATTTAAAAATGCACTCTTGACATCCATTTGATAGAGCTTGAATCCTTTGATGCAAGCAAAGGCAAGAAGAACTCGTATAGCTTCCAATCTTGCCACTGGAGCATAAGTTTCTTCATAATCAATTCCTTCTTCTTGATTATAGCCATTTGCAACCAATCTTGCCTTGTTACGGACAATGATTGTTGTTTCATCACGTTTGTTCTTAAATACCCATTTAGTCCCAATGACCGGATGGTCTTTAGGTCTAGGTACTAAGTCCCAAACTTGATTTCTATCAAATTGGTGCAATTCCTCTTGCATTGCGATCACCCAATCATTGTCTGAGAAGGCTTCGTCAATCTTTGAGGGTTCAATCTGGTAGATGAATGCAGAGAAGGTAATTTCATTTAAAGTACCTTTTCTGGTTCTTACTCCTTGTTTTACATCACCTATTACTTGGTTTAAAGGATGATTCCTAATAAATCTCCAAGCTTTAGGTTGCGATTGAACAGTGTTTTCACAAACATTTTCAGAAGCAACTTCAAAAACATCTTCAGAACTTTCAAGAGAGGTAGGAGTGGTTTTTGAAAAGAATTGATTTCTATAAGCATTTTCCTCATCATCATCAAAAGGCTTATCAGATTTGGTTTCGCTAAATACAACATGAATAGATTCTTCAACAACACGAGTACGAGTATTGAAAACTCTATAGGCCTTACTTCTATTAGAGTAACCAAGGAATATACCTTCATCAGATTTTGGGTCAAACTTTCCCAAGTTCTCCTTACCATTATTGCGCACAAAACACTTGCATCCAAATATGTGTAGATGGGCAATGTTAGGCTTCCTCCCTTTGTATAGCTCATAGGATGTCTTCTTAAGTTTCTTCAGGATGTATGCACGATTTGATATGTAGCAGGCAGTGCTCATTGCATCAGCCTAGAAGACTTGAGAAGTTTGGTTTTCATTCAGCATTGCTCTTGCCATTTCAATGAGAACGCGATTCTTTCTCTCAACAACACCATCTTGTTGTGGAGTCCTTGGGGCCGAGAAGTTGTGATCTATTCCAAAAGTCTCACAGAATTCTGCAAATGCATGATTCTCGAATTCTCTACCATGATCAGTCCTTATTCCTGAAATAGAGATACCTTTCTCATTTTGGACCTTCTTGGCAAACACAACAAACTGATCAAAGGTTTCATCTTTCGATGATAGAAATATAGTCTAACAAAATCTTGAGTAGTCATCTACAATGACCAGAGTATAGAGATTACTACCAATGCTTCTTACCCTCGCTGGTCCAACTAAATCCATATGAAGTTGTTGGAGTGGTCTGTTAGATAAAATCTCAATTTTTGGTTTAAATGATGACTTAGTCTGTTTACCTTTCTGACAAGCATCACAGATCATGTCATTTTTAAAACGAAGTTTAGGTAAACCGAGTACTAAGTCTTTTCTCAACAACTTAGCCAATTGGAACATGTTGACATGAGTCAGACGCTTATGTCATAGCCAACTCTCGTCTAAGTTGCTGACAAAACATTTTTCAGAATCAATTTTGGGTAATTCTAAGGTATAACAGTTTCCTTCACGAGGAGCCTTAAATAATACCTTAAGTTTATTTTTGTCGATTGGGAGATCATCTTTGTTGACAATGAGACACTCTTTTGAATCAAAGATGATCCAGTTGTTCTTGTCAGCACTCTGGCTTACACTCAGGAGGTTGTGACAGAGTCCTTCTACCAGGTATACGTCCTTGATTTGAGATCCATTCTTTGCACTAATCTCGCCAATCCCAGTTATTTTTCCGGATTGATTTCCTGCGAAGGTGACTTTGCCACCATCCTTTGATCTCATTGCAACAAATTTATCTTGATCCCCGGTCATGTGTCTAGAGCATCCACTGTCAATATACTACTTGTTGATTCTTGATGCTCTCAGACAAACCTGCAAATCAAAAGAAATTAAGCCTTAGATACCCATCTTTTCTTGGGTCCTTTTACGTTAGTTCGGGCCTTAGGAACATAGGTTCCCTTAGGTGTCCATTGATAATTTCCAATAGGTTTATTTCTTCTTTCTTTATTGTGAAAACAGGATGAAGTACTGTGTCCCTTTCATTTACAGTAATTACAATGGGCAAAAGGATTTGATGCATGAATGGTTTTCTGAAAATAATTCAAGTATGATTTTACACCGGTTTTCTTTTTGTCAAAAATAGGATTATATCCTAGGCCTGATCTATCATTGGTAAATCTTTGGGCTTTCAAAATTACGTTGAGCATTTCACTACCTCTAGTGAATTTCTCGAGCGTTTTTGTGAGGTACCCATTCTTTTTCTCTAAATTCAGGCATTTTTCGCAAATAAGATTTTCACAGGAAAGATTTTCGACTTGTTGTTTGAGAGTCATGTTCTCCTTTTTCAAGGCTATACATTCCTCAACAACTTTTTCAAATTCTGATTGTATCTCATTATACTCATCATATGAAGTTGTAGATCATATACCTCTTCGTCTTTTTCAGGTTGTTCTTCCTCCGCAACTAGACAAATGTTTGCTGTTTCTTTTTCTTCTTCGCTCCCTTCTTTTGAGGAGCCATCACCCCATATAGCCGATACATAGGCCTTCTTTTTGAAGTGGTTGAACTTCTTCTTCTTTTCTTTATCATTATCTTTCAGCTGGGGGCATTCTGATTTGTAATGTCCTGGCTTCTCGCATTCGTAACAGATGACTTGGTCTTTATCTTTGAATTCTCATATGTTATTGGAACCACCTTTCTGGAATCTATTCCTGAAGCCTTGGTCCTTTCTGTAGAATTTCTTGAATCTTCTCACGAACATGCCCATCTCATCATCGTCATCATCTTCGTCTTTATCTTCTTTTTCCTTCACAGCATTTAGAGTGATACCTTTGCTCCGAGTAGTGTTGGCTTCGCCCAAGTCCTTCTTGAACTTCAGTTTGCTTTCATATTCAGATAAGCTTCCGAATAGAGTAGCAACTGAGGTCATTGAATCTCCACGAGTCTCTTCTATTGCTGTGACTTTAGCTTCCCAACCTTTTGTCAGAACATTGAGAATCTTTCTCACTTGAGGGCCTTGCTCATATATTTTGCCAAAGGCTGCTAACTGATTAGTTAGATGAGTATACCAAAGTTGAAACTCTGTAATAGTTTCTCCAGTCTCCATTCGAAGAATATCATACTCGGTGGTCAGAATACTGATTCGATTTTCCTTAATGCCAAAAGTTCCTTCATATGCTATTTCCAAAGTCTTCCACATTTCCTTGTCAATTGATAGATTACATATTCGAAAGTACTCCTTTTGACTGAGAGCACTTTGTAACATTAAAACAGCTTTGTTGTTGAGAGTGATATTTCTTTTGTCATTTTCATCAAACTCATCTTCTATTTTGGGGACAGCGATTCCGCCTTCGATTCTTGTGGGAACATAGTCTCCTGTCTCTGTCTCTATCACTCGCCAAAGACCGTACTCTGTGGCTAGCACAAACACTTTGAATTTTGCTTTCCAGAATGAATAATGTTCACCATTGAATCCTGGGGGTCGATTGATTGAAGCACCATCAGGCAATATTCCTTCCATGATCTTTCTCGGGATGTTAAGCCCAAACTGAGAAACCAGCGCTCTGATACCAAATGAAGATAAAATATCACATAGAGGGGGGTGAATAGGTGATCTCAACAACTTTTCGTGAGTTGTACAAGAACACAAGTTAGACAGAGAAGAGAGATAGATACAAAGCAATTTATACTGGTTCGGTCTAACACTTCGACCTACATCTAGTCCACATGTACACCTTGGGATTTTCACTAACTCTTCAAATATGTACACAATTACACACTCTGTAAATTAGGATGATCCTTTCACTCGGACTCACTCCCCCTTATAAGTTGTAATAGTATACCCACACTTAACGTTCCACAACCTTAAGATTTACAAAACCATAATCAAATAAGTGTTTAGTAACTCCTCGCGAGTAGATAAATGTTAAACACTAAAGAACACAGAAAATATCCAAAGATATTAGCTTAGTTAATGAAACAGCAAATTGCAATAAGTTCTAATTGAATGCACAGCGTTTCGGTAGTTGAGAATTCAAAGCTTCAGGTATTTATAGATGAGTTCATTTATGTCCGTTGAGAAGCTAGAAGGAATATCCGTTGAGACTCTGTAATATGTCCGTTAGAGATGAAGCACGGAAGTCTGTATAATCGTGTCATAATATTGTTTTATTATTTTGTTCCTGCGTTTATGACCGTTGGAAGCACAGCAAAGAGAATGAAATAATCATGTTCAAAAACGTCTTTCGATGCCCAGAGGTATGTCTGTTGGTTGATGGTCTCAAACAGGTAAGTGCATTAAATGCACTCTTTGACACGTCGACTACTTTATTCAAAATCCAAAGATAATATGTGTTCTAATCATCTATAACTCACTAACAAACTTATTAAATCAAGTTAAGAATATTAATACAAGATGATATGAATCCATAAGTATACTCAGAGAGATTAGGATTTTAGATAATCATTCGCTAAAATAGAGACGGCCTTAGCTCGAGTCGACATTCTTATAGGCTGGAGTTAAACCATCGTGATAGGCAAGCAGAACATTTCAAAAATGAACTTGACTCGAGGCAGGTAATACCTTGGCTCGAGTCTAGCCATAGACTCGAGGCATCATTCTTACAGGCTCGAGTCTAGCCATAAACAATTGCAATGAATAACCAAGACTCGAGGCAAATTATGTAGCTCGAGTTAGCTCCTGCACTCGAGGCAAGGAAACGGGCTCGAGTTAACCAAAATAAGATTTCAAAAAATCATTGTTAAATTTTAAACCGTAGGCTCGAGTTTTTGAGAATTCTGGCTCGAGTCTACCCACAAACTCGAGGCACAATTTTTACAGGCTCGAGTCTGTTGATCCTTAGTTTGAAAATGTTTTATGACCCAAAACACTTTGGCTCGAGTCTTAGAGTGAGTAGGCTAGAGTTAAGACCTAGACTTGAGGCTGTCATTTGTCAGGCTCGAGTCAATACATAATTTCGGTGATACATGCTTAAGGATCTGGCTCGAGTCTACAACATTGGCTCAAGCCAATGTGACAGCAAGATGATACCACTGATAAAACATGATTTAGGCTGTGATAAATATCTTCCTTGTATGTACATCTCTTTTCAATCTTAGTGATTATCAAAACATCAACAGGAGTTAATAAAAACCATTTAAAACTGCACTCTTTACATCCATTTGATTGAGCTTGAATCCTTTGACACAAGCAAAGGCTAGAAGAACTCTTATAGCTTCCAATCATGCCATTGGAGCATAAGTTTCTTCATAATCAATTCCTTCTTCTTGATTATAGCCTTTAGCAACCAATCTTCCCTTGTTACGAACAATGATTGCTGATTCATCTCTTTGTTCTTGAATACCCATTTGGTTCCAATGACCAGATGGTCGTTAGGCCTAAGTACCAAATCCCAAACTTGATTTCTATCAAATTGATGTAACTCCTCTTGCATTGCTATCACCCAATTATTGTATGAAAGGACTTCATCAATTTTAGAGGGTTCAATATCTGATATAAAGGCAGAAAAAGTCACTTCATTTAAAGTACTATTTCTTGTCCTTACACCTTGATTTACATCACCTATCACTTGGTCCAAAGGATGATTCCTAATGAACCTCCAAGCTCTAGGCTGAGATTGATCGGGGTTTTCAAAAGTATTTTGAGGATTAGCCTCGAACACATTTTCAGGATTTTCAATAGAGGCAAGAGTAGTTTTAAAAAAGAATTGATTTTTAAAAACATTTTTCTCATCATCATCCAAGGATTTATCAGCTTTGGATTCACAGAATACAACATGCATAGACTCTTCAACAATACGAGTATGAGTATTAAAGACTTTATAAGCTTTACTTCTATTTGAATAACCCAAAAATATACCTTCATCCGCCTTGGGATCAAACTTTCCCAGATTGTCCTTACCATTATTATGGATGAAGCACTTACAGCCGAAAACATGCAGATGAGCCAAATTGGGCTTTCTTCCTTTGTACAGCTCATAGGGAGTTTTGCTCAACTTCTTCCGGAGGTATGCCCGATTCGAGATGTAGCAAGTCGTACTCATAGCATCAGCCCAAAACACTTGGGAGGTAGAGTTCTCATTCAGCATAGCTCTTGACATCTCGGTGAGGACTCGATTATTTCTCTCCACAGCACCATTTTGTTGAGGTGTCCTCGGGCTGAGAAGTTGTGATCATTCCCATGTTGTCACAAAACTATACAAATGCATGATTTTCAAATTCTCCTCCATGATCAGTTCGAATTCCTGAAATAGAGAAATCTTTCTCGTTTTGGACCTTCTTGGAAAAAACAACAAACTGATCAAATGTTTCATCTTTAGAGGATAAGAATATAGTCCAAGAAAATCTAGAGAAATCATCAACTATGACCAAAGTATAATGATTGCCACCAAGGCTTTTTACTCTAGCTGGTCCAACTAGATCCATATGAAGTAGTTGAAAAGGTCTATTAGTTGAAATTTCATTTTTAGATTTGAAAGATGATTTGGTTTGTTTACCCTTTTGACAATCATCATAGATCATGTCATTTTTTAAATGAAGTTTCGGCAAACCAATGACCAAATCCTTTTTCAGCAACTTCTCAAATTGGATCATATTGACATGAGCCAAACGCTTATGTCATAGCCAACTCTCATCCAAGTTACCAATAAAACTCTTTTCAGAAATAGAATCATTTTTAGAAAGACAAAGTGTATAACAGTTTCCTTCTTTAAGGGCTCTAAATAAAGCTTTTGATTTTATATTTTCCAAAGAGAGAATATCCTTGCTTACAATCAAGCATTCCTCAGAATCAAAGATAACTTACCTTTATCAGTGCTTTGGCTTACACTGAGGAGATTGTGACAAAGTCCTTCTACGAGGTAGACATCTTTGATTTGTGGTCCTTCATTGTTTCCAACTTCACCAATACCAGCAATCCTTTCGGATTGGTTTCCACCGAAGGTTACCTTGCCACCATCCTTGGGTTTGATTGAAGCAAATTTGGATTGGTCTTCCATCATATGTCTAGAGCATCCACTATCAATGTACCATTTGTTGGATTTCAATGCTCTTAGACAGACCTGTAAAACATAAAAAGTCAGGTTTTAGGTACCCATCTTTTCTTGGGTCCTTTGGGGTTAGTTTGTGTCTTAGGAACCTTGTAAGATCCCTTAGGCACCCATTGATAATTTCCTACAGGTTTACTCTTTCTTTCCTTTTTATGAAAACAGGAAGAAGTAGTATGACATTTACGATTGCAATAATTGCAATGTGCAAAAGGGTTTGAAGAATGAACAGTTTTTCTAAAATAGTTCATATAAGACTTTTCTCCAAATTTCTTTTTGCCTTTCTTCTTATCAAAATCAGGTTTATAACTAATCCCTGATCTGTCATTTGTAAACCTTTTCTGTTTTAAAATGACATTGAGCATTTCACTACCCTGAGTGAACTTCTCAAGTGTTTTTGTGAGATATACATTCTTTTTCTTTAAATCAATGCAATCTTCACAATCGGTGTTTTCACGAGAAATTTTTTTGACTTGTTGTTCAAGAGTCACATTCCTCTTTTTCAAAGAAATAATTTTTTCAACAAGTTTTTCAATTTTTGATTTTACAACTTTGTACTCAAGCGAATAATTCATCATAAGAAGGTTGTGAGTCCTATACCTCATCATTGTTCTTAAGTTGCTCTTCTTCTTCAGCAACTAAACAGATATTGGCTTTATCTTCCTCATCTTCTTCATCTTCATCAGATGAGCTATCTCCCCATATTGTTGAGACATAGGCTTTCTTCTTTTATTTATTGAACTTCTTCTTTTCCTTGTCCTTATTCTTCAGCTGGGGGCATTCTGATTTGATGTGGCCAGGCTTTTCACATTCCTAGCAAATGATTGGCTTCTTCGGCTCAGTGCTGGAGCTACCTTTGTGAAATTTCTTGTATCCTTGGTCCTTCTTGTAGAATCTCCTGAATCTCCGGACCATCATACCCAGCTCTCCAACTTCTTCTTCTTCTTCTTCTTCATCTAACTCCTTAACCTCTCTGACAACCTTGAGAGCGATTCTTTTGCTCTTGCTATTGATCTCATCAAGTATCTTTCTGAACTTGATTTTGCCTTCATATTCAGATAGGCTGCCAAAAAGAGCTGCCACAGATGTCATTGATTCTCCACGAGCTTCTTCAATGGCAGTGACTTTAGCTTCTCATTCCTTGCTAAGAATGTTCAAGATTTTTCTTACTTGAATTGGTTGTTCATAAACTTTTCCCAATGCAGCAAGTTGGTTGATCAGATGAGTGAATCTAAGCTGGAATTCACCAATCGATTCCCTAGACTTCATATGATACCTTCATGAGCTATCTCCAAGGCATCCCACATAGCCTTAGTAGAAGTTAAAGTACATATTCGAAAATATTCACTTTGACTTAAGGCACTCTGAAGCATGAGAATAGCCTTACTGTTGAGGGTGACCAATTTCTTTTCATTTTCATCATATTCTTCTTCGAGCTTCGGAGTTCTAACTCCATCTTCAGTAGTTCCAAGAGCAAAATCTCCTCTCTCGAACACTATCCAAAGGCCATATTCAGAAGCCAATACGAAGACTTTGAATTTGGCTTTCCAAAAAGAGCAGTGCTCTCCATTGAATCCCGGTGGTCGATTGATCGAAGCTCCATTAGGTAGAATATCATCCATATTGATCATCCTCAAGATGATAAGCTCTTTAGAGAAGACCAAGCTCTGATACCAAATGAAAGTGGGGCAAATCACCAAGAGGGGGTGAATTGGGGATTTTAAAAATTCTTTTCTAGTTACTCTATTTTCAAACACTAAAATAGAGAGGTGCAGAGTATGGTAAGAAGAAACAAGACACAAGGAATTTATACTGGTTCGGTCTAACCTCTTGACCTACGTCCAGTCCCCAGACTCTCTGTGATTTTCACTATCTCAATTGATTACACACTTTGTAACTCAAGAGTAATTCTCTCACTATAACTTACTACCCCTTACAAGTTGCAATCAATATCCCAATCTCCAAGTCCCCTGACTTGAGATTCTTACAATAAATGATTTTCAGTAAATGAACTCTCTCTAATAGTGGATAAATATAATCACTGAAGTACAAATGTATCAAAAGATACTTTACACAAGAAAACTCAAAGAGTAGTTGGAAACTTGAATGATTTTCATTTTCTGCAGATTGGTTGTTGAGAAGAATTGAATGCAGCTCTATTTATACCAAGAGAGCATTAAATGACGTTTGTAATCTTCAATGTGACCGTTGCCAACATTAAGGAAGGATTAGGTTAAGCTTTGGTCTTCTTCTCTCTCTACTCTTTGGTTAAACCAGTTGCTTAGAAGTTTATGGTTGACTTCTTGAATATTAATCCGTTGGAAGAGCAACTACTGGATGAGGAAAGGAAACATTAATCCCTTTGCAACGTGTGTAGAATGATTGTCCAAAAGGATGCAAGTTTTCTGGACTTTGCATTTAATGTGCTGACGTCACTTTTTGCTTTTGTTTAAATCTTCATTTAATATCCTCTAAATCATCTGAAACTCACTAACAAACTGATTAAACATAGTTAGGAATAGTAATGAGTGATGATAAGAAGTATTGAGATCAAACATGAAGATTTCACAAATTCGTACAATTTGATTTTCAAACACAGCGACACAAACTCGAGTTTGTTCTCACAAACTGGAGTTTGCAGAAGGCCAAACTCGAGTTTCCAAATCCTAACTCAAGTTTCCTTCTTCCAGAGAAGAATGTTTCAAGATGAGTTTTGAAGCACATTTTGAAATATTGAGCAAACTTGAGTTTGTTAATGACTAACTCTAGTTTTGGACTTTTATAGTGAAAAAATGTTTAAGTCCAAAAGCTCGAAATTGGAGTTTCCAAATGTAAACTTGAGTTTTCAAATTACTGAAATGAGCAAAGGTCTTTGTAAGGCACAAACTCGAGTTTCCAAAACCAAATTCAAGTTTCCTTTTAAAATTGAAAACCTTTGAAAATCTTTGCCAAGTGAAAAATGGATTTTTCAAAACAAATTGGAGTTTTCTCAAAGTGGATAAAACATGATAACTTTCTGTCAAGCACAAACTCGAGTTCACAAATACAAACTCGAGTTTTCTCAAAACTTTGGAAAACTTAGAAAATGCTTGGCCAAGTGCAAACTAGAGTTTGCTTGGGATGAAAAATATTTAGACTCTCTACCAAGCCCAAACTCGAGTTTGTAAAACACAAACTCGAGTTTGGCCAAGTTCACAAAACTTGACAAAACTCTTTGTTTGGTGCAAACTGGAGTTTCCATATGAAAACTGGAGTTTGCTTAAGTTCAAAACTTTGGGAGCTCTCTGTATGACCAAACTTGAGTTTACAAAACCCAAACTCGAGTTTCCTCATAAGAGAAAACTTTTATAAACTTTCTAGTTGTTGAAAACTTGAGTTTGTAAATCAAAACTGGAGTTTTGTATTCTTTAGGAAATATTGAAGTGTCTCTGTACGGTACAAACTCAAGTTTGTAAACCCGAACTCGAGTTTGTCTTATTGTGAAAAAATTGAGTGTTCTTTATGTCTTGCAAACTCGAGTTTGCCTAAGCAAACTGGAGTTTTCTTTAATTCATAATTTTGAGCTACTCTCTGTCAAGTCCAAAATCGAGTTTTGCTTCCAAAACTTGAGTTTGCCTTTGACAGTAAGCTTTCCAACTTACCAAAGACAAACTTCAACTTGTGTTTACAATTGTCAGTTATCATCAAAACAAATAGAGAACTAACACAAAGGTCCACATTTTTCCACTCATCTGTCAAGATGCTAGCCTTGCTGTGTGCTAGATAGCAAACAAAACTATTATATTTGCCTTTATTAGGATCGAAAGGAGCCAACTTTTCATCAAACTGAATCTCGATCTTTAACCCATAGGTCCGACTTACGGATACGTCTTTCATTCGTGTGCCACTTCAACCACAGTGTGCAGGGCGGTTACGAGGCTCATTGTGAGATGAAAAGGGTTTGTTCTGACTCACACCAGTTATACCACTAAGACCAATAACTGGCGTTGAATGAACAGAACAAGAACCGTTTTCTCCGTTCATTTTCAAGAAAGGAAGAGAGGTTGAGAGTGGTGGTGCGAAAGAGGAACGCCTGAAGAGAGGTAATGGAACAGGAAGAAGGGTTTTGCAACAAGAACATGGGTTTCAGAGTTCAGAGAGAGCAACATATAATTCCTAAGGTAAGGTTTCGCGCGAATATTTGGTGCTTTTGTTTTCAAACTGGATGAACTAAAATGACGGTCTTAAAGGTTAACATTTAAGACCGTCCTTTATTAAAATCCGATCTTAAAAGTAATAAACTTTTTGTTTAATTTTTCCCAATATTTTGTACCTACCACAATTTTAAGTCCGGTCTTAAAAGTATAACCTTTAAGACCGTTTTTTATATATGTCCGGTCTTAAAAGTTTTAGTCCTTTATATTTAAATTTTTCCTTATTATTGTGGTCCGCAGAAAATATAAGTCGGGCTGTACGAGATTTCTCTATAAAGTAATTGATATTTCAATTTTTTTAATAACATTTTTAAGACTAGTTGTTTTGTTAAGCGTATGAATAATATATTTAAGACCCATTATAAAGGATCTGGTCCAAGAAGTTCTTGATATTTACAAAACAGCCACTGGTCATACTTTTAAGATCGGTGTGTCAGTACTTCGCTCTAAACGAGGCGGTCTTAAAACCCTTTTTTGCACTAGTGGCTCGAGCAACATTGAGCTACTGTTTGAGAACCCTGCTCGATCACTCAACTATGCTTGCTCGGGCATGCCTCAGAAGCGGTATTTAAAATCCCCAATCATCGCTGATGCTCGAGCAACTACGTCTCCATGCTCGGGCATCATTGTGAGCCAACGTCGCCAATGCTCGAGCATCCAAGAGGCATGCTCGGGCATGAGTCATACAAAGGCGAGACTAACAAGATTCGTGATACTACTCAAGCATGGTTTTTCCCTTGCTCGTGCATGACAAAATCATGCTCAGGCACAAGTCATACAGAGATAGTGAATGAGGAGTATTTGATATTGCTCGACCACACTACTTACCTTTGCTCGAGCATCACTTACTCTATGCTCAGGCATGGCTTTTACCTATCTCTGATCTTTTGCTATTAGCCTGATGATGCTCTGGCACGCCTGTCTCTTTGCTCGAGCAGCCCTGGTCAATTTAGATAATGATTGGGCATTTAAAAGACCTTGCTCGGGCAGCCTTTCTGAAACACTTGAACAATTTATCAGATAGGGTATGCTCAGGCATGAACTAGTCCCTGCTCGAGCATGATATAACTTAGACACAAATTACTCAATTCAATAACTCAGAATTTGTAATCATCAAAACACCGAGAACTAACACAAAAATTGTCCTGATCTTACAAAGAAAAATGAGCATCTTACGAAAACTCTTGAAAAATGTACCAAAGGAAGTGAAATGCTAAATGTGATTTTAAAAGCATAAAGATTTACAAACAATCGATCAGGCATTGGTTACAGTCCTATCTTTTTCAGAATTATTTTAGTTGAATATTTTCAGAAATCAATTCACTCTTCAAATCCCTTTGCTCATTGCAATTACTGTAACCGAAAGGGACACAATACTTCATCTTGTTTTCATAAGAAAGAAAGACGAGATAAACCTATTGGCAACTATCAGTGGGTGCCTAAGGGAACTCATGTTTCTCCTAAGGCCCGAACTAACCCGAAAGGACCCAAGAAAAGATGGGTACCTAAGACTTGATCGTCTCTGATTTACAGGTATGTCTGAGAGCATCAAAGATCAACAAGTGGTATATTGACAGTGGATGCTCCAGACACATGACAGGGGATCAATCCAAGTTCATGGCAATAAAGGTTAAGGATGGTGGCAAAGTAATCTTTGGGGGGAATCAAACCGGAAAGATCGCTAGAATGGGTGAAATTGGTAAAAAGGAAGGACCCCTTATTAAAGATGTCTACTATGTAGAAGGACTCTGCCATAATCTCCTTAGCGTGACCCAAAGTGCAGACAAGAACAACTGGATCATTTTCAATTCAGAAGAATGCCTCATCGTGAACAAGGATGATCTTCCGATTGACAAAGGTAACCTTAAAACTCTGTTTAAGGCTCCAAGAGAAGGTAACTGCTACACCTTAAATCTTCCTAATGTTAATTCAGAAAAATGTTTTGTTAGCAACTTGGACGAAAGTTGGTTGTGGTATAAGCGTCTGGCTCATGTGAACATGTTCCAACTAGATAAGTTGTTAAGAAAAGATTTAGTTATTGGTTTACCAAAACTTCATTTTAAAAATGACATGATCTCTGTTTCTTGTCAAAAAGGTAAGCAAACTAAATCATCTTTAGAAAATAAGTGTGAAATTTCGACTAATTGACCCCTTCAACTACTGTTGGGATCCGTACACACAGCCGAAGGATTCTCATCCATAAAAGATCTTACGGATCCCTTGAGAGGATCTATCAACGGCGTTTAAATCAAGGTTCGTTAGAAACAATACCTATGTGAAATTCGTGAGCGTCCTACATTCGATTTGATCTGGTGGGCTACCTACTCGATCAATAAGAGCAGACTCTGTGAATCTCCTCCCTCTACCGGTATCCACACGAACAGCCTCCAACACCGATGGCAGCGTGCTAGCGCCTTTAGTATTTTTGTGTCTCTTTCTTTTCCCTCTAGGGTTTCTCATGGCTTTTCTAATTCATCCATCTTCTTAATACAACAAGATCAATATCTACTATAGAGTTTCTAAAACCCTAATAAGCCATATTAAAATATTCAAAATTAATCCAATTAATCTTGAAATTTGAAATTGAATTAAAATAATATATTAATTAAATCTATCAAATAGATCTAATCTAATATATTTATTTAATCTGAATTATAAGAATACAGATTTAATTTATCTTTATAAATTAAATATGAGATACTATATCTAAATTTAATTACATACGAGATACAATATCTCAATTTGTTTTAGATATTTAATTTATCAAATAAATTAAATAAAAAAATATATTATATATAATAATATTATAATTTCCATTAAATAATAATATTATATTATTTTTGAATTTAATAATATATATATATATATTCATCCTAGATTGAATACAGTATTCATTAAATCTTAGACATATCTAAGATTCAATGAATCTGAACACTTTTGCTCGTGTTGGGCTATTCTTGTGTGCGACCCTGCAGGCCCACATGAGATTGGCTGCAGACCAATACTGTACCAGCCCGCAAGTTGCAAACAGCCTCTAGCAAGACATTGCGACTACCCAATTCATATGGGGATCGATGATACGATACAACCTATCATACAACCATGTCACGTCCCTTTTGTCACATGATAATTTGGTCAAGGATGAGGCATGGATAATGTTAACTTCATGTTCTTGACCATTACTTTCTCGATTCTTGAGTAGTCTAATAATTGAAATGGAAACTCTTTCCATCGTAGTATGGCCATACATTTCTCCATCTTGACCATTCACATTCCTCTGCATGAAAACCACTGATCCCGATCCAAGCCTTTATCATCACCAATCAAAGGTGACTTTTGACTTGGTCAAAGAGCAGCAACTCATCATGTAGGAATCCATGATGATCTCAGGTCAAAGGGCATTGTGACGCGGTTATACATGAGAAAAGCCTATGACTTAATCCATGCAGCTTTCTCTTAGAGGGTCGGTCCAGCACCTTATACTGCCCATGACTTTGATTCGTGTCTCCATACCTCATCAAAGTCATATTGGTCTTATTTCATCTTCGCTCTTGCATAGATGACCGACCAGGGACATTTAGGATAATCTATAAGATATATCCAGGGATACAGTTATCACTATAAACATGCAAATGAAATGATAACTGAATGAAGAATACTTTAAATGACATTAATGTTTAAAGTACAATGATTTGCCCCTGGGGCATAATTTCCAACAACTACTTCATATGGATTTAGTTGGACCGACAAGAGTTAAGAGCCTTGGTGGCAATTTGTATACTCTGGTCATTGTCGATGATTTCTCAATGTTTACTTGAACTATCTTTTTATCTTCAAAAGATGAAACATTTGATTAGTTTGTTGTGTTTGCCAAGAAGGTGCAAAACGAGAAAGGTATTTGCATTTCAGGTATTCACACTGATCATGGAGGTGAGTTTGAGAATCAAGCTTTTGGGGAGTATTGTGATGCTCACGACATTGATCACAATTTCTCAACTCCAAGGACACCTCAGCAAAATGGTGTGGTAGAAAGAAAGAATCGTGTGCTCACTGAAATGGCTCGTGCAATGCTGAACGAGAACAAGACCTCACAAGTCTTCTGGGCATATGCCATGAGCACAACAAGCTATATTTCAAATCGAGTCTATCTTCGAAAGAAGCTCAACAAAACTCCATATGAGCTTTACAAAGGAAGAAAACCGAACCTGTCACACCTACATATCTTCGGTTGCAAATGTTTCGTCCACAACAATGGTAAGGATAATTTGGGTAAGTTTGATCCCAAATCTGACAAAGGTATATTTCTTGGATACTCTAATAGGAGTAAACAAAAAGAATTTTCAATAAGCGTACTCGTTTAGTTGAAGAGTCTATCCATGTTGTGTTTTGTGAATCCAAGATAGATGAACCTTTGGATGATGATGAACATATTTACAAAAACCAATTCTTTTCAAAAACTACTATTTCTTCTCTTGAAAGTCCAGAAAATGTTTTGAAAGGTCAAAACTGTTGTTAAAATCCTGATCAATCTCAACCTAGAGCTTGGAAGTTCATTAGGAATCATCCTTTGGACCAAGTAATAGGTGATGTAAATCAAGGTGTGAGGACTAGAAAAGGTACTTTTAATGAAGTTACATTTTCTGCCTTCACATCAGAGATTGAACCTTCTAAAATTGACGAAACCCTTTCAGACAATGATTGGGTTATCACAATGCAATAGGAATTACATCAATTCGATAGAAATCAAGTTTGGGACTTGGTACCTAGACCTAAAGACCATCCGGTCATTGGTACTAAATGGGTATTCAAGAAGAAAATGTGATGAATCTGCAATCATAGTCTGTAACAAGGCTAGATTGGTTGCCAAAGGCTATAATAAAAAAAGGTATTGATTATGAGGAAACGTATGCTCCAGTGGCTAGATTGAAAGCTATACGAGTACTCCTAGCCTTTGCGTGTATTAAGGGATTTAAACTCTATCAAATGAATGTTAAGAGTGCTTTTCTAAACGGTTTTATTCAGGAGGAAGTTTATGTTGAACAACCTCCTGGTTTTGAAAATGATCATCACCCAGATCATGTTTACCATCTCAAGAAAGCCTTATGTTACACCCCTACCAGACTCACCCTTTCGGGTGGCGGGTTAGAGGGATTACTTTAACTTGTTACCTTTCCTTCATTATTAAGTCCATTTAGCTTGTATCAGAGTGAGCGCAACAGAGAATTTGACCAGTTTGGACAATCTACTGTACTGGTAAAAGTAAAATAAAAGTCTCCAAAGGGTTAAGGGTACAGTCGTCCAACATAAAACATCAAAATGATATACAGTCATCCAAAAATGAAAATACAAAACATAATAGGGCATTCCCTATTCTTCAACTCGATGCATCCTGCCCTACCTTCTTCTGCCTCCGCCTGCTACTTTCTCACCCATGTATCTTCAAAATGGTCTGGAGTTCAAAGTTGAACCCCAGAGTAACTGTTAGACTCAAATACAATATGTATGCAAATGCATGTAATGCACATCACAATCAGGAACACAACAATAAACTGCCTCTGGCACAATACACTGCTTCCACAGGTTTGCTTGGTCAAGGCAAGCCCCCTCAAGCATAGCGCTGCCTCTGGCACAATACACTGCTTCCACAGGACAGCCTGGTCAAGGCAAGCCCCCGCAAGCATAGCGCTGCCTCTGGCACAATACACTGCTTCTACAGGACCGCCTGGTAAAGGCAAGCCCCCGCAAGCATTGCGCTGCCTCTGGCACAATAAACTGCTTCCACAGGACCGCCTAGTTAAGGCAAGCCCCCGCAAGCATAGCGCCAAGGGGCCTCAGTAGTCACCTATGGACACACAGTCCACTAGGCACTATGGCCCAATTCCACAATCATGATACAACACACATGCAAAAGTAACATAAAGTATGCGAGTTAACAGTTAGTACCTGGTGGGGTATGTGCCGTCTTAAAATTTTAGTATGCCCGATTGCCTTTCCAAATATGCCCATGTCCTAAACAACACCAAAATACCTTTTTTCAGCATTTTCCAAAATTACCCTTGCAAATTCCTAAAAATCCGAGCTCCTATTTTATTTCCAGGAATTCTGTAAATTTCACTCAACTTCCAGGGTTTTTAATAAATTCCACAAACATCATTTCTTTATGAAACCTGCGCCATTTGAACCTTTGAAATGTCTATGTTTCATGAAAAATATACCCAGACCCTGAAAGTACACATATTTTGGCGTGGGGCTCAGATTTCACCCCTTGGTCCAGATTCGCTCGAGCAACCAATGCAGCATGCTCGAGCAGGCACTATGTGTTGCCCGAGCAAGCATCGTCCTGGGTCATTTTGCTCTCTGCCTCCATTATGCCCGAGCAGCATATCTGGGATGCCCGGGCATTGGCAACACTAGCTTCACAAGGATGCCCGAGCATAATGCATTGGTTGCTCGAGCATCAGCTAAGGACCATGAATTACAGTCATGCCTGAGCAAGCTAAACTGAGTGCTCGAGCAGGGTGCTGGAGCAGGAGATAATCGTTGCCCGGGCATAGGACGGTTATGTACACTTACAACGTATTTTTTCATTGGTTGCCCGAGCATACAGACAATGATGCTCGAGCATCGATCATCCCTATTTTTTAAAATCTCCATCTTTGTAAATCCTAAATCATCGTGTGTGATTTCAGTTTTATATATCATTACTCATTACTATTGCTAATTGCTTTTAATCAAGTTTGCTAATGAGTTTCAGATGATTTTATCATGGATTAACAACAAATTGGCATAAAGCAATTTGTTGTGTCAGAAGCATTAAATGCTACATCAGAAAATAGAGGAAAGCTTATGAGTCTAACGGATAGTTTGAACATTCTAATGAAAAGCTTGAATCTTACAATGACTATTATTACAACACTCAAGATGGAGAATTAACGAAGTCAACGATAAACATCCTATTATTAAGGTTGGATTAGAGCTCAACGGGTAAAAAGCAACAAAAGCTTCAACAGCTACTTCCAACTGATCTCCAACGGTCGAATGCTCGCAATGGTCGAAACACAATACCTATAAATTGCGAAGTCTTCAAACTAGAAGGAAGGACGATTGATGAATGAATCGACGAAGCCAACGAAATGATTTTACTACTTCACCGTCGATAGTTCATACACTCTGTTTCTCAATATTCATATAGTTTACAGTAGAGAGTGAGATGAACGATTATGTACTTCAGTGTTTATTTATAAACTTCTGAGAGAGAAGATTTATCTATAAACATTCTATCCAAGAGTTACTCAAGATCGGGTGATCTTGAGTGGGAAACCCATTGTATTGATTATAGCTTGTAAGCGGAGTGAATCCTAGTGAGAGGATTACTTTGAGTACAGAGTGTGTAATCCAGTGGGTGTATTGATTACAGCTTGTAAGGGGGAGTGAATCCAAGTGAGAGGATTACTTCGAGTACAGATCGTGTAATCAAGTTGAAAGAAGATAGTGGATTGAAAATCTCAAGTGAAGCTTGGGGACTAGAGGTAGGTCAAGGATTGGCCGAGCCAATATAAATCTATGTTTGCATATTCTCTTCCCTTATATCTTATATTCCCAGCATACATATTTGAATGATTGTTTATTGCTTTATAAATCATTACTGTCATATAAACTACTTTCTGTAAGTTGCACAAAGATTTTCAAAGCTGATAAGTTTTTATCAGACACCCAATTCACCCCCCTCTTGGGTGACAACCAGGTCTAATATTTGGTATCAGAGCTTGTTAACGTTAACCATGATCGGGGGTTCTCACAGTGTGATCTGTGGCGAAGCATTGGCTCTTACCCCGACATAGCCAATGACGGTGGTGACTGTCGCTGGTTGCATAGGCTGTGAGGCGGTGCGTAAAATTAGTGGTTGAGATACCATGTTATGCCACAGCGGAGGTACCGCTATGGAATAACATTTGGTATCAGGGCGGGGCTCTTGTTTAAAGGACTTAACAGTCTCAAGAGTTGTCAATGGCTGACTTTGGGTGTTGTTCGTTTTCGGAAGGTTTCGATTATACCATTCCATCGTTTTTCAAAGATATTGATTTTTGGTTTTGAAAAGCTAGAATGACTAGTTTTATCAAAGCAACTGATTTTGATATGTGGAATGTCGTTATAAATGTTTTTTATTTCAAACCAAGATAGGATTGGACAAAAAAAAAAAGAAAATATTTTCGTTGAACATTAGAGCAATGAAAATTTTGTATAATGCCTTAACCGAAAATGATTTTGTGAAAATCAAATGTTGCTCTAGTGCTAAGGATATCTGGGATACTCTTGATTCTATATATGCTTCTAACCAATATGTTGAAGTTGATAATGTTGGCAGTTCATCTGAGACTATAAGTTGTATATCCACGATTGATGAACAAACGGAAGTTGAGAGTAAAGAAGGTGAAATCAGAAAATGCTTCCACGCTCTAGTCAACACAGAACAAGAGGAAGAGGATTCCCAGGAAGAGCTCATGGACGATTATGATCAATTATTATCTGGAGATCAAGATACATATGTGGTAAACAATTCCAATTCTTCTTGTGTAGTTAAGAAAAATGATTTTGAACAATTGCATAAGATTGGTTTTCAACCTCTTACTAATTCTATTTTGAAAAACAAAAATGTTTTCAATCATGCTAGAAAATCGTATGGGAAGAAAAAATATACAAATATGGATCATTTTATATTGCATCCACACGACCAACACAATATTTGCAAAACTGTTCATAATAAGCATCATTCTATTATTTGCAATTATTGTGGAAAATCTGGCCATATTTCTCATACATGCTATATTAGGAGAAATTCTAATGTGAGAAATAAATTTGTTTGGGTTCCTAAAGGACAAGCAAGGTCCAATACTAACCGTCAAGGACCCAAGTATAAGTGGGTACCAAAATGTCCATCTAGTGCCTTATGTGTGCAGATTGATTCCAAAAAGAATTGACATAAAGGTACAGAGAAAAAGAAGAGTCCAAGAGTTTCTCATAAACCGAAAAGAAGATTCACATCAGTTAGGAGAACTCGTGGAGAAACCATTGCTAGAACTACAAGGTCTAAACATCAAAAGAAGCAATGGATACAAGCAAGAAGAGTATGTTCCACCTCAAGAACAAACCACCATAGAGTATCGTTCAACTATCTTGAGGAGAACAAGAAAAGAAGAATCTCTAACATATTAAAGAGAAGACTCTTGAAATCTACATCTTCTTAGAAAGCTTTGCCGACACCTGTAAGAAAATATATGAAGAATCAGTGGGTAAGCAAAGTGAATCCTCAAAATACCTAAGGCCAAGGTATACAATGGTGAAACCTCCTACGCTATTATCTGAATTATATATTGAGGTTTTATATTTTGTAACCTTAGGAATGAGCATTGCAAACTAGTTTGAAATTGATCTTTCACATCCCTTAAAAATCCACTTTATAAATTTATAAAGGGATTGCAATGTTCAATAATTTAATTCTTTATGCGTACATAATGATTTGAAATGAACGTATCTCTTTTATGCATAAAGTCATGATTAATTCACCATGCTTCGTTGTTTTGAATTGATTATATTCATAAGAGAATGTGAATTTTATTTTGATTCCTACAAGCTAACGATGATTGGATCCAAGAAAGGTTGGATACCAAGAAAGAAAAAGATATATATCGTTTTGTAGGATCAAATAAAGCTTCTCAAGAATGTCACATAGAGAAATGATCCAAGTCTTGAGAAATCTAAACAAGCTATGGTTGATGTTGATGGTGAACGTCAGAAACAAAGTTATCTACATCAATCCATCTCAACCAAGTTACTACAAGGACAAGATGAGTTACTGTAATATCTAATTCTTACCTCATACTGTGATTATATATTTATTTTTGGGTAATGAATACTTGTCCATCATTGCATTCCATTAGGAATCAATCATTTATGTTTTGCAGAGTGTTTTTCAGATTGCTAAATCGACAGTAAATGAAATTGTGCAAAACTTTCAGTTTATGTTTTTGAAATGCACAATTCTAAAATTTGTTACAATTTCAATTCACTCTGTTTTGTGAAAATACATACAAATGTTTTGAAAAATATTTTGATTGCATTCAAATGATGTTTCAAAATTGGAAGTTAATATTGTATACTGAATGTCGGATATGCTTCAAATTTGTCCAATTGAGTTTTCTCTACATTTCACATATTGATCTTTGGAATTCAATGTGTTGCCTGAAATTCTTTGTTTCATTCTCTAACTAGTTGGATCTCATGTCTAACGAGTTGATCATATATGAGTTTCAAGCCGATAGAAAAGAATTCAATTTGTGTGTATTATGCTTAAAGCATAAATTCTTAGTTTACTGTGAGTTATTCCAAGCTTTATGAATGTTCATTAGTGCATTGAATGTTAATGCATTATCCATTAGTGGAATAACTTACTAGGATGAATTTCTGAAACTCTAGTCATTTGGACTAATGAGTATGTGCTTCAATATCCATGAATCCTAGTACTCATTATGTTACTCAAATACATCAACATTTGTCTTCATCCATTTTTGAGTAACTATATTCAAATTCATACCTTGAATGTTCATACATTTCAAGACTATATTTCTAAGAGGCAAGATCTTGCTAATGCTTTATCCTTATGATCTTTGCATTTGGGAAAATTCTTCTACATGTTAACTTCAATGTTCGACATGTTGTCCAAAACTGAAGCATTCCAATATATTCTTTATTGTGTTGACTTCCACCATGTTTAAAGTGAGCATTGATTTTAAACATATTTCAAAAAATGAATCTTTCACTCATTAAAATTTCAATTTCATAATACATGATTAATGTTTGAAAGAACATTTGAGATTTGAAACATTTCGCATACTTCATTCTTGAAAAATCTGATCTCATTCATGATCTGTGAGTTGATAAATGCTTATCTTTACGGATAAGATTTTCTATACTCTTTGATCAAACTTACATGCATTTTATCAATGACATCTTTTCTACATGAAGTGTATTTCCAAATTGTCATTGAGAAATAACTTTCTTGGAATCATTTAGCTGTTACCCTTTGTGATTCATTGGCTTGAAGTTATTTGATTAGGTAAAATTATGCTTTTGATCTTTGATTATTCTACTCTTTCCTCAAATATCATATGGTTAAATTATAAGAGCATGAGAGTTGTCATGTCTAATCTTGTATGGACCCAAGAAACATCGGGTACCAAAAATCATATATTTGTTTTGCAGGATCCTCTGTTCTTTCATTGGAAAACAGGGATAAATGGAGGAAGACAAGCTTGTAAGGTCCTTTCGTGTGAACTACAAGTGATGGCTATAGAGTCATGGACATCACATGAGTAACCACTCAAGCTATGTGGGAAAGAAACTTCAACAATTATACATTGAGCTTACCACAAATAATATTGAAGTTCATCGCTTTTGTGAATGACAAGATTAGACAACTCTATGAATTGATCAACCAAAACTTCACAGAAACTCATCCTTATGCATCAAATATGGGAGATCTTCAGTATTGATCACATCATTAGATAGTGGCTAGCCAGTGATGCATCAATGGACAATAAAGGATTATGACTCAAGTAATTACGATATTACTTGAGTGAGGTATTGTAACATGCATAAATCATAATCATGCTAGGCTAACTTGATCTCATTTACTCCATCTTATTTTATGAAATATAGTCTGAGCAAACTCATTTTTAAAATGATCCTTATGCTTTAAACATGTTTATAATCATACAAGTATAAGTGATTTCTTCATACCAATTTCAAGTCCACCCAAGTGAACTTGAAAGTTCTTAATTCTGAGATACATGTTGTGTCTTCTGGAGTAGGGATAACTCCAAACCTTATAACATTTTGGTGTCACATTATTATTTGGTATCATTAAAGAGAATTTCATATTTTTAGTCATGCATTCATTGAGGGGGAGCTTCACCATCACCTGTGTTTTCTATCTTAAAAGTTCATCTCCTTTATTTGAAGAAATTCTTTTAAGTTTACTCATTTGCATTCACTATCTTTTACTAGTTTTGATGATGATTTAATTTCAATTTGAAAATATCTTATATTCTCCTTTCATTACCTTAATTTGAAAATATCATATAGAAAGGGATATTTTGATATCTGGTTGCACTGACAAATCTCTTTCGCAAAGAAAATTTTCAATCAGCAAGAGATCTCATTTTGTATGCGGATATTCCTTGATGCACTACAAGGAGAAACTATCAAATTGAGAAATAATGCTTTCACGATCCATAATTGAAGTTGAGATATGTTTTACAGAAGAGCTCCATGAAGAAATGGCAAAAGATGGAAGCTGAGTACTGACCATATTCATTCATATGAGATACAACTCAATAAGCCAGTACTTTAGTCTCATTCCACAAAGGCTATTCAGAGCACATCACGGATCTCACACAAAAAGAAAGCAAGAAAATGGATTTCATCGATCACTCAACAATTTGCTGAACCTACATGAGTATTTCTAATCTCTATCTTTTTATATTCAGTGACTATTTTGCACATGTTTGGTATCTATATGCTCTAATTGTGGAAGATGTCTTGAAAACCTCTCCAAATTCTCTCAAATTTGTCTTTATAAAAAATAAAAAATGAAAACACTTTCACATTGGAGAGAGGAAATCAGTTTCTAACTCGTTTTCATACCTGCCTCTCCAAGCATGTCTTCTTTATACTTCGACTTTTTGCTAATGACAAATAAGGGGGAGAGAATGACAAGAAAAATATGTTTCATTTAATATATTTTCATATTCATACATATTTTTCTTAAAGTATTTGCCATCATCAAAAAGGGGGAGAATGTTAGATATGATTAGTTTTGATGATGTCTTATATAGATGTCATTCTTAAGAGCAAAAAGTTTGTATAATATATTTATCTCCTACATTGACTAACTACTATAATTAATGTAGATTAGTCCAAGTTGAATTATAGAACAAGAAGGAGATAAGAGATTTCAAAGAATGATAAGTCTGTTCAAGAAGAAGAGGAAATATTGAAGAAGGTAGAACTTGCAGAGAATGATGAGTCTGTTAAATGACGAAGAATGATCAAGATGGGAGATGGAAGATGGAAGATGGAAGATGTAAGAACTTGATGAATGGAATGAGAATATCATTATACAAGTTCCAAGATTGATTCTAGAAGTCTCCATGATCAAGTGGAAGTTGAAATAGCTCAATTCGGAGTTAAAATAAGCTACAATTGCATTCCTGAAGTCATGCTTGAGCACGGTACATTTCCGGCTCCTATCATGCACAAACTCCGCTCATGCTCGAGCATTAAAATGCCTACTCGAGCAGCATGCTTGAGCAGAGAAAATCTGATGCTCGAGCAAGGTCGTTGTTCAGCAGCCTCTGTATAACTCTTGCTCGAGCAAGTGAATGTTCTGCCCGAGCAGCATGCTCAAGCAAGCACTATGTGTTGCCCGAGCAAGCATCGTCCTGGGTCATTTTGCTCTCTGCCTCCATTATGCCCGAGCATTGGCAATACTAGCTTCACAAGGATGCCCTAGCATAATGCATTGGTTGCTCGAGAAACAACTAAGAACCATGGATTACAACCTTCATTTCAGTCATGCCCGAGCAAGCTAAACTGAGTGCTGGAGCAGGGTGCTCGAGCAGGAGATAATCATTTCCCGGGCATAGGACGTTGATATACACTTACAACGTATTTTTTCATTGGTTTCCCGAGCATACAGACAATGATGCTCGAGCATGATCATCCTTGTTTTTCAAAATCTCCGTCTTTGTAAATCCTAAATCATCGTGTGTCATTTCATTTCTATATATCATTACTCATTACTACTGCTAATTGCTTTTAATCAAGTTTGCTAATGAGTTTTAGATGATTTTATCATGGATTAACAAAAAATTGGCATAAAGCAATTTGTTGTTATTCAAGATCGGGTGATCTTGAGTGGGAAACCCATTGTATTGATTACAGCTTGTAAGGGGAGTGAATCCTAGTGAGAGGATTACTTTGAGTACAGAGTGTGTAATCAAGTGGGTGTATTGATTACAGCTTGTAAGGGGGAGTGAATCCTAGTGAGAGGATTACTTTGAGTACAGATCGTGTAATCAAGTTGAAAGAAGATAGTGGATTGAAAATCTCAAGTGAAGCTTAGGGACTGGACGTAGGTCAAGGATTGGCCGAACCAATATAAATCTCTGTTTACATATTCTCTTCCCTTATCTCTTATATTCCCAGCATACATATTTGAATGACTGTTTATTGCTTTATAAATCATTACTGTAATATAAACTACTTTCTGTAAGTTGCGAAAAGATTTTCAAAGCTGATAAGTTTTTATCAGACACCCAATTCAGCCCCCTCTTGGGTGACAGACAGGTCTAACAGAGTTGACTCTCATTGCATTGGAAAGAATTCTCAAAGAGCTATATGGAGATAAGTGGTTTGCCAAATTTGGAGCTATATTAAATCAGAGAGCAACCAAGGGCAGAACAACTTACAAACTCGAGTTTGTAAGTATCAAACTCGAGTTTAGCTCAAACAGAGATCAAACGATGGTTTTGGAGAGAATCATACTCGAGTCATTAAGTGAAAAACTTGATTTTGGCTCAGTCAGAGAGAAATCCAGCTTTCTACAATAAAAGGAAACTCGAGTTTACGTATCTGCTTCAGAAAATCGTCGTGTTGAAAATCTCGTTTCTCATCAAGAACATCCAGATGATTACCCAAATCACTTATAATACTTCTTAACATTATTTATATCATTTGTGTACATGTTTCAAATGATTAAACGAAGGATTAGACGCAAATCTTCAAAATGTCAGATTTGTGTCAGAAACATTGAATGCACTGCAGAAGCCCTAACAGCTACTTCCAAGGGATTTCAAACAATCTTATCCCTAACTGGAAGAATCTCTCAACGGTCATATATTGCAACTACCTATAAAAGATGAAACATTCAAGATAGAAGAAGTAAGAGAAGAGCTTGCACTATCAAAATGCCAACATTCTGAATCCAATATCTTTTCTCATACACACTCTGTTCTCAATGCCTATTTAGTTCATCATAGAGAGTGAAATGATTTGTACTTCAATGTTTATTCATTCACTTTTGAGAGAGAAGATTGATTGTAATCATTTTATCTAAGAGTTACTCAAGATTGGGTGATCTTGAATGAGAAACAGATTGTAACCTTACATTGAGTAAGGGGAGTATCTCGGTGACAAATTGGTTTCACAAGTTCCTGGGTGAACTTGTGGGTTTGTAAAGGCTTCTCTTGTGCCCAGATTAAACAAGAGGATAGTGGATTGAAAATCTCAAGTGGAGCTTGAGGACTGGACGTTGGTCAAGGATTGGACCGAACCAGGATAAATCTTAGTTTGCATATTCTCTTCCCTTATATATTTATTTCCAACATAATCATTTGAATATCTGACTATTGGTTTATGTATAATTACTATCATACATACTACATTTACTGAGATGCGAAAAGATTTTCAAAGTTCCTCAGTTTTTATTATTCATCCAATTCACCCCCTCTTGGGTTCAGTTGGTTCTTACACTTCCTTCATCGCTATCTGTTATTGTGGTGGCTGTGGGGGGGGTACCTCGTCTCTTGTTTCTCATTTCTCTTGCAGCATCTAAGTGTATGATTGAGGCTTGTGTGCTGAGTGAGATTCATGCTTCTTGGTGCTACAACTCAGACCCACCCATGCTCTGTGTGTGCAAGTGAATTTTAGGGATTTGATCGCAATATGCTTAAATCCTTTCTCTTTCCCTGTGATTGCTTCTGATTGACAGAAAGGACAGATGCTAGAATCTTAATTGATTAAATTATTAGATTAAGAATTTATTATTCGACAAAGAAGGATTTAATGTTAACTTGTTAATAATTTTTTTGTTTAACTGTAAGAGTTTTTCTTGATGCTAGGAAGGAGCGTTATGGAATTGAGGAATGGACATTGTTGGCTATTTGTTGATTTTAATTAATGTGGCTAATCTTGTATTTCCCCTTATTTTCGCAATCTCTCCTAGTGTTAACAGATTGAATAAATTAATCCACTTTGGTTTTGCTAATTGAAAGTGGAGCAAATCACCAAGAGGGGGGGTGAATTGGGGATTTTAAAAATTCTTTGTTTAATGCTCTGAAACTTGAACACAAAAATAGAGCACAACAGAGTAAGAGAAGAGGAAGCACGACACAAGGAATTTATACTGGTTCGGTCTAACCTCTTGACCTATGTCCAGTCCCCAGACTCTCCAGGATTTTCACTATCTCAATTGATTACACACTTTGTAACTCAAGAGTAATTCTCTCACTTGAACTTACTCCCCCTTACAAGTTGCAATCAATATCCCAATCTCCAATGTTAGACCTGGCTATCACCCAAGAGGGGGGGTGAATTGGGTGTTGGATAAAACTTTCGAAAACTTAGAAAATCTGTTCGCAACTTACTGAAGAAGGTTTGAATGACTGTAATAATTTATAAACCGATAGAAAGTCATTTAAAACATATATGCTGAAATATATAAGTTTAGGGAAAAGAATATGCAAACAGAGATTTATACTGGTTCGGCCCAATCCTTGACCTACGTTAGTCCCCAAGCTCCACTTGAGATTTTCAACTATCTCCTTGTTTAACCAGGCACAAGAGAAAAGCCTTTACAACCTTACAAGTTTAGCCGGGCACTTGTGCAGCCTTTCCAATCTCTTTCCGAGATATCCTCTTACGCACTGTAAGAATACAATTACCGACTCTGTACTCAGGATGATCCTTTCACACTAGGACTCACTCCAAGTCCCCTGACTTGAGATTCTTACAATAAATGTTTTTCAATAAATGAACTCTCTCTAAGAGTGGATAAATATAATCACTGAAGTACAAATGTATCAAAAGATACTTTACACAAGAAAACTCAAAGAGTAGTTGGAAACTTGAATGATTTTCATTTTCTGCAGATTGGTTGTTGAGAAGAATTGAATGCAGCTCTATTTATACCAAGAGAGCATTAAATGACCATTGTAATATTCAATGTGACCGTTATAAGCATTAAGGAAGGATTAGGTGAAGCTTTGGTCTTCTTCTCTCTCTACTCTTTGGTTAATCCAGTTGCTTAGAAGTTTATGGTTGACTTCTTGAATACTAATCCGTTGGAAGAGTAGCTACTGGATGAGGAAAGGCAACATTAATCCCTTTGCAACGTGTGTAGAATGATTGTCTAAAGGGATGCAAGTTTTCTGGACTTTGCATTTAATGTGCTGACGTCACTTTTTGCTTTTGTTTAAAGCTTCATTTAATATCCTCTAAATCATCTTAAATTCACTAACAAACTGATTAAACATAGTTAGGAATAGTAATGAGTGATGACAATAAGTATTGAGATCAAACATGAAGATGTCTCAAATTCGTGCAATTTGATTTTCAAACTCGAGTTTATTCTCAACTACTGGAGTTTTCAGAAGGCCAAACTCGAGTTTCCAAATCCTAACTCGAGTTTCCTTCTTCCAGAGAAGAATGTCGCAAGTTGAGTTTTGAAGCACATTTTGAAACATTGAGCAAAATTGAGTTTGTTAATGACTAACTCGAGTTTTGGACTTTTATAGTGAAAACATGTTTAAGTCCAAAAGCTCAAAACTGGAGTTTCCAAATGTAAACTTGAGTTTTCAAATGACTGAAATTAGCAAAGCTCTTTGCCTGGTGTAAACTCGAGTTTCCAAATGTTAACTCGAGTTTTCTTTTAAATTTGAAAACCTTTGAAAATCTATGCCAAGTGAAAACTGGAGTTTTCTAAGACAAACTATAGTTTTCACAAAGTGGATAAAACATGATAACTTTCTGTTCAAGCACAAACTCGAGTTTCCTCAAATCTTTGGAAAACTTAGAAAAAGCTTGGCCAAGTGCAAACTGGAGTTTGTCATAACAAACTGAAGTTTGCTTGGGATGAAAAACATTTAGACTCTCTGCCAAGTCGAAACTCGAGTTTGGAAAATACAAACTCGAGTTTGGTCAAGTTCACAAAGCTTGACAAAACTCTTTGTTTGGTGCAAACTGGAGTTTCCATATGAAAACTAAGTTTGCTTAAGTTCAAAACTTTGGGAGCTCTCTGTATGACCAAAACTCGAGTTTACAAAACTCAAACTCGAGTTTCCTCAGAAGAGAAAAGTATTACAAACTTTCTGGTAGATGAAAACTGGAGTTTGTAAATCAAAACTGTTGTTTTGTATTCTTCAGGAAATATTGAAGTGTCTCTGTATGGTACAAACTTGAGTTTGTAAACCCAAACTCGAGTTTGTCTTGATGTGAAAAAATTGAGTGCTCTCTATGTTTTGCAAACTCGAGTTTGCCTAAGCAAACTGGAGTTTTCTTTACTTCATAAATTTGAGCTACTCTCTGTCAAGTCTAAACTCGAGTTTTGCTTCCAAAACTCGAGTTTGCCTTTGACAGTAAGCTTTTCAACTTACCAAACACAAACTTCAACTTGTGTTTACAATTGTCAGTTATCATCAAAACACATAGAGAACTAACACTAATCTCCCTGGTGGCTTTAGTTAATCAGTCCCTGACAAAGATTTGCCGTGATCTCCCAAAATAACCAGATTATAAAAGGATTTGCAGTATAATGTAACCTGGGTCGTTTCCCAACGAATTCACAGTCGGTCTAAATCAAGAAATAAACAAAAGACAAGAACAAATTGGGGGGGAGTTGTTTTCAATGCAGTAAAGATTAAAACAGAAAGCAAGAAAATGAGATTAAAAACGATTAACCCATAATTGGGATTCCATAACCTTCATCAGACAAAAAGATAATAACCAAACTCATGATTGATTCTGGACAAACCGAAATCTCCGCATTTGTCCAGATATTCCCTCGACTAGAAGATCGCCTAGCATTTGATCGAACACGTGGTGAGCTCGCTGTGCGATCTCACAACGTTCTCTATGAACCCGGTCCGACCTATGTCCTTGGGATATCAATATAGGTATTAAATCTAATACCTAATCCGCAATTATAATCAGATCCGATTAAAATAAACAGAAACGAATTATGTTAATGATTTAAGCGCGGGTCCTCTGGATAATGGAATACTTAATCCGTGGGTCAATCACCGAAGCCTAGCCTATCATAGCTATGCAGAACGAAAATGGGAAAGAAATGAAGAAGTTCATCATGAACACGATGAACGAGATGAAGAACACGTTGAGAGAAAATGAAACTTCGTATTTTAATCCAAAACTGAGTAAAAAACGTGAATGAATTATGTACGTGGCTGCTGCCACACTTAACCTAAAATGGAAAAACGAAAGGGGGCTACAATCCACAATTCAGGCCCAAAACAGAAAATAATAAAAAATGGGCTTTAATTACAAATTCGAGCCAAAATAAAAATCCAACTTTGGCTCCAAAATCGACAGTCCTCTTGTCCGAATTTACCCTTCATGTCTTCATAACAATTGTAGCTCTCTGAATCATCTGAAATATGAAACAAAAATGAGGCAAATCCGATGTTTGGTTCAAGAGTTATGGTAGGAATAGTGAAGAAATGTAAAACTGGAATTTTATTATTAAAAATGGCTAAAAAATAATCAAAGGCCCAAAGCCCAAATAAGTATAAAAGCCATTATTTATTAACTAAAGAGTCCTAAATTATTAATCAAGAGATAAAAAGAAGTGTATGAAATATTCAATTATCAAATTCCCCCACACTTATCTTTTTGCACTCTTGAGCAAAATTCAAAGAAAAAGACCTAAAGAAGAAACTCTTCGTTTCTAACAATTGCAAACAATGCAAAAAAAAAATTGAACAAGGGACACAGCTCCAAAAGACCAATCAATCAAGACCAAAAATCCCTTCATCTCATATTACAATTCATGGTATTCTCAATCAATGATGCTAATCACCAAAGATGGTCTCTCAAATGATGCGTTCAATCAATCAATCTCTCAAGTGTTTAAGGTAAATAAGTGTATCGCTCAAATTCTACTCAAGAAAATTGTTCTACCATAAGCTTGCTCAATTTCTACGTCTCCACTACTCATAACACATGCATGCACAAATCAAGAGAGCTTATTATTAAAGGTTGTAAAAAGGTTATAATGGGGTTAGGGTGAAGGTAGGTAATAGTATGGAATGAGAGGCTAAGCACCCAAGAAATTAAAAAGAGCATTGATTAACACAATCATTCTCTATGTATGAAAACTTTTATTTTACTCATATGTCTCCTTTCTTTCTATGTATTTTCTTTCTTTCTTTCCTTCTTTTCTTTTCTTTTTCTGCTTTTCTTTCTTTCTTTTCTTTTCTTTTTGTTTTTTTTAAGAACTATATACATAATCACAATGACAAAATCAAATATCTCCTCCCACACTTAAACTGTTGCACTCCTTAGCAACCCCCACACTTAAACACAAAACCAAGGTGAAACCAATGCTCAATAAATTTCCAAGGTGCGGAATAAAATGGTTTTACGCTTAGGCTTGTAATGTGGCTTAGAAAAAAATGAGTCGAAAAGGCACAAATGGGCTAGCAAAGGAAACATAATGCAAGGGAAAGTTATTTGGCCAAAGTGGGGAAAATAAAAGAAAGAAAACAAGCTTCAATCATATTTATGCATGTAGGTGAAAAATGTAGTTTCAAAAAGAAAAGGAGCAAGTTCTAGAGAACACAAATCGAGCGAGATGCACACATGAAAGAAAGAATGGTAAAAGATGAATTCCATTCAAGCAGCCCAAAACCTCACCAGGTCAATACCAACTTAGGCAATCAACAACATCAAATCAACTACCAAGACATGCAATCGAAGAGTCGGAATTGAGACCAAACGAAGGATCCATTAAAACCAAAATGTCCAAGTTCATAATATGTAGCAATCATAGAATGAGAGACTGTATTTATTTTCAAAAAGCAAAGTAGAAAAAGGAAAACAAATAAAAGAGATAGAGGGAGAAGAAAAAAGAATACTCCCCAAGGGTTTAAGGAGGATAAGTGGCATCAATGAGGAGAATCTCTGCTTCCTCAGGCTGTTGTTGGGATCCTTCATGAAATTGCTTGAGGCGATGCCCATTTACCTTAAAGGTTCTTCCTGTGGGTGGATCACATAGCTCAATAGCACCAAATGGAAAAATGTTAGTGATCTCAAAAGGGCCATCCCATTTAGATCGAAGCTTACCAGGCATAAACTTCAGACGAAAGTTGAACAGAAGAACTTTCTGGCCCACAGAAAATTCTTTCCTCAGAATATGCTTATCATGGAATGCCTTAGTCTTTTCCTTGTATAACCGTGAAGTCTCATAGGCATCCAATCTAAGCTCATCCAACTCTTGCAATTGTAGCTTCCGCTCCATCCCATACTTAGCCAAATCCATGTTACACTGCTTAATGGCCCAATAGGCTTGATGTTCCAACTCAACCGGAAGATGACATGCCTTACCAAAGACAAGTCGATAAGGAGACATCCCAATCAGAGTCTTGTAGGCGGTGCAATATGCCCACAAAGCATCCTCTAATCGCCTACTCCAATCATTCCGGGTAGAGTTAACAGTCTTCTGAAGGATTTGCTTAATCTCTCTATTTGAGACTTCAGCTTGACCGTTGGTCCGAGGATGGTATCTTTGTGGAGACCTTGTGAAGCACTCCATACTTGCGTAACAAGGCACCCATGCTTTGGTTGCAAAAATAGGAGCCCTGGTCACTGATAATAGCTCTAGGAATGCCAAACCTGCAAAACATGTTAGACCTAACAAAATCCACCACAACAGAAGAATCATAGTCCGAGTGGCTTTCGCCTAAACCCATTTCGAGACATAATCAACAGCTAGCAGTATGTAAGTATAACCATGAGAAACAGGAAATGGACCCATAAAATCAATACCCCAGACATCAAATATCTCACAAAACAGTATAGGGTTCTAGGGCATCTCATGCCTACGGGAAATACTCCCTGCCCTCTGACAGTTATCACAAGACTTACAAAACAAATGGCAATCATGAAATAGGGAAGGCCAAAATAATCCACTATCTAACACTTTCCTAGCAGTTCTTTGGGGTCCAAAGTGACCACCACAGGCAGAAGCATGAGCAAAATGCAATATAGAGTGAAACTCATGATCAAGCACATATCTCCTAACTACTTGGTGACTACAAAATTTCCACAGATAAGGGTTATCCCACACATAATATTTAGACTCACTCTTTAATTTAAAGGTTTAGGCCCTAGTAGAGTCTATAGGAAAAACACCAGCTACCAAGTAGTTAACAAGATCAGCATACCATGGAAGCTTACCTTGCAGCTGTAGAAGCTGCTCTTCAGGGAAATCATCCCGAATAGAAGAGGGGTGAGAGGGAGAATGGGTGATGCAACTCAAGGGGTCAGCTACCCAGTTTTGTGCTCCACTTCTATCTCGAATCTCAACATCAAACTCTTGGAGCAATAACATCCACCGGATGAGTCGGGGCTTAGCATCTGCCTTTTTCAAAATAAACTTTAAAGCAGCATGGTTAGAGAAAACAATTACTCTACTAGCTAGCAGATATGACCTAAACTTATCAAAAGCAAAGACAATAGCCAACAACTCCTTTTCAGTAGTGGTGTAATTAGACTGGGCAAGATCCAAAGTCTTGGAGGCATATGCAAGCCACATGACTGCTGTGCCAAGATAGCACCAACCGCATAGTTGGAAGCATCACACATCAACTCGAAGGGGATGCACCAATGAAGGGGCTGGATCACTGGGGTTGTAGTCAGGCAAAGCTTCAAATGATCGAAGGCCGCCTGCAAGCATCATCAAATACAAAGTCAGTGTCCTTATGCAAAAGGTTGGACAAGGGTCGGGCAGTCTTGCTGAAATCCCTAATGAAACGCCGATAGAAACCTGCATGACCAAGAAAAGAGCGAACTTCCCGCACAGATGCGGGGTAAGGCAAAGCAGTAATTACATCTATCTTAGCATGGTCTATCTCAATCCCTTTCCTAGACACTATGTGTCCCAAGACTGTACCTGACTCAACCATAAAGTGACACTTCTCATAATTCATCACAAGATTAGACTCAATGCACCTATGCAAAACTCTAGATAGATTAGCTAAGCATGCATAAAAATCAGACCCATATACAGTGAAATCATCCATAAAGACCTCCATGCAGTCCTCTAGAAACTACAGAGAAAATACTTACTATACAACGATGAAAGGTACCAGGTGCGTTGCAGAGGCCAAAATGTTGGGATCCGTACACGCAGCGGAATTAAAAAAACATTATGAATCCCTTATGAGGATCGCTCAACTACGTTTAAATCAAGTTTATAAGAATCCGAATCATAACTATGGCAAACTGGTCTGCGTCTCATTCTAATTTGAACACGTGGGCTACCTCCTCCGCGAACTCGTGTTCACCTCTATTTCACGTTCAGCTTGGGCGAGGTCTGGTAATTGGATGATATAACTCAAACCAGAAATTAGATTGAGGTGAAACCAATTTCGTACAAATCTAGACTCCCAATGCATATTTTTGATATAAAATTCAAGCCCAAAAGAGTTCAGATCAAGGCGTTATGAATTGTGGAAGATGACAATGAAATTCACGCCACTCAGCAGACCAAGCTTCGGTATTTTGGATGTATCTCCAAATATACACATCCAATTGCTCTGAAACCAGTTCCATTTGAAACTAGACTGAAAACTATTTCCATCAAGCTTTGAACCAACCAAAACGGAGTTCGGACCAGGGAGATATGGCCTTCAAAAGTTGACACTCAAAATTTTGGAACTATTTCAGCATAGGCTCGGTTTTCTCGATCGCCAGAAGCCGACTCAGCGAATCCACTCCCTCTACCGGTATCCACACCGAATAGCCTCGAACAACATGTACGGCAGCGTGCTAGCGCCTTCTCTTTTTTGTCTCACGTTTTTTTTTTCTCTAGGATTTCTTTCACGGCTTGCCTCTCTCATTTCAATACGACTAAAGCTTCATTATATAGAGTTTCTCAAACCCTAATTGGCCCGTATTAAAATATTCAAGATTAATCTAAATCAATCTTGGAAAAAAGTTTGGATTAATATATTAATTAAATCATCCAACAGATCTAATCTAATCTATTCATTTAATCCAAATTAAAAGCCGCCTAATTTAATTTATCTTTATAAATTAAATCGAGAAATGATATCTATATATTTAATTAAATCGAGATATTATATCTCAATTCAAATTAAATCAGATATATGATATCTTTATTCAAAAATTAAATCGAGATACAATATCTCTATTTGTTTTAAATATTTAATTTATCAAATAAATTAAATACAAAACAAATATTATATAATAATATCATCATTAAATAATAATATTATTAATTAATTTCGAAATTATATATATATATATATTCATCCTAGAATAAGTACAGTATTCATGAAATCATAGACACATCTAAGATTCAATGAATCTGGACACTATTGCTCGTGTTGGGCTATTCTTGTGTGTGACCTTGTAGGCCCACATGAGATTGGCAGTGGGCGAATACAATACTAGCCCACCAGTCGCAAGCGGCCTCTAGCAAGACATTGCGACTACCCAATTCATATGGGGATCGATAATGCGATACAACCTATCATACAACCATGTCACGTCCCTTTTGTCACGCGATAATTTGGTCAAGGATGAGGCATGGATAAAGTCAATTTCCTGTTCTTGACCAGTGCTTTCTCGATTCTCGAGTAGTCTAATAATTGAAATGGAAACTCCTTTCCATCGTAGTATAGCCATACATTTCACAGACTCACTCATCGAGGGGCCCAGTATTATCTCTACGAATGTGAGGGACAAATTCCATCTTGACATTCACATTCATCTCCATGAAAACCACTGATCCCGATCGAAGCCTTTATCATCACCCGGTCAAAGGTGACTTTTGACTAGGTCAAAGACCAGCGACTCATCATGTAGGAATCTATGATGATCTCAGGTCAAAGGGCGTTGTGACGTGGTTGTACATGAGAAAAGCTTATGACTTAATCCATGCAGCTTTCTCATAGTGGGTCGGTCCAGCACCTTGTACTCTTACAAGTGCCTATGACTTTGACTCATATCTCCATACTCATCAAAGTCATACTGGTCTTATTTCATCATCGCTCCCGCGCAGATGACCGACTAGGGACATTTAGGATAATCTATAAGATATATCCAAGGATACAGTTATCACTATAAACATGCAAATGGAATGATAACTAAATGAAGATGACTTGCCCCTAGGGCATAATTTCCAACAGACTCCCACTTGCACTAGGTGCAATCATTAATTACTCTAATTCTCATTGCCCTAACATGACACTTATGTTTTCTTGTGCAAGCGGCTTAGTAAGAGGATCAACATCATCGTCTTCTCCTGGTACTTTGCATATTTTTGTATCATCTCTATCATTGATTTCTCTGATAAGATGAAATTGCCTAAGTACATGCTTGGTCCTTTGATGTGACATAGGCTCCTTGGTCTGCGCAATAGCACCGCTATTGTGACAGAACAAGTCTATTGGATTTGAGATGGTAGGAACTATCCCTAGTTCATTAATGAACTTTCTGATCCAAAAGGCCTCCTTAGCTACATCCGATGCTGCTATATACTCAGCTTCTATTGTAGAATCAGCTACAGTACTCTGCTTGGATCACTTCCAGCTTACCGCACCACTATTCAACAGGAACACATCCTGAATGGGATCTTAAATCATCTTGGTCAGTTTGGAAACTCGCATCTGTGTAACTAGCCACACAGAGCTTATCTTCCAAACCACCATATACCAAGAATAAATCCTTAGTCCTTCTCAAGTACTTAAGGATATTCTTGACAGCAGTCCAGTGACCCTCACTGGGATCTTGTTGATATCTGCTGGTCATACTTAAGGCAAATGACACACCCGGTCGAGTACATAACATGGCGTACATGAAAGATCCAATGGCGGAGGCATATGGAATCTTACTCATGCAATCTCTTTGATCTTATGTGCTAGGACATTGATACTTACTGAGATAAATGCCATGAGACATGGGCATGTTAACCCTTTTAGAATCCTGCATACTGAACCTATGCAGTATCCTGTCTATGTGTGTGCTCTGACTTAGGCATATCAGCCTCTTGGATCTATTTCTATAGATCCTGATCCCAAGGATGTAAGAGGGTTTGCCTAAGTCTCTCATTGAGAAATACTTTCCTAACCAAGACTTGACACTCTGCAAGGTAGGAATTGTTGGAAATTATGCCCTAGGGGCAAGTCATTATCCATTTAGTTATCACTTCATTTGCATGTTTATAGTTATAGCTGATCCCTAGATATATCTTATAGATTATCCTAAATGTCCCTGGTCGGTCATCTACGCGGGAGTGAACATGAAATAAGACCAGTATGACTTTGATGAGTATGGAGATACGAGTCAAAGTCATGGGCACTTGTAAGAGTACCATGTGCTGGACCAACCCACTATGAGAAAGCTGCATGGGATAAGTCATAAGCTTTTCTCATGTATAACCGCGTCACAATGCCTTATGACCTGAGATGATCATGGATTCCTACATGATGAGTCACTGTTCTTTGACCAAGTCAAAAGTCACATTTGACCGGGTGATGATAAAGGCTTGGATCGGGATCAGTGGTTCTCATGGAGATGAATGTGAATGGTCAAGATGGAATTTGTCCCTCACATTTGTAGAGAGATAATACTGGGCCCTTCGATGAGTGAGTCTAAGAAATGTATGGCCGTACTGTGATGGAAAGGAGTTTCCATTTCACTTATCAGACTACTCGAGAATCGAGAAAGTAATGGTCAAGAAAAGGAAGTTTACATTATCCATGCTTCATCCTTGACCAAATTATCACGTGACAAAAGGGACGTGACATGGTTGTACGATAGGTAGTATCGTATCATCGATCCCCATATGAATTGGGTAATCGCAATGTCTTGCTAGAGGCCGCTTGCGACTTGTGGGCTAGTACAAAGATTGGCCCACCGCCAATCTCATGTGGGCTGCAGGTCGCACACAAGAATAGTCCAACACGAGCAAAAGTGTCCAGATTCATTGAATCTAGCAAAAGTGTCCAGATTCATTGAATCTTAGATACGTCTAAGATTTAATGAATACTGTATTTATCTGGGGTGAATATTATGTATATTAATATTATATATATTAATATAATATATATTATATTATATTAATTCGAAATTAAATAATATAATAATATTAAATAATGATTATAATATTATTATATAATATTTGTTTAGTATTTAATTTATTTGATAAATTAAATATCTAAGACAAATAGAGATATTGTATCTCATGTTTTAATTTTCGAATAAAGATATCATATATCTATTTAATTTAAATTGAGATATAGTATCTTAGATTTAATTAAATAGATAAATATCATTTCTTGGATTTAATTTATAGAGATAAATTAAATCGAAGGCTTTTGATTCGGATTAAATAAATATATTAGATTAGATCTATTAGATAGATTTAATTAATATAATTTTAATCAAAGATTCAAAATTCAAATTTCAGATCTCGGCTTTTAATTCGGATTAAATAAATTGATTACATTAGATCTATTAGATAGATTTAATTAATATATTTTTAATCCATATTTAAAATTCGAATTTCAAAATTAATGAGGATTAATTTTATATAATACGCTGATCGGGTTTAGAAAACCTACGGGACTTTTTGTTGAGCGTATTACAGAAAGCTGCGAGAAACCCTAGAGTGAAATTGAGAGAGACGCAAAACTCAAAAGGCGCTAGCATGCTGCTGCAATCGGGTTTGGGATTATTCGTGTGGATACTAGTAGAGGAAGCCGATTTGAGGAGTCGACTTCTGCTAATCGAGAAGGTAGCCCACCAGTTTAAAGAGAACGAGACACGGACCGTTTCAGCCGTAGGTAATATTCGGTTCCTTAGCCTTAATTTAAACGCTATTGAATGATCCTCGGGACGGGATTCGTAGAAATTTTAATCCGCTGCGTGTACGAATCCCAACAGTGGTATTAGAGCCAAGTCAATGAGCGTTTAAATTAGGTTTATACGTGTGTATATATCTGTGAGATATATGCTTAATCGAATTTCCTATGCATGCAAACCGAAAGAAAGAAGAGTCATGATACACATTCATTACATAATTAAACCATTCGAAATTGTCAATCGTGATTGCAATTCGAAAAAGGTTTGTGGATTATTACGTAATTGATTATTCAAGATTGCAAATTGAAATTGCAATCCGAAATAGCAATTGAAATTGCAATCAAAATTGCAATTAGAGAATTGAAATAAATATATTAATATATATTATAATATAATTTAAATTAGAGAATTTAAATCTTGATACTATATTATATAATATAATTTAAATTAGAGAATTTAAATCATGACATATTATATAATTATATAATATAATTTAAATTGGAGGATTTAATATATTATATGTATTATATAATATAATATAAATTAGAAAATTTTAATCATGAATTAAAATATGTTCTAATTTACCTTTCAAAGTGTTGTTTGGGTATGGTGAACAACATGGCTCTAGATTTTACAATTGTTGTAAATTTAAATATGGCCTCCGAGCCATGCCCTCTCTAAATAATCTTCATGTACATTCTCTTCTCATCTCACTCCCTCGAATGTTTAACGAGGTTTCTCATTATGTATTTTCTTTTATTATTTAGAGAAGTCCCCTCATTGGCTTGAGAGGACTCTAGGTTAGGTGAGCCATGTTGTGTCACGAATTTTAATTATGTTTTTGATATGATCAGTGCATGATTAAGTCAGACACTATTATATGAGATACAATAGTGATTGCATTCATATAAGTAGAATTAATAGGATTAATTAGATTATACCATAAATACCCTCTAAATAAAATCTTAAGTCGTAATGCCATCAATAAATGAATACTTGTCAAAATCTCGATCGCCCATTTGTATGTTCCACCAAAGTGGATGCATTTGAGTTATCTTGGTGAGACAAGAGTGAGTAATGGTGATACTCAACATTCATTATTGTCCTGACTTAATTGAGATTATCAAAACGGTTTTGGATCTCAAGGCATTAGATAGGATTAAACATGTCAGGTCATATGATGATCGAATCTCATAAGGATCTAAGAGTTACATGTGATGTAATTGGCAAAGAGGTTGCCTACCTAAATAACTTAATTTTAAGCGTCCTGCCAAAGCGGACTTAAATTTAAGCCAAATATGGATCTTAGCCCACTAATCATAATGAGGGTTGTTAATTCAGTGGGAGGTTATTAATTAAACTTTTCATAACCTTTTAGTTGTAGAATCATGTAGTATAGTAACACCGCAACACCATCAATGCGATTGGTCCTTGAGAAAGACGAACTCGATGAGACAAACTTTCTTGAACTGTTTAGGAACCTAAGCGTTGATCCTAAGCATGAAAGAAAGGAGTATCTCATCGATCAACCCATTTCTGATGAGCCTACAGCTACTGATCCAAGAGCTTAGACTGATGCTTATTCGAAGCATAAGGATGACTCTGTGGATGCAGGATGCCTGATGCTTGCCACTATGCTTCCAGACCTCAAAAGGATCTGAAACATATGAAAGCTCTTGAGATGATTGCTCATCTCAAGGAAATGTTCTAGCAACAGGCAAGGCAAGAGAAGTATGAGACCACTAAGGCCTTACATTCCTACAAGATGGCTGAAGGTGCATCAGTTAGCCCTAATCTTTTGAAGATGAAAGGCTACATTGATCACCTTGAGACTCTGAGATTTCCCATGAGTCCGGAGTTAGCTACAGATATGATCTTGAACTCACTCCCGGAAAATTATGACCAGTTTGTCATGAACTACGATGAACAACATGGAGAAATCAATTTCTGAACTGCATGGGATGCTCAAAACAGTGAGCGAGCATTAAGAAAAGCCCAACACTTTGTTTTGATGGTTCGAAAGGAAAGGGTATGAAAAAGAAAGGCAAGGGCAAGAGATGCGGTAAAGGCTCATCCGGTAAGACCAATGAGTCAGACAAGCCCGAATCTAAGCCTGTAGCCAAGAAGGCAAAGCCTTCGAAGGATGGGGTTTGCTTCCTCTGCAATGAAATCGGTCATTGGAAGAGGAATTGCAAACTCTACCTTGAAGATCTGGAAAAGAATAAGAAGGATAGTGGGGCTATCACTTCAGGTATCTATGCCATAGATATTCACTTTTCTACTTCCTCTACATGGGTATTCGATACTGCATGTGGTTCTCACATTTGTATAAATGTGTGGGACTCAAGGATAGTACAAAAAATGAATGGACAAATCTATGACATAACTACTAAAAGGATCAAGTCAAATGATTTGAATCCGACCTACCTATGGCATTGTCGTCTAGGCCATATAAATGAGAAACGCATTTCGAAACTCCATCAACATGGATTTCTGAACTCATTTGATTTTGAATCATTTGATACATGTGAGTCTTGTTTATTGGAAAGATGACAAAGGCTCCTTTTACTAGACACAGTGATAAGGCCACCGATTTATTGGGCCTCATACATACTGATGTGTGTGGACCAATAAATACTTCTGCCAGAGGAGGTCACTTATACTTCATTACACTTATAAACGATTTTAGTGGATATCGATATATCTGTCTAATGAAACATAAGTCTGCATTGTTTTTTGAAATGTTCAAAATATTCCAAAATGAAGTGCAAAACCAGCTTGGCAAAATAATTAAGGTACTTCGATCTGATCGGGGTGGTGAATATTTAAGCCAAGAGTTCGTTGACCATCTTAGGAGTTGTGGGATCATCTCACAACTTACTCTTCTAGGAACACCTCAATGGAATGGTGTTTCTGAGCGGAGGAATCGAACTCTATTAGATATGGTTCGAGCTATGATGACTCAAACAGATCTTCAACCTTCCTTTTAGGGGCCATGCCCTAGAAACAGCTGCATCCACACTAAGTCACGTTCTGTCAAAGGCAGTTGAAAAGACATCATAAGAGATATGGACTGGGAAGAAACCCAGTTTGTCCTTTCTTAAAAATATTTGGGATGTGAGGTTTACGTTAAACCGCAAGCCTCCGATGAATTATCATCGAGATCCTCAAAATGCCTTTTGTGGGGTATCCTAAGGAAACTAAAGGATACTATGTCTACAATCCCACCGATCACAAAGTGTTTGTCATTCGGAATGGTATCTTTTTGGAAAAAGAGTTTATCTCTAAAAGAACCAGTGGGAGTAAAGTGAACCTCGAAGAAGCTCGAGAGTCACATGACAATGTAGAATCACAGATGGAAACCGGAGAAGACTCACAACAAGTTGTTGAGCCTACTTGATAATTGAATATTTCATACACTTCTTTTTATCTCTTGATTAATAATTTAGGACTCTTTAGTTAATAAATAATGGCTTTTATACTTATTTGGGCTTTGGGCCTTTTATTATGTTTTAGCCATTTTTAATAATAAAATTCCAGTTTTATATTGCTTCACTATTCCTACCATAACTCTTGAACCAGACATCGGATTTGCCTCATTTTTGTTTCATATTTCAGATGATTCAGAGGACTACAATTCTTATGAAGACATGAAGGGAACATTCGGACAAGAGGGCGGTCGATTTTGGAGCCAAAGTCAGAATTTTAATTGAGTTTTAATTTGTAATTATAACTCATTTATTTTATTATTTTCTATTTTGGGCCTGAATTGGATTGGGGCCCCATTTTCGTTTTCCATTTTAGGTTAAGTGTGGCAGCAGCCACAAACACATGCTCATTCACATTTTTAGACTTTGGTGGATCAAAATAGGAGTTTTCAAATTCTCTGAAGTGTTCTTCATGTTCTTCGTGTTCTTCGCGTTTTTCATCTTTTCTTCTGCGTTTTGCTTAGCCATGCTCGGCTAAGTTTCTGTGGTTAACCTATGGATTGAGGGTTCCAAAAATCCAGAGGACATGCGCTTCATTTGGTAATCTGGAATCATCTCTGTTTATTTTAATCGGATCCGATTATAATTGCGGATTAGGTATTAGATTTAATACCTAGATTGATATCCCAAGAACGTAGGTCGGACCGGGTTCTGAGAGAGCGTTGTGCGATCATACAGCGAGCTCGCCACGTGTTCGATCAAATGCTAGACGATCGTCTAGTCGAGGGAATATCTGGACGAACGCAGAGATCTCGGTTCGTCCAGAATTAATCACGAGTTTGATTATTATCTCGTTTGTCGATGAAGGTTATGGAATCCCAATTCTGGGTTAACTGTTTTTAATCGCTTTTAATCGTTGTGAATCTGTTTCTGCATATTTCATTATGTTCTGCATATTTTGTTTTTTTTTTAATTTCGTTTGAATCAGAAAAACCCCCAATTTGTTATTGCTCTGTTTTGCTGTTGTTGATCTAAACCCACTGCAAATTCCCTGAGAGAAACGACCCAGGTTACATTATACTACAAATCTTTTGTTTCTAATCTGGTATTTTGGGAGATCACGACAAATCTCTGTCACTACTCCAGTAACACAGGGCCCACAAAGATCCGATAGATCACGGCTACAGCCTCATAGATATGGATTTCTGATCATTGAAAGTCGTGACGTTTTGCTCATTGAGCAAAATGAGCCAACTACCTATCGAGAGGCCGTGGTGGGACCAAACTCCGAATGATAGCTTAATGCCATGAAGCCTGAAATGCAATCCATGTGCGACAATAAGGTTTTGACCTTAGTCGATCGACCTGAAGGTGTAAAAACCATTGGGTGCAAGTGGGTTTTCAAAGAGAAAACTGACATGGATGGCAAAGTAAATATCTTCAAGGCACGACTGGTTGAAAAAGGATTCACTCAAACTCATGGTGTGGACTATGATGAAACCTTTTCCCCAGTTGCAATGGCCAAATCAATCAGAATCCTTCTTGCCGTTGCATCATATTATGACTATGAGATATTGCAGATGGACGTCAAAATAGCCTTCCTTAATGGAAAGATGTTTGAGGATGTGTACATGACACCACCTGAGGGTTTTGTGCGTCCAGAGGACTCTGGTAAAGTATATAAGCTTCAAAGATCCATTTATGGATTGAAGCAGGCATCTCGGAGCTGGAATCGTCGTTTTGATGAAGTAGTCAAAGAGTTTAGATTCATTCAAAACATTGATAAACCTTGTGTTTACAAGAAAGTTAGTGGGTGCACAGTTGTATTTCTAGTGCTTTACGTTGATGACATCCTACTCATTGGGAATGACATTCCTACCTTGAAGAGTGTCAAGTCTTGGTTAGGAAGGTCTTTCTCAATGAAAGATTTAGGCGAAGCCTCTTATATCCTAGGGATCAGGATCTATAGAGATAGATCCAAGAGGCTGATAGGCCTAAGTCAGAGCACATACATAGACGAGATACTGCATAGGTTCAGTATGCAGGAATCTAAAAGGGGTAACATGCCCATGTCTCATTGCATCCATCTCAATAAGGATCTGTGTCCTAGTACACAAGATCAAAGAGATCGCATGAGTAAGATTCCATATGCCTCGGCCATTGGATCTATCATGTATGTCATGTTATGTACTCGATTGGATGTGTCAATTTGCCTTGAGTATGACCACTGAGATATCAACAAGATCCGATAAAGGTCATTGGATCGTCTTGTCAAGAATATCCTTAAGTACTTAAGAAGCACTAAAGGATTATTCTTGGAATTTGGTGGTTTGGGAGATGAGCTCTGTGTAACTGGTTACACATATGCGAGTTTCCAAACTGACCAAGATGATTCAAGTCGCAATCAGGATAAGTATTCCTGTTGAATGGTGGTGGGTAAGTTTGGAAGTGCTCTAAGCGAGCAATCGTAGCTGATTCTACAACAAAAGCGAGTATATAGCAAAGATTGGATGCGGCTAAGGAGGCCTTTTGGATTGGAGAGTTCATTAATGAACTAGGAGTGGTTCCTACCATCTCAGATCCAATAGACTTATTATGTGACGATAGCAGCGCTATTGCGCAGACTAAGGAGCCTAGGTCACATCAAAGGACCAAGCACATACTCAAGCGATTTCATCCTATCAGAGAAATTAATGATAGAGGTGATGTAAAAGTATGCAAAGTACAAGGAGAAGGTAGTGATGTTGATCCTCTTACTAAGCCGCTTGCACAACCAAAACATGAGCGTCATGTTAAGGCAATGGGAATTTCAAAATTAATGATTGCGCCTAGTGCAAGTGGGAGTCTGTTGGAAATTATGCCCTAGGGGCAAGTCATTCTCCATTTAGTTATCACTTCATTTGCATGTTTATAGTGATAGCTGATCCCTGGATATATCTTATAGATTATCCTAAAGGTCCCTGGTCGGTCATCTACGCGGGAGCGAAGATGAAATAAGACCAGTATGACTTTGATGAGGATGGAGATACGAGTCAAAGTCATGGGCAATTGTAAGAGTACCATGTGCTGGATTGACCCAATATGAGAAAGCTGCATGGACTAAGTCATAAGCTTTTCTCATGTATAACCGTGTCACAACGCCTTATGACCTGAGATTATCATGGATTCCTACATGATGAGTCACTGTTCTTTGACCAAGTCAAAAGTCACCTTTGACCGGGTGATGATAAAGGCTTGGATCGGGATCAGTGGTTCTCATGGAGAGGAATGTGAATGATCAAGATGGAATTTGTCCCTCACATTTGTAGAGAGATATCTTGGGCCCCTCGATGAGTGAGTCTAAGAAATGTACGGCCGTCTTGTGATGGAAAGGAGTTTCCATTTCACTTATTAGACTACTCGAGAATCGAGAAAGTAATGGTCAAGAAAAGGAAGTTGACATTATCCATGCCTCATCCTTGACCAAATTATCGCGTGACAAAAGGGACGTGACATGGTTGTACGATAGGTAGTATCGTATCATCGATCCCCATATGAATTGGGTAGTCGCAATGTCTTGCTAGAGGCCGCTTGTGACTTGTGGGCTAGTACAGTATTGGCCCACTACCAATCTCATGTGGGCCTGCAGGGTCGCACACAAGAATAGCCCAACACGAGCAAAAGTATCCGATTCATTGAATCTAGGAAAAGTGTCCGATTCATTGAATCTAGCAAAAGTGTCAGATTCATTGAATCTTAGATAGGTCTAAGATTTAATGAATAATTGTATTTATCGGGGTGAATATTATTTATATTAATATTATATATATTAATATAATATATATTATATTAATTCGAAATTAAATAATATAATAATATTAAATAATGATTATAATATTATTATATAATATTTGTTTAGTATTTGATTTATTTGATAAATTAAATATCTAAGACAAATAGAGATATTGTATCTCATGTTTTAATTTTCGAATATAGATATCATATATCTATTTAATTTAAATTGAGATATAGTATCTCGATTTAATTAAATAGAGAGATATCATTTCTCGGATTTAATTTATAGAGATAAATTAAATCACAAGGCTTTTGATTGATTAAATAAATATATTAGATTAGATCTATTAGATAGATTTAATTAATATAATTTTAATCAAAGATTCAAAATTCAAATTTCAGATCTGGCTTTTAATTCGGATTAAATAAATAGATTACATTAGATCTATTAGATAGATTTAATTAATATATTTTTAATCCATATTTAAAATTCGAATTTCAAAATTAATGGGGATTAATTTTATATAATACGCTGATCGAGTTTAGAAAACCTATGGGACTTTTTGTCGAGCGTATTACAGAAAGCCGCGAGAAACCCTAGAGTGAAATTAAGAGAGACGCAAAACTCAAAAGGCGCTAGCACGCTGCCGCAATCGGGTTCGGGATTATTCGTGTGGATACTAGTAGAGGAAGCCGATTTGAGGAGTTGACTTCTGCTGATCGAGAAGGTAGCCCACCAGTTTAAAGAGAACGAGACACGGATCGTTTCAGCCGTAGGTAATATTCGGTTCCTTAGCCTTAATTTAAACGCTATTGAATGATCCTCGGGACGGGATTCGTAGAAATTTTAATCCGCTGCGTGTACGAATCCCAAAAAGAATGTCATTCCCAATGAGTAGGATGTCATCAACATAAAGCACTAGAAATACAACTGTGCTCCCACTAACCTTCTTGTAATCACAAGGTTCATCGATGTTTTGAATGAATCCAAACTCTTTGACTTCTTCATCAAAACGATGATTCCAAGTCCGAGATGCTTGCTTCAATCCATAAATGGATCTTTGAAGCTTGCAAACTTTACCAGAGTCCTCTGGACGCTCAAAACCCTCAGGTCGTGTCATGTACACATCCTCAAGCAGCTTTCCGTTAAGGAAGGCTGTTTTGACGTCCATCTACCATATCTCATAGTCATAATATGATGCAATGGCAAGAAGGATTCTGATCGATTTGGCCATTGCAACTGGGGAAAAGGTTTTATCATAGTCCAAACCATGAGTTTGAGTGAATCCTTTTGCAACCAGCCATGCCTTGAAGACATTTACTTTGCCATCCATGTCAGTTTTTCTCTTTGAAAACCCACTTGCACCCAATGGTTTTTACACCTTCAGGTGGATTGACTAAGTTCCATACCTTATTGTCATACATGGATTGCATTTCAGACTTCTTGGCATCTAGCCATCTTTCGGAGTTTGGTCCCACCACGGCCTCTCGATAGGTAGTTGGCTCATTCTGTTCAATGAGCAAAACATCACGACTTCCAGTAATCAGAAATCCATATCTCTGAGGCTGTAGCCGTGATCTATCAGACCTTCGTGGGTCTTGTGTTACTTGAGTAGGCTTAACAACTTGTTGGGAGTCTTTTCTTGTTTCCATCTGTGGTTCTACATTGTCCTGTAACTCTCAAACTTCTTCGAGGTTCACCTTGCTCCCACTAGTTCTTTTAGAGATAAACTCTTTCTCCAGAAAGAGACCATTCCTGATAACAAACACTTTGTGATCGGTAGGATTGTAGACATATTATCCTTTAGTTTCCTTAGGACATCCCACAAAAAGGAATTTTGAGGATCTCAATGATAATTCATCGGAGGCTTGTTGTTTAACGTAAACCTCACATCCCCAAATTTTAAGAAATGACAAACTAGGTTTCTTCCCAATCCATATCTGATATGGTGTCTTTTAAATTGCCTTTGACGGAACACGATTTAGTGTGAACGTAGTTGTTTCTAGGGCATGGCCCCAAAAGAAGGTGGAAGATCTATTTGACTCATCATAGATCGAACCATATCTAATAGAGTTCGATTCCTCCACTTAGAAACATCATTCCATTGAGGTGTTCTCGGAGGAGTAAGTTGTGAGATGATCCCACAACTCCGAAGACAATCAATGAACTCTTGGCTCAAATATTCACCACCCCGATCGGATCGAAGGGCTTTAATTGTTTTGCCAAGTTGATTTTGCACTTCATTTCAGAATATTTTTGAACGTTTCAAAAGATTCAAACTTATATTTCATTAGATTGATATACACATACCTACTGAAAACGTCTATAAATGTAATGAAGTACAAATGACCTCCTCTGGCAAACATATTCATTGGTCCACAGACATCAGTATGTATGAGGCCCAATAAATCAGTAGCCCTCTCACTACGCCTAGTAAAAGGTACCTTTGTCATCTTTCCCAATAAACAAGACTCACATGTATCAAATGATTCAAAATCAAATGAGTTAAGAAATTCATCTTTATGGAGTTTCGAAATGCGTTTCTCATTTTATGGCGTAGACGACAATGCCAAAGGTAAGTTGGATTCAAATCATTTGACTTGATCCTTTTGGTAGTTTATGTCATAGATATGTCCATTCAATTTCCTACTGTCCTTGGGACTCTACACATTTATAGAAACGTGAGAACCACATGCAGTATCTAATACTCATGTTGAGGAAGTAGAAAAGTGAATATCTATGACATAGATACCTGAAGTGATAGCCCCGCTATCCTTCTTGTTCTTTTCAGATCTTCGAGGTAGAGTTTGCAATTCCTCTTACAATGACCAAGTTCAATGCAGAGGAAGCAGACCCCATCCTTTGGAGGTTTCACCTTCTTGGCTTTCTGTTTCATACCCCTTCCTTTCTGAACAGACAAAACAGTACATGGCCTCTTCTCAAGGCTCTGCTCAGCAGTTTTCAGCATCCCATGCAGTTCAGAAATTGATTCCTCCATGTTGTTCATATTATAGTTCATAACAAATTGGTCATAACTTTTCGGGAGTGAGTTCAAGATCATATCTGTAGCTAACTCCGGGCTCATAGGAAATCCCAGCCTCTCAAGGTGATCAATTGTAGCCTTTCATGTTCAACACATGAGGACCAACTGATGCACCTTCAGCCATCTTACAGGAAAATAAGGCTTTTGTGGTCTCATACCTCTCTTGCCTTTCCTGTTGTTGGAACATTTCCATAGGATGATCAATCATCCCACATGCCTCCACAAGTTCTAGATCTCTATCGAGGTCTGGAACCGTAGTGGTAGGCATCAGGCATCCTGTATCCAAATAGTCATCCTGATGCTTCAAGTAAGCATCTTTGTTAGCTCTTGGAGTATTGGTTGTAGGCTCGTCAGAAATGGGTTGATCGATGAGATACTCCTTTCTTTCATGTTTAGGGTCAACGCTTAAGTTCCTAAACAAGTGAAGAAAGTTTGTCTCATCAAGTTCGTCCTTCTCAAGAACTGATCGTATTAATGGTGTTGCAGTACTGCTAGGCAATATGATTCTACAACTAAAAGATATGCAAAGTTTAATTAATAACCTCCCACTGAATTAACAACCCTCATTATAATTAGTGGGCTAAGATCCATATTTGGCTTAAATTTAAGTCCGCTTTGGCATGACGCTTAAAATCAAGTTATTTAGGTAGGCAATGTCTTTGCCAATTACATCACATGTAACTCTTAGATCTTTATGGGATTCAATCATCATATGATCAGCAATGCAAAGAGGAGTTACATCAGTTTGAAAGAAATCAAGTTTGGGATTTGGTACCTAGGCCTAAAGACCATCCAAGTCATTGGCACTAAATGGGTATTCAAGAACAAACGTGATATGCAATAATTGTCAAAAACAAAGCAAGGCTAGTTGCAAAAGGATATAATCAAGAAGAAGGAATTGATTATGAAGAAACTTATGCTCCAAAGTAGCAAGATTGGAAGCTATAAGAGTTCTTCTAGCTTTTGCTTGTATTAAAGGATTCAAACTTTATCAAATGGATGTAAAATCTGCATTTTTAAATGGTTTTATTCAAGAGGAAGTTTATGTTGAACAACCTCCTGGTTTTCAAAATGATCATCATCCAGATCATGTTTATCGCCTCAAGAAAGCATTATATGGTCTTAAGCAAGCTCCAGAGCTTGGTATGAGCGATTAAGCAAATTCCTTCTTGATCAAGGATTTGTTAGAGGTAAAGAGATACAACTCTCTTCATAAAGAACAATAAACTTAATGAAATTTTAATTGTTCAAATATATGTTGATGATATTATATTTGGTGCTTCTAACAATGCTTTGTGTGAAGAGTTTGCTAAGAACATGCAGGGAGAATTTGAGATGTCCATGATGGGAGAACTCAACTATTTCCTTGGTCTGCAAATTAAACAAAGGAAAGATGGAATTTTCATTTCCTGCACCAAGTATCTCAATGATCTCTTAAAGAAGTTTGGGATGAATGAATGCAATGGAGCCGATACTCCAATGAGTTCAACCACCGCCTTGACGATGAAGAAGGCAAGGACTTCAACATCACAAAGTATAGAGGAATGATTGGATCATTACTCTATCACAAAGAAGCCGTCCCGACATCCAATTCGGTGTGGGGATGTGTGCAAGATTTCAATCGCTCCCAAGGAGTCACATGCCGAGAATGTGAAAAGAATATTGAGATATCTTTGCCGACACAAAGACTTGGTCTATGGTTTCCCAAAGGTCAACCCGAACAATTGGTGGCTTATTGATTCAGATCATGCCGGATATAAGACCGATAGAAAAAGCACAAGTGGCCAATGTGAATTTCTTGGTGGTTCACTTGTTTCATGGTTCAGCAAGAAGCAAACAAGTGTTGCTTGTATCCTCAAGCTGAATATGTGGCCGCATCTAGTTATGTGCTCAAGTCCTTTGGCTTAAGCAACAAGTTTCGACTTGGGAATCAAGTTAAAGGAGATCCCAATTCTATGTGACAACACAAGCACAATAAGCTTGGCCAAGAATCCAGTTCAACATACTCGAACCAAGCATATTGATGTGAGACATCATTTCATAAGGGATCATGTTCAAAAGAAAGATGTCAAGGTCATATTCATCCCAACACATCTCCAACTTGGCCGACATCTTCACAAAGCCATTAGCAAAGGAACAATTTGTGTTCATAAGAGAATTGGGAATGGTAAATCCCAATGAGTTGTAAGTAGCTCCTACTTAAATGTTAGTTATGTGTTTTATGATTACAATTTACTAACTTAAGCATCGGAGTATTTAGATGTGTTTTATGCGGGGCATTTATAATGTTAAACAACTCTCACATGTTCTTTGAAGTTTGTCATCAAGAGAGGCAAACTCGAGCTTAGCAAAGCAAAGCTCGAGCTCGGGAGTCGAGAGAAAATAAAATTTTGGAGAAACCCAAACTCGAGCTTATAAGTGAGTAAACTCGAGCTTGCAGAGGAGTTTCAAGAGCTTTCACATACACTCTTGAAGTCCAAAGTTAGTACAAGTTTATGCAAACTCGAGCTTAGCTTCCTAAACTCGAGCTTGCCGCGCATTTTATATATGTAAAACCCGGGACTGTTCCTCTTCACTTCACTCAACTCTCGAGCTTGCTCCTATTCCCTCTCAAAATTCTCTCATCTTCTTCGTCAAAACCCAATAAAACGAAAATGGCCCGTAACACTCTTCTTCCGTCAATGTCTCCCGATTCTCAATCCACTCAAAACCCCGAACGCCCTAGTAGATCAAAAATGCCCTAAAAGATTTAATGTTGGGATAGATACCCACATTCCCGGAGTAACAAAGAACCCATTCGACTCCTCCATCAAGACCAAAAGGAATCGAAATTAGAGACAAACCAGAGGCTCCCAAGAAACGACCAAATCCGGAAAAGCAACCAAAGAAAGGGAAAGGCAAAATTCCAGAGGCGATCAGAACCTACAAGTCCAAACGAAGCAAGAGGACCGCGCTCTAGGACCGATCAAGGAAGTTCTCAAATTCCTTCGAGTCTCAAGCAACAAGAGGATCCTACTCCTCGTGTATTCAAGGAAACTCCCGCACTATATGATATTTACAATCACTCTACTATACCCGAAGGATTCTCTAGTGATCCTATTCGTTTGGAAGGAGACAATGCTATTAGCTTTAAAGAAAAATTTGGTTCCAAAGTTTTCTCGTCCCATCGTCTCTCGTAGACCTTGCGCACTTAGGAGAGAATGCAATTTGGATCTCTTTCCATGGTGAAACAATTTGAAAATCTGATTTCTATAAGTGTTTTACAAATTTCACTCTTGTCAAGGTATTCTACCATGGCATGTCCTACGATAACTTGCTAGACAAATGATGGAAAATTAGTTGAGGAAAGGGTTACCACAACCATTAGAAACAAACAAATAACCATTACCCCTTCCTATCTAAATTCAATTCCGCAAATCTCCAATCCTCCACCCGTAGCTTCATTGAACTATACCGATAGGCAAATCTATGAACCGCTAAGACCCAATGAGCCTATTCCAGAGGGTTAGAGATTCTCAATTTTGAACCTGGATCAACGAACCCCACCAGGGCTATCGGTACATCTACACCAGGAATCTCATACGAGAAAGGAGGTAGCTTCACCCATTTCGCAAAGAAGGATTATCCTATCTTTGCTTCCATTATTGCCAAGGTACCTCATAATGTTGGGTACTGGATTTTTCAAGAAATGGTAAAATTTCGTTTTGCTTCCGAAAAGACTTCTCGAATTCCTTTTGCAAGTCTTATCTCTATCATCCTTTTTCATGAGAAAATTTGGTATATCCCTACCAAAGAAAAACTAGAAAAACCACAAGTGTTTGGAAGGCACATTTTGAACCTCATGAGAATCAATATGGATGAAGGTTCTCGTCAATCAAGGGCCCCACCTCTATCAAGGCCAACCAGATCAAGAGCCCCTCACTCCAAAGTGCAAGAAGCACGAGTGCTCCTCCTCCTCCTCCTCACCTACTATGCCTTCGATTTGGATGTAAAGATCAAAGAGATAGTTGACAAAGCTATTTCTGATCTATCAGAAGGAATCGAAGCAGAAATGGGAAAATTGGTTTCTGAAGTAAATCAGGGTCATAGTAATTTGGTGGATACTCAGGAAGATTTCAATATAGGCCAGGAAGAGCTGAAAGAAGGTCAGACAGAATTGAAGAAAGAAGTTAAAAACCTTAGTGGTCAGCTTGGAGATCACTCAGCAAGTATTTCCACTCTTTCCGGTAACCATGATGAGTCCGAGTGACAAAATGGACCAAATTCTGAAAAATCAGTCCATACCGTTCAAGTTCGGTTTGGGTGCATCTACTTCACCAACAAGTTCTACTTTGCCCAAAAAGCCACCGAACTCGCCCTCACCCACTCGAACCAGCAACCTCCGTTGAACCCGAGGCAAACACTCTCACCAATCGCTCGAGCCTCCTCTTAGAGCACTTTCATGTTTCTTTTTGTTTTGCTCATGTTTCTTTTTGTTTTTGATCATTTCATTGTAGTTTTAACTTTGATTTTGTATATTTGCTTTTGAAACTCTACTTTAATGGATTGATCATTTCAGTTTATATCATTGTTTGCTATTTCTTTGTTCAAAACCGATATGATGTTTATATGTTTAAGAATTAAATTGTAATTTCAATGCTAAACTCGATATCTACTTGATCTGAATTGTTTAACTTTGTTAAATCTGAGTTTATCAAATTGAAATTTCAAAACCTCAAGGGCATGTTTAATCCCATCTAATGCCTTGAGATCCAAAACTGTTTTGATAATCTCAATTAAGTCAGGACAATAATGAATGTTGAGTATCACCATTACTCACTCTTGTCTTACCAAGATAACTCAAATGCATCCACTTTGGTGGAACATACAAAAGGGCGATCGAGGTTTTGACAAGTATTCATTTATTGATGGCATTATGACTTAAGATTTTAGTTAGAGGGTATATTTAATATGATCTAATTAATCCTATTAATTCTAGTTATATGAATGCAATCGCGATTGTATCTCATATAATCTCTAAACTAATCATGCAGTGATCAAATCATAACATAATTAAAAATCGTGACACAACATGGCTCACCTAACCTAAAGTCCTCTCAAGCCAAAGGAGGACTTCTCTAAATAAGAAAAGGAAATACATCAGGAGAAACCTCGTTTCAAAATACGAGGGGAGTGAGATGTGAAGAGTATGTACATCAAGAATATTTAGAGAGAGAGGCATGGCACGCAGGCCATATTTAAATAATACAACACTTGTAAATTCTAGAGCCATGTTATTCACCATACCCAAACAAATTTGAATAATTAATCACAACAAAATTTAATTCATACAATATGAAAGAAAATATCATGATTAAATTATCGAGTTTATTAAATCTACATGTTGATTAATTGATTGAATTTAATACAATGAATCATATTCATTACTTGATTGATTGGAGTCCATTACTTGTCAACCAAGTTATATTAAATTCACATCTTGATTGATTGATTGAATTTAATACAATGAATCATATTCATTACTTGATTGATTGGAGTCAATTACTTGTCAACCAAGTCATGTTAAATTCAAGTCATGAAATCATATTACATTAATATAATATCATGATTAAAATGTTTGATTTAAACACATAACAGGATTCGGTTTTAGCATATGTATCACATATATACGCATATAGAAAACCCAATTTAAACGCTCGGTTGATCTGGCTCTGATACCACTGTTGGGATCCGTACACGCAGCGGAATTAAAAAAACTTTACGAATCCCTTCTGAGGATCGCTCAACCACGTTTAAATCAAGGTTATAAGAATCCAAATCATACCTCCGGAAACTGGTCCGCGTCTCATTCTAATTTGAACACGTGGGCTACCTCCTCCGAACTCGTGTTCACCTCTATTTCACATTCAGCTTGGGCGAGGTCTGGTAATTTGATGATATCTCTCAAACCAAAAATAGGATTGAGGTGAAACCAATTTTGTATGAAACTAGACTCCCAATGCATCATTGTTATATAAATTTCAAGCCCAAAAGAGTTCATATCAAGGCGGTATGAATTGTGGAAGATGACAATGAAATTCACGCCACTCAGCAAACCAAGCTTCGGTATTTTGGGTGTATCTCCCAATATACACATCAAATTGCTTTGAAACGATGGAATTTGAAACTAGACTCAAAACTATTTCCATCAAGCTTTGAACCAACCAAAACGGAGTTCGGACCAAGGAGATATGGCCTTCAAAGGTTGACACTCAAAATTCTGGAACTATTTCAGCATAGGCTCGGTTTTCTCGATCGCCAGGAGCCGACTCAGCGAATCCACTCCCTGTACCGGTATCCACACCGAATAGCCTCGAACAACACGTACGGCAGCGTGCTAGCGCCTTCTCTTTTGTGTCTCACGTTTTTTTTTCTCTAGGATTTCTTTCACGGCTTGCCTCTCTTATTTCAATACGACTAAAGCTTCATTATATAGAGTTTCTCAAACCCTAATTGGCTGTATTAAAATTTTCAAGATTAATCTAAATCAATCTTGGAAAACAAGTTTGGATTAATATATTAATTAAATCATCCAACAGATCTAATCTAATCTATTCTATTCATTTAATCCAAATTAAAAGCCGCCTAATTTAATTTATCTTTATAAATTAAATCGAGATATGATATCTATCTATTTAATTAAATATGAGATACTATATCTCAATTCAAATTAAATCAGATATATGATATCTTTATTCGAAAATTAAATCTGAGATACAATATCTCTATTTGTTTTAAATATTTAATTTATCAAATAAATTAAATACAAAACAAATATTATATAATAATATCATCATTAAATAATAATATTATTAATTAATTTCGAAATTATATATATATATATTCATCCTAGAATAAGTACAGTATTCATGAAATCATAGACACATCTAAGATTCAATGAATCTGGACATTATTGCTCGTGTTGGGCTATTCTTGTGTGTGACCCTGTAGGCCCACATGAGATTGGCAGTGGGCAAATATAGTACCAGCCCACAAGTCGCAAGCAGCCTCTAGCAAGACATTGCGACTACCCAATTCATATGGGGATCGATAATGCGATACAACCTATCATACAACCATGTCACGTCCCTTTTGTCACGCGATACTTTGGTCAAGGATGAGGCATGGATAAAGTCAATTTCCTGTTCTTGACCAGTTCTTTCTCGATTCTCTAGTAGTCTAATAATTGAAATGGAAACTCCTTTCCATCATAGTATAGCCATACATTTCACAGACTCACTCATCGAGGGGCCCAGTATTATCTCTACAAATGTGAGGGACAAATTCCATCTTGACATTCACATTCCTCTCCATGAGAACCACTGATCCCGATCGAAGCCTTTATCATCACCCGGTCAAAGGTGACTTTTGACTAGGTCAAAGACCAGCGACTCATCATGTAGGAATCCATGATGATCTCAGGTCAAAGGGCGTTGTGACGTGGTTGTACATGAGAAAAGCTTATGACTTAATCCATGCAGCTTTCTCATAGTGGGTCAGTCCAGCACCTTGTAATCTTACAAGTGCCTTTGACTTTGACTTGTATCTCCATACTCATGAAAGTCATACTGGTCTTATTTCATCGTCGCTCCCGCACAGATGACCGATCCAGGGACATTCAGGATAATCTATAAGATATATCCAAGGATACAGTTATCACTATAAACATGCAAATTGAATGATAACTAAATGAAGATGACTTGCCCTTAGGGCATAATTTCCAACACAAAAGGCATCCTTCGGTAGGCATATGTTCCAAAGGGGCATGTGAAGGTTGTCTTCTCCTGATCTTCAGGAGCAATATGGATCTGGAAGTATCCGGAATAGCCATCCAGGAAGCAGTAATGAGACTTGCCAACCAATCGCTCTAACATCTGATCAATGAAAGGTAAAGGGTAATGATCCATGCGAGTGGCTTGGTTGAGTCTTCTATACTCAATGCAAACTCTCCAACTATTTTGAACTCGAGTAGGAATGAGCTCATTCTTTTGATTGGCTACCACAGTGACTCCAGATTTCTTAGGAACCACCTGGACCGGGCTAACCCACTGGCTATCAGAAATGGGATAGATGATACCAGCTTGTAGAAGCTTAGTGATCTCCTTCTTCACCACATCAAGGATAAGGGGATTAAGGTGTCTCTGGGGTTGCCTCACTAGCTTAGAGTCCTCTTCCAATAGAATTTGATGCATGCACATGGAAGTGGCTTTCTTGTTCACCCTCAATAAGCTTAGCAGCTTCTCTTCTTGGTCAGGAAGAAGATTATTTGCCACAATGACTGGCAACTATTCATCCACCTCCAGAAATGCATATTTCAGGTGATCTGTAAGGGATTTTAACTCAAGTTTGGGTGGTTTCTCAGTGGAAGGAAGAAGCTTGGGTGGTTGTTGCAACAACTCGGATGTCATCACTTTGGAAATGCTGAAACCACATTCAAAGAAGCGGAAGAAGCGTGTCTATACGGCTCAATGTTAACATTAGAATTCAGCTAATCAAAATCGAGTTAATCGGGATGCAAAACATCGGGATCGGGATGAAGCTCAAACTCGAATCAATATCGAATCCACAAGTAATGCAGAATCACCCAGCAAGTCAGAATTACCAAATAATGCAGCATTAACCAAATGAGTACAAACAGAGCACCATTCATTATCAAGACATGCACAAATGGCGAATTACTCTCGGATGAAAAATAGGATAATCAGCACACCAATAAGCAAGAACATCATCCACAGCATCATCAATCACATCAATATAGAAAACAGAATGCTCTTCCCTAGGATGTTTCATGGCATCAAAGATATTAAAATTCACGTAAATATCGCCAAACTCCATTGAAAGAGTACCGGAATACACATCTATCTTAGTCCTAGTGTTTTCATGAAAGGCCTCCCTAGAATGATTGGTGACCTGCGATAGAAGACTCATCCTCCATATCTAAGATGTAAAAATCAGCGGGGAATATCAATTCATTAACTTTGACCAATACATCTTCAACTAAACCGAAGGATGGGCATTACTCCTATTAGCTAATTGAACAATAACACCGGTTGGACGCAAGGACCAAGACCAAGAGATCTATAGATAGATGCGGGCATGACATTTATAGAAGCACCTAAATCTAGCATGCAATCATCAAATTTATAATTACCAATAAGGCAAGGGATAGAAAACGTCCCGGATCCTTGCACTTGCGAGGCATGGTAAATTTGAATGAAGGCGATACATTCGGGTTCAAACTCACTCGTTCATTCCCTTCGTCGCCTCTTGTTGGTGTATAACTCCTTCGAAACTTGGCATATTTAGGAATTTGTTTGACCGCATCTAAGAGATGAATGTTGATCTCTACTCTTCCGAATGTCTCAAGTATATCCTTCTCTTGTGCTTTTTACGCCAACTTCTTGGATCGAGGGGATCTCTCGAGGGAAAGGAAGAGGAATGGGAATGTCTTCCTCTTCACCTTCTTTCGCATTGCCTTTTTGTTTTTAGAGCCAATCTTCACATTATCTCGACTCTCTCCGATGTGGAAGTCACATCTGTAGTTGGTTGAGGTTCCTCCAATTGCTTGCCAGATCGAAGGGAGATAGCACTCACATTCCCTTTAGGATTAGGAATTGTTTGTGAAGGAAGAGTGTTGGATCCCTGAGGTTGAAGCTGATTCAATGATGTTGCCAACCGCCCAATCTGTGTTTGCAAACTCTGAATGGAAGTGTCGGTTCTTTGTTGGAACTGCATATTGGCTGTGACAAATTGCTTTATCATATCCTCCAATGAGGAACCACTACTACTAGCCTGCTGTTGTGCCGCTTGTGGAGGTACACATATGGTTGGTCGAGGAGGTGGTATTGGCAAAGGAGGTGCGGATTGTTGTTGGAAATTACGTGGTCCGTATTGTCTCTCTTTGGTAATTCCCGCATTACGCGATATTGGTTACTCGGTTTTTATTCGGTTCCAACGAAAATTGGGGTGATTTCTCCATCCCGGATTGTAAGTATTAGAATAAGCATTATTCTCGCCGGGTATTGTGGCTTTCCTGGAAAAACACCCACTGCGGCTCTACCGACCGGGTCTTGATAAGCAGGATCATGCAAAGTAGGGCAAGAATCAGTAGAATGACAAGGGTCGAAACGAGAACCCACATGAGTACCCAATCGAGGAGAGGAAGATTGTCTTGTCTGGGTCACCGCTAACCGCCTCACAAAGGAAGTCGATCATCAAGTCTATTCTCCAATCTCTGAGAATCGTACTGGACCGGAGGTGTTTGAATATGGTAAACAGGGGTACTATTGGCCCTTGTGCCAAATTGCTGAGAATTAGCAGCCATAGTAGATATCAACTCTCGGGCCTCTTCAGGTGTCTTGCTATATAAGGCCCCACCACTGGATGCATCTACAAAACTTTTATCCATCGGTAACAAACCGGAATAAAAATATGTAATTAGGAGTTGGTGCGAAATGCGGTGGTGTGGACAGCTAGCACACAATCGCTTGAACCTCTCCCAATACTCATACATGGTCTCCCCATTGATTTGTTTAACACTAGTGATCTCCTTCTAAATAGCAATGGCTTTTGAGGAAGGAAAGAACCTCACTAGGAATAACTTCTGCATATCATCCAAACTCCCAACAGATATTGGTTGCAAATTGTATAGCCAATCCTTAGCCACGCCATCTAGGGAAAATGGAAAAGCTCTCGGCTTAATGTGGTCCTCATCAATTGCTTGAGGTTTCATTGTCTTTGCATACCACATGGAACTCCTTTAGGTGCCTGTGAGGACATTCACCTGCAAGACCATGAAACTTGGGCAACAAATGGATAAGACTAGATTTTAGTTCAAAGTTAGCAGCAAGTTCAGGATATTGAATACACAAATTTTGATTGCCCGCATCAAGGGGTAGGTAATTCTTTCAAAGTGGGACGAGCTGCTTGCTCTTCTGCCATAATTTCTGAGTTAGCAAAATTGCTACTAGAATCAGTGAAAACAACAAGACTATCAGAAGTACTATCAGAGTCAAGATCAACAGAGTGGACACAATCAGACTCAAGTTCAATGTCCAATTCAGTATTAATCCCACGACTTAGCCTAATAAATCTTCTAGCAGTAAGAATTGTTCTTTCTATTTCAGGATCAAATGGCAACAAGTCTTCTGGATTAATAGTACTCCTAGTACTCATGCAGCATAAACACAAGGCAAAATTTGCAGAAAATCAAAATTACGAAAAGCCACTAAAAGTGGTAAAAAGTAGGAAACACTAAGATGACACACAAACAAAAACACAAAAAGCAAAAACCTATGTTAGAACTTGACCAAAACAAATCCAAAACACGTTCAAATGATTTTTAAAATTTATGGGACTTGGACAGGGCAACTCTAGACCATTGGGGAACCCAAAAATGGAATAAAAAAAAACTTCAAAATTGAAAAAAGTGGTCCAAACGATTGAATTTGGCAAAATTTCAGACCATTCAGAGATACTCCGAAAAAAATGCCCTAGTAGAAATCACAAAATAGAAACTTAAAACAGTGAAAAAAGTGGTCTAAACGATGGAATTTGGGGAAAATAGGTCAGACCTCACTCTTATAAAGAGTGACTCTTGTTTAGAATGCCCAATTCCTTGTGAATAAGACCTGGTTTGAGTGATCTGGGTCAGAAAAATTTCTGTCCAGCCACCCGAACCACCGAAAACTACTGTTGCTAATGAAACCGATGCAAATTCCCCGGCAGCGGCACCATATTTTGACAGAGATTTTCTGTGATCTCCCAAAATAACCAGATTAGAAAAGGATTTGCAGTATAATGTAACCTGAGTCGTTTCCCAACGAATTCAATTCAATTCAGGGAAGTATGAGAAGAATTAATCAATTCAATTGCCTTGGTTACCGCGCATCCACCCTCTAGAGAAATATATATGAATTGAAGTCCTTGATGGAGGTGGACCCGTGGCTGTTGAATGTGATGAATTGCAAATGTGTGAGTCTCAATCTGAAGTTGTGTATCTAACGTCGTGAATCGCTCCTGTCCGTCTCGGCTCTCAATGAGAGCGTGCTCCTCCGTTGGCGGCTAGGTTACAATTTAACATAAGAGGGGAGAACTTTTGGGTATTAAGTTGACCCAATTTTCATATATTTTATCCCACCTTATTTATTTGGGGATTATTTTAGGCTAATTTGGAATTATTGGATAATATTTGGATTGTTAGTCAATTTTAGGAAATAATATAAATCTAAATTAATTATAAGATTATTGGGCCTAAATTATTAATATTCTGATTAATATCTTGTGATTAGATAATATTTCTAATATATGATAGATTACAATTTTATCATATTAGAAAATCCTATGGTGCAGAATTTTTCAAGGAAGCTAAAAGGAAATCTAATGGTGGAATTTTATTGGGCTTCTTATATTTTAATGGGCTCAAGTTGGTACCCAAAAATCCTCTCTTCCTCCTATTAATTAACCTAGCCTCCAACATCAAACTCACGCTCTCATTGAGAGCCGAAAGACGCATGCTGAGGAGAGCCGCAAATAAACACGCATGTTCAGGAATTGAGACATAGCTGCAACAAGCATAGGAAGGATTGGATTCATTTGTCCATTCATTCATGATCGTACGTAGGCCCACCACCGTTCAATTGATTGCCATTTAATCCCCATCTAAACTATTTCCCTGTGAGAAATTCCGTAACACGTGGTGGAGGATTTTCTATGGAAGCTTAAGCTCTTTTGGGAGGCAACTTGGGAGGAGCATGGAGGAAGCTAAGGCCTAGGGTCTTACACTTGAAGACCACATGGGAGTGTTTTTTCCTTTTATCAATTTGTTTGAAGACTTTGAAATTATTTAGTTTTAAATAATTTTGAGTTGTTTACTTGAGAACAATCTAGTTTTAGATTGTAAACAGATTATTTAATTTGGATTAAATTGATAATTTAGATTTGAATTGTGCTAAGATATTTGCTGGGATTTTGCTTGCAAACCATCTGATTGTCAATTATATTAATAATTGAGTTTTCATTATTGATTTAATTGTCAATTTAGGTTTATCCTCTTGGTTGTTTAATTAGGTTGGTTAATTGTCTAGTTGTTTTATTAGGCAATTGTGAACATAATTTCCAAAACTATCTTGGAACTATTTTAACTGGTTTTAAAGGGTTTAATTAACTAGCGCTCATTCCATTATGAGTTTTCTAGTGGATTAGGTGTTATTGAGCTTGAGGGTTTCTCATGCTTCAATTAGTGTAATTAAATTCATTAATTCCAATCTTTCACTAATCTCCCTGGGTTTAATTAATTGATTTGGGATAAGAAAGTTAACTACATGTGAATCCTAAGTTGTCCCCTTCTTCCTCATAACTGAACTAGATCTTTGTTATTTGATTTAATTTTAGTCAATTTTCTTTGCTTAGGATTTTAATTCTCTTTTCATAAAATCCTCCCAGAATTGCATTTGCATCTAGACTAGTTCCATTCTCATATAGGTTTTAGAGTCATTTTCATCTTGCATTTAGTTAGTTTAGTTTCATTTCATTGCATTTTTCATCACCTAAATTCAACCTAAAGAAAAACCCATAGATTGCTCCTTGGGAGAATGACCTAGGTTAACCCTATATTGCATAATTAATTAGGACCTAGTTTAATTGATTACTTTAGCGACAAAAGCAAATGCATCACCCTCGCCACCACTTCAACCTTTCGGTATAGCGGTATATCCCAATCCTTTCATACACAAACCACCGAAGTGGCAACGCACTTGTCGACCAATGTGGGAGAGTTTCCGTCCCCCCATAAGGGACCCAGTGTCCGTACTGACACATACAATAACGGGCCACCCACCATAATCCCATATCGGGACAAAGGATCTTTGTCCTATAGAGCCCTGCTCCAAACGCCTACGTGGGTGTTAGCTAGACAAGAAAAATTACATGCCCCTACAAGGTGAAACTACTTAGATTGGGTGCATACATTGCTGGTGCGAGTATCAGCTTCTCAAAACTAATCCCCTCAAAAGAGTTTTCAACAATGGCTAGCGATTTCAAAACATTTTGAAAACATCTGGCAAGATCCAGCAAACTGAGTTTATTTATAACAGTTTCTGGCCTCTTCCAGTTTCGTACTACATCCACCTTAAACATGGTTCACAATTCGATTTCAAATTTGGGTTCCATCAGGACCCTATCTATGAGACAACATAGTTCAAAAACAATCATTTTAAACTTGTTTCAAATTCCATAGAAAACATTTCATTCGAAATTTCAGTTCAAAAAACTCAATTTCAAAAATTCACAATATGGCAGGTGCAATAGCAAATTCAAAATTCAATTTTCAAAGATACCAAGAACCAGACAACAACATAGAAGGTTATCAACTCCAATTACATCTCAGGCTCTATCCTTGGCTACTCAAGTCATCCATAGGATGCTTGGTCCATTCCATTTCATTTATCCGGCCATTCCAGAATAATGCATATAACTCTTAGGCTTACACTGGTAGAAAAAAGGCTTTTAAGACTGGACCAAAGAGGCATCGTAAGACCAGATCTGCGACCGGTCTCGTTCCAGGCGGTCTTAAAAGTTTCTAACTTTTTAGACCGGACACGAACTGGTCTTAAAGAAACTTTGTTAAACCGGACATTGAAAATATTAGGTCTTAAAAATCATTTTATATAGACTTGATATATTTTTTGTTCGGTCTTAAAACAAAAATTTTAAGACTGGACAAATAAAAAGGCTGGTCTAAAAAAAAGACTTTTCAGACCGGACAGAAAACAACGGGTCTAAAAATTCTTACTTGCAAGACCGGCCGAATAAATACACCAGTCTTAAAAAATAGAAATTTATGACCTTACTGTTACATACACCTGCCTAAAAGTACCGACTTTAAGACCGAACTAATGAATAAATCCGGTCTTAAAAGTTCTAACTTTTAAGACCGGAGAAAAAATGTGCGGTCTAAAAAGTCTAATTTTTTAAAACCGGATGAATAATTACACCGGTCTTAAAAAATTGACATTTAAGACCATACTATTATTAAATACACCGTTCTTAAAAGTCAAATTTTCCTCTATTCTATTTCTTCTTGATCATACACATTCCACACTCAATCCAGCACCTACAAGATAGCACTTTATGCTACAAGCTATGAACAATCCATTATGAATTACAAATTGAATTGGAAATTATGGATACAAATATTATTCACCATGAGTTATATAATGGTCTCTTAATGAATATACTATTACAATATAGTACCTTAATGAATATATACAATAAGATAAGTTACAAATACAATGAGTTACAAAGACAACACCTAATTAAATTAACATACATTCCCAATTCACCATGTCTTCATCAGATTCCCACCCAACAACATATAACATTCCTATTTTGTAACAAGCCCCTTTTGATCGGATAAGCCACAAAAATAAAAACAAGAACAAAAGTCTCACAGTCAGTGACATTGTTTAAGAACATAAGATGAAATATAGTCAAAACCTTAAAGTTTTCAAAGAATTCTGCATATGAATATTACCTTATGAATGTCTTTATTATAAAGGATATCCTCCCATATGCCTTCATGATGATCATTTCTTCTGCCATGTTCATTATCCGCTTCATCTTCTTCGTGAAAGACATAATATCACCAAGAAGGGGGGTGAATTGTGGATATAAAATTTTCTTCACAAAAATCCTCTGTTAAGAGTTAACGAAAAAGAGATGAACATAGTAGGATATGGAGAGATTGAACACAAGTGATTTATATTGGTTCGGTCTAAATCCTCGACCTATGTCCAGTCCCCAGACTCTCCGGGATTTCACTAACTCAAATGATTACACACTCTGTAACTCTTGGAGTAATTCTCTCACTAGAACTCACTCCGCCTTACAAGTTGTAATCAAATAATCCAATCTCCAAGTCCCATGACATGAGATTCTTACGATAAATGATTTCAATAAATGCTACTCTCTCTAAGAGTGGATAATAATAATCACTGAAGTACAAAATATCTGAAGATATTGTTTGTAAGAGTAGAAACAAAAAAATGCTCAAGTTGCTAATTGAATGCGCAGAGTTTCAGTGTTTGAGAAATTGAATGCTTCTGGCTTTTATAGATGCTTGCTTTTATTAACCGTTGAAGAATATTAATGAGCCGTTGAGATTAATGAATATGTTCGTTGAGTTTTAACGCTGCTCTATCTCCTCGTATTCTCCCGAGGTTAACCGTTATTCTCCATTGACATTCTTCATTCGATTTGTCCGTTGAGACTCAGGTAGAATGTTGACTGTGAGTGCTTGAAATGCTTTATGGTTGCTCAGAAGTTCATTTTCTACATTCGTGCTTCATTGCTGCTCAAGCATTTAATGTGTCTGACATAATCTTGCTTTATGATAATTTGAAGTTTAAAACTTGTTAATCATGTTTGAAATTCACTAGCAAACTGATTAAACTTGGTTAGGAGTAATAAGACACAATAATATGAAGTACCCAAAGCATAACCAAGAAATTGCAGATTACGAGGACGAAGGAATTCAAATTCTAATACAGGTAACTCAAGTTACACAAGGATGACTCGAGTTAGTTCAGATGCTTAAGGACAAAGAGGAATTGTCAAATAAGATAACTCGAGTTATAGTTCAATGACTTGAGTTATATTAGCAATTTTCCATACAAAGAGCAAAGTGAAATATGATGACTCAGTTGTTCATGTTAACTCAAGTCATATCAGCATTTTACATCAGTTGAAGTTCTCTGTCACACACATGACTCGAGTTATGGACAACATGACTCAAGTCATATCAGTTTGTGAAAAAAGCTTATATCGCGATGAGCCATTTGAAAACTAAAGTACAATTCATGACTCGAGTTGATAAGTGATAACTCGAGTTATGTCCTTTGCAAAAATTGATTTTCTTAAAACCATGACTTGAGTCATGTTTTACTAACTTGAGTCACAAAGTTCAAAAATTCATTTTCTTTAAGGATTCAGAGATGTTTGACTAGAGTTAAAGCTTTGCAACTTGAGTCATATAAGGTCAATAGATTGATGAGGCAAGTTGTTTTTAAACTAAGTTATTTTGACCTAAAACAACATTAATCTCTTTGAGATTACAATTGTTAGACATCATCAAAACACATAGAGAACTAACACTTCGTTCATGTCCGGGAGGCCCCTTGAAAAAGGAGTACTCTCAGGAAGACCATAATTTGAATGAATTTCCTCATCATCAATATCAATGACCCTTTTCCTTGGAGAGCTACAGACCACATTTTATTTTCCTAATCGGTGATATATAACACTTGTTTCGCCTGATCTGCTATAATAAAAGGTTCATCTCTGAAACTTTTTCTATTGATATCGACTAATGTAAATCCTAGCTGCCCGATCTGAACACCATTATTGACATTAACTCACTTGTATTTGAAATTGGGAAATTTAATTTTAACATAGTCTAGCTCCCAAATCTCTTCAATAACCCCGTAATAAAGCATGACTGCCAATTTAGGCCTCTTGTCTTTCGAACTAGAGAAGTGCATAGATTCAGCCTCTTGTTAACTCTCGGTTTTTTGATGATCACAAATCCTAAGTTATTGAATTAAATAATAAGTGTTTAAGTTGGGGTTTGCTCGAGCAAGGGTTAGCGCATGCACGAGCATAGACAATATAATAACTTGTTCAAGTGTCTCAGTGAACCATGCCCGAGCAACGTATTTGAGCTGCCCGAGCATCATTGAGCTTAGAACAAAGATTTGCAAATTGAGCAATCATGCTCGAGCAGGAGATTTAGTTTGCCCAAGCATCATCGAGACAGAAGTGAGAATTGCAAGTTAAATGACTTATGCCCGAGCAGTGGAGATGGCTTGCTCGAGCACCATGCTCGAGAAGTGTTAGAACACCATTTGATTATTAGTTTAGTTGGTAAATCTTAAGGTTGAGGAACCTTAAGTGTGGGTGTACTATTAAAACTTGTAAGGGGGAGTGAGTCCTAGTGAATTAGGATCATCTCGAGTACAGAGTGTGTAATTGTAAACATTTGTGATTAGTGAAATACCCAAAGGATTTGGGGACTGGACGTAGGTTGAAGTGTTAGACCGAACCAGTATAAATTTATGTGTGTCTTTCTCTCTTCTTTGCTTCTGTCTTACTTGCATTTGTGTGCGATTAGGGAAAAGTTTTTGAGATCACCTATTCACCCCCCCTCTAGGTGATATTCCTACCTTTCATTTGATATCAAAGCTATGGTTATCTACTTAAGGATTAACATCCTAGATAAAAGATCCAATGGAAGGAATATTGCCTGATGGAGCCTCGATCAATAGATCGCCCGGGTTCAGTAGAGAGCACTACTCATTCTGGAAAGCCAAATACAAAGTCTTTGTTATGGCTACAATCCGACTGTTCTCGAAAACAGACTCAGAGTCCCAAAGCCTGAAGACGCCTATGATGATAATGTTGGAAATTATGCCCTAGGGGCAAGTCATTCTCCATTTAGTTATCACTTCATTTGCATGTTTATAGTGATAGCTGATCCCTGGATATATCTCATAGATTATCCTAAATGTCCCGGGTCGGTCATCTACGCGGGAGCGAAGATGAAATAAGACCAGTATGGCTTTGATGAGTATGGAGATACGAGTCAAAGTCATGGGCACTGTAGGAGTACAAGGTCTTTGCCGGACCGACCCACTATGAGAAAGCTGCATGGATTTTGTCACAAGCTTATCTCATGTATAACCGCGTCACAACGCCCTATGACATGAGATCATCATGGATTCCTACATGATGAGTCGCTGGTCTTTGACCTAGTCAAAAGTCACCTTTGACCGGGTGATGATAAAGGCTTGGATCGGGATCAGTGGTTCTTATGGAGAGGAATGTGAATGGTCAAGATGGAATTTTTCCCTCACATTTGTAGAGAGATAATCTTTGGGCCCCTCGATGAGTGAGTCTAAGAAATGTACGGCCGTACTGTGATGGAAAAGAGTTTCCATTTCACTTATTAGACTATTCGAGAATCGAGAAAGTAATGGTCAAGAAAAGGAAGTTGACATTATCCATGCCTCATCCTTGACCAAATTATCACGTGACAAAAGGGACATGACATGGTTGTACGATAGGTAGTATCGTATCATCGATCCCCATATGAATTGGGTAGTCGCAATGTCTTGCTAGAGGCCGCTTGCGACTTGTGGGCTAGTACAGTATTGGCCCATTGCTAATCTCATGTGGGCTGCGTCAGGTCGCACACAAGAATAGCCCAACACGAGCAAAAGTGTCAGATTCATTGAATCTTAGATATGTCTAAGATTTAATGAATACCGTATTTATCGGGGTGAATATTATATATATTAATATAATATAATATAATTATATTATATTAATTCGAAATTAAATAATATAATAATATTAAATAATGATTATAATATTATTATATAATATTTTTTTAGTATTTAATTTATTTGATAAATTAAATATCTAAAACAAATGGAGATATTGTATCTCATTTAATTTTTGAATAAAGATATCATATATTTATTTAATTTAAATTGAGATATAGTATCTCAAATTTAATTAAATAGATGGATATCATTTCTCGGATTTAATTTATAGAGATAAATTAAATCGAAGGCTTTGATTCGGTTTAAATAAATATATTAGATTAGATATATTAGATAGATTTAATTTAATATATATATATATATATTTTAATCAAAGATTCAAAATTCGAATTTCAGATACGGCTTTTAATTTGGATTAAATAAATAGATTACATTAGATCTATTAGATAGATTTAATTAATATATTTTTAATCCAGATTTGAAATTTGAAATTCAAAATTAATGAGGATTAATTTCAAATATAATACGCGATCGGGTTTGAGAAAACCTACGGGACTTTTGTCAAGCGTATGAGAAAGCCGCGAGAAACCCTAGAGCAAAAGAGTGAGACGCACGGTTCGAAGGCGCTAGCACACGCCTTGACGTGTTGGAAGCTGTTCGTGTGGATACCGGTAGAGGGAGGGGATTCCCAGAGTCCGCTCCTGTTGATCAAGAGAAGGTAGCCCACGTGATCAGATCGAAAGAAACACTGAGAATTTCGCATAGGTAAGATTCAGACTCTTTAACCTTGATTTAAACGCGGTTGAGCGATCCTCTTCTTGGGATTCGTAAAAATTTTATACTCCGCTGCGTGTACGGAGCCCAACAGATAATGACAGGAGAAACGTCACACTCAATAGTAAAGTTGTCCTCATGTTGGAAAGTGCGTTAAGCCAACAAGAATATTTTCATATTTGCACATTGCCGTCTGCTAAAGCTATGTGGGATGCACTGGAAATAGCCCATGAAAGAACAATCGTAGTAAACGAGAATAGAGTCAATACCCTCATGACCGAGTACAATCTTTTTCGTATGAAGTCTGGGGAATCTATTATCGAGTTCCAACTGAGATTTATTCATCTCATCAACCAACTTGCTACTTTGGGCAAACACTGTGAACAACCTGTCCAAGTGAGGAAGATTCTCAATATCCTTAGTAAGGAATGGGAAGCTAAAGTTACAGCTATCGAGGAAGCTAGTGGAGAGTCGATGAGCTCTGTAACAGTCTTGTTTGGCAGTTTGTCCGAATATGAAGGAAAGATCAAGTTCAGAAAATGACTTGATGAGATCAATGGCAAGAACAAGGGAATTGCCCTTAAAACTATCAAAGAAGCAAAGGATTCAGATGGTGATGATGATGATGAAGAAGACGAAAATGGAGAGCTAGGAATGATGGTCCGGAGATTCAAGAGATTATACAAGAAGGACCAAGGATACAAAAGGTTTCACAAAGGTAACTCCAGCATTGAGACGAAAAAGCCAATCATTTGCTACGAGTGTGAAAAACCTAGCCACATCAAGTCATAATGCCCCCAGTTGAAGTACAAAGATAAAGAGAAGAAGAAATTCAATAATTTCAAGAAGAAAGCTTATGTGTCAGCTATATGGGGACACAGCTCATCAGAAAAAGATGAAGCTGAAGATGAGGAAAGAGCCAACATATGTCTCGTGGCTCAAGAAGAAGAGCAAACTAAAAATATCAATAAGGTATATGACTCGCAACCAACTTACGATGATTTATTTGCTGAATATAATCTTATACAAAGTGAATTTGAAAAACTTACTGGAAAATATGTATCTTTAAAAAAGAAAAACATAACTCTTGAACAGCAAGTCAAAAATGCCTCTTGTGAAAATAGTGTCTGTGAAGATTGCATTGATTTAGAGAAAAAGAATTTGCATCTTACAAAAGCACTTGAGAAGTTCACTAGAGGTAGTGAAATGCTCAATGTCATTTTAAAACATCAGAGATTTACAAATGACAGATCAGGAATTGGCTATAAACCTGATTTTGATAAAAGGAAATGGAAAAAGAAATTTGGAGAAAAATCTTATATGAACTATTTTAGAAAAACTGTTCACTCCTCAAATCCTTTGGCTCATTGCAATTATTGAAATCGTAAAGGTCATACTACTTCTTCCTGTTTTCTCAAAAAGGAAAGAAAGAGTAAACCTTTAGAAAATTATCAATGGGTGCCTAAGGGATCTTATAAGGTTTCTAAGACATAAACTAACCTGAAAAGACCCAAGAAAAGATGGGTACCTAAAACCTGATTTTCTGTTATTTGCAGGTTTGTCTGAGAGCATCAAAGTCCAACAAGTGGTATATTGACAGTGGATGCTCCAGACATATGACGGGAGATCATACTAAATTTGCTGCTCTCAAGACAAAGGATGGGGGCAAGGTGACCTTTAGTGGAAATCAATCCAGAAGGATAGTTGGAATAGGTGAAGTTTGCAACAACGATGGACCACAGATCAGAGATGTCGACCTTGTGGAAGGCCTTTGTCACAACCTTCTCAGTGTGACCCAAAGCACAGACAAAGGTAACCTGGTTATCTTCGATTCTGAGGAATGCTTGATAGTAAGCAAGAATGATCTGGCCCAAGTTAACATCAAATCAAAAGCCTTGTGTAGGGCTCCTAGAGAAGGTAACTGTTACTCTCTAAACCTCTCTAGTAATTGCGATAAAATTACTTCTGAAAATTGCTTTATTAGTAACTTGGAAGAAAGTTGGCTATGGCACAAGCGTTTAGCTCATGTCAATATGTTCCAACTTGACAAGTTGCTAAGAAAGGATATAGTCATTGGCTTACCAAAACTCAATTTCAAAAGTGACATGATTTGTGATGCTTGTCAGAAAGGTAAACAGAATAAATCATCTTTTAAATCTAAAAATGATTTCATCGAACAGACCCCTCCAACTACTTCATATGGACTTAGTTGGACCAGCAAGAGTAAGAAGCCTTGTGGCAATCTCTATACTCTGGTCATTGTTGATGACTACTCAAGATTTTGTTGGACTATATTTTTATCATTGAAAAATGAAACCTTTGATCAATTTGCTGTGTTTGCCAAGAAGGTCCAAAATGAGAAAGGTATCTCTATTTCAGGTATAAGAACTGATCATGGTGGAGAATTCGAGAATTATGCCTTTGAAGAATTATGTGACGCTCATGGGATAGATCACAATTTCTCTGCCCCGAGGACTCCTCAACAAAATGGTGTTGTGGAGAGAAAGAATCGTGTCCTCACTGAGATGGCAAGAGCAATGTTGAACGAGAATCAAACATCTCAAGTATTCTGGGTTGATGCAATGAGTACTGCTTGCTACATATCAAATCATGCATACATCCGGAAGAATCTTAAGAAGACATCTTATGAGCTCTACAAAGGGAGAAAGCCCAATCTTGCCCATCTGCACATCTTTGGATGTAAGTGTTTTGTGCACAATAATGGAAAGGATAATCTGGGTAAGTTTGATTCAAAATCTGATGAAGGTATATTTCTAGGTTACTCTAATAGAAGTAAGGCTTATAGAGTTTTCAATACTCGTACTCGTATTGTTGAGGAATCCATTCATGTTTGTTAGTTCTCTATGTGTTTGGATGATAACTGACAATTGTAAACACAAATTAAAATGAGTTTTTGATAACTTGAAAAACTTACTGTCAAGTGAATACTCGAGTATTGGTTTCAATACTCAAGTATTGAGTTGATAGTGAATGGTGCATTTTTCGCAAAATGCTCAATACTCAAGTATTGAGTTGACAAAGAATGGCTTGTTTCCACAAAATCACACAATACTCAAGTATTGGTCTCAATCCTCAAGTATTGGTGTTACAGAGAGCCTTCCAAGTTTTTTCACTTTAAGTCAATACTCAAGTATTGATCTTACAGAGACTCTTTCGCTGAAAGGCTAAATTGTCAATACTCAAGTATCCATATGGATACTCAAGTATGGGTAATACAGAGAGTCATCAAAGTATTCAACATGTGAATACTCGAGTATTGGTTTGAAAACTCGAGTATTGGGCAAACAGAAAGTTTTCAAAGTTTTTCACATGTTTATGAATACTCAAGTATTGAAATGAATACTCAAGTATTGGAATGGCAGAGACTTCACAAGTATTGAAAATAGTTAAATACTCGAGTATTGACCAGACAGAAAGTTTTGTCATTTCCAAGTGATTTGAATACTCAAGTATTGGAACGAATACTCAAGTATTGACTTGGAAAAGATTTCACAAAGTTTTTTCAAACAGTTCAATACTCAAGTATTGAGTTGAATACTCGAGTATTGGGCATACTGAGAGCTTGGCTCTTTTTCAAATATTTTGAAAACTCAAGTATTGAGGTTTTGGACTTAAACTTATTTTCACATAAAAAGTTCAATACTCAAGTATTGGTTTCAATACTCGAGTATTGGTCCTACTCAAAGAAATTGTCCAAACGCTCAAATCATGTTGTGCCTTCTCTGGAAGACGAATACTCAAGTATTCATATGAATACTCAAGTATTCATATTAGTGCATAGTGCAATACTCAAGTATTGAAGAACATACTCAAGTATTGGTCGCGAGTTCAGAAAATCAAATTGACGGAATTTGTGAAAACTTCTTTGTTTGATCTCAATACTTGTCATTATTATTCTCTAACATTCCCAGCTATGTTTAACCACTTTGTTAGTGAGTTTCAGCTTGTTTAGAGGAGATTAAATGAAGATTTTAAAGCAAAAGCAAAAAGCTGTCAGAACATTAAATGCTAAACCTAGAAAGTTGCATACTTTTGGGAAATCCTTCTGCACACGCTTACAAAGGATTAATGCCTACCTACCACATCCAATTTGCTATTCCAACGGATTTATTTACTAGAAGTCAACTCGAACTTACGCCCATTTGGATTAAGTGAAGATTAGAGAGAAGAAGACCAAAAACGAACCGAACCTTGGTTAATGTCACCAACGGTTATATGAAGAATTACAACGGTCATTTAATGCCTTCTCAGTATAAATAGAAGGGCATTCAATTCCTCTCAACAACTAAGACCTCAGAAAGCGAAAATCATTAAAGCCTTCATCTACTCTTGAGTCTTTCGTACTAAGTATCGTTGATACATTCAATCTTCAAGTGTTTATCATTATCCACTATCAGAGAGAATTTTTCATCTTGAAGATCATTTATTGTAAAGAATCACAAGTCAGGGGACTTGGTGATTGGGTTCATTGATTACAACTTGTAAGGGGGAGTAAGTTCTAGTGAGAGAATTACTCTTGAGTGCAAAGTGTGTAATCAATTGTGATAGTGAAAATCCCAGAGAGTCTGGGGACTGGACGTAGGTCAAGAGATTGGACCGAACCAGTATAATTCCTTGTGTCTTGCTATTCTTCTCTACTCCATAGTCTACTCTATTTTAGTCTTCAAAAAACAAAGCTTTTCTGGAAGAATTTTTAAAAATCCCCAATTCACCCCCTTCTTGGTGATTAAGCTCCACTTTCATTTGGTATCAGAGCAAGGTCTTCTCTGAAGAGATTAACATCTCGAGAAGGATCACTATGGAAGGTATTCTACCTGATGGAGCTTCAATCAACCGACCACCAGGATTCACCGGAGAGCACTACTCATTCTGGAAAGGCAAGTTCAATGTTTTTGTAATGGCCTCTGAGTTTGGTCTCTTGAGAGTATTTGAAAGAGGAGATTATGTTCCATCAACTACTGAAGATGGAGTAAGAACTCCAAAGCTCGAAGAAGAATACGATGAGAATGACAAGAAGTCGGTCGTTCTTAACGGCAAGGCTATTCTTATGCTTCAAAGTGCCTTAAGTCAAAGTGAATACTTCCGAGTATGCACTTTAACTTCGCAAAGGCTATGTGGGACGCCTTGGAACTAGCTCATGAAGGAACCACCGGAGTCAAAGAAAATAGAGTCAACACTCTCATGCACGAGTACGATCTTCTTCGTATGAAGTCGGGGAATCAATTGGTGAGTTCCGACTTAGATTCACTCATCTCATCAATCAACTTGCCTGCATTGGGAAAAGTCTATGATCAACTTTGTTCAAGTCAGAAAAATCTTGAACATTCTCAAAGAAGGAATGGGAAGCCAAGGTCACCGCTATCGAAGAAGCCCATGGCGCATCCATGGAATCAGTAGTGCTCTCTTTGGTAGCCTTGCTGAATATGAAGGAAAGATGAAGTTCGAAAGGGACTTGATGAAATCAACAGCAAGAGCAAAGGAATAGCTTTCAAGGAAATCAAAGAAGCTAAAGAGATCGATGATGATGATGAAGAAGAAGACGAAGAAAAAGGGCTAGGCATGATCGTTCGAAGATTCAAACGATTCTATCGAAAGGATCGGGGCTACAAGAAATTTCACAAAGGTGGCTCCAAAGACACGAAGCAAAGAAGCCAATTATCTCGCTACGAGTGTGAAAAGCCGGCCATATCAAGTCCGAGTGCCCCAAACTGAACAACAAGGACAAAGAAAAGAAGAAGTTCAACCGATTCAAAAAGAAAGCCTATGTCTCGGCTATTTGGGGAGATAGCTCATCGATGAAGATGAAGGCGATGAGGAAGACAAAGCAAACATTTGCTTAGTTCTTTGAAGAAGAAGAGCAACATGACAACAATGATGAGGTATACGATTCAAAACCATCTTACAATGAATTTTTACTGAATACATTGTTGTTCAAACAGAATTTGAAAAACTTGATGAAAAATATCTTGCTTTGAAAAAGAAGAATGTAACTCTTGAACTACAAGTTGAAAAGCTCTCCCATCTTGAAAATGCTTGCTTGTGAAGACCGTCCGATCTAAAGAAAAAGAATTTACATCTTACAAAGGCACTTGAGAAATTCACTAGAGGTAGTGAAATGCTCAATGTCATCTTGAAAGAACAAAAATTTACAAATGATAGATCAGGAATCGGTTACAAACCAAGTTTTGATAAAAGAAGAGGGAAAAGGAAATTTGGAGAAAAGAGTTATTTGAATTATTTTCAAAAATCAGTTCATTCTTCAAATCCTTTTGCACATTGCAATTATTGTAATCGAAAGGGTCATACTACCTCTTCCTGTTTTCATAAAAAGGAAGGAAAAAGTAAGCCCATGGGAAACTATCAATGGGTGCCTAAAAGATCCTACAAGGTTCCTAAGACACATACTAACCCCAAAGGACCCAAGAAAAGATGGGTACCTAAGACTTGATCTCTTGTGTCTTGCGGGTTTGTCTAAGAGCATCAAATCCCAACAAGTGGTACATTGATAGTGGATGCCCAAGACATATGACGGAGACCAATCCAAGTTTGTTTCAATCAAGCCCAAAGATGGTGGCAAGGTGACCTTTGGTGGCAACCAATCTGGAAAGATTCTTTGGGATTGATGAAATTGGCAACAATGAAGGACCACAAATCAAAGATGTCTACCTTGTTGAAGGACTTTGCCACAATCTCCTCGGTGTAAGCCAAAGCACTGATAAAGGTAACTTAGTTATCTTTGATTCTGAGGAATGCTTGATAGTAAGCAAGGATGTTCTCTCTTTAGAAAATATTAAAGCAAAAGCTTTATTCAGAACTCCTAGAGATGGAAATTGCTATACACTTAATCTTTCTAGAAATGGCTATAGTTCTGAAAAATGTTTTGTTAGTAATCTAGATGATAGTTGGCTATGGCACAAGCGATTAGCTCATGTCAATATGATCCAACTTGACATATTACTCAAAAAGGATTTGGTTATTGGTATTCCAAAACTTCGATTTAAAAACGACATGGTTTGTGATGCCTGTCAAAAAGGAAAACAAACCAAATCTTCCTTCAAATATAAAAAATGAAATTTCAACTAATAGACCTCTTCAACTACTTCATATGGATCTAGTTGGACCAGCTAGAGTAAAAAGCCTTGGTGGCAATCTTTATACTTTGGTCATGGTTGATGATTTTTCTAGATTTGCTTGGACTATATTTCTATCTTCAAAAGATGAAACATTTGATCGGTTTGTTGTTTTTGCCAAGAAGGTCCAAAACGAGAAAGGTCTCTCTATTTCGGAATTCGAACGATCATGGAGGAGAATTCGAGAACCATGCATTTCTTTGAGTTCTGCGATAACATGGGAATTGATCACAACTTCTCGGCCGAGGACTCCTCAACAAAATGGAGTTGTGGAGAGAAAGAACCGAGTTCTTACAGAGATGGCAAGAGCTATGCTTTGAACGAAAACAACACTTCTCAAGTGTTCGGGCTGATGCAATGAGCACCGCTTGCTACATCTCAAATTGGGCATATCTTCGGAAGAAGTTGGGCAAAACCTCCTATGAATTGTACAAGGGAAGAAAACCAAATCGGCTCATCGCATGTGTTTGGATGCAAGTGTTTCATCCACAAAAATGGTAAGGATAACTTGGGAAAGTTTGATCCCAAGGCAGATGAAGGTATCTTTTTGGGTTATTCAAATAGAAGTAAAGCTTATAGAGTTTTCAATACTCGTACTCGAATTTTTGAAGAGTATATGCCTCTTGTTTTCTGTGAATCCAAATATGATAAATCCTTGGATGATGATGAGGAAAATGTTTTCAAAAATCAATTCTTTTCAAAAACTACTCCTGCATCTATTGAAAATCCTGAAAATATTTTTGAGGCTGATCCCCAAAACAATATTGAAAATCCTGATCAGTCTCAGCCTAGAGCTTGGAAGTTCATAAGGAATCATCCTTTGGACCAAGTAATAGGAGATGTACATCAAGGAGTAAGAACTAGGAATAGCACTTTAAATGAAGTAACTTTTTCTGCTTTCATATCTCATATTGAACCCTCAAAAATAGATGAAGCCCTTTCAGACAATGATTGGGTGATAGCTATGCAAGAGGAGTTACATCAATTTGATAGAAATCAAGTTTGGGATTTGGTACCTAGGCCTAAAGACCATCCGGTCATTGGCACTAAATGGGTATTCAAGAACAAACGAGATGAATCAGCAATCATTGTAAAGTAACAAGGCAAGACTGGTTGCTAAAGGCTATAATCAAGAAGAAGGAATTGATTATGAAGAAACTTATGCTCCAGTGGCAAGATTGGAAGCCATAAGTGTTCTTCTAGCCTTTGCTTGCATCAAAGGATTCAAGCTCTATCAAATGGATGTAAAAAGTGCTTTTCTAAATGGTTTTATACAAGAGGAAGTTTATGTAGAACAACCTCCCGGTTTTGAAAATGATCATCATCCGTATCATGTATATCGTCTCATAAAGGCATTATATGGTCTTAAACAAGCTCCTAGAGCTTGGTATGAGAGATTAAGCAAGTTCCTTCTTGATCAAGGATTTATTAGAGGAAAAGCAGATACAACTCTCTTCATAAAGAGTAATAAGCTTAGTGAAATTTTAATTGTTCAAATATATGTTGATGACATTATATTTGGTGCTTCTAATGATGCCTTGTGTGAAGATTTTGCTAAGAATATGCAGGGAGAGTTTGAGATGTCCATGATGGGAGAACTTAACTATTTCCTTGGTCTGCAAATCAAGCAAAGAAAAGATGGAATCTTCATATCTCAGACCAAATATCTCAATGATCTGCTGAAGAAGTTTGGGATGGACCAATGCAATGGAGCTGATACTCTAATGAGCTCAACCACTTCATTGGATGCTGATGAAAAAGGGAAGGACTTCAACATAACAAGATATAGAGGAATGATTGGATCATTGCTCTATCTTACTGCAAGTCACCCTGACATCCAATTCAGTGTGGGAATGTGTGCAAGGTTTCAATCTGCCCCCAAGGAGTCTCATGCTGAAAATGTGAAGAGGATATTTAGATATCTTTCGACACAAAGACCCTTGGATTGTGGTTTCCCAAAGGTCAACTGAACATTTGGTGGCATATTCATATTCGGACCATGCCGGCTATAAAACTGATAGAAAGAGCACAAGTGGCCAATGTGAATTTCTTGGTGGCTCACTTGTCTCCTGGTTTAGCAAGAAGCAAACAAGCGTGGCTGTGTCTTCTACTGAAGCTAAATATGTGGCTGCCTCAAGTTGTTGTGCTCAAGTCCTATGGCTCAAGCAACAACTATCTGATTTGGGAATCAACCTGAAGGAGATCCCAATATTGTGTGACAACACAAGCACAATAAGCTTGGCCAAGAATCCAGTTCAACATACTCGAACCAAGCATATTGATGTGAGACATCACTTCATAAGGGATCATGTTCAGAAGAGAGATGTCAAGGTCATGTTCATCCCAACACATCTCCAACTTGCTGACATCTTCACCAAACCTCTAGCTTAGGAACAATTTAATTTCATAAGAAGAGAATTGGGAATGGTAAATCCCAATAAGTTGTAAGTATATCTATCTATCTCAATGTTAGTTATGGTTTTGATGATTATTGGGAACTAATTTAAGCATCAGAGTGTCTAGCTATGTTTTATGCAGGAGATTTCTAGTATTTGCTGATAAGAGAAACAATACTTGAGTGAATACTTGAGTATCCAAGTAAAGTATTGAATACTCGAGTATGTAAGTGACAATACTTGAGTATTCCAGAGGCAGAGAGCATCTTGAAATTGGGGGAAGCAATACTTGAGTCAATACTCGAGTATCCGAGTAAGGTATTGAATACTTGAGTATGTGAGTTGATCACTCAAGTATTGAACGAGAATATCAAAGGTTCACATCACACCTTTGAAGTCCAGGTAAGTGAAACTTCACTTCATTACCCGAGTATTGAAGTAATTAGTCGAGTATTGCACTGCATATATATATACTTACTGTTCATGTTCTTCATTACTCGACCCAATACTCAAGTTTTGCCCTAGAATAGTCTCCTCTCTCTCACGCTTCTTCTCACCATTTTCGACCCAAATCCTCACTCCAATCTCTGAAATGGCTTCCAAATCCACGTCCAAAGCCATCGTCGACACTGATTCCACCCAGGAAGGGACCCAATCAGCCTCTCCATCGCTTGCTCCTCCTCCTCAACGACCTCCGAGGATGAAATCGATCCCAAATCGTCTTCATCATGGCATTGATCGTTCAATCAGAGGAGTTAGCGAAAACATCCCTGAGGCTTCAACACCCAACCCAAAGCAGAAAGGGGTGTCTTTCGATCAATCAATTCCAATCCTCCCGAAGAAAAGAGATCGGCACCGAACCATCTACGCAAAAGGAAGAAAGAAGCTTCCTGTATCCTCCAAATCCAAACCAGCAAGGAAGAAGAGAGCCACTACTTCGCCACAACAATCTTCAAAAGCTCAATCTTCATCGAAAACTGCTTCCTCTTCACCTATCCAGTCAGAGGAAGAAAGAGAGCCTCCAGTGATGCCCAATGCTATTGAGGACATCTTTCACAATTCCAATCCTCCCTCCGGGTTCGCCATTGATATTACCTCTCTCTCAACTGAGCTTAGTGTCAAGTTTAAAAAGGATTACATGAAGAAAGATTTTTGCCCTGTGGTTGCAGTTGATTTAGTTCAGTTGCAACGAGAATGCAATATTAACTTGTCTTCTTGGTTTACATCCTATGAATCCTTTGTTTCAATAGCAGCTCCCTATACTCCTAACCTGGTAAGACTATTTTATTTCAATATGGTGTCTGCCAATGTCCTTGATTCTGATGGTGAACTAGTTGAGGAGAGAGTCACCACTAGTGTTAAAGGTGTTAAATTCACCTTGTCAGCCTCCATCTTAAACACAATCCTTAAAATTGCCAATCCACCTCCAGTTTCTACTCCTGACTATGGCAATAGAGAAATGTTCTCCACATTGAGACCCAATGAAGAATTTCCTGAAAACTAGAGCCACACTTTATCCTTTAAATCAGGATCAATGCCTCCCATCAATCAGGTTCTCTGGTACATCTTCTCAAGGAATTTCATTCGAGAAAGGAGGAAGTTTCTCTCACTTTTCTCGAGAGATTCTGATTTTTCACTTGCTTTTGTGAAGAAGCATCCTCTCAACCTTGGTCATTGGATCTTCCAGAAATGATCAAGTTCAAATTCTCATCCCGGAAGAATTCCTACATGCCTTTTCCTCACTCATATCGTCATCCTCTACTATCATAAAATCTGGTATGAAGGTGAAGTTATGAAATATCCACCATACTTTGGCAAGGCTCAACTAAATTTGATGAAGATAAATTTTGAGGCTGAAGGCTCTGGTCAATCAAGAGCACCATCAAGATCTCAAGCCAGAGCATCACATTCCAGAGCACAGGAAGCTCAGTCTGCCCCTCCTCCACCTTCCTCTCTACCTACTAATATTGGTGCAGAGATCAAGAAAGCTGTGGATGCTGCCATTGCCTCATTATCTATACGGTTGGAATTTGAGATAGGCAAGATGGTTCATGAGGTTCAACAAGGCAATCATGCTATGGTCAATATTCAAGATGCAATGAAGGTGCAAGTTGACACTCTCCTTGGTCAGAATCATGAATTGCAGAAGAAGGTCGATGAGCTTACTCGCCAAAATGCTAAGTTGTCTGATCAATTGATCGACCTTGACGCCAGAGTATCCACCCATTCAGTCACCACCTCTCTTATGAGCCTTAACGTGGATAAGATACTGAAGAACCTTCACCCTGGATCAACCTCAACTTTTGGCACCACATCTTCCCTTATCAAACATGAATCACCACCATTTACCTCTCATACCTCTCCACCTGAGTCTTCCACTCCTATCCCTGACCCTTCACCCTTTCCAGCCTCCACTCCTGCCACTGAGGTTCTCGCTTCTCCATCTCACACAACCCCATCTACTGCCATTGTTCTTTACTCTCCACCCCCTACTCCCTTCATCGATCTTCTCCAAGCACCTTCTCCATCACTTTTTGAAGATGCCAAAGGGGGAGAGACAGACGAAGAAGTAGAGTAGAATTTGAGTATTGATGTGATGTAGTTTGCATTTGCACTTGCATAATATTTTGTAGTTTGCTGTAGTTTGTTGCAATCTGTATTTTGGTACTTGCACTTACATGACATTTTGTAGTTTGCTGCAATCTGTATTTTGGGATGTTATCAATGCAAGTGTGACTTTATGTGCTTCTGCTATCTCTAATGATTTATGGTTTATTTACATTGATAACTTATATCATGTGAAATGTCTATCAAATTCAAAATTTCAAACCAATCCACAAACTCTCTCAAATTCTAGAAAAATTGGTTTACAAGTGTTGTCATCATCAAAAAGGGGGAGAATGTTAGTTCTCTATGTGTTTGGATGATAACTGACAATTGTAAACACAAATTAAAATGAGTTTTTGATAACTTGAAAAACTTACTGTCAAGTGAATACTCAAGTATTGGTTTCAATACTCAAGTATTGAGTTGATAGTGAATGGTGCATTTTTCGCAAAATGCTCAATACTCAAAATGTTCAATACTCAAGTATTGAGTTGACAAAGAATGACTTGTTTCCACAAAATCACACAATACTCAAGTATTGGTCTCAATACTCAAGTATTGGTGTTACAGAGAGCCTTCCAAGTTTTTTCACTTTAAGTCAATACTCAAGTATTGATCTTACGAGACTCTTTCATTTGAAAGGCTAAATTGTCAATACTCAAGTATCCATATGGATACTCAAGTATGGGTAATACAGAGAGTCATCAAAGTATTCAACATGTGAATACTCGAGTATTGGTTTGAAAACTCGAGTATTGGGCAAAAGTAAAGTTTTCAAAGTTTTTCACATGTTTATGAATACTCAAGTATTGAAATGAATACTCAAGTATTGGAATGGCAGAGACTTCACAAGTATTGAAAATAGTTAAATACTCGAGTATTGATATGATTACTCCAGTATTGACCAGACAGAAAGTTTTGTCATTTCCAAGTGATTTGAATACTCAAGTATTGGAACGAATATTCAAGTATTGACTTGGAAAAGATTTCACAAAGTTTTTTCAAACAGTTCAATACTCAAGTATTGAGTTGAATACTCGAGTATTGGGCATACTAAGAGCTTGGCTCTTTTTCAAATATTTTGAAAACTCAAGTATTGATTTGAATAAACTTAGGTTTTGGACTTAAACTTATTTTCACATAAATTGGTTTCAATACTCGAGTATTGGTCCTACTCAAAGAAATTGTCCAAATGCTCAAATCATGTTGTGCCTTCTCCGGAAGACGAATACTCAAGTATTCATATGAATACTCAAGTATTCATATTAGTGCATAGTGCAATACTCAAGTATTGAAGAACATACTCAAGTATTGGTCGCGAGTTCAAAAAATCAAATTGAACGAATTTGTGAAAACTTCTTTGTTTGATCTCAATACTTGTCATTATTATTCTCTAACATTCCCAGCTATGTTTAACCACTTTGTTAGTGAGTTTCAGCTTGTTTAGAGGAGATTAAATGAAGATTTTAAAGCTAAAGCAAAAAGCTGTCAGAACATTAAATGCTAAACCCAGAAAGTTACATACTTTTGGGAAATCCTTCTGCTCACGCTTACAAAGGATTAATGCCTACCTACCACATCCAAGTTTGCTATTCCAACGGATTTATTTACTAGAAGTCAACTCGAACTTCGCGCCTTTGGATTAAGTAAAGATTAGAGAGAAGAAGACCAAACTGAACCGAACCTTGGTTAATGTCACCAACGGTTATATGAAGAATTACAACGGTCATTTAATGCCTTCTCGTATAAATAGAAGGGCATTCAATTCCTCTCAACAACTAAGACCTCGAAGCGAAAATCATTAAAGCCTTCATCTACTCTTGAGTCTTTTACGTACTAAGTATCGTTGATACATTCAATCTTCGAGTGTTTATCATTATCCACTCTTAGAGAGAATTTTTCATCTTGAATATCATTTATTGTAAAGAATCACAAGTCTGGGGACTTGGTGATTGGGTTCATTGATTACAACTTGTAAGGGGGAGTAAGTTCTAGTGAGAGAATTACTCTTGAGTGCAAAGTGTGTAATCAATTATGATAGTGAAAATCCCAGAGAGTCTGGGGACTGGACGTAGGTCAAGAGATTGGACCGAACCAGTATAATTCCTTGTGTCTTGCTATTCTTCTCTACTCCATAGTCTACTCTATTTTAGTCTTGAAAAACAGCTTTTCTCGGAAGAATTTTTAAAAATCCCCAATTCCCCTCTTGGTGATTAAGCTCCACTTTCAATGTTGTGTTTAGCGAAACCAAATCGGATAAGCCTTTGGATGATGATGAGGAAAATGCTTATAGAAATCAATTCTTTTCAAAAACCACTCTTGTCTCTCTTGAAAATTCTAAAGATATTTTTGTAATTGCTTCTGAAAATGATTGTGAAAATACTATTCAATCACAACTTAAAGCTTGGAGGTTTATTAGGAATCATCCTTTAGACCAAGTGATAGGTGATGTAAATCAAGGAGTAAGAACCAGAAAAGGTACTCTGAATGAAGTCACCTTCTCTACGTTCATCTCTCAGATTGAACCCTCTAAGATTGACAAAGCCATCTCAGACAATGATTGGGTTATCGCAATGCAAGAGGAATTGCACCAATTTGATAGAAATCAAGTTTGGGACTTAGTACCTAGACCTAAAGACCATCTGGTTATTGGGACTAAATGGGTATTTAAGAACAAATGTGATGAAACAGCAATCATTGTCCGTAACAAAGCAAGATTGGTTGCTAAAGGCTATAACCAAGAAGAAGGAATTGATTATGAAGAAACTTATGCTCTAGTGGCAAGATTAGAAGCTATAAGAGTTCTTCTACCCTTTGCTTGTATCAAGGGATTCAAGCTCTATCAAATCGATGTCAAAAGTGCATTTTTAAATGGTTTTATATAGGAGGAAGTTTACGTTGAACAAACTCCTGGTTTTGAAAGTGATCATCATCCAGATCATGTGTATCATCTCAAAAAGGCCCTATATGGCCTTAAGCAAGGTCCTAGAGCTTGGTATGAGCGATTAAAAAAGTTCCTTCTTGATCAAGGTTTTATTAGAGGCAAAGCGGACACAACTCTCTTTATAAAAACTGATAAATTAAATGATGTACTATCAGTTCAAATTTATGTGGATGATATTATTTTTGGGTCAACTAATGAATCCCTCTGTGAGGATTTCTCTACGACTATGCAAGGTGAGTTCGAAATGTCGATGATGGGAGAGCTTAACTACTTCCTCGACTTGCAAATCAAACAACGGAAGGATGTGATATTTATCTCACAGACGAAATATCTCCGTGATTTGGTCAAGAAATTTGGAATGGAGCATTGCAATGGTGCAGACACCCCAATGAGTTCAACTGCCTCTCTGGATGCCGATGAAGAAAAAAGCAAGGACTTCAACATTACCAAATATCGGGGAATGATCGGATCTCTACTATACTTAACTGCAAGTCGGCCTGATATTCAATTCAGTGTGGGAATGTGTGTGAGATTCTAATCCGCTCCTAAAGAGTCACATGCTGAGCATGTTAAGAGAATTTTTTCGATATCTCTTGGATACAAAGGAATTGGGTCTCTGGTTCCCTAAAGGTCAACAAGAGCACTTGGTTGCATATTCTGATTCAGATCACGCTGGGTACAAAACTGATAGAAAGAGTACCAGTGTACAATGTGAGTTTCTCAGAGGATCCCTCGTATCATGGTTTAGCAAGAAGCAAACAACAATTGCTGTATCCTCTACTGAAGCTGAATATGTGGCTGCTTCATGTTGTTGTATGCAAGTTTTGTGGCTCAAACAACAACTGTATGACTTGGGAATTCATCTGAAGGAGATCCCAATTCTCTGCGACAACACCAGTACAATAAGCTTGGCAAAGAATCCTATTCAACATACTAGAACAAAGCATATTGATGTAAGACATCACTTCATAAGGGATCATGTTCATAAGAATGATGTCAATGTCATGTTCACTCCCACACACCTTCAATTGGCCGATATCTTCACCAAACCGCTAGCTAAAGAACGATTCATGTTCATCCGTAGGGAATTGGGTATGGCAAATTCCAATGAATTGTAAGTATTCTTGATAATTGAATATTTTATACACTTCTTTTTATCTCTTGATTAATAATTTAGGACTTTTTAGTTAATAAATAATGGCTTTTATACTTATTTGGGCTTTGGGCCTTTAATTATATTTTAGCCATTTTTATTAATAAAATTCCAGTTTTACATTGCTTCACTAATCTTACCATAACTCTTGAACCAGACATCGGATTTGCCTCATTTTTGTTTCATATTTCAGATGATTCAGAGATCTACAATTGTTATGAAGACATGAAGGGAAAATTCGGACAAGAAGACGGTCGATTTTGAAGCCAAAGTCAGATGTTTTATTTGGGCTCGAATTTGTGACTAAAGCCCATTCGTATTATTTCTGTTTTGGGCCTGGATTATTGATTGGAGCCCCATTTCGTTTTTCATCTTAGGTTAAGTAAGGCAGCAGCCACAAACAGATTCATTCACGTTTTTATTCTGTTTTGTGGATCAAAGTAGAGGTTTTCAGATTCTCTGAAATGTTCTTCGTGTTCTTCGTGTTCTTCGCGTTCTTAAATACATTCTTCGATTTTCCCAGCCATGTTCGGCTAAACCTTCGTGGTTAACCCAACGTTGAGGATTCCATGATTCGTCAGAGAACTCGTACTTAATCGGTAACTTTACTCGTTTGTTTTCATCTTATCGGATCCGATTTACGGAAATAGTTCGAATATTAGATTTAATATTCGGTTTGGTTCATCCCAAGGACTCGAGTTCGAACTAGGTTAGAGTGTTCTTTGTGTGATTGCACGGTGAGACGCCACTGTTCGGACAGATTCTAGACGATCGTCTAGTTGAGGGATTTCGGACGAACGCAGAGATTTCGGTTCGTCGGGGCCAAACGCGAGTTCGTTTATATTTCGTTCAATGAAGGAAGTTTTACGGAATCTAAACGTTGGGTTGATCGTTTTAATCTTTGCAATCTCGTTTTTATCTGTTTCGCATATTTCAGATCTGTTTCGGTTTAATTTCGTTTTAATCTGTTCCAAATCAAAAACCCCCAATTTTATTGTTGTTTTTTCTTTTTCTTGATTTAAAACCTTGCAAATTCCTTGAGAGAAACGACCCAGGTTACATTATCTTGCAAATCCTTTCTAATCTGGTTATTTTGTGAGATGACGGCAAATCTCTGTCAAAATATGGCGCCGCTCGGGGAATTTGCATCGGTTTCGTTAAGTAATGTAGTTTTTTTTGGTGGTTCGGGTGGTGGACAGAAACTTTTTATGACCCAGATCACTCAACCTAGGTCTTATTCAAAAGGAATTGGGCATTCTAAGCAAGAGTCACTTCCTTTTAGGAAGTGAGGTCTCACATATTTTACCCAAATTCTAACGTTTAGACCATGTTTTTGCTGTTTTAAGTTTCAATAGATTAGTGTAAACCAAAAAAATTGAAAAACGTGGTTTAAACGATGGAATTTGGCTTAAATCCGAGGAACCACAGTGCCTAACGGAACTGTGATTGTCTTAAAATAGGGTTTTCCTTCAGCTCACCAAAAATCAGCCCGATCGGAGTAAGTCATACAAATGCGAAATACCCGTTACGTCCAAAAAAAAAAAAAAACCCTTTAGTGGCATTTTCGTAATTCTGACTTTCGGTGGTATTTTCGTAATTCTGATTTTCTGCAAATTCTGCCTTGTGTTCATCTTTTGCATGAGTACTAGGAGTACTATTAATCCGAGAAGACTTGTTGCCATTTGATCCCGAAATAGAAAGAACAATTCTTTCTTGCTAGAAGAGTTGTTAGGCTAAGTAGTGGGATTGATGCGAATTTGACATTGAACTTGAGTCGAGTCGATTGTGTCCATACGTTGATCTTGACTCGATAGTACTTACGCTAGTCTTGTTGTTTTCACGATTCTAGTAGCAATTTTGCTAACTCGAAATTATGGCGAAGAGCAAGTAGCTCGTCCACTTTGAAAGAATTAGCTACCCCGATGTGGGTAATCGAATTTGTGTATTCAATATCCGAACTTGCTTTGCTAACTTTGAATTAAAATCTGGTCTTATCCATTTGTTGCCCAAGTTTCATGGTCTTGCAGGTGAATGTCCTCACGCGGGCATCTCAAGGAGTTCCATGTGGTATGCGCGACAATGAAACCTCAAGCAATTGATGAGGACCACATTAAGCGAGAGCTTTTCCATTTTCCCTAGATGGCGTGGCTAAGGATTGGCTATACAATTTGCAACCCACATCTTGGGAGTTGGAATGATATGCAAAAGTTATTCCTAGTGAGGTTCTTTCCTTCCTCAAAAGCCATTGCTATTCGAAGGAGATCACTAGTGTTAAACAAATCAATGGGGAGACCATGTATGAGTATTGGGAGAGGTTCAAACGGTTGTGTGCAAGCCGTCCACACCACCGCATTTCGAGACCAACTCCCGATTACATATTTCTATTCAGGTTTATTACCGATGGATAAGAGTTTCGTGGATGCGTCCAGTGGTGGGGCCTTAGATAGCAAGACACCTGAAGATGCCGAGAGAGATGATATCTACTATGGTTTGCTAATTCTCGGCAATTTGGCACCGGGGCCAATGGTACTCCTGTTTACCATATTCAAACACCTCCGGTCCAAGATGATTCTCGAGATTGGAGAATAGACTTGATGATCGACTTCCTTGTGAGGCGGTTAGCGGTGACCAGACAGTACAATCTTCCCTCCTCCAGTTGGGTACTCGTGGGTTCCGTTCGACCCTTGTCATTCTACCGATTCTTGCCCTACTTTGCATGATCCTGCTTGTCAAGACCAGTCGGTAGCTGCAGTGGGTGTTTTTCCAGGAAAACCACAATACCAGCAGAATAATGCCTTCTCCAATACCTACAATCCTGGTTGGAGAAATCACCCCAATTTCCGTTGGAACCAGAATCAGAATCAGAACCAGAGTAACCAATATCAGCAGAATTCTGGGAATTACCAGCAGAGACAGTACATGCCCCAAAATTTCCAACAACACTCTGCACCTCATTTGCCAAGACCACCTCCTCGACCGGCCATATGTGCACTCCACGGGCGGCACAACAATGACGAGCTAGTACCGGTGCGGTGGTTCTTCACTAGAGGATATGATGAAGCAATTTGTCACGGCCAATATGCGGTTTCAACGTTTAAAAAGCGACACTTCCATTCGGACTTTGCAAACACAAATTGGGCGGTTGGCAACATCATTGAACCAGCTTCAACCTCGGGGATCCAACACTCTTCCTTCACAAACAATTCCTAATCCTAAAGGGAATGTGAGTGCTATCTCCCTTCGATCCGGCAAGCAATTGGAGGAACCTAAACCGGTTTGTAGATGTGACTTCCACATCAAAGAGAGAGTCGAGAAAATGTGAAGATTGACTCTAAAAATAAAAAGGCAATCCGGCAAGGTGAAGAGGAAGACATTCCCATTCCTCTTCCTTTCCTCGTAGAAAGCGGTTAAAACCAAGAAGTTGGCGAGAAAAAGCACAAGAGAAGGATATACTTGAGACGTTCGAAGAGTAGAGATCAACATTCCTCTCTTAGATGCGATCAAACAAATTCCAAAATATGCCAAGTTTCGAAAGAGTTGTGTACCAACAAGAGGCGGCGAAGGGAAATGAACGAGTTAGTTTGAACCGAGAATGTATCAAGACTCATCCACCTACCATGCCTCGCAAGTGCAAAGATCCAGGGACGTTTTCTATCCCTTGCCTTATTGGTAATTATAAATTTGATGATTGCATGCTAGATTTAGGTGCTTCTATAAATGTCATGCCGCATCTATTTATAGATCTCTTGGTCTTGGTCCCTTGCGTCAACCGGTGTTATTGTTCAACTAGCTAATAGGAGTAATGCCCATCCTTCCGGTTTAGTTGAAGATGTATTAGTCAAAGTTAATGAATTGATATTCCCGCTGATTTTTACATCTTAGATATGCAAGATGAGTCTTCTAGTAGTAGGTCACCAATCATTCTAGGAGGCCTTTCATGAAAAGCAGACTAGGACGAAGATAGATGTGTATTACGGTACTCTTTCCATGGAGTTTGGTGATATTTCGTAGAATTTTAATATCTTTGATGCCATGAGACATCCTAGGGAAGAGCATTCTATTTTACGTATTGATATGATTGATGATCTTGTGGATGATGTTCTTGCCGATTGGTGTCTTGATTATCACGATTTTTCATCGAGAGTGATTCGCCATTTGTGCATGTGTTGATAATGAATGGTGCTCGTTTGTACTCATTTGGTTAATGCTGCATTATTTGGTGATTCGACTCATTTGGGTATTGATTCGCATTGCTTGTGAATTCGATATTGATTCCCGAGTTTGAGCTTCATCCGATCCGATGTGCATCCTAATTTTGATTTTGATGAACTTAACTCGATTTTGATGAGCTGAATTCCGATGTTAACATTGAGCCGTGTAGACATAGTTCTTACGCTTCTTTGAATGTGGTTTCGTGCATTTCAGTGTCATGACATCGAGAGTTGTTGCAACAACCACCCAAGCTTCTCCCATCTAATGAGCAACCACCCAAACTTGAGTTGAAATCACTTCGAGATCACTTGAAATATGCATTTCGGAGGTGGATGAACGGTTGCCGATCATTGTGGCAAATAACCTTATGCACGATCAAGAAGAGAAGGCTGCTAAGCTTATTGAGGGGCGAACAAGAAAGCCATTGGGTGGACATTAGCCGACATAGTTGGCATCGCCCTTCCATGTGCATGCATCGAATTCTGTTGGAAGAGGACTCTAAGCTTCGGTGAGGCAACCCCGTAGACGCCTTAATCCCCTTATCCCGGATGTGGTGAAGAAGGAGGTCACTAAGCTTCGCAGTTCGGTATCATCTATCCCATTTCGATAGCAGTGGGTTAGCCCGGTCCGGTGGTTCCCAAGAAGTCGGGTGTGTTTGGTGGCCAATCGAAGAATGAGCTCATTCCTACTCGAGTTCGAATAGTTGGAGAGTTTGCATTGACTATAGGAGACTCAACCAAGCCACTCGCAAGGATCATTACCCTTTACCTTTCATTGATCGGATGTTAGAGCGATTGGGCGGGCAAGTCTCATTACCGCTTCCGGATGGCTACTCCGGATACTTCCAAATCCATATTGCTCCCGAGGATCGGAGAAGACGACTTTCACATGCCCTTTGGAACATATGCCTACCGAAGGATGCCTTTTGGCCTCTCGCTAACGCACCCTTTGGTACTTTTCGGCGTTGTATGGTGAGTATTTTCTACGAGTTTCTAGAGATTTGCATGGAGGTCTTTATGGATGATTTCACCGTATATGGGTCTGATTTTGATGCATGCTTAGCTAATCTATCTAGAGTTTTGCATAGGTGTATTGAGTCTAATCTTGTCTTGAATTATGAAAAGTGTCACTTTATGGTTGAGTCGGGTATAGTCTTGGGACACATAGTGTCTAGGAAAGGGATTGAGGTAGACCCGCTAAGATAGATGTGATTCTTTCGCTTTACCTTACCACGCATCTGCGGGAAGTTCGTTCTTTTCTTGGTCATGCGGGTTTCTATCGGCGTTTCATTAGGGATTTGGTAAAGACCGCTCGACCCTTGTCCAACCTTTCGCATAAGGACACGACTTTGTATTTGATGATGCTTGCAAGGCGGCCTTCGATCATTTGAAGCGTTGCGACTACAACCCAGTGATCCGGCCCCGATTGGTGCATCCCCTTTGAGGCGATGTGTGATGCTTCCAACTATGCGGTTGGTGCTATCTTGGCACAACGGGTCGATAGGGCATCTCGTGATTGCATATGCCTCCAAGACTTTGGATCTTGATCTAATTATACCACTGCGAGAAGGAGTTGTTGGCTATTGTATTTGCTTTTGATAAGTTTAGGTCATATCGCTAGCTAGTAGAGTAATTGTTTTCTCTAACCACGCCGTCGAAATTTCTTTTGAAAAAGGCGAGATCTTAAGCCACGACTCATCCGGTGGATGCTATTGCTCCAAGAGTTTGATGTTGAGATTCGAGACGTAAGCGGAGCACAAACGGGTAGTCGACCACTTCGAGTCGTATCACCCATTCTTCCTCTCACCCCTCTTCTATTCGGGATGATTTTCCGATGAAGCGGCTCTGCGGCTACAAGGTAAGCTTCCATGGTATGCTGATCCGGTTAACTACTTGGTAGGCGGTGTTTTGCCGAAGATTCTACTAGGGCCCAAACCTTCAAATTAAAGAGTGAGTCTAAATACTATGTTTGGGATGACCACTTTATCTCGTGGAAATTTTGTAGTGACCAAGTAGTTAGGAGATGTGTGCTCGATCATGAGTTTCACTCTATATTGCATTTTGCTCGTATGCTTGTTTCTTTGTGGTGGTCACTTTGGACCCCAAAGAACTGCTAGAAAAGTGTTAGATATTGGATTGTTTGGCCTTCCTTGTTTCATGATTCCCATTTGTTTTGTAAGTCATGTGATAAGATTTGTCGGAGAGAGCGGAAGTATTTCTCGTAGGCATGAGATGCCCCAAAACCCTATATTGTTTTGTGAGATCTTTGATGTTTGGGGTATTGATTTTATGGGTCCATTTCCGCTTCATATGGTTATACTTACATCCCTTGGTCGTTGATTATGTCTCGAAATGGGTTGAGGCGAAAGCCACTCGGACTAATGATTCTTAACGTGGTGGTGGATTTTGTTAGGTCTAACATTTTCTCGGGTTTGGCATTCCTAGAGCTATTATCGGTGACCAAGGTTCCCATTTTTGCAACCGAAGCATGGGTGCCTTGTTGCGCAAGTATGGAGTGCTTCACAAGGTCTCCACAAAGATACCATCCTCGGACCAATGGTCAAGTGAAGTCTCAAATAGAGATTAAGCAAATCCTTCGGAAGATGTTAACTCTACCCGAAAAGATTGGAGTAAGCGATTAGAGGATGCTTTGTGGGCATATCGCACCGCCTACAAGACTCCGATTGGGATGTCTCCTTATCGGATTGTCTTTGGAAAGGCATGTCATCTTCCGGTTGAGTTGGAACATCAAGCCTATTGGGCCATTAAGCGTGTAACATGGATTTGGCTAAGTCGGCATGGAACGGAAGCTGCGGTTGCAAGAGTTGGATGAACTTAGATTGGATGCCTATGAGAGTTCGCGTTTGTACAAGGAAAAGACTAAGGCATTCCATGATAAGCATATTCGAGGAAAGAATTTTACGTGGGCCGAAAGTTCTTCCGTTTAACTCCCGTCGAAGTTTATGCCTGGTAGCTTCGATCTAAATGGGATGGCCCTTTTGAGATCACTAACATATTTCCATTTGGTCTTTGTTGAGCTATGTGATCCACCCACGGGGAGAACCTTTAAGGTCAATGGGCATCGCCTCAAGCAATTCATGGGGATCCCTTGTGAACGGCCGAGGAAGCGAGATATTATCCTCATTGATGCCGCGTTTATCCTCCTTAAACCCTTGGGGAGTATTCTTCTTTCCTCTCCCTCTTTCTCTTTTATTTGTTTTCATATTTACAATTTGCTTTTCGAAAATAAATACGAGTCTATCTTTCTATGATTGCTATATATTATGAACTAGGACATTTTGGTTTTAATGGATCATTCTGTTTGGTCTCAGTGATTCTTGACTCTTCGATTACATATCTTGGTAGTTGATTTGATGTTGTTGATTGCCTAAGTTGGTACCGACCTTGTGAGGTTTTGGGCTGCTTGAATGGAATTCATCTTTTCCCATTCTTTCTTTCATGTGTGCATCTGCTCCCGATTTGTGTTCTCTAGAACTTGCTCCTTTTCTTGTTGAAACTACATTTTTTCACTTACATGCATAAATATGATAGAAGCTTGTTTTCTTTCTTTTATTTTCCCACTTTGGCCAAATAGCTTTACCTTGCATTATGTTTCCTTTGCTAGCCCATTTGTGCCTTTTGGACTCATTCTTTTCTAAGCCACATTACAAGCCTAAGCGTAAAACCATTTATTCCGCACCTTGGAGATTTATTGAGCATTGGTTTCACCTTGGTTTTGTGTTTAAGTGTGGGGGTTGCTCGGGAGTGCAACAGTTTCGGTGTGGGGGAGATGTTTGGTTTTGTCATTGTGATTTTGTATATAGTTCAAAAAAAAAAAAAAAAAAAAAAAAAAAAAAAAAGAAAGAAAGAAAGACAAAAGAAAGAAAGAAAAGAAAAGCGAGAAGAAAAAAAAAAAGAGTAAAATAAAAGTTTTTATATTTAGAGAATTGGGTTAATCAATGCTCTTTTTAATTTCTTGGGTGCTTAGCCTCTCATTCCATACTATTACCTACCTTCACCCTAACCCCATTACAACCTTTAATAATAAGCTCTCTTGATTTGTGCATGCATGTGTTATTAGTAGTGGAGACGTAGAAATTGAGCAAGCTTATGGTAGAACAATTTTCTTGAGTAGAATTTGAGCTATACACTTATTTACCTTAAACACTTGAGAGATTGATTGATTGAGCGCATCATTTGAGAGACCATCATTTGTGATTAGCATCATTGATTGAGATTACCAGGAATTGTAATTTGAGATGAAGGGATTTTGGGTCTTGATTGATTGGTTATAATGAAACTCGTGTCCCTTCTTCAATTTGCGCATTGTTAGCAATTTGTAGAAAAGAAGAGTTTCTCCTTTACGTCTTTTTCTTTGAATTTTGCTCGAGTGCAAAAAGATAAGTGTGGGGGAATTTGATAATTGAATATTTTATACACTTCTTTTTATCTCTTGATTAATAATTTAGGACTTTTTAGTTAATAAATAATGGCTTTTATACTTATTTGGGCTTTGGGCCTTTAATTATATTTTAGCCATTTTTATTAATAAAATTCCAGTTTTACATTGCTTCACTAATCTTACCATAACTCTTGAACCAGACATCGGATTTGCCTCATTTTTGTTTCATATTTCAGATGATTCAGAGATCTACAATTGTTATGAAGACATGAAGGGAAAATTCGGACAAGAAGACGGTCGATTTTGAAGCCAAAGTCAGATGTTTTATTTGGGCTCGAATTTGTGACTAAAGCCCATTCTGTATTATTTTCTGTTTTGGGCCTGGATTATTGATTGGAGCCCCATTTCGTTTTTCATCTTAGGTTAAGTAAGGCAGCAGCCACAAACAGATTGATTCACGTTTTTATTCTGTTTTGTGGATCAAAGTAGAGGTTTTTCAGATTCTCTGAAATGTTCTTCGTGTTCTTCGTGTTCTTCGCGTTCTTCGTCTCTGTTCTTCGATTTTCCCAGCCATGTTCGGCTAAACCTTCGTGGTTAACCCAACGTTGAGGATTCCATGATTCGTCAGAGAACTCGTACTTAATCGGTAACTTTACTCGTTTTGTTTTCATCTTATCGGATCCGATTTCGGAAATAGTTCGAATATTAGATTTAATATTCGGTTTGGTTCATCCAAGGACCGAGTTCGAACTAGGTTAGAGTGTTCTTTGTGTGATTGCACGGTGAGACGCCACTTGTTCGGGACAGATTCTAGACGATCGTCTAGTTGAGGGATTTGACGAAACGAGAGATTTCGGTTCGTCCGGGGCCAAACGCGAGTTCGTTTATATTTCGTTCAATGAAGGAAGTTTCGGAATCTAAACGTTGGGTTGATCGTTTTAATCTTTGCAATCTCGTTTTTATCTGTTTCGCATATTTCGGATCTGTTTCGGTTTAATTTCGTTTTAATCTGTTCCAAATCAAAAACCCCCAATTTTATTGTTGTTGTTTTTTGTTGCCGATTTAAACCCACCGCAAATTCCTTGAGAGAAACGACCCAGTTACATTATACCGCAAATCCTTTCTAATCTGGTTATTTTGTGAGATGACGGCAAATCTCTGTCAATTCTCTCCTCAAATGATTTAATTCAATAAGATATCTACTAACTTTAGCATCGAAGTTTCTAGCTTGAATCTATGCAGGACGCTTTGTTCATAAGATGTAAAATAGAGGGTAACAGAGAGAATGCTGCTAGAGCATACCAATGAATACTGCTCGAGCAATAACGTGAAAAGTTTGGTGAAGAACCAGAGTTGATGAACCATGCTCGAGTAAACCTTCCATTCCTGCTCGAGCACACCTTTCATTCATGCTCGAGCAACAATGAAAAATTGTCAAAAAATGCAAGAACAGAAAGCCTTGCTCGAGCACGCCTAGGAGCCGTCCTGAGCAACAACGGGATGCGCAAAGGAAAATGAAAAATCAAGAACAGTGCTTGAGCATGTATTCGTTGGTATGCTCGAGCAGGCTCCCAAGTGAACTTGAAAGTTCTTAATTCTGAGATATCATGTTGTGTCCTCTAGAGCAGGGATAACTCCAAACCTCATAACATTTGGTGTCACATTTTTATTTGGTATCATTAAAGGGAGCTTCATATTTTTAGTTATGCATTCATTAAGGGGAGCTTCACATTCACATGTGTTTTCTATCTTAAAAGCTTATCTCCTTTATTTGAAGAAAACCCTTTTTAAATTTACTCTTTGACAGAGATTTGCCGTGGTCTCCCAAAATAACCAGATTAGAAAAGGATTTGCAGTATAATGTAACCTGGGTCGTTTCCCAATGAATTCATGATCGGTTCAATTTGACAATAAACGAAATAATAAAATTGGGGTTTTTGATTCAAAAGAGATTAAAAACAAAAATATGCATAAACAAAATGAAATATGCGAAAATGCATTAACAACAATCAACCCAACATCTAGATTCCAGAACTTCCATCATTGAACGAAAAATGAACGAACTCGTTTGGTTGGATGAACCAAAATCTCTGCGTTCGTCCGAAATCCACGACTAGACGATCGCCTAGAATCTGTCCCGAACGGTGGCGTCTCATCGTGCGATCGCACAACAACACTTTAACCTAGTTTGAACTCGGTCCTTGGGATGAACCAAACCGAATATTAAATCTAATATTCGAACTATTTTTAAATCGAATCCGATAAGATGAAAACGAAACGAGTGAAGTTACTAATTAAGCACAAGCTCTCGGACGAATCATGGAATCCTCAACGTTGGGTTAATTAAGTTTAGCCGAACATGGTTTGGGAAAAACGAAGAAAAGACGAAGAACACAAAGAACATTTGAGAGAATTTAAAAACTCCTATTTTGATCCACCAAAATCTAAAAATGTGAATGAGAATATGTTTGTGGCTGCCTCACTTAACCTAAAATGGAAAAACGAAAATGGGGCTCCAATCCACAATTCAGGCCCAAAACATAAAATAATAAAAAATGGGCTTTAATTACAAATTCGAACCCAAATAAAAATCCGACTTCGGCTCCAAAATCGACCGCCCTCTTGTTCGAATTTGCCCTTCATGTCTTCATAACAATTGTAGCTCTTTGAATCATCTGAAATATGAAACAAAAATGAGGCAAATCCGATGTTTGGTTCAAGAGTTATGGTAGGAATAGTGAAGCAATATAAAACTGGAATTTTATTATTAAAAATGGCTAAAATATAATCAAAGGCCCAAAGCCCAAATAAGTATAAAAGCCATTATTTATTAACTAAAGAGTCCTAAATTATTAATCAAGAGATAAAAAGAAGTGTATGATATATTCAATTATCAAATTCCCCCACACTTATCTTTTTGCACTTCTGAGCAAAATTCAAAGAAAAAGACCTAAAGAAGACACTCTTCTTTTCTAACAATTGCTAACAATACAAAAATTGAACAAGGGACACAAAGCTCCAAAAGACCAATCAATCAAGACCAAAATCCCTTCATCTCAAATTACAATTCATGGTAATCTCAATCAATGATGCTAATCACAAAAGATAGTCTCTCAAATGATGCGCTCAATCAATCAACTCTCAAGTGTTTAAGGTAAATAAGTGTATCGCTCAAATTCTACTCAAGAAAATTGTTCTACCATAAGCTTGCTCAATTTCTACGTCTCCACTACTCATAACACATGCATGCACAAATCAAGAGAGCTTATTATTAAAGGTTGTAATGTGGTTAGGGTGAAGGTAGGTAATATAGTATGGAATGAGAGGCTAAGCACCAAAGAAATTAAAAAGAGCACAGATTAACACAATCATTCTCTATGTATGAAAACTTTTTATTTTACTCATATATCTCCTTTCTTTCTATGTATTTTTTTTTTCTTTTTTTCTTTCTTTCTTCCCTTCGTTTCCTTTCTTTTTCTGCTTTTCTTTCTTTTCTTTTCTCTTTTGTTTTTTTTTTTGGTTTTTTTGAAGAACTATATACATAATCACAATGACAAAATCAAATATCTCCCCCCCACACTTAAACTGCTGCACTCCTGAGCAACCCCCACACTTAAACACAAAACCATGTTGAAACCAATGCTCAATAAATCTCCAAGGTGCGGACTAAAATGGTTTTACGCTTAGGCTTGTAATGTGGCTTAGAAAAGAATGAGTCGAAAAGGCACAAATGGGCTAGCAAAGGAAACACAATGCAAGGGGCAGCTATTTAGCCAAAGTAGGGAAAATAAAAGAAAGAAAACAAGCTTCTATCATATTTATGCATGTAAGTGAAAAATGTAGTTTCAAAAAGAAAAGGAGCAAGTTCTAGAGAACACAAATCAAAGAGCGAGATGCACACATGAAAGAAAGAATGGTAAAAGATGAATTCCATTCAAGCAGCCCAAAACCTCACAAGGTCAATACCACTTAGGCAATCAACATCATCAAATCAACTACCAAGACATGCAATCGAAGAGTCGGGAATTGCAGACCAAACATAATGATCCATTAAAACCAAAATGTCCAAGTTCATAATATGTAGCAATCATAGAAAGAGACCGTATTTATTTTCAAAAAGCAAAGTAGAAAAAGGAAAACAAATAAAAGAGATAGAGGAGAAGAAAGAAGAATACTCCCCAAGGGTTTAAGGAGGATAAGTGGCATCAATGAGGAGAATCTCGCTTCTCCTTATTCTTTGGGATCCCTCATGAAATTGCTTAAGGCGATGCCCATTTACCTTAAAGGTTCTTCACTGGGTGGATCACATAGCTCAACAAAGACCAAATGGAAAAATGTTAGTGATCTCAAAAGGGCCATCCCATTTAGATCGAAGCTTACTGTGCATAAACTTCATACGGAGTTGAAAAGGAAGAACTTTCTGGCCCACAGAAAATTCTTTCCTCAGAATATGCTTATCATGGAATGCCTTAGTCTTTTCCTTGTATAACCGTGAACTCTCATAGGCATCCAATCTAAGCTCATCCAACTCTTGCAATTGTAGCTTCCGCTCCATCCCAGACTTAGCCAAATCCATGTTACACTGCTTAATGGCCCAATAGGCTTAATGCTCTAACTCAACCGGAAGATGACATGCCTTATCAAAGACAAGCCGATAAGGAGACATCCCAATCGGAGTCTTGTAGGCGGTGCGATATGCCCACAAAGCATCCTCTAATCGCTACTCCAATCTTTCCGGTAGAGTTAACGGTCTTCGAAGGATTTGCTTAATCTCTCTATTTGAGACTTCGCTTGACCGTTGGTCCGAGGATGGTATCTTTGTGGAGACCTTGTGAAGCACTCCATACTTGCGTAACAAGGCACCCATGCTTCGGTTGCAAAAAACGGAGCCCTAGTCACCGATAATAGCTCTAGGAATGCCAAACCGCGAGAAAATGTTAGACCTAACAAAATCCACCACCACGGAAGAATCATTAGTCCGAGTGGCTTTCGCCTCAACCCATTTTGAGACATAATCAACAGCTAGTAATATGTAAGTATAACCATGAGAAACAGGAAATGGACTCATAAAATCAATACCCCAGACATCAAATATCTCACAAAACAAGATAGGGTTCGGGGGCATCTCATGCCTACGGAAATACTCCCCGCCCTCCGACGGTTATCACAAGACTTACAAAACAAATGGCAATCATGAAATAGGGAAGGCCAAAATAATCCACTATCTAACACTTTCCTAGCAGTTCTTTGGAGTCCAAAGTGACCACCACAGGCAGAAGCATGAGCAAAATGCAATATAGAGTGAAACTCATGATCAGACACACATCTCCTAACTACTTGGTGACTACAAAATTTCCTTGAGATAATGGTCATCCCAAACATAATATTTAGACTCACTCTTCAATTTAAGAGTTTGGGCCCTAGTGGAATCTACGGGCAAAACACCGGCTACCAAGTAGTTAACCGGATCAAAGATACCATGGAAGCTTACCTGCACGGGTGTAGAAGGCGCTCATCGAGAGAAAATCATCCCGAATAGAAGAGGGTGAGAGGGAGAATGGGTGATACGACTCAAGTGGTTAGCTACCCGTTTTGTTCTCCACTTCTGTCTCGAATCTCAATATCAAACTCTTGGAGCAATAACATCCACCGGATGAGTCGTGGCTTAGCATCTACCTTTTTCAAAAAAAAACTTTAAAGCAGCATGGTCGGAGAAAACAATTACTCTACTAGCTAGCAGATATGACCTAAACTTATCAAAAGCAAAGACAATAGCCAACAACTCCTTTTCGAGAGTGGTCTAATTAGATCTGGGCGGGATCAAAAGTCTTGGAGGCATAGGCAATCACATAGAGATGCTCGTCGACCATTGTGCCAAGATTGCACCAACCGCATAGTTGCAAGCATCACACATCAACTCAAAGGGATGCACCAATCGTAAATGGATCATCAGGGTAGTATCAGGCAACACTTCAAATGATCGAAGGCCGCCTTGCAAGCATCATCAAATACAAAGTAAGTGTCCTTATGTAGAAGGTTGGCATATGTTCCAAAGGGGCATGTGAAGGTCGTCTTCTCCTGATCCTCAGGAGCAATATGGATATGGAAGTATCCGGAGTAGCCATCCAGGAAGCAGTAATGAGACTTGCCAACCAATCGCTCTAACATCTGATCTATGAAAGGTAAAGGGTAATGATCCTTGCGAGTGGCTTGGTTGAGTCTCCTATAGTCAATGCAAACTCTCCAACTATTCTGAACTCGAGTAGGAATGAGCTCATTCTTCCGATTGGCTACCACGCGGTGACTCGGATTTCTTAGGAACCACCGGACCGGGCTAACCACCGGCTATCGAAATGGGATAGATGATACCAACTTGTAGAAGCTTAGTGACCTCCTTCTTCACCACATCAAGGATAAGGAGATTAAGGCGTCTCTGAGGTTGCCTCATCGGCTTAGAGTCCTCTTCCAAAAGAATTCGATGCATGCACATGGAAGGGCTAATGCCAACGATATCAGCTAATGTCCACCCAATGGCTTTCTTGTTCAACCTCAATAAGCTTAGCAGCTTCTCTTCTTGGTCAGAAAGAAGATTATTTGCCACAATGATCGGCAACTGCGTTGTTCATCCACCTCCCTTAAATGCACATTTCAAGTGATCTGGAAGGGATTTCAACTCAAGTTTGGGTGGTTGCTCAGTAGATGGGAGAAGCTTGGGTGGTTGTTGCAACAACTCTGATGTCATTACACTAGAAATGCCTGAAACCACATTCAAAGAAGCAGAAAAACGGTGTCTATACAGCTCAATGTTAACATCAGAATTCAGCTCATCAAAATTAGAGTTAAGTTCATCAAAATCAGAATCAGGATGCACATCAGGATCAGGATGAAGCTCAAACTCAGAATCAATATCAGAATCCACAAGTAATGCAGAATCTTGAAAGAAGTCTTAATCACCAAATAATGCATTATTAACCAAATGAGTACAAACAGAGCACCATTCATTATCAACACATGCACAAATGGGAGAATCACTCTCAAATGAAAAATCAGGATAATCAGCACACCAATCAAGAAGAACATCATCCACAACATCATCAATCACATCAATACAGAAAACAAAATGCTCTTCCCTAGGATGTTTCATGGCATCAAAGATATTAAAATTCACGAAATATCACCAAACTCCATGGAAAGAGTACCGAATACACATCTATCTTAGTCCTAGCCGTTTTCATGAAAGGCCTCCCTAGAATGATTGGTGACCTCGATAGAAGATTCATCCTCCATATCTAAGATGTAAAAATCAGCGGGAATATCAATTCATTAACTTTGACTAATACATCTTCAACTAAACCGAAGGATGGGCATTACTCCTATTAGCTAATTGAACAATAACACCGGTTGGACGCAAGGGACCAAGACCAAGAGATCTATAGATAGATGGTGCATGACATTTATAGAAGCACCTAAATCTAGCATGCAATCGTCAAATTTATAATTACCAATAAGGCAAGGGATAGAAAACGTCCCGGATCCTTGCACTTGCGAGGCATGGTAAGCTTTGGATGAGGGCGATACATTCTCAGTTCAAACTCACTCGTTCATTCCCCTTCGTCGCCTCTTGTTGGTGCATAACTCCTTCGAAACTTGGCATATTTAGGAATTTGTTTGACTGCATCTAAGAGAGGAATGTTGATCTCTACTCTTCTGAACGTCTCAAGTATATCCTTCTCTTGTGCTTTTTCTGCCAACTTCTTGGATCAAGGGGCTCTCTGAGGGAAAGGAAAAGGAATGTCTTCCTCTTCACCTTGTTGCATTGCCTTTTTATTTTTAGAGTCAATCTTCACATTATCCGACTCTCTCTCTGATGTAGAAGTCACATCTCGTATGGGCGGTTGAGGTTCCTCCAATTGCTTGCCGATCGAAGGGAGATAGCACTCACATTCCCTTAGGATTAGGAATTGTTTGTGAAGGAAGAGTGTTGGATCCCGAGTTTGAAGCCGATTCAATGATGTTGCCAACGCCCAATCTATGTTTGCAAACTCGAATGGAAGTGTCGGTTCTTTGTTGAACCGCATATTGGCGTGACAAATTGCTTCATCATATCCTCTAGTGAAGAACCACTACTACTGGTACTAGCCTGCTATTGTGCCGCCTGTGGAGGTGCACATATGGCTGGTGGAAGAGGTGGTGCTGGCAAAGGCAACGAAGGTGCAGACTATTATTGGAAATTATGTGGTCTATACTGTTTCTATTGGTAATTCCTAGAATTCTACTGATATTGGTTACTCTGGTTCTTATTCTGGTTCCAACGAAAGTTGGGGTGATTTCTCCATCCTGGATTGTAAGTATTAGAATAAGCATTATTCTGCTGGTATTGTGGCTTTCCTAGAAAAACACCCACTGCAGCTATCGATTGGTCTTGATAAGCAGGATCATGCAAAGTAGGGCAAGAATCAGTAGAATGACAAGGGTAAGAACAGAACCCACATAAGTACCCAATACGGGAGGGAAGATTGTCTTTGCTGGTCGCCAACCGCCTCGCAAGGAAGTCGGATCATCAAGTCTATTCTCCAATCTCTCGAGAATCGTCTTGGAAGGAGGTGTTTGAATCTGGTAAACAGGAGTACTATTGGCCCTGGTGCCAAATTGTTGAGAATTAGCAGCCATAGTAGATATCAACTCTCGGGCCTCTTCAGGTGTCTTGCTATATAAGGCCCCACCACTGGATGCATCTACAAAACTTTTATCCATCGGTAACAAACCGGAATAAAAATATGTAATTAGGAGTTGGTCTGAAATCTGGTGGTGTGGACAGCTAGCACACAATCGCTTGAACCTCTCCCAATACTCATACATGGTCTCCCCATTGATTTGTTTAACACTAGTGATCTCCTTCTAAATAGCAATGGCTTTTGAGGAAGGAAAGAACCTCACTACGAATAACTTCTCGCATATCATCCCAACTCCCAAACGAGATGTTGGTTGCAAATTGTATAGCCAATCCTTAGCCACGCCATCTAGGGAAAATGGAAAAGCTCTCAGCTTAATGTGGTCCTCATCAATTGCTTGAGGTTTCATCGTGCTGCATACCACATGGAACTCCTTAAGATGCCTGTGAGGACATTCACCTACAAGACCATGAAACTTGGGCAACAAATGGATAAGACCATATTTTAGTTCAAAGTTAGTAGCAAGTTCAGGTATTTGAATACATAAATTTTGATTGCCCACATCAGGGGTGGCTAATTCTTTCAAAGTAGGACGATTTTCTTGTTCTTCTGCCATAATTTCTGAGTTAGCAAAATTGCTACTAGAATCAGTGAAAACAACAAGACTATCAGAAGTACTATCAGAGTCAAGATCAACAGAATGGACACAATCAGACTCAAGTTCAATGTCCAATTCAGTATTAATCACACGACTTAGCCTAACAACTCTTCTAGCAGTAAAAATTGTTCTTTATATTTCAGGATCAAATGGCAACAAGTCTTCTGGAGTAATAGTACTCCTAGTACTCATGCAGCATAATCACAAGCAGAATTTGCAGAAAATCAGAATTACAAAAATGCCACCAGAAAAGCAGAATTACGAAAATGCCACTAAAAGTGGTAAAAAGTAGGAAACACTAAGATGACACACAAACAAAAACACAGAAAGCAAAAACCTATGTTGGAATTTGACCAAAACAATAGCAAATGATTTTTAAAATTTATGGGACTTGGACAGGGCAACTCCTAGACCATTGGGGAACCCAAAAATGGAATAAAAAACTTCAAAATTGAAAAAGTGGTCTAAACGATGGAATTTGGCAAAAATAAGAATACCACATGGAAAATCAAAGATTTTCGATGTGCCAAATGAGTTAGGCCATTTTCTATCACCTTGCCAAATTTTAGACCATTCGAAGATACTCAGAAAAAAGTGACCTAGTAGAAATCATAAAAGAGAAACTTAAAACAGCGAAAAAGTGGTCTAAACGATGGAATTTGGGGAAAATAGGTCGGACCTCACTCTTATAAAGAGTGACTCTTGTTTAGAATGCCCAATTCCTTGTGAATAAGATCTGGTATGAGTGATCTGGGTCAGAAAAATTTCTGTCCAGACACCCGAACCACCTAAACTACCGAAACGATGCTATTTACACTACTGTTACTAGTCAAACCGATGCAAATTCCCCGGCAGCGGCGCCATATTTTGACCGAGATTTGCAGTGGTCTCCCAAAATAACCAGATTAGAAAAGGATTTGCAGTATAATGTAACCTAGGTCGTTTCCCAATGAATTCACAGTCGGTTCAATTCGAACAGCAATAAAACAGAAATAATAAAATTGGGGGTTTTTGATTCAAAAGAGATTAAAAATAAAAATATGCAGAAACAAAATGAAATATGCAGAAACAGATTAACAACGATCAACCCAACATCTAGATTCCAGAACTTCCATCATTGAACGAAAAATGAACGAACTCTCGTTTGGTTCTGGATGAACCAAAATCTCTGCGTTCGTCCAGAAATCCCTCGACTAGACGATCGCCTAGAATCTGTCCGAACAGTGGCGTCTCACTGTGCGATCGCACAACAACACTTTAACCTAGTTTGAACTCAGTCCTTGGGATGAACCAAACCGAATATTAAATCTAATATTCGAACTATTTCCAGAAATCGAATCCGATAAGATGAAAACAGAAATGAGTGAAGTTACTAATTAAGCACAAGCTCTCGGGACGAATCATGGAATCCTCAACGTTGGGTTAATCACAGAAGTTTAGCCGAACATGGCTGGGAAAAACGAAGAAAAGACGAAGAACACAAAGAACATTTGAGAGAATTTAAAAACTCCTATTTTGATCCACCAAAATCTAAAAACGTGAATGAGAATATGTTTGTGGCTGCTGCCTCACTTAACCTAAAATGGAAAAACGAAAATGGGGCTCCAATCCACAATTCAGGCCCAAAACATAAAATAATAAAAAATGGGCTTTAATTACAAATTCGAGCCCAAATAAAAATCCATGTTCGGCTCCAAAATCGACCACCCTCTTGTTCCGAATTTTCCCTTCATGTCTTCATAACAATTGTAGCTCTACGAATCATCTGAAATATGAAACAAAAATGAGGCAAATCCGATGTCTAGTTCAAGAGTTATGGTAGGAATAGTGAAGCAATATAAAACTGGAATTTTATTATTAAAAATGGCTAAAATATAATCAAAGGCCCAAAAGCCCAAATAAGTATAAAAGCCATTATTTATTAACTAAAGAGTCCTAAATTATTAATCAATAGATAAAAAGAAGTGTATGAAATATTCAATTATCACTTATCTGCATTCACTATGTTTTATTAGTTTTGATGATGAGTTAATCTTATATGTGAAAATATCTTATATTTTCCTTTCATTATCTTAATTTGAAAATATCATAGAGAAAGGAATATTTTGATATCTGATTGCACTAACAATTCTCTTTTGCAAATTTTTTTTTTTCAATTTGTAGCAGGAGATTCTGTTATGTGCTATGACATTCCTTGATGCACTACAAGGAGAAACTATCAAATTGAGGAATAATGCTTTCACGTTCAGTCAAGACAAATATGTGGAGGCAACCTTCAAAATAACAACACATAAGACAAAAGGAAAGACCTCTTGAATTCAGCCGAGATATGCTCTATGAAGAGTTCCATGAAGAAAAGGCAAAACAAGGAAGCTGAGTACTGACCATAGCCATTCATATGAGAAGCGACTCAAGAAGCCAGTACTTTTGTCTCATTCCACATCTCAAACACTATTCAAAGCACATCACGAATCTCACACAACAAGAAATTAAGCAAATGGACTTCATCGATCATTCATCAATTTGCAGAATCTACATGAGCATTTCTAATCTCTATCTTTCTATATTTAGTGAATATTTTGCACATGTTTGCTATCAATTTGTTTTAATTGTGAAAGATTTCTTGAAAATTTCTCCAAATTCTCTTAAACTTGTTTTCATAAAAACATTGCATATTGCATCATATTAATAATGAAAATACTTTCAAATCGAGGAGAGAAAATCAGTTTCTTGACTCATTCTAATTTGGTTTCATATTTGTCTCTCCACAAGCATTTATTCTTTACTTCAATCTTTTTGCTAATGACAAATAAGGGGGAGAGAATGGGAAGAAAAATATGTTGGGTCTAATGTATTTTCATACTCATCCATATTTGATAAATTATAAATTCAAGAGGTTAGGTGATAAATGATAATTGTAAAATATCCAAAGTAATATCCAATAAAGATTAGATAAAGATCCAATAAATATTGGATAGATATTTAATAAAGAATGGATAAAGATTGAATAGAGATTGGGCCTTTCTAGTTGGACTGGGCCTTTCTTTTAAGCACCAAAATCAGGGTTTAACCCTAATTTAAATAGCTGATTTTTTTAGCGCCATATTTTTGGACGTTTTTCAAGAAAGAAAATGCACACATACAGTTGTTCAAAAAGGACATGCTTTCTAGTTTGAGAGAAAGAGGCGCCATCTCCAATCTTTCAATCTGGCGCATGACCGAATCTCAAGACACCATCATTGTCTTGAAAAGAAGATCCAAAAAATTGAAGCCTTTGCCTTGCAATAGCCTAGCAAGCATCCATGGAGAAGGAGGAGTCAAGAAGGCGTTCAAATTGCAATCAACAGGCAGCTGTGTGGATCAACATTAGAGGACGTCATATACTTTGACGTCTTCGAGTGATCTAAGGAAATTCTAAAACCCTTACGTGTTTTAATGAGTGTATCCTAAACATATCATATTTATGATATTAATATCTTATGAATACCGTAAAGAGTTACGGGTTCTCATGAGTACCATAATGAGTTACAGGTTTTAACTCATGAGCATCGTAAAGAGTTACGGGTTCTCATGATTACCGTAAATAGCTAAGGGTTCCTTGATATTCAATAGAAACATCTCAAAATCATCGAGTTATAATGCAGAGCACCACAAAGAGTTACGAGTTCTCATCAATACCTTAAATAGTTATAGGTTATAACTCATGATAAATATAATGATATATTTATGAAAATAATGTAATGATAACTCATGAGTGCTGTAAAGAGTTACAGGGGTCATAACTCATGAGGACCGTAAAGAGTTAATGGTTCTGAAATTATTAACAATTTTTTTTTTCATCCTTATGAGCAAATTCCTTGAACGTCAGGAAACACCCTAAAATTTACCAATAGGCACAACTCAAGAAGGAGTGCAATGTTACACCCCTACCAGCTTCGCCCTTTTGGATGGCGGATAGTGTGATACCTTCTTAATTATTAGTGTTATGTTACTTAATGTCATGCATCAAAGTAATTTACACAGCAGAGCATACAATTAGTTTGGACGATAAATAGTGGTAAAAGTAAATAAATATACTACATGATACTCAAAAAGAATAAGTCCCCATAGGGTTATAATACAATCATCCCAAATAAGTACTAAATTGCAAATAAAATATAATACAATCCTCCAAAATATTACAGGTCTATGATAAAACAAGCAGTCTCCACAGGATGTCCTCCTCAAATTCCATATCACTGCTCCACGTTCTTACATTTTTGCTCTTGATTAGCACTAGAAGATCTACCTGAGTCCTTTGAATAATTTGGGATTCAAAATTGAATCTTAGAGTAACTATTTATCTTATATACAAAGCGTATACAGAGCATGGAAGCAACCAAAATCAGGAAAAATAATATACCATAAGCATTCAGTACAATCACACGCAGTATAAAAACAACATACGGCATATGCAATGAGTTGGAAATTATGCCCCAGGGGAAAGTCATTGTACTTTAAACGTTTATGTTATTTAAAGTATTCTCCTTTAGTTATCATTTCATTTGCATGTTTATAGTGATAACTGATCCTTGGATATATCTTATAGATTATCCTAAATGTCCCTGTCGATCATCTACGCGGGAGCGAAGATGAAATAAGACCGAGTATGACTTTGATGAGGTATGGAGATACGAATCAAAGTCATGGGCACTTGTAGGAGTACAAGGTCTTTGGACCGACCCACTATGAGAAAGCTGCATGGATTAAGTCATAAGCTTTTCTCATGTATAACCGCGTAACAACGCCCTTTGACCTGAGATAATCATGGATTCCTACATGATGAGTCGCTGATCTTTGACCTAGTCAACAGTTACCTTTGACTAGATGATGATAAAGGCTTGGATTAGGATCAATGTTTTTCATGCAGAGGAATGTGAATGGTCAAGATGGAATTTGTCCCTCACATTTGTAGAGAGATAATACTGGGCCCCTCGATGAGTGAGTCTGAGAAAGGTATGGCCATACTACGATGGAAAGGAGTTTCCATTTCAATTGTTAGACTACTCAAGAATCGAGAAAGTAATGGTCAAGAACAAGAAGTTGACATTATCCATACCTCATCCTTGACCAAATTGTCGCGTGACAAAAGGGACATGACATGGTTGTACGATAGGTTGTATCGTATCATCGATTCCTATATGTATTAGGTAGTCGCAATGTCTTGCTAGAGGCCGCTTGCGACTTGTGGGCTGGTACAGTATAGGCCCGCAGCCAATCTCATGTAGGCCTAAAGGGTCGCACACAAGAATAGCCCAACACGAGCAAAAGTGTCCAGATTCATTGAATCTTAGATATGTCCAAGATTTAATGAATACTGTATTTAATTAAGGATGGATATATATATATATAATTAAATTTGAAATATATAATGATATTATTTATAAATAATAATATTATTATATATAGTATTTAATTTATTTGATAAATTAAATAACTATAATAAATTGAGATATTGTATCTCGATTTAATTTTCGAATAAAGATATAGTATCTTATATTTAATTAAATTGAAATATAGTATCTCATATTTAATTAAATGAAAGATATCATATCTCGGATTTAATTTATAAAGATAAATTAAATCTGTAGGCTTATAATTCGGATTAAATAAATATATTAGATTAGATTTATTTGATAGATTTAATTAATATATTATTTTAATTCAAATTCGAATTTCAAAATTAATTGAATTAATTTTGAATATTCTAATATGGCTTATTAGGGTTTTAGAATCCCTATAATAGATATTGATCTAGTCGTATTAAGGAGACGGATGAATTTGAAAGCCGAGAGAAACCCTAGAGAGAAAAGAGAGAGATGCGAAAATACTAAAGGCGCTAGCACGCTGCCGTCGGTGTTGGAGGCTATTTGTGTAGATACCGGTAGAGGGAGGAGATTCGCAGAGTCTGCTTCTATTGATCGAGAAGGTAGCCCACGTGTTCAAATCGTAGGACGCTCATGTAATTCGTATAGGTACGATTCGGTTCTTTTAATCTTGATTTAAATGTTGTTGATGGATCCTCGGATGGGATTCATAAAAGTTTTTAATACCGCTGTGTGTATGGGTCCCAACACAATGTTAACTGAGGAAGGACCAACAAGTCCTAAATAAATGTAGAACTACTCAACAAGGCAAGCCCTGGATCCACAGCGCTTGGAAAACAATAGTTGGGCCTCAAACCCAAACTAACTGAATGCATACAAGCCCAATAGCAACCCAAAGGACCTCCAGTCCACTAGGCCCTATAGCCTCAAACGTATGCCCCCCTCATGAGACACGAGTCTACAATCATGGAAAACATACATACAAAGATACACAAGGCACATGAGATTAGAGTTACTACCTGAAAGTTGATCAAGTAGTAACAAGTTCCCCGGTGATTGAATAATATTGATAGTCCTAAAGTAATACAAACGTACATAACCTTATCACTTACGCAAACTCTCCTCAATAAAATATTTAACTAATTGACTTGTGATAAGGGCTCTATAATCATTTGAAACTCACTAATTCCCTTACTAGTGAGTGGTTTATAATTGGTCACACTTCTTTGATTTTCCACTATTTCAAAAGAATTTCCAGAATTGTTATCCAACTTTAAAAATTCATATATAATTGTAGACAAATCCAATTTGAGTGATTCCAAAGGCTATGTAACCCTTAACATGTCCACTTTTGACTAAAAATACTTTCTAGGTCCAAATAAATTTTTACTGTTCCAGTTTTACCATAATACCCTTTTTGACCAGATTTTTGTTCCAGAATTAGGGGTTAATTTCAAAAATTCATATCTCCTTATACTGAACTCTAAAAATCACAAATTATGTATCAAATTAAAGCTTGAGATGTCTATTTAAATTTTGAAGAGTTTCATAGCCATTGGACATCATTTAATCATCCGAACACTTGTCAAAAGTCTGCAACCTCCTAGGGTTTCAAATCTAGTAGATTTAAAATCACTACTATAAAAAAGGGTTACGGCATCCAGTTTTTTGCACTTTTAACATCTTTTTTCCACGGGTTGTCTATCTAGGAGGCATAGTAAGCAAAAGTATACAACGTCCCAAAATAAAATAGGACGCCATAAGGGCAACTTACGGCATCCTAAAACATAATTTAGGATGCCGTAATTGGATTAAAGGTGCCCTAAGAGCAACTTACGGCATCCTAATCACATATTTAGGACGTCGTGAGTTCACCCTTAAGGCTTCTAAATACCTTTATAGGACGCCGTAAGGGCATCTTATTTGGCGTCCTAAAATATTATTAGGATGCAATAAGTACATTTTCTGCATCCTAAAAAATAAAAGGCATATAATATGTTAAATTTCCTCCAAGTATTTACAAAAAAGCCATCGCCTTCACATTTTACTTCCTTTCTAAAATAACGGACATCCTCTTAGGAAGTAAAAACCATTTTTTGTAGTAGTAAATACATGTAAATTGTCTTTAATGTTCCCAAAATCAAGTTCCACACTTATTATAATACAATTTTTCATTCTAAATTCTTTGAAATCATCAAAATCACATCATTTCATCATGTTTCTGCTTGTGGCCGAAAATCGAACCTTAAGGGCAACAACACAAGTTTTCATCTCAACTTCATATTTGTCCTTGTTCTTGTTTATTATCTCTTTCTAGGTTATAATCTTGACTTTAAATACTTATTAATCCATTTTACCTACTTGGACAGAACCTCCCCTAAGAATATTAGCTTCCAAAACAACTAGATAATGTAGAAAAGAAACCATATTCCAAGTCTCAAAGTCGTAAAGATGTTGAGAAGGTAACTTACTTGACTTGGCTTAGCTTTCCTTGATACTCTTCCTTCTCCTTGAACTCCTATTGTTTTCGGCCTTGGCTTCAAAATACCATATGGAAATTGTTTATTAGTGTTAGTTCTCTATGTGTTTTGATGATAACTAACAATTGTAAACTCAATTTGAAGTTTGTCTTTGGTAAGTTAAAAAACTTACTATAAAAAGAAAACTCGAGTTTGAGATGTCAAACTCGAATTTGGACTTGATAAAGAGTAGCTCAAATTTTATGAACTTGGCCAAACTCATGTTTGTGTAATACATAGAGCACTCAAAGTTTTTTCAACTTAAGGCAAACTCGAGTTTGATTTTGTAAACTTGAGTTTGAATAAGACAGAGAGCTTTCAATATTTTGTGAACTTAGCCAAACTCCAATTTGCTTTTGCAAACTCCAGTTCGTGCTTGACAGAGAGTTATCAAGTTTCCCAAGCTTACAAGGAAACTCAAGTTTGATTTTACAAACTCAAGTTTGTGGCAAGCAGAGAGCTTTGCTCTATTCTAAACTTGAGAAAACTCTAGCTTGTGTTTGGCCAAAAGTTTTCTCTCTTTTGAGGAAACTTGAGTTTAGTTTTGCGAACTCGGGTTTAGATCATACAGAGAGCTCCTCAATTTTCTGATGTTTTGAAAAATCCAGTTTCCATTTGGAAACTCCTGTTTGAGCTTTGTGGACTTAAACTTATTTTCACTTCAAGAGTCCCAAACTCGAGTTTGTCACTTATTGACTCGAGTTTGCTCTTATTTTCAAAATGCTCTTCAAAGTTCAAATCGGGACATTCTTCTCTGGATGGAACAAACTCGAGTGTGTATTTATTAACTCAAGTTTGGTTCCTAAAGAATAGTTGCAAACTCTAGTTTGGTTGAACAAACTCGAGTTTGCATCGCTAAGTTTGAAAATCAAACTGCTCGAATTTGTGAAATCTTCATGTTTGATCTAAATACTTCTTATCATCACTCCTTACGATTCTTAACTATGTTTAATCAGTTTGTTAGTGAGTTTCAGATGAATTTAAGAGTGTTAAATGAAGATTTAGCATAAAGCAAAAAGTGACGTTAGCGCATTTATTGCTTAGTCCAGAAAACTTGCATTCTTTTGGACAATCATTCTCTACATGTTTTCTTTCCCTATCAAGAAGCTACTCTTCCAATGGATTAAATTCAAGGGAAGTCAACCATAAACTTCTGTGCACCTGGATTAGCAGAAGATTAGAGAGAGAAGTGACCAAAGTGTTCCTAACAGCTAGTCCAATGTCTCCAACGGTTACATTGTTCAATCCAACGGTCATTTAATGCTCTCTTCGTATATAAGGAGTTGCATTCAAGTCTTCTCAAAAAAACCAATCTGCAAAAAAACGAAAACCATTCAAGTTTTCCAACTACTCTTTCAGTTTTCTACTTGTAAAGTATCTTTTGATACATTTGTACTTCAGTGACTATTTTATCTACTCTTAGAGAGAGTTTCATTTATTGAAATCATTTATTGTAAGAATCTCAAGTCGTGGGACTTGGACATTGGGCATATTAGTTTACAACTTTACAGTGTCCTGGGCCTGGGCCCTACTCCGGGAAATCCTAATCGGTCCCACTTCGCTCCTTTTTGCCGGTTACACTTTTCCTCGTAATTCGTGCCCTTCAACTGGACTTGTTGTTGGGATTCGTACAAGCAGCGGAATTATAAAACTTTTACGAATCCCAAAGAAGATCGCTCAACCGCGTTTAAATCAAGGTTCGTTAGAAAACCGTACCTATACGTAGGATTGAGAGTTGCGTTCGATCCGGTTTTGTGCGCATCTCCTTCTAGATGCGTTTTGGCCGTCATACGTCATGATCGTGGTGCCATCGCGTTTGATCAAACAGAAGCAGACTTTTTGAGTCTCCTCCCTCTACCAGTATCCACACGAACAGTCTTCGAACACGGGCGGTAGCGTGCTGGCACCCTCTCCCTTTGTGTCTCACGTTTTTCTCTAGGTTATTCTTTGGTGGCTCTCTCAATTCATTTTCAGATCACTAATACGACTAGATCACCATCCTTTTATAGAGTTTCTAAAACCCTAATGAGCCGTATTAAAATTTTCAACATTAATCTTAATTAATTGTTGAATTCGAATCTGAATTAAATCAATGCATTAATTAAAATCTATCCAACAGATCTAATCAAATATATTTAATTCGAATTGTGAGCCTACAGATTTAATTGATCTCCATGAATTAAATCGAGATACCATATCTCTATTTGTTTTAAATATTTAATTTATCAAATAAATTAAATACAAAACAAATATTATATAATGATATCATTATTAAATAATATCATTATTATTCAATTTCGAATTAATATATATATATATATATATATTCATCCTAGAATAAATACAGTATTCATTAAATCATAGACATATCTAAGATTCAATGAATATGCACACTATTGCTCGTGTTGGGCTATTCTTGTGTGTGACCCTGCAGGCCCACATGAGATTGGCAATGGGCCAATACTGTACCTGCCCACAAGCCGCAAGCGGCCTCTAGCAAGACATTGCGACTACCCAATTCATATGGGGATCGATGATATGATGCAACCTATCGTACAACCATGTCACGTCCCTTTTGTCACTCGATAATTTGGTCAAGGAAGAGGCATGGATAATGTCAACTTCCTGTTCTTGACCACTACTTTCCCGATTCTCGAGTAGTCTAATTGAAATGGAAACTCCTTTCCATCGTAGTATGGCCATACGTTTCTCCGGCTTACTCATCAAGGGGCCCAGTATCATCTCTACAAATGTGAGGGACAAATTCAATCTTGACCATTCACATTCCTCCACATGAAAACCACAGATCCCGATCCAAGCCTTTATCATCACCCAGTCAAAGGTGACTTTTGAGTAGGTCAAAGATCAGCGACTCATCATGTAGGAATCCATGATGATCTTAGGTCAAAGGGCGTTGTGACGCGGTTATGCATGAGAAAAGTTTATGACTAAATCCATGCAGCTTTCTCATAGTGGGTCGGTCCAGCACCTTGTACCCTTACAAGTGCCTATGACTTTGATTCGTATCTCCATACCTCATCAAAGTCATACTGGTCTTATTTTATCTTCGCTCCCACATAGATGACCGACCAGAGACATTTACGATAATCTTTAAGAAATATCCAAGGATACAGTTATCACCATAAACATGCAAATGAAATGATAACTAAAGGAGAATACTTTAAATAACATAAACGTTCAAAGTACAATGACTTGCCCTAGGGCATAATTTCCAACAGACTCCCACTTGCACTAGGTGCAATCATTAATTACTCTAATTCCCATTGCCCTAACATGACGCTCATGTGACGCTTGTGCAAGCGACTTAGTAAGAGGATCTATTACATTTTCTTCTCCTGGTACTTTGCATATGTTTGTATCACCTCTTTCATTGATTTCTCTGATAAGATGAAATCGCCTGAGTATGGGCTTGGTCCTTTGATGTACCTAGGCTCCTTGGTCTGCGCAATAACGCCGCTATTGTCACAGAACAAGACTATTGGATCTGAGATGGTATAAACTTCCCCCAGTTCAGTGATGAACTTTCTGATCCAAACGGCTTCCTTAGCTGCATCGATGCTGCTATATACTCAGCTTCTGTTGCAGAATCTGCTTAGAGCTCTTCCAGCTTACCGCACCACCATTCAACAAGAATACATATCCTGATTGTGATCTTGAATCATCTTGGTCAGTTTGGAAACTCGTATATGTGTAACCAGTCACACAGAGCTCATCCTCCAAGCTACCATATACCAAGATTAAGTCCTTAGTCCTTCTTAAGTACTTTAGGATATTCTTGACAGCAATCCAGTGATCTTCACTGGGATCTTGTTGATATCTACTGGTCATACTCAAGGAAAATGACACATCTGGTCGAGTACATAACATGGCATACATGATAGATCCAATGGCGGAGGCATATGGTATCTTACTCATGCGATCTCTTTGATCTTGTGTGCTAGGACACTGATCCTTACTGAGATGAATGCCATGAGACATGGGCATGTTACCCCTTTTAGAATCCTGCATATTGAACCTATGCAGTATTTTGTCTATGTATGTGTTCTGACTTAGGCCTATCAGCCTCTTGGATCTATCTCTATAGATCCTGATCCCAAGGATGTAAGAGGCTTCGCCTAAAGGTGATCAATGTAGCCTTTCATCTTCAAAACATGAGGGCTAACTGATGCAACTTCAGCCATCTTGCAGGAATGTAAGGCCTTAGTGGTCTCATACCTCTCTTGCCTTGACTGTTGCTGGAACATTTCCATGGAATATTTCCTTGGAGCATCAGCCGCAGGCTCATCAGGAATGGGTTGATCAAGGACATAAGCCTTTCTTTCCTGCTTGAGAACAATTCTCAAGTTTCTAAACCAGTCAAGAAAGTTTGTCCCATTAAGTTTGTCCTTCTCAAGGACAGATTGCAGTGATAGTGTTGCGGAGTTACTATTCGACATGATTCTACAATTAAAAGATATGAAAAGTTAGTTAATAATCTCCCACTGAATTAACAACCCTCATTGCAATTAGTGGGCTAAGATCCATATTTGGCTTAAATTTAAGTCCGCTTTGGCAGGACGCTTAAAATCAAGTTATTTAGGTAGGCAACGTCTTCGCCAATTACATCGCATGTAACTCTTAGATCTTTATGGGATTCGATCATTATATGACCGGCACGTTTAATCCCATCTAATGCCTTGAGATCCAAAACCGTTTTGATAATCTCAATTAAGTCACGACAATAATGAATGTTGAGAATCACCATTAGCCACGCTTGTCTCACCAAGATAACTCAAATGCATCCACTTTGGTGGAACATACAAATGGGCGATCTAGATTTTGACAAGTATTCATTAATTGACGGCATTACGACTTAAGATTTGATTTAGAGGGTATATTCCTATTAATTCTATTAATCCCATTTATATGAATGCAATTACTATTGTATCTCATATAAACTGTAAACTAATCATGCAATGATCAAATCAGAACATAATTAAAACGGTGACACAATATGGCTCATTTAACCTAAAGTCCTCTCAAGCCAATGATGGGACTTCTCTAAATAATAAAAGAAAATATATAAGGAGAAACCTCGTTTCACATACGAGGGGAGTGGGATGAGAAGAGAATGTACATCAAGAATATTTAGAGAAAGGCATGGCACGCAGGCTTACAACATTTGTAAAACTCTAGAGCCATATTGTTCACCATACCCAAATAACATTTGAAAGGTAAATCACATCATATATATTAATTCATACACTTATGAAATAAAGTATTATGATTAAATTATCGAGTTCATTAAATTAACATGTTGATTGATTGATTGAATTTAATACAATGAATCATATTCATTACTTGATTGATTGGAGTCCATTACTTGTCAACCAAGTCATATTAAATTAACATGTTGATTGATTGATTGAATTTAATGCAATGAGTCATATTCATTACTTGATTGATTGGAGTCCATTACTTGTCAACCAAGTCATATTAAATTCATACCATGATATTACATTACATTAATATAATATAATGATTTAAATTTCCGCGCTACGAACAATCAGCCGGGGTCCCTACTACGGTCCCGCTTAGCGGCCGGGGTCAAGGGGCAACGCCCCCATTAGAAAAATTTTGTTTCAAAACAACATATAGTTTTTGAAAAGTTTTCTTGAAAAACACATGGTTTTCGAAAATTGCTTCCAAAGTTGCAAACCCCAGAGGTATGAACGTGTGATCTTCACATATTTCCGTTACTAATCCAAACATTTCAGATACATACGAAAATAATCACAAGTTCGACTAGCAATCCATAGAAACCCTAACATGAACGTATGATTTAAATCCTACGCGAACAACCGATTCAATCGCATAACAAAATTAGGTTCAAGCATACATATCGATTTCAATGCATACGCAGATTTTGTTTATTGCATATATCACATATATTCGCATATAGAAAACCCAATCTAAACGCATGGTTGATCTAGCTCTAATACCATTGTTGGGATTTGTACACACAACGGAATTATAAAACTTTTACGAATCCCAAAGAAGATCGCTCAACCGCGTTTAAATCAAGGTTTGTTAGAAAACCGTACCTATGCGTAGGATTGAGAGTTGCGTTTGATCCGGTCTGGTGCGCATCTCCTTCTTGATGCGTTTCGGCCGTCGTACGTCTTGAACGTGGTGCCATCGCATTTGATCAAACAGAAGCAGACTTTTCGAGCCTCCTCCCTCTACCGGTATCCACACGAACAGCCTTCGAACACGGGCGGTAGCGTGTTGGCACCCTCTCCCTTTGTGTCTCACATTTTTCTCTAGGTTATTCTTTGGTGGCTCTCTCAATTCATTTTCATATCACTAATACGACTAGATCACCATCCTTTTATAGAGTTTCTAAAACCCTAATGAGCCGTATTAAAATTTTCAACATTAATCTTAATTAATTGTTGAATTCGAATCTGAATTAAATCAATGCATTAATTAAAATCTGTCCAACAGATCTAATCAAATATATTTAATTCGAATTATGAGCCTACAAATTTAATTGATCTCCATGAATTAAATCTGAGATACCATATCTCTATTTGTTTTAAATATTTAATTTATCAAATAAATTAAATACAAAACAAATATTATATAATGATATCATTATTAAATAATATCATTATTATTCAATTTCGAATTAACATATATATATATATATATATTCATCCTAGAATAAATACAGTATTCATTAAATCATAGACATATCTAAGATTCAATGAATCTGGACACTATTGCTCGTGTTGGGCTATTCTTGTGTGTAACCCTACAGGCCCACATGAGATTGGCAGTGGGCCAATACTGTACCAGCCCACAAGCCGCAAGTGGCCTCTAGCAAGACATTGCGACTACCCAATTCATATGGGGATCGATGATACGATGCAACCTATCTTACAACCATGTCACGTCCCTTTTGTCACGCGATAATTTGGTCAAGGATGAGGCATGGATAATGTCAACTTCCTGTTCTTGATCACTACTTTCTCGATTCTCGAGTAGTCTAATTGAAATGGAAACTCCTTTCCATCGTAGTATGGCCATACGTTTCTCAGACTTACTCATCAAGGGGCCCAGTATCATCTCTCTACAAATGTGAGGGACAAATTCCATCTTGACCATTCACATTCCTCCGCATGAAAATGACAGATCCCGATCCAAGCCTTTATCATCACCCGGTCAAAGATGACTTTTGACTAGGTCAAAGATCAGTGACTCATCATGTAGGAATCCATGATGATCTCAGGTCAAAGGGCATTGTGACGCGGTTATACATGAGATAAGCTTATGACTAAATCCATGCAGCTTTCTCATAGTGGGTTGGTCCAAAGACCTTGTACCCTTACAAGTGCCTATGACTTTGATTCCTATCTCCATACCTCATCAAAGTCATCATCGGTCTTATTTCATCTTCGCTCCCGCATAGATGACTGACCAGGGACATTTAGGATAATCTTTAAGATATATCCAAGGATACAGTTATCACCATAAACATGCAAATGAAATGATAACTAAAGGAGAATACTTTAAATAACATAAACGTTAAAAGTACAATGACTTGCCCTAGGGCATAATTTCCAACACTTGTGTGTGCCCAAATCAACAGTTTCTTCTCCCTGACCACAAGTGGATGGATTATAATTCCTTGGGGAGCAAGAAATCCATAATTTAGTATCTCATAATCACCTCGTACTACGTGCTTCCCAATGTTCCAACTTCTAACCCCGAAACGCCATGTGTCCGACGTAGCATTACTACTACTGACTGTTCCTTCTCTACTTGGTCCGAATACATATTCTCTTTCTCTCCCTTGGTTGGACACGCATACCTTGTCCCACAGGGTCAGTGTCCTTGTTCTACTAATGACCTCCGTCACTTGTACATTACTTTGACTTAGGCTCCCTCGAGCTTACTTCAAGTACAAGTTACCTCGCTGTTGATCATGTTTCTTCTTATTTTGACTTAGTAAATTTTTATTCAATTTTAACCAATGGTTTCTCATCTTGGGGTCCTTAAATAATTTATTCCATAATTTCCGGAGGATTAATGCTTCGAATACAAACCAAAATGCCTCATTTCTTCATTAATACATGACTGTACACAGATTACAAAAGTTGGGGTGTTACATTTCTTCCCCCCTAAAAATAAATTTCGTCCTCAAAAATTAGCTATACGTCAATCATACTCTTGGCCATAAAATCCGGATAACGCTTTTTCATGTCCTCAACTGTCTCCCATGTCGCTTCCCTCGGAGATAATCCCTTCCAAACAACCTTGACAGAAAGAATGTTCTTCCGCCGGAGTTGTTTCTCTTGTTCATCAATACTTCGTTCAGGTTCTACCACAAAGGTGTGATTGTCTTGGACATCAACATCCTCATACTCTAAAACATGCTTCGGGGCCGACTGGTACTTCTTCAATTGGGAAACGTAAAAGGCGTCGTGAAACCTGCTGAGGTTTGGTGGCAATGCCAACTGATATGCCACTGGTCCCCGTTTCGCTAGTATCTCAAAAGGACCAATATAACGAGGACTTAGTTGTCTCCACTTTATCGCTCTACCGATTCCAGTGACGGGAGATATCTTCAGAAATACATGATCACTCACTTCAAACTCCAGAGGTCTTTTCTTATTTGCATAACTCTTTTGTCTGCTCTGCGCTGCAAGGAGCCTCTTCTGAATCAAACTGATCTGCTCGGACATTTCATCAACCATTTCAGGTCAGAACAACTTCCTTTCTGATAACTCTGTTCATCCAAGTGGTGATCTGCGTTCCCTCCCATACAACGCCTCGTAAGGAGCCATCTGTATACTGGAATGGTAGATATTATTATAGGCAAATTCTGCCAAAGGCAGACACCGATCCCAACTGCCTTTGAAATCCAAAACGCAAGCTTGTAAGATATCTTCTAATGTCTGGATTGTCCTTTCTGATTGCCTGTCAATTTAGGGGTGGTAAGTTGTATTGAACTTCAGCTTTGTCCCCATTGCCTCATGTAACGCTTGCCAAAATCGGGAAGTGAATCGAGGATCTCTGTCAGAAATGATGCTCTTTGGTGTACCATGGAGTCGTATAATTTCTTTGATATAAACCTCCATCAACTTTTCCGGAGAATAATTTACACTTATAGGGATAAAGTGTGCCGATTTTGTAAGTCGATCCACTATCACCCAAATAGCGTTGTAGTGCCTTATCTTGGGAAGGCCTACTACTAAGTCCATGGTGACATCTTCCCATTTCTATTCGGGAATCCCGATTCCTTGCAATAAACCTCCCGGTCATTGGTGCTTAATCCTAACTTTATGGCAAGTTAAACATTTGGCAACATACTTTGCTAGCTTATCCTGCTCCTGAGCTTCTACGATTTCCGATCCTAACCCGTTCTTCTCATGACTGACAAGGAAATAAGCAATGTAGACTTCAGGGAATTTACTCTTACTTGTCACCACTCGTCTTGACCGATTCAAATCTTTAAAATCCTCAACCAACTTCGACTCTGCTATCATCATGGATGCTACTTGCACACCATTTATCATACCACATTCTTATCTATTTTATACCCAAGTGTGGTACTTAACCATCCAGGACTAATTGATTCATCCTCACAACGTATGGTTATGCAAGTCTTACTGCCTTACTTGTTCTGCCTCTCGGCATATTGTATACTGTCCTTCCGACTCATTCTATTATCATAGCATGGAATTTTCTTGCCTTATCGACCAGGGAATCACCCTCAGGCCTTAGGCACCTCATCCTCGATCTGGTACAGATCATTGTTTTGCCCAATCCTCAGGATGCACTCTAGGCACGTTAATCTAAAGTCATCATGCCAGTAAGGATTCCATACAGTGCTAAGCTTCACAAGTCTAACAGTCCAGGGACACCGCCTCGTGCCAACTTGCACATTAAGTCTTACTGCCTTGAGCCTCTGCTCATTAATTTTGTCGAGATTCCTCAGTTTTAAGCTCCCAAATCATTTCCCTCTTGGTGAGCAAAGTAACTAGCATCTAACTTAAATGGTTCAGGTTTCTAGACCATTCTATTAGTTTCTGTTTCTGTATTAACATAATCACCAACTGCACCACTTTTCATTACAACAGTGACGACAATCCTGTCACTGCTTATTATGTTGTCTCATACTTAAAATTTCAAATGTTCACACATTTTGTAACGTACTGGTACTGCTTTACCAAAGACCCTGTAAGATTGAGAATATTCAATAATATTTTCCAAGGTTGAATATCCTGTGTGATATGATTTATTATTGAATATTGATTATGTGGGAGAAATTAGACAACAAACACTGAAAAATGAGCTAAAAAATACCCCCTCAAAAAATGTGCAACAAAACCCAAACAAGCAAACCCAGACAACAACACCGAAAACCAAACACAAAAATCGAGAGAACCTACAACGAAACCAAACACGCAAATCAAGAAAACCTGCAACAGAACCCAAGCATGCAAATTGAGAAAACCTACAATAGAACTCAAACAGGCAAACTGAGACAACGATGCTGGAACCAAACACGCAAACCGTGACAACACACAAACCAAGTGACACTTGTCATCATGCATGTTGTTAGCTCCTGTGTTTTTGATGGATGACATTGTTTAAGTCATTAAATTAAGGTATGTTTGCTTAAGCAAGGAACTGAACCAATAAAGCATATCAGACAATCTTGCTCGAGCAAAGTACAGAGTCTTGCTCGAGCAACATCGAGCAAGATGAAATTCTGTAGTGTGGAACACCTTGCTCGAGCAGACATGAAGGTGTTGCTCGAGCAAAGACGAGAAGCCTGTCTCAAAATAGAATTTTCCCAAGCAAAACTAGAAAGCATGCTTTACCATCATGCTCGAGCAGGTTTGAAGGTGTTGCTCGAGCAAAGTCGAGTAACAGGTCTTTACCTCATAAAGTGAATCCTGCCCGAGCAAATCTAGAAAGCATGCTCGCATACCTTGCTCGAGCATGAAGCAATCCATGCTCGAGCATCATCCCTCAAAAACATATCTTGCTTCTGTATTCAGCTTGCCCGAGCATGAATAATTTCATGCTCGAGAATCGTGCTTGAGCAGACAGAAAAGCATGCTCGAGCATCAGCGACTCTGATATGTTTTTCATATCTTAAGAAAAGTTCACCCAAGCAAGAATGTTGGCTTGCTTGAGTAGTGTCAAGATGAAGTCTTCTTTCCTGAACTGATAAGTAGCTGCCCGAGCATAAATCATTCATGCTCGAGCATCAGCGACCAAGACCAATCTCTAGGCAATTCAAAGGAGCTTGCTCGAGCAAGCATGGATCATTGCTCGAGCAATATCATCCCTGGTTTAAAATCACTATCTTCTGAGTTTCATGAATCATAGAATGAACCTATGCTCCTTTCTAATATTACATGTTATGATTACCAAATGCTTTTAACCAATCTGTTCATGAATTTCATATTAATTAAACACGGATTACCAGTGAATTTGAATAAAGCGATCTCATCTATCAGAAGCATTAAATGCAGTTACCTAAACCAGTGCTAAACATGTAAAGGAACTCTGATCGAAGTAAAGTATCTATGCTATTCTGTCTAAACATTAATGCTATTTCACAACGGCAAAACAAAAAGAATGAAAGAGAATGTCAACTATGCACTTTCGACTTGAAATCCTTGACGAAAAACTTCATCTCTCTAACATGCACATTGAAGTCTCTCAACATCTATTTCACAAGCTTCACCAACGGTCATTAATTGCTTCCTCTATAAATAGCTGAAGCATTCAACTCACCAACTACCGAAATGCTGTACAATTAATTCGAGTTCAATTTTATTCATTGTTTCAACTGTTTCATTAATATCTTCAGATATTCTCTTGTACTTCAGTGTTCATTTATATCTACTCGTGAGGAGTCTTCAAACACTTATTCATTTCATTCAGATATTAAATCTTAAGGTTAAGGAACCTTAAGTGAGGGTGTATCAATTACAACTTGTAAGGGGGAGTGGAGTCTGAGAGGATTATCCTTCGTTTACAGAGTGTGTAATTGTTTTAAAAAGATAGTGGAATCCCAGCTGTTCTGGGGACTGGACGTAGGTTAGTGATTTTGGACCAAACCAGTATAAATTGTCCTGTGTCTACCTTACTTCTCTGTTTCTATTTTTACTTGTCTTCGTGTGAATTTTCAAAAAGAATTTTTGAAATCACCTATTCACCCCCTCTAGGTGATATTCCATCTTCATTTGGTATCAGAGCACGGTTTCTCAATTGGGCTTAACATCCCGAGATTGATCATGGAAGGAATATTTCCAGACGTTGCTTCGATTAATCGTCCTCCAGGCTTTAATGGCAAACACTATTCATTCTGGAAAGCAAAATTCAAAGTTTTTGTGTTAGCTATTGAATATGGTCTCTGGCGAGTAATAGAGACTGGTGATTATGTTCCTACAAAGATCGAAGGAGGAATTGCCGTCCCAAAGACAGAAGCTGAGTTCGATGAGAATGACAAGAGAAACATTACTCTTAATAGTAAAGCTATCCTGATGTTACAGAGTGCTCTCAGTCAGAAGGAGTATTTCCTAATATGCAACTTATCGACTGCAAAATAAATGTGGAAGGCTCTGAAGGTAGCATATGAAGGAACCACCGGCATTAAGGAAAATCGTATTAGTACTCTGACTACTGAGTATGATCTTCTTCGAATGAAGACCGGAGAAACTATTGCTGAATTTCAACTTTGCTACACTCATCTTATCAATCAACTAGCGGCCTTGGGAAAGACATATGATCATCGTCCTCAAGTCAGAAAAATTCTCAACGTTCTAACAAAAGAATGGGAAGCAAAAGTCACAGCAATAGAGGAGACTCGTGGAGAATCAATGGCTTCGATTCTTTGCTTTATTCATAAGCTTATCTGAATATGAAAGCAAGCTGAAATTCAAGAAGGACCTGAACGAAGTCAACCCTACTCGGAGCAAAGGTATTGCTCTTAATGCTGTGAAAGAAAAGGAAGACAAAGATGAAGACGATGATGATGATAAGATGGGCTTGTTCGTGAAAAGATTCAAGAAGTTCTACAAAAAGGATCAAGGCTTCAGGAATAGGTTCCAGAAAGGTGGTTCTAGCAACATATGAGAATTCAAAGATAAAGATCAAATCATTTGTTACGAACGCGAGAAGCCAAGACAGTACAAGTCGGAATGTCCCCAGCTGAAAGATAATGGTAAAGAGAAGAAGAAAAGGTTCAATCAATTCAAGAAGAAGGCCTATGTATCAGCCATATGGGGTGATAGTTCATCAGAAGGAGAAGGAGAGAGCGAAGAAGAAAAAGAAATTGAAAATGTTTGTCTAGTAGCAGAGGAAGAACAACCGGATAATGAAAAAGAGGTATATGAATCACAACCCACTTACGATGAATTATTTGATGAGTATAATGAAATACAAGCTGAGTTCGAAAAAGTGGTTGAGGAATGTATAAACCTGAAAATGGTGTTAGTTCTCTATGTGTTTTGATGATAACTGACAATTGTAAACACAAGTTAAAGTTTGTCTTGGTAAAGTAGAAAAAATCACTGTCAAGTGAATACTCGAGTATTGGTTTCAATACTCAAGTATTGAGTTGACAGAGAATGGCTCATTTTCATAAAGATAAGCAATAGTCGAGTATTCCTCTGAATACTCAAGTATTGAAGTTACAGAGAGCATTCCAAGTTTTTCACTATGAGTCAATACTTAAGTCTTGGTATAAATACTTGAGTATTGACCATACAGAGAATCTTTCACTAAACGGAAAAATGGTCAATACTCAAGTATCCATTTGGATACTCAAGTATTGGTTATACAGAGAGTCACCAAAGTATTCCAACATGTGAATACTCGAGTATTGGTTTGAATACTCGAGTATTGGACTATCAAAAGTTTCAAACTTTACACATGTTTATGAATACTCCAGTATTGAAAAGAAAACTCAAGTATTGATTTGGCAGAAAGTTTTCCAAGTTTTTGAAAACATCTGAATACTCAAGTATTAAGTTGATTACTCGAGTATTGGCCATACAGAAAGGCTTGCTATTCACAAGTGATTTGTATACTCAAGTATTAAAGAGAATACTCAAGTATTGAGTTGGAAAAGATTTCACAAAGTTTTCCAAATGATTGGAATACTCGAGTATTGAGGTGAATACTCGAGTATTGGTCATACAGAGAGCTTGACTCCTTTTTCAAATGTTTTGAAAACTCAAGTATTGATTTGAATACTCAAGTATTGAGGTTTTGGACTTAAACTTATTTTCACATAAAAGGTTCAAAACTCGAGTATTGGTTCCAATACTCGAGTATTAGTCTTATTCAAAGAAATGGTCCAAAGCTCAAATCATGAAGTGCCTCTCTAGAAGATGAATACTCGAGTATTGATGTGTATACTCAAGTATTCATATTAGTGCACAGTGACATACTCGAGTATTGAAGAACATACTCGAGTATTGGTCGCGGGTTTTGAAAATCAAGTTGAACGAATTTGTGAAAACCTCTTTGTTTGATCTCAATACTTGTCATTATTATTCTCTGATATTCCCAGCTATGTTTAACCACTTTTTTGGTGAGTTTCAGATAAATTAGAGAATACTAATTGAAGGTTTAAAGCAAAAACAAAAAGCATGTCAAATCATTAAATGCTCAACCCAGAAAGTTGCATACTTTTGGGTAATCCTTTTGCTCAAGGATTAATGTCTGCCTACCACATCTAGTAGCTACTATTCCAACGGATTAATATTCAAGAAGTCAACTCTGAACCTCTGTACAAATGGATTAAGTGAAGAGTAGAGAGAGAAGACTCCAAAGTGCCTCCAACAGCTATATTAATATCACAACGGTCATAATGGAGCATGCAATGGATCTTTAATGCTCTCTTAGTATAAATAGAGCAACATTCAAGTCTTCTCAACTAACACATCTGCTGAAAACAAAATACATTCAAGTCTCCAACTACTCTTTCAATTTTTACTTGTAAAGTATCTGTTGATACATTAAGCTTCAGTTTTTATCATTATCTACTCTTAGAGAGAGTTTCTTTTCTATAAATCATTTATTGTAAGGAATCACAAGTCATGGGACTTGGTGATTGGGTTCATTGATTGCAACTTGTAAGGGGGAGTAAGTTCTAGTGAGAGAATTACTCTTGAGTACAGAGTGTGTAATCAATTGAGATAGTGAAAATCTCAGAGAGTCTGGGGACTGGACGTAGGTCAAGAGATTGGACTGAACCAGTATAAATCCTTGTGTCTCGCTCTTCTACTCTCATCTTAGTTCATCTCTGTTTTTAGTGTTAAAAAACAGAGCAATTCTGAAAATATTTTTGAAATCCCCAATTCACCCCCTATTGGTGATTTAGCTCCACTTTCATTTGGTATCAAAGCAAGGTCTTCTCTGAAGAGATTAACACCTCGAGAAGGATCACTATGGAAGGTATTCTACCTGATGGAGCTTCAATCAACTGACCACCGGGATTCACTGGAGAGTACTACTCATTCTAGAAAAGCAAATTCAAAGTCTTTGTAATGGCTTCTGAGTATTCGAAAGAGGAGATTATGTTCCATCAACTACTGAAGATGGAGTAAGAACTCCAAAGCTCAAAGAAGAATACGATGAGAATGACAAGAAGCTGGTCACTCTTAACAGCAAGGTTGTTCTCATGCTCCAAAGTGTGAATACTTTCGAGTATGCACTAAAACTTTTGCTAAAGCAATGTGTCCGCCTTGGAATTGGCTCACGAAGCAACCACTGGAGTCAAGGAGAATAGAGTTAACATCCTTATGACTGAGTACGACCTTCTTCGTATGAAGTCAGGGGAATCGATTGGTGAGTTCCGGCTTAGATTTACTCATCTGATCAACCAACTTGCTGCATTGGGAAAAGTCTATGATGAACCAGTTCAAGTCAGAAAAATCTTGAACATTCTTAGCAAGGAATGGGAAGCCAAGGTTACTGCCATCGAAGAAGCTCATGGCGCATCAGTGGCATCTGTAGCAGCCTTATTTGGTAGCTTATCTGAATATGAAGGCAAGGTCAAGTTCAGAAAAGGACTTGATGAAATCAATAGCAAGAGCAAAGGCATTGCTCTTAAGGCTATCAAAGAAGCTAAAGAGACAGATGATGAAGAAGAAGAAGATGAAGAAAAAGAGCTTGGCATGATCGTTCAAAGATTTAAAAGATTCTACCGAAAGGATCAAGGACACAAGAAATTTCACAAAGGCAGCTCCAGCACTGAAACAAAGAAGCCAATTATCTGCTATGAGTGTGAGAAGCCTGGCCACATCAAGTCTGAGTGACCCCAGCTAAACAACAAGGACAAAGAAAAGAAGAAGTTCAACCGATTCAAAAAGAAAGCCTATGTCTCAGCTATTTGGGAGATAGCTCATTTGATGAAGATGAAGCGATGAGGAAGACAAAGCAAATATATGTTTAGTTCTTTGAAGAAGAAGAGCAACATGACAACAATGATGAGGTATACGATTCAAAACCATCTTATGATGAATTGTTTCTTGAGTACATTGTTGTTCAAACGAGAATTTGAAAAACTTGCTGAAAAATATCTTGCTTTGAAAAAGAAAAATATAACTCTTGAACAAGCAAGTTGAAAAGTCTTCCCATCTTGAAAATGCTGTTTGTGAAGATTGTCTTGATCTAAAGGAAAAGAATTTACATCTTACAAAGGCACTTGAGAAATTCACTAGAGGTAGTGAAATGCTCAATGTCATCTTGAAAGAATAAAGATTTACAAATGATAGATCAGGAATCGGTTACAAACCAAATTTTGATAAGAGAAAAGGCAAAAGAAATTTGGAGAAAAGACTTATATGAACTACTTTATCATCAACATTATTCACGAGGTTCTATCTTTATTTCAATCCTCAATGTGACAGGGGTATATCCTAATATCATTCTCTTACCTCAAGGTTACTCATCAATCCTCAATCATACCCAAACAATTCAGTATCGATCAATATACACAGGGTTCCTACTCTCAGGTACTAGAACCTTAGTTCAACCTCATTCACATTTAAGATCAGATTCTAGCCTAGTCTCAATCATAACCTAATATCCTCATAGCATCTCTAGGGATAACTATAAGTCAAAGCTTAAAGTACTAAAGCCTCAAACAAAGGAATCTCAAATTCCTATAATACTTCCCAGGGGGTTACCCATCTCGAGATCTCTCTTGTCTAAGCAAGCTTAACTTCCTAGTGCCAATCTTGTTCTGGGGTACTCATACGAGTACAAACCATTTGCCTTTCCAGAAACCGGGTATCAGTTTCTCCATATACTTCCCTTCTAATCTTCATTGTGGGAATTGGTCCCTAATTTCGATATCAGAGACCCCAAGGTTAGCCACAAAACTCATACTCTGTGCTACCTCTTCTATCACAAGAGTCTTACCTGTTAGCTCCCAACGTTTGTTTTGATGGTAACTAACCTTTACAAGAAGATCTTGACTCATGATTTAAACCAAAATGTTTTACTTTGTGAAATTCACGTCTGCATAATATCTGTCAGATTGGCTCCAGCCAAAGCCATCTGACTCAAGCCAAAGTCCTTTCTACATTTGACAAAATGTGAACGTTGGCTCTAGCCAACTCTGGCTGACTCGAGCCAAACCCTGAATATATAAATTACTATTTTATTCAACTTGAGCCTAAGAGCATTGGTTCTAGCCAACTTTTCGACCGTTACTTTTAAATGAACTTCTGACCTCTAGCCTACTTTGTGTAACTAGAGTTTTGACTCAAACTGGAGCCAGAGAATTGTGACTCGAGCCTAGAGTGCTTCCATAGATTAATTTGACTCTAGCCTACACAATATACCTTGAGTCTTGACCTAAACTTGAGCTAGAATCTTCTGACTCAAGCCTAGCATGTTTCATCCGAACAATTTGACTCTAGCCTACACAATATACCTTGAGTCTTGACCTAAACTTGAGCCAGAATCTTGTGACTCTAGCCTAGCGTGTTCCACCAAAGTAATTTGACTCTAGCCAAAAGAACCCGACTCTAGCCAAAATGTATCAGTTTGAAAAACCTTTGTTCCAAACCCTGTCAAATCTCTTGTTATGGTTTATATACTTTGCATCTTCTCTCATTACTATTTCTAATTGCGTTTAACTAGTTTGTTAATGAGTTTCAGAAGAGTATTATGGGGATTAACGCTAAATTGCAATAAAGCAACAATGTGTCGAAGCATTTAATGCAAAGTAGAGATATTCACCATTCTTGCAGATGACCTTCTGACAACAATAAAGCTTCACTACTATTTCCTTCATACATTCTTACCTAGTCTCAACAGACAATTTGAATAAGGAATGTCAATGTTGGAGATTCAGCGAATACGATTAGTCCGAGTAAACATTCTTCAACGAAAATATTTATTACACTCAACGGCTAATTTAAAGAGTCTCAACGGATAAACTTCAAGCTTCTACAACGGTCATAAATGCCACCAACTATAAATGCCAGAAGCATTCAAATCTATAACTACTGGAAACTCTGCACATTCAATTAGTAATTAAGAGCATTTACTGTTTCCACTCTAAGTAATATCTTCGGATATATCAAACACTTTAGTGATTATTAATCTATTCTTTTAGAGAGTTCCTTATTGATTATCCTCTTTGTAAGAATCCCAAAGTATTGGGACTTTGGGATTGGGTTATTTGATTACAACTTGTAAGGAGGAGTAAGTTCTAGTCAGAGAATTACTCTGTGAAGTTACATAGTGTGTAATCATTTGAGTTAGTGAAATCCCGGAGAGTCTGGGGACTGGACGTAGGTCAAGGATTTGAACCGAACCAGTATAAATCCATTGTGTTAAATCTCTCTTACCCTTACTCTGTTTATCCATGTTTCGCACTATCCCAACAGAGCATTTTCTCGAGAAAATTTAATATCCCCAATTCACCTCCTATTTGTGATATTACGTCTTTCATTTGGTATCAGAGCTAGGTCTTCTCTGAAAAAGATTAACATCTTGAGAAGGATCATTATGGAATGTATTCTACCTGACGGAGCTTCGATCAACAGACCACCGGGATTTAGTGGAGAGCATTATTCTTTCTGGAAAGCCAAATTCAGAGTCTTTATCATGGCATGTGAATATGGCCTATGGAGAGTATTTGAGTCTGGAGACTACGACCCATTGGTTCTCGAAAATGGCGCCAGAGTTCCAAAGCCTAAAGATGCTTATGATGAGAATGATAGGAGAAATATCACACTCAACAGTAAAGCTATTCTGATGTTGCAAAGTGCCTTAAGCCAACAGGAGTATTTTCATGTCTGTATTTTGCCAAATGCAAAAGCCATGTGGGATGCTCTAGAGATAGCTCATGAAGGAACTACTGGAGTAAAGTAGAATAGAATCAATACTCTCATAACAGAATATGATCTTCTTCGAATGAAGCCTGGTGAATCTATCAATGAATTTTGATTAAGATTCACTCATATGATCAACCAGCTTGCTGCATTAGGAAAAGAATATGAGCAACCTGCCCAAGTGAGGAAAATTCTCAATATCCTCAACAAGAACTGGGAAGCTAAAGTCACCGCGATTGAAGAAACTCGTGGCGAATCAATGGGATCTGTGGTAGCTCTCTTTGGTAGTCTCTCTGAATATGAATCCAAGCTCAAGTTCAAAAAGGGACTTGATGAAGCAACTGTCTAGAGCAAAGGTGTTGCTCTTAAAGCTGTCAAAGAAGCTAAGGAGACAGATGATGATGAAGAAGAAGACGAAGAAAGAGAGCTGGGAATGATTGTTCGAAGATTTAAAAGATTCTACAGAAAGGATCAAGGATACAAAAAGTTTCACAAAGGTAGCTCCAGCACTGAGGCAAAGAAGCCAATCTTCTGCTATGAATGTGAAAAGCTTGGCCACATCAGGTCAGAATGCCCCCAACTGAAGGACAAAGACGAGAGACAAGAAGAAATTCAATAAGTTCAAGAAGAAAGCTTATGTCTCAAGTAATATAGGAGACGGCTCATCCGATGAAGATGAAGTGAAGAGAAGGACAAAGCTAACATATGCCTCGTAGCTCAAGAAGAAGAGCACTCTGAAAATAGTGATGAGGTATATGATTCACAACCAACTTATGATGAGTTATTTGCTGAATATAACCTTGTGCAATCTGAATTTGAAAAACTTGATGAAAAATATCTTGTTTTGAAAAAGAAAAATATAACTCTTGAACTGCAAGTAGAAAAGTTTTCCTGTCTTGAAAATGTTGTTTGTGAAGATTGTTCTAATCTAAAGAAAAAGAATGTGCATCTTACAAAGGCACTTGAGAAATTCACTAGAGGTAGTGAAATGCTTAATGTCATTTTGAAACAGCAAAGATTTACAAATGACAGATCAGGGATCGATTACAAACCAAACTTTGACAAAAAGAAAGGCAAAAAGAAATTTGGTGAAAAGTCTTATATGAACTATTTTAGAAAATCTATTCACTCTTCAAATCCTTTTTCTCATTGCAATTATTGCAATCGGAAAGGTCATACTACTTCTTCTTGTTTTCATAAAAAAGGAAAGAAAGAGTAAACCTTTAGGAAATTATCAATGGGTGCCAAAGGGATCTTACAAGATTCCTAAGACACAAACTAACCCCAAAACACCTAAGAAAAGATGGGTACCTAAGACCTGATCTGTTGTGTTTTGCAGGTCTGTCTAAGAGCATCAAATCCCAACAAGTGGTATATTGATAGTGGATGCTCTAGACATATGACGGGTGACCAATCCAAATTTGCTTCAATCAAGCCCAAGGATGGTGGCAAGGTAACCTTTGGTGGAAATTAATCTGGAAAGATTGTTGGCATTGGTGAAATTGGAAACAGTGAAGGACCACAAATCAAAGATGTCTACCTAGTGGAGGGACTTTGTCACAATCTCCTCAGTGTAAGCCAAAGCACTGATAAATGTAACTTAGTTATCTTTGATTCTAAGGAATGCTTGATTGTCAGTAAGGATATTCTCCCTTTGAAAGACATAAAATCAAAAGCTTTATTCAGAGCTCCTAGAGAAAGAAATTGTTATACACTTAATTTCTCTAGAAATGGTTCTGTTTCTGAAAAATGTTTTGTTAGTAATTTGGATGATAGTTGGTTATGGCACAATCGATTAGCTCATGTCAACATGATCCAACTTGACAAATTACTTAAAAAGGATTTGGTTATTGGTGTTCCAAAACTTTATTTTAAAAATGACATGATTTGTGATGCTTGTCAAAAAGGGAAACAAACCAAATCTTCCTTCAAATATAAAAATGAAATTTCAACTAATAGACCTCTTCAACTACTTCATATGGATCTAGTTGGACCAGCTACAGTAAAAAGCCTTGGTGGCAATCTTTATACTTTGGTCATAGTTGATGATTTCTATAGATTTGCTTGGACTATATTCTTATCCTCTAAAGATGAAACATTTGATCAGTTTGTTGTTTTTGCCAAGAAGGTCCAAAACGAGAAAGGTTTCTCTATTTCAGGAATTCGAACTGATCATGGAGGAGAATTCAAAAATCATGCATTTGCAGAATTTTGTGACAACATGGGAATTGATCACAATTTCTCAGCCCCGAGGACACCTCAACAAAATGGTGTTGTGGAGAGGAAGAATCAAGTCCTCACTGAGATGGCAAGAGCTATGCTAAATGAGAACAATACTTCCCAAGTATTATGGGCTGATGCAATGAGTACGGCTTGCTACATCTCGAATCGGGTATATCTCCGGAAGAAGTTGAACAAAACTCCCTATGAGTTGTACAAGGGAAGAAAGCCAAACTTGGCTCATTTGCATGTTTTCGGATGTAAATGTTTCATCCATAATAATGGTAAGGACAATTTGGGAAAGTTTGATCCCAAAGCGGATGAAGGTATATTTTTGGGTTATTCAAATAGGAGTAAAGCTTATAGAGTCTTTAATACTCGTACTCGTATTGTTGAAGAGTCTATGCATGTTGTATTCTGTGAATCCAAATCTGATAAGTCCCTGGATGATGATGAGGAAAAAAATTTCAAAAATCAATTCTTTTCGAAAACTACTTCTGCCTCTATTGAAAACCCTGAAAATGTTTTTGAGGCTGATCCTCAAAATAATTTAGAAAATCCCGATCAATCTCAGCCTAGAGCTTGGAGGTTAATTATGAATCACCCTTTGGATCAAGTGATAGGTGATGTAAAACAAGGTGTAAGAACCAGAAATAGTACCTTGAATGAAGTGACTTTTTCTGGCTTTATATCAGAGATTGAACCCTATAAAATTGATGAAGCCCTTTCAGACAATGATTGGGTGATAGCAATGTAAGAGGAGTTACATCAATTTGATAGAAATCAAGTTTGGGATTTGGTACCTAGGCCTAACGACCATCCGGTCATTGGCACCAAATGGGTATTCAAGAACAAACAAGATGAATCAGCAATCATTATCCATAACAAGGCAAGATTGGTTGCTAAAGGCTATAATCAAGAAGAAGCAATTGATTATGAGCAAACTTATGCTACAGTGGCAAGATTGGAAGCAATAAGAGTTCTTATAGCCTTTGCTTGTGTCAAAGGATTCAAGCTCTATCAAATGGATGTAAAGAGCGCGTTTTTAAATGGTTTTATTTAGGAGGAAGTTTATGTTGAGCAACCTCCTGGTTTTCAAAATGATTATCATCCAGATCATGTTTATCGCCTCAAAAAGGCTCTTTATGGTCTTAAGCAAGCTCTAGAGCTTGGTATGAGCGATTAAGTAAATTCCTTCTTGATCAAGGATTTATTAGAGGAAAAGCATATACAACTCTCTTCATAAAGAGTAATAAGCTTGGTGAAATCTTAATTGTTCAAATATATGTTGATGACATTATATTTGGTGCTTCTAATGATGCTTTGTGTGAAGAGTTTGCTAAGAATATGCAGGGAGAATTTGAGAAGTCCATGATGGGAGAACTCAACTATTTCCTTGGTCTGCAAATCAAGCAAAGGAAAGATGGAATCTTCATATCTCAGACCAAGTATCTCAATGATCTGCTGAAGAAGTTTGGGATGGATCAATGCAATGGAGCTGATACTCCAATGAGCTCAACCACTGCCTTAGATGCTGATGAAGAGGGCAAAGACTTCAATATCACAAGATATAGAGGAATGATTGGATCATTGCTATACCCACAGCAAGTTGTCCAGACATCCAATTTAGTATGGGGATGTGTGCAAGGTCCCAATCTACTTCCAAGGAGTCTCATGCTGAGAATGTGAAGAGAATTTTCAGATACCTCGCTAATACAAAGACCCTTGGTTTATGGTTTCCCAAAGGTCAACCTGAACATTTGGTGGCATATTCAAATTTAGACCATGCTAGGTATAAGACGGATAGAAAGAGCACGAGTGGCCAATGTGAATTTCTTGGTGGCTCACTTGTCTCCTGGTTCAAGCAAAGAAGCAAACAAGCGTGGCCGTATCCTCTCGAAGGCTGAATATGTGGCGCCTCAAGTTGTTGTGCACAAGTCCTATGGCTTAAGCAACAATTATCTGACTTGGGAATCAACTTGAAGGAGATCCCAATATTGTGTGACAACACGAGCACAATAAGTTTGGCAAAGAATCCAGTACAACATACTCGGACCAAACATATTGATGTTAGACATCACTTCATAAGGGATCATGTTCAGAAGAAAGATGTTAAAGTAATGTTCATCCCAACTCATCTCCAGCTTGCTGATATTTTTACTAAGCCTTTGGCCAAGGAACAGTTCACATTCATTAGAAGAGAATTGGGAATGGTAAATCCCAATGAACTGTAAGTAATGTTAGCCTAAATTAAAGTTAAATGTGTTTTGATGATTAATAAGGACTAACTTAAGCATCAGAGTCTTTAGATTGTGTTTTTGCAGGACTCTGTTAAGGTAAGAAGAAACAGAGGTAATCAGAGTATGAATTGGCTCAAGTCTGTTCCAGTGAAACTCAGGCCAACTTCATAACAAAGTCCATCTTTATCGCCAAACTCGACCTGTAACTCGAGCCATAACAAAGCAACCTCGAGCCTCATCAAAACAGAAAGATAAGTTTTTTGAGAAGGCTTTTTGGCTCAAGCCAATCGACTCTAACTCGAGCCGTTGCGACTCTGCAGAGGCAAACATGATGAACACACTCGAGCCTGCTTGAGACACCTCAAGTTTAAGGCAAAACTCGAGCCAACGAGAGGTGACTCTAGCCAACGAGCATCAACCTTACACTCCAGATTAGTACCTTTTTCACTTAGACTCGAGCCTCTGAATCGAACACTCAAGCCTATATATTGTTTTGCTATATACGCTGCTATGTGATAACTGAATATTGCATACACTTCTTTTTATCTCTTGATTAATAATTTAGGACTCTTTAGTTAATAAATAATGGCTTTTATACTTATTTGGGCTTTGGGCCTTTGATTATATTTTAGCCATTTTTAATAATAAAATTCTAGTTTTACATTGCTTCACTATTCCTACCATAACTCTTGAACCAGACATCGGATTTGCCTCATTTTTGTTTCATATTTCAGATGATTCAGAGAGCTAAAATTGTTATGCAGACATGAAGGGAAAATTCGGACAAGAGGGCGGTCGATTTTGGAGCCGAAGTCGGATTTTTATTTGGACTCGAATTTGTAATTAAAGCCCATTTTTTTATTATTTTCTGTTTTGAGCCTGAATTGTGGATTGGAGCCCCATTTCGTTTTTCCATTTTAGGTTAAGTGAGGCGCGCAGCCACAAACAGATTTTCATTCACGTTTTTACTCAGTTTTGGATTAAAATACAGAAGTTTCATTTTCTCTCAACTGTTCTTCATCCGTTCATCGTGTTCTTCGTGTTCATGATGAACTTCTTCATCTCTTTCTCATTTTCGTTCTGCATAGCTATGATAGGCTAGGCTTCTGTGATTGACCCATGGATTGAGGATTCCACGAATTTAGAGGACACGCGCTTCAATCGGTAAAGTAATTCGTTTATGTTTATTTTAATCGGATCCGATTATAATTGCGTATTAGGTATTAGATTTAATACCTAGATTGATATCCCAAGGAAATAGGTCGGACCGGGTTCTGAGAGAGCATTGTGCGATCGCACAGCGAGCTCGCCACGTGTTCGATCAAATGCTAGACGATCGTCTAGTCGAGGGAATATCTGGACAAATGCAGAGATTTCGGTTTGTCCAGAATAAATCACGAGTTTGGTTATTATCTTTTTGTCCGATGAAGGTTATGGAATCCCAATTCTGGGTTAATCGTTTTTAATCTGATTGATCTTTTTTTCTTGCTTTCTATTTTAATCTTTACTGCATTAAAAACAACTCCCCCCAATTTGTTACTGTTCTGTTTCGCTGCTACTGATTTAGACCGACTGTGAATTCGTTGGGAAACGACCTAGGTTACATTATACTGCAAATCCTTTTCTAATCTGGTTATTTTGGGAGATCACGGAAAATCTCTGTCAAAATATGGCACCGCTGCCGGGGAATTCGCATCGGTTTCATTTGCAACAGTAGTTTTCGGATGTTCGGGTGGCTGGACAGAAATTTTGCTGACCCAGATCACTCAAACCAGGTCTTATTCACAAGGAATTGGGCATTCTAAACAAGAGTCACTCTCTTAAGAGTGAGGTCTGACCTATTTTCCCCAAATTCCATCGTTTAGACCACTTTTTCGTTGTTTTAAGTTTATCTTTTATGATTTCTACTAGGGCATTTTTTTTCGGAGGATCTCCAAATGGTCTGAAATTTTTCTAGGTGATAGAAAATGGCCTAACTCACTGGGCACACCAAAAATCAAGATTGGTATTCTTATTTTCGCCATATTCCATCGTTTAGACCACTTTTTCAATTTTTAAAGCTTTTTTATTCCATTTTTGGGTTCCCCAATGGTCTAGGAGTTGCCCTGTCCAAGTCCCATAAATTTTAAAAATCATTTGATACTGTTTTGGACTTGTTTTGGTCAAATTCCAACATAGGTTTTTTCTTTTTGTGTTTTTGTTTGTGTGTCATCTTAGTGTTTCATACTTTTTACCACTTGTAGTGGAATTTTTGTAATTCTGATTTTTACGGTGGCATTTTCGTAATTCTGATTTTCGCAAATTCTCCGCCTTATGTTTATCTTTGCATGAGTACTAGGAGTACTATTAATCCAGAAGACTTGTTGCCATTTGATCCGAAATAGAAAGAACAATTCTTCTTGCTAGAAGATTTGTTAGGCTAAGTCGTGGGATTAATACTGAATTGGACATTGAACTTTAGTCTGATTGTGTCCACTCTGTTGATCTTGACTCTGATAGTACTTCTGATAGTCTTGTTGTTTTCACTGATTCTAGTAGCAATTTTGCTAACTCAGAAATTATGGCAGAAGAGCAAGCAGCTCGTCCCACTTTGAAAGAATTAGCTACCCCTGATGTGGGCAATCAAAATTTGTGTATTCAATATCCTGAACTTGCTACTAACTTTGAACTAAAATCTGGTCTTATCCATTTGTTGCCCAAGTTTCATGGTCTTGCAGGTGAATGTCCTCACAGGCATCTAAAGGAATTCCATGTGGTATGTAGCACAATGAAACCTCAAGCAATTGATGAGGACCACATTAAGCTGAGAGCTTTTCTATTTTCCCTAGATGGCGTGGCTAAGGATTGGCTATACAATTTGCAACCAACATCGTTGGGAGTTGGGATGATATGCGAAGTTATTCCTAGTGAGGTTCTTTCCTTCCTCAAAAGCCATTGCTATTCGAAGGAGATCACTAGTGTTAAACAAATCAATGGGGAGACCATGTATGAGTATTGGGAGAGGTTCAAGCGATTGTGTGCAAGCTGTCCACACCACCAGATTTCAGACCAACTCCTAATTACACATTTCTATTCTGGTTTGTTACCAATGGATAAAAGTTTCATGGATGCATCCAGTGGTGGGGCCTTAGATAGCAAGACACCTGAAGAGGCTCGAGAGTTGATATCTACTATGGTTGCTAATTCTCAGCAATTTGGCACCAGGGCCAATAGTACTCCTGTTTACCAGATTCAAACACCTCCGGTCCAGTATGATTCTCAGAGATTGGAGAATAGACTTGATGATCTGACTTCCATTGTGAGGTAGTTGGTAGTGACCCAGATAGTACAATCTTCCCCCCCTCAGATTGGGTACTCATATGGGTTCTGTTCTGACCCTTGTCATTCTACTGATTCTTGCCCTACTTTGCATGATCCTACTTATCAAGATCAGTCGGTAGCTGCAGTGGGCGTTTTCCAGGAAAGCCACAATACCAGCAGAATAATGCTTATTCTAATACTTACAATCCTGGTTGGATAAATCACCCCAATTTCATTGGAACTAGAATCGAGAACCGGGGTAACCAATATCAGCAAAATTCCGGGAATTACCAACGAGAGACGTACTGAGACCACGGAATTTCCAACAGCGATGCACCTCCTTTGCCTTTTCCAGCACCACCTCCTCGACCAGCCATATGTGCACCTCCACGCGGGCGGCAACAACAAAGAGCTAGTACCAGTAGTAGTGGTTCTTCACTAGAGGATATGATGAAGCAATTTGTCACAGCCAATATGCAGTTCCAACAGCAAACTGACACTTCCATTCATAGTTTGCAAACACAGATTGGGTAGTAGTCTACTATGTGTTAGTGTTAGAAAAACAGAGCTTTTCTGAAAGAATTTTTAAAATCCCCAATTCACCCCCCTCTTGGTGATTAAGCTCCACTTTCACTACACAATATACCTTGAATCTTGACCTAAACTTGAGCCAGAATCTTCTGACTCAAGCCTAACATGTTTCATCCGAACAATTTGACTCTAGCCTACACAATATACCTTGAGTCTTGACCTAAACTTGAGCCAGAATCTTGTGACTCTAGCCTAGCGTGTTCCACCAAAGTAATTTGACTCCAGCCAAAAGAACCTGACTCTAGCCCAAAATGTATCAGTTTGAAAAACCTTTGTTCCAAACCCTGTCAAATCTCTTGTTATGGTTTATATACTTTGCATCTTCTCTCATTACTATTTCTAATTGTGTTTAACAAGTTTGTTAATGAGTTTCAGAAGAGTATTATGGGGATTAACGCTAAATTGCAATAAAGCAACAATGTGTCAGAAGCATTGAATGCAAAGCAGAGATATTCACCATTCTGGCAGATGACCTTCTGACAACAATAAAGCTTCACTATTATTTCCTTCATACATTCTCACCTAGTCTCAACGGACAATTTGAATCAGGAATGTCAACATTAGAGATTCAGCGAATACGATTAGTCCGAGTAAACATTCTTCAACGAAAATATTTATTACACTCAACGGCTAATTTAAAGAGTCTCAACGGATAAACTTCAAGCTTCTACAACGGTCATAAATGCCACCAACTATAAATGCCAGAAGCATTCAAATCTACAACTATCGGAAACACTGCACATTCAATTAGCGATTAAGAGCATTTACTGTTTTCACTCTAAGAGTAATATCTTCGGATATATCAAACACTTCAGTGATTATTAATATGTTCTTTTAGAGAGTTCTTTATTGATTATCATCTTTGCAAGAATCTCAAAGTATTGGGACTTTGGGATTGGGTTATTTGATTACAACTTGTAAGGGGAGTAAGTTCTAGTGAGAGAATTACTCCGTGAAGTACAGAGTGTGTAATCATTTAAGTTAGTGAAATCCCGGAGAGTCTGGGGACTGGATGTAGGTCAAGGATTTGGACCGAACTAGTATAAATCCATTGTGTTAAATCTCACTTACCCTTACTCTGTTTATCTTTGTTTCGCACTATCCCAACAAAGCATTTTCGCGAGAAAATTTTATATCCCCAATTCACCCCCCTCTTGGTCATATTCCGTCTTTCATTACCTTACTGGAGCCCAACCCTTTTCCTTAGGGTATATATCCTTTCTGCTCCATTTGACCAAAATTACATTTGTACCCTTAACCCAGTACCTTTTTCCAGTATCGTCCAAACCATGCTCTGATACCAAACTATTACACCCCTACCGGCCTCGCCCTTTTGGATAGCGGGTTAGAGGGATCCTTTTCGCTTATTGCCTTCCTTGTAAATTATTCCCTTTTAACAGATATTAGAGTGTGCGCGGTAGAGCATATGATCGGTTTGGACAACTACATTATACTGGTAAAGGTACATACAAAAACATAAAGTAGTCCCCGTAGGGTTAAGGGTACAATCGTCCAAAAGAAATACTGTACAGTAAGTATACATCATATAGTCATCCAAATAAAAACATACAAAATGAGATAAGGCATTCCATACGTCTTCAATCTTTAGCTTCATCGCTCTTACCCTTATCTTTTCCACAGTCCAACCGGCCTACCGCCTTACACCTGTATCTTTGAAACCAGTCTAGAGTTCATAGTTGAACCCCAGAGTAACTGTTAGACTCATATACAATATGTATGCAATGCATGTAATGCCAATCACAAACGGGAAGAATAATTCTGCCTCTGGCATAGTGAAACTGGCATGTATTTCTGCCTCGGGCACAATCCGCAGGACCGCCTGGTCAAGACAAGCCCCCGGAGCTGCAGCGCTACTAGGGCTTCCGTAGCTAGGGCGGCCATCCCTAACCACCAACCCCAAGAGGTCTCAATAGCCACCTATGAACACACAGTCACATAGGCTCTACCTACCTCACAGAACTTGGCCCTCAGTAGTGACCTAAGAACAAGCAGTCCAATAGGTACCACCTACCCTACATGCCAAGGGCCTCCGAGTAACCTAAGGACACGCAGTCCAATAGGTACCACAGCCCGACATACTCTGGACTACAGCAGCAACCCAAGGACACACAGTCCACTAGGTGCTACAGCCCAATCCCTACATCATGATAAAACACACATGCAAGAGTAACACGAGTATGTAAGTTAACAGTTACTACCTGGCACTTCTTGAAACCCGCAAACTCTCCTCTTGGTACTGAATATGTATGCTGAAAAACCTGACTATCACCCAAGAGGGGGGTGAATCGGGTGTCGGATAAAACTTTTTTAAAACTTAGAAAATCTTTTTGCAACTTACTAAAGGAGGTTTGAATGACAAGTAATAATTTATAAAGCGATAGACGAGTCATTCAAAACATATATCTTTGGAATGTAAGAGTTTAGGGAAGAGAATATGCAAACGAGAGATTATCTTTGGTTTGGCCCAATCCTTGACCTACGTCCAGTCCCCAAGCAGCACTTGAGATTTTCCACTATCTCCTTGTTTAACCAGGCACAAGAGAAAGGCCTTTACAACCTCACAAATTTAGCCGGGCACTTGTGCAGCCTTTACAATCTCTTTCCGAGATATCTTCTTACAATTACCGACTCAGTACTCAGGATGATCCTTTCACACTAGAACTCACTCCCCCTTACAAGTTGTAATTGTACACCCACACTCAAAGGTTCCACAACCTTGAGATTTGATCACTAAACAGATAATCAAATAAGTGTTTAGAATCTCTCACAGAGTAGATGAATGATAATCACTGAAGTACAATACAAATCATCTCACTCTCTATGATAAACTATGTAAACATTTGAAAAACAGAGAGTAAAATAAGATGAAGATCAGAGTATGAGAATTTTGAATTTGTAGGCTTGTGTCTTGCTTCTTCTGTCTTGAATCTAACTTCTTTTATAGGTAGAGATTAATATATGACCGTTGGATGAAGAAATATAGCCGTTAGAACTTCATTGTTTTTGAACCAGTGACGAATACTCGAGTATTCATTTGGAAACTCGAGTATTGAGGTTGTTGTGTAACTCCAGGTTCCTCTATGTCTGATCAATACTCGAGTATTGAGATGGAAAATCGAGTATTGGAAGATGCTTTAACATTTGCTGCTTTCTGTCTGATGGAAACTCGAGTATTGAACTTACATACTCGAGTATTGCAACTTCTTGAACAAACTGTCAAATTTCGAGGGTCATATCTCCCTGGTCTGAACTCCATTTTGGTTCGTTCAACTCTTGATGGAAATCTCTGTGAGGCTACTTTCATATACCACCAATTTCAGCTCAATCGGATTTTTAGTTTGTGAGTTACACTCAAAACATTAAAGCTTGGTTTGCTGTGTGGCGTGGATTTATCTGTCAACTTCCAAAATTCATAACTCCTTGATCTGAACTCCTTTGGGCTTGAATTGTATATCCAAATGATTATTTGGGAGTCTAGTTTCATATGCCACTGATTTCACTTTAATCCGATCTCTGGTTTAGGAGATATCATCAAATTACCAGACGTCGCCCGTGCTGAACGTGAAACAGAGCTGATCACCACTGCATACTCAAGTATTGACTTGGATACTCGAGTATTCCTAGTCCAGAGACGCCATAGATGCTAAAGACACTGCAATACTCAAGTATTGATGAACATACTCGAGTTTTGACTCCTAAACTCGAGTATTGAGTTCTTTACTCGAATTTTCTCATCCTGAAGCTGATTTTTGCTGACTTGAATTCTTAATTGAGCCATTCCAACTTCCATATGATCTTTGAGACTTCTAGCATCAATATAAGAACTTGAATAATGATATCTTCATTCCACTCAGCAAGTTCTTCCTTCTTCCATTTCCCAACTTGATCATTCTTCATCATTCAACTCTTTCTCTCTTCTCTTTTCTTCTTCTCTTGATCATTTTTAATTCTTTCTTTCTTCTCTTCTCTTGATCATTCTCTGTCATTCAACTTGTACTCATCATTCTTTGCAAGTTCTACCTTCTTTAATATCCATAAAGCTGAGCCTATTCTGAATTTCTTCCAGAAGTTCACGTGTCGACTTTTTGTATCAACACTATTCATGTATACTCCTCTGTAGCTCAAATATGATGAAGCTTTATTCCAACTTTTGTTTGATCATAGAGACTTCCTTATTTCTTTAGTCTCCTTTCTTGGGCAATCTCTATAGTTCAACTTAGAATAATCTTCTTCAATATCTCCTTCTTGATTAATCTCTATAATTCAATTTGGATTAATCTACATTAAATACAACAGTTAGTCAATGTAGGAGATAACTATATTACTCAATCTTTTTGCTTTTAATAATGGCATCTATATAAGACATCATCAAAACTAATCATATCTAACATATGCCACATGTACTATCCCCCTAAACATAGCCAAACATTATGCTTTCAATCACCCATTCAAACTTTACTTCAAGTTTCCTAAAATTCGCATAGTACCAGAATTTCCAGAATTCTTGACCCTACTTTGCTGATTTGTAATAAATTCTAGAAACATCATATTGACACAATATCAGGGGCCTTATAACCCTTAGGATGTCTATTTTATAGGAAAAATAGTCTCCAAGGCCATCCGGGTTCGAGTCTTTATCAGATTCCCAAAACTTAGCCACTGGTCCGAAACAGAATCCATGTCTTTAGGTCATTTTCAATCTTAAATAACTCTTGATTAGAAAATCCAAATGACACGAAATATTATACAAAAATCATCCTTAGGATGTCTAGGTTTACCATGAAAAATATCAAATCAAACGGAATCCATTTAATATTTTAAATCTGTTCATAAACACACGCTACCCATAAACCGTAAGAATTGGCTGATTTTCGTATATTAAAGACTTAGGCTTTTTGAGTTTGGAAAAAGGTGATCCCACTTGAACCCACATAAAAAACCCTTCTGGATCCATTGAGAATATTAAAAACATGAAAATTCCACTGCCTTCCTACGAAAACACCATAGGGCAGAAGTGAAAGTAATTAGGTTGCCGGTTAGGGAACTTACCATAGAATGTCGATTACGGGTGCCTTCCTTCTCCCTTGGACCAAAGCCCTCAGCTGTAGACTCCCTCCCTTCTCCTCAATTTCGTGCTTGGCTGGAGGAAAATGCAGGGGAAAGGTGTCCTTATATAGGCTCCAAGGGTGGGGCCCTTGTCCAACTTTGATCACGATCCAACGGTCGGGAAAATTCTTCGGATTTAATTATAATTTACTGACTTGATTCTCAAGGCTTCTAGAGATCTCCTTTGGGCAGATGGGGGCGCATTCCAAGACCCAAAAATGAGGTTCCAAAATTTCCCCTAGTGGTGGTCTCTGAAATTGCTAATTGTAGGTTTTAGGCCTAGGGGTAAAACGATCATTTCACATTGTTCTCTCTCCAAGGCCGTGGGACCCACAAAATCTACCCTTGGATATGCCATAAATTTCCTTTAAGAGTCGTAATTACATGTCATTCAATTGTCATGTCACTTTCAAAAGATGTGGTCCAGATTAAACCGGATTATTTTTCTCTCTCTCTCATCATAATTACTTGATGTGACTTTCTCTCTCTTCATAATTACATGACATGACCTTTTCTTTCTCCTCTGGGCCCACCAAAATTTTTCCCCTTACAGTGTCCTGGGCCTAGGCCCAACTTCGGGAGATCCTAACTGGTCCCGCTTTGCTCCTTTTTGTTGGTTACATTTTCCTCGTAATTTGTGCCCTTCAACTGGACTTGTGTGGGCTTTAATCAACAGTTTCTTCTCTCTAACCACAAGTTGACGGATTAAAATGCCTTGGGGGGCAAGAAATCCATAATTTAGTATCTCATAATCGCCTCATACTACGTGCTTCCCAATATTCCAACTTCTGACCTCGAAACGCCACGTGTCCGACGTAGCATTACTACTACGGACTTTTCCTTCTCTACTTGGTCCGAATACATATTCTCTTTCTCTCCCTTGGTTGGACACACATACCTTGTCCCACAAGGTCAGTGTCCTTGTCCTACTAATGACCTCCGTCACTTGTACATTACTTCGACTTAGGCTCCCTCGAGCTTTCTTCAAGTACAAGTTACCTCGCTGTTGATCATGGTTTCTTCTTATTTTGACTTAGTAAATTTTTATTCAATTTTAACCAATGGTTTCTCATCTTGGGGTCCTTAAATAATTTATTCCATAATTTACGGAGGATGAATGCTTCGAATACAAACCAAAATTCCTCATTACTTCATTAATACATGACTGTACATAGATTACAAAAGTTGGGGTGTTACACAGACACTCTGGGATTTTACTATCACAGAACTTGATTACACACTCTGTAACTCTTGAGTAATCTTCTCACTAGGACTTACTCCCCCTTACGAGTTGTAATCAAATATCCCAATCTCAAAGGTTCCACAACCTTGAGATTCTTACAAGAATGGATAAGATTAAAGACACTCTTACAAAGCAGATAATGATAAAGACTGATGAATAGATATCCAAAAATATTACACAATAGTATGAAACAGTAAATGTGAAAGTTTCGAATTGAATGCGCAGAGTTTCGGTAGTTGGAGAATTGAAGGCTTCTGGCTTATATAGATGTCTTCATTAATGACCATTGAAGCCCTTGAAAGAGCCGTTGTGAGTAATGAATATAGCTGTTGAACAACATTACTCAGACTCTTCGGATTCTCCAAATGTTACCCGTCATTCTTTGTTTGACATTCCTTATTCCATTTGTCCATTGAGACTCAACAATAAATGTGGAATGGAAATGACCGCAAGGCCTTATCTTTGCTCAGAGAGTTATTTTCCAAATTTGTGCTTCGTCTCTGCTTTTCACTTAATGCTCTGACACATAATTGCTTTATTGCAATTTGGTGTTAATCCTTATCAAGATCATCTGAAACTCATTAACAAACTAATTAAACATAGTTAAGAATAATAATGAGTGATGATATGAAGTAGATAAATCATACTTAGAGATTTAAGAAGTTCGGAGACGATGATTTACAACAAGAGATGGATTAACTCGAGTAAATAGTTCTTGCTTGAGTCAAGAGTTCATCTATGTTTGAAAAAGATAACTTGGAAAATCAATAGACAAAGCACATGCTCGAGTTAGATAAGGTTTGCTCGAGTTTAGGTCCAAACTCGAGTCACCGAATCCAGACTCGAGTCTATCTTCATTTGAAAATATATCTTAGAAAAACATTGAAGATGACTCTGAGAAACTTTAACTCAAGTCTCTGAAGCTTGGCTTGAGTTTATGTCTAAAGTCTAAACTCGAGTCATGTAAGGCTGGCTCGAGTTAAGAACCATTTTCACAAAAGGTTATCGAGAGGCTTTTCGAAAATGGTTTGAAAACTTGTCCTAACTTGAGTCATTAAGTGATGGCTCGAGTTAACAAGATATATTTGAATATAACGTTCAAAACCTAGGCTCGAGTTACAGATCACTAACTCAAGTCAATTAATCTTGTATTTAGAAAAGACTTGAAGTTCGCAAAGATTGACTGGAGTTACCAGGCATTGGCTCGAGTTCACATCTAAACTTGAGTCTATAAATGTGTGGCTCGAGTCTATAAACTATTCTGGCTCAAGTCACACAAGGCTTGGCTTGAGTTTGATAACCCAAACTTGAGTCAATTTGACAGTAAATGTACAAGTATGTTTTGATTCAATTTTGATCAAGTTAAAAATATTTTGGCTTGAATCATAGACCATACTATGTTTACAATTGCCAATTATTATCAAAACACAGAGAACTAACAGGTGGAAGCAGGGAAAGGTAAATGAAGATATATGGCATCAAGTGTCCGAGCCTGAATTCAGGTCATATGCATCATACTAGCCAATGAAGGAGGCTTGAAAGCATCATCCAGGGATTGGATGTCTGATCGAAGGCCACTGAGGAAACAATCCCAAGCAACGGTGTCCAGAAAATGAACATCCATCAACAAATCATCGAACACCTCTATATAGTCATCGATTGTCCCTATCATACTCAACTTCTAGAGTTCCACCATGGCGCTAATACGCCGTATCTCTAAGAATCGACTCTCTAATTCCTGAATGTGCTTGTCCCAGGTCACCTCATTCTCAAAATGCCTTTTCGAAAAATTCAAATTTTACTTTAAGGATTTCCCTTCCAAATGAACACTCAACAATCGAATATGATGCTCAATCAAATTATCGTCGATAGCAAAGAATTGGCAGCAACGATAAGCCTACCTTAAGAAGTCGGATCCATCAAACTTGGGAAACTCAATTTGGTTGTCCTTTGTCGGTGAAAAACAAGAGTGGTTTTTGACACTGAACCATTGAAACTGAGGTGACATCGAACGATTGAAACTGAGGTATCAACATTCGATGTGGCAAAGACACAAACTTCCAGCCTGGAAGTGGCCGGGCGTCGCTAGGTTTGTAACCTTCACCGCTAACTTGTCCATGCAAATCTCAAGGCATGCCAACGAAGTCTTCAAATCTCCAATATCAGAAGAATTTTGGTGGATTTGAGCACGAGTATTCTCCATTAACAAATCATTGAGCTCTAGGCATTGTTCAAGTTTCATCAGGGGATCGAAGGAGCGAGTCTCAGGAGCCATGGAGCCAGAGATGGCTCTTATACCAAATTGGTATAGGCCAAAGGAATATCGAGAGAGAGAGAGAGAAGGATTCCGATCTTATTCAACAACCCAATGGGGTTACACGTGTAGGCTATATACCCCTTTGATCTTTATCTAGTTGCTTAATGAACTCATCAAACACCTTAACCACTTACCCACTTGGCACTCATAGATTGTTACCACATAATAAGTAATATAAACATATTGTTATTTCTTAAACGAAAACTTAGCAAGACATACTCCTCATTGTTACTGTACTCGTGAGTAATTAAATCTCTTTCTTTTTTTTGTGATAAAAAGTTTAGGTGGGGTAGACATGGTAATCCACTGAAAGTGGGGCGTCTCCTGGGTTCAAAGAAATGACTTACGGAGAATTTATAGATCGCCTACCAATGACGCCCTCACATCAACTAGTGGGTATCGAACCCTTTTGGGGTGGAGGCCAACACCTTAGCTAACTTTGTCACTCCTCGTTGGTAGTAATTAAATCTCTTTATTGTGACCTTATATTATTAATAAGGTTCCATTCCACCAAGCTAAGCCTAGGAACTGAAACAATGGGAGAACTTACGTGTACCAAACTCGCGGGTGTTTGTGTTTGTGTGTGTTTCTATATTATATATAGTGATTTCTCAACCTTCGCTCTCTCGTCTCCCATCTGACACATCATCGCTTCGGAAAAAGCAGATATAAGAGAGGACGGAGAATCGCCTCCCACAGGAAATAAAAGAAAAGGGCTTTAATTATGTTGCTTCATCTCAATCATTCTCTCTCCTCGATTCTTCATTGAAAACCCCCCACTCCCACTTTATATTCACCCTTCGTCGTCGTCGTCATAATTCAGAAACCCCCATTCGCTTATTTACCGTGTTTTACTTTGGAATTATGCTTTTGTTGACGGATGCAGACTGAATTTCAGGAGTCATTGATGGCTGTTATATGTAATAACTGCATCTCTGTTTTTATGTTTCGATCTGCGATGATCATAATGCACTGATCATAAACTTATTAAGCTTGCGATTTTATGTTCTGCTTCCATAGATTTTCTCGATGCTTTCTTTCTTGCCAATTTTGTGGTTGCGTATTCAGCAAGTGTGCTTCTCGATCGGGTTACTCATAATTTTGGTGATCGGGTGGAAAGTCAAACACCAATTTCTTTTTCAATTGAAAAAATTGATTGCGGAACCGTTTTTTGGGTTTCAGTAATCATTTCCATTTTGCTGGTTTGATTCTTTTTCATTGGGGTAATCTCAGCTGAATTATGATGAGTTCACATGGATTGTGTTTTCCTCAATTTTGATTTCGAAATTCCTTTCCTTTTGAGTTTCTTTTGGGTTCAAGAATATCCTCTCGTTCGACAATACTAATCTTCTGCTCAAAGTTTTCGCCTTGCAATAGCATTTTTCATCTGACGCTTCTTCTGGTTACGATTCGGGTGTTTGGATTCAACTAAATGAGTTTATTTTGCCTGAACAAAACGATTAATAGTGATTTTTATATATCCATTACTCTGATTTCTTTTTTTCTTTTTTTCAGTTGGTCTTTTTGAGCAAATATGGCTTTCTGATCTTCATTCATAGGGATGAGTGACATACCAATAGGTTGAGTTCTGTCTCTTCTGATTGCCTTCTGGTGTTATTATTTATGATGTCACACTAAATGGAGACAGTTTGTCCACAATACAGCTTTTTTTACTTTGTGTCACATAAGGATTTTTTATAAGGATTTTTTTCCTTTGTAGGTTTGATACCAGAGATTTGCTAGTCAATTGTAAATTTAAGGTACACACTTTTGTTTCAGATGCTATAATATTAGAGGAACAGAGAAATTAATGTAATAATAAAATTTGCACGTGTATTTTTCGTAATTCCTAGAAGTTTAAGACCTTTTTCTTCAGCAAAGTGTGGGCACTGCCTACTTCTCGCAGTGCCCATGGATGCCACTACGAGCGGAGCCCCAACTTTACAATACCATAGCATTCCTGACCAACCAGCTACTGCTATTGTTGCCACACCTCTTCAAACATTTCAAAGACAACAACGCCATTGCTATGGAAACTCAAGTCCTGGAGAGTTTCCCTTGTCTGCTAGCCACCCACATATTGTTCTTCATGTCCTCACAGCATGTAATTTGGATCCTGAGGACTTTGCTAGGTTGGAGGCAAGTGCTCTATATATAATTGTGAAGTCCTTCTTGAATGGAACTGAAGTTTATGTCTTTGGTTTTGTTTTTTCCCCCTACTTTATTTAATGCGCTGCTGTTGCAGGCAACATGCTCCTTTTTTAGGCAGCCAGCGGACTTTTATCCTGACTTGAGTTTGTCATTATCTGAGCTTGCTGCATTGGACATGTGCAAGAAGAGAGCTATTTTTAAGCCAATGACCAGTGAACAACAGCAAGAATTGAAGCAACTGTGTGGAGGCTCTTGGAAACTTGTTCTGAGGTATTTACGGGCTGGAGAAGCATGTTGCAGGAGGGAGAAATCACAGGCAATAGCAGGTCCTGGTCATAGTATTGCAGTGACATCAAAAGGGGTTGTTTACTCATTCGGCTCCAACAGTTCTGGACAACTTGGGCATGGCACCACTGAATGGGAATGGCGCCCTCAACCTATCAGGTCGGAGCAGTAGTGCTCCTTATTCCCCACAACTTATACTTTTAAAACTAAAGGAAAAACTGGAGACTGGACTATTTCATTTGAAGTTAACGGAAGTCCATTGTGTTGCAGAGCCTTGCAAGGCATTCGAATTATACAAGCAGCTGCTGGGGTTGGGAGGACAATGCTGATAAGTGATTCCGGGCAGGTATACACGTTTGGGAAAGATTCCTTTGGGGATGCTGAGTTCGTAGCACCAGGAGGTAATTCAATTACAACTCCACAGTTGGTAGAGTCTTTGAATGGCATATTTGTGGTTCAAGCTGCAATTGGAAACTTTTTTACCGCTGCATTGTCAAGAGAAGGCAGGGTTTATACATTTTGTTGGGGTAGTGACACCAAACTCGGCCACCACACTGATCCAAATGATCAAGAACCTCGTCCTTTATTAGGAGCTCTTGAACACATACCAGTGGTGCAAATTGCTGCTGGATACTGCTATCTGCTTTGCCTAGCTTGTGAATCAACTGGAATGTGAGCTTGTTCTTTATCTCCGTGTGTTGGATTGTTTCAACTTCAAAAACAACTCATTGGTTATTCAACAATGCTTAAGAACTTAAATAAATATCATATTTATGAAATCCTTTTGCAAATGCATGGACATTTGAAAAGCACATTAAGTCAGTTGAAAGTAAAATGTGCTGTCGAACAGTATTGTTTTGCCACATCAGTGCAAGAGTGCCTGATTAGTGGTATGACCATTTTTAGTATTGACTAATTATTTGATACTCTTGAAAATATAATAGGTCAGTATACTCTGTCGGATGTGGCCTGGGTGGAAAGCTTGGGCACGGATCAAGAACTGATGAGAAACAGCCCCGTTTGATCGAAAAGTTCCGACTTTTAAACCTTCAGCCCATGGTAGTTGCTGCTGGTGCATGGCATGCTGCTGTAGTGGGCCAGGATGGCCGAGTTTGCACATGGGGGTGGGGCCGATATGGATGCTTGGGTCATGGAAATGAAGAATGTGAATTAGTGCCTAAAGTAGTTGAAGCATTGAGCACTGTCAAGGCTGTTCATGTTGCTACAGGGGATTATACAACCTTTGTGGTGACTGATAACGGTGATGTGTACTCATTTGGATGTGGAGATTCTGCTAGTCTTGGGCATAACCCTGGAAATGATGGACAGGTCTGCTTTACTTCTTCCTGTGTCCTTATTTGAAGAGTTATTTGCTTGACTTTTCCAAACGAAGTGTGTTAAATATTCTCCTTCATGGAAAAGTTTTGAATTTGATTTTTTCACAATGAACAAAACCTAGGCACAGCTTTTAGGTATTTGCCGTCAGATTCTTCATCTAAAACATGACAAATGAAGAACATTTCCCCCCTTAAGACCAGCCTTATGACTGTATCGATTAATCAAGTATCCCAACTTTTTTCCCATGAACTCTTGACTTTCCAATGCGGAAATGAATACCAATATTTGGAGATAAAGAAGGAATCAACATTGGTGAAAAGTATCATGTCAATAATGCAATTTGTCTATCTAACCAGAGTGGGCTTTGTGCATTTACATGAACCCTTCAATGAGTTGTATTATTCACGACTTATGAACAATATGACTTTCTTTGATAAGTTGTGAACAATATGACTCGCTATATGAATTATATTGTATATTGATATTGATATTTTAGAGTCAGAGGATCATAAATCATTGAAGTCACTAAACAATGTCATGCTTTGCTTTGTACAGGGCAATGGGCATGCAAATGTATTAACTCCAGAGATTGTAACCTCACTGAAACGGGCGAATGAGAGGGTGGTACAGATTAGTCTGACCAATTCGGTTTACTGGAACGCACACACATTTGCACTTACTGAATCTGGAAAGCTATTTGCATTTGGGGCTGGAGACAAAGGGCAGCTAGGAACACAGCTTGGGGAGGACCAGACTGAAAGGGGGGAGCCAGAAAGGGTTGATATTGAGCTAAGCTGACAAATTCTTTATATCCTATTTATTATTAGCATCACCATGCATAGCATTTAGTGGTTTAATGTCTTTGTTTATTCTGTAAATAGCATCACCATGCATAATTTATATTTAGGCTTTTAATTAGTCCTTACATTGTGAATGGTCATTTACTATTTAGTTGCATTTGAATTGATTTCATAGGATATTAGTATTTGCTTTTGTTTTTGTTTCCTTACAGATGTCCATCTTCACTTTCTTGTTTGGACTTTTTAGTCATGCATATTTGGTGAAGAAAATAAAAATTAACAAAAAAATTGAATAGGTATATAAAGGGTAAGAAAGAATGAAGTTTCCAAATATACAATACAGATTAACTTGCAATGATTAGGCATATGATTGTTTACACATTTGATGCTTTGTCATTTTTGAGTTGGGTTTCTCTCCCATTTTTCTGGTGATGTTTATAAAAGGGTTAAGTATCAATTTTTCCTTTGAAGTACACACCCAAGAGCAATATTGCCCTCGAAGTTTTTAGCATAGCAATATTGCCCGCAAGTATCAAAATGTAGCAATGTTGTTTCTCCGTTAACAGTTCTAATGGTCAAACGTTAGTTGATCATTAGGGCTATTAACGGAGGGGCAATATTACTACGTCAAAAACTTCGAGGGCAACATTGCTCCTGGGCGTGTACTTCAAGAGCAAAACTGATACTTAACCTTAAAAAAAAAAAAAAAAAAAAAAACCTATTTTCCAATATCTTTTATTCATTAACCCCATAAAACCTTTTTCAACAATTAGATGATTTAAATAACCTAATTAAAATATTTGCTAAATATCTTCACCATATTCTTTATTATTTATCTATATCTTTTGGGCTACTAGGATTGTAATATTATTTCTTGAGAGTCCTAGTTAGAGTTAGTTTTATTGGGTTATAAAGATTCCTCTCATGTTATTTTGAATTTAGAGTCAAATAAAGAAGAATTATTCAATTTCTTTAGCAAGAATGGCTTGTTCATCACTATTCTGGATTGAATATCTTGTGGCTATTCGGGTAATAGGTGTTATAGATAGAATACCTCGTGGGTTATAGGACTTTTCAATTTAAATTCCATGTCTTTAGCAAGAATGGCTTGTTCATCACTATTCTGGATTGAATATCATGTGGCTATTCGGGTAATAGGTGTTATAGATAGAATACCTCATGGGTTATCCAAAATTTCTGAGTGCTTCCACATCGGAAAGTCTGACTTTTCAATTTAAATTCCATGTGATATATATTTAGATTTTTTTAAAAAAAAATTGAAAATCATAATCGATATAATCAATCAACATATGAAATGTCTAGCAAGAAATGTCAATCTCATCAAAATATATATAAAGCTCAAACTGGTCCATATAATGTAAGAGGTGTGGTATTGGCAAGATATCATTCTAATAATTTGTTAGGACTGTTTGCATCAGTAATTCGGTATTTGGAATATTTACTACACTTTTTTGGATATGATATCGATCGATCTTCTTTGTGATTGCTTATACTTTATTTTTAGGGTTAAGTATCAATTTTACCCCTGCAGTACACGCCTAGGAGCAATGTTGCCCTCGAAGTTTTTGGGGGGCTTAATGTTGCCCATGAAGTATCAAAATGTAGCAATGTTGCCCCTCTGTTAACAGCCCTAATGTTTGACCGTTAGGGCTGTTAACGGAGGGGTACATTGCTACATTTTGATACTTCCGGGATAACATTGCTACGCCAAAAACTTTGAGGCAAAAGATTATTCATGGGCGTATACTTGGGACAAAATCGATACTTAATCCTTTATAAAATATTATCTTAGTTTGCATCTTTTTAATATCTTGTTTATAAACATCAACTTTAATTTTTTTTAAAATAGCTTAAGGGTATATTTTGTCATTTAACACACAATAAAGAGGAATGAAGTTTCCAAATTTTGAATAAATTGTAATGACTAGGCATAATTGTTTACACATTTGATGCTTTGTCCTTTTTACAGTTGGGTTTCTCTACCATTTATTTTGGGCATGCTTATAAAATATTATTCCCTCTCGTCCTAATTATAAGACAATATTTGAGAGTTGATCTTGGTCCTAATTATGGGACAAAGTTCTAATTTTTGTCAATTTCTTCCCAAAATACCTGTATTGATACTTTCTCAATAATAATTAAACACAATAATACTTTAATTTTACACCTATATATTTTATATAGTGAGTAATACTTGTTACTCATTAATGTCACATACACCTCAATTCTGTTGTTTTTTGTTTTTGTTTTTTTCAATAAAATAATTTTGAGCAATTTTTGTCATATTTAATAATGACATCACTATTAAATTACGCTTCCAACCTCTAAAAGTAAACCAGAAGTTGTTGAGAGAGTTCGACGATACTGGACTGTGTGAGAGTTCGGAGAAGTCGTGCGTGTGGTAGGTGAGGTTCGACAAAGAATAAAGAATCAGAGTAACTGAATATCATTTTAAATTTTAAAAAAGGGCTTTTGGGAAAATAAATATAATTATCTAATTTAATAACTATCTGTAATCTCTTCAAAATTAGGTAAATATCTTATATAATTAGAACTTGAGGGAGTATCTTAGATTGTATCATTTTAATATCTTGTTTGTAAGCATAAACTTTGATTGTTTTTAATTTTTGTATATGTGTATACTTAGTCCTTTAATTTCACATAAATTTTCATTTTGGTCCCTTAATTTTATAGTTTATTTTAGTTCTCTAACCCTAACACCATTTTTGGGCAAAAACAAAAACAAAAAACCCTAACACCATTAATTTCATTAACAAAACAAAACAAAATAAATAAATATTGACAAAATATTTTTAAAATACTGAGTTATTGAGTTTAATGTTTTTAAAAAATAACAATGATTGGTTCAAAAGATTATCATCTGAGACCGATGGTATTAAAGTTAGGGAAGTAAAAAGATAGAAAAATAAAATTGAAAAGTTGGATGATCATATGTATACTTTTGCTGATACTCTTAACAATATTTTTGCCAATTTTTATTTTTAGTTAAATATTATAGGGTTCAAATTCTTATAACGAAGTATAGAATAAGATCTAAGTAATCATAGAATAATCAACAATTCAATGCAACAGTTTACAATATTTAGATGTTACCCAACTTTTAGCATTCGTAGGCCAAGAGAGGGATCCCAAGCAATTCCACTATGAACAAAATCTTGTATTAATGACCAAAGATAATACGCAAGACCCACTGATGATAAACACAAACACCATCATAAACTTAAAGGACCTGCATGAGCATCATCATTACATTCATCAACTAGAGATGTAACAACACAAAAAGTTAAGTATTATCAAGATTTATTTCCCGATAAATCAGTTGTAGTTTCCTATACTTGGTATTTACATACATTAAATCATAAGCATAACAAAAGTGTCATTTCCTAAACATAAGGCAAAATTGCCTCTCGGTAAGAACTTTGAGGACAAAATTTCCCTTTAGCCCTATCCTATAGTACCTTACATTAAATGCTTCATCTGTTCTTAGGTGTGCAAGTTAGATAACTAATCTATGTAAATTTTAAAAAATATACTTAAGCTAATTATTTATAAAAAATGTGTGATTGTTTTAATCATTTGTATTGAAATTTTTTTCCTTAGTGGAAAATCCCTCAATATGTGCAATTATTAAGGAAAATTTAGAGACAAAATTATAAATTTGAGAGAAAAAGTGAATTGAGATCGTCTTTACATATAAGAGGAAAACAAAATCTTTCAGAGACACTTTTGCCCCACAAGTTCAAAAAGGAAGCAATTCTGCCCTGACCGTTATCCCAGTTAATTTTGACTATTAGTTGACACAAATATGTTGAACTGGCAGTCCACATGTTATCTATATCATTTTTGTTTAAGTGTAAATTTGCATCAGATGTCCATATGTCATCTACTTCATTTTTTTTTCAAAGTTAGATTTAAAACTTTCAAGACAAGTTTGCACTTTAACAAAAATGACATGGATGATACGTAGACTATCATCTCAGCATATTTGATCAACTAATGGTCAAAATTAACTAGGATAATGAACATAGCAAAATTGCTTCTTTTTTTACCTTTTCAGAGCAAAATGGCCCCAAAAAAAACTTTTAGGGCAAAAACACCCCTTAAATAAGCTTGTTTGGGTTCACTTTTGTGGTCTCAAAAGTACTTATTCATATAAATCGAGACAAAACTTCTCTTACATATTTACTTTGTATACCGTAAATCTTGATTGACAAACTGTTTTTGAAGGTTTCAATCGCTATTCCAAACAAACACCGATATTAAATGTTAACATACACAATAATAAAAGGTTTCAGGCACAGGGGATGAGATATAAATAAATCTTACAAACCAAATAAAGTAATTAAATGTTAACTCACACAATACTAAAAAAGCATAAATATTTTATGGTACACATTTATACAGGATCCTAAGGCTAAGAGTGCTATGAAACCATAGCTAGCCCTCACTTAAGGCCCAAAAAGCATTATCATTTCCTACATGAATATCAAGATTAGGGATCTGTTAAACTCGCTACTCATGACCAAACAACAAATACTATATCTAGTAGATACATTATGGCTTCCCTTCCCAGATCTTGAACTTGATTAGCTCATCGGATCGTTTATGTCTCCTAGCCAAAAACGACTATTTAGTGATTGGGACATCACAATAGCTACATGACCTATTATATAAGGCCCTGCATGAGTGCATATCATATGGTATTAGGAATCATAAATGCAAGATCATGCTAACGTCTACGGTCAATGGTTCAATACTAAGGCAAATATGATTTCAAGAATATAATGCCTACATTACTCATTGCATATGAAGAATTAATAGCCAAATATACTCCCCCGGATTTTAAATGTAAAGGTTAGGTGAGTTGTTTGCTTTATTTCTGAATGTAAGACTTTAATTCACTTTATCTTCTAATTTATATTTATTATGTCCTAAATTTAGGACATAGTTCTAGAGTAAATTTCGGTCTTAAATGTAATACCTTTTTCATTTAATATTATTTATTAGTTTTTTCTAAACTAATTTATTCAACATATAAATTGATCTATAATTTAATGTTACATATAAGTATTTTAGAAAGATCATGACACATATGTTATAATTAAATAATTTATCTATCTTTCTTAATCTACCAAAAGTAAATAAATATATCTTCTATTAAGAATTAGAAGAGTAGTATTTTCCTAAACTCTTCTATTGATTGCGTATATTATATTAAGAGAATTTTCCATCAAGGAAATTGTATCCAATGCAAATAATTGAAAATATTACTTTAAAGAAACAAGTATTGTTAATATCTGCCGATTAGGAGGGGGAATATTAGACTCCACCATGTATTGTGACATCGAAAAGTGGCGTTGCTATGCCAAAAGTCTCAAGTTGTCTCCCAAACTTCAAGTTTGACTCATCTAAGTCCTGACGCGTTTAGGCTTTAGCCTTTATCCAGAAAAGGGAAGACACTCCGAATTTGATCCTGAAACTTCATGAAATTTCACTTTTAGCTTGTAATAACTAATCCTTATTAATATCTAATTATTTTTAAACTATTTGTTTAAACATGTGGGAATTATAGTACATATGATTGAAAAGAGTTCCTTATTATGCAATGTATGTTTTTTTGGTACCTCTCAAATTTATTTTCTTGTATGATTTATACTTTTGTTTTTAAAGATGTTGTCTCTTGTATGATGTTATGCATCACACGAAAGTATTGTTGTCAAACTCGTAATTTAACTTACTAAGTTTACCATTTTTATATTTATAGTTTATAAAACTGTATCAACTTGCTCTCAAACTCATGTTAACTACAAACTCCATTAAAATTGTAAGTTTACTCCCTGAGTTTAATTATAAAATTATGTCAACTCACTTTTAAACTCGTGTTAATTTCTTAAATTTAATTATATTTAGTAACTTCATATATAAATTTTTTTGTTGGTTATGATAAACTATGGATATTGATTAATCTAATTTTAATTATAATATATTTAAACAAAACTATTATAAGTTTTTATATTTCAATTATTTAATCCCATAATATTTAATAGCTATTTGTCAAGAAAGGTAAACTTGTAAATTCGAATTCATGATAATTTAGATTCATCTCATGAATTTATCTAAACTCATGAGTTTAATAATTTTGTTTAATGAGGAGCTATCTAATAATGTGGCCTATATATTGTATATAATTTAAACCAATTATTAAAAATTTTAATATATATATATATATATATATATATGTATATAAATGACAAGAGTAGCTGATTTTTCACATGTTAGAAGTACAATCAAAGGACAATTAATATTTAGCTCTGGATCCATTAAAGTTGAGCTTGATTGAAGATTACTAAATTTTAGGAGAATATCCAGATATAAGATGTTTCATGCAAGCAATGCATATATACATGACGTATGAAAGAATATGCGTTTAGTTTCATGAATTTAATATGTTATGTTCAAAGTGTAAGTTTGAAGCATTTCCACTATAACTCAAGTTTAGAGCTCCCCTTTAGTTTGAGATAAGTAAATAAAGCGGATCATGCTAAAACAAAGCAATATAATTCCTTGTATGGGCCATCACATGGTCCAATCATTAACCACACATTTACTTTCTATCCATTTGAATGATGTGTGGGCCCCACCAACATATCATCTAGTTATATTATCTGGTTATGTAATGTTTCGTAATCCATGGTTTTATTAACTCAAACAAGCAACACGGCTTAAATTCACTCACACAAGCTTCAGGCTTGCGTAAAAAGCCAACAAAACTACACAACATGAAACTCTTTCTGATAAAGAAACATAGTAACAAACAAAGGAATCAGCAGTTAGTTCTGGAATGTCCAATATTAAGAAAAAGTAAATACTACGTACTTCATTTACGCAAAAGTAGATCTTATAATCAGCAGTTAGTTCCGGAAAATTATAAGATCTACTCCCTTCTATCCTCAAAATAAGGTTCCCTTAATTAATTTGTACAATTCTGGGAAAAGTAAGTCAGTTATTTGCAATTAATATGTAGAAGATGACTTTTTTTGTTTTAACAAAACTCATCGTTTAATGATTAAAATTTAGAGAAAATTCTAAATAAATATCATTTGAACTTGGAAACCCCAAAAAGTCTGTTAATACATGGAAATTACATAAGGTGATAGGGATCAAATTGAAATTGTAAAACGTTGATAAATTTACCATTATGTCCTTGGTTTTTAAATAAAAAAGGTGCCCTTGCCGAAGCACCACCACTGACCAACTGCTGGAGCTCCGGCTTTGGCCGGCTTACAACTGTTTGAGCTTTGGCGCCGGGGGCTTTTTTTTTTTTTGGAGGGGGGTAGGGGTGGGGTTGATTTTTTTAAGAAAAAATTGAAGCAATGGGTAAGGGGTGGGTTTCAAATCCCACCCCACCATTTTCATAAAGGAGCTAGGTGGCCATTGGGCCACCAAAGCTCTATATATATATATATATATATATATATATATAGTATGTATGTATTGGTGTATATGATGGTTAATTTTGCCTATTACATGACTTTCAAGCAAAGTTTCATGAGGTTGAAAACAAAAATTTTATTTAATCGTTGCGGAAACCAGTAACTCCTTACGGTCCTCATGAATTATTAACCTTAACTCATTATGCTAATTAGTTATTAATTATTAATCCGTAACTCTTTACGGTACTCATGAGAATTCATAACAATTTATAATATTCATGAGTTTCAGGATTACTCGTTAAAACAACTATTAAGGTTTCAGATAATTTGATAAAACAATTATTGAAGATTATAATTACCTTAGATCACTCGAAGACTTCAAGGTTGTTGATGTCCTCTAACGTTGATCCACACTGTTATCCCCCGATTGCAATGAGAACTCCTTCTCTTGAAACCTCCCACTCCTTGGATGCTTGCTAGGCGAAGACAAGGTTGAGTTTTGGTTTCCTTGGGTTTTTATCTTTTCAAGAAGATGATGGTTTCTTAGGATTAGGTTAAAGATATGATGAACAAGGTTGGAACCTTACCCTTTTATGGATGGTGCCTTTTCCTCTCTAAACCTTTGGTAAAGACCAAAATTTAGAGAACATAAGGATAATGAAAAAACATCTAACCTCCCCCTTTTATAGATTTGGTGGGCCAAAAATTCCTAACTCTAATTGCCTTAGGAATTTTCAGCTAATACACTAAAAAAGGGGTTTTAGGTAATAAGTCCAGTACTTGTCAACCAAGTCACATTAAATTCACATCTTGATTGATTGATTGAATTTAATATGATGAATCATATTCATATCTTGATTGTTGGATTGTATTTAAGATGATGGATCACATTTATTTCCTTCTTTTTTCCTTCAAAAAACGTCCATAAAAAGGGCATATAAAAATATCAGTACTTTATAAGAGTCTAACTCTAATTTAAGTGCTCACAAGAAAGGCCCAATCCAAACTTGAATTGGAAAATCCAAATCATAATGAATTAAATTCATATCTTGATTAATTGAATAATAATTTAAGATGATGGATCACATTCATCTCTTAAACTAAAATTCAAAATCATTCTTAAATCAATCATCATTTATTATTTCTCCTATCTTCATCCAATCATTATTGGATCTTTATTTATATATATATATATATTAGATAATTCAGAATTATCTTTTATAACCTAATCTTTTGAATTTAAATTTTAAACTTAAATTCAAAATTCGAATTCCGAATTCAACTTAGCCTAAGACTCTGTTGGGTCTTCCAACACATTTGAACCCTTTTGTGGAAAAATTGATTTCCCACTCGGGACCATATATGTGACGCCATTTTCCTCCTAATTGGGCTTGGAGTCATACTCCAAACCAATTACACATTTACTCTTGATAAAGCCCAATAACAATTATTAACCCAAGTTTGCTAATTTTAAACAATCGGGAATAACCTTTGTGTGTGACCCATTAGGCCCAATTAGTCACTGACATAAATAAACTTGGACCAATTAAAACCCCTTTAACGAGTGATCAAGTGAACCAGTCGAACAAGTAATAAAGAGTAAGTAGAGTATCATCCCACAGAGACTGGGATATCAAATGATGACACCTTATTACAGAATTAGTTGTGCTTAAAAAGAAAATAACTTTGATTGGTTTAAGAAGTTTGATAGCTATACTAATAAACAGGAAAATAATTAAATGATCGTAGTCGTAAGAAGATATCAGTAAAAAGATAGACTGAACTCGAAATCCTTTCTAAGCATATCATTCCCCCAGCTGCCTATACGCAATGCTATAGCATTCATACTGTACAGCTCTCGTAAATGCTACAACATGAACACCCTATGCAAAGTTATTCAATTAACCACACCACGCTAATCTACCAAAGCTCTAGCGTCTGATACATACAATCCTAATCTGTACTTCTCCCATATGTCTATGGCGATTTTTCTAGTTGGATTATCAATACAAATCAAGGTGTTATGGTTATGAGCGGTAGACCCATTCTTAAAGTCTAAAATAATAGGTCAAGCCTTGCACTAGCCTGCCTAGCAATCACTGCTTCTCAGATGTCTAACCCCGACTCCCTCTCAGTAAGCCGAGGCCACTGACCTAGTCCCTAGCTCTCGCTAATCGACAAGAAATTGAATTACCAATAAACAACCGAATATATTAAATTAAGAACTAGCAACTGGGTTCATTCTATACTTAGAAAATCATCCTCATTCAACCTCAGAAAGTTACTTCATGACTGACGAGGGAATCACAAAATAGAGTACTATAGAATAACCCATGACAAAAGAATGACTGGAATTAAAATAAAGAAAAAAGAAACAGAAGCTTGATGGATGTTCCGACGGCGTGGAAGAAGCCCTGTCACGTCACAACTAGGAATGAGCAAGTGACCCGCAACCCGCCCAACCGCCAGCACCCCGTAGAATTTTCCCCTGATTAAGCCCGCCCAGATTGGGCCCGTCATGGGTACGGGGCTGCCCCGTACTTGTTTTGATTATAAGGGCAGGTCACGGGTTGAGGCACGGGGCACCCGTGCCCGTTCGTACCCGTTTACATGCTTTTTCCCTTTTTTTTTGGTTTCCCCTCACCTGACAGAGGCTCTGGGAGCAGCTTAATTAACTCTTAAGTTTACTTAATTGGAACAATACTTTCTTATTTTCCTGGGGAAAGGACAAGGAAATTAAAAGATACATTCTAGATGGCATGTTTCCTTAAAAAAATTAAATTAAATTCGCACATATGATCCATTATATAGCAGCCCACGAATAGCGACATACTTACATATACAAACAAGAAAAACAACTAATGGAACAATAACAAAACAATTAGAAGGGGCATGTTATTATTATTACAGACAAACAGAAGAAGCGATGAAAACAAATCTGATTTGGGGCGAAAAACTATTCTTGAAAAAACACTATTCTGGGCCCAAAAAAAAACTTTTTTTAAAGCCCGGATTTCATAAACGGGTTCCCTGGACCCGTTTATGAATACCCGTTTAACCAGTACCCATTTTATACGGGTTAAACGGGGTTTCCCACGGGTACGGGGCAGCCCGTACCCGTGGGAAGAAAAACAGGCGGGACACGGGTTGACCCCCGGGGCAGCCCCACCCGCCTGTTGCTCACCCGTAGTCACAACTCCACGTCTTCTTCACTCCGTCTCACTAGAAGGAAGGATGCTGGGTTCTCTTGGGGTCCTCGTGCTTCGTGACTTGTCTCACTCTTCTTTTGAGTCTGGCCGTGTATGATTTGACTCTTTTCTCTCGACGACTTCCGACTCCCCTTTTAGGGTTGGCTATTGTTTCCTTATATAGTCTGGTCTACTTGCAGTGTACGTTCAACAATCTAGGCCTTTCCTAATCTATCGAGGTCCGATTGTATCTTTCTTTCAAATCTCGGTAGATTGAGTCTGAAAGACGTGGCTATCACCCAAGAGGGGGGGTGAATTGGGTGTATGATAAAACTTTTGTAAGTTTGAAAAACTTTTCGCAATTTACTGAAAGTAGTTTGTATGAAGTAATAATTTATAAAGCGATAATCGGTCATTCAAACTTATATGCCGGAAATGTAAGAGTTAAGGAAGAGAATATGCAAACCGTGATTTATGCGGTTCGGCCCAATCCTTGACCTACGTCCGGTCCCAAGCTCGCTTGAGATTTTCAATCCATTATCTTCTTGTAACTTGATTACACGATCCGTACTTGAAGTAATCCTCTCACTAGGATTCACTCCCCCTTACAAACCGTAATCAATACACTTGCTTGATCACACACTCGTACTCAAGTAATCCTCTTCCTAGGATTCACTCCTTACACTGTTTGTAATCAACACAATGTGTTTCCCACTCAAGATCACCCAATCTTGAGTAACTCTCGATAGTATGGTAGGATGTGTACAATAACTCTTCTCTCTCGAAGTAGATGAATAAACACGAAGTACAATTACAAGTCATCTCACTCTCAATGATAAGCTATGTAAACATTGAAAACAGAGAGTAAATGATGTGAAGATCGAGTATTAGCATGTTGAAGGTGTAAACTTTGTCTGCGTTTTTCTACTCGTGTACTACTTCATTCTCTGTGTAGAGTCTTCAAATCTTGTATTTATGCTAGTTTGAAGCTTAATGACTGTTGGAGTGCTTTGAATTCGTGGAGAATATAGTGTTGAGAATATGGTCTGTTGGGAATATATTTTGTTGAGATATAGCTCACGAGAACAATTGCAGATTTGAATATTTGAATATTTGGCTCTTCAAGAATGTGTCCCATGTGGTCTTGTTTGAGAAATGATGATGTACGGCTTTAGTTGGTGGAGGCATTGTTTATGCATTGAGAAATGGTCATCCATCTTTCCAGTCGTCTTCCATTTGCTTTGTTTGAGAAGATATAATAAAATAATACAAGTGGCTCATGGAGTTTCTTTATTTGACTTTAAAGCAAATTCAAATCTTCTCAAATATGAAGTTAAAGGACATTGAACATTTGAATCCATTGAAGAACATTACCGTTCAGCATTCAACATTGTTTCTTCAAGTTTCTCATTCAATTTCGCCTTCTTTGTTGTTTCGAAAATATGCAAAGCAACCTTCATCTTCATGTTTATGATGATTTTGGTTTTGTCAAGTTTGATGTAATCTCAAACTTTAATCACCTGAAACTTATACACAAATGATACAAATGATGTTAAGAAGCTTTATAAATCATTTGAGTATTCATCTTGATGTTCTTGATGAGATATGATGTTTCGGTCATGGTGAATTTTCTTGAATCGAGGTGTAAACTGTTACGGTGTTCCAAGCTCGAGTTTATATAGTAAGCTCGAGTTTGGTCTTCTTTGAACTTGGAATTTTGCCTACGGAAGTCTCAAGCTCGAGCTTATAACTTATAGACTCGAGTTTGGGTGTTCCTCGGGACTTGCTTGCTCTCCGTCTCGAGCTAAACTCGAGTTTGGTCACTTATAGGCTCGAGTTTGGCTTTTTCCAAAAGTTCATTTCTTCTTCTACGGAACTCTCGAGCTCGAGCTTGTAACTTCAAGCTCGAGTTTGGACTTCTTCAAAATCAGCATTTTCTCTCTGTAACCCGTAAGCTCGAGTTTGCTACTTGTAAGCTCGAGCTTGCTACTTGTAAACTTGGCTTGCAACTTGGTCAACTTTAGAAGGCCATATCTCCCTGGTCTGAACTCCGTTTGGTTGGTTCAACTCTTGATGGAAAGCTCTTTGAGTCTACTTTCAAATTCCACTGATTTCAGCTCAATTGGATTTATCGATTGAGAGTTACACGCAAAACATGAAGGCTTGGTTTTCTATGTGGCATGGATTTCTCTGTCAACTTCCATAATTTATATCTCCGTTATCTGAACTCCTTTGGGCTTTGATTTTATATCAAAATGACGCATTGGGAGTCTAGTTTCATATGCCATTGGTTTCACCTCAATCGGATCTCTCGGTTTGGAAGATATCATCAAATTACCAGACGTTGCACGTGGCTGAACGTGAAACGAGTTGATCACCGCCGTAAGCTCGAGTTTGTCTTGATGAGCTCGAGTTTGCCTAGTCCGAAACACCAAAGCTGCTGAAGACACTTATAGACTCGAGTTTGGAGTGCTAAGCTCGAGTTTGCTCATATCAGATAGGCAAATTACTTCAGCAAGGTAGTAAACTTGAGTTTAATACTTGGAGGCTCGAGTTTGCTCATCCAGAACCTTATAGTTGCTGACTTTAACTCTGAATTGATCCATTCAAACTTCCATTTGATTGTGGAAACTTCTAGGACCAATCTTAGAACTTGAATAATGATGTCTTCATTCCATTCGGCAAGTTCTTCCTTCTTTCATCTCCCAACTTGATGATTCTTCATCATTTAACTTAGGCACATCATTCTCTGCAGCTTCTACCTTCTTTAATATCCAGAAAGCTGATCCTATTCTGAACTTCTTCCAGAATATCTTGTGTCGGCTTTCTGTATCAGCACTTATTCATGTGTAGTCCATTGTAGCTCAAATATGATGAAGCTTCATTCCAACTTCTGTTTGATCATGGAGACTTCCAATAACACATATAGTGCAAGTTCTTCTTTCTTGAGTCTCCTTTCTTGATCATTCTTCATTATTAAACTTTGCATCTACATTAAATATAAGAATTAGTCAAAGTAGAAGATCAATGTAGTATGCAACCTTTTTGCTCTTAAGAATGACATCTATATAAGACATCATCAAAACTAATCATAACCAACAGATTCTGCTGATCCTGCGGGATTCCTCAAATCTTTTAGTTCCGATCCTCCGCATCTTCTATTTGAATACGTTAGCAATCTAACCGTTATCATCTGAAGATATAATATCACCTAGAGGGGGTGAATAGGTGATCTCAAAATTCTTTTTGCACCCATTTGCTTTTTGAAACGAAGACAAGTAAAAATAGAAACGAGAGAAATGAATTGCGAGAGAAGTGAAATAGACATGAAAAATGATTTTTGTTAGAAATTGGTAAAACATGTTGTTTGGCGGTTAGCTTGCGTAAAAGGCTATTTTTGCATTTTCTAAACTTTGAGCTTGGTCCGGTCCAAAATCAACGACCTACGTCCGGTCCCAAGCTCGGGACACTTATCATTTTACTGTAGAGGGATTCTCGAGCCACTATCTTTCAAGAACAATTACACTAAAACCATTGCCAAATGTAAATGAAGGATGATCCTCTCACTTTCATTTTGTGAACTAAAATTATTTTTGACATGAATAGACTAATAAGCTCAAGCTTGCGTTTTTCCACTTTCCAAAATGAATTCAAACATATTTCCCCGACAAATGCTCACTCATTACCCCTTCCGGAGCCAAAACTCAAGTTGTAATTGACACGAATTGGTTGTATATGATTTATATGATTCATATCAATATTTCCTAACCAGATTTTAAGACAAACAACTGACAACTGCAATATTATTATATCTTCTTAAGGTTCCTCAACCCTAAGATTCAATTGATAATGAAGTAAATGTTTATGAACTCCTCACGAGCATATAAAGTATTAAACTAGAGGATAACTTTCTGAAGTACAAATTGATGAAACAAGATAAATCTTCTTGTCAAGTTGAAACATCTTGGTGAATAGTATTAACTTTCGAATTAATTGCTCAAGTTGTAATTGATCTCTTAAGGTTTTAAGATTCAATTGATAATGAAGTAAATGTTTATGTGGTGAAGTACAAATTGATGAAACAGTTGAAACAAATAATAATATTAACTCCGAATTCAATTCTTCTCGTATTTATAGTTAATGCCATTAATGACCGTTGGAGAAGATTGACGAATAGTCGTTGAGGGTCTTGAATGTGTCCGTTAGACAAATGAGGCTTCTGATGATATTTTCGTTGTTTGAATATTACAGATGGATTCTGTAGTGACGACATTCTCTTCTTCTTCATTCCTTTTGTTTTGCCCGTTGTGAAATAGCATTAATTGCGCAGTCGGAATTATCAGTGATAGCTTTACTTCATTCAGAGTATTGGTTACCGAGATTATCACTGGTTTAGGTAGCTGCATTTAATGCTTTTGACACTCGAATTGCTTTATTCAAATCTGCTGTGAACTTGATAATTAATTCATGTTTAACACATCTGCAACTCATGAACAAACTGGTTAAAAGCATTTAGATTTTGCAATGAGTAGTAATTCAGAGTAATAAAATTATTACAATGATTCAATGAATTACGCATACGAACATTATAAGAACAGAGGTACCTTGTTCAAGCAAGATCAAGATATGTGCTCGGGCAAGAGATGAGAGGATTAAATGCATTTGGTCAATGCTCGGGCAAAACACAGATACATACTTGGGCAAATCTTTTTAGAAAGATTTTGAGAAGAGATTCTATCGATGATGCTCGAGCAAACTATTAGAACTTGCTCGGGCAACTCTCACTCATAGACTAGAAAACAAGTTGGACGACACTGCTCGAGCAACCCAATTATGTTTGCTTGAGCATGGTTTGCCAGCATGCTTTCTGACAATGCTCGGGCAAGGTCCATTCAAGAGGGAGAAGACAAGTTACTTCGACTTTGCTTGAGCAACTCCTTCAAGCCTGCTTGAGTATGATCCTAAAGCATGCTTTCTCACCTTGCTCGGGCATGACCATTTTACCTTGTTAGCTTTTGCTTGGATCGATAGTGCTCAAGCATGATGAGATCCAATGCACGAGCAGGACTCCTTAGGTCTTGATGCTTGAGCACGATTACACGATATGCTCGGGCATGGTGAAGAGATTTTCTTATCTTTCTTGCTCAATGTTGCTTGAGCATGAATGTATGTTCTGCTCGAGCATGTTTCCCTGAAATGCTTAAGGAACAGCCATTGCTCGATGTTGCTCGAGCAAGACTGTATGCTCTGCTCAAGCATGCTTCCCTGAAATGCTTAAATTGTTTTATTAGATCATCTTATCTTTGCTTACGTATTATTGATTCAATATCGTAGAAATTGTGATCATCAAAATACAAGAACTAACATCATCGACCTGCACTATACTTCCTGAAACAATCTTGACAAAAGATCAGGATATATGCCGCATAGCACTGCGTCACTTACTATACTATAGCTTCAGGGATGCATTGTATTGCACTTCGATAAAGCTGTCCTGATGCTATAGTACAACATCGGCTATGTTATGCGACTTTCTCATAAAACCTCAAAACTTGCTCTTTCTTAGCACATGTTTAGGATGTAAACAAAATTAACCCTAAACCCTAAACCTTAAACCCTTAAGTTCCATGTACAACGAATAAATGTCTTTTTGCTCAGATTCAATGCAGTTAAGATCGTATTCTCCATACAATTCAGTCATAAAATACATGGAAAACATGGCATAAATCATGTTCATCAACCGTGCAAGCATCATCCCTCACATCATCATTCACATTTAGTCGAGAGCAAAGATAGAGTATCATCTCTCTTAATTGACTAAATGTAGCTAATTCATAGAACTATGAATCTTCTTATATTAACTCTATAACGGATCATGACTCTTTATGATCACTTGCTGTGCGCACAGACTCCTGAGTTAATTGGAAGCTTTCCAAACTCTATCGGTCTTGTGAATAACTAATCCCTTGTAAGGGACTGTGAGTCCTCTTGGCATGTCCGTCTATACTCATGTATTTAAGTTACACCCAAGAGTACACTGTTCTCCCCATTTTCAGGTGGATAGAGTTGTACAGTCAAAGTGTAACCCTAGGACATAGTGTTCGATGACATCCTTAAGTCGAGGACGATCTGTACTACCAAACGATGAGAGACTTTACATATCCAATGATACTCTCTACAATGAATCTTTGTGGAGTCTCTTGGCGGGTCTGTTCGGTACTATTTGTTCTCTAATAGATCTACCCATGATATCAGCTAAGGCATCTCCATGCCTGTATTCCATAAGGTCCCTACCTTGTATCTTTATACAAGTAGATGATGTCATACTAGTCTTATTGAGATCATCAATGCCCTTTCTTGGTGATTCAAGACTAGGAACAAGTTTTAGGTAATAGATATACAGTGTTCTCGAGTCCTCATGATCATGATCTCTATCATTGATCCTCGAGATTAACAAATATTCTATTCCTAGGGCTTTTATCTTCAAACAAATATTTACTTTAAAATAAAGGTGAGACATAAATATGATAAAGATAAAATATGCTCATTTATTAATAATGAATTACTAAAACGTAGAAATGGTGATGATCTGTTCTCACAGATTGTCTCTAGGACCCTAAATACTAACTGTATATATATGTATAATATAAGTAAAGGCATAATGACATTGACAAAATAAGTAATGGAAATGACTAAATGTGTAATGCTAATTGACTAGAGGCATAATTATATTGACTAAATGACTGATGATATTAACAAAAGGTGAAATGATATTCATGCATAAATAAACTGACTAAATGCATAATGGTTAGGCATGGGCAAAAACTCAGTGGTCTGGTCTATGCTCATCCCTATTAATGGTATTAATTAAACGATAATGTGATTGAGTAAAGGCGTAATGACATTGACTAAATGAGTAATGGTATTGACTAAAGGCGTAATGGTAATGACTAAAATCGTAATGACATTGGCTAAATGAGGAATGAAATTGACTAAAGGTGTAATAGTATTAACTAAAGGTGTAATAATATTGACTATATGTAACTGATCTAAAGTTTACAGGGTTTTATATATTATAGCCTAAATTTTTTAATCCACGTCAGATACCATGTCATCTTTATTAATCTAAGGTGACATTTTTGCTTATATACAACTTAACAGCAAAATTAATTGACATATGGTTAGTTGTCAAAAATTAAGACGTGAAGAAGGTTAAACTTAATCTTTGAAACTAATGTCTTAAAACCCGGATTGGATTAGATGGCCGAACTGTCAGCCAGAACACTTAGCGACTCATTTTTTGTGTTTGGAATGCTTGAGGAGTTGGGCAACGTTGAGCCGTCTGGAACTACCTTTTGAGTCAGAAGCCTAAGTTGAGCTGGAGACCGAACCTAATTTTAAAGAGCCGGCCAGGTTAGAGTTAGAGTTAGGTTAATGACGATAGTGGCCAACAACGAGGAAGAAAGAAGAAAACTAAAAAAAGTAGTGGGGAAGAAAGGAGACCACATAAGAAGAAAGAAGCGGGAAAGGAGGTGTTCTGTTGTAGAACACAGATGTCCAGCTCTAGTGAGCTGGGAATGGTTTATCTTGGATCAAAGGGTCTTTCACTGATTGAGTCTCAGTGAAAGGTGCCAACTCGATAGTATCTATGGTTGAGATACCGTCGAGAGAGCTCAGATCACGATGCAACACAGGTCGGGCGTTTCGCCCAGAGGGTGGTGTGTGTGCCGTGTGACTGAATGATAAGTAATGGAATTCGAGAGAGTCTAGAGTGCACCTTGTGGGTAATCTCTTATTTATAGGGATTACCTAGGGTTTCACTCCCATGCAAATGCTCCCATCCTTCAGCCGTTATGCACGTCCCATGTTCTCCAGGTTTCTGCTCCACTAACTGTACGGTCCTGCACATATCAGGCACGATGGAGTAGTGGGGGACCATTTACCTGGTTCCCTATTTACCTGGGTAAATAAAGGGGTTTTACTGTGGACTCCCCATTGGGCCGGGAATCTGCCTGGCCCCATACATTGGTCCATAACAGTTGCCCCCAAGCTCGGTATGGCAGGCTTTCGACGTGCCGAGATTAGCGTGTTGACTAGTCCAGCCATCATTCATCCGAGCTCGAGCTCGGACTTTCCTCCTTTTTCTAGGAGCCTCCTTTTGCTCCTTGTGCCTTTCCGCTCTCTATCACAAATGACGGGCTTTCTCCTTAGAACACTTTCTTGACCATGATAGCGACCGGGGTTCGCGTCGACAAGTGATCTTTTGGTCAACACCATTATTATGATCTCGGTCATAACCGACTATGAGCTTTGTCACTTTGCCGACTTTCTCCGATTTCCCCTTCGTTCTAATACCACGGCCGTAAAAGTTGTCGATTCTGTAACTACCACCTTATGGCAACCGAGATTGACATCCTTGGCCATTATGCCTGCCTGGTTCCACAACCGCTGTATTAGGTGTCTCCCACATATTGCCCCCAATTTGGGTTGTCATAAAAGATATTGGTAGTCCTGATTTATTTTGACTTTATCTACCTAGGGATACGATTTTCGCTCTTTATGATCATAATCCCTTTCGAAATTTGTGTACAATTAATGCACACATTAACAGTCGATCTGCACACCTTCCTATTATGAGGCATTTATTACCGCCGGCGCTTGCGCTTCCCATAAAGCAGGAATTTATTGCTTTCGACGGTTTGTGCCCTCGTGTAAGAAAACGTCAGCACCTCTTGCGATTCTCTATGTTACGAGAATGAAAATTGTTCAAGCAATAAATGTCCACAATGCCCATATAAGGGCATGATTTCCTTATTCTGCATCTTGAAAGTTTGAAGACTCTTCCTTCTCACCCGAATCTTTGCAGATGAAAATCCATTCTATACAAATGGGGATTTCCTTTGGATCAGGCCACAGAGCTACGTTTTTCTCTTTAAAGATCTTTCCGGTGAGAAAGCAGAAAACCAAGAAGAAGAAACATAGGTTCATTAAGATGCCGCCGATGGTCCTTTTCATTGGTGACTTTCAACTGTATTTGCCAGTCTTCATCCACATCCCCCGACGAGCTTCTGGGAGTCCAACTGTATTTGCCAGTCTTCACATGCCTGGCAGAATACTTCCACTTGGATCTCAGCTAAGATCCGTCGGGTACAGGCAGTGCCCTTTCCGTGGATTGGCCGGTACCCGGAAACATCGCCCCCTGGGAGTGCCACGGTTGGGGTTGCACAGGCTGCCTACGGGTCAATAGGTCCACCGTATCCAAACATTCCAAAAGGATGCCTGCCGATGCACTTCAGAGAGTTCCGCCGGAGAGGGTTCTTCATCCCTTCCGCATATGACGGCGAGCTTTCATTTCAAGATTGTTGTAATCCCGCGCATGAATACCAATTCTATCTATTTTCCTGTATGAATGTTATATAAAATCGTTCACTTATTAATGGAAAATCTTGTTTTATGCTAGCTTCTCTTTTGCACTTCTTCATTCCAACCATTCTTTCTTAAAAGTAAACCGCCCTTTCAGATGAGCTGGAATAAACTGAAACTAATCGACCTTCGGAACGGATTGTCTTGAAAATCGACGCCCTCCAATCCGGGCTGAGTTAAAACTAACCGCCCTCCAGAGCGGATTAATTTTTTGAGCGAACTGCCCTCCAATCCGGGCTAAGCTAAAACTAACCGCCCTCCAGAACCGAATGGCTTGAAAATCGACGCCCTCCAATCCAGGCAAAGCTAAAACTAACCGCCCTCCAGAACGGATTAATTTTTTGAGCAAACCGTCCTCCAATCCTGGCTAAGTCAAAACTAACCGCCCTACAGAACGGATTAATTTTTTGAGCAAACCGTCCTCCAATCCGGGCTAAGTCAAAACTAACCGCCCTCCAGAATGGATTAATTTTTTGAGCAAACCGTCCTCCAATCCGGGCTAAGTCAAAACTAACCGCCTCCGTAACGGAATGGCTTGAAAATCGACGCCCTCCAACCCGGGCTGAGCTAAAACTAACCGCCCTCCAGAACGGATTAATTTTGAGCAAATCGTCCTCCAATCTGGGCTAAGTCAAAACTAACCGCCCTCAAGAACTTCTAACAGGGTCAAATCCACATGCTATCTTTTCTGGTGTTTTTGAGTACTCAACCGTTATTTTTGCGGATTGGCTGTTATTGCAGTCTTTGGTTTTCGTGCGCATTTAATGCTCTTGTTTCCCCGAAACGTTCGTTGGAAAGACGCTTGGCGTAGGGAGACGTAGGATTTCCAATTCCGTTAGAAGGAGCTAACGGCGTCGCGACTCTTGGCCTTTCAAATTCCAAACGTCTATATATATTTCTCTTTTTTGTCAACCCTTCTTGACATTATCGACTATTCTTTGGCTTCAGGAGTTTACCTTGCATCCAAGCTATTGCCTTTCGCTGTCAATCTTGCACATTTCCTCTTTTTCACCAGGTATTATCGCTTGCCCATGAAAAACCAGGCTATCACCCAAGAGGGGGGGTGAATTGGGTGTTTGTTGAAACTTTATGAACTTTGAAAAACTTTTCGCAACTTATTGAAAGCAGTTTGAATGACAATAATAATGATTGATAAAGCAATAGTCGTCATTCAAACATGTATAGATATTCGGTATATATCTTTGGAAATATAAGAGATAAGGGAAGAGAATATGCAAACCGATTTATCTTGGTTCGGCCCAATCCTTGACCTACGTCCAGTCCCCAAGCTTCACTTGAGATTTTCAATCCACTATCTTCTTGTAACTTGATTACACGTTCGTACTTGGAGTAATCCTCTCACTAGGATTCACTCCCCTTACAAAGCGTAATCAATACACTTGCTTGATCACACACTCGTACTCGAAGTAATCCTCTCCCTAGGATTCACTCCCCTTACAAGCCGTAATCAACACAATGTGTTTCCCACTCAAGATTACCCAATCTTGAGTATCTCACGAATAGAATGATAGGATGTTTACAATGACTCTTCTCTCTCGAAGTAGATGAATAAACACGAAGCACAATTACAACTCACTTCACTCTCTATGATAAGCTATGTAAACATTGAAAGCGAGAGAGTAAATGATGTGAAGATCGAGTATTAGCATGTTGAAGATGTAAGTTGTGTCTCTGCGTTTTTCGCTTTGTCTACTCGTGTTCTCTGTCAGAGTCTTCAAATCTTCAAGTATTTATGCTATTTGAAGCTTAATGGTTGTTGGAGTGCTTTGAATTCGTGGAGAATATAGTTGTTGAGAATATGGTACATTGGGAATATAGCTGTTGAGATATAGTCTGCGAGAACAATTGCGGATTTGAATATTTGAATATTTGGCTCTTCAAGAATGTGTCCCATGTGGTCTTGTTTGAGAAATGATGATGTACGGCTTTAGTTGGTGGAGGCATTGTTATCGCATTGAGAAATGGTGTCCATCTTTCCAGTTGTCTTCCATTTGCTTTGTTTGAGAAGATATAATAAAATAATACAAGTGGCTCATGGAGTTGCTTTATTTGACTTTAAAGCAAATTCAAATCTTCTCAAATCTGAAGTTAAAGGACATTGAACATTTGAATCCATTGAAGAACATTACCGTTCAGCATTCAATGTTGTTTCTTCAAGTTTCTCTTTCAATTCTGCCTTCTCAGTTGTTTCTGAAAATATGCAGCAATCTTCATCTTCATGCATATGACAGATTTTGATTTCTGTCAAATTGATGTTATCTCAAACTTTAATCACCTGAAACTTATACACAAATGATATAAATGATGTTAAGAAGTAGTATAAATCATTTGAGTAATCATCTGCGGATGTTCTTGATGAGATATGATGTTTCGATCATGGTGATTTTCTTGAATCGAGATGTGTAAATCGTTCGGAGTTCCAAGCTCGAGTTTATATAAGTAAGCTCGAGTTTGGTCTTCTTTTGAACTTGGATTTTTGCCTCTCGGAAGTCTCAAGCTCGAGCTTGGGACCTGTAGACTCGAGTTTGGGTGTTTATCGGGACTGTTTGCACTCGTCCGAGCTAAACTCGAGTTTGGTCACTTATAGGCTCGAGTTTGGCTTTTTCCCAAAGTTCATTTCTTCTCCGGAACTCTCGAGCTCGAGCTTGTAACTTCAAGCTCGAGTTTGGACTTCTTCAAAATCAGCATTTCCTCTCTGTAACCCGTAAGCTCGAGTTTGCTACTTGTAAGCTCGAGCTTGCTATTTGTAAACTTGACCTGGCTGATTTTGGACTTTGTTCAGTGAGCTTGCAAATTTGTCCACTTTCGAGGGCCATATCTCCCTGGTCTGAACTCCGTTTTGGTTGGTTAAACTCTTGATGGAAAGCTCTTTGAGTCTACTTTCCAATGCCACTGATTGCAGCTCAATTTGATTTTTATATTGTGAGTTACACGCAAAACATTGAGGCTTGGTTTTCTGTGTGGCATGGATTTCTCTGTCAACTTCCACAATTTATAGTTCCGTGATCTGAACTCCTTTGGGCTTGAATTGTATATCAAAATTACGCATTAGGAGTCTAGTTTCATATGCCACTGGTTTCACCTCAATCGGATCTCTTGTTTGGAAGATATCATCAAATTACCAGACGTTGCACTGTCTTGAACGTGAAACGAGTTGATCACCTTTGTAAGCTCGAGTTTGTCTTGATGAGCTCGAGTTTGCCTAGTCCGAAACACCAAAGCTGCTGAAGACACTTATAGACTCGAGTTTGGAGTGTTAAGCTTGAGTTTGCTCATATCGGATAGGCAAATTACTTGACAAGGTAGTAAACTTGAGTTTAATACTTGAAGGCTCGAGTTTGCTCATCCACAATCTCATATTTTGACTTTAACTCGAATTGAGCCAATCCAACTTCCATATGATCTTGGAGGCTTCTAGCATCAATATAAGAACTTGAATAATGATATATTCATTCCATTCAACAAGTTCTTCCTTTTTCCATCTCCCAACTTGATCATTCTTCATCTTTTAACTTAGCATCTACATTAAATATAAGAATTAGTCAAAGTAGAAGATCAATGTAGTATGCAACCTTTTTGCTCTCAAGAATGACATCTATATAAGACATCATCAAAACTAATCATAACCAACAGCCCAGTGATTTCTTGCTTCTGACTTCCCTCTTAGGCTTACTATAATGCATGTGGTTTTTTTTCTGAGTATACTCCGTCGCGCTTCTGGGTTTCTATCGCTTTCGACTTTACTGTATTTCTGGGTTCTGCTGGGTGGGTTCTTAGTTTCTGTTGCCCCTTTCTAGGTGTTCTTAATGGCTCGAGCCTATCCGTACACCCGTGAAATCGAAAGCTCTTTGCCAAAAAATCTTCCTTTAGGTTCCGACATCGGTCCTTCTTTACAAAAACTTTCCAGAAAACCCAGCAACCATCCCAGACCCAAGAAGGTGCTTGCTCGGGAATTACCCTTCGACGGAGGCGAAACGCTTATTTCTTCATCCCGTCTCATTGTAGTTCTAACTCCCTTATTTGGGACAATACTTTTCACCGACCCACACTAATGCTCTTTGATTTTTAATATCTAGGTGCTCATGGCTTCATCGGTGACTAGTCTTGAATGAAGGGTCCAAAGACTTCCACCCCTTCCCCAATTTCTACATAGCTAACCCCGACCGTAAGCCACAAGGTTACTGAGGTGAAAAACTCTCTGACCGCAAAGGATCTTCTGCAACTCGGGGTTGGGGACGGGGTAGGTTACGTCCTGCGGCTACCCGCAAAAACCGAATCCGTAGACGTCGGTCGTTCAAAGGAGAGAGGTCCTCACTTCTTTTTCATCTACCGGGATGTCATCACTCTTTTGGGGGTGAGGTTTCCCTTGACCGATTTCCAGACCGAGTTGCTGACTAACTTGCACCTCGCCCCCTCCCAACTTCATCCCAACGGCTGGGCGTTCGCCGTTGCCTTTGAGAACTTGTGTGCGGAGAAGGACTTTATTTGCAGCGTGCCGGTCTTCATGTCCTTCTTTTCCCCCATGGAGACCAGTATCCAGACGGCCAGAAACAACGAAGTGGTTTGGGTGGACCACTCTCCGAAGCATCCACGATCGGAGACTCTTGAGCCTTTCCGCGAGTCCCTGGAAGAACTTCAAATCTGCCTTTGTCAAGGTCGAGGCCCTCAAGGGTGGGCCCCCGGTTTGTGAGGAGGCCGACTGGGAACTCGAGGAGGGTTTCCCCTTTGCGGTCAACGGACCATCATACCTTGAGGCTCGACGACTTCCTTCCACAAGCGTTTTCGGACGAGGAGGATGATACCCTCCGAGACTTCGGAATACGTGGGGTCTCGGGGATCCCTTAGATCCGGCTAAATACATCACCACGCCTTTGGTTAGGCGGAAAGCTACCGCGAGTATGACTTTATTGATACTCAGCTAAATTGCATTTTTGTTCCTCTTTTATTGCTCTGATATCTCTTTTCTTTTGCAGGCCGAGCTATGGGTAGACCGAAACAACTTGCCGTCTTTAAGAATCGCTCACGGGTCTCAGAAGAAAGCCTTGCTATCCCGGTTAGTGAGACACCAGCTCCTGACCACGGCTCGCAAAAGCGGCTAGCCCCGTCTGATCCCGAAGGAGGTGCTGCCCGAAAGAAGGCCAAGGGAAAAGACGTTGTGGCTGGACCACCAAATCCTAGCGAGATGCCGGTTTCTCAGGGTTCGCCGGCTCTTCTTATGCCTCCCCCAGCGCCCGCTTCTACTGCAAACCGCGGTCTTTGGGAACCTTCTCGTGGATCGACCTTCCAGAGGGTGCCCTGGGGGCTCGGGTTGAGCAAGGAAGTGCTAGACGTGATGAGACCTCCTGCTTTTCTTCATGACGCATCCGGCCTGACTGAGCCAGTCAAGAGGATGCTGAATAATATGCAGCTGGAGGGTTACCGCGGTCTTTCCCTGCTTTGCTCTTACGCACTTGTCAAGGTAAAATACGGGCTGGCGTACGCTCGTTAGTTGCGGCGAAAGAGAGAATGCTGCCCGAGGCAAACCTCGAGGTGGCTAAAATTGCGAGGACGGGGAATAGAGCCGTTGCCAACCTATCGGCCCTTACGGTAGAGAGCACGCCCAGCTACAACAGGATTTCTCCTCTCAGAAGGCCGCCAAGGACAAGCAGGAAGAGGACCACAAGTCTTCCATTTCTAAGGAGAGGACCTTGGAAATTGAACTGGAAACTTCCAGGTCCGACCTCCAGAAGATGGAGGAGAAGCTGTCGGCGGCTGAGCTGGATGTCCATCGCTTGGAAGATCTTCGCGTGGATGGTCTCGTGGCCGTAGATAAGGCTCAATCTGAGGCCGAACATCATAAAGCCCTGCTCGCGGCCAAGGAAGATGAGCTTTCAGCTAAGGAGGCCGAACTAGGTCAGGCCAAGGTGGGGTTGACCGAGTATGCCGATGCAGCGGTTTTCTCATTTGACAACGCCGTTGCGCAAATTTGCGCCCTCAATCCCGACCTCAACCTTAATCTGGATGGCCTTAACTATGAATCATATGTTAACGAGCAAGGGCATCGATACCTCCGGGGTCGAAGATGAAGAAGGAGAGGAGGAAGCAGCCCAGCCCCCGTCCTCTTGAACTTATTGTAATTTTCGTTCATTTTGGTTGTTTTCTAACCTGTTGCTTTTGATGCCGCGGTAGTGACCCGGCTTGTATGTATGACTGTGATATGATCAATCCTAGCTTTCCGTTTTTCGAATTTCCGCTTTAACTCTTACGCGTTTTCTTGAAGGCGTGGCGTGGTCTTTTAAAAACTGGATGTTTAATCAAGAGTTCATGCCATCCTTTCGCTAATATGCTAATGGAAACTGCTTAGCCAGCCACGAATCCACACGCATTTTAATGGGAACATGGTTTCTGGAGCCGGGCTATATTGCCTCGGGCTCTTACATGTTTTAATTGGAACATGGTTTATGGAGCCGGGCTAGAATGCCTCGGGCTCCTACATGCTTTAATTGGAACATGGTTTCTAGAGCCGGGCTAGAATGCCTCATACTCCTACATGCTTTAATTGGAACACGGTTTCTGGAGCCGGGCTAGAACGCCTCGGGCTCCTACATGTTTTAATTGGAACATGGTTTCTGGAGCCGAGCTAGAATGCCTCATACTCCTATATGCTTTAATTGGAACACGGTTTCTGGAGCCGGGCTAGAACGCCTCGGGCTCCTACATGTTTTAATTGGAACACGGTTTATGGAGCTGGGCTAGAATGCCTCGGGCTCCTACGTGTTTTAATTGGAACACGGTTTATAGTCCATAACAACATATACAACATTGAAGGATCAAACATCACAAATCACAAATCACGTACGCAAAAGCATTATTTGCAAACAATCATCACATGATTCACTACCCGTAACGTTGGGTACTCAATTAGGTAATAACCCATAATAACTAAATGGCACTAGGTTCGCCTCCTAAGGACTACAGGTCCAATAGGCCTTACACCTAGCTGGGAAGGTGTTGTTACACCTCTACAGGCCTCGTCCTTCCGGTGGCGGGTAGTGTGATACCCTTCCATAAGTATATCACACATCAGAGCATTATAGTGCAGTGCAGTGGCAAAATGGTTTGAGCGTAATATACGATAATAAATTATAAATCTTGGTTACAAAATTTAAAACAATAATTATATAAAATTTCTACAAATATTCTTCAACCAATTTGAATCAATCTAGCATCTCCATTTGCTAGCATCCTCCGCTTAACCTTGGGAGCTATGTCCATTAATTTGTACAATTCACATGTAGCAGTTAATCTCATATACAAAGTAAATATAGAGTATGCAAGCAACCACATTTAGGAAAATAACATACCATAAAGCATTCAATACAAATCATGCGCAGCAACATAAAATAGCATACCACATATGCAATGTTAACTGCGAAAGGACCAACAAGTCCTAAACAAATCCAGGACAGGACTACTCAACAAGGCAAGCCTCGGATCCATAGCGCTTGGAAATCAATAATAGTGGGACTCTAACCAACAGTTGGGACTCTAATCCAACATAACTGAATGCATACACAATCATGGTAAAACACACATATAGAGATACACAAAGCATATGAGATTAGAGTTACTACATGGCAAACTTAAACTTACAAATACTTTCTCCAAATTCTTTTAAAAGCTCCCGGTGACGATACTTCCTATAATTATAAATAATACTCGTCACATTTGCAATTCCCCATAATTCAAATAATACTTGGATTAATTACCATTTAACCCTCATTTGATTTAAAGTCCTTTATTCATTTCCAAAAACACCAAAATTTTCATTTTTGCCCTTGTCACTTTCATTTTTCACATTTTTCCCAGAATTTCCAAAATTTGTCACCAATCTTGGAAAAAAAAATCATAATTTATTATCCACATGTCTAAATCATGTGATTTCAAAGCCTAATTAACCCTTGATATGTATATTTTCAAATAAACATATCTCCATCAGCCACAAAAATTCATACTTGTTCCAAATTCACTTAAATTTCCCCTTGTCCATATTCAAGTTCCAAAATTATGTGTCAACTTCAAAAACTCATATCTCTTTATAGACACCTCTAAAAATTACGAATTACCTATCAAATTAAAGATTAAGGTGTCTACTTCAATTCTGGAAAATTTTATAATCATTGGACCTCATTTGGTTATTCGAAACACGTCACAAGCTTGCTGCCTGTCTAGATTTTCATTGGACAGTTTTTTAACTTTCTTAATTAAATCCTTAGATCATATATCATGGTTCAACCTTAATCCTACACAATTTTCCATTCTAAACACTTTGGGAAGGTTAAAATAACCAAAATCCATTTTTCTCCTTTATGCTTGGCTTTAATCGAAATTACCATGTCAAAAAGGGAACTTATTTCTTCTTTACAATCCTTATGATTTTATGTGAGATTTGGCCTTTTTATTCCATACTAAGGCCAAATATGTCCATAAATTTACTTAACAAGTTTTTGTATGAAATCTCCTCTTCAAGTTATAATCTTCGAATCTATAAAATAAGAGAAGATTAATTCAACATAATAACATATACAAGTGCACAAGACATTGATATCACTTACTTGCACTTGTGAAGACCTTTGATTCCTTTCTTCTCCTTCCAACCTTCAACCTGTAAAGAAAACACCATGACCATGAGCTTTTCTTTCCATATGATACTCATAAACATTGAAGAAGAGGAATAGGAACTCAAGCTATTACACCTTACCTTAGTTTCTTTGTGACTTCCTTTCCTTCTTCCTTCCTTCTCCAAGTTTTGGTGCTATTCTTTTCCCCTTGAGCTTTTGGTCGAAATACTTATGCAAAAGGGAGTGCAAAATATCTTGAAATATGTCAAGAAGGCACTTAAAAATGCCCCAAATCAAATGACCAAAGTGCCCTTACAAAAATCCTCTTAAATTTGGATTGTTTTGCAAGTTTTGTTGACTTTCTCTCTTCCTCCTTGCCTTGGACGAAATTTGAGGCTTATGGACGAAGATATTTAATCTTTAAAATATAAAGGTGGTTAGATGTCCTTTTTGAAAGTCAACTTAGTTCCCTTGGTGACACTTGGCATACTAGGGTTTAATTGGTTGACTTTTGCTCTCCAACATGTGTTAAATGAGTTTGTCTTCTTCCTCCTTCTTGGTTGTTGAAATTTATCCCTTAATTAAGAAGTTTTGTTCATTTTAAATGCCTTTGAACTTTTATACATTAAGTCAATCATGAAGTCATCTTATGACATAAGCATGACATATACCATGCTTAAAGTCAAAGGGGTTTAATTACATGAACTTATGATCTTGCCATGTGTAATTCTTGAAAATTCTTCTTGTCTCTTTCTTTTCTCTCTTTGGCTGAAATATGTCTTCATTTGAAGCTTCATAGATACTTTTTAATAAGTGCTAAAATATCTTGATACCACTATTACAAAAAATATAAATGGCTTCCCTAAAGGATGTCCTTTTTTCAAAAAGGAAGTAAAATGTAAAGGCGGGGACATTTTCATAATAACTTGGAGAAATTTTGACATATTAGACATCCTTTTATTTGTTGGGACCAGAAAATGTACTTACGGCGTCCTAAAATAAATTTAGTACCCCAAAGATGCTAAATAGTTGCCAACATAGGTGTTGAATGAATTATTTGGATTAGTTTTTGGAACCCTAATAATTTTTAAGAAGTCAAAACTACAGTGTTTGGCGTCCAACTAAGGTTTTAGGACGTCAAAACTAATTTCCCCAATTTTATTCTGTGCGCCCCTCCCCTGTTCTCTCTCATCATCACTTACCTCTAGGTCTACCCTTGCTCCGTCTTCTCTCTTCTCTTACTCCGCCGCTGCTTCGTTATCCCCCTCTCCACCGTTGCTCGTGCATCCTCCGTTCATCTCAGCGTTGGCTAAGTTTGTGCTCTGAGCCAAGACCGGGAAAGGTAATCTCCGTTCCCCTTTTCTTATCATTTCATTGTCTGCACACCGATAGGCATTCATGCAATCACTTTCCCTCTCCTCATCGACAGGCACTCATGCGGTCACCTCAGTCCTCCGTCCTCTTCTCTAATTTCTTGGAGGCAGCATCTTGACGTCAGACGGAGCTGCCCTCATTTTTGTATGTGTGTGTGTCTCTCGCATCTCTCACCGTGGGTCTGTCCTAATTTCCCACTAGATTTGAGATAGTTTCTGGGTTTTATGATTTGGAGCTTTGGAATACTACCAGATTAGGTTTCGAAGCACTAATGTTCTCCAATGATAAGAGCCTCAAGGTATTCATATGTACTTTAATTTCGCAATAGATTGGATAAATCTGAAACTGCTAAGAAATATGATGTTGATTTTGCCAAACTTAAGTCATTTTAGATCTTCTGCTGCACTTTGTAACTAAGGAAATTGTTCATAATTTGCTTTATGAGATTAGTTTCGATTTACCGATTTTTATATATGCACTTTTGTAGGTACTGAGCTCGTCACTAGACTGAAATGATTAACTTCTTTATTTAACATTTCCCTGCGTTAGTTACTTGAATTCTACTTATGTTATCGGATCATTAATTGATGATTGATCTGTTGAGTGATCGCATTGTTTTCTACCGGTCTGAAATTCCTCGTTAATGTGATCTGATCGTGTGGATTTTACTTTACGATATTGTACTGATGATTCCGAAGTTTTACCTAAATAGTAATTTTTCTTGTGTATCTGATCACAATAACCGGTTATTATGTTTGATGATATGTGACCTTGCTGCTTGCGCTCGTGATATGTCTGCTCTGTTTGTGCGTTACGTTGAATTTACTAATGATCTTGAAGTTTTACTTGAATCGAATTTTTTATTGTACATCCATTCATTGAATTACTATTACTCATGCTTGGATTTGATGATATGTGATCTTGCTGCCATGCTCGTGATAAGTTTGTTGGGTTATGCATTACGTGGAATTTTCTTTTGAAAAGGTTTTTGAAGCATGGAATCGGTGTGGATACATTTCAGACACCAAGGATAAATTCAAACGCTCACTTTTTCCCAGCACAATATTCCTTTTGGGAGCCTTGTTTTTAAGCATTATTCTAGTCTTTAAAGTTTTGTACCCTTATCCCTAGTATTTTTTCAGTTTTGTTGAATCTGTTGGCAATCAGAGATGTGGTTTCGATTTATTGCTTTATAGAAATAATAATTCTCTTATTTGAGATTTATGTTTATAAGATTAATTCTTCCTCGTTAATTTTCATTTCCTTTTATTGCACCTTTCATGAGCGATGTGGTAGTTTCCTTGCAATCAAACAAAGGGAAGGCATATTTCTCCATTTCTAGTGTTACCTGGCTCTATTGTTTGTGATAACTTGAATAATGTGTTTTCTTATTCTAGGACCTAATTAATCAGTCTCATTCATCTAGTGTTACTTACTTGTCAATTATTGCAGGTTGGGGAACAAATGAAGATTTGATCATATCGATCCTGGCTCTTAGAAATGCATCTCAACGTAAGTTGATTTCTGAAACATATACAACTACTTATGGAGAAGATCTTCTTGCATCCTTAGACAAGGAACTTTCTAGTAACTTTTGAAGGTTAAAATCGGTTCTTGCTTGACATTCAAGCAATAAGTTCACGAGGTTGTAAAACAAATTTTTTCAGTATTTGCGGAACCCACGTTGCAAATTTTTTTCAAGTAATTACTATTCATAAATAGTAACGGTAAAAATCTTTTTACCGTACCGGTAAATAATATTTACCGTAAAGGTAAATAATTTTTATTTGCGTGAATAGTAGATTACTATTCATGTGAATAGTAACGGTAAAAATCTTTTTTACCGTGCCAAGTAAATAATATTTACCATAAAGGTAAATAATTTTTTTGCACGTAAATATTTTTTTATCATAGGTAAATAATATTTACCGCACGAGATTAATTCTTTTCTCGATGTGACAGATCGGATAAAGTGCGATCACGAAAGATACCGAGAAAATCTTGACTACGATACGGTAAATAATATTTATTGCGTACGTGTAAATACTATTCTCATTTAACCAAGAACCACACCATAACTCTTTATAATACATATTTAGGATTTTCGTTAAAACACATACGGGGTTTCGGGAATACCTGTGATCACTTGAAGACGTCAAAGAAAGTATGATGTCCTCTAACGTTGATCCACACGATTATCTCCACGATCGAAATGGAACTCCTTCTCCTCAATCGTCTCCTGGATCGCTGAGCGATGCAAAGGTGGATACCAGTGTTTAACTTTTACGCTCAGTTATAAAGACTACTAAAGCGCAGAATAACTTCCCATAAGAGGAAGAGAGAGAGAAGAGAGAAGAGGTGTGTATGAAATGAAGGAAATGAATCTTATTTATAAACACGGGTTAAGTAAGTATTTAGTTAAGCTTCTTCTTTCAATGTACAGCGTTTTCTTTTAAATGTGGTAGCGTGTTCTTCTTTAAATGTACCATATATTCATTTCTACTTCAAATCCAAAGTCTTCTTTGAAAAATCAATTATTTAAAGTGATTTTTAATAATTAATTCTTTCAAGAGTCTTTCTCATAATTAATTAATAATTAATTATTCATTGAATAGTAAAAGATGAATAACACTATTCACTTGACACTATTCATTCGCGTGAATGATTTACCATTAATTAATTATTATCTTTATTCAATCCGATTGAATATAGATTTGATAATTCATAAATTACCCTTAATCTCCTAACCTCTTTATAATTGGGCCAAGTTTCAACCCAATTATACCAATAGTCTTGACAAAGCCCAATAACATTTATTGGTCAAACTTGCTAATTTAAGAATCAAGAATAATCTTAGTGTGTGACCATTGGCCTAATTAGTTCATCGACATAGATAAACTCAACCAATTAAACTCCTTTAATAGGTTAATTTATCTAATTACATAAGACAATAGCAATCTTTTTCATCCGAACTAATCAAGTTGATCAAGTGATCTACCTTTCTAATTTGGATCTTGTCATGTATCATCCCTTACAACGTTGTTCATATTTAATGGAAGCAGGATAAGATCACCTCTCAGATTGACTAAATGTAGCTTTTACACTTAACTAAATATTCTTCTATTGATTCTAAGACGGATCATGACCTTCATGATCACTTACTACGATAGATTCCCGAGTCAACTAGAAGTAAAGTCATCCAAGTTCTACCGGCCTTGTGAACAACTAATCCTCAGAGGATAAGTCTTTCAAGACGTCCATCTATACTCATGTATTCAAGTTACACCCAAGAAAGACACATTAATCGTTCTCCCCATATTTCAGGCGGATAGAGTTGACAATCAAAGTATAACTCTGGACATAGTGTTCGATAACATCCTGAGTTTCTAAGATGATCAAGACTACCAAACGATGAGAGGCATTACAAATCCAATGATACTCTACTCTGATGAATCCTTGTGGAGTCTCTCGGTGTCATTCAGTCTTATCGTTCTCGTTTAACAGATACACCCACGACATCACCTAAGGCGATCAACACGCTGCGTTAATTTAGGTCCCTACCTTGTATCACTATACAAGTAGATGATGTCATACTAGTCTTATTGAGATCACCAATGCCCTTTCTTGGTGATTCAAGACTAGGAACAAGTTTCAGGTAATAGATATGTAGTGTCCTCGATTCCTCATGATCATGATCCCTATCATAGATCATCGAGTAAAACACTTATTCTATTCCTTGGGCCTTTATCTTTAAACTCATATTAACCATAAAATATAGGCGAGACATAAATATGATAAAGATAAATTACTTTCAAATATATTAATCATGAAATATCAAAAGACAAGGTGTTCAACAGATTGTCTCAGTGACACCTACATACTAACAATCTCCCACTTGGCCTAGAGCCAATCAGTCGATGAATCAAACCCAATGACTCATAACGACTATCATGCTTTCTCCGAGAAAGTCCTTTGTCGAGAATCGGCCAAATTATCATCTCGTGGGAATGTAGTCCATTTTTATATCTTTCTTTGAACAATTTCTCGGATGAGGTGATACTTTATGAGACACATGTTTGGATCTCTCGATGAGACCGGGTTCTTTGCCCGAGCTATAGCTCCGGTGTTGTCACAATACAAAGGTATTGGTTCAACAATTAGAACCACTTCAAGTTCACCAATGAACTTTTTAATCCATCGCCTCCTCTTAGTCGCCACGAAGGTCGCTATGTATTCAAACCTCGTGGAGAGTGAGCGCTGTGGTTTCTAACTTGGAACTTTTCCAACAAATAGCTCCACCATTTAAGGTGTAGATAAAACCAGGACCGGGATTTTAAATCATCTCTGTCACTTTGAAACTGGCGCATCGATGAACCCTTTCACTTTCAACTCATCACAACCACCATAAACCGTAAACGATCCTTAGTCCTTCTTAAATACTTTAGGATCGTCTTTACGGACTGTCCAAGTGACCTTCTCCGTGGTCACTGGTATCTCGCTTGTAATGCTCAAAGCATAAGAGACATCCGGTCTCGTACATAGCATAGCATACATGATGGATCCAATTGCGAGATGCATATGGAATCCTCTCCATGTTTTTCCTTAGCTCTTGTGTCTTGGGACACATGGCTTTGGAAAGATGAATTCCATGATTGACGGAAGAAAACCCATTTTCGACCCATCCATGCTAAACCGCTTTAGCATCTTATCTATGTATGTAGATTGGGATAACCCTAGCAACCTTTTAGATCTATCTCTATAGATCTTAATACCAAGTATATAGGTGCTTCTCCCAAATCCTTCATGGTGAAGTTTTTCGACAACCAAATTTTAGTAGATCGTAACATAGGAATGTCATTTCCAATAAGCAATATGTCATCCACATATAGCACAAGGAAAACAACATTACTCCCACTAACCTTCTTGTAAACACATGGTTCATCTTCATTCTTTATAAAGCCATAACTTTTAACAACTTCATCAAAACGAAGATTCCAACTCCGGAAGCTTGCTTAAGCCCATATATTGATTTCCGAAGTTTGCATACCATATGCTCTTGGCCTTTAGATTCAAAACCTTCAGGTTGTGTCATATACACTTCCTCCTTCAAAAAACCATTTAAGAAAGGCGGTTTTGACATCCATCTCGCCAAATTTCATAATCATAATATGCAGCTATAGCTAGCATGATCCTAATAGATTTGATCATAGCAACAGAAAAAGTTTCATCGTAGTCAATACCTTGCCTTTGACGATAACCTTTCGCAACCAACCTAGCTTTATAGGTTTGAATGTTGCCATCAAAGATCGATCTTCTTTTTGAAGACCCACTTACACCCAATAGGAACTATTCCCTCGGGTGGTGGAACCAAGGTCCATACCTTGTTTTCATGCATCGAATCTATTTCGCATTCCATGGCTTTACGCCATTCGAGGAGTCAACATCCTTGGCGCTTCAAGATAGGAAGTAGGTTCGTCATCTTCAACGGTTTGTAGATTCTCAACCACAAAACCATACCTCTCAGGTTGATGACTTATCCTAGATGTCCTACGGGGTTGGGTGTCTACTACCTCTAATTGAGGCATCGCCTGATTAATGAACTCGGGTTCGTTATCGTTCTTGTAGGTCTTGAACTTCTTCAAGTTCTACTTTACTCCCACTATCCGCTTGAGAAAGTAAATCCTCCTCAAGAAATATAGCATTCTTGGATACAAACACTATGTAATCCTCAGGACAGTAAAAGTAGTATCCCTTAGTTCCCTTGGGATATCCTACAAAATAGCACAAAGTGCTCTTAGCCCCTAATTTATCCGATGTTAGGGTCTTGACATAAGTGGACAACCCCACACCTTGAGATAACTCAAGTTGGGTTTCCGACCCTTCCATATCTCATACGGAGTAGTCCGAACAGCATTTTGATGGAACCCTATTAAGAAGGTATATTGCCGTATCTAAGGCGAATCCCCAAAACGATTTTGGGAGCTTCGTACTACTTCATCATAGACCGTACCATATCAAGTAAGGTTCGGTTTCTCCTTTCGACACGCCATTTTGATGTGGTGTGTATGGAGCCGTCAACCGTGAAAGAATCCCATTCTCTCTTAAATAATCCCGAAACTCCCGACTCAGATATTCCCACCTCGATCGATCGAAGTGTTTTAATCATCTTGCCAAGTTGTTTCTCTACTTCATTCCTAAACTCTTTGAACTTTTCAAAGGCCTCGGATTTGTGTTTCATAAGATACACATATCCGAATCTGGACTTATCATCAGTAAAGGTGATAAAGTAGGAATATCCTCCTCTTTCGTGTAGACATGGGCCCACAAACATCGAATGAATAAGTTCCAACAACTCATTGGCTCTATGACTCACAAGCTTTTCAAGCTTGGTCTTCGTCATCTTTCCGGCCAAACAAGATTCACAAGGCCCATAGGATTCTAAATCCATGGAATCTAGATATCCATCTTGATGGAGTTTAGACAATCTTGTCTCATTAATGTGTCCCAACCTACGGTGCCAAAGATATGATCGATTATTTAATCTTGGTTTCTTATTAACTTGAACGTTAAGAATTTCACTATTCGATTCTAAATCCAAAACATATAACCCATTCACTCTTGATGTAAGCATAAACAAGATCATTCATAATGATAGAAAACTTGCCATCTTTTATTATAAAGTGAAAACCAGATTGTTCCAAACTCGGAAATAGATATTATGTTTCGGAAATAGAAGGGACATAAAAACAATTATTCAAGTGCAATACAAGGCCCGTAGGCAATACAAGGTCTACATCTCCTACGGCCTAATGCAAGAACTCTTGCTCCATTCCCGACGCGGAGATTCACCTCGTTCTTGTTCAACTTTCTAGGATTCTTTAGTACCGCAACAAATTGCGATATGAGAACCACAACCGGTATCTAATACCCATGAAGCTGAATCAACACTTGAAAAATTAATTTCTATAGTGAACATACCAGAGGCGAAACATCACCATGCTTCTTTCCCTCGAGGCTCGCAAGGTACAATGGGCGTTCCTCTTCCAATGTCCTTCTTTTGACAATGGAAGCATACAAAGAAAAAGCTTTGTCATTTGATTTCCCTTTACCTTTCCCTTACCCTTCTTTTTCTTGGGCTTTCCTTTGGGTTTGAACTTGTCTGTCTGTACAGACTTGCCCTTGCCCTTAGAAGACCCATCAATCAGAAGAGCTTGGGTCCTGTTCTTTTTAATGGCACCCTCGCGGTGGTCGATGAGATTCAACAATTCGGGAAGTGTTGATTCCACCTTATTCATATAATAATTAACCACAAACCCATTAAATGAAAGTGGCAAAGACGGCAAGACCAAGTCAATACTCACTCATTATCCATGATAAAACCAAGAGAAGCAAGCTTCTCTATAAGTCCAATCATTTTGAGGACATGTGGTCCAACCGCCATGCCTTCAGCCAACTTGCAGCCAAACAGTTCCTTAGAGGTCTCAAAGCGTTCAGTCCTCCCTTGCTTATCATAAAGCTCTTGCAAATGCAAGATTATAGAGGGAGCATCCATATGCTCATGCTGACGTTGGAGCTCTGCAGACATTGACGCCAGCAGTATACAAACTGCCTGCTCATTGTCTGCTAGGTGCTGTTTATGGGTTTCCCAGTCAAACTGATCATACCCATCTTGCCCTTGGGTAGGAGCAACAGGAATCGGAGAATCAATGACATAAGCTTTCTTTTCAGAACGTAAAACTATTTTTACATTCCGATACCAGTCCAAAAAGTTTGGTCCAGGTTAACTTATTAGTATCGAGAATAGAGCGCAAATTAAAAGTTCCAGCCCATTAGCATAGATTCTCGAAAATAGATAAAAATGGACTTATATGAGCATTTCATGAAATTTAAACAACCAAATACTGAGAGACTTTAAATGTATATGGCCCTCCCACTATTTTTCTCTAAAATCAATGATCCCCAATTATTGATTTAGGGTTATCCTTCATAAAGAATATCCGTAGTGGGCTAAGAGAACGACTAGAGTCATTAGTTTCCGGCTGAGCCTGCAAAACCAACTTGTCTAGTGGGTTAATCAACAACATCTCCATGTCTTCTCTTAGATCATCAGGTTGACAACATCTTGTCACTTAGTGTCACATCACTATGTAACAACCTGGATCATTGCCTTAAATGCATAGACCTTGGCTACTGCAGACATATACATCTTGTCTAAGCACAAACCATCATCCTAAGTGTCCTTGCACTATTACCCGATGAAATGATAGGTCTTAGGCGAGCTAGAGAAGTACTACCGTGTCAAAGGGATTTAAGTGTAATTCACTTCAAATGGCACGTTACCCAACGAAAGAATAGGTCTTATTGAGCTAGAAAGACTATCATTTAGAAGGGATTTAAATGCCGTGATGATGGGAGACAATCAAACATGCTAGATAATTTTCACGAGGGATTCTTTTCAGTCTCATCATATAATAAAACTAATTATCACATAATTAATTTTATCTTACATGCATAATTTAGACATATAAACTTACTAACTATCTCATAGTTAATTTTATGCGACATTGTCTTATCACGCATACTAGTCGTAATTTCAAAATTCAAAACTTTGAAATCTAAACTCATAATCCTTGTTCCTACAAAAAGGATAGAAACATATATACAAACAATTTGCAAATCCCAAATAACCATCAATCATCTACGTGATAAGATCAACACTTTGATGATTAACCATATTTTATAATCAAGATTCAAAATCTTGTTCACAAAACTGTAGACATCAAAACTCCTTTTTGAAAATTCAATAAGAATAACCCCACGCGTGTTTTGCGAACGAGCGCCATTCCGATACCACTCGAAGGTTAAATCGGTTTTGCAGACATTCAAGCAATAAGTTGCGAGGTTGTAAAACAAATTTTTTGTATTTGCGGAACCACGTTGCAAATTCACTATTCATGTGAATAGTAATTACTATTCATGTAAATAGTAACGGTAAAAATCTTTTTTACCGTACCAATTAAATAATATTTACCGTAAAGGTAAATAATTTTTTTACTGCGTGAATAGTAGATTACTATTCATGTGAATAGTAACGGTAAAAATCTTTTTTACCGTGCCAGTAAATAATATTTACCATAAAGGTAAATAATTTTTTACTGCACCGGTAAATATTTTTACTGCGCCGGTAAATAATATTTACTTTGAGATTAATTCTTTTACGATGTGACAGATCGACTAAGTCGCGATCCTGAGCATACTCGGAAAATCTTGACTCGATACTGTAAATAATATTTTTTGCGCCGTACGTAAATACTATTCTACCGTGAACCAACTACGTATCATAACTCTTTATAATACATATTTAGGATCATTCGTTAAAACACATACGGGGTTTCGGAATACACTGTGATCACTGAAGACGTCAAAAGTATGATGTCTCTAACGTTGATCCACACGATTATCTCCGATTGCGAAATGAACTCCTTCTCCTGAATCCGTCTCGCTTGGATCTTCTTAAGCGATAGCAAGTGGAGGGGAAGTGTTTTTAACTTTACCTCAAGACTATAAAGACTACTGTAGGCGCTTTGAAGAAACTTCCTTAAGAGGAAGAGAGGAGAAGAGAGAAGAGGTGTGTATGAAATGAAGGAAATGAATCTTATTTATGAAACAACAAATAACCGCGGTAGCCACAAGCTTCTTCTTTCAATGTACCTACACGTTTTTCTTTAAATGTGAAAGTAGCACGTTTTTCTTTTTAAATGCGCCCATATATTCATTTCTACTTAAATCAAAAGTCTTCTTTGAAAAATCAATTATTAAAGTGATTCTTTGAATAATTAATTTTCAAGAAGTCTTTTCATAATTAATTAATAATTAATTATTCATGAATAGTAAAAGATGAATAACACTATTCACTGACACTATTCACATGAATGATTTACCATTAATTAATTATTATCTTTATTCAATCGATTGAATATAGATTTGATAATTCATAAATTACCCTTAATCTCCTAACCTCTTTATAATTGGGCTTGAAGTTTCAACCCAATTATACCAATAGTCTTGACAAAGCCCAATAACATTTATTGGTCAAACTTGCTAATTTAAGCAATCAAGAATAATCTTAGTGTGTGACTATTGCGCCTAATTAGTTCTTGACATAGATAAACTCAACCAATTAAACTCCTTTAATAGGTTAATTTATCTAATGACTACATAAAGACATTAGAATCTTAGGATTTAACTAATCAAGTTGATCAAGTGATCTACCTTTCTAATTTGGATCTTGTCGTATCATCCTTTACAACGTTGTTCATATTTTAATGAGCAAGGATAGAGTATCACCTCTCTAGATTGACTAAATGTAGCTTTACACGTAACTAGAAATATTCTTCTATTGATTTCTAAGACGGATCATGACCCTTCATGATCACTTACTACGATAGATTAGTCAGTGTAGAAGAAGTCATCCAAGCCCTACCGGTCTTGTGAACAACTAATCCCTTCAGGGATGTAAGTCGCTTTCGGCATGTCCATCTATACTCATGTATTCAAGTTACACCCAAGAGTATTAATCGTTTCTCCCCATATTTCGCGCGGATAGAGTTGTACGGTCAAAGTATAACTCTAGGACATAGTGTTCGATAACATCCTCAAGTCTAAGATGATCAAGACTACCAAACGATGAGAGACATTACAAATCCAATGATACTCTCTACAATGAATCCTTGTGGAGTCTCTCACGTGGTCGGTCAGTCTTATCGTTTCTAACAGATACACCCACGACATCAGTAAGGCGATCAACGTCACATTGCATTCCATGAGGTCCCTACTCAGCAGATCACTATACAAGTAGATGATGTCATACTAGTCTTATTGAGATCACCAATGCCCTTTCTTGGTGATTCAAGACTAGGAACAAGTTTCAGTAATAGATATGTAGTGTCCTCGATTCCTCATGATCATGATCCCTATCATAGATCATCGAGTAAAACACTTATTCTATTCCTTGGGCCTTTATCTTTAAACTCATATTAACCATAAAATATAGGCGAGACATAAATATGATAAAGATAAATTATGCTCAAATATATTAATCATGAAATATCAAATAGTACAAGGTGTTCAACAGATTGTCTCTAGGACACCTACATACTAACACTATCAACCATCGCAACTGTCCAGGAGCCATCTTAAAAGGGCTGAGTAGGTCCATACCCCATTTGTAAAAAGGCCACGGAGCCGAGATAGGCGTTAACTGAGATGGCGGAGCTCGCAGAGAGATGGCCGTGTTTCGACAACCGTGCGCACCTTTGAACGTGTCTTTTTGCATCTTCCCCATCGTCGGCCAAAAGTAGCTTGACCAAGATCGCCTTTCTTGCCAATGCCTTGGCTCCCATGTGATGACCGTTAATACCCTCATGTATCTTCGCCAGTACATACTTGGCCTTAGATGAATCTAAGCACTTCATCAACGGAGAATGGAAACCTTTTCGGTACAATTCGTCCCCCATCATGGAGTATGAAGCCGCTGTTTGTACCAACTTTCTGGCGTCCGAAACATCTTCTGGGAGTATTCCCTTTCCGTGTAATCGACTATTGATTTCCTCCAATCACTTGCCTCTGAGATGACCATCACGCAACTTGGCTCCAACAAATTCTGTTGGATGATTGTTCGATGATTTCCAGGACTTTTAGTACTCGCCAACTTAGACAGAATGTCGGCCCTTACGTTGTCTCCTCTGGGGATATGGGCTATGGTTACTCTATCAAATTCTGCCATAAGCTGTTTGACCTTTCCCAAATATTTGATCATGAGAGGCCTTTTAGCTTGGTATGTACCTTCTATCTGGGAAGCGATCAGCTGGGAATCGGTAGATACGTGTATGTCTTTTGCCCCATTTGCCTTGGCCTCGCAACAAACCCGCGATTAGAGCCTCATACTCGGCTGGTTGTTTGAAGTGTCGAAGTTGAAACGAAGGGAATACTCCAATGATACTCCTTCCGACTTTCAATGATAACCCCAAAGACCGCTACATTACCCGGATGTTGGATGACCCGTCCACGAACAACTTCCAGGTATTTTCAGACTTGTCAACCCGGTCATTGACCGGTGTGAATTCCATCACGAAATCCGCCAATGCCTGTGACTTAAATCGCATGCCGAGCTTCATAAATGATGTCAAACTCGGATAATTCGATGGCCCAACTAACCATCCGTCCTTCCAGGTCTGGCTTGTGTAGAATCTGGCGTATCGGCTGACTAGTGCGTACTATGATCGTATGACTTTGGAAGTAGGGGCGCAACCTCCTTGCCGCCACTAAAAGGGCAAATGCCATCTTTTCCAACTTTTGATAATTTAGTTCGGAACCCTGCAAGGCCCGACTTACGAAGTACACTGGCTTTTGACCGTCCTAGGCATCCCTAATCAAAGCCGCACTAACTGCCTCATTCCCACGCCCGGATATAAAATTAGACTCTCCCCGGATCCGGCCGGGATAGCACCGACGGGGTGGATAAGCACTGCTTGATCTTACTAAATGCCGACTCACAGTCTTCATTCCATTCCTCGGAGGTTTCCTTTTTTAGTAACTTAAAGAACGGAAGGGAGTTTTCTGCGGATCTCGGCAAAAATCGGGTTAATGCTGCCAACCTACCTGTCAACTGCTGCACCTCTTTCTTGTTCCTTGGTGCTTGCATATCTAACACGGCCTGGCATTTGTCCGGATTGACTTCAATTCCCCTATGCGAAAGCAAAAAGCCTAAGAACTTTCCTGCTGGAATGCCAAAAGCGCACTTAGCCGGGTTAAGCCGAATCCGGAATTTTCTCAATTTATCGAACGTCTGCTGCAAGTCCTGGATATGGTCGGTTACAAATAAAGACTTAACAATCATGTCGTCTATGTAAACCTCCACATTCTTTCCAATCACGGTCCTCAAAGACTCGATTCATCATTCGCCGGTAAGTGGCTCCCGTATTCTTCAATCCAAAGGGCATAACATTGTAACAATAATTGGCCTTGTCGGTGATGAACGCTGTTTTTGCCTCGGTCACCTGGATGCATAGCGATTTGATTGTAACTCGAATACGCATCCATGAATGAGAGTAATTTGAAGCCTGATGAGTTGTCCACCAATTGATCAATACTTGGCATCGGGAAGGAATCTTTTGGGCACACCTTATTCAGGTCTTTATAATCGATACACACCCGCCATTTTCCACTGGGCTTCTTTACAATGACCACGTTTGACAACCAAGTAGTATACTGCACCTCTCGGACGAAGCCGGCTTCTAGCAGTTCTTCAACATGGGCGGCCAAAGCCTTTCGCCTATCCTCACCCAGTTTTCTCTTCTTCTGCGACACCGGGATCACTTCTAGGGATATTGCCAACTCATGACAACATACATCAGGATGAACCCCGGGAATCTCTGACGGTTTCCAGGCGAAGATGTCTTGATTCTCTTTCAAGCATCTCTCTAGCTCGACCCGAAGCTCGGGGTCTAAACTCTTTCCAATTTTAGTAATCTGACCGGGTTCAGCGCCCAATACTAAGTCGTCTAGCTCGCCATTAGGTTCGGTCTTCTTCATTTTTTGTTCCTCGTGTAGATCCAACTCGACGAGATTCACCGACTTACCGTCTTCGTCCGCTCTTGGGGACTTTATATTTCGCTCCCTCCGTAATGAAGGATTTATTTTGCTTTCTTTGACCGTGTCGAAATAACACTGACGTGAGTCTTTCTGATCACCCCTTATCGTTACTATCTGATTTTTCCTGTTGACCAACTTTAGCTTTTGGTGCTTAGAGGACGCCAGTATGTCCCAATCGTGGATGGTAGGACGACCCAAGATAATGTTGTATTGGGATGGGAAATCGGCAACTATGAATTTCACCCTTAGATCCCAACGTCAACTTTAAGTCTATGTAACCCTTCGGGCATGTGTCTCTACCATTAAATCCAGTCAAGGTTGTTTTGCATGGCTTCAAGTCCTTCGGGTCGAGGTGCATGCGTTTAAAGGCATCCCAAAGAATAATATACACTGCACTTCCGTTTTCGATCAAGATCTTCTTAACACAACAATTTACCACTGTTCCTGTGATAACGAGGCCGTCATAGTGCCCTGGCGGAACGTCCTCTAAATCCCGGGCGGAGAAACTCAACACCGGGGGGTCCGATTTTGTCGTGTCCCTCTTGAAATCAGGGCGATCCCTGATGGACAAGACCTCCCTTAGGTACTTTTTCCTCTGACTATTCGAATCCCCTCCACCGCCAAAACCTCCGCTAATCGTGGTACAATCAAACTTTGCGTCTGGGAATTCGTCGTCACTATTCGTCGCTTTCTTTTTCTGTTCACGCTTTTTCTTTTCTGGGGGTGGGCTCTTACTCCTTCCTCCCTGCCGTCTCTTGCCTTGCCGTCCCTAAGTTTGTATGACAAACCGACGAAGCTTGCCCTCTCGCAAAAACCTTTCAATGGCGTCTCTCAGATCCCAGCAGTTGTCAGTTTCATGACCGTGTTGGTCATGAAACTCGCAATATCGCGTTTTATCTAGACTGGCATCCCTTCGCAAGGGCCGGGGTCGCTCCACCTTTTTCATTTCCGTGGTTGCCACCTCCTTCCAAATCTGAGCTTGAGACACCTTTAACGGGGTATATTTGTCAAATCTCCCTCCGCTTTTTCTCGCCTTGTCCGGGCTCTTGACCTAGTCCGCGGGACTCGGCTTACGCCCGGGATAATGCGGCTCTCGGCCCTTTGGAGGAGGACTCTTCCCCTTTCCCTCGGTACCTGACTCATTATTTCCATTTGTTCGAGCTCCAAGTACGTTTTTGACCGGTCCGTAAACTCGGCCAGGGTTTGGGGACGACTTTTCATGACCGACTTCTTAAGCTGGGACAAATTGCTAAGACCTGCTATTACGCAATGTAAATGCACGTCTTCTTTTAAACCAGGGATCGGAGGGCCGTGTCCTTAAACCGGTCCAAATATTTCTGCAACGTTTCATTGGGCGACTGCTTGACTTGGTCGAGCTGGAAATCGGTCTTTGGCTGTTTCCGGCTTGTTGCAAAATAGAGTAAGAACTTATGCTCCATTGTTTTCATATCATGAATGGATTCGGATGGCAAAGAGTGGAACCACGTCTCGAGCCGCTCCTTGAAGGGTTCCCGCAAACAACCGTGGAACCACGTGTCCAACAATACCCTTTACTCCGATCTCCATCTTGAAGTTATTCGGGTGAATCAAGGGATCTTGAGTACCATTGTATTTCGGTAATTCCCGGGAATCTAAACCCTTAGGATAAACGGTGGCCATAATCTCTTTAGAAAATTGATTCAACAATCCCACCCCAATATGCCCTTCTGCCGAAGTCTTAGGCATGCTAAGAGATGGGGGTACCGTTGTTTGCTTATTCAAATCCGAATCTCCAACTGACTGCTTTCCCTTAGCCCGGGAAATGTCGCCCTCTGCTAACCTTCGAGTAGCCTCACCTACCCCGGTAGCCATTATATCGATAACCCGGTTAGGCTTATCAATAACTCGAACAGTACGCCGGATAGGATTTTCGAGCGTCCTCAATCGCTCTTTTAACAATTCAATCTCCTAACGTTCCTCCTTAGTAGGCTCTTTCGAATCATCTTCTGCCAGCTCGTCTTTCTCGTAACCTCCTAAGGGCTCCCCTCCGTGAGTATGTGCCGAGGTTGAGATCATTACCCGACAGGTGCCGGCTCTATCTCGTCCTGCAACCCCGCCGGAATTCCCCTTCAGTTCCTCACGCTAATCATTAGCCAGCCTTATACGTTTTGACTCGTCCTGATGCCAGATAGCGTTTCGGCGCTCCAAGTCCTCCTGAATAAGTCGGGCGTCCTCTTCTCTCTGTAGCCGCTGACGAGTTTCCATATTCTCCATTCGCTGGAGTAATGAATCCAACGTCATGCGTATAATTCGGGTATCGGGGTGTTCCACTTGGACCTCCCGAGAGGGAGAGAAATCATCCTCAACCCTGGTCTGCTGCCGTCTAGCCATCAAACTGGGATGGGGAGAATTCGCCGTATCCTGCATTTCGCCCTCCATCACTTCGACGACATAGTTAGGATCCGGGTTAGCCGAATCGAATATCGAACCGTGTGATTTTCACGTACAAGCCGTCGAGGCTCTCCCCGAAGCCGTCCCGACCGGAGTGCCCGACTACGGCTTCTAGTGCTTGCCACCATCCTCGGTGGTATCACGGCTTTTAACGTGCACGGGAATCAAAGTTTATAGATCCCCACGGTCGGCGCCAATGTTCCGTTGTAGACACGAGATGTCCAGCTCTAGTGAGCCGGGGAATGGTTTATCTTGGATCAAAGGGTCTTTCACCGATTGAGTCTCGGTGAAAGGTGCCAACTCGATAGTATCCATGGTTGAGATACCGTCGAGAGAGCTCAGATCACGATGCAACACAGGTCGGGCGTTTCGCCCAGAGGGTGGTGTGTGTGCCGTGTGACTGAATGATAAGTAATGGAATTCGAGAGAGTCCAGAGTGCACCTGGTGGGTAATCTCCTATTTATAGGGATTACCTAGGGTTTCACTCCCATGCAAATGCTCCCATCCTTCGGCCCGTTATGCACGTCCCACGTTCTCCGGGTTTTCGCTCCACTAACCGTACGGTCCCCGCACATATCGTGCACGATGGAGTAGTGGGGGACCATTTACCTAGTTCCCTATTTACCCGGGTAAATAAAGGGGTTTTACTGTGGACTCCCCATTGGGCCGGGAATCTGCCTGGCCCCATACATTGGTCCATAACAGGAGGAAGAAAAGAATGGAAAACCTAAAGAGGAGGAAGATTGAGATGACAAACGGAAAAAGAAAGAGCGTGACCTGAAGAGTGAAGAATCACCGGCAAGAAGAGAGAAAAGAACTTAGAACACCGAAAACTCGAACGTCTAAAGTCAGTGGTTTACTAGTCAGATTTTAAATGTTGATTGACGCAATAAATTAAAGGACAAAAGAAAAAGTTTCCTTGAGATAAAATAACTCGTGGATTTTGCATTTTCCCGTCTATTTAGATTTAATTTTTTTATCTTGTGATTTTTAAATGAAAAAATATTAGTTAAGAGACTATCTTTAATTTAGATTTTCTACCCATTAAAATATATATTTTTGAAAAAACAAGTAAAAGAATTCAATCTGAACGGCCCACAAAGGCTAAATGTTCATTGCCTATCCAAAAGATAGACAGGGAAACATGGTCCATAAATCTGCACATTTGAAAGATGAATGTGCTCATCACGTTGTCTGCAAAAGATAGAAAAACTAATTAAGATTTTTTCTCCACTTAAAAACATTTTTATTTTTAATATGTCTGTTGAGAAAGAGCATATAAGTATATCAGGGTGAGACATTGAGCATGTACTTTTTTCCATTGCAACTTCAACTTCTACCCACATTATTGACTATTTATTACAAATATTCTATTGTGGTTCTTTAAGTCATGACTTATTATAGATTTATTTCTTATATATATTATTATAAATACATACAATTATTTTTCTTACATTTTTATCTAATTATTATGTCACCAGTCTGACCGAACGATTCGACCGATCTGACTGTTTAAATCATGACCCGCTAACTTTTCTAGCTTGACATCTGGTCCGGGGTTTAAAACATTGTTTGAAACATCACAATGGTTATCATATAAAACTAAACTTTAAAGTTCATAGCGTTTTACAAATTTTAGCCAAAAATTTAATATGAGAAATAAGAAAGAATATAATGTGACCTTATATTTAGAACAGGGAAAAGAGTACGTCCCTACCATCAGTGGCGGATCTTAATGTATACAGCCCGGGGGGAATTCAGAAATTTTTTTAAAAGATTTCTGAATACAATGTAAAATTTAATGTATTTTTTGCACAGCAAAATATTTATTCTAAGGCCATGGCTCACCCAAAAAAAAATTTGTTTATAAATTTTTTTAATTACTTAATGAATATACATTTGACCCTCCCAAATATTTATCCCAAGATCCGCCACAGCCTACCATTATGTATTTTCGTGAAAAAGTCAGAATCTTTCAGTGCAAAAGGATTAGATACGGATGATTTCTAAATGAACACAGATTCAAAAGAACAAACTGTAATCAAATTGAAAGTATTATGAGGATAGTAGCTGGACACATGGGGTGTCCATGACAAAAGTGATCATGTTTATAAAAGTGTGAATTCCTTTATTATTCAATTTTTTATTTTTTTTTATGAATTGAAGTATGCAATCACATGCTGGATTTGACAAAAACTCTTGTACTGTGACCTTCACGTTCATGTCTTGCATTAAGGTGGCTACCAAGACTCCATTAATAATTAATTTCCCTTCATTCCCTGTGTTTTCATTTCTCACTTGCAATTGTTCGTATATATAAACACACAAATACACTCCTTCACCACATGAATAATGTTCAAATCACAAGTGCCAACAAAACCATTGTGATAACTAATGGCTTTCCTTATAATTTGAGTTTTTCAGAGAATGATTGATTCATATGATGAGTAGTATTAGTTAAATAGTATAAGATACTTGAATATATTATTGTCAGCTCCTATGAGTTTGCAAGCATTATTATTACAGAAAATTAGAATGAAGGACATAGAGGAAAATATATTTATGGAGAAGAACCATAAAAGTTGTAATTATTTAGAATAACTAAATATAAAAATTAAAAATTAAAAGTACTAAAACGCCCATAACAAAATCTTTTGCATTCCTTCCTACATTCTCTACCCGATTCTATTTTTAAAACAAATAAAAAAAATTAAGTTTCATTAAATTAAATAATAGTTTTCTCAATTTTCATTTTTCACAACTTGAATATATATCAATGAAAAAAAATTTACGCATTCTTCAATTTATAAAAATTATAATTTTTTTAATCAACAGAAATTTTAATTAAAAGTGGAATTATATAATTTTAATAAAACTCAAAGTATTTTATAATTTATCATATATGTTAAACCAAGAAAGTTTGTATGATTTATTTTTGTTTTAGAAGCAATTTATGTGAGTTAAAAAATTCATGTAATGTTAATAAAATTTAAAAAATATAATTAACCTATTATATCCTGAAAAATATGAAATAAGTTCAGTTGTTATTTTTATACACAGAGGTTAATTGATATCAATGTTGATAATATAAATCGGACAATTTGGTGAAAAAATTGGTGAAAAAAATTTAAGAAAAATATGAGTTTAACAGTTGTTAATTAAATAATATATTAAAAAATAGATATGATCATACCATGATAGGCAATTTTAGTTATTTTTTGTATTATGAATACAATAGATAATATAGGAAGTTTGATAAGGGACAATTTAGTAATTTTAAATTTATATGATAATGTTTGGTCCTTCTAAGTAATTACAATTTTTACGGTCATTTATAATAAATATTATTTTCTCTAGGTCATTTATTTTAATTTTCCCTTATTATTATAGGGTTTAATGTTTCTACGGTTAGTGCAGAAATTTTTTTTTTTCGCAAAGATTTCACATAAAAAATGAGGTCCCATTGTAGAGAAATGAGAGAAAAATAGACCCACTAATATTTTCTCTCTCATTTCTCTACAATGGGACCCACTTGCTTTTATGTGAGTCTTTGCGAAAAAAAAAGTTTCTCCAAAGAATTGCGTTAAAACATTAAACTCATTATTATATTCATCAAGAAGATGACCATTTAAATTAAAATTAAATTATTCATATTTAATAACTATTATATTTATTTTTCACTATATTTTAATTTTAACATATGCCAAATCTGAAATAAATACACTTTTTCCACTTTTTTAAAAACAATGAATTTTTTATTTAAAAAAATTATAAATTAAATACTCAAATCTAGACGATCTATAGATAGATATATGCCATTTGATACGCTCTAATTGTGATTAGTCTCCAAAATCTAACCGACCTAATAAACTCTTTATTATTTTTTTTCATTTTTGTTGTTGTGTGTTTGCCAAAGACATCAGCATTTGTAATCGTCCACAATTAAGAAAATAAACTACGATATTATTATAATTAAATTATGGGAAAAACACTTCTCATGTTGTAGGAGAAGTGTATTCTCATGTCACACACAAATGAAATGGTGAGACCCATATATATATATATATATATATATGTGGGTTCCATCATTTCATGTGTGTATAGGAATCTTCTTCTTCTCATGCAACAGAGAAGTTTTAAACCTTTAAATTATTACTAGTACTATTTTGCTGGGCAAGCACATGGCTATGGAATAGATTTCCGAGAATCAGGGGCTCGTTATTCCCTAATCATTCCCATTCCATTCCTTTTCTTGTCACGCAAACGCGACGTACTACGGAAAATTATTGCCATTCCATAATGTCAACGTACCATTAACGCACAACCTTATTTAATTAACCAACTTCATCTTTCCTAATTAAGAGGACTTTTTATTCATTATAAAGTCCTCCAAATTAATTCAGAAAATTTTAAAACAGAGATAATTAATTAGTTATTTTTGATTAATAATATTAAATTTTGTGATACACTTTTAAAACATACTTATCATCTAATCATTAATACCTAAATGTGCAAATTTTCAATAAATATGGGTATTATGAGAAAACAAACTAAACATATATAGAGAGGATATGAAAAAAAAATACATATTTAAATTGTAGTTAGCATGAAATCATCATATTCACTATTACATATTTATCTATATTTAATGATTATTTTTACCTATATTTATCTGAGTGCTAACTATTTATATTTAACGGTAAACGTTATATCTTGAGCAATAGATTTTACGGTTGTCTAAATAAAATCGTTATGTATAAGGCACCATATTTCACAGTTTTTATTCAAGGGTTAAGGTGAAAATTTGCCAATGAATTATTATCTGGGGACCATCTGGCACAAAAAAACAATTGAGTGTATCAAAATTACCAATAAACAACTAAAAAAATGAAAAAATGTATCAAATAACTATTTAAAAAAACAACTATCACAATTACGTTAAAATATGAGGCACTGACGTAGGACAGTGGCGGAGAGGCTGGAGAAAAGAGCGGTTAAGCCTTGTTATTGGATAAGGCAAACACCAATAGAGATGGGACCCATGCGATCAGGCGCTGTGACAGCGGCGGCTGCTGCTTGTGGCATCGGAGGGATGGAACCAGGGTGCAAGGCGTGTGCCGGTCGAACGCTGTGGACTGCAGGATTTGGTTTCGGTGCGTGATTCTTGTTAGTTCTCTATGTGTTTTGATAATAACTGACAATTGTAAATGCAAGTTGAAGTTTGTCTTTGGTAAGTTGAAAAGCTTACTATCAAAGGCAAACTTGAGTTTTGGAAGCAAAACTCGAGTTTGGACTTGACAGAGAGTAGCTCAAATTTATGAACTAAAGAAAGCTCCAGTTTGCTTAGGCAAACTCGAGTTTGCAAGACACAGAGAGCACTCAAGTTTTTCACACTAAGACAAACTCGAGTTTGGGTTTACAAACTCGAGTTTGTACCATACAGAGACACTTCAATATTTGTTGAAAAATACAAAACTCCAATTTTGATTTACAAAATCCAGTTTTCATATGCCAGAAAGTTTGTAAAAGTTTTCTCTTATGAGGAAACTCGAGTTTGGGTTTTGTAAACTCGAGTTTTGGTCATACAGAGAGCTCCCAAAGTTTTGAACTTAAGCAAACTCCAGTTTTCATATGGAAACTCTAGTTTGCACCAAATGAAGAGTTTTGTCAAGTTTTGTGAACTTGACCAAACTCAAGTTTGGGCTTGGCAGAGAGTCCCAATGTTTTTCAACCCAAGCAAACTCCAGTTTGCACTTGGCCAAGCATTTTCTAAGTTTTCCAAAGATTTGAGGAAACTCGAGTTTGTATTTGTAAACTCAAGTTTGTGCTTGATGGAAAGTTATCATGTTTTATCCACTTTGAGAAAACTCCAGTTTTCACTTGGTAAAGATTTTCAAAAGTTTTCAATTTTAAATGGAAACTCGAGTTTGGTTTAGTTAACTTGAGTTTGTGCCTTACAGAGAGCTTTGCTCTTTTCAGTGATTTTGAAAACTCCAGTTAAGATTTGGAAACTCCAGTGATTTTGATCTAAGAGCATCAAAATCCAACAAATGGTACATCGATAGTGGTTTCTCTAGACACATGACGGGAGACCAATCCAAATTTGCTTCAATCATGCCTAAGATTGGTGGCAAGGTGACATTTGGTGGTAATCAATCCGGAAGGATTGCTGGTATTGGTGAAGTTGGAAGCAAGGAAGGACCACAAATCAAAGATGTTTACCTCGTCGAAGGACTGTGCCACAATCTCCCTAGTGTATGCCAAAGCATTGATAAAGGTAACCTAGTTATCTTCGATTCTGAGGAGTGCTTGATTGTAAGTAAGGATATTCTCTTGCTAGACAATGTGAAATCTAAAGCCTTATTTAGGGCCCCTAGAGAAGGTAATTGTTACACTCTCAATATCTCTAGTATGGTCTTGTTTCTGAAAAATGTTTTTTTGGTAACTTGGACGAAAGTTGGCTATGGCACAAGCGATTAGCTCATGTCAATATGATTCAACTTGACAAGTTGCTGAAAAAGGATTTGATCATTGGTTTACCAAAACTTCGTTTTAAAAATGACATGATCTGTGATGCTTGTCAAAATGGTAAACAAACCAAATCATCTTTCAAATCTAAAAATGAGATTTCAACTAATAGACCCCTTCAACTACTCCATATGGATCTAGTTGGACCAGCTAGAGTAAAAAGCCTTCGTGGCAATCTTTATACTTTGGTCATAGTTGATGATTTCTCTAGATTTGCTTGGACAATATTTTTATCTTCTAAAGATGAAACATTTGATCGGTTGTTATTTTTGCCAAGAAGGTCCAAAACGAGAAAGATCATGGTGGAGAATTTGAAAGTCATGCGTTTAGTGAGTTTTGTGATAACATGGGCATTGTGTTGGTTATGATTAGTTTTGATGATGTCTTATATAGATGTCATTCTTAAGAGCAAAAAGGTTGCATACTACATTGATATTCTACTTTGACTAATTCTTATATTTAATGTAGATGCTAAGTTAAAAGATGAAGAATGATCAAGTTGGGAGATGGAAAAAGGAAGAACTTGTTGAATGGAATGAATATATCATTATTCAAGTTCTTATATTGATGCTAGAAGCCTCCAAGATCATATGGAAGTTGGATTGGCTCAATTGAGTTAAAGTTAAAGCAAATATGAGATTGTGGATGAGCAAACTCGAGCCTCCAAGTATTAAACTCAAGTTTACTACCTTGCTGAAGTAATTTGCCTTTCGATATGTCCAAACTCGAGCTTAGCACTCTAAACTCGAGTCTATAAGTGTCTTCAGCAGCTTTGGTGTTTGGACTAGGCAAACTCGAGCTCATCAAGACAAACTCGAGTTTGACGGTGATCAACTCGTTTCACGTTCAGCATGAGACAATGTCTCGGTAATGTGATGATATCTTCCAAACCAGAGATCCGATTGAGGTGAAACCAGTGGCATATGAAACTAGACTCCCAATGCGTCATTTTGATATAAAATGCAAGCCCAAAGGAGTTCAGTTCACGGAGTTATGAATTGTAGAAGTTGACAGATAAAACCACGCCACACAGAAAACCAAGCTTCAATGTTTTGAGTGTAACTCACAATCTAAAAATCCAATTGAGCTGAAATCAGTGGCATTGGAAAGTATACTCAAAGAGCTTTCCATCACGAGTTGAACCAACAAAAACGAAGTTCAGACCAGGGAGATATGGCCCTCGAAAGTGGACAAAGTTGCAAGCTCGCTGAACAAAGTCCAAAATCAGCCGAGGACAAGTTTACAAGTAGCAAGCTCGAGCTTACAAGTAGCAAACTCGAGCTTACGGGTTACGAGAGAGGAAATGCTGATTTTGAAGAAGTCCAAACTCGAGCTTGAAGTTACAAGCTCGAGCTCGAGAGTTCCAGAGAAGAAATGAACTTTGGGAAAAAGCCAAACTCGAGCCTATAAGTGACCAAACTCGAGTTTAGCTCGACGAGTGCAAACAGTCCCGATAAACACCCAAACTCGAGTCTATAAGTTATAAGCTCGAGCTTGAGACTTCCAGAGGCAAAAATCCAAGTTCAAAAGAAGACCAAACTCGAGCTTACCTATATAAACTCGAGCTTGGAACTCCAGAACAGAGTTTACACATCTGATTCAGAAAAATCACCATGACTGAAATAATGTTTCTCATCAACAACATCCAGATGATTACTCAAATGATTTATACAACTTCTTAACATCATTTATATCATTTGTGTATAAGTTTCAGGTGATTAAAGTTTGAGATAACATCAACTTGACAGAAATCAAAGTCTGTCAAGAGTATGAAGATAAACTTTGCTGCATTTTTTCAGAATCAGCAAAGAAGACAGAATTCAATGAGGAAACGAAATTGAATACTCAGAAGTAATGGATTCAAATGTCCAATGTCTTTGATATGCTTTAACTTCAGACTTGAGAAGATTTGAATTTGCTTTAAAGTCAAATAAAGCAACTCCATGAGCCACTTGTATTATTTTATTATATCTTCTCAAACAAAGCAAATGGAAGACAGCCTGGAAAGAAGACTAACCATTCTCCAAGACAGAAAGCTAGCCTCCAACGTCCTAAAACAGCTGGACAACATTATGCAATTGCCTCCACTAAGTATAACAGCATGGGAACACATTCTTGAGGAGCCAACTTTCAAATATTCAAATCTGTAAGATTCCCAACAGCTATATTCTACGTAAATGCGCAACATGACTATATTTTCGAATGGATTCATGATCGAACAGATATGCAACGGTCACAAGCTTCAATTAGCATAAATACCTGAAGATTTGAAGACTCTACACAGAACACAGAGTACACAGAGCAGAAAAACGCAGAGACACAAGCTGACATCTTCAAGATGCTAATACTCTGATTTTCATATCATTTACTCTCTCTTCTTAATGTTTACATAGCTTATCATAGAGAGTAAGATGACTTGTAATTGTGCTTCAGTGCTTATCTATCTACTTCTGAGAGAGAGAAGAGTTATTGTAAACATCCTATCATTCTATCTGTGAGATACTCAAGATTGGGTAATCTTGAGTGGGAAACACATTGTGTTGATTACAATTTGTAAGGGGAGTGAATCCTAGGGAGAGGATTACTTGAGTACGAGTGTGTGATCAAGCAAGTGTATTGATTACGGTTTGTAGGGGGAGTGAATCCTAGTGAGAGGATTACTCCAAGTACGTAACGTGTAATCAAGTTACAAGAAGATAGTGGATTGAAAATCTCAAGTGAAGCTTGGGGGACCGGACGTAGGTCAAGGATTGGGCCGAACCAAGATAAATCGGTTTGCATATTCTCTTCCCTTATCTCTTATATTTCCAGCATATATACCCGAATATCTATACATGTTTGAATGATCGACTATTGTTTTATCAATCATTATTATTGTCATTCAAACTGCTTTCAATAAGTTGCGAAAAGTTTTTCAAAGTTCATAAAGTTTTAACAAACACCCAATTCACCCCCTCTTGGGTGATAGCCTGGTTTTTCATTTGGTATCGAGCTAGGCTCTTGTTTAAAGGACTTAACCGTCTCAAGAGTTTCAATGGCTAATTTTGGGTGCTCTACGTTTTCGTAGGGTTTGATTTTACCATTCCACCGCTTTTCAAAGATATTAGTTATTGGTTTTGGAAAGCTAGAATGACTAGTTTTATCAAAGCAACTGATTTTTATATGTGGAATGTTTTTACAAATGCTTTTGATTTCAAACCAAGAAAGGATTGGACAAAAAAAAGACTTCAAGATGTTTTCATTGAACATTAGAGCAATGAACATATTATACAAAGTGCCTTAACGAAAATGATTTTGAGAAAATCAAGTCTTGCTCTAGTGCTAAAGAAATTTGGGATACTCTTGATTTTATATATACTTCTAACAATTGTGTTGAAGTTGAAAGTGTTGAAAGTTCATCGTAAATTACAAACCGCACATTTATGGATGATGAACAAATGGAAGAAGGTGAAATCGAGAGAATGCTTTCTTGATTCGGTCAACACAAAAGAACAAGAGAAAAAGGATTCCCAAGATGAGCTCATTGACATTTGTGATCAATCACTATCGGAGCTCTAGATGAACATGAGGTAAACAATTCCAATACTTCTTGTGTAGATAAGAAAAACGTTTTTGAACAATCGCTTAAAAGTGTTTTTCAACCATTTACTGATTCTATTTTGAAAAACAAACATATTTTCGAAAATGTTGCTGGAAAATCATGTGGGAAGAATGAATGCTCAAATAAAGATTATTTGAAGTCTTACTCTCATCACCAAAGACAATACTTGCAAAAATGTTCACAATAAGCATCATTCTATTATTTGCAATTATTGTGGTAAATCTGGACATATTTCTTACACATGTTATATTAGGAGAAATTCTACTGTGAGAAATAAATTTGTTTGGGTTCCTAAAGGACAATCAAGGTCCAATACTAACAGTCAAGGACCCAAGTATAAATGGGTACCAAAATGTCCATCTAGTGATTTAAGTGTGCGGGATAATTTGAAAATTAATGGACATAAGGATACCGAGAAGATGAAGAAGAATCTAAGAGTTTCTCATGAACCTAAAAGGAAACTCACCTCGTTAGGAGAAAAGCCATTGGAACTACAAGTTTTATACATCGAGAGGAAGCAATGGATACAAGCAAGAAGGGTATCATCCACCTCAAGAACAAACTACCATAGAGTATCATTCAACTATCTTGAGGAGAACAAGAAGAGGAGAATCTCTCAAAGATCAAACAAGAGACTCTTGAAGTCTATATCCCTTGAGAGAGCTTTGCCAACACCCATGGGAAAACATATGAAGAACCAATGGGTAAGCAAAGTCAATCCTCCAAGTACCTAAGGCAAATGTATACAATGGTAAAACCTCCTATGCCATTATTTGAATTATACATTGAGGTTTTATATATTGTAGTCTTAGGAATGAGCATTGCAAATTATATTTACGGGTTCTCACATCCCGATCTATATTTTGAAGCAGATTGCAATGTTCAATAGATTGAACTCTTTATGCATTCATGATGATTTGAAAAGAAAATATTTCTTTGTGGATGAACTCATGATTAATTGTGCTTTTTTGTTTGAATTGACTATATTCATAAAAGCATATGATTTTAATTCGGGGTTCCTACAAGCTAACGATGATTGGATCCAAGTAAGGTTGGATACCAAGAAAGAAAAAGATTTATAAGGTTTTGTAGGATCAGAGAGAGCTTCTCAAGAATGTAATATAGAGAAATGATCCAAATCTTGAGAAAGTGAACAAGCTATGCTTGATGTTGATGGTGAACATTGGAAAATGAGTTATCTACATCAATCCATCTCAACCAAGCAAGCTTCTATGAGAACAAGAGGAATTACGGTGATATCTAACCCTTACCTCATACTATGATTATATGAAATTCATTTTTGGTTTGTCTTTGGTTAAGTTAAAATGCTTTGAAACTTATTCAATTTCAATCGAAATTTGCGTCGTGCCAAACTTGAGCTTGGCTATGCAAGCTCGAGCTTGCCCCTTACAGAAAGCAAACCAAGCTATTTTGCATTTTCTAAACTTGAGCTTGGTCTATAAACTTGAGCTTGAACGTTTTTCAAAGTTTACTCATATTCAGAGTAAGCTCGAGCTTATACTTGTAAACTCGAGTTTAGGAAGAGTTGAGGATTTTATCAAGTTACTCAAATCTCAAACTCAAGCTTATTATTTTTAAACTCAAGCTTGCTTCTTCCAGAGACTTTTCTCAATGAGTTTACAAATGTGTAAACTCGAGCTTGCGATTGCAAACTCGAGTTTCCTGCGGCGGAAACTATTGTCAAGTGAAAACCTTTCACTAAACTTGAGCTTATCATTTTCTTTCGTAGAGTTTACCTTTTTCAAAGAGTTTACAAAACATGTAAACTCGAGTTTGAGGTCTCAAACTTGAGCTTGCATCGAGCGAAACTTTTCAAAGTTTTCCTAAATAGCAAACTCAAGCTTACCTTTCTAAGCTCAAGCTTACATTTTGAGAATTAAAATTATTTTTGACATGAATAGTGTCAAACTCGAGCCCCGCTCACTAATAGACTCGAGTTTGCATTTTTCTCAAAATGATCTTCAAGATGGTTTCACGATAGTTTCCTCGACAAAACTCTAAACTCGAGCTTAAAGATGGAAACTCGAGCTTGGCATCGAATAAACCTTCCAAACTCAAGTTTGTCTTTCCAAACTCAAGTTTGTGTCAACCATGTTTTTGAAATCATCATGCTCGAATTTTCAAAAACTTCATGTATGATCTGTATACTCCATATCATCAATCACTAATATTCCTAACTATGTTTAATCAATTAGTTAGTGAGTTCTTGATGATCAAACAAGTGAATTTGTTCATAACTTTTTGATTTTATATTTTTGAAATGCGCAAGTGTAAAATTTGTTTGGATTTCAATTCACGCTTTGTTTTGTGAAAATGCATACATATGTTTTGAAAAATATCCATACTTTGAATGCATTTAAATGATGTTTCAAAAGCGGAAGTTAATATTGTATCTTGAATGTTGGATATGCTTCAAATTTCTCCAGTTAAGTTTTTCCTATCATTCACATATTGACCTTTGGTATTGAATATGATGCTTGAACTCCTCATTCTTCATTCTCAATCAAGTTAGATCTTATATCTAACAAGTTGATTATCTATATGAGTTTCAAGCTTATCTCCGAAAAGAATTCAATTTGTGAAAGTCTTATGCTTATTAGATAAACTCTTATTGGTCAAGTTACTCAAATATACATTTATCTTCATCCATTTCTAAGTAACTATATTTATATTCTTGTCTTGAATATTCATATACTTCAAGACTCTAATCTAAAAGGCAAGATCATCTCTAAGACAATAGCAAAGTCATTGTGCTCATATATTTGTTGTGCAAAGCATGTTTGAAAATGCTTTACCATTATGACTTTTGCTCTTGGGAAAATTCTTCAACATGTTAACTTCAATGTTCAACATGTTCTCCAAAATTGAAGCATTCGATATATTCGATATATTGACTTCCATCATGTTTAAAATGAACATTGTTTTCAAACTTGTTTCAAAAATGAATCTTTCATTCATGAAAATTTTGATTTCATAATGCATTATCATATTTTAAAAGAACATTCAAGATTTGAAACACTTTGCATATTTCATTATCATTCTTGAAAAATCTGAGCTCACTCATAAATCGTGAATTGATAAATGCTTATCTTTATGGATAAGATTTTCTATGCTCTTTGATCAAACTTACATGCATTTTATCAATGACATCTTTTCGCATAAAAAGTGTATTTACAAAGTGTCATTGAAAAATAACATTCTTGATATCATTTAGTTGTTACCCTATTTTGATTCATTGGCTTGAATTTACTTGATTGGGTAAAACTATGTTTTGATCTTTGATTGCTATACTCTTTGCTACAATATCATATTGTTAAATTATATGAGCTTAAGAGTTGTCATGTCTAATCAGTTGTGGACTCAAGAATCATTGGGTACCAAAGAACATATATTTTTGCAGGAGTTGACCAAATTGTTCTGTTGTTGAATACAAAGAACATAGACAAACAGAATAGACCATTTCGGTGGCTATGTCTGCAAATTTTGTGATATCACTTGAATGACATCCCATCACTAGCAAGAGGCTTAGACCAAGATGATAAGGAGCATGCTAGCTTGATGATAAGTCATGAGCATAAACTAATTTGAAATCCTATACGAAGCTCATTTGGGATTTCGCTTCTAAGATGCATTCAAAGACAATTGAAAATTGCTATCCGAAGAATGCATCTATGGACTACAAAGGATTATAACTTGAGTAATTACGATATTACTCAAGTGAGGTATTGTATTATGCATATGTCATAATCATGCTAGGCTAACTTGATTTCATTCATTCCATTTTATTTCATGAATCTTAGCCTAAGCGTAATCATTTATTTAAAATGATCCTTATGCCTTAAAACTCTTTTATCATCATAAAAAGCATAAGTGATTTCTTCATACCAATTTCAAGTCCATCCATGTGAACTTGAAAGTTCTTAATTCTAAGATACCATGTTATGTCCATTGGAGTTAGATGAATTCCAGACCTCATAACACTTGGTATCACATCATTATTTGGTATCATTAAAGGGAGCTATAACTGTTTTATTCATGCATTCATTAAGGGGGAGCTTCACATTCATATGTGTTTTATACTTTAAAAGCTCATCTCCTTTATTTGAAGAAAACCCTTTTTAAGCATACTCATCTATATTCACTATCTTCTATTAGTTTTGATGATGAGTTAATTTCATATTTGAAAATATCTTATATTTTCCTTTCATTATTTTTAAATATCATTTGGAAAGGAATACTTTGATATTTGGTTGCACTAATAAATCTCTTTTGCAAAGAAAGTTTTCAATTTGTAGCGAGAAGACTTTGTTATGTGTTACAACTTTCCTTAATGCACTACAAGGAGAAACTATTCAATTAAGGAAAAATGCTTTGACGATCAATCATTGAAGCTGGGGAAAGAAATGGAAGCTGAACTACTGATCATATTCATTCAGATGAGATACAACTTAAGAAGCCAGTATTTTAGTTTCATCTCACATCTCCAAGGCTATAAGGCTATTCAGAGCACATCACAGATCTCAAAGCTAGCAAATGGATTTCACAGATAGATCATCAATCTGCAAAAAACCAACATGAGCATTTCTAATCTCTATCTTTTTATATTCAGTAGAAATGTTGCATATGGTTGATATCTAAATGTTTGATTTTGTGAAAGACTTCTTGAAAACCTCTCCAAATTCTTTCAAATTTGTTTTCATAAATACATTCCAAATTGCATCATATTTAGAATGAAAACACTTTCAAATCGAGGAGAGAAAATCAGTTCTTTAACTCTTCTAATCTGGTTTCATATTTGTCCCTCTAAGCATTCCTTCTTTACTTCAACTTTTTGCTAATGACAAATAAGGGGAGAGAATGGCAAGAAAAATATGAGCATCTAATATATTTTCATATTCATACATATTTTTCATATAGTATTTGCCATCATAAAAAAGGGGAGAATGTTGGTTATGATTAGTTTTGATGATGTCTTATATAGATGTCATTCTTAAGAGCAAAAAGGTTGCATACTACATTGATATTCTACTTTGACTAATTCTTATATTTAATGTAGATGCTAAGTTAAAAGATGAAGAATGATCAAGTTGGGAGATGGAAAAAGGAAGAACTTGTTGAATGGAATGAATATATCATTATTCAAGTTCTTATATTGATGCTAGAAGCCTCCAAGATCATATGGAAGTTGGATTGGCTCAATTCGAGTTAAAGTCAGCAAATATGAGATTGTGGATGAGCAAACTCGAGCCTCCAAGTATTAAACTCAAGTTTACTACCTTGTGAAGTAATTTGCCTTTCGATATGTCCAAACTCGAGCTTAGCACTCTAAACTCGAGTCTATAAGTGTCTTCAGCAGCTTTGGTGTTTCTGGACTAGGCAAACTCGAGCTCATCAGTACAAACTCGAGTTTACAGCGGTGATCAACTCTGTTTCACGTTCAGCACAGACAATGTCTGGTAATGTGATGATATCTTCCAAACCAGAGATCCGATTGAGGTGAAACCAGTGGCATATGAAACTAGACTCCCAAGGCGTCATTTTGATATAAAATGCAAGCCCAAAGGAGTTCAGTTCACGGAGTTATGAATTGTAGAAGTTGACAGATAAAACCACGCCACACAGAAAACCAAGCTTCAATGTTTTGAGTGTAACTCACAATCTAAAAATCCAATTGAGCTGAAATCAGTGGCATTGGAAAGTATACTCAAAGAGCTTTCCATCACGAGTTGAACCAACAAAAACGAAGTTCAGACCAGGGAGATATGGCCCTCGAAAGTGGACAAAGTTGCAAGCTCGCTGAACAAAGTCCAAAATCAGCCGGACAAGTTTACAAGTAGCAAGCTCGAGCTTACAAGTAGCAAACTCGAGCTTACGGGTTACGTAGAGAGGAAATGCTGATTTTGAAGAAGTCCAAACTCGAGCTTGAAGTTACAAGCTCGAGCTCGAGAGTTCCGAGAGAAGAAATGAACTTTGGGAAAAAGCCAAACTCGAGCCTATAAGTGACCAAACTCGAGTTTAGCTCGAGACAGTGCAAACAGTCCGATAAACACCCAAACTCGAGTCTATAAGTTATAAGCTCGAGCTTGAGACTTCCAGAGGCAAAAATCCAAGTTCAAAAGAAGACCAAACTCGAGCTTACCTATATAAACTCGAGCTTGGAACTCCAGAACAGAGTTTACACATCTGATTCAGAAAAATCACCATGACTGAAATAATGTTTCTCATCAACAACATCCAGATGATTACTCAAATGATTTATACAACTTCTTAACATCATTTATATCATTTGTGTATAAGTTTCAGGTGATTAAAGTTTGAGATAACATCAACTTGACGAGAAATCAAAGTCTCAAGAGTATGAAGATAAACTTTGTCGCATTTTTCGTAATCAGCAAAGAAGACGAATTCAATGAGGAAACGAAATTGAATACTCAAGTAATGGATTCAAATGTCCAATGTCTTTGATATGCTTTAACTTCAGACTTGAGAAGATTTGAATTTGCTTTAAAGTCAAATAAAGCAACTCCATGAGCCACTTGTATTATTTTATTATATCTTCTCAAACAAAGCAAATGGAAGATGACTGGAAAGAAGACTAACCATTCTCCAAGACGTAAAGCTAGCCTCCAACGTCCTAAAACAGCCTGGACAACATTATGCAATTGCCTCCACTAAGTATAACAAGCATGGGAACACATTCTTGAGGAGCCAACTTTCAAATATTCAAATCGCAAGATTCCCAATGACTATATTCTACGTAAAAATGCGAGTACAAACTATATTTTCGAATGGATTCATGACTCGAACAGATATGCAACGGTCACAAGCTTCAATTAGCATAAATACCCGAAGATTTGAAGACTCTACACGAACACGAGTACACGGAAGCGTAAAAAAACGAGACACAAGCGACATCTTCAAGATGCTAATACTCCGATTTTCATATCATTTACTCTCTCTTCTTAATGTTTACATAGCTTATCATAGAGAGTAAGATGACTTGTAATTGTGCTTCAAAGTGCTTATCTATCTACTTTCGAGAGAGAGAAGAGTTATTGTAAACATCCTATCATTCTATTCGTGAGATACTCAAGATTGGGTAATCTTGAGTGGGAAACACATTGTGTTGATTACAATTTGTAAGGGGAGTGAATCCTAGGGAGAGGATTACTTCGAGTACAGAGTGTGTGATCAAGCAAGTGTATTGATTACAGTTTGTAAGGGGGAGTGAATCCTAGTGAGAGGATTACTCCAAGTTTTAACGTGTAATCAAGTTACAAGAAGATAGTGGATTGAAAATCTCAAGTGAAGCTTGGGGATTTGGACGTAGGTCAAGGATTGGGCCGAACCAAAAGTATAAATCGGTTTGCATATTCTCTTCCCTTATCTCTTATATTTCCAAAGCATATATACCGAATATCTATACATGTTTGAATGATCGACTATTGTTTTATCAATCATTATTATTGTCATTCAAACTGCTTTCAATAAGTTGCGAAAAGTTTTTCAAAGTTCATAAAGTTTTAACAAACACCCAATTCACCCCCCCTCTTGGGTGATAGCCTGGTTTTTCACATTGATCACAACTTCTCAGCCCCGAGGACTCCTCAACAAAATGGTGTTGTGGAGAGAAAGAATTGAGTCCTCACCAAGATTGCAAGAGCTATGCTGAATGAGAAGTCTACCTCCCAAGTGTTTTGGGCTAATGCTATGAGTACAGCTTGCTACATCTCAAATCGGGCCTACCTCCGGAAGAAGTTGAGCAAAACTTCCTATGAGCTGTACAAAGGAAGAAAGCCCAATTTGGCTCATCTGCATGTTTTCGGCTGTAAGTGCTTAATCCATAATAATGGTAAGGACAATCTGGGAAAGTTTGATCCCAAGGCGTTTGAAGGTATATTTTTGGGTTATTCAAATAGAAGTAAAGCTTATAGAGTCTTTAATACTCGTACTCACATTGTTGAAAAGTCTATGCATGTTGTATTCTATTAATCCAAAACTGATAAATCCTTGGATGATGATGAGGAAAATGTTTTCAAACATCAATTCTTTTCGAAAACCACTCCTGCCTCTATTGAAAATCCTGAAAATGTTTTCGAGGCTGATCCTTAAAATACTTTTGAAAACCCTGATCAATCTCAGCCTAAAGCTTGGAGGTTCATTAGGAATCATCCTTTGGACCAAGTGATAGGTGATGTAAATCAAGGTGTAAGGACCATAAATAGTACTTTGAATGAAGTGACTTTTTCTGCCTTTATATCAGAGATTGAACCCTCTAAAATTGATGAAGCCCTTTCAGACAATGATTGGGTGATAGCAATGCAAGAGGAGTTACATCAATTTGATTGAAATCAAGTTTGGGATTTGGTACCTAGGCCTAACGACCATCCTGTCATTGTTACCAAATGGGTATTCAAGAACAAACGAGATGAATCAGCAATCATTGTCCATAACAAGGCAAGATTGGTTGCTAAAGGCTATAATCAAGAAGAAGGAATTGATTATGAAGAAACTTATGCTCCAGTGGCAACATTGGAAGCTATAAGAGTTCTTCTAGCCTTTGCTTGTGTCAAAGGATTCAAGCTCTATCAGATGGATGTAAAAAGTGCATTCTTAAATGGTTTTATTCAGGAGGAAGTTTATGTTGAACAACCTCCTGGTTTTCAATGTGATCATCATCCAAATCATGTTTATCGCCTCAAGAAAGCCCTTTGTGGCCTTAAGCAAGCTCCTAGAGCTTGGTATGAGCGATTAAGCAAATTCCTTCTTGATCAAGGATTTGTTAGAGGAAAAGCATATACAACTCTCTTCATAAAGAGTAATAAGCTTGGTGAAATTTTAATTGTTCAGATATATGTTGATGACATTATATTTGGTGCTTCTAACGATGTTTTGTGTGAAGAGTTTGCTAAGAATATGCAGGGAGAGTTTGAGATGTTCATGATGGGAGAATTCAACTATTTCCTTGGTCTACAAATCAAGCAAAAGAAGGATGGAATCTTCATATCTTAGACCAAGTATCTCAATGATCTGCTAAAGAAGTTTGGGATGGATCAATGCAATGGAGCTGATACTCCAATGAGCTCAACCACTTCATTGGATGCTAATAAAAAGGGCAAGGACTTCAATAGCACAAGATACAGAGGAATGATTGGATCATTGCTCTATCTCACATCAAGTCGCCCTTGAAAGTGAAGGAAATCACCAAGAGGGGGGGTGAATTGGGGATTTTAAAAATTCTTTTCAGATCACCCACACAACAAATGCTTAACCAAGGTAAATGGAGTTAGAGAAGAAGAGCTTGACACGTAAGATTTATACTGGTTCGGTCTTAACTCTTGACCTACGTCCCAGTCCCGGACTCTCCGGGTTTTTCTACTATCACTCAAATCGATACACACTCGTACTCGAAAGTTATCCCTCTCTAGGATACACTCCCCTTACAAGTTGTAATCTCGATAACCCAACCTCAAAGTCCCACAACTTTGAGATTCTTACAAAGAATGATTTACAGAAATGAACTCTCTCAAAGAGTGAATAAAGATAAGCACTTGAAGCACAATGTATCAAAGATACAAATGAAAGTAATACACAAATAAAAGACCGATGTTCTTGTGTGCGTTTTTGTGTATGTCTTTCGCATCCAGACTTCAAATCTTCATGTATTTATACCGGATTTGAAGCTTGTAAACGTTGTAGATCCGTTGAGACTTGAACTGATTCGAAAATATAGTCATGTTGTGAGTGTGTCTCCATGAATCTAGTCATTTGTGACCTTAGTCGTCTCGAATATAGCTGTTGGAAGCAATGTGCAGATTTGAATATTTGAAATTTGGATCTTCAATAGTGTGGACATTGTATAATGTTGTCCACTGTTTTAGATGATGGATGCTAGCTTTCTGTCTTGGAGAATGGTTGTGCTACTTTCCGGTTGTAATCCATTTTGCTTTGAAAGAGATATAATAAAATATTGCAAGTTTGTCAAAGTAGTTGATTTAATGTTTATCAAACAATCTTTGATCTTCTCGAAAATCTCATGAGCAAACCGGTTAAATGGTTAGGAATAATGATATGATATATATAAATCATAAACAACCATTTTACGTAAATGATCTAAACCATGAATCAAAAAATCTGAACAATATTATGTCAAATGCGTTTTTCTCGATTGTTTCCAAAACTCGAGTTTTGTACCAAAACTTGAGTTTTGGTCCTTTATCGTGAAACATCACATTTGTCCAAAACATCAAAACTTGAGTTTTTATCAAACCGGAGTTTTAAAAACATTGAAAACGCATCAACCTTTCTCGCTTGGCCAAAACTCGAGTTTTGAATCAAAACTCAAGTTTTCATTTGAATATGAAAAACTTGAGGAATTCGCGTCAAGTCAAAACTGGAGGTTTTGGGCAAAACTGGCAGTTTTCAAAAACTCAGAAAACATGAATGCTTTCTGTCTGATCAAAACTCGAGTTTTGAATCAAAACTCGAGTTTTCACTTTTCTGTGAAAACTTTGCCAAACTCAAAACTGGAGGTTTTCACCAAAACCGGAGGTTTTGAGATCCGTCTAAAACCCGAATTGTTTCTCAACTCAAAACTCGAGTTTTGATTCAAAACTCGAGTTTTCACAACTTTGTGAAAAATTGGAAAAATCAAAATTGGAGGTTTTAGGCAAAACTGGAGGTTTTTAGAATTCAAAAACTTAGGAGACTCTCTCAGCAAGGTCAAAACTCGAGTTTTGAAACAAAACTCGAGTTTTCACTTTACGGTGATGAAAACTTTGTCAAACTTTCAAAGGTCATATCTCCCTGGTATGAACTCCTTTTTGGTTGGTTCAACTCTTGATGGAAAGCTCTGTGAGTCTACTTTCATATGCCACTGATTTCAGCTCAATCCGATATGTATTTTGTGAGATACACTCAAAACATTGAGGCTTGGTTTGCTGTGTGGCGTGAATCTCAGTGACAACTTCCACAATTCATAGCTCCTTGATCTGAACTCCTTTGGGCTTGAATTTTATATGAAAATGACGCATTGGAAGTCTATTTTCATATGCCACTGGTTTCACCTCAATCAGATTCTTGGTTTAGGAGATATCATCGAATTACCAGACCTCGCCCAGCTGAAACGTGAATCGAGTGGAGCTGAAGAGCGATGACCATTGGAAACTCGAGTTTTGACCGAAAACTCGAGTTTTGCTAGTCCAGAGATGCTAGAGATGCTGAAGACACTTGATAACTCGAGTTTTGATGGTTGACTCGAGTTTTCTCATCTTGAAGCTGATTTTGGCTGACTTTAATTCTTAATTGATCCATTTCAACTTCCATATGGTCTTGGAGACTTCTAGCATCAATATAAGAACTTGAATAATGATATCTTCATTCCATTCAGCAAGTTCTTCTTTCTTTCTTCTCTTTTCTTGATCATTCTCTATTATTAAACTTAGCATCTACATTAAATTTAAGAATTAGTCAAAGTAGAAGATAAATGTAGCATGCAACCTTTTTGCTCTTAAGAAAGATAAATGTAGCATGCAACATTTTTGCTCTTAAGAATGACATCTATATAAGACATCATCAAAACTAATCATAACTAACAGCCCTGACACCCAATTCAGTGTGGGGATGTGTGCAAGTTTCAGTCTGCTCCTAAGGAGTCACATGTTGAGAATGTGAAGAGGATCTTCAGATATCTTGCTGACACAAAAACCCTTGGCTTGTGGTTTCCAAAAGGTCAACCAGAACATCTTGTGGCATATTCAGATTCAGATCATGCTGGATACAAGACGGATAGGAAGAGCACAAGTGGCCAATGTCAAATTCTTGGTGGCTCACTTGTCTCTTGGTTCAGCAAGAAGCAAACAAGTGTGGCTATGTCATCTATTGAAGCTGAATATGTGGCTGCCTCAAGCCGTTGTGCTCAAGTCCTATGGCTCAAGCAACAACTATTTGACTTGGAAATCAACTTGAAGGAGATCCCAATATTGTGTGACAACACTAGCACAATAAGCTTGGCTAAGAATCCAGTGCAACATACTCGGACCAAGCATATTGATGTGAGACATCACTTCATAAGGGATCATGTTTAGAAGAAGGATGTCAAGGTCATGTTCATCCCAACTCATCTTCAACTTGCTGACATCTTCACCAAACCATTGGCCAAAGAACAATTCAATTTCATAAGGAGAGAATTGGGAATGGTAAATCCCAATGAGTTGTAAGTATCTCTCTCAATGTTAGTTATGGTTTTGATTATTGTTAGTTACTAACTTAAGCATCTGAGTGTTTAGTTATGTCTTTTGCAGGATTCTTGAAAGACTGAGGTTTTCAGTTAAAAGAAGCAAACTCGAGTTTGAGAAGCCAAACTCGAGTTTATCGGGGACAAAGAGCAACCTTCGATTTTTGGAGAAGTTCAAAACTCGAGTCATTAAGTGGGAAACTCGAGTTTCCATCAGACATAGAGCAACTATGTTTTAAAGAGAAGTGCAAAATCGAGTTGGTAAGTAGAAACTCGAGTTTTGTAGCGGAAGTTCAAAGGTTCACATTACACCTTTGAAGTCCAGGTAAGTTTGCATTTATGCAAACTCGAGTTTGATCATGGAAACTCGAGTTTGTTGCGTCCTATATATATGTATTGCTTTTCCTGTTCGTCTGCACTCTCCTCAAAACTCAAGTTTTGCCCTAGCTACTCTCTTGTCTCTCTGTCTCTCGCCACTTTCGACCAATTCCTCTCACCAAAAACCCTAGATGGCCTCCAAATCCTCAATTAAGACCACTCACGACGTAGGATCAGACCATGAAGGCACAAAGTCTTCGTCACCCTCTCCTCTTCAGCGACCTAGGAGGTTGAAATCCATACCCAGGCGCTTCCACTATGGTGTTGACAAATCCATCCCTGGGGTTCCCTCTGAATCATCTCCCAAATCGAAAGGGGTTTCCTTCCAGGAACCCTCTGAGTCTTCATCGAAGAAGAGGATTGAACCAAAGCATGTGAAAGGCAAAGGGAAGAAGAAAGTTGCTGAGTCTTCCAAGCCTCCTAAATCAAAGAAATCCAAGACTACTTCTGGGTCCCAAGCCACTGAGAAGAGGTAAACACCATCAAAGGGACAAGTTTCATCTGCTACTCAGCTTGATGAGGAGCCTTCAGTCGAGCCAAATGCTATAACTGAAATCTACAATCATGACTCTCCTCCTTCAGGGTTTGCCTCTACTGCTACTATCCTTTCAAATGACTTAGCTACCAAGTTCAAAGAGTCTTATCTCAATAAGGAGTTTTGTCCCTCTGTTTCTGTCTACTTAGACAAGTTGAAAGATGAGTATAGCTTAGATTTAGTCCCTTGGTTAAAAGACTATGAGTCATTTCTTTCTATCTCTGCCTCATATACCCCCAATATTGTCAAGCTATTCTATTTCAATATGGTCTATGCCAATATCCTAGATTCTGAGGGAGATTTAGTTGAGAAGAGAGTTTCTACCACTGTCAAAGGGGTAACATTCACCCTTTCTGCTTCCATCATCAACTCCATTCTGAAAATTGCCAATCCACCTCCTGTTCCCACAATTGACTTCAGTAACAGAAATATTTTTCAACTACTTAGACCGAATGAGCCTATCCCAGAAGCTGAATTACACACCCTATCTTTCTCTCCAGTGTCTATGCCTCCAATCAATCGAGTCCTATGGTACATTTACTCTAGGAACTTCATACAAAAGGGTGGCAACTACACTCACTTTGCAAAGAAGGATTACCATCTCTTTGCTGCTCTTGTAAATAAAGTGTTGAGATCCGTACACGCAGCGGAAGGATTCTCATCCATTTTAAAATTACGGATGCCTTGAGAGGATCCATCAACGGCATTTAGATCAAGGTTCGTTAGAAACCGTACCTATGCGAACTCGTGAGCGTATCATTCTCGTGTGCATCCCGAACATCGTACGTCTCGAACGTGGTGCCATCTCGTTTGATCAAACAGGAGCTGACTTCTCGAATTTTCTCCTTCTACCGGTATCCACACGAATAGCCTCCAACACCGACACAGCGTGCTATCGCCTTCAGTATTTTTCGCGTCTCTCTCTTTTCTCTCTAGGGTTTCTCGCGGCTTTCTAATTCATCTGTCTTCTTAATACGACTAGATCAATATCTATTATAGGGTTTCTAAAACCCTAATAAGGCGTATTAAAATATTCAAAATTAATCTTAAAATTTGAATTTGAATTAAAAATAATAATTAAATCTATCAAATAGATCTAATATAATATATTTAATTCAAATTATAAGCCTACGTAAATCGAGATATGATATCTTTTATTTAATTAAATATGAGATACAATATCTCAATTTATTATAGTTATTTAATTTATCAAATAAATTAAATATTATATATAATATTATTATCTATAAATAATATCATTATAAATTTCGAATTTAATTTTATATATATTCATCCTACATTAAATACAATATTCATTAAATCTTAGACATATCTAAGATTCAATGAATCTGGACACCTTTGCTCGTGTTGAGTATTCTTGTGTGCGACCTTGCAGGCCCATATGAGATTGGCAGTGGGCCAATACTGTACCAGCCCACAAGTCGCAAGCGGCCTCTAGCAAGACATTGCAACTACCCAATTCATATGGGGATCGATACGATACAACCTATCGTAGAACCATGTCACGTCCCTTTTGTCACGCGATAATTTGGTCAAGGATGAGGCATGGATAATGTCAACTTCCTGTTCTTGACCACTACTTTCTCAATTCTTGAGTAGTCTAATAATTGAAATGGAAACTCCTTTCCATTGTAGTATGGCCATACGTTTCTCAGACTCACTCATCGAGGGGCCCAGTATTATCTCTCTACAAATGTGAGGGAAAAATTCCATCTTGACCATTCACATTCCTCTGCATGAAAATCACTAATCCCGATCCAAGCTTTTATCATCACCCAGTCAAAGGTGACTTTTGACCAAGTCAAAGATCAGCAACTCATCATGTAGGAATCCATGATGATCTCAGGTCAAAGGGCGTTGTGACGCGGTTATACATGAGATAAGCTTATGACTAAATCCATGCAGCTTTCTCATAGTGGGTCGGTCCAGCACCTTGTACTCCTACAAGTGCCCATGACTTTGATTCGTATCTCCATACCTCATCAAAGTCATATCGGTCTTATTTCATCTTCGCTCCCGTAGATGATCGACCGTGGACATTTAGGATAATCTATAAGCTATATCCAAGGATTAGTTATCACTATAAACATGCAAATGAAATGATAACTAAAGGAAAATGACTTGCCCCTAGGGCATAATTTCCAATACTTTTAACCAACAGTACACTACAAGGACCAGTGGGTAAAAGGGTGAACTGGACAAAATGAATAAAAGCATGTGGATCAGATTTTTCCAAGCCCAAAATGTGCCACACAGGGCCCAAGAAATATCTGGAAATATCTAGAATTTCTTGGAGAAAAAGAAAACAGAAAACATGAAAAAAAAACCAGGGCACATGCTTTTATCCACTGGGTAAAAGGGCATTTTGGGTAATTAAGGCATTTTGCATATGTTGAAATATAAAAATGTGATCCTTTGAGGCAGAATTTTGCCACCTCACCTGCTTTTAGAATACTCTAGATTTTTTGGGGAAACAAGTAAAGAAACCCTAGTTTATGCTATAACCAGTGGACAAAAGCATGAACCGGATAATTCAGTGTACTCTGAACATTTTAAAAAGACATAGCACTCATATTCTTGGCTGCCAAGGGGCAAATCTAGCAGAGTAAGGAGAAGGTCCAGCCAAGTTCCAACACCCGGGGAAAGAAGCCGAAACACTGATCAAAGCTCCGAATTCAGGTAAACCCCGAAACTAGCTTTTGAAGTTTGAAGATTAGGGTTTTCGTCCAATTGACTAGGGAATGAAGTTATGGTCTAATTTTGAAATTTTTAATGGTTCCAATGAGTCTGAAATGATATTTTGTATGGGTTTAGGTCAGAGTTAAGATTTACGAACCCGAAAACACCGAAAACCTAAAGGAATAGCTTGCTATCAACTTCTGGATTTCTGGGCAGTGAAGCTTCATCGGTAATTTTAAATTAGTAAATGGAGTCCGTAGTTTCATTTAATATAAAATTTGATACCTTTTCGATTATTTTGCTGGGAGAAATAAATTTTTGAAAATTGCTCAGGAAGCTACAATATGTTTCTGACCAACGAGTAAAGTTTGGGCTATGGAATAAAATATGAATCCTTTTGGACTTTGAGAGTATTTTTACTATAAACTAGACATCCTAAGGGTTCAGATTCCACAAATTTCGTGTTAATTGGATTTTTGTGGAATTAATTAAAAATGTTTGAAGTTGAGAAAAAGTCACTGGATTTTTGAAGCTAGGGCTCGGATTTCTCAAGAATAAAAAGGGAATTCATGGAAATACTAAAAATAAGGTATTTTGATATTTTATAGGGTTAAGTCATATCCAGAAAGGCTCTCAGCCATCATAAAAAATTTAAGTCGATACAGAACCAACAAGTAGTAACTGTTTACTCACTTACTTTATATGTGATTGTTGTATGTTTGTTTGCCATGTTTGTATTTGCCAAATATGCATACAGAACGGTTGGGGGTTTGAGTCCTTGACTATTGTTGTTACACCCCTACCGGTCTCGCCCTTTCAGGTGGCGGGTTAGAGGGATTCTTTTCATCTTTTACCTTTCCATCATTACTTAGTCCATTTAACTTATATCAGAGTGAGCACAACAAAGCATTTAACCGGTTTGGACTATCTACTGTACTGGTAAAAGTAAAAGTCCTCGGAGGGTTAAGGGAACAATCATTCGAAAATGAATACCAAAAATATAAATATAGTCATCCTCAAATATGAGTACAAATACAATAGGGCATCCCCTATTCTTCAACTGCATCGGTATGCCCTACTTTTCCAAAAAGGTACTTCTACTTCAAGCACGCCCCCTTGTATCTACAGAAGTGTTTAAAGTTCGATAATGAACCCTAGAGTAACTGTCAATACTCATGTACTATATGTGTATAGTGTATGCATTCAACCATGACATGTAAATCACAGATAAAATGCCAAATATTCCATATATACAAACAAAAACATAGAGTAACCAATCATCACGCATCGTCGAGCTGCCTTACCAAGGCAAACCCCGGATTTACCGGAATCACATACCTCACACCGTCCAGCCGCCTAAACCAGGCCAGCCCCGGATTTACTGGAATTATGAACCGTCAAGCCGCAACTCAAGGCAAGCCCCACATTATTCCTTAGTGTTAGGAACACAGTTAGGGACTCGAACCCCAACATGCTCTGTATGCATATTTGGCAATACAAACATACATGGCAAGCAAAACGTACATCAAACACATAAGAGTACTTGAGTAAAGCAATTACTACTTGAGGGATGTGTATCGCTTAAAATTTTTAGAGTGCCTGATACCTTCCCGAAATATGTCTTAACCCTAAAAATCACCAAAATACCTTATTTTTAGTATTTTCCAAAAATACCCTTACATTTTTCAAAAAATCCAAGCCTAGGTAGAAAATTCCAGAAAAATCCAGTGTTTTTGGCCCAACTTCAAACATGTTTAAAAAATTCCACAAAACTCCAATTGACATGAACTTTTTAATTCCTATATTTTGATGATCACAATTCCTAGTGGATTGAATTAAGCATGATTAGATTTCTAGTAATCATGCCCGAGCAAAGATAGAACCCTGCCCGAGCAACATCGGACTTCAATGAAGAAATAAAAGCAAGGTAACGAAATCATGCCCGAAGCAACCTTCGAAAGCATCAAGAAGCATAACCATGCCCGAGCAACATCGAGCTCTCTGAAGGAAAAATAAAGTTCAAGCGATCATGCCCAAGCAACATCTGAAAGCATCAGAAAGCGTGACCTTGCCCGAGCAAGGTCATAGTCTTGCCCGAGCAACATCTTGGCAAAGGCAAAACGAAGCTTGCTCAAGAAACACCTGAAAGCGTCAGAAAGCACAAGCTTGCCCGAGCAAGGTCACAGGTCTGCCCGAGCAACATCGAGACAGAAGCAAAAAAAACTTCAAAATAAGTAGTCTTGCCCTAGCAGAGAAAAATGCTTGCCCGAGCAAACAGAAAAGCTTGCCCAAGCATCATTGATCTAAAGTGCTTTCTCCCACTTGAAGGAACCTTGCCCGAGCATTATGCCCAGGCAAGGTAAAAGGTTTGCCAGAGCAAAGTGAGTCTTCCTCTTCATATCGCTTCTGCCTAGAGTTTGCCCGAGCAAGCTCTTAAGGTTGCTCGAGCAACATCGAAAGGAAGTAATTTTGCTGTACATCAAAGAGCTTGCCCAAGCACAATAATCATCATGCTCGAGCACTATGCCCAAGCAAGGAAAAATCCTTGCTCGAGCATCAGCGAGAAGAAGACATTTTCACCACATCAAAAGAAGCTTGCTCGAGCAAGCCTGAAGTGTTGCTTAAGCAAAGACGACTCTGCTTTTGAAACTCCGTCTGCGTAACTCTTCAAATCCTTACTCTTAGCTTATCACATCTGATTATTTCTTATTGAATTTACCAAATGCTTTTAACCAGAGTGTTGATGAGTTTCAGATTAATTAGACACAAATTACCAGCTGATTAGAATAAAGCATTGTGCTCTGACAGAAGCATTAAATGAAGCTACCTAAACCAGAGCTAAATTGTTCTGATCGAAGTAAAGCCTCTCCGACATTCTCATTGCACATTAAATGCTATTAGACAACAGATATGCAAAAGGAATGTAAGAGAATGTTTCCTCAACAAATTCCAGCTGTGATATTCAAACGGACAAAACTAAGACACAACGGTTCATCTATCTAACGGCTACCTTGATGAGTCACAACGGTTGATTCTTAATCTTCCTCAACGGTCATTAATGGCATTCATTATAAATAGGAGGAGCATTGAATTTGGACAACAACCGAAATGCTGAGCAATTAATTTGATTCCAGATTCATTCGCTGTTTCATCTGTCTCATTAAATTCTGAGTGTTCTTCAGTGTTCATTATTATCTACTCGTGAGGAGTCTTTTAAACACTTATTTATTTCATTCAGTGAGTTATACTTAAGGTTGAGGAACCTTAAGTGAGGGTGTATTAATTACAACTTGTAAGGGGGAGTGGAGCGACCATCCCTCGTTTACAGAGAGTGTAATTATTTGAAAGAATAGTGGAATCCCAGGTGTTCTGGGGACTGGATGCAGGTCAGTGAATTGAGACCGAACCAGTATAAATTGTCTTGTGCTCATTCTCTCTTCTCCGACTCATTCGTGTATTTTTGTATCATCGTGTGTGTTTCGAAAACAATTTTTGAAATCACCTATTCACCCCCCCTCTAGGTGATATTCCACCTTCAGAACTCAGTACCAGCGGAACCATTAGGGTCTTTAAATTTCAATAAAAATATTTCCAAAGTACAAAAGGTTTCATATTTTGGCGTGTAGCCAAAACTTTAGCCTCTGGTCCAAAATATCCTGCAGCTTTCTGAGAAAATTTTACCAATTTATTTCTCTTAGTAGAAAAATAAAAAAGACATCAAATTATACATCACGGTGAATCTCAGGATGTCTACATTTTTCCTGTAAAATTGCAGCTCAAACCAAATTCTTTTACTATTTTTAAAAAATGGTTGACGCTTCACTGTCCAGAAATTCTAGAAACCGGCAGCAAGCTTCTAAGCTTCTTCTTTGTGTTTTCGGTGTTTTTGAGTTCGGAAACTTTAACCATGGCCTAACCCCATAAAAAATTAATGTTTTAAACTCATTAGAACCCTAAAAAACACCAATATCAGATCAAAACACAAAGCCCTAACTCCATGGACGAAAATCCTAACTTGAACTTCAAAGAGTTGAGTTTTCGGTGTTTACCAGAAATCAGATATTTGCTTGGTGTTCTTGGTGATTTGGCTCTTTTCCTAAGTGTAGAAGACTTGCTGGACTATCTCCTTGCTTCAATTGGACATGCCACTTTAGGACCAAAAATGAAGAGTTTAAGTCCTTTTAATAATAGCTAAAATGATCTAGGTAGCCTGAATTATCTGGTGTATGTTTTTGTCCACTGATTAACAATTTTGGATCAGGCTTTGGTCTTAACCTCCAAGAAATTCTAGAGAATTCCAGAGCATGGACATTTTGTGCATCCCCATCCAAAAGTGGCAGATTTTTATTTTTCAAATTGTGAAAATTACCTATTTTGGCCCAAAACACCCTTTTGTTCACTAGTTAAAAGCTTGTACCCCAATTATTGGCTTATTTTCTCTCCAAAATTCTAGATAATCCCAGAGATCTCTCAGGGGAGTATGTGGCACCTCCTGTGCCCACACAATCAGATCCCTTGTTTTTTATCTGCTTTATCCACTTTATCCGGTCCACTTCTTTATCCACTAGTCCTTGTAGTGCACCGCTGGTTAAAAGGGTGCTCCCTTTTGCACTTTTCTTCAACTTTTCAGAAATTTTTCCCTGATTAGACATACATATGTGGAGCCATTTTATTCTCCAATATGGCCCTACATTTGTCTCATTTAATTCGAAAAGAAGCCCACAATTGGTCCTTATCGGTCCCTTTTTCACCAATTAACCTCCTATGGGACCCACAATTTATGTTTGGGCCTCAGTACAGATAAAATCTTCTAATTTTCCTTCTCTCTCCTTGGGTGGAAGAAAATGAATCCTTAATGGGTAAGGAATTGACTTTTCTACCCTTACTTCCTCTTTTAACCATGTGGTGACATGTGTCCTCAAGTAATTATCACAACTGACTTTTCCTCTTCAAAAAAACGCAGGGCATCCTCATCAGTTCAGGAAATGTCATGTTCATATCTATTTTAGCACATTTTTACTCAGCTAATTGCCTCATACCTGAGGGCATAGCTAAATATCATTTTTACTAACTGATTAACACCGTATAAGTGTTTTTGTGATCTTCGATACTGACACTTTAATTTTTATGGCTTTTAAACACTTAGTCTAAATACTCTTAGGAATCCCATATAATATTTCCAAATTTAATATCACACTTCCTGAATAGGGTCTAGTCGTCTGCCTGCTACGGGCTTATTCACAAATCTCTAGGCCTAAAATTCAGGATATTACATTTCTCCCCCAGTAAAATAAATTTCGTACTCAAAATTTCGGCCATACCCTAATTACATTTCGGTACATAAAATCAGGGTAGCGGTTCTTCATGTCTTCAACTATTTCTCACGTCGCTTCCCGGTGAGACAATTGTTGGAAATTATACCCTAGGGGCAAGTCATTGTACTTTAAATGTTAATGTCATTTAAAGTATTCTCCATTTAGTTATCATTTCATTTGCATGTTTATAGTGATAACTGTATCCCTAGATATATCTTATAGATTATCCTAAATATCTCTGGTCGGTCATCTATGCGAGAGCGAAGATGAAATAAGACTAGTATGACTTTGATGAGGTATGGAGATATGAATCAAAGTCATGAGCACTTGTAAGAGTACAAGGTGCTGGACCGACCCACTATAAGAAAGCTGTATGGATTAAGTCATAAGCTTTTCTCATGTATAACTGCGTTACCACGCCCTTTGACCTGAGATCATCATGGATTCCTACATGAGAGTTGCTGGTCTTTGACCTAGTCAAAAGTCACCTTTGACCGGGTGATGATAAAGGCTTCGATCGGGATAAGTGGTTTTCATGCAGAGGAATGTGAATGGTCAAGATGGAATTTGTCACTCACATTTGTAGAGAGATATTATTGGGCCCCTAGATGAGTGAGTCTAAGAAATGTATGGCCATACTACAATGAAAAGGAGTTTCCATTTCAATTGTTAGATTACTCAAGAATCGAGAAAGTAATGGTCAAGAACAGGAAATTGACATTATCCATGCCTCATCCTTGACCAAATTATCGTCTGACAAAGGGGAAGTGACATGGTTATACGATAGGTTGTATCGTATCATTGATCCCCATATGAATTGGGTAGTCGCAATGTCTTGCTAGAGGCCGCTGGCGACTTGTGGGCTGGTACAGTATTAGCTCACTACCAATCTCATGTGGGCCCGCAGGGTCGCACACAAGAATAGCCCAACACGAGCAAAAGTGTCCAGATTCATTGAATCTTAGATATGTCTAAGATTTAATGAATACTGTATTTAATCTATGATGAATATATAAATATATTATTAAATTCGAAAATAATATAATATTATTATTTAATAGAAATTATAATATTATTATATAATATTTGTTTTATATTTAATTTATTTGATAAATTAAATATCTAAAACAAATTGAGATATTGTATCTCGATTTAATTTTCCAATATAGATATCATATATCTAATTTAATTTGAATTGAGATATAGTATTTCAAATTTAATTAAATAGATAGATATCATATATCAAACTTAATTTATAGAGATAAATTAAATCGAAGGCTTTTAATTCAGATTAAATAAATAGATTAGATCTATTGGATAGATTTAATTAATATATTATTTTAATCCAAATTCAAATTTCAAGATTAATGAGGATTAATTTTGAATATAATACATCTAATGAGTTTTGAAAAACCTATGGGATATTTTGCAAGATGTATTAGTAAAGCCACGAGAAACCCTAGAGAGAAAAGAGCGAGACACGCGAATATACTGAAGGCGCTAGCACGCTGCCGTCGGTGTTGGAGGTTGTTCGTGTGTATACCGGTAGAGGGAGGGGACTCGCAGAGTCTGCTCCTATTGATTGAGTAGGTAGCCCACCAGATTGAGTTGAAAGAGACGCTCGCAAGTTTGCATAGGTATGGTTTCTAACGAACCTTGATTTAAATGCCATTGATAGATCCTCTCAAGGGATCCGTAAGTTTTTTGGATGAGAATCCTTTCTCTCTGTGAATGGATCCCAACAACAATTCCTTCCAGACCACTTTAACAAAAGGAATACTTTTTCGTCGAAGATGCTTTTCTTGTTGATTAATGATTTGCTCAGGTTCAACTACAAAAGTATTATTGACCTGAACATTCACATCCTCGTACTCCAAATACGCTCCGGGTCTAGTTGACACTTCTTTAGCTAAGAAACATGAAAGATGTCATGTAACTTGCTGAGATTCGGTGGCATTAATTGATACGCCACTGGTCCTTGCTTAGTTAGTTCTTGAAGGGACCAACATACCGAGGGCTTAGTTTTCTCCGCTTTATGGCTCTTCACTTCCAGTGATAGGATATATTTTAAGGAATACATAATCACCCATATGAAATCTAGAGGCCACCTTCTCTTATCAGCACAACTTTTTTTGTTTTCTTGAGCTGCTGTGAAGATCCTCTTTCAGATCAAATTAATCTGTTTGGAAGTCTCATCAATAATCTCTAGTCCGACCAATTTCCTCTAAGACAACTATATCCAACAGATAGGTGTTCTCCATTTTCTCCTGTATAAAGCCTCATAAGGAGCCATTTTGTATACTATTCTCTTTTAGTTTGTACCCAGGTGTAGTACTTAATTACACAGGACTAACTGTCCATCTTCATAGTACTTGGTTACGCGGATCTTACTGCCGGATTCATTTGACACTTGGCTGATCATATTCTAGTCCTTTGGCTTATTTTATTACCATAATGTTGGATTTTCTACCCTTATCGCCCAGGGAATCCCCCTTAGGCCTTAGGCATCTCATCTACCACCTGGTATAGATCGTATAGTTTGCCAGCCTCAAAAGGCACTCTAGACACACTAGTCTAAAGTCAACATGCCAGTAAGTATTCCACACAGTGCTAAGCATCACAGGTCTTACATGTAAGACCTGGCCGAACCCAAGAGGGGGGTAAATTGGGTGAAGATTAAAAACTTGGAACTTTGAAAATCTTTTCGCAACTTACTGAAGGCAGTTTAAATGATAGTAATAATTCATAAAGCGATAGTTAGTCATTCAAACATATATACTGGAAATATAAGAGATAAGGGAAGAGAATATGCAAACTGAGATTTATACTGGTTCGGCCAATCCTTGACCTACGTCTAGTCCCCAAGCTCCACTTGAGATTTTCAATCCACTATCCTCTTGTTTAATCAGGGCACAAGAGAAGCCTATACAATCCCACAAGTTCACCCAGGCACTTGTGAAGCCAAAACTCTCACCGAGATACTTCTTTCAATCAGTTACACACTCTGTACTCGAAGTTATCCTCTCACTAGGATACACTCCCCCTTACATGTTGTAAACTGATAACCCGATCTCCAAGTCCCACAACTTGAGGTTCTTACAATGATTTAATAATCAGAAATGTTCTCTCTAAAAGAGTAAATGAATAAACACTGAAGTACAATACAAATCATTTCACTCTCTATGATGAACTATGTAAGCATTGAGAACAGAGAGTGTATGAGTTAAGCGTTGGATTTAGAATGTCAGCATTTCGACAGTGCAAGATCTCATCGTTGTTTTCTCCGTTTTGAATGTGTCTTTACTTATAGACAACTGATATTAATCCGTTGAAGTATTGGTCCGTTGTAGAACATTACTATTGTAAGTTTCAGTCCGTTGGAGAAATAGCCGTTGAAGCTTATGACGTAATCATCTGCTTTTTGTAAACTGTTGTTAATCACTCATATAATCATCTGAAACTCATTAATAAATTGATTAAAGATAGTTAGGAATAGTAATGAGTGATGATAAGAAGTAATGAAATCACAATCAATGATTTTGTGATTTCGGACACGGTGATTTTCTGATGCAGGGATGTTGACTCGAGTTATTCCACGTGACTCGAGTTATTTAAGTTCCAGATGCTTTCAGTTTGGATTCTGACTCGAGTTGTCGTATGTTACTTGATCTGTGAAAATGTCATTTCCTCTCTGTCTGTGAGTAACTCGAGTTATCCTTCGTGACTCGAGTTGCCAAGGTGCTCTGATTGCTCTCTGTGTTCTTGAGTGACTCGAGTTGGTGGACTTGACTCGAGTTATGTTTGTGCGCCAAAGTTCTGATTGCTTTCTGTCTTCGAATGACTCAAGTTATCTTTGTGTGCCAAAGTTCTGATTGCTTTCTGTCTGAGTTATGACTCGAGTTGCCTTGTATGACTCGAGTTGACTTTGTCTCCAAACTTCTGGTTGCTTTCTGTCTGAATGGTGACTCGAGTTATCATGGCTTGACTCAAGTTAAAAGCTCATCAAAATTGGTTGCTTACAAATTCTATGAAACACTTGTTGAGTCTAGATTCATATGGAATTGGTTTCATTTCATTTGGTTGTGCATAGTGTGAGCTATATCCAGAAAATCGAGCCTATGCTGAACTGAATCCAGAATTTTGAGTATCAACTCTCGAAAGCCATACCTCCCTGGTCTGAACTCCGTTTTGGCTGTTTCAAATCTTGATGGAAATAATTTTGAGTCTACTTTCATATGCCACTGATTTCAGCTCAATTGGATTTTTAGTTTGTGATATACACTCAAAACAGCAAAGCTTGGTCAGCAGTGTGGCATGAATTGCAGTGCCAACTTCTACAATTCATACCTCCTTGATCTGGACTCCTTTGGGCTTTCATTTTATATCAAAATGACACATTGGAAGTCTAGTTTCATATGCCACTAGTTTAATCTCAATTAGATCTCTGGTTTGGGAGATATCATCGAGATACCAGACCTTGCTCAGCTGAAACGTGAAACAGAGTATAACAAAGGTGCTGAAAAAGCACTGTCGACTCGAGTTACACCTGTCCAGAAACGTTGAGAACACTTTTTGACTCAAGTTACTCATATATGACTCGAGTTAACTCATTCCAGAAGAGGGAAAACACTGTAGCAACTTTATTAACTCGAGTTGTGAGTTCATGACTCGAGTTATATCATCCTGAAGCTCCCTTTTGCTTATTTTAACTCCGAATTGAGCCATTCCAACTTCCATTTGATCATAGAGACTTCTAGAATCAATCTTGGAACTTGTATAATGATATTCTCATTCCATTCATCAAGTTCTTCCTTCTTCCATCTCCCATCTTTATCATTCTTCGTAATTTAGCAGCAGTTAGTCAATGTAGGAGATAACTATATTACTCAATCTTTTTGCTTTTAATAATTGCATCTATATAAGACATCATCAAAACTAATCATATCTAACATTACAGCCCAGGGACACCGCCACGTGCAATCCTTGCACACCGGGTCTTACTGCCTCAAGCCTCTGTTCATCTATTATGTTTAAGCTTCTTCATATTTAAAGTTCTCAAACCATTTTCATCTTACTTATCACGGTAACTGGCAAGTACTATCTGATTTAACAGGTTCAGATTTCTAGACCATTCTATCAGTTTCTGTTCCTATATATGTTGGATATAATTAGTTTTGATGATGTCTTATATAGATGTCATTATTAAGAGCAAAAAGCTTGTATAATATATTTATCTCCTACATTGACTAACTACTATATTTAATGTAGATTAGTTCAAGTTGAATTATAGAGATTAATCAAGAAAGAGAGAGTTCCAAGGAAGCAAGAAGCTATCAAAGGATTTTGGGAATAATCAAGAAGAAGAGAAGATATTGAAGAAGGTATAACTTGCTAAGAATGATGAGTCCAAGTTGATGAATGACAAAGAATGATCAAGATAAGAGAAGAAAGAAAGAGTTTGATTATGAAGAATGATCAAGATGGGAGATTGAAGATGGAAGAACTTGCTGGATGGAATGAAGATATCATTTTTCAAGTTTTAGAAGTCTCCACGATCAAATGGAAGTTTGAATTGTTCAATTTGGAGTTAAAACAAGCAAATATAAGGTTCAAGACGAGCAAACTCAAGTTAAGGACTCAAAACTCGAGTTTAGGACTCAAAACTCGAGTTAGCCACTATTAACTCGAGTCAATAAGTGTCTTCAGCATCTCTGGCGTCTCTGGACTAGGAAAACTCGAGTTTCCAAGTGAAAACTCGAGTTTACAGCGCTGATCAGCAACTCTGTTCTACTCTATTTCATGTTTAGCTTGGACGATGTCTGGTATGAAACTAGACTCCCAATGCATCATTTTGATATAAAATTCAAGCCCAAAAGAGTTCAGATCAAGGAGCTATGAATTGTGGAAGTTGACACTGAAATTCACGCCACGCAACAAACCAAGCCTCAATGTTTTGAGTGTATCTCACAAACTACAAATCCGATTGAGCTGAAATCAGTGGCATATGAAAGTAGACTTAAAAGGCTTTCCATCAAGACTCAAAGAGCTGAAATCAGTGTATCTCATCTACTTGTATAGAGATACAAGGTAGGGACCTCATAGAATATAGGCATGGTGATGCCTTAACTAATGTCTTGGGTAGATTTGTTGGAGAATTGATAGCACCGAACTGACCCACCTAGAGACACCATAAAAATTCATTGTAGAGAGTATCATTGGATATGTAAAGTCTCTCATCGTTTGTTAGTGCGAATCTCCTGAACTTAAGGATGTCATCAAACACTATGTCTAGGTTATACTTTGATTGTACAACTTTATCTGCCTAAAAATGAGGAGAACAATGTACTCTTGGGTGTAACTAAAATACATGAGTATAGATGGACATGTTGAGAGGATTCACAGTCCCCTACAAGAGATTAATCATTCACAAGACTGGTAGAGCTTAGATAGCTTCTAATTACTCCAGAGTCTGTGCGCACAACAAGTGATCATGAAGAGTCATGATCCATTATAGAGTTAATATAAGAAGATTCCTAGTTCTATGAATTTTCTACATTTGTCAATTAAGAGAAATGATACTCTATCTTTGCTCTCAATTAAATGTCAATGATGTTGTGAGGGATGATGCCTGCACGATATCCAAATATGAAAAGAAGATCACTTGATCAACTCAATTAGTTTTGGGGTCACAAAGCATTGCTAGTGTCTTATAAGGTCATTAACTAAACTGGGCTCGTTAAAGGAGTTTTAATTGGTTCAAGTTTATTTATGTCAGTGACTAATTGGACCTAATGGGTCATACATAAAGGTTATTCCCGATTGCTTAAAAATTAGCAAGCTTTGGCAAATAATTGTTATTGGACTTTATCAAGAGTAAATGTGTAATTAGGTTAGAGTGGGACTCCAAGCCCAATAGTGAAAAATGACGTCACATTTGGAGTCCTCGGTGGGAAATCAGTTTCTTCACAAAAAGGCCCAAATGTGTTATAAGACCCAATGAGGTCTTGGGCCAAGTTGAAATTGGAATTCGAATTTTCAATTTAAGTTTGAAATTTAAATTTGGATTTTAAATTCAAGATGTTAGGTTGTAAAAGATAATTATGAATTATCTATAATATATATATATATATATATATATTCAATAAATGGATGAAGGTAGGAGAAATAATATATAAAAATTGAATTAAAAATGATTTTGAATTTTAGTTTAAGATATAAATGTGATCTATCATCTTCAACTTTTATTCAATCAATCAAGTTATAGATGTGATCCATCATTTTAAATGATTAATTCAATCAATCAATCAAGATATGAATGTGATTCGTTATCTTAAATTCAATAAATCAATTAAGATATGAATATGGTCCATCATCTTAAATGATTGATTCAATCAAGATATGAATTTAATTCATTATAGTAATGATTTGAATTTGAAAATTCAAGCTTGGATTGTGCCTTTTTTATAAGCATTTAAATTAGAGTTGAACTCTAATAAAGTGCTTATTTTTTGGTGCCTCTTTCCTTGTACGTTTTTCAAGAGAGAAAAACAAGACGCCAAGTTGATTTGTGTGTGCCGCCAATTCAAGAAAAGGTATGGTTCCAATCTTGTTTATCCTATCTTTAACCTAATTTCAAGAAACCACCACCTTGAAAAGAGAAAAACCCAAGGAAACCAAACCTCAACCTTGTCTTCACCTAGCAAGCATCCAAGGAGTGAGAGGTTTCAAGAGAAATAGTTCTCATCGCAATTAGGGGATAGTCGTGTGGATCAACATTAGAGGACATCAATAACATTGAAGTCTTCGAGTGATCTAAGGTAATTCTAATCTCCAATAGTTGTTTTATCAAGTTATCCTAATCCCCAATTTTTGTTTTAACGAGTAATTCTGAAACTTATGAATATCATAAATTGTTATGAATTCTCATGAGTACCATAAAGAGTTACGAATTAATGGATAATAACTAATTAGCGTAATGAGTTAAAGTTAATAATTCATGAGGACCGTAAGGAGTTACAGATTTCCGCAATGATTAAACAAAACTTTTGTTTTCAACCTCATGAAACTTTGCATGAAAGTTGTGCAATAGGCAAATTTAACCAACACTAGGAACATTATCTAGGTGGAATGTGCATATTGGGATTGCTTGTCCAGCTTGCAATTTTGACTTTGACTTATGCACTTTCCCCATAGTCGAAAGTAATACTTCATGGGTCATCAGAGGTTTCTCAATCGTAAGCACAATTTAGGTAGCAACGTAATGGTTTCAATAGGCAACAGGAAAAAAGATGACATCCTCAAACTTTATCCGGTGCATATATCTTATAGCAGCTTCAAGTTGTTGAATTCGAGTTTGGAAAAAATGACGATGTAGCAAAAGTGGGGAGAAAGACTGTCAGGACTTCTGCTTTTGCACCTTAGCTATGGCAGAAGATAAACATCTTCTTGACTCTTTCGTATTTGAAATCTTTCTTCTTCATAGTCTTGATGTCATGCACATTGAAAAAAAATGTGTGCGCCAATGTGTTATACATGATGCTTAACGAACCAAGAAAGTCAAAATATCATCTTTAAAGTGAGGAAAGATTCACGGGCCATGGCAATGCGTGAAGACGCATGGCAAGATGAGCATGACAAATTTCAATCGGCAAAAGTCACCCTCACAAAACCGAATAAGGAAATCTTCCTCACGTCGTTGAAGAAAATAAAAGTTCTTGATATGTATTCAAGCAACATTTCACAATGTATTGACATGCAAGATTGAAATGTTGCTAATTAAGCTGAAGAGTCATGATTCACATGTTCTTATACAACAGTTACTTCCGTTGGAAATAAAAAAATATGTTGTCTCTCAATGTGTTCATCGTTTTGATTGAGCTTTGTTCTTTCTGTAGAACCGGCTATCACCTAAGAGGGGAGTGAATTGGGTGTCGGATAAAACTTTCAGAAACTTAGAAATTTTTTTCGCAACTTACTGAAGAAGGTTTGAATGACAGTAAAATTTATAAACCGATAGACAGTCATTCAAAATATATATGCTGAAATATAAGAGTTTAGGGAAGAAAATATGTAAACTGAGATTTATACTGGTTCGGCCCAATCCTTGACCTACGTCCAGTCCCCAAGCTCCACTTGAGAATTTCAATCCACTATCTCCTTGTTTAACCAGGCACAAGAGAAAAGCCTTTACAACCTCACAAGTTTAGTCGGGCACTTGTGCAGCCTTTACAATCTCTTACCGAGATACTCCCCCTTACACATTGTAAGGATACAATTACACACTCTGTACTCAGGATGATCCTTTCACACTAGGAATCACTCCCCCTTACAAGTTGTAATTGTAAACCCACACTCAAAGGTTCCACAACCTTGAGATTTGATCTCTAAACAGATAATCAAATAAGTGTTTAAACTCTCTCACAAAGAGATGAATAATAATCACTGAGGTACATAATCAATTATCACACTCTCTACTGGAAACTATATAAACATTGTGAAACAGAGAGTATATGAAATAAGTGTTGGATTCAGAATATCAGCATTTTGACAGTGCAAGCTTGTATGTCTATTTGTCCATTTTGAATCCTTCTCCTTTTATAGTTAATGGAGTGTATTTGACCATTGAGCAATTCTTCCCGTTCAGGATACGATCGTTGAATGTCCGTGGGAAGTAGCCGTTAGACACTTCGAACTTCCGTTAGGCACAGATGAAATCCATTGAGCATAATTGACCGTTACTTCATTAAATGCTTCGCCGTCATTTGTACTTGTGCAGAGAGTGACTCAGAACGATAGCCGGATTAAGAATGCCTCGAAGGAATATCTTCGTTTGCCATGAACTTTAATTCTGATTGTTGCTCTGTTTTCTGAGATGCATTAAATGCGTCTGCCACGTCGGATTGCTTTATGATAAATTGATGATTAAAACATGTTAATCATATCTGAAAATTACTAGCAAACTGATTAAACAATGTTAGGAATAGTAAGGATTAATATTATGAAGTACCCAATGCTTAATCAATTAATTCCAGATTACGAGAATGGAGATTTCAAATGTCAATATGAATTATCGAGAATTATCGAAGACAAGTCTTTCCATAAATCATGTCTTAACGATACTCGAGAATTGCATTTTAGATTCTTGAGAATGATACGTTCAAAGATTTTCGCAAACATCAGTAGTTAAGCATTCTCGAGAATCTCTACACTCATACTCGAGAATTGCATTTTAACTTAAACACAGAAGAGAAATATGCCAGAACATTTACCGTCCATTCTCAAGAATTACTTACACATTCTCGAGAATCATATTAGATGAGAGGAAAATGATGTAGGCGAGGATGATCCGTTCTCAAGAACTAGGAGCTTATTCTCGAGAGTTATATCAGATAACACTTGCGATGGAGGATCTGTCACACCATTCTCGAGAATCCTTGATCCATTCTTGAGAATTGCTACCCATTCTTGAGAATCATTGACATATACTCGAGAATCAATTATACATGAAGATGCAAGTCAGTTAATTCTGATTCAAATACTTAAACTCTTTAAATCCTTCTTTCCAATGCAAGAAGAATCAGCTCCAAACTCTTTGTAGTTCGTCCGTTATCATCAGATGAATGAAGGTTGTTCTTGACTAGCGTTTTTGTAGCATCCTAAACTGACCATCAAATTCATAACATTATATATCCTTCAATTGATATTATTGTTTCATGATCTTGATGTTTTTGGAAAGGTATGTGAGTCTAGTTTCCAATGACACTGGTTTCAGCTCATTTGGATTTTCCATTTGTGAGATACACTCCAAATACCGAATGTGGGTCTGGACTGTGACGTTGATTGTTGTGGAAACTTGAAAAACTCGTTCCTCCTTCATCTAACCTCATTTGGACTTGATTTTATGTCAAAATGACGCATTAGAAGTCTAGTTTCATATGCCACTGGTTTCACCTCAATCTGATCTCTAGTTTGGGAGATATCATCGAATTACCAAACCTCACCCAAGTGAATCGTGAAACAGAGCTGAACAGAGTTGCTGAAACACACTGATTCTCGAGAATTGATGTTTCATACTCGAGAATTGGGTTTTCATTCTTGAGAATTGATGTTTCATACTCGAGAATGATTGGAGTTTATGTGCAGGAAGGAGCTGTTCATGCACGGGACTGTAGCAATTGAGTTGTAGCAACTCCTATCCATCTGGAAGCTTGAATTTACTTATTTTAACTCCAAATTGAGCCATTCCAACTTCCATTTGATTATAGAGACTCCAATATTCATATTCTCATAATATTGAACAAGTTCTTCTTCAATATCTCATCTTCTTCTCTTCTCTTGATCATTCTCCATAATTCAACTCTTTCTTTCTTTTCTTCTCACAAATCAACTCTTTCTTTCTTCTCTTCTCTTGATCATTCCCAAAAATCCTTTGATAACTTCTTACTTCCTTGACATTCTCCACCATTCAATTTGGACTAATCTACATTAAACATAGTATTTAGTCAAAGTAAAAGATAAATATATTATACAAGCTTTTTGCTCTTAATAATGGCATCTATCTAAGACATCATCAAAACTAATCATAACCAACACTTTCTTTTGGAAGTTGTGTTCTAAGGTTTTGATCATTGAGAAGCTCGATCAGCTGCAACATAAAATCATGTTTACGCTTTATCATTTGTTTATATTTCCTCCATCTTTTTTCATGGTGATGGTTCACTTGACAGTCCACCTTGTTCATAAAACAAAGCTCGCTGGTAGGGGTGAGCAAGTGACCCGCAACCCGCCCAACCGCCCATGCCCCATAGAATTTTTCCTGGATTAAACCCGCCCAGATTGGACCCGTCACGGGTAAGGGTCTGCCCCGTACCCATTTCCATTATACGGGCGGGTCACAGGTTGAGGGGTGGGGCACCCATGACCCGTTTATTATTATTATTATTATTGGTTTTGTCCCCCTCAACTCAGCTGTCATGTCATCGACTCATCACCTTCACAAAGTCCCGGACACTCACGAGCAAAAACCTAGAACGCAGAGGCCATATGATATAAAGAAACTATAAGATAATTGATATTCTAATATAATACACAATATTACACATAAAGAAACTGTAAGATGAGTTCATATGATATAAAGTGAATAGCGTAAAAAGTAAAAAGATGATCCAGTATGCATTTACAGAACAGAAGCATGTGGGCTAATGTCTAATGAGATGCCTTATCGAGAGCTGTGAAACAACGTGGTAAATCAGATTGATTTGCAATTTCAATTACCTACCTTCATCCAAAAAAACAAAGGGAGTAAATATTTGAGGGAATATTATTATATGTTTTTTTATATAAGAGATATTTATTTAATATAAAAATTATTTGTGATTTCAATTACCCATCTTCATCTGGAAAAAAAACTGTTCAGGCAAAAAAAAAAAAAATTATGGCCCAAAAACATGTTTTTTTAATTAAAAAAAAAAAGCCCAGTACGCCTAAACGGATTCCTTGGACCCGTTTAACCCGTACCCATTTTATACGGGTTAAACGGGGTTTCACCACGGGTATGGGGCGCCCCCGTACCCGTTTAATTTACATGGGCGGGCCACGGGGCAGCCCCGTCCGCCCGTTGCTCACCCCTACTCGCTGGCCTAGTTAAAATGCTATTGGCGCTCATAGAGCAAAATTAAAGACTTTGTTTGTCTTCTTCTTTTGATTTTTTTTTTTAAACTTTTAAAAGCAAAAAAACAAAAACAAAAACTTGCTAATTTTCTGAATTTGGTATTTTACAAAAAAAAATATATCAGAAATATGTTTTTTAAAAACTAAAAAACCAATTCAACTTTTAAATGTTTTCTTATTTGTATTTTTTGTATTTCTTAATTTTTTGTTTGTTTGGAAACATTGGGAAATTCTTTGTTCTCCGCTCATGCCTTTTTCTCCATTTGAGCACTTCATTCTCATCGAAATTTCATTCTCTTCTTAGTATGTTTATTTTCTAATGTAACGTTTTAGAATACTTAAATTTTTTTAAAAAAAAAATCTTTTTTTTTTTTTGCAAAACTTATTTTATATAAAAAAACTTATAAAATTTATTTGCAAAAATAAAAAACACAAACAAACAAGGCCAAAGTATTTAATCAAAGAGAAAAACGCACAACTACCATCTTAAAAATGGAGAAAAGTACAGGGTCAAGGTGCAGATTTGCCAACCAACTATTACCCGAGGAGCGTCTGGCACAAATAACTATTGAGGGGACCAAAATTGCCAATCAACAATTAAAAAGTGAAAAAAACACAATTTGGAGCAAATTCGCCAATGAACTATTACCCTATCACTGTCTTGGTATCTCTGTCTTCCATTGACTGTCACAGTATCGGCGACGTCTACATCTCCAAAGCTTTTATTGTTGCTGGGTGTTCCACTCACCCTCTTGAACTCATCCAGTAGTCCACAGCGTTCGACTGGCACACACCTTGCACCCCGGTTCCATCCCTCCGATGCCACAAGCAGCAACCGTTGCTGCCACAATGCCTGCTCCCATGGGTCCCATCTCTATTGGTGTTTTCTTTTTCCAACAAGAAGGCTTAACCGCTCTTTTCTCCAACGTTTCCGCCACCGTCCTACACCAATACCTCATATTTTAACTTAATTGTGATAGTTTTTTTTTTTTAAAAAAAATAGTTATTTGGTGTTTTTTTCACTTTTTAATTGTTTATTGGCAATTTTGGTCCCTCAATAGTTATTTGTGCCAGACGCTTCTCGGGTAATAGTTGGTTGGCAAATTTGCACCTTCACCCAAAAGTACATGCATGTATACTTGCAAAATATTTTCCTAATATATACATATACACTTTTGCTAAGAAAATACTCCTATGATTCTATTTATAGGGCGGAGAGAAAATAAATTGTTTGCTTATATTTATAAGGAATCTCATTAAATTTTGTAATATGAATAAAAAAAATTCTGTTTATTTATTATTGTGTAATTCTGTTCTCATGGGGTAAAATATAATATATATTAGATAAGAATAAAATTGGAAAGTTGTTGAATTTTATTATGGAGTTTATAAAGATTAATTATTTTTATTTTTATTTTTTTGGGGTCTGTGTGAAGCATGTGAAAAATGCCTTAATAAATAGTATAAGAGGAGTATGTAAATAATACATATATATACGCTCTAAGATATAAAAGATGTACCATCATTAAAGCAGCCTTAAAGGAAGGAGAATGCTTAAGGCCAAAGTAACCCGGTAGAACTTCCTTGATAATTACTCCAACTCAATACAACCTACAGTTATTAATTACATGTTGTGTTCATCATCATTATAAAACATAACTGATTCTAACTAATTAATTCTGGATATACACGTTACAACTTACAAGTTACAACAAATATATTTTGACTAACCAATTGTCAACGGTATCTTTCATTAAACACATTCATATAGTTTATAAAGTTGTACACACAGCATGTGATTTAATTCAATTTATTCATTATTTAATACACCCTCACAAGAAATCATTAAAAAAACACACACACACAAACACACTCACAGAGGCCGTACACTTTAAATTGATTAAGGTACAAAGAATCAAATAAGTCAAATGTGTATTTTCTAAGGATAAAAGTACAATTCTAGTAATATTAATTAGGTTTACGCAGCCTAATCATGCGCCGAACTACTCCTACCTTATACTCAGCATAATAAATAAAAGAAATAAATATATAAACAATACTTATCGATAATGCCAACTTTTTAATTTTTATAATCAAGCCAACTTCCTCAATTTTGCACTGTATAAAAAACTCACATTGTCTTCATCGATCTTCACAAAACCACAATCTCTCTCTTTCTCTCTCTCATAGTCACAACTTGTGCACGCAGATATGGCACTTGCATTCTCGTTCACATTTCTCCTCCTACTTCTCGCTCCTTCCCTCATTTTCTCTTCCCCAGTTCGAGATCCAGAATTAGTAACCGAACAGTTACACAAGTATGTCTCAGAAAATCAGCACAGACACCACCATTTTAATTTTCTGATGCTACTCATATCATTACACCTCATAACCTCTGTTTTAATTATTGTTAATGCAGGAGCATCAATGAGTCGAGGAGAAACTTGGCGGTTCTATCTTGTGGATCTGGGAACCCCATTGATAGATGATTGTTGGAGGTGTGATGCTAACTGGGCAAAAAACAGAAAGCGTCTCGCAGATTGCGCCATTGGGTTGGGCAAGAACGCCATTGGAGGCAGAGACGGCAGATATTATGTTGTCACCGACCCTGGCGACCATCCTGTGACTCCCAAGCCAGGAACCCTCCGATACGGCGTCATACAGAATGAGCCACTGTGGATCATCTTCAAGAAAGACATCGTGATCAAGCTCAAACAAGAGCTTATGATGAACTCCTTCAAGACCATTGATGGAAGAGGAGCCATTGTTCACATTGCTGGTGGTCCTTGCATCACAATACAGTACGAGACGAACATCATAATCCACGGAATCAACATTCATGACTGTAAACGAGGAGGTAGCGCCTACGTCCGAGATTCTCCAACACATTACGGGTGGAGAACGGAGTCGGACGGCGACGGAGTTTCCATTTTCGGAGGAAGCCACATCTGGGTTGACCATTGTTCTTTATGGAATTGTCAAGATGGACTTATTGATGCTATTCTTGGATCCACAGCAATCACAATCTCAAACAATTACCTGACTCACCAAAACAAGGTAATGCTTCTGGGTCACAGTGACAGTTACTCACAGGACAAAAACATGCAGGTCACTATTGCCTTCAACCACTTCGGTAAAGGGTTAGTCCAGAGAATGCCAAGGTAACAACTTTTTTAAAAAAAATAAAAAAAATAAAAAATAATAATAATAATCATTTTTCGACAGAAACAAGGTTGTTGAATAAAAATTTTCAGTTGGTTAATGAAGCCAAGTTTTTTTGTGTATTTTCAGATGCCGACATGGGTACTTCCATGTGGTAAACAATGATTATACTCAGTGGCAGATGTATGCTATAGGAGGAAGTGCTAATCCAACGATAAATAGTCAAGGCAACAGATTTCTTGCTCCTAATGACGGTCCCTTGAAAGAGGTTAGAGAAAACTATATTAAGTGAATCTGAATATTCATTTCTGAACTGAATTCATATATCTAATGGTTTGTTGGTAATTGCTTACTTTCAGGTGACAGAGGGAGATTTCACCGGAGAGTGTATGGAAGAATTGGAACTGGAGGTCTTCAGGGGATCTGATGCTAAACGGTGCGTTTTTTACGCGGTCTGGGAAGGGATCATCTTCGAGCGAGCTTCAAGTCTGTCTGCAAAATTTTCTTCTTTGGTTGGTTCTATAACAGCAGCATCGGGAACACTTAAATGCAAAAACGGCTCGCGTTGTTGATTAATAGTGTGCAGTTGAATGTCCCAATACCAATGAAATCTATATCATCTGATCTCTCTTTATGTATATCTAGTCATTTGATTTTTTCTTAGTATTGTTTGCTAATACTACAACCTTAGCTTGTGGCGATGGTAGGCACAAGCGAAAGAGTTGATAATGTACATATTCAAAGTTAAACGATAAACCCAAAAGAAATGGGTAGCTTATTTTTAATTGAAATGAAATCATTAGTGCAAAAAAGGGCTTTAAGACCGCCTCATTTAGATCGGATTATAGAGAATCAGGTCTTAAAAGTATGACCGGTGGCAGTTTCGTAAATATAAAGAACTTTTTGGACCGGATTATAAAGGATCCGGTCTTAAAAATATGACCGGTGGCACTTTCGTAAATATATATAACACTTTTAAGACCGGATTATAAAAGATCCGGTCTTAAAAGTATGAGCGGTGGCAATTTCGTAAATATATAGAACACTTTTAAGACCGGACTATGAAATATACGGTCTTAAAAGTATGACCGATGGCAATTTCGTAAATATTGTGAGAAGACGCCGATCAGAGATAAGTCCGAGAATGCGATGATTTATTCCTTCGCTTAATTGGAATTATATTCATATGCTAATAAGTAAATAATCTTTTGACCTAGGCAGTTCCTATAATCTAGGGATTACAATCGGAATATAATATAATTACGAAATTCAAAAAAACATGATCTCGCTAACTTAATTCCTAAAATCTCTCTAACAACTTAATTAAGATTATTACAATCGTAATTTAATTAGGAAATTCAAAAAACCATGATCTCGCTAACTTAATTCCTAAAATCTCTAACAACTTAATTAAGATTACTACAATCAGGAATTTAATTACGAAATTCAAAAAAATCATGATCTGCTAACCTTTTAGACCGGACTTTTAAAATATGAGGTCTTAAAAGTCTCGTGGCAATTCCGTAAATATATAAAGAACTTTTAAGACCGGACTTTTAAAATATGAGGTCTTAAAAATCTTACTTTTAAGACCTCATATTTTAAAAGTCCGGTCCAAAAAGTATGACCGGTGACAGTTTTATAAATATAAAAATAAAGTACTTTTAAGACCGGATGTTTAAAAAGTCTGGTCTAAAAAGTCTACTTTTAAGACTGGATATTTACAAAGTCCGGTCTAAAAAGTTTAAAAGATGAATATTCTATTTTCCCGCGCGGAAAATTGAATTTCGCTCTCTAAACCTCTCTTCGACCGGTAAATCTCGCTCACATTTTCTTTAACCTCATCTCAAGGACATCGCTCACAAATTTTTCAAGCCGTGAAAATTGCTCTTGCCCTCCTCTCGCTCTCATTATCTATTGTTTTGGTTTTAGTTCCAGGTTTGTAATTTTTGCTTTGTCTTGTTCGACTTGTTTCATTTTTGCTTCTTTTGTCTCTTTGTCTACTCCATCTTCAACATTACTTCAAATATTACAAGCTTAATTTTATTCTACTTTAAGCAATTTTTGATTCAATTAATTATTTGTGGGAGGACTTGAATATTCGACTTTATTATACTTCTCCAGGTTCGACCTGATTATTCAAGCTCTTATATATGAAGACGGCGACATCGCATCGTTGGGTTCAAATCAGATTTTACAAGCACCCGTTTGAATCTAGAGCCACGGTACGATGAACTCGCTATGTTTTCGTCTTGTCTCGATAATTTTTGTTGTTGTTGTTGCAAGCTTAGATCTATAGACGCGGCGTAGATGCAACTACCGGCCTTCCACTTTAATTAATTTTCCAGTCTCTTTAGTTCTCTCGTATTCGCACATTGTACCTCGTTTATCTTTAATTCATGCTTTCATTTTAGTTTTTCATCGGTTCCGGCCACAATTTCTTTCACACCCATTTGATCTCACACACACAAAGTATCGATCCAATAAATTCCTCGTCTATATTATTGGTGTTTGTAAATTCGGCTTTTGCCGTGGTAATAAGAAGAAAGTTCCCTCAAGTTCTGGTTTGAGATCGGGAATTGATCCTGGGTGTGCCTTTCGTCTTTTTTTTTTTAAAAAAAAAGTGACTTTTAAAACCGGATGTTTTCGTCTTTTTTTTTTTTTTTAAAATGACTTTTAAGACCGGATGTTTAAAAAGTCTGGTCTAAAAAGTCTTCCTTTAAAAACCTCATATTTAAAAAAGTCCGGTCTTAAAAGTGTTTTTTTAAGACCGGACGCGCATCCGGTCTTAAGAGTAACAGACTTTTAAGACTGCCTGGAACAAGACCGGTTGCAAGTCCGGTCTTACGATACCTCTTTTGTCCGGTCTTAAAAGCCTTTTTTCCACTAGTGAATATGTTTTTTTTTCAATGAATTTAAGGGATCGATTAATAAGTGTGCATATTGCAATGTTTTAAAAGCTAGATCAGATGTCAAACCGATAAAGCCAATTAATAAGACTCGGGTCTATTGTTTAGTCACTTAAACAGACAGTCAATCAGTGATTTATGTATATTTTTTTTATGTAAAACAATGATAATTTTAAAATACTAATTGATCATTATTTTTTTGTTACAATGGTAGTGAAGGAAAATTAAAGGGAGACTTCTCATCCCCTAATATATATATATATATATATATATATAGGTTTATCGTTTGTCATGTCACTTGACATAAAGTTATGTCAAATCACTCCAAAACTACGTCGTTTTGGGAGTTAGGGAAATTAATGAAGGGTGTTTTGATCAAATTCATATAATAAATATAAAATAAAAATATCAAAATACCCTTCATTAATTCTCTTAATTTCCAAAACGACGTAGTTTTAGTGTTAGGGGAATTAATGAAGAATCTTTTTGGTAAAATTCATATAATAAATACAAAAACAAAAAATACCAAAACTACGTATTTTGGGGTGACTTGACATAATCTTATGTTAAGTGACATGACAAACGATAAACTCTATATCTATATATATATATATATATATATATATATCAAAATGTCTATTTTTCATGGGTTATTTAATTTGTTTTCTTCCTTGAAGGTTAGACTCTCCATATAAGGAAAATTAAAATAAATGACCTAAAGAAAATAATATTTATTATAAAGGACTATAAAAATTGTAATTACTTAGAAGTACCAAACATCATAATTTAAATTTAAAATTATTAAATTTCCCATATTCAAACCTCCGTAATATCTCTTGTATTCATAATTAAAAAAAAAAAAAAAACTAAAATTGCCCATCATGATATAGATCATATCTTTTTTTTTTCAATATATTATTCAATTAACAATGGTTAAACTTATATTTTTTTAATTTTATTTTTCACCAATTTATATCATTAAGTTGCCCGATTTATATTATCAATGTTAATATCGGTTAAGCTATTTTTATAAAAATAAAAACTAAACTTCTTTCATATTTTTCAGGATATAATATGTTAATTTTATTTTTTTAATTTTATCAACATTACGTGAATTTTTTAAACCACTTAAATTGCTTCTAAAACCAATTGGTTTAACATATATGATAAATTACAAAAGACCTTTATGAAAGTGGAGCTTAATCACCAAGAGGGGGGTGAATTGGGGATTTTTAACAATTCTTCCAGAAAAGCTCTGTTTTTCGAAACTAAAACAGAGTAGACTATGGACTAGAGAAGAATAGCAAGACACAAGGAATTATACTTGGTTCGGTCCAATCTGTGACCTACGTCCGGTCCCGGACTCTCGGGATTTTCACTATCACAATTGATTACACACTCGCACTCAAGAGTAATTCTCTCACTAGAACTTACTCCCTCTTACAAGTTGTAATCAATGAACCCAATCACCAAGTCCCCTGACTTGTGATTCTTTACAATAAATGATTTGTAAGTAGGAAACTCTCTCTAAGAGTAGATAAAGATAAACACTGAAGCTTAAATGTATCAACAGATACTTAGTACGTAAAGACTCAAGAGTAGATGAAGGCTTTAATGATTTTCGCTTTCGAGGTCTTAGTTGTTGAGAGGAATTGAATGCTCTTCTATTTATACCGAGAAGGCATTAAATGACCGTTGCCAACTCCATATATCCGTTGAAGTGTTAATCTAGTCATGTTGTAGGCGATTATGGTGTCTTCTCTCACTAATCTTTACTTTAATCCAGTTGTGCAGAAGTTCAGAGTTGACTTCTCTGCAAATTAATCCGTTGGTAGAACAGTTTCTTGATGAAGAAAACATTCTTTAATACTTTGCAAGCGTGTACAGACGGATTACCCAAAAGTATGCAACTTTCTGGGTGTAGCATTTAATGTTCTGACATGCTTTTTGCTTTTTGCCTTCTATCCTTATTTAACCTTGTTTAAGCAAGCTGAAACTTACTAACCAAGTGGTTAAATATAGCTGGGAATATATAGGAATGATAATTGGAAGTATTAAGATCAAACATAAGGTTTCGCAAATTCATCGTTTTGAATTTCAAACTTGCTAATGAAAAACTCGAGTTTTGTTTTTAAAAACTCGAGTTTTGGACTTTGGTGTGTAGAAACGTTTTAAGTCCAAAACATCAAAATCGAAGGTTTTCTTCCATAACTCGGAGGTTTTCAATTAATGAAATACATCAATCTTTCGTTTGGCCAAAACTCGAGTTTTCATTTAAATATGAAAACTTAGAAGAAAAACGCCAAGTCAAAACGGAGGTTTTTGGATGAAACGCAGTTTTCAAAACCGAGAAAATGCAAAGACTTTCTCGTTCGAGCAAAACTCGAGTTTTGAAATCAAAACTCGAGTTTTCACTTTACCGTGAAAACTTGGAGAAAACTTTGCTAAACTCAAAACTCGGAGGTTTTCACAAAACTGGAGGTTTTGAAAACCGGATAGAAACCGAATCTTCTCTCGCCAACTCAAAACTTGAGTTTTGATTCAAAACTCAAGTTTTCACAAATTGAGTGAAAACTTTGAGAATTTCAAGTTAAAATGAAAACTGGAGGTTTTCCAAGTTCAAAAACTTAGGGGACTCTTCGTAAGTCCAAAACTCGAGTTTTCAATGAAAACTGAAGTTTTGTCTTTTCCAAAAATATTGAGAATTCCCTATATAGTGAAAACTTGAGTTTTCTCTGAAAACTGGCGGTTTTGCTTAGTTCAGTAAATTGAGTTCTTCTCTGTAAGATCAAAACTCGAGTTTTGTGACAAAAACTCGAGTTTTCCTTTGAAAACATGTTTTCCAACTTATCAAAGAAAAACTTTATGCTTTGTTTGCAAGTGTTAGTAATCTTCAAAAACCTTAGAGAACTAACATTCTCCCCCTTTTTGATGATGACAATATTTGTAAACAAACATCTTTTAGAATTTGAACTGAGTTTTTATTTTTTAAAATGAACTTTGCAAATCACAGTGACTTGAAAGTTTCAGGGTATTTTAAAATACAAGTTTGCAAATGGCAGAAGTTGAGTAACACAGAAATGACAAAGATAAGCAACAAAAGTTTTTAGAAAGCATAGAAACCACAAGTTGTATCTCATTTCAGTGGATTAAGTTAGCACATGAGCAAACTGAAATACAAAATGACAGAATAAGATACAAAAAGACATAATAAGTTCATTAAACTACTTAAATTTTAAATTCTCCAAAACTAGCCAAAAACTCAAATTCTAACTTTTGTCTTGGCTTTTCTCTCCCCCTTTGTCATCTTCAAATGAGGGTGGAGCTGAGATGGAGGATTCATGGAGAATGAGGATGGGAGTGGGAGGAGGTGAGGTATGATGGAGAATCTCAGTGGATGATGTAGGTGGAGATGAATCAGGGTGAAAGGGTTCAGTTGCTGGGGTATCTGGAGATGAATCAAGATGAAAAGGTTCAGTTGTTGGGGTAGATGCTGGAACAGGTGAGGAGAAAATTGGAGTGGATGGATGTGGTGAAGAGGTGGGAATGCGGGGACTTGTGAAGGTGAAGGAAGGAGATGAGGAACCGAAGCGGAGACGGAGAGGTGCTAGGACCAAAGAAGTGGCTCCAAAAGTGGAAGAGAGTCCAATGTGCAAGTGCTGCATTATCTTATTTACTTTGTCACTGAGGTCTATATTGGAAACTAGCTGAGTGGAAAGCTTGGCATCCAAATCCTCAACTTTGTCCTTAATGTCGCAGCCTGTCCGCAGACTCCTTCAATCTCGAACCTTCATTTCTCTCCCGAGCATCCACCATTTCATGGTTTCCTCCTCTGATTTCAGCCACCAACTTACCAATTTCGAACTCCAGCCTGATTGACAAGGAAGCAATTGCTTTGTCCACAATACTTTGCACTTTGGATTCAAAATCTGCAGGTTGGAAGGACTGAGAAGCTGTGGGTGCAGATTGAGCTTCCTGAGCTTGAGAGTGTGCTCTAGCTTGTGATGCTCTAAGCTGGGACCTTGAAGGTGCACGAGATTGTCCAGATCCTTCAGCTTCAAAGGTGATGTGCATCAAGTTCAACCGAGCTTTCCCAAAGAATGGAGTGTGCTTGAGTGTCGACAAAGCACCAACATACCAAATCTTGTGATAGAATAGGATGACCGAGATCAAAGAAGGAAAAGGTATGTGCGAGAGCCTCCTTCGAGAGAACTTGAACTTGGTCATCTCCCTGGAAGATCCAGTGACCAAGATTAAAGGGCACCTTTTTAACAAAGGCAGTGAAGAGTGGGTAATCTTTTTGAGCAAAGTGGGTGTAATTACCACCTTTATGAATGAAATTGCGAGAATAGATATACCACAACACTCTATTTGTATTAGACATAGAACCAGGATTAAAAGAGAGCATATGATGTTGGTCTTGAGGAAAAGGCTCATTGGGTCTGAGAGCTTCAAATATCTCTTGATTGCTATAATTAATGTCGGGAATAGGAGGTGGATTGTCTATCTTCAAAATAGAGTTTAGGATTGAGGCTGACAGAGTGAATTTGACACCCCTAACAGAAGTGGTGATTCGTTCCTCAACTAGGTCACCATCTGAATCCAGGATACTGTCATACTCCATGTTAAAGTAAAACAGTCTAACAAGATTGGTAGCAAAAGGGGCAGATATAGAAATGAAAGACTCATAAGGCTTTAACCAGGGAGACAAATCCAGATGACACTCCTTGTGAAAGTCCTCAAGAGTTACAGCTACTACTGGACAAAATTCTCTTTTAATGTATTGTTCTTTAAACTTGTTATTTTGTTCAATAGTAAGACCATCAGAAATGATTCTAAAACCTTGAGGTGGAGAGGAATGTTGATAGATGTCTAATATCGCATTGGCCATGACTCCAGAATCTCCTTCTTCCTGCTGATGTTGAGATGATGAAGGAGCCTTGGAAGAGGATTGACCCTTTGATGATGGTTGAGATACAGAGGCTCTTTTCGTCCTTGCAGGCTTTGTAGCCTTCTTTTTCACGGGTTGAGGATCTTCAGACACCTTCTTCCCTTTTTCCCTTGGTTCAGGTACCTTTCTTTTCCTGGATGGCGACTTTGGAGGTTCTTGGAACGACACACCCTTTGATTTGGAGGAACCAGCAGGAGCTTTCGTCTTGCCCTTTGAAATAGGTGAATCAGAGGAAGGAATTTCCTTGCTGATTCCTCTGATTGCTCGATCTACTCCAAGGTGAAGACGTTTGGGGATCGTCTTCGCCCTCACGGGTCGTTGAGGTGGAGGAGGAGGAGGTGGTGACCATGATTTGGAGCTTTCGTTGCTTGAATCAGAGTCGTGATTTTCATGGGAGTTTGATTTCGAGGCCATGGGAGAATTTGAGAAAGGGTTTGGGTCGATAGATGAGAGAATCGAGAGATGAGAGAAACCCTAAGTTGAAACTTGAGTTTTAGGTCGAGTTTCAAAGAACTTAAAAAGTGACCCATATATAAGCCTGATAAAACTCGAGGTTTTATTACAAAACTCGAGTTTTGATAAACAATTGATAACTAACCTGGATGTCAAAGGTGTAATGTGAACCTTTGAACTTCCGTGGCCAAAACTCAAGTTTTCATCTGAAAACTCAAGTTTTCATTTTCTTCAAAATTCTTAGCTTTTCTCTGACCTTGACATATCAAGACCAAAACTTGAGTTTTGATCTCAAAACTCGAGTTTTCACTCCTCGACAGCAAAGCTCAGATTTTTAAGTATCCTGCATAAGACATAACTAGATACTCCGATGCTTAAATTAGTAAGTCTCAATCATCAAAACAATAACTAACATTGAGTAAGAATTGCTTACAGCTCATTGGGATTTACTATTCCCAATTCTCTTCTTATGAAATTGAATTGCTCCTTAGCCAATGGTTTGGTGAAGATGTCAGCAAGTTGAAGATGAGTTGGAATGAACATGACTTTGACATCTTTCTTCTGAACATGGTCCCTTATGAAATGATGCCTCACATCAATATGCTTGGTTCGAGTATGTTGAACTGGATTCTTGGCCAAGCTTATTGTGCTTGTGTTGTCACACAATATTGGGATCTCCTTCAGGTTGATTCCCAAATCAGATAGTTGTTGCTTGAGCCATAGGACTTGAGCACAGCAACTTGAGGCAGCCACATATTCAGCTTCAGTAGAAGACACAACCACACTGGTTTGCTTATTGCTGAACCATGAAACAAGTGAACCACCAAGAAACTCACATTGGCCACTTGTGCTTTTTCGATCAGTCTTATACCCGTCATCGTCGAATCGAATATGCTACCAAATGTTCGAGTTGACCTTTAGGAAACCACAATCCAAGGGTCTTTGTATCGCAAGATATGTGAATATCCTCTTGACATTTTCAGCATGAGACTCCTTGGGGGCAGACTGAAACCTTGCACACATGCCCACACTGAATTGGATGTCTGGGCTACTTGCCGTGAGATAGAGTAATGATCCAATCATTCCTCTATATCTTGTTATGTTGAAGTTCTTGCCCTTTTCATCAGCATCCAAAGAGGTGGTTGAACTCATTGGAGTGTCAGCTCCATTGCATTGGTCCATCCCAAACTTCTTCAAACAGATCATTGAGATACTTGGTCCGAGATATGAAGATTCCATCTTTTCTTTGCTTGATTTGCAGACCAAGGAAATAGTTGAATTCTCCCATCATGGACATCTCAAACTCTCCCTGCATGTTCTTAGCAAAATCTTCACACAAAGCATCATTAGAAGCACCAAATATAATGTCATCAACATATATTTGAACAATTAAAATTTCACTAAGCTTATTACTCTTTATGAAGAGAGTTGTATCTGCTTTTCCTCTAACAAATCCTTGATCAAGAAGGAACTTGCTTAATCGCTCATACCAAGCTTTAGGAGCTTGCTTAAGACCATATAATGCCTTTTTGAGACGATAAACATGATCTGGATGATGATCATCTTGAAAACCAAGAGGTTGTTCAACATAAACTTCCTCTTGTATAAAACCATTTAGAAAAGCACTTTTTACATCCATTTGATAGAGCTTGAATCCTTTGACACAAGCAAAGGCCGAAGAACTCTTATGGCTTCCAATCTTGCCTTTGGAGCATAAGTTTCTTCATAATCAATTCCTTTTCTTGATTATAGCCTTTAGCAACCAATCTTGGCTTGTTACGGACAATGATTGTTGACTCATCTCGTTTGTTCTTGAATACCCATTTAGTGCCAATGACCGGATGGTCTTTAGGCCTAGGTACCAAATCCCAAACTTGATTTCTATCAAATTGGTGTAACTCCTCTTGCATAGCTATAACCCAATCATTATCTGAAAGGGCTTCATCTATCTTAGAGGGTTCAATATGAGATATAAATGCAGCAAAGATTACTTCATTCAAAGTGCAGTTTCTGGTTCTTACTCCTTGATTTACATCACCTATTACTTGGTCCAAAGGATGATTCCTTATGAACTTCCAAGCTCTAGGCCGAGACCGATCGAATTTTCAATATTATTTTGGGGATCAGCCTCAAAAACATTTTCGGGGTTTTCAATAGATGCAAGAGTAGTTTTCGAAAATAATTGATTTTTGAAAACATTTTCCTCATCATCATCCAAGGATTTATCAGATTTGGATTCACAAAAAACAACATGCATAGATTCTTCAACAATTCGAGTACGAGTATTGAAAACTCTATAAGCCTTACTTCTATTTGAATAACCCAAAAATATACCTTCATCTGCCTTGGGATCAAATTTTCCCAAGTTATCCTTACCATTGTTGTGGATGAAACACTTGCATCCAAACACATGCAGATGAGCCAGATTTGACATTCTTCCCTTGTACAATTCATAGGAGGTTTTGCCCAACTTCTTAGAGATATGCCCGATTTGAGATATAGCAAGCGGTGCTCATTGCATCGCCCCGAACACTTGAGAAGTGTTGTTTTCGTTCAAAGCATAGCTCTTGCCATCTCGGTAAGAACTCGGTTCTTTCTCTCCACAACTCCATTTTGTTGAGGAGTCCTCGGGGCTGAGAAGTTGTGATCAATTCCCATGTTATCGCAGAACTCAGCAAATGCATGGTTCTCGAATTCTCCTCCATGATCAGTTCGAATTCCTTTATCAGTGCTTTGGCTTACACTTAGGAGATTGTGGCAAAGTCCTTCAACAAGGTAGACATCTTTGATTTGTGGTCCTTCATTGTTGCCAATTTCACCAATTCCAGCAATCTTTCCAGATTGGTTGCCACCAAAGGTCACCTTGCCACCATCTTTGGGCTTGATTGAAGTAAACTTGGATTGGTCTCCCGTCATATGTCTTGAGCATCCACTATCGATGTACCACTTGTTGGGATTTGATGCTCTTAGACAAACCTCATCATTGTTGTCATGTTGCTCTTCTTCCTCAGCAACTAAACAGATGTTTGCCTTATCTTCCTCATCAGCTTCATCTTCATCCGATGAGCTATCACCCCAAATGGCTGAGACATAGGCTTTCTTTTTGAATCGATTAAACTTCTTCTTTTCTTTGTCCTTGTTATTCAGCTGAGGACATTCAGACTTGATGTGGCCAGGCTTCTCGCACTCATAGCAGATAATTGGCTTCTTTGTCTCAGTGCTGGAGCTACCTTTGTGAAATTTCTTGTAGCCCTGATCATTTCGATAGAATCGTTTGAATCTTCGAACGATCATGCTAAACTCATTTTCTTCGTCTTCATCATCATCATCAACATTGATCTCTTTAACTTCTTTGATTGACTTGAAAGCTATTACTTTGCTCTTGCTGTTGATTTCATCAAGTCCCTTTCTGAACTTCATTTTTCCTTCATATTCAGCAAGGCTACCAAAGAGAGCTGCTACAGATTCCATGGATGCGCCATGGGCTTCTTCGATAGTAGTGACCTTGGCTTCCCATTCCTTGCCGAGAATGTTCAAGATTTTTTCGACTTGAACGGGTTGTTCATAGACTTTTCCCAATGCAGCAAGTTGATTGATGAGATGAGTGAATCTAAGTCGGAACTCACCAATTGATTCCCCTGACTTCATACGAAGAAGATCGTACTCAGTCATGAGAGTGTTGACTCTATTTTCTTTAACTCCGGTGGTTCCTTCATGAGCTAGTTCCAAGGAGTCCCACATGGCCTTTGCGAAGTTAAAGTGCATACTCGAAGTATTCACTTTGACTTAAGGCACTTTGAAGCATAAGAATAGCCTTCTTTCGTTAAGAACAACCAGCTTCTTGTCATTCTCATCGTATTCTTCTTCGAGCTTTGGAGTTCTTATTCCATCTTCAGTAGTTGATGGAACATAGTCTCCTCTTTCAAATACTCTCTAGAGACCAAACTCAGATGCCATTACAAAAACGTTGAATTTTCCTTTCCAGAATGAGTAGTGCTCTCCGGTGAATCCCGGTGGTCGGTTGATTGAAGCTCCATCAGGTAGAATACCTTCCATAGTGATCCTTCTCGAGATGTTAATCTCTTCGAGAAGACCGGCTCGATACCAAATGAAAGTGGAGCTTAATCACCAAGAGGGGGTGAATTGGGGATTTTTAACAATTCTTCCAGAAAAGCTCTGTTTTTCGAAACTAAAACAGAGTAGACTATGGACTAGAGAAGAATAGCAAGACACAAGGAATTATACTGGTTCGGTCCAATCTGTTGACCTACGTCCAGTCCCTAGACTCTCTGGGATTTTCACTATCACAATTGATTACACACTCTGCACTCAAGAGTAATTCTCTCACTAGAACTTACTCCCCCTTACAAGTTGTAATCAATGAACCCAATCACCAAGTCCCCTGACTTGTGATTCTTTACAATAAATGATTTGAAAGTAGGAAACTCTCTCTAAGAGTAGATAAAGATAAACACTGAAGCTTAAATGTATCAACAGATACTTAGTACAGAAAGACTCAAGAGTAGATGAAGGCTTTAATGATTTTCGCTTTCTGAGGTCTTAGTTGTTGAGAGGAATTGAATGCTCTTCTATTTATACTGAGAAGGCATTAAATGACCGTTGCCAACTCCATATATCCGTTGAAGTGTTAATCTAGCTGTTGTAGGCAGTTATGGTGTCTTCTCTCACTAATCTTTACTTTAATCCAGTTGTGCAGAAGTTCAGAGTTGACTTCTCTGCAAATTAATCCGTTGGTAGAACAGTTGCTTGATGAAGAAAACATTCTTTAATACTTTGCAAGCGTGTGCAGACGGATTACCCAAAAGTATGCAACTTTCTGGGTGTAGCATTTAATGTTCTGACATGCTTTTTGCTTTTTGCCTTCTGTCCTTATTTAACCTTGTTTAAGCAAGCTGAAACTTACTAACAAAGTGGTTAAATATAGCTGGGAATATATAGGAATGATAATTGGAAGTATTAAGATCAAACATAAGGTTTCACAAATTCATCAGTTTTGAATTTCAAACTTGCTAATGAAAAACTCGAGTTTTGTTTTTCAAAACTCGAGTTTTGGACTTTGGTGTGTAGAAACGTTTTAAGTCCAAAACATCAAAACTGAAGGTTTTCTTCCATAACTGGAGGTTTTCAATTAATGAAATACATCAATCTTTCTGTTTGGCCAAAACTCGAGTTTTCATTTAAATATGAAAACTTAGAAGAAACAGCGCCAAGTCAAAACTGGAGGTTTTTGGATGAAACTGGCAGTTTTCAAAAACTGAGAAAATGCAAAGACTTTCTGTCTGAGCAAAACTCGAGTTTTGAAATCAAAACTCGAGTTTTCACTTTACTGTGAAAACTTGGAGAAAACTTTGCTAAACTCAAAACTGGAGGTTTTGAAAACTAGATAGAAACTGAATCTTTTCGCTAACTCAAAACTCGAGTTTTGATTCAAAACTCGAGTTTTCACAAATTGAGTGAAAACTTTGAGAATTTCAAGTTAAAATGAAAACTGGAGGTTTTAGCCAACACTGGAGGTTTTCCAAGTTCAAAAACTTAGGGGACTCTCTGTAAGTCCAAAACTCGAGTTTTCAATGAAAACGGAGTTTTGTCTTTTCCAAAAATATTGAGAAGTCCCCGTATAGTGAAAACTTGAGTTTTTCCGAAAACCGGCGGTTTTGCTTAGTTCAATAAATTGAGTTCTTTCTCGTAAGATCAAAACTCGAGTTTTGTGATCAAAACTCGAGTTTTCCTTTGAAAACATGTTTTCCAACTTATCAAAGAAAAACTTTATGCTTTGTTTGCAAGTGTTAGTAATCATAAAAAACCTTAGAGAACTAACACTTTAGTTTTATTAAAATTATATAATTCCATTTTTAATTAAAATTTTTGTTGATTTTTAAAAAATTATAATTGTTTACAAATTGAGGAATGAGTATTTTGTTTTTCATAGATATATATTCAAGTTTTGAAAAATGAAAATTGAGAAAACTATTATTTAATTTAACGATTAGTTTTAAAAATAGAATGTGGAAGATAATGTAGGAGGGAATGTATAATATTTTGTTATGGGCATTTTAGTACTTTTAGTTTTATATTTTTATATTTGGTCCTTATAAATAATTATAATTTTTATGGTCATTTTTCATAAAAATAATAATCCTTTAGGTCCTTCATTCTAATTTTCCCCGTAATATATATAGTTTTTTTTTGTTGCACATCCGGTATCCAAAGTTTTGAGCTTACTAATCCGAATCCAACCTGGGTCGCGCACCTGACTATGGTGGGTGAGTCTCCTAGTGAGGCTTTTCTGCATTCACAAGGCTCGAACTCGTGACCTTGCTTAAGTGACACAAGTATAATATATATAGCTTTTTACTAATAATAATTTAACTCTTCCCGTAAGGGAGGGAACCACATACACCCACCCCATTTTTTGTTACTTTAATATAAAACCCACAACCTCCTCCATCATAGGAAATGTGAGGTGCCATTTAATAGCTTTTTTTAAAGAATAAAACTTATATTAAGTTATATATATTTCATTAGGTTAAGTTCAAGTGCCCCCCCCCCCATATATATATTAACAACTAACAATATCAAAATAACAAATGTCTATAATTTACACACACACACACACACACACACATATATATATATATTAACAACTAACAATATCAAAATAACAAATGTCTATAATTTATAGATAAATTTACAAGTGTATATACATATTTTAATAACTAAAAATAGTAAAATTGCAAGTGTGATTAATTAGAAAACATGAATTCATGGATATAAGAACCTTGACCTAAGTTTTTCCCACTAGTGCAAAAAAGGGCTTTAAGACCACCTCATTTAGAGCGGACATTGGACGCACCGGTCTTAAAGGTATGACCGGTGACAGTTTTGTAAATAAAAGGAACTTCTTATGTATGACCGGTGGCAGTTTTGTAAATATAAAGAACTTCTTATACCGGATCATTTTTTGTTCGGTCTTAAATATATTATTAAGACCCGTTAAAAACCAAGCCGGTCTTTAAATGTTATTAAAAAATATTCAAATATCAATTACTTTATGGAGAAATCTCACACAACCGGACTAATATTTTATGTGATCCAAAATAATAAGGAAAAATTTAAATATAAAGGTAGTAAAGTTTTAAGACCGAACATATATAAAAGACGGTCTTAAAAGTAATTCTTTTAAGACCAGACATAAAATGCGGCCGGCATAAAATATAGAAAAAGAGTGCGTATAAAAATTAATTACTTTTAAGACCGGAGATTAATATGACCGGTCTTGAATGTTAATTATTAAGACCGTCTCTTTGTATATCCGGTCTTGAATATGAACCGCCAAATATACATTTCTTCGCGAAAGCTTTTGTTACTATCACTGAAGAACCTCTCGTTTACGTTGCGAAACCCTTCCGTTGCATTACCTCTATTCCTGTCTCGAAAATGAACGGTGAAAACGATTCTACTCCTGTTCTGGGAACGCCAGTTACTGCTGTGATTGGTGTGAGTCAGAACGAACCATCTTCATCTCACAATGAGCCTCGTAACCACCCTGCACGTTGTGGTAGAAGAGGCACACGAATGCAGGATGTAACCCTAAGTCGGACAGGAGGCTCAAGGCTAGAGATTCAGTTTGATGAAAAGTTGCAACCTTTCAGTCCCAATAAATCCAAATATACTAGTTTTATTGGCTATCTAGCACGCAGCAAGGTTAGCATCTTGACAGATGAGTGGAAAAGTGTGGACCGTGGCGCAATAAAGGATCCTATTTGGGACACTATCCTGCTTACATACACTGTCCCTGACTGTAAAAAGTTGAAAGACAAGACCTTGTCTTATTGTGCTGATCGGTGGAGGAAGTTTAAGACCTTTCTAGCTAACACCTATATTTTTGCCGAGGTTCTGCCTCAAGAACATCCTTGGGAAAAGTACACATTTATTGATCAACAAACTTGGCAACAATTTGTTTAGCTGCGGACCACTCCTGAAGCTCTGTTGAGTTTATATTTAGTTTTGTTTGCCCTTTAGTGTGCTTATTAACTTTGTGCGGATATGTAGTCAAGCCATTATTATAGTCTTAGTTCGTTATAGTAGGTAGTGGTTAGACATTCTTTGTTAGTTAGTTAGTATGTTAAGCGTGTAATGGTTTCGGTGCAAGTGTTATTGGGGCTTAAGAGTCAAGCCTCTAACTATATATAAGAGGTTAGTCTAATATGTGTAGGAACCAATTATGATGAATGAATGAACCGACCGAGTTGGTAGCATTTCGCAACTCCCTTTCCTCTCGTTTCTCCCAATTTCTTCTACAATTCTACATCTTTCTTAAATAAAATGTTGAAACTTGATGAAGTGAATTTGACTAATGTTTGACCTTCATATGAAGCAGACGTGTTCTAATTTCTGTTAGACACCAATGGCTGGAATTCATAATTAATTGTTTTTTTTTTCAATTCGGATTCATAGATAAGAAGGGAAAAAGCACAGGAGATAGGAAGAAAGAATTATTGCCCGCATAGGGCTTCTCGCGGCGGATATGAAATGGCCGAAAAAGAATTGATGGCGGCCAAACGGAAGAGATTGCAAGATGAAGCTGAATCCAATCCTTCTGCCGTAGTTAATCAGCCATCTCCTATACGTCGCGAGGAGTTGTGGTTGCATATTCGACAAAAGCCAAGCGGCGCCTACACGAGTAAACAAACTTGTGTAGTTGCTGAAAGAATTGTAAGTATCATTTTTGTTATTTTTTAGTTACTAAACATGTTTCATTACTAAGCTTCTCGTTATCTGTATCTTATAGGAAGATCTTAAAAATAAAGAAGCAGAGGGATCTTTTGTGTCGGACGAGAGGAATGCTGTTCTGACCGATGCGACCGGAAAACAGGATTATGCGGGGCGTGTAAGGGGGGTTGGAGGACGGGTAGGCCTGAAGGAATACTTTGGTAAATCCAAACGCCACAAACAAAGTATGGTTACCCGGGAGGAGATGGAACAGACGCTGGTCAAATTAAGTGAGGAAGCAGCGGCTAAAGAAGCAATGTGGCAATCCCAGATGAGCCAGATGAAGGAGGAAATGAATCAGCTGAGGCTGCTTTTTAGCTCTCGTCCAGAGAGCAGTGTTCCCGTCACACATTCTCCTGCGGTTATGCAACAGAGCACTAGGGGGAGCTGCATTGTTGGACAGCAGTCAGAGCAACCTCCTCCTCAAGTTCCATCCCCTTGTCAAGCTGCATCCCCTCCTCAATCTGCATCCCCTCCTCCTCAAGTTCCATCCCCTCCTAAAGCTGCATCCCTTCCTCCTCAAGTTCCATCCCCTACTGCTCATTTGACTGCCAAGCAAAAACTAACTGATTTGGAAAACAATAATTATTTTACAGATAAATCGTGGCATGTCCAAGAAGTAGTAGGCGTCCCTCATCCTGTAGATGTTTACGTTGACAGAATAGATGTAATGTCCCTTTGATTCGTGGACGGGAGCTTAGTAATCCAATCATTCAACCTGTTTATGAAGTAAGTATCGATTCTATGATGAGTACATAATTTAACCGCATCGTTTTTACACACATACATATATACTAATTCCCCGATCGATGTCATTATTTTAGGTTCTTGCATCAAGAATTAGACAAACAGGCGTAATCAATGATTTTGGATTCTTGTGCCCGAGTCTATGCAAGTACAACGGCCCCGAGAAGATCAGACAAGAATACATGTCAACCAGGGTGTGTGAAGTGATAAGAAAGGTGTTCCTGTTTCCATACTTCCACGGGTACGTATCACAATTCTTGTCTGCAATTCACTTAATTCATCTACATATATCTCTGAGTACTTTGCTGCTATGAATTTTCAGCCGCCACTGGCAGTTGGTCCTCATGTGCATGTTGGATCATAAAGTTATCTTCTTATGCTCCACTCACAATAAGCCAGATCCTATATTGAAGGAGACCGTCAACAAGTAAGCATGTCATTTTGATTCTCTTGTCTGAAATCTCTACGTTGCATATTCAGTGAACATTATTGATAAATTTGCATCCATTGTATACATAACACATAAAACAAAAAAATTGTTGCCATGAAAAAATAGCATAAATTTAAATATAAAAAGAAGAGTAAAAAAAAATTAAAAGAGTATATGATGGCTGATTAATCAATACATTTGGTAAACGATATGTTTTAGTCATATTAGAATGCTGAGTATTTTTACCTTTTTTCTTTCGAATTAAACATTATGGGCAAGGACATGTATAAGAGCAGTGTCATATTTTATTTATCCAGTTCTATTAATTAACCACATACGATCTACCGGGCCAGTGAAATACAAAAAATGACATTAATATATTATCAGCCAATTTGGCCTGGATTCACATACTTAACTTCTACCCCCATGTTCTCTACAATAATATTCTAAATCTCAGCTTTAAAATGCGTGATATATCGCCAGTAAGATTCATTATTGTTTGAACAGAGGTTTTGTCTCTAGCAATCAAATTAATAATGATGCTAAGTAATGATGGTTTGTACCAAAACGTGATCTTAAGCCACTTAAAATAAAAACGTGTGTATGGAATAATTGCATGTGAATAATGATATGATCCACAGATTGATTGGCATTCAGTCCCCACGTTGCTCTTTTGGTCAGCCTTATTGTGAAAACTTATTCACCAATAACACCACTGGTGCGTAAAATCATATTATTTGAAGATATTGCGTTTTAATTAGAGGATAGTACTTTAGCCAAATGTTATAATCTAGTCAAACAACCTAGTAACTACCCTATTTTATGGTGTGCTATCATCAGTGTCATGAGCTTCAGTGTTTGAATTGTTGACTGCCCCAAAGAGTTTTTGCTCAAGTGCTTTCAACCTAGTTAAGATAATTTCATTCTGTTGCTTAAGATTTTGCTTCACCTATCTAAGCTCTGTGACAACATTTTCAATATCAGGTTGGAGCATTGTGTTGATGGAAGGAGGAGAAGACTTGTTAGAATAAGGTGAGGAATCAACATCTTTCGCCTTAGATCCTAAGTCAAATATGCGGCCCTTCTTGTTCTTACCACCTGCAGCCTCTAAATATAGTTTCATTTCTTCTTCATCTAGTTGAATTGATTGCACATCACTTGGAGATTCTGTATTAGAACTTCTAGATGCCTTGATCCTAATGATCCTATTAAAGAAAATAATGAGTACAAAAAGTCAAAATATCACGTTTTGGTCAAATTCATTTTGCAACCACTAAAATGAATTTGACCGCTCAAGTTAACACAACAATAACAAGCAATCAACAAGCCATTCTTCACTCTAAAACATTACAACTAGCCAGGCCTTTGGCCGTCAATACAACTCCAATGGAAAACACTATAATAAACATATACTTACAGATACTTCAGCCGTCCCCTGATCCACAAATTTGCCAGTTTTCTCATCATAATGTGTCTTTGTGAACAATTCAAATGGAGGAGGATTTCTTCCCAACTGCTCTGCCTATAGCAATTAATATTCTGCAAAATACAACAGCATATACACACGTACCTTTTTTTGGTCTAGTTTCCTCTTTCTTTTCTGTTAATTCCTAGCTATATTGATACCACTTTGCTCTAAACTTGCCAACTGGTAATGATGGTCTCACAAAAATCTCAACAAGTAGGCCTGCTCCCAAAGAATCATTGAGAAATTTCACATTTTAATGTTTAATTGAACTAAAGAATACGTTTATTTGTACAATATTGCAGAGATAGGAATTACAACAAGCCAGTAGGTCCAAAAAAAGGAGCCAGAGAAAAGAACTGCAAAAGTATTTCATACACTCAATAGACAAATACTGTTGGATACAACCAAGAAACTAGTTATATATTTTCATAATTGACTTTTGAGTCTTAAAAAACTGTTTCACCTCTTCAATTATGTTTACCGATAACATCATGTTAATGGTGTCTTTCAAAAAGCATTCTTCAAATGCACTAAGGAAATTATTAGTTTGACCGAGTTCAAATGAGATAAGATCATCACTTGCAAACTCAATGACAAAAGACCCACATATACACTATTAGTGTGTCTCAAGATAAGTCAACCGGAGTGGAGGATTCAAAATGGCTTCAAATAGCTCTATTAACTCTAATAAAGGGGTAATTCCCATCAAACCAATCTAATACAGTAATGAACAGTTATTAAAAGAAGAAAACAAACAGGTTATCATCTATCTCCACAAAAACAGTGAAGAAAATGTACAAATTCAGTCATTCATGAACTTATAGCATAGCTATCAGGAACCAGAATTCCTAACTAATGCTTGAAAAAGAAGAAAGAAAGGAAGATCATAAAAAAGAGAAAACACATGAATTGAAATTGCAAGAGAGATAGATAAATGAAATGACATAAATCAGCACAGAAATAAATAGAGGAAAAGAGTTCTCAAACTAATACATCAAGAACCCACATATCTCCATTTTTTTCTTTTCTCAAACTGTACACGGACAATAATGGGACTTGAGCAATTTCCAGGAGCTGCATTAAGCACATTCAAACATAATGGCCATTTAATGCCAATATCCTTTCTCAGGACTTGAATTGATCTTAGTTTTCTTGTAATTTATCCCAAGGCGCAGAAATCAGATAGAGGAGAGACAGACCAATTGTTAAATTGTAGATTACATGTACGTGTGGGTGATAATCGTAGAACGCATACATTACATCAAAGTAAATGATCATATAAAGGTTAAGACATATTTTGACAAGTCCTGAACTGTGATCTAATGAAACAGATAAAGAATGTAGGAAAATGAAATCTAAACAACAGATTCGTACTTGAACTTTTCCTTTGTAAGAGATTAAAGTGCTACCCTTCACATCAGCCAATGTTTTCGGAGTCACCTGTATAATTAACAAGCCCCAAAAAACATATAGAAATTACAAGAAGGTTGAATATTGATGTTGTGGAATTTATGAGCGAAGAATTAAAATCTCATTGCATTTGAAAATATTGTGATACAATACCTACTTATACAAAATAGAGAGATAAGACTAAACAAATTAAGGAGAAAATTTAGGAGTAACTGATGGAGGAAATTTAAGAGAGGAACAAGGAGAGAATATAGGAGAGGTTACAACCTAGGGAAAATAATATTATTATATTATATAATATTCCCATAGATGTTCAGAAAGGAAAATCAAAAAGAGAGAAGAGAGAGGAAGGAAATCAAGGGTAAAATAGAGAAAGGTGAAAGAATATAGAAAATAAAATACTTAACAGTGCTTGTAGAAATACGACGAGGCAAGATTGAAGATGGAAAGAGATGGAGAGATCCGAGGTGGATGACCGGCGACTCTGGAAGAGCGACAGAACCTATGAAAGCTACGAACACTACTACAAAATATGGATACTATTACCCTAAGGGTATGTTTGGTTTGAGGGAAGGGGAGGGAAGGGAAGGGGAGGGAGAGAAAAAAATGAGGGGAGGAGAAAAGTGTATTAAAATTTAGTGTAGTGGGGCCCACTAAATTTTTCTCCCCACTATATTTTTCTCTCCCTCCCCCTCCCCTTCCCTTTTAAAAAACGGAAAAAAAGGAAGCGGTGGCATTGTTGTAATTATTTACATGAGTTTGTGACATTAGACGTCCTGGAATGGTTTCAGGACGCCAAAAAAGTATTTTTGGCGTCCTGATATTCATTCAGGACGCCTAAAATCAGTATTTTTGGGGCAATTTAGGATATTTGGGGAATTTTTTGGCGCCGGATAATTATTTTGGCGTCCTGAAATAGGTTCAGGATGTCAACAAAGTATTTTTGGCGTCTTGAAATTTATTCAGGACGCCTAAAATCAACATTTTTGGCGCAATTTGAGATATTTGGAGAATTGTTTGGCGCCAGGAAATTTTTGTGGCGTCCTGGAATAGGTTCAGGTCATCCAAAAAGTATTTTTGACGTCTTGAAATACATTCAGGATGCCTAAAATCAGTATTTTGTGAATTTAGGCGTCCTGAATAATAGTTCAAGACGCCAAAATGAAAAATATGGTGTCTTGAATTAAATTTCAGGACGCCAAATTTCCAAATTTCCAGCCCCAGGGTACTAAACCTACTTTGTTGCCGCCACATTTCACACTCACACTCGCCTCCTCTCTCACAATCGCCCTTTCAATTTCATTTCCCTCACTTTGTTGCCGCCGCATTAGCTCCGTCTTTGTTGCCGCCGCATCAGCTCTATCTCCTCCGTCTTCCCTCTTCGCGTCGTCCTTCGGCTTGTGTGCTCTGCTTCTGGCGCCTCCCCCTCCTTCTCCTATATCTTGCGAAGCAGTCGGAACCCTAGTTATTTTCCGTAACTCGTTGTCGCGCATCCCCCTTCTTCTGGCCCCATTCGTTGGTTATCTCTAAACCATTGCCGTCTAACCGCCTTCTTCTTGAGGCATAGTCATCAGCTTCTCCTCCTTGAAGGTTTGTGCTCTGTCTTCATGTTTGGGTAATGCGAAGTTGAAATGGTTCCACGATTTTGATCCTGCCTTTTTTGTTTGTTTTGTTGGCTCTAATAAACTATACTGGATAGCTTTCGTGCCATTTTTGTTCTGATTTGCAGTAGAGACATATTATATTTTGATGGTGTTTAGGATATATATAAATGCATAAGTAGAATATTTAGGGCTATGTTCTGTTTCTTAATGGCCTCAAACTGATTTTATATTCAACGAAGATGAACCTCAGGGGGAGTGTTTAGTTAGCGCAGAATCGTTGAAAGCATTGTATTATTTGACAGTGAATGGAGCCAATGAATCAAACAAATAAGCTATGAGTACTACTGTTAATTATTGCTGGAGTAGATATGACAGTAAACATGTCTTTGCATAATTTATTTAGATGTAGGAAATATATCACTACACACGTACTATATGGTGATTATCTACACTAGAGTCCATGGTATCCAATTACCAATTACTGTCATTTTTACTTCAGAATTCTTTTCACCAATATTCAAAATTTTATTGGGTTTTGGTTATAGGACTTAGACCTTTCCCGATGTGAAAGTGTCTAATGAACTTAAATCAAGCTAGTCCAAAGGGGTTTTTGGGCATATTTGATTGAACCGCAAACTCTCCCAATTGAAGCAATGATAGCCTAATTTTAGTCATTTCATTAGAGAATTATCCATTCCATTAATCCATTTCATTTTGATTATTCATTTCATTCAGACCATCCATTACCATTTATATATCACAGAAATCTCCTCAATAGATTAAATATGGCTGGTTGGATTTTATATTATGTTATTATAATGAATTAGAATAGAATCTTAATTTGTGTAAGATAAGGACACGTAGTGGGCAAGACAAGGAATGCCTCAACAAATTACAGACCATATATTTTGACTGAGGCAACTATGATAATAAACGATGACAGTGCATATGCATGCCAAATTATATTCTCAACACACAAAGTGATTGACATTGGAACAAAAAAATGCTTTAGAAACATACTTTGTTTGTGCGTGTGTATTGTATCCTATATCTATTCTATTAAATGTTTTCCTTTTAATTTTAAGGACTTCATAATTTCTTAAAACATTTATATTAGATAGATACTTATTTAATAAATATTGTTTATAACTGTATAAATATGTGCAAAAGTGCAATCATTAAACTTTTTAGTGATATCTGATTTCTGATTTAAGATTTAACTTAGAGAATAAAATATTGACAATATATTTAAACTTTTGTTAATTGTCAGTGATCAGTCATGATTATTTAGAAGATGGAGATGTAAGATTTGGAATATATTCCTAAATTTTTATAAGAGCCGACCAACATGAAGCAAATCCTCCATACAACTTTATTAAGAAATCAAAATTTTAAATCTAATTTCATGGATTAATGCTAGCCGTTCATAAAGATAGAATTAATTCTTAACTGAAAATAGTCCACTACCTGTAATTTAAATTGAGCTCTTTCCTTCATTAGCATAGCAAAAAGTCCCACTATCATTATTGGAATATCTGTTTTTAGCATGTAGCATCATATCATGTTTAGGATTGTAAAACAAACACTCGATATAACACGAGCACTAAGGATAAACTAATTAAAGAAAATATAATATTCTAACAATAATTAAGAGTAATTATAATATCAACTAAAGTTAGATAAATTTTAAAAGTCTTCGAAATACATAGCCATATATAGCACGCAAAATGGAAATATTAAAAAACAAGTAAAACTGATGTGTAAGCCTTTATTCTTTCTTAATTATCTGGCCAACTTATATAAGAGATTATGCAATATTGTTTGAATTAAGTAGAAATTCATTTCAAAAAACTTTTGTACGTGCATTGCATTTTGAGGAAAGAATAACATCTCTTTTAAAAAAAGGAGAATCTAAGAAAGTGGGAATAAAAATAGAAAATGACCCACTTGAAAATTATTAGTCTTTTTTGGTCAATAGGAAATGGCAGGCCTTGATCATGGAGTAGTATATAGCTTTACATAATTACATGTGAAGAACAAGATCGATATGAATGTATTATAAAAAAGGGTTTAGGTGTGGGCGCCCATCACCTTGAAGCATTTTCCTGAGTGTGCTTAGCGTCCTAATTTTTTTTATGGTACAATTTCAACCCTAAGCTAATTCTATCTAACCCTGATATAAGTTAAACTTTGACTGTTAAAATACTAATTAGGCAAACCTTTGACCAAAAACTATCCTCGTCTAACTGCCTTCTTCATCAAATCTGTCATTTTGATGGTTCCCGCACCTGCTAAGTAAAATCAATTTTCACCCACCCTTGCATATTCGCGCGACTCCCTGAAAACTTTTACCCAAACATCGATGAACTTTTCTAATGGAGAGAAGTAGATAAATATACTTGTTCAGATGTTCCCCTAAGCCTCGGTGACCACATCTCTTTTCCCAGAGCCTTGTAAGACGTCCAACTAAGAGCCACATGTTTAATTTTTGGTGAAAGGTTTACCTGATTAGCATTTTAACAGTCAAAGTTTAACTTAGGTTAGGGTTGGATAGAATTGCACACAAAAAATTAGTTCATAGTTGAAATTGCGCCATAAAAAAACTTTGAGGCATTGGGCGCATTTAGGAAAATACTTCAGGATATTGGGCGCACTTTAATGCTATAATAAATAGTACAGCTCATATATGGTTAAACCTTAGGAAAAAAATGTCTAGCTAATTTTCGGATAACGATTTTATTTGGTGGTTCATGTATGTCATGCATTTGTTATCTTTGTTAATAATTAAGGTCCGACATATATAATAACACACATTATAACTGAAGATATAAACATAATATATCTATCAATCGGTATTTGTAGTTTGTTAAATTTATGATATTTTCAAAAGCTTTATAGTAACGTTTTTCAATTGTATAGTCTCATCTATATCCAAACGCCTGATAGCTGCAACATCAATATATACCCTAACTAAGAAGCTAAAGTTTGAACTAGTAACTATTCAAAATGATCGCAAAAATCGTTACAGACATGGGCACATAATAGTCATGACCAAAACAATTTGATCTTGTTATGATCTCTAAGATTAGTGAATTGTGTGGCAGATTCAATCACTTACACTTTTAACTTTTGAAATTAATTTCTCACCAAACCTATTCCATTACATATTCTCATTCTTATGACATGTATTTTCTAAAACATTCTAGTCATCCTTAATTCCCTCATTCCCTCTCCTCTTTGACTATTGTTGAGGGAGCATCATTAGGGTTAAATTAGGAAAAGATTGACAAATATAAAAAATATGTCTTATATTTAGGACCAAGATCAACTCCCCAAAGTTGTCTTATATTAAGGACTGGAGGAGTACTTCCAACAAAGAACGAGGCAAATCAGTCAACCATCAATTTGATAGGAAGTGGAATATTCCAGTTTTGTGCATAATATTTCAGATTCTAAATAATAAAGTCTGGATGAAGTCAACCATCAATTCAAATTTCAGTTTAAATGGATGAAGTCTGGAATTTTTCAACTTTTAGGATGCTATCATATTGAATACATGCAGACTGTTATCCTTTTACTCTCTGTTCAGTTGTGTGTTTGGATTGGGAAATTGTGGTTTCCGTTTTAATTGGTGCTTGATTTTTGCTTTACCTTGTCTGGTGATTAGATGAAATTCGAATTTCAGTTTAAATGGATGAAGTCTAGAATTTGTCAAAGACAGAGCACACGAATGTGTTTACAAGCGAAATTGTTATGTTTACATATGTTATGTGAAGGTTTTTTTGTTTATATGTTTAACTTTGGTTTCCTTTGTTCTTCTGCAAGTGAATGTGAGTTTGTATGTACTTCTTTTTTTACTGGAACCTTTCCTTCTACTCTTATTTCTTCAATTATTTTCTTCATTAGGTTAATACAATCACTTTTTCCCCAAGATCCAGAATTTAAAGGTAGACGAGTAGTTACTTTCCACAACTAGAGAGACTTCATATTCTTCTGGCATCATCGGTATGTATCCACAAGACTTGAATAATTAATCCACATTTATATGTTTATGCATTTTCTTTCTTTCAATATTGTTGTGCTCGGCTCTGCTTTCCTGATGTTCTGTTGGTTTCTGATATGTACTCGCAATTTTAATTTTTACTATTTCCCCATATTGGTAGGGTTGTTTGTATGTTATTTTGATTAGCATAATGCCAGAAGAGCATAGTCTATCAATTTCAGCCCTTTTTTGCATTTTATAGTGTAGTTACTCAACCCTATATCAATTCTATTTTGTAATGATGCAATTGATGCATTTAATAGATGATATTGTTCTGAATCGCCTTAGTTAGTAAGTTTTGTTGAAGAGCATAGTCTATCAATTTCAGCCTTATCATATTGTTGAGTGTTGTTGGAAATGTCTTAGGTGGTAATAAAATGGGTCATAGTTGGATGAATGCTTTGAGAACTAGTGAAGAATATGAGAATGGGGTGGAAGAGTTTATTGAATTTGCTACAAGGAATGTGCCTACAAAAAATGGGATGTATTATTGTCCATGTGTTAATTGTTTAAATGGGGTTCGACGGGATATTGCTGATATAAGGGATCACCTAATTTGTGATGGAATAAAGCTCCGATACACAACGTGGATATGGCATGGTGAGGAGGTAATTACCAGTGCGTCACACCAAAATGAAGTTGAGGTAGATGATGATGGAATGGAGAGAATGATTCATCATGTTGAGGCCGAATCTTTTGCACAACCGCATGAATATGATAGCGTGCGGAGTGATACAGAGACACCTTTGTTCCCTGGGTGTACTAAGCATACACGGTTGACTGGGACCTTACATTTGGTCAACTTAAAGGCAACTTGTGGGTGGACCGATAGCAGCTTCACGTCGCTGCTTGAATTGTTGTGTGATATGTTGCCAGACTACAATGTACTTCCAAAACGTATGTATGAGGCCAAGAAAATATTGTCTACGATGGGTATGGAGTATAAAAAGATACATAGTTGCCCTAATGACTGCATATTGTACAGAAAGGAATATGAAGGCCTCAGTAATTGTCCGAAGTGTAAAACTTCACGATACAAAGTGAAGAAAGGTGGTGGTTCTAGAGACCAGACAACAAAAAGGCAATCTTTGAAGGCATTGTGGTATCTTCCAATAATATCGCGGTTTAAGCGTCTCTTTACTAGTGAAACAACGGCAAAGAAGTTGAGATGGCATTCGGATGAGCGAATATCTGATGGAAAATATCTTCGGCACCCGGCTGACTCTTCGCAATGGAAGAAAATAGACGAAATGTTCCCTCAATTTGGCAGTGAGCCAAGAAACCTTCGGCTGGGGCTTTGTACAAATGGCTTCAATCCGTATCGAACTCTTAGTAACACCCATAGTGCATGGCCGGTTCTCCTTGTAATATACAACTTACCTCCCTGGCTATGTATGAAACGCAAGTATGTGATGCTTTCTATGATGATTTCTGGACCAAAACAGCCCGGGAACAATATTGATGTGTACTTGGCGCCTCTGGTTGAGGATTTGAAGAATTTGTGGGAGGAAGGCGTAGATGTGTTTGATGCATATAAGAAGGAGTCCTTCAATTTGTGTGCAATGATTTTTACCACGATAAACGACTTTCCTACATACGGAAATTTGTCAGGGTACAGTGTCAAGGGGCATAAAGCATGTCCAATATGTGAAGCGGACACAAACTTCTATCAACTAAAGCACGGAAAAAAAATGGTCTACCTCAGTCACAGGAGGTTTCTTCATCGTTTCCACCCATATCGTAAGTTAAAAAGCGTTTTAACGGCACGGAGCATAGAACGGCTCCAAAGGCATTAAGGAGAGGATGTTTATAGTCGGGTGAAACATATCAATGTCATATTGGGTAGGCAGCAAAGGATTATGGGTGAGAAGAATATATGGAAGAAGAGATCAATTTTCTTTGATCTTCCATATTGGCGTAGTCTTGATGTGAGACACAGTCTTGATCTGATGCATGTGGAGAAAAAACGTCTGCGATAGCCTTGTCAGTACTCTTTTGCACATACCAGGGAAGACTAAGGATGGAATTAGTGCGAGACTAGACCTGGTTGATATGATAATAAGAGAACGGTTACATCCACAAGTAAGAGAAGATGGTAAGAGGGCATACTTGGAGCCCCGGCTCATACACTATCAAAAGCGGAGAAAAAAAGTTTGTGTGGGTGTCTATATGACATTAAGGTTCCACAAGGATATTCTTCTAATTTCAGAAGGTGTGTTTCAATGGATGATTTGAGGTTAGTTGGGATGAAGTCCCATGATTATCATGTGTTGATGCAACAACTATTACCAGTAGCTATTAGAGGCATTATGAAAGATGAAGTGCGAACCACTATAACAAAATTGAGTATTTTCTTTAATGCTATCTATAACAAAGTCATTGACATTGAAAAGTTGGATGAAATGGAAAATGAGGGTTATATTATTTTGTCCCAACTAGAGATGCATTTTCCTCCTGCATGTTTTTGACATAATGGTGCACCTGATAGTGCACTTGGTAAGGGAGGTTAGGCTTTGCGGTCCAGTTTACCTAAGGTGGATGTACCCTTTCGAGCGATACATGAAGATCTTAAAAGGGTATTCTAAAAATCATTATCGACTAGGAAGCCTCAATTGTTGAAAGATATGTAGTTGAAGAGGCTATGGACTTTTGCAAAGATTATCTATCAAGGACGACGATACAATATCGCATGACGAGGGGATAAGCGAGGAACTCGAGGAATCAAAGCGAAGAATAAGCCTCGTGAAGAGGTGTTGCAAGCTCACATGTACATCTTGAATAATATGGAAGAAGTTCAACCATACATTGATGAACACAAAAAGAGTTTGAAGAATATGAATCCAAGGAAGAGTGACATGCATATAGCGAATGAGCAAAAGAAGACGTTCATAAAGTGGTTCAGTGCGAAGGTATTGCACGAGACCGGAGTGTCGGATACAATTGAGTGGTTCGCCTAGGGGCCTTCTTTTCAGGTCATCACATGGAGTGGTTATGATATAAACGGGTATACTTTCTACACAAAGGACCAAGATGACAAAAGTTCTGTGCAAAATAGTGGGGTGATGGTTGAAGCTGAATCCATGCACTTTTCGAGTTTGAAAGACAAAAACCCGGCATTAGCATCAATGGCCTATTATGGAGTTATTGAAGAAATATGGGAGATGTGCTACACCAAGTTCAAAATTGCCTTATTGAAATGTAAGTGGGTTAGCAATAATGCTGTTGTGATAGATCCACAATTTGGGTTTGTCTCAGTTGATCTTCAAAGAGTTGGTCATAGAGATGAGCCATTCATTCTAGCAAGCCAGGCGAAACAAGTTTTTTATGTTACAGACCCTGCAAATAAAAAATGTCCATTGTACTTCAAAGTAAAAAACAAAAGTATGGTGAAGAATCATTCGACCTTGATGATACACCCCCTTTTACAACAAATCTCCCTACAACACGTGAAGTAGAATTGGTAGATGATGAAGAATATGCTGCAAGAAACGATCATTGTGAAGGAATATGGGAAGCCATATAAAGTAAGATCTTAAGTTATCAAATAGTACTATATATCTTATTTTTGTGGTGGTTTAGGGTTTTAGTTCATTTTATTAATCTATTTACTATTTAATAACCTATCTAACATTGATTTGTCCTTGATGAACATGAACATGTCTAGCTCCGACGAGTCAGGAGGTGATAGAGTTGACGAGCCCGTTGTGAGAAAGGTTAGAGGTAGCACACAGATGAGTGCGCTAGTGGCCCGTCGTGAGCATAAAAAAGAGAGGTTGCATGTGGACTTTGATGAGAATATGAATCCAACTGGTGCAGAGAAAGACAATTTCATTAGCTATTTAGGCTATCTGGCTCGAAGCAAAGTTCGCATTGTCTACTTTGCTTGGAAGTTCGTTCCTGACAAAACGAAGCAGTTGATTTGGGCACAAATCTTGGTACGTTACCTTCGATATATCTGCATTTGTATCATTTGTCTTATTGCTTGAAATGTAATTACCTTTCCTTTTACCAAGCAGCAAACGTACGACGTCCCTCCCACTACGGCAATGCACAAGCATTGGATGGGGGAAGTGCGTCTACGTTGGAAAGACTTTAAGAACAAGCTGACTAGAAAGTGGGTTCGAGGGGAAAAGATGAACGAGGATCCATGTAAGATATATCTGTATATTTCTCCTGAGGACTGGAGGGAGTTTGTGGCGTCACTACAAAATCCAGAATTTCTTGTAAAATTTCTTTCATATATCATATCTTTTATTTTAACCTACTTGACAACTTAGATGCAGTTTTATTTGTTTTCGTGTCACGGGAAAAAGTCAAGCCAATAAAGAGAGGCAAGTGGCAAATAAGTATCCGCATTGCATGTCCCGTGGTGGGTATAGGAAGCTTGAACGGAGAATGATGGAAGAGCAGTTAGAGAGAATGAGGGAAGCTGCCCAATCCGATCCTTCCACTATTGTCCAGCCCCCTGAACGTCCTCCTTGTCACAAAAAATGGAAAGCTGCGAGGAAGAAGGGCGACAACTACATAAATGCAGATGTTGCTGAGGTTGCCTCAAAGATTGTAAGTAGTTAAATTAGACGTTTTAAATAGCCTCAGTTGTTTCATATTATAGGGTTTAGTTGTTATTTACGAAACATCTTATGATACAGGATGCACTTGAGGAGAAGAGTTCCCAAGGTTCATTTACGCCGGGTGTACGGATGGACATTTTGTCAACGGCGATTGGGAAGCTAGATTAGCTTGATCACATTCGAGGGGAGCCTAGGGGAGTGACTGCCGCAAAATATTTTGGACGGCGTTCACGGGTCTATGACAAGAAGAACCCTAGTCCTACGCTTGTAGCCTCAATTCGGGTGAATCTATTTGACAAAATCATGCAACAAGTACGATCTGAAATGAAAACAATGCTAGATTCGAGGGACAATACGGAACATATAGCCTATGAATCCCCGGCCTTCCCCAGCAGTAAAGATAGTTTTAACCCTTTGGATGTTGATCTCGGTGAACCTTCTCACATTCCACAGGGAGGACAACCTTGCACTCTCTATTTGGATGACCCACGCCGGCGTATTGTTGCCGATGCCCTTATTTACACAGATCACACCACCCACCATAATATTGAAATTCCACAAGACCTACGTAGGGTGACTGTAAAATGTGTTCGAGAGGGGGAAGGAAAAACAAACATCCCGATTGATGATGACGAGGTTCCCGATTTAGGCCAGGCAATAGGATCGTTCATCCTTTGGCCGAGTCATCTTATTCAGATGGCGGGGACGACACCTCCAATGGTAAGAAATACATTACTAGAACTTGCTTTTCATTGGTAACTCACTCATATTAATATGTTTGTTTATGTTTTCATAGAATGAAGATGAGGTGGGCAAATTTCCCTACCTAGCACAAGTGCGAGACATGTACAAGGACATCGCCTATATCTCCTTCAAGATGCGTGCGGGAATAGTCGGCGGAGAAAAGACATATGAGTTTACCGTTGACAAAAAAAATCTGCACGAATTTCTGCATATGAAGGATTTAGACTTAGTCGTTCTTGAAGTTGGGATAATATAAGTTTTTTTTCCCTTTAATTATTGCATTGATCTTTTTTGTTTTCTATACTCAACAACGCAGTTGATTTTATTTAATTTCGATCACAGTGTCTGCAATGACATATGCGTCCAGAACGGCCGAACGAGTTTGTTTGGATTCTTAAGTCCAATAAACACGTCGTCAACTCGCAATACTATGTTAACCAAAAGGACGCTTTATGTTGGTTATACAATTGCCGAGGACGACTTTGCTGTTTATCTAGCCCCAATACTTGAAGGATACGTAGTGTTAGTTTTGTCTATTTAAGATTTTTCATAATAAATTCCTTTCTTATCTTAATTTAATATTAAAATGTATATGTTGTAGTGGTCATTGGACCCTGTGTGTCGTTTGTCCCGCCAAGAACGCTTGTTATTGGTTTGATTCCTTAGGTGGCAAACCAAACAAAGATATCAAATCCATGTTTGCCAAGTAAGTAGATTTTCGTTAAAATCATTGATTCTTCATTTATATGATTTGTTTTCATGTCTGTTACTTTCCATTTTAATGATAGTGCACTCAAGTCGGCTAGATCGGTTATTGGAGCACAGGAGCAGGGTGGACCGAAGTGGTATTATCCAAGAGTAAGTAGTTTAAATTCAAGTTATTACGTTGACACATTAGCTTTCGATATGCCTTTATTCGTTTTAACAATTTGCTTTTGATTTATAGTGCCCTCGACAACCTGGGAACACGAGTGCGGATACTACGTTATCTATTATATGCATACCATCGTTAAGGGCGGACGGACGACAGGTTTTCTGAACGTACGTAATCGCTCTGTGATTCTAAAATGATAATATCTTTGTTGTATTTAAGTTGTTAATTACTTCATTCACTTCATTGGTTTTGTTAGTTATGCTTAGTTTTGATGATGTCTTATATTGATGCCATTATCTAGAGCAAAAAGTTTATATCATATACATTGACTAACTACTTTGTTTATTATAGGTTAGTCCAAATTAAATTATAGAGAATGATCAAGAATGAAGTTTGAAGAAAGAATAACTTGTTAAATATCATGAGAATATCAATATTCAAGTCTCTGTGATCAAATAGAAGTTGGAACGACTCAATTCGGAGTTAAAACAAGCAAGTTCAAGCTTCCGGATGAATACTGATTTGTTGGAGGGCATTATGTAATTTCAGGATGTTTTTCTGCCTGCACAGTGTCTTGCTCGAGCACAAAAGAATTCATGCTCGAGCATGGTGCATTTTTGCTCAAATCCCGCTCTTGCTCGAGCATAAAACAATGTTTGCTCGAGCAAGGTCGATTTTTCAGCACTCTGTTCAGCTCTGTTTCACGTTTTAGCTGGCGACCTCTCGTAATTCAAAGAAATCTCCCAAAACAGGAATCGGATTGACGTGAAACCAGTGGCATATGAAACTAGACTCCCAATGCGTCAATTTGATATAAAATTCAAGTCCAAAGAAGTTCATATGAGATAGATATGATTTTTGGAAGTTGTAACAGAAATCAACATCACATTCCAGAACAAGCTTCGGTATTTTGAGCATATCTCTCAAACGACAAATCAGATTGAGCTGAAATCAGTGGCATATGAAATTAGACTCACAAGGATTTCTATCAAGACTTGAACCAACCAAAACGGAGCTCATACCAGGGAGATATGATGTTTTGAAGTTGACGGTCTGTTTAGGATGTTGCAGAAAATGCTGATCAAGAACACCTCCACTCATCTGATGTCAATGGACGAAATACAACTAGTTTGGAGTTGATTCTTATTGAAATGGAAGGAATATTTGAAGTGCTTTATGAGATGGGATGATTTTCTAAATTTGGATTTTTACCGAAGACGTTATACTCGCTGGAAATTGCTATCAAAGTGATGTACAAGTGATCCTGCCCAAGCAACCTTCGAAAGCGTCAAGAAGCATGACCTTGCCCGAGCAAGGTTATAACCATGCCCGAGCAACATCGGGTCCTCTGAAGGAAAACGATATTCAAGTGATCATGCCCAAGCAACATCGAAAGCGTCGAGAAAGCATGACCTTGCCCGAGCAAGGTCATAGTCTTGCCCGAGCAACATCGTGGCAAAGGCAAAAAGAATTATGCCCAAGCAACATCTGAAAGCATCAGGAAGCATGACCTTGCCCGAGCAAGGTCACAGTCTTGCCCTAGCAACATCGAGACAGAAGCAAAAATCCACAAGTCAGATAGTCTTGCCCAAGCAAAGAAGAAGGCTTGCCCGAGGAAGCTGCCTGAGCAAAGACCAAAAGATTGCCCGAGCAACATCTATCAATCATAAAGCTTTCACCTCTATCTGAGACTTGCCTGAACAAGAAAGTTAGTTTGCTCGAGCAACATCTAGAAGAAGCACTTAATTCCTTCAAGAAGAAGAGCTTGCCCGAGCATGAAGAATTGCTTGCCCGAGCATCATGCTCAAGCAAAAGAAAAAGTCTGCCCGAGCAGACTTATGTTCTCTTCCTGAAGTTGCCTCTGTCTGAAGTTTGCCCGAGCAAGAATATGAGCCTGCTCGAGCAATGTCGAAAGGAAGCATTTTACCTTACACATTAAGCTAGCCTGCCCGAGCATTAAAAACATCATGCCCGAGCATCATACCCGAGCAAGGAAAATTCCATGCCCGAGCATCAGCGAGTAGGAACTCCTTATAACTGAATTTTAAGAAGCTTGCTCGAGCAAGCTTGGATTATTGCTCGAGCAAAGATATCTCTGTTTTGAAATTCGTTTCTGCATAATTTACGAAATCATTGGTTTTATCTTATTGCTTCTGATTATCACTTATTGAGATTACCAAATGCTTTTAACCAAAGTGTGTTGATAAGTTTTAGAACACAAATTACCAGCAGATTTGGATAAAGCAACTTCGTCTGACAGAAGCATTAAATGAAGTTACCTAAACCAGAGCTAAATTGTTCTGATCGAAGTAAAGCTTCTCTGGCATTCCAACTGCACACTTAATACTATCTCACAACGGGAAGAATCAAAAGGATTGAAGTGAATGTCGGAACTGAAGGCACAAAAGTTTAAACACCTTCAACGGACATATTCAAACAGACATATTCAAACGAACAGATTCAAAATCCTTCAACGGTCCTCAATCTTCAAATAGTATAAATATCTGAAGGTTTGAATTTCTCAAGTGAGACAGACGCATACACAGACAAAACATTCAAAGTGTTCAATTTCTACTCTGTATATATCTTAGGATACTACTGAGCTTTAGTGCTTATCATTTATCTACTCTGTGAGAGAGTCTTATCATTTGTATTACAATTCGTTCAAATCTCAAGATAAAGGTATCTTGAGCGTGGGTGTATTAATTACAACTTGTAAGGGGGAGTGAGTCCGAGAGTGAAATGATCATCCTTCGTTTACAGAGTGTGTAATTGTCTCCACGGTTATTTGGTTACAACTTGTAAAGAGGAGTAAGTCCTAGTGAGAGGAATACTCGAGAGTTACAGAGTCTATAATCAAGTTTGGAGATAGTGAAATCCCAGAGTGTTTCTAGGGACTGGACGTAGGTCAAGAGTTAGACCGAACCAGTATAATCTCTTGTGCTCATTGCTCTTCTTTCTATCTCTGTTTTAAGTGTTCTTGAGCAATTAGCGAAAGAATTTCATAATCACCTATTCACCCCCCCTCTAGGTGATATTCCACCTTCATTTTGGTATCAGAGCCAGGTTTCTGAGTTGGGCTTAATATCCCGAGATAGATCATGGAAGAAATATTACCTGACGGTGCCTCAATCAATCGACCACCTGGCTTCGACGGCGAACACTATTATTTCTGGAAAGTAAAGTTCAAAGTGTTTGTGTTAGCCACGGAGTATGGTCTCTGGCAAGTAATAGAGAATGGTGATTATGTTCCCACAAGAGAAGAAGGCATAATTAATGTTCCAAAGGATGAAGATGAGTTCAACAAAGATGACAGAAGGAAAATAACTCTCAACAACAGAGCCATCCTAATGCTTCAGAGTGCTCTCAGTCAAAAGGAGTATTTCCGCATCTGCAATCTATCTACTGCCAAGGAGATGTGGAATGCTTTGGAAATGGCACACGTGTCTGTTATATGTGGAGATAACTCCTCAAACAAAGAAAGTGAGGAAGAAGAAGCTGCCAACATGTGCTTAGTTACAGAAGAAGAAGAACAATGTGAAAACAACGATGATGTATATGATTCTGAACATACCTATGATGAGTTACTTTCAGAATACAATGATTTACATTCTGAATTCAGAAAGATTGTGAAAGAACTCATTGCTTCCAAAAAGAAAATCAAATTTCTTGAGCAGCAAAATAAAGATTCCCCTCCTACTTGCGAAAATATGATTTGCAAAAACTGTCCTGATCTTGAAAAGAAAAATTCTTATCTCACGAAAACTCTTGATAAATTCACTAAAGGCAGTGAAATGCTCAATGTGAACGAACCAGTATAATCTTGGACGTAGGTCAAGAGTTGGACCGAACTAGTATAATCTCTTGTGTTCATAGCTCTTCTCTCTATCTCTGTTTTAAGTGTTCTTGAGCAATTAGCGAAAGAATTTCATAATCACCTATTCACCCCCCCTCTAGGTGATATTCCCACCTTCAGGTTTAACTTATACATTGTTTTCCAATTTATAGCTTTTTGATAGTGTGGATCCGTGCTCGGACGAAGACATCGATACAGTTCGAAACGCTATGGCTGAACATTTTCTTCAAAACATATAGATATGTACGTCATATGTTAACTTTTTCCATATAATTGTTAGACATGGATGATGTTTCGAGTTCGTTGTTGTTATAATCAGTTAATAATGTGTGCTGGATTGGAGAAATTTGGTTATGTAAGATCCATAAGCAAGCCTACTAGAAGGCAACGTAATGCTGATGGAAGAAGTGTGGTGTAAATTATGCCTTTAATTATCACCAAAAGAAATTATGTTTTTAGAGTCTTAATTTACATACTGAAATTGCTTTCTCCTGAATGTTACATAGAATCCTTTATCTAGAAGCTTTAAAGGTGAATAATTAGATTTGGTATGGAAAGTGAAATTTGAACATTGTTTTGTCAACTATCAGATGAAATGTGCAAGGCGACTGTAGTTTTTACTTTGCTCTTCTAAAATCTGGGATGGTAAAGTCGAACCTTGTTCTGACAACAATTTGTGTATTGTATATTGATATTTTTCATTATTAAATTTGTATGATTTCACAGATTAAGTTGAATCACCGAAAATTACTGGATGGAATGATGGAAATTTGTGGAGTGCCGCGTTCGTAACTATATGCTCAAGTATTGACAAGTTAGACAAGCAGTCTTTTGATCAGATACGAAGGAAGAGAAATGGTGAGCTCATAAGCATTTGCTTGTGTTTCTTTCCATTTGATTAGAGTACTACAAATGGGTTGTAGCCAATGTTTTTGGTATGTAATATGTTCCTTCTTTCAGTCGTTGAGAATGACACTGTGTTTATAAAATTTCATTCTCAAGATGTAAGATATGTACTAAGTATTTCATTGCTTTGTTATTGGGATAGGACTTTGTTATATGAAATTAATTTGTTGGTTTTATTGGGATAGGCCTTCGTGCAGCCATATTTTTTCCCACTGTTCTATTATGGTTTCAGTTTTTCTTTGTGCCACTAAGAATTGCAGGGGATATTTTTTTTAAAAAAAATATCTATATAAGGCGTCCTGAATATTAGTGTAGGACGCCTTATAATCCCAAAATTACGCCTTAAAAAAGGCGTCCTATGGATAATTCTGGATGCCTTAAAGAAGGCGTCCTTAATAAAAGCATAGGACGCCTTAAAAAAGGCGTCCTGAATTAACCATAGGACGCCTTTTTTAAGGCGTCCTGAATTTATCATAGGACGCCTTTTTTAAGGCGTCCTGAATTTATCATAGGACGCCTTATAGCTTATATTACAACTACTCCTGGTCAGACGTCATTCTGAAAAAGGACGTGAATTGCCTCTAAATTAGGACGTTAATATGCTTTTTTGTAGTAGTGGAATGACCATAGAATGCAATGGAAATTGGCGATGAGGAAGGATGATTTAGGGTTCAAAGGTGGAGATTCGGGATGGACATTTTTAGCAGTTGAAGCATGGATTTAAGGCATGTAAATGCAGAATAGAGGATAAACAATGAAGAGGAGGATGGAAAAATAAGGTTTTGAAGGTGGATGAGAGGCTGGCGGGAGGTGTTGCTTGACGATCTGGATGGAAAAGAAGGAAGCTAGTGATGACAAGGGCATTGTAATATCCTGAATTCTTGGTTGAGGAATTTGAGGATAAGCCTGTATTAGACAGATGACTAAGTCTAGTTCGGGAAGAATCCCATGAATGTCGAGAGATAGAGAGCCTCTCGGGGTCTATGTGGTACAGCCATATTAGGCAGAGGACCAAGATTGTGTAGGTCGTAGGAATAAATTGTCGGTGCAGAAGGGCACAGAACGCTTATACGGTGTCATTGGGTTGGTAGGAAGAGGCCACCCAACTATGTTCTGAGGTATAGGACGATTAGTTGAGTAAAAATATGCTGATATAAGTAAGTATAAGACATTTCCAGGGTAGATGGATGTGCCATGCATTTTTGAGAGAAGACACCGATATATGGTATCATTTGGCAGGTCTCGGTATAAGTGCCACAATCTCGAGTAAAACCCGAGCAAGATCCCGGGTAAGTACAAATAAAGTAGCTTTAATAAAGTAAGTTATGATAACAAATAATGACACAAATTTTGCATTGGCGCAATAAGAATATGACACGTGTCATCTCATCATGACACTCTTTTATGTTGGACCAGTAGAAGCATGACACGTGTCCCTTCATGATTACAAGTGCAACAGCCCAAAGAAGTGTAATTGACAAGCTTCTTGAGCATTAATGGAATTGTGACAAGTGTACATAAGAGATAAGCCAAGGAGTCAAATAGATTTGACAAATCTTTAATGCACTTGATACTTGAGATTGCCACATGTCTAGTTATGGTAACAAGTAAATTTTTAAGGTCTTTATGTTTGCATTGAGATTATTTAAAAAATGAAATATGGATACCCTATGATTATTATAATTTTCGAAATAGTGAAAAGGGACAAAGAGAAATTCCAAGAATAAATACACATGGCATGATTTTAAGCACTTACAATTGAAGATTTACTTATTTATGAAATAATATATAACATGCTTATGTCATATGATGACATTAGGATGACATCGTGGGTAATTAATGTGCATAAATACAAAAGCATTTATGAAGGCTATGTCATATGATGACATTAGGATGACATCATGGGTAATTAATGTGCACAAGTACAAAAGGCATTTATGAAGGCCTAAAATATCTTGGTTTGAAGTCAAACTATCAACCAATAGGAAGAAAGGAAGGACAATGCAATTAATACATGCCTAGATATAATGATAGCCTATGGAACCCTAGGTTAACAAGTGTCACAAGAAGAAAAAGCTTAACTTTGAGAAAGAGACATTTAACTACTCATATTTATGGCATATTGATGATTCATATTCTTGGCCAACAAGGCAAGGATAAGGTCAAGAAAAGTCTAGAAAAAAGGTAGAAAACTCAAGATAAAAGGAGATAAATGTAAGGGCAATTTGGTAAAATACAAAGGGAGATATTCATGCATGCCTTTTTCCTATTATATAAGACTTCTTTCTCCCATTTATGCAAGCCAAATTTGAAATAGGCAAGAAGAGAGAAGAGAAAAAGAAGCTTGCAAACAAAGAAGAAAGAAGAAGCAAGGAAGTTTGGAAGCTAAGGTAAGTAGGATTATGGATTTTTTATACTTCCTTCTACCTTCATGAATATCTTAAGGATCTAATAGATAACTCTTACATGTTATTTTGAAGCCTAAAGTCGAAGGAGTTAGGGTGTATAAGGAGGAAGAAAGTAGAGCTCAAGGACAAGTAAGTTATCTCCTTAACCTCCTTGTGATTATTGTAACTTTATGATTTGGAGTATGGTTAATTTTACAAGCTATTAATCCTTAAGGAGGTTCTGTTTGAGTTGATAAAAGGGGTTAATAAGTGTTTAAAGTTAAGATTTATTATTTGGAAAGGAAGGAGAAGCATGAGTTATGATATGTAAGAAGTTAGAATAACTTGAATTGTTTGCCTTAAGGTTTGATTTTCGGCCATAGATGAGAACATGGTGATATGATTTGATTTTGGTGATTTTAATGTTTTCAAAGTGTTTAGAATATAAATTTGTATAAGAGCAAGTATAGAACATGATTTTGAAAACATTAAAGATTATTTATAAAGTTTTACAAATCTGACAGTTTTGAAACCCTAGAAGGCAGCAAATTTGTAGCAAGTTTTTGGATGAGTAAATGGAGTCCAATGGCAGTAAAACTTACCCAAAGTAAAGTATACATTACAAGCTTTAAGTTTATGGGTAATTCATAATTTTTGGAGTTAAATACAAAAAGATGTGAATTTTTGAAGTTAACCATTAATTCTGGAACAAGAATCTAGACAGTAAGGGTATTTTGGTAAACTAGAAAAAGTATGAATTTTATGGAACCAAAAAGGTTTTTTAGTCAAAAATAGACATGTTAAGGGTTGTGTGGCCTTTTGGAACATCTCAATTGAATTTTTCTACAATTAGTTATGAATTTTCTAAGTTGGTCAAGAATTCTAGAAATTTCCTAGAAAAAGGCCGAAAATGAATGAAGTGTAACCGATGATAAGTTTTTTATTGGTGAAGGAGTTTAATGGGTTTCTAATGATCAAAGAGCCCTTATCAAATAATTAATTATTTATTGAGGAGATTTTGCATAAGTAATGAAATTATTTATGTTTTTGTTACTTTAGGGTTATCTATACTATTCAAGGCATTGGGGAATTTATTGTTACTTGATTAGTTGCTACGTAGTAACTTTAATCTCATGTACTTTGTGTATCTTTGTATGTGTATTTTACCATGTCTGTGCATGCATTCAGTTATGTTAGGTTAGAGTCCCAACTAATGTGGGTTAGAGTCCTACCTATTGGTTAAAGTCCCACAGTTATTGATTTCCAAGCGCTGTGGAACCAGGGCTTGTCTCTTTGGGAGGTCCTGTGTGGTATGCTACATCATGATTATGTGGATTGTATTGAATGCATTGTGGTATGCAATGTTGTCAAAAACTAGTACAAAACATAAAAACGTAAGTTTTTAAGTTTTTACTAGGATGTTCCGTGCTAAAACACAGGTAAACATTGTCATAGGTAAAAACAAGTAAAAGCTAGTGTAGAAATGTAGAAACGGGTATAAACGTACGCTCTTACAGTCATTACCATTTTTACTTAAAACTAAAAAAAAAAAGAGAGAAAACCCTATCTAACTATCACTATCACTATCTCGATTCTCTAATCTCCATTGTGCTTTCGTGTTGTCTCCTCTTGACTGACCCAAACCCAAACAATCATACGATCCATGAATTGCCATTTTATATTCGAACTGAACACCCAAACCAAAGCATTTATAGTGGCTTACCATAATGCTTCCCAGATTTGAGTACTTGACTCCCTTCCATCTAAAGCGCTTCTCTACCTAGGGTTAGGGTTTTGAGTCTTTGCCTCTCGTCATACTACTACGCTTCCTTTGGTCAGTGCACAATTGGTGCTCTTTAGCTATGGAGTCTACTCTACGATCAAGGTTTGAATTTCAATTTCCATTTCCCAACATCCTGTTATTGTGACATCCCAAATTTTGGGGATTAGGAATAAGAATATTATATGGAATTAATTATGGGAAATTTAGCTTTGATAAATTATAAAGTCAATACTTGGAATTTAAAGGCATATTTTCCTGAAAAAATTAAGGATAATTAGTTAGTGGTGGATATTTGGCCTAAATATTTTGGAAATAATATTTAACGGCCTAAATAAATTATTTAAGGAAGAAAAATTCTTATTTAAGATTTTGGATTATCAATATACACTTAATAGGAGGATCCAACCAAGCCGTGCACTGTAGCTCCCCTCAGAAATCATTGTTCTCCATAACAGTTCCAGCTCATATTTGCAAGCATATGGCTCCGTGCCTGAGGAAGCCGTTTGCATTTCATTTGGCTTCGTCCCCTTCCTGCAAAATTTAATCCCCTGCCTATTGCTTTCAAATTCAAATTTGAATGTCCCGCTGCTTCCAGAAACGTCCCATATCTCACTGCTTCTTGCTTCGCTGATACTGTTCTCCCAAAATATCGCCCGGGGTTGGTTCTCAAACATCAAAACAGCAAAGTGAAGAGCGAAGCAGCGGAAGGAGAAGAAGAGCCCAACGAAGAGTATGAAGAGAAGATAGAGCAGCCTTACGTATATGAGTCTATCTATGAGTATGAAGAGAAGGTAGTTCGTTGATTTTTTTTCTGTTTGTGTTCAATCTTGAAGCAACAAATTGTGAAGACCCTTCTCTGCCTTTGCCTAAAATCTTCAAGCAACTAATTGTGATTTCGGTGGTCAAATCTCACAGCCTCTGTTTCTTTTTCAAATAGCCGTCATATTCGTTTGCAAACCTAATGAGCTCAGAAAAAACACCATTTTAGCGATTTCTAGCTGCATTCGCTTCATATAATCTTCCAGTTTAGACTATGGCAGATGCTAAATTATTAATTACTTCTAGAAATATCTGAAGAGAGTCAGTCATGTTTGTAATGTGTTTGATGTATGTCATGAAAAGATAGATTGCTCAAACCATGCATTCTCACACTTTTGATTGGAATTATAAGGGATTTCTCTTTCAGGGACATGAGGAATGGTTCAACATATATGTCCATGCACCTCCTGGATATAGCCACAGTGAGATTTTTAAGCTTTAAGGTTGGTGTCTTTGAGGTTGTTTGTTTCTTTATCTATTAGCTTCCTTTCTTGCACCTTGGATCTCCTACTTCAAAAAAGTAAAGTTCCATTCTTTTCGTTCCCTTTCTTTCTTTATGTTTTTCTGAACTAACATACTATCTCTCCAGTAGCTAATGAGGTACTGATTCTCTCCTTTCTTTTATTGGTCTCAGGAAAGCAGTATAGAAGAAGGAGAGTGATGTGGCATGATCTGAAGAGGATGAAGATAGTTAGCAAATTCAAGAATGCAACATATTATCAAAAAAAAATTAAGAATGCAACAATAACAACAGGTTCATTCTACTCTCTCGATTCCTTTTTCATCAATATTTTCTGATGACTAAGATCGAAATTTTGGTGAGGCATACACGGAGTAGTAAGGGATTATAGATTCATGTGGGGTAGGTAAATCAAAGAGACAGATCAATTTAATACTGCGTATAGGCTGGACTTGCGTGATCTTGTATATATATATATATATATATGAAGTTCACCTTTTTTTGGTCAAGTTCATAAGCCACCTCACTTGGTTGCTTTTTTTGGTCAATGAAGTTCAATACACACACACACACACACACACACACACACACATATATATATATATATGAACATAAGTTATTTCTTACTTTTGTTCACCTTTGCTTTCAATGTAACAAAGACACATTTCTTTGAATAAAAATTATGTCTGTGTAGCTGTTTTCTTCTTATTTGATGGAGCTTTGATAGAAAAAACCAAGAAGGAGCCCTGGTACGCTTATCCCTCTCACTGTGCCTTTTGTGTTGACTTTATAAATTGAAGCAACATTCCTCGCAATGTTTCTGCATTTGATTGCAACTGCATTGATTTAATTACTATTAGTTTACAAGTTCAAAAGCCAGCTAATTAGTATTCACACTGTGAGGCTCCTAGGAGAAGCAACACTATTAAATGTAAACTTGATTTTCTCAATATTGAATGAGAAATTTTGGCTGTGGTATTAAAATATTTAAGACTACAGCTGTGTCATGCATAACAAGTTAGTTTGGTTTTGAGGAGTTATTCACATGCCAGCTCATTCAGTTTGGTTTACTATGAAATTTGTACTGTTTGTAGTAATCAATAATCTTTGTTGATATGTTTCTTTAACAAATCTATCCCAGGCAGTAGTTAGTTAATGTCAGACAGTAAACATAAAAAGAGTGTTATATTCAGTTTTAGCCGGAAATAATATTAGAGTAAAAGTAAAAACGAAGCTCGGAAAGAAGAAAACTTGTATGTGAGAGCATCAAACGGCTGGCAAGAAGCAACTTAGTTACTCATACTACTACTGACAAATGTGTGCTATTTGCTTCTGTTGTCTAAAAGTTTATTGAAAAGAATTTGCGGTATTCACTACAGAATGAAAAAGAATTGAAGTTATTGCACTAATGCGAACTAATAACATTCTTAGCCTTTTGCTAATCCAGGATTGAAGTAGGTGAAGCTCATTGTCCTTTGTTGAACTCTGAATTATTGTGTAAGAACAATCAGTTGCCAGCAAATTATTCTTTGCCGTCAATTTGGAGTTTATTATAATTAGTAGGTGTAATATTTGAGTTTATTATAATTAGTAGGTGTAATATTAAAAATATCTTAAATTTTATAACAAATTTATTGATTTTAATTTTTTTATTAATTTGTCAGAATTTTTGTTCATACTTTATAATAAAGATCAAAGGAAGTACAAAAATTTATTTTTCAACGTGTCCAAAAAAATATATTAGCTTCTATAAAAATAAAATCTCAAATATTTTAAAAATTAAAATTGAAAGCCCAAAATCAATTCTTACAGTCAAATTTCTCTCACATCTCGTCCTACTTTTAGTGTTCCTCCACACTCTCTCCCTCATCTCTCTGCAACTTCAAATTCCAACTTACAAGGCACCTCTTAATTTTTTAATTAAAAAAAGACAGTAAATCAAGTACTATCACACAGCCGTGACTGCACACACTATCAGACCTATGCTCTCAAAGATTCAGAGCTATCCATTCAAATTTTTAAAAAACTGCCCAAAAAAAATTTCTTAGACGAGAATAACTTGCATACTGTTGTTTTCCATTTGGTAGCTCATTTTCATGCAATCGCATATAGGCCTTTAGTTGATAACAACCATTAATTGTATTTGATTTTTATATAAGGTATTTGTTTGTTTTAAAATTATATTAATTATTACTCTCACTCGCTATCTTTACTCATTATGGGCATACGTAGAAGAAAAACATTAATATTCTTTGAAAAAAAAGCAAGTACTTTATAAAAAAGATTAAATACGCTTATTAGTTGGTGTTTTACAATAAGGATCTAAAAATTAATATAACATATTTTAAAGAATTTTATAAATTCTTTATTAAAGGGTATTTTTGTATCCTATTACAATCACATTACAGTAAGTAAGTTTTCTCACTTTCTTTTTAAAAATAATTTGATTTTGTTGGGGCATAACTTGATGGAAATTCAAATGAAATTGGCATGGATCATCTTTCATTAGAATACTAATCCAATCATACGTTTAATATTACACATAACTAATAGAGTTTAATGATCATGGCAGGTTTGTGCTAGATGACATTCATATCTTTCAGGTGTTGACATCTGCAACATATATAAACAGAATAGGAAAAATGGAGGAAGGGGGAGTGTTGTTGAGAATGAGAAAAGTACGCACATGCTTTCATTGCCTCCCTAGCCAAGAATTTTTTGAAGCCTGTCAAAGTAATCGAGTAAGGGAAATTCTACTTCATGTCGATGTGTTATAATCTGGGTCGTTCATATTAATATTTAGTTATGACTTTGTTTTTTGCTGGGCTCTAGTGGCCACTAAAACTATCTAGACATGTACTTTGCTTGAGAATTCAAATAGCACTACACTTTAGAACATAAAAAGTTGCTAGACATATAAAAGTACAATGACTGATGTGATTGTGGTCCATGACATGGTTTTGGATAGTGATATACCTTATATTTTGTGTTGGTATATTTGAAATCCAATTATTTATTTTATGTTCATCCATATTTTATTCAATTTCTTAATCATTAAGATAAGTGGAAGGTTTCTAGGTGCTTTAATGTTATGGAATTATTTCATCCGCGCAACGCGGGGGGAATTTTTGCTTGTTGTTACCATATATACCCACTCCTAATTATCCATAACCATTAAGCTAATTTATTTATTTACCCACTTTGGGCCCAACCCAATAGAAAAAGGACTCAACCCATATATATGTAAATACTTAAACCTATCAAACATTTCATCTCCTATGGCCATTTATACGATCAGCTCATATACCATCAGATAATTAGATAACCAATTACCAGCGGGAGTTAGCTCAAGTGGAAGGGACTTGGGCTGCTTAAGCAAGGGTCTCGAGTTTGAGTCCTTGTGGATGCGTAAAACTCCGCAGGAGAGGTCTCCATATACGCTACCGACAGAACTCGATCCGCATCAGTCGAGACAAAACTACAGTGAACCTGGATTGAGAAAAAAAAAAAAAAAAAAAAAAAATTAGATAACCAATTGGGCCAACATACATACATTCATTCATTATTCTTCTCTTTAGCCCAAAGTGTTTCCCGCTCCAACCCACATCTTAACATCCAATTATTCTCATTTTTCTTGGTCCAGCGGGTTCATTACACACACCTTAATATCCACTTAATTCCATCTCACACGTCTTGTACCTCCGGACAACCCAGCTCATTTATCCTTTCATTATGCTTCCGCCACATCATCCCTCTTCCATTATTTGCTTTCGACAGCTCACCTCAATATATGTCTATTAATACCCATTCCTCTCTCATTTTACTCGCTGGTCCAGACGCAATACAGAGAGGCGAGAGTCCAAGAGAGAAAACAGAGAAACGCAGAGAGAGGGTGAGACTAAGAGTGAGACCGAAAGCTAGGAATCCAAGAGACTGAGAGAACACGAGTTGCCGGAAGAAGCCGAGCATTACAAGCAAGCTTGGTTTCCGGTTAGGTGAGTCCTTGAGCCTTATCCTTGTAGCTTCCATGTTTTCTGCATAATGGGTCTCTGATTTAGGAAACTGAATCAAAGGGAGTTTGAAACTTATGTGACGCATGCATGGGTTTGAAGGTTCTAATTTATTATTGATGAAACAGAAGCTTACTGTTTTGGTGCATGTGTATAAATTATTGGAGGAAAGTTGCATTGATATATATATATATATATATATATATATATATATATATATATGTATGTATGTACGTATTTATGGTTCTGTTTTAGTAATAAACTGAACCTAAAATATTTATTTAGAAGTATTGAAGTCAAGTTTAAGAATGGGAAGGCTTAAGGAAGCCAAAATGAATTGTTGAACATAAAGAAGAAGATGCTGCTAATTCTGAAATTGGAATTTTTCTGCAGGAACAGTAATGTTGCAGCAGGGAAAAACCATATTAAACGACCTCTTATGACCTTGGAATTTTGCGTACACTTAGTACACATAATAAGGTTTAATATTAGTCAAAGAACACCTGAATAGGAGGTGTATACAAGGATTTATGAATTTTCTAAGACAGACAAGAAAGCAAAGCTGAACGAAAACTGTTTTTCAGAATTAGTCGGTAAAGTTCTCTGTATAAACTGTATTAATGCCGACATTTAATTAGGTGATAATAATTTTTCCTGTAAACTAGACTAACAGGAGTTTAAGTAGAAATTTGAACCACCTCAATCGGAGCTTCCTAGACCCAGATATAAATTTTTAAAGTTGGATATGAAAGTCTGAAAAATCCAGTTTGCAGATTGAAGTTGTCTCTACAATTCGAAATTCTGGGAATGACTCAGTTATGTTTTGATCAGTGGATTATTTTTACTATGAAATAGACTTACAGAACTTCGATTAGGAACTTGAACCACTTGATTCGGAGTTGTCTAGACCGAGATATGATTTTTCTAAGTTCCTAGAGAAATTGAAAGCTGAATTTCTGTTAAGTCTGAAATTAATCACGTTTTTGAGCAAATTATAACTAGCCTTAACTTGGAATTTTTGAATAAGACTTGAAGGGCTAGATATCGAATTATGGGAAGAATATAGAATACATAATATAGGATAACCAACTGAAGAGAATGAAAAAGGATAAGTTTTATGGGTCGGTCTAATAAGCAAAATCTTAATATTGCTATTAAGATTAAGTTGAGTAATGACCCGTCTCTAAATATTATAGGATTTGGATACTTGTGTTGGCCAAAAGATAAGCAGAGCAAGAAGAACTCTGGTGAGAATAAGAAGTTGTAAAGACATCCAGGTAGTAACTTTCTCTCACATACTCTGTATGCCTTTATATGTATGAATGAACCATTGTGATACTTGAATTTTGAACACCTAACCTTATCGCCGGTTAAGGCCGGGAGGTAATGCCCTTGAATGTGGGGTAACCCTAGATGCCATCACGGTTAAGTCCGGGGTGGTAATCCGATAAGAGAATCGTTACCTTTGTGAAACAAGGGCGAATGCCCATTTGAATTACCCAGCGCTGAGAGAATGGACCTGTAGGTCATTTGAATGAATTTGAACTTGAATGAATTTGAATTGAATTTTGAATTTGAATGGTGTTCAATTGAACTTGAACTTGAATTTGAATTTGAATATTGAATTTATTGCAACTGGTTGTCTACCATATACTGTGCATGCATTTTATGTGAGTGATTAACGTTACTACTGGGATTCGTTTGAATCCCAGTCATCCCTGAAAGTTCAGGGCATGAAAAGTATAGTAGATGTGGCTCACAATGCAAGGCAGTGGATACTGGTAACTGAAGATGTTGAGACGGACCAAGAACTGATGTTGGTTATCTATGTTTTGTATTAGACTATGTTGAAAGTATGTAATATTTGTAAGAACCTCTTATGGATTTCAGTTATGTATCCAGACCCTAATATCAGTATTACTATGCTAGAACTCCTTTTATTCCTAAGCTGTGCATTAATACTCTGATGAATGTCATTATAAGAAGAGGATGTGACATTCGTAGTATTTTACTCTGATGAATTCTATTATACGAATGTCGGGTGTGACAGTTATCATGTTTTGGGCTTCAAGTTAGTATATTTTACTCTAAGTTCTTTTGGGAAACATGTGTGTTGGGGTCTTTCGAAAGACTCGCGGGATTTTGAATGTGTTCATTGCCAGTTTCTGTTTTAATTGGTCATATATTTTAATTTCTTTTGAGTTTATCTCATTGGATGGATGGATGGGTGGTGAAATGTTCCTCAGTAATTTCCCCCTAAGCTCGAAAGTTTTTCGCACCTTCACAATTTTCGCAGGTTTTTGTTTCTTGTGTAAATAGCACAGACTATTCAGTTTCCTCCATAATACATTTTTTTTATCTCCAATTTTATGGACTTATTCTTGTTTAGTATTTCATGTTCATTCCTGATTTGAGTGAATTGTTAAACTTTATTATTTTGATGTTTTTGGACTTATGTTTTATATATTTGTATGACTTATATCTTTTAAATATAAAGTTTTTCATTGAGTAGTGATTTATGATTTTTTTTCCATTGAATTTTGAGTAGTGATTTACTGATTTATGATTTTTTTTCCATGCATATATATATAATTTTGAGCTCTGACCTTAAGTAGTAGAAAGTATAAACTTTATGTGTCATGTCGTTTCTATGATTTACATTTCTACCACCCCCTTCTGTGTCTACGTAGAAACTCGATTTTGACAACATTGGTGGTATGTGCTTATTTATGGTTGCTTGCATATTTTGTATATGAGATTAACAGTTACTCTGAGATTTAATTATGAATCCCAGGTCATTATAAGGATACAGGTAGTTCCTCTAAAGTTGATTAGGGAGCTAAAGGTAAGGATTCAGGGCATTAAGGTGTTGGTAAGGAGATTGCTGGTGGTGACTTTTTGCTATTACATGGTATATTTTGGATGACTGTATAATATTTTTAGCTGTTTTGGTATTTCATATGGGATGACTGTATATTAACCTTACAGGGATTTATCCTTTTTGATATTTATTTACTTTACCAGTATATTTATCGTCAAAACTGATTGCATGCTCTACTGAGAAAATTTACTCTGATGCATGACGTTAAGTCATAATAACTTAAAAGGGAAAATATCACACTACCCGCCACCTGAAAAAGCGAGGCCGGTAGGGGTGTAATAGGTATGACCATATTGGTTAGGGTTTGAGCGCACAAAGAGTGTGGAGAATGCAGAATAGAGGATGAAGAATGAAGAGGAAGATGGAAAATAAGGTTCTGAAGGTGGATGAGAGGCTATTCGAAGGTGTTGCTTGACGATCTGGATGGAAAAGAAGGAAGCTAGTGGTGACGGGGGTATGATCGTTTGGGTTAGGGTTCGAGTGCACAAAGTGTGTGGAGAGTTTTACAGGATAAGGGAAAAGGATATTAGGAGGAAGGGTTAAGGTGCAAAAATGCACATGGGCTTTTACTCAAAGGGCATCTAATACTAAATGTTTTTTAGAGGTGTAAAAGTACCCATAAACTCTCAAAATGAGTGCAAAAGTAATATGACCGTTAAATCAGACTTAACACCATCAATTTTTGTGGTGGGTCCCATACTATTTTCATGGAAATACCAAAATACCCCTAATTGAACAAAAACACCACTACCAACGGGCTACTAGCTCAGGCTTTAGCCATAGAGAAAGATTATGATAAGAAATCAAACCAAAAACAAGAATCCCCACACAAGCAAATCTAAGCATAATTTAATAATCAAACATCAAAGTTTGCAATGGAAATCAAAATCCAAAAAAACAAGAAACCAGCGAAGCATCAGAAAGAAGACAGAAAGAAGACATCGAAATCGTAATCGAAAAAAGCAAACAATGAAATCAGAAGTCGTCGTGAGTTCGGGGAAGAAGGCATCAGAAATCGGCAACAATGGATAGCCAAAATGAACCATATGGGGTTGAATCGAGATCGAACGTCATCATCTCAAATCTATAGCAATTGATAGTTTGCCCAAATTTGCCATCTTGTTTTGCTAGTATGGCACCACAGGTCGTCACCATCCTCTGTTTGTTGGCTGTCGTTCATCGTCTGCTCATCATAGATCGAGGCTAGAAATGAAACCAGAGATCGAACACCGAATAAGAGATCGAATGCCATTTGCCGCCTTCGCTATTGTTCTCTTTCGCTGTCATTATCGTCTGCCATTGTCCTCAGTCATTCTGCGTTTTTTGAATTGAATTTTGGAATCCAAAACCAGAGCCTTGTGCCATTGTTTGAACAAGAGGGCGAGGTTGGACATGTCTCGTGGGGTTTCAAGGTCGTCGAAGCCGTATTGCCTAGCGACATGGATGGTGGAGTCGATGAAGGCGAAGTGAGAGTGAGAGGTGTTTTGATATTTCCATGAATATAGTGTGGGACCCACCACAAAAAGTGATGGTGTCAAAGTTAGATTTAATGGTCATGTTATTTTTGCACCTATTTTGAGAGTTCATGGGTGCTTTTACACCTCCGAAAAGCATTTGGTGTTGGGTGTCCTTTGAGTAAAAGCTCATGTGTATTTTTGCACCTTAACCCTAAAGGAAATTAGGGTGGAAGGGAAATGACCAAATAGGAATCAATTCTGAATTTAAAAAATGAAGTGAATCGTTTGTTCTTAAGGGTAAAAATGGAATGGAAAAGAAAATTCAGGGTGACATAGTTAAAAAAATTTAAAAAATTACCCTGAAATATTTTTTTCAATTTTGTAAAATAGATTTTCAAGGTCATGAAGTAATTTTTCAGTATCCTTAAGTATCTTTTTAGAACCCGTCAATACCATGAAATATTTTTTCAAGATCAGTCATTACCGTGAAATATTTTTTCAATATCCTTAAATAAAATTTTAGGATCAAGAAGTATTTTTTCAGTATCCTTAAGTATCTTTTTAGTTACCGCCAATACCCTCGAATATTTTTTCAAGATCAGTCATTACCCTAAAATATTTTTTTAAAATCATAAAATAAATTTTTAAGATCATGAAGTATTGTTTAGTACCAATTAGTACCCTTAAATATTTTAATTTTGTTTACAAATTTATGTAATTTTTGGTATTTATTATGAAATATAATGTTTATAATATTCAAAATGACCAAATAGGAATCAATTATGAATTTAAAAAATGAAATGAGCCATTCGTTCATAAGAGAAAAAATGGAATGGAAAAGAAAATTAAGGGTGAGATGGTAAAATAAAAAAAAATAAAAAATCCAGAATATTGTAATTATGTATAGACAAACACACATATATGTATATAGATCTATATAGATATACATACATATATATGTATGTATGTGTGTGTATGTATGTATACATATATATATATATATATATATATATATATATTAAGATTTCTCTTTTTAAAATTCATTAGTAAGTGATTTTATTATTTGCTTTGCCCTATTGACCACCACTCTTATCTTATTTATTAAGGCCCTTTTTGGGGAAACCAAAACCTAGCTTTTGGAAACAAAACTTAGGTTTTACCATAAGTTTGCCAGACACCCTTATTTTTGCCAAAATCTAGTATGCATCAAAATCTAGGTTTTGATAAAAGTTTTCCTAACAGTCTATGTTTGTTCAGATGCTATTCTGCATCAAACCTAGGTTTTAGAAAAAAAAAACTATTTTTTTTAGGTTTTTCTCTTCCTTTGCCATCATCAGTATTTTTTCAGTACCAATCACATCTTTAAGTATTTTTTTAGTACCGTAAAATATTTTTTCAAGATCAATCATTACCCAGAAATATTTTTTCAATATCCTAAAATATTTTTTCAAGATCATGAAGTATTTTTCAGTATCTTTATGTTTCTTTTTAGTACCCGTCAGTACCTTGAAATATTTTTTTCAAGATCAGTCATTACCCTTAAATATTTTTTCAATATCGTAAAATAAATTTTCATTATCAAGAAGTATTTTTTCAGTATCCTTAAGTATCTTTTTAGTAACCGCCGAGTACCTAAAATATTTTTTCATATAATAAAATAATTTTTTAAGATCATGAAGTATTTTTTTTTTACACTGTTAATACCCTTAAATATTTTAATTTTGTACACAATTTTATGTAATTTTATGTATTTATTATGAAATATAATCTTTATAATATTCAAAATACAACCTTATCCTTTATATGCAATTATACAAAAAGCTAATGTCATTTTTTGTAAATTTGACCCGAAAAAGCTAATCTAATAACAATATCCAAACACTATCATTTTTATCCAAAAACTATTGGGAAAATCCCATATAAATACCTTATGAATTTGCAAAACCTTCAGGAGCCCTCCAAATTTGTAAAAAGACTGAGAAGAAACAATGACCTATGAGGGATATGCAAATTCGGGTGATATTACCTTTTTGCCCTTAGTTTTAAAAAAATTAAAATGACCCTCGCTGGAGGGCCACCGGCAGCTAGGGTTGGCCACCGGCGATGGTTTTTTTTTTGGAAAATCATTTTGAGGGCCCTTTTTGGTGTAAAAATCCCAAAAAAAGCCCTCAAAATCTGACAATACCTAAAAAGGTCTAAGGCCTTTTCAGGTATTTTCATAATCTTGCGTGAGTTGTTAACGGGGCTGATATAGTTGTTAACGGGTACTGATATAGTTGTTAATGGGGGCTGATTTAGTTGTTAAAAAATTGTTGTTAATGGGGCTGATATAGTTGTTAACTAACAACTATATCAACCAAATTAACAACTTACGTAAGATTTTGAAAATACCTGAAAAGGCCTTAAGGCCTTTTCAGGTATTGTCAGCTTTTGAGGGCCTTTTTTTGGGATTTTTACACCAAAAATGGCCCCTCAAAAGGATTTTCCCTTTGGGGGGGGGGTGGGGGTTTTTTTTTTTTTTTAAAAAAAAAAGATTCATTGAAAGTGTGGGAGGTAGGGTTCGAACTCCCCAACCCCATACCTCCATGGGGCCAAGTGGCCCAACCACTGGGCCACTTGATTCCTTTAATATATATATGCATTAACAAACATATATATATTCTTCTTAACATTTTTTCAACGGCAGTTACAACTTTTTTTTGAGGTTTACTTTTTTTTCATCCTAGGGAAAATAATAATAATGCATTATTACAAATCTTTCAACGGCAGTTGTAACACCCCCCGGGGTGCCGGCATTCTTCACCTTAATCATACGCAGTAGTGTGGCAAAATCAGAAATAGTTCGTTATACTGATATAGCGGAAATTAAATTTGACTACAAAACAAGGGTATTCCCAGTGCTTATACCCCTTTACATTCATTTACAAACAATGATAATTATAACCCAACTAAACACTAATCACTGTAGCCCCTCGGTTCTACAAGATGTCCTTCTGCTAGGCCGTCTTCAAGCAACGCTCCCTCCTCGAACTATGTGCGGCACTTCTCTTCTTGTGCTCACCTGTCTATTGGTTGGTAGTGGAGGGTGAGATTCTGAGAAATCCTAGTAGTAGACAATACCAATACAATGCATGCAAGATAAATGCTAATGTATGATATACTTGCCTTGCACAAACTCATGTTAACATAATGACATATCTGCATCTCAATGCTTCATGCATCATACTTATGGCCATAACATAATCATAAACAGAGCTTCAATCATTCAAGTATGTTAAACATAGCAAGCAATTATAGCAATCAAACATATACATATAAGCAATAATATCAAATACATGCAAGTAAGGTAAGCCCACTACCTTTTAAGGACTATTGTCCTTACACGAGTTCCTCTTTTGTCAACCATTAGGGTTGCTTGAAGTTCCTTCATTCTCCTTCTGGCCCTAAGGACATAACCATACATTTAGAACCAGGGAAAATAAATGTTTATTTTCCTTTTTAACCCTTATTTCATTCAGGTTTAATTAAGTAACATAAACTTGTTACTTTTAGCCTTTATCTTTCACTGCCCTTAAAAGTCAAGCAACTTCAATTATTTTTAATTAATTCCAAAAACATCATTTTAATGCTCCGTAAACTCTCACGTGTTCCTAGAGAAGTATATTTTCATAGAAAAATAATTCCCAAAGTCAGAACACGCCAAATTAATCCCATATTTTTCATTTTCATCGCTGTGCAATTAGAGTTTCAGAAAACATGACTTATCTTTAAAAATTCATATCTAGAGTTCTAGGTGTCCAATTGAGGTGGTTCAAAAACCTACGAACTCCTTGTTAAGTCTAGTTTTTGGGAAAATTGATTCCAGCATTTAATCACACGTAAATCATTCCCATTTCCCAAAATCGTCCAGACTATCCAGATTTATTTTCAAAACTCTGGGTGACTTTGTACAATTTATTTCTCTTCGACCGAAGCTTAGAAAAATACAAAATACCCACCATTTTAAAGATATGCATGTCCTATATCTTATGGAATATTTTCAGAATTTATGAAGAACATTTACCCAATGAAACTACGCTCACAAGATCTTTGGGTTCAGTAGTTCAAAACTTGCAGATTTACCTCTTTCTTTGAACTCGTTATTTTATGTGTAAAACCAGCTTCACAAATTTATTAAAAATCATGTTCCCATACAATTTTGCATAAGGAAAACAATGGTGGTCTCATATTTTCCATATTTCCACGTTTTCTTTGAGTTTACCACAGATTTCAAGATCTGGGTTTTAACTGAAAATTGAAGAACTTGAAGAAGATGAAGGATGTTCTTACAATCCTTAGCATGACAAGTATCATTTAGATAAAAACAAAACTAATCCTTGTTTATCTGGGCCGAAATATACACTCGTTTAGGCTTCCCCAAAAAGCTTTAATCCTCATGGTGACACATCGGCATTTAGGACATAATAAGATCAATACAATTCCTTTATGAGACAAGTGGCAAATGCTAAAATACAAACTCTATAAATACCTTTGCCTTTGTCTATGACTTTTCTTGGTCCCCAAGACTCCTTCTTGAACGAATGGAAGAGTCCTCTAAGGCATCTTGATATGATTCCCGAAAGAAAAGGATGATTGGATCAACAAGGAATGGAATTTCGCACCGAAAATTCAGCCTCCAACACGTCCTGATAAGAACAAAACTTATCTCACGCTATAGATCTCGGATTTGAGTGATTCCAAAATGAGGTAAAAGATGGCTTTCTGAAACACTCTTTTGGCTCAAGAATCACCGAAAAAGGATAAGGGAATCTGGAGGTACGAAACCAACAAATGTAGAACGAAAATTGAAGTTTATGGATTATAGGTAGGTGCCACAATTCCAAAGAATTGATAAGCCCAAGAACGCCACAAGGATTGATGCCCTTGATAAGTTCAGAGATTCTCAAAAGAACCCTAGAGAAGCTTGTCTCTCACCAAAAAGGTTAACTTTGAATTCTGTGTCCCCTCAAAAAAAGCTATGGTGTTCCCTTATATAGTGGACAACATCCATATTGAGTTTAACCTAAATATGCTTACACACAAAGGAAAATAAGCCAGCCCAATAAGCCTTATTACAAAAGATTAACTAAATGTAAGAAAAATAAAACTAAGTGTAGAATTTGGGCCAAGTAAAATAAAGCATTCATGCATATCCTTTGAGGCTTATTCTTCAAGGTCTTCAATCTGAATTAAGTGTATCATTTCGGTCTCTTCTTCCTTTAGACTTGGGCTTGTCTAAAGTAAAGTGGTCACCAAGAGATTTAGAGGCTCTTTAGCCTTTTTAGCTTTTGCTCTTGTCATTGGGGCTCCAAGACCTTGTATGTCCTCCAAGTTTGTTTCCTTTGTCATGCCGCCTCCTACGTCCTCATCACATCTTCATGTGTTTTTGCCATGTGTCCCAAATGTCTTATTTTTGTTTTTTTTTTCCAAAAACGTAGGACATACCTATGTGCTCTGAAATGCCATATACTTACTTATATCGGCAAATTTTTGCTCAACTAATTGTCCTATACCTCAGGACATAGTTGGGTGGCGTCTTTTCCCACTAGATTTGCACCGTATAGGCCTTATGTGCCCCTTTTTCACTAACACTTTAATTCCACAGCTTATACATATTAAGTCCACCGACCCGTATAGCCGAGTTACCTAGTCCCCGAGAGACTTCCTATCTCTCAACATTCTTGGGACTCTTCCCGAATTGAGCTGAGCCGTTTTCCTAATTTAGACTTATTCTCAATTTTAAGGGCCTAAAATTCGGGATGGTACAGCAGTTACAAATCTTTCAATGGCATTTACAATTTTTTTTTTTGAGGTTTACCTATTTTGCCTCTAAGGGAAAAACAAAAAATAAAGCATTTTCACAAATCTTTCAACGGCATTTACAACTTTTTTTGAGGTTTACCCTTTTTACCTCTTAGGGAGAAAAAATTCATTATAACAAATCTTTCAATAGTAGTTACAAATCTTTCAACGAAAAATTACAAAATTTTCAACAGCATCAACGACTTTTTTTAGGTTTACCTTTTTTACCTCTGAGGGAAAAACAAAAAACAAAAGTTGTAAATGCAGTTGAAAAATTTGTAAATTCTGTTGAAAGATTTATAACTATCGTTGAAAGATTTGTTATAATGAATTATTTTTTTGTTTTTCCATCAGAGGTAAACAAGGTAAACCTAAAAAACAAGTTGTAAATGTCGTTGAAAGATTTGTAACTGCTGTTGAAAGATTTGTAATAAGGCATTATTTTTTGTTTTTCCCTTAGAAGCAGAAAATGTAAACCTCAAAAAAAGTTGTAAATGCCGTTGAAAACTTTGTAAATTCCGTTGAAAGATTTGCAACTGCCGTTGAAAAATGTTACGAAGAATATATATATTTGTTAATGCATATATATATATATATTAAAGGAACCAAGTGGCCTAGTGGTTGGGCCACTTGGCCCCCATGGAGGTGTGGGGGATGGGGGGTTTGAACCCCTCCTCTCACACTTTCAACGAATCTTTTTTTTTTTTTTTTTTCAAAAAAAAACCCCACCCCCCCCAAAACCCATCGTAGGTGGCCCACCGAAGAAGAGGGTCATTTTTTTTAAAAAAAAAAGTTATTTAAAACTAAGGGCAAAAGAGTAATTTCACCTGAATTTGCATATCCCTCATAGGTACTTGTGACTTCTCACTCTTTTTACAAATTCAGGGGGCTCCTGAGGGTTTTGCAAATTCATAGGGTATTTATATGGGATTTTCCCAAAACTATTCTCCAAAAGCCATTTTTACCTCGTAAATCCTAAAAGCTATTCTCTAAATGCTAAATCCAAACGGGCCTTTAGTCCTAATTAACTAACTCTTACATACTAAGGGGAGTTAATTAACGCATTAACTATTAACTAAATTTTGAATTATTTCATTATTTATGAATGATTCAAAGAATCAATGTGAATAAGTTCTTTTTGTTTATTGCAATTAAAAAGAGGAAAACTGTGAGTAGAAGGATTTTATAATTTGTGCCTAAATTTTGCATTGTATATCTATCATTTATATCATTCAATCACCAAAATATGCTAAGCTACAAGCTATTCCCGATTGCAAGAGGACAAATTTGGTAAAGTGTTTTCTGTGAAAAAAATTGGTTAAAATTGTTGGGATCCGTACACGCAGCGAAAGTAAAGAACCGTACCTATGCGAACTCGTGAGTGCCTCCTGTTGGAAATTATGCCTTAGGGGCAAGTCATTGTACTTTGAACGTTTATGTTATTTAAAGTATTCTCCTTTAGTTATCATTTCATTTGCATGTTTATAATGATAACTGTATCCTTGGATATATCTTATATATTATTCCAAGTGTCCCTGGTCGGTCATCTACGTGGGAGCGAAGTTGAAATAAGACCAGTATGACTTTTGAAAGACTGACTATCACCCAAGAGGGGGGTGAATTGGGTGTCGGATAACAACTTTTTAAAACTTAGAAAATCTTTTCGCAACTTACTAAAGGAGGTTTGAATGACTGTAATAATTTATAAACCGACAAACAGTCATTCAAAACATATATGCTGGAATGTAAGAGTTTAGGGAAGAGAATATGCAAACAGAGATTTATACTGGTTCGGCCCAATCCTTGACCTACGTCCAGTCCCCAAGCAGCACTTGAGATCTTCCACTATCTCATTGTTTAACCAGGCACAAGAGAAAGGCCTTTACAACCTCACAAGTTTAGCCGGGCACTTGTGCAGCCTTAACAATCTCTTTCTGAGATATCCTCTTACAATTACCAACTCTATACTTAGGATGATCCTTTCACACTAGGACTCACTCCCCCTTACAAGTTGTAATTGTACACTCACACTCAAAGGTTCCACAACCTTGAGATTTGATCACTAAACAGATAATCAAATAAGTGTTTAGACTCTCTCACAGAAAGCAGATGAATAATAATCACCGAAGTACAATACATCTCACTCTCTATGATAAACTATGTAAACATTTGAAAAACAGAGAGTAAATAAGATGAAGATCAGAGTATGAGCATTTTGAAGTTGTAGGCTTGTGTCTTGCTTCTTCTGTCTTGAATCTGCCTTCTTTCATAGGTAGAGATCAATATATGACCATTGGATAAAGAAATATAGCCGTTAGACTCAGATGGAAACTAGCCGTTAGAACTTCGTTTTCTAAACCAGCGACGAATACTCGAGTATTCATTTGGAAACTCGAGTATTGAGGTTGTTGCGTAACTCCAGGTTCCTCTTTGTCTGATCAAAACTCAAGTATTGATATGCAAAATCGAGTATTGGAAGATGCTCTAATGTTTGCTGCTCTCTGGCTGATGGAAACTCGAGTATCCAACTTACATACTCGAGTATTCATCTTGTTGAACTAATCGTCAACTGTCGAAGGTCATACCTCCCTGGTCTGAACTCAGTTTTGGTTCAACTCTTGATGAAAAGCTCTATGAGTCTACTTTCATATGCCACTGGTTTCAACTCAATCGGATTTGTAGTTTGTGAGTTACACTCAAAACATTGAAGCTTGGTTTGTTGTATGGCGTGGATTTATCTGTCAACTTCCACAATTCATATCTCTCTCATATGAACTCCTTTGGGCTTGAATTTTATATTTAAATGACGCATTTGGAGTCTAGTTTCATATGCCACTGATTTCACTTCAATCCGATTTCTGATTTAGGAGATATTAACAAATTACCAGACATCGCCCGTGCTGAACGTGAAACAAAGCTGATCATCGCTGCATACTCGAGTATTGACTTGGATACTCGAGTATTCCCAGTCCAGAGACGCCAGAGATGCTGAAGACACTACAATACTCGAGTTTTAAGTTCCAAACTCGAGTATTGAGTTTCATGCTCAAGTTTTCTCATACCAGAGGAGCAAATCACAGTAGTGAAGTAGGAAACTCGAGTTTTGAGTTGGAAACTCGAGTTTTCTCATCCTGAAGCTGATTTTTGCTGACTCTAATTCTTAATTGAGCCATTCCAACTTCCATATGATCTTGAAGGCTTCTAGCATCAATGTAAGAACTGGAATAATGATATCTTCATTCCATTCAACAAGTTCTTCCTTTTTCCATCTCCCGACTTGATCATTCTTCATCATTTAATTCTTCTTTTCTTCTCTTCTCTTCTTCTCTTGATCATTTTCCACAATTCAATTCTTTCTTTCTTCTCTTCTCTTGATCATTCTCTATCATTCAAATTGTACTCATTATTCTTTGCTAGTTCCTCAATATCTTCTCTTCTATATCCATAAAGCCGAGCCTATGCTGAACTTGTTTCAGAATTTAATGTGTTGACTTTCCGTATCAGCACTATTCATGTATACTCCACTGTAGCTCAAATATGATGAAGTTTCATTCCATCTTCTCTTTAATCATAGAGACTTCCAGTATCTCATATAGGAACATATAGTGCAAGTTCTTCATTCTTTAATCCCTTATCTCCTTTTCTTCTTGATTATTCCCAAAATATTTTGATAGCTTCTTGCTTCCTTGACATTCTCTGCAATTTCTTCTTTATGTAATCTCTTATCTCTTTTTTGATTATTCTCCATGATTCAACTTGGACTAATCTACATTAAACATAGTAGTTAGTCAATGTAGGAGATAAATATATTATGTGAACTTTTTGCTCTTAATAATGGCATCTATATTAGACATCATCAAAACTAATCATATCTAACAACTTTGATGAGTATAGAGATACAAATCAAAGTCATAGGCACTTGTAAGAGTACAAGGTGCTGGACCGACCCACTATGAGAAAGCTGCATGGATGGATTAAGTCAGAAGCTTTTCGCATCTATAACCGCGTCACAATGCCCTTTGACCTGAGATCATCATGGATTCCTACATGAGAGTCGTTGACCTTTGACCTAGTCAAAAGTCACCTTTGGCCGGGTGATGATAAAGGCTTGGATCGGGATCAATGGTTTTCATGCAGAGGAATGTGAATGGTCAAGATGGAATTTGTCCCTCACATTTGTAGAGAGATAATACTGGGCCCCTCGATGAGTGAGTCTGAGAAATGTATGGCCATACTACGATGGAAAGGAGTTTCCATATCAATTATTAGACTACTCAAGAATCTAGAAAGTAATGGTCAAGAACAGGAAGTTGACATTATCCATGCCTCATCCTTGACCAAATTATCACGTGACAAAAGGGACGTGACATGGTTGTATGATAGGTTGTATCGCATTATTGATCCCCATATGAATTGGGAAGTCGCAATGTCATGCTAGAGGCCACTTGCGACTTGTGGGCTGGTATGTATTCATCCACTGCCAATCTTATGTGGGCCTACAGGGTCACACACAAGAATAGCCCAACACGAGCAATAATGTTCAGATTCATTGAATATTATATGTGTCTATGATTTAATGAATCTTGTACTTATTCTAGGATGAATATATATATATAATTTTGAAATTAATTAATAATATTATTATTTAATGATGATATTATTATATAATATTTGTTTTGTATTTAATTTATTTGATAAATTAAATATTTAAAACTAATAGAGATATTGTATCTCAAATTTAATTTTCGAATAAAGATATCATATATCGATTTAATTTGAATTGAGATATAGTATCTCGTATTTAATTAAATAGATAGATATCATATCTCGATTTAATTTATAAAGATAAATTAAATTAGTCGGCTTTTAATTTGGATTAAATGAATAGATTAGATTAGATCTGTTGGATGATTTAATTAATATATTAATCCAAACTTGTTTTCCAAGATTGATTTAGATTAATCTTGAATATTTTAATATGACCCAATTAGGGTTTGAGAAACTCTATATAATGGAGCTTTAGTCGTATTGAAATGAGTGAGGCAAGCTATGAAAGAAATCCTAGAGAGAAAAACGCGAGACACAAAAGAGAAGGCGCTAGCACGCTGTCGTATGTGTTGGAAGAGCTGTTCGGTGTGGATACCGGTAGAGGGAGGAGACTCAAAAAGTCTGCTTCTGTTTGATCGAACGAGATGGCACCACATTCAAGACGTACGACGGTCGATACGCATGAAGCGGGAGATGCGCACCAGACCGGATCGAACGAAACTCTCAACCCTTCGCATAGGTATGGTTTTTCTAACGAACCTTGATTTAAACGCCGTTGATATATCTTCTTTGGGATTCGAAAGTTTTTTTTTTATTCCACTGCATGAACGGATCCCAACATCTCGTTCAATTCGATCTCGTGTGCGTGCTACTCGATCAACAGGAGCCGACACTTTGAATCCACTCCCTCTACCGGTATCCACACGAACAGTCTCCAACGCCGACGGCAGCGTGCTAGCGCCTTCAGTATTTTCGCATCTCTTCTTTTCTCTTAAGGGTTTCTCGTAGCTTTTCTAATACATCTTGCAAAATGTCTCATAGGTTTTTCAAAACCCAATAAGCATATTATATATTCAAAATTAATCATTATTAATCTTGAAATTTGAATTTGGATTAAAATAATATATTAATTAAATCTATCCAATAGATCTAATCTAATCTATTTATTTAATCCGAAGTAAAAAGCTTTGTTGATTTAATTTATCTCTATAAATTAAATCTGAGATATGATATCTATCTATTAATTAAATCTGAGATATTATATCTCAATTCAAATTAAATCGAGATATATGATATCTTTATTCGAAAATTAAATTTGATCAGATACAATATCTCTATTTGTTTTTAGATATTCAATTTATCAAATAAATTAAATACAAAATAGATATTATATAATAATAGAGTAAATACCCTTTCTTGTCCCTGACAAAAAACACAGACCCCATTTTGGTCCCTTACAAAAAAATCGACCCTTATTCATCCTTTTTATGGACTAAAAAGGACCTTTGGAAATTTTTGTGGGATCAAAATGTCAACCAATCGACCCTTATTCGTCCATTGTATGGACTAAAAAGGACCTTTTTTTTGTAAGGGACCAAAATGGGGATCGTGTTTTTTTGTCAGGGACCATAAAGTGTATTTACTCATAATAATATTATAATCTCTATTAAATAATAATATTATATTATTTTTGAATTTAATAATACACACACACACACACATATATATATATATATCCATCCTAGATTAAATGCAGTATTCATTAAATCCTAGACATATCTAAGATTCAATGAATCTGGACACTATTGCTCGTGTTGGGCTATTCTTGTGTGCAACCCTGCAGGCCCACATGAGAATGGCAGTGGACTAATTGTTAGTTCTCTGTGTTTTGATGATAACTAACAATTGTAAACACAAGTTAAAGTTTGTCTTGGTAAAGTATAAAACCTTGCTGTCAAGAGAATACTCAAGTATTGGTTTCAATACTCAAGTATTGAGTTGACAGAGAATGGCTCATTTTCATAAAGATAAGCAATACTCGAGTATTCCTCTAAATACTCAAGTATTGAAGTTACAGAGAGCATTCCAAGTTTTTCACTATGAGTCAATACTCAACTATTGGTATGAATACTCGAGTATTGACCATACAGAGACTCTTTCGCTAAAAGGCAAAATTGTCAGTACTCAAGTATCCATTTGAATACTCAAGTATTGGTTATAAAGAGAGTCACCAAAGTATTCCAACATGTGAATACTCGAGTATTGGTATGAATACTCGAGTATTGGACTTTAAAAAGTTTTTCAAGCCTTACACATGTTTATGAATACTCAAGTATTGAAATGAAACTCAAATATTGTTTTGAGAGAAACTTTTCCAAGTTTTTGAAAACATCTGAATACTCAAGTATTGGCCATACAGAAAGGCTTGCTATTCACAAGTGAGTTGAATACTCAAGTATTAAAGTGAATAATCAAGTATTGAGTTGGAAAAGATTTCACAAAGTTTTTCAAGCAATTTGAGAAATCAAGTATTGATTTGAATACTCAAGTATTGAGGTTTTGGACTTAAACTTATTTTCACATAAAAGGTTCAAAACTCGAGTATTGGTTCCAATACTTGAGTATACACGTCAATACTCGAGTATTCATCTTCTAGAGAGGCACTTCATGATTTGAGCTTTTCCAAGTTTTCAAGTATTGAGTTGAATACTCGAGTATTGGGCATACAGAGAGCTTGGCTCCTTTTTCAAATGTTTTGAGAAATCAAGTATTGATTTGAATACTCAAGTATTGAGGTTTTGGACTTAAACTTATTTTCACATAAAAGGTTCAAAACTCGAGTATTGGTTCCAATACTCGAGTATTTGTCTTACTCAAAGAAATGGTCCAAAGCTCAAATCATGAAGTGCCTCTCTGGAAGATGAATACTCGAGTATTGACATGTATTCTCAAGTATTCATATTAGTGCACAGTGACATACTCGAGTATTGAAGAACATACTCGAGTATTGGTCGCGGGTTTTGAAAATCAAGTTCAACGAATTTGTGAAAACCTATTTGTTTGATCTCAATACTTGTCATTATTATTCTCTGATATTCCCAGCTATGTTTAACCACTTTGTTAGTGAGTTTCAGATGAATTAGAGAATACTTATTGAAGGTTTAAAGCAAAAGCAAAAAGCATGTCAGAACATTAAATGCTAAACCCATAAAGTTGCATACTGTTAGGTAATCCTCCTGCACACGCTTAGCAAAGAATTAAAGAATGTTTCTACATCCAGCAGTTGCCATTCCAACGGATTAATTTTCAAGAAGTCAACTATGAACTTCTGCACAGCTGGATTAAGTGAAGATTAGTGAGAGAAGACACCAAAACTGCCTCCAACAGCTAGATTAACACTTCAACGGATATATGGAGTTAGCAACAGTCATTTAATGCACTCTTAGTATAAATAGAGTAGCATTCAATTTCTCTCAACAACCAAGACAGCAGAAAACGAAAATCATTCAAAGTTTCCAACTACTCTTGAGTTTTTATGTGTAAAGTATCTATTGATACATTAAGCTTCAGTGTTTAACATTATCCACTCTTAAGAGAGAGTTTCTTACTTGAAAATCATTTATTGTAAATAATCACAAGTTAGGGGACTTGGTGATTGGGTTCATTGATTGCAACTTGTAAGGGGGAGTAAGTTCTAGTGAAAGAATTACTCTTGAGTACAGAGTGTGTAATCAATCGTGATAGTGAAATCCCAGAGTGTCTGGGGACTGGATGTAGGGCAAGATATTGGACCGAACCAGTATAAATCCTTGTGTCTTGCTCTTCTACTCTCATCTTAGTTCATCTCTATTTTTAGTGTTAAAAAACAGAGCAAGCAGAAAAGATTTTTTAAATAATCCCCAATTCACCCCTCGCTTGGTGATTAAGCTCCACTTTCAATTGGTATCAGAGCCAGGTCTTCTCTGAAGAGATTAACACCTCAAGAAGGATCACTATGGAAGGTATTCTACATGATGGAGCTTTGATCAACCGACCACCAGGATTCACTGGAGAGCACTACTCATTCTGGAAAAGCAAATTCAAAGTCTTTGTAATGGCTTCTGAGTATGGTCTTTGGAGTGTATTCGAAAGAGGAGATTATGTTCCATCAACTACTGAAGATGGAGTAAGAACTCCAAAGCTCGAAGAAGAATACAATGAGAATGACAAGAAGCTGGTCACTCTCAATAGCAAGGCTGTTCTCATGCTCCAGAGTGCCTTAAGTTAAAGTGAATACTTTCGAGTATGCACTAAAACTTCTGCTAAAGCAATGTGGGATGCCTTGGAGTTGGCTCACGAAGGAACCACTGGAGTCAAGGAGAATAGAGTTAACACCCTTATGACTGAGTACGACCTTCTTCGTATGAAGTCAGGGGAATCGATTGGTGAGTTCCGGCTTAGATTCACTCATCTGATCAACCAACTTGCTGCATTGGGGAAAAAGTCTATGATAAACCAGTTAAAGTCATAAAAATCTTGAACATTCTCAGCAAGGAATGAGAAGCCAAGGTTACTGCCATCGAAGAAGCTCATGGCGCATCAATGGCATCTATAGCAGCCTTATTTGGTAGCTTATCTGAATATGAAGGCAAGGTCACGTTCAGAAAGGGACTTGATGAAATCAATAGCAAGAGCAAAGGAATTGCTCTTAAGGCTATCAAAGAAGCTAAAGAGACAGATGATGATGAAGAAGAAGACGAAGAAAAAGAGCTTGGCATGATCGTTTGAAGATTTAAAAGATTCTACCGAAAGGATCAAGGATACAAGAAATTTCACAAAGGCAGCTCCAGCACTAAAACAAAGAAGCAATTATCTGCTATGAGTGCGAGAAGCCTGGCCACATCAAGTCTGAGTGCCCCCAGTTGAACAACAAGGACAAAGAAAAGAAGAAGTTCAACCGATTCAAAAAGAAAGCATATGTCTCAGCTATTTGGGGAGATAGCTCATCGATGAAGATGAAGGCGATGAGGAAGACAAAGCAAATATCGTTTAGTTCTTTGAAGAAGAAGAGCAACATGACAACAATGATGAGGTATACGATTCAAAACCATCTTATGATGAATTGCTTCTTGAGTACATTGTTGTTCAAACAAAATTTGAAAAACTTGCTGAAAAATATCTTGCTTTGAAAAAGAAAAATATAACTCTTGAACAGCAAGTTGAAAAGTATTCCCACCTTGAAAATGCTGTTTGTGAAGATTGTCTTGATCTAAAGGAAAAGAACTTACATCTTACAAAGGTACTTGAGAAATTCACTAGAGGTAGTGAAATGCTCAATGTCATCTTGAAAGAACAAAGATTTACAAATGATAGATCAGGAATTGGTTACAAACCAAATTTTGATAAGAGAAAAGACTTATATGAACTACTTTAGAAAATCTGTTCATTCTTCAAATCCTTTTGCTCATTGCAATTATTGCAATCGTAAAGGTCATACTACTTCTTCTTGTTTTCATAAAAAGGAAAGAAAGAGTAAACCTTTAGGAAATTATCAATGGGTTCCAAAGGGATCTTACAAGATTCCTATGACACAAACTAACCCCAAAGGACCCAAGAAAAGATGGGTACCTAAGACCTGATCTATTATGTTTTGCAGGTTTGTCTAAGAGCATCAAAATCCAACAAATGGTACATTGATAGTGGATGCTCTAGGCACATGATGGGAGACCAGTCCAAATTTGCTTCAATCAAGCCCAAGGATGGTGGCAAGGTGACCTTTGGTGGAGATCAACGGAAAGATTCTTTGGAATTGGTGAAATTGGCAACAATGAAGGACACTAATCAAAGATGTCTACCTCGTGGAAGGACTTTGCCACAATCTCCTCAGTGTAAGCCAAAGCACTGACAAAGGTAACTTAGTTATCTTCAATTCTGAGGAGTGCCTGATTGTGAGTAAGGATGTTCTCTCTTTAGAAAACATAAAATCAAAAGCTTTATTTAGAGTCCCTAGAGATGACAATTGTTATACACTTAATCTCTCTAGTAATGGTTCTGTTTTTGAAAAATGTTTTGTGAGTAATTTTGATGAGAGTTGGCTGTGGCACAAGTGATTAGCTCATGTCGATATGATTCAACTTGACAAATTACTTAAAAAGGATCTGGTCATTGGTGTTCCAAAACTTCGATTCAAAAATGACATGATTTGTGATGCTTGCCAAAAAGGGAAACAAACCAAATCTTCTTTCAAATCTAAAAATGAAGTTTCAACTAATAGACCTCTCCAACTAATCTTTATACTTTGGTCATAGTTGATGATTTTTCTAGATTTGCTTGGACTATCTTCTTATCCTCTAAAGATGAAACATTTGATCTGTTTGTTTGTTTTGCCAAGAAGGTCCAAAACGAGAAAGGTTTCTCAATTTCAGGAATTCGAACTGATCATGGGGAAGAATTCGAAAACCATGCATTTGTCGAGTTCTGTGACAACAATGGTATAGATCACAACTTCTCAGCCCCAAGGACTCCTCAACAAAATGGTGTTGCGGAGAGAAAGAATAGAGTCCTCACCGAGATGGCTAGAGCTATGCTGAATGAAAACAACACTTCTCAAGTGTTATGGGCTGATGCAATGAGTACAGCATGCTACATCTCAAATCGGGCATATCTCCGGAAGAAGTTGAACAAGACTCCCTATGAACTGTAAAAAGGAAGAAAGCCAAATTTGGGACATCTACATGTGTTTGGATGTAAGTGTTTCATCCACAACAATGGTAAGGATAACTTGGGAAAATTCGATCCCAAGGCAGATGAAGGTATATTTTTAGGCTATTCAAATAGGAGTAAAGCTTATAGAGTTTTTAATACTCGTACTCAAATAGTTGAAGAGTCTATGCATGTTGTTTTCTGTGAATCCAAAACTGATAAATCCTTGGATGATGAAGAGGAAAATGTTTTCAAAAATCAATTCTTTTTGAAAACTACTCCTGCATCTATCAAAAATCTTGAAAATATGTTCGAGTCTGATCCCCAAAATAATCTTGAAAATTCTGATCAGTCTCAGCCTAGAGCTTGGAAGTTCATAAGGAATCATCCTTTGGACCAAGTAATAGGTGATGTAAATCAAGGAGTAAGAACCAGAAACAACACTTTGAATGAAGTAATTTTCTATGCATTTATTTCTCATATGGAACTCTCTAAGATTGATGAAGCCTTTTCAGACAATGATTGGGTGATAGCAATGCAAGAGGAGTTACATCAATTTGATAGAAATCAAGTTTAGGATTTGGTACCTAGGCCCAAAGACCATCCGGTCAATGGCACCAAATGGGTATTCAAGAACAAACGAGATGAATCAACAATCATTATCTGTAAAAAGGCAAGATTAGTTGCTAAAGGCTATAATCAAGAAGAAGGAATTGATTATGAAGAAACTTATGCTCCAGTGGCAAGATTGGAAGCCATAAGAGTTCTTCTAGCCTTTGCTTGTGTCAAAGGATTCGAGCTATATCAAATGGATGTAAAAAGTACTTTTCTAAATGGTTTTATTCAAGAGGAAGTTTATGTAGAACAACCTCTCGGTTTTGAAAATGATCATCATCCAGATCATGTATATCGTCTCAAAAAGGCATTATATAGTCTTAAACAAGCTCCTAGAGCTTGGTATGAGCGATTAAGCAAGTTCCTTCTTGATCAAGGATTTATTAGAGGAAAAGCAGATACAACTCTCTTCATAAAGAGTAATAAGCTTGGTGAAATTTTAATTGTTCAAATATATGTTGATGACATTATATTTGGTGCTTCTAATGATGCTTTGTGTGAAGATTTTACTAAGAATATGCAGGGAAAATTTGAGATGTCCATGATGGGAGAACTCAACTATTTCCTTGGTATGCAAATCAAGCAAAGAAAAGATGAAATCTTTATATCACAGACCAAGTATCTCAATGATCTGCTGAAGAAGTTTGGGATGGACCAATGCAATGGAGCTGATACTCCAATGAGCTCAACCACTTCTTAGGATGCTGATGAAGAGGGCAAGGACTTCAACATCACAAGATATAGAGGAATGATTGGATCATTGCTCTATCTTATTGCAAGTCGCCCTGACATCCAATTCAGTGTGGGGATGTATGCAAGATTCCAGTCTGCTCCAAAGGAGTCTCATGCTGAAAATGTGAAGACAATCTTCAGATATCTTGCTGACACAAAGACCCTTGGATTGTGGTTTCCCAAAGGTCAACCTGAACATTTGGTGGCATATTTAGATTCGGACCATGCCGGCTATAAGATGGATAGAAAAAGCACAAGTGGCCAATGTGAATTTCTTGGTGGCTCACTTGTCTCATGGTTCAGCAACAAGCAAACAAGAGTAGCTGTGTCTTTTACTGAAGCTGAATATGTAGCTGCCTCAAGTTGTTGTGCTCAAGTCCTATGGCTCAAGTAATAACTATCTGACTTGGGAATCAACCTGAAGGAGATCCTAATATTGTGTGACAACACAAGCATAATAAGCTTGGCCAAGAATCCAGTTCAACATACTCGAACCAAGCATATTGATGTGAGACATCACTTCATAAGGGATCATGTTCAGAAGAAGGATGTCAAGGTCATGTTCATCCCCACACATCTTCAACTTGCTGACATCTTCACCAAACCTCTAGCCAAAGAACAATTCAATTTCATAAGAAGAGAATTAGGAATGGTAAATCCCAATGAGTTGTAAGTATCTCTCTCTATCTCAATGATAGTTATGGTTTTGATGATTATTAGAAACTAATTTAAGCATCCGAGTATCTAGCTATGGTTTATGCAGGATGCTTGAAACTTTGGTATTTGCTGTCAAAAGGAAGCAATACTCGAGTATACCGGGGTCAGAGAGAAACTTTGAGTTTTGGTGAGAAGCAATACTTGAGTATGGGAATGAATACTCAAGTATCCAAGTAAAGTGTTGAATACTCGAGTATTGGTCAGGAATTTCAAAGGTTCACCTCACACCTTTGAAGTCCAGGTTAGTGAAATTTTTACTTCAATACTCGAGTATTGAAGTGAATACTCGAGTATAGCATTGCATATATATATATATATATTCACTATTCATGTTCTTCATTACTCGACCCAACACTCAATCTTCCTCTCTCTGATTCTCGTCATTCTCTACCAAATCCCTCTCTCTAAACACAGAAATGGCTTCTAAATCTTCTTCTAAAGCCATTCTCGACGTTGATTCCAACCAGGAAGGCGCGAAATCCAACTCTCCATCTCATCCTCCTCCTCCACCAAGACCCCTGAGGATGAAATCAATTCCAAATCGCCTTCATCATGGGATTGATCAATCGATTAGGGGAATAAGCAAGAGGATACCTGAAGCTTCCTCTCCTAACCCTAAGAAGAAAGGGGTTTCATTCGAGCAACCCATTCTGTCACCTCTAAGGAAGAAGAGGTCTGCTCCTGAACTAGTCAAAGGGAAAGGAAAGAAGAAGGTGGCTGAATCATAAAAGTCAAAGCCTGCTAGGAAGAAAAGAGCTACTTCCTCCTCCTTCCATTCTTCTCAGGGCCAATCTTCCTCCAAAGCCACTTCATCTTCTCACACTCACTCTAAGGAGACACCTTCAGTGATGGCCAATGTTGTAGAAGATATCTATAGGAATCTAGATCCTCCCAGAGGTTTCACAATTGCCAACACTTTTCTTTCTAATGCTCAGAATGCCAAGTTCAAAGAGAAATACATGAAGAAAGACTTATGCCCTGTGGTTGCAGTGGACTTGGTTCAGTTGCAACAAGATTGTAATATCAATCTATCTTCGTGGTTTGCACCCTATGAGACCTTCATATCTATTTCAACTCCTTATACTCCTAATCTAGTTAGATTATTTTATTTCAATATAGAGTCTACCAACATTCTTGATTCAGATGGGGAGTTAGTTGAGGAAAGAGTGACTACCAGTGTCAAAGGTGTCAAATTCACCTTGTCTGCTTCAATCCTAAACACCATTATGAAAATTGCCAATCCTCCTCCTGTCAACACTCCAATTTATAGCAACCAAGAAATCTTCTCTACCTTGAGACCCAATGAGGAGTTTCCTGAGAACCAGAGTCATACACTCTCTTTTAAACTAGGGTTCATGTCGCCTATCAACAGAGTTCTCTGGTATATCTATTCCAGAAACTTTGTCCAACAAGGGGGGAGCTTCACCCATTTTTCTCAAAAAACTATCGCTTTTTCACTGCATTTGTGAAAAAGAATCCCCTAAACCTTGGCCACTGGATTTTTCAGGACATGATCAAATTCAAATTTTCATCTAGAAAGAATTCCTACATACCTTTTCCTTCACTCATATCTGTCATCCTCTTCTACCGTAAGATTTGGTATGTTGATGCTGTTGAGAGTTTGAAGTACCCACCCTTCTTTGGCAAGGCACAGCTGAATTTGATGAAGCTTAACTTTGAAGCAGAAGGTTCTGGCCAATCTCGGGCTCCTTCGAGATCACAAGCAAGAGCCTCTCAGTCAAGAGCACATGAAGCTCAATCTGCTCCTCCTCCACAATCATCTCTACCTTCTGACTTTGGTGACAGAGTCAAGGCCATTGTAGATGCAGCCATTGCCTCATTGTCTATCATATTGGAATATGAAATAGGAAAGCTAGTGCATGAGGTTCGACAAGGAAATCATGAGATGGTTGATACTCAGGATGCCATGAAAGAGCAAATTGACAACCTCCTTGTTCAGAACAAAGAGTTTGAGAACAAAGTTGATGAGCTTACTCGAAAGAATGATGCACTTTCTGATCAGGTGATTGATCTTGATGCCAGAACATCCACTCACATAGTCACCACTGGCCTTGTAAGCAATAGCATGGACAAGATCATGGCTCACTTCAAGATTGGCACCTCTGCTGATCCTAGCTCTTCCATGCCTCAATCTGTTCCTGAGCCTTCCCCTTCATCTCCACCATTTGTCTTTCATACTTCACCCATCACCACCTCCCCAACTGAGGCTTCTACTCCTATCCTTGAAACTTCACCTATGCCTGCCTCCACTCCTACCACTGAGATTCTAGCTTCTCCATCTCCAACTACACCTACTACTGAGGTCTTTCATCTCTCTCAGACAACCACAACTGAGATTTTCCATCCTTCCCCTTCTCTTATCTCAGCTCCATCCCCATTTGAAGATGACAAAGGGGGAGAGAAAGGCAAAGAAGAGTAGGTAGAATTTGAGTGTTGGAAGTCTGTAGGAATTGTAGGTTGTTATGTATTAGGTTGATATGTATTTTGATTTGATTCTGTCATGTTACATGTAATGCATTTTGACTTTCCAATGAATGTGCAATCTCTCATGCTTCTGCTATCTCTGATATCTTGTCATTCTGAATACTTTAAATGAGCAAATTCAGTTTTCTAAATAGCTAAGTCTTTCAAAACGTCAAAATGCCTACCTTTATGAACACTTCAGTAACTTGAAACTTCTGTCAAATGCAAAACACAATTCAAGACACAAACTTTCTCAAATTCTAGCAAACTTGGTTTACAAGTGTTGTCATCATCAAAAAGGGGGAGAATGTTAGTTCTCTATGTGTTTTGATGATAACTAACAATTGTAAACACAAGTTAAAGTTTGTCTTGGTAAAGTAGAAAAACTTGCTGTCAAGAGAATACTCAAGTATTGGTTTCAATACTCAAGTATTGAGTTGACAGAGAATGACTCATTTTCATAAAGATAAGCAATACTCGAGTATTCCTCTGAATACTCAAGTATTGAAGTTACGAAGAGCATTCCAAGTTTTTCACTATGAGTCAATACTCAAGTATTGGTATGAATACTCGAGTATTGACCATACAGAGACTCTTTCGCTAAAAGGCAAAATTGTCAATACTCAAGTATCCATTTGGATACTCAAGTATTGGTTATACAGAGAGTCACCAAAGTATTCCAACATGTGAATACTCGAGTATTGGACTATCAAAAGTTTTTCAAGCCTTACACATGTTTATGAATACTCAAGTATTGAAATGAAAACTCAAGTATTGTTTTGAGAGAAACTTTTCCAAGTTTTTGAAAACATCTAAATACTCGAGTATTGGCAATACAGAAAGGCTTGCTATTCACAAGTGAGTTGAATACTCAAGTATTAAAGAGAATACTCAAGTATTGAGTTGGAAAAGATTTCACAAAGTTTTTCAAGCAATTTGATTACTCGAGTATTGGGCATACAGAGAGCTTGGCTCCTTTTTTCAAATGTTTTGAATACTCAAGTATTGAGGTTTTGGACTTAAACTTATTTTCACATAAAAGGTTCAAAACTTGAGTATTGGTTCCAATACTCGAGTATTGGTCTTACTCAAAGAAATGGTCCAAAGCTCAAATCATGAAGTGCCTCTCTGGAAGATGAATACTCGAGTATTGATGTGTATACTCAAGTATTCATATTAGTGCACAGTGACATACTCGAGTATTGGTCGCGGGTTTTGAAAATCAAGTTCAACGAATTTGTGAAAACCTATTTGTTTGATCTCAATACTTGTCATTATTATTCTCTGATATTCCCAGCTATGTTTAACCACTTTGTTAGTGAGTTTCAGATGAATTAGAGAATACTTATTGAAGGTTTAAAGCAAAAGCAAAAATCATGTCAGAACATTAAATGCTAAACCCAGAAACTTGAATACTTTTGGGTAATCCTCCTGCACACGCTTAGCAAAGAATTAAAGAATGTTTCTACATCCAGCAGTTGCCATTCGAACGAATTTATTTTCAAGAAGTCAACTCTGAACTTCTGCATAGCTGGATTAAGTGAATATTAGTGAGAGAAGACACCAAAATTGCCTCCAACAGCTAGATTAACACTTCAACGGATATATGCAGTTAGCAACGGTCATTTAATGCACTCTTAGTATAAATAGAGTAGCATTCAATTTCTCTCAACAACCAAGACAGCAGAAAACGAAAATCATTCAAAGTTTCCAACTACTCTTGAGTTTTTCTGTGTAAAGTATTTGTTGATACATTAAGCTTCAGTGTTTAACATTTTCCACTCTTAAGAGAGAGTTTCTTACTTGAAAATCATTTATTGTAAAGAATCACAAGTCAGGGGACTTGGTGATTGGGTTCATTGATTGCAACTTGTAAGGGCGAGTAAGTATAAATCCTTGTGTCTTGCTCTTCTACTCTCATCTTAGTTCATCTCTGTTTTTAGTGTTAAAAAATAGAGCAAGCATAAAAGATTTTTTAAATAATCCCCAATTCACCCCCCTCTTGGTGATTAAGCTCCACTTTCACTAATACTGTACCAGTCCACAAGTTGCAAGCAGCCTCTAACAAGACATTGTGACTACCCAATTCATATGGGGATCGATGATACGATACAATCTATCATACAACCATGTCACGTCCCTTTTGTCATGTGATAATTTGGTCAAGAATGAGGCATATATATTGTCAAACTCCTGTTCTTGACCATTACTTTCTCGATTCTTGAGTAGTCTAACAATTGAAATGGAAACTCCTTTCCATCCAGTATGGCCATACATTTCTCAGACCCACTCATCGAGGGGCCCAGTATTATCTCTCTACAAATGTGAGGGACAAATTCTATCTTGACCATTAACATTCCTCTGCATGAAAACCACTGATCCCGATCCAAGCCTTTATCATCACTCGGTCAAAGGTGACTTTTGACTAGGTCAAAGATCAGCGACTCATCATGTAGGAATCCATGATGATCTTAGGTCAAAGGGCATTGTGACGCGGTTATTCTTGAGAAAAACTTATGACTTAATCCATGCAGCTTTCTCATAGTGGGTCGGTCCAACACCTTGTACTCTTACAAGTGCCTATGACTTTGATTCGTATCTCCATACTCATCAAAGTCATACTGGTTTTATTTCATCTTCGCTCCCGCGTAGATGACCGATTAGGGACATTTAGGAAAATCTATAAGATATATCCAAGGATACAGTTATCACTATAAACATGCAAATGAAAAGATAACTAAATGGAGAATACTTTAAATGACATTAACATTTAAAGTACAATGACTTGCCCCTAGGAAATAATTTTCAACAAAAATTGCATTATATTTTAGGAAAAATTAGAATGAATGACTTAGAGTAAAAGATATTTATGGAGAATGACCATAAAAATTGTAATTATTTAGAAGGACCAAATATAAAAATATAAAATTACAAGTACTAAAATTCCCCTAAGAAAATCTTCCGCATTCCCTCCTACATTCTTTTCCCTATTCTATTTTTAAAACTAATACAAAATTCTAAGTTTCATTAAATTAAACAATAATTTTTTCAATTTTTAAATTCAACAAAAATTTTAATTAAAAATGGAATTATATAATTTTAATAAGAGTCAAGGTCTTTAATAATTTATCATATATGTTAAACCAAGAAAGCTTGTATGATTTATTTTGGTTTTAGAAGCAATATATGTGGGTTAAAACATTCATGATATTTTAATAAAATTAAAAAACTAAATTAACCATTTATATCTTGAAAAATATGAAATGATTTTATTTTTATTTTTATAAAAAGAATATAATTGATATCAACATTGATAATATAAATCGAGCAACTTGATAATATAAATTGGTGAAAAATAAAAATTAAGAAAAATATGAGTTTAACAGTTGTTAATTAAATAATATATTGAAAAAAAAAAAGATATAATCATATCATGATGGGTAGTTTTAGTTTTAATTTTAGTTATTTTTTAATTATAAATACAAGAGATAATACATTAGGTTTGATTAGAGGCAATTTAGTAATTTTAAATTTATATTATTATGTTCGGTCCTTCTAAGTAATTACAATTTTTATGGTCCTTTATAATAAATATTATTTTCTCTAGGTCCTTTATTTTAATTTTCCCTGTATTTTAATTTTATCCACTATATTTAATCAAATTTCTCCTGTAACTTGGTTCAAAGTGGACTCTTTTTAAGTTTTTGCACTATTTGTAAGCTTGACTATGAACACAAAAACCAATACTTATATACATTAATTAGGCAGACAACCAGGGGTGACATGAGGATGAATAATTACAAAAATTTTACATGGTAATGGAAATAAAGAATGTCCTACATAAGTAAAAAATCCAAGCACACACTTGAAGAAACGAATGACAAAAAAGTTTTAAAAATTTAACGATCAATTCATTTAGATATATGCCTTCATATCCATTTGTTGATTAATGGTTTGTATCATGTCTTATTCCATCTATACATACAATTATTCTTCCTTCATTTATTATGTTGATTTTAAAAGAGAGTAGTTCATATATTATTTCCTTGTTTGTTTAGCTAATACAAAGTCACATGATGACTCCATTTTAATGTTATACGAATGCGTTTAATTTCCTAAGAATTCGTCTCCATGATGTCTCAACAAGTTTTAATGACGAGATGATAATGATGATGCCCTACTCAATATCTACTTAGTGAAAATTCCATTTTGTAATTGAAAATATATTTAAGTAATTATATTATTATTTATTCTTTATATGATCAAAATTTGAAAATTTTAAATTAGAGACAAAAATATTTAGCGATGAGCATTGGAGATGAAATAGCGACGGAACTTAGAGACGAATTATTTTCATCACCAATTTCCATCAAAAATCAAGAATAAGTTATCCCCAAAATTAGTAATGGAATAGCGAGGGAATAATGCCATCAGGGAACCTACAATATTGCCATCAAGAATCCAAAATCTTGGTGTGCCCAATTAACCTAACTTACGACGCATGCACCTTCAATAATACCATGAGGGAATTAGTATGTATGTGTGTCTAAACGATGCATTTAAATTATGTAATCATAGAAGAAGATATTTACTTTAAAAATAAGGTCACCATTGCATTAGTAAGCTCCTTTTTAGGAGCCATTAGGGACAACATATCCTTTGTATCAATGAAAACTGGTTGCCTATAAGGGAGGCCTACAACTTCATTGACAGGCCATGATCCTATTCCAAAAGATCGATTGAATGCCATAAGGATAATTTGATCATTGGCATCCAACTTAGGCTTGTCAACAACTTCAAGGGCTGGATCTTTAGAAGGGGTTTTTATCAGGATTTGATCATGTGGACCATAAACATATACAAGCTTCTTTGGCCACGAGATGAAGGTTCCCTCGACATGACTCACAACCTTCAAATCACCGGTTGGGAGAGGGAGAGGTGTATCAGTAATGGTCACCTGTTCAAGTGACACTCTTACTTGATCATCAGGCACTTCTTGGTGGTGTATAGTTGATCCCAAAATGTAGGCAGTCTCCCATGTACAACTAATCACCAATTAAGATCCTCTACATAAAGGTCACAAGGTTCAAGACCCCCTGGCTATCCAACAATGCAACAACTCCCTTTAGTGCTTAGGCAATGAGCCCTCATACACATGAACTCCATATAAGACTGACTTATAGGGGTACCAAGACTAAATGGTTTAGAAGAAGTCAAAGAAGAATAAACTGCCCATTACATGACTCGTAGCAATACATAGAAAAAGGTTTCTAAAAAGAAAGAAGAAGTCGTTGGCCCTTGGTGCCTAGGCCTACAACCTCAGAACTTCGAGCGGATGCCCTTACTCCGAGTCGCAGATCTTACTGAAGGATTTACTGCTTTTTAGAGTATGGGAAAGGTGAGCCACCTGCAGCTGCAACAACATTCACTACCTCTATGGGACGGACAAAATGACTACGGAATAGACAGGAAAGCAAGGGATTTTGTGAAGCAGACCGAGAGAAAGAGCACTAAGAAGATGAAGCAAGAAGTCTAGTCTCCTCGAATACAATGTGATTTCACACTTGGAAAATCTTCGATGTCTCCCAAGATTTTATGCTCAGTACCTACGACATCAGCAAGCCTTGTTCTACATGGGAAATCGTTCAAGCGAAGTCGAGGTGGATGAGGAAGACTTCTCTGAGTATGACAGAGAAGAGGAATTTCTAGCAAAGAGTTCAATCGATAGCTTGGGAAAACCCAAGCTTTGAGTGAAGTTCTAAGCTTGCCTCAACTCAACGGCAAACTCCCACAACTTAGAAAGCGGTAGGTAATAAACATGGCCTGTAACACACTTGGCCCCCCGACCTGTCGATGCTCCGTAGCAAGTCTGGTTGTGTCTCGGGTAGTTCGAGTAGTAGTTGTAGTAGTAGCGAGCCAGTATATACATATATTCTATTTCATCAGGATAAAGACCCGCTTAAAAGAGCCTTGTTGCTTGCTTGTCTAGCTCTGCTGCTCGTGAAGAGCTAGATCCATAACACTCACACCTGGCTACTCGCTCTGTTGCGGATTTAGCTTCAGTGTCCGTTTCGACGGATTCTTTAGTTGAAGCTACTGATGCCCTAACTTAACCTGCCCTACCTTTAGCCCTTCCTTATCTTTAGAATGACGTATGATACGCATTGCTTTTGGAAATTATGCCTTAGGGGCAAGTCATTGTACTTTAAATAATGTTATTATTTAAAGAATTTCTCCTTTTAGTTATCATATTGTTTGCATGTTTGTTAAGATAACTGTGTCCTTGGACGTATCATAAAGATTATCCTAAATGTCCCTGATCGGTCATCTATGCGTGAGCAAAGATGAAATAAGACTAGTATGACTTTGAAGAGTATGGAGATACAAATCAAAGTCATAGGCACTTGTAAGAGTACAAGGTGTTGGACTGACCCACTATGAGAAAGCTGCATGGATTTAGTCATAAGCTTATCTCATGTAAAACGCGTCACAACGCCCTTTGACCTAAGATCATCATGGATTCCTACATGAGAGTCACTGATCTTTGACCTAATCAAAAGTCACCTTTGACCGGGTGATGATAAAGGCTTTGATCGGGATTCATGATTTTCATGCAGAGGAATGTGAATGGTCAAGATGGAATTTGTCCCCATTTATAGAGAGATAATATTGGGCCTCTCGATCAGTGAGTCTGAGAAATGTATGGCCATACTACAACGGAAAAGAGTTTCCTTTTCAATTGTTAGACAAATCAAGAATCAAGAAAGTAATGTTCAAGAACAGGAAGTTGACATTATCCATGCTTCATCCTTGACCAAATTATCGTGTGACAAAAGGGATGTGACATAGTTGTATGATAGGTTATATCGTATTATCGATCCCTATGTGAGTTGGGTAGTCGCAATGTCTTGCTAGAGGCCGCTTGCGATTTGTGGGCTAGTACAGTATTGGCCCGCTACCAATCTCACGTGGGCCTGCAGGGTCACACACAAGAATAGCCCAACACGAGCAATAGTGTCTAGATTCATTGAATCTTAGATTTGTCCGAGATTTAATGAATACAACATTTAATCTAGGATGTGTATATATATATATATTATATTAATTTCAAAAATAATAATATTATATAGTATTTAATTTATTTGATAAATTAAATAACTAAAATAAATAGAAATATCGTATCTCGATTTAATTTTCGAATAGAGATATCATATATCGATTTAATTTGAATTGAGATATAGTATCTCGATTTAATTAAATAGACAGATAATATCTCGATTTAATTTATAAAGATAAATTAAATCGCGAGACTTTTAATTCGGATTAAATAAATACATTAGATTAGATTTGTGGGACAGATTTAATTAATATATTTATTTTAATCCAAATTTGAATTTCAAGATTAATTTAGATTAATTTTGAATATTTTAATACGGCCCAATTAGGGTTTGAGAAACTCTATTAGATGAAGATCTAGTCGTATTAAAAAAATATACGAGCTGCGAAAAGAAAACCCTAGAAGAGAGACGTGAGACGCAAAGCTTGAAGGCGCTAGCACGTTGCCGTCCGTGTTGGAGTGTTGTTCATTGTGGATACTGGTAGAGGGAGTGGATTCGTAGAGTTGGCTTCTAACTGATCGAATAGATGCACACAATTATTTGCAAAGGTACGGTTCCTAACGAACCTAATTTAAACGCCGTTGATAGATCCTCCTATGGGATTCTTAAGATTTTAGTGGATGAAATCCTTCCACTGTGTGTACTGATCCCAACAATTGCTTCTTGCTTTGCTATGAGAATGAAAGCAGCTCAGAAAGGTCTCTTTAGTAAGAGGCTATGCCTTTGACGTTCTTCATTGGCTTTGGTGCAGGTCATCCCCTTCTAAGGCAGATCCGTAAGAAGCGATGGGATTCCAGGTGAGGAGGTGTGATTGAGTAAGTGAGAAGTTAGGTTCTCGGAGTTACCACGCTGCCAAAAGTAAGCCTAAACCTATAAACCGGGTCAAAGGGCATATCGGTTAAAGCCCTAGGTTCCCCTCTTTCTCCCTTACTTCGTGTTTTCTGTCTTCTTTTGATGATTTCCCGATCCGTTCGTGTCGCCCCTCCTCCTGTTGGCCGCCCATCGAGAGGTATGCGGGCTCTTCCTACTCCCATGTTGCATCCGTTGATTTGCTGGAGTATCTGAACATATTATCATCACCGGCTCCTATGTTTTTGGCAGAAGTTCAAGAAAGGGATAGGCTTGTCGCTGATCCGCTGTTAGGAATAAGAGTATATAAATCTGATTCTTTAGAGCTGACAGAGTCAAAAGCTAGAGCTCCCGTCTTTTGAACCCTAGAATGTGAAAGTGGAGCTTAATCACCGAGAGGGGGTGAATTGGGGATTTTAAAAATATTTCCTAAGTGCTCTATTTTTCAACACTAAAACAGAGCTAAGCAGAGTATAGAGAAGAAGAGCAGGACACAAGGATTTATACTGGTTTGGTCCAACCTCTTGACCTACATCCAGTCCCCAGACTCTCTGGGATTTTCACTATCTCAATTGATTACACCCTCTGTAACTCAAGAGTAATTCTCTCACTAGAACTTACTCCCCCTTACAAGTTGCAATCAATATCCCAATCTCCAAGTCCCCTGACTTGAGATTCTTACAATGAAATGATTTACAATAAATGAACTCTTTCTAAGAGTGGATAAATATAATCACTGAAGGTCAATGTATCAAAAGATACTTTACAAGTGAAAACTGAAAGAGTAGTTGGTAAACTTGAATGCAATTTGTTTTTAGCATATTGGTTTTTTTAGAAGAATTGAATGCAACTATATTTATACAAAGAGAGCATTAAATTACCATTGCAATCTCCATTATAGCCATTGGTGCATTAATCTAGCTGTTGGAGGCACTTTGGTGTCTTCTCTCTCTACTCTTCAGTTAAGTCCTTTTGTTCAGAGGATTAGTGCTGACTTTCCTTATAATAAATCCGTTGGAAGAGCAGCTACTGCATAAGGAAAGGAAACATTAATCCCTTTGCAATGTGTGCAGAATGATTGTACAAAAAGATGCAAGTTTTCTGGACTTTACATTTAATGTGCTGACGTCACTTTTTGCTTTTGTTCAAATCTTCATTTAACATCCTCTAAATTATCTGAAACTCACTAACAAACTGATTAAACATAGTTAGAAATAGTAATGAGTGATGATAAGAAGAATTGTGTTCAATCATAAAGATTTCACAAATTCATCAGATTTAAATTTCAAACTCAGCGATACAAACTCTAGTTTGTTTATCAAAACTGGAGTTTGTCACTGTGCACTAATAGCAAAACTCGAGTTTCCTTCTTCCAGAGAGGAACGTCGCAATTTGAACTTTGGACCATATTTTTGAATGGGAGCAAAACACAAGTTTCCAATTACAAACTCGAGTTTTGGACTCTTGATATGAAAAAATGAGTTTAAGTCTAAAACCTCAAAACTGAAGTTTTCGAAAATGTTGAAAAGGAGCAAAGCTTTCTGCTTGACCAAAAATCGAGTTTTCCTTTTAAATATGAAAACCTTAGAAAAACTATGCCAAGACAAAACTGGAGTTTTCTTATCAAAACTGGTGTTTTCACAAATTGAGTAAAACTTGAACTCTCTATCAAGTGCAAACTCGAGTTTTCATAAAAACTTGGAAAACTTAGAAAAACTCATGGCAAATTGAAAACTGGAGTTTCCATATCAAAACTGAAGTTTGCATAAGCCCAAAATGTTGGAGACTCTCTGTATGACCAAAACTAAAGTTCAATTTTTCAAACAAACAAACCAGACAACTGACATAGAAGGTCATCAACTTTAATTTCATCTCAGGCTCTATTCTTAGCTACTCGGGTCACCCACAGGACACTCAGTCCATTCCATTACATTTGTCAGGTCACTGTTAGATACAATGCCTGTAACCCTCAGGCTTACGACCTCTTCGGCACTTTACCCGATATTCATGGTCTAACAGTTGTGGGCTTCTACCAACCTATGATCATACCGATCACATAGGACTTAGAGCTTCTCATTGACCATGTATCCAAATCAATGACCCAAAGTCAAACCAATCTCATTGCCCACTGTATGCTTGTATCCTGATTTCATACCTTGTGCTGGAGCACCCCATGGCAATACCTTGATATCGCATCAAATAATCCTCATTTGGGGTCATTCTGTATATGATCTTCCAATAACGAACCAGCTCCAGGCATAGTCACAGATTCAACTTCCCCTAACAGGTATCTAATCCTCATCTTTCCGGGAACCCACTTGTAACACCCTGAATTTCAGACCCTGAGAATGGCGAATAAGTCTAAAGTAGGCGGACGACTAAGCCCAGTTTGGGAAGAGTCCCAAGAATGTCGAGAGTTAGGAAGCCTCTCTGGGACTAAGTAACTCGACCATAAGGGTCAGTGGACCTTGTATGCATAAGCCGTGGAATTAAGGTGCCAATAAAAATGGGACACATAAGGTCTATACGGCGTAAATCCAGTGGAAAGGATGCCACCCAACTATGTCCTGAGGTATAGGACAATTAGTTGAGTGAAAATGGGCCAGTATAAGAAAGTACACGGCATTTTCAGGGCAGTTGGGTATGCCCTTCTTTTTTTAGAAAGCATCGGTATTCGTGAAGAAAAACCCAAGAAAATCCGGGCAGGATCTCGGGCAAATAATGATAAAATAACTTTGATAAAGTACTATCATGATGACTAATGATGGCATACTTTTGTGTTGGCCCAATAAAATCATGACATGTGTCCCATCATCATTACACGGGAAAAGTTACTTTTGTGTTAGACCAGTAAAAGCATGACATGTGTCCCTTCATAATTACAGAAGTAAGAGGTCAAATCAAGTCATCATGAAGAGAGAGAAACTGCTTTAAATTCGTGCAAAACAAGGAGGAGAGAGAAAAGTCAACAAAACTTGCAAAGTAAGCCAAGTTAAGAGGATATTTTGCAAGGGTACTTTGGTCATTTGGTTTGGGGAATTTTTAAGTACCCTCTTGGCATATTTTAAGACATTTTACACTCATGTTTGCATGAGTATTTTAACCAAGAGCTCAAGGACCAAGTATAGAAGGGAGAGTCAGTAGTAGTAGTAGTAGTACGTCGGACACGTGGCGTTTCGGGGTCAGAAATCGGATTATCAGGTAGCACGTAGTATGAGGTGGTTATGGGATATTGAAATATGGATTTTTGGATCTTCAAGGTATTATATTCCGTCCCCCTGTGGTCAAGGAGAAAAGACTGATGATCAGAGCTCTCACAAGTCCAGTGGAAGGGCACGCATTACGGGGAAATGTGTAACCGGCAACAGGGAGCTAAGCGGGGCCAGTTAGGATTTCTCGGAGTCGGGCCCAGGCCCAAGACACTGACATGGGGCAAAATTTCAATGGGCCAGAGGAGAGAGAAAAGATCTTGCCATGTAATTATGAAGAGAGAGAATGTCACATCAAGTAATGATGAGGAGAGAGAAAAATAAAATAATCCGGATTAATCTGGATCACATATTTAAATCCGATGTGACAAGGTGAAGGACATGTAATTATGACATATCCTAGGGAAGTTCACGTGGGTCCCATGGCCTAGAAGAGGGAGAAGGCAAAAAGACCATTTTATCCCTAGACCTAAAACTACCCCTAAAGTCACCACCAAGGGCAATCTTGGAATCTAAATTTTAAGGGCTAAGATGGTGCCACATGTCTAGACCAGAAGACTCTAGAATTCCCTACATAAGAAGACTCTAGAATGTCTTGGAGAAAAAGCCAGCGAGAATGACCATTTTACCCCTAAAATGAAATTTAATTACCGGACAAGCCCTACCCTTGGAGTCTCTATATAAGGACCCTTCCTCCCCATTTTTTGCTGCTCTAGGACGTGCCCAAGGAGGGAGGAAGGAGTAGGCAGCAAGGTCTTGGTCCAGGAGAAGAAGAAGAAGTTCATATGCAACCGAAAAACCAAGGTAAGCATCTAAGTGATTCTTGCTTCTGCCCTATAGTGATTTTCGTGGATATGCAGTAGGATTTTGGTGTTTTTAAGGTTTCCAATGAGTCCAAAACGTGATTTTGTGTGGGGATAAATCAAGGTTACTTTTTACGAACCTGAAAAGCCTTAAGTCTTTAAAGTTACAAAAATCTGCCGATTCTGGTGTTTCTGGGCAGCGAAGACAAATCGGTATATTTAAAATAGTAAATGATGTTGAAATGATTTTAAATTTTACATGGTGAAATTAAACATCCTAAGGATGATTTTGGAATAATATTTTGTGTCATTCTGATTTTTCTACCGAGAGTTGTTTGCTGTTTAAAATGACCTAAAAACATGGATTCTGTCTCGGACCAGTGGCTACGTTTTGAGAATCTAAGAATGACTCGAACCCAGATGACTTTGGTAATTATTTTGATGGTAAACTAGACATCATAATGGTTCTAAGGCAACTGATTTCATGTTAATAAAAGTTTTCTAGAATTTATTAAAAATCGGCAAAGTTGGAACAGAAATGCTGGAAAATCTGGTGCCTTGCGGATTTTAGGAAACTTGATGTAAAGTTTGAATGTGTGACTGAAAATGTGGTATATGGCTGTATCTAGGGTATTAATTCGTGTGGGACGTATCTCTAACTTGAAGGGAAGATTTTCCGCTTTCAAAGGAGTACCAGGTAGTAACTGTTGACTTACATACTCCTATGTTGCTTTTGCATATATGTTATATCATGATGTAGGAGATCGGGCTGTGGTGCTTATTGGACTGCGTGTCCTTAGGTTTCTGTTGCAGTACCGAGATTGGGCTATAGTACCTATTGGACTTCATGTCCTTAGGGTACCTGCTACAGTACCGAGGGTATGTAGGATCAGGCTATAGTACCTATTGGACTGTGTGTCCTTAGGGTTTTGCTACAATACCGAGATGTATGAGGTAGGTAGGGCCTATGTGACTGTGTCTTCATAGGTGGCTACTGAGGCCTTAGGAGGGGTAGGTGGTTAGGGTTTGGCCACCCTAACTACTGAGGCCCTTGACGCGCTGTTCCAAGGGGCTTGGCTTGACCAGGCGGTCCTGCGGAGTTGCTACATGCCAGTTATGTGTGCCAGTGAGGCAGGTTTATGTTTACTTCCTGATTGTGATTTGCATTGCATGCATCGTACACATATTGTATTTGAGTCTAACAGTTACTCTGGGGTTCAACTTGAACTCCAGACCACTTTGGAGTCACAGGTGTAAAGCAGTAGCGGTTGGTGAAACTTGAAGAAGGAGGAACTTGATGCGGTGAGATGAAGAAATAGGGGATGCCCTATCATTATGTATTTGGGATGACTGTATGATTTATACTTACTGTTCAATATTTATTTTGGACGATTGTACCCTTAACCCTACGGGTACTACTTTATGTTATTGTTCCTACCTTTACCAGTATATTGTAAGTTGTCCAAACTGATCTTATGCTCTGCCGCGCACACTCTGATATAAATCTAAAGGGATTAATTAACAAAGGAAATGTATAAAGTGAAGAGGATCCCTCTAACCCGCCACCCGAAAGGGTGAGGCCGGTAGGGGTGTAACACCACTAGCCAATTATCATATCTACAACTATCGATCCTAAACATGAGATCGAAACCTATGGCTATCAAGGTTCTAGCTATCAACCAATTCCATTGAGACACTAATTCTCGATCATACACTCTCAGGGAATATTCTTTATTCAAGATCTTTCCCTATGCTGATACAGCAACTGTCAACCTCAAAGTATCCCATATCATGTAGGTATTGTCCTCAAACATACCTCAAATAACACAATATCTATCAATATTATCAAGGGTTCTACTCCCAACCATTCTTTCTAAGGAATATCATTAGATTAAAATCATTCCCTAGCAACTAGTAACCTCCAAATACCTCATGCATGTAGGTACTATACTCTAGTGCCTTAGTGCATTAAAATCAATCAAATGCCTAAAGAATCTCTCATTATCAAACCAAATTCTTAGGTTCATCAACCTAATTCTAAAACCTCGAACATACCCAATAATCATGCTATGATCATCATGATTCATAACCTTAACATTCAAACACTATCCATAGTTGTCAGATTCACAATCGACTCCTAGAACCTCAATATCAAATCGGCTAAGGAATCATATTACCTCAATAATACCCAAAATAAAAACTAGGATCATAATTCATCTTCCTAGTCCAAACCTCAAAACATTCAATCAATATCAACACTATTCACGAGGTTCTAATTTCCATTTCTATCCTCAATGTCGTAGGGGTATATCCTAGTATCATTTTATTACCTCAAAGTTAATCCTCAATCATACCCAGACAATTCAGTATCGATCAATATTCATAGGGTTCCTACTCTCAGGTACTAGAACCTTAGTTCAACCTCATTCGCATTTAAAATCAAATTCAAGCCTAGGCTCAATCATATCCTAACATCCTCATAACATCCCTATGGATCACTATATATCTTTCCTCAAGGCATGCAAGCCTTAAATCAAAGGAACCTCAAATTCTTGATACTTTCCAGGAGGTCACCCATCCCGAGATTTCTCTTGTCTGAGCACGCTTAACTTCCGGGTGCCAATCTATTCTGGGGTACTCATACTAGTACAAACTATCTATCACTAGCTTTCGAAAGCTTTCATAAGTACTTATCCTAGTATGACTCATCTGCCTTCCCAGAAACACCAGGTATCAGCTTCTCCATATACTTCCCTTCTAATTTTTGTTGTGGGAATCGGTCCTTAATTTTCATATCAGAGTTCTTAAAGTCAACAGAAAAATCCATTTTCTATGTTGTCTTATCCGTCTGTGGAGTTTTAACTCCCCGGAGCTTAACCGTCTTCCTTAGGGTATATGTCCCTTCTGCTCCATTCTCCCAAAATTACATCTGTACCCTTAACTAGGTACCTTTTACCAGTACCGTCCAAACCATGCTCTGATACCAAAATGTTACACCCCTACCAGACTCACCTTTTCGGGTGGCGGGTTAAAGGGATCCTTTTGACTTATTACCTTTCCTTTGTTAACCATTCCTTCTTAACCAATATCAGAGTGTGCACAGCAGAGCATATGATCGGTTTGGACAACCACAGTATATTGGTAAAGGTACAATAACCAAGATAAAGTCCCCGTAGGGTTAATGGTACAATTGTTCAAAACAAATATACAACATGGTAAATAAACTCATATAGTTGTCCCAAAAAGAGGTATAAAAAACAGAACAGGGCATTCCCGATTTCTTCGAGCCTCCACTGCATGCCTTTACCATCAAGAGGCCTGATCAGCTCAACGTCCTTCACCTGTGCCTTTATAATGTCTGGAGTTCAAAGTTGAACCCCAGAGTAATTGTTAGACTCAAATACAATATGTATGCAATGCATGTAATGCCAATCATAAACGGAAATAATAATTTTGCCTCTGGCACAGTGATACTGGCATGTATTTCTGCCTCGGTCACAATCCGCCGGACTGCCTGGTCAAGACAAGCCCTCAGAGCTGCAGCGCTTCTGGGGCTCAGTAGCTAGGGCGGCCAATCCTAACTACCAACCCTAAGAGGTCTCAGTAGCCACCTATGAACACACAGTCACATAGGCTCCACCTACCTCACACAACTTGGGCCTCAGTAGTGACCTAAGGACACGCAGTCCAATAGGTACCACATACCCAACATGCCAAGGGCCTCCGCAGTGACCTAAGGACACGCAGTCCACCAGGTACCACAGCCAGACACACTATGGACTGCAGCAGTAACCCAAGGACATATAGTTTAATAGGTTCTACAGCCCAATCCGTAACATGATAAAACACACATACAAGAGTAACATAGAGTATGTAAGTTAACAGTTACTACCTGGCACTTCTCGAAAGCGTAAACTCTTCCCTCAATGTTGGCGATACGTCCCACACGTGATAATATCCTAGATACAGCCAAACACCATGCTTTTAATCACATGAACAAACTTTACTTCAAGTTTCTTAAAATTCCCTATCACCAGAAGTTTCCAGAATTTATAATCCAAATTTCCTGATTTTTAATAAATTCTAGAAAACTATTTTTCACATGAAATTAGTGTCCTTAGAACATTTAGGATGTCTATTGTATAGGAAAAATAATTTCCAAAGCCAACTGGGTTCCAATCCTTTTCTAGTTTCCAAACTTTGGCCACTAGTCCGAGAGAAAATACATGTTTTTAGGTCATTTTTAGCCTTAAGTAACTTTTGGTTGGAAAATCCAAATGACACGAAATATTATACCAACATCATCCTCAGAATGTCTAATTTTACCATGTAAACGTTCAAAGTATTTGAACTTCATTTACTACTTCAAATCCATCTATTTATTGTTGCTGCCCAAAAACTGTAAGAATTGGCATATTTTCGTATATTAAAGACTTTAGCTTTTTGAGTTTGGAAAGAGGTGACCCCACTTGTCCCCATACAAAAAACATATTCTTGACCCATTAAGAACCTTAAAAACATGAAAATCCTAATGCATTCTCACGAAATCACCATAGGGCAGAAGCAAGAATTTCCAAGTCGTCGGTTAGGGACTTACCTTGGGATTCCGGTTGCGTATAGCCTTCTTCACCTCTTGAACCACTAGCTTCAGCTGGACCCTCTTCTTCTCTCCTTGGATTCATGCTTAGCATGTGGAAAATGAAGGGCGAAGTGTCCTTTATATAGGCCCCAAGGGTGAAGCCTTTTACCCAAGTTTGGATATTAACCATTGGTCAAAAGAGTGCTTCGGATGTAAATATAATTTCTTTACTTGATTCTCAAGGATTCTAGAGAATTCTTGGTTGGAAAATGGCCCTGATGGTAGTTTTTGGTGTTGTTAGGTGTAAGTTTTAGGTCCAGGGATAAAACAGTCATTTTGCACTGCTCTTCTTCCAAGTCAACGGGGCCCACCAAATCTGCCCTTGGATGCGCCATTAATGAGCTTTTAGTGTCAAAACTACATGTCATTCAACTGTCACGTCAGATTTAAATTGTGTGGTCCAGATTATTCCAGATTCTTTTATCTTTCTCTCTCTTCATAATTACATGATGTGCCATTTTTCTTTTTCTCCAAGTCACTTTCTCTCTCCTCTGGGCCCACCCAAATTCATCCCTCCTCTGTGTCCAGGGGTCTAGGCTTAACTCCGGAAAACCCTAACCGGTCCTGCTTAGCTCCTCTTTGCTGGTTACACCTTTCCTCGTAACTCGTGCCACTTTGTGGGACTTGTGTGGGCCTGAATTAACAATCTTTGTTCCCCTGACCACAGGTGGATGGAATATAGTACCTTGGGGATCAAGAAACCCATACTTCAGTATCTCATAACCACCTTGTACTACGTGCTACTCGATAATCCAACTTCTGATCTTGAAATGCCACGTACCCGACGTAGCACTACTATTACTGACTTTTCCTTCTTTATTTGGTCCGAATACATATCCTCTCTCTCTTCATTGGTTAAACATGCATACCTTGTCCCATAGGGTTAGTGTTCTCATCCTACTAATGACCTTTGTCACTTGTACATTACTCTGACTTATACTTCCTCAAGCTTACTTCATGCACAAGTTACTTCACCATTGGTCATGGTTTCTTCTTATTTTGACTTAGTAAATTTTTTATTCAATTATAGCCAATGGTTTTTCATCTTAGGGTCCTTAAGTAATTTATTCCATAATTTCTAGAAGATAAATTCTTCGTATTTGAATCAAAATTCCTCATTACTATATTAATACATGTCTGTACACATATTGCAAGAGTTGGGGTGTTACAACTGGTAGTTACTGCTTACAGAATTTAGAAACCCAGAATAGAGAAGTTTCAACTGCCTCATTATTTTGTTGACCCTGTTGCATCTCCTTTTGATTATCATTATTATTTGTGCCATCAACAATTTCTTCTTCTTCATGATCTCGAGCTCTCATTTCATTTATCTCAGCTCGCATTTCTTGGATCATATTTCCTTGTTCTCGTATCAGACCCATCATTTGTTGCATTAGATTGGGATCGTGTGGATTATTTTCTGGTTCTGGCTCTCGCCTGGGTCTTCCCCTTCTCCTTGGCATTTTAAATTTTCAACTACACCACAAAAGAAGGAAATAAACAAAAATTCTGAGAGCTTTCACATGATTATCACCCATCTTCTCCTAACCCATCAAACCAAACTTATATCAATTCCTTACCCTATTACCAATTTTTACCAGTATCATCCAAACCATGCTCTAATACCACAATTGTAACACACCTACCGGCCTCACCCTTTCGGGTGGCGGGTAGTGTGATCCTTTACTTTACTTCAAGTTTTAAAGTTTTTTTCCAGGTTATTTTACGTCATTTATTAGAGTGTTAGCAGCAAAGCATGCACTGGTTTGGACAATTAATACTGGTAAGATAAAATGCGGGAAGATACATTTCCCCAGAGGGATTAAATATACAGTCATCCCACATTACAGGTCCCAAAATAATTATATGAAAATATAGTCATCCGGGAAACCAAAATAAATAACCAAAAGAAATCACCAACATCCTCCACCAAACTAGTCCAGCTCTGGAGCCTTACCTCTGTCTCCCTGCTTAGATCTAAATGAACTGCCGGAGGGCTTAAAAAGGTTGCGATTCATAATTGAATCCCAGAGTAACCATTAATTTCATATAAAATGTATAAACAATGCATGTAAGAAAACCAAGAATAAAAACACAAACCACATGGCACTCAATATCATGCATACAATAGGGAACACAGCCAAATCCGGAACTAGCAGTCCTAATAGCAGACTACCAGGCACGGCACACCACAAGGCTCTTATTGCATACAGCATGTTTCGGTTCCAAAGCTCTTGGAAATAAATGAGAACTAAATGTATGCAATATACTTGGTAAAAATACATACACAAGTCACACAGAGTATATGAGGATTAAGGTTACTACCTGATAGTCAACTACAGATAAAAATAGTTTCCCTACCGCAAGATATCACAATTAGACCTATAATAATAAAATATAATTATGATTAATTCCACCTCAACGAATATTCCATTTTGATAATTTAAAATAAAGCCCAATTCATGTGTTCATATTTAATAAATTCCTTTTCTTATTAAGAAATTTAATATGAGCTTATATTCCCTCTATTTTCGTCATTTTTCAGGAATTTTCAGCAAACAATGACTGATCTTCAAAATTTCGTAATTAAATCTAGAAAAATCCTTTTTGGGTGGTTCAAAATCCCAATTTACCCTTATTATATCTATTTGCAACCAAAAATACTCCTTTAGGTCAGACCAAGACGAAAATCTAACGATGGGCCAAAAACACTACTGTTGTCCGAAACATTTCCAATTTTCAGGGGCTATTTTGAAACATTTATTGCTCTTAGCACATAATTTAGAAAAATATGTGTTACCTATCAAATTAATCCTTATTATGTCTACTTTAATTATAATAAATTTCATTTCAATTGGGCATTATTTACTATTCCAAACATTCGTTGTAAACACATTGCCCACACATGATTTTCACGGCAATTCTTAGGTTCTGGTACAATTTAATCCCGGAGCTTTCAAAATTTCAACCGAATCTCTAACCTACACAATTTTTAGTTCTGAATACATTGGAATCATCTAAATAGACAAAATCCCTTTTTCTATTTCTTTCCTGTTCAGGTCGTGACATGCTAGGGAGAAGAGCAAAACTGATTTTTTTTTCTAACTTCCACTTCATGAGCTACGATGGTTCAAGCTTTAACCACATGCTTAGTCATGGTTTGATTTACAACCGAGATTGCTTTATTTTTTCCAAAATTTTGACAGCATTTCTTCTTCTTTTTTAATGGTTCTCAGAATTTACTAAGTGACAAGAACAACTCAAACATCACCAATAATATAATCAATAATCATCAAACTCATCGCTTACCTATTCCAAGATGATACTTTCTTACTTGGCACCCGTCTTCTTTGAACATCCTCTCTCTCTAGATTGATGGTTGGAACTTTCTCTTTCTCCTCTTTTGTTCTAGGCCTTTCCTTTCCCCTTGGATGACCGACGTCATCGAGTGTTAGAGAGGTTTTGGAGGCTTAATATTAGTATTAGCTAAATTGGAAAGTCATTTGGTGTTCACCTCCATAAATAATATTATTTAATTGCTTAATTTTTATCTCATGGCTAGAAAACCTTATTCCTTACGTTTTTCGAATCTGATGAGAGAATAAAAAATAGGAGGTGGCTTTTATCTCTTTCTTATCTCAATTGAATAATTATTTTAATTCCACCTCCTTTAATAAATTATATTTTAATTGCTTCTTATTTATCTCTTGGTCAAGAATCCTTCTCCCTTTTTTCAATCGTTTCCTTCTTCGTTTTCAGCTCTTCTTTTCGGTGTGGATGGAGTATTAACCGACTTTGTGAATGAAATAAGGAATTAATAGATATATAATTAGGTGATCAAAGTCGGCCACTACATGGAGATAATACTAGGACATTAACTCCTCACTTATTACCAACATACCATTAATCTCAATTCCAAATGTTTTGTTGCTCGAAACTGAACGGACATGCATGGGTTTCAATAAATGCAATCCGACTTCGGTCAAATGAGAAGGGAAATATTGGATATTAAAATGATTTTATTTGATCCTTTATAAGCCTTTTATTTGTAACTTGGTTCTTTACTCATATAGTTGCAAATATTGAATAGGTATTAGAAATTAATCCTTAATTTTTTTATAAGGCCTTTTCTTCCTTAATTAGCTTCTCTAGGCCATAGAATGTTGCCTCTAAAATTTTTAGGACAAAATTATCCCTTACGATTTCTCCTTAATTTTTTTGGAAAAATAGACCCTAAATTATAAATATTGATTTTTATAATTATTCTAGCAATGTTTCACTTTATGTAATTCCATTTATATACACCTCTATAAATTCCATTTTGCTCAAAAACAATTGCCCAAATAAATTAATTGGATGTTAGACACAAGTGTCCCATTTTGTGCCAACATGTATCTCAAAATTTTCGGTTTTAGCGAAATCTGGTAAAATTGACCTTTCGTCAAAATTTCACTATTTCTTTTCTCCAAATGTAAATAGATCATACATGGATTTTTTCAGCGCAAATTTGGGGATATTACAATATCCATTCTTTATCACTTGCCAGAGACCATACTCTATAGCTAGCACAAACACTTTGAACTTTGCTTTCTAAAATGAATAGTGTTAGCTACTGAAGCCAGGTGGTCAGTTGATTGAGGCACCGTCAGACAATATTCCTTCGATGATCTTTCTTAGGATGTTAAGCCAAAAAGAGAATACTAGCTCTAAATCCGAGAATGTTAGATATGATTAGTTTTGATGATGTTATAGATAACATTATTAAAAGCAAAAAGATTGTATAATATATTTATCTTCCACATTGACTAACTGCTATATTTAATGTAGATTAATCAAAGTTGAATTATAGAGATTAATCAAGAAGGAGATATTGAAGAAGGAAGAACTTGCAGAGAATGATGAGCCCAAGTTAAATGACAAAGAATGATCAAGCGGGGAGATTGAAGAAGAAAGAACTTGCTGAATGGAATGAGAATATCATTATTCAAGTTCTTAGATTGATACTATAAGTCTCCACTATCAAATGGAAGTTGGAATGGCTCAATTCGAAGTTAAAATGAGTAAAATCGAGATTTAGGACGAGCTACCTCGAGCCATGAACTTATACCTCAAGTCAATCCCTTTGCTACAGTTATTTTCGCCTCTGAGACAAGTTACCTTGAGGCAACACTTAAATGCCTCGAGTTAATAAGTGTTTTCATCAACTCTGTTCAGCTCTGTTTCATGTTTACCTTAGGCGAGCTTTGGTAATTCGATGATATCTCCCAAACCAGAGATTGGATTGAGGTGAAACAAATTTTGTTGGAAAATAGACTTTCAATGCATAATTTTGATATAAAATTCAAGTTCAAAGGAGGTTATATGAAGGAGCTATGAATTTTGGAAGATGACAGTGAAATTCACGCCACACAGCAGACCAAGCTTCGGTATTTTGAGTGTATCTCTCAAACGACAAATCCAAATGAGCTGAAACCAGTGCCATTTGAAACTAGACTCAAATACCTTTTCAAAAACATCAAGATCATAAAAAATATCAATTAAATGAGATATGATGTTTTGAAGTTGACAGTCAGTTCAGGATATTGCAAAAAACATTGGTCAAGAGCAGCCTTCGTTCATCAGATCATAACGGTCAAAATACAATGAGTTTGGAACTGATTCTTTTTGGGTTGGAAAGAAGACTCAAAGATCTATATGGGGATAAGTGGTTTTCCAAATTTGGAGCTATATCAAAGACGCTACGCTTACTGGAAATTGACCCTTGTGCTGATAATATGCTTGCGTTCTGAAAGGCATAGAGCAATTCATGTTGAAATGAATTACTGCCTCTAGTTCATATGGAATCACCTCGAGTAAAGTATTCTCGCTACATACTTGACTTACAGGTAAGTCTATTTGTTACCTTGAGTTAAATCTTGATTGCCTCAAGTCATATGGTTCCAATTATCAAGGCAACATGTATTATTTTCAGATGCCTCGAGTCAAAATGGTTTTAACTTGAAGTTAATAAGTTTGAAAAGACTTGCCTCGAGTTAACACGTTTAAAGTTTCTGAATCCTTTTTCGCTCCCAGAGGTGCCTCGAGTCAATTAGTTAAATGCCTCAAGGTAATTGATTCTCTTGTTGAAACGTTTTTGAACTCAGCGTGATTTGCCTCTAGTCACTTAATAATTGCCTCAAGGCATGTGACTTAAGGCATTTTCTTTATGCCTCCAGGCATCAATCTATTTGACTATCTAATGGTAAACTCGTTATTATGCTAAAATCCACTTTTTGCTTCTAGTCATTTAGTGACTTGCCTCTAGTCAATATGACTCAAGGCATCCAATGTATAACTCAACGCAAATCTTCTTCTTGACACTTTTCATCTAACTCTTTCATTTAATTACCTCAAGGTAATTGATGCTCTTCATGAAATGATTTTGAACTCACGATGGTTTGCCTCTAGTCATTTAATAATTGCCTCAAGTCATGTGACTCAAGGCATTTATGTCATGCCTCCAGTTAAAAAGTCTCTTGCGCGTTTTTAAACTTTGGAAAATGACATTGCCTCTAGTCATCTAATAGTTTCCTCTAGGCAACTTGACTCAAGGCATTTTATTCATGCCTCTAGTCAAAACAACGTGTGCTATTTCAAACTCTATGAAAGAGTTAGCCTCAAGTCATTTATTAATCACCTCAAGCAACTTGACTCAAGGCATCAAATAATTGACTCGAGGCAAACTCGACAAACACGTTAACTTGCAAAAATCGACTTTGCCTCAAGTCAAATGATAATTGCCTCTAGGCACATGACTCTAGGCATCATATTTTTGACTCAAGGCAAAATCTTTCCAACATGATTTTCAACCAATTTATTCTTACCTCGAGTCAAGCTAAAATGCCTCCAATCAATATGCCTCTAGACAACCTCTTTTTAACCAGAGTCATATCTTTCTATTTTTCAAATCACCATCTCCAGAAAATCTAAATCAAATATTTATATTCTTATCATTACTCCTTACTAATCCTAACTGCTTTTAATCAGTTTGTTAATGAGTTTCAGATAAGTTTATCATGGATTAACAACAAATTTGCTTTAAGTAATTTATGTGTCAGAAGAGCATTAAATGCAGTTGCCAAAGCCAGTGATAATCTCCGTGACCAATACTCTAATCTATGTAAAGGTTTCTCTTACATTCCGTCTGTTCATTCAATGCTATTTCACAACGGGCAAAACAAAAGGAATAAAGAGAATGTCGTGACTACAAATCCACCTGGATTATTTGAACGGCGAAAATATTAATCAAGCCTCATATGTCTAATAGACATGTTCAAGACTCTCAATGGTTAATCCTAAAGCTTCACCAACGGTCATTTATTGCAACATCTATAAATAGCTGAAGCATTGAATTCGCCAACTACCGAAACGCTGTGCATTCAATTCAAACTTATTGCAATTTGTTGTTTAATCTATTTCATTAATATCTTCGGATATCTTGTACTTCAGTGTTTATATTTATCTACTCTTGAGGAGTTTAAACACCATTTGATTATTAGTTTAGTTGTTAAATCTTAAGGTTGAGGAACCTTAAGTATGGGTGTACTATTACAACTTGTAAGGGGGAGTGAGTCCTAGTGAATTAGGATCATCTCGAGTACAGAGTGTGTAATTGTAACCATTTGTGATTAGTGAAATACCCAAAGGATTTGGGGACTAGATGTAGGTCGAAGTGTTAGACCAAACCAGTATAAATTGCTTTGTGTCTTTCTCTCTTCTCTGCTTCTGTCTTACTTGCGTCTGTGTGCCATTAGGGAAAAGTTTTTGAGATCACTTGTTCACCCCCCTCTAGGTGATATTCCTACCCTTCATATATTAGTGTCCAGTAGTGTCGTTGAGCTCATTGGAATATTAGTTCCATGGCAATGACCCATTCCATATTTTTTGAGAAGCTTTCGAAGATATTTGGTTTAGAAAATAAATATCCCATTCTTTTTTTTCTTGATTAGAAGTCCGAGCAAGATATTCGATTCTCCAATCATAGACATTTCAAATTCGCCCTGCATAATCTCAAAGAAGTCTTGACAAAGAGAATCGATAGTAAAACCAATATGATATCATCGAGATAAATTTGCACAATTAATAAATCAATTTTTTGTGTTTGATGAAGAGTGTTGTGTCGAATTTTCCTCTAAAAAATCCTTGTTCTATGAGGAAATTGCTTAGTCTTTCATACCAAGCTCTAGAAGCTTGTTTAAGACCATAAAGAGCCTTTTTAATTCTAAAAACAGTTGGTTAATTTGGGCTATTGCACGACTTTCATGCAAAGTCTCATGAGGATGAAAACAAAATTTTTGTTAATCATTGTGGAAACCCGTAACTCCTTATGGTCCTCATGATTTATTAACCTTAACTTATTAGACTAATTAATTATTATTATTATTATATTCATTAATCCGTAGCTCTTTACGGTACTCATGAGAACTCGTAACACTTTATGATACTCATGAGTTTTAGGATTAGTCGTTAAAACAACTATTAGGGATTAGGATTACTTGTTAAAAACAACTATTGGGGATTATGATTACCTTAGATCACTCGAAGACTTCAATATTGTTGATGTCCTCTAACGTTGTTCCACACGGTTATCCCCCAAGTGCAATGAGAACTCTTTCTCTTGATACCTGTAACACCCGCCGGTGTGTCGGCACTCTTTACCTTAATCTTATGCAGTAGTGTTGCAAAATCAAAAATAGATCGTTATACTAATAATGCGGAAATTAAATTTGATTACAGAACAAGGGTAATCCCAAGGTTTATACCCCTTTACACTCCTTTACAGACAATGAAAATTAAAACTAATTAAACACTGTCATTTTCGCCCCTTGGTTCTTCAAGATGTGCCTCTGCTGTGTTGGGATCCATACACGCAGCGGAAGGATTCTAATCCATAAAAACTTATGGATCTTTTGAGAGGATCTATCAACAGCGTTTAAATCAAGATTCATTAGAAACCATACCTATGCGAACTTACGAGCGTCTCATTCAATTCGATCTGGTGGGCTACCTACTCGATCAATAGGAGCAGACTCTGAGAATCCCCTCCCTCTAACGGTATCCACACGAACAGCTTACAACACCGACGGCAGCGTGCTAGCGTCTTCAGTATTTTTGTGTGTCTCGCTCTTTTCTCTCTAGGGTTTCTCGCGACTTTTCTAATACGTCTTGCAAAAGGTCTCGTACTTTCTTTCAAAACCTATTAGACGTATTAAATTCAAAATTAATCCTCATTAATCTTGAAATTTGAATTTGGATTAAAATAATATATATTAATTAAATCTATCCAATAAATATAATCTAATCTATTTATTTAATCGAATTAAAAGCCTTCGATTTAATTTATCTCTATAAATTAAATCGAGATACGATATCTATCTATTTAATTAAATATGAGATACTATATCTCAATTCAATTCAAATTAAATTAGATATATGATATCTATATTTGAAAATTAAATCGAGATACAATATCTCAATTTGTTTTAGATATTTAATTTATCAAATAAATTAAATATAAAACAAATATTATATAATAATGTTATAATTTCTATTAAATAATAATATTATATTATTTTTGAATTTAATAAAAATAAAAAAATATATATATATTCATCATAGATTAAATACAATATTAATTAAATCTTAGACATATCTAAGATTCAATGAATCTGGACACTTTTGCTAGTGTTGGGCTATTCTTTTGTGTGACCCTACAAGCCCACATGAGATTGGCAGTGGGCCTATACTGTACCAACCCACAAGTCGCAAGCGGCCTCTAACAAGACATTGCGACTACCCAATTGATATGGGGATCGATGATACGATACAACCTATCGTATAACCATGTCACGTCTCTTTTGTCACACGATAATTTGGTCAAGGATGAGGCATGAATAATGTCAACTGCCTGTTCTTGACCACTAGTTTCTCGATTCTTGAGTAGTCTAATAATTGAAATGGAAACTCCTTTCCACCGTAGTATGGCCATACATTTCTCAGACTTACTCATCGAGGGGCCCAGTAATATCTCTCTACAAATGTGAGGGACAAATTCCATCTTGACCATTCACATTCCTCTACATGAAAACCATTGATCCCTATCCAAGCCTTTATCATCACCCGGTCAAAGGTGACTTTTGACTAGGTCAAAGACCAGCAGCTCTCATGTAGGAACCCATGATGATCTTAGGTCAAAGAGCGTTGTGACGCAGTTATACATGAGATAAGCTTATGACTAAATCCATGCAGCTTTCTCATAGTTGGTTTGTCCAGCAACTTCTACTGTTACAAGTGCCCATGACTTTGATTTGTATCTCCATACCTCATCAAAGTCATACTGATCTTATTTCATCTTTGCTCCCGCGTAGATGACCGACCAGGGACATTTAGGATAATCTTACAAGATATATCCAGGGATACAGTTATCACTATATACATGTAAATGAAATGATAACTAAATGGAGAATACTTAAAACATTAACGTTTAAAGTTCAATGACTTGCCCCTAGGGCATAATTTCCAACATGTTGGGCCGTCTTCTAGCAACACTCCCTCCTTGAGCCATATGCAGCACTTGTCTCATGTGCTCACCTGTCTATTGGTTGGTGGTGGAGGGTGAGATTCTGATAAATCCCAATAGTAGACAATACCAAACAATGCATGCAAGATAAATGCTAATGTATGATATACTTGCCTTGCACAAGCCCATAGCAAGCAAGTCTGGCAATCAAACATATACATACAAGCAATAATATCAATACATGCAAGTAAGGTAAGCCCACTACCTTTTAAGGACTACTAATCCCAGTTCAGGAGGTGTGACATGGTAAATGAATGTTCAATTTTCCCAATAACCATACTTTTAGAACTAGGGAAAATGAATGTTTATTTACCTTTTTAACCCTTATTTCATTAGGGTTTAATTAAGTAACTTAAACTTGTTACTTTCAGCCTTTATCTTTGACTATCCTTAAAAGTCCAGCAACTTCAACTATTTGTAATTAATTCCAAAAAACTCATTTTGATGTTCTGTCAACTATTACGTATTCCTAGAGAAGTCCAATTGCATAGAAAAATACTTTCAAATGTCAGAACTTGTCCAATAATTCCCAGGTTTTACGTTTCCACTGACTGTTTTGTTAAGCTTCCAGAATTCATAGCTTAACTTTAAAAATTCATATATGGAGTTATCGATGTCCAATTTAGGTAGTTCAAAAACCTATGAAATCCTTGTTAAGTCTAGTTTTTGGGAAAATTGGTTCCAATATTTAATCACACGTAAATTATTTCCAGTTCCCAAAAACATGCTGACTGTTCAGATTTGTTTCCAAAACTCAAGGTCATTTCGTACAATTTATTTCTCTCTGACCAGAGCTTATAAAAATACAAAATACCCACCATTGTAAATATATGCATGTCCTATATCTTCTGGAATATTTTCAGAATTTATAAATGACGTTTACTAGTTCAAAAAACACAGACAAGCGACAGACCTCAGGATTTCCAAAACTGGCAGTTTTGACTTCCTTAATGAACTTATTATTTTATGTACAAAACTCTCTTTAAAAATTCATTCACCAACATATTCCCTCTCCCTTTTCCATGAGGAACACGTTCGTGTTCTCATATTTCTCAAATTCCAACATTTTCTTTGAGTGTACCACATATTTCCAGATCTGGGTTTCAATCGAAAATGCAAGAACTTGAAGAAGATGAAGGATGTTCTTACCACTATGGCTTGCTATTGAGCTTGTGATCAACTACTCCATACTTATCCTTCAGCCAAGCCTTGAAAAATCACATGCATGTAAGTTTCCATTCATCCAAATAGGCATGCATGGAAAGAAAATAGCCAAACCAAGTTTCAAATTCTCACCTTCTTCTTCTTGCTTATCAAACTGTGATGATTCTCTTGTGTGTGAGGGTTGTTATTGGTGATGTTGATGATGGATGGAGGAGGGGGATGTTGGGATCCGTACACGCAGCGGAATTAAAAAACTTTTACGAATCTCATCCGAGGATCGCTCAACCGCGTTTAAATCAAAGTTCGTTAAAGAAATCATACCTATGTGAGATTCTGAGCGTCTCTTTCGATTTGAACACATGGGCTACCTACGATCAACAAGAGCAGACTCTGCGAATCTTCTCCCTCTACCGGTATCCACACGAACAGCCTCGAACACCAACGGCAGCGTGCTAGCTCCTTCAATATTTTCGCGTCTCTCTTTTCTCTTTAGGGTTTCTCGCGGCTTTTCTAATTCATCCGTCTCCTTAATACGACTAGGTCAATATCTATTATAGGGTTTCTAAAACCCTAATAAGCGGTATTAAAATATTCAAAATTAATCCAATCAATTTTGAAATTCGAATTTCAATTAAAATAATATATTAATTAAATCTATCGAATAGATTTAATATAATATATTTATTTAATCTGAATTATAAGCCTACATATTTAATTTATCTTTATAAATTAAATATGATTTCTTTTTATTTAATTAAATATGAGATATTTCTTTTTTTATTTAATTAAATATGTTAGATACAAATAAATTAAATATGATATAATAATATTATTATCTATAAATAATATCATTATTAATTTCGAATTTAATAATATATATATATCCATCCTAGATTAAATGTTTTATTCATTAAATCTTAGATATATGTAAGATTCAATGAATTTGGACACTTTTGCTCGTGTTGGGCTATTCTTGTGTGCGACCCTGCAAGCCCACATGAGATTGGCAATGGGCCAGTACTATACCAGCCCACAAGTCATAAGCGGCCTCTAGCAAGACATTGCGACTACCCAATACATATGGGGATCGATGATACGATACTACCTATAGTACAACCATATCACGTCCCTTTTGTCACACGATAATTTGGTAGAGGATGAGGCATGGATAATATCAACTTCCTGTTCTTGACCATTACTTTCTCGATTCTTGAGTAGTCTAATAATTGAAATGGAAACACTTTTCCATCGTAGTATGGCCATACATTTCTCAGACTCACTCATCGAGGGGCCCAGTATTATCTCTCTACAAATGTGAGGGACAAAATTCCATCTTGACCATTCACATTCCTCTGCATGAAAACCACTGATCCCGATCCAAGCCTTTATCATCACCCGTTCAAAGGTGACTTTTGACTAGGTCAAAGATGAGCGACTCATCATGTAGGAATCCATGATGATCTCAGGTCAAAGGGCGTTGTAACACGGTTATACATGAGAAAAGCTTATGACTTAATCCATGCAGCTTTCTCATAGTGGGTCGGTCCTGCACCTTGTACTCCTACAAGTACCCATGACTTTGATTCGTATCTCCATACCTTATCAAAGTCATACTGGTCTTATTTTATCTTCGCTCCCGCATAGATGACCGACCAAGGACATTTAGGATAATCTATAAGATATATCCAAGGATCAGTTATCACTATAAACATGCAAATGAAATGATAACTAAATGGAGATGACTTGCCCCTAGGGCATAATTTCCAACAGGGGAAGAGTTGAATTTATGTTTAGAGAGCGAGGGAGGCCGAGAGGAATTAGAGGGAGTTGGGAGAGAGTTTGTGTTTTGTGATTGTGTGTGTGAATGAAGGAGGGAAGGACATGAGTTTTGGGTTGTGTGTGTGTGTGTGTGTGATTGTGAATCTAGAGGGAGAGAAGAAACGAAATGAAAATGAAAGGGAGAGGGAGTATGAACCGTGAGCCTATGAGAAAGAAAATAGAGAATTCAATATTGTTGAATGTGTGTGTGTGTGTGTGTGCAATGTCTACGGCAAGGAGAATGAGAGACTAAAACAAAGAAAATATGATTTTTCCTCATGCTTGCTATGTGTCCACGGTTATGAAGAACCGGCTGAACCCAATAGGGGGTGAATTGGGTGAAGATTAAAAACTTGACACTTTGAAAATCTTTTCGCATTTTCTAAATCAACAATTTGATATTCAAATAAACCTATACTGGAAATATAAGAGATAAGGGAAGAGAATATGCAAACTGTGATTTATACTGGTTCGGCCCTCCCTTGACCTACGTCCAGTCCCCAAGCTCCACTTGAGATTTTCAATCCACTATCTCCTTGTTTAACCGGGCACAAGAGAAAAGCCTTTACAACCTCACAAGTTTAGTCGGGCACTTGTGCAGCCTTTACAATCTCTTACCGAGATACTCCTTCTTACACACTGTAAGGATATAATCACACACTCTGTAAATGAAGGATGATCCTCTCACTCTTGGACCCACTCCCCCTTACAAGTTGTAACTGTACACCCACTCTCAAAGGTTCCACAACCTTGAGATTTGATCACTAAACAAATAATCAAATAAGTGTTTGAACTCTCTCACAGAGTAGATGAGTAATAATCACTGAAGTAGATAATCGATCATCTCACTCTCTACTGTAAACTATATAGACATTGAGAAACAAAGTGTTTGAACTATCGATAGTGAAGTAGTAAAATCATTTCGTTGGCTTCGTCGATTCATTCATCAATCGTCGTCACCTCCTTCGGTTTGAAGACTTTGCTATTTATAGGTAATGAAGATCATTTAACTGTTGTGAGCATTCGTCTGTTGAGTATTTCTTCCCTTGGAATATGACCGTTGTGACTTTGCTCAAGGTTACCGTTGTAAGCTCTAACGTAATCATTCACTTTTTGATAATATGATATTAATCCTTTGTTTGATCATCTGCAACTTGCTAACAAACATTATTAATAACATTGAGAAGTATAGCAAGTAGAAATCAATTGATAAGAGATATTTCTGAATTCTCGAAGACGGTGATTTTGAAAACAAAGGATGATCATGCTCGAGTAAGAAAAATAGTGTGCTCGGGCATCAGTTGGAAAAGCACATTGAAAGATTTTGAAATCACCCAATGCTCGAGGAAGAATCTTAGCTTGCTTGGGCAAGCTTCTCTGGAGTCTCATGAAGGAATGATTCATATCGCTAAATGAAAGACCAGGCTATTACCCAAGAGGGGGGGTGAATTGGGTGTTTGATAAAACTTTTGAAACTTTAAAATTCTTTTCGCAACTTATTGAAAGCAGTTTGAATGACAATAATAATTGATAAAGCAATAGTCAATCATTCAAACATGTATGCATATTCAGATATATATATATATATATATGCTGGAAATATAAGAGATAAGGGAAGAGAATATGCAAACTAAGATTTATACTGGTTCGGCCCAATCCTTGACCTACGTCCAGTCCCCAAGCTTCACTTGAGATTTTCAATCCATTATCTTCTTTCAACATGATTACACGTTCTGTACTTGAAGTAATCCTCTCACTAGGATTCACTCCCCCTTACAAACTGTAATCAATACACTTGCTTGATTACACACTCTGTACTCGAAGTAATCCTCTTCCTAGGATTCACTCCCCTTACAAGCTGCAATGAACACAATGTGTTTCCCACTCAAGATCACCCAATCTTGAGTAACTCTCAGATAGTATGGTAAGATGTATACAATAACTCTTCTCTCTCAGAAGTAGATGAATAAACACTGAAGTACAATTACAAGTCATCTCACTCTCTATGATAAGCTATGTAAACATTAAGAACATAGAGTAAATGATATGAAAATCAGAGTATTAGCATCTTGAAGATGTCAGCTTGTGTCCCTGCGTTTTTCTGCTTTGTGTACTTTGTATTTCGTATGGAGTCTTCAAATCTTCAGGTATTTATGCTAGTTGAAGCTTATGACCGTTATAGATCCGTTCAGACTTGAACCCATTCGAAAATATAGCTGTTGTGTGCATTTATGAGGAATATAGTTGTTGGAAGCAGTTTTGGTGTCTTCTCTCACTAATATTCACTTAATCCAGCTGTGCAGAAGTTCAAAGTTGACTTCTTGGTAATAGATCCGTTGGAATAGCAGCTACTGGATGTGGTAGGTAGACATTAATCCTTTGTAAGCGTGTGCAGAAGGATTACCCAAAAGTATACAACTTTATGGGTTTAGCATTTAATGTTCTGACATGCTTTTTGCTTTTGCTTTAAACCTTCAATAAACATTCTCTAATTCATCTGAAACTCACTAAAACAATGGTTAAACATATCTAGGAACATTGTAGAATAATCATAGAAAGTATTAAGATCAAACAAGAAGGTTTTACAAAATCGTAGAATTTGAAATTCTAAAGACGCGTTGAAACCTCGAGGTTTGTTCTTCAAACCTCGAGTTTTGGACTATAGCATGTAAAGTTGATTTAAGTCCAAAACATCAAAACTGGAGGTTTCAACCCAAAACCGGAGGTTTTCAAAGTTGCGTAAAAGCGTCGGCCTCTCATTTGACAAAACCTCGAGGTTTTATCGAAACCTCGAGGTTTCATTTGAAAATGAAACCTTTGAAAAATCGCGCCAAGGCAAACCTGGAGGATTTTTGGGAAACTGGAGGTTTTCCAAATCAGAGGAAAGATGTGTGCTCTCTGGATGCCAAAACCTTGAGGTTTCTCACCAAAACTCGAGGTTTCGCTCACATGTGGGAATTCTGAGTTTTTGCACCAAAACAGAAAACTAGAGGTTTTGAAGTAAAACTGGAGGTTTCCAAAACTGGGAAAGCATAGATGCTCTCTGTCTGAGGTTTGTCCTCAAACCTCGAGTTTTCACAATTTTGAGAAAACTGGACTAGACTCAAACCTGGAGGTTTTTTCACAAAACGGGAGGTTTTGAAAACCGACAAAACATGAGCTTTCTCTTGCAGGTCAAAACCTTGAGGTTTTTTACCAAACCTCGAGGTTTCATAAAACTTGTGAAACCTGGAATTTTCATGTTAAAATAGAACCTTGAGGTTTTAGACAAAAACTGGAGGTTTTCAAGTGTTCAAAACTTAGGAGACTCTCTATAAGTCCAAACCTCAAGGTTTTACCAGAAACCTCGAGTTTTACGTTTTCCAGAAAAAGCTAAGAAGTCTCTGTGTTATAAAACCTCAAGTTTTGCTCAGTCCATAAACCTTGAGTCCTTCTCTGTAAGGCCAAACCTCGAGGTTTCTGTGCAAACCTCGAGTTTTGCTCTTACAGTGAGTTTTACAATATTTGAGAGCAAAACTTCATGCTTTGTTTACAATTATTGGAGATCATCAAAACCCTTAGAGAACTAACATCTATTGCTCGAACACCCCAGAGAGCATGCTTGGGCATAAGACAAACAGAGGTGGAGACTTGTAGATTTGGTGATGCTGCTCGTGCATGAAACCAAACTTGCTCGGGCAAGCTTCTTCTAAAAATCAATAATTATCGTCGTTGCTTGGGCAAGTCGCAGAGGTATGCTCGGGCACGACTAATTAGAGGCGAGAATGATATCTTTGGACACATCTTTGCTCGAGAGCATGAGTTATCCTCTGCTCGAGCATGGTGCTCGAGCAAGCCTTCTTTGCTGCTCGGGCAAGACTCTCTGACTTGCAAATTTTGCTTCTGTCTCGATGATGCTCGGGCATGCCAAATGCTCTGCTCGAGCATGGTTGTTCAGAATCCACTTCTTCGTTCTAAATCTTGATGATGCTTGGGCATTACACATGTGTTGCTTGGGCATGATTCTTTGAAACAAGCAAGCTGTTATATTATCTGTGCTCCGGGTAAGACTTTAATGTGCTCGAGTATACTTCTATCTTTAGGCTTCTGATCATACATGAATAAGAATTATACTCTCCAATACAAAGCTCAACTTCCAGAATGTAGAGACTTTCAGAAAACAAGAGTGTTGGTAGCACAATAGCCAATTTCTAGTGAGTGTAACGTCTTCGATATAGCTTCAATTTTGGAAAACCACCCAGGGAAGGCGTGCACTTATCTAGTAGAAAGGGAGGAATACCCTGGGGAGACAGGTCAAATCGAATCCCCGCACTACTGGTAGGAAAGGAGTACTAGGGCCTTAATAAGGCTTTCTTTGTACTGATTTTCCCTCTCTGACTGAGCTTTCAGTGCGTGATCCGCTGTAAGTTTTTGACGCGAACTTATTTTTAATCAATAATCCCAGTGTAGGCTTTTAGACTCGTTCCGTAAACTACACTCGCTATATGTTTAAGCAATCCCTCTTTCGAAGCATTGAGCAAGGCAAAAGCAAAAAGTAAGCCATTTTTGGAAGCTTTAGAGTTCCCTGTGTTAAGAGAAGAACTTGCTTTATTAACGCAACTATCAAACCACGGGATTTAAGATGAAAGAATGAGTTAAGAAGAGAGATCCCATTGTTTCTAGATACCCGTGAAAGTTACTCCTTTACTTAAGGCATGCCCCTAATAAAGAAACTTCCTATGGAAAATGCCAAAGCCAAACTTACTTAATTGAATCTTTGAGTTTGAAAGCACAATGGAATCTGTCCTCGCTAACTAGTTTAATTGCGAAGAGAACCTTAAAGGAGAACTGAAACGAAACTCCCTTTCAAGGGAAGACGGGAGGAGATGAGCTTGATTACGCACCGACTTACTCTTCGTTTAGTTCTTGAAAGCGCGATGAACGATCTTCCTTATTTTACTTACAACTCGGACTCCTCCTTCACGGCTTGAAGCCGGATAGCTTCAAGCTTAAGGGCTCTCGGAATTCCCTTTCAAGCTTTCTCGAGTCACCCTAACGTAACGGCTAACCGAACTTGGCTTACTTCTTACTTCATGCCGTACTTCGAGTTATCCGTCCCGAGTTCTCTCGGGATGAGCTCTTAGCGATTAGTCGGTGCGGGCCGGGAAATGAAATTAATAGAGCCCCCAAGCCTTTTTTCCGTGGATCGCCGGCTCCACGCCAACATGCTCTTCGACGTTTAGGTAACGCGGGTATGAGTTAGTCATCCAAGCAACTAACCTGGTAGGTTGGTTCTCTCCGTTTATGAAATCACATTTGACTCACCACCAGCATGCATATGAATCAAAGTAGCAGCAATTTCGGTTTCGGTGCGGAAAATAAAAAATAGTTTCACCAATTGATTTGATTGACCACCCGGTGGAAGTAGTAGCAAAGTCGGTGGTTTCCCGATCCTAAACCGGATTCGGGACCGGCATTCTCGTCTGTTGGATAAGTCCGTAATCCTACGGATTACCTCGAGAAAGTGGGAGGCCCTTATTTATCGATGTTGATTGAGAAATCCATCTCGGAGTTGAAAGGGTTGGTGTGGCCGGAAGTGAGAACTCCTTGAAGAGCTTATTCTTGTTCGCGGCTAATCGTTTTGTCATACTTGACTTTTTTATGAGTCTTCCCCTGTCCTCCCGAGTGGGATAAGTCGGAATGGAAGTCGGGGATTGGAACGACTGATTCTCTCTTGGGCTTCCACTCTCCTTCTGGGAAGTACCCTTTTCTTTTTACCCTATAGGAGGCATTAAAAAGGGAGTTCTTTCCCTATATCTTCATCAGCTCACCATTTAATAAGAAACAACTTTTGAGTATGTCATGGAAATCTAGGCTTTGTAGCTAGGCAGCAATTCTCTAGCTTCCAGCTCTTCTTCCTTCTCTTACTCTTCCGGTTAAGGTAAGGAACCTTGAATCCTGCCCTTTCTTGTTCTCTGCTTCTGCTTCTTAGGCGTATGTACTGTGTTTTTGACGCGAATTAGCTCTATAATTCTACCCGTATGGAGCCACCTTCGTCACCCTGGCTGCCGCATCCTTTCGTTTCCTACTCGGCACATAAGAACGGTCTTTTCGAACTTAGGGAGAGTGACCGGAGGCACTCTCGCGGCTACCTAGTAGTGCGGGGATTAGATTTTACCTGTCTCCCCAGGGTATTCCTCCCTTTCTACTAGATAAGTGCACGCCTTCTTGTAGCCTATTTTCTTCTACACACGTCCTGGGCTTGAGTCTGTAGAGTTCCTGTTTTCTTGTAGCTTGTGTAACTTTACAGATGTATAGAGCGCCCATATTTAGCATTCCCGCCTACGAGGTGCAGCTAAGATATTTGCTTAAAAAGGCGCAAAGTCCGCTGCTTTAAGAACCCGGGGAACGGGAGTGTGTAGCTGCTGTCTAGTGTTCTAACTTCTTTCTCACGCCCATTCCGAATTGACAAGGATCCCTAGACGGGATTTAAGCACGTTTCCGCGGCTGATTCAGTTAGAAGGGAAAAACTCCGCTTACAAGGATTCGTAGCCCGCGACTTCTGCCTTCTCTTCGAAGGTGCCGCGTTTTATTGGCTAAAACGAAGTAAACCTCAGAGTAAATGCCTTCTAGTTGCTCAACCGAGTACCCGAGGCTCCTACCTGCTGCTACCCTCGAGTAGCCCTAAATCTGCTTCTAGTTGATCTAGGTTGAGGAGGACAGTTGCTATCACCTCTTTCATGCATCTTACGGGGAAAGACTGCGGCGAATACCCGCCGGTAGTTGCCAAGCTCACATGGCGTACGTCCGGGAAAGAAAGTTTTACTGACTAGTGCAGGATAGGTGATCTCGTGCACCATTTTACGGAATTCGAGTTCCTTGATCTGAGCTTCTAGTTCTGAGCTTATAGGGAAAGGGTACTTTAGCAAGTCCCAATTCCTGACTTCAGGAAGGAATTGAATAGGACTTGAACCTTGCCTTTGCCTTTCATAGGTTTGTTTTAGGGTTATCTGGTACTAGCACCCCGGCCATTCCTGACTTAAGGAAGGAATTGAGTAGAGGGGTGCCCTCTTCCTAGGTACCGGTACTTGCTCCTCTGGGTCGTCCCCGGAGGATCAGTCAAGCATCTTCTCTAGAGAAGCGAAACTCGAACGGATAGAGCAGATGGTCCAACTACATAACTTTTTCTTTTTCATTACTTCTATGGTCGTGCCTCGTGGCACGGCAGCACCCTTACTATTGAAATGGTTCGTCAGTAGAGATGTTCCCACAAGCATAAAGCTATTCAAGTATTCTTTCCAATGCAAGAAGAATCAGCTCCAAACTCATTATATTTCATCCATTATCATCAGATGTATGAAGGTTGTTCTTAATCAGCGTTTTCTGCAACATCCTGAACTGACCATCAACTTAAAAACATCATATCTACTTCAATTGATCTTTTTTTTTCATTATTTTGATGTTTCTGGAAAGGTATGTGAGTCTAGTTTCAAATGTCACTGGTTTCAGCTCATTTGAATATGCCGTTTGTGAGATACACTCAAAACACCGAATCTTGGTCCTGATTGTAACGGTGATTTTTATGGAAACTTTAGAAAATCATAGATCCTTGGTATGAACTCCTTTTGACTTGGATTTTATATTAAAATGACGCATTTGGAGTCTAGCTTCATATGCCACTAGTTTCACGTCAATCCGATTCATGGTTTGAGAGATATCGTTGAATTATTGGAGGTCGCCTGAAACAGAGCTGAACAGAGTATGCTGAAACACGACCTTGCTCGAGCAGGAATTTTTCTCTGCTCGAGCAAGCATTTTTTTATGCTCGAGCAAGAGCGGAATTTGAGCGAAAAATGCACTATGCTCGAGCATGAATTATGTTGTGCTCGAGCAAGCCTTCAGGAACTCAAATATAGCTTATTTTAACTCCGAATTGAGCCGTTCCAACTTCTATTTGATCATGAAGACTTCCAGAATCAATCTTGAAACTTGTATAATGATATTTTCATTCCATTCATCAAGTTCTTCCATCTCGAATCTCAATTCTTCATTATTTAACCTTCACATCTACATTAAATATAAGAATTAGTCAAAGTATAAGATAAATGTAGTATGCAAACTTTTTGTTCTTAAGAATGACATGTATATAAGACATCATCAAAACTAATCATAACCAACAGGTTAAAGGACAGAAAGAGAGGAAAAATCAAATTTAATAAAGCCATGACATTTGTCTTCCATGCACAAAGACACATGTTTGTTTTGTGTGCAAGGGAGATGCCATGTGTCTTCAATTTTGTATGTGTATGACAAGTGTCACACATGAAAGATGACATGTGTTTTGGCTCTTTAAGAAGACACTATTATTAGTGTGAGTTTTCTCAGTTTGCGTGTTTGGGTTCCGGTGTTGTTGTCTCGGTTTGCATGTTTGGTTTCCGATGTTGTCGTCTTGGTTTGCATGTTTGGGCTATGTTTGTGGGTGTGGCATGGTTTTCGAGGAAGTATCTGGGATTATTACTCAAGATTGCGACACGAATACTGAGACCTGACAAACGATGCCACATATTGGGGTTTTTTTAAAAAAAAACGCAGGGCATACCCTACTACGCTGAAAATGCCGTATACTCACTTATACCTATATAGTTTCACTCAACTAATTGTCCTATACCTCAGGACATAGTTGGGTGGCATCTTTTCAAACCGGATGTACACCGTATAAGTGCTTAGTGCCCCTTTTTCATTAACACTTTAATTCCACGGCTTATATGTACTAGGTCCACTGACTCGTATAGCCGAATTACCTAGTCTCCGAGAGACTTCCTATCTCTTGACATCCTTGGGACTCTTCCCGATTTGGGCTTAGTCGTCCTCCTAATTTAGGCTTATTCTCAATTCTCAGGGCCTAAAATTACGGATGTTACAATACCTCCCACTCCTTGGATGCTTGCTAAGCAATGGCAAGGTTGAGGTTTGGATTTCTTGGGTTTTTCTCTTTTCTAGAAGATGGTGGTTTCTTGAAATTAGGTTGAAGATAGGATAAAAAAAATTGGATCTTTACCTTTCTTGTATGGTACCTATTTCTCTACACCTTGGTAGTTGGTCAAAATTCTTAAGAGCATGAGTGTCAATGAATTTCAGCCAACTCCCCTTTAAATTGCCTTGGTAGGCCAAAAAATCCAAGACCTAATTGTCTTGTGTATTTTGGCCACCATACTAAAAATAGGGTTTTTGATGATAGGCCCATTACTTGGTGTTATCCAAATGATTAAGATAATGATTTAAATCCATATCTTGATTATTTGACTGAATAAAAAATTTAAGATGATGGATCACATCCATATTTTGATTATTTGATTGAATCAAAAATATAAGATGACTGATTACTTGATTGAATAAAAAAGTTAAGATGATTGATGACATACATATCTTGATTATTTGATTGAATCAAAATTTAAGATGATGGATCACATCCATATCTTGATTATTTGATGAATAAAAATTGAAGATGATGGATCACATCCATATCTTTAATTTAAATTTAAAATCATTGTTTCTCACATCCATATATATATATATATACACACACACACATATATATATATAATATTAGAATTATCTTTTATAATCCAACCTCTTGAATTTAAAATTTGAATTTCAATTTCAACTTAGCCTAAGACCCCATTTGGTCTTCTAACACATTTGAGCCTTTTTGTGGAGATACTGAGTTCCCACCAGGGGCTCAAATGTAGTACCATTTTACTGTTGGGCTTGGAGTCCCACCCCAACTCAATTACACATTTACTCTTGATAAAGTCCAATAACAATTATTAGCCCAACCTTACTAATTTTAAGCAATCGAGAATAATCTTTGTGTGTGACCTATTAGGTTCAATTAGTCACTGATATAAATAAACTTGGACCAATTAAAACTCCTTTAATGGGCCCAAATTATCTAATGACCATATAAGATACTAGTAACGCTCTTCGGCCCCAAATCTAATTGAGTTGATCAAGTGATCTACCTCTCAAATTTGGATCCTGTGTGATAATTGAATATTTCATACAGTTATTTGTGTCGCTTGGTTAATAAATTTAGGACTGTTTAGTTTATAAATAATTAGATTTTATGCTTATTTGGGCTTTGGGCTTTGGGCTTTTAATTAGATTTAATTCATTTGAATGATAAAATTTCAGATTTACAATGCTTCATTATTTTCACCATAACTATTGAACCATGTATTTGATTAGCCTCATTCTTGTCTCATATTTCAAATGATTCAGAGAGCTACAAACATGAATACTTGGAGGCTTAATTCAAACAAGAAAATGGTCGAAATTGGATCCAAAGTCAGACACACTTCTCTGAATTTTATTGGGCCCAAATTTTGTAATTAAAAGACCACTTGTTTTTATTTTCGTTTTGGGCCAGACTTATGAAGGCCCAGTCCATTTTCGAATTAGGTTTTGTTTTATTAAAGTCAAATGGTGTCTACAAACATTTCACATTACGTTTTGATATATTTTCATATTTCAAAAGATTTCCATTTCCTTTCAACTATTCATCGTGTTCTTTGTGTTCATAATGAACGTCTTCATTTTCTGCTCCATTTTCATTATGTATAGCCATGATGGGTGATGAGTACTATTTATGCCATGTTTTCCCGATGATGGGTGTCTAATATGAGAAAATATGTATAATTCATGCATATATGGAAATGTAGGATGAATCTCATAAATTATAGTAATTGCATAATTATCTTATACATGTGCATAAGAAAAGGGCAAGTTTGAGGTTTACCAAGAAAGCACATAGCATAGCGACACAATGCTATAGCATTTGGGAAGCCATAACGAGCCAACAGTACAATGTAACCAAAATGCTATAGCATCATAAGTGAAGCGATGCTATGCACGTTGTGTTTGGACTTTTCACTCGAGGCTGTTTCAGGAAGTTCAGTGCAGGTTATTAGACCGATGTTTAGACGGCGGTTAGATTTGCTGACTATTGAATTAGAAGATATGGAGGATCGAAGATAAGATTTGGAGAATCACGCAGTACCAACAGAATCAATCACCTGAATTTGGAAAGTTAGACCTGACAGATTTAGAAAGGCCTAGCTCACTGAACGTACGCCGCAAGGAAACTTGACTATAAGAGGAAAAGATGGCTAACCCTAAAGATCATCGAATTCGTGAAGGAGTCAAGAGAATTCGTATTCGGCGGGACTCCAAAGAAGAGCAAGAGAACTTACGAAGCACGAAAGCTCCAGAAGAGACCCAGGATCCTTCCCTGTAGTGAGATGGAGATTAGAAGACGTAAAGACGTCATATGATAGGGGCCTCCTATGTCGTCGACCCCTCTAACGAACTTTCTATTTAATTTCGTTGATTTTAAGTTGATCTCTTTCCATGGGCTATTCTGCGGTGATTTGTTTTGTGATTTCATCATCAGTCATGAACTAAAATTCCTTTGGTTGAGCGAGGATGAATTCTTGAGTGTAGAATAAACCCATTTTGCTAGTTCTTTAATTAAATAAATTCAGTTTGTTTATCAATATTATAACCTCTTGTCGTTTAGCGGAAGCTAAAGGCTAGATCAGTGGCCTCGGCTTACTAGAAGGGAATCAGGGTTAGACATCTGATAGGTAGTGTTTAATGGGCAGGCTAGTGCAAGGCCTTGTTAGTTCTCTATATGTTTTGATGATAACTGACATCTGATAGGCTCAATTGATCTGGCTCTGATGCCACTATTTGAACATAACTTGACTCAAGTTTAGTCAGGGAAACTTGATTTTAGCCTTGGCCGAGAGTCCTCTAAGGTTTTCTTTCTCAAGTAAACTCGAGCCTGTATTTGTAAACTCGAGTTTATGCCAGACCAAGAGTTTTCAACGATTTTTGAACTTAAATTAACTCAAAACTATTTTCTTTAAACTTGAGTTTGCATTTGTTGACTTAAATTTATTTTCAATTCAAAAAGTCCCAAACTCAATTTTATCACTTAATGACTCGAGTTTCCGCGATCTTAAAATGTTTTCAAAGACTATCGCGACGGTTATTTGAAAAAAAGATCTAAAATCGAGTTTATGGTACACCCCTACCGGCCTCGCCCTTTTGGGTAGCGGGTTAGAGGGACTCCTTTTATTTATTCACCTTTCTTTATTCCTTAGTCCATTTAACTTATAACAGAGTTAGCACAACAGAGCACGGGATCTGGTTGGACAAGTTCTATATACTGATAAACATACAATATCCAAATAGTTAGTAAGTCCCCGAAGGGTTAGATACAGTCATCCCAACAAAATACTGATTATAAACAACAGTTATCCAAAATAGAACAATACAAAAAGTGATAGGGCATTCCCTATTTCTGAACCGACCCACTATGAGAAAGCTGCATGGATTAAGTCATAAGCTTTTTTCATGTATAACCACGTCACAACGCCCTTTGACCTGAGATCATCATGGATTCCTACATGATGAGTCGCTGATCTTTGATCTAGTCAAAAGTCACCTTTGACTGGGTGATGATAAAGGCTTGGATTAGGATCAGTGGTTTTCATGCAGAGGAATGTGAATGGTCAAGATGGAATTTGTCCCTCACATTTGTAGAGAGATAATACTGGGCCCTTCGATGAGTGAGTCTGAGAAATGTATGGCCATACTACGATGGAAAGGAGTTTCCATTTCAATTGTTAGACTACTCAAGAATCGAAAGTAATGGTCAAGAACAGGAAGTTGACATTATCCATGCCTCATCCTTGACCAAATAATCGCGTGACAAAAGGGACGTGACATGGTTGTACGATAGGTTGTATCGTATCATCGATCCCCATATGAATTGGGTAGTTGCAATGTCTTGCTAGAGGTCGCTTGCAACTTGTGGGATGTTACAGTATTGTCCCACTGCCAATCTCATGTGGGCCTGTAGGGTCGCACATAAGAATAGCCCAACACGAGCAAAAGTGTCCAGATTAATTGAATCTTAGATATGTCTAAGATTTAATGAATATTGTATTTAATCTATGATGGATATATATATATATATTATTATTATTAAATTCGAAATTTATGATGATATTATTTATAGATAATAATATTATTATATATAGTATTTAATTTATTTGATAAATTAAATAACTATAATAAATTGAGATATTGTATCTTAGATTTAATTTTTGAATAAAGATATAGTATCTTAGATTTAATTAAATTGAGATATAGTATCTCATATTTAATTAAATAAATGATATCATATTTCGATTTAATTTATCTATAAATTAAATCAGTAGGCTTATAATTCGGATTAAATAAATATATTAGATTAGATATATTTGATAGATTTAATTAATATATTATTTTAGTTCAAATTCGAATTTCAAAATTAATTAGATTAATTTTGAATATTTTAATACGGCTCATTAGGGTTTTAGAAACTCTATAATAGATATTGATCTAGTCGTATTAAGACGATAGATGAATTAGAAAGCCGTGAGAAACCCTAGAGAGAAAAGAGAGACGCGAAAATACTGAAGGCGCTAGCACGGTGCCATCGGTGTTGGAGGCTGTTCGTGTGGATACCGGTAGAGGGAGGAGATTCGCATAGTCTGCTCCTATTGATCGAGTAGGTAACCCACTAGATCAAATCGAACGTAGGACGCCCACAAATTTCGCATAGGTATTGTTTCTAACGAACCTTGATCTAAACGCCGTTGATAGATCCTCTCAAGGGATCTGTAATTTTAATGGTTGAGAATCCTTCCGCTGCGTGTATGGATCCCAACAGTGGCATCAGAGCCAGATCAATTGAGCCTTTAAATTGGGTTTATTCGTGTGTTTATATATGTGATATATATGCAAAACCGAATTTGCTATGCGTTTAATTTGAAAATTCACACTAGGGTTAGGTTCGGATTTTGTGGCTGTTTCGTGTGGATCTGAATCATTCAGATAAGAGATCATCACGTTCACGCATCAATTATGTTCTGAATAGTTCAGACGTCGCTCACGCTCGACAACGACCATGTTTTGAATCGTTCAGATCGGACAATCACACAGGGGTCAAACACATTCGGACATTCAGATAAAATGTCGATAATGCTTGGATGACGTTGTTTCATTCGCCATCGGTCATGTTCGGACTTGATCGGACTCGGACACGTTCATATTTGTTTTGAAAAGATAGGGTTTTATTTTTTAACTTATTTTAAACAGAAGTTTTTAATTTTATGAAACAATCTTTCTAAAACAATAGCGGGACCACTGTAGGGACCGGCTGACTGTTCGTAACGCGAGAATTTAAATCATGATATTATATTATATTATATAAACTCGATAATTTTATCATAATATTTGATTTCGTAATTGTATGAATTAATATATGTTGTGTTTTACCTTTCAAATGTTGTTTGGGTATGGTGAATAACATGGCTCTAGAGTTTTACAAGTGTTGTAAATTTTAAATATGGCCTGCGAGCCATGCCTCTCTCTAAATATTCTTGATGTACATTCCCTTCTCGTCTCACTACCCTCGTATGTGAAATGAGTTTTCTCTTGATATATTTATCTTTTTTATTTAGAGAAGACCTCCCATTGGCTTGAGAGGATTTTAGGTTATGTGAGCCATGTTGTGTCACGTTCTTTTAATTATGTTTTGATTTGATCACTGAATGATTAGTTTAGAAATTATATGAGATACAATCACGATTGCATTCATATAAGTAGAATTAATAGGATTAATTAGATCATATCAAATATACCCTCTAAAAAAATCTTAAGTCGTAATGCCGTCAATTAATGAATACTTGTCAAAACCTTGATCGCCCATTTGTATGTTCCACCAAAGTGGGTGCACTGGAGTTATCTTGGTGAGACAAGAGTGAGTAATGGTGATACTCAACATTCATTATTGTCTTGACTTAATTGAGATTATCAAAATGGTTTTGGATCTCAAGGCATTAGATGAGATTAAACATGCTAGGTCATATGATGATCATATCCCATAAAGATCTAAGAGTTACATATGATGTGATTGGGAAAGAGGTTGCCTACCTAAATAACTTGATTTTAAGCGTCCTGCCAAAGCGGACTTAAATTTAAGCCAAATATGAATCTTAGCCCACTAATTATAATGAGGGCTGTTAATTCAGTGAGAAGTTATTAATTAAACTTTGCATATCTTTTAGTTGTAGAATCATGTAGACTAGCAATACTGCCACACCATCAATGCGATCAGATCAGTCCTTGAGAAGGACGAAATCGATGAGACAAACCTTCTTGACTTGTTTGGGAACTTAAGCATTGATCCTAAACACGAAAGAAAGAAGTATCTCATCGATCAACCCATTCCTGACGAGCCTGCAGGTGATGCTCCAAGAGCTCAGAAAGATGCTTATGTGAAGCATCAGAATGACTCTGTGGACGTAGGATGCTTGATGCTTTCCACTATGGTTCCAGGGCTCCAAAGAGATTTGGAACATATGGAGGCTTTTGAGATGATTGTTCATCTCAAGGAATTGTTCCAGCAATAGGCAAGGCAAGAGAGGTATGAGACCACAAAGGCCTTACATTCTTGCAAGATGCTGAAGGTGCATCAGTTAGTCCTCATGTTTTAAAGATGAAAGGCTACATTGATCACCTTGAGAGGCTTGGATTTCCCATGAGCAAGGAGTTAGTTACAGATATGATCTTGAACGCACTCCCGAATAGTTATGACTGAAAGTGGAGCTTAATCACCAAGAGGGAGGTGAATTGGGGATTTTAAAATTCTTTTCTAATTGCTATGTTTTTCAACACTAAAACAGAGGTAAGCAGAGTATAGGGAAGAAGTGCAAGACACAAGGAATTTATACTGGTTCGGTCCAACCTCTTGACCTATGTCCAGTCCCCAAACTCTCTAGGATTTTCACTATCTCAATTGATTACACACTCTGTAACTCAAGAGTAATTCTCTCACTAGAACTTACTCCCCCTTACAAGTTGCAATCAATATCCCAATCTCCAAGTCCCCAGACTTGAGATTCTTACAGAGAAATGATTCACAATAAATGAACTCTCTCTAAGAGTAGATAAATATAAACACTGAAGATCAATGTATCAAAAGATACTTTACAAGTGAAAACTGAAAGAGTAGTTGGTAAACTTGAATGCAATTCGGTTTTAGCAGATGTGTTAGTTGAGAAGAATTGAATGCAACTCTATTTATACTAAGAGAGCATTAAATGACCGTTGCAATCTCCATTATAACCGTTGGTGCATTAATCTATCTGTTGGAGGTACTTTGGTCTCTTCTCTTTCTACTATTCAATTAATTCCTTTTGTCCAGAGGATTAGTGTTGACTTTCCTTGTAATAGATCCGTTGGAAGAGCAGCTACTGGATATGGAAAGGAAACATTAATCCCTTTGCAACGTGTGTAGAATGATTGTCCAAAAGGATGCAAGTTTTCTGGACTTTACATTTAATGTGCTGACGTCACTTTTTGCTTTTGTTCAAACCTTCATTTAATATCCTCTAAATCATCTGAAACTCACTAACAAACTGATTAAACATAGTTAGGAATAGTAATGAGTGACGATAAGAAGTATTGGAGTCAATCAGGAAGATTTCACAAATTCGTCAGATTTGAATTTCAAACTCAGAGACATAAACTCGAGTTTGTTTATCAAAACTGGAGTTTGTCACTGTGCACTAATAGCAAAACTCGAGTTTCCATTTCCTAACTCGAGTTTCCTTCTTACAGAGAGGAACGTCGCAATTTGAGTTTTGGACCATATTTTTTAATAGGAGCAAAACTTGAGTTTTGGACTCTTGATATGAAAAATGAGTTTAAGTCCAAAACCTCAAAACTGGAGTTTTCAAAATCGTTGAAAAAGAGCAAAGGTCTCTGCTTGGCCAAAACTCAAGTTTCCCAAACTAAACTTGAGTTTTCATTTAAGTATGAAAACTTAGAAATTTATGCCAAAGACAAAACTGGAGTTTTCAAAAACCGAGTAAAACTTGAAAACTCTCTGTCAAGCGCAAACTCGATTTTCCAAAGTAAAACTCGAGTTTTCTCAAAAACTTTGAAAACTTATGTCAAATGAAAACTGGAGTTTGCATAAGCTAAAAACATTGGAGCCTCTCTGTATGACCAAAACTCGAGTTTCCATTTGGAAATTGGAGTTTTGTAATCTTCAGGAAATATTGAAATATCGTAGAGTCTGCTCCTGTTGATCGAGTAGGTAGCCCACCAGATGAAATCGAACGTAGGATGCTCATGAATTTCGCATAGGTATTGTTTCTAATGAACCTTGATCTAAACGCCGTTGATGGATCCTCTCAACGGGATTCGTAAATTTTAATGGATAAGAATCCTTCCGCTACATGTACTGATCCCAACATTAGACTCATATACAATATGTATACAATGCATGTAATGCAAATCACAACTAGGATGTAATAATGATAAATCTGCCTTTAGCACAATAAACCTGGCATGTAGCATCTACGTAGGACCGCCTGGTCAAGACAAACCCCTTGGAACAGCGCGCTCAGTGGCCTCAGTAGTCAAAGTGGCCAAACCCTAACCACCTACCCCTCCTGAGGCCTCAGTAGCGACCTATGAACACACAGTCACATAGGCCCTACCTACCTCACATATCTCTATACTGTAGCAACACCCTAAGGATACACAGTCCAATAGGCACTACAGCCAGACCCTATATTCCCTCGGTACTACATCAGAAACCCTAAGGACACACATTCCAATAGGTACTACAGCCTGATCTCGGTACTGCTGCAGAAACCCAAGGATATGCAGTCCAATAGGCACCATAGCCTGATCTCCTACATCATGATAAAATATACATGCGAAAGCAATATAGAGTATGCAACTCAATAATTACTACCTGACACTTCTCTAAAGCGGTAAACTCTTCTCTTCAAGTTAGAGAAACCTCCCACACGGATTAATACCCTAGATACATCCAAACACCATGCTTTTAATCACATGAACAAACTTTACTTCAAGTTCCTTAAAATTCGCCAATCACCAAAATCTTCCGAATTTCTGATCCAACTTTGCCGATTTTTAATAAATTCTAGAAAACTAGTTTTGAAAAAAAATCAGTGGCCTTATAAGCCTTATGATGTCTATTTTGATAGGAAAAATAATTCCCAAAGCCAACTGGGTTCAAATCCTTTTCTAGTTTCCAAACTTTGGCCACCGGTCTGAGAGAAAAACCATGTTTTTAGGTCATTTTTAGCTTTAAAGAACTCTCGGTTTGAAAATCCAAATGACACAAAATCTTATACAAAAATCATCCTCAGTATGTCTAATTTTACCATGTACAATTTCAGAGCATTTGAACTTTATTTACTACTTCAAATCCATCGGTTTATCTTTGCTGCCCAAAAACCGTAAGAATCGGCAGATTTTCGTATATTAAAGACTTAAGCTTTTTGAGTTTGGAAAAAGGAGACCCCACTTGTCCCTGTAGAAAAAAATATTCTAGACCCATTAATAACCATAAAAACATGAAAATCCTACTGCATTCTCACAAAATCATCATAGGGCAGAAGCAAGAAATTCCATGTCGTCGGTTAGGAACTTACCTTGGGATTTCAGTTGCATATAGCCTTCTTCACCTCTTGAACCACTAGCTTCAGCTAGACCCTCTTCTTCCTATCCTTGTACTCGTGCTTAGAATGTGGAAAATGAAGGGGAAAGTGTCCTTTATATAGGCCCCAAGGGTGAAGGCTTTTACCCAAGTTTAGATATTAACCATTGGTCAAAAGAGTGCTTCGGATTTAAATATAATTTCTTTACTTGATTCTCAAGGATTCTAGAGAACTCCTTGGGCGGATGGGTGGCGTATTCCAAGACCAAAAATAAGATTCCAACCGGTCCCGCTTAGCTCTTTTTTGCCGGTTACACTTTTCCTTGTAATTCGTGCCCTTTAACTGACCTTATGTAGGCCCGAATCAACAGTCTCTTCTCCCTGACCACGGGTGGACGGAATATAGTGCCTTGGGGAGCAAGAAACCCATATTCCAGTATCTCATAACCACCTCGTACTACGTGCTACCCGATAATCCGACTTCTGACCCCGAAACGCCACGTGTCCGGCGTAGCACTACTATTACTGACTCTTCTTTCTATATTGGGTCCAGATACCTAATCTCTCTCTCCTCCTTGGTTGAGTATGCATACCCTGCCCCACAGGGTCAATGTTCCCATCCACTAATGATCTTTGTCACTTGTACATTACTCCGGCTTATACTTCCTCGAGCTTACTTCATGCACAACTTACTTTGTAATTTGTCATGATTTGTTCTTATTTCGACTTAGTAATTCTTTATTTAATTATAACCAATGGAGTTCCATCTTAGGGTCCTTAAAATAATTTACGCCAGAAAATAAGTGCTTCGAATTTGACTCAAGGCTTCTCATTACTATACAAACTCATGCTTGTACATGTATTACAGAAGTAGCGGTGTTACATTTCTACCCCCGTAAAAAAAAATCGTCCTCAAAATTTTACCTATACATCACTCATATTCTTAGCCATAAAATCCGGATAACGCTTCTTCATTTCCTCAACTGTCTCCCACGTTGCTTCCCTCGGAGATAATCCTTTCCAAACAACCTTGATAGAGGGAATACTCTTCCACCGGAGCTGTTTCTCTTGACGACCAATAATCCGTTCCAGTTCTACCATGAAGGTGTGATTATCTTGGACATCAACATCCTCATACTCCAATACATGCTCCGGGGCCGGCTAATACTTCTTTAGTTGGGACACGTGAAAGACATCGTGTAGCCTGCTGAGGTTTGGTAGCAATGCCAACTGATATGCCACTGGTCCCCATTTTGCTAATATCTCGAATGAACTAATATAACGATGACTTAGCTTCCTCCGCTTTATTGCTCTACCGATTCTAGTAACGGGAGATATCTTTAAGAATACATGATCACCCACCCTAAACTCCAGAGGTCTCCTTCTCTTATCCGCATAACTCTTTTGTCTGCTTTGTGCTGCCATGAGCCTCTTTCGAATGAAGCTAATCTGCTCAGACATCTTATCAACCACTCTGGTCCGAACAACTTTCTTTCTTATAACTCGATCCATCCAAGGGTTGATTTGCATTCCCTCCCATACAACGCCTCGTAAGGAGCCATCTGTATACTGGAATGGTAGCTATTGTTGTAAGCGAATTCTGCTAAGGGCAGGTACCGATCCCAACTACCCTTGAAATCCAAAACGCAGGCTCATAACATATCCTCTAATGTCTGGATAGTCCTTTCTGATTGTCCATCAGTTTGGGGGTGATAAGTTGTACTGAATTTCAGCTTCGTCCCCATTGCCTCATGCAACGCTTGCCAGAATCGGGAAGTGAATCGGGGATCTCTGTCAGATATGATACTCTTTGGTGTACCATGGAGTCGTATAATTTCTTTGATATAAATCTCCGCCAACTTTTTCGGAGAATAATTTACACTTATGGGGATAAAGTGTGCTAATTTCGTAAGTCGATCAACAATCACCCAAATAGCATCGTAGTGCCTTATCTTAAGAAGGCCTACTACTAAATCCATGGTAACATCTTCCCATTTCCATTCGGGAATCTCGATTCCTTGCAATAAACCTTCCGGTCGTTGGTGCTCGATCTTAACTTTCTAGCAACTTAAACATTCGGTAACATACTTTGCTACATTATTCTTTATACCTGGCCACCAGAATTCTGTCTTTAGATTCCTGTACATTTTTACTGCTCCTGGATGAATAGTGTAACTGCTCTTATACGCTTCATCCAGTATTTTCTTCCTTAATTCTTTTACTGGTGGCACATAGATTCTCTTCTTATACCGAACTAGTCCACTTGGTGAAATATCATACTCTGTCGGTTTGTCTTGAGATACCTTTTCTCGAATGGACTTTGCCAACTCATCTTGCTCCTGAGTTTCTGCTATCTCTGATCTTAAGCTATTTTCCTCCTGATTGACAAGGGGATTATCAATTCGGATTTCAGAGAATTTGCTCTTTTTCATCACCATTTGACCTGACAGATTCAAATCCCTGAAATCCTAATCAGCTTCTGCTCTGCTATCATCATGGACGCTACGCGCACAACTTTCCTACTTAATGCATTCGCAACGACATTAGCCGCAACACAATTTAAGCATACATCAGTGGTCTTAGCCCTAACCCCTAAGGGTGTAGATACAAGCAAATCATATGGCAACTTATGGACATCTAACTTCAAGTGTGCCACACGGTCGCATGCAATGAATGAATGACTTGCACCGGTATCAAATAATGCATGCAATGAGAGTCCATAGATTAAGATCATACCTTGAATCATTTCAGGGGATTTCTGGGCCTCCTCCCTAGTCATCGTAAAGACTCTACCTTGGTTCTGGGGTCTCGGCTCTGTCTTTAACTGAGGGCAGTTCCATTTCAAGTGTCCAGGCTTGTGGCAATTGAAGCAGACGGTTTGTCCCTTGCAATCAGTCCCGTGATGTGTCTTTCCACATTTATAGCACTTTCCTTCCTCCCTTGGCCTTTCGTAACCCTGATTTCTCGGTTTAACAAATCTCTTGCTTTTGCCACAGTTGCCAGACCATTGCCCCTTCCGCTTCTGAGATGGACCCCCGCGGTTAGAGTCACCGCGACCAGAGAAACTTTGGGAGGCTCGTAGGTCTTTAAGGTTCCTTTCTATGATCCTACACTCCTCTACAACTTGGCTTAGCAAGCAGAATTGTCTCGCTATCAGCTTCTCCCTCAATTCATACTTCAATCCTCGAAGGAGGATATCAGCCATATTGCTTTCTGCATTGGGATTCTGATGATAAGCAAAGTATCTTGATAGGCGAGTGAATCGAGCATAATAATCTTCAAAAGGCTCACTATCTCCCTGCTTGATGCTCAAGAACTCTGACTCCTTTGCAATCCTGATAGAGGGAGGCTGATACTATTCATTAAACTTTACTTGAAATAGTTCCCAAGTGACATGGATGTTTAAGGCACGGAGGGTAGACTCAGTGTTCCTGCAGCAGCGATCAGCATCACCCTCAAGCTTGTAGATAGCAAGCTGTGTCTTCCTTTCCTCGGGACATCCTAGCACCTGGAAGATTTTCTCAAGGCGTAGAATCCAATCTTCTGCTGCATCAAACCTCCCGCGGAATACTGGGGGATTCTGCTTGCAAAACTTAGAGACCCAAAACAGCGGAGTCTCTATATTCCTGTTTCCTTGCTGGTCTTGTTGGTGGTACTCATCCCCCTGCTCTTCATCATCATTGTTACCATTACTCTCATCCCCGTCTTCTTCTTCTTGCTCTTCTTGATTTCGACAGGCTCTTAATTCATTTATCTCATTTCTCATTTGTTGTATCACGTTGTTTTGTTATTGCAGCATAGCCATCATTTGTTGAGTCATATTGGGTTCTGGGTCATTCCGGGCCGTTTCAAACTCTCTTCTTACCCCGATCCTTCTTCGATGCATCTTTAACTACAACATCGCAAATATCAAATAAATAACCATTCTGCAAATAAAGATTTAATGGGGCGCTGAGACATGAACACTTATAATAATCATACTTCCATTATGCATTACTAACATTCGTACACAATACTTCATTATAGATATTACACCTTACATAGTTCTCTACCTTGACCTTTCTACTACTACTTACTTCTACCCCATACATTTCCTTATACAACTATTTCACATATCTACTTAACTACTACATTCTTCTACCAGCGTGGCTTTACATATAAGGGTACACACGAATCTCTACGAGGGCGATGTAAGCTCTGATGTACAGATAAAAGTACTGCTCACTCTCCATAATCTCGATGATCCGATGTATCCATTCTGGAGTTCTTGGGAGAAAATACAGGAGCACCCTTTTCCATTGTTCAAGTGGATAGACAACCCCATTGACTTCGCCATTATAATAAATATTCCGCATTCGGGCCATATACCGACAGTATTGAGTTATCGGGGTGTCCCTCTCCATGCAAGCTACATGGTACTCTTCCCTGGCTACTACCAACAATCCTTCATCAATTTCCCAGGGAAAAAGGTAGATTGCCAAACTCATCCACCCCATTCAGGAGCTCATCATTGTCTCCAATGGATGAAATGACTGACACGTCATCTTCTTCTATCTCGTCCACTACTTCTCCTTCGTCCTCCTCCTCTTTGTCCTCCTCTTCTTCCCACTCCAGTTCCGGCTCCGGCTCAAGCTCGGGTTCAGGCATTAGTTCTTGCTCGACCGGAGGCACAATTGCTAGAGGAACGGTAGGGATTGCCTCATCTTTAGGATTGAGGGCTAGGAATGGGAATAACTGGTATATTAGTTAAGGATCAAGGGGTATGTCGGGAAGAGGTGGAGATCCAATTATCTGCGGGGATGCAGGTTCCAGCGGGGGTGATGAGGGTTCTTGTTTTAGCTCCATTGGAATCTCGAGTGGTAGTGGAAACTGGGGCATTGGGTCAGGTTCCTTAGCTGGGCTGGGGTTGAAGAATGGCAGTGACAGAGGTGCCGGTATCACATGCGTAGGCATAGGCGCACTAGCTGGCGGGAATTCAGATGCAGGTGGGTTTCCTTGATGCCTAGCCGGTTCCTGAGCTCCACTTTTTCGTGCTTTCCTCCTTCGGTACACCCATCCAAACCTTCGATCCATTTTCCTACTTCATACATTTCAAACTTCGTTAGTACTCCTTACCACCTTATTCAACTGTTTATCAGTACTGTCCAACCCGTGCTCTGATACCAAACTGTTACACCCCTACCGGCCTTACCCTTTCGGGTGGCGGGTTAGAGGGACTCCTTTTATTTATTCACCTTTTCTTATTCCTTAGTCCATTTAACTTATAATAGAGTTAGCATAGCAGAGCACGGGATCTGGTTGGACAAGTTCTATATACTGATAAATATACAATATCCAAATAGTGAGTAAGTCCCCGAAGGGTTAGATACAGTCATCCCAACAAAATATTGATTATAAACAATAGTTATCCAAAATAGAACAATACAAAAAGTGATAAGGCATTCCCTATCTCTTCCACTTCTTGCAACATGTCCTACCTTTTTCAAGCTTCACTGGCTACGGCCTTACCCCTGTGCTTTCACAATGGCCTAGAGTTCAAAATTGAACCCCAGAGTAACTGTTAGACTCATCTACAATATGTATACAATGCATGCAATGCAAATCACAACCAGGATGTAATAATGATAAATATACCTTTGGCACAATAAACCTGGCATGTAGCATCTCCGTAGGACCACCTGGTCAAGACAAACCCCTCAGAACAGCGCGCTCAGGGGACTCAGTCGTCAGGGTGGCCAAACCCTAACCACCTACCCCTCTTGTGGCCTCAGTAGCGACCTATGAACACACAGTCACATAGGTCCTACCTACCTCACATATCTCTATACTGCAGCAACACCCTAAGGACACACAGTCCAATAGGCACTACAGCCCGACCCTATATTCCCTCGGTACTACATGAGAAACCCTAAGGACACATATTCCAATTGGTACTACAGCCCGATCTCGGTACTGCAGCAGAAACCCAAGGACACGCAGTCCAATAGGCACCACAGCCCGATCTCCTACATCATGATAAAACATACATGCGAAAGCAATATAGAGTATGCAACTCAATAATTACTACCTGACACTTCTCGAAAGTGGTAAACTCTTCTCTTCAAGTTGGAGAAACCACCCACACGCGTTAATACCCTAGATACATACAAACACCATGCTTTTAATCACATGAACAAACTTTACTTCAAGTTCCTTAAAATTCGCCAATCACTAGAATCTTCCAGAATTTCTGATCCAACATTGCCGATTTTTAATAAATTATAGAAAACTATTTTTGAGAAAAAAATCAGTGTCCTTATAACCATTATGATGTCTATTTTGATAGGAAAAATAATTCCCAAAGCCAACTGGGTTCGAATCCTTTCCTAGTTTCCAAACTTTGGCCACCGGTCCGAGAGAAAACCATGTTTTTAGGTCTTTTTCAGGCTTAAAGAACTCTCGGTTGGTTGGAAAATCTGAATGACACGAAATATTATACCAAAATCATACTCAAGATGTCTAATTTTACCATGTACAATTTCAAAGCATTTGAACTTCATTTACTACTTCAAATCCATCGATTTATCTTTGCTGCCCAAAAACCGTAAGAATCGGCAGATTTTCGCATATTAAAGACTTAAACTTTTTGAGTTTGGAAAAAGGTGACCCCACTTGTCCCCGTAGAAAAAAATATTCTAGACCCATTAATAACCATAAAAACATGAAAATCCTACTGCATTCTCACAAAATCACCATAGGGCAGAAGCAAAAATTTCCAAGTCGTCGGTTAGGAACTTACCTTGGGATTTCAGTTGCATATAGCCTTCTTCACCTCTTAAACCACTAGCTTCAGCTGGACCCTCTTCTTCCTCTCCTTGGACTCGTGCTTAGAATGTGGAAAATGAAGGGGAAAGTGTCCTTTATATAGGCCCCAAGGGTGAAGGCTTTTACCTAAGTTTGGATATTAACCATTGGTCAAAAGAGTGCTTCGGATTTAAATATAATTTCTTTACTTATTCTCAAGGATTCTAGAAAACTCCTTGGGCAGATGGGTGGCTCATTCCAAGACCAAAAATAAGATTCAAAAATTTCCCCTAATGGTGGTCTATGGAATTGCTAGTTGTAGGTTTTTGGCTCAGGGGTAAAACGATCATTTTGCACTGCTTCTTCTCCAAGCCAGTGGGACCCACGTGATCTGCCCTAGGCTGCACCATAATTTCCCTTTATGTGCCATAATTACTTGTCATTCCATTGTCAAGTCAGATTCAAAAGGTGTGGTCCAGATTAATCCTGAATATTTTATCTTTCTCTCTCTTCATAGTTACATGATGTGACCTTTGTTAGATATGGTTAGTTTTGATGATGTTTAATATAGAAGCCATTATTAAGAGCAAAAAGTTTACATAATATATTTATCTCCTACATCGACTAACTATTATGTTTAATGTAGATTAGGGAGAATGTTAGATATGATTAGTCCAAGTTGAATCATGAAAAATAATCAAGAAGGAGATAAGGTATTAAAGAAAGAAGAACTTGCGAGAGGTTGTCAAGGAAGCAAGATGTTATTCCAAGTTGAATGAGAGAGAATGCCTTGGAAAGCAAGAAGTTACACAAAGGATTTTGGGGAAAATAAAGAGAAGAGAAGAAAGAAAGATCCAAGTTGAGTAATAGATCAAGAAAGAGATAAGAGATTTCAACAAGAAGAAATTGGAGAGAATGTTGAGTTCAAGAAGAAGATGAAATATTGAAGAAGGTAGAACTTGCAAAGAAGATGTGAAGTCAAATGATAAAGAATGATCAAGAGAAGAAGAAAGAAAGAAGAACTTGATGAATGGAATGAGAATATGGTTATTCAAGTTTTCATATTGATGCTAGAAGTCTCCAAGATCATATGGAAGTTGGAATGGCTCGATTAGGAATTAAAGTCAGCAAAAATCAGCTCCAGGATGAGAAAACTCGAGTTCCCAACTCAAAACTCGAGTTTCCTACTTCTCTATAATGATTTGCTCCTCTGGTATGAGAAAACTCGAGTTAAGAACTCAAAACTCGAGTTTAGGACTCAAAACTCGAGTTTGGAACCCAAAACTCGAGTTTTGTAGTGTCTTCAGCATCTTTGGCGTCTCGGACTAGGAAAACTCGAGTTTTCAAGTCAAAACTCGAGTTTCAAAGACTATTCAGCAACTCGCTCTACTCGTTTCACGTTTCAGCTTGGGCAAGGTCTGGTAATTTGATGATATCTTTCATACCAGAGATCTGATTGAGGTGCAATCAGTGGCATATGAAACTAGACTCCCAATGCGTCATTGTGATATAAAATTCAAACTCAAAGGAGTTCAGATAAAGGAGCTATGAATTTTTGAAGTTGACAGATGAATCCACGCCACATAGCAAACCAAGCTTCAATGTTTTGAGTGTAACTCACAAAATACAAATCGTATTGAGGTGAAATCAGTGGCATATGAAAGTAGACTCACACAGCTTTCCATCAAGAGTTGAACGAACCAAAACGAAGTTCATACCAGGGAGATATGACCCTCGAAAGTCGACGGTTTGTTCAAAAAGGCTCAACAAAGTCAAAACTCGAGTTTGTAAGAACAAAACTCGAGTTTTCAGGTTACAGAGAGTAGCGAACTTCAGAGCATCTTCCAAAACTCGAGTTTGTAAGTCAAAACTCGAGTTTTGATAAGAGAGCAACTGGAGTAACACAACAACTTCAAAACTCGAGTTTACAATGAAAACTCGAGTTTTCATCTCAGCTTCAGAAAATCACCGTTGCGAAAATCCCGATTCTTCCGATAAACATCCAGGATGATTACCCAAATGATTTACAACACTTCTTAACATTATTTATATCATTTGTGTACATGTTTCAGATGATCAAAGGCTGTTAAACCGAAGATCAAAGGGAAAGTAAATGCGATGTCATAGCCGGTTCGTAAAACGAAGTTCTAACGGCTAGTTTCCATCTGAGTCTAACGGCTATATTTCTTCATCCAACGGTCATATAATGATCTTTACCTATAAAAGAAGACAGATTCAAGACAAAAGAAGCAAGACACAAGCCTACAACTTCAAAATGCTCATACTCTAATCTTCATCTTATTTTACTCTGTTTTCCAAATGTTTACATAGTTTATCGAGAGAGTGAAAAGATTTGTAATGTTCTTGAGTGTTTATTCATCTTCTCTTTCGAGAGAACATTTCGATTATTAAATCATTGTAAGAATCTCAAGTCGTGGGACTTGGAGATTGGGTTATCGATTTACAACTTGTAAGGGGGAGTGTATCCTAGTGAGAGGATAACTTCGAGTACAGAGTGTGTAACTGATTGGAAGGAGTATCTCAGTGAGAGATTCGGCTGCACAAGTGCCCGGCTAAACTTGTGAGGTTGTAAAGGCTTTTCTCTTGTGCCTGGTTAAACAAGGAGATAGTGGAAAATCTCAAGTGTTGCTTGGGGACTGGACGTAGGTCAAGGATTGGGCCGAACCAGTATAAATCTCTGTTTGCATATTCTCTTCCCTTAACTCTTACATTTCCAGCATATAAGTTTGAATGATTGATTATCGCTTTATGAATTATTATTTTCATACAAACTACTTTCAGTAAATTGCAAAAAGATTTTCAAACTCACAAAAGTTTTATCATACACCCAATTCACCCCCCCCTTTTGGGTGATAGCCAGGTCTTTCATTTGGTATCAAAGCTAGGCTCTTGTTTAAAGGACTTAACCGTCTCAAGAGTTTCAATGGTTGTTTTTGGGTGTTCCCTGTTTTCTGAAGGTTTTGATTTTACCATTCCGCCGGTCTTGAAAGATATTGATTTTTGGTTTTGGAAAGCTAGAATGACTAGTTTTATCAAAGCAACTGATTTTTATATGTGGAATGTTTTTACAAATGCTTTTGATTTCAAACCAAGAAAGGATTGGACTGAAAATGAAAAGAAAATGTTTTCATTAAACATTAGAGCAATGAAAATTTTATATAGTGCATTGACAGAAAATGATTTCGAGAAAATAAAATTTTGCTCTTGTGCTAAAGATATTTGGGATACTCTTGATTCTATTTATGCTTCTAACAATTGTGTTGAAGTTGATAGTGTTGATAGTTCATCAGAAATTTTAAATTGCTTATCTACGATTGATGAACAATTGGAGATTGAAGAAGGAGAAATCATTGAATACTTCCATGATCCAGTCAACACAAAAGAACAAGAGGAAGAGGATTTCCAGGAAGAGCTCATGGACGATTGTGATCAATCATTATCTAGAGCTCAAGATGCACATGTGGTAAACAATTCCAATTCTTCTAGTGTAGTCAAGAAAAATGAGTTTGAACATTTACACAAAATTGTCTTTCAACCGATTTTTGATTCTAATTTGAAAAGAAAAAATGTTTTCGAAAATAATGCTGGAAAATTTATTGGGAAGAAAGAATGTTCAAATGAAGCTTATTTGAATTTTTACTCTCATGATCGACACAATGTTTGCATAAAATCTCATGGTGTATATCACTCTATTATTTGCAATTATTGTGGAAAGTCTGGTCATATTTCTCATACATGCTATATTAGGAGAAATTCTAATGTGAGAAATAAATTTGATTGGGTTCCTAAAGGACAAGCAAAGTCCAATACTAACCGTCAAGGACCCAAGTATAAGTGGGTACCAAAACGTCCATTTAGTGCCTTGTGTGTGCAGATTGATTCCAAAAAGAATGGACATAAGGGTACTGAGAAGATGAAGAAGAATCCAAGAGTTTCTCATGAGTCTAAAAGGAGATTCACAAAAGTTAGGAGAACTCGTGGAGAAGCCATTGCTAGAACTATAAGGTCTAACCATCAAAAGAAGCAATGGATACAAGCAAGAAGAGTATGTTCCACCTCAAGAACAAACTATCATGAAGTACCATTCAACTATCTTGAGGAGAACAAGAAAAAGAGAATCTCTCAAGTTTCAAATAGAAGACTCTGGAAGTCTATATCTTCTGAGAGAGCTTTGCTGACACCCATAGGAAAACATATGAAGAATCAGTGGGTAAGCAAAACCAATCCTCCAAGTACCTAAGGTAAAAGTATACAATGGTAAAACCTCCTACTCTATCATGTGAAATATTCATTGAGGTTTTATATCTTGTAGCCTTAGGAATGAGCATTGCAAACTATTTGTCTTAAATTGTGTTTTCACATCCTGACTTATTTTTGAAAGAGATTGCAATGTTCAATAGGCTTGATTCTTTATGCATACATGATGATTTGAAAAGAAAGTATTTCTTTTATGCATAAAGTCATGTTTAATTCACTATTCTCAGTTGTTCTGAATATTCATAAGACGATGTGAATTTTGATTCCTACAAGCTAACGATGATTGGATCCAAGTAATATTGGATACCAAGAAAGAAAAAGCTTTATAAAGTTTTGTAGGATCAAAGAAAACTTCTCAAGAATGCAACATAGAGAAATGATCCAAGTCTTGAGAATTCTAAACAAAGCTATGCTTGATGTTGATGGTGAACGTCAAAAAAGGAGTTATCTACATCAATCCATCTCAACCAAGCAAGCTTCTATGAGGACAAGAGGAATTACGGTGATATCTAATTCTTACCTCATATTATAGTTATATGAAATTCTGTTTTGGTTTGTCTTTAGTTAAGTTAAAGGGTTTTGAAACTTAATCAATTTCAATCAAGAATTTTGCTATCAAAACCAAACTTCTGTTTTCAGTTTGTCAAGAGTTTTCTAAGTTTTCCAAATTTTCAAAGGAAAACTCAAGTTTTGGTTCAAAACTCCAGTTTTGATCTTACTGAGAAAATCCTGAAATAAGCAAAACCTCCAGTTTTCACCATACATACGAGAGAATTCTCTATGTTTTTGGAAAAGACAAAACTCAGTTTTCATTGAAAACTCGAGTTTTGGTCATACGAAGAGTCTCCAAAATTTTGAGCCGTGAAAACCTCCAGTTTTGTTCAAAACCGCCGTTTTAAGTTTTTCTGAGTTTTCATAAGATTTGTGAAAACTCGAGTTTTGGTTCAAAACTCGAGTTTTGACTTGGCCAAGAACTCTCAAAGTTTACTCGATTTTGAAAACCTCCAGTTTTGAGTTGGCGAGAGAGGATTCGGGTTTTAGCCGGTTTTCAAAACCTCCGGTTTTTGTGAAAACCTCCAGTTTTGAGTTTGACAAAGTTTTCTCAAAGTTTTCACAAGAAAAGTGAAAACTCGAGTTTTGATTTTAAAACTCGAGTTTTGCTCGAGCGAGAAAGTCTTTGGATTTTCTCGGTTTTTGAAAAGCGCGTTTCCTCCAAAACCTCCAGTTTTGACTTGGCGCGATTTCCTCAAATTTTCATATTTAAATGAAAACTCGAGTTTTGATATGAAAACTCGAGTTTTGGCCAAGCAGAGAGTTTGATCTTTTTCAATGTTTTGAAAACTCTAGTTTTGAATGAAAACTCCAGTTTTGCTTTTGAGGAATAGTTGCAAACTCCGGTTTGTGTTTCAAAACTCAAGTTTTCAGCGCCTGTTTGAAAATCAGATTTTCCAAGTTTGCGAAATCTTCATATATGATATATATACTTCATATCATCAATCACTAATGTTCCTAACTATGTTTAATCAATTTGTTAGTAAGTTTTTGATGATCAAACAAGTGAATTTGTGCATAATTGTATGATTTTATGTTTTTGAAATGCACAAGTCTAAAATTTGTTTGGATTTCAATTCACTGTTTTATGAAAATGCATACACATGTTTTGGAAAATATTCATACTTTGATTACGTTCAAATTAAATTTCAAAATTGGAAGTTAATATTACTTAATGTTGGATATGCTTCAAATTTGTCAAGTTGAGTTTTTCCTATCATTCACATATTGATCTTTGGATTCAATGTGTTGCTTGAACTCTTTTGTTTCACTCTCTAACTAGTTGGACCTCATGTCTAACAAGTTGATCATATATGAGTTTCAAGTCTATCTTCAAGAAAAGATTTCAATTTGTGAAACTTATGCTTTAAGCATACATTCTTAGTTGATCAAGTTATTCCAAGCTTTATAAATGTTTATTAGTGCATTGAATATTTAATGCATTAGTGGAATAATTTACTCGGATGAAATTCTGGAACTCTAGTCATTTGGACTAATGAGTATGTGCTTCACAATCCATGAATCCTAGTACTCATTATGTTACTCAAATACATCAGCATTTGTCTACATCCATATTTTGAGTAACTATATTCAAATTCTTGTCTTGAATGTTCATATTTCAAGACTCTATTGTAAAAGGAAAGATTATCTCCTGGTTTTTGGCAAAGTCATTGTACTCATATATTTCTATTGTGCAAAGCATGTTTCGATAATGCTTTACCTTTATGACTTTCGCTCTTGGGAAAATTCTTCTACATGTTAACTTCGATGTTCAACATGTTCTCCAAAACTGAAGGATACTAATATATTCATTAAATCTATTGACTTCCAACATGTTTAGATTGAGCATCGATTTTTTTTTTTCAAGCATGTTTCAAAAATGAATCTTTCATTTATGAAAATTTTGATTTCATAATACGTTATCACATTTTTGAAAGAACATTCAAGATTTGAAACGACTTGCATATTTTGTTATCATTCTTGAAAAATATGAACTGTAAGTTGATAAGTGCTTATCTATATGGATAAGATTTTCTATGCTATTTGATCAAACTTACATGCATTTTATCAATGACATCTTTTCTGCATGAAGTATATTTACAAACTGTCATTGAGAAATAATTTTCTTGGTATAATTTAGTTGTTACCCTAATTGATTCATTGACATGAACTTATTTGATTAGGGTAAAACAATGTTTCGATCATTGCTTGTTACACTCTTTGCTTCAATATCATATAGTTAAATCATATAAAAGCATACGAGTTCTTATCTCTAATCTTGTGTGGACTCAAGAATCATTGAGTACCAAAGAACATACATTTGTTTTGTAGGATCTTCTATTCTTGCATTGGAAAATAGAGATAAACAGAGAAAGATAAGCTTGTAAGCTCTTCTCATGTGAACTTCAAGTTATGGCTATATAGTCATGAACACCACATAAGTAACCACTCGAGCTATGTGGGAGAGGAACTTCAATAATCCTATACCAAGCTTTACCATAAACAATATTGAAGTTCATCACCTCCGTGAATGACAAGATTAGGCAACTCGTGAATTGACCAACCAAAACTTCAAGTTCTTATCTAGCAAGAGGCTTAGATCAAGATGATACGGGAGTATTCTTGCTCGATAAGAAGACGTTGGTTGAAACTTATCCTTTTGCATCAAATCGAAAGTTCCTCAATATTGATCATATCACGAGATATTGGCTAAGTTATGCGTCTATGGACTACAAATGATTATGACTCAAGTAATTACGATATTACTTGAGTGAGGTATTGTATTTTGAAATAATGTTCATAAATCATAATCATTTCTCTTCGCATAACTCTTCGGCTAATTTGATTTTATTCATTCAAATTTTATCTCATGAAGTTTAGCCTGAGAACACTCATTTTTAAAATGATCCTTATGCTTTAAACCCTTTTATCATCATAAAAATCATAAGTGATTTCTTTATACCAATTTCAAGTCCACCCATGTAAACATGAAAGTTCTTAATTCTGAGATACCATGTTATGTCTATTGGAGTTGGAGGAACTCTAGACCTCATAACATTTAGTGTCACATTATTATTTGGTATCATTAAAGGGAGCTTTACATTTTAATCATGCATTTATTAAGGGGGAGCTTTACATTCAAATGTGTTTTACACTTTAAAAGCTTATCTCCTTTACTTGATGAAAACCCTTTTAAGCATACTCATCTGTATTCACTATCTTCTATTAGTTTTGATGATGAGTTAATTTCATATTTGAAAATATCTTATATTTTCCTTTCATTATCTTGATTTGAAAATATCATATAGAAAGGGATATTTTGATGGTTGTTTTGCACAAGCCGTGAGGCGGTGCATAAATTAGCGGTTGAGATACCATGTCTTTGCCATGGTAGAGGTATCACTACGGAATTACATTTGGTTACACTAACAAATCTCTTTTGAAATGAAAGTTTTTATAATTGTAGCAGGAGATTTTGATATGTGCTAGGACTTTCCTTAATGCAATACAAGGAGAATATATTAATTTAAGGAAAGATGCTTGGACGTTCGATCTCCGAGTTATGCTCAACATAAAAGCTTTATGATGAAAAGGATGGAAGCTAATCTTTCGCCATAATCATTCGGATGAGATAACCCTCAAGAAGCCGTACTTTCATTTTCACATCTCAAAGGATACTCATGATCTTTCAATTGAGCACACTTCAGATGATCTCATACAACAAAGCAAGCAAATTGACTTCATCGATCATTCATCAATCCGCAAAAACCAACATGAGCATTTCGAACTCTATCTTTTTATATTCGGTAGAAATGTTGCACATGACTGGTATCTTTATGCCTTAATTGTGAAAGATGTTTTGAAAACCTCTTCAAATTCTTTCAAATTTTGTTTTCATAAAAACATTCCAAATTGCTTCATATTTAGAAAGAAAACAATCGGGAGAGAAAATCGGTTTATTGACTCATTCTTGTTTGGTTTAATATTTGTCTCTCTAAGTATCTCTTCTTTATACTTCAACTTTTTGCTAATGACAAATAAGGGGGAGAGAAATGGCAAGAAAAATATGACGGGTTTAATGGAATTTCATATTCATACATATTTTTCTTAAAGTATTTGCCATCCTCAAAAAGGGGGAGAATGTTAGATATGGTTAGTTTTGATGATGTTTAATATAGAAGCCATTATTAAGAGCAAAAAGTTTACATAATATATTTATCTCCTACATCGACTAACTATTATGTTTAATGTAGATTAGGGAGAATGTTAGATATGATTAGTCCAAGTTGAATCATGAAAAATAATCAAGAAGGAGATAAGGTATTAAAGAAAGAAGAACTTGCAGAGGTTGTCAAGGAAGCAAGATGTTATTCCAAGTTGAATGAGAGAGAATGCCTTGGAAAGCAAGAAGTTACACAAAGGATTTTGGGGAAAATAAAGAGAAGAGAAGAAAGAAAGATCCAAGTTGAGTAATAGATCAAGAAAGAGATAAGAGATTTCAACAAGAAGAAATTGGAGAGAATGTTGAGTTCAAGAAGAAGATGAAATATTGAAGAAGGTAGAACTTGCAAAGAAGATGTGAAGTCAAATGATAAAGAATGATCAAAGAAGAAGAAAGAAAGAAGAACTTGATGAATGGAATGAGAATATGGTTATTCAAGTTTTCATATTGATGCTAGAAGTCTCCAAGATCATATGGAAGTTGGAATGGCTCGATTAGGAATTAAAGTCAGCAAAAATCAGCTCCAGGATGAGAAAACTCGAGTTCCCAACTCAAAACTCGAGTTTCCTACTTCTCTATAATGATTTGCTCCTCTGGTATGAGAAAACTCGAGTTAAGAACTCAAAACTCGAGTTTAGGACTCAAAACTCGAGTTTGGAACCCAAAACTCGAGTTGTGTAGTGTCTTCAGCATCTTTGGCGTCTCTCGGACTAGGAAAACTCGAGTTTTCAAGTCAAAACTCGAGTTTCAAAGACTATTCAAAGCAACTCGCTCTACTACTGTTTCACGTTTCAGCTTGGGCAAGGTCTGGTAATTTGATGATATCTTTCATACCAGAGATCTGATTGAGGTGAAATCAGTGGCATATGAAACGAGACTCCCAATGCGTCATTGTGATATAAAATTCAAACTCAAAGGAGTTCAGATAAAGGAGCTATGAATTTTTGAAGTTGACAGATGAATCCACGCCACATAGCAAACCAAGCTTCAATGTTTTGAGTGTAACTCACAAAATACAAATCGGATTGAGGTGAAATCAGTGGCATATGAAAGTAGACTCACACAGCTTTCCATCAAGAGTTGAACGAACCAAAACGAAGTTCATACCAGGGAGATATGACCCTCGAAAGTCGACGGTTTGTTCAAAAAGGCTCAACAAAGTCAAAACTCGAGTTTGTAAGAACAAAACTCGAGTTTTCAGGTCTGAAGAGTAGCGAACTTGAGCATCTTCCAAAACTCGAGTTTGTAAGTCAAAACTCGAGTTTTGATCGACAGAGCAACGGAGTAACACAACAACTTCAAAACTCGAGTTTACAATGAAAACTCGAGTTTTCATCTCAGCTTCAGAAAATCACCGTTGCGAAAATCCCGATTCTTCTGATAAACATCCAGATGATTACCCAAATGATTTACAACACTTCTTAACATTATTTATATCATTTGTGTACATGTTTGAGATGATCAAAGGCTGTTAAACCGAAGATCAAAGGGAAAGTAAACGCCGATGTCATAGCCGGTTCGAAAACGAAGTTCTAACGGCTAGTTTCCATCTCGAGTCTAACGGCTATATTTCTTCATCCAACGGTCATATAATGATCTTTACCTATAAAAGAAGACAGATTCAAGACAAAAGAAGCAAGACACAAGCCTACAACTTCAAAATGCTCATACTCTAATCTTCATCTTATTTTACTCTGTTTTCCAAATGTTTACATAGTTTATCGAGAGAGTGAAAAGATTTGTAATGTTCTTGAGTGTTTATTCATCTTCTCTTTCGAGAGAACATTTCGATTATTAAATCATTGTAAGAATCTCAAGTCGTGGGACTTGGAGATTGGGTTATCGATTTACAACTTGTAAGGGGAGTGTATCCTAGTGAGAGGATAACTTCGAGTACGAGTGTGTAGCGATTGGAAGGAGTATCTCGGTGAGAGATTCGGCGCACAAGTGCCCGACTAAACTTGTGAGGTTGTAAAGGCTTTTCTCTTGTGCCTGGTTAAACAAGGAGATAGTGGAAAATCTCAAGTGTTGCTTGGGACCGGACGTAGGTCAAGGATTGGGCCGAACCAAGTATAAATCTCTGTTTGCATATTCTCTTCCCTTAACTCTTACATTTCCAAAGCATATAAGTTTGAATGATTGATTATCGCTTTATGAATTATTATTTTCATACAAACTACTTTCAAGTAAATTGCAAAAAGATTTTCAAACTCACAAAAGTTTTATCATACACCCAATTCACCCCCTTTTGGGTGATAGCCAGGTCTTTCAACCTTTACTTTCCCTCCAAGTCAATTTCTGTCTCCTCTGGGCCCACCCAAATTCGTCCTTTCTCTATGTCCAGGGGTCTGGGCCTAACTCAAAAAAATCCTAACCGGTCCCGCTTAGCTCTTTTTTGCTGGTTACACTTTTCCTCGTAATTCATGCCCTTCAACTGGACTTGTGTGGGACCAGATCAACAGTCTCTTCTCCCTGACCAAAGGTGGATGGAGTATAGTGCCTTGGGGAACCAGAAACCCATATTCCAATATGTCATAACCACCTCGTACTATGTGCTACCAGATAATCCGACTTCTGACCCTGAAACGCCATATGTCCGGCGTAGCACTACTATTACTAACTCTTCCTTCTATACTAGGTCCAGATACCTATTCTCTCTCTCCTCCTTCATTGAGTACGCATAACTTGCCCCATAGGGTCTGTGTTCCCATCCACTAATGACCTTTATGTTGGAAATTATGCCCTAAGGGCAAGTCATTGTACTTTAAACGTTAATGTCTTTTAAAGTATTCTCCATTTAGTTATCGTTTCATTTGGATGTTTATAGTGATAACTGTATCCTTGGATATATCTTATAGATTATCCTAAATATCCCTGGTCGGTCATCTATACGATCAGTCCTTGAGAAGGACGAACTCGATGAGACAAACTTTCTTGACATGTTTGGGAACTTAAGCGTTCATCCCAAGCACGAAAGAATGGAGTATCTCATCGATCAACCCATTCCTGGCGAGCCTGCAGCTAATGATCCAAGAGCTCAGACTGATGCTTATACGAAGCATAAGGATGACTCTGTAGATGCAGGATGCCTGCCACTATGGTTCCAGACCTCGATAGAGATCTAGAACATGTGGAGGCCTCTGAGATGATTTATCGTCCTATGGAAATGTTCCAGTAACAGGCAAGGCAAGAGAGGTATGAGACCACAAAGGCCTTATTTTCCTGCAAGATGCCTGAAGGTGCATCCATTAGTCCTCATGTGTCGAAAATGAAGGGCTACATTGATCACCTTGAGAGGCTTGGATTCCCCATCTCTGAGGAGTTAGCTACATATGTGATCTTGAACTCACTCCCAGAAAGTTATGAACACTTTGTCATGGATTACAACATGAACAACGAAGAGGAATCAATTTTTGAACTGCATGGGATGCTCGAAACTGCTAAGCAGAGCTTTGAGAAGAGGCCCAGTATTGTTTTGTCCGTTCAGAAAGGAAGGGGTATGAAACGGAAAGCCAAGAAGGCAAAACCTCCAAATGATGGGGTCTGCTTCTTCTGTAATGAAATCGGTCATTGGAAGAGGAATTGTAGACTCTACCTTGAAGATCTGGAAAAGAACAAGAAGGATAGCGGGGCTATCGCTTTAGGTATCTATGTCATAGATATTCACTTTTCTACTTCCCCAGCATGGGTATTAGATACTGCATGTGGATCTCACATTTGTATAAATGTGCAGGGTCTCAAGGACAGTAGAAAATTAAAGAAGGGCGAAGTTGACCTACGAGTTGGAAACCGAGCAAGAATTGCTGCTTTAGCCCTAGGCACTTATGAATTAGTTATGCCCAGTGGGCTTTTGTTAATTTTTTGAACAATTGCTTTTATGTTTCTGCTTTGAGTAGTAATGTTATTTCGCTTTCTTATTTGGATAAGGAAGGTTATACTTCCATTACTAGGAACCGTAAATGTTCAATTTATCATAATAACAATTTTATGCTCATGGTGATTTGCATGTTGGTCATTATGTACATAATTTAGAACATCCTAATAATGGACACATCTATGACATAACTACTAAAAGGATCAAGTCAAATGATTTGAATCCGACCTACCTATGGCATTGTCGTCTACGCCATATAAATGGGAAACGCATTTCGAAACTCCATCAAGTTGGATTTCTTAATTCATTTGATTTTGAATCATTTGATACATGTGAGTCTTGTTTATTGGGAAAGATAACAAAGGCACCTTTTACTGGGCATAGTGAGAGGGCCACTGATTTATTGGGCCTCATACATACTGATGTGTGTGGACCAATGAATACATCTGCCAAAGGAGGTCATTTGTACTTCATTACATTTATAGACGATTTTAGTAGATATGGGTATATCTATCTAATGAAATATAAGTCTAAATCTTTTGAAACGTTCAAAATATTCCAAAATCAAGTGCAAAACCAGCTTGGCAAAACAGTTAAGGCACTTCGATTTGATTGGGGTGGTGAATATTTGAGCCAAGAGTTCCTTGACCATCTTAGGAGTTGTGGGATTATCTCACAACTTACTCCTCCAGGCACACCTCAATGGAATGGTGTTTCTGAGCGGAGGAATCGAACTCTATTACATATGGTTCGATTTATGATGAGTCAAATAGATCTTCCACTTTCTTTTGGGGCCATGCCCTAGAAACAGCTGCGTTCACACTAAATCGTGTTCCGTCAAAGACAATTGAAAAGACACCATATGAGATATGGACTGGGAAGAAATCTAGTTTGTCATTTCTTAAAATTTGGGGATGTGAGGTGTACGTTAAACACCAAGCCTCTGATAAATTAACATCCAGATCCTCAAAATGCCTTTTTGTGGGGTATCTTAAAGAAACTATAGTGAAAGTGGAGCTTAATCACCAATAGGGGGTGAATTGGGGATTTTAAAAAAATTCTTTTAGAAAAGCTTTGTTTTTCGAACACTAAAACATAGTAGACTATGGAGTAGAGAAGAATAGCAAGACACAAGGAATTATACTGGTTCGGTCCAATCTCTTGACCTACGTCCAGTCCCCGGACTCGGGATTTTCACTATCACAATTGATTACACACTCTGCACTCAAGAGTAATTCTCTCACTAGAACTTACTCCCCCTTACAAGTTGTAATCAATGAACCCAATCACCAAGTCCCCTGACTTGTGATTCTTTACAATAAATGATTTTTAGGTAAGAGACTCTCTCTAAGAGTGGATAGAAATAAACACCGAAGCTCTAATGTATCAACGAGATACTTTACAAGTGAAAAGTGGCGAAAGAGTAGTTGGAAACTTGAATGTATTTCGTTTTCAGCAGATGTGTTGGTTGAGAAGACTTGAGTGCAGCTCTATTTATACCAATAGAGCATTAAGTGACCATTGTAATCTTCAATATAACCATTGCCTTCATTAGACAAGGTTCTGGTTCAGTTTTGGTCTTCTTCTCTTTCTAATCTCCACTTAATCCAGCTGTGCAGAAGTTTAGAGTTGACTCACTGCAAATTAATCCGTTGGAGTGGCAGCTACTGGATGTGGTAGGTAGACATTAATCCTTTGTAAGCGTGTGCAAAGGTTTACCCAAAAGTATGCAACTTTCTGGGTTTTGCATTTAATGTTCTGACATGCTTTTTGCTTTTGCTTTAAACCTTCAATAAGTATTCTCTAATTTATCTGAAATTCACTAAAAAAGTGGTTAAACATATCTAAGAACATTAGAGAATAATGATGGGAAGTATTAAGATCAAACAAGAAGGTTTTACAAAATCGTAGAATTTGAAATTCTGAAGATGCGTTGAAACCTCGAGGTTTGTTCTTCAAACCTCGAGTTTTGGACTGTAGCATGTAAAGTTGATTTAATTCCAAAACATCAAAACTCGGAGGTTTCAACCCAAAACTCGGAGGTTTTCAAAATTGCAAAAAGCGTCGGCCTCTCGTTTGACAAAACCTCGAGGTTTTATAAAAAAACCTCGAGGTTTCATTTGAATATGAAACCTTTGAAAAAGTCTCGCCAAGGCAAACCTGGAGGTTTTCTAGGAAACTGGAGGTTTTCTAAATCAGAGGAAAGGTGTGTGCTCTCTGGATGCCAAAACCTCGAGGTTTCTCACCAAAACTCGAGGTTTCGCTCAAATGTGGAAATTTTGAGTTTTTGCGCCAAAACAGAAAACTGGAGGTTTTGAAGTAAAATTGGAGGTTTCCAAAACTGGGAAAGCACGGATGCTCTGCTGGACAAACCTCGAGGTTTGTCCTCAAACCTCGAGTTTTCACAAGTTTGAGAAAACTTGACTAGACTCAAACACGGAGGTTTTTCACAAAACCGGAGGTTTTGAAAAGCGGCCAAAACATTAGCTTTCTCTGGCAGGTCAAAACCTTGAGGTTTCTTACCAAACCTTGAGGTTTCACAAAACTTGTGAAACCTGGAATTTTCATATTAAAACAGAACCTTGAGGTTTTAGACAAAAACTGGAGGTTTTCAAGTGTTCAAAACTTAGGAGACTCTCTGTAAGTCCAAACCTCGAGTTTTTCCATTTTCCAGCAAATGTTGAGAAGTCTCTGTATGAAGAAACCTTGAGTTTTCTCTGAAAACCTTGAGTTTTGCTCAGTCCAGAAACCTTGAGTTCTTCTCTCGTAAGGCTAAACCTCGAGGTTTCTGTGTAAACCTCAAGTTTTGCTCTACCAGTGAGTTTTACAACATTTGAAAGCAAAACTTCATGATTTGTTTACAATTATTGGAGATCATCAAAACCCTTAGAGAAATAACATATAGGATACTATGTCTACAATCCTACCGATCACAAGTGTTTGTTATCCGGAATGGTGTCTTTTTGTAGAAAGAGTTCATCTCTAAAAGAACTAGTGGGAGTAAGGTGTACCTCGAAGAAGTTTGAGAGCCACAAGACGACATAGAACCACCGATAGAAAATGGAGAAGACTCACAACAAGTTGATGAGCCTACTCAAGTAACACAAGGCCCACGTAGGTCCGATAGATCACGGCTACAGTCTCAGAGATATGGATTTTTGATTACTGAAAGTCGTGATGTTTTGCTCATTGAGCAGAATGAGCCAACTACCTATCGAGAAGCCGTGGTGGGACTAAACTCCGAAAGATGGTTTAATGCCATGAAGTCTGAAATGCAATCCATGTACGATAATAAGGTATGGACCTTAGTCGATCCACCTGAAGGTGTAAAAAATGTTGGGTGCAAGTGGGTTTTCAAGGAGAAAACTGACATGGATGGCAAAGTAAATATCTTCAAGGCTCGACTGGTTGCAAAAGGATTCACTCAAACTCATGGTGTAGACTATGATGAAACCTTTTCCCAGTTACAATGGCCAAATCAATCAGAATCTTCTTTCCATTGCATCATATTATGACTATGAAATATGGCAGATGGACGTCAAAACAGCCTTCCTTAACGAAAAGCTCCTTGAGGATGTGTACATGACACAACCTGAAGGCTTTGTGCGTCTAGAGGACTCTGGTAAAGTTTGCAAGCTTCAAAGATCCATTTATGGATTGAAGCAAGCATCTCGGAACTGGAATCATCGTTTTGATGAACAAGTCAAAGAGTTTGGATTCATTGAAAATATTGATGAACCTTGTGTTTACAAGAAGGTTAGTGAGAGCACAGTTGTATTTCTACTGCTTTATGTCGATGACATCCTACTCATTGGAAATGACATTCCTACCTTGCAATGTGTCAAGTCTTGGTTAGGAAAGTCTTTCTCAATGAAAGATTTAGGCGAAGCCACTTACATCATAGGGATTAGGATCTATAGAGATAGACCCAAGAGGCTCATAGGCCTAAGTCAGAGCACATACATAGACAAGATACTGCACAGATTCAGTATTCAGGATTATAAAAGGAGTTACATGCCCATGTCTCATGGCATTCATCTCAGTAAGGATCTGTGTCCTAGTACACAAGATCAACAGAGACCGCATGAGTAAGATTTCATATCCCTCCGCCATTGGATCTATCATGTATGCCATGTTATGTACTCGACCGGATGTGTCATTTACCTTAAGTATGACTAGTAGATATCAACAAGATCCCGATGAGGGTCACTGAACTGTTGTCAAGAATATCCTAAAGTACTTAAGAAGGACTAAGGACTTATTCTTGGTATATGGTGATTCGAAGATGAGCTCTGTGTGACTGGTTACACATATGTGAGTTTCCAAACTGACCAAGATGATCTAAGATCACAATCTGGATATGTATTCTTTTTGAATGGTGGTGTGGTAAGCTGGAAGTGCTCTAAGTAGAACACTGTAGTTGATTCTGCAATATAAGTTGAGTATATAGCAGCATCGGATGCAGCTAATGAGGCCTTTTGGATTAGAAAGTTCATTAATGAACTTGGGGTGGTTCCTACCATCTCAAATCCAATAGACTTGTTTTGTGACAATAGCGGCGCTATTGCGCAGACCAAGGAGCCTAGGTCACATTAAAGGACCAAGCATATACTCAGGCGATTTCATCTTATCAGAGAAATCAATGATAGAGGTGATATAAAAAGAAGAGTACCCTTTTGGGTCTCTGGAAAAAAACATGGACCCCATTTTAGTCCCTGAAAAGAACGAATAAGGGTCGATTTGTGAACATTTTGGTCCCTCGCAAATTTCCAAAAACCCCTTTTTAGTCCATAAAAAAGTCCCATTTTAGTCCCTAGGGACGAAAATGGGGTCTGTGTTTGTTGTCGGGGACCCAAAAGGGTATTTACTCTATTATCAAAAATAATATGCAAAGTACTAGGAGAATACAATGATGTTGATCCTCTTACTAAGCCGCTTGCACAAGCAAAACATGCGCGTCATGTTAGGGCAATGAGAATTGGAGTAATTAATGATTGCACCTAGTACAAGTGGGAGTCTGTTGAAAATTATGCCCTAGGGGCAAGTCATTGTACTTTAAAAGTTAATGTCTTTTAAAGTATTCTCCATTTAGTTATCATTTCAATTGCATGTTTATAGTGATAACTGTATCCCTGAATATATCTTATAGATTATTCTAAATATCCCCGGTTAGTCATCTACGCGGGAGCGAAGATGGAATAAGACCAGTATGACTTTGATGAGCTATGGAGATACGAATCAAAGTCATGGGCACTTGTAAGAGTACAAGGTGCTGGACCGACCTACTATGATAATGCTGCATGAATTTAGTCATAAGCTTTTCTCATGTATAACCGCGTCACAATGCCATTTGACCTGAGATCATCATGGATTCCTACATGAGAGTCGCTGATGTTTGACCTAGTCAAAAGTCACCTTTTACCGGGTGATGATAAAGGCTTGGATCGGGATCAATGGTTTTCATGTAGAGGACTTTCAATGGTCAAGATGGAATTTGTCCCTCACATTTGTAAAGAGATAATACTGGGCCCCTCGATGAGTGAGTTTGAGAAATGTATGGCCATACTACGATGGAAAGGAGTTTCAATTTCAATTGTTAGACTACTCAAGAATCGAGAAAGTAATGGTCAAGAAAAGGAAGTTGACATTATCCATGTCTCATCCTTGACCAAATTATCGCGTGACAAAAGGGACGTGACATGCTTGTACGATAGGTTGTATTGTATCATCGATCCCCATATGAATTGGGTAGTTGCAATGTCTTGCTAGAGGCCGCTTGTGACTTGTGGGCTGGTACAGTATTGGCCCACTGCCAATCTCATGTGGTCCTGCAAGGTCGCACACAAGAATAGCTCAACACGGGCAAAAGTGTCCAGATTCATTGAATCTTAGATATGTCTAAGATTTAATGAATACTGTATTTAATCTAGGATGAATATATATATATATATATTCAAAAATAATATAATAATATTATTTAATAGAGATTATAATAATATTATATAATATTTGTTTTATATTTAATTTATTTGATAAATTAAATATCTAAAACAAATAGAGATATTGTATCTCGCATTTAATTTTCAAATAAAGATATCATATATCCAATTTAATTTAAACTGAGATATATTATCTTAGGTTTAATCAAATAGATAGATATCATATCTCAGATTTAATTTATAGAGATAAATTAAATCAGAAGGCTTTTATATCAGATCAAATAAATAGATTAGATTAGATTGATTGGATAGATTTAAGAGTAAATACCATTTCTGGTCCCTGACAAAAAACGCGATCCCCATTTTGGTCCCTTAAAAAAAAGGTCATTTTTGGTCCATAAAAAGGACGAATAAGGGTTGATTGGTTGACATTTTGATCCCTCACAAATTTCCAAAAGGTCCTTTTTAGTCCATAAAAAGGACGAATAAGGGTCGATTGTTTTGTAAGGGACCAGAAAGGGTATTTATTCAAGATTTAATTAATATATTATTTTAATCCAAATTCGAATTTCAAGATTAATAAGGATTCATTTTGAATATAATACGTCTAATGGGTTTTGAAAAACCTACGGGGCATTTTTAAGACATTAGAAAAGCCGCGAGAAACCCTAGAGAGAAAAGTTTGACGCGAAAATATTGAAGGCGCTAGCACGCTGCCGTCGATGTTCGAGGCTGTTTGTGTGGATACCGGTAGAGGGAGGGGATTTGCAGAGTCTGCTCCTGTTGATCGAGTAGGTAGCCCACGAGAACGAATTGAACGTAGGACGCTCACGAATTTCGTATAGGCATTGTTTCTAACAAACCTTGATCTAAACGCCGTTGATGGATCCTCTCAAGTGATTCGTAAGTTTTAATGGATGAGAATCCTTCCCTTGCGTGTACAGATCTCAACACTTTGTGACTTGTGAAGAACCGGCTATCACCCAAGAGGGGGGGTGAATTGAGTGTCTGATAAAAATTTAGATAGCTTTGAAAATCTTTTTGCAACTTACTGAAAGTAGTTCGAATGATAGAATTAGTTTATAAAGCAATAATCAGTCATTCAAACATATATGCTGGAAATGTAAGAGTTTAGGGAAGAGAATATGCAAACTATGATTTATCCTGGGTCGGCCCAATCCTTGACCTACGTCCAGTCCCCAAGCTCTGCTTGAGATTTTCAATCCACTATCTCCTTGTTTAACCGGGCACAAGAGAAAAGCCTTTACAACCTCACAAGTTTAGTTGGGCACTTGTGCAGCCTTTACAATCTCTTATCGAGATACTCCCCCTTACACACTGTAAGGATACAATTATACACTCTGTAAACGAAGGATGATCCTCTCACTCTTGGACTCACTCCCCCTTACAAGTTGTAATTGTAAACCAACACTCAAAGGTTTCACAACCTTGAGATTTGATCACTAATCAAATAATCAAATAAGTGTTTAGACTCTCACAAAGAGATGAATAATAATCACTTAGGTACATAATCGATTATCACACTCTCTACTGAAAACTATATAAACATTGTGAAACAGAGAGTATATGAGATAAGTGTTGGATTCAGAATATCAACATTTCGGCAGTGCAAGCTCGTATCTCTCTTTGCCCATTTTGAATCCTTCTCCTTTTATAGTTGATCGTCATTAATGGCCGTTGGAAGTTTCGCAAACTAGCCGTTGAGTTTCTTCGTAGTTCCGTTAGGCACAGTTGATTTTTGTTGAGCATATTCGACCTTTGCATCATTAAATGCTTCGCCATCGTTTGTACTTGTGCAGATAATGACTCAGAGTGATAGTTGGATTAAGTATTCCTCGAAAGAAAATTTTCGTCTGCCACATACTTTAATTCCTTTTGTTGCTCTGTTTTTCTGAGTTGCATTAAATGCGTCTGCCACGTCGGATTGCTTTATGATAAATTGATGATTAAAACATGTTAAGCATATCTGAAAATCACTAGCAAACTGATTAAACTTGGTTAGAAGAATTATAGATTAGTAATATGAAGTACCCAAGCTATAATCGAAGATTTGCAGTTTACGAGGACGGAGAGTTCAAATACTAATATACATTCTCGAGAGTTGTTCATGCCATTCTCAAGAACTATCGAAGTTCAGCGACCATTGAATCATGCTAATATAAATCATTCTCAAGAATTTGTTCCTTAATACTCAAGAATCATGTCTTCAGATAAAAGAGGCAATACATGTGAATAATGGATTTTTAACATTGTAGAGCCCGTTCATTCTCGAGAATCTTTTGCTGATTCTCGAGAACCATTCTCGAGAATTGGTTCTCAATTCTCGAGAATCACTCGAGAAACAGAAAGCATTTGCAGAAGCAATCGACCATTCTCGAGAATCCATTTACTGATTCTCAAGAACCATTCATGAGAATTGATTCTCAATTCTCAAGAATCACTCGAGGAACATAGTATAACTTTCTTCTGAGATGTGATTCAGACCCGATCATTCTCGAGTATTGTTGGTGCATTCTCGAGAACCATTCTCGAGAATCTAATAATCATTCTCGAGAATCCTTTGCTGCGATGGTATTTTATTTGAACTCTTGAACACAGATTAAGCCTTTGCTTTGTTAACAGCCTTAACAACCATTCTTGAGAATCCTTGAGACAGTTCTCAAGAATTGATACCTGCACATCGGGAATCAGAAGAGATAGTAAATTTGTCAAAGTACTCATGCTCATAAATCTCTTCAAGCCTTATTTCCAATGCAAGAAGAATCAGTCCCAAACTTGTTGTATTTCGTCGGTTATCATAGGATGAATGTAGGTTGTTCTTAATCAACGCTGATTGCAACATCCTGAACATACTACCAACTTCGAAACATCATATCTCCTTCAATTGATCTTATTTTTATGTGTTCTTGATTTTTTTGAAAAGGTATTTGAGTCTAGATTCAAATGGAACTGGTTTTAGCTCATTTGGATTTTCCGTTTGTGAGATAGACTCAAAATACCAAAGGTGGGTCTGGACTGTGACGATGATTTTTGTACCAACTTGTAAAAATCATATATCCTTCATCTGAACTCCTTTGGACTTGAATTGTATATCAAAATGACGCATTGGGAGTTTAGTTTCATATGCCACTGGTTTCATCTCAATCTGATCTCTGGTTTGAGAGATATCGTTGAATTACCAGAGCTCGCCCAAGCTGAACGTGAAACAGAGTTGCTGAAGCATGATCATTCTCGAGAATGGTATTCGAGAATCACAATGTCATTCTCAAGAATGACTGAAATTCATCTTGTGAAGCATTTGTTCATACACGGGAGTATGGCAATTGAATCGTAGCAACTCCTATTCATCCGAAAGCTTGAGTTTGCTTATTTTAACTCCGAATTGAACCATTCTAACTTCCATTTGATCATGGAGACTTGAATATTGATATTCTCATAATATTTAACAAGTTCTTCTTTCTTCAATCTCCCATCTTGATCATTCTTTGCCAATTCAACTTCTTCTTCAATATCTCTCTTCTTCTCTTCTCTTGATTATTCTCCATAATTCAACTTCTTCAATATTAAATATAAGCATTAGTCAAAGTATAAGATAAATGTACTATAGAAACTTTTTGCTCTTAATATTGATAGGCATATTTATCATCATCAAAACTAAGCATAACTATCAACTTGTACATTACTCCGACTTATACTTCCTCGAGCTTACTTCATGCACAAGTTACTTCGTAATTTGTCATGATTTGTTCTTATTTCGGCTTAGTGATTCTTTATTTACTTATAACCAATGGATTTCCATCTTAGGGTCCTTAAAATAATTTACGCCAGAAAATAAGTGCTTCGAATTTGACTCAAGGCTTCTCATTACTATACAAACTCATGCTTGTACATGTATTACAGAAGTAAGGGTGTTACAGTTTAGATAATCAAACTCGAGTTAGACACTTAAGTAAAATATTCTAAACTCTAGTTTCAATTTTACAGAGACATCTTCATTTAAACTTCAAATCTTTTTCCAAGAAGATGCTCATGCGACTTGAGTTAGGAAAGATAAACTCGAGCTATATCCAGTTTGTGTAAACAAACTCCAGTTTTAAAAGCATCTTGCTCGAACTTGCGAAATCTTATTGTTTAATCTATATACTTCATATTAGCTTTCACTACTATTCTTAACTATGTCTAATCAATTTGTTAGTGAGTTTTAGATGTTCAAACATGTATTAAACTAAAGATTAAGCATAAAGGAAAGGGGATGTCAGAATATTTATTGCTGGCCCTGAAATCTTAGCACCCTTTTGGCAAATCACTCTTTGCACATTCTAAAGGTTTGAATGTTTTATTTCCTTATTTGGAAGCCACATCATCCAACAAAATTATTTCAAGAGAAGTCAACAAAAATGTCTGGGCATCTGGATCCAATCAAATCAAGAGTTAGAATGGACCTTGTTGCAACCTAATAGCTTCATTAATGTCTCCAACCGAGACACCTCCCCGAGGTGCTGACATTCTCTACCTTTATCTTATGTAGTAGTGTGGCAAAATCAGAAATAGTTTGTTATACTGATAATGCGGAAATTAATTTTGATTACATGACAGGGGTATTCCCAGGGTTTATACCTCTTTACATACGTTTACATTCATTATAGACAGTGAAACTGAAATCAATTAAAACAATGTCATCCCTCGGTTCTTCAACTATCCTTTTGCTAGGCTATCTTCAAGCAACGCTCCCTCCTTGAACCATGGGCAGTACTTCTCTTCCTTTGCTCACCTGCCTATCTTCAAGCAACGCTCCCTCCTTGAACCATGGGCAGTACTTCTCTTCCTTTGCTCACCTGCCTATCTTCAAGCAACGCTCCCTCCTTGAACCATGGGTAGTACTTCTCTTCCTTTGCTCACCTGCCTATTGGTTGGTAATGGAGGGTGAGATTCTGAGGAATCCCAGTAGCAGACAATACCAATACAATCCATGCAAGATAAATGCTAAGGTATGATATACTTGCCTTGCACAAGCTCATGTTAACATAATGACATATCTGCATGCTCAATGCTTCATGCATCATACTCATAGCCATAGCATAATCATAAACATAGCTTCAATCAATAAAGTATTTTAAACATAGCAAGCAAGTCTGGCAATCAAACATATACATACAAGCAATAATATCAATACATGCAAGTAAGGTAAGCCCACTACCTTTTAAGGACTACTTTCCTTACTCGGGTTCCTCTTTCGCTAACCGTCAAAGTTGCTTGAAATTCTTTCCTTCATTCTCCTTATGGCCCTAAGGATATAACCATACTTTTAGAACCAGGGAAAATGAATGTTTATTTTCCTTTTTAACCCTTATTTCATTGGGGTTTAATTTAATAACCCAAATTTGTCAAATTCCAACTATTAACCTTAACTACTCTGAAAAATACAATCAATTTAATCATTTTTAATTAATTGTAGAAAGATCATTTCTGAGTGATTTCAACTCTCAAGTGCTATCTGACTTCTATAATTTCAATGAAAAATATTTTTAGAAGCCCAAATACACCATAAAAATATCGGTTTCCAATTTTACCCCTGCTGTCCAGGTTAGTGTCCAGAAATTTGACGAATCTTTACAAATCCATGATAAATTGTACATAGCTCCAAAAATTCCAAATTGTATATCAAATTAAAGCTTGACCAATCCTCTACCAATCAGGAAAGTTTTTAGGTTTATAAAAACACCAATAATTCCCAGTTTTAAAAAAATACAGCCTGCTCAATGAGTTTTCCAAACACATTAGTTGACTTTAAAAATTGCTAAATCACTGACCAGGGCTTAAAAAAATACAAAATTTGCATTTCATAAATAGTCAGGGAGTCCTCTGTATTAATGTAAAACTTCAACCCATTCTAAGAACTTTAACCTAATCAATTCACATGTTCAAAGTTTCTGCCTAGTTTTGATGTGCATGACACAGGGTCATGTTTGAGAATTTAGTACTCATTGGTCAGATATCCAAATAATGAAAACGACCCATCATTTTAAAGGTATGGATGTCTAATATCTCATGGAATATGTTCAGAATTGTTGAGGGTCATTAACATAGTCAAACATGCATTAGACGTTGACTGACTCCAGAGACCAAAAACTGGCACTTTTGACTCTTTCTTTGAGCTTGTTATTCTTTGTGTAAAAACACCTTTAAAAATTCATAAAAAATCATATTCCCACAAAATTTTTCACAAGGAAAATGATGGTGGCCTCAGATTTTCCAGAATACAACATTTTCTTGGTGTTTACCACAATTTTCCTGATCTGGGTTTTAAAGCTAGTCTCAAAGATTTTGAAGAAGAATTAGACATACTTACCACTAGGCTTGTCTTTGGACTTGTGGTCTCTTTCACCACACTAATCCTTGTTCAATCTTCAGCCTAGGTTTGAGAAAATCACATGCATGTGAGTTTTGACTGTAACACCCCTACCGGGGTAACCAATGTACTTGTAATTGTTGTTGAATTAATGAGAAGCTTTATTTTTGATTTATTATTATTATTATTATTCGTAATAATTCAATTGGAGAAATAATTAGAAAAGTGGTTAGACTAATGGGAGATGGTATGGTGAGCCCTAGAAAGGTTCAAAATGTCGCCTAGAACAGACAAGGAAAATGAGAGCGTGACACGTGTTACTTCATGGGTAAAAGAGGAAGAGCAAGGGCAAAATAGTCAATTCCTTGTCCTATTAGCATTGAAATTTGTCCACCATGAGAGAGATGACGAAACCGGATGATTTTGTTTGTATCCAGGCCCAAACTCAAAATGCAGGTCCCACAGGTGATTAGTTGGTAGAAAAAGGACCAATAGGGACTAGTTAGGAGTTTCCTTTGGACCGAATGGGACAAGTGTGGGGCCACTCTTGGAAGTTAGGAGGGCGCAACATATGAGTGTCTAATTAAGGGGGAATATCCGACAAAGATGAAGAAAAGTGCAAAAGGAAACACCCTGTTGACTAGCGGGACCTAGACAGACCGATAGACCAAGAATTGGACTGATAAAGTGGGGAAAGAGGAATTAAACATAGGGGATCAGATTTGTGAGCCCCATTAGGTGCCACATAACTCCCTCCAATTATTAAAATATTTACTTGGGGAGCAAGAAAAGAAAAAGCAAGGTAAAGTCAAATCGCGGGTCCCACGTTTTAGACAATAAGGATAAAATATGAATAAAAGTGTAAAAATTAATTAGGGCAGAATTGTGGGCCCTAAATGGCGCCAAATGTGTGCCTTTAGGCAGACCAAAGTACATGGGGACGTTCAGAAATAATTAATAAGTTCTGGGCCACAATTTAAATTTATAAAAGTTTCGGGCCAAAACAAGTAATTTGCCCCAAAAGCATATAAACATCTGCACTCTTTAAAGGGGGTTATGCCACTTGGCAGCACCCTAGAGACCCCTGGAATTCTTGGGGAAAAATTCAAGAAAGCAGATCCCATTTATTACACAAAGGATAGAAATTTACGCCTGTTAATTTTAATTCTACCGGATCAAATTACCTTTATTAAAAAGGCACTTTGACCCTTCTTTTTCACCCTAAGGGGGAAAAATTCCAGAGGCAAGAGGGAGAGGGATCTGCAGCCACCATAGCCAAGCTCCAACACCAAGCTACCAATAACATTCAATGGTTCTCTGATTCTAGGTAACCCCGAAAACTCTATTTCCTTGAGTTCTTGCTATGGTATTTTCGTCCATGGATTAGGGGCTTGGTGTTATGGTTGGATTTTTTCATTTTTAAGGTGTCCAATGGTTCTGGAACATGGTTTTGTATGGGTTTAAGTGATCGTTTAAGTTCCCGAACTTGAAAACACCGAAAAGTCCTAAAATCAAGCTTACTAGTAATTCTGGAGATTCTGGCAGTGATGTTTCAACTCGGCCTTAAAAATAGTAAACAAACTTGGAAAAATCTGAACTTCTACAGGTAGAAATTAAGCTTCTAAAGGTCCACCTTGATATATAATTTTATGTCATTTGGAGTTTTCTACTAGGAGATAAAAATTCTTAAAGTTGGCTCTGGTTGCAACAAGGCGAAATCTGATCAAGGCTTGAAAAATGAGTAACACGCCAAAATAAGTGTACTTTCAGGATCTGGGTGTATTTTTCCTGAAAACTATACATTTTAATGGTTCAAATGGCGTTAGTTGAATGTAAAAATGAATTTTGTGGAATTTATTAAAAACCCATGAAGTTGGGACAGAAAGACTGAATTTCTAGAAAAATTCTTATGACCTCGATTTTAGCAAGAATAATGCAAGGTGTTTTTGGAAATGCTAAAAATGGTGTATTTTGGTGTTATTAGGTCAGGGGAATTTCTGGAAAGGTTATTGGGCATAATAAATATTAAGGGCAATATATTACCCACCAGGTAGTAACCTCTTTACTCCTGTACTTTTATGTGTTTGTGATATGTTTTGCTTGCCATATGTATTTTTGTGTGTGTTGTGCCAAATATGCATAAAGAACATGAGGATAGTTTACGCTCTTATTTTCCATACAATTCAATCATGAAATATAGGGAAAACATGGCATAATCTGCACTCATCACTCATAGTGAAAAACTTGGAATGCTCTCTGTAACTTCAATACTTGAGTATTCAGAGGAATACTCGAGTATTGCTTATCTTTATGAAAATGAGCCATTCTCTGTCAACTCAATACTTGAGTATTGAAACCAATCCTCGAGTATTCTCTTGACAGTAAGTTTTTCTACTTTACCAATACAAACTTTAACTTGTGTTTACAATTGTCAGTTATCATCAAAACACATAGAGAATTAACAGAGACTACAATCCGACTGTTCTTGAAAATGGACTCAGAGTCCCAAAGCCTGAACATGCCTATGATGATAATGACAGGAGAAATGTCACACTCAACAGTAAATCTATCCTCATGTTGCAAAGCGCATTAACCCAACAATAATATTTTCGTATTTGCACATTGATGTCTGCTAAAGCTATGTGGGATGCACTAGAGATAGCCCATGAAGGGACAATCAGAGTCAAGGAGAACAGAGTGAATACCCTCATGATCGAGTACGCTCTTCTTCGTATGAAGTCTAGGGAATCCATTATCGAATTTCAACTGAGGTTTACTCATCTGATCAGCCAACTGGCCGCCTTGGGCAAAAACTATGAACAACATGTCCAAGTGAGGAAGATTCTCAATATCCTCAGTAAGGAATGGGAAGCTAAAGTTACAGCTATTGAAGAAGCTCGTGGAGAGCCAATGAGCTCTGTAGCAGCCTTGTTTGGCAGTTTGTCCGAATATGAAGGAAAGATCAAGTTCATAAAAGGACTTGATGAGATCAGTGGCAAGAACAAGGGAATTGCCCTTAAAGCTATCAAAGAAGCAAAGGATTCAGATGATGATGAAGAAGACGAATATGGAGAGCTAGGGATGATGGTCCGGAGATTCAAGAGATTCTACAAGAAACAACAAGGATACAAAAGGTTTCATAAAGGTAGCTCCAGCATTGAGACGAAAAAGCCAATCATTTGCTATGAGTGTGAAAAACCTGGCCACATCAAGTCAGAATGCCCCCAGTTGAAGCACAAAGATGAGGAGAAGAAGAAATTCAATAATTTTTAGAAGAAAGCTTATGTGTCAGCTATATGCGGAGACAACTCATTAGACGAAGATGAAGCTGAAGATGAGGAAAGAGCCAACATATGTCTCGTGGCTCAAGAAGAAGAGCAAACTAAAAATGTCAATGAGGTATATGACTTGCAACCAACTTACGATGAGTTATTTGCTGAGTATAATCTTATACAATGTGAATTTGAAAAGCTTGCTGGAAAATATGTATCTTTAAAACAGAAGAACATAACTCTTGAACAACAAGTAAAAAATATTTCTCCTTCTGAAAACGTTGTTTGTGAAGATTGTATTGATTTACAGAAAAAGAATGATTATCTTACAAAAAGCACTTGAGAAATTCACTAAGGGAAGTGAAATGCTCAAGGTTATTTTGAAACAGCAAAGATTCACAAATGACAGATCAGGAATTGGTTACAAACCTGATTTTGATAAAAAGAAAGGCAAAAAGAAATTTGGAGAAAAATCTTATATGAACTATTTTAGAAAATCTGTTCATTCTTCAAATCATTTTGCTCATTGCAATTATTGCAATCGTAAAGGTCATACTACTTCTTCCTGTTTTCATAAAAAGGAAAGAAAGAGTAAACCTGTAGGTAATTATCAATGGGTGCCTAAGGGATCTTACAAGGTTCCTAAGACACAAACTAACCCTAAAGGACCCAAGAAAAGATGGGTACCTAAAACCTGATCTTTTGTGATTTGCAGGTTTGTCTAAGAGCATCAAAATCCAACAAGTGGTATCTTGACAGTGGATGCTCTAGACACATGATGGGAGATCATACTAAATTTGCTGCTCTCAAGACCAAGGATGGTGGCAGGGTGACCTTTGGTGGAAATCGATCCGGAAGGATTGCTGGAATTGGTGAAGTTGGCAACAAGGATAGACCTCAAATCAAAGACGTCTACCTTGTATAAGGTCTCTGCCACAACCTCCTCAGTGTGAGCTAAAGCACAAATAAAGGTAACCTGGTTATCTTTGATTATGAGGAATGTTTGATAGTCAGCAAGATTGATTTTCCCTTAGTCAACATCAGATCAAAAACCTTATTTAGGGCTCCTAGAGAAAGTAATTGTTACACTCTAAACCTCTCTAGTAGTTGTAATAAAATTACTTTTGAAAATTGCGTTCTTAGCAACTTGGAAGAAAGTTGGCTATGGCATAAGCATTTGGCTCATGTCAATATGTTTCAACTTGACAAGTTGCTAAGAAAGGATTTAGTCATTGGCTTACCAAAACTCAATTTCAAAAATGACATGATTTGTGATGCTTGTCAGAAAGGTAAACAGACTAAATCATCTTTTAAATCTAAAAATGAGATTTCATCTAACAGACCCCTTCAACTACTTCATTTGGATTTAGTTGGACCAGCAAGAGTAAGAAGCCTTGGTGGCAATCTCTATACTCTGGTCATTGTTGATGACTACTCAAGATTTTGTTGGACTATATTTTTATCATCGAAAGATGAAACCTTTGATCGGTTTGTTGTGTTTGCCAAGAAGGTCCAAAATGAGAAAGGTATCTCTATTTCAGGTATAAGAACTAATCATGCTGGAGAATTTGAGAATTATGCCTTTGAAGAATTTTGTGATGCTCATGGGATAGACCACAATTTCTCTGCCCCGAGGACTCCTCAACAAAATGGTGTTGTGCAGAGAAAGAATCGTGTCCTCACTGAGATGGCAAGAGCAATGCTGAACGAGAATCAAACATCTCAAGTATTATGGGTTGATGCAATGAGTACTGCCTGCTACATATCAAATCGTGTATACATCTGGAAGAATCTTAAGAAGACATCTTATGAGCTCTACAAAGGGAGAAAGCCCAACCTTACTCATCTGCACATCTTTGGATGTAAGTGTTTTGTGCACAATAATGGTAAGGATAATCTGGGTAAGTTTGACTCAAAATCTGATGAAGATATATTTTTATGTTACTCTAATAGAAGTAAAGCTTATAGAGTTTTCAATACTCGTATTCGTATTGTTGAAGAATCCATTCATGTTGTATTTAGCGAAACCAAATCTGATAAGCCTTTGGATGATGATGAGGAAAATGCTTATAAAAATCAATTCTTTTCTAAAACCACTCCTGCCTCTCTTGAAAATTCGAAGATGTTTTTGAAATTGCTTCTAAAAATGTCTGTGAAAACAATGTTCAATCGCAACCTAAAGCTTGGAGGTTTATTAGGAATCATCCTTTTGACTAGGTGATAGGTGATGTAAATCAAGGAGTAAGAACCAAAAAAGGTACTTTGAATGAAGTCATTTTTTTGCGTTCATCTCTCAGATTGAACCCTCTAAGATTGACAAAGCCCTTTCAGACAATGATTGGGTTATCACAATGCAAGAGGAATTGCACCAATTTGATAGAAATCAAGTTTGGGACTTAGTACCTAGACCTAAAGACCACCCGGTTATTGGGACTAAATGGTATTTAAGAACAAACGTGATGAAACAGCAATCATTGTCCGTAATAAGGCAAGATTGGTTGCTAAAGGCTATAATCAAGAAGAAGGAATTGATTATGAAGAAACTTATGCTCCAGTGGTAAGATTGTAAGCCATAAGAGTTCTTCTAGCCTTTGCTTGCATTAAGGGATTCAAGCTCTATCAAATGGATGTCAAAAGTGCATTTTTAAATGGTTTTATACAGGAAGAAGTCTATGTTGAGCAACCTTCTGGTTTTGAAAGTGATCATCATCCAGATCATGTGTATCATCTCAAAAAGGCCCTATATGGCCTTAAGCAAGCTCCTAGAGCTTGGTATGAGTGATTAAGCAAGTTCCTTCTTGATCAAGGTTTTATTAGAGGCAAAGCTAATACAACTCTCTTCATAAAGAGTAACAAACTAAATGAAGTTTTAATTGTTCAAATTTATGTTGATGATATCATTTTTGGTGCTACTAATGATTCTCTATTTGAAGAATTTTCCAAGAAAATGCAGAGTGAATTCGAGATGTCTATGATGGGTGAATTGAACTACTTCCTCGGCCTGCAAATCAAACAACAGAAGGATGAGATATTCATATCACAAACGAAATATCTCCGTGATTTGCTCAAAAAGTTTGGAATGGAGCATTGCAATGGAGCTGACACTCAAATGAGTTCAATTGCTTCTCTAGATGCTGATGAAGAAAAAGGGAAGGACTTCAACATATATAAATATCGGGGAATGATTGGATCTTTACTATACTTAACTGCAAGTAGGCCTGATATTCAATTCAGTGTGGGCATGTGCGCGAGATTCCAATCCGCTCCTAAAGAATCACATGTTGAACATGTTAAGAGAATTTTTCGATATCTCTCAGATACAACGGAATTGGGTCTCTGGTTCCCAAAATGTCAACAAGAATTTCTAGTCACATATTCAGAATCTGACCACGCCGGATACAAAACTGATAGAAAAAGTACTAGTGGACAATGTGAGTTTCTTGGAGGATCGCTTGTATCATAGTTCAGCAAAAAGCAAACCACTGTGGCCGTATCCTCACCTGAAGTTGAATATGTTGCTGCCTCAAGTTGCTGTGCACAAGTCCTATGGCTAAAACAACAACTTTCTGACTTGGGAATTTATCTGAAGGAGATCCCAATCCTCTGTGACAACACTAGCACAATAAGCTTGGCAAAGAATCCAGTTCAACAGACAAGAACCAAGCATATTGATGTGAGACATCATTTCATCAGAGATCATGTACAAAAGAAAGATGTCAAAGTGATGTTCATTCCAACCCATCTACAGCTAGCAGACATCTTCACCAAGCCACTGGCAAAAGAACAGTTCAATTTCATCTGAAGAGAATTGGGAATGGTAAATCCCAATAAACTGTAAGTAATGTTAGTTTAATGACATTAATTATGTTTTGATGATTAGCAAGGACTAACTTTAGCATCGGAGAATCTAGTTAATGTTTTTGCAGGACTCTGTTATGTGAAGAAAGAGCATAGTTAATCAGAGAGGAATTTGCCTCAAGTCAAAAGAAGCTTACCTCGAGTCCCACTCAAGTCACAGACCAAAGAATCCAAAAAGAAGCAACTTGACTCGAGCCAACTGAAGAACATCGAGTCTAAGTGAAGGCAGAAAGATAGACACTTTGAGAAAGGTTTTTGCCTCGAGCCAGCATATCAAGCTCGAGTCAAATACAAACAAAGAGTTAGAAGAATGGAGAGCAGTTTTTGACTCGAGTCAGTAAGTGTAGCCTCGAGTCAACATCGCATATTTGCTATCCAGGTTAGTGCAAGTTCTACATTGCCTCGAGTCAGTAAGTGCAACCTCGAGTTGGTACCTCAAGTTAGAACTACGTGCCTCGAGTTAACATTTACATTTCTCTATATGTTCATTCTGTCGCTTCACTGTCTCTGGCTCTTCACTTCTTCTTTCACGACTCCTTATCTCTCTCTCTCTCTCTCTCATATCTTCCTCTCTCATTTCTCTCTTCTGTCAAACCTTTGCCCTAACCCTAATTCTTCAAAAATGTCTCCCAAAACAAAACATATATCACCACCAAAATCCAAATCATAAAACCCAGACCCAGATTTCGTGGCCTCTGAATCGGCGTCTCCTCGTCCACTAGAATGACCAAAGCGAACAAAGTTGGCTCCTAAACGATATCATCCAAAAGTATCGTTTGAAAAAGGAGATTCTAAAAAGCCCAAGAAACTAGAGATTGAGGAACCTCCGGTTGTTCCCCTAAAGAAAGCCGTTGACAAAGAAGCTCTAACTCAGAAGCAAAAGGAAACCGTGGTGGCTGTTATTTCAAAATAGACGAAGAAAAAATACACTATCGCCTCCTTTGAGTTTCGTGGAACTACACAAAGCCAACCATCTGTCTCAACATCGAAGGCATTTGCTTTTGCATCCAAAGCATCAGCTTTTGCTTCCAAAGCCTCTGTTCAACAGTCCGCTTCAAAGGTATTCGAAGTACCTTCTCTTGTCTCCATATATCATGCCCCTACAGACCATCCTCCTTTAGACTTTGTTTGTGGTCCTATTCTATTTTCTTCTGAGGATTGAAAGAAATTTAGTAAAGATTATGCTCATAGGAATTTCTGCCCAGTGGTGTCTGTGAACTTAGATAAGTTCAAGGGTTAAGGTGCAAAAATAGACCTGCGCTTTTCTCCGAGGAGCGCCCAGTAGCAAGTGCTTTTTTTGGGTGCAAAAGTGTACATGTGGTTACAAATTAGGTGCAAAAATATCATTTGACCGTTAAGTTTGACTTTTTTTGCTGATTGCGCAATGACGTGGCATTTTCAAAGCTACAAAAATAGACATGTGCTTTGGTCAGAGGAGCGCCCAGTAGCAAGTGCTTTTTTGCACATGTGAATTTTTGACAAAGCACATGTCTATTTTTCTACCTTTGAAATGCCACGTCATCGTCCAGTTAGCAAAAAAAGTCAAACTTAACGATCAAACGATATTTTTGCACCTAATTTGTAACCACGTGTACACTTTTGCACCCAAAAAAAGCACTTGCTACTGGGCGCTCTTTTGACAAAAGCACATGTCTATTTTTGCACCTTAACCCTAAGTTAAAATCTGACTGTAATCTCGACCTGTATCCTTGGTATAAAAACTATGCTTCTTTTATGGCCACCCATGCCTCATACAGTCCCACTCTAGTTAAAGTCTTCTATTTTAACATGTCTGTAAACACTCTCTCAGATAAGCATAATCATATAGCTGAGGAGAAACTCTTTACCATTGTGAGAGGAAAGAGAATTGCTATTACACCTGAATACTTAAATGATTTGTTGCAAATTCCAAATCCACCTCCTATCCTTGAGATTCATTATGACAATGAACAAATCTTTCAGACTCTTTGTCCAGGAGAACCCTTAACTAAACCAGTAGGAACCCTTACCTTTCCTCCTATTCAAATGCCACCTCTACATCGTGCCTTGTGGTATATCTACTCAAGGAACTTTGTACAGAAAGGCAAAAATTTTACTCATTTCACCCAGCTTGACTATACAATGTTTACTTCCATTGTGGCCAAAGTTCCTCTTAACCTTGGTCACTAGATTTTTGGTGAAATGAAGAAATATGTCATGCACTCTCTAAGAAAAACTCCACAATTCCATTTCCTAGCTTAGTGTCTGTCATCTTGTTCCATGAGAAAATATGGTATTTGGAGAAAGATGAGGTAGCCAAGAAACCTAAAGAATTTGGGCAACACATTCTAAACTTGATGAAGATAAACTTCCAGGAAGGATCTGTTGGGATCCATACACACAGCGGAAGGATTCTTATCCATTAAAACTTACGGATCCCTTGAGAGGATCCATCAACAACGTTTAGATCAAGGTTCGTTAGAAACCATACCTATTCGAACTTGCGAGCATCTTGTTCAATTTGATCTGGTGGGCTACCTACTCGATCAATAGGAGCAGACTCTGCAAATCCCCTCCCTCTACCGGTATCTGCACCAACAACATCCAACACCAATGGCAGTGTGCTAGCGCCTTCAGTATTTTTGCGTCTCTTTAGGGTTTCTCGCGGCTTTTCTAATACGTCTGACAGAATGTCCCGTAAGTTTTTCAAAACCCATTACACGTATTATATATTCAAAATTAATCCTTATTAATCTTGAAATTTGAATTTGGATTAAAATAATATATTAATTAAATCTATCCAATAGATCTAATTTAATCTATTTATTTAATCCGAATTGCAAGCCTTCTGATTTAATTTATCTCTATAAATTAAATCGAGATATGATATCTATCTATTTAATTAAATATGAGATACTATATCTCAATTCAAATTAAATTAGATATATGATATCTATATTCGAAAATTAAATCGAGATACAATATCTCAATTTGTTTTAGATATTTAATTTATTAAATATTATATAATGATATTATAATCTCTATTAAATAATATTATTATGTTATTTTCAAATTTAATAATATATATATATATATATATATTCATCCTAGATTAAATACAGTATTCATTAAATCTTAGATATATCTAAGACTCAATGAACCTGGACAATTTTGCTTGTGTTGGGCTATTCTTGTGTGCGACCCTGCAGGCTTACATGAGATTGGCAGTGGGCCAATACTGTACCAGCCCATAAGTCGCAAACGGCCTCTAGCAAGACATTGTGACTACCCAATTCATATGGGGATCGATGATACGATACAACCTATCATGCAACCATGTCACGTCCCTTTTGTCATGCGATAATTTGGTCAAGGATGAGGCATGGATAATGTCAACTTCCTGTTCTTGACCTTTACTTTCTCGATTCTTGAGGAGTCTAACAATTGAAATAGAAACTCCTTTCCATCGTAGTATAGCCATACATTTCTTAGACTCACTCATCGAGGGGCCCAGTATTATCTCTCTACAAATGTGAGGGACAAATTCCATCTTGACCATTCACATTCCTCTGCATGAGAACAAATGATCCCGATCCAAGCCTTTATCATCACCCGGTCAAAGGTGACTTTTGACTAGGTCAAAGAGCAGCGACTCATCATGTAGGAATCCATGATGATCTCAGGTCAAAGGGCATTGTGACATAGTTATACATGAAGGAAATCGTAAGGGTATTTTTGGAAAATACTCAAATAAATTCTTTTGGTGTTATTTACGGTCAAGCAATGTGTTGGAGAGCTAGTGGGCCCCTTAAAATCATAAGACGATATATTTATCACCAGGGAGTAACCACTCTACTCCGGCACTTTTATGTGTTTGTGGTATGTTTTGCTTGCCATATGTGTTTTTCTATATGTATTGCCAAATATGCATACAAAATATATTTGTGATTGTGTCCCTAGCGCTGAGGGTGCCTGCCAAGGTCTGCTTATGTGGCGACTCAACAGAAACAGGAGGTGTCTGCCGGGGTCTGCCTACGTGGCGACTCAACGGAGATAGGTTTGTGCTTTCGGGGCCTGTCTTGGTAAGGCGGCCCAACGGAGCAGAGACGTATTTCTGTGTGTATTAATGTTTGCATATTGTGGTATATTTGACATACTTATATGTGTTCACATACCTACATGGTTACATGCATACGCATTACACATTTGGTGCATGAGTATTGATGGTTACTCTGGGGGCCGATGTCGGACTCCAGAAGCTTGTGAAGACGCAGGGGAACGTGCCTGATCTAGAAAGACCTTTTTGGAAAGGAAGGGCGTACCGGTGCAGTGAAGAATAGGGAATGCGCTATCATTTTTGTACTTTACCTTTTCGGATGATTGTATTATTATTATGATTCTTATTTTGGATAACTGTACCCTTAACCCTTCGGGGACTTTAATTTTCTGATTATTTACTTTTACCAGTACAGAAGATTGTCCAAATCGGTAAAATGCTCTGTTGCGCTCACTCTGATACATGTTAAATGAACCTAATAATGGAGGAAAGGTAACTAATATGTCGAACCCCTCTAACCCGCCACCCGAAAGGGCGACGCTGGTAGGGGTATAACAATTATGATCCAAATGTAAAGTACAAAATGCGATAGGGCATTCCCTATTCTTCACTGCACCGCCAAGCCCTACCTTTCAAAAAGGGCCTTCTAGATTAGGCACACTCCCCTACAGCTATAGAAACTTCTGGAGTCCAATAATGGCCCCCAGAGTAACCGTCAATACTCAAATACAAAATGTGTAAGGTGCATGTGTGTAACCATGTCAGATATACAAGAGAAACATTAATAATATGCCAAACATACCACATATGCAAACAGAACATACACATCACCGACTACCACGTGCCGTCAGGCTACCTTACCAAGGCAAGCCCCGGACTTACCGGAGTCACGACCCGTAAAGCTGCTTGCTCCAGGACAGCCCCGGACCTATCGACCCGTACATCCACCAATCAAGGCCGGCCTCAGACCAATCTGTTAGTTATGATTAGTTTTGATGATGTCTTATATAGATGTCATTATCCAGAGCAAAAAGGTTGCATACTACATTTATCTTCTACTTGGACTAATTCTTATATTTAATGTAGATGTGAAGCTTAATGATGCGAGAATGATCGAGAAAAGAGAAGAAAGAAAGGAAGAACTTGTTGAAAGAAAGAAGAAAATTATTATACAAGCTCTCGATTGATTCTAGAAGTCTCCACGATCATATAGAAGTTGGAACGGGTCAATTCGGAGTTAAAATGAGTGAAAACGAGTGACAAGTGTATTCCGAATCAATTCTCGAGAATGCAATCCATTCTGAAGCAATTCTCGAGAATGCAGCTGATTATGTGAAAATGCAAGCGATTCTCGAGTATGGCACATCAATTCTCGAGAATGGTTCTCAAGAATGCCATTCGATTCTCGAGAATCATCGGATTTCAGCAATTCCTCAGCAACTCTGTTTCGCGTTCAGTTTGGGCGACCTCGGTAATTCGACGATATCTCACAAACCAGGAATCGGATTGACACGAAATCAGTGGCATATGAAACTAGACATACAACACGTACTTTTGACAAAATCTCAAGTCCAAATGAATCTAGATGAGAGAGATAAAATTTTCGTAAGTTGGAAAACAAATCACCGTCACAGTCCAGACCAACCTTCGGTAATTTGAGTGTATCTCACAAACCACAAATCCGATTGACCTGAAATCGGTGCCATTGGAAACTAGACTCAAATACCTTTCCAAAAACATCAAGGACACAGACAAATAAGATCAATTGAAGGAGTTATGATGTTTTGAAGTTGGTAGTATGTTCTTTGACCAAAAAAAAAAGTTGGTAGTATGTTCGGATCTTTGCAGAAGTATTGATTAAGAAGAGCCTACATTCATCCTATGATAACCAACGAAATACAACAAGTTTGGGACTGATTCTTCTTGCATGGAAAGAAGGCTTTAAAGAGTTCAAGAATTTGAATAAGAATTAACTCACTTACATGTCCATGTGAAATTGACTCTCGAAAATGGTGTGTGACAGAATCAGCATCGCAGGTTCTGAATCTTCTTCACCTACATCAGTTCTGATTCTCGAGAATAAGTAAGGGACTCTCGAGAGTGGTTCTTGAGAATGCACCAGCAGCTCTCGAGAATGATCGAGACAGAACCACACTGGCATAGTTTCTGATGTGATTCTCGAGAATGCAGAATCAATTCTCGAGAATGATTCTCAAGAATCAGGAAGAACTCTCGAGAATGGTCGTATGCTTCATCTGATGTTCGCTACTGTGCTTTCTCGGTTTCAAGTGATTCTCGAGAATGAGGAATCAATTCTCGAGAATGGTTCTCGAGAATGGGCAAACAATTCTCGAGAATGATCGAAGGTCCTGCAATCTGGAACTGATTTGAAGAACGATTCTCAAGTATACCTTCAGCGATTCTCGAGAATGCACAGAGAGAATTGATACCCAAAGCTTGACAGCAAACATGATTCATCTGTAACTTCATCCAATTGATCTAGTTAATTGATTTTATCTTCCAATACATCATTCAATATTAACTGTGATATCATTAATCATCTTCTGAGTATTTTTCAGATACACAATCAAAGTTTCAACTCTGGATGAAGAATACTAAGAATGTTTTTCGTCATATGTCTCGCGATGATCCGTAAATCATTGATTATGACTTGGGTACTTCATATTATTAATCTATACTTCTTCTAATCAAGTTTAATCAGGTTGCTAGTGTTTTTCGAGATGATTAGATGAAGAAGTCAAGCACATAGCCTATCGGACAACAGAGCATAATTCAACAACGTCTCAGAGAATTTAGAAATGATTATTATCAATTGATTTCTACTTGCTATACTTCTCAATGCTATTAATCATGTATATTAGCAAGTTTCAGATAATCAACCGTTTGAATATTGATGAGGTGTCAAACACTAAGAGAGACGCAGTAACGAGAGACAACACGCGAGACCCAATTAAGGCAACACGCAAAACCCAATGAAGGCTATATACTCGCCAAAAGTATCCTTAATTCAAAAGCACGTGAGTGACAACGTAAAGAAGACCAAATTAGACAGACACTCAATCGTGGCAAGCGTAAGGCGCGAGTGCTTCATCAACGAACATATTCAAAATCTCCAACGGATAGAATCAATCCCTCCAACGGTCTTCAACTTCAACCAGTATAAATACACGAGAGATTGAATTCGACAACAACGAACCAGCGCATACATAGATAAAGTTTTCAATTGTTCATATTGTATTTTGATTATATCTTCGGATATAACTAAGCTTCGTATTTATCAATTACTCGAGAGAGAGAGCTTCATTATTTGTTTCATAATTCGTTCAAATCTCAAGATAGTGGGATCTTGAGTGTGGGTGTACGATTACAACTTGTAAGGGGAGTGGGTCCTAGGGAGAAAGGATCATCCTTAGTTACGAGTGTGTAATTGTATTTGTGAGATAGTGGAAATCCCGGAGTGTCCGGGTGCGGACGTAGGTCAAGGAGTTAGACCGAACCAAAGATAACTTCTCCGTGTCATCTCTATTTACTTCTTTCTTGCTCCATCGATTATCTATCATACCGCGAAAAGAATTTTTATAATCACCTATTCACCCCCTCTAGGTGATATTCCACCTTCATTTGGTATCAGAGCAAGGTTTCTCAGTTGGGCTTAACATCCCAAGAAAGATCATGGAAGGAATATTACCTGATGGAGCCTCTATCAATCGCACACCTGGTTTCAACGGAGAACATTACTCCTTTTGGAAAGTCAAATTTAGAGTCTTTGTTATGGCTACTGAATTTGGTTTATGGGAAGTATTCGAGGAAGGTGATTATGTACCATCAGTCACCAAGGATGGAGTTCGAACTCCTAAGCAAAAGAGAGATTACGATGAGAATGACGGAGACTTGCCACTCTCAACAAAGACAAAGCCATTCTAATGCTTCAAAGTGCTCTTAGTCATCAAGAGTTTTTCCGAATTAGCAATCCGGCAAATGCAAAGGACATGTGGAAAGCCTTGGAGATTGCTTATGAAGGAACCTCGGAATTAAGGAGAATCGCATCAACACGCTGACTACCGAGTATGATCTCCTACGTATGAAGACTGGAGAATCCATAGGAGAATTTCAACTTCGCTTTACTCATCTAATAAATCAATTGTCAGCTTTGGGTAAAACATACGAGCAAAATTCTCAAGTTAGGAAAATCCTCAATGTCTTGACCAAAGATTGGGAAGCTAAGGTCACAAAGAATCGAGGAAGCCCGTGGAGAATCAATGCGATCGATTCTTCTATTCGGAAGTCTATCTGAATATGAAAGTAAACTGAAATTCAAGAAGGGCTTGGATGAAATTAACAACGGTAGAAACAAAGGCGTTGCTCTGAATGCTGTGAAGGAAAAGGAACCCAATGAAGAAGATGGGGATGATGATGAAATAGCTATGTTTGTTCGAAAACTCAAAAAGTTCTATAAGAGGAATCAAGGGTTTAGAAACAGATTCCAAAAAGGAACCTCTAGCAATCGACAAGACTTCAAAGACAAAGATCAAATCATTTGCTACGAGTGTGAGAAGCCGGGCACATCGATCCGAATGTCCTCAAGTGAAGGATAAAGAAAAGATAAGAAGAAAAGATTCAATCAATTCAAGAAGAAAGCCTACGTATTCGCCATATGGGGAGATAGTTCTTCAGATGAGGAAAGTGATGAAGAAGAAGTAGCAAATGTGTGTCTAGTTGCTAAAGAACAAGCTAAAGATGACAACAAGGTAAGTGACTCTGAACCTACATATGATGAACTACTTTTTGAATATGATGAACTGTATATGGAGTTTAGAAAAATTACTAGAGAACTTATTTCCTCAAGGAAGAAAATCCAATTACTTGAAAAACAAGTTGAAAATGCTTCTCCACCTTGCGAAAAACCTCTTTGTGAAAAATGTCCTGTTCTTGAAAAGAAAAACATCAAACTTACACAAACTCTTGAAAAATTCACCAAAGGCAGTGAAATGCTCGAAGTTATTTTGAAATCACAAAGGTTTACAAATGATCGATCGGCATAGGTTATAATCCTACTTTTTTGTGAAAGAAAGGGAAAAAGAAGAGTGGAGAAAAAGCTTATTTGAATTATTTTCAGAAGTCAGTTCATTTTTCAAATCCTTTTGCACAATGTAATTATTGTAACCGTAAAGGTCACAATACCTCATCCTGTTTTCATAAGAAAGATAGAAGAGATAAACCTATTGGTAATTATCAATGGGTACCTAAAGGGAGTTATATATCCGAAGCACGTACTAACCGAAAGGACCCAAGAAAAGATGGGTACCTAAGGCTTGATCTTATATGAATCACATGGTATGTCGAGAGCATCAAAAACTAGTAAATGGTTTATTGACAGCGGATGCTCCAGACACATGACAGGAGATCAATCCAAGTTCATAACGATGAATGCAAAGGATGGTGGCAAAGTAACCTTTGGGGGAAATCAATCTGGAAAGATCGCAGGAATTGGTGAAATTGGTGAAAAAGGAAAACCCCTTATCAAAGACGTATACTATGTGGAAGGACTCTGCCATAATCTTCTGAGTGTGAGCCAAAGTGCAGACAAGAACAATTGGATCATATTTGACTCAGAGGAATGCCTCATCGTGGATAAGGATGATCTTCCAATCGACAAAGGTAATCTTAAAACCTTGTTCAAAGCATCAAGAGAAGGTAACTGTTATACTTTGAATCTCCCTAATGTGAATTCTGAAAATTGTTTTGTTAGCAACTTGAATGAGAGTTGGTTATGGCATAAACGTTTGGCTCATGTAAATATGTTCCAACTAGACAAGATGTTAAGAAAAGATTTAGTTCTTGGTTTACCCAAACTACGCTTTAAAAATGATATGATCTGTGACTCTTGTCAGAAAGGTAAACAAACTAAATCCTCTTTCAAAAATAAACCTGAGATTTCAACTGACAGACCTCTTCAATTACTTCACATGGATTTAGTAGGACCAGCTAGAGTTAAGAGTCTTGGTTGTAATCTATACACTCTAGTTATAGTTAATGATTTCTCTCGATTCACTTGGACTATATTTTTATCATCTAAAGATGAAACATTTGATCTATTCGTTGTATTTGCCAAGAAAATACAGAACGAGAAAGGTATGTGCATTACAGGTATACGGACGGATCATGGAGGAGAATTTGAAAACAATGCTTTCACGGAGTTCTGTGATGCTCATGGTATTGACCACAATTTCTCTGCTCCAAGGACACCACAACAGAATGGTGTGGTTGAAAGGAAGAATCGTGTTCTTACTGAAATGGCCCGGGCAATGCTGAATGAGAACAAGACCTCTCAAGTCTTTTGGCCAGATGCAATGAGTACTGCATGTTATGTGTCAAACCGAGCATATCTTCGAAAGAAGCTCAACAAAACTCCGTATGAGCTGTACAAAGGAAGAAAGCCAAACATATCACATCTACGCATATTTGGATGTAAGTGTTTCGTTCATAACAATGGTAAGGATAACTTAGGAAAGTTCGATCCTAAGTCCGATGAAGGTATCTTTCTTGGTTATTCAAATAGAAGTAGAGCTTACGTAGTATTTAATTTACGAACACGTGTTGTAGAAGAGTCAATTCATGTTGTGTTCTCGTGAATATGATTCGACAAATCTCTTGATGAGGATGAACCTATTTTTCCAACTCAAACATTTTCAAAAACTTTCTCTAGTCCCGTAACTTCGGAAAATATTTTAGAAGTTGAACTGAAAATGCTTGTGAAGAACACCCTCAATCTCAACCTCATGCTTGGAAATATAGTAGAAGTCACCCATTAGATCAAGTAATAGGTGATGTCAATAAAGGTGTGAGAACCAGAAAAAGCATTTTAAATGAAGTCACTTTTTCAGCTTTTATATCGAAATTGAACCCTCTAAGATTGATGAAGCCCTATCGACAATGATTGGGTTATAGCAATGCAAGAGGAATTACATCAATTTGAAAGAAATCAAGTTTGGGATTTGGTACCTAGGCCTAAAGACCACCCGGTCATTGGCACCAAATGGGTATTCAAAAACAAACGAGATGAATCTGCAATCATAGTCAGAAACAAGGCTAGACTGGTCGCCAAAGGCTATAATCAAGAAGAAGGTATTGATTATGAGGAAACATATGCTCCAAAGTGGCTAGATTGGAAGCTATACGAGTACTCTTAGCCTTTTGCGTGTATCAAAAGATTCAAACTTTATCAAATGGATGTTAAAAGTGCATTTCTTAATGGTTTTATTCAAGAAGAAGTATATGTTGAACAACCTCCGGTTTTGAAAGTGAATCTCATCCCGATCATGTTTTTCGTTTGAAAAAGGCTTTGTATGGTCTCAAACAAGCTCCTAGAGCTTGGTATGAGAGGCTAAGCAAATTTCTTCTTGATAGAGGATTTGTCGAGGTAAAGAGACACTACATTGTTTATCAAGAATAATAAACTTAATGAAATTTTAGTTGTGCAAATTTATGTGGATGACATAATCTTCGGTCTTGCTAATGATACCCCTGTGCAAGGAATTCTCTCCGAGATGATGCGGGGTGAATTTGAGATGTCCATGATGGGAGAGCTCAACTATTTCCTTGGTCTACAAATTAAACAAAGGAAGGAAGGAATCTTCATATCTCGGACCAAGTATCTCAATGATCTACTCAAGAAATTTGGAATGGATCGGTGTAATGGAGCTGACACTCCAATGAGTTCGACCTCCTCACTGGATGCTGATGAAGAAGGGAAGGACTTCAATATTACAAAGTATAGAGGAATGATTGGATCATTGCTCTACCTCACTGCAAGTCGCCCTGACATTCAATTCAGTGTTGGAATGTGTGCAAGGTTTCAGTCTGCGCCAAAAGAATCTCATGCTGAGAATGTAAAGAGAATTTTCAAATATCTTGCAGATACAAAGACCCTTGGATTGTGGTTTCCCAAAGGTCAACCAGAACATCTTGTAGCATATTGATTCGATCATGCCGGATACAAGACAGATAGAAAGAGTACAAGTGGACAATGTCAATTCCTTGGTGGATCACTAGTCTCATGGTTCAGCAAGAAACAAACATCTTGTGCGTATCAACAACCGAAGCTGAATATGTTCTTTGCATCAAGTTGTTGTGCTCAAGTTCGTGGCTTAAGCAACAACTTCAAGATTTGGGACTCCATTTCAAAGAAATTCCAATTCTTTGTGATAATACCAGCACAATAAGCTTGGCAAAGAATCCAGTTCATCATACCCGAACCAAGCATATTGATGTTAGACATCATTTTATCAGAGATCATGTCCAAAAGAAAGATGTAAAGGTGATGTTCATCTCTACTCACTTGCAACTTGCTGATATCTTCACCAAGCACGGCAAAAGAACAATTCACATTTATCGTAAGGGAATTGAGAATGGTAAACCCCAATGAATTGTGAGTAAAATGTTAGCCCAATCTTGTTGATTATGTTTTGATGATTTTGAAAGCTAACTTAAGCATCGGAGCTTTTAGATGTTGTTCTTGCAGGTTCTGGTCCAATTGCAAAAACTGATATAAAACTGATAATTCTCAAGAATGAATTTATCATTCTCGAGAATTGATAAGTGAAGTTCTCTGGTTCTTCCTAAGCATTCTCGAGAATTGGAACTAATTCTCGAGAAATATCGCCATCAATCTATGTCATATGGGAGAATAAAATCTACTTCAACAAATTCATCAAAAGGGGTTTAGGTGTTCACAATACACACTTGAAATGAGCTTTACAATTGTGATGAGAGAATTCGGTTTGTGCAAGAACTTTCCTTAATGCACTACAAGGAGAAACATTTAACTTGAGGAAAGCTACTTTGATCACGTTGAAGCTGAGCTATAAAGGAAGAGAGTCTACCACCGATTCATCTTAGGACACATGGATTTAGCCGAAATGCATACAACAAGAAAATGGACTTCATCGATCATTCATCATTTACAAAACCAACATGAGCATTTCTAATCTCAATCTCTTTATATTCAGTAGAAATGTTGCACATGTTTGGTATCTATATGCTTTAAATGTGAAAGTTTAAGTTTCTTGAAAAATCTCTCCTAATTCTATCAAATTGCATCATATTTACCTCTCCAAACATCTCTTCTTTACTTCAACGTTTTGCTAATGACAAATAAGGGGGAGAGAAATGGCAAGAAAAATATGTCTTCTAATATATTTTCTTATTCATATATATTTTTCTTAAGATATTTGCCATCATCAAAAAGGGGAGAATGTTAGTTATGATTAGTTTTGATGATGTCTTATATAGATGTCATTATCCGAGCAAAAAGGTTGCATACTACATTTATCTTCTACTTGGACTAATTCTTATATTTAATGTAGATGTGAAGCTTAATGATGCAGAATGATCGAGAAAAGAGAAGAAAGAAAGGAAGAACTTGTTGAAAGAAAGAAGAAAATTATTATACAAGCTCTCAGATTGATTCTAGAAGTCTCCAAGAAAAATATGTCTTCTAATATATTTTCTTATTCATATATTTTTCTTAAGATATTTGCCATCATCAAAAAGGGGAGAATGTTAGTTATGATTAGTTTTGATGATGTCTTATATAGATGTCATTATCCGAGCAAAAAGGTTGCATACTACATTTATCTTCTACTTGGACTAATTCTTATATTTAATGTAGATGTGAAGCTTAATGATGCAGAATGATCGAGAAAAGAGAAGAAAGAAAGGAAGAACTTGTTGAAAGAAAGAAGAAAATTATTATACAAGCTCTCAGATTGATTCTAGAAGTCTCCAAGAAAAATATGTCTTCTAATATATTTTCTTATTCATATATATTTTTCTTAAGATATTTGCCATCATCAAAAAGGGGGAGAATGTTAGTTATGATTAGTTTTGATGATGTCTTATATAGATGTCATTATCCGAGCAAAAAGGTTGCATACTACATTTATCTTCTACTTGGACTAATTCTTATATTTAATGTAGATGTGAAGCTTAATGATGCAGAATGATCGAGAAAAGAGAAGAAAGAAAGGAAGAACTTGTTGAAAGAAAGAAGAAAATTATTATACAAGCTCTCAGATTGATTCTAGAAGACTCCACGATCATTAGAAGTTGGAACGGGTCAATTCGGAGTTAAAATGAGTGAAAACGAGTGACAAGTGTATTCCTGAATCAATTCTCGAGAATGCAATCCATTCCTGAAGCAATTCTCGAGAATGCAGCTGATTATGTGAAAATGCAAGCGATTCTCGAGTATGGCACATCAATTCTCGAGAATGGTTCTCAAGAATGCCATTCTGATTCTCGAGAATCATCGGATTTCAGCAATTCCTCAGCAACTCTGTTTCGCGTTCAGTTTGGGCGACCTCTGGTAATTCAACGATATCTCACAAACCAGGAATCAGATTGACACGAAATCAGTGGCATATGAAACTAGACATACAACACGTACTTTTGACAAAATTTCAAGTCCAAATGAATCCAGATGAGAGAGATAAAATTTTTGCAAGTTGGAAAACAAAGCACCGTCACAGTCCAGACCAACCTTCGGTAATTTGAGTGTATCTCACAAACCACAAATCCGATTGACCTGAAATCGGTGCCATTGGAAACTAGACTCAAATACCTTTCCAAAAACATCAAGGACACAGAAAAATAAGATCAATTGAAGGAGTTATGATGTTTTGAAGTTGGTAGTATGTTCTGGATGCTGCAGAAGTATTGATTAAGAAGAGCCTACATTCATCCTATGATAACCAACGAAATACAACAAGTTTGGGACTGATTCTTCTTGCATGGAAAGAAGGCTTTAAAGAGTTCAAGAATTTGAATAAGAATTAACTCACTTACATGTCCATGTGAAATTGACTCGAAAATGGTGTGTGACGTAATCAAAGCATCGCAGTTCGAATCTTCTTCACCTACATCGATTCGATTCTCGAGAATAAGTAAGGGACTCTCGAGAGTGGTTCTCGAGAATGCACCAGCAGCTCTCGAGAATGATCGAGACAACCACACCGCATAGTTTCGATGTGATTCTCGAGAATGCGAATCAATTCTCGAGAATGATTCTCAAGAATCGGGAAGAACTCTCGAGAATGGTCGTATGCTTCATCGATGTTCGCTCATCGTGCTTTTCGGTTTCAAGTGATTCTCGAGAATGAGGAATCAATTCTCGAGAATGGTTCTCGAGAATGGGCAAACAATTCTCGAGAATGATCGAAGGTCCCGCAATCTAGAACTGATTTGAAGAACGATTCGAAGTATACCTTCGGCCCGATTCTCGAGAATGCACAGAGAGAATTGATACCCAAAGCTTGACAAACAAACATGATTCATCCGTAACTTCATCCAATTGATCTAGTTAATTGATTTTATCTTCCAATACATCATTCAATATTAATGTGATATCATTAATCATGTTCGAGTATTTTTCGATACACAATCAAAGTTTCAACTCGGATGAAGAATACTAAGAATGTTTTCTGTCATATGTCTGCTGATCTGTAAATCATTGATTATGACTTGGGTACTTCATATTATTAATCTATACTTCTTCTAATCAAGTTTAATCAGGTTGCTAGTGTTTTTCAGATGATTAGATGAAGAAGTCAAGCACATAGCCTATCGGACAACAGAGCATAATTCAACAACGTCTCAGAGAATTTAGAAATGATTATTATCAATTGATTTCTACTTGCTATACTTCTCAATGCTATTAATCATGTATATTAGCAAGTTTCAGATAATCAACCGTTTGAATATTGATGAGGTGTCAAACACTAAGAGAGACGCGAACGTAGACAACACGCACCAATTAAGGCAACACGCAAAAACCCAATGAAGGCTATATACTCGCCAAAAGTATCCTTAATTCAAAAGCACGTGAGTGACAACGTAAAGAAGACCAAATTAGACAGACACTCAATCGTGGCAAGCGTATAGGCGCGAGTGCTTCATCAACGAACATATTCAAAATCTCCAACGGATAGAATCAATCCCTCCAACGGTATTCAACTTCAACCAAAAGTATAAATACACGAGAGATTGAATTCGACAACAACGAACCAGCGCATACATAGATAAAGTTTTCAATTGTTCATATTGTATTTTGATTATATCTTCGGATATAACTAAGCTTGATATTTATCAATTACTCTGAGAGAGAGAGCTTCATTATTTGTTTCATAATTCGTTCAAATCTCAAGATAGTGGGATCTTGAGTGTGGGTGTACGATTACAACTTGTAAGGGGGAGTGGGTCCTAGGGAGAAAGGATCATCCTTAGTTACAGAGTGTGTAATTGTATTTGTGAGATAGTGGAAATCCCGGAGTGTCTGGGTACTGGACGTAGGTCAAGGAGTTAGACCGAACTAGTATAACTTCTCTGTGTCATCTCTATTTACTTCTTTACTGCTCCATCGATTATCTATCATACCGCGAAAATAATTTTTGTAATCACCTATTCACCCCCCTCTAGGTGATATTCCACCTTCACAATCATCCTCAGCGCTAGGAAACACATAACTCTGTATGCATATTTGGCAACACATACAAAAACACACATGGCAAATACAAACATACAACAAAACACATAAAGATATCTGAGTAAAGCGGTTACTACCTGGTGGAGTATATACCGTTTTAATAATCTAATGTGCCCGATCGCTTTTCCAAATATGCCCTTAACCTAATAAACTCAAAATACACCATTTTTAGTATTTCCAAAAATTTCCTTGCATTTATTTTGCCAAAACCGAGCCCACACATAAATTCCAAAAAATCATTTTTGCATTAAACCTACGCCATTTGAACCATTTAAATGTCTACTTTTCAAGAAAAATATTCCCAGAAACCAAACATACACATATTCTTGTGTGTAGTCAAATTTTCACCCCCTGGTCCAGATTCGCCTGATTGCTTCCTGGTCCAACTTTAGCATTTTTTATCTCTTAGTAGAAAAACCCAAAAGACACAAAATTATATATCAAGGTGAAACTTAAGATGTCTAATATCTCCCTGTAAAATATCAGCTTAAACTAAGTTCATTTACTCTTTTTAAAACTCAGTTGAAGGTTTGCTGCCAGAAATTCCAGAATCAACAAATAAGCTTGTTCTTGGTGTTCTTCGGTGTTTTTGAGTTCGGGAACTTAAACCATAGCTTAACCCCATACAAAATAAATTTTTAAACACTTTGGGACCATCAAAAAATCCAAAATCATACCCCAACACCAAGCCCCAACCAGATGAACGAAAATCAAAGATTTAAGTTCCAAAGGTGCGGGTTTTCGGTGTTTACCTGAATCAGAAGTTTGATTGATGATCCTTATGGCTTGCACCTTGCTTTGGCTATGGAGATTTGGCTGAACTCATCTTTCCTTCTCTGCAAAATTTCATTCTCCCTTGGTTTAGGAGAGAGAGAGAGCATGTGTTTTAATAATGGTAAAAGTACTAATCAGTCCAGAATAACTGTGGTTAATTCCTGTCCAATTGGATCTGGCTTTTTGACTTCTTCTCCAAGTTTTTCCATAATATTTCAGGGGTCTCCAGGGGCTTGACATGTGGTGCCTCCCCCATAAAAATTAGCAGATTTTATTTTTCTTTTGGAGCAAATTACCTGTTTTGGCCCGCAATTTTTTGTAAATTACCAATTGTGGCCCGTAACTTATTCATTATTCTTTTCTTTTTCCCCAAGTCTTCTAGACTCCTCCTAGGGCCATGTGGAGCCTTCTGGACCACTCCAATTGGATCTTATTATTTTATCTTATTTTTCACAATTTATCTGATTTATTCCCCTTTTCCAGCACGTGGGTCTCGCACTTTGACTTGTACACTGCTTTTTCTCTTTCTTCTTCTTCAAGCCACGTTTTTAATCATTATGGGGGCTAGGTGGCACCTCTTTGGGCCCACCAAATCTGCCTTCCAACTTCTTCCATTGACTTTCCACTTTATCTGGTCTGATCTCCTTCTACCGGTCCATGTGGGTCCCGCTGGTCATCAGGGTGTTTCCCTTTGCACTTTTCTTCAACTTTTTTAGATGATCTCCCCTGAATGGACATTCATGTGTGGCGCCCTCCAAACTTCCCAGATTGGCCCCACAATTGTCATACTCAATCCAAACGAACCCCTAACTGGCCCCTATCAGTCCCGTTTCCATCGGGCAATTGCCTGTGGGACCCGCATCCCGAGTTTGGGCCTGAATATGACTTAAATCATTTGGTTCTCTCTTCTTTCTCATGGTGGATGAATTTCAAGGTTAGAGGGACAAGGAGTTGACTATTTTTCCCTTGCTTTTCCTCAAAAACGCAGAGGATCTTTATCTATCCAGGAAATGCCACACTTCCTGAACAGGGCTTAGTAGTCTGCCTAACTTAGGCTTATACTCAAGTCTTCATGCCTGAAGTTCAGGATATTACACCAAGGACCTCCAGTCCATTAGGCCCTACAGCCACAAACGCATGTTCCTCGCACGAAACACGGGTCCACAATCATGGCAAAACATACATACAAAGATACATAAAGCATATGAGATTAGAGTTACTACCTGGTAGTTGATCAAGTAATGATGAATTCCCTTATGCTTGAACAATATTATGGATAATCGATAGTCCTAAAGTAATACAAACATAAATAATTCTATTACTTATGTAAACTCTCCTTTATAAAATATTTAACTAAATGACTTGTGATAAGAGCTCTATAACCTTTTGAAACTTCACCAAATTCCTTTACTAGTGAGTAATTCATCTTTGATCACACTTCCTTTATTTTCGACCATTTTCCAGAAAATACTAGAGTTATAGCTGAACTTCAAAAATTCATAACTAGTTGTAGAAAAATCCAATTGAGGTGTTTCCAAAGGCTATGTAACCTTTAATATGTCTATTTTTGACTGAAAATACTTTTTGAGACCAGAGAAATTCATATTGTCTCCACATATCAAAAACATCCCCTCTAGTAAAAAACATGTTCCAAATTCATGAGTTATCTTCGAAAGTTCATATCTTTTTGTATATAATTCCAAAAGTTACGAATTACCTATCAAATTAAAGCTTATCATGTCTACTTCAATTCTAAGAAGTTCCACCGCCTTTATACATCATTAATATGCTTAAAATCACATCATAAGTCGACTGCCTCCTAGGGTTTCAAAACTGGCAGATTTACAAAACTTTGTAATTTGGCCTTAATGTTTCCAAAATCATGTTCCATGGTTACTCTAATACAATTTTCATTCTACTATGGAAACATCAAAATCACATCATTTTATCCTATTCTAACCTCTAGCCAAAACCAACCCTAAAGACAAACCCTACAAATTTTCGTTCTAACTTCATACTTATCATATTTCTTGCCTTTTATTCCTTTCTAGGTCATAATATTTGCTTTAAACACTTGTTAGTCCATTTTATCAACTTGGACAGAACCTCCCTCACTACAAAAAAAAGACCTTTTGTAGCGATTAAAATGACGTATTGTAGCGGTTTAGACTCTAAAAATTGCATTAGTAGCGGTTACAAAAACCGCAACAAAATGCAACGTTGCAAGCCGATTTGTAGCAGTTAACAAAAACTGCTACAACATATGCCTTAACCGCTATTGTATTTGTAGCAGTTTCAAATGACCGCCACTATATGAGGCTGGGCTGACGTCGTGTGTGAGACATTAGTAGCTGTTAACAAACCGCTACACTGTGAAATTGACCAATATTGTAGCAATTACTTAATCGCTACTAATTATATCAACAAATTGCGCCAAACTTTCAAATTATTGTGTAGCAGTTTTGTAACCGCTACAAAATATTCCCACCAATTTTTTGGAATTTTTTTTTGCTGCCAGTTTTAATTATTTTTTATATTTGTAGTGGTTGTATACCGCTACAAAAATTCCCGCATTTTTTTGAAAAAAACTTTTGCCGCTTTTGTCAAATTTTTCCCCATATTTGTTGCATTTTATTAACCGCTACAAATGAATAATTTTTTTTTTAAAATAGTTTTTTATCATTATATTAATTAACTAAATATTGTATTATCATAATTTATATTCTTAGTAAAAATAAATGATATTAAAATATGATATTTGATTATATGTGGTTATTATATAAGTGTAAAACAATGAGAATGTAAAGGTATAATAACAACTAATTATGAGTTGATTTAAATAATATTGAATTCTAAAAATAATGTGTTTGAAAGTAGATGGAATAATGTATGTGAAAGTGGAAACAAAGTTGAAAAATATTCATTCAATTGTAAAAAAAAAAAAAGTTAAAAAAAAATAGTATCATGAACGTAGAACAAAAAAGAAATATTTCGATAATCATCATATATGATCCGGTTGAACAACACTTACCCTCTTCAAACACTTAACCTCTTTGAGAAAACGTAGAAATATGAGAGAAAACATGTGTAGAAAACGAAATTGAAGCATATTTAATGAGGTTTGTGAATATGGAATATCACATAGAGGGGGGTGAATAGGTGATTATAAAATTCTTCCGCTAATTGCTCAAGAACACTTAAATAGAGAAGGAGAGAAGAACAATGAACACAAGAGATTATACTGGTCCGGTCCAACTCTTGACCTACGTCCAGTCCCTAGAAACACTCTGGGATTTCACTATCTCGAAACTTGATTACACACTCTGTAACTCTCGAGTAATCCTCTCACTAAGACTTACTCCTCTTTACAAGTTGAAACCAAATAACCATAGACACAATTACACACTCTGTACTCGAGATGATCCTTTCACTAGGACTCACTCCCCCTTACAAGTTGTAATTGTACACCCACACTTAAGGTTCCATAACCTTAAGATTTAACTGATAAACAAATATTCAAATAGTGTTTAACTCCTCACTGAGTAGATAAATGATAAACACTGAAGTACAAGAATATCCAAAGATATTAAAAGAAACTAATGAAACAGAAGATTGCAATAATATCGAATTGAATGCACAGTGTTTCGGTAGGTGTCGAATTCAATGCTTTTGGTATTTATAGTTGTTGCAATTAATGACCGTTGGTGAAGCTTGAAGATTAGCCGTTGAGACTCATGAATATAGCCGTTAAACAGATAAAGCTTTGTTAATCACATTTGCCGTTTAATTGTTCAGCTATAATTGTGCCATCACGACATTCTTTCGTTCCTTCTGTTTTGCTCGTTGTGAGATAGCATTTATTGCTTGATTGGAATGTCGATAAATACTTTAGAATGATCAGAGGAATGGTTTATGGGAATATGGATTGTTTAGGAAATAACATTAAATGCTCTCTGACACAAATTGCTTTATTGCAATTTGTTGTTTAATCCAAGATATAATTATCTGAAACTCATTAGCAAACATGTTAAAAGCATTTTGGAATAGAAATGAGTGAACATGTGAAGTTATGAAATCGCAAGTATTGATTTTCAGTTTATGTAGACGGTGATTTGAAAATTTATAAAGATATAACTTGAGGAGCATGACTGGAGGCATATTAATTGACTGGAGGTAAGAATAAAGCGTTTGAAGATTTTGCCTTGAGTAAAAAATATGATGCCTTGAGTTGACATGACTAGAGGTAATAATTTTTTTACTAGAGGCAAATCCGATATTAGCGTGAAAACAAGCAACAGGACAATTTGCCTTGAGTAAATTATTTGATGCCTTGAATTAACATGACTAGAGGTAGATAATAAATGACTAGAGGGATAGACTTAATTATAACTGGGAATGGCCAAGTCGACTTGATTGGAGGCATGAATAAAGTGAAGTCAAGTTGCCTTGAGGTAATTCACTAATCGACTAGAGGCAAAAAGAGAGTTTCAGCATAATTACAATTTTGCCATTATAATATTTTGAAAGTCATATGCGCTGGACCAAAAGAAAATAATGCTTTGAGGCAAGTCATAATTGACTAGAGGCAAAAGGTAAAGTTCAACATAATTACGATTTTGCCATTAAAAGTAGATTTTTAGCATAATTACGACTTTGTCATTAAATGCTATTTCGAAAGTCATATGCGCCTGGAGCAAAGGAAATGCCTTGAGGGAAGTCATAATTGATTAGAGGCAAAAGGTAAAGTTCAACATAATTACGTTTTGGCCATTAAAAGTAGATTTTCAATATAATTACGACTTTGCCATTAAATGATATTTCGAAACATATACTGGAGTGAAAAGAAATACATTGAGGCACTTATCAAGTGACTTGAGGTATCTTAAGGCGCGAAAAATGAATTTTCAAATATTCAAGCAAGATAACTCGAGGCATGTATAATTTGACTAGAGGCAAATTATACCTTCAAATCTTCATCAAAAATTAAAGTTCAATTACATTATAATTGTTATCATCAAAAACATGAGAACTAACAGTTTGGTGGGGGTATTTATATTGATATTTGCGTACTACTTTGTAGCGGTTGAGATGACGCTTTTTGTAGCGGTTTCATGTAATAGCGGTTAAGGCTATGGTTTTTGTAGCGGTTATGTGTTTGTAGCAGTTTGTTTTGTTTTGCGGCGGTTTAATAACCGCTACAAATCCTATTATGGTTTTCTTTAAACAAAATTAAAAGATTACAGATTAAATCGTCAACATACTTTTTTCTCTAAATCTTCGTCGCCATCGTTACAAAAAAAAGTATGGAGAAAATATTACTTATGAGTTGAATATGTTTGAACATAAATAAAACTTTAGTCAAATGTTATTATTTCATAAAGTGTATATTAAAAAATGTACCAAAATATAGGTAAATTGTCATCGCTATCTGGGAAGAAGTTTTCAAAACTGGCGGACTGGAACGGCTCACTCTCGTAGGTGACGTTATCATCATCGCCCATGTCGTAAAGGTCCCGAGGCTTTAAGTGAACCACCATATTCCAATCGCTGTGCCTCTCATCGGTAACATAATAAACCTGATATGCCTCTGTGGCAAGAATATACGGCTCATCATCTTCAGATTGACCAGTGTGATTAGGTTAGGAGAAATTCACATATGTGATGCCTATGTTGTCAATCTGAGTCCCTGGGACATTGTCGTATTCGCCAACAAACACTTGAACAACATCACGGTGAAACGACCTTGGTAATTTATCTTGACCACATCAAGCAGCTTTCCATAATACAGGACGTCACCGAATATCATGTTCTCACCACTGCTGCTCACATAACTCCTAGTCCCAAACGTGCCATAAACACCTAAATTTTGGGTCAGCAGTCCCTCATCTCGTGAAACGGTGCAAAACTTGAAACCATTGACATTGTATGCCATAAATCTTTGGTCATTGTCAAGAAGGCCAAGTGCGAGAGCTCTGAATTCTGGTGAGTGCAGGTTGTGGTGATTCATTATTCTCCTTGTAAACCAACCCGGAATTCTCTATGGACCTTTCTATAAATTTTGGAGGATGTCTATGTACGAATCCTCAGTTGATGCTTCACATGACTCCTGAATTCCCTGCAATTAAACATGCGATGACGATTATGAAATGTGAGTATAAATGTAAGGAAATATATAGGATAACATATATCTGTGTGCAATCCTTACTGAAGGTACAATTTGAAAGACAGGAATATCACCTAGAGGGGGGTGAATATGTGATCTTAAAAATGGTTACAATTACACACTCTGTACTCGAGATGATCCTAATTCCCTAGGACTCACTCCCCCTTACAAGTTGCAATTGTACACCCACACTTAAGGTTCCACAACCTTAAGATTAAAACCGAAAATGAAATAAGTGTTTAAATAACTCCTCACGAGTAGATAAAATATGAACACTGAAGAATAATGAATATCCGAAGATATTAAAGAAACAAATGAAACAGCTAATTGCAATATGTTCGAATTGAATGCACAGCATTTCGATAGGTGGCGAATTCAATGCTTCGACTATTTATAGGTGTTGCAACAAATGACCATTGGTGAAGCTTGAGGATCATCCGTTGAGACTCTTGAATGTATCCATTAGACAGTGAAGACTCGGATAATATTTTCGCCGTTCAAATTATCCAGGTGGATTTATCAGTTCGACATTCTTCTTCATTCCTTTTGTTTTGCCCGTTGTGAGATGGCATTTAATGCGCAGATGGAATGTAGAAGAAACCTTTACATCGATCAGAGTATTGATTACTGAAATCATCACCGGCTTTGGCAACTGCATTTAATGCTCTTCTGACACAATTTGCTTTTTGCTAATTTGATGTTTAACACATGCTTAAATCATCTGAAACTCATTAACAAGTTAGTATAAAGCATTTAGGATTAGTAATGAGCAACATTTAGAAGTAATGAAATTAATTCGGTGATTTTGTAAATTTCACAGACGGAGATTTCAAAATAGAGGGGTCTTGCTCGAGACACAGATCAGGCTTGCTCGGGCAAGCTTCTCTTGAATCAAATAAAAGTATATCAACATCGCTGATGCTCGAGCAAGGATTCTTGTCTGCTCGAGAATGGTGCTCGAGCATGATAAAATCATGCTCGGGCAAGCTTCATCATAAAAGACTGAGAAGTGATCTGATTTTCTGATGCTCAAGCATGCCACCATGCTTGCTCGGGCAAGACATAGACAGAGACGAGAACTTGAAATTCTAGCAATGCTGCTCGAGCAGGCTTTTGCCCTTGCTCGAGCATGGTGCTCGAGCATGGATTTTGCATGCTCGGGCACAAGTTGATCAGAGGCGAGAATGATGCAATGGAGACATGCTGCTCGAGCATGGGTTTTCCTCTGCTCGAGCAAGACATTTGCTCTGCTTGAGTAAGGCTCATTGTCAAGCTTTCTTTTGCTTTTGCCTCGATGCTGCTCGAGCAAGGAATTTCTCCTGCTCGAGCATGATTGCTCAATCATGCAACTTTCGTTTCTGTCTCGATGTTGCTCGAGTAGGATCAATGTTCTGCTCGAGCATGATTGATCAAACATCACTTCTTCTTTTCCTGAGACCCCGATGATGCTCAGGCAAGATCATAGTGATGCTCGAGCAAACCATGACTTAAGCGAATATGACTCAATACAAAAACTTAGAATTTTTAATCATCAAAACACTGAGAACTAACATTCTCCCCCTTTTTGATGATGACAATTCCTTTGAGATAAGACAAACGCACAATTTTTTGAATTGAGTAAAATAAAATGAGAACACTGATAAATAACATTCATATGCAAGATACCACTGATAATCATTCTTTCATTCTCATTTCTTGAATTTTCATTACAGTGAAAGTACCAGTTAATAACAAAATGAACAACATAAATCAGAAACAACCAAGATACCCCTAAACAATCAAAAACACCAACTCTAATCTACTCTCCCCCTTTGTCATTAGTGAAAAGGGGACCCTAAACAGAAGGAAAGGGTGGAGAGCTATCTGAAAGTCAGATGAAGAATAAGAAGGTAATTTGACGATGGAGGGATCAATGAGAGTGAGTATGGATGAAGGAAGAACAACTGTAGTAGGAGTGGAGGTAGGGACAGAAGAAGTAGCTAGGATAGGAGTGAGAGCTGCAACAGGGGATGGAGATGATGGTAGAGCAGAGGATGGAGGTACCTCAAAAGTAGAACCATGAGGCTTCTTTAAGCCACCAACATGCCCAAAACTTGATGCAAGTGCGTCCAATGTGGCATCAAATCCCCGGTGTTGTTGAGCCAATAGCTGAACCTCTTTCTTGATCTCTTATTGTTGATCAAATATCACAAAGAATCTTGTTTCCAGGTCTTTCTTTATTTCAGACAACTCGGAATCAATGCTAAGATCTAGATGCTTCTTCAAATTGATCATCTCACTAGACATAGCCTTGATCATCTCAGATGTCAACTTCCTATAGACCTCTAGAGATTGTAACACTGGAGCAATGGCTTTCTGGATAGATGACTCAACGATAGTCTGGATGGCCGCCTGTTAAAAGGATGGGGCAGATGTAGATGGACCAGCTTTAGAGGACTCAGCCTCGTCTGGAGGTCGTGAACCAGAGGGCTTGAAAGCGGATGGCTGAGAGGATTTGAGAGGAGCTTTACCCTTTTTCTTCTTGGATGTTGCCTCAGTGAAGGAGATGCGCAGCCTAATCAAATGCTCGTTCCCAAGACGTGGGGGATATTCTGTGACGTCGTCGTCCGAGAGGTACCATATGTTGTTGGCTTCCAGTATCCAAGAGACCAATGAAGGAAAAGGTATAGTCGCATGAAGCTTAACCTGAGCCTCTGAGATGAATGAGAGCATTTATTCTAGGTTCCACTTGCCAAGATTTCATGGTTCCTTAGCAACAAGAGAGGCAAAACGCTCAAAGTCCTTCTGTACAAAGTGAGTAAAACTCTGGCCTTTCTGAACTAGGCTTCGACTATACAAGTACCAGAGAACTCTGTATTCATCCTTTATCATTGCTGGAGTCAAATTGACTTTGTTGCCTTTAAGTGGTACATCTGAAAGGAGAATTTGTTGGCACTCAACAGTCAAAAGCTTAGGAGGATCCTCAGGAGCGTCCACAATACCGAGAATCACATTGAGATCATGGGCTGTAAGCTTGATTTCTTGATTCCGAACCGTGGTGATTAACACATCTTCATCTTCTTTCTGAACCTTATCTTGTAGCCGCATGTTGTGGTAGAATACTCAGACCACTGTAGGAGAGTATGGCTTGCTAATACTGAGAAGAGGCATATACTGAAGAAGCCAATCTGTCAAGTCTATATTACACTCCTTGGTGAAATGAGCCAGATCAACATATACTATTTGGCAGAAGGGTCTAGACTCGTAATAGCGAGCAAACAGCAGAGAACTATCATACCCGGTGAAGGTTCAGGCAATGTACCGTTCGGAGGGCGACTTGTTGACTCTTGCTCTTTCTTGGAGCCTGAAGCTTGTGAGTTTTGTGAAAACGATACTTTTTGCTTTTTGCTACTTGAGGCCTGAGATTTCTGACTAATGGAGGCCTTGGGATTTGGAGGATAATCTACTTGTGCCTTAGAACGAGCCTCGTCGAACGTTTTCTCATAATCATCGGAATGCGGTGGCGATGGCGACTTTGTGTGTTTCCCTTTGCCCGTAGGAAGAGAGCCAGTCTGGAAACGTGTCTTCGTCTTTGGTGATTCGTGAATCACCACACCTTTTTGTGAGGACTTGGTGGTTTTCGATTTCTCAACGGCTTTGGGTTTGTCAGAAACCTGGACCTTCGGTCGATAATAGCAAGACTTCTTCGCAGGAGGTGGTTTGGAAGGGGATTTGTCGCCAGAACCAGCCATCGATTGAGTAAAGAAGAGTGAAGTTGAAGATTTGGGTGATGGGTCTGATTGGGAGAGTGGTAGAATTGGAGGGAAATGAAGAAATTTATAGAATTCAATTAGTTAAATCAGTTATAAAACGATGATTGAACAGTGGTAACGGTTCGGATTTGAGTAACGCTTCACAAACGGTTGTGATGGTAGAGAGAATTTGAGAGAGAAAGAGTTAGGGTTTCGATGAAGGTTCTATAGAAGTGAAACATCATTCGATGTTCTGCCTCTTTTTAAAAACGTCTTTTCTAGATTATGCTAGAGCATGCTCATATCTTGCTTGAGCATGGTCGTGCTCAAGCAGACTTCTTGTCTTACTCGAGCATGGATGAACACATGTACAAATGTTTTTTAAAAAATAATCAAGGCTAACCTCTCATCAAGTGTGTACTGTGAACACTTGATTCATAGATGATATTCGAACAGAAGATCATTGAGATTAAGCTTATGCTTTGAAAAAAAAATGTTCATCAACGTCGTATGCTCGGGCAGCTAAGTGAGGTTGCTCGAGCATCGTTCATCAATTTCAATCGCCTTTCATCTATCCCATTGTTGCTCGGGCGGGAATCTCAGCGTGCTCAAGTAGGAGTCTGTCTTTTTGTTTTCTTTTAGCAGAGTCTTTCATTGTTGCTCGAGCAGGAAGGGAGGTGGTGCTCGAGCAAGGATCTCTCTGTTGACCTCTGCTTTTTGTTATCATAACAGAGTTCTGCAAAAACATTGACTAGATGTTCCAATGCTAAAGTTAGTCTATGTTAATCAACAAAACATAAATAATTTCAATGAACTAACATTTTACTCACAGTTCATTGGGATTTACCATTCCCAATTCTCTTCGGATGAAGTTGAACTATTCTTTTGCCAGTGGCTTGGTGAAGATGTCGGCCAATTGAAGATGTGTGGGAATGAACATCACTTTGACATATTTTCTTTGAACATGGTCGCGAATAAAATGATGTCTCACATCAATATGCTTGGTTCTTGTATGTTGAACTGGATTCTTTGCCAAGCTTATTGTGCTGGTGTTGTCACGGAGGATTGGTATCTCCTTCAGATGAATTCCTAAGTCAAAGAGTTATTGTTTTAACCATAAGACTTGACCGCGACAACTCGAAGCAGCAACATATTCAACTTCAGTCGAGGATACAACCACTATAGTATGTTTCTTGCTAAACCATGATACGAGGGATCCTCCGAGAAACTCACACTGACCACTAGTACTTTTCTATCAGTCTTATAGAAAAAAATTTCGGTTAAGAGTACTAATGTGATGGTATAATGAAGTAGGCGAAGATGGACCCTGACCCCAGATATGGACAAACATACAAGCATAGAAGAAGAAGGCGACCAACGGTACTGGGAAGAGCAAGGCATAGAGCGGATGTACCTGCACCAGCTCCTGAACCTGATTTTCCACCTAACCCTGAACAAATACCACCTTACGTGCCCTTGTTTCCTCCGGAACCCGGCATAGACCTAAAAGCCTTACCTAATATGATACCCGGATTAGGGATGCCTGTACCTGATTTTGACTTGAACTTACCTCTACCAGCTTTCCCGCTAGCCTTTGGTGAACCTTATAACCTAGAAATTCCTGATCTAGCTAATCTTGCACTCAAAACTAATCAAATGCCCTCGCATGAGTTTGGAAATGTTCCACTCATAGTGCAACCTCTTGCTGTTGTACACCCAGTACCCGAGGCAGAGGAAGGAGTGGGAGAAAACAAAGTAGAAGGCGCTGAAGGTAATAACGAATCACCACATACGTCCGTAGGAGATTCTGAGCCTTGATGGGCAATGAGAATGTGTCTGACAATGAATAGCCTCCACCCATCACCTATCTGATGGATGTTGACCTAAGCCTGGTAGGTGTGGCTGATATTGATTATCAGTTAGCTTGTACGAATAGGTGTTGGTCGATTTCCTTAATGGCAAGTGAACCAGTCGAACAAGTAATAAAGTGTGAGTAGAGTATCGTCCCACAGAGACTAAGATACCGGGAAGTGATGCTCAATTGCTAAGATAGTTGTGCGAAATAGAAAGTAAATATAATTGGGTTGAGAGGTTGTTGACGTTATGCTAAGTAACAAACAAAAGTAAACAGAGTATCGTAGTCGTAAGAAGATATCAGTAGGAAATTAGGCTGAACTTTGAATCATCCTTAAGCATCTCAATCCCCCAGTTGCTTTACCCATTGCTATAACATCTATACTATATAGCTTCTGCAATGCTACAGCATAGCTACTACCTACAACGCTATTCAGTTAACCCACCACTATAGTCTATCGAAGCTTCCGCATCCGATACTTCTAATGCTAACTCTACTCCTTCCATATACCTATGGCAATTTTCTAGTTAGATCAACGTTACAAAATAGGGTGTAGTGGTTATGAGCGGTAGACCAATTCCTGAAGCCTACCATAATAGGTCAAGCCTTGCACCAGCTTGCCTAGCAATCACTGTTTCTCGGAGGTCTAACCTCAACTCCTTGCCAGTAAGCCGAGGCCACAAATCTCGCCTTTAGGTTCCGCTAATCGACAAGGTAATCAAATCACTAATAAGCAAACTGAATTTATTGAATTAAAAACTAGCAACTGGGTTCATTCAAAACTTAAAGATTCATCCTCGTTCAGCCATATGGAATTTAGTTCATGACTGACGAGAGAAACACAAGACAAATAACAACAAAATGACCCATGATCAAAAGATTAAACAAAAGGGAACAGAAAGCTTGACGAAGTTCCGACGGCGTGGACGAAGCCCTGTCACATCACCACTCCACGTCTTCTTCTCTACGTCTTACTGCAAGGAAGGATGCTGGATTCTCTTGGAGTTCTCGCGCTTCGTGAATTCTCTCTCTCTTCTTTCGAGTCTGACCAAATGTGAAATTCGTTTTGGCTCTTCCCAACACGCCTTCTAGGGTTGGCTTGGTCTTTCCTTATATAGTCAGGCTTTCTTGCGGCATAAGTTCCAACGAGCTGGGCTTTCCAAATCTGTCGAGATCCATTGTATCTTTTTATCGCAGTAGATTGATTTTGCTGATCCTGTAGGATTCTTCAAATCTTTTAAATTTCGATCCTCCGCATCTTCTATTCCGTTACGTCAGCAATTTACCTGTCTTTTCTCGACCTTCGCAATATTTCCTGAAACACTCTTGGCAAAAGATTAGAACACATGCCGCATAGCATCGCGCCCTAGATGTGCTGTCAGAATGCTATAGCCTAGTATCAGAATGCTATACGTTCTTCTCATAAAACCTTGTAACTTGTTCTTCTTTTAGCACATGTTTAGGATGTGCATGCTTTTTATCCTTCAGTTCTCTATATTCATGAATTAATGATTTTTTACTTAGATTGATTGCATTTAAGCTTGTATTTACCATACAATTCAGTCATAAGATATAGGAAAAACATGGTATAAATTGTGCTCATCAATAGGCATACCAGAAGAAGCCGGTACTGCTATTTTATGAGGAAAATGAAGAAATTATATGACGATCAGATGTTAAATGGAATGATGGTGTATACTTTGGTACAGTGGAAGACTGCAGTGCTTTATTTCTTTTCGATGACCGATTATTGGATATGTTTACTCAATAGAACGATGGCACATGAGCGAGAGCAAGGACATGATTTTGAAGGTTTCCTCGAGTATATCAAGACACACGTGGTGGCGGAGATGTGAACCTAGGTTGAGACGAGATGTGAGAATAGTGCGTTGTATAATAGTTATGAATGCTTTGTAGTTGTGTTGTAATATAAAGTTAAGGGTGTGGATGTACTATGACTTATGATAATGTAAAATAGCTATGTGTGATTGTAGTATGTAATCGTCTGTTAAATAAATGTGGGGTATCACATATGTGGCCACTATAAAACTTTTATGTGAATTGTATGAATATGTTATAAAAGTTCCAGAATCTTTAATTACTTACTTGTTTCTGTTGTGATGTAGTAAGTGAATTGAAATGGTAAGACGACGAACTCGAGCACAGAGGGAGCCGAAACCAGAGCAGAATCCCCCGGCACCCAATCCTACTGAACAAAAGATGAAAATGCTGCAAGAGCAGAGACAAATGATGGAACAAATGAGAGCAGAAATCAATGAACTAAGAACTCGTCAGGATCAAAATGAAACTGAAAATGATGATGAAGGTGGGAATAATGATGATTATGATCAGGAAGGGATTCCTCTTCAGCCACCAGTAGATAGAGATGTTGAAACTCCTCTGTACTGGCTATCAAAATTTTGCAAGTAGAATCCTCTAGTTTTCTGAGGACGTTTTGATACAGCTGAAGATTGGATCCTGAGACTTGAGAACAATTTTCAGGTTCTTGGCTGTCCTAATGAAAGGAAAGCGCAATTAGCCATCTATAAATTAGAAAGCGATGCTGATAGGTGGTGGAGAAACATAGAGACCACCTTACGAGCTATGAACTTTTCAGTGACCTGGGAAATATTTCAAGAAAAATTTAATGAGCAGTATAAACCGCCATCTATTCATATTGCCATGGAATTTGAGTTTCTTATGATCATACAAGGCGATAATGAGTCTTTTGAAGATTATTACCCCAGATTTACTCGGTTATCTCGATATTCTTCTTATCATAAAAATCCTGGCACTGAGAGTAGCTTGGCGGATGTTCTGATCAGAGGATTGAAATACGAAATTAGAGAAAAATTAATTGCTCGACAATTTCATACCTTGCATCAAGCTGTTGAAGAATGCAGAATTGTTGAAAGAAATCTTAGAGATCTTCATGCCATCAAGTATGCATCTGCTCGCGGTGAATCTAGCCGCGGGAATTTATTTAAGCAGAAAAAACCGGACCCAAGCCGAAGGGGCAATGGAAAGAGGCCTCTTCGATTTAATCAGCGAAATTTTCAAAGGCCATTTGAGCCACCAAAATGCAATAAATGTGGAAAGAGCCACCCTGGCACTGATTACACCGGGCAAATTATATGTTTCAATTGCTGTAAACCCGGACAATACAGTCGAGACTGCTCGCAACAGAAAGTGGATAGAAGACCACAAAACCAAGGCAGAGTTTTTCCATGACCAAGGATGAGGCCCAGAAATCCCCCGAGATGATACAAGGTACGATCTATATCTATGGTCATCTCTTGCATGCATTATTTGATACAGGTACTAATCATTCCTTTATTGCTTATGATTGTGTGACACGTTTCAAATTTGATGTGCATAAATTGCCTTATGATTTGAATGTATCTACACCAATAGAGGTTAGAACTAAGACTGCTGATGTATGTTTGAACTGTGTTGTGACTGTCAATGACCGTGAAACAACTATTGATCTCATCTGTCTATCGTTACATGGAATTGATGTGATACTGGGAATGAATTGGCTAATGACCTACAATGTGATCATGGACATTGAAAGTAAGACGATCGCATACCGCAAATCACCAAGAGATGCTGATATTAGAGTTATCCTTAACTTTCTATCGGCCATAGAAGCAAGGAAATGTCTTGACCAAGGTTGCCAAGGGTGTGTTGTTCTCCTTTCAGTGCAGGTTGAGGCGGGAATCACACCTGATAAAATACCAATTATGAAGGAATTCCTTGATGTTTTCCCTGATGACATTAATGGATTGCCTCCCGAAAGAGAAGTTGAATTTTCCATTGAGCTTGTGCCTGGCACTTGAAAATATCAAAAGCGCCCTACCGAATGGCACCCAATGAAATGGCGGAATTAAAGAAACAACTTGAGGAATTGCTTGAGAAAGGCTTTATTAGGCCAATTTGTAGTGGTATTCATCGATGACATACTGATCTACTCTAAGAATGAAGTTGAACATGAGCACCATCTGCGTCTTACGCTGAACATATTGAGAGAGAAAAGCTCTATGCTAAATTCAGTAAATGTGAATTCTGGCTTTCAGAAGTGAAATTTCTGGGCCATGTGATTTTGAAAGATGGGGTTGCTATTGACCCTAGTAAGGTGGAAGCAGTACTGATTTGGAAAAGACCAAAGACTGTATTCGAGATCCACAGTTTCCTAAGTCTTACAGGATATTACCACCGTTTTATATAGAATTTGCACGGATTGCGTCACCATTGACAAAGCTTACTAAAAAGAGCATGTCATTTGTGTGGGATGCTCAGTGTGAGGAGAGCTTATGTGTGCTGAAGGAGAGGCTTACGACGGCTCCTGTGTTGATTATCCCCGATCCGGCTGAGACCTATATTGTCTATAGTGATGCGAGTTTACAGGGATTGGGATGTGTCTTGATGCAGTAGGGCAGGGTTGTAGCCTACGCCTCTTGTCAGCTAAAGCCTCATGAATTGAATTATCCTACACATGACTTGGAGCTTGCAGCGATTGTGTTTGCTTTGAAGATATTGCGGCACTATCTCTATGGCGCTGTTGTTGAATAGTATTGCGACCACAAGAGTCTTAAATACTTGTTTGATCAGAAATAATTGAATATGAGGCAACGCAGATGGATGGAGCTACTCAAGGATTATAATCTAGAGATCAAGTACCACCCAGGTAAGGCGAATGTGGTTGCTAATGCTTTGAGCAGAAAAGCTGTACATGTGGCATCTATGATGATAGCAAAACAGAAGCTGATAGAAGATTTTCGGGATTTGAATTTGTCAAACCAAATCGTCATAAATACAGGAACATATGGTGGGCGTATTGCAAATCTCTTAGTCAGCCGTGAGGAAAATGAATTGAAATTGGAAATAAAAGAAGCTCATACGCATGATAGTAAGCTGAATCATTTTGCGAGATGATAGCTAATAGTAGATCTCCGGAGTATGATCTCTCACCTGATGGATTGATTCGATACAAAAAAAGAACTTATGTACCCCTAGTAGAAGAATTAAAGAAGAAGATTCTGGATGAAGCCCATAAAAGCAGGTATACCATTCATCCAGGAGCCACTAAGATGTATCATGAACTGAAAGCCGAATTTTGGTGGCCTGGTATGAAGATTGATATTACTCGATATGTGGCTAAGTGCTTAACTTGCCAAAAAGTGAAAATCGAGCACCAACGACCAGGAGGTCTTCTAAAGGGGATTGGGATACCCGAATTGAAATGTGAAGACGTTACCATGGATCTTATTGTGGGTCTTCATAAGATCAGGCACTATGATGCTATCTGGGTGATAGTTGATCGACTCACAAAATCTGCACACTTTATTCCTATAAGTGTGAATTATTCTCCGAAAAAGTTGGCAGAGATTTATATCAAAGAAATTATTCGACTCCATGGTACGCCAAAGAGTATCATTTCATATAGATATCTCCAGTTTACCTCCTGGTTCTGGAAAGCCTTACACAGAGCAATGGGGACAAAGCTGAAACTCAGCACTGCTTATCAGCCCCAGACTGACGGTCAGTCAGAGAAAACCATCCAGACACTGGAAGATATGTTGCCTGAGTGTGTCTTGGACTTTAAAGGTAATTGGGATCGGTACTTACTGTTGGAAATTATGCCCTATGGGAAAGTCATTCTCCTTTAGTTATCATTTCATTTGCATGTTTATAATGATAATAGTATCCCTGGATATATCTTATAGATTATCCTAAATGTCCTTGGTCGATCATCTACGTGGGAGCGAAGATGAAATAAGACCAATATGACTTTCATGAGTATGGAGATACGAGTCAAAGTCATAGGCACTTGTAAGAGTACAAGGTGCTGGACCGATCCACTATGAGAAAGCTGCATGGATTAAGTCATAAGCTTTTCTCATGTATAACTGCATCACAACACCCTTTGACCTGAGATCATCATTGATTCCTACATGATGAGTCGCTGGTCTTTGACCTAGTCAAAAGTCACCTTTGACAGGGTGATGATAAAGGCTTCAATCGGGATCAGTGGTTCTCATGGAGAGGAATGTGAATGGTCAAGATGGAATTTGTCCCTCACATTTGTAGAGAGATAATACTGGGCCCCTCGATGAGTGAGTCTGAGAAATGTATGGCCATACTACGATGGAAAGGAGTTTCCATTTCAATTATTAGACTACTCGAGAATCGAGAAAGTACTTGTCAAGAACAGGAAGTTGACATTAGTCATGCCTCATCCTTGACCAAATTATCGCATGACAAAAGGGACGTGACATGGTTGTACAATAGGTTGCATCGTATCATCGATCCCCATATGAATTGGGTAGTCGCAATGTCTTGCTAGAGGCCGCTTGCGACTTGTGGGCTGGTACAGTATTGACCCACTGCCAATCTCATGTGGGCCTGCAGGGTCACAAACAAGAATAGTCCAACACAAGTATTAGTGTCCAGATTCATTGAATCTTAGATATGTCTCAGATTTAATGAATGCAACGTTTAATCTAGGAAGGATATATATATATATATATATATAATTCAAAATTAAATGTTATTTGTTTTGTATTTAATTTATTTGATAAATTAATACCTAAAATGAATAGAGATATAATATCTCACATTTAATTTTCGAAGAGAGATATTATATCATAGATTTAATTTAATTGAGATACAATATCTCGATTTAATTAAATAGATATATATCATATCTTAGATTTAATTTATAATGATAAATTAAATCACAAGGCTTTTAATTCGGATTAAATGAATAGATTAGATTAGATCTGTTTTGTGATTTAATTGATATATATTACTTAATCCAAATTCGAAATCAACAATCAATTAAGATTAATTTTGAATATTTTAATACGGCTCATTAGGGTTTTAGAAACTCTATAAAAGGATGATGATCTAGTCGTATTAAAAAGCTGAAAACGAATTGAGACAAGCCGCAAAAAGAAATCCTAGAGAGAAAAACGTGAGACACAAAGATAAGGTGCTAGCACGCTGCCGTACATGTTGGAGAGCTGTTCGGTGTGGATACCGGTAGAGGGAGGAGACTCGAAAAGGCTGCTCCCGGATTATCGAGAAGGTAGCCCACATGATCAAATCGAACATAAGAAACACTCAGAATTTCGGATAGGTATGATTCGGACTTTTTAACCTTGATTTAAATGCGGTTGAGAGATCCTCAGAAGGGATTCGTAAGACTTTTATAATTCCGCTGCGTGTACGGATCCCAATACTTACCTCTAGCTGAATTTGCATATAACAATAGCTACCATTCCAGCATACAAATGGCTCCTTACGAAGCCTTATATGGAAGGAAATGTAGATCCTCAATTTGCTGGATTGAATTATCCAAAAGGAAGATATTCGGGCCGGAGATGGTTGATAAGATGTTCGATCAAATTAAATTGATTCAAAAGAGACTTCTTGCAGCGCAAAGCAGACAGAAAAGTTATGCCGATAAAAGAAGAAGACCTTTAGAGTTTGAGGTAGGAGATCACGTTTTCCTTAAAATATCACCAGTTACTAGAATTGGCAGAGCGATAAAGCGGAGAAAACTAAGTCCTCGATACATTGGACCCTTTGAGATCCTTGCCAGGCGAGGACTGGTAGCGTATCAGTTGGCCTTGCCACCTAACTTGAGTAGATTACACGATGTTTTCCATGTTTCTCAATTGAAGAAATATCAACCGGACTCATATCATATCCTGGAATACGAGAACGTAGACATTTAGGATAATCATACCTTTGTGGTTGAGCAAGAGCAGATTCTTGAGTATCAAGAGAAGCAACTTCGGCGGAAGACCATTCCTTCCGTAAAAGTACTCTGGAAAGGACTGACTACCAGGGAAGCGACATGGTAAATAGTAGAAGATATGAAGAATCGTTACCCTGATTTTATGTCTCGTAGTATGATAAATGTATAAACAAATTTCGAGGACAAAATTTATTTTACGGGAGGAGAAATGTAACACCCCTACTGGTGTAACTGATGTACTTGTAAATATTGTTGAATTAATGAGAAGTTTTATTTTCAACTATTATTGTTACTACTACTACTATTATTATTATTATTATTATTTATTGTAATAATTCAATCGGAGAAAATAATTTAAAGGAGGAAAAGCAAGGGTAAAATAGTCAGTTCCTTGTCCCTATAATATTGAAAATTTCGTCCACCATGAGAGAGGAGAGAAAATTAGGTGATTTAAGTCATATCCAAGCCCAAACTCAGAATGCGGGTCCCACAGGTGATTAGTTGGTAGAAAAGGGACCGATAGGGACCAGTTAGGAGTTTCCATTGGACCGAATGGGACAAGTGTGGGGCCACTCTTGGAAGTTAGGAGGGTGCCACATATGAGAGTCGAATTAAGGGGGAATATCCAACAAAGATGAGGAAAAGTGCAAAAGGAAAACACCCTGTTGACTAGCGGGACCCACACGGACCAGTAGACCAAGAACTGGACTGATAAAGTGGGAAAGAGGAATTAAACATAGGGGATCAGATTTATGGGCCCCACTAGGCGCCACATAACCCCCTCCAATTATTAAAATATTTACTTGGGGAGAAAGAAAAGAAAAAGCAAGGTAAAAGTCAAACCGCGGGTCCCACATTTTAGAATAAGGGTCAAATGGGAATAAAAGTTTAAAAATTAATTAGGGCAGAATTCTGGGCCCTAAATGGTGCCATATGTGTTCCTTTATGCAGACCACAGTACATGGGAAAATTCATAAATAATTAATAAGTTATGGGCCACAATTGTAATTTATAAAAGTTTCGAGCCAAAACGGGTAATTTGCCCCAAAATCAGATAAGGATCTGCACTCTTTTAAGGGGGCAGCGCCACTTGGTAGCTCCCTAGACATCCCTATAATTTTCTGGACAACTTGGAGGATAAGTCAAGAAAAGTATATCCCATTTAGAACACAAAGGACAGAAATTTACGCCTGTTAATTCTAATTCTACCGGATTAAATTACCTTTATTAAAAGGCACTTTAACCCTTCATTTTCACCCTAAGGGAAAAAATTCCAGAGGCAAGGATAGGGAGGATCTGCAGCCACCATAACCAAGCTTAAGAACCAAGATCTCAAGAACATCCATCGAATCTCCGATCGAAGGTAACCCCAAAAATTCTACCTTCTTGAGTTCTTGTTAAAGTATTTTCATCCATGGTATAGGGGCATGGTGTTATGGTTGGATTTATGCATGTTTGAGGTCTCCAATGGGTCTGGAACATGGTTTTGTAGGGGGTATAGTCATAGTTTGAGTATACGAAGTTGAAAACCCCGAAAAACCCCTAAAACCAAGCTTAGCTTTAATTCTTGAAATTATGGCAGTGATGCTTTAACTCGGTCTTAAAAATAGTAAACAAACTTGGAAAATTCTGAAATTTTTCAGGTAGAAATTAAACTTCTTAAGGTCCACCTGATGTATAATTTTATGTCATTTAGAGTTTTCTACTATGAGATAAAAATTGTAAACGTTGGCTCTGGTTGCAACAGGGTGAAATCTGACCAAAGCTTGAAAAATGAGCAACACGCCAAAATAAGTGTACTTTCAGAGTCTGAGTATATTGTTCATGTACAATAGACATTTTAATGGTTCAAATGGTGCTGGTGTCATGTGAAAATGATTTTTGTGGAATTTATTAAAATTCCTTGAAGTTGGAGCAGAAACACTGAATTTTCTGGAAAATCATGTTTGGGCTCGGTTTTAACAAAAAAAATGCAAGGGTATTTTTGTAAATACTAAAAATGGTGTATTTTGATATATTTTGGTCAGGGGTATTTTTGGAAAATCACCAGGCCTAAAAATATTAAAAGCAGTATCCACCATACCAGGTAGTAACCACTTTACTCAGAAACTTTTATGTGTTTTGTTGTATGTTTTGCTAGCCATATGTGTGTTTTTGTATTTGTATTGCCAAATATGCATATAGAACATATTTGTGATTGTGTTCATAGCGCTGAGGATTCCTGGTCCAGGGTCTACCATGTGTGTGGCGACTCAATAGAGACAGGGTTGGCCTGATCCGGGGCTTGCCTTGTACAGCAGCTCAACGGAGACAGGGTTGTGATTCCGATAAATCCGGGGCCTACCTTGGTAAGGCGGCTCGACGGTACGAAGACATGTTGTTGTATATGTGTTGTATTTGGCATATTGCTTATGTTCACATCTATGACATGGTTGCATGCATACATATCACACATATAGTGCATGAGTACTGATGGTTATTCTGGGGGCCGGTGACGGACTCCAGAGGCTTCTGTTGATACAACGGGGAGTGCTTGACAGATAAAGGCCTTTTCAGAGAGGTAGGACTGGAAATGCAGTTGAAGGATAAGGGATGCCCTATCTTATTTTGTATCTTACCTCTTTTGCATTACTGTATACTATTTTGGTGTCTACATCGGATGACTGTATCTTAACCCTTTGGGGAATTTACTCTCTGTTGACTTTACTTTTTACCTGTATGTTAGTTTGTCCAAACCGATCCCATGCTCTGTACGCGTACTCTAATTTATAATTAAATGGACTAATAACAGAAGAAAGGTAAACTTTAAAAAGGAACCCCTCTAACTCGCCACCCAAAAGCGCGAGGCCGGTGGAGGTGTAACACTCGAGAGCTGGAATCATCATTTTGATGAAGTAGTCAAAGAGTTTGGATTCATTCAAAACATAGATGAACCTTGTGTTTACAGAAGGTTAGTGGGAGCACAGTTGTATTTCTAGTGCTTTATGTCGATGACATCGTACTCATTGGGAATGACATTCCTACCTTGCAAAGTTTCAAGTCTTGGTTAGGAAAGTTTTTCTCAATGAAAGATTTAGGCGAAGCCACTTACATCCTAGGGATTAGGTTCTATAGAGATAGAACCAAGAGGTTGATAGGCCTAAGTCAGAGCACATACATAGACAAGATACTGCATAGATTCAGTATGCAGGATTCAAAAAAGGGTTACATGCCCATGTCTCATGGCATTCATCTCAGTAAGGATCTGTGTCCTAGTACACAAGATCAAAGAGACCGCATGAGTAAGATTCCATATGCTTCCGCCATTGGATCTTTCATGTATGCCATGTTATGTACTTGATCGGATGTGTCATTTGCCTTAAGTATGACCAGCAGATATCAACAAGATCCCGGTTAGGGTCACTGGACTGCTGTCAAGAATATCCTAAAGTACTTGAGAAGGACTAAGGACTTATTTTAGTTTATGGTGGCTTGGAGGGTGAGCTCTGTGTGACTGGTTACACAGATGCGAGTTTCCAAACTGACCAAGATGATCTAAGATCGCAATCAGGATATGTATTCCTGTTGAATGAAGGTGCAGTAAGTTGGAAGAGCTCTAAGCAGAGCACTGTAGCTGATTCTGCAACAAAAGCTGAGTATATAGTAGCATCGGATGCAGCTAAGGAGGCCTTTTGGATTAGAAAGTTCATTAATGAACTAGGGCTGGTTCCTACCATCTCAAATCCAATAGACTTGTTCTGTGATAATAGCGGCGCTATTGTGCAGACCAAGGAGCCTAGGTCACATCAAAGGACCAAGCATGTACTCAGGCAATTTAATCTTATCAGAGAAATCAATGATAGAGGTGATATAAAAATATGCAAAGTACCAGCAGAAGACAATGATGCTGATCCTCTTACTAAGCTGCTTGCACAAGCAAAACATGAGCATCATGTTATGTCAATGGGAATTAGAGTAATTAATGATTGCACCTAGTGCAAGTGGGAGTCTGTTGGAAATTATGCCTTAGGCGCAAGTCATTGTACCGTAAACATTAATGTTTTAAGTATTCTCCATTTAGTACCATTTCATTTGCATGTTTATAGTGATAACTGTATCCCTGGATATATCTTGTAAGACTATCCTAAATGTCCCTGGTCGTTCATCTACGCGGGAGCGAAGATGAAATAAGACCAGTATGACTTTGATGAGGTATGGAGATACGAATCAAAGTCATGGGCACTTGTAAGAGTACAAGGTGCTGGACCGACCCACTATGAGAAAGCTGCATGGATTTAGTCATAAGCTTATCTCATGTATAATTGTGTCACACTGCCCTTTGACCTGAGATCATCATGAATTCCTACATGAGAGTTGCTGGTATCGGGATCATCATAAAAGTCACCTTTGACCAGGTGATCATAAAGCCTTGGATCGGGACCAGTGGTTTTCATGCAGAGGAATGTGAATAATCAAGATGGAATTTGTCCCTCACATTTGTAGAGAGATATTACTGGGCCCCTCGATGAGTGAGTCTGAGAAATGTATGGTCATACTACGGTGGAAAGGAGTTTCCATTTCAATTATTAGACTGTTGGTTCTCTATGTTTTGATGTTTTGATGATAACAAATATAATGTTGTTGGAAGTTTTGCATTGGTTGCCTTGAGATAAAATGATTTTGCCTTAGAGTTAATAAGTTGAATTTATGAAAGCCTCGAGTTAAATCCGTGTATGACTCTAGTTAAACGATGGAATTTTTTCTTTAAAATACTGTTAACTTGAGTCAATTATTTAAATACCTCGAGTCGTCTATTTGAATCTCATGTTTTTGAAATCATCGGTTTTAACTTTTGCATAGCAAGTTAATGACTCTAGTGATTAACTCAAGTCATGACTTTTAGACCTCAAGTTAAGAGGTCAACTTGCAGATTTTTTCAAAGCCATCGACTTTAACTTTTGCATATCAAGTTAATGACTCTAGTCATTAACTCAAGGCATGACTTTCAGACTTCAAGTTAAAATATTAAACTTGTGCATTTTGAAAAGAATTGCTCTTGACTTTTGCTTGTCAACTCATTGCCTCTAGTCACCAACTCAAGTCAAGTCGCAATTTCCTTTAACTTGCGTTTTTAACTTGTGGAAAACGAATTTGCCTCTAGTCAAAGTTTCAAGTTAACTTCTTCCAGACTTTAATCCACTTATAAAGTTAACTTGCCTCGAGTTATTTATTTACTTGCCTCAAGTCATTACCTCCAGGCATCAATTCTTCAACTAAGAGTTAATCTTCTCTGTTTTCAAAATCACCGTCTCCGGAAAATCTAAAACAACTTATTATCATTTTATTTCTCTAAATCATTACTCATGAATATTCTTAAATGCTTTTAATCAGTTTGCTGATGAGTTTCAGATGATCATAACCTGGATTAACTTCAAATTGTCAAAAAGCAATTTGTGTGTAAGAGAAGCATTTAATGCAGTTCCCAAATCGAGTGATTTTTACGACAACCAATCCTCTGATCATTCTAAAGTTTTTGCTGCTATTTCATCTGCGCAATTAATGCTATTTCACAACGTGCAGAACAAAAGGAATGAAAGAATGTGGTGATGGTACAATCTCACCTGGATCATTAATGGCGAAAGTATTTACCAAGCCTCTTCAAGTCTAACGGCTATATTTTGAAGAGTCACAACGGTTTAACTTCGAGCTTCACCAACAATCATTAATTGCAACAACTATAAATACCTGAAGCATTGAATTCGCCAACTACCGAAAAACACTATGCATTCAATTCGAACTTATTGCAATTTGCTGTTTCAACTGTTTCATTAATATCTTCGGATATTTTTCTATACTTCAGTGATTATCATTAATCTACTCGTGAGGAGTGAAAACATCATTTGATTACTTGTTTAGTTGTAAAATCTTAAGGTTGTGGAACCTTAAGTTTGGGTGTACGATTACAACTTGTAAGGGAGAGTGAGTCCGAGAGAAAGGATCATCCTAAGTTACAGAGTGTGTGATTGTAACCATATTTGAAGAATTAGTGGAAATCCCAAGGTGTGCTTGGGGACTGGACGTAGGTCGAAGTGTTAGACCGAACCAGTATAATTGCCTTGTGTCTTTTTTCTATCACTATCTCTGTTTTATTTGAAGTCAGGGTGAGTCTTGCAAAAAGATTTTGAGATCACCTATTCACCCCCCTCTAGGTGATATTCCATCTTCATAGACTACTCAAGAATCGAGAAAGTAGTGGTCAAGAACAGGAAGTTAACATTATCCATGCCTCATCCTTGACCAAATTATCGCATGACAAAAGGGACGTGACATGGTTGTACGATAGGTTGTATCGTATCATCGATTCCCATATGAATTGGGTAGTCGCAATGTCTTGCTAGAGGCTGCTTGTGACTTGTGGGCTGCTACAGTATTGGCCCACTGCCAATCTCATGTGGGCCTGCAAGGTTGCACAACACGAGCAAAAGTGTCCAGATTCATTGAATCTTAGATATGTCTAAGATTTAATGAATATTGTTTTTAATCTAGGATGAATATATATATACATATATATTAATTTCGAAAATAATATAAGAATATTATTTAATAGAGATTATAATATTATTATATAATATTTGTTTTGTATTTAATTTATTTGATAAATTAAATATCTAAAACAAATAGAGATATTGTATCTCGATTTAATTTTCGAATAAAGATATGATATATCGATTTAATTTAAATTGAGATATAGTATCTCGATTTAATTAAATAGATAGATATCATATCTCGATTTAATTTATAGAGATAAATTAAATCGAAGGCTTTTAATTTGGATTAAATTAATATATTAGATTAGATCTATTAGATAGATTTAATTAATATATTATTTTAATCCAAATTCAAATTTCAAAATTAATAAGGATTCATTTTGAATATAATACGCCTATTAGGTTTTGAAAAAAAAAACCTACGGGACCTTTTGTCAGACGTATTAGAAAAGCCGCGAGAAACCCTAGAAAGAAATAAGAAGAGACGCGAGAATATTGAAGGCACTAGCATTCTGTCGTCCGTGTTCGAGGCTATTTGTGTGGATACTGGTAGAGGGAGGAGATTCATAGAGTCGACTTCTGTTGATCGAGTATGTAGCCCACGAGTTCAAATTTGAACGAGACACACACCAGTTGGTATAGGTACAATTTCTAACGAACCTTGATTTAAACGTCGTTGATAGATCCTCCTACGGAATTCATAAATTTAAAAGGATGAAAATCCTTCCGCTGCATGTACGGATCCCTACACTTTCCCTTTTATTGCCCCTTGGTCGAAATTATATGCCAAATGGGAAAGGAATTGTCTTTTAACTCTTTGGCTATCCAGCGTCATTATTCATTTAACTAAACTTCAATGAAACAATTCCTCATCCTCCTCTTTTACTTTCTGGCTGAAAAGAGTCACTATGATCATTGTGACTTTCATATTGTTTCATGTGCCATTTTTAGGTAGTCACATATACCTTTGTTAGCCAATCTATTGGAAAAACAAGTGTCACTTACCAAAGACTTCATGAATGTTCATACATTTAACTAACATTCATTAGTCCATTTCTGTACTATAGTTTAAAAAAAAGGGGGGGATATTACATATGAACTTCTTCTGGGCTCTCTTCTCTTTCTGGTGATCATTATATGCAAGTATAACTTTTTTTTTAATAGATTGTACTGTAGAATTCCTACTTACATAGTAAAATTTTAGTTGTTTTTTTAATTAAATTGTCTTTTACATGCATTAAATCTGGTTTACTTATATGTCTAGAAAATTTTGCTCTTGATGTTTTTCGTTTGTTTGTTATTAGTCACTGGCTTTAACTGTTTTCAACTTAGGATAACAGAAGAACAAGATATATAGAGATTGAAAATTTTATCTGCTATGCCTAGAATAACATGTCTTCATTATAACAAACTAATTAAGAAGCATCTGGATTTTCATCCCTGAACGTGGAAGTGGAAAGATATAAGAATATATGAATGAGTCATTTAAAAATTCAAATAAGGGCATTTTGGGAAAAAAATAGAATTAACTTATTTAACTAATATCCTTAATCTCTCAAAAATTAGGTAAATATGTTCTATAACAAGGACCGGAGGGAGTATGACTTATTTAAAATTCTTATAGTCCTCCTCTAGTTAATAATTAGTTAGGATTAAGGTCCAATTTCGCCTTAATAATTTTTGTGTAGTAGATGTTAACTGTCAAGGGGAACATTGGTTCTTCTTAAACACTTTTGATGGGGTATTGATCCAACAAAAATTCTAGATGCCCATAGCTTCTATGCAAAGACTTCCAAATCAAAATTAGTTTTTAATCCTATTAGTCATCAGACACATTCTGTAGATGTTATAGATATAATAGGCCTAACATGGTTTTCCACTAGGGGAAATGAACGTTTTGACAACCAAAAAACAAGGCTAATTGCTTTATATTAGTACATTACATGAGATACACCCCACTAAACAACCTAACCAGTCCTTCACCTACTTGTGATGGCTAAAACAGAAGTGAATTAGCAGAATGAAAGTCATCAGACACATTTTGTAGATGTTATAGATATAATAGGCATAACATGGTTTTCCACTAGGGGAAGTGAACGTTTTGACATAAACAAAGAACAAGGCTAATTGCTTTATATTAGTACATTACATGAGATACACCTCACTAAACAACCTAACCAGTCCTTCACCTACTTGTGATGGCTAAAACAGAAGTGAATTAGCAGAGTGAACTCTTTCTGCAATCCAGAGGTCCAGCTGATGAGGTCATTGAGCTCACAAACTCTGATGGTCTAGCAGACAAGCTCAATGTCTTACCATACACAGAAGACGTTCCTTCCCCAGATGATTTGAAGAATGCCCCATTCAACATCAAATCTCCTTCCGATTTCCAATTCCATCTTTTCCACTCACTATGCGATGCCCCAAAGTGTTTTGTCACCTGAAATAATTAATTTTCATGTTCATCACATTCTCAACCCATACTTAGAAAACAAAGGGGTAGGGGCTTGTAATGTGGCCCTCTCTAATGCCCTTTATAATACCCAATTACTTTCTAAATGTTTTTTCTATTTTCTTTTGATCGTTATATTTTACACAAAATTAGTGAAATTTTAACATCATACAGCCATAAAATTGTGCAGATTTGAAGCTTTTTTTACAATTTTTCAAAAATAAAATAAAATTACATTGTGCAATTTTGGTTTATTTTTTGAAAACTAATAAAAAAATTCAAAATTATACCATTTTATACCCATAAAATATCAAAATGTAATTTATTTTGTGCATAATCTAATGTCAAAAGGGGGAAAAAGGAAAAAACATAACATTAGAAAGAATTAATTAGAAGGAAGTACCTTATTATAATCAGTTTGGGTGCTCATCACTCATACTTAATCAGATTTAAACTATCCAGATTTGATTATTTTAAAAATCTTTAATAATTTTTTAATTATTTTAATTGGTATAGAATATAACATATATATAATCGCTTAACTATCAAATTTTTTTTAAAAAAAAAATTATAAATCACCATTTTAAAAAGAATCAAAGATTTGGAACGTCCACAGCCTAGATCTGATTAGGTATAGGTGCTCGTCAAAATGATGAGCCCCAAAACGTAGACGCACACATACATATATTTGTCCTACCTCTTTGTGTTCTCCATCTTCTGGAGCAAGAAATCTGTTGCCTTGGCTGAAAATAGTGGGATTTGAGCTCCCTCCTATTGCGTAATGTTTCCAATGAGTGTAGTCGTTGTTCACAACATGAAAGTATCCAAACCTGCATCTGCAATTAATTTTCGTCTCAATCCTAAAACTATGCAGTCGAACAATATTATATACACTCACATGCATACACACACATATATTACCTGGGCATTCTTCCTCCAAGCCCTTCTCCGAAATGATTGTAGGCGACCGTGACCTGCATATTCCGGTCCTTCTCATACGAATCGCTGTGTCCCAGGAGCATAACTTTTTCATGGTGGGTCATGTAATTGTTAGAAATGGTGACCGCCGTTGATCCATGAACGACATCAATTAACCCATCATAGCTCTTAGACAAGAAGCAATGGTCCACCCACACATGGGTCCCGCCCGAGATCGAAACCCCATCCCCGTCCGACCTCGGACTGAATTTATAATGACGAGAAGATACCCTCACAAACCCAGGTCTACCTTGTACGCAGTTGTGGATATGCAAGCCATGAATGATAATGTTGGTCCGTCGCAGTATTTTGATACAAGGTCCACGGGCGATGTGCACAGTGGCTCCTCGGCCATCGATTGTTTTGTGGGAATTGATGAGGAGGTCCATCTTGAGCTCGATGTTCATGTCCCTTTCGAAGATAATCCATAAGGGTTCTTCTTGGATGACGCCGTATCTTAAAGTTCCAGATTTAGGGTTCATGGGGTTGTCGCTGGGGTCAGTGACGACGTATGTTCGGCCGTCTCTTCCTCCAACAGCGTGTCTGCCAAACCCGATAGCGCAGTCAGCAAGACGCCGGCGATTGTGGTGCCAGTTGGGATCGCATCTCCAACAATCATCTATGGGGTTTCCTGTTCTAGCAGATACAAACCCCAGATTTCTCCTCGACGCATTGGCGCTTCTGTATAATCAAGTTTGCAATGTTGTGAATTGTCTATATGAAAATGATACTCAAAAGGTTGGTTTATTGGTGTAAGACTTCATTAGATCTTGAATTCGAATATCACATGAGACAAAACGAATAATTTTTATTTTTTTAAAAAAAAAAAATTATACTCATTTTTTTAATTTAAAATAAAGGGTAAAAAAAATAAAATAATACTCATTGTAAAAGTATAACGAATATTAAATAATATTATAATATGATTCTCCAATTTTCCCTCTCACGCATAAAACTGAAGTACATTATTCTTTATTTTTGTTTACATGCAGAAAAATATTGGGAGTTTCCGTTGATTTAAAAATAAATAAATGGAATGAAAAATTTTCAAGACCACAATGTATGCAATCTTTCAATAAAATGTTACTCATATTTTTCTTATTTAATATTTTACTCGTCTTTAATATAAGAAAGGCCTAGTCTACTTTTTTTTAGGATAAATCAACGAGGCTAAATAAATTAGTTAGTCATAATATATAGTGTGTTTTATTAGATTATATATAGTTTATAAGTCAGCCAAACTAGTTTAGAGAAAAAATATATACATATTTTAAAGTAATTGTTTTTAGCTTCCTTAATATTTTCAAAATAGTCAATTAGGTCTTATATTAAGGACATTAGCAAGTATAGTACATGTAGTTCATATAATTATTTTCACATATTATATCACAACAATATCATATAAAATAGCACGAAAAAAAAACTTGTGTAAGCATATAATCTTTAATACTCACTTAATTGGTTTCCTTAATATTTCCAAAATAGTCAATTAGGTCTTATATTAAGGACATTAGGAAGTATATATAGTACATGCAGTTCATATAGTTATATTCACATATTATATCACAACAATATCATATAAAATAGCACGGGGGAAAAAAAAAAAAAAACTTGTGTAAGCATATATTGAACTGCATGAAGAGAGAGAGTGAGAGAGAGAGATGAAGAAGACAACATACTTGTCAACTTGTTGGATCACAAGTTCAGGATGTTGAAGGATATAAGAAGAAATGAGAGTAGGGGCAAGAAGAAGCAAGAAGTGGAACATAAAAATCAACAGAAGTGCCATATTACGTTTTTTGCTTTTAGAGAAACAAGAAAGAGATCGTAGATAGATTATCAATTAGCAGAGTCCGAGGGAATGTTCGACTTGTCCTGCAATGCAATAGCTTTATATATATAAGGACCCAGCTTTAGGATAGATCTTCATTAATCAAACAAAAACATGATAAGTAGTGATCTATGATTTGAGGTTATAACCTAAAGGGATCTAGGCATCTAGCTTAGGCTCCTTGGCCCGTAAAAGTTCTAAGTATACAGTATCGAAAGTTGAACCCTAAATTTTCTGTCTGTTGGTACTCATGAAGGTGGCGGCATCGATTTGCGCATGCAGGCAACATAATATTTCTTAATATATAAATATTAAATACACATACATATAGTCAGTTATGAGGTAGGTTTTGCTGGTTATACACATAGAATAATAAATGATTATATGATTCAATTTGATGGCACATATATATACATATTGCTGCAAATTATGAACGTGCTCGTCACTATTACTGTTGCTTTCATGGCAACAAATAGCATTAGAAATACTCCAATTTGTTTATTTTTTTGTTTATTTTTGGTTGTATAAATGTAGTTTTTAACTTTTTAAAATTTCTGTGGAATCCTTACAACTCTTGACGTAGAATTATAGCCGTCTGTGTCTTATTTAAATATTCAAAAATATTTATTATTAGTTCAAACTAAATAGTAAAGGGTCACAGGATGGATATATGACAAGCCAAGAAATGAAATTTTTTGTCAAAATATTCCTAATTTAGTAACCACAATACGAACAAAATCTTTCGAAGAGACCTTCCTTGGAAGTGAATGGGAGGACAATCTATGTAAATAAATAAATAGAATATACTCACTTTGTTCTTAAATATAAGGGCTACATAATTAATTTACAAAGATTAAGAAATTTAATTATTTTGTAAAAAAATATGTATTGGTTTTCGTAAAATATCTTTTAAATTATTTGAATTGGAAACTATCCCTAGGAATCTCCCCAATAAGTACAATAAGTACTAGTAATAATTTTAAGAAAGAGGGGAAAATAAATCTTTTGTCCTTCAACTTTTTAACAAACTTATAACAATTTGTCAACTATGACTTAGCGTGGCGACTCAGTCTTTAAACTTTTAACTCGCCTATAACTCAACATTTCATTTTTTTTCACTTTTTATATTATTATCTTTCTCTTATATGATAGTCATCCTATATGGAAAATTCTAACTTATGCTTCCTTGGGCTTTGGGCTTTTAAATAGATTTAATTCATTTTAATGATAAAATTCTAGATTTACAGTGCTTCACTATTTTTATCATAACTCTTGAGCCAGATATTCGATTAGCCTCATTCTTGTCTCATATTTCAGATGATTCAGAGTGCTACAAATGTTATCCAGACTTGGAAGCTTAATTCGAACAAGAAGATGGTCAAAATTATATTGGATCCGAGCATACACGTTTTTCAGGATTTTTATTCAGGCCCGAATTTTGTAATTAAAGTCCATTTGTTTTTATTTCTATTTTGGGCCAAACTTTTGGAGCCCTGTTCGTTTTGTAATTAGGTTTTACCCTTGGTCAGACCAACACAATACACATTACGTTTTTACACAATTTCATATTGAAATCAGAAGCATTTGGTTTTCTCTCATCTGTTCATCGTGTTCATGATGAACTTCTTCATTTCTACTCCATTTTGTTCGTATAGCCATGTTGGGCTAAGCTTCTGTGATTAACCTGCAAATTAGGGATTCCAATATTCCAGAGGACTCGCGCTTAAATTAGTAAATGAATTTGTTTTTCTTTTGTATTATTGGATTCAATTTTACTTTCAGATTGGGTGTTAGATTTAATGCCCAGATTGATATCCCAAGAACGTAGGTCGAACTGGGTTACAAAACTGAGCACTGTGCTACCTCACAGTGATCACGCCGTGCGTTCTATCAAATTCTAGACGATCGTCTAGTCAAGGGAGCTCTGAACAAACGCAAAGATTTCGGTTTGTCCAGAATCAATTGGAAGTTTAATCACTATGTTTTTGTCCGATGAAGCTTCTAGAATTTCGAATTCTAAGTTAATCAATTTTTATCTGATTAGTTTCATTTTATGTTCTGTTTTTGTTTTGTTTTGTTTCATTTTCATTGCACTATAAAACCCCCCAAACCATTTGTTGTTTTTCTATTTTTCTTGTTCCTACTGTTCTATTTTAAAACCACATGAATTCCTTTGAGAAATGACTCAGGTTACATTATACTGCAAATTTATATCGAACTTGGTTATTTTGCAAGAGAACTCGACAAATCTCGATCAAAATATGGTGCCACTGTTGGGGAATTTGCATCGGTTTAATCATTAACAATATATTTATTACAATAGATTAGTGTAGTGCAATTTAGGTGGTTCTGGTGACTGGGCAAATTTCTATCTATCCTAGATCACTGTGACCAATTGTTATTTTCATAAGGCATTGGCTGTTTTGAGAAAAAATTACTCCCTTTATGAAGTGTGGTCTTACTTATTTTGGTCAAATTCCATAATCTAGACATAGTTTTTACTGTTTTTTGGTCTCGTGGGACGTAGTCGGTATTTTCAAAGTTATGCTGATTTCTACTAGTGTTTTGGTGATTATGTCTGATTGAGTTGAAATTTGGTGAGATTGAAGAAAAATGTCCTAAGCATCAGGATACATGCTTTGCCATGTAGTCTTGAGATTTTAGCCAAAGTCCATTGTGTAGATCACTTTTTCAATTTTTTTTTTTCAAGTTTTTTTATTTCATTTTTGGGTTTAAGAATAGTGTAGAAATGTTTATGTGAAAATCCCTAAAATTTTAAAAATTATTTGATAGTGTTTCTGAAGTTGTTTTGGTCAATTTCTAGTGTTTTTGTGCTTGAGTCTTTTTAAGTATTTTTGTGTGTCTGCCAAGTTTGTGTGCTTATGATGTATGAGTGTTAGGAGTATTACTAATCCAAAAGACTTATTAGAAAGAGATCCTAAAATAGAAAGAACAATTCTTGATGCTAGAAGAGTTAGTTCAGCTAAGTCATAGGATTAATATTGAACTAGACACTGAAGTTGAGTCTGAAGTTGAGTCTAATTGTGAGCATTTGTTGTGTCCACTCTTTTGATCTTTCTGATAGCTTTTTTATAGTTCTTTTGACAGTCTTGTTGTTTTCACTGATTCTAGTGGCAATTTTGCTAACTCGGAAATTATGGCAAAACAAGTAAATCGTCCTACTTTAAAGGAATTGCCTGCACCTGATGTTAATTATTAGCCTTTGTGCATTACTTATCTTGAACTTATTGCTAACATTGAACTTAAATTTGGTCTTACCCATTTGTTGCCCAAGTTTCATGGTCTAGCAGGTGAATGTCCGCATAAGCATCTGAAGCAGCACGATGAAACCTCAAGCAATTGATGAGGACCACATAAAGCTGAGAGCTTTCCCATTTTCTCTCGATGGTGTGGCTAAGGATTGGTTATATTATTTGCAACCATCATCCATTGGGAGCTGCACTGGGATCCGTACAAGCAGCGGAAGGATTTCATCCATTTTGAAATCTTACGAATCCCATTAAGAGGATCTATCAATGGCATTTAAATCAAGTTCGTTAGAAACCGTACCTATGCAGACTCGTGTGCGTCTCGAAAGTCGTGCATCTCGAACGTCGTGCAATCTTGTTCGATCAAACAGGAGCCGACTCTGCGAATCCACTCCCTCTACCGGTATCCACACCGAATAGTGCTCCAACACGGACGGCAGCGTGCTAGCACCTTCAGTATTTTCGCGTCTCTTCTTTTTTCTCTCTAGGGTTTCTCGCGGTTTTTTTAATACGTCTTGCAAAATGTCCATTAGGTTTTTCAAAACCTGATAGTCGTATTGTATATTCAAAATTAATCCTTATTAATCTTGAAATTTGAATTTGGATTAAAATAATATCTTAATTAAATCTATCCAATAGATCTAATCTAATCTATTTATTTAATCCGAATTAAAAGCCTACTGATTTAATTTATCTCTGTAAATTAAATCTGAGATATGACATCTATCTAGTTAATTAGATCTGAGATACTATATCTCAATTCACATTAAATCAGATATATGATATCTTTATTCGAAAATTAAATCGAGATACAATATCTCTATTTTTTAGATATTTAATTTATCAAATAAATTAAATACAAAACAAATATTATATAATAATATTATAATCTCTATTAAATAATAATATTATATTATTTTAGAATTGAATAATACATATATATATATATATATATATATTCATCCAGGAGCGCCCAAAGACAAAATTCTAAATTTAACTAAATTAATTTTTTTTTTTCTCAATTGTCATTATTCAAAACTACTTGTATAGATATCTATGGACAAACATTCTTCAATTTTGTCAAAATTATAATTTGCTAAAATAGAAAAATGTTTTAATTAAAAATATAATTATATGATTTAAATAAAACTCAAGGTGTTTTATAGTTTATTATATATGTTAAACAAAAAAAAAAGTTATATGATGTAATTTTTTTTTTAGAAGAAATTTATGTGAGTTAAAAAATTCATTTAATATTAATAAAATTTAAAAAATCTAAAAAATCTATTATATCCTGAAAGAAATTAAATGAGTTTTATTTTTATTTTTATAAAAATAGCGTAATGGATATCAACATTGATACTTAATAACATAAATCCGGCAGCTTGATGATATATTTGTTAATTAAATGATCTATTGCTTATATGGATATAGGCCTTTCGTAGGTCAAATTGCTCCTTAACCTATTACTAAATTGTCCTTCCTCAAGCTTCTTAAGTTATCTTTTTTTTTTTCAACAAGTCCCATATTTATATAATCAATAGATCATTTAATTAACAAGGTGATCAAGGACATAAGCCTTTCTTTCCTGCTTGAGAACAATTCTCAAGTTTATAAACCAGTCAAGAAAGTTTGTCTCATTAAGTTTGTCCTTCTCAAGGACCGATCTTGATGATAGTGTTGCGGTGTTACTATTCGACATGATTCTACAATTAAAAGATATGCAAAGTTAGTTAATAATCTCCCATTTGAATTAACAACCCTCATTATAATTAGTGGGCTAAGATCCATATTTGGCTTAAAATTAAGTCCGCTTTTGGCGGGACGCTTAACATCAAGTTATTTAGGTAGGCAACCCTTTTGCCAATTAGATCACATGTAACTCTTAGATCTTTATGGGATTTGATCATCATATGACCAACACGTTTAATCCCATCTAATGCCTTGAGATCCAAAACCGTTTTGATAATCTCAATTAAGTCAAGACAATAATGAATGTTGAGTATCACCATTACCCACGCTTGTCTCACCAAGATAACTCAAATGCATCCACTTTGGTGGAACATACAAATGGGCGATCTAGGTTTTGACAAGTATTCATTAATTGATGGCATTACGACTTAAGATTTGATTTAGAGGGTATATTCCTATTAATTCTATTAATCCCATTTATATGAATGCAATTACTATTGTATCTCATATAAACTCTAAATTAATCATGCAATGATCTAATCAAAACATAATTAAAATTGTGACACAACATGGCTCATCAAACCTAAAGTCCTCTCAAGCCAATGAGAAGACTCCTCTAAATAATAAAAGGAGAAATACATCAAGAGAAACCTCGTTTAAACATTGAGGGGAGTGAGATGAGAAGAGAATGTGCAACAAGAATATTTAGAGAGAGAGGCATGGCTCACAGGCCATATTTAAATAATACAACACTTGTAAATTCTAGAGCCATGTTCACCATACCCAAACAAATTTGAATAATTAATCACAACAAATATTAATTCATCCAATATGAAAGAAAATATCATGATTAAATTATCTAGTATATTAAATTCACATATTGATTGAATTTAATACAATGAATCATATTCATTACTTGATTGTTAGAGTCCATTACTTGTCAACCAAGTCATATTAAATTCACATGTTTATTGATTGATTGAATTTAATACAGTGAATCATATTCATTACTTGATTGATTGGAGTTCACTACTTGTCAACCGAGTCACATTAAATTCAAGTCATGATATTATATTACATTAATATAATATCATGATTTAAATTTTTGCGCTACGAACAATCAGCCGGGGTCCCTACAGCGGTCCCGCTAGCCGGTTAGCGGGCAGGGTCAAGGGGCAGCGCCCCCGTTAGAAATTTTTTTGTTTGTTTTTCAAAACAGCATAATCGATTTTCCAAAATTGTTTTCAAAAATTGTTTACAAAATTTCAAACCCCATAACGCGAGCGTGATCGATGTCCAACCCTAGCGTGATAGAGTTTCCAAGCGATTCAGAAACGCGACCTAGGTATGAACGTGTGATCTTCACATATTTCCGTTACTTATCTGAGCGTTTCATATCCATACGAAAACAGTCACAAATCTGACTAGCAATCCGTAGAAATCCTAACATGAATGCATGATTTAAATCCTAACGCGAACATCCGATTCAATCGATAACATAATTAGGTTCTAGCACACATATTGATTTCAATGCATACACAGATTCGGTTTATTGCATATATCACATATAATCGCATACAGAAAACCCAATCTAAACGCACGGTTGACCTGGCTCTGATACCACTATTGGGATTCGTACATGCAGCGGAATTATAAAACTTTTACGAATCCCAAAGAGGATCGCTCAACTGCGTTTAAATCAAGGTTCATTAGTAAACCGTACCTATGCGAGAGATTGAGAGTTTCGTTCGATCCGGTCTGGTGCGCATCTCCTTGTTCGTGCGCCTCAACCGTCGTACATCTTGAACGTGGTGCCATCTTGTTCGATCAAACAGAAGCATCCTTTTCAAGTCTCTTCCCTCTACCGGTATCCACACCGAACAACTCTCCAACACGTACGGCAGCGTGCTAGCGCCTTCTCTTTGTGTCTAACGTTTTTCTCTCTATGCGAGGGATTAAGAGTTTCGTTCGATCCGGTCTGGTGGGCATCTACTTGTTCGTGCGCCTCAACCGTCGTACGTCTTGAACGTGGTGCCATCTCGTTCGATCAAACAGAAGTAGCCTTTTCGAGTCTCCTCCCTCTACCGGTATCCACACCGAATAGCTCTCCAACACGTACGGCAGCGTGCTAGCGCCTTCTCTTTGTGTCTCACGTTTTTCTCTCTAGGATTTCTTTTTGCGGCTTGTCTCAATTCATTTTCTTCTTTTTAATACAACTAGATCATCATCCTTTTATAGAGTTTCTAAAACCCTAATTAGCCGTATTGAAATATTCAAAATAAATCTTAATTAATTGTTGAATTCGAATTTGGATTAAGTAATATATCAATTAAATCTGTCCAACAGATCTAATCTAATCTATTCATTCAATCCGAATTAAAAGCCTTGTGATTTAATTTATCATTATAAATTAAATCTAAGATATGATATATATCTATTTAATTAAATCTGAGATACCGTATCTCAATTAAATTAAATCTAAGATATAATATCTCTCTTCGAAAATTAAATGTGAGATACTATATCTCTATTCATTTTTGGTAGTTAATTTATCAAATAAATTAAATACAAAACAAATAACATTTAATTTCAAAATATATATATATATATATATATCCTTAATAGATTAAACGTTGCATTCATTAAATCTTAAGCATATCTAAGATTCAATGAATCTGGACACTAATACTCGTGTTGGACTATTCTTATGTGTGACCCTGCATGCCCACATGAGATTGGCAGTGGGCCAATACTGTACCAGCCCACAAGTCGCAAGCGGCCTCTAGTAAGACATTGCGACTACCCAATTCATATGAGGATCGATAATACGATACAACCTATCATACAACCTTGTCACGTCCCTTTTGTCACGCGATAATTTGGTCAAGGATGAGGCATGAATAATGTCAACTTCCTGTTCTTGACCACTACTTTCTCGATTCTCGAGTAGTCTAATTGAAATGGAAACTCCTTTCCATCGTAGTATGGCCATATGTTTCTCAGACTTACTCATTGAGGGGCCCAGTATCATCTCTCTACAAATGTGAGGGACAAATTTGATCTTGACCATTCACATTCCTTCGCATGAAAACCACTGATCCCGATCCAAGCCTTTATCATCACCCGGTCAAAGGTGACTTTTGACTAGGTCAAGATCAGCGACTCATCATGTAGGAAGGGAGGAAGAAGACGGGTGTTCGTCGAGTGTAGGCCGGTGGGGGTGCCCGGCAACGTCATGCCATGCACTTGACTCGGACCATGGTGGGTTTGTGAGTGGGACTTGGAAGGAGGTCGGTGGAGATGTGAAGGGATTTGGGGAGGGAGGAAGATGAAAATAGACAAATAAAGGTATAACTTTGAATGTGAACCGACACAACTTTGTTGACTCGAAGTTAAACTTAGTTGTACTGGGCCCACAGGAGTGGCCTACCAAATCTACTTCATGCACAAATTATTTATTTTAAAGGTTGGGGCGTACCTGACTAGCATTCCGTGGGCCTTCCCGTATTTCCGTTTTGGAGTCATAATGCTTTGAAGTATGCCATAGCATGGCTCCTGCTGGACCCGTTCCCTTCTACTGTGGTGTGAAAGAACTACAAAATTGGGCTACCTCCCAATAGCGCTTGCATTAAAGTCTTCAGCCAGACATAGTGCTTGTTGCTTAGGGTGATATGAGGTCAATAGCCATCTTTTCTCTCAAAATTGCATCTAACCAGTAATGTTTAACTCTCTAACCGTTGACCCTGAAGATGTTCCCGGTTTTTGGATTTTCGAGCTCAACTGCGCCTATGATGTCAAGGCATCGATCACAAAGGGTCCTGCCCACCTGGAGTTCAGCTTTCCTGGGAACAATTTCAGGCGAGAGTTGTACAACAGTACTTTTTGGCCTACTTCGAAAGTCCACGGGATCAGTCGCGTATCGTGCCATCGTTTAACCTTCTCCTTGTAAAGCTTTGCATTTTTATATGCGTGCAATCGAAACTCTTCCAGTCCATGCATTTGTAACAGCCATTTGTCTCCTGTGATGGTGGAGTCCATGTTCAGTTGTGCTATTGCCCAATAGGCCTTATGTTCCAATTCGACTGGAAGATGACAGGCTTTCCCTAACACCAGTTGATAGGGTGAGACCCCTAAAGGTGTTTTATATGCAGTGCGGTATGCCCATAAGGAATCGTCGAGCTTATCAGACCAATCTTTACGATTAGGATGAACTAACTTTTCCAAGATACGTTTTACCTCCCTATTTGAGACCTCTTCTTGACCATTTGATTAAGGGTGGTAAGCTGTAGTGATTTGATGATTAACTCCATATTTAGCAAGCAGGGCCGCAATCTAATTATGGCTCGAGGAGTACCAAATTTTGTGAAAATCTGCTTCTTCAAAAACTTGCTAACAACTCTGGAGTCAATTGTTGGCAGGGCGGCTGCTTCAACCCATTTAGAGACGTAGTCAACGACAACTAGTATGTACCGGTTGCCCTTCGACGGAGGGAAAGGGCCCATGAAGTCGATGCCCCATACGTCAAACAATTCCACTTCTAAAATAGGTGTTAGAGGCATTTCATGCCTTCGAGATACGTTCCCAGTCCTTTGGCATTTGTCGCATTTGGACACAAATTGATGGGCATCCTTGAAAAGGGTTGGCCAATAGAATCCAGACTGAAGCACCTTAGTGGCTGTACGGACACCTCTGTAATTGCCCCCATAAGGGGAGGAATGGCAGTCTCTCAAGATATCTTCTGATTCGTCGTCCGGTATGCAACGTTGAAGCATCTGGTCAGGGCATTGTTTGAACAAGTATGGCTCGTCCCAGAAAAACTTCATGCTGTAATACATGAACTTTTTCTTTTGGTGGTATGTTAAATCTGTAGAGACTTCCCCTGTGACTAAAAAGTTCATGATATCTGCGTACCATGGTGTGTGGATGCATTCAATGGCGTAAAGTTGCTCATCTGGGAAGAATTCCTGAATTGGGATGCTAGGCTTATCTGAGGAGGGTCCTTCCAGTCGTGAGAGATGGTCCGCTACTTGGTTTTATGTCCCCTTCTTGTGATGAATTTCCACGTTAAACTCTTGAAGTAGCAATACCCATCTGATCAGTCTTGGTTTATCATCCTTTTTCGCTAATAGATATTTGATGGCTGAGTGGTTCGTGAAGACTATCACCTTAGTGCCTACCAAGTAGGATATAAATTTTTCAAATGCAAATACCATTGCCAACATCTCTTTTTCCGTGGTGGTGTAATTTATCTGGGCACTGGATAGAGTTTTGCTTGCATAGTGGATGGAGTGGAACATCTTATCATGTCTTTGACCCAGTACTGCTCCAACTGCTGAATCACTAGCGTCGCACATTAGTTCAAAGGGTAAATTCCAGTCAGGGGCTAATATGATTGGGGCATAAATAAGCTTTTCCTTGAGGGTTAGGAATGCCTCCATGCAGGCTGTATCGAACTAGAATGGAGTATTGAGTTCGAGCAGTGCACATAACGGCTTGGAAATTTTGGAGAAGTCTTTAATGAAGCATCGGTAAAAACCAGCATGTCCCAGGAAGCTCCTGATTCCTTTTACTGTGGTAGGTGGTGGCAATTGCTCAATGACAGCTATCTTTGCACGATCAACTTCAATCCCTTGTTTAGAGATTTTGTGCCCCAGTACCACTCCTTCTATTGCCATAAAGTGACATTTCTCCCAATTGATCACCAGATTTGTTTCTTCACAGTACTGAAGAACTGACTCAAGGTTTTGTAAGCAGTCATCGTATGATTTCCCAAATACTGAAAAGTCGTCCATGAAAATTTCTATGAATTTTTCTACCATGTCAGAGAATATTGCCATCATGCAGCGTTGAAATGTGGCTGGCGCATTGCATAGTCTGAAGGGCATTCGCTGGAACGCGAAGGTTCCATACGGGCATGTGAAAGTGGTTTTGTGCTGGTCTTGGGGTGCTACAGCGATCTGATTATATCCGGAATAACCATCCAAAAAGCAGTAGTACTCCTTGCCAGCCAGCCTGTTCAGCATTTGATCAATAAATGGTAATGGAAAGTGGTCCTTGAGGGTGGACTTATTAAGTCTCCGATAGTCCATGCAAATTCTCCATTCGGTGACCTTGCATGTGGGAATTAGTTCATTCTTGTCATTTTCCACTACGGTAATTCCTCCCTTCTTGGGTACGCACTGTACGAGACTAACCCACTTACTGTCAGAGATGGGGTAGATAATTCCTGCATCCAACCATTTGATAATTTCCTTCCGCACTACTTCCTTCATGATGGGGTTTAACCTTCTTTGTTGTTCCACCGAGTTTCCACATCCTTCTTCAAGGCGTATTTTATGCATGCATAGGGATAGACTGATCCCTTTTATGTCAGCTATTGTCCATCCGAAAGCTTTTTTGAATTTGGTAAGCACCGCCAGAAGTTGGGTTTCATGATCATTAGTGAGGTGTGCGGAAACAATTACTGGAAAAGTTTGATTATCTCCTAGATACACGTACTTCAAGTTGTCGGGCAGAGGCTTGAGATCCAAAGTTGGTGGTACATCTATGGATGGTTTGACCGGGTGCTTCCGATGTTGGTCACTTTCCAATGATTCGAACATAGTGCTTTTTACCAAGTTGTGGTGGATATGATCCTTACCGCTTAGCATTGCTGCCTGACCGATAACTTCATCACCTGTTTCTAGGTCTAGCTCTCCGGTTGCCCTGCCATATGATTCTTGAAAGGCCTCCTGTATAACTTTGTCCACTGTATCTAGCGCAGAGCATGTTTCTATATCGTCTAGGTGTTGTATTGCTTTGCATAGGTTGAAATTGACTACCTTGTCACTTATCTTTAGTGTAAGTTCCCCTTCATGTACATCCATTAATGTCTGCCCCAAAAGCTAAGAATGGTCATCCCAGAATGACTGGCAAATTGTATCCATCATCTTGATCATGTATAATGAAGTCCACGGGGAACATCATTTTTCCGACTTGGATCAGGACGTTTTGGATTTCACCTATTGGGTAGATCACGGTTCTGTCCGTTAATTGCAAGTTTTCCATAGCAAGTTTCTCGTTACTGGTGGTTAGTCGTTGAGACACTAGTCTTGGCATTAGACTTACTTAGGATTCTGGATCGCATACTGCTCTTATGGTAAGTTGATCGTCTATTGTGAACGAAATCTCAGAGTGACCTGCACCGTGCAGTTTGAGTGATCTTCCTGGAACTGAAAAATTGCTACATGTATGGGTCAAAAGGATTATCTCAAGTCCCATCAGTTCTTCCTTCTGGGATAGGGTGTCTTTAAGGAACTTCACATAGGTAGGCATTTGTCCCACAGCTGCTGCTGGTGCCATGTGAATGTGGAGTTGTTGTATTAGCTCTATAAACTCTCGAAAGTGCTTATTGGAGATTTGTGGGGGCATTTGATCTTGTCTGGTAGTTACGTTATGTCCTGTCAACTCAGTAGTACCACTCCCCAGTGACTCTGGTATGTGTTTGCTGATCTCCACCGAAGGAAAACATGTTGTAGCATTATCCATCAAGTTATCCTGTCGTGGCGTGACCCCCTGCTCGTTACTTTTGGTCATTGCACCCGTTTTGCTGTGAAGTAATGGTTCCGGGCATTTCTTAGTGAGTGCTACAATTTGACTGACTTGGTTTCCTAACTTTTGAAGGATGAGCTGCTGACTTAGAATTTCTGAGTTATTTCTCGCCATGTGGTCCTTCAAAATGTCAACAAGGTCCCCTTTTGGGTCCAAGTTTCCTGACAGTGGTTGTGGGCTAATGAGTCTTGGGGATTGGCTTGTGCGACATCCTGATTAATTCTTCGATGGCGCTGGTCAAAACTGTCACCTGGGCTGTAAGGGCAGTTAGTGCGTTTGACATGCTGATGCTAGCTACTTCCCTATGTTTGATTCTGCTGTTGTCAACCAAATGATAACCTTGTTCTGTTATCCTTTCCAACAGCTGGCATGCTTTGTTGTATGGCTGCATGAGGATAGATCCATTTGCGCAGGCATCCACAAATGAACGTGTTTCGCCATTTAGCCCACTGTAAAAGGTTTCCAGTTGCAGTCCATTTTGCGGGCATCTACTCAGCAGATTCTTGAATCGGTCCCAAGCTTCGTGGGCCAGTTCCTCCGACTGTTGCTTGAAGCTAGCTATATCTTTCCTCAATTGTGCATTCCTTGTTGGTGGGAAGAAGTTAAGCAGGAAGCTTCTAACAAGATTCTCCCAGGAGGTAACTGAGTTGACTGGTAAATTGCTGAGCCACTTTCGAGCCTTATCTCGTAAAGAAAAAGGGAACATCTTAATTCGAATGGCATCGGGCGTGACTCCTGGGATGATGAATGAGTTACAGATCTCCATGAAGGTCTTGAGGTGTAGGTGCGGATCTTCGGATGGAAATCCTCCAAATTGTCCGGTTGCATTCAGCATCTGAATCATGACACCTTTAATTTCAAAGTGTCCTTCATTGAATGTTGGCGGTGTGATGGCCGAATTCATCTTGTTTAGATCTGGAATTCCAAATTCCATGATGGCCTTGTCACATATGGGTTTGGAGGTGGAGGGACCTGGTTATCCCCGTTTATCAGTATCTGCTCTCGTTGATTCTGCTCTAGGTTGACAGGCATATCCGCCATGTTCGCTGAGTCAAAAGGTTGACTTCTTCGCTTCTGCTTCCTGCGCCTTTGCTTGTAGGTGCATTCTATCTCAGGATCGTAAGGCTCTTAGTTGGCTGAAGGCGAATTGCGCATGCACTATAGAATGTACCTGAAAATCAAGAACAGAAAAAAATGAGCTTCTGATTACATAAATCACAACTATTAAGCAAAAGGGGCGTCGTCCATAAGGGTATCAACAGTCCCCAGCAACGGTGACAAAAACTTGTTGGTCGATTTCCTTGATGGCAAGTGAACCAGTCGAACAAGTAATAAAGTAAAAGTAGAGTATCGTCCCACAGAGACTGAGATACCGAAGAGTGACGCTCAATTGCTATGATAGTTGCAATCAAAAAGTACATGTAATTGGTTTGAGAAGTTTTTGATGATTACGCTAATAACAGAAGTAAACAAAGTAAGTTTAAGAAGATATCAGTAAGAAGTTAGGCTGAACTCGGACTCCTCCTTAAGTGCATAATTCCCCCAGTTGCTCTACCCATTGCTATAGCTTTTATACTGCACAGCTTCCGCAATTGCTACAGCATAGCTACTAACTACAAAGCTATTCGATTAACCTACCGCTATGATCTATCGAAGCTTCTGCATCCGATACATATGATATTAACTATACTCCTTCCATATTCCTATGGCAACTTTCTAGTTTTATCTGCATTATACTCAGGGTGTACTGGTTATGAGAGGTAGACCCATTCCTGAAGCCTACAATAAATAGGTCAAGCCTTGCACCGGCTGCCTAGCAAACCCTGTTTTTCAGAGGTCTAGCCTCGGCTCCTTGCTAGTAAGCCGAGACCACAGGTCTAGCCCTTAGATTCCTCTAATCGACTAGTAGTTAACTTACTGATAAGCAAACCGAATCTATTAAATTAAGAACTTGCAACTGGGTTCATACACGCTTAAAAATTTATCCTCGTTCAGTCATCAGAAAGTTAGTTCATGACTAACGAAGGAAACACAAAATAGATAGTAACAGAATGACCCATGATCTAACTACTGAAATTAAACAATTGAAAATAGAAAGCTTGACGGCGTTCTGACGGCGCGGACGAAGCCCTGTCACGTCACCACTCCACGTCTTCTACCCTTTGTCTTACTGCGCGGAAGGATGCTGGGTTATCCTGGAATTCTCATGCTAGTGAAGTCTCTCACTCTTCTTTTGAGTTGGCTGAATGTGAAATCTCGTGTTGGCTCTGTGCGATTCTCCTTCCAGGGTTGTCCTGCGTTTCCTTTTATATTCAGACTTTCGTGTGACGCAAGTTAAGCTAGCTGGGCTTTCCAAATATGTTGAGATCTATCGCATCTTCTTGTTGTAAATTGATTTTGCGGATCCTGCAGGATTCTTCAAATCTTTCCATTTTGATCCTCCGCATCTTCTATTTCATTATGTCAGCAATCTACCTGTTGATCTCGATCTTTTATTTCTATTCCTGAAATCAGCTAGATAAAAGGGTCAGAAAATATGCCGCATAGCATTGCTTCCTTTACTTTGCTATAGTTTTCGTGATGCTTTTTATTGCCTTTCGAGTTGCGGTCGGAATGCTATAGCATCGTATCAGCTTTGCTATACATTCTTTAAAACAATGTAATTTGCTCTTCTTAGCACATGTTCAGGATGTAAATGGTTTCCATCCTTCAGTTCCTTATATCATGAATATATGCCTTTTTGCTTGGATTGTTTGCAGTTTAAGCTTTCATTCACCATTCAATTCGGTCATGAAATACAGGGAAAACATGGTATAATTTGTGTTCATCAGTGACTCGAGTTGCCTTGCATGACTCGAGTCATATTTCTATTCCAAACTTCTGACTGCTCTCTGTGTTATTTTTGACTCGAGTTTGTCGACCTGACTCAAGTTGCTACAAAGCTTCACAAATAACATTAGTGTTAGGAAAACACATGACTCGAGTTATTTTGTTAATCACTCGAGTTATGCCAGTAACTAGACATATATCAGAATCAATATCAGATATGAGAATTTACTGATTTAAGCTTGAATACTCCTGTAAAACAATATGTAGACACTCCGAATCTTAAGTTAGTAACTGTAGATCATCAGAAAAACATATAACTAACATTGGGTAGGATTGACTTACAGTTCATTGGGATTTACCATTCCCAATTCTCTCCTTATGAAATAGAATTGTTCTTTGGCCAATGGTTTGGTGAAGATGTCAGCAAGTTGGAGATGAGTTGGGATGAACATGACCTGACATCCTTCTTCTGAACATAATCCCTTATGAAGTGATGTCTCACATCAATATACTTGGTTCGAGTATGTTGCACTGGATTCTTAGCCAAGCTTATTGTGCTAGTGTTGTCGCACAATATTGGGATCTCCTTTAAGTTGATTCCCAAGTCAGATAATTGTTGCTTGAGCCATAGGACTTGTGCACAACAACTTGAGGTAGCCACATATTCAGCTTCAGTGGAAGACACATCCACACTTGTTTGCTTCTTGCTGAACCAAGAGACAAGTGAGCCACCAAGAAATTGACATTGGCCACTTGTGCTCTTCCTATCGGTCTTGTATCCGGCATGATCTCAATCTGAATATGCCACAAGATGTTCTGGTTGACCTTTTGGAAACCACAAGCCAAGGGTTTTTGTGTCTGCAAGATATCTGAAGATCCTCTTCACATTCTCAGCATGCGATTCCTTGGGAGTAGATTGAAATCTTGCACACATCCCCACACTTAATTGGATATCAGGGCGACTTGCTTTGAGATAGAGCAATGACCCAATCATTCATCTGTGTCTTGTGATATTGAAGTCCTTGCCTTTTTCATCAGCATCCAAAGTAGTGGTTGAGCTTGTAACACCCCGAATTTTTGACCCTGAGAATTAAGAATAAGCTAAAGTGGGCAGACGACTAAGCCCAGTTCAGGAAGAGTCCCAAGAATGTCGAGAGTTAGGAAGCCCCTCTGGGATTAAGTAACTCGACCATACGGGTCAGTAGACCTTGTATGCATAAGCCATGGAATTAAGGTGCCAGTGAAAATGGGACACAGAAGGTCTATACGGTGTAAATCCGATGGAAAAGATACCACCCACTATGTCCTGGGGTATAGGACAATTAGTTGAGCGAAGATATGCTGGTATAAGTAAGTACACAACATTTTCAGGGTAGTTGGGTATGCCCTGCGTTTTTTTAGCAAACATCGATATTCGTGAAGAAAACCCGAGTAAAACCCGGGCAGAATCTCGAGCAAGTACCGATAAAGTAACTTTAATAAAGTAGTGTCATGATGATTAATGATGACATGCTTTTGTGTTGGCCAAATAGAATGGTGACACGTGTCCCTTCATGATTATAAAAGACAAAGAGTAATGATGCTAGTAGGACACGTGGCGTTTTGGGATTGGATGTTTGACTTTTTGGCACCACAAAGTACGAGGTAATTATGAGACATTAAAATATACATTTCTCACTCCCCAAGAATGTAAAAAAACGTGCAGCCACATCAGGGGATAGAAAAAGCTAATTTAAACACATATAAAAGCCCAATTTCAAGGCCAAAGACTTGGGGAAGTGTTGACCAACGAAGGGGAACCGTCCGGGATACTAAAATATAGATTTCTAGATCCCCAAGGTACTATATTCCATCCACCTGTGGTCAGGGAGAAGAGATTGATGATCCGGGCCCGCACAAGTCCATTTGTGGGGCTCAAGTTACGAGGAAAAGTGTAACCAGCAAAAAGAGCGAAGCGGGACCGGGTAGGATTTCTCGGAGGTGGGCCCAGACCCTGAGCACAGAGAGGAGGGCAAAATTTTAGTGGGCCAGGAAAGAGAGAAAATATCTTGGAGGAAGAGAAAGATGTCACATCAAGTAATTATGAAGAGAGAGAGAAAAAAAATAAAATAATCAGAATTAATCTGGACCACACAATTTAAATCTGACGTGACAATGGAATGGCATGTAATTATGACTCTAAAAGGGTAATTATGACATATCTTGGGGTAGATCACATGGCTCCCACGGGTTGGAAGAAGTGAAGTGCAAAATGACTGTTTTACCCCTGGGCCAAAAACCTACAACTAGTAATTCCAGAGACCACCACCAGGGGCAATTTTGGAATCTGATTTTTTGGCATAAAAAGGCGCACCCATCTCCCAAGAATTCTCTAGAATTCTTGAGAATTTAGTAAATAAATTATAATTTAATCCAAGGAATTTTCCCGACCGTTGGATCGTGATCAAGGTTGGATAGGGCCCCACTTTTTGAGTCTATATAAGGACAATTCCCCACCCATTTTTGCTGCCCAAGGACGTGCTAAAGGAGTAGGAGGAGAGGGAGCAGCTGAAGTCTTGGTTCAAGAAGGAGCGGAGGTGATAGGCAACCGAAATTCCAAGGTAAGCATCTCACCGACAAACTTGAAGTTCTTGCTTCTGCCCTATAGTGATTTTCGTGGAGTTGCAGTAGGATTTTGGTATTTTTAAGGTTTCCAATGAGTCCAAAACGTTATTTTGTGTGGGGATAAGCCAAGGTTACTTTTTCAGAACCCGAAAAGCCTTAAGTCTTAAAGTTATAAAATCTTCCGATTCTGGTGTTTCTGGGCAGTGAAGACAAATCGGTATATTTAAAATAGTAAATGAACTTGGTTTAGTACATGGTGAAATTATACATCCTAAGGAGGATTTTCAAATAATATTTTTTGTCATTTGGATTTTCCAACCGAGAGTTCTTTAAGGTTGAAAATGACCTAAAAACCTGGACTCTGTCTCGGACCAGTGGCTAATGTTTGGGAATAAGGGCAAGTTTCAAACCCATATGACATTAGTAATTATTTTTCATATAAAATATACATCTTAAGGGTTCCATGGACACTGATTTCATGTCAATATTATTTTTATATAATATATTAAAAATCGGCAAAGTAGGGTCAGAAATTCTGGAAATTCTGGTGCTATGCAAATTTTAGGAAACTTGAAGTAAAGTTTGAATGGGAGATTGAAAGCATGATGTTTGGCTATTTTTAGGGTGATAGAACGTGTGGCACACATATTTAGTACCGAGAAGGGAGTTTGCGGATTACGAGAAGTGCCAGGTAGTAACTGTTGACTTACATACTCTATGTTACTCTTGCATGTGTGTTTTATCATGATGTAGGGATTGGGCTGTAGCACCTAGTGGGCTATGTGTCCTTGGGTTGCTGCTGCCGTCTAGAGTGTGTCGGGCTATGGTACCTATTGGACTGCGTGTCCTTAGGTTACTGCGGAGGCCCTTAGCATGTAGGGTAGGTGGTACCTATTGGACTGCGTGTCCTTAGGTTACCACAAAGGCCCAAGTTGTGTGAGGTAGGTGGAGCCTATGTGACTATGTGTTCATAGGTGGCTACTAAGACCTCTTGGGGTTGGTAGTTAGGGTCGGCCGCCCTAGGTACTGAAGCCCCAGTATCACTGCAGCTCCGGGAGCTTGTCTTGACCAGGAGGTCCTTCGGATTGTGCCCGAGGCAGAAATACATGCCAGTTTCACTGTGCCAGAGGTAGAATTATTCTTCCTGTTTGTGATTGGCATTACATGCATTGCATACATATTGTATATGAGTCTACCAGTTACTCTGGGGTTCAACTTTGAACTCCATACTGGTTTCAAAGATACAGGTGTAAGGCAGTAGGCTGGTTGGACTGTGGAAAAGATAAGGGTAAGAGTGATGAAGCTGAAGATTGAAGACATATGGAATGCCTTATCTTATTTTGTATGTTTTCATTTGGATGACTGTATGATGTATACTTACTATACAGTATTTACTTTGGACGATTGTACCCTTAACCCTACGGGGACTACTTTATGTACTTGTTTGTACCTTTACCAGTATATTGTAAGTTGTCCAAACCGATCATATGCTCTTCTGCGCACACTTTGATACATGATTAAAATGACTAATTAACAAATGAAAGGTAATAAGTGGAAAGGATCCCTCTAACCCGCCACCCGAAAAGGCGAGGCCAGTAGGGGTGTAATAGAGCTCATTGGAGTATCAGGTCCATTGCATTGATCCATCCCAAACTTCTTCAGCAGATCATTGAGATACTTGGTCTGAGATATGAAGATTCCATCTTTCCTTTGCTTGATTTGCAGACCAAGGAAATAGTTGAGTTCTCCCATCATGGACATCTCAAACTCTCCCTGCATATTCTTAGCAAACTCTTCACACAAAACATCATTAGAAACACCAAATATAATGTCATCAACATATATTTGAACAATTAAAATTTCACCAAGCTTATTACTCTTTATGAAGAGAGTTGTATCTGCTTTTCCTCTAACAAATCCTTGATTAAGAAGGAATTTGCTTAATCGCTCATACCAAGCTCTAGGAGCTTGCTTAAGGCCATAAAGGGCTTTCTTGAGGCGATAAACATGATCTGGATAATGATCACATTGAAATCTAGAAGGTTGTTTAACATAAAATTTTTCCTGAATAAAACCATTTCAAAATGCACTCTTTACATCCATTTGATAGAGTTTGAATCCTTTGACAAAAGCAAAGGCTAGAAGAACTTTTATAGCTTCCAATATTGCCACTGGAGCATAAGTTTCTTCATAATCAATTCCTTCTTCTTGATTATAGCCTTTTGCAACCAATCTTGTCTTGTTACAGACAATGATTGCATATTCATCACGTTTGTTCTTGAATACCCATTTAGTGCCAATGACCAGATGGTCGTTAGGCCTAGGTACCAAATCCCAAACTTGATTTCTATCAAATTGATGTAACTCCTCTTGCATTGCTATCACCCAATCATTGTCTGAAAAGGCTTTATCAATTTTAGAGGGTTCAATCTCTGATATAAAGGCAGAAAAAGTTACTTCATTCAAAGTACTATTTCTAGTCCTTACACCTTGATTTACATCACCTATCACTTGGTCCAAAGGATGATTCCTAATGAACCTCCAAGCTCTAGGCTGCGATTGACCGGGGTTTTCTAAAGTATTTTGAGGATCACCCTCGAAAACATTTTCAGGATTTTCAATAGAGGCAGGATTAGTTTTCGAAAAGAATTGATTTTTGAAAACATTTTCCTCATCATCATCCAAGGATTTATCAGCGTTGGATTCACAGAATACAACATGCATAGACTCTTCAATAATACAAGTACGAGTAGTAAAGACTCTATAAGCTTTACTTCTATATGAATAACCCAAAAATATACCTTCATCCGCTTTGGGATTGAACTTTCCCAAATTATCCTTACCATTATTGTGGATGAAGCACTTACAGCCGAAAACATGCAGATGAGCTAAATTTTGCTTTCTTCCCTTATACAGCTCATAGGGAGTTTTGCTCAACTTCTTTCGGAGATATGCCCGATTCGAGATGTAGCAAGCCGTACTCATTGCATCAGCCCAGAATACTTGGGAAGTATTGTTTTCATTCAGCATAACTCTTGCCATCTCAGTGAGGACTCGATTCTTTCTCTCCACAACACCATTTTGTTGAGGTGTCCTCGGGGCTGAGAAGTTTTGATCAATTCGCATGTTGTCACGAAACTCCACAAATGCATGATTTTTGAATTCTCTTCCATGATCAGTTCGAATTCCTGAAATAGATAACCCTTTCTCGTTTTGGACCTTCTTAGTAAAAACAACAAACTGATCAAATGTTTCATCTTTAGAGGATAAGAATATAGTCCAAGCAAATCTAGAGAAATCATCGACTATGACCAAAGTATAAAGATTGCCACCAAGGCTTTTTACTCTAGTTGGTCCAGCTAGATCCATATGAAGTAGTTGGAGAGGTCTATTAGTTGAAATTTCATTTTTAGATTTGAAAGATGATTTGGTTTGTTTCCCTTTTTGACAAGCATCACAAATCATGTCATTTTTAAAACAAAGTTTTGGAACACCAATTACTAAATCCTTTTTAAGTAATCTGTCAAGTTGGATCATATTGACATGAGCTAATCGCTCTTGCCAAAGCCAACTTTCTTCCAGGTTACTAATAAAGCAATTTTCAGAAGTAATTCCATTGCAATTACTAGAGAGGTTTAAGGTGTAACAGTTGTTAGTTGTCTACATGTTTTGATGATAACTGACAATTGTAAACAAAATGGGAAGTTTTCTTTTGGTAAGTTGAAAAACTTACTGTCAAAGGAAAACTCGAGTTTTGGTTCAAAACTCGAGTTTCGATTTTACTGAGAAAATCCTGAAATAAGCAAAACCGCCAGTTTTCTGAGTAAACTCCAGTTTTCACCATACAGAGACTTCTCAATATTTTCTAGAAAAGATAAAACTTCAGTTTTCATTGAAAACTCGAGTTTTGGTCATACAAAGAGTCTCCAAAATTTTAAGATTGTGAAAACTCCAGTTTTGGTACAAAACCGCCAGTTTCCAATTTGGCATGAGTTTTCCAAGTTTTACTAAGATTTGTGAAAACTTGATTTTTTGTTCAAAACTCGAGTTTTGACTTGGCCGAGAACTCTCAAAGTTTACACAGTTTTGAAAACCGCCAATTTTGGTGAAAACCTCCAGTTTTGACTTAGCACAGTTTTTCTCAAAGTTTTCATGATTAAATGAAAACTCGAGTTTTGATTGAAAACTCAAGTTTTGTCCTAGCAGAGAGCATTCATGTTTTACCTAGATTTAAAACCGTCAATTTTCATGAAAACCTCCAGTTTTTATTTGGCCTAGTTTTCTTTAAGTTTTCATACTTAAATGAAAACTCGAGTTTTGGTTTTGGAAACTCGAGTTTTGGCCAACTGAGAGAGCACCGCAGTTTTTTCGAGTGATTTAAAAACCGCCAGTTTAGAATGAAAACTCAAGTTTTGATGTTTCGGACTAAAAACGATGTTTCATGATAAAAGTCCAAAACTCGAGTTTTGATAAACAAAACTCGAGTTTTCATAGCAGAGTTTGAAATTCGAATCTGACGAATTTGTGAAACCTTCTTGTTTGATCTTAATACTACCTACTATCATTCTTTAATATTCCTAGTTATGTTTAACCACTTTGTTAGTGAGTTTCAATTGTTTTAAAGGATATTAAATGAAGGTTAAAAGCAAAAGCAAAAAGTACCGTCAGCACATTAAATGCAAAACCCAGAAAGCTTGCATACTTTTGGGTAATCCTTCTGATCACGCTTGCAAAGGATTAATGTCTGTTTTCCACATCCAGTAGCTGCTATTCCAATGGGCTAATATTTAAGAAGTCAACTCTGAACTTCTGTACAACTGGATTAAGCAAAGAATAGAGAGAGAAGAAGACCTAAGCACATCCTAATCCTTTCTGAATGTCTCCAACGGTTACATTAGGAATTACAACGGTCATTTAATGCACTCTTAGTATAAATAGAGCTGTATTCAAGTCTTCTCAACTAACACACCTGCTGGAAATGAATTGCATTCAAGTTTCTACAACTACTCTTTCAGTTTTCACTTGTAAAGTATCTTCTGATACATTAAGCTTCATTGTTTATCATTATCTACTCTTAGAGAGAGTTCACTGATTGTTCTTTAATCAATTGAACCTAGAATTAACTAGCCTTTCCCAAGGTCTAATTAATCTTTTAATTCCTTAATTAGATGATCAAACTAACAAAGGCATTAAAAATGGATTAAAGAAACTCATCCAAAACAAGTATTATGTAATTAAAAACAGAATTTCAATTAAACTTCATAAAGAATTCATACATGACCTTAGAAATATACTTAGTTCATGCTATTCATGACCAAGCATACAAAAGGGAAAGAGATGAAGAACAATAAATTAAACTAAAACATTCAAAAGAAAAGATTACAACTAATCGTCCATGTAGGAGGTAGAACCATCGCATGTAGGACTTAAAATGAACGAAACATAACATTAAATTATAACAATCGAAAGGAAAAGATTACAACTAATCGTCCATGTAGGAGGTAGAACCATCACATGTAGGACTTCAAATGAACAAAAGGAAAATAATACATAAGAAGCATAAACAAGATGTAAGAACCATCCATATAGGAGGTTTTGAACAAGAAAAGAAAGAACTTAAGATGAAGGAGATATGAAACTTAAGAAAGAAAGAACCTAAGGGAGAGAGAGCTCTTCTCCAAGTGTGTTTTCAGCTTCACAACACTCTTCTATTTATAGGCAGCTAGGAGCATCTCATCCATGCACTTTACAACTCAAATTCGTCACTTTTCTTAGTGGCCAACTTGGAAGCATCTTTGAATCACTTTACAGCTCCAAAACCGTGTCCGATTTACAGCCTGTTTTACACCACGAATTCGGTGGAATTGGGCCACAATGTCTTCATAGGAAATGTAGCCCTGAATGTTAGCTTTTCATTCGTTCAAACCGGACCTCATTTGGAGTTCGTTAGCCCAAGTTATGGATCCAATACTGTACGTTGTTCCAGAGTCCGTCACAACACCTTGTCTTGCATTCCAAGCCCAATTGGGTCCTCTAAACGTCTCATTTAGCTTCTGGACTCTTCATATAAGTTGTAGGGCTTTCATTCAGCGTTCCTAAAAGATAAATTTCAGATCAATTGGAGGTCTAGAACTCAAATTATGATCAACATACCAAACAGTGTTCACTACCCAATTATAAAAGAGATGTGATTTAAGCCCAATTTTGAACAAAATTCCAAATATGACCAAGATCTATACAAATAAATTCTAAAAACTAATTATGAAGATGAAACTACATATTTAACTAATTTAATCCATTAAAACATGACAATGATAGAATTTGTAACTCCTTTTTGCAATTAAAACATCATAAATTCTAAGGTTATCAAACTCCCCCAAACTTAGATCTTTGCTTGTCCTCAAGCAAATTAATTCAAGATAACATATGTAGCTTAAAAACAAGAAGGTGTGAAGATCAATGTGAATGAGGAAAATAAGATAGTTCAGTGAAAGCACAGTTCAAAAATGAGTAATACATTATGCTTGTATCAACACTTCACTAATTTCCGCATTAATAGAAAGTAGAGTTATCAAGAGGAAAATAGTAAATTGGAATAAATAAACCCCTCACTTGGATATTCAATCCACTCAAACTCTCAAGTGTTTTAGGGTGTGTATTTCACTCAATCCACCATCATTCCAATAACACTACCATAGGCTTGTTCATATTCTAATTCTCCACCGCCTTGTAATACATGCATAAACCAATCAAAAGGTCTTTCAAAGGTTGTAATGTGGCTAAGGTTAGGGAAGGATATTTTATGGATAAGTAGCTTTAACAATGGAAAACGAGCATATCAATAATCGTCGATCCAAATTAGATCTCATATAAACTGTTTTCATCCTTCACTCTTCCTCATTCCTCTCTTTTTCTTCTCTTTGTTTTTTTTTGAAATACCAGTACCACCAACATAATAAATTTTTTTTTAGCCTTCCTTTGTTATTTTGTCCTGATATATTCATCGTATAGATCATAACCATCATACAACTCCAAAATTCATTAATTAAGTTCATACCTTCACCTTCTGTAGCATACACTATTTTCCACTGTGAGGTAGGATATGTATGGAATGGTTGTGTGAAAATGGTTAATAACAAGAACAAACATGGCATCAAGCTCAAAGGGGTTAATCAATGGAAAATGCAAGGTGGGCTATTTGGCCAACCTGGTTTATACAAGAAATAAATTGCCTTTTATCATTTCGCAGTATGCATGTAATACTTGCCATCTCAAACTGTAAAATGTAACAAGTTCTAGAGTGCTAAAGTAGTGAGGTGCACACAAGAAAGAATATAAGTATATGAAGCTCAATCCCTCACGGCTATGGGAATCAATTATACTATCCTCAAGATCATTATCTACAAACTACTACTCAAAAAATTTAGTGACCTGTTTATTCAAACATATGATCATACTCACTCAAGAATAGCATATGTGACATTCACATTTTGCATTGCTAGTAACACATGATTCTTATTTTCCAATCCCACAATATCTACCTTAGAATTCATTCAAGTCGTGTTTTAAAAGATTTTTTTTTTGTTTTTTTTTTTAATAATAAAACATCTAAGGCCTAGTCATGAAAACATCAAACCTTGTTGGGAAAAAGTCTTTAAACCCTATCCTTAAAGAAAATAAATACATGTTTCCAAACAACACCCCCAAACTTAAAACCAACATTGTCCCCAATGTTGTCTAATATATAATGTGAATAGGTAGTGAAGAGAAAACCATAAATAAGAGAGAAGGGTTAAAGAGACTCCCCCAAACTGAGAGGACACCCAAAGCTTAATGTAAGGGCTGTCACCAAAGGTTTTTATGCTGACAATTCTGCACAAACAACAAATAAAATCCAGACATTGCAAATAGAAAATAAAGAACAGCAAACCACTGCAATTTTTTTTTTGTTTTGTTTTTTGTTTTTGTTTTTTTTTTATGATTAATTTAAATGGAAAACACAACCAAAATTAGCAGCAAATTATCTACAGACAATAGTGCACATGCTAAGTTTATAGTCTTTAGCAGACTTGTTACCCATATTTACGGATTCTGGGATGAATGAGAAATCTCACTCAGGTGCACATCTTTGCTCCAGTAATGCTTCAATCTTTGGCCATTCACAGTGAAGGTTCTTTTGGAACTTTCCTCTTCCAATTCCACAGCACCATAAGGGAAGACCTTTGTTACCTTAAAGGGACCACTCCACCTTGATTTGAGTTTTCCGGAAACAATTTCAATCTTGAATTGAATAACAATACCTTTTGGCCTACCTCAAAGTGACGTGGAGCAATCTTCTTGTCATGCCATGCTTTGGTCTTTTCTTTGTAGATTCTTGCACTTTCATAGGCATCCTTCCCGATCTCATCTAATTCATTCATTGAAGGAGTCTATGTTCTTTAGCCACAGTGGGATCAAGATTAAGCCTGTTTGATAGCCCAATATGCTTTATGTTCTAATTCCACGGGAAGGTGACAAGCCTTACCATATACTAACCGTAGGGAGATGTACCGAGGACGGTCTTGTAAGCCGTTCGTAAGCCCAAAGAGCATCATCTAGCTTTATAGCCCAATCCTTCCTTGTAGGTCGTACCACCTTCTCCAGAATTCTCTTGATCTCCCTATTTGATACTTCCACTTGGCCACAGGTTTGAGGGTGGTAGGCGGTAGACACTTTGTGCTTGACCCCGTATTTCACTAATAGTGTCTCAAACCATTTGTTACAAAAGTGAGAACCGCCATCACTGATTATGGCTCTTGGGGTACCAAACCTTGTGAAAATATTCTTCCTTAAAAACTTGGTCACTTGGTGTGCTTCATTGGTAGGAAGAGCCACCGCTTCAACCCACTTGGTAACATAGTCAACTCGCCACCGAATGTATTTGCAATTGTTGGAAGATGGGAAAGGTCCCATGAAGTCAATTCCCCACACATCAAATGGTTCAATTTCAAGAATACTATCTTTGGGGCATCTCATTTCTCCTTGATATATTACCTGTTCTTTGACACCCGTCACAAGAAACAACAAACTCCCGGCATCATGGAATAAAGAAGGCCAATAAAATCCGCTTTCTAGGACCTTAGCGGCAGTCCTAGTGCTCCCATAATGCCCCCATAATCTGAATTATGACAATGAACAAGAATATTATTAATTTCCTCTTGTGGTACACACCTCCGAATTATTTGATCAGGACATCTTTTGAAAAGAAAAGGCTCATCCCAAAAATAGAATTTTGAATCATGCATGAGCTTTTTCTTTTGTTGAAAAGTAAAATCAGAAGGTAGAATACCACATACCAGAAAATTAACAATGTCAAAGATACTGGGGATTGACGTGGCAACTCCAAAGAGTCGTTCATCCGGGAAGAATCCATGCACAGTTGATCTTGTCTTCATTGCTTCCCTCTAATCTTGACAAGTGATCGCCACTTGATTTTCTCGATCCCTCTTGTCTCGATTTCCAAATCAAATTCTTGTAACAAGAGGATCCACCTTATCAACCTTGGTTTAGAATCTTTCTTGGACAAATGTGTATTTAATGGCGAGAATGATCCGTGTAGACAACTACCTTGGACCCCAACAGATAAGCTCGGAATTTATCAAATGCAAATACTATAGCTAGTAATTCTTTCTCTCGTTGTTGCATAATTCTTTTGAGCATCCGAAAGAGTTTCGCTAGCGTAGTAAATTGCATGAAAAATTGTCTTTTCTTTGACCCAAAACAGCCCCAATTGCAAAATCACTCGCATCACACATTAGTTCAAATGGAGCACTCCAATCGGGAGCACTCACAATGGGGGCTGAAATAAGCTTGTTCTTTAGAGTCTCAAAGGCTTGCATACAATCATCATCAATTTTAAAAATTGTATCTTTTTCCAACAAATTGCAAAGAGGTTTGCTGATTTTGGAAAAATCTTTTATAAAACGCCTATAAAAACCCGCATGTCCTAGAAAACTCCTAATGGCCTTCACATTAGTGGGAATGGGTAATTTTTCAATCACTTCAATTTTAGCTTTGTCTACCCCAATTCCTTTTTTTGAAATTTTGTGGCCTAACACCACCCCTTCACGTACCATAAAATGACATTTTTCCCAATTTAAAACCAAGTTTGTTTCTACACATCGTTGCAACACTTTGGACAAATTTGCTAAACATGCATCAAAGGTAGAACCAAAGACAGAGAAGTCATCCATAAATACCTCCATTATGTCTTCTATAAGATCATAGAAGATTGCCATCATACACCTTTGAAATGTGGCAGGGGCGTTGCAAAGACCAAAAGGCATCCTTCGAAATGCAAATGTACCATAGGGACAGGTAAAAGTTGTCTTCTCTTGATCTTCGTGGAGCAATTGCTATTTGATTGTAACCCGAATAGCCATCAAGAAAACAAGAAAAGTCATACCCGGCTATCCCGTCTAGCATCCGATCCAAGAATGGGAGAGGGAAATGATCTTTCCTGGTTGCCTTGTTTAACTTCCTGTAATCCATGCATACCCGCCAACCAGTCACAGTCCTTGTGGGAATCAGCTCATTGTTGTCATTCTTCACCACCGTTGTGCCTCCTTTCTTTGGCACACATTGTACCGGGCCGACCTAAGAACCGTCGATATGGGATAGATGATCCCATTATCTAACCATTTGATTATCTCCTTCTTTACTACTTCCTTCATGTGTGGGTTTAGACGCTCTCGTGCTTCAATTGAAGGCTTGCTTCCTTCTTCCAAAATGATCTTGTGCATGCAAAGTAGGAAGGGCTTATACCTTTTATGTCGCCTAGAGTCCATCCTATTGCCTTCTTGTGCTCCCTTAACACCCTCAACAGTTTTTCCTTTTGTACCGATTTAAGTCACCGCAATAATAACCGGATAAGAAGCATCCTCTCCTAGATAGGCATAAGAGAGGTGTGATGGAAGTTGTTTTAAATCAAGACTAGGAACATCATTAGGAGTAATGGGTGGTTCACTTACCTCTTTACCTTCAACAACATGTAAGGTTTCAAAAAATTTATTCGCAAGGAAAGGGAAAATTCGTCTAAAGAAAACTCATAATCCTTACCATCAAAGGACTCTTGTCTCTTCTAAAGCCGCCCGTAAAAGGGTCTAGAGGAAGAGTCATTACTTTTAAATCATTAAGGCAATTATCAAGCACATCGATAGAGAAAACATTCTCACAATTATCAGAAAATTTAACTGCCTTAAAAACATTAAAAGTAACATGTTGGTCTTCAACCCGCATAGTCAACTCACCCTTTTTCACATCTATCAATGTTCCTCCAGTGGCTAAGAAGGGTCTTCCTAAAATGATAGGAATATCTCTGTCCTCTTCCATGTCTAAGATGATGAAATCTGTAGGTAAGATTAGTTTATCAATTTTAACAAGGATGTCTTCAATTATACCTTTTGGATATGCCAATGTTCGGCCGCCTAACCGAAGAACTGAGATGTAGACTTGATCTCCCCAAGGCCGAGTCTTTTGAATATGGTTAGGGGCATCAAATTGATGCTAGCCCCTAAATCACAAAGGGCGTTACCCACAAACCGATTGCCTATTGTGCAAGGTATGGTGAAGCTTCCGGATCCTTCAACTTTGGTGGTAACTTCTTTTGCAAAACCGCACCGCACTCCTCGTAAGTGCAACTAGTTCGTTCTCCATCAATTTCCTCTTTTTGGATAACAATTCTTTCATAAATTTTGCATAAGATGGCATATTTTCTAAGGCTTCTGCAAATGGGATGTTGATCTGCAATTTCTTGAATACATCCAAAAATCTAGAAAATTGCCTATCCTTTGAGTTAGGTTTTACCCGTTGAGGAAAAGGAGGTTGAGATTCTTTCCTTTCGTTTCAACAAGTTGGTGTGGTGGCTTGGTTTGACATTCAACCCTACTTTCACTTTGATTGTTACTTACAGCTTCTTCACTTATTTGGACTTCAATGGTTGCATGTTCAGCACCTTTCAACACTTTACCGCTTCTAAGGGAAATGGCTTGGCAAGTTTCCTTACCCCTAGGATCTTTCAGACATCGGGAAGTGTACCTTTGCCGCCTAACATTTAGAGAGTTAGCAACTGGTCCTACCCGCACCTCTAGGTTCTTGATAGAAGCTGTGTGATTTTGCAAGATGGAATCTGTTCTTGTCATGAATTGGGCTAGAATATCTTCAAGATTGCTTTTCTTCTCTTGTGGCTGAATCGGTGCTGCAAATCCGGGAGGATTGTAGGGAGGTCGTAGTTGTTGTGCACACTGTTTGATTTCCCCATGAGAAATTAGGGTGATTCCTCCAACCCGGATTATAATAGTTTGAGTGCGGATTGTATTGTTGCTTATTTTGATGAGCAACATACCGCACACTTTCCCCGACTCATAGCACACTTCTCGCAAGGTGCCCTCCTCCACATAAGTTACGCCTACTTACTTGCACATTGGCGGATGTCAACTTGTTTAGCCGATTATTCATAGAAGCTACCCGTGCGAAAGTGTTGATAATGCATCAAGTTCGTGAATTCCCGCTCGCTTTCTTGGTATTACTCCTTTCTCCATTCCAAAGTGGTAATTGTTATTAGCCATGTTCTCCAAAATATTGTAGGCATCATTCACTGATTTTGCCATTAGAGCTCCACCGCAGCAAAGATCAACAATGCCTCTTGTATTCCCCTGTAGCCCATTATAGAATGTATGGACTGGATACCACTCAGGAAGGCCATGATGTGGGCACTTCCTAAGTAAGTCTTTGAACCGCTCCCATGCTTCATAGAGTGATTCACCATCAGCTTGTTGGAAAGAGGTGATGTCGTTTCTTGACTTTTGTTTTGTTCTTGCGGGAGGGAAATACTTGCCCAGGAATTTTTTAGTTAGTTCATCCCAAGTGGTGATGGCTCCAGTGGGGAAGTGACGCAACCGGACTCTTGCTTTATCTTTCGGAGAGAATGGGAAGAGCCTCGTCTAATGGCATCATCAGTAACGCCATTGAATTTGAACGTGTCACATATCTCCAAGAAGCTTGCTAAATGCAAGTTCGGATCTTCATAAGGAAGGCCATAAAATTGTACAGCTGTCTGCACCATCTGAATAATAGCTGGCTTGATTTCAAAGTTATTGGCTTCCACCCTTGGCTTGACAATGCTGGAAGCAATTTCACTAACCCTTGGGATAGCAAAATCTCCCACACTTCTACGATTCACGCGCCTTCTTCTCGCCATTGAAATATTTTCGGTTCGGTTGTATCTCGTAGATGAAGAAACTTGTAACAAAGCCTTTTGTTCTCTTCTCAAACGTCTCAACGTCCTCTCTATTTCTTGATCAAATAGAAGATTTGAGTCTTGCATACACCTTAATCAAGAAATTAGTTCTTAAGAACCTGAAAGTCAAGAAGAAATGGACTAGAAAGGTTTAGTTAGTTTAAATTGAAATTCTGCAGAAAATGAATTTCCAAGTAAGTACACACAATTTAATGGGATTTTTTTTATTTTTTTTTTAACACAAGAAAATTCTGCACTTTACAAAAAGAATAACAATACCAAATTAAAGAAACAAAATTCAAGCTCAGACACCTTATGCAAAATATACTAAACAATAATAACCAAAACACAAGGATGTAAAGAACACGCTTAAATGAAAAAGGAATAACTCCAAATAAAGAAAAAAAAATTGCAATTAAAATAAAACAAGCACCAATCTATAAAACAAGCAAAGATAGTTGATATTGGGACAATTTTGGTCCCCGGCAACGGCGCCAAAAACTTGATGAGTGGGGTAACAAGTGCAAGTATACACTATCAATGTAATACTAGCAAGTATCCCGAGTAATAAAATATCGTTCCCACGGGGACCAAAGTTCCAACTACCAACCCAATTTACTTGAATTTAAAGTTGATGCAACCATATGAGTTTTTGGATGAACATATTAAAAGAAAATAAAATGACAAAGAAATTGAATCAAACTTTGTAGAAAACAATTAACAAAAGCCTAGGGTCATGTATGTCATCAATAATCCATTTAATTGTTCTTCCTTTACCAAAAGCTAGATTAAGACATAATCTTCTTTTAAGGTAGAATTTAATTACTTAACCCATGAATTGGAGTATGTCAATCGAATTTCAGATTTTAATCTAATTGCTTATTCCTAAGTCAAATTAGCCTAATCCTCAATCCTAAAGTCATGTTCCCATGCTCATTAGAATTAATTCTTGCATTATGTCCAGAATTCTTTATGATTGCATAAAGCCTATGTCAAGTTCCCTTGCTAGTACCTTATGTTCTTTAATCAATTGAACCTAGAATTAACTAGCCTTTCCAAGGTCTAATTAATCTTTTAATTCCTTAATTAGATGATCAAACTAACAAAGGCATTAAAAATGGATTAAAGAAACTCATCCAAAACAAGTATTATGTAATTAAAAACAGAATTTCAATTAAACTTCATAAAGAATTCATACATGACCTTAGAAATATACTTAGTTCATGCTATTCATGACCAAGCATACAAAAGGGAAAGAGATGAAGAACAATAAATTAAACTAAAACATTCAAAAGAAAAGATTACAACTAATCGTCCATGTAGGAGGTAGAACCATCGCATGTAGGACTTAAAATGAACGAAACATAACATTAAATTATAACAATCGAAAGGAAAAGATTACAACTAATCGTCCATGTAGGAGGTAGAACCATCACATGTAGGACTTCAAATGAACAAAAGGAAAATAATACATAAGAAGCATAAACAAGATGTAAGAACCATCCATATAGGAGGTTTTGAACAAGAAAAGAAAGAACTTAAGATGAAGGAGATATGAAACTTAAGAAAGAAAGAACCTAAGGGAGAGAGAGCTCTTCTCCAAGTGTGTTTTCAGCTTCACAACACTCTTCTATTTATAGGCAGCTAGGAGCATCTCATCCATGCACTTTACAACTCAAATTCGTCACTTTTCTTAGTGGCCAACTTGGAAGCATCTTTGAATCACTTTACAGCTCCAAAACCGTGTCCGATTTACAGCCTGTTTTACACCACGAATTCGGTGGAATTGGGCCACAATGTCTTCATATGAAATGTAGCCCTGAATGTTAGCTTTTCATTCGTTCAAACCGGACCTCATTTGGAGTTCGTTAGCCCAAGTTATGGATCCAATACTGTACGTTGTTCCAGAGTCCGTCACAACACCTTGTCTTGCATTCCAAGCCCAATTGGGTCCTCTAAACGTCTCATTTAGCTTCTGGACTCTTCATATAAGTTGTAGGGCTTTCATTCAGCGTTCCTAAAAGATAAATTTCAGATCAATTGGAGGTCTAGAACTCAAATTATGATCAACATACCAAACAGTGTTCACTACCCAATTATAAAAGAGATGTGATTTAAGCCCAATTTTGAACAAAATTCCAAATATGACCAAGATCTATACAAATAAATTCTAAAAACTAATTATGAAGATGAAACTACATATTTAACTAATTTAATCCATTAAAACATGACAATGATAGAATTTGTAACTCCTTTTTTGCAATTAAAACATCATAAATTCTAAGGTTATCATAATCATATACAGTATTCCAAAAGGGATGCTACGGCATCAGCAAAACAGAACCATGATCTAGGATCATCCCAGGTGCTAAAGCAGCCCCCTCCTTTTCCACAAAGAATACAAAAGCAGGGGCAAGAAAAGCAATTCCAGAAATTTCTCGACATGCTACGACAATAGCATATCAATATCCTTTAGTGGAAGCACTAGAACAGATGCCTAGCTATGTGAAGTTCATGAAGGATATTTTGTCCAAAAAGAAAAGACTAGAAGAATTCAAAACGGTAGCACTGACCCAGGACTGCAGTGCCTTACTGACATATCGGTTACCGCCAAAATTAAAAGACCCTAGCAGCTTCACGATCCCCTATGCAATTGGACTTCAATACCAAGGGAAAGCCCTATGCGACCTCGGAGCAAGCATTAATCTAATGCCCACGTCTGTTTTCAAAAGGGTCGCAGTTGGGGAAGCAAGACCCATAATAGTTACATTACAGCTAGCTGATCCTTCCATTGTCCTACCAGAAGGAAAAGTTGAAGACATTCTGGTTAAAGTTGATAAGTTTATCTTTCCGGTGGATTTCATCATTCTTGACTTCAAAGCGGATCGCGAGGTTCCAATCATACTAGGAAGATCCTTCATGACAACTGGAAGGACGCTGATTGATATGGAAAAGGGAGAACTCACCATACGAGTCAATGAGGATCACGTGACCTTCTCAATTTTAAAGACAGTGCAGTTTACCGATCCAGAAGAAGGAGCCAACAGTTACAAAGTAATGAGGATGGAGGCACAGGGACAGCCTGCGCCCTTGCCCCCAGCTTGACCTGATATCTTAGGCAAGTCTGGCTGAAGAATCTAAAACAAGAGCTATTGGGACGCAGCCCAAATTCACATTTTAATTCACTACTTTTGAAGATTAGTTGTACCACCCAAAAGCACGTCAGGACCACAAAACGAGTTTTGCATATGGTGTAGTAATGCTATAGCAACCTACCCAGCAGAACATGCAGAAAAGACAACATAGGTGGAGGGCCATAAGGGTTGGGCCCAATAAGGTTTCAATTACATTCAAAAATTTGAAAACCACCATCAGCCACGCTAAACATTTGCAGCACGCCTAACCCTGAGATTTTCGAACGGATTGTACCCACTCACCCGAATCGTGCATCCACAATTACTCAAATCAGCTACTATAAAATCCGCCCAACCCTCTGGGTACAGACACTTGCTCCAGTGCTATAGTACACTCTTTGCCAATTTGTAGAGCCACCAATCAAGGCTAGCCCCAGACCTCTCCTCAGCGCTAGGAACACAATAGTTAGGGACGCGAACCCCAACATGCTCTATATGCATATTTGGTAAAACAAATATACATGGGAAAACAAACATACAACAAACACATAAAAGTACTTGAGTAAAGCAGTTACTACCTGTGGGTTGTATACCGAATTAGAATTTTATAGCACATGATAGCCTTCCCTAATATGCCTTAACCCTATACAACATCAAAATAGCTTATTTTTAGTATTTCCATGAATACCCTTCCATTTTTCAAGAAATCCGAGCCCTAGCCAAAATTTCCAGAAATTCCAGTGACTCTGTCCCAACTTCAAACATTTTTAATAAATTCCACAAAAATCCAATTGACTTAAAATTAGTACCATCTGAACCATTAGGATGTCTAGTGAATGGGAAAAATACTTCCATGCCCCAAAATAATCCATATTTAATTACACAACCCAATCTTTCCTCGCTGGTCAAAAACATCTTGTAACTCTAAGTGATTTTCAACAATTTATTTCTCTTAGTAGGAAATTCAAAAAGATATAGAATTATACATCACGATGAATCTCAAGATATCTACTTTATTCTTGTAAACGTTTAGATCAAACCGACTTCATTTACTATTTTTAAAACGCCATTGAAGCTTTGCTGCCCAGAAATTCCAGAAACTAGCAGCAAGCTATTCTTTGAGTTTTCGGTGTTTTCAGGTTTCGTAAACTTTAACTCTGACCTAAACCCATAAAAAAATCACGTTTTAAACTCATTGTAACCCTTAAAAACACCAATATTAGATCACAACACCAAGCCCAAACCATTTGAACGAAAACCCTAACTACAAACTTCAAGAGTTTGGGTTTTCGATGTTTACCTAAAATTGGAATTTCACTTTGTGATTTGGCTTCTTCTGTTGGGATCCGTACACGCATCGGAATTAAAAAAAAATTACGAATCCCTTCTGAGGATCGCTCAACCACGTTTAAATCAAGGTTATAAGAATTTGAATCATACCTACGGCAAACTGGTCCGCATCTCGTTCTATTTGAACTGGTGGGCTACCTTCTCGATCAACCAGGAGCTAGGCATGGAAATAGGCCAGGCCAGGCTTTGGCTAAATAGGCCTGAGCCTGGTGACAGAGATTTTCCGTAATCTTCCAAAATAACCAGATTAGAAAAGGATTTGAAGTATAATGTAACCTGGGTTGTTTCCCAACGAATTCACAGTTGGTCTAAATCAAGAATAAATAAACAAAAAACAAGAATAAATTGGGGGGAGTTGTTTTCAATTCAGTAAAGATTAAAACAGAAAGCAAGAAAACGAGATTAAAAACGATTAACCCAGAATTGGGATTCCATAACCTTCATCAGACAAAAATATAATAACCAAACTCGTGATTGATTCTGGACAAACTGAGATCTCTGCATTTGTCCAGATATTCCCTCGACTAGACGGTCGTCTAGCATTTGATCGAACACGTGGTGAGCTCGTTGTGCGATCGCACAACGCTCTCTCAGAACCCGGTCTGACCTATGTCCTTGGGATATCAATCTAGGTATTAAATCTAATACCTAATCTCGCAATTATAATCGGATCCGATTAAAATAAACAAACGAATTACGTTACCGATCAAGCGCGTGCCCTCTGGATTCGTGGAACCCTCAATCCATGGGTCAATCATAGAAGCCTAGCCTATCATAGCCATGCAGAATGAAAATGGGAAAGAGATGAAGAAGTTCATCATGAACACGAAGAACACGATGAACGGATGAAGAACAGTTGAGAGAAAATGAAACTTCTGTATTTTAATCCAAAACTGAGTAAAAACGTGAATGAAAAATATGTTTGTGGCTGCTGCCACACTTAATCTAAAATGGAAAAACGAAATGGGGCTCCAATCCACAATTCAAGCCCAAAACAAAAAATAATAAAAAATGGGCTTTAATTACAAATTCGAGCCCAAATAAAAATCCAACTTCGGCTCCAAAATCGACCGCCCTCTTGCCCAAATTTTCCCTTCATGTCTTCATAACAATTGTAGCTCTCGAATAATCTGAAATATGAAATAAAAATGAGGCAAATCCGATGTCTGGTTCAAGAGTTATGGTAAAAATAGTGAAGCAATGTAAAACTGGAATTTTATTATTAAAATGGCTAAAATATAATCAAAGGCCCAAAGCCCAAATAAGTATAAAAGCCATGATTTATTAACTAAAGAGTCCTAAATTATTAATCAAGAGATAAAAGGAAGTGTATAAAATATTCAATTATCAAATTCCCCCACACTTATCTTTTTGCACTCCTGAGCAAAATTCAAAGAAAAAGACCTAAAGGAGAAACTCTTCTTTTCTAACAATTGCTAACAACGCAAAACATTGAACAAGGGACACAAAGCTCCAAAAGACCAATCAATCAAGACCAAAAATCCCTTCATCTCAAATTACAATTCATGGTAATCTCAATCAATGATGCTAATCACAAAAGATGGTCTCTCAAATGATGCGCTCAATCAATCAATCTCTCAAGTGTTTAAGGTAAATAAGTGTATCGCTCAAATTCTACTCAAGAAAACTATTATACCATAAGCTTGCTCAATTTCTACGTCTCCACTACTCATAACACATGCATGCACAAATCAAGAGGGCTTATTATTAAAGGTTGTAATGGGGTTAGGGTGAAGGTAGGTAATAGTATGGAATGAGAGGCTAAGCACCCAAGAAATTAAAAAGAGCATTGATTAACACAATCATTCTCTATGTATGAAAACTTTTATTTTACTCATATGTCTCTTTTCTTTCTATGTATTTTCTTTCTTTCTTTCCTTCTTTTCTTTTCTTTTTCTGCTTTTCTTTCTTTTGTTTTTTTTTTTGAAGAACTATATACATAATTAAAATGAAAAAATCAAATATCTCCCCCCACACTTAAACTGTTGTACTCCTGAGCAACCCCCACACTTAAACACAAAACCAAGGTGAAACCAATGCTTAATAAATTTCCAAGGTGCGGAATAAAATGGTTTTACGCTTAGGCTTGTAATGTGGCTTAGAAAAAAATGAGTCGAAAAGGCACAAATGGGCTAGCAAAGGAAACATAATGCAAAGGAAAGCTATTTGGCCAAAGTGGGGAAAATAAAAGAAAGAAAACAAGCTTCTATCATATTTATGCATGTAGGTGAAAAATGTAGTTTCAAAAAGAAAAGGAGCAAGTTCTAGAGAACACAAATCGGAGCAGACATGCACACATGAAAGACAAGAATGATAAAAGATGAATTCCATTCAAGCGGGCCCAAAACCTCACAAGGTCAATACCAACTTAGGCAATCAACAACATCAAATCAACTACCAAGACATGCAATCGAAGAGTCGGAATTGCAGACCAAACGAATGATCCATTAAAACCAAAATGTCCAAGTTCATAATATGTAGCAATCATAGAAAAAGAGACCGTATTTATTTTCAAAAAGCAAAGTATAAAAAGGAAAACAAATAAAAGAGATAGAGGGAGAGGGAAGAAGAATACTCCCCAAGGGTTTAAGGAGGATAAGTGGCATCAATGAGGAGAATCTCTGCTTCCTCAGGCTGTTGTTGGGATCCCTCATGAAATTGCTTGAGACGATGTCCATTTACCTTAAAGGTTCTTCCTGTGGGTGGATCACATAGCTCAACAAAGACCAAATGGAAAAATGTTAGTGATCTCAAAAGGGCCATCCATTTAGATCGAAGCTTACCATGCATAAACTTCAGACGGGAGTTAAACAGAAGAACTTTCTGGCCCACAGAAAATTCTTTCCTCAGAATATGCTTATCATGGAATGTCTTAGTCTTTTCCTTGTATGACCGTGAACTCTCATAGGCATCCAATCTAAGCTCATCCAACTCTTGCAATTGTAGCTTTCGCTCCATCCCAGACTTAGCCAAATCCATGTTACACTGCTAATGGCCCAATAGGCTTGATGCTCTAACTCAACCGGAAGATGACATGCCTTACCAAAGACAAGCCGATAAGGAGACATCCCAATCAGAGTCTTGTAGGCGGTGCGATATGCCCACAAAGCATCCTCTAATCGCTTACTCCAATCTTTCCGGGTAGAGTTAACAGTCTTCTGAAGGATTTGCTTAATCTCTCTATTTGAGACTTCACTTGACCGTTGGTCCGAGGATGGTATCTCGTGGAGACCTTGTGAAGCACTCCATACTTGCATAACAAGGCACCCATGCCGCGGTTGCAAAAATGGGAGCCCCGGTCACCGATAATAGCTCTAGGAATGCCAAACCTACGAAAATGTTAGACCGAACAAAATCCACCACCACGTAAGAATCATTAGTCCGAGTGGCTTTCGCCTCAACCCATTTCGAGACATAATCAACGCCTAGCGATGTAAGTAAAACCAAATGAAGCAGGAAATGGACCCATAAAATCAATACCCCAAACATCAAAGATCTCACAAAACAATATAGGGTTCTGGGGCATCTGATGCCTACGGGAAATACTCCCTGCTCTCTGACAGTTATCACATGACTTACAAAATAGATGGGAATCATGAAACAAGGAAGGCCAAAATAATCCACTATCTAACACTTTCCTAGTAGTTCTTTGGGGTCCAAAGTGACCACCACAGGCAGAAGCATGAGCAAAATGCAATATAGAGTGAAACTCATAATCAGGCACACATCTCCTAACTACTTGGTCACTACAAAATTTCCACAGATAAGGGTCATCCCAAACATAATATTTAGACTCACTTTTCAATTTAAAGGTTTGGGCCCTAGTAGAGTCTATAGGAAAAACACCAGCTACCAAGTAGTTAACCAGATCAGCATACCATGGAAGCTTACCTTTGCACCGTAGAAGCCGCTCATCGTGGAAATCATCCCGAATAGAAGAGGGGTGAGAGGGAGAATGGGTGATGCAACTCAAGTGGTCAGCTACCCAATTTTGTGCTCCGCTTCTGTCTCGAATCTCAACATCGAACTCTTGGAGCAATAGCATCCACCGGATGAGTCGTGGCTTAGCATCTGCCTTTTCCAAAAGAAATTTCAGAGCAGCATGGTCAGAGAAAACAACTACTCTACTAGCTAACAGATATGACCTAAACTTATCAAAAGCAAATACAATAGCCAACAACTCCTTTTCGGTAGTGGTGTAATTAGACTGGGCAGGATCCAAAGTCTTGGAGGCATAGGCAATCACATGAGATGTTTTGTCGACCCGCTGTGCAAAGATAGCACCAACCGCATAGTTGGAAGCATCACACATCAACTCGAAGGGGATGCACCAATCGTGGGGCCGGATCATCGGGGTTGTAGTCAGCAACGCTTCAAATGATCGAAGGTCGCCTTTGCAAGCATCATCAAATACAAAGTCAGCGTCCTTATGGAGAAGGTTGGACAAGGGTCGGGCAGTCTTGCTGAAATCCCTAATGCAAAGCAGTAATCACATCTATCTTAGCAGGGTCTACCTCAATCCCTTTCCTAGACATTATATGTCCCAAGACTATACCTGACTCAACCATAAAGTGACACTTCTCATAATTCAGCACAAGATTAGACTCAATTCACCTATGCAAGACTCTAGACAAATTCGCTAAGCATGCATCAAAATCAGACCCATATACAGTGAAATCATCCATAAAGACCTCCATGCAGTCCTCTAGAAACTTAGAGAAAATGCTTACCATACAACGCTGAAAGGTTTCAGGTGTGTTGCAGAGGCCAAAAGGCATCCTTCGATAGGCATATGTTCCAAAGGGGCATGTGAAGGTCGTCTTCTCCTGATCCTCAGGAGCAATATGGATCCGGAAGTATCCGGAGTAGCCATCCAGAAGCAAGAATGAGACTTGCCGGCCCAATCGCTCTAACATCCGATCAATGAAAGGTAAAGGGTAATGATCCTTGCGAGTGGCTTGGTTGAGTCTCCTATAGTCAATGCAAACTCTCCAACTATTTCGAACTCGAGTAGGAATGAGCTCATTCTTCCGATTGGCTACCACGGTGACTCGGATTTCTTAGGAACCACCGGACCGGCTAACCCACTGGCTATCAGAAATAGGATAGATGATACCAGCTTGTAGAAGCTTAGTGACCTCCTTTTTCACCAGATCAAGGATAAGGGGATTAAGGCGTCTCTGGGGTTGCCTCACTGGCTTAGAGTCCTCTTCCAACAGAATTCAATGCATGCACATGGAAGGGCTCATGCCAACGATATCAGCTAATGTCCAACCAATGGCTTTCTTGTTCACCCTCAATAAGCTTAGCAGCCTTCTCTTCTTGTTCGGAAGAAGATTATTTTCCACAATGATCGGCAACTGTTCATCCACCTCCGTAAATGCATATTTCGTGTGATCCGGAAGGGATTTTAACTCAAGTTTGGGTGGTTGCTCAATGGACGGAAGAAGCTTGGGTGGTTGGTGCAACAACTCGGATGTCATCACACTCGGAAATGCTCGAAACCACATTCAAAGAAGCGGTAAGAACCGTGTCCATACGGCTCAATGTTAACATTAGAATTCAGCTCATCAAAATCGAATCGGGATGTACATCGAATGAAGCTCAAACTCGAATCAACATCGAATCCACAAGTAATGCGTAATCACCCAACAAGTCGAATCATCAAATAATGCAAAGCATTAACCAAATGAGTGCAAACAGCACCATTCATTATCGACATGCACAAATGGCGTAATCACTCGATGAAAAATCGGGATAATCGCCGCACCAATCAAAGAAGAACATCATCCACAACATCATCAATCACATCAATATAGAAAATGTAATGCTTTTCCCTAGGATGTTTCATGGCATCAAAGATATTAAAATTCACGTAAATATCACCAAACTCCATGGAAAGAGTACCAGAATACACATCTATCTTAGTCCTAGCTATTTTCATGAAAGGCCTCCCTAGAATGATTGGTGACCTACTAATAGAAGATTCATCCTCCATATCTAAGATGTAAAAATCAGCAGGGAATATCAATTCATTAACTTTGACTAATACATCTTCAACTAAACCATAAGGATGGGCATTACTCCTATTAGCTAATTGAACAATAACACCAGTTGGACGCAAGGGACCAAGACCAAGAGATCTATAGATAGATGCTAGCATGACATTTATAGAAGCACCTAAATCTAGCATGCAATCATCAAATTTATAATTACCAATAAGGCAAGGGATAGAAAACGTCCCCGGATCCTTGCACTTGCGAGGCATGGTAGGTGGATGAGGGGCGATACATTCTCGGTTCAAACTCACTCGTTCATTCCCCTTCGCCGCCTCTTGTTGGTGCATAACTCCTTCGAAACTTGGCATATTTAGGAATTTGTTTGACTACATGTAAGAGAGGAATGTTGATCTCTACTCTTCTGAATGTCTCAAGTATATCCTTCTCTTGTGCTTTTTCTGCCAACTTCTTGGATCGATGGGCTCTTTGAGGGAAAGGAAGAGGAATGAGAATGTCTTCCTCTTCACCTTTGCCGCATTGCCTTTTTATTTTTAGAGTCAATCTCGCACATTATCTCGACTCTCTCTCGATGTGGAAGTCACATCCGTAGCAGGGTTGAGGTTCCTCCAATTGCTTGCCGATCGAAGGGAGATAGCACTCACATTCCTCTTGGGATTAGGAATTGTTTGTGAAGGAAGAGTGTTGGATCCCCGAGGTTGAAGCCGATTCAATGATGTTGCCAATCGCCCAACTGTGTTTGCAAACTCGAATGGAAGTGTCGTTCTTTGTTGGAATTGCATATTGGTTGTGACAAATTGCTTCATCATATCCTCTAGTAAAGAACCACTACTACTGGTACTAGCCTGCTGTTGTGCCGCCTGTGGAGGTGCACATATGGCTGGTCGAGGAGGTGGTGTTGGCAAAGGCAAAGGAGGTGCAGACTCCTGTTGGAAATTCTATGGTCTGTACTGTCTCTGTTGGTAATTCCCAAAATTTTGCTGATATTGGTTACCCTGGTTCTGATTCTGGTTCTAGCGGAATTTGGGGTGATTTCTCCAACCAGGATTGTAAGTATTAGAATAATCATTATTCTGCTGGTATTGTGGCTTTCCCGGAAAAACACCCACCTGCAGCCTACCGACTAGTCTTGATAAGCAGGATCATGCAAGGTAGGGCAAGAATCGTAGAATGACAAGGGTCGAACGTAACCACATGAGTACCCAATCCGAGGAGGGGAAGATTATACTTGTCGGGTCACCGCTAACCGCCTCACAAGGAAGTCGATCATCAAGTCTATTCTCCAATCTCTGAGAATCATATTGAACCGGAGGTGTTTGAATCTGGTAAACAAGAGTACTATTGGCCTTGGTGTCAAATTGCTGAGAATTAGCAGCCATAGTAGATATCAACTCTCGGGCCTCTTCGTGTGTCTTGCTATCTAAGGCCCCACTCTTTGGATGCATCCACGAAACTTTTATCCATCGGTAACAAACCGGAATAGAAATATGTAATTAGGAGTTGGTCCGAAACGGTGGTGTGGATAAACTAGCACACAATCGTTTGAACCTCTCCCAATACTCATACATGGTTTCCCCATTGATTTGTTTAACACTAGTGATCTCCTTCTGAATAGCAATGGATTTTGAGGAAGGAAAGAACCTCACTAGGAATAACTTCTACATATCATCCCAACTCCCAACAGATGTTGGTTGCAAATTGTATAGCCAATCCTTAGCCACGCCATCTAGGGAAAATGGAAAAGCTCTCGGCCTTAATGTGGTCCTCATCAATTGCTTGAGGTTTCATCGTGCCGCATACCACATGGAACTCCTTTAGATGCCCGTGAGGACATTCACCAGCAAGACCATGAAACTTGGGAAACAAATGGATAAGACCAGATTTTAGTTCAAAGTTAGCGAAAGAAGTTCGGGATATTGAATACACAAATTTTGATTGCCCACATCGGGGTAGCTAATTCTTTCAAAGTGGAACGAGCTTCTTGCTCGCCATAATTTCGAGTTAGCAAAATTGCTACTAGAATTAGTGAAAACAACAAGACTATCGAAGTACTATCGAGTCAAGATCAACAGAATGGACACAATCAGACTCAAGTTCAATGTCCAATTCAGTATTAATCTCACGACTTAGCCTACAACTCTTCTAGCAGTAAGAATTGTTCTTTCTATTTCAGGATCAAGTGGCAACAAGTCTTCTGGATTAATAGTACTCCTAGTACTCATGCAACATAAACACAAGGCAGAATTTGCAGAAAATCAGAATTACGAAAATGCCACTACAAGTGGTAAAAAGTAGGAAACACTAAGATGACACACAAACAAAAACACAAAAAGCAAAAACCTATGTTGGAATTTGACCAAAACAAGTCCAAAACAGTATCAAATGATTTTTAAAATTTATGGGACTTGGACAGGGCAACTCCTAGACCATTGGGGAACCAAAAAAGGAATAAAAAAAAAATACAAAATTGAAAAAGTGGTCTAAACGATGGAATTTGGCGAAAATAAGAATGCCACATGGAAAATCTTGATTTTCGATGTGCCCTTGTGAGTTAGGCCATTTTCTATCACCCGGAAAAATTTCAGACCATTCGGAGATACTCCGAAAAAAATGCCCTAGTAGAAATCATAAAAGAGAAACTTAAAAAAAGCGAAAAAGTGGTCTAAACGATGGAATTTGGGGAAAATAGGTCAGACCTCACTCTTAAGGTGAGTGACTCTTGTTTAGAATGCCCAATTCCTTGTGAATAAGACATGGTTTAAGTGATCTGGGTCAGAAATTTTTTTGTCCAACCACCCGAACCACCGAAAACTATTGTTGCTAATGAAACCGATGCAAATTCCCCGGCAGCGGCGCCATATTTTGACAGAGATTTGCAGTGATCTCCCAAAATAACCAGATTAGAAAAGGATTTGAAGTATAATGTAACATGGGTCGTTTCCCAACGAATTCACAATCGGTATAAATCGAATAAATAAAAATGTAACAAAGTAACACATTGGGGGGGAGTTGTTTTCAATGCAGTAAAGATTAAAACAGAAAGCAAGAAAACGAGATTAATCATATTAAAAATGATTAACCCAGAATTGGGATTCCATAACCTACATTAGACAAAAAGATAATAACCAAACTCGTGATTGATTCTGGACAAACCGAGATCTCGCATTTGTCCAGATATTCCCTCGACTAGACGATCGTCTAGCATTTGATCGAACATGTGGCGAGCTCACTGTGCGATCGCACAACACTCTCTCAAAACCCGGTCCAACCTATGTCCTTGGGATATCAATCTAGGTATTAAATCTAATACCTAATCCGTAATTATAATCGAATCCGATTAAAATAAACAGAAACGAATTACGTTACCGACTGAAGCGCGTGCCCTCTAGATTCGTGGAACCCTCAATCCATGGGTCAATCATAGAAGCCTAGCCTATCATAGCTATGCAGAAGGAAAATGGGAAAGAGATGAAGAAGTTCATCATGAACACGAAGAACACGAAGAACGGATGAAGAACAGTTGAGAGAAAATGAAACTTCTGTATTTTAATACAAAACTGAGTAAAAACGTGAATGAAAAATATGTTTGTGGCTGCTGCCATACTTAACCTAAAATGGAAAAATGAAATGGCGCTCCAATCCACAATTCAGACCCAAAATAGAAAATAATAAAAAATGGACTTTAATTACAAATTCGAGCACAAATAAAAATCCAACTTCGAGTCCAAAATCGATCGCCCTCTTGCCCGAATTTTCCCTTCATGTCTTCATAACAATTGTAGCTCTCGAATAATCTGAAATATGAAACAAAAATGAGGTAAATCCGATGTCCGGTTCAAGAGTTATGGTAAAAATAATGAAGCAATGTAAAACTGGAATTTTATTATTAAAATGGCTAAAATATAATCAAAGGCCCAAAGTCCAAATAAGTATAAAAGCCATGATTTATTAACTAAAGAGTCCTAAATTATTAATCAAGAGATAAAAGGAAGTGTATAAAATATTCAATTATCACCTGGGCCTGAGCCTGAATTCAGGCCTTTTTCTAGGCTCAGGCTTGAGCCTTCATAAGGCCTGGTCAAGCCTGAAGCCTTTTTAAGGCCCTACTTACAATGTAGGCCTTTAAAAAGGCCTCATATTGTGCCTTGGAAGTCATAAATAGGCTTTGTATACTTTAAGCTTATCAAAAATTATATAAATATATCTTGAAATTATAATATAAGAATGAAAAATAATAAATATTATCTTATTTATATGATATAAATATATTTATATTTATTTAATATTTAAACAGCTCAGGCCTTAACAAAATAGGCCTTGCCTATTTACATATTCAAGCCTTTAAATAGGCCTTGGCCTGGCCTTTTTAACAAACAGGCCAGGCCTGACCAGGCCCTAAATAGGCCAGTCTGTAGGCTACCTGATAGGGACCTGGCCTATTTCCACCCCTACCAGAAGCAGACTCTACAAATCTTCTCCCTCTACCGGTATCCACACGAACAGCCTTCGAACATGGATGGTAGGGTGCTAGCGCCTTCAGTATTCTTGCGTCTCTACTTTTTCTCTCTAGGGTTTCTCGCGGCTTTTCTAATTCATCCGTCTAATTAATATGACTAGATCAATATCTATTTATAGGATTTCTAAAACCCTAATAAGCCATATTAAAATATTCAAAATTAATCCAATCAATTTTGAAATTCTAATTTCAATTAGAATAATATATTAATTAAATCTATCAAATAGATCTAATCTAATATATTTATTTAATCTAAATTATAAGCCTACATATTTAATTTATCTTTATAAATTAAATATGAGATATGATATCTTTTTATTTAATTAAATATGAGATACTATATCTTTATTCGAAAATTAAATCGAGATACAATATTTCTATTTGTTTTAGATATTTAATTTATCAAATAAATTAAATACAAAACAAATATTATATAATAATATAATAATCTCTATTAAATAATAATATTATATTAAATTTCGAATTTAATAATATAAATATATAGATATCCATCCTAGATTAAATGTTTTATTCATTAAATCTTAGACATATCTAAGATTCAATGAATCTGGACACTTTTGCTCGTGTTGTAATATTCTTGTGTGCGACCCTGCAGGCCCACATGAGATTGGCAGCGGACCAATATTGTACCAGCCCACAAGTCGCAAGCGGCCTCTAGCAAGACATTGCGACTACCCAATTCATATGGGGATCGATGATACGATACAACCTATCGTACAAACATGTCACGTCCCTTTTGTCACGCGGTAATTTGGTCAAGGATGAGGCATGGATAATGTCAACTACATGTTCTTGACCACTACTTTCTCAATTCTTGAGTAGTCTGATAATTGAAATGGAAACTCCTTTCCATCGTAGTATGGCCATACATTTCTCAGACTCCCTCATCGAGGGGCCCAGTATTATCTCTCTACAAATGTGAGGGACAAATTTCATCTTGACCATTCACATTCCTCTGCATGAGAACCCCTGATCCCGATCCAATCCTTTATCATCACCCGGTCAAAGGTGACTTTTGACTAGGTCAAAGAGCAACGACTCATCATGTAGGAATCCATGATGATCTCAGGTCAAAGGGCGTTGTGGCACGGTTATACATGAGAAAAGCTTATGACTTAATCCATGCAGCTTTCTCATAGTGGGTCAATCCAACACCTTGTACCCTTACAAGTGCCCATGACTTTGATTCGTATCTCTATACCTCATCAAAGTCATACTGGTCGTATTTCATCTTCGCTCCCACGTAGATGACCGACTAGGGACATTTAGGATAATCTATAAGATATATCCAGGGATACAGTTATCACTATAAACATGCAAATTAAATGATAACTAAATGGAGATGACTTGCCCCTTGGGCATAATTTCCAACATCATCTTCTTAGTGTGAGGACTTGGCTGAGTTCTCCCCTCTCTCTTGCTGAGAACGCCTATGGGCATAAAAAATGAGAGGTACTTGCCCTTTATAAAACAGCTAAATTGATCTGGGTACACTGATTTATCTGGTGCATACTTTTGTCCATTGGTTAACAGTTTGGATCAGGCCTTTTGACTTAAACTCGAAGAAATTCCAAAGAATTCTAGAGCATGGTCATGCGGCGCCTCTCTAGCCATTAGGGTCAGATTTTTACTTTTAAAAATGTTAAAATTACCTATTTTGGCTTGAAACACCCTTTTGTCCAGCAAGTACCCTGGTTTTTGGCTTGTTTTCCAGCAAGTACCCTAGGCCTCAAATCTGATCCATATACTTTTTAATTAATTTATTCCATTTTAGTTACAATTAAGCCCCTAATTGGTCCTTATCGGTCTCCTTTTTCACCGGTTAACTTCCTTTAGGACCTGTACTTTGTGTTTGGGCTTAAATAAAAATAAAATCATCTGATTTTCTCCCTTGATCTCATGTAGTCGAAAATTCCTCCTTAAGGGGTAAGGAATTGACTTTTCTACCCTTGTAATCATTACTTACTTTTTGCTTTTTAATCCTATAGTGACATGTGTCGTCAAGTAATTATTACAACTGACTTTTCATTCTCATCTTCTCAAAAACGCAGGAAATCCTTATCAGTTCAAGAAATGTCATGTACACATCTATTTTAGCACATTTTTGCTCAGCTAATCGCCCCATACCTTAGGACATAGTAAAATACCATTTTTACCAACCGATTAACACTGTATAAGTGTTTTTGGTGCTCTTCTGCACAGTTAGTTTCACTTCTATGGCCCTTGAGCTATTGGTCAAAATACTTGTGCAAGAGGGAGTGCAAAATGTCTTAAAACATGTCAAGAGAGCACTTAAAAATCCCCCAAATCAAATGACCAAAGTACCCTTGAAAAATATCCTCTTAAAAAGCTCATTTTACACGAATTTGAAGCTTATTTAAGAAGCTTTTGAGTCATCATTTCATATTAATTGCATGTACATGTTGAAGGTTAAAATCGGTTCTTGCTTGACATTCAAGCAATAAGTTCACGAGGTTGTAAAACAAAATTTTTAGTATTTGCGGAACCCACATTGCAAATTCACTATTCATGTGAATACTTATTACTATTCATGCGAATAGTAACGGTAAAAATCTTTTTACCGTACCAGTAAATAATATTTACCGTAAAGGTAAATAATTTTTACTGTGTGAATAGTAAATAATATTTACCGCCTGAGATTAATTCTTTTCTGATGTGACAGATCAGACTAAGCTGCAGTCACAGAGCATACTCAGAAAATCTTGACTCTGATACGGTAAATAATATTTACTGCGCCATGTGGAAATACTATTCTCATGAACCAAGAACCATGTACCATAACTCTTTATAATACATATTTAGGATCTGCTCGTTAAAACACATACAGGGTTTCAGGAATACCTGTGATCACTTGAAGACGTCAAAGAGTATGATGTCCTCTAACGTTGATCCACACGATTATCTCCTGATTGCAAATGAGAACTCCTTCTCCTTGAATCCCCGTCTCCTTGGATGCTTGCTAGGCAGTAGCAAGGTGGAGGGCTCAAGTGTTTGGAACTTTTACCTCAAGACTATAAAGACTACTAGAGCCTTAGAAGAGAACTTCCTTAAGAGGAAGAGAGAGGAGAGAAGAGAGAAGAGGTGTGTATGAAATGAAGGAAATGAATGCTATTTATAGAAACAGCGGGTGAACCGTGGCCACAAGTTCTTCTTTCAATGTGAGCCACATGTTCTTCTTTAAATGTGAGCCACATGTTCTTCTTTAAATGTGAGCCACATATTCATTTCTACTTCAAATCCAAAGTGCTTCTTGAAAAATCAATTATTCCAAGAAGTGATTCTTGAATAATTAATTCTTTCAAGAAGTGCTTCTTATAATTAATTATAATAATTAATTATTCATGAGTAGTAAAATATGAATAGTACTTTACTATTCATTTGACACTATTCACATGAATGAATAATTATTAATTAATTATTATCTTTATCCAATCCTGATTGGATACAGCCTTGGATAATTCATAAATTATCCTTAATCTCTTATCCTCTTTATAATTGGGCTTGAAGTTCTAACCCAATTACATCAATAGCCTTGATAAAATCCAATAACAATTATTGGTCCAAACTTGCTAAACTATGCAATCAAGAATAATCTTAGTGTGTGACCCATTAGGCCCAATTAGTTACTGACATAGATAAACTTGAACCAATTAAACTCCTTTAATAGGTCAATTTATCTAATGACTACATAAGACACTAGCAATGCCATGCGGTCCCGTAACTAATCAAGTTGATCAAGTGATCTACCTTTCTAATTTGGATCTTGTGCATGTATCATCCCTTACAACGTTGTTCATATTTAGTCGAGAGCAAGGATAGAGTATCACCTCTCTAGATTGACTAAATGTAGCTTTTACAGTAACTAGGAATATTCTTCTATTGACTCTAAGACAGATCATGACTCTTCATGATCACTTACTATGCATAGATTCCCGAGTCAACTAGAAGTCATCCAAGCCCTACCGGTCTTGTGAACAACTAATCCCTTGTAGGGATCGTAAGTCCTTTCGGCATGTCCATCTATACTCATGTATTCAAGTTACACCCAAGAGTACATCGTTCTCCCCATTTTTCGGCGGATAGAGTTGTACGGTCAAAGTATAACTCTAGGACATAGTGTTCGATGACATCCTCAAGTCTAAGATGATCAACACTACCAAACGATGAGAGACATAACAAATCCAATGATACTCTCTACAATGAATCCTTGTGGAGTCTCTCAGCGGGTCAGTTCAGTGCTATCTGTTCTCTAACATATACACCCACGACATCAGCTAAGGCATCAACATGCCTGCATTCCATGAGGTCCCTACCTTGTATCACTATACAAGTAGATGATGTCGTACTAGTCTTATTGAGATTACCAATGCCCTTTCTTGGTGATTCAAGACTAGGAACAAGTTTCAGGCAATAGACATGTAGTGTCCTCGATTCCTCATGATCATGATCCCTATCATAGATCATCGAGTAAACACCTATTCTATTCCTTGGGCCTTTATCTTTAAACTCATATTAACCATAAAATATAGGCGAGACATAAATATGATAAAGATAAATTATGCTCAAATATATAAATCATGAAATATCAAATAGTACAAGGTGTTCAACAGATTGTCTCTAGGACACCTACATACTAACACATGTGTCATGCTTCTTCCACAAGCTTTTTGGCTTTTACACCTGTAATTATGAAGGAACACGTGTCACGCTTTTACTGGTCCAACACAAAAGTATGTCATCATTAGTCATCATGACCTTACTTTATTAAAGTTACTTTATCGGTGTCTACTCGAGATCCTGTGTTGGAAATTATGCCCTAGGGGCAAGTCATTGTACTTTAAACGTTAATGTCATTTAAAGTATTCTCCATTTAGTTATAATTTCATTTGCATGTTTATAGTGATAATTGTATCCCTAGATATATCTTATAGATTATCTTAAATGTCCCTGGTCGGTCATCTACGAGGGAGCGAAGATGAAATAAAACCAGTATGACTTTGATGACGTATGGAGATACGAATTAAAGTCATGGGCACTTGTAAGAGTACAAGGTGCTGGACCGACCCACTATGAGAAAGCTGCATGGATTAAGTCATAAGCTTTTCTTATGTATAACCGCGTCACAATGCCCTTTTGACCTGATATCATCATGGATTCCTACATGAGAGTCGCTGATCTTTGACCTAGTCAAAAGTCACCTTTGACCGGATGATGTAAAGGCTTTGATCGGGATCAATGGTTTTCATGCAGAGGAATGTGAATGGTCAAGATGGAATTTGTCCCTCACATTTGTAGAGAGATATCTTGGGCCCTCGATGAGTGAGTCCGAGAAATGTATGGTCATACTACGATGGAAAGGAGTTTCCATTTCAATTGTTAGACTACTCAAGAATTGAGAAAGTAATGGTCAAGAACAGGAAGTTGACATTATCAATGCCTCATCCTTGACCAAATTATCGCGTGACAAAAGGGACGTGACATGGTTATATGATAGGTTGTATCGTATCATCGATCCCCATATGAATTGGGTAGTCGCAATGTCTTGCTAGAAGCCACTTGCGACTTGTGCACTGGTACAGTATTGCCCCACAGCCAATCTCATGTGGGCCTGCAAGGTCGCACACAAGAATACCCCAACACAAGCAAAAGTGTCCAGATTCATTGAATCTTAGATATGTCTAAGATTTAATGAATACTATATTTAATCTAGGATGAATATATATATATAATTAAATTTGAAAATAATATAATATTATTATTTAATAGAAATTATAATATTATTATATAATATTTGGTTTATATTTAATTTATTTGATAAATTAAATATCTAAAACAAATTGTGATATTGTATCTCGATTTAATTTTCGAATATAGATATCATATATCTAATTTAATTTGAATTGAGATAAAGTATCTCAGATTTAATTAATTAGATAGATATCATATCTCAGATTTAATTTATAGAGATAAATTAAATCAAGGCTTTTAAGTCGATTAAATAAATAGATTAGATTAGATCTATTGGATAAATTTAATAAATATATTATTTTAATCCAAATTCAAATTTCAAGATTAATGAGGATTAATTTTGAATATAATACGTCTAATGGGGTTTGAAAAACCTACGGGACATTTTGCAAGACATATTAGAAAAGCCGCGAGAAACCCTAGAGAAAAAAGAGTGAGACACGCGAAAATACTGAAGGCGTTAGCACGCTGCCGTCAGTGTTGGAGGCTGTTCGTGTGGATACCGATAGAGGGAGGGTATTCGCAGAGTTTGCTCCTATTGATCGAGTAGGTAGCCCACCAGATCGAATAGAACAAGACACTCGCAAGTTCGCATAGGTATGGTTTCTAACGAACCTTGATTTAAACGCCGTTGACAGATCCTCTCAAGGGATCTGTAAGTTTTTATAGATTAGAATCCTTCCACTGCATGTACGGATCCCAACATCCTGCTCAGGTTTTACTCAGGATTGGGACACGAATTCCAAGACCCGACAAAAGATGCCACATACTGGTATTTTCTAAAAAACGCAGGGCATACCCAACTACCCTGAAAATGTTGTATTCTTACTTATCTCAGCATATTTTCATTCCACTAATTGTCCTATAGCTCATGACATAGTTAGGTGGCATCTTTTCCAATTGAATTTATACCGTATAGGTCTTTTGTGCCCCTTTTCCATTGGCACCATAATTCCATGGCTTATACATACTAGGTCCACTGACCAGTATAGCCGAGTTACTTAGTCTCTAAGAGGCTTCCTATCTCTCGTCATTCTTGGGACTCTTCCCAAACAGGGCTTGGTAGTCTACCTACTTTTAGGCTTATTCTCAATTCTCAAGATCCAAAAATTCAGGATAGAACAATTTGGGTCTGCAAAATCTAATCCTTTGTACTTTAATTTAATTTATCCAGTCCATCCTTTTGTCCGCTGGTCCTTGTAGTGTACCGCTGGTTAAAAGGGTGCTCCCTTTTCCACCTTTCTTCAAATTTTCAGATCTTTTCCCCTGATATATTATCAGTGTATGGCGCCACTTTGGATCCTCACACGGCCCCATATTTGTTCCAATTAATCCAAAAAGAAGCCCCTAATTGGTCCTTATCTATCTCCTTTTCACCGCTTAACCTCATTTAGGATCTGTACTTTATGTTTGGGCTTAAATATAGATGAAATCATCTGATTTTCTCTCTCTCCTCTCATGTGGACGAAATTGAATCCTTAATGGGTAAGGAATTGAATTTTCTACCCTTACTATTCCTCTTTTTAACCTTGCAGTGATGAAAGTGGAGCTAAATCACCCAGAGGGGGATGATTTGGGGATTTTAAAAATCTTTTTCGAATACCTCTGTTTTTGAACACTAAAAACAGAGATGAACTAAGATGAGAGTAGACGAGCAAGACACAAGGATTTATACTGGTTCGATCCAATCTCTTGACCTACGTCCAGTCCCCAGACTCTTTGGGAATTTCACTATCTCAATTGATTACACACTTTGTACTCAAGAGTAATTCTCTCACTAGAACTTACTCCCCCTTACAAGTTTCAATCAATGAACCCAATCACCAAGTCCCCGACTTCGATTCCTTACAATAAATGATTTACGTAAAAGAAACTCTCTCTAAGAGTGGATATTGATAAACACTGAAGCTTTAAGTGTCAAAAGACACAATACAAGTGAAAACAGAAAGGTAGTTGAAGAACTTTGAATGCTATGCATTTTCAGCAGGTGCGTTAGTTAAGAAGACTTGAATGCAGCTCTATTTATACCAAGAGAGCATTAGGTGACCGTTGTAATTTTCAATATAACCGTTGCCTACATTAGACAAGGTTCTGGTTTAGTTTTTGGTCTTCTTCTCTCTCTAATCTCCACTTAATCCAGCTGTGCAGAAGTTCAAAGTTGACTCTCTACAAATTAATCCGTTGGAGTAGCAATTCTTTGGATGTGGTAGGTAGACATTAATCCTTTGTAAGCGTGTGCAGAAGGATTACCCAAAAGTATGCAACTTTCTGGGTTTAGCATTTAATGTTCTAACATGCTTTTTGCTTTTTCTTTAAACCTTCAATAAACACTTTCTAATTCATCTGAAACTCACTAAAAAGGTGGTTAAACATATCTAGGAACATTATAGAATAATCATAGAAAGTATTAAGATCAAACAAGAAGGTATTGCAAATTCGTCGATTTGAAATTTAAGTCGCTATGAAACCTCGAGGTTTGTTCTTCAAGCCTCGAGTTTTGGACTGCAACTGGCAAGTGAAAGAGATTTAAGTTCAAAACATCAAACTGGAGGTTACTCTCCAAAAACCGGAGGTTTTCAAAGTAGCAAAAAGCGTCGGTCTCTCTATCGCCAAAACCTCGAGGTTTTATCAGAAACCTCGAGGTTTCACTTTGAATGTGAAACCTTGCAAAATCGCGCCAAGAACAAACCTGGAGGTTTTCAAAATCAGAAAAGTTGTTTGCTCTCTGGATGGCAGAAACCTCGAGGTTTTCGCCAAAACTCGAGGTTTTACTTAAATCTGGGAATTCTCAGTTTTTTGTACCAAAACAGAAACCTAGAGGTAAAACTGGAGGTTTTGTAAGCTTGGAAAACATAGATCCTCTCCGCCCGAGGAAACAACATTTGAGAAATTTGAAACACGGAGGTTTTTCACAAGACCGGAGGTTTTGAAAACCGACCAAAACATGAGCTTTCTCCGACAGTCAAAACCTCAAGGTTTCTTACCAAACCTCGAGGTTTCACAAAACTTGTGAAACCTTGAATTTTCATGTTAAAACAGAACCTTGAGGTTTTAGACAAAAACTTGAGGTTTTCAGGTGGTCAAAACTTAGGAGACTCTCTATAAGTCCAAACCTCGAGGTTTGAACGAAACCTCGAGTTTTGCGTTTTCCGAGAAAATGCGAGAAGTCTCGTGTTATGAAACCTTGAGGTTTCTCGAAAACCTTGAGGTTTTCTCGGTCCGAAACCTTGAGTTCTTCTCGTAAGGCCAAACCTCGAGGTTTCGTGCAAACCTCGAGTTTTGCTCGATGTGAGTTTTACAACATTTGAAAGCAAAACTTCAAGATTTGTTTACAATTATTGGAGATCATCAAAACCCTTAGAGAACTAACAAGTGACACGTGTCCTTATGTAATGATTACACTGACTTTTCCTTTCCAGCTTGTGATTGTTGCAGTGTCTCTTCCTCTTTCTATTTCCTCAAAAACGCAGGGGCTATTCATCTGTCCAGGAAATGTCATGTGCGTATTTATTTTAGGTCTTTTTTTCTTAGCTAATTGTCCCATACGTTAGGACATAGCTAAATGACATTTTTACCAACCGATTAACATTGTATAAGTGTTTTGTGCCCTTTTGCACTGACAATTTAATTTCTATGGCCCTTGAGCTCTTGGTTAAAATACTCATGCAAAAGGGAGTGCAAAATGTCTTAAAATATGTCAAGAAGGCACTTAAAAATTCCCCAAATCAAATAACCAAAGTGCACTTACAAAATATCCTCTTAACTTGCTTATTTTACAAGTTTTGTTGACTTTTCTCTCTCCCCCTTGCTTTGTACAAATTTTAAGCTTCTTGGGAAAGATTGTGATGTCATTTTTATGACATAAGCAAGAGCTTAGGTGTCCTCCTATGAAATGACCAAAATACCCTTACAAATTTTGCCCTTATTTGTGTCTTATTCCACAAGCTACATGTCTTCTTTTTTTCTCTCTACTTTGGCCAAAATATTAAGCTTCTCAAGCAAGGATGTGATGTCATCCTATGACATAATCAAGTACTTATGTGTCCCTTTTTGTCTCTTGGCCGAAGATATGGCCTTATTTAGGAATGTCACACCTCCTGAATCGGACTCAGTAGTCTGCCTAATTTAGGCTTATTTTCAAGTCTCAATGCCCAAAATTCAAGATATTACATGGGGTCCTTCATTTTCTCCAATCCCACCAATTCCAACAATCTTTCCATATTGCTTTCCCCCAAATGTTACTTTGTCACCATCTTTCGATCTTATTGCCACAAACTTAGATTGATCCCCTGTCAAGTGTCTAGAACATCCGCTGTCAATGTACCACTTATTAGTTTTTTATACTCTCAGACAAACCTACAAATCAGAAGACATCAAGTCTTAGGTACCCATCTTTTCTTGGATCCTTTTGGGTTAGTTTGGGCCTTAGGGAATACATTAGCTCCTTTAGGTACCCATTGATAATTGCCTGCAGGTTTATCCTTTCTTTCTTTTCTATAAAAACAAGAAGAAGTACTATGCCCCTTTCGGTTGCAGTAGTTACAATGAGCGAAAGGATTGGAAGAGTGAATAGTTTTTTTAAAGTATTTCAAATAGGATTTTCCTCCTACTTTTTTCCTTTTCTTTTGTCTAAATCAGGACTATAGCCTATGTCCGATCTGTCATTTGTAAATCTTTGAGCTTTTAAAATACCATTGAGAATTTCACTGCCTTTAGTAAACTTCTCAAGGTTTTCGTAAGGTAAGAATTCATTTTCTCAAGATTAGGGTATTTTTCGCAAACCATAGAAGAATCTTGAACTTGTTGCTCAAGCAACTTGATTCTCTTCTTAAACGCTATGAGTTCTTTCACAATCTTTCTAAATTCAGAATGTAATTCATTATACTCAGAAAGTATTTCATCATAAGTAGGTTCAGAATCATATACCTCGTCTCTTTCATGTTCCTCTTCTGCTACCAGGCTTATGTTTATGACTTCTTCATCCTCGCTTTCTTCATCCAAGGAATTGTCTCCTAGATGGAAAACACGTAAGCTTTCTTCTTCAAGTTGTTGAATTTCTTTTCCTCTTCCTTACCCTTTAAATTGAGGACATTCGAATTTGATATGACCCAGCTTCTCGCATTCATAACAGATTATCTGATCTTTATCTTTGAATTCATGTCTGTTGCTTTGACCTCTTTTCTGAAATCTCCTAAAGCCTTGATCCTTCTTGTAGAATTTCTTGAATCTACAGACAAACATGACGAGCTTATCATCTTCATCTTCCACTCTGACTTCTTTTTCTTTCACAGCATGGAGAGCAACGCCTTTGCCCCTACTATTGATTTCATCTAAGCCCTTCTTGAATTTTAGTTTGCCTTCATATTAGGATAAGTTTCTGAAAAATACAACTACTGATGTCATTGATTCTCCTTGAGATTCTTCAATGGCTGTGACTTTAGCTTCCCATTTGTTCGTGAGCACATTCAAAATTTTCCTGACTTGATAATTCTGCTCATGCGTTTTACCTAAGGCTAATAACTGATTAATCAAATGAGTAAAGTGTAATTCAAACTCTCCAATGGATGTTGGAAATTATGCCCTAGGGGCCAATCATTGTACTTTAAATGTTATCATTATTTAAAGTATTTCTCCATTTTGTTATCATATCATTTGCATATTTATTATGACGACTGTATTCTTGGATATATCATAAAGATCATCCTACATGTCCCTGGTCGGTCATCTATGTGGGAGCGAAGATCAAAAAAGACCAGTATGACTTTGATGAGGTATGGACATACGAATCAAAGTCTAAGGCACTTGTAAGAGTACAAGGTGTTGGACCGACCCACTATGAGAAAGCTACATGGATTAAGTCATAAGATTATCTCATATATAACCACATCACAATGCCCTTTGACCTAAGATCATCATGGATTCCTACATGAGAGTCGCTGATCTTTGACTTAGTCAAAAGTCATCTTTGATCGGGTGATAATAAAGGCTTCGATCGAGATTATTGGTTTTCATGCAGAGGAATGTGAATGGTCAAGATGGGATTTGTCTCTCACATTTGTAGAGAGATAATACTAGGCCCCACGATGAGTAAGTATGAGAAAAGTATGGCCATACTACGATGGAAACGATTTTTCGTTTCAATTGTTAGACTACTCAAGAATCGAGAAAGTAATGGTCAAGAATAGAAGGATGACACTATCCATGCTTTATGCTTGACCAAATCATCCGGTGACTAAAGGCACGTGGCATGGTTGTTGTTGGAAATTATTCCCTAGGTGCAAATCATTGAACTTTAAACATTAAAGTTATTTAAAATATTTCTCCATTTTGTTATCATATCATTTGCATGTTCATTATGATAACCGTATCCTTGGATGTATCATAAAGATTATCCTAAATTTTCCTAGTCGGTCATCTATGTGGGAGCCAAGATGAAATAAGACCAGTACGGCTTTGATGAGGTATGGACATACGAATCAAAGTCTTAGGCACTTGTAAGAGTACAAGGTGCTGGACCGACCCACTATGAGAAAGTTGCATGGATTAAGTCATAAGCTTATCTCATGTATAACCACGTCACAATGCCATTTGACCTGAGATCATCATGGATTCCTACTTGAGAGTCGCTCATCTTTGACCTTGTCAAAAGTCACCTTTGACCGGGTAATAATAAAGGCTTCAATCAAGATTATTGGTTTTCATGCAGAGGAATGTGAATGGTCAAGATGAGATTTGTCCCTCACATTTGTAGAGAGATAATACTGGGCCCCTCGATGAGTGAGTCTGAGAAATGTATGGCCATACTGTGATGGAAAGGAGTTTCCATTTCAATTGTTAGACTACTCAAGAAGAGAGAAAGTAATGGTCAAGAACAAGAGGATGACATTATCCATGCTTCATCCTTGACCAAATTATTGTGTGACAAAAGAGACGTGGCATGGTTGTATGATAGGTTGCATCGCATCATCGATCCTCATATGAATTGGGTAGTCGTAATGTCTTGTTAGAGGCCGCTTTCGACTTATGGGATGGTACAGTGTTGGCCCGCTGCCAATTTCATGTGGGCCTACAGGGTCGCACACAAGAATAGCCCAACACGAGCTATAATGTCCAGATTCATTAAATCTAAGATATGTGTAAGATTTAATGAATACAACGTTTAATCTAGGGTGGATGGATTATATATATATATATATATATAAAGATCCAATAATGATTGGATGAAGATAGGAGAAATAATAAATTTGGATTGAATTAAAAATGATTTTGAATTTTAGTTTAAGAGATGAATGTAATCCATCATCTTAAATTATTATTCAATTAATCAATTAAGATATAAATGTGATCCATCATCTTAAATGATTGACTCAATCAATCAATCAAGAAATTAATGTGATCCATCATCTTAAATGATCAATCAATCAATCAAGATATGAATGTGATTCATCATCTTAAATTCAATCAATCAATCAAGATATGAATTTAATTCATTGTGATTTGGATTTTCCAATTCAAGCTTGTATTGGGCCTTTCTTGTAAGCACTTAAATTAGGGTTATACTCTTATAAAGTGCTGATTTTTGGTGTCCCTTTTTCTTGCACATTTTTCTAAGAGAAAAACAAGATCCTTATGCTCTCTAAATTTCAGTCTTTACCAAAGGTTTAGAGAGGAAAAGACACCATCCATAGAAAGGCAAGGTTCCAATGATCTTGCTCCTCCTATCTTTAACCTAATCCTAAGAAACCATAATCTTCTTGGCAAGAGAGAAAAATGATGAGTTTTATTTATGCCATGTTTTCCCTATACTGTGTGACTATTTTGTGAGTTGAATATTAGCCTAAAAGCATGTTATCTGAGTAATTATGTCATAATTCACGCATATGGGGAAATATAGGATACATCTCATAAGTTATGTCGAATGCATAAATATCTTGTACATATGCATAAGAAGAAGGCAAGCTTAAGGGTTTATTAAGAACACACATAGCACTGCCGATACAATGCTATAGCATCGGGTCAGCCATATCAAGCTGCAGTACAATGCAACTCATATACTATAGCAAAGTAAAGGAAGCAATGTTGTGCGCTGTATGATCTAACTTTTCCTCGAGGCTTTTTCAGGAATTAAGTGTAGGTTGATGGATAGTGTTAGTTCACGATTAGATTGTCAACGGATTGGAATAGAAGATGAGAAGGATCGAAGATTTAGATTTAGAGAATCCCGCAAAATCAGCAGAAGCAATCTATCGAATTTGGAAAGATAAATCAATTGGACCTGACAGATTTGGAAAGGCCCAGATCACTGAACTTACACTGCAAGTAAACCTGACTATAAAAGGAAAAGATGGTCAACCCTAAAAAGTGGTCGAGTCGTGGAGAGCCAAAGAACATTCTTATTCGGCCAAGCTCGAAAGAAGAGGGAGAGAAGCACTAAGTACAAGAACTCCAGGAGAATCCAATTCCTTTCCTGTAGTAAGGTGGAGACAAGAAGACGTGGAGTTGTCAATGAAAGTGGAGCAAATCACCAAGAGGGGAGTGATTTGGGGATTTTTAAAATTCTTTTCAAAGAACTTTGTTTTTAAACATTAAAACGGGGTAGAACATAGTAGTGGGAAAAAGAGCAAGACACAAGGAATTTATACTGGTTCGGTCCAACCTCTTGACCTACGTCCAGTCCCCGACACTCGGGATTTCACTAACTCAAATGATTACACACTCTATAACTCTCGAGTAATTCTCTCACGAACTTACTTCCCTTACAAGTTGTAATCAAATAGCCCAATCTCCAAGTCCCACGACCTGAGATTCTTACAATGAATGATATCAATAAATGATACTCTCTCTAAGAGTGGATAATGATAATCACTGAAGTACAAATGTATCAAAAGATACTTTATAGTAGAAAACTCAAAGAGCAGTTGGAAACTTGAATGATTTTCGTTTTGTGCAGATTGGTTGTTGAGAAGAATTGAATGCAGCTCTATTTATGTCAAGAGATCATTAAATGACCGTTGTAATCTTTAATATGAACGTTGCCTTCATTAGAGAAGGATTAGCTTGAGCTTTGGTCTTCTTTCTCTCTACTCTTTGGTTAAACTAGTTGCACGAAGTTCATGGTTGACTTCTTGAATATTAATCCGTTGGAAGAGCAATTTCTTTGGATGAGGAAAGGAAACATTAATCCCTTTGCAACGTGTGCAGAATGATTGTCTAAAAGGATGCAAGTTTTCAGGACATTGCATTTAATGTGCTGACATCACTTTTTGCTTTTGTTCAAATCTTCATTTAACATCCTCTAAATCATCGAAACTCAAGCTTACAAATCCAAACTCGAGTTTTCTCAAAAATTTGGAAAACTTAGAAAATACTTGGCCAAGTGCAACCGGAGTTTGTAATAACAAACCGGAGTTTTTCATAACAAATCGGAGTTTGCTTAGGATGGAAAACATTGAGGCTATCTGCCAAGCCCAAACTCGAGTTTTGAAACCACAAACTCGAGTTTGGTCAAGTTCACAAAACTTGACAAAACTCTTCATTTGGCGCAAACTGGAGTTTGCTTAAGTTCAAAACTTTGGGAGCTCTCTGTATGACTAAAACTAGAGTTTACAAAACCCAAACTCGAGTTTCCTTATAAGAGAAAACTTTAACAAACTTTCTGGCAGATAAAAATTGGAGTTTGTAAATCAAAACTAGAGTTTTGTATTCTTTAGCAAATATTGAAGTGTCTCTGTATGGTACAAACTTGAGTTTGTAAACCTAAACTCGAGTTTTTCTTAATGTGGAAAACTTGAGTGCTCTCTGTGTCTTGCAAACTCGAGTTTGCCTAAGCAAACTGAAGTTTTATTTAATTCATAAAATTGAGCTACTCTCTATCAATTCTAAACTCGAGTTTTGCATCCAAAACTCGAGTTTGCCTAGCTTTGTCAGTAAGCTTTTCAACTTACCAAAGACGAACCTCAACTTGTATTTACAATTGTCAGTTATCATCAAAATCCATAGAGAACTAACAGTCAAGTGACAGGCTTCTCCTACGCCTTTGAAACCTCTCCCAAGCTTTCTGTTTTTCTTAATTTTAGTTAATCTGTTGTCATGGGCTATTTTGTTGTGGTCTATTTAGTGATTCCCTCGTCAGTCATGAACTAAAACTCCTTTGGCTGAGTGAGGATGAATTCTTGAGTGTAGAATGAACCCAGTTGCTTGTACTTAATTTTATAAATTTAGTTTGTTTATCAATATTCTTAATTTTTGTCGGTTAGCGGAAGCTAAGGGCTAGATCGGTGGCCTCGGCTTACTGGAAGGGAGTCGAGGTTAGAATCTGATAAGCAGTGTTTGCTGGGCAAGCTGGTACAAGGCTTAACCATCATTGTAGGCTTCAAGCTTGGGTCTACCGCTCATAACCTCAACACCTTGATTTGAAAAGATAATCTTACTAGAAAATCGCCATAGGCATATGGGAGAAGTATAGTTTAGGTTGTATGTATAGGACGTGGAAGCTTCTGTGTAGCTTAGTGGTGGGTTAACTTGATAACGTTGTGAAAGGCAACTATGTTGTAGCATTGCGGAAGCTGTGCAGCATAATTGCTATAGCAATGCGTTAAGGCAACTGGGGAATTAATACACTTGGGTGAAATCTGATGCTCAGCCTATCTTTTACTGATATCTTCTTACGACTACAATCCTTGTTATTTTCTGTCTTATTAATTAGAAACACCAAAAAATCCCAACTCAATCATATTTATTTTACTTTCTTTACACAACCGTTGCGTGAATCTGTGTCATCATCGGTATCTCAGTCTCTGTGGGACGATACTCTACTTACTCTTTATTACTTGTTCGACTGGTTCACTTGCCAATAAGGAAATTGACCAACAAAAACCCTAGAGCATATGAAGAAAAGTTAGAGGCGCTAGCACGCTGCCTGTGTTGGAGCTTTGTCCGTGTGGATACCGGTAAAGGGAACTGGTTCGTTCAGTTGGCTCCTAGTGATCGATCAAGACGCATACGGAAGAAAAGTACTATTCTGACTACTCTAATTTAAACATCATTGATAGATCCTCCATTAGGATTTGAAATTTATTTTGATAAATTTCTTCCGCTGCTTGTTCGAATCCCACCAGTGGCATCAGAGCCAGATCAATTGTGCATTTAAATTGGGTTTATGTTCTTATACATGTGTTATATATGGGATATATATATTCTTAACTGAATATTTGTATGTGTTTAAATTGAGTTTACGTTTGAGTCACGTTCGGATCTCTAATCAGATCTTAGGGATCCGAAAGCTTTATGAAGAAGGCTTTGACGACGCTGTTTTTTGTAGTCTTCTGAAGTGCTCAGATTGCAACACAGAACAACGTCGTCTCTCCCTATAAATTTTTTTTAAAACAAAAAAAAATTACTAAAAGAGTATGCCTTTTTCGAAAAGCTCCGAGGGACTGCGTAGCTAACTATTCGTAGCGCGATATAATTTAATCATGACACTCTTTGTTTCTTTCATATTGTATGAATTAACGCTTGTTGTGGTTTACTTTCAAAGTTTTTTGGGTATGGTGAACAACATGGCTCTAGTTTTTACAAGGGTTGTAATGTTTAAATATGGCCTGCATGCCATACATTTTCTCTAAATATTCTCTATGTTCATTCTCTTCTCATCTCACTCCGCTCGTATGTTTAAACGAAGTTTCTCCTAATGTAATTTCCTTTTTCTTATTTAGAGAAGTCCTCTCCTTGGCTTGAGAGGATTTTAGGTTAGGTGAGCCATGTTGTGTCACGTTTTATTTATGCTTTTGATTAGATCATTGCATGTTTATTGTTGTGTTTATGTGTTATTTGTATGAGATACAACTATCACTGCATTCATATAAATAGAATTAATTGGTTAAACCCTCTAAATAAAATCTTAAGTTGTAATGCCGTCAATCAATGAATACTTGTCAAAACCTAGATCGCTCATTTGCAAGAACCACCAAAGTGGATGCGCTTGAGTTATCTTGGTGAGACAAGCGTGGGTAATGGTGATACTCACTACATTCATTATTGTTTTGACTTAATTGAGATTAACAAAACAGTTTTGGATCTCAAGGCATTAGATGGGATTAAACGTGTCGGGTTATGCGATGATCGAATCACATAAAGATCTAAGAGTTACATGTGATGTAATTGGCAAAGAGGTTGCCTACCTAAATAACTTGACTTTAAGTGTCCTGCCAAAGCGGACTTAAATTTAAGTCAAACATGGATCTTAGCCCACTAATTATATTCAGGGTTGTTAATTCAGTGGGAGATTACTAACCAACTTTGCATAATTTAAATTGTAGAATCATGTCAACTAGTAATACTGCTACACTATCAATGCGATAAGTCCTTGAGAAGGACGAACTCGATGAGACAAACTTTCTTGACCTGTTAGGAACTTGAGAATTCATCTCAAGCACGAAAGAAAGGAGTATGTCCTCGATCAACCCATTCATGAATTGCATGGGATGCTCAAAACTGCTAAGCAGAGCATTAAGAAGAAGCCCAACACTATTTTGATGGTTTAGAAAGGAAAGGGTATGAAAAGGAAAGGCAAGGGCAAAAGAAAGGATAATGGCTCAGCTGGTAAGACCAAAGAGTCAAACAGGCCCGAAACTAAGCCTGCAGCCAAGAAGGCAAAGCCTCCGAAGGACGAGGTCTGCTTCTTTTGCAATGAACTTGGTCATTGGAAGAGGAACTGGAAACTCTACCTTGAAGATCTGAAAAAGAACAAGAAGAACAGCGGGGCTATCGCTTCAGGTATTTATGTTATAGACATTCATTTTTCTACTTGCTCTACATGGGTATTAGATACTGCATGTGGTTCTCACATTTGCATAAATGTGCAGGGTCTCAAGGATAGTAGAAAGTTGAAGAAGGGCGAAGTGGACCTACGAGTTGGAAACTGAGCAAGAGTTATTGCTTTAGCCGTAGGAACTTATGAATTAGTTTTTCCCAGTGAGCTTTTGTTAATTTTGAACAATTTCTTTTATGTTCCTGCTTTGAGTAGTAACATTGTTTCTCTTTCTTATTTGGATAAGGAAAGTTATACTTCCATTACTGGGAATGATAAATGTTCTATTTATCGTAATGACATTTTTTATGCTGATGGTGATTTGCATGTTGGTCATTATTTACTAAATTTAGAACATCCTAATAATGGACATATCTATAACATAGCTACCAAAAGGATCAAGTGAAATGATTTGAATCTGACCTACCTATGGCATTATTGTCTAGGCCATATAAATGAGAAACGCATTTCGAAACTCCATCAAGATGGACTTCTTAACTTATTTGATTTTGAATCATTTGAAATATGTAAGTCTTGTTTATTGGGAAAGATGACCAAGGCACCAATGGATTAAGTCATAAGCTTATCTCATGTATAACCACGTCACAATGCCCTTTGACATGAGATTATCATGGATTCCTACATGAAAGTCGCTGATATTTGACTTAGTCAAAATTCACCTTTGACAGGGTGATGATAAAGACTTCAATCGGGATTATTGGTTTTCATGCAGAGGAATGTGAATGGTCAAGATGGATTTGTCCCTCACATTTGTAGAGAGATAATATTGGGCCCTACATGAGTAAGTCTAAGAAAAGTATGGCCATACTACGATGGAAAGGATTTTTCGTTTCAATTGTTAGACTACTCAAGAATCAAGAAAGTAATGGTCAAGAATAGAAGGATGACACTATCCATGCTTTATCCTTGACAAAATTATCGCGTGACAAAAGGCATGTGGCATGGTTGTTGTTGGAAATTATGTCCTAGGGGCAAATCATTGTACTTTAAACATTAAAGTTATTTAAAATATTTCTCCATTTTGTTATCATATCATTTGCATGTTTATTATGATGATTGTATCCTTGGATGTATCATAAAGATTATCCTAAATGTCCCTAGTCGGTCATCTATGCGAGAGCAAAGATGAAATAAGACCAGTACGATTGTGATGAGGTATGGAGATACGAATCAAAGTCTTAGGCACTTGTAAGAGTACAAGGTGCTGGACCAACCCACTATGAGAAAGCTGCATGGATTAATCATAAGCTTATCTCATGTATAACCACGTTACAATGCCCTTTGACCTGAGATCATTATGGATTCCTACATGAGAGTCGCTGATCTTTGACCTAGTCAAAAGTCACCTTTGACCTGGTGATGATAAAGGCTTCGATTGGGATTAGTTGTTTTCATGCAGAGGAATGTAAATAGTCAAGATGGGATTTGTCCCTCACATTTGTAGAGAGATATTACTGGGCCCCTCGATGAGTAAGTCTAAGAAATGTTTGACCATACTACGATGGAAAGGAGTTTCCATTTCAATTGTTAGACTACTCAAGAAGCGAGAAAGTAATGGTCAAGAACAGGAGGATGACACTATCCCTGCTTCATCGATCCTCATATGAATTGGGTAGTCGCAATGTCTTGCTAGTGGCCGCTTCTTGTGGGCAGGTATAGTAATGGCCCGCTGCCAATCTCATGTGGGCATACAGGATCGCACACAAGAATAGCCTAACATGAGCTATAATGTCTAGATTCATTGAATCTAAGATATGTCTAAGATTTAAGGAATACAACGTTTAATATAAAGAGGATGGATATATATATATATTTATACATATTCAAAAATAATATTATTATTATTATATATAGATAATAATATTATTATGTAGTATTTGTTTTGTATTTAATTTATTTGATAAATTAAATAACTAAAACTAATAGAGATATCGTATCTGATTTAAATCTGAATTGAGATATAGTATCTCATATTTAATTAAATAGATAGATATCATATCTTATATTTAATTTATAAAGATAAATTAAATCGCAGGCTTTTAAATCGGATTAAAATAAGTAGATTAGATTAGATTTGTTGGATGATTTAATTAATATTATTTTAATCCAAATTTGAATTTCAAGATTAATTCAGATTAATTTTGAATATTTTAATACGGCCCTTTAAGGTTTTAGAAACCTTATAAGATAATGATCAAGTCGTATTAAAATAGAGTTCTCAATGTGTTTTGATGATTAATAACAATTGTAAACATGAAAGAATGATTTTTATTAGAAATTGGTAAAACATGTTGTTTGCAATTCAAAAACATTTTAGAGTCGGCTAGAACCAAACTCGAGCTTGGGTCTCCAAACTCGAGCTTGCTCCAACTACCTATCGAGAAAGCAAACCAAGCTATTTTGCATTTTCTAAACTTGAGCTTGGTCCATAAACTTGAGCTTGAAGGTTTTCAAAAGTTTACTCACATTCTCAATGTGTTTTGAGTAAGCTCGAGCTTGCAGCTTGTCTCCAAGCTTGAGCTTACGAAGGTTTGAGGATTTTATCAAGTTACTCAAATTGCAAACTCAAGCTTATTAGTTTTAAGCTCAAGCTTGCCCCTTCCGAGAGACTTTTCTCACTAAGTTTACAAATATGTAAACTCGAGCTTGCGTTACAAGCTCGAGCTTACCTCAGCGAGAATCCTTTAAACTTGAGCTTATCATTTTCTTGTAGAGTTTGTGAGTTTACAAAAGTTGTAAACTCGAGCTTGGCATACCAAGCTCGAGCTTGCACCAGAGCGAGAAAGTTTTTCAAGTTTTTCCTTCAAAGAGTAAACTCAAGTTTAAGGTTGTAAACTCAAGCTTGCGTCGACAAAAATCTTTCTAAGTTTTTAAAACCATTGCCAAACTCGAGCTTGCCCTTGCAAGCTCAAGCTTGGAGTCGAGAGAGAGCAATGTCATATTTTGAGCTTAGCAAACTCAAGTTTACACCTCTAAGCTCAAGCTTGCATTTTGTGAACTAAAATTATTTTTGACATGAATAGTGCCAAACTCGAGCTTACTCACTAATAAGCTCAAGCTTGCGTTTTTCCACTTTGGCTCTCAAAATGAATTCAAACATATTTCCCCGACAAATGCTAAACTCGAGCTTACTCATTTACAAGCTCGAGCTTGAGACTTCCGAGGCAAAACTCAAGTTTTAAATGAAGACCAAACTCGAGCTTGGTATAGTAAACTCGAGCTTGGAACTTCCGGAAACAGAGATGAACGCATCCGGGTGTATTTTGTTCGGTTTGATTTATGCTTTAACTTGATTCTGCGAATTGGTTGTATATGATTTATATGATTCATATCAATATTTCCTAACCAGATTTAACCGTTTGCTTATGAGATTACGGAAGATCTAGGTTTGTTTTAAAGAAGACTTTAAGACAAACAACTTGACAACTTGCAATATTATATTATTCTCCAAAAGCAATGGGTTACAACTGGATAGCAACACAACCATTCTCCAAGAAAGAAAGCTAGCCTCCAAACAATTTGGACAACATTATACAAGCGCCTCCACTAAACATAACGGCATGGGAACACATTCATGAGGAGCCAAATTTCAAATATTCAAATCTGCAACAACCATATTCAAACAGATTTGTTTACAATGACTAGATTTATGGAGACACACTCACAACATGACTATATTTTCGAATCAGATCAAGTCTCAACGGATCTACAACGTTCACAAGCTTCAAACCTGTATAAATACATGAGGATTTGAAGTCTGAAAGTAGACAAGACATACACAGAAAACGCATACAAAGATCTCAGTCTTTTACTGCTTATATTTCTCATTTGTATCTTTGATACATTGTGCTTCGGTGCTTATCTTTATTCACTCTTTGAGAGAGTTCATTTACGTAAATCATTCTTTGTAAGAATCTCAAAGTTGTGGGACTTTGAGGTTGGGTTATCAGATTACAACTTGTAAGGGGAGTGTATCCTAGAGAGAGGATAACTTTCGAGTACGAGTGTGTATCGATTTGAGTGATAGTAGAAAAACCCGGAGAGTCCGGGAATTTGGACGTAGGTCAAGAGTTAAGACCGAACAGTATAAATCTTCTTGTCAAGCTCTTCCTCTTTAACTCCATTTACCTTGGTTAAGCATCGTTGTGTGGGTGATGCGAAAAGAATTTTTAAAATCCCCAATTCACCCCCTCTTGGTGATTTCCTTCACTTTCATTTGGTATCAAAGCCTGGTTATCTACATTAAGGATTAACATCCTAGATCAAAGATCCAATGGAAGGAATTCTACCCGATGGAGCTTCAATCAACGAGACCTCCAGGTTTCAATGGAGAACATTACTCTTCGGAAGGCCAAGTTCGAGTCTATGTAATGGCAATGAGTATGGCCTATGGAGGGTATTCGAGAGAGGAAATTATGAACCGGCAACAACGAGAAGATGGTGTCGAACTCCTAAGCTAGAAGAAGAGTATGATGAGAATGACGAGAAAGCAAGTCACTCTCAACATGAAAGCAATTCACATCTGCCGCAAAGTGCTCTAAGCCAAAAAGAATATTTTCGAATTTGCACTTTGTCATCTGCTAAAGCTATGTGGGATGCTCTTGAGATAGCCCATGAAGGGACAGTGGAATCAAGGAAAATCGAGTAAACACTCTCATGATTTGAATATGATTTATTTCGTATGAAGTCTGGAGAATCCATTAGTGAATTCCAGCTCAGATTCACTCATCTGATCAATCAACTTGCTGCATTGGGAAAAGTCTATGACCAACTTGTCCAAGTGAGGAAAATACTAAATATCCTCAGCAAGGAATGGGAAGCTAAGGTCACTGCAATCGAAGAAGCTCGCGGTGAATCAATGGCTTGAGCAAAGCACTATTTGCGAGTCTTTACGAATATGAAGGAAAAATCAAATTCGAGAAAAGGACTTGATGAGATTGATGGCAAGAATAAAGGAATTGCTCTCAAGGCTTGTCAAAGAGGTAAAATCGAGATGATGAAGATAAAGATGAAGATCTTTGAGCTAGGCATGATGGTCCGAAAGTTCAAGAAATTCTACAAAAAGGACCAAGCCTACGAAAGTTTCACAAGAGTAGCTCTAGCACGAAACAAAGAAACCCATCATATGCTATGAATGTGAGAAGCCTGGTCACATCAAGTCCGAATGTCCCACAGTGAAGAACAAAGATAAGAAATTCAATAAGTTCAAAAGAAGAGCTTATGTTTCAGCTATATGGGGCGATAGCTCATCCGATGAAGATGAAGTGAAGAAGAAGACAGAGCCAATATTTGTCTTGTAGCTCAAGAAGAGGATTCGGATAGTGAAGAGGTAAACAATTCGACTCACCCTATGATGAACTTTCGCTGAATATAATTCTCTTTTCATTGAATTTCGAAAAATTGCAAAAGAGCTTTTGTCTTCAAAGAAGAAAATTAAATTGTTGGAAGAACAAGCTCAAACTGTTTCTTCTTCTTGTTTCTCCTTGTGAAAACATTTACGAAAAGAATTGCGAAAAGATTTCGAGAAAAAGTTTGTGACAATTTGTATTTTAGAGAAAAGAAATTTGCATCTTACAAAAACTCTTGAGAAATTCACTAGAGGTAGTGAAATGCTCAATGTTATTTTAAAACAAACAAAGGTTCACAAATGATAAGTCGGAATTGGTTATAGACCTGATTCGATAAACGAAAAGGGAAGAAGAAGGTTGGACAAAGATCTTATCGAACTATTTTCGAAAAACAGTCCACTCCTCTAATCCTTTTGCTCATTGCAACTATTGCAATCGTAAAGGTCATGCAACTTCTTCTTGTTTTCATAAAAAGGAAAGAAGAAACAAGCCTATAGGTAATTATCAATGGGTGCCTAAGGGATCCTATAAGATTCCTAAGACACAAACTAACCCAAAAGGACCCAAGAAAAAATGGGTACCTAAGACTTGATATTCTATATCATGCGGGTTTGTCTTAGAGCATCAAAATCCAACAAGTGGTTCATTGACGGTGGATGCTCAAGACATATGACGGGAGACGAATCTAAATTTGCTACAATTAAACCTAAGGATGGTGGCAAGGTAACATTTGGTGGAAATCAATCCGGAAGGATTCTTTGGAATTGGAGAAGTTGGAAACAACGAAGGACCACAAATCAAGGATGTTTACCTTGTAGAAGGCTTATGTCACAACCTCCTTAGTGTGAGTCAAAGTACGAGATAAAGGTAACTTAGTTATCTTTGATTCTGAAGAATGTTTAATTGTGAACAAAGATGTTCTCTCTTTAGACAACATTAGAGCTAAAGCTTTATTTAGAGCTCCTAGAGAAGGTAACTGTTATACTCTCAATCTCTCTAGTAACTCTATTTCTGAAAACTGCTTTGTTGGTAACTTGGATGAAAGTTGGCTTTGGCATAAACGATTAGCTCATGTTAATATGTTTCAACTTGACAAGTTACAGAAAAAGGATCTGGTTATTGGTTTACCAAAATTACAGTTTAAAAACGACATGATCTGTGATGCATGTCAAAAGGGTAAACAAACCAAGACATCCTTCAAATCTAAAAATGAAATTTCAACTAATAGACCTCTTCAACTACTTCATATGGATTTAGTTGGACCGGCTAGAGTAAAGAGCCTTGGTGGCAATCTTTATACTTTGGTCATAGTTGATGATTTCTCTAGATTTGCATGGACCATATTTTTATCTTCAAAAGATGAAACATTTGATCAATTTGCTGTATTTGCCAAGAAGGTCCAAAGCGAGAAAGGATTCTCTATTGCGGGAATTCGTACGGATCATGGTGGAGAATTTGAAAATCATGCTTTTGGAGAATTACGTGATAATATGGGCATTGATCACAATTTCTCGACCCCAAGAACTCCTCAACAAAATGGAGTTGTTGAAAGAAAGAATAGAGTCCTTTGAGATGGCAAGGGCCATGTTAAATGAGAATCGAGACTTCTCAAGTGTTACGGGGCGATGCTATGAGCCTTGCATGCTATATTTCAAATCGAGCATATCTCGGAAGAAGCTGAACAAAACTCCATATGATTTTGTACAAAGGAAGAAAACCCAATATAGCTCATTTGCACATCTTTGGATGCAAATGTTTCATCCACAACAATGGTAAGGACAACTTGGGTAAGTTTGATTCCAAGTCGGATGAAGGTATATTTTTGGGTTATTCAAACGAAGTAAAGCTTATAGAGTCTTTAACACTAGAACACGTATTGTTGAAGAATCTATGCATGTTGTATCTCGTGAAACCAATCTAGACAAATCCTTGGATGATGATGATGATGTTTCTCCTATTTCAAATCAATCTGGTTCGAAACACTTCGTACTTTAACAAATTCTGAAAAATCTTTGGAAAAGGAAACTGAATTTGAAAATCATTGTGAAAATGTTTGTGAAAACACGATCAACACCAACCTAAATCATGGAGATACAGTAGGAGTCATCCTCTGGATCAAGTGATAGGTGATGTTAATCAAGGAGTAAGAACCAGAAAAAGCACCTTGAATGAAGTCACATTTTCGCATTCATTTCGAAAATTGAACCCTCTAAGATTGATGAAGCCCTTTCGGACAATGATTGGGTTATAGCAATGCAAGAGGAGTTACATCGGTTTGAAAGAAATCAAGTTTGGGATTTGGTGCCTAGGCCTAAAGACCATCCGGTCATTGGCACTAAATGGGTATTCAAGAACAAACGTGATGAATCTGCAATAATTGTTCGAAACAAAGCAAGGCTAGTTGCAAAAGGATATAATCAAGAAGAAGGAATTGATTATGAAGAAACTTATGCTCCAAAGTAGCAAGATTGGAAGCTATAAGAGTTCTTCTAGCTTTTGCTTGTATTAAAGGATTCAAACTTTATCAAATGGATGTAAAATCTGCATTTTTAAATGGTTTTATTCAAGAGGAAGTTTATGTTGAACAACCTCCTGGTTTTCAAAATGATCATCATCCAGATCATGTTTATCGCCTCAAGAAAGCATTATATGGTCTTAAGCAAGCTCCTAGAGCTTGGTATGAGCGATTAAGCAAATTCCTTCTTGATCAAGGATTTGTTAGAGGTAAAGCGAGATACAACTCTCTTCATAAAGAACAATAAACTTAATGAAATTTTAATTGTTCAAATATATGTTGATGATATAATATTTGGTGCTTCTAACAATGCTTTATGTGAAGAGTTTGCTAAGAACATGCGGGGAGAATTTGAGATGTCCATGATGGGAGAACTCAACTATTTCCTTGGTCTGCAAATTAAACAAAGGAAAGATGGAATTTTCATTTCCCAGACCAAGTATCTCAATGATCTCTTAAAGAAGTTTGGGATGAATGAATGCAATGGAGCTGATACTCCAATGAGTTCAACCACTTTGCCTTGGATCTTGATGAAGAAGGCAAGGACTTCAACATCACAAAGTATAGAGGAATGATTGGATCATTACTCTATCTCACAAACAAGCCGTCCCGACATCCAATTCGGTGTGGGGATGTGTGCAAGATTTCAATCTGCTCCCAAGGAGTCACATGCTGAGAATGTGAAAAGAATATTCAGATATCTTCCGACACAAAGACTCTTGGTCTATGGTTTCCCAAAGGTCAACCTGAACAATTGGTGGCATATTCAGATTCAGATCATGCTGGATATAAGACCGATAGAAAAAGCACAAGTGGCCAATGTGAATTTCTTGGTGGTTCACTTGTTTCATGGTTCAGCAAGAAGCAAACAAGTGTTCTTTGTATCCCTCGAAGCTGAATATGTGGCTGCATCTAGTTCTTTGTGCTCAAGTCCTTTGGCTTAAGCAACAAGTTTCGACTTGGGAATCAATTTAAAGGAGATCCCAATTCTATGTGACAACACAAGCACAATAAGCTTGGCCAAGAATCCAGTTCAACATACTCGAACCAAGCATATTGATGTGAGACATCATTTCATAAGGGATCATGTTCAAAAGAAAGATGTTAAGGTCATATTCATCCCAACACATCTCCAACTTGCTAACATCTTCACAAAGCCATTAGCAAAGGAACAATTTGTGTTCATAAGAAGAGAATTGGGAATGGTAAATCCCAATGAGTTGTAAGTAGCTCCTACTTAAATGTTAGTTATGTGTTTTATGATTACAATTTACTAACTTAAGCATCGGAGTATCTAGATGTGTTTTATGCGGGGCATTTATAATGTTAAACAACTCTCACATGTTGCTGAAGTTTCTTTGTCAAGAGAGGCAAACTCGAGCTTAGCGTGTAAGCTCGAGCTCGAGGGAGTCGGAGAAAATGAAATTTTGGAGAAACCCAAACTCGAGCTTATAAGTGAGTAAACTCGAGCTTGCGAGAGGAATTTCAAGAGCTTTCACATACACTCTTGAAGTCCAGGTTAGTACAAGTTTATGCAAACTCGAGCTTAGCTTCCTAAACTCGAGCTTGCCGCGCATTTTATATATGTAAAACCCATTTGTTCCTCTTCACTTCACTCAACTCTCGAGCTTGCTCCTATTCCCTCTCAAAATTCTCTCATCTTCTTCGACAAAACCCAGCGAAAATGGCCCCAGAACACTCGCTTCCGTCAATGTCTCGATTCTCAATCCACTCAAAACCACGAACGCCCTAGTAGATCAAAAATGCTGCCTAAAAGATTTAATGTTGGGATAGATACCCACATTCACGGAGTAATGACAACCCATTCGACTCCTCCATCAAGACCAAAAGGAATCGAAATTAGAGACAAACCAGAGGCTCCCAAGAAACGACCAAATCCGGAAGAAGCAACCAGCAAAGGGAAAGGCAAAATTCCGAGGTGAGCGCAACCTACAAGTCCAAACGAAGCAAGAAGGCAACCTCGGGACTGGTCAAGCAAGCAACACAAGTTCCCTCGAGTCTCGGCAACAAGAGGATCCTACTCCTCGGGTATCCAAGGAAACTCTGCACTATATGATATTTACAATCACTCTACTATACCGAAGGATTCTCTAGTGATCCTATTCGTTTGGAAGGAGATAATGCTATTAATTTTAAAGAAAAATTTGGTTCCAAAGTTTTACGTCCCATCGTCTCTGTGGACCTTGCTGCACTTAAGAGAGAATGCAATTTGGATCTCTTTCCATGCATTTGAAACAATTTGAAAATCTGATTTCTATAAGTGTTTCTTACAGCCCCACTCTTGTCAAGGTATTCTACCATGGCATGTCCTACAATAAACCTGCTAGACAGTGATGGAAATTTAGTTGAGGAAAGGGTTACCACAACCATTAGAAACAAACAAATAACCATTACCCCTTCCTATCTAAATTCAATTACGCAAATCTCCAATCCTCCATCTCGTAGCTTCATTGAACTATCCGATAGGCAAATCTATGAAACTGCTAAGACCCAATGAGCCTATTCGGAGGGGTTAAACATTCTCAATTTTGAACTGGATCAATGAATCCTACATTCGAGCCATCTGGTACATCTACACCGAAATCTTGTGCAAAAAGGAGGAAGTTTCACCCATTTTGCAAAGAAGGATTATCCTATCTTTGCTTCCATTATTGCCAAGGTACCTCATAATGTTGGGTCTTGGATTTTTCAAGAAATGGTAAGATTTCGTTTTGCTTCCGAGAAAAACCTCCCGAATTCCTTTTGCAAACCTTATCTCTGTCATCCTTTTCCATGAGAAAATTTGGTATGTTCCGCCAAAGAAAAATTAGAAAAACCTCAAGTTTTTGGTAGACACATCCTAAATCGATGAGAATTAATATGGATGAAGGCTACGGCCAATCAAGGGCCCCTCCTCAATCAAGGCCTACAAGATCAAGGGCCACTCACTCCGAGTGCAAGAAGCACGAGTGCTCCTCCACCTCCTCCTCGGCCTACCATGCCTTCGATTTGGATGCAAGGATCAAAGAGATAGTTGACAAAGCTATTTCTCGATCTATCGAAGGAATCGAAGCGAGAAATGGGAAAATTGGTTTCGAAGTAAATCAGGGTCATAGTAATTTGGTGGATACTCAGGAAGATTTCAATATAGGCCAGGAAGAGCTGAAAGAAGGTCAGACAGAATTGAAGAAGGAAGTTAAAGACCTTAGTGGTCAGCTTGGAGATCACTCAGCAAGTATTTCCACTCTTTTGGTGACCATGATGAGTCTGAACGACAAAATGGACCAAATTCTGAAAAATCAGTCTATAGCTGCTTCTAGTTCGGTTTGGGTGCATCTTCTTCTTGGTGAACCTAGTTCTACTATGCCCAACATGAGACTACGAACCGAGTCCCTGTCACGCAATGCCATCTCCATTGAACCGAGGCAACCACTCTCACCAATCGGCTGAACCTCCTCTCAACAGACCATCCTTCAACCCCGGTTACTACACCCTTTGTTTGCGATGACAAAGGGGAGAAGAAAAGAAGTGAAGAGAGAGCAAGCGAGTCTTATGTTTCTTTTGTCTTTGATCATTTCATTATAGTTTTATTATTTGTATTGTATATTTGCTTTTGAAACTCTATTTTGTCATGATCATTTCTTTCTATTTTGTCATGATCATTTCTTTTTGATTTCTTTTTCATTTTGATCATTTCTTTTTGATTAGTCAAACTCTAATGGTTATCCCGCAATATATTCGATGAATCGACAAATGACTAAGTTTGCATTTTGAAATCATTTGTTAAACTCGATATTTGCTTAATCGAATCTTTCAAAAGCTTATATCGATTAATCTCGTTAGTTGATTAACATGAATGTTTCATGTTTGCTTATCTGTTTCTATATTAAACCGAGTTAATCAAATTGCGCTTCGAAATTTCAAGTTTGCAAATATTTTTGTCAAAATCTCTTTCAATGATTCTCAAATGATCAAATATGTTTTTGAAAAGAAACAAATGTTTACAAGTGTTGTCATCATCAAAAAGGGGAGAATGTTAGTTCTCAATGTGTTTTGATGATTAATAACAATTGTAAACATGAAAGAATGATTTTTATTAGAAATTGGTAAAACATGTTGTTTGCAATTCAAAAACATTTCGTCGGCTCCAAACTCGAGCTTGGGTCTCCAAACTCGAGCTTGCCCCTACGAAAGCAAACCAAGCTATTTTGCATTTTCTAAACTTGAGCTTGGTCCATAAACTTGAGCTTGAAGGTTTTCAAAAGTTTACTCACATTCGAGTAAGCTCGAGCTTGCACTGTAAGCTTGAGCTTACGAAGGTTTGAGGATTTTATCAAGTTACTCAAATTGCAAACTCAAGCTTATTAGTTTTAAGCTCAAGCTTGCCCCTTCCGAGACTTTTCTCACTAAGTTTACAAATATGTAAACTCGAGCTTGCGTTACAAGCTCGAGCTTACCTCTGCGAGAATCCTTTAAACTTGAGCTTATCATTTTCTTGTAGAGTTTGTGAGTTTACAAAAGTTGTAAACTCGAGCTTGGCATACCAAGCTCGAGCTTGCACCAGCGAGAAAGTTTTCAAGTTTTTTTTTCCTTCAAAGAGTAAACTCAAGTTTAAGGTTGTAAACTCAAGCTTGCGTCGACAAAAATCTTTCAAAGTTTTTAAAACCATTGCCAAACTCGAGCTTGCCCTTGCAAGCTCAAGCTTGGGTCGACAGAGAGCAATGTCATATTTTGAGCTTAGCAAACTCAAGTTTACACCTCTAAGCTCAAGCTTGCATTTTGTGAACTAAAATTATTTTTGACATGAATAGTGCCAAACTCGAGCTTACTCACTAATAAGCTCAAGCTTGCGTTTTTCCACTTTGGCTCTCAAAATGAATTCAAACATATTTCCCCGACAAATGCTAAACTCGAGCTTACTCATTTACAAGCTCGAGCTTGAGACTTCGAGAGGCAAAACTCAAGTTTTAAATGAAGACCAAACTCGAGCTTGGTATAGTAAACTCGAGCTTGGAACTTCGAACGAGATGAACGCATCCCGGGTGTATTTTGTTCGGTTTGATTTATGCTTTAACTTGATTCTGCGAATTGGTTGTATATGATTTATATGATTCATATCAATATTTCCTAACCAGATTTAACCGGTTTGCTTATGAGATTACAGAAGATCTAGGTTTGTTTTAAAGAAGACTTTAAGACAAACAACTTGACAACTTGCAATATTATATTATTCTCCAAAAGCAATGGGTTACAACCTGGATAGCAACACAACCATTCTCCAAGAAAGAAAGCTAGCCTCCAAACAAATTTGGACAACATTATACAACCGCCTCCACTAAACATAATGAGCATGGGAACACATTCATGAGGAGCCAAATTTCAAATATTCAAATCTGCAACAACCATATTCAAACAGATTTGTTTACAACAGCTAGATTCATGGAGACACACTCACAACAGCTATATTTTCGAATCAGATCAAGTCTCAACGGATCTACAACGTTCACAAGCTTCAAACCTGTATAAATACATGAGGATTTGAAGTCTGAAAGTAGACAAGACATACACAGAAAACGCATACAAAGATCTCGGTCTTTTTTGCTTATATTTCTCATTTGTATCTTTGATACATTGTGCTTGGTGCTTATCTTTATTCACTCTTTGAGAGAGTTCATTTACGTAAATCATTCTTTGTAAGAATCTCAAAGTTGTGGGACTTTGAGGTTGGGTTATCAGATTACAACTTGTAAGGGGGAGTGTATCCTAGAGAGAGGATAACTTTCGAGTACGAGTGTGTATCGATTTGAGTGATAGTAGAAAAACCCGGAGAGTGCGGGGATTTGGACGTAGGTCAAGAGTTAAGACCGAACCAGTATAAATCTTCTTGTCAAGCTCTTCCTCTTTAACTCCATTTACCTTGGTTAAGCATCATTGTGTGTGGGTGATCTCGAAAGAATTTTTAAAATCCCCAATTCACCCCCTCTTGGTGATTTCCTTCACTTTCATAAACGTTAGTAGGAACACAATTGTATTTCTATTCCTTTATGTAGATGACATCCTACTTATTGGGAATGACATTCCTGTTAGAATCACCCAAGAGGGGGTGAATTGGGTGAAGATTACAAAACTTGGAACTTTGAAAAAAATTTCGCGTCTTCTAAATCAACAGTTATATATTCGAATAAACATATACTGGAAATATAAGAGATAAGGGAAGAGAATATGCAAACTGCGATTTATACTGGTTCGGCCCAATCCTTGACCTACGTCCAGTCCCCATGCTTCACTTGAGATTTTCAATCCACTATCTTCTTTCAACTTGATTACTCGCTCTGAACTCGAAGTAATCCTCTCACTAGAATTCACTCCCCCTTACAAGCTGTAATCAATACACCCACTTGATTACACACTATGTACTCAAAGTAATCCTCTAACTAGGATTCACTCCCCTTACAAGCTGTAATCAATACACCCACTTGATTACACACTATGTACTCAAAGTAATTGTGACATCCCAAAATTTGAAATTTGAGAATTAAGTATGAATTGGGATTAATTATGGAAAAATTTAGCCCTAATGAAGTTTAGAATTTAGCTTAGGAATTAAAGGCATATATTCTGTGAATTAAGAACAATATTTTAGGGTGGAAGGAAATTGTTAGAGAAAAGAATAATTACAAGGGTTAGATTATGGCCCAATATTTATTAGGAAAAGAGAATGTATGAATTAGTAGAATTCTTGGGTTGGACCATACAAGCAAAACACTTCCCTGAACATCTATTCTGTATATGCTCCACGGGTGCACACAATCACAGCACACACTCCTTCAATTTATTTTCCTCTCTCATCTTCTATCACTCTCCATCCGATCAAAAAGAAAGCACACACACTATATTCATAAACACACGCCTGGACCCATGTGATACCCACACACACAATCAGCTGATTTTTAAATGCTTGACAGCTCATTCTTCACTGCTCTAAACTTCCGTCACACATACCCCTATGTGCAACTATTCAATTTAATTAATTAACCATTAAACACACACTCTTCTTAACTCCAACCGGCCCTCCCCTCTCTCATTTACAATTCCCTTTTTCCCTCAATTCTCTCCAACTCATGTTCCTCTCCTCCACGTCCTCCCTCTCAACATCAACACCATCTTCACTCATACACTCTCTTCGCGGCACACACACACACTATACACTCCACCGGTCCTCCTCCCTTCCAACCATTCTCCTCTTCCTCCTCCAACCGTCACCCCCTTCCTCCTCCCTCTCAACTCCACCGTGAAACCCTCTCCTCCAAACCACCATCAATATATCCTTCATCATTTTCTCTCACAGTGCTAGGAAGGCAAAGAAAGGAAGAGATATCTAAGAAGATAAGGTGAGTTGCAACTTCACCATTCATCTTCTTTGCATGTCAAGATTTAAGGGGGTAAAATCCACATGCATGTATATTTCTCTTGAATATAATGAGAATCTGGAGTGTTTAAGCCGTGCATGTATGATATAAGTCCTTGAAATCTGATTTTTAGAAGCTCTGAGTCATAAAAATGTAGTTGCATGTTGTGTTCTTCACCTCTGCAACGTGGTCCAAAAACAGAGCATAATGTGCACGTCATTTTCGTAAGTTAGAGGTTGATTTTTGCTCTGAAATTTTTACAGGAGATAGCACACTCCTTCAGGTTTAAAATGAGGTTTTGATCACCTAAAAAAAAGGTCTATAACTCCAGTTATGATTTTTGGAAGTTGAGCTAAAAATCAGAGAAATTTTATGGTAGTTTCTGGGCAGAAAAATGACGTTCCGTTTCGGCCCTAGTAAACAAATCAAACAGATTTAAAATTTTCCAGATCAATAGTAGACACATAGAGGTTTAAATCGATAGGTAATTCGTCGAATTCTGATAAGTATTGAGGGAGTTATGGTTTCTCAAAGATTGGTCAGAAAATCTGAAATTTTCTGGACACTGTTTGTGTTTTTGAAATTTGGGAATTTTTCTCAGCCATAAATCAACTTGGTGATTTTAATTTATGAAAATACACTTATCAAGGTTTAAGTAGAAATTGGAATCACTCCATTTGGAGTTATATCGGTCAGGTTATGAATTTTCCAAATTCTCAGAAAAATTAAAGGTTAAATTTTTTATAAGTCTTAGAATAGCCATATAAGTTGTTAATTGTGTATAACCTTCAAAGTAAAGGTTTCCTTGGATATATTGAAGGATTAAATGGCTGAGATGATATTTACTCCATAGTAAATAGTATCTAATTAAATAGGTCCCAATTAGTATTCATCCTTAGTCATAAGGATACTGAAAGACATGTATTTTTGGGGTGGGTCTAGAGAAGAAATAATCTTAATTATGTTATTAAGATTAAATTGGGTAATGACCTATCTATATATAAATGTAATTTATAGGAACTCCAAAGCCCGCTCACACCACAAATTACTTGGACGCAGTTAAGGTGACAAACACAAGTGGTAACTCTAATTTCTATTTTTGTGTGTATGTTTGTGTATGGTTGAATGCCATGATGCGTGGAAAGTGTTTTATAAACATGTTTGATTGCATATAATATGTTTAAATGTTGGTCATTCACTTTTGTGCGAAGAAATTCGGATCCGAGTAGGTTTTGCGCATGTTTTCCAAGCACTTTGTTTTTGAACTATGTTTAAATGTTGTATGTATGCTGAGTTAAATTTTTGATTGTGGTAGTTAAACTATGCATGTGCTTATACACCAATTATAGAAGTTAACATGTTACCCTGAGATTCATTCGTGAATCTCATACTTGAATAAAGGTACAGGTAGTGGATCAGGACGGAAGGGGAAGGCGATGCTGTAGGCAGTGGCGAAGGAAGGTTGGACTCAGGAGGAGTTCCTTTTTGTTTTATATATATGTTTGGACAATGTATAAGGTTTAATTTTGAAGTTTAGAATTTGGAAAGATTGTACTTAAATATCCCAGTAGGGATAAAGTTTTATTTCAAAACCAAGTTAAGTTTAAATATTTCCACATTTTTATCAGTTACTCATTCATCCAAACCAGATCCATACGATCCTCTGTGTATTAACTCTGATTATGATCGGGAGCTATAAGGGAGCGTTACAGTAATCCTCTCACTATGATTCACTTTCCTTACAAGCTGTAATCAATACAATGGGTTTCCCACTCAAGATCACCCAATCTTGAGTAACTCTCGGATAGAATGATAAGATGATTACAATGAGTCTTCTCTCTCTCAAAAGTGAATGTATAAACATTGAAGTACATAATCGATCAGCTTACTCTCTACTGTAAACTATATAAACATTAAGAAACAGAGAGTGTATGAGTTAAGCGAGTATTGACATATCGATGGTGAAGAAGTAAAATCATTTCATTTGCTTCGTTGAATCATTCATCAATCGTCACTCCTTCCGGTTTGAAGACTTCGCAATTTAAAGGCATTTGTGTTTTGACCGTTGTGAGCATTCGACCGTTGGAGATTTGTTGGAAGTAGCCGTTGAAGCTTTTGTTACTTTTTGCCCGTTGAGCTCTAATCCAACTTCAATCATAGAATGTTTAACATTGACTACATTAATGCTCCATCTTGAGTGTTGTATAAATGGTCGTTGTAAAGATTCAAGCTTTTCGTTAGAATGTTCAAACTATCCGTTAGACTCAGAAGCTTTACTCTATTTTCTGACGTAGCATTTAATGTTGTCTGACACACAAATTGCTTTATCTCAATTTGATGTTAATCCTTGGAATAATCATCTGAAACTCATTAGCAAACTGATTAAAAGCAATTAGGAATAGTAATAAGCGATGATATGAAGAAATGAAATTACAATCAATTAATTTAGATTTCCAGAGATGGTGATTTGAAAAACTGAGAAGTTTGACTCTAGTTAAAAACAGGTTGCCTTGAGGCATCATGACTGGGGGCAAGTGACTTAATACCTCGAGGCAAACAGGCACGTTTGAGAAGCAGAAATATTGAACCTTGCCTTGGGTCATCATGACTTGAGGCAACATGCCTTGAGTCATGGTGACTTGAGGCAATGTCAATTTTGCGTTAAAGAGCCTCTGGAAAGATTGCCTTGAGTTATCATGACTTGAGGCAACATGCCTTGAGTCATGGTGACTTGAGGCAATAAATATATAACTCGAGGTAAAATGAATTTAACTCGAGGCAAGTCTTTTCAAACTTATTAACTTCAAGTTAAAGCCAATTTGACTCGAGGTAACATAAGGTAAAGCATCCTGCCTTTGACACATTGAATCATATGATTCTCTGGGCACATAGGATCAAACGTAAAGCAGCGCTTTCTCTAAAGAGTTTTAGAGGGTAAGATACTTTAGGAGCTACTGAGCATAACGAATCGAAGCCAAAGACGGATCAAGGTAGCTTTCCTGCCAAGCTGATAGGCGAAGGGCCGAAGGATGGAGCGTGCAAAGTCGATCGTGCACCTGTCGTGAGACCCGTTGGTCCTAAGCAATGTCTTGAGCGAAGCGACCCACCTAGAAACAGCTCTCCTTTATGTTAGGGGGCACTAAAATTGAACTTCGATTGGATGCGGGTATCCAATCCCGCCGCTGAGATGTCCAGCGGATTCTTGGGCCTTGACGAATGGCCGACCACCTTTTACGTTAGAAGAGCAAAAGGCCCGGGGTATAGCAGGATGAACAAATGTGAATGAGTGTAAGCCAACTATGGCCCTTTTCTTTTTATCATATTAAGAAGTGTGTATGAAGATCTAGAGGTCGTTAGGCAAAGGAAAACTACCTTAGGTGCGAAAGTCATTGACTACTTGGAAAAGATAAATGGAAGGCCGCCGGAGTACCCGATCGAGGAGCTAAAAGAGAAGTACTTCCTTCTTTCTTATATTGCATGCCAGATCTGCTTTGGAAGGCCAATTAAGACAAGGCAGATCTTTCAGTATGGGCCGCCAAGCACGCAGAAAACCCTCATTTTTAGCTTCCTAGCGAGGGTCTGGTCTTGCGCATATATTTTGCTAGCTCCAGAAGGAATGATTTCACTGAGGCAGACAACTACTATGATATGTGGGTCTTTGATGAGTTTCAGAGGAGGGGGAGGTACATCACCTCCGCTGCGGAAACGGGAACGGCCTACGCCAACACCCTATTAAAAGTACTCTTTGGGCAAGAATACCGGGTAGACTTCAAGTACGGTAGGCTTTTTGGAAAGCTTTCCACCGAAAGAAAGATTAGTAACCTTCCAAATCCTCTCTCTGTATAAAGTAAGTCAGTCCCAGTATTGGGCAGAGCCCATTGTCAAAGGATCCTTTCGCTGGAATGCAAAAATGAATCTCAAAAAGGTCTGCTCTCGCAGTCAGGATTGCTACTTTGTAGATTTCCAATAAAAGGTATACGTCCAAATCCATTTTTCTTTACCCAGACTATACCCCTATGTATTCTACTCGTATCGTAGCATGAGACCCTCTCGGAAGTTGTTGAAGATCTAAATATTAAATCCCGGGAAAATTGATTCTTCAACTATATCTATCAATGGGGAGATCCGATGACGGACCACGCAAATAGGGATCGAACGTTTTCCTTTCTCCTACTATTAAAGTGGGGTGGTTGGGCGCGTAGAAGGTCTCATTATCTTAAAAGACGGTAGACAAGACAGGATTGAAAATAGATGGAAAAAGAGGCCCTTGAAAGGTGCAAAAGTAAGTAGAGCCCACTTACGGAGAAATGTCTTTTTGAGATAAGCATAATTCAAATTCCTTTTAAGCCCTAGATGAGACTTGAATAAGTGAAGCGTAGTTGCCAAATAGTTGTAATTTACCCTTAGGCCATACGTCATACTTCCCCTCAGAATGGTTACTGGACAAGAATAGGCCGAACCAAAGCTAGGAGCTGTTGATCTGTAAGTCTTTACCCTGTACTGGACAGGAGAACACTTGTCTCTTGACTAAGCTTCTTTTGTCTCAAAAAGAGCGCACTAAAAGATTAACATTAACAAAAATGAATATAAAAATGGAAAAATAGAAGAGCATGTTCCCCCTGTCGATGAGGCACCCAATCAGCCGAATAAGATAGATCAGAGCAGGCCACATGAGGAATTCGAAAGTTGTCAAGCCGTATCTACACGAGAGAAAGAACTACAGAGAGATATGATTTCATCAACCCTCCCATATACATCCGAACATGGCACTCTCCTAAAGTAGATTTATCAACTTTTAGGTTTGGTGTTATGTTTCGTGTGTATGATCGGGTGGTCGAGTTTGCAACTATGGATCTTCGGGTCCTCGCAGACACGAAGTCATCTAGTGCCTAGCTCCTTAGGAGAGAGTGATTCTGTCTTGCGGACCATTGGACTATAAGACTTTCGGCGTTGAGAACCTTTGTATCTGAGAGTAGACATGTCATTCAAGAGCAAATTACTTTACTATCAGCCCAAGGATCAGGGTACCTCTTGGATATCTCACTTCTTGGCCGCTCTTTACACTGTCCCACCATTTGGTGGTGTGCGGTTCAAACGTAAGCCCTTGTTCAAGGGGAATACGTTTTATCCAGGGAACATAGCGATTAACCAGGCGGTTAAAATATTCTTTGATTGAACCGACTAGCTCCAAGACTGAATCCATGTCGCCACCAGCAGGTGTCACTATGCTTGCAAAAGTGGACTTATCAACCTTCTTGGCCAAGGTAATAACCTTAGACAAAGAAAAAATTGACAAATACCATTTTACAAGTAAATCAGACTTTTTGTCTCTCCTCCGAATCATCACACGATGATGAGGTGGAATAATCCGAGGGAGCCCAGACCTAGTGAGGGAAACTGGAAGCGCACCTGAAGGGTGGACGAATTCATCTCCACCATAGGCCATCACTAAGGCGGAGGCCGCTTGTTTGAGATATAAGGCACAAAACATCCAACCAGAATTGCCAAGCTGCCGCCTATAGGTGAAAGGACGAAAGCCCCACGAAGGCCTATGATATAGTAAGAAAGAAAGTACGTTAAGGTTACGAAGTCACTTAGCCGTCTACAAAGGGAAAGGCGTCGGTTGAAAGAGCAACCTGGACAGTAGATTCTCTACTTCAACTTGACTTAGTTGTCCTATGTTTGTTTTTTTGGGATTATTCCGCTCATGCTAAGAAGTTTCTTTACTCTCGCTCTCACTGATGATTTTGAGCCTGCTCGAGCCTATTTACTCCCTCGCAGCCCCTTGCCTACACTGTATAGTGCTGTTACAGAACTAATCTCTTCAGAGACTTAACTTGGAACTGTGAAATTACAATGAACTTCATTAGTAAGGACAACTTCTTCTAGACCTTATTCTGGCTCATCTAATTCCTGTTACTGAAAGAAGCCTGGGAATGGAATTCGAGACTGTCCCACTCGGCCTCCTCGCAAGAACACACCTAAAGGTATTTGGGCTTGAATTTTATCTCACAATGACGCATTGGAAGTCTTGTTTCCAACAAAATTGGTTTCACCTCAATCCGATTTCTAGTTTCGGATATATCATTGAATTACCAGACATCGCCAGAGTGAAACGTGAAACAGAGTTGAACAGAGTGGCTGTAATACACTTTAACTCGAGGAAATTAGTGTCTTGACGAGAGGCAACTTGTTCTAGAAGAGAAATCACTATAGCAAAGTGGTAAAATCGAGGCAGTTAGTCCTTAACTCGAGTTGGTTTATCCTGAAGCTCGTTTTGCCTTATTTTAACTCCGAATTGAGTCATTCCAACTTCCATTTGATCATAGAGACTTCTAGTATCAATCTAATAACTTGAATGATGATATTCTCATTCCATTCAACAAGTTCTTCCTTCTTTCTCCTCTCTTCATCATTCTTTATTATTGAACTTCACATCTTCTTTGATTCAATTTCTTTCTTCTTCTTCCTCTAATTGATCTTCTTCTAGATCATTCTTCATAAATGAACTTCACATCTAAATGAACATTAAATATAAGAATTAGTCAATGTAGTAGATAAATGTAGTATGCAAACTTTTTTCTCTTGATATTGATAAGTATATTTGACATCATCAAAACTAAGCATATCCAACAATTTCTACCTTGCAGAGTGTCAAGTCTTGGTTAGGAAAGTCTTTCTCAATGAAAGACTTAAGTGAAGCTACTTACATCCTAGGGATCAGGATCTATAAAGATAGATCCAAGAGGCTAATAGGCCTAAATCAAAGCACATACATAGACAAGATACTGCATAGATTCAGTATGTAGGATTCAAAAAGGGGTTACATGCACATGTCTCATGGCATCAATCTCAGTAAGGATCTGTGTCCTAGTACACCCAATCAAAGAGATTGCATGAGTAAGGTTCCATATGCCTCCGCCATTGAATCTATCATGTATGTCATGTTATGTACTCGACCGGATGTCTCATTTGCCTTAAGTATGACCAGCAGATATCAACAAGATTTCGGTGAGGGTCATTAGACTGCTGTCAAGAATATTCTAAAGTACTTAAGAATGACAAAGGACTTGTTCTTGGTATATGGTGGATTGGGTGATGAGCTCTATGTGACCGGTTACACAGATGCGAGTTTCCAAACTGACAAAGATGATCTTAGATTGCAATCTATATATATATTCCTTTTGAATGGTGATGCGATAAGCTAGAAGAGCTCTAAGCAAAGTACTGTAGCAGATTCTGCAACAAAAGCTGAGTATATAGTAGCATCGGATGCAGCTAAGGAAGCCGTTTGGATCAGAAAGTTCATTACTGAACTAGGGGTGGTGCCTACCATCTCAAATCAAATAGATTTGTTCCGTGACAATAGTGGTGGAATTGTGCATGGCAAGGAGCCTAGGTCACATTAAAGGACCAAGCATATACTCAGGCGATTTCATCTTATGAGAGAAATCAATGATAGAGGTGATATAAAAATATGCAAAGTACCAGGAGAAGACAATGTTGTTGATCCTCTTACTAAGCGCTTGCGCAGGTAAAACATGAGCGTCACGTTAGGACAACTTGGAGAAAAATAAAGAAAGACAAGTCAAAACCCTAGGACAAGCTTTGGACCAATGGACAATAGCTTGCATGAACATTTTACATGGTTAATGGTGTTTATTTAAGGACCCATCTGCCCTCATTTTGGCTGTCCAATTCATGCAAAGAGAGAGAGAGAGAGGAGTGAAGCAAAGTTCATACACCAAAAGGAAGAAGAAGGCACTAAAGTTGAAGCTCAAGGTAAGTTGGTTCAATATTTTGTTCAAATAGCCTTCTATCTTCTTCAACCTTCATGTATATCCTCAAGGTCCCTCTGAATAACATCTTTATGGTTCTCTTATACTCAAGGCCGAAGATATTATAGGGCACCAAGAGGAAGAACTTCAAGAAGAATCAAGCCACAAGAGGAGTAAGTCACCAAACTAGCCTCTTATGACCTTGTAATATGGATTTTGGGTAATTTTCATAAAAGTAGCTTATTAAAAGAATGGTGTTTTCTCAAGGGGAGACTCTGCCCTAACCATTAAAATGAAGTATCACATGATTAAAGCTAGGTTCATGATGTTAAATGGAAGAGTAAGTGGAAAAACGAAGGAATACGAAGCTAAAACGAAAACTAGGGTTGTTGTGTATAATCTGTGATTTTCATCTAGCGAGTTATATCTGAAGTTATGATGGGATTTTGATGTTTTTTTGGTTCCAAAGTGTTTAAGACGAAATTTCATGTAAAAACAAGTGATAAACATGATCTTGGAACTTAAAACCCTAAATTACAAGAGTTAAGATAATCTGTTAGCTTTTGTGAATTCTGGGCAATTGTGTTTGATAAATAGTTTTAAAATAGTAAATGATGTCTGATGGCCATAAAAGTTTACATGCTTAAAGTAGACATCTTGGGATTCAATTAGGTATATCATTTTGTAATTTTTCGAGATGACTACTAAGAGGAATGACTTTTGGAAAATAGCCCAGAAAACTGGACTTTGCCTCTGACCAGCGAGAAGGGTTTTTGCATAGTAAAATGATACGAATTTTTAAGGCCTATGGAATTATTTTTGGTAAGAACTAGACATATTAAGGGTTCAATGGCTGCTAGAATCGCATTAATCAGATTTTTCTAGAATTAATTTATGAATTTTTGAAGTTAAAGCATAATTTCTGGAATTTATGAAAATAAGGACGAATTTCCTGAAAATAAGAGGAGAGCTTATATAAGTTAGTTAAATGCGATGTATTTGCTTTGTATAGGGCAAGTGCGCAACCGAGATAATATTTGGACACCGGAAAAAATTATTGATTTTTGAACAGCTATCAGGTAGTAACTGTTTACTCGCATACTCTATGTTACTTTGTATGTTTGTATGCCATGATTGAGGAACATGTCTCGTGAGGGGGACATGCAATTGGGATGTAGGGCCTAGTGAAATGTGTGTCATTGGGTCACTACCGTAGGGCCTAGTGGGCTGTGTGTCTTTGGGTCGCTACCGAGCCGATGATGCATTCAGGGTGATTAGGGTTTGAGGCCCCAGCTACTGTGTTTTCCTAACGCTAAGGATCCGAGGGCTTGTCTTGTTAGGCGGTCCTACGGTTGTTGAGGACTGGGTCCTTACGCAGTGAACATGTGCATATTTAGGATGTTGTTTAATGTTACCACGTGTGATCGATGTGTACTAAATGCATATGGTATGTGTTACCATTGTTGATTTGTGATTTCCTAGTTATGGTTGCATACATGCACTGCATACATATTGTATATGAGTTTGACAGTTACTCTGGGGTTAAAAACTCTAGACCGTGCTAGAGATACAGGTGAACCTGCTTGAGCTGTTTGGATATTTGAGGTAAGGGCATGGAGCCGATGAGTGAAGAAATAGGGGATGCCCTATCACTTTCTGTACTTTATATTTTGGATGACTGTATGAGTTTTACTTGCTGCCCAGCATTTATTTCAGATTACTGTACCCTAACCCTACAAGGACTAGTCACTATTTATTATTTGTACCTTTACCAGTATTACGTATTTGTTCAAACCGATCATATGCTTTGTTGCATAACACTCTAATGTATATGAAAGTGGAATAATTAACTAAGGGAAAGGTAATAAATAAATGGGATCCCTCTAACCCGCCACCCGAGAGGGCGAGGTCGGTAGAGGTGTAACAAAATCCTTATTGAAAGTGGAATATCACCTAAAGGGGGGTGAATAAGGAATTTCAAAAACTTGTCGCGAATAAACTAAAGAGAGATAAATATGAAGACAACATAAGAGATAATGACATAGAGATTATACTGGTTCAATCTAACTCCTTGACCTACATCCAGTCCCCATACACTCTGGGATTTTCACTATCTCTTAAACACACTTACAATTACACCATCTATACTCGAAGTGATCCTTTCACACTTGGATTCACTCCCCCTTACAAGTTGTAATTGTACACCCACACGCAAGGTCCCACTACCTTGAGATTTATAGACAAATATGAAATCAAATAATTCTTTAATAACTCCTCACTGAGTAGATGAATAATAATCACTAAAGTACAAGAATATCTGAAGATATTAAATGAAGTGAGTCAAACAGTAAGTTGAAATAATAACAAATTGATTGCGTAGAGTTTCGGGGTCGTTGGTGAATTCAATGCTTCTGGTATTTATAATGGTTGACATTAATGACCATTGAAGAAGCTTGAAGGTTATCCGTTGAGACTCTTCAAAAATAGCTGTTAGACAGTAAAATCTTGACAGTCACTTTCACCGTTAATAAATCAGATGTAGATGTCCACCTTCGACATTCTTTCATTCCTTTTGTTTTGCCCGTTAAGATACAACATTAATTCCATAAGCCGAAAAGTAGAAACTACTTTAGAATGCTCAGAGGAATGGTTACCGTGTTTGAGTCTTGTTTTAGGTAAGAACAATTAATGCAGTCTGACACATAAATTGCTTTTTGGCAATTTAGAGTTAATCCACATCAAAATCATCTAAAACTCATTAACAAACTGATTAAACATAGTTAAGAACAGAAATGAGTGATGATATGAAGTATGCAAATCTCAATCAATGATTTAGAGTTTACGAACACGGTGATCTACAAAATGCAGAAGGCTGACTCAAGTCATTCATGATCTTACTCGAGTTACTTGACTCAAGTTGCATAAGTTTGCCTCTGAGTCACAACATTGTCTTCTCTTAAAAAAATAGGTTTGTGAAATAGAGAAGATGTTTATATAGCATATTGACTCAAGTCATATTTGACTTAACTCAAGTCAACATCTTCAACTCAACTAATGAAGATGTCTACAACTGACTCGAGTCACATAATAATTGACTTGAGTCAAACCATTTTCACAAAATGGTTATCGGGTTTGGTTTTGAAAAAGATTTGGAAATAGATAGTGACTTGAGTTAATTAGTAACTTGACTCGAATCACACTTAACCATTAGAATATATTTGAAAAGCTAAGTTTAAAATTCAATCCATTAACTCAAGTCATTTTAAAGCTGCCTTGTAACATCCCATTTGAAAACGGCGGAATATTTTTTTTTTTTTAAAACGTTTCCAAATATTTCACGCAGAGTAGTCAGAGTAGAGCATTGGAGCGAGTAAGTAATTTACATTACATTCAAAATATGGACCATAGTGTAAATGTATTGGATTACAGTCATCCAGAATTCTCAAAAGTTAAAGGAACTTAAAGAAAACGGAAAATAACGTAGACACGTCTTGGCCTACTCCAGCTGCTTGCCTCGATCTCCATGCATCGGTCCTCTTGACCCTGATGCTAGAGCTGAGATCCATTCCACATATGGATCTCGAGTAACGGTTAACCTTATGCTCAAATAAAACAAAAGATACGTACAACAGATATTCATTTCAATACAGCATATCATCACAAAAGCAAACAGCAGATGTATGATCAATAACATGGACAGAACATAAGCACAAAGCAGTATGTAAAGTCTCTCTCAACTAGTTCTGCACATATCCAGTGCCACGCCACAACGTGTCCTCAGCGCTAGGAATAACTCAAACGGCATTACCAATACTATAATCCGTAGGTAAAGTCAGTAAGTATCTCCCGACGATTCTCAACAGAACCTCGCCTATGAACGTATCTTTAACGTAAAAGTATATGAGCAGCATAGAGTTAGGGTTACAAAGACGCGTCCGTACCTTAGTTGCGAGATATCCGGCTCTTCCGGCTAAAATGGTACTTTTCGACGGCGTACGTAAAAAAAATAAACGGCGGCAAACGGCGGAACGATGAAATTTCGACGCGGTTCGACGTCGAAGTATTCTAATCAGAATAATAACACACTTATGAATATTTGGCAGCATAATGGGCATTTTAGGTGAAAAAGACCATTTTGCCCCTTACTACCCCTAATTGGCGGAATTTCGCGTAACTTCGTTACTTTGACCGTATTCCATTTCAAAATTATCCCCACTATGTTTTTACCTCGTCAGGCATCTTTCAATGCAATGAGGCATAAAAACAAGCATAGGAATATATTCTGAAACTTCCTAGATCAAAACAACGGTTCTACTATAACTACCGAAAGAACTACGGAAACTAAAAACTAAGGACGAGAAGAACTTACTCGGAGCTAAGGCACAATTTTTTCCAGAGCTTCTCTCTCTAGAACCTCTCTCTAGGATCTGAATTTTGGTGTGAAGAATGAGAGCAAGAGAGCTTGCTATTTATAGAGAAAAATAGGGACAAGGTGGGAATTTCCAAAAAGTCTTCGAAATGATTTCGTCGTTGGATCTAGGGTTTTGTAAGATGCAATCTTGACCATTCAAGGTCTTGGCCGACCTCTTTGGCCCAAAAAGTCAAAGAATGAGTTGTCATCTTGCTTTATGGCCTCCGGTCCGATAGAGCTACCCGATCGGTGTCCGTTTCGCGTGATTTCGCAGAAACTCAAAAATCCGGGCATGTAACTTTGAAGATCTTTTCATCCTCTCTCATATTATCTATTTTGATCCTCTTTTTGATCATATCCAGGTATTCTCCGGTGCGTCGAAAGATATTCGGACAAACGCGTCCGATTCTACGTAAATCACTTCCGATAGAACCAACTTCTCGGACAATAATTCGTCGAATCGTAAAACGTCCAAAGTTGTTGTCTAACTTAATCCCGTGTTTGAAAATACGCAATTGTTTCTATAGGTTCTCACTTTGCCTATCTCGACTCTACTCTATCGATCAGCTTTTCGTCTTATTTGAAATTAGGGTTTTCGGTTGCGGAAACAACGTCCGATAAATTCTTTCTTCGTGTAAAAATTCACTTGTTCTTAATTTGATCATTCGAAAAGACTTTTACCTCTGGTTTACCTGTGGAATTTATTTCCAACTTTTCCCTCGGCCCGCCTATAAGTTCGACTCACCGCATTATATTATTATTTTATTCTAATTATCATTTTAATTATTTAAACAATTCTTTTTAATTAAAAATACCAATAATTTCGGCCCCTTAATTTTAAAATTCAGATTTATTTATTTTTCTATAATTTTTTCCATTTTTTTAAAAATATAATATTTTTTACCAAAAATTCCCGTTTTACCCCCGCTTCGTTAAGGCTTAATCGGACCTAATTTCTTTGTTTAGTGATCTTTTCAGGATCAGGTTTCTTCATATATTTATCTTTACTAATTTACAGTATATTGTTATCTTACAAACTTTTATACTGATATTGTCATTTTATATCCTATGTAAAATATTAAAAATGTTTACCTCATCAAAGTTACTTTATGGTTCCGAAATGCTTTTTAAACTTTTCTTCATGTTATTTCCTCCGAAATAATTTATTAAATTCTCATAATTAGGGATAACACTTCCATATTTTTCTCATAATTTTTCATGATCTTTCAGTATTTATCATAATATTTTTAGACTATTTTTATCACCATTATATCATTTTTAATCATTCGTTCATCGATTTTCCGGAACTTTTTTGACAATTTACTCTATAATTATAACAATTTTCTATAACAGTTTTATGTCATGAATTTACTTTATTAAAATATTCATTAATTTTCCTTTATCTCGAATTAAGATTTGCTAAAATCCGGGTATTATTACATGCCTCGAGTTAAAACTTTTCATAAACTATTTTTCAAAGAGAGTAACTCGAGTTACCATAAGGGCCCGTTTGGTACAAAGAATTGGTGGAGAGGGAAAGGAACTTAAAGGAAGGGAAAGGAAGATTTGAAAGATGAGGGAAGATGGTTTGAATTGTTTGTGTAATACCCGGATAAATATTTTAAATATTATATTTAAATAAATAGAATTCCTTAAATATTTTATTTGAGTCAATATTACCTATTTAAAATAGGTGAATATGTGGTCTCAATTTTTCTTAATATTCTTACTTTTATTTCTAAGTGATTTTATTCTTAGAAATTAAGATAGTTGGAGATTTAATTTGCTAAATCTTATTAGGGATCATAAAATACCCTAAACCTATCATAATTAAGTGGAAACTTAATTATAACATTTTAGCTATTAAAATCATCAAAGATTGGCAAAATCAATTAGAGAAAATTAGCAACGATTATTAGACAATTAAATTTGCAATAATTGGAATATTTTACTAATTTTCGAAATTAATTATTTATTAATTTAAAAATGTCATAATTAAGGAAATATCAACATAATTAATATCCAAAGGATATTTAAAGGCTAATATTAGCATATAAGGAGTTTTTAATCATTGAGATTAAATTAGAAACATGTAAAATTTTGGTGATTAAGCCTATTAACCCCTAAAACACAATGATTAATTAATTTCCTTTTTTTTTATTAAGTGGCGAAAATATGCTTAATAATGGGTTAAGAAATTTTAATAATCCTAAATCACTAACTAATATCACTATTAGTGTCTTAAATTTTCTAAACCAATTTCAAGGGCTGGGATTAATCATAATAAAGCTAATGGACAATTGAAATTACATTAATTAAAATAAATGGATTAATTTCCATAACTAATTTAGTGGCAATTAAAAATAAATGAGCAATTCAACCTACACTAATTTAAATGATTTGCATGATTCTTTTAATTAACTCAGCCAATTAGAGAATTAAGTTATTAAATTTTGCATGGTGAGAGAATTAATCAATCAATTACCCCAAAAGTCAACAAAGGGGGTATATGGTTTGGAAATAATCTGATTGAGTTTTTTTGCATTAAATAAACAATGTCTTTTTGGCTATTTAAAGGCATATTAAATGGTTGAAGGAAATGTGATGTCGGCCAGCATGCGATTGGGTTTTTTCTCTTTTCATAAATTGAAAACAAATCACAAGTAATAGCTGTGCATGGTGAAGCATGTCGGCGTGCTCATGTAAATTCATTTTTTATGAATAAAATTGGTTATATTTAAGGGATGTCGACCAGCATTTTTTTGCAATTAAATCACAATGAATAAGGTGATGGGTTATGCATGTCGGCAAGGCATGGAAGGCAAGGATGAACTTCAAAAAAAATAATCCAAGGGCTAGGGTGAAAGATGGTTATATTTAATTGCCCATTAGGTCCTTAATTTTTCTCTATAAATAGAGACCCCTCCTCCACATTTATTCACACCAAAATCAATCCAAGAGTTGGTTTTCTAAAGAGAGTAGAGAGAAGGAAGAGCTCTTGAAGTTCTAGCCAAAGCCGGAGTAAGTTTTTCGGTTCCTAGTCTTAAGCTTCGGTAGTTCTTTCGGTAGATAGAGTAGAAATGCTAGAATTTCTTTTAATCTTTCTGAATAGTTTTAGATATCATATTTTATGAGTATATATGATATTTATGTTGAAAATATTTTTGGGAAAAGAGATCGGCAAAGTTTTGGATAAAAAGAGGCGAAAAAACAATGGGGCTCGGCGAAATTCCGCCGATTAGCCTAACTAGGGGCAAAATAGTAATTTTCACCCAAATGGCCTGTTATGATGCCAAATGTTGATAAACACTGTCCTTATAGGATATCTGAGCTAATCGAGCCGCCGTCGTGCCGTCGTCGTCCCGTTGTTTTTCCCGCCGTCGAAATTTACGTTTTTCTGTAAAGTTCCGTAGTACCACCGAAAAGGTACGGACGCGTATTGTAACCTTAACTCTTGCGCTTATTGTGTTCTATGTGTGTTTGCTGTGTTCCTATACTAAGTTTTTGTTGTTGAAAATGTTGAAAACGAAATTCTGTCTGTTGAGACGTTGAAATTATAAATATACGGGTTATGGATTTAATAACACCGAATTATAGTTTTCCTAGCGCTGAGGACACGACCGTACCTCGTGGCACTGGATTATGTGTGACCGAGGGTAACATACATATTGCGGTGGTTGTGTAATGTTATTGCTTGCTATGATCGATATGATCGATATATGATATTTTGCGAAATATTGTGGATATCTCGCTATGCATATACCGTGTACATAAGCATGAGGTTAAGCAGATTACACCGAGATCCAATGGGCATTGGATCTCCGGTTGATGTAGCTTCGGGATCCCGAGGAGTTCGGATCGGAGAAAGGGGTAAGGAGCCGGCATAGAGAAGCCAACGGAGGAATAAATTAGCGGTTTATTTTTGTTAGAGAAACATCGATGAATGTACTTATGACTACCGTAACATATTATTATGAATGTTATACAGTGACTCTATTTCCATTTTAAATCAAAAAAAATTTGACTGCTCAACTCTGATCAAATACGGCAAGAAAACGTTTACGAAAACGGGGTGTTACAGTTTGGTTGGAAGAAAATGAAGGGGTGGTAGTTGGTAAAGAATTAGGAAATGTCTATTTTACCCTCAAAAGAAATTAATTCAAAATAAAAAAGAAAAATAATTTTTTTGCTAAAATATATTGTTTTAAAAAAAATGTCCCTGTTAAGTTCAAACTTGTGACCCAAAAAATTCCCGCCAAGTTTAAATTTCAGGGGTAAATATGTCCAAAAATGTAAATAGTGACCAAGGAACTTGAGATCCCACCAATTTTGGTGGGATCTCAAGTTCCAACATATGAGGGAAGAGTGTGGGCCCGGGAACTTCGGTTCCTGGGCACTTGGCACACCAAACATGTTTTCGGCAGGCAACTCTGTTAAATTCCCATTCCCTCTCCCAAGTTCCTTGAACCAAACGGGCCCTAAGTCTAACTTGAGGCATTCAAGTTCAAAAGGCATTTATACCAAGTTTCAGAGAACATGACTCGAGTCACATTGACTCTAACTCGAGTCAACAATAGTCAGAAACTTGCCTAAGTTATTGAAACCATTTTTCCTTAAGTACAAACGTTTGGCATGAATCAATAACATATATTTTTACTTATAAATGTTAGTTATCATCAAAACACACATAGAGAACTAACACTTATCAACTCCTTTCTCTCCAATGACTGATTGTTGGTAAACAAAGTATTACAATGTCTCTTTTTTAAAAGAAAAAGAAAATCCAACTGTCAAATAATTCAGGCTCCCTTTCATGAAAGAAATTTGAGAGTGCTGTGTTATTAGTGAGAATACACCAATAGAACCAATTCCCACACTTCTACAAATAGCCCATGTGACACCAGAAAGGAAGAAAATGGACTATTTCCGAAGTGTTGAAAATCGAAAGTGATTCCATATTTACCTAAGCAGTAATGAATGGTTTTTATCCACAAAAGAGAGAGAATCACAATATAAATGAACCTGTCCTAGATATTTAAGATTCAAACTTTTATCAAGTTTAACAAAATGCAGACGGACATTATGTACCAAAAAATAAAAATAGGTGATTTCACATGAACACATTTCTAACCCTAAACTTGTACTTATTAGTTTTACAACTCAATCCCAACGAATTGAACTTCCTACCTAGAAAAGTACTTTAAGGGTATATATCAGTGCCAACAAATGAAAAAATGTATAACATCAAACTCTAAGTTGATACCAAAAATTGCAATTCCGCCAAACTTTTTTCCTGAAGATTGCTTTCTATCATATCTGTACCATACGGACCTGGCAGAAACCATATTGACCATTTGTAACTATATGCCGCAGGAAAGCTATTGGAATGAGACTTGATCCATTTTCTCATTGAATATACATATGTTACACCAACTCCTGCCAATAAGAATACACCTAGGAAGAAAGAACACTCAACCAGACTGTGGTTGAATATTGTCATAAAAAAACTCCAGTTATATGATCAACTAGTTCATCTCTGGTTCAGTACATCCCCTTGAAAACTGGATTTGTCCGGCATATGCTTGCTCCATATTCCTCATACTCTGCCTTTGTATGGCAAGCCTGCACAAGAGGCCAGAAATTTCGCACCAAGCACAACAAAAGAAACATTTTATCAAAACTGAGAAGCCATTATAAAAAAGAATCAAATGCCGTACAAGCAGGCTTCATGTGGCGTAGGGTTAATGTTAGAGGAAGGGTAACAAGAGATTAAAGCCTGTCTCATCACTGAAAGTCATGGGATAAGCTGATGTCCAACATAATTTTTCTCTTTGTAGTCCCTGTGCCATTATCAATTAACCCCACAATTCATCATATTAAATATACTCAGCTTTTCAATATCGGAGAAGACCTGCAGAAAATATTGAAGATCTAGCAACATCACCAAGCAATCCATTCTAGTGTATTTGTATTAGTTGTTTTTTTGTTTTCTTTCTTTCTTTCTTTTGGGGTTTTTTTGCTTTTCTTTTTTGTTTTTTCTTTGGGTGATCAATGCAACCACTGTTGTGAACAAGTAAGAGTACAACCAAGGCCTCCGAAGGCCTAATCATCCAAGATCCAACATTGCCAGATAAAATCGGCCATGGTCATGAGATGAGGAGTAGGGCCTTCATTGAGGCACTGGTTTGGCAGCACCATTGGTGACTTGTGAGGGGATGCAAGGCACTCAATTCAACTGCCTTGCAGACAATAGGCTTAGTTTACAAGACACAACCCTAAAACCTCCCCAATAACTTATACCTCAACTGCCTTGTAGACACTAGGCTTAGTTTACAAGACACAACCCTAAAACCTCCCCAATAACTTATACCTATGAAGTATCTCAAAACATAAGTGATTTACAAAGAGGATAAAACCACAAAACCAATTAAGTTTGTTTTCCAAATGATTTTGACTTCTAGTGTAGTTTGCATTCCACTAATCAGATAATGCGTGATTGCCTCTAATACAAAGGGGGGAAAAACACATTTTCCTTCTTTAGAACCAAGATGAGTCTACCCCCATAAGTGCACCTTTTGCAATTGACTACCTTGAACAAGGCAGCATAATTAACCGAGTACCCAACAGGACATTATACAGAGAATTCAATTGTCATTGTGATGGAGTTGCTTTTACTGGCCAAACTTATTAGAGGAAAAACAGGAAGATGCAAGCAAAATGAAAGATGCTTTCTACTGGTCAGGGAGTTGCTTTTAGGGCTGCCACCATTTTGGAGAAGAAGCTGAGAGTAAGACTTGCTATAAGGTTGCAGTAGGCAAGGACTGCAAGAGGGTTATGTTGGGAACTGTGACTTACTTTTTGGGCATTTAGTAGTAGTTGGTGTCAGGAGAAGATGGGGTAAGAATATTTTGTAAACTAAGTTCGGTGAGGAGCGCTGGCCTTTCAAATGCCAGGTTCAGGTGGAGGAAGATCATCTTTCATCATGATTTTGTGTCTGTTTCAGTGTGCTTCCTTTTGTATCGTTTGTGTGAGTTTTCTTATATTGTAACTCTCTCATTTCATTGAGGAGGAAAAGTATTTGATTTGATATAAATCAGTCAGTTTCTACAATTCTGCTTCTGGCTCTATCACACCGAAACAGAAAATTAGATATTATTGGATTGCCATGTCTTGAGGACACAACATTTGTGTATACCAGAGGATGACTCAAAACACAATTAGATGCAAGTACTTCATACCCCAAAAAACTCAGGCGTTGAAGCAAGCACTGAGCCTCCAAACCAAACTGCAAACCTCTGGATGGGATTGCTGAGAACATTGACCTCCACTGGTTGCGCCTGTGGATCAAAATTGAAATCCCAGACCAAAGCAGTAATAGATAGTTGTCAGGCTTTTCACATCTATATCAAAGTAATCACTGTGTGTCTGTCTGTGTGTGTGAGTGAGGGTGAGAGAGAGAGAGAGTGCGAGGAAGAGAGAGCTATAAACTAAATGATGCATGGAAATTCTTACTTTTATCTCACCACCAAGGCGTGCTTCAGATGCAAGCACACGGGCATCAACAATTTTCTTCAGATCACGTTGTAACCTCCTATGGAAATCCTTGAACATGGTTGATCCTCCAGACAAAACAATATTCTGTAATAAAATAAAAACACAAGATTAAATGGTACAACATCCAACAGCGAAAAGATCTTGTGAACAAGAGTGGTTGGATAAACAGAATCAGAAAATAAATATTTTGGTTGGGATGACATAACACCCTAGAGCTAAAATTGCAACCCATAACAGAAACACTGATGAGATACTGATTATGATACTGATGTGGGACGATAATCAAAATTACTCTGTTTTAAAGAGGAAGCAAGTATCTCGCAAACTATTTAAGAACAACCTCAGTTGTTAGTAAAATAAGCAAGTATCTCACTTATTATATAAAAACAGCCCAAGAGAATCTCAGATAAGTAATTTACTCTCTAAATAGTCGATGATTTATTCAATAGGCAAAAAGCCAATAAATAGACGTAACTTACAGAGAGACTCTAATTCAAATACGAAATTCAAATAAGTAACTACCCCTGAACCTAGCAACCAGTCCCTAATATTGTGGACATTCCATTTATTTCTCAACTACTCCAAACTCAATACTCAAAACAAATAATAAATAATTCCTAATTCATCCTAAGACGTTTATTTTTCCTAGAATAATTCAAACCATAAATTTAGGTTGCTATCAAACACACTCCATTCTAACCATTAGTCTTTAACGGCGACTTAAAAATCAGAGAAATCATGACAAAACAGAACATCACGTGCTATGCACACATCACTGAGAAAAAGCATGCATAATATTGACCTTATATAACGCTCTTCTTGTGTCAATTGGTGCAGACTGAATGCACTTGTCAATTACAACTGGCAGAGGGGTGGTAAAATCACAGCTATATATCTCGGGATTGAAGAAAATCTGCAGAAATCACCGTAGTAAGGTTCATAAGCACAGAAGGCAAGATTCCAAAGCAGTAGCTTAATTCTTACCAACATCATCCTTCAAAAAAAAATTATGATAATCACACAGATGCATTAAATTCTACAATCCTACCAGTCTAATTACTGCTTTGAATCCCCTTATATGAACTAGGTATGTCCAGCTACTTTTCAGATCTTTTGAACTGATAAATTTACAGGTTTTGGAAGGAAAAAACAGCTGAGAGTTCTTTAGCAGTATGCTGCTTTTAAAAGATTATAGCGTCATTGGTTAGCCCCATATGTGACTTTTTCAAGAGATTTTACACCGTGGCATCTTTAAAGGAGGATTGCTTATATGCTACAGCTACACTACCTTCTGATGGATTTCAGCTAATTTTTTTCATGGGGTTGCTTAATCTTCAAAGCAATTGTAAAGCTCTTTCATGTTAAGGGCCGAAGGGGTCCTTTTTCCTTGGTTTGAGAAAAAATAATTGTCCTCTATTATTGTTCTCCTTCTCATTAAGAAATCATTTTTATTCCAAAAAATATGTTGTTTTTCAAATACTTATAGGACAGATTCAAGTACTCAATACAATAGAGAAAACCATGCAAGGTGGTGCACAACAAGCAGACATGCCTCATAAAATTTTCCCTTAGATAGAAGATCTCAAGTTAGGGAACATGTAAGAAAGAAACAATAGAACAAACCTCAGGACCCAGAAATCGTTCATAGCCAATATCACAGGAATATGGTGCCCCTGTTTTTGGTTTGATACCTCTCCATTGCTTGATATACTTGGCTGGTTCTTTGTCATGCTTATTAAACTCCTGAATACAAGAGAGATCATAACCATTGTTAAAAGAGCAAGGGATGAAAAAAACTAAATTGAACATACTTAGTATCAAAAATGAAGATAACAACTATTCAGACTACAAACTCCTAATATAATTGTTGTCAAAGTAATCAAATCAGAGGGGTACACAAGATGACCTTAACAATGTCAGAACATGTATAGCAATACATCTCCTTCACTTTGCGAGCAACTTCAAAAGAGTCTTCAGGTGGTACATTCTCTCTTCTTTCCTACATGAGGCAAGGCGAGAAGAGACAGTCCATAAGTCAGAACTAGCAAACAGCATAATCAAATTTGGGTTTCAATTATTAGATTCTAGGTTTGTTAATGCCAGTATAGCAATATAGATCACAATAATCACTGAATAAGTTCTTCCATATAAATAGTAGTGAAGTGTAAGCATTACGGTCTGATTCCTAGGTCCATATTAGGGAGATAAGAAATTTTTTATTCCTATTGAGTCATTAAATCTCCCAATCCCAAACCCATTTACCCCAAAAAGGGAAGAAAAAAAAAACAAAATTAATATGTTTTCTCAAGTTGAAATCCATTTAAATAAAATATGTTGATAGAAAAGTCACAAGAAAGAATGTAATGTCTCAAACAGCAATTAGTATGTGTATAAAAAAAACAACAATGATCATTTGAAAGCCATAAGTTGTTGTTTCGATATCTTCCATACTTTTTAGAATATATTCTATTGATTGATTTATATATCTACACACACTAACACGGAGTAACTAGAAGTCTAGGGAAGAGTGCCACAACCCAGACCACTTAAAATGCACATAGAAGTTCCCATATCCCCCTCAAGTAGAGAAATTTTATGATTATCCATAGGATATCAGTATTTTGCACACCCTGGCTTCTAAATTTACAGAACACATCACTACTGAGGTACCTAATCTACAAATAGGTGCTGTTTTGGTATTACTTGTTACGAATTAAACATGTAATCCAGGTCATCCATGATTACTGCTTAGATGTGATTAGGTTTCACTAAATGGCCCAATTTTATAATTCATGAAAACAATAGAGATTATGGAAGCAATTTACCAGATATTCATATCTATGAACAAATACCAGCAAAACACACTAGTTACTTTATAGCAGACAGGTTACCTACCCGCATAAGCTGTTGGACAAAAAGAGTAACATCTTTTCCAGCAATAGGAACTGATTTGATGCTACTCCCAATAACATAACCATCTGCTACAGGAACAACATGCGTAGCCCCATCTCCAACATCCACAACAACTCCTGTCATCTCGCACTAAGAAGAAGACTGAGTAAGTTAAAGGAAATGTGTTATAGTATTATAATTAGCAATGAGGGAGAACGAGGGGGAAATGAGAAAAGAAGGGCAAAGAATGGAGACGGGGGGCTAAGAGAGAAGAATAGAGAGGAGTCGAGAGAATAAAACTGAATACTGCAATCATTTACTCATTACCAAGACTGAAAATACAAAATGTATATATGCACCTATTTATAGACTTAAAGACGTTCAAGGGCTAATACTAGTATAACTACTTTTTATTCTATTTCACCAACCAATTACTGGACCATTGTTCTATTATTATTACAAGTATTACATATCAAAATGTTTGTCAAATAATAGACAGATGTAAAGTCATTCGTGGTATAGGCTTTATAGAAATATTTCATTTTCTATATACTGATGAGTCAAGAATGACAAGCTTGTCTAATCAAAATTTGCCCGTTAAATTAATAACCATCCACTCCTCAAAAATATCAACAATGACAAGCAATTTTTATTTTTATCATTTAGTAATTACATTACAAAGCATAAAGTAGGGCTAGTTAATGTTGTCACCAAAATTTAGATTCTAATCAGTGAATGAAACCTGAACTATCTTCTTGATCAAGAATTATAATACATCTTTAGTTTCAAGTGGAAGCCTACAAAATTCAGGGGGCATATTACATGTCTTATCTTCCATGCAGCTGTTGTGATGTTATTTCACTACCTAGCAAAGCTGTCAAGTTGCGGTTGTGAGGGACTTTCAGAAACCTCAACTAAGTGAGTGTACAGAATTCCATCACTCATGGACTAGTGGTAAAGCTACTAAGCTAACTAGCACCGCAGCTGTTGATGCTGTGACCTTAAGAGGCTGTGTGGACACTTAATCAATTAAGCCTATCAAAAGTCAACATTTAATTCAATGAATATACACAAAATCTGGGACACTAATACCAACCTTGGATGTTGTGTAGCCGGCAGCAAGAGCAAGCACGGAATTCACAGCTATGTAAAGTCCAGGTACATTAAATGTCTCAAACATGATTTCACCAGTATACTCGCGGCTCTCAGGTGCTGTCAATGGACTCTCGGTCAAGAGAAAATAATGATCCTCCGGATCACACCTCAAATAATTAAAAATGCACTGCTGCCAGAAACGCTCCATGGCGTCCCAATTTTCAACCTGGCCATGCTGAATAGGGTAACTAAGATTGTAAGTATTACTAGATCGAGACTTGGAGAGTGCCTCGTCCCCAATAAAGAAATCGAGATCAGCCATGACTCCAGCATTGTGCTGCGCAAGCCAATTGGCCTTGGAAGAACTTCTAGATTGATTAAGGAATGACTCGTTAATGGCGACAACTGTCGGTGCAATAAAACAAGGTTCAACGTTACCGGCGAATCCCATCTTAGTATACCTGTAGAAAAATATCACTTCCAGTTTCAGGGGAAACCCTATACGGCCAGAAGCATTTACCTAGCTTTGTTGATCAATACGATCAGAAATCGAGTCTAGAGACACTTGCATCTATACAATTACGCCCGAAAACAGTAAAATCAAATCGAGGCAATTCGGCAAACACGTCGTACCTCTTCATTCCCACAAAGGCAAATAAACTAAATTGAGACAGAAAAGGAGAAGAAAAATTTACCCGGTGCCATTATCTATTACTACAGCTGGACGAGAGGCAGCGGGGTCCATGAGAAAAAGAAATAAGGTGGAGGTCTTGAATCTTGATAGCGGCAGTGAAAAGAAAAGTGGATCTGCGATTGAGATCCGAGAGAGCGTAGAAGGCAGAGGATCATGGTCGTGAAGAGCGCTGTAACAAGCGCAATAAGGAGGAAGAAGAAGACGTGGCTGTTGATGATGGTGATGGTGATGGTGATGCAGACTTGGATCCCAAGTGAAAGCAGCGACTCAACAACAACGCACAGCAAGGCAGATGGAAGAAGTTGTTGGGGATTGCTGCTCCACCCATTTCAAAGACGAACATATAAACTGAATCGAGAAGATGCAGGTCCCATTAACTTCATCATCATTGTCTGCGTTTCCTCCGATACTTTCCTTGGCAATCAAACAACTCCCGGCAACGGAAACTCCCTTGTGTGTGTCTCTCTAGTCTGTCTTTCTCTCTCTGCTCTTGTCGCTTTTCTTTTTTTATTTATATATACGGAGTATGTTAGAGAGGGCCGCACGACAACAAAGTTTACTTGTCATTTGACATTTGAGAAGAACGTGGTTGTTTGAGATTATTAAATGAGATATAAAATTCTGCTCACAAACTTATCTCGTAAAACCTAATTAATCACATTACCGTATTATATGCCGATAGGGTATTGGATGGGACCGTCTGATCCTAAAGTCCCTCTATGAAATAGAGAACCATAGAGTCCGGGGGGAACCAAATGCCAAGTGTTCAGTTTCTCCAAACGTCAACCACCTAGTCTTTTTAACACTTACTTCCATTTGCCCCAGCTAATATTCAGAAGGAGATCATCTCCTTATATTTTTTTCTCATTTTCTCTCGTCAACCCATATGTGCCATTAAATGAAAAAATAAGAGAAAAGTCAAAGTAATTATATTGATTGTGTAGACATGATTTAAAAATTATGAGAGATAATGAGAAAAGAATAATAAAAGAAATCGAACTGTAATATCCACCAAATTCAAAGTGTTAGACCAGCTTTTTGGAAGAGAAATATAAATATTTCAAAACCGAAGCTTCAAAGAGTTAAATAATCCCCAACAAATTTCAAATGATCCCAACTATCGCCCTTTTATAGTTATGACGAGGGCTTTTCTCTTGCGTTGCACGGGCTAGTGTATTACGCAGGATGACAAGAACCAAATTCGTTTTTTTGTTTTCGGTCGCTCAGTAAAAACAGCCTAACTGATAAAAACTTCATGTTTTCCAAGAGATAATAGATCACTTAGGAAAGAAGACGCAAAATAAGAAGTCATTTATGTCAACTTTTTTGATGGGTTGGCCTAGAGCTGGGAATTAGGGACGGTCTTTGAAGGGTCAGAGCCTAACAGGACTTAGGGTAAGAAAATCATATGTTTTTCAAAGCTTCAGCCCGAAAGCACTAGGGTCAGAGCCAGCCCTATAGGGCTCGGAAGTTACTATTCCAAATTTTAACTATTTTTCCTTCGTTTTTTGTTTAAAGAAATATAATTAGTAAATTACAACAATTAAAGTTCCAATTCTTCAAATAAATGTTTTCAACATTAATATCCAAACAACACAAATCATCCAACAAATAAATACATTCATTAATAGGTAATCAAAAACAAACTATTGTCCACAAATAACTCACATAAAACCTAAGAAGCATACATAGGTTTTAAATTTAAACTATTATACAATATTTCTATGAGAAGATTAACCATATGACTTGTGATGAGAAGGTTGCCAATATAAGAAGCAAGTTGACTTTCATTTTCAATGAATATTCGAATGAGTGACATGTCTTCCAACTCCTTATTAATTTTTTTTTTAAAAAAAAAATAGCAGGCCAAACGAGCGGGCCCTTTTAAGCCCGAGGCCCTACAGGGACAATTTCATTTAATTTCTCTAATTTTCAAGCCAACCCTTGAAGAGCCAAAGCCTAAAAGGGTCGGTTCGACGAGCTCGGCCTGATTTATCGCTCTAGGTTGGCCCCATATTATTTTTAAAAAAAACAAAACTCAAACACACACTCTCGCCCCACCAAAGCATGGAATAGGTTAGGCAGGCTTTAGCTAAACAGGCTTGAGCCTATAATGGAGGCAAAAGGCCTAAGCCTGGGCCTGAGCCTGAATTTAGGCTTTTTTTAAGGCTTAGGCCTGTGCTTTCATAAGCCTAATTGAGTTTGAAGCCTTTTTAAAGGATTACATACAATGTATGCCTCTAAAAAGACCTTATATTGCAGGCTTTGGAGGCCATAAATAGGCTTTGTACACTTTGAAGCTATCAAAACCTATATAAATATAATTTGAAATTAGAATATAAGAATTAAAAATAATAAATATTATGTTATTTATATGATATAAATATAAATATATTTATTTAATGTGTAAACAGGTCAGACATGAAGGCTTAAAGACCAAGCCTTAACAAAATAAGCCAGACCTATTTGCACATTTAGGCTTTTTAAATAAATTGACGACTTTTTTAATAAACAAAAAGCAGTAAAATTTGTAGATCGTCTGATAGGGGTTTGGCCTATTCCCCCCTCTAACCCCACCCCACCCTCACCCTACATAGTCTCCAGAATCAGCTTTTCTCCTTTGCTACTACCATTTGTTGCCTTCATTTGTGTTAAAACAATGTCATTTTGGCACAAAAAACTGAAGTTGTGGCTTTTTTTTGTATAAATATATCAAGGTACTGACTGGTACTAAAAGGATACTGAACGATACTGAAAAAAATACTTCATGATCTTGAAAAATTATCTTAAGATCCTAAAAAAATATTTCAGGGTATTGACTGGTATTAAAAGGATACTTCAGGATACTGACTGCTACTGAAAAAAATACTTCATGATCTTGAAAAAATATTTTAGGATCCCGAAAAAATATTTTAAGGTACTGACTGGTACTAAAAATATACTTCAGGATATTTTTTTAAGATCATGAAGTATTGTTTAGTACTTGTCAGTATCCTAAAGTATCCTTTTAGTACTAGTAGTCTGAAATAATTTTTCAATATCGCAAAGGATTTTTTCAGTACCGTTCAATATCGTAAAGTATTTTTTTAATATCAGTCAATACCCTAAAATATTTTAAAAAAAAGGCATAACTTCAGTTTTCTGCTCCAAAATAGTGCCATTTTAATGTAAAGGAGGACACTGGACGTAGTAGCAAAGGAGAAAAGTTGTCTCCCACCTCTCTCCTCTCTCTCTCTCTCTCTCTCCAACTTCAATTCGAGTGCTCATGCTCTCACCACTCCGACGGCAAAGTTGCCTTATACAAATAGTCCAAGAAATATAAAGGCTGCTTATTTCAAAATGAAGTACCGAAAAAATAAAATTTTCCTAATATAATCGCCTGAACATGTCCTGTCTCCTTCATCCTTATATCTATCCCTATCATATTTATACCATAGCACCCACAGCGTTGACATGGAAACAGAGGATAGGGCCAATCGCTTCATGAACATCCTCCAGAGCCATGTTCAGTTCGGATTTATCCACGTTCCTCAAACAAACAGTCAAATATTTCATCAAAATATAGTATCACATATAGTAAAAAGGATGTCCAAGATCAGAATAATCAAAATACTCAATTAATCTAAATAGAATCCATAACATAGTGTCAATTCAATTTTTTTAAATGTTTTACTCCCTCCATTCCATAATATGAGACATATTTAGGAAATTAATCTTGATTCTAAATATAAGATAAAGTTTTTATATTTGTCAACATTTTCCTAATTTATTCTAATTGATGCTCCTGATAAATCTCAGTTTTGTCATATATTTTCATGACTCATTTAGAGATCTTATGCGAATAATCATGCTTAAAATGCATTTATTAGGATTAATTGTTATTAGAAGTGATTGTGTGAAGTTAGTAGCTAAAAAAGCTTAATTGTTACATTTTATTGTTTAGCCTAAGTATTTGATTTGTAGAATAAATGATACTACCTCATGTCCTAATTATAAGACATAGTTGACTTTGTTTAGAGAGATTAAGAAAGCTAAATAAGTTACTTAATTATTTTATATGTTGTGTATCTTTAGATTATATATTAGTTTATTAGTTAAACTAATTACTTTGAAGAAAAAAATACAAATAAAAATACTTTAAAGTAATTTAATTAGCTTCCTTAATTTTTTCAAAAAAGTCAACTATGTTTTATAATTAGGACTGGGAGTATTATATCAGTATGATTTATTTTGTAGGAAACTTGGGAAAAATTGAAGTGAGCTGAAAGAGTGAAAGTATAAAGAAGGACAAAAGTGCAGATTAGAGAAGTTCGCAGGGACTTGTGTAAAATGCTGAGAAGCACCTAATTGCAACGAACAAAAATTTGCAGGGACCTGATCATAAATGTTTCTGATGCCAGAATCTTCAGCTTAATATCACCTTCCCAGCTTCGAACCTACACAATTATCCCTCCCTCCCAAACATTCTGTCATTTTCCTATCTCTATTCCCTCATTCACTCCGTCTCTACTTCCGATTCCGCCTCCGTTCACCATCGCCATTCTCTGTCATCTGAATCATTTTTCTGCCTCGGTGCAGCTTCTCTCCCATCTATGGCCTACTAGATTCATCATCTTTCTTGGTGGTGTGGCAGACCCGAGCCACTGTTATGATAGGGGAGTCTATCGATGCTTTAAATTCATGATTGATTGTATGGTTGTACTTTCAATAATGGATTTAGTCTATATTAGAGGTATTTTGGTAAGAATTAGATGCAGTTGGATTTGATTGAAATGTATCGGCAGTGTATTCTCTGATTCTGAGTATATTCGAATGTATTATTAAATCTAGTTGATTTGTCTTACATTCGAACTGATTAATGATTAATATTATAGTAGTGTAAATTTCACTATATATTATAGTCTAATATGTATTGTTCTGTTAATGCTACTGGCATCATATTGAGTTGGTTAGGAAGGATAAGTCACGACTCTTGGGAAGAATAATTGCTATCGATTCACTATCTACTTTCCACTTCATCACCGATTCCTAGTTCTCAATTTCTTAAAACCAGAAAAATCAAATAAACATTGGAATTAGTTTTAAACCAGAACTATTCTCTTCTGTATTATTGTGTTTAATTTGTTTATTTGTAGTTCAATAAATTGGCTATAAATTTCAACATCCATATCCATTAGGTTCCTTAGAGAGGCTAGATTTCATTTTTACTACATCTAGCTTAGTTCTTCTTGATTCACAAGGTTAAATTACTCCCTCAACATAATTTTTATTGATTAACAAGGTTAAATTACTTTCTCAACAATAATTAAGAAGAAGAGAAAATGAGGGAATTAAGGAAGGTGCCTAGGATACTTTAGAAAATACATGTCATATTAACTAAGTTAACTAACTTTCTTAATATAATCAAATTAGGTAAATATGTCTTATATTAATTACCGGAGGAGTAGTAAACAAAATAAAACATTGAAGTCTAAGGGCCATGGCAAATATAAACAATATAGCATGTGCTCGAGGAGCATAAAAGGGCTTTGAAGGCTCAGTCCACAGGTGTTTTCCTTGCTTCTTACTATAACAATCACCTGAAAAATGTTAATATAAATGTATGAGATTCCACCTCCAGTAACTACTAAAAATTTCTAACATACACAAGCAAACCATGTATAATTATTAAACAAATGACTACACACACACATACATACATCTTGATCCTCATTCAAAATGATTTCAAATTTAATTATCATTACGTGAATCTCTATTTTCATTCACAACATGTAATTTACAATTATGCAATATGCAACGCCCGTTATATCACTGTCCATCCTTATTCCATTAGTGGAACTATAGGCTAACACATAATCCAATACAAACTTATTCATTTGACTTAATTGTCTCAAACTCACCAATTCTTAAGATGCACATATCTAAAGGTATAGAGCTAAAGTCTACAAAATGACTCCCCTCCTTAAAAGAACAAAACTAAGGAGGTGGTGTCACATATCCCAGAGCTTTGATACAATCTCGGCCAAAGGAAAACATGTAAAAAAGGGTTGTAACAGGTGCCATCTACTAGGTACTGAGTGATGGCATACCACATAGAAAAATTGTTAGTTCTTTATTTATGTTTTGATGATAACAAACTTGTAAAAAGGCAAAAGGTTTTAATTCAGTGAAATTTGAAGATGAGAAGCATGTACTCAAGCAGATATCAACTTCGTTGAGTAGGCACTTGCTCGAGCAAGTAAGTGATTACTCAAGCACACTCTCTTGATCTATACTCTATGGCATGTCAGGATGTTACTTGAGCATACACATGTATTACTCGAGTAAGGAAGTATTGTACTCGAGCACATATGCTTTGATTAGTGAATTGGTTGCCTCTCTCAATGTAATATCCCAAATTTCAGACCCTAAGAATGGAGAATAAGCCTAAAGTAGGCGAATGACTGAGCCCAGTTCGGGAAGAGTTCCAAGAATGTCGAGAGTTAGGACGCCCCTCTGGGATTAAGTAACTCGACCATACAGGTCAGTGGACCTTGTATGCATAAGCTGTGGAAGTAAGGTGCCAGTGAAAATGGGACACAAAAGATCTATACGGCGTAAATGCGGTGTAAAGGATGCCACCTAACTATATCCTAAGGTATAGGACAATTAATTGAGTGAAAATATGATGGTATAAGTAAGTATATAGTATTTTCAGGGCAGTTGGGTATGCCTTGCGTTTTTAAGCAGACATCGGTATTCGTGAAGAAAACCCGAGTAAAACCCGGGCAAGATCCCAAGCAAGTATCGATAAAGTAATTTTAATAAAGTAATGTCATGATGACTAATGATGACATACTTTTGTGTTGGCCAAATAGAATGGTGACACGTGTCCCTTCATGATTACAAAAGACAGAGTAATGATGCTAGTAGGACACGTGGTGTTTTGGGATTGGATGTTTGACTTTTTGGCACCACAAAGTACGAGGTAATTATGAGACATTAAAATATACATTTCTCGCTCCCCAAGAATGTAGAAAAACGTGCAACCAAATCAGGGGAAAAGGAACAGTTGATCCGGCCCTACACAAGTCCAGTTGTGTGGCACGAGTTACGAGGAAAGGTGTAACCGGCAAAAGGTAGCTAAGCGGGATCGGTTAGGGCGTTCCGGAGTCGAGCCTGGACCCCTGGACATGAGGGAGGACGAATTTGGTGGGCCAGGGGAGAGAGAAAGTGTCTTGGAGGAAAGCAAAATATCATGTCATGTAATTATAAAGAGAGAGAAAGTCATATCAAGTAATTATGAGGAGAGAGAAAGAATAAAATATTCACGAATAATCTGGACCACATCTTTTAAAATTGACATGACAATGGATTGACATGTAATTATGACTCTTTAAAGAGCATTTATGGCATATCCAAGGGAAGATTTTGTGGGTCCCACTGGCTTGGAGAAGAAGCAGTGGAAAATGATCGTTTTACCCCTGGACCAAAAATCTACAACTAGTAATTCCAGAGACCACCACCGGGGGAAATTTTGGAATCTGATTTTTGGGCATGAAAAGGCGCATCCATCTTCCAAGAATTCTCTAGAATTCTTGAGAATTTACTAAAGAAATAATAATTAAATCCAAAGAATTTTCCCAACCGTCGGATCGTGATCAAGGTTGGATAAGGACCCCACCTTGGCTTCTATAAATAGGGCACTCCTCCCTTCATTTTCCCCACATCAAGGACGTGATCAAGGTGTGTGAGGAGGGTGCCCAGCTGAAGCTCTTGGTTCGGGGAGTGAAGGAAGTCATACGCAACTGAAATTCCAAGGTAAGTGCCGAATCGACAACTCAGTGATTCTTGCTTCTGCCCTATAGTATTTTTCGTGGAGTTTCTGTAGGATTTTGGTATTTTTGAGGTCTCTATTGGGTCCAAAACGTTATTTTGTGTGGGGATAAGTCAAGGTTACCTTTTTCACATCCGAAAACTCCTAAGACGTTAAACTATGAAAATCTGCCAACACTGTGATTTCTGGGCAGCGAAGATACATTGGTGTATTCAAAATAGTAAATGAATTCAAATGGCTCTTAGATTTTACATGGTAAATGTAGACATCCTAAGGACGATTTTGGTATAATATTTTGTGTCATTTGGATTTTCTAACTGAGATTTATTTAAGATTGAGAATGACCTGAAGACATGGATTCTGTTTCGGACCAGTGGCTAAGTTTTGAGAATTTGAGAAGGACTCGAACCCATATGGCTTTGGTAATTATTTTTAATATAAAATATACATCCTAAGGGTTCTAAGGACACTTATTTCATGTCAAAATTTTTTTTATAGAATTTATTAAAAATCGGTGAAGTTGGGTCTGCGATTCTGAAAAATTCTGGTCTAAGCGAAATTTGTGGAAATTGAAGTAAAAGTTGTATAGGTGATTTAAAGCATGATGTTTTGCGGTAACTAGGGTGTTAGCACGGGTGGACCATATTTCCAATGTCAGGGGAAGAGTTTGCTATTTGCAAGGCGTGCCAGGTAGTAACTGTTGACTTGCATACTCTATGTTACTTTCACATGTATGTTTTATCATAAGGTAGGAGTTGGGCTGTAGTACCTAGTGGACTGTGTGTCCTTAGGCTATTGCTAAAGTCCAAGGTATGTCGGGCTGTAGTGCCTATGGGACTGTGTGTCCTTAGGTTACTGTTGAAGTCCGAGGGCATGTACGGGCTGCAGTGCCTGAAGGACTGTGTGTCCTTGGGTTACTGCTGAAGTCCGAAGTATATGAGGTAAGTAGGACCTATGTGACTGTGTGTTCATAGGCGGCTACTGAGACCTCAGGAGGGGTCGGTAGGGGACTACAGCCCTGACTACCGAGGCCCTTAGCGCTAATAGTTCTGATGGGCTTGTCTTGACCAGGCGGTCCTGCGGAGGTGATACATGCCAGGTTTATTGTGCCAGTAAGGCAGGTTTATGTCTGTTTCCTGATTGTGATTGACATTACATGCATTGCATACATATTGTATTCGAGTCTAACAGTTACTCTGGGGTTCAACTTTAAACTCCAAACTGGTTTCAAAGATACAGGTGTAAGGCCGTAGGCCAGTTGGACTGTGGAAAAGATAAGGGTAAGAGCGATGAAGCTGAAGATTTAAGACGTATGGAACGCCTTCTCTCATTTTGCATGTTTTTTATTTGGATGACTGTATAATGTATACTTACTGTTCAATATTTAGTATGGACGATTGTACCCTTAACCCTACGGGAACTACTTTATGTACTTGTTTGTACCTTTACCAGTATATTGTAAGTTGTCCAAACCGATCATATGCTCTGCTGTGCACACTCTGATGTTTGTTAAAAGTGAAAAAAAAAAATTAACAAGGAAAGGCAATAAGTGAAAAGGATCCCTTTAACCCGCCACCCGAGAGGGCGAGGCCGGTAGGCGTGTAACACTCAAAGTTATTCAAGTACACAATTGCGTTACTCGAGTACTCTACTCGAGTAAGGAAATATTGTACTCGAGCAATATGTGTTTTGATATGTCTTTCCCAAAGGTTACTCGAGTACTTTACTCGAGCTCTATTCACATACTCTGAGCTCTTTCAGATTGTTATTTGAGTATGCTGAGGCTATGCTCGAGTATACTACTCGGATAAGAGTATTTGCTTACTCGAGTAAGCTCGTCTATTGAACTTCTCTGTGTATCTCTCTCAAGCTTCCTTTGTAAAACAATTGAGGATTACTTGAGTATAATAGTGTGTTACTCTAGCATGTTACTCCAGTAAAGCAAGTTCTTACTCGAGTAATGGTTTTTAAGTTCAATACTTCGTCTTCTTCGCCTTCGTAAATTCAAAATCCCTAGTTATTATTTGATAACATCTAATTATTATTCATTATTGTTCTCAATGCTTCTAAACATGTTTGTAAAGTGAGTTTTGTTACACCCCTACTGGCCTCGCCCTTTCAGGTGGCGGGTTAGAGGGATTCTTTTTATTAGTTACCTTCCCTTCTTTAATAGGTCCATTTACCATATATCAGAGTGAACGCAACAGAGCATTTGACCGGTTTGGACAATCTACTGTACTGGTAAAAGTAAAATAAACAGAAAGTAAAAGTCCATGAAGGGTTAAGGGTACTGTCGTCCAACATAAAACATCAAAATGATATACAGTCATCCCAAAATGAAAATACAAAACATAATTGGGCATTCCCTATTCTTCAACTCGATGCATCCTACTCTACCTTCTTCTGCCTCCGCCTGCTACTTTCTCACCCCTATATCTTCACAATGGTCTGGAGTTCAAAGTTGAACCCCAGAGTAACTGTTAGACTCAAATACAATATGTATGCAAATGCATGTAATGCACATCACAATTACGAACACAACCATAAACTGCCTTTGGCACAATACACTGCTTCCACAGGACTGCCTGGTCAAGGCAAGCCACCGCAAGCATAGCGCTACCTCTGGCTCAATACACTGCTTCCACAGGACTGCTTGGTCAAGGCAAGCCTCCGCAAGCATAGTGCTGCCTCTGGCACAATACACTGCTTCCATAGGACCGCCTGGTCAAGGCAAGCCCCCGCAAGCATAGCGTCAAGGGGCCTCAATAGTCACCTATGGACACACAGTCCACTAGGCACTATGGCCCAATTCCACAATCATGATACAACACACATGCAAAAGTAACATAGAGTATGCGAGTTAACAGTTACTACCTGGTGGGGTATGTGCCGTCTTAAAATGTTAGTATGCCCGATTGCCTTTCCAAATATGCCCATGTCCTAAACAACACCAAAATACCTTTTTTCAGCATTTTCCAAAATTACCCTTGCAAATTCCTAAAAATCCGAGCTCCTCTTTTATTTCAAGGAATTCTGTAAATTTCACTCAACTTCCAAGATTTGTAATAAATTCCAAAAAAACTCATTTCTTTATGAAACCTGCGCCATTTGAACCGTTGAAATGTTTATTTTTTAGGAACAATATACCCAGACCTTGAAAGTACACATATTTGGGCATGGGGCTCAGATTTCACCCCCTGGTCCAGATTCGCTCGTCTGGTTCTAGACCCTTTTTCAACAATTTATTTCTCCAAGTATTTTCATTCAAGATTATCATATTATATATCTAACTTCATACCCCGGATGTCTAGTTTCTTCATGTAAAATTTCAGCTTAGAACAAGTTCGATTACCACTTCAAAAACGTGTTTGAAGCTTCGCTGCCCAGATTCCCTGAAACTGGCAGCAAGCCCTTACTTAAAGTTTTCGGTGTTTTCGACTTCGGAAACTTAAGCCATGACTATACCCTACACAAAATCACGTTCCAGAGCCATTGGATACCTCAAAAATTTAAAAATCCAACCCCAATACTAAGCTCCTACCTCTTGCACGAAAATACCTTAACAAGAACTCAAGAAAGTGGAGTTTTCAGGGTTACCTCGAATCAGAGAGCCGTTGAATGTTCTTGGTGGCTTGAGTCTTGAGCTTGGCTATGGAGATTTTTCAGATCTCTATCTCCCTATCCTCTGGAAATTTCGTGCTCCCATGGCCAAGAGAGAGAGTGTTTTGGGTTTTTAATGAAGGGTAACTTGGTCCAGTAATTTAGAATTAGCAGGCGTAAATTTCTGTCTAGTTGTGCAATAAATGGGATCTGCCTTCTTGAATTTCTCCCCAAGAAAATCTAGAGAATTCCAGGGGCTTCTAGGATGCTTCCAAGTGGCGCCTCCCCCTTTAAAGAGAGCTGATCCTTATATGCTTTTGGGGTAAATTACTTGTTTTGGCCCGAAACTTACATAAATTGCAATTGTGGCCCGAAACTTACTAATTATGTTTTGACTTTTTCCCCAAGCTTTTGCCTGCCCAAAGGGGACACATGTGGTGCCATTTGGGCCCACATGTCTGCCCTAATTAATTTTTATCCATTTATTCCCATTTTGCCCTTTTTCTCTGAATGTGGGACCCGCGGTTTGACTTTTACACTGATTTCTCTTTCTTTCTCTCCAAGTAAGTACTTTAATAATTAGAGGGGGTCATGTGGCGCCTAATGGGGTCCAAAAACCTGATCCCCTATGATTAATTCCTTTTTCTCTCTTTATCGGTCCATTTTTTGACCAACCGGGCCTCGCTGGGTACAAAAGTGCTTCTTTTTTTACTTTCCTTCAACTTTTTCAAATATTCTCCCCTGAATGGACACTCACATGTGGCGCCCTCAAAAATCCCTTGAGTAGCCCCACACTTGTCTCATTGAGTCTAAAGGAAACCCTGACTGGTCCCTATCAGTCCCTTTTCCATCGGTTACTCACCTGTGGGACCCGCATTTTGTGTTTGGACCCACACATAATTAAAGTCATCTGGTTTTCTCTTCTCTATCATGGTGGACGAAATTTAATGTTAAAAGGACAAGGAATTGACTATTTTGCCCTTGCTTTTTCCTCTTTTACCCCCTGAAGTGACACATGTCCCAATGTAATCATTACACTAACTCTTGCTTTTTGACATATGATCCTCCAGTGTCCCCTTCTCTTCCTATTTTCCTATAAAACGCAGAGGACCCTTATCTGTCCAAGAAATGTCACACTTCCTTAACCGGGCTTAGTAGTCTGCCTAACTTAGGCTTATTCTCAATTTCTCAGGGTTCAAAATTTAGGATATTACAAGTTTCAGATGATTAGTGAAAGGATTTTGTGAAAATCCTCAAAAAGTGAAGATCGTGTTAGAGCATGAAATGTGTAGCAAAAAACATAGCATGCACACGGAATGCAATTCAGAGTAGGTCAAATGATCATAGTTTCAGATGCCTATTTTGGCGAGAACGATAGTGACTCTTCCTCAGTAAACTACAGATCAAAGGCATGTCGTATGAAGATTTCCGACAGTGATTGGAAAGCGACATATCCTCAAACCTGTTGGTTGATTTTGGGTGCTGCCTAACGTTCAAGCACAAACTCACGAGTAGGAAAAACAAAACTTTTTGTTCTTCACTATTCACAGCGGAATTTTTAATTTATAACCGTAACTCTTTATGGTACGCATGAGAACCCGTAACATTTTACGGTACTCATGAGTTAGTTAAATAAGTTAATATATGAGAACTTGTAACTCCTTACGGGTGTTCATGGAACAAAATATTATAAACACAAGAGTTGTGACTCTTTATTAGCGCTCATGAGAACCTGTAACTCTTATAGGAGAGCATGAATCTAAATACCATGATAAATATAATCATTATTAGATATATGAGTCTTAATGGGCGCTCATGAGAACCCATAACTTTTATGGTATTCATGAGTTAAAACCATGGTTTGTGAAACCGGACCGGACCGGCCGGTTCAGACTGGGAACTGGCCAACCGGCCGTGAAACCGGTCCGGTTTGGTGCAAAATCAGACTGACCCGGTGAACCCGGGGTGACCCGGACAGGTCACTAGGTCAGACATTTAAAAAAAAAATCTCCATTTTTTAATTTCTCCCTCAATTTTTTTTTCCTTTTTTCACTTTTGGATGTCATATGGATTTGATTTGGATTCGTTTTTTGGTTTTCCTGAAGCTATTGTGGTTTCTCTGTTTTCGGTTGGCTCTACTTAGTGGATGTCAAATGTAGGTTGTAAAGAAAATTGTTAAGAATATCTGAATATGTCATAAGTATTGGAGTATATGATTATTTTGCCACTGATCCAAAATATTGAAATGATATATAGTATGTCAAATTTAGGTTGGTATGATAAGAAATTAATTATTTTCTAATTTTTTATACCTCACCAGTCTAGGCCCGGGTTAACTCCGGCTGACTTTGGTTTGACCCATTAACCCTAAACCCAGTACCCCGACTGGTTCAGTGACCGATCTGGGTTTCAGAACCTTGGTTAAAACCCATAACTACTCACAACATCATGTAACTCTTTAACTATATCTCATGAGGTTTCCCAAATTAAACGATAAAGTAAAAACTCTTTGGCTCTTTCAGAAATATTGATAATGTGATTCCCCTAAAACTTTACAGGAGTCAAGGTTCTTGGGTTTTGTTTATCTCAAGAAGATTAGGTTGATTGATATTAGGTTTAGGATAAGAAGAACAAGATTGGATTACCTATGGATGGCGTCTCTTGCCCCGTTTCTTGGTGCTTTGGTCGAAACTTTCTTTTGTTTGAAGATAGTTTAATGTTTCGGTCAACACCATAGGGCTTTTTATATGTTGGCCCAAAAAATTTAACACTAAAAGTGTCGTATGAATTTTTCAGCCAACACCCTAATTAGTGTTCAAGAATAATGGCCCATTAATTGGGATTATCCAAATAATTAATAAAATATATTAAATCCATATCTTTAATTATTTCTTGAATTAATTATTTAAGATAATGGATCTCATCCATATCTTGAATTAATAATTCAAGATAATGGGTCATATCCATTTCTTTAATTATTATTTTTTCCCTTTATTTCTTCAATCTTTATTGGACATTTACACACACACACACACACACACACAAATATATTAAGATAATTCAAAATTATCTTTATAACCTAATCTCTTGAATTTAAAATTCAAAATGGCCTAAAACCGCGTTTGGTCTTCTAACATATTTGGGCCTATTAGTGGAGAAACTAATTTCGCACAAAGGAACCATATATGGCACCAATTGTATATTGGGCTTGGAGTCTCACTCCAACCCAAATACACTTGAAAAAAACCTAATAACCATTATTGGCCCAAGCTTGCTAATTTTAAGTAATCAAGAATAACCTTTGTATGTGACACATTAGGCCCAATTAATCACTTACATAAATAACCTTGGACCAATCAAACTCCTTTAATGGGCCCAAGTTATGTAATGACCACATAAGACACTAGCAATGCTCTGTGGCCCTAGAATTAATTGAGTTGATCAAGTGATCTACCTTTTTCCAATTTGGATATCTTGTCGGCTTCATCCCTCATATCGTCATTCACATTCAGTCTGCGCATTCAATTCAAACTTATTGCAATCTACTGTTTCATTCATTTCATTTAATATCCTTGAATATATTGTACTTCAGTGATTATTTTCTATATACTCTATGAGAGAGTTTAAAACACTTATTTCATTATCTGATTATCTATTTAATCTCAAGATAAAGGGACCTTGAGTGTGGTTGTACGATTACAACTTGTAAGGGGGAGTGAATCTTAGTGTGAGAAGGATTACTTCGAGTATAGAGTGTGTAATTGTATCTGTGATTGAGAGTTAGTGAAAATCCCAAAGTGTCTGGGGATTGGACGTAGGTCAAGAGTTGGACCGAACCAGTATAACTCCTTTGTGTTCATTCTCTCTCTCTCTCTCTCTGTCTTATTGTTCTTTAGGCAAATTGCAAAAAGAATTTGAAATCCCCTATTCACCCCCCTCTAGGTGATATTCCACTTTTTGTGAACACCTGTATATTTCTAGGGTTTTTATCTTCATAGGCATATTGACCTTAAGTAAAGGTAAGACATAAATATGATGAAGATAAAATGTGCTTGTTTATAATAATCATAAAATACTACAATGTAAAAAAGGTGTTCATCTATCGTAATAGATTGTCTCTAGGATACCTAAATACTAACAACTAGCGCCATATTTGTTGCAGTTTATGAAAAGAAACCACTTCAAACTAACGCTATAAAATTGGCGTCATCTTGGTGCAATATTTTGTAGCAGTTTTTTGTGATAACTTGCTACAAATGTGGTTCACTAACAAGTGCGAGTCATACCGTTGCAAATTTGTAGTGGTTTTGGTTAAACTGCAAATTTGTAGCGGTTTTGGTTAATCTCATTAATCTTGAAATTCGAATTTTAGATTTAAATAGCATTAATCAAATCTGTCCAACAAATCTAATCTAATCTATTTATTTAATCTGAATTAAAAGCCTGCTAATTTAATTTATTTCTATAAATTAAATATGAGATATGATATCTATCTATTTAATTAAATCGAGATCTTTTGTATCTCAATTCAAATTAAATCAGATATATGATATCTTTATTCAAAAATTAAATCGAGATACAATATCTCTATTTGTTTTAAATATTTAATTTATCAAATAAATTAAATACAAAACAAATATTATATAATAATATCATTAAATAATAATATTATTATTTAATTTCGAAATACATATATATATATATATATATATCCATCCTAGATTAAATGTTGTATTCATTAGATCTTAGACACATCCAAGATTCAATGAATCTGGACACTATTGATCGTGTTGGGCTATTCTTGTGTGTGACCCTGTAGGCCCACATGAGATTGGCAGTGGGCGAATACAGTACCAGCCCACAAGTCGCAAGCGGCCTCTAGCAAGACATTGCAACTACCCAATTCATATGGGGATCGATAATACGATACAACCTATCATACAACCATGTCACATCCCTTTTGTCATGCGATAATTTGGTCAAGGATGAGGCATGGATAATGTCAACTTCTTGTTCTTGACCACTACTTTCTCGATTCTCGAGTAGTTTAATTGAAATGGAAACTCCTTTCCATCGTAGTATGACCATACGTTTCTCGAGACTCACTCATCAAGGGGAAAGATTATCTCTCTACAAATGTGAGGGACAAATTCCATCTTGACCATTCACATTCTTCTGCATGAAAACCACTGATCCCGATCCAAGCCTTTATCATCACCCGGTCAAAGGTGACTTTTGACTAGGTCAAAGATCAGCGACTCTCAGGTCAAAGGGCGTTGTGACGTGGTTATACATGAGATAAGCTTATGACTAAATCCATGCAGCTTTCTCATAGTGGGTCGATCCAGCACCTTGTACCCTTACAAGTGCCTATGACTTTGATTTGTATCTCCACACCTCATCAAAGTCACACTGGTCTTATTTCATCTCCGCTCCCGCGTAGATGACTAACTAGGGACTTTTAGGATAATCTATAAGATATATCCATGGATACAGTTATCACTATAAACATGCAAATGAAATGATAACTAAAGGAGAATACTTTAAATAACATAAACGTTCAAAGTACAATGACTTACCCCTAGGGCATAATTTCCAACACAAAGTTGTTATGCTTTTATGTGATTCAAGAGAAGCTTGCCCGAGCAAGCATGAACTGTTGCTCAAGCAAGACCCCTCTGTTTTGAAATCTCCATCTGCGTAATTTATGAAATCAATGTGTGTTAATTTTATTACTTCTAAATGTTACTCATTACTAATCCTAAATGCTTTTAACTAGTTTGTTAATGAGTTTCAGGTGACTTAAGTATGAGTTAAACATCAAATTAACAGAAAGCAAATTGTGTCAAAGGAGCATTAAATGCGTTTGCCAAAACCGGTGATAATCTCGGTTACCAATACTCTGATTGATATAAAAGTTTTTCTTACATTCCGACTGCACATTTAATGCCATCTCACAACGGAAAGAATCAAAAGGAATGAAGGGAATGATGGAACTGCAAATCCACCTGGAAAATTCAAACGGCGAAAATCTTAACCATAGTCTCACCTGTCTAACGGATACATTCAAGACTCAACGGTTATTCTTCAAGCTTCATCAACGGTCATTTATTGCAACATCTATAGATAGTCGAAGCATTGAATTCGCCAACTACCAAAACGCTGTGCATTCAATTCAAACTTATTGCAATTTACTGTTTCATTAAGTAAGCCAATATCTTTGGATATTTTCTGTGTACTGCAGTATTCATCAATATTTACTCAATGAGGAGTTTAAACACCTTTTGATCATCTGTTTAGTTGTCAAATCTTAAGGTTGTGGGACCTTAAGTAAGGGTGTACAATTACAACTTGTAAGGGGGAGCGAGTCCGAGTGTGAAAGGATCGTCCTGAGTTATAGGAGTTTGTAATTGTAATTGTTTTTAAGAGTTAGTGGAAATCCCAAGGAGTGCTTGGGGACTGGACGTAGGTCGAAGTATTAGACCGAACCAGTATAACTTGCCTCGTGTCTTTCTTCTATCTTGGTTTCTGTTTGATTTTAAGTTAGTGTGATTCTTGAGTGAAAAGTTTGAGATCACCTATTCACCCCCCTTTGGTGATATTCCATCTTCATTTAGTATCAGAGCGTGGTTTCTCAGCTGGGCTTAACAACCCGAGATAGATCATGGAAGGAATATTGCCTGATGGTGCTTCAATCAATCGACCTCCATGATTCAATGGCGAGCATTATTCATTTTGGAAGGCAAAATTTAAAGTGTTTGTTCTAGCAACGGAGTATGGTCTCTGGCGGGTAATAGAAACTGGAAACTACGTGCCCACAAAGATTGAAGGAGGAGTTGTTGTTCCAAAGACAGAAGATGAATTCGATGAGAATGACAAGAAAAATATCACTCTCAATAGTAAAGCTATTCTTTTGTTGCAAAGTGCTATTCTGTGGGAGGCTTTGGAAGTAGCATATGAAGGAACCTCTGGAATAAAAGAAAATCGTATCAGTACCCTGACAACTGAGTACGGTTTGCTCCGAATGAAGTCTGGAGAATCCATCGCTGAATTTCAACTTCGATATACCCATCTCATCAACCAATTAGCAGCCTTGGGGAAAACGTATGACCAAGGACCCCAGGTTAGAAAAATCCTCAATGTTCTAACAAAATATTGGGAAGCCAAAGTCACAGCAATAGAAGAAACTCGTGGAGAGTCAATGACTTCAGTTGTTGCCCTGTTCGGAAGTTTATCTGAGTATGAAAGCAAACTGAAGTTCAAGAAGGACTTGGACGAGGTAAATAATAGCAGGAGCAAAGGCCTTGCCCTCAATGCTGTGAAAGAAAAAGAAGAAAAAGGCGAAGATGACGAGGATGACGATGAGATGGTGATGTTCGTGCGTAGATTTAAGAAATTCTATAGAAAGGACCAATGTTTTAGAAATAGATTTCAAAAAGGAAGTTCGAGTAACAGATGTGATTTCAAAGATAAAGATCAAGTCATCTGTTATGAATGTGAAAAGCCGGGTCACTATAAATCTGAATCTCTTCAACTGAAAGAAAATGACAAAGAAAAGAAGAAGTTCAATCAATTCAAAAAGAAGGCCTACGTATCCGCCATATGGGGAGATGGATCTTCAGATGAAGAAAGTGAAGAGGAAAAAGAAACTGCAAACGTCTATCTAGTAGCAGAGGAAGAACAACCTGATAATGACAATGAGGTATATGAATCATAACCCACTTATGATGAATTATTCAATAAGTACAATGATGAAAGTGGAGCTTAATCACCACGAAGGGGGTGAATTGGGGATTTTAAAATTCTTTTTAAGCGCTCTGTTTTGAACATGAAAAATAGAGCTAAACATAGTATAGAGATGAAGAGCAAGACACAAGGAATTATACTGGTTCGGTCCAACCTCTTGACCTACGTCCAGTCCCCAGACTCTCTGGGATTTTCACTATTTCAATTGATTTACACACTCTGTAACTCAAGTATAATTCTCTCACTAGAACTTACTCCCCCTTACAAGTTGCAATCAATATCCCAATCTCCAAGTCCCCTGACTTGAGATTCTTACAATGAAATGATTCACAATAAATGAACTCTCTCTAAGAGTAGATAAATATAAACACTGAAGATCAATGTATCAAAAGATACTTTACAACTAAAAAAATGAAAGAGTAGTTGGCAAACTTGAATGCAATTCGTTTTCAGCAGATGTATTGTTGAGAAGAATTGAATGCTACTCTATTTATACTAAGAGAGCATTAAATAACCGTTGCTAACTCCATTATAAATGTTGGTGCACTAATCTAGCTGTGGGAGGCACTTTGGTGTCTTCTCTCTCTACTCTTCAGTTAATTGGTTTTGTTCAGAGGATTAGTGTTGACTTCCCTTGTAATAGATCCGTTGGAAGAGCAGCTACTGCTTAGGGAAAGCAGACATTAATCCCTTTGCAATGTGTAGAGAATGATGGCTCAAAAGGATGCAAGTTTCTGGACTTTGCATTTAATGTTCTGACATCACCTTTTGTTTTTGTTCAAATCTTCATTTAATATCCTCTAAACCATATGTAACTCACTAACAAACAGATTAAACATAGTTAAGAATAGTAGTGAATGTAGAGGAGAAGTATTAAGATTAAACAAGAAGGTTTCACAAATTCGTCAGATTTGATTTTCAAACTCTTCAACTCATATCTCAGACCAAGTATCTCAATGATCTGCTAAAGAAGTTTGGGATGGATCAATGCAATGGAGCTGATACTCCAATGAGCTCAACCACTGCATTGGATGCTAATGAAAAGGACAAGGACTTCAACATCACAAGATATAGAGGAATGATTGGATCATTGCTCTACCTCACAGTAAGTCTTCTTGACATCCAATTCAGTGTGGGAATGTGTACAAGATTTCGGTCTGCTCCCAAAGAGTCGCATGCAGAGAATGTGAAGAGGATCTTCAGATATCTTGCTGACACAAAAACCCTTGGCTTGTGGTTTCCAAAAGGTCAACCAGAACATCTTGTGGCATATTCAGATTCAGATCATGCCAGACACAAGACTGATAGGAAGAGCATAAGTGGCCAATGTCAATTTCTTGGTGGCTTACTTGTCTTTTGGTTCAGCAAGATGCAAACAAGTATGGCTGTGTCTTCTACTGAAGCTGAATATGTGGTTGCCTCAAGCTATTGTTCACAAGTCCTGTGGCTCAAGCAACAACTATCTGACTTGGAAATCAACTTGAAGGAGATCCTAATATTGTGCGACAACACTAGCACAATAAGCTTGGCTAAGAATCCAGTGCAACATACTCGGACCAAGCATATTGATGTTAGACATCACTTCATAAGGGATCATGTTCAAAAGAAGGATGTCAAAGTGATGTTCATCCCAACTCATCTGCAACTTGCTGATATTTTCACCAAACCTCTGGCCAAAGAGCAGTTCATGTTCATTAGAAGAGAATTGGGAATGGTAAATCCCAATGAACTGTAAGTTAATTCTACTCAAATAATGTTAGTTATATGTTTTTGATGATTTACTGTCACTAACTTAAGCTTCAGAGTGTCTACCTATTGTTTTTGCAGGACTGTATAAGCTTATAATCAGTAAAAACTCAGACCTAATCTCGCTTCTGATAACTGCCTATTCACTGTTGTAACTCGAGTCATATTGGCATTTCAATACTGATAAATCTTGTGTAGTCATGCAGCAACTCGAGTCATCACAGCTAACTCGAGTTACGAATGACACAAAGAGCAAACAGAAACTTGAAGGCAAAGTCAACTCGAGTCACCCCAAAGATAACGAGTCACTGGTAAGCAAAAGGTTAGTTCTGGTTCTTGTTTGACTCGAGTCACTCATTAAATGACTCAAGTCACGCGATTGCTATATATATCAGCTGCAACTGTGTCGCTTCATCCTCCGTAAACCTCTTCCTCTTCTCTCTGAACCTTCTTCTTTCCCCAACTCTAAATCATCCCCATGGCTCCTAAAATCCCTAAACCTGTGAAGAAATCATCTTTTGATTTTGAAGCCACTGTATCATCGTCTCCTCCTCAATCGAAGAGACCTAAAAGATAGAGGAAACCTTTGACTAAGCTTCAAAGCAATGATTCTGCAAAAATGCCCTCAAAGAAGCTAAAGAAATTGACGATTCAAGAACCTCTTGAGGTTCCTCCATCAAAGCCCATAGATCCTGCAGCTACTAAGCGTAGAGATAAGAAACTAGTAGTGGCTCCTCACAAGAAGAAAAAAAGGCAGTCACCATCGTCTCAAAAATTCATGGCTCTTCTTCAAAGACCCAGCTGACTCTAAATCAGTTGCTTATGGAACTAAGGTATCTGGACCTACCAAATATGTCTTCAATCCTCCTAACCTTGTGAAACCTCCAAATTCTGATTTCATTTGTCAAACCACTCCTTTGTCTAATGCCCAATAGTTAGAGTTTAAGGAAAAATAATTTTCTCGAGGCTTCTTTCCCACAGTTTATGTGGATTTGGTCAAACTAAAGGAGGAATGTCATCTTGACTTATCCCCTTGGTTGGATCAATTTAGAAATTTGTTGGCTATAAACACTCCTCACACTCCTTCACTAGTCAAGCACTTCTATTTCAATATGTCCATGGCGGCTAATGTGGTAAATAATAGGGGTCATATCATTGAGGATAAATGCATCACTTCTGTTAGAGGAAAATCCATCACTGTCTCTGCTGATATATGTTAGCTCATAATGTTTTGATGATAACAAGGCTTTAAGATTTTGAATAAAAATTGAAGTATGTGTGCTCTTCTGATTCATTGATTCTGGTTGTGTTAAAAGGCTTCTCGAGTATAAGGAGTAGATTCTCGAGTATGAATCCTCTCAAGGATTGGAATATTTTCTCATAGTCATGATTCTCGAGAATGAACTTATGATTCTCGAGAATTAGCTAGATAATGATCAGTATATGTGTTTCAATGTAGCAATTCTCGAGAATGGCTTATTGACTCTCGAGAATATAAACCAACATCAATAAGAAATTATCAATCAAAGACGATTCTCGAGAATGCCAGACTGATTCTCGAGCATTAAAGATAGTGTCTACATTCCAGATTCTTGACCAAGGCAATTCTCGAGATCTCCAAATCAATTCTCGAGAATGGGCTTTAGCATCTTATTTTATGTCTTGGTCCAGGACAATTCTCGAGTATATACATATGATTCTCGAGAATGCACCTTCACTTGATGTTTTAATGCTCGGCATGCATCATCAGATTCTCGAGAATGGGAACTTGATTCTCGAGTATGACCAGATTCAATTCCTTCGATTAGCTCTCTGGACATTGTATTCTCGAGAATGCATGAAGCAATTCTCGAGAATTGTTTCTTCATATTTCGGTCATTTTTTCCAGTAACGCTAATCGACACGATAAATTCAATGGATCTTTATTTAATGTTCATTAATCATATCTGAACTTATTTATATTATGTTTAACCATCTTATTGATTAAGTTTTAGCTGATTAATCAAGGTAATCTCAGTTTTTGAGCGAAAAGCAATCCAACGTGGCAGAAGCATTAAATGCAACTCATAAAGACAGAGCGACATTCGGAATTAAAGCAAGTAGCAGACGAAAACATTATTTCGAGGAACACTTAATCCAGCTAACACTCTGAGCCATTGTCTGCACAAATACAAATGACGGCAGAGCATTAAATGAAGCAATGGTTGACTATTCACAAACAGAGTGTACCTGTGCCTAACGGAAATACGAAGAGTCTCAACGGCTAATTTGCTAAGCTTCTCAACGGCATTAATGGCGAACGCTATAAATACCAGAAGCATTCAATTCCGCCACCTACTAAAAATGTTGTGCATTCAATTTGAACTTATTGCAATTTGCTATTTCAACTGTTTCATTAATATTTTCAGATATTTTGATGTACTTCAGTGATTAACATTTATATACTCAGTGAGGAGTTCTGAAACACCATTTAATTCTTTTAGTTGTCAAAATCTTAAGGTTGTGGAACCTTAAGTGTGGGTGTATCAATTACAACTTGTAAGGGGGAGTAAGTCCAAGAGTGAGAGGATCATCCTTTGTTTACAGAGTGTGTAATTGTCTTTGGAAGATTAGCGGAAATCCCAAGGTGTGCTTGGGGGTTGGATGTAGGTCGAAATATTAGACCGAACCAGTATAAATTGATCTGTGTCCATTTTCTCTTTTCACACTTTATCTTGCTTGCATTTCTCTTCAGTTCGCAAAAGTTTGTTTTTAATCACCTATTCACCCCCTCTAGGTGATATTCCAATCTTCAATATAATCAACTCCCTCCTCTTTATTGAAAATCCCTCACCTGTGCCTCACATTAAATATGACAAAGAAAAGTTTTTCAAAATTCTCAGGCCTGGTGAACCATTTGAAGGTGAACTCAAATTTTCTCCTATTCATATGCCTACTATTCACAGAGCCCTATGGTATATTTACTCTAGAAATCTAGTTCAGAAAGGGAAAAATTTCACTCATTTCAACTCTACTGACTATGGCCTTTTTGCCTCCTTGGTAGACAAAGTACCTTTCAACATAGGTCACTGGGTCTATCAAGAAATGAAAAGGTTTAAGTTTGAGTCCTCTCCTTCTGCCACAATCCCTTTTCCCAATTTGGTGTATCTTCTGTTGTATACAAACAAAATCTGGTATCTTGATCTTCTTGAAAACCTGTCAAACCTCAATTGTTTGGACAAAGCCATTTGAATTATATGAAAATTTCTTTTAAAGAAGGTTCCGGGCAGTCCAGAGCCCCTTCTAGGTCTAGAGCTTCCACTACAAAAAAAGGTCTAGAGCTTCCACTAACAAAAAAACTATAATTTGTCGGTTTTTAAGGAACCGTCAACAAATTAATGTTTTGAGATATTTGTAGCGGTTACTCTAAAGTAAACCGCTACAAATGTGCGCGCCAGCTTGGCGCGTTATGTCGCGAATCTACGTAGGCGCAAAGTTTGTCATAAATAACCTTTGCGTAGCGGTTACGGGATAGCGGAACGACAACATTTTGTCGTGGTGGTTGTCAAGCAAAGCTACAACCGCGTCAGATAATATAATTTTGTAGCGGGTTGTCCAATAACCGCTACAATTTTTTTTGCTATATATAGATAATCTGTCCGTACAGATAATTATAAATTTTCAGAAAATACCAAATCTGCGTTGTCGCTGAATGAACATTCTCGGCTGAGTAGTCGAAGACATGCAGATATCTACCGCCCTGATCTCTTATGTCGAGAGATGAGTGCGGCAGATATTTGCCTCTCTCTTCTTTGTAGCCGAGAAGGTTCCTTCAGTGACAATCCAGATTTGAGTTTTTTTTTGTCTCTGACGTGAAGACTTCTACTCTTTAGAAGATAGTCGAACGTGCATCGAAGATTGATTTTCATTATAGCCACCATTCTCTCTGTAAAATATCTTTGATCAAAATGAGTCAGTGAGTGTTTCCAGGGAGATTGGTGGCTATCCGAACGCGAATCTTCACATGCATGTTAGACTATTTTACGTAAACTAATTATTCATAACTTATTACTTTCCAAAGTGTTTTGGAGAAACCGAAGAAGATAAATAAATTAATTGAAATTTCTATCATTATAAATAATATTTTCACCAAACTATTTGGTTTGGTGACAAACCAAATAGTTTGGATTTTTTTGCCACAAAAGTAACTTTGTAGCAGTTTGGATTTAACGCTTTCTACGGAATAGCAATGGGCTCGATTTTATTGCGGTTAATTGACTCCAACTGCTACAGAATTGTAAAAGTCTCTAATTTGTCGCGGCTCTGTAACCGCGACAAGTTTTCACGAAGAACGAGGCACATTTGTCACGGTTGTTGTTGCGGTTTACTCTAAACCGCAACAAGTTTTATGATTTTGTCGTGGTTATACACAATAACCGCTACAAATGTAGCGGTTTTTTTTAACTATTCCTCTCATTTTGAAAATCCAGCGCGCAAGGTTTTGATTTTTCACCTTTTAACCTTTCAACTTGTACCTTTCTACATAATGGGTTCTAACGACAAGGGAAAAGAGAAAGTTTTTGATAGGGAGACAAGGCCTATAAGGGGCAGCAGTAGTAGAGGGGGCCGTACTAGAGGGCGAGGGCCTGTAAATATCCCCTCTCCGCCCCCTCGGGTGGAGGGGAGGGAGTTTGATGCCCTCTTTGCAGATGAGAAAATCCCAAACCTAGACACTGTAGGGGGAGAACAAGAACCAAGTCTGTCGCTAGACGACATGGACCAAAATCCGGAGATCCATATTGAGATTTCCATAGCCGAGGCGGAGCGGTTTCTCGATGAGGAGAATGATCGGGACCAAAGGAACCCCCGACCGTCGTCTTCACGTTCCGCCGGATTTGTGGTGGATGTCGAAGGTAAATATAATTATTTTTTTGTCAAAAAATTTAATTTAATTTGCTTACCTGTAATTTGAATTTATTTAAACGCAATACAACAAAGTGTTTATAATTGTGCAGATAAACATGGGAACATCAGCAGGAGGACGCTGGATGTTGTCGCGGTCACTCAGATGGACGACTATCGCGTCATAGTCCCCTAGAACACGGACACGGACCAGCCGATCGGCAATGGTGGTCATCTGATGAATCGATTCCTGTCAGAATTTGGCGGGAATTGGGCATCATTTCCGATCTTTTTCCACGATTGGAAAAAGATTCCGCCGGAGAACAAGGACAAAGCGTTTAGTGACATTGTTCAGGTAACTTATGTTGTTTAATTAAATTCAAATATTAATAGTAATAAGTTGTGGTTTATTTATGTATTTATTCATTTCTTACTTAATTACTAACTAAATTATGCTACGAGAAAAAAGTTTAACGTGCGAGCCATCCATAAGAGGTACGTACTCATGAAAATGTGTGAGGGTGGAAGAGCGGAGGGTCGTCTCTACAACGCGAGAATGGAGATTAGACTATGCCTCTACAAAGAACGGTGATCAAGAACGTCCCGGATGGCGTGGACCGAAATGACTGGGCGGGTTTTGTCCACTATCGGAGGGGTCCAGAGGGACAGGTACTTTTTTTTTTATTAATCGTAGTTTAAGTTTTTTTTTTAAAAAAAACATGAGTTAATTTATTGTGACAAATTTCTTTAAATTAATTTTGTTTGAGTGTAGTTTAAAAATATAAATATTGATTAAATTAATTTATTGTTTACATTTGGTTTAAATTATTTAATAGTTTAACTTAATTTATAGTTTAAATGTACTTGAAATATAGGTTACAAGAAATCATTTAAACCAATAAATAATTTCACTTAACATTTTGTTTGATGTTCCTTGCAGGCCTTGTCGCAGAGGAACACCAGAAGCCGGTCACATCAGAGGGTCCATCACACGGCAGGAACCAAGACGTTTGCCGTGACCTACAGTGAGATGGTATGTTGAAAGATCAATTAATTTTAGGTTTAAAAGATGATTGTTTTGTTTTTGAAATAATAAAGTTTATATTCTTTTAACTCTTTCGGCAAAAGAGAAGGCTCGGGAGGAGAACCGTCAGACGGATTATGGGCAGTTGTTCACACGCACCCATAGACACCGTGATGGGACGCCGACTTCTGAGGTAGCAGAGGAGATAATAGTAAGTCACAAAAAAATTATTTATATAGTTAATGTTGTATATTTAAATTGAATTAAATATAGTTTGATTAATGTTTTTCGAAATCGTGTGTCGGGCCGGATTGAGCGAGCCGGGCGTCTGCGAGCGTCGTAGCCCCCGGAGTCACAGGGGTCCATGGATCCTACAGCCCCTTTGAAAGCTGCTGTAGGCCCAAAAGAGCATCCTGGTTGGGTGAAAGGTATGGGATTAGGCGCCAGGCCTAGCATGGTGTACGGCAAGGCCTCCGGCTCGAGGCCGGCACCTCTGGCTCGAGTAGGCCACCATCGGCGGAGGTTGATGCGCTGATTGCCGTGAAAGTTAATGCGCAGGTTGCCGAGCAGATTGCTGCACAGGAGGCCGCGAATGCTGCAAGAGAACGCGCCGGCAAGAGAGATATGACCGTTGGTACTTGAGTCACAGGCATACCTGGGATGCTGTTCACGATGCCTTGACTGAGTTGATGCCTGGCAGACGGTTTCCAGCTCCCGAGCCTCCCCCTTCGTTCAGCGACGAGGATTCCCCCCGCCTCCCTCTCCCCCTCCCCCTCCGTTCGTCGACGAGGATCAATACCGGCGTCCTCCTGCTGCTGATGACGATGGCGATGCTACATCTGGTCGTGCACGAGCCCCCTTGAGACAAGACCTGATCAACAAGCTCCTGATAGTTAGTTTTTATTTTGAACCGCTGGATGTTTGTTTTCTTTTTTATGTTATTTCGCTTGTTGACTTTTTTATTTGGTGTAATATTTCAATACTTATATTCCATTTATATTAGATTTTTAATGTTACTTATAATATATAACGTACAATATAAAATTTAGTATAAAATTTACTTATAATAGATATTGTAAAAAAATTATTGGAGTTAGTTAATATCAAGAGAATAAAAAGTAATTTTTCACAAATAAAATTTATATTGTGAAATCAATAAACATTTGTAGTGGTTTATTTTGAAAGAACCGCCACAAATTTGAATTTTCCTGTGACTAAAATAGCGCCTTCATTTGTCGCGGTTAACATGATTAACCGCAACTAAATTCAAACGGCTATATCTTTGTAGCGGCTCACCAACCGCGACAAATATATGGCGAGATTTTGAATTCAAAATCTGTAATTTGTATCGGTTGTTGTGGCGGTTTACTAACCGCGACTAAATGTTGGGGGGATTTTGAATTCAAAATTTGTAGCGGTTTAGGAACCGCGACTAATGGAATTTTTATATTTGTGACGGTTGTTGTAGCGGTTAATGAACCACTACAAAGTGTTTCCATGTTGCATTTAAACATCTCAGGTGTAGTTATGAAGGTAATTAAACATTCTCTCTACATTTATATTGTATCCTAGCTTTGTTAGCTACAAATGGATAAGTCATGGATCAAGCTACCGCGCAGTTCTCCTGTATATTTAGCGGGATTGAAAACTTTCTTAGATTTCGCCTTCTCTCACGCTAGCATTAATGGCAAGATCGTGTGTCCTTGTTGTAGATGCAAGTTTAAGAAGTGGCAAACGCGAGAAGGCGCTATGGAACATCTTCTTATCAAGCCTTTCCCGAAGGATATACATTCGGCAAGTTCATGGTGAAGCGTGGTATGAGATACGGGGATCATCTTCCTTAAACCTCACAAGTAGCAAATCAAGGACATCAACATGATCCGGTTAATGAAGCTGTTCACGATGCTTTCAGTGTTCAAGACGACAACTTCACGGCAGAAGTTCAGGGTCAAGAACCAGTTTTCTTCAGGAATGATGCAGCTCGGGAAATTTTCGCCCTAATGGATGAGAGCGATCGTCCTTTGTATCAAGGTTGTCAGAATACTCAAAATTATCTTTTCTGATCAAATTGTACCATATCAAGTGCTTGTGTGGCATCATTGATAAGGCAATGTCGATGTTGTTGGAATTACTACGAGATGCTTTCCCTGACGCGGACATTCCCACAACCTTCTACGAGGCCAAGAAGGTAATCAATAGATTAGGCCTGAACTACGAAAAAATCGATGCATGTCCCAACGACTGTATGCTTTATTGGGGAGAGGATGCTCAGTGGGAGACTTGTAAGAAGTGTCACACTTCGAGGTTCGGGACGTTCGAAGGGAAAGAAGCGAGAAGAAGAAACCCGCAAAGATTTTAAGGTACTTTCCTTTAAAACCTCGCCGACAAAGAAAGGCTTGTTTTATGTCGTCTAAGACGGTGAGCATATGAGGTGGCATGAAGCGATAAGAGCGAAGATGGTAAACTCAGACATCCACGGGATGCTGAAGCTTGGAAAGCGTTCGACTCAGACTTTCTTGATTTTGCGGCGGACCCGAGAAATGTTCGTCTTGCATTGGCGACCGACGGTTTTAATCCGTTTGGGAATCTTAGCACAAGCTATAGTATATGGCCAGTTGTTTTGATACCTTACAACTTGCCGCCTTGGATGTGTATGAAACAAAGCTCTTTCATTATGTCCATGATCATTCCAGGCAAAAAGGCACCAGGAAATGACATCGATGTGTACCTCCAACCGCTGATCAAGAAGTTGGTGGAGTTGTGGGATGTTGGGGTCGAGATGTATGACGCGCACGAGAAGACATTGTTCAACTTGCGTGCGGCGTTGATGTGGACTATCAGTGACTTCCCTGGACTGGGAACATTATCCGGGTGGAATGTGCATACCGGCCTTGCATGTCCGGCTTGCAATTTTGACTCTGACTCGGTGCGCCTTCCTCACAGTTGCAAGTGGTGCTTCATGGGTCATCGGAGGTTTCTCGATGGTGCGCACAGGTTTAGGTTGCAACGCAATCGTTTCAATGGGCAACGGGAAAAAGAGGACCTCCTCGAATTTATCCGGTGCAGAAATCATAGAGCAGCTTGTGGATGTTGAATTTGAGTATGGGAAAAAAGACGATGCAGCAAAGGCCAGCACAAAGACTGCCCGTGCTTTTGGTTCTGCGCCCCAGCAATGGCGGAAGATAAGCGTCTTCTTCACTCTTTTGTATTGGAAAAATAATTTGCTCCAACACAGTTTGGATGTCATGCACATTGAGAAGAATGTGTGCGACAATGTGTTTTACACGATTCTGAATGAACCAGGCAAGTCAAAAGATCATCTTCAAGCGAGGAAGATTTACGGGAGATGGGGGTTCGTGGAGACGCATGGCCGGATGAGCATGACAGATTTGAACCGGCAAAATTCACCCTGACAAAACCGAACAAGGAAATCTTCCTCGCGACGTTGAAGAAGATAAAAGTTCCTGACAGGTATTCAAGCAACATTTCACAATGTGTTGACGTGCAAACTGGAAAGGTCACAGGGCTGAAGAGTCATGACTCACATGTGCTTATGCAACAGTTACTTTCGCTGGCCATAAAAAATATGCTGCCACTGGATGTGTCGATCGTTTTGGTCGAGCTTTGTACTTTCTTTCGGAAGTTGTGTTCCAAGGTTTTGATCGTGGAGGAGCTCGACCAGCTGCGCAGAAAGAAAATCATTCTTACGTTGTGTCATTTGGAGATGATCTTTCCTCCGTCATTCTTCACGATCATGGTTCACCTGACAGTACACTTTGTTCATGAAACAAAGCTTGCTGGCCCGGTTCACTACCGATGGATGTATCCAATTGAGAGGTACTCATTTAAAATTAATTACTTTAAATAAAGTCTAACCATTGATGGATCGATATTTTCCCTTCATTAATTTATAGGTTTCTTGGGAAACTAAAGTCTTACGTGAGGAATAAGGTGTGGCCTGAAGGTTCAATAGCAGAAGGCTATAGGGGATGAGGTCTTGTATTTTTGTTCCCGGTACTTTGATGACATTGAGACGTCATTCAACCGACCACCTCGTGTTGACGATTGTCCTGAGCCAAAGCCACCAGGAACAGAGTTGTTAGTCCCTCGTGTTGGTAAACCGATTGGCGGAAGTAAGAATTTCAAACTCACGGCACTTGAGAAGATTCAAGCACATAGACATGTCTTGATCAATTGCACTAAAGTTGAACCGTACCTTCAGTAAGGATTCCACACAGATATATATATATATATATGCTATCCTATATTTTACATTTTATACTCAAATTTCATGCTCGTCATCGCATGTTTAATTGTAGGGAATTCAAGAGTCATGTGAAGTGTCAACTGAGGATCCGTACGCAGACATCCTTTGAAATTGATAGAAAGGTCCACCGAGAATTCCCTGAATGGTTTAGGAGGAGAATAATGAATGACCACAACCCGCACTCACCAGAATTCAGGGCTCTCGCACTCGGCCTGCTTGACCATGCCCAAAAATTTACGGCATACAATGTCAATGGTTTCAAGTTTTGCACCGTTTCACGAGATCGGGGCGCGACCCAAAACTCGGGTGTATATGGCACGTTTGGGACGAGGAGTTATGCAAGCAGCGATGATGGGAACATGCGGTTCGGTGACGTCCCGTATTACGGAAAGCTGCTTGATGTGGTGAAAATAACTTACCAAGGCCTTTTCCCTGTGACGCTGTTAAAGTATTTGTGGGCGAATACGACAACGCTCCGGGGACTCACGACAGACGACTTAGGCATCACATCGGTGAATTTCTCTCGGCCTATTCACACTGGTCAATCTGAAGATGACGAGCCGTATATTCTTGCCTCAGAGGCCCAACAGGTTTATTATGTCGCCGATGAGAGGCACGTGGATTGGAATATGGTGGTTCACTTAAAGCCTCGAGGCCTTTACGATATGGACGATGGTGATAACGTCGCCTATGATTGTGAGCCGTTCCAGCCAGCTAGTTTCGACAACTTCTTCCCAGACGGCGATGACAATTTACCTATAGTTCGGTAAATTTTTTAATATACGTTTTATGACATAATAACATTTAACCAAAGTTTTATTTGTGTTCAAACATATTCAACTCACACGCAACATTTTATACAAACTCTCTTTGTAGGGATGGTGACGAAGATTGAGAGAAAAAACTATGCAATGGATAGTTAATATGTAATGTTCTTATAATTGTTTTTGGTCTACTTTTTTTTTTTATTTGATTCATCATTTTATTCGTCATTAATTCGACTCATGTTTTCTTCTATACTTCTATATATTATATTCTATATTTATTCTACTTTCTTTTTGTATTATAATATTATTCTATTTTAGTCTAATATTCGTATTCGATTATTTATTTATTTATTATTTTGATTTCTTATTAACTTTTTAATATTTTATTTTAAAAAAACCACAATAATGTTTGTAGCGGTCATGAAACCGCTACAACACCACAAAATCCGCTACAAAAACACCCGCTACTAATGATGAATCTGCTACAAAAATTGTACTAAACCGCTACAAAATGATTCGCAGATATCAAAATAAATACCCCCACCCACCCTCACTTAATGTGCTTCTTGCTTCTTCTTACGCTCGATCCTACTTCAACTTCGGTTTTCTCTTCATATTTACTTATAGTTTTACGTTTTCTCAAATAGCTTAAGTGTTTGGGGGTAAGTGCCGTTAAACCGTATCAATTCTATTGCTTATCTACCCCTACTGATACTAACTTTTGTTGTTTTGCAGGTGCATTTCATATTTTTTTTACACTTTCTCGTATATATTATTCCACTTTCACTCACATTTTCTATAGAATTAATTATATTTTAATTAATACATTTTTTCTACTTTCTACATATTCTTATTGTTTTCTATTATATATTAACCTTACGTAATCAAATATCATATTTTAATATGATTTATTTTCTCCAAAAATATAAATTATTATTAATACAATATGTAACTAATTACTTTAATTACTATTTTTTTAAAAAAATTCCAATTATTTGTAGCGGTTAGGGAACCGCTCTACAAAAACGAATACATATATGACATGACCGGAATATTTTGTAGCGGTTTCAAGCCGCTACAATAATTAAATACTCAAAATTGCCGCCCAATTTTTTTTGCAAAATGACGGGATATATTTTGTTGCGGTCAAGTAACCGCTACAAAATTGGCGCCAAAATTTTTTTCCCAAAATTTGGCGGGAATATATGTAGCAGTCATGTAACCGCGACAAATTTTGAAACCTTTGGCGCTACTTTTTAATATATGTAGTTGCGGTTGTGTAACCGCTACTATCCTGGTCAATCTCCACTTGTGGCGGTCAAATAACCGCGACTAATTGTCGAACAAGGTGTCAGTCTGGCGTCATATAGTGGCGGTTATTTTTAACCGCCACAAATACAATCGCGTTCATGATATATGTAGTAGCGGTTTTTTTAGACCGCTACAAATAGTTTTGCCACAGTGGATTTTGTTGCGGTTGTTGTAACCGCTACAAATGTCGTGTGTTGTGGTTAAAACCGCAACAAATAAGTCATTTTAACCGCTACTAATGGTCTATTTTTTTTGTAGTATTCTGTGCATGAGCCAACTGAAGTCCAGTCTACTCATACTTAGTCTTAACTTACTCCATAATCATCTAGTCTTCATGCTTCAATCAAGAGTGTAACATCCCAAATTTTTGGATTTAGGAGTTAGAAATAATATGAGGAAATTAATTATGTAATCTTGGTTTAAAAGAATTATGAGATTATTTATTGGAGATTAGGCATACTCTTCCCTTAATTTTATTTTGGGGAAAAAGAATAAATTCAAATAAGAATAAATTATGCCTAAAAAATTGTAGGAAAAATATATGAGAATTTAATTTGTGAAAAATGGGCCAAATAATTTAATTTAATTATTTGGAAAATTAGGAATGAATTTCCGCATAACATCTAATAATAAAATTATGGAAATATTGCAAAGGAACCTATATATATCCCTAAGCCTATTTATTCTCTTCAATTCATAAATACATTATCTCCAACCCATTATCTTTTACATTTTTTTTTTTCAAATCAGTTTCTTCATTGCCCACACGTCGACCCAACGCGTAACAGGAAAGCAAAGATTTTGCTGGCTTGAACACGTAAAAATAAAAACGCAAAGAGCACAGTGTCAGAAAAAGGTCACAACACCATATCTCTTGAGCCGCACACCAACTGATCACACCATACCTCTTTAACTCAAAGACCCACCACATACTTCTTTACATAAGCCATTCTGCCTTCTTGCAGCAACAAGAAAGATCAGAGAAAAATATAGAAACACGCTGAGAGAGGAGAGACCAAGAGTTGTTCTTCATTCATCTCTTATAACCATTTCAGCCGAGAGAGAGCGTGAAAGTGAGAGAGAGTTTACAGCAATCTTCTTCCTCTGAACAAACTCACCGAATACAGGGGGCTTGGTTTCAGCAAAGTTCTCAACGTGCAGACAAGTAGGAGCTGAAGGTAAGTCTTTGGATATCTTCCTCCTAGTTTTCTGTCATCCTCCAACGTTAGATGCTTTGGGTTAGGCCATACAAAGCGAAGTCATTTATTTGCTGCTAAAGGAACAGAAACAGGGGCAGTTTTGTCGTTGATTTAGATCAATGACATTTAAGAAACAATAGGAAGAAAACAAGTTGAAGTATATATATATATACCTATACGTGTGGTTGCGGCATAAACAAAAGAAAGAGAAGGAAAAAAATGAAATGATAGGAAGTTCTCGCTGTCACAACGTGTTGCTTGCTGCTCCTATATAGATATTCAAACTTTATAATATATTGAATAGTTTTGCATGCCCCCAAGTTTTTTTAAGTTGTACATTAATACATGAAAAGCAAAAGCATCTTCTCTACGCATTATTTTTGTTGGAACCAAGTCTGACGCAACATAGATTATTAAGAATGTCCAAGTAATTAATATGGTAGCTAATATAAATACGTTGCTGTTATATATATATATATATATATATATATATATATATATATATATGAGATTTTGCTTGTTTTCTTATATATGTGTGTGTATCTAAATGTTGCCGTGATCATTGAAGAATAAAAGAATAAGAAAATCTTGCTACTGATGCGTCGTTGCAGTTAGAAGAATAGGGAAGAGTTGTTGATCTTAAATATATATTTATGGTGCTGCGCATGAAAGGAAAGGAGAAAGGAATATTAAAAGAAAAGGGAAACCTGATTTATTTTGCTATTAAGATTTTGAATATATATATAATGGAAGTTATTTTACTCCTATATAATAGGATCTAATCTAACTCACTCCTCTATTATTTCATTTATAATATTATGTACAAATATATATAGATATTATAATAAAATGTATTTTTATGTTGTTAATAATTATTTAAACTCCTAATTTGTATTGAAATAAGCTCGAGAGTTTAAAATACTTGTAGAGAAAAATAATAATAATAATAATAATAATAATAAAAGTAAATAATTGTTATTATTAATGTTATTAGGAAAAAAAAGTAATAAAATAGAATAAAGAAATAATAATAAAATAGATTATTATTATTATTAAAAAAAGGAATGAATTAAAAAGGGAGTTAGTAGTTAATAATAAATAAATAGGGATATTATTAATTAATAGTCTCCCTAATTTTTCAATCTCGTCCTAATTTGCCCACTTCAAGCATTCCAAATTTATTATTAAAATTTGTATGTTTTTAATTTATGAAATTATAAGTTATAATTTTGAATATGTAGAGTTTTAAAGAGTTATTAATGGTTAGTAAATTGGTTGTGGTAGATTGATTTTTGGCATGTGCTTGAGCTCTTGGATTAGGAGCAGTGTGATAATAGTTAGCTTCGGCGAGAGGTAACCACTTTCCACTTATTATGTGTATTAGTATGTTGTTTGTGAGAATTTTGTGAAATGATTATGAATATCTTAATAGAAATTGCCTTGTGGATCATATGATTTGAATTGTGAAATATATGCATTATATTTATTTATGTATAAGAATTGCGATTTGAGCTATTATGACATGGTTATGAGAATTATTTAAATAACATGATTTGAATGTGAAAATCTCAAAAAAAAAAAAAAAAAAAAACTCGGTTGAGTTATTCATTATGATAATTATGGAAATTAAAGGGTTGAATTGGGAAGAAATGGAGTAGTTATTCCACCACGTGGTGAGGCCTCCATTGGTGCACAATGGTTGGCTTTCTATTGTCCCACTTGTTCAATGAGGGACTGCCCACTAGTTTAATGAGGGCTTACGACACCCCACTAGTTCAATGAGGGGAAAAGACCCATGGTCTGGGACATGTGCTCTGAAGATTTTGGCCGGTCCTCATCACATGACCAGTGAGCTTTTGAGTAACCAGTAACATGGATGTAACTTAGCCCATGGGTCTAGTCGGAGGAAATAAGGCGGTTCGGTTGGATTGGTGGGAGGCATCTTGGGAATTGTGTTGATGAAAAATTGTAATACCTAATTTATGATACATAATTTATTATATGAAATTTTGTGATGTGGATATTGGTGAATTATATCTTTAATATTTTGTTATATAAATTGTTCCACTTGGCACCTCGCTAGCACGTATTAGTATTCATAATAAGTTGGATTGATGGTTACCACATTTTTTCAGGTGATAGTTCCCATACGGGTCCATCAGGGAAGACCTCGGAAGCTTAGGCTACTTCTGCTAAGAGTAGTGCTTCTGTCTTTTTTGTTTATGTTGGATGATTGTATATTGCCACGTTAAGGCTCATTCAACATAGTCTGATTTACTTTTGTATATTTTGGTAAATGATGGAGCATTACTTAGTTGTTAATGAACCCTTAATTAGTTATTATGTTAAGTTAAAAATGGAGCACGTTTCAAAGAGCATTGTGGAAAAAGCAATGCAGGAAACCTTTGGGACCCTTCAGACCACTTTGACAACTCAACATTATGAACTTTCTGAGAAGCTTGAATCTGAGATGAACAAGTTGATAGAGAAGGTTACCTCCACTCAAGCTGAGAAGAGTGAGCAAATAGACTCCATGGATGAGAGGTTAACCAATGTTGAAGGCCATTTTGAGGACCTTGGTGAAAGGTTTGAGAACATGCACCTACTGTACCAGACACTGGACTCTAAGCTCTCCAAGTTGCTGAAGGATGAGGATGCTGCTAGTCCATCAAGGATGGTTCCTTCTTCCAGACATTCCCCCACTCTTTCTCCTCTACATCATTCACCACCTCACTACTCTCCACCTCCTCCTGAATCCACTCCAATATTACCTACTCCTCCCTTTGATGCTCCTTATGTTGCCTCTGCTGCTCCTACTGTCATCCTTCCTTCTTCTCAGGCCTCAACTGCAAAACTCTCCTCTTCTTCTGGTGACACTGCAGACCTGTTTGATGAGCACTCCTCTGGTACTTCCAGCCATTTCCCAACCTCACTCTCCTAAACCAAACTCACCTCTACCTCTCACTTCTCCATCTGCACCTCCATCTCTCTCTCTCTTACCATATACTCACCATTGCCTATCCTTCAGGCCTTGCATGCTTCCCTGGCCTCTGATTCTCCCATTTTGCCTGATGACAAAGGGGGAGAGAAAGAGAAAAGTGAAGTTGCAAAGAATGAGGAAGATGTGAATAAATGAAGTGTCTACAGCTACAGCTTGTTTGCAGCCTATGTGTTTTTGTTCTCTTGTTTTGATACACCTTCATGTTGCTGTAGTTCATTTCTGTGTAGCTTCTGTGATTTGTACTTAGCATCTACTTAGATTGAATAAATGTTAAAATCTTTCTGGTATCTATTTTTCAATTCTGAGGTCTATTGCAAAGTTCATTATCTTTTTTTTAAAAAAAAAAAAAAAAACTACAAATGTTGTCATCATCAAAAAGGGGGAGAATGCTGGTTCTCTATGTGTTTTGATGATGATTCAAAATTGTAAGCTCAAGAGTTTGCTAATGGTTCAGTTCAAATGACTTGGTTTTTGAGATCATGATATGACTTCAATTATTTCACTTTTAAACTCCAGTCAAATTTCCCTGAATCTTTAAGCAACTGAACTTTGATTTTTGTAACTCTAGTTAGTAAGGTATGACTCCAGTTACTGTCCTTGAAAAACAAGTTTCAAGAGTTGCTCATGACTCGAGTCATCACTTAACAACTCGAGTCATGATTGTACGTCAGCTTTTCCAAAATGACTCCTTCGATAGCAACTTCTATCATATGATATGACTCAAGTCATCCTTGCTATAACTCGATTCATGATAGTAACAGTGAGCTTTGTCTGATTTATTTTCACTGATATAACTCGAGTGACCACGGTATAACTCGATTTATCATATTGCTCTTCCTTTCTGTCAATTATTTCAGCCATGACTCCAGTCATAACTCGAGTCAACTAACTGCACTTTCTTTCTTTCTGAAATTAATTCAACAATGACTCCAGTCATAACTCGAGTCATCAAATTGCATCTGAAATATTTTGAATCATGACTCCAGTCATAACTCGAGTTAAGCCTATCAGTTTTTAAAGCATTGTCTTCGCAATCTGAAATTCTTTGATTAAGCCTTGGATACTCCATATTATTGATTCTTACTATTCCTAACCAAGTTTAATTAGTTTACTAATGAGTTTCAAATGTGATTAACAAGTTTTAATCATCAAATTATCATAAAGCAAATCTTGTCAGACGCATTAAATGCTTGAACAAAGTTAAAGCATGAAAATGGAAATTAAGCTTATGAGCAACCAAAAGCATTTCGGCCATTCTCAGTCAACATTCTAACTGAGTCTGAACGAACAAATCGAATGAAGAATGTCAATGGAGAATAACGGCAACATCGGACGATATGAAGAGAGAGAGCAACGTTCAAACTCAACAGATATATTTATTATTCTCAACGGTTCATTAATCTCTCCTCAACGGTCATTAAATGCCATCAACTATAAATAGCAGAAGCATTCAATTCATCACCTACCGAAACTCTGCACATTCAATTAGTGATTTGAGCATTTACTGTTTCTACTCGTAGAGAGAATATCCTTTGATATCTGTACTTCAGTGATTATCATTATCCACTCTTAGAGAGAGTATTATTTATTGAAATCATTTATTGTAAGAATCTTAAGTCATGGGACTTGGAGATTGGGTTATTTGATTACAACTTGTAAGGGGGAGTAAGTTCTAATGAGAGAATTACTCCAAGATTTACAGAGTGTGTAATCATTTGAATTAGTGAAATCCTGGAGAGTTTGGGGACTGGACGTAGGTCAAGGATTTAGACCGAACCAGTATAAATCGCTTATGTTCAATCTCTCCCTATCCTACTCTGTTCACCTCTGTTTCACTGACTGTTAACAGAGTATTTTTTAGAAGAAAATTTTATATCCCCAATTCACCCCCCTCTTGGTGATATTCCGCCTTTCAGGTATGAGCGATTAAGCAAATTCCTTCTTAATCAAGGATTTGTTAGAGGTAAAACAGACACAACTCTCTTCATAAAGAGTAATAAGCATAATGAAATATTAATTGTTCAAATTTATGTTGATGATATTATTTTTGGCGCTTCTAATGATGCTTTGTGTGAAGAGCTTGCTAAGAATATTCATGGAGAATTTGAGATGTCTATGATGGGAGAGTTAAACTATTTTCTTGGTTTGCAAATCAAACAAAGGAAGAATGGGATCTTCATATCTCAGACCAAGTACCTCAATGATCTCCTAAAGAAGTTTGGGATGGACCAATGCAATGGAGTTGATACTCCTATGAGCTCAACCACTTCCTTGGATGTTGTTAAAGAGGGCAAGGACTTCAACATTACAAGATATAGAGGAATGATTGGATCATTGCTCTACCTTACTGCAAGTCGCCCTGACATCCAATTCAGTGTGAGAATGTGTGCAAGATTTCAATCCGCTCCCAAGGAGTCTCATGCTAAAAATGTGAAGAGGATCTTCAGATATCTTGTTGACACAAAAACCCTTGGATTGTGGTTTCCTAAAGGTCAACCTGAGCATCTAATAGCATATTCAAATTTAGATCATGCCGGATACAAGACAGATAGAAAGAGTATAAGTGGCCAATGTCAATTCCTTGGTAGCTCACTTGTCTCCTGGTTCAGCAAGAAGCAAACAATTGTCTCTGTGTCATCAACTGAAGCTAAGTACATTGCCGCATCTAGTTGCTGTGCACAAGTCCTATGGCTCAAGCAACCACTTTTGGACTTGGGTCTTCATCTCAAAGAAATCCCCTTTTTTGTGATAATACTAGCACAATAAGCTTGGCGAAGAATCCAGTGCAACATACTTGGACCAAGCATATTGATGTTAGACATAACTTCATAAGAGACCATGTTCAGAAGAAGGATATCAAGGTCATGTTCATCCCAACTCATCTTCAACTTGCTGACATCTTCACCAAACCATTGCCTAAGGAGCAATTCAATTTCATAAGAAGAGAATTGGGAATGGTAAATCCTAATGAGTTGTAAGTACTCTTATCTAATGTTAGTTGTGTTTTTGGATGATTAATTGATACTAACTTAAGCATCGGAGTGTCTAGTTTTGGTTTATGCAGGATGCTTGATCAAATCTGTCAAATATTGAAGTTTGCTGTCATAAGAGGCTAACTCGAGTTTGTGAGACCAAACTTGAGTTTATCAAGGACAGAAAGCAAACTCTGGTTTTGGAGAAAACCAAAACTCGAGTCATTAAGTGGGAAACTTGAGTTTCTATCAAATAGAGAGCAACTTAGCTGATGAAGGCAAATGAAATGGTGGATGCACAAGATGAATTGAAAGAGCAAGTTGAGAATCTAACTGGCCTCTTTGAAGATCAGGCTGCCAGTATCTCCACTTTGATGGTGTCTCATATGAGCTTAAGTGACAAAATGGACAAGGTTCTGAAGCTTCTGTCATCTGCTAGTCCAAGTCACTCTGGTTCTGGTACTCCCTCTTCTACCCCAGTTGCTCCCAAGCCTAAACCTATTCCTTTTACCTTACTTTCCTTTACCTTCACCACTCCTATCATCTCCACTCCTCCTGTTGACTCCACCCCAACCATTGAACTCATACCACCCTCTCACACCTCCACTATCAAACTTGACTCACTACCATCTACCCCTCTGGTTGACCCTTTCCCAGAAGATTCTGCTTCTGTTCCACCCTTATTTGGTGATGACAAAGGGGGAGAGTGAAAGAGTTTCACAGAGAGTTTCATTTTGTTTTGAGCATACTGTTGTATTATATCCTATGTTTCATTTTGCTTATTTAATTTGCTAATTCTGATGTATCTTGAACTGAATGAATGAATGATATGTTTTGAAATCATAAGTGCTATTGCTTTCGTTGTTCATCTCTGTGATGTACTTTCTTAATTGACTGCAATGCAAAGTGCTTTTGCTGATAAACCTTTGATCTGTGCACTTTCATTTTTTTTTTCAAAATCTCTCAAAATGCTCAGATCTGCTAAACTCTTTAAATTTTTGGTTTACAAGTGTTGTCATCATCAAAAAGGGGGAGAATGTTAGTTCTCTATGTGTTTTGATGATAACTGACAATTGTAAACTCAAATCGAAGTTTGTCTTTGTTAAGTTGGAAAACTTACTGTCAAAGGCAAACTCGAGTTTGGAATTGTCAAACTCGAGTTTGGATTTGACAGAGAGTTGCTCAAGTTATTCGAACTTAGGCAAACTCGAGTTTGTAGTGTCAAACTCAAGTTTGAATCAAACATAGAGCACTCCAAGTTTTTCAAGTTGAAGCAAACTCGAGTTTGTCTTGGTAAACTCGAGTTTGTGTTAGACAGAGAGTTTTCAAAGCTTTTCATTCTTTAAGCAAACTTGAGTTTGAGTTAGCAAACTCAAGTTTGTGGCATACAGAAGAGCTATCAACTATTTTGATCTTTTGAAAACTCCAGTTTGGTTTTGGAAACTTGATAATTGAATATTATTTCACTTATTTGTATCTCTTGGTTAATAATTTAGGAATGTTTAATTAATAAATAATGAGTTTTATTACTTAATTGGGCTTTGAGCTTTTAATTGGATTTAATTCATTTTTATTATTAAATTCCAGATTTACAGTGATTTAGTATTTTCACCATAGATTTTGATCTAGATATCTGATTAGCCTAATTCTTCTTTCATTTTTTTAGATGATTCAGAGAGCTACAATTGTTATGAAGACTCGAAAGGCTGATTCGGACAAGAAGATGGACGAAATTAGAGCTAAAGACAGACGCATTTTTCTGGATTTTTATTTTGTCCAAATTTTGTAATAAAAGACCAATTATTAGAGGTTTCCTATTTATTAGAGGTTCTCTATTATTATGGGTTTCCTATTTATTACAGGTTTCCTATTTTTAGAGGTTTCCTATTTTTGGGCCAATCTTGTAGCCCTAGTGTTTCCTATGTATAGGTTAAATTAGATGGCTGAAAAACATATTGGCAATTATGCTGTATGAGATTTTTGGATTAAATTAGAAGCTTATTATTTTCTTTGAATTGTTCATCATGTTCATGTTCTTCTTCATCTTTTCTTCTGCGTTTTGCTTAGCCATGCTTGGCTAAGCTTCTGTGGTTGACCCATGGATTGAAGATTCTGCGAATCCAGAGGACCTGCGCTTAAATCGGTAACGTAATTCGTTTCTGTTTAGTTTAATCGAATCCAATTATAATTGTGGATTAGGTATTAGATTTAATACCTAGATTGATATCCCAAGGACATAGGTCGAATCGAGTTCCGAGAGAGCGTTGTGCGATCGCACAGCGAGCTCGCCACATGTTCGATCAAATGCTAGGCGATCGTCTAGTCGAGGGAATATCTGGACAAATGCAGAGATTTCGGTTTGTCCAGAATCAATCACGAGTTTGGTTATTATCTTTTTGTCCGATGAAGGTTATGGAATCCCAATTCTGGGTTAATCGTTTTTAATCTAATTAATCTCATTTTCTTATATTCTATTTTATCTTTGCTTCATTTTTAATTAAATTGAAAACTCCCCCCATTTTGGTTACTGTTTTATTGTATCTACTATTGATTTTAGACCCGCTGTGAATTCCTTGAGAGAAACGATCCAGGTTTCCTATACTACAAATATTTAAAACTTGGTTATTTTGTGAGGGCTCGGCAACTCTCATCAAAACTCCAGTTTGAGCTTTGTGGACTTAAACATATTTTCTCTTCAATAGTCCGAAACTTGAGTTTGCTACTATTCCTAAATGTTGTCCAGAGCTCAATCGTGATGGTCTTTTTCCAAAAAGAACCAAACTAGAGTTTGTGTTTCTAAACTCAAGTTTGGTCCCTGAGTGAAAGCTCCAAACTCCAGTTTGTGTGAACAAACTCGAGTTTGTGTCGCTCAATTTGAAAATCAAATTTCTCGAATTTGTTAAATCTTCATGTTTGATCTTAATCCTTCTTATCATCACTCATTACTATTCTTAACTACGCTTAATCAGTTTGTTAGTGAGTTTCAGATGATTTAAAGTGTATTAGAATGAAGATTTAGGATAAAGCAAAAGGTGACGTCAGCACATTTATTGCAAGTTCAGAAAACCTTGCACCCTTTTGGCAAATCATTACCTAAACTTTGCAAAGGATTAAATGTCGTGCTTCCCTCTAAGGAAACATTCTCTTCCAACAGATTTATCTCAAGGGAAGGCAACCAAATCTTCTCACCACTTGGATTAACTCAAGACTAGAGAGAGAAGTGACTAAGTTGCACCTAGCAGCTAGATTAATGTCTCCAACAGTTACATTAATCAATCCAACGGTCATTTAATGCTTCCTTCATATATAAGCTGAAACATTCAAGTCTCAACTGTAACACCCCTACGGTTGTAACCAACGTACTTGTAGTTATTGTTGTTAATATTCCAATTGGGGGAAAAATAATAATAAATAATTAAAAGGAGGAGAAGCAAGGGCAAAATAGTCAATTCCTTGATCTTTTAATCTTGAATTTCGTCCACCATGAGAAAGAAGAGGAAACCAGGTGGTTTAAGTCATACTCAAGCCCAAACCCAAAATACGGGTCCCACATTGGATGTCTTAGTACGAGCCATTGAGGACATACTCATAAAGATTTGAGAAGAATAAAGAACACCGAAGGCTATTTGCGAAAAGGGTATCAGTGAAGATGAAGTGAGACGAGAGAGGGAATTTATGGAGCGAAACGAGGAGAGCCAACGGTAAGAAAATCCAATCGAAAAAACTGTTAGAGCAATCGTAACGATTTAGCCAAGGGATGTAACGGATTGGAGAGAAAATGAATGAGAGAGTAGGGTATTCAAAATGAGGCTAACGAATGAGAAAGACAGAAAGCTTTTGAAAATGAAACGACGAGACTCATTTTTAAAACCCTGTCGCACGACCTTACTCGAGTATAGAATATATGTACTTGAGTAGGGTTCAGTTACTCGAGTAAAGAATCTTTTACTTGAGTAGCTTGCTCAAAGAAATTTTTTTGTAATATCCTGAATTTCGAGTATGGAGACTTGAGAATAACCCTAAGTTAGGCAGGCTACTAATCCCGGTTCAGGAAGTGTGACATTTCCTGGACAGATAAAGACCCCTACGTTTTTTAGGAAATAGGAAGAGAAAGAAACATTAAAAAGTCATCTCGGTTGAAAAGCAAGAATTAGAATAATGATTACATTGGGACACATGTCACTTCGGGGGTAACAGAGGAAAAATAAGGGCAAAATGGTCAAATCCTTACCCTTGTATCATTAAATTCGTCCACCCAGGAGAGAGAAAGTAAAGTCAAATAATTTTACCCATACTCAAGCCCAAACACAAAATGCAGGTCCTACAGGTGATTAACCGGTAGAAAAGGGATCGATAGGGACTAGTTAGGGGCTTCTTTTGGACTGAATGGGACAAATGTGGGGTCACTTTGGGAAGTCAATGAGGCACCACATATGAATGTCCATTCAGGGGAGATCATCTGAAAATTTGAAGAAAAGTACAAAGGGAAACACCCTGATGACTACGGACCACATGGACCTAGAAGGAGATCGGACCGGATAAAGTGGAAATTCGGTGGAAGAAGTTGGAAGGAAGATTTGGTGGGCCCAAAGAGGATCCACCTAGCCCCTCATAATGATTAAAAACGTGGCTTTAAGAAGAAGAAAGAGAAATCAGTGTAAAAGTCAAACCGCGGGTCCCACATTTGGAGAAAAAGGGCAAAATGGGAATAAATGGGTAAAAATTAATTATGGCAGATATGTGGGCCCCAAATGGCACCACATGGGTCATTTTGGGCAGGTGAGAGTCCATGGAAAAATTCAAAAATAATTATTAAGTTCTGGGCTACAATTGTAATTTATGAAAGTTCCGGGCCAAAACTCGTAATTTGCCCCAAAAATAGATAAAGATCTGCACGTTTTTGGAGGAGAATGCACCACTTGTCATTTTCCTAGACACCCCTGGAATAATCTGGAATTCTTGGGGAAAAAGTCAAGAAAAGTCAGATACAACTGGACAGGAATCAACCACAGTTATTCTGGAACTAATCAGTTACTTTTATTATTATTAAAACACATGCTCTCTCTCTCCTACACCATGAAGCACGAAATTTTGCAGAGGAAGAGATATGAGCTCAGCCATGTCCCATAGCTATCGATATGATAGTGGCTAATAGATCCCTGAGTTATGGGTAGGACACCTAATGGGAGAGAATAGGATCTAAGACTATGCCTGCAGATGGATTATTATCAGAAGTTCACATACACAAGGACCCCAGAAGAGGTATATATGATGCAATGTATTGCTATGGGGTGCTCCAACACTGTGTATTGAATGGCATTACGATATGATTTTGGGTTGATAAATTTGATATGTGCTCAATGAGAAGCCTTGAGTCCTATGAAGACTGAGATGTCCATAGGCTGGCAGAAACTTACAGATACTAAACCTTGAATACCAGGCAGAGTGCCAAAGAGGTTGTAAACCTAAAAGTTACAGGCATTGTTCTGGAATGGCTTGACAAATGAAACGGAATGGACTGAGTATCCTATGAATGGCTTGAGTAGCCAAGGATAGAGTCTGAGACGTAAATTGAAGTTGATGACCTTCTATGTCAGTTGTCTGGTTCCTAGTATGTTCGAAAATTGAATTTACCTTTACCAATGCACCTGCTATATTTGTAAACTAAATTTTATGAACCGAATTTTCGAGTGAAATGTTTTCGAACCAGTTCAAAATAATTGTTTTTGAACTATGTTGTCTCATTGATAGGGTCCTTATGGAACCTAGATTTGAAATTGAGTTTTGAACCATGGTGAAATCAGTACAAAACTGGAGGAGGCCGGAAACTGTTGTAGACATACTCAGTTTGCTGGATCGTGCCAGTTGTTTTTTTTAAAATGTTTTGAAATCGCTGGCCATCGTTGAAAGTTATTTTGAGGGGATTAGCTTTTGAAGAATTGATACTCACACCAGCAGTGTAAGCTCCCAATCCGAGTAGTTTCGCCTTGTAAGGGCACGTGTTTTGCCTTATCTGGCCGGCACCTGCACAGGCGTTTGGAGCAGGGCTCCGTGGACGATGGTCCTTTGTTCTGATATGGGATTCCGGTGGATGGCCTGTTATTGCATGTGCCAGTGCAGAGACTAGGTCCTGAGAAGGGACGGAAACTCTCCCACATTGGCCGACAAGTGTAGTGGTTTGTATATGAAAGGATTGGGATGTGCCGCTGTACCAAAAGATTAAAGTGGTGGCGAGAGCCTTTGAATGTTGAATTTGTGAAATGAATAATCCTGCTCAATAATGAATGCCGGTAGTAAATGTTTTCTGAAAATAGTCCAGCAATGAATTGTTTTCACTAAAATTTGAGCTGGTAGCGATTAAATTTGAAAATGTGAAAATACTGTTTTGTGTGATTATGAAAATGTACTGCGACCACAGAGATTTTCAAATATGTGAAAATTTAAAATGTTGAATATGAGACAACATAGTAAGCAGTGACTTGACCGTCGTCGCTGTTGTATGAAAACGAGAAGCAGTGTAGTTGGTGATTATGTTGGTACAGGAACAGGAACAGAAACTGATAGAATGATCTAGAAATCTGGATTAGTTAAATGAGATAGTACTTTCTAGTTATCGCGCTAAGCAAGAGGAAGATGGTTTAAGAGCTTAAAAGTGAGGAAGCTTAGACGAAATAGATGAGCAAAGGCTCGAGGCGGTAAGACCCGATGTGCAAGTTTGCACGGGACGGTGTCCCTAGGCTGTAAGACTGTGGTGCTTAACACTGTGTGGAATACTTATTGACATGGTGACTTTAGACCACTGTGTCTAAAGTGCCTCCTGAGGCTAGCAAACCAAACGATCTGTACCAGATGGTAGATAAGATGCCTAAAGCCTGAGGATGATTCCCTGGGCGATAAGGCTAGAAAATCCAGCGTTATGGTAATAAAAATAAGCTAGAGGGCTTGAATATAATAAGCCAAGTTGCAAATGAATCCGGCAGTAGGATCTGCATAACCAGCACTATGAAGATGGACAATATAAAATTAAGTACTACACCTAGGTACAAAATAAAAGAGAATACGAACGCGATGTGTGCATAGCAAGCATGCACAACCCCAGATGTTACACCCCTACCGGCCTCGTCCTTTCGGGTGGCTTAGAGGGATCCTTTTTGAAAGTGGAGCTTAATCACCAAGAGGGGGGTGAATTGGGGATTTTTAAAAATTATTCCAGAAAAGCTCTATTTTTCGAAACTAAAACAGAGTAGACTATGGAGTAGAGAAGAATAGCAAGACACAAGGAATTATACTTGGTTCGGTCCAATCTCTTGACCTACGTCCGGTCCCGGACTCTCCGGGATTTTCACTATCACAACCGATTACACACTCGCACTCAAGAGTAATTCTCTCACTAGAACTTACTCCCCCTTACAAGTTGTAATCAATGAACCCAATCACCAAGTCCCCTGACTTGTGATTCTTTACAATAAATGATTTGTAAGTAGGAAACTCTCTCTAAGAGTAGATAAAGATAAACACTGAAGCTTAAATGTATCAACAGATACTTAGTACAGAAAGACTCAAGAGTAGATGAAGGCTTTAATGATTTTCGCTTTCTGAGGTCTTAGCTATTGAGAGGAATTGAATGCTCTTCTATTTATACTGAGAAGGCATTAAATGACCGTTGCCAACTCCATATATCCGTTGAAGTGTTAATCTAGCTATTGAGGCGTTATGGTGTCTTCTCTCACTAATCTTCACTTTAATCCAGTTGTGCGCGAAGTTGAGTTGACTTCTCGCAAATTAATCCGTTGGTAGAACAGTTGCTTGATGAAGAAAACATTCTTTAATACTTTGCAAGCGTGTGAAGACGGATTACCCAAAAGTATGCAACTTTATGGGTGTAGCATTTAATGTTCTGACATGCTTTTTGCTTTTTGCCTTCTGTCCTTATTTAATCTTGTTTAAGCAAGCTGAAACTTACTAACAAAGTGGTTAAACATAGTTGGGAATATATAGGAATGATAATTGGAAGTATTAAGATCAAACATAAGGTTTCGCAAATTCATCAGTTTTGAATTTCAAACTTGCTAATGAAAAACTCGAGTTTTGTTTTTCAAAACTCGAGTTTTGGACTTTGGTGTGTAAAAACGTTTTAAGTCCAAAACATCAAAATCGAAGGTTTTCTTCCATAACTGGAGGTTTTCAATTAATGAAATACATCAATCTTTTTTGTTTGGCCAAAACTCGAGTTTTGATCTCAAAACTCGAGTTTTCATTTAAATATGAAAACTTAGAAGAAAAGCGCCAAGTCAAAACCGGAGGTTTTTGGATGAAACTGCGCGTTTTCAAATACCGAAAATACAAAGACTTTTCGCTCGAGCAAAACTCAAGTTTTGCAATCAAAACTCGAGTTTTCACTTTACCGTGAAAACTTGGAGAAACCTTTGTCAAACCCAAAACCGGAGGTTTTAGAGGAAACGGCGTTTTCAAAAAGCGAGAAAATGCAAAGACTTTCGTCGAAAGCAAAACTCGAGTTTTGAAATCAAAACTCGAGTTTTCACTTTCGTGAAAACTTTGAGAAAACTTTGCTAAACTCAAAACTCGGAGGTTTTCACAAAAAACGGAGGTTTTGAAAACTGGATAGAAACCGAATCTTCTGCCAACTCAAAACTCGAGTTTTGATTCAAAACTCGAGTTTTCACAAATTGAGTGAAAACTTTGAGAATTTCAAGTTAAAATGAAAACTGGAGGTTTTAGCCAAAACTGGAGGTTTTCCAAGTTCAAAAATTCGAAGACTTTCGTGAGTTCAAAACTCGAGTTTTCAACTAAAACCGGAGTTTTGACATTTTCCAAAAAATATTGACAAGTCTCTCGTTTGATGAAAACTTGAGTTTTCTCTCGGAAAAAACCGGCGGTTTTGCTTGTCCGTAAAATTGGTTTCTTCTCGTAAGATCAAAACTCGAGTTTTGTATCCAAAACTCGAGTTTTGTATCCAAAACTCGAGTTTTGCTTTGATAGTAAGTTTTTCTAACTTACAAAGCAAAACTTCATCCTTTGTTTGCAATTTGTTGGTAATCATCAAAACCTTTAGAGAACCAACACTTTTCGTTTATTACCTTTCCGCTATTAATTAGTTCCTTTTAACATATATCAAAGTGTGCGCGGCAGAGTATATGATCGGTTTGGACAACTACAATATACTGGTAAAGGTACAAACATAACATAAAGTAGTCCCCGTAGGGTTAGGGTACAATAATCCAACGTAAGTACTGGGCAATAAGTAAGTCTATTCATGAGGTTCTAATTTCCATTTCAATCCTCAATGTCGTAGGGGTATATCCTAGTGTCATTTTATTACCTCAAGGTTAATCCCCAATCCTCAATCATACCCAAACAATTCAGTATCGATCAATATTCACAGGGTTCCTACTCTCAGGTACTAGAACCTTAATTCAACCTCATTCACATTTAAGATCAGATTCAAGCCTAGTCTCATTTGTATCCTAACATCCTCATAGCATCCCTATGGATAACTATAAATCTTTCCTCAAGGTATGCAAGCCTTAAATCAAAGGAACCTCAAATTATTGATACTTCCCAGGAGGTCACCCATCCCGAGATTTCTCTTGTATGAGCACGCTTACTTCCGGGTGCCAATATGTTCTGAGGTACTCATACTAGTACAAACTATATATCGCTAACTTCCGGCAGCTTTCATAAGTACTGATCCTAGTACAACTCGTTTGCCTTCCCAGAAACACTGGATACCATCCCCGCAAGGAAACTTAATTAGTATTAGCTTCTCCATACACTTCCCTTCAAATTCTTGTTGTGGGAATCGGTCCCTGATTTCCATATCAAAGGCCCCCAAGGTTAGTAACAGAACTCATACTCTGTGCTACCTCCTCTATCACAAGAGTCTCATCTTACTGGAGCCCAACCCTCTTCCTTAGGGTATTTATCCTTTATGCTCCATTTGCCCAAAATTAATTACATTATAAAAACCATGAGAACCAACACAAAGTACAGTAAAAACTTTGGGTTTAATATACATACATACATACATACATACATACATACATACATATGACAACAACTCCCTCTTTTCCTTCCACATGCAATGATAATATATATACATATAGACACATGATTGCAAAAAGCTTTCTTTTCTCATTTTTATGCAGCAGCGCACACATAGTCTATCAGTAACTCTGTTATAAATCAGCAAGCTCTCTTATATATTTTCCCAGTAGTAGCGTTAACACATGTGTAGGTACACTCAACACACATTGTTGATATATATGTGTGCCTATATATGTATACTGATACAGTGATTCTTCCTCCTACTCATTCCACGTCTATCTACATAAATATACACAGGAAGTCTTCAAGGTTTTTGAGTTCCATATATATACATAAGTGTGCAGCGAAAAGCATCAGCAGGTTTTTAAGTTTTTAAATCACCTATATATATATATACTATGTGCAACGAAATGCATCAACAAGCTTTTAGGTTTTTAAATCATTAAACATGAACTTGATCCTAAAACCAAACAGCGAATATGGTCAGCTCTGGAACAAGGACGTCAGGAGAACAACCCAAAAAGCTAATGAACTCACCTTGCTAGTTTTGGATTCGCATGAACAGATGCTCACTGACGCTCACTCCATGTTTTCGGAATGTGGTGCAGAGAAGGATTATCACGTCGGTTCTCTCCCTCTCCTTCCTCTCTCTCACTTTCACGTGCTCACTCTCGGTCTCTTTCTTTATTTCACTCTCGGATTCAGCTCAGCTTCTTGCTTTTCTGTTGAACTAACGTGAATGGAAAGAGATCAGAGAAGCTGAGATTATATAGCAGATTAAGGGTCTGGTCTGAGAAGAAGAACACGCTGGTCACTCGACGCTGGGCTTGAGGGGTATGGGAAAGGGTCTAGTTTGCTGATGAGAGAAGCATGGGTGTGAGCGGATCTCTCGCTGCAAAATCGTGTGCCGTCTGCTCCTGTTTCGTGTTCACGGCGTTAACGTGATGATGCTAATGTATCTTTTTCCTTGCTGCGTTTTTGTACAATTGAAGTCGAATGGGCTAGAGGAATGTTTTAATATTCTCACGTGTTGGGCTGATGAAATATGATACGTGTTTTAATGGTTAAAAAGATTATCCTTGTTTTGTTGGGATGTCTTTCATGTTGGGCTGAATAAATTAAATTGAATTGGGCTTGGTGTGGGTCAAACGAATATATCGACTAATCAGGAATATATGCATTTGTGTGGTAAGGCCACTTTTTTTAAAAAATATCTTACTTGATCCTATTTAAGACTCTCATTTGCAAATATTGGATAATCTTGGAAAAATAAATCCTTAGTTTAATATAAGGATTTTTTTTCCCCAACAATTACATAATAAACACATTTATTATATATACTTATTTCATAATTATACTTAAATCCTAAAATTAAAAATTATGATGCTACAGTCTTCATCTTCGTCTTCCTTCTCTTTCACAATATTCAAGGCAACACCTTTGCCTCTATTCCTGTTGATTTCATCTAAGCCCTTTTAGAATTTCAGCTGGCCTTCATATTCGAATAGGCTTCCAAATAGGGTAGCTATTAAAGTCATTGATTCTACACGAGCTTCTTCGACCATTGTGACCTTAACTTCCCAATTTTTCTTCAGGACATTAAGGATTTTCCTGACTTGAGAATTTTGCTCATACATCTTACCCAAAGCCGATAGTTGATTGATAAGATGAGTCAAACAAAGTTGGAACTCTCCAATGGATTCTCCAGTCTTCATATGAAGAAGATCGTACTTGGTCATCAACGTGTTGATTCGATTCTCCTTTATGCCAGATGTTCCTTCATAAACTATTTCCAATGCTTTCCACATTTCTTTCACACTTAATAGGTTGCATATCCGAAAGTACTCCTTTTGGCTAAGTGCACTTTAGAGCATTAAAATAGCTTTACTGTTAAGAGTTATCTTTCTTTTGTCATTCTCATTAAACTCCTCTTCAGTCTTTGGAATGTGGATTCCACCTTCTGTCCTTGAAGGAACATAATCTCAATTCTCTACCACTTTCCAGAGACCATACTCAGTAGCTAACACAAACACTCTAAACTTTGCTTTATAGTATGAATAGTGTTCGCCGTTGAAACCAGGTGGTCGGTTGATAGAGGCTCCGTCACACAATATTCCTTCTATGACCCTTCTCGAGATGTTAAGCTCTTTAGAGAAGACCTTGCTTTGATACCAAAGGAAAGTGGAATATCACCTAGAAGGGGTGAATAAGGGATTTTAAATTCCTTTTCCGATATGCCCAAAGAACAATAAAATAGAGACAGAGATAGAGAGAATGAACACAGAGGAGTTATACTGGTTCGGTCCAACTCTTGACCAACTTCCAGTCCCCAGACACTTGGATTTTCACTAGCTTATAATCACAATCACAGTTACGATTACACACTCTGTACTCTCGAAATAAGCTTCTCACACTAGGATTCACTCCCCCTTACAAGTTGTAATCATACATCTACACTCAAGGTACCTATACCTTGAGATCAAACAGATAAAGAAATAAGTGTTTGAACTCTCTCACAGTGTAGATAGAAAATAATCACTTAAGTACAAGATATCCAAAGATATTAATTGAAACGAATGAAACAGTAGATTGCAATAACTTTGAATTGAATGCGCAGAGTTTCGGTAGGTGGCGAAATTGAATGCTTTGAGCTTTTATATTAATTCTCATTAATGATCGTTGAAGAAGCTTTAAATTAGCCGTTGAGACTTCTCCAAACTTCCGTTAGGCACAAATGTCTTCTATTAGACACAGTCGAACATTGGCTTAGTTTGGTTGCTTTTCAGATTACCGTTGACGTGCTTTTGGTTCGAAGTTAACTTAGAGACTCAGAAAATTTATTAGAGACTTTCACCATAATAGGTATATCTCGAATAAATGATTTCATCTGCTCTAAATCTTTATTTCGTGTGTATGATTTGTTTACTGCAACATTAAATGCTTCTAACACATGAAGTTGCTTTTTGGCTAATCACTGCTAAAACATTTGTTAATGATATAAAATATACTAAAAAAGATTATTAATAATAGTATAATTAAGATTGAGTAGGATTAAATAGAAACTAAACATAACCCAACACATTTGAATTTACGAATACGATTACAGTGAAGGTTTTAGGTAGATGATGGATCATACTCGAGTAGCCATTTAAAAATGCTTTCAGTGGAGCCCAACGATCAATCATACTCGAGTATCATCTCAGCAAAATCATATCAGAGGCTTTCTGCAATGTCTATACTTGAGTATCATTGTGTTTATTCTCGAGTAGTATACTAGATTATCATATTATCTAAGCTTGAGTATCATCTATTTTTCGCTGAAAAGATACACTAAGTGAAACATTAGCCAACTGTGCTCGAGTATCATTTTTCTTATACTCGAGTACCATACTTGAGTATCAGTAAAGTAATACTCGGGTATACTTCAAACAGAGAACGAATGTTAGATTAAAACATATATACTCGAGTAGTAGCTTACCTTTACTCGAGTACCACTTATTCTCTACTCGAGTAATACAGTGATAAGAGTGTTTGCTTTGCTAGAAGATCCTTGTACTCGAGTAGCCAAATATTCATACTTGAGTAACCAAAGAACTATGCTTGAGTACAATGTCTGAACTCTGAACTTTGTTGTTTCTTCTTATGTACTCGAGTAACACAGACGCCATACTCGAGTAATATCATCTGTTATCATTGCAGAGAGTTCTTTCTGATGGCATACTCGAGTAAGTGTCCTAAAAACACTTAGACAAATTATCATATTAAGCATGCTCAAGTAAGCTTAAGGGCATACTCGAGTATACTCTTACCTTAGGCAATATTTACTGATTCAAAACCTTAATCATTGTCAGGTCAAAACCTTAACAACTTTCAGGTCTGGTTATCATCAAAACTCCAAGCACTAATAGATTAGACCTCTTCTAAACAATATGTGTTAGTAGATTTACTATGTACTTCTAGTTCATAAGCTTGAGGAATGAGTTTATCTCACACAACCAAATATCGAGTTTTGTATGTTATTATGAAATCGGAACTCCCATAGGCATATGAGAAAAGTAGAGTTAGGAATAAAAATACAGGATTGTTGGAAAACTTCTATATACAAAAGAGGTGGGTAACTAAAGAACTTTGCTATAGTGTTGTTGTAGCATTGCAGTAGTGATGAGTGATATTTATGCCATGTTTTCCCTATGTGTTTTAACTGCTTTGAACGCTGAATCTGAGCTTTACTATTTCTTATCTGATAGAATACTTGAGGATTCATACACAAAGGGAAATAGGGGATGGATTGTATACATTGTTGCATTCATGTCATTATCCTGCACATGTGTATAAGAAAAGGATCACTTTATTGTTTTGTACTGAAAGTGTGTAATAAAGCTGATACAATACTATAGCATAGTGAATGCCCACATCCGCTCCCGCAATACAATGCGACTACTGTGCTGTAGCATCTTAAATGATGTAGAATTATGTGCTAAGTTATGCTAACCTTCCCTCGCGAGTTTTCAAGAAATTAAGACAAGTAATCCAAGCCCACGTGAAGACATTGATTGACTCAAGCCGAATCCAGAAGATGTGGAGAATCAAAAGAAAGATCTAAAGAATGTCGTGATATTAAAGAAAGAGCAATCAATCAAATCTAGGATCTTGGACCTGGTAGATTTGGGAGGCCCAACTCATTGGATGTAGGGCCAAGGAAACCTAACTATAAGAGGAAAACACGACAAAACCTAAAGGAGGTCGGGAGCCATGAAAGGAAGCAGTTAACCAAAGTTTGTCATTTAATAAAGCCAATTTGTTTAACTGTGTTTTAATTCATAGCCGATTAGCGGACGCTAAGGATTATCTCAGTGGTCTTGGCTGCCCTGAAGGGAGTTAGGGTTAGACCTTTGTTAAGTAGTGCTTGTTGGACAAGCCCATGCACGGTTCGACCTAAATTGTAGATGCTAGGAATGGATTTACCGCTAATAACCAGAACACTTAGAGCTAATCAGATAGACTAAACTTGAAATCACCCTAGGAATATGGCAGAGTAGAGCGAGGACTGTATTTACAGGATTGCGAAAGCTTGTGTATAGGATAGTTGTAATATCCTGAATTTTGGACCTTGAGAATTGAGAACAAGCCTAAAGTAAGCGGACGGCTAAGCCCGGTTGGGGAAGAATCCCAAGAATGATAAGAGATAGGAAGCCTCTCAAGGACTAAGTAATTTGGCTATACGGGTCAGTGGACCTAATGAGTATAAACCGTGGAATTAAAGTGTCAATGGGAAAAAGGGCACAGAAGACCCATACGGTATAAATTCAGTTGGAAAAGGTACCACCTAACTATGTCCTAAGGTATAGGACAATTAGTTGAGTGAAAATATGCCGGTATAAGTAAATAAACAGCATTTTCAGGGCAGTCAGGGATGCCTTGCGTTTTTGAAGATAAGGAGTCAGTGTAATCACTACTAGAGGACACGTGTCACAGCGAGGTTAAAAAGCAAAAAGTAAGTAATGATTACAGGGGTAGAAAAGTCAATTCCTTACCCCTTAAGCATTGAATTTCATCTACCCAGGAGAGAGAAGGAAAAATCATATGATGTTATCTGCACTCAGGCCCAAACACAAAATGCGGGTCCCACAGGAGATTGACCGGTAGAAAGGGGACTGATAGGGACCAGTTAGGGGTTCCTTTTGGACTGAATGAGACAAGTGTGGGGCCATATTGGGAAGTTAAGATGATGCCACATATGAATGTCCATTTAGGGGAAAACATCTGAAAAGTTGAAGAAAATTACAAAGGAAAGCACCCGGTTGACTAGCGGGGCCCAGCAAGGACCGGTGGAAGGAGATTGGACTGAATAAAGTGGGAAAGCTAGATAAAATGGATTAGGGTAGATTTTTTGGGGCCCCTTATGCGCCACCTAGCCCTTAAAATGATTAAAAATTTACTTGCAGGAAAGAAAAGCAAAATCAGTCCAAAAGTCAAAGTGCGGGTCCCACTTTCTGGATAAAAAGGGAATAAATTAGATAAATTGGGAAAAATAAAATGGATCGGATTTGTGGGCCCAATATGGCGCCACCTACCCCCTAATCATTAAAAATGACTTGGGGAAAAAGAAAGAGAAAATAAGGGAGTTCCGGGCCAAAACTGGTAATTTTCACAAATTCCGGGCCAAAGTAGGTAAGTTTCTCCAAATGAAAAGTAAAAATCTAGATATTTGAAAGGGGGAGGCACCACTTGTCCAGACCCTAGAAGCTTCTGGTTTTTCTTGGAAAATAAGTCAAAAAGTCAGATGAATTCTACTAATTACTGGACAGGATTTTACTCCAGTTATTTCAGACTGTTCAGTTACCTTCTACCTTTATTGAATGACATTCTCTCTCTCTCTCTCTCTCTTTCTTAACCATGGAGCTCAAAATTTCAGAGGAAAAGGGAGAAGAGATCAGCCAACCTCCATAGCCAAGATCAAGTCCCAAGCTCTTAAGATCATCAACCGAACTTCCGATTCAGGTAAACACTGAAAACCCGAACCTTTGCAACTTGAACTTGTGATTTTCGTGCAAGGGGTTTGGGCATGGTGTTGCAATATGATTTTGGTGTTTTTTAAGGACTAAAATTATTCAAAACGTGATTTTGTATGAGGTTAAACTATGGTTTAAGTTTCCGAACTCTAAATCACCGAAAAAGTCTTAGGAACAAGCTTGCTGTCAATTCTGGAATTCTGGGCAGCGAGTCTTCATCATGGTCTTAAAAATAGTAAATGAACTTGGATTAAGATAAAAAAAATTATCCAGAAATTATACATCTTAAGGTTCACCGTGATGTATAATTTTGTGTCTTTTGGACTTTTCTTCTAGGAGATACAAATTGGTAAAGTCGGTTTAGAAGACAACAAAATAATTCTGATCAGAGTAAGGAAATTGGGCTACACGACAAAATATGTGTACTTTTCGTCTCTGAAATTATTTTTTCTGAACAATGGACATCTTAATGGTTCATATGGCACTGGTTTCATCCAAATATGATTTGTTTGGAATTTATTAAAAATGTTTGAAGTTGGGCCATAATTTCTGGATTTTCTGGAAAAATGATAAAGGGCTCGGTTTTAAAGGATAAAGCAAGGGTCTTTTTGGGAATACTAAAAATAAGGTGTCTTGGTGTTATTTAGGTATAAAACATACTTGGGAGAGCTAGCAGGCACATTAAAATTGTAAGACGGTACATACTCCACCAGGTAGTAACCACTTTACTCCGGCACTTTTATGTGTTTTGTTGTATGTGTTGCTTGCCATATATGTTTTTGTATTTGTGTTGCCAAATATGCATACAGAGCATGATTGTGATTGTGTTCCTTGTTAGTTCTCTATGTGTTTTGATGATGACTTACAATTGTAAGAAGATGCTATTGATTAAGTTCAAAGTAACTTATTCTTAAAAAATCATAGTTTGCTGATATAACTCGAGTTGACATTTAACAACTCGAGTCATGCATTGTACTTCAACTTTTCAAATGCTTCTTCACGATAACATATTTTTAAAAACTGATATAACTCGAGTCATTTAATGTTTAACTCAAGTTATGAAAAGTCACAGAGAGCTCATCTGATATGGTCTACTGATATGACTCAAGTCAACATATTTGAAATTCATTTCTATATGAAATTGTTGCTAGTATGACTCGAGTTACCCTACATGACTCCAGTCATCGTATTTGTAAAACTTCTATGTTTGAACATATTGGAGCAATAACTCGAGTTACTAATGCATGAATCGAGTTAGCCTAGTTGAAAATTCTTCTCTGTTTAAATCATATAGCTATGACTGCAGTTATAGTATGTGACTCGAGTTCAGTAACTCCAAACATCACTATATGACTCGAATCATCTATGTCAATATTTGAATTACTCATCTTCGTAATCTGCGAATTCATTGATTATACTTGGAATACTTTTTCTTATTGATTCTAACTATTCCTAACCAAGTTTAATCAGTTTGTTAATGAGTTTCAAACATGATTAACAAGTTTTAATCATCAAATTCTCATAAAGCAAATCTTGTCTGACGCATTAAATGCTGGAACAGAGACGAAGCATGAAAATGGAAAATGGACTTCTGAGCAATGATAAATCATTCCGGCCATTCCCAAACAACATTCTAATTGAGTCTCAACAGAAAAATCGAATGAAGAATGTCAACGGAGAATAACGGCTAACATCGAAAGAATATGAAGAGTCGGACTAACGTTCAAATTCAACGGATATATCCATTACTCTCAACGGCTCATTAATCCCTCTTCAACGGTCATTAATTACAACCATCTATAAAAGCCAGAAGCATCCAATTCTCCGACCACCGAAACTCTGCACATTCAATTAGCAACTTGAGCATTTATTGTTTCTACTCTTACAAACAATATCTTCAGATATTTTGATCTTCAGTGTTTATTAATCTGCTCTTTCAGAGAGTTCATTATTGATTATCAATCATTGTAAGAATCTCAAAGTATTGGGACTTTGGGATTGAGACATTTGATTACAACTGGTAAGGGAGAGTAAGTTCTAGTGAGAGAATTACTCCAAGAGTTACAGAGTGTGTAATCATTTGAGTTAGTGAAATCTCAGAGAGTCTGGGGATTGGATGTAGGTCGAGGATTTAGACCGAACCAGTATAAATCACTTGTGTTCAATCTCTCCCTATCTTACTTTGTTCATCTCTGTTTCATTAACTGTTAACAGAGTATTTTTTAGAAGAAAATTTTATATCCCCAATTCACCCCCTCTTGGTGATATTTTGTCTTTCATTTGGTATCAGAGCCAGGTCTTCTCTGAAGAGCTTAACATCTCGAGAAGGATCAATATGGACGGTATTCTACCTGACGGAGCTTCCATCAACAGACCACCCGATTTCAATGGAGAGCACTATTCCTTATGGAAAGCCAAATTCAAAGTCTTTGTTTTGGCTTCTGAATATGGTTTATGGGGAGTCTTCGAGATTGGAGACTACAATCCAACTGTACTAAAAAATGGTCTTAGAGTTCCAAAGCCTTAAGATGCCTATGATGACAATGATAGGAGAAAAATCATGCTCAACAGTAAAGCTGTCCTCATGTTGCAAAGTGCCTTAAGTCAACAGGAATATTTTTGTATCTGTACATTGCCATTTGCTAAAGCCATGTGGGATGCATTGGAGATAGCTCATGAAGGAACAATTGGAGTCAAGGAGAATAGAGTCAATACCCTCATGACCGAGTACGATCTTCTTCGTATGAAGTCTGGGGAATCCATTATCGAATTCCAATTAAGATTCACACATCTGATCAACCAACTTGCTGCACTGGGTAAACATTATGAACAACCTGTCCAAGTGAGGAAAATTCTCAATATCCTCAACAACGAATGGGAAGCTAATGCCACAGCCATCGAAGAAGCTCATGGAGAGTAGATGAGCTCTGTAGCAGCATTGTTTGGCAGCTTATCCGAATATGAAGGAAAGATCAAGTTCGGAAAAGGACTTGATGAGATCAGTGGCAAGAACAAAGGAATTGCCCTTAAAGCTGTCAAAGAAGCAAAGAAGTCAGATGATGATGATGAAGAAGAAGATGAATATGGAGAACTAGGTATGATGGTTCAGAGATTCTATATAGTATCTCATATTTAATTAAATAGATAGATATCATATCTCATATTTAATTTATAGAGATAAATTAAATCAGAAGGATTTAATTCGGATTAAATAAATAGATTAGATTAGATCTATTGGATAGATTTAATTAATATATTATTTTAATCCAAATTCAAATTTTAAGATTAATAAGGATTAATTTTGAATATAATACGTCGATTGAGTTTTGAAAACCTACTAGACATTTTGCAAGACGTATGAGAAAAGTCGTGAGAAACCCTAGAGAAAAAAGAGAGAGACGCGAAAATACTGAAGGCGCTAGCACGCTGCCGTCAGTGTTGGAGGCTATTCGTGTGGATACCGGTAGAGGGAGTGGATTCGCAGAGTCGGCTCCTGTTGATCGAACGTAGGTAGCCCACGAGAACGAATTGAACGAAACGCTCATGAGTTCACATAGGTACGGTTTCTAACGAACCTTGATCTAAACGTCGTTGATAGATCCTCTGATGGGATTCATAAGTTTTAAATGGATGAAAATCCTTCCGCTACGTGTATGGATCCCAACAGTGGCATCAAAGCCAGATCAACCGTGCGTTTAAATTGGGTTATCTATATGTGAATTCATGTGATTTATATATGGCTAAAACCGAATCTGTGTAAGCGTTTAAATATATATATATATATGCTAAAACCAAATTTGCTATGCATTTAATGTGATAGTTCGCGTTAGGGTTTCTACAGATAGCTAATCAGATTTTGGCAGCCGTTCTTGAATTGTTCAGATCAGATTTGCGGTAGGTTTCGTCAGGATCTGAATCATTCAAATCGGATGATCACGCTGAGGTTGGATACATTCACGCATCGATCATGCTTTGAAAGGTTCAGAATCATTGATCACGCTGGGATGTTAGGGTTTTGTCCTTCAACTTTGTTTTTCTGAATTGTCCAGATTCGACGATGGTCACGTGCTGACGCATCGTACACGTTCGAACATGCTCGGACGACTTGACCACGTTTAGACATTCAGATCAGACACGTTAAGGACGACCTTTTTTTCGTTCGCGCGACCATGCTCGGACAATGACTCTTTGGGGCTTGAAATTATTTTTTATGGCTAACTGTTCGTAGCGCGATAAATTTATCATAATATTTTCTTTCATAATTGCATGAATTAATATATGTTGTGATATACTTACAAATGTCGTTTGGGTATGGTGAACAACATGGCTCTAGAGTTTTACAAGTGTTGTAAATTTTCAACATGGCATGTGTGCCATGCCTCTATCTAAATATTCTTAATGTACATTCTCTTCTCATCTCACTCCCATCGTATGTTGAAACGAGGTTTCTCTTGATGTATTTCTCTTTTCTTATTTAGAGAAGTCCTCTCATTGGCTTGAGAGAATTTTAGGTTAGGTGAGCCATGTTGTGTCACGGTTTTAATTATGCTTTGATTTGATCACTGCATGATTAATTTAGAGTTTATATAAGATACAATAGTGATTGCATTCATATAAGTAAAATTAATAGGATTAATTAGATTATATCAATTATACCCTCTAAATAAAATCTTAAGTCATAATGCCATCAATAAATGAATACTTGTCAAAACCTAGATCGCCCATTTGTATGTTCCACCAAAGTGGATGCATTTGAGTTATCTTGGTGAGACAAGAGTGAGTAATGGTGATACTCAACATTCATTATTGTCTTGACTTAATTGAGATTATCAAAATGGTTTTGGATCTCAAGGCATTAGATGGGATTAAACATGTCAGGTTATCTGATGATCGAATCCCATAAAGATCTAAGAGTTACATGTGATGTAATTTGCAAAGAAGTTGCCTACCTAAATAACTTGATTTTAAGCGTCCTGCCAAAGCGAACTTAAATTTAAGCCAAATATGGATCTTAGCCCACTAATTATAATGAGGGTTATTAATTCAGTGGGAGATTACTAATAAACTTTGCATATCTTTTAATTGTAGAATCATATCGACTAGTAACACCGCTACATTATCACTGCATATCTTGGTTAGGAAAGTCTTTCTCAATGAAAGTTTTAGGCAAAGCCACTTACATCATAGGGATTAGGATCTATAGAGATAGATCCAAGAGGCTCATAGGCCTAAGTCAGAGCACATACATAGACAAGATACTGCATAGATTCAATATGGAGGATTCTAAAAGTGGTTACATGCCCATGTCTCATGCCAATAATCTCAGTAAGGATCTGTGTCCTAGTACACAAGATCAAAGTGACCGCATGAGTAAGATTCCATATGCCTCCGCCATTGGAATTATCATGTATGCCATGTTATGTACGCGACCGGAAGTGTCATTTGCCTTAAGTATGACCAGCAGATTTCAACAAGAACCCAGGGAGGGTCACTGGACTGCTGTTAAGAATATCCTAAAGTACTTGAGAATGACTAAGGACTTATTCTTGGTATATGGTGGATTGAATCTTAGATATGTCTAAAATTCACTGAATATTGTATTTAATCTAGGATGAATATATATATATATATGTATGTATTATTAAATTTGAAAATAATATAATAATATTATTTAATGGAGATTATAATATTATTATATAATATTTGTTTTGTATTTAATTTATTTGATAAATTAAATATCTAAAATAAATTGAGATATTGTATCTCATATTTAATTTTTGAATATAGATATCACATATCAAATTTAATTTGAATTGAGATATAGTATCTCGATTTAATTAAATAGATAGATATCATATCTCGATTTAATTTATAGAGATAAATTAAATCGAAGGCTTTTTGATTCGGATTAAATAAATAGATTAGATTAGATCTATTGGATAGATTTAATTAATATATTATTTTAATCCAACTTCAAATTTCAAGATTAATAAGGATTTATTTTGAATATATAATACGTCTAATGGGTGGCAGGTTAGAGGGATTCCTTTACTTAGTTACCTTTCCTTCATTATTAGGTCCATTTAGCTTGTATCAGAGTGAGCGCAACAGAGCATATAACCGGTTTGGACAATCTACAGTACTGGTAAAAGTAAAATAAACATAAATTAAAAGTCCCCGAAGGGTTAAGGGTACATTCATCCAAAAGTAAATACCAATAATGTACAGTCATCCCAAAAAGTTAAAATACAAAAGTGATAGGGCATTCCCTACTCTTCATCAGCACCATGGGTCCTACCTCGCCAGACAGGCACTTTGCTTCAAACTCGATCCCCTGAAGCTACAACAGCATCTGGAGTGCGATAATGGCCCAGAGTAACCATCAATACTCATGCACTAAATGTGTAATGCGTACGCATGCAACCATGTACTTATGTAAACACAGACAAGTATGCCAAATATTCCACAATATGCAAACAGTACACAAACACAGAAAACACATCTCTGATCCGTTGGGCCGCCTTACCAAGACAGGCCTCGGAAGCACAAATCTGTCTCCATTGAGTCGCCACGCAGGCAAATCCCGGTAGACACCATGAAAGAAGGAGCTTAATCACCAAGAGGGGGGTGAACTGGGGATTTTAAAAATTTTCTCTCGAAAGTGCTCTGTTTGTAGAATGCAAAATAGAGATGAATAGAGTAAGGGTAAGAGAGATTGAACACAATAGATTTATACTGGTTCGGTCCAAATCCTTGACCTACATCCAGTCCCCAGACTCTCCTGGTTTTTCAACTAACTCAAATGATTACACACTCTGTATCTCACGGAGTAATTCTCTCACTAAAACTTACTCCCCCTTACAAGTTGTAATCAAATATCCCAATCCCAAAGTCCCAATACTTTGAGATTCTTACAAGAGAATAATCAATAAAGAACTCTCTAAAAGAGCAGATTTATAATCACTAAAGATTGATATATCCGAAGATATTAACTCTTAGAGTAGAAACAATAAATGTTTTTAATCGCTAATTGAATGCGTAGAGTTTCGGTTGTTGGAGACTTGAATGCTTCTGACTTTTATAGATACTTGCATTTAATGACCGTTGAGGAGAGATTAATGAGCCGTTGAGAATATCAAATATATCCGTTGAGTTTGAACATTGCTCTCTCTCTTCGTATAGTCCGATGTTGCCGTTATTCTCCGTTGACATTCTTCATTCGATTTGTCCGTTGAGACTCAGTAAGAATGTTGTCTAGGAAATAGCCAAAATGCTTTTTGTTTGCTCAGAAGTACATTTCCTCTTTCATGCTTTGGTATCCGGTTCAGCATTTAATGCTTCTGACAGAAATTTGCTTTACGTAATCTCAAGTTTAAAACATGTTAAATATATCTGAAATACACTAGCAAACTGATTAAACTTAGTTAGGAACAATAATATTCAATTTCATCAAACACCTATCACTTAATCAACTGATATCAGATTGCGCAGACATAGATTCAAAAATTGACAAGCATGACTCGAGTTATGACTAGAGTCATTATTCAAAAAATATCATATGTAATTTAGATGACTCGAGTTGTAACTGGAGTTATGATTGAGAAACTTCAAACATAACGATATTGCGCTTTGATGACTTGAGTCATGATTGGAGTCATGTCTGAGAAATTTCAAACATAATCGATTTGTGCTAAGATGACTTGAGTCATGATTGGAGTCATGTCTGATAAATCTCAAATAGAATCAATTTGCGCTGAGATGACTTGAGTCATGACTGGAGTCATGTCTGATAAATTTCAAACAGAATCAATTTGCGCTGAGATGACTTGAGTCATGACTGGAGTCATGTCTGATAAATTTCAAATAGAATCAATTTGTGCTGAGATGACTTGAGTCATGACTGGAGTCAATATCAGACAGAGGCGAAAAACAATATGCTGACTCGAGTTATGTCAGGGATGGCTCGAGTCATTTTATCGGGAAATTATTTTGCAAAGTCTGAGATACATGGCTGACTCGAGTTGATTAATGATGACTCGAGTCATAAGCAATATTTTCAAATGTTTTCGAAGCTCAGTGACTTGAGTCATGACTAGAGTCAAAATGCAAAATTTTAAGTAATTGCAAAGCAAAGTCTAGATGAAATCTTTTTGGCTTGAATCAATCTTACAATTGTCAGTCATCATCAAAACACATAGAGAACTAACACACCGCCTGTTTCCGTTGAGTCGCCACGTAAGCAGACCCCGGCAGGCACCCTCAGCGCTAGGGACACAACCACAAACATGTTCTGTATGCATATTTGGCAACATATATAGAAAACTCATATGGCAAGCACAAACATACAACAAACACATAAAAGTGCGGGAGTAGAGTGGTTACTACCTGGTGCGGTGAACACTGCTTTTATTATTTCCTATGCCCGGTGACCTTCCCAAAAATACCCTTGACCTAAAAATGTCAAAATACATCATTTTTAGTGTTTACAAGAAATACCCTTACATTTTTCCTAAAATCCGAGCCCCATCAATATTTCTAGAAATTATGTGTTTCTGCCTTAACTTCAAGGATTTTTCATACATTATAAAAAAAATAATTTTTGTACAGGACCAGTTCCATTCGAACCATTAGAGTGTCTATTTTGTGGGAAAAATACTTTCAGAGGTCAAAAGTACATGTGTTGTGGCGTGGAGTTACCTTTACCGCCTTTGGTCCAGATTCGCGTCACTGTCCGTAACCCCTTTTTCAACTATTTACTTTTCCCTATATGCTTATCCAAAGTTATCATATTATATGTCTAAACTCATGCCCCACATGTCTAGTTTATGAAAATAGAATTTCAGCCCAAAAAGTTCTTTTACAGCTTCAAAAGCGTGCTAGAAGAGGTACTGCCTAGATTTCCAGAATCAGAGGTAAACTTAGTTTTAGGGGTTTTTCGGTATTTTGATTTCGGAAACTTAGACCATAGCTAAAACCTACACAAAAACGTGTTCCAGAACCACAGGAAACCTCAAAAATACATAAATCCAACCATAACACCCAGATCCTACCCTATACACGAAATTTCTTTAAAGAGAACTCAAGAAAACAAGGGTTTTCGGGTTACCTAGATTCAGTGAGTTGATGGATGTTCTTGAGATCTTGAGCTTGGAGTTTGACTATAGTGGAAGCTGATATTTCTCCTCTTGCTTCTGGAAATTCTCATCCTAGGGGTGAAAAAGAAGAGGTAAACATCTTTTTAATAAAGGTGAAATGAACCCAGTAAATTTTGGAATTAATCGGTGTAATTTCTAGCTGGTAGGGTGTAATTTGGATATGTAATTTTGGCTTAATCTCCAAGAAAATCTAGAAGATTCCAGAGGTGTTCAGGTGCTGCCAAGTGGCGCAGCCCCCTCCATAAAAATGCTGATCCTTATCTACTTTTGGGGGAAATTACACATTTGGCCCGAAACTTTCAGAATTTGTGATTTTGGCCCGGAACTTTTTAATAATTACCAGCTTTTTCCCCAAGCTTTTCACCTGGCCTAAAGGACCCTCCATGCGCCATTTGGGGCCAACCATTCAGCCCAAACCAATTTTTACCTATTTATTCCCATTTTGCCCTTTTTTATCCAAAACGTGGGACCCGCAGTTTGACTTTTACTCTAATTTCTTTTTCTTGCTCCCCAGGAAAACATTATAATGATTAAAGAGGGTGATGTGGCGCCTAATAGGGCCCAAAAATATGCTCTCCCATAATTTCCTTCTTTTTCTCACTTCCCTGTCCAGTTCCTGTTCATCCGGTACCCACCGGGCCTCGCCGGGTACACCGGTGCTTCTTTTTATACTTTTCCTCAACTTTTCCAAATATTTTTCCCTTGAGTGGACACTTAAATGTGGCGCCCTCCAATCCTCCCAGAGTGACCCCACATTTTTTGTATCCAATCCACAGGAAACCCCTGATTGGTCCCTATCGGTTCCGTTTCTGTCGGTAAATCGCCTGTGGGACCCGCATTTCAAGTTTGGGCCCGAATATGACTTAAATCACTTGGTTTTCTCTACTTCCTCATGAGGGATGAAATTCAACATTAAAAGGACAAGGAATTGACTATTTTTCCCTTGCTTTTCCTCATTTACCCCTGAAGTGACACGTGTCCCAGTGTGATCATTACTCTGACTCTTGCTTTTTGACCAGATGACTTTTCAGTGTTTCTTTCTCTCCCTATTTCCTCAAAAATGTAGGGGATCTTTATCTGTCCAAGAAATGTCACACTTCCTGAGCCGGGCTTAGTCGTCCACCTATTTTAGACTTGTTCTTGATTCTCAAGGTCCAACGTTCAGGATATTACATTTCTCCCCCCGTTCAATAAATTTCGTCCTCAAAATTTGGACATTTATACCTCGGGGCATCATTTTGACCACTCAATTTTTTTTAATATCCATGCTAATAGGATTTGCCACATAGTCATTAGGCAATAGTTTCACTCATTTTGGGGATGTGCATGCTCTCCAAGCACGTATCACAATCACACACTTCTCTCTTTTACCTTGTACCCAGGTGTAGTGCTTAATCACACAAGACCAACTGCCTGTTTTCACAACGCCTGGTTACACAAGCCTTACTACTTGTTCATTTTTCCACTTGGTCTATCATATACTAGCCTTCCGGCTTAGTCTATTATCATAGTGTGGGACTTTCTAGCCTTACTGCTTAGGGAATCACCCTAAGGTTTAGGCACCTCATCTTTCACTTGGTACAATTCAAATGTTTTGTTAGCCTCAAGATATACTCTAGACACACTGGTCTAAAGTTACCATGTTAATTAGTATTCCATACAATGCTAAGCAATTACAGGTCTTACAGTCTAGGGACACCGCCCCATGCCAACTCTCTCATCGAGTCTTACTGCCTTGAGCCTTTGCTCATTTATTACATATGAGCTTCATCAATTTTAAGCTCTCAGACTATTTCCCTTTTGCTTAGCACGGTAACTGGCAAATACCATCATATTTAACCAGTTCAGATTTGTAGACCATTTTGTCAATTTCTGTTCTTGGATCAACATAATAACCAACTGCACCGCTTTTCATTTCCACACAACAGCAATGACAGTCATATCACCGCTCACTATGCTGCATCATACTCAACATTTCAATTTTCAAATTTTCACATAATTGAAAATCTCTGAGGTCGCAGTACGTTTTCATAATCATACAAAACAATATTTTCTCATTTTCAAATTCAATCGCTGCCAGTTCAAATTTTCATGAAAACAATTTTCTGCCGGACTATTTTCAGAAAACATTTACTACCGGCATACATTAATGAGCGGGATTATTCATTTTACAACTTCAAAAGCTCTCGCCACTACTTCAACCTTTCGGTATAGCGGCGCATCCCAACTCTTTCATACACGAACCACTGAAGCGGTGATATACCTGTCGGCCAATGTGGGAGAGTTTACGTCCACAAGGGACCCAGTGCCGCACTGGCACGTACAACAATAAGCCACCCACCAGAATCCCATACCCGGGACAAGGACCATCGTCCAGGAGCCTTGCTCCAAACGCCTGCATGGGTGCCGGTCAGACAAGGCAAGACACGCGCCCTCACAGGGTGAAACTACTCGGATTGGGAGCACACCCTATTGGTGCGAGTATCAGCTCTACAAAACTAATCCCCTCAAAAGAACTTGCAACCATGGCCAGCGATTTCAAAATATTTTCAAAAACATCTGTCAAGATCCAGCAAACTGAGTATATCCACAATAGTGTCTGGCCTCTTCCAGTTCCGTACTGCTCCCAACACAACATAATTCAAAATTCAATTTCAAATCTGGGCCCCATCAGAACCCTACTTATGAGACAACATAGTTCAAGTACAATCATTTCAAATTGTTCTCTAATTTTGAAAAACATTTCATTTGGAAATTTAGTTCAGAAAAATTCAATTTCAAAATTTCATATGCATAGCAGGTGCATTGGTAAATTCAAAACTCAATTTTCACATATACCAGGAACCAGACAAGTGACATAGAAGGTCACCAACTCCAATTACATCTCGACTCTATCCTTGGCTACTCAAGCCATTCCAGAATAATGCCTGTGTCTCTTAGGCTTACAACCTTTTTGGTACTCTACCCGGTATTCCTGGTCTAATAGTTGTGGGGTTCTTCTAGTCTATGATCATACCAGTCACATAGGACTTAGGGTCTCTCATTGATCACATATCCAATTCAACGACCTGGAATCATACCATTTTAATAAGTCTTATTGCCCACTGTATTTTTGTATCATAGTTTCTCCTAATAATACATATAACACTGGAGCACCCTATAGCAATACCTCGATATCAAATAATCCCGTTGGGGTCGTTCTGTATATGTTCTCTTGATAATGATCCTACTCTAGATATAGTCGCATATGCAACTTCCCCTAACAGGTATTTAATCCACCTCTTTCTGAGAACCTACTAGCCGCTATCATATCTATAGCTATCTATCCTAATCATAAGACCGAAACCTGTGGCTATCGAGGTTCTAGCTATCAACCAATTCTCAGTCAAACACTTCTTAGGGGATATTCTATTTTCAAGATTTTTCCCTATGCTGATACAACAACTAACAACCTCAAAGTATCCCATATAATGTAGGTATTGTCCTCAAACATACCTCAAATAACACAGTATCGATCAGTATTATCAAGGGTTCTACTCTCCATCATTCTTTCTAAGGGAATATTATAAGATTAAAATCATTTCCTAGCAACTAGTAACCTCCAAATACCTCATGCATATGGGTACTGTACTCTAGTGCCTCAATGCATTCAGATTAATCAAACGCCTAAAGAATATCTCATTATCAAATCAGATCATTAGGTTTATCAACCTAATTTTAAAAGCTTGAACATACCCAATAAACATGCTACGATCATCATGATTCATAACCTATAACATTTAGTCGCTATCCTCAATTAACCTCAAATCCATAATTGTCAGATTTCCAATTGACTCCTAAAACCTTACCATCAATTAAGCTAAGGAATCGTATTACCTCAACCAAACCCAAAAAACAAACTAGGATCAGGATTCACAATTCCTAGTCTAAACCTCGAAACATTCAAATCACATCGACACTATTCACAGGGTTCTAGTTTCTACTTCAATCCATAATATCACAGGGGCATATCCTAATATCGTTCTATTATCTCGTATTACTCATCAATCCTCATAGCATCTCTAGGGATTACCAAATGTCATATCTCAAAGAATTCAGGTCTTAAATCATAAGATCTCACATTCCTATGGCACTTCGTAGAAGGTCACCCATCCCGAGAATTTATCTCGCCAAGCACGCTTAACTTTAAAACTCTGAGAGTATTTGGGGGTCTAACTCATATCATCAAAAGCCCTAGGGTTAGCAACAGAGTCTCTATTATGTGCCATCCCAACTATCCTCAAAGTATCAATCTTCCGGAGCTTGGACCCTGCTCCTTGGGTATATTTCTACTACTCTACTTCCTGATACGATAATTGGTATAATGCATTTCTATATCAGAGGTCCAGTTAGCATCAGTACCCATATTCGGGGTTGTCTCATTCATCTCTAAAGTCTTAACTTCTTGGAGCTTAACCCTTTTCCTTAGGGTATATGTCCTTTTGCTCCATTTGCCCAAAATTACTTCAGTACCCTTAACCATTCACCTTTTACCAGTACCGTCCAAACCAAGCTCTGATACCAAACTGTTACACCCCTACTGGCCTCACCCTTTCGAGTGGCGGGTTAGAGGGATTCCTTTACTTAGTTACCTTTCCTTCATTATTAGGTCCATTTAGCTTGTATCAGAGTGAGCGCAACAGAGCATATAACCGGTTTGGACAATCTACTGTACTGGTAAAAGTAAAATAAACAGAAATTAAAAGTCCCCCAAGGGTTAAGGGTACATTCATCCAAAAGTAAATACAATTAATGTACAGTCATCCCAAAAAGTTAAAATACAAAAGTGATAGGACATTCCCTACTCTTCATCAGCACCATGGGTCCTACCTCGCCAGACAGGCACTTTGCTTCAAACTCGACCCCTGAAGCTACAACAACATCTGGAGTGCGATAACGGCCCCCAGAGTAACCATCAATACTCATGCACTAAATGTGTAATGCGTACACATGCAACCATGTACTTATGTAAACACAAACAAGTATGCCAAATATACCACAATATGCAAACAGTACACAAACACAGAAAACACATCTCTGCTCTGTTGGGCCGCCTTACCAAGACAGGCCCTGGAAGCACAAATCTGTCTCCGTTGAGTCGCCACGCAGGTAGACCCCGGTAGACACCGCCTGTTTCCGTTGAGTCACCACGTAAGCAGACCCCGGCAGGCACCCTCAGCGCTAGGGACACAACCACAAACATGTTCTGTATGCATATTTGGCAACATATATAGAAAACACATATGGCAAGCACAAACATACAACAAACACATAAAAGTGCCAGAGTAGAGTGGTTACTACCTGGTGCGGTGAATACATCATTTTTAGTATTTACAAGAAATACCCTTACAATTTTCCTAAAATCAGAGCCCCTTCAATATTTCCAGAAATTCTGTGTTTCTTCCTTAATTCAAGGATTTTTCATAAATTCCAAAAAAAATCATTTTTGTACAAGACCAGTTCCATTCGAACCATTAGAGTGTCTATTTTGTGGTAAAACTACTTTCAGAGGTCAAAAGTACACGTGTTTTGGCGTGGAGTTACCTTTAACCCCTTTTTCAACTATTTACTTTTCCCGGTATGCTTATCCAAAGTTATCATATTATATGTCTAAACTCATGCCCCACATGTCTAGTTTCTGAAAATAGAATTTCAGCCCAAAAAAGTTCGTTTACAGCTTTTTAGAAGTGGTACTGCCCAGATTTTCGAGAGGTAAACTTAGTTTTAGGGGTTTTTCGGTATTTTGATTGTGGAAACTTAGACAATAGCTAAACCCTACAAAAAACCTTGTTCCAGAACCATTGGAAATCTCAAAAATACATAAATCCAACCATAACACCCAGCTCCTACCCCTATACACGAAATTTCTTTAAAGAGAACTCAAGAAAACAAGGGTTTTCGGGTTACCTAGATTCGGTGAGTTGATGGATGTTCTTGAGATCTTGAGCTTGGAGCTTGGCTATGGTGGAAGCTGATCTTTCTCCTCTTGCTTCTGGAAATTGTCGTCCTAGGGGTGAAAAATAAGAGGTAAACACCTTTTTAATAAAGGTGAAATGGACCCAGTAAATTTTGGAATTAATCGGTGTAATTTCTAGCTGGTAGGTTGTAATTTGGATATGTAATTTTGGCTTAATCTCCAAGAAAATCTAGAAGATTCCAGAGGTGTTCAGGTGCTTCCAAGTGGCGCAGCCCCCTCCATAAAAATGATGACCCTTATCTGCTTTTGGGGAAAATTACACATTTGGCCCGAAACTTTCAGAATTTGCGATTTTGGCCCGGAACTTTTTAATAATTACCATATTTTTCCCCTAGCTTTTCACCTGCCCTAAAGTACCCTCCGTGCGCCATTTGGGGCCCACCATTCAGCCCAAACCAATTTTTACCTATTTATTCCCATTTTGCCCTTTTTATCCAAAACGTGGGACCCGCAGTTTGACTTTTACTCTAATTTCTTTTTCTTACTCCCCAGGCAAACATTATAATGATTAAAGAGGGTGATGTGGCGCCTAATAGGGCCCAAAAATATGCTATCCCATAATTTCCTTCTCATTGACCCCACATTTGTTGTATACAATCCACAGGAAACCCCTGATTGGTCCCTATCGGTTCCGTTTCTGTCGGTAAATCGCCTGTGGCACTCGCATTTCAAGTTTGGGCCCGAATATGACTTAAATCACCTGGTTTTCTCTACTTCCTGAAGAGGGACGAAATTCAACATTAAAAGGACAAGGAATTGGCTATTTTTCCCTTGCTTTTCCTCATTTACCCCTGAAGTGACACGTGTCCCAGTGTGATCATTACTCTGACTCTTGCTTTTTGACCAGATGACTTTTCAGTGTTTATTTCTCTCCCTATTTCCTCAAAAACGTAGGGGATCTTTATCTGTCCAAGAAATGTCACACTTCTTGAGCCGGGCTTAGTCGTCCGCCTATTTTAGACTTGTTCTTGATTCTCAGGGTCCAACATTCGGGATATTCTCAGGCGCACACAAGAATAGCCCAACACGAGCAAAAGTTTCCAGATTCATTGAATCTTATATATGTCTAAGATTTAATGAATATAATATTTAGTCTAGGATGAATATATATATATATATATATCAAATTCGAAAATAATATAATAATATTATTTAATAGAGATTATAATATTATTACATATTATTTGTGTTGTATTTAATTTATTTGGTAAATTAAATATCGAAAACAAATTGAGATATTGTATCTCAGATTTAATTAAATAGATAGATATTATATCTCAGATTTAATTTATAGAGATAAATTAAATCAGAAGGCTTTTAATTCAGATTAAAATAAATAGATTGTTGGAAATTATGCCCTAGGGGCAAGTCATTGTACTTTAAACGTTAATGTCATTTAAAGTATTCTCCTTTTATTTTTCATTTCATTTGCATGTTTATAGTGATAACTGTATCCCTGGATATATCTTATAGATTATCCTAAATGTCCCTGGTCAGAAATGTACGCGGGAGCGAAGATGAAATAAGACCAGTATGACTTTGATGAGTATGGAGATATGAATCAAAGTCATAGGCACTTGTAAGAGTACAAGGTGCTGGACCGACCCACTATGAGAAAGCTGCATGAATTAAGTCTTAAGCTTTTCTCATGTATAACCGCGTCACAACTCCCTTTGACCTGAGATCATCATGGATTCCTACATGATGAGTCGCTACTCTTTGACCTAGTCAAAAGTCACCTTTGACCGGGTGATGATAAAGGCTTGGATCGGGATTAGTGGTTTTCATGCAGAGGAATGTGAATGGTCAATATGGAATTTGCCCCTTACATTTGTAGAGAGATAATACTGGGCCCCTCTATGAGTGAGTCTGAGAAATGTATGGCCATACTACGATGGAAAGGAGTTTGCATTTCAATTGTTAGGCTACTCAAGAATCGAGAAAGTAATGGTCAAGAATTGGAAGTTGACATTATCCATGCCTCATCCTTGACCAAATTATCGCGTGACAAAAGGGACGTAACATGGTTGTACGATATGTTGTATCGTATCATCGATCCCCATATGAATTGGGTAGTCGCAATGTCTTGCAAGAGGCCGCTTGCGACTTGTGGGCTGGTACAGTATTGGCCTACTGCCAATCTCATGTGGGCTTGTAGGGTCGCACATAAGAATAGCCCAACACGAGCAAAAATGTTCAGATTCATTGAATCTTAGATATGTCTAAGATTTAATGAATACTGTATTTAATCTAAGATGAATATATATATATATATATATATTAAATTCAAAATTTATAATAATATTATTTATAATAATAATATTATTATATATAGTTTTTAATTTATTTGACAAATTAAATAACTATAATAAATTGAGATATTGTATCTCATATTTAATTTTCGAATAAAGATATAGTATCTCGGGTTTAATTAAATTGAGATATAGTATCTCATATTTAATTAAATAAAAGATATCATATCTAAGATTTAATTTATAAAAATAAATTAAATATGTAGGCTTATAATTCGGATTAAATAAACATATTAGATTAGATCTATTTGATAGATTTAATTAATATATTATTTTAATTCGAATTCGAATTTCAAGATTAATTGGATTAATTTTGAATATTTGAATACGGCTTATTAGGGTTTTAGAAACCCTAAATAGATATTGATGTAGTCGTATTAAGAAGACGGATGAATTAGAAAAGCCGCGAGAAACCCTAGAGAGAAAAGAGAGAGACACGAAAATACAGAAGGCGCTAGCACGCTGCCGTCGGTGTTGGAGGCTGTTCGTGTGGATACCGGTAGAGGGAGGAGATTCGCAGAGTCTGCTCCTGTTGATCGAGTAGGTAGCCCACCGACCAAGTTGAATGTAGGACACTCACGAATTTCGCATAGGTATTGTTTCTAACGAACCTTGATTTAAATGTCGTTGATGGATCCTCTCAATGGGATCCATAAGTTTTATTGGATGAGAATCCTTCCGCTGCGTGTACGGATCCCAACAGTGGCATCAGAGCCAGATCAACCGTGCGTTTAGATTGGGTTTTCTATATGCGAATACATGTGATGTATATATGGTTAAAACCGAATCTGTTTTATGCGTTTGAAAAGGTAGTTCGCATTAGGGTTTCTACGATAGTTAGTGAGATTTTGGTGGCTCTTTCTAAATTGTTCAAATCGGACTTGACCATGCTGGGGTCAGACGATGGTCTGAAACGTTCAGACGTCGCTCACGCTTGGGAACGTCGGTTATGCAGGGGTCGAACACGTTCAGACATTTAGGAAACGTTGGGCGACGCTGTTTGAACATTGGTTGGACACGTTCGAACATGCTAGGGACGTTAAGGTTTTGGGGCTTTTGTTTTTGAACTTGTTTTAAACAGAAGTTTTTAATTTTATGAAACAATCTTTCCAAAACAATTTGATGTTTTCAAAAGCTCCGGGGGGCGTTGCCCCTTGACCCCGCCCGCTAACCCACGGCCCCCGCAAGGGCGCTGCCCCTTGACCCGGCCCGCTAACCGGCTAGAGGGACCGCCGTAGGGACCGGCTGACTGTTCGTAGCGCGAGAATTTAAATCATGATATTATATTATATATTATATAATATAATATAAATTAGAGAATTTAAATCATGATATTTTATTTCATAATATATGAATTAATATATGTTGTGTTTTACCTTTCAAATGTTGTTTGGGTATGGTGAACAACATGGCTCTAGAGTTTTACAAGTGTTGTAAATTTTAAATATAGCTTGCAAGCCATGCCTCTCTCTAAATATTCTTGATGTACATTATCTTCTCATTTCTCTTGATGTATTTCTCTTTTCTTATTTAGAGAAGTCCTCCCATTGGCTTGAGAGAATTTTAGGTTAAGTATGAGCCATGTCGTGTCACAGTTTTAATTATGTTTTGATTTTATCACTACATGATTAATTTAGAGTTTTAATTGTGATTTGATTAGATCAGTCATAATTAATTTAGAGTTTTAATTATGATTTGATTAGATCACTCATGATTAATTTAGAATGTTAATTAAGATTTGATTAGATCACTTCTGATTAATTTAGAGTTTATATGACATACAATTGTGATTGCATTCATATAAGTAGAATCAATAGGATTAATTAGATTATACCAAACATACCCTCTAAATAAAATCTTAAGTCATAATGCCATCAATAAATGAATACTATTCAAAACCTAGATCGCCCATTTGTATGTTCCACCAAAGTGGATGCATTTGAGTTATCTTGATTAGACAAGAGTGAGTAATGGTGATACTCAACATTCATTATTGTCTTGACTTAATTGAGATTATCAAAACGGTTTTGGATCTCAAGGCATTAGATGGGGTTAAACATGCCAGGTCATATGATGATCGAATCCCATAAAGATCTAAGAGTTACATGTGATGTAATTGGCAAAGAGGGTTCCTACCTAAATAACTTGATTTTAAGCGTCCTGCCAAAGCAAACTTAAATTTATGCCAAATATGGATCTTAGCCCACTAATTATAATGAGGGTTATTAATTTAGTGGGAGGTTATTAATTAAACTTTGCATATCTTTTAGTTGTAGAATCATCTAGACTAGCAATACTACCACATCATCAATGCGATCAGTCCTTGAGAAGGACGAACTCGATGAGACAAACTTTCTTGACATGTTTGGGAACTTAAGAATTGATCCTAAACACGAAAGAAATGAGTATCTCATCGATCAAACCATTCCTGACGAGCCTACAGCCACTGATCCAAGAGCTCTCACTGATGCTTATACGAAGCAAGGATGACTCTACGGATGCAAGATGTTTGATGCCTGCCACTATGGTTCCAGACCTCGATAGAGATCTAGAACACGTGGAGGCCTCTGAGATGATTGTTCATCCTATAGAAATGTTCCAGCAACAGGCAAGGCAAGAGATGTATGAGACCATAAAGGCCTTATATTCCTGATAATTGAATATTTCATACACTTCTTTTTATCTCTTGATTAATAATTTAGGACTCTTTAGTTAATAAATAATGGCTTTTATACTTATTTGGGCTTTGGGCCTTTTATTATATTTTAGCCATTTTTAATAATAAAATTCAGTTTTATATTGCTTCACTATTCCTACCATAACTCTTGAACCGGACATCGGATTTGCCTCATTTTTGTTTCATATTTCGGATGATTCAGAGAGCTACAATTCTTATGAAGACATGAAGGGAAAATCGGACAAGAGGGTGGTCGATTTTGGAGCCGAAGTCGGAATTTTAATTGGGCTTGAATTTGTAATTAAAACCCGTTTATTTTATTATTTTCTGTTTTGGGCCTGAATTGGATTGGAGCCCCATTTTCGTTTTTCCATTTTAGGTTAAGTGTGGCAGCAGCCACAAACAGATTATTATTCACGTTTTTAGACTTTGGTGGATCAAAATAGGAGTTTTCAAATTCTCTCAAGTGTTCTTCATGTTCTTCGTGTTCTTCGCGTTTTTCATCTTTTCTTCTGCGTTTTGCTTAGTCATGCTCGGCTAAGTTTACGTGGTTAACCTATGGATTAAGGGTTCCAAAAATCCAGAGGACATGCGCTTCATTCGGTAATCGGAATCGTCTCTGTTTATTTTAATCGGATCCGATTATAATTGCGGATTAGGTATTAGATTTAATACCTAGATTGATATCCCAAGGACATAGGTCGGACCGGGTTCTGAGAGAGCATTGTGCGATCGTACAGCGAGCTCGCCACGTGTTTGATCAAATGCTAGACGATCGTCTAGTCGAGGGATTATCTGGACGAACGCAGAGATCTCGGTTCGTCCAAAATCAATCACGAGTTTGATTATTATCTGTTTGTCCGATGAAGGTTATGGAATCCCTATTCTGGGTTAACTATTTTTAATCTTTTTAATCCGTTTCTGCATCTGCATATTTCGTTCTGTTTAGTTTAATTTCGTTTTCAATATGTTTAAATCAAAAACCCCCAATTTGTTATTATTCTTTTTCGTTTGATTTAAACCCACTGCAAATTCCTTGAGAGAAACGACCCAGGTTACATTATATTGCAAATCTTTTTCTAATATGGTATTTTGGGAGATCACGGCAAATCTCTGTCAATTCCTACAAGATGGCTGAAGGTGCATCAGTTAGTCCTCATGTGTTCTAACATGAAAGGCTACATTGATAATCTTGAGAGGCTTGGATTTCCCATTAGCCAGGAGTTAGCTACAGATATGATCTTGAACTCACTCCCGGATAGTTATGACTAGTTTGTCATGAACTATAACATGAACAACATGGAGAAATCAATTTCTGAATTGCATTGGATGCTTAAAACAGCTTATCAGAGCATTGACAAGAGGCCCAACACCGTTTTGATGGTTTAGAAAGGAAAGAGTATGAAAAGAAAGGCAAGGGAAAAAGATGCGGTAAAAGCTCAGCTGGTAAGACCAATGAGTCAAACATGCCTGAATTTAAGCCTGTAGCCAAAAAGGCAAAACCTCCGAAGGATGGGGTCTGCTTCTTCTACAATGAACTTGGTCATTGGAAGAGGAATTGCAAACTCTACATCAAAGATCTGGAAAAGAACAAGAAGGATAGTGAGGCTATCACTTAAGGTATCTATGTCGTAGATATTTACTTGTCTACTTCCTCAACATGGGTATTAGATACCCCATGTGGTTCTCATATTTGTATAAATGTGCAGGGTCCCAAGAACAGTAGAAAATTGAATGGATATATCTATGACATAACTATCAAAAGGATCAAGTCAAATCATTTGAATTTGAACTACCTATGGCATTGTCGTCTATGCCATATAAATGAGAAACGCATTTCAAAAATCAGTCACAGATGGATTTCTTGACTCATTTGATACATGAAAGTCTTGTTTATTGGAAAGATGACAAAAGCACCTTTACTAGGAGTAGAAAAAGGCCCACTGATTTATTGGACCTCATACATATAGATGTTTGTGGACCAATGAATACATCTACCAAAGGAGGTCATTTGTACTTCATTATATTTATAGACAATTTTAGTAGATATGGTATTTCTATATAATGAAATATAAGTCTAAATCTTTTGAAACATTCAAAATATTCCAAAATGAAGTGCAAAACAAGTTTGGCAAAACAATTAAGGCACTTCGATTTGATCGGGGTGGTGAATATTTAAGCCAAGAGTTCCTTGACCATCTTAGGAGTTGTGGGATCATCTCACAACTTACTCCTCCAAGAACACCTCAATGGAATGGTGTTTCTGAACAGAGGAGTCGAACTCTATTAGATATGGTTCGATCTATGATAAGTCAAAAAGATCTTCCACCTTCCTTTTGGGGCCATGCCCTAGAAACAGTTGCGCTTACACTAAATCATGTTCCGTCAAAGGAAGTTCAAAAAACACCATATGAGATATGGACTGGGAAGAAACTCAATTTGTCATTTCTTAAAATTTGGGGATGTGAGGTTTACGTTAAACACCAAGGCTCTGATAAATTATTATCCAGATCCTCAAAATGCCTTTTTGTGGGCTATCCTGAGGAAACTAAAGGATACTATGTCTATACTCCTACCGATCACAAAGTGTTTGCTATCCGGAATGGTGTCCTTTTGGAGAAAGAGTTCATCTCTAAAAGAACTAGTGGGAGTAAGGTGTACCTCGAAGAAGTTCGAGAGCCACAAGACGACATAGAACCACAGATGGAAAACAGAGAAGACTCACAACAAGTTGATGAGCCTACTCTAGTAACACAAGGCCCATGAAGGTCTGATAGAACACGGCTACAGCCTCAGAGATATGGATTTCTGATTAATGGAAGTCGTGATGTTTTGCTGATTGACTAGAATGAGCCAAATACCTATCGAGAGGCCGTGGTGGGACCAAACTCCAAAAGATGGCTTAATGCCATAAAGTCTGAAATGCAATCCATGTACGACAATAAGGTATAGACCTTAGTCGATCCACCTGAAGGTGTAAACACTGTTGGGTGCAAGTGGGTTTTCAAGGTGAAAACTGACATGGATGGCAAAGTAAATGTCTTCAAGGCACAACTGGTCACAAAAGGATTCACTCAAACTCATGGTGTCAACTATGATGAAACCTTTTCCCCAGTTGCAATGGCCAAATCAATCAGGATCCTTCTTGCCATTGCATCATATTATGACTTTGAAATATGGCAGATGGACGTCGTTGATGGATCCTTCGATGGGGTTCGTAAGTTTTAAATGGATGAAAATCCTTCCGCTGCATGTACGGATCCAAACAACTCCCTCATTAGTCAAACACTTTTACCATAATATGTCTATGGCTGATGTGGTAGACAAGAAGGGTAGAGTCATTGAGGATAAGTGTATCACATCTGTGATCAATTCACTTCTGTTCATTAAAAATCCTCTACCTGTGCCTCACATTACATATGACAAAGATTTTTTTTTCAAAATCCTTAGGCCTGGTGAACCACTTGAAGGTGAACTTAAGTTCTCTCCTGTTGATATGCCTCCCACTCATAGAGCCTTATGGTACATATATTCCAGAAACCTAGTTCAAAAAGGCAAAAACTTTACCCATTTCAATTCTACTAACTATGACCTTTTTGCGTCTCTGATAGACAAGGTACCTTTCAACATAGGTCACTGGGTCTATCAAGAGATGAAAAGGTTCAAATTTGAGTCTTCTCGTATAGCCACAATTCCTTTCCCCAATTTGGTGTCTCTTATCCTATACACCAATAATATTTGGTATCTTGACCTCTTTGAAAAACCTGTCAAACCCCAAATGTTTGGTCAAAGCCACTTGAATTATATGAAAATATCTTTTCAAGAAGGTTCAGGGCAATCTAGAGCTCCTTCTAGATCCAGAGCATCTGTCTCTAGGCCACTTGAAGCTCAATCATCTCCTGCACCATATCAGTCTCAACCTGATCCTCAGTCATCCAACCTTAGTGCCACAATCAAGCATATTGTGGAAAAGGCTATACAAGAATCCTTTGGGACCCTTCAGACCACTTTGACAGCTCAACATTATGAGCTTTCTGAGAAGCTTGAATCTGAGATCAACAAATTTATAGAGAAGGTTACCACCACTCAAGCTGAGAAGAGTGAGCAAATAGACTCCATGGATGAGAGGTTGGCCAATGTTGAAGGCCATTTTGAGGATCTTGGTGAAAGTTTGAGAGCATACACTTACTGTACCAGACACTGGACTCCAAGCTCTCTAAGTTGCTAAAGGATGAGGATGTTGCTGATCCATCAAGGATGGTTCCCTCTCCCAGACATTCCCCCATTCTCTCTCCTCTTCACCATTCACCACCTCACTTCTCTCCACCTCCTCCTGAATCCACTCCAATATTACCCACTCCTCCCTTTTCTGCTCCTTATATTTCCTCTACTACTCCTACTATCATTATTCCTTCTTCTCAGGCCTTAACTGCAAAACTCTCCTCTTCTTCTGGTGACACTGCGGACCTTTTTGATGAGCACTCCTCTGGTACTTCCATTTCCCAACCTCACTCTCCTAAACCAAACTCACCTCTACCTCTTACTTCTCCATTTGCACCTTCATCTCTCACTCTCCCCATATACTCACCCCTGCCTATTCTTCAGGCCTTGCGTGCTTCCCTGGCCTCTGATACTCCCATTTTGCCTGATGACAAAGGGGGAGAGGAAGAGAAAAGCGAACTTGCAAATAATGGAGAAGATGTGAAGAAATGAAGATGAAGTGCTATGTCCTAGCAGTTGTTGTTTGTTTGTTTGTTTTTTGTTTCTTGTAATTGCTATGTCTTAGTAGTTTACTGATGAACTATGGTTTTCTGATATACTTTCATATTGCAATAGTTCATTTTGTTAGTTTCGGAATTTTGATGATTACAAGTTCTAAGTTATTGAATTAGGATGTGTATGTTTGAATTATAGCTTGCTCGAGCAAGGGTTAGCTCATGCCTGAGCATATCCAATATAATAGCGTGTTCAAGTGTTTCAGAGAATCATGCTCGAGCAGGGAAACTATGTTGGCCGAGCATTATCGGGTTCAAGGTGAAGAAATGCAAATTGGAAAGCTATGCTCGAGCATAATATTTGACATGCCCGAGCAACATCGAGTCAAAAGCAAATTGGAGAATCCTACCCGAGCAGACTAAAAAGCATACTCGAGCAACATGTTGGAGCAAAGGAAAAAGAGTGCCCGAGCATCAACATGTTTAGCAGAAAATACCAAACAAGGAGAGGCTTGCCCGAGCATGAAAGATTTTTTGCTCGAGCAACATGCTTGAGCAGAGGTAAATGTATGCTTGAGCAACGTCGCTTTAATTTTATCTATCGCCTCTGTATGACTCGTGCCCGAGCATGGAAAATGTCATGATGCTCGAGCAAAAATAAAACCTTGCTCGAGCAGCACTGTTTCAAAATGATCTTCTTGCCTCTATGTAAGGTTTGCCCAAGCATGACCTTATAGCTTGCTCGAGCAACAGCGATATAAATTGTTTTTTTTCAAAAAGGCGTAAGAAGAAGCATGCCTGAGCAAGTCAAGATCCTTGCTCGAGCATTAGGTGATCACTAAGCTTCTCAATATATTTTTCATGTTAATGCTCGAGCACGTCATGTAAGATTGCTCGAGCATGATCACCCTGCTTTCAAATCACCGTATGCGAAAACTATAAATCACTGTGTTTAATCTCATTACTTCACAACGTTACTCATTACTAATCCTAATTGCCTTTAATCAGTTTGTTAATGAGTTTAAGATGATTTTATCATGGATTAAACAACATATTAGCAGAAAGCAAATTGTGTCAGAAGAGCATTAAATGCAGTTGCCAAACCGGGTGATAATCTCTATAACCAATACTCTGATCAATGTAAAGCTTTCACTGCTATTCCGTCTGCGCCATTAAATGCTATCTCTCAACAGACACACCAAACAGAATAAAGAATATCTGCGAAGGACAAAGGATTTATATCAAATGGATCCAGTGAAGTTTCATCTTTCTAACGGACACATTCAAGACACTCAACGGCTATTCTTCAAAGCTTCTTCAACGGTCTTTAATTGCAACATCTATAAATAGACGAAGCATTGAATTGGCCACCTACCGAAACACTATGCATTCAATTTGAACTTATTGCAATCTGCTGTTTCAACTGTTTCATTAATATCTTCGGATATTTTGTTGTACTTCAGTGTTTATCAATATTTACTCAGTGAAGAGTTCTTAAACACCATTTAATGCTTTTAGTTGTCAAAATCTTAAGGTTGTGGAACCTTAAGTGTGGGTGTATCAATTACAACTTGTAAGGGGGCACTAGTGCAAAAAAGGGCTTTAAGACCGCCTCATTTAGACCAGACATTCGACGCACCGGTCTTAAAGGTATGACCGGTGGCAGTTTTGTAAATATAAAGAACTTTGTATACCAGATCATTTTTTTCATAGGTCTTAAATATATTATTCAGACCCGTTAAAAAACAAGCCGGTCTTAAAAATGTTATTAAAAAATATTCAAATATCAATTACTTTATGGAGAAATCTCACACAAAGGACTAATATTTTCTCGCAAAGTCCAAAATAATAAGGAAAAATTTAAATATAAAGGTAATAAATTTTTAAGACTAGACATATTTAAAAGCCGGTCTTAAAAGTTATTCTTTTAAGACCGGACATAAAATGCGGCCGGTATAAAATATAGAAAAAGAGTGCGGATAAAAAATTAATTACTTTAAAGACCAGACCATAATATGACTGGTCTTGAATATTAATTATTAAGACCCTCTCTTTTTATATCTTGTCTTAAAGATGAACCGCCAAATAAACATTTCTTCTCGTGAAAGCTTTTGTTACTCTCACTGAAGAACCTCTATTCATATTGCGAAACCCTTCTTGTTGCATTACCTCTCTTCCTCTCTCGAAAATGAACGGTGAAAACGATTCTATTTGTGTTCCGGGAACGCCAATTACTGGTGTGACTGGTGTGAGTGAGAATGAACCCTCTTCATCTCACAATGAGCCTCGTAACCGCCCTGCACGCCGTGGTAGAAGAGGCACACGAATGATGGATGTAACCCTAAGTCGGACTTTCGGGTCAAGGAAATTTGGAGATTCAGTTTGATGAAAAGTTGGAACCTTTCGGTCCCAAGAAATCCAAATATACTAGTTTTGTTGGCTATCTAGCACGCAGCAAGGTTAGCATCTTGACAGATGAGTGGCAAAATGTGGATGTTCGCTCAGTAAAGGATCCTATTTGGGACACTATCCGGCTTACATACACTGTTCCTGACTGTCAGAAGTTGAAAGACAAGACATTGTCTTATTGTGCTGATCAGTGGAGGAAGTTTAAGACCTTTCTAGCTAACAAGTATATTTTTTCCGAGGTTCAGCCTCAAGAAAATGATTGGGACAAGTACACATTTATTGATTAACAAACTTGGCAACAATTTGTTCAACTGCGGACCACTCCTGAAGCTCTGGTGAGTTCATATTTAGTTTTGTTTGCCTTTTTGTGTGCTTATTAACCTATGCGGATATGTGAATGTTATTGTGTTCATCTAATCCTATTAGTTAAATGGTTTTGTGTGTGAATAGAAGTATACATTTCCTGCCTTTGTCTATGCAAGTTTGATATGTAAACCCTGAAAAGGTAAAATACTAAGAAGGTAATTAGGGAAATAATAATGGCATAAGAGTCAAGCCATTATTATAGTCTTAGTTATGTTATAGTAGGTAGTGGTTAGACATTGTTGTTAGTTAGTTAGTTAGTATGTTAACTGTGTAATGGTTTTGGTGCAATTTGTTATTGGGCCTTAAGAGTCAAGCCTCTAACTATATGTAAGAGGTTAGTCTAATATGTGTAGGAACCATTTATGATGAATGAATGAATTGACTGAGTTGGCAGCATTTCTGCAACTCCCTTTCCTCTGTTTCTCCCAATTTCTTCTACAATTCTACATCTTTCTTAAATAAAATGTTGAAACTTGATGAAGTGAATTTGACTAATGTTTGACGTTCATATGAAGCAGAAGTTCTCTGATTTCTGTTAGTGAGATGGCTAGAATTCATAATTAATAGTTTTTTTCAATTCTGATTCACAGAAAAGAAGGGAACAAACACAGGAGATAGGGAGAAAGAATGATTGCCCGTATAGGGCTTCTCGCGGCGGATATGAAATGGCCGAAAAAGAATTGATGGCGGCCGAGCGGAAGAGATTGGAAGATGAAGCCGAATTCAATCCTTCTGCGATTGTTGATCAGTCATCTCCAATACGTTGCGAGGAGTTGTGGTTGCATATTCGGCAAAAGCCAAGCGGCGCCTACACGAGTGAACAAACTCGTATAGTTGCTGAAAGAATTGTAAGTATCATTATTGTTATTTATTAGTTACTAAACATGTTTCATTACTAAGCTTCTCGTTATCTATATCTTACAGGAAGATCTTAAAAAGAAAGAATACTTTGGTAAATCCAAACGCCACAAACAAAGTATGGTTACCCAGGAGGAGATGAAACAGACACTGGCCAAAATAAGTGATGAAGCAGCGGCTAAAGAAGCAGTGTTTCAATCCCAGATGGAACAGACGCTGGCCAAATTAAGTGAGGAAGCAGCAGCTAAAGAAGCAATGTTTCAAGCTCAGATGAGCCAGATGAAGGAGGAAATGAATCAGATGAGGCTGCTTTTGAGCTCTCGTCCAGAGAGCAGTGTTCTCGTCACACATTCACCTGCACCTATGCAGTAGAGCATTAAAGGGAGCTGCATTGTTGGATAGTCATAGCAACCTTGTTGCCTATATGTGGAAAAACCTCATAGACTATTAGTTGCAAAAGGGACTGTCCACAACTTGGGATCAACTGTACACCACCAACAAATGGCTGATGATGAAGTCAGAGTGTCAGTTGAAAAGGTGATCGTTGATGCACCTCTCCCTCTCCCAACTGGTGAGCTGAAGCTTGTGAGTGATGTCAAGGGAACCTTCATCTCTTGGTCAGTGAAGCTTGTACATGTCTCTACTCCTCCTGAAGCTTCATCCCCTCCTCCTCAGATTCCATCCCCTTGTCAAGCTGCATCCCCTCCTCCTCAAGTTCCATCCCCTATTGCTAATTTGACTGCCAAGGAAAAAATATCCGATTTCGTAAATAAAGGATATTTTAAAGATAAATCGTGGCCTGTCAATAAAGTAGTAGGCCTCCCTCATCCTGAAGATGTTTACCTTGATAGCGTAGATGTAACGTCCCTGCTGGTTCCTGGACAGGAGCTTTCATCTGCAATTGTTCAAATGTTTATGAAGTAAGTATCTTCTTCTATGAGTATATAATTTAAATGCATCGTTTAAACACACATACATATGTACTAATTCCGTGATCGATGTCATTATTGTATGTTCATGCATCAAGAATTGGTTGAACAGGGCAAAATCAAGGATTTTGGATTCTTGTGCCCAGTCTATGCAAGTACAACATCCTTGGAGTTGAGATAAGAATACATGTCAACCAGGGTGTGTGAAGTGATAAGAAAGGTGTACGTGTTTCCATACTACCACAGGTACATATCACAATTCTTGTATGCAATTCACTTAATATAATTCTGCTACATATATCACTGAGTACTTTACTGCTATGAATTTTAATCCGCCACTGGCAGTTGGTCCTCATGTGCATGGAGGATAATAAAGTTATCTTCTTATGCTCCACTCACAGTGAGCCAGAGCCTATATTGACGGAGAGCATCAACAAGTAAGCATGTTATTTTGATTCTCTTGTCCGAAATCTCTACTGTGAATTTTCAGTGAACATTATTGATAAATTTGTGATTTTGATCATAGTGCCATGAGGACCTTCCAAATCGAGGTAAACAAAAGGCGTGGGTCTCAGGCCACTTATCCTAAATGGTACAAACCACATGTTAGTACATATCTGGACACTGGCACACTGCCTTGTGAACTTGGTTAGTAAGCTATATATGCGAGCTCTTATATATATTTCTTGTTCGTTTTAGACCCATCGGCAACCAACGGGGTCCAACTTATGTGGCCTGTACGTCATGAAACACATGTATGATGTTATCACGGGAGGAACGACAAACTTAACTGCAAAGGTAAATGTATTGATGTTACATATTATGGCTGAATTCAGTTTCTGGCTTAATGTAACATATGAAATATGCACGCAAGTTAATTCAATTTCTGTCTTTGATGTTACAGAGGTTTGCCAGACCTGCTCCCTTTCCTGATGATGAAGTGGAGGACATACGCAATGTGTTTTGTGAATATCTATATGACCTAATTAAGTCATAAATTCATTTGTAAAATATACGCACAATGTGTAATTCAATAATAAATTTTTATATTTTTTTGAAGAAATTCGTTCATTCATTCTAGATATGTAGTGTTTGAAATTTGAGGTACATGATGTTGTAAATGAGAAAAAAAAGAGACGATCTGAAAGTCCGTTGCAAAAAGTCTTCGTTTATTTCTAAAAATATGGCGAGACCTTTGACAGAGATTTGCTGTATCTCCCAAAATAACCAAGTTCGAAAATGATTTGCAGAAATAGGGAACCTGGGTCATTTCCCCAACGAATTCACAGTAGATTTGAATGGACAGTAACAGTTAATAGAAACAGTAAAAATTGGGGTTTTTTGGTTCAAACAGAATTAAAACAAAAATAAACAGAAATAGAATGAAATAAACAGAAACAGATTAAAATCGATCAACCCAACATTCAGATTCCAGAGACTTCCATCATTGAACAAAATATGAACGAACACAAGTTTGGTTCTAGACGAACCGAAATCTCTACGTTCGTCCAGAAATTCTCTCGACTAGATGATCGTCTAGCATTTGTCCGAACAATGGCGTCTCACTATGCAATCGCACAGTAACACTGAAACCTAGTTCGAACTCAGTCCTTGGGATTAACCAAACCGAATATTAAATCTAATATTCGAACTATTTCCAGAAATCGAATCCGATAAGATGAAAACAGAAACGAGTAAAATTATAGATTAAGCATAAGCTCTCTGGATGAATCATGGAATCCTCAACGTTGGGTTAATCATAGAAGTTTAGCCAAGCATGGCTGGAAAAAATGAAGAACAGACGAAGAACACGAAGAACGCGAAGAACATTACAGAGAAAATGAAACTTCTGTGTTAATATGAAAATGTGTAAAAGGTGAATGAATAAAGTGTTTGTGGCTGCTATCTAACTTAACCTAAAATGGAAAAAATGAAATGGGGTTCCAATCCACAATTCAGTTCAGGCCCAAAATGGAAATAAAATAAAAGTGCGCTTTAATTACAAAATTCGAGCCCAAATAAAATCCAGAAATATACATCTGACTTAGGCTCCAAAATCGACCATTCTCTTGTCCGAATTTGCCTTTCATGTATTCATAACAATTGTAGCTATTTGAATCATCTAAAATATGAAACAAGAATGAGGCAAATCCGATATCTGGTTCAAGAGTTATGGTAAAAATAGTGAAGCAATATAAAACTGAAATTTTATTATTAAAAATGGCTAAAATATAATCAAATGCCCAATGCCCAAATAAGTATAAAAGCCATTATTTATTAACTAAAAAGTCCTAAATTATTAATCAAGAGATAAAAAGAAGTGTATGAAATATTCAATTATCAAATTCCCCCACACTTATCTTTTTACACTCCAGAGCAAAAGTCAAAGAAAATGACTAAAAGGAAAAACTCTTCTTTTCTAATAATTGCTAACAATGCAAAAATTGAACAAGGACGCAAAGCTTCAAAAGAACCAATCAATCAAGACCAAAATCCTTTCATCTCAAATTACAATCCATGGTAATCTCAATCATTGATTGTAATCACAAAAGATGGTCTCTCAAATGATGCCCTCAATCAATCAATCTCTTAAGTGTTTAAGGTAAATAAGTGTATCGCTCAAATTCTACTCTAGAAAATTGTTCTATCATAAGCTTGCTCAATTTCTACATCTCCACTACTCATAACACATGGATGCACAAATCAAGAGAGCTTATTATTAAAGGTTGTAATGGGGTTAGGGTGAAGGTAGGTAATAGTATGGAATGAGAGGCTAAGCACCAAAGAAATTAAAAAGAGCATTGATTAACACAATCATTCTCTATGTATGAAAACTTTTATTTTACTCAAATATCTCATTTGTTTCTATGTATTTTCTTTCCTTTATCTTTCTTTCTTTCCTTTTTCTTTCTTTCTTTCTTTCTTTCTTTTCTTTTCTTTTGCTACTTTTCTTTCTTTTCTTTTTTTTGAAGAAGAATATACATAATCACAATGACAAAATCAAATATCTCCCCCCCACACTTAAATTGTTGCACTCCTGAGCAACCCACACACTTAAACACAAAACCAAAGTGAAACCAATGCTCAATATAAATTTCCAAGGTGCGGAATAAAATGGTTTTACGCTTAGGCTTGTAATGTGGCTTAGAAAAGAATGAGTCGAAAAGGCACAAAGGGGCTAGCAAAGGAAACATAGTGCAAGGGAAAGCTATTTGTCCAAAGTGGGGAAAATAAGAGAAAGAAAACAAGCTTCCATGATATTTATGCATGTAAGTGAAAAATATAGTTTCAAAAAGAAAAGGAGCAAGTTCTAGAGAACACAAATCAGGAGCAAATGCACACATGAAAGAAAGAATGGTAAAAGATGAATTCCATTCAAGCAGGCCCAAAACCTCACAAGGTCAATACCAACTTAGGTAATCAACAACATCAAATCAACTACCAAGACTTGTAATCGAAGAGTCAAGAATTGCAGACCAAACAGAATGATCCATTAAAACCAAAATGTCCTAGTTCATAATATGTAACAATCATAAAAAGAGAGACTGTATTTATTTTTGAAAAGCAAAGTGGAAAAATGAAAACAAATAAAAGAGAAAGAGGGAGAAGAAAGAAGAATACTCCCCAAGGGTTTATGGAGGATAAGTGGCATCAATGAGGAGAATCTCTGCTTCCTCAGGCTGCTACTGGGATCCCTCATGAAATTGCTTAAGGCGATGCCCATTTACCTTAAAGGTTCGTCCTGTGGGTGGATCACATAGCTCAACAGCACCAAATGGAAATATGTTACTGATCTCAAAAGGGCCATCCTATTTAGATCGAAGCTTACCAGTCATAAACTTCAAACGGGAGTTAAACAGAAGAACTTTCTAGCCCACAGAAAAGTCTTTCCTCAGAATATGCGTATCATGGAATGCCTTAGTCTTTTCCTTGTATAACCGTGAACTCTCATAGGTATCTAATCTAAGCTCATCCAACTCTTGCAATTGTAGCTTCTGTTCCATCCCAGACTTAGCCAAATCCATGTTACACTGCTTAATGGCCCAATAGGCTTGATGTTCCAACTCAACCGGAAGATGACATGCCTTACCAAAGATAATCCGATAAGGAGACATCCAAATCGGCATCTTGTAGGCGGTGCGATATGCCCATAAAGCATCCTCTAATCGTTTACTCTAATCTTTCCGGGTAGAGTTAACTATCTTCTGAAGGATTTGCTTAATCTCTCTATTTGAGACTTCAGCTTGACCGTTGGTCTGAGGATGTTACGCTGTGGAGACCTTGTGGAGCACTCCATACTTGCGTAACAAGGCACCTATGCTTCGGTTGCAAAAATGAGAACCCTGATCACTGATAATGGCTATAGGAATACCAAACCTCCAGAAAATGTTAGACCTAACAAAATCCACAACCACAGAAGAATCATTAGTCCGGGTAGCTTTTGCCTCAACCCATTTCGAGACATAATCAACAGCCAGCAGTATGTAAGTATAACCATTGGAAATAGGAAATGGACCCATAAAATAAATACCCCAGACATCAAATACCTCACAAAACAATATAGGGTTCTGAGGCATCTCATGCCTACGGGAAATACTCCCGCCCTCTGATATTTATCACATGACTTACAAAACAAATGGGAATCATGAAATAGGGAAGGCCAAAATAATCCACTGTCTAACACTTTCCTAGCAGTTCTTTGGGGTCCAAAGTGACCACCACAGGCAGAAGCATGAGCAAAATGCAATATAGAGTGAAAATCATGATTAGACACACATCTCCTAACTACTTGGTCACTACAAAATTTCCACAGATAAGGGTCATCCCAAACATAATATTTAGACTCACTCTTTAATTTAAAGGTTTGGGCCCTAGTAGAGTCTATAGGAAAAACACCAGCTACCAAGTAGTTAACCAGATCAGCATACCATGGAAGGTTTGAAAATGGAGCAAAATACCCAAGAGGGGGGTGAATTGGGTATGTTTAAAAATCTTTTTGAAACTTGCTATGTTTTTGTAAAATAAAAACAGAGATAGACAGAGATGAGAGTAGAAGAGCAAGACACAAAGATTTATACTGGTTCGGTCCAACCACTGACCTACGTCCAGTCCCCAGCCACACTGGGATTTCCACTATATCAAAAGATTACACACTATGTACTCAAGAGTAATTCTCTCACTAGAACTTACTCCCCCTTACAAGTTGTAATCAATGAACCCAATCACAAAGTCCCCTTGACTTGTGATTCGTTACAATAAATGATTTGTAGGTAAGAAACTCTCTCTAAGAGTAGATAGAAATAAACACTGAAGCTCTAATGTATCAACGAGATACTTTACACGAGAAAAACTCAAGAGTAGTTGGAAACTTTGAATGATTTTCATTTTCTCGTTGTCTTGGTTGTTGAGAGAAATTGAATGCTACTCTATTTATATTAAGAGAGCATTAAAGATCCATTGCAAGCTCCACTATGACCGTTGGTGCATTAATCTAGCTGTTGGAGGCATTTTGGAGTTTTCTCTCTACTCTTCACTTAATCCAGTTGTATAGAAGATCAGAGTTGACTTCTTGAATATTAATCTGTTGGAATAGCAGCTACTGGATGTGGTAGGTAGACATTAATCCTTTGTAAGCGTGTGCAGAAGGATTTCCCAAAAGTATGCAACTTTTCGGGTTTAACATTTAATGTTTCGACTGACTTTTTGCTTTTGCTTTAAATCTTCATTTAATCTCCTCTAAACAAGATAAAATTTACTAACAAAGTGGTTAAACATAGCTGGGAATATCAGAGAATAATAATGACAAGATTGAGATCAAGCAAAGAGGTTTTCAAAAATTCGTTCAATTTGATTTTCAAAAATCGCGACCAATACTTGAGTATGTTCTTCAATACTTGAGTATGTCACTGTGCACTAATGTGAATACTTGAGTATTCATCTGAATACTTGAGTATTCATCTTCCAGAGAAGGCACTACATGATTTGAGCGTTGGACAATTTCTTTAAGTAGGACCAATACTCGAGTATTGAAACCAATACTTGAGTATTGAACTTTTTATGTGAAAATAAGTTTAAGTCCAAAACTTCAATACTTGAGTATTCAAATCAATACTTGAGTTTTCAAAATATTTGAAAAAGAGCCAAGCTCTCTGTATGCCCAATACTCGAGTATTCAACTCAATACTTGAGTATTGAATTTGTTTGAAAACTTTGTGAAATCTTTTCCAAGTCAATACTTGAGTATTCTCTTTAATACTTGAGTATTCAAATCACTTGGAGATAGCAAACCTTTCTGTATGGTCAATACTCGAGTATTCAACTCAATACTTGAGTATTGAACTGTTTTCAATATCTGTGAAGTCTCTGTCATTTCAATACTTGAGTTTTCATTCCAATACTTGAGTATTCATAAACATGTGAAAAGTTTGAAAACTTTCTGTTTGCCCAATACTCGAGTATTCAAACCAATACTCGAGTATTCACATGTTGAATACTTTGATGACTCTCGTATGACCAATACTTGAGTATCCATATGGATACTTGAGTATTGGCAATTTTGCCTTTCAGCGAAAGAGTCTCTGTATGATCAATACTCGAGTATTGAAACCAATACTTGAGTATTGACTTATGGTGAAAAACTTAGAAGGCTCTCTGTAACTCCAATACTTGAGTATTGAGACCAATACTTGAGTATTGTGTGACTTTGTGGAAACAGGCCATTCTCTGTCAACTCAATACTTCAGTATTGAAACCAATACTCGAGTATTCACTTGACAGTAAGTTTTTCAACTTATCAAAAAATCATTTTAACTTGTGTTTACAATTGTCAGTTATCATCAAAACACATAGAGAACTAACAAGGTTACCTTGTAGCTGTAGAAGCTGCTCATAAGGGAAATCATCCCAAATAGAAGAGGGGTGAGAAGGAGAATGGGTGATGCGACTCAAGTGGTCAGCTACCCAGTTTTGTGCTCCACTTCTGTCTCGAATCTCAACGTCAAACTCTTGGAGCAATAACATCCACTGGATGAGTCGTGGCTTAGCATTTGCCTTTTTCAAAAGAAACTTTAAAGCAGCATGGTCAGAGAAAACATTTACTTTACTAGCTAGCAGATATGACCTAAACTTATCAAAAGCAAATACAATAGCCAACAACTCCTTTTCAGTAGTAGTGTAATTAGACTGGGCAGGATCCAAAGTCTTGGAAGCATATGCAATGACATGAGATGCTGCGTGGACTCGTTGTGCCAAGATAGCACCAACTGCATAGTTAGAAGCATCACACATCGACTCGAAGGGGAGGTACCAATCAGGTGGTTGGATCACCGGAGTTGTAGTCAGGTATCTCTTCAAGTGATCGAAGGCCGCCTTGCACTCATCATCAAATACAAAGTCAGTGTCCTTATGCAGAAGGTTGGACAAGGGTCTATCAGTCTTGCTGAAATCCTGAATGAATCGCTGATAGAAACCTGCATGACCAAGAAAAGAGCAAACTTCCTGCACAGATGCGGGGTAAGGCAAAGCAGTAATGACATCTATCTTAGCAGGGTCTACCTCAATCCCTTTCCTAAGACTATACCCGACTCAACCATGAAGTGACACTTCTCATAATTCAGCACAAGATTGAACTCAATACATCTATGCAAGACTCTAGAAAAATTAGCTAGGCATGCATCAAAATCAGACCCATATACAGTGAAATCATCCATAAAAACCTCCACACAATCCTCTAGAAACTCAAAGAAAATACTTACCATACAACGTTGAAAGGTGCCAAGTGCGTTGCAGAGGCCAAAAGGCATCCTTCGGTAGGCATATGTTCCAAAGGAGCATGTGAAGGTCATCTTCTCCTGATCCTCAGGAGCAATATGGATCTGGAAATATCCGGAGTAGCCATCCAGGAAGCAGTAGTGAGACTTACCAGCCAATCGCTCTAACATCTGATCAATGAAAGGTAGAGGATAGTGATCCTTGTGAGTGGCTTGGTTGAGTCTCCTATAGTCAATGTAAACTCTCCAACTATTCTAAACTCGAGTAGGAATAAGCTCATTCTTCTGATTGGCTACCACAGTGATTCCGGATTTCTTAGGAACCACCTGGACCGGGCTAACCCACTGGCTATCAGAAATGGGATAGATGATACCAGCTTGCAAAAGCTTAGTGACCTCCTTCTTCACCACATCAAGGATAAGGGGATTAAGGCGTCTCGGGGTTGCCTCACCGGCTTAGCTTCCTCTTCCAATAAAATTTGATGCATACACATGGAAGGGCTGATGCCAACGATGTCAGCTAATGTCCACCCAATGGCTTTCTTGTTCGCCCTCAATAAGCTTAGCAGCTTCTCTTCTTGGTCAGGAAGAAGATTATTTGCCACAATGATCGGCAACGATCATCCACCTCCGAAATGCATACTTCAAGTGATCCTGAAGGGATTTCGACTCAAGTTTGGGTGGTTGCTCAGTGGAGGGGAGAAGCTTGGGCGGTTGTTGCAACAACTCTGATGTCATAACACTAGAAATGCCTGAAACCACATTCAAATAAGCAGAAGGACTGTGTCTATATAGCTCAATGTTAACATCAGAATTCAGCCCATCAAAATTAGAGTTAAGCTCATCAAAATCAAAATTAGGATGTACATGAGGATCAGGATGAAGCTCAAACTCAGAATCAATATCAGAATCACCAAGCAAGTCAGAAACACCAAATAATGTAGCATTAACCAAGTTAGTGCAAATAGAGCACCATTCATTATCAGCACATGCACAAATGGGAGAATCACTCACAGATGCAAAATCAGGGTAATCAGCACACCAATCAGCAAGAACATCATCCACAGCATCATCAATCACATCAATGCAGAAAATAAAATGCTCTTCCCTAGGATGTTTCATGGCATCAAAGATATTGAAATTCACATATATATCACCAAATTCCATGGAAAGAGTACCAGAATGCACATCTATCTTAGTCCTAGCTGTTTTCATGAAAGGTCTCCCTAGGATGATTGGTGACCTACCACTAGGAGACTCACCTTCCATATCTAAGATGTAAAAATCAGTTGGGAATATTAATTCATTAACTTTGACTAATACATCTTCAACTAAACCAGAAGGATGAGCATTACTCCTATTAGCTAATTGAACAATAACACCAGTAGGACGTAAAGGACCAAGACCAAGAGATGTATAAATAGATGCAGGCACGACATTAATAGAAGCACCTAAATCTAGCATGCAATCATCAAATCTATAGTTACCAATAATGCAAGGGATAGAAAACGTCCCTGGATCTTTGCACTTGCGAGGCATGGTAGGTTGGATGAGTGCGGATACATTCTGGTTCAAACTCACTCGTTCATTCCCCTTCAGTTGCCTCTTGTTGGTAGACAACTCCTTCAGAAATTTGGCATATTTAGGAATTTGTTTGACTACATCTAAGAGATGAATGTTGATCTCTACTCTTCTGAATGTCTCAAGTATATCCTTCTCTTGTGCTTTGTCTGTCAACTTCTTGGATTGAGGGGCTCTCTGAGGGATAGGAAGAGGAATAGGAATGTCTTCCTCTTCACCTTGTCGCACTGCCTTTTAATTTTTAGAGTCAATCTTCACATTTTATGACTCTTTTTCTGATGTGGAAGTCACATCTGCAGCTTGTTTAGGTTCCTCTAATTGCTTGCCAGACCGTAAGGTAATCACACTCACATTCCCTTTAGGATTGGGAATTGTCTGTAAAGGAAGAGTATTGGATCCCTAAGGTTGAAGCTAATTCAGTGATGTTGCCAATTGGCCAATCGGTGTTTGCAAACTCTGAATGGAAGTTTCAGTTTGCTGTTGGAACTGTATAGAATTTGTGGTAAATTGCTTCATCATATCTTCAAGTGAGGAACCACTACTACTACTCGCCTGCTGTTGTGCTGTCTGTGGAGGTGCGCATATGGTTGGTCGAGGAGGTGGTGCTGGAAAAGGAGGTGCAGATTGCTGCTGGAAATTCTGGGGTCTATACTGTCTTTGCTGGTAATTCCTAGAATTTTGTTGATATTGGTTACTCTGGTTCTGATTCTGGTTCCAACGAAAATTGGGGTGATTTCTCCATCCCGAATTGTAAGTATTAGAATAAGCATTATTTTGCTGGTATTGTGGCTTTCCCAGAAAAACACCCAGCGCGGCTCGATCGATCTTGATATGGAGGATCATGCAAGGTGGGACAAGAGTCAGTAGAATGATAAGGGTCAGAACAGAACCCACATGAGTATCCGATCTGAGGAGGGGAAGACTGTACTGTCTGTGTCACCCAACTGCCTCACTAGGGAGGTCGGATCATCAAGTCTAGTCTCTAATCTCGAGAATCATACTTTTGGAGGTGTACGAAACGGTAAATAGGAGTACTATTGGCTCTGGTGCCAAACTGCTGAGAGTTAGCTGCCATAGTGGATATCAAGTCTCGGGCATCTTCAGGTGTCTTGTTACTCAGAGCCCCACCACTAGAAGCATCCACCAAACCTCTATCTACAAGTAGCAGACCCTTATAGAAATAGGTAATCAAGAGTTGCTCAATGATCTGGTGGTGTGGACAACTTGCACATAACCTTTTGAACCTTTCCCAGTACTTATGCATAGTCTCCCCATTAGCTTGTTTAATGCCACTAATTTCCTTCTTGATCAAAGTGGCTCTTGAGGCAGGAAAAATTTCTCCAGAAATAACCTTTGAAAGCAGTCCAACTCCCAATAGATGATTGTTGAAGGTAGAACAACCAGTCCTTAGCTCCATCTTCCAATGAGAAAGGAAAAGCTCTAAGCTTGATATGATCTTCATCAATCAATGGCTTCAGTTTCATCATTGTCTTTGCACACTACATGGAATTCCTTCAAATACTTAATGGGGCACTCACCTGTAAGACCATGAAACTTAGGCAACAAGTGTATTAGACCAGATTTAAGTTCAAAGTTAGCAGCAAGGTCAGGATATTGGATACACAAAGGTTGATAATTAACATCAGGTGTAGCCAATTCCTTTAAAGTAGGACGATTTGCTTGTTCTTCTGCCATAATTTCTGAGTTAGCAAAATTGCTACTAGAATCAGTGAAAACAACAAGACTATCAGAAGTACTATCAGAAACACAATCAGAAAGATCAACAGAATGGACACAGTCAGAATGGTCATAATCAGACTCAAGTTCAATGTCCAATTCAGTATTAATCCCACGACTTAGCCTAACAACTCTTCTAGCAGTAAGAATTGTTCTTTCTATTTCAGGATCAAATGGCAACAAGTCTTCTGGATTAGTATTACTCCTAGTACTCATGCAACATAAATACAAGGCAGAATTTACAGATACTCAGAATTACGAAAATGCCACCAGACAATCAAAATTACAAAAATGCCACTATAAGTGGTAAAAAAAAAAAAAAACTCTAAGACAACACAAAAGCAAAAAACCTATGTTATAAATTGACCAAAACAAGTCCAGAAACACTATCAAATGATTTTTAAAATTTATGGGACTTGGATAGGGCAACTCCTACGCCATTTGGGAACCCAAAAATGGAATAAAAAAACTTCAAAAATTTAAAAAGTGGTCTAAACGATGGAATTTGGCTTATATCTCAAGACCACAAAGCTTTAGCTTTGTGTCCCATGTTAAATATCATTTTCCTTCAGCTCACTAAAAATCAGCCCAATCGGAGTAAGTCAAACAATTGCTGAAATACCCGATATATCCTGTCAAGACCAAAAACAGCGAAAAAAAGGTCTAAACGATGGAATTTGGCCAAAATAGTTGAGACCACATTTCCTTTCAAGGATGTGATTCTTGCTTAGAATACCCAATTCCTTGTGAATAAGACCTGGGTTGAGTGATCTGGGTCAGAAAAATTTATGTCCAGCCACCCAAACCATCGAAACGACACTATTTACACTACTGTTACTAATCAAACCGATGCAAATTCCCCGGCAGCGATGCCATATTTTGATAGAGATTTGTCATACCTCCCAAAATAACCAAGTTCGAAAATTATTTGCAGAAATAGGGAACCTGGGTCGTTTCCCCAACGAATTCACAGTAGATTTGAATGGACAGTAACAATGAATAGAAACAGTAAAAATGGGATTTTTTGGTTCAAACAGAATTAAAAAAAATAAACAGAAATAGAACGAAATAAACAGAAACAGATTAAAATCAATCAACCCAACATTCAGATTCCAAAGACTTCCATCATTGAACAAAATATGAACGAACTCGCGTTTGGTTCTAGACGAACCGAAATCTCTACGTTCGTCCATAAATTCCCTCGACTAGACGATCGCCTAGCATTTGTCCAAACAGTGGCGTCTCACTGTGCAATCGCACAGTAACACTGAAACCTAGTTCGAACTCAGTCCTTGGGATTAACCAAACCGAATATTAAATCTAATATTCGAACTATTTCCAGAAATCGAATTCGATAAGATGAAAACAGAAACAAGTAAAATTACCGATTAAGCACAAGCTCTCTGGATGAATCATGGAATCCTCAACGTTGGATTAATCACAGAAGTTTAGCCAAGCATGGCTGGAAAAAATGAAGAGCAGACGAAGAACACAAAGAACGCGAAGAACATTGCAGAGAAAATGAAACTTATGTGTTTAATATGAAAATGTGTAAAAGGTGAATGAATAAAGTGTTTGTGGCTGCTATCTAACTTAACCTAAAATGACAAAAACGAAATGGGGCTCCAATCCACAAGAATGAGGCAAATCTGATGTCTGGTTCAAGAGTTATGGTAAGAATAGTGAAGCAATATAAAAATGAAATTTTATTATTAAAAATGGCTAAAATATAATCAAAAGCCCAAATAAGTATAAAAGCCATTATTTATTAACTAAAAAGTCCTAAATTATTAATCAAGAGATAAAAAGAAGTGTATGAAATATTCAATTATCAACCTTTAGGACCGCATAATTATTAAACCTCCGGTGCTAAACGTCTTCGTTTATTTAAAAAAAACTATGGCTAGACTTTTAGGACCGAAGGTATTTATTTGTCCGGTCTTAACAGTCTTCTAAAAATATGTTAGACTTTTAGGACCGCATCTTTATGTCATGACCGGTCCTAAAAGTCTACGTTTAAATAACTGAAAAATATGTCTAGACTTTAAGACCGTAAATTTGTTAGACAGCCGCTCCTAAAAGTCCATCTTCTTCATTTATTTTAAAAATATGGCGAGACCTTTAGAACTACGTATTTATTAAACCTCTGGTGCTAAAAGTCTTCGTTTATTTCTAAAAATACTATGGCTAGACTTTTAGGACCGCATATTTTTTAAACATCCAGTCCTAAAAGTCTTCTTAAAAATCACTAGACTTTTTGGACCGAATTTTTATATTATGACCGGTCCTAAAAGTGTACGTTTAATTAAGTAAAAAATATTTCTACACTTTTAGGACCGTAGTTTGTTATATGTCCGCTCCTAAAAGTTCATTCTTAAAAATATTTTTAAAAAATACGACTTAACCTTTAGGACCATGTATTTGTTAGCTCTTAATAGTTTTTGATTCGGTTTTCAGACAAATTTTTAGGGTTCAAGACAACCGAGGTTCTGGCGTTCTGCTCAAGCTAGGACCCTCGTTGTCTTTGATGTTACCTCTCTTGATGTTGAGCAGCATTATCGGTTTCCCTTTTCGTTGTCTCTTTTCTTTTTGTCGGAAAAATAAGGAAGATATTGAAAGGAAACTGAAAATATTCAACTCAGGTCGAGGTAACACCAATGACAACGACGGTACAACCTTGAGAAGAATAGTCACTTTGTTTGTTTTTATTCGAATAAGGAAAACGATCTCTTTTTGTTTTTTTGTATGTTCTTAACTGTATTCTGCGAATTTTTAATGTTGATTTACACGAGGACAATGTTTTGTTTGTTTCCTTTTTGTCGGAAAAAGAAAGAAGATAATGAAAAGGACATGGCGATCGAATATGGAAACAAAAAAAAATTTATTATATTTTTTTACTGTTGCCCCGTGAGGAGCAGCAGCAGTACAGACAAAACAATAGAAAAACATCTACTCCCCCCCATCGTTGTCGGAGGGGAGGGAGTTGTCGGAGAGGTCGGAGATGTCGTCATCTGAAGGATGGTACTTAAAGTCTTGGGCGTCAAGTACAGCCTGCAGCTTGGCGTTGACGGCGTGATAGACCTGAAACAACTGGCCACAGCGTCGGTCTATATGAGCGAGGCGGGCCAGAATGTGCTAAATCATCTAGTAGATTGTCGGTTCCGGAGACAACGGAGGAGGAGGACCTGGTGGTGGTGGAGCAGCCATTACTGTGGATGTTTCAGAAGTGATGGAGAAGAATATGAAGGAAGTAAAGTAACATCGGGTTTAAATAGAGAACCCTGCCTGACCAATGTGAAATGCCGGAAACAATAACGAGGAGACGCATAGTTCATCAGAATACGAGGAGACGCCTAGTTGGGAAGTTTATATGGAAGTCAAAGAGACTCTGAATCATTCATTTGAACAGACTGTAAGGATACGACTCTGAATCATTCAATTGTAAAAAATAAATGAATTCTAGGACCGGATACAAGGTAAAAGGTCGGTCTTAAAAGTGATTGAATTGATTAAAAAAATAATAGACTTTTAGGACTGGACATATTATAAAAGGTCGGTCTTAACATCAATTGAATTGAAAAAATAATAATAGACTTTTAGAACCGGATATATTATTAAAGGTCGGTCTTAACGTCAATTGAATTGAAAAAAATAAAAGAATTCTAGGACCGGATACAAGGTAAAAGGTCGGTCTTAAAAGTGATTGAATTGATTAAAATAAATAAATAATAGACTTTTAGAATCGGACATATTATAAAAGTCCGGTCTTAAAATCAATTGAATTGAAAAAAAAAAAAATATAATTTGACCGCATATTTATTAACTCCTCATACCTCTCTGTCCTTATTGAACTCCTCATACCTCGTAACTCCACACTTCGTCGCTCTTAAAAATATAAACTCCTCATACCTCTCTGTCTTTATTAACTCCTCACAATCTCGTAACTCCACACTACGTGGCTCTCTGCCCCAACTGCTCAAACCATGGTTAGATACAAGAGAACCGCTCGTAGGGGTACTCTTACTCCTGATGCTCGTGCCTTCCGTAGATCGTTATACGGTGCGGCTCCTCCAGAAGAGTCTCGGGTCGTTGGACCCATTGTTATTTCGGATGATGAAGAGGTTGTCGCCCCCCATCCAGCCTTCAGACCATGAAGAGGTTCCTGCTCCCCCTCTCCAACCAGTTGGCCCCAGCACGCCTACCGCTGACCCCACTCATCTTTCCTCTAATGATGCATTGTGGATGATGTGAATAAGACAGGAACTTGCTAATATCCGGAGGGAATATAATGCTTTTCACGCCGATATCGCCAAGGATGTTTAGTCAGATTCTTGTTTTTTATAATTTTGTGCTTGTTTTTCTTTTGTTTTTTTTCTTGTGTACATGCATATTCACCAGTAATGTATGAATCATTAAGAACTAAGCTTGTGTCTTTTTTTTTTTGTTCATATTCTCCAGTAATTAAAGAAGCTTATTCTCCAGTTTTTCTTTAATTTTTATTCATTCAGTTGCTGCTGCGCTCGCCAAAGCCAATCCTCGTTTTTCTTTTCTTTTAAATGAGGACTTTTAGGACCGGATGTTTAAAAAGACTCCGGTCTTAAAATTAAATGAAAAATAAATAATTAAGACTAGAGTTGTTTAACACTCTGGTCCTAAAAATTTAATTATATATTTAGGACCGGCTACTATATAACTAACCGGTCTTAATAAAATCCAAACTAATAAAACATGTCTCTATCTCGTGAAATATTAAATTTCCCTCTCTGAACTTCTCTTCTCGCGTCGAAAGTGATTACTCAGGTTCTGTCTCCAGTGTTTTTGTGTTGCTTCGTCGATCGCTTCACGTTGCTCTCTCGACAATCACTTCTACGGTTCCTTAGCTAAACGTCTATAGACCAAGTTTGTAAGAGGTGTTTCGGTTATATAACTTTATGGTTTTATGGGTTGAACGAAATCGATGAAATGTTCTTGTGGGTTTCTCTGTTGTTAATGAATATTGTATTTTGAAGATTATATTTGCACTTTAGACCTACCCAACTAACCAACAAATGTTTTTAGGTTACTCTTGCTGTCTACAACATCAACGTTCGTGGCGGGAGAAGAAAGACTCCGCAAACACATTTGAATTTATATGCTATAGGTGAGTCCACAAGACCTTCCCGCGATGCATTTAATTTCCTCGTCATGCTTTTATTTTGCTTCTTGGATTCACTATGATACATTTATGACCAAAAGTGATTCTTCGTGATGCATTTAATGGGCAAGTTTCTCCGTAATAAAAAAATTGCATAACCGACATTGAGCATAAATATGCATTTGGTGTTGCCTTATTTTATATGCAAGTGTCAATTTTTTCGGATTATGTATGTTAAATCTTTCCGTCTATAGGAATTCTACTATAGATCACAGTTGGATAACTGCATTACGGACGAGTGTTGAATATCAGAATGGGGTGAGGGACTTTATAGAATTTGCTAAACAAAATGCCCATGATGATAGTGGGAAGTTTTATTGCCCTTGTGTAAAATGTTTGAATGAGAGGCGACTAAGTCCTGAAGTTATCCACACACATTTAATTTGTGAAGGACTTTGTAAGACTTATACAGTATGGGTATGGCATGGTGACAAAATACCAAGTGATGGGTCTCAACATGCCTTTGATGATAATGACACGGATATGGATGATCACATAGAGGACATTATTCGTGATGTAGGAGAAGAGGCTTTTCATTAATCACATGCATATGGTAATATGTGCAGTGATGCAGAGACCCCGCTATACCCTGGTTGTAAAAAATACCAATTGTTGAACGTTGTATTGAAATTGGTAAGCTTGAAGGCACGTCATGGATGGAGCGACAAGAGTTTTTCTGAAATACTTGAGGCTTTTAAGGACATGCTTCCAGATGATAATGTGTTGCCGTATCGATACTATGATGCTAAGAAAATACGTCCCTTTGGGGATGGAGTACAAAAAGATCCATGCATGCCCGAATGATTGCGTATTGTATAGAAAAGAGTTTGAAGAGAAGCAGAATTGTCCAATATGTGAAACCCCAAGGTACAAGTCAAATAAGGGGCTTGCAAAAGTGTTGTGGTATCTTCCAATCATACCAATGTTCAAGCGGTTGTTTGCGAATGAAAATGATGCAAAAAATTTGAGGTGGCATGCAAATGAGAGGATTTCTGATGGAAAGCTTCGACATCTGGCCAATTCTTCTCAATGGAAGAAAATCGATCATTTATTTCCAAACTTCGGCAAAGAACCTAGGAACCTTAGGCTTGCCCTTAGCACGGATGACATGAATCCATATGGAAGCCTTAGCAGCATACATAGTTCATGGCATGTGCTCCTTATTATTTACAACTTATCTTCAATGTTATGCATGAAACGAAAGTACATCAAGCTGTCTATGTTGATTTCGGGACCAGAACAACCCAGAAATGACATTGATGTTTACCTTCAGCCCTTGATCGAGGACTTGAAGGAGTTGTGGGAAGAAGGTGTCGATGTTTTTGACTCTTTCAAGAAGGATGTGTTTAAATTGCGAGGAATGATATTTTGTACTATAAACGACTTCCCAGCATATGGGAACATGTCAGGGTATAGTGTAAAAGGCCATAAAGCATGTCCGGTTTGTGAAGAAGGCACACACTACCATCAACTTCAACATGGAAGAAAGACGGTTTATCTTGGACATTGGAGATTTCTTAGACGAGGCCACTCATATCGTCGATTAAAGAAAGCCTTTTTTGGTGGCCAGGAGTATGAAGATGCTCCGGTGGCATTGACTGGGGAGCAAGTTTATGAAAAGGTGAAAAATATCGTGTCATCTTCGGTAAGCGCAAAGAGTAGAAAAGAAACAAATATATGGAAAAAGAGATCTGTATTCTTTGATCTTCCATATTGGCGCAATCTTGATGTGAGACACTGTATTGATGTCATGCACGTGGAGAAAAACGTATGTGATAGTATTGTTGGCACGTTTCTCAACATACAAGGTAGTTCCAAGGATGGTGTGAAGGCAAGATTAGATTTGCAAGTAATGGGAATACACAAAGACTTACATCAAAGGCCATACGGGAAGAGAACTTATTGTCCCCCGGCTTCTCATACTCTGTCTAAGGATGAGAAACAAAGTTTTTGTGAGTGTTTACATGGCATAAAAGTTCCCTCGGGGCATTCTTCAAATTTTAAGAGGCTTGTATCGATGAAGGACTTGAAATTAGTAGGCCAAAAGTCTCATGATTGTCATGTCTTGATGCAACAGCTACTCTCAGTAGCTATTCGAGGCATCCCCGAATATGATCTTCGGGTCGTTTTGACTAGACTTTGTGTCTTCTTCAATGCGGTTTGTAGTAAAGTTTTCGATAGAAAAGTTGGATGAATTGGAGAATGAAGGATATCTTATCTTGTGCCACCTTGAGAAGCTTTTTCTTCCTACATTTTTGACATCATGGTTCATCTAATTGTTCATCTAGTGAGGGAGATAAAGTTGTGCGGACCTATCCATTTACGATGGATGTACCCAATTGAAAGATCTATGAAATTCCTAAAAGGGTATGTGAAGAACACATACCGGCCAAAAGCATCAATTGTTCATAAATATGTTTCTGAAAAAGCTATGGATTTTTGTCAAAATTATTTGGCCAAAGTAAGACATATTGAGCTTCCAAAACGTCAGCATGTTGAATGGGGTAGACGAGGGCTTCCGTAAAGAGTGTGGATCCTGATGAATTGTCACAAGTCCACTTATACATCTTGAATAATGTTGATGAAGTTCAAGCCAGCATAGCTGCACATAAAGAAGCTGTAAGGAAAGAAAATCATCGAATGACTGAACAAAGGTTGATTAGGGAGCATAACAAAACTTATGCAAACTGGTTCAAACAAAAGTTCGAGGGAGAGGAATGTGTTTCTGATACAATCAAATGGTTAGCACGTGGTCCTGAGGTTGATGTCATAAGTTGGAATTCGTATGTGATCAATGGTTATACATTTTACACGAAGTCCCTAGATGATAGGAGCACCGTCCAGAACAATGGTGTTATGTTAGAGGCTGAATCTATGCACTTCTCTAGTTCGAAAGACAAGAAGCCTTTATTGGCAGTCATGCCATATTATGGGGTTATTGAAGAGATTTGGGAGGTGGACTATGTTAAAATTAGATTTCCTATTTTCAAATGCAAGTGAGTTAATGTCAATAATGGTGTTCAGATCGATCGGCTAGGATTTACATTAGTCGATGTCAATGCTAGAAGTTTTGGAGATGAACCTTTTATTATGGCGACCAGCGAAACAAGTGTTCTATATCACCGATCAAGAAAATAAAATGTGGTCTGTAGCTCTCCAAGGAAAAAGGGTCATTGATATTGATGAGGAAAGTCATTCAAATTATGGTCTTCCTGAGAGTACTCCTTTTTCAAGGGGTCTATCAAACATGAACGATGAAGATGAAGCGGATAATGAACCCGGCATGAGAAATGATCATCAAGAAGGGATATGGGATGATATCACTTTATAAAAGAGTCAATTCATAAGGTAATATTCATATGCATAATTCTTTGAAAACTTTAAGGTTTTAACTATATTATATTCCTTCTATGTTCTTAAACAATGTCACTGACTATGAAGTTTGTTCTTGTTTTATTTTTGTGGCAGGATCCAATCCAAAGGGGCATGTTAGAAAAGAGGATGTTACGTTGTTGGGTGGGAATCAGATGAAGGCATGGTGAATATTACATTGGCCATGTATGTTGTATTTGTAACTTATTGTGTATTTGCATTGTAAGTAAGTTATCTTATTGTATAAATTAATTTAGGTGTCGTAGTCATAGTATAATCATTAATTAAGAAGCCACATAACTCATGGTGAATAATATTTGTATTCTTTTTCCCAATTCAATTTATTCATAATTGTTCATAACTTGTACTTAAAGTATCGACTTTTATGTGCTGGATTGGGTGGTGGATTTGTGAATATATATGATCAGGAAGAACAAAATAGGGAAAAAATTTGGGAAAAAACAGATCGGTAATAAAAAGGCCGGTCTTAAATGTTCAACTGTTAAGACTGGATGTATTAATATGTCCGGTCTTAAAGGTCATGTGTACATATTTGATATTAAGCCGGTCTTAAAAGTGTGTCTTTTAAGACCGGTGTATATATACGTCCGGTCTAAAAATTCAATTTTTAAGACCGGACGAATTTACCGTCCAGTCTTGAAAGTCAGTCTTTTAAGACCGCGTATAATTAGTCGTCAGGTCTTAGAAGCCGCTATTTTTTAGACCAGATTTATTTTTGTCCGGTCTTATAACTTTGATCTTTTAAGAGCGGCCGAGTTTTTGCCCGGTCTTAAAAGTTCAGTTTTAGGACCGAACAAAAAATATTTCAGCTTTATTTAGTACGACTTTTAAGACCTAATGTTTTAAATGTCCGGTCTAAAAGAGTTTCTTTAAGACTGGTTCGAGTCTGGTCTTAAATGTGGACTTTTAATACCGGCTGGAACAAGACCGGTCGCGGGTCCGGTCTTACTATGCCTCTTTTGTCCGGTCTTAAAGCCCTTTTTTTGCACTAGTGGGGAGTGAGTCCAAGAGTGAGAGGATCATCCTTCGTTTACGGAGTGTGTAATTATCTTTGGAAGATTAGTGGAAATCCCAAGTGTGCTTGGGGACGGGATGTAGGTCGAAATATTAGACCGAACCAGTATAAATTGATCTTTGTCCATTTTCTCTTCAGTTCGCAAAGTTTTTTTTAATCACCTATTTACCCCCCTCTAGGTGATATTCCAATGTTCACATTTCTTGATAGCTTCTTTGTTTAATGCTTGACATCTTCTTGAAGTAAATAAATGTTAAATGTTTATGGTATTTACTTCTCTTTTCTGTGTCATTTTGCAAACTTCACTCATTTTAAAAAAACAAGTGTTGTAATCATCAAAAAAGGGAGAATGTTAGTTCTCTACGTGTTTTGATGATGACTTACAATTGTAAGAAGACGCTATTGATTCAATTCAAAGTAACTTATTCTTAAAAAATCATAGTTTGCTGATATAACTCGAGTTGACACTTAACAACTCGAGTCATGCATTGTACTTCAGCTTTTCAAATGTTTCTTCACGATAACAAATTTTTCAAAACTAATATAACTCGAGTCATTTAATGTTTAACTCGAGTTATGAAAAGTCACAGAGAGCTCATCTGGTATGGTCTACTGATATGACTCGAGTTACCCTATATGACTCGAGTCAACCTATTTGAAATTCCTTTCTGTCTGAAATTGTTGCTAGTATGACTCGAGTTACCCTACATGACTCCAGTCATCGTATTTGTAAAACCTCTCTGTTTGAACATATTGGAGCAATAACTTGAGTTACTAAAGCATGACTCGAGTTATCCTAGTTGAAAATTCTTCTATGTTTAAACCATACAGCTATGACTCCAGTTATAGTATGTGACTCGAGTTGAGTAACTCCAATCATCACTATATGACTCGAGTCATCTATGTCAATATTTGAATTCCTCGTCTTCGTAATATGCAAATTCATTGATTATACCTGGAATACTTCTTATTGATTCTAACTATTCCTAACCAAGTTTAATCAGTTTGCTAATGAGTTTCAGACATGATTTACAAGTTTTAATCATCAAATTCTCATAAAGCAAATCTTGTTAGACGCATTAAATGCTGGAATAGAGATTAAGCATGAAAATGGAAAATGGACTTCTGAGCAATGATAAAGCATTCCGGCCATTCCCAAACAACATTCTAATTGAGTCTCAACGGACAAATCGAATGAAGATTGTCAACAGAGAATAACGGCTAACATCGAAAGAATATGAAGAGTCGGAGTAACGTTCAAATTCAACGGATATATTCATTACTCTTAACAGCTCATTAATCTCTCTTCAACGGTCATTAATTGCAACCATCTATAAAAGCCAGAAGCATCCAATTTCCAACCACCGAAACTCTGCGCATTCAATTAGCAACTTGAGCATTTATTGTTTCTACTCTTACAAACAATATCTTCGGATCTTTTGATCTTCAGTGTTTATTAATATGCTCTTTTAGAGAGTTCATGATTGATTATCAATCATTGTAAGAATCTCAAAGTATTGGGACTTTGGGATTGGGACATTTGATTACAACTTGTAAGGGGGAGTAAGTTCTAGTGAGAGAATTACTCCTTGAGTTACAGAGTGTGTAATCATTTGAGTTAGTGAAATCCTGGAGAGTCTGGGGACTGGACGTAGGTCGAGGATTTAGACCGAACCAATATAAATTTCTTGTGTTCAATCTCTCCCTATCTTACTCTGTTCATCTCTATTTCATTAACTATTAACAGAGTATTTTTTAGAAGAAAATTTTATATCCCCAATTCACCCCCTCTTGGTGATATTCCGTCTATCATTCCTAGCGCTGAGGATACCGGTCCGGGTCCTACCATATGTGGCGGCTCAACGGAGATGGTTTATGATTCTAGTAATTCCTGGGTTGTCCTGGTTCAGGTAGCTTGACGGTGCGTGGTAGTCGATTATGGTGTATGTTTCTAGGTGCATATGTTGTATATTTGGCATATTATCTGTGTTTATATATATGTCATGGTTGCATACATACACCTTACACATCTAGTGCATGAGTATTGATGGTTACTCTGAGGGCCATTATCGGACTCCAGACGGTTCTGTAGACGCAGGGGAACATGCCTGAAGATCAAAAACCTTTTTGGAGAGGTGGGGCGTTGTAGTGCAGTTGAAGAATAGGGGATGCCCTATTGGATTTTTGTACTTATATTTTTGGGTTGTCTTTATATTATTTTTAGTATTTATTTTAGATGACTGTACCCTTAACCCTTCAGGGACTTTTACTTTCTGTTATTCTAGTTTTGCCAGTACAGTAGGTAGTCCAAACCGGTCCTGTGCTCTGTTTCGATCACTCTAATATATGTTAAATGGACATAATAAAGGAGGAAAGGTAACTAATAAAAGGAATCCCTCTAACCCGCCACCTGAAAGGGCGAGGCCGTTATGGGTGTAACAATAGTGGTGGGTTAACTGGATAACGTTGTGAAAGGTGGTCATGCTATAGCATTGCGGAAGGTGTGCAGCATAATTGCTATAGCAATGTGTTATAGGCAAACTGGAAGAATGACACAACTTAGGATGAAATCTGAGCACAACCTACTGTTACTTCTCTATGTGTTTTGATGATGACTAACAATTGTAAGATCGATTCAAGCCAATATGATTTCATTGAAAGGATAATTTAAAGATATCTTGACTCTGCTTTGAGATATAGCATTTTAACTCTAGTTATGACTCAAGTCACTATGCTTGAAAAACAGATGAAAATGTTGCTTATAACTCGAGTTATCACTTAACAACTCGAGTCATCACTGTACTTCAAATCCTTGGAAAATGACTCTTTCGATAAGCAACTTCTGTCAACTAATATGACTCGAGTCATCCTTGGCCAACTCGAGTAATGATAGTTCCAATCAGCTCTGTCTGATTTGTTTTCACTGATGTAACTCGAGTTAGCATATTGCTCTTCGCTTCTATCTGGAATTGATTCAGAATGACTCTAGTCTTAACTTGCATAACTCGAGTCATAACTTGAGTTATCTCAGCGCAATTCTTCTCTGTTTGAAATTTCTCAGCGTTGACTCCAGTCATAACTCAAGTCATCAAAGTGCAATTCTTCTCTGTTTGAAATTTCTCAACGATGACTCCAGTTATAACTCAAGTCATCAAAGCGCAAGTCTTTTATGTTTCAAATTTCTCAGCGATGACTCCACTCATAACTCAAGTCATCAAAGTGCAATTCTTTTCTGTTTGAAATTTCTCAATCATAACTCCAGTTACAACTCGAGTCATCTAAATTGCATTGATATATTTTGAATCATAACTCTAGTCATGACTCAAGTTATGCTTATCGGTTTTTGATGCCTCGTCTGCGTAATTTAATATTCTTTGATTAAGTCTTGGGTATTCCATATTATTGATTCTTACTATTCCTAACCAAGTTTAATAAGTTTGCTAATGAGTTTCAAATGTGATTAACAAGTTTTAATCATCAAATTGCCATAAAAGCAAAATTGTGTCAGAGCATTAAATGCTTGAACACAGTTAAAGCATGAAATTGGAAACTGAGTTTGTGAGCAACCAAAAAGCATTCCGACCATTCTTTGTCAACATTCTTACTGAGTCTCAACGGACAAATCGAATGAAGAATGTAAATGGAGAATAACGGCAACATCGGACGATACGAAGAGAGAGAGCAATGTTCAAACTCAACGGATATATTTATTATTCTCAACGGCTCATTAACCTCTCCTCAACGATCATTAATTGCAAGCGTCTATAAAAAGGCAGAAGCATTCAAGTCTCCAAACACCAAAAACTCTGTGCATTCAATTAGCGATTAAGAGCATTTATTGTTTCTACTCTAAGAGTTAATATCTTCGGATATATCAATCTTCAATGATTATTAATCTGCTCTTTTAGAGAGTTCTTTATTGATTATCTTCTTGTAAGAATCTCAAAGTATTGGGACTTTGGGATTGGGTTATTTGATTACAACTTGTAAGGGGGAGTAAGTTCTAGTGAGAGAATTACTCCGTGAGTTACAGAGTGTGTAATCATTTGAGTTAGTGAAAAACCCGGAGAGTCTGGGGACTGGACGTAGGTCAAGGATTTAGACCGAACCAATATAAATCCATTGTGTTCAATCTCTCTTACCCTTACTCTGTTCATCCCTGTTTCGCACTTTACAAACAGAGCATTTTTGCAAGAATTTTTAAAATCCCCAATTCACCCCCCTCTTGGTGATTAAGCTCTACTTTCATTTGGTATCAGAGCCTGGTTTTCTCTAAAAAGATTAACATCTTGAGAAGGATCACTATGGAAAGTATTCTACATGATGGAGCTTCGATCAACCAACCACCGGGATTCAGTGGAGAGCATTATTCTTTCTGGAAAGCCAAATTCAGAGTCTTTGTCATGGCTTCTGAATATGGCTTATGGAGAGTATTTGAGACTGGAGACTACAATCCAACAGTGCTCGACAATGGCGTTAGAGTTCCAAAGCCTGAAGAAGCTTATGATGAGAATGATAGGAGAAATATCACACTCAACAGTAAAGCTATTCTTATGTTGCAAAGTGCCTTGAGTCAACAAGAGCATTTTCTTGTTTGTACATTGCCATATGCAAAGGCCATATGGGATGCTTTGGAGGTAGCTCATGAAGGAACTATTGGAGTAAAGCAGAACAGAATCAATACTCTCATAACAGAATATGATCTTCTTCAAATGAAAACTGGTGAATCCATCAACGAATTTCGATTAAGATTCACTCATTTGATCAACCAACTTGCTTCATTGGACAAAGAATATGAGCAACCCGCGCAAGTGAGGAAAATTCTCAATATCTCTCAATAATTTGGGAAGCTAAAGTAACCGCGATTGATGAAACTCGTGGTGAATCAAAGTCATTTGTTGCAGCCCTCTTTGGTAGCCTTTCTGAATATGAATCCAAGCTCAAGTTCAAAAAGGGACTTGATGAAGCAACTAGCAAGTTCAAGGGCGTTGTTCTTAATGCTGTCAAAGAAGCTAAGGAGACAGATGATGATGATGATGAAGACGAAGAAAGAGAGCTGGGAATGATTGTTCGAAGATTTAAAAGATTCTATAGAAAGGATCAAGGATACAAAAAGTTTCACAAAGGTAGCTCCAGCACTGAGACAAAGAAGCCAATCATCTCGCTACGAATGTGAAAAGCTCCGGCCACATCAGTCGAATGCCCCAATTTGAAGGATAAAGACAGAGACAAGAAGAAATTCAATAAGTTCAAGAAGAAAGCGATGTCTCGGCAATATGGGGAGACAGCTCATCCGATGAAGATGAAGCTGAAGAGGAGGACAAAGCTAACATATGCCTCGTAGCTCAAGAAGAAGAGCACTTTGAAAATAGTAATGAGGTATATGATTCACAACCAACTTATGATGAGTTATTTGCTGAATATAACCTTGTGCAATCAGAATTTGAAAAACTTGCTGAAAAATATCTTGCTTTGAAAAAGAAGAATATAACTCTTGAACAACAAGTAGAAAAGCTTTCCTGCCTTGAAAATACTGTTTGTGAAGATTGTCCTGATCTGAAGAAAAAAATGTGGATCTTACAAAGGCACTTGAGAAATTCACTAGAGGTAGTGAAATGATCAATGTCATTCTGAAATAGCAAAGATTTACAAATGACATATCAGGGATCAGTTACAAACCAAACTTTGATAAAAGGAAAGACAAAAAGAAATTTAGAGAAAAGACTTATATGAACTATTTTAGAAAATCTGTTCATTCTTCAAATCCTTTTGCTCATTGCAATTATTGCAATCGTAAAGGTCATACTACTTCTTCTTGTTTTCATAAAAAGGAAAGAAAGAGTAAACCTTTAGGAAATTATCAATGGGTGCCAAAGGGATCTTACAAGATTCCTAAGACACAAACTAACCCCAAAGGACCCAAGAAAAGATGGGTACTTAAGACCTAATCTGTTATGTTTTGCAGGTCTGTCTAAGAGTATCAAATCCCAACAAGTGGTATTTGATAGTGGATGCTCTAGACATATGATGGGGGACCAATCCAAATTTGCTTCAATCAAGCCCAAGGATGGTGGTAAGGTAACCTTTGGAGGAAATCAATCTGGAAAGATTGTTGGCATTGGTGAAATTAGAAACAATGAAGGACCACAAATCAAATATGTCTACCTAGTGGAGGGGCTTTGTCACAATCTCCTCAGTGTAAGCCAAAGCATTGATAAAGGTAACATAGTTATCTTTGATTCTGAGGAGTGCTTGATTGTCAGTAAGGATATTCTCCCTTTGGGTGATAGCTATGCAAGAGGAGTTACACCAATTTGATAGAAATCAAGTTTGGGATTTAGTACCTAGGCCTAAAGACCATATGGTCATTGGCACTAAATGGGTATTCAAGGACAAACGAGATGAGTTAGCAATCATTGTCCGTAACAAGGCAAGACTGGTTGCTAAAGGCTATAATCAAGAAGAAGGAATTGATTATGAAGAAACTTATGCTCCAGTGGCAAGATTGGAAGCCATAAGAGTTCTTCTAGCCTTTGCTTGGGTCAAAGGATTCAAGCTCTATCAAATGGATGTAAAAAGCGCGTTCCTAAATTGTTTTATTCAAGAGGAAGTTTATGTTGAACAACCTCCTGGTTTTCAATGTGATCATCATCCAGATCATGTTTATCGTCTCAAAAAGGCTCTTTATGGTCTTAAGCAAGCTCCTAGAGCTTGGTATGAACGATTAAGCAAATTCCTTCTTGATCAAGGGTTTATTAGAGGAAAAGAAGATACAACTCTCTTCATAAAGAGTAATAAGCTTGGTGAAATTTTAATTGTTCAAATATATGTTGATGACATTATTTTTGGTGCTTCTAATGATGCTTTGTGTGAAGAGTTTGCTAAGAATATGCAGGGAGAATTTGAGATGTCCATGATGGGAGAACTCAATTACTTCCTTGGTCTACAAATCAAGCAAAGGAAAGATGGAATCTTCATATCTCAGACCAAGTATCTCAATGATCTGCTGAAGAAGTTTGGGATGGAGCAATGCAATGGAGCTGATACTCCAATGAGCTCAACCACTGCCTTGGATGCTGATGAAAAGGGCAAAGACTTCAATATCATAAAATACAGAGGAATGATTGGATCATTACTCTACCTCACAGCAAGTCGTCCTGACATCCAATTCAGTGTGGGGATGTGTGCAAGGTTTCAATCTGCTCCCAAGGTTTCTCATGCTGAGAACGTGAAGAGAATCTTCAGATACCTTGCTGACACAAAAACCCTTGGCTTGTGGTTTCCAAAAGGTCAACCAGAACATCTTGTGGCATATTCGGATTCAGATCATGCTGGATATAAGACAGATAGAAAGAGTGCAAGTGGCCAATGTGAATTTCTTGGTGGCTCACTTGTCTCTTGGTTTAGCAAGAAGCAAACCAGTGTGGCTGTGTCCTCTATAGAAGCTGAATATGTGGCTGCTTCAAGTTGTTGTGCACAAGTCCTATGGCTCAAGCAATAATTATCTGATTTGGGAATCAACTTGAAGGAGATCCCAATAGTGTGTGACAACACTAGCACAATAAGCTTGGCTAAAAATCCAGTGCAACATACTCGGACCAAGCATATTGATGTAAGACATCACTTCATAAAGGGATCACGTTCAGAAGAAGGATGTCAAAGTGATGTTCATCCCAACTCATCTTCAACTTGCTGACATCTTCACCAAGCCATTGGCCAAAGAACAATTCAATTTCATAAGGAGAGAATTGGGAATGGTAAATCCCAATGAACTGTAAGTCAATCTTACCCAATGTTAGTTATATTTTTTTTATGATTTACAGTCACTAACTTAAGCTTCGGAGTGTTTACCTATTGTTTTTGCAGGACTATATAAGTTTACATCAGTTAAAACTCATATATGATCTTTCTTCTAATAAATGCATATTCACTGATATAACTCGAGTCATTTTGCAAATAACTCGAGTCATAATAGCATTTTAATACTGATAAATTTTGTGTAGTCATGTAGCAACTCAAGTCATCCAAGCTAACTCGAGTTACGAATGACATAGAGAGCAAACAGAAACTTGAAGACAAAAGTCAACTCGAGTCGTAACTCGAGTCACTGGTAAGCAAGAGGTTAGTTCTAGTTCTTATGTAACTCGAGTCACTCGACTGCTATATATGTCTGCTGCAACTGTGTCGCTTCATTTATGTCATTTTGCAAACTCTAACCCGAGTCGTTCTCTTCTTCTCTCTGAACTCTCTTCTTTCCCAACTCTAAATCATCTTCATGGCGTCAAAAAAACCTAAACCTATGAAGGAATCATCTTCTTATTTTGAAGCCACTGTATCATCATCTCCTCCTCAATCGAAGACACCAAAAACACAGAGGAAACCTTCGACTAAGATTCAAAGCAAGGATTCTGCAGAAATGCCCTCCAAGAAGCCAAAGAAGCTGACTATTCAGGAACCTCCTATGGTCCCTTCGTCAAAGCCCATAGATCCTGAAGCTGCTAAGCGTAGAGATAAGGAACCAGTAGTGGCTCCTCACAAGAAGAAGAAGAAGAAAGCAGTCACCATCGTATCTGATGCTCATGGCTCTGCTTCAAAGTTTCAGGCTGGCTCTAAATCTATTCCTTCTGGCTCTAAGGTATCTGAACCGACCAAATATGTCTTTAGTCCTCCCAATCCTGTGAAACCTCCAAATTCTGAATTCATTTGTAAACCTACTCCTATGTCTAATGCAGAAATGTTAGACTTCAAGGAAAAATATTTTTCAAGAGGCTTATGTCCCACAGTGTATGTGGATTTAGTCAAACTAAAAGAAGAATGTAATCTTGATTTATCCCCTTGGTTAGATCAATTTAGGAATTTGTTGGCTATAAACACTCCTTACACTCCTTTACTAGTCAAGCACTTCTATTTCAATATGTCCATGGCTAATGTAGTAAATGATGAAAGTGGAGCTTAATCACCAAGAGGGGGTGAATTGGGGATTTTAAAAATTCTTTCAGAAAAAGCTCTGTTTTTCGAACACTAAAACAGAGTAGACTATGGAGTAGAGAAGAATAGCAAGACACAAAGAATTATACTGGTTCGGTCCAATCTCTTGACCTACGTCCGGTCCCGACTCTCTGGGATTTTCACTATCACAATTGATTACACACTCTGCACTCAAGAGTAATTCTCTCACTATAACTTACTCCCCCTTACAAGTTGTAATCAATGAACCCAATCACCAAGTCCCCTGACTTGTGATTCTTTACAATAAATGATTTGTAGGTAAGAAACTCTCTCTAAGAGTAGATAGAAATAAACACTGAAGCTCTAATGTATCAACAGATACTTTACACAAGAAAACTCAAGAGTAGTTGGAAACTTGAATGATTTTCGTTTTCTGCAGTCTTGGTTGTTGAGAGAAATTGAATATTACTCTATTTATACTAAGAAAGCATTAAAGATCCGTTGCAAGCTCCATTATGACCGTTGGTGCATTAATCTAGCTGTTGGAGGCATTTTGGAGTCTTCTCTCTCGACTCTTCACTTAATCAAGTTGTACAAAAGTTCTGAGTTGACTTCTTGAATATTAATCCGTTGAATAGCAGCTACTGGATGTGGTAGGTAGACATTAATCATTTGTAAGCGTGTGCAGAGGGTGTTGGTTATGATTAGTTTTGATGATGTCTTATATACCTGTCATTCTTAAGAGCAAAAAGCTTGCATACTACATTTATCTTGTACTTTGACTAATTCTTATATTTAATGTAGATGTGAAGTTTAATGATGGAGAATGATCAAGAAAAGAGAAGAAAGAAAGGAAGAACTTGTTTAATGGAATGAGAAAATCATTATACAAGTTCCTAGATTGATTCTACAAGTCTCCACGATTAAATAGAAGTTGGAACGGCTCAATTCGGAGTTAAAACAAGCAAGTTCAAGCTTAGGATGAATACTAGTTTGTTCGAGGGCATTAATGTAATTTCAGCTCTTTTTCTCACTTGACAAAGTGTCTTGCTCGAGCAAATTGAGTTTCTGAAGTCATGCTCGAGCAACAACAATGTTATGCTTGAGCAAGGTGCATTTCCAGCCCAAAATCGCCCAAAATCCGCTCTTGCCCGAGCATGAAAAGAAAGCTTGCTCGAGCAAGGTCGTGGTTCAGCATACTCTATTCAGCTCTGTTTCTGGCGACCTCCAGTAAATCGACGATATTTCCAAAACCAGGAATCGGATTGACATGAAATCAGTGGCATATGAAACTAGACTCTCAATGGCTCATTGTGATATAAACTTCATCCTCAAAGGAGTCCAGATGATATAGCTATTATTTTTGCAATTTGGCACAAACATCACCGTCACAGTCCAGACCAAGCTTCGGTGTTTTGAGCATATCTCACAAACGACAAATCTGATTGAGCTGAAATCAGTGGGATATGAAAGTAGACTCACAAGGCTTTCTACGAAGACTTGAACCAAACAAAACGGAGTTCAATGAACCATGCCCGAGCAGAGAATTTTGGCATGCCTGAGCATCATCGAGACAGAAGCAAAACTCACCAAATCAGAAAGTCTTGCCCGAGCAGCAAAGAAGGCTTACTCGAGCACCATGCTCGAGCAAAGGAAAAATTTTGCCGGAGCAACACTTATGAATCTCAAGTTCTCGCTTATGTCTGTGTCTTGCCCGAGCAAGAACATTGGTTTGCTCGAGCAACAACGAGAAGAAGCACTTCTCACTTCATAAGAGTAAGCTTGCCCGAGCATGAAAAAATATCATGCTCGAGCACCATGCCCAAGCAGAAGAGAAGACTTGCTCGAGCAACAGTGATGCAAGACACCTTTCTTTAAGCCAACATCGATGCTTGCCCGAGCATGCCTCTGATCCTTGCTCGAGCACCGTGTCCATTGCACTTTGAAATTACTCCTTCTCAAATTGATGCCCGAGCACATTTCTTATCCATGCCCGAGCATAACCACCTCGTTTCAAATCTTCGTCTTCGTAAAAGCTTGAATCATCAAATGTAATTTCATCTCTTCAGATTATTACTCATTACTATTGCTAATTGCATTTAATCAGTTTGTTAATGAGTTTCAGATAATGTTATCATGGATTAACAACAAATTTGCATAAAGCAAATTGTGTGTCAGAAGAGCATTAAATGCTATTACCAAAACCGGTGATATCCTCAGTAACCACTTCTCTGATCAAAGTAAAGAAACTTCTGATATTCCGTCTACGCAATAAATGCTATCTCGCAACGGTCAAGACAACTGGAATAAAGAATGTTTATGAAGAACGAAGTCAGCAACAGTGATTGTGACCAGCAAAGCTTCATCTGTTTAATGGCTATATTCATGAGTCACAACAATTAATCTTCAAACATCTTCAACGGTCATATTCAAACATTCAAACGGGCAGATTCAAATCCTTCAACGGTCCTCAATCTTCAAGTACTATAAATACTCGAAGGTTTGAATTCTTCAAAGTAGAACAGACGCATACACAGACAAAACACTCAAAGTGTTCAATTTCTAATCTGTATATATCTTAGGATACTACTAAGCTTCAGTGCTTATCATTTATCTACTATGTGAGAGAGTCTTATCATTTGTATTACAATTCGTTCAAATCTCAAGATAGAGGTATCTTGAGTGTGGGTGTATTAATTACAACTTGTAAGGGGGAGTGAGTCCGAGAGTGAAAGGATCATCCTACATTTACAGAGTGTGTAATTGTGTCCACTGTTATTTGGTTACAACTTGTAAAGAGAAGTAAGTCCTAGTGAGAGGATTACTCGAGAGTTGCAGAGTCTGTAATCAAGTTTGGAGATAGTGAAATCCCAGTGTTTCGGGGATTTGGACGTAGGTCAAGAGTTGGACCGAACCAGTATAATCTCTTGTGTTCATTGCTCTTCTCTCTATCTCTGTTTTTTGTGTTCATTGAGCAATTAGCGAAAGAATTTCATAATCACCTATTCAACCCCCCTCTAGGTGATATTCCACTTTCATTTTGGTATCAAAGCTAGTTAACGTTAAGCATGATCGGGGGTTCTCGCAGTGTGATCTATGGCGAAGCATTGGCTCTTACCCCGACATGGCCAGTGGATGGAGGTGATGTTGCTGGTTGCACAGGCCGTGAGGCGGTGCGTAAAATTAGCGGCTGAGATACCATGTTATGCCACAGCGGAGGTACCGCTACGAAATAACATTTGGTATCAGAGCCATGGAAGGAATATTACCTGACGGCGCCTCAATCAACCGACCACCTGGCTTCGACGGCGAACACTATTATTTCTGGAAAGCAAAGTTCAAAGTGTTTGTGTTAGCCACGGAGTATGGTCTCTGGCAAGTAATAGAGAATGGTGATTATGTTCCCATAAGAGAAGAAGGCAGAATTAATGTTCCAAAGGCTGAAGATAAGTTCAACGAAGATGACAGAAGGAAAATAACTCTCAACAGCAGAGCCATCCTAATGCTTCAGAGTGCTCTCAGTCAAAAGGAGTATTTCTGCATCTGCAATCTATCTACTGTCAAGGAGATGTGGAATGCTTTGGAAATGGCATACGTGTCTGCTATAGGTGGAGATAACTCCTCAAACGAAGAAAGTGAGGAAGAAGAAGCTGGCAACATGTGCTTAGTTACAGAAGAAGAAGAAGAAGAAGAACAATGTGAAAACAACGATGAGGTATATAATTCTGAACCTACCTATGATGAGTTACTTTCAGAATACAATGATTTACATTCTGAATTCAAAAAGATTGTGAAAGAACTCATTGCTTCCAAAAATAAAATCAAATTGCTTGAGCAGCAAAATAAAGATTCCCCTCCTACTTGCGAAAATATGATTTGCAAAAACTGTCCTGATCTTGAAAAGAAAAATTCTTATCTCACGAAAACTCTTGAGAAATTAACTAAAGGCAGTGAAATGCTCAATGTGATTTTAAAGGCTCAGAGATTTACAAATGATCGATCAGACATTGGTTACAATCATATTCTTGATAAAAAGAAAGGGAAAAAGAAGATGTGAGGAAAATCTTATTTGAACTATTTTCAAACATCTATTCATACCTCAAATCCATTTGCTCATTGTAACTACTGTAATCGTAAGGGTCATAGCACATCATCTTGCTTTCATAAGAAAGAAAGAAAGAAGGGATAAACCCGTTGGTAATTATCAATGGCTACCAAAGGGAACTTATGTTTTCCCTAAGGCTCGAACTAACCCGGAAGGACCCAAGTATAAATGGGTACCAAAATGTCCATCTAGTGCTTTATGTGTGCAGATTGATTCGAAAAGAATGGACCTAGACGTATAGAGAAGAATAAGAGTCGAAGAGTTTCTCATGAACCGAAAATGAGATTTACATCGTTAGGAGAACTCGTGAAGAAGCCATTCTTTGCAACTTTATCCTCAAATCAAAAGAAGCAATGGACAAAAGTAAGAGGAGTATGTTCCACCTCAAGAACAAACTACCACAGAATACCATTCAACTATCTTGAGGAAAACAAGAAAAGGAGATTTTCTCAAGTATCAAACAGAAGACACTTGAAGTCTATACCATCTAAGAGAACTTTGCAGATACCCATGGAAAGACATATGAAGAAGATGCAGTGGGTAAGCAAAGTTGATCCTCCAAGTACTTAAGGTATAAGGTATACAATGGTAAAGCCTCCTATGCTATTATCTGTAATATTAATTGAGGCTTTATATTGTGGAACCGTAGGAATGAGTATTGCAAACTATTCTGAAATTAAGCTTCCATATGTCTTAAAATCCATTGATTTTAAAAGGATTGCAATATTCAATAGTTTGATTCTTTATCCATTTACATTGATTTGATAATTCCCTCTGTGAACTGCATATTTTGGAATAGTACTTGAGTAATAAGCTAACCCACTCGAGTATTGTCGGGGTTTAATGAGCTTGCTAGTGTTTCAGGAAAGAACCATTCCCAAGTATTTGAAAATGGTACTTGAGTAAAGTCGTGAAGTCACTGGCACTTAGAAATCTAATTGCATCGTACTCGAGTAAGAAGACATGGGTACTCAAGTAATATTGAGAAAGACCACTGATGTTGAGAATCTATTACACTGGGGCTAGATGCAAATTGAAAAGATAAGAGAAAGCTTATCAAGCATATAAAGAAGAGCTTCGTGTCAGAACTGTGGTTGTATGAACTTTGATCTAAAGGAAGCTGAATGAATGGAGCTTGAATTTGGCAACATTATCAAGCATGCTATCACAAGGACAAGAGGAATTACGGTGATATTTAACCTTACCCTATACTGTGCTTATATGAAATTCATATTTGGGTAAAGAAACTTGTCCATTGTTGCACTCCATTAGCAATCAATCGTTTATGGTTTTTCAAAATGTTTTTGGATTGCTAAATGGACCGTAAATGAATTTGTGCATAACTTTCTGAGTTTATATTTTTGAAATGCACAATTCTAAAATTCATTTCAAATTTCAATTTACTCTGTTTGTGAATAAGCATACAAATGTTTTGAAAAATATTTTGATTGCATTTAAATGATGTTTCAAAACTGGGAGTTAATATTGCATTCTGACATATTCTTTAAACTGTTAATTCCCACTGTATTTAGAGTGAGCATTGATTTCAAAAATGAATCTTTCTTTCATCAGAATTTTGATTTCATAATGCATTATCACGATTTGAAAGAACATTCAAAATTTGAAACAATTTTCATGTTTCATTATCATTTTTGAAATTGTTATCCCATCCATTGATTACACGAGATTCATATCAATGACATCTTTTCTACATAAAATGTATTTACAAATTGTCATTGAGAAATAACATTCTTGACATAATTTAATTATTGCCCTTTTGATGCATTGGCATGAACCTATTTGATTGGGTAAAAGTATGCTTTTGATCTTTGGTTGTTCTACTCTTCGCTCAAATATCATATGGTTAAATCATAAGAGCATAAGAGTTTTCATGTCTAATTTTGTGTGGACCCAAGAAACATCGGGTACCAAAAAGCATATATGTGTTTTTGCAGGACTCTGTTCATAAGAATTAAAACAGAGTGTAACAGAGTCATCCCTACTCGAGCATCCTATCGACTCTTGCTTGAGCAACTACATGGAGAGCTTAAGGAAGTATATAAGTAAAGGCATCTTGCTCGAGCACACCTCTTGACTATGCCCTAGCAATAGCGAGAAATCATGACTAAAATCCAGGAAGAAGTTACCTCGTCGAGCATGCTTGCCAAGCCTGCCCGAGCAATACCAAGAAGCATGAGAAGAAAAGTAGGTTGCTCGAGCACGTCGACTTTGTCTGCTCGAGCAATAGCGGTTTCCTCCTTCCTGACTTTAGAAGAATAATGGTTGTTGCCCGAGCCACACCAGAAGTTTGCCCGAGCAACAACGGGAGCTGAGGAAGCCACATAAAAAATGAAGAACATGCTCGAGTAACATTCCTGAGTCTACCCGAGCACGCCACGCTGATGAAACTCCCAATCAGTCTCATAGATTCCAACATTTTTAATCCATTTATTGAATTAAGTGTTCACACTACACACTTGATGGGAGGATAAACAGAGTAATATGACTCAAGTAATTACGATATTACTTGAGTGAGATATTATATTTTGAAATAATATGCATATCTCATAATCATGCTAGGCTAACTTGATTTCATTCATTCCATCTCATTTCATGAAGCTTAGCCTGAGCATACTCAATTTCTTTTTAAAAAATGATTCTTATGCTTTAAACTCTTTTATCATCATAAAAAGCATAAGTGATTTCTTCATACCAATTTGGTGTCACATTATTATTTGGTATCATTAAAAGGAGTTTCATAATTTTAGTCATGCATTCATTAAGGGGGAGCTTTACATTCACACGTGTTTCATATCTTAAAAGTTCATCTCTTTTATTTGATGAATACCTTTTTAAGTTCGATCATCAGCATTCTCTATGTCTGATTAGTTTTGATGATGATTTGATATCATATTTTCCTTTCATTATCTTAACTTGAAACTATCATATAGGAAGGAACATTTTGATATCTGATTGCATAACAATTCTCTCTTGCAAGAAAGTTTTACAATTGTGACAGGAGAATTGGGTCTATGCAAAACCTTCCTTAATGTACTACAAGGAGAAACGATCAAATTGAGGAATAATGCTTTCACGTTCCATCATTTAAGTTGAGATATGTCTTACAGAAGAGCTCCATGAAGAAATGGCAAAAGATGGAAGCTGAGTACTGACCATATTCATTCATATGAGATACAACTCAAGAAGCCAGTACTTTAGTCTCATTCCACTTCTCCAGGCTATTTAGAGCACATCACGGATCTCACACAAAAAGAAAGAAAGCAAATGGACTTCATCACTCATTCATTAATTTGCAGAACTTATATGAGCATTTCTAATCTCTATCTTTTTATATTCAGTAGAAATTCTGCACATGTTTGATATCTATATGCTTTAATTGTGAAAGATTTCTTAAAAACCTCTCCAAATTATTTTCAGATATATTTTCATGAAAACTCTTTTCTACTTGCTTCATATTAAATACTTTCAGAAAGGGAGAGAGAAAATTGCTTTCTTATGATATGATTAAGGAGAGATAGTCATTTCTAACTTGTTTTCATACTTATCTTTCCACAAGTATTTCTCCTTTATGCTTCAACTTTTTGCTAATGACAAATAAGGGGGAGAGAATGGCAAGAAAAATATGAATATGTTGGGTCTAATATATTTTCATATTTATACATATTTTTCTTAGAGTCTTTACCATCATCAAAAAGGGGGAGAATGTTGGTTATGATTAGTTTTGATGATGTCTTATATACCTGTCATTCTTAAGAGCAAAAAACTTGCATACTACATTTATCTTGTACTTTGACTAATTCTTATATTTAATGTAGATGTGAAGTTTAATGATGGAGAATGATCAAGAAAAGAGAAGAAAGAAAGGAAGAACTTGTTTAATGGAATGAGAAAATCATTATACAAGTTCCTAGATTGATTCTACAAGTCTCCACGATTAAATAGAAGTTGGAACGGCTCAATTCGGAGTTAAAACAAGCAAGTTCAAGCTTCCGGATGAATACTAGTTTGTTCGAGGGCATTAATGTAATTTCAGCTCTTTTTCTCACTTGAACAGTGTCTTGCTCGAGCAAATTGAGTTTCTGAAGTCATGCCCGAGCAACAACAATGTTATGCTCGAGCAAGGTGCATTTCCAGCCCAAAATCCGCTCTTGCTCGAGCATGAAAAGAAAGCTTGCTCGAGCAAGGTCGTGGTTCAGCATACTCTGTTCAGCTCTGTTTCTGGCGACCTCCAGTAAATCGACAATATCTCCCAAACCAAGAATCGGATTGACATGAAATCAGTGGCATATGAAACTAGACTACCAATGGGTCATTTTGATATGAACTTCATCCTCAAAGGAGTCCAGATGAGAGAGCTATGATTTTTGCAATTTGGCACAAACATCACCGTCACAGTCCAGACAAAGCTTCGGTGTTTTGAGCATATCTCACAATCGACAAATCTGATTGAGCTGAAATTAGTGGCATATGAAAGTAGACTCACACGGATTTCGACGGAGACTTGAACCAAAGAAAACAGAGTTCATAACAGGGAGTTATGACCTTCGAAAGTTGATGTTCAGTTTAGGATGTTGCAGAAAACGCTCATCAAGAACAACCTCCATTCATTTGATGTTAATGGACGAACTACAACTAGCTTGGAGTTGATTCTTATTGAAATGGAAAGAATATTTGAAGAGCTTTCTGAAATGGGATGATTTTCTAAATTTGGATTTATACCAGAGACGTTATATGCTCGCTGAAATTGCTTCTTGAACTGTCAATGAGTTTACTTCTTGAAAATCTAATTTTTGCACAAGATCATGGTAGGCAGCAACCTAACACTCAAGGATAGCCTACTCAAGCAAAGTGATTGGGATGCCCAAGCATCAACGAGTTCAGAGTGAAGATTTGCAATTTGGACAGTCATATTCAAGCAACCCTTATATAGCTTGTCCGAGCAACATCGAGCCAGAGTCAAACGTAGCATGATTGAACAATCATGCTCGAGCAAGAAATATTTCTTGCCCGAGCAACATCGAGGCAGAAGCAAAAGAAAGCCAGTCAATGAACCAAGCCCGAGCAGAGAATTTTGGCATGCCCGAGCATCATCGAGACGAAGCAAAACTCAAAATCGGAAAGTCTTGCCCGAGAAGCAAAGAAGGCTTACTCGAGCACCATGCTCGAGCAAAGGCAAAACGTTGCCCGAGCAACACCTATGAATCTCAAGTTCTTGCTTCTGTCTATGTCTTGCCCGAGCAAGAACATTGGTTTGCTCGAGCAATAACGAGAAGAAGCACTTTTCACTTCATAAGAGTAAGCTTGCCCGAGCATGAAAAAATATCATGCTCGAGCACCATGCCCAAGAAGGAGAGAAGACTTGCTCGAGCAACAATGATGCAATACACCTTTCTTTAAGCCAACATCGATGCTTGCCCGAGCATGCCTCTGATCCTTGCTCGAGCACTGTGTCCATTGCACTTTGAAATTACTCCTTCTCAAATTGATGCCCGAGCACATTGCTTATCCATGCCCGAGCATAACCACCTCTGTTTCAAATCTTCGTCTTCGTAAAAGCTTGAATCATCAAATGTAATTTCATCTCTTCAGATTATTACTTATTACTATTGCTAATTGCATTTAATCAGTTTGTTAATGAGTTTCAGATAATTTTATCATGGATTAACAACAAATTTGCATAAAGCAAATTGTGTGTCAGAAGAGAATTAAATGCTATTACCAAAATCGGTGATATCCTCAGTAACCACTTCTCTAATCAAAGTAAAGCAACTTCTAATATTCCGTCTACGCAATAAATGCTATCTCGCAACGGTCAAGACAAATGGAATAAAGAATGTTTATGAAGAACGAAGTCAGCAACGGTGATTGTGACCAGCGAAGCTTCATTTGTTTAACGGCTATATTCATGAGTCACAACAATTAATCTTCAAACATCTTCAACGTTCATATTCAAACATTCAAACGGGCATATTCAAATCCTTCAACGGTCCTCAATCTTCAAGTACTATAAATACTCGAAGGTTTGAATTCTTCAAAGTAGAACAGACGCATACGAGACAAAACATTCAAAGTGTTCAATTTATACTCAGTATATATCTTAGGATACTACTGCGAGCTTGAGTGCTTATCATTTATCTACTCGTGAGAGAGTCTTATCATTTGTATTACAATTCGTTCAAATCTCAAGATAGAGGTATCTTGAGTGTGGGTGTATTAATTACAACTTGTAAGGGGGAGTGAGTCCGAGAGTGAAAGGATCATCCTTCGTTTACAGAGTGTGTAATTGTGTCCATGGTTATTTGGTTACAACTTGTAAAGAGGAGTAAGTCCTAGTGAGAGGATTACTCGAGAGTTACAGAGTCTGTAATCAAGTTTGGAGATAGTGAAATCCTAGAGTGTTTCTGAGGATTGGACGTAGGTCAAGAGTTGGACCGAACCAGTATAATCTCTTGTATTCATTACCCAAAAGGATGCAACTTTCTATGTTTAGCATTTAATGTTCTGACATGCTTTTTGCTTTAAGTCTTCATTTAATCTCTTCTAAACAAGCTGAAACTCACTAACAAAGTGGTTAAACATAGCTGGGAATATCAAAGAATAATAATGACAAGTATTAGGATTAAATAAAAAAGTTTTCACAAATTTGTTAAACTTAATTTTCAAAATTTGCGACCAATACTTGAGTATGTTACTGTGCACTAATATGAATACTTGAGTATTCATAGCGATACTTGAGTATTCATCTTCCAGAGAAGTAATTCATGTTTTGAGCTTTGGACCATTTCAATGAATAGGACCAATACTTGAGTATTGGAATCAATACTCGAGTTTTGAACCTTTTATGTGAAAAATAAGTTTAAGTCCAAAACCTCAATACTTGAGTATTCAAATCAATACTTGAGTTTTGAAAACATTTGAAAAAGAGCCAAGCTCTCTGTATGTCCAATACTCTAGTATTCAACTCAATACTCGAGTAATCAATTTGTTTGAAAACCTTTATGAAATCTTTTCAAGTCAATACTTGAGTATTCAAATCACTTGTAAATAGCAAACCTTTCTGTATGGCCAATAATCAAGTAATCAACTCAATACTCGAGTATTGAAATGTTTTCAAAAACTTTGTGAAGTCTCTGCAAACTCAATACTTGAGTTTTCATCTCAATACTTGAGTATTCATAAACATGTGTAAAGTTTGAAAGCTTTCTGTTTGTCCAATACTCAAGTATTCACATGTTTGAATACCTTGATGATTTCTCTGTATAACTAATACTTGAGTATCCAAATGGATACTTGAGTATTGGCAATTTTGCCTTTTAGTGAGAGAGACTCTGTATGGTCAATACTCGAGTATTCACACCAATACTTGAGTATTGACTCATTGTGAAAAACTTGGAATGCTCTCTGTAACTTTAATACTTGAGTATTCATGTGAGTACTCAAGTATTGCTCATCTTTGTGACAATGAGCCATTCTCTGTCAACTCAATACTTGAGTATTGAAACCAATACTCGAGTATTCACTTGACAACAAGTTTCTCAACTTACCAAAACACATTTTAATTTGCGTTTACAATTGTCAGTTATCATCAAAACACATAGGGAACTAACATTCTCCCCTTTTTTGATGATGACAACACTTGTAAACCAATTTTACTAGAATTTGAGAGAATTTGTGTCTTGGTTTGAGGTTTTGCATTTGACAGAAGTTTCAAGTCATTGAAGTGTTCATAAACCATCAATCTGCACATTTGAAATGTTTTAACAGTGCCAAGACATCAAAGATAGTAGAAGCACATGAAGTCCTATATTTCATTGATAAATCAAAATGCATACGCTGCATTACATAACAAAATACAGAGTGCAATGCATGACAACCTAACAATTGCAAGTCCTACAAACATCATCCAATACTCAAATTCTACTCTTCTTCTTTGCCTTTCTCTCCCCCTTTGTCATCTTCAAATGGGGATGGAGCTGAGATAGAAGAAGGTTGGAAAATTTCAGTTGAAGGAGTTTGAGAGGGATGGAAAATTTCAGTAATAGGTGTTATAGGAGATGGAGAGGCTAGAATCTCAGTGGTAGGAGTGGAAGCAGGCATAGGTGAAGATTCAGGAATAGGGGTAGAAGCCTCAATTGGGGAGGTGGTGATGGGTGAAGTATGAAAGACAAATGGTGGAGATGAATTGGAAGGCTCAGGAACAGATGGAGGCATGGAAGAGCTAGGAACATCAGAGGTACCAATCTTGAAGTACTCCATGATCTTGTCCAAGTGATTGTTTACAATGCCAGTGGTGACTAATTGAGTGGATGTTCTGGCCTCAAGATCCATCACCTGATCAGCTAGTTCCTCATTCTTTCTGGTAAGCACATCCACCTTGTTGTGCAACTCTTTGGTCTTGCCAAGAAGAGTGTCAATTTGCTCTTTCATGGCATCCTGAGCATCAACCATCTCATGATTGCCTTGTCGAACCTCATGCACTAGCTTGCCTATTTCATATTCCAATCTTATAGACAGTGAGGCAATGGCTGCATCCACTATTGCTTTGACTCTTTCATCAAAGCTTGAAGGAAGAGGTGATTGTGGAGGTGGAGCAGACTGAGCTTCCTGTGCTCTTGACTGAGAAGCTCGTGCTTGTGATCTTGAAGGTGCTCGAGATTGGCTAGAGCCTTCTGCTTCAAAGTTGAGCTTCACCAAGTTCAGTTGAGCCTTGCCAAAGAAGGGAGGGAACTTTAAGCTCTCAGGAGCACTAACATACCAAATCTTATGGTAGAAAAGAATGACAGATATGAGTGAAGGAAAAGGTATGTAGGAATTCTTTCTGGATGAAAATTTAAATTTGATCATCTCCTAAAAAAGCCAGTGTCCAAGGTTCAGAGGATTCTTTTTCACAAATGCAGTGAAAAAGCGATAGTCTTTTTGAGAAAAATGGGTGAAGCTCCCCCCTTTTTGGATAAAGTTCCTGGAATAGATATACCAGAGAACTCTGTTGATAGGTGACATGGACCCTGGTTTAAAAGAGAGTGTATGACTCTGGTTCTCAGGAAACTCCTCATTGGGTCTCAAGGTAGAGAAGATCTCTTGATTGCTATAAATTGGAGTGGAGATAGGAGGAGGATTGGCAATTTTTAGAATGGAGTTAAGGATAGATGCAGACAAGGTGAATTTGACACCTTTGACACTAGTGGTCACTCTTTCCCCAACTAACTCACCATCTGAATCAAGAATATTAGCAGACTCCATATTGAAATAGAACAATTTAACTAGATTGGGAGTATAAGAAGCTGAAATGGAAATGAAGGAATCATAGGGTGCAAGCCAGGGAGAGAGATTAACATTACAATCTTGTTGCAACTGAACCAAGTCCACTGCAATCACAGGACATAAGTCTTTCTTCATGTATTTCTCCTTGAACTTGGCATTCTAAGCATCAGAAAGAAAAGTGTTGGCAATTGTGAAACCTCTGGGAGGATATGGATTCCTGTAGATATCTTCTACAACATTGGCATTACTGAGGGTTCCTGTTCTGATTGGGTAGGTGTAGAAGAAGTAGCTTTTGAAGAGGATTGACCCTTCGATGAATGTTGAGATGAAGTGGTGGCTCTTTTCTTCCTTGTAGGCTTTGATTTAGATGTTCCAGCCACCTTCTTCTTTCCTTTTCCGGTGATCAGTTCAGGTGTTGACCTCTTTTTCCTTGGAGGGGTTGGAATTGATTGTTCGAATGAGACCCCTTTCTTCTTAGGATTAGGAGATGAGGCTTCAGGAATATTTTCGCTAACTCCTTTGATTGCTCGATCAACTCCGTGGTGGAATCGATTTGGGATTGATTTCACTCTTGGAGGTCTTGGAGGAGGAGGATGATATGGAGAAATGGATTTCGTCCCTTCCTGGGTGGATTCAGCGTCGAGAGTGGCTTTAGATGATGATTTGGAGGCCATTTCGGTGATTAGAGAGAAGGTTTTGTTCGAAAATGGCGAGAATCAGAGAGAGAGGGAAAGAGAGGACGACTTAGGGCAAAACTTGAGTATTGGGTTGAGTAATGAAGAACATGAATAGTGAACATATATATATGCAATGCTATACTCGAGTATTGCTCCCAATACTTCAAAGGTGTGATGTGAACCTTTGAAATTCTGTCCAATACTTGAGTAACGAACCTCAATTATCGAGTATTCAAATACTCAAAATTTCAAGCATCCCGCATCAAAAAAACATAGCTAGACACTCGATGCTTAAATTAGTTTCCAATAATCATCAAAAACATAACTAACATTGAGATTAAGAGAGAGAGAGAGATGCTTGTTAATTCCTATATTTTGATGATCACAATTCTTAGTAAATTAAAATAAGCATTATTAGATTCTTAGTAATCATGCCCGAGACACGAGATAGAACCTTGCCCGAGCAACATCGGACTTCGTAAAGAAAGAAAAGCAAGGTAACGTAATCATGCCCGAAGCAACCTTCAAAAGCATCTGAAAGCATGACCTTGCCCGAGCTAGGTCATAGTCTTGCCCGAGCAACGTCGGGGTCTCTGAAGGAAAAACAAAGCTCAAAGTGATCATGCCCAAGCAACGTCTGAAAGCATAGGAAAGCATGACCTTGCCCGAGCAAGATGATAATCTTGCCCGAGCAACATCATGGCAAAGGCAAAAGAAGTTTGCTCAAGCAACACTGAAAGCAACGAGAAAGCACGAGCTTGCCCGAGCAAGGTCACAAGTCCGCCCGAGCAAGATTGAGACGAAGCAAAAATCGAATCTTGCCCAAGCGAGAGAAGAATGCTTGCCCAAGCAAGCTGCCCGAGCGAACCGAAAATCTTGCCCAAGCAAGAAGCCTGCTACCACTCAAAAGCAACCTTGCCCGAGCATGGTGAAGCGCTTGCCCGAGCATTATGCCCAGGCAAAGAAAAATGCCTTTGAGCGGACTTATATTCGCTTCTTAAAATTGCCTCGCATATGAAGGATGCCGAGCACACACTTTCTAACTTGCCCGAGCAATGTCGAAGGAAAGTAACTTTTGCTCTAAATAGAAAAGCCGCCCGAGCATATATATCATCATGCTCGAGCACTATGCCCAAGCAAGCATATTGATCCTGCCCGAGAGCATCGGCGAGTATGAGGGTAATAGCTAAATCCTAAAGTCTTGCTCGAGCAAATCAAGCGTTGCCCGAGCATAATTGCCCCTGTTTTAAAACTCATTTCTGAGCTATTTACGAAATCATTGATTCTATCTTATTACTTCAGATTATCATATATTAAGAATACCAAATGCTTTTAACCGGTGTGTTGATATGTTTAAAGCTTAATTAGACACAAGTTACCAGCAGATTTAAAAAAAGGCAATTTGATCGACAAAGCATTAAATGAAGTTGCACGAACGAGTTAAGTTGTTCGATCAATGTAAAGCTTCTTCGACATTCTCTTTGCACATTAAATGCTATCTCACAACGGCTATACAAAAGAATGAAAGAGAATGTCAACTCTGATGAATCAAAGACAGACAAACAACCTACGACGAGAATTCCTTCTGTCTAAACGGCCACATTCATATGTCTCAACGGCTACTTAAAGAACTTCACCAACGGTCATTAATTGGTGTCTATAAATAGCCGAAGCATTGAATTCGGACATCTACCGAAACGCCGAGCAATTAATGTGCATCTAGATTCATTCATTTGTTTCATCTGTCATATTAAATTCGAGTGTTCTTCGGTGTTTATTATAATCTGCTCGTGAGGAGCCTTTTAAACACTTATTCATTTCTTTCAAGTGAGTTATACTTAAGGTTGAGGAACCTTAAGTGAGGGTGTACTAACTACAACTTGTAAGGGGAGTGGAGCGACCTTCCTTCGTTTACAGAGTGTGTATTTATTTGAAAGAGTAGTGGAATCCCAGGTGTTCTGGGGACTGGACGTAGGTCAGTGATTTGAGACCGAACCAGTATAAAGTGCTTTGTGTTCATCCTCTCTTCTCTGTCTCATTAGTGTATCCTGTATCATCGCGTGTGTTTCAAGAAGATTCATTTAATCACCTATTCACCCCCCCTCTAGGTGATATTCCACCTTCATTTTGGTATCAGAGCCAGGTTGTCTCGGTTGGGCTTAACATCCCGAGATTGATCATGGAAGGAATATTGCACGATGGTGCCTCAATCAATCGTCCACCACGGGCTTCAACGGAGAACATTACACCTTCGGAAAGGAAAGTTCGGAGTGTTTGTACTAGCAATGACGAGAATATGGTCTACGGCGAGTGATAGAAAAAGGAGACTACGTTCCCACAAAGATTGAAGGCGGCATCTCGGTTCTAAGTCGAAGAGGAGTTTGATGAAAATGATAAGAGAAACATTACTCTTAACGGAAGGCCATTCTAATGTTGCAAAGTGCTCTCGGTCAAAAGGAGTACTTTCGAATAAGCAACTTGTCGGCGCAAAGGAAATGTGGAAAGCTCACGGAGGTAGCATATGAAGGAACCACGGTACTAAAGAAAATCGCATCGCATGTTAACAACCGAGTATGATCTTCTTCGGATGAAGCATGGAGAAACTATTGCTGAATTTCAACTCCGCTATACTCATCTTGTCAATCAAGCGGCGGCTTTGGGAAAAACACATGAACAACGCTCTCAAGTCAGAAAAATTCTCAATGTTCTAACAAAAGATTGGGAAGCGAAGGTTCTTGCTATAGAGGAGACTCGTGGAGAATCAATGATGTCCGTTCTTTGCACTATTCGGAAGCCTATCGAATATGAAAGCAAGATGAAATTTAAGAAGGAGCTAGAAGAGGTCAATCCTACCCGGAGCAAAGGTGTTGCTCTAAATGCTGAAAAAGAAAAGAAAGATAAAGACGAAGTCGAAAATGATGATGATGATGAAATCGGGTTGTTCGTAAGAAAGTTCAGAAGTTCTATAGAAAAGGTCAAGGCTTCGAAACAAGTTCCGAGAAAGGAGGTTCGAGTAGCGAGAAGAGAGTTCAAAGATAGAGATCAAATTATCTGCTATGAATGCGAGAAGCCAGGACACTACAAGTCAGAGTGCCCAGAGTTAAAGGATAACGATAAAGAAAAGAAGAAGAGGTTCAACCACTTCAAGAAGAAGGCCTACGTATCAGGTATATGGGGAGATAGCTCTTCAGATGAAGAAAGTGAAGAGGAAAAAGAAATGGCAAATGTCTGTCTTGTAGCAGAGGAAGAACAAACGATCACGACAAAGAGGTGTGTCTAAGAGCTTCAAGAATCAACAAATGGTATATTGACAAAGTGGATGCTCAAGACACATGACGGAGACGCAGACAAATTTGTGGCAATGAGATCAAAGGATGGTGGTAAAGTTACCTTTGGAGGAGATCAATCCGGAAAGATCGGGATTGGTGAGATTGGTACAAAGAACGGACCTCTAATCAAGGATGTCTATCTCGTCGAAGGCCTCGCCATAACCTCCGAGTGTGAGTCAAAGTGCTTGATAAGAACAATTGGATCATCTTTGACTCGAGAAGAATGTCTCATTGTCAACAAAGATGATCTCCCAATTGATAAAGGTAAACTTAAGACATTGTTTAAGGCTCCTAGAGAGGGTAAGCGCTATACACTTGAATTACCTAAAGATAGCACTTTGAAAAATGTTTTGTTAGCAACTTGGATGAAAGTTGGTCGTGGCATAAGCGTTTAGCTCATGTAAACATGCTTCAACTAGACAAGTTGGTAAGAAAAGATTTAGTGGTTGGTTTACCTAAACTACGTTTTAAAAATGATATGATCTGTGACTCTTGTCAAAAGGGTAAACAAACCAAATCATCTTTCAAAAACAAACTGAAATCTCGACTAATCGACCACTCCAACTACTTCATATGGATTTAGTTGGTCTGCAAAGAGTAAAAAGCCTTGGTGGCAATTTGTACACTCTGGTCATTGTCGATGATTTCTCACGATACACTTGGACCATATTTTTATCTTCTAAGGATGAAACATTTGATCTGTTTGTTATATTTGCCAAAAAGGTGCAAAATGAGAAAGGTATATGCATTTCAGCAATCCGAACAGATCATGGTGGTGAGTTTGAGAATCAAGCATTTGGAGAGTTCTGTGATGCTCATGGGATCAATCATAATTTCTCGGCTCAAGAACACCACAACAGAATGGTGTAGTTGAAAGAAAGAATCGTGTACTAACGGAGATGGCTCGTGCAATGCTAAATGAAAATCAGACATCACAAGTCTTCTGGGCAGATGCTATGAGCACTGCGAGCTACATTTCTAATAGAGCCTATCTCCGGAAGAAACTCGACAAGACTCCATATGAGTTATACAAAGGAAGGAAACCGAACCGGCACATCTTCACATCTTTGGATGTAAATGTTATGTTCATAACAATGGTAAGGATAATGGGAAAATTTGATCCCGGATCCGATGAAGGTATATTCCTTGGTTATTCAAGTAGAAGTAAAGCATATAGAGTTTTTAATAAACGCACTCGCATAGTAGAAGAATCAATTCATGTTGTATTCGTGAATCTAAGATAGATGATCGATGATGAAGAAAATACTTTCAAAAATCAATTCTTCTCAAAAACCACTTCTACTTCTTTTGAAAATCCAGAAAATATTTTTGAAAGTAATCCTCAAAACAATTTTGAAAACCCTGGTCAATCACAACCTAAGGCTTGGAAATTTATCAGGAATCATCCCTGGACCAAGTGATAGGTGAGATTAATCGGGGAGTGAGGACGAGAAATAGCACTCTCAATGAAGTAACCTTCTCTGCTTTTATCTCTCACATTGAGCCCTCTAAGATTGACGAAGCCCTTTCGGACAATGATTGGGTGATAGCAATGCAAGAGGAGTTGCATCGTTTGATAGAAATCAAGTTTGGGATTTGGTACCTAGGCCTAAAGACCATCCGGTCATTGGCACCAAATGGGTATTCAAAAACAAACGAGATGAATCTGCAATCATAGTCCGTAACAAGGCTAGGACGGTCGCCAAAGGCTATAATCGGGAAGAGGGTATTGATTATGAGGAAACGTTTGCTCCGTGGCAAGATTGGAAGCAATACGTGTACTCTTAGCCTTTGCGTGTATCAAAGGATTCAGACTCTATCAAATGGATGTAAAGAGTGCCTTCTTAAATGGTTTTATTCGGGGAGGAAGTATATGTTGAACAACCTCCCGGTTTTGAAAATGAGCATCATCCAGATCATGTCTATCGTCTTAAGAAAGCCTTGTATGGTCTTAAACAAGCTCCTAGAGCTTGGTATGAACAGTTGAGTAAATTTCTTTTAGAACAAGGCTTTGTTAGAGGAAAGGCGAGATACAACATTATTTATTCGAATCAATAAATCTAATGAAATTCTAGTTGTACAAATTTATGTAGATGACATCATTTTCGGAGCGACTAATGACTCTACGTGCGAGGAATTTTCTAAGAAAATGCAGGGAGAATTCGAAATGTCAATGATGGGAGAGCTTAATTACTTTCTTGGACTACAAATAAAGCAACGGAAGGATGGGATATTTATCTCCCAGACAAAGTACCTCAAAGATTTGCTAAAGAAATTTGGATTGGAGCATTGTAATGGTGCGAGATACACCAATGAGCTCAAAGCATCGTTGGATGCGAGATGAAGAAAAGGGAAAAGACTTCAACATAACTAAATACGAGAGGAATGATAGGCTCTCTACTCTACTTAAGCGCTAGTCGGCCGGATATACGGTTCGGTGTGGGAATGTGTGCGAGATTCCAATTGGCACCCAAAGAATCACATGCCGAACACGTAAAAAGAATTTTTCGGTATCTCTCGGACACAAGAGAATTAGGTCTACGGTTCCCAAAAGGTCAACAAGAATTCTTGGTTGCATACTCGGATGCGATCATGCCGGCTACAAGGCGATAGAAAAAGTACCGGTGGACGGTGTGAATTCTTCGGAGGCTGTTGGTATCTTGGTTGATAAGCGGGACTCACGTAGCTGTGTCATCAAGCGAGCGAGTATGTTGCAGCCTCAAGTTTGTGCACAAGTCTTATGGTTAAAACAACAATTATCGACTTGGGAGTCATTAGAAAGAGATTCCAATCCTATGTGATAACACAAGCACGATTAGCTTGGCGAAAAATCCGAGTGCAACATACTAGGACCAAGCATATCGATGTAAGACATCACTTCATCGAGATCACGTGCAAAAGAAGGATGTGAAAGTGATGTTCATTCCTACTCACCTTCGGTTGGTGACATTTTTACCAAACCACTAGCAAAGGAGCAATTTCGTTTATTCGGAGAGAATTGGGAATGGCTAATCCCAATGAGTTGTGAGTATATCTTTCTTAATTAATTTATTTTTAAAATTATAGATACGACTTTAGCATCGGAGGTTCTCATAAATGTTTTGCGGGATACTGTTCATAAGAAGAAAAAGAGGTAACACGAGAAAAAGGTTGCTCGAGCATATCGGTACACCTTGCTCGAGCAAACAAGCAAAACTTGTGTTGAAAAGGCCAAGAGAGATAGTTTGCTCGAGCAAACTTAGAAATCTTGCTCGAGCAAGAACGGGCCTCGCCCAAAATTTTGGGCCTTCATATTCTTGCTCGGGCAAGGGAGAAGGCTGCTCAAGCAAGGACTTTGCCCGAGCAAACAATAAACTTTGCTCGAGCAAAGTCGAGCGTCGAAGTTCAAATAAGGCGCGACGTTTCATTTCAACGGAAATTCATTTTTCCCCAAATCCCGTCCAAAACCCTAATCTCCTCACCTTCAAATTCCTCTTCCGTTACTTCCGTTTTCGAATCGTTACTCCAAATCGAACCGGTTCAACCGATCAATCCATCAAACCCAACGTTTTTAACCGATCACATTCTCAAATTTCCCTCCATTTCCTCTTCTTCCCGTCTTCTCATCGTCGGCATCGTCATCATCGTCCTCGACCAATCTTCCTCAAATCTTAGTGTCCTCTTCAAAATGGCTGGTACGAGTGATAAATCACCGTCCAAATCCTCCACGGCAAAGAAATCAAGACACTTAGGCCTAAAGTCGCTACTTCCGGCAAGCCTCCAAAACAGAGCCTCTCCAAATCTTGGCACAAACGAAATCTTCCACCAAGACGAAGGTATCCGAGAAGTCGAAGGGAAGTGTGGATGCTCCGACATCACCAACGACAAGAATGAAGGCCCGGGTCTCTACCTTTGGAAAATCCAAACGAGACAGCTCTCCATCTCCACCCTCTCCTAAGTCAGTTGGATCACCAGGTCCATTTGATGAAGTTGGACAAAAAATGGTAGAAGATCAACCTCGACCTCTCAAACCATCTCTTAGTCAGAAATCACAAGGGTCTGCGAGCAAAAAGTGAAGGTCTCCTTCTCATTCAATCGGAAGGTTCGAGAAAACAAAAAAGAGCAATCCTCAACAAGTCGACCTCGGGATGGTAAACTACCAGAACCTTTACCTAATATGATCACTTGGAAATATTCTTTGTTGATGATTTCAAGACGTTTGATCATTATTTTGAATCACGGCCATTTTGCCCAATTGTGTATGTTGATTTGGGGCACTTTAAAGAAAATTTTAATTTTGACTTGACGAAATGGTTGCTTCAATTTATGCCTCTTCTGAGTATAAATAAACCATATTCTCCGAAGTTGTGAGACTATTCTACCACAATATGCACATGCAAGCAAAGGTCAACAAATCGAGATGATGATGTGTTGATAACTAAGGTACGAGATCGGGAAATAAAGCTCACGGCTTATGATCTCAATGTCCTTTTGGGTGTGGTGGACATACCCGAAGATCCTCCACGACTTTCTCTGTTGAATGCTATCAAATTCTATTTCCGGATGTTCAATTTGAAGGCAAGAAGATCAATCTTACTCCGGCCATGATGAAGGATGAGTACGGGGTACTACGGTATATCTACGATCGCGCCTTATTCGAAAGGTCGAGCTTCACACATTTTGTGAGGAAGGACTTTGAGCGATTTGCTTCTCGATTGCTATGGAACCACGGGATTTAGGCAAATGGATTCCGGAGGAGATGATAACATTTATCTCGAGGCTAAGGTTCGACTTCGGGCTACAATTCCTTATCCTTCCTTAGTTTCTCGTATCTTAGAAGTCAAAAATATCGGTACCTCTCGGATGACAAAGAGGTGTACCCTCTAGTATTTGGGAAAGAGCACATGAAAAGTTTGAGAATATCATTCACAAAAGCTCAATCTCAAAGCAAAGGCAAAGCACCTCTCTCCTCCTCTCAACCGGATGTTTCTAAGCCATTTGCCTTCCAACCTCCTGATGAAGCCGAGTCCTCGAAAGCGGACCTTCTTCCACAACGCCCTCCTTCTCTCGGCTGCCCTTCAAACCATTGTCGAAACCACAGTTCAAAAGCAAAGTTGCTCCTATATATCAATCACTAATGGGTTATCGGGATCTCACAAGGAAAATGATCAAAAGTTTCCAAGAAGACATGATAGGGTTGAGATCTTAGATTAGACTTCACATGGATACGGATTTACGGGACTTCAAGAACGAGATGGAGGAGTCAATGAACAAAAGCTTCTCTATTATCTATGATCGGCGGGAGGAAATCAAAAAGGAAATTCAGACTTTATCTAGGCAAGAGTATGGGACGCACAAGATGGTTAGCTACTTTGACTATACCTTAGACAATTTTGTGAACGGTTTTGCTCCCGATGGTCCTACGGAGATTTCCCTACTCCTCCGTCTTCTTCTCTGTTCCATACGCTCGAGCCATTTGGTTCCGCTGGTCCTCCCCGCGTCTTCTACCTCGGTTGATCATCACTCTCTAGGTTCCCCTGTTGATTTTTCCATTGTTCCTCCAACTCCTCCACATCGGAATCCCCATTTTGTGATGACAAAGGGGAGAGTAGTTGGGTAGGATTTAGGATACATTATTATATTTCTTTGTTATTGCTCTGTTTCTCATTGAACTCGGTATATTAATGTTTATCGTAATTTCAATTATGAGAATTTAGATCAAGCATAATTTTCTTTTACTTAATTCAATAATGTTTAAATCTAGTCCTAAGAATTGTCATCATCAAAAAAGGGGAGAATGTTAATTCCTATATTTTGATGATCACAATTCTTAGTAAATTAAAATAAGCATTATTAGATTCTTAGTAATCATGCCCGAGCACGAGATAGAACCTTGCCCGAGCAACATCGGACTTCGATAAAGAAAGAAAAGCAAGGTAACGTAATCATGCCCGAAGCAACCTTCAAAAGCATCTCGAAAGCATGACCTTGCCCGAGCAAGGTCATAGTCTTGCCCGAGCAACGTCGGTCTCGAAGGAAAAACAAAGCTCAAAGTGATCATGCCCAAGCATAGGAAAGCATGACCTTGCCCGAGCAAGATGATAATCTTGCCCGAGCAACATCATGGCAAAGGCAAAAGAAGTTTGCTCAAGCAACACCTGAAAGCAACAGAAAGCACGAGCTTGCCCGAGCAAGGTCACAAGTCTGCCCGAGCAAGATTGAGACAGAAGCAAAAATCGAATCTTGCCCAAGCAGAGAAGAATGCTTGCCCAAGCAAGCCTGCCCGAGCGAACCGAAAATCTTGCCCAAGTAAGAAGCTGCTACCACTCAAAAGCAACCTTGCCGAGCATGGTGAACGCTTGCCCGAGCATTATGCCCAGGCAAAGAAAAATGCTGCCCGAGCAGACTTATATTCGCTTCTTAAAATTGCCTCGGTATGAAGGATGCCGAGCACACTTTCTAACTTGCCCGAGCAATGTCGAAGGAAAGTAACTTTTGCTCTAAATAGAAAAGCCTGCCTAGAGCATATATATCATCATGCTCGAGCACTATGCCCAAGCAAGCATATTGATCCTGCCCGAGCATCAGCGAGTATGAGGGGTAATAGCTAAATCCTAAAGTCTTGCTCGAGCAAATCTGAGCCATTGCCGAGCATAATTGCCTTTGTTTTAAAACTCGTTTCGAGCTATTTACGAAATCATTGATTCTATCTTATTACTTCAGATTATCATATATTAAGAATACCAAATGCTTTTAACCGGTGTGTTGATATGTTTAAAGCTTAATTAGACACAAGTTGCAGATTTAAAAAAAGGCAATTTGGACGACAAAGCATTAAATGAAGTTGCACGAACGAGTTAAGTTGTTCGATCAATGTAAAGCTTCTTCGACATTCTCTTTGCACATTAAATGCTATCTCACAACGGCTATACAAAAGAATGAAAGAGAATGTCAACTACGATGAATCAAAGACAGACAAACAACCTACGACGAGAATTCCTTCGTCTAAGCGGCCACATTCATATGTCTCAACGGCTACTTAAAAGAACTTCACCAACGGTCATTAATTGGCTGTCTATAAATAGCGAAGCATTGAATTCGGACATCTACCGAAAAGCGAGCAATTAATGTGCATCTAGATTCATTCGCTGTTTCATCTGTCATATTAAATTCTGAGTGTTCTTCAGTGTTTATTATAATCTGCTCGTGAGGAGCCTTTTAAACACTTATTCATTTCTTTCAAGTGAGTTATACTTAAGGTTGAGGAACCTTAAGTGAGGGTGTACTAACTACAACTTGTAAGGGGGAGTGGAGCGACCTTCCTTCGTTCTGAGTGTGTATTTATTTGAAAGAGTAGTGGAATCCCGGGTGTTAAGGGGGTGGACGTAGGTCAGTGATTTGAGACCGAACCAGTATAAAGTGCTTTGTGTTCATCCTCTCTTCTCTGTCTCATTAGTGTATCCTGTATCATCGCGTGTGTTTCAAGAAGATTCATTTAATCACCTATTCACCCCCCCTCTAGGTGATATTCCACCTTCAATGCTTACAACTCATTGGGATTTACCATTCCCAATTCTCTTCTTATGAAATTAAATTGTTCCTTGGCTAGAGGTTTGGTGAAGATGTCAGCAAGTTGAAGATGTGTTGGGATGAACATGACCTTGACATCTCTCTTTTGAGCATGATCCCTTATGAAATGATGTCTCACATCAATATGCTTGGTTCGAGTATGTTGAACTGGATTCTTGGCCAAGCTTATTGTGCTTGTGTTGTCACACAATATTGGGATCTCCTTTAGGTTGATTCCCAAGTCAGATAGTTGTTGCTTGAGCCATAGGACTTGAGCACAACAACTTGACACAGCTACATATTCAGCTTCAGTAGAAGACGCAGCTACGCTTGTTTGCTTCTTGTTGAACCATGAGACAAGTGAGCCACCAAGAAACTCACATTGGCCACTTGTGCTCTTTCTATCCGTCTTATAGCTGACATGGTCTGAATCTGAATATACCACCAAATGTTCAGGTTGACCTTTGGGAAACCACAATCCAAGGGTCTTTGTGTCAGCAACGTATATGAAGATCCTCTTCACATTCTCAGCATGAGAGACTCCTTTGGAGCAGATTGAAACCTTGCACACATTCCCACACTGAATTGGATGTCAGGGCGACTTGCAGTAAGATAGAGCAATGATCCAATCATTCCTCTATATCTTGTTATGTTGAAGTCCTTCCCTCTTCATCAAGCATCCAATGAAGTGGTTGAGCTCATTGGAGTATCAGCTCCATTGCATTGCTCCATCCCAAACTTCTTCAGCAGATCATTGAGATACTTGGTCTGAGATATGAAGATTCCATCTTTTCTTTGTTTGATTTGCAGACCAAGGAAATAGTTGAGTTCTCCCATCATGGACATCTCAAATTCTCCGTGCATATTCTTAACAAAATCTTCACACAAAGCATCATTAGAAGCACCAAATATGATGTCATCAACATAAATGTGAACAATTAAAATTTCACCAAGCTTATTACTCTTTATGAAGAGAGTTGTATCTGCTTTTCCTCTAATAAATCTTTGATCAAGAAGGAACTTGCTTAATCGCTCATACCAAGCTCTAGGAGCTTGTTTAAGACCATATAATGCCTTTTTGAGACGATATACATGATCCGGATGATGATCATTTTCAAAACCGGGAGGTTGTTCTACGTAAACTTCCTCTTGTATAAAACCATTTAGAAAAGCACTTTTTACATCCATTTGATAGAGCTTGAATCCTTTGATACAAGCAAAGGCTAGAAGAACTCTTATGGCTTCCAATCTTGCCCTTTGGAGCATAAGTTTCTTCATAATCAATTCCTTCTTCTTGATTATAGCCTTTAGCAACCAATCTTGCCTTGTTATGGACAATGATTGCTGATTCATCCGTTTTTTCTTGAATACCCATTTAGTGCCAATGACCGGATGGTCTTTAGGCCTAGGTACCAAATCCCAAACTTGATTCCTATCAAATTGATGTAACTCCTCTTGCATAGCTATCACCCAATCATTGTCTGAGAGGACTTCATCTATCTTAGAGGGTTCAATATGAGATATAAATACAGAAAAAATTACTTCATTCAAAGTGTTGTTTCTGGTTCTTACTCCTTGATTTACATCACCTATTACTTGGTCCAAATGATGATTCCTTATGAACTTCCAAGCTCTAGGCTGAGACTGATCAGGATTTTCAATATTATTTTGAGGATCAGCCTCAAAAACATTTTCAGGGTTTTCAATAGATGCGGGAGTAGTTTTCGAAAAGAATTGATTTTTGAAAACATTTTCCTCATCATCATCCAAGGATTTATCGGTTTTGGATTCACGAGAAAACAACATGCACAGACTCTTCAACAATTCGAGTACGAGTATTAAAAAATCTATAAGCTTTACTCCTATTTGAATATCCTAAAAATATACCTTCATCCGCTTTGGGATCGAACTTTCCCAAATTGTCCTTACCATTATTGTGGATGAAGCACTTACATCCGAAAACATGCGAGATGAGCCAAGTTTGGCTTTCTTCCCTTGTACAACTCATAGGGAGTTTTGCTCAACTTCTTTCGAGAGATATGCCGATTTGAGATGTAGCAAGCCGTACTCATTGCATCGATCCCTGAACACTTGAGAAGTGTTGTTCTCATTTAGCATTGCTCTTGACATCTCGGTGAGGACTCGATTCTTCCTTTCTACAACACCATTCTGTTGAGGAGTCCTTGGGGCTGAGAAGTTGTGATCTATACCATTGTTGTCACAGAACTCGGCAAATGCATGGTTTTCAAATTCTCCTCCATGATCAGTTCGAATTCTTGAAATTGAGAACCCTTTCTCGTTTTGGACCTTCTTAGCAAAACAAACAAACTAATCAAAATTTCATCTTTAGAGGATAAGAAAATAGTCCAAGCAAATCTAGAAAAATCATCAACTATGACCAAAGTATAAAGGTTGCCACCAAGGCTTTTCACTCTAGCTGGTCCAACTAGATCCATATGAAGTAGTTGAAGAGGTCTATTAGTTGAAATTTCATTTTTAGATTTGAAAGAAGATTTGGTTTGTTTTCCTTTTTGACAAGCATCACAAATCATGTCGTTTTTAAATCGAAGTTTTGGAATACCAAGAACCAAATCCTTTTTAAGTAATCTGTCAAGTTGAATCATATTGACATGAGCTAATCGCTTGTGCCACAACCAACTATCATCCAAGTTACTAACAAAACATTTTTCTGAAGCAGACCATTTCTAGAGAGATTAAGTGTATAACAATTTCCATCTCTAGGAGCTCTGAATAAAGCTTTTGATTTAATATTTTCCAAAGGGAGGTTTTCCTTACTTACAATCAAGCACTCCTCAGAATCAAAGATAACTAGATTACCTTTATCAGTGCTTTGACTTACACTGAGGAGATTGTGGCAAAGTCCTTCCACAAGGTAGACATCTTTGATTTGTGGTCCTTCATTATTTCCAATTTCACCAATGCCATCAATCTTTCCAGATTGATTTCCACCAAAGGTCACCTTGCCACCATCCTTGGGCTTGATTGAGACAAATTTGGATTGGTCTCTCGTCATATGTCTTGAGCATCCACTATTGATGTACCACTTGTTGGGATTTGATGCTCTTAGACAAACCTACAAATCATAACCGATCAGGTCTTAGGTACCCATCTTTTCTTGGGTCCTTTGGGGTTAGTCTGTGTCTTAGGAATCTTGTAAGATCCCTTTGGCACCCATTGATAATTTTCTGAAGGTTTATTCTTTCTCTCCTTTTTATGAAAACAAGAAGAAGTATAATGACCTTTACCATTGCAATAATTGCAATGTGCAAAAGGATTTGAAGAATGAACAGATTTTCTAAAGTAGTTCATATAATTCTTTTCTCCAAATTTCTTTTTCCCTTTCCTTTTATCAAAACTTGGTTTGTAACGATTCTGATCATGATCTGTCATTTGTAAATCTTTGTTCTTTCAAGATGACATTGAGCATTTCACTACCTCTAGTGAATTTCTCAAGTGCCTTTGTAAGATGTAAATTCTTTTTCTTTAGATCAGGACAATCTTCACAAACAACATTTTCAAGATGGGAGAACTTTTCAACTTGCAGTTCGAGAGTTACATTTTTCATTTTCAAAACGAGATATTTTTCAGCAAGTTTTTCAAATTCTGTTTGAACAACAATGTACTCAGCAAACAACTCATCGTAAGATGGTTTTGAATCGTATACCTCATCATTGTTGTCATGTTGCTCTTCTTCTTCAGCAACTAAGCAAATGTTTGCTTTGTCTTCCTCATCAGCTTCATCTTCATCAGATGAGCTATCTCCCCAAATAGCTGAGACATAGGCTTTCTTTTTTAATCGGTTGAACTTCTTCTTTTCTTTGTCCTTGTTGTTCACTTGGGGGCACTCAAACTTGATATGGCCAGGCTTTTCACACTCGTAGCAGATAATTGGCTTCTTTGCCTCAGTGCTGGAGCTACCTTTGTGAAATTTCTTGTTTCCTTGATCCTTCCGATAGAATCGCTTTTATCTTCGAATGATCATGCCAAGCTCTTTTTCTTCGTCTTCTTCTTCATCATCATCATTGGTCTCTTTAGCTTCCTTGATGGCCTTGAGAGCTATCTCTTTGCTCTTGCTATTGATTTCATCAAGGCCCTTTCTGAACTTCATTTTTCCTTCATATTCAGATAGGATGCCAAACAAGGCTGCTACAGATGCCATTGATGCGCCATGGGCTTCTTTGATGGCAGTGACCTTGGCTTCCCATTCCTTCCGAGAATGTTCAAGATTTTTCGACTTGAACTGGTTGATCATAGACTTTTCCCAATGCAGCAAGTTGATTGATGAGATGAGTGAATCTGAGTCGGAACTTACCATTGATTCCCCTTGACTTCATACGAAGAAGATCGTACTCAGTCATGAGAGTGTTGACTCTATTCTCTTTGACTCCGGTGGTTCCTTCATGAGCTAGTTCCAAGGCATCCCACATAGCTTTTGCAGAAGTTAAAGTGCATACTCGAAAGTATTCACTTTGACTTAAAGCACTCTGGAGCATAAGAATGGCCTTCCTGTTGAGAGTGACTAGTTTCTTGTCATTCTCATCATATTCTTCTTCAAGATTTGGAGTTCTTACTCCATCTTCAGTAGTTGATGGGACATAATCTCCTCTTTCGAATACTCTCCAAAGACCAAACTCAGAAGCCATTACAAAGATTCTGAATTTGCCTTTCCAGAATGAGTAGTGCTCTCCGGTGAAGCCTGGTGGTCGGTTGATCGAAGCTCCATCAGGTAGAATACCTTCCATAGTGATCCTTCTCGAGGTGTTAATCTCTTCAGAGAAGACCTTGCTCTGATACCAAATGAAAGTGGAGCTTAATCACAATAGGGGGTGAATTGGGGATTTTAAAAATTCTTTCAGAAAAAGCTTTGTTTTTCGAACACTAAAACAGAGTAGATTATGGAGTAGAGAAGAATAGCAAGACACAAGGAATTATACTGGTTCGGTCCAATCTCTTGACCTACGTCCAGTCCCGGACTCTACGGGATTTTCACTATCACAATTGATTACACTCTACACTCAAGAGTAATTCTCTCACTAGAACTTACTCTCCCTTACAAGTTGTAATCAATGAACCCAATCACCAAGTCCCTTGACTTGTGATTCTTTACAATAAATGATTTGTAGGTAAGAAACTCTCTCTAAGAGTGGATAGAAATAAACACTGAAACTCTAATGTATCAACAGATACTTTACACAAGAAAACTCAAGAGTAGTTGGAAACTTGAATGATTTTCGTTTTCTGCAGTCTTGGTTGTTGAGAGAAATTGAATGCTACTCTATTTATACTAAGAGAGCATCAAAGATCCGTTGCAAGCTCCATTATGACCGTTGGTGCATTAATCTAGCTGTTGGAGGCATTTTGGAGTCTTATCTCTCTACTCTTCACTTAATCCAGTTGTATAGAAGTTCAGAGTTGACTTCTTGAATATTAATCTGTTGGAATAGCAGCTACTAGATGTGGTAGGTAGACATTAATCCTTTGTAAGCGTGTGCAGAGGGATTACCCAAAAGGATGCAACTTTCTGGGTTTAGCATTTAATGTTCTAACATGCTTTTCGCTTTTTGCTTTAAGTCTTCATTTAATCTCTTCTAAACAAGCTGAAACTCACTAACAAAGTGGTTAAACATAGCTGGGAATATCAAAAAATAATAATGACAAGTATTAGGATTAAATAAAGAAGTTTTCACAAATTCGTTAAACTTGATTTTCAAAATTTGCGACCAATACTTGAGTATGTTACTGTGCACTAATATGAATACTTGAGTATTCATAGCGATACTCGAGTATTCATCTTCCAGAGAAGTAATTCATGTTTTGAGCTTTGGACCATTTCAATGAATAGGACCAATACTTAAGTATTGGAATCAATACTCGAGTTTTGAACCTTTTATGTGAAAATAAGTTTAAGTCCAAAACCTCAATACTTGAGTATTCAAATCAATACTTGAGTTTTGAAAACATTTGAAAAAGAGCAAGCTCTATGTATGTCTAATACTCTAGTATTCAACTCAATACTCGAGTAATCAATTTGTTTGAAAACCTTTATGAAATCTTTTCAAGTCAATACTTGAGTATTCACTTTAATACTTGAGTATTCAAATCACTTGTAAATAGAAAACCTTTCTGTATGGCCAATACTCAAGTAATCAACTCAATACTTGAGTATTGAAATGTTTTCAAAAACTTTGTGAAGTCTTTGCAAACTCAATACTTGAGTATTCATAAACATGTGTAAAGTTTGAAAGCTTTCTGTTTGTCCAATACTCGAGTATTCACATGTTTGAATACTTTGATGACTTCTCTGTATAACCAATACTTGAGTATCCAAATGGATACTTGAGTATTGGCAATTTTTCCTTTTAGTGAGAGAGACTCTATATGGTCAATACTCGAGTATTCACACCAATACTTGAGTATTGACTCATTGTGAAAAACTTGGAATGCTCTTTGTAACTTCAATACTTGAGTATTCATGGGAATACTCGAGTATTGCTCATCTTTGTGACAATGAGCCGTTCTCTGTCAACTCAATACTTGAGTATTGAAACCAATACTCGAGTATTCACTTGACAACAAGTTTCTCAACTTACCAAAACACATTTTAATTTGCATTTACAATTGTCAGTTATCATCAAAACACATCGGGAACTAACAAATGAAAGGATTCATATCATTGAAGACAAATGCATCACTTCTGTTAGCGGCAAATTCATCATTGTCTCTGCTGACATAATCAACTCCCTCCTCTTTATTGAAAATCCCCCACCTGTGCCTCACATCAAATATGACCAAGAAAAGTTTTACAAAATTCTCAGGCTTGATAAACCATTTGAAGGAAAACTTAAGTTTTCTCCTGTTGACATGCCTCCAATTCAGAGAGCTTTGTGGTACATATATTCTAGAAATTTGATCCAAAAAGGCAAGAATTTTACTCATTTCAATTCCACTGACTATGGCCTTTTTGCCTCTATGGTAGACAAAGTACCTTTCAACATAGGTCACTGGGTCTATCAAGAGATGAAGAGGTTTAGATTTGAGTCCTCTCCTTCTGCCACAATCCCATTTCCCAATTTGGTGTCACTTCTGTTATACACCAATAAAATTTGGTACCTTGATTTTCTTGAGAAACCTGTCAAGCCACAATTGTTTGGCCAAAACCATTTAAACTATATGAAAATCTCCTTTAAAGAAGGATCAGGGCATTCCATAGCCCCTTCTAGGTCTAGAGCTTCTGTGCCTGAGCCAACCGAAGTCCAGTCTACTCCTACTCAATCTCAGCCTGCTCCTAAACCATCAGACCTTACTGCTGCAATCAGAAGCATTGTAGAAAAAGCTATGCAAGAGACCTTTGGTACTCTTCAGACCACCCAGACTGCTCAATATTATGAACTCTCTGATAAATTTGAGTCAGAGGTTGGAAAATTGGTTGACACACTCAACTCCAGGAATGAAATATTGACTCTATGGATGAGAGATTGGAGAATGTTGAAGGACATTTTGAGGATCTTGGATAGAGGTTTGAGAACATGCACGACTTGTACCAGCTATTGGATTCCAAGCTCTCCAAGCTAATCAAGAGTGAAGATGTTGCTGGTCCTTCTAGGTTGGTTCCCTACCCAAGCCATTCTCCCATACCTTCTCTGCTTTGAGATATGGCATTTTAACTCTACTTATGACTCAAGTCACTGTGCTTGAACAACTGATGAAAATTTTGTTTATAACTCGAGTTATCACTTAACAACTCGAGTCATCACTGTACTTCAAATCCTTGGAAAATGACTCTTTCGATAAGCAACTTCTATCAACTGATATGACTCAAGTCATCCTTGGCCAACTTGAGTCATGATAGTTCCAATAAGCTCTGTTTGATTTGTTTTCATTGATGTAACTCGAGTTACTCCAGCATAACTCGAGTTATCATATTGCTCTTCGCTTCTGTCTGGAATTGATTCAGAATGACTCCAGTCATAACTTGCATAACTCCAGTCATAACTCTATTAGTTCTCAATGTGTTTTGATGATTAATAACAATTGTAAACATGAGAGAATGTTTTGTTGTTAAAGACTTGGTAAAGCTTGATGATTCCAATTGAAAAACATTCATCGGCTCAAACTCGAGCTTGGGTCTCCAAACTCGAGCTTGCCCCTTACGTAAAAGCAAACCAAGCTATTTTGCATTTTCTAAACTTGAGCTTGGTCCATAAACTTGAGCTTGAAGGTTTTCAAAAGTTTACTCATATTCGAGTAAGCTCGAGCTTGCACTGTAAGCTTGAGCTTACGAAGGTTTGAGGATTTTATCAAGTTACTCAAATTGCAAACTCAAGCTTATTAGTTTTAAGCTCAAGCTTGCCTCTTCCGAGACTTTTCTCAATGAGTTTACAAATATGTAAACTCGAGCTTGCAGATTACAAGCTCGAGCTTACCTCTGGCGAGAATCCTCTAAACTTGAGCTTATCATTTCTTTGTAGAGTTTGTGAGTTTACAAAAGTTGTAAACTCGAGCTTGGCATACCAAGCTCGAGCTTGCACCGAGCGGGAAGTTTTCAAGTTTTTTTCCTTCAAAGAGTAAACTCAAGTTTAAGGTTGTAAACTCAAGCTTGCGTCGACAAAAATCTTTCAAAGTTTTTAAAACCATTGCCAAACTCGAGCTTGCCCTTGCAAGCTCAAGCTTGGGTCGACAGAGAGCATTGTCATATTTTGAGCTTAGCAAACTCAAGCTTACTCCTCTAAGCTCAAGCTTGCATTTTGTGAACTAAAATTATTTTTGACATGAATAGTGCCAAACTCGAGCTTACTCACTAATAAGCTCAAGCTTGCGTTTTTCCACTTTGGCTCTCAAAGTGAATTCAAACATGTTTCCCGACAAATGCTAAACTCGAGCTTACTCATTTACAAGCTCGAGCTTGAGACTTCCAGAGGCAAAACTCAAGTTTTAAATGAAGACCAAACTCGAGCTTGGTATAGTAAACTCGAGCTTGGAACTTGAAACAGATGAACGCATCCGGGTCTATTTTGTTCGTTTGATTTATGCTTTAGCTTGATTCGCGAATTGGTTGTATATGATTTATATCAATATTTCCTAACCAGATTTAACCAGTTTGCTTATGAGATTACGAGAAGATCTAGGTTTGTTTTAAAGAAGACTTTAAGACAAACAACTTGACAACTTGCAATATTATATTATATCTTCTTCTCCAAAAGAAATGGGTTACAACCTGGATAGCAACACAACCATTCTCCAAGAAAGAAAGCTAGCCTCCAAACAGCTGGACAACATTATACAACTACCTCCACTAAACATAACAGCATGGGAACACATTCTTGAGGAGCCAAATTTCAAATATTCAAATCTGCAACAACCATATTCAAACAGATTTGTTCACAACAGCTAGATTCATGGAGACACACTCACAACAGCTATATTTTCGAATTAGATCAAGTCTCAACGGATCTACAACGTTCACAAGCTTTAAACCCGTATAAATACATGAGGATTTGAAGTGCGAAAGCACGAAGAAGACATACACGTAAAACACACACAAGAACATCGGTCTTTCACTTTGCTTATATTTCTCATTTGTATCTTTGATACATTGTGCTTCAGTGCTTATATTTATTCACTCTTTGAGAGAGTTCATTTTTGTAAATCATTCTTTGTAAGAATCTAAAAGTTGTGGGACTTTGAGGTTGGGTTATCAGATTACAACTTGTAAGGGGGAGTGTATCATAGAGAGAGGATAACTTTCGAGTACAGAGTGTGTATCTGATTTGAGTGATAGTAGAAAAACCCAAAGAGTCTGGGGACTGGACGTAGGTCAAGAGTTAAGACCGAACCAGTATAAATCGTTTGTGTCAAGATCTTCTTCTCTAACTCCATTTACCTTGGTTAAGCATCTGTAGTGTGGGTGATCTGAAAAGAATTTTTAAAATCCCCAATTCACCCCCCCTCTTGGTGATTTCCTTCACTTTCAAACTCGAGTTATCTCAGCGCAATTCTTCTCTGTTTGAAATTTCTCAGCGTTGACTCCAGTCATAACTCAAGTCATCAAAGCGCAATTCTTCTCTGTTTGAAATTTCTCAGCGATGACTCCAGCCATAACTCAAGTCATCAAAGCGCAAGTCTTTTCTATTTGAAATTTCTAAGCGATGACTCCAGTCATAACTCAAGTCATCAAAGCACAATTCTTTTCTGTTTGAAATTTCTCAATCATAACTCCAGTTACAACTCGAGTCATCTAAATTGCATTGATATATTTTGAATCATAACTCTAGTCATGACTCAAGTTATGCTTATCAGTTTTTGATACCTCGTCTGCGTAATTTAATATTCTTTGATTAAGTCTTGGGTATTCCATATTATTGATTCTTACTATTCCTAACCAAGTTTAATCAGTTTGCTAATGAGTTTCAGATGTGATTAACAAGTTTTAATCATCAAATTGCCATAGAGCAAAATTGTGTCAGAGCATTAAATGCTTGAACAGAGTTAAAGCATGAAATTGGAAACTAAGCTTGTGAGCAACCAAAAAGCATTCCGGCCATTCCTAGTCAACATTCTTACTGAGTCTCAACGGACAAATCAAATGAAGAATGTCAACGGATAATAACGGCAACATCGGACGATATGAAGAGAGAAAGAGCAACGTTCAAACTCAACGGACATATTTATTATTCTCAATGGCTCATTAATCTCTCCTCAACGGTCATTAATTGCAAGTATCTATAAAAAGCTAGAAGCATTCAAGTCTCCACTCACCAAAAAATCTTTGCATTCAATTAGCGATTAAGAGCATTTATTGTTTCTACTCTAAGAGTTAATATCTTCGGATATATCAATCTTCAGTGATTATTAATCTACTCTTTTAGATAGTTCTTTTTTGATTATCTTCTTGTAGGAATCTCAAAGTATTGGGACTTTGAGATTGAGTTATTTGATTACAACTTGTAAGGGAGAGTAAGTTCTAGTGAGAGAATTACTCTGTGAGTTACAGAGTGTGTAATCATTTGAGTTAGTGAAAAACCCGGAGAGTCTGGGGACTGGATGTAGGTCAAGGATTTAGACCGAACCAGTATAAATCCATTGTGTTCAGTCTCTCTTACCCTTACTCTGTTCATCCATGTTTCCCACTTTACAAACAGAGCATTTTTGCAAGAATATTTAAAATCCCCAATTCACCCTCTCTTGGTGATTAAGCTCCACTTTCACCTACTTGTAAATTGATACCTTCCTTCGACTCCCGATCACTTTTTTTTTTGTTATTATTATAAACAGTAAAAACAACCAAAATCAACATTACTTCTACACAACTCTCGTTAGGAACTGAACTCAACATCCATGTTTTGATGATAACTGACAATTGTAAACTTATATGAAGTTTGCCTTGGTTAAGTCAAAAATGCTTTCAACTTGTTCTAACTTAACTAGAATTTGTCTGTCAAAGACAAACTCGAGTTTAGAAAGGAAAACTCAAGTTTGAACTTGACAGAAAGTTGATTTGAACTTATCCAAACCTGAGTTTGGAAATGAGAACTCAAGTTTGAGTCTGGCCAAGAGCTTTTCAAAGATTTTTATTCTTAAGCAAACTCGAGTTTGGCTTATCAAACTCTAGTTTGTCTTTGGCCGAGAGTCTCCAAAGGTTTTCATTTTTTAAGAAAACTCGAGTCTGGTTTAGTAAACTCCAGTTTGTGATAGACCGAGAGTTTCCAAACATTTTATCTTTTAGACAAACTTGAGTTTAATTTTTTTAACTCCAGTTTGTGCTAGGCCTAGAGTCTTTCACTATTTTGAACTTAAGGAAACTCGAGTTTGATATTGCAAACTCCAGTTTGAGTTTTGTGAACTTAAAACTATTTTCATTTCAAAATGTACCAAACTCGAGTTTGTCACTTAATGAATCGAGTTTACAGAGCTCAGATTGATTTGAAAATGCTTTCGTGAAGATCATCTTGAAACATGAAACAAACTCGAGTTTGTTATTTCTAAACTCGAGTTTAGTATGTATAAACTCCAGTTTGCTAGAACTAAACTCAAGTTTGAATCAACCCTATTTTTATAGTCTCTGATTTGAATTCACGAAATGATCATAATTATGTTGTATACTTTATAGCATCGCTCATTACTATCTCTAGCTATGTTTAATCAATTTGCTAGTGAATTTCAAATGTTCCAAAGTTATTAAAATGGGGATTAAAGTTAAAGCAAAAGTGATGTCAGCACATTTACTACTGGTCCAGATAACTTAGCATCCTTTTGGCAAATCATTCCCTGGACGTTGCAAAGGTTTAAATGTTTTATGTCCATCTATGGAAGCCATATCATTCAACGGATTTATTTCAAGGAAAGTCAACAAGATTAACTGAGCACCTGGATTAACTCAAAGCTAGAGAGAGAATGACCAAGTTACAACCTAATACCTACATTGATGTCTCCAATGGTTACATTAATGTCTCCAACGGTTATTTAATGCTTCCAACATATATAAGCGGAAGCATTCAATTCTCAAGAACTACAAGATTACAGAAAACGAAAAACCCTCAAATTTTTACTTGCATTTACTACTCTTTCTGTAAAGTATCTTCTGATACATTGAACTTCAGTATTCACTCATCTGTTCTTTCAAGAGAGTTTATTATTGATTATCAATCATTGTACAAATCTCAAAGTTGTGGGACTTTGGGGTTGAGTTTATTAGTTTACAACTTGTAAGGGGGAGTGTATCCTATAGAGAGGATAACTTCTAGTACAGAGTGTGTAACTGATTGAAAGGATAGTGAAAAATCCCAGAGTGTCTGGGGACTGAACGTAAGTCAATATTTAAGATCGAACCAGTATAAATCTTTATGTGTTAAGCTTTCTCTCACTATCTTTGTTCTACTTTGTTTTAGCTCACCATTTCGGAGAAAAGTTTGAAAGCTTTTAAAATCCCCAATTCACCCCCACTTGGTGATATTCTGCCATTTACAGAAATGGCATAAAGTGAGATTCCCCTATGCCATCAAATATTTAGCATTTAGTGATATTATATTATTGATTTATGAGATTGGAAAGATTTTATTGATAACTTGTGAATTGATAATGATAAGTGATAATTCATTGTCTTTTTATCTCTTGAGTATTGATACGAGAAGGGATGGATGGTTGTGGAGTGGTGATAAGAGATTTCATGTAAGTATATAATCATTATATATCAGGGCAATATAGCGCAGCACAAAGGTAAAACCATTTGGGTATAGTATACTAATAATAACATACAAGTCTTAGTTAATGTTGGTCAAAATGCCCTTGTGGCAAGTGAACCAATCGAACAAGTAATAAAGAGTAAGTAGTGTATCTTTTCACAGAAACTGTACCACCGCATATGCAGCCAGTATTTGAATGAACGCTACGTAATGACAAAGTTATGATGGTTTTTTTGACTATAGCTACTATTAAACAGAAATAAACAAATGATCGAGAGTTGGTTGAGAAAATCAGAGTTAAGATACACAAAGCTCAGACTTCGTCTTAAGTCACACTAATCCCCCAGTTTGCTTCCAACGCATTGCTACAGTTTTTTACTGCACAACTTCTACAATGCTATAGTAAAACGTTGTTCACAACGTTATTCAGTTAAACTACCACTAATTTATAGAGAAGTGTCTATATCCTATAAGTACATCCCTTACTCTACTTCTCTTATATTCCTATGGCGATTTTCGGACTTAAGATGTCAATTTAACCTAGGTGTATTGGCTATGTTAGGTAAACCCATTCCTATAGCTTACAGTTTAGATCGAGCCCTGCAAAAGTGTTGGGATCCGTACACGCAGCGGAGTTTAAAATTTTTACGAATCCCAAGAAGAGGATCGCTCAACTGCGTTTAAATCAAGGTTAAAGATTCCGAATCATACCTTATACGAAATTATCAATGTTTCTTTCGATCTGAACACGTGGGCTACCTTCTCCGATCAACAGGAGCGGACTCTGGGAATCCCCTCCCTCTACCGGTATCCACACGAATAATCCCCGAACCCGATTGCGGCAGCGTCCTAGCGCCTTTTGAGTTTTGCGTCTCTCTCAATTTCACTCTAGGGTTTCTCGCGGCTTTCTGTAATACGCTCGACAAAAAGTCCCGTAGGTTTTCTCAAACCCGATCAACGTATTATATTCGAAATTAATCCTCATTAATTTTGACTTTCGAATTTCAAATCTGGATTAACATATTTTAATTAAATCTATCTAATAGATCTAATGTAATTAATTTATTTAATCCGAATTAAAAGCCAGATCTGAAATTCGAGTTTTGAATATTTGATTAAATATATATTAATTAAATCTATCTAATAGATCTAATATAATATATTTATTTAATCCGAATCAAAAAGCCTTCTAATTTAATTTATCTCTATAAATTAAATCCAGAAATGATATCCATCTATTTAATTAAATCGAGATACTATATATCAATTTAAATTAAATAGATATATGATATCTTTATTCGAAAATTAAAACATGAGATACAATATCTCTATTTGTCTTAGATATTTAATTTATCAAATAAATTAAATACTAAACAAATATTATATAATAATATTATAATCTTTATTTAATATTATTACATTATTTAATTTTGAATTAATATAATATATATTATATTATATTAATATATATATATTAATATACATAATATTCACCTCAGATAAATACCGTATTCATTAAATCTTAGACGTATCTAAGATTCAATGAATCTGGACACTTTTGCTAGATTCAATGATTCTGGACACTTTTCCTAGATTGAATGAATCTGGACATTTTTGCTCGTGTTGGGCTATTCTTGTGTGTGACCCTGCAGGCCCACATGAGATTGGCAGTGGGCCAATACTGTACTAGCCCACAAGTCGCAAGCGGCCTCTAGCAAGACATTGCGACTACCCAATTCATATGGGGATCGATGATACGATACTACCTATCGTACAACCATGTCACGTCCCTTTTGTCCCGCGATAATTTGGTCAAGGATGAGGCATGGATAATGTCAACTTCCTTTTCTTGACCATTACTTTCTCGATTCTCGAGTAGTCTAATAAGTGAAATGGAAACTCCTTTCCATCACAGTACGGCCGTACATTTCTTAGACTCACTCATCGAGGGGCCCATTATTATCTCTCTACAAATGTGAGGGACAAATTCCATCTTGACCATTCACATTCCTCTCCATGAGAACCACGATCCCGATCCAAGCCTTTATCATCACCCGGTCAAAGGTGACTTTTGACTAGGTCAAAGAAACAGTGACTCATCATGTAGGAATCCATGATGATCTCGAGTCATAAAGCGTTGTGACGCGGTTATACATGAGAAAAGCTTATGACTTAGTCCATACGGCTTTCTCATAGTGGGTCGGTCCAAAGACCTTGTACTCCTACAAGTGCCCATGACTTTGATTCGTATCTCCATACTCATCAAAGTCATACTGGTCTTATTTCATCTTCGCTCCCTCGTAGATGACCGACCAGGGACATTTGGGATAATCTATAAGATATATCCAGGGATCAGCTATCACTATAAACATGCAAATGAAGTGATAACTAAATGGAGAATGACTTGCCCCTAGGGCATAATTTCCAACAACAAGCTCGCCTAGCACACACTGCTTGACAAAGGTCTAACCTTAATTCCCTTCCATTAAGCTAAGACGACTGATCTTGCCTATTAGCGACCAACCAACAGACAAGATGATATAACACAATTGAACAAACTAAATTTATTTAATTAACTTCTAGCAAACTGGGTTCATACTACAACTTAAGAATTCATTCTCGCTTAGCCAATGGAAGTTTAGTTCATGACTGATAAGGGAAACATAATCAAAATTAGAGAGAAACAATCCATGGAAAATTTAAGGAATAAAGATAAAACAGAAAAGATCGCCTGAATATTCGATGGCACTAGGAACATCCTGTCACACGACGTCTCTACGTCTTCTATAGCTCCGTCTAATCCTCTAATACATATCAGTCTTTATGCAACTCTCTCAGTGAATCCCAATTTCTCAACTCGAGTAAGGTCGTACAAAATTTGGACTATGTACTCTCAACTCCTTGATCCTCGACTCTCGACGATCTTTTTAGGTTTAGCCTCTTTTCCTTTTATAGCCAGGTCCTCTGCATCGTACTTCCAGTAACTGGGCTTTCCAATTCTGTTAGGCCTTACTCCCAAGATTCTGTAGATCTTCTGTTCGATTCTCCGCGTTTCCTATTTCCATCTCTATCAAGTCAACCACCGTCTTAATGTTGGACTAAAATACCTGTATTTAATTCCTGAAACACTTTCGAGAAAGATCAGAGTAAAGCATCTCATAACAATTCATCACTCACGATGCTACAGTATTGTGGTCGTATTATGGTGCTTGTTCAAAGAAAAGGCACTCAATGATGTAGTATTATATTAGTTTTGTTATGCGCTTTCATAATGTGATGAAATGCACCCTATTGTTCTGTCTACATGCAGGATAGTGTTAGAAATGCAACAACTTACTTCAACTATCCTTTATTTCCATCTGTGCATGATTTCTAACATATTTCAAAAGAACAATCACATTCAAGCTCAGTTTTTCCATGGAAAACAATCATAACACATAGGAAATAAATGGTAGAAATATGACTTATCAAACTCCCCTACACTTATCTTTTTACACTCCTGGGTAAAACAGAGATAGAAAAGTATAGCAAAATAACTCTTCAGCTTTACTCCTGTCCTAGGAATCATGTATCCTGTTGTCATCTTAAGTTAAACTCTCAGTGTAAACAATCCCATTGCCCATCACTGACCTATCGTTATATAGGGCGTTGCTCTAGCAAGGGAGCGTCCAGGAGCTCTTAGGTAAATGTTTAATCGTTCTCTCACATTTGGGCGATTTGTTTCACTCAGCTCTACTAGTTTAGGTTGTTTATAGGCTTGTCAAAGTTCTACGATCTATATCTTACATCTGAGTTTATTTGCATCAAGAGGAATTTTAAAGGTTATAATGTAGGGTATGTTAGGTGAGTGGATGAATGAAGCTTTTTACGAAACGAGATTGCCATAGCAAGATGGCAGACAGATGCACTATGAGTATACATTCTCCTATAGCATTTCTCTATACTACTACTTGTGCTCTCGATTCTTTTTGCTTTCAAGAGAGTACAAAAAAATTATCTTCTATCTTGTTTTTTTTAAGCAGAGAGCACTGTTTTGTCACAACAATTTCATTTGGGACAGTATGCTACAATTTTCAAGGCAACCAATTTTGAATATGCTATCTGCCCATACCTATCATAGCAGTATGTAAAGGCTCAAGAGGCTTGACAATGGGAGTGTGAGATCAGTGGTTGGTGTATGGGATTGGTGGAACGAATTCCTTAATCATATGAAATTCTACTCAGATGCAAAATGGCTTAAACCTAAGAACTAGGACAAATCAAAGGCAGTACTAAATCTAGCAAGCATACTCACTGAATTAAAGAAAATTTAAGGCTAAAAAATCCTTCCATGTGGCCTAAGTTTTGTATTTTCCCTAACTGTTGCTTTGCCCTATACATTGCTCAGCCTAGTGTTATCAATTTCCCAAGTCTACATGATTTACATTCCTTAGCACAACTTTAATCTACACAATTCTGGAAATAGTTAGTCAGCTGCTAGTTGGTTTCTGCTAAATTTAAAACCATTTGCACCATTTTAAAATCGGCCCATACTTTGCAAAAAGTTCATTGTGGGGTTTGGTGAAGTCATTCATCACACATTCAACACAAATACCAGCATACACAATAGGCATAAACCTCCCCCATACTTAATGTTGCAATGTCCCTATTACAAGTTGACATCAACCCAAGAGGGAGGCATAGCAGGACAAATAAGATAAAGTGTGTGCGGTGTGAGCAAGTATAGCAGAGCAAGAGAAATGCACAAAAGGAGAGCGTGGAAAATAGAAAAGACCAATGAGCAAGAAAAAGGATGCAAAAGTAAAATAAAAGTTAATATCAACGATAAGCAAAATGAAGGAAAACAAGATCAATGGAAAGGTACCAAAAAGAGTGGGGCCAACAAGTGCTAGGGGTTAGTACTACTCATTCGCCACTCGGGCGGCGCTGTGGATGCAATCCCTTCATTATCTACGGCAGCCTCCTACGCCATCTCTTCAACAATTTCCTCCAACAGGCTTTTGCCTGTCATCGTTTACAGGAGCCAGATGCATCATGGGTAGGTGGTTCATCATCTAGCACATTCATGTCGAAGATATATTCGAGGACTAATTTAGGGGAGTATAGTTGGGAACCTTACCCCTGAGGTTTGCGACCAGGCAGTGGTCGCGGTCGGCAATGTACTGCCAGACCATTTGTTACTGGAGCAGCAAGGAAGGTGGAGACTTAGAAATGCAGAGCAGTGACCTGTTGGGCTAGCCTATCAGAGCTGGGATTTGTGAGGAGTGCTGAAGAGGGGCCCGTGAGAGAACTGGCCATTTTAGCTTTAAAAGCGTTGCTTGGGGTCTTTTGGCCTAATAACCGCTGAATGGTGGTAATTAGATCGGGATCAGAAGTTGGAGTCGTTCCTCAGTAGCGTCAAAAATGACACCTGCGTCATGATAAAGCATAATGATGAGGGATGGGAACCAGAGGTAGCAAGAGATGGTCTTCAAAGAGGCACAAAGTCGCAATAGATTATGGCGTTGTCATCGATTGCTTTTCCTTCGAGGATGCAATTGAGCAAAAAGGCCCTATCCCGAGAGATAGTTTAAGTGTGCAGTGTCAACCGGAGGCTATAGCGGAGAAAATGAAACCAAACCCTGGCTTCAGGCTAGAGTCGGCTGCCGGGGAAGGAATAGGAACCTTCCTTTGAGGTGTTCCATTCAGAACCAGGTACACAGAGTTTGGACAGAACTTGGTCCTGTAGCTCCGGATCATCATTCTTTTGGAGCAAAGGGAAATACTCATCATTCGTCACTCCCAGTTTGAAAATTTATCAAATATCCTTTGGTGCCGTAGCGACCAACTCTCTGTGCATGGTGATGAAATATGGTAAGCCCTCGGAGTAGTTAGCAAAGAATTAGTAGACCAGGGGGTAACAATCTCGGTGGGACTGAGGCATAACTTCCCCCACCTGCTGGCATGGATCACGTACATCACATATTTAGCGTAAGTACCTTGATTAAGTAGCTCTACTTCAAATCGTATTTCGGGGTGTTAGTTTTTAGGGCTTGAAAACGTGATTCAGCTTCTCGGATAACGAATGTGGGAGGGCTGACCTTGATGGCGAAAGAGGTTTTGTGACAAACTCTTTTTGCATGCACTATTGTCAAATTTGAGCGAATGCGTAGGACGAGAGTAATGCAGAGGGGATTGTGCTAAGGATTTTGAGTGTCTGGAGTTCAGCAGGGGGAGCGATTGCATAATGAGTTTGGTATTTCTCTGGAGAACGGAGATAGGTTATTAGGATTACGAAAAGTGAGGAGATGGGATTAAAGAGGGTGAAGTTAAGGCGATTTGGAAAGCAGAGTGAAGGACATGGATGTTGGAAATTGAGTTGTCAGGGGGATTGGAGAGATAATGGGTGGAGCAATGGAGTTGTGGTAGGCGGTTTTAGGATTTGATGGATAGTTGGAGAGGGAGTGATGTGTGTTGGTGATGAGTATTATTTATGTCATGTTTTTCCCTATAATATGTGACTGTTTTGTGTATTGAATATGAGCTTAAAAGCATTTAATCTGAGCAAATAAGTCATAATTGACGCATATAGGGAAATATAGGATAGATCTTATAAATCATGATAAATGCATAATTATCCTATACATGTGCATAAGAAGAAGGTAAGTTCAAGGGTTTATTATGAACGCACATAGCACAGTCGATACAATGTTATAGTATTGGGTCAGCCATATCAAGCTGCAATACAATGCAACCCATATGCTATAGCAGCGTAAGTGAAGCAATGCTATGCGCCATATGTGCTAACTTTTCCTCAAGGCTTTTTCAGGAAATAAGTGCAGGTTAATGGACAGACGTTAGTTCATGGTTAGATTGCTGACATATTGGATTAGAAGATGCGGAGGATCGAAGATTAAGATTTAGAGAATCCTGCAGTATCAGCAGAATCAGTCTACCGAATTTGGAAAGTTGGACCAGTTGGACCTGACAGATTTGGAAAGGCCCAGCTCACTGAACTTACGCCATAAGTAAACCTGACTATAAAAGGAAAATACGGCCAACCCTAAAGGGGATCGAGTCATTAAGAGTCAAAGAAGTTCCTATTCGTCTAGGCTCGAAAGAAGATTGAGAGAAGTTACGAAGCATGAGAACTCCAGAAGAACCCAACATCCTTCCTTGAAGTGAGACGGATACGAGAAGACGTGGAGTTATCAAGTGATAGGCTTCTCTCATGCCGTCGAATCCTCCAACGAACTTTTGTTTACTTCTGTTGAATTTTAGTTTATCTTTTGTCATAGGCTATTCTACTGTAATTTGTTTTGTGATTCCTTCATCAGTCATGAACTAAATTTCCTTTTCCTAAGTGAGGATGGATTCTTGAGTGTAGAATGAACCCAGTTTGCTAGTTCTTTAATTTAATAAATTTAGTTTGTTTATCAGTTTTTTATCTCCTGTCGGTTAGTGGAAGCTAAGGGCTAGATCAGTGGCCTCGACCTACTGGAAGGGAGTCCGGGTTAGACATAGGAGAGGTAGTGTTTGCTAGGCAAGCTGGTGCAAGGCTTGACCTATCATTCTAGGCTTCAGGAATGGGTCTACTGCTCATAACCATAACACCTTGATCTATAAAGATAATTTGAATTAGAAAATCACCATAAGCATATGGGAGAAGTATAGTTAAGGTTGTACGTATAGGATGCGGAAGCTTCTATAGAATATAGTGGTGGGTTAACTGAATAAAATTGTGAAAGGAAGTTATGCTATAGCATTGCGGAAGCTGTGCAGTATAATTGCAATAGTAGTGCGTTAAGGAAAACTAGGGGATTGATATGCTTAGGATGAAATCTGATGCTCAGCCTATCTTTTAACTGATATCTTCTTGCGGCTACGATCATTTGTTTGTTTTCTTCCTTATTAGTTATAACCACAAAAATCCCAAACTGATCATACTTTTCTTCTAATTTTATACAAACTGTTTGCGTGAATCAGTATCATCATCGATATATCAGTCTCTGTGGGACGAGACTCTACTTAGTCTTTATTACTTGTTCGACTGGTTCACTAGCCATTAAGGAAATCGACCAACAAGTTTTTGGCGCCGTTGGCGGGGACTGTAGATACCTTTTGTGATTACGCGTTTAACGCTGAATAGTTGTGTCTTATACAATAAAGCTCACTCCTCTGTTTTTGACTTCCATGTACATTCTGTAGTGTATGCGTAACTTTCGTTTGGTTAACCTTGAGCCTTATGATTCTGAGATTGAACGCACCTACAAGCAAAGGAGCAGGAAGCAGAAGCAAGGAAGTCACCTATTTGACTCCACAGCCATGGCGGTTATGCCAGTTAATCATGACCAGGAACGAAAGGAGCAACAAGCAATAAACGGAGACAATCAGGTCCCTTCACCACCAAATCCAGACCTGAACAAGGCTATTATGGAGTTTGGAATCCCAGATTTAACCAAGCTAAATTCGGCTATCACACCCCTGACCTTTAATGCAGGGCACTTTGAGATCGAAGGTGTCATGATTCAGATGCTGAATGCAACCAGGCAATTTGGAGAACTCCCTTCTGAAGACCCTCATTTGTAGCCGGGCAATGGGTCTACCACAATAGTTTGGACTGATGGCACACAGAATCGTGAAGCTTCCAAGGTCCTTTAATTTTGGAGGTAGCCTATTGAGCAATATTGCACTGCTTTCTTTAGTTAATGGTACAGTTTCAAACTCGCCCAGTTTTATCTTTTTGGATAAAATTTCCTTCATAAACTTCACGTAAATGGTCATCTACTCCAGGGCTTCAATTAGAGGGATGTTATTTTAGGGTTGTTTAAGCTTGTCCAGGAATTTCCTGAATTGCTTCTCATGGCTTTGATCTGCAACCTTTGCGGAAAAGGAGGTGGCTGCTTTAATATCCTTAACGGACCTAGATTGGTAGCATGCTGAGATGGTTGTGCTATAACATCAACAAATTTATCAGTAGTGTGCACATCTTGCATATCATAGTATGGGCCTGTTGAAGCATTAAAAGCACTAGTACTTTGTTGCAGCGTTGATGTACGCTGCTATGTTTCTTGTATTTCCTCAGCGGCTTCTCGCTTTTTCTTTGTCTACCCTGACACTGGTTCGGCATCCTCGATAGGCCTTTTTGTGACCTTCTACTGCTCAACATTCTTGTCGCTCCTAAGATCTATTGCCTTGAGTTGCTCTTTTCCATGGTTCCTAGGGACTTCAGTGTTTATAGGTAGAGAACCTGATGGTCTATTGTTAAGTGTAGTAGCAAGATTTTTTACTTGGTTTTCGAGATTCCAAAGGGAGACTTACTGGCTCTATATGATGGCATTATTCTTAGCCATATACTCCTTGAGTAGGATTTCCATGGAAGACTGAGGAGTTGGTTCCAAACTCGACTGGTTTGATTGCTGATTGAACCCAGGGGGATTAGATGGTCTGTTATAGTACGAAGGGCCTACAGAAGGTCCCACAGACTGCTATCCTTGTGAATTCCACTTGTTGGTTAATTTTGGGCTATTGCATGACTTTCATCCAAAGTCTCATGAGGTTGAAAACAAAAATTTTGTTAATCATTGTAGAAACTCGTAACTCCTTACAATCCTCATGAGTTATAAACCTTAACTTCTTAGACTAATTAGTTATTATTATTATATTCATTAATCCGTAACTCTTTATGGTACTCATAAGAACTCGTAGCACTTTATGATACTCATGAGTTTTAGGATTACTCGTTAATACAACTATTGGGGATCAGGATTACTTGTTAAAACCAATTATTGGGGATAAGGATTACTTGTTGAAACCAACTATTGGGGATTAGGATTACTGTTATTTGATTCCCTTATGGCAAGTGAATCAGTTGAACAAGTAATAAAGAGTGAGTAGAGTATCGTCCCACAGAGACTGTGATACCACAGATGAATTTAGTTTCTAAAGAGAGTTGTGTAGAAGTAATGTAGATTTTGGTTTTTTTGCTACTACTAATAATAAGAAAATACACAAGTGATCGGAAGTTGAAGGAAGGTATCAGTTTAAAAGTACGTTGAGCTCATATTTCATCCTAAGTCGTGTTATTCCCCCAGTTCTCCTACAACACATTGCTATAGAATTTATGTTGCACAGCTTCCACAATGCTATAGCATAACCACCTTTTACAACGTTATCCAACTAACCCACCACTATCCTATACAGAAGCTTCTGCAATCTTGTAAATAATGTCCTCGCTCTACTCTCCCATATTCCTATGGTGATTTGAAGTTTAGTCTATCTGATTAGCTCTATATGTTTTGGTTATGAACGATAAATCCATTCCTGGTATCTACAATTTAGGTCAAGCTATGCACGAGCTCGCTTAGTAAGCACTGCTTAATAGAGGTCTAGCCCTGACTCCCTTCCAGGCTGACAAGACCATTGAGATAGCCTTTAGCTTCCGCTAATCGGCTATGAATTAAAACACTATTAAACAAACTGGATTTATTAAATGACGAACTAACAAAGTGGGTTCATTCTACAACTTAGAAATCCATCCTCACTGAGCTAGAGGGGATTTAGTTCATGACTGATGAGGGACACATAACGCAAAGTACTGTAGAACAGCCCATAACAGAATTATGAACAAAAATAACAGAAAAATAGAAGCTTGTCAAAAGGTTGACGGCGTAAGAGGCATCCAGTCACGCGACATCTCCACGTCTTCTACGATCCATTTTTCTCCAAGGAAGGACTCGTTCTGGTCTACTATCCTCTTGGTCTGTCTTGTCTCTTATTCCTTCAGCGTGAGTTCAAGTCGAATTGGAATTGGTTGACTGCTTTCTCCCGCGGCTCTTAACACCTTTTTGGTTTTTGCTACATTTCCTCTTATAGTTAAGTTTCTTTGGCTGCATGTTCAGTGAGTTGGGCCTTCTAAATTTGTCAGGTCCAATATCCTAGATTCGAATGATTGATCTTTCTTTAATATCATGGGATTCTTCAGATCTTTCTTTCGATTCTCCGCATCTTCTGGATTTAGCTTGAGTCAATCATCATCCTCACGTGCGCCTGGATGACCTGTCTCAATTTCCTGAAAACTTGGGAGGAAAGGTTAGCATAATTTAGCGCATAATTCAACATCATTTATGATGCTCTAGTAAGGGAGTGTCCAAAGATTGTCTTAGGAACTTGGTATCTTGTTATTTGTCTTAAGTTCAATTTTTATGTGTAAACAATCCCACTACTTAGTACCGGTGAACAGAAGGCAGAGCATTGCTCTAGTAAGGGAGTGTCCAGAGATTCTCAAATGATCGGTATATTTGCTCTCTCACACAGGGGGATTTGTTTCTCTCTGTCGTGCTAGCCTGGAACTTCTATAGGTTTGTAAATTTTCTAAGGCTATTTTCCAGTGGCCGAACTTAATTGCATCAAAAGGACTTTTCAGGTTGTAATGCGTGTAATGGCAGTGTGTGGGTGATTTATGTGAATATGAAAATATGCTATATCAAGGTGCCAGACAGGTCTTTACAACATGTAGTCATGATGCTACTGTTGGAAATTATGCCTTAGGGACAAGTCATTGTACTTTAAACGTTTATTTTATTTAAAGTATTCTCCTTTAGTTATCATTTCATTTGCATGTTTATAGTGATAACTATATCCTTGGATATATCTTATAGATTATCCTAAATGTCCCTGGTCGTTCATCTACATGGGAGCAAAGATGAAATAAGACCAGTAGGACTTTGATGAGTATGGAGATACGAATCAAAGTCATGAGCACTTGTAAGAGTATAAGGTGCTGGACAGACCCACTATGAGAAAGCTGCATGGATTTAGTCATAAGCTTTTCTCATGTATAACTACGTTACAACGCCCTTTGACCTGAGATCATCATGGATTCCTACATGAGAGTTCCTGGTCTTTGACCTAGTCAAAAGCCACCTTTGACCGGGTGATGATAAAGGCTTGGATCAGGATTGTTAGTTCTCTATGTGTTTTGATGATAACTGACAATTGTAAACACAAGTTGAAGTTTGTCTTTGGTAAGTTGAAATACTTACTGTCAAAGGCAAACTCAAGTTTTGCTTTCAAAACTCGAATTTTGACTTGATAGAGAATAACTCAATTTTAATGAACTAAGCAAAACTCGAGTTTCCATTTAGAAACTCGAGTTTTGGACTTACAGAGAGCTATCCAAGTTTTCACACCTAGACAAAACTCCATTTTTCATAGAAAACTCCAGTTTGCATAATACAGAGACTCTTCAATATTTTTCGAAAAAATACAAAACTCCAGTTTCCAAATAGAAACTCGAGTTTTGGTCATACAGAGAGTCTCCAACATTTCGGGCTTATGCAAACTCTAGTTTTGATATAGAAACTCCAATTTTCAATTTGCCATGAGTTTTCTAAGTTTTTGAAATTGTGAGAAAACTCGAGTTTTACTTTGGAAACTCAAGTTTGCACTTGACATAGAGTTTTCAAGTTTTACTCAGTTTTTGAAAACTCCAGTTTTGCCTTTGGATAAATTTCGAGTTTTCATACTTAAATGAAAACTCGAGTTTAGTTTGGGAAACTCGAGTTTTGGGCAACCGAGAGCTTTGCTCTTTTCATCAATTTTGAAAACTCCAGTTTACATTTGAAAATTCCAGTTTTCACTTGGGAAAGATTTTCTAAGGTTTCCAATTTTAAGAGGAAACTCGAGTTTACTTTTGGAAACTCGAGTTTAAGGCTTCTGAGAGAGCTTTGCTCATTTTATCATTTTGGAAACTCAAGTTTGCAATTGGAAACTCCAGTTTTGAGCTTTTGGACTTAAACATGGTTTCGATATAAAAGTCCAAAACTCGAGTTTGGATAAACAAAACTTGAGTTTGCGTCGCTGGTTTTTGAAAATCAACTTGCTTGAATTTCTGAAATCTTCCCGCTTGATTTTAATACTTCTTATCAACATTCACTACTATTCTTAACTGTGTTTAATCAGTTTGTTAGTGAGTTTCAGAAGGTTTAGAAGATATTAAATGAAGATTTGAACAAAAGCAAAAGGTGATGTCAGAACATTAAATGCAAAGTCCAGAAAACTTGTATCCTTTTGTACCATCATTCTCCACACGTTGCAAAGGGATTAATGTCTGCTTTCCCTAAGCAGTAGTTGCTCTTCCAACGGATCTATTACAAGGAAAGTCAACACTAATCCTCTGGACAAAAGGAATTAACTGAAGAGTAGAGAGAGAAGACACCAAAGTGCCTCCAACAACTAGATTAATACACCAACGGTTATAATGGAGATTGCAATGGTCATTTAATGCTCTCTTAGTATAAATAGAGTTGCATTCAGTTCTTCTCAACAACACATCTGCTGAAAACGAATTGCATTCATGTTTACCAACTACTCTTTCAGTTTTCACTTGTAAAATATCTTTTGATACATTGATCTTCAGTGTTTATATTTATCCACTCTTAGAGAGAGTTCAATTATTGTGAATCATTTCATTGTAAGAATCTCAAGTCAGGGGACTTGGAGAATGGGATATTGATTGCAACTTGTAAGGGGGAATAAGTTCTAGTGAGAGAATTACTCTTGAGTTACAAAGTGTGTAATCAATTGAGATAGTGAAAAAAAATCCCAGAGAGTCTGGGGACTGGACGTAGGTCAAGAGGTTGGACCGAACCAGTATAAATTCCTTGTGTATTGCTCTTCTACCTTATACTCTGCTTACCTCTGTTTTTAGTGACGAAAAACAAAGCATTTAGAAAAGAATTTTAAAATCCCTAATTCACCCTCCTCTTGGTGATTAAGCTCCACTTTCAGGGATCAGTGGTTTTCATGAAGAGGAATGTGAATGGTCAAGATGGAATTTGTCCCTCACATTTGTAGAGAGATAATACTGGGTCCCTCGATGAGTGTGTCTGAGAAATGTATGGCCATACTACGATGGAAAAGAGTTTCCATTTCAATTGTTAGACTACTCAAGAATCGAGAAAGTAATGGTCAAGAACAGGAAGTTGACATCATCCATACCTCATCCTTGACCAAATTATCGTGTGACAAAAAGGACGTGACAAGGTTGTACGATAGGTTGTATCGTATCATCGATCCCCATATGAATTGGGTAGTCGCAATGTCTTGCTAGAGGCCGCTTGCGACTTGTGGGTTGATACAGTATTGGCCCACTACCAATCTCATGTGGGCCTGCAAGGTCACACACAAGAATAACCCAACATGAGCAAAAGTGTCCATATTCATTGAATCTTATATATGTCTAAGATTTAATTAATGTTGTATTTAATCTAGGATATATATATATATATATATTATATTATATTAGAAATTAATATAATATTATTATTTAATAGAGATTATAATATTATTATATAATATTTGTTTTTGTATTTATTTTATTAGATAAATTAAATATCTAAAACAAATAGAGATATTGTATCTCGATTTAATTTTCGAATAAAGATATCATAAATCTGATTTAATATAAACCGAGATATAGTATCTCGATTTAATTAAATAGATAGATATCATATATCATATTTAATTTATAGAGATAAATTAAATCGAAGGCTTTTAATTCGGATTAAATAAATATATTATATTAGATATATAAGATAGATTTAATTAATATATTACTTTAATCCAAATTCAAAATTCAAATTAATAAGGATTAATTTTGAGTATAATACGCCTATCAGGTTTGAGAAAAACCTACGGGACATTTAGTTAGACGTATTAGAAAAGTTGCAAGAAACCCTAGAGTGAAAAAGAGAGACACAAGAATACTAAGGCGTTAGCACGCTACCGTCGGTGTTGGAGGCTATTTGTGTGGATACCGGTAGAGGGAGGAGATTCGCAGAGTCTGCTCCTGTTGATCGAGTAGGTAGCCCACCATAGAAAATCTGAACGAGACGCTCAGAATTTCGCATAGGTATGATTTCTTTAACGAACCTTGATCTAAACGCCATTGATGGATCCTCCGAAGGGATCCGTAAGATTTTAATGGATGAAGAATCCTTCCGCTGCGTGTACGGATCCCAACAGCTACGTCCTAACATGCCCTATTTAGTGATGATGCCTTATGATGTCAACTATATATATATATATTTATTTATTTATTTATTTGCATCACCTTATCACGATTTTGGAACTATGGGCTTTATGCTACAGAATTTGCACGTGCATCTCTTTGCATTATGTATATGGCTTAAGAGGGAAAAATGGGAGTATCATAACAGTGGCTTGTGTATAGATTCTGTGGGTGAAAATTGAATGCCTTTGTCCTATGCAGTTTTATTCATATGCACGGTATCAAAACCAGAGAAATCGGACAAACTAAAGAATGTTCTTAATACTAGCAAGCATGCTCACACAATTATGAAAAATTAGGCTCAGTATTTTGTTCCATTTGGCTTAACTCTATTCTCTTCCTCACTGTCACTTTACCCTACACTGATTAATCCAGTATTGTCAGTTTACCAAGCCTACATGGTTTGTTTCCCTTAAGACAGTTGTATTTTACTAGTTCATTTAGATAGTTGCTCTACTGCTATAGGTGTCTATTCATGCTTTAATTACGAGTTTAAAAAGTTCAACATTTTTGTTTTGCCTGAAATTGCAGTAAGCTAAGTTTAGGATTCTAAAGGCACACACATATATATATATATGCATACATCATACATTCCCTCAACACTTAAATGTTGCAATGTCCCCATTGCAGTGAGTACGTGATTGCCAGGTGGTAACGAGTAAGCAATTGGAAAAAATGAACGCATAAGTGAACAAACGCACAATCAGCTGGACAAAATTTCAGACAATGGAAAAGAAAAAGGTAAAATAAAAATATAAACAAAACACAACTAATACCCTGATGGGCCAGGAGGAGCCGGAGGAGAGCTAGTGGCTGGGTCAGTAGGCACGGAGGGGAGTGTGGGGGCTAAAAAGCAGGAGAAATGGAGGGTCTAGAGCCCTTGCCAGTACCGATCACGCAATGCCTCGAACGTGCGGCACGGTTGAGCATAGGGGGATGGCCAAGGGAAGTGGTGTTAGGTGGGGTGGAAGGTTATCATGGTCAGGATAGTAATAGTCGCAGATGGAAAGGAAGAGGGCCCAATTCGGATCGACGTCGGAGTCCTCAGATGAAATGGATATCGGGGATGAAGGGGTGGGTTGTGATAGAGGTTCAGGAGTCCAGGATGAGGGCCGGCAGTCGGCCGTGATTCCGCCGAGGGAGTGCCGGGGTAATCTGGCAAGGGCGGAGGGCTAAGGGGTACGTGTGGTGGCTGGCTCGGCCGCAACAAGGAGTGGTGGTGGTACGGATATGGTATCGGTCGTGGAAAGGATGTAAGGGTTAGGGTTCTCTGGGTAAAGCAAAAGGGTGGTGAAGAAGGAAGAAATGGCCAAGGCATATTAAGGAGAGCAGGTGCGAAGAACAAGGGTGTCATAATGAGGGCTGAGGGAGACAAAAGGGTGACAGGATGGGGCGTGAAGTGGGAGAAGGAAGGACAGGAGATGTGAGGAGTTGAGTCAAAAGGTGGCGAGAACTTACATGGGCCTGGTGGAAATGGGCCACGGGCGTACAATAATTAGACGAAGCTAGTTGTAACATCTATTAGGTAAGGAGACATACCTGGTAGCTACTATTTCGTTACGTGCATTCGCTAGTCTCCTGTTTTAGCATAGTGTGATATGCTATGAGTGTGATGTGACTCAAATGCTATAGCATCCTCTTGTCATGCAATAGTAGTTTGTAAAAGAAGAAAGTTAAGCAAAATACCTGGGCTACCTCCCAGTAGCACTTATTTTAGTGTCTTTAGCCTGATCGTGTGTGGTTCTTAGATTAGGGGCCTTAGATCAATGGAAGTCTTGGCCCGTGGCGGCTCGCCGTCTCAGTAATGCTTGACCCGCTGACCATTCACCCTGAATATGCGTCCCGATGTTGAACTGCATCGGTCGATGGCGCCATGAGGGTTTGTTCTGTAATATCCTGAATTTTGGATCTTGAGAATTGAGAAAAAGCCTAAAGTAGGCAGACAACTAAGCCTGGTTTAGGAAGAGTCGCAAGGATGTCAAGAGATTGGAAGTCTTTAGGGACTAAGTAACTCGGCTATATGGGTTAGCGGACCTAGTATGTATAAGCCGCACGATTAAAGTGCCAATGGAAAAAGGGGCACAGAAGATTGATACGGTGTTAATTAGTTTGAAAAATGTCATTTAGCTATGCCCTAAGGTATGGGATGATTAGCTAAGCAAAAATGTGCTAAAATAAGTGTGCACATGGCATTTCTGGTCGTAAGGATTTCACACGTTTTTTTTTTGAAGAGATAAGAATCAAAAATCAGCTGTAATAATTACCTGAGGACACGTGTCACCACGGGATTAAAAAGCAAAAAGTAAGTAATGATTACAGGGGAAAAATAGTCAAATCCTTACCCCTTAACTAATCAAATTCGTCCACCCAGGAGAGAGAAGGAAAATTTAGATGATTTTATCCATACTCAGACCAAAACACAAAATGCGGGTCCCACAGGTGATTGACCGATAGAAAAGGGACTAATAGGGACCAGTTAGGGGTTCCTTTGGACTGAGTAGGACAAGTGTGGGGCCACTCTGGGAAGTTTGGAGGGTGCCACATGTGAGTGTCAATTCCAGGGAGAATATCTAGAAAAGATTAAAAAAAAAGTGCAAACCTTGATGACCAGCGGGACCCACATGGACCGGTAAACTGGGAACTGGACTGATTAAGTGGGGAAAAAGGAATTAAATGAAGCGGATCAGACTTGTGGGCCCCTTATGCGCCATACAGCCCCTCTAGTTATTAAAAATATTTGCTTGGAGAAAAAGAAAGAAAAATCAGTGTAAAAGTTGAACCGCGGGTCCCATATTCAAAGGAAAAGTTGAACCGCGGGTCCCATTTTTTCCACAGGACTGCCTGGTCAAGGCAAGCCCCGCAAGCATAGCACTACCTCTGGCACAATCCACTGTTTCCACAGGACCGCCTGGTCAAGGCAAGCCCCCGCAAGCATAGCGCTACCTTTGGCACAATACACTGCTTCCACAGGACCGCCTGGTCAAGGCAAGCCCCCGCAAGCATAGCGTTGCCTCTAGCACAATATACTACTTCTACAGGACCGCCTGGTCAAGGCAAGCCCCCGCAAGCATAGCGCCAAGGGGCCTCAGTAGTCACCTATGGACACACAGTCCACTAGGCATGTATATCGGGCTGTAGTGCCTATAAGACTGTGTGTTCCTAGGTTTCTGCTACAATATCGAGGTATATGAGGTAGGTAGGGCCTGTGTGACAGTGTGTTCATAGGTGGCTACTGAGACCTCAGGAGGGGTCGGTACGAAACTACAGCCCTCACTACCGAGGCCCTTAGCGCTATGGTACCAGGGGCTTGTGTTGACCAGGCGGTCCTGCAGTTTATTGTGCCAGAGGCAGATGTGATTTACCCTTATTTGTGCCAGAGGCAGATTCATACATGCCAGTATTGTGCCTGAGGCAGATTTATTTCCTACTTGTGATTTTCATTACATGCATTGCATACATATTGTATTTGAGTCTAACAGTTACTCTAGGGTTCAACTTTGAACTCCAGACTAGTTTCAAAGATACATGTGTAAGGCGGTAGGCCGGTTGGACTGTGGAAAAGATAAGGGTAAGAGCGATGAAGCTGAAGATTGAAGACGTATAGAATGTCTTATCTCATGTTGTATGTTTTATTTGGATGACTGTATGATGTACACTTACTGTACAATATCTACTTTGGACGATTGTACCCTTAACCCTACGGGGACTACTTTATGTACTTATTTGTACCTTTACCAGTATATTGTAAGTTGTCCAAACGGTCATATGCTTTCCGCGCACACTCTGATATATGATTAAAGTGACTAATTAACAAAGGAAAGGTAATAAGCGGAAAGGATCCCTCTAACCTGCAACCCGAGAGGGCGAGGCCGGTAGGGGTGTAACATGTTCCGGGGACAATGAATGGCCCTGACCATATGTATTTCAGTTTACCAGGGAAAAGCTTCAGGCGTGTAACACCCCTACTGTTGTAACCAGTGTACTTATAATTGTTGATGAATTAATAAAGAGTTTTGGCTGTTAATTTAATTATTATTATTTCTTGTAATATCTTATAATAAAATATTAATTGTAGAAGGATGCCCGAATAATGGGAGACGAGATAGAGGACTCCAAAAAGGCCCAAAATGTTGCCCACTTTGACCAGAGGAAAAGAATCTACGGTGGGGCCAGTTTTGAAAAGGTGCGGGCCCAGGGCAACACACCGGTGTAGTATAAAGCCGGTATAATGAAGCGGAGCCCAGGGGGATATGACAAAGCACATATTCTTGACTCAAGGAAGTGTGTATGCGCCATTCAGGGACATGAGACACTGAAAAAGGCATGTTTCAAAAAGCAAGAGTCAGAGTAATCATTGCACGGGGACACGTGTCACCACAAGATTAAAGGAGAATAAAGTAGGGGCAAAACGGTCAATTCCTTGTCCTCTGGGCATTAAATTTCGTCCAACATGAGAGAGAAGAGGAAATCAGATGATTTTATCCATACTCTGGTCCAAACATCATACGTGGGTCCCACAGGCGATAGACCGATGGAAAAGGGACCGATAGGGACCAATTAGAGGATTATTTTGGATGGAATGCGACAAATGTGGGGCCACATTGGAAAGAGGGAAGATGCCACATAAGTATGCCCAGGCAGGGGAGAATATCTAGAAAAGATGAAGAAAAGTACAAAAAGAAGCACTTTTGGACCCGGTGGGGTCCGATAGGGACCGGTAGATCAAGAATTGGACCGGTAAAGTGGAAAAATGGAATTAAACAATGGGGATCAGATTTTTGGGGCCCCTTAGGCGCCACATAACCCCTTTTAATTAATAAAAACCTGCTTGAAGAAAAAGTAAGCTCAATCAGTCCATTAATCAGGATGTGGGCCCTACCGGTTGGTCAAAAAGGTGTTTCGGGTCAAAATAAGTAATTTTTACCAAATAAAAAGATAAAATCTGAAGAATGAGGTTAGGGAGGCGCCACCTCAGCCCGTAGAAACCTCTGGAAATTTTTGAAGATAATTATTAAAAGACGATCAATTATACAGGAATTTGCTACAGTTTTTTGAGACTGCTTGGCTACCTTCATGATTATTTTAAAAAGAGGATAAACTCTTCATTTTTTTCCTCCTAAGAGGAATGCCATAGCTGAAGGAGAGAGAAGGGACCAGTAAGCTCTCATAGTTAGGATCAAGCACTAAATCACCCTGTTCACCAAGTCGAAGCTCCGAATCAGGTAACTACCGACAACCTGAACTTCTAAAGTTCAAACTTGGAATTTTCGTGAACCTGATTAGGGCTTGGTATTAGGGTCTGATTTTGGAGTTTTTGATGGTCCCAAAGTATTTAAAACATGATTTTGTGTAGGGTTAACTTGTATTTTAAAAGCAAGTTTGTTGTGATTCTGGAAATCCTGGCAGTAGATCTTCAAGTGAGTTCTAAAAATAGTAAACGAACTTATTTTTTGTTGACATTTTACAGGAAAAAATTAAACTTCCTAAGGATCACCAAGATGTATAATTTTGTAATTTTGGGATTTTCCTACTTGGAGATAAAAATTGCTAAAGATGACTCGGGTTACAGCAGGGCGAAATCTGACCAAGGGTTGGAAAATAAGCAACACGCCAAAATATGAGTCTTTTCAGGGTCTGGAAATATTTTTCCTGAAAAAATAGATATTGCAATGGTTTAATTGGTGCTGGTTTCATGCACAAATTATTATTTTTGGATTTATTAAAAATCCCTGAAGTTGGGCCAGAAACACTAAATTTCTTGAAAAATCTGTATGGGCTCGGTTTTTGACAAAATAATGTAAGGGTATTTTTGTAATACCAAAAATGGTATATTTTGATGTATTTTGGTAAGGGGTATTTTTGAAAAAATCACTAGACCTAAAAATATTAAAAGCAGTATCCACCATACCAGGTAGTAACCACTTTACTCAGATATCTTTATGTGTTTTGTTGTATGTTTGTATTTGACATGTGTGTTTTTGTATGTGTTGCCAAATATGCATACAGAGTTATGTGTTTCCTAGCGCTGAGGACGATTGGTCTGAGGCCGGCCTCGATTGGCGGCTGTACGGGTCGATAGGTCCGGGGCTGTCCTGCTGTAGGCAGCTTTATGGGTCGTGACACCGGTAAGTCCGGGGCTTGCCTTGGTAAGGCAGCCTGACGACGTGTGGTAGTCGGTGATGTTTGTGTATTTCTATTTGCATAAGTGGTATGTATTTGGCATGTTATCTGCATTTTTTTATCTAGCATGGTAACATACATACTCCTTACACATTTTGTATTTGAGTATTGACGGTTACTCTGGGGCCTCTATCGGACTCCAGACACTTCTGTAGCTGCAGGGGAGTGAACCTGACAGCGGAGAGCATTTGACAAGGTAGGCCGGAGGTGCGGTGAAGAGTAGGGTATGCCCTGCTGTATTTTTTATTTTACTTTTTGGATGACTGTATTTATTATTTCTAGGATTTACCTTGGATGACTGTACCCCTAACCCTCCGGGGACTTTTATTTTCTGTTGTTTTATCTTTTACCAGTACAGTAGTTGGTCCAAACCGGTCCTGTGCTCTGTTGCGCTCACTCTGAGGCATGCTAAAGGGTTAAGTATATTAAGGAAAGGTAATTAATAAAAGGAATCCCTTTAACCCGCCACCCGAAAGGACGAGGCCGATGAAGGTGTAACAGTTTGGTATCAAAGCACGGCTTGGACAGTACTGGTAAAAGGTTACCGGTTAAGGGTACTAATGTAATTTTGGTTGGAATAGGCGGAAGATGGAACCCAATCCAAGATACGGACAGGTCTAACATAGAAGAAGGCGTGAACCAAGAGTACTTGGCAGAGTGAGCCACAGAGCCGAACCACCTACACCAGCTGCAGCACCTCTTGAGTTACCTTTTTAGGAGCCTGATTTTCCTTTCTTACCTCCACTTGTACCTGTACCAGAGCCAGACTTGAAGGTGGAATATCACCTAGAGGGGGGTGAATAGGTGATCACAAACAATTCTTTCGCGATATGATGGATAAATAATGAAACCAATAAAGACGTAAAGAGAAGTGACACAGAGGAATTATACTGGTTCGATCCAACTCTTTGACCTACGTCCAGTACCCAGACACTCCGGGATTTTTCACTTTCTCACAAATACAATTATACTCTGTAACTCAGGATGATCCTTTATCCCTAGGACTCACTCCCATTTACAAGTTGTAATCGTACACCCACACTCAAGATACCACTATCTTGAGATTTGAACGAATGTAATACAAATCATAGAACTCTCTCACAGAGCAAATAAATAATTAACACTGAAGCTCAATAGTATCTGAAGATATAAACAGAATAGAAATGATCGCTTTGCAAGCTTTGTCTATGTATCTGTTGATCTGTGTTGATGAATTCAATCCTTCGAATATTTATAGTAGTTGTAGAATGATGACCATTGCAGGAATTTAATTCGTCTGTTTTAATGTCTGAATATGTCCGTTGTGAGCTTTTAAGCATCAACGTCTATTTTGGTAGAATGTATCAATCTTAATTAGTTCAGCGCGTTGTCTCTGTTTCACGGAAGTCTCAGGGATTGATAGCTCATCTAAATTCAAACATTGGTTAAGCATCTGAGAAACACTCAAGAAGATAATTAATAATATTACCAATAATATCGAATGATGTATGGGAAGATATAAACAATTAAATAGATCATTCGAATGATATTGCAGATGATTAATATTTGCTGATATACCATACTCGGGTACTCATGCTAATATACTCGAGTAGCCTGTGTAGAAACATCTGACAGATGCTTCATTCTCATCAATACTTGAGTATCCATACTCCATACTTGAGTATCACTGTGGTTTAGTTATATCAGAGGTTTTGCTATTGATCATACTTAAGTATTCAATTTTCCATTCTCGAGTATTTGGATAACCTGGAAGCAAGTATTATATTTGAATTCACCCTACTCGAGGAATACCTTACCTATACTCGAGTATCATACCACATGCTCGAGTATCTTAACACTTACTTGAGAATTGCTTTGATATGTGAAGACCAATGTTGGTAATGAAGACACATACTCAAGTATTCAATAATCAATACTCGAGTATCATATCAGAAGCAATCTGCAATGGTTGATCTGGCTAGTCAATACTCGAGTATCTACAAACCATACTCGAGTAGCATATTAGAACTAGTGTGCAATCCTTCATTTGTCAACCCAATACTCGAGTATATCTTACTAGTACTCAAGCATTGTTTCCTGAAACACTTAACCACATATCTTTAGACCAACAATACTCGAGTATTACAGTATCATTCTCGATTATTTATAAATGCATATGTTTAAACATGATTCAAAACCTTAAATGATTTCAAGTCTTGTTATCATCAAAACCTTGAGAGCTAACATTCTCCCCCTTTTTGATGATGACAACATTTGGATACATATTTTGAAATGAAATTTAGGTTTTGATATCAGTGTAGGTAAAAGTGATTAAGTTCAGAACGATGTGAAGTAAGCTAGTTGCATTTCAAAAGATAATAATTTACCAAAGTGTACCAAAAGTAGATATCAAAAGCATATTGTTCAAGCGCATTACATTAGTAAGCATAAGTCAAAATAATCATCAAAAGTGAACAACTGCAAGTCTCTAAGCATCTATCATAGATAAGAAAAGAACATTTAATCTAGTTTTGCTTCTTCTCCCCCTTTGTCATCCATCAAAGAAGGGGATGTGGTCCCCTCAGTCGGGTCAGGATCTGAGACATGGACAACATGATCAACCGGTGGAGTAGAGACAGGATCAGAGACCGGAACATCAAGAACAGAGGTAGGTGCCACAGGAGGTATGGTAGGAGGAGGTGTATAGAGCTTGACTCCCAAGTCGTCTAAGGTCTTCTCAATACTGAGCAGACGATGATGAAGAGCTTTTTGCCCGTCAACCAAAGTTTGAAATTCCTTTCTCATTTCCTCGTTTTGTGAATGGAATTTGGACTGAACATAATTGGCCATTGCTTTCATCTCATTTGCGAAGGCCGTGAGCAATTGGGTATGGAGACTCTGGAAGTGTGTCATAAATGGGTTTAAAGTATTGTTAACAGAGGCATTGACCAAGTTCTGAATGAAGGGATGAGGAGCAGAGTGAGTGTCAGCTTGAGATGATTGTGCCTCGTCGGGTTGCTTGGAGGATGAAGGCATTGACTCCTTAGATAGTTTCTCCTTTTTCTTCCCAGTAGCTTCAGTGAAAGAAATTTTCATAAACAGAAGATTAGAATGACCAGAATTCTTTGGGAAGACAGCCTTATCATCATCTAAGAGGTACCAAATGTTGTTGTAACCAAGAATTTGAGATACCAAGTTGGGAAAGGGAATTGTGTTCTTCCTTGAAGCTCTAGAGGTGGATAAAAAATGGGACATCTTAGAGATAATCCACTTACCCAAATTCCTTGGTTCCTTAGTAACGAGAGAGGCAAACAATTGGTAATCCTTAAGCACGAAATGAGTATAGCTATGTCCCTTGTTTACCATATTGCGACTATATAGATACCAGAGTACTCTATATGTATCAGACATTTGGCTGGGTTTAAATTTAAATTTATCACCATCATATACTTCATTAGGCAATAGAATCTTGAAACCTTCAGACTCAGACAGTTTAGGGGGATCCTCAGGAACATTAGAGAATCCAAAGAGAGTATTAAGAATATTAGCAGAAATTTTCACTTCCTTTCCTCTAACATTGGTTACTAACACTTCTTCATCATCCTCATTTGCTTTTGCTGTCACATGCATATTGTGATAGAAGACTTTAACTACTTGTGGGAAAAAAGGTGTTTGTATTTCTAATAGAGGCATATATTGTCTAAGCCATGGTGATAAGTCCAAATTGCATTCTTTCTTAAAATCTTCTAAGTCTAAGAACACAGTTGGACAAAATGGTCTACTACCATAATTTACCACAAAACTCTTGTCAGTTGGAAGAATCAGAGGATCTTTGCACATACCAAGAGGACAGTGAAGTGCACTGATTTGACCAATAAGCTTTGAGGCAAATGGTCCAATTGTCCCAACGAGATTGTGCTTCTGTCCACTTGAATTTTGTCGTTTCTTGAAATCGTCGAGCTTTTGAATTCGGTCCTCAATACTTTTAGAGCGTTGTTCGTGAAACACTTCTTCAGAGTAGTGAAGCGATGATGTACCTCCAAAAGTCACAGATTTCGACTGAGATTGAGACTGAGTTTTGCCATTCCCTTTGCTAGATGGTAAGGAGTCTGTTTGGAGTCGAGTAACAGGGCGAGATGGTTCAACAATGGAAACAAATTTGGATTTTGCCTTGGATTGCACAAGCAATTTGGGTCTCCGTTGGTAGGTCGGATGAGATTTCTTCGTCAAAGGTTGTTCGGAGGATTCAGATGATGAGTATGCCATTGATTATCGACTGAGGAATGAGAGAAATCTGACAGAGTGGGGTTTGGTAAGATGAAGTTTGATCGATGAAAAATGGAAGAAATAGAGGGAACTCAACGGTCAGAAGGTGAAATTGACGGCAAGTTAACGGAGCTGGAGAATAGGGTTTGAAGGTATGAGGAGAGAGCGAATGAGTGAGATACAGAGTGAAATAAAATGAAACAGCAGAGAGATTTAAACACAAGTTTGGTTCGACAATACTCGCGTATTCCACTTGAATACTCCAGTATTGCTCCACTACTTGAGTATTATCAGTTAATACTCAAGTATGCAGTACTCAAAGATATTTATTCTGATCAAAGTAAGTACTGAAGTACCTCATTTCAAGTGTGTATAGTGAGCACTTGAATCTCTTTAATGTGGATATGGATCTTTGTAAGTCAGTGTGATGATTTGGACTTATTTTTCTCAGATGACAGAGGTCAGTACTCGAGTATTGTACTTAACTACTTGAGTATTGTTGTGATGCTCTTTCAGCAGGACTTCCCTCCGTTCGACATGACTCGAGTGTTTCTTGTGAATACTCGAGTATGAGCTATTTTACAGAATCTATTGAGTCTCTGCCTTGCCAGTACTCGAGTATGTCTTCTGAATACTCGAGTATTGCTTATGCTTCCTTGTAATGAAGAGTGAAATCTCGATATTACTCGAGTATGTTAGTGACATTCTCGAGTATTGTCACCTGAAATGCACTTGTTTCACAGATTAAAATCTTGATATTACTCGAGTATTGTTACATATACTTGGGTATTATCAGAACAGTGTTATTCTGTGAGCATCCTGCAAAACAAAATACTAGATACTCCGATGCTTAAGTTAGTAATGTATAATCATCAAAACTTTGAGCAATATTTTAACATTACTTACAACTCATTGGGATTCACCATTCCCAATTCTCTTCTAATGAATGCAAATTGCTCCTTAGTCAACGGTTTGGTGAAGATATCAGCAAGTTGAAGATGGGTTGGGACAAACATCACTTTAACATCCTTTTTCTGAACATGATCCCTTATAAAGTGATGTCTAACGTCAATATGCTTGGTTCGGGTATGTTGCACTGGATTCTTTGCCAGGCTTATTGTGCTGGTATTATCACACAAGATGAGGATTTCCTTGAGATTGATACCCAAGTCTTGGAGTTGTTGTTTCAACCAAAGTACTTGAGCACAACAACTTGATGCAGCAATATACTCAACTTCGGTTGATGATACTGAGACAGTTGTTTGTTTCTTGCTAAACTAGGAGACAAGTGAGCCACCAAGGAATTGACATTGACCACTTGTACTCTTTCTATCCGTCTTGTATCCAGCGTGATCTGCATCTGAATATGCAACTAAGTGCTCATGTTGTCCTTTGTGAAACCATAATCCCAACTTTTCTGTATCAGCTAGATATCTGAATATTCTCTTCACATGTTCAACATGTGACTCTTTAGGTGCTGATTGGAATCTAGCACACATCCCAACACTGAACTGAATGTCGGGTCTACTTGCTGTTAGATAAAGTAATGACCTAATCATTCCTCTGTATCTTGTGATGTTGTAATCTTTACCCTTCTCATCAGCATTTAAGGTAGCAGTTGAGCTCATTGGTGTGTCTGCTCCATTGCATTCATTAAGACCATACTTCTTTAGTAGATCTCTGAGGTACTTGGTCTGAGAGATGTAAATGCCATTTTTGCGTTGCTTGATTTGTAGACCAAGAAAGTAATTCAGTTCACCCATCATGGACATCTCAAATTTACCCTGCATATTCTTAGAAAATTCCTTGCACAAGGTATCGTTAGTAGCACCGAAGATTATGTCATCCACATAAATTTGCACAACTAAAATCTCATTCAGTTTATTAGTTTTAATAAAAAGTGTTGTTTCTGCTTTTCCTCTGACAAACCCTTGATCAAGAAGAAATTTTCTTAATCTTTCATACCAAGTTCTAGGAGCTTGTTTAAGACCATATAAGGCCTTTTTCAATCGGAAAACATGATCAGGATGAGATTCACTTTCAAAACCGGGAGGTTGTTCTACATATACTTCTTCTTGAATGAAGCCATTAAGAAAAGCACTTTTAACATCCATTTGATAAAGTTTGAATCCTTTGATACACGCAAAGGCTAAGAGTACTCGTATAGCTTCCAATCTAGCCACTGGAGCATATGTTTCCTCATAATCAATACCTTCTTCTTGGTTATAGCCTTTGGCAACCAATCTAGCCTTGTTTCTGACTATGATTGCAAATTCATCTCATTTGTTCTTGAATACCCATTTGGTGGCAATGACTAGATGGTCTTTAGGTTGGCCTCGATTGGCGGCTGTACGGGTCGATAGGTCTGGGGCTGTCCTGGTGTAGGTAGCTTTACTGGTTGTGACTCCGGTAAGTCCGGGAAATGCCTTAGTAAGGCAGCCTGACGGCGCGTGGTAGTCGGTGATGTTTGTGTATTTCTGTTTGCATAAGTGGTATGTGTTTGGCATGTTATCTGCATTTTTTTATCTGGCATGGTAACATACATACTCCTTACACATTTTTATTTGAGTATTGACGGTTACTCTTGGGGGCCTCTATCGGACTCCAGACACTTCTGTAGCTGCAGGGGAGTGAACCTAACAGCGGAGAGCTTTTGACGAGGTAGGCCAGAGGTGCAGAGAAGAGTAGGGTATGCCCTACTGTATTTTGTATTTTACTTTTTGGATGACTGTATTTAATATTTCTAGGATTTACCTTGGATTAATGTACCCTTAACCCTCCGGGGACTTTTATTTTCTGTTGTTTTTACTTTTACCAGTACAGTAATTAGTCCAAACCGGTCCTATGCTTTGTCGTACTCACTCTGATGCATGCTAAAGGGTTAAGTATATAAAGGAAAGGTAATTAATAAAAGGAATCCCTCTAACCCACCACCCGAAAGGGCGAGGCCGGTGGAGGTGTAACAAGGCGAGAGTTGTACAGTAGAACCTTATCGCCGACCTGAAATTTTCTTGGAAGTAGTCGCTTATCATGCCACTGTTTGACTTTTTACTTTTAAAAGGGATGGCCAGTAAAGACCAGACTGCAACACCTTAGAGGCTGTGCGTACGCCACTGTAGTGTCCTTCGTATGCGGAAGAATGGCAGTGTTCTAGGACTGATTCGATTTCATTCTTTGGAATACATCGTCATAGCAGTTAGTCTGGGCATCGCTTGAACAGATAGGGTTCGTCGTAGAAGAATTTTCTGCTATCATACATGAATTTCTTTTTCTAGTGGCATGTCATTCAGTAAGGGTTTCACCTATGACTAGGAAGTTGACCCTATATGCATACCATTGAGTTGAAACGCAAGTGATGGCGTAGAGCTGATCATTAGGAAAGAATTATTGGATTGGTATTCTTGGTTTTTCCAGTATGTGGTCCTCTAGTCGTGATAGGTGATCAGCAACCTGATTCTCTGTTCCCTTCCTATCTCTTATTTCCAAGTCAAACTCTTGCAATAGTAGAACCCACCTAATTAGTGTGGGCTTGGCATCTTTCTTTGTTATCAGATACTTGATGGTTGAATGATTCGTGAATACAATGACTTTGGTGCCAACCAGATAGGGCTGAAATGTTTTAAATGCAAAGACAATCACTAGCATTTCTTTTTTAGTCGTCGTGTAATTAGCTTGGGCATCGGTTAGGGTCTTACTAGCATAATAGATGGAATGGAATACTTTATCATGTCTTTGTCCCAGTATGGCTTTGAGAGCGACAACGCTGGTTTTACACCCCTATCGGCCTCGCTTTTTCGGGTGGCCGGTTAAAGGGATTCCTTTTATTTATTACCTTCTGTTTTTACTTAATCCTTTGTAGCATATATCAGAGTGTGCGTGGCAGAGCATATGATCGATTTGGATAACTACAACATAATGTTAAAAGTATGAACAATAACATAAAATAGTCCTCGTAGGGTTAAGGGTACAATCATCCGAATGTAAATGCTAAGTAATAAATAAATTCATACAGTCATCCCAAAAATAATTATACAGAGTGGGATAGGGCATCCCCTACTTCTTCATGTTAGTATTTAGGTGTCCTAGACACAATCTGTAGGGACAGATTGTTGGAAATTATGCCCTAGGGGCAAGTCATTCTCCTTTAGTTATCATTTCATTTGCATGTTTATAGTGATAACTTATCCTTGGATATATCTTATAGATTATCCTAAATCTCCCTGGTCAGTCATCTACGCGGGAGCGAAGATGAAATAAGACCAGTATGACTTTGATGAGCATGGATATACGAATCAAAGTCATGGGCACTTCTAAGAGTACAAGGTGCTGGACCGACCCACTATGAGAAAGCTGTATGGATTAAGTCATAAGCTTTTCTCATGTATAACCGCCTCACAACGCCCTTTGACCTGAGATCATCATGGATTCCTACATGATGAGTTGTTGATCTTTGACTTAGTCAAAAGTCACCTTTGACCGGGTGATGATAAAGGCTTGGATGGGGATCAATGGTTCAGATGGAGAGGAATGTGAGTAGTCAAGATGGAATTTGTCCCTCACATTTGTAGAGAGATAATACCGGGCCCCTCGATGAGTGAGTCTGAGAAATGTATGGCCATACTACGATGGAAAAGAATTTCCATTTCAATTGTTAGACTACTCAAGAATCGAGAAAGTAATGGTCAAGAACAGGAAGTTGACATCATCCATACCTCATCCTTGACCAAATTATCGCGTGACAAAAGGGACGTGACAAGGTTGTACGATAGGTTGTATCGTATCATCGATCCCCATATGAATTGGGTAGTCGCAATGTCTTGCTAGAGGCCGCTTGCGACTTGTGGGTTGATACAACATTGGCCCACTACCAATCTCATGTGGGCCTGCAGGGTCGCACACAAGAATAACCCAACATGAGCAAAAGTATCCAGATTCATTAAATCTTATATATGTCTAAGATTTAATGATTGTTGTATTTAATCTAGGATATATATATATTATATTAAATTAGAAATTAATATAATAATATTATTTAATAGAGATTATAATATTATTATATAATATTTGTTTGAGTAAATACCCTTTTGGGTCCCTGACAAAAAACACGGACCCCATTTTCGTCCCTAGGGACTAAAATGAGACTTTTTGGTGGACTAAAAAGAGCTTTTTGGAAATTTACGAGGGACTAAAATGTTCACCAATCGACCATTATTCGTCCTTTTCAGGGACTAAAAGGGCATTTCTTTGTGTGAGGGACCAAAATGGGGTCCGTATTTTTTTCCAGGGACCCAAAAGGGTATTTACTCTATTTGTTTTGTATTTAATTTATTTGATAAATTAAATATCTAAAACAAATAGAGATATTGTATCTCGAGATATAATTTTTGAATAAAGATATAGTATCTCGCATTTAATTAAATTGAGATATAGTATCTCATATTTAATTAAATAAAAAGATATCATATCTCATATTTAATTTATAAAGATAAATTAAATATGTAGGCTTATAATTCGGATTAAATAAATATATTAGATTAGATCTATTTGATAGATTTAATTAATATATTATTTTAATTGAAATGCAAATTTCAAAATTGATTGGATTAATTTTGAATATTTTAATATGGCTTATTAGGGTTTTAGAAACCCTATAAATAGATATTGATCTAGTCATATTAAGACGACGGATGAATTAGAAAAGCCGCGAGAAACCCTAGAGAGAAAAAGTAGAGACGCAAGAATACTGAAGGCGCTAGCACGTTGCCATCCGTGTTCGAAGGTTGTTCGTGTGGATACCGGTAGAGGGTGAAGATTCGTAAAGTCTGCTCCTGGTTGATCGAGAAGGTAGCCCACCAGTTCAAATAAAACGAGACGCGGACCAGTTTGCCGTATGTATGATTCGGATTCTTATAACCTTGATTTAAATGTGGTTGAGCGATCCTCAGAAGGGATTCATAAAGTTTTTTTAAAATTCCGCTGCGTGTACGGATCTCAACACATATCAACACCTTTTTCTACGTTGTAGTATTTCATTATTAATAAATGAGCATATTTTATCTTTATCTTATTTATGCATCACCTTTATTTTAAAGTAAATATATGTTTGAAGATAAAAGCCCTAGGAATAGAATATGTATTTATCTCGAGGATCAATGATAGATCATGATCATGAGGACTCAAGAACACTGTATATCTATTACCACAAACTTGTTCCTGGTCTTGAATCACCAAGAAAGGGCATTGATGATCTCAATAAGACTAGTACGACATCATCTACTTGTATAGAGATACAAGGTAGGGACCTCATGTAATACAGGCATGGAGATGCCTTAGCTGATGTCGTAGGTAAATCTGTTGGAGAACAGATAGTACCGAACAGACCCACCAAGAGATTCCATAAAGATTCATTGTAGAGAACATCGTTGGATATGTAAAGTCTTTAATTGTTTGGTAGTACGGATCGTCCTAGACTTAAGGATGTCATCGAACACTATGTCCTAGGGTTATACTTTGACTGTATAACTCAATCCACCTGAAATGAGGAGAACAATGTACTCTTGGGTATAACTCAAATACATGAGTATAAATGGACATGCCAAGAGGACTCATAGTCCCCTACAAGGGATTAGTTATTCAAAAGACCAGTAGAACTTGGAAAGCTTCCAATTAACTCAGGAGTCTGTACGCACAGCAAGTGATCATGAAGAGTCATGATCTATTATAAAGTTAATATAAGAAGATTCCTAGTTCTATGAATTAGCTACATTTAGTCAATTAAGAAAGATGATACTCTATCTTTGCTCTCGACTAAATGTGAATGACGATGTGAGGGATGATGCCTGCATGGTATCTAAATATGAAAGGTCGATCACTTGATCAACTCAATTAGTTCTGGGGCTGCAGAGCATTGCTAGTATCTTATGAGGTCATTGTTGTTGTTATTATGCATAGAATTAGTACGACTAGTATGCATGATAATAGTAAACGCTATCACCACATGACTAGCATGCATGTTACAAGTCGTTTAAAATTAAACTATGAGATAGTTGTTTTATATGTATGTCTAATTTATGCATGCAAGATAAAATCAATTCTAGCTTAGAAATTGACTAAATGTTAGTTAATTTATTAGTTTGTAATTTAGGATGAGACCTAAAAGAACCCTCACAAAATTATCTAGTTTGTTTAACTCCCATCATCGGTGGTGCTTAGGACCCTTCGACATGGTAGTGCTCTCTAGCTCAGCTAAGACCTACTATTTCGTCGCGTAACGGTGCCATTCAAAGTGTATGACACTTAAGATGATGGTTTTGTTGGACTAGAAGTATAGCCTGCAGGCTCAGCTAGGTCTATACATTTAGGGTAAATTATCTAGCACATTTGTTTACCTCTCTTCATCGGTGGTGCCTAAGAATCCTATGAATGGTAGCTCTCTCTAGCTCAACTAGGACCTATTTATTTCGCAGTATATGATGATGCCATTCGAAGTGTATGACATTTAGGATGATGGTTTGTACTAGACTAGATGTATAGTCTGCGGGCTCAGCCGGGTCTATATATTTAGGGTAAAGATGTCAGGTTGTTATATAGTGATGTGACACTAAGTGACAAGGTGTTGTCAACCTGATGATCTAAGAGAAGACATGGAGATATTGTTAATTAACCCACTGGATAAGTAAGTTTTGCGGGCTCAGCCGGAAACAAATGATTCCAGTCGTTCTCTTAGCCCACTACGGATATCCTTATGAAGGATAACCCTAAAATCAATATCTGAAGGTCATTGATTCTAGAGAAAATAGTGGGAGGGCCACATACGTTTCAAAAGTCTCGTATATGGTTAATGAAATACTTATAAGTCCTATTTTGTTTTTGTTTTTCAACATATGAGTCATGACCGGAAACTTTAATTTTGCTCGATTCTAGATACTAATAAGATAGCTGGACCTAACTTTAAGGACTGGTATGAGAGTGTAAAAATAGTTTTACACTCTAAGAAAATAGCATATGTTTTAGATTCTCCAGTTCATGTTGCCCCTACTGAAGGGTAAGATGGGTTTGATCAGTTTGACTTGGAAGCCCATAAACAACACCTAGCATACAATTAGCATGCAGTCTGCATACTGTTTGCATCTATGTCTACAAAACTCTAACGTCAGCATGAGCATATGGATGCTCCCTCTACTATCTTGCATCTGCAAGAGCTTTATGACAAGCATGGGATGGCTGAGCATTTCGAGACCTTCAAGGAGTTGTTTGGCTATAAGATGGCTGAGGGCATGTCGGTTGGACCGCAGTCCTCAAGATTATTGGGCTGATAGAGAAGCTTGCTTCTCTGGGCTTTATCATGGACCATGAGCTAAGTATTTACTTGGTTTTACAATCCTTGCCACAATCATATAATGGCTTCATGGTCAATTATTATATGAATAAAGTAGAATCAACACTCCCTGAGTTGTTGAGTCTGCTGACCACTACAGAGGGTGCTGTTAAGAAAAACAAAACCCAAGCTCTTCTGATTAGTAGGTCTTCCAAAGCTACGGGCAAGGGAAAGTTTGTGGCAACAAACAAACTCAAGCCCAAAGCTAACCCCAAAAGAAGAAGGGCAAGGGCAAGGAGAAATCTAAAGGCACTGTTGTATGCTTCCATTGTCAAAAAGAAGGACATTGGAAGAGGAACTGCCCATTAAACCTTACAAGCCTCATGGGAAATAAGCATGATGATGTTTCTACCTTTGGTGCTAAAGAATCCTAGGAATAGTGAACTTATTAGTATTCAAGTTAATAAACCAAGGTTTGATAATCGACCCTATCCTTAGCACTATAGGTTGGGACACATTAATGAGATAAGATTGCCTAGACCCCATAATGATGATTGTCTAGATGCCATGGATCTCGAATCCTATGGGCCTTGTGAATCTTGTTTGGCTAGTAATATGACGAAGACCAAGCTTGAGAAGCTCGCGAGTCACATAGCCAATGAGTTGTTAGAACGTATTCATTCAGATGTTTGTGGGCCCATGTCTACTCAGGCTAGAGGAGGATACTCCTACTTCATCACCTTACTGATGATAAGTTCAGATTCGGATATGTGTGTCTTATGAGACATAAATCCAAAGCCTTTGAAAAGTTCAAAGAGTTTAGGAATGAAGTAGAGAAACAATTTGGCAAGATGATTAAGACACTTTGATCTGATCGAGGTAGCGAATATCAGAGTCAGGAGTTTCAGGATTATCTAAGAGAGAATGAGATTCTCTCACAGTTGATGGCTTCATACATAACACATCAAAATGGTGTGTCTGAGAGGAGGAACCAAACCTTGCTTGACATGGTATGTTCAGTGATGAGCAGTACGAACATGCTAAAATCGTTTTGGGGATTCGCCCTCAATACGGCATTAAAACCTTCTTGAAAGGGTTTCGTCAAAACTTGTTCATCCGTATGAGATATGGAGGGGCCAGAAGCCCAACTTGAGCTACCTTAAGATGTGGGGCTGTCTAGCCTATGTCAAGACCCTAACACCAGATAAGTTAGGGGTAAGAAGCACATTATGCTAATTTGTAGGCTATGCTAAAGGATACTACTTTTACTACCTTGAGGACTACAAAGTATTTGTATCCAAGGATGCTACCTTTCTTGAGGAGGATCTACTCTCTCAAGTAGATAGTGGGAATAAGGTAGAACTTGAAGAAATTCAAGACCTACAGGAATAGATAACAGAGCCCAAGTCTATTGATTAGGCGATGCCTCAAAAAGAGGCTGTAAACACCCAGCCCCGTAGGACTTCCAGGGTTATTCATCGACCTAAAAGGTATAGTTTTATGATTGAGAATCAACAGACCCTTGAAGATGATGAACCCACTTCCTAAACTGAGGCAGTCAAGGATGTTGACTCCTCCAAATGGCTTCAAGCCATGGAATCCGAGATAGATTTGATGCATGAGAACAAGGTATGGACCATGTTTCTACCACCTGAGGGAATAGTTCCCATTGGGTGCAAGTAGGTCTTCAAAAAGAAGACTGATGCAGGTGGCAACATACAAACCTATAAAGCTAGGTTAGTTGCGAAGGATTATCGTCAAAAACAAGGAGTTGACTTTGACGAAATTTTCTCACTTGTTGCCATGATCAAATCTATCAGGATTATGCTAGCTATAGCCACATATCATGATTATGAGGTTTGGCAGATGGATGTCAAAACCGCCTTCTTGAATGGTTTCTTGAAGGAGGAGATATATATGACACAACCTGAGGGTTTTCAATCCAAGGACCAAAACCGTATGGTATGCAAACTTCAAAAATCTATTTATGGGCTTAAGCAAGCATCAAGGAGCTGAAATCTTCGTTTTGATAAAGTTGTTAAAGGAAATAATTTTATCAATAATGAGGATGAACCATATGTTTACAAAAGGTCAGTAGGAGTACTGTTGTTTTCCTTTTGACTTATGTTGATGACATTTTGCTCATTGGAAATGACATTCCCATGTTACTGTCCACAAAGATATGGTTATCAGAAAACTTCACCATAAAGGATATGGGAGAAGCGGCCTACATACATGGTATAAAGATCTATAGAGATAGATCCAAAAGGTTGCTGGGCTTATCCCAATCCACGTACATAGACAAAATGCTAAAGAGGTTTAGCATGGATGGGTCGAAAAGGGGTTTCTTCCTGTCAATCATGGCATTTACTTTCTAAAGCTATGTGTCCCAAGACACCAGCTGAAAGAGAAAGCATGGAGAGGATTCCATATTCATCAGCAATTGGATCCATCATGTATGTCATGCTGTGTACGAGACCATACGTCTCTTATACTTTAAGCATTACGAGCCGATACCAGGCTGATCTTGGAGATGGTCACTGGATAGCCGTAAAAATAATCCTAAAGTACTTGAGAAGGACTAAAGATATGTTTCTAGTTTACGATGGTAGTGGTGAGCTAAAAGTGAAAGGGTTCACTGGTGCTAGTTTCCAGAATGATAAAGATGATTGTAAATCCCAGTCAGGCATTATCTACATCTTAAATGGTGCATCAATTTGTTGGAAGAGTTCCAAGCAAGAGAGATGGCAGACTCTGCAACCGAGGCAGAATACATAGCAGCTTCAAAAGTGGTTAAGGAGGCAGTATGGATCAAGAAGTTCATTAGTGAGCTTGGAGTGGTTCCTAGTATTGTTGACCCAATACCTTTATATTACGATAACACCGAAGCTATAGCTCAGGGCAAGGAACCTAGGTCTCATCAAAGATCCAAGCATGTGCTCCGCAAGTATCACCTCATCCGAGAGATTGTTGAAAGACAAGATGTAAAGATGGACTATATCACCACTGGTGATAACTTGGCTAATTCTTTGACTAAGGGAGTTTCTCAGAGAAAGCATGATAGTCATTATGAGTCTTTAGGTAAGACACGTCAACATGATTGGCTCTAGGACAAGTGGGAGATTATTCGTATTTAGGTGTCCTAGAGACAATCCGTAAGGACAGATCAGCACCTTTTTCTACGTTGTAGTATTTCATAAATGAGCATATTTTATCTTTATCATATTTATGTCTCACCTTTATTTTAAAGTAAATATGTATTTGAAGATAAAAGCCCTAAGAATAGAATATGTGTTAATCTCAGGGATCAATGATTGAGATCATGATCATGAGGACTCGAGAACACTGTATATCTATTACCTAAAACTTGTTCCTAGTCTTGAATAACCAAGAAAGGGCATTGATGATCTCAATAAGACTAGTACGACATCGTCTACTTGTATGGAGATACAAGGTAGGGACCTCATGGAATACAGGCCTGGTGATGCCTTAGCTGATGTCGTGGGTGGATCTATTCGAGAACAGATAGCACCGAACTGACCCGCCGAGAGACTCCACAAAGATTCATTGTAGAGAGTATCATTGGATATTTAAAGTCTCTCATCGTTTAGTAGTGCGGATTGTCTTGGACTTAAGGATGTCATCGAAAACTATGTCCTAGGGTTATACTTTGACTGTACAACTCTTTCCACCTGAAAATGGGGAGAACAGTGTACTCTGTGGTGTAACTTGAATACATGAGTATAGATGGACATGTTTAGAGGACTCACAGTCCCCTTCAATGGATTAGTCATTCATAAGACCGGTAAAGCTTGGATAACTTCTAATTAACTCAGGAGTCTGTGCGCACAGCAAGTAATCATGAAGAGTCATGATCCGTTATAGAGTTAATATAAGAAGATTCCTAGTTTTGTGAAATAGCTACATTTATTCAATTAAGAGAGATGATACTCTATCTTTGCTCTAAACTAAATGTGAATGACGATGTAAGGGATGATGCCTGCATGATATCTAAATATGAAAGGTAGATCACTTGATCAACTCAATTAGTTCTGGGGCCGCAGAGCATTACTAGTGTCTTATGAGGTCATTTAATAAATTGGGCCCGTTAAAGGGATTTTTAATTGGTCCAAGTTTATTTATGTCAGTGACTAATTGGGCCTAATGGGTCACACACAAAGGTTATTCCCGATTGTTTAAAATTAGCAAACTTAGACCAATAACTGTTATTGGGCTTGATCAAGAGTAAAGGTGTAATTGGGTTAGAGTAAGACTCCAAGCCCAATAAGAAGAAAATGGCGTCACATATATGGTCCCAAGTGGGAAATCAATTTCTCCACAAAAGGGCCGAAATGTGTTGGAAGACCCAACGGGGTCTTAGGCCAAGTGTAATTTGGAATTCGAATTTTGAATTTAAGTTTGAATTTAAATTCAAGAGGTTAGGTTATAAAATATAATTCTAAATTATCTAATATATATATATATATATCCAATACTGATTGGATGAAGATAGGAGAAAGAATAAATAAGGATTGATTTAAGAATGATTTTGAATTTTAGTTTAAGAGAAGAATGTGATCCATCATCTTAAATTTTTATTCAATCAATCAAGATATGAATTTAATTCATTATGATTTGGATTTTCCAATTCAAATATGGATTGGGCTTTTCTTGTCAGCACTTAAATTAGGGTTAGACTATTATAAAATGCTGATTTTCGATGTGCCCTTTTTGTGGACGTTTTTTGAAAAAAAAAAGGAAATAAATGTGATCCTTCATCTTAAATACAATTCAACAATCAAGATATGAATATGATTCATCATATTAAATTCAATCAATCAATCAAGATGTGAATTTAAAGTGACTTGGTTGACAAGTAGTGGACTTGTTACCTAAAACCCCTTTCTTTGTGCATAAGCTGAAAATTCCTAAGGCAATTAGCGCTAGGAATTTTTGGCCCACCAAAGCTATAAAAGGGGAAGGGTTGGACATTTTTTGGACATCCTTATGCTCTTTAAATTTCGGTCTTTACCAAAGGTTTAGAGAGGAAAAGGCACCATCTATAAAAGGGTAAGGTTCCAACCTTGTTCATCACATCTTTAACCTAATTCCAAGAAACCACCACCTTCTTGAAAATATAAAAACCCAAGGAAACAAAAACTCAACCTTGTCTTCTCCTAGCAAGCATCCAAGGAGTGGGAGGTTTCAAGAGAAAGAGTTCTCATTGCAATCGGGGGATAGCCGTGTGGATCAACTGTTGGGATCGGTACACGCAGCGGAAGGATTCTCATCCATTAAAACTTATGAATCCCATTGAGAGGATCCATCAACGGCATTTAACTCAAGGTTCGTTAGAAACCATACCTATGCAAACTTGCAAGTGTCTCGTTCAATTCGATCTGGTGGGCTACCTACTCGATCAATAGGAGCAAACTCTATGAACCTCTCCCTCTACCGATATCCACACGAACAGCCTCCAACATCGACGGCAGCGTGATAGCGCCTTCAGTATTTTTGTGTCTCTCTCTTTTTTCTCTAGGGTTTCTCGCGGCTTTTATAATACGTCTGAAAGAATGACCCGTAGGTTTTTCAAAACCCATTAGACGTATTATATTCAAAATTAATCCTTATTAATCTTGAAATTTGAATTTGGATAAAATAATATATTAATTAAATCTATCCAATAAATCTAATCTAATCTATTTATTTAATCCGAATTTAAAAGCCTTCGATTTAATTTATCTCTATAAATTAAATCGAGATATGATATCTATCTATTTAATTAAATATGAGATACCATATCTCAATTCAAATTTAATTAGATATATGATATCTATATTCAAAAATTAAATCGAGATACAATATCTCAATTTGTTTTAGATATTTAATTTATCAAATAAATTAAATACGAAAACAAATATTATATAACAATATTATAATCTCTATTAAATAATATTATTATATTATTTTCGAATTTAATATATATATATATATCCCAGATTAAATACAGTATTCATTAAATCTTAGACATATCTAAGATTCAATTAATCTGGACACTTTTGCTCGTATTGGGCAATTCTTGTGTGACCCTGAAGGCCCACATGAGATTGGCACTGGGCCAATACTATACCAGCCCACAAGTTGCAAGCGGCCTCTAGCAAGACATTGCGACTACCTAATTCATATGGGGATCGATGATACGATACTACCTATCGTACAACCATGCCACATCCCTTTTGTCACGTGATAATTCGGTCAAGGATGAGGCATGGATAATGTCAACTTCCTGTTCTTGACCACTACTTTCTCGATTCTTGAGTAGTCTAATAATTGAAATGGAAACTCCTTTCCACCGTAGTATGGCCACACATTTCTCAGACTCACTCATCGAGGGGCCCAGTAATATCTCTCTACAAATGTGAGGGACAAATTCCAACTTGACCATTCACATTCCTCTACATGAAAACCACTGATCCCGATCCAAACCTTTATCATCACCCGGTCAAAGGTGACTTTTGACTATGTCAAAGACCAGCAACTCTCATGTAGGTATCCATGATGATCTCAGGTCAAAGGGTGTTGTGACACAGTTATACATGAGATAAGCTTATGATTAAATCCATGCAGCTTTCTTATAGTGGGTCAGTCTAGCACCTTGTACTCTTACAAGTGCCCATGACTTTGATTCGTATCTCCATACCTTATCAAAGTCATACTAGTCTTATTTTATCTTCGCTCCCGCGTAGATGACCGACCAGGGACATTTAGGATAATCTTACAAGATATATCCAGGGATACAGTTATCACTATAAACATGTAAATGAAATGATAACTAAATGGAGAATACTTAAAACATTAACGTTTAAAGTACAATGACTTGCCCCTAGGGCATAATTTCCAACATCAACGTTAGAGGACATGAACAACCTTGAAGTCTTCGAGTGATCTAAGGTAATTCTAATCTCCAATAATCGTTTTATCAAATTATCCTAAACCCCAATAGTTGTTTTATCGAGTAATCCTGAAACTCATGAATATTATAAATTGTTATGAATTCTCATGAGTACCATAAAGAGTTACAGATTAATAATTAATAACAAATTAGCTTAATGAGTTAAGGTTAATAATTCATGGGGACCATAAGGAGTTATAGGTTTCCGCAATGATTAAACAAAATTTTTGTTTTCAACCTCATGAAAGTCATGTAATAGGCAAAATTAACCAACAAGTGGTATCACTACCTGAGGGAATAGTTACTATTGGGTGCAAATGGGTCTTCAAAAGAAGACTGACGCAGATGGCAACATTCAAACCTATAAAGCTAGGTTGGTTACAAAAGGCTTTCATCAAAGGCAAGGAAATGACTTTAAGGAAACTTTCTCGCCTGTTGCCATGATCAAATCTATCAGGATTATGCTAGCTATAGCCGCATATCATGATTATGAGGTTTGGCATATGGATGTCAAAACCACTTTCTTGAATGGTTTCTTGAAGGAGGAGGTGTATATGACACAACCTAAGGGTTTTGAATCCAAGGACCAAAAGCATATAGTGTGCAAACTTCAAAAATTAATCTATGGGCTTGAGCAAGCATCATTGTGTTGAAATCTTTGTTTTGATGAAGTTGTCAAAGGAAACAACTTTATCAAGAATGAAGAAGAACCATGTGTTTACAAGAAGGTCAGTGGGAGTGTTTTTATTTTCCTTGTGCTTTATGTAGCAAACATCAACCTTGTCTTCGCCTAGCAAGCATTCAAGGAGTGAGAGGTTTCAAGAGAAGGAGTTCTCGTTGCAATCAGGGGGTAGCCGTGTGGATCAACGTTAGAGGACATCAACAACATTGAGGTCTTCAAGTGATCTAAGGTAGTCCTAATCTCTAATAGTCGTGTTATCAAGTTATCCTAATACCCAATAATTGTTTTAACGAGTAATCCCAAAGTTCATGAATATTATAAATTGTTATGAATTCTCATGAGCGCCGTAAAGAGTTACAAATTAATAATTATTAACTAATTAATGTAATGAGTTAAGGTTAATAATTCATGAGGACCGTAAGGAGTTACAGGTTTCCGCAACGATTAAACAAAATTTTTGTTTTCAACCCCATGAACCTTTGCATGAAAGTCATGTAATAAGAAAAATTAACCTTGTCTTCAAAGGAAATGTTTGCAGTTTCTTCCTCATCAGCTTCATCTTCATTGGATGAGCTGTCTCCCCATATTGCTGAGACATAGGCTTTCTTCTTGTATTTATTGAACTTCTTCTTTTCTTTGTCTTTGTTCTTCAGTTGGGGTCATTTTGACTTGATGTGGCCAAGTTTTTCACACTCGTAGCAAATGATTGGCTTTTTTGGCTCAGTTCTGGAGCTACCCTTGTGAAACCTTTTGTATCCTTGGTCCTTCTTGTAGAATCTCTTGAATCTCCAGACCATCATGCCTAGCTCTCCATCTTTGTCTTCTTCATCATCATCATCTGACTCCTTAGCTTCTTTGATAGCCTTAAGAGTAATGCCTTTGCTCTTGCTATTGATCGCATCAAATCCCTTTCTAAACTGATCTTGCCTTCATACTCACATAGGCTACCAAAGAGGGCTGCCACAAATGCCATTGATTATCCACGAGCTTCTTCAATAGCAGTGACCTTGGCTTCCCATTCCTTGCTGAGAATATTCAGGATTTTTCTCACTTGGACAGGTTGTTCATAATGTTTGCCTAAAGCAACAAGTTGGTTGTTCACATGAGTGATTCTCAGTTGGAACTCGCCAATGGATTCCCCAGACTTCATACGAAGCAAATCGTACTCGGTCATGAGGGTATTGACTATATTCTCCTTGATTCCAACTGTTCCTTCATGAGTTATCTCCAACGCATCCCACATAGCTTTAGCATAAGACAATGTGCATATACGAAAGTATTCTTGTTGGCTTAAAGCACTCTGCAGCATAAGAACAGCTTTACTATTGAGAGTGATATTTCTCCTATCATTCTCATCATAGTCTTCTTCAAGCTTTGGAATTCTGAGACCATTTTCGAGTACAGTAGGATTGTAGTCTCTCTCTCGAACACTCTCCATAGACCATATTCAGTAGCTAAAACAAAGACCAAGAATTTAGTGCTCACCACTAAATCCCGGTGGCCTGTTGATCGAAGCTCTATCATATAGAATACCGTCCATATTGATCCTTCTCGAGATGTTAAGCTGTTAGAGAAGACCTCGCTCTGATACCAAATGAAAGTGGAGCAAATCACCAAGAGGGGGTGAATTGGGTATTTTAAAAATTCTTTTCAAAGTGCTTTGTTATTTGAATGGAAAACATAGTTGAACAGAGTAAGGGAAGAAGAAGCAAGACATAGCAAATTTATATTGGTTCGGTCCAACCTCTTGACCTACGTCCAGTCCTCAGACACTCTAGGATTTCACTTACTTAAATGATTACACACTCTGTAATTCTCTCACTAGAACTTACTCCCCCTTACAAGTTGTAATCAAATAACCCAATCTCCAAGTCCCACGACTTGAGATTCTTACAATGAATGATTTCAATAAATGATACTCTCTCTAAGAGCAGATAATATAATCACTGAAGTACAAATGTATCAAAGGATACTTTACAGTAGAAAACTGAAAAGAGTAGTTGGAAAACTTGAATGCAATTCTTTTTCTGTGTGTTGGTTGTTGAGAATACTTGAATGCAGCTCTATATATATGAAGAGAGCATTAAATGACCGTTGCATTAATCAATGTAGCCGTTGGACACATTGTTGAGTTGATTAGGAACACTTTGGTCTTCTTCTCTCTCTACTCTTCAGTTAATCTAGGTGCTTAGAGGATTAGGGTTGACTTCCTTTGAATTTAATCCATTGGAGGAGCAGCTACTGGATAGGGAAATGAAACATTAATCCCTTTGCAACATTGCATTTAATGTGCTGACGTCACTTTTTGATTTTGTTCAAATCCTCATTTAATATCCTCTTAATCATCTGAAACTCACTAGCAAACTGATTAAACATAGTTTGGAATAGTAATGAGTGATGATAAGAAGTATCTAGATCAAACATGAAGATTTCACAAATTCGTGCAATTTGATTTTCAAACTAAGCGACACAAACTTGAGTTTGTTCATTCAAACTGGAGTTTGTAACTCTGCTTCATAAGCCAAACTAGAGTTTCCAAATTCTAACTCGAGTTTCCTTCTTCCAGAGAAGAATGTCACGATGAGTTTTGAAGCACACTTTGAACACAGGACAAAACTCGAGTCAATTAGGGACTAACTCGAGTTTTGGACTTTTATAATGAAAAAGCATGTTTAAGTCCAAAAGCTCAAAACTAGAGTTTTCAAATCTTAACTGGAGTTTTCAAAATCACTGAAAAGAGCAAAACTCTATGCATGGCACAAACTCAAGTTAACAAAAACTCAACTCGAGTTTCCATGACCATTTGGAAAATGGAAAACTCTTTGAATGGAAAAAACTGGAGTTTGCAAAGGTAAACTGGATATTTCAAAACTTCAGAAATATGATATACTCTCTGTTGAAGATGGAATATCACCTAGAGGGGGGGTGAATAGGTGATCCAAAAAAAACTTTTCGTAAACTGAAGAGAAACAAGTAAGACAAAGAGTAAGAAGAGAAAATGGACACAAAGCAATTATACTGGTTCGGTCTAATACTTCGACCTACATCCAGTCCCCAAGCATACCTTGGGATTTCCACTAATCTTTCAAAAAACAATTACACACTCTGTAAACGAAGGATGATCCGCTCACCCTTGGACTCACTGTTGGAAATTATGCCTTAGGGGCAAGTCATTGTACAATGAACGTTTAGGATATTTATAGTATTCTCCTTTTGTTATCATTTTCGTTTGCATGTTTGTATTGATGACTGCATCCTTGGATATATCTTATAGATTATCCTAAATGTCCTCGGTCGGTCATCTACGCGGGAGCGAAGATGAGTTAAGACCATATGACTTTGATGAGATATGGAGATACAATCAAAGTCATGGGCACTTGTAAGAGTACAAGGTCTTTGGACCGACCCACTATGAGAAAGCCGCATGGATCTAGTCATAAGCTTGTCTCATGTATAACCGCGTCACAACGCCCTATGACTCGAGATCATCATGGATTCCTACATGATGAATCATTAATCTTTGACCTAGTCAAAAGTCACCTTTGACCGGGTGATGATAAAGGCTGGGATCGGGATCAGTGGTTTTCATGCGGAGGAATGTGAAAGGTCAAGATGGAATTTGTCCCTCACATTTGTAGAGAGATAATACTGGGCCCCTTGATGAGTGAGTCTAAGAAATGTATGGTCATACTATGTTGGAAAGGAGTTTCCATTTCACTTATTAGACTACTCGAGAATCGAGAAAGTAATGGACAAGAATAGGAAGTTGACATTGTCCATGCCTCATCCTTGACCAAATTATCGCGTGACAAAAGGGACGTGACATGGTTGTATGATAAGGTTGTATCGTGACATCGATCCCCATGTGAATTGGGTAGTCGCAATGTCTTGCTAGAGGCCGTTTGCAACTTGTGGGCTGATACAGTTTTGGCCCACTGCCAATCTCATATGGGCCTGCAGGGTCGCACACAAGAATAACCCAACACGAGCATTTGTGTCCGGTTCATTGAATCTCAAATTAACTGGAATTAATGAATACTAAATTTAATCTAGGATAAATATACTTTATTAAAATTTGAAATTAATATAATATATATATATTAATATTATTAATGGAGATTATAATATTATTGTATATAATATTTGTTTTGTATTTAATTTATTTGATAAATTAAATATCTAAAATAAATAGAGATATTGTATCTCGTTTAATATTCGAATAAGAATATCATATATCCGTTTAAATTAAATTGAGATATGGTTTCTCATAATTAATTAAATAGATGGATATTATTTCTCGGATTTGATTTATAGATATAAATTAAATCAAAAGGCTTTTAATTTGCATTAAATAAATACATTAGATTAGATCTATCAGATAGATTTAATTAATATATTTTAAAAAAAATTCAAGAATTCGAAATTCAGATTTCAAAGATCAGATTTTGAAATTCGAAATTCGAGCTTAATGAGTATTGATTGTACATTAATGCAGATTGATTGTACATTAATACGCATTGATTCACATAATGGGCGATTGGTTTTGTAACGTACGTAACTTATGAGGCGAGTTGATTTTGTGTGGATGAATAGGCCAAAACGAGAAACCAAAGACCTAGGTGTGAAGAATCAAAGAGAGACACACAAGAAGAGCTAGCACGCCGTAGCCGTGTTCGGGAAATTGTTCGTGTGGATACGGTAGAGGAAGCCGATTCAACGAGTCGTCTTCTACTGATCGAGGAGGTAGCCCACCAGTTCAAAAGGAACGAGACGCGAACGGGTTCACTAAAGGTAATTTCGGATTCCCTTAGTCTTGATTTAAACGCACCTGAGTGATCCTCGGGACGGGATTCTAAAATTTTTAATCCGATGCGTTGTGAGAATCCCTACACTCACTCCCCCTTACAAGTTGTAATTGATACACCCACACTTAAGGTTCCACAACCATAAGATCTTGACAAATAAAAGAATTAAATGGTGTTTGAGAACTCCTCACTAACTGAGTAGATAAATGTTAATCACTGAAGTACAGTAGAATATCCGAAGATATTAATGAAACAGTTGAAACAACAAATTGCAATAAGTTCAAATTGAATGCACAACGTTTCGGTAGTTGAGAATTCAAAGCTTCAGGAATTTATAGTTGAGTTCATTTATGTCCGTTGAGAAGCTTGAAGAAATATCCGTTGAGACTCTAATATGTCTGTTAGAGATGAATTACGGAAGTTCAAATAATCATGTCGTAATATTCTTTTTATTCTCTTGTTCTTCTTTGATTATTACCGTTGGAAGTTTAACAAGAAGAATGAATTGATCTTGTGTGAAAGCGTCATTCGATGTACAGAGGTATGTCTGTCTCTCGATTAGGTAAGTTGCATTAAATGCTCTGACAGGTGGATTTGCTTTATTCAAAATCCAAGTTAATGCTTGTTCTAATCATCTGAAACTCACTTAGCAAACTGGTTAAATGAGATTAAGAACATTGATGATAGATGATATGAAGAATACAGAAGATTATTCAGGAAATCACAAATCATAGATAAGCATTTGAAAAACAGAGACGAACTTGGCTCGAGTCACCATTTACTCAGGCTCGAGTCGAGGCATCGCAGAAGACAAGAAGAACATTTGAAAAAGCTGCTTGACTCGAGACAACAAATACCTTGGCTCAAGTCTAGCCATAGACTCGAGGCAGCAATGTTCCAGGCTCGAGTCGATCTTAGAAGATTGATTAAAAACAATAAAGAGCTTAGACTCGAGGCAAATTATGAGACTCGAGTTAGTATCTACACTCGAGGCAGATAAGAAGGCTCGAGTCATTATTAAATTTTGAATGTAACGGTCAAGACTTTGGCTAGAGTTAATGTATACTGACTCAAGGCAAGCAACTTAAGTCTTAGAACATCATTTTCAATTTCAATTCTTTGGCTCGAGTTGCTAAAAGGTCTGGCTCAAGTTAAGTCATAAACTCGAGGCAATCCTTTCGTAAGCTCGAGTCAATTGAATCTTTCTTTGGAAAATGTTTTGAAATCAAAAACTCATTGGCTCGAGTCACTGATTATCCTAGCTCGAGTCTGGATCTAGACTCGAGGCTGTCTTTCATCAGGCTCGAGTCAACACACTATTCTGGCGATAGATTTTTAAGTGTTTGGCTCGAGTCTGCAACATTGGCTCGAGTCAATGTGACAGCAAAATGATTTTTCTGATAAAATGTGATTTTGATGGTGTTAAAGTTATTTTGCTTATCTTTCTTGTACATATATTCTTTTCAACCTAATCATCATCAAAACACTAATAGGAACTAACATATGTATGACCCAAACACGAGTTTGCAAACTTAAACTCGAGTTTCCTCTGCAGAGAAAAACTTTTGAAAATTTTCTGTCAAATGTAAACTAGAGATTATAAAACAAAACTAGAGTTTTCTCAAGTTCGAATGGAGCATAACTCTCGTATGTTATAAACTCGAGTTTACAAACACAAAATCGAGTTTCCAAAAAAGCTTGGAAAACTTGAGAGCTTTCTGTAAAGTACAAACTGGAGTTTCCAAATGGAAACTGGAATTTGGCTTAGTTCAAAACTATTGATAGCTCTCTGTCTTGACTAAACTTGAGTTTCCAAATACAAACTCAAGTTTGTCTTTAACTTGAAAAACTCATAGTGCTCTCTGTATGCTACAAACTGGAGTTTGTCTACACAAACTCGAGTTTTGGCTTGGTTCATAAAAATGAGCTACTCTCTATCAAGTCCAAACTCGAGTTTGGAATCCCAAACTCGAGTTTGCCTTTGACAGTAAGTATTTTAACTTACTAAGACAAACTTCAATATTGAGTTTACAATTGTCAGTTATCATCAAAACACATAGAGAACTAACAGACATATCAACATCTTTTTCTACGTTGTAGTATTTCATTATTAATAAATGAGCATATTTTATCTTTATCATATTTATGGCTCACCTTTATTTTAAAGTAAATATGTGTTTGAAGATAAAAGCCCTAGGAATAGAATATGTGTTTATCTCGAGGATCAATGATAGAGATCATGATCATGAGGACTCAAGAACATTGTATATCTATTACCTAAAACTTGTTCCTAGTCTTGAATCACCAAGAAAGGGCATTGATAATCTCTACGACATTATCTACTTGTATAGAGATACAAGGTAGGAACGTCATGGAATACAGGGATGGAGATGCCTTAGCTGATGTCGTCGGTAGATCTGTTGGAGAACAGATAGTACCAAACAGACTCGCCGAGAGACTCCACAAAGATTCATTGTAGAGAGTATAGTTGGATATGTAAAGTCTCTCATTGTTTGGTAGTACGGATCGTCCTAGACTTAAGGATGTCATCGAACACTATGTCCTAAGGTTCTACTTTGACTGTACAACTCAATCCACCTGAAAATGGGGAGAACAATGTACTATTGGGTGTAACTCAAATACATGAGTATAGATAGACATGCCAAGAGGACTCACAGTCCCCTACAAGGGATTAGTTCTTCACAAGACCGGTAGAGCTTGGAAAGCTTCCAATTAACTCGGGAGTCTGTACGCACAGTAAGTGATCATCAAGAGTCATGACCTATTGTAGAGTTAATATAAGAAGATTCCTAGTTCTGTGAATTAGCTACATTTAGTCAATTAAGAGAGATGATACTCTATCTTTGCTCTCGACTAAATGTTGAAAGTGGAGCTTAATCACCAAGAGGGGGGTGAATTGGGGATTTTAAAATTATTTTGAAATTGCTCTGTTTTCGAACACTAAAACAGAGCTAGACAGAGTATAAGGAAGAATAGCAAGACACAATAAACTTATACTAGTTCGGTCCAATCTCTTGACCTACATCCAGTCCCCAGACACTCTGGGATTTCACTATCTCGATTGATTACACACTCTGTAACTCAAGAGTAATTCTCTCACTAGAACTTACTCCCCCTTACAAGTTGCAATCAATATCCCAATCTCGATTGATTACAATGAAATGATTCACAATAAATGAACTCTCTCTAAGAGTGGATAAATATAAACACTGAAGATCAATGTATCAAAAGATACTTTATAAGTGAAAACTGAAAGAGTAGTTGGCAAACTTGAATGCAATTCGTTTTCAGCAGATGTGTTGTTGAGAAGAATTGAATGCTGCTCAATTTATACTAAGAGAGCATTAAATAACCGTTGCTAAATACATTATAATTGTTGGTGCACTAATCTAGTTGTTGGAGGCACTTTGGTGTCTTCTCTCTCTACTCTTCAATTAATTGCTTTTGTTCAGAGGATTAGTGTTGACTTCCCTTGTAATAGATCCGTTGGAAGAGCAGCTACTTCTTATTGAAATCATACATTAATCTCTTTGCAACATGTAGAGAATGATGGCACAAAAGGATGCAAGTTTTTGGACTTTGCATTTAATGTTCTGACATCACCTTTTGCTTTTGTTCAAATCTTCATTTAATATCCTCTAAACCATATGTAACTCACTAACAAACTAATTAAACATAGTTAAGAATAGTAGTGAATGTAGAGGAGAAGTATTAAGATTAAATAAGAAGGTTTCACAAATTCGTCAGATTTGATTTTCAAACTCTTCGACTCATTCTAGAGTTTGTTCGTCAATACTCAAGTTTGTCACTATGCACTAATATCAAAACTTGAGTTTCCATAATCATACTCGAGTTTACTTCTTCCAGAAAGGAATGTCGTGATTTGAGTTTTGGACCATATATTTTGAATAAGAACAAAAACTCAAGTTTCCAAACCGATGCTCGAGTTTTGGACTTTTATTATGAAAATAAGTTTAATTAAGTCCAAAAACCTCAAAACTAGAGTTTCCATTTCAATACTTGAATTTTCAAATCATTGAAAAATAGCAAAGCTCTCTGTATGCCCGAAACTTGAGTTTCCCAATCCAAACTTGAGTTTTCAGAGATTGTGAAAACTTTGAGAAATCTATGCCAAGTCAATACTTGAGTTTTCAAATTGAAACTTGAGTTTTCAAAACATGTGTAAAACTTGTAAAATTTCTGTCAATCCGATACTCGAGTTTATATACCCATACTCGAGTTTTCTCAAGTTGAAAACTTTGGTGACTCTCTATATGACCAAAACTTGAGTTTCCAAATAGATACTCGAGTTTTGACTTTTTCAGGAAATATTGAAGAGTCTCTATATGATGCAAACTCGAGTATGCAAACTGATACTCGAGTTTGGCTCAGGGTGAAAAACTTGGAGTGCTCTTTGTAAGTTCAATACTCGAGTTTCCAATGGAAACTTGAGTTTTGCTTAGTTTAATAAAATTGAGCTACTCTATGTCAAGTCAAAACTCGAGTTTGCCTTTGACAGTAAGTTTTTCAACTTACCAAAGACAAACTTCAACTTGTGTTTACAATTGTCAGTTATCATCAAAACACATAAAGAACTAACAAATGTGAATGATGATGTGAGGGATGATGCCTGCACGGTATCCAAATATGAAAGGTAGATCACTTGATCAACTCAATTAGTTTTGGGGCCGCAGAGCATTGCTAGTGTCTTGTGAGGTCATTAAATAAATTGGGCCCGGTAAAGGAGTTTTAATTGGTTCACGTTTATTTATGTCAGTGACTAATTGGGCCTAATGGATCACACACAAAGGTTATTCCTGATTGTTTAAAATTAGCAAAATTGAGACAATAATTGTTATTGGGCTTTATCACGAGTAAAGGTGTAATTGGGTTGGAGTGAGACTCCAAACCCAATAAGGAAAAAATGGCATCATATATGGTGTCCCCAGTGAGAAATTAATTTTTCTACAAAAAGGCCCAAATGTGTTGGAAGACCCAGTGGGGTCTTAGGCCAAGTTGAATTTGGAATTCGAATTTTGAATTTAAGTTTAAAATTTTAATTTGAAATTTTAATTCAAAAGGTTAGGTTATAAAAGATAAGTTTGAATTATCTAATATATATATATATATATATAAAGATCCAGTAGTGATTGGATGAAAATATGAGAAATGATAAATGAGGATTGATTTAAAATGATTTTGAATTTGAGTTTGAGAGATGAAAGTGATTCATCATCTTAAATTATTATTCAATCAAGATATGAATTTAATTCATTATGATTTGGATTTTCCAATTCAAGTTTGGATTGGGCTTTTCTTGTGAGAACTTAAATTAGAGTTAGACTCTTATAAAGTGCTGATTTTTTGTGTGTCCTTTTTATGGACGTTTTGTGAGGGAAAAAAAGGAAATAAATGTGATCAATCATCTTAAATCAATCCAACGATCAAGATATGAATATGATTCATCATATTAAATTCAATCAATCCATCAAGATGTGAATTTAATGTGACTTGGTTGACAAGTTGTGGACTTATTACCTAAAACCCCTTCTCTTAGTGCATAAGTTGAAAATTCCTAAGGCAATTAGGACTAGGAATTTTTGGCCCACCAAGGCTATAAAAAGGGGAGGGTTGAACTTTTTTCCACATCCTTATGCTCTCTAAATTTTGGTCTTTACCAAAGGTTTAGAGAGGAAAAGGCACCATCCATAAAAGGGTAAGGTTCCAACCTTGTTCATCCTATATTTAACCTAATTAAGAGAAACCACCACCTTCTTGAAAAGATAAAAACCCAAGGAAACCAAAACTCAACCTTGTCTTCGCCTAGCAAGCATCCAAGCAGTGGGAGGTTTCAAGAGAAGGAGTTCTCATTGCAACCGAGAAATAGCTGTGTGGATCAACGTTAGAGGACATCAACAACCTTGAAGTCTTCGAGTGATTTAAGGTTATTCTAATTTCCAATAATCATTTTATCAAATTAACCTAAACCCCAATAGTTGTTTTAACGAGTAATCCTGAAACTCATGAATATTATAAACTGTTATGAATTTTCATGAGTACCGTAAAGAGTTACGGATTAATAATTAATAACTAATTAGCATAATGAGTTAAGGTTAATAATTCATGAGGACCGTAAGGAGTTATAGGTTTCCGCAACAATTAAACAAAAGTTTTGTTTTCAACGTCATGAAACTTTGCATGAAAGTCATGTGATAGGTAAAATTAACAATCACTTCAGTCTTCCACTTCATGCCCCTTACCTTCCAATATCCTGAACAGCTCAACGACTATCAGCTGTGACTTTAAAATGGCCTGGAGTTCAAAGTTGAACCCTAGAGTAACTGTTAAACTCATATATTATATGTATGCAATGCATGTTATGCAATGCATGTTATGCAAACCACAATCAAGAAAGTAAACATGGCATGTACCATATATCTGCAGGACCGCCTATCAAGACAAGCCCCCAGAAATCCATAACGCTAGGACACCTTAGTAGCCAGGGCTCCAAACCCTAACCACTCACCTTCGGCTTCAACAACGACCTAAGAACACACAGTCCTATAGGCACTACAACCCTACATGCCTCAGACTTCAACAGTGACCCAAGGACACACAGTCCCATAGGCACTATAGCCCTACATACCTTGGACTTCAGCAGTAAGCCAAGGACACACAGTCCACTATTAGTTCCTTATTTGTGTTTTGATGATGATTAAGTTTGAAAACAATATATGTTCAAGTAATGTAAGCAAAATAATTTTAACTCAGTCAAAATCACATTTTATCAGAGAAAACACTTTGCTGTCAGATTGGCTCGAGCCAATGTTGCAGACTCGAGTCAATCTCTTATGCATCTATCGCCAAATTACTATATTGACTCGAGCCTCACAAAAGACTGCCTCGAGTCTGGCTCTAGACTCGAGCTTGGATTTTCAGAGACTCGAGCCAATGATCGTTCATCTCAAAATATCTTTCAAAGTGTAAACCTATTGCCTCAAGCCTACAAAGAGTCTACCTCGAGTTTGTGGCTAGACTCTAGCCAAAGGTCTTAATTTTAAAATGATTTTCAATCTCTTGCCTCGAGCTAGTGAGCATTGACTCTAACCAGAATCTTGACCGTTACATTTGAAAGTCAAGATTGCCTTGAGCCTATTTGTCTGCCTCAAGTTTAGAGGCTGACTCGACCCTCATATTTTGCCTCGAGTCAAAGATCTTCATTATCTCTGTCCAATCTTCAGAGATCGACTTGAGCCTCAGTTATTGGTAACTCGAGCCTAAGCCTAGACTCGAGCCAATGAATTGTCTGCCTCGAGTCAAATAGCATTTTCAAATGTTCTCCTTGTATTTAACGATATATTAAATCGAGCCTATGAGAATGGTGACTCGATCCAAGTTCATCTCTGTTTTTGTAAATGCTTATCTGCAATCCTAAATTCTCTAAGTATGCTTTTGAATTCTTCATATCATTTATCATTAATTTTCTTAACTGCATTTAATCAGTTTGTGAATGAGTTCCAGATGATTAGAACGCGAATTAACTCAGAATTTGAATAAAGCAAATCTAACGTGTCAGAGCATTTAATGCACTTACCTGTTCGAGGCTCTCAACCATACAGACATACCTCTGGGCATCGAAAGATGTTTTTGAACAAGATTGCTTCATTCTCTTTGCTGGGCTTCCAACGGTCATAATCGCAGGAACAAGAGTATAAAAGAATATCCTAACAGTGATTATATAGACCCTTCGCGCTTCATCTATAACGGCCATATTAAAGAGTCTCAACGGCTACACTCAAGCTTCACCAACGGTCATTAAATACATCATCTATAAATACCAAAAGCATTGAACTCGCCACCCACCGAAACTCTATGCATTCAATTAGCAACATAAGCATTTACTGAAAGTGGAACTTAATCACCAAGAGGGGGTGAATTGGGGATTTTAAAATTCTTTTCAGACTGCTCTGTTTTCGAACACTAAAACAGAGCTAGACAAATTATAATGAAGAATAGCAAGACACAAGAAACTTATATTGGTTCAGTCTAATCTCTTGACCTACGTCCAGTCCCCAGACACTCTGGGATTTCACTATCTCGATTGATTACACACTCTGTAACTCAAGAGTAATTCTCTCACTAGAACTTACTCCCCCTTACAAGTTGCAATCAATATCCCAATCTCGATTGATTACAATGAAATGATTCACAATAAATGAACTCTCTCTAAGAGTGGATAAATATAAACACTAAAGATCAATGTATCAAAAGATACTTTACAAGTGAAAATTGAAATAGTAGTTGGCAAACTTGAATGCAATTCGTTTTCAGCAGGTGTCTTGTTGAGAAGAATTGAATGCTGCTCTATTTATATTAAGAGAGCATTAAATAACCATTGCTAACTCCATTATAACCGTTGGTGCACTAATCTAGCTGTTGGAGGCACTTTGGTGTCTTCTCTCTCTACTCTTCAGTTAATTTCTTTTGTCCAGTGGATTAGTGCTGACTTTCCTTGTAATAGATCCGTTGGAAGAGCAGCTACTGCTTAGGGAAAGCATACATTAAACCCTTTGCAACGTGTAGAGAATGATGGCTCAAAAGGATGCAAGTTTCTAGAGTTTGCATTTAATGTTCTGATATCACTTTTGCTTTTGTTCAAATCTTCATTTAATGTCCTCTAAACCATCTATAACTCACTAACAAACTGATTAAACATAGTTAAGAATAGTAGTGAATGTAGAGGTGAAGTATTAAGATTAAACAAGAAGGTTTCACAAATTCGTCAGATTTGATTTTCAAACTCTGCAACTCATACTTGAGTTTGTTCATTAATACTCAAGTTTGTCACTGTGCACTAATATCATTACTTGAGTATCCATGATCATACTCGAGTATTCTTCTTCCAGAGAGGAACGTCATGATTTGAGCTTTGGACCATATCTTTGAATAGGAACAAAACTTGAGTTTCCAAATCCAAACTCGAGTTTTGGACTTTTGATATGAAAATAAGTTTAAGTCCAAAACCTCAATACTAGAGTTTTCATTTCAATACTTGAGTTTCCAAATCATTGAAAAAGGATCAATGCTCTCTGTATGGCCGAAACTCGAGTTTCTAAATCCATACTCGAGTATTCAGAGATTTTGAAAACTTTGAGAAATCTATGCCAAGTCAATACTTGAGTTTTCAAATTGATACTTGAGTTTTCAAAAACATGTGTAAAACTTGAAAACTTTCTCAGTCCGATACTCGAGTATCCATACCCATACTCGAGTTTTCTCAAGTTGAAAACTTTAGTGACTCTCGGTATGACTAATACTTGAGTTTTCAAATAGATACTTGAGTTTTGAAAACATGTATAAAACTTGAAAACTTTCTGTCAATCTGATACTCGAGTATCCAGACCCATACTTGAGTTTTCTCAAGTTGAAAAACTTTGGTGACTCTCTGTATGACCAATACTTGAGTTTTCAAATAGATACTTGAGTTTTGAAAACTTTAGGAAATATTGAAAGAGTGTCTGTATGATGCATACTCGAGTATGCAAACCAATACTCAAGTTTGTCTCAGGGTGAAAAACTTGGAGTGCTCTCTGTAAGTTCAACACTTGAGTTTCCAATGGAAACTTGAGTATTGCTTTGTTTAATAAAATTGAGCTACTCCCTGTTAAGTCAATACTCGAGTATTGAAACCAATACTCGAGTTTGCCTTTGACAGTAAGTTTTTCAACTTACCAAAGACAAACTTCAACTTGCGTTTACAATTGTCAGTTATTATCAAAACACATAGAGAACTAACATTTATTGTTTCTACTGTAAAAGCTAATATCTTCGGATATTTATTCCTCAGTGTTTATTAATATGCTCTTTTAGAGAGTTCATTATTGATTATCAATCTTTGTAAGAATCTCAAAGTATTAGGACTTTGCGATTGGGTTATCTGATTACAACTTGTAAGGGGGAGTAAGTTCTAGTGAGAGAATTACTTCAAGAGTTACAGAGTGTGTAATCATTTCAATTAGTGAAATCCTGGAGAGTTTGGGGACTGGACGTAGGTCAATGATTTGGACCGAACCAGTATAAATCTCATGTGTCTAATCTTTCTCTTCTTACTTTGTTATACCTATTAAGAAAATTTTAGATCACCCAATCACCCCCTCTTGGTGATAAGTCCATCTTTCATCCACTAGATACTACAGCCCAAATCCTCAACATGGTACAACAAACATGCGAGAGTAACATAAAGCATGCAAGTTAACAATTACTACCTGATAGCTGTTTAGAGTCTATTAAACCTTCTTGGTGTCTGAGAGTCTCCCCGGATACATTCTTGTCCTAGAAAAAATAAATATACCTTATTTCCAATATTCACATAAACTCTTCTCTTATTTTTGGAAAATCCGACCAAAACAAGAAATTCCAAAAATTATGCTTCAACTTCAAACATTTTTAATTAATTCTAAAAAAATTCCGATTGACATTAATCAAGCGGCTATCGAACCCTTAAGATGTCTATTTTATGATAAAAATACTTTCAAGGACTAAAAGGGTTCATATTATTCCACGTGACTAAATCTTTGCTCGCTCGACAGTTGTAAGAAGGAGTGAATCCTAGTGAGAGGATTACTTTCAAGTATAGAGTGTGTGATCAGTTAAAGTGATAGTGAAAATCCCAGAGAGTCTGAGGACTGGACGTAGGTCAAGAGTTAAGACCAAACTGTTGGTTATGATTAGTTTTGATGATGTCTTATATACATGTCATTCTTAAGAGCAAAAAGCTTGCATACTACATTTATCTTCTACTTTGACTAATTCGTATATTTAATGTAGATGTGAAGTTTAATGATGGAGAATGATCAAGAAAAGAGAAGAAAGAAAGGAAGAACTTGTTTAATGGAATGAGAGAATGATGTGAAGTTTAATGATGCAGAATGATCAAGAAAAGAGAAGAAAGAAAGGAAGAACTTTTTTAATGGAATGTGAAAATCATTATACAAGTTCCTAGATTGATTCTACAAGCCTCCACGATTAAATAGAAGTTGGAACGGCTCAATTCGGAGTTAAAACAAGCAAGTTCAAGCTTAGGATGAATATTTGGTTTGTTGGAGGGCATTTATGTAATTTCAGCTATTTTTCTCACTTGAACAAGTGTCTTGACCGAGCAATTTGAGTTTCTGAAGTCATGCTCGAGCAACAACAATGTTATGCCCGAGCAAGGTGCTTTTCCAGCCCAAAATCGTCCAAAATCCGCTCTTGCCCGAGCATGAAATGAAAGCTTGCTCGAGCAAGGTTGTGGTTTAGCATACTCTGTTCAGCTCTGTTTCTGGCGACCTTCAGTAATTCGACAATATCTCCCAAACCGGGAATCGGATTGATATGAAATCAGTGGCATATGAAACTAGACTCCAAATGCGTCATTTGGACATAACATTAAAGTCCAAAGAAGTTCAATTGAGAGAGCTATGATTTGTAGAAGTTGCAACTGAAATTCACGTCACAGTCCAGAACAAGCTTCGGTATTTTGGGTGTATCTCACAATCTACAAATCCAATTGAGTTGAAACCGGTGCCATGTGAACCTAGACTCACATACCTTTCCAAAAAAATCAAAACCATGAAAAAAATATCAATTGAAGGAGATATGACCTTCGAAAGTTGATGGTCAGTTCAGGATGTTGCAGAAAACGCTGATCAAGAACAACCTCCATTCATCTGATGTTAATGGACGAACTACAACTAGCTTGGAGCTTATTCTTATTGAAATGGAAAGATATTTGAAGAGCCTTCTGAAATGGAATGATTTGCTAAACTTGGATTTATACCAGAGACGTTATATGCTCGTTGGAAATTGCTTCTTGAACTGTCAATGAGTTTACTTCTTGAAAATCTGATTTTTGCACAAACTCATGGTAGGCAGCAGCCTAACACTCAAGGATAGCCTACTCAAGCAAAGTGATTGGGATGCCCAAGCATCAATGAGTTCAGAGTGAAGATTTTCAATTTGGAGCAAATTAGTCTTGCCCGAGCACCATGCTCGAGCAGACCATTTATGATGCCCGAGCATCATCGGGTTCTGGAAAGGAACAAGTGATGGATGATCAGTCATGCTCGAGCAACACACCGAGCTTGCCCGAGCTACATCGAGTCAGAGACGAAAGTAGCATGATTGAACAATCATGCTCGAGCAAGATAAATTCCTTGCTCGAAAGCATCGAGGCAGAAGCAAAACAATGACTGGTAGTATAGCTTGCCCGAGCATGAAAAATATCATGCTCGAGCACCAAGCCCAACCAGGAGAGAAGACTTGCCCGAGTATACCCTGAGACAACGTGATTAAGAAGCTTGCCCGAGCAAGCCTGGTTTCATGCTCGAGCAACATCACCAAATCTATGTATCTCTGCAAGCATGCTTTTTGGGTTGCTCAAGCAACAGTGTTGTGCTCTCACTTCTCCGCCTCTGTCTATGTCGTGCCCGACCAAGAAAGTTTCTATGCTCGAGTAACAACGAAGCAGAACACTTTCAAGCCTCTGTAAAAGAAGCTTGCCCGAGCATGATAATTATCATGCTCGAGCACCATGCTCGAGCAGGCAAAATACTTTGCCCGAGCATCATCGTCCAAGAACATATTCATGAGAAGCTTGCACGAGCAAGAATGGATTCCTACTCGAGCAAGACCCCTCGTTTTCAAATCTCGTCTGCGTAATCTATAAATCACTGTGTTTAATCCCATTAATTCATAACGTTACTCATTACTAATCCTAATTGCTTTTAATCAGTTTGTTAATGAGTTTCAGATGATTTTATCATGGATTAAACAACAAATTAGCAGAAAGCAAATTGTGTCAGAAGAGCATTAAATGTAGTTGCCATAATCGAGACTCAACAACTACTTCCAACGGACATTCAACGATCGTATCCTGAATGGGAAGAATTGCTCAACAGTCGAATGCTTTCCATCAACTATAAAAGGACAAGGATTCAAAATGGACAAATAGAGATACGAGCGTGTACTGCCGAAATGCCGACATTATGAATATACGCTTAACTCATACTCTCTCTGTTTCTCAATGTTTATATAGTTTACAGTAGAGAGTGAGATGATCGATTATGTACTTGGTGATTATTATTCATCTACTCGTGAGAGAGTCCAAACACTTATTTGATTATCGTTTAGTGATCAAATCTCAAGGTTGTGGAACCTTTGAGAGTGGGTGTTCAGTTACAACTTGTAAGGGGAGTGAGTCCAAGAGTGAGAGGATCATCCTTCGTTTACGAGTGTGTAATTGTACTGTAATACCCGGATTTTAGCAAACTGGAATTCTTGAGATAAGAGAAATTAATGAATATTTTGATGAAGCAAATTCATGAGTTTAAAACTATTATAGAAAATTGTTATAATTGTTGAGTAAATTGTCGAAAAAGTTACGAAAAATCAGATGAACGAGAATGACTAAAAATGCAATAATGGTGATAACAACAATCGAAAACATTATGATAAATATTTGAAAGATCATGAAAGATTATGAGAAAATTATGGGAGTATTATCTTTAATTATAAGAATTTAATAAATTATTTCAGAGGAAATAACATGAAGAAATGTTTAAAAAGCATTCCCTAACCATAAAGTAACTTTATGGTATAAACATTTTTAATATTTTACATAGGATATAAAATGACAATGTCAAGATTATAAATTTTGTAAGATAATAATATACTGTAAATTATAAAATTATCAACCATTGGTAAGAGAATGATTAGATAATTACTAGCTAATTGATTCAGTTAAAACAAGAGAAATATAGAAAGTTAAATTTATGGTAAAATCCTTAATTAAGATATTAATTTGGTAATTATCATAAAATATACTTACTGATTATGATAAAAAGATTAAGAAAAATTGGTAAAGATAAATGTATGAAGAAATCTAATCCTAAAAAGATCACTAAACGAAGAATTTAGGCATGATTAAGCCTTAACGAAGGCAGGGGTAAAACAGGAATTTTTGGTAAAAAATATTATATTTTTTTAAAAATGGAAAAAATTATGAAAAAATAATTAAAACTGAATTTTAAAATGAAGGGGCGAAATTCTTGGAATTTTTAATTAAAATGAATTGTTTACATAATTAAAATGATAATTAGAATAAAATAATAATATAATGCGGTGAGTCGCTTATAGGCGAGACCGAGGGGAAAAGTCAGAAATAAATTCTACAGGTAAACCAGAGGTAAAAGTCTTTTCAGATTGGTCAAATTAAGAACAAGTAAATTTTTACACGAAGAAAGAATTTACCAGACGTTGATTTCCGCAACCGAAAACCCTAATTCCTAATAAGACGGAAAGCTGATCAGATAGAGTAGAGCCAGATAGGAAAAGTGAGAACCTATAGAAACAATTGCGTGTTTTCAAACACGGGATTAAGTTAGGCAACAACTGGACGTTTTACGATTCAGCGAATTATTGTCCAGAAGTTGGTTCTATCGGAAGCGATTTCCGTAACCGGACGCGTTTGTCCGAATATCTTCCGACGCACAGGAGAATACCTGGATATGATCAAAAAGAGGATCAAAATAGATAATATGAAAGAGGATGAAAAGATCTTCAAAGTTACACGCCCGGATTTTTGAGTTTCTTCGAAATCGCACGAAACGAACACCGATCGGGTAGCTTTATCGGGCCGGAGGCCATAAAGCAAGAGTCATCATTGGATGACAACTCATTCTTTGACTTTTGGGACCCCTTGATGTCGGCCATGACCATGGATGGCCAAGATTGCTTTGTCCTAAAAAATGCGATCCAACGGCCGGAATCCGATCTGAAGACTTTTGTGTTAATTCCCACCTTGTCCCTCCCTTCTTCTATAAATAGCAAGCACCTCTCCTCTCATTCTTCACACCAAAATTCGAAACCTAGAGAGAGGTTCTAGAGAGAGAAGCTCTGGAAAAAATTCTGCCTTGCTCCGAGTAAGTTCTTCGGTCTTAGTTTTTAGTTTCCGTAGTTCTTTCGGTAGTTATAGTAGAACTGTTGTTTTGATCTAGGAAGTTTCAGAATATATTCCTATACTTTTTTTTAAGCCTCATTGCATTGAAAGATTCCTGACGAGGTAAAAACCTAGTGGGGATAGTTTTGAAATGGAATAAGGTCAAAGTAACGAAGTTCTGGCGAAATTCCGCCAAATAGGAGTAGTAGGGGCAAAATGGTCTTTTTCACCTAAAATGCCTGTTATGCTGCCAAATATTCATAAGTATGTTATTATTCGATTAGAATACTTCGACGTCGAACCGTCGAAATTCCATCGTTCGCATTTGTTTGCCGCATTTGTTTTCTTTTTTACGTACACGTCAAAAAGTATCGTTTTTAGCCGGAAGAGCCGGATATCGCAACTAAGGTACGGACGCGTACCGTAACCCTAACTCTATGCTGCTTATATACTTTTGCGTTATAGATACGTTCATAGGCGAGGTTACGTTGAGAATCGTCGGAGATACTTACTGACTTTACCCACAGATTATAGTATTGGTAATGCCGTTTGAGTTATTCCTAGCGCGAGGACACGTTAGTGGCGTGGCCTTCGGATATGTGCGAGAACTAGTCGAGAGAGACTTTACATACTGCTTTGTGCTTATGTTTTGTCCATGTTATTGATCATACATATCTTTGTTTGCTTTTGTGATGATATGCCGTATTGAAATGAATATCTCGTTGTACGTATCTTGTTTCATTTGAGCATAAGGTTAAGCTGTTACCGAGATCCATATGTGGAATGGATCTCACCGTAGCATCGTGGTGCGGAGGACCGATGTTTGGCAATCGAGGCAAGCAGCTGGAGTAGGCCAAGACGTGTCTACATTATCTATCGTTTTCTTTAGTTTCTTTAACTTTTGAGAATTTTGGATGACTGTAATCCGATACATTTACACTATGGTCCATATTTTGAATGTAATGTAAATTACTTACTCGCTCCAATGCTCTACTCTGATTACTCTGCTTGAAATATTTGGAAACGTTTTAAAAAAAAAAATCCGCCGTTTTCAAATGGGATGTTACAGTACCCCTAGAGTGTGTAAGGGGGAGTATCTCAGTAAGAGATTGTAAAGGCTACACAAGTGCCCGACCAAACTTGTGAGGTTGTAAAGGCTTTCTCTTGTGCCCGGTTAAACATGGAGATAAAGGATTGAAAATCTCAAGTGGAGCTTGGGGACTGGACGTAGGTCAAGGAAGGGCCGAACCAATATAAATCATAGTTTGCATATTCTCTTCCCTAAACTCTTACATTTCCAGCATATATGTTTGAATGAATGATTATTGCTTTATAAACTAATTCTGTCATTCAAACTACTTTCACTAAGTTGCGAAAAGATTTTCAAAGTAATCTAAATTTTTATCAGACACCCAATTCACCCCCCCTCTTGGGTGATAGCCGGTTCTAACATTTGGTATCAAAGCCAGGTTCTTGTTTAAAGGACTTAACAGTCTCAAGAGTTGCAAATGGCTGTCTTTGGGTGTTGTTCGTTTTCAGAAGGTTTCGATTATACTGTTCCACCATTTTTCAAAGATATTGATTTTTGGTTTTGGAAAAGCTAGAATGACTAGTTTTATCAAAGCAACTAATTTTGATATGTGGAATGTTTTTATAAATGTCTTTGATTTCAAATCAAGAAAGGATTGGACAGAAAAGGAAAAGAAATTTTTTTCGTTGAACATTAGAGCTATGAAAATCCTTCGCTGTGCTTTAACCGAAAATGATTTTGAGAAAATCAAGTTTTTCTCTAGTGCTAAAGATATCTGGGATACTCTTGATTCGATACATGCTTCTAACAATTGTGTTAAAGTTGAAAGTGTTGACAGTTCATCTGAGTCTATAAGTTGCATATCCACGGTTGATGAACAATTGGAAGTTGAGAATGAAGAAGGAGAAATCTTAGAACACTTCCATGATCCAGTCAACGCAAAAGAACAAGAGAATGAGGATTCCCGAGAAGAGCTGATGATGCACGATTATGATGAATCACTATCTAGAGCTCAAGATTCTGTTATGGTGAACAATTCCAATTCCTCTTGTGTTTTTAAGAAAAATGATTTTGAAAATTTACATAAAATTGTTATTCAACCGATTACTGATTCTATTTTGAAAAGCAAAAATGTTTTCAATCATGCTGAAAAATCTTGTGGGAAGAAAGAATTTACAAACATGAGTTATTTGATGCCGCATCCCCTCGACCAGCACAGTATTTGCAAAATTGTTCATAATAAGCATCATTATGTTATTTGCAATTATTGTGGTAAATCTGGCCATATTTCTCACACATGTTATATTAGGAGAAATTCTAATGTGGGAAATAAATTTATTTGGGTTCTGAAAGGGCAAGTTAGATCCAATACTAATGTACAAGGACCCAAGTATAAGTGGGTACCAAAATGTCCATCTAGTGCTTTATATATGCAGGATGATCCGAAAATAAATGGACATAAGGGTACAGAGAAGATGAGCAAAAAGCCAAGAGTTTCTCATGGACATATGAAGAAGATCATAGCATCTATAACAAATAGGAGAACTCTCGGGGCACCCATTGCTGGAGCTACAAGGTCTAATCATCAAAAGAAGCAATGGTTACAAGCAAGAGGAGTGTGTTCTGTCTCAAGAATGGACTACCATAGAGTACCATTCAATTATCTTGAGAAGAACAAGAAGAGGAGAATCTCTCAAGTATCAAACAAAAGACTCTTGAAGTCTATATGTTGGGATCCGTACACGCAGCGGAGTTAAAAATTTTACGAATCCCAAGAAGAGGATCTCTCAACCGCGTTTAAATCAAGGTTAAAGAGTCCGAATCATACCTATGCGAAATTCTGAGCGTTTCTTACATTCATTTGATTACGTGGGCTACCTTCTCGATCAACCAGGAGCAGACTCTACGAATCTCCTCCCTCTACCGGTATCCACAAGAATAGTCTCCAACACCGATGGCAGCGTGCTAGCGCCTTCAAAAACTTGCGTCTCTCTATTTCCTCTAGGGTTTCTTGCGGCTTTCTAATTCGTCCGTCTTTTTCATATGACTAGATCAATATCTATTTATAGGGTTTCTAAAACCTTAATAAGCCATATTAAAATATTCAAAATTAATCCAATCAATTTTGAAATTCGAATTTCAATTAAAATAATATATTAATTAAATCTATCAAATAGATCTAATCTAATATATTTATTTAATCCGAATTATAAGCCTACATATTTAATTTATCTTTATAAATTAAATATGAGATATGATATCCTTTTATTTAATTAAATATGAGATACTATATTTCAATTTAATTAAATCGATATACCATATCTTTATTCGAAAAGTAAATCTAAGATACAATATCTCAATTTATTATAGTTATTTAATTTATCAAATAAATTAAATGCTATATATAATAATATTATTATCTATAAATAATATTATTATTATTTCAAATTTAATAATATATATATATATATATATATTCACCCTAGATTAAATGCAATATTCATTAAATCTTATACATATATAAGATTCAATGAATCTGGACACTTTTGCTCGTGTTGGGCTATTCTTGTGTGTGACCCTGCAGGCCCACATGAGATTGGCAGTGGGCTAATACCGTACCAGCCCACAAGTCGCAAGCGGCCTCTAGCAAGACATTGTGACTACCCAATTCATATGGGGATCGATAATACGATACAACCTATCGTACAACCATGTCACGTCCCTTTTGTCACGCGACAATTTGGTCAAGGATGAGGTATGGATAATGTCAACTTCCTTTTCTTGACCATTACTTTCTCGATTCTCGAGTAGTCTAATAAGTGAAATGGAAACTCCTTTCCATCACAGTACGGCCTTACATTTCTTAGACTCACTCATCGAGGGTCCCGGTATTATCTCTCTACAAATGTGAGGGACAAATTCCATCTTGACCATTCACATTCCTCTCCATGAGAACCACTCATCCCGATCCAAGCCTTTATCATCACCCGGTCAAAGGTGACTTTCGACTAGGTCAAAGAACAGTGACTCATCACGTAGGAATCCATGATGATCTCAGGTCATAGGGTGTTGTGACGCGGTTATACATGAGAAAAGCTTATGACTTAGTCCATGCAGCTTTCTCATAGTGGGTCGGTCCAGCACATAGTACTCTTACAAGTGCCCATGACTTTGACTCGTATCTCCATACTCATCAAAGTCATACTGGTCTTATTTCATCTTCGCTCCCACGTAGATGACCGACCAGGGACATTTAGGATAATCTATAAGATATATCCAGGGATCAGCTATCACTATAAACATGCAAATGAAGTGATAACTAAATGGATAATGACTTGCCCCTGGGGCATAATTTCCAACACTATATCCTCTGAGATAGCTTTGCCGACATCCACAAGAAAATATATGAAGAATCAGTAGGTAAGCAAAGTCAATCCTCTAAGTACCTAAGGTAAAAGGTATACAATGGTAAAACCTCCTACGCTATTATCAGTATTAAGTATTGAGGTTTTATACTCTGGATATTATGAATGAGCATTGAAAACTATTTTGAAATTGATTTCTTTCTTATCCCTTGAAAATTCATTTGACATATATTTCATAAAGGGATTGCAATTTTCAAAAAGTTTAATTCTTTATGCAGACATGATAATTTGAAAAGAAATTATTTCTTTTATAAAGTCATGTTTAATTCATTATGCTCATTTGTTCTGATTTTATTATTCTCATAAGAGCATATGAATTCTGTTATGATTCCTACAAGCTAACGATGATTAGATCCAATTAAGGTTGGATACCAAGAAAGAAAAAGATTTATACGGTTCTGTAGGATCAAAGAAAAAGCTTCTCAAGAATGCAACTATACAGAGAAAAAATTTGACTCTTGAAGAAGCCAAAGAAGCAATGGTTAATGTTGATGGTGAACGTCGGAAAAGGAGTTATCTACATCAATCCATCTCAACCAAGCAAGATACTATAAGGACAAGAGGAATTACGATGATATCTAATCCTTACCCCATACTGTGATTATATATTCATTTTTGGGTAATGAATACTGAAGGTGGAATATCACCTAGAGGGGGGGTGAATAGGTGATTACAAAAATTCTTTTCGCGGTATGATAGATAATCGATGGAGCAGTAAAGAAGTAAATAGAGATGACACAGAGAAGTTATCTTGGTTCGGTCTAACTCCTTGACCTACGTCCGTACCCGGACACTCCGGGATTTCCACTATCTCACAAATACAATTACACACTCGTAACTAAGGATGATCCTTTCTCCCTAGGACCCACTCCCCCTTACAAGTTGTAATCGTACACCCACACTCAAGATCCCACTATCTTGAGATTTGAACGAATTATGAAACAAATAATGAAGCTCTCTCTCTCAGAGTAATTGATAAATACTGAAGCTTAGTTATATCCGAAGATATAATCAAAATACAATATGAACAATTGAAAACTTTATCTATGTATGCGCTGGTTCGTTGTTGTCGAATTCAATCTCTCGTGTATTTATACTGGTTGAAGTTGAAGACCGTTGGAGGGATTGATTCTATCCGTTGGAGATTTTGAATATGTTCGTTGATGAAGCACTCGCGCTTCTACGCTTGCCACGATTGAGTGTCTCGTCTAATTTGGTCTTCTTTACAGTTGTCACTCACGTGCTTTTGAATTAAGGATACTTTTGGCAGAGTATATAGCCTTCATTGGGTTTTGCGTGTTGCCTTAATTGGGTCTGCGTGTTGTCTCTGTTCTGCGTCTCTCTTAGTGTTTGACACCTCATCAATATTCAAACGGTTGATTATCTGAAACTTGCTAATATACATGATTAATAGCATTGAGAAGTATAGCAAGTAGAAATCAATTGATAATAATCATTTCTAAATTCTACGAGACGTTGTTGAATTATGCTCGTTGTCCGATAGGCTATGTGCTTGACTTCTTCATCTAATCATCGAAAAACACTAGCAACCTGATTAAACTTGATTAGAAGAAGTATAGATTAATAATATGAAGTACCCAAGTCATAATCAATGATTTACAGATCAGCAGACATATGACAGAAAACATTCTTAGTATTCTTCATCCAGAGTTGAAACTTTGATTGTGTATCTGAAAAATACTCAGAACATGATTAATGATATCACAGTTAATATTGAATGATGTATTGGAAGATAAAATCAATTAACTAGATCAATTGGATGAAGTTACGGATGAATCATGTTTTTTGTCAAGCTTTGGGTATCAATTCTCTCTGTGCATTCTCGAGAATCGTGAAGGTATACTTGAGAATCGTTCTTCAAATCAGTTCAGTTACAGGACCTTCGATCATTCTCGAGAATTGTTTGCCCATTCTCGAGAACCATTCTCGAGAATTGATTCCTCATTCTCGAGAATCACTTCAGAACCAGAAAGCACAGTAGCGAACATCAGATGAAGCATACGACCATTCTCGAGAGTTCTTCCTGATTCTTGAGAATCATTCTCGAGAATTGATTCGCATTCTCGAGAATCACATCGAAACTATGCGGTGCGGTTTGTCTCGATCATTCTCGAGAGCTGCTGGTGCATTCTCGAGAACCACTCTCGAGAGTCCCTTACTTATTCTCGAGAATCGAAGCGATGTAGGTGAAGAAGATTCGGAACTGCGATCTTTGATTCTGTCACACACCATTTTCGAGAGTCAATTTCACATGGACATGTAAGTGAGTTAATTCTTATTCAAATTCTTGAACTCTTTAAAGCCTTCTTTCCATGCAAGAAGAATCAGTCCCAAACTTGTTGTATTTCGTTGGTTATCATATGATGAATGTAGGCTCTTCTTAATCAATACTTCTGCAGCATCCAGAACATACTACCAACTTCAAAACATCATAACTCCTTCAATTGATCTTATTTTTCTGTGTCCTTGATGTTTTTGGAAAGGTATTTGAGTCTAGTTTCCAATGGCACCGATTTCAGGTCAATCGGATTTGTGGTTTGTGAGATACACTCAAATTACCGAAGGTTGGTCTGGACTGTGACGGTGATTTGTTTTCCAACTTGCGAAAATTGTATCTCTCTCATCTGGATTCATTTGGACTTGAAATTTTGTCAAAAGTACGTGTTGTATGTCTAGTTTCATATGCCACTGATTTCGTGTCAATCTGATTCCTGGTTTGTGAGATATCGTCGAATTACCAGAGGTCGCCCAAACTGAACGCGAAACAGAGTTGCTGAGGAATTGCTGAAATCCGATGATTCTCGAGAATCAGAATGGCATTCTTGAGAACCATTCTCGAGAATTGATGTGCCATACTCGAGAATCGCTTGCCATTTTCACATAATCAGCTGCATTCTCGAGAATTGCTTCGGGGAATGGATTGCATTCTCGAGAATTGATTGAGAATACACTTGTCACTCGTTTTCACTCATTTTAACTCGAATTGACCCGTTCCAACTTCATATGATCGTGGAGACTTCTAGAATCAATCGAGAGCTTGTATAATAATTTTCTTCTTTCTTTCAACAAGTTCTTCCTTTCTTTCTTCTCTTTTCTCGATCATTCTGCATCATTAAGCTTCACATCTACATTAAATATAAGAATTAGTCCAAGTAGAAGATAAATGTAGTATGCAACCTTTTTGCTCTGGATAATGACATCTATATAAGACATCATCAAAACTAATCATAACTAACAAATACTTGTCCATCATTGCATTCCATTAGCAATCAATCATTTATGGTTTTCAAAATGTTTACAGATTGCTAAATGGATAGTAAATGAAATTGTGCAAAACTTTCTGAGTTTATGTTTTCAAATTTCAATTCACTTTGTTTGTGAAAAAGCATACAAACATCTTGAAATTTTATTACATTTAAATGATGTTTCAAAATTAGAAGTTAATATTGCATTCTGACATATTCATTAAACCGATTGACTCCCACCATATTTAGAGTGAGCATTGATCTCAAAAATGAATCTTTCTTTCATCAGAATTTTGATTTCATAATGCATTATCACGATTTGAAAGAACATTCAAAATTTGAAACAATTTTCTTGTTTCATTATCATTTTTGAAATTTTTATCCCATCCATCGATTACACGATATTCATATCAATGACATCTTTTCTACATAAAGTGTATTTACAAATTGTCATTGAGAAATAACATTCTTGACATGATTTAATTATTGCCCTTTTGATTCATTGGCATGAACCTATTTGATTGGGTAAAATTATGCTTTTGATCTATTGGTTGTTCTACTCTTTGCTCAAATATCATATGGTTAAATCATAAGAGCATAAGAGTTGTCATGTCTAATCTTGTGTGGACCCAAGAAACATCGGGTACCAAAAAGCATATATGTGTTTTTGCAGGACTCTGTTCATGAAGATTAAAACAGAGAGTAACAGAGTCATCCCTGCTCGAGCATACCAACAATTCCTGCTCGAGCATACACAAAAATTTGCCTTAAAAAGATGACTTAAAGAAGTCTGCTCGAGCACATTTTCTAAACCTTGCTCGAGTAACGACGTGAAGCATATGTGAGAAACAAAGTCAAAGGGACCCTACTCGAGTACACCTCTCGACCCTGCTTGAGCAACAGCGAGATATCATGACTAAAATCAAGGATGAAGGTACTTGGTCGAGCATGCTTGCCAAGCCTGCCCAAGCAATACTAAGAAACTTGGAGAAATATCAAAAGAAAAGGAGCTTGCTCGAGCACGTCGACCAAGCCTACTCAAGCAACAGCGAGTGCTGCCTTCCTAACTTTAGAGGAGTAATGGTTGCTGCCCGAGCAACCCCAGAAGCATTCTCGAGCAACAACGGGAATTTTGGACATTGTATGGGAAGTTGATGAGCAATGCTCGAGCAACACTTCTGAACCTGCTCGAGCACACAATGTTGATGAACATAAGTTTGATAGCAGAAGACTTAATCTCAAAAACTGAAGGCTCAAGTATTATTCATAAATCAAGTGCTCACAGTACACACTTGATGGGAGGATAAACAAAGGAAGATAAGCATGTTATCCCTTCTGTGAATGACAAGATTAGACAACTCTATTGATCAACCGATGCTTCACAGAAACTCATCCTAATGCATCAAATCTGGGAGATTTTCAGTATTGATCACATCATCAGATAATGGCTAGCCAGTGATGCATCAATGGATTACAGATGATTATGACTCAAGTAATTACGATATTACTTGAGTGAGGTATTGTAATATGCACAAATTATTATCATGCTAGGCTAACTTGATTTCATTCATTTCATTTTCTTTTAAAGTTTAGCTTGAACAAACTCATTTTTTAAAAATGATCCTTATGCTTCAAACATTTTCATCATCATAAAAAGTATAAGAGATTTCTTCATACCAGTTTGGTGTCACATTATTATTTGGTTTCATTAAAAGGAGTTTCATAATTTTAGTCATGCATTCATTAAGGGGGAGCTTCACATCACATGTATTTTTATATCTTAAAAGCTCATCTCCTTTATTTAATGAAAACCCTTTTTAAGTTTGCTCATCTGCATTCTCTATGTTTTATTAGTTTTGATGATAAGTTAATATCATATTTTCCTTTCATTATCTTAACTTGAAACTATCATATAGGAAGGAACATTTTGATATCTGATTGCACTAACAATTCTCTCTTGCAAGAAAGTTTTACACTTGTGACAGGAGAATTGGGTCTGTGCAAAACTTTCCTTAATGTACTACAAGGAGAAACGATCAAATTGAGGAATAATGCTTTCACGTTCCAACATTTAAGTTGAGATATGTCTTACAGAAGAGCTCCATGAAGAAATGGCAAAAGATGGAAGCTTAGTATTGACCATATTCATTCATATGAGATACAACTCAAGATGCCAGTACTTTAGTCTCTTTCCACATCTCCAGGCTATTCAGAGCACATCACGGATCTCACACAAAAAGAAAGAAAGCAAACGGACTTCATAACTCATTCATCAATTTGCAGAACTTACATGAGCATTTCTAATCTCTATCTTTTTATATTCAGTAGAAATTCTGCACATGTTTGGCATCTATATGCTTTAATTGTAAAAGTTTTCTTAAAAACCTCTCCAAATTATTCTCAGATATATTTTCATGAAAACTCTTTTCTACTTGCTTCAAATTAAAAACTTTCCAAAAGCGAGAGAGAAAATTACTTTCATGACATATGATTAAGGAGAGAGAGCTATGATTTGTAGAAGTTGAAACTGAAATTCAAGTCCAAAGGAGTCCAGATAAGAGAGCTATGATTTGTAGAAGTTGAAACTGAAATTCACGTCACAGTCCAGAACAAGCTTTGGTATTTAGGGTGTATCTCACAATCTAAAAATCCAATTGAGTTGAAACCAGTTCCATTTGAACCTAGACTCACATACCTTACCAAAAAGATCAAAACCATGAAAAAAAAAGATCAATTGAAGGAGATATGACCTTCGAAAGTTGATGGTCAGTTCAGGATGTTGCAGAAAATGCTGATCAAGAACAACCTCCATTCATCTGATGTTAATGGATGAACTACAACTAGCTTGGAGCTGATTCTTATTGAAATGGAAAGAATATTTGAAGAGCCTTCTGAAATGGAATGATTTTCTAAACTTGGATTTATACCAGAGACGTTATATGCTCGTTGGAAATTGCTTCTTGAACTATCAATGAGTTTACTTCTTGAAAATCTGATTTTTGCACAAAATCATGGTAGGCAGCAGCCTAACACTCAAGGATAGCCTACTCAAGCAAAGTGATTGGGATGCCCAAGCATCAATGAGTTCAGAGTGAAGATTTGCAATTTGGAAAGTCATGCTCGAGTAGCAAATTAGTCTTGCCCGAGCATCAACGAAACAGAAGTAAGAATTCCAACTATGAAGAGTCTTGCCCGAGCATAGAAGAAGTCATGCCCGAGCACCATGCTCGAGCAGACCATTTATGATGCCCGAGCATCATCGGGTTCTGGAAAGGAACAAGTGATGGATGATCAGTCATGCTCGAGTAACACACCGAGCTTGCCCGAGCAACATCGAGTCAGAGACGAAAGCAGCATGATTGAACAATCATGCTCGAGCAAGATAAATTCCTTGCTCGAGCAGCATCGAGGCAGAAGCAAAACAATGACTGGTAGTATAGCTTGCCCGAGCATGAAAAATATCATGCTCGAGCACCAAGCCCAACCAAGAGAGAAGACTTGCCCGAGCATACCCTAAGACAACGTGATTAAGAAGCTTGCCCGAGCAAGCCTGGTTTCATGCTCGAGCAACATCACCAAATCTATGTATCTCTGCAAGCATGCTTTCTGGGTTGCTCAAGCAACAGTGTTGTGCTCTCACTTCTCTACCTCTGTCTATGTCGTGCCCGAGCAAGAAAGTTTCCATGCTCGAGCGACAATGAAGCAGAACACTTTCAAGCCTCTGTAAAAGAAGCTTGCCCGAGCATGATAATTATCATGATCGAGCACCATGCTCGAGTAGGCAAAATACTTTGCCCGAGCATCAGCGTCCAAGAACATATTCATGAGAAGCTTGCCCGAGCAAGAATGGATTCCTACTCGAGCAAGACCCCTCTGTTTTCAAATCTCTGTCTGCGTAATCTATAAATCATTGTGTTTAATCCCATTACTTCATAACGTTACTCATTACTAATCCTAATTGCTTTTAATCAGTTTGTTAATGAGTTTCAGATGATTTTATCATGGATTAAACAACAAATTAGCAGAAAGCAAATTGTGTCAGAAGAGCATTAAATGCAGTTGCCAGAACCGAGACTCAACGACTACTTCCAACGGACATTCAACGATCATATCCTGAACGGGAAGAATTGCTCAACGGTCGAATGCTTTCCTTCAACTATAAAAGGAGAAGGATTCAAAATGGACAAATAGAGATACGAGCGTGCACTGCCGAAATGCCGACATTATGAATATACGCTTAACTCATACTCTCTTTGTTTCTCAATGTTTATATAGTTTACAGTAGAGAGTGAGATGATCGATTATGTACTTCAGTGATTATTATTCATCTACTCTGTGAGAGAGTCCAAACACTTATTTGATTATCTGTTTAGTGATCAAATCTCAAGGTTGTGGAACCTTTGAGAGTGGGTGTACAGTTACAACTTGTAAGGGGGAGTGAGTCCAAAAGTGAGAGGATCATCCTTCATTTACAGAGTGTGTAATTGTACCCCTAGAGTGTGTAAGGGGGAGTATCTCAGTAAGAGATTGTAAAGGCTACACAAGTGCCCGACCAAACTTGTGAGGTTGTAAAGGCTTTCTCTTGTGCCCGGTTAAACAAGGAGATAGAGGATTGAAAATCTCAAGTGGAGCTTGGGGACTGGACGTAGGTCAAGGAAGGGCCGAACCAGTATAAATCATAGTTTGCATATTCTCTTCCCTAAACTCTTACATTTCCAGCATATATGTTTGAATGACTGATTATTGCTTTATAAACTAATTCTGTCATTCAAACTACTTTCACTAAGTTTCGAAAAGATTTTCAAAGTAATATAAATTTTTATCAGACACCCAATTCACCCCCCCTCTTGGGTGATAGCCGGTTCTAACACAAACTAGTATAAAATCTCTTAGGTTCATCTTTCTCCTATTCTCTCTGTTACACTCTGTTTCAGTGCGTGAATTCCAAAGAAAATTGAAAAAAAAATTCACCTTTGCACTCATTTACAGACATTGAAAATGAAAACCACATAACACACTAATCATTGTCGCCCCTTGGTTCTTCAAGATGTCCCTCTGTTGGGCCGTCTTCAAGCAACACTCCCTCCTTGAGCCATATACAGTACTTGTCTTCTGTGCTCACCTGTCCATTGGTTGGTGGTGGAGGGTGAGATTCTGAGGAATCCCAGTAGTAGACAATACCAATGCAATGCATGCAAGATAAATGCTAATGTATGATATACTTTCCTTGTACGAGCTCATGTTAACATAATGACATATCTGCATGCTCAATGCTTCATGTATCATACTCATGGCCATAGCATAATCATAAACTGAGCTTCAATCATTCAAGTATGTTAAACATAGCAAGCAAGTATAGCAATCAAACATATACATACAAGCAATAATCTCAAATACATGCAAGTAAGGTAAGCCCACTACCTTTAAGGAATATTGTCCTTACTCGGGTTCCCCTTTTGCTAACTGTTAAGGTTGTTTGAAGTTCTTTCCTTCTCCTTCTGGCCCTAAGGACATATCCATACCTTTATAACCAGGGAACATGAATGTTTATTTTCCTTTTTAACCCTTATTTCATTATGGTTTAATTAAGTAACTTAAACTCGTTACTTTCAACTTTTATCTTTGACTGTCCTTAAAAGTCTAGCAACTTCAATTATTTATAACTAATTGCACAAAAATCATTTTAATGTGCCGTCAACTCTCACGTGTTTCTAGAGAAGTCAAATTTCATAGAACAATACTATCAAAGGTCAGGAGTTGTCCAATAATTCCCAAGTTTTGCGTTTTTCTTAACTATCCAATTAAACTTCCAAAATTCATGACTCAATTTTAAAAATTCATATCTAGAGTTCTAGAAGTCAAATTTAGGTGGTTCAAAAACCTATGAACTACTTCTTAAGTCTAGTGTTTTGGAAAATTGGTTCCAGAATTTAATCACATGTCATTCATTCCCAGATCCCAAAAAGTCCCAACTGTCCAGATTTGTTTCCAAAACTTAGGGTCATTTTGTACAATTTATTGCTCTCTGACCAGATCATAGAAAAAACAAAATACCCACCATTTTAAAGATATGCATGTCCTATATTTTCTGGAATATTTTCAGAATTTTTAAATGACTTTTACTTTTTCAAACAACACAGACAAGCGACTGAACTCAGGATTTCCAAAACTGGCAATTTTGACTTCCTTAATGAGCTTATTACTTTATGTATGAAAATCTCTTTAAAAACTCATTCAAAATATTTTTCCCACACAATATTTCATAAGGCAAACAATGGTGGTCTCAGATTTTCCATATTCCCACATTTTCTTTAAGTTTATCACAGATTTCCAGATCTGGGTTTTAAATCAAATCTCAAAGATTTTAAAGAAGAAGATGAGTGTTCTTACCACTTGCCTTGTTCTTGAGCTTTGTGGTCTCTTTTACCAATATATTATTTGTCCAACCTTTAGCCTAGACTCAAGGGTATCACATGCATGTGAGTTTTCCACCACAACTATTGACATTTATGATAAGAACACTTCAAAAATCTCAACTAGAGTTCAAGTTCTTACCTTGAACTTTTGTTCTTCTTCTTTTAAGCTTTGGATGAAGGTGAAGATTGTTGATGTTGATGATGGTAGAGAGGGAAGAGAATGATTGTTGGTGTTGAAAACAAGGTATGCCGTGGAAGGATAAGAGGGAAGAAGAATGTTGGTTACTTAGAGGAGAGGAGAGACCACTTTTTTTGGTATAGAAGAGAGGAAGAGTTTTTGGAATTGGATTTGTATGTGTGTGTGTATTGTGAATCCGTGGTAAATGAATGAGGGGAGGAGGGAATCAGATTTTATTTTTTTGTGTATGTGTGTGAATATGTCCGCAGCAAGAGAAGGAAAAGGCACCAAAAATCTGATTTAATTAATCTTTGCCAAGTGTTTATCATGCATAAGAGACATGTGTTTGGTTGGTATAAGGAAATAATGACAAGTGCCCTAAATCTTGCATGTGTGTGACAAGTGTTACAAATGCAAGATGACATGTGTATGTGGTGTATTAAAATGATGCCATGTGTCCCTAGGTAAGTGTGTTATATTGGTTTACGTATTTGGGTTCAAGGTTGTCGTCTCAGTTTACGTGTTCGGGTTATGTTGTGTGTGTGGCATAGTTTTTAAGGAAGTATCCGGAATTCTTGCCTGAGTTTTACTCAGGATTGCGACACGAATACCGAGACCCGCTAAACGATGCACATACCGGTGTTTTCTCAAAAACACAGGGCATACCCGATTGCCCTCAAAATGCTGTATACTTATATCAACAAATTTATGCTCAACTAATTATCCTATACCTCAAGACATAGTTGGGTGGCATCTTTTTCCACCAAATTTACACCGTATAGGCCTTCTGTGCCCCTTTTCATTGGCACTTGAATTCCACGGCTTATACATACTAGGTCCACTGACCCATATAGCCGAGGTACTTAGTCCCTAAGAGACTTCCTATCTCTCGACATCCTTGGGACTCTTCCTGAATTGGGCTTAATCGTCTCCCTAATTTAGGCTTATTTTCAATTCCCAGGGCCCAAAATTAGGGATGTTACACAGTAAATTCAAGATATTACATATACCACGTGGTATGCCACTACTTAGTGCACAGTGGATGACTTTGACATTCTCACAAGGCCTTGGTATCACCCTTTTCCTTTGGTCGGGATAATGACACCTTGATTTCATCAAAAGGAGGGCAGCCATAGTCCAAATCATGATGAGCTAGAAACCATGGCCAAGTGAAGCCTCATGATTTAGAATCATGTGTAATCTAGTTAAATGGATGAATCATTTATTAGCTACGGCTCGAGGAAGTGGTTATTGTTGGGATCCGTACACGCAGTGGAGTATAAAATTTTTACGAATCCCAAGAAGAGGATCGCTCAACCGCGTTTAAATCAAGGTTAAAGAGTCGAATCTTACCTATGCGAAATTCTCGGCGTTTCTTTCGATCGATCACGTGCGCTACCTTCTCTTGATCAACGGGAGCGGACTCGGGAATCCCCTCCTCTACCGGTATCCACACGAACGGCTTCCAACACGTACGCGGCGTGCTAGCGCCTTCGAATCGGTGCGTCTCACTCTTTTGCTCTAAGGTTTCTCGCGGCTTTCTCATACGCTTGACAAAAGTCCCGTAGGTTTTCTCAAACCCGATCAGCGTATTATATTCGAAATTAATCCTCATTAATTTTGAATTTCAAATTTCAAATCTGGATTAAAAATATATTAATTAAATCTATCTAATAGATCTAATGTAATCTATTTATTTAATCGAATTAAAAGCCGATCGAAATTCGAATTTTGAATCTTTGATTAAAATATATATATTAATTAAATCTATCTAATAGATCTAATCTAATATATTTATTTAATCCGAATCAAAAAGCCTTCGATTTAATTTATCTCTATAAATTAAATCCGAGAAATGATATCCATCTATTTAATTAAATCTTAGATACTATATCTCAATTTAAATTAAATAGATATATGATATCTTTATTCGAAAATTAAATGAGATACAATATCTCCATTTGTTTTAGATATTTAATTATCAAATAAATTAAATACTAAATAAATATTATATAATAATATTATAATCATTATTTAATATTATTATATTATTTAATTTCGAATTAATATAATATATATTATATTATATTACATTAATATATATAATATTCACCCCAGATAAATACAGTATTCATTAAATCTTAGACATATCTAAGATTCAATGAATCTGGACACTTTTGCTAGATTCAATGAATCTGGACACTTTTCCTAGATTCAATGAATCTGGACACTTTTGCTCGTGTTGGGCTATTCTTGTGTGCGACCCTGCAGGCCCACATGAGATTGGCAGTGGGCCAATACTGTACTAGCCTACAAGTCGCAAGCGGCCTCTAGCAAGACATTGCAACTACCCAATTCATATGGGGATCGATGATACGATACTACCTATCGTACAACCATGTCACGTCCCTTTTGTCACGCGATAATTTGGTCAAGGATGAGGCATGGATAATGTCAACTTCCTTTTCTTGACCATTACTTTCTCGATTCTCGAGTAGTCTAATGAGTGAAATGGAAACTCCTTTCCATCACAGTACGGCCGTACATTTCTTAGACTCACTCATCGAGGGGCCCATATTATCTCTCTACAAATGTGAGGGACAAATTCCATCTTGACCATTCATATTCCTCTCCATGAGAACCACCGATCCCGATCCTAGCCTTTATCATCACCCGGTCAAAGGTGACTTTTGACTAGGTCAAAGACGACGACTCATCATGTAGGAATCCATGATGATCTCTCAGTCATAGGGCGTTGTGACGCGGTTATACATGAGATAAGCTTATGACAAAATCCATGCGGCTTTCTCATAGTGGGTCGGTCCAAGACCTTGTACTCCTACAAGTGCCCATGACTTTGACTCGTATCTCCATACTCATCAAAGTCATATCGGTCTTATTTCATCTTTGCTCCCGCGTAGATGACCGACCAGGGACATTTAGGATAATCTATAAGATATATCCAGGGATCAGCTATCACTATAAACATGCAAATGAAGTGATAACTAAATGGAGAATGACTTGCCCCTAGGGCATAATTTCCAACAGTTATATGGGTGGTTTGGGGTAATAGGGATGGTCGATACATCAATCTTTTGCTTGGTATGTTATATACATGATTTATGATAGAAATTTGATATGGGCATTGTAATACAAAATTTGTGATTTGAAAATTTGTGAATTATATTTCTAATACTTTGTTATATAAAATGTTCCACTTGGCATCTCACGAGCACATATCAGCACTTGTAATGGGCTAGATTGATGTTTACTAATATTTTTCAGGTGATAGTTCTCGTGTGAGTCTATTAGAAAAGGCTTCGGAAGCTTAAGCTACTTTTGCTAACAATAGTGCTTCCATCTTTTTTGTACATGTTGGATTATTGTGTATTGCCATATTATGGCTCACTTTCCATACTCTGGTATATTCTAGATATTTTGATAAATCTTGAAGTAATATTCAATTGAAGAGTTTGGGTCTGGTAAAGTCCAAAGCTCAACTGTGTGCATAAAACATCTTGATGAATGCTTTAATCAAATTATTTTTCTATTTAAAAAGTTTATGATTTATGTCCTATAGGATATTTCTACCGATTAAATGTGGTTGAAATAATTTATTTGGGTTAATAGAGATATTATTGACATTTTAATCAATTTAGTTTTGAAATTTGAAGGCCTAAACTGACTATAGGACTAAATTGTCATTTCTGAAATTGAAAGAACTAAACAATCACTTTTTTAAAATTTAAACCCCAAACTGGCATTTTTTCAGTTTTTATTATAATAATATATTATTATTAAAATTGTTATATTTTGAATTATATGAAATTATACGTTATATTTTGATTATGTGGAATTTTGAAGAGTTATTAATGGTAGTAAATTGATTGTGGTAAATTGATTTTGGAGTGTGTTTGAGCTCTTGGATTAGGAGCAGTGTGATAATAATTAGCTTGGGCGAGAGTTAACCACTTTCTACTTATTATATGTATTGGTATGTTGTTTGTGACTACTATGAAATGGTTATTAAGACGATATTTATTTTTATAAATCTCGTTTAGAATTTGTATTTACATGCCAATATTATGATTGTTTGTCATTAATGCATATGGATGGAAGTGGAGCTGTGATAGGAGTTATTGTGTATGAATATACCACGTGGTATGTCATCACTCGGTGCATAGTTGATGGCTTTAACATTCTCATAGCTCTTGGTATCACCCTTTTCCTTTTGCCGGGTTAAGGGTTAGCTCAAGGGATAGTGACACCTCTTTGATTTCGTTAAAAGGATGGGAGCCATAGTCCAATCATGATGAGTTAGGAACCCTGGCCAGGTGATGCCTCATGATTTGGAATCATGAGTAATCTGGTTAAATGGATTAACCATTGTTAGTTATAGCTCCAGTTAGTGATTATAAGGGTGGTTTGAGGTAATAGGATTGGTCGATACATCAATCTTTTGCTTGGCATGTTGTATATATGATTTATGAAATGAAATTTAATATAGGAATTGTAATACAAAATTTGTGATTTTGGAAATTTGTGAATTATATTTCCAATATTGTTATATAAAATGTTCTACTTAACACCTCACATCACATATTAGCATTTGTAATGAGTTGGATTGATGGTTACTACTCTTCTTCAGGTCATAGTTCTTGTGTGGGTATATCAAGGAAGGCTTCGGAAGCCTAATCTATTTTTGTTAACGGTAGTGCTTCCACCTTTTTGGTATATGTGTTAGCTCCTAGTGTTTTGATGATAATAGATACTTGAAAGGCTTAAAGGTTTTGAATCAGACTTAAACTTGCATTAATGAGTACTTGAGCATTATGAAGTTGTTCTCAAGAATGTATGAACTAATCTTTCCAATTGAGTGTTTTCAGGTTACAATTCTCGAGTATAGACATGTGATTCTCGAGTATGCACTTATGATTCTCGAGAATAAGGTTTTAATTCTCGAGTATAGCCTGTTAGATTGTCTAAACAATTTTTTATTATGATTCTCAAGAATGAACGCGTGATTCTCGAGTATATGGGTATAATTCTGAGAATGGAGTTCTGATTCTCGAGTATACGCATTGTTGTTCACTTCCAACAGTTCATCTCTCATCACTTATCAGAATAATTCTTGAGAATTGGTAAGTGATTCCCGAGAATGGGTAAGTGATTCCCGAGAATGGGTAAGTAATTCTCGAGAATGGTGTATTCATCATGGTACATGCTTTCTGATCATATTATTCTCGAATAGTAATACTTTGATGATTCTTGAGAATGACAATATGATTCTCGAGTATGCTTATTTTAACTTGTTTAAAGAATTCTCTAATCATAGCATTCTCGAGTATGTATACAATTGCTCTCGAGTATTATCGAAGAGATGCATCTACAAAGTCCTCGTGTTAAGGAATTCTCGAGAATGATTCAAGCAATTCTCGAGAATATGTTCTTACCATTTTTTTTATCATTCTCCAGTATCGCTAATCGATTTCATAAAATCACTGGGTTATTATTTATTCCTCCTTAATCATATCTGAACTTATTCATATCATATTTCATCATCTTTTTGAATGAGTTTCAGTTGATTAACCATGTTAATTTGAGTTTGAACGAAAGGCAATCCGATGTGGCATACACATTTAATACAACTCAGAAAAACAGAGCAACAATCAGAATTAGTCCTCGTAGTAGACGAAATCATTCCTTCGAGGCATACCTATTCCAGCTATCACTCTAAGTCAACCTCTACACAATGTACAATCGACGATGAAGCATTTAATGAAGCAACAGTCGATTAATCTCAATGGAAATCAACTGTGCCTAACGGAAATTCAAAGAGTCTTAATGGCTAGTTTACAAAGCTTCACAACGGCATTAATGGCAAACGCTATAAAAGCTCATCACATTCAATTCCGCCACCTACCGAAACTCTGTGTTAGTTCTCTATGTGTTTTGATGACAACTGACAATTGTAAACACAAATTGAAGTTTGTCTTTGGTAAGTTGAAAAACTTACAGTCAAAGCCAAACTCGAGTTTTGGTTTCAAAACTCAAGTTTTGACTTGACAGAGAATAGCTCATTTTTAGTGAACTAAGCAAAACTCCAGTTTTCATTCACAAACTCGAGTTTTGGACTTACAGAGAGCACTCCAAGTTTTCCAAACCTAGACAAAACTCCAGTTTTCATAGAAAACTCCAGTTTGCATAATACAGAGACTCTTCAATATTTTCTGAAGAAGACAAAACCCCAGTTTCCAAATAGAAACTCGAGTTTTGGTCATACGAGAGTCTCCAACATTTTGGGCTTATGCAAACTCCAATTTTGATATGGAAACTCCAGTTTTAAATTTGCCATGAGTTTTCTAGGTTTTTTAAAATTGTGAGAAAACTCGAGTTTTACTTTGGAAACTCAAGTTTGCACTTGACAGAGAGTTTTCAAGTTTTACTCAGTTTTTGAAAACTCCAGTTTTCATTGAAAACTCCATTTTTTACTTTGGGATAAATTTCTGAGTTTTCATACTTAAATGAAAACTCGAGTTTAGTTTGGGAAACTCGAGTTTTGGGCAACCAGAGAGCTTTGCTCTTTTCAACAATTTTGAAAACTCAAGTTTACATTTGAAAACTCCAGTTTTCACTTAGCAAAGATCTTCAAAGGTTTCCAATTTTAAGAGGAAACTCGAGTTTGTATCTTACAGAGAGCTTTGCTCATTTCATCATTTTGGAAACTCAAGTTTGCAATTGGAAACTCCAGTTTTGAGCTTTTAGACTTAAACATATTTTCACTATAAAAGTCCAAAACTTGAGTTTGGATAAACAAAACTCGAGTTTGTGTCACTGGTTTTGAAAATCAACTTACTTGTAATTCTGAAATCTTCCCGTTTGATCTTAATACTTCTTCTCAACATTCACTACTATTCTTAACTATGTTTAATCAGTTTGTTAGTGAGTTTCAGATGGTTTAAAAGATATTAAATGAAGATTTGAACAAAAGCAAAAAGTGATGTCAGTACATTAAATGCAAAGTTCAGAAAACTTGCATCCTTTTGTACCATCATTCTACACACGTTGCAAAGGGATTAATGTCTGCTTTCCCTAAGCAGTAGCTGCTCTTCCAACGGATCTATTATAAGGAAAGTCAACACTAATCCTCTGGACAAAAGGAATTAGCTGAAGAGTAGAGAGAGAAGACACCAAAGTGCCTCCAACAGCTAGATTAATGCACCAACGGTTATAATGGAGATTGCAACTGTCATTTAATGCTCTCTTTGTATAAATAGAGTTGCATTCAATTCTTCTCAACATCACATTTGCTGAAAATGAATTGCATTCAAGTTTACTAACTACTCTTTCAGTTTTCACTTGTAAAGTATCTTTTGATACATTGATCTTCAGTGTTTATATTTATCCACTCTTAGAGAGAGTTCATTTATTGTGAATCATTTCATTGTAAGAATCTCAAGTCAGGGGACTTGGAGATTGGGATATTGATTGCAACTTGTAAGGGGAGTAAGTTCTAGTGAGAGAATTACTCTTGAGTTACAGAGGGTGTAATCAATTGAGATAGTGAAAATCCCAGAGAGTCTAGGGATTGGATGTAGATCAAGAGGTTGGATCAAACCAGTATAAATCTTTGTGTCTTGCTCTTCTTCCCTATACTCGACTGAGCTCTATTTTTATTGTTCAAAAACATAGCAGTCTGAAAAGAATTTTAAAATCCCCAATTCACCCCCTCTTGGTGATTAAGCTCCACTTCACTCTGCGCATTCAATTCTGTATTATTTCGATCAACTGTTTCATTAACTTCACTTAATATCTTCGGATATTTCTCGTACTTCAGTGTTCATTTATTTTCTACTCGTGAGGAGTTGTTAAACACTTATATTATTTCCTATTTAAATCTTAAGGTTGTAGAACCTTAAGTGTGGGTGTACAATTACAATCTGTAAGGGGGAGTGAGTCCGAGTGTGAAAGGTGTTAGTTATGCTTAGTTTTGATGATGTCTTATATTGATGCCATTATCTAGAGAAAAAAGTTTATATCATATACATTGACTAACTACTTTGTTTATTATAGGTTAGTCTAAATTAAATTATAGAGAATGATCAAGAATGGAGTTTGAAGAAAGAAGATGTTAAATATCATGAGAATATCAATATTCAATTCTCTGTGATCAAATAGAAGTTGGAACGACTCAATTCGGAGTTAAAACAAGCAAGTTCAAGCTTCCAGGATGAATCTTGGTTTGTTTGGGGGCATTTATGTAATTTCAGCTATTTTTCTCACTTGGCAGTGTCTTGCTCGAGCAAATTGAGTTTCTGAAGTCATGCTCGAGCAACAACAAAGTTCTTGCCCGAGCAAGGTGCATTTTCTCCCAAAAACGCTCAAAATCCGTTCTTGCCCGAGCAAGAAAGTAGGCCTTGCTCGAGCAAGGTCTTGGCATCAGCATACTCTGTTCAGCTCTGTTTCTGGCGACGTCTGGTAATTCGACGATATCTCCCAAACCAGGTATCGGATTGACGTGAAATCAGTGGCATATGAACCTAGACTCCCAATTCGTCATGTTGATATAAAATTCAAGTTCAAATGAGTCCAGAGGAGAGAGATATGATTTCTACAAGTTGGCACACATATCAACGTCACAGTCCAGACCAAGCTTTGGTATTTTGAGCATATCTCACAAACGACAGATCCGATTGAGCTGAAATCAGTGGCATATGAAAGTAGACTCACAAGGATTTCTATGAAGACTTAAACCAACCAAAATGGAGTTCCGACCAAGGAGTTATGACCTTCGAAAGTTGATGGTCAGTTCAGGATGTTGCAGAAAACGCTGATCAAGAACAACCTCCATTCATCTGATGTTAATGGACAAAATACAACTAGTTTGGAGCTGATTCTTATTGCATTGGAAAGAATACTTGAAGAGATTTATGAGCATGGATGGCTTGCCGAAATTGAAGCTATATCAAAGACGTTTCGTTCACGGGAAATTGAACATTGTGCTGATGGCATTTTTGTTTTCTGAAAGTCTCTACATTCAGGAAGATTGGGTCTTGTATTGAAGAGTATTATGCTTGTTCACGCATGATCAGAAGCTTCAAGAATAAAAGTGTACCCAAGCAGCATAGTTGGGTTGCCCGAGCAACATCGAGACAGAAGCAAAAACTACAGGTTTGGTAAACTTGCCCGAGCAAAGAAGAAAGCTTGCCCGAGCATGCTGCCCTAGCAAAGACCAAAAGGCTGCTCGAGCATCATCAAGCTTTCACCTCTGTCTGAGTCTTGCCCGAGCAAGAAAGATAGTTTGCTCGAGCAACATCAAGAAGAAACACTTAATTCCTTCACGAAGAAGAGCTTGCCCGAGCATGAAGAAATGCTTGCCCAAGCATTATGCTCGAGCAAAGGAAAAAGTCTGCCCGAGCATACTTACGTTCTCTTCCTGAAGTTGCCTCTGTCTGCAGTTTGCCCGAGCAAGAGTATGAGCTTGCTCGAGCAATGTCGAAAGGAAGCATTTTCCTTTGCACATTAAGTTAGCTTGCCCGAGCATTAAAAACATCATGCTTGAGCATCATACCCGAGCAAGGAAAATTCCATGCCTGAGCATTAGCGAGTAGGAACTCCTTATAACTGAATTTGAAGAAGCTTGCTCGAGCAAGCTTGGATTATTGATCGAGCAAAGGTATCCCTGTTTTGAAACTCGCTTCTGGACAATTTACGAAATCAGTGTTTTTATCTTATTACTTCTGATTATCATCTATTGAGATTACCAAATGCTTTTAACCAGTGTGTTGATGAGTTTCAAATTTTATCACAAATTACCAGGAGATTTGGATAAAGCAACTTCGTCTGACAGAAACATTAAATGTTGTTACTAAAACCGGTGATATCCTCGATAACCACTTCTCTTATCAAAGTAAAGCAACTTCTGATATTTCGTCTACGCAACTTCTGATATTTCATCTGTCTAACGGCTATATTCATGAGTCAACAATTAATCTTCAAGCTACTTCCAATGGTCGAATGCTCACAACGGTCGAAACACAATAACCTATAAATTGCGAAGTCTTCAAACCGGAAGAAGTGACGACGGTTGATGAATGAATCGAAAAAGCCAACGAAATGATTTTACTACTTCACCGTCGATAGTTCATACACTCTATTTCTCAATGTTTATATAGTTTACAGTAGAGAGTGAGATGATCAATTATGTACTTCAGTGATTAGCATTCGTCTACTCAGTGAGGAGTTCTTAAACACCGATTAATTCTTTTAGTTGTAAAAATCTTAAGGTTGTGGAACCTTAAGTGTGGGTGTATCAATTACAACTTGTAAGGGGGAGTGAGTCCAAGAGTGAGAGGATCATCCTTCGTTTACAGAGTCGGTAATTGTATTCTTACAGTACATAAAAAGATATCTCGACAAGAGATTGTCAAGGCTACACAAGTGCCCGACCAAACTTGTGAGGTTGTAAAGGCTTCCTCTTGTGCCCGGTCAAACAAGGAAATAGTGGATTGAAAATCTCAAGTGGAGCTTGGGGACTGGACGTAGGTCAAGGATTGGGCCAACCCAGTATAAATCTCTGTTTGCATATTCTCTTCCCTAAACTCTTATATTTTAGCATATATGTTTTGAATGACTGTCTATCGGTTTATAAATTATTACTTTCATTCAAACCTCCTTCAGTGAGTTGCGAAAAGTTTTTCAAAGTTCGTTAAGTTTTATTCGACACCCAATTCACCCCCCCTTGGGTGATAGCCAAGTCTAACAAAAGGGTCATCCTAAGTTACAGAGTGTGTAATTGTATTCATATTTGAAGAGATAGTGGAAATCCCAAGGCGTGCTTGGGGACTGGACGTAGGTCGAAGTGGTAGGCTGAACAAGTATAAATTGCTCTGTCTATTTCCTCTGTCTTTGTCTTATCTGTGCTCGTGAGTGACTTAAGAAATTTTTTTTGAGATCACCTATTCACCCCCCCTCTACGTGATATTCCATCTTCAATATGTTGGATTATTGTATATTGCCATACTTAGTCTCATTTTGCATATTCTAGTATATTTTGGATATTTTGATGAATTCTGATGCAATATTCAGTTAAAGAGTTTGGGCTTGGTAAAGTCTGAAGCTTAACTGTGTGCATAAAACATCTTTATGAATAATTTAATCAAACCATTAATTAATTATTGTTCTTGAAAATGGAGAATATAATAAATTGGTATCAGAGCAGACGATTCTGCGAACAGTTTGGCATGCACTACATATAGTGGCAATGTATAATATTCATACATACTTTCCCTGTTTAGTTGTTTCTGTGAACAGATACATTGTTTCACCACTCACTTGTTATGGTGGGTTCCATCCTTAGGTTGGGAGAATGGATGTGAAACCAAGAGATTTTGCACATCATTAATATAATTGTGATTCTTAATTATGTAATTTGGTGGTGAATAAGTGTTATATTATAGGAAATATGAATCCTGAAGGAGACAATGGATATGCATGAGATTTTAGTAACTTTAACATAGAAGAATCCTGTGTGGAAGTAGTGATAGTTAGACCTCATACCTTATGGGTTGGCAAGATGTAGTTGTGTAAGTGCTTTTTTTTTTATAAGTTTGGTGTAATATCCTGAATTTTGGGCCTAAAAATTTGAGAATAAGCCTGTAGCAAGCAAACGACTAGACCCTATTCAGGAAGTGTGATATTAATTTTGGAAATATTATATGGGATTCCTAAGAGTATTTGGGCCGAGAGTCCAAGAGCCATAGAAATTAAAGTATCAGTGCAGAAGGGCACAAAAACACTTATACAGTGTTAATCAGTTAGTAAAAATGATATTTAGCTATGCCCTAAGGTATGGGACAATTAGTTGAGTAAAAATATGCTAAAATAGATATGCACGTGACATTTCCTAAATTGATGAGGGTGCCCTGCGTTTTTGAAGAGTAAAAGTCAATTGTAATCATTACGTAGGGACACATGTCACCACAGGGTTAAAAGAGGAAAAGTAAAGGTAAAAAATTCAATTCCTTACCCTTTAAGGAGTCAATTTCATCTACATGAGGAAAGAGAAAGAAAAACAGATGATTTTATCTGTACTTAAGTCCAAACACAAAGTACAAGTCCTAAAGGAGGTTAACCGGTAGAAAGGAGACCGATGGGGACCAATTAGGGGTTTCTTTTTGGACCAAATGAGACAAATGTGGGGTCATATGAGGGAGTAAAATGGCGCCACATATGTAGGCCCAATTAGAGAAAAAGATTTGAAAATATGAAGAAAAGTGCAAAAGGGAGCACCATTTTAACCAGCGGTGCACTACAAGGATCAATGGATAAAAGAGAAAGGGATCAGATTTTGGTGGGGCCCAGGAGGCGCCACCTACCCCCTAAAAATATCTAGAATTATCTAGAAATTGTTGAAGAGAAAATAAGCTAATAACTAGGGTACATGCTTTTAACCACTGGACAAAAGGGTGTTTCAGGCCAAAATAGGTAATTTACACATTTTAAAAAGTAAAAAACTACCTTTCTTGGCTAGGGTTGCGCCACATAGACCCCTTCTAGAAGACTCTAGAATTTCTGGGAGATTAAGTCGATAAACCCTGATCCAAGTTATTAACCAGTGGACAAAAGCATGAACCAGATAATTCAGTGTACCCAGATCATTGTAATTATTTTATAAAGGCACAAACCCTCATTCTTTTGGATGAAAGGGGAAAAACATTCAGAGCAAGAGGAAGGTCCAACAAGGTCTCCATCACTTAGAGAAAGAGCAAGATCACCAAGCAAAGTTCTAATTCCAAGTAAACACCGAAAACCTAAACCTTTGAAGTTTCAATTAAGGTTTTCGTCCACATGGTTAGATCTTGGTGTTGTGATCCGATTTTGGTGTTTTTAAGGGTTCCAATGAGTTTAAAACGTGATTTTGTATGGGGTTCGGTCAAGGTTAAGCTTTACAAACCGGAAAAACACCAAAAACTCAAGAAAACAGCTTGCTGCCAGTTTCTGGAATTTATGGAGAGCAAAGCTTCAACGGCGTTTTAACAATAGTAAATGGATTCGGTTTGATCTTATATTTTACAGGCATAAATTAAACATCTTGATATTCACTGTGATGTATAATTTGGTGTCTTTTTGAATTTCCTACTAAGAGAAATACATTGTTGCAAATAGCCCAGAAAGTTGCAGTATTTTTCTGACTAGTAAGTAACGATTGGGCTATGTAATTAATTTCACATAAAAGGGTATTTTTGGAAATACCAAAAAAATTATTTTGGTGTTGTTTAAGGTTAAGACATATTTGCAAAGGTTATCAGGCGTGATAAAACCCTAAGTCAGTACACATCCCACAGGTAGTAACTGTTTACTCAAGTACTTTTATGTGTTTGTTGTATGTCTGTTTGCCATGTGTGTTTGTATTTTTGCCAAATATGCATACAGAGCATGTTGGGGTTCGAGTCCCTAAATTTTGTGTTCCTAGCATTGAGGATTGGTCCGGGGCTGACCTTGATTGACGGCTCTACGGGTTGTTAGGTCCGGGGCTGGCCTGGTGCAGGCGGCTCTATGGGTCATGATTTCGATAAATCTAGGGCTTGCCTTGGTAAGGCAGCTCGACGGTGCGTGATGATTGGTTATTGTGTATGTTTCTAAATGCATATGTGGTATGTTTGGAATATTATTTGTGATTATATTTGACATGGTTGCATGCATACACTATACACATATAGTACATGAGTTTAATAGTTAATCTGGGGTTCATTTTTGAACTCCAGATAAATCTGTAGTTATAGGGGATCACGCCTGAGTAGAAAAGACCTTTTTGGAAAGGTAGGGCATATCATGACAGATTGAAGAATATGAGATGCCCTATTAAATTTTGTATCTATATTTGGGATGACGGTATTTATTTCCAATATTTTATTTTCAATGGCTGTACCCTTTACCCTTTGGGGACTAATTACTTTTGATTATCGCACTTTTACCAGTACAGTAGGTAAGTCCCAACTGGTATAATGCTCTATTGTGCTCACTCTGATATAAGTTAAAATGGAGCAAATACCAATGGAAAGGTAATTTATAAAGGAAATCCCTCTAACCCGCCACTCGAAAGGGCGAGGCCGATAGGGGTGTAACATTTTTGGTATCAAAAAATGGTTTGGATAGTACTCGTAAAAAGTAATTTGAGATGGTTAAGGTTACTGATATAATCTTGGGCAAATGGAGCAGAAAGGACATATACCCTAAGGAAGAGGGTTAAGCTCTGGGGAGTTAAAACTCAGAAGATGGATAAGACAGCATGGAATGTGGGTTCTGCTGCTGACTTTAAGAACTCTGATATGGAAATCAGGGTCTGAATTAAATTCTCGAAATGAAATTGAGAGGAAGAAGTTGTTAGTTCTCTATGTGTTTTGATGATAACTAACAATTGTAAACTCAAATTGAATTTTGACTTTGTTAAGTTCAAAAACTTACTGTCATAGGCAAACTCGAGTTTGGAGTTGTCAAACTCGAGTTTGAACTTGACAGAGAGTAGCTCAAGTTTTCCAAACTTAGACAAACTCGAGTTTGGATTTGCAAACTCGAGTTTGAATCAAACAGAGAGCACTCTAAGTTTTTCAAGTTAAGGGGGAGTGTATCAAACTCGAGTTTATGTTAGACAGAGAGTTTTCAAAGCTTTTCCTATTTTAAGCAAACTCAAGTTTGGATTTGCAAACTCTAGTTTGCTCTTGGCAGAGAGCTTTCAATATTTTTCATCTTTTAAGCAAACTCGAGTTTGAGTTAGCAAACTCCTGTTTGTGGCATATAGAGAGCTCCTAACTATTTTGAACATTAGAAAACTCTAGTTTCCATTTGGAAAATTCAGTTTTGAGCTTTGTGGACTTAAACATAATTTCATTTCAAAAAGTCCCAAACTTGAGTTTGTCACTAATTGACTTGAGTTTGCTCCTATTTCAAAAATGTTCTTCAAAGCTCAATCGTGATGACCTTTTCTAAGAAAGAAACAATCTCGAGTTTAGCTTACTAAACTCAAGTTTGGGTCTTGAGCAAAAGTTGCAAACTCTAGTTTGGTTAAACAAACTCGAGTTTGTATCGCTCTGTTTGAAAATCAAATTTCTCGAATTTGTGAAATCTTCATGTATTATCTAGATACTTCTTATCATCACTCATTATTATTCTTAACTATGTTTAATCAGTTTGTTAGTGAGTTTCATATGATTAAAAAGTGTTTTAGAATGAGGATTTAGCATAAAGCAAAAGGTGACGTCAGCATATTTATTGCAAGTCCAAAAAACCTTGTACCCTTTTGGGAAATTTTGCAAAGGATTAAATGTTGACTTCCCCCTATGGAAACATCATCTTCCAATGGATTTATTTCAAGGGAAGTCAACCAAAATATCTGAGCACCTGGATTAACTGAAAGCTAGAGAGAGAATGGATCAAGTTGCAACCTAACAACTACATTCATCATTCCAACAGTCACATTAATCATTCCAACGGTCATTTAATGGTTCCTTCATATATAAGCTGAAGCATTCAAGTCTCTACAACAACCAACTTACAGAAAATGAAAAGATATCAAGTGTTCATCTGCATTTTGTGTTTTCACCTACTTGTAAAGTATCTTTTGATACATTATACTTCAGTGCTTATTCTATCTGCTCTTTTAGAGAGTATATCATTGAATATCATTTATTGTAAGAATCTCAAGTCATGAGACTTAGAGATTGGGTTTATCAATTTACAACTTGTAAGGGGGAGTGTATCCTAGTGAGAGGATAACTTTCGAGTGCAGAGTGTGTAACTGATTTTGTGAGTTAGTGAAAATCTCAGAGCATCTGAAGACTGGATGTAGGTCGAGAGTTAAGACCGAACTAGTATAAATCCTGTTGTGTCATTCTTCTCTACTCTTCCTCTGTTTGCCCCTGTTTTGCTGCTTGTGTTTTGTGTTTTAAAAATAAATTTTTAAAATCCCCAATTCACCCCCTCTTGGTGATTTGCTCCATTTACATTTGGTATCAGAGCAAGGTCTTCTCTAAAAAGCCTAACAACTCGAGAAGGATTATCATGGACAGAATTCTACCTGAAGGAGCTTCGATCAACTGACCACCGGGCTTCAATGGAGAGCACTACTCCTTCTGGAAAGCCAAATTCAAAGTCTTTGTATTGGCTTCTGAATATGTCCTATGGAGGGTGTTCGAGAAAGGAGACTATGCTCCATCCATAATTAAAGATGGTGTTAGAACTCCAAAGCTGGAAGAAGAATATGATGAGAATGGCAAAAAGCTAGTCACTCTCAACAGCAAAGTTATCCTCATGTTGCAAAGTGCTATAAGTCAACAAGAGTACTTTCGTATCTGCACATTATCTTCTACTAAAGCTATGTGTGATGCGCTTGAAATTGCACATGAAGGGACAACTGGAATCAAGGAGAATAGAGTTAATAACCTCATGACTGAGTATAATCTTCTTCGTATGAAGACTGGGGAATCCATTGGCGATTTCCAGCTTAGATTCACTCATCTGATCAACCAACTTGCTGCATTGGAAAATGTATATGATCAACCTGTTTAAGTAAGAAAATCTTGAACATTCTCAACAAGGAATGGGAAGCCAAGGTTACTGCAATCGAAGAGGCTCGTAGAGAGTCAATGGCTTCAGTGGCAGCCTTGTTTGGCAGCTTGTCAGAGTATGAAGGAAAGATCAAGTTCAAAAAGGGACTTGATGAGATTAAGGGCAAGAACAAAGGAATTGCTCTCAAAGTTGTCAAAGAAGTAAAGGAATAAGATGATGATGTGGACGAAGATGAAGAGCTAGGCATGATGGTCCGGAGATTCAAGAAATTCTACAAGAAGGACCAAGGATTCAGAAAGTTTCACAAGGGTGGCTCCAGTACTGAGCCGAAGAAGCCAATCATATGCTACGAATGTGAAAAGCTTGGCCACTTCAAGTCAGAATGCCCCCAGCTGAAGAACAAAGAGAAAGAAAAGAAGAAATTCAATAAGTACAAGAAGAAAGCTTATGTCTCAGCTATATGGGGAGACAGTGTTGGGATCCGTACACGCAGCGGAATTAAAAACTTTTACGAATCCCATCCGAGGATCGCTCAACAGCGTTTAGATCAAGGTTCATTCAAGAAATCATACCTATGCGAAATTCTGAGCGTCTCGTTCAGATTTAAACATGTGGGATACCTTCTCGATCAACAGGAGCAGACTCTGCGAATCCCCTCCCTCTACCGGTATCCACATGAATAGCTCTCGAACATGGATGGCAGCGTGCTAGCGCCTTCAAACTATCCGTCTCACTTTTCTCTCTAGGGTTTCTTGCAGCTTCTCTAATTCATCCGTCTACTTAATCTGACTAGATCAATATCTATTATAGGGTTTCTAAAACCCTAATAAGCCGTATTAAAATATTCAAAATTAATCCAATCAATTTTGAAATTCGAATTTCAATTAAAATAATATATTAATTAAGTCTATCAAATAGATCTAATCTAATATATTTATTTAATCCGAATTATAAGCCTACATATTTAATTTATCTTTATAAATTAAATATGAGATATGATATCTTTTTATTTAATTAAATATGAGATACTATATCTCAATTTAATTATATATGAGATACTATATCTTTATTCGAAAATTAAATATGAGATACAATATCTAAATTTATTATAGTTATTTAATTTATCAAATAAATTAAATAATATATATATAATATTATTATTATCAATTTCAAATTTTATAATAAATATATATATATATTCATCCTAGATTAAATACAGTATTCATTAAATCTTAGACATATCTAAGATTCAATGAATCTGGACACTTTTGCTCGTGTTGGGCTATTCTTGTGTGCGACCCTACAGGCCCACATGAGATTGGCAATGGGCTAATATTGTACCTGCCCACAAGTCGTAATCGGCCTCTAGCAAGACATTGCGACTACCCAATACATATGGGGATCGATGATACGATACAACCTATCGTACAACAATGTCACGTCCCTTTTGTCACGCGATAATTTGGTCAAGGATGAGGCATGGATAATGTCAACTTCCTGTTCTTGACCAATACTTTCTCGATTCTTGAGTAGTCTAACAATTGAAATGGAAACTCTTTTCCCTCGTAGTATGGCCATACATTTCTCGACTCACTCATCGAGGGCCCAAAGATTATCTCTACAAATGTGAGGGACAAATTCCATCTTGACCATTCACATTCCTCTGCATAAAAACCACTGATCCCGATCCAAGCCTTTATCATCACCCGGTCAAAGGTGACTTTTGACTAGGTCAAAGATCAGTGAATCATCATGTAGGAATCCATGATGATCTCAGGTCAAAGGGCGTTGTGACACAATTATACATGAGAAAAGCTTATGACTTAATCCATGCAGCTTTCTCATAGTGGGTCGGTCCAGCACCTTGTACTCCTACAAGTGCCCATGACTTTGATTCATATCTCCATACTCATCAAAGTCATACTGGTCTTATTTCATCTTCGCTCCCTCGTAGATGACCGACCAGGGACATTTAGGATAATCTATAAGATATATCCAAGGATCAGTTATCACTATAAACATGCAAATGAAATGATAACTAAATGGAGATGACTTTCCCCTAGGGCATAATTTCTAACAGACAGCTCATCCGATGAAGATGAAGCCGATGAGGAAGAAAGAGCCAACATCTGTCTTGTGGCTCAAGAAGAGAAATCAGAAAATGAAGAGGTAAGCATTGATAAAGGTAACTTAGTTATCTTTGATTCTGAGGAATGCTTGATCATAAGAAAGGATGTTCTCTCGTTAGACAACCTTAAGTCTAAAGCTTTATTCAAGGCTCCTAAAGAAGGTAATTGCTATACTATTAAGCTCTCTAGAAATGGTCATATTCCTGAAAATTGTTTTATTGGTAACTTGGATGAGAGTTGACTGTGGCACAAGCGATTAGCTCATGTGAACATGTTCCAACTTGACAAGTTGCGGAAAAAGGATTTTTTTATTGGTTTACCAAAACTTCATTTTAAAATGACATGATTTGTGATGCTTGTCAAAAGGGTAAACAAACCAAATCATCTTTCAAATCTAAAAATGAAATTTCAACTATTAGATCTCTTCAACTACTCTTTATGGATCTAGTTGGACCGGCTAGAATAAAAAGCCTTGGTGGCAATCTTTATACTTTGGTCATAGTTGATGATTTCTCTAGATTTGCATGGACCATATTCTTATCTACTAAAGATAAGACATTTGATCAGTTTGTTGTTTTTTCCAAGAAGATCCAAAACGAGAAAGGTCTCTCTATTGCAGGAATTCATACTGATCATGGTGGTGAGTTTGAAAATAATGTTTTTGGAGATTTTTGTGATGAGATGGGAATTGATCACAGTTTCTTAGCCCCAAGGAGTCCTCAACAAAATTGTGTTGTGGAGAGGAAGAATAGAGTCCTCACCGAGATCGCAAGAGCTATGTTAAACGAAAATCAAACCTCTCAAGTGTTTTGGGCTGATGCTATGAGTACGGCTTGCTATATCTCAAATCGGGCATATCTCCAGAAGAAGCTTGATAAGACTCCCTATGAGCTATACAAAGGAAGAAAGCCAAATCTTGCACACCTTCACCTTTTCAGCTGCAAGTGCTTCATCCACAACAATGGTAAGGATAACTTGGGAAAGTTTGATTCCAAGTCAGATGAAGGTATATTTTTGGGTTATTCGAATAGAAGTAAAGCTTATAGAGTTTTTAATTCTCGTACTCAATTTATTGAAGAATCTATGCATGCTGTTTTCTGTGAAGTCAAGTCTGATAAATCCTTGGATGATGATGATCTTCCTGTCCAAAATTAGTATATTTCAAAAACTTCTTCTGTTTTGGTAAATTCTGAAAAATCTCTTGAACAAGTACTTGAAGGTGAAAATGATTGTGAAAATGAAAATCAATCTCAACCTAGATCTTGGAGATACAGTAGGAGTCATCATTTGGATCAAGTAATAGGTGATGTAAATCAAGAAGTGAAAATCAGGAAAAGTACTTTGAATGAAGTAACTTTCTCGGCTTTCATTTCAAAGATTGAGCCCTCTAAGATTGAAGACGCCCTTTCAGACAATGATTGGGTCATAGCAATGCAAAAGGAGTTACATCAGTTTGAGATTTAGTACCTAGGCCTAAACACCATCCGGTCATTGGCACTAAATGGGCATTCAAGAACAAACGAGATGAGTCAGCAATCATTGTCCGTAATAAGGCAAGATTGGTTGCCAAAGGGTATAATCAAGAAGAAGGAATTGATTATGAAGAAACTTATGCTCCAGTAGCAAGATTGGAAGCTATAAGAGTTCTTCTAGCCTTTGCTTGCATTAAGAAAATTAAACTTTTTCAAATGGATGTAAAATCTGCATTTTTAAATGGTTTTATCCAAGAGGAAGTTTGTGTTGAACAACCTCCTAGATTTGAGGATAATCATCATCCGGATCATGTTTATCGCCTTAAGAAAGCTTTATATGGAGTTAAGCAAGCTCCTAGAGCTTGGTATGAGCGATTAAGCAAATTCCTCATTGATCAAGGATTTGTTAGAGGCAAAGCAGACACAACTCTTTTCATTAAAAGCAGCAAGAAAAAAGAACTATTAATTGTTCAGATTTATGTTGATGATATTATATTTGGTGCTACTAATGATGTTTTGTGTGAAGAATTTTCTAAGACCATGCAGGGAGAATTTGATATGTCTATGATGGGAGAGCTAAATTATTTCCTTGGTATGCAAATCAAGTAAAAGAAGAATGATATCTTCGTATTTCATACAAAATATCTCAGAGATCTCCTAAAGAAGTATGGTTTGTGTTACACCCCTACCGGCCTCGCCCTTTTGGGTAGCGGGTTAGAGGAATCCTTCTCTCTTAATACCTTTCCTTGTTAATTATTTCCTTTGAATCATACCTCAGAGTGTGCGCGGAAGAGCATGTGATCGGTTTGGACAACTTACAATATAATGGTAAAGGTACAAACAGAAACATAAAGTAATCCCACAAGGGTTAAGGGTACAATTGTCCAAAACAAATACTAAACAGTGTGTATACATCATACAGTCATCCTAAATATGTAACGTATAGAAAGCGATAGGGCCTCCCCTATTTGCCAACCTCACCGCATCAAGTTCCTCCTTCTTCAAGTTTCACCAACCGCTACTGCCTTACACCTGTATCTTCAAATGGTCTAGAGTTCAAAGTTGAACCCCAGAGTAACTGTTAAACTCAAGTACAATATGTATACAGTGCATGCAAGTAACCATAATCAGGAAATAACATCACGTATCATAAATGCATTCAGAATCACATCACAAACACAACCTCAACAACGTACCGTCGAGCTGCCTTACCAAGGCAAGCCCCAGACGCCCGCGTACCGTCAAGCTACCTTACCAAGGTAAGCCCCGAACGCCCCGCGTACCGTCGAGTCGCCTCACAAGGCAAACCCTAGACACCTCGCATACCGTCGAGTCGTCACTCAGGACAAACCCCGGACGCCCTGCGTACCGTCGAGTCGTTACTCAAGACCGACCCTAGACGCACACATCCTCAGCGCTAGGATCAACACAGTACCTAGGGAGTTTAACCCCAACTACCCCAAATGCATCTCAGGCTTGGTAGCAACCTAAGGACACACGGTTCACTAGGCCCTACAGCCTCACATCCGCAATCATGGAAAACAAACATACAACAGCAACATAGATTACGTGAGTTAACAGTTACTACCTGGCACTTCTTGAAAGCGGTACACTCTTCCTTTCAAGTTAGAGATACATCCCACACGCGTTGATACCCTAGATACAGCCATATACCACGTTTTCAGTCACACATTCAAACTTTACATCAAGTTTCCTAAAATCCGCATAGCACCAGAATTTACATCATTTCTGTTCCACCTTTTCCGATTTTTAATAAATTCTAGAAATATCGTATCGACATGAAATAAGTGGCCATGGAACCCTTAGGATGTATATTGTATAGTAAAAATAGTTACCAAAGCCATATAGGTTCGAGTCCTTCTAAGATTCTCAAAACTTAGCCACTGGTCTGAAACAGGATCCATGTTTTTAGGTCATTTTCAACCTTAAATAAATCTCAGTTAGGGAATCCAAATGACAAAATATATTATATAAAAATCATCCTTAGGACGTCTAATTTAACTATATAAAATTTCATAGTAAACGGAATCCATTTACTACTTCAAATTCATCAGTTTGTCTTCGCTGCCCAAAAACTGTAAGAATCGGCATATTTTCGTATAATAAAGTTTCAAGCTTTTAGGGTTTGGGGAAAAAGGTGATCACACTTGACCCTACACAAAAAACCATTATGAACCCATTGAGAACCTTAAAAACATGTATATCATACTGCAAACTCACGAAACACCACAGGGCAGAAGCAAGAACTTCAAGTTTGTCGGTGAGATGCTTACCTTGAAATTTTGGTTGCGTATCACCTCCGCTCCTTCTTGAACCAAGACTTCAGCTGCTCCCTCTCCTCCTAATCCTTGAGCACGTCCTTGGGCAGCAAAAATGGGTGGGGAAGTGTCCTTATATAGACTCTAAAAGTGGGGCCCTTATCCAACTTGATTACGATCCAACGGTTAGGAAAATTCTTCGGATTTAATTATAATTTCTTGACTTGATTCTCAAGGCTTCTAGAGGGATCTTTTGGGCATATTGGGGCGCATTCCAAGATCTAAAAATGAGGTTCCAAAATCACCCCTAGTGATGGTCTCTGAAATTGCAAGTTGTAGGTTTTAGGTCTAGGGGTAAAATGGTCATTTTGCACTTCACTTCTTCCAACCCGCGGGACCCACGAGATTTGCCCTTAGATATGCCATTAATGCCCCTTCAAGTGTCATAATTACATGTCTTTCAATCGGTCATGTCAAGGTCAAATTGTGTGGTCCAGATTAATTCTGATTATTTTATCTTTCTCTCTCTTCATAATTACTTGATGTGACTTTCTTTCCCTTCATAATTACATGATATGACCTTTTCTCTTTTCTCCAAGACACTTTCTCTCTCCCCTAGCCCACCTAAAATTTCATCCTCCTTCTGTGTCCAGGGGTCTGGGCCCGACTCCGGAAAACCCTAACCAGTCTTGCTTAGCTCCTTTTTGCCGTTTACAACTTCCCTCGTGACTCGTGCCACTCTATGGGACTTGTGTGGGCCCGGATCAACTGTTCCTTTTCCCCTGATGTGGCTGCACGTTTTTCTATGTTCTTAGGGAGCGAGAAATGTATATTTTAATGTCTCATAATTACCTCGTACTTTACGGTGCCAAAAAGTCAAACATCCAACCCCATAATGCCACGTGTCTGACTAGCATCATTACTCTCTGTCTTTTGTAATCATGAAGGGACACATGTCACCATTCTATTTGGCCAACACAAAAGTTTGTCATCATGACATTATTAAAATTACTTTATCGGTACTTGCTCGGGATCCTGCCCGGGTTTTACTTGGGTTTTCTTCAAGAATACCAATGTCTTCTCAAAAACGCAGGGCATACCCAACTACCCTGAGAATGTCGTGTACTTACTTATACCGACATATTTTCACTCAACCAATTGTCCTATACCTTAGGACATAGTTGGGTGGCATCCTTTCCACCGAATTTACACCGTATATACCTTAGTCCCGAGAGGCTTCCAAACTCTCAACATTCTTGGGACTCTTCCCAAATTGGGCTTAGTCGTCCGCTTACTTTAAGCTTATTCTCCATTCACAGGGTCTGAAATTTGGGGTGTTATAGTTTGGATCAATGCCATGGAGCTGATAATCCAATGAGTTCCACTGCTACATTGGATGCTGATAAGAAGGGAAAAGACTTCAACATCACAAAATATAGAGGAATATTGGATCATTGCTTTACCTTACTTCAAGTCGGCCTGATATCCAGTTTAGCATGGGCATGTGCGCTAGATTCCAATCCACTTCTAAGGAGATTCATGATGAACATGTGAAGAGGATATTCAGATACCTTGCCAACACAAAGAGTTGGGATTGTGGTTTCCCAAAGGTTAACCTAAACATCTGGTGGCATATTCATATTCGGATCATGCTGGATACAAGATGGATAGAAAGAGCACAAGTGGCCAATGTCAATTCGTTGGTGGCTCACTTGTCTCGTGGTTCAGCAAGAAGCAAACAACCATCTCAGTGTCATCGACTGAAGCTGAATACATTGCTGCATCAAGTTGCTCTGCTCAAGTCCTATGGCTCAAGCTACAACTTCTAGATTTAGGACTTCACCTTAAAGAAATCCCAATTCTTTGTGATATTACGAGCACAATAAGCTTGGCAAAGAATCCACTGCAACATACTCGGACCAAGCATATGATGTTAGGCATCACTTCATAAGAGACCAGGTTCAGAAGAAAGAGGTCAAGGTTATGTTCATCCCAACTCATCTCCAACTTGCTGATATCTTCACCAAACCATTGCCCAAGGAGCAATTCAATTTCATAAGAAGAGATTTGGGAATGGTAAATCCCAATGAGTTGTAAGTACTCTCATCTAATGTTAGTTATATTTTTTTTGATTATTAGATACTAACTTAAGCATCGGAGTATCTAGTTATGGTTTATGCAGGATGCTTGATCAATTTGTCAAATTGCTGAAGTTTGTTGTCAAAAGAGGCAAACTCGAGTTTATCGGGAATAGAGAGCAAACTCTAGTTTTGGAGAAAACCAAAACTCGAGTTATTAAGTAAGAAACTCGAGTTTCCATCAGACAAAGAGCAACTAAGCTAACAAAGGCAAATGCAAACTCAAGTTGGTAAGTGTCAAACTCGATTTTACAGGAGAATTTCAATGGTTCACACATACACCCTTGAAGTCCATGTTAGTTTGTTTTTATACAAACTCGAGTTTCTAAGTGAAAACTTGAGTTTGTCGCGCAGTATATATATGTGTGTCTTGACTGTTGCTCTTCACTTTCTTCCAAACTTGAGTTTGCCCTAAGGTTTTCTCTCAAGCTTCTCATATTCCCCACTCAAATCCGACCTTCCTAACCAGTTATGGCTCCTAAACGATCTGCCAAAACCTCCCAGGAGACAGATTCAGATTATTAGGCTTCTGGTTCTCCATCGCCACCTCCTCTGAAACGCCCTATGCGTGTGAAGCACACCCCAAGAAGATTCAAATATGGGGTTGATAAGAGCATTCTAGGAGTTGCTGCAAATGAACCTTCAACCACCTCCAGACCTAAGGGGGTCACAATTCAAAAACCTACTAAAGTTCCAAAAAGTGAAAACAATCGACCCTGAGGAAGCTACAAGAAAAGGAAAAGAGAAAAAGGTAGAGGCTGCTAAGCCATCTAAGAAGAAGAGAACTGCTTTAGAGTTCAATGACACTGACAAGGGTCAGGGTCCTTCCAAGACTACTTCTTCTACTTCTCAACCACCTGACCAACCTAGCTCAAAGGTAACAGATGCTTTAACTGAGATTTATCTACATTCTAAAGCTCTTGAAGGATTTTGTACTACAATTGTTGTATAAGAGAACGAGAATGCTAGTCGATTCAGAGAAACTTTCCTTAAGAAATATTTTTGTCTTGTTGTCTCAGTTAATTTGTCTAAGCTTAAGGAAGAGTGCAATCTTGACCTCTCTCCTTGGCTTAATCAATTTGTGTCCCTCCTTTCCATTTCTGCTTCATTTACCCCATATTCCTATCATTGATAAGGTTCTTATCAATGTTGGCCATTGGATCTTCCAGGAAATGGCCAAATTCAGATTTGCCTCTAGACAACCCTCACATATTCCTTTCCCATCTCTTGTGTCTGTCATTCTCTTTTACTGCAAAATTTGGTACGTTGGCTCTTCTTGTAACACCCCTACTGTTGTGAACAATGTAATTCTAAGCACTAATGAATTAATGAGAAGTATTTACTACTAATTTAATTATTATTATTTTGCGTAATATTTTAATTGAATAATAATTACTAAAAGGCTGTCAGACTTTTAGGAGACAGGATGATGGACTCCAAAAAGGCCCAAAATGTCGCCTACCATGGCCAGAGAAAAAGAGATTATGATGGTGCCCAGATTTGGTAAAGAGCGGGCCCAAGGCAAAATACCGGTGTAACTTAAACCGGTACAATGAGGTGGGGCTGGAGGATATTAACAAAACACATATTTCCACCTCATATCAGTATGTATGCGCCATAGGTGGATAGGGAAGAGGAAGAGACACTGAAAAAGTCACATGCCAAAAAGCAAAAGTCAGTGTAATCATTACATTGGGACACGTGTCACATAAGGTTAAAAGAGGAAAAAGTAAGGGCAACATGGTCAAATCCTTAACCTTTAAGCATTCAATTTCATCCACTTAGGAAGAGGGAAGTAAAATCAGATGATTTTATCTGTACTCAAGCCCAAACACAAAATACGGGTCCCATAGGGTATTAACCAGTAAAAAGGGGACCGATAGGGACCAATTAGGGGCTTCTTTTTGGACTAAATGAGAAAAATGTGGGGCCACATGGGAGAGTAAAGTGGCGCCACATATGTATGGCCAATCAAGGGAAAATATCTAAAAAATTGAAGAAAAGTACAAAAGGGAGCACCCTTTTAACCAGCGGTGTACAACAAGAACCAGTGGATAAAAGACTGGATTGGATAAAGTGGAAAAGGAAAATAAAAGTGAGGGATCAGATTGTGTGGGGCCCAAATGGTGCCACACACTCCCCTAAAATATCTCTGGAATTATCTAGATTTATGGAGAGAAAATAAGCCAATAATTAAGGTACAAGCCTTTAACCAGTGAACAAAAGGGTGTTTAGGGTCAAAACAGGTAATTTTCACAATTTGAAAAGTAAAAATCTGATTCTTATGGATGGGGATACGCCACCTAAGCCCTTCTAGAATGATCTGGATTTTCTTGAGGATTAAGCCAAAAAGTCTGATCCAATTTATTAACTAATGGACAAAAACATACACCAGATAATCCAAACTGCCCTCACTGATTATAATAATTTTAAAAAAGCTTCAGATCTTCACTTTTGCTCCCTAAGTGGTGTGATTAGCAGAGACAAGAGGGATAGTTCAGCAAGCTTTACACACTTAGAACAAGAGCCAATCACCAAGAACACCAAGCCAAATCTTTGATTTCAGGTAAACACCGAAAACTCAACTCTTTGAAGTTCAAGTTGAAATTTTCGTCCATGGTGTTAGGGCTTGGTGTTGTGATCTGATTTTGGGGTTTTTGAGGGTTCCAATGAGTCTAAAACGTGATTTTGTGTGGTTTTATGTCATAGTTAAAGTTTCCTAACTCAAACACACCGAAAACGCAAAGAAGAATCTTGCTGCCAGTTTTGGAAATTTTGGGCAACGAAGCTTCAACCATGCTTTAAAAATAGTAAATGAAGTCGGTTTGAGCTAAAATGTTACAGGAAGAAATTAGACATCATGAGCTTCACCTTGATGTACAATTTTATGTATTTTTTATTTTTCTACTAAAAGAAATAAATTGGTAAAGTTTGTTCGAAAAGCTGCAGGATTTTTCTGACCAGAAGCTAAAGTTTTGGATACACACCAAAATATGAACACTTTTGGATTTTGGAAATATTTTTACTGACAAATAGACATCTTAATGGTTCATATGAAACTATTTTAGTAAAAAAATAATTTTTTTGGAATTTATTAAAAATGTTTGAAGTTGGGCCAAAAACTATGGATTTTCTGGAGCATTTGTGTAAGGCTCGGATTTTGTGATAAATGTAAGGGTACTTTTGGAAATACTAAAAATAAGGTATTTTGGTGTTATTTAGGGTTAAATCATACTTGGGGAAGCTATCAGGCACATTGAAATTTTAAGACAGCGTAGACCCCACCAGACAGTAACTGATTTACTCAAGTACTTTTATGTGTTTGTTGTATGTTTGTAGTTGCCATGTGTGTTTGTATTTTTGCCAAATATACATACAGAGCATGTTGGGGTTCGAGTCCCTAATTATGTGATTCCTAGCGCTGAGGAGAGGTCCGGGGCTGGCCTTGATTGGCGGCTCTACAGGTCGATAGGTCCAGGGCTGTCCTAGTGCAGGCTGCTCTACGAGTCCTATGGGACAATAATTAAACATGAAAACATCTTAAATCCAATCATTAACCTATAATAATCTCCAAAAACATTGAACAAGAATAAAAAATAACAACATTCAAGTTACTTTAATACAATCCATAACAATCAATGAAACACTTAAAACCTAACAAGTAACAAGTCTATCACATTACACAAGTGGAAAACAAATGATTGAGATGTAATTTAGTTTTCTTGAGCATCCATTGTCATTCATTTCTTTCCTCCACCTTGAATGATACTCGATCCATCTAAAAAAACAAATTATTTGTGTTAAGAAATTAGTAATAATGAAATATGTAAACTAGAATAATGAGCATAAAATTGGAAATATTACCTAGAATATTAACAATATTATCAGTCTCTTGAACGTTGTCATATTCAGTGAATATAGTAACTTATTGCCACAAATTAAAAAGTTTAGGAACAAATTAAAAAATTCATAATAGAATTACTTTGTCACACTTGGGTAAGTTAATCTGATGCTAATCAGTTCTCTTTCCTTAATATCAAAGACACGTTTCAATCCTCATTTATTTTCATCTTCCATAGAGAACAAAGAGTTAGCTGGGGAAAATAAATCATGGAAAAAATAATAAGAAAATAAAAGTCAGATAAGCTCATTCTTCTTTTTTTCCTTTTTGGGTAAGACAAGTGCAGTTCGTAAGCTTGCTTTTGCCATCATACATCAAGTATCCAAATAAAGATACCAAAGGAAAACAGAGGCTTTGCTATATGAGATTGGGATAAGAAAAAGAGGGAGCTCACAATAAATTGGGATAAAAGAAAGTGTCTGGGCTTATTGAAGCACACAACTACAAATCTACAAGATATAACAATGCAACCAAAGAACTGGAAAGACATGTATGAGAGACAAATGTACCACATTAAATTCTTAGCAAAGCAATCAGAGAACTTTGTTGCAGTGCTAAAACAGAATATAATCGCTCAAAATCACCAATATTAGAACGCGTTGAATTACTCAACAATAGATTAATTCTTAGCAAAGCAATCAGAGAACTTTGAAAACCTATATGAGACAAATACTCTACATCAAATTTAGATGAACTGATTTCATCATTTTACTATTCTAAATGATGGACATCACTCAAGAACTGAAAGAAGAAGAAAAAAATTACTCCAAATTTTTCTGCATCAAGACTCATTAAACCACTTAACTACAAATTCACAGTATAATAGCAAAGCAATCAGAGAACTTTGAAGACCTTAAATGAGACTAATGCTCCACATCAAATTCAGATTAAAATGACCTCATCATGTTGCTATACTAATCGAAGGGCATCACTCCTCTGCATGAACAAAATCAAGATTTAAAAACCAATTACAACAAAAGCCATGAAAATTTGTAGCAAACCAAACACTCGAGCAAGGAAAACCCTATTTCTCGTCGCGTATATACAAAATGAAAATGGTTATGCCAACACTAAATTTTGCACCTTACAAAACCTTTTTCTCGTGATTTCCTTGCACCGAAACTTTATGATGCAAGGGGCTACATGGTGCCTCGAGTTTCCAACAATCTGCAAAAACAAAGAAGAAATTTCCTGATTGCAAGATCGGAGACAAGCAAGCAGTCTCCATCTCCAGTAATCACAATGCTTCATCTAATATTATGCATCCAATTCTCTATATATGACCATACGGTAATCAACCACAAAATGACTATTTCTTTCGTTCAAATTTGATAGCAAAAGAAAAGGTCATTGAGGCATTCAGAAGATTGCAAGCTTGGGAGAAGCATAATCACACTATAATCATCCGCACAAGAATAAACATTCCAAACATAAAACCAAAAATCCCTCCAGTAAATCAAAGCAAGGCACAAGGGAAAGTGACTTAAGGTTTCTGATATTTAAATCAAAGGAACAAGAAAACTTACGGAGGACTGAGGTCGAGGAACGAGAGACGGACTAAGATTCTCCTGATCTACGAAAGAAGCAAAGAACAAGGGAAAGTGATCCTTTTGGCTCGAAGAAGAAGACTCACTCACTGGTGATCAGAGATGAAGACTAGCGATGCTGAGTCTCAACTAAAGAGGCTGAAGAGTAAAGGGCGACAGAGGGTTAGCTTTTTTAAAAAAATATATATATCGGGCCAAACTGGGCCAGTCAAAGGGGTTTTAGCCTATGGCCCGAAGTCTGGTCCAGCCCGAGCAAATTGGTCTGGTCTAGTCTGTATGATATGTTGGAAATTATGCTCTAGGGGCAAGTCATTGTACTTTAAACGTTTATGTTATTTAAGGTATTCTCCTTTAGTTATCATTTCATTTACATCTTTATAGTGATAACTGATCCCTGGATATATCTTATAGATTATCCTAAATGTCCCTGGTCGGCCATTTACGCGGGAGCGAAGATGAAATAAGACCAGTATGACTTTGATGAGGTATGGAGATACGAATCAAAGTCATAGGCACTTGTAAGAGTACAAGGTGATGGACCGACCCACTATGAGAAAGCTGCATGGATTAAGTCATAAGCTTTTCTCATGTATAACCGCGTCACAACGCCCTTTAACCTGAGATCATCATGGATTCCTACATGATGAGTCGTTACTCTTTGACCTAGTCAAAAGTCACCTTTGACGAGTGATGATAAAGGCTTGGATCGGGATCAGTGGTTTTCATGCAGAGGAATGTGAATGGTCAAGATGAAATTTGTCCCTCACATTTGTAGAGAGATAATACTGGGCCCCTTGATGAGTGAGTCTGAGAAATGTATGGCCATACTACGATGGAAATGAGTTTCCATTTCAATTATTAGACTACTCAAGAATCGAGAAAGTAGTGGTCAAGAACAAGAAGTTGACATTATCCATGCCTCATCCTTGACCAAATTATCGCGTGACAAAAGGGACGTGACATGGTTGTACGATAGGTTGTATCGTATCATCAATCCCCATATGTATTGGGTGATCGCAATGTCTTGCTAGAGGCCGCTTGCGACTTGTGGGCTGGTATAGTACTAGCCTACTGCCAATCTCATGTGGGCCTGTAGGGTCGCACACAAGAATAGCCCAACACGAGCAAAAGTGTCCAGATTCATTGAATCTTAGATATGTCTAAGATTTAATGAATACAGTTATTTAATCTAGGATGAATATATATATATAATATATATATATAATTAAATTTGAAATTAATAATGAATATTATTTATAGATGATAATATTATTATATATAGTGTTTAATTTATTTCATAAATTAAATAACTATAATAAATTGAGATATTGTATCTCATATTTAATTTTTGAATAAAGATATAGTATCTCATATTTAATTAAATAAAAAGATATCATATCTCATATTTAATTTATAAAGATAAATTAAATATGTAGGCTTATAATTTGGATTAAATAAATATATTAGATTAGATCTATTTGATAGATTTAATTAATATATTATTTTAATTGAAATTCGAATTTCAAAATTGATTGGATTAATTTTGAATATTTTAATACGGCTTATTAGGGTTTTAGAAACCCTATAATAGATATTGATCTAGTCGTATTAAGTAGACGGATGAATTAGAAAGTCGCGAGAAACCCTAGAGAGAAAATAGAGAGACGCATAATTTGAAGGCGCTAGCATGCTGCCGTCCGTGTTCGACAGCTGTTCGTGTGGATACCAGTAGAGGGAGGGGATTCACAGAGTCTGCTCCTATTGATCGAGTAGGTAGCCTACTAGAGAAAATATGAACGAGACGCTCAGAATTTCGCATAGGTATGATTTCTTTAGCGAACCTTGATTTAAATGCGGTTGAGCGATCCTCAGATGGGATTCGTAAAATTTTTCAATTCCGCTGCGTGTACGGATCGCAACATGATATTGTCCCAAACCAAATTTTTTCAGAGAGACTGGGTCGGGTTGAACTGGACCACCTGGACTGTCGGGTTTTTTTTGGACATCCCTATTTTTAGGTGTAAGTAAACCATTTGATAATTAGTTTGACTTTTTTTGTTGACTGGATGATGCCATGGCTTTCAAAGCAATTGTGTGGGAAAAAAAAACCATGCCGACTGGTTGCAAGTATGAATTAGGAAGAATTAATATCACCATTCCTATCCCTCTGGTCGCCCCTGTAACAACAATGTACCTGGAAATCACAACCTATCCAAAATGGATATATCGCCCTTCGCTCTGCTGAAAATGCCATCGATGACTACCAAATATCCTCCCTACAAAAGTCAGAGGCCTTGCTCAAACTAAAGTTCTTAATGTCGTTGTCGCCTCCAATCCATTAAAATTGAACCGTCGCGGCGTTGTCTGGAGCGAGTACGCATTAGACAACGCGTACCCGCCGTTGCCTCAGAAATAGCCCTATGAAAAATATATCCACATTGGACATGTGTTTTTCACATACAATGTTGTTACATGGGAGAATAGAGGGATAGGGATTAGAGCCGGGAAATCGGGCCGGCCCGTTTAAGCCCTGCTCCTTTAAGGGCCGGGCTTGAAAATTGGAGGTGAGAGGTGAAGTTTGGCCCTGCAGGGCCGAGGGCTTCAACAGACCGGCCCTGTAGGGCTATGGGCCGGCCCGTTAGGACCTTCAATATTTTTTTTATTGGAACATTGAAGTTGGGGTTGGGTAACCCTAAAAAAATTAGTATCCTCAATCCTCATTAGACCTCATTCCTCGTCTAGTCCTCGATCTCAAATTAGTCTCACTCTCAAGTTCTCAACATAGTCCACACTCATAGCTCTCAGCCTCTCAGCTCTCGTGTCTCATCGTCTCACCGACCACCATCCATCGTCACTCACTCCGTCTCTAAATCTCAAGTTCTCAACTCTCCTCAAATCTCAATCTCAACTTTCAATTCTCAATCTCAGTCTCTCACTCACTCTCACCCACTCGTGATTCGCGAATCAGCATCCGCCATCCGCCGTCGAATCAATCTTAGTCCCCGCCACTCTATCGTCAAATCAACCTCAGTCTCTGCTACTCTTACCCAAGGTGCCGACGATCCCTTCCCTTCTGGCCTTTCGATCTACTCCGACGAACTACAAATCCAGAGCGTTCTCATGTTCTTTTCCGTTGAATGAGGTTCGAATGATGCATAGTGTTGATTCACGATTTTTATTTTTTATTATTTGTAGCATTTTTTCTGCTAGTATGGTTTGAGCACTTTTTTCTCTCAAATTCAATTGGTTTACCGACAATACTGGAAATGCTCTTGTTTGTTTTTCTCTTCTATGGAAGTTGAGAAGGCTAGCATGTTTTTCTCTACTCTAGAAACACTCTTGTTTGATTTGCATTTACTTATCAACTTGAGAAGCTGCGAATCTTTCTTCTTCTTTTTTAAGCTGCGAATTTATTACATGTGGCGATGTCGAAAGCCAGGAAACTAGTGGAGATGAGCTCGCATTGGTCTATTTACTGCTCTCTTGTTAATTTAAGTTTTGTGAACTACTTTGATTTTGAAGGTGGAATATCACCTAGAGGGGGGGTGAATAGGTGATCTTGAAATTCTTTCGCTAATTGCTCAAGACCACTTAAAACAGAGATAGAGAGAAGAGCAATGAACACAAGAGATTATACTGGTTCGGTCCAACTCTTGACCTACGTCCAGTCCCAGAAACACTCTGGGATTTCACTATCTCAAACCTTGATTACACACTCAGTAACTCTCGAGTAATCCTCTCACTAGGACTTACTCCTCTTTACAAGTTGTAACCAACTAACCGTGGACACAATTACACACTCGTAAACGAAGGATGATCCTTTCACTCTCGGACTCACTCCCCCTTACAAGTTGTAATTGATACACCCACACTCAAGATACCTCTATCTTGAGACTTGGAACAATTGTAAAACAAATGGTAAGACTCTCTCAGAGTAGATAAATGATAAACACTGAAGCTCAATGATATCTAAAGATATATACGACTATAAATGGATTGCTTTGAATGCTTTGTCTCGTGTATATGTATGTTCCGCCATTGAAGAATTCAAACCTTCGAGTATTTATCTGGTTGAAGCTTTGAGGACCGTTGAAGGATTTGTCATTGAAGTTACCGTTGTGAGCATTCGACCGTTGGGAGGATTTGAACTTGTCTATTGAAGAGTTTGTATTTGCGGGTTGGGAATGTTTCAAGTATCCGCGCATGGCCATAGTTGAATGTATAGTCGTCTCATAGTTTCGCTTGCCCACCATCGAATGTTTGCTTAGTTTCAATTCTTTTCATGTGGTCTCGGATGGGCAATGACTTAAATAATGATTTGAAGCTTTTCCAGTTATGGGTCATCTCGTATCTTGTCGGCTCGTCTTACGATGCTTTCAATGCACTTGACTTGTCGAGTTCAAACATTGCCTACACTCTCTCAGTAAATCACTCAACAAATCATGATTAGTAATTTCATAGGTAATATTGAATGATTTGGAAGAAGATATAATTGAATGATTAAATTATTAGAATCAAGTTGCAGATGTGTCGAGTCTCATCGATATACCAATACTCGGGTATCCATTTTCATATACTCGAGTAGCTTGTGCATAACCATCTCGTCGATGCATCATGCTTGTCGAATTCGAACCTTGAGAAGTAATTGAAAACCAAAGCTTTCATCTTCTGAAATCTCATAATCAAAATGGTTAAGTATGGTTAGAATCAATAATGATAAACAAGAAGACATATTCCATGTTTTCCAAATCAAAGAAAAGTAGACATTCTTGGTGTTCTTCGTCGAATTTGAAACTTGATTATGAATCCGAAAAACAATCGGGGAAGATGATTAATGATATCATAGTTAATGTTGAATGATGTATTGGAAGATATAATCAATTAACTAGATCATTTAAATGAAGTTGCAGATTGATTCATGTTTTTGTCAAATCTTTGGTATTCATTCTCTCGGGCATTCTCAAGAATCGCGAAGGTATACTCAAGAATTGTTCTTCAAATCAGTTCCACCTTCGATCATTCTCGAGAATCACCAAGTGATTCTCGAACCATTCTCGAGAATTGGTTTCCAATTCTCGAGAATCACTTCGTGAAACGGATAACTCGAAGAACATCGGGTGAAGCAATCGTTCATACTCGAGAATCCTTTGCTCATTCTCGAGAACCATTCTCGAGAATTGATTCCTCATTCTCGAGAATCACATGTGCAGAAAGCTTTTCATTCCTCATTCCGATCATTCTCGAGAATTGCTGGTGCATTCTCGAGAACCATTCTCGAGAGTTTAATAATCATTCTCGAGAATTGTTTGCTGCGATGGTGAATTATCGAGAACATAGATTAGCAACCATTTCGAGAACCCTTAATCAATTCTCAAGAATTGATTTACGCACATCGAGAACCATATCGAAGAGATAGCAATTTTGTCAAAACACCCATATACTCATAAATCTCTTCAAACCTTCTTTCCAATGCAAGAAGAGTCGGTCCAAACTTGTTGCATTTCGTTGGTTATCATAGGAAGAATGTATTTGTTCTTAATCAACTCGATTGCAACTTCCTGAACATACTACCAACTTCAAAACATCATAACTCCTTTAATTGATCTTCTTTTTCTGTGTTCTTGATGTTTCGGGAAAGGTATTTGAGTCTAGTTTCCAATGGCACCGATTTCGGCGCAATCCGATTTTTCGTTTGTCGGATACACTCAAATTACCGAAGGTTGGTCTGGACCTGTGACGGTGATTTGTGTTCCAACTTGAGAAAATCATATCTCTCTCTACTGGACTCCTTTGGACTTGATATTTTGTCAAAAGTACGTGTTGGATGTCTAGTTTCATATTCCACTGATTTCGTGTCAATCCGATTCCTGGTTTGTGAGATATTGTCGAATTACAGAGGTCGCCCAAACTGAGCGCGAAACAGAGCTGCTGAAGAATTCTTGAATCCCGACCATTCTCGAGAATCGAATGGCATTCTTGAGAACCATTCTCGAGAATGGGTTTTCAATTCTCGAGAATTGCCTCCAGATTTCACATATTCAGCTGCATTCTCGAGAATTGCTTCAGGAATGGATTACATTCTCGAGAATTGATTCAGGAATACACTTGTAACTCGTTTTCACTCATTTTAACTCCGAATTGACCCGTTCCAACTTCTATATGATCATGGAGACTTCTAGAATCAATCTAAGAGCTTGTATAATGATTTTCTCATTCCATTGAGCAAGTTCTTCTTTCTTTCTTCTCTTCTCTTGATTATTCTTCATCATTAAACTTCACATCTACATTAGATATAAGAATTTGTCAAAGTATAATGTAAATGTAGTGTGCAACCTTTTTGCTCTTAAGAATGGCATCTATATAAGACATCATCAAAACTAATCAAAACCAACATTCTCCCCCTTTTTGATGATGGCAAATACTTTAAGAAAAATATACATGAAAATATATTAGAACACATATTTTTCTTGCCATTCTCTCCCCTTATTTGTCATTAGCAAAAAGTTGAAATAAAGAAGAAATGTTTAGAGAGACAAAGATTAAACCAGATAGAAATGAGTCAAGGAACCGATTTTCTCTCCCGATTGAAAATACTTGATTTTTAATATGATGCAAGTAGAAATGAGTTCTTCATGAAAATATGTTTGAAAACAATTTGGAGAGGCTTTTCAAGAAACTTTCATATTTGAAACATAGAGATATCAAACATGTGCAAAATTTCTACTAAATAAAGAGATAAGGATTAGAAATGCTCATGTAGATTCTCGCAAATGATGAATGATCGATGAAGTCCATTTGCTTGTTGTATGCATTTCGATTGAATCCCGTAGCCTGAGATGAAGTAGTGGTAGACTCTCTTCCTTTATAGCTCAACTTCAACCATCAAGGCATCTTTCCTTAAATTAATATATTCTCCTTGTATTGTGTTAAGGAAAGTCCTAGCACATATCAGAATCTCCTGCTACAAATGTAAAACTTTCTTTGCAAAAGAGATTTGTTAGTGCAATCAAAATATTCCTTCCTATATGATATCTTCAAGGTAAGATAATGAAAGGAAAATATGATATTAACTCATCATCAAAACTAATAGCGAGAAAATGAATGCGAGATGAGTATACTTAAAAGGGTTTTCTTTCAAATAAAAGAGATGAGCCTTTTTTTAAAAAAAAATATAAGAGTACATGAGAATGTGAAGCTCCCCTTAATGAATGCATGATAAAAACATGAAGTTCCCTTTAAAGATACCAAATAATAATGTGACACCAAATGTTATGAGGTGTGGAAATATCCTTGCTCACAACATGGTATCTCAATCTTCAAGATCATTGAAATTGGTATGAAGAAATCACTTATGCTTTTTATGATGATAAATATGTTTAAAGCATAAGAATCATTTTGAAAATGAATGTGCTAAGGCTAAATTTCAAGAGATGGAATGAATGAAATCAAGTTAGCCAAGCATGGTTATAATAGATGTAAAAGAAGATGATGAAAAGGGAAACGGAGAAGGATAAATGAAACGACATTATGTTCGGTCCTTTGAAATTCTCTCGTTTGATGATTCTTGAGAATCTCCAAGTGATTCTCGAGAGCCGTTCTCGAGGAACCGAGGCGTCGATTAAGAGTAAAACGACATTATATCTGCTCGATAATTCTCGAGAATCAACAAATGATTCTCGAGAGCTGTTCTCGAGAATGACACTTCATTCTCGAGAATGATCTCAGAAATGAAGAATAAACCATTCTGCCGAACACACTATTCGCTACGATTCTCGAGAATGCCCGATCCATTCTCGAGAATGATGAGTACGAACATTCTTGAGCATCGAGAATTCCCGATATTTCTCGAGAATGACCCCGTATTCTCGAGAATACTTAAGTTCGGAAATGATCCTCATCTAGCAATTCTCGAGAATGATAACCTCATTCTTGAGAATTATCGCTTTATATCGGCATTTGCAAATGAACCGAACTCGCAAAGACAACAACTAGAAGCTCCCGCACAAATCAAATGTATATGTTGATATGCATTTGACAATTATCATCCTTTGATAGACTCCGTAATTCTAACCACGAGCATCCGCATAAATCAAATGTATATGCTCTTTGGTACCCAATGAATCTTGAGTCCACACATGATTAGACAAGACAACTCTTATGCTCTTAAAGAATTAAATCAAATGACATTTGAGCGAGTATAACAATCGAGAAAAAAAATAGCTTTACCCAATCAAATAAGTTTAATCCAATGAATCAAATAGGGTAACAACTAAATGATACCAAAAATGTTATTTCTCAATGACAGTTTGTAAATATACTTTATGCGAAATGATGTCATTGATGTGAATCTTCGTAATCCATGGATGAGATAAAAATATCAAAAAAAATGAAACATGCAAATTGTTTCAAATCTTGAATGTTCTTTCAAATCGTGATGATGCATTATGAAATCAAAATTCGATGAAAGATTCATTTTTGAAGCATATTTGAAATCAATGCTCATTCTAAAACATGGTGGAAGTTAACGAGTTTAAAGAATATATCGAACATGTTTTGATTTGGAGAACATGTTATACACATAAATTAACATGTTGAAGAAATTGTTCGAAGCAAAAGTCATGGTTAACGGGAATAAATGAGCACAATGACTTTGCTATAATTAAGAGATGATCTTGCCTCTTAGAATTGGATTTAGAAATGTATGAATGGTCAAGGCGGGAATATGAACATACAAGTTGTAGTTACTCAAAATATGGATGGAAACAATGTTGATGTATATGAGTGACAAAATGACTACTAGGATTTATAGATGACGAAGCACATATTCATTAGTCCAATTGACTAGAGCTCTAGTATGTCATCCTAGTAATTTATTCCATATAATGATTAGTGCACTAACATTCAATGCACTATAAAGCTTGGAATATCTTGACTAATAAGAATTTATGCGATGTAGGCATAATACACTGATTGAATCTTTTTATGGGAGATAGACTTGAAACTCATAGATGACCAACTTATTAGACGAATTAAACTGAAGAGTTCAAGTAACACATTGAATTCCAAAGATCAATATGTGAGATGTAGGGAAAATTCAAGCGAGCACAAATTTGAAGCATATCTCGACATTCGGTAAACATTATTAACTTCCAATTTTGAAAACATCAATTGAATGCAATAAAGGCATGAATATTTTTTTCAAATCATATGTATGCATTTTCACAAAACAGAGTGAATGAAATTTGAAACATATTTTAGAAATGTGCACTTCAAAAACATAAACTCAGAAAGTTATGCACAAATTCATTTACGGTCCATTTAGCAATCCAAAATCATTTTGAAAAACATAAAAGATTGATTGCTAATGGAATGCAATGATGGACAAGTATTCATTACCCAAAAATAATATGTAATCATAGTATGAGGTAAGAGTTAGATATCACCATAATTCCTCTTGTCCTTGTTGAAGATTGACATGAATTGATGTAAATAACTTCTTTTTGCTGTTCACCATCAAATCAACCATTGCTTCTTTTGCATACTTGAGACCAATGCTCGAGTATTGTTCTATCAGAAGCATTCTGTAGAGTTGAACTAACATGCCAATACTCGAGTATATACATTCTCATACTCGAGTATCTCTTCTGAATCAGTAGGCGGTAGCTAATCTTTTCTCTCAATACTGAGTATACCTTACCAATACTCAAGTATTGATCTCGAGACACTTAAGCATACTCTAAAGCTCGATAGTACTTCGAGTAAGTTGGCTTATAACTCAAGTATGATTCCAATATATGCAGTTCACGTAGAGGAATTGTCAAATCATTGTATATGGATAAAGAATCATACTATTGAATATTGCAATCCTTTTAATAAATCAATTAAATAGATTTTTGAGAGATATGAAAGTTGATTTTCAAAATGATTTGCAATACTCATTCCTACGGTTCCACAATATAAAACTTCAACAAAATATTACGAGATAATAGCATAGGAAGTTTTACCACCGTATACCTTTTACCTTAGACATTTGGAGGATCGACTTTGCTTACCCACGACGCCTTCTTCTTCATATTTATTTCCATGGGTGTCGCAAAGTTCTCTCGGATGGTATAGACTTCACGAGTCTTCGCTTGACATTTGAGAGGATCTCCTTTTCGGTTCATAAGAAACTTTTAGACTCTTATTCTTCTCTATACGTCTAGGTCCATTCTTTTTTAATCATTACGCACATGTAGAGCACTAGATGGACATCTTGGTACCCATTTATACTTGGGTCCTTCCGGTTAGCTCGAGCCTTAGGGGAAACATAAGTTCCCTTTGGTAGCCATTGATAATTACCAATGTGCTTATCCCTTCTTTTATGAAAACAAGATGATGTGCTATGACCCTTACGATTACAGTAGTTACAAAGAGCAAATGGATTTGAGGTATGAACAGATCTTTGAAAATAGTTCAAATAAGGTTTTCCTCCCATCTTCTTTTTCCCTTTCTTTTTATCAAGAATAGGATTGTAACCAATGCCCGATCGATCATTTGTAAATCTTTGAGCTTTCAAGATTACATTGAGCATTTCACTATCGTTAGTGAACTTCTCAAGTGTTTTCGTAAGATAAATATTTTTTGTTTCAAGAACAGGCATGTTTTGCAAATCACGTTTTCGCAAGATGGAGAAATATCTTTAGCTTGGTTTTCAAGCAATTTGATTTTCTTCTTTGAGATAATGAGTTCTTTCACAACTTTACTATATTCGAATGTAATTCATTATACTTTAAAAGTACCTCATCATAGGTAGGTTCGTAATCACATACCTCATCATTGTTTTCACATTGCTCTTCTTCCTCAACAATTAAGCACATGTTCGCAACTTCTTCTTCCTCCGTTGCTTCATCTCGAGGAGTTATCTTCACATGTAGCGAACACGTATGCCATTTCCAAAGCTTTCCATATCTCCTTGGCGGTAGATAGATTGCAGATTTGGAAATACTCCTTTGACTAAGAGCACTCGGAGCATCGAATTGCTCGCTTTGTTAAGAGTTATTTTCCTTCGTCATCTTCATTGAACTCATCTTTCGCCTTCGGGACATTAATTCTGCCTTCTTCTCTTGTGGGAACATAATCTCCATTCTCTATTACTTGCCAAAGACCATACTCCGTGGCTAACACAAACACTTTGAACTTTGCTTTCCGAATGAATAGTGTTCACCATTGAAGCTAGGCGGTCGATTGATTGAGGCACTGTCAGGTAATATTCCTTCCATAATCTATCTCGGGATGTTAAGCCCAACTGAGAAACCTTTGCTTTGATACCAAATGAAGGTGGAATATCACCTAGAGGGGGGGTGAATAGGTGATCTTGAAATTCTTTCGCTAATTGCTCAAGACCACTTAAAACAGAGATAGAGAGAAGAGCAATGAACACAAGAGATTATACTGGTTCGGTCCAACTCTTGACCTACGTCCAGTCCCCAGAAACACTCTGGGATTTCACTATCTCAAACCTTGATTACACACTCTGTAACTCTCGAGTAATCCTCTCACTAGGACTTACTCCTCTTTACAAGTTGTAACCAACTAACCGTGGACACAATTACACACTCGTAAAACGAAGGATGATCCTTTCACTCTCGGACTCACTCCCCCTTACAAGTTGTAATTGATACACCCACACTCAAGATACCTCTATCTTGAGACTTGGAACGAATTGTAAAACAAATGGTAAGACTCTCTCACGAGTAGATAAATGATAAACACCGAAGCTCAATGATATCTAAAGATATATACGACTATAAATGGATTGCTTTGAATGCTTTGTCTCGTGTATATGTATGTTCCGCCATTGAAGAATTCAAACCTTCGAGTATTTATACCGGTTGAAGCTTTGAGGACCGTTGAAGGATTTGTTTGTTGAAGTTACCGTTGTGAGCATTCGACCGTTGGGAGGATTTGAACTTGTCTATTGAAGAGTTTGTATTTGCCGTTGGGAATGTTTGAAGTATCCGCGCATGGCCATAGTTGAATGTATAGTCGTCTAGCGGTTCGCTTGCCCACCATCGAATGTTTGCTTAGTTTCAATTCTTTTCATGTGGTCTCGGATGGGCAATGACTTAAATAATGATTTGAAGCTTTTCCAAGTTATGGGTCATCTCGTATCTTGTCGGCTCGTCTTACGATGCTTTCAATGCACTTGACTTGTCGAGTTCAAACATTGCCTACACCTCTGTAAATCACTCAACAGTCATGATTAGTAATTTCATAGGTAATATTGAATGATTTGGAAGAAGATATAATTGAATGATTAAATTATTAGAATCAAGTTGCAGATGTGTCGAGTCTACTGATATACCAATACTCGGGTATCCATTTTCATATACTCGAGTAGCTTGTGCATAACCATCTGTCAGATGCATCATGCTTGTCAGAATTCGAACCTTGAGAAGTAATTGAAAACCAAAGCTTTCATCTTCTGAAATCTCATAATCAAAATGGTTAAGTATGGTTAGAATCAATAATGATAAAGACAAGACATATTCCATGTTTTCCAAATCAACGGTAGACATTCTTGGTGTTCTTCGTCGAATTTGAAACTTGATTATGAATCGAAAAACAATCGGGAAGATGATTAATGATATCATAGTTAATGTTGAATGATGTATTGGAAGATATAATCAATTAACTAGATCATTTAAATGAAGTTGCGATTGATTCATGTTTTCTTTGTCAAATCTTTGGTATTCATTCTCTCCGGGCATTCTCAAGAATCGCTGAAGGTATACTCAAGAATTGTTCTTCAAATCAGTTCCACCTTCGATCATTCTCGAGAATCACCAAGTGATTCTCCAGAACCATTCTCGAGAATTGGTTTCCAATTCTCGAGAATCACTTCGTGAAACAGATAACTCAGAAGAACATCAGGTGAAGCAATCGTTCATACTCGAGAATCCTTTGCTCATTCTCGAGAACCATTCTCGAGAATTGATTCCTCATTCTCGAGAATCACATGTAATGTAAAGCTTTTCATTCCTCATTCCCGATCATTCTCGAGAATTGCTTGGTGCATTCTCGAGAACCATTCTCGAGAGTTTAATAATCATTCTCGAGAATTGTTTCTTTGCGATGGTGAATTATCTCGAGAACATAGATTAGCAACCATTCGAGAACCCTTAATCAATTCTCAAGAATTGATTTCGCACATCGAGAACCATATCGAAGAGATAGCAATTTTGTCAAAACACCCATATACTCATAAATCTCTTCAAACCTTCTTTCCAATGCAAGAAGAGTCAGTCCAAACTTGTTGCATTTCGTTGGTTATCATAGGAAGAATGTATTTGTTCTTAATCAACTCGATTGCAACTTCCTGAACATACTACCAACTTCAAAACATCATAACTCCTTTAATTGATCTTCTTTTTCTGTGTTCTTGATGTTTCGGGAAAGGTATTTGAGTCTAGTTTCCAATGGCACCGATTTCGGCGCAATCCGATTTTTCGTTTGTCGATACACTCAAATTACCGAAGGTTGGTCTGGACTGTGACGGTGATTTGTGTTCCAACTTGAGAAAATCATATCTCTCTACTGGACTCCTTTGGACTTGATATTTTGTCAAAAGTACGTGTTGGATGTCTAGTTTCATATTCCACTCGATTTCGTGTCAATCCGATTCCTGGTTTGTGAGATATTGTCGAATTACCGAGGTCGCCCAAACCGAGCGCGAAATGCAGCCTTTGAAGAATTCTTTGAATCCCGACCATTCTCGAGAATCGAATGGCATTCTTGAGAACCATTCTCGAGAATGGGTTTTCAATTCTCGAGAATTGCCTCAGATTTCACATATTCAGTTTGCATTCTCGAGAATTGCTTCAGAATGGATTACATTCTCGAGAATTGATTCAGAATACACTTGTAACTCGTTTTCACTCATTTTAACTCCGAATTGACCCGTTCCAACTTCTATACGATCATCATGGAGACTTCAGAATCAATCTAAGAGCTTGTATAATGATTTTCTCATTCCATTGAGCAAGTTCTTCTTTCTTTCTTCTCTTCTCTTGATTATTCTTCATCATTAAACTTCACATCTACATTAGATATAAGAATTTGTCAAAGTATAATGTAAATGTAGTGTGCAACCTTTTTGCTCTTAAGAATGGCATCTATATAAGACATCATCAAAACTAATCAAAACCAACAGATTTCAAAAGGCTCTGCTTGTTATATATATATATATATATTTATCCAACTGAACGGTGATTCAATTGTTAAACAATAAACATCTGTAATAAATGCATACTTGAGGTTGACTCATATGTAACTTTTGTGTCTTTATACTTCTAGTATGTAATAGCGAATAATAGGTAAAATACTACTCTCTCCATCTCTCTGTTTTATAGCATGAGATACATTCTTATTCTAAAACTTATATAGCACTAAATGGCTTTATTTTCTTTCTTTATTGTGTATGGGTTGGAAAAGATGAAGCTGCAATTCAAAATTGCCCTTGCTTTTGGTATTAGCTTGTTCTGGATTCAGTCCTCATTCTGTGGTTAGTTATGAATTTTTCTGGAACTTTGCGGATGACAACCACAAATATTTAAAATCATGGGATGCTTGCTAGTTTCTGATATTGTCATGAAGTTCAGTGCTATGTATACTTGTGATACCAAATTGTTGATCTTATGATGTCAGAACTTTTTGGATTCATTTTGCTTTCATTGTTTTGGTTATGTCACTTTTGTTAAGACTTCATGAAATTTTGATTTAAGTATACTGTATTGTTGATCTTTGATGCAGCCTAATGTCTTTGTTGGATGATTGTGTTGTTTGGATATTAATGTTGACAACATTTATTTGATAAATTAAAACTTTAATTGTTGTAATTTACTAATTATATTTCTTTGAAAAAAATAGGAGGAAAATAGTTAAAATTTGGAAAAGTAACTTTCGGGTCCTAGAGGGCTAGCCATGGCCCTGGTGCTCTCAGGCCAGGCTTTGAAAAACATTTTTTTAACCCCAGGCCCTGTTAGGCCCCGACCCTGATTCCCAACTCTAATAAGGTGGTGATATTAATTCTTCTCAACTCAGACTTGCGACCAGTCGGCATGTTTTTTTTTCACACAGTTCTTTTGAAAGTCACGTCATCGTCTAGTCAGCAAAAAAAGTCAAACTAACGGTCAAATGATATTCTTACACCTAAAAAAACACTTGCTATTGGACGCTCTTTTAGTCAAACCACATGTGTATTTTTACACCTTAAAAGTCATGTCATCATCTAATCAACAAAAAAATCAAACTTAACGATCAAACAATATTTTTGCACATAGTTTGTAACCATGTAATCAGTTCTACATTTTTAAAAAACACTTGAAGTTGATTGCTGCTCCTCGGATAAAACATATATGCATTTTTACACATTAACCATTAAATCTATTGAGCTAGAGGACCGCAGTGGACGGAGTCAACGCCAAACAATGAGCCTACAAAATCATCTCCCTTGGACACACAAGTCTCACCATCGCTTTCAAGCCCCCATATGGACCAAAACGGCCGTATCGGTCCTATCACAGGCCGCACAGCATTCCAGTGGTGTGGTGGTCATTTCCACCATCCCTCCGGCTTTTTTAAAATAGGCATGGTCCGCCCCGGCCCAACCGACACGGCCTTCCCCACCTCAAAAATCACTTGCCTGCGCACAAAGTGCGCATGTTAGCTGTCTCCTTCCACAATCATGTCCTCTGGTCTCCTTCCACAATCATGTCCTCACCACTGGTCACAGAGTGAACCACAGAGAGAAGAAGCCAATCAAACCAAAACCAAAAACCATGCCATTATTATTAATATTATTTATTATTTATTGGGGTTATTATTGATACTTATTACTTATAATTAATGGCATGGCTTGGCTTAACCTACGCTTTGGAGGTCAGGTCACCCCGCACTGCTCGTCTATACTGAAAGTACTCACCACTGCCTTAAATGGATCTGTATGCTCTCTGTTTCACTTCTTCTTAGCTTCTTCTCTTCTCTCCTTTATGCCATTTTCGATGCTCGCTCTTCATATTGCCTCGAATCCTTCCTTGATCCGTGTTCTTCAGCTGCTTGGTGTTTGAGGTGATTCATGGTGTGTTTTTTTATCTTTTTTACTTGATCATGAATCCTCTTTGCTGCATTGCTCCCGTTTCGATCGATCGGGACCGGGCCAACCCTGTTGTGCTCAAATCACCTGCTCAGTGTCAGTTAGGTGTGGATGCATCTGTGAAAACTGTTAACTATGGTTCGAAACCCAGCTTTTCTACTGTTGATTCGTCGCTTGGTTCTGATTCCAACAAAGCGTCGTTCACTTCGAATCACGATGAGGAGGAGGTGGTGGTGGTCAATGAAGCTAGAGATTGCAAGATGTTCAGTGGCACTGTAGCTGGGATTTTGTACAAGTGGGTGAATTATGGTAAGGGTTGGAGGTCCAGGTGGTTCATGCTTGAAGATGGGGTGCTTTCTTATTACAAGATTCATGGTCCTGATAAGATTTGGATAAGTCCGGCTAGAGATAGGAGCATCAGGGTGATTGGTGAGGAGTCATCTAAATACATGAAGAAAGCAAATTGGAATCTAAATCGGCAAGGGGGCGCTAACAAGCAATGCAAACCCTTCGGTGAGATACATTTGAAGGTTTGTTCTTATGTTTTTACATGCAGGCATGTTTTATGTCTGTAGCATCTTTATCTTGTGTATAATTTGTAATCGCAAGCTTTTGATGCCCCTTTTCTTGTATAATCTCTTAGAACAAGAATTGGAATGCCTTTGAGATGTCTGCATTGTCTATTAGCATATACGACAGGAACTCTATAAAAGTGTTGATAATGTTTTAAACTGGATAAAATATGTATAATGGAAAGTCATTCCCATTCAATTGTTTTCTAAAGAAGTCCTCAGCTAGTCTCTTCCTTTCCTTTCCTTTGTCTTTTTTCCCCGTAGTCTTGTTTAATTTTTGGGTTCGTTTCTATTAGAAATTTCTGAAACTCCTGGAGTTGATCTAAATTACTTCTTTGCTTTTTATTGGTGAAATGAACAACATTATGTCCGTTTAGCTGGGCCATACCGCTAGATAATTGTAAGAAGGACGTATGGGGTGGGCAGTCCGCAGTTGTTAGGCCAGAGAATTAGCGCATCAATTACTTTTGAAGTTTCTTCAGGCGAAAGATTCTGTCACATGCATATAATTTCAGATATATAATTTCAACTGCCAAATTATGCAGTACATGAATAATCTGTTGCTGGTGAGCATGTGTACTGATATTTACAGCACTTTGGTATGTTAAATGTAAATTGAATTATATTTGAACAATATGCCAGAAAATATATACATGCTATATTCTTGTACACCAATTTGGCAGTGTATGCATTTGAAATTTATAGAATGGTCCTGAATGATGTTTTAAATTGACTAATTATTTTCTGTATTTGAAATATATTGCTATTCGTCTTATATCTGTCATTCTTTAAACCTCATGATTTTTCAACAACTTAAAACTTATTGGATCATGTCTTTCCCTAGTGAAATTGACAAATGCAAAGGTATTTGGGAACTTGTGGTGTACATTGGACAAACCATGCATTGAAAGATGCTATGGAATGTGGATGTGTCATTATGATATCAACTTTTCATGCTTGTTTTTTCCTTTGACTGATAAAGCTTAACTACTCTCATTCACAGGTTTCTTCAGTTCGTGCCAGCAAGTCTGATGACAAGCGACTTTCCATATTTACTGGCACAAAAACTCTGCACTTGCGTTGTATATCTAGAGAAGACAGAGCTATGTGGATTGAAGCTCTGCAGTCTGCAAAAGATCTTTTCCCTAGATCTCTAACAAGCAGTGATCTTGCTACCTCAGAAGATATTGTGGTTTCGACAGAAAAATTGCGATCTCGATTATCACAAGAAGGCATATCTGAAGCAATTATTAAAGACTGTGAATCAATTATGCTTGCAGAAGTCTCTTACCTTCAAGACCGCCTGAAATTTCTTCATCAAAAACACGTGATGTTGCTGGACACATTAAAACAGCTAGAGGTATTCATCTTTCCTTCTAAACTCATCCTCAAGCAGTACATCTACTTGATAAGCCTCAACGTTAAGGATGCTTATCAAGCAATATGATTATTTTAATATGGAAGCAGTTAGTTTTATTTAGTTTCTGCCTTTGTCAAGCATTGGTTTTTCTATATTCTTCTTGTAATGGAATATATCATAATGTTGTATTATTCATGATAAATGTATATGTATTTATACAAGAGAGAGGAGCCCCTATACATAATGGCTCTTAATGTAGGATCCCTAATTATATGGGATTTGATTACAATCCCATGATTACATACATTTACATTAAAGCGTATATATTATTTCCTAACATATTTCCTAACACTCCCCCTCAAGTTGGAGCATAGATATTGATCAAGCCCAACTTGTTACAAAGATAGTCAACCCGAGTTCCATTTAACGCCTTGGTCAGAAGGTCACCCAATTGGTCACTAGACCGCACATGCCCGGTAGAAATAAAGTTTTCCTTGATCTTATCGCGTACAAAGTGACAAAGTCAATCTCGATGTGTTTCGTACGTTCATGAAACACGAGTTGGAGGCTATGTGTAGAGTAGCAGCTTTATTATCACACCACAACTTCGAGCTTAATGACGTGGCAAGACCAACTTTCTTCATTAATTGGTGAATCCACACAATTTCCCCGCACCGATTGAGACATGGCTCGATACTCGCCACGCACTTGACTTAGAAACCACGGCTTGCTTCTTACTCCTCCATGATACTAAATTTCCGCCAACAAACACACAATATCCCGTGGTGGATCTTCCGGTAGCCTTCGAACCCGCATGATCTCGCATCACAAAAACATTCAATCTTGTTGTGGCCATGATTTGTATAGAGTACACCACGACCAAAGTGAGCCCTTCAAATAATGTAAGACATGTTCCAAAGCTTCCCACCGAGCAACGGTTGGTGCGATCATGAATTGACTAAGCACACTAATTGGAAAGGTCACATCGGGGCGAGTTACCGTAAGATAGTTCAATTTCCCAATTAGCTTACGATATCTCTCAGGATAGGCAAATGGTTTGATCTTCTCTGGGTCAATTTTCTTTTGTACATCCTCAGGTAGCTCTTCAAATGGTATGCGATCATCAATGTCCAAGAAGGGATTAGGAATCATGGGAAAGCTACTCGGTGTTGCCCCGAATTTCCCGGCTTCTTTTAACAGATCAAGAACATACTTCCTCTGAGTCAGAAGGATGCCTTTCTTGCTTCTCATAACCTCTATCCCAAGGAAGTACTTTAAAGGACCCAAATCCTTTGTTTGTAAATGAGAATTGAGAAAGGCCTTAAGTGATGAGATCCCCGAAGCATTGCTACCCGTAATAAGAATATCATCAACATATACCACTAACAGAATCATCCCAAAGATCTCGCTCCGCGATAAAAAATGTAATGGTCACACTTCCTCCGACCGAGACCAAACTTCTTAACCACGAGCTAAATCTGTCAAACCAAGCACGAGGGCTTTGCTTCAAGCCATACAAAGACTTTTGCAGATAGCATACCTTCCCACGCTCCCCCTGAGCAACAAAACCAGGTGGTTGCTCCATGTATACTTCCTCAAGAAGGTCACCATTCAAGAATGCATTCTTGACATCTAGCTGATGAAGATCTCAACCATAATTGGCTGCCATAGAAATAAAGAGGCGAACAGAGGACAGCTTTGCCACAGGAGAGAAGACGTCTGGGTGGTGCGTGAGATACCACGCGCAGGCGAAACGGACGGCGGACGGTGGGGTTCCGCCGATCGGGACCTCCTGAGCACGGTGGTCCGACACGTGTTGGCCAAATTGCAGCGGAAGAAGGAACCCTAATTCTCTCTCTCACTCACTGTGTTCATCGCAAGGACAAAATTTCACAGCGGAAAAAAAAAGAACAAAAAAAAAAGCAGAACCTAATTGGCTCTGATACCATGTAATGGAATATATCAGAATGTTGTATTATTCATGATAAACGTATATGTATGTATACAAGAGAGAGGAGCTCCTATACATAATGGCTCTTAATGTAGGATCCCTAATTATATGGGATTTGATTACAATCCCATGATTACATACATTTACATTAAAGCGTATATATTATTTCCTAACATATTTAACGCTACCTAAATTCTCAGCTATCACCTTGAGTACTGATATATGCATGTTCTACGATCAGTTACTGTTTTTCCTTATTATTTCACTGCAAGAATTGAAATTTTATTCTTTAAAAATTCATGTAGACTGAGAAAATAGAGTTGGAAGCTACTGTGGTGGATGAAACAAAGGAACGTGAGTCATATTGTGGGCAAGGGAATAGAAGATTTAGTGGTAAGTCTTATATCTATCTCCCTTTATTATCTCTCTTTTTTTTTTTGGCCTTGAACCAACTTTGAAATATGCACATTGGACTGATGTCAATTTGAATTTCAGTTTAGATGATTATGTCCAGTACCTGATCATAATGCTTCCATACAAGTAAAAAATGTATGTTATAATGCTTCAAGATCAAACTGCTTTTGGTCATTTGAAAGCACTTATTACATCCTAGAAAAACCCAAAATGAAAAGTTCAATTAAACATTGACCTCAAAGGGCTTGTATATCTTTTAGGAATAATTAGGGAGTTGACAAATTATCCTTAATCCTGTAGTAGTAAACTGGTTTGCTTTGGTCTGTATGGTGTCAATCTACTTATTCTTTTTCTTCCATGTCTCAGATTTCTATTCCGTCATGTCAGAAGGGAGTGCTTCTGATTCTGTAGCAGATAATGAAAGCCAGGATGGAGGGGATGTTGAAACAGATGATGATGATGGAACATATTTTGACACAAACGAGTTTCTGTCTTCAGATGCTTTGAGAAGTGCATCCTACCGAAATAGGGAAGGTGTGGGAAATTCTTGTATATATGACAGAGATTCTTTCTCTACTGATGGCTTCCACGGGCTTGAGAAGAGAATTAAAGATGTAAAATATCCATATGTCAAAAGAAGGGATAATTTACCAGAACCAAAAGAAAAAGATAAGCCTGTTGGGTTGTGGTCAATTATTAAAGACAATATTGGGAAAGATCTTTCTGGAGTTTGTCTTCCTGTTTATTTTAATGAGCCTCTCTCTTCATTGCAAAAGTGCTTTGAAGACTTGGAGTATTCATACTTGGTTGATAGAGCGTTGGAGTGGGGAAAGCAGGTCAGTTCCTATTGGTGCTTTCTCTTGTAATTGTTTTAAAGCATGATCATTTGGTTTCATTTTGTCATGGTAGTTATAGTTGGTTGAATTTGAGGAAATGCTGGTTGCATAGATGTCAATATTGAATATAGCTTGACAATTTTCCATCAACCAACTCGTTTATTTGTCATAGTTTTTGTCAGTCATTCATCTAGCAGTCAGACCTGTCAAATGTATTTTTGAATTGATTAGCCAAGGTTTTTCCATTAGGCTCCATGCATTGATCTCCACTTCGGTCACTGAAATATAGTCTATTATTTTACTAATTCACTCTCTGTAACCACTGTCAAACGCTGTTTATAGATACAGAGGAAAAAGAAATGTTATAATATTCTTGTATCTAGGATTATAAAAATTGTCAGCCAAACTACCCCTTCAAACAAAGGACTTTACAATATTTGCTGTGTTATAATCGTTTGTCCTTTTACAAAACTCGTTTATAGCTTTAAAGTGTCAGGTACAAAATGATAGATACGTCATCTCATGTATGTTCAAGAATGTTCTCTTAATTTTTCTTGTTAATAGTTTTATACGTCAGGTTTTTTCTTATTTTTTTTTTAAAAAAGTTAGCTTTGGTATGTGTAATAACTAATAAAAGCCTACTAGGATCAAAAAGTAGTTTTGTTCTGCTGTATTTGGTTGTTAACTTCCCTTAGAGACTCTGCAATGGTAGAAGTTGCCATTGAAGCACATTATCATATCTAATTAAGCATGCAAATGATTCTGTTCCTAAAGATTTTTAACTAAAAACCTAGTTATGTATTGCTTGAACCAATGATCTCTAGAGTAAGTTGACTCTACAGCCATGTCACAAATCAGTTTTAAAGGCTTTAGCTGATGGGTCTAAGGTTAACAATAGGCTCTAATCATGAATCTTATGAGATGCTGGCTCTATATTTAAACTAAGTTTATCTAGTCTAGTGCCTCTTATGAATTTGATGAGGAGTGTGGTATCATCAAGTTTACTGGCAAAGGTTTTGGGTTTAGGGTTTCACCAAAAAAACTTTTACTGGCAAAGGTAGATGGTGCAATGTTTTCTGGTTTGTGTCATTTTTTGCATTTCTTTTTTAATAAATGGGTATTGTTTGAAAAGTATGACATGAATCAGCATTTTGCATTTTGCAGGGGAATGATTTGATGAGAATTCTAAATATTGCGGCTTTTGCTGTGTCTGGCTATGCTTCAACAGAAGGTCGACAGTGTAAACCATTTAATCCTCTACTTGGGGAGACTTATGAAGCTGACTATCCAGATAAAGGACTTAGGTTTTTTGCTGAAAAGGTAACTGTTGTTACTCTCTACTTTCATGGGGTATCAAGGTTAATTGGTTGGAATGACACCACAAGGATTAACTTGTCATTTTGTTGTCTTCTCATGTTCCATGACACACACACACACACACACACACATACATATATATATATATGATACACTGCCAATTCGTTTCAGGTTAGTCATCATCCTATGGTTGTTGCTTGTCACTGTGAAGGAAGAGGATGGAAATTCTGGGCAGATTCCAATTTGAAAGGCAAGTTCTGGGGACGTTCTATCCAGCTAGATCCTGTGGGTGTCCTCACCCTTCAGTTTGAAGATGGTGAAACATTTCAATGGAGCAAGGTCACCACTTCAATATACAATATCATACTTGGAAAAATTTATTGTGATCATTATGGGAGCATGCGCATCAAAGGCAGTGGCAACTACTCCTGCAAGCTCAAGTTCAAAGAGCAGTCTATAATTGACCGAAATCCACATCAGGTATTTGAATTTTTACTGGTTGGATAACTAGTGATATAATTGCTAATTATTGTATACACAACTAAAATAAATAATCAATTCAAAATAATTACTTCTAGAAGTACTACATAATAACAAAATAACAACTGCTATCATAATTATTGTTTTAATTTGGTTGTTGTCTGCTCTCCTCTATTTATGAGATCCAACCAATGGGATTATAGGTGAAGTGTCCTTCATTTTCGTTTTCTTTTCATTAAAAAATCAAATATACTTTTGTTGAAATATATTAATTGACTCTACCAATCAGGCTGTATTTTATTGTTGAAATATATTAATTGCCTCTACCAATCAACCAGTATTGTACAATTTATGCTCAAAATATCACATGTCGAGCATTATTGTCCAAGCTGATATACTTTTACTACTTTTGGAAAAAAAAAAAAAAGTAATGCGTGGATCATTTAAAGGAAATTATTAAACAGCCATATTAGCAGCATAAATGGATGGTTACTTTTTTCTCCTTTTTAATAGTAAGACCGAACAAATTTTTAATTGTATATATCAGGTCCATGGGTTTGTTCAAGACAATAGAACTGGAGAGAAGGTAGCAATGTTAATTGGGAAGTGGGACGGGGCTATGTACTATGTCCTCGGGGATCCAACCACAAAGCCTAAAGGATATGATCCAATGACAGAAGCTGTATTAATATGGGAAAGGGACCCCTACATTACTAAGACAAGATACAACCTCTCTCCTTTTGCAATATCATTGAATGAAATAACACCTGGTTTATTGGAGAAGTTGCCTCCAACTGATTCTAGGCTGAGACCAGATCAAAGGCATCTAGAAAATGGAGAATACGAGTTGGCAAATGCAGAGAAACTAAGACTTGAACAATTGCAGAGACAGGTATTTCATCCAAAGCTGTTCCTGGCTTTTAATCCATTCATCAAGCCAGATAGTGGATTTCAATCTGCTCCAACAATAGAGAATTCTACGGGGGGCTTAAATTTTTTGTTGTCATGAACTTGTTTGTGACTTTTTATCCAAAAAAAAAAAAAAAAACTTTTTGTGACTAATTTTGATTTTCCTAATGCAGGCAAGAAAGATGCAGGAAAGAGGGTGGCAGCCAAGGTGGTTCCAGAAAGACGAGGATGGTTCTTACAGATATGTCGGCGGCTATTGGGAAGTGAGAGAGAAAAAGAATTGGGAGGGGATTCCTGATATATTTGGGCAGTCATGTGATTTTCCTTCCTGTTCTGAAGAGATTCTATCCTAGAGTGCTTTGAAATTGGTTTTTATTCTTCTAGTCAGAGGTCCCTTCTGCTGTTTGTTAAATGTGAGTTTGATCGTAGCTTGTAAGTTATTAATATCCTCCATGTGTTTGCTTCATATGGTTTCTTGGCCCTACCTGCCTGTGGTCTTTTATGGCCCTATGTGAGAAATCCTAACATCGCAGACATCGAAGCACTTATCCTCGGATACTGCAGATTCTTCTATGCGCTTAACAATTCCGACTTAGTCAGAACTCAGAACCTTCTAAGTCAACCATCAGACGTTGACTTGCCGAAGAAATTCATGTTGTGACACATCACACATCTTTCATACTGTCTGACACTCGTTAATGATTTAGCTGCGCGCTGAGATTCCAGGATAACTTCATCCTTTGTGCCTATGTAATATTACAATGTTTATCTTGGTAAAAATTATACTTACATGCTTCATATAGAAGTTCAGGGGAAAAAAATGACCCATGTTTTTTTTTAGTATATTCTACCTGTTACGGTCTGACATAACGGCCAAAATGCTTAGGTGGCCCAATATGAAATATATCATGTATTTCGTATATCCCTACGATCATGGAAAATCTATCATATCTACAATAAAGAGATATGATAGATCATGCAGTTACGATATCAATGCATACCATATAAATACAAGGGCATAAACCTAAGGTGCACACGTTCAAACTAAAACCTAGTAATTTCAATATCATCACAGACATCCCCACTGACACATTCCCCATCCCCCTTTGAGGCGAATAGTCTATAGTGTGCAGTGATCCTGTCTCCTCGAGGATATCTGTCTCATAGGTATCCTGGTGGAGTACATTGATCCAATATTAAAATACTAGCCCATCAGGCTAAACATCTGGTTCCACACCAGAACATTGGCGCCGACTGTGGGGACCGTAAATTTCGATCCCCGTGACCACCGATGGCCAACACCAGAAGTTGCAGTCGGACTACTCACCCTGGAAATCCACAGCAGGTTGAGGCTACGCAAAATAATCAGGCTCCACGGCCACCGGAGGAAGTTCAGGAGAGGAATGTTTCAGATACGGCATCCTCCCCTCCTATAGTCCCCAAAACTCAAAATTTAGCTGCGACCGAGGTCTCGGTTCAGAATCCCGACGTCATCCTCCCGCGTAAAACACAGGAGTCAATTCCCGAGACGCATGGAGAATAATGAAAAGCGCAATAACCTCCAACGCCAGGAAGATCTCAGAATAATGCAGCAGATAATGGAGGAACGATTTAACAAATTTGAGAAGTTAGTCGAAAAAAGGGACCGAGAAGACTCGCTGGAAGAACCAGAAAGGACACCTCCAGAGACAAATAGTCCGTCTCCCAGTAGACAGATGAGGCCAAAGCGTCGGGATACGAGTCGGGCTTTTCTAAGAGCTGGTTCGCATCGAGCTCGACTGTCAGCGTCGGAGGTAAAAAAGTTACGCCTGGAAAAGATCGCACAAGCCGAAGATCGACATATGGAAAGAACAGCCCGGCCTTGGGGATCTCCCGAGGAGTACAAGATGAAGTACTTGACCGATTTCAACCGGGGTCCTTTCTCGGAGGAAATTGCAACCGCACCTTATCCAAAACGTTTGGATCTCACGCATCTCCCGAAGTATGATGGGACTCAGGACCCACGTGTCCACCTCGACACATTCGAGCTGGGCATGTTCGTTCGATTAATTAAAGGCCCGGTCATCTCACGAATTTTCGCGGCAACGTTAACAGGACAGGCCCAGAGATGGCTCCATACTTTGCCCGCCGATTCAATACACCATTTTGAAGATCTCGGGCGGAAATTTGAGTTGAATTTCGCGACAAGTAAGAAGCAGCCGAAGTCTCAGTTTACTTTGAGCAAAATCAAGCAGAAAAGGGGGGGGGGAGACCCTCCAGAAATATTTGGATCGATTCAAAGAAGTGGCTTTACAAGTACGCTCATTCCCGGAAGACGTCCATGTACATTGCATTATAGATGGCCTGGATCCCTCGTCCCGGTTGGCTAAGAATATCTTTAAGAACCGAGTACATACGCTCACCGAATTCCATACCCGAGCAAAGTAGTATTTGGACGTGGAACAGATGGAGATCGCCAATGCTGTCGGGACTGAGAAGCGGGGAAATATATCGCCTGAGGTTAAGGGTCAACCGCGAAAGCCAAAGGCCGAGGTTATTCAGCGTGCTTGGAACCGAGATCCACGCACTCAAGAAGGAAGACTTGAAGGAAAAGCACGATATGAAAGATACACCCCATTAAACGCACCCCGTTCCCAGATTTGGAAAGAGGTGGCCCATACCGAGATGAAAAGAATGGAGAGACCTCGCCCTCCCAGAATCCGCCCTACAACTGATGAATCCAGGTTTTGTGCGTTCCACGATGGACCGGGGCACACTACGGATCAGTGTTTTGAACTCCGGACGCCATCGAACGATTCATCAGAGAGGGCAAACTACGCCAATATGTGATACAAACCCAGGGGCGTAAAAGTTAAAAACGTAAGCAAGGAGGCCGAAGCAGAAGTCCGACCGTCAACCCAAAGAAAGACGAGAAGCGCCGAAAGTCGGCCGACGAGGGAGATGAGTTCCCATAAGCCCAATTCCACTGCAATGTTGTCAGCGGAGGTTTTGGTGGGGGAGGAGACACTATGAGCCAGCGCAAGAAATATTTGAGGGAAGTACTTTCTGTAAGGAATCTCCCAAAGTTTAAGGATGATCCAACCAAACCGACACCGCCCCCATTAGTCTTTACCACTAAAGAACTAAAAGACGTGGTGCCGGGACACCAGGATGGATTGGTTATTACAGCAACCGTGGCTCAATGCCTTGTGAAAAGGGTTTTTGTCGATGCAGGGAGCTCGGCAGACATTATTAGCTGGGATGCCTATAAGAGGATGAATATGGATGCAGAAGATTTAAAACTGTGCAAAACAACCCTTATAGGTTTCAACGGGGAACATTCACCTCCCAAAGGATACATCGACCTAAGACTAACCTTAGGAACCAGGGAGGCGTTCAAGTCCGAACGGGTAAGGTTCATAGTCGCTGATTTCCCCTCCCCGTACAATATTATACTCGGCCGGCCAACCATCCATAGTTGGGATATGATAGTATCCATGAAGCACCAGAGGCTGAAGAAGGTAAACAACAAAAATAAGGTCGTGGTTGTTAAGGGAGATCAGAAGGAATCCCGTCAATGTTATTTCGAGACAATCCGAGATGGAGAAGGGGGACCATCATCCCCACCTCGAATTCTAAGAGGCGAACAAATCTTGAATGCCGAACACCACAGAAGAGACAGACGACCTGTTAGCATGGTAGAGCTCGACCTAAGGGACGAGCCCGAAATCCCACGTCCAGAACCAGAAGGCGAGTTAGAAGAACTAATTCTCGGAGGAAATCCTTCAAAAACAACGAAGATCAGAGGAGCAATGAATTAGGATCTAAAGGATTGGTTGATCAAATTCCTAAGACAGAATCAAGATGTATTCGCGTGGACGTCATCCGAAGTCCCAGGTATCGATCCTAACTTTTGCTGTCATAGGCTGGCTATCCAGCCGGGGTTCAAACCAGTGGCACAGAAAAAGAGAAATATCAGGGCCGACAGGCGGAAGGCGTTGGAGCAACACGTGGAGGAACTCCTGGAAGCCGGGTTCATCAAGGAAATACAGTACACTACGTGGCTTTCCAACATAGTTATAGTAAAAAAGCCAAGCGGAAAATGGAGAGTATGCACGGATTACACCAATTTAAATAAAGCATGCCCAAAAGATTCATACCCGATGCCTAACATAGATCAGTTGGTCGACAACTCGTCGAGCTTTCAATTGTTATCCTTCATGGACGCATATTCCGGTTACAACCAAATACCCATGCATCCGAGTGATCAAGAGAAGATAGCTTTCATGACTGACAAGGCCAACTACTGCTACAACGTGATGCCCTTTGGTCTAAAGAATGCTGGGGCAACTTACCAACGGATGATGAACAAGGTGTTCGTTGATCAGATTGGGCAAAACATCAAGGTATACATTGACAATATGATTGTAAAAACAAAGGACCCGCAAAACCATGTCCGTGATCTAGAGCAGACATTTAATAAGTTGAGAAGGTTTCAGATTCGATTGAACCCGGCCAAATGTGCATTTGGAGTCCCAGCTGGGAAGTTCCTGGGCTTTATGTTAACAAACCGAGGAATTGAAGCCAATTCGGATAAATGCAAGGCTGTCCTCGATATGCAGTCACCGAGGACGAGGAAGGAGGTGCAGCAGCTAACTGATAATTGAATATTTTATACACTTCTTTTTATCTCTTGATTAATAATTTAGGACTTTTTAGTTAATAAATAATGGCTTTTATACTTATTTGGGCTTTGGGCCTTTGATTATATTTTAGCCATTTTTATTAATAAAATTCCAGTTTTACATAGCTTCACTAATCTTACCATAACTCTTGAACCAGACATCGGATTTGCCTCATTTTTGTTTCATATTTCAGATGATTCAGAGTGCTACAATTGTTATGAAGACATGAAGGGCAAATTCGGACAAGAAGTCGGTCGATTTTGAAGCCAAAGTCAGATGTTTTATTTGGGCTCGAATTTGTGACTAAAGCCCATTCTCGTATTATTTTCTCGTTTTGGGCCTGGATTATTGATTGGAGCCCCATTTCGTTTTTCATCTTAGGTTAAGTAAGGCAGCAGCCACAAACAATATCATTCACGTTTTTATTCCGTTTTGTGGATCAAAATAGAGGTTTTCGATTCTCCGAAATGTTCTTCGTGTTCTTAAATCTGTTCTTCGATTTTCCCTGCCATGTTCGGCTAAACCTTACGTGGTTAACCCAACGTTGAGGATTCCATGATTCATCCAGAGAACTCGTACTTAATCGGTAACTTTACTCGTTTCGTTTTCATCTTATCGGATCCGATTTTGGAAATAGTTCGAATATTAGATTTAATATTCGGTTTGGTTCATCAAGGACCGAGTTCGAACTAGGTTAGAGTGTTCTTTGTGCGATTGCACGGTGAGACGCACTTGTTCGGATGATTCTAGACGATCGTCTAGTTGAGGGATTTCTCGGACGAACGCAGAGATTTCGGTTCGTCGAGCCAAACGCGAGTTCATTTATATTTCGTTCAATGAAGGAAGTTTCGGAATCTAAACGTTGGGTTGATCGTTTTAATCTATTTCAATCTCGTTTTTATCATTTCTCGCATATTTCAGATCTGTTTCGATTTGATTTCGTTTTAATCTGTTTCAAATCAAAAACCCCCAATTTTATTGTTGTTGTTTTTTTGTTCTTTGATTTAAACCCACCGCAAATTCCTTGAGAGAAACGACCCAGGTTACATTATACTGCAAATCCTTTCTAATCTGGTTATTTTGTGAGATGACGGAAAATCTCTATCACTAACCGGCCGCCTAGCGGCGCTGACCAGGTTTCTACCAAGATCAGCCGAGAACGCGCTCCCATTTTTTAGGTTGCTAAAGAAGGAAACACAAGGAGGATGGAACACGGAATGTGAGACAACATTTGAAAAGATCAAACTTTGTTTGGCAACCCCACCAGTCCTATCAAAACCTGACCCGGGTGAGTCTTTGTTTTTATAATAGTGAGTGCGGCCCTAGTGAGAGAGACCGAGGCAGGCCAGTCCCCGGTTTATTTTGTCAGTAAGGCGTTACAGAGCTCGGAATTGTGATATCAGAAGCTGGAAAAAGTGGCTTTCGCCTTGCTTATCTCGGCAAGAAGACTGAGACCTTACTTCCAGGGGCACCGTATTATTGTCCGAACAAGCCAGCCGCTCCGGCAGCTATAACACAAACCAGACTTGGTAGGGAGAATGACTAGTTGGGTCGTCCAGCTATCAGAATTCGACATCTCGTACGAGGCCCGACATTCAATCAAATCCCAACCATTGGCAGATTTCGTCAGAGAACTCACCTTGACGGGCAGAACAGATGACGTTCAAAACAAAGTATGGAAGGTATATGTGGATGGTTCTTCGAATGCAAAGGGTAGCGGAGCCGGAATCATAGTTGAAAGCCCAGAAGGTAATTCCATTGAACATTCCCTCCAATTGAAGTTTCCGACCTCGAATAACCAGGCCGAATATGAAGCTCTACTGGCCGGATTATTGCAAGCCCGAGAACATGGAGCGCAGAAAGTAAGGATTTTCACCGACACGCAGCTGGTAGCCGCACAGATAGAGGGCAGTTATCAGACGAAAGGTTCGTTATTGGCTAAGTATCTCAATAAAGCAAAGGAGGTGATCTCCGACTTCGACGAGGTTATAATCACCCACATCCCAAGAGAAGAAAACACCCGAGCCGACATCCTATCGAAACACGCCAGTACCAAGGGCCCGGGAAGCTTCCGAACCGTCATCCAGCAAAATCTATCTGAGCCGAGTTGCGTCATGACTATATCGGCTGCTACGGATTGGAGGAGACCGATTGAAGATTACCTTGAAAAAGGAATTATACCGACGGACTCAGTCGAGGCAAAGAAGTTAATACGGGAAGCCGCCGTCTACACAATGATCGATGACCAGCTATACCGGAAAGGTTTACACTCTCCAATGATGAGATGCGTGGATTCATCCGAGGCCAGGTATGTGTTGGCCGAGATACATCAAGGCGTGAATGGCCACCACATGGGGGGCAAGGCCCTTGCCAGGAAAGCTTTGCAGGCCGAATATTATTGGCCAACAATGAAGATGGATGCCATGGAAGCAGTTAAAAGGTGCGAAAGTTGCCAGAAACATGCCAAGATTATTTGGCCTCCGCCATCAGAACTAAACGGCATCTCGGCTCCTTGGCCCTTCTACAAATGGGGAATGGATCTCTTAGGGCCGTTCAAGGCAGCCCCGGGGCAATTTAGGTGGCTCATCGTGGCCGTAGATTACTTTACTAAATGGATCGAAGCCGAGCCTTTAACCTCTATCACCTCAGCACGGATTCAAAGATTTTTTCAACACAATATTGTCTCTCGATTTGGAATCCTTGCCAAAATAGTCACGGATAACGGGACCCAATTTATAGACAAAGGATTCTAGGCCATGGTGTCGGATCTGGATATTGTACAGCATTTCACCTCGGTGGAACATCCACAATCAAACGGCCAGGCCGAAGCAGCCAATAAAGTCGTCTTAGACGGCCTAAAGAAGCGGATGCAAGATGCAAAATCCAACTAGGTCGAACAACTCTACAGCGTACTATAGGGGTATAGGACCAGCGTGCAGACCTCAACCCAAGAAACCCCCTTTAGGTTGACTTATGGATGCGAGGCGATGATCCCAGTGGAGATAGGGCTTCCGTCATGGAGGAAGGCCAAAGTAATTCATGAGGGGGGCGACTCGAACGAGGATGCCTTGAGGACCGAACTGGACTTAATTGACGAAATCAGAGTCAGGGTGCATTGCAAGGAGCTAGTTGCCAAGCAACTCATCACAGCAAAGTATAATCGGAAAGTAAGACCCCGTTCTTTCAATAGGGGCAACCTAGTACTTCGACGCGCAGATATTGGAAACAAAAACGCTAGAGATGGCAAGCTGGCAGCAAATTGGGAAGGTCCGTACCGTATAAAAGAAAAGCTAAGCAATGGGGCATATATACTAGAAACCCTAGGAAGGAAGCTCGTCAAAAGAACCTGGAATGCCGACAAGCTGAGGGCCTACCATAGCTAGACCTCAGTTCGGATGTCGTCCACAGTTGAACTTGGTTTATTTTTCTTTATTTAAATTCATGTCTTTTATATTTGGTTGTTTCCCATTAACGTTATCAACTCTTGGAAGTTTTATCTTAAAGAAGGAACCCGTAGTGGAGTTCTTATTTCAAAGTACGTGCCGTTATAACTTAAGTTGTTTACACCGAGGTCTATGAACCCGGTTACATCGCGGTCAACAAACCCGGTCTCTATTAACACATCTAGATGGATGACACTAGGGCCGATGTGCCTAGGTATCGAGCAATGTGAAGTCGCCTGTATAGGTCTTCACAAAATTGACGCGTCAACGCTCGCTCCTTGATAAGAAGATGAATTGTCATGCCGACCCTGATCAGGTCAAAATGTTTGGCTTTGTGTTACGGACACCATAGCTTAAACATGTGACATTTTGCCCTTATCTTGGTGATGAACCCGGACGAGGGAGCCGGAACTCGGTAGTGCGTTATGATAAAACACATCCCATGTGGTTACATCATGAAAACCCTACCAACCAACTCCAGATTGCAAGTCTGGAAGAAAACGCAGATTTGCACATCTAAAGACCCTAGCCCGGTCGATCGAAAGATTGGCATCTCATAACGAGCAATCAAAAATAAAGATTAATTTGTTAATTTTTATATAACCACCGAACAAAAGCGGCAAGTGTTCAGACACATAACAAGGGCACAGACGCCCAGAAAAAGATACAAAACATTACAAGGGCACAGACGCCCAGAAAAATGTACAAACATCAGCACATCAAGAGTTGAGAGCATTCTGCTCGGGAACCTCCGTTGAGAGAACCTCAAGCACAGCAGCAGAAGGAGCCTCTGGCACAGTAGCCTGTGGAGTGTCGGGAGAGGCCTCAGGAAGATCGTCTGGAGAAACCTCGACATCTCCTGCTTCTCCCAGCGCATCACCTTCAAGAACAGACGCTGAGGCATCGTCAACCGACGGAGGAGGAGGATAGAACCGACCTTCATGAACATATGCCCGATAATGACACTTGGATAGATCCAACGTAATATTAGGATTCTAGTAATTGATCTGGGCCAAGGTCATATCAAAGGCATCCTTGGCAGTAGCCGCGATGGTGGAAGAGCAGCTGGCATGAGCCTTCTGAAGGTCTTCAAGCGCCGTCTTCGTCCCACCCAACTCCTCGGCAAGACTCCCCCTCTGAGCCTGTACTGTCTTTAGCGCGTCCATACAGTCGGAATGGGCAGTCCTCAGGCTAAGGAGCTCGGAGCTTGTTGACGCCAGATTGTTCTTGACTGAGGTCAGCTCCTTTACCGCTTTATCAGCTGACCCTTTGACGGCTTTCAGCTCCTCTACCACCTTTCCAGCCAACTCATGGGCGGCCTTCAATTCTCCCACAGCCTTTTCCCACGCAGCCACTGCCAAATCTCTCTCTGCCTCCATGCGATGCTTTTCGGCCGAGATGGTAAGGATTTGGTGCTTCAGATTAAGCATGGATTGCGCCAAGCCGACCCCCTGCAGCAGATGATGTTGCATGAAATGAACTAAACGTTCATCAGCGTCCGTCAGGGGAATTACAGGATCCTGGAACCTCCGTGGAGGGAAAAAGGCGACACTAAGCTCCTCAGTAACCCCTTTTTCCCAAGCCAACCCTCTCAGCAGCTTAGCAGGAGGAGGAGGAGGAGGAGGAGAAGGTGTAGTTGGTAATGACTGAGAAGAAGGTTGATCTTCCTCAACCAAAGTGTCCTTCTGCGTGGAGAGAGTTGACTTGGCCGAAGGAGGATTGGAGTTTTCAGCGGGAGCCAAGGTCCGGACCCTCTTAGCCGGTTGGGCATGCGTTTGTGACGCAGCTCGCTTCCGGCCTCGCCCAGCTTCAGTGGTAGCGCGGGTACGTGACTCTAGCTGCGGAGGAGCCCCACCACCAGGATTCACGTGGGAAAGATAAGGAGGCAGCCCGGTCATATCCTAAGCTGCAATAAGAAGATAAGTAAAGTAGTTAGTCAACGCATGGATTAGGAAAAAGATTAAAACGGGGCATATAAAGAGTTCATACAAATAACATATCCCGGCTTAGAGCCGGGACCGGTAATAAAGTAAGCTGCGCTCCGGCTGCCATAAGTAGTAACGTATGACATCAGCCGGTCTACGGAAAGAACCTCCTCGGCGGGAAGATCGTCTTGTTCAACTTGGTAGGAGGAGGAGGCCTCCTTATGGTGATCATACGTCCAGTACAATGGAAACTTCCACTCCACCTTGTTTCCCTCTGCCCCTTTCAGAAACCAGGGCTGCTGCCCAGGTTTGGCCACGACCTTAAAGAAGCCGTTCTTGAAGTGCTTGAAGGATTCCGAGAAAGAAGTCAGGAGCTTCCAATCAGGATCACTTCGAAGTGAAGTGAGCCCCTTCAATTTATCCGCCTCCTTACCAGAGCGAGGGGTAAAAGGATAGAAGAAATAAAAAAAGAGGGCGGTCGTGCAAGGAATATGATCTATGAAAGAGCTGCACAACCGCTTAAAAGCCACTATGTAGGCCCACCCATTGGGATGAAGTTGAGAGGGGGCCAAGTAAAGATAATCGAGGCAAGATATTTGGAACTCGGTAAACGGGAAGCGAATACCGAGCCAGGACAGGTAGGCTTTATAGAAGAAAAAGAAATTAGTGCGCCCGGCTGCCTTGGATGAGCAAACGAGCTCATCAGCATCAGGACGACTCAGGCAGCAACCCTCGAATTCCCCCAGCTTCATCGGTTTAATCTTGGCTACGGTCATTAAGGAGCGAGTAATGAGCACGTCGTAGGTTACCCAGGGAAACCGCTTAAGGAGGGCTTTGGAAGGAACGGAGGAATTTGTCTCCTCAAGGTCGGACCGGCCACTAACTTGAGAAGAGGATGACTCCATTTAGACCTCAAAACAAATAAAGAAGAAAGGCACAAATTAGTTACTGGAGGGAATACCTGACGCATGCAAAATAGTTGGAGAAGAAATACGAAGTTCGGTGTTAAGGGCCGAGTTTGAAGATGCCCTAGACCTATGTCGGCAGGAGCCGAGGGTAGTATCCGCCAGGAAATCCCAGCCGTTCGCTATAAAATATGAGCTGTCGGCGAGAAAATCCCAACAGGGGCCGAGGTATCCCTCAGGCATAGATTCAATCCTAGCGTGTGGAGTGGGCGCATGGAAATTAAGAGGCTCGATCGTGATGGATTCAGGTACATCTCGGCTTATGGGGTTCGACAATCCACTCAGGAAAGGACGAGCGTTTGGGCCCCTATAAGAGTTTGAACGCGACCTCTCGGCACTCCCCCCACGTGTACCACCATGGAGTAAGGCACTAGATCTAACTCTCTCGGGCAAAGGGGAACCCAATATCCAGTGGCTGGCCCTGGGGAAATAAGCGTGCAATGCTTCTTCTTCCTCTTCTGGGTTTAGTGATGGGTTTGAAGATGACGAAGGTTTATTCCTACCCATCAAAAACAGAGAGGGTGAACCTAAAGCACGCACAAAAGGGGCGATGAGATGCAAGAGAAGTCAAATGGGATATACAAAACATAAAGGGACAAACACCTAAGGGAAGAAACTCAGAACCCCACAACGACCCAAAAGCTGTCATTAGAACTCACCGGAACAAAACCAGACAGAAAATCAGAAAAAGCCAACCAAACAGAAGTTATGTAGAAGAAAAACAGGAATGAACGATCAAAACTACCAAAGTCGTAATACAGTAAGTAGAGAAGAAGAAAGAACAGTACCTGGTAAGAAGGAATGCAAGAAGAACTGAGATAGGATCAAATGGAGCTTTGTCGCGGTGAAATTGTCGTATCGAAGAATAGAGAAAGATAGAGAAAGCAGAAATGACAGGTGAGTGGAAAATGAAGGAAAGAGTAACGAAGGGAAGAATAATTCAAAAGATCAAACGACAGGGGTAAAAAGGGGAAAACTCACCTTGTTTGTAGGGATGACGTGCGACGTGCGAGGAGAACATTAAATATGCACGAAATCCAAAGACGGCGAAGCAGGGCGGTTAAAATCCCTCGCCAGTCCACGGGCGCCACATGGCAGGGGGCAATGATGGAGAAGGCAGAAGGGTTTCCACCTAGAAACACGGAAGAACGCTGGGCCTTGTGTCAGACCCCGGCCTCCGGGGATGAAGTTTTCTAAAATAGAAATATTTCGACAATGTCACGGACTCGACAAACCCCCATGCATGACCCCAGATCCTGAGCTCGGACCTCGGATTCTGGAGGACGCAACCACCGTGGCCAATGATTAATAGTGAACCGGCTCAGGCCTTCACCATACGTCATCCGGCTATAGGATTAGCGATGTCTCGAACTACGTAGGCTTTGATCCCTTTTACAGGGTATGTAGGCCCTAGGCGCCATTCCTAGGTCAAGCCCAAATAAATCAAAAATCTGATATACTAGGCCGGTGGGTATAATCTACATCGGTATTGCACCTCGGGCGGAAAATACCAGAGCATGATACATCTCGATAGATCAAACGCTTGAACTATCGAGCTGGGGGGCAACTGTTACGGTCCGACATAACGGCCCAAATGCTTAGGCAGCCCAATATGAAATATATCATGTATTTCGTATATCCCTACGATCATGGAAAATCTATCATATCTACAATCAAGAGATATGATAGACCAGGCAGTTATGATATCAATGCATAGCCTATAAATACAAGGGCATAAACCTAAGGTGCACACGTTCTAACTAAAACCTAGTAATTTCAATATCAATGTGCACATCCCCACTTGACACATTCCCCATCCCCCCTTTGAGGCGAATAGTCTATAGTGTGCAGTGATCCCGTCTCCTCGAGGATATCTGTCTCATAGGTATCCTGGTGGAGTACATTGATCCAATATTAAAATACTAGCCCATCAGGCTAGACATCTGGTTCCACACCAGAACATTGGCGCTGACCGTGGGGACTGTAAATTTCGATCCCCGTGACCACCGATGGCCATGATCATGTTCGTAGTTTTTTCCCCTTATAAGATACCATGTGATAAGTGGAGGACTTCCTTGGATTACTGTTGACAAGTGTTACTTTCATTTTTATATGCTTTTTGCTAATTAAAATTGAGGTAACAGTTAATTGTTGTAATGTGATACATGTTTAAATAAGTTTTTCTAAGAAAAAAAGCTAGTTTGACACAATATTTTAAATGATTTGTTAAAAAGATAGTTTCAGAAAGTTCAAATTAAAAAACAGTCTGAAGTATGAAGCTATTAGTTACTTAAATGTTAAAATACTTTTACGTTAAAAAGGTCGACTGCTCCTAAAACAATGGCAATCATCATTTTTTAAATCTAACTTGAGTTTGATGTGCTTTTCATGCTTAAAAGTCCCAAACAAGAGGAAAGGGTTATAGGCGTTTGCATATGTTCGGTTCCACGAACACAAATGTCTAACCTCTGGGTTAGAATCTGAATGATCTTCGGTAAGAATATGAGTAGTACCGAAGAAAATATGAGTACTCAGTGATGCCTATGAGGAAGACACCAAAGAGTATCGTCTGATCACTGTGCTACACGAGAATGGCGATGAGCCAAAGGGAGTGGGGTGTGTGCACAGTGTAACAGTATAGTAAAAGGATATGAACAGAATGTATGCACCTGGTGGGTAATCTCCTATTTATAGAGATTACCTAGGGTTTCATTCTCTTAGTTCTACGTCCATCGCCTCAGCAGCATGCACCTCCCACGTTCTCTAGATGCCTGCTCCACTACCTGCCTCTGCTCCACTATTTGTACGGTCAAATTAGTGTCGGGATTATAGGGGAATTAGCGTTTCTCCTGCTTGTGAAGGGCTTTCGATGCAATATGCCTTTATTGGGCCATATCTCTTCTGGGCCCAAAATACGAATCCACAACAGTTGCCCTCAAGCTCGGGAGTTTAGGGTTCTGAAATGCCAAGATTCATAGACTGGCAAACCCGTATTGACGTCTGCTTTGCTTTCTCAATTATCCCGGAGAATTACTGAAGTTGACTTAGTCCTTCACGGCTTGCCTCCAACTATGTATGCTGAGTTATCGTGTTTGAGATCTCCCGAGTTTATGATATTCTAGATTTATTCGGCAATTCTTAAGCTCGGATTACTGGATTCTCATATCTCTGTTCCCCCCAGTCCGGGATATCATAAACAAGGAATACAAATCGATTTCCATTTGCCTTTATTGCTGACGTCATGGCGTAGGAACCATCTTTTCGCCGCCTTTGAAATCTGCGCTCATTAAATGCTCACGTCTTTTCGCAACAGTCATTTTTGCACCTTTTGGGATTTCAAAATCCAATCCTTGCGTAAATTGTCTTCATTACCCCTGATGCTTCATATTCACTACGTCTATAAATTCATCTTTTCCGCCCCTCTTCATACTTTTCGCCAGACGCTCTGCTCCATTTTGCTAGAAGAACTTCTTCTCTATAAGCCATTCCATTTCCATTTCGCCGTCTACGAGTTCCAATTTCCTTCTATCTCTCACAAAATCAGGTACTCCCACTGTCTCCCTTCTTTTCACTATTGTTATTTTGGTTCATCTATTATCACATTCTCTTACCGTTGAGGTTTTCATCAAACCTCGCCGATCAATTTCTGGATATCCCCTAGGATTCCTACATTTTCTGAGTTCATCCTTGTTTTAGAGTCTCCATGGATGTCAATAAACCTCCGCTTATGGATATGTACGGAAACCCTATTCCTGAAGAAGACAGAGAGGCGATAGAAAAGGCCTCAAGCTCCACGAGGTACTGGCTGTGGGCAATGGAGCGTACTGAGGAGGAGAAACAAGCTACATTACTTCGTCAACCCAGCGAGAGCCGGAGTAAAATCAAACTCCGACCACCAACGCCTGAAAACTGAGACCCCTACGCCTTTTTTCCAAGGGTCCCATTTAATCCTTCTGCAGAGAATCGAGATCCTCCCCGGCCCCTTTCGACTTCTCCTCTGGCCCAATTATAAAACCTACTTCTGGATAAACCCGGGTCGTGTGCCAAAGCTATCAATGACCCATGTGATGAGTGTCTTTTCTTGGGGATCGAACTCGCCAATAGCGGCCGTAATTCAGAAGTAGAGCGGATGTTAGCATCCTATACTCATGGTGGTATTCCAGCCTACACTTCAACTTTGGTCCAAATAGATGATCCCGGCAAACTGCCTGTTGATTTTTCTGACGACCATTTCTTTGACCGAGGTATAATTCATGTTTCTGACTTGCATTTTGTATCTTTTTCATTATAGGTATAAATGGGTTCACCTTCACACCATACCAAGTTATCTGCTACGGGGAATCAAGTTTTGCCGGGAATTCGGATTCTCCTAAGTCATCACCCGCATGGGTTGACGAGGTGCTTAACATGAGGAGCACAATGGTTGCTGCAGAGATTTCTGGGATGGGTCTCCGTGATCAGCAAGACTATGTCTTTCGCCTACCATGCCCAACCGAATCTATATCGAGCTGCCAAGCTAGCAATGATGAACCCCATTTCTTTTTCTTTTACAAAGATTGTATATCCCGGCTCGGCATGCGTTTCCCATTCACCATGTTCCAATTATCTCTTCTTCTTCATCTGAACCTTGCTCCCTCCCAACTTCATCCCAACAGTTGGGCCTTTGCTATTGCTTTTGAGAAAATCTGTGAACAAAAAGATCTGACTGTACCCTTCCAGCTTTCTTCCATTTTTACTCTGCCCATGACGTTAACCGTGGGAAGGCCAACAAAGATGCTGAAAAGGAAACCGTCGCTGGCAAGGTTCCCACGAAGAAAGGTTGGACATCTCTTCGAAGTGTCCGCAATCGCAAGCTTTTTGTACCTTTCATCGAGTCATGGAAAAGTTTTAAGAACTCGTTCTTTAAAGTATCTACCGCACCTGGGCAATTTCCCTGGTTTCTTCAAAACTATGAGTCTGGGGAAATAGAAGGAAGATTTCCCCTCTACTGGACTCTTGATCATCACAAAAAACCTCCTTCCTCCTATGATTTTCCCGCCCATTCATTGTTTGCTGCCAAAAGGAAAACGGTAGCTGTTTTAGGGAAACAACTTGCAGGAGGCAACCTTTTGAAATCGGCAGACTATATAACCATGCCCGAACAAAAAAAAAAACGAATTTCACCGAGTATGTTCATGATTTTACTGATTCATACTGCATATTTCATCCCTGTTGAATAGAACATTAATTGTTTGCTTGTGTTTGGCAGATCCGATGATGGAGCAAATACCGGCTTGGGCGACAGCTTTGAACAAAACGGGGACTTCGGCGAAGCGAGCCGCGCTCGAGTCTAAGTCGGCGGGTAAAAGAATAAAACGGGCTAGCTCGTCAAAACTAACAAAACAACCCCAACATCGAAGACTCAACATGCTGCTCCATCTAAGGCAGAGATTCATGTCCCTTCCACGTCAAAAATCTCGGTTGACCCTTCTGCTAAAGATCCTCTCATCTCTCCAGTAGGGATTCCTACGGGAATTCCTATTGGCTCTCCTAACACAAGTCTTCCTTCACCGTCTCCAAGGGTGAAGGGGTGCCCGTGTCGCTTATCAAGGCGGTCGGTCTCCCTGAACGCTTCTTTGAATCAAAGATATATGAAGCCCCCGAGCTTCGCGACCTGTATAATATGGAACTTTGGGGGTTAAGGGGCTTCGGACTACCTCAAGCCATAATCACGCTGAATGCGAAATAGTCCAAACAGGCCATTGAACTAGACAAAGTAAAGTTGGCATTTGAGGAGCACATCTGCAAGTCCGAGGAGCTTATAGTGGCCACTGCGGAGGACGCTGAAGCAAAAGTGAGAGAAGCAAAGGCAACGGAGCACATCATGAGGAAAGACCTAGAGAAGCTACGAGTAAGGCTAACTCGGAGCTGCATCTCCTTTGACGAGAAAGTCGCTGGGACAAGAAAACCTTGGAACAATCTCGGTCCGAAAAACAAGAGTATATTCAGGACCTAAATAATCACATTGCCGCTCTAGCATCTACCCGAGAAGCTATCTGAGAAAAGAACAATGCCACAAAAGAATCTATCCGGGAGTCCTTTGATAATGCTCTTAAGCAAATCCGGCTATTGTACCCCGGCCTAACTTTTAACACATTCGGGATGGATTGCATGTCCTGGGTTGTGAATGATAAGATAGTCCTGCTTTGTTCTTCTCATGGTGAAGCCTCCAAAAGTCAATTGGAACAGGACCAAGGCGAAGAGGAAGATGAGGAGACTGAAACCGGTGCCAAAACTCCTTCTAATTGAGAACCGAGATTCCGGCGTCGTTTTAATTTCTATCTTAGGGTACTGAACCCTCTTGTAATCTTCCTCTGGGTTAATGACCTGGTCCACACCTGCATCACATACATATTAATAATAAATTAAACGCTTACTTTTGTTTGTTTTTGTCCAATCCAAATATTCTTCCGAGTTATTTTGAATGCGACAATTGTTTTTCCTTGTGATACTTGAATTTTCCTTTGAAATTCATTTGAATTACTAGGCCAAAGTTGGAAATTTGCTGCGCAGAATACGAGTCTAGGATCACCCATAGGCAATATACCCTCCTGAGTGATTTACCATAAATCAATTAGGAGTAAGAACCGTCCGTCACATATCTAGGTTCGGTGTCACCACTGAACTCTAAACATTCTGACTTGATCAGGGTCACTGTGACGCCAGGCTTTACTGCCTTAAGCTTTGATGCATCATGGCCACAATGGGCTTCATTGGATTTATCGTATTCCCAAAGGAAGCACGTTTGTCCCATTTTGTGGGTGTTACCATACCCGAGGAGTACGTTTTAACCAAAATCTCGGCTTTAACATATCCCCTAAGAATATTTATTAGCCTGTAGGTCGTCAGCATGTCTTGTAGGAGCACGTTTTAACCTTTATCTCGGTCTAACCATATTGTGGTTTTAACCTTTATGTGGGCGTTACCGTATCCCGGAGGAGTACGTTTTAGCCAAAGTCTTGGTCTGACCGTATCCCGGTTTTGACCTGTATGTGGGCGTTACCGTATCCCGGAGGAGTACGTTTTAACCAAAATATTAGTCTAACCGTATCCCGATTTTGACCTGTATGTGGGCATTACCGTATACTGGAGGAGTACGTTTTAGCCAAAATCTTGGTCTTACTGCGCCCCAATGGGAACACGTCTGTTCCCAGGGAGACGCATTTTAACCATTATCAGAAAATAAGTTTTGTGCGCTAGTCGATTTATAGGTGTTGATCGAGGAACTCACAATGACTTCTTTGTCAATAAATTCTTCAATAAGCTTTGCGACATAGTTGCTTTTACATGATTGTTCAAGAGGAGATTACAAAATTCGACCTACAAGCCTTCTTCATTGAGGATTATGACTTCAGCTGTAATAGAGCTTCAACTTATCCGCATTCCATGTCCTTTTGATCGCCTTCGCTTTCAGGGTTTCTAATATATAATAAGCTCCCCTGCCGAGATTTTCTTTAACCCAATAGGGACCTTCCCAATTTGGTGCCAGCTTTCCCTCTTTAGCATTCTTGTTGCCTATATCGGCTCTTCGAAGAACTAAGTCATCTTTCTCAAAAGAACAAGGCTTTACCCTCCGGTTGTATCTTGCAGCAATTAGCTATTTGGTGGCCATATCCCGGCAGTGAGCCGTAAATCTGACCTCATCGATCAAATCTAACTCCATTGCCAATGCTTCGCTATTCTCCTCGTCTTCATGCAGGGCCTTGATTCGCCTCCATGAGGATTGGCCGATTTCTACCGGGATCATGGACTCACATCCGTATGTCAACCTAAAAGGAGTTTCTCCCGTTGAGGTTTGAGTTGTTGTCTGATGTCCCCACAAGACACAATGCAACTACTCCACCCAATCAGTTTTCGCCTCCTCCATCCGCCTTCTTAGTCCACTTACAATGACCTTGTTAGCGGCCTCAGCTTGCCCGTTGGATTGGGGATGCTCAACTGAAGCGAAGTGTTGTTTAATCTGAAAGTCGGAAACCATTTCTCGGAAACCCTTATCTATAAACTGGGTGCCATTGTTCGTGACAATCTCTGCCGAGATTCCTAACCGAGATATGATGTTTCTCGAAAGAAATTTCTGCACCCGGGCCGAAGTGATTGTCGCCATTGGTTCCGCTTCTACCCATTTAGTAAAATAATCGACAGCCACTATGAGCCACCGAAATTGTCCCTGAGCCACCTTAAATGGTCCCAATAAGTCCAAACCCTATTTGAAGAATGGCCAAGGGGCCGAGATAGCTTTTAACTCTGTTGGTGGCAACCACTTAATCGTCCCATGTCTCTGGCAGCTGTCGCATTTTTGAACATGCTCCTTAGAGTCTGCCATCATGGTGGGCCAATAATACCCAGCTCTTAAAGCTTTTCTAGACAATGCCTTGGCGCCCATGTGTTGCTCGTTGATCCCCTCGTGTATCTCGGAGAGAACATAATCGGCCTCCTCAGAATTGAGGCACCTTAGCATTGGGGAATGCAAGCCTTTGCGGTACAGTTGATCATCAATCACTGTATACACTGTTGCCTGCTTTTCTAACTTCTTTGCTTCAACCGAATCACCAAGTAGAAAGCCTCTTTCAAGGTAATCTACAATAGGCTTTTTCCAATCCCCACATTCCGAGCTAATCATGACGCAGCTAGGCTCTGACAAATTCTGTTGAATTATGGTTCGGTGACTTCTAAGACCCTTGGTAATTGCAAGTTTGGACAAAATATCGGCCCTGATGTTCTCTCCCCTTGGAATATGTGCCACGGTGACTTCATCGAATTCTACCATCATTTCTTTTACCCTCTCGAGGTATTTAATCAAGAGAGGACCTTTAGCCTGATATGTCCCTTCGATTTGAGATGCCACAAGCTGGGAGTCGGTAGATATATGTACTTTATTAGCACCATTCTCCTTCGCCTGCAGCAACCCGGTGATAAGAGCTTCATATTCGGCTTGGTTATTTAAAGTGTGGAAATTGAACCGAAGGGAATGTTCGATGGACACTCTTTCAGGACTTTCCATAATGATTCCAGCTCCACTTCCTCTGACGTTTGATGAACCGTGAACGAATATTTTCCAGACCCCGACATTACCCAAGTTTCCACAATTCAACGGGGTTAATTCTACCAAGAAGTCTGCAAGGGCTTGCGACTTAATGGCATGTCGAGCTTCATACGTGATGTCAAATTCTGACAACTCGATTGCCCAGCTTATCATTTGTTCTGTCAAATCCGGCTTATGGAGCACCTGCCGGATCGGCTGATTTGTTCTAACCATAATTGATGGCTGTGGAAGTACGGGCGAAGTCGTCTTGCCGTGGTCGGTAAAGCGAACGTCGTTTTCTCTAACTTCTGATATCTTAGTTCCGAGCTCTGCAAAGCCCGACTTACAAAGTATACAGGCATATGTCCCTCTTTTGACTCTCAGACCAACATCGCGCTCACCGCTTCTTCTCCTACTGACAAATATAGGATCAATCCATCGCTTAGTTCTAGTCTAGATAAAACCGGTGGAGCTGCCAAGCATTGCTTAATTTTTGCGAAGGCCACGTCACATCCCGAATTCCACTCTCCGTGAGCTTCCTTCTTTAGCAACTTGAAAAAGGGCAGCGAATTTTCGGTCGATTTTGGCAGAAACCGGGTTAAAGCAGCCAATCTCCCTGTTAGCTGTTGTACCTCTTTCTTATTCCTTGGGGCCCGCATCTCTAACACCGCTCGGCATTTTTTCGGGTTGGCCTCAATACCTCGACTGGTCAACAAAAAACCAAGGAACTTGCCGGAAGGGACTCCGAACGCACATTTAGCCGGATCCGGTAAGCTCGCAGCTTATCAAATGTCTGCTGCAAATCTTGGACATGGCTTGCTGATTGAGCCAATTTGATGATCATATCATCAATATAAACTTCGACATTCTTTCCCAACTGGTCCTCAAATACCTTGTTCATCATTCGTTGGTACGTTGCCCCGGCATTCTTCAATCCAAATAGCATCACGTTGTAACAATAATTTTCCTTCTCAGTGATGAAAGTCGTCTTGTCTCGATCCGTAGGGTGCATGGAGATTTGATTATACCCCCAATATGCATCCATAAGAGAAAGGAGTTGAAACCCCGAAGAATTATCTACCAACTGATATATGTGAGGCATTGGATACGCATCTTTAGGGCATACCTTGTTCAGGTTTTTGTAATCTGTGCACACCCTCCATTTGCCATTTGGCTTCTTAACCATAACCACATTGGATAACCATGTGGTGTTCTGCACTTCCCGAATAAACCCGGCCTCCAACAACTCCTGAACGTGCTTTTCCAGGGCTATTCCTCACTCTTCACCATGATTTCTCTTTTTCTGAGCCACGGGAATCGATCACGGCTGTATTGCCAGCTGGTGACAACAAAACTCGGGATCTATCCCCAATATCCCTGATGGTTTCCATGCGAATACATCCCTATTCTTCCTCAGAAATTCTTCTAGTTCCGCCCGAACCTCAGGATCCAGCGTCCTACCGACTTTGATGGTCTGTTCTGGGTCGAGGCCCAAGACGAAGTCGTCCAACTCCCCATTTGGCTCCGTTCTTTTCATTTTCTCTTCTTCCCGCAAATCTAGTTCAACTAGGTTGACTGACTCCTCCAAAGGCTTTTCTGCCTTGCATGGACTTTTCCCTTTTGAATTTCGAGATGAGGATGATGGTCCGTCCTTTCTCTCCTTTACCATTTCGAAATAACACTACCGAGATTCCTTCTGGTCACCCTTGACCGTGACCACCTCGTTCTTGTTACTAATCAATTTCAGCTTTTGGTGTTTTGTCAACACCAACATATCCCAATCATGTATTGTCGGTCGCCCCAAAATAATGTTGTATGAAGATGGGAAGTCAGCCACAATGAATTTTACCCGCTCTGTCTTGAATGCCGCCTTGGTACCCAATGTCAGTTTGAGGTCAATATACCCCTTCGGGCGAGTATCTTGCCCGTTGAAAGTCATCAAGGTCGTCCTGCATGGCTTTAAATCTTTCGGGTCGAGCTTCAATCGTTTAAACGCATCCCACAAAAGGATGTCGACTGAACTCCCATTGTCCATGAATATCTTCTTAACTCGGCAGTTTGACACTGTTCCGGTTATCACTAATCTGTCATGATGGCCCAAGGCTACATCCTCCAACTCTTCCTTGGTAAAACTGAGTACAGGAGGTTCCAGGTTTGCAGAAGAGCTTTTCTTGAATTCGGGGCGATCTCTGATGGAAAGAACCTCCCTCAGGTACCTCTTCCTTTGATTCACCGAGTCTCCTCCTCCGCCAAATCCTCCACTAATAACGTTGCATTCGTTCTTTCCCATTCTAGGTCACTGGGAATCGAAGTTTATCTCTCCCCACGGTCGGCGCCAATGTTCGGTTCAACGAACACAAATGTCTAACCTCTAGGTTAGTATCTGGTTAATATATGATCTGAATGATCTTCGGTAAGTATATGAGTAGTACCAAAGAAAATATGAGTACTTAGTGATGCCTATGAGGAAGACACCAAAGAGTATCGTCTGATCACTGTGCTACACGAGAATGGCGATGAGCCAAAGGGAGTGGGGTGTGTGCACAAAGGTGTAATAAAGATAGTAAAAGGATATGAACAGAATGTGTGCACCTGGTGGATAATCTCCTATTTATAGAGATTACCTAGGGTTTCATTCTCTTGGTTCTACGTCCATCGCCTCAGCAGCGTGCACCTCCCACGTTCTCTAGATGCCTGCTCCACTACCTACCTCTGCTCCACTATTTGTACGGTCAGATTAGTGCCGGGATTACAGGGGAATTAGCGTTTCTCCTGCTTGTGAAGGGCTTTAGATACAATATGCCTTTATTGGGCCATATCTCTTTTGGGCTCAAAATACGAATCCACAACAGCATATATAATAGGGTAAGAAAGAATGATACTGATAAGAAACACTTTGCGTCCCGCCAGATCTTTACACAGCAAGATGGAAAAAGTAGTAGTGGGAGAAGAACAGAGCAGATGAGAGGAAATAGGATGGGGTTGTTTTAGTCTTTTTACCTATATTATTATTAAATTAAACATAAAAATTAATTTTCTTTACCATTCCTCATATCATACCGAAAACTCAAGATAAACATGATTATGTTACATTCCCTTGCATTTCCTTTGATTCCGCTTTGTTTGGAAGTTCCATTTTAGAGGGAAATGAAAGGGAAGGGAGGATTTTGGTAATCCCTTCCCTTGTATATATCAAGGGAAGAGACTACCAAAACCCTTTCTTCCATTTCCTTTCCCTCCAAAATGGAACTCCCAAACAAAGGCTAGGGAGAATAAAAGACTCTTTTGTAGCTTATTCGAGTATGATATGCAGAGTAGTAAAAGATGGAAAACAAAACTGCATAGCTCATAAGAGCGACTATTTCCAGGCTTTCCTCCCTCGGAACTGTTTGCCAGACCGATTCAGCTTTCTCTTTTTCTCAATTCGAGATTTTGCCGCCTTACTTCTCTTCGCCGCCAGCGGCATATTCTTCTTATGCTCTTTCTGTCGGTTTCTTGTGTCACCCGTCTATCCAAACAAACAAACAATCAAATACCCCATTTAAGGCAATCAAGAAGAAAACTAAAATGCTTTCATGATAATTTCTCTCGGGGAGAACCAAAACTGCACAATCAATCAAAATTCAATATCAACAATTTAGGAATTTTGACAGTTAAATCACTTTGTAAACAGTTTTATGTCATTGCCAAATTAGTAGTAATTCTAAAGCAACCCTGTTAAACATTTTTCTCATGTGCCACCTGAATGTTAAAATGGTCAACTTTCTATCTTGTAAACTATGGTTATATTCCAATTGCAGTCTCACCTCCCCTTTTCACATTCTGAGAAAGACTAATTTATCAGGGATGAAATGAAGATTAAGATATATCTCTTTATACTGCTTCTTATTAGTTTCTTAAAACAGTGAGATCTTTTTTCTTTCTTTTTTTGAGACTACGAACATCAGTACTATGAGAGTACCTAACAAACACGTGGTGTTGTCAAAGGTGCAACGGTGAAATCTTCACACAAATCAAAGCTTATCAACACTAATGCCCAGATCCGACCTAATACCCAACAAAAGAAAAGCTGATTGGTGACTTTAAAGGTGTTTTTCAAACTTCCAAAGCGGGGGTGAAATATATTTGATCCGACTGACCATCACAAGAATTAGAAAAGGGGAAAACGTCTCACCTAGATATTTTTCCATACCCATATCCATGCCCAAAGAATAAGTGTGCTCTAATTGGGCAAATGGACCCAGTACCTTCCACCAGAAAAAATAACAGAGATAAATTTATTTATTTTTTAAAAAATAAAAAAATAAAAAGCCAAATTTCGGTTTGTTTATCAACTTTGACTGAAATTTAATCATAACCCAAGAATTAATTTGAGCAAAGGAGCAAGAATTCCTTCCTAAAAAAAATTTACAGAATCATTAGCACCCCAGATTTTCCAATCCCCCCAAGGGAAGACAATTGGCAGACACCCAGAGAAAGCCTAAACGAACCATTTTCTAACAAGGATGTGTCAAAAGGGACTTTTGAGTAAACAACCCCTTACAAAGGCATTTGGTATGTAATAGGGAGAAGACGTATACATGCAAGGTTACAAGAGAGCGTTGAAGAGGGGCTGACCAGGTCAAAAAGTGTGCTCTAATTGAGAAACAACACTCTTCATATCATTTATTCATTGACATGTATGTTCTGTGACATGAATTAATTGGATTCCATTATTGCTGATTTTGATATACTCTTTGCTCAGATATAATATGGTTCAATCATGTAAGAGAGCACAAAAGAGTCGTTATGTCTAATCTTGTGTGGACTCAAGAATCATTGAGTACCAAAGTGTTAGTATTTAGGTGTCCTAGAGACAATCTGTAGAGACAGATCAACACCTTTTTCTACATTGTAGTATTTTATTATTCATAAATGAGCATATTTTATCTTTATCATATTTATGTCTCACCTTTATTTTAAAGTAAATATGTGTTTGAAGATAAAAGCCCTAGGAATAGAATATGTGTTAATCTCGAGGATCAATAATAAGAGATCATGATAAGAGGATCGAGAACACCGTATATGATCTAAAATTTGTTCCTAGTCTTGACAAGAAAGGGCATTGATGATCTCAATAAGACTAGTACGACATCGTCTACTTGTATAGAGATACAAGGTAGGGACCTAATCGAATACATGAGTGATACTCTGGAGGGTATAGCACCGACAGAGTACCCACCGAGAGACTCCACAAAGATTCATTGTAGAGAGTATCATTGGATATGTAAAGTCTCTCATCGTTTGGTATCGCGGATCGTCCTAGACTTAAGGATGTCGAACACTATGGGTTATACTTTGACCGTACAACTCTATCCGCCCTGAAAATGGGGAGAACAGTGTACTCTTGGGGTGTAACTCGAATACATGAGTGTAGATGGACATGCTGAGAGGACTCACTGTCCCCTACAATGGATTAGTCATTCACAAGACTGGTAGAGCTTGGATAGCTTCTAATTAACTCAAGAGTCTGCGCACAACAAGTGATCATGAACAGTCATGATCTGTTATTGAGTTAATATAAGAAGATTCCTAGTTCTGTGAAATAGCTACATTTAGTCAATTAAGAGAGATGATACTCTATCTTTGCTCTCGACTAAATGTGAATGACGATGTGAGGGATGATGCCTGCACGGTATCCAAATATGAAAGGTAGATCACTTGATCAACTCAATTAGTTCTGCGGCCACAAAGCATTGCTAGTGTCTTATGAGGTCATTAAATAAATTGGGCCCGTTAAAGGAGTTTTAATTGGTTCAAGTTTATTTATGTCAGTGACTAATTGGGCCTAATGGGTCACACACAAAGGTTATTCCCGTTTGTTTAAAATTAGCAAACTTTAACCAATAATTGTTATTGGGCTTTATCAAGAGTGAATGTGTAATTGAGTTGGAGTGGGACTCCAAGCCCAATGAGGAGATTTGAATTTTAATTCAAAAAGGATAGGTTATAAAAGATAATTCTGAATTATCTAATCTATATATATATATATATATATATATAGATCCAATAATGATTGGATGAAGATAAGAGAAATAATAAATGAGGATTGATTTAAAATGATTTTGAATTTTAGTTTAAGAGATGAATGTGATTCATCATCTTAAATTATTATTCAATATTCAAATATGAATTTAATTCATTACGATTTGGATTTTTCAAATCAAGTTTGGATTGGGCTTTTCTTGTGAGCACTTAAAATAGGGTTAGACTCTTATAAAGTGCTTATTTTTTATATGCCCTTTTTATGGACGTTTTTTGAAGAAAAAATGGGAATTTAATATGACTTGGTTGACAAGATATGAATATGATTCATCATATTAAATTCAATCAATCAAGATGTGAATTTAATGTGACTTGGTTGACAAGATATGAATATGATTCATCATATTAAATTCAATCAATCAATCAAGATGTGAATTTAATGTGACTTGGTTGACAAGATATGAATATGATTCATCATATTAAATTCAATCAATCAATCAAGATATGAATTTAATTAATTGTGAATTGGATTTTCCAATTCAAGTTTGGATTGGGCCTTTCTTGTAAGCACTTAGATTAGGGTTAGACTCTTATAAAGTGCTGATTTTTTGGTGTGCCTTCTTCTTGCACGTTTTTCTAGGAGAAAAACAAGAACCCTTATGCTCTCTAAATTTAGGTCTTTACCAAAGGTTTAGAGAGGAAAAGGCACCATCCATAAAAGGGTAAGGTTCCAACCTTGTTCATCCTATCCATAACCTAGTTCCAAGAAACCATCACCTTCTTGAAAAGAGTAAAACCCAAGGAAACCAAACATCAACCTTGTCTTCGCCTAGCAAGCATTCAAGGAGTGAGAGGTTTCAAGAGAAGGTGTTCTCGTTGCAATCGGGAGGTAGCCGTGTGGATCAACGTTAGAAGACATCAACAACATTGAGGTCTTCAAGTGATCTAAGGTAATCATAATCTCTAATAGTTGTGTTGTCAAGTTATCCTAATCCCCAATAGTTGTTTTAACGGGTAATCCCAAAGTTCATGAATATTATAAATTGTTATGAATCATCATGAGCGTCGTAAAGAGTTACGGATTAATAATTATTAACTAATTAATGTAATGAGTTAAGGTTAATAATTCATGAGAACCGTAAGGAGTTACGGGTTTCCGCAACGATTAAACAAAATTTTTGTTTTCAACCTCATGAACCTTTGTATGAAAGTCATGTAATAGGCAAAATTAACCAACACAAAGAACATATATTTTTGTAGGAGTTGACCAAAATGTTCTGTTGCCGAATACAAAGAACATAGGAAAATAGAATAGACCATTTCAGTGGCTATGTTAGCAAATTCTGTGACATCACTTGAGTGACATCTCATCACTAGCAAGAGGCTTATACCAAGATGATAAGGAGCATACTTGCTTGATGAGAAGCTATGAGCAAAAACTAATTTTGAGATCCTATTCAAAGCTCATTTGGGATTTCTACTTGTAAGATGCATTCAGAACAATGGGTGGTTATAGAGACTCATCCTCCTAAAGCTTATTCACATCTGGGAGAGCCTCAATATTGATCACAGTATCAAATAATAGCTAGCCGGTGATGCATATATGGATTACAAATGATTATGACTCAAGTAATTACGATATTACTTGAGTGAGGTATTGTATTTTGAAATAATGTTCATATATCATAATCATTTCTCTGCTCTCGCATAACTCTTCAGGCTAACTTGATTTTATTCATTCAAATTTTATCACACGAAGTTTAGCCTAAGAACACTCATTTTTTTTAAAAAAATGATCCTTATGCTTTAAACATTTTTATCATCATAAAAAGTATAAGTGATTTCTTCATACCAATTTCAAGTCCACCCATGTAAACTTGAAAGTTCTTAATTCTGAGATATCATGTTATGTCCATTGGAGTTGAAGGAACTCCAGACCTCATAACATTTGGTGTCATATTATTATTTGGTATCATTAAAGAGAGCTTCATATTTTAGTCATGCATTCATTAAGGGGGAGTTTCACATTCACATGTGCTTCATATCTTAGAAGCTCATCTCCTTTATTTGAAGAAAACCATTTTAAGCATACTCATTTGCATTCACTATATTTTAATAGTTTTGATGGTGAGTTAATATCATATTTTCCTTTCATTATCTTTATTTGAAAATATCATATAGAAAGGAACATTTTGATATCTTTTTGATGGAATATTTTGATGTCTGGTTGCACAAACAAATCTCTTTTGCAAAGAAAATTTTCAATTTGTTGTAGAAGATTTTGATATGTGCTAGGACTTTCCGTAATGCACTACAAGGAGATCATATTAATTTAAGGAAAGATGTTTTGACGTTCAATCTGAGACTTGCTTTACAAAGGATAAGGAACATCTCTTGGAACAAGTTGAGATATGTCTTACAGAAGAGTTAAATGAAGAAAAGGCAAAGGGTTGAAGCTGAGTACTGACCATATTCATTCAGATGAAATAGCATCCAAGAAGCCAGTACTCTCACTCTATTCGCATCAGATATTCATGATCCTCCTATTAAGCACACTTCAGAGAATCTCCTTCAACAAGAAAGCTAGCAAGCGGACTTCTCAGATCTTTCATCAATTTGCAAAACCAACATGAGCATTTATAATCTCTATCTTTTTAGATTCAGATAAATTTTGCACATGTTTGGTATCTATATGTTTTAATTGTGAAAGATGTCTTGAAAACCTCTCCAAATTCTCTCAAATTTGTTTTCATAAAAACATTCCAAATTGCATCATATTAAGAATGAAAACAATTTCAAATCGAGGAGAGAAAATCGGTTCTTTGACTCTTTCTAATCTGGTTTAATATTTGTCTCTCTAAGCATTTCTTCTTTACTTCAACTTTTTGCTAATGACAAATAAGGGGGAGAGAATGGCAAGAAAGATATGTTGCATCTAATATATTTTCATATTCATACATATTTTTCTTAAAGTATTTGCCATCATCAAAAAGGGAGAGAATGTTAGATATGATTAGTTTTGATGATGTTTTATATAGATGCCATTATTAAAAGCAAAAAGATTGAGTAATATAGTTATCTCCTACATTGACTAACTATTGTATTTAATGTAGATTAATCCAAGTTGAACTATAGAGATTGATCAAGAAAGGAGACTAAAGAAATAAGAACTTGCACTATATGTTCTTATAAGTGATCACTAGTGCAAAAAAAGGCTTTAAGACCGCCTCATTCAGAGCGGACATTTGAAGCACCGGTCTTAAAGGTATGACCGGTGGTAGTTTTGTAAATAAAAGGAACTTCTTATGTATGACCGGTGGCAGTTTTGTAAATATAAAGAACTTCTTATACCAGATCATTTTTTCATCGGTCTTAAATATATTATTAAGACCAGTTCAAAACAAGGCCGGTCTTAAAAATGTTATTAAAAAATATTCAAATATCAATTACTTTATGGAGAAATCTCACACAACCGGACTAATATTTTATGCGGGCCAAAAGAATAAGGAAAAATTTAAATATAAAGGTAATAAAGTTTTAAGACTGAATGTAAATAATCACCGGTCTTAAAAGTTATTCTTTTAAGATAGGACATAAAATGCCGCATATAAAATATAGAAAAATAGTTCGGATAAAAAATTAATTACTTTTAAGACCAAACTGTAGTATGACCGGTCTTGAATGTTAATTATTAAGACCGTCTCTTTTTATGTCCGGTCTTAAAAATGAACCGCCAAATATACATTTCTTCGCGCATAAGCTTTTGTTACTATCACTGAAGAGCCTTTGTTAACGTTGTGAAACCCTTCCTTTTGCATTACCTCTCTTCCTGTCTCGAAAATGAACGGTGAAAACGATTCTACTCCTGTTTCGGGAACGCCAGCTACTACTTTGACTGGTGTGAGTCTGAACGAACCGTCTTCATCTGTCAATGAGCCTCAAGACCGCCGTGCACGTCGTGGTAGAAGAGGAACACGAATGCAGGATGTAACCCTAAGTCGGACTTCTGGGTCAAAGCTGGAGATTCAGTTTAATGAAAAGTTGCAACCTTTCGGTCCCATGAAATCCAAATATAATAGTTTTGTTGGCTATCAAGCACGCAGCCATGTTAGCATCTTGATAGATGAGTGGAAAAGTGTGGATGATTCTAAAGTAAAGGATCCTATTTGGGACACTATCCGGCTTACCTACACTGTTTTGTCCCGATCGTCCGAAGTTGAAAGAGAAGACATTGTCTTATTGTGCGATCGGTGGAGGAAGTTTAAGACCTTTCTAGCTAACACCTATATTTTTGCCGAGGTTCGCCTCAAAACAGCCTTGGGATAAGTACCCATATATTGATGAACAAACTTGGCAACAATTTGTTCACCATGGACCACTCTCCCGAAGCTCGTGAGTTTATATTTAGTTTAGTTTGCCTTTTTGTGTGCTTATTAACCTGTGCGGATATTTGAATGTTATTGTGTTCATCTAATCCTTTTAGTTAAATGGTTTGGTTTATGAATAGAAGTATACATTTCCTGCCTTTGTCAATTCAAGTCTGATATGTAGACCCTGATAAAGAAATTAAGTAAATTAAGGAAATAATGATGGCATAAGAGTCAAGTCTCAATTATATAGTCTTAGTTTCGTTATAGTAGGCGGTTGTTAGACGTTGGTGTTATGATGTTAGTATGTTAAGCGTGTAATGGTTTCGGTGCAAGCTGTTATAAGTCAAGCCTCTAACTATATGTAAGAGGTTAGTCTAATATGTGTGGGAACCAGTTATGATGAATGAATTAATTGATCGAGTTGGCGGCATTTACGCAACTCCCTTTCCTCTGTTTATCCCAATTTCTTCTACAATTCTACATCTTTCTTAAATAAAATGTTGAAACTTGATGAAGTGAATTTGACTAATGTTTGACCTTCATATAAGCGAAGTGTTCTAATTTCGTTAGACATCAATGGCTGGAATTCATAAGTAATAGTTTTTTTTTCATTTCGATTCACGAGATAAGAAGGGCAAAAGCACGGGAGCTAGGGAGAAAGAATGATTGCCCGCATAGGGCTTCTCGCACGCGGATATGAAATGGCCAAAAAAGAATTGATGGCGGCCAAGCGGAAGAGATTGGATGATGAAGCTGAATCCAATCCTTCAGCCGTAGTTGATCAGTCATCTCCTATACGTCGCGAGGAGTTGTGGTTGCATATTCGGCAAAAGCCAAGCGGCGCCTACATGAGTGAACAAACTCGTGTAGTTACTGAAAGAATTGTAAGTATCATTATTGTTATTTTTTAGTTACTAAACATGTTTCATTACTAAGCTTCTCGTTATCCGTATCTTACGGGGAAGATCTTAAAAATAAAGAAGAGAGGGATCTTTCGTGTCGGACGGGAGGAATGATGTTCTGACCGTTGCGACTGGAAAACCGGATCACGCGGGGTGTGTAAGGGGGGTTGGAGGACGTGTAGGCCTGAAGGAATACCTTGGTAAATCCAAACGCCACAAACAAAGTATGATTACCGGGAGGAGATGGAGCAGACGCCGGCCAAAATAAATGAGGAAGCGGCGGTCAAAGCGGCGGCTCAAGAAGCTTCATTGATTGCAAAGTCAATCCCGTTTCAATCCCGGTGAGCAAGATGGAGGAGGAAATGAATCAATTGAAGATGCTTTTGAGCTCTCGTCCGGAGACCATTGTTCCGATCCACACATTCACTGCGGTTATGCAGCGAGCACTAGGGGGAGCTGCATTGTTGGGCGCAGATCGAGCAACCTCCTCCTCAAGTTCCATCCCCTCGTCAAGCCGCATCCCCTCCTCCTCAAGTTCCATCCCCCATCGCTCATTTGTTGCCGGGCAAAAAATAACCGACTTGGCAAACAATAATTATTTTACCGATAAATCGTGGCTGTCCAAGAAGTAGTAGGCGTCCCTCATCCTGAAGATGTCTACCTTGACAAAATAGATGTAATGTCCCTGCTGATTCCTGGACAGGAGATTCGTAATGCAATCATTCAACTGTTTATGAAGTAAGTATCTGATTCTCTATATGAGTACATAATTTAAATGCATCGTTTAGACACACATACATATATACTAATTCCCTTATCGATGTCATTATTGTAGGTTCTTGCATCAAGAATTGGTTGAACAGGGCACAATCAATGATTTTGGATTCTTGTGCCCTGTCTATGCAAGTACAACAAAGAAGGACTTGAGACAAGAATACATGTCAAATAGGGTGTGTGAAGTGATAAGAAAGGTTTACGTGTTTCCATACTTCCACGGGTATATACATATCACAATTCTTGTATGCAATTAACTTAATATAATTTCGCTACATATAATACTTCGTGAATTTTCAGCCGCCATCGGCGATTGGTCCTCATGTGCATGGAGGATCATAAAGTTATCTTCTTATGCTCCACTCACAATAACCCAAATACTATAATGACGGAGACCGTCAACAAGTAAGCATGCATGTCATTGAAATTCTCTTGTCTCGAAATCTCTCTTTGTAATGGTTTCGGTGAATTATTGATAAATTTGTGATTTTGATAATAGTGCCATGATGACCTACCAAGTCGGGTAAGACAAAAGTGTGGGAAAGAGGCCACTATTAAACCTTCGTGGTACACCCCAGAGGTTAGCACATATTTTAATTTGGACACTGAAACACTGCCTTGAGAACTTGGTCAGTAACCTATATATATATATATATATGCTATATATTTCTTGTCACTTATCCTATATTATTTCTTGTTCGTTTTAGACCCATCGGCAACCAAAAGAATCCAACTTATGTGGCCTGTACGTCATGAAACACATGTATGATGTTATCATCAGGCGAGGAAAGACAAAATTGTTAGCAAAGGTAAATGTAATTGATGTTATTACATATATTATGTACGAATTCAGTTTACGGCTTAATGAAATATGCACACAAGTTAATTCGGTTTAGCTATCTTTGATGTTACGAGATGTTTAGAGGTTCGGTCCCCCGTCCCGATAATGAAGTGGAGCACATACGCAATGTGTTTTGTGAATATATGTATCGCCTTATTAATTCTTAAATTTGGATGTAAATATATGTTGTAGCAAAAATAATTTTCGTAAATTTGTTTATTTTTTCGAACAAGTCATTCATTTGTAAATAAACATACAATTTGTGTATTTCAAGAATAAATTCGTTTATTCATTCTAGATATTTATGCTTGAAATTTGTGTAACAGGATGTTGTAAATGAGAAAGTCTTTGTTCATAAAAATATGGCGAGACCTTTAGGACCGCATAGTTATTAAACCTGCGGTCCTTTAAGTCTTCGTTAATTTAAAAAAATATTATGGGTATACTTTTAGGACCGGACGTAATTATTTGCCCGGTCTTAAAAATGAGCTAGACTTTTGGGACCGCATCTTTATTATACGGCCGGTCCTAAAAGTCTACGTTTATATTATTAAAAAATTATGGCTATACTTTTAGGACCAGACGTAATTATTGGTCCGGTCTTAAAAGTCTTCTAAAAAATTCGCTAGACTTTTAGGACCTTGTTATTATATTTCGTCCGGTCCTAAAAGTCTACGTTTTATTATTTCAAAAATGTAAAGACTTTTAAGACCGTAGTTTTGTTATATATCCGCTCCTAAAAGTTAAGTCATAAAAATATTTTTTTTAAAGGATTTGTGTATATATATTTGTTTCCTCTTAATAGTTTTTGACTCGGATTTCAAACAACCGAGGTTCTGGCGTTCTGCTCAACTGAGGTTTTGATGGTCTAACCTTGACAAGAATAGTCATTTGGTTTGTTTTTATTCGAATAAGGTAAACGATCTTTTTTTGTTTTTTGTATGTTCTTAACTGTATTTTGAGAATTTTTAATGTTTATTTACGCGACGACAATGTTTTGTTTGTTTCCTTTTTTGTCGGAAAAAGAAAGAAGATAATGAAAAGGACATGGTGATCGAATATGGAAACAAAAAGATCTTTAATTTATATTTTTTTACCGCGTGCCCGTGAGGAGCAGCAAGTCAGACAACAACAACAAAAAACAGAAGAAAAAAAATGAAATATCTACTCCCCATCGTTGTCGGAGGGGAGGGAGTCGTCGGAGGGGTCGGACATGTCGTCATTCGAAGGATGGTACTCAATGTCCGGGCATCGAGTACCGCCGCAGCTTTGCGTTGACGGCGTGATAGACTGAAACAACCGGCCGCACCGTCGGTCTATATGATCGAGGCGGGCCGGGATGTGCTGGATCATCGGTAGATTGGTTCCGAAGGCAACGGAGGAGGAGGACCTCGTGGTGGTGGAGTAGCCATTCGTGGATGTTTCGAAGTGATAGGGAAGAATGTGATGGAAGTAAAGTAACATCTGGTTTAAATAGAGAACCCGCCCGAACAATTTGAAACGCCGGAAACAATAACGAGGAGACGCATAGTTCCGCAGAATACGACGAGACGCCTAGTTGGGAAGTTTATCTGGAAGTCGAAGCGATTCTGAAATTGATTTGAACAGAGAACCTTTAAGACTGGATATTGTAAAAGATCCGTTCTTAAAAAAATTAAATTGATTTTTAGGACCGGATATAAGACAAAATGTCGGTCTTAAAAGTAATTGAATTGATTGAAAAATAAATAATAGACTTTTAGGACCGGATATATTTAAAAAGGTCGGTCTTAAATTCAATGGAATTGAAAAAAATTTAATTATGAATTTTAGACCCGCATATTTATTAACTCCACATACATCTCTCGTCCTTATTAAACTCATCACAATCTCGTAACTCCACACTACGCGGCTCTCTCGCCCCAATTTGCTCAAACCATGGTTAGATACAAGAGAACCGCTCGTAGGGGTACTCTTACTCGTGATGCTCGTGCCTTCCGTAGATCGTTATACGGTGCACTTCCTCCATCAAGAATGCGTTCTATTGTGATAGAGGAGTCTCGGGTCGTTGGACCCAATGTTATTTCGGATGATGAAGAGGTTCCTGCTCCCCCTCTCCAACAAGTTGCCCCACCCCCCCTCCAGCCTTCAGACCATGAAGAGGTTCCTGCTCCCCCTCTCCAACAAGTTGGCCCCAGCGCGCCTACCGCTGACCCCTCTCCTCTGTCCTCATCGATTTATTGCGGCTGATGCGATTAAGGCAGGAACTTGCTGATATCCGGCGGGAATTTAATGCTCTTCACGCCGATATCGACACGGATGTTTAGTCGATCAGATTCTTGTTTTTTATAATTTTCTGCTTGTTTTTTTTTGTGTACGTGTATATATATTCTCCAGTAATGTATGAAGCATTAAGAACTAAGCTTGGAATTTTCCTTTAATTTTCATCTTTTTTAAAAAAAAAAATGAGGACTTTTAGGACCGGATGTTTAATAAAACTCTGGTCTTAAAATTAAATGAATAACATATTAGGACCGTCCATTTGTAAATAAACGGTCTTAATAAAAGTTGCGACCGCCAAGCTTGTGTCTTTTTTTTGTTCATATTCTCAATTTTTCCTTTAATTTTTTTTCATTGAGTTGCTGCTGAGCTAATCATCTTTTTGTTTAAAAAAAATAATGAGGACTCTTAGGACCGGATATGAATAAAACTCCGGTCTTAAAAGTAATTTGCCGGTTTTAAAAATGTAATTATATATTTAGGACCGTCTACTTTATAAATAACCGGTCTTAATAAAATCCAAAATATACTAAAACACAACTCTTTCGCGCGGAATAACAAATTTCCCTCTCAAACCTTCTCTCGTCGCGCCGATAGTGATTTCTCGTGGTTCGTCTCCGGTTTGTTTGTGTTGCTTCGTAAATGCGCTTCGCGTTGCTCTCTCGACAATCGCTTTGTTTCCTTAGTTAAACGTCTATCGACCAAGTTTGTAAGAGGTGTTTTGGTTAAATAACTTTATGGTTTTTCGGGTTTAGGGAAATCGATGAAATGTTCTAGTGGGTTTCTCTGTTGTTAATGAATATTGTATTTTTAAGATTATATTTGCGCTTTTGACCTACCCAACTGACCAACAAATGTTTTTAGGTTACTCTTGTCTCGCAACATCAACGTTCGTGGCGGGAGAAGAAAGACTCCGCAAACCATTTGAATTTATATGCTACGGGTGAGTCCACATTTAATTTCACGCGATGCATTTAATTTTCTCGTCATTTGTAATTTTTCTTCTTGGATTCACTGTGTTATTTATGACCAAAAGTGTTTCTTCGTTATGCATTTAATGGGCAAGTTTCTTCGTTGAGCATAAATATGAATTTGGTGTTTCCTTATTTTGTATCTATGTCATAAATAGGAATTCTAGTATGGATCACGGTTGGATAAATGCGTTACGGACGAGTGTTGAATATCAGAATGGGGTGAGGGAATTTATAGAATTTTCTAAACAAAATGCTCATGATGATAGTGGGAAGTTTTATTGCCCTTGTGTAAAATGTTTGAATGAGAGGCGACTAAGTCTTGAAGTTATCTACACACATTTAATTTGTGAAGGATTTTGTAAGACTTATACAGTATGGGTATGGCATGGTGAAAAAGTACCAAGTGGGTCTCAACATGAGGAAGTGGCCTTTGATGATAATGACACGGATATGGATGATCACATAGAGGACATTATTCGTGATGTAGGAGAAGAGGCTTTTCATCAATCACATGCATATGGTAATATGTGCGGTGATGCGAGACTCCGCTATACCCTGGTTGTAAAAAATATCAATTGTTGAACGCCGTATTGAAATTGGTAAGCTTGAAGGCACGTCATGGATGGAGCGACAAGAGTTTTTCGAAATGCTTGAGGCTTTTAAGGACATGCTTCCGGATGATAATGTGTTGCCGCATCGATACTATGATGCTAAGAAAATACTCGTCCCTTTGGGGATGGAGTACAAAAAGATCCATGCATGCCCGAATGATTGCGTATTGTATAGAAAATAGTTTGAAGAGAAGCAGAATTGTCCGATATGTGAAACACCAAGGTACAAGTCAAACAAGGGGCCTGCAAAAGTGTTGTGGTATCTTCCAATCATACCAAGGTTCAAGCGGTTGTTTGCGAATGAAAATAATGCAGAGAATTTGAGGTGGCATGCGGATGAGAGAATTTCGATGGAAAGCTTCGACATCCGGCCGATTCTTCTCAATGGAAGAAAATCGATCATTTATTTCCAAACTTCGGCGAAGAACCTAGGAACCTTAGGCTTGCCCTTAGCACGGATGGCATGAATCCATATGGAAGCCTTAGCAAGTATACATAGTTCATGGCATGTGCTCCTTATTATTTACAACTTATCTCCAATGTTATGCATGAAACAAAAGTACATCATCTTTGTCTATGTTGATTTCGGGACCAAAACAACCCGGAAATGACATTGATGTTTACCTTGAGCCCTTGATCGAAGACTTGAAGGAGTTGTGGGAAGAAGGTGTCGATGTTTTTGACTCTTTCAAGAAGGATGTGTTTAAATTGCGAGCAATGATATTTTGTACTATAAACGACTTCCCAAAGATATGGGAACTTGTCAGGGTATAGTGTAAAAGGCCATAAAGCATGTCCGGTTTGTGAAGAAGGCACATGCTACCATCAACTTCAACATGGAAGAAAGAAGGTTTATCTTGGACATAGGAGATTTCTTCGACAGGACCACCCATATCGTCGATTAAAGAAAGCCTTTTTGGTGGCCAGGAGTATGAAGATGCTCCAGTGGCATTGAGGGGAGCAAGTTTATGAAAAGGTGAAACATATCGTGTCATCTTCGGTAAGACCGCAAAGAGTAGAAAAGAAACAAATATATGGAAAAAGAGATCTGTATTCTTCGATCTTCCATATTGGCGCAATCTTGATGTGAGACACTTGTATTGATGTCATGCACGTGGAGAAAAATGTATGTGATAGTATTGTTGGCACGCTTCTAAACATACAAGGTAGTTCCAAGGATGGTGTGAAGGCAAGATTGGATTTGCAAGTAATGGGAATACGCGAAGACTTACATCCAAGGCCATACGGGAAGAGAACTTATTGTCCCCTAGCTTCTCATACTTTGTCTAAGGATGAGAAACGAAGTTTTTGTGAGTGTTTACATGGCACAAAAGTTCCCTCGGGGTATTCTTCAAATTTTAAGAGGCTTTTATCGATGAAGGACTTGAAATTAGTTGGCCAAAAGTCTCATGATTGTCATGTCTTGATGCAACAGCTACTCCCAGTAGCTATTCGAGGCATCGCCGAATATGATCTTCGGGTCGTTTTGACTAGACTTTGTGTCTTCTTCAATGCGGTTTGTGGTAAATTTTTCGAGATTGAAAAGTTGGATGAATTAGAGAATGAAGGATATCTTATCTTGTGCCACCTTGAGAAGCTTTTTGTTCCTACCTTTTTTGACATCATGGTTCATCTAATTGTTCATCTAGTGAGGGAGATAAAGTTGTGCGGACCTATCCATTTACGATGGATGTACCCAATTGAAAGATCTATGAAATTCCTAAAAGGGTACGTGAAGAACGCATACCGGCCAGAAGCATCAATTGTTCAAAAATATGTTTCTGAAGAAGCCATGGAATTTTGTCAAAATTATTTGGCCAAAGTAAGACATATTGGGCTTACAAAACGTCGCATCTTTGAAGGGGGTAGACGAGGGCTTCGGTAAAGAGTGTGGATCCCGATGAATTGTCACAAGTCCACTTATATATCTTGAATAATGTTGATGAAGTTCAAGCCGGCAAGATAGCTGCTCATAAAGAAGCTGTAAGGAAGGAAAATCATCGAATGACTGAACAAAGGTTGATTAGGGAGCATAACAGAACTTTTGCAAACTGGTTCAAACCAAAGGTCGAGGGAGAGGAATGTGTTTCTGATACAATTAAATGGTTAGCCCGTGGTCCTGAGGTTGATGTCATAAGTTGGAATTCATATGTGATCAATGGTTATACATTTTACACTAAGTCCCTAGATGATAGGAGCACCGTCCAGAACAGTGGTGTTATGTTAGAGGATGAATCTATGCACTTCTCCAGTTCGAAAGACAAGAGGCCTTTATTGGCAGTAATGCCATATTATGGGGTTATTGAAGAGATTTGGGAGGTAGACTATGTTAAAATTAGATTTCCCATTTTCAAATGCAAGTGGGTTAATGTCAATAATGGTGTTCAGATCGATCGGCTAGGATTTACATTAGTCGATGTCAACGGTAGAAGTTTTGGTGATGAACCTTTTATTATGGCGGACCCAGGCAAAACAAGTGTTCTATATCACCGATCAAGAAAATAAAATGTGGTCTGTTGCTCTCCAAGGTAAAAGGGTCATTGATATTGATGAGGAAAGTCATTCAAATTATGGTCTTCCTGAAAGTACTCCTTTTTCAAGGGGTCTACCGGAAATATTGAACGAAGAAGATGAAGCGGATAATGAACCCGGCATAAGAAATGATCATCAAGAAGGGATATGGGAGGATATCACTTTATAAAAGAGTCAATATAATTCATATATAAGGTAATGTTCATATGCAAACTTCTTTGCAAACTTTAAGGTTTTAACTATATATATTATATATTCCTTCGATCTATGTTCTTAAACATTATTGTCACTTGACTATGAAGTTTGTTCTTGTTCTATTTTTGTGGCGGGATCGGATCCTAAGGGGCATGTTATAAAAGAGGATGTTACGTTGTTGGGTGGGAATCGAGATGAAGGCATGGTGAATATTCCATTGGGAATGTATTTGTAACTTATTGTATATTATGCATTGTAACTAACTTATTCCATTGGGCATGTATGTTGTATTTGTCACAGACTCATGGTGAATATTATTTGTAATCTTTTCCCAATTCAATTTATTCATAATTTGTTCAAAGCTTGTACTTATAGATTCGACTTTTATGTCTTTGGATTGGTTGGTGGATTTGTGAATGAATATATATATATATATGATCAGGAAGAACAGAACAGGGATAAAATACGGGAAAATTTAGACCGGTAATAAATAGGCCGCTCTTATATGTTCAACTTTTAAGACCGGAGGTATCCATATATCCGGTCTTAAAGGTCATGTGTACATATTTGATATTAAGCCGGTCTTAAAAGTTTGTCTTTTAAGACCGGTGTGTTTATAAGTCCGGTCTTAAAATTCAATTTTTAAGACCGGAGAATTTATTGTCCAGTCTTGAAAGTCAGTCTTTTAAGACCGCGTATAATTAGTCGTTAGGTCCTAGAAGCAGATATTTTTCGATGGCTTTATAATTGTCCGGTCTTATAAATTTGATCTTTTAAGAGCGGCGATATTTTCCCGGTCTTAAAAGTTGAGTTTTAGGATCGAACAAAACATATTTCAACCTTATGTAGTACTACTTTTAAGACCTAATGTTTTAAATGTCCGGTCTGGAAGATGTTCTTTAAGACCGGTTGTAGTCGGTCTTAAATATGGACTTTTAATACCGGCTGGAACAAGACCGGTCGCTGGTCCGGTCTTACGATGCCTCTTTCGTCCGGTCTTAAAGCCCTTTTTTGCACTAGTGGATACTAGAAGTCTATATGATCAAATGGAAGTTGGAATGAAGCTTCATCTTATTTGAGCTACAGTGCAGTATACATGAATAGTGCAGATACAGAAAGACAACACATGAAATTCTGGAACAAGTTTAGCATAGGCTCGGCTTTCTAGATATTGAAGAAGGTAGAAGCTGCAGAGAATAATGATCCCAAGTTAAATGATGAAGAATGATCAAGATGGGAGATGGCAGAAGGAAGAACTTGCTGAATGGAATGAAGATATCATTATTCAAGTTCTAAGATTGATTCTAGAAGTCTCCACAATCAAATGAAAGTTGGAATGGCTCAATTCAGAGTTAAAACAAGCAAAAATGAGGTTCTGAATGAGCAAACTCGAATCTCCAAGTATTAAACTCAAGTTTACTACCTTGCTACAGTGATTTGCTTCTTGGATACGAGAAAACTCGAGTTTGGGACTCAAGACTCGAGTCAATAAGTGTCTTCAGCATCTCTGGCATCTCTGGACTAGGAAAACTCGAGTTTCCAAGTGCAAACTCGAGTTTACAGCGCTGATCAGCACCTCTGTTCTACTCTGTTTCACAATCAGCACGGGCGATGTCTGGTAATTTGATGATATCTCCTAAAACAGATCTTAGATTGAAGTGAAATTAGTGGCATATAAAACTAGACTCCCAATGCGTCATTTTGATATAACATTCAAGCCCAAAGGAGTTCAGATCAAGGAGCTATGAATTGTGGAAGTTGACAATGAAATTCACGCCACGCAGCAAACCAAGCCTTAATGTTTTGAGTGTATCTCGCACAATACAAATCTGATTGAGCTGAAATAAGTGGCATATGAAAGTAGACTCAAAATTATTTCCATCAAGACTTGAACGGACCAAAACGGAGTTCAAACCAGGGAGATATGGCCTTCGAAATTTGACAGTCAGTTCAAGACGTTTCAAAAACGCTGGTCAAGAACAGCCTTCATTCATCGGATCATAACAGACATAATACAATGATTTTGGAGTTGATTCTTCTTGCATTGGATTCTTACCTCAAGCTTGGACATGTAAACTTGAGTTTGAGATTGGCCAAGAGTTTTCCAAGTTTTCCATATTTCGGGAAAACTCGAGTTTTGACTTGCAAACTCGAGTTTGCATCATACAGAAACTCTTCAAAAAAATTCTGAAGAAGACAAAACTCCAGTTTCCATTTGGAAACTCGAGTTTTGGTCATACAAAGAGTCTCCAACATTTTGAGTTTATGCAAACTCCAGTTTTGATATGGAAACTTCAGTTTTCAGTTAGCCATGAGTTTTCTAAGTTTTCAAATTTTTGAGAAAACTCGAGTTTTACTTTGGAAACTCGAGTTTGTGCATGATAGAAAGTTTTCAAGTTTTACTCATTTTTTGAAAACTCTAGATTTCATAGAAAACTCCAGTTTTGACTTGGCATAAATTTCTCAAAGTTTTCATACTTAAATGAAAACTCGAGTTTTGTTTTGGAAACTCGAGTTTTGACCAAACAAAGCTTTGCTCTCTTTTCTATGATTTGAAAACTCCAATTTAGAATGAAAACTCCAGTTTTGAAGTTTTGGACTAAAATTCATTTTTCATGTCAAGAGTCCAAAACTCGAGTTTGTAATTAAAAACTTGAGTTTTGCTCCTATTTCAAAATGTTCTTCAAAGCTCAATCGCGATGTTTACCTAAGAAAGAACAAAACTCGAGTTTGCGTTTCTAAACTCGAGTTTGCACTTGAGTGAACAGTTACAAACTCCAGTTTACATTTGGAAACTCCAGTTTTCAGCGCTCAATTTGAAAATCAGCTTTTCCAGATTTGTGAAATCTTCATGTATTATCTAGATACTTCTTATCATCACTCATCACTATTCTTAACTATGTTTAATCAATTTGTTAGTGATTTTCATATGATTAAAACAAAGGATTAGAAGCAAATATCAAAATCTCATATTTGTGTCTGAACATCAAAAGCTGTGCAAAAGTTCTAACGGCTAGTTCCAACTGATCTCTAACGGCTACTATTCATAACGGTCATATTCTCAACGTTCAGATAATCTTCATCTATAAGTAGAGGCACATTCAAAACAAAGAAAGATGGAGACAAGAGATTGCACTGTCAAGATGCCAACATTCTGAATCCAATATCTATCTCATACACACTCTGTTTTCAATGCTTACATAGTTCATCATAGAGAGTGAAATTATTTGTAATGCACTTCAGTGTTTATTCATTCACTTCTGAGAGAGAAGATTCATTGTAATCATCCTATCATTCTATTTGAGAGTTACTCAAGATTGGGTGATCTTGAGTGGGAAACTCATTGTATTGATTGCAGCTTGTAAGGGGAGTGAATCCTAGTGAGAGGATTACTTCGAGTACAAAGTATGTAATCAAGTTGGTATATTGATTATAGTTTGTAAGGGGGAGTGAATCCTAGTGAGAGGATTACTCCAAGTACAGAACGTGTAATCAAGTTGAAAGAAGATAGTGGATTGAAAATCTCAAGTGGAGCTTGAGGACGGACGTAGGTCAAGGATTGACCGAACCAGGATAAATCTCGGTTGCATATTCTCTTCCCTTATCTCTTATATTTCAAAGCATAATCATTTGAATATATAACTATTGGTTTATGTATCATTACTATCATACATACTACATTTACTGAGATGCGAAAAGATTTTCAAAGTTGATAACTTTTTATTATTCACCCAATTCACCCCCCCCCCTCTTGGGTTCAGCCGGTTCTTACACTTACAAAATGGAGGAGTAGGCTATTTATAACCTATAGCCTCCCTCAAGTCCTAACTAATGGGTTAATGACTAATTACCCTACTACTTATCTAATTTACACTTAGGTCCCTAGGTTCATCTTACAACTAGGTACCTAAATGTTTAATATTATCTTTATATATCAATACCCCCTCCCCAAAACATCCTTGCCCTCAAGGATGGATGACAACAACAAAACATACAAACAAAAATCAACAAAATATCAACAAATAGAAACTTTAAAATTCTGAAAAAAATTCTTGACAGCTTAGAGCTCTCTCTCTTAAAACCAGTGCCAACTTTGCAGCAGCCTGTCCTTATATATGCAGACCTTGTAAAACCCAATTTTTGCTCGAACTTGTAAGACCCCAGTGCAACAACAAACTTGAGCTACTGTATATTGGAGAAACCCAGCACCAAGAAGCATCTTGACTAACCCCCCTTTGAACCAAACAAAAATCAAAATTCTTGTAGGAATAATGAAACCCAAATGCTGAGTTATTGGGCTCTTTTGTTTGTTGTTATCTTCTAAGCCCAAAAACTTGTCAGAAATTATTAAATCCATTGTCCCATTAAAATTCTGTTGCTATTGAAAGAGAGTGACATCCAACTGTAACCCTTCAACATTCTTCTGCCCTTCAAAGAATATGCAAGCTAGCTGTAACCCTTTATTTGCAGCAGGTTGAACAGTGCTGAAAACAGGATAAGCTGGAGAAAATATGACTCTACATGGCACCAGCTGGAACCCACTAACATGTGATGTCTTGTTCCCAGCCTCACACCTGTCCATATGGCACAAAACACCCCTAAAACCTTTAGTAGAGTCAAAGCATAAAGACCCATTAAAAGCAGAAGTGATTTTCGCATAATCCTTAGGCAATACAGAATCAGACTTGGAAGAAATTGAAAGATCACAACCCCGACTTGACACAAGGTCCTTGGTTTTGACTGGAAGACTACTTCCATCGTTACTACTCTCAAGCTTCGACACTCCTCTTGTTTCTTTTGTTTCGGTACATTCTTGGGAGGAGGCTGAATAAGACTTGTTCTTTTCTAGGCAATCAAAAGCTTCTTGTTCTTTTATACATTCATTGGTGGAGTCTAAACAAGACCCACCACTTTCTTAAACCTCAGAAGCTTCTTGCAATTCTTGTGGAGACTTTTGTGAACAGCCACCTTCTTCTTTATCTTTCAAGACTCTTCTTGCCTTCTCTGCTTTCTTGGCTTGCATTTGCAGATCCCATTCTTCAATTTGAGCAAAAGCACAATCCCCACCCATGGTTCTTGGTTGAAAGAATTCAAATGAGTCACGGATTTCATCCTTCAATCCATTCACATATTCTTCAACAAAGTCCTCTTCTGGCGTATGGAGCTGGAATCTTATGACAAAATCATCAAAAATTTCATTATACTCCTTCACATTGCTAACTTGCCGAGGCCACAACTGACCCCCATTATTGGCTTGTATTGCCAATACCAGTACTTTTAAGTCATCTCTCAAGCCCAACACCATATCTTGCAATTCATCCATGGTTCTTGCTATTCTTGATCATGTTTGTACCACCCACCCACCATGTCTTCAAGGATAACAGAAGGGAACAGAACCAGAAAATATAAGAAACAGACCCAGAAATGGATATGACAGAACTAGATGTTGGGATCCGTACACACAGTGGATTATAAAACTTTTACGAATCTCAAAGAGGATCGTTCAACTGCGTTTAAATCAAGGTTTGTTATAAAACCGTACCTATACGAGATTCTGAACGTTTCTTTCGATCTGAACACGTGGGCTACCTTCTCGATCAGCAGGAGCAGACTCTACGAATCTCCTCCCTCTACCGGTATCCACACGAACAGCCTCAAACACGGACGGTAGCGTACTAGCGCCTTCAAACCTTGCGTCTCTTTTTTTTTGCTTTCTAGGGTTTTTCGCGGCTTTTTAATACGTCTGACTAAATGTCCCGTAGGTTTTTCAAAACCCATTAGACGTATTATATATTCAAAATTAATCTAATTAATTTTGAAATTCAAGTTTGAATTAAAATAATATATTAATTAAATCTATCAAATAGATCTAATCTAATATATTTATTTAATACAAATTATAAGCCTATAGATTTAATTTATCTTTATAAATTAAATCTATGATATGATATCTTTTATTTAATTAAATCGAGATACTATACCTCAATTTAATTAAAACTAAGATACTATATCTTTATTCAAAAATTAAATCGAGATACAATATCTCAATTTATTATAGTTATTTAATTTATCAAATAAATTAAATACTATATATAATAATATTATTATCTATAAATAATATTATTATTATTTCGAATTTAATAATAAATATATATATATATATATATATATATCCACCCTAGATTAAATATAAAATTCATTAAATCTTATACATATATAAGATTCAATGAATCTGGACACTTTTGCTCGTGTTGGGCTATTCTTGTGTGCGACCCTGCAGGCCCACATGAGATTGCCAGCAAGACATTGCGACTACCCAATTCATATGGGGATCGATAATACGATACAACCTATCATACAACCATGTCACGTCCCTTTTGTCACGCGATAATTTGGTCAAGGATGAGGCATGAATAATGTCAACTTCTTGTTCTTGACCATTACTTTCTCGATTCTCGAGTAGTCTAATTGAAATGGAAACTCCTTTCCATCGTAGTATGGTCATACGTTTCTTAGACTCACTCATCGAGGGGCCCAGTATTATCTCTCTACAAATGTGAGGGACAAATTTCATCTTGACCACTCACATTCCTCTCCATGAGAACCACTGATCCCGATCCAAGCCTTTATCATCACCCGGTCAAAGGTGACTTTTGACTAGGTCAAAGATCAACGACTCATCATGTAGGAATCCATGATGATCTCAGATCAAAGGGGCGTTGTGACGCGGTTATACATGAGAAAAGCTTATAACTTAATCCATGCAGCTTTCTCATAGTAGGTCGGTCCAGCACCTTGTACTCTTACAAGTGCCTATGACTTTGATTCGTATCTCCATACCTCATCAAAGTCATACTTGTCTTATTTCATCTTCGCTCCCGCGTAGATGACCGACCAGGGACATTTAGGATAATCTATAAGATATATCCAAGGATCAGTTATCACTATAAACATGCAAATGAAATGATAACTAAATAGAGAATGACGGAAGCACATAAGGTGCTTCTCCCTTATGTGCTTCTTACATGCTTGTCCCTCTAATTAGAGGGACAAGCAAATTTTTTTAATTTTTTATTAATTTTTTATATATTTTATTTTTTAGATTAAATTATATATTGCTTTCTAAAACTTTTTTTTTTTATCCAGTATCTCAAATTAATTAGTTTTCAGTCCTGTACATAAATATTTGTCCTGTAACACTAGTATCCTGGAAACTAATTAATTTGAGATAATGGATGCAAAAAAAAAAAAAAAAAGTTTCAAAAAGCAACATATAATTTAATTCAAAAAATAAAATATATAAAAAATTAAAAAACAAATGAAATTTTTTTGCTTATTCCTCTAATTAGAGGGACAAGCATGTAAGAAGCATATATGGAGAAGCACATAATGTGAACCCGAGAATGACTTGCCCCTAGGGCATAATTTCCAACACCAGAATCAAGAAACAGCACCAAAAATGAAGAAATAGAAAAATGGAACAGAAACAGAAGAGGAGAACCGAAAACTCAAGAACAAGTTCTTGAAGGTTTCTTGATAAATTATTGTTGCCCAAACGCTTCGAACTTAGAAAAGCGAAGCGGGGGGACGACGACGACAATTAGAAAGAAGGACCGAATTTCCCTTGAGCCGGCCCTGAATGCGGAGATGACAATAGAAAGCCAGAGCCAACTGACAGAATGGTGAAACGCAGATACTAATTGAGTGTAGAACTTCAATGCCAAGAATCAACCCAAACCAATTTTCTTGCCTGTCGTTTCTTCTCAGATCAAACAGAAAAGAGTAGTACAGAACAATTTCTTTTTTTCTTTTGTTTTCTTTGGTGAAGACAGAACATATGAGAAAAGAAACAGCAAGCAAGAGATAGCCAAGGAAGGACTACTCTAATACTACTAGTATGCTTATTGATCAAGAATTGATAAATAGAGTAGAAGAAACACAAGAAAGGGATTTGAAGAGAAGAAGAGAGCTAACTATGGCTCTCTCACAATGTATTCACACTCATAGCAAAACTGATTTCTTCTTACAAAATGGAGGAGTAGGCTATTTATAACCTATAGCCTCCCTCAAGTCCTAATTAATGGGTTAATGACTAATTACCCTACTACTTATCTAATTTACACTTAGGTCCCTAGGTTCATCTTACATTTAGGTAATAAGATGCGCTCCTCAGGATTGCCCGACGTAACTTCAATATGCCAGAGCACCTTTTTATTACATTACGGGTAGAGGTGGAAATAAGCCAGGCCCCTATCAGGTAGCCTACAGCATAGCTTGTTTAGGGCCTGGCCTGACCTATTTATTAAAAAGGTCAGGCCAAGGCCTATTTAAAGGCCTTAATGTGTAAATAGGCTAGGTCTATTTTGGTAAAGCTTGGCCTGTAAGCCTTCAGGCCTGGCCTGTTTATTTTTAATACTCATATCTCCTATTGCTTGGATCAATCAAGATGCCAAGTCGTGTTATGTTTCACACGTTAATGGTCATTTCTTATGGGACATTCCAGGTTCAGGAATGTGTGACCCAGACTGTGAGTGTGACACTCCAGAATGGTGGGAAGACTCTGATGATGAACAAGGATTATATCCTTGTAAATATGCATACAAACAAGCACAGAAGAACAAACCCTCTCATAGATCTCATTGCAGATCTCACAGATCTAAGAAGTCTGATGATAATGATGACTATGGCTCCTCACAGCCAGTTACTTCACGGCGTTCTACACGTCGTTGGCAGCCGCCTCCTCCTCCAGCTAAATCATCCAAGGACATGTCTCTAGTCGAATTAATGATACAAAAATACCACATGTTGAATGGTGGTAATGATGTGAACCTCCTCCATACCTTTATTGCCTCACTTCCTGATGAACTTCAATCAGAGCTTAATCGAAACATTAATGCTCTTCAAAGGGACATTGCTGACATCTCAATCGGTGAATTGTACCAACTTACTCTCAATGCCCTTGATAAACTCTGTGAACAACATAAGTTTTTCAAGGATATGCAGAAAAAAGCCTCGAAGTTTAAGCCTGCATTCAAGAAGCCCTATCTGAAGATTAAATGCAAGGATCATAAGGATTGTTATTGTCCTTCAAAAAGAAGTCCCATTATCGCCAATATTCTCAATCTTTCCAGAAATCTTACAGGAAACCAAGGCGATCAAAATTCATAAAGAAATCTAGATTTTTGTAAATCTAGAAAACCTTTCTCTAAAGGCTCCAGATGTTTTATTTGCAGAAAGCTAGGACATTTTGCCAAAAATTGTCCTAAGAAGACAAAAGGAGATATTAAAGTTATGCAGAAGCTCCAAAAGATTCTGATGATTTCAGATAACACAGCAGACATTGAAGACTATATTGAAGAACAAGATGAGCAGAATGAAGAGACACAATATTTCATTCCTTCTTATGAAGAATCAACAAACTCATCTTATTCCGAATCTGAAGATTATCAGTCTGAAGAAAAAGATTACTACCCAGGAATCATCAATCTTGTCCAACCAATTTCTCCCCAAACTCCATCCATTGGATGTTTAGGATCTTTGAATTCCAACCCTAAAGTCAATCTGAAGACTCCATTGCCTAACATCCAAGTCCAGGTCCTACCAGAAAAATATTCTAAACCCATTACTGCAATAGCCTTCTTTGATACAGGTTCATCCCATACAATGATGAAACCTCACATCCTTCCTCCAGACGAATGGGTACCCCACAACCAATATTTCTTTTACTGCTGATGGAAAGATTTTCAAGATTGATCTGATTACTAGAAGAAAGATCAACATTAAGTTCTTCCCAGGATGTACTTTAAAGATTAAGGTACTAGGAAGTGAACTACCAGGAAAAGATATCCTTCTTGGTTTTGATGCTTTTTATCATACCAAGAACTTGACAATCCTTCCCAAGGGAATAAGATGGCAATCCAACTTTAGTCCCTGGACAAAATTCCCTCTCTTTATGAACTACAGAATGCTCCACCACAGTACTCAGATGTCAAAGAACATTTACTCCAATACTGTGCTGATAGTCATGACCAGTTTCCATATCCTTCTCCACTATGGAAAAACAAAGATTTCTTCATTAGCCTTCCTTTCAAAAGGAATGAAGATATCAATCCGACCAAAGCTTTGCACCCAGGAATGAATCCAAATGATTTGAAGCTTGCCAGAGAAGAATGCACTGCTTTACTCAAACAAGGTCTTATTGAACCAACCAAGTCAGAATGGGCATGCCAAGCATTCTATGTTGCGAAAAGATCTGAGATTAAAAGAGGAAAGAAAAGGCTTGTTATTGATTATAAGCCTCTTAATCATTTTCTCCAAGATGACAAATTTCCTCTTCCTAAGCCTACAGCCCTGTTCGCTCAGTTGAAAGGCTCGGCCCATGTTTTTTCAAAGTTTGACCTCAAGGCAAGTTTTTGGCAACTCGGGATCCAGCCACAGGATCGGCCCAAAACCACGTTTTGTATACCCAATGCGCAATATCAATGGACTGTAATGCCCTTTGGACTCAAATTGGCCCCTTCACTATTCCAAAAGGCCATGATAAAGATCTTCGAGCCCATCATCAATAATGCTCTCATTTATATTGATGATATTCTCTTGTTCTCACCAACTGAGTCAGACCACCAATTACTCCTGGCCCAATTTTACCATATCATAGCCCAACATGGCATCATGCTTTCCTCCAAGAAAAGTGATATTGGTATTACAGAAGTTGATTTTCTTGGAATGCATTTTAAAGATGGTAAATACAGCCCAGGACCGCACATTGCCCAGGATTTACTAAAGTTCCCTGATGATAATCTCTCCTAAAAACAAGTTCAACAATTCCTCGGGATTGTTAATTTTTTGAGAGACTTTATCCCTCAGTTGTCCCATCATACCAGCCACATGTACAAGATGTTAAAAAAGAATCCACCACCATGGTCGCAGGTACAGACAAATGCTGTTATTACCCTCAAAAGAATTGCTCAAAATCCTCCACCATTAAGGATCCCTAATCAAGGATAAAGGATCTTACAAACTGATGCTAGTGATGATTATTGGGGTGCAATACTTCTTGAAGAAGTTAACGGAGTACGCCACTACTGTGCGCATGCTAGTGGACAGTTCAAAGACTTAGAAAAGCATTATCATGCTACCATAAGGAAATCCTTACTGTCAAGCGAGGAATTGAAAAGTTTAGCTTCCATCTGAGCCCCTACCACTTTACAGTAGAAATGGACAATACATCTTTTCCAAAGATGTTAGACCCAAAGAAGAAATTTTGCGCGATGCCCAAGCATTACTCCGGTGGAAAGATTGGTTTTCCCGCTATAAATTCTCGGTTAAACACCTCAAGGGTCCTCAGAACATCCTTTCATACTTCCTTTCCAGGCCACAAAAGACTCTTCCCCCTCGTATACAAATCCTCTCTTCCAGACCCTTGTACATTCTTACCATTGCAGAAATCCATCCTCCCACCACCATGACCTATCACATAAAAGCAGATATCCTTCCTCCCAATGCAGACCTCAACTGCTTCACCGATTTTCAGAAATATGCCAACGAGCACCTTCACTCTTGGCTTCATATCCTTTTCAATAAAACTGATCTTACTCCAAAAGCACAGCACTTCAGTCCCATATGCCCATACACTACCATCCCGTTCATTCAAGGTCCTATACCTGATGAACTCCTTTGGTATGTTTGGTCCATGACCATTCTTCACACCAGTGCCATTGCTCTTGCTCCTTTACCCATCTACCACTATCTCTGTAACAGTCATAATGTGGACTACACTCTAGTCAAACTCCTCACTCTCTTTGCTCCTCTTCACGTTTGGAGAGGCGCCCTATATAATATATTAACTGGTAATAAGCTCTGAGATTTAGAAAAAAGAAAACAAAAAAGATTTTCTTCTGTGTTTTTTCTTAACAGGAAATATCATGCACATAAGCCCGATGGCATTTACTTGGAGACCACTGCACAACATTGGCCACAGTCACTCGATTGGGTTCAACCAGATCCAGTGCAGTTTAAGGAACTTGGCCTCATCCTTGCCAGCTACAATAAGTACTCTCTGAAGGAATGCATCATCCTTGGCCCCGTACCTGGTGAAGACAAAGCTTATGATGAATTGTACCCACCAGAACCTCACTATGTCTCATCCTACTATGCCACCTCCTCGCCAGCAGCTGAACTCCCTCTTGACTCTCAGGGAAATATTCTCCAAGACTCTCAAGATCCTTACGAAGATGATTGTGGAGATGAATTCACCCAGTTGTCCTTGTCACTTCCAAGCTCATCCCAATATCCGGCCCATTGCACTCAGCCACAGGCCCAAAGCCCAAAAGACGAACCAGCTGACCCAGATCCATGCTACCATGACCCGCTCAGTTACCTTCAATTCTACGACAGTGACAGTGACAACAATAATCTCTCTCCAAGTCATGAACCGATCTGCAAGGGGTGGTCCCCAAAGCCAGTGTCGGCAACCGGTTTCAGCCAGTTTCTAGTTTTAAGCCATGTGTATTATATGTGTATTACGTGTCCACTACTTTTCAGGCGTGGTGTGTTTTTATTAAGTGGTGTCTGTACTATTGTCTGCTGCCTTTGAATTTCATCCACTGCTTTTACTAGTACGTTCTATCTCTGGTTTGTTCCGATATGGCTCTGCTCCTCTATATAAGCAGGCCTTGTGTTCAGTTGTACTCATATCGCAGAATCAATAAAATTCTCCAGTGTGTTTTCTCCTATGGCTTCATTTTAAACTCCCTCTTTGCTTCTGAAAGCCCTAGTTCTTAGTATGTTGATATTATCTGCTTTATAGATTCCAAGTATGCTTTGCAATTGCCTCTATATGAGGATCATGTGCATCAGAACAAAATCAAGATCATGATCCAGTATGAGAGAGTACTGAAAATCAGAATACTGAATATGCCAGTATTGTATGCCTTGATTGAGAAGATGCTTGGATCCTAAAGTGTCCTTGAGCGTGGGCAAGAGGTAAGTCCCTGAAGGCTCGGACTGTCCACTGGATTGAGCATCTTTTGATCAATGCGTGTGTATCCTGGCCATTGTTTAGTATAATAATTTTTTTTTTTTATTCAACATTTTCTCCTCTGACTCATACTTTGACGCTTGTTATTCCAGTATTCCCTTTTTTTGTTCAAACAATTCCAGTATTCTCTCCTGGCGCTTGCTATTCCACTTCCAGTACTCAAAACAGTGATCTGTCACCTCATCCTCTCTTTTCTAGTATTATCGTGGCGCTTGCTATTTGTCTGACCATCCTCTCTTTTCCAGTATCATCGTGGCGCTTGCTATTTGTCTACTCATTTTGCTGCAACTCAAATCGGGTATGTCACTGTGTTTGTTTTTTTCACTCAAAATATCTTTCCCTATCTTTTTACGTTTTCTTTTTGGTCAAATCTTCTTTGTTTTCCACTTGAACTTTTATCTTTATTTGTTAACGCATCACTGTTTTTTTTGTCAAAGCATCAATGTTTTCACTATTTGTTTTTTTCGCCATCTTAAATAAAATTTGTTTGATCATAAGGGAATTTATTTTATCGGATTATATTCAACTCTTTGCACTTGATGAATTGAATCATCAATAGGTCCGCATCATACCATTTGTACTTGTTGAGGAATTTATTTTTTTCCACGATTTATGTTCAACAATTTTATCCATTTTTTATTTCTTTAACCATTAAGGAATTTATTTTAAATGATCTATTTGTTTATCACATCAAAGTGTTTATTTCTTTGACTATCAGGGAATTTATGTTAAACTATTTGTTTGTTATTTTATCGGATTGATTTATTTTATCGAGTTATCTGTCCAAGTTCAATATTAACAATGAAGGTCTAATTCATTTTTTAAGCGTATATGTCACATGTTTCTACTGCTTTCTAAGTCAGAGACATGAAAGTATTAATTTATTGAATTGGCAGTATTCACTATGTAATTTTTGTGGCCTGAATTTTATATAGTCTATAATTATTTTGCTTTGTTATTTTTTTTATATAGAACAAATCCTGTAATGGATAGCAACAACAACATAAGTGAATTTGTTCTTCCTCAACCTCAACGACTTCAAACTGAACAACAATAGTAGGCATGTGGCAACTCCTTCAAATGATGTAATGAACATTAACAACAATGCCTCTAAACCAGTAGTAACTGGGACTGAAGAAGATTCTACTATCACAAAAAAGTGACGAAAAACTTCAGTGGTATGGAAAGATTTTGAAGAAGTTCAACTTGCTGATGGTGTCAAAAAAGTAGTGTGTTTGTATTGTAAAGAAAGGCTAGCTACTGGTGGAAGGAGGGCTAGCACTAACCATCTTAAGAGGCAATTGGTGGGTTGCTTTAAACGTAGGTTGTTTGTCTCTCGACAAAATAAGCAAACCACCATACAATTTTCACCAAGTGATTCAGGAATTAATCCTTTTATTGTTCCTGGCATTAAGTACTTTAATGAAAAGATGAGAGAGATCTTAGCTACATGTTTGTTGAAGTTCTTTTATGTGGTGGGGATTGGCTTCGTCACAAGTATGGGTTGAAGAGAAAATTGAAGGTATGAATATTGTATACTTATTTATTTTTATATTTGTTGCCTGTTTGTTGGGACTAGTTATTTATTTTAAATTATTATTTTATTGTGTAGGAGCCATCGGAACAGGAGGAGATTGTACTGAAGCCTTGATCTTGATTTATTGTGTTGTTTAATTGATCTTTTGCACAATTTTCATTATGGTGATATTATCTTTTTATGACATTTTTATATATTGCATCATGGATGTTGAGTTTTTGGGTTTATCACTATATTGATATGAGTATATTCAGTGTTAGATTACTGATGGATACATTTTTATATTATTAGTAATTATGATTATTTTAATTTTATGTTAAATCCTACAATTTGTAAATATGTTAGCTTTGAAACTTACCAAATTGAGCCTACATTTATTTAGGTTTTAGTAAGTTCAAAGCCTAATTATAGTTTTCAAGGCCTGCAATATGAGGCCTTTTTAGAGGCCTACATTGTAAATAGGCCTGTAAAAAGGCTTCAAGCTTACCTAGGCCTCGTGTAGGCTCAAGCCTGAGCCTAAAAAAAAGCCTGCATGTAGTCCTAGGCTCAGGCTTCAGATTTCCATTACAGGCTCAGGCCTATTTAGTCAAAGTCTGGCCTGGCCTGGCCTATTTCCATGCCTAATTACGGGCAGCTGAATGTCGCATATTGAAGCACTCATGCAGAGTTTGCAGTTAGCTTCCATGTCTCCACTCATTGAGGTGGTATTTTTGGCCTCTATAAGGCACCAAAAAACTTGGCAAGTTGTGTATCCCACATCTACCAAGTAGTAGTTCCCTGTCCAAAAAAATGATACATGATGAGCACTATTTATGCTATGTTTTCCCTGTATTGTATGATTGTATTGTATGGTGAATATGAGCTTAACTGCATTGAATCTGAGCAAAAAGGTATTAATTCATTATATAGGGAACTTAAGGATAAATTCCACATACATCCTAAAACATGTGCTAAGAAGAGAACGAATTCTGAGGTTTTATGAGAAAGTCGCATAACATAGCCGAGACTATGCTATAGCATCAGGACAGCTTTATCGAAGTGCAATACAATGCATCCCTAAAGCTATAGCAGAGTAAGTGACGTAGTGTTATTCGGCATATGTTCTGATCTTTTGTCAAGATTGTTTCAAGAAATATAGTGCAAGTCGAGAATAACGGTTAGATTGCTGACATATTGGAATAGAAGATGCGAAGGATCAAAACTAAGATTTGAAGAATCCCGTAGGATCAGCAGAATCAATCTACCGAGATTAGAAAGAAAGATACGATTGGACCTCAACAGATTAGGAAAGGCCCAGTTTGCTGGACGTACGCCGCAAGTAGACCAGACTATATAAGGAAACAACAGCCAACCCTAAAGGGTTTGAAGTCGTCGAGAGTAAAAGAAAAAATCCTATACGGCCAGACTCAAAAGAGGAGTGAGAGAAGTACAAAGCATGAGGACTCCAAGAGAACCCAGCATCTTTCCTTGCAGTGAGACGGAGACAAGAAGACGTGGAGTTGTGATGTGACAAGGCTTCTTCCACGTCGTCAGAACCTCCATCAAGCTTTCTTTGTTTTTCTTTATTTTAATTCTAGTTAATCGTTTGTCATGGGCTATTCTGCTATGCTCTGTTTAGTGATTCCCTCGTCAGTCATGAGCTAAACTTTCTATGGCTGAGCAAGGATGATTTCCTAAGTGTGGAATGAACCCAGTTGCTAGTTCTTAATTTAATACATTCAATTTACTTATCAGAGATTTAATTTCTTGTCGATTAGCAAGAGCTAAGGGCTAGATCAGTGGCCTCGGCTTACTGAGAGGGAGTCGTGGTTAGACATCTTAGAAACTCTGATTGCTAGGCAGGCTGGTGTAAGGCTTGACCTATTATTGTAGGCTTCAGGAATGGGTCTGACGCTCATAACCATACACCTTGAATTGTAATGCTAATCTAATTAGAAAAATCGCCATAGACATATGGGAGAAGTAAAGGTAGGATTATATGTATCGGACGCGAGAGCTTTGATAGATTAGAGTGGTGGGTTAACTTAATAACATTGTAAGGGGTGTTTATGTTGTAGCATTGCGAGAGCTGTACAGCATAGATGCTATAGCAATGCGCATAGGCAACTGGGGGATTAACATGCTTAGGAAGGATTCTGAGTTCAGCCTATCTTTTACTGATATCTTCTTACGACTACAATCATTTAGTTATTTTCCTGTTTATTAGTATAACTATCAAACTCCCAAACCAATTATATTTTACTTCCTGTTAAACACAACTAAATCTGTGACTTGGCGCTATCATTCGGTATCTCAATCTCTGTGGGACGATACTATACTTACTCTTTATTACTTTTTCGACTGGTTCACTTGCCATCAAGGAAATCGACCAACAATACCAAGTAATTATGTTTCCATAGCATTGAACACGCAAATATTCATAGTTATATTGCACAAACTATAACATCTATACCTTGTGGTACACGTAGACCATGTGGTCTTCTTATAGCATCTCGCAACACCCTTCCATTCGCAGCTGACCCTTCCATCCGAGCAAGACATATATGAATTGCCCATCCGGTGAGCATACACCCAGAACATTGGTTGTGACTTCTCCTTTTCTATTTCGGTACCTCCCCTTTTTCTCTGCAGGTACTTATACTCGTATGTGCATCCCATCTAATGCACCAAGGTAGCCCTACAAAGATAAGAAATTAATTTCAACTGTGGTGAACCCATGATTTGTTACACCATTGTAAATTTAACATATCACACAAATACACATTGTACATACCTTGAACCACTTCCAGCAATTATCATTTGAGTCCTCTGGAATAGGCTCCGGTTTCTTCAAAAGCAATGATTGCAATCTAATGGTAGTATTCAACACCAATTTAAAGTATCTACTAATGGTTTCACCCAACCTTCTAAACTCAAACTGAATGACTCTATTCTTGACATAATGCCCTAGAATGTGAAGGAACATTGCCACTTTTTCATCAACTAGCATATGTTGAGTTGGTTTCAATCCACCAATTGTGTCTAACAATTTATCAAACGTTGCCCTGTACATCCTAATTTGGTTAAAGCAAGTAGTGTCACTATTGTATATCATAGCCCTCAAATTTGCTCTCTTGGCATGAAAATCTAATCTATATGACCTATCCGGTATGTGCCTCGGTCTACTTGCTCCCACTGCAACTATCATAGTGACAATCAACCTCCTCACTGCTAGAAGCAAAGCTAAGCAACCAGCCAACATTGCAACCATTTGCTCTGACTCTGGCTCCATACCTACACAATTTTTTCCCACGCCGATTTGCTTTTCAATGTCATCTACTACTCCTTTTTACAAACTATCTCTATTTACATTCAAACATATGTCATTTTCATCCAATCCACTTTAATTGACACCTTCAGTTATGACCCAAAACAACCCATGTCACTGTCATTGTAATCAACACCCAATACTTCTTTTTAGTTCAATTGTGTTTTCTTTCTACTTCAGTGGTTTGCCTCATTGGTTTACATGTTAGCTATACACCATTATAACCCAATTGTCATTTTCAATAAGCATACCACCAGCCAACAATTATAGTTTCATATATAAGAAAAAACTATATGATCATTTTCATTGTTCACATCAATAGAGCACAATGTACCTTAAAAGGAAACAAATGAATCACCTAAATTCCACTCCATTACCAAACCCACAGACATACATGATATATTGAGAGCTAACATTTGAACATACATGTTTGATAATAACCATATACAAATAAAGAAACTAATGTCAACTAAAGCTAATATTTATGAGGAATTAAATTATTTCATTTCATACAACTTCGTATATAACAAAAATTACCTCCCATCTCTATGTCCTTTCCTTTTCCTTCGTCACCATTACCCAACAACCTACACACATATGGCTTAACAACGCATAAAAAATCACCCAACTTTCTTCCTAAATCGTAACTCTGCCTCACTCCCTAACTGGAATAAATAGGGGATCGACCATTTTCAAAACTCATGGAAAGAACAAACCCATTCAAATCTTACCTCAATTCCACCTTCGTTGAGTCTTGCTTCGGTTCCAGCTTCAACTGTCGACGCTTTCTTCGCGACCTCCTTCTTTAAGCTCGTCGATGGCATGTGGTTTATAACTTTTCAAAGGGGATTTTTTGTCCCAAAAATTCACTCTCCCGAGAACAATTTCAGGATCCCGCCAGCTTTGAAGGGATATCAATTTCCCACGTTTGTGGGAACATTGGGCAAGGCGGGAAGTCCATCTTACCGGAACCTTTGGCGCCAACAGGTTTTAGGAGTGGGAACTCTATTATGTTCCCTAGAACTGACGTGAGTTCCCTAAACCAAACGGGTCCTTAGGGGAGGCTTTTTTAGGGAATGGAGAGGAAATTTTCAAAAAAATTCCCTCTTCTAAATAATATGATCAGCCAAACAAGGGGAGGGAGTCAAAATCCATTTCATTTCTCCCAATCCCCTCCCTTCCCCTCAAAGCAAACAGACCTTGAGGGTGGGATGTTAATATTTAGGTGTTCTAGAGACAATCTGTAAGGACAAATTAGTACAATTTCTACGTTGTAGTATTTCATTATTAATAAATGAACATATTTTATCTTTATCATATTTATGTCTCGCTTTTATTTAAAGATAAGTATGTTTTTGAAGATAAAAGCCCTAGGAATAGAACATGTGTTATTATTGAAGATCAATGATAAAGATCATGATCATGAGGACTCGAGAACACTTGATATCTATTGCCTAAAACTTGTTCCTAGTCTTAAATCACCAAGAAAGGGCATTGATGATCGTAATAAGATTAGTACGACATCATCTACATGTATGAGATACAAGGTAAGGACCTCATGGAATACAGACATGGTGATGCCTTAGTTGATGTCGTGGGTGGATCTATTGGAGAACAGATAGCACCGAACTGACCCGTCGAGAGACTCTACAAAGATTCATTGTAGAAAGTATTATTGAATATGTAAAATATCTCATCGTTTGGTAGTACAGATCGTCCTGGACTTAAGGATGTCATCGAACACTATTTCCTAAGCTAGGGTTATACTTTAACTGTACAACTCTATCCACTTGAAAATGGGGAGAACAGTGTACTCTTGGATGTAACTCAAATACATGAGTATAGATGGACATGCTGAGAGGGCTCACAATCCCCTACAAGGGATTAGTCATTCACAAGACTGGTAAAGCTTGGATAGCTTCTATTTAACTCGATAGTTTGTACGCACAGCAAGTGATCATGAAGAGTCATGATCCGTTATAGAGTTAATATAAGAAGATTCCTAGTTTTGTGAATTAGCTACATTTAGTCAATTAAGAGAGATGATACTCTATCTTTGCTTTCGACTAAATGTGAATGATGATGTGAGGGATGATGTCTGCATGGTATCCAAATATGAAGGTAGATCACTTGATCAACTCAATTAGTTCTGGGGCCACAGTGCATTGCTAGTGTCTTATGAGGTCATTAAATAAATTGGGCCAGTTAAATGAGTTTTGATTAGTTCAAGTTTATTTATATCAGTGACTAATTGGGCCTAATGGGTCACACACAAAGGTTATGCCAGATTGCTTAAAATTAGCAAACTTGGGCCAATAATTGTTATTGGGTTTTATCAAGAGTAAAGGTGTAAGTGGGTTGGAGTAAGACTCTCAAACCCAATAAGAAGCAAAATGGCATAACATATATGGTTCCCAGTGGGAAATCAGTTTCTCCACAAAAGGGCCCAAATGTGTTGGAAGACCCAATGGAGTCTTAGGCCAAGTTGAATTTGGAATTCAAGTTTTGAATTTAAGTTTAAAATTTAAATTTTAATTCAAAAGGTTAGGTTACAAAAGATAATTCTGAATTATCTAATATATATATATATATATATATCCAATAATGATTGGATGAAGATAGGAGAAATAATATATAAATGATGATTGAATGAAATGATTTTGCATTTCAGTTTAAGATATGAATGTGATTTATCATCTTAAATTATTATTCGATTAATTAATTAAGATATAAATGTGATACATCATCTTAAATGGTTGACTCAATCAATCAATCAAGAAATAAATGTGATTCATCATCTTAAATTATTGATTCAATCAATCAATCAAGATATGAATGTGATTCATCATCTTAAATTCAATCAATCAATCAAGATATGAATTTAATTCATTATGATTTGGATTTTTCAATTCAAGCTTGGATTGAGCCTTTCTTGTAAACACTTAAATTAGGGTTAAACTCTTATAAATGTTGATTTTTGGTGTGCCCCTCTCTTGCACATTTTTCTAGGAAAAAAACAAGATGCCTTATGCTCTCTAAATTTCGGTCATTACCAAAGGTTTAGAGTAAAATGGCACCATCCAAGAAAGGTAAGGTTCCAATGATCTTGCTCCTATCTCTAACCTAATTCCAAAAAATCACCACCTTCTTGAAAAGATAAAAACCCAAAGAAACCAAATATCAACCTTGTCTTCGCCTAGCAAGCATCCAAGGAGTGGGAGGTTTCAAGAGAAGGAGTTCTAGTTGAAATCGGGGGGTAGCCATGTGGATCAACGTTAGAGGACATCAACAACATTGAGGTCTTCAAGTGATCTAAGGTAATTCTAATCTTCAATAGTCATGTTATCAAGTTATCCTAATCTCTAATAGTTGTTTTAACAAGTAATCCTGAAGCTCATGAATATTATAAATTGTTATTAATTCTCATAAGCACCGTAAAGAGTTACGGATTAATAATTATTAACTAATTAACGTAATGAGTTAAGGTTAATAATTCATGGGGACCGTAAGGAGTTACAGGTTTCCACAACGATTAAAAAAAAAAAAAATTCAGCCTCATGAACCTTTGCATGAAAGTCATGTAATAGGCAAAATTAACCAACATGAGAGTGAGGAGTAGTCGAATAGACAAGCAGATCAACGTCAACGTGTCAAAATCATCTTAAGGGAGGGCGGAGAGAGTAATTACAAATTTACAATTTTATCCTTCTAATAGGCCTAAAAGGTTCATTGGGAGGCCTAGGTCAAGCTTGTTAAAAAAAAACAGTCCTTGAAATAGACATTGGCCTAACCTTTTCGCCTGACCAGGCTTCAAACAGGCAAGGCCGCAGGTCCCTGACAAGCCAGAACAGAGTTTAAGCAAATTAATTCCCTTAAATGCATAAAATATGTTTGAAGAAATATATTCCAACAAACAATGAATAGAGAGACATTGGGAGGTTCGGATGTTAGTCTAGCACAAGTGGGGAGAATGGGTTTTGATCCATAGCAATAGCACCAAGGTTAACTGGCTTTAAACAAAACCAGCTAATGTGGTATGTTCTTAATAAAAGTCAAACTCTAAGCTCAATAAAAAATCAACACAATCTAAACTATTCTTTATTATACTCCTTTTAATTTTTAATTTAAAATATATTTACCTAATTTAATTAGAAAAATGATTAATGAAGCTCTTAACATCATATGTATACAATTATAAGGTCAAAAGTATCAGCATAATTTCCTTATTCTTTTTGCCAGCACGTATAGTTTCCATATTTGTTCATTATTATTAGTCAAAAGTAAAATAATAATACAAAGGATTTTATTGTACAAAATATATAAAGTATATTTTTTATTTGATCAAGTATCCCAAGCCACTTTAAAAATATATTTGTTTTACAATTTTTAGACTAAAATAAATAAGAAAGTGTTGAATGAATAATTACACCGTACCATATACAAACGCAATATCTATTCAACAAGTATTGCTATCTGTCTGTTGCATGAAAATTCATAGCATTTTGAGCTTCCAGAGGTTCTTAAGCACAAAAGGACAGTTTATGATTCTAAAGCATTGTTTTTATGAGGTGTGTAATATTTATTATATAATTTAGTCTTTATGATTTGTCAATTTTTTTTGGTTGCCTATCCGATTCACCGGAACTTTCAGTTTCGATTAATCCTGATTCGCCTCGAGTCGGGCCCACGATCGTGGGGGAAGAACTCTCAATACCATTTCCTCCATTCTCACGCCATTATATGCACAATAAGCAATATTTATTTGTAATCATAATAAATCATGTGAAAGTCCCAAATGTATTGCATGTTGATAAATATTGATGAGACCAATATTGAAGACCTTTATCACGAGAGTGAAATAGGGAAAACACCATTACTTTTAAAAAAAAAAAAAAAAAAAAAAAAAAAAAAAAAAAAAAAAAAAAAAAAGGTCTCAATAAATACAATTTATTGATAATTATTTTATAATTTATTTTTTATATTTCTTCAAAATTGATTGATTAAGTAATCATACTTAAAAATGATTTGATTATTTCTTAAATTTTACTTATTGTTGATGCGAATTATTTTTTTATATTTCCTAATGTCCTTTTTGATATCACGAGAGTGTTTGTATTAACTTTTGGAGAATAGTTTCTAAAGAAAAAGTAGTAAAAATGCTTTTTTAGAATAGATTTTGAGCGAGAATAGCTTGGTGAAAAAAATGAATTTGATAAAATGATAGTATTTGAATATTGTTATCATAACAGTTTTTTCATGCTCAAATTACTAAAAAAGACATTAGCTTTTGTAACAATTGTATATAAAAGATAAGATTTTATTTTAAATATTTTAACATTAAATGTCATAATAAATATCAAAAATCGCATAAATTTCTGAACAAAATTAAAATTATAACATTTGTTAGTTATGTAACATGATAAAAAAATATATTAAATATATATGTATTAATAAATTGTTTAGGAAAAATCCTTTATAAATAGTAATTATATAAAATGTATCTTGAAATTGATATACGTAATTTATTCAATAATTAAATGTTTGATGGCTTAAAAATGGAATCTTAAACATATAAGAGTGATGTTTTATTTTAAAACTGACACAATTCACCGATTTAAAAAACGGAAACATAAGGAAGCACATAAGGTGCTTGTCCTTATGTGCACATTTTATTTTATTTTTTTTAATTTTTTTTATATCTTTTATTTATTTAGATTAAAATTATATGTTGCTTTCTCGAAGAAAAAAATTGCACCCAATATCTCAAATTAATTAATTTTCGTTACGCATACATAAATATTTGTCATGTAACACCGTATCCGAAAACTAATTAATTTGAGATCTTCGGGTGCAAATTTTTTTCGTAAAGCAACATATAATTTTAATCTAACTAAATAAAAGATATAAAAAATTAAAAAAAAATGTGTTTGTCCCTCTAATTAGAGGGACAAGCACATAACAAGCATATAAGGGACAAGCACATAATGTGGACCCGACGAAAACCCGTCTCCTTCGTCGACTGCATCTGTGCTCTTCTCTGCTGTGAAGCTGAAAGCGGAACCATTGAAGCCACCGAAGAGCTAAGGCCACCGAAGCCCTAAATCCACCTAAGCCACTGAAAAGTAGTCTCCAACTTCACCGGCGTCTCTGATCTATTCTGGTGTGAAGTCGAAAGCAGAACCACTGAAGACATAAACCCACCGAAACAAATATCGCTCTGGGTTATTTTAATGCATTGTGCACCCAAATATCGCTATGGGTTATATACTTATATATTGTTAAGGGTAAATAAGCAATTTTACACATGAAGTTTGCCCTAGGGAGCACCCAGCACCACGAAGTTTTTTCTGGAGGAAAAATACACACGAAGTTACGTTTTGGGAGCAAAAGTACCACGGGCGGTTAGTTGACCGTTAGTTGACCGTCAACTTAGATGGAACGCTGACGTGGCGTTGATTTGGACTAACACGCCGACGTAGATCGACGTGGAATAAAAAAATCAAAAAATTTTGAAAAAAATTTTGAAAAAATTAGGGAAAAAATTCAAATAATTAGAAAAAAAATCAAATAATTAAAAAAATTAGCAAAAAAATTGAAAACAAATTCCAAAAAATAGGAAAAATAATTAAAAAAATTGAAAATTTAGGAAAAAAATCAAATAATTAGAAAAAATCAAAAAATTAGGAAAAATTCATATAATTAGAAAAAAAAATTAAAAAATTAGGAAACAATTTAAAATACCCCGCCTAAAGTGGGCCCTACCACCGGCGGTCGGTTTACGGGGCCGCCACCCAATGCGGTCCGATAACAATTAAAAAATTGTTAAATTTTTGAAAGAATTAATAAAGTTTAAAATTTTTTCTTATCCAGTTCTTAGTCGACTTCAAACATCGATTAGATTTATCTCTCGTAGGGAGAATTGACAAGAAAATTATCTTAATTAATTAATTATTATTATTATTATTTCAATGAACAACTTACCCTAGTGCATCTTTAACAACTGCACCGGTATGTGTATATACAGCTCCTCCTCCACCAGTTGATTATCCAACTGCTGCTGGGTGGCGGCCCCTGGCAACCGACCGCCGCTGCCGGTGGTGGGGCCTACTGGCGGGGATATTTTAATTTTTTTCCGAATTTTTAGAATTTTTTTCTAATTTTTTGAATTTTTTATTCCACGTCAGCGTTTCATCCAAGTTGACGGTCAACTAACCGCCCGTGGTACTTTTGCTCCCAAAACGTAACTTCATGTGTATTTTTGCTCCAGAAAAAACTTCATGGTGCTGGGCACTCCATGGGGCAAACTTCATGTGTAAAATTACTCATTTACCCTATTGTTAATTTACGACCATTTGAATTCATTGCCCCACAATTTGATGATTTTTATTGATTCGTATCAATTGCTCACTCTGTTCGTTGAACTTTGTTTGTGCGAGTCGGTGCCTTTGCTTGATATTATTAAATATTGTGCACGCTCACCAGACCCATTGGTATGCTGATAATTGCTCTTGTTGAAATTTGATGCAAGACTTGGAGCTACAAAAGTATGAAGTGACTTGGTGATTTAAGCTGCAGTTCAGTTATATTTAATTTAATGAATTGGTAAATCTTAATGGAGTGGCTCTATCGGCAATGGGTTAACCATTAACTGCATTTTTTATTATGCACTATTCACTAATTTGAACATTCCTTTATGAAAACAAATCATACTTACTTGGGTTCAGTTGCTATTAGCTAAGTAGCATTGTATGTTTACTTGTGCTAGAATGTAAAGGAGCAAAAGGTTTTCTGAAGCATTTCTATTGGTTATATATAGATGCATACCACTAATGTTTTGATCATAAGTTATGGGGGAATATTTTGCTAATATGAAATTCATTCCTGCCATTTTCCTGCAGTTTGTAATGGAATTTGGAGATTACTGGAGGCTAGAGATATTAAATTGAATCATATATGCTCATCTCTTATGTTTATGTGAGATATTACACCCACTGAGACATTCACTTTATGTGAGATTTGGAAATTTGGCAAAATATTACATTATCTCGGGTGTACATTCACTTTATCCTTTGTTTATGTGAGAGACATATATAGAGTTGTAATAAAAACTTTAAAAGTTATTTTTTTGTCATAAGTAATTTTGAAGTTTCCTAATTATTGCATTATGTGCAGCTGTGCGTTGAGTAATGGCTTTATGTTCATTAAATATTTTATGTTTTAGTACATGGTGTATTATAAAATGTGACATGTTGATGGCCGGATAATTAATCCACAGTAAAGGATTGTTGTATCAATGTTTAGTCACTGTGTTAAAGGATTCAATAGTGTGTGAATGATTCAATGAATATAATGTGTGTTTTATTTGACTTCGATTTTTATGAATGAATTATTTTACAAAGTTTAACTGAGGATGGAAAATTTGCTAATATGAATATCAAGGGGCCCTATTGTTTGTATTAATTGTGATTCAAGAGTCTTCTCTTTATAGTATTGATAAAGGCTAAATTATTTTAGCTTCATTTAAAATTGTTCTAGGTACACAAGAGCGAAAAGTATAAGGCTGTAAGCAAAGAAGAAGCAACAATAATGAAATTTGCACCAAGGGCGCCAAGGTTCTCCAGATACAACTTGTTCATCAAAGAATTTTTCAAGTAGCACGAGGAAATACAAAAGGAGGAGCAAAAGCAAAAGGACAAGGGGAAAAGTGTTGTCTTTGGTCGAGGATTCCAACAAGCGGAAGATGAGACATTAATTGCTGCAAACTTGTTTGGTAGCAAGGCTGACTTGTCATAGGCAAAAACATAGTGATTGTATTTAGGACATATGTTTAGTCTATCAATTGTTGTGTATACGTGAATTTGTATGTATGACAAAGTTATGAATTTGTTTTTGTGGGAAGGTGCATTTGTATTGATGAAAATGATCTTCACAATTTGGTATTGTGTAAATGTTATGATGATGTAGTTGTTGATATTGTACTGATGTAGTTGTTAGTACTCATTGATGTAGTTGTTATAAGTCACTGATGTTGTTCACACATACTGATGTAGTTGTTAACACCCACTGATGGACTTGTTAACACCTACTGATGTTTGTTAACACTGATTGATGTAGTTGTTGATGCTGTACTGATGTAGTTGTTAAAATGCACGGATGTAGTTGTTAACATTCACTGATATAGTTGTTAACACTCACTGATGTTATTAATATCCACTGATGTAATTGTTAACACCACTGATATAGTTGTTATAAGTCACTGATGTAGTTGTTACAAGTCACTAATGTAGTTGTTAATACTCACTGATGTTGTTGTTAACACCCATTGATGGACTTATTAACTCTCACTGATGTAGTTGTTAACACTCATTGGGCCTGTTTGGTGTGAGCATTGGGAGCGTTTGCGATAGAGTTAATGGGCTTTAGAGAAAAAGCTCAACGTGATGTGTTTGGGTTGCGCGTTAAGTTCACTGGATTTTGAGTCAAAAAAGCTATAAATAAATAAATAAAACCGTTAAGGAAAAAGCTCCAAAATCCAACTTTTTCCAAAAAGCTCTCAACTTTTTGACGTAGGCCCCGCCACTTCTAATATCAAATTCTGAAGGTCATGTTCTTCCCACAAAAATAAATTCTTAACAACTTTGTCATAAATACAAATTCATGTGTACACAACAATTGATTCATTAGAACATTTACACTAACAAATTTTTCTTAATGTTGTCCGCCTATCTTCCTGAGAAGTTTGCTACTTCATGTCTAATCTTCAGCTTGTAGGACTCCTCGATCAAAGACAATTTTTTGTCGATGGCTATTGTGAGGATAAGTGACCAGCCACCACAAGAAGCCGATCTTCAATTCATGGAGTTTTTCCTTAGAGTAGAATGGCATTGTGTATCCATCATCGCCTTGCTCTTGGCCATCCCACATTTGTAGCCATGAAAGCACATGAACCCCATAAGAGTACCTGAAACAAAATAGATACCAAGGTTAATTTAGCCATCAAACTCAACTTGTCATTAAACAAATACCACCTAAGAAACTCACATATCCTTTTGGACATGGACTTTAGCCCATGTAACTTCCTAAGGAATTTTATCGTCGTACTGGAACAATTGTGGTTTCACTCTTTGGAGTACTTCCATGAAGCATCTTCGCTGAAAATTAGAAGTCAAACAGATTCGGCACACATGAAAGTAACGGACACAAGCAGAGATTGCACAAAAACAGGTGGTATTGCCTTTTCTCCACAATTTTATAAATTCAAAGCCAACTACTCATGCTTCATGTGAAATGGCAGCAAAGTCTACTGCAGAATGATTATAAAACAAAAACAACCAAAATATAGTTCAGCGAGGATGGCGAGAACCACAGAAGAAGAGGTTGCACAAAAATCAGAAATGAATCACAAATAAGAAGCATCTAAAAAGTCATGGATGTGCACAAATTAAGCAAGTCAGCTGATGAATCATAAATAAGCAGCAAAAAAGTCAATAACTTAAGTGAAATTGCAGAATCATAGTCCAGAATAGTCCAGGTTGTAGTTAATGTTTATATATAGAGCCACATAGTCTAGAATCATCTCAATAAAAGTATGACTCATTCACCTTGTCTCTTTTGAAATATAAACGCATTTTCATCAAACCGAGAAATAAGAAATTATGTTACATTGGTTTCTATATTTCATTGAAGATTAAACTAGTTTTATTAATCCTATCCTAAAATTTCTCATTAGAGATTAACTTCTATAATTAAAATATATATATATATATATATATATTAAATCGTTATTTTAAAAGAAATAAAAGATCATTTTTTGTAATATAAATAAGTTTTTCCACCATTATATTCCACACTATCAATTCAGCATATTGGGAATGAAGCTTCACATATACACATTCTCAGTTACCACACAACTCAGTTATTCATCATCACCCACATCATCTGCATCTTCAATTGGAATGTCCTCGCTGTCATAACCAATGGGACCTAGAAAAATAAACAAGATACAAAGCAACATTGAGAAATGGAAAATATACAAATAACACAGGGTTAATGCAACTGGCTTAAAAAGTTAAGAAACACATGCTCATCCCTTCATCTAAAAGGTCCTATGGATGCAAATGTAATGATAATGTTTTATAATTAACATGTTCTTAAAGTCCTAGTAGTTAACGTTGTCAAGAATTTGGTCAATTTCTAAAAGGTCCAGTTGAGACCAATCAGCAACAAGCTTTCTTTTATTAACAATATTTATACAGCTTAATGCAGACACGAAACATGAGCTTGGAAGCCGTCTTGAAATGAAGCAAGTGCAAGGTAAAGTGGTGCTCAAGAAGTACACTACTATCTTTCCCCTTTGCATCAAGCTGTCAACGTACTTACAAATAGTAGAAACACTATAAAAAAGAATCTCAAATGGTCCGGCCTACAAATCTCTAGTTCTCAGCCCCATCTTGAGTTTCATACACAATGGATTAATTTCTCATCTATAACCAAATTTGGAAACGAAAGTGGCTGAACTGTACCTCCTTGAATTGAAGTAGAAGGATACGGTGATAAGCCATGTGGTTCACGAATGCTATCAAGAAGATACGGAAGTCCTACGAGCTGCAAAGAATCAAGGGGGAACAAAATAAATAAATCATCTAAACTTTTAAAATCATGGCAAGAAAGAATTAATGAGTAGAGAAGAATTACCAAGTACCCTCAACACTGGATTGAGACATGAGCAACAAAAGACTGGTTTTCGGTTGTTTCGGTGGGTTTAGGTCTTCGGTGTTCCGCTTTCGGCTTCACACCAGAAAAGATCAGAGACACCGGCGAAGTAGGAGACTACTCTTCGGTCGCTTAGGTGGATTTAGGGCTTCGGTAGCTTCAATGGTTCTGCTTTCAGCTTCACAGCAAAGAAGAGCACAGATGCAGTCGACGAAGGAGACGGGTTTTCGGTGGCTCCGGTCGGTTTAGGGCTTCGGTGGCGCACGGTGGTTCTGCTTCGGGATTCAAAAGCACAGAAGAGTAGAGACGCGGGCGATAACGAGCAAATGAGGTTTTCAAATTCGTTCTCAGCATTATTCAGATTTCATTAAGGGCAATTACGTCTTTTGATGTTTGGACTTAATACCCATAAAGTCCCTTACGACATTTTTTTTTTTTTTTTTTTACAATAGGGACTGATCATCAAAGATCGGGAGGTCTTTATAAAGAAAATCTTCGCTTCTTCCAATACCCTCTGCATCCTCTAGGATGAAACGTTGCAAGTCAATCGGAGGGTCTTCTAATGCATGGTAGCCCATTGCCAAATTCAGAGCATATGTAGCTAGAAAGTCTGCACACTGATTACCCTCACGATAGGTGTGAGAAACAGTTACCACCCAATCCTGCGCCAGAAGGCGTTGAATTTTTCGAACCAGACTCATGTTCGCATTAGCGTGTCCTTCCTCCCTAAGGATTAAGCTTAGTGCAACCAAACAATCAATTTGGACTTCCACCTCTCTGAAACCTTTATCCCATGCCAGTTGAAGGCCATCCATGAGGGCCCATAATTCCGCCCGGGAGAGAGGTACAGTACCAATGTGTCGACAAGATCCGGCTATCCAAGGCGTCCCTCACGATCCCGAAGTAAACTTCCTGCTCCTGCCAACCTAGAATCACTCTTTCTCGCCCCATCACGGTTCAAAGAGATAGCGTTACTGTCGGTTTACGCCGCCTTATACTCCTCTCTGTTTTCCTTTGGCAGTCACCACTTGCCGAGTAGACAAGTTCGATGCTTGTTCATTGAAGTTAGCCGGGATCATCAACTCTCGAGCTAGTTGTGCTGGTTGAATATGAGCATTCTGAAATACAGCCATATTCCTTGCTTCCCAAAGTTTCCAGCATGTCAGGCCAAATAAGCTTGCCCAACTTGACCCGCCCATTGAGATAATGTCGTTTAGTTTCAAGATTCTGGAGCATCCATCCCATGAAGTCAATGTTGGAAAAACGTTGTCTATGATTTGTTGGCACCAAGTAACTCCAGACTTCCTGGGCAAATTTACACTCCCTTAATACATGATTTGTATCCTCTACTGAGTCACTACAGCGCATACAGAGATCCAAATCCACCATATGGCGTCGGCGCCTCTCCGCATTGGTAAGTAGACTACGTCGTGCCGCCAACCAAAGGAAAACTCTAACCCCCGAGCACCTTCCCACTTCCAAATTACCTCCCATGGCGATTAGATTCCTCGATCTCAGCATCACAAAGCATGTTGTAGGCGGAGGAAATAGAGAATTGTCCGTCATTTGAGAGATCCCAAAAGCATTGAGCAACACCATCCTCACTGTCCGGGGCTTTGTACGACATTTCTGACATGTCAGTTTTCTGAAAAACTTTTGTGAGAATATCTTAGTTCTTGGGACCTAAGGGGAATTTTCCCTATTTTCCAATAACAAACAAAGGTCATTGACTTGCGTCTTCCTATCTCCATAGTCACCCATCTCTTTCCACGGCCACTGCAATATCTTTCTTCTTCCTCATGAAATACATATAGTAACAACTCCTCAAACTATAAACCTGACGCCTCATCTCCAACACATCTAACACATCATTCACCCTTACCATGACGACGTCCATAGTCATGGCTTCTTCTCACAAAATTTTCTTACTCTTCTTCTTTATTACCTTCCTCCATTTTCCTACAATCCAAGCCCAGACTTATCTCGATAACAGAGGAAAGACAAAACTGAGATATCGCCGGAAGAGAACCACGCCGTTTTCGAGCAAAAAAAAAAACCACGCCGTTATAGTCCGATCCACCACCACAGTTTCAACCTTCAATTTTGAAGAAAAAAAGAGAGAGATAGGGGAAAGAGAAAACTGAGATGTTGCTGAAGAAGACAACCATGACGAGATCACTCTGGAGCCGAAGACAACCACGCCATTATTCTTGGATCCTCCACCACGGCTTCAACCTTCTACTTTGAAGAAAAAAGTGAGAGATAGGGGAAAGAGAAAACTGAGATCGGACCAAAATTATTGGCTCATTGTAATGCTCGGTCCACTTCTCCTTGCCATCCACTTCCTTAAAACAGTGCCCTTTTGGCGCAAAAACAACACCTAATGCTCTTTTTTTTCTTTTTTTTTACTACATATTTCAGGGTACTGTAGATACTAAAATGATCCTTCAGGATACTGACCAGTACTGAAAAATTATTTTAGGATGTTGAAAAATTATTTCAGGATACTAACTGGTACTAAAAATATACTTCAAGATACTAATTGAGGATACTGAGTGGTATTGAAAAAATACTTCATGATCTTGAAAAATTATTTTAGATCCTAAAATAATTTTTCAAGATCATGAAGTATTTTTTTCTGTAACATCCTAAATTCTAGACCCTGAGAATTGAGAATAAGCCTAAAGTAGGCGGACGACTCAGCCCAATTCGGGAAGAGTCCCAATAATGTTGGGAGATAGGAAGCCTCTCAGGGACTAAGTAACTCGGCTATACGGGTCAGTGGACCTAGTATGTATGAGCCGTGGAATTAAAGTGCCAGTGAAAAAGGGGCACAGAGGACCTATACGATGTAAATCTGGTTGGAAAAGATGTCACCTAACTATGTCCTGAGGTATAAGACAATTAGTTGAGTGAAAATATACCAGTATAAGTAAGTATATGGCATTTTCAGGGTAGTCAAGTATGCCCTACGTTTTTTTGAGAAAACATCGGTATGTGGCATCGTTTATCAGGTCTTGGTATGCATATCGCAATCTTGAGTAAAACCTGACAGGATCCCAAGCAAGCACCGATAAAGTAACTTTAATAAAGTTAGGTCATGATGACTAATGATGACATACTTTTGTGTTGGTGTAATAAAATCATGACACGGGTCCCCTCATCATAACAAGAGAAAAAGCTTGTGAAAGAAGCTATGGAAAAGAAAGTTAAAAAGCTTATGGAAGAAGCTATGTAAGAAGGATGACTCAAAGGCTTCTTAAATAATGCTCACCAACCCTCAGCAACTCTCAAAAGCACAAAAAGTCAAATTTTTCAAGACCATGGTTTTGACAAAATAAGCACTTTTAATTTTTTTAAGAGTGTTTGACAAAAAAAAAATGAAACCATGGTTTATGCTCGAGAAGCACTTTTTTAAGATTTGCCAAACAGGCACTAAGGCATCGTGCGACGCCGAGATGGGACGGTGAGCAGGCGACAACGCCGTGAAACAGAAGTGAGAAAAGGGAGAAAGTGAAGTGTCGAGAGCGAAATTTTTGAGATGGATGGATTAGGTTAGGTTTTGGTTTTTGCCGTGTTGGGTGTTTGGGTGCTAAAAATAAAATTGAAAAAAAAAATTAGTACCTTCAGCATCCCAATTTAAAATTAGGACGCAAAAGCTTACTTGTGGCGTCCCAATTTCGAATTGGGACACCAAAAGACTATATTTGGCGCTAAAAGTCCTTGATTTTGGAGTTCCTTTTCTAAATTGGGATGCCAAAAGTATACTTTGTTGTCCGCTTCTAAAATTGGGACATTAAAATCCTCCACATAATTACAAAAATGTCACTATTTATTTTTTTACTTCCTTTTTTGAAAAATGGATTTTTTTTTTTGGGAAGTAAAATCTATATTTTGTAGTAGTGCTTCAACCACAATATCCCTTGAAAATTGTAAATCTTGTCTATAGCATGCTTGTGTATTTACCAGGATAATGAGAGCCTTTGTCAGATGACACTGAAGCCTAGTTATTAAAGGGCTTCCAGTCGAGCAAAGCAAATTCCCTAGCTTCTTGGGAAATCAACAAGATGTATAGGATAGAAGGGAGTGACATGAGACCAAGAACATAACCCTATCACCAAGGTTTTTGACTACGAAGGAGTTAATATCACATCACTGATAGAGGTGAAACTCATCACTACTTGTTAGTTGTTAGTCAAAAGAGTTCTAATGGAGAATTGAATTGGTTGTAGAGGAGGACTAGCTCAGACACGCATGGTTCAATGTCACAATTCATTTTAGATTGTAGTGAGGGCAAAATCACATTCTTGAGTTCCGATCGACACCCATAGAAATTCACCGCGCGTTATAGTAAGGCCTAACTTTATCAAGTAAGAGCTAACCATCACGTTAAAAGCTTAAGTTGGTGTCAGAAGTGCATCTCAATTCCTTTCAACCCATATCAGATACAGGCTCAACAATCTCCTACGACTTTGAGGACCACCAGGCCCAAATCAATCCATAGCCCTCATTGACTCTAGACATATCTGTTAGTTCTCTATGTTTTTTTGATGTTTTGATTATAACAATTATAATGAAAAAGAGTTGAAAGATTCAAAGAAAAATTATGTTACTAATCTAGAGACTTTTGAAGTTTCTGTCAAATTGTTGACTCAAGTTAAAAATATGTTTGCCTCAAATCACATACTTCCTTTGATAAAGTCAAAAGTGTTTTAATCTTAAGTGCCTCGAGTTAAAACAATTTTGACTGGAAGTTAATTATTTTTAAAGTTGCTTGCCTCGAGTTAACCACTTTGAAAATTTTAAATCTTTGTTTCGCGGTTAACTGTACCTCGAGTTACTTGATTTGATCAAGTGATATTCAGTTTATGCTCAATCTTGCCTCGAGTTAATGTTGCTTTGACTCAAGGTGATAACTTGAAGTCAATCATTATTACCTCAAGTTATATTCGATCAAGTTCATTTGTTTTAAACCACATAAGTCTACCTCGAGTCAAATAATAATTGCCTCAAGTCAATATGACTCCAGGCATCATTTTCTTGACTCAAGTTAAGCTTTATCTTTCAACTTGCGTTTTTAACTCTCTCTCGTGAATAATTGCTTCGAGTCAAAAGTGAAAGTTAACTTTTTCAATATCAAGTTAACTTTCAAAAGTGAAAGTTAACTTTCTCCAATATCAAGTTAACTCTCAAATCATCTCTCAAGTTAACTTTCTTTACCTCGAGCTAATCACTTGCAGAGACTTTTGAACTTTAACTTTTATCAAAGAATGAGATAGACTTGAGTTAATAATTTCCTTACCTCGAGTCATTAACTCCAGGCAACATCTTTTTACTAGAAGTTAAACGTCTCTGATTTCAAGATCACCGTCTTTGTAAAACCAAAATTATTAATTGTGATTTCAATTCTTCATATCATCACTCATTACTATTCCTAACTATCTTTAACCAGTTTGCTAATGAGTTTCATATGATTATTCAAAGGATTAACAACTAATTGCCATAAAGCAATTTTGTGTCAATGCCTTTAATGCAATTGCTTTATCGAGACACAATCTTAGCAAACATACCTCTGAGCAATCGAAAGACATTCCTGCTATTCCAATCATTCATTAAATGTTGTTTCACAACGGGCAAAACAAAAGGAATGAAAGAATGTCGTGACGGCACAAATCCACCTAGAACATTAACGGCGAATGCGATTATAAAAGCTTCATCTATCTAACGGCTATTTTTGAAGAGTCACAACGGATAATCATCAAGCTTCACCAACGGTCATTAATGGCAATCTATTGTTGGAAATTATGCCTTAAGGGCACATCATTGTACTTTAAACGTTATTATTATTTAAAGTATTTCTCCATTTAGTTATCATATTATTTGCATGTTTATTATGATAACTGTAGCCTTGGACGTATCATTAAGATTGTCCTAAATGTCCTTGGTCGGTCATCTATGCGGGAGCAAAGATGAAATAAGACTAGAATGACTTTGATGAGGTATGGAGATACAAATCAAAGTCATAGGCACTTGTAAGAGTACAAGGTGCTGGACCGACCCACTATGAGAAAGATTCATGGATTAAGTCATAAACTTATCTCATGTATAACCGCATCACAATGCCCTTTGACCTGAGATCATCATGGATTCCTACATGAAAGTCGCTGATCTTTGACCTAGTCAAAAGTCACCTTTGACCGGGTGATGATAAAAGCTTCGATCGGGATTAGTGGTTTTCATGCAAAAGAATGTGAATGGTCAAGATGGAATTTGTCCCTCACATTTGTAGAGAGATAATACTCGGCCCCTCGATGAGTGAGTCTGAGAAATGTATGGTCATACTACCAGAAAGAAGTTTCCATTTCAATTGTAAGACTACTCAAGAATCGAGAAAGTAATGATCAAGAACAGGAAGTTGACATTATTCATGCTTCATCCTTGACCAAATTATCGAGTGACAAAAGGGACGTGGCACGGTTGTATGATAGGTTGTATCGTATCATCGATCCTCATATGAATTGGATAGTCGTAATGTCTTGCTAGAGGCCGCTTGCAACTTGTGGGCTAGTATAGTATTAGCCCGCTGTCAATCTCATGTGGGCCTGCAGGGTTGCACACAAGAATAGCCCAACACGAGCAATAATGTCTAGATTCATTGAATCTTAGATATGTCTAAGATTTAATGAATACAGCATTTAATCTAGGATGAATATATATATATATATAATGTAATTTCGAAAATAATATTATTATTATTATTTATATAGATAATAATATTATTATGTAGTATTTAATTTATTTGATAAATTAAATAACTAAAAAAAATAAAGATATTGTATCTCAAATTTAATTTAAATTGAGATATAGTATCTCGATTTAATTAAATAGAAAGATATCATATCTCATATTTAATTTATAAAGATAAATTAAATCAGTAGGCTTTTAATTTGGATTAAATAAATAGATTAGATTAGATCTGTTGAACATATTTAATTAATATTATTTTAAATCCAAATTCGAATTTCAAGATTAATTAAGATTAATTTTGAATATTTTAATACGGCTCATTAGGGTTTTAGAAACCTTATAAGATTATGATCTAGTCATATTAAAGAAGCGACGAGCCGCGAAACAAAAACCCTAGAGAAAGAAAGAAAAACGTAAGACGTTGAAGGCGCTAGCACGCTGCCGTCTGTGTTGGAGTCTGTTCGGTGTGGATACCAGTGGAGGAAGCTAGTTCATTGAGTCGGCTTATATTGATCGAGCAAGACGCACACGAGTTCGAAAGGTACAGTTCTTACTAACCAGATTTAAACGTCGTTGATAGATCCTCTCCGATAGGATTCATAATTTTATTGGATGAAATTCCTTTCGCTGCGTGTACGAATCCCAATATCTATAAATACCAAAAGCATTGAATTCGCCAACTACTGAAACTCTGCGCATTCAATTCGAAGTGATTACAAATTTACTGTTTCATTAACTTCGCTTAATATATTCGGATATTTCCTTGTACTTCAGTGTTTATCATTTATTTACTCAATAAGGAGTTTAAACACTTATTTGATTACTTTTTTAGTTGTTAAATCTTAAGGTTGTGGAACCTTAAGTGTGGGTGTACGGTTACAACTTGTAAGAGGGAGTGAGTCCTAGTGTGAAAGGATCATCTTAAGTACAGAGTGTGTAATTGTATTTGTGAATTTTTGAGTTAGTGAAAAATCTCAGAGTGTCTGGGGACTGGACGTAGGTCGAGGAGTTAGACCGAACCAGTATAAACTCTCTGTGTTTATTCTCTATGTCTCTATCTATGTTTTAGCGTTCTTCGAGCAAATAGTAAAAAGATTTTTAAAATCCCCTATTCACCCCCCCCTCTCTAGGTGATATTCCACTTTCAATACCATTCCTCCCTCTTAAAGGAGGTTCATTCTCAAACCTTTAATTTGGATAGGAATGATAGTTGAACTCATGCTAGCTCTGATACCAAACATTAAGCAGGAAGCACTTGTAGAGGCGCATCCCAATTCCTTTCAACCAATATCAAACACACATATACCAATCTCCTACAACTTTGTAGTTCAGCAGGCCGTAACCGATTCACACCCCTTCCACATAGGGGACATATCATTCCCTCTTCCTTAAAGGAGGTTTGTTCTTGAACCTTTTACTAGAAGTGAAATTCGAATCCATGTTGACTCTTATATCAACCTTAGGAAGGAAGCGCTAACAATCATGCAAAAAGTTTAAGCTAATAGCAAAGTGATTCGTTTCAACCCAGATAAAAACTGAGTGCATCTGAGTGAATGTTTGATCCGCATGGCTGGCTGAGTACCTCTTGTTGAATGGAAATTGAAGCATAGTTTTATCATTCTTCATTTTAATCTAAAACTCAAATTTATGCATTATATTTTAAAAATCATGTTTTAATAGCTCCACGTAAATTATAGTTAAAGTCATTGCTTTCATTATAAGTTTCACGTATGTTAGTATGGAGTCGAGCTCTTTCTATAAAACTATTGCTGTTCTATAGAGCATTTTGGGAAGTTCTATTTATTAGGGACACTGTTAAAATTTCTATAATAAGATTATGACTTTGTATTGTAAACATGTCTACATACAAGTATGAGAATCTATCCATATTATAAGACTTAGGTTCGCTCATATTACGTGTTGCTCTACTTACACCTAAGAATTTTTTTATAAATATTTTTGTGATAATTACGATTTACGAGTTACCCATAATAATTTAGAACTTATCAAATACATTCTTATATACATCTTTTAGATAACTTATCTATAAAAAAATTAGATTTAAATTTAAGAAATTTTTTATAATTAATTTCCTTTCCCAGGCATACTTATTTGATACAAGTTTCCGTCTGCCTGGCCCACGAAAAAAAAATCCTTTGAGATAAACAGGTAGAGTGGTGTAAAAGATTTTTATTATGCTATGGAATTTTATAAAGGTTTAATGTGTTTAAATAACCCCAACTATTTTAAAAGGTGTAATAGTAGCTATAAATTATTTTTTGGAGCAAAAGTAATCATAAATATCATAAAAGATGGCAAAAGTAACAATGTTCGTGTGTGTTTGTATTAGTTTTTGGGAATAACTTTTATGATTTACGAGATAAGCATGTGAGAAAAGTTTTATCACGACATGCGGAAAGGGCTTTTGAAAGGAATTACCCAATGCAAGACCCTTATATATATGGAAAAGAAGAGAATGGAGAGACAACCTTAGGCCACGTTTGGATCGAAGAAAAGGTAGGAATGGAAATGAAAAAGAATGGAAGGAAAAATATTTTGCCTCGATGCATTTATTTCGCACTGGAAAAGAAAATGAGTTGATAGAGAAAAAAAATTATTTGGTTGGAAAAAAATAAGGTAGGAAAACAAGGAAAAATATCATTTTCTCCTAAAAATAAAATATTATTTTAAACCACACAAAACAGGCACTGCACACTTGAAGTACACACTCGAGTGTACCTTCTCATATGTCCTTCTCAGATAAATTTGCATTCAACAAAACAATAGTGTGAAAATGGCACACTCGGAGTGGCATTTTCACACTCCATTGTGATGTTGTTTCTCACAACTCTCACTCAATTTTGCCTTAATACCACATGACACGTGTGAAAATGCCACACTAGAGTGTATACTCGAGTGTGTTTTCACACTCTAGTGTGATGTTGTTCCCCGGCTCAAAAATATATGTGGTAAACAAAACTAACCCACCTATGAAACTGCACAATAATCCAAAAACTGCTCGCCCTTTTATACATAAAGCCATGTCATCAAGGGCAAAATTGCCTTTTGGCCATTTTTGGTGCCAACCCATTTTCCTTTAAACGTGAAAGGATGGCGCCCGAGGGAAAATATTTTCATACCAAAAATTTGATCCAAACAACCGCCGCCAACGAAAAATTTGAATTTTCTTTTTCCATCGCCTCATTTTCAGTGATCCAAACGGGCCCTTAAGGCCTTAGAGCGGTGGAACTATGGAAGAGATAGAGGAAGATGAAGCTATGACAGAGGCACTTCGCATTACTCTCAAATGTTTAGGAGATTTCACAAAAACAGGACACCAGAATTGTGAGAAAAGATGGAGGAGCTAAGAAGGCCTTATGAGGTTTAAACGCAAAGAGTAGAAAGTCGTCAAGCGTAGAAGAGAAAGCCATTGATGATTTTTTTTTTTTGGTGCAAGGTCCTCCCTCCAAAGCAGAAGAGAGGAAATAGAGTTGAAAAGGAAGAAGTGAGAAGGGTGTGATGATAAGTATCTATTTCAAGTTTTTTTTTTGAAAAAAAAAATGGATTCCACATGGCAACCAGCTGGTCTTAATATTAAAAAGGAGATGGATTCTTTGTCTTCAATACAAGATAGACTGATTGCTATTATAAATTCTTTGAATGATAGGCAACATAAAAGGAGCATAAATGATGGTTGTATTCCATATGTTGATTGTTCTCAATATGTTTGCATGTCTTATGTTTATTGGTGGAGGGAATCATTTATTTGAGCATTGTCCATATAATACAACTAGTTATTTTGCGAGAGATGATTTCACTAGGAACCAAACTTGTTTTGATATCTCATTTTGTCCTAGTGAAGCTTTTGAGTAACAAAATTTTAGGAATCCAGATGTCTATTGTTCTTATGAAAATACCCCTCCTTTTTACTTGTATCCACATATTGAAGAACAAACCATTGAGTATAAGGGAAAATCTAATTTAGAAAGATTATTTGGGGAGTATGTAGAAGCATTAGAGAGATCTAGTAGAGAGCAAAAGGAGATTGTCACTAGCATTAAATCAAGTGTCCAAAATATTGGGGTAAGTGTTCAAAATATGGGGGTATATACGAGTCAAATTGTTTCAACCCTTGAGACTATGAGGCAAGATAATTCCTTAAGCTTGATGACCACTTCTTATGATGATAATGATTATTCTGAGCAAGTTGAAGGTATGCGATTGCATGAGACTGTGGATAATGTAGAAAGTGAGTGTGAGCTTGAAATTGATTTAGATGAGAATAGTGGATGTCTAAAAGAGGCTCTGATTGTGGGGCCTAAAGCTTGTGATTTTGGTGATCAAATTGATGTGGATGTTGCAAAAGTTGTTGTTCATGACTCTCCTATTGAAGTGTTGACTCTTATTGATGAGAGTCAAGTGGATTTTGTTGGATGCTCTAAATTCTTGGAAGTGCCTATGTTTATTTTCAAAGATATGCATGCGCTTTATTTGAATTCAGTGAATACTTGTACTTCAAAATTGTCTATGATTAAGGAAGTACAAGTAATTAACTTGAACAATCAATTTTTGTATTTGAAACCTTGTTGCTTGAAATGGAATGAAGACAAGGTAATTGAGGTGTTTGATACTTATGATTAGTGATTTGTTTTGAGTAGTCTGGCTGAAGACTATAAACCAAGCGCTTCATGGGAGGCAACCCAATGATTTTGTTCGCATATTTTTTTATATTATTATTTTCTTTCTTTCTTTCTTTCAGTTTTATTCAAGTTTGAAGATGATCCCTCCTCTTGTAGCTGCAAAGTCTTGCTTGTGCACTCTTTTATCTCTCAAAATTTGAAACATCATGGATGGTACTAAAGGAAGAACTCCACATCAGAATTAGAAGCCTAAACCAAGGGAGTACTAGTTCCTTTCCCTCTTTATATTTTTCCAACATTGAGGACAATGTTTGATTTAAGTATGGGGGAGAGATATAATTTCTGTGTTTATGTTTGTCCTTATGCAATTGAACAAGTTTTTTTTTTGTGAGATTTTTGCGTTGTTTAGGATTGACCTTAACTTTGAGCTTCCCCATCTTAGAAAATATTATCAAGTCAAAAATTAAAATAGAAAAGAATGTTTCAATTAAGTCTCTAAGCCTTGAATTTTTGTATCGATCTTGAGATTGACTATGAGAATATGGATTAGTTTGTAATATGATCAACAAATTATTAGTTTATGAATATTTTGTTACACGATTTCTTTAGAAAATTAGATGATGACCTTTGCTAGCTAAGTAAAACTTTTGTTTAGGGAAATGACTCGGAAAAAAAAAACCAAAAAAAAAAACTCCAATGACTTTTCTAGACTTAACTTAGTAACCAGGGGCACTTCATCACCAATGTTGGCATTCACGTCAAACGGTAAAGTCAAATAGGGTTATGAGTTTGGCTAAAAGCTTCTTGAGGTTCCTGTTGGAGTAACTTAGTAACCGGTGATGCATCACCCATGTGCAGAGTCGCGTCAAAAGGGGACCTATAACGTCTCAAGGTAAAAAAAACAAAACAAAACAAAAAAAGAAAGAAAAGAAAAAAAATTGAGTTATTTCCTACCTGAGGATCCTTATTAAATTAAATGAAAATCTTGGTTTAGTGGGGTCATTTGAATTTTTCTGGTGAAATTGAGTAGCGTAATATTCCTCTACTAATCATATTGTTGCACTTATTACTCATTGATCCTTTGATCATGGGACGTTAAAAGATTATTACAATTGTTTAAGGCTATTGGCTTAGTGATCTATTCTTATAAGACATTAACTTAAATAAGATTTGATGATATGATTTAAGTGTGGTGGTTTATTGCTTTTTGTTTAGGAATTTCATGAGCAATGTTCTTTTCAGATAATGAGTTCTCTTTCTTTTGCTTGAGGACAAGCAAATGTTTAAGTGTGGGGGAGTTTGATAAGTATATATTTTATAATTAAATAAGTATAGATTTTGAGATATATTGGATTGAATTTATTAATATTATACTTATTTAATTATCTTTTATATATTTATCTATCTTTTAATTAAATATAGGATAAAGAATATTATAACGAGAAAATCTATTGATATCCTATTTTATTGTGCATGAGATATTATATGAAGAAAGAGATAAAAAGAAATCAAATAATATATATATATATATATATATATTTAAAGATAAAAGGTAAATAAAGATGTGGGGTAAAGGATAAAGTTAAATTGCATATACAATATACGCACATGGAGCTGAAACAAAGAAGAAGGATATGATATATCCTTTGGAAGCAGATCCACCCACGGCCCAAGTCATTAAATAGAGATGAATAGACCTAAATAAAGAGAGAGGCGCAAAACAATTCAAGACGCAGCTGCAATTGAAGAGATCAGGACGCGCAGAACACAGAAGAAAAGGACGCACACACCAGAGACGCAAGACGACGCGCACAACGAGGGGAACAGAAGGATTCTTTGAGAGTCTTGATTTCCCTTATCTTTTCTTGTCTTGTTTGAATCTGGATTTTATTTACTTCATGGATTTTTATTAAAGTCATGTGTGGCTAATTCTTCTTTTCAACCTAGGGGATCTATGAACTTATTTGAGACTTAGAGATTATTCTCACGAATTATTTTTACTTAATTTTATTTCAGTTTATTTAATCTTATCTTTATTGTTATTGCTTCTTGATTGGCCATCATTGAGCATATTTTGAGGATTTAGGGTTGAACTTGGAAGAGGAATCTTAAATTGACCTTGAGATTAAATAATATGGAATTAGATTTTACTCTAATTTGCGTCTAGGATAGGCATATACCTAGAAGCTCCACATAATCAAATTAGAGTGAGCCTGCCCTAAAACGCATCTTATTTAGTTGTGTGAGGCATTACATAATTAATTAAGGTGGGCATATAAATGAACCGGAAGGCATTTATAGACATTAATACTCTAGATTAGCTGATTAAGTTAAGTCAAAATTAATTTAGTGGGGATAAAATCTAGGAAACAAATAAGGAATTAGTGACTCTAAGTTGCTCGTTTGATTAGTGGTAGTTTGTTTATTTTGATTTTAATTTCTTAATTAAATTCGATTGGTTTTGCTCAACTTAAATGAAATTGTAAAATTAATGCTTAACTGAAGTTTGTGATACCAAGTCCTCGTGGAAACGATACTTTTCTTATCACTTTATTACTTCATACGGCCCGTATCTTGCGGAGTTTTTAGGGCTTTTTGACCAACTTGCCCATTATTAAATAACTATTTACCAAAATGCCATTGTCTGAAAACTATTCACCCATATGCCCATGTTTAGTCTACTAGACCCTCATTTAGTCGACTAAAAAGCGGGGCAAATTTTTTTAAAAATGTTCCCGTGATTTAGTCGACTAAACCAGAGGGCTTAGTCGACTAAATCGCGACAGAGGGGTTTTTTAAAAACCCTTATCGCGGCATTTGGAACCCTAATCGACTAAGCACCCCCCAAAAACCTCTCCCCCTCTCTTTTTTTCACCAAATCCTTACTGAATTTGTTGGTGGGTAGTGAAGGAAACTTCATTCTAATGTCATTTGCGTCGATTTCGTTATGTTCTCATCTCCATTTCGAAATCACCCAAGAACAGTTAGAGATAGCCTTCTTTTTTCTGGTCAAAAAGCCAGTTGAGCCATGAGAGTAAACAGTAAGGTGGGAAACATGAATCTACTATTTGAAATTTGCGGCCGCTTAAAACCAGTATTAAATTCCGCATAACATTAGAGATAGCCTTCTTTTTCTGGCCAAAAAAAAGATAGACTCACATGGTCATGTCATATTTTTATCCAGCTATTTAAAAATATATAAAGTTGAAAGAAAAAGACTAAAATACCCTAGCCAAAAAAATATAAGGATATCAAATTTTATCATTTTATAATTAAATTGAAAATGCATATGTATGATGGTAAAACATTTGAGTAAAACATATATATTTAAAATATTTCACAAGTAAATCTTACTAAATCAAAGAGATCAACATTTAAATTTAATAAAAAATTTATAATTCTAAAATCAATTAAATTTGAAATTGGAAATTAATTCAACGACAAGACAAATGGTTAGTATTTAGAAGGAACAAAAATTTAATTAAATTAAAAATACTAAATTATCCTTAACTAAACTTCCTATATTTTCGCCGCCCCTCCTATAAGTTTCCCGTTATTTCAAAGAATAATCTAGATTTCTTTGAAATAATTCAAATTTTAAATTTAGGGACAAATTCAAATTAATTAAATTAAATTAATAATCAACCGTCCAACCCTAACTAATTTACTAAATAATGAGCCTATCAAGATTATGAAGGTTTAACCATTTTTTTGTTTATTTATTCTATAAATTTATTTTATTTTTAGCCATATCGTATATAATTCCATTTTTATGAATAAATTGAATCCTCTTAATCAATAAAATTATAAAGTAAATTTAGAAGAAAATGTATACTAAATATTAAATATCGAATAAGAAATATAATTATATATTTTTTTCACACAAAGTTATTATCTATACTTATAAAATCTTTCCTACTATATTTAAGTGACATGAATATATTAAGTCTTTATGAAAAATTTCTATGATATTTGTTATTCCTAAAATTAAAGTTATGGCTAAGTTATATATAATTTATTATTATATTATTTTTAAATTTATAATTATATTAATTAAGATTTTTAATTTGTACATAATAATAATTTGAATTATAATGGCCTAAAATAAAATAAGAGTGTGAAATAGCGTTAAAAAAAAAATAAGAGTATTAAGTAAATAGATAAAAATCACCCAATGAAAGTACAAAACGCAAAAACGCAAATGGAGGTTCGCATAAATGCAAGAACAACGGCGGAATTTCAAAATGGAGATGAGAACATCCGAAATCGACGCAAATGACACTAGAATGAAGTTTCATTCGCTACCCACCAACGGATTCGAGGATTTCGTGAAAAAAAGAGAGGGAGAGGTTTTTGGGGGTGTTTAGTCGATTAGGGTTAAACGCGTGATAAGGATTTTTTTTAAAAACCCTTTGTCGCGATTTAGTCGATTAAGCCTCTAGTTTAGTGACTAAATCACGGGAACATTTTTTTAAAAAAAAATTACGCTCGCGTTTTAGTCGACTAAATGAGAGTCTGACATTAAACATAGGCATATGGATGAATAGTTTTCAGACATGGGCATTTTGATAAATAGTTATTTAATAAGAGGTAAATTGGTAAAAAAGCCGAGTTTTTAGGCTATAAAATTTTGTCTTATCATGTGAGTATGTGAGCTCTGAGATACTGATTATAAGCTGAACAGTCACGGGCTTGGCTTGTGTACGTCGGGGGATTCGATAGCTGCCACATGTACTTTTACATACTTATCTTTCAAAATGAGGAAAAATCATGTGAATTTATTTTTGTTCTCTAATTAATAAATATTAAGATCCTCCGTATATAGCGGCTCCAATTTGGTTCTAATTCAGCAAAGCAAATTTCGTATTTATAACAAGGCAAAATCTTATATAAAGTTTCTTAAAATAGATAAATTCTAAATCAAGTTGTTAAACCCAACAAATCCCTAATTAAGTTATAAACTCAATTTGGGATTTTAAAATATAAATAAATTGACTTTATTACACTCTCCTAATATTCTCTGTCATCTTTACTCTTGAAAGAATTTAATTGCTCTTTAACTTAGTCTTCTAATAAGTGTGCATACCAAAGGAGTTTTTGTGTTCAGGAAGAATGATTTGAGTAAAAAAAAAGCATAATACCGTTATCAATTAAGTATTTTATTAAATATTTTGAATAAAATTTTATTTTTGAAAGAACTCAAATTAGTTTTTTGTCAATAAAAAAAAAATCAATCTTCATTAATCACGCAATTTTACTTATATGATATATAGGTGTTTTTTTTTCACGTTAATAAATATCTTTTATTTTAAAAAATCATTAATGAAAATCTTTGATATGCAGTTTGCTTAGAGCTGGCAATCAGGGCCGGCCCGGCCCTCCAGGGCCTGGAGTAAGAAAAACACATGTTTTTCAAAGCGCAGCCGAGGGCACGAGCAAAGTGCCAGGCCTTAAATTACTATTCTAAATTTTAATTATTTTTCCTCCGGTGTGTTTCAAAGAAATATAATTAGTAAATTACAACACAAATCATCTAATAAATAACCACAGTCACTAATTCATAATCAAAAGAAAACTATGTTCACAAATAACTCACATAAAACATAAAAAAAACATATCACTAAGCGACATTAGTACGATGACTATTATTGTCGTCATTTTAAATCGATATCATCAATTTTAACGACATTTAATTGTTCTTCACTTTGAGTAGTAGCCTGCGGCTCATGAGTAAGAATATCATGAAATTCTTCTCCCGCATCATGAACACATCTATAATCTTTATTTGTAACAAATAATAAACCAAATCATAAAATTAAAGTATAGTTATTATGTATTTGTAGTTAAATGGATAAACAATTATATAACAAATACAAAATATATATAAATTAAATTTAAAAAGGAGAAGAAGAAAAAAGCTACAAAGTGAAAAGGGCTTGCAGAGTTTGGTCCGCGACCCTCCAGTAGGCCGTGCGTGTAAGCATGTGGCTCGTGACCGCCCCCGCGCTAATTTCAAATATCTCGTCATTTTTCAATTTTGACCCTTGAAGGGCCAGGGCATAAACCGCTTTTTCGGCTCTAAGTTTTCTATACTAAGCAAGTTATTTTTTTCTCAATGAACAAAAAATCAAGTAAAAAACAATTTTTTTATTATCAATGTTCAACTAGAAATCATTTAATTAATATTGGGGCTGATACTTTTTTTGAATTATTCCTGATCATTCTTCCAAAAAATATAAAATTTCTTTGATCTAAGTTAATCATATTTTATTTTTTATATATTATGGAGTAATGTTTATATATATTTACACTTATTGTAAAAATAAGTTAAAAAGTATTGAAACTCTTTTAAGATGAGAGAGGAAACTATGAGAGGGCGCTAACGTCATTTAATCTAAATGTTGAAATTCTAAATTGGGTCAATAACTTAATTAGGGATTTATTGAATTTATCAACCTAATTTAGAATTTTCCTATTTCAAGCAGCTTTATATGAGATTTTCCCTTATAACAATCATTAACGTGCCTTATTATGAGTATTTTGATAAAAGATTAAGGCACTAAAATAGTTGTTAACTCATGCCAAAAGTGCAAAAGTAACTATAATTTTTTTTTATTGCAAAGTTAATTAAAAAGTGACTTATTGAACATTAATTCATAAGTTTTTCTTTGGCTTTTATATTATAAGGTTTTATCAATTTGGGGATTACAATAACAAAAATCAAATAAAAATTTATGAACTAATGTTCAAGTCACTTTTTTTTTATTCTGTAGAGAATAACGAAGGGAAAGAAAGTTATCATCCTAACTGCAAAAAATAAAATCCCCAACATAAATCATTGGCCTTAAAAATACCATAATAGCAAATATTGAAGCAACCACATAACCAACCATGAGAAGATTTATAAGAGAGGATATCTAAGAGGAAAACTATGAGGCAATGGAAGATCGCATATGCATATTATATGATTAGGAAAATCCATGTCTCCATGGGTCATCCCATAATTAAAATCCACTGGGACTCCAACTTGCATAAGAAGCAGGGAAAAAAAAAAGATTAATGAATTAATGTTTAAGAAGTCACATTTTAATTACTTTTGCATCCAAAAAAAAAAGTTTATTGTTACTTTTACACTTTTGATATAAGTTAATGGTTATTTTAACACCTTAACCTTTAATTAAAAAGCTCACAGTAACTACTCTTATGTTTTTTTTTATAATGTTTATAATTATTTTTACTGTAAAAGATAGTTTGTAACTATTGTTACCCTTTTAAAAAGGGTTAAATATCATTTTTGTCCTGGAAATTTTGGTGAGGAGCATTCATACCTGAAAAGCTTTTTTAGAACAAAATGTAGCAATTTCTTCCCTCTGTTAATTTTGACTGCTAAGTTTAATTGACATGCACATGTGGCATTAATGTTTGCCACCTCATCAACCAATCTTTGCAAACTCATTGGTCTCCATTGTATCTCTTTCTTTTCTCTCTCCCTTTTTCCCTGCCAACTTACCCGGTTTCCATCCTAACCCTCACTCTTACTGGTCGCCAGCCGGAACCTTTGGCCATTGACCCTAGCATTAAAAAGCATCCCTCCAACTGTTAACCCTAGATAATTCGTCCACGACCTTGGGGCCAACCCAACCCATACACATTGTTTGAGCCATTATGCCCCTGCCGAAACATCGACGTAGGCGGAGCCATTAATACTCTGCACCACGTGAATATTCTCCTCCATGATGCGCATGTCCACGACGATGCCTTGATAGGCCATAGCCTAGCCATTAATTGAGTGGTCGTTGCCTCGAGCGGAAATCGTCATATTCGACGACCGAGCCGCTGCTTCGAGGACTCAAGTGATGTTGTCGGCGATGATCGGCCTAATGAGGGCCAAGGGCTTCATGGACTGCAAGCCTCCAAAATCTTTACTAGCCATGTCATTGGGTGCACAGTTGACGATGCCTTGATGGTCAAGCACTTCGGAGAGGCCGACAACAAAGTCATCATGCCTTGGTTCTTTGTTAGTTTTGTGAACGAAGTGCTCCAAGTAAGCTATCATCTTGAACCACGAAGTTAGTTGGTGATGGTGGCTGGGAGCAAGGTTGTCAAACTCACGAGTTTAAGTAAACTCATGACAATGACGTAAATTTGTATTGTGAACTCGAATCGTAAACTCGTAAGAGTTTACTTTCATTATTAAATAGATATTACTAGTGTATAATTAAATAATTAAAATATAAAAATGACAACAATTTGATTTAAATATATTTTAAATATAAATAATTAAAATTAAATCTATTTACATTCATCATTTATCATATTTAATAAATAAATTTCTATAAAATTTCTATATAAAGCCGTTGAGTATGATCAAATCAAAAAAGTTAACACGAGTTTAAGAATATGTTAACAGGGTTTTGTAAACTAGAACGCAAACACAGTAAACTCGGTATATAAAATCGTGAATTTAACCGAGTTTATAACTAGCACGAGTTTACTACTGACTCGACTCGTTTTTGTAAGTTAGAAAGTAAAAACGGTAAACTCGGAAAGTCAACTCGCAAGTTTAACAACAATGACTGGGAGGGAGTTATAGGCGGCCAACGAGCGATGAGAGTGAGGATGGCTCTCTTAAAATTGAGGCCGGTGATTGGTGAGAGTGAGAGTGAGAGTTGGGATTGAGACCACGTGAGTTGACAAGGAAGAGGGAGATATAAAATAAAGAGTTACAATAGAGACCATTGAGTTGGCAAAGATTGGTTGATAGAAGTGGCAAGCATTAGGTGCCACATGTGCATGTCATTTAAACTTAACCGTCAAAATTAAAATAGGGGTGAAATTGCTACATTTTGTTAACTTCGGGTTTCCAGTACTCTCCTTAGCCAAAACTTTCTGACAAAAAAAATGATACTTCAACACTTTTAAAAAAGTAGAAGGTTGGTAAAATTTCAGTATTCTCCTTAGCCAAAACTTTCTGAAAAAAAAAAAAAAATTGATACTTCAACGCTCTTAAAAAAGTAGAAGGTTGGTTAAATAGTAAATACTTTAAGCCCTCTTATAAGAATGTTGGGGGATGTTCGGTTTTCGAATTCCATTGCCATAATCCGAAATTGCTTCCGGTTTCATCGTGGGGTTGGCGGCTGTGGGCTAAGAAGCTTCAAAGGCAGGACAGATTCAGAGCGTTTCTGTGGCTATGAGAAACGGTATTTATTCCAGCAATCTTCAGGTACTATGAATCGTGTTTCCCACATTTAGATGTGAGATAAAATTCATGCTCTTTGGTTTGTTGTTTGGGAAAATCTCCCAATAAGAGGTAAGATGAAGGCATCACAAAACTGAGCATAGCTGGAAATTCAAGTAGGCCTAATCAACATTGCTTCTTTTAGGTTCCCTAAACTCTCAATCTCAATCTACCTAGTTGCTTTAGGTGGCCATTCAATTAAGTTTCTTCAGTACCCTGTAAAATTTCTAGTCTCGCTGAAAAATATACTTGTAAAATATGAGAAAAACTCTTTGAAGCGTTGTTAAAAATCCTACGCCATTCGAAGTGTCACAGGGCACAATGGTTACAAAAATATTATAACTTGCGGTAATGGAATCTGCTTATCCCTATCTCCCCGCTAACTGTGTGTTCTGTCCGAAATGTTATGCTTTGATTGTGTTATGTTTGTTCTTTGTAGAACTCTATATTGCTACATATGAGTTTAGTTATCTGATTTTGTTACATATCATAAAGCTTGCTTCCCTACATCTTAAGATTTTCATGCTATCTATTTCTCCTGTCTTTCATTCCTTCACAAGATGGATAAGCGGTGAGAGAGTTTTATTAATAATATTTTTACCCATTAGCAGGTATTTTCTAAACTGAAACTCTGCAATGAAGAGTTTATGGGAAAATTACTTAGCAGAAGATGGACTTTGCACAGCCCTGAAACAAAAGTTCAGCAAGTAATACAAAGAGACAAATCGCATGATCGTACTGTTTTTTTACACACTAATCCATCTTTCAATGGTGACTTAAGGGAGACGGATAAAGAAGATCGATACTTCCATATTGTGCGGGATGATTTGTTGCACCCATTAATTAATGGCAATAAAGCAAGAAAACTAGATGGAGTACTTCCTCTACTTGAAGATTGTTCTGTCACGGATGTGGTGAGCTTATCCTTCAAAGTAGTAAATGTATCTTGAAATGCTTTTCTTTGATCTATGTTTGATATTATTTTTTTGGGTGTGGTAGAGTCCATTTTGTTGGCTTCTGCAAGGGAATTTTTCCAAATAAATATAATTACCCCCCTTTTCTTCTTCTATTGAATGTTTTGCATCAAAAATTCATATCTGATAATTTCTTGAATACGTAAGTATTAGCTTTGAATTCGTAAGAGTAACATCAACAATGGAATTGGCTCTTCTTGATTTCTAATAGAAAGGTGGTTTGAAGTGTCAGTAATTACAAAGATTCTATACAGATTTTGAATCAAATGATTAGCTGGTGAATAAATTAATCAGATATTTTATTGGTGTAGTCATATTGGGTATTAACTCTCGGTATCTTGCTGGGCTGTTCAAATTCTCAATCTGTTTGGGCAATTACTTGTACAAATGACTGTAGCCTTGCAAGTTCTTAATTATGGGGAATTCCAAGGTCGAACCCTCTTTTGGCCAATCCAAGATCAACTACTCAACTAACACATTTTCTAGGTCACATGTGGAGGCTGTCAGAGTGCTCACACGGCTGCCGTTGGTAGGTATTTGTATGTCTAAGGCATAAATTTTTACTGAATTTTTGGAATTACATGAAATTTAAAATTTAGATGGAGCAAACATTACAAGGATAATTCCAAACCATGATTTGCATATCTTGCAGCTGCTCTATGTGCTGAGAGAGGAATCAAATCACATTTGCTTCTACGAGGAGAGCAACCTGAAATCTTGACTGGCTATAACTTGATGTCCACAATATATGGAAATGTGACCTATGTTCCCAGATCTATTTATGCCAACCGTGTAGAGATGCTAAAGAACCATGCCAAGTTGGTGGCTGGTAGCAATGATTCTGTAGTATGGTTAGATGATATCATTGAAGCTTCAACAGCCTGCTTGTCTACTTCTCCAACACTAGCAGGAATGGATGCTAGTAGAAATGCTAGAAACCATCTAAGAAAGATTTTAATAATTAATGAAGGTGCAGCTGATTCTGTAGCTCTACTAGGTAATGATGAGAGCTGTTTTTGTCAATAAAACACTCTCTCTTCATGTAGGTATGCATATTTTTCAGACCATTTTCTTTTTCATTAGGTATAGAACTAGATAGAGCCTGCGTTAAGCCAAATTCAAGTTCCCAATAACGATATGTTTATATATATATGCCTTGATGAGAGATTTTTCTTTGTTTTTTTTATATCATGTTAATTGATCTTACTAGTAGTTAATAGGGTAAATTACTATTCCCTCCATGCTTACCTTACTCAATTTTCTCCTCTATTATGGTCAAATTCATATTTAACTAGAGGGAAGCCTGGTGTAAATGCATGGGGACCCTGAAAAACACGGAATTTGCAAAACTAGCAAAAGAGGCTGGTGAAAAAGGTGGGTCCCATGAACTGGTTAGAAGCTTGTGTCTTAGTACACAACTTTTATAGTATTTATAGAGTGGTAAGTATAAGAGTGTTTACTTTTTTTTTTCTTGGCCAAAATAAGTGTGACTGGGGCTTAGCTGTTATTGCAGTAGAGTTCAATTCAGTGCTCTTTTTAATTTCAAAAGGGGGAAGTATACTTTTTCAAAACTAAGGAAAAGACTAATTTAAAAGTATCTCATAAAGTAATGTACCCCTAATAAAAATGAATGGTTATTGGAGAAAGTCAAATATTGAATATTTGAATATGTACATTCACATGGTTCAGTTGTTGATCACACCTGTCAAAAATCAATGCCTGTTATTGATGAGTATAAAATCATGGAGAATTGTAGTGGCTGTGTTAAATAACTCACATTTTCATATAATTACCTTATGAAGGGCATTTCTATTATTATGGATCTTATACCATTTGGAATTCATGTTTTTGTGGTGTTAATGTTGCCAAGGTTTGATAAAATTTGATGGTTGTTGCAATAACTTATTCTCTCCTTGTGTAGGTGTTATTCGGATGGTGCAATACTTGTCAGAGAATCATTTATTTGGAAGAAGGGAATTGAGATTTGTTGTAGATGCTGGTACTGGGACAACAGCTATTGGTTTAGGACTTGCTGCCCTATGTTTGGGGTGTGTTTTGGATTGTATAGCATACCATTTTATTTGATGAGATTTTTTTTTTAAAATAATTTGATAATATTGATTTGTAGTAATCTCTTTTTGCTTCCATGCAGACTCCCATGGGTGGTCTATGCAGTCATGCTGGCTGACACAATTGATGCGTACAGAGAAAAGGAAGAACGATTAATTTCTGAATTTAAGAAGCATTTTAATGTTCAGTATATTGACCACAATGTGAACAAAGAGGATGCCAGAATCGTGCATTGGGTGGAACGATCTCGTCCAAGAAAGTAAGTGTGATAGACTTATATGCTATTATCTTAATGGTGGTGCTTTTTGTCAAGCATTTCTGCCAAGTACCATCGAAAACTAGTTAGCAAAAGCATCTCAAATAGAAGATTTTCCTTAAAGATAACACTAATGATGGCATTTCAAAGTGTATAAAAAAATGATCGCATTTCAAAAGATCATTCTGTGTAGCGATGCATCAATGTTCAGTTATATCCTTGTATCAATACTCATTGGTTGCTTTTGCCTGAGAATGCTACACATTGAATTGCAGATTCTTTGATTCGTTTAATGAAATGGCTAATATTCTGTCATTAACAGAAAAATCCACAGCCAAACAGTTAACTTGAGCAGTTACGGTGGTGTCTATAATTTTTTACTGGAGGCCATGGATCAAAAACTCAATCAATATCTATAAAAGTGAAATTGTTGAAACTGAGGAAATTAAGGGAGTAAAAATTCACTAGAAAAGAGTTACCAAGAAGTTAATATCCTTCCTAGTGATGTAGTTATTTAGTCAGAAAGAATAGCACCCAATAATGTGATTATGTACTAAGCCATGTTCATAATTTGTAAATAGTGGGACTTATTACATGGGTTCTGTGCATTGCATAGGCCCCACTATCTAATGTATTTGACTTATTGAATAATTAGATAGCAAGGGCTGAGAGAAACGTTGTTATCTACTTATCTTGAATGAATGTTCTAATTCTATACAAGTCAGAAGGGATTCCTATTTGTAGGCTTACATCAAAAGGGGATTACAATAGTATCCATGGAGCTTAGGAAAATGTGCTCCAATGTCCTTAAAGGCTAGTTTATTTACAATAGGCCCAAAATAAAAATAAGTGAAAAGATCAGTAATTCCATATTATTCAATTACTTTTATTGCCGCAGAGAATGTAGAATCGGGTCAAGAACAGTTCCCACTTAAAACACTGGTTGTAGACAACATCTTCACATCAAATTTTTTGGTCTCTGTAACACTTCCCTTTTTTGGTAAGTTTGTAACAATTTACCATTTTTTTATGCACGAGTACTTGCAAAATTTCTAGATTTGGAAAAGTTTTGGAAGGAGAAATGCAAACATGCCAGCAAATTGCACAACAAACTGGGATTCTGGTGGATCCTGTGTACACTCTGGCTGCTTGGGAAATGGCTACGCTTTTGTGTAAGGAAGAAGCTAAAGGAGGACCAGAGGTGGTCATGCTTCACACTGGAGGCACTTTGGGCATCTTTGGGTTAGCTCAGAGGTACAAAGATTACTTTGGCACCCTCAAGAAAGGACTCAACCTATATTAACAGACGACCTGTGCTACATGAAAACTTACTGAAGCTTTCATGTTTCTCTCCCCAGGTAAGTACTTCCACTTCCTCGGGTCTTTAATGTAAGACGAATTTACCTAATTTGATTAGATTAAGAAAGTTAGTTAATATGACATATTTTCTAAAACACCTTGATCATCTTCATTAATTCCTTCCTTGATTATTGTTGATGGAGCATCAATAAGATTAAATTAGGAAAATATTGAAAAATATGTCTTACATTTAGGACCAGCTCCTCAAATATTGGATGATTAGATTTATCTTTTTTGCATAATGTATTTTGATTGAAATTTGGACATTAGAAATATCTAACCTTTTTTTAAATTAAAAGCAATCTCCTTGAAGCTGACATGAAGAATAAAAATCCAACAGGACATGCCAGTAGCTTGATTAATAGCAACTAGAATACGTTCTGTGTATTATTTGTTAAGACATTCTGTATCAGTAATTGAACAAATGAGAATGGAATTTAGGTATTTTTTTAGAAAAATAAACTAATGAAAACTAAGTCCCCGATAAAATGTTCTCAAAAATTACTCGTGAACATCAATTCACATCGTTGTAAACCAAACGTTATATTTGAAACTCAATGCTTTATTTGTAATCTGGGCTTTACAATCAGGCCCTGTACTCTAATGACACAAAGCTGCTCTTTAAGTCTTTATTAATTGTGAGGTTGAGTTTCAGTCATCTATGAAGACGTAATGGGTACGTGAATTATAGGGGATAAAATTAATATTTGCAACTCGTTTTTTAAAAGGAAAGATTGTTGATTCACTCCTTTGGAACTTGTCTGTCATGATCTCTCCGTGAACAATGTAATTTCCTACAATTCTTATAAGTGTTAAATGACATTTGTTGGTTCAGAAACTATTTTTGCAGGCCACCCAATGCTCATGAGAAAATAGTTTTAAGGCAAAAATGTGCTTTAAGCCTTTTTCATAAATACATTGATATTGGTGAGTCAGTAAATGGAATTATGCACTTTTTTGTCACAGAAATTGTAAATATTAAATTTGTGACGTCTAAGTTCTAGCTAATTTATTCATATCAACTGGCGAGATTGGGTCTAGTCCATCATAATTAAGGTTTAAATCCCTATTAGGATAAGTATTCACTTTTAGTGCTTGATAATGCCTCAAACATGATTGCCTCTAATAAGAAGATACTTAGGCCTAGAAAAAGAAGAAGTACATATCAATAAAAATAATTAAATTTGTCATAAATTTGAAGTGATTCTCAATACTACTTTTATTAATTGCACTGCAACTCAAATAACACATTAATTATGACTCTCACATTACTCTTGTTAAATGTTATCGTACATATTTTTTTTTTAAAAAAATAATGCTCCCAAATACTAGTGAGTTATAAAAAGAACTGATAGCTGGTGTATTATTATAAGGATTAAAGAGAGTAGTACAGTATAAACAGTGGTTTTGCAAAATAATTTAAAGACAAAAATACCATTTAACCCTTTTTAATACAAACATTGATATTGGTGATTCAATAAGTGGAACTATGCACTTTTTGTCCCATGAATTGTATCAGAACTGGAGACTTGACCTAGAAGAATGCATCAATCAGCTTAAAATAACATTGAGCAAGATGTGGTAACTGGTAAGATCAAGATGATACAATAAAAAGTATACACGTGAGATGTGAATTTTTTTTAGCCTACATTTTGACACTAGCCTAGTCCCACCTCTGTGGATTCTGTATTTAATATAAAGATGTTCAAATCTTAATAATGATGATATACATGCAATACTACCTTCAATACTTAATAAAATATCTATTTTTAGTAATTCAAACTACAAAGTGAATCTTATATTAAGTATAAGATATAGTAGTTGTATACTTCTATTATTCTACTAAAGGATTGTACCTAGCAATCAAACACTACAGAATAATCCATCCTTCTACTGACTAAAGGAATGTAGAGTACTTGTGTTATTGAAAACAAGATTAATTACATTTAAGTGCATGTTCGAGAAACCCTTCAACTATGGTTTTAGAAGCCATTTTCTATAAATGACAAAACTCATCCTACATTCTTATCTCATAAAATCGTAAAAGTTATTCTCCAAAAGTTAATCCAAACAATGGCTATTTGCTTTTTAACCATGTTCATTCATTTGGGGTCCACATCTAAGTGTGCCTATAATAAATAGAGTTTGACCGCAATTAATTCATTTGTACTTTATCTATTCAATACAGAAGGATGAACTTTATTCGCCTGAGACATTACTCATGTGACGCCTAAATTATATTAAATTATTTACTGTAGAACATATGATTGGAATTTCTTTTGAGAGTGGCAAAAAAAAAAAATCTAAAATATCCTCCTCTGAAATATATTTCTCCGCACCTTAAAATAAGATATAAGTAGTTTTTCTAGAAAAAATAAAATAAAATGAGTTAGTTAATTATAGTATATGTTTTGTATCATGATTATAAATTAGTTCATAAGTGAGACAAATTAATTTAGTATAAAAAATAAATATTAATATTTTAAAGTAATTTATTTAAATTCCTTAATATTTTTAAAAAAAGTCAACTATATTCTTATATTAAAGACCGGAGGAGTATATATCCTATGTTAGAACTAGAAAGTGACCTAATTTTATTGAAGTTCCTGGGAATTTCTCGTGGATAACCAAATATCCCATAGTCTTTAAAAGAAAATCTCACCAGAGCAGCCGCGGATAGCTGGAGCTACAACAACCAAAGAATTGAAGCTGCCTGATCTGTTTAGTTATGTGATCTACTTAGGGGGTCTTGAAAAAGATGTCACCTAGAGATAAATGACTACTTTATTTATCAAAAAGGGTTTATGTCAATTTTATTCCGGAAGTTTTCATCGAGGGGTAATTTTGTCCCAAATGTTTTTTCTGGGGGCATAGGGAACAATTTTGACCTTAGTTGACCAAATATGCCAAGTTGACAGTCCACATGTCATCTACGTTATTTTTATTAAAATATAAATTGACCTCGGTTTTAAATCTAACTTCAAAGAAAATGAAGTAGATAATAAATGGATTTCCATGACAAATTTATACCTTAACAAAAATATGTGAATGTCATGTGACTGGTAGCTCAACATATTTAGTCAACTAACGTTCAAAATTAACTGAAACAACAGTCTAGGCAAATTTATTCCCTTTTTAAAATTTCCGAGGCAAAATTGCCTGTTAATCGTAAAAAAAAAATTATCAACTTTAATTATATAACATCGAAACCTTTAGCAATTGCGATTAATATCTTAGAGTTTTTAGTGTCACTAGTGACTTGGAGTTCATCAATAACTACCTCACTTTTTTTATAAAAAAAAAGAACTTTAATTAAATAAAATGACTAGAAAACCTTTAACAATGACAACTGTTATTATAAATTTTAAGTGCTTGTTTGGAACTCTAAAAGTGTTTATTTACATAGGTTGAGACAAAACTCTTTTCATATACTTACCTCGTGTATTATAAATTATAATTGAAAAAAAAAACGTTTTTAAATGCTCAAATTGCTATTCGAAACAATCGTTTACCTGAAGGGTAATTATTACCTCATTTTAAGAAGTAATAGCTTTAAATTTATATATATAATGGCAACAAAATAAAATTTCGAGATTTTGTTTCTAGCGGGCAAGAATTAAAGACATAAGTAGGACCTGTTTGATGTGTCCCACTTGGGTCATTGTCTCTCACTAACAAATCATATCTTAAAAAGTGGAAGTTTTATTTATTTTTATTTTTTAAAAAAGCTTTAATGTAATCATTTTATGTGACATTTTTATCTTGTTGTATATAATGATATATTGCAAAGTATTAACATTATTATTGTAGCATATGAGATTAGCTTGTTGGTTTGTGAATGTGTAATTGATAGGGTAGTTATTAAATAATTGATAAATTAATTAAAAGAGAAAAGAATGATTGGGTTTGGGTGAGTAGGAGAGTGAGAGGGTAGCTTGTAGGGGCAAACATTCCATGTAACAAGGTCCGGAGACCAATCCATTATGTCTCCATGCATGCACACACACCCCTCTCTCCAATTGGTGACTAAATTATTTAATTTTATGCATCCGATATATAATTCCCAACTCTTAAATCTTACAATAAATTTCTCAGAACTTATTACTCCTATATTATTAGTTTTGTTTATTACTCCCTCTTGTCATTAATACAAAACATATTTGAGGAGTTGATATTGATCCTAAATATTAGACATATTTTTAATATTTTTCTAATTTTCCCCCTATTGATACTCTTTAACAATAATCAGGGATAGAAGGAAATAGGAGAATTAAGAAAGATAATTAGAATGTTTTAGAAAATATATGTCATATTAACTAATTTAACTAATATAATTAATCTAACATGTGGAAATATTTATCTACAAATGACTTGAAGCTTAACGCGTTATACGTGTGTGTGTGTGTGTATATAGGGGTTTAAACTTCTCATGTTGCATGAAAAGAAAAAATATTCCTACACATACATAAAGTGGTGGGACCTACATATATATGTAATGCTAATTATATATATATATATAGCCCCACCATTTCATGTGTGTGTGACATGAGAATACACTTCTCCTACAATATGAGAAGTGTTTTTCCCACACATATATATATATATATATGATGTAGTTTGGTCTGTCTTCCTAAATAATTGAGATAATGGAAGTTAGGAATGTATAGTTGAAGAACAACTTAAAAGAAACAATATTATCTTTTATTTTTTCTATAGCTAATAAGGAAATAAAATAAAATTAATATTAATAAAATTGGTTTAAAACATTGATGATTCAAATATTTGAGAAAAGTTATCTACTCTGCAGAATATGAAAGAAAATTGCATAGTCATAAAAGAAAAAATTGTACTTTATGCTAAAACAAATATAAATTACAAATTCGGTCCCTTTTTCCCCCTAAATGTTCGAACCATTCAATGTTATTGATTAATTTTCCCAAAAGGGATAAAGTGAAAGAAAGAAGGAGACATATAATGGGTAGCTCCTACGTTCCCATTCATACTATTTTTGTATTCCTTCTGGGGAGCACTCCCTCCTTCCTCACATCTTCTTGTCCTCATCCCCTGCCAAAAGATTTGGTCTCTACCATTTTATTTGTAATCTACATCTTTTTTTATTAGGAAAAAAATATAAATGAATGTACACACAAATATTATGTTAATTAATAATATATACTCACTTCGATGCTTTTTATAAAAAAAAAATTCTCTCTCATATGCTGATCTTTAATATAAGCAACTTTCTTTTTGTCTCAAAATTTAAATTACAATTTTCTTTTATACCCCTATTAAATACATAACTTTATACTCCCTCGGGTCTCTCATCATCATTTTCACATCATCCCTTATAATCTCTAAATCATATCCGTTTAATCAATCTAAAAAATCACAATACCACTTTAATTTTTTTCTCTTTTTCCCAATCAACGGCCCAGATGAGCTCATGAGGGATAATGAGAAAAATAGATTATGAGATGATCTTCTTTCAAGAAGGAGTAGAAAATATGAGAGAGAATGAGTAATAAATGATTCAATGAAAGAGAATTAGTAATAAGTGAAGGATAATTAATATAAATTAAAATTATGTATTTAATAGGAGTAGAAAAGAAAAAGTAGTTTAAATTTTGAGACACAAAAAGAAAGTTGTTTATATTAAGGACCAGGCCTATGCTTATATATATATATATATATTAAAAAAAAAAAAAAACCAGAGGCATATTAACTACCTCTACTTACCATTAATTCTCTTTCATTTAATCATTTATTATTTATTCTCTCTCATATTTTTAACTTGTTCTCTCTCTTATCCTCTTTTTATGGATAGAGACATATTTGGAAAAAAAAAATGACATTTTTTTATATATTTATTGCTTTTAACTAATCTTATCCTCCAGTTTGTTTTACACAATAGAAAAAAAGTTACTTATAAAAAGGACCAAAAAAAAAAATATATATATATATATATATATAAAAGAAATCCATTAAACAAGATTTCTTCAACAAAATTCAAGAAATAAGTTTAAATATGAATTTCATTTTATGAGAGAAAGATCTTTAAAAGAGATTAAGAAATAAAAAAATAGTTGAAAACCTTTCAGGTTCAACTTATTTGCAACTGCATGCAATATATTTTCAGTCATATATAAGAATGTTCTTGGTTTGCTCATAGTTAAAAACACATTTATGAAAAAAGATTATATTTGGTCCTTAAAAAATTTTTATATACCTTTAGACAATAAATTATGCAATGGGCAATTTTTCAGAAATTTATCTTAAGAATTATATAAATAAAATTTTAATTTATAAGTTGAAGTTCTTATACGAGACTTATAAAATAAAATAAAAAATTGTGAGGAAAAATAATAAATCAGGAGACTTTTTTTGCCCTAGTCCATAACCCTCGTTTCCCTACAAGGCAGGGATCCACACACTCATCACATACACTTTTTTTTTTGCTCAAAACACACATCACATACACACACCTTCCACCCCACCTCCTTTTTGGCAATATGAAGTATTTAACCCATGACCTCCTCGATGAGAGGTATGAGGTGCCAACTGAGCTATGATGCTCTTGGCATCAGGAGACCTTTATAACAGGAGGAAAACAGATATATTTCTTTTATACTTCCTCCAATCCTAATTATAGGATAACATTTAGGAGTTGATCTTGATCCTAATTATAGAACAAAGTTCTAATTTTTGTCAATTTCTTTCTAAAATACCGATTTTGATACTTTTTAAATAATAATTAAACACAAAAATAATTTAATAACGTACCTATATATTCTATAAAGTTAGTAATATTTGCAACTCATTAATGTCATATACACCTCAAAATCCAGAGAAGCAACTTTAATTTGAAGAATAGAGTATATGAAATCAAAACTCAAAATTAGTAACATACATTTTGAGGTTTTGAGGGTCATACACACTTCCAACCTCCAAGAGTAGACCGGAAAAAAGACGATGTCGGACTGTGTAAGAGCTCGGAGAAGTCGTGTGTGAGGTCGAAGAGGTCCGATAAAAAACAGAGAATTGAAATAACTAGATGCCATTTTAAATTTTAAATAAGGGCATTTTAGGAAAACAAATATAATTAAGTAATTTAACTCATATCCTTAATTTCTCAAAAATTAGGTAAATATGTCCTATAATTAGGATCGGAAAGAGTAATATATAAGATTAGTATGTTTTTTTTCTATTCTCAAATCAGATAAAATTGAGAAACTTTATAGTTCATAGGATGATTAGTCAATCCACATTTAGCCTCACTAATATTGATGAGGCGTGTGAGGAAAAAAAAAAAAACTAGAACTAAAACTAAACTAAAATCCCAAAACATGCAAATACAGCACTGTTTCAATAATGTGCAGCATAAGGGAGGGTGTTAGAGAGGGGTCCGAATCCTCTCATCATCACCCCTCTCATTATCCCTTATCATTACCATCTGGACCGTTCAAATCTTGATTCAACGGTCCAGATTTTTTTAAAAAAAAAAAATTAAAAAAAAAATAATAATAATTTTTTTACAAAAAATAATATATTTTTGACGGGGGACAAAGATCTGGCCGTCAAATCTGGATCGGACGGGTGAGATCTGGCCTAGGGTGAGAGATGGGAAAGAGGCTGCTGGGCAAAAAATCCTCTCCCGTTAGAGAGAGCGTAGACCTCAGTACCTTACCTATCTATGTCAACGTGTCACTCTCTACTCACAATATCTAATGCACACAGCATATAAAGAATATGTTTGTTTTAAATAAAGTTTATACTACATACATACATACGTCCGCGTATATATATTTTTTGAAATAGGTTGTACGAGATTCCTTTTATGAACGATTCGTACGTGTCTGGCATAAATTAACAAACGTGTGAAAATTTGAGGCTGCTTTTAGGTCTGAGTTTATATCACAAAACGTAAAAGGTGTTTGGGGATGAGGATATGGTCGCATCATGCGTTGGAGAACAGGAGAAGAGAGGATAAATGTATAATAAAATAATATAAGGATGCAATGGAGAGTTGAATTCTGGGTAGTGGGAAATAAAGGGATCGGGGATAAAAATAGTTTCTTCTTACCCTAAATGTAAAATATCTTCATTTTTTTTTTTGACAATAAAATATCTTCATCTCTTATATGAAAAACTTCATTATACTATATTTCTAACATTTATATTTTTTCTCTCCAAAACTCTGTCTATGGATTTTATTACCTTGGATGCGGATTGCCTCAGAAGCGAAGCACCTCAGTATCCCTCAAAACCCTCTCCCACATTGTTGATCTCCCATCATCAAATCTTGACCGTCCATTTTAATACCTTAAAACAAATTCAGAGCCCTAAAAGATTATTTTAGGATCTTGAAAAAATATTTTGAAATTTTTTTTACTACCTGTCTGTACCCTAAAATATTTTTTCAAGATCCTAAAATAATTTTTCAACGGTATTAAAATTATTTTGGATTTTGAAAAAATATTTTAGGGTACTGAATGGTACTAAAAAAATACTTCATGATCTTGAAAAATTATTTTAGGATTTTGAAAAAGGTACTGACGGATACTAAAAATATACTTCAGGATATTTTTTCAAGATTCTAAAATATTTTTTTAGGGCGTTGAACTTGTTTTAAGGTATTAAAATGGACGGTCAAGATTTGATGATGGGAGATCAGCGGTGTGAGAGAGGCTTCTGAGGGATACTAAGGTGCCTCACTTCTGAGGCAATCCTCATCCTATCACCTCTATTCCTTATTATAAAATACAAACTAACCAATATTTTTTGGTCTTTTTTATAAATTACTTCTAATTTTTTAGAATTAAATATTTTTTCATGAATACCTGTATTTAATAAGTGTATGGGAAAGAGTAATAATTAATACTCACCCCATCCAAAACATGAAAAGTGTTTTTTTTTTTTAAAAAAAAAATGGTAAAAAATATAAGATACTAATGGGTAATTAATTATTATTTTTCACTTTCACTCCTTGCAGGGAAAAGGATGTGACAAATAATAAATACATATTTAAAAATCACATTCTTTAATAAAGGTGAAATATGTAAATTTTATTAGATAAAAAAGGTAAATTTTACTAATTTAAGACACATTGAATGACTGAACTAACTTTACTTAGTTTGTATGAATTCATAGTTAACAATATGTTATATTTTGGACATGAGAATGTATGAGTTTAGTGTAGTTAGTAAGGATAATATTAGAAATTATTTGATTTTATGAAAAATTTAATGTTTTTAACTATTTGTATTTGAATGTAAGACTTAATAGTTGGTGTTTTATAATAGCAACTTATCTGAGTACATATTGAGAGGGTTTTTTTTTTTAATTATTGAGAAAATAGCATTTAGTGAAAACGATTAAAATAAATACTCCCGGGTTGTTTTTATAAGAAAATTTTTTTTTTTTTTTGGGTAAAACGAACTTGCGGTTAAGATTAGTTAAAAACAATAAATGTTTTTAAAATGTCATGTTTCTTCCAAATATACCTCAATTTATGAAAAGAGCATACGAGAGAGAATAAATATAAAATACTCCCTCTGGTCCTTACTATAAGGCATCAACTAACTTTTTTCACAAATCAATAAAAGTAATTAAAGTAAATAAAATTGTCATAGAATCTAAGTAATTTTCAATATTATCCCTACTAATTGCATTAAACTTTAATATTATATTAATTATTCCTCTCACCTACTACCATTATTAATTATGGGCAGACATGGAAAAAATAATTAATGCTCATTGGAAACAAGCAAGTGCCTTATAAAAAGGACCAAATAAACTTGCTAGTTGGTGCCTTATAATAAGGACTAGAGGGAGTATAACAAAGAATGAGTAATAAACGATTAAATGAAAGAGAATTAGTGGTGAATAAAGAATAACTAATATAAATGTATTATTTAATAGGGGTAGAAAAGGAAAAAAAAAAATTCCTTAAATTTTAAGACACAAGAAAAAAATTGTTTATATTAAGGATTAGCCTCAAGGGAGAGAAAATTACTCATAAAAAGGTCCGGATGGATTTTTTTTTTTTTTTTAAAAAAAGAAAGTTTAAATGAGTTGGGTTTCAGAAGCTCACCAAAGTCATGGCATATCCCTAGATTCAAAGAGGGTTTATATATAGAGGTATTTATATATCACCTATTATAAATGTCATCTTATCAACAATATATTTGCCCTCACAACAATGTCGTCCGTTATGGGAAGGCTGCAAGCACTTTGAAAATAGTGAATATTCATCGCTATCGGCTACCCTAGCAACACTAAGCTTGAAGACTGATCACCATATGAGTGAGAGGAATTACAACGAAATGATGCGAGATCATGAGTAAGGTTGTTCCCAAAGACAATAATTTGCCGAAGGACTTTTACCAAGCAAAAAAAAAGGTGAAAGAGCTTGGGCTTGGATGTGAAAAAATTCATTGCTACCCCCGGAGGATGTATGTTGTATTACAAGGATGATCTTGAGTGACCAATTGTAAATTTCGTGGACATGACAGATATAAAGTTGTGGGGAAAGGAAGGAAAATGACCCTTCATGCATTAAGCAAGATGTGGTACTTTCCTCGGTGCCCGGACTTACGAGATTGTATGCATCGAACAAACATTGCTTTCGTGAGATGGCACGGGAGCATCGTAGGGATGAAAACGTTGTGACGCATCCATCGATGCCGAAGCTTGGCGTAAATTTGACGAGGCGAATCCTTTCTTTGCTATGGATCCCCATAATGTTCGTCTTGGTCTATGTTCGGATGGGTTCGCTCCTTTCAACAATACGGGAAGGAATTATTCATGTTGGCCAGTCATTGTGACTCCATACAACCTCCCACCTTCTATGTGCATGAGAAGAGAGTTTTTCTTCCTTAACGCGTTAATCTCTCGGGCCATCCAACCCAAAAAGAAGATCGATTTGTACCTCGGGCCTTTGATAGACGAGTTGAAGATGTTGTGGAGTGAAGGGGTTCTTACGTATGATATATCATTAAGTCAAAATTTCACCATGCGGGCTGCCTTAATGTGGACGATAAATGATTTCCCTGCATATGGGATGTTGAGTGGCTGGCAAACGTCGGGAAAGCTTACATGCCCGGTATGTCTTGAACAGAACATGGGTTTTAGCTTGGAACACAGTCGCAAGGTCAGTTGGTTTGACAGGCACCGGCGATTCCTACCACCCGATCATCCGTTTAGGAGAAATAGAAAAGAGTTCACGCGGAATGTTGTCGATCTAGCATATCAACCTCGTCGTTTAAGTGGCTAAGAAATATGGGACAAGGTCAAGTATATTCAAAGTGTCGAAGAGGGCGCTTCCGGCGAACCCGAGGGATATGGACGTTGATCATCATTGGAACAAACGCAAAGATCTTCGGGAACTTCCATATTGGAAAGATCAATTGTTAAGACACAACCTCGATGTCATGCATATTGAGAGGAATGTGTTTTGCAATATTATGTACACCGTGAAGGATACCAAGGGCAAGACGAAGGACATAGTCAACGCAAGACTGGACGTTGAAAAGATTTGCAGAAGGTCTGCTTTGCATTTGGTAGAGAATGGCATAGGACGAATTTCCAAACCCAGAGCGCAGTACACATTCAACAAAGAGCAGAATTTAGAATTGTTGCAATGGGTTAAAGATCTCAAACTCCCGGACGGTTATGCGTCAAAATGGAACAGATGTGTCGACATGCACGAGGGGAAGTTGAGCAAGATGAAGAGTCATGATTGTCATGTTTTTTTCCAGAGATTGTTGCCGTGGGCCTTCAAAGCACTACCGAAGCATATATGGTCTATTCTAACGGACTTTTCCATGTTCTTTAGAGAAATTTGTGCTTTGAGCTTAATGTTGATAAGTTACGACACCTGGAGGCGAGCATGCCCATAACGCTATGCAAGTTAGAGATGGTGTTTCCTCCTAGCTTGTTTGACTCAATGGAACATTTGCTCGTTCACTTGGCCTATGAAGCAAAGGTAGGAGGACCGCAACAATATAGATGGATGTATCCATTTGAGAGGTAATATATATTGATTTCGCGTTGTTATTAATTGACCGACATGGTACTTGAGTTTATAAATACCCTCGATATTCCATTGTAGGTTTTTACGCACACTTAAGCACAAGATAAAAAATACAAGGTACGTTGAAGGATCTATCGCTGAAGCTTATCTAGTCGAAGAGGCCGCAAAATTTGCGTCATACTATTATCCCCCTGAAATGATGTCAAAATTTGCGTCATACTATTATCCCTCATAAAAAATTTGCGTCATACTATAGGACCGTCATACTACCCGTCCTATAAGAGGGGGTAGGGCGACGCCAACTGCTCCCTATGGAGGCAGAGGGCACAGCACTTCCCCACCACTTGATATGTCGTCGTCACCGTCGGGTTATTTGTCATCTTCACCGTCGCTTTATACATCGTCGTCACCGTCTACCCCCACCGATCCACAAGAAGGAAGACAAAGCGGGTTTACTTTACCATTTCTAATTGATTTACATATATTTAGTTTCTTGAAACCATCTATGTACAAACATCTTCAATATTTCACATTCCTTCCTTAGCACACGCATCACCTCGAGCCACGTCGGGGAAGAAGGTAGTTCCTCCGATACACCAACGGGGCTCAACGGATCCTTCGACGGGGATGCTTTGGATTTGTCCGACGGCAACGAGTAAGTCATGTCAAGTTACCAATAATGTTACAATTTTCTTCTCTAATTGTTTTGTATGCTAATATTTGCATGATGTCCTCTGTTTTCATATTTGTGCCTGATAATCCGGTGGCGACTTTCAACTCGACCCAAATATTCCGTAATTACAATCACCCTTGGACCACGTGGACGGAGAGATTCCTTCGACGCAACGAGATGTTTGGTTCGATGAGTTCTTGGTAAGTTATTTGTTTCATTCGTGTTAATTAAGTACTTTTAAAATTTGGAGCATTAATTGTTCGTTATTGATTTTCAGGATAAGCATATGACGTTGCTTGAACATCGTGAAAAACTGAAAAAAGCTTATAACCACAGGGCCAGCGCTTTGTTGCGTCGAAAGCTCTATTCATTGAGAAGGTCAAGAGGCAAGACAGATTGGCTTCCACAGGAGACTAAAGAGGAATTATTGGGCAATTGGGAAAACAATGAGAAGTTTAAGAACATAAGTGCGAAAAATAAGGAAAATAGGGCCAAAATGGACGGACCGTCATATCTTTGGCGGCTCCATATCAATTAGTGAGCATCGACGCAAAGTTGTAAGTACACGTTATTTTCTATTTACGTATTCAATATTTTGTACTTTGAAGTAATTAATTAAGGTCATCATTTGCGTTTGCAGATAGAGTCTGGGAAGCTCCAGCAGGATTGGTTGAGTGGGTTACCTTTCAGCGGACCCATTCCCGACAGTTTGAAAGGAGTGAGAGGCAATGGATTAACCCAAGGGCGCAACAAATAGCGGTTAGACATTTATTGCCTTTATTAATTGTTTTATGCACCACCATATTTATTTCATTTTACATGTCTTATTTGTTATGTATTTGTTTGCTTGTAGGAAAACTTTCGAAGGAAAGGTCGGAGGAGAGAGCCTCGTAGCGTGAGATCGACCCCTCATCCTCTCAATCCGATAACGAGAGTCTGTTCTTTGAGGCTACGGCGGATTTGACAAGAAAGGGAGAGTCTTTGGATACGGTATCTCCGCACCGATCAAGCAAACAAAGCACCCCCATCAATGCACCTGGAGGGGTTTCTTCAGTAAACATAATACATTTGATATTGATAGTTTTCATTCTCTTGTCCATTCAAATGAAGTACAAATAATAAATGTACTAATCAATTTTGTAGATTAGTGAAGAAGATGAAGGCGTTGGTGGAGGAGCAAACAACACGAGATGACCCGAGGAACGGAGATGATGATGAAATGGTGTCTCGGGAAACGGAGATGATGAGGCAAAGCATATGATTCGGGAACAAGAGGTGATGAAGCAGACGTTGAATCAAGAACGGACGATGATACGGCGGAGATCACTCAAAACGGAGATGATGAGGCGGATGTGGCTTCAAATCATGTCCCTTCGAAGAACGAGAGGTTCCGGGTCGACTCTGGTGATGATGACCATCTTGGTGATGATGACCATGCCGGTGATGATGACCACCGGTGATGATGATGATCACGATCTTTTTGTTTAGACTATTTTTTTTGTGTTTGCTCTTTGCTACGGATTATACATATTTTGTTTTCGCTATGTAAACTCTTTTTTATTGTTATTATATATCTATGACACACTACTTTTTGTTTTCAATTTTCTAAAAAAAATAAATAAATAAAAACTAAAAAAAAATTACAAAAAAAAAATTATTTTAAAAAAATTATTAATTTTGCTACGGAAAAAATTCCGTAGCAAATTTTAATTTTGCTATGGAAAAAAATTCCGTAGCAAATTTCGATTTTGCTATGGAAAATTATTCCGTAGCAAATTTTTGAATTTGCTACGGAATTTTTTCCGTAGCAAAATTTTGAATTTAATTCCGTCGCAATTTGAACATTTCCATCCGTCGCAATTGCGACGGACATTTATAATCCGTCACCCTTTTTTGCTACGGACAAAATCCGTAGCAAAATGATTTTGCTACGGAAAAAGCCTTTTTTGCTACGGATTTTTTCCGTAGCAAAAATCAAATTTTCTTGTAGTGCTTGTAGCCCAAATATCTTGGCTGTCAGATCTAGATTGAATCCCCTAGTTGAGATCTTCCCTGATTATAGCTTTGATTGTAGGTTGGTTAGGATCTTCCTTCCTTATAAGCAGATCTTGATGTAGAATATTTCTTGTTAGGTCATCTCATAAATGGACATGATATAGGTCCGTAACAGGTTCTATATTATTTAAGAGAGTAGTAATAATAATATATGGAGAATTGAGAGAGTGAGGGTGGAGAGACAAGGACAAGGAAAAGCGTGGAAGGGGGAGAGACAAAAACATGCAAAGAATAAAAATTAGAGGATGGAGAATATTTTACTTTTGGGGTTAAGGTCGTCTCGTGTTCTACTTCCCACTCTCACACACCTCACGTTAATAACAATGGATCCCCATTTCCCACGCCATAATCTCTTAATTATCCCAGTGCCTTGGTGAAGCCCAACAAAACATTATCATTATCGATATTTATTCATTTGATCTTAATATACATATAACATGGGTTTAATGTTTCTACTTTTGCTATAGAAATATTTTTTTTGTCACACTCATATAAAAGTGAGTGAGTCTCATTGCAAAGAGAAGAGAGAGAAAATATTGGTGGGACCCACTCACTTTTATGTAAGTGTGGCAGGAAAAAAATATTAAATCCATATAACTAAGTTAACTTATTTTGATTAAGAAAGCTAATTAAATGAATTACTTAATTTTAACACATATTGTATGATCTATTTGAAATATTTATGTATATTATTAGATTGTATTATCTCCGGTTCTACATATATGACAAAGTTTGTAGTGCAATTTGTACTAAAAATTTTGTTCTATATTTAAGATTGGAGGGAGTACTATATTAGTTTATATTTAGGACCAAATGTAGTACTCCTTCCGGTCCTAATTATATGACATCATTTGAAAGTTGATCTTGGTCTTATTATATGACAAAGTTCTAATTTTTGTCAATTTCTTCTCATAGTACCCTTAATGATAGTTTCTCAATAATAATTTAATAATGCACCTATATATTCTATAAAGTGAGTAATGCTTGCAACTTATTAATGTCACACACACATCAATTCTACTATTTTTTATTTATTTTAATAAAATAATGTTGAGCAATTTTTGTCATATTTAATAATGACATTACTATTAAATTACACTTTCAACCTCCCATAGTTGACCAAAAGTTGTTGAAGGAGATGATGACGTCAGATTGTATGAGAGCTCTGAGAAGTCTTGTTTGAGTTATGAGAGGTTCGACAGAGAACATATAGAATTAGAGTAACTGAATGTCATTTTAAATTTTAAATAAGGGCATTTTGAGAAAACAAATATAATTAAATAATATTTTTAATCTTTTCAAAATTAGATAAATATAATCGACGACGTCGGATTGTGTGAGAGCTCTGAGAAGTCTTGTTTGAGTTATGAGAGGTTTGACGAAGAACTAGGGGTGGGAATAAGTCAGGCCCCTATTAAGCGGCCTACAGCCTGGCCTGTTTAGGGCCTGACCTATTTGTTTAAAAGCCCAGGCTAAGGCCTGTTTAAAAGCCTGAATATGTAAATAGGTCAGACCTATTTTGTTAAGGCCTGACCTGTAGGCCTTCAAGTTTGGCCTGTTTAAATATTAAATAAATATAATTATATTTATATCATATAAATAAGATAATATTTAGGGAAAATTATAATAAAGGACCTAAGAAAAATAATGTTTATTAAGAAGGACAATAAAAATGGTAATTATTTTGAAGGACCATAAATTAAAACATTAAAATACAAAGACTAAATTAACCTTAGTCAGATTTCCTATATTCTCTTTAACTAAATCAAAATCTAGAGTGATTGATAGATAATGATAAATAGAGAGACCAATTCAAATAACCTCGTTCTTTTTCGATTGCAGTAGAAACTCCAAGGCTCTATAGTCTACAGAGTAAGATACAGTAAGATACGGACACACCCTCCTGCTTATAATTAGGGCTAAAATATGATTCCAACAAATCAAACAAATAACATGGTATGGGAAAATAAACCTACAGCACATATCCCCATCTCACGTGACTATTAGCATTTAGTATAGTATTATACCATTTGAATATTTCTCCATGCATGAATAGAAAACATAAATTTGACAGAAGAACATAAACAGATCGAGAAAAAATGAGTGCTAAAATCATTAAACAATGAAAATCCATTAATCTATTTGTATTATCCATCAATCATTCTAGATTTTGATTCAGTTAGAAAGAAGATAGGAAATCTAGTTAAGGACAATTTAGTCTTTCTATTTTAATGTTTTAATTTTTTGTCCTTCAAAATAATTACAATTTTTATGGTCCTTTTTAATAAATATTATTATTTTTAGGTCCTTTATCATAATTTTCCCTAATATTTATTGTTTTTCATTTTTATATTATAATTTCAAGATATATTTATATAAGTTCGATAGGTTCAAAGTATATAAAGTCTATTTATGGCCTCCAAAACCTACTGATATGAGGCCTTTTTAAAGGCCTATATTGTAAGTAAGATTTAAAAAAAGGCTTCGCGAATTCGACTGCGCCTTATGAAACCTTTTAGCTGGAGCCTTAAAAAGGCCTAAATTCAAAGCTCAGCTTAGGCCTTTTCTCCCATTGCGGCTCAGCCTATTTAGCCAAAACCGCTACTATTTCCATGCCTACAAAGAACATATAGAATCAAAGTAACTGAATGTTATTTTAAATTTTAAATAATGGCATTTTGAGAAAATAAATATAATTCAATGATATTTTTAATCTTTTTAAAGTTAAATAAATATGTCCTATAAGAACTGAAAGGAGTATAAGATAGAGAGAGTACTTTTCACCTTAAGATGCAAAAATAGACATGTGCTTTTGTCAAAAGAGCGCCCAGTAGCAAGTGTTTTTTTTTTTGGGGTAAAAGTGTACACGTGGTTACAAATTATATGCAAAAATATCGTTTGACCGTTAAGTTTGATTTTTTTTTTTGTTGGACGATGACGTGGCATTTCAAATGTGCAAAAATAGACACGTGCTTTGTCAAAAATTCACATGTGCAAAAAAGCATTCTCGGGGTCTTCTCGATCAAAACACGTCTATTTTTGCACTTTGAAAATGCCACGTTATCGCGCAATGATCCGAAAAAAGTCAAACTTAACGTCAAATGATATTTTTGCACCTAATTTTGTAACCACGTATACACTTTTGCACCCAAAAAAAGATTTACTTGGCCGCTTTTCCTCGACAAAAGATACGCCTACATTTTCGCACCTTAACCTTTAAATTTATCAGTCTGATAGACCGGCGAGTTTGTCGTCAGAGGCGTTTTTATTCGACGTGAATCGGTGGATTCGCCTAATCGGGGCATAGAAAGTTCTAGAACGAATCTAGTGAGTTGGGATTCTTCATTGGTTTTCCAATTTCATTGCTGCATGAACGAGACCCTGAATTAAATACAGCGTCCGGTCGTGATTTTTATTGTTCCATAAACTGTTATTTTCCTGAACTGATCATTAAAGTATTTATATTAAATATGGATAAATTGAAAATTTATTAAATTAAACATGATGAATTTTAAGGTTTTTCTTGATTTTAATAAAATGTGTTGAAAATACCTTATAATATGTATTAACATTCCACATTTACAATAAAAACTATGTATATATGAAGGGAAAAACACTTCTCATGTTGTAGGAGAAGTGTATTCTCATGTCACACACATATGAAATGGTGGGACCCACATATATATATAATTAGCATTATATATATGTGGGTCCCATCATTTCATGTGTATAAGAATCTTCTTTTTCTCATACAACATGAGAAGTTTAAACCCCATATATGAATCCCCTTCTTTAATATATGTGAAATTAATAATGATAATTTAGGAAAAAAAATTACTCATATAAATTTAATTTGTAACACAAAGTTAAGCAGGCCAGGTCTTATTAGCTCATATATTTAAATATGAAGAAGTCTTATTTATTAGTTTATTTTTTCCTTAACATTAAATTTTAATCATTGAATGATGGAGATAATATTTAAAAAGTTTAACAACTTTTCTATATATTAGTTAATTAATTATGAATCGCCAACTTACATATTTTTCTCTAAACTAACTACACATTAGTTAAACAAATATCATATTTAGGACAAGTATGTGTTAGTCAGAGGCAACTAGTGACTAGTCTAATAGGCCTCGACTGCTGGCAAATTAAATCATCATAGGGATAAATACTATAAAAAGAATTTTATTTATCAACTTGCTTTTGAGCGTGTTAAATTATCAAGACTTAATTTGGCATCAAAGCCCCTTTTGTTTACCCCACTTCTCTCTTTTTAAACAATGTCCCAAAACAATTTCATGCTTAAAGCGTTGTAACTTTTTAACTTTTAACCAAGTTTTCATAATTTTTAAATTTGTCACGTGTATAGCTTTTTAATATTTTTAACTTTATATTAATAAAAATACTTCAAATTTTCATTTTTCTAATGTGATGTTAATTTTTAGGGAAAATCCTTTTGAGGGCCCTTTTTGGTGTAAAAATCTCAAAAAAGCCCTCAAAATTTGACAATACCTGAAAAGGTCTAAGGCCTTTTTAGGTATTTTTAATCTTGGGTGAGTTGTTAACGGGTGATATATAGTTGTTAACGCGAGTCTGATATAGTTGTTAATGGGGCTGATTTAGTTGTTAAAAAATTGTTGTTAATGGGGCGATATAGTTGTTAACTAACAACTATATCGCCTAAATTAACAACTCGCGTAGATCGAAAAGCCTAAAGGCCTTTTTAGGTATTGTCGATTTTGAAAGATTTTTTTAGGATTTTTACACCAAAAAGGGCCCTCAAAATTTTTTTCCCTAATTTTTATAACTTTTGTCTGTCATAACTCAGGCATGCATTATATCTTCCAAAGGACGCTCAAATTCTCAGCCTCAAGTTTGGTAGTCTTAAGGGAAACCCTTGGTGTCAGGTGTCAAGTGTCAGTTGAGTTACAAATGACTAATCTGTATGACTTGATGCCATCAAGGAAGGAGATACCCTCCTTATCCTCCTTCTCATTTGCCACATCTTGGCCATTGATTTGGGAAAATGAGAGAAAAGTGAGAGTAGTACTTTGTTGATTGGACGGATGTGATTTAGATATTATGAGGGATAATGAGAAAATGATGATGAGAGAAACTCAACCCCCCTTCGATCCTTTATTAATCTAATATATATTTATTTAATTTGATTACAATAAAATAGTTAGTTGATATGACATGTTTTTTTTAATACACTCGAGTCATCTTCTTTAATTCACTTTTTTTCGCCTTCTCTTTGATTATTGTTGATGAAACATTAATAGGGGGTAAATTAGAAAAAAAAATTGATACATATAAAAACTATGTCTTACATTTAATATCAACATTAATTAACTCCCCAGATATATCTTCTATAAAAGACTAGAGGGAGGAGTATTAAACCTTTGATACTAATTTTCATAATGTCCTTTATTCAAATTTCAGGTTTTTTCAGTGTTAATAATTCTTTTTCAAGGGTTTAATTGTCATTTTTCCTAAATTTGCAGGTCCTACACCAAACTGAGTTTTAGCTCACGCTTATCTTTCTTTGTCAATGCATGAATTTTTTATGTTAATAATATATATAAAATTTGTCTAAGGGCCTGTTTGGGGAAGATTTGAGAAGGGAAAAGAAGATTTTGAGGGATGAGGGAAGATGAATTGTTTGGTTGGAAGAAAATGAAGGGATAATAGTTGATAAAGAATTAAGAAATACATATTTTACCCTAAAAAATAATTAATTCAAAATGAAAATGAAAAAATATATATACTATATTTTTTCATAATTCAAATTTGATACGAATTTACTTACATTAAATTTGAATTTATGGATCAAATTTTAATTTTATGACAAAGCATTTATTTCGCAAAAAAAAAAAGTTTAAATTTGTCTAAAATATCATTTTATCAAGTTTGAATTTGTCTAAAATATTCTCCTACCAAGTTCAAATTTATCACATAAGTTTGATTTATCACATAAATTTGAATTTAATCCTATTTTATTCCCTTATAGAAAATAAATATTTTGAGGGATAAATATATCTAAAAGTGTCACTATTGACGTGGAAACTTGATTTCCCATAAATTGTGGTGGAATCTTATCTTCCCACTCTTAAAGGAAGATTGGTGGGAATGAGAACTTGAATTCAAAAAAAAATTGAACACAAAAGTGTATCAAATAAGGAAATTTACTCATCTTCCTTTCTCTTACCACATGTTTCGCGTAGGTACTGAATAGGCCCTAACTTTCATAAACACTTTCTCCACAAGGGCTGTTTGCGTTATTCCCTTACCAAACAACTTGCCCATGGATATGCAAGTCAAAAGTTATGCTCTAGGATTTGCTAGTCAATTACCAACTAATTTTCAAATATTAAGATGTGATACTTAATTAATTAATTTTTTCCAAAATTGATAAATATTTTCAATTTGACTCCTCTTAAACTGATGTGTTTTAATTTTTCCAACTTTAAACCTCAATTAATAATAAGGGTAAAATAACCAACAAGTTATTTTTTAGGTGGTAAGCGGTTTCATCTAATAAGGAAAATAATACAAATTCAAATTCCAGGAAGTATACTTATTGGGATAGGAGAAAACCCTTTTGCACTATAAGAGAGAAAAGTGAGAGGGAAATAAGGGGATGTAATACTAGGTTTGAAAACTTTCATAAGTGGTACATTTTTTTACTATTTTTAGGAGTTTTCTCTTCTAATTTTCTTTTTCCCTAATTTTTTGTCCACCCAAACGTAACATTGGACAAGTCTCAAAAGGAAAACTTTGATCAAGTAAAAATAATAATAAGGGTAGAGTAAAAATATATATTAATAAGTCAGTCGGTGCCTCATATCTGAGACTAAAATTGCTGTTAAAAAATGTCTTGAAATAAGGACTGAAAGGAATATTATATTCCTTATGTTGTTATACTTATTCAATATTAAACTTATGATTTAACTAACAAGTACTGTGAAAATTGTAGTCACTTGCTTAGATAGTTTAATCATTTACTAGTTAATTGTTATTTTTTAAATCAGATGTTATAGTTATAACATCCTAATTTTTAAATTAGGATTTAATTACAAATAAGGAAAAAATAATTAATCATGACACATAAATTTATTGTATAATTATCAAAATAAAGGTTTGTATGTAAAATATCATTCATGATAGTAAAGAAAATTAGTAAAATAAGGGTGTGAAAATAATAAATAGTTATTGAAAAAAAGAAAAAGGTAAAAACGGGGGGAGCATGCTGCCACGTTAATTGGGAGAGGAGGGGATTGATTAATCCACCACCTCTCCCCTCCTATTTAAATAGGTTTGTGTGTGAGTCTGGAAGGAAGAGAGTGGGAGAGTGAGGATGAGACAAGAAAAAGGGAAGAAAATAGAGTCTATTTGAATTCTTTAAAGTACGTTATTTATTTTATAACATTATTTAAGAGGTTAAATTAATTTCTTTTTAAAACACTTTCTTCATGAAGGTTATTCTACGTATTTTTATCTTTTTAACGAGGGAAATATAGTATTGATTACTGAAAATTTTGGGATTTAAATATTGGCTAAGTTTTGAGTTTTGATAATAGATGACTGTATATAACAAGAACATGATTAATAAGTAATTTTAATCGGTTTAGATTTATTAGTTGGTAGTTGTGGGAATTTAAATTTAATTTTTTATCTAAAAGAATTTAGAATTTATGCTTTATAAGATATTTCTACCGATTAAATGAGGTTTAAGGTATTTATTTGGATTATAGAGGTGTTGTTGTCGGTTTAATCGGTTTAGTTTTGCAAAATCTCGAGCTATATAAAATTATGAGTTGGGTTTTGAGATTTAAATTAAAATTTAATATGATTTTGATTATATGGAGGTTTGAAAATTTATTAAATAAATTGGAATAAGTTTATATAAGTTAGTATTAGGTTGAGAAATTGAGATTTATAATATTAGGTCTTTTATATCTGAGTTTATAATTTATTGGAGGTTATATTGAGAATTAGATGTATTGAATTTGAGGTTTAAAATGAATATGAATATTTAGGTGAAATTTCTATGGTAGGAAATTGGATATTTTGGGAAAATTAAGGATGTGGTGATATTTTGATGAACATAACTAGTGAGAAATAATTTATGAAGGAAGGAAATGAGATTGTAACGATGATTTGAGAAATAAATAAAATTGTCAAATCATCTAAGAAAATTTAAAATGAGAGTTTAATTAATTAATTATTATTATATGTTGGTATTGTCGTTAATTCTATTAATGTATAATTATATTTATTTTTAGAGTGGACTTGATCTCTCTCAAGTTTAATTTTTGTGTCAAGAATTGGAGGTAACCACTTTCCACTCATTATACTTGCTTGTATGATGTTTTGTGAGTGATTTTTAATTTATGAAAACTATGTTTTTAATGAAGTTGCCTTGTGGGATTTATTTTGGAATGACTAGTGATATTATATGTTGTGGATAATATGCTTTTTATTGTTTCTTGAACTAAAATAATATTGTTATCTTAATGATTATTGAGGCGTTGTATTATTTTTATAAATCATGTTTGGAATCTAATATATACATGTCAAGATTATAATGATGTGGAGCGGTGATGGATGTAGAATGATGATGTGGGTTATTGTATATATAGCACTACCAAAAAAAAAAATTGCTACGAAAAAATTCCGTAGCAAAAAAGCTTTTTTCTGTAGCAAAATAGATTTGCGACGGATTTTGTCCGTAGCAAAAAACCGCATCGCAATTGCAACGGAAACAGGAAAATCCGTCACAAATTTGTAAATTTGCGACGGAAAAATGTCACAATTTGCGATGGAAATGTATCCGTCGCAAATTTGAAAATTTGCTAGGGAAAAGTTTCGTCGCAAATTTGAGAATTTGCTACGGAAACCATTCCGTAGCAAATTCTCAAATTTGCGACGGAAACTTTTCCTAGCAAATTTGCGACGGAATTATTTTCCGTAGCAAAACTAATAATTTTTTTTTTTAGAAAATTGAATACAAAAAGTAGTGTACCATGAATATAATAACAATTATAAAGAGTTTACATAGAGAAAACAAAATATATATAATAATGTTGCAAAGAGAAAATACTAAAAGTAGTCTAAATAGCAGCATTGTGATCATTATCACCAGCATGGTCATCATCACCAGGAGCCGACCCCGAACCCTTGTATTTCATTAGGAACATGAGTTGAAGCTACATCTGCCTCATCATCTCCGCTTGCTGAGTCATCCGCTGCTTCATCATCTGTTGTTCCTGAATCATCTATTTCGCCTCATCATCTCCTCGTTTCGAGTCACCGCGCCTCATCATCTCCTGTTCTTGAGTCATCAGCTGCCGTGTCTCGGTAAGCTCATTTGTTGTCTGATAAAAGAGGTCCTTTGTCTGGGTTAACTCAGCTGCTTGCTGACTCATCTGTGTTGCTTGCTCCTGCACCAACGCCTTCATCTTCTTCAACTCATCTTCAAAAACATTATGAAGTACATTTATTATTTGTACTTCATTTGAATGGACAAGAGAATGGAAATTATCAATATCAAATGTATTACGTTTACCTGAAGAAACACCTTCAGTGCCGGATGAGGAGCGCTTTGTTTGCTTCAGTCGGTTGGTAGAGGCACCGTATCCAAAGACTCTCCCTTTCTTGTTAAATCTGCATATAGCCTCAAAGAACAAACTCTAGTTATCGGACTGAGAGGATGCGGGGGTCGATCCCATGTCTTTGCGAGTCTCTCTCCCGCAATGACTTACGAAAGGTTTCCTACAAGCACAAAAATAAATAACAAATAAGACATGTAAAATGAAATAAATATGGTGGTGCATAAAACAAGTAATAAAGGCAATAAATGTCTAACCGCTATTTACTGCGCCCTTGGGTTAATCCATTGCCTCTCACTCCCTTCAGACTGCCGGGAATGGGTTCGCTCAAAGGTAGCCCACTCAATCGATCCTGCAGGAACTTCGTCAGAGTCTACCTGCAAACGCAAATGATGACCTTAATTAATTACTTCAAAGTACAAAATATTGAATACCTAAATAGAAAATAACGTGTACTTACAACTTTTCATCGATGCTCACTAATTGGAATGGAGCTGCCAGCATATGACTGTCCTTCCATTTTGGCCCTATTTTCCTTATTTTTCGCACTTGTGTTCTGAAACTTCTTATTGTTGGCCCAATTGTCAAATAATTCCTTTGCGGTCTCCTGTGAAATCCAATCTTTCTTGCCTCTTGACTTTCTCAATGAATAAAGCTTTTGAGACAACCACCGGCCTGCCTTGTGGTTATAATCTTTTTTCAGATCTTCACGATATTCAGGCAACGTCATATGCTTATCCTGAAAATCAATAACGAACAATTAGTGCTCCAAATTTTAAAAGTACTTAATTAATAACCATAAAACAAATAACTTACCAAGAACTCATTGAACCAAACATCTCGATTGGCCTTAGGAATCTCTGTCCACTTGGCCCAAGGTTGATTGTAATTACGGAATAATTGGGCCGAGATGAAATCCCCCACCTGATTATGAGGCACAAATCTGAAGACAGAGGACATCATGCAAATATTAGCATACAAACCAATTAGAGAAGAAAATTGTAACATTATTGGTAACTTGGCATGACTTACTCGCTGCCGTCAGGATGGATCCAAAGCTTCCATGTCGAAGGATCTGTTGAGCCCCAGATTGGTGTATCAGAGGAACTACCTTCTTCCCCGACTTGGCTTTGAGGCGACGTAGTGTGCTAAGAAAGGAATGTGAAATATTGAAGATGTTTGTACATAGATGGTTTCAGGAAACTAAACATATGTAAATCAATCAGAAATGGTAAAGTAAACCTGTTGTCCCCCTTGCTGTGGATCAGTGGGGGTAGACGGTGACGATGACATATAAAGCGACGATGAAGATGAGAAATAACCCGACGGTGAAGATGACATATCAAATGGTGGCACCTCTGGGGAAGCGCTGAGCCCTCTGCCTCCATAGGGAGCAGATGGCGTCGCCCTACCCCCTCTTATAGGACAGGGTCAGGCTCAACCACTACCACATCCACTACCTGAACGTCCTCCTGGATGCTCCATCTCTGAACACTTATAGACATAATGTCAAAAAATATATATATAAAGATATTTAGTTAATATGACAGTAGCGAAGTAACAAAGTATGTAGTATAACATATCGTCATAAACAAAGAACTAACAAAAATCAACCAGACGATTCCTGTTCATCAACATCAGCTTGCACGTCTTCCTCTGAAGTCTCATAGTCGTCGAACTCAAATTCACTATCAGAGTAAATCACTTCTGCCCCATCGTCAATTTGTATAGGAATCAATTCTAACTCCGCAGCAAAATCAAAGAGATTGCTTGGTACTTCGTTGTCGAAGATGTTTATGGGCAGTACATGTTCCACATCAGCTTGGAACGGTTCAGCCATACCATCATTTGATTTCGGCTCTTTCGACTTTGGTATAATATTTCATGCTTTGGTTTTAATAACTCCCCTCCACCCTTGGCGAGATGTGGGGTATGATGTATAGTAAACTTGTTCTGCCTGTTGAGTAAGGATGAATGAGTCATAACTAACCGTATATCTCATTGTCCAGTGGATCTCAATATTTCCATGTTTGTCTATTTTTGTCCCACGCGGACTGTTATCAAACCACTCACATTTAAAAAGGGTCACCACCTTGTCCCACGGGTAACTCAGCTGAATTATATCAAGTAACTTCCCGTAGTAGTCAGTCTCCACCCCGTCAACTTGGTCACCTCGACAACATACACCGTAATTGCAACATAGTGTACCTACGTTCGCGTCAACAGTTAAAAACCGATACCCATTGATTATATATTTGTTGCATCGGGTAACACTAATTGCAACTCCATAAGATAAACTCCACGCAACTCCATTAGGATCTGATGGATTTTCCACGAAATAGGATCGAAACCATTATGGAAACTCAGCGTTCGTGAATTGATCAATTTGGGACACCGACATTGAAGGATTTTCTGATCGGACCCAATTAGAGAAGTAACTGTAAAAAAAAAAAACTGAAGTTAATACTTTAATACTTACCGTAATAGTAAAAAGAAAAAAAATATCACTTTAAGTACTGGGCGGCCTCTTTCACAGTTGTTTAGAATGTACCACTCCGCTACTCGCTTATCTCTTCCATCAAGAGTTGACCTCCAACGTTTTCCCACGACTCGCCCTGGAAAATTAAATATTGATTTTTGATCCCTCGTATCACCGGCATCATCGTTGCGAGGTACCCATCTCCATCTTGACATCATTTCAGGGGGATAATAGTATGACGCAAATTTTGTGGCCTCTTCGACTAGATATGCTTCAGTGATAGATCCTTCAACGTACCTTGGATTTTTGATCTTGTGCTTAAGTGTGCGTAAAAACCTACAATGGAATATCAGATGGTATTTATAAACTAAAGTACCATGTCGGTCAATTATTAACAGTGCGAAAGAAATATATATATTACCTCTCAAACGGATACATCCATCTATATTGTTGCGGGCCTCCTACCTTTGCTTCGTAGGCCAAGTGAACATGCAAATGTTCCATTGAGTCAAACAAGCTAGGAGGAAACACCATCTCTAACTTGCATAGCGTTATGGGCATGCTCGCCTCCAGGTGTCGTAACTTTTCAACATTAAGCTCAGAAGCACAAATTTCTCTAAAGAACATTGAAAAGTCCGTTAGAATAAACCATATATGCTTCGGTAGTGCTTTGAAGGCCCACGACAACAATCTCTGGAAAAAAATATGACAATCATGACTCTTCATCTTGCTCAACTTCCCCTCGTGCATGTCGACACATCTTTTCAAGTTTGACGCATAACCATCCGGGAGTTTCAGATCTTTAACCCATTGCAACAATTCTAAATTTTGCTCTTTGTTGGATGTGTACGGCGCTCTAGGTTTGGAAATCTGTCCCGTGCCATTCTCCACCAAATGCAAAGCAGGCCTTCTGCAAATCGCTTCTATGTCCCGTCTTGCGTTGACTGTGTCCTTCGTCTTGCCCTTGGTGTCCATCACGGTGTACAGAATATTGCAAAACACATTCCTCTCAATATGCATGACATCGAGGTTGTGTCTTAACAATTGATCTTTCCAATATGGTAGTTCCCAGAAGATGCTGCATTTCTTCCAATGATGATCAACGCCATATCCCTCAGGTTCGCTGGAAGCAGCCCCTCTTTGACACTTTGAATATACTTGACCCTGTCCCATATTTCTTGGCCACTTAAACGACGAGGTTGATCTACTCGTTCGACAACATTCCGCGTGAAGTCTTTTCTATTTCTCCTAAACGGATGATCGAGGGTAGGAATCGCCGGTGCTTGTCAAACCAACAGACCTTTCGACTGTGTTCCAAGCTAAAACCCATGTTCTGTTCAAGACATACCGGTCATGCAAGCTTTCCCGACGTTTGCCAGCTACTCAACATCCCATATGCAGGGAAATCATTTATCGTCCACATTAAGGCAGCCCGCATGGTGAAATTCTGACTTAATGATATATCATACGTAAGAACCCATTCACTCCACAACATCTTCAACTCGTCTATCAAAGGCCTGAGGTACACATATATCTTCTTTTTTGGGTTGGATGGCCCAGGGATTAACGCGTTAAGGAAGAAAAACTATCTTCTCATGCACATAGAAGGTGGGAGGTTGTACGGAGTCACAATGACAGCCAACAGAATAATTCCGCCCGTATTGTTGAAAGGAGTGAACCCATCCGAACATAGACCAAGACGAACATTACGGGGATCCATAGCAAAGAAAGGATTCGCCTCGTCAAATTTACGCCAAGCTTTGGCATTGGATGGATGCGTCACAAAGTTTTCATCCCTACGATGCTCCCGGTGCCATCTCATGTGAGTAACTGTTTGTTCTGATGCATACAATCTCGTAAGTCTGGGCACTAGAGGAAAGTACCACATCTTGCTTAATGCTTGACGGGTCTTTTTCCTTCCTTTCCCTACAACTTTATATCTGTCATGTCCACAGAATTTACAATTGGTCAGCTCAGCATTATCCTTGTAATACAACATACATCCTTTGGGGCAGCAATGAATTTTTTCACATCCAAGCCCAAGCTCTTTCACCTTTTTTTTTTCTTGGTAAAAATCCTTCGGCAAATTAGTGTCTTTGGGAACAAGCTTACTCATGATCTGCATCATTTCGTTGTAATTCCTCTAACTCATATGGTGATCAGTCTTCAAGCTTAGTGTTGCTAGGGTAGCCGATAGCGATGAATATTCACTATTTTAAAAGTGTTCGCAACCTTCCCATAACGGACGTTGGGCTTCTTGAAGCATTTTAAAGAACGTATCGGCTTCCGGATGAGGATCCTCACCCATGTATGATGGTTGAGTATGTGTACCGGTCTCCTCTCTCATGTATGAAGGTTCAGCATGAGTAACGAGATCAAAATATTGGCCGATCGACGGTCCCGCAGCATCCATAACCAACTGCTCATATTGATTAAGGTTTTCTCGATGACTATTGTCCCCGTAATAACCACTCGGTGTCTGTCGGACTTCCCCATGACATTTCCAACATTCATAATCTTTCATGAATCCCTGTTGACACAAATGAATTTTGACCGTGCCCGTATCTTTAAATCTTAAACACCTACATTTGGCACACGGACACCTGATCGCCCTACTTGAATTATTTGAATTCGCCAAAGCAAATTGGATGAACTCTTCCAAACCCGCCAAGAATACTTGAGTTAGTTGTCTTCTATCAGTTAGACGATTGTACATCCAACTTCTATCATGATTGCCTTCCATACTTCCTAGCTAGTTCAGTTACTAACATAATTAACATTTCAACATGCCACAAATATATAAAAGTGGCCAATACACACATCTTCTTTCTACTTTACGTTAAAGATAGGTTCAAATAAAAAATGTTAATGAGATCTTTTTTTTAAAAAAAAAATAGTACTTTTTATAAGACATTAACTCAACTAGCTAATTTTTGTAATAAATAGAAATTTCAATATTCCCTAAACTCACATCTTCTTTCTATTTTACGTTAAAGATAGGTTCAAATAAAAAATGTAAATGAGATATTTTAAAAAAAAAATTAATAGTAATTTTTATAAGACATTAACTCAACTAGATAATTTAACTAATTTTTGTAATAAATGCAAATTTCATTATTCACTAAACTCAAATCTTCTTTGAACTTTACGTTAATTAATTCATTCTCTTATCCATCAATATCACTTTATAATTTGTTTTTTTTTTAAAAAAAATTATCCATCTTTATTTTATAACTTGTTAAGGATAATTTTTAAATCAAAAATTTAAATGAGATAATTTTTAAAAAAAAAAATTAACAGTAATTTTTATAATAGTTTACATGAACTAGTTAATTTCATTAATTTTTCTAATACATAAAAATTTCATTATTCCTTAAAGTCACACCTTCCTCCTACTTTAAATTAATTAATTATTCTCTTATCGCTAAACATCACTTCTTAACACTTCACTTTTCCCATTTCAACACCATCCTATTTATAAACTTCTATATCATTAAACACTAATACAAAATCATAATTTTTACACACAATTTTTCCACTATACAAAATAGACTATAAAAAAATAAAGCAACATTAATATTCTCACTATTGTTCACAAATCAAATTAAAAAACCAATAATGAATAATTTAATCAACATAAAGAAATAACACAAAATAGTATCACATACTAACTTTAATATAAAATAAAGATATGTTATCTAGAAATTTCACTCAGAAGAATCAATAATACTTTTGTCATCATTTTATCACAAATCAAAATAAAACTCAAGAAAAAAAAAATCATATCTTTCCACACCGGTGGTGCAAGAAAAAGAGAGAAGAGAGGTAGCTTACTTGGATTAGAAGTGCAGAAGGTAACTGGTACGGGAAGAGGAGGAGGAGACGACGCCGGAAAGTCGCTGACCGGAGTACAAGAAGACACCACCGGAACTGAAATGGGAGAACGAGAGAGAACAAGAAAGGAAGGAACCGCTGGAAATGAGAAAAAACGAGGGGAGGGGGTGTTAAGTCCACCACTTTTTGCGACGGATCATGGATCCGTCGCAAAAAGTAGTTTTGCGATGGATAACGATCCGTCGCAAAACCTACGTTTGCAACGGATCCTTTCATCCGTCGCAAAAGGGCGGACATTGAGTCCGCCCTTGAGAGACGGACCACAGATCCGTCGCTTTTATTTGCAACGAACCTGGGGTCCGTCGCAGTTTGGCAAACCCTGGTCTAACCTTTAGCGACAGACCAGGGGTTCGTCGCACTCCCTTTAGCGACGGATAGTATGTTCGTCGCAATTTGGCGGACCATGGGGTCCGCCAATTAGCGACGGACCTAAGGTCTGTCACAAAACGGCGGACCCTGGGGTCTGCCTTTGAGCGACGGACCTCAGATCCGTCGCAATTCGGCGGACCCCAGGGTCCGCCGTTTTGCAACGAACACAAGAATCCGTCGTAAATAAAAGCAATTTGCGACAGATCATTAGTCCGTTGCAAAAAACTTCTGCGACGGATATAAAATCCGTCGCAAATATTACTTTTTTGTGACGAATTACAATTTTCGTCAAATTTGTGACGGAAATTTTTCCGTCGCAAAATCCGTCACAAATTAGCTATTTTCTAGTAGTGTAGTACCACGTGGTATGCCACCACTCGGTGTACGGTGGATGACTTTGACATTTTCAGGGCTCTTGGTATCACCTTTTTCCTTTGGCCGGGATAAGGGCCAGCCCTTAGGATAGTGACACCTTTCCATATTCGAAGGAAAGGGAACCCATGGTCCGGTATGAGTTCTATAGCCTTTGGACGGGCTAAAACTCATTATTGGAGAGTTTAATGCAGTCTTGTCATAGAGACTACACCTATTATGCTATAGCCCGTGGGTTCTGTCAGCGATAATAAGGATGGGGGGTGATAAGGATTGTCAGGGTATCGACATGTTGCTTGGCATGTTATATATGTGATTCATGATATGAAATTTGATATAAAAATTTTATTACAGAATTTGTGATTTGATAAATTTGTACATTATATGTATTTATGCTTTGTTATTTAAAATGTTCCACTTGGCACCTCACAAGCACATATTAGCATTTATAATGGGGCTGGATTGACGGTTACCAACATTTTTCAGGTGATAGCTTTCACGTTGGTCTATCAGGGAAGGCTTCGAAAGCTTAAATTACTTTTGCTAAAAGTAGTGCTTCCACATTTTTAGGTACATGTTGAATTATTGTATATTGCCACATTAGGGCTCACTTGGCATACTCTAGTATATTTTGGATATTTTGGCAAATCTTAAAGAAATACCTAGTTGAAAAGTATAGGTCTGGTAAAATTTAAAGCTTATATGTGTGTAAAACATTTTAATGAATGATTTAATTAAGTTAATAATTAATAAATGTCCTTTAAAATGGAGGATGTTGCAATAGTTACTTCATAAATTTTAGACCTTGATAGTTATTTTATATTCACTAATACAGAAAATACTTTTTATGATAGTTATATCTGCCATATATAACGGATCCTATATGCGGGCGCTATATATGCTCCACTCAAATAAATTATGGTTTCGAACTGTTATTTAGTCTAGACCTACTATAATGGTTATAATATAACACCATTATGTATTGAGGCTTGGTGAGACCATGATATTCTAATTGTTGAGATAATAATTAACGATTACTCATTAACAACAATAATAAAATATGATAATACTTGCATAATACATAACGGTTCTGCTTTAACGGCTATTATATATGTTATACATATATAATAGTTCTTTCAAAACAATATAAATTGATGGTAATGCTAACAAATATATTGAAAAAACTATTATATATAGTTGACGTAAATGACGGTTGTTAGGTAACAACTGTGATTTATCTGTTAGAATATTAGGAAATAAATAAGGATATTAGAATCCCTTGATTGTTGCTCCTTAATTTTAGGATCTTGATTATAGCAAGCTTTACTAGTCCTAATTGTAATCCCTAATTTCCTTTCTCTAATTTCTCGTACTTAGTCTATATATTGTAACTTCTCTTCATCTAAATAATACCTAATACAAAGAGTGTTGAGGCCTCTGGACATTCTGGTATCAGAGCCATGGAAAGGGAGAGAAATAATGAGTGACCATGAGGAAAAGAGTGATAATGAACAGTGGCATATTTTCTGATGACACTAGGGTTCACTGTAGGCGACGAGTGAGACAACACCACCCAACCTATAGTGGTCGGACGACGCTGATCGGCATTTTCCCGGAGGTCCGTTGCAATTTTGATCAGCATGTGAAGCATATGCACAGTCATAGTCCAAGCACGTGACCCCACGCGCCATCGTCTCTAAGAGTTTCTAGCAACTCTTTTCTTTTGGTAACATGAATCTATCTTAATTTCCTCCATTATTCGGATCAATTCTTGAAAAACCATACAAAATCGGAACGATTCCCACAGATTTTATTCCGGTATAAGTTCTCAAACTTAAAACTATTTTAAGGATGACAAGGAGGAGGGTGATCGCATGTGGACGAGGAGGAGGGTGAATGGAAAGAGCAATATAGCATCTGACCATGATAATGGAGAGAAAGGTGACGTTATGAAAAGGTGCTTTTTAGAAAAGTGCTAACCAACAAAAGGAATATGTTAGTATAAATAGAGTTGAATACTTCATTTTAAGGCATTTAACTTTGGAGAACTGGTACTTGGTGTAGGATTGAACGAGGTTATGAAAATGTGCTTTTAAGATTTGTTCTTTTACATGACAATTGTTTATTATGAAATGTTGTTTTTGTCATTCATATTATATGTTCAATTGATATAACTGTTATGTTTGTGTTTTTGCTAATATAAAGTTGAAAGATGAATCATTTGTATGTGTTAAATGACAATTGTGTTTGAAGAAAAATCATTTTTATAAGTAAATAAATTACAATTATTTAATACAACTGTTATTTTTGTATTTTTGCGAATTCCGCCTTGCAATACATAATGGTACACATAAATAACCATCATTTTTAAGCATTATATATCCTTGTGCGACCTCCGTTTCAACATACATGATGTTTGTTCTATGTAACCGTTATCTATTAAGAGTTATATATGTATGAATCTCTAGTAGTGATTATATTATTGAGATGTTTTGGGTTCTCAATGTTATATATTTTTTAGGAACCAAAAGGAAATCAAATAACACATTAACCAATCTTTGCTAAAAATTCCCTAGCCAGCCATGGAGACAAGTGAAATTTTTTCAACGTGAGGGCAATTAGGTCATTTCACTTAAATTTAAACTAAAAGAAGTATTTTGTAAATAACAAAATTAGTTAATTTTCTTACTCTATTTAAATAAGTTAATTAGCTTATATGTTTAAATTTAAAAAATATTTTATAGTAATTTAATATAGTGATGACTTATAACCCTTTGTGGTATTTAATTATTAGCAACGGAGAATATATTAGTAAAATTTTCTTGAAATTATGATGAAAAATTAAAATATATAATTCAAATTAAACTTATAATTCAAGAATGATTTTTTTGCCAACAATTAAAATTCAAGAATTAGAAAACTTAAAACATGCAAAGTAATACTTAAAATAAAATCTAAATGCACATCTATTCAAATTAAATGAAATTTAAAAGGAAGAGAAAAGGAAAAAGGAAAGTTAGACAAATAAAAATAACCCAATAGAAGCAATTTTAAGAATATATATAGAATAAAAATAAAGAAATTTAGAAAATACGAATGAGAAATATGAGGTACTACTATACCCAGACCGGAAAATAGTTATGTCTCTAGAACTGTCAATCCGTGCAAATTGTTAGATTCCAACAATTGAAGTGATTGATTTTATTCAAGTTATGCAGGAACTCCTGCCGAGAGCCAGGATGGGTCGGCTTCTACCTATAATCGGCTAGAAAGTTATGGTGGCTGACCTGTTAGCAAAGAAGCTCTAAGCTTGGACTCAGCTTGCAGATTTTGCTCGGAGGAGTCTCCTCTTTCTTTCCTTAACACCAGGGTGTTTCATGCTCTGTAGAATTTTGCTTTGGTTCCAATTTAATTGAGGGAGAATTAATAACCCAATAGGAGGGCCAAAGACGCTTATAATAGTGATCCCTTTAAACAAATCCATAAATGACATCATATATTTGTTCCTTGTTTTAACTTTATGCATGAGAATAGTCCAGCTAGTATTATTGAAAGAGAAAATTGGATTATGAGACAGACGAGTAGAGATCAAAGACACCTAATACGTCGAATAATAGAATGTAAGATCAAGGGATGAGATGGCACTGTTGATCTCTTGTGCAGTTGTAAGAGGATTCAAAGCAGATCTTTCATAGCTATGTTTCTCTTCCTCCAAATGATTTGTTGTGAATTATTTAATATCCTTAAAGAGATGGTGGAGATTTTCTTGATGCAATTAGTGAGTGTGTCACATTTATTTAAGTTGGTTCAAATTTAAAAGGAAGAGGAAAATTGTTACGGATCCATATTTTGGGCCCAATAGCAGTATGGCCCAACATGCAATATCACATATTAGGATCTACCTATAATAAAGGGAAATCCTATCTTATCTATAATTAAGGGAGATCTATCTTATCCAAAGATAGATTCGACCGTTATGATACTAGGGCCGGGGATTACGAGGCCCATACTATCCCACCTGAGGCACACCCTATAAATATAGAGGTCAAACCCTAAGGTGTAGAGAACACACTGAATGGAGCATACACACTACCCCTTTGGCTATACGCCAAGGTGTGTCCTTGAACTACGTGGACTTTGATCCCTCTACAGGGTACGTAGGCCTTAGGCATCACGCCTAGGTCAAGTTCGCTCCAAATCAACCAACATCAAACAGGCTAGTCCATTAGGGCTAGCCACATCTGGTTCCAAACCAGAACATTGGCGCCGTCTGTGGGGAACCTCGGGTACCTCCGTTGTGAGAGCCTCGAGCACAGCAGCCTGTGGAGTGTTGGGAGAGGCCTCAGGAAGATCACCTGGAGAAACCTCGGCATCTTCTAGCGCATCACCTTCAAGGACAGCCGCTGAGGCATCGTCAACCGACGGAGGAGGGTGATAGAACCGACCCTCATGAACATACGCCTGATAGTGACACTTGGACAGATCCAACGTGATATCACGATTCCAGTAATGGATCTGAGCCAAGGTCATATCGAAGGCATCCTTGGCAGTAGCCGCGATGGTGGAGGAGCAGCTGGCGTGAGCCCTCTGGAGGTCTTCAAGCACCAACGTTCCCCGATAGTACCAATGTTCTCGTTTTGGAACCAGATGTGGCTAGCCCTAATGGACTAGCATGTTTGATGTTGGTTGATTTGGAGCGGACTTGACCTAGGCGTGATGCCTAGGGCCTACGTACCCTGTAGAGGGATCAAAGTTCACGTAGTTCGAGGACACACCTTGGCGTTTAGCCAAAGGGGTAGTGTGTATGCTCCATTCAGTGTGTTCTCTGCACCTTAGGGTTTGACCTCTATATTTATAAGGTGTGCCTCAAGTGGGATAGTATGGGCCTTGTAATCCCTAGCCCTAGTATCATAACGGTTGAATCTATCTTTGGATAAGATAGATCTCCCTTGATTATAGATAAGATAGGATTTCCCTTTATTATAGGTAGATCCTAATATGTGATATTGCCTGTTGGGCCATACTGCTATTGGGCCCAAAATATGGATCCGTAACAGTTGCCCCCCAGCCAGGTAGTTCGAGCTTTCGAGCTGCCGGGATGTTTTTTGTCCCCGAGCAGGTTATTCGGGGTAGGTTGTCATGAACCGTACCCTCTCGTATGTCTACCGTGCATTTTCGGGTGGGGTCATTCCGATCCTAGCAACCAAAGTCATTTACTCACAGATCCGAGGTAATGTCTCAAAGATCCGAGGTAGTAGTCTGTTGGTCAAAGATCCGAGGTAGTGTTTCAAAGATCCGAGGTAGTGTCTCAAAGATCCGAGGTAGTGTCTCAAAGATCTGAGGTACTATCCGGGAATTTACTCAGTTTCAAGGCTGAGGTTCCCGCTGCGATTGTCATCATCTTGATGAATTCATATTCATCCGTATTCCGTTACCGATTTGCCTGTTTAGGCGATAGGTTTTTCCCAGACTCTTTGTTCTTGCTCGCCTCGATCTCGGTTGATGGTGAACATGCTTTTGAAAATTCAAATTGTTGGTTATGATTAGTTTTGATGATGTCTTGTATAGATGTCATTCTTAAGAGCAAAAAGTTTGTATAATATATTTATCTTCTACATTGACTAACTACTGTATATTTAATGTAGATTAGTCCAAGTTTAATTATAGAGATTAATCAAGAAGGAGATAAGAGGTTACGGAAAGAAGAACTTGTAGAGAATGTCAAGGAAACAAGAAGTTATGAATTTTTTTTGGGAATAATCCAGAAGAAGAGGAGATATTGAAGAAGGTAGAATTTCAAGAGAATGATGAGTCCAAAGAAGAAAGAAAGAGTTTAAATAGTGAAGAATGATCAAGAATGAAGTTTGAAGAAATAAGAACTTGTTAAATATTATGAGAATATCAATATTCAAGTTCCTATGATCAAATAGAAGTTGGAACGGCTCAATTCGGAGTTAAAATAAGCAAGTTCAAGCTTCCGGATGAATATTAGTGTGTTTGGGGGCTTTAATGCAATTTCAGCATTTATTTCTCGCCCAAACAAGTGCCTTGCTCGAGCACAACTAATTCCATGCTCGAGCAACGTATTCCAAAGCACTTATTCTCGCCCAAACAGTGCCTTGCTCGAGCAAGAAAGAAGGCCTTACTTGAGCAACAACGTTTTTTCAGCACTCTGTTCAGCTCTGTTTCGCGTTTCAACTGGTGACCTTCAGTAATTTGATGATATCTCCCAAACCAATAATCGGATTGACGTGAAATCAGTGGAATATGAAACTATACTCACAACGCGTCATTTTGATATAAAATTAAAGTCCAAAGGAGTCCAGATTAGAGAGATATGATTTCTACAAGTTGGAACACAAATCAACGTCACAGTCCAGACCAACCTTCGGTAATTTGAGTGTATCTCACAAACGGAAAATCCAAATGAGCTGAAATCGGTGCCATTGGAAACTAGACTCAAATACCTTTTCAAAAATATTAAGAACACAGAAAAAGAAGATCAATTGAAGGAGCTATGATGTTTTGAAGTTGGTAGTATGTTCAGGATGTTGCAATCAGCATTGATTAAGAACAAGCCTACATTCTAACCAACGAAATACAAGAAGTTTGGGACTGATTATTCTTGTATTGGAAAGAAGATTAAAAGAGCTCTCGAGGTGTATTGACCATGAATGCCCGAGCAACGAAAAGTATATGAGATCACGCCCGAGCAATCCTTAAAAACATCCGAAAGCATGACCTTGCCCGAGCAAGGTTATAAGCTTGCTCGAGCAACATCGGGCTCAGAGGAAAGTCAAGTTGAATCACAAGCAATATGCCCGAGCAACCTCCAAAAACACCAGAAAGCAATACCTTACCCGAGCAAGGTTCTTGGTCTGCCCGAGCTAGAGTGAGACAGAAGCAAAAGATCCAAGTCATAAGGTCTTGCCCGAGCAAAGAAAATAGCTTGCCCAAGCATATGCTCGAGCAAAGGAAAAAGCCTGCCCGAGCAACCTCTGCATGTCTACTTGGAATTGTCCCTTCCTGGAGTTTACCCGAGCAAGAATGGGAGCTTGCTCGAGCAACGTCGACTTGAAGCAATTTCTCCTCACATGGAATAGCTTGCCCGAGCATGAAAATCTTCATGCTCGAGCACATACTCGAGCAAAGGGAAAAGCCTGCCCAAGCAGCCTTTGGACTTCTTTCCCGAATTTCGTCGCCGAAGCTTGCCCGAGCAAGAAGAAAGTCTTGCTCGAGCAACGTTGTCCGGAAGCCATTCTTCCGATTACTTTGAATAGCTCCGCCCAAGCATGAAATATCATCATGCTCGAGCATCATTGGCGAGCAAGAAAAACCATGCTCGAGCATCAGCGAGTAGAAGACATTTTAAACTACACTACAAGAAGCTTGCTCGAGCAAGCCAATGGTGTTGCCCGAGCATAGTAGTCCCTGTTTTCAAAATCACCGTCTGTGTAAACTATGAATCACAGTGTTTAATCTCATTGCTTCTTAATGTTACTCATTGCTATTTCTAATTGCTTTTAATCCGTTTGTTAATTAGTTTCAGATGATTAGATCATGGATTAACAACAAATTGGCATAAAGCAATTTGTGTGTCAGAAGCATTAAATGCTACGTTAGAAAACAGAGGAAAGCTTCTGAGTCTAACGGATAGTTTGAACATACTCACGAAAAGCTTGAATCTTCTCAACAACTATTAATACAACACTCAAGACGAGCATTAACAAAGTCAATGATAAACACTTTATGATTATAGTTGGATTAGAGCTCAACGGGCAAAAAGCAACAGAAGCTTCAACGGCTACTTCCAACAAATCCTCAACGGTCGAATGCTCGCAACGGTCGAAACACAAATACCTATAAATTGCGAAGTCTTCAAACCGGAAGAAGTGACGACGATTGATGAATGAATCGACAAGCGAACGAAATGATTTTATTACTTCACTGTCGATAGTTCACACTCTATGTTTCTCAATATTCATATAGTTTATAGTAGAGAGTGAGATGAATGATTATGTTCTTCAGTGTTCATTTATATCTACTCGTGAGGAGTCATTAAACACTTATTCATTTCATTCGATAGTTAGACTTAAGGTTAAGGAACCTTAAGTATGGGTGTATCAATTACAACTTGTAAGGGGAGTGAGTCCAAGAGTGAGAGGATCATCCTTCGTTTACGTAGTCGGTAATTGTATTCTTCTGATGCGTAAGAGGATATCTCGGTGAGAGATTGTAAAGGCTACACAAGTGCCCGACCAAACTTGTGAGGTTGTAAAGGCTTTCTCTTATGCCCGGTTAAACAAGGAGATAGTGGATTGAAAATCTCAAGTGGAGCTTGGGGACTGGATGTAGGTCAAGGATTGGGCCGAACTAGTATAAATCACAGTTTGCATACTCTCTTCCCTTATCTCTTATATTTTCAGTACATGTTTATTTGAATATTTAACTATTGATTTAGAAGAAGCTAAAAGATTTTCAAAGTTCCAAAGTTTTTATCAGACACCCAATTCACCCCTCTTGGGTGATAGTCGACTCTTTCACAAATAACCCCGTGAGGGCTTCCGAACAACCATGGTTGGCCAGTAGTAGCCGGTACGCAGAGCTTTCTTGGCCGGAGCTTTGCCCCCATGTGGTGGCCGTTGACTCCTTCATGTATCTCAGCCAACACATATTCGGTCTCAGATGGACCCAAGCATATTATCTTTGGAGAGTGCAAACCTTTCCGGTATATTTGGTCATCGCTCATTGCGTAGACGGCGGCCTCTCGAATCAATTTCTTAGCTTCGGTTGAGCCAATCGGAATAATTACTCTTTCTAGATAATTCTCACTCGGTTTTCTCCAATCCGTCGCCGCTGATATAGAAATGATGCAGCTCGGTTCCGCCAGGTTTTGCAGGATGATGGTCCGGTTGTTTCCCGGGCCTAGCAAGTTTGGAAAGGATGACGGTCTGGTGTTTTCTTCTCTTGGAATTTATCCTGACGATTACCTCTTCGAAGCTGGAGATCACTTCCTTTGCCTTATTGAGATACTTGGCTTTATGTGCTCTGTGTTCTCTAGCCTGCAATAGTCCCTTGACATGCTGCTCCAAAACCTTTTGTCTATCGCTCCGATGTTTCTCTTCTTCTGCGCCACTGGTGTCGACCCCGGTCGGATAGCCAATTGACGTTAGGGTCGGGTCCCGGTATCTCGAATGACGTTCATGCGAATACATCCTAGTTCTTTTTCAGAACTAAATCGAACCGGTCTTCAAATCCGACTCGTGCTCCCCCGACCTTCATAGTTTGTGAGGATCCTTTCCGAGGATTAATTCTTCCAACTTGCCTTCTTGTTCTGGACGTGGGATCTCGGGCTCGTCCCTAAGGTCGAACTTTATCATGCTTACTGGACGTCCGGGCTTCTTGTCCTTTCCTTGGGTCGGTGATCGGGCTTCTACTACGGCCTCCTTGCTTCTGTTAGTTCTTCTTACACCATTGATAACTGTATAGTAGTTGCCCCCCAGCCTAGGCAGTCGCAGGTTTTTGTGCTGCCAGGATGCTTTTTGTCGGACTTCATTCACTGGTCGAGCTTTGCAATCGTGGGCCTTACATTGCCGAGCCGTGTTACGTTGAACCGAGCTGTCAAGGTGGCTTACTTCGAAGATCCGAGGTCTTTCCTCAAAGATCTGAGTAGTGTCGAGATGGTTCGCCTGCATTTGAATCCAGGTGTTGATCCCGGCTATCGAAGTCATCTACCCCAAAGATCCGAGGTAATGTCTCAAAGATCTGAGGTAATGTCGAGGCAGTTTTCCTGACTTTGAGGTTGGGATCTTTCGTATCCCAGTTGTTCAAGCTTGATTTGCTTTTGGTTTCAAAACTACACGAATCCCGGATTTACTTGTATTCGTTTCGAATTGCCCCTGAGACATGTAGTCCGGGTTAGTTAGAGTTTTGAAACTCCGTCTGTTTCTTTTCATGATCGATGGGATCTTCTTCTTCAATCATCCGGGTATCCGGACTTGTTTGCTGATACACCGAATTCCCCCAATCCGAATTATCCTGAAAAAGAACGGACCGGCGACTGGGCTTGTTTGATGCCGATGCTTTACGATTGCCATGCTTGTCTTGTCTTGTCGTCCCCAGGACCGGGCGTCAAAGGCCTTGGGGCTGCCGGGGTGCATCGACTATGAACACATGTTCATAGTTCCAGTGAATCCCAACGTATGTTGGTACATTTTTCTGGGCGTCTATGCCCTTGTGTTTCCTTCACGGTGGAGGTTCCGAGCGAATGCTCCCGACTCTTGATGTGGTGATGTTTGTACCTTTTTCCGGGCGCTCGTGCCCTTGTAATGTTTCTAAATATTTGCCGCTTTTGTTCGGCGGTTATATAAAAATTAACAAATTAATTGCTATTTTTGATTGCTCGTTTGTGATGTCAATCTTTCAATCGACCGGGCCAGGGTCTTTAGATGTGCAGATCTGCGTTTTCTTCCAGACTTGCAATCTGGAGTTGGTTGGTAGGGTTGTCTTGATGTAACCGCATGGGATGTTTTTATCATAACGCACTACCTAGTTCCGGCTCCCTCGTCCGGGTTCATCACCAAGATAAGGGCAAAATGTCACATGTTTGAGCTCTGGTGTCCGTAACACAAAGCCAAACATTTTGACCTGATCAAGGTCGGCATGACAATTCATCTTCTTATCAAGGAGCGAGCGTTGACGCGTCAATTTTGTGAAGACCTATACAGGCGACTTCACATTTCTCGATACCTAGGCACATCGGCCTTAGTGTCATCCATCTAGATGTGTTAATAGAAATCGGGTTTGTTGACCGCGGTGTAACCGGGTTTGTAGACCTCGGTGTAAAAAACTTAAGTTATAAACAACACGCCTTTGAATTTCCACTGGGGGATTTAAATAATCCACTGCAATGCTCTAACAAAAACAAGGAAATTGAATTATCATAAATGTAGAATTGAAATCAAGATCAAGAGAATAACCGTGCTCAAACATGATGTGTTTGAGGTGTTGCGAGTGCCGAGCCGAGATCTAGCCACAGTAGATCTTTAGTTTGTCGGCGTTACGGGTCCTTTTGATTGGCTTCCTTCCCAAGGTTTCGAGTATGCATGCTCCTTTGTCGAGCATCTCCTTAACCCAGTAAGGGCCTTCCCAGTTTTCCGCTGGATTGCCATTCTTGGCTTTCTTATTTCCGACGTACGCTTTCGCCGGGTGTACGAGGTCAACATTGCGAAGGCCGGCTATAGCGGCTTTGCTTGACAAATATCTCGTCTTAAGGGCCCCGGTGATAATTTTCGGTTTATCCGGGGTCAATTAAGGAGCGTGGGGTCAACTGTGTGACTTTTAGTTTATCCGGGGTCCATTTAAGGAGCGCGGAGTCACCTAGATAATTTTTTGTTTATCCGGTGTCCAATTAAGGAGCGCGGAGTCAACTGTACTTTACACGGAGCCCGAATTTTATCCGTACTAAGTGTAGCCGAGGTCCGCCTTCTTCTCACTTCCCACAAAGCTTAACCCGGAGCCCAGATTTTAACTATATTAAGTGTAACCGGGGTCCTTCTTCTTTTTCTTTTGGAGGTAGACTCCTTCGCAAACATTTTCCTGAATTTGTTTATCCATGATGGGTGTCGTAACCCATAATTTGTTTTTACGCGGAACTCGGATATAACTGTGATCAGTTTAACCGGGTTTCGTCCTTGTCTATTTCGGTAGGGTACAATGGCTGAAGTATAATCCGGAATTTGTTTATCCGGGATGGGCGTTGTAACCCAAGATTCCATTATGGGTGTCGTAACCCTTGATTCCATTACGGGTGTCGTAACCCTTGATTTGTTTTTACGCGGAACTCGGATCTAACTGTAATCAGTTTAACCGGGTTCCGCCTTCGTATCGTTACGCGGATCCCGTACGTTAACTAGATTCAGTTAACCGGGTCCGACTTCAGAACTTTACGCGGATCCCAAATGTTAACTATATCCAGTTAACCGGGTCCGACTTCAAAACTCTACGCGGATCCCGAATGTTAACTAGATTTAGTTAATCGGGTCCGACTTCAAAACTCATGCGGATCCCGAAAGTTAACTAGATTCAGTTAACCGGGTCCGACTTCAAAACTCTACGCGGATCCCGAAAGTTAACTAGATTTAGTTAAAATTGGGTCCTCCTTCTTCTCCTTTACAGGAATTTGAGATAGACTTGGCAACATGATTCATGAAAACGAGTTTATGTACCTCGGATTCCTACACGTTTAGCTCCGACATGATCTTTGGAAATGGGTTTATGTACCTCGGATTCCTTCATGTTTAGCTCCCATGATCTTCGGAAACGGGTTTACATGATCTTCATGTTTAGCTCCAACATGATCTTCGGAAACGGGTGTATGTACCTCGGACTCCTTCATGTTTAGCTCGGACATGATTTTCGGAAACGAGTCTATGTATGCTAACAGATAATCGATAATAAGCAAAGATTGAGCATCTATGAGATAGAGGGTGATACTCATCTGGATGTAGCTTAGGGAGTCCAAATATTCTCGCCTCGGCTTTTTTAGGAGTATTAAGCTGTCTCCATTTGCTCATTTGTCCCGCTCAAAACAAATAGATCCGGAGAAGGAAATACAAATCCCCGCGGAGAGTACATCTCGACATGCACTCGAGTATATCCGGCGTGGAATTGCTCAATATTGTAACAGTCGCGAAATTTCAACCGAAGGTAAGCTTGACACTCTTGATTCCATATCTGCCCATGAGGCATCCATTTTCTGTAGTAAATTCCACCGTGAAGAAACTGGTTGGAGGGATTGCGGCTTTTGCAACAAGAACACTAAAGGACCTAATGGGGTTGTTATATCTACCGTGGTAAATGGGGTTGTTATATCTACCGCGGTAATGCAAGTGATTGTCCCTCTCTTCTTATTGATGGGAAACGGTTTGTAGATAGTGTTGATGAGGAAAAATTGATGCAGTTATGCCGAATTGTCGAAGCTAGTGGGACTAATGGTTGGCATCAGCCTCAAGGAGATAAGATGATGGTTCATGAGTGACCCCAAGTCCATAGTACCAATACCTTTTTGCCCTCACTGGAGTTATAAGCTAGCGTTGCCAAGCTCGGCATCTAGCGATCTCGGCACCTTCTCATGTTGGCGTATCGTCAACCTCGACTATCGCGATGGAGTCGGGAGGCCATAGGCGTTGAATCGGCCTCGGCCTACCAATAACCTCGGCTATCTTGATTTGCTCGTTTGAGATTTTCAAACGGGTATTGAACCCGCAACTGTATCAATTCCTAGATCTCATCCTCTATCCAGTGGATATTGTTGCGCGGTGGGCCCGGAGGCTGGTGATAATTTTTAGTTTATCCGGGGTCCAATTAAGGAGCGCGGGGTCAACTGGATAATTTTTAGTTTATCCGGTGTCCAATTAAGGAGCGCGGAGTCAACTGTACTTTACACGGAGCCCGAATGTTAAGCGTACTAAGTGTAGCCGGGGTCCGCCTTCTTCTCGCTTCCCGCATAACTTTGCTCGGAACCCAGATTTTAACTATATTAAGTGTAGCCGGGTCCCTCTTCTTTTTCTTTTGGAGGTGGAATCCTCCGCAATAGTTTTCCTGAATTTGTTCGTTTATCCGTGATGGGTGTCGTAACCCGGAATTTGTTTTTCCACGGAGCCCGAATTTTAACTGTATTAAGTATAACCGGGGTCCGGCTTCAAAACTTTACCTGGATCCCGAGCGTTAACTAGATTCAGTTAACAGGGCCTGACTTCAAAAATGCATACGGAGCCGGGATTTTAACCAGATTTGGTGTAACCAGGTCCGCCTTCAAAACTGTACGCAGATCTCGAACGTTAACTTGATTCAGTTAACCGGGCTCGACTTCAAAAATAATCCTGATTACCAGAATTTGAATCTTATACTTTAACAAGACATGTTGATTTTACAAATATTAAGCAAGAGCATGGGAACGAGTTAGGCCCCTATTTGTGTATTCCCTTGAGAGAAAAAGCGAGAATGTCTCTTGATTTGAGGGGTAGATTTAACTCCAAACAGAGTTCAAATGATCAGATATCTTCTCAAAAGCCGCCTCAAAGCGCAACTATCGTCACAACAATCAAAACAACACTCATCGGAAAATGAGATTAAAGGGGAAGAAAGCTTATCTGCTCGGTTAAAAACTGTATCGTTACTGAAGAAGGGAGAAAGAGGAGAGTGGAGGCCGCTAACAATCATATTCCTCCTTCTCGTAAAACTCATGCGAAAAGCCCGTTGCTTTTGATTAAACTGGAGAAAATACAGCTCCTCACTGCATCGCCGAGTCGTGAAAATAACTCCTTTGGCATTGAATCAGCCTCGGCTATCTCGAATATCTCCATTTGCCCGTTTGAGATTCTCAAACGGGTATTAAACCCGCAGCTGTATCAATTCCTAGATCTCATCCTCTATCCAGTGGCTATTGTTGCGCGGTGGGCCCGGAGGTTCTTGTGTCGGGCTCCCGCACGATGTCGCGTAACCTTGATCTCGGCTTCGGAAGCTGCTACTTTCTTTCTCTATCTCGGCCTTTTCATGTTTGGCGTTCGGGCATCTTGGACCCCAGCCACTACAATCTCGGCCATTAGTAAATGACATAGAGAGTTCAAATGTTGTGATTGCTTATAATCTAAATAGGGCATCTAAATTTATGCCAGAATTGAAAAGTCTGGGTTCCCAAGTACAGAGGATGACGATCCTGGGTTCTCTCCTCCCAAAGAGAGAGGATGAAGATCCTTCCCACTATCTTCTCGTTATGTGGATACAATCTAATTGCCAAGCTTGTCCAATGAGAGTCTTGCATGAGTGACAATAACTTTGAGGAGTTTTCCATATTAGAGCTTCTCTTAGAAGAATTCTCAAAGAGAGAACCTGACAATCCTTCCTACTATCTTCTCGTCATGTGGAGACATGAAGAGTTAAAAGGAAACCCATGTAAGGATATGGAAATACCCAAATTGAGATACAAGATGTATAAGAGTCTCGCATGGGTGACAGTAACTTCTCTTAAAGGAATTCCCAAAGAGAGAACCTGGCGATCTTCGGAAATACCCAAATTGAGATACAAGATGTAGAAGAGTCTCGCATGGGTGACAGTAACTTCTCTTAAAAGAATTCCCAAAGAGAGAAACTGGCGGTCTTCGGAAATACCCAAATTGAGATACAAGATGTAGAAGAGTCTCGCATGGGTGACGGTAACTTCTCTTCTAAGAGAGAACCTGGTGATCCTTCCAACTGCTTCTAGTATTGACCATCTTAGGTCACGGGAATCGAAATTTAACGATCTCCACGGACGGCGCCAATGTTCTGGTGTGGAACCAGATGTGGCTAGCCCTGATCGACCAGCCTGTTTGATTGTTGGTTGATTTGGAGCGGACTTGACCTAGGCGTGATGCCTAGGGCCTACGTACCCTGTAGAGGGATCAAAGTCCATGTAGTTCGAGGACACACCTTGGCGTTTAGCCAAAGGGGTAGTGTGTATGCTCCATTCAGTGTGTTTTCTGCACCTTAGGGTTTGACCTCTATATTTATAGGGTGTGCCTCAGGTGGGATAGTATGGGCCTCGAATCCCCGGCCCTAAGTATCATAACGGTCGAATCTATCTTTGGATAAGATAGATCTCCTTGATTATAGATAAGATAGGATTTCCCTTTATTATAGGTAGATCCTAATATGTGATATTTCCTGTTGGGTCATACTGTTATTGGGCCCAAAATATGGATCCGTAACAAAAATAAAAGAATTTCTTTTTTTAAAAAAATATTATTTAAACTTCATAATTTTTAATAAATGATTTTGTAACCAAATGAATTATCAATTATTTTATTAATTTTATTACTGTTGTTGTCAATTAAATTTTTAAGTTTAAGTAATATTTTTCCATCATTTTCTAAAAATAAGAAAGCTAATGAGATAATTAGAAAAATATGGAAAGGAGCATTTTGCAAACAAAGAAAATCATAAAAAGGGGAATGACAAGTAGTCAAAACACGGACATGAAAAAAAGTACGGTGTAGCAGGCAATACGCCGCACCATTATTATCATGGTCCGATTGTAACAAACCTTAATATATGGTAGTACTATATTTTTATATTTTTATTAGGTATGATATTGTCATTATAGTCACTACCACTATTTTTGCTATTAGATCAAAATCTCGAGAAAAAAATAATAAAGGTATATGAGATTCTGATCAAACGATAAAAAAAGTGGTAGTAACCAAAATTAAGAGTGACAATATCCTATCCCAATTTTATTTTCTATTCTTGGAAAATTCTTCCTTCGCTACGTGTACAGATGACATTTCGTCTCATGTCTCCCCATTACCCAATCCCCACCACTCAAACCCGCCCCCTCCAAAAATTTATTCCAGCCTGGGATGCCAAAAGCCCCCGCCAGTGAATCCGAGTTCCGATACGACCCACAAGGGCACTACCGTCATTTCACCACCACGGGCCTCAGATGATGGCAAAATTACATTTTTAGCAACCTTGGCCCTCGAAGGAAAGTGGAGTATGAGGAAACACCACCACTCCTCTTCTCTCTCTCCTCTCTGCTTTTTTTCCCTTCTAAAACTAGCGAGTGATTTTACAAAACCGCACCAGAAACGTGAACTAGCCTGTGACCCTGTAACCCCATAGGCGTTATTATTAGTGGTAAAAAGATTACTACACAGAGAGCTTCAACCAGCCTGGAAGCTAACCGGAGGCAGGCACACACGTACGGTTTTCCCCCTTCCTGCTTCGTAATCATAAAACAAATAGTACTGATTTCATTTTCACCCTCCTCCCATTTTGCCGGGAAGCCACTTTCTCTCTGCGTTTTCCTCCGGCGTTTTCTTTCCCATGGCTGAAACCGGTATCGTCCGGTTTCCGGGCAGCTTAGACCCTCGAGCGGAAGAGTTCACGCCGAGAAATCAAACAACGCTGTACCGGCCAGCTCAACTGTTCTACCCTTGCGTGCCCACCGCCGGCGTTCAGCTCCAGCCGCTGCCTTTTTGTAATATTGCAGCTCCGGTCGGTGTTCCGTATCCGCCGTTCTGCTCCCCCGCGGCGTACGTTGGCCAACTACCTCCGCCGGCCGCGCCGTCTCCGTCTCCGTTTTCGTCGTCCTCGCCCACGCGGTCTCTGCTGCTCAGCTCGGTGCCGGCGGAGGTGGTGGTGAGTGAATCGTTGTTGCGGCGAGAATTGGAGGTGTTCGGAGACGTTAGAGGCGTTCAGATGGAGAGGGTTCGAGAAGGAATAGTGACTGTTCATTTCTACGACCTGAGAAATGCAGAGACGGCGTTAATGGCGATTCGGAAGCAGCACATGCAACACCAGACCAGGCTCCGTAATTTCTATTCCTCCGTGTTGAAGTCTCGCAATTCAGCGTTGGAGTTGGACTGTTACTCCGTCACCGCCCCACTCCCACCGCCGGCGCGTGGGCTCGTTGCCGGTCGTCCGGTGTGGGCCCAGTACATTGCCCCAGCTCCCAATGCCGTCCTCCAGGGCCAGAACCAAGGCACCATCGTGATTTTCAATTTAGATTCGACGGTGTCCTCAGAAGCTCTCCAGCAAACTTTCGAGGCATTTGGTAAAAAAACGTTTCAGGCCAATTTTTTTTTTTTTTTTTTTTTTTTCAATTTTATATTTGCGTCTCTGTCTCTGCCCTGGAGGGTAAAATTTTTCATCATTACCGTTTATGTTTCATTTCGTCCGTTTGCATTTTGCTTTAATTGGTTAACACACGAAGGTGAGATCTGAAAGTGTGTTTTTGAAAGATCACAAAGAGGCTGTGATGTCGTTTTGCTTGTTTCACCATGTCGGAGAGGACTGTTGTCTTTTTTATGTGGGGACTTGTTGACTATACTATAATGCCAGTGGGGTCTTTGTGAGTAAAACACAGGACTTGATGATATGTCTCTATCTCACTCTTTTTATCTACTTTTTATGACGTTTACGACTCTCTTCTGGTCCTCACGCCAACTTTCGCTTTCTTTTTGGTCTTTCTTGACCTTTTTGTGTGTTTTATTTTATTTTATTTGTTTAGGTCCTGTGAGGGAACTAAGAGAAACGCCATCAAAGAAGAATCAGAAGTTTGTGGAGTTCTTTGACGTCAGAGATGCGGCCAAGGCCTTGGAGGAGATGAACGGCAAGGAAATTAACGGAAGCGCCGTCATTATTGAGTTCAGTCGTCCCGGTGGTGGTCATGGCCGGAAGTTCTTCAACAACCACCAGACCGTCTCCAAAAACGCAGTGCCGTTGAACTACCAACCCCCTTCCCCTCCTCCCTATCCACCTTCTCCTTCTACACCACTGGCCCACAAAACCGCACATCGTTTTTCTCATCTTCCCCAGCCCCAATTGTCGTGCAGGAAAACATCTGGCAACAAGGGTCGTAACGGTGGTGAAGACACAGTTTCTTTGGAAACGACGAATTTGAGTGGGGTGGAAGACAATCCACCGGAAGTGCCTGCACCGAGAAACGCTGCCGCGAAGAACTGTGTGGGTGAGGCCGCTGCTACGGCGGCGGCGGGAAGCACGAAGCAGCATCAACAACAACAACCCAGAAGTAGGAATTGGAAGGGGAAGCAAGGGAGGAAGCTGGAAACAAGGTTTCTAATTAAGGAAGATGCGATTGTGGAATCGAGTAACAAAGATTCCAGAACTACTGTCATGATCAAGAACATACCAAACAAGTACAGGTCCGTCTGCTGCTACTTTCATCGCTACCATCATTGTTGCTCACCATATTTGGTTTTACTATATTAATTATTAATTATTCTCAAAATATGAATAAAATAATCATTTTAAACCAAAAACACTAAAAATTGTGTTTTGACTTGTGTTGTGTGTGGGTGTTTCAGTCAGAAGCTACTATTGAACATGCTGGACAATCACTGCATCCACTGCAACGAGCAGATTGGCGACGGCGACGACCAACCCTTGTCCTCTTACGATTTCGTCTACCTCCCCATTGATTTCAAGTATACATGCATACATACATATACATACATGCATATATATTTGTGTATACTTTTTCTTTCTCTTCATCTTTATCTTCCTGGAAAATGAATTAATTTTTTAAACGTGAAACAGCAACAAGTGTAACGTGGGGTATGGGTTTGTGAACATGACATCACCAGAGGCGACGATGAGGTTGTATAAAGCATTTCATCTTCAACATTGGGAAGTCTTTAACTCCAGAAAAATATGCCAGGTTACATACGCCAGGGTTCAGGTAAATTCTTGAGTTCATCGTCATTAATGCTTTATATATATATCCGAGTTTGTTCATTTATTAGCTGGCTCGTAGTAGTAACTTTCATTGGTGTTTTCTGAGAAGGGTTTGGAAGCGTTGAAAGAGCATTTCAAGAACTCCAAGTTCCCATGCGAGATAGAGCATTACTTACCGGTGGTGTTTTCTCCGCCGCGAGATGGGAGGCAGTTGACGGCGCCACTTCCGATCGTGGGTCAGAAGCAGCCTGGAGAAGCCACTGATGGGGCCACCGACTGTAAAGCAATTAATGACGATGATATCGGTGGTGCGGTGGAGGATAAAAATAGCACAGCAGCAGCAGGCGGCGGTGAACAGAAGCAGAGCATCAGAAAAAACGGCGGCGGGGAGGGTGATGATGATGGTGACGACGTTGACAGAAGAAGAAATAGCGAAGGTGGAGAAGAAATGGGAAGAGGGATTAACACAGAATAGTTCAGTCTTCAGTGATGATAGATATCAAATCACAAAGATCGTTGGGGAACGAGCCTCATGAACTGTATAGCACTATAGCTACTTTGTCGTCATCATCATCTTCAAAATCTTCAATTCTTGGCTTTTTCTGTAGGATTTTTGCTCTGGTTTTTTATCCCCTTCCTGGTTATGCACTGCAATTTCTGGTTATTTTATTAATTGTTCGTGCTTGATCTCCATGGTTTTTTTTTTTTGGGGGTAAAGAAGCAAAAATATACATGTGTTTTACTCTCAGGAGAGTCCAGCATCTTATGTTTTTTTTAGGAGTAAAAATACACACGTAGTTACTATTTTAGAACAAAAGTCACACCATCATTTATGCGCTGTTTGGTCTTTGAAGAATAGATGTCTGTTATGACAGTGAATTCATATAAGAAGGTCTTGTCAGTCAAGTGTTTATCGTAACTTGGAACACGAGGATGTTTAACTTGCCGTTGGTTTAGAAGCTACATCTTCTATAAGCTTCTGCCTTTGGGGTCGAGACGACACATCACAAACCGACCTATAAATCGTAAAGCCGTGATCTCGCCACTCCTCAAGGCATTTATTGAGCTCATCCTCGTTCCTAGAATAGGTGTACATGGTAGCGCCAAAGTCGGCCAGTTCCTCCACCACAGCATGCCTGAACACCATAACCTAAAGTAAACTCGGAGCGCTTGTAATCAAGTAGAAAGGGCATGGTTCTGCGCCAGAGCGTAATTAAGAAGGAAAGAATTTGATATATATCTCAGAAAAGAAAAGGAGAAAAAGACAGAAGGCAGACAGTTAGTGGTGGTGTTTGAGAATAAGGCATGATCTGTTACTCCTAATTCATTTCTTGGGAATCAACCTGACTTAAGTTTCATGAAATCTCTATAAATAAGGCTCAGATGGAATTGCCGATAGACGAGCAAAGCAGGCCATCTCAAAAATCTTCTTCCTCATCCCCTATCCATCCTAAACCGGTCCCCACTTTACTCTTTTCTCAACCGAATTCGCCATGGTCGCCATCCCACGTGGCTCCCCTAAATCCACCATCAAATTCCTTTGCAGCTACGGTGGAAAAATCCTCCCTCGCTATCCCGATGGCAAGCTCTGTTATCTCGGTGGCCACACCCGTGTTCTCTTTCTTCGGTCAGTTCTCTTTCTTCCTTAACTCAGTAATTCACTTTCATCTGTTTCAATGTTCACCGAGACTGAGATTGTGTTGGTGTTTCGCGTTTTACAGAGCTAATGTTGAAGATGACAGAGTTGTGTGGCTCATCTGTTAGCCTTCGCTGTCAATTTCCCGCCGAAGATCTCGATGCTCTGGTTTCTATCACTTCAGACAAAGATACAACTAATCCCATTGAGGAATATGATCGTTTTGCCTCGCCGTCCTTTGCTTTAATGATCAGAGCCTGATTTCCGGCTTCATAGGCTTACTGGTGCGGGTGAAAGTAGAGACATGATGGACGTTTGTTGAATTGACGGTGGGGTGTGACTTTTGCTCCAAAATGGTAACCAGTATTTTTGTTCCTAAAAAAAATATATGGTACTGGGCGCTCCCGAAAGTATAGTACACGTGTATTTTTGTTCATTTACCCTCTTGTTTTTTTTTTCTTCTTCTCATGTTATAGGTACTACTCCTTCCAATCTAAATATAGTGCAAAAAAGAAAGTTTGTAGTGTAAGTTTTGACACTATAAATTTTAGGGGTAAGGTGCATTTTTGCCAACAAACTATTACAGAAAGAGCATCCAGCAGAAATATTAATTAAGGGTACCTTAAATATCAACAAATAATTAAAAATGTGCAGATTGACCAATGAACTTTTAAAAAGGTGCAGTTAGAAAAAAGATAACATCCGTTATCTAAGGTGCAGATTGACCAACAAACTTTTACTCCAAGAGCACCCAGCACAAAATTTTAATTTCACTAAATTAAATAATTTTTTTTGTCAATTGTCATTATTCAAAATTACTTGTATAAATATCTATGGACAAAAATTATTCATTTGCTAAAATAAACAAAAGTTTTAATTAAAAATATAATTTTATTATTTAAATAAAACTCGAGGTATTTTATAATTTATTATATATGTTAAACAAAAAAAATTATATGATTTATTTTTATTTTAGAAAAAATTTATGTGAGTCAAGAAATTCATTTAATGTTTATAAAATTTAAAAAATCTAAAAAAAAAAACTATTATATCCGGAAAGAAATGAAATAAGTTTATTTTTATTTTTATAAAAAAAGTTTAATGGATATCAACGTTGACACTTAATAATATAAATCCGGTAACTTGATGTTATTTTTGTTAATTAAATGATCTATTGATTATATGAATATGAGACTTGTTGTAAGAAAAAAAAAAAAAAAAGTCTCATAAATAATTTGCTGAGGCTATTCCAAGATACTTAATTAATGAAAAAAAAATTCCAACAAGTCCCATATTGATATAATCAATAGATAATTTAATTAACAAAAATACCATCAAGTTGTCGGATTTATATTATTAAGTGTCAATGTTAATATCCATTAAACTCTTTTTATAAAAAATAAAAAATAAAAATAAATTCATTTCTTTCCGGATATAATAGATTTTTTAAATTTTATTAACATTAAATGAATTTTTTAACTCACATAAATTTCTTCTAAAATAAAAATAAATCATATAATTTTTTTGTTTAACATATATAATAAATTATAAAACACCTTGAGTTTTATTTAAATTATATAATTATATTTTTAATTAAAATTTTGTTTATTTTAGAAAATTAGTAATTTTTGTTCATAGATATCTATATAAGTAGTTTTGAATAATGACAATTGAGAAAAAAAATTATTTAATTTAGTGAAATTAAGAATTTTGTGTTGGGAGCTCCCGAGTAAAACTTTTTTTTGTCTTTGTGTGCTTTCTTGGAATAAAAGTTTGTTGGCCTAACGTACACTTTAGATAACGGACATTATCTTTTTTTCTAACGTTGTGCTTTCACCGCATCTTTTTAAAAGTTCATTGGCCAACTGCATATTTTTAATTGTTTGTTGATATTTAATGTACCGTTAATTAATATTTGTGCTGGATATTTTTTCTATAATTGTTTGTTGGTAAAAATGCACATTAACCCTAAATTTTATCCTATATTTAGGATATGATACATCTGGAAAAAGAAAACATGAATCTGCATATTTTGGGCATAACAACCGTAGGAATGAAAGGAGGGTGAGAGAGTGCTTGGGATACCGCTGGTTAAAGAGGCGACCTTGTGTCTCCGTTCTGTGGGGTGGCAGGTGGCTGAGCTTTTGTTTTTGGGTATTAAAGTATGATGTACTCACACTTTCCGTACTCCAGTTCATGCCATTTATTCATGTACTTACCTTTTACTATTTGCCTAATCAATTAATATAATATTCAGGTAAAAAAATCAATTAATATATTAATAGAATGAAAATTATTATTTTATTATATATTCATGCCATTGATAAGGTGTAAAGTGTGAGACTCAGCTCATGCTAGCACAGTAAGCTTCTGGACATTGACTAACAATGTTATAGGAATGTTATGGGCGGGGATTCTTTGATTATTATTTTCTCATAATCTCTAAATCACATTTGTTTAATTAATACAGTACTATTTTAAATTTGTTCTCATTTTTTCAATCAGCGGCTTAGATGGGATTGATGAAAAATACAAGAAAAAAGATAAGGTGGGGATCTCCTTCCAATGTTATCAAAATAAAGTTATAAAGGCTAATGTTGTGAAAATATAAAAATAAAATATTTAATAAGAAGAAAACGCATACCGGTAGAAAATTAGTGTTTATTTGAATTGGTGATAAGTTGATTTTATAACGAAATTTAAACATAATGAAGTACGTATATAAAGAATTTTATCTCAATTTATATAATGTACTTTTGTGCAACGCAAATTCAAAAAAAAAGTTGAAAGAAACTATTGATACTTCAAGAATTATTTTCCCAACTTTTTTAAATTAAAACATTTATTATGTTAACCACTTTTTAAATAAAGTGATTGAAAGTGACTTATACTCATTTGATTATATATTTAAATTACTTCTAGAATGTTTTACTGAAAAATAATCTTTAACTTTATTAATACTATATTAAAATTTAACAACTTTATAACTTTATCCCAATTTAATGTATTCATTTTAAAAAAAAAAATAACAATCCACTCTTCTTATTTATTTATTAGTCATTTCTAACATGTTTCATCGGAACCAAAAAAAAAAAAATTATTAAATATCATTATTTTTTCTCAAAAATGAAATAACTTTTAAATTTTACCTCTATTTAACAACATTATTCAATCTCATCCACAATATAAGTCGCTTTTAGAAAAATGATTTAGTCCACAATACTCCTTCTGTCTCTAAACATAAGCTTCATTTTAGTTTTGTTTCAACACATATTGTTTTTCCCCCCCTAATTTTACCCAAATGTTCACATATATTGCATTTTTTTTACCAATGACTTGTGTGAATTGCATTAATTAATAAGGTGGATGAGATTCATATTTACGAGCGAAGGCATAGTTGGAAAAAATATATTACTTACATATTTATTAATTTTAACTACTTTCTTAATAAATAAAAAAGGGTTATTTGAAGCTTATATTTAAGGACGGAGATAATATAAATTACTTGAAGAGAAATTAATACTTATATGTCAATTTTACCTATGTAATTAATGTTAAATGGCTCTCTGTGTTTTCTCTCTTTAAATATCTTATTTAATATGAGAAAAGTTGGATATTTCTTTTTAATTTAAGATGAATTGAATGAATTAACTACTATTTTTTTATTCTAATGAATTAGTTAAAATAATTTATAGTGTGCATGGAGTACATCCATTGAGAACATAATGTGTACAACAATAAATAAAGAGTAAAATTGAAAATCCATATAAAAAAATTAATGTTGTGATTTATAAATATGACAAAAAAAATAAAAAGTCTCATTATAAATGAGACAAAGGAGTACACAATAATAATGAAAGTTAAAATAATACATTCATATTAAAAATGCAATGATATAATTTATAAATAATATAAAAAAGGCATTTAGATCTACTCTACGAGACCATGATGAGAGTATGAGTTACAAGATAGGCTGGAAGGAGATACTCTCCTTATCCTTCTTCTTATTTTCTCTCCTTGACCCCATTTAAGCCATTGATTGGGAAAATGAGAGAAAAGTTAAAGTAGTACTGTATTGATTGGATGTATGTGATTTAGAGATTATGAGGGATAATGAGAAAAATATGATGAAAGAAACCCAACCCGATAAGCTGATAGGAGTATTTTGGATAAAAGGGAGTACAATACAATGAATGGGATGCAAGTGTGAGAGTGTAAAGAGAAGGCGTAATGTGAGAGAAGGCGTAATGTGATGGGCGTGTAGGGGTTGGAACAGGTGAGAATAGGGGGAAGGATATTATTGTGTCTCCACGTTCACCGAAGAAAGAAACAAGAAAGGTTTCAACTTTCAACTTTCAACGTTCTGAGGATGGCCTTCACCAACAACACAACACGACTGTGTCTGTGTGGACCATTTTAACTGCAATTATATTCTCTGTTTCCCCCCTCTTCCTTCTATCAACTATCACCTCATCCTTGCTCCAGGGATTTGACACGTGCACAGTTCATGTTGCTCCCTCTCTTTATGTGCCTATTTGGTAGAAGCAGCACAATATGAGTGAAGTCTATGATATGCGTTTTATCTCATTTTATATGGACTTGTTTTTCCAATTTCAACACAAACGGACCTTATATTTTCTTCCCAGAATTTATTTATTTTCTACCTCAACATCATATGATGCTCCTTTTAATTGAAGTGCTTCCTTCTATACTTCCTTCGATACTCCCCTCCCCCTTCCCTCCCACTCCCTCAAATGTATCATATATATATATATATATATATATATATATAGGGAAAAACACTTCTGTTGTCAGGAGAAGTGTATTTTACGCCACACACACATAAAATGGTGGACTATATATATATATAATTAACATTATATATATGTGTGGGTCCTATCATTTCACATTGTGTGTGTAGGACCTTCTTTCTTCTCACGCAACACGGTAAGTTTAAACCCCATATATATATACACACACACACACACACACACCTAATTTGATTAAATTAAGAGAGTTAATTGTGCTAGTTAATATGATTTATATTTTCTAAAATACTATAATTATCTTCCTTAGTTGTTTCATTCTCTCTCTCCTACTTGATTATTATTGATGAAGTGTTAATAAAGGTAAATTAGGAAAAGATGGATAAATATGAAAATCATATCTTATATTTAGAATTAATATCAATTTTATAAATATGTTTTAGATGGATTGCTCTTTAACCTGTATAGTTGGTTTAAAAACAAAAATAAAAAAATATATTTCCAAAATAGTCAAAAATCCAAATCAATCTCACTGACAGTCAGACAATTTTTTTGGCTGTTGGTGACCGTCATTAGTGCCAAAGCTCCGCCAGCGGCAGCAGCTACCGGTGGGCTATACTAATAGAGGCGGCAGTTCTTTTTTTTTTTTTTTTGATACACGCGGCAGTTATTATTTTATCTAAGGGGTAATAAGATCATTTTACTCAAATTCTAAAATATCATTTTGGTTCAAGTGATTATTCTGTCATTTTGGTTTAGACTATTATTATTTTATTGTCGTTTTTCCTAAAATATCTGTATTCAAATGAGTGAAAAATTCTTAACATATTCAATTTCTTACTCATTTTAAATAATCTTTTATTACTTTACAGAAGCTAACATTACAGTTGACCGACAACAATAGATTGGGTAAAAGTTTGATTGGTTAAAAGTCTGATTGTGAAACATGATTTATGTTTGGATTGATGATTGATAAGTAGCTTTTGTGAAATAAATTTGTTTGGAATGACTTATGGATAAGTGACTTTTATAAGAGAAAAAAAAATCATAAGCCCGATTCAAATAGTAAATAAGCCAGGAAATGAAGCCATAAGCTCTTCTTATAAGTCATAAGCTCGATTGGGAAACTTTTTTAGCCAAACGAAAAAACAAAAAAACTACCCATAAGCACTTTTCAAACAATAAATAAGCTGATAAGCTCTCCCAATAAGCTCTTCCAAACATGCACATTATAGTTGATTGACAACAATAGATGTTGGTCTTAGGGCCTGTTTGGAGTAGCTTATTTTTCAGTGTTGATGTGTAAAAATTTCAGTGGCTTTTAAGCCAACGACCCAGTGAGAAAAAAACCAATTTTTTTTTTATTTGAATTGCCCATTGCGTTGGTTGAACTTTAAGTCAAAAAACTCAAAAAATCAGTTAAGAAAAAAGCTCTAGAATCCATCTTTTTTCATAATGCTCTCAGCTTTTTGACGTGGGTCTCGCGGTTCCCACAACTTCTACCACCATCAATCCAAACACAAATTATTATTTATAACTTGACTTTTTTTCTACCGAATTTTTTTTAAAGTCAGATAGCTTTTAAGCCACCGTTCCTACTACCAACCCAAACAGGCCTTTAGTAGATTGGGTTTTAATGAAAGTATCAAGTTTGAAGTTGTGTGAATACAAACATCTTTAGGAGAGTTTTGCTCAGTTGGACCTAATAATAATTAAATATGACTTATTCAAATACGGATATAAAAAATATTATGGTTAATTGATGTCCCAAAATATTTTAATTTCAACCTATACTTGATCAAATAGCTATAGGATGCTAACAGCCTTAATCTCTTAAATTGATCATACCTTTTATTTTCAAGCCTGTCCCTGTTAAATTTTATTGAAAACGTGATATAATTGGCAATCTCTATTTTTTCAACTTTTACATAAATTAATTAGAAACATATTCCCTCCACGCATATATATAAATTCATTTTAATCCAATTGTCATGGCATAAAAAACAGGCTTATAAGACCACTACATTTAAACCCTTTCTAGGTGAAGATGGTTTGAAAACTTTGAATGATGGCATTTATATATATATATATAGGTGTTCTGGTATGGAACCAGATGTCTAGCCCGTTGGGCTAATACTTTGATCTTGGATCGGATAACCCTGCCGGATCGTCTATGGAAGAGATATCCAGGAAGGGTCGGGATCACTGGACACTATAGGCTATCCGCCACAAAAGGGGGGATGGGGGATGTGTTCAGTGGGGATCGTGCGCAGTGATGCTTAAGGTAAATAGGGTAAAGTTAGAACGTGTGCACCTTAGCGTCATGCCCCTGTATATATAGGGCTGGCTTTGATATCTTAACCGCGTGATCTATCATATCTTATTGATATTGGATATGATAGATTCTCCTGGATTGTAGGTGTTCCCCGCCATATGATATGACTAGTATTGGGCCGTCCACACATATGGGCCGTCTGGCCGGACCGTAACAGTTGTCCCCCAGCTCGGTAGCTTAAGTGTTTGAACTGCCGAGATGTATCCTGCCCTGGCTTTTTCAGTCCGAGGTGCTATACCGAGGTTGATTGGGTCCGTTGGCCTAGTGTGTTGGATTTTTGATTTGATTGTGCTTGACCTAGGATTGCCACCTAGGGCCTACGTACCCTATAAAGGGATCAAAGCTTCCGTAGTTCGAGATGTTTGTTAATCCTTTAACCGGGTGGCGTATGACGAAAGTCTGAGCCCACTCCCAATTAGCCTTGGTCGTTCATGTTATTAATCCGAGGTCCGCATTCTGGCCGTCCGAGATCATGCCTGGAGGTTTACCGGGTTCATGACATCATCCCGTCATTGTTATAACCAGCGCTTTGTCCTTGGGGCCGGGATCTGAGACAAGGCTAAGAGTTGGGGCGTGTTTCGAGGTGAAAACCTTCCGCCTTCCCCATCATTGCCCCCGCCATGTGGCGTCCCCGGATCGGGGATTTTAACCGCCCGATCCGCCGTCTTTGGATTTCGTGCGCATTAACTTTGCTCGTGCACGTCACACGTCATTCCTTCGCCTAGGGTAAATTTCCCTTTTTACCCTGGTCGTTTGAACTTCTTGCTTTGCTCTTCCCTCCATTACCCCCATTTTCTTTAACCTTTCAAATTACTTGGCCTTCTGCTTTCCCATCTCCCTCTATTCTTCGATTCGGCGGTTTTCTGGCGACCAAGCCTCTTTCACTCCTCTCTCCGTTCTTCAAGTCTCTTCAAGCCTCCCTTCTAATCAGGTATATTCTCCTCTTCTGGATTGCCGTATTTATTTCTTTCTACAGCTTTTATGGCTTTGATCAGTCATTCCTACTTTTATTCTGCGTATACTTCTGTCTGGTTTTGTTTTGGTGAGTTCCAGTGAGAGGTTTGGGTATTCATGGGGTTTTGAGTTTCTCCCGTTAGGTTCGTGTCCCCCATTGTGCTAGACTTTCCTTTGTCTATTTGAGGTTTGCTTTTGCCAACTCTATTCCTCATTGCATGTTTTTCCTACCCATTCTAGGTTCATCGTCTGTTTACGATGGTTAGGCCTACTCCTCCATCGACCGAAACCCCAAACCCAGATGATGAAGAGGTGCTACGCGCCCGTTTCCCTATGATGAGTCATTGGATATTGGGTTCCCCTTTGCCTGAGGGAGAACGGTCCAACCGATTACTCCATGGTGGGTCGAGAGGGGGAAGTTCCCGAGGGTCCCGTCCTGCCTCTGTTAGCAGTCCATCCCTTCGTCCTTTCCTGAGTGGATCGCCGAACCCCGTAGGCCGAGATCTACCTCAAGCCCTTCAAATTGAGCCTCTTAATTTCTACGCGCCCAGACCGCGTGCCGGGTAGAATCTATGCCCGAGGGATACCTCGGCCCCGTTGGGATTGTCTTGCCGATAGCTCGTATTTTATTGCTAACGGCCGGGATTCCCCGGCGAATACTACCCTTGGCTCGTGCCAACACCGGTCCAACTTAGTTCCAAAGATCGCCCGTTCGTAACACCTATCCTCCTGATCTTGTCAATTTATCTCCTCGGCCTAACTTGCATTCTTCAGGTATGATTTATAGACTTCTGACTTCGACCTTCTTTATTTATGTTTTTAGGTATAGATGGGTTCACCTACGTCTTCCGACTGAACACCCTCCGCCACTGGGGAGTCGACTTCTGGGAGTCTTGACCTTGTCCTGGTTCGCAAATATGCCTGGGTTGCTCATAGCATCTTGGCTAGGCATTCCCTAATGTCTCAGGCCGACATTGATAAGCTTGAGCTGGGTGATACTGATAACTGCCAGCTGTGTCCCCCGTCCGACGAGGAACCGATATGCTCTACCCGTGAGGGAAACAATACTTCCTTCTTTTTCTTCTATCGCGAATACCACACCCGCCTCGGTATTCGCTTTCCTTTACCGACTTCCAAATCTCGGTCCTGAACTACCTCCGTCTGGCCCCCTCTCAACTCCATCCTAACGGGTGGGGCTTCATGCTAGCCTTCGAGAAACTTTGTAAATCCTTTCCAGAGTCCCTTCCTTGTTCCGCCACGGTTTTCTTTTACTTCTTTGTCCCCTTTACGCCGAGTTCTGGAAAAAAACTCTTCGGACTTAAAAGGTCTGACTTCTATCCGGGGAGTCCCTGGTAGGAAACTTTTTCACGCCTATTCCGATTCTTTTAAGCACTTCAAAAATTCTTTCTTCAAGGTTGCTTCCAAATCCGGTGAGCAACCGTGGTTCCTTTTATGGCCAGAATCCAAAGAGGTGGAGTGGAAATTCCCTCTTTACTGGACTTACAACCACCACAATAATGTTTCGTCTAGTTATCAGGTGGACCCTGACAATCTTTCCCCTGAGGACGTCATTAATGTCACTCAGCTGGCGTCGTACATCTTGCGCCATGGAGTGCGGACCGTTGCTTCCATTCTCTCAGCCCGTCCCGCCGAGCTTCATCTGACTCCACGTATATAAATTTTTGTTGACTATGTTACTCCTTTTTTAGACAAGTCTTTTATTTTGGATGGTTTTGCTAATGATAGCTTGATTTCTTTTATGCAGCCCACGCGATGGAGCCTCTGCCTCGTTATCTTACTCACGCGACTCAAGGTCAGAAGGCGACCCAGGGTCAAAAGAAGAGGTCGGTCCCGGAGCCCCGTAGATCCCGAACGGTGGCGGATGCCTTGGCAAAGGCAAAAAGGGTGAAAGAAAGCCCTCCTGTATCGACGGATGTCCCCCCATCTGGACCTTCTGCCAGTTCTGTGCCTTTTGGGTCTACTTCGCCTCCCGTTGTATCGAAGACTGCTCTAGAGCCTTCGCCTCTAACTCTACCTCCTCCTCCACCGTTGCCGAAGCTTCCTCGCGGGCTTACTTGGAGTAAAGGGCGGACTGATGAATTGGCGGTCTCTCTCCTTCCACCTCGACGTTACACTAATGTTGTTCCTCTTACTGAGGTTGATGAGGCCGAGCTTTGGAGCATCCAGAAGGATACTCTCAAGTCTGCCGGGATGGTGCAGGCGTTCGAGATTGTAAAAAGAAATTATGTGAACGCTAGTGCTGCTCTGACCAAGGTTCAGGAGGAGAGGGACCACGCTGTGGCAGCCAAGAAGAAATCCGAGGAGGCTCTTTAGGAAGCTGAGCAGGAGAAAAAGAAAGCCGAGGATGCTCTGCCAGGGATGGAAGCTGAGAAGGGTAAGCTCGCAGAGGAGCTCCTGATGACTCGAGAAGCTCTTGACCAAGCTAATCAAGAGCTGGTCAAGCTACAAAAGGCCCATGCGCAGGACATCGAGGCCCTTCGGGTACTGCAATCTCAACGTGGGGTCCTTGCGGACGAGTTGGAGGAGACCAGGGCGGCCCTTACAGAGTCTCGAAGGCTTTTGCCGATTGCTCCGATACTGTTCAGGAAACGGCTAAGGATGCCTTCACAATGGCCCTGGCTCAAATTCGCCATTTGAACCCTGACGTTACACTTAACATTGAGGGATTTCACCATCTGGCATATATACAAGGCAACCACCTCGTCCCCCCTCCTGCTTCTCCCGAAATGACTTCGGCGTCGCTTCTTGATGATGGAGATCAACCGGGTGATGGGAGGTGCACTCTTCAGCCCGCCGTCCTAACAAAGGAACCTTCCAACCCACCTGCTCCGGATGCTTAATTTTTCGTTTTTCTTTTATCATCTTTGGACGTTAATGCCCTTTTTTGTAATTGTTGAATGTTGCCGCTATGGTTCGGCTTGTTAATTTATATAAATTAACTTGTTCCATTTGATTGAGCATCGTTTAAAATGCTAACCTTAATTGACCGGGCCAGGGTCGTTATAATGCAGATCTGCGTTTTATCGTCCAGACTTGCCATCTGGGGAAGTTTGGTAGGGTTTTCTTAGTTAACCACATCGGGTGTTTATTTAACGCACTACTGAGTTCCGGCTTCCTTGTCCGGGTTCAATCACCAAGATAAGGGCAAAATGTCACATGTTTGGCCGAGTTATCCTAACTCCAAGCCAAACATTTGGGCCTGATCAGGGTCAGTTATGACAATTCATCTTCTTATCAAGGAGCGAGCGTTAACGCGTCAATTTTGTGAAGACCTTTACAGGTGGGTTCACAGTGCTCGAAACCAAGGCACATCGGCCCTAGTGTCAGCCATCTAGATGTGTCAATATAAACCGGGTTCTTGGACCGCGGTGTAACCAGGTGTATGGACCTTGGTGTCACAAACTTAAGTTATAAACAGTACGTACTTGAAATAAGAACTCCGATGCGGGTTCCTTCCTTAAGATAAAACTTCAAAGAGTTGATGGAGTTAAACAAAAATAACCGAATATAAACGACACAAATTTAAATAAAGAAAGCTAAAACAAGTTCCATTGTGGGCGTCTTCCGAACCGAGGTCTAGCTATGGTAGACCCTCAGCTTATTGGCATTCCAGGTTCTTTTGATGGGCTTCCTTCCTAGGGTTTCCAGTATGTACGCCCCATTGCTAAGCTTTTCTTTGACACGGTACGGACCTTCCCATTCGCCGCCGCGCCTTGCCCCGTCTCGGCGTTTTTGTTTCCGATGTCCGCGCGTCGAAGTACTAGGTTGCCCCTATTGAAAGAACGGGGTCTTACTTTCCGATTATACTTTGCCGCGATGAGTTGCTTGGCCGCCAGTTCCTTACAATGCGCCCTGACTCTGATCTCATCAATCAAATCCAGTTCGGTCCTTAAGGCATCCTCGTTCGATTCCTCTCCTTCCCGCATTACTTTGGCCACCCTCCAAGATGGAAGCCCTATCTCCACCGGATCATCGCCGCATCCATAAGTCAACCTGAAAGGGGTTTCCTGGGTCGAGGTCTGCACGCTGGTCCTATATCCCCAAAGTACGCTGTAGAGCTGTTCGACCCAGTTGGATTCTGCGTCGTGCATCCGCTTCTTTAGGCCGTCTAAGACGACTTTGTTGGCGGCTTCGGCCTGGCCGTTTGACTGTGGATGTTCTACTGAGGCGAAGTGTTGTACAATATCCAGATCCGAGACCATGGTCTGGAATCCTTTGTCTAGAAATTGGGTCCCGTTATCCGTGACTATTTCAGCCGGAATTCGAATTCGAATCGGGAGACAATATTGTGTCGAAAAAACCTTTGAATTCGTGCCGAGGTAATAGAGGTTAACGGCTCGGCTTCGATCCATTTAGTAAAATAATCTACCGCCACGATGAGCCACCTAAATGTGCCCGGGGCTGCCTTAAATGGCCCTAAGAGATCCATTCCCCATTTATAAAAGGGCCACGGGGCCGAGATGCCGCTTAATTTGGACGGCGGAGGCCATATAATCTTGGCATGTTTCTGGCAACTCTCGCACCTTTTGACTGTTTCCATGGCGTCCATCTTCATTGTCGGCCAATAGAATCTGGACCGCAAAGCTTTTCTGGCAAGGGCCTTGCCTCCCATGTGATGGCCATTCACACCGTGATGTATTTCGGCCAACACATATATGGCCTTGGATGAATCCACACATCTCATCATCGGAGAGTGTAAACCTTCCTAGAGTTGGTCATCGATCATTGTGTAGACGGCCGCTTCCCGTATTAACTTTTTTGCCTCGACGAATCCGTCGGTATAATTCCTCTTTCAAGGTAATCTTCAATTAGTCTCCTCCATCGATACGTAGTAGCCGATATTGTCGGGACACAACTCGGCTCGGCCAAATCTTGTTGGACGATGGTTCGGAAACTTCCCGGCCCTTGGTACTGGCGAGTTTCGATAGGACGTCGGCGCGGCTATTTTCTTCTCTTGGGATGTGGGTGACTATAACCTCATCGAAGTCGGAGATCACCTCTTTTGCTTTATTGAGATACTTAGCCAGTAACGGGCCTTTCGTCTGATAAGTGCCTTCTATCTATGCGGCTACGAGCTGCGAGTCGGTGAAAACCCTTACTCTCTGTGCTCCATTTTCTTTGGCTTGCACTAATCCGGCCCAAGAGCTTCATATTCGGCCCGGTTATTTGAGGTCGGGAACTTCGGTTGGAGGGAATGTTCAATAGCAATACCTTCTGGGCTCTCAACTATGATTCCAGCTCCACTTCCCTTTGCATTCGAAGAACCATCCACGTATACCTTCCATACTTTGTTTTGAACGCCCTCGGCTCTGCCCGTTGTGGTGAGTTCCCTGACGAAATCTGCTAATGCTTGGGATTTGATTGCATGTCGGGCCTCGTAGGAGATGTCGAATTCGATAGCCGGACGGCCCAACTAGTCATCCTCCCCGCCAAGTCCGGGGTTTGTGTAAGATCTCGCGGAGCGGTTGGCTAGTCCGGACAATAATAAGATGCCCCCGGAAGTAAGGTCTCGCCTTCTTGCCGAGATAAGCGTGGCAAAGCCACTTTTTCTAGCTTCGATATCTCAATTCCGAGCCCCGTAACGCCCATCGACAAAATAAACCGGGACCGACCGGCCTCGGTTTCTCTTACTAAGGCCGCACTCACTGCTTCTTCTCCCACAGATAAATATAAGAACAACGACTCACCCGGATCGGGTTTTGATAGAACTGGTGGGGTTGCGAGACAGAGTTTGATCTTTTCAAACACCGCCTTGAATTCTGTGTTCCATCCTACTTGTGTTTCCTTCTTTAGCAACCGGAAGAATGGGAGCGCGTTCTCGGCTGATCTTGGTAGAAACCTGGTTAGCGCAGCCAGTCGGCCAGTGAGCTGTTGCACTTCCTTCTTCGTCCTCGGCGGCTGCATATCGAGGACGGCCTTGCATTTATCCGGATTGGCCTCAATTCCTCGGTTTGTCAACATAAAACCCAAGAACTTGCCGGCCGGGACTCCGAATGCTCATTTGGCCGGGTTCAATCGAATCTGAAACCTTCTCAACTTATCAAATGTCTGCTCTAGATCACGGACATGGTTTTGTGGGTTGGTTGTCTTCACAATCATATAATCGATGTAGACCTCAATGTTTCGTCCAATCTGATCGGCGAATACCTTGTTCATCATCCGTTGATAAGTTGCCCCGGCATTTTTTAGACCGAAGGGCATCACGTTGTAGCAGTAATTGGCCTTGTCAATCATGAAAGCTGTCTTCTCTTGATCACTCGGATGCATGTGTATTTGATTGTACCTGGAGTAAGCGTCCATGAAAGATAACAATTGAAAGCCCGACGAGTTGTCGACCAGTTGATCGATGTTAGGCATCGGGTATGAATCTTTTGGGCAGGCTTTATTCAAATTAGTATAATCCGTGCATACTCTCCACTTTCCGCTTGGCTTTTTTACCATAACTACGTTAGAAAGCCACGTAGTATATTGTATTTCCCCGATGAACCCGGCCTCCAAGAGCTCCTCTATGTGCTGCTCCAACGCCTTTCGCCTGTCGGCCCCGATATTTCTCTTTTTCTGTGCTACCGGTTTAGACCCCGGCTGGATGGCCAGCCTATGACAACAAAAGCCAGGATCGATACCTGGGACCTCGGATGACGTCCATGCGAATACATCTTGGTTCTGTCTTAAGAATTTGACAACCTATCTTTTAAATCCTGATCCATTGCCCCTCCGATCTTCGTTGTTTTGGCTGGATTTCCTTCGAGGATTAGCTCTTCCAATTCACCTTCTGGTTCTAGACGTGGGATTTCCGGCTCGTCCCTAAGGTCGAGCTCTACCATGCTGATGGGTCATCCGTCTCTTCTCTGATTTTTGGGATTCTGGATTTGTTCGCCTCTTGGGATCTGGGGTGGGGACGACGGTCCCCCTTCTCCAAATCGGATTGTCTCGAAATAACATTGACGAGATTCCTTCTGATCTCCCTTAACAACCAAGACCTTATTCTTGTTGTTTATCATCTTCAACCTCTGGTGCTTCGTGGATACTACCATATCCCAACTATGAATGGTCGGCCGGCCGAGTATGACGTTGTATGGCGAGGGGAACTCAGTGACTATGAATCTTACCCGTTCGGATTTGAACGCCTCCCTGGTTCCCAAGGTCAGTCTTAGGTCGATATATCCTTTGGGAGGTGAATGTTCCCCGTTGAAACCTATAAGGGTTGTTTTGCACGGCTTTAAATCTTCTACATCCATATTCATTCTTTTATAAGCATCACAGCTAATAATGTCTGCCGAGCTCCCTGCATCGACAAATACCCTTTTCACCGAGCATTGGGCCACGGTTGCTGTAATAACCAATCCATCCCGGTGTCCTGGCACCACGTCTTTTAGTTCTTCAGTGGTGAAGACTAATGGGGGCGGTGTCGGTTTCGTTGGATCGTCTTTGAACTTTGGGGTATTCCCGACGTAAAGTACTTCCCTTAAATATTTCTTGCGCCGGGCCGACCGTGTCCCCTCCCCCCGCCAAAACCTCCACTGACTACGTTACAGTGGAATTGGGCTTCCAGGTATTCATCTTCCTCGTCGACCGGCCTCCGACGCTTCTCATCTTTCTTCATGCTTTTGTCTGGACTCCTGCTTCGGCCTCCCTGCTTTCGTTTGGGACCTTTACACCCTTGAGTTTGTATTAGGTATTGGCGTAGCTTGCCTTCTCTGATGAATCATTCTATGGCATCTCTAAGTTCAAAGCATTGATCCGTATTGTGCCCCGGTCCATCATGAAACTCGCAAAACTTGGACTGATCGGTCGCGAATCGAACTCTGGGAGGACGAGGTCTATTCAATCTCTTCATCTCGGTCTGAGCCACCTCCTTCCAAATCTGGGAACGGGGGGCGTTTAAAGGGGTATATCGTTCATATCGTCCTTTTGCCTCAAGTCGTCCTTCCTGATTGGGTCCATCTCGGTTCCAGGTTCGTTGGGGGGCTTCTCCCCTCGGCCTACGCGGTTGGCGTTTCTGCTCTGGTGATATATTTCCTCGTTTCTCTGCTCCGCCGAGTTAGCTATCTCCATCTGTTCTACGTCTAAGTATTGCTTCGCTCGGGTGTGGAATTCAGTGAGCGTGTGGACTTGATTCTTGAAGATATTCTTAGCCAATCGGGACGAGGGGTCCAAGCCATCTACTATGCAGTGTACATGGACGTCATCAGGTAGCGAGCGAACTTGCAATGCTACTTCTTTGAATCGGTCTAGGTATTTCTGGAGGGTCTCCCCCTTTCTCTACTTGATTTTGCTCAACGTGAATTGAGACTTCGGTTGCTTTTTACTAGTCGTGAAATTCAACTCGAATTTCCGACCGAGTTCTTCAAAGTTGTGGATTGAGTCGGTAGGTAAGGTATGAAACCACCTCTGGGCCGGTTCGGTAAGCGTTGCAACAAAGATTCTTGATATGACCGGTCCCTTAATTAAACGGACAAACATTCCGAGCTCGAATGTGTCGAGATGGGTACGTGGGTCTTGGGTCCCATCGTATTTAGGGAGATGTGTCAAATCCAGCTTCCTTGGATATGGGGCAATGGCAATTTCTTCATAAAAGGGGCCTCGGTTGAGGTCGGTCAAATATTTCATCTTATATTCTTCAGGGGACCCCCGAGACCGGGGTTCCTTCCTCCTACCGTGTTCTCGGTCTTGCGTGATCTTTTCTAGGCGTAACCTTTTTGCTTCTGACGCTGAAGGACGAGTCCGAGCTGAACCTGTCCCATGAGAAACTCGGCTGGTATCCCGGCGTCCATGCCTCGGATGTTTACCAGGGGACTGACTGCTTGTCTTGGTAGATTCCCTTTCCTGGCTTTCCCGCGGGTCTCCTCGCTCTCGGTTTCCGACTATCGACTCGAGTTTGTTAAACCGGTCCTCCACCATCTGCTGCATAATTCTGAGGTCTTCTTGGCCCTGGAGGTTGGCGCGATTCTCATTGTTTTCGACGCGTCTCAAAATTGACTCCTGTGTTTTCTGCAGGAGGACGACGTCGGTTTCTGGACCGAAGCCGGCGTCGTTGTTACATTATGGTTTTTTTGACCTATCGGAGGGGAGGAGGCCGTATCTGAGACGTTCCCCTCCTGGACTTCCACTGGTGGCTGTTGAGCCTGATTCTTTCCAGTAGCCTCAACCTGTTGTGGATTTGCGGGTTGAGTGTTCCGACTGCAACTTCTCGTGTTTGCCATCGATGGTCACGGGGATTGAAATTTACAGTCCCCACGGTCGGCGCCAATGTTCTCGGTATGGAACTGGATGTCAGCCCGTTGGGCTAGTGCTTTGATCTTGGATCGGATGACCGCCGGATCGTCTATGGAAGAGATATCCGGGAAGGGTCGGGATCACTGGACACTATAGGCTATCCGCCACAAAAGGGGGGATGGGGGATGTGTTCAGTGGGGATCGTGCGCAGTGATGCTTAAAGTAAATAGGGTAAAGTTAGAACATGTGCACCTTAGCGTCATGCCCATGTATATATAGGGCGGCTTTGATATCTAACCGCGTGATCTATCATATCTTATTGATATTGGATATGATAGATTCTCCTGGATTGTAGGTGTTCCCCGCCATATGATATGACTAGCATTGGGCCGTCCACACATATGGGCCGTCTATCTGGCCGGACCGTAACAATAGGGAAAAACACTTCTCATGTTGTAGGAGAAGTGTTTTCTCATGTTATACACACATGAAATGGTGGGACCCATATATATATATATAATTAGCATTATATATATATATGTGGGTCCCACCATTTCATGTGTGTGTAGAATCTTCTTCTTCTCATGCAACATGAGAAGTTTAAACCCCATATATATATATATATATATATATATTGATATAAATTAAAACCAATTGTGTTTTCTTACGGTCTAAATAATATTTTCTAAACCGATTATAATTTAATGCGATCTCGATGAGTATTAAATATTATGAAAGCTTAAAAATTTAAATTCTTTTTAGACCGGTCTCTAATGTATCTAGTTTAAACATCCTTTTAGAGACCGTCGTCCTTTTACATCCGATCTTAAACCGGTTTTAAAACATTTCAGAATTTCTTTAGCTTCCAAAGTAAATTCCCCAACGCGTCTCTTCGAAAACTAAAACCGTCCACTTTAGTAAATGTACTATTCAACCGTTATATATATTTAAACTTCTCCAATCATTTGGTTTCTTTAAAATTTTCTTTTATTTTGTTTGCTCGAAAATGGTACTTTCATTACTAGATAAAGATAGAGCATAACAACAGATACCCAATAACAGGTTCTACCGAAACAGCAACAATAATAACCAACTAGAAAAGAAGAGACGCTGCAACAGCTGCAGGACAAAGGAAAAAACCCAGAGAAAACAGCTAAAGCTAAGAACACAGAAAACAGGAAAGCAATACAAACAAAGGAAATTAGCCAGCCACCAATTCTCTATTTCCTTTCTTTTAAGCTCACTCTTTTCTCCTTTGAATAAATGTTATCGCGAGATGTATAAGAGTTCTATTAGTTTGTTCTCTATTTCCTTTCCGTTTGTGTCGCTTTCAATGAGGGGCGTTCTTGACCAATTCCATGCAAGAGTGGAAGGCATGGGAATTGCAAGAATTGTCACTCAGCTGCACGCTATCAGCAAGAAGTTGAATATTGTATTTGATGTCAATGATGTCGAGTATAATATTTCTTCTGACCCTTTTGTTTGTTATATAAAATGATATATGACTGGATCTAAACTCAGATTTAAAAGTTAATTTCAACATGTCTTTGTGCGTTGTTTAAAGAACAGTTAAAATTAATTAAAAGTTATAAATATATAGAAAATATACATTTTTCCTTAAATATGCCTTTATTTATAAAAAAAGTGTGAGAGAGAGAGAGAGTAATAATGAGAAAAAATGAAGAGAATCTATGGGAGAAGATGATCTGAGAGAATAAAAGGAATGAGACATAATAAATGGAATGAGTTAACATTTTAATTAATTTTATATACAAATTTAGTTGTGGGTAAAATGGGTTAAAAATGCATGTATTAGTCTGACAAACTTAGAGATGACCTATAAAACGGGATAAACGTATTCAAAGGTTGGAACCTTATAAACATGGATGGAGCCTGGAGGGAGTATATTGCCATCGGTAACATCAACTTTGTAAAGGGTTCTATGTTTACAACCAAGAAAAATGATTTTATATTTAAGATAGGAGAGTTAATGTCAATGTCACCATTAATACAACCGAAAAATTGGGTTGGACCTGCAAATTCAGGTTGGCTGCATGCCATCCGTCAAGGTGTGTGTTGTGAACCCGCACCACGCAATTTATAAATTTAAACATTTAAAAGTACTACCTCTTGTTCTAATTATAAGATATAGTTGACTTTGTTTGGAGAGATTAAAGAAGCTAAATAAGTTACTTAATCATTTTATATATTGTGTATCTTTGGATTATATATTAGTTTATTAGTCAAACTAATTAATTTGAAGAAAAAAATAAAAATAAAAATACTCTAAAGTAATTTAATTAGCTTCCTTAATTTCTCCAAAAAATTTAACTATGTCTTATATTTAGAATCGGATGGAGTAATTTTTTAATCATGATTTATAATATTAAGAGGAGATTTATCTCAATTGTGTGAATAAACACTTTTTGGGTGTCCAAAAATAATCTCAAACAAGCATTTAAGACTTCGTATCAGGATAAACTTTTCTCTCTATTTTCCATTAGGGGGATAACTAATAAAAACTAATTCAATTGTCGAGAAAACATTAATAATCGAAAAAATGAATTAAAAGAGAAAATGGGAAAAATGAAAGAAGTGAGACAATTTTTTTTTTGTTTTTTTTAAAAAACAAATTTGTGATCATTGGATGCCCTGGGGATTCTTTTTTTTTTTTTTTTTGATAATAATGCCCTGGGGATTCTTGACAATGGAATGGGACCAAAAAAGAGCTTATGGGTTTGAGTGCTCACTCACCCAGATGGCTTATGGCCTTCCGATTCCGTGTCTTGTGCCAAAACACAAGACCCACAATACAAAGGGGGTTAATTAATTTTTGGATTATTACTATGAACTAGTACCATAGTACAATTGTTTATTTTATTTTAAGGAATATTTAATTATGATTAATCACTTAATTGCCCGACAACTACCAAATTGGACTCCATAACTATCAAAACTAACGGGATTTTTTGTCCCCTTCCCAAGCCTTGGTATTGGTCTTTGTGCTAGTGCCTCTCGAGAATTTAATTTCCCTTTTTAAATAATATTATTGCTTCCTTCTGTAGTTCTGTACCTAGTTAAGAACATCCCCTCCTGTTTCTTACAATTATTTTTAATTATTATTTTTTAAATATTTTATAATCTTAATTTTTAAAATTTTAACTTATCAGTAAATTAGTAATTTTTGTTTTATTGGACGATAATGGAGGTGATACTTGATAAATGACCTTTTCATGGTTAGTGTCTCTGTTACATACTGGTTTATATTGACATGTTTTCATTTCACTACTGTTGCAGGCTATTGTATCCTTTTTATTCTTTCAGGTGTTGGGTTTTTTTTTTTTTTTTTTTTTTTTTTTTTTTTTTTTTTTTTTTTTTTTAAAGCTTGTACTGTTTTAAACAATTCATTTAAATAATTTTACATCATAAAATTATTAAAGAAGAAAATACACATTGAAGTCAATAATTTATAGTTTATAATTTTAATTGTAAAAAGGAGTAAAATTGAAGCAGCTCAATTATCAAGAAAGTTATAAAATCGTTCAACAAAAACAAATGAAAATTACAAAATTATGATTATCAATAAAAAATAATTTAAATATAATAATTAAGATTGTCTTTTGTTTTTGTTTTCTGATTTTGTTTTGTTGCACTACTTTAGTCCTTATCATTAGTATACTTGTAGAAATTTTTTGGTCTTATTTATCAATCAACTTAGATGTTATTAATGAGTTTTTTTTTTTTTTAATTTTACCCTTATCTAATTCTCATTGAAAAGGGATAAAAAGAAGAGATATGAGAATGATTTGTAAATGTAGAGAGAGAATATCTTAATAAGGGCAAGCTTAATTTTTTTTTTTTTTGTCAATTTAAAATATATTTAATGAATTAGCTATCATTTCTTAGCATGTAGGAATTAGTTAAAATGGACTTAATAAGGACCGGAGTCATACCACTTGGATCATTATTATAAATCCATTTGTAGAAAAAAAAAATTGATCCTAAGTATTAGTCCACTTAGAGGTTACTATTAATGTTTGTTTTCCATTTTTACCCTTATTTAATTCTTGTTGGAAAGATATAAATAAGAGAGAGATGTGATCATGTGAGAATGATTTAAAAATATAGGGTGATAAAATTTTGGGGTCTATTTGGTATGATGGATTTGGATATGAGGAGAGGGATTTTTATGAGTTGGATTTAACAAAATTAGAGAAGTGGGATTACAAAGTTTTAATATACAGAAGATGTAAGATAAAAGGTAACAAAAAAAAAAAAAAAATTTAATTAAAATCTTTTAATCACATTTCTCTTATTTTTTTAAATCCAACTTAAAAATATTCTTTCCTCCGCTCATACCAAACAAGACATAAATAAAAGTAAATTTGAAAAATTTATTTAGTGAGTTAACTATATGTTTTAAATATTTGAGAATTAGTTGAAATTGATTTATAATAAAGATTACAGTGGTATGCATTACAAATAAAAAACATTTTAATTTCAAGTCACTGGGTCAGATCAGGTGTTGATGAATATGTCAATCCTAAAAGATATACTATTTGGAGTGGTTTTTTTTTTTTTTTTGGCTCCAAGGAGTGGCATTATTCAAGATGAGCACGATGACTAGCTCAAGGATCCTAACACCACTTCTAAGCTTTTGAGTATATCTTAGATGTCTTACCTATCAAATATATATATCTTAAATGTCTTACATTTTGTTGAGATGAGAGATATAGAAAAGTCAACATCTTCCGTGATTCTGTGGAGGCTCCCTCAACCTTATTCAAAAGGACTCTTCGTCTAATTATCAGTTTACAATGCTATCAAAAGACATTTGATCATGCAAGATTCAACCATTATCTTTTACTTTACTTTTAGGGAAGCTAAAAAATGCGTTGATGGGTTGGTTTACTATACTCATTTCGTAGATATTATTTTGGACCAGGCTTCTCTCATTTTTCAAAGCCATCCGCTGCTGTCCACTGCGGCTTATACGTCGACGGGTTGGTTTACTATACTCATTTCGTAGATATTATTTTGGACCAGGCTTCTCTCATTTTTCAAAGCCATTCGCTGCTGTCCACTGCGGCTTATACGTCGACGTATAAGCCGTAGCGGACGCAATGATCCTTTATTCGCCTGATTTTTTTAAAAAAAGAAAAAGAAAAAAGGACCATTGCTTTCGCTACAGCTTATACGTCGACGTATAAGCCGTAGCGGATGCAGTGGACAGAGTCCGCAAAAGGACCTAAGCCGGTTCCTATTATTTTATCCATCTTTGAGTTGTGGAGATATTTTAATTACCAATTACCGTATTATGAAGGTTGGTTGGTTGAGTTAAAGTTTTCAAAATGTAAATTTTAAAATTCGCTTTACTCTCAAAATCGAGATTAAAGAGGATTATATTGGTGCAATCTTTTCAAGAAAAAAAAAAAGAGTTAAGGTGCAAATTTAGTAACAAACTATTTTCCTGTGAGCATCCAACACAACTAACTATTTTTTGGTGCAAAAGTAGACATAATCAACTTTTTTAGAGCATATATAGTAACATCGTTAACCCTAATTAACTTCCGTTACTTTTTTCATTGTGGGTTCCATTAGTCTTCTCATTCTCTATTATTTTAATATTCTTATAAATATGTCTTTTTCTAATGGGAAAATATCACTTAGACCCTATGGAAACAATTTTATTTCAATCAACTCCTAAAAGATTATGAAATTTCACTGCACCCCTTAAGTTAAAATCAAATTAAGTTTTGTTAGTGAAAAGATAATAAAGCCCATACTTTTTTTCCCCCTTCATATATAAGAATATTTACAAGACAAATAAAGGTATTCACAAGATAAATAAGACATTTACAAGAAAAATATAGTGATTTAGATGAATTTCAAGAGTTAAAAATTTTTTTACTAGACAAATATGGACATGTACAAGACAAATATGTTAATGATAAAAAATTATATCAATGAAAAAACAATAATGCCCTTACTTTATTTTTTTCATAAGAGCATTTACATGACAATTAAGGGTATTCATAAGACAAATAAAGGTATCTATAAAACAAATAAAAGGGATTTAAATGAATCCAAGGAGTTAAAAAATATTTTACAAGACAAATATGTGCATCACCAACAAATTTTAACTCCCTAGATTCTTTTAAATCACTTTATTTGTCATGTAAATAAATACCCTTATGAAAAAAATATGGTAAGGGCATTATTGTCATTTTACTAACTAAACTTAATTTCATTTTGATCTATGGGGTATAGTGAAATTTCAGAATCTTTTAGAAATTGACTGAAATAAAATTGCTTCTATAGGGTTCAAGTGATATTTTTTCATTAAAAAAAGACACATATCTCTAAAAATATATTAACATAATAGAGAGTGAGAAGACTTGTGGAATCCATAATACAAAATGTAACCGAAGCTAACGGAATTAATAGCTTTGTTATATGTGCTTCTAAAAATTGATTATGACTACTTTTATCCCCATAAATAGTTAGTTATGTTGGATGCCCATAAAGAGATAATTTGTTGCTACATTAGCCCATAAAGAGATAATTTGTTGCTAAATTTACACTTTAGGCCCCCCAAAAAAAACTAAGATGTTTTAATTCTCATTGGTATTTTCTTTACACCTTAACCCCCCAAAAAACTAAGATGTTTTAATTGTCATTGGTATTTTCTTCCTGCACCTAATTTATTGCCATTGCCCTAGCCAAATAAGGCCAAGAGGTTGTAGCTCGAAAAGCACCCATACCTTTTGAAAAAGGGTGAGTGTGGGTTCTACCTCCGATGCGGTATAAAGAGGGCATGAGTGTTGGCAAATAAATAAATTAATTTAATAGTATTGATAATAAAACAAATAGACAATTATAATGAACCGGAGGGAGTATTTGATAGCATTGATAATAAAACAATTATGATGAAATTTTAAAAAATAAGGCTTAGAAAGATGACATTGTAATTATTTTTATTGTAATATACTCCCTCCGGTCCTAATTATATGAACACTTTTGTAGTAGCAAATTGTACTACAAAAGTGTTCTTGTAATTAGAACAGGAGGTAGTACTTTTTTTAATTAAAATATATGTACTTGAACTTATTGGGTGCCCACCCTTTATTGCAATTTAGGTGTAGCTGCATTTCTAATAGCACTTAGCCTTACTTTTCTAAATGACAGGTTTATAAAATAATTGCCTTTCTTATTACATCATCAGTATTCACTTGATTTCATGCATATTTTTTTGATATTTTTTTTTCTTGTTTATATTCTTTTATTTTTTAATGCATTTAAAACTTTCTTTTAATTTTTTTTTTTGGGGGTAGCGCCCTCGAATCCCCTGCCAATGGTGCATTTCTTCAGTAATTTTCTGGATCCGCCACTAGGTGTATGGGGGAACCAGTTTCCCTACCTATCCCAAGATAGGTAGGGAAAGCTCTTCCAAATCTGACGGTCTAGATTTAATTTTTTTAACTCGTTAATTTTTAAATGGAAAAATCATTTTTTGAAAATATGTTAGTTAAAAAATTATCTTTATTTTAGATTCTCTATCCATTAAAATAACTATTTTAAAAAAAAAAAAAAAATAAAATAAATAAATCTGACCATTCAAATCATATTTGGACGGTCCAGATGTGAAGAGCTCTCCCTACCTATCGATAGGTATAGGGAAATTGGTTCCGTGTATGGGTGGTTGATTGTGGGAGGTATGACAATGACATTGGGCTTATTGATGACTAAGATTTGTTCTGCGTTTTTGACGTCTAAAGGCCTCTCCTTCACCAATCAGCGGTTGCCGGCGGGGGTGGGGTTACTTTTTTTTTAAAAAAAAAAAAAAAAAATTTTGTGAGAGGCATTTGTGTCATTTCATTTTAATTTCACAAAAGATAAATGAAGCACAAACATGTTATAGGGTCTTTGAAATTGGAATCACCTATCGGTCATTTATCATTTCCAAAAGTCTTTATCTATCTTTTCCCTCAACTAAATATGACACATGTACATTTCAATTATAATTTAAAAGGTTATGGTGCAAAAATATACCATTTTTTTTCAAAAGTGCATCTAATACTAAATTTTTTTTTTTAATGTGTAAAAATGACTACTTAGTTACAAAAATGGGGCAATAGTCATAAATTCTATTAAATATAGATGATATCCGTTAGAGTAAAGTTAACTCCGTCATCTACATTTAATGTAATTTGTGACTTTTTCCTATTTCTATAACCACATAGTCATTTTTACACATAAAAAAAGTATTTGTACACTTGTTTTAAAAACCTATTAAATACCCTAATTTAAACAAAGTGTGTGTGAATAGTGGAAAGCTGAAACAGTGGGGTGCGTGGGCATCCTCCCCAGTGCTTTTGATACTATCAAGGCCACACGGTTGGGTTGGCCACTTTGGTGCCATCCCTCCCTCCCTCTAAATAAATTAGTCACTGTAACTTGTTAAGTTTTAGAACCTCAATAACACAAATTATTACATTGAATTTTTTTTAAGAGTTATTTTAATACTCCTCTAGGCCTTTTTGTAAAAAACTTTCTCTTTCATAAGCCGGATTCTTAATATACGACTATGATCTTATTTACAAGTTTATTTTGACTAAAAATTTTGGTCTTTATTATAAGTTCAATTTCAGAGTAATAAATGTGTTTGTTATTCTTTTGCCCCTATTAATTATAATAAACAAAAAGAAATTATTCATGTTGACTTTTGGAACGAATCATAGATAAGGAAAAATTAGAAATTTAGCTCATAATTAATAAGTTAACTAATTCTCATTGATACGTGATATTTAATTAGTCCGGACTTATAAATAGGACCATAGTGGTAAGCAAGAAAAAATAGAAATTTAACCCATAATTAATAAGTTAACTAACTTTCATTGGTACGTAATATTTAGTTAATCTGGACTTATAAATAGAACCATAATAATAAAAAACTTTTTTTGTGTGTCTCAAACTTTAAACTACATTTTTCTTTTATACCCATATTAAATATATAACTATATATTAAGTATTAATTATCCTCCATTCATCACTAATTCTCTTTCATTCTATCATTTATTATTTATTCTCTCTCATATTTTCTAGTCATTCTATCACATATACTTATTATTTATTACTAATTCTCTCTCTCATACTCTTTTTTATAAATATGGATATATTTTAAAAATATTAATATTTTTTACACATTTATTATCTTTAACTAATGCTAACTCGTCGATTGTTTTGTGTAATAAAAAAAAGTTTCTTATAAAAAAAATACAAATACAATAACAGAAATAATTTAGCAAAAAATTCTACTTAATTCCTTTTAACTTTTAAGTTCATTTTTATACTTTTGATAATAATTTTAGAATTTCATATTTTTAAAACAAAGGTAGTCATGGGTAATTTTGTAAATAACCCAATTTCATTGTTTATTTTATTTATGGCTTTTGCCACCCTTGGAAGTGGAACCACCGTTTGTGTGTACGGATGGTTTAATTTCTCTGTCTTGGGTTTCTCCCAGATTTATTTACCCCTGAAATTCCTTCAGACAAAACTGCCCCTAGAGATTTCATCATGTTATTATCAACTTGAGATTCATCTGCCAATCAACATGTAGCCATGGCATGGATGCTCTTCTATAACCCCGAGGGTGCAAGTTCAATCCGTTTTTAACTTTAAGGTAGCTTTTAGAGAATACGACTCTGGTACTATTTAGAAGTTTGTTTTAACTAAATCACACATACCAATGATATGTAGTTAATTTATTGATTATGAGATAATTTTTAACTTTGTCCTAATTTATAAATGAGTATTTTTCAACTCTTTCTTCTCTCTATATTTTTATTGGTACAATTAATATGGATAAAATTATTACAATATCATTTACTACCCTGAAATTAAACTTATAAATATGACCAAATTTTGTGATCAAAATGGACTTATAAATAGGATCAGAGTGATAGTTTTTATAATTTATGAGATAAATATGTGAAATGAGTTTTATCTCGATTTACGAAAAATGGTTTCACAATTTCAGAGTTAGCCAAACACTCACTCAGTTTATATTAAGATTCACTTATAACTACCTTATTATAAGAATTAAAGAGAGGTAGTTGAATAATTAACTTTATTTGAAAATAAAACATTTGTTTAACTCTGTAAAGAGAAACACTATATTAGACTTCAATTTCAAGTCGTAAAGGTAATATTTTAAAAAAGCTCATTTGTGATTTATTAAGTGATTTATATTATGGTCAATAATATAAGGGGCCTTGTATTTAGGAATTGAGGGAGGGAGTATACAATATGTTTTAAATATAAAATTTTGTTACCTAATGCTTGCACACCTATCAAAAAGAATAATTAATTTGTTAAGATTTTAATTTTGATTAACTTTATCTTTATTTAGATGCATGTCAAATGGATCATATTAATGAATAGACTTAAATAATTTTAATATCTTTTATGAGATTTTTTTTTGGGGGGGGTTATTACCCTTAAAAATTCAGTATATATTGAACTATGAGACTTTTAATAAACAGGGCTTATATTTAAAATAGAGGCAGTAGAAAAATAAAACTTTAAAATAGAAAGCAATGGAGAAATAACACTTGACTGCACATAAAAATTACTCCATATAATGAAAAAATAGAAATTGTTATGGATTAATATATGAGACCTATTCAATGTATGGCCCAAATCAAAAGGCAATCTACGTGACTCAAATATGGCGGCATAATACTTAGGCTTGAAGGTACAGAGGCCCATAAGTCCAAATTTTAACCCTAAGGTACATTCTATAAATAAGAGGTAAACCCTAAGGTATGTAGACTTTATCTGAATTTACTATTCTGCCGTCACTGTGCACATACACCACCCTCTTTGGCTAACACTTATTCATGCACAGTGATATACTATACTTATAGGTATATGACCCATAGATACCTAGGAGAGAATGAACCGATCCAATATCGACATACTAGTTCAACAGGGCTGGACATCTTTGTCAACCCTAGATAGAACGGAGCCGACCGTGGGGATCTATAAATTTTGATTCTTGTGACCAACGATAGTTAATACAAGAAGCAGTAGTCAATTGCCCCTGCATGGGCAGTTACCTGAAAACTCACCGTAGCACAATCAAAAGCCGCAATCACCTGAGGATGTCCCAGACTTTAACGCCGTGCATATGAGTGAAGACGTATCAGATACGACTTCCTCCCCAGTGCTCGCGGAAAATCTTCAGGATAGGGTGATCCAGCAAATTTAGCAGCAAGACCTGCCTCAGTAGATTCTAGTCGAGAACTTGGACATTCGCCTTCTGCAAACTACGATGGGTTTGATGTTAAGGTGGATGGAAGAGATAGAGCAGCGCAACCACCTCCAGAGATAAGAGGACATCAAAATAATGCAGTTGTTGGAGGAACGTTTGAGGCAAATAGAAACCCCGGCCCGGAAAGCAAACCGGGATGAGCAACACGGGAGGAGAGAGGGCGAATCAGAATGATAGTAATCCTCCTCGAGTTGAGGAACCGGGATCTGTGTGAGTTGATGCTGGAGGTCTTGTGCAAGGCAAAAACGATAAAGATAACCTGGCTAATGTTGACCGGGCTCAAATTGCTGAAGTTCCTGGATCAGGTTCCATGCCGCTAGGCCAGTGTTCTGAGAAAACCCCGGCTAAAGGAGATTAGAGTTGGGATGTGGAACCGCGCGTGCCAAACACCACTGGAAGATATAGGAGGAAGTACAAAAGGGGGTAGTATAACAACAGTCCGTTCATTGACGAGATCGTGAGTGCTCCTTTCCCGGAGGATTTCAATCTGGCCTCTTTGCCAAAGTACAATGGAAGTCAAGATCCACGAGCCCATCTCGATACTTTCAACACGAACATGTTCGTAAGGGGAATTGATGAGCCCATCATTTCCCAGATTTTTGCTGCAACCTTGACGGGAGCTGTGCAAACATGGTTTCACACTCTACCTACAAACTCCATATGGATGTTTGAAGTTTTGGGAGAGAGGTTCAAACTGAATTTTGCAATAAGAAAGAAGTTTAGTAGTTGACAGGAAGATTGGCTGCATTAACAAGATTCTTACTGAAGTCGGAGGAAAATGCTCTTCCCTTATTCAAACTATTAAAGAAGGAGGCTCAAGAAGGATGGAACTCGGATTGTGAAGCCGCGTTCGAGAAAATAAAGAAGAGTCTAGCTGCCCCGCCGGTGTTGTCTAAGCCAGACTTAGGAGAGGTCCTGATTTTGTACCTATCTGTGGGAGAATAGGCCGTAAGTGTAGTTTTGGTCAGGGAAACAGAAGATGGCCAAATGCCAATTTATTTCGTAAGCCGAGCCCTGTTGAAGTATCAAAAGCTTGAAAAGTGTTAATTCTCTGTATGTCTTGATGATAACTAACATTTGAAAATCAGAAAGATTGTTATTGATTCAAGCCAATGTGTTTAAATTTAAAAGTTAACTTGGTTCAATAACAATATGTTCATCTGTGCGGATATGACTCGAGTCAGAGCTTCCTAACTCGAGTCATACCTCTCTGTGTCATAAGAAAAGTAATCCTTGAACGAAATGACTCCAGTATGAAACATTTAACCCGAGTCATAGTTTTTGCTAAAACATTTTGAAAAGCTTATGACTCGAGTCAAGCATGTGTGACTTGAGTCAGATGATTGTGCTTTAACTTAGAATTTTTTCAATATTTCTTATCGTTCAAGGATGACTCGAGTTAGTCACTTAATGACTCGAGTCATACCATGCTTTCAAGTTTTCTCAAAGACTAAGCCCGAAAGCAGCTTTTTGGGAAACTGATATGACTCAAGTCAAATATGAGTTAACTCGAGTCAATCATGTTACAGAGAGCTCCTAATGAATTTTGAGATTAGATGACTCGAGTTAAGTCGACATGACTCGAGTCAAGTTTTTCTAAAAACTTTATGTGATTTGAAAATGTATTAAAGCAACTCGAGTTATGGTTTGGATGACTCGAGTCATATTCCATTGGTTTTGAATTCATCGTTCTCGTTATCTGTAAACCTTTGATTATTCTTTGGGTACTTCATATTATTGATTATTATTAATCCTAACAAATTTTAATCAGTTTGCTAATAAGTTTCAGATGATTTTAACATAGTTTAAACTTCAAATTCTTCTAAAGCAAATTTGTGTCAGAACGCATTAAATGCTTAACAAGATAAAGCACGAAAGTAGAAATTGATCTTTTGAGCAACCATAAATTATTTCGGCCATTTCCATTCAACATTCTAACTGAGTTTTAATGGACAAATTGAATGAAGAATGTCAATGTAGAGTAACGGCTAACATCGGAAGAATACGAAGAGACCGAGTAATGTTCAACTTCAACGGATAAATTTATTACACTCAACAACTCATTAATCTCTCTTCAACGGATATCAATGCCATCAACTATAAAAGCCAGAGGCATTCAATTCTCCACCTATCGAAACTCTGCGCATTTAAATCTTTTGATACTTAATTAGATAATATAAGCATTTACTGTTTCTACTCAATTAGATAATATCTTCAGATACTTAAATCTTCAGTGTTTATACATCTTCTCTTTTAGAGAGTTGTCTATTGATTACCAATCTTTGTAAGAATATTAAAGTATTGGGACATTTGATTACAACTTCTAGGCGAGAGTAAGTTCTAGTGAGAGAATTACTCCGAGAGTTACAGAGTGTGTAATCATTTGAGTTAGTGAAATCCCAGAGAGTCTGGGGACTGAACGTAGGTCAAAGATTTAGACCGAACCAGTATAAATCACTTGTGTTCAATCTTCTTCTATCCTTCTCTGTTATATTCTGTTTTAGCTAGCCAGTTTCAGAGTATTGTTGAAGAAAATTTTAATACCCCTATTCACCCCCTCTTGGTGATATTATGTCTTTCAAAAAGATGGTTTCGCCCTACTCACCACGGTAAGGAGACTTCGTCCTTATTTTCAAGGACATCAAATTGTGGTTAGAACCAGTCAACCAATCCGGCAAGTACTCCATAAGCCGGATTTGGCTGGAAGGATGATTAGCTAGGCTATTGAACTATCTGAGTTTGATATCACTTATGAGGCTCGGCACGCGATTAAGTCGCAAGCATTGGTTGATTTTGTAATGGAGTTAACGTCGGCCAATAGAGGGGAAAACGGCAAGGTGGACACTTGGAAAGTGTACGTTGGTGGTTCATCCAATGTTAAAGGAAGTGGAGCTGAGATTATTGTTGAGAGCCCAAAAGGAGTGTTAATGGAGCATTCCCTTTAGTTGAAATTCCCAACTCTAATAATCAAGGAGACTATGAAGCACTTCTAGCCAAGCTAATTCAAGCGAAGGAAAATGGGGCAAAAAAGTTCATATTTTAACCAACTCTCAACTCGTCGTAGCACAAATCGAGGGGATATACCAAGCTAAAGGTCCTTTGCTGGTAAAATACTTAAGCAAAGTGAAAGAAGTTATGTCCAATTTTGAAGAGGTGGTTGTTACTCACATCCTCAGAGGAGAAAATACAAGGGCTGATATTGTGTCAAAATTGGCAAGTACAAAGAGCCCGGGTAACCACAGAACTGTGATTCAACAAAGCTTGTCGGAGCCGAGTTGCGTTATGGTTATCTCAGCTACGGATGACTGGAGAAGACTAATCGTGGATTATTTGGAAAAAGGAGTCCTTCCTGATGATTCAATGGAGGCCAAAGATTGGTTCGAGACACAGCCATGCACACAGTCATAGAAGGTCAGTTATATCATCAAGGCTTGCATTCACCAATGTTGAGGTGTTTGAGCCCGGAAGAGGCCGAGTATGTCTTGTCCGAGATTCACGAAGGAATAAATGGCCAACACATGGGAGCCAAGGCTTTGGCTAGGAAATCTCTACGAGTAGGTTATTACTAGACAACGATGGAGGAAGATTCAAAGGATCATGTTAAAAAATGCCCCAGCTGTCAGAAACACGCCAGAATGATTTGGTCCCCCCAACTGAATTGCAATTTATCTTGGCCCCGTGGTCTTTCTTCAAGTGGGGGATGGATCTACTCGGAACCATTCAAAGTGGCTCCAGGACAGTTACGATGGCTTATCATAGTTGTTGATTATTTTATTAAATGGATAGAGGACGAACCAGTAACGACAATTACATCAGCTCGGGTTCGAAGATTTTTTGAAAGAAACATTATCTCCAGGTTTGGAATCCCGGCCGAGGTGGTGATAGATAACAAAAACCCAGTTCATTGATAAGGGTTTCCAAGAAATGATGTCTGGGTTCCACATCAAGCATCACTTTGCTTCAGTGGAGCAACCTTAATCGAATGGGCAAGCGGAAGCAACAAATAAAATAATTGTCGAGGGATTGAGGAAGCGGATGGAGGATGCAAAGTCCAGCTGGGTTGAGCAGCTGTACTTTGTCTTGTGGGGCTACCAGACTAGTGTCAGACATCAACAAAGGAAACTCCATTCTAGCTAACTTATGGATGTGAGGCTATGATCCCGGTTGAGATAGGTCAGCTGTCGTGGAGGAAAATGAAGGCTCTTCAAGAGAGCGAGGAGTCGAATAATGAAGCTTTGACTGTGGAGTTGGATTTGATAGACGAGGTCAGAATCATGAAACATTTCCATGATATGGCAGCCAAACAACTCATCGTAGCCAAATATAATAAAAAAGTGAAACCCTGGTCATTTGAAAAAGGTGACTTAGTGCTTCGAAGAGCTGACAGAGGAAAAAAAAACGCCAGAGACAGGAAAGCAGAAAGAAGGTGATCGCCGTGATGATGTGATGAGTAGTTTGAATAGGTGTAACATCCCAAATTACTACTATAAAAAAGGGTTACTACTTCCCTAAAGGACGTCCTCATTTTTTAAAAGGAAGTTAAAGGTGAACTTAGTGGCATTCTTGTAATTATTTTGCTTATATTCTAAAATTTGGCGTCCTAAAATATCTTTCAGGGCGTTTAAATGTAAATTAAGGCGTCCTAAAATAATATTAGGATGACTAAAATTAATTTTTTTGCCCCAAAAATTAATCTTTTGGCGCCATTTCGCGAATTGTTTTGGCGCCACCTAAAGGTTTAGGAATAAATTTTTATTTTGGTGTCCTAATAAAGTTTCAGGACGCTTTAATTTTTTTTTGGCATCTTGAATTCATATAAGGCCGCCTTAATTAAATCGTTTGGCGTCCTGATAAGCTATCAGGACGCTTTAAAAATTGTTTTGCGTCGTGATTTAACATCAGGACGCCTTAATTGAAATGTAAGGCGTCCTGATTAGCGTATCAGGACGCCTTAATTGAAATGTAAGGCGTCCTGATTAGTGTATCAGGACGCCTTAATGAAATTTTTGTGCCAAAATTGCCTTTAATTGCAATACCCTCGCGTCCGACAGCTATTTCCCTCTTTGCTTCCATCGCCCTTCTCTCTGCTTCTCCATCGATTCAACCCTAGTTTCTCCATCGATTCACCCCCATGAATGTTGCTCGCTCCTAGTTTTTCTTCCCCCGCCCGTTCTATCTAGGCTCGCTTCATCGAATCCTCCGTCGAACCCTATCGACTCTCAGTCCGGCCCGTTGCTCGATTCACGCCGAACCCAAGCCCTAGTCGCGGCGACAGTCCTTCTCCTCCGTCTTCCCTCTTCGCGGCGAGGAGGTAATTGTCTTTGTCTTTTCCTCTGTTATCAGTGCTTGCGATTCTCTTCTTTTATATGTTCATTTCTTATGTATTGGTGGATTATGTTGGATCTGATGGTTCCCATGTCTTGATTAGTTGGCTACGGTTTCGATAAAAATGTGGTTAAATCTTTCTATTTAAGCCTGTTAGGTCTGAAATTTGAAATGACTTGGTTAATGACCAATATATTCTAAGGACATTCTTGCAGTACAGAGAACGAAAATTTGTGGCCTATGTGAACTGCATTTTGATTATCTTAAAATGTATGTCTGAAATGAGGATTTTGGCTCAAGAAATTCTCCAACAACAAAAGAAATTCTGAGCAAAAATGTCATTGGCCTCTCTATGATTGATATACGTCTCCGTACTAAGGTATGGAATTATGAAATGTGGACCATTACTTGTGTTATTTACTGTGACTTGGACGGCTAATGATGCTAACTAAACGAGATAACTGTTATTGATTAACATGTCTGCAGGATAGGCTTGGGTGTTTTCTTATCATCTGTTGAAATACCAATATGATTTGAGTTTCCTTAAACACACACAATTGTTAAGCCTATAATATTGTCAGAGTTGTAATCTTGTATGTACCCCTGGCTTTTATTGAGTTAATATTGTCTTTTAACATTTATAATTAATGCTAATAAATCCTTTGAGACCAAAATAGGTTGTTAAGGAGAGATTATGTTGAAAGCAGTAAAACACACAGAATAATTTGTCATCATCTCAGCTATAAGACTTGTTCAATGATTTGTCATTAAGTTACGTATTTCATTATTTTTAAGTATTAAAAGACATAGAAGATTTAAAGGGATTAAGGTAGTATTACTATTTGCAAAAAGGTTGTGTCTTTCAGCAGTAAAAACCCAACCATTTTAGAGAACTACTCCATTCTAAGGTAAAACATGTCCTCGCATTCCCACTTAAAGCCCCTAATAAATAATTTCACCTTGTTTGATCCCACCCTTCTTTTCTTCTTTTAATATACTCTATCATTTCCTAAATAAATAAATTAAAAAAATAATTCAATTAGTTATTTCTTTGTAAAAAATGTGTATTGGTTTTCTTCAAATATCTTTAATAATTTTTTATTGGAAATACCCTTTGATATAAATGATAAATATTTTTGATATGTGTAATTAATTGGGATAATTTGAGAAAAAAATAGTATATATTTTATTAGATAAGATGGATTGAAGTCTTACTTACAAGTGGGATCAATGTAAACCTCCTAATGAACTCATATAGGGAGGTGGTGTTATTTGTGAGAACACACCTATAAATATAATATAATCCTCTTGGGATAAGTAGCTAACGACTATTTTGATTTATCCATACCTTTTTTGATCTTTTTGAAATGGGGTCACTTGGAAGAATAGGTAGAAAATCATTGGAGAGGAGAAGTTTGGGGGAGGAAGCTATGTGTTGGTAGAAAAAGAAAAGGGAGCTTACGTGATAGTCATGATTGGCGTGATGGTTCGCAAAGCTTGAGTTGAGTTGAGTCTTGTTCACTTTTGAGTTTTGAAGCACATGACGCCCACCCAAATTCTCTCAACAAATCTAAAGCTTGTAGCAGAATTTTTTTGCAATTTCTAATCCGTTTTATTTGTTTCGATTCTATTTGATCTAGTCTTTCATTACTCAAGATTCTGAGGATCGGGACCTTTTGGTAAAAAATCTGAACTCCTTTGATTTCCAGTATTAACTTATACTGGTGGTGATTGTAGTCAGAGAGAGCTCTTTAAAATTTCTGAAGATGTATGTTTTTTTGGAGCCCTTTTCTTTTGTCTACATTAAGAGAATTGTTGTATGTTTTTTACCCTGATAGTTTGTTACTTCAACAGATTCGTACTCTTGGTATCTACTCCGTCTTGATGAAGTTTTTGATGCTCCTACAAATTACATTAAGCATAAACCTAGGTTTTGATTGGACAGTTTGGTTTGGATCATTCAGTACGTATTAATTTTTGGTTATAGCTTACAAGCATAAACCTAGGATATTTGTTTGGATCTATGGGCTCTATGCAAATAGAGTTTATGGATGACTTTTGCTTCATTTTTGGTCCCTAAAGCTGGCGAAATATTAATGAGCTGAAGGGGGTATAGTTTTTGTCCCCAATTGGCTTCAAAAAGAAGCCTTCCTTTGGTCCTTGTTGGTCACTTCTCATTGGCTAATTTTCCCTAAGTGTTTGACTCTTCATTTTGGCTTCATATTAGCTTTAAATGTGTTTTAAACCAACTATTTCTTCCTTCCATTTAGCTAATGCGAAATTCATTCTTGGTGGCCAAGAATTTTGACTTAAAATAGCCCTTAATTAAAACATGTTTCTTTGAAAGTATATTTGATCAATTTTAGTTATCTGGAAATTTGTAGTGTTAAGTTCTCAGTGATTACTTTCTTTCTGACTTCAGGAAGCTAATAATCCTTTTGAGTAAAGTGACTTGGTCACGACAACAACTCACAAGAGCTTGAGGGGTGCAAGGGTAGGTATATTTAATCATGTTCCTTTCGTCATAAAATTATTCTCTCTCATATATTAGTTTGAATAATTCTAATGTTGTCTTTATTGTTGTTGTCTTTAGGTTGAATAGAGTAAACAAATTTCAAGCATCAGAATTTAAAGTTGAGATAATTATAGTTAAATATTGTTGTTTTTTTGGGTTAAGGTGCAAAAATAGACATGTACTTATCTCCGAGGAGCAAAAGTAGCAAATGCTTTTTTTAGGTGCTAAAGTGACTATGCGGTTACAAATTAGGTGCAAAAATAGCGTTTTGACCGTTAAGTTTGATTTTTTTTTGTTGATCGGACAATGACGTGGCATTTCAAATATTTTTTTCAGTATCCCTTTAGTACCGGTCAATACTTGAAATATTTTTTCAAGATCCTAAAATAATTTTTCAAAATTATGAAATATTTTTTTTTTTGTACCAATCAAGTATCCGAAAATACTTTTTAGTACCAAATAAGTCGGTACCGTAAATATTTTTTTCAAGTATCCTTTTAGTACCGGCCAATACTTGAAATATTTTTTTAAGATCATAAAATTATTTTTGCACCTTTGAAATGCCACGTCATCGTCAGTCAAGCAAAAAAGTCAAACTTAATGGTCAAAAGTCAAACTTAATGGTCAAACGCTATTTTTGCACCTAATTTGTAACAACATAGTCACTTTTGCACCTAAAAAAGCATTTGCTACTGGGCGTTCCTCGGAGAAAATCACATGTCTATTTTTTCACCTTAACCCTTTTTTTGTTGTTGATGTGCATTGATCTAGGTAAACTTTGTTGTATGAATAAAGATGTTTAGAAGTCCATAATTTATAGTTTATGACTTGGACAATTTAGCTATATTTTTATATTTTGTATTGATGAAACTGTTGGAATTAATAGCTGATGTTGATTTGAATTGCCCTAGTTAGTAAGTTTTGTTGAATTAAGTTGAAATGGTTTGTTGTTGAAATTTTGGGATGTCTTCTTGTTGAGGGGAAAATTTGCTGATTTTTTTAAAAAGATTGAGAAAAAAACATGTCGTTCTTGAAATTGTTATGAACTTGACTATTTTTGGAAATGTCTTAAGTGGTAATAAAATGGGTCATAGTTGGATGAATGCTTTGAGAACTAGTGAAGAATATGAGAATAGGGTGGAAGAGTTTATTGAATTTGCTACAAGGAATGTGGCTACAAAAAATGGGATGTATTATTGTCCATGTGTTAATTGTTTAAATGAGGTTTGACGAGATATTGCTGATATAAGGGATCACCTAATTTGTGATGGAATAAACCTCCGATACAAAACGTGGATATGACATGGTGAGGAGATAACTACCAGTGCGTCCCACGAAAATGAAGTTGAGGTAGATGACGATGTAATGGAGAGAATGATTCATGATGTTGAGGTTGAATCTTTTGCTCAACCGCATGAATATGATAGCGTGCGGAGTGATGCAGAGACACCTTTGTTCCCTGGGTGTACTAAGTATACAGGGTTGATTGGGACCTTACATTTGGTCAACTTAAAGGCAACTTGTGGGTGGACCGATAGTAGTTTCACGTCGCTGCTGAAATTGTTGTGTGATATGTTGCCAGACGATAATGTACTTCCAAAACGTATGTATGTGGCCAAGAAAATCTTGTCTACGATGGGTATGGAGTATTAAAAGATACACAGTTGCCCTAATGACTACATATTGTACAGAAATGAGTATGAAGGCCTCAGTAATTTTCCGAAGTGTAAAACTTCACGATACAAAGTGAAGAAAGGTGGTGGTTCTGGAGATCAGACAACAAAAAGGAAACCTTTGAAGGCATTGTGGTATCTTCTAATAATACCGCGGTTTAAGCGTCTCTTTACTAGTGAAGCAACGACAAAAAAGTTGAGATGACATTCGGATGAGAGAATATCTGATGGAAAATATCTTCGGCACCCGGCTGACTCTCCACAATGGAAGAAAATAGACGAAATGTTCCCTCAATTTGGCAGTGAGCCAAGAAACCTTCGGCTCGGGCTTTGTACAGATGGCTTCAATCCATATCGAACTCTTAGTAGCACCCATAGTGCATGGCCGGTTCTCCTTGTAACATACAACTTACCTCCCTGGCTATGTATGAAACGCAAGTATGTGATGCTTTCTATGATGATTTCTGGACCAAAACAGCCCGGGAACAATATTGATGTGTACTTAGCGCCTTTGGTTGAAGATTTGAAGAAGTTATGGGAGGAAGGCATAGATGTGTTTGATGCATATAAGAAGGAGTCCTTCAATTTGTGTGCAATGATTTTTACCACGATAAACGACTTTCCTGCATACGGAAGGTGTCGTGGTACAGTGTCAAGGGGCATAAAGCATGTCCAATATGTGAAGCGGACACAAACTTCCATCAACTAAAGCACGGAAAAAAATGGTCTACCTCAGTCACAGGAGGTTTCTTCATCGGTTCCACCCATATCGTAAGTTAAGAAAGCGTTTTAACGGCTTACCCGAGCATAGAACGGCTCAAGAGGCATTAACCAGAGAGGATGTTTATAGTCGGGTGAAACATATCAATGTCATATTGGGTAGGCAGCAAAGGATTATGGGTGAGAAGAATATATGGAAGAAGAGATCAATTTTCTTTGATCTTCCATATTGGCGTAGTCTTGATGTGAGACACGATCTTGATGTGATGCATTTGGAGAAAAACGTCGCGATAGCCTTGTCAAGATTACTCTTTTGCACATACCAGGGAAGACTAAGGATGGAATTAATGCGAGACTAGACCTGGTTGATATGGGAATAAGAGAACGGTTACATCTACAAGTAAGAGAACATGGTAAGAGGGCATACTTGGAGCCAGCAGCTCATACACTATCAAAAGAGGAGAAATTTTTTTTGTGTGGGTGTCTATATGACATTAAGGTTCCACAAGGATATTCTTCTAATTTGAGAAGGTGTGTTTCAATGGACGATTTGAGGTTAGTTGGAATGAAGTCCCATGATTATCATGTGTTGATGCAACAACTATTACCAGTAGCTATTAGAGGCATTATGAAAGATGAAATCGAACCACTATAACAAAATTGATTATTTTCTTTAATGCTATCTGTAACAAAGTCATTGACATTGAAAAGTTGGATGAATTGGAAAATGAGGGTTATATTATTTTGTCCCAACTAGAGATGCATTTTCCTCCTGCATTTTTTGATATAATGGTGCACCCGATAGTGCACTTGGTAAGGAGGTTAGGCTTTGCGGTCCGTTTACCTAAGGTGGATGTACCCTTTCGAGGGATATATGAAGATCTTAAAAGGGTATTCTAAAAATCCTTATCGACCGGAAGCCTCAATTGTTGAAAGATATGTAGTTGAAGAGGCTATGGACTTTTGCAAAGATTATCTATCAAGGACGACGATATAATATCAGCATGACGAGGGGATAAGCTAGGGAACTCGAGGAATCAAACTGAAGAATAAGCCTCGTGAAGAGGTGTTGCAAGCACACATGTACATCTTGAATAATATGGAAGAAGTTCAACCATACATTGATGAACACAGAAAGAGTTTGAAGAATATGAATCAAAGGAAGAATGACTTGCATATAGCGAATGAGCAAAAGAAGACGTTCATAAAGTGGTTCAGTGAGAAGGTATTGCACGAGACCGGAGTGTCAGATACAATTGAGTAGTTCGCCTGGGGGCCTTCTTTTCAGGTCATCACTTGGAGCGGTTATGATATAAACGGGTATACTTTCTACACAAAAGACCAAGATGACAGAAGTTCTATGCAAAATAGTGGGGTGATGGTTGAAGCAGAATCCATGCACTTTTCAAGTTCGAAAGACAAAAACCCGGTATTAGCATCAATGACCTATTATGGAGTTATTGAAGAAATATGGGAGATGAGCTACACCAAGTTCAAAATTGCTTTATTGAAATGTAAGTGGGTTAGCAATAATGCTGTTGTAATAGATCCACAATTTGGATTTGTCTCAGTTGATCTTCAAAGAGTTGGTCATAGAGATGAGCCATTCATTCTAGCAAGCCAGGCGAAACAAGTGTTTTATGTTACAGACCCTGCAAATAAAAAAATGTCCATTGTACTTCAAAGTAAAAAACAAAAGTATGGTGAAGAATCCTTCGACCTTGATGATAAACCCCATTTCACAACAAATCCCCCTACAACACGTGAAGTAGAATATGTAGATGATGAAGAATATGCTACAAGAAACGATCATTGTGAAGGAATATGGGAAGCCATATAAAGTAAGATCTTAAGTTATGAAATAGTACTATCTTATTTTTGTGGTGGTTTAGGGTTTTAGTTCATTTTATTAATCTGTTTACTATTTAATAACCTATCTAACATTGATTTGTCCTTGATGAACAGGAACATGTCTAGCTCCGACGAGTCAGGAGGTGATAGAGATGACGAGCCCGTTGTGAGAAATGGTAGTGTAGCACACAGATGAGTGCGCTAGTGGCCCGTCGTGAGCATAAAAAAGAGAGGCTGCATGTGGACTTTGATGACAATATGAATCCAACTGGAGCAGAGGAAGACAATTTCATTAGCTATTTAAACTATTTGGCTCGAAGCAAAGTTCGCATTGTCTACTTTGCTTGGAAGTTTGTTCCTGAGAAAACGAAGCAGTTGATTTGGGCACAAATTTTGGTACGTCACCTTCGATATATCTGCATTTGTATCATTTGTCTTATTACCTTTCCTTTTACGTTGCAGCAAACGTACGACGTCCCTCCCACTACGGCAATGCACAAGCATTGGATGTGGGAAGTCCGTCTGCGTTGGAAAGACTTTAAGAACAATCTGACTAAAAAGTGGGTTCGAGGGGAAAAGAGGAACGAGGATCCATGTCAGATATATCCTTATATTTCTCCTGAGGACTGGAGGGAGTTTGTGGCGTCACGGAAAAATCCAGAATTTCTTGTAAAATTTCTTTCATATCATATCTTTTATTTGAATCTACTTGACAACTTAGGCTCAGTTTTATTTGTTTTTGTGTCACAGGAAAAAAGTCAAGCCAATAAAGAGAGGCAAGCGGCAAATAAGTATCCGCATTGCATGTCTCGTGGTGGGTATATGAAGCTTAAACGGAGAATGATGGAAGAGCAGTTAGAGAGAATGAGGGAAGCTGCCCAATCTGATCCTTCCACTGTTGTCCAGCCCCTTGAACGTCCTCCTTGTCACAAAAAATGGAAAGCTGCGAGGATGAAGGGCGACAAATACATAAATGTAGATGTTGCTGAGGTTGCCTCAAAGATTGTAAGTAGTTAAATTAGACGTTTTAAATAGCCTCAGTTGTTTCATATTATAGGGTTTAGTTGTTATTTATAAAACATCTTATGATACAGGATGCACTTGAGGAGAAGAGTTCCCAATGTTCATTTACGTCGGGTGTACGGATGGACATTTGGTCAACGACGATTGGGAAGCCAGATTACCTTGATCACATTCGAGGGGAGCCTAGGGGAGTGACTGCTGCAAAATATTTTGGACGGCGTTCACGGGTCTACGACGAGAACAACCCTAGTCCTCAGCTTATAGCCAAAATTCGGGCGAATCTATTTGACGAAATCATGCAAAAAGTACGATCTGAAATGAAAATAATGATAGATTCGAGGGACAATACGGAACATACAACCCGGGAATCCCCGGCCTTCCCCAGCAGTAAAGAGAGTTTTAACCCTCCGGATGTTGATCTCGGCGAACCTTCTCACATTCCACAGGGAGCACAACCTTGCACTCTCTATTTGGATGTCCCACACCGGCGTATTGTTGCCGATGCCCTTATTTACATAGATCACACCACCCACCATAATATTGAAATTCCACAAGACCTATGTAGGGTGACTGTGCAATGTGTTCGAGAGGGAGAAGGAAAAACAGACATCCCGATTGATGATGATGAGGTTCCCGATTTAGGCCGGGCCATAGGATCGTTCATCCTTTGGCCGGGTCATCTTATTCAGATGGCGGGGACGACACCTCCAATGGTAAGAAATACATTACTAGAACTTGCTTTTCATTGGTAACCCACTCATACTAATATGTTTGTTTACGTTTTCATAAAATGAACAAGAGGTGGGCAAATTTCCCTACCTAGCACAGCTGCGAGACATGTAAAAAGACATCAACTATATCTCCTTCAAGATGCGTGCGGGCATTGTCGGCGGAGAAAAGACATATGACTTTACCGTTGACAAAAAAGATCTGGAGAAATTTCTGCATATGAAGGATTTAGATTTAGTCGTTCTTGAAGTTGGGATAATGTAAGTTTTTGTTTCCCTTTAATTATTGCATTGATCTTTTTTGTTTTCTATACTCAACAACGCAGTTGATTTTATTTAATTTCGATCATAGTGTCTGCAATGACATATGCGTCCAGCACGGCCGAACGAGTTTGTATGGATTCTTAAGTCCAATAAACACGACGTCGATTCGCAATAAGTTAACCAGAAGGACGCTTTATGTTGGTTATACAATTGCTGAGGACGACTTTCCTGTTTATCTAGCCTCAATACTTGAAGGGTACATATTTTAGTTTTGTCTGTTTAAGATTTTTCAGAATAAATTCCTTTCTTATCTTAATTTAATATTAAAATGTATATGTTGTAGTGGTCATTAGACCCTGTGTGTCATTTGTCCCTCCAAGAATGCATGTTATTGGTTCGATTCCTTAGGTGGCTGACCAAACGAAGAAATCAAATCCATGTTTGCCAAGTAAGTAAATTTTCGTTAAAATCATTGATTCTTCATTTATATGATTTGTTTTCATGTCTGTTACTTTCCATTTTAATGATAGTGCATTCAAGTCGGCTAGATCGATTACTGGAGCACAAGAGCAGGGTGGACCGAAGTGGTTTTATCCAAGAGTAAGTAGTTTCAATTCAAGTTATTACATTGACATAGTAGCTTTCGATATGCCTTTATTCGTTTTAACAATTTTCTTTTGATTTATAGTGCCCTCGACAATGAGGGAACACTGAGTGCGGATACTACGTTATCTATTATATGCATACCATCGTTGAGGGCGGATGTACGACAGGTTTTCAAAACGTACGTAATCGCTCTGTGATTCTCAAATGATAATATTTTTGTTGTACTTGAGTTGTTAATTATTTCATTCACTTCATTGGTTTAACTTATACCTTGTTTTCCAATTTATAGCTTTTTGATAGTGTGGATCCGTGCTCGGACGAAGACATCGATACAGTTCGAAACACTTTGGCTGCACATTTTATTCAAAACATATAGATATGTACGTCATGTGTTGCCTTTTCCATATAATTGATAGACATGGATGATGTTTGGAATGCGTTGTTGTTATAATCATTGTTATTACAAAAGTTTAGAAAGTAAAATTCAGAAGTTGATGATACATCACCCCCTTTACTTGCATGTTTCATTTTCAAAGTAAGTGATTGTCATTTACATAGGAGGTGCCTTTTTCACTAAACTTCTGATCTTGCATTGTGAAATACTTTGCTGCACAAATCCTATAGAGTAAATATGTTATGTCGCTTCACTTTGTTGCACAAATTGTAGTTGCTAGCATTCTTAATGTCTAGCATTCTTAATCGTCTATTTTTCGCTGCCTCTGTTTGATGCTCTAAATGGCAGATTTGTTCTTCCCTCCGTGATTTTTTGGTTTGTTCTTGATTCAGGTTGCTTATCTTCATTCTCTAGCCTAAACTGAATTTATTAGGCTTTGGGTACAAAGATTATTGATTTCTCCCTTCTCTTCATCTATGATCGGCTTCTAGGTGGCTTGGGAAGGGGTTGAGTTTGTTTTTTTACTTTCTTCTTGCTGCTGGCCAAATCTGGGGGTTGGGTAAGTCTTCATTAGTGTTTTGTTTAAGAAGAGATTTAGATGCGTGATATTATTTTGGGTCTCGTGTGTGTTCTTTGTCATGTCTGAAAATTGGGATTTAAGAAATTTCCATTTTTTTGTTATTGTGTTGCTGGTTAGTCAAGGAATTAAAGGGTTCTTGTTATATATATAAATTGTTGCAAATTGATTCTTGAGGTATTTAGGTAATGCGCTATACAAGGGACCAATTTGATGAATGTTGAGTAATATAAATATATGTATGTACGCTGGAAAATTGACTGGACGAATAGCACTTTAAAATTGAAGTTGATTATTCTTGGACCCAGTAAGAAATATAGCAGGTGGTATTTTTTTTAAAAAAAATTATACCTAAGGCATCCTTAATTTAGGTTTAGGACGCCTTATATACCATATTTGGCGTCCTGATTACACATATAGGACGCACAATATAAGGCGTCTTTATATAGGTCCAGGACGCCTTATATTTCCAAAAAAAATGACTTAATTAAAAATAAGGCGTCATGTGTTTTATTTAGGACGCCTTTTTTAAGGCATCCTTGATTAAACACAGGACGCCTTTTTTAAGGCGTCCTGTATTAATCATAGGACGCTGAAAGACTTAAAATACTACTTCCCCTGGTTAGACGTCCTTCTGAAAAGGGGCGTTAATTGCCTCTAATTTAGGACGTTATTTCACGTTTTTGTAGTAGTGAATTTTGGACCATGAGGATTGAGAATAAGCCTAAAGTAGGCGAACGACTAAGCCCAATTTGGGAAGAGTCCCAAGATGTCGGGAGATAGGAAGGCTCTTTGGCACTAAGTGACTCGACTATACGGGTCAGTGGACAAAGTATGTATAAGCCGTGGAATTGAAGTGCCAATGAAAAAGGGACACAGAAGATCTATACAGTGTAAATCCGGTGGAAAGGATGCCACCCAACTATGTCCTAGGGTATAGGACAATTAGTTGAGTGAAAATGTGCAGTATAAGGAAGTACACGGCATTTTCAGGGCAGTTGGGTATGCCCTGCGTTTTTTAGAAGACATTGGTATTCGTGAAGAAAACCCGAGTAAAACCCAGGCATGATCTCGAGCAAGTATCGATAAAGTAACTTTAATAAAGTAATGTCATGATGACTAATGATGACATACTTTTGTGTTGGCCAAATAGAATGGTGACACATGTCCCTTCATGATTATAAAAGTCAAAGGTAATGATGCTAGTAAGACACGTGACGTTTCGAGGTCAGAAGTCGGATTTCTGAGTTGCACGTAGTACGAGGTAGTTATGGGATACTGAAATGTGGATGTCTTGCTCCTAAAGGCATTAAATTTTGACCACCTGGAGTCAAGGAGAAAAGACTGTTGATCCAGGTCCACACAAGTCCAACGAAGTGACACGAGTTACGAGGAACAGTGTAACCGGCAAAAGGTAGCTGAACGGGACCGGTTCGGGATATTTGGAGATGGGCCCAGGCCCCCAGATGCAGGGATAGGTGAAAATTTGTTGGCCTAGAAGAGAGAGAAAAGTGACTTGAAGAGAAAGCAAAAGGTCACATCAAGTAATAATGAAGAGAAAGAAAATAAAATAATCAAGATTAATCTGGACCACACAATTTGAATATAACATGACAGTTGAATGACAAGCAATTATGACCCTAAAAGATCATAAATGGTGCTATCTAGGGCATATTTTGTGGGTCCCACTAACTTGGAAGAAGAGCAAGGCAAATGACCATTTTACCCTTGAAGTATTATTTTAATTACCGGACAAAAACCAACACCAGAGGCAATTTGGGAATCTGATTTTTGGGCCTAAAAAGGCACACCCATCTACCAAGAATTTTCCAGAATTCTTGAGAATAAACTCAGAATTATATTTAAATATGAGACATCCTTTGGACCATTGGGTAATAACCAAAATTGGACAAAAGCCTTAACCCTTGGAGCCTATTTAAGGACACTTTTTGGCCATTTCTTGGTTGCCTAGGATGTGCTCAAAGAGGGAGGAAGGAGTGGGCAGCAAGGTCTTGGTCCAAGGAAAGGTGGAAATCATATGCAACCGAAGACTCAAGGTAAGCCCTTAACCGACAACTTGGTTTTTATTCTTTTAAGTTTCTGCCCTATGGTGTTGAACGTGGGGATGTGATGAGTGCAGATTATGCCATGTTTTCCCTATATTTCATGACTAAATTGTATGACGAATAAGAGCACAAATTGCAAATAACTCAAGCAAAAAGGTAGGTATTCATGATATAAGGAGCTGAGGGATGGAAACTATTTACATCCGAAAAACATGTGCTAAGGAAGAGCAAGTTACATTGTCTCTAGGAAGAACGCACAGCAGAGCTGATACTATGCTATAGCATTCCAACAGCAGCTCGAAGTGTAACTAAAGGTATAAGGAAGCTATAGCAAAGTAAAGGACGCAATGCTATGTGACATATTTTCTGACCTTTTTATCTAGCTGATTTCAGGAATGGAAATAAAAGGTCGAGGCCAATAGGTAGATTGCAGATATAATAGAAGATATGGAGGATCAAAAAGGAAAGATTTGAAGAATCCCGTAGTATCAGCAGAATCAATCTACAAACAGAAGATATGATAGATCACGACAGATTTGGAAAGCCCGACTAGCCTAACTTGCATCACATGGAAGTCTGAATATAAAAAGGAAGCAGCGAGTCAACCCTAAGACAAGTTGGAGAAGAGCCAACACGAGAATACACATTCCGCCGACTCAAGAGAAGAGTGAAAGGTTTCACTAGCACGAGAATTCCAGGAGAACCCAGCATCCTTCCTCGGAGAAGACGGAGGGAAGAAGACGTGGAGCATTGACGTGACAGGGCTTCATCCACGCCGTGGAACGCCTTCAAGCTTTCTATTTTTCATTTACTTTCAATAGTTAGAGCATGGGTCATTCTCGTTATTGGTGTTTTGTGTTTCCTTCGTCAGTCATGAACTAACTTTCTGATGAATGAACAAGGATGAATCCTTAAGCGTATATGAACCCAGTTGCAAGTTTTTAATTAAAGATTCAATTTTCGTATCAGTAGATTAATTACTAGTCGGTTAGAGGAATCTAAGGGCTAGATCTGTGGTCTCGGCTTACTTGCAAGGAGTCGAGGCTAGACCCCTGAGAAACAGTGTTTGCTAGGCAGCTGGTGTAAGGCTTGACCTATTTATTGTAGGCTTCGGGAATGGGTCTACCTCTCATAACCGACACCCCGAGAGTAATGCGAGATAAAAGCTAGAAAGTTGCCATAGGAATATGGAAGGAGTATAGTTAATATCAAATGTATCGGACGCGAAGCTTCGGTAAGATCATAGCGGTGGGTTAATCGAATAGCTTTGCAGTTAGTAACTATCTTTGTAGCAATTGCGGAAGTTGTGCAAAGATAGGTGCTATAGCATTGGGTAAAGCAACTGGAGGAATTATGCACTTAAGGAGGAGTCCGAGTTCAGCCTAATTTCTCACTGATATCCTCTCTTCGAATTACTTTGTTTAATTCTGTTCTTAGTATAATCACCAAAAACCTCTCAAACCCATTACATCTATCTTCTAGTTGCAACTATCATAGCAATTGAGCATCACTCTCTGGTATCTCAGTCTCTGTGGGACGATACTATACTTTCACTTTATTACTTGTTCGACTGGTTCACTTGCCATCAAGGAAATCGACCAACAGGATGCAGTGGGAATTTGATATTTTTAAGGTTTCCAATGAGTCCAAAACGTGATTTTTTGTGGGGATAAGTCAAGGTTACTTTTTCCAAACCCGAAAAGCCCTAAGTATTAAAGTTACAAAAATATGCCGATTCTGGTGTTTCTGGGCAGCGAAGACAAATCGGTATATTGAAAATAGTAAATGATGTTAAAATTCTTTGAAATTTTACATGGTGAAATTAGACATCCTAAGGATGATTTTGGAATGATATTTCGTGTCATTATGATTTTCCTACCCAGAGGTATTTTCTGTTGAAAATGGCCCTAAAACATGAACTTCATTTCGGACCAGTGGCTTAAGTTTGGGAATAAGGAAAGAACCGAACCCAAATGACTTTGGAAATTATTTTTATGGTAAGATAGACATCCTAAGGGTTCAATGGACACTGATTTCATGTCAATATTGTTTTTATAAAATTTATTAAAAATCAGTGAAGTTGGGTCAGAAATTCTGGTGTAGCGAAATTCATGGAATTTGAAGTAAAGTTTGAATATGTGATTGAAAATGTGATATTTTGTTGTGACTAGGGTATGAACACGTGTGAGACATATTTTCAAGCGCTGGAGAAGAATTTACTATACTCGAGGAGTGCTAGGTAGTAACTGTTGACTTACATACTCTATGTTACTCTCGCATGTGTGTTTATCATGTTATGGATTGGGCTGTAGCACCTATTGGACTATATGTCCTTAGGTTACTGCTGCAGTCCATACTGTGTCGGGCTGTGGTACCTATTGGACTACGTGTCCTTAGGTTAATGCAGATGCCCTTGGCATGTAGGGTAGGTGGTACCTATTGGACTGCGTGTTCTTAGGTCACTACTGAGGCCCAAGTTGTGTGAGGTAGCTAGAGCCTATGTGACTGTGTGTTCATAGGTGGCTACTAAGACCTCTTGGGGTTGGTGGTTAGGGATGGCCGCCCTAGCTACTAAAGCCCCAGTAGCGCTGCAGCTCCGGGGGCTTGTCTTGACCAGGCGGTCTTGCGGATTGTGCCCGAGGAGAAAATACATGGTAGTATAACTGTGCCAGAGGCAGAATTATTCTTCCCGTTTGTGATTGGCATTACATGCATTGCATACATATTGTATATGAGTCTAACAGTTACTCCGAGGTTCAATTTTGAACTCCAGACTGGTTTCAAAGATGCAGGTGTGAGGTGGTAGGCCGGTTGGATTGTGGAAAAGATAAGGGTAAGAGCGATGAAGCTGAAGATTGAAGACGTATGAAATGCCTTATCTCATTTTGTATATTTTTATTCGGATGACTGTATGAACTTACTTATTGCCCAGTACTTACCCTTAACCCTACGGGGAATACTTTATGTTTTTGTATGTACCTTTACCAATATATTGTAAGTTGTCCAAACCGATCATATGCTCTGCTGTGCACACTCTGAGATTTGATTGAAAGGGAATAATTAACAGGGAAAAATAATAAGCGAAAAGGATCCCTTTAACCCACCACCCGAAAGGGCAATGTCGGTAGGGGTGTAACAATAGGATCCTTGTACCACTTGTCACTAGAAGTACACTTGAAGTGGTCATATCGGAGTACGTAGTTCCAAAGCTTACAGCAAAGTCCAAAAGCAAGCTTGCTCATATATGTGAGTTGTTAAGATCCACTGTATGTAACGCCCTGACTTAATACACCTTTATTTATCAGAGTTATAGCGCACAAGCATTTAAATAATTTGGACGACTTAATTGCAAAATACAACTTTCATAAAATAACTTAGTTTGAAAATATGAGGATAAATTTTTTGCGAGCGCTATCTATCCCATAAGGAAATCTTAATACAATAATCCAAAAATGGACAAATGATAAATGAATTAGTACAGTCTAACTACTTATACTATAACAAAAGTCCCTTCTGCTGTAACCCTTATAGCTGCATCTTCCCTCTTCATCCCGATCCACTACTTGTCTCTTTCATGCGATCTGGAGTTCAAATGAATGAACCCCAAGGGAACAGTTAATCTCATATGTAGGTATGAAATATAAACGATAGTATAACACATGATAAGTATAGAATAATTTACAGTAAACAGGTCGCACCGAAACCATAGTTATCAGCCAAGGACCGCAGCCCTTTAGAACACGCAGCCCTATGGGACATGCAGCCCCAAATCCATAGTTAGGAAAACAAACATGTAAATCATCTAGCAAATATGATCAGTCATACATGATTATTTACATACAGACTAATAAGATAACAGTTACCTACCTTAAGCTTGAATCTGTAATTTGTTCGAAGGTGCTGGGATCAGTAGAAGTGTCAAGGTATACCTATAAACATTTATCATTGTCATTAGTCATCACTTGCGTTGTAAAGTAACTAACTACGCGAATTATTTTTAGAGGATTAAAAATGAATTAACCCCTAAAAATTCCCTTACTAATAATACCCTCTTTATTAATTAATAATCCTCTTTTCTCTTTATTATTAATTAATAATTTCCTTCATTATTTATTCCCCTTTTTAATAATAATAACAATATCGATTTATTATTATTTATTTTGTAATACCCGGATAATTATTTATCTCGGAATATTATATTTTAGTACATATTACCTATTGGAAATAGGTGAACATGTGGTCTTAAATAATAAGTTATAATTACCTTATTTTCTAAGGTAATTTCTATTGAAATTAGGGTGAATAAAAAGCTAAAATCCCTAAAATGCATTTATGAGGCATAAAATGGCTCGAAAATATTATGATAAAAATCATATGGCAACGAATACCGACAAAAACTTAGGAAGTATGTTGTCTCTAATTTTAGGAATTTTTGGGATTTTTTCCTTGAAAAATAGAGAAGCATAAATATAATATTATTAAAAGCACTTTTTGGCCCCATGATTTTTAATATTTTACATGGGACATAAAATACCAATGTCAGTAAAATAGTTGTGAGATAATAATTAATCCTAATTATGAAAATTATCAACAATTAGTAAGTGGCTAATTAAGTAATTAGTGGCTAATTGTTTAATTGATTTAGATTAAGTAAATAATAATTTAAGGGAGAAAGAAATTAATAATTAAATAAATAATAAAATATTAATAAAATATTTTATGCTTAGAAAAATAAATAAAAAATAAAAGAAAAATAAATAAATATCTAGATATTTTGAATAAAATAATAATATAATCGGAAAGAGCCAACAGGAGATATAAGAACATATAGAAATGAAATTCTACCTCAAGATATAGAAATTTAGTCTTTTACCACTTTGGACCTTTTATGAACCGGTGAAATTTATCTCGGATTGAGCGGTCTCGTTAAGTCGTTTCTGAAACCAACAACGTAATTAGGAGTACCGGATAATTAAGATAAGGCAGATAGTGCTAAAAGTGACTTATAGAAAACGCACCGTGTTTTTCAAACCAGGGATATGGTTACTTAGATCAGATCATATTGCGAACGGTGATTTTCTCGCAAGAAGTTGGTTCTATCTAAGTGATTTCAGAATCGTTGGTGTTTGTCCGAAAATCTTCTACAGTAACGGAATACCCTTAATGGGATAAAAAATATAATGAAACCCAAAGTAGTTTTAAAGAGAAAGAATGGAACTACAAAACCTAGTTCCCAGATTTTTGAGATTCGTCAAGATTACGCGATTCGGACACCGATCGGGGAACTTTATCGGTAAGTCGCCAAAGATGACATCATCCCGTTTCTAGAAGGATGACATAAGCGGGACATGTGGAAGGTCAAGATGGTGCCACATGGCGAAGTGCGATCCGACGGTTGAAATCCGATATGAAAACAATTGAAGAAATTCCCACCTTGTCCCTCCTTTCTTCTATAAATAAAAGCCCTCCCCTTCTCATTTCTTCACCCCAAAAACGCAGCCTAGAGAGAGGTTTTAGAGAGAGAAGCTCCGGAGAAAGTCCGAGCAAAGTCGGGGTAAGTTCTTCGGTCTACGGTCTTTAGTTTTTAGTTTCGGTAGAGATATAGTAGGAATGCTAGATTTATCTTTAATTTTTTAAGATAGTTTAGATATCATATTTAGGGGTAAATATGATATATATTTCGAAAATATGATGAGGAAAAGATCATCAAAATTCCGGAGAGATAGAGCGAAAGTAGCGAAGCTCGCGAAATTCCGCCGATTAGGGTTCAGGGGCAAAATGGTAAATTGTACCTAAAATGCCCGTTATGATGCTAAATGTTGATAAATATCACCATTTTAGGATATCTGAGTTAATCGTGCCGCTGTTGTACAGCCGTCGTACCGCTGTTTCACCCGCTGTCAAAAAGTACTGTTTTCCGTCAACGAATGTACGTTCGCGTACTGTAACACTAACTCTGTTGAGATAGTTGATAGCTCTGTGATATGATCATTGTACTGTTATTATGCTTGCTGGGTGTCGGGATACGATTGCTAGGTGTGAAATGCTTGGTGTGAAACGACGCTGCTATGTGTGAAACGTTTGCTAGGTGTGACATATCCGCCGGGGGGTTTATATGATGTTGATGCTTGTTGGTATGCTTATATACCGTATATGTAAATATGAGGTTAAGCGTTACCGGGGTCCGTATGCATTGGACCTCGGCTCTTAATATAAGTCGGGTTCGGGAGGACCGAGAATCGAGGAGAAAGGCAAGCAAAGACGCATAGGGACTCACCAAGACTTTCTTCGTTGCTATCTACTTTTGAAAACTCTCGGTTGTTGTACCGCTTTTGTAATCAGCCAGACTTACGGCATTTTGAATATAAGTATCAGTTACTCTTACGCTCCGATGCTCTACTTTGATGAAAAAAAATATACTACTTTTGAAAATGAGATGTTTCATATTTATTCCATTATTATTATTATTATTTTACTAATTATAATTATTTCTCTACAATTAATTTAAACTCTCAGAGGCTATCCTAACTCTTTAAATTAGGAGTTTAATAAAGGCTCACACCACGTAAAATATGCTTCAATATATATATATATATATATATATATATATATTTATAAAAATTTTGTAAATAATATTATAAGTGAAATAATATATTATAATGAGTTAGATTAGATCTATCTATTATAAGGAATTCCCTAGATGCTCTTATATATCTATATTTTGAATTCTCAACAGATGCCATTCCATATAGATGTTTTCACAAGGCAGTATATATATATATATATATATATATATATATATATATATATATATATATATATATATATATATATAAAACTATGATAGCAATATTCTTATTCTTTTCTTTAATCAGATATATATCATGTTGGCATGTATATAAGGAATTGAAACCCATATTCATTCAACACTCAGTATAGCGTTTTTTCTATGTAATCTCATGACAGCATTTTTTTTTTTTTTTTGTCTTTACTTAAACTATAGCTGATATATATATATAGATAGAGAGAGAGACCTCGGTTGCATCTGAATTCCTTTCTTCTATTTCTCTCTAAGGCAACGTTTATATATATATTTCCAGAGCAAGTTTTTTTTCCTCATATCAAATACCTATATGTGGCGTTAGGATACTATATACCTATAACCATAACTTATGTATTATATATACCCTTTCGAGCAAAAAAATGTATTATATATACCCACAAACTTATAACACAGTAAGGTTTGTTTCAGTTTCCAACGATATATATATATATATATATATAAAACTATGACAACAATATGCTTGTTCTTTTCTCATGCAGCACGTTGGGTTCTTTTAAAAATACAATTTTGGTTCTTTTCTTACAAACTAACACTTATATATATATAAAATAGCTTTCCTTCTCTTTCTTTTTCCCAAGTCACGACATTTTTTATATATATATACACACACACTTAAAAACTTCCCTTGTTTAATTCCTAAAAAGACAGAGATATATATACAGCAACACGTGAGGGATCATGGAAACAAGGAGGAGAAAAACTGAAAGACTTACCTTCGGCTTTAAGCACATCCGAACACTGCTTTTCACCTTCGAACCTCGCCTCTGATTCCTGGTTTAAGAACAGAGCAGCAAGTGTTTGAACTCACTCCCACTCTTTCTCTCGTTTACTCTCTCTTTCCCTCGCTCTCTCGTTGCTGTCAGACTTTCTCTCGGTTTCAGCTTAGGCAACGTGAATGATGAAAAGAAGCAAAGAGTATTGATATATACTAAACCGGGGGTTCAGTCTGAGAACGAGACTAACGGTTCAGAGGAGAATTATGCAACGGTCCGAGAGATTTTCCAACCTTGGGCTCGAGGTGTGGAGGTCTGTTGTTGCGTGACGGCTCTACTATTGCGTTCAGAAGCTGGAGGAAACAACGTTGTGATTGGATTTACTGACAGCGTGATCTGGTTCCTTTTTCTCACGCTGCAACTAATGAATATAAATATATCTATGTATTTGTTTACTGTTTCTACGTTTTTGGCGTTTTTATTTATTTATTTATTTATAGGCTGATACATTGAAGGGAAATATATGGGCTTGTTTTGTTTTGCTACTCTCATGTGTTGGGCCATTGGAAACAATAGCTGAGGGTATATGGACGCTGGATAGGTCTAATTATATGGGCCAACATGTGTTTAATGAATAGATAGAAATAAAATAGGTGTTTTGCATGAGATTGTAAAATTATCCCACTGCTTTTATTTGCAATTAGGCCCATTACTTATATAATTGTAATTGTTGAAAAATAAATAAATCCTTAATTCCATATAAGGATTTTCCTTTTCCCAATCAATTCCTCTAAGCCATTAAATATAAATTCCATAATTTTTAGGCCTACGTTATTCCTTAACTTAATTTATTTTTTTTCCCAAAATAAATTAAGGGAAAAATAAGCCTAAATTTTCAATAATTAATCTCATAATTCTTTTAAACCAAATTTACATAATTAATTTCCATAAAATATCCAAATTTCAAATCCCAAAATTTGGGATGTTACACTGTAACACTTGTAGAGGATAGGCCAGAGGAGACACAAAAGATTATTCGGATATCTGGTACTTCAAAGCAGGCAGAGAGAGAGCTCAGAGATGGAGTTTGATGCAGTTAGTGTAAAAGTATGTTCATTGTGAATCTAGAAGGCATTTGTTGATGATGATGTTCCCAGATGTAAAAGAAGACTATGAGGAATTGCATAAGATGCTCATTGACCGGTCTCAACTATTGGCAAAATCATTTGAATATATAGCATGGGTAGAGCCTGATTCTCTACATGCTGGTTTGTTCATGGAATTCAAAAATGAGGAAGCTATTGGTCTAGGTGTACTACGAGAGTGGATCCTGTTGGTATGCCAAGCTTTGTTTAATCCTTAAAATGCTCTTTTTATGACATGCCCAAATGACTAGTGGAGATTTCTCCCCAATCCTGCATCTAAGAAATGTAGTAAGAAAAAGAAGGAGGAAGAAATCAGAGTAAGCACGAGATGCGAAGCCATAATTGTCGACACAATGAAGGTGCATTTTTAATGTTTAAAACGATGCAAGAGGCTTGTCTCAGTCCAACAGAACTGACTTTTGAGAATCTTGGGGCTTCAGCAATTTTGATCTTCGAATAAATGAGGAGGCATGGAAAGATGAACCAAGCCTTTTAGGTATTCTCTGATCTTCCTCATAAAAATTTGACATCCTAGAATTGTCTTGTCTCTGGTTTCTTAGTAAATGGATATCCCTTGCAAGGATTAGAGGAATTCTCAAGTTTTCTTAATACCAAGCTCAAACCAAATGTCTTCACCCTCATTGTCATTTTGAGCATTTGTTCTAGTATTTCAGCCTTGAGTCTTGGGCAACAGATTCATGGTTACATAATCCGACATGATTTTTATTCAGATATTTCTTTTGGGTAACGCCTTGATCACAATGTATGCCAAATCCGGGTCCTTAGACATGTCTCTGAGAGTATTCAATGCAATGGTGGAAAGAGATACAATCTCTTGGAATGCCATAATATCCACTTATGTGCAGCACGGGCAAGGCAAAGAAGTCGTGTGCTATTTCGAGGTAATGCAAAATGCACCTGAGATCAAACCAGATAAGGCTACCTTCGCTGCAGTTCTTTCTGCTTGCAGCCATGCAGTGCCAGTGTAGCTCATGGTAATTTAAGACTTGGAAGGACAATTGCTAAAATTATGCTAGAAAGAGAAGGTGACAATCCATCAGGGTATGTACTTTTATCAAATATATATGCTGCAGCTGGGCATTGGGAAGAAGCAGCTAATCTCAGAGATTTAATGAAAATGAAAGTACAATACAGTTAAATCCGTGTTCTATGTTGAGTTTAGAACCCGGATAAATTGAAAGTACAATATAGTTAAATCAGTGTTCCATATTGAGTTTGGAACCCGGATAAACTGAAAGTATAATACAGTTAAATCCATGTTCCATGTTGAGTTTGGAACCCGGAAAAACTGAAAGTACAATACAGTTAAATCCGTGTTCCATGTTAAGTTTAGAACCCGGATAAACTGAACATACCATATAGTTAAATCCATGTTCCATGTTGAGTTTGGAACCTGGGTAAACTGAAAGTACAATACAGTTAAATCCGTGTTCCATGTTGAGTTTGGAATCCGGATAAACTGAAAGTATATTACGGTTAAATCCGCGTTCCATGTTAAGTTTGGAACCCGGATAAACTGTGTATAATACAGTTAAATCCGTGTTCCATGTTAAGTTTGGGACCCGGATAAATTGAGTATAACACAGTTAAATCTGTGTTCCATGTTAAGTTTAGAACCCAGATAAACTAAACGTATAATACAGTTAAATCCGTAAAGTATAAATCCGAGTTCCATGTTCAGTTTGGAACCTGGATAAATCAGAGTTCCATGTTGTTTGTTTTGTTCAATTTTCCTTTTCGGAATTGTTCAAAGTAGACTCCGCCGGCAAAATCACTTAATCAAGTTTTTTGCAAATAAATGAAGAAATTCTCAGTTGAGAATTATGTTTCAAATTCTCCGAATTGTGCCAGTTGTTAATGAATGAATGAATGAAGCCAGGGTAGTTAAACCCGGCCTCAGACAAAGCGAAGCCATTGTTGTAAGCCTTCTTACTAATGATGCATCAACATGGCGGCATAGTACTTGGGATTGCAGGCACAGAGGCCTATAAGTCCAAACCCTAACCCTAAGGTACACTCTATAAATAAGAGGTAAACCCTAAGGTATGCAGACTCTCTCTGAATTTATTATTCTACTATACTCATAGGTATATGACCCATAGATACCTAGGAGAGAGTTAACCAATCCAGTATCGACATACTAGTCTAACAGGGCTAGACATCTCTGTCAACCCTAGACAAAAATGAAATCATAAACAAAAAACTATGATCCATTCAAGAACATGAATGTAATACGTAGAGGGCCTAGAGTTCTTCACTTTCATAGTTTCAATCCTCGCGTAACCAATTTTCTCCCCATTCACTGTCCTATTCTTCGTCCCATGTTGTGTCATAACTCATCATATATCACACACAATCACATTTGTTTTGGGTTTCAAAAGAATATGGCTTTAATAGAATTTGTAGGATAAATTCATGGAATATAAATAAATCATAAATAACAATACATAAATGTTGGAAATTATGCCCTAGGGGCAAGTCATTGTACTTTAAACGTTTATGTTATTTAAAGTATTCTCCTTTAGTTATCATTTCATTTGCATGTTTATCGTGATAATTGATCCTTGGATATATCTTATATATTATCCTAAATGTCCCTGGTCGGTCATCTACGCGGGAGCGAAGATGAAATAAGACCAGTATGACTTTGATGAGGTATGGAAATACGAATTAAAGTCATGGGCACTTGTAGGAGTACAAGGCTTTGGGACTGATCCACTATGAGAAAGCTCGCATGGATTAAGTCATAAGCTTTTCTCATGTATAACCGCGTCACAACGCCCTTTGACATGAGATCATCATGGATTCCTACATGATGAGTCGCTGCTCTTTGACCTAGTCAAAAGTCACCTTTGACCGGGTGATGATCATGGATTCCTACATGGTTGTACGATAGGTTGTATCGTATCATCGATCCTCATATGTATTGGGTAGTCGCAATGTCTTGCTAGAGGTCGCTTGCGACTTGTGGGCCGGTACAAGATCGCCCACCGCCAATCTCATGTGGGCCCGAAAGGTCGCACACAAAAATAGCCCAACACGAGCAAAAGTGTCAGATTCATTGAATTTTAGATATGTCTAAGATTTAATGAATCGTATTTAATCTAGGATGAATATATATATATATATATATATATTATTATTAAATTCTAAATAGTAATAATATTATTTATAGATAATAATATTATTATATATAGTATTTAATTTATTTGATAAAATAAATAACTATAATAAATTGAGATATTGTATCTCATATTTAATTTTTGAATAAAGATATCATATATCTCGATTTAATTTAAATTGAGATATAGTATCTCATATTTAATTAAATAGATAGATATCTTATCTCGGATTTAATTTATAGAGATAAATTAAATCGAATGCTTTTTAATTCAGATTAAATAAATATATTAGATTAGATCTATTAGATAGATTTAATTAATATATTATTTTAATCCAAATTCAAAATTCAAAATAATAAGGATTAATTTTGAATATAATACCCCTATTGGGTTTAGAAAAACCTACGGGACTTTTAGTCAGACGTATTAGAAAAGCTGCGAGAAACCCTAGAGAGAAAATTGAGACACATAGTTTGAAGGCGCTAGCACGTTGCCGTCCGTGTTCGAGAGCTGTTCGTGTGGATACCGGTAGAGGGAGGGGATTCGCAGAGTCTACTCTTGTTGATCGAGAAGGTAGCCCACATGTTCAAATCTGAACGAGACGCTCAGAATTTTGCATAGGTATGATATCTTGAACGAACCTTGATCTAAACGTTGTTGAGCGATCCTCAGATGGGATTCGAATTTTTTTTTTAATTCCGCTGCGTGTACGGATCCCAACAATAAATTCTCCTATAATAATGAAAACAAAAGTCTTGTAAGATCCTCTTGTTAGGGATGTCCAAAAAGTCCGATGGTTCAAGGAGTCTAACCCGACCCGATTTGATCGGAAAAAATGGCTTGAGATAGTTTCAGGTAAACCAGACCAGTCTGGTCTGTTCGGGCTAGACCAGACTTTGGGCTAAGGGAGGGCTCTAACCCCTTGGTCTGGTCTAGTCTGACCCATATATATATATATATATATATCACATAAACACTCACACTGCATGTGTCACTTTTTACTCACTGTAAACTTAGTGCCTATTTTGGATAGCGGTGGTAGAAGTAACTTTCTTTTTTTATGGACTTTTCCAAACGAAAGATATGATAAAATTCATATTGTAGATGTGATTTTTGTTTTTGATAGCGTTGGCAAAAGTGACTTTTTTTTCCAGATGGACTCTTGTTTGTAATAGCGTTTGAAAAGTCAGTTGAGATGGAAAATGGATGAAAATGATATGAATACCACACACACACACACACACTAGTTGTATATATTGTGATAATTGAAGATAAAAATTTAAATTTGATAACAAAAAATTTAAAACTCTAAAGTACTTAATTAAATATATTCTAATGGACAAATTAGAATGCATACAAATGTATATTTAATATTATATTTCTTATTGGATAACCTATCCCTAACATTTTTCTTCAGAAGTTGAAAAAAGTGACTTCTATCAGAAGCGACTTTTATTTTTCAAAAGCCCATTAACCGTTGAAGCTATCCCAAATGATCTAGATTAGATTTTTTTTCTTCTGCTGGGCTTATTTCACTATTTGATGGGCTTTTGGACAGTTGCACAACTTTCCCAAACAGACCCTTAATATGTGTAATATGTGTCTTCTCACCATAAAAAATATCACTTAAATAGTTGAATGATAGATTTACCCTAATGCTAATTTGGGTCTAGATTTGACTTACGGGTCATATTCAAGATACTTTATTTAATTACGTAATTAATAACTAAATAATAATTCTATAATAATAAAATATCTCACATTCTCTCATTTGGCCCGTAGTTGCCCTATCTAGATCAATTAGGACCATGTTGCAAGAACCATGGCGATAAGTCCTCTTAAATTGAGTATTACCTTCCATATATTACATAGCAGCACCTTTACTTATTGGGTTAAAATTTTGTGAATAAACCTTAAAAGTTTATTCGCTTCCTACTTGAATGTTTGTTAATCTCGATGACTAAGTATCAATTTGAGACAACAAACTATAACTTGAATCTCTCCAAATGCATGCAATTCATTCAAGGATCTATGCTTTGTGTTTATGACCTATTGAATTTATAGTCATACAAAACCCTTAATTGTTTTAAATTAATTTAACAATAATTCAAAACCCCTTGATGAAATTATTCAACTGGCAATCTTGTAACTTGCCTATAAGAATGACTAGATTAAGCAATTTATGGTGGAACTAAGCAATCAGTGACTACTTAGCAATCATGTACTCCTCCATGATGCTGTTGGATATGATTAGTTTTGATGATGTCTTATATAGATGCCATTATTCAGAGCAAAAAGTTTATATCATATACACTGACTAACTACTATATATTTAATGTAGATTAGTCCAAGTTGAATTATAGAGATTAATCAATAAGGAGATAAGAGGTTACGGAAAGAAGAAATTGCAAAGAATGTCCAAGGAAGCAAGAAGTTGTCAAAGTATTTTGGGAATAATCAAGAGAAGAGAAGAAAGAAAGAAGAACTTACTAAATGGAATGAGAAAATCATTATACAAGTTCTTAGATTGATTCTAGAAGTCTTCGTGATGATATGGAAGTTGAAATAGCTCAATTCAGAGTTAAAATAAGTTACAATTGCATTCTTGAAGTCATGCTCGAGCACAACAATGTCATACTCGAGCATGGTACATTTCCAGCTCCAATTCCGCTCAAATTCCGCTCATGCTCGAGCATAAAAATGTCATGCTCGAGCATAGAAAATCAACGTGCTCGAGCAACAATATTTTTTAGCTACTCTGTTCAGCTCTGTTTCAGGCGACCTCTGGTAATTCAACGATATCTCTCAAACCAGAAGTCCAATTGAGGTGAAACCAATTTTGTATGAAACTAGACTCCCAATGCGTTATTTTGATATAAAATAAAAGTCCAAAGGAGTTCAGATCAAGGAGCTATGAATTGTGGAAGTTTCAACAAAAATCAACGTCACAATCCAGACCCAGCTTCGGTAGTTTGAGCGTATCTCACAAACAACAAATCCAAATGAGCTGAGACCAGTGCCATTGGAAACTAGACTCAAATAAATTTCCAAAAACATCAAGATGACTAAAAAAAAATCAAATGAAGGATATACGATGTTTTGAATTTGACGATCAGTTCAGGATGTTGCAAAAAATGCTGATCAAGAACAACCTCCATTCATCTAATGATAACAGATGAAATACAATGAGTTTGGAGCTGATTCTTCTTGAATTGGAAAGAAGACTTGAAGAGATTTCTGAGCATGGGTAGTTTGTCAAATTTGGAGCTATTTTGAAGACAACACACGTTCACTGGAAATTGCCCCTTGTACAGCCAATGCTATTGCATTTTTGAAGGACAATGGAGATTGATATTTGCACAAGACCATGGTAGCAAGCAATTTGGCATTTGAAGATGATTACTCAAGCAAAGAACATGATGGCCATGCATAATTTCACAATTGATCCATCCATGCTCGAACAGCATAACTAGCGTGCCCGAGCATTAGCGGACTAAGCAAGAAAATTCCATTGTTGAAGAGTCATGCTCGAGCAGAGAAAAAGGCTTGCTAGAGCACCATGCTAGAGCAGAGGTAAATGCTTACTCGAGCAGCACCTTTCTACTTCAGTTTCTTAGCCTCTGGATGACGTGTGCCCGAGCATGAAAATGTCATGCTCGAGCAGAAGCAAAATCATGCTCGAGCAGCGTTGGTGAAATGGGTCTTCTCGCCTCTGTTTGCCTCTTGCTCGAGCATGCCTTATGGCTTGCTCGAGCATTAGCGAGCGATGCCCGAAGCATGATATATATCTTGCTCGAGCATCAACGGATGAATTGGCTGTTCAAAAGGTTCCAAGAGAAGCCTGCCCGAGCAAGCTTGGACTCTTGCTTGAGCACTGGGTGAACATAAGCTTTTCCAATATGCTTTTTAAAATGTTTCCCGAGCATACCCTTATTGCTTTCTCGAGCACTGGCGATACTAATGATCTTTCTGAAGTATCCAGAGATGCTTGCCCGAGCATGCCTTTGAACGTTGTCTGAGCATCAACGATAGTAATTGATTTTCAAAAGAAGCTTGCCTGAGCAGACTTGGTTTCTTGCTCAAGCACTGGGTAACTCGTTCTCTCTAAAATACTCTTTCACGTCTTATGCCCGAGCACACAGCTTAATCATGCTCGAGCATTGTCACCCCTGTTTTGAAAATCTCTGACTTCATAAATCATAAATCATCATGTGTGATTTCATTTCTACATATCATTACTCATTACTATTCCTAATTACTTTTAATCAGTTTGCTAATGAGTTTTAGATGATCAAACGATGCTTTACTGAAGATTAAGAAAAAGCAGAAGATGTGGCAGATACATTAAATGCATCGCAGAAGCTTCTACGGCTAGTTCCAACGATCATATTCTAAGAAGCTCAACTGAAGAATTGCTCTAACGGTCGAATGCTATTGGTTTGCTATAAAAGAACAAGCATTCAAACTTCAAGAAGCGACACGAGCGTGCACTACCGAAATGCCGACATTATGAATATATGCTTAGCTCATACACTCTGTTCTCAATGCTTACATAGCTTATCATAGAGAGTGAAACAATTTGTATTGTACTTCAGTGATTATTATTCATATGCTCTGTGAGAGAGTTTAAACACTTATTTGATTATCTGTTTAGTGATCAAATCTCAAGGTTGTGGAACCTTTGAGTGTGTGTGTACAATTACAACTTGTAAGGGGGAGTGAGTCCTATTGTGAAAGGATCATCCTGAGTACAGAGTCGGTAATTGTATTCTTACAGTGCGTAAGAGGATATCTCGAAAAGAGATTGTAAAGGCTGCACAAGTGCCCGGCTAAACTTGTGAGGTTGTAAAGGCTTTTCTCTTGTGCTTGGTTAAACAAGGAGATAGTTGAAAATCTCAAGTGGAGTTTGGGGACTGGACGTAGGTTAAGGATTGGGCCGAACCAGTATAAATCTCTGTTTGCATATTCTCTTCCCTAAACTCTTATATTTCAACATATATGTTTTGAATTGTCTATCGATTTATAAATTATTACTGTCATTCAAACCTTCTTTAGTAAGTTGTGAAAAGATTTTTTAAGTTTTCGAAACTTTTATCTGACACCCAATTCACCCCCCTCTTGGTCTAACAGATGCAACTTGTTCAATAAGCGTAAAGACGTATCAAAATGTTAACTATTTTATAGTTAATACATCATACTAAACAAAACAAAGCTAATCATTCTCCTATATGTAAAGCATGGAACTTAATCAAAGTGGAGCAAATCACCAAGAGGGGGGTGAATTGTGGATTTTAAAAAATCTTTTCTAAAGCTCTGTTTTAGTATTCTAAAAACAGGGTGTAACAGAGAAGAGAAAGGAAAGTAAGACACAAGGAATTTATACTGGTTCGGTCTAACCTCTTGACCTACGTTCAGTCCCCAGACTCTCTGGGATTTTCACTATCTCAATTGATTACAGACTCTGTAACTCAAGAGTAATTCTCTCACTAGAACTTACACCCCCTTACAAGTTGCAATCAATATCCCAATCTCCAAGTCCCCTGACTTGAGATTCTTACAATAAATGATTTTCAGTAAATGAACTTTCTCTAAGAGTGGATAAATATAATCACGAAAGTACAAATGTATCAAAAGATACTTTACACAAGAAAATTCAAAGAGTAGTTGGAAACTTGAATGATTTTCGTTTTCTGCAGATTGGTTGTTGAGAAGAATTGAATTCAGCTCTATTTACACTAAGAGAGCATTAAATGACCATTGTAATCTTCAATGTAACCGTTGGAGACATTCAGGAAGGATTAGGTTAAGCTTTGGTCTTCTTCTCTCTCTACTCTTTGGTTAATCCAGTTGCACATAAGTTTATGGTTGACTTCTTGAAGATTAATTCGTTGGAAGAGCAGTTATTGGAAGAGGAAAGGAAACATTAATCCCTTTGCAACATGTGTAGAATGATTGTCCAAAAGGATGCAAGTTTTCTGGATTTTGCATTTAATGTGTTGACGTCACTTTTTGCTTTTGTTTAAATCTTCATTTAACATCCTCTAAATCATCTGAAAGTCACTAACAAACTGATTAAACATAGTTAGGAATAGTAATGAGTGATGTTAGGAAGTATTAAGATCAAACATGAAAATTTCACAAATTCGAGCAATTTGATTTTGAAACACACACAAACTCGAGTTTGTTCTCACAACCGGAGTTCTCAGAAGGCCAAACTCGAGTTTCCAAATCCAAACTCGAGTTTCCTTCTTCCAAAGAAGAATGTCCCAAGTTGAGTTTTGAAGCACATTTTGAAACATTGAGCAAACTCGAGTTTCTTAATGACAAACTCGAGTTTTGGACTTTTATAGTGTAAAACATGTTTAAGTCCAAAAGCTCAAAACTGGAGTTTCCAAATGTAAGCTTGAGTTGAGTTTTCAAATTTCTGAAATGAGCAAAGCTCTTTGTGAGGCACAAACTTGAGTTTCCCAAACCAAACTCGAGTTTCCTTTTAAAATTGGAAACCTTTGAAAATCTTTGCCAAGTAAAAACTGGAGTTTTCTCAAAGTGGATAAAACATGATAACTTTCTGTCAAGCACAAACTCGAGTTTCCAAATACAAACTCGAGTTTCCTCATAACTTTGGAAAACTTAGAAAATGCTTGGCCAAGTGCAAACTTGAGTTTCCAAATGAAAACGGAGTTTACTTAAGTTCAAAACTTTGGGAGCTCTCTGTATGACCAAAACTCGAGTGTACAAAACCTAAACTTGAGTTTCCTCATAAGAGAAAACTTTTACAAACTTTCTGGTAATTGAAAACTGGAGTTTTGTATTCTTTAAGAAATATTGAAGTGTCTCTGTATGGTACAAACTCGAGTTTGTAAACTCATACTCGAGTCTGTCTTGTTGTGAAAAGCTTGAGTGTTCTATGTGACTTTCAAACTCGAGTTTCCTAAGCAAACTGAGTTTTCTTTACTTTATAAATTTGAGCTACTCTCTGTCAAGTTCAAACTCGAGTTTTGCTTCCAAAACTCGAGTTTGCCTTTGACAATAAGCTTTTCAACTTACCATAGACAAACTTCAAACTTGTGTTTACAATTGTCAGTTATCGTCAAAACACATAGAGAACTAACACTTAATGTATATTTCGTTGTACTTCATGAGTCACAACTTTTTAATTATTATTGAAGCAATAATATGCTTAACAATCCTCCTAAAGTTCCCTTGCAATGGCATTGTTTGTTTGTGTGCACATTTAAGCAAACCTATGCATAGAAAATTAAATTAGAAGGAATATGATGATATATATCAGAGACATATGTATAGTCTAATCATGTTTTCATAATAGTTGTTACTCATAACAACTACCATCTACCCATCAATGTTCAAATACTTTTGATCATAGGTTACTTATGTCATTTTCAAGTAATTTGAGAATAATCTATTTATGTATTCTAAAATAATACCACTTAACCGAGTCATTACATATCTGAACAATGGTGATTTAGTTATCTATAACACCTTAAGTCAAAATTCACAAAATGAGTGAATCATCATTTTGTAAAATATGGATGAATCAACTCCCACTAATCTAGTGATATATACAAGATATTATGCTTTCAACTTTATCATGTATGTGGCTGCACGATAACACCTTATTTGTCGCTTATATGAGACATACTTGTGAGGACGGTTTCTTAGTTTTGCAAACTAAATTCTCCTTATCATTTATTTGACCCTCTCTTTTATTTCACATATATCTCTTCCTATGTCTATAATGGAAAGATGCCAATAATATTCCAACTCAAAATAGACATTAAGCATAATAAAGATATGGAAGAAACTATACATCGACATGGGAGGAAATTCCGCACTATACTAATTCTTTCTTAAAAGAGAATTTTAGCAAACAACTTTATTTGTATTACTGAATGTTGCATACTAACAACTTTACAAATACCCATATGTTGTTGCTTGCCTTAAGATCGATCTCACACACACACACAACACACACACACACAATGAACTAATGCCTTTATTTGAAATTTAGGGTCACTCTCAATATTTATGTCTAGTCAAATTTCCTGAAATAATTCAATCTGTTGATAGATTGAAGTTGCAAAATAAGAGTACCAACTATCAACAAAGAAGGCCTTATGGTATTTCTGGTAAGGATCCAATTTAGAATTAGAATTCAAAATTTTAATAGAAGATTTTGATTTATTATCAAAATCCAATTTAAATTTAAAAATGTATTAATTAATATGAAATATGAAATATATTTTTAAATATATAAATTAGAAATATATAAATAATAAATCTTATTTAATATATTTTCTATTTTAATAAATTAAAATAATAATGTAAAATTTGAATATACATATACAATACAAATAAAAAAAAGTTCTTTTTGAATCTACATTTTCAAAGTAACTAGATGAATCATTAAAAAAAAAAAGAATCACATTCTACCCAATATTATATACTCTTAAACAAAAGGTTTCTCAAAAAGGGTAACCCTTTGGGGGAATTGTACAGAGGTTTTGTTTAATATTTTTTTCCAGCACCACTAAAGTAGCATCAAATAGAATTACATGAATAATAAGATGGTACATCCTCATACTTTTTATTAACTAAATAATTGCACCCTTCTCTCCTGCCCTATCATTGCTAAAGGAATGTGACATTGTCTCGAAAGTATCTATCCAAAAGCTGGAGACTACGTATAGATGGACATATGATGCTTGCCCAAGTGATACTAAAGCAATCGATGAAAAGGTCAAACTCACATATAGCAACTGTTGATGTTGTGAAGACTTAACTAAAGTACGTATAAATTATTACTTTAATTCCTTCCAAGGAGTTATTTAATGTTCCAAAATAGCCTCCTAAATAATATTCCAACTCAGATTAAAGGTGCATTACAAAGTGTCTAATTCAATACTTTGTCTTGTTATTTGATCACCATGCTATTGAGTTGCTTGGTTCAAAAGCTGTAGCGCCTGAAATTTAGAAAATATGGATCCGTTACCAAAATTTTAAAATATGATAATTTTGGAAGCTTTTTTTAAAAAAAATGAAAACCAGATACGATGGGGAAGGTATTAGGCACCCCATAGCAACGGTTCATAAGAATGGTTAACTTAAGTCAATTATTTAAAAATGAATATGACCTTTAATTTTATCATAATTATCGAAAAATGAAATAAAACAAAATATTTACAAAAGGAAATAAAATGAGATCTAAAAAATAGAATGTTTATTTACAAAAGGGAAACAAAAGGAAAATATGGGAAAATATTTTTATGTACAAAATCAGACTTGACATAGGAATAGGCCTCTTACCCTTTAGAGATATCAAAGCCCACATAGTTTGAGGTAGAAATACGTGTCACTAGGTTTTTAAGAAAAAGTTTGTTGTGTTTTTCTTATGAAAACAATTTCTTTATTTTTATTTAGAAAAGTTTTTTTAAAGGCTTTTGAATTAAACTTCCTAAAGAGATTCCCATAACCTCGCACAGAAGAATAGCCGACTTTTACCTGAGGAGGCTCTAAAAACCTCACATGGAAGGAATCATTTTTAAAAGAATTTTATTTATTTTGATAAAAAGAAAAACTTTCTTCCTTTTTTTAATTTTCATTTATGAAAAAGGGCCACAATCATTTTTATTTTTCCTTTTTAGAAAGAAAACTTAGGCAACCCTATTCGTATTCCAAAGGAGACTCCCATAATCTCATATGGTTTACCAATGAATCTAATGCCTGAGGAGGGTGTAAAAACCTCACACGACATCGGTTAAAAGGATAGGATGCAATGTTAGAGAAGAAGAGAAAACACACCAAATCAATTCACCATGAAGCATAATAGAACGAGAGGAGAATTAAAGTTCATGCTTCAGCTAATACATATCAAGCTAATAAGAGATGAAGGATGGATACCTCTTGGTCGTCTAGTTTACACAACACACAAGTGCTACTGGGTATATATCATCGTAATTCCAATAGAAGAAGATCATCATAATGGTTGTTGATGCAATAATTTGCGGAAGCGTACATTTCCTTTAAGAGGGTACCAAGTACCAACAACGTAAATAAATGAAATAGAAAATTACTTCAAGAACAAAGAGCTGATAACAAAGAATAGAGAGTAGCTTTATTTTGAGTCTTGATCGAATACAGAGCAGCAAGTGAAGAAGTAAGTGTGCCCGAGGGTCTTGTGTTCAGTGTATATAGCAAACCTCTATTTATAATACTGGACTAACTAATTAAGTGAGTTAGTTCCATTTTTGTAGGATCTTAATGGATCATGGGGGTTGTTCCTATATTTATGGATCAAGGCGTCGGTTAGGTAGTGGGATTAACAAAGTAGCGTGACTGGATGGTTTCGCATGGGTGTGGTCCTTGTAAACTGCTCTTGCCTTCTTGGGCTTTTTTTGCACGTGGGTTCAAGATGCCAATTTTGGGGCTACAATGGCAACAATATAAGATCCTAGTAACAAGTGTAAGAGGGCTCAAAGAGAACAAATAAAGAAAATAAAGCAGTGATAAGACGAAGATGGAGCACAAGAAAAGATAAACTAAATAAGAGAGGTTAATTAGTATTACAAATCAAAGAAGAAAATTGATAGGAGGAGTTAACACAAAGAAAGTGAAAGGGAAAAAAAGGAAGAAAGAAAAAATAGTGAAGGAGGAAGGTAAAAAAACAATAATCCAACTTAGATTGTATCATGCCCTCTAGTACTCAACATTGAAGTATCATATGTGTGACTAGTGGCGGAGCCAGGAATCTTAGTAGGGGGGGGGGGCAAGAATAAAAAATATATATATAAATAAAAATTAAAATAAATACATACCTAATATACAAAAAAATGAAAGAAATCTATTATAGAAATTAATATAACTTCACTTAAGTCTTACTATACGTGTTTTCATATTGTTAAATTCATCTATAATTGGATTTGTGCTAAAAGTTAAAAAAAGTGTCAATGAATGATAGCACTCTTCACCATAATAATCACCTATAAAGAGCATAAATTAATTTACAAAATTCTATATCACATATCCTATTTCACATAGAGATATAATTCATAAAATTCCATATCACAAATTCCATTTCGTAAATTCCATATCACAAATTACATATTACAAACTCCATATCATAAATGATAAATCACAAATTTTCTAACCAAACCCTAACTTTATTTTCCTCAAATCAACCACTCAGGTATAAATATAAACTATATAACTTTTATTCAAGCCTCATTAATTCCATTAAGAGCAAAATGATCATCTAGAAGCCTCAAAATTTCAAAATCTAACAAATCCCTAACTTTTTTTATCAAAAAAGTTTCATCATACTAAAAGATAAGAGACTAAAAATATAGGGTTAAGGTGTAGATTTACTAACCAACTATTACTCGAGGAGCGTCTGGCACAAAAAACAATTGAAGGGACCAAATTGACCAATGAACTATTAAAAAGTGAAAAAAAATACCAAATAACTATTAAAAAAAAACAACTATCACTATTACGTTAAAATATGAGGCACTGGCGTAGGACGGTGGCGGAGACGCTGAAGAAAAGAGCGGTTAAGCCTTCTTGTTAGATAAGGCAAACACCACGAGAGATGAGACCCATGCGAGCAGGTGCTGTGGCAGCGGCGGTTGCTACTTGTGGCATCAAAAGGACGCAACCCAGGGTGCAAGGTGCGTGCTGGTCGAAAGCTGTGGACTACTGGATAAGTTCAAGAGGGTGAGTGGAACACCCAGCAACAATGGAAGCTTTGGAGATGCCGATGTCGCCGACACTGTGACAGTCAATGGAAGACGCAGACACCAAGACAGTGACAGAGTAATAGTTCGTTGGCGAAACTGCTCAAAATTGTTTTTTTTTTCCAATTTTTAATAGTTCGTTGGCCAATTTGGTTCCTTCAATTGTTTTTTGTGCCAGACGCTCCTCGGATAATAGTTGGTTGGCTAATCTGCACCTTAACCCAAAAATATGAACTATATCACTTTCCTAAACCCTAATTTTCTGTGCAAGTGCGACTATTGATTTGCTTCTTCTAATCTTCAATGACTGTGCCCGTGTGCCGACTATGCGAGGATTTGTAGAATGAATTAAAAAATGGAAGGCTTACATGGGTTTTAACTTTTAGTGTAGTGTGTGTGCTGAACTGTGCAACTTTTTCTTTATATATATATATATATATAACTGTGCACCTTTAATGCATGAATTAATGATAATTGGTGGGCTCTTGGCTTGGTGTTGGTGGTTTGAAAATAAAGTTGGGCCTTTAATGCATGAATTAACGATACAGCCCCATTTCTTTCAAACTCTAGGCTTGCTATTGGTGGTTTGAAAATAAAGTTGGGCCCATTTCTCATATATGCTATCAGCTTATTCCCATATTTGGTTTTTTTTTAGGGCGGGTGGGGGCCCACCCTAGCCCCCTTGTACCCACCCCTGTGTGCGACAACATTTATAGAATATTGCCTTTCCTCGGGTATAGAGAAGGAGAAAAAGAGAAGAGAGAAGAAAAATGAAAAACAATAAGAAAATAAATCAATCCTCATCATATTGAATTCCTCACTCTAGCCATTGGTGTTGAAGCATCATATGTGTGACATCCGACCATAAGAGCATCGGATTTTTTTGGGGGGGTATGAGAAAAAGAAGATAAAAAAATTAATAACAGGTTTCACTCTCTTTAGGCACTTCTAACCATTCATTGCCACTTTTCTCTCCCCATTTCTTTTGTCTTTGCTCTCCCATTTTTTTTTTGGTCTTGCTTCAATCCTTGCTCCCTTGTTTATAGTCTTAAAGTAAGGTTTTCCTCATAAATGCTTTTTTTTTTTTTTCTACTAATAAAATTTCCTAACTTGACCCAATCACCATAAATGAGAGATTTCTTTTTTATATTTTCTTTTTAAATTTTTGTTTATTGAAACTTCCTAATTTTAAACCTAATCACCATCATTGAGATATCTTTTTTAACTTTAATTTTTTATATTTTCCCCATAAAAAATTTCCTAATTTAAACCTTATCAAAATAAATGAGAGATATTTTTTAAATATTGTTTTTTATATCTTATATTTTTCCCACAAGTAATTTCCTAATTTAAACCTATAAACATAAATGAGATATATTTTTTCTATTTTTTAATTTTTATTTATTTTTTCCTCATACTGACTCCATACTAAATTTCCTCATCCAAATATCAATCAACATTAATGAGATGAATTACTTTAAAATTTGTTGTCATTTATTACAAACTTTAATTGCAAGACAATTACCATTAATGATGATGATTTTTCAAATTTCAATTATAATTCAATTGTCATTAATGTCATTTGCTTATTAATTTAGATTTGTAAGGATTAAGGCTTTTTTATCACTTTTGAGTGGGGCCTGAACAAAATAAGGTGTTCAAAACAGCTAAAGAACTGAAAAAGAAATTAGCATAGGTAAATTATTAATAATGGCACACTATAATATCCACTACCAAAATCCACTATTTCTAATTTTTTTTTGTCAAAAGGAATCTAGATTAATACTAATATTAAAAGTTACAACAAAGTTTGATGATTACACTGTGAAAACAAACCCCGAAACAGACACTAAACGAAAACAAATTGGAACAAGAAGACTAATAAATACAACAAGACCAAACCAAATGTAAGGAAAGCTAATCACCACAAAACATGTGGGAATAAAAGTAACACCAAAGACTCCATCGGCTTCCTGAACATCCAAGGTTAGAAGTGACATGAAAGAAAGTGTTGGTTGCAAAACCTACCCTATAAGGCACACCTCCTTATAAGAATAAGCTGCACATAGGTCAGCTAGATAATCACCCCGACTTGGGGCACAAGACAGAGAGAACCCAACCTCAGAAGAAAAAAGACAAGTGAAGTCTTGAAGAATATTTTTGCTCCTCCATTGAAGCAAATTTGGTGACGTCGACCACTCACCGAACAAATTTTGGCTAACACTAGCGCTTTGGACTTGCCACCATCGAACAATCCTCACAATGGTCCTCTCATAAGTAAGGCACATAACAGTATCAAGCATCAATAAAACCCTTCCCCCAAAATCGCAAATCCAAACCACAACAGAAAACACCACCATAACCATAAAAGCCCAAATCCACAGCAACATCAGAAGAAATACACAAACATAAAGAATAAAAACAAAAGAAAAAGACAGACTACCCCTCCGTCGGAGGCCACCGTCACGCCAGAGACCACCATTGAGGGAGACATCCAGACAAAAGCTCCCACCGCCAGAGACAAGGGAGGACCACAGTTGTACCTAAAAAAACAGAGGGATGTCGGAGCTGGAGAGACGATAAGGACAGAGACAAGAGGAAAGCAGGTGTCAGAGAAGAAGGAAGGTCACCACTTCGTGTCTCTGTTCCAAACTAAAACTCGCATGTTCCTGACTCTTTGAGGTCCGATTTGCACTTCTGCCGGTTGTGGTACGAGAGGAGGCTCGCTGGCGACATCTCCGCCGCCGGCGAGACAGGAGCCCTACTGGTGGTGAAGGCGAGAGAGAGTGCATCGAGAGCCTAGGGTTTGCGAAGCGTCGACTGCTTGTCCCACAATGTAAACAACTATTTCTAATTGATCCACTCTTTTTGATAACAGGAAGGGAAGCCTCACTCTTTTCCCACCAATCTGAGTGATTTTCGAAGGAAAGGAATTGCGCATCAAGCTTAGAGTCAAACAGTGTAACATTAAACATCCATTATTAGCATATAATGACACAATTTACATCATATCCACATATGCTAGCCCGATTTACTTATTTTGATGATGAGGTTTGTATTTTGTCCTTGCACTTCATCCTGCATTGTCATATATCAATATTTACTATATTATTAACTATCACTTATTTTCTTGATTATATTTACTCAATTCTTCTCAAGAGGCTCAGAGTGGCGGGATTTAAGAGAAGGATCACATCCCAATTTCACTGCTTCTTAGTCCTAAAGCGCATATATCCATAAGGTTGAGTATGGAACCCGCAACCCGGTGAGCCTACCCACAACTTGGTGTAATTGGGCTATTTTGAGCCTACCCAAAAAGACCCACAACTAGGTGGATTAAAACCTGCCCATTTAAGAATTAAATGGGCAGGCTATAGGTACACCTTTGGGTTGCCCGTACTCGCCCATTTAGTGTAAGTTTTTTTTTATTTTATTAATTACCCTAACCCTAATAGCCCACTCTCAATCTCTCCCTCTCTTTATCTTTGGATCTGCCTATTCAAACTCGCGACTTGTCGTGACTGACCAGAATGAGAGAGTCAACGTTTGTATTCTTTGTGGGTCGGCGTTTGTAGACTTCTTCTTCATTCCTTCAGCTAGAACGAGAGAACAAGGTCGTGCCAATATCTAAATACTATTTCATTTTGCATATGTTACGTATGTCCCCAAAACAGATAAGATCAAACTCTCAAAGGTTTCTTTGTCCTCTTTTCCATATATTTTTTTTTTGTTAATTTATTTTGAGGGAGGTTTTGCAATTGCTAAACATGTTTTCTTGTTATGTTTTGACCTCATTGTTGTGAAGGTTACTCCCCATGAGTAAATGAATGGTTTTTTGCCAAAGAGATAAGATGGACGTTACTAGCAATATATATTTACTCTGAGATATGTGTTAGTAAATGGGTGTTCTAGAGATAATTTGTTTTGACAGAGGAACACCTTTTTCTATTTAGTATTTTATGATTAATAAAATTGAGCATCTTCTATCTTTATCATATTTGTGTCTCACTTTTATTTAAAGTAAATATGCGTTTAAAGATAAAAACACTAGGAATAGAAAAGATGTTTACTCGATGATCTATGATAGGGGTCATGATCATGAGGACTCAAGAACACTAAATGTCTATTGCTTGAAACTTGTTCCTAATTTTGAATCACCAAGAAAGGGTATTGATGATCTCAATAAGACTAGTATGACATCATCTACTTGTATAGAGATACAAGGTAGGGACCTCATGGAATACAAGCATGTGATGCCTTAGCTGATGTCATGGGTGGATCTGTTGGAGAACAAATAGCACCGAACTGACCCACCGAGAGACTCTACAAAGATTTGTAGAAAGTATCTGTTAGCTCCTAATGTTTTGATGATAACAAGACTTTAAGAATTTGAATAAGAATTGAAGTATGTGTGCTCCTATGATTCATTGTATGTTAAAAGAATTCTGAGTATGAGAAATGGATTCTTGAGAATAGCTTATTGATTCTCGAGAACATGAGCCAGCGTCAAGAAGTTTCTCAAATACAATTCTGGAGTATACAATATGGGCTCTCGAGAATGAAGCGTCAGAAAACAAACATTTGTTCTCATATTTGTGATTCTTGAGAATGCAATTATGGTTCTCGAGAATGAAACACATTTTACATCAACCGTAAAATGTTCCATTGTGCAAAGGCAATTCTCGAGAATACTAACTTGACTCTCGAGAATGAATTATAAGTGTTAATCCACCTCTTTGCATCCAATCTAATTCTCAAGAATGAGAATCAATTCTCGAGAATCATCGATAGCCGCTCTGATCTCATTGTCTTGTGTAGTTCCTAACTGAGCGATTCTCGAGTATAAAAGATGAATTCTTGAGAATTCTCTGTACTAGCAATTGCGAAACCATGTTCTTCATTAATTCTCGAGAACTATAAGAACAATTCTCAAGAATACCTCTCCCTGGATATGCATCATGAATGATTAATTACATCAGAAATTCTCTGAATCATTATCTAATTGTTGTTAATCATATTCAAACTTTTTGAATAATATTTAATCATCTTTATAAATGAGTTTCAGTTGATTAATCTTGTTTATTTCAAGATTGGCCGAAAAGCAATTATACGTGTCAGAGCAATAAATGCACTACTCAGAAAGACAGAGCGACATTTGGAATTAAAGCAAGTAGCAGATGAAAAATATTATTTCGAGGAATACTTAACCCAGCATTACTCTGATTTACACTCTGGATAAGTACATTCGACGGTGAAGCATTAAATGAAGCAACGGTCGATTTTTCACAAACAGAGTGCACCTGTGCCTAACGGAAATACGAAGAATCTCAACGGCTAATTCGCTAAGCTTCTCAACGGCATTAATGGCGAACGCTATAAATACCAGAAGCATTCAATTCCACCACCTACCGAAACGCTGTGCAATTAATTCGAGTTTAATATTATTCGGTGTTTCAATTGTTTCATTAATTTGTACTTCAGTGTTTAATACTTTATCTACTCGTGAGGAGTTCATAAACAATTACTTCATTATCAGTTGAACCTTAAGGTTGAGGAACCTTAAGAGAGGGTGTATCAATTACAACTTGTAAGGGGGAGTGGAGTCTGAAAGTGAGACGATCATCCTTCGTTTACAGAGTGTGTAATTGTTCTTGAAAGATAGTGGAATCCCAGGTGTTCTGGGGACTGGACGTAGGTCAGTGATTTTGGACCGAAACAGTATAAACTGTCTTGTGTCTACTTCACTTTTCTGTCTCATTTCTCTGTTTTTGTTTTACTTGTCTTTGTGTGGGTTTGCAAAAAGAATTTGAGATCACCTATTCACTCCCCTCTAGGTGATATTCCATCTTCAGTATCATTGGATATAAAAGTCTCAACGTTTTGTAGTGTGGATCATCCTAGACTTGAGGATGTCATCGAGCACTGTGTACTGAGGTCATACATTGACTGTACAACTCTATCTGCATGAGAATGGGAAAAATAATGTACTCTTAGGTATAACTCGAATGCATGAGTGTAGATGGACATGCCAAAAGGACTCATAGTCCTTTACAAGGGATTAGTCGTTCATAGGACCGGTAGGGCTTGGATGACTTCTAGTTGACTCGGGAATCTGTTCACAGTTAGCAATCATGAAGAGTCATGATTCATCTTAGAGTCAACAGAAGAAGATTCCTAGTTCTGTGAAAAGCTATATTTAGTCAACCAAGAGAGATGATACTCTATCTTTGCTCTTGACTAAATGTGAATGACGATGTGAGGGATGAAGCTGACACGGTATCCAAATTGGAAAAAGGTAGATCACATGATCAACTCAATTAATTCTAGGGCCACGAGCATTGGTAGTGTCTTATGTGGTCATTAGATAACTTGGGCCCATTAAAGAAGTTTGATTGGTCCAAGGTTATTTATGTCAGTGATTAATTGGGCCTAAAGGGTCACACATAAGCGTTATTCTTGATTACTTAAAATTAGCAAGCTTGTGCCAATAATTGTTATTGGGATTTTTGAGAGAATAGGTGTATTTGGGTTGGAGTGAGACTCCAAGCCTAATATACAAAAATGACGCCATATATGGTTCCTTTGTAGGAAAATAGTTTTTCCACTAATAGGCCAAATATGTTGGAAGACCAAACGTGGTCTTAGGCCATTTTGAATTTTAAATTCAAGAGATTAGGTTATAAAGATAATTTTGAATTATCTTTATATATTTATTTATATATATAAATAAATGTCCAATAAAGATTGGACAAATAAAGGAAAAAAGAAATAATTAAGGAAATGGATATGACTCATTATCTTGAATTATTAATTCAAGAAATAATTAAAGATATAGATGGAATCCATTATCTTAAATAATTAATTCAAGATATGGATTTAATCCATTTTATTAATTATTTGGATAATACCAATTAATGGGCCATTATTCTTGAACCCTAATTAGGGTGTTGGTTGAAAAATTCATACGACACTTTCAGTCTTGAATTTTTGCGCCAGCATACAAAAACCCTAAGGTGTTGGCCGAAACATTAAGCTATCTTGAAACAAAAGAAAGTGTCAGCCAAAGCATCAAGAAAGGGGGCAAGAGGCGCCATCCATAGGTAATCCAATCTTGTTCTTCTTATCCTAAACCTTGTTACACCCCTACCAGCCTCGCCCTTTCGGGTGGCGGGTTAGAGGTATCCTTTTTACTTATTACCTTCCGTTTGTTAATTATTCACCTTTTAACTTATATCAGAGTGTGCGCGGTAGAGCATATAGTCGGTTTGGACAACTACAATATACTGGTAAAGTTACATACAAGAATGTAAAGTAATCCCCGTAGGGTTAAGGGTACAATCGTCCAAAACAAATACTGAACAGTGAATATAAGTCATACAGTCATCCCAAATAGAGAAGTACAAAAAAACAACAGGCCATCCTCTATTTCTGCATCTTTCTACATCAAGCCCTACCTTTTTCAAGTCCTCCAGCCGCTACTACCTCACACCTGTATCTTTTGAACCAAACTAGAGTTCAAAATTGAACCCTAGAGTAACTGTTAGACTCATATACAATATGTATACAATGCATGCAATGAAAATCACAAATAGGAAATAAATCTATCTCAGGCACAACACTAGCATGTATGAATCTGCCTCTGGCACAAATAAGGGTAAATCACATCTGCCTCTGACACAACAAACCGAGGGACCACCTGGTCAAGACAAGCCCTCGGTACCATAGCGCTTAGGGCCTCGGTAGTCAGGGCTGCAGTCCCCTACCGACCCCTCCTTAGGTCTCAGTAGCCACCTATGAACACATAGCCCCACAAGCCCTACCTACCTCATATACCTCGGTACTGTAGCAAAACCTAAGAACACTCAATCCTATAGGCACTACAGCTTGATATACATGCCCTCGGTACTGTAACGAAAACCTAAGCACACATAGTCCAATAGGCACCACAACCCGATAAGTATTCCTTGAACTTTAGCAGCAACCCAAGGACACACAGTCCAACTCCTACATCATGATAATACGCACATGCAAGAGCAACATAGAGTATGCAAGTCAACAGTTACTACCTGTCACGCCTCAAAAATAGTAAACTCTTCCCTTGGTGTTGGAATTATGGTCCACACGTGCTAACACCCTAGTTACAGCAAAATATCACACTTTCAATCACATATTCAAACTTAGCTTCAAGTTCCATAAATTTCGCTTAGTCCAAATGACACAAAATCGCTTCAAGTTCCATAAATTTCGCTTAGGGTCATTTTCAACTTAAAATAAATCTTGGTTGGAAAATCCAAATGACACAAAATATTATATCAAAATCATCCTTAGGATGTATAATTTAACCACGTAAAATATAAATGCAAAAAAAATCCATTTACTATTTTAAAAACCATTGATGAACATACGCTGCCCAGAAAACACCTAAGTCGGCAGATTTACGTAGTTTGAAGACTTAGGGCTTTTCGTGTTCGGAAAAGGTAACCTTGACTTACCCCCACCCAAAATCACGTTTTGGACTCAATGGAAACCTCAAAAATATCAAAATCCTACTGTAACCTCACGTTAACCATCATTGGGAAGAAACAAGAATCGATAAGTTGTCAGTTAAGTGCTTACCTCAAACTTTCGGTTACGTATGACCTTCTTCTTCTCCTTGGACCAAGACTTGGCTGTTCCCTCTCTTCTCTCCCTCTTGAACACGTGCTAGGGCAGCCAAAAATGGGTAGGAGGTGTCCTTATATAGCCTCCAGGGTTAAAGAAGTTGTCTAATGGTTAAGTGACACCTCAGAGGGTAAAATGGTCATTTTCGCTGACTTTTTCTCCAAGACATTCCAGAGTCTTCTTATCCAGGGAATTCCAGAGTATTTTGGTCCAAGATATGTGGCACCATCTTAGCCCTTAAAATTCAGATTCCAAGATTGCCCTTGATGCACTGCTTTCTCTCCAAGCCAGTGGGACCCACAAATATGCCCAAATCTACGCCATTAATGATTCATGTGGGGTCATAATTACTTGTCTTTCAACTGGTCATGTCAGATTCAAATTGTGTGGTCCAGATTAATTCTGATTATTTTATCTTTCTCACTCTTCATAATTACATGATGTGACCTTTTCTTTTCCCCCAAGTCAATTTCTCTCTCCTATGGGCCCACCAATTTCATCCTCCCTTTGTGTCCAGGGGTCTGGGTCTGACTCCGGTAAACCCTAACCCGTCCCACTTAGCTCCTTTTTGCCAGTTACACCTTCCTCGTAATTCGTGCTACACTGTAGGACTTGTGTGGGCCCGGATTAACAGTCTCTTTTCCCCTGACCACAGGTGGATGAAATATAGTACCTTGGGGATCAAGAAACCCATACTTCAGTATCTCACAACCGCCTCGTACTACGTGCTACCCGATAAACCAACTTCTAACCCCGAAATGCCACGTGTCTAACGTAGCACTACTATTACCGAGTTTTCCTTCTACACTTGGTCCAGATACACATTCTCTCTCTATCTCTTTTCCCTTCTTATTTCCTTAAAAAACGCAGAACTTCCATGACTGCCCTGAAAATGCCATATACTTACTTACACCGGCATATTTTCACTCAACTAATTGTCCTACACCTTAGGACATAGTTAGGTGGCATCTTTTCCAACTAGATTTACACCGTACACGTCTTCTAAGCCCATTTTTCATTAGCACTTTAATCCCACGGCTTGTACATACTAGGTCCATTGACCCATATGGCCGAGTTGCTTAGTCCCCGAGAGGCTTCTTATGTCTCGACCTTCTTGGGACTCTTCCCGAATTGGGCCTAGTCGTCCACCTATTTTAGGCTTATTCTCACTTCTCAGGGTCCAAAATTCGGGATATTACAAACCTAATCTCAAGAAACTTAATCTTCTTGAGATAAAGAAAATCCAAGAACGTTGAGTCCTCAACCTTGCATCGTCTAGCAAGCATCCAAGGAAAGAGGAGAATCAAAGAGAAGGAGTTCTCAAGGCAATCGGGAGATAGCTGTGTGGATGAACATTAGAGGACGTCATACACTTTGAGGTCTTCAGTGATCTATGGTAATCCTAAAACCCCTAATGTATTTTAATGAGTAGATCATGAGAATTTTCCATGAACAATTGTATGATACATTATCAATATTCCTGGGAATATCCCATCAGTATTGGGATGACTCATGAGTACCATAAAAGTTATGGGTTCTTATGAGCGCCTGTAAAAGTTACGGGAATCACATGATCAATATTCCTGGGAATTTTCCATAAGTATTCAGATGATTCATGAGTACTATAAAAGTTATGGGTTCTCATTAGTACCAATTTTTTCAATCACATGATTAGAAGTCTGAAAACATTGAATGATAATTTATTATCATGAGTACCATAAGAGTTATGGGTTTCCATGATAACCTTATAGGAAGTAAAGCCTAAAAGGGACAACCTTGTAGAGCCACAGGTTTAAATGATGGTCATGAGAATTTCTCATTATAACCTTATAGGAATCCATGAGTATTTACTTTATAGTTTAATTTGGGAAATCTCATGATAAAATAGAGACAACATTTCAATGATTGCATTTGGGAAAAACTCATGAGCACTTATAAAGAGTTACAGCTCTTTGGTTTATGAAATTAAGATCCATGCTCTCCCGCAAGAGTTACGGATATTTCATAAATTAACTTATTTAACAAATGTGATCAAGAGTATCTAGGAGTTAGCTTCTAAACATAACTTATGAGTACTGTAATGAGTTACGGGTTCTCATGAGTACCGTAAAGGTTACGGGTTCTAGTTTCCGCTGCAATTAAGGAAAGACAAAAGTTTTTGTTTTTCCTCATGAGTTCGCGCTTGAATGTCAGACTGTGACCAAATTTAACCAACAATATGGAGAATATGACCATAAATGGCACAAACGTATTATCGTCATTTTTATAATACTATTATTTTTTCATTTGCAATTACATTGAATGCTTCCGTTTATTATTGGTTCATAAAATGCAAAAGAGGTGGATGCATTAATTGAAAATGTAAGACGTTAATTAAGGTGTAATATGTACTAAAAGATTATCATATAACCTTCAATAGTGGTGCTTTATTCTTTCCGATGGTGGCGATGTTTGATTTGTTTTTCCTCTACATTTTTTATTTTAATATTTATGCTTTCGTATTTTCCTATTGAATCGTTTATAGTATTGTTAAGTTTGATTTGGTTTGAGTAGGCAAATGAGCATGACACAATCTCAACCAAAAAATATTAAATCTGCCACTACGTGGAGGGCTACTGAAAATGTAACTAAAGCCACATCATTAGCAGTACCACCTGCTGATAATGAAAAAAAAAATAATAATGAAGAAGAGGGACAATCAGCTGAAACAAAACAAAGAAAAAGGAGGACAACATCTGATGTATGGTAAAGGTTGCCACTAACCCAAACAAAAGGTAAACATCAGGCATAACGTAACCATTATGGCAGAGATTTTGCAAGTCATCCTACAGATTGTGGCACTACACAATTGTTATGACATTTGGAAAAGTGTTCAAAGAATTCCAACAAAGCTAGCAACTCATAGAGTTTGTTGTCGGTTTCTTCTAGTAAACCTTTGACTCATCACTTATTTAGTCAGGAGAGATGCAGAAAGGCTATTGCAAAATTCCTCATAAAGGATGAGTTGCCTTTTCGAACTGTAGAAAGGGAGGATTTTAAAGAATTACTGCAAGAGGTTGAACCTAGATTTCAAATGGCCTCACGTTGGACAATTGCTAGGGATTGTTACAAAATTTATTTAGAAGAAGAAAAATGTTTGAGAAAATATTTCAAGCTATCTAAAGTCTATGTGTCTCTTACTATAGATTGTTGGACTTCAATTCAAAATTCAAACTAAATGTATTTGACTGCTCATTAGGTCGATGAAAAGTAGACTTTGCAAAAAAGAATTTTGAATTTTTGTGTGATTGAAAATCATAAAGGGGAAACAATTGGCAAGAAAATTGAGGATTGCTTATTCAAGTAGGGCATAGAAAAAGTCTTCATTATAATAGTTGACAATGCTTCCTCAAATGATTCTGTAGTTGCACATCTAAAAAAAAGTTTGAGGGATTGAAATGGTCTAGTATGCGATGGAGAGTTTTCACAAATGCGGTGTGCTGCACATATTTTGAATTTGATTGTCTTTGAAGGTCTTAAGGAAATAAATAGGTCCATTGAGCTCACTCGTGATTAAATATGTTAGATCTTCTCCAGCAAGGGAGACCAAATTCAAAGAGCTTGCTGAAAAAGTAAAAGTTGAATAAAAAAGTCTTCTTATCTTGGATTGTCGCACAAGGTACTTAAATAATTGCTTATTTCCTTTCTAGTTACTATTTGAAATAATATGCTTGTTCATGTTGTTAATTTGCAAAGTACTTTATAATATCTTGTTAATCAGATTTCAAACGAAATTCATAATATGTTGTTCATGCTGTTTATAATACTTGTTAGGTGGAATTCGACCTACCTTATGTTGGATAGTGCTGTTAAGTTCATTAAAGTCTTCACAGGGATGGAAGAAGAAGATCAAGATTACATAGATTACTTCAAAAAGAAAGTTAAGTTAGATTCAAATTCAACTCGCTTTGATGATAATATATTTGATCATGATGATGATATCATTGACACAACTACAGTTGCTACAATTGTGCCTCCAAATGCATATGATTAGATTGTTGCAAAGGAGTTCCTTGTATTTTCCAAGTTGTTCTACTCCATGACTCTGTAACTTTTGGATCAAATTTTGTGACAACAAAAACATGTTTTCATCGTATTGTTGCAATTCAAACACATCTTAATTCAAGTTATGATAACTATTAGGGAAACGCTAAGAAAATGAATCCATTATTGGCTGTTATAGTGATATTGGACCCTAGATACAGGATGATATATGTCAAAATTGCTTTTGAATTTTTTTTCTTGAACCTACAAAGCATGAATTTATGTTGACAAGGATTATGGATGTCTTGTATTGTTTGTATGATCATTATTCACCAAATGTCATTAATACTAATGAAACTTTTGGATCTCAGCCAAGAAAGGATCAAGAGGATATCAATGGTGGTGGGAGTAATGTGTTGACTCCAAAAGTTGAACTTGAAATGAGCTTGTCCTCTTTTGATGCTACATTCCAGAAATTCTTAGCCATTGTAGACTCTACATGTATGTTGGGATCTGTACACGTAGCGGAAGGATTCTTATCCATTAAAACTTACGGATCCCTTGAGAGGATCCATCAACTGCGTTTAGATCAAGGTTCATTAGAAACCATACTTATGCGAGCTCGTGAGCGTTTCGTTCAATTTGTTCTCGTGGGCTACCTATGTTCGATCAAATAGGAGCCGACTTCGAGCGTCCACTCCCTCTAATGGTATCCATACGAACAACCTCCAACACCGACGGCAGCGTGCTAGCGCCTTCAGTATTTTCACATCTCTTTCTTTTCTCTCTTGGGTTTCTCACGGCTTTTCTAATTCATTCGTTTCTTTTAATACGACTAGATCAATATCTATTATAGAGTTTCTAAAACCTTAATGAGCCGGATTAAAATATTCAAAATTAATCTAATTAATCTTGAAATTTGAATTTGAATTAAAATAATATATTAATTAATCTATCAAATAGATCTAATCTAATATATTTATTGATTCCGAATTATAAGCCTACAGATTCAATTTATCTTTATAAATTAAATTTGAGATATATGATATCTTTCTATTTAATTAAATATGAGATGCTATATCTCAATTTAATTAAATATGAGATACTCTATCATTATTTGAAAATTGAATCTGAGATACAATATCTCAATTTATTATAGTTATTTAATTTATCAAATAAATTAAATACTATATATAAAAAATATTATTATCTATAAATAAAATCATTATTTTTTTTGAATTTAGTAATATATATATATATATATATGTATATATATATCCATCCTAGATTAGATACAATATTCATTAAATCTTAGACATATATAAGATTCAATGAATTTGGACACTTTTGCTCGTGTTGGGCCATTTTGGAATTAATTTATAAATGGAGGGAGTAGTTAAGATTCAAGAGAAAACATAACTACTCCTTCCATTTATGAATACAGAAAGCTAGGTAATTAATTTACGCATATTAAGAGAAAACTAGTAAAGTTCATTATTTATAGAAAAATATGTGTTATTCTCTCTTAAATATATATTTTTAATCGTTTGTTGAAAATAAAATAAAAAAATCTTTTGTCAAAAAAATCACATTAAAGGGGAACATCTATCAAGATTAGTTCTGAAATGAAAATTATGAGGTGCCTTTAATTGATCATGTAGCAGTTACATATACGTGGTTAAAAAATATTTCTAAAATAAAAATTATATGGTGTCTTTATTTTGAACATATCAGTTTTTGGTACATAAATATGATGAAATTTAAAAACGTGAATATATAAAGTTTTTGATACTCCATATATATTGGGAGAATACTTCTTTTCATGACGGAAACTTCCCTAGTGAGCAAAGTGGCAAACATTTGTGATATCAATCTTAGAAATTTTTTTTGAACTTGCAGGTAAAAGAAACAATGATTTGAACTGACCAAAACGATTTTTTGCTTTGCTCAATGAATAGAATATAGATTTCTTGCTCAAAAACGGCCAAAATTTAAGCACAACCGACCTAAATTTTGGAATGGTGTTGTTTATTTTCTTAAGGCTATGGGGCCTCTTGTATGTTTTCTTAGGCTTGTTGATAATTAAAAAAGTGTGCAATGGCTTACATATATGAAGTTATGGATAGGGCTAAGGAAGCTATTTAAAGATCCTTTAATGAAAATGAAGACAAGTACAAGGAGATTTTTGCAATTGTTGACCGAATATGGGAGTGCCAACTTCATCATCCATTGCATGCAACAACTCATTTTCTAAACCCAGAGTTGTATTATAGCAATCTAGGTTTTAAATTTGATGTAGAAGTGACTTCAAGATTTTATCAGTGCATTGAGAGGTTAATACAAACCGAAGAAGAGGAAGATAATATTATAGATGAGTTGGCATTATAAAAAAGAGCTGGAGGCATCTTTGTTATGAGGCAAGCAATAAGACAAAGGATCATTGTGGCTCCTAGTAGGTAAAAGCACATTCCTTGATAAATTTACTTACGTTTTAATTCAAAAGTAGTGGTTATTCTAAATTGTTAATTAGTTCACATATTATAGCTAAGTGGTGGAGGATGTGTGGAGCATCTACTCCAAGTTTGCAAAAACTTGCCATCAAAGTGTTAAGCTTGACTTGTAGTGCATCCGGATGTGATCATAATTGGAGTACTTTTGAGCATGTAAGTATTCATTTAAATGATTGTACTTTATACAATTTGAAGTAGTGATTGTGAAAGAAATATTTTTTTTTTTGTACATTATACAACAGATTCATTCTAAGAAGAGAAGCAAGCTTGATCATCAAAAGTTGCAAGACTTGGTTTTTGTTAAGTATAACCAAGCTCTTAAAGAACGCTTTCACTATCGTGATGTGATTAATCTCATTCTCCTAAATGACATTGATGATAGTAATGAGTGGTTTGGTGGAGATGAAGAAGTTGTTGAGGAGGAGTTAGTTTTTGAGGATGACACTTTGACTTGAGGAGCTGTTACTAATATAGTTGGGGCTAGTGAGCCTAGAACATACACCAGGTTGCAAAGCAGATTAAAGAACAAATAAAATGCAACTTCAAAGCCTTCAACTAGCAATAGCAGAAAGGGTATCATTGAAGATGAAGAGGAAGAGGCAAATGATGAAGGAATGACAATGAGGAGGAAGAGATCTATAAGTCTAGTAGTGGTGAAAGCAAGAAAGAATATTGATATTTTAATTGAGGTTGGAATGGAATTTTCTGAAAGGAAAGTTGTAATAGACTTGTACAAAGCATTTGGTATGACAAAGGGTTTCGAAATTCGGGCACGGCAAACCAAGTAGAATTACATGAAGCTAACATGTGCTAGTGAAGGTTATCCAACACCGAAGACAAGCAATGTTGGTGAAGTATGTGAAATCTGTTAGTTCTCTATGTGTTTCGATGCTAACTGACAATTGTGAACTAAATTGAAGTTTGTCTTTGTTAAGTTGAAAAACTTACTATCAAAGGCAAACTCGAGTTTGGAGTTGGAGTTTGATGATAACACCCCGAATTTCGGACCTTGAGAATGGAAAATAAGCCTAAAGTAGGCGGACGGCTAAGCCCAGTTCGGGAAGAGTCCCAAGAATGTCGAGAGTTAGGAAGCCTCTCTGGGACTAAGTAATTCGGCTATACGGGTCAGTGGACCTTATATGCATAAGCCGTGGAATTAAGGTGCCAGTGAAAATGGAACACAGAAGACCTATATGATGTAAATCCGGTGGAAAAGATGTCACCTAACTATGTCCTAAGGTATAGGACAATTAGTTGAGCATAAATATGCCGGTAGAAGTAAGTACACGGCATTTTCAGGGCAGTTGGGTATGCCCTGCGTTTTTTAGCAGACATCGGTATTCGTGAAGAAAACCCAAGTAAAACCCAGGCAGGATCACGAGCAAGTACCGATAAAGTAACTTTAATAAAGTAATGTCATGATGACTAATGATGACATACTTTTGTGTTGGCCAAATAGAATGGTGACACATGTCCTTTCATGATTACAAAAGACAAAGAGTAATGATACTAGTAGGACACGTGGCATTCTGGGGTTGGATGTTTGAGTTTTGGCACCACAAAGTACGAGGTAATCATGAGACATTAAAATATACATTTCTCACTCCCTAAGAATGTAGAAAAATGTGCAGCCACATCAAGGGAAAAGGAACAGTTGATCCAGGCCCACACAAGTCCAACAAAGTGGCACGAGTTATGAGGAAAGTTGTAAACGACAAAAAGGAGCTAAGCGGGACCGGTTAGGGTTTTCCGTAGTCAGGCCCAGACCCTAAATATTAAGAGGAGGGTGAAATTCTAGGTGGGCCAGAGGAGAGAGAAAGTGTCTTGGAGAAAAGAAAAGGGTCACATCATGTAATTATGAAGAGAGAGAAAGAATAAAATATTCAGGAATAATCTGGACCACACAATTTAAATCCGATGTAACAATGGAATGACATGTAATTATGACTCCAAAAGGGTAATTATGGAATATTGTAACATCCCATTTGAAAACGGCGGATTTTTTTTTTTAAAACGTTTCCAAATATTTCAAGCAGAGTAATCAAAGTAGAGCATTTGGAGCGAGTAAGTAATTTACATTACATTCAAAATATGGACCATAGTATAAATGTATCGGATTATAGTCATCCAAAATTCTCAAAAGTTAAAGAAACTAAAGAAAACGATAGATAATGTAGACACGTCTTGGCCTACTCCAGCTGCTAGCCTCGATCGCCAAACATCGGTCCTCCGACACGATGCTACGGCGAGATCCATTCCACATATGGATCTCGGTAACGGTTAACCTTACGCTCAAATAAAACAAGATATACGTACAAATGATATTCATTTCAATACAGCATATCATTACAAAAGCAAACAGCAGATGTATGATCAAAACATGGACGAACATAAGCACAAAGCAAAGTATGTAAAGTCTCTTTCGACTAGTTCGCACATATCCAAGTGCCACGCCACTAACGTGTCCTCGCCGCTAGGAATAACTCAAACGGCATTACCAATACTATAATCCGTGGGTAAAGTCGTAAGTATCTTTGACGATTTTCAACGTAACCTCGTCTATGAACGTATCTATAACGCAAAAGTATATGAGTAGCATAGAGTTAGGGTTACAAGTACGCATCCATACCTTAGTTGCGAGATATCCGGCTCTTCCGGCTAAAAACGGTATTTTTTTGACGCCGTACGTAAAACAAATAAACAACGGCTCAAAACGGCGGAACGATGGAATTTCGATAGCGGTTCGACGTCGAAGTATTCTAATCAGAATAATAACACACTTATGAATATTTGGCAGCATAACGGGCATTTTAGGTGAAAAAGACCATTTTGCCCCTACTAACCCTATTTGGCGGAATTTCGCTTAACTTCGTTACTTTGACCTTATTCCATTTCAAAATTATCCCCACTATGTTTTTACCTCGTCGGGAATCTTTCAATGCAATGAGGCTTAAAAACAAGTATAGGAATATATTCTGAAACTTCCTAGATCAAAACAACAGTTCTACTATAACTACCGAAAGAACTACAGAAACTAAAAGCTAAAGACAGAAGAACTTACTCGGAGCTAGGCAGAATTTTTGCAGAGCTTCTCACTCTAAGTTTCGGCCAAGGAAGAGAGAAGAATGGTGTGAAGAATGAAGAAGAGGAGGGTGCTATTTATAGAGAAAATTTAGGACGTATAGGGAATTTTCTGCTTTGTTTCTGGACCGTTAGATCTAGGGTTTTGGGGAAGCAATCTTGGCCCTCCAATGCTCATGGCCGACGTCCAAGGGCCCAAAATTCAAAGGATGATTTGTCATCCAATGATGGCTCTTGCTTTATGGCCTCCGCCCGATAAAGCTACCCGACGGTGTCCGTTTCGCGAGATTTCGCAAAACTCAAAAATCCGGGCGTGTAACTTTGAAGGTCTTTTCATCCTCTTTCATATTATCTATTTTGATCCTCTTTTTGATCATATCCAGGTATTCTCTAGTGCGTCGGAAGATATTCGGACAAACGCGTCCGATTCGGAAATCGCTTCCGATAGAACCAAACGGACAACAATTAATCGAATCGTAAAACGTCCGGTTGTTGCCTAACTTAATCCCGTGTTTGAAAACACGCAATTGTTTCTATAGGTTCTCACTTTGCCTATCGACTCTACTCTATCCGATCGCTTTCCGTCTTATTAGGAATTAGGGTTTTCGGTTGCGGAAATCAACGTTGGTAAATTCTTTCTTTGTGTAAAAATTCACTTGTTCTTAATTTGACCAGTCAAAAGACTTTTACCTCTGGTTTACCTGTAGAATTTATTTCTAACTTTTCCCCTGATCGCCTATAAGCGACTCACCGCATTATATTATTATTTTATTCTAATTATCATTTTAATTATTTAAACAATTCTTTTTAATTAAAAATACCAATAATTTCGCCCCTTCATTTTAAAATTCAGTTTTAATTATTTTTTCATAATTTTTTTCCATTTTTTAAAAATATAATATTTTTTACCAAAAATTCATGTTTTACCCCTACCTTCGTTAAGGCTTAATCGTGCCTAAATTCTTCGTTTAGTGATCTTTTTAGGATTAGGTTTCTTCATACGTTTATCTTTACTAATTTTTCTTAATCTTTTTATCATAATCGTAAGTATATTTTATGCTAATTACCAAAGCCTTAATCTCTTAATTAAGGATTTTACCATAAACTTAACTTTCTATATTTCTCTTGTTTTAATGAATCAATTAGATAGTAATTATCTAATCATTCTCTTACCAATGGTTGATAATTTTATAATTTACAGTATATTATTATCTTACACACTTTATATTGACATTGTCATTTTATATCCTATGTAAAATATAAAAAATGTTTAAAGTTACTTTATGGTTTCGGAATGCTTTTTAAACATTTCTTCATGTTATTTTCTCTGAAATAATTTATTAAATTATAATAATTAAAGATAATACTTCCATAATTTTCTCATAATTTGTCATGATCTTTCAAGTATTTATCATAATGTTTTTAGACCTGTTTTTATCACCATTATTGCATTTTTAGTCATTCGTTCATCGATTTTTTCGTAACTTTTTCAAAAATTTACCCGACAAATATAACAATTTTTATCATAATTTTAAACTCATGAATTTGCTTCATCAAAATATTCATTAATTTCTCTTATCTCAAGAATTCCAGATTTGCTAAAATCCGGGTATTACAAATATCCTAGGACATATCACGTGGGTCCCACTGGTTGGAAGAAGTGAAGTGCAAAATGACCGTTTTTGTCGTTTTGATGTTTCAACCGAGAGTTATTCAAGATTGAAAATGACCTAAAAACATGGATTCAGTTTCGGACCAATGGCTATGTTTTGAGAATTTGAGAAGGATTCAAACCCAGATGACTTTGGTAACTATTTTTACTATAAAATAGACATTCTAAGGGTTCCATGGCCACTAATTTCATGTTGATACGATTTTTCTAGAATTTATTAAAAATCGGAAAAGTAGGGTCGAAAATTCTGGTGCTATGCGAATTTTAGGAAACTTGAAGTAAAGTTTGAATGGGTGATTGAAAGCATGATGTTTGGCTATTTTTAGGGTGATAGTACGTGTGGCATACATATTCAGTACCAAGAGGAGAGTTTGCGGATTACGAGGAGTGCCATGTAGTAACTGTAAACTTGCATACTTTATGTTGCTCTTATATGTTATGTGTTATCATGATTGTGGATGTAGGGTAGGTAGTATCTATGGGACTCCGTGTTCCATGGTTACTATTGAGGCCCGAGGTATGCAGGATAGGTAGTACCTGTATGGGTGCTACTGAGGCCCGAGGCATGATGGGTAGGTAGTATCTCTTTTGGGGTGCTACTGAGGCCCGTGGCATGTAGGGTAGGTGGAGCCTATGTGACTATGTGTTCATAGGTGTCTACTGAGGCCCAAGGTATATGATGTAGGTGGAGCCTATGTGACTATGTGTTCATAGGTGTCTACTGAGGCCTTTTAGGGTAGGTAGTTAGGGTCGGCCGCCCTAGCTATTGAGGCCCTAGCGCGCTGGATCCGGGGGCTTGTCTTGACCAGGCGGTCCTGCGGAGTACATGCCATATTTATGTTCCTGATTGTGATTTGCATTACATGTGTTAGTTCTCTATGTGTTTTGATGATAACTGACAATTGTAAACACAAGTTAAACTTTGTCTTGATAAAGTAGAAAAACTTACTATCAAGTGAATACTCGAGTATTGGTTTCAATACTCAAGTATTGAGTTGACAGAGAATGGCTCATTTTCATAAAGATAAGTAATACTTGAGTATTCCTCTGAATACTCAAGTATTGAAGTTACAGAGAGCATTTCAAGTTTTTCACTATGAGTCAATACTTAAGTATTGGTATGAATACTCGAGTATTGACCATACAGAGACTCTTTCACTAAAAGGGAAAATTGTTAATACTCAAGTATCCATTTGGATACTCAAGTATTGGTTATACAGAGAGTCACCAAAGTATTCCAACATATGAATACTCAAGTATTGATTTGAATACTCGAGTATTGGACTATCAAAAGTTTTCAAGCTTTACACATGTTTATGAATACCCAAGTATTGAAAAGAAAACTCAAGTATTGATTTGGCAGAAACTTTTCCAAGTTTTTGAAAACATTTGAATACTAGAGTATTGGCCATACAGAAAGGCTTGCTATTCACAAGTGATTTGAATACTCAAGTATTAAAGGAATACTCAAGTATTGAGTTGGAAAAGATTTCACAACGTTTTTCAGAATACTCGAGTATTGGGCATACAGAGAGCTTAGCTCCTTTTTCAAATGTTTTGAAAACTCAAGTATTGTTTTGAATACTCAAGTATTGAGGTTTTGGACTTAAACTTATTTTCACATAAAAGGTTCAAAACTCGAGTATTGGTCTTATTCAAAGGAATGGTCCAAAGCTCAAATCATGAAGTGCCTCTCTGGAAGATGAATACTCGAGTATCGCTATGAATACTCAAGTATTCATATTAGTGCACAAAGATGACATACTCAAGTATTGAAGAACATACTCGAGTATTGGTCGCAGGTTTTGAAAATCAAGTTGAACGAATTTATGAAAACCTCTTTATTTGATCTCAATACTTGTCATTATTATTCTCTGATATTCCCAGCTATGTTTAACCACTTTGTTAGTGAGTTTCAGATAAATTAGAGAATACTTATTGAAGGTTTAAAGCAAAAGCAAAAAGCATGTCAGAACATTAAATGCTAAACCCTGAAAGTTGCATACTTTTGGGTAATCCTTCTGCACACGCTTACAAAGGATTAATGTCTACCTACCACATCCAGTAGCTGCTATTCCAACGGATTAATATTCAAGAAGTCAACTCTGATCTTTTGTACAACTGGATTAAGTGAAGAGTAGAGAGAGAAGACTCCAAAGTGCCTCCAATAGCTAGATTAATATTACAACGGTCATAATGGAGCATGCAACGGATCTTTAATGCTCTCTTAGTATAAATAGAGCAGCATTCAAGTCTTCTCAACTAACACATCTCGCTGAAAACGAAATACATTCAAGTTTAACTACTCTTTCGTTTTCACTTGTAAAGTATCTCGTTGATACATTAAGCTCAAAGTGTTTATCATTATCCACTCTTGGAGAGAGTTTCTTTTCTACAAATAATTTATTGTAAGAAATCACAAGTCAGGGGACTTGGTGATTGAGTTCATTGATTGCAACTTGTAAGGGGGAGTAAGTTCTAGTGAGAGAATTACTCTTGAGTACGAGTGTGTAATCAATTGAGATAGTGAAAATCCCGAGAGAGTCGGGGATTTGGACGTAGGTCAAGAGATTGGACCAAACCAGTATAAATCCTTGTGTCTTGCTCTTCTACTCTCATCTTAGTTCATCTATGTTTTTAGTGTTAAAAAACAGAGCAATTCTGAAAAGATTTTTGAAATCCCTAATTCACCCCCTCTTGGTGATTTAGCTCCACTTTCAACATGCATTGCATATATATTGTATATGAGTTTAATAGTTACTCTGGGGTTCAACTTTGAACTCCAGACTGGTTTCAAAGATACATGTGTAAGGCAGTAGGCCGGTTGGACTGTGGAGGAGATAAGGGTAAGAGCGATGAAGCTGAAGATTGAAGACGTATGGAATGCATTATGTCATTTTGTATGTTTTTATTTGGATAATTGTATGATGTATACTTACTGTACAATATTTCTTTTAGACGATTGTACCCTTTGCCCTACGGGGACTACTTTATGTTATTGTATGTACCCATACCAGTATATAGTAGTTGTCCAAACCAATCATATGCTCTTCCGCGCACACTCTGATATATGAGTTAAGTGACTAATTAACAAAGGAAAGGTAATAAGCGGAAAGGATCCCTCTAACCCGCCGCCCGAAAGGGCGAGGCCGATAGGGGTGTAACACTTGACAGAGAGTAGCTCAAGTTTTCTAAACATAGACAAACTCGAGTTTACATTGGCAGACTCGAGTTTGTGTCTTACAAAGAGCACTCTAAGTTTTTCAAGTTAAAGCAAACTCGAGTCAGTTATGGCAAATTCGAGTTTGTGTCAGACATAGAGTCTTCAATGTTTTATGAACTTAACTAAACTCGAGTTTAGTTTATCAAACTCGAGTTAGTGTTTGGCCGAGAGCTTTTAAAGTTTTTCTTCTTTTGATTAAACTCGAGTTTGAGTTAGGAAACTCCAGTTTGTGACAAACAGAGAGCTCCTCACTATTTTGAACTAAAGAAAACTCTGTAAATGGAGGAAATCACCAAGAGGGGTGAATTGAGGATTTTAAAAATTCTTTTAAAATACTCTGTAAACAGACAGTGAAAACAGGGTAAAATAGAGGAGAAGGAAAGAAGCAAGACATAGAAGGATTTATACTAGTGCGGTCTAAATCCTTGACCTACGTCCAGTCCCTATACACTTTGGGATTTTCACTCACTCACAAATCAGTTACACACTCTGCACTCGAAAGTTATCTTCTCACTAGGAACCTCCTCCTTACAAGTTGTAAACTGATAAACCCAATCTCCAAGTCCCACGACTTGAGATTCTTACAATTAATGATATTGAATAATATACTCTCTAAAAGAGTAGATAAAATAAGAACTGAAGTACAATGTATCAAAAGATACTTTACAAGTAGGTGAAAACTGTAAGAGTAGTTGAAACTTGAATGCTTTCTGTTTTCTTGTATTCTGGCGATTGTTGAGACTTGAATGTTTCAGCTTATATATTAAGGAAGCATTAAATGACCGTTGGATTGATTAATGTAACCGTTGGAGACATTAATCTAGCTGTTAGGTGCAACTTGGTCACTTCTCTCTCTTGTCTTGAGTTAATCCAGGTGGTCAGAAGATTTGGTTGACTTCCCTTGAGATAAATCCGTTGGAAGAGAATGTTTCCTTAGAGGGAAAGACGACATTTAATCCTTTGCAAAGTTCAGGGAATGATTTGCCAAAAGGGTGCAAGGTTTTCTGAACTTGCAATAAATGTGTTGGCGTCACCTTTTGCTTTATCCTAAATCTTCATTCTAATACACTTTAAATCATCTGAAACTCATTAACAAATGATTAAACATAGTTAAGAATAGTAATGAGTGATGATAAGAAGTATTAAGATCAAACATGAAGATTTCACAAATTCGAGCAATTTGATTTTCAAACAGAGCGACACAAACTCGAGTTTGTTTGAGCAAACTGGAGTTTGCAACTCTTCTTCAGGAACCAAACTTGAGTTAATAAACTCAAACTCGAGTTTGCTTCTTCCAGAGAAAAAAGTCGCGATTTGATCTTTGAAGAGCATTTTGAAAATATGAGCAAACTTGAGTCAATAAATGATAAACTCGAGTTTGGGACTTTTGAAGTGAAAATATGTTTAAGTCCACAAAGCTCAAAATTGGAGTTTCTAAAAGCAAACTAACGTTTTCAAAAACTCAAAATAGTTAGGAGCTCTCTGCTTGGCACAAACTCGAGTTAGTTAAATCAAACTTGAGTTTCCTTAAAAGATGAAAATCTTTGAAAAACTTTCTGCCAAGTATAAACTCAAGTTTTGCAAACTAAACTCGAGTTTTGTTAATTTCACAAAACATCGAAAGCTCTCGTATGGCACAAACTCGTTTTCAAAGTTTTCAAATATAAACTCGAGTTTGCCTTAAAACTTTGAGTGCGTTAGATAAGATCTTTGTGGTCTTAGATCCGTCCTTTAAGACCGTAAGGCCCTTGGCAATCTACAACCGGAAGAGATGCGGCCGGGTGGAAGGCAGAGTGGTAGTGACATTACGGGCACGCGTTTGCCCCGTGACTTGGGGAAGTTCTTGGAAAAATTTAACGAACAATATTTCCACTCCCTCGTTACAAGTAATAAAAGAGTCGGAGTTCACATATCAGAGCAAAACCATGATGAGTCATTCGAGGATTACTTATTCACCAACCTATCTCGATACAAATCATATCCAAGACCAACGACAACGAAAACTCGGAAGAGCGATCGATGGCTCGGCAACAACAACAACAATGCAAGATCAAGTCAGGCGGAGTTCTCTCGAGGCGCACCATGGAACAACTCAGGAGTGGAGGCAAGAAGCCGTTCAACAAGGGCAACAAGGTTATCCTGGTGACATCTCAACTTGCCAACGGAACAACGTCTAGCTACGATGCAAAACAAACTCGAGTTTTCAAATATAAACTCGAGTTTGCCTTGAAAAACTTTGAGTGCTCTTTGTATAACACAAACTCGAGTTTGCTAATACAAACTCAAGTTTGCTTAAGTTTAGAAAAACTTGAGCACCTCTCTGTCAAGTCCAAACTCAAGTTTGCAACTACAAACTCAAGTTTGCCTTTTACAGTAAGTTTTTCAACTTATCAAAGACAAACTTCAATTTGAGTTTACAATTGTCAGTTATCATAAAAACACATAGAGAACTAACAAACTCCAGTTTGAGCTTTGTGGACTTAATTTCATTTTCACTTCAAAAAGTCCCAAACTCGAGTTTGTCACTTATTGACTCGAGTTTGCTCCTATTTCAAATTGTTCTTCAAAGCTCAATCGCGATAATTTCTGATTTCAAAGGAAATTGGGACGAACACCTCTCGCTAGCGATAATTAAAGCGTATAACAATAGTTATCATTCAAGCATACAAACGGGCCCCGATTCGAGGCTTTGTATGGACGAAAGTGCCAATCGCCTTTATGCTGGGCCGAATGCGTCCAAAAGCAAGTTACTTGGACCGGATATGCTAAAAGAGACCTCCGAGCAAATCGCTCCGATAAAGAAGAGACTCATTCTTGCCACACGATGAAGCAGAAGAGCTATGCAGATGCATAGGAAAATAGTTGAAGTTTGAAGTCGGAGACCATGTGTTTCTGAAATTATCTCCGATGCTTAGGTGTCGCGGAACACGAAAGAGAAAGAAGCTTAGTCCGCGTTACGTTGGACCATTTGAAGTGTTAGCCGAAAGCGAGGACCGATTGCATCAACTAGCGATTACCCCCTAACCTCGAGTAATCTCCACGATGTTTTCCATTGCACGCAGTTGAAGAAATACCTGCGATTGAGATCATGTCAGAGTAAGAACAAAATTCGAGTTTGGCTTTTCAGAAAATATTGCAAACTCAAGTTTTCTTGAACAAACTCTAGTTTAAGTCGCTCTGTTTGAAAATCAGCTTTTACAAATTTGCGAAATCTTCATGTATGATCTAAATACTTCATATCATCACTCATTACTATTCCTAACTATGTTTAATCAGTTTGTTAGCATGTTTCAGATGATTAAAAGTGTATTAGATTAAGGTTTAAGCATAAAAGCAAAAGGTGACGTCAGCATAGTTATTGCTTGTCCAGAAATCTTAGCATCCTTTTGGCAAATCATTCTATGGACTTTGCAAAGGTTTAAATGTCTTCTTTCCTTCTATGGAAATATCTTCAACCAACGGAATAATTTGAAGGAAAGTCAACAAGAATTTTTGAGCACCTGGATTAACTTAAGACAAGAGAGAGAAAGGACCAAGTTGCAACCTAACAGCTACATTAGTGTCTCCAACGGTTACATTAATGATTGCAAAGGTCATTTAATGCTTCCTTCATATATAAGCTGAAGCATTCAAGTCTCAACAACAACACAGATGTAGAAAATGAAAAGCTATCAAGTCTCAACTGCATTTAGTGTTTTCTACCTACTTGTAAAGTATCTTTTGATACATTGTACTTCAATGATTATTTTATCTGCTCTTATAGAGATTTTAACATTGATTATCAATCATTGTAAGAATCTCAAGGTTGTGGGAACTTGTGAGATTGGGATTATCATTTTACAAATTGTAAGGGGGAGTATATCCTAGTGAGAGGATAACTTTCGAGTACAGAGTGTGTAACTAATTTGAGTGATAGTGAAAATCCCAGAGTGTCTGGGGATTGGACGTAGGTCAAGAGTTAAGGCCGAACTAGTATAAATCCTTTTGTGTCTTGCTTCTCTACTCTCCTCTGTTTGCCCCTGTTTTGCTGTCTGATTTTGTGGGTGTTAAAAAGAAAATTTTAAAATCCCCAATTCACCCCCTCTTGGTGATTTCCTCCATTTACAAAATCAAATCAAGGAATACATCATCATCACGCATAAGGTGTAAAGCTTGTCTTAAGGCTTCTATCAATGGAAAAACAAACATATGGACAATTACATATTTTGACGACAACCATAATCATGGTTTGGTTACTCCGAAGAGTGTTCCATATATAAGATCATATAGGCAAATGCCTAGTGTTGCTAGATCATTAGTTGAAAAATTCAGTGAGTCAGGCTTGCCCACTGGAAAGGTGGCCACCATCCTCAGAGGCCATGATTTATTGTTTGATAGTCAAGATTGTTATAATCATATGAAAATTGTTAGGAGGAAAATATATGACGCTAGAGATGCACAAGCCGTGGTGCGTTATTCTAATAGACAACAATCAATGAATTCAAATTTCTTTTATTCGATCAAGTATGACGATGATGATCGTATGGAAAGCATTTTTTGGATTGATGCGAGGTCCATACATTCCTATGATCTTTTTGGAGATGTTGTCACTTTTGACATGACATATGGGACTAATAAATATGCATTTCCTTTTGGACCCTTTGTTGGTGTGAATAACCATTTGCAGTCAATCTTGTTTGGTTGTGCTCTATTAAAAGATAACACTGAGGATACTTTTGTATGGCTATTTGAGGAATGGCTTCGAGCAATGAATGGAAAACATCCAGGCGCATAATTACTGACCAGGTATAATGAATTTAGTTCCATATTTTGAATTATTTCATCTATTAGAGATAGCATACTTACACATGTAGTTGAAATTACAAGCAAGGCAATTACCAATGTAGTATCCAAAGTTTTTCCAAACACCAAACATCGATTTTGTATGTGGCATAATATGAGAAAGTTTCTAGAGAAGTTGTCCCATGTGTACCAAGACCACGAGTCTTTCAAGAAGGAATTTAATGATTGCATCTGTAAGTCCAATAGTATTCAAGAATTTGAAGAAAATTGGCATCGTCTTATTGTTGAGTATCGTCTTGTTGGGAATGAGTGGATGCATTCACTTTATTCAATTAGATCCTCTTGGGTAACAATATTTAACCGTTCCACTTTTTTTTGCCGATATGCACACTACTCAGCGCAGCGAAAGCATCAACGCATTCTTTGATGATTTTGTTACATCTGGCACTATATTGAAGGAATTTGTGGAGAAATATAACCAAGCAGTAGATGCTCGATACGAGTCATTGAAAAAGGAAAATTTTGAGTTCATGCACAAAGAAAGGCGCTTGCAATTCAATATGCTATTAGAGGAGCATGCGGCAAAAGTGTATACACGTGCAATTTATGTGAAGTTTGTTAATGAGCTCTCTCATATCCTAAGTTTCTTCAAGGAAAAACTTAAAATTGATGGTGAATGAGTTACTTGTCGAGTTTTTAATAGAAGATACATAAAAGATTCAACAACATTTGAGATGAAGTTGGAAAGTAGAGAAGCTAGGTGTTCAAGTTAGTTCATGGCAATCCTATGTCCGCATGTTCTTGCTATTTTTTGTTGTTGAAAATGTTGAGCAGATACCGGTACACTTCATTTTGCGATGTTGGTGCAAGGATGGAAATGATGTGCTAAGTAAACACAGAGAAATGTGTTTTCTTAATAGAGATGGATTGGTTCACAGCCTTCATATAAGCTCTAAATGTCAAAGACTTATTGAGCTTGCACAGAGGTTAGATGAAGCATTTAAATTTATTTCTGATGGTCTTGATGCTCTTAGTACATGTATAGAAAAGTTTCCAACATATGAAGAGAGTACACAACTTGGGGATATTGACGTTCAGTACTTGAATTTTCAACTCAAAGAGCCTTCTATGATGAACTTAAAGGATCCCAACATTTCCCAGATGAAAGGCCAAAAAAGGATTCGTAGCGGAATTGAAGAAGCATCAAAGCAAACCAATATTTGCAGAAATTGCAAGAAACGAGGACATAATAAGCGCACTTACAAAGAAATAAATATGCATTGGTTATAGATTTTTTTTTGTGGATTAAGTTCTTTATTTATAAAATTTGTGTTATGGTTTGTGTTATTTGTTTATAGATTTTTTGTTATGGTTAATACAATGATTACAACTATTGTCATCTGACTGTGGATTGCAGTTGTGGTCAAAAAATATAATATCAATGTTAGAAATTATAGTCTTCTGGGGATATATACTTTTGCACTACTTTACTAAAGAAAATTTAAACAATTTCGAAATCATTTCAATCTGAATGTTATTCAACAATAAAGTAGACAACTGTGTACATTTTAAACTTTTTTTAACTAGACAATTTTATAAGGAGCATTAGCTTTTGAAAAAGGAAGTTCCAAATATTAGATCTTCAATCTTGCATTGGTCCATATTACTACCTTGTGTTAGGGAAAAAACTTTCACCAATCCTCTTCTAATATTTGGTAGTTGTACTATTTAAGAGAAAAATGAGCCAAAAATGTAATAATCAAGTACTTTCAAATTGTTCTTGTCATTTCTTGTTGTTTTGAATTACTGTCATGAAGATTTGTTAGTGCCAAGAGACTTGTAGCTAGAGATTATATGCTCTTTATATGTTTTTTTTAAGAATACAATTATTGAAAGAAAATAATCAATTTTATTGATTTGACAATTGCTCTGTTACAAGCCTGAGATGATTACAACGAGATAGATACATTAAACTAAAGGAAAATTACAAGTGATTCCTATAACCAAAAGCTGACCCAAAGACCTAAAGAAGCACATCTGTAGTCTACAACCAAAAATAAACAATTTTCTTCTTATTATGTTAAAGTTGTGATACAGACATAAGATAATACAATATTCACAATCCAGCCTCTAGTGTTTACATTTGGAAATTTTTGTTGTGTACACGTGACATCACCACCAAAAACTGACACGCGCCTATTGAATTGGTAAGAAGCAACTTAATGGTAGATCTGGTTTTCCCCATTTTACACATCCCGTTTATTAGTGTGGCATAAGTGACTTCGTTCAACCTAAAACCATTAGCCATTATTTCATCATAGAAATCAAGAGCCTTGCCAACCATTTCATTACAACACAATTCTTTTATCATTGTATTCACAGTACCACATCTGGACGATATCCCATCTTGAAAATTTTCCCCAATATAAAGAAAGAAAAATCCATCTAAACTAAATGGCAGTGGCAATTGATCAAGATGTTTGGGGTAACTAGATCAGGTGTAAATCCCTCGAACTCGGCGTGTGAAAGGAGGGAGATAACATGGGGATAATGTTTCATCTTCATCATAGATCCTAAACTCTTTATAATTTGGGGTCTAGATGGTGGCAGACGCATGTGAAAGAAACCAGAAACTAATGATGAAACCGAAGCGTCATTGAGGCCATCGTCTTCTTTTTGAGCATTCGTGTTTGGATCATGGTTAGGGTGGGAGGCGGTGGGAAAGAAGAAGGAGTAAAAGGGTTTATTTTATCCCTCAAATCTTCACCATTGAATGAGATTATAATCTAATGGTATTGAGAGAGGTAGGCAAAATAAGGGTAGGTAGAATAACCTATCTCATACACACACACACACACACACATAGTATGTATGTATGTATGTATGTATGTTGAATTAGGTTTCAAAATTTGCTAATTTTTACTATATATTTTGATTTTCATATTTATATGTATGTATGTATGTATGTATGTATGTTGAATTAGGTTTCAAAATTTGCTAATTTTTACTATATATTTTGATTTTCATATTTATATGTATGTATGTATGTATGTATGTATGTATGTATGTATGTATGTATGTATGTATGTATGTATGTATGTATGTATGTATGTATGTATGTATGTTCTCTATGTGTTTTGATGATAACTGACAATTGTAAACTCAAATTGAAGTTTGTCTTAGTAAGTTGAAAAACTTACTGTCAAAGGCAAACTTGAGTTTGATATATCAAACTTGAGTTTCGACTTGACAGAGAGTAGCTCAAGTTTTCCAAACATAAGACAAACTCAAGTTTGTATTGGCTAACTCGAGTTTATGTCATATAGAGAGCACTCAAAGTTTTTCAAGTTAAGGCAAACTCGAGTTTATTTTTGGAAACTTGAGTTTGTGTTACATAGAGAGCTTTCAAGGATTTATGAACTTGACCAAACTCGAGTAGATAATTGATTCATGTTATTCTTGTAATATCCCGAATTTTGGATCCTGAGAATTGAGAATAAGCCTAAAGTGGGTAGACGACTAAGCTCGGTTCGGGAAGAGTCCCAAGAATGACAAGAAATATGAAGCCTCTCAAGGACTAAGTAACTTGGCTATGCAGGTTAGTGGACCTAATGTGTATAAACTGTGGAATTAAAGTGCCAATGGAAAAGGGCCGTAGAAGACTTATACGGTACAAATTCGGTTGGAAAAGATGCCCTTTAACTATGTCCTAAGATATAAGACAATTAGTTGAGTGAAAATATGCCGGTATAAGTAGATATACAACATTTTAGGGCAGTCAGGGATGCCCTGCGTTTTTGAAGACAAGGAGTCAGTGTAATCATTACTAGAGGACACGTGTCACTGCGGGGTTAAAAAGCAAAAAGTAAGTAATGATTACGGGGGTAGAAAAGTCAATTCCTTACCCCATAAGGATCCATTTTCGTCCACATGGAGTGAGAGAAGGAAAATCAGATGATTTTATCCATACTCAAGCCCAAACACAAAATACGGGTCCCACGGGATGCTAACCGGTAGAAAGGGGACCGATAGGGACCAGTTAGGGGCCTTCTTTTGGACTGAACGAGACAAATGTGGGGCCATATTGGAAAGTGAAAGGGCACCTCACATGAATGTCCATTCAAGGGAGATTATTTGGAAAAGTTGAAGAAAAGTACAGAAAGAAGTACCTTTGTACCCAGTGGGACCCGGTGTGGACCGGCTGATCAAGAATTGGACTAATAAGTGAGAAAAAAGGAATTAATTATAGGGGATCAGATTTGTGGGCCCCATTAGGCGCCACATGACCCTACTTAATGATTAAAATACTTACTTCGAGAGAAAGAAAAAGAAATCAGTGTAAAATTCCAACCGCGGGTCCCACATTCAGAGGAAAAGGGCAAAATGGGAATAAATGAGTAAATTGATTTTGGCAGGCATGTGGGCCCAAAGTGGCACCACATGTGTCTGTATGGGCAGAAAAAAAGGTGGGGAAAATTTGGTAATTATAAAAAAGTTTTGGGCCATAATTGCAAATTTCAAAAGTTTCGGGCCAAAACAAGTAATTTGCCCCAAAAGCAGGAAAAAATCTAGATATTTTGTGGAGTGATGCGCCACATGGAAGAACCCTAGGGCCCTCTGAAATTTTCCGGAATTACTTGGAAAATAAGTTAAAAGTCAGATCCTAATTATTACATAAAACCTAGAAACTTACACCAATTAATTCCATTTTCACCGGATCAGATTCACCTTTATTAAAAAGGTGATTTTACACTTCTTTTCACCCAAGTTGGGAGAAATTTCCAGAAGGCCAGAGGGATACTATTCAGCTTCCACATCTCAAGCTTCAAGACCAAAATCCCAAGACCAACCACCGTTCCTCCGATTCTAGGTAACACCGACAACTTCATTTCTTGAGTTCTTGTGAAGTAATTTCGTGCAAATGTTAGAAACTTAATGTTAGGGTGGGAGTTTTGCATTTTTAAGGTCACTAATGACTCTGGAACAAGGTTTTGTATAGTGTATGGTTATGGGTTAAGTTGCCGAAGTCGAAAACACCGAAAACCCCATGAGAGGGCTTGCTCCAGATTCAGCAAATCTGGGTAGCGAACCTTCTAACGCGTTTTTGAAGGGGTAGAAAAACTCGTTTTGAGCTGAAATGTTTTATAGAGACACTAGACATCCGGGGCATGAATATACATATATAATATGATAACTTTGGATAATATCTACTGGGTGAAATAAATGGTTGAAAAAGGGTCTAGAGTCAGGGGTGCGAATCTGGACCAGAGGAGGAAAAGTAGCTACACGCCAAGATGTGTACTTTCAAAGTCTGGATTTATTTTTCCTGAAAAATGGACTTTTCAAAGGTTCGAATGGCACGATTTCATACAATTTTTTTTTTTGGAATTTATTAAAAATACGGGAAGTCAGGACAAAAACACTAAAATTCTATGTTGAGCCCGGTTTTAGCAAGAACATATATAAGGGTATTCTTGTAAGTACTGAGAAAGTGTATTTTAATATTATTTAGGTCAAGGGAACTCTTGGAAAAGTCAACGGGCACAATAAAATATTAAGGACAATATTTACCACACCAGGTAGTAACCTTTGTACTCCAGCACTTTTATGTGTTTGTTGTATGTGTTTTTGCCATGTGTGTGTTTTAGTATATACTGTTGCCAAATATGCATACGGAGCATATTAATGTTTGTGTTCCCACGCCCGGTGGCTTGGTCTGGGGTCTGCCTTGAGGGGCGACTCAAGGGACACAGGGTTATGATTCCGGTAAATCCGAGGCCTGCCTTAGTAAGGCGGCCCGACGGTACGAAGACGTGTTTGTTTGTGTATCTGTTTGCATATATGGTGTATTTTGCATGTTATTTGTACTCTATCTTATTTTACATGGTTGCATACATACACATCACACATTTAGTGCATGAGTACTGATGGTTACTCTAGGGGCCAACACCGGACTCCAGAAGCTTTTGTTGATCTAGCAGGACGTGCCTGAGATATAAAGGCCTTTCTGAAGAGGTAGGGATGACTGGGCAGATGAAGGATAGGGGATGCCCTATCATGTGATGTATTTTATATTTTGGGATGACTGTACTTATTATGATACTTACTATCAGATGACTGTAACCTAACCCTTTGGGGACTTTTACTTTCGGTTTATTTTACTTTTACCAGTACAGTAGATTGTCCAAACCAGTTAAATGCTCTATTGCGCTCACTCTGATACATGTTAATGGACCTAATAATGAAGGAAAGGTAACTATATAAGGAATCCCTATAACCCGCCACCCGAAAGGGCGAGGCCGGTAGGGGTGTAACAACTCTCACCATGTAACCGGGAATGATACCTTGTTTTTAGAAGTGAGTGAACACCATGGAAACCAAGTTATTGTCACTACTGATAACTCTTCTCATCTAGTAGCAAAAGAAGGCATTGTGATGATCAATGTAGCAAATGATATAAGCACAAAAAGTGTTAAGCTACATGATGTTTACCATGTTCCAGGTTTGACTAAAAATGTAGTTTCAGTTCCTTAAATTATTGATTCTTGAAAGTATGTGTTATTTGGCCCAAATGATGAGTAGGTGTTTGATAATGTGAAAGAAATATATGGTGACATCAGTTTCTCTAGTCTAAAGAAAGGCTCTTTGTTTGTTATGTCAGCAAGTGAAGCTTATGTGAAAAAGACAAGCCAAACCGATAATGCTGCTATTTGGCATGCTCGGTTGGGTCACGTAGGCTATCAAATGTTGCAGCAGATTTCTTCTAAAAAGTTGATGGATGGAATGGCGGCCTTGAAAAATGTCTCGTGAAGATGTGATTTGTCAAGGTTGTCAATATGAGAAATCCCATTGTCTCCCTTTGAAAAGATCATTAAATCGATGATATGCATCGTTCGAGTTGGTTCATACAGATTTAATGGGACCAGTAAGAACACCAAGCTATAGTGCACATCGTTATGTTATGGTGCTGATGGATGACCACTCAAGGTTTACATGGGTGAAGTTTTTGAAAGATAAGAATGAAATGGTATCAAAGTTTGTAGAGTTCAAAAATTTCGTTGAAAAAAGTTTAGAAAGAAGATAAAATGTCTCTGGAGTGATAATGGTGGAGAATACATGTCATATGACTTCTTTAAATATTGTGACAATAACAACATTCTTCGTCAAATGACTTGTCTAGATACTCGACAACAAAATAAGGTTATAAAAAGAAAACTTGGGCATCTTGCTTCAGTTTGTCTTTCATGGTTGCATGACAAGAATCTTCCTCGGGAACTTTGGGCAGAAGCAATTCAACGTGCATGCCATACGACAAACAGGTTGCCACCTTGGCCAGGTACACATAAATCTCCCTTTGAAATTCTATATGGTGAAAAGCCTAATGTGAATTATTTTCACGTGTTTGGTTCTTTATGCTATGTTCATGTTCCTAAGAATCATAAGACCAAGATTGACCCAAAAGCAAAGAAGTGTGTATTTGTTTTCTATGACTCTTATTGGAAGGGTTGGAGATGCATGGATTTTTAGACAAAGAAGTATACTACTTCTAGAGATGTGGTTTTTGATGAGGTGTCATCACCATTTTGTACTCCAAAATTTGTTGTACTTAATGAGGTTTCCTAAAGCAAATGTACAAGCACCTAGTGATAGAGAGGCAGAAGTTGAGCCACCAATTGGGAGTATAGAAAATGCTGAACAACAAGTTGAGAAGTGGTCATTAAGGGAGAAGCGACAATCAAACTACCTCAAAGATTATGACGTAGAACTTAAGAAGTGTTTGGTGACTGCATGTTTCGTTGCAGGGTCATTAACTGCAAAAGAACCAACAAGTTATGAGGAGGCAAAGGGCTGTCCAAATTGGGAAAAAAACAATGCAGGAAGAAATTTATGCTTTAGACAAAAATGAGACATGGGACTTAGTACCCAAACCAGAAAATTGTGAGCCAGTCACTTGAAAATGGGTTTTTTGATTGAAAAATAAATTTGATGGCACTATTGATAGGTTTAAAGATCGCCTGGTTGCTCGTTTTTTTTTTCTCAAAATTATGGATTGGACTATGAAGAAACATTTAGTTCGGTGGCAAAGATGGTGACAAAGAGGACTATTATTTCACTTGCTGGTTTTAAAGGTTGGAAATTGTGGCAACGATGTAAAAGAACACATTTCTTTATGGAGAGTTGGATCGTGAAGTATTCATGGAGCAACCCCCTAGTTTTGTTTCTGATCAATTTCCAAATCATGTTTGTCATTTGAAGAAAGCACTTTATGGCCTAAAGCAAGCTCCATGAGTCTGGTATGGTAAAGTTTCTCAATATCTTACTTTCTATGGATTTAGAGTTTCTAATTCAGATTCTAGTTTATTTATAAAATCAAAATCAAATGTGCATATTTTAGTATTATTATATGTCGATGATATGATAATAACTGGAGATACTGAATCAAAAATGTATAACTTAAGAGATGACTTATTGTTAGTTCTCTATGTGTTTTGATGATAACTGACAATTGTAAACACAAGTTGAAGTTTGTCTTTGGTAAGTTGAAAAACTTATTGTCAAAGGCAAACTTGAGTTTTGGTTTCAAAACTCGAGTTTTGACTTGACAGAGAATTGCTCAATTTTTAATGAACTAAGCAAAACTCCAGTTTCCATTTAGAAACTCGAGTTTTGAACTTACAGAGAGCTATCCAAGTTTTCACTCCTAGACAAAACTCCAGTTTTCATAGAAAACTCCAGTTTGCATTATACAGAGATTCTTCAACATTTTCTGAAAAAGACAAAACTCCAGTTTCCAAATGGAAAATAGAGTTTTGGTCATACAGAGAGTCTCCAACATTTTAGGGTTATGCAAACTCCAGTTTTGATATGGAAACTCTAGTTTTCAATTTGCCATGAGTTTTCTAAGTTTTTCTAAATTGTGAAAAAACCCGAGGTTTACTTTAGAAACTCGAGTTTGCGCTTGACAAAAAGTTTTCAAGTTTTACTCATTTTTTGAAAACTCCAGTTTTAACTTTGGGATAAATTTCTGAGTTTTCTTACTTAACTCGAGTTTAGTTTGAGAAACTCGAGTTTTGGGCAACCAGAAAGCCTTGCGCTTTTCATCAATTTTGAAAACTCCAGTTTTCTCTTGGGAAAGATTTTCAAAGGTTTCCAATTTTAAGTGGAAACTCGAGTTTCAGGCTTACAAAGAGCTTTGCTCTTTTTATCATTTTGGAAACTCCAGTTTGCAATTGAAAACTCCAGTTTTGAGTTTTTGGACTTAAACATGGTTTCAATATAAAAGTTCAAAACTCGAGTTTTGATAAACAAAACTCGAGTTTGCATCGCTGATTTTGAAAATCAACTTGCTCGAATTTCTGAAATCTTCCCGTTTGATCTTAATACTTCTCCTCTACATTCACTACTATTCTTAACTATGTTTAATCAGTTTGTTAGTGAGTTACAGTTGGTTTAGAAGATATTAAATGAAGATTTGAGCAAAAGCAAAAGGTGATGTCAGAACATTAAATGCAAAGTCCAGAAAACTTGCATCCTTTTGTACCATCATTCTCCCCTTGTTGCAAAGGGATTAATGTATGCTTTCCCTAAGCAATAGCTGCTCTTCCAACGGATCTATTACAAGGAAAGTCAACACTAATCCTATGAACAAAAGGAATTAACTGAAGAGTAGAGAGAGAAGACACCAAAGTGCCTCCAACAGCTAGATTAATGCACCAACGGTTATAATGGAGATTGCAACGGTTATTTAATGCTCTCTTAGTATAAATAGAGTTGCATTCAATTCTTCTCAACAACACATCTGCTGAAAAAGAATTGCATTCAAGTTTACCAACCACTCTTTCAGTTTTCACTTGTAAAGTATCTTTTGATAGATTGATCTTCAGTGTTTATATTTATCCACTCTTAGAGAGAGTTCATTTATTGTGAATTATTTCATTGTAAGAATCTCAAGTAAGGGAACTTGGAGATTGGGATATTGATTGCAACTTGTAAGGGGGAGTAAGTTCTAGTGAGAGAATTACTCTTGAGTTACAGAGTGTGTAATCAATTGAGATAGTGAAAAATCCCAGAGAGTCTGGGGACTGGACGTAGGTCAAGAGGTTGGACCGAACCAGTATAAATTCCTTGTGTCTTGCTCTTCTTCCCTATACTCTGTTCACTTTTGTTTTTAGTGTCGAAAAACATAGCATTTAGAAAAGAATTTTAAAATCCCCAATTCACCCCCTCTTGGTGATTAAGCTCCACTTTCACTTATTTGTTCATTTTTTTATGAAAAATTTGGGGGAGATTGGTTGTTTTCTTGGGTTTAGAAGTTGAATAATTATCTCAAGGGTATTTTGTATTTCAAGAAGCATATGCAAAAAGTCTCTTAAATCGTTTCAACATGGGGGAGTCAAAAGAAAAGGCCACCCTGATGGAGCCAAATCTAAAGTTGAGGAAAGATCAATGTAAGCCATTAAAAGATGAGAAGAAGTTCAGACAACTTGTTAGAAGTTTGATTTATCTAACCATTACAAGACCAAAAATTTCATACACTGTTGTCATTATTTCTCAATTTATGCAAAATCCAAAAAGTTCTCACTTGGAAGCAGCAAAAAGAATTTTGAGCTATGTGAAAGGAACTATTGGTTATGATCTTTTATACAAGAGGTGTAACAACTTGTTGAGTGGATTTACTGACGCAGATTGGGCTGTAGATACAAATGACTGTTGAAAATGGAGCTTAATCACCAAGAGGGGGGTGAATTGGGGATTTTAAAATTCTTTTCTAAATGCTCTGTTTTCAAACTCTAAAATAGAGCTAGACAGAGTATAAGGAAGAATACCAAGACACAAGAAACTTATACTGGTTCGGTCCAATCTCTTGATCTACGTCCAGTCCCTAGACACTCTGGGGTTTCACTATCTCGATTGATTACACACTCTGTAACTCAAGAGTAATTCTCTCACTAGAACTTACTCCCCCTTACAAGTTGCAATCAATATCCCAATCTCCAAGTCCCCTGACTTGAGATTCTTACAATGAAATGATTTACAATCAATGAACTCTCTCTAAGAGTAGATAAAGATAAACATTGAAGGTCAATGTATCAAAAGATACTTTACAAGTGATAACTAAAAGAGTAGTTGGCAATCTTGAATGCAATTCGTTTTCAGTAGATGTGTTGTTGAGAAGAATTGAATGCTGCTCTATTTATACTAAGAGAGCATTGAATAACCGTTGCTAACTCCATTATATCCGTTGGTGCACTAATCTAGCTGTTGGAGGCACTTTGGTGTCTTCTCTCTCTTATCTTCAGTTAATTCCTTTTGTTTAGAGGATTAGTGTTGACTTTCCTTGTAATAGATCCGTTGAAAGAGCAGCTACTGCTTAGGGAAAGTAGACATTAATCCCTTCTTATTGTGTAGAGAATGATGGTACAAAAGGATGCAAGCTTCTGGACTTTGCATTTAATGTTCTGACATTGCTTTTTGCTTTTGTTCAAGTCTTCATTTAATGTCATCTAAACAATCTGAAACTCACTAACAAACTCATTAAACATAGTTAAGAATAGTAGTGAATGTAGAGGAGAAGTATTAAGATCAAACAAGAAGATTTCACAAATTCGTCAAATTTGATTTTCAAAACTTAGCGACTCATACTCGAGTATGTTCTTCAATACTCGAGTTTGTCACTCGTGCACTAATATCAATACTTGAGTATCCATGTTCATACTTGAGTATTCTTCTTCCAGAGAGGAACGTCGTGATTAGGGCTTTGGATCACATCTTTGAAATAGAGACAATACTTGAGTTTGCAAATCTAAACTCGAGTTTTAGAATTTTGATATGAAAATAAGTTTAAGTCCAAAGCCTCAATACTGGAGTTTCCATTTCAATACTTGAGTTTCCAAATCATTGAAAAAGAGCAAAGCTCTCTGTTTGCCCGATACTCGAGTTTCTAAACCCATACTCAAGTATTCAGAGATTTTGAAAACTTTGAGAAATTTATGCCAAGTCAATACTTGAGTTTTCAAATTGATACTTGAGTTTTCAAAACATGTGTAAAACTTGTAAAATTTCTGTTAATCCGATACTCGAGTATTCAGACCCATACTCGAGTTTTCTCAAGTTGAAAACTTTGATGACTCTCTGTATGACCAATACTTGAGTTTTAAAAACTTTAGGAAATATTGAAGGAGTCTCTGTATGATGCATACTCGAGTATTCAAACCAATACTCGAGTTTGGCTCAGGGTGAAAAACTTGGAGTACTCTCTGTAAGTTCAATACTTGAGTTTCCAAATGGAAACTTCACTAGTGCAAAAAAGGGCTTTAAGACCGGACAAAAGAGGCATCGTAAGACCGGACCCACGACCGGTCTTGTTCCAGCTGGTATTAAAAGTCCACATTTAAGACCGGTCTCGAACCGGTCTTAAAGAAATTCTTTTAGACCGGACATTTAAAAAATTAGGTCTTAAAAGTCGTACTAGATAAAGCTGAAATATTTTACGTTTGGTCCTAAAACTCAAATTTTAAGATCGGGCAAAAACCCGACCGCTTTTAAAAGATCACAATTATAAGACCGGACAAATATAACTCCGGTCTGAAAAATAGTGGCTCTAAGACCTGACGACTAATTATACGCGGTCTTAAAAGACGACTTTCAAGACTTGACGGTAAATTCATCCGGTCTTAAAGATTTATTTTTTAGACCGGACTTATAAATACAACGGTCTTGAAAGACAAACATTTAAGACCGGCCTACTTATTATCGGTCTAAATTTTCCCAAAATTTTTTCCCTGTTCTATTCTTCCTGATCATATATTTCACAAATCCACCACCCAATCCAGCACATAAAAGTCGATACTTTAAATACAAGCTATGAACAAGTATGAATAAATTGAATTGGGAAAAAGAATAAAAATATTATTCACCATGAGTTACGTGGCTTGTTAATTAATGATTATACTATGACTACACAAACAACTAAATTAATTTATACATCAATATCATAACTTACTTACAATGCAAATACACAATAAGTTACAAATACAACATACATGCCCAACGTAATATTCACCATGCCTTCATCTCGATTCCTACCCAACAACATAACATCCTCTTTTATAACATGCCCCTTTGGATCGATCCCGCCACAAAAATAAAACAAGAACAATCTTCATAGTCAGTGACATTGTTTAAGAACATAAAAGGAATATAATTTTGCATACCGTATAAGTCTTACAAAATCCTTCACAAATTAAATGTGTGTGTATAAGTTCAGGACTTAGTCGCCTCTCATTCAAACATTCTACACAAGTGCAATAAAACTTCCCACTATTATCATGGGCATTTTGTTTAGCAAATTCTATAAATTTCCTCACCCCATTCTAATATTCAACACTCGTTTGTAAAGCATTATGTATCCAACTGTGATCCATAGTAGAATTCCAATAGACGGAAAGATTTAACACACATAATCCGAAAAAATTGAAACTTACTTATAATATAAGGCAACTTCAAATGCATATATATGCTCAATATCAGTTATGTTTTTTTTTTTTTTTTTTATTTACGGAGAAACTTGCCCATTAAATGCATAACAAAGAATCACTTTTGGTCATAAATGTATCACAGTGAATCCAATAAGCAAAATAAATGCATGACGAGGAAATTAAATGCATCGCATGAGGTCTTATGGACTCACCGTAGCATATAAATTCAAATGCGTTTTTGAGTCTTTCTTCTCCGACCACGAAACGTTGATGTTGCAGACAGCAAGAGAAACCTAAAAACACTTGTTGAATTCCCACTATCATCATGGACATTTTGTTTAGCAAATTCTATAAATTCCCGCACCCCATTCTGATATTCAACACTCGTCCTTAAAGCATTTATCCAACTGTGATCCATAGAAGAATTCCTATATATATGCGGAAAGATTTAACATACATAATCCGAAAAAATTGAAACTTGCATATAAAATAAGACATACATAATCCAAATGCATATATATGCTCAAATGTCGGTTATGTCTTTTTTTTTTCTTTACGAGAGACTTGCCCATTAAATGCATAACGAAGTATCACTTTTGGTCATAAATGTATCACAGTGAATCCAAGAAGCAAAATAAATGCATGACGGGAAAATTAAATGCACCGCATGAAGGTCTTGTGAACTCACCTGTAGCATATAAATTCAAATGGGTTTGCTGTGTCTTTCTTCTCCGGCCACGAACGTTGATGTTGTAGACAGCAAGAGTTACCTAAAAACACTAGTTGGTCAGTTCGGTAGGTCTAAAGTGCAAATATAATCTTCAATATACAATATTCATTAACAACAGAGAAACCCACAAGAACATTTCATCGAGAGAGCGCACATGAAAAACCCAGAACCATAAGCGGGAAAATAATAAAGTTATATAACCGAAACACCTCGTACAGCTTGGTCAATAGACGTTTAGCAAAGGAACCGAGAAAGTGATTATCGAGAGAGCGGCGCGAAAGCGACGACGCGACACACAAAATGTGGAGACGAGTAACCGAGTAATCACTCTCGGCGCGCGACAAGAGAAGTTCTGAGAGGGAAATTTAATTTTCCCCGCGACAGAGATTTATATTTTGGATTTTATTAAGACCGGTTATTAATAAAGAGTCCGGTCCTAAAGATATAATTTTATTAATACGACCAGTTAATTATAAAGTGTCCGGTCCTAAAGATATAATTTTATTAATACATTTTTAAGACCGGCAATTAAGAATACTCCGGTCCTACAATTTATTATTGATTTAATTTTAAGACCGGAGTTTTATTAACATCCGGACCTAAAAGTCAAATACTCATCGAGTCCTAAACCTCTTCGTTTATTAATGAACCAAACTATAAAAAAATAGGTTTGCAGCAGAACTGAATTAATAAAATAAATAAAGGAAAACTGGAGAATATGAATATTAAAAATGCACAAACTTAGTTCTTACTGCTTCCATGCATAACTGGAGAATATGCACGTACACAGAAAAAAAAAACAAAAATAATAAGAAACAAAAGAAACAAAAACAATAACTGAACATTATAAACTACAAGAATCTAACTAAACATCCTAAAGCTTATTATCATCCAATGCCTTGGCGATCTTGGCGTGAAGAGCATTAACTTCCCGCCGAGATCAGCAATTTCCTGTCTTCTTCGCATCAAACGCAATGCATCATTAGAGGGAAGAGGAGAGGGGTCAGCGGTAGGCGCGCTGGGTCCAACTGATTGGAGAGGGGGAGCTGGAACCTCTGCATGGTCTGAATGCTGGAAGGGGGGTGCGGCAACCTCTTCATCATTAGATATAACAATGGGTCCAACGACCCGAGATTCTTCTGTCACGATAGAACGCACTCTCGCTGGAGGAGGCGCATCGTATAACGATCTAAGGAAGGCACGAGCATCAGGAGAAAGAGTACCCCTACGTGCAATTCTCTTGTATCTAACCATGGTTTGAGCAGTTGGGGCAGAGAGCCACGTAGAGCGACGAAGTGTGGAGTTACGAGGTATGAGGAGTTTAATATAATAAAGACAGAGAGGATTGAGGAGTTAATAAATATGCAATCTAAAATTATATTATTTATTTTTTTCAATTCAATTGATTTTAAGACCGGCCTTTTATAATATGTCCTGTCCTAAAAGTATTTACTTAATTTTTCAATTCAATTGATTTTAGAACCGGTCTTTTATAGTGTCTCCGGTCCTAAAAGTCTATTATTTATTTATTTTAATCAATTCAATCACTTTTAAGACCGACTTTTTACATTGTATCCGGTTCTAGAATTCATTTATTTGTTTTAGTTTTAATGATTCATAGTCGTAACCTTACACTCTGTTCAAATGAACGATTCAGAGTATCTGCGACTTCTAGAAAAAACTTCCCAACTAGGCGTCTCTTCGTATTCTGACGAACGTAACTATGCGTCTCCTCGTTATTGTTTCCGGCGTTTCACATTGGTCATGCAGGGTTCTCTATTTAAACCCGATGTTACTTTACTTCCTTCACATTCTTCTCCATCACTTCTGAAACATCCACAGTAATGGCTGCTCTACCACCACCAGGTCCTCCACCACCACAAGGTCCTCCTCCTCCGTTGCCGCCGGAACCGACAATCTACCAGATGATTCAGCACATTTTGGCCCACCTCGCTCATATAGACCAACGCCAAGGCCAGTTGTTTCAGGTCTATCACGTCGTCAATGCCAAGCTGCAGGCGGTATTCGACGCCCAAGACGTTGAGTACTCTCCGTCAGATGACGACATCTCCAACCTCTCCGCTGACTCCCTCCCCTCCGACAACGATGGGGGGAGTATATGTTTTTTTTTTCCTATTTTTTTTTGTCTGTACTGCTGCTGCTCCTCACGGGGCAGCAGAAAAAAAATAAAAAAAAATTGTTGTTTCCATATTCGATCGCCATGTTTTTTTATTGTCTTCTTTCTTTTTCCTAAAAAAAGGAAACAAACAAAACATTGTCCTCGTGTAAATCAATAATAAAAATTCGTAGAATACAGTTAAGAACATACAAAAAAAAACAAAAAAAAAAGGTTGTTATCCTTATTCGAATAAAAACAAACAAAGTGACTATTCTTTTCAAGGTTGGACCGCCGTTGTTGCCGGTGTTACCTCTACTTGAGTTGAATATTTTCAGTTTCCGTTCAGTATCTTCTTATCTTTCCGACAAAAAGAAAAGAGACAACGAAAAGGGAAACCGATAATGCTGCTCAACATCAAGAGAGGTAACATCGATGACAAGGAGGGTCCTAGCTTGAGCAGAAAGCCAGAACCTCGGTTGTCATGAACCCAAAAAATTTGTCTAAAAACAAACTATTTTTTTTTTGTCGAATCAATCAAAAACTATTAAAAGCTTACAAATTCACGTTCGTAAAGGTTAAGCCATATTTTTAAAAAATATTTTTATGACTGAACTTTTAGGAGCGGACAAATAACAACACAACGGTCCTAAAAGACTAGGCATATTTTTTAATTAAACGTAGACTTTTAGGACCGGTCATAACATAAACATATGGTCCTAAAAGTCTAGCGAATTTTTAGAAGACTTTTAGGACCAGAGTTGTAATAAAAGTGAGGTCCTAAAAGTCTAGACATATTTTTTTAGTTATTTAAACGTAGACGTGTACGACCGGCCATAACATAAAAGTTTGGTCCTAAAAGACTAGCGAATTTTTAGAAGAATTTTAGGACCAGTGTTGTAATAAATAAGCGGTCCTAAAGGTTTCGCGAAATTTTTTCAAATGAACGAAGAAGATGGACTTTTAGGAGCGGCTATTTAATAAATTTGCGGTCTTAAAGTATAGACATCAGACTTTTAGGACCGGTCATATCATAAATATGCGGTCCAACGGCGTGTAGAATATTTTCTGAAGTATTTTAAGACCGGGCAAATAAATACGTCCGGTCCTAAAAGTCTAGCCATATTTTTTTAAAAAATAAACGATGAATTTTAGCAAGGGGCTTTAGGATACTCCCTTTTTTCTCATTTACAACATCTTGTACCTCAAAATTTCAAGCACAAAAATAGCCAAAATGAATGAACGAATTTCTTCGAAAATATATACAAATATATTATTGAATTACACATTGTGCGTATTTTACAAATGAATTTAGGACCTAATTAGGTCATACATATATTCACAAAACACTTTGCGTATGTGCTCCACTTCATAATCGGGGAAAGGGAGCAGGTCCGGCAAACCTACGTAACATCAAAGACGAGACCGAATTAACATTAAGCCACAAACTGAATTAAGCCATATATAATATGTAACATCAATTAAATACATTTACCTGTGCAGTTAATATTGTTGTTCCTCCCGTGATAACATCATACATGTGTTTCAAGATGTACATGCCACATAAGTTGGACGTCGTTGGTTGCCGATGGGTCTAAAATGAACAAGAAATATATATAAGAGCTAGCATTTAGGAAAAATGACCCAAGTTCACAAGGCAGTGATGCCAGTGTCGAAATATGTACTAACCTGTGGTTTGTACCATTTAGGATTAGTGGCCTTAGACCCACGCTTTTTGTTTACCTCGATTTGGAAGGTCCTCATGGCACTATGATCAAAATCACAAATTTATCAATAATGTTCACTCGAAAATTCACGGTAGAGATTTCGAGACAAGAGAATCAAAATGACATGCTTACTTGTTGACGCTCTCCGACAATGTAGACCCTGGCTAACCGTGAGTGGAGCATAAGAAGATAACTTTATGATCCTCCATGCACATGAGGACCAATCTGCCCGATGGCGGCTGAAAATTCACAAAGAATAGTATTATATGTAGCGAGAATTATATTAAGTTAATTGCATACAAGAATTGTGATATGTATATACCTGTGGAAGTATGGAAACACGTAAACCTTTCTTATCACTTCACACACCCTATTTGACATGTATTCTTGTCTCAACTCCATGGCTGTTGTACTTGCATAGACAGGACACAAGAATCCAAAATCATTGATTACGCCTGTTCAACCAATTGTTGATGCAAGAACCTACAATAATGACATCGATCAGGGAATTAGTATATATATGTATGTGTGTCTAAATGATGCATTTAAATTATGTACTCATAGAAGAAGATACTTACTTCATAAACATTTGAACAATTGCAGATGAAAGCTCCTGTCCAGGAACCAGCAGGGACATTACATCTACGCCGTCAACGTAAACATCTTGAGGATGAGGGAGGCCTACTACTTCCTTGATAGACCACGATTTATCTTTAAAATATCCGTTGTTTACCAAATCGGATATTTTTCCTTGACAGTCAAATGAGCAGTATGGGATGGAACTTGAGGAGGAGGAGATGCAGCTTGAGGAGGGGATGGAACTTGAGGAGGAGGGGATGAAGTTTCAGGAAGAGTAGAGACATGTACAAGCTTCACTGGCCACGAGATGAAGGTTCCAATGACATCACTCACAACCTTCAGCTCATCAGTTGGGAGAGGGAGAGGTGCATCAATGATCACCTTTTCAACTGTCACTCTGACTTCATCATCAGCCATTTATTGGTGGTGTACAGTTGATCCCAAGTTGTGGATAGTCCCTTTTGCAACGAATCGTTTATGACTATCACCATCCCCCACAGACAATTCACAAGGTTGCTCTGACTGTCCAACAATGTAGCTCCCTTTAGTGCTTGGCTGCATAGGTGCAGGTGAATGTGTGACGGGAACACTGCTCTCTGGACGAGAGCTAAAAAGCAGCCTCATCTGATTCATTTCCTCCTTCATCTGGCTCATCTGGGATTGCCACATTGCTTCTTTAGCCGCTGTTTCCTCACTTAATTTGGTCATCCGGGATTGAAGCATTGCTTCTTTAGTTGCGCACTTCATCACTTAATTTGACCAGTTGTCATTCCATCTCCTCCGGTAACCATACTTTGTTTGTGGCATTTGGATTTACCAAAGTATTCCTTCAGGCCTACCCGTCCTCCAACCCCCTTACACGCCCCGTGTGATCCGATTTTCCGGTCGCAACGGTCAGAACGTCATTCCTCCCGTCCGACACAAAAGATCCCTCTTCTTCTTTCTTTTTAAGATCTTTTTGTAAGATACAAATAACAAGAAGCTTAGTAATGAAACATGTTTAGTAACTAAAAAATAACAATAACGATACTTACAATTCTTTCAGCAACTACACGAGTTTGTTCACTCGTGTAGGCGCCGCTTGGCTTTTGCCGAATATGCAACCACAACTCCTCGCGACGTATAGGAGATGGCTGATCAACTATCGCAGAAGGATTGGATTCAGCTTCATCATCTTCCAATAATCTCTTCCGCTTGGCCACCATCAATTCTTTTTCGGCCATTTCATATCCGCCACGAGAAGCCCTATATGGGCAATCATTCTTTCTCCCTATCTCCTGTGCTTGTTCCCTTCTTTTCTGTGAATCCGAATTGAAAACAACTATTAATTATGAATTCCAGCCATCTCACTAACAGAAATTAGAGAACTTCCGCTTGATATGAACCTCAAACACTAGTCAAATTCACTTCATCAAGTTTCAACATTTCATTTAAGGAAGATGTAGAATTGTAGAAGAAATTGGGAGAACCAGAGTAAAGGGAGTTACAGAACTGCAACGAAATCTTTACACAGTTACCATACTAACTAACTAATAGCAATGTCTAACCACTACCTACTACAAAAGAACTAGCTAAGACTATAATAATGGTTTGACTCTTATGCCATTATTATTTTTCCCTAATTACCTACTTAGTATTTTACCTTTGCACGGTTTACATATCAGACTTGCATATAACTAAGACATGCTCCTCTTATGCAGGACAAAGGATGGAAATATATACTTCTATTACATACAATAACACGTACAATAACATTCACATATCCGCACAAGTTAATAAGCAAACAAAACTAAATATAAACTCACCAAAGCTTCAGGAGTGGTCCGCATCTGAACAAATTGTTGCCAAGTTTGTTCATCAATAAATGTGTACTTGTCCCAAGGATTATGGTCGGGCCTAACATCGGCAAAAATATATGTGTTGGCTAGAAAGGTCTTAAACTTCCTCCATCGATCAAGCACAATAAGACAATGTCTTGTCTTTCAACTTCTTGGAGTCGGGACGGTGTATGTGAGCTTGATAGTGTCCCAAATAGGATCATTTCTTTCGTGTCACGGTCGACATTTTTTCACTCATCTCTGTCAAGATGCTAGCCTTCTTGCGTGCTAGATAGCCGACATAACTATTATATTTTTGTTTATTAGGACCGAAAGGAGCTAACTTTTCATCAAACGGAATCTCGATCTTTGACCCAGAGGACCGACATACGGTTACGTCTTTCATTCGTGTGCCACTTCTACCACGGCGTGCAGGGCGGTTACAAGGCTCATTGTGAGATGAAGAGGGTTCGTTCTGACTTACACCAGTCGCACCAGTAACTGGCGTTGAAGGAATAGTAGAAGAACCGTTTTCTCCGTTCATTTTCGAGAATGGAACAGAGGCTGAGAGTGGTGGTGCGAAAGAGGAACGCCTGAGAAAGTGAGGAGTAACAAAGGATGGTAGTGGTGGGCGAGGAAGAGAAGTAATGCAACAGGAAGAGGGGTTTCACAACAAGAACAGAGGTTTGAGAGTTCAGAGAGCAACGTATCAGTCGTAACTCTTACGGCAACGTCGCGCGAATATTTGGCGCTTTAGTTTCCATACCGGACGAATTAAAAGGCTGGTCTTAAAGGTCAACATTTAGAACCGTCCATTATTAAAAGCCGGTCTTAAAGGCAATAAAATTTTCGAATAATTTTTTTTCAATAGTTTGTACCTGCCATACTTTAAGTCCGGTCTTAAAAGTATAACATTTAAGACCGTGTTTATATATGTCCGGTCTTAAAAGTTTTAACTTTTATATTTAAATTTTTCCCGATTATTTTGGTCCGCGAAAATATAAGTTTGGACTTGTACGAGATTTCTCTATAAAATAATATAAATTTTAATTACATTTTTAAGACCGAGTTGTTGATTTTTTAAGCGGTCGAATAATATATTTAAGACCTATTAATAAAGGATCCGGTCCAAGAAGTTCTTGATATTTACAAAACTACCACCGGTCATACATAAGAAGTTCTTTATATTTACAAAACTGCCACCGGTCATAGCTTTAAGACCGTTGCGACAAATGTCCGGTCTAAATGAGGCGGTCTTAAAGCCCTTTTTTGCACTAGTGCTTGAGTATTGTTTTGTTTAATAAAATTGAGCTACTCTCTGTCAAGTAAATACTCAAGTATTGAAACCAATACTCGAGTTTGCCTTTGACAGAAGTTTTTTCAACTTACCAAAAACAAACTTCAACTTGTGTTTCCAATTGTCAGTTATCATCAAAACACATAGAGAACTAACAACGGTCACTCAACTTCAGGTTATTGCTTCAACACAGGCTCGGCAATAGTTTCTTGGTACAACAAGAAACAAGATATTGTTGCCTTACCCAGCACCGATGCTAAGTATGTGGCAGCAACCATGGCAGCACAAGAGTGCACTTGGTTAAAAGAGGTTAATAGGGAACATGCTATGTGAAGTCAACTATGTTGTGCAGATTAAATGTGATAATGAAAGTGCCATCAAGCTTGCATCAAATCCTGTTTTTCATGCCAAAACAAAGCACATAGAGGTCCGTCATCATTATGTTCTAGAAAAGGTTCTAAGTGAAGAGATCCAACTAAGTATGTTCAAACCAATCCTCAAGTGGCGGATATATTCACTAAAGCTTTGGTGAAACCTAAGTTTCAAAGCCTTCGGGATCTCGGAATTGTGGATCGAAAGTTCACACTGAGGGGGAGTGTGAAAATTAGTGCGAGACTTTAGGAATCAGTTGCCAACGTTATTGTGTTACTGATATGTAGGATCCTTTATTTTATTTTATTTTTATTTTATTTGAATAATCTGCCAAGTAGATGACGTAAGGACTGTACACGATAGTGAGTTCGATAAGTGGGTCTTGTTAGTTTCTTATTATTTTGCTTTATTAATTTGTTTTATTTAAATAATGGGAAGTGTGTGAGATAGTTGGAGAAAATTGTGGGGAGCAGAATCGTGGATCCACCTTATATATAAGATCTTATTATAATCAGTTTTAATATAGAAAATAATAGATACACATTCCAAAAATATATTCTCCAATTAATTTTACGTCTTTATCATTATTCCCTTTTTATTTTATTTTATAGATATTATCAATAAAGTTTAAATAATTATTTTTTAATAAATAAAAAAAATCTGGATCACATCTAAATAGTCTAGATATGATGAGTTATTATTATTTGTTTTGACATTTTCATTCTTCAATTGTCATCTTTTGTACCAGTAAAAAAATTGTCATCTTTTGAGCATGCATTCTTCACCTGTCAAAATAACAAATACCGAAGTTCCTATATTTATTTTTTCTTAATTTTTACCACAACAGAATCATTTAATGCCATGACTAAAATTTGTTAGTATATATATATTTTTATTATATAATATTTTATTTTAGCTAATAATTTGGCCTCATCTAATCTTTTATCTTCTCTATAAAAATGATGCTTGATTCATTACTCATTAAGAAGTGAGAGGAAAGTAAAATTTTTGTTTAAAAAGATATCTACTAAAAATGTTAGTATCATTTTATATCTTGTTTTGATTTATAATTATTGGTTATTATTTATTTGTATTTTTAATGTTATGTGATACTATTTAGTAAATACTCCCTCTGATCCTTATTATAAGGCATAAACTAACAATTCTCACAAATAAATAAAAACAGTTAAAATCAATAAAGTTATCTTCCAATTTAAGTAACTTCTAATATTACCCCTATTAATTACACTAAACTCTAATAGTATATCAATTATTACTCTCACCCATTACCCTTATTAATTAGGGGCATGCATGGAAAAAAATAATCAATGCTCCTTGGGAACAAGCAAATGTTTTATAAAAATGACCAACTATACCTATTAGTTAGTGTTTTATAATAAGAATCAGTAATTCAAAATATTTATCTTTTCATCCGTACTAAAAATAGTTTCTGATTCCATCACTCAACAAACGCATATATATCCTTAGACTCTGACCCGAAAATCGGAATTACTGCGTCTGCTGCCAACATCTTCGCGGTTGTTATTCCACCATTCACCATCAATACTTTATCACATCCCTAAAGTCTTGGCGTAACAATCAACAAGTTGTTAATTGGAGCTATGGAAGGTCCTATAGCGATGAACGAACCTTAAAGGCCTGCAGCGCGGGACCCAACCAACTCATCATAATTGGTCACGTGACACCACGTGCACAACCCTCCCCTCATTGCAATTGGTCCATCTCTTTAGGAGGAAGCAGTGTAAGGCCTGTTTGAGTTTAAGTTTGAGTTGGTGGTGAAATCGGTAGCTTATTTTCTATCTAATTTTTATAAAAATTCGAATAGGAAAAAAAAAACAGGTTGTAGATGTAATTTGGGTTTGGATTGTCTGTTTGACTTTTGTAGAAGTGACTTTTTTATAGACCGATAAGTGTTTGAATTATTATTTGAAAAGTCAATTGAGATGGAAAATGACACGAATCTTATTGAATACTACATATATTAATATTTTTTATATATATTGCGATAATTGAAGATAAAATTTTAAATTTAAATTGTAAAAAATTTAAATTATTATTAAAAAATTAAAAAATAATAAAATTCCTTAATTAATAAAAGAAAGATATTTTTGAGTAAAAAAATTTGTCCCTTCCCTCTCTTATATTTTCTCTCTCCCATGTGATGCAAAGAAAACAGAAAAGTCAAAAGCTCCATTTCCTAATGTTAGTGAAAAAACTATAAGTCCAATTAGAAATAAGCTAACCCAAATATCTCAATAATACTCAAAAACTCACAAATCATAGCCAATAACAAAAATTACACTGTTGCCTTTACCCATTCCTGTTACTTAATTTTTGCCGTTGAGCCATAGGATTTCAGTTCTGTGTGGAGACCCAAAATCTTAATTATTATATTTCATTTTATGTATTTTTCATTTGTGTAGAAAATAGGAAAAAAAAAAAGACGTGTTGCTGATATGTTTTAAGGACGCTCCAAACTTACTGATCTTGGTTTGAGATGGTGGTATCAAGGTTGTCAAGATCGTGATTTTACTTAAGATCGGAAGGGGTAGCAAGATCGTAAATTGTAGGATCGGTACGGATCGTAAAGATCTTACTTTTTTAATTTTAGTAATAATAATAAAAATATATGGATATAAAATAACATTTAACTCACAACTTAATCCTAAAAGATAATTCAATCTTCAAGTAAAAATATATAGCATTGAAAATAACATTTAATGAGTCCTAAAAGACAACTCAAAGCATCAACTTGAGCCACAAATACAAAATACCAATCACCAAAACAAAAACAAAATACTTCAAATCTAATCTATCAATGCATTCAAGTCACAATCATCATCTAGCATGGCATCTTCCTCTCCATCTTCAAAGGCTTCTTCATCAAAATTTGGTAACTCTAACGTACTCCAAATCATTGCTAGGCCTAGGCTCAACCGAGGCTTTATTTTGAGTTGGCACCAAGTTGTCTACTTCTAAGTCTTCAATGTTAGATAGACTTTCATCATTTTCCACAATCCAATCATCATCATAAGAAATATCATCAACATTATACTCATTCGCTTTTCTAGCCACCTTCTTCGTGGCCAATCTTGAATTAGCCATAACAAAAACAACATCATTCATAGTTTTTTGTTTCAAGCGATTTCTTCTCTTTGTATGGACCTAAGCAAATATAAAAAACAATTAATACAAAATTCATTCTTGAAATGAAATATAATTCATATTTCATATTCATGAAAATTTACCATCTTAAAGGCACTCCAGTTACGCTCACAACTGGAGGCAATGCATGTCAAGCTCAAAACACGAATAGCAAATTGTTGGAGCTCCGGATGTTCAACCCCATACGACTCCCACCATTCTGCTGGAGCTTTTGTGTCAATTGCTTTCTTGGCTATTGGTCTACCAAAAAACTTCCTTTGATACTTGAAATCTTCAAGTTGAGTATCAATCTTAGACATTTCTTCTATATCCCCCACCATCCTATCCATGCAATCATATAATCCACGTTTCACTTCAATATCAGCCTTAAATGAAGAATTATAATGTAATTGCGGGTTAAGGTAATAGCCTGCAGCATGCAAAGGACGATAAAGTTGCTTATCCCATCTATGATCAATGACGTCCCACAAAGGCAAATAACTAAAGAATAAAAAAAAAAAATGAATTAGTGTATAGAACAAAACTAGGTTGTGATTTTAAAATTTAAAATCAAACTTGATAATTTACCCTCTCTCTACGTTGTTGAAAGCATGAGCAATTTCTCTCTTTAGCTCGATCAATCTCTTCATATATGAAGCCCATGGCTGGCTTCACATCTGAATCAACCATACGGAGCACCCTGACCAAAGGATAAGCACCCTTCAAGCAAGTAACAATATCTTTCCAAAAAGCCTTGTCCAAAACCACATCTTCAATAAGCTTCCCATCCTTTGTCTTTGCAAACCGGTTAGACTTACACTCTTTGGAGGTGAACATCCAAATCAATGCTCATTTGTTATCATGGAGGCACCTCAAAGTTAGGTAAGATGTGGAAAAGCGAGTGAGGGTTGGTCTCACCAAATCTTTTCCTTTAATGAAGTGGTGCAATAAATTAATCAAAGCAGTTCTTGAATAAATGTAGGTTGTGATTTTTTTCCCTTGGAATAGTATCATGGTGAATTGGTATCTTCTTTTCCAAATCCTCCAACATTAAATCAATGCAATGTGCTGCACAAGGTGTCCAATACAATCTCTTTCTTTTCTCCATTAACATCTCTCCTATAGCTTTGTAATTTGCTGCATTATCTATCACCACTTGAATAACATGTTCTTCTCCAACCTCTTCAACAACATCATCAATCATCTTAAAGATTTTATCCGCAATCTTAGATATGTTAGATGCATCAATAGACTTGAGGAAAATAGTTCCCTTAAGGCTGTTCACTGAGAAATTTATGATTGTTATCCTCCTTTTTCGGTCCACCCATCTATCATTATTGAGCATCCAAATTTCCTCCAATAAGCTTTATGCTCTTCAATATCCTGCATTGTTGAGTCATATTTTTTCTTCAAATATTTAACTCTGATCTCATGGTAGGATGGTGGCTTGAATCCTGGACCATGTTTTGCAACTAATTCAAACATTTTATAGAATTCCTCCGTCTTTGCCACATGGAATGGAATAGCATTATTGTAGAAAAAAGAGGCAATGTCTTCACATGCTTCCTCTCTCAAATTTTTCTTGAAGATGCTATTTATTGTAGCTTGAGCGCTCACTCCCCTTTTTTAAAAGATATTTTCATCATGCCCACCATTCTCTTCACTCTGTTTTCTTTTTCCACCAAGTTCATCACCATCATCAACTTCTGTGGATGTAGTTGATTTCTTCACTAGTCTCTCTTGTAAAGATGATACAATTCCAAACATTTCTTTTCTTACTTCCTCTGGAACAGAGCTACAAGCCCCCCACATCTTTTTGTGTTCCCGCCAAATGGTGCTTGAATTGGTAAACACCTCCTGTTATTGTCTTCTTGCAATAGTTGTATTGAATTTTTCTCCCACTTCCATCAACTTCAACACCATGCTTCCATCCCAAGTCAGTCCTACTTCCAGCAGCATTTTTCAATTTAATTCCTCTACTAGAAGAGGTAGCAATAACATCATTACTGGCACCAGTACTAGAAGCCATTTTCCAAATGCTAAACCACCACAATCTAATATGGATAGAATAGAAATAAACAGCAAAATAAAGAATTGAACAATGAACAATCTAATATTGGCACCAACATCAACAACAATTATAAAGAGTAGCCTTCTAATATCAAATATGGACACCACAATCTAATATTTATATGGCAGCATTCTAATAATTTGATTAATAAAAAAATTTCAGCTTGAGGGGGCTGAGGATTTAATTGATTAATAATAATAATAATAAAAGCCTGTTAAACAATAAATAGAGGAGAGATGATCGAGACTCGAGAGAAGAGAGGAGAGGAGCGATGATGACCGCAAATGTGCAATGCAAGCCGCAACTACGGAGAGATCGAGATGGACGCCGACCGTGGGAGAGAGCCGAAGATGTCGACGCAAGCGTAGGCGTGGCGTGAACCGAAGATGCCACTGTTGATGATCGTGGATGATGGTATTGGTTGCAGCAGAGAAAACAATCAAGGTGAGTCGATTTAGGGTTTTCAGATGGGCTAAAACGGGTCAAATCTCGGGTAGTGGGCGGGGTACACGGGTTTGTTCGATCGGGTCACCCTCCAAGCAGGATCGACGATCTTCAACGACTGCACGATTTTGCATGGCGATCCCACACGATCTTGCTCTAGTCCGATCCTACCTGCAATCCATATCGTTTTCCTCCCAGAAAATCGTGAAATCGCCGATCTTACGAGCTGGATCAGCGATTTTGACAACCATGGGTGGTATCCTCATCTTGCCTAGAAATTTAATGGTCTACTTGATCAACTTCGCTGAGGTTAGACCGTAGCAAACGAGAACCGTTGTTCATGAAAATTCTTGAGGAGATTGAAGATTCCAATGGCTGATTAGACTGTCCCAAACCAAGATTAATATTCTGGGATGTCAATAAAATATTTCATCCACAGCCCAATAAGAAATTGCTGCTCATATGAAAAGATTTATACCAACAATTACTAGGAGTAAGTGGGAAGGGACTTACTCTCTTAATCACGTCTTAAGTTTGAGGGGTAATAATGGAGAAAATGGTGTTGAAAGTTATTCCTCCACGACCGTAAACCCGAAGTGAGATGAAATCCGAATTAGTCGGAACTGAAGATTTTCGGTGAACAAGGTGGGATACCAAAAATATATATATATATATATATATATATATATATATATATGAAAATATTTATGGGCTGAAAATAAGAGAATATTCTTTCTTAAGAATTCAACAAGTGGATAATCCATTTGGGCTAAGCTTTCACATTCGATCATGCATGTCGTTCATTTCCTGTCTCACCTGTATGACAGCAGCTTTGGGCTTTACATGTTTGCTTCATATATAACTCCCAGGAGAGTGTTTAAATTCAATGCTAGACACTAATAGGAATTAGGTCTAGCGGAAGTGGTTAGTTCCCCACAATGTGGCGAACCAATGTTTGATTCCCTAAGAAGAAATGTGTCCACATTTTCCTGTCGAATAAGATTTCCTCCAATAGGTGAATATATATGCTTAGCTAAAAAAAATAAAAATAAAAAATCAATGCCAAACCTAAACCAGAAAAAAGAAAAAGAAACCTTAATTTGCACTTTTGTCTCTATTACAAAAGAAAATTACATAATGTTAAAAAAAAGGTGCATATTTAGATCTTTAATAAAAACTATTAGTTCAAGACAGAAATACAAACTGTACCATAATCCATCATCTATTACAATCAATTCTTCAATCAAACCTTAACACTTGGACACTTTCCCCCACTTCACCATGTACTTAAATGTAATGGTCTGTAATTATATTTATGATTGAAACCAAGTAGCTTTGAATGAATTAAAAGAAGTGTAAAATAACTACAATATCATGCAAGATTAGAGCCAGTAATATATTTTAGGCTTGGTGGGCTAGCTCGCCAACTCGTCTTAATAGACCATGTTTTTAGAAAAGCTAACCTATGTGCTGAAAGGTTCTATGTGTTCTGGTAATTTTTATATTAAGATCTTTAAAGATCCTCTTTTAGGATGCAGAGATATGTTATTCTTTAATTTTATTTCGTTTTTTCACCCGGTTTTGATCGCGGCCTTCATTAAGAAAAAAAAGGTAATAGAACAAATAGTTATATATGCAACATGGGAAAAGAATAAAAACAATGGCATGTTGATAGAAACCATGCGACGAAACTATTAATTCAACAGCGGTATATATGCAAAGTGGGGTTTATTTCAAATTGAACATTGAAATGACCATCACGGTGGAGATCCACAATGAGTTCTCATTACATGTTTTTCCCTTACATACTTCTTAGATGCTTATTTTCTCTAATTTGGGGGTGTACGTGGCATTTTTTTTTTCATTTTTTATATATTTTATTTATTTATATTAAATTATATGTTGCATCATGAATTATTCTTTTACACCAAATATCTTAAATTAATTAATTTACAGACATGCATTCAGAAAATATTTTTCCTATAACACTAGTATCTTGAAAATTAATTAAGTTGAGATACTGAGTGGAAAAAAATTTCAAGGAGCATATAATTTAATCTAAATAAATCAAATATATAAAAGAAATTAAAAATGCCACACCCCTAAATTAGGGAATAAGCATCTAAAAAGCATGTAAGGGAAAAGTATGCAATGAGAATTCGGATGGAAGTCTTCTCATGGAACTATATTTGTCATATAAACTTATTTAAATAAATTAAGAATCTTTCATTTCTTAGATCCTTTAATCAGTAACGTTAAAATAAATTTCGATTCCTCCAAGAGAATGCAAGATACCATATATGGCTGTTGTTTATGTTTTGTCACGACGCTCTTGTCTCTCAAACCATGTCAATATCATGAGAGGGAGACACTTCGTTCTTTACTTACATAGTTTTTGTGAGGAAAAAAAAAAGGAAAAAAAACCGTAACTTTCACCCCTAACGTACAGTAATTAGATACGTTTCATTGGCTGAGCAAGTGAAAATGAAATATTCCAACTCACAGCTTATTGTACAAGAAGATGAAAGGGATGGGTATATATAAACTTCATTTTCTGAGAAAATAAAAAAGGAATATATATACCCAATCGATCACTTATTGTCAGGTACCGAAAAACAAACAGGTCAATACACTGATTGAAGCAGAGTTCAAGGGCTAGTTGTTTAAATTTTAAAATGGGTTCAATCTGGAATCAGACTGGTCATTATTGCAATAGCAATTAAATGAAAAGGCATTAATCCACAAGTACATAGAACATTGATGAAAAACCGCACATAATCCAACAAAACAAAGTTATTAAAACAAAAACAAGATGGATTGCTATTTTCTTAAATTCAAAAGGATGGCGTTTCATACTAAAAGAACAAATATAAAGCCTAATTCAATCGATCTATCTAAAAGTACTCTTAATCGGACTGGTCAAGGGACTAATTGACCTGGTTACTGGTCTGGCCAGGTGAACCGGGTTGATTAATACCATGTTATTGCACGACGAGGTTGATATGCTCTAAATATGAGACAAAAGGAAAGTTGAACTGGCACAGCTTGCCATTTGTGCCGTACCTTATCATTCTTGTCCAACATGCATCGACAATGTCGTATGAGTTCATAAGCATCAAAACTAGAACAAATAAAAACATTATAACAATCATTAATCACAGATATGGAATTGTTCAGAATTTTTAACTATGATTATTGCCAGCTGTACGTTGTGATGGCAAGAAAGTAGTCCACGGCCAGTGTACAAATGCCGGCCGGCCAAAGCAAGGATTTGAGTGTAATACACTTGGTGGGGTCTGGCAAAGAGATGTACGAGAAGAATGTTGCCTATATATAATATAAGACCATGTCCTTTGACAATTTAATTAGTATGAAAGGAATTTGTTTGAGATAGATGGGAAAAAAAGGTGGGTTTCTTCGTTATGCGGATAGGGTAGACAAGTTACTATTATTGTTTGGGACATTGGGTTGCATTGGAGATGGCCTTCAAACTTCTATCACAATGCTTGTTCTTGGCAGTTTGATTGATGACTATGCAAATCATACTTCTGATTCTGAGAATGATGCCTTCAAGCATTCTGTAGACAAGGTATATAAGAATTCAGTTGCTGCTATTAATATACTTTCTAGTTTTTCTAGCTACTTTGTTGAATGAATTTCACTTCAATCCAAGACATTAATCTGACAAATTGATGTTCATGATCATTTTCTCAGTATGCTCTCAGGCTGCTTTATATTGCCATTGTGGTGGGTTTATCTGCATTTATTGGTAAGCATTTTTGCTATTTCTCTGTTCATTACTTTATAAATATATCTCCTCCGTAGAAAATGATTTGCAAGACTAGAAACCCAAGTTCAGTGGCTAGACTATTAGAATATATTACTCCTAATTGAAAGATGAATTAAAGATAAAAGGTTAAGGTGCAAATTTGCCCCAAAAATTTTCGCTAAAAAGCAATATTACTTTAAAAGGCTTTTCAGGTTCAATGTCACCTATAAAGTGTTAAAATAGAGCAATATTGCTCATTTCTGTTAAAAAATTAACGTTCAACGTTAATATTGTTCAAAACTTCTAAGATAAATTTGCACCTTAACCCAAATATATGTGGCATTGAGTCAAGTCTTATCAAATTGTCTTAAGCTACCTAATTCACTTGTGACTATTATTTGTTTTGTCCAAAAAAAAAACGCAGAAGGACTATGTTGGACAAGAACTGCAGAAAGACAAACATCTCGCATGAAAACTGCATATCTTAAATCAATTCTAAGGCAAGAAGTCGGTTTTTTCGATAGCCAGTCCGGCTCTTCCACAACCTTCCAAGTGATTTCCACCATATCTTCTGATGCTCAAACCATTCAAGACACCTTGGCTGAAAAGGTCGTTTCATAAAATGGCCTCACTCTTCTTCCTATTATATACTACCTCTGGTCCTTAACAGTTGATTAATGTAGTGAGATTATGGATGTTAAATAAATTACTTAATCAAAGGATATGTTACAAGATTTCTCTGAAATACTTATGTATATGATTAAATTATATATCAGTTTATAAATTAGACAAATTATTTAGAGAAAAATGATAAATATAAATACTTTAAAGTAATTTATTGAGCTTTCTTAATTTCTTTAAATTAGTCAAGTGAATCTTATATTAAGTACCAGAAGTAGTATTTAACAATCAACATACATGAATTATTTTAATCCTTCTGTGTTGGGACCACTTGCATGATCTGTGCGCTTTTTTTTTTTTTTTTTTTTTCGTAGATACCAACTTGTTTGGTTCACCTTTCAGCAGTTTTCTCAAGCTTCATAGTAGCTGCGATTCTTTCATGGAGATTAGCACTATCTGCTTTTCCGTTTTCAGTTATGATGATAATGCCAGCAATCGTATTTGGGAAGAAACTAAAGGAGCTGGGAGGTAAGATGAAGGATGCTTATGGTGTTGCTGGTGGCATAGCAGAGCAAGCAATCTCATCAATTAGAACAGTGTATTCATATGTTGGTGAGAAACAAACACTAGAGAGGTTTGCCTCGGCTCTTGAAACAAGCATGAAGGTTGGCATAAAGCTTGGTTCAACCAAAGGTATGGTGATTGGAAGCTTTGGCTTGATCTATGCAACATGGGCGTTTCAAACATGGGTTGGAAGCATTTTGGTCTCTCAAAGAGGAGAAAGTGGTGGAAAAGTATTTGTTGCAGAAATATGTATCATCTGGGGAGGATTGTGAGTATCAATTCTAAATTTATTTTAAACCTTTTTTTAGTTATTCTATATTTATATATTGTTAGAAAACAAAAGGAGGAAGAGAGAGTATGTACGGGGTCTGGATTTGGGTTGAATCATCAAATCTCACACGCATAATTTAGACTACTAGAGTGGCATAACATAGCCCCTTTAGTCTTTATTATAAGAGGCTTCTAACTACTTCACAAGATTAAGAAAAGTAGTTAATTAAAATTAGCTTGTATCATTGAAATAATAATAAAAATAATCACTACTTTCCCTTATTATCCTTCAATTAAAATCAACCTTCTTAATTACCTTTAATTTCTTTCTTATACAATCTCTCTCCACATTATAATTAATAAGGGTATTTGGGGGAAAGAAGAATTTAATGCTATTGACTTTTTGCACAGGGTCTTATATTTTGGACCACAAAAACCTTCTAGAAGGAGTCTTATAATATAAAAGGGGATAAAGCCATGATTAGGGTAAGAAACAAATGAAGGAGATACCCTCTATTTATAGAGTGAGATGGAGTGGAATCTCCTTAGTTTAGGAAACTTTGCCTATTCCACATATCAGGAAACTTGTATTTTCCAATCTTTAGGAAATATTCCTTACTTTCTCCCCAATTTAAAATGTAACAAATGATAATAAATTAAATTAAATTTTCATTCATACAACACTTGCAGGTCAATGATGAGTGCACTTCCAGGTCTTGCTTCTTTAGCAGAGGCAACAGTTGCAGCTACTCGAATTTACGAGATGATCGATCGAGTGCCAGCTATATACTCCAATAGAGAAAGAGGGAAGATTTTGAAGGATGTGAGGGGAGAGATCAGTTTCAAAGATGTTGACTTTAGCTACCCATCAAGGCCAGATACTTCAATTCTAAGAGGACTCAATCTGAAATTTGGAGCAGGAAAAACAGTGGGTCTTGTTGGAGGGAGTGGTTCTGGGAAATCTACAATAATCTCTCTGATTGAAAGGTTTTATGATCCTGTAAGTGGAAACATATTGCTTGATGGACATGATATAAAGAAATTTCATGTCAAGTGGTTAAGGTCCCAAATGGGACTGGTAAGCCAAGAGCCAATTCTCTTTGCAACATCTATTAAAGATAACATCCTACTTGGGAATGAAGGAGCTTCAATGGAAGAAGTTGAAAATGCAGCAAGGGCTGCCAATGCACATGATTTCATTGTCAAACTTGTCAATGGATATGAAACTCAAGTAAGCCTTCAAGTTTACATCATTCCCCATTTTCATGTTGGATTGTTAGACTTTTAATAAATTAGGTATATATATTAGGTTTGTCTTTCTTATCAACATAGGTTAAGCTAATTTGATAGGATCTCTCTAAAAGTTATATAATTTACTTCTATTTGAGCCTCAAGGGCCTCATGTCCATTTGTTTGATTTTATATTAGACTTTTAGTGGATATATTAGGTTTGTCTCTTTCTTATCAAAATACCTTAAAGTCAATTTGATTGGACCCACCTCAAAGTTATATATCTTTTATTCATTGTCTAATTAGTCAACGTGGGAATATTTAATGTAGTCTAAAATGGATAATTCTTTCTTCTTCTTCTTCTTTTGTCTAGGTGGGGCAACTAGGAGCCCAATTGTCTGGAGGGCAAAGGCAAAGGATTGCCATTGCAAGGGCTCTAATAAGAAACCCCAAAATCCTACTACTTGATGAAGCTACCAGTGCTCTAGATTCACAGTCTGAAAAATTAGTACGAGAAGCATTGGATTTAGCTTCCCAAGGAAGAACCACAATCATTGTAGCCCATCGCCTTTCAACGATTCGTAAGGCTGACTTAATTGTAGTTCTTCAATCAGGGAAAGTCATTGAATCAGGTTCCCATGATGAGTTAATCCAAATGAATAATGGACAAGGTGGAACATACAACAAAATGCTTCAATTGCAACAATCAGCCCTTGAAAACAAAGAGGAATTCACTTATTACGACACAAACACAAGTCCACTAAATGTAGAGGTTCCAACAACACAATATTCAAGTTGGAAAAGTAGCCCAGCTATGCCATTTAGCCCGGTATATTCTTTTAGCATTGCAGATTCTCCTCTTGTTCCCTCTTGGAATGAAGATGATCACTACAACAAGAAGAACATCAAGAAATCTTCTGATTCATATCAAAGTTTCTCACAACGGCGTTTGATACAGATGAATACACCTGAATGGAAGCAAGCTTTGCTTGGGTGTTTAGGAGCCATGGGGTCTGGAATATGCCAGCCAATATACTCTTATTGCTTGGGAATTGTTGCATCTGTTTACTTCATAAAAGACAAACCTCGAATCAAATCCGAAATCAGGTTTTACTCGATCATCTTTTGCACGCTAGCCACTGTGAACATCATTTCAAGTCTCATTCAGCAGTACAATTTCTCTGTCATGGGAGAAAGGTTGTTGAAAAGAGTAAGAGAAAACTTGCTGGCCAAAGTTTTAACCTTTGAAATTGGATGGTTTGATCATGAAGATAACACCAGCGCAGCAATTTGCACACGGCTAGCGAATGAAGCTAACATGGTTCGATCCCTTGTTGCCGAAAGAATGTCATTGTTGGTTCAAGTTTTCTTTACGGCATCTCTGGCTTTTATACTTGGCTTAGTTGTTTCATGGAGGGTGGCTATTGTGATGATTGCTATGCAGCCTTTGATCATTACGTGTTTCTATTCAAAAAGTGTTCTCAGGAAAAGTATGTCTGTGAAAGCTCAAAAGGCTCAAAAAGAAGGAAGTCAATTAGCCATGGAAGCTACCATCAACCATAGAACTGTTGCAGCATTCTCATCAGAGAGAAGGATACTGAATCTATTTAAGATTGCCATGAAAGAACCTCGAAAGGAAAGCATTAAGCAATCATGGATTTCAGGTTCTATCTTGTCAATCTCTCAGTTTTTGACAACTGCATCTATAACTATTACTTTTTGGTATGGAGGTAGGCTTTTGAATCAAGGATTAGTGGAATCAAAGAACCTTTTGCAGGTTTTTCTGATATTGATGGGAACTGGAAGACAAATTGCAGAGACAGCAAGTATGACTTCTGACCTAGCCAAAAGTGGGAGAGCTCTTGGTTCAATTTTTGCCATCTTGGACAGGAAAAGTCAGATTGAACCTGAAGAAGATGATCATCACACACATAAGAAGTCTAAAAGGCCAATTAAGGGCAACATAAAATTACAGAATGTCTTTTTTGCTTACCCAACAAGGCCTGACCAAATGATACTAAAGGGTCTAAGTCTTGAGATTGAATCTGGGAAAACAATAGCACTAGTGGGACAAAGTGGCTCAGGGAAATCCACCATCATTGGATTAATTGAAAGGTTTTATGACCCTGTGAAGGGATCGATATCTATAGATAACTGTGACATTAAGGAATTCAGTCTGAGAAAGTTGAGATCAAAGATTGCCTTGGTGAGTCAGGAGCCTACTCTATTTGCAGGAACCATTCGCGACAACATCGTTTATGGGACAAAGGAAGCATCAGAGGAAGAAATAAGAAGGGCAGCACATCTTGCAAATGCTCATGAGTTCATAAGGTAGTACACTTCAGTTTATTAGTTTCTTCAAGTTCTAACCAGACTGGTATTGTCTTTCTTTCTCCTGGCTTAGTACTTCTTTTTGTTTTTGAGTCTCAGAGGTCTTAGGTCCACAATATTCATTTTCTTCTTCTTTTTTTATTTTTATGGTGTCCTTAGATCCAATGTCTCTGATACTATATTGTTTTCATACATAGGTATATATCGGATTGTCTTTCTGTCAAAATAGCTTGAGCCAATTTGATAAGACTCGCATGAAAAGTTTAGATACCTTCAATTTGTTCACCAATTAATCGATGTGAGACTTTTCTTAATATTCTAATATAGCTAGCTAACATCTCTTTTTGCATATTATTGCAGTTCTATGAAAGATGGGTATAATACGAATTGTGGAGAAAGAGGAGTGCAACTATCAGGAGGCCAAAAGCAAAGGATAGCAATAGCAAGAGCAATACTGAAGAACCCATCAATCTTGCTGTTAGATGAAGCAACCAGTGCTCTTGATAGTGTATCAGAGAGTCTGGTGCAGGAGGCACTTGAGAAGATGATGGTTAAAAGAACATGTGTAGTTATAGCTCATCGATTGTCCACAATACAAAGTGTAGATTCTATAGCTGTGATTAAGAATGGCGAGTTAGAAGAACTAGGATCACACTCTGAGTTATTGGCCAGAGGACGAAATGGGGCATACTATTCTATGGTTAAGTTACAGAAGAATCACTCTACATAATATGCATAAGTGTTAAGTTTGGTAGTAACTCTTTTTGTTATGTGAGGTTTGAAATTGTACCATATTATTACCTATGAAGTTTTCATTTTTAACTATAGGCATGTCTTGTGGCATTTGTATTGACTTTTTCCTAATGAGTATCCACGTAGTTTTGTATTAAAATCAAGGTTTTGTGAGTTATTACAAAGAATATGAATCATGTGATAGTTTAAATTTTATACCTACCTAAGGATGTTTATTTAAGACAAAAATTATATAGAATTTGAAAAAATGTATCTTATTTCTATATAGTTTATGAATAGTGTGGTTATATTGATAATATTCTCTCGATTTCCTTTTGCTAGTAATTTTTAAAGAAAAAAAATATTTTTATTTATTTTCCATTTTAGAAGTTCAAGATAATATTAATAACTACTTTTTCAATTATTTATATCAATATCTTTGACTGGGAATACTTAAAAAAACTACATTTAATAAAGATATATTAGGAAAGTTAGAAAATTAATATATTGATTATATATCTTAATTATTTATGTAAAAAAATTTAAACGACAAATAAAAAGAATAGAGGAAGTATTTGACAATACACACATATTAGAATGGGGTAACTTCTCTTTAATTTATATTTTTTGAATTAATATTGCTATCTAATCAAGTTCAATTCAATCTCTAGTGTGGGTATCTTTAGATCGATTATCACATGATCAGTCTTTAATTTGGTGAGTTTAATTAAGATTTTTTCTGAAAAAATAGGTTTTGAGTAGGATTGGAGGATGATAAGCTTTCGAGAAATACTTACATACTCTAGAGACATCACCTCATATGTACTTTAACTAATTAAAATATAACAACTCATTTTACTTTATTCCTATATACGTGAAGAAAACTGAAACGGAGATTATTAACAAATGTATGAAATGAAAAAAAGCAGTGGTGCACAATGTAGAGTGAAGGACAACGACAATGGTTGTGAAGGTGAAGGACGGTGATGATCTAAAGGTGCAAAAATGTACATGTGCTTTACCTTTAGGAGCGTCCAATACCAAATGTTTTTTTTTTTTGGGTGCAAAAGTACTCATGTTGTTACAATTTTAGAGTAAAAGTCACACCCACCGTTAATTCAACAAACGTCTGTTATGTCTTTGCTTTCACCTGCACTGTGTTCTTTGGGTTAAAACAAAAGAAAAACAAAAACCCAGAAACATGTTATTAATGAGAAAGAGATTTCGTGGGGTGGGGTAACATATATGAGTAACATATATATATGCTAACAAAGCAAATGACTACTCTGGCTGGGGTGGGCTTTTTACAATTCCAGAAGCAATCCTGATTTTGGAATAGGATAAATATAAGGCGTCGATGTGACATGGACCACAAAAAATGTGCCAGTCTTGTGATACGTGAATTTGACGGTGGAGTTCATGGTGATCATATCCGTGGCAACTCCTGTGGAATCGGAACCTGGCTGAACCCTGACGTGATCAAATTTGATGCTCTGCAAAACGGATGCAAGTGAATGTAGGAATGAATTAGGCAATTAAAGAACAGGAAATGAGAAATGAGAAAGGGGAAAGGAAGAGATTGGAACCTTCATGGTGATTTCGGGCTTCATAGGCTTACTGGTGCAAGTGAAAGCATAAACATAACTGAGGTTTGCTGAATTAACGGTGAGTGTGACTTTTGCTCCAAAATTGTAACCACATGAGAACTTTTGCACACAAAAAAGCATTTAGTGTTGGACGCTCGAGGGTAAAGCACATATGTATTTTTGTACATTTACCATTTTTTTAATTATTTAATAATAATGATATTATAGTCTTTTTTATAATTTTTGACTTGTTATAAAATGAAAATATGGTAAATATTCCTTTCAAATATTACCTCATACCAAACATAATTTTAAATCGTGAATCTCTAATCACAATCCCACTCTCACTCTCAATCTCATTCCCAATCCATCAAAATTTAGTCAACAGCATCTTAGTTTTGATTTAAATCTTAATTCACCATGCTGTACGAGAGACTGATCTCAACTTGTTGGTTACCTTTACTATAACATTTATTTCATCAATGTTGTCCGTTCTTGTATTTTATGGCACAAATGGAGATAACGGATTAATGTTGATGATATATGACAAAACGAACCAGCATAGATTCAGATATTCTTTTCCAACTCAAGATTCAAATATTATTGAAGTTCAAGAGATTATGACGATTTAATATACTTGATTTTTTTTTTAATTGGCAAAAATTAGAAAGTTAATTAATGTTGAAAAGGGTATTATTTTTTTTTTAAAACAAAATAATTTGTGGGTAACTTATTTAACACATTTAACATGCGTTTTGAAGGAGGATTACACAAAAATAAAAAAAAAAAATAAAATCCAAACCTATTTAATCATCCTTTTTTTTACAGATCCACGCCTTTTTTGGATTATGCTTTTAGGGTTGGGCCTTTATATTTTACTGTTATAATGTTTTACTTCTATTTATTTTATGTTTCTTTACTTTTCGTTTGTTGTACGTTCCTTTACTTGTTTTCTTTATTGCTTTTTGTTGATAAGCTTCACAGTTATATGCCCGAGGATGTTAACTGCTGAAGCCTTGTTTTTTCTAGATATTAATAAAATTGTCTACTAAACTTTTTGCTTTTAGAGATGCACTGTTAATTTTTACTCCCCATGTTATTTATAACTTATTTCTAGTATATTTCACTTAAATTTTTTTAAAAAAGCCTTATTATCATTAACTATTTTAAAATTTAATAACTTTTCAACTTTGTTATTATTTAATATACGCTCTTTACAAATATATAAAATCTATATAATAATATATGAAAGATTAAATCGTACATTCATGTGAAAATTAAACGAGGTATTTAAGGAGAAAACTTTTTTTTTCTCTATCTTATAAATAGGATGAGAATGCCATATCTACCAAAATAATGCAGATCTTATGTTATTGAAGCTCACTTAGGCATAGATTTAATATCCAAATCTTTTTGTACCTTTCTTGCCAACCAACGGATGACACCATGGATTTGTCAAACATTACAAGCGGATAATGGTGTCATTATTCTCAAGAACTTTGTAACCTTTTTCTTCATAGTTTATTTTCAGTTTCTGTGTTTATTATTATTATTTTTTTAAAAGGGCATCTAACTCACTTAGCCGGCGGGCAATGAATTTTGGGGTGGAACAATTTACGAAATCAAATTAAAGTTTTATTTTGTCAAATTATTATTAAGAAGAAAAAATTACGTACACATAGTCATAACTTTTAACTAAAAAATTATATACAAATATATTTTTTTGAATTTCATTTAATATTAACATGTCTGAAAGAATTTAATATTTACAAGTTTGACTTATAAATATGAAAGATTGAAAGTTTTGACTTATAAATATTAAATTCCGTTTGATTTATCAGTGTGAATTTGGAGAGATCATCATTTGTATTTAATTATTTTTTTTACTTGGGACCTACGAGTAATTTTATCATCAAGAAACTGGCCAACCAAAAAGCATTATCATCCTATCAAGCAAAAATAAAATATATTAAGAAACTCAAGAATTATAATTAGGGTTAAGGTGTAGATTTGCCAACGAACTATTACCCGAGGAGCATCTGACACAAACATTAATTGAGGGTACCTTAATTACCAATCAACAATTAAAAAGTGAAAAAAAGTATCAAATAACTATAAAAAAAACTATCACAATTACGTTAAAATATGAGGCACTGACGTAGGACGGTGGCGAAGACGCTGGAGAAAAGAGTGGTTAAGTCTTCTTGTTGGATAAAGAAAACACCAACAGAGATGACACTCATGCGAGCAGGCATTGTGGCAGCGGCGGTTGCTGCTTGTGGCATCGGAGGAATGAAACCAGGGTGCAAGGCATGTGCCGATTGAAAGCTGTGGACTGCTGAATTTGGTTTCGGTGCATGATTCTCGCCCTTAAGCTGCATATGGACCTTGATGAGTTCAAGAGGGTGAGCGGAACACCCAGCAACAATGGAAGCTTTGGAGATGCCGACGTCGCCGACACTGTGACAGTCAATAGAAGACAGAGACACCAAGACAGTGATGGGGTAACAGTTCGTTGGCCAATCTGCACCTTAATTGTTTTTTTTTTTTTTTTTTCACTTCTTAATTGTTGATTGGTAATTAAGGTACCTCAATTAATGTTTGTGCCAGATGCTCATCGGGTAATAGTTCGTTGGCAAATCTACACCTTAACCCTTATAATTATAATGATGATAAATAGTGAAAACGGCAGAGAGAATCTCTTTTTTCCTTAGGCTGATATGTCGTCTACCTCAGAGTATTACAAGTGGCTCTTTAATTATTTACAAAGCCATCCATTGCCTGCTAATATGAATTCTTCGCCAATTCATAATTAATTTTATAATCAGATTAAATAATTTCACATCTGTCTCTCAAAGTCAATTCTATAATTGATTTATGACTTCTTTTATTTATATCAATGATCTCAAATCTGATAGCATATCCAATGAGAGTATGAAATTGTAAGAGGCCAACTTAATTAATATTTTAGTAATAGTCAAAGTTGAGTTTCGACTTTTCTCCTTTTTCTTTGGCTGACGAGTTTCACTTATGGAAGTTGTTCCTAAAATTGTTTTCTAAGTTTGATGTTGGATAAAATCAACACAGTGATGTTTTTTTTTTTCCCCCCAATAAAGTATTTCTCTCAAGGTATCTCATCAAATTTTTCATGTAAATGTATAATTTTTAACATTAATGTATTATTTAGTAGAACTTTTTTTAATAGGGTATTTTGTATATTAAATAAAGATAAAGTTAAAAAATTGTTAAATTTTAAGGTAAAATTAATAAAGTTTAATATTTTCCTTATTCATATTAAATTTGCTAAAAGTAAGCAACGACTTGTTTGTTTACCCTATATACTCCCTTCATCCCTGTATAATATCTTTTTTTTTTTATTGAATGTATTTGTTCTTTTTTATAAGGTCCTTTTTGAATTTATCTCAATAATAAATGCATTTTCACTTACTTTTCCCTCAATTACTCTCCCATAATTTATCCCCATACATTTTTTCATTATTAATCTTTCTGACTCATTTATAATTAGTAATATTTTTGAAAAATAAATTCTATTTCTTATATATTTATTATTTTTAACTAATTTTAAGTTGAAATAACATTATATGTATATTGTATAGGAACGGAGGGAGTATAAAATTTGGGAGAACATGTCGGGATCCAATTGTCCACGAGTTTTACGAAAGCATTGGGAATACAGCTTCCGCGGTCAACACAACATAGAAACCAAGAACGAGGAGACTTGCACCCACATAATTCATGCACAAACCCACAAATCTTGTTTTCTTACAAAGTTGGCCTTCTTGTTTCTTCCCCTCCTTTAATTATCAAATCTTCTCCTGCTTCATGGGAATATGTACAAAAACATGTGAACTATTTTCATAAGGTTAAGGCATAAAAATACTTTTTTGGAAGAACACCTAGCACCCATAAATTTTTTTTTAGTGCAAAAGTGTCTATAAACTTTTCTAAACAGGAGCAAAAATGTCATCATCGTTAGAAAAGGTAATTGTCGTTACTTTTTGGGTGCAAAATACCTATTAACTTTTAACAAAATTGTGTCCAACATCTTTTTTTTTTTTGGATAAGTATATGTACGTGTAAACTCACTACCACAAAAGTAAATTTAATGACACTAATTAACGTCCGTTTAAAAAAAAACCAGAAGTTAAAAAGGAGGCGGTGACATTTTTGAAATTTTGGCTTAACTTCCAACGATTATTTCCAGATAAATAGTTATTGAAAGTTTAACTTTCAATGATTGTGATAAAAAAACAGTCATTAAAAGTTAGCCAGCATTTAAAAGGAATGGATATTTTTAAATTTCAATGACTTTTTTTAAAAATATATTAGTTAAAAGTAAAAAAAAAGGGGGGGGGGGGGGTTTAACATTTGTTTTACAAAAACAAACGTTAAATTAAGAAAAAAAAAAACAGTTTTAACGTATGTTTTACGAAAACAGAAGTTAAATTTTAAAAAAAAAAACAGTTTTAACGTCTTTTTAAAAACAGACGTTAAATTAAAAAACAAAAATTAATGTCTGTTTTACAAAAACAGGCGTTAAAAATGTTTTTAAAAAATTCAAATAATCTTTACACCCAAGTGACACCCACCTTCTCCTACTCCCACGCAAACCCACATCCCTTCACACCCTCCAACGTCACAGATCACATCCATCAGCCATTACCCTCTCACCCATCCCTCTCTACCACACCTTGGGCCATGCTCCTTCTTTACAAAGAAGCTATTGGAGAAGATGGAGTAGGCAAGATTTCTTATGTCCCCTCCTGCTTCTTCACCATGCTCTCTACTTTTTGCTACATAGAGCTTGGGATCGCCGTTACTGAAAAAGATAAATATATTGGGGTGTGCCGTTGGACTCTCACACTCATCATCCTCATCGATGTATCCGGCCAAACATAGTTCAAGAGAAACCTTCAGTGGTGAGGAAGATGAAGGAAGCCAACGGTGAATTCCCAAGTGGTGCGATAGAGAAGCAGTGGCCAGTGAATGAGGAAGAAGAAAAGGTGGTGGTCTGATTCTGAGTTCTAGTTTTTGTTGCGTGCTTTGGTTCAAATCTATCATGAAGCTCTGTCTTCTTCTCAGGTCGCTGGCACAATTGTGTCTTCTGGTCTAAGAAGCTCACGGCAGCCTTGGTAGTGAGTCCTTTCTGTAGTTTTCTTTGAGTCCTTTCTTCATTAGCTTACAATTTTACAATTTCTGGGTTCTTTCCATCTTAGATATGCTCAAAATGTAATCCACGCCATCCCCCTCCTCATCTTTATCTACGCTCTCATCCTCTTGTTTTTCTCCACTCCAAGTCGCTACCCTTATTCTTTCCCCTTTCTCTAGACCTGCTCAGATATGCTCATAAATTATTGAAATCAATCTTCTTCTTCTTCTTTACAGGAAACAAAATTTGACAGTTGAATTGCAGCCCTGGGTAACATCTCATGAAATATACCATGCTATAGAACTGCATAAAATCAAATTTTCCCTCTCCTCTGTTAAAAAATAACTGCTTCCTCTTGAAAATCTCGGCCAAACCCAGTTCAAGAGAAACCTTCGGCAGTAAGGAAGATGGAGAAAGCCAATGGCGAAGTCCCAAGTAGTGTGATAGAGAAGTGGTGGTCGATGAAAGAGGAGGAAGAAAGGGTGGTGGTCAGATTTTAAGCTCTAGTTTCCACAACGTGCTTTGCTTTAACTCTGTTGCTGAAGCTCCATCTTCTTCTTAGGTCGACCACGCTGCTGTGTCTTCTGGTTTGAGAAGCTCCGACGGCTTTGGTGGTGAGTCCTGTCTGTATTTTTTCTAAGTCACTTTATGTTAGTATTTAGGTGTCTTAGAGACAATCTGTAAGGACAGATCAGTGTCATTTCTACATTGAAGTATTTCGTTATTAATAAATGAGCATATTTTATCTTTATCATATTTATGTCTCGCCTTTATTTTAAGGTAAATATGTGTTTGAAGATAAAAGCCCTAGGAATAGAACATGTCTTATTCTTGAGGATCATGATAGAGATTATGATAATGAGGACTCGAGAACACTGGATATCTATTGCCTAAAACTTGTTCCTAATCTTGAATCACCAAGAAAGGGCACTGATGATCTCAATAAGACTAGTACAACATCATCTACTTGTATAGAGATACAAGGTAGGGACTTCATGGAATACAAGCATGGAATGTCTTAGCTGATGTCGTGTGTGGATTTGTTGGAGAACAGATAACACCGAACTGACCCGCCGAGAGACTCCACAAAGATTCATTTTAGAGAGTATCATTGGATATTTAAAGTCTCTCGTCGTTTGGTAGTGCGGATCGTCTTGGACTTAAGGATGTCATCGAACACTATGTCCTGGGGTTATACTTTGACTATACAACTCTATCCACCTGAAAATAGGGAGAACAACGTACTCTTGGGTGTAACTCGAATACATGAGTATAGATGGACATGCTGGTAGGACTCAGTCCCCTACAAGGGATTAGTCATTCACAAGACCGGTAGAGCTTGGATAGCTTCTAATTAACTCGGGAGACTGCGCGCACAACAAGTTATCATAAAAAGTCATGATCCGTTATAGAGTTAATATAAGAAGATTCATAGTTATGTGAAATAGCTACATTTAGTCAATTAAGAGAGATGATACTCTGTCTTTGCTCTCGACTAAATGTGAATGACGATGTGAGGGATGATGCCTGCACCGTATCCAATTATGAAAGGTAGATCACTTGATCAACTCAATTAGTTTTGGGGCCGTAGAGCATTGCTAGTGTCTTATGAGGTCATTTAATAAATTGGACCCGTTAAAGGAGTTTTAATTGGTCCAAGTTTATTTATGTCAGTGACTAATTGGGCCTAATGGGTCACACACAAAGGTATTCCCGATTGTTTAAAATTAGCAAACTTGGGCCAATAATTGTTATTAAAATTTAAAATTCAGAGAGGAAAAGGCGTCATCCAAAAAGGGTAAGGTTTCAACCTTGTTCATCTTATCCATAACCTAATTCCAAGAAACCATCACCTTCTTGAAAAGAGTAAAACCCAAAGAAACCAAACATCAACCTTGTCTTCGCCTAGTAAGCATCCAAGGAGTGGGAGGTTTCAAGAGAAGGAGTTCTCGTTGCAATCGGGGGATAGCCGTGTGGATCAACGTTAGAGGACATAAAAAACATTGAGGTCTTTAAGTGATCTAAGGTAATCCTAATCTCTAATAGTCGTGTTACCATATTATCCTAATCCCCAATAGTTGTTTTAACGAGTAATCCCAAAGTTCATGATTATTATAAATTGTTATGAATTCTCATGAGCACTGTAAAGAGTTACAGATTAATAATTATTAATTAATTAATGTAATGAGTTAAGGTTAATAATTCATGAGGACCGTAAGGAGTTACGGGTTTCCACAATGATTAAACAAAATTTTTGTTTTCAACCTCATGACCCTTTGCATGAAAGTCATGTAATAGGCAAAATTAACCATCACTTTCTTCATTAGCTTACAATTTCAGAAAATTTTGGGTTCTTTCAACGTATGAGAGAGATTTTTTTACAAAAATAATGAAAATATTTTCAACGTGCTTTTTTTTTAAAAAAAAACTTTGAAAGTCATACTATCCATGTCTTTTTTTTTTCCTTCAAAAAAACAGAAGTTGAAAGTATAAATTTCAATGTCCATTTTTAAAAAAGGTGGACATTAAAAGTAACTTTTAACATATGTTGAAAAACAGACGTAGATAAAAAAAACTTGTGTCACTCACATAGACATCCCTCTGAAAATCGTCATAAAAGGTGAAAAAATAGACGTTAAAGGTGTTTTTTATAGTAGTGACTACCGGCATTTTTGTCCCTTAACCCTTAAAAAGCTCATCCTCCCATCCTTCATGATTTCTCTAATACAAAACTCTTCCTCTTGGCTTCCTATAACAACACATGTCAAGGCCCTCAATTGTACCACTTAGGAACTTTTGCAATCTGACGGCGAAAGGTCCAGCATGCACTGAGATAGAGTATACATAGTTTGTAACACTTAAAAAATTGTTTTGTTGTTTCGATCATATACTTCTTTTTCGCTACGACTTGTTTAATCACCTCATCTACCGTTTGGGTCATGGTATCGAGCAATGTTCTCATGAAGCTTACTTGGTTTGTGACATTTATGGTGTTCAAAAGGGTGACTCCAGGCCTTGTGTCAATAGTGAAGAAGATGGAACAATTAGAACAATGAAGCAAGCACTTGCCAAATCGTATTATTGCCTGCTTCAAAATTCTGCAGTTGGAAGATAATCGTTGAGTTGTGTTAATGATGCATTGGTGGAACTTAGTGAGGTTTGTTAGTGAGTAGGTGTCTTAGAGACAATTTGTTTTTACAGAAGAACACCTTTTTTCTATTTAGTATTTCATGATGAATATAAATGAGCATATTTTATCTTTATTATATTTGTGTCTCGCCTTTATTTTAAGGTCAATGTGTTTAAAGATAAAATCCCTAGGAATAGAATAGGTGTTCACTCGAGGATCTATGATAAGGATCATGATCATGAGGACTCAAGGACACTGCATGTCTATTTCCTAAAACTTGTTCCTAGTCTTGAATCACCAAGAAAGGGCATTGGTGATCTCAACAAGATTAGTACGACATCATCTACTTGTATAGAGATACAAGGTAGGGACCTCATGGAATACAGGCATGGTGATGCGTTAGCTGATGTCGTGGGTGGATTTGTTGGAGAATAGATAACATCGAACTAACCCGCTGAGAGACTCCACAAAGATTTATTGTAGAGAGTATCATTGGATATGTAAAGTTTCTCAACGTTTGGTAGTGCAAATCATCCTAGACTTAAGAATGTCATCGAGCACTATGTCCTAAGATTATATTTTGATTGTACAACTCTATCCACCTGAGAATGGGGAGAATAATGTACTCTTAGGTATAACTCGAATACATGAGTGTAGATGGACATGCCGAAAGGACTCACAATCTCCTATAAGGGATTAGTCGTTCACAGAACTAGTAGGGTTTAGATGACTTCTAGTTGACTTAGGAATTTGTGCACAGTCATGATCCATCTTAGAGTCAATAAAAGAAGATTCATAGTTTTTTGGAAAGCTATATTTAGTCAACTAAGAGAGATGATACTCTATCTTATCTCTCGACTAAATGTGAATGACGATGTGAAGGATGACACCGACATGGTATCCAAATTAGAAAAGGTATATCACTTGATCAACTCAATTAATTCTGGGGCCACAAAGCATTGCTAGTGTCTTATGTGGTCATTGGATAACTTGGGCCCATTAAAGGAGTTTGATTGGTCCAAGGTTATTTATGTCAGTGATTAATTGGGCCTAACGGGTCACATACAAAGGTTATTCTTGATTGCTAAAATTAGCAAGCTTGGGCCAGTAATTGTTATTGGGTTCTATCAAGACTAAAGGTGTAATTGAGTTGGAGTGGTACTCCAAGCCCAATAGCAAAATTGCGCCTTATTTGAGCCCTTAGTAGGAAATCAATTTCTCCACTAAAAGGCCCAAATATGTTAGATGGCCTAATGGGGTCTTGGGCCATTTGAATTTAAAATAGTAATTTAAATTCAATAGGTTAGGTGATAAAGGATAATTGTGAATTATCCAAAATAATATTCAATAAAGATTAGATAGATATCTAATAAAGATTATATTCAAATCCAATGAAGATTAGATAGATATCTAAACTGAACTTCACTAGTAGGCTTCCAGCTTTCCCGCTCTTCTCTCTCTCTCTTTGAGACCGAATCTTTATCATGGATTAGATAGATATCTAATAAAGATTAAATAAATATCTAATAAAGATTGAATAGAGGTTGGGCATTTCTAGTTGGACTGGGCCTTTCTTTTAAGCAATAGAATTAGGGTTAGACCCTAATTGAAGTGGTTGATTTTTAAGTGCCAATTTTTTTGGACGTTTTTTCAAGAAAGAAAACACACACACACACACACACACTCTCCCATACGAGTTACGTGTTCTCATATATTAACTTATTTATTAACTCATGTGTACCGTAAGGTGTTACGGGTTCTCATGAGTACTATAAAGAGTTACGGGTTCTCATAAGTACCATAAAGAGTTACGGTTATAAATTATAAATTCCGCTGAAATTAGTGAAGAACAATTTATTTATTTTTTTACCTCATGAGTTTGCACTTGAAAGTCAAGCATCACCCAATATTTAACCAACAAGGTTGATGTTACCCCTGCACATGAAGGGACAAAAATGCCAACCGTATGTTCACATATTTATATGCAGTCCAAAAAGTATATAGTGTTGAAAGTGTTTTTAATAAAAAAAGTTAATGGGTATTTTTGTTCCCAAAAAGTAATGTGTGTGGTCCACTCACCCAAAAAGTAACAAACCCGAAAATGACATTTTTGCCCCCATTTGAAAAAGTTCATAAGCACTTTTATACTAAAAAGGATTTATAGGTGCCAACTACTCTTTTGAAATAAGTTTATGGGTATTTTTGCACTTTAATTTTATATATATATATATATATATATAATTATCTAATCGAGTCATATTTGAATATTATTTTCGGACCCAATTAGGGATAGAGTAGCTATCTATAAAGACATTTTCTACCTTTACTTATGAAAGCAGAGCAAATCACCAAGAAGGGGGGGTGAATTAGGGGATTTTAAAATTCTTCTCAAAGTTCTCTGTTATTTGAACACTAAAACAAAGCAGAACAAAGTAAGGGAAGAAGAAGCAAGACACAACAAATTTATTTTGGTTCGGTCTAACCTCTTGACCTACGTCCAGTCCCCAGACACTCTGAGATTTTTCACTATCACTTGGAATCAGTTGCACACTTTGTACTCGAAGTTATCCTCTCACTAGGATACACTCCCCCTTACAAGTTGTACACTGATATTCCCAATCTCCAAGTCCCATTGACTTGAGATTCTTACAATAAATGATTTCAATAATTGAAACTCTCTCTAAGAGTGGATAATAATAAACATTGTGGTACAAATGTATCAAAAGATACTTTACAATAGAAAACTGAAAGAGTAGTTGGAAACTTGAATGATTTTCGTTTTCTATTGATTGGTTGTTGAGAAGACTTGAATGTAGCTCTATATGTATGAAGAGAGCATTAAATGACCGTTGGATTAATCAATGTAGCCGTTGGACACATTGCTGAGTTGATTAGGAACACTTTGGTCTCTTCTCTCTCTACTCTTCAGTTAATCCAGTTACTCAGAGGATTAGGGTTGACTTCCTTTGAATTTAATCCGTTGGAGGAGCAGTTACTGGATAGAGAAATGAAACATTAATCCCTTTGCAACATGTGCAGAATGATTGTCCAAAAGGATGCAAGCTTTCTAGATTTTGCAATAAATGCACCGACGTCACTTTTTGCTTTAAGCTAAATCTTCATTTAATATTCTTTAAACCATCTGAAACTCATTAACAAACTGATTAAACATAGTTAGGAATAGTAATGAGTGGTAATAAGAAGTATCTAGATCAAACATGAAGATTTCACAAATTCGTCCAATTTGATTTTCAAACTGAGCGAAACAAACTCGAGTTTCCTCTTACAAACTAGAGTTTGTAACTTTACTTCAGAAGCTAAACTGGAGTTTAGAAACCTAAACTCGAGTTTACTTTATCCAGAGAAGAATGTTGCAATTTGAGCTTTGAGGAGCATTTTGAATAGGATCAAAACTCGAGTTGATTAGTGACTAACTCGAGTTTTGGACTTTTATAATGAAAGATAAGTTTTAGTCCAAAAGCTCAAAACTGGAGTTTGTAAATCTAGATTGGAGTTTTCAAAATCTCAAAATAGAGCAAAGATTTGAAAAGATGAAAACTATTTGTTTGGAGAAAACTGGAGTTTGTAAAGGTAAACTGGAGTTTTTAATACTTTAGAAATATGTTTTGCTCTCTGTATGATCAAAACTCTAGTTTGCAAAACCAAACTCGAGTTTCCTCATGAGAGAAAACTTTGACAAACTTTCTGCCAAATGCAAACTGGAGTTTATAAAACAAAACCGGAGTTTTCTCAAGTTCAGAATGGAGCATAGCTCTCTGTTTGTTACAAACTCGAGTTGATAAAAGAAAACTCGAGTTTCCAACAAAGCTTGGAAAATGTGAGAGCTCTCTGTCAAGCACAAATTGGAGTTTCCAAATGGAAACTGGAGTTTGGCTTAGTTCAAAAACTTTGATAGCTCTCTGTCTCTACCAAATTCGAGTTTCCAATTACAAACTCGAGTTTGTCTTTAACTTGAAAAACTTAGAGTGCTCTTTGTATGCCACAAACTGGAGTTTGCCTACACCAACTGGAGTTTTGGCTTGGTTCATAAAATGAGCTACTCTCTGTCAAGTCCAAACTCGAGTTTGGAATCCCAAACTCGAGTTTGCCTTTGACACTAAGTTTTTCAACTTACTAAGACAAACTTCAATCTTGAGTTTACAATTGTCAGTTATCATCAAAACACATAGAGAACTAACATTCTCCCCCTTTTTGATGATGACAACACTTGTAAACCAAGATTTCCAAGAGTTTGAGATTGAGGCATTTTGAAAATATTTTGCACAAACAATATGAAATGCACAATGACATAACATATATCAGAGTTGAAGCATAGGCATAAGCAAATGAAATTGGAAATTAACATATCATTTCATATGAGAAAAAAATTCATTAGAATCGAGATGTCAGTTAAACACAATGCACAACTACACTTTAGAAACAACTGCATAAACTCAAAACAAACTCAAACTCTCTACACAACTCTTTTGACTCAGAACTTTACTCTGCACTTTTCTCTCCCCTTTTGTCATCAACAAAAGAGGTGGGAGCTGAGATAGGGGCTTCAGGAAAAGGGTTTATGAGTGGAGTAGAAGGAGGCGTATCAAGCTTGACTGTGGAGGTGTGAGAGGGAGGTACCAATTCAGTGGTTGGAGAGGATGAGGGGGGTAAGATCTTTGTGGTAGGGGTGGAGACAATGGGTGTGGTAAAAGTGAAAGAAGGTGAGTTTAAGGGTGAAGACTCATGCTTGGGGGGAACTGAAGCTAGGACCAGCTGGGGTACCAAAGCCAGAAGAGGAGCCAGCACTCAGAAGCTTCAAGACTTTGTCCATTTTGTCACTCAAGCTGACATTGGAGACTAACAGTGTAGATAGCTTAGCATCATGGTCTTCCAAATGACCAGTGAGGTCATCAACTTTCTCCTTCATTTCATCTTGGGCATCTACCAGATCATGGTTGCCCTTAGTCACCTCTGCAACCGATTTTCCAACTTCAACCTCGATTTTCACTGCCATTTTAGCTATAGCAGCATCCACAATGTCTTTCACTTGTGCATCAAAATCAGGAGGCATTGAAGACTAAGGAGGTGGAGGAGCAGATTGGGCCTCTTGGGCTCTTGCTTATGATGCTCTGGATCTAGAGGGGGCCCTTGATTGGCCTGAACCTTCTTTCTCAAAGTTGATCCTCATGAAATTGAGGTGTTGTTTCCCAAAGGCGGCAGGAGTCTTCATTGTCTCAGATGAACCAACATACCAGATTTTGAAATAGAATAGAATGACAGAAATGAGTGAAGGAAATGGAATGTGGGAAGGTTTTCTAGAAGAGAATCTAAACTTAACCATTTCCTAGAAAATCCAATGCCCAACATTGATAGGGACTTTGTTGACAAAGGCAGCAAAAAGAGGGTAATCCTTCTTTGCGAAATGAGTGTAGCTGCCACCCTTTTGAATTAAATTTCTAGAGTAAATGTACTAGAGGGCACGATAAATAGGAGGCATAGAAATAGGTGGGAAGGAAAGAGATACCAACTAATCCTCAGGAATAGGTTCATTCGGCCTTAAGGTTTCAAAGCATTCCCTGTTACTATATTGAATGGTGGGAACAGGAGGTGGATTATCAATTTTTAGAATGGAATTGATAATAGAAGTAGACAAAGTGAATCTGACTCCTTTGACAGTGGTAGATACCTCTATTTTACCAGGATTTTATCACAATCCTATAAGTTGTCCCACTCCATATTAAAATAAAAGAGTCTAACAATGTTTGGAGTGAAAGAGGCAGAAATTGAAAGAAATGACTCAAATTGCTTTAGCCAAGGTGAAAGATCTAGATTACAATCATCTTTTAACTTGGCCAACTTGTCAGAAACAACAGGACAAAATTCTTTCTTAAGGAAAGAATCCTTGAATTTTGTAGTTTCCTCAATAGACAAAATGGAAGTGGCAGAAACAAACCCTGTAGGAGGAGAGGTATGATTGTAAATTTCTTCTATTGCATTGGGTACAGTTGTTGGTTCCTCAGCAGGTTGATTAGTGTTGGTCGATTTCCTTGATGGCAAGTGAACCAGTCGAACAAGTAATAAAGTGTAAGTAGAGTATCGTCCCACAGAGACTGAGATACCGAAGAGTGACGCTCAATTGCTATGATAGGTGTGAAAACATAAAGTAAATATAATTGGTTTGAGAGGTTTTTGTATTCATGCTACTAACAGAAATAAACAGAATAAGTTTTGAAGAAGATATTAGTGAGAAGTTAGGTTCAACTCGGAATCACCTTTAAGTGCACCAATCCCCCAGTTGCTCTACCCATTGCTATAGCATCTATACTGCACAGCTTCCATAATGCTACAGCACAGCTACCAACTACAATGCTATTTGGTTAACCCACCACTATGATCTATCAAAGCTTCCGCGTCCGATACATATGATACTAACTATATTCCTTCCATATTCCTATGGCAACTTTCTAGTTAAATCTGCATTACACTCAGGGTGTCATGGTTATGAGAGGTAGACCTATTCCTGAAGCCTACAATAAATAGGTCAAGCCTTGCATTTTTACGCCTAGCAAACACAGTTTCTCAAAGGTCTAACCTCGACTCCTTGCCAGTAGGCCGAGGCCACAAATCTAGCCCTTAGATTCCTCTAATCGACTAGTAATTAATTCACTTATAAGCAAATCGAATCTATTAAATTAAGAACTTGCAACTGGGTTCATTTAACACTTAAGAATTCATCCTCGTTCAGCCATAGGAAAGTTAGTTCATGACTAACGAGGGAAACACAAAACAGATAGTAATAGAATGACCCATGATCTAACTACTAAAATAAAATAAAATAAAAGCAGAAAGCTTGATGGCGTTCAGACGGCATGGAAGAAGCCTTGTCACGTCACCACTCCACGTCTTCTTCCCTCCGTCTTACTGCAAGGAAGGATGCTGGGTTATCCTGGAATTCTCATGCTAGTGAAGTCTCTCACTCTTCTTTCGAGTCTGCCGAATATGAAATCTCGTTTAGGCTATGTGCGACTCTGCCGCTAGGGTTGACTTGCTGTTTCCTTTTATACTCAGGCTTTCTTGTGACGCAAGTTTCAGCGAGCTGGGCTTTCCAAATCTGTCGAGATCTATCGTATCTTCTGTTTGTAGATTGATTCTGCTGATCCCGCGGGATTCTTCAAATCTTTCCGTTTTGATCCTCCGCATCTTCTATTTTATTATGTCAGCAATCTACCTGTCGATCTCGATCTCAGCTAGATAAAAAGGTCAGATAATATGCCGCATAGCATTGCGTCCTTTACTTTGCTATAGCTTTCGTGATGCTTTTTATTGCACTTCGAGTTGCGGTCAGAATGCTATAGCATAGTATCAGCTTTCCTATACGTTCTTTAAAAACAATGTAACTTGCTCCTTTCTTAGCACATGTTTAGGATGTAAATGGTTTCTACCCTTCAGTTCCCTATATCATGAGTATATGCCTTTTTGCTTGGATTGTTTGCAGTTAAGCTTTCATTTACCATACAATTCAGTCATGAAATACAGGGAAAACATGGCATAATTTGTGCTCATCAAATACCCCCACACTTAGCTTTTTGCACTCCTGGGCAAAATAAGGTGAAGCGAACAAAATCTCATAAGTATGGTACTCTTGTCTATATAACCCTTGCTTACACAGTTGCTTTGCGTTAACGTCCCCCTTCGGCAATCCCACTGCCCAATGCTATCAGCTCAAAAAGCGTGGTATTGCTTAGATGAAGAAGCCTCAAGAGGCTCTCAAGTTCAGTGTTTACGCTCTTTTACCTAGGGGATTGTAATTTCTCTCTTGTCATACGTGTTAGTATGTAGGTGTCCTAGGGACAATCTGTTGAACACCTTGTACTGTTTGATATTTCATGATTAATATATTTGAGCATAATTTATCTTTATCATATTTATGTCTCGCCTATATTTTATGGTTAATATGAGTTTAAAGATAAAGGCCCAAGGAATAGAATAAGTGTTTTACTCGATGATCTATGATAGGGATCATGATCATGAGGAATCGAGGACACTACATATCTATTGCCTGAAACTTGTTCCTAGTCTTGAATCACCAAGAAAGGGCATTGGTGATCTCAATAAGACTAGTATGACATCATCTACTTGTATAGTGATACAAGGTAGGGACCTAAATGGAATGCGGGCATGTTGATGCCTTAGGCGATGTCGTGGGTGTATACGTTAGAGAACGATAGACCGAACCGACCCATTTGAGAGACTCCACAAGGATTCATTGTAGAGTATCATTGGATTTGTAATGTCTCTCATCGTTTGGTAGTGCTTGATCATCTTAGACTTGAGGATGTTATCGAACACTATGTCCTAGAGTTATACTTTTTTGTACAACTCTATCTCACGAAATATGGGGAGAACGGTGTGTACTCTTGGGTATAACTTGAATACATGAGTATAGATGGACATGTCGAAAGGACTTACGAGTCCCTACAAGGATTAGTTGTTCACAAGACCGGTAGGGCTTGGATGACTTCTAGTTGACTCGGGAATCTATGCATAGTAAGTGATCATGAAGAGTCATGATCCGTCTTAGAGTCAATAGAAGAATATTTCTAGTTCGTGTAAAAGCTACATTTAGTCAATCTAGAGAGGTGATACTCTATCCGCTCTCGACTAAATATGAACAACGTTGTAAGGGATGATCATGCATGGTATCCAAATTAGAAAGGTAGATCACTTGATTAACTTGATTAGTTACGAGAGCTAGAAGCATTGCTAGTGTCTTATGTAGTCATTAGATAAATTGACCTATTAAAGGAGTTTAATTGGTTCAAGTTTATCTATGTAAGAATTAATTGGGCCTAATGGGTAACACACTAAGATTATTCTTGATTCTTAGTTTTAGCAAGTTTGGACCAATAATTGTTATTGGATTTTTTGTCAAGACTATTGATGTAATTGGGTTAGAACTTCAAGCCCAATTATAAAGAGATAAGGAGTTTAAGGATAATTTATGAAATTATCCGAAACATATCCAATCAGGATTGGATAAGTGAGAAATTTGGAATGAGTGCATTTTGGTACCCATGAATAGTATTTACTATTTCATGAATAGTATTTACTATTGAAATAATAATATAATATAATATTATTATAATATATATTATATTATTATAATTATAAATGTGTCAGATGAGTGAAACGAGAATGGTGAGGTGCATTTTTTATTTTGGGAAATATTACCACTAATGACCCAAAGTGAAATAATTACACCTAAAGACCCATTTTCCAACTACTATAAATAAGACTCATTTCCTTCATTTCAAACTACTCAATTCCTAAAAAACTTCTCTCTTCTCTCTTCCTCTTAAGGAAGTTCTTCTAAGCGCTACAGTAGTCTTTATATAGTCTTGCGTAAAAGATCCAAACACTTCAACCCTCCACCTTCTTTCGCTTAGCAAGCATCCAAGGAGGCGAGGGATTCAAGGAGAAGGAGTTTCATTTGCAATCGGAGATAATCGTGTGGATCAAGCGTTAGAGGACATCATACTCTTTGACGTCTTCAAGTGATCACGGGTATTCCCGAAACCCCGTATGTGTTTTAACGAGCAGATCCTAAATATGTATTATAAAGAGTTATGGTACGTAGTTCTTGGTTAAATGAGAATAATATTTCCACACGGCGCAAAGTAAATATTATTTACCGTATCGTAGTCAAGATTTTCCGAGTATGCTCGTGGCCGCGACTTAGTCGATTTGTCACATCATAAAAGAATTAATCTTGGGCGGTAAATATTATTTACGCCAAATGATAAAAATTATTTACCGGTGCGCAAATAAATATTATTTACGGCACGGTAAAAGATTTTACCGTACTATTCACATGAATATTAATTTACTATTCACGCAGTAAAAATTAATTACCTTTACGGTAAATATTATTTACTGGTACGGTAAAAAGATTTTTACCGTACTATTCACATGAATAGTAATTACTATTCACATGAATAGTGAATTTGCACTGTGGGTTCCGTAAATACTGAAAAATTTTGTTTTACAACCTCGTGAACTTATTGCTTGAATGTCAAGCATGAACCGATTTTAACCTTCAATACGGGCCCAGAAGTTCCATAGCCTTGTCAAAGTTCTAAGATTGCTTCCTAGCATCTAAGTATTTGTTCATCAAAAGGACTTTTTTTGGGTTACAATGGTGAGGGTAGATAGGAGTTTGAGATGGGAAATGTTCATGAATGCTATAGCAGATTGGGTAGACAAATCTCTTGGTTTCAGCTGAGTGCTCCTTGTTGACTTTGTATTTCTTGCTGCTCTTTATTCTAGGTTTTTTTTTTTGATAAGCACTAGCAAAATAACAGCTCTTTTTCGAGTATTTCAATGGAGCACTCTGCCGTAGCATGTTTCACAGTTTTCTTCTAGTTTTTCTGTCTATCTTGTTCTGCTATAGCATACTTGTATGGCTCAATGGGGTAGCAATATGGAGATGATGATAAATGGGTTGTGTATGGGATTGATGGGTATGATATGAATGCCTTTATCCTATGAACTTCAAACTCAGATGCCAGATAGTTTATCAAAGAACTAAGACAAATCAAGGATCAAACATGGACTAGCAGACATGCACACTTTAAAATATAACAATTAGGCTCAACTCAATCCTTCCATTGGGGGTTCTTCCCTTTAAACTTCCTCACTGCCACTTTACCCCGCATCATATTAGCTAGCACTGTCAATTTCCCAAGCCTAAAGGTTCAGTTTTCTTATGCAATCATGCTATGCTTCGTTATACAAACATTCCTTCTATTGCTACAAAATTATGTTCATACTTTATCGTGCAATTTGGAAAATTTTCAGTTTGTGCCAAAAACTAAATGCAGAGTAATTAGGCTCACACACACAGATATCGCAGATAGCAGATTATATCACTAACTAAACCCTCCCCCACATTAGAATGATGCAATGCCCTCATTGCAGCAGCAGTAATAGAGCGATAATCAGAAATATGGTGCATAATACGGGGGTGGGAAAAAAATAAAGAGCTCAAGAAGCAAATTAAGCAGCATCATTCACAAAATTGCCCTGGGGCAAACACCCAGGGCATTAGCAAATCGTCGGAATAAACAAAAAGAAAATAAAATAAAAGGGGGAACTAGGGTGCGGGAGGGGGAAGAGCGGAAGGTTGACGAGCGTAGGCCGGTGGGGGTGCCTGGCCACGTCGTGCTGCACACTTGACCCGGACCATGGTGGGTTTGTGAGTGAGGAATGGAAGAAGGTCGGTGAAGATGTGAAAGGACGCGGGGTGAGAGGAAGAAAAGAATGGACACGATAGAGGTAGAATTTTGAATGTGGATCATCACGACTCTTTTGACCATGAGTTAGGTTAGTTGGCGCGTAGTGGGCCCACACGAGTGGCCTACCAAATCAAACACATGCACACAATGTTTATTTTAAAGATGAGGGGCATACCTGACTAACGTTCAGTGGGCTTTTCTGTATTGCCGGTTTGGGGCCATAATGCCTTGCAGCATGTCGTAGCATGGATCCTGCTAGACTCATTCCCTCCTGCGGTGATGCTAAAGAACTACGAAATTGGGCTGCCTCCCAATAGCGCTTGCTTTAAAGTCTTCAGCCGGACTTTGCTATAGCAATTCAATACTGTGGTAGTGCTGGAAGGCTTCCTGCCTTTTTAGGGCCTTTTCTGTCATCTTCAGAGGTTAGGTACTTCTCAACTGGGCCCTCAAATCTTGCAGTCTTAAGGATCGAGAAGGTGACCTGATCGTTATTTACACGCATAGTAAGTTCTCCTCTTTCCACATCAATCCGCATACGTCCAGTTGCCATAAAGGGTCTTCCCAGAAGAATTGGGACATCGCGATCTGCTTCAAAGTCCATAATAATGAAATCCATAGGGAAGATGAACTTATCCACCTTTACCAGAACATCTTCGATCTTTCCTTCAGGTAGAACTATGGAGCGATCGACCAGTTGCAATGTAACTGTTGTGGTCCTTGCCTCCCCAACTGCCAATTGTTTGAGAATAGACATGGGCATGAGATTTATACTAGCTCCTAGATCACATAGAGTTTTCCCTGAATATTGAGGTCCGATTGCACAGGGGATTGTGAAGCTGCCAGGATCTTTTAATTTCGGAGGTAGCCGATTTGTTAGCATGGCACTGCAGTCCTGGGTCAATGCTACTGTCTCAAACTCTTCCAGTCGTCTCTTTTTAGACAGAATTTCCTTCATAAATTTCACGTAGTTGGGCATTTGCTCTAGAGCTTCCACCAGAGGAATATTAATGTGCAATTGCCGTAGCATGTCGAGGAATTTCTTAAATTGTTTCTCTTGGCCTTGCTTACGGATGGATGTGGTGGGTAGCCGTTTGTGGAAAGATGGGTGATAGGGGGATTGCCGGTGGGGATTTAGCATCTTTGAAGGCCTGGGATCACGATTATGCTTTGATGATGATGAGGTAGCATTCAATGATGGGTATTGCACGTGATCATCCAGTGCTGCACGCGGAGGCAACGTTGTGGTGCTGAGATCCTATTATGGTTGTGACATTCTTGGTTGACTTTGCTTGTCTTCAAGAAGTTGTTCAGCACTTCCTCGCCCTTCCTTAAATTTCTCATATTGCGAATCAATGACAACCATAGGTTGCTTGGTTGCCTTCTTGGGTTCTAAGCTTTTGCCACTTCGGAGCTCTATCAGCTTGACTTCCTCTCTTCCTTGGATCCTGAGGACTTCAATGTCACTGGGCAGGGATCCTGAGGGTCTGTTGTTAAGGGCCATAACTAGTTGTCCCACTTGATTTTCAAGATTTCTCAAGGTTACTTGCTGATTCTGAATGATTGCATCATTTTTTTGCCATATATTCCTTAAGAAGGGTCAGCATAGAGTGCTGCGGGTCTGACTCACCGCCCTGCTGCCGTGCTTGCTAGGTAAACCCTGGTGGGTTTGATGTTCGGTTTGAGTATTTTGGGCCCGATAATTGTCCCGCTGCTTGTGAACCTTGAGAATTCCATGAGAAATTGGGGTGCTGCCTCCATCCGGGGTTGTATGTATTTGAGTACGGATTGTTGGTGTTATTCGCCCTGTTAAAGTTGTTGACGAAGTTTCTGATTCGGGGTTTGTGGAGCACTGAGAGTAAGAGTGCTCTCCGTCACAGTACACACAAGCTACCTGAGATGGTTGCAGCGATGTGTTGCTTGATGGAAGGGTTAGTCCTTTCACCATATTAGTCAGAGATGATACTTGAGCTGTGAGAGCAGTCATAACATCTAGTTCATGTATTTCTGCAATAGTTCAAGAAGATGTGGCTCTGTCTGCTTACCATTGATTACTATTCATGACCATGCGCTCCAATAGGTTGTGAGCTTCTTCATACGACTTCATTAGGATGGATCCTCTAGAAGAGGCATCTACAATTAATCGTGTCTATCCATCGAGACCTCTGTAAAATGTTTCTAACTGGACCCATTCGAACAGACCGTGCTATGGGCATCTTCTAAGGAGGTCTTTAAATCTGTCCCAGGCTTCATAGGTAGATTTACTAGATTTTTGTTGGAAATTGGTGATGTCCCCTCTGAGTTGAGCATTCTTAGTAGGTGGAAAAATTTTTGAGCAAGAACTTACTCCTCATATCATTCCATGTGGTGATGGAGTTAGCACGTAGGTTGTTAAGCCACGTCCGAGCCTTGTCCCTTAGTGAGAATGGGAATAATTTAATCCGGACGGCGTCGGGTGAGATTCTTGGGATGACAAAAGAATCACACACTTCCATGAAGGTCTTGAGGTGTAGGTGTGGATCTTCGGATGGAAGTCCTCCAAATTGCCCTGCTGCATTCAGCATCTGAATCATGACACATTTGATTTCAAAGTGTCCTCCATTGAAGGTTGGTGGTGTGATGGCTGAATTCAGCTTGTTTAGATCTGGAATTCAAAATTCTATGATGGCTTTGTTCACTTCTAGGTTCGGAGGTTGAGGGACCTGGTTATCCCCATTTATTACTATCGGCTCGCGTTAATTCTGCTCGTGGTTGACTAGCATATCTGCCATGCTTGCTGAGTCAAAGGGTTGACTCCTTCGCTTCTGCTTCCTACGCCTTTGCTTGTACGTACGTTCTATTTAAGGATCGTAAGGCTCTAGGTTGGCTGAGGGTGAGTTGCGCATGCACTACAAAATGTACCTGAAAATCAAGAACAGAGAAAAGGTGAGCTTTTTATTAGGTAAATCACAACTATTAAGAAAAAGGGGCGTCGTCACTAAGGGTATCAGCAGTCCCCAGCAACGGCGCCAAAAACTTGTTGGTCGATTTCCTTGATGGCAAGTGAACCAATCGAACAAGTAATAAAGTGTAAGTAGAGTATCGTCTCACAGATACTGATACCGAAGAGTGACGCTCAATTGCTATGATCGTTGTGAAAACAGAAAGTAAATATAATTGGTTTGAGAGGTTTTTGTATTTATACTACTAACAGAAATAAACAGAATAAGTTTTGAAGAAGATATTAGTGAGAAGTTAGGTTGAACTTGGAATCACCCTTAAGTGCACCAATCCCCCAATTGCTCTACCCATTGCTATAGCATCTATACTGCACAGATTCCGCAATGCTACAGCACAGCTACCAACTACAACGCTATTCGGTTAACCCACCACTATGATCTATCGAAGCTTCCGCGTCCGATACATATTATACTAACTATACTCCTTCCATATTCCTATGACAACTTTCTAGTTAAATCTGCATTACACTCAGGGTGTCATGGTTATGAGAGGTAGACCCATTCCTGAAGCCTACAATAAATAGGTCAAGCCTTGCACCGGCTGCCTAGCAAACACAATTTCTCAAAGGTCTAACCTCGACTCCTTGCCAGTAGGCCGAGGCCACAAATCTAGCCCTTAGATTCATCTAATCGACTAGTAATTAATTCACTGACAAGCAAATCGAATCTATTAAATTAAGAACTTGCAACTGGGTTCATTTAACACTTAAGAATTCATCCTCGTTCAGCCATAGGAAAGTTAGTTCATGACTGATGAGGGAAACACAAAACAGATAGTAATAGAATGACCCATGATCTAACTACTAAAATAAAATAAAATAAAAGCAGAAAGCTTGACGGCGTTCAGACGGCGTGGAAGAAGCCCTGTCACGTCACCACTCCACGTCTTCTTCCCTCCTTCTTACTGCAAGGAAGGATGCTGGGTTATCCTGGAATTCTCGTGCTAGTGAAGTCTCTCACTCTTCTTTCGAATCTGCCGAATGTGAAATCTCGTTTAGGCTATGTGCGACTCTGCCGCTAGGGTTGACTTGTTGTTTCCTTTTATACTTAGGCTTTCTTGTGACGCAAGTTTCATTAGTGGGCTTTCCAAATCTGTCGAGATCTATCGCATCTTTTGTTTGTAGATTGATTCGCGATCCCGGGATTCTTCAAATCTTTCCGTTTTGATCCTCCGCATCTTCTATTTTATTATGTCAGCAATCTACCTGTGGATCTCGATCTTTATTATTATTTCTGAAATCAGCTAGATAAAAAGGTCAGATAATATGCCGCATAGCATTGCGTCCTTTACTTTGCTATGGCTTTCGTGATGCTTTTTATATCACTTCGAGTTGCGGTCAGAATGCTATAGCATAGTATCAGCTTTCCTATACGTTCTTTAAAAACAATGTAACTTGCTCCTTTCTTAGCACATGTTTAGGATGTAAATGGTTTCTACCCTTCAGTTCCCTATATCATGAGTATATGCCTTTTTGCTTGGATTGTTTGCAGTTAAGCTTTCATTTACCATACAATTCAGTCATGAAATACAGGGAAAACATGGCATAATTTGTGCTCATCAATTAGCAGCAGAGGTACTCTTGGACGAGGCTTGCCCTTTTTTTTGATCCTTAGGCCTCAGAAGCAGTCCTCTTTCTCTTTGAAGGCTTATAAGTTCCTACAACCTTCTGTTTTCCTTTTCCCTCAACAGGTGCTAGTTCAGATTGCTTCTTAGATTGAACCTTAGATGGTTCTTTGATAGAAACTCCTTTAGGTTTAGGAGATGAGGCATGTTGAGACGAAGGAACCCCAGGGATGCTCTTATCAACCCCATAATGAAATCTTCTGGGCACAGACTTCATGCGCCTGGGTCTCTACAGAGGAGGAGGTGAAGGAGAGGGTTCATAATCTGAATCTTTGTCTTGAGTAGTTATGGGAGGTTGATTGGAGGCCATTTTGGGGTTTGAGAGGATGATTTTGGTCGAGAATGGCGAGAGAGACGAAGAGACGAGAGAAAACTCTAGGGCAAACTTGAATTTTGAAGAGAGTGAAGATGAACAGGCAAGACCCATACATATATATAAGACGCGACAAACTCGAGTTTACACTAACTAACTCGAGTTTGCATAAAAGCAAACTTACCTGGACTTCAAGGGTGTATGTGTGAACCCTTGAACTTCCCTGACAAAACTCGATTTTATACTTACCAACTCGAGTTTGCACTTCTCTTCAACAAGTTGGTTGTTCTCTGTCTGATGAAAACTCGAGTTACTCACTTAATGACTCGAGTTTTGGTTTTCTCCAAAACCAGAGGTTGCTCTCTGTCCTCGATAAACTCGAGTTTGGTTTCTGAAAATCGAGTTTGCTTCTTTTAACAGAAAACTTCAACAATTCAAGCATCTTGCATAAACGATAACTAAACACTCTGATGCTTAAGTTAGTATCTAATAATCATCAAAACCATAACTAGCATTGAGTAAGATATACTTACAACTCATTAGGGTTTACCATACCCAATTCTCTTCTTATGAAATTGAATTGTTCTTTATCCAATGGTTTGGTGAAGATATCAGCAAGTTGAAGATGAGTTGGAATGAACATGACTTTGACATCCTTCTTCTGAACATGATCCCTTATGAAGTGATGTCTCACATCAATATGCTTGGTCCGAGTATGTTGAACTGGATTCTAAGTCAAGCTTATTGTGCTGGTGTTGTCACACAAAATTGGGATCTCCTTTAGGTTGATTCTCAAGTCAGATAGTTGTTGCTTAAGCCATAGAACTTGAGCACAGCAACTAGATGCAACAACGTACTCAGCTTCAGTCGATGACACCGAGACAGTTGTTTGCTTCTTGTTGAACCAGGAGACAAGTGAGCCACCAAGGAATTGACATTGGCCACTTGTGCTCTTTCTATCCGTCTTGTATCCGGCATGATCTGAATCTGAATATGCCACCAAATGCTCAAGTTGACTCTTTGGAAACCAAAAAACAAGGGATTTTGTGTCAGCAAGGTATCTGAAGATCCTTTTCACATTTTCAGCATGAGATTCCTTAGGAGCATATTGGAACCTTGATTACATCCCCACACTCAATTGGATGTCAGGGCGACTTGCATTCAGATAGAGTAATGATCCAATCATTCCTCTATATTGTGTAATGTTGAAATCCCTGCCCTCTTCATCAGCATCCAATGAAGTGGTTGAGCTTATTGGAGTATCAGCTCCATTGCATTAGTCCATTCCAAACTTCTTCAGCAGATCATTGAGATACTTGGTCTGAGATATGAAGATTCCATTATTCTTTTGCTTGATTTGCAGACCAAGGAAATAGTTGAGTTTTCCCATCATGGACATCTCAAACTCTCCCTGCATATTCTTAGCAAACTCTTCACACAAAGCATCATTGGAAGCACCAAATATTATATCATCAATATATATTTGAACAATTAAAATTTCATTGAGCTTATTACTCTTTATGAAGAGAGTTGTATCTGCTTTTCCTCTAACAAAACCTTGATCAAGAAGGAATTTGCTTAATCGCTCATACCAAGCTCTAGGAGCTTGCTTAAGACCATAAAGGGCTTTCTTGAGACGATAAACATGATCTGGATGATGATCACTTTGAAAACTAGGAGGTTGTTCCACATAAACTTCCTTCTGAATAAAACCATTTAGAAAAGAACTTTTTACATCCATTTGATAAAGCTTGAATCCCTTGACACAAGCAAAGGCTATAAGAACTCTTATGGCTTCCAATCTTGCCACTGGAGCATAAGTTTCTTCATAATCAATTCATTCTTCTTGATTTTAGCCTTTATCAACCAATCTTGCCTTGTTATGGACAATGATTGCTGATTCATCTAGTTTGTTCTTGAATACCAATTTAGTACTAATGATCGGATGGTCTTTAGGCCTAGGTACCAAATCCCAAACTTGATTTCTATCAAATTGATCTAACTCCTCTTGCATTGCTAATACCCAATCATTGTCTAAAAGGGCTTCATCAATCTTAGAGGGTTCAATCTCTGAAATAAAAGCAGAAAAAGTTACTTCATTCAAAGTATTGTTTCTGGTCCTTACACCTTGATTTACATCACCTATCACTTGGTTCATAGGATGATTCCTAATGAACTTCCAAGCTCTAGGCTGAGATTGATCAGAATTTTCACAATTGTTTTGAGGATCGGCTTTAAAAACATTTTTAGGATTCTCAATAGAGGCAGGAGTAGTTTTCGAAAAGAATTGATTTTTGAAAACATTTTCCCCATCATCATCCAAAGGCATATCAGATTTGGATTCATAGAATACAACATGCATAGATTCTTCAACAATGCGAGTACAAGTGTTAAAGACTCTATAAGCTTTACTTCTATTTGAGTAACCTAGAAATATACCTTCATCCGCCTTTGGATCAAACTTTCCCAAGTTATCCTTACCATTGTTGTGGATGAAACACTTGTAGCCGAAAACATGCAGATGAGATAAATTGGGCTTTCTTCCTTTTATACAGCTCATAGGGAGTTTTGCTCAACTTCTTCCGGAGGTATGCCCGATTCGAGATGTAGCAAGCCGTACTCATAGCATCAGCCCAAAACACTTGGGATGTAGAGTTCTCATTTAGCATAGCTATTGCCATCTCGGTGAGGACTCGATTCTTCCTCTCCACAACACCATTTTGTTGAGGATTCCTCGGAGCTGAGAAGTTGTGATCCATGCCCATATTATCACAAAACTCACTAAAGGCATGTTTTCGAATTCTCTACCATGATCAATTTTAATTCCTGCAATAGAAACACCTTTCTCATTTTGGATCTTCTTGGCAAAAACAACAAACTGATCAAATGTTTCATCCTTAGAAGATAAAAATATTGTCCAAGCAAATCTAGAGAAATCATCAACTATGACCAAAGTATAAAGATTGCCAACAAGGTTTTTTACTCTAGCGGGTCCAACTAGATCCATATGGAGTAGTTGAAGAGGTATATTAGTTGAAATTTCATTTTTAGATTTGAAAGATGATTTTGTTTGTTTCCCTTTTTGACAAGCATCACAAATCATGTCATTTTTAAAACGAAGTTTCGGAACACCAATAACCAAATCCCTTTTAAGTAATTTGTCAAGTTGGATCATGTTGACATGAGCTAATCGCTTGTGCCATAGCCAACTATCATCCAAATTACTAACAAAACATTTTTCAGAAACAGAACCGTTTCTAGAGAGATTAAGTGTATAACAATTTCCTTCTCTAGGAGCTCTGAATAAAGCTTTTGATTTTATATCTTTCAAAGGAAGAATATCCTTACTGGCAATCAAGCACTCCTCAGAATCAAAGATAACTATGTTACCTTTATCAGTGCTTTGGTTTACACTGAGGAGATTGTGACAAAGTCCCTCAACTAGGTAGACATCTTTGATTTGTGGTCCTTCATTGTTTCCAATTTCACCAATGCCAGCAATCTTTCCAGATTGATTTCCACCAAAGGTTACCTTGTCACCATCCTTGGGCTTGATTGAAGCAAATTTGGATTGGTCCCCCGTCATATGTATAGAGCATCCACTATCAATATACCACTTGCTGAGATTTGATACTCTTAGACAGACCTGCAAAACACAACAGATCAGGTCTTAGGTACCCATCTTTTCTTGGGTCCTTTGGGGTTAGTTTGTGTCTTAGGAATCTTGTAAGATCCCTTTGGCACCCATTGATAATTTCCTAAAGGTTTACTCTTTCTTTCCTTTTTATGAAAACAAGAAGTAGTATGACCTTTACGATTGCAATAATTGCAATGAGCAAAAGGATTTGAAGAATGAACATATTTTCTAAAATAGTTCATATAAGTCTTTTCTCCAAATTTCTTTTTGCCTTTCTTTTTATCAAAGTTTGGTTTGTAACCGATCCCTGATTTGTCATTTGTAAATCTTTGCTGTTTCAAAATGACATTGAGCATTTCACTACCTCTAGTGAATTTCTCAAGTGCCTTTGTAAGATGTACATTCTTTTTCTTTAGATCAAGGCATTCTTCACAAAAAATGTTTTTACAAGAAGCATTTTTAGCTTGATGTTCAAGAACTACGTTCTTCTTTTTCAAAGCTATATATTTCTCAACAACCTTTTCAAATTCATATTGTAAAACATTGTACTCAGGAATAATTCATCATATGTAGGTTGCGAGTCATATACCTCATCAACGTTTTCAGATTTCTCTTCTTCTTGAGCTATGAGGCAAATGTTGGCTTTATCCTCTTCTTCAGCTTCATCTTCATCGGATGAGCTATCTCCCCATATTGCTGAGACATAATCTTTCTTCTTGAACTTATTGAATTTCTTCTTCTCTTTGTCTTTGTTCTTTAGCTAGGGACATTCTGACTTGATGTGGCCAGGCTTTTCACATTCGTAGCAGATGATTGGCTTCTTTGCCTCAAAGCTGGAGCTACCCTTGTTAAACTTCTTGTATCCTTGGTCCTTCTTGTAGAATTTCTTGAATCTTTGGACCATCATGCCTAGCTCTTCATCTTCGTCTTCTTAATCATCATCATCATCATCATCATCATCGATTCTTTAGCTTCCTTGACAGCTTTGAGAGCAATGCCTTTGTTCTTGCCATTGATCTCATCAACTCCCTTTTTGAACTTGATCTTCCCTTCATATTCAGAAAGACTGCCGAAGAGAGCTACTACCGAAGCCATTGATTCTCCATGAGCTTCTTCAATCGCGGTGACTTTGGCTTCCTATTCCTTGCTGAGAATGTTCAATATTTTACTCACTTGAACCGGTTGTTCATAAACTTTTCCCGAAGCAGCAAGTTGGTTGATCAGATGTGTGAATCTTAGCTGGAATTCTCCAATGGACTCCCCATACTTCATACGAAGAAGATCATACTCTGTCATGAGGGTTGAAAGTGGAGTTTAATCACCAAGAAGGGGGTGAATTGGGGTTTTTAATTTTTTTTTTCAGATTGCTCTGTTTTCGAACACTAAAACAGAGCTAGACAAAGTATAATCAAGAATAGCAAGACACAAGAAACTTATACTGGTTCGGTCCAATCTCTTGACCTATGTCCAGTCCCCAGATATTCTAGGATTTCACTATCTCGATTGATTACACACTCTGTAACTCAAGAGTAATTCTCTCACTAGAACTTACTCCCCCTTACAAGTTGCAATCAATATCCTAATCTCCAAGTCCCCTGACTTGAGATTCTTACAATGAAATGATTCACAATAAATGAACTCTCTCTAAGAGTGGATAAATATAAACACTGAAGATCAATGTATCAAAAGATACTTTACAAGTGAAAACTGAAAGAGTAGTTGGCAAACTTGAATGTAATTTGTTTTCAGCAAATGTGTTGTTGAGAAGAATTGAATACTGCTCTATTTATACTAAGAGAGCATTAAATAGCCGTTGCTAACTCCCTTATAACCGTTTGTGCACTAATCTAACTGTTGGAGGCACTTTGGTGTCTTCTCTCTCTTCTCTTCAGTTAATTCCTTTTATCCAGAGGATTAGTGTTGACTTTCCTTGTGATAGATCCGTTGGAGGAGCAACTACTACTTAGGGAAAGCATACATTAATCCCTTTGTAACGTGTGGAGAATGATGGCTCAAAAGGATGCAAGTTTCTGGACTTTGCATTTAATGTCCTGACATCACTTTTTGCTTTTGTTCAAATCTTCATTTAATGTCCTCTAAACCATCTATAACTCACTAACAAACTGATTAAACATAGTTAAGAATAGTAGTGAATGTAGAGGTGAAGTATTAAGATTAAAGAAGAAGGTTTCACAAATTTGTCATATTTGATTTTCAAACTCTGCGACTCATACTCGAGTTTGTTCTTCAATACTCGAATTTTGTCACTGTGCACTAATATCAATAGTTGAGTATCCATGATCATCCTCGAGTATTCTTCTTCCAGAGAGGAACGTCGTGATTTGAGCTTTGAACCATATCTTTGAATAGGAACAATACTCGAGTTTCCAAATCCCTGACTCGAGTTTTGAACTTTTGATATGAAAATAAGTTTAAGTTCAAAACCTCAATACTAGAGTTTTCATTTCAATAGTTGAGTTTCCAAATCATTGAAAAAGGAGAAAAGTTCTCTGTATGGCCGAAACTCGAGTATCTAAATCCATACTCGAGTATTCAGAGACTTTGAAAACTTTGAGGAATCTATGCCAAGTCAATACTTGAGTTTTCAAAACATGTGTAAAACTTGAAAACTTTATGTCAATCCGATACTCGAGTATCCAGACGAATACTCAATTTTTCTCAAATTGAAAACTTTGGTGTCTCTCTGTATGACCAATACTTGAGTTTTCAAATAGAAACTTGAGTTTTGAAAACTTTAGGAAATATTGAAAGAGTCTCTGTATGATGCATACTCGAGTATGCAAACCGATACTCGAGTTTGACTCAGAGTGAAAAACTTGGAGTGCTTTCTGTAAGTTCAATACTTGAGTTTCCAATGGAAACTTGAGTATTGCTTTGTTTAATAAAGTTGAGCTACTCTCTGTCAAGTCAATACTCGAGTATTGAAACCAATACTCGAGTTTGCATCCCACATAGCTTTTGCAGAAGTTAAAGTGCAGATGCGGAAATACTCTTGTTGACTAAGAGCACTTTGCAACATGAGGACAACTTTGCTATTAAGAGTGACTAGCTTCTTATCATTCTCATCATATTCCTCTTCAAGCTTTGGAGTTCTAACTCCATCTTGAACTGACGAAGGAGAATAGCCTCCTCTCTCGAACACCTTCCATAAGCCATATTTAGTAGCCAAAACAAAGACTTTGGATTTGGATTTCCAAAAGGAGTAGTGCTCTCCATTGAATCCCGATGGTCTGTTGATCGAAGCTCCATCAGGTAGAATACCATCCATAGTAATCCTTCTCGAGATGTTAAGCTCTTAGGAGAAGACCTTGCTCTGATACCAAATGAAAGCGGAGCAAATCACCAAGAGGGGGTGAATTGGGGATTTTAAAATTCTTCTCAAAGTGCTCTGTTATTTGAACACTAAAACAAAGCAGAACAGAGTAAGGGAAGAAGAAGCAAGATACAATCAAATTTATATTGGTTCAATCTAACCTCTTGACCTATGTCCAATCCCCAGACACTCTGGGATTTTTCACTATCACTTGGAATCAGTTACACACTTTGTACTCGAAGTTATCCTCTCACTAGGATACACTCCCCCTTATAAGTTGTACACTGATATTCTCAATCTCCAAGTCCCCTTGACTTGAGATTCTTACAATAAATGATTTCAATAATTGAAACTCTCTCTAAGAGTGGATAATAATAAACACTGAGGTACAAATGTATCAATATATAATTTACAGTAGAAAACAGAAAGAGTAGTTGGAAACTTGAATGATTTTCGTTTTCTGTTGATTGGTTGTTGAGAAGACTTGAATGTAGCTCTATATGTATGAAGAGAGCATTAAATGACCGTTGGATTAATCAATGTAGCTGTTGGACACATTGCTGAGTTGATTAGGAACACTTTTGTCTCTTCTCTCTCTACTCTTCAGTTAATCCAGTTGTTCAGAGGATTAGAGTTGACTTCCTTTGAATTTAATCTGTTGGAGGAGCAGCTACTAGATAGGGAAAGGAAACATTAATCCCTTTGCAACGTGTGCACAATGATTGTCCAAAAGGATGCAAGCTTTCTGGACTTTACAATAAATGCGCTAACGTCACTTTTTGCTTTAAGCTAAATCTTCATTTAATATTCTTTAAACCATCTGAAACTCATTAACAAACTGATTAAACATAGTTAGGAATAGTAATGAGTGATGATAAGAAGTATCTCGATCAAACATGAAGATTTCACAAATTCGTCCAATTTGGTTTTCAAACTGAGCGACACAAACTCAAGTTTGCTCTTACAAGCGGAGTTTGTAACTTTGCATCGAAGCTAAAGCGGAGTTTAGAAACCTAAACTCGAGTTTACTTTATCCGAAGAAGAATGTCGCGATTTAAACTTTGAGGAGCATTTTGAATAGGATCAAAACTCGAGTTGATTAGTGACTAACTCGAGTTTTGAACTTTTATAATGAAAGATCAGTTTTAGTCCAAAAGCTCAAAACTAGAGTTTGTAAATCTAGACCGGAGTTTTAAAAATCTCAAAATAGAGCAAAACTTTCTGCTTGGTCCAAACTCGAGTTAACGAATCCAAACTCAAGTTTCCATAAACATTTGAAAAGATGAAAACTCTTTGTATGGTGAAAACTGGAGTTTTTAATACTTCAGAAATATATTATGCTCTCTGTATGATCCAAACTCGAGTTTGGAAAACCAAACTCGAGTTTCCTCATGAGAGAAAACTTTGACAAACTTTCTGCCAAATGCAAACTGGAGTTTTCTCATGTTCAGAATGGAGTATAGCTCTCTGTTTGTTACAAACTCGAGTTGACAAAAGCAAACTCGAGTTTCCAACAAAGCTTGGAAAATGTGAAAGCTCTCTGTCAAGCACAAACTGGAGTTTCCAAATAGAAACTGGAGTTTGGCTTAGTTCAAAAACTTTGATAGCTCTCTGTCTTGACCAAACTCGAGTTTCCAATAACAAATTCGAGTTTGTCTTTAACTTGAAAAACTTAGAGTGCTCTCTGTATGCCACAAACTGGAGTTTGCCTACACAAACTGGAGTTTTAGCTTGGTTCATAAAATGAGATACTCTCTGTTAAGTCCAAACTCGAGTTTGGAATCCCAAACTCGAGTTTGCCTTTGACAGTAAGTTTTTCAACTTACAAAGACAAACTTCAATCTTGAGTTTACAATTGTCAGTTATCATCAAAACACAAAGAGAACTAACAACTTATGCCAATAACTTTGTGGTCTAATTGTATAGAAGGGCTTGTTTGATTATATTTTTAAAAAAAACAGGTTTTTTGTCTTTGAAAACAAAAACAAAAAATTGTTTGGAAAATTATTTTCAATAAGTTTTTTTTTAAAAAAAAAAAAAAAAGTTGTTTTTTTTTTTAAAAAAGTTTTTAGTTGTTTATATATATATATATATATATATTTTATTTTATTTTTTTTGTGACGAACCCCATTATCCCAAGCACGATGTAATCCCCATATGCACCCCCATAACTCTGCCGTTAGACAGTTGTTGCCATCAATCTTGCACATCAAAGACTCCACAATGGTTCCATTTGCCTCGTGCAGGATCCCCACACCCTGCCGTTTGTGATAACCGAGATGAGGCACCATCCACGTAGACTTCATGAAAACATCATTCCATTTACCAAAACCTGTCTCCCGGGAGTCCTTGGCGAAAGTCCAAATTCCTATCTGTCGTTCTATTATTAAATTTCAGAAACGTTATGATAAAAAAAACTATAAACCACCTGTTTTGATTTGTCTGAAAACTTTAAACCAATATGTTAAGGGAAAATCACATCCGAGGACTTCAATTTTTTAATTTAAGATTAAATTATTTGTAAAGATATAATTAGTTTTCTAACAAATTATTACGGAGTACTAAATTATATATAATTGATGAAGTTGAAATTGTTACATGAAATCTAAAAAGATAAGTTGTACGATTCATAACTATGAATAGTGGGGTTTTTATATTACATATAAATATATAGATATATTTTTGAATATTAAGAAATTTATCACTAAATTCAAAAGACATGATCAAAATGACTAACAAATATAGTTTTCAAATTTTATAATAATTTTTAAAATACTGAAATTAACAAGGTACAGTATATTCTAAAATAACTTAAATTATTTATAGATTATAAATACTCCATAACTAGTACACCTAGCTTTAAACTTTAAAGATAGAATTTCTCTATATATATTCTTTTTTTACCAGCAATTTCTCCATATATCTGTCATTGCTACCAATTCATGTCAACACTACATGCCAAATACAAATTTTAATGTCACTTTAATTTACCTTTACTAGGCTCCCCCTAGCTTTTTTTTTTTTTTTGGCCTTCAATCCCCCGAGCTATATATGCTCAAGACAGCATTTTATTTTAGAAAATAGAACTTGATAATGTGGAGGATTTCAAAGGCAGAATTAGATTATTAATGATATATAGTAGTTCACAATAGATTCCAACGAGTAACTAAAAAAATTTTCGATTTGATTTAGGACTTGAAAATTTAAATGAAGTTATTTTTTTTGGGAAAATCCCTGAAAAAGAACTTTAAAAACACTAAAGGACAATAATGTATTCTAAATATCCATAATACAAAAGATATGTGATTCAAAATTAAATAGAAGTGATAAATATGTCCCTCAAAGTTTAAAAAACGTGCTCCTAATTTTGATAATGGTTTAAGGATTTAACAAGTTTTGATAATTTTTTTAAAAAAATTTAATTCAAAAATTACCACTTGCTACAATGCTAATGTATTGATTCCTACTTTTGATATGAGTTTCATAAGTTTAGACAAGGTTTTAACAAGTTCCGATAATATTTTCACAAATTTCATTTAAAAAATTACCACTTGCTACAATGACAATGTATTGATTGTCACTTCTGTCTTCTGATAAGTGTTTTACAAGTTTAGCTAACATTTTAAGCAGTTCTTATATGATTTTCACAAACTGTAATTCAAAATTCACCACTTGCTACAAGATAAAGGTATTTATTCTCACTTCTGATAAATGTTTCATAAGTTTAGATAAGGTTTTAACAAGTTCTGATAAGATTTTATTAGAAGTGGAATCAATACCATGTTATTGTAGCAAATGGTGAATTTTCAATTGGAATTTGTAAAAATCTTATCAAAACTTGTTAAAATCTTATCTGAATTTGTTAAACTCTTATTAAAACTAAGAGCGTGTTTTTTTGAACTTAGTGGGATATATTTGTCATTTCCATTAAATTTAAAAAGTACAAATTAGGCTCACTACTAGAAAAAACAGAATCTGTGACGGAATTTGCTACGGAACATTTTCCGTAGCAAATTTTGCTACGGATTGCGTAAATCCGTAGCAAAAAAATAAAATAGCGACGGATTCACTAATCCGTCGCAAATTTTGCGACGGGTGAGTTCATCCGTCTCTAAATATTTGCGACGGATCCGGGATCCGTCGCTATATGAGCGGATTAGCGACGGACATAAAGTCCGTCGCGAAAAAGCGGACATTTTGGTCCGCCATTTTGCGACGGATCCGGGATCCGTCGCTATATGGCGGATTAGCGCAGACATAAAGTCCGTCGCAAAGGGCGGACAAAATGTCCGCCCTTTTCCGACGGATCAGTGGTCCGTCGCAATAAAGTGATTTTGCGACGGACTCATAGCCATCGCAATATCACTTTTTGCGACGGACAAGCGGATCCGTCGCAAGCGCGTGGGCACCGACGGTTGCGACGGCAACCGGATCCGTCGCAAATTTGGTGGACCGGATACCTTTGTCCGTCGCAAAAAGTTCATTTTGCGACGGAACTAGGTTCCGTCGCAAGAGCTGAAATTCTCATCCCGATAGAACCCAATCCCCCGTCCGGCCTTCAAACTTCCGCCCCGGCTCGGCGAGACCCCGGCCCCGGCCCCCCCCCTAAGCGTGCCCCGGCTCGCGAGACCCAGCTCCGGCCCCTCCCCCAAGCGCGCCCCGGCTCCGGCCCCTCCCCCAAGCGCGCCCCCGGCTCCGGCTTCCCCTAACGCGCTCCAAAGACTACGGCACCCCTCCGCTCCCTGCCGTGCCAAGCTCGTCCTCCCCACCCAAAGCCCTCGCTCGTCCCTCCACCCCTAACGCCCCTCGGCTCCTCCTCCGCCCTCCCGGCTCGTCCCCCTCGCGCCTCCCTCGGCTCTCCCCCACTCTCAACTCGATCGTTGTCCTCTTCATTGTTCCGGTCCACCGGAGTTAGCTTGAAGTATTTTTTTAAAAAAAATAATTATATGGAAATATCTATGTTAGATTTACTTTATTACATAATTAAAATATGTATGTAAGTAGAAGATTATAAATTACATTATTTTAAATCTTCTTTTTTGTTTTAGTTTCTCTTGTGGCTAAAATCTATTAATTACATAATGATCTTGATACCTATGTGTTTATTAATTTGAATTATGCTTATAGTTTGTAGGAGACTCCATGATTTTTTTAATTATTATGTTTTAATGATTTTTATTTATGATATTGATTTTTTTAATCTTGCATTGTTTTATGGGACGAAGATAAATTAAAAAAGTAATTTTTTCAATGTAAACATAGTTAATAAACGTATAGAATTATTTTATGTGAAGTATTTTATTTAGCACTTTTTAGGAATTTAGAAATTCCAATTCTGATTTTGATGTGATAAAATTATGATTTTGTATTAGTTGGTAATGATACATAAATCTTTAAATAGGATGGTGTTGAAATTAGAAAAGTGAAGTGTTGAGAAATGAAATTTAGGGATAAGGAAATTAATTAATTAATTAATGTAAAGTATGAGGAGGAATGTGTGACATTAAAGAATAATCAAATTTGTATGTGTTATAAAAAATAGTGGAATTTACTATTTGATTTAGACTATTATAAAAATGATGTTCTACAATAATCAAATTTAATATTTGTTTAAAAAATATTCCATTAAAATTTTTTATTTGAATCTATTTTTAACAAGTTATACAATAAATTTGATTAAGTGGCAATTGGTAGGCATAAGAGGCGACTTATATATATTTGTGGTATGTTGAGAAGTTAATTAGGGTAGTAATCGAACTAGCTAGGAAGTATGGAAGGCAACCATGATAGAAGTTGGATGTACAATCGTCTAACCGATAGAAGAGAACTAACGCAAGCATTCTTGGTGGGTTTGGAAGTGTTCGTCAATTTGCTTTGGCGAATTCAAATAATTCAAGAAGGGAGATCGGGTGTCCGTGTGCCAAATGTAAGTGTTTAAGATTTACATATGCGGAGACGGTCAGAATTCATTTGTGTCAAAAGGGATTCATTAGAGATTATGAATGTTGGGAATTTCATGGCGAAGTCCCCGGACACCGAGTGGTTATTACGGGGATAGTAGTCATCGAGAAAACCTTAATCAATATTAGCGGTTGGTTATGGATGCCGCGGGTCCATCGATCGGCCAATATTTTGATCCCGTTACTCATGCGAACCGTCATACATGGGAGAGGAGACCGGTACCCATCCTCAACCATCAAACATGGGTGAGGATCCTCATCCGAAGCCGCTAGGTTCTATAAAATGCTTCAAGAAGCACAACGTCCGTTATGGGAAGGTTGCGACCACTTTGAAAATAGTGAATATTCATCGCTATCGGCTACCCTAGCAACACTAAGCTTGAAGACCGATCACCATATGAGTGAGAGGAATTACAACGAAATGATGCGAGATCATGAGTAAGGTTGTTCCCAAAGATAATAATTTGCCGAAGGACTTTTACCAAGCGAAAAAAAAGGTGAAAGAGCTTGGGCTTGGATGTGAAAAAATCCATTGGCCGCCCGGAGGATGTATGTTGTATTACAAGGATGATGCTGAGCTGACCAATTGCAAATTTTGTGGACATGACAGATATAAAGTTGTGGGGAAAGGAAGGAAAATGACCCGTCATGCATTAAGCAAGATGTGGTACTTTCCTCTAGTGCTCAGACTTACGAGATTGTATGCATCCGAACAAACAGCTGCTCACATGAGATGGCACCGGGAGCATCGTAGGGATGAGAACTTTGTGACGCATCCATCTGATGCCGAAGCTTGGCATAAATTTGACGAGGCGAATCCTTTCTTTACGATGGATCCCCGTAATGTTCGTCTTGGTCTATGTTCGGATGGGTTCGCTCCTTTCAACAATACGGGCAAGAATTATTCCTGTTGGCCAGTCATTGTGACTCCGTACAACCTCCCACCTTCTATGTGCATGAGAAGAGAGTTTTTCTTCCTTAACGCGTTAATCCCTGGGCCGTCGAACCCAAAAAGAAGATAGATGTGTACCTCAGGCCTTTGATAGACGAGTTGAAAATGTTGTGGAGTGAAGGTGTTCTTACGTATGATATATCATTAAGTCAGAATTTCACCATGCGGGTTACCTTAATGTGGACGATAAATGATTTCCCTGCATATGGGATGTTGAGTGGCTGGAAAACGTCGGGAAAGCTCGCATGCCCGGTATGTCTTGAACAGAACATGGGTTTTAGCTTGGAACACAGTCGCAAGGTCAGTTGGTTTGACAGGCACCGACGATTCCTACCCCCCGATCATCCGTTTAGGAGAAATAGAAAAGACTTCACGCGAGAAGGTTGTCGAACGAGCGAGATCCACCTCGTCGTTTAAGTGGACAAGAAATATGGGACATGGTCGGCACATTCCGAGTGTCGAAGAGGGGGCGCTTCAAGCGAACCGAGGGTACGGCATTGATCATCATTGGAACAAACGCAGTATCTTCGGGAACTAGCATATTGGAAAGATCAATTGTTAAGACACAACCTCGATGTCATGCATATTGAGAGGAATGTGTTTTGCAATATTCGTACACCGTGATGGACACCAAGGGCAAGACGAAAGACACAAGTCCAACGCAAGATTGGACGTTGAAGTGATTTGTAGAAGGCTTGCTTTGCATTTGGTGGACAGTGGCACTGGACGAATTTCCAAACCCAGAGCGCCGTACACATTCAATAAAGAGCAGAATTTAGAATTGTTGCAATGGGTTAAAGATGCGAAACTCCCCGACGGTTATCGTCAAACCTGGAAAAGATGTGTCGACATGCACGAGGTGAAGTTGAGCAAGATGAAGAGTCATGATTGTCATGTGTTTTTCCAGATTGTTGCCGTGGGCCTTCAAAGCACTACCGAAGCATGTATGGTCTATTCTTACGGAGTTGTCCATGTTCTTTAGAGAAATTTGTGCTTCAGAGCTTAATGTTGAAAAGTTACGACACCTGGAGGCGAGCATGCCCATAACGCTATGTAAGTTAGAAATGGTGTTTCCTCCTAGCTTGTTTGACTCAATGGAACATTTGCCCGTTCACTTGGCCTACGAAGCAAAGGTAGGAGGCCGCAACAGTATAGATGGATGTATCCGTTTGAGAGGTAATATATATATTGATTTGCGCTGTTATTAATTGACCGACATGGTACTTTAGCTCAGATATTCCATTGTAGGTTTTTACGCACACTTAAGCACAAGATCAAAAATACAAGGTACGTTGAAGGATCTATATTTGAAGCTTATCTAGTTGAAGAGGCCGCAAAATTTGCGTCATACTATTATCCCCCGAAATGATGTCAAGATGGAGAGGGTACCTCGTAACGATGATGCCGGTGATACGAGGGATCAAAAATCAATATTTAATTTTCCGGGGCGAGTCGTGGGAAAACGTTGGAAGTCAACTCTTGACGGAAGAGATAAGCGAGTTGCGAGTGGTACATTCTAAACAAGCGTGAAGAGGCTGCAAAGTACCTAGAGTAATTTTTTTTTGTTTACTATTACGGTAAGTATTAAAGTATTAACTTAATTTTTTTTGTTATAGTTACTTCTCTAATTGGGTCCGATCGGGAAATCCTTCAATGTCGGTGTCCCAAGTTGATCAATTCACTAATTCCGAGTTTCCAAAATGGTTTCGATCATATTTCTTGAAAAATCCATCGATCCCAATGAAGTTGCGTGGAGTTTATCTTATGGAGCTGCAATGACGGTTACCCGATGCAACAAATATATAATCAATGGGTATCGATTTGCAATCGTTGACGCGAACGCAGTACACTATGTTGCAATTACGGTGTATGTTGTCGAGGTGACCAAATTGACGGGGTGGAGATCGACTACTACGGGAAGTTAGTTGAGATAATTCAGTTGAGTTACCGGTGGGACAAGGTGGTGACCCTTTTTAAGTGTGAGTGGTTTGATAACGGTCCGCGTGGGACAAAAGTGGACAAACATGGAAATATTGAGATCCATTTGGACAAGGAGATATTCGGTTGGTTATGACCCATTCATCCTTGCTCAATAGGCGGAACAAATTTACTATACACCATACCCTACATCTCGCCAAGGGTGGACGGGAGTTATTAAAACCAAAGCACGAAATATTATACCAAAGTCGAAAGAGCAGAATCAAATGACGGTATGGCCGAACCTTTCCAAGCGATGTGGAACATGTGCGCCCATAAACATCTTCGATGACGAAGTACCAAGCAATCTCTTTGATTCTCGTGCGGAGTTAGAGTTGATTCCTATACAAATTGACGATGAGAAATCGACGATGAGGATGAGGCGTAAATGAGCTTCTCGATAGTGAATGCGAGTTCGACGACTATGAGAGTTCGAGATGAAGACATGCAAGTAGATGTCGATGAATAGGAATCGTCCGGTTGATTTGTGTTAGTTCTTTGTTTATGACGATATGTTATACTACATACTTTGTTTCTTTGCTAATTGTCATATTAACTAATTTTTATATATATATATATATATATTTTGCCATGATGTCTATAAGTGTTCAGAGATGGAGCATCCAGGAGGACGTTCAGGTAGTGGACGTGGCAGTGGTCGAGCCCGACCCCGTACTATAAGAGGGGTAGGGCGACGCCAACTGCTCCATATGGAGGCAGAGGGCTCAGCTCTTCTCCAGAGGTGCCACTATTTGATTTTTCGTCGTCACCGTCGGGATATTTGTCATCTTCACCGTCACTTTATACATCGTCGTCACCGGCGGCTACCCCCCTGATGCACAGCAAGGAGGACCACAGGTTTACTTTACCATTTCGATTGATTTACATTTGTTTAGTTTCTTGAAACCATCTATGTACAAACATCTTCAATATTTCACATTTCTTCCTTAGCACACTGCGTCGCCTCGAGCCACGTCGGGGAAGAAGGTAGTTCTTCGAGAGGTACCAACGGGGCTCAAGAGATCCGAGACAAGGTTTCTTTGGATCCGTCCCGACGGCAACGAGTAAGTCATGTCAAGTTACCCGTAATGTTACAATTTTCTTTTCTAATTGGTTTGTATGCTAATATTTGCATGATAATCTCTGTTTTCAGATTTTTGCCGATACTCCGGTGGCGACTTTCATGTCGGACCAAATATTCCGTAATTACACTCAAGCTTGGACCGCGTGGACAGAGATTCCTAAGAAGCAACGAGAAACGTGGTTCAAGGAGTTCTTGGTAAGTTATTTTTTATGCGTGTTAATTTAGTACTTTTAAAATTTTGAGCACTAATTGTTCGTTATTGATTTTCAGGATAAGCATATGACGTTGCACGAGCATCTTGAAAATCGAAAAAAGCTTATAACCACGGGCCCAGCGTGATGGTGAGACGAAAGCTCTATGCATTGAGAAGGTCGAGAGGCAAGACAGATTGGCTTCCACAGGACACTAGAGATGAATTATTTGGCAATTGGGAAAACAATGACAAGTTTAAGACCATAAGTGCGAAAAATAAGCAAAATAGGGCCAAAATGGAAGGACCATCATATCTTTGGCGGCTCCATATCAATTAGTGAGCATCGACGCAAAGTTGTAAGTACACGTTATTTTCTATTTACGTATTCAATATTTTGTACTTTGAAGTAATTAATTAAGGTCATCATTTGCGTTTGCGGGTAGAGTGCGGGGAAGCTCCGGTGGATCGGTTGAGTGGGTTACCTTTCGCGGACCCATTCCCAACGACTGAAGGGAGTGAGAGGCAATGGATTAATCAAGGGTGCAACAAATAGCGGTTAGACATTTATTGCCTTTATTACTTGTTTTATGCACCACCATATTTATTTCATTTTACATGTCTTATTTGTTATGTATTTGTTTGCTTGTAGGAAAACTTTGAGAAGCATGTCGCGGGAGAGAGCCACGCGGCGTGTGAGATCGACCCTTCATCCTCTATATCCGACAACGAGAGTCTGTTCTTTGAGGCTACCGGCGGATTTGACAAGAAGGGAGGGTCTTTGGATACGGTGAGTCGCCCGACCCGATCGAAGCAGACAAAGCGCTCTCATCCGGCATCGTAGGGGTTTGTTCGGGTAAACATAATACATTTGTTTTTGATAATTTTCATTCTCTTGTCCATTCAAATGAAGTACAAATAATAAATGTACTAATCAATTTTGTAGATGATTTGAAGAAGATGAAGGCGTTGGTGGAGGAGCAAGCAACACAGATGACCCAGAACGGGAGATGATGAGCGGCGGCGACTCGAAACGAGAGATGATGAAGGCGACGAGATGATTGGGAACAAGATCAGATCAAGCGAGGCGTTTGCGAGCGGGAAAAAGATCGAGATCAAGCGGCGTTGCGGCGAGAACAGGGCGATGATGCGACAGGAGATGACTCGGCGAGAATGAGTTGATGAGGGTGATGCGGCTTCAAATCATGTCCCTTATGAAAGGAGGTTCCGGTCGACTCGGTGATGATGACCATCTTTGGTGATGACCATGATCACAATGTCTTTGTTTAGCCTACTTTTTTGTATTTGCTTGTTGCTACTACTTTTTTGTATTTGTTTGTTGCTACGGATTATATATATATTGTGTTTTCACTATGTAAACTCTTTTTATCGTTAATATATTCATGGTACATTACTTTACTATTTGTATTCAATTTTCTATTAAAAAAATTTAAAAAATTTAAAATTTGCTACCGAAAAGAAAATCTCCGCAAATTCTGAAATTTGCTACGGAAAAACAAATCGCTACGGAAAAAAATCCGTAGCACATTCCGAAATTGCTACGGAAAAAAATCCGTAGCAAATTTCAAAATTTGTGAAATTTGCTACGGAGAAAATATCCGTAGCAAATTTTCAAATTTGCTACGGATTTTTTTCCGTAGCAATTGCTACGGATTTTTGTCCGTAGCAATTACGACGGATCTGAAAATCCGTAGCAAATTGCTACGGATATTTATATCCGTGGCAATTGCTACGGATATTAAAATCCGTGGCAATTGCTACGGATGTTTAAAGCCGTAGCAATTGCTACGGGTATTAAAATCCGTAGCAAATTTGCTACGGATTTTTAGATCCGTCGCAATTGCTACGGATTTCCTGAAATCCGTAGCAATTGCCACGCGATATTTTGCTACGGACAAAATCCGTAGCAAAATCCGTAGCAAACATGTTTTGCTACGGAAAAATGGGTTTTAGCTACGGATTTTTTCCGTAGCAAAAACCAAAATTTTTAGTAGTGGCTCTCACACCTTTATGGCATTACGAATATTTTAATACATTTTTGTCCTTTAGTATTTTTGAAGTTATTTTTTAGGGATTTTCCCTTTATATATTTATTTATTTATTTAAGGTTTAAAGGGATTTTGTCCTTAAACTACACTCATGGGCACTGAATAGCAAACTTTTAAATGATGCAATTTCTTCTTTGAAATATTTAAAATGTTGCAATGCTGCCTTCACGTAAACTTCCATTACTTTCGCAGTAAGTAAAACAAAAAAAGTTAAAAATCAGCATCCTATAAGGAAATTACTATTACATCATCTTGTCCTAATGTAGGACCTAGTAGTTTGTATTATAATTTGTATCACAAACTATATCATGTATTTAAAATCGGATGAATACCAATTAATAAATGCTATAAGGGTCAAATGTTATTTCTTATTATCCATATAAAAGATTAAGATATATGTCACCAGCAGGTTTTAGTCTTAGCGATTTAGTAAAAGGTGTTTTGACTCCTTAAACATGAGATCTCAACGTTATAAAAGAATTGTCAATTAAGTAAACCGCTACAAAATACACGGTTCATAGGATTTTATATCTGTTCTTTGAAACCGCTATGTGCGTCAATAAAACAACTCCTACAAGATTCTTCTGTAGATTAACGAACCTCTACAAATTGTCATTTTAATTTGAGCAAGTACATGTAAATGTTAAAAAATGCATTTGGAAGAGAATACTATTTCATAAGGTTATTATTACAGTTGCTTGAGAAAATAGTTTAATTATAAGCCACCCTTGGTTTTTTTTTGCCATAACAAATGGTAGAGGGTAGATATTGGATATGCGAATACGTATAGAAGCGTAAACAATGCGAGCGACATCAGTAACCAACAATATCTGGTCCCACTTTATCTCCCTCGCCTCCCTTCCTTTCTCATCGTTATTCTCAACTCTGTTTTCTCCATTTTACCTCCCTAAGTTATCCTCTTCCTCCCTCCTGTTTCCTTGGCCAACTCCTCTCTCTCTCTCTTCTTCCCTTCTTTTTAAACTTCCCTTCCACGTTCCTTCTTTACGCTTTTCCTTCTTTCTCTTCTCCACCGTCTCTCTACACTCTCCGCCATGCGCCTTCTCTCATCATGGCTCGATTCCTGCTCCTCCGACTCCTGTGCCACCGCCACCATCCCCTCTACCAAGAAGCCACCGGCTTCCAACGATACCACTTCCTCCGACTCACCTTCTTCTTCGACTAGCACCAGCACTACTACTAGCAGTCTCCAGAGCAACCTCTCCGTCCAGACCCACCCTTCTGTTTCTTCTCTCCAGAAGCTTCCCTCCCATGGCTTCCGCTACCTCGTTTCTCAACATTGCCTTGCTTCTCTCAACCCCCAACCCTCTCACCCCCTCACCTCCCTCGCCGTACAGGGCGACCACCTCTACGCCGCTTCCTCCCACCAAATCACCGTCTACGACCGCCGCACCTGCACCGACCTCCTCTGCTCCTTCGGTTCCCAACATTCCTCTTCCGGTTCCACCAAGGCCCTCACGTTCTGCAACGGCAAACTCTTCACCGCTCACCAGGACTCTAAAATTCGAGTCTGGAAATTACTTCCAGATAAAAAACGATACCAGATGGTCACCGTTCTTCCCACCGTCAATGACCGCCTCCGCCGTTTCCTCCTTCCCAAGAACTACGTCACGGTACGGCGTCACCGGAAACAGCTCTGGATACAGCATGCAGACGCCGTCACAGGGCTCGCCGTTTATAACAACATTATCTACTCGGTGTCTTGGGATAAGAGCATGAAGATATGGCGTGCTTGCGATCTGCGTTGCGTTGAGTCGGTGAAGGCTCACGATGACGCTGTAAACGCGGTGGTTGTATCCAGAGACGGAACCGTATACACAGGATCAGCCGATAAACGGATCCGGGTATGGAGCAAACCGGACGGAGAGAAAAGGCACGTATTGATAGCGACGTTGGAGAAGCATAGGTCGGCGATAAACGCCTTGGCGTTGAACGAAGAAGGTTCGGTGCTGTTTTCCGGTGCGTGCGACCGATCGATATTGGTGTGGGAGAGAGAGCACAGTGCGAATCATATGGTGGTGAGTGGAGCTTTGAGAGGGCATGAGAAAGCGATCTTGTGTTTGATCAACGTTCGTGATTTGCTCCTGAGTGGGTCGGCAGATCGAACGGTCAGGATTTGGAAGCAAGGGGTCCCGGCTGGAAGCTACTGTTGCATAACCGTTCTGGTTGGCCATCAGAAGCCGGTGAAGAGCTTGGAGGCCGTTACTGAATCTGAAAGTTCTGAACCAAACGGCGACGTCGTTTCGGTGTTCAGTGGTTCCCTGGATGGTGAGATTAGGGCTTGGAGAGTTTCCATCCGGGACGATGACGCAGATCTCAACCGTACTTCCCGGTGTCCACAGATGATCGGAGACGGTGGTGCATAGAAATTTATAATATCCCAATTATTAGAGTTTTAAATATAATAAATAAACACCAAGTTGCATGGTGGGGGAAAATATATAAAATGGATAAATGACATTTGACGTACATGCTAGTCCTTAATTTAGTTAGGTTACGTTTGACCTTCAAGAGTTTTTGTATTTCAAATTTATTGAGATTGAATATTGAAGATGATAATATAACTTTGATATTGGTTGTTCTTTATTTATTGTTTGTACAGTTATCCATCAACCACGGAGGGATTCATAAATTGATGTGTGTTTTCTTCCATTTAGAACTACAAGTATATGTAAGTGTACGAGGGAGCATGAATATATAGTAGAATATATATACACAGCCAATGAGGAAAAACATGGTTAGGTAATTAATATTAATTTTCCATCCAAAAAGGGAAGAATTCCATCTGTGGCCATTTGGTCGATGTGAGGTGCCGTTGGTGAATCTATCAAAAAATATAAACACACACACACAAAATATTGTGAAGTTTTTATTTAATTTATTATATAAATTTTTTAACTGTAGAAGATTTAGACCTAGTTATGACGGGTATATCAATGGCCGTCTCGATCGTTCGGTTACACAACAACTAAGCTAAGCTTTACACACAGCCACACACACACAAATATATACCATGGAACTTGTTTCGGTGTTTATCGTGGTGATGATTGTTGCGGTCATTAAGTGTGTACTGGATGGATATGATAGCCAGTCAGTAGCAAGCGATTTAATTTGTTACTACCTCCGTTTCCAAATATAGGACAATATTATAAAGTTTGTCTTATATTTCTAGAGGAATAATATATATCTACCACTTCATATTTGACACAAGTCACTTGTATTGTTCTTACATATTAAATAATGTATTAAATTGCTAAAACTTTTCCAATTTATCCTTATTAAAGGTTTTTTTTTTTTATTAATCTACATTTACAAATCATTCTCACCCCTCCAAAAATCGATCCCTAGATACCCTACAAGTAATACTTATATTTGGAACCAAAGATTTCCCCTACAACTAAAAGCGAATTCTAATAAAGATTAAAGTGATACTTCAATTCATTAAGTATTATTCATAAGGCATTTGGAGGAGAAACTTTATGGTCTTTTTCTAAAGTCCCTACATCAATTATTTATTACAATTTTTTTTATTTTTACCCTTATTTAATGGTAATATAGGAAACTAATTTTTTTTATAGAATGTATTTAGTATGACTAATAAAATATAAAAATTTTAATTTTAAGATAAAATTAATTAGTTTCAATGTTAAAAAATGTCAAAAATGATTTATAAATAAGAGGAGAGGAAGTATTAGTATTTGATTTGAATAATATGAAGGTTGGAGTGTCCAGTTCGATAATTCCAAAATGATGTTATCTAAGGATAATATATACAATACTCGATTAATTATTTTTGGTCAAAACAATACTTGATTAATTAGTGTATCATGAAATTGGTAATTTCAATGAAAATATATATTTTAGTTGTTATTATAAGGCATTTTCTATCTAGAAAGAATGGGTGACATTTATTATGTTACTAAGTGAGCTATTAAGTACATTTTTTAAAGTTTTCCCTAGCTAGTTTAAAGTTTAATATATTTTTTTCTCCATATGTAATTCCTAATTTTAAATATGAATATTTTTTTTTAAAAAAAAATATTTTCAAACATATTCGATTGCTGGATTAGTTGCCGCAGTTTCATCCATAACTGTGAACTTCGATCTGATCAAAATGTAACCAAGAACGGGCATCTTTATGAACGTTAAATAAAAAAATTGGTTCACTCTCTTCGAGAGGCTTAAATAATCAATTTGCCCCTTGAACACTGACTTCAATTAAATTTTGAATATAGAAAAAAAAAAAAAAAAAAAGTAGCCAACGTAGGCTATATCTAATTAAGTAATAATTAATATAGCTTAACAGTTAAAAGAACACTTAAGGAATTCAAAATACTATACAATAATATAATATATGAATCAATACAAGACAAAGAAATTAAAGGCATTCCTTCTGGATTCTTCCATTGTTTTAGCGTCTGTTTCTTCAATAATAATAATTAAAAAAAAATCATTTCACAATCTGATTCTGTAAAAGTGAACGTTGTAAGTATGCAATTTATGGCACCCCCGTTTGTTTTGAAAAAAAAAGGACATTATAAGTGTTTTATGACGTCCTTTTTTAAACGAACATTGTTTTCAAACTTTACTGCTTATATAGACATTCCCTTACAAAGGGACTAAAAATGGACATTAAATGTGTTTTTTATAGTACTTAATAATTAATTGATTAATTAATTATCAATTTGGCTATGCTTTTTGTAGTAGTGTAATTTGATTGTTTGAGTAATTAATTACTTAATAATTAATTGATTAATTAATTATCAATCCGGCGAGCCTTGCTAGATGCATGCATGAGATTTAGTCCCTGAATCTCAAATCACTTTCCTCAATTTAAGGGTCAAATACTTTATTTTAAGTACTTATTTTCTATAAGTTGACTAATTACCTCATATATTTTTAGTTTTGTTGTTGTTTGGTTCTGTTCCCATTGCCTTAATTTTTCTCCTAAGTTCTCATTGCATGTTCAGTTTTTATGTACCATTTTTTATTGTTAATATATTCTGGGTTACTTGTCATTCCCATGCATGCATGAATCTATAGGTTATAAAGTTTTATAGAGTAAAAAATTATGCACTCCTCTAGTTCTATTTATAAAGTAGAGATGGAGTATCTTTTGTCATTTATATAAGCAACTTCATTAAATTTATCATACAAATGTACAATTTTATCCTTAACTTACTATTCTGTAACATATGATTTTTTTGGAACTTCTCAGTCATGAAAAAGAGATAAAGTTTGAGACATATTTAATGAATTTTAAAGTTCTTAGTTCGGTGAAATATGTTAAAAGTTCCTTATAAATAAGACCAATAGAATAATTATATTTATGAAAAAAGTACAAGTGTGACAAAATTTTTACCATTTTTAAAATTTAAAACAGTGAATTGCACAATCTTATTATAAGTTGTGAAAATTCTTTGCATCATTTTGACCATTATGCTTAATTAGGATATAAAGAATATAATTTGGTTTTGTCGCAGATAATGGATATGACTGTTTCTAGCCAATTCAAGACTAAGCAGGAAAAGAATAAAGAAAAAGTAACTTGACTTGTCAATTATATATGGCCTGCCGTGAAAATGAGGATTTACAGATTCCATATTATAATTAACTAAGTAAAAAGATTTCGTAGGCAGAAGGTTAGGATAATAATGATCATTTGTCAAATAGAACCCCCGGTAAATTCTAAAGGGAAAACTATTTTACACGGTGGCAGATCTTGGGATAAATATTGGGGGAAGGGGCAAATGCATATTCATTAACTAATTTAAAAAAATTATGATTATATAACATGTTTAAAATATTTAGATATATAATAAAAGTATTTTAACAATTCTAATATATAAGATAACATACATTTCTCTAGTATGGATGTCATATTAATTACAAAATGAGAAGATATCATGAAATCCTGGAAGATTGCCTATTATATAATATATTAAAATATTAAAAGTTAACAATGTAATTTATAGTACAAAATTAATAAGACACTACACTAAATGAATAATTAAAAATTATCTTCACTTAAATTAATTTCTTCACTATTTTAATAATATGAAATTATCAATAATTGAATCATTAATGAAAGTTTCAGCTAAAAATGAGTATTATGTGATAGCGTTAACATCATTTCCAATATGAATCTTAATTTTTTATCATATTATCCGATACATAATAAAATCATCTTTCATCTTGAGTTTTCAAAATTACGAAGAAACGACCTGCCGCTTTCTCCTCGGTTCTCGGTTCTCGGTTCTTGTCTTAATTATTTTACATGTATGATTAAAAACACATAAAATGAGATATTATGTGATAGCGTATGTAACATACCGTGTATATTGTACACTACTACACAAAATCATATAATAAACATTAAGCTAGTGTTAATAAGACGGAACTTTTACGGAAAAACGGTAAATTTGCGGTGTGATGGCGGCACTGGCTCGGCAATGGCGGTACGATTATCTCGAGATATCCTATAAGGATAATATTTAACAACTTTTTAATTTCGATCAATCAAATAATACACCTAAAGTCAATGGATGAGTTGTCATTGGCTCAAGGGAAATTGCTTTACATACTTTCTAATTTTTAACAAATATTTAATTGCCTCCTGGGATTTATCATAATATTTTTAGGCCATTTAATGCCTCAAAAATACATTTTATGGATTTTAGCTCTTTATCTCTCCTAATTTCCATAGAAATTACCTTAGAAAATAAGGTAATTATTACACTAGTTTTGAAACCACATATTCACCTATTTCCAATAGGTATTATTTATCAAAATAATACTTATCTACCGTCGGTCATTAATCGATGTCCGTTTCGATTTCGCGAAACTCAAAAATTTCATCAAAGCACAACATAATAATTTAGGTAGAATTGATAGATTCTTCAAATTTGGATGATTAGAAGCATCAATAACAAAATGTTGAAAAATGAGGGAGGAAATGAAAAAAAGAGAGGGAAAATTGTTATTAAACAAAATTGGGGGATTAAATTTTAGCATTATATTAATTTTTTTTAAAAAAAATTTCTGAACAATTTTAGCATTATATTAATTTTTAAAAAAAAAAAAAAATCTGAACAATTTTTTTGGGGCCCTTTTTCAAAGCTCCGTCTCTGATTTTACCTGTACATGATCTGTATGTCTTTCTTTGTTGACTCTTTAATTTTATTATGTTAGCACCATCCCTGCATAATCACAAGGGCTAACGGTTCTAACATAATAAAATTAAGGGAATTTTTTGCTAGGCACATGTATTATCTTATTGAAGGTAATCATATTTGAAGCAATGTTAGAGACTAAATGTAGGTACCTCTCCTATTCATACAACACGGTATATAGTACAATAATTATAAAACACACATTAAAACAAGAAACAAGTAGCAACACATATCCGATCAACACTAATTATAATATTATTCAAACATAGCCTAATTTATCTTTTATACTAGTCTGGTCTTATTTATAAATTCTTTTGACCAAAAAATTTGGTCCTATTTATAAGTATTTTGACCAAATAAATGAAATCATGACAATTTTGTCCATATTAATTGTACTAATAAAAACAGAAAGAGAATAAAGAGTAGAAAATTACCCAATCATAAATGAGAGTAAAATTTAAAATTCACCCCATAATCATTGAGCTGACTACCTCTCCTTGATATGTGTGATTTGGTCAAAAGAGACTTATTAATAGGATCAGAGTGGTATTTAGAACTTTAAGAAAAAGAAAATAAACAAATTCAGGAGCCACTGTCAACCAACCCGAGCGATCTCAAAATCTAATTATAAGATCTATGAAGTTTTCTAGGGAAAACTTCTTTAGCTCCCCAAATGGTATGATACATAAAGCAGAGACAAACATAAAATAATTATTTTTGTTGCGTGGAACTTTGAATCTTGTAAGGGATTGGAGGAGTTACGGAACTTGAAAATCCGAAGGAAAAATGAGATTGGATTAATTAATTCAGCCGTGTACTAAAAACCAGTAAGAGAGGTAAAATGTATTAAAAAATTCAATAGTGACAGACACCACAGCAGATATATCTCAAAATTTATTATTCTTTTACATTATAAAAATAAACCTCACACCCAAGAGTACAAACTGTAGGGTGCAGCTCTGTTTTCAATTCTAAAATCTGTAATAAAATAAGCTTAATCTATTTAGCCCAGCTACTCAATATGCTTCAAATTTTTCAGCACATGCCATCACTGAGGCTTATGTTTGGTCTAGCTTATTTTTATCTTATCTTTTATTTATAAGCATAAGTTAGGTCAAACGAGATTTTACATAAGCTATTATAATTATAAGAGTTTATTTTATAATGAAAAAAAAACAGCTTAAAAATAAGCTCCTCATAGGAGCTTATTTTTAAGCTTATTTTTATAAGCTCTTTTTTTTTTTTAGAAAAAAGAAAAGAAAAGAGAACCTGTAATCTCTTGATCGAACACTACCGCGCCGCCACCACCACTACATTGTGCCGCCGCCACCACCACCCTATTATAATATATAAATCATACTTAGATTATAGCAAGAAATCCAAATCAACAAATTATAATTAAAAAAAAAATCAACACTACAAAAAAATGTTGGAATTTTGGATCTAATCCCATTGGTTATGAATAAGAATTAGGTTGGAGAAGAAGAGGAAAAAGGAAGAAGGAATGTGTGTGTGGATAGAAGTCTCACATTGGATAAATGAAGAGGAGTAAGAGGGTATATAAGCCTCAACTTTGCTCCTTTAAATTGAGCCCTTGGGCCTACCCACTTTTGTGGAGGGGTGAGGATTTAGGTGACCGTTGGTCCACCACACACACATGCGCTGCCGCCAATGTCCATCCGGTTTGCACGTGCATGAAATAAAAAATAATTTTTTATTAAATAATTTATTGAATTTCCAATTAGTTCCTGAACTTTTATTAATTCCTTTTCGCCCTCTTTTGTTTCTACCAACCCCGTATGTAAGCGAACCGTAATATCATATCGCTTTGACCAAATCGTTTTGGACGTTCACTCTGTTCTGGTGTGTTTGTTCGTACGACACACCAATTCGTAAGCAAGGGTCGTTGTTCGCTTCTGTTTGCTCCGTTCTGGTACATCTGTTCGCACGACACACTAGTTCGCTACAAGAGTCGAGTCGATCTGATCAATTTCCTTTGTCTATAAATAGGGTGTGCTAGTGACATAATTGATTTTGAAAAATAAATCTCAAACACTCCTCTTTGCATATTGCATTTTGCAAACATATTCTATGCTATTCTAAAAACAAACTCGTTGTGTTCGCTTGTGTAACATCCCATTTTGAAACGCATAATTTTTTTTTTTTTTTTCCATCAGAGTAGAGCAATAGAGCGAAAGAGTGATCAGTTCATAGCCAAAACATCAACCATTGTGTAATATTGTATAGATTACAATAGTCCTAAGGTTTAGAAATGAAATAGCGGAATGACGGAATAACGGAATAACGAGAAAACTATAAGATAGAAATAGTCTTCACCGCACGTCTATTCCGGCACTTGCCTCGATCCCGAACCGTGGTCCTCCCGACCTGAAGCTGGTGAGATTCAATTCACCATATTGAATCTCGGTAACGGTTAACCTCATACCCAAACAATACAATATACGACAACGAGATATTTCTAGAGCTAATACCACGGTATATCATAAGCATACAAACGATGCATGATCATTATGCCGACAAACATAAGCACAAAGCAATATGTAAAGCCCCATAAGGTAAACAATAACAAACCGCACTATTCACCGGTGCCACGATAATTACTCGTGTCCTCGCGCTAGGAAAACAAAACGGTGTTACCAAAACTATAACCCGTATAACCGTTCGTATAACGGTCTACGAACATATCATTGACATATAAGTATTTAAGATGTACAAGATTAGTGTTACAAGACGCGTCCGTACCTTCGTTGGCAACGTTAGGTACTACCGGCGGAAGACGTACTTTCACGGAAGAACGTGAAGCGCAAAGCGGTTCGTCGGGCAACAGAACGGCGAATCGTAGATTCTGATATCCTATAAGAATAATATCACCTTTATTAGTGATTTGACACTATAACGGCTTTTTTAGGTAAAAATTACCATTTTGCCCTTCTACCCCTAATCGGCGGAATTTCACCAAGATTTCGTTACTCTAGCAAATTTTCTTCCCGAAATTTTGCCGTAACTTCGACGCAACTATGATTTTCGAAAATAATGACTAAAATAGCCCTCCCATATGATACCCAAATCATACTTGAAATTTAAAGGCTATTCTAACAAATTCTACCCTTAATTTTAAAAAGAACGCTAAAGTTCCAACTTTTCGCGACTCGACCCCTACTATGTTTTTACCTCTTTAGGCATATTTTTCAATGCAATGAGGCCTAAAAACAAGCATAGGAATCTTATCACCTACTTCCTAAATCTAACTAACAATTCTACTAACTACCGAACTAAAGACTTAAAAGCTAAAGGCCAAAAGACTTACCCGTTGAAGAATTCTCGCAGAGCTTTTCCCGTAGCTTATCTCTCTACTTTCTCTCTCAAGAAATTCGGTCAAGACAAGAAAGAAATGGTGTGAGGATTTCTCAAGGAGCATGCCTCCTATTTATAGACTTTGGTTAAGGCTTTGTTTGGAATTCCAAATTGTAAAGAACCCATTAATGCAACTTGAACACAAAGTCACAAACTCCACCTCACCCCCTTGGTCGACATCTTTGGGCTGTTTGGCAGCCAAGGATTGGCCAAGAAGTGATGACTCACCTCACTTTATGGCCGGTCCCAACCGTATTTCGATCGGTACCCGATTCGCGTAATTTCGGAGAAATCTCAAAATTCTAGATTTAGAACTTTGAAGACCTTCTCTTTCTCATCAATAATATTTATTATAACTTGAATTTTGACTTTAGACAAGGTTCCAACTGTCCTGCTGAAGTTTCTCGAAAAACGTGTCCGTACGCGTCCGGTGTCAGAAATCGGTTCCGGAATCATCAAGCTCTAGATAATAATTCACTGATTCCAAATGTATTTTTATAAATATAAACTCATCCCTAGATGTTGAGTTATAATTTATTTCCTTATTTTCCCAAAATGTGACTACAAAGCATTTTCCCTATTTCGTCTTATTAGGACAATGTGCTACGGGTCTCGGAATTGACTTCCGGAAGAGGTCACTTGAAGGTAAAAACTCACCGATCAATATTTTACCTTGACTTTGGAATTCCTATTCCTGGTTCCCTAGATAGGATCTGTTTCCTAAATATAAGATTACTATTCATGCTTTTTAATTATATTATATAATAATCAAAAATTTGCAAAATATCAAGATATCAAATTTTGCTTCTTATTCTCAAATTCTTTGGCCAATTTTCGGCAGCCTTCTTTTTTTTTTTTTTTGTAAATGTTTTTCAAGAATTAATTAATTACTTAATTCAATTTTTATTAAAAATTCTACAAAATTCCCTAATTGGTCCATTCTTGTATTTAGGTTTAAAAATACCTAAACTCAACTATTTTTCTCAAAACTTTCCAATTTAATTAGTAAATACATTTTATTAATATTCAACTAATTTCCACTAATTTTAGAGCTTCACATAATTATTACCGAAATTTCCTTTGCTTATGCTTAAGTAATTAGCTATTAATTACTTAATTACTCTTTTAACCATAGTTGGTATTTTTCTTAATTAGAATGCTTCATTACCTTCATATTCTTGTATTAACATTAGCATTTCCATGCCTCTTGCATTGTTTCATAATTACAAGGGTATTTTGGTCATTTTTTTACTTTATGAGCATCCTTTCTCATTTTCCCAAGTTTGTAATTTATTTAATTACTGTAATTAGAGATAATATACTCTCTTAATTCAACTGGTCATTTTACCGACTTTTAGGATTTTTCATGAATTTTCTAAGTTAATTACCCTTTGCGGGGGCATTTTGGTCATTTTGGCACTTTGACCCTTAAACTCCCTAATTTCTTGCAGAAATTCTACCTAGAAAATAGACTATAATTACCCAAGAATGGAGATTGCAATTTCACTTATCGAAATATCCAACTTTTATTTATAATATTCCGAGATAAATATCCGGTATTACATTTCTCCCCCTTACACAAAATTTCGCCTCGAAATTTAATCTATACTAACTAAACTTCGGGCCATAAACTCGGGTACTTCTCCTTCATGTCACTCTCGGTCTCCCAAGTTGCCTCGCTCGGTGTCAAACCCTTCCGCACCACCTTCACTATCGGTATAGTTTTAGTCCTAAGCCGTTTCTCCCGGCGTTCGAGAATTCGCCCGGCTCGACTACAAAGGTGTTACCATGTCGTACTTCAACATTATCGTACTTTATGACATGATCTCGATCTGGTAGGTACTTCTTCAGTTGTGACACGTGAAAAACATCATGGAGATTACTCAGGTTCGGGGGTAACGCTAGTTGATATGCAACAGTCCTCGCTCGGCTAATACTTCAATTGGTCCAACGTAACGCGGACTAAGCTTCTTTCTCTTCGGTGTTCGCCGACACACTGTTACATCGGAGATAACTTCGAAACACATGGTCTCCGACTTCAAACTTCAACGGTCTTCTCCTCTTATCTGCATAGCTCTTCTGTCTACTGTGTGCAGCAAGGAGTCTCTTCTTGATCAGTGCGATCTGCTCAGAGGTCTGCTCAAGCATGTCTGGCCCAAGTAACCGCTTCTCGGACGAATCCGTCCAGCACAATGGCGATTGACACTTCCGCCCATACAATGCCTCGAACGGGGCCATTTGTATACTAGCATGATAACTGTTGTTATATGCAAACTCTGCTAGCGAAAGATGTTGATCCCAACTTCCTTTGAAATCTAGGGCACATGCTCGTAACATATCCTCCAGCGTTTGTATGGTCCTTTCAGATTGACCGTCTGTTTGTGGGTGATAAGCCGAACTGAACTTCAGCTTGGTCCCCATACCTTCATGTAATGATTGCCAGAAACGGGATTTGAACCGCGTATCCCGGTCAGAGACAATGCTCGTAGGAACACCATGTAATCTTACTATCTCTTTGATATAAATCCCCGCCAATCGTTCCGGAGAATAGTGGATACTGATGGGAATGAAGTGTGCTGACTTGGTTAGTCTGTCAACAACTACCCAAATTGTATCATGGTTTCGATTTTGGGTAGACCTACCACAAAATCCATGGTTATGTTCTCCCACTTCCATTCCGGCAACTCTAGTCCTTGAAGAAGACCGGGGGTCGTCGGTGTTCAATCTTTACTTTCGACAGTCAAGCATTTGGCCACGTATTCTCGCTACGTCTTTCTTCATCCCGGCCACCAAAACTCGGATTTCATACTCGGTACATCTTGACCATGCCTGGATGTAGAGTGTACTTACTCTTATGAGCCTCATCCATTATTGTCCGCTTTAATTCATCAATTGGCGATATGTAGATTCGCTTATACCCGACCAAACCACTAAGTGATAGGTCATAGTCTTGGGTCTCACCTCGAGTGATCTTCTCACGTATCTCTTTTGCCCAATCATCTTGTTTCTGCGCTTTCTCCACTTCATCTCTCAGATCATACTCCCCTTGACTCGCAAGAAGTGTAGCAAGATAGGCATCAGCTGGTGCGTGCTGACCCATGCAGATTTGGTTGGTTAGATTCAGGTCTCTGAAATCTTCCAGCAGTTTTTGCTCCTGTATCATCATGTGTGATACCCGCACCTGTCTTTCTACTAAGAGCATCAAGCAACAACGTTTGCTTTACCCGGATGGTACTTGATCTCCAGGTGTAGTCTTTAATCAACTCCATCCAACGACGTTGTCTCATATTGAGTTCTCGTTGATCGAACAAGTATTTCGACTCTTGTGGTCACAAAACACTTCTACGCTTACACCGCATGTGTAATGCCTCCATATCTTCAAAGCGAACACGATAGCCGCCGGCTCTAGATCGTGTGTAGGATAATTTAACTCGTGGGGTTTCAGGTGACGAGAGGCATAAGCCACCACTCGCCCAATTGCATTAGGACACAACCCAATCCTTGCCCACTGGCATCACTGTAGACTACATAAGTCTCATCAGGATCTGGGATAATCAATACTGGTGCTGTAGTCAACCTCTCCCTCAGTTTCTGAAAGCTCTCCTCACAGTCATCTCCCCATACAAAGGGTTGATTCTTCCTCGTAAGCTTTGTCAATGGTAGGGCAAGACGCGAGAAATCCCGTATAAATCTGCGGTAGTATCCCGCGACCAAGAAAACTACGGATCTCCGTCACGGTCTCGGCCGTTTCCAGCCCCGTAACCGCTTCCACCTTGCTTGGATCAACCGCAACTCCGCCGCTAGATATAACATGGCCCGAAATTTCACTTCCGGCGAGCCAAAATTCACATTTGCTCGCCTTAGCATAAAGTTGTTTTTCCCTGAGTATGCCTAACACCTTTCGCAGATGTTCTTCGTGCTCTTCTTTGTTCTTAGAATATATCAAAATGTCGTCGATAAACACCACCACAAATTGGTCTAGGTGTTGTCGGAAGATACGGTTCATGTAATCCATGAATACCGCAGTGCATTTGTCAATCCGAAGGGCATCACAAGGAATTCATAATGCCCATATCCGGTTCCAAAGTCGTCTTGGGAACATCGCCATCTTTAACTCGCAACCGATGGTATCCCGAACGCAAATCAATCTTGGAAAAGACAAGTGGAACCGATAACGATCCAAAAGATCATCAATCCGGGAAGTGGGTACTTGTTTTTTACGGTTACTTTGTTGAGCTCGCGTAATCGATGCGTAGTCGGAAACTTCCATCTTTCTTCTTTACAAAAAGTACCGGGGCTCCCCACGGTGAAACGCTAGGTCGAATGAACCCCTTCTTCAAAAGCTCTTCCAACCGCTTCTTCAACTCCCGCATCTCGTTAGGAGCCATTCGATACGGCGCCTTTGATATTGATCCGAACCAGGCATCAAATCAATGTTGAACTCCACTTCTCGGATAGGAGGTAACTCGGTGAGATCCTCCGGAAATACATCGAAAATTCATTCACCACGGGGATGTCCGGAGTGAAAGGTTAGCTTCGCTTTGTGAAAAGAATACCATGAAAGCATGACATCCTTGCTTCACGCACCGATCGCTTACGTAGCGGAGAGAAAGTTCGGCTCACTTCAACCTTGTCTCCGGCAAATGATATCTCCTTTTTGCCACGGTCGATCATCGCACCGTTGGCCGTTAACCGATTCAGCCCGAATATGACGTCAATGCCGTGAAGAGGTAGACGGATGAGATCCACTTTAGAAACTCGTCCATCCACGTTAGCGTACAATTCATACATGCATCGAGGCTAAAGACTTTACACCCAACGGTGTAGCTACAACAAGATCAAATGGTAATCTACGGGCATGCAATCCTAAACGACTTGCACAATCATAGGAAATAAACGAGTGACTAGCACCCGAGTCATACAATGCTTCCAATAGATTTCCATTGAGATAGATGGTACCTTGAACCATCGGGGACTTCTCGGCCTCTGTGTTTGTCAATGCAAAGATCCGGCCGGCGTTCCGAGGTCTCGCCTCGCGGTCCTCTCGGGGCAATCCGGCTAATGTGTCTGTGCTTCGACATCCGGCGAGACTTGTTTCCCATCACGGTTGGCTCCGGATGGTACTTTTTACATTTCGACACGTCGGGATCCCGTCTGTTTGAAACTATTTTGTTGGTAGGGCTTCTTGTTCCCGCTTCGGTTGTCATTCCAAGGCGTTTTCCTCTTCTGTGAGGAACCTCCGCGGTTTGATCCACCGCGATTTGCGTTGTTACCTTCCTGGCCTCGAGTCTTGCGCAGTTCCTTTAAGTTGCGCTCCGTCATTCTCGCAGGATTCTACCGCTTGGGCCATTCTTGAAATTCCGAGATACTAACCTTACCTTTATATCGTACTTCAATCCGGTTAATAGTCGGTTAGCCTTCCGGCTCTCATTCTTGTAGACTTTTAGGTATGATGAATACCTTGACGGGTTGGTAAACGGGCGAAGTAGTCGTCAAATGACTCTTGACTCCTTGCTTGATCTGCGGGAATTCTTCCTCTTTAATTACTGCGTTGATGGAGGAAAGTCTTGTTCGTTGAATTGTTCGAGGAACATTTCCCAAGTAACAGGACTGGGCAGGGTTGTGGAAACACTTTTCCACCACCTGTGGGCATCTCCCTCAAGCTGGTATATTGCTAGCTGGGCCATCCGATTTCCAGGGCACTCCATGACTTCAAAAATCTTCTCAAGACTCAAAAGCCAATCCTCAGCTAGCTCACTCTTTCCTCGGAAACCAGGTGGTTTCAATTTGCGGAACTGGTTTACCCAATTTTCCGTCGTTCTCTCTATTTGTTCATGCCTGGGTTGTGATTGGGATCTCTCAGACCCTTCAGGCTCTTCAAAATTTTCATCATCTTCATTGTCATCATACCCTTCGTCGTCATCATTGTTTTTATCTTCATTTTCTCGTTCATCCTCGCGTTGTCGTGCGTCTAATTGCCTTTGTGCCTCCTGGTCTTGTTGGTTTTGTCTTGCCGTAAGAGCATCAATCGAACTCTTTGTTCTTGCGAGTTCTACGCATTTCTTCAATTTCTTCACGTCCGGGTTGATTTGGTTCATCGTTTCGTTCATCCCGAGGTCGTCTCGCCTCTTCCCCTACCTCGGCCTCGACCACGGCCTCGGCCTCTTCCTCTTGGTGCACCAAAGACCTCTCAAGTTGGCCATGTTTTAAATTCTTTTTCCTTTAAACAATTATGAAAGAATATATAAATATTAAAAGTGACAAAACAATTTGCACACCAAACATATATTCACATATATTCATTCATAAAGTTTATACATATCGATCGATCTAATACTAATACAAGTCATACTTGTACAATCTCCTTATTCAAACGTATTTACAATATTCAAAGGTACTTGGAGATACAAACTAAACTCCCTAGTTTCTACAATCCATGACTTCCTTGTACCGACGTTCTTCCTCTACATGTAAAGGCGAACCAAGCTCTTCGGGTAGCGAAGGTGTATGCTAACACTTAAGATAGGTCCGTCATCTAATAGTTCATTACGATCCTTGCCCAAAAGCGGGTATAGGGAAAGAAGTACAATGTGGTCCTAACCCAATCTGCGGGTGAATGTCCCCTATTATTGGCTTGGTAGTTTGAGATTAGGGTTAAAAACACAAGATATTTTCCTTGGGTGGTGCTAGCGAGATCCGTAGCTTCAATGAGAAAGTTTTCCAACAAAACGACTAACGTGTCATTATCATTCAGGACATAGTAGAAATTTTCTGGTTCAGCTGCCTCATCTTCAAGAAGTTGAATGTCAGGGTAGTCAAAGTTATCATCAGCTGAGGAATGGGTAGGGCTTCCTGGATCAGCTTGGTCCTCAATCTCCAGGTCGTTCAGGTTGAGATTAGGAGAATCGGGTTCGAGTCCCTCGTAGCGGGGGTGATAGGAGGGTTCGGCTCACTGTAATAGTGACTAGGAGTTGTGGGGTCTGTACACTCGTGGTTTGGATCCAAAGGAAACTGTTCATAGTGATATGTACTCCAGGGTATAATAGGTTCAGCATGGTTTTCAATCTCAGGCTCATCCGGTTGTGCGTTGTAGGAATCTACCTCTTCTTTGATGGAATCTCCTTCCGTAGTCAGTGGGTATGGGGTATTTGAGGGTTCGGGTACTGACGGAGGAATGGATCTCCGGGCGGGACGCCTCCGTAATCCGTGATAATTGTAGAATGGCTCTAAGACGGGCTCTTCGTCCCGTTCATCTCTACACATTACACCAATGGCCTTATCAGTACTCATTTTCAAAAATGTGCTCATAATTAAAAGGCTTAAGAACCTAACTTCGTTATCTGAACAGAATGGCCAGGTAAGTGTCTACCATGGGGGCCTCACCGGATTAAAAGTGACTTATGGCACACCCACGTAGACTAGCCTTGCCTTCGGCACCAAACCGCCCGTGGTAACATAGTTAAATACTTGCGAGAATTTCATGCTCGATACCAAAAATGTAACATCCCATTTTGAAACGCATAATTTTTTTTTCCATCGAGTAGAGCAATAGAGCGAAAAGAGTGATCGTTCATAGCCAAAACATCAACCATTGTGTAATATTGTATAGATTACAATAGTCCTAAGGTTTAGAAATGAAATAGCGGAATGACGAATAACAATGAATAACGTAAAACTATAAGATAGAAATAGTCTTCACCGCACGTCTATTCCGGCACTTGCCTCGATCCCGAACCGTGGTCCTCCCGACCGAAGCTACAACCGAGATTCAATTCACCATATTGAATCTCGGGTAACGGTTAACCTCATACCCAAACAATACAATATACGAGACAATGATATTTCTAGAGCTAATACCACAAGTATATCATAAGCATACAAACGATGCATGATCATTATGCCGACAAACATAAGCACAAAGCAATATGTAAAGCCCCATAAGGTAAACAATAACACCGCACTATTCACCAAAGTGCCACGATAATTACTCGTGTCCTCGCGCTAGGAAAACAAAACGGTGTTACCAAAACTATAACCCGTATAACGTCATCGTATAACGGTCTACGAACATATCATTGACATATAAGTATTTAAGATGTACAAGATTAGTGTTACAAAGACGCGTCCGTACCTTCGTTGGCAACGTTAGGTACTACGGCGGAAGACGTACTTTCACGGAAGAACGTGAATCGCAAACGGTTCGTCGGGCAACAGAACGCGGCGAATCGAGATTCTGATATCCTATAAGAATAATATCACCTTTATTAGTGATTTGACACTATAATCGGCTTTTTAGGTAAAAATTACCATTTTGCCCTTCTACCCCTAATCGGCGGAATTTCACCAAAGACTTCGTTACTCTAGCAAATTTTCTTCCCGAAATTTTGCGTAACTTCGACGCAACTATGATTTTCGAAAATAATGACTAAAATAGCCCTCCCATATGATACCCAAATCATACTTGAAATTTAAAGGCTATTCTAACAAATTCTACCCTTAATTTTAAAAAGAACTCGCTAAAGTTCCAACTTTTCGGCGACTCGACCCCTACTATGTTTTTACCTCTTTAGGCATATTTTTCAATGCAATGAGGCCTAAAAACAAGCATAGGAATCTTATCACCTACTTCCTAAATCTAACTAACAATTCTACTAACTACCGAACTAAAGACTTAAAAGCTAAAGGCCAAAAGACTTACCCGTTGAAGAATTCTGCAGAGCTTTTCCCCGAGCTTATCTCTCTACTTTCTCTCTCAAGAAATTCGGTCAAGACAAGAAAGAAATGGTGTGAGGATTTCTCAAGGAGCATGCCTCCTATTTATAGACTTTGGTTAAGGCTTTGTTTGGAATTCCAAATTGTAAAGAACCCATTAATGCAACTTGAACACAAAGTCACAAACTCCACCTCACCCCCCTTTGGTCGACATCTTTGGGCTGTTTGGCAGCCAAGGATTGGCCAAGAAGTGATGACTCACCTCACTTTATGGCCAGTCCAGCCGTATTTCTCGATCGGTACCCGATTCGCGTAATTTCGGAGAAATCTCAAAATTCTAGATTTAGAACTTTGAAGACCTTCTCTTTCTCATCAATAATATCTATTATAACTTGAATTTTGACTTTAGACGGGGTTCCAACCGTCCCGCTTTGAAGTTTCTCGAAAAACGTGTCCGTACGCGTCCGGTGTCGAGAAATCGGTTCGGAATCATCAAGCTCTAGATAATAATTCACTGATTCCAAATGTATTTTTATAAATATAAACTCATCCCTAGATGTTGAGTTATAATTTATTTCCTTATTTTCCCAAAATGTGACTAGCAAAGATTTTCCCTATTTCGTCTTATTAGGACAATGTGCTACGGGTCTCGGAATTGACTTAGGAAGAGGTCACTTGAAGGTAAAAACTCACCGATCAATATTTTACCTTGACTTTGGAATTCCTATTCCTGGTTCCCTAGATAGGATCTGTTTCCTAAATATAAGATTACTATTCATGCTTTTTAATTATATTATATAATAATCAAAAATTTGCAAAATATCAAGATATCAAATTTTGCTTCTTATTCTCAAATTCTTTGGCCAATTTTCGGCAGCCTTCTTCTTTTTTTTTTTTTTGTAAATGTTTTTCAAGAATTAATTAATTACTTAATTCAATTTTTATTAAAAATTCTACAAAATTCCCTAATTGGTCCATTCTTGTATTTAGGTTTAAAAATACCTAAACTCAACTATTTTTCTCAAAACTTTCCAATTTAATTAGTAAATACATTTTATTAATATTCAACTAATTTCCACTAATTTTAGAGCTTCACATAATTATTAATTTGAAATTTCCTTTGCTTATGCTTAAGTAATTAGCTATTAATTACTTAATTACTCTTTTAACCATAGTTGGTATTTTTCTTAATTAGAATGCTTCATTACCTTCATATTCTTGTATTAACATTAGCATTTCCATGCCTCTTGCATTGTTTCATAATTACAAGGGTATTTTGGTCATTTTTTTACTTTATGAGCATCCTTTCTCATTTTCCCAAGTTTGTAATTTATTTAATTACTGTAATTAGAGATAATATACTCTCTTAATTCAACTGGTCATTTTTTGACTTTTAGGATTTTTCATGAATTTTCTAAGTTAATTACCCTTTGCGGGGCATTTTGGTCATTTTGGCACTTTGACCCTTAAACTCCCTAATTTCTTGCAGAAATTCTACCTAGAAAATAGACTATAATTACCCAAGAATGGAGATTGCAATTTCACTTATCGAAATATCCAACTTTTATTTATAATATTCCAGATAAATATCCGGGTATTACAGCTTGGGCTTCTGATTAAGAGTGCCATCAGTCTGAAGACGAAAAATCTGCTCTATCCTAAGAGACAATTGCTCATCAACCTTAGGCATCCATATAGAAGGAGCAAAATTGTCTTAAGGAAACAACGTACGTTGGACCCTGATTTCTTCAAAGTTCATTACCATATTTAACAATCTTGTGAGTTTGTTTATGGTTTTCATATTATACAGAACTATTGTATGTTTACCGTATATGCAATATTAGTTGTACAGATTCTTGTTATTTACAGTATATGCAATCTTAATTAGTAATACAGATTCTTGTTATTGTTCAATTCTACCTGTTTAGTATATTTTCCACAACAACAAAATATCAGCACTACAAGTTATTTTAATATTAACACTAAAAAAAAATGGGTCTAACGGGCCGGCCTTTTAAGCCCTTGGCCCTACAAGGCTGGCCCGACTTCATTTGGAGGCTCCATTTTATAAGCCTGGCTCTTGAAGGGTCATGGCTTAAACGAGCCGGCTCGACGGGCTTGGCCCGATTTGCTAGCTCTACTTGAGATTAGAGCTGGTAATATGGGTTGAAGCACGGGTTTGAGCTAACCCACCATGGGTTGGGACCGTATAGGTTTAGGCTGAAAAGAACATCATCAATATGGATCGACATTTAGCCAACCCAACCCTTAACTTCTGGGTTTGTAGGTTAGCTCGCCTAACCTATATTATTTTACTTTTTTAAAAAAAAAATTATACTGCGTTTTAAAAAAAAATTAAACTATATACTAATTTTTTTTCCCTACAAACCTAAACCATAAAAAAAGAAAAAATATATTACAAAATCATAAAGTGATAATAAAACATTGAATTCAAAGTTTCAAAACGTTATGAACTAAGCATTCATCATAAGTCCACACATTACAAAATAAACATAAATTTAAAAGCCATTGTTAACATTCAATACAGGGTTACAGAGTAGATTTGCCAATGAACTATTACCCGAGGAGCGTCTGGCACAAAAAAACAATTGAAGGGACCAAATTGGCCAACTAACTATTAAAAAGTGAAAAAAAAAAACAATTTTGAGCATTCGCCAACGAACTATTACCCCGTCACTGTCTTAGTGTCTCCGTCTTCCATTGATTGTCACAGTGTCGGCGACGTCGGCATCTCCAAAGCTTCCATTGTTGCTGGGTGTTTCACTCACCCTTTTGAATTCATCCAGCAGTCCACAGCTTTCCACCGGCACGCGCCTTACACCCTGGTTGCATCCCTCCGATGCCACAAACAACAACCGCCACTGCCACAGCGCCTGCTCGCATGGGTCTCATCTCTGTTGGTGTTTGTCTTATCCAACAAGAAGGCTTAACCGCTCTTTTCTCCAGCATTTCCGCCATCGTCCTACGCTAGTGCCTCATATTTTAACGTAGTAGTGATAGTTGTTTTTTTTAAATAGTTATTTGGTATTTTTTTTTTTCACTTTTTAATAGTTCGTTGGCCAATTTAGTCCCTTCAATTGTTTTTTGTGCCAGACGGTCTTCGAGTAATAGTTCGTTGGCAAATCTGCACCTTAACCCTTCAATACAATCAATACTTAGTTTATATTAATGGTGTAATACACTTAGAAAAGTCACAATTTTTTTTAAAAAATAAAATAAATAAAAACGGTACAACCTACTACACGGTAGTTTAACCCACCACAGGTTGGGCCCATAAGCTCTACTTGACATATGGTAGTGGTAGAGAAGAAGTAGAGATTTAGATAAGGGCAATTTGGTATTTGTAAATTTATATTTTGATATTTGGTCATTCTAAATAATAATAATTTTTAAAATCCTTCTTAATAAATATTATTTTTTAGTAGGTCTTTTATTTTAATTGTCTTTATATTTTTATATGCTTAAAAATAAAATGAAATAAATATATGGGTTAACAATAATGTTTTACTAAAGAGATGCCTCACATAATTAAATTTTGTTAAACTTTTTTAAAATAGGACAAATATTACAAACAAAAAAACGTTTACTACTTTACACATGTGGGCCCCGAAGTCAGATGCAATTTTCTCTCCCTTATCCATGCCATCGTCTCGCCTTTCCTATTGCTTTCTCTTTTCCTTTCTTCTCTCTCTCTCTCCTCTCGCCGCTTCTGTGAGTATGAGCGAAAGATCCAATGGAACAAAGAATTGATCTCCAATTAACAACTCATCCCAGGCATGCAATAATCTGTCATGATCGTATTCACTTTTGTTTCTAGAGAATTTTTTATATTAATTACAGAATTCCAATATCAAAAAAGTTTTCTTGTCGAAATGACTTTTCATGTTGTTAAAATAGTTTTTTCTTGTTATTAAAATTTCTCTATGAAAATATTTTTTCAAAATGGCTTTTCATGTTGTCAAAATAACTTTTCCTATTGCTAAAAATTTTCCAAGTTTCTAAAATTCTACACATTGGAGGAAAAAATCGAAATTTTTTTGACAACAGTAAAAGTTATTTTAACAATATGAAAAGTCATTTTGACAACAATATTTTCATATGGAAATTTTAACAACAGGAAAAACAATTTTATCAATATGAAAAGCTATTTTGACAATGAGACTTTTTGATAGGAGATTTGGGGTTGTGACTTTTTTGATATTTTTTTTCTTCCTTGGAACTTCACTAATATTTTCCCAAAAAAAATCTTAGTAGAGTAGCATTTTACATTTACTATAGGTAGATATCATTTTCCACCACGTTGAAAGGGAAGGAAATCCATATGTATACACACAAACAGATATACATATATATAGAGTTATTTATGCTTGTGTATATATATAAAAAAGAGTTAAGCGTATATGTCGTTATCATTGTGTGTGAATGGAAGAAAGTTGAGCTGAAGTTGTCGAAGAATTCAAGCAAGATAGCTTGTTCCTTATTCATCCATCCATCCATCTCTCTCTCTATATATACACATATACATATACATACACATATATACACATACTCACTTATATATCAATTATTCATATATATATATATATATGAATAATTGATATATAAGTGAGTATGTGTATGTATATGTATAGTTATGATGATAGAGCATTAATTGTATCAGTGTCACCATAGGTTTTGTGATGACAATTGCAACGAAAGGTTGGGCGAAGTTGTCACTACAACTTGGCAAACTTATCATCTTGACTTTATTAGTAATATATGTGTGTGTATTTTTGACACACATGTAATTAGTGGCGGAGCCACAGTGGGGCAAGTGATTGCATGTGTAGACGTTAATTTTGAGGGTTTTTTTTTTTGGTTTAATAAATGAAAAAAATGAAATTGTGTGACCTAAATCTCGATCTCGTCCAGTCGTCCCTCGTTTGCACTCTTCTTCATCCACCTCTATTCCTTCCTCTGACTTTGGCGACCTTCCTTTTCTATTATCGATGGTGACAGTGGCGCGAGACAGAGTTGCAGATTGAAAGAAGAGTGTCGCGATTTTGAACCAGATCGAGTGAGACCTTCGTTCTCCACCATTTCACCTTTGATCCACCGCGTTCGTACTAAAGTCGCCGACCGTCTTAGCCTTCCTCCTCCACTCAAGGTCCCTCTGCTTTTTTTTTTTTTTTTTTTCCCTTCTTTGTTTTGTGTTGTTTTGTGTGGGTGCAGGGGAATTATCATTTTGTTTTTCATCTCTTTGCTGTCAGCATTTTTTGGGGTGAGAATGATGCCTTGATTGTTGTTGGAATGAACAACTCTTCTTCCCCATTTTCCATTTTCGCTAAGGACGTTTATATGTGGGTAAATGCTTTATTTGAGATTACCTCTCTTTTGTCTTTTATTTCTGTCACTTTTGGTGGTGTTTATGAGATTGAATTTTCTTTCTTTCTTCTTTTTCTTGTGACGGTGTGTCTGAACTCTAAGGCAGGGGATTCTTAAGAGTATGGGTTAATTGAATATAGAAGGAAAAGAAACTAATGTAGATAAGCATCATTTTGTTAATGCTATAAATGGAGTGGGTTTTGTTTTATTGTGATTACATACTAATTCCAATATTCCATCATGGTCTGAAGTCTAAAGAGTTGTTTTTGCTTAATTTCATTTTGATAATCCTTTGGGCTTGATCAAAATCCCCCCTGTTTTATTGTGATTACATACTAATTCCAGTATTTTACTTGCTTTGTTGGGTTGTGTAGTTTGAATAAAGAGCCTTTTGTATTATCTATTATTCATTACATCCTTTAAACCTTACTGGCGAAGCAAACCTCTTGGAAGGTGTTGCCTCTGTCAAGGGAGTTAAAGGATTCAACCCAAAAGCTGTAAAACAGAGATTCTTTGAAATTTATTTAGATAAGGTACATAATCTATTCTTGATAATTCTTTTGATTTCTTTTGCTTTGAACTTTGCCTAAATTATATTGAACGTTGAATGTTGAATGTGCCCTTAGTGAGGTATACAAATAGAATGTGCCTTTTTTATTCCTTGTTTCAACTTTTTTACTGTTTTATTTCCAAAAAATGTCAAAGATACAATCTTATTTCAAACGTCAAATAAAAACCCACAAATATAGAACCCGAATCTCAAAGTGAGTAAAACTCAAATAGTATTTCAGTTCCAACTGTCCAAAAATCCTATCAACCACCACAAGCATCTCAATTTCAAAGTTTTCAATCACCAACTCAAGCAAAAGTTAATATGGAAAATCTTGAAGTAGATTCAGGAAAAAGACCTTCAATTTATTCAATGACATCAAATCCTATAGAAAGAGAGGATATTCGGAGAGCTTATTTGCACAAGGGGCCAACTCAACCAATTCTTAAACCATTCCCTCAAACGAAAATGTATGGAAAAATGCGTAGATTCAATCCTAAGTGGTATAAAGAATTTTGTTCTTGGTTGGAGTCTAGTGTATCAAAAGCTGCATGTTTTTGCTTGTATTATGTTCTACTTGTTATGGAGGTTGGAGATAGTGGTTCGATGCAGGAAACATTTGTCGGTGTGGGGTTCAAAAATTGGCAAAAGCAGCAATAATGCTTGGACAAGTCTTGTTGTTTCATGATCTTGATCTGATGCTGCCCAAGTACTTCGACTTCAACTTGCTTCTTGATCGATAACTTGAAGCCATTATTAGTTTTCCAATTTCTTCTCATGCTTCTTACTTGCAATATAAAAATTAACCACTCTTCTCATTATCTCCTAAGAATGAATGTCTTCAAAAACTGACTTAGGAATTGCTTCTTAAGTGCCTAATACCTTTCTGAAACCAGGATCTTCGTACTGTTCGGCGAATGTGACGCTCGTGTCTCTCCAAGAGCTCATCAACCACATGCATTTGAGATAGCAAGGGTCTTGAAAATGTAAGACATAATCAGTGTTCTCTATCTTAGAGATTATCATACAAGAACACAACTCTAAAGGATCTTAGGATATCATGCTTTCACTTTATATAGAATTAAACATACTAACCTTTATCCATAATTGCGGAAGATCTTTAGTTATGGAAAACTTTCTCAGAGTCTTGACCTTCTTTCTTCTTGTATCTTCTTATGATAGGGATGGAATACAACTTTCACGGTTAACTCTAAAGGCCTCTTATGCTCTCTCTATATTACTTTTTTCTAAACGTATATGCCCTTTCACTTTATGAGAACTGTACCTATCAATAGTCATCTCTTTATGACTTATAATAACTCCCATACCAATATTATATTTTTGCCCTTTTCTTATTAAATCAAAATAACACTTATTTATACATGAGACACATAAATATTTTACATTATACATTCTCCCACTTGGATCATGTCACAAAGTGTCCCTTCATGATTTAATAAAAATCATCATAATGCGCGCACATAAGGCTAAGGGTTCTATACATTGGCCTCATCATATGTCATAATCAGAAATAAAACTAATATGAGTCATGGCGGTTATATGCTATCAAATCAGCATATTTCCTTCCATGTACCACTATATTAGTTCTTTTTCCTAACATGATACTTTAATGGAAGTAAACATAATGTCCCACAACAATATTATAATGTCTTCATTAGGGACAAATCTTGTTTTTCAAAATAATCATTTATGCATGCATGCAAACAATTTTTTTTTGAAAAAACAAGGTGACTTTCATAAACTAATGCATCATTTAATTTAAAGTGTCAATAGTCAATAATTACAATAATGATCAATCATTCATTAGCTGACATAATTCCCATACTATACAAAGGACCAGTAAACACCTCTGGCGGTAATCCCTTCGTCAAGGGATCGTCTATCATAAGATCGGCGCTAACATGTTCTATAGAGACTCTATGTTTCTAAACCTCTTCTTTAACGACAAAGTATTTCAATTCCATATGCTTAGCACCCTTTGAATACTTGTCATTTTTAGAAAAGAAGACTGCTACAGAATTATCACAATAAATTTTCAGCGGCCTTTTAATACTATCGATCAATCCAAGCCCTGAAATACAATTCCGTAGCCATTTAGCCTGAATCATGGTCTCAAATCATGCCACAAATTTAACTTCCATAGTTGATGTAGCAATTACTGATTGCTTCACACTTTTCCATGATATGGCTCCTCCAACTAAAAGATATAGGTAACCACAAGTGGATTTTCTTGTATCCACACATCCTGCAAAATTTGAATCTATGTACCCAAACACTTCAAGGTTGCTAGACCTCCTATAAGTAAGCATGTGACCTTTAGTTCCTTGCAAATATCTCAGAACCTTCTTTGTAGCTTTCCAATGACCCATACCAGGATTACTCTGGTATCTCCCCAACATTCCAACTGCAAAGCTAATATCTGGTCGTGTACAAGTCTGAGCATGCATTAAGCTCCCAACTAGTGATGCATACGGAATTGCTTCCATTTCTTTTCATTCCAATTCATTTTTAGTACATTGCATGAGACTAAACTTATCTCCTTTCTGAATTAGTACTGGAGATGATGAACAATTTTCCATTCTGAATCTCTCCAAAACTTTATTAATATATGCTTTTTGAGACAAGCTCAACAATCCTTTTGATCTACCACGGAATATTTCTATCCCAATCACATAAGCTGTGTCACTCATATCATTCATTTCAAAGCTACTAGAGAGAAACTTCTTAGTCTCATTTAAAAGACCAAGATTATTAATTGCAAGCAAGATATCATCAATATACAGAACAAATAATATAAACTTGCTCCCACTGACCTTCAGATATATACATTGATCAACAATGTTTTCTTTAAATCCAAAGGAAACAATAGTATCATTGAACTTAAGGTACCATTGTATTGAAGCTTGTTTAAGTCCATATATTGATTTCTTTAATTTGCACACCATGTGCTCCTTTTGATGAGGACATAGGAGGCGGCATGACCAAGGCAACAAACTTGGAGGACATACAAGGTCTTGGGGGCCCAATGACAAGAACAAAAGCTAAAAAGGCTAAAGAGGCTCTAAATCTCTTGGTGACCACTTTACTTGAGACAAGCCCAAGTCTAAAGGAAGAAGAGACCGAAATGATACACTTAATTCAGATTGAAGACCTTGAAGAATAAGCCTCAATGGATATGCATGAAGGCTTCATTTTACTTGGCCCAAATTCTGCACTTAGTTTTATTTTTCTTACATTTAGTTAAAATTTTGTAATAAGGCTTATTGGGCTGTCTTATTTTCCTTTGTGTGTAAGCATATTTAGGTTAAACTCAATATGGATGTTGTCCACTATATAAGGGAACACCATAGCTTATTTGGGGGACGGCAGAATTCAAAGTTAACCTTTTTGGTGAGAGACAAGCTTCTCTAGGATTCTTTTGAGAATCTCTGAACTTATCAAGGGCATCAATCCTTGTGGTGTTCTTGGGCTTATCAATTCTTCATAATTGTGGCGCCTACCTATAATCCATAAACTTCAATTTTCGTTCTATATTTCTTGGTTTCGTATCTCCAGATTCCCTTATCCTTTTTCGGTGATTCTTGAGCCAAAATCGTGTTTCAGAAAGCCATCTTTCACCTTGTTTTGGAATCACTCAAATCTGGGGTCTATAGCGTGAGATACGTTCTGTTCTTATCAGGATGTGTTGGAGGCTGAATTTTTGGTGCGAAATTCCATTCCTAGTTGATCCAATCATCCTTTTCTTTCGGGAATCATATCATTTGGTATCAGAGCTCAGTTCTAGGATTGGAATTGGGTTATCTTTTCTCCATTGTTTACATGCAATCTGGTCACACATTTGGTAACCCTAGTCCCTAAAATTTGTGTTTTTGATTTTGAATTGTGCAATTATGTTTTAGCCGTTGTTGTTTGTTCCTAATTTGTTCTTTCAATCTTCTGGTTGTTGTTTCTTTCAATTTCTTGTTCAGTTCACATATTTCTGCACTTGGTTCTTGGTGTTCATCCCTTGTTCATCATTGTTCTTGAATTTTAATCCTTTCAATTCATGTTTCTTGAGTAGTATGTTGTTAGAGTGATAAGTAATAGCTCAGCTTGTGGAGAATTCTATCTAATTTAGTTCTGAATTAGTACAATTTCAAAGTTTGATTCCAAAATCACAAATTCCTTTTGTTGAAGAATCAGGTGTTATATAAAAAGAAACGAAAAAAATACTATACAGCACCTTGCTATTCAATTACACACACTACTATTTGTGAATCAAGTCCAAAGTGTCTTCCTTGAATAATTCCTCCAAATTGTTTTGGTTTTTCTTTGTCTTGTCTTCTTTGATATCTTTTCCAATTTGTATTGTGAGTCACCACCAATTCTTGAGGTTGGGATTGTACTCTTGAGTGTTCTTGGAGATTCTGTTAAGAACTTAAAGAGAGCTATTGAGTGGTAAAAGGCAAGAGAGCACACTACACAAAAGCCTTATAGAGAGCAACAAACATTAGTGATACATTTTTAAGAGTGTAAACATGTGAGCAAGTGGTGAGGTCCTATTACTTTTATTCTTGTTCTTTTCCTTGAATTATGGCAGGTGCAGGTGGTGAAGGTATTCCTCCTCTTATAGGAGATAATAGATTGCTAATTGAAGCCATTACAACTCAAATGCAAAGGATGATGAGGGAACACACAGAGGAGTTATATTAGAGAATAGAAAATCAAGGGAATCATGATGAAGATAGACAGAGAGGGAGGGATGAAAGAAGGAGAAGAAGAGATAATGAGAATGATGCTAGAGAGGATAGAATTAAAGGAGTGAAGCTTAATATACCATCTTTTAAAGGAAAAAGTGATTTGGAGGCCTATTTAGAGTGGGAAATGAAGATTGAGCACTTATTTGCATGTCACAATTATGCGAAGAGAAGAAAATGAAGGTGGCGGCCATGGAGTTTAGTGATTATGCTCTCATTTGGTGGGACCAAATGCAAAGGGAGAGGGTGAGATATGAAGAACCATTGGTGGATAGTTGGGTGGAGATGAAAAGGCTAATGAGAAGAAGATTTGTTCTTTCCCATTATCATCGAGACCTTCACAATAAACTTCAAAGGCTCACACAAGGTAACAAGAGTGTAGATGAGTATTATAAAGAGATGGATGTGTCCTTGATTAGAGCAAATATTAGTGAAGAACGGGAGGCTCTTTTGCGAGATTTGCCGTCATCTCACAAAATAACCAGATTAGAAAAGATTTGCGGTATAATGTAACCTGGGTCGTTTCTCTCAAGGAATTTGCGGTGGGTTTAAATCAAGAACAAGACAAAAACGAACAACAATAAAATTGGGGGTTTTTGATTTGGAACAGATTAAAACGAAATTAAACCGAAACAGATCTGAAATATGCGAAAGCAGATAAAAACGAGATTGCAAAGATTAAAACGATCAACCCAACGTTTAGATTCCGAAACTTCCTTCATTGAACGAAATATAAACGAACTCGCGTTTGGCTCTAGACGAACCGAAATCTCTCGTTCGTCAGTAAATCCCTCAACTAGACGATCGTCTAGAATCTGTCCGAACAAGCATGGCGTCTCACCGTGCAATCGCACAAAGCAACACTCTAACCTAGTTCGAACTCGAGTCCTTGGGATGAACCAAACCGAATATTAAATCTAATATTCGAACTATTTCAGAAATCGGATCCGATAAGATGAAAAAGAAACGAGTAAAGTTACCGATTAAGTACGAGTTCTCCGGATGAATCATGGAATCCTCAACGTTGGGTTAACCACAGAAGGTTTAGCCGAACATGGCTGGGAAAATCGAAGAACAGACGAAGAACACGAAGAACACGAAGAACATTTCAGAGAATCTGAAAAACTCTATTTTGATCCACTAAACAGAATAAAAACGTGAATCCATGTGTTTGTGGCTGCTGCCTTACTTAACCTAAGATGAAAAACGAAATGGGGCTCCAATCAATAATCCAGGCCCAAAACAAAATAATACGAATGGGCTTTAGTCACAAATTCGAGCCCAAATAAAACATCTGACTTTGGCTTCAAAATTGACCGTCTTCTTGTCCAAATTTGCCCTTCATGTCTTCATAACAATTGTAGATCTCTGAATCATCTGAAATATGAAACAAAAATGAGGCAAATCCGATGTCTGGTTCAAGAGTTATGGTAAGATTAGTGAAGCAATGTAAAACTGGAATTTTATTAATAAAAATGGCTAAAATATAATCAAAGGCCCAAAGCCCAAATAAGTATAAAAGCCATTATTTATTAACTAAAAAGTCCTAAATTATTAATCAAGAGATAAAAAGAAGTGTATAAAATATTCAATTATCAAATTCCCCCACACTTATCTTTTTGCACTCCTGAGCAAAATTCAAAGAAAAAGACGTAAAGGAGAAACTCTTCTTTTCTACAAATTGCTAACAATGCATAAATTGAACAAGGGACACAGAATTTCATTAGAACCAATCAATCAAGATCCAAAATCCCTTCATCTCAAATTACAATTCCTGGTAATCTCAATCAATGATGCTAATCACAAATGATGGTCTCTCAAATGATGCGCTCAATCAATCAATCTCTCAAGTGTTTAAGGTAAATAAGTGTATCGCTCAAATTCTACTCAAGAAAATTGTTCTACCATAAGCTTGCTCAATTTCTACGTCTCCACTACTCATAACACATGCATGCACAAATCAAGAGAGCTTATTATTAAAGGTTGTAATGGGGTTAGGGTGAAGGTAGGTAATAGTATGGAATGAGAGGCTAAGCACCCAAGAAATTAAAAAGAGCATTGATTAAAATCACAATGAAAGACTTTTATTTTACTCTCTTTTTTTTTTCTGCTTCTCTTTTCTTTTTTTTTTTTTTTGTTTTTTTTTTTTTGTTTTTGTTTTTTTGTTTTTTTTTTTTTTTTTTTTTTTTTGAAACTATATACAAAATCACAATGACAAAACCAAACATCTCCCCACACTTAAACCGTTGCACTCCCGAGCAACCCCCACACTTAAACACAAAACCAAGGTGAAACCAATGCTCAATAAATCTCCAAGGTGCGGAATAAAATGGTTTTACGCTTAGGCTTGTAATGTGGCTTAGAAAAGAATGAGTCGAAAAGGCACAAATGGGCTAGCAAAGGAAACATAATGCAAGGGAAAGCTATTTGGCCAAAGTGGGAAAATAAAAGAAAGAAAACAAGCTTCTATCATATTTATGCATGTAAGTGAAAAATGTAGTTTCAACAAGAAAAGGAGCAAGTTCTAGAGAACACAAATCAGGAGCAGATGCACACATGAAAGAGAGAATGGGAAAAGATGAATTCCATTCAAGCAGGCCCAAAACCTCACAAGGTCAATACCAACTTAGGCAATCAACAACATCAAATCAACTACCAAGATATGTAATCGAAGAGTCAAGAATCACAGACCAAACAGAATGATCCATTAAAACCAAAATGTCCTAGTTCATAATATATAGCAATCATAGAAAGATAGACCGTATTTATTTTCGAAAAGCAAAGTGCAAATATGAAAACAAATAAAAGAGAAAGAGGGGGAGAAAGAAGAATACTCCCCAAGGATTTAAGGAGGATAAGTGGCATCAATGAGGATAATCTCTCGCTTCCTCAGTTCGTTGGGATCCCTCATGGAATTGCTTGAGGCGATGCCCATTGACCTTAAAGGTTCTCCTGTGGGTGGATCACATAGCTCAACAAAGCACCAAATGGAAAAATGTTAGTGATCTCAAAAGGGCCATCCCATTTAGATCGAAGCTTACTGTGCATAAACTTCGGACGGGAGTTAAACGGAAGAACTTTCGGCCCACATAAAATTCTTTCCTCGGAATATGCTTATCATGGAATGCCTTAGTCTTTTCCTTGTACAAACGCGAACTCTCATAGGCATCCAATCTAAGTTCATCCAACTCTTGCAACCGCAGCTTCCGTTCCATGCCGACTTAGCCAAATCCATGTTACATCGCTTAATGGCCCAATAGGCTTGATGTTCCAACTCAACCGGAAGATGACATGCCTTACCAAAGACAATCCGATAAGGAGACATCCCAATCGGAGTCTTGTAGGCGGTGCGATATGCCCACAAAGCATCCTCTAATCGCTTACTCCAATCTTTCCGGGTAGAGTTAACGGTCTTACGAAGGATTTGCTTAATCTCTCTATTTGAGACTTCAGCTTGACCATTGGTCCGAGGATGGTATCTTGTGGAGACCTTGTGAAGCACTCCATACTTGCGTAACAAGGCACCCATGCTTCGGTTGCAAAAATGGGAACCCCGGTCACCGATAATAGCTCTAGGAATGCCAAACCCGAGAAAATGTTAGACCTAACAAAATCCACCACCAGAAGAATCATTAGTCCGAGTGGCTTTCGCCTCAACCCATTTTGAGACATAATCAACAGCTAGCGGGATGTAAGTATAACCATATGAAGCGGGAAATGGACCCATAAAATCAATACCCCAAACATCAAAGATCTCACAAAACAATATAGGGTTTTGGGGCATCTCATGCCTACGAGAAATACTCCCCGCTCTCGACGGTTATCACATGACTTACAAAACAAATGGGAATCATGAAACAAGGAAGGCCAAAACAATCCACAATCTAACACTTTCCTAGCAGTTCTTTGGGGTCCAAAGTGACCACCACGGCGAAGCATGAGCAAAATGCAATATAGAGTGAAACTCATGATCGAGGCACACATCTCCTAACTACTTGGTCACTACAAAATTTCCACGAGATAAGGGTCATCCCAAACATAGTATTTAGACTCACTCTTTAATTTGAAGGTTTGGGCCCTAGTAGAATCTTCGAGCAAAACACCGCCTACCAAGTAGTTAACCAGATCAGCATACCATGGAAGCTTACCTTGTAGCCGCAGAAAGCCGCTCATCGGGAAAATCATCCCGAATAGAAGAGGGGTGAGAGGAAGAATGGGTGATACGACTCAAGTGGTCGGCTACCCGTTTTGTGCTCCGCTTACGTCTCGAATCTCAACATCAAACTCTTGGAGCAATAGCATCCACCGGATGAGTCGTGGCTTAGCATCCGCCTTTTTCAAAAGAAATTTCGAGCGGCATGGTCGAGAAAACAATTACTCTACTAGCTAGCAGATATGACCTAAACTTATCAAAGGCAAATACAATAGCCAACAACTCCTTCTCGTAGTGGTATAATTAGATAGGCGGGATCCAAAGTCTTGGAGGCATATGCAATCACATGAGATGCCCTATCGACCCGTTGTGCCAAGATAGCACCAACCGCATAGTTGGAAGCATCACACATCGGCTCAAAGGGAATGCACCAATCGGGGCTGGATCATCTGGGTTGTAGTCGCAACGCTTCAAATGATCGAAGGCCGCCTTGCAAGCATCATCAAATACAAAGTCGGTGTCCTTATGCGAAGGTTGGACAAGGGTCGGGCGTCTTATCGAAATCCGAATGAAACGCCGATAGAAACCTCGCATGACCAAGAAAAGAACGAACTTCCCGCACGAGATGCGGGGTAAGGCAAAGCAAGAATCACATCTATCTTAGCGGGGTCTACCTCAATCCCTTTCCTAGACACTATGTGTCCCAAGACTATACCGACTCAACCATAAAGTGACACTTTTCATAATTCAAGCACAAGATTAGACTCAATGCACCTATGCAAAACTCTAGATAGATTAGCTAAGCATGCATCAAAATCAGACCCATATACGGTGAAATCATCCATAAAGACCTCCATGCGGTCCTCTAGAAACTCGAGAAAATACTCACCATACAACGCCGAAAAGTACCGGGTGCGTTGCGAGAGGCCAAAAGGCATCCTTCGGTAGGCATATGTTCCAAAGGGGCATGTGAAGGTCGTCTTCTCCCGATCCTCGGGAGCAATATGGATCCGGAAGTATCCGAGTAGCCATCCGGGGAAGCGTAATGAGACTTGCCGGACAATCGCTCTAACATCCGATCAATGAAAGGTAAAGGGTAATGATCCTTGCGAGTGGCTTGGTTGAGTCTCCTATAGTCAATGCAAACTCTCCAACTATTCCCGAACTCGAGTAGGAATGAGCTCATTCTTCGATTGGCCACCACGGTGACACCCGACTTCTTGGGAACCACCGGACTAGGGCTAACCCACGGCTATCGAAATGGGATAGATGATACCGGCTTGCGAAGCTTAGTGACCTCCTTCTTCACCACATCCGGGATAAGGGGATTAAGGCGTCTCTGGGGTTGCCTCACCGGCTTAGAGTCCTCTTCCAACAGAATTCGATGCATGCACATGGAAGGGCTGATGCCAACTATATCAGCTAATGTCCACCCAATGGCTTTCTTGTTCACCCTCAATAAGCTTAGCAGCTTCTCTTCTTGATCAGGCATAAGGTTATTTGCCACAATGACTGGCAACTGTTCATCCACCTCCAGAAATGCATATTTCAAGTGATCTGGAAGTGATTTCAACTCAAGTTTGGGTGGTTGCTCGGTAGATGGGAGAAGCTTGGGTGGTTGTTGCAACAACTCGATGTCATCACACGGAAATGCCGAAACCACATTCAAAGAAGCGAGAAGAACTATGTCTACACAGCTCAATGTTAACATCAGAATTCAGCTCATCAAAATCAGAGTTAAGTTCATCAAAATCAAAATTAGGATGCACATCAGGATCAGGATGAAGCTCAAACTCAGAATCAATATCAGAATTCACAAGTAATGCAGAATCAATACCCAGCAAGTCAGAATCACCAAATAATGCAGCATTAACCAAATGAGTACAAACAGAGCACCATTCATTATCAACACATGCACAAATGGCAGAATCACTCTCGGATGAAAAATCGGGATAATCAAGACACCAATCAAGCAAGAACATCATCCACAAGATCATCAATCACATCAATACGAGAAAATAGAATGCTCTTCCCTAGGATGTCTCATGGCATCAAAGATATTAAAATTTACGAAATATCACCAAACTCCATGGAAAGAGTACCGAATACACATCTATCTTCGTCCTAGTTGTTTTCATGAAAGGTCTCCCTAGAATGATTGGTGACCTACTACTAGAAGACTCATCCCGCATATCTAAGATGTAAAAATCAGCGGGAATATCAATTCATTAACTTTGACTAATACATCTTCAACTAAACCGAAGGATGGGCATTACTCCTATTAGCTAATTGAACAATAACACCAGTTGGACGCAAGGGACCAAGACCAAGAGATCTATAAATAGATGCGGGCATGACATTTATAGAAGCACCTAAATCTAGCATGCAATCATCAAATTTATAATTACCAATAAGGCAAGGGATAGAAAACGTCCCTGGATCTTTGCACTTGCGAGGCATGGTATTTGGATGAGTCGATACATTCGGTTGAAACTCACTCGTTCATTTCCTTCGCCGCCTCTTGTTGGTACACAACTCTTTCGGAAACTTGGCGTATTTTGGAATTTGTTTGACGCATCTAAGAGAGGAATGTTGATCTCTACTCTTCTGAACGTCTCAAGTATATCCTTCTCTTGTGCTTTTTCTGCCAACTTCTTGGTTTTAACTGCTCTCTGAGGGAAAGGAAGAGGAATGAGAATGTCTTCCTCTTCACCTTGCTGGATTGCCTTTTTATTTTTAGAGTCAATCTTCACATTTTCTGACTCTCTCTTTGATGTGGAAGTCACATCTACAGCTGGTTTAGGTTCCTCCAATTGCATGCCAGATCGAAGGGAGATAGCACTCACATTCCCTTTAGGATTAGGAATTGTTTGTGAAGGGAGAGTGTTGGATCCCTGAGGTTGAAGCTGGTTCAATGATGTTGCCAACTGCCCAATTTGTGTTTGCAAAGTCTCGAATGGAAGTGTCGGTTTACGTTGAAGCGCATATTGGTCGTGACAAATTGCTTCATAATATCCTCTAGTGAAGAACCACTACTACCGGTACTAGCTCTTTGTTGCGCGCTTTGTGGAGGTGCACATATGGCTGGTCGAGGAGGTGGTGCTGGCAAAGGAGGTGCAGAGTGTTGTTGGAAATTTTGTGGCATGTACTGTCTCTGCTGGTAATTCCCAGAATTCTGCCGATATTGGTTACTCTGGTTTTGATTCTGATTCTGGTTCCAATGGAAATTGGGGTGATTTCTCCAACCAGGATTGTAGGTATTGGAGAAGGCATTATTCCGTGGTATTGTGGCTTTCCGGAAAAACACCCCGCTGCATTCTACCGACCGGGTCTTGAGAAGTAGGATCATGCAAGGTAGGACAAGAGTCGGTAGAATGATAAGGGTCGAACAAAACCCGGGGAGTACCCAATCGAGGAGGGAAGATTGTCGTCATGGGTCACCGCAACCGCCTCACAAGGGAAGTCGATCATCAAGTCTATTCTCCAATCTCTCGAGAATCGTCGGACCGGGGTGTTTGAATATGGTAAACGGGAGTACCATTGGCCCTGGTGCCAAATTGCCGAGAATTAGCGACCATAGTAGATATCAGCTCTCGGGCATCTTCAGGTGTCTTGCTATCTAAGGCCCCACCACTGGACGCATCCACGAAACTCTTATCCATCGGTAACAAACCAGAATAGAAATATGTAATCAGGAGTTGGTCTGAAATCTGGTGGTGTGGACAGCTTGCACACAATCGCTTGAATCTCTCCCAATACTCATACATTGTCTCCCCATTGATTTGTTTAACACTAGTGATCTCCTTCTGAATAGCAATGGCTTTTGAGGAAGGAAAGAACCTCACTAGGAATAACTTCTCGCATATCATTCCAACTCCCAACAGATGTGGGTTGCAAATTGTATAGCCAATCCTTAGCCACGCCATCTAGGGAAAATGGAAAAGCTCTCGCTTAATGTGGTCCTCATCAATTGCTTGAGGTTTCATCGTGCCGCATACCACATGGAACTCCTTGAGATGCACTGTGAGGACATTCACCTGCAAGACCATGAAACTTGGGCAACAAATGGATAAGACCAGATTTTAATTCAAAGTTAGCAGCAAGTTCAGGATATTGAATACACAAATTCTGATTACCCACATCAGGGGTAGCTAATTCTTTCAAAGTGGGACGAGCTACTTGCTCTTCTGCCATAATTTCTGAGTTAGCAAAATTGCTACTAGAATCAGTGAAAACAACAAGACTAGCAGAAGTACTATCAGAGTCAAGATCAACAGAATGGACACAATCAGACTCAAGTTCAATGTCAAATTCAGTATCAATCCCACGACTTAGCCTAACAACTCTTCTAGCAGTAAGAATTGTTCTTTCTATTTCAGGATCAAATGGCAACAAGTCTTCTGGATTAATAGTACTCCTAGTACTCATGCAGCATGAACACAAGGCAGAATTTGCAGAAAATCAGAATTACGAAAATACCACCAGAAAGTCAGAATTACGAAAATGCCACTAAAGGATTTTTTTTTTTTTTTTTGGACGTAACGGGTATTTCAGATTTGTATGACTTACTCCGATCGGGCTGATTTTTGGTGAGCTGAAGGAAAACCCTATTTTAAGACAATCACAGTACACTGTGGGTCCTCGGATTTAAGCCAAATTCCATCGTTTAAACCACTTTTTTCAATTTTTTTGGTTTACACTAATCTATTGAAACTTAAAACAGCAAAAACATGGTCTAAACGTTAGAATTTGGGTAAAATAGGTGAGACCTCACTTCCTAAAAGGAAGTGACTCTTGCTTAGAATGCCCAATTCCTTCTGAATAAGACCTAGGTTGAGTGATCTGGGTCATAAAAAGTTTCTGTCCGTCACCCGAACCACGAAAAAAAAAAAAAAAAAAAAACTACTGTTACTTAACGAAACCGATGCAAATTCCCTGGCAGCGGCACCATATTTTGACAGAGATTTGCCGTCATCTCACAAAATAACCAGATTAGAAAAGATTTGCAGTATAATGTAACCGGGTCGTTTCTCTCAAGGAATTTGCAGTGGGTTTAAATCAGCAACAGCAAAACAGAACAACAATAAAATTGGGGGTTTTTTGATTTGGAACAGATTAAAACGAAATTAAACTGAAACAGATCTGAAATATGCAGAAACAGATAAAAACGAGATTGCAAAGATTAAAACGATCAACCCAACGTTTAGATTCCAGAAACTTCCTTCATTGAACGAAATATAAACGAACTCGCGTTTGGCTCTAGACGAACCGAAATCTCTGCGTTCGTCCAGAAATCCCTCAACTAGACGATCGTCTAGAATCTGTCCGAACAGTGGCGTCTCACTGTGCAATCGCACAGCAACACTCTAACCTAGTTCGAACTCAGTCCTTGGGATGAACCAAACCGAATATTAAATCTAATATTCGAACTATTTTAAATCGGATCCGATAAGATGAAAACGAAACGAGTAAAGTTACCGATTAAGTACGAGTTCTCCGGATGAATCATGGAATCCTCAACGTTGGGTTAACCACGAAGGTTTAGCCGAACATGGTGGGAAAATCGAAGAACAGACGAAGAACACGAAGAACACGAAGAACACGAAGAACATTTCAGAGAATCTGAAAAACTCTATTTTGATCCACTAAACAGAATAAAAACGTGAATCCATGTGTTTGTGGCTGCTGCCTTACTTAACCTAAGATGAAAAACGAAATGGGGCTCCAATCAATAATCCAGGCCCAAAACAGAAAATAATACAGAATGGGCTTTAGTCACAAATTCGAGCCCAAATAAAACATCTGACTTTGGCTTCAAAATTGACCGTCTTCTTGTCCAAATTTGCCCTTCATGTCTTCATAACAATTGTAGATCTCTGAATCATCTGAAATATGAAACAAAAATGAGGCAAATCCGATGTCTGGTTCAAGAGTTATGGTAAGATTAGTGAAGCAATGTAAAACTGGAATTTTATTAATAAAAATGGCTAAAATATAATCAAAGGCCCAAAGCCCAAATAAGTATAAAAGCCATTATTTATTAACTAAAAAGTCCTAAATTATTAATCAAGAGATAAAAAGAAGTGTATAAAATATTCAATTATCAGCTACTATGGCACGTTTCTTGCATGGGCTGAATAGTGATATAAGGGATGTTGTGGAGTTGCAAAACTATGTGGAGTTGGAGGATTTAGTGCAACAAGCTAGTAAGGTACAACAACAACTCAAGAGAAAGGGTGTCATGAGGAAAAAATCTTCAAATTTTAATTCTTCAAGCTGGAAGGATAGTAATAAGAAAGAGGGAGGTACTTCATCAAGAAATCCCACTACTACACCTCAAAGGACTCAAACTAAATCCAATGAGATCCCTAAAAAGACAAGGAGTAGTGAAATAAAATGCTTCAAGTGTTTGGGGAGAGGTCATATAGCTTCAGAATGTCCAACTAAGAAGACTATGTTACTTAAAGAGGATGGAGAGCTTACTAGTGAGTCTTCTTCGATTTCGCCTCACATGATGATGAAGATGAGTATATTGAAGAAATAATTCCAGAAGGAGATTTGTTTATGGTAAGAAGGATGTTGGGTAGCCAAGCAAAAGACATGGATGATAGTCAAAGAGAGAACATCTTTCATACTAGATGCCTTATCCAAGGAAAGGTATGTTCTTTAATTATTGATGGAGGAGTTGTACCAATGTTGCAAGTGCTAGAATGGTGTCTAAATTGGGCATGGAAACCAAACCTCACCCGCTGCCATACAAGCTTCAATGGCTTAGTGAAGATGGTGAAGTGACCGTAAGCAAACAAGTGGAGGTGAGCTTCTCCGTAGGAAAGTATGATGATACAGTTTTATGTGATGTGGTACCAATGGAGGCTTGTCATTTGCTTCTTGGGAGACCTTGGTAATATGATAAGAAAGTTATGCATGATGGTTACACCAACAAGTTCTCTTTTGTACATAAAGAACGCAAGACTATTCTTGCACCTTTGACACCAAGAGAAGTTAGTGAGGATAATTTAAAAATGAGAGGAAAAAGAAAGCAAGAGAGAAAAGAGAGTGGAAGAGAGCAAGAAAAAAAAAAGAGAAAAAGAGTGAAAAGCACCAAACTTGTTTATAAAAGAAAAAGAGGTGAAAAAGTCAATGCTCTTACCTTTGAGTAAAGAGAATAATTTTATAGATGCAAGTCCTACTAACTCTCTTCCAAATGAGGTTTCCAATTTGTTGCAGGAATTTAAAGATGTTTTTCCTAAAGAGGTACCTCACGGACTACCGCCTCTAAAAGGCATAGAACATCAAATTGATCTCATTCCAGGAGCTTCATTGCCTAACAGGCCAGCCTATAGGAGTAACCCCCAAGATACCAAGGAGATTCAAAGATAAGTTGGAGACTTGATGCAAAAAGGGTGGGTGCAAGAAAGCTTAAGTCCATGTGCAGTTCCAGTCATTCTAGTACCTAAGAAAGATGGAACATGGAGGATGTGCACTGATTGTAGAGCCATCAATAACATCACGGTAAAGTATAGACATCCCATTCCTAGATTGGATGATTTATTGGATGAATTGCATGGTGCTTGTTTCTTCTCTAAAATTGATTTAAAGAGTGGATACCATCAAATTAGGATTAGAGAAGGGGATGAATGGAAAACAGACTTTTAAAACTAAATATGGGCTGTATGAATGGTTGGTTATGCCATTTGGTTTAACTAATGCTCCTAGTACCTTCATGAGATTAATGAATCATGTGTTAAGGGAATTTTTAGGGAAGTTTGTTGTGGTGTATTTTGATGATATTTTGATTTATAGCAAATCCTATGATGATCATCTTGTGCATTTGAGGTGTGTTGGAAGCTCTTAGGCATGAGAAATTGTATGCTAACATGGAAAAATGTGTGTTATGCATAGACCATGTAGTTTTTCTTGGTTTTGTTGTTAGCTCACAGGGAGTGCAGGTTGATCAAGAGAAGGTGAAAGCTATTCAAGAGTGGCCAACTCCTAAGAATGTAAGTGAGGTGAGAAGCTTTCATGGCTTAGCTAGTTTCTATAGGAGGTTTGTCAAAGACTTTAGTACAATAGCTACACCTTTGAATGAAGTGATTAAAAGGCATGTTGGTTTTAAATGGGGGAAAAACAAGAGCAAGCCTTTTCTTTGCCCTCAAGGAAGAATTAACCAATGCACCTATTCTTGCTTTGCCTAATTTTGCTAAGTCATTTGAAATTGAATGTGATGCATCCAATGTGGGGATAGGGGCTGTTTTGATGCAAGAAGGGCATCTCATTGCTTATTTTAGTGAAAAATTGAATGGGGCTGCTCTTAATCATTCCACATATGATAAGGAATTGTATGCATTAGTAAGGGCTTTGCAAACATGGCAATACTATCTCTTGCCCAAAGAGTTTGTCATCAACAATGACCATGAGTCCTTAAAGTATTTAAAAGGACAAGGCAAGCTTAACAAAAGGCATGCCAAATGGGTAGAGTTCTTGGAGCAGTTTCCCTATGTGATCAAGCACAAGAAAGGTACGTCTAATGTGGTTGCGAGATGCACTCTCAAGAAGGTATGCTCTGTTCTCTACTCTTGAAACTAAGTTCATTGGCTTTGATCATATTAAGGCATTGTATGAGCATGATCCAGACTTTGCACAACTCTATAAAACTTGTGTGCATGCTACTCAAAATGGATTTTTTAGGCATAATGATTACTTGTTTAAAGAAAAGAGATTGTGTGTTCCTAAAGATTCCATTAGGGAATTACTTGTGAAGGAGGCACACGAGGGGGGGACTAATGGGACATTTTGGGATCCAAAAGACTCTAGACATGCTGCATGAACATTTTTATTGGCTACACATGAAGTGTGATGTACATAAATTGTGTGAAAGATGCATTGTATGTAAGCAGTCTAAGTCTAAATTATTGCCTCATGGGTTGAATACTCCTTTTCCTATTCCAGATTGCCCTTGGATTGATATTTCTATGGATTTTGTGTTAGGACTACCTCGGTCTAAAAATGGCAAAGATTCTATTTTTGTTGTGGTGGACAGGTTTTCAAAGATGGCACATTTTATCTGGTGCAAAAAGGTTGATGATGCAATCAACATTGCTGATTTGTTCTTCAAGGAAGTGGTAAGACTCCATGGGCTTCCAAGAAGCATTGTCTCTGATCGTGATACTAAATTCTTAAGTCATTTTTGGAGGACATTATGGAGTAAGCTGGGAACTAAACTTCTCTTTTCTACTACTTGTCATCCACAAATTGATGGCCAAACTGAGCATAAAGATGGTAAGAGTAAGGCTGAATATGTGCGGAAACTACATGAGAAGGTAAAGGCAAACATTGAAAAAAAGGTAGAGAGTTACGTCAAGCAAGCGAACAAAGGAAGGAAAAAGGTAGTGTTTGAACCGGTGATTGGGTTTGGGTTCATTTGAGAAAAGAGAGGTTTCCGCCCAAAGGAAATCTAAGCTTCAACAAAGGGGAGATGGTCCTTTCCAAGTGCTATCCAAGATTAATGATAATGCCTATAAAATAGATCTCCCTGGTGAGTATGGTGTAAGTGCTACTTTTAATGTGGCTGATTTGTCCCTTTTTTATGCAGGAGAAGAGGATTACAATTTGAGAAAAAATTCTTCTGAAGAAGGAGGGAATGATGAGGACATAGGAGGCGGCATGACCAAGGCAACAAACTTGGAGGACATATAAGGTCTTGGGGGCCCAATGACAAGAACAAAAGCTAAAAAGGCTAAAGAGGCTCTAAATCTCTTGGTGACCACTTTACTTGAGACAAGCCCAAGTCTAAAGGAAGAAGAGACCGAAATGATACACTTAATTCAGATTGAAGACCTTGAAGAATAAGCCTCAATGGATATGCATGAAGGCTTCATTTTACTTGGCCCAAATTCTGCACTTAGTTTTATTTTTCTTACATTTAGTTAAACTTTTGTAATAAGGCTTATTGGGCTATCTTATTTTCCTTTGTGTGTAAGCATATTTAGGTTAAACTCAATATGGATGTTGTCCACTATATAAGGGAACACCATAGCTTATTTGGGGGACGGCAGAATTCAAAGTTAACCTTTTTGGTGAGAGACAAGCTTCTCTAGGGTTCTTTTGAGAATCTCTGAACTTATCAAGGGCATCAATCCTTGTTACGTTCTTGGGCTTATAAATTCTTCAGAATTGTGGCACCTACCTATAATCCATAAACTTCAATTTTCATTCTATATTTCTTGGTTTCGTATCTCCAGATTCCCTTATCCTTTTTTGGTGATTCTTGAGCCAAAATCGTGTTTCAAAAAGCCATCTTTCACCTCGTTTTGGAATCACTCAAATCCGAGGTCTATAGTGTGAGATACGTTCTGTTCTTATCAGGACGTGTTGGAGGCTGAATTTTCGGTGCGAAATTCCATTCCTAGTTGATCCAATCATCCTTTTCTTTCGGAAATCATATCACCTTTCCTTTTTTATGAACCTCATTGGTTGGTCTATGTACACATCTTCCTCTAAATTCCCATTTAGAAAGGTCATTTTCACATCCATCTGGTGTAACTCTAAATCATAATGAGCCACCAATGCCATAATGATTCTTAGAGAATCTTTCTTAGAAACTGGTGAAAAGGTTTATTTATAATCAATGCCACCTTTCTAAGTAAATCCCTTTGCAACTAGTCTAGCCTTGTAACGTTCTAAGTTACCATGAGAGTCACGTTTAGTCTTAAAGACCCACTTGCAACCAACTCTCTTATATCCTTCTGGTTAACTCAACAAGGTCCCAAACATCATTTTGTTTCATAGATTCCAATTCATCTTGCATGGCATCTAACCACTTGTCACCATTTTCACTGTTCATGGCTTGTGAAAAAGTAACTGGATCATCCTGAATACCTAAGTCAAATTTTCTAGATAACCACTGAAATAACCACTGATTGTTCTTGCATCCAGTTTCTTTTCTTATGGGTTGTAGTGTCTAAGTTCTGCTTGGCAACCCCAAACATACAGGTGGCTTAAACTAGGTTTCCTTCCAATCCATAACTCAAAAGGAGTCTTTGGAACTGCTTTACTAGAAACCCTTTTTAATAGATACATAGCAGTCTTTAGAGCATAAGTCCACAATGAAATAGGTAAAGAAGAGTTACTTAACATACTCCTAACCATATCCAACAAGGTTCTATTACACCTTTCTGATACACCATACCTGTCATTGTGTATTGAGCACAAATATCACGCTGATGAGCATGATTTATGCCATGTCTTTCCCTGTATTTTATGACTGAATTATATAGTGAATATGATCTTAACTTCATTTAATCTGAATAAAAAGGCATTAATTCATTGTACAGGGAACTTAAGGATGAATTCTATTTACATCCTAAACATGTGCTAAGAAAGAGAAAGTTTTGAGGTTTTTTATGAGAAAGTCTCATGACATAGCCGATGCTGTGCTATAGCATCAAGACAGCTTTATCGAAGTGCAATACAATGCATCCCTGAAGCTATAGCATAGTAAGTGACGCAGTGCTATGTGGCATATATCCTGATCTTTTGTCAAGATTGTTTCAGGAAAGTATAGTGCAGGTCGAGGATAACGGTTAAATTGCTGACGTATTGAAATAGAAGATACAGAGGATCGGAACTAAAAGATTTGAAGAATCCCGCAGGATCAGCAGAATCAATCTACCGAGATTTGGAAGAAAGATACGATTGGACCTTGATAGATTAGAAAAGGCCCAGATTGTTGAACGTACACTGCAAGTAGACCATACTATATAAGGAAACAACAGCCAACCCTAAAAGAGGTCGGAAATCGTCGAGAGTAAAGAGTCCAATCATACACGGCCAGACTCGAAAGAAGAGTGAGAGAAGTTACGAAGCACGAGGACCCCAAGAGAACCCAACATCCTTCCTTCTAGTGAGACGGAGTGAAGAAGACGTGGAGTTGTGATGTGATAGGACTTCTTCCACACCGTCTGAACATCCATCAAGCTTCTATTTCTTGTTTCTTTATTTTAATTCTAGTTAATCTTTTATCATGGGCTATTCTGTAGTACTCTGTTTTATGATTCCCTCGTCAGTCATGAACTAACTTCCTGGAGCTGAACGAGGATGATTTTCTAAGTATAGAATGAACGCAGTTGCTAGTTCTTAATTTAATATATTCGGTTGCTTATCAGTAATTCAATTTCTTGTCGATTAGCGAGAGCTAGGGGCTAGATCGGTGGCCTCGGCTTACTGAGAGGGAGTCGGGGTTAGACATCTGAGAAGTAGTGATTGCTAGGCAGGCTGGTGCAAGGCTTAACCTATTTTTTTAGACTTCAGGAATGGGTCTACCACTCATAACCATAACACCTTGATTTGTCTTGATAATCCGGCTAGAAAAATGGCCATAGACATATGGGAGAAGTACAGACTAGGATTGTATGTATCGAACGTGAGAGCTTCGGTAGATTAGCGTGGTGTGGTTAACTGAATAACTTTGCATAGGGTGTTCATGTTGTAGCATTTGCGAGAGTTGTACAGTATAAATGCTATAGCATTGCGTATAGGCAGCTGGGTTTAGTCTATCTTTTTACTGATATCTTCTTATGACTACGATCATTTAGTTATTTTCCTGTTTATTAGTATAGCTATCAAAACTCTCAAACCAATCAAAGTTTTTTTTTCTTTTTAAGCACAACTAATTCTGCAATACGGTGTCATCATTCGATATCCCAATCTCTGTGGGATGATACTCTACTTACTCTTTATTACTTGTTCGACTGGTTCACTTGCCATCAAGGAAATCGACCCAACACACGCTTTTCAAGAAATTTAGCAAATGGCCCTGGATGTTGTCCGCTTTCATCATACCTTCCATAATTTTCACCACCCTTATTAGACCTGACAATATTCACCTTTCTATCTAACTGTCTTTCAACTTCATTAATGTAAATCTCTAAAGCATTTACAACTTGAGATTTATCATGTAGAAAATAGACAACCATAACGTGAAAAAGCATCAATGAAGGTGATAAAGTATCTTTCTTTATTGAAAGTGTTAAGATCAAAAGGACCACATATATCAGTGTGCATAATTTCAAGAAGTTGAGTGCTCCTTGTGGGTCCTTTCTTTACGTGTTTTGTTTGTTTACCTTTAATACAATCCAAACAAACATTCATATTAGTAAAATCTAAATCTGGAAGGATTTCATTCTTTACCAATCTTTTCATTCTTTCTTTGGAAATGTGTCCTAAACGTTTTTGTCACAAGTAGAACGTTCATTTATTAAAGCACATTTAGTTCCAACATTATGATGCAGAGTCATAAGTGTTTCAACATATAGATTGTCAAGACATAATTTATATAATCTATCACATAAAGTACCATTACTAATCAAATGATTGTGCTTGTACAAACTGAAACTACCACTACCAAAATTAGAAAAATATCCAGCTTTATCAAGTTTGGAAAATGAAACTAAATTCCTAGACATACTAGGTACATAAAGAGTTTCACATAAGTCCAAATGATATACACTATCAAGAATCAAACGGTACGTCCCAACAGCTTCCACCGGAAATTTCACTCTATTGCCCATAAGGACAAACTTTTCATTTGGCTTTGTGGTATGAGTTGTAAGAAATCTCTGCATTGTATTAGAAACATGAGTTGTATCTCTAGAATCAATCCGCCAAGTACTATAAGAAACTTCAACTAGGTTTGATTCAAGACATACATAAGTGATGAGTGCAGATTATGCCATGTTTTCCCTATATTTCATGACTAAATTGTATGACGAATAAGAGCGCAAATGGCAAATAACTCAAGCAAAAAGGAAGGTATTCATGATATAAGGAACTGAGGGATGGAAACCATTTACATCCGAAAAACATGTGCTAAGGAAGAGCAAGTTACATTGTCTCTAGGAAGAACGCACAGCAGAGTTGATACTATGCTATAGCATTCCAACAGCAGCTCGAAGTGCAACTAAAGGCATAAGGAAGCTATAGCAAAGTAAAGGACGCGATGCTATGTGACATATTTTCTGACCTTTTTATCTAGTTGATTTCAGGAATGGAAATAAAAGGTCAAGGCTAACAGGTAGATTGCAGATATAATAGAAGATACGGAGGATCAAAAATGAAAGATTTGAAGAATCCCGCAGTATCAGCAGAATCAATCTACAAACATAAGATATGATAGATCACGACAGATTTGGAAAGCCCGGCTAGCCTAACTTGCATCACACGGAAGTCTGAATATAAAAAGGAAGCCGCGAGTCAACCCTAAAACAAGTTTGAGAAGAGCCAACACCAGAATACACATTCCGCCGACTCAAGAGAAGAGTGAAATGTTTCACTAGCACGAGAATTCCAGGAGAACCCAGCATCCTTCCTCGCAGCAAGACGGAGGGAAGAAGACGTGGAGCAGTGACGTGACAGGGCTTCATCCACGCCGTCGGAACGCCGTCAAGCTTTCTATTTTTCATTTACTTTCAATAGTTAGAGCATGGGTCATTACGTTATTGGTTGTTTTGTGTTTCCTTCGTCGTCATGAACTAACTTTCTGATGGCTGAATAAGGATGAATCCTTAAGCGTATATGAACCCGGTTGCAAGTTTTTAATTAAAGATTCGATTTGCGTATCGGTAGATTAATTACTAGTCGGTTAGAGGAATCTAAGGGCTAGATCGTGGTCTCGGCTTACCGGCAAGGAGTCGAGGCTAGACCCCTAAGAAACAGTGTTTGCTAGGCAGCCGGTGCAAGGCTTGACCTATTTATTGTAGGCTTCAGGAATGGGTCTACCTCTCATAACCAAGACACCCCGAGAGTAATGCGAGATAAAAGCTAGAAAGTTGCCATAGGAATATGGAAGGAGTATAGTTAATATCAAATGTATCGGACGCGGAAGCTTCGGTAGATCATAGCGGTGGGTTAATCGCATAGCTTTGCAGTTAGTAACTATGCTGTAGCAATTGCGGAAGCTGTGCAGTATAGGTGCTATAGCATTGGGTAAAGCAACTGGGGAAATTATGCACTTAAGGAAGAGTTCGAGTTCAGCCTAATTTCTCGCTGATATCCTCTCTTCGAATTACTTTGTTTAATTCTGTTCTTAGTATAATCACCAAAAACCTCTCAAACCCATTACATCTATCTTCTAGTTGCAACTATCATAGCAATTGAGTGTCACTCTCTGGTATTTCAGTCTTTGTTGGACGATACTCTACTTTCACTTTATTACTTGTTCGACTGGTTCACTTGCCATCAAGGAAATCGACCAACAATAAGCACTAGGCTTACCTTTCTTTTCGAACCAAGCCTTACGTTTCAGACAGTCTTTCTTGAAGTGTCCAACCTTACCACAGAAATGGCATCCTTTTCCGTTATGTTCCTTCTTGTGGATTTGAGAAGAGGAGTCCTCATTGATCTTTAATGGTCCCCTTCCTTTCTTCTTATGCTTCTTACCACGTTTCTTTTCAGCTCCTTGATGTTTCACATAATTAATGGAATGAGTTCCCTAGTTCTTAATTTTGGTTTCCTCCTGAACTAGCATACTATGCAATGAAAGTGGAGCAAATCACCAAGAGGGGGGTGAATTGGGGATTTTAAAAATTCTTTTGAAAAATGCTTTGTTATGGATATCTAAAAACAGGGCAGAACAGAGTAAGGGAAGAAGAAGCAAGACACAGCAAATTTATACTGGCTCGATCCAACCTCTTGACCTACGTCCAGTCCCTAGACTCTCTGGGATTTCACTAACTCAAATGATTACACACTCTGTAACTCTCAGAATAATTCTCTCACTAGAACTTACTCCCCCTTACAAGTTGTAATCAAATAACCTAATCTCCAAGTCCCACGACTTGAGATTCTTACAATGAATGATATCAATAAATGATACTCTCTCTAAGAGTGGATAATGATAATCACTGAAGTACAAATGTATCAAAAGATACTTTACAGTAGAAAACTGAAAGAGTAGTTGAAGAACTTGAATGCAATTCATTTTCTGTGTGTTGGTTGTTGAGAAGACTTGAATGCAACTCTATATATGTGAAGAGAGCATTAAATGACCGTTGGATTAATCAATGTAGCCATTGGACACATTGTTGTAGCTGTTAGGAACACTTTGGTCTTCTTTTCTCTCTACTCTTTAGTTAATCCAGTTGCTCAGAGGTTTAAGGTTGACTTCCCTTCAAATTAATCCGTTGGAAGAGCAGCTACTGGATAGGGAAAGGAAACATTAATCCCTTTGCAGTGTGTGTGGAATGATTGTCCAAAAGGGTGCAAGCTTTCTGGACATTGCATTTAATATGCTAACGTCACTTTTTGCTTTTGTTCAAATCCTCATTTAATATATTCTAAATCATCTAAAACCTCACTGACAAACTAATTAAACATAGTTAAAAATAGTAATGAGTGATGATAAGAAGTATTGAGATCAAACATGAAGATTTCACAAATTTGAGCATTTTGATTTTCAAACTTAGCGACACAAACTCGAGTTTGTTTATCCAAACTTGAGTTTGTAACTTTGCTACAGAAGCCAAACTCGAATTTCCAAATCCTAACTTGAGTTTCCTTCTTCCAGAGAGGATTGTCGCAAATTGAACTTTAGAACATATTTTTGAATAATAGCCAACTTGAGTCACTAAGTGACTAACTCGAGTTTTGGACTCTTGAGATGAATAATGAGTTTAAGTCCAAAGGATTAAAACTGGAGTTTCCAATCTTAACTAGAGTTTTCAAAATCACTAAAAGATAGCAAAGCTCTTTGCTTGGCACAAACTCGAGTTAACAAAACTAAACTTGAGTTTCCTTTAAAAACTGAAAACCTTTGAAAATCTTTGCCAATAGGAAACTGGAGTTTTCTAAACAAACTAACGTTTTCTCAAAGTGGGTAAAACATGAAAACTTTCTGTTAGATACAAACTCAAGTTTACAAACACAAACTCGAGTTTTCTCAAAACTTTAGAAACCTTAGAAAACTCTTGGCCAATTGCAAACTGGAGTTTGTCATAACAAACTGGAGTTTGCTCAGGATGAAAAGCATTAAGACTTTCGGCCAAGCCCAAACTCGAGTTTTGTCAAGTTCACAAACACTTGACAAAACTCTTCATTTGACGCAAACTAGAGTTTCCATATCAAAACTGGAGTTTGCTTAAGTTCAAAACTTTGGAAGCACTCTGTATGACCAAGACTCGAGTTTACTCTTGCAAACTGGAGTTTTGTATACTTTAGAAAATATTGAAGAGTCTCTGTATAGTTCAAACTCGAGTTTGTAAACCTAAACTCGAGTTTATCTAATTGTGAAAAACTTGGAGTGCTTTCTGTATCTCACAAACTCGAGTTTGCCTACGCAAACTGGAGTTTTGCTTAATTCATAAAAATTGAGCTACGCTTTATCAAGTCCAAACTCGAGTTTTACTTCCAAAACTCGAGTTTGCCTTTGACAGTAAGTTTTTCAACTTACCAAAGACAAACTTCATCTTGAGTTTACAATTGTCAGTTATCATCAAAACACATAGAGAACTAACATGCAATTCATGCACATTACATTTGTCTTTCATCATATTATAGTTCATTTGGAAAGGACCATACTCAGATGGTAATGAGTTCAATATGAACTGCACCAGGAAATTTTCATCCACTTCCATTCCCAATGACTTTAGTCTTGCTGCAATGTTTGTCATTTCAACAACATGCTCATGCATAATACGTGAACCATCAAATTTCATGATGGTCAGTTTGCTCATAAGTGTCCCAGCAAGAGACTTGTCAGTAGTTTGGGAGCACTCTTCCACAAGTTTTATCATTTCTTTAGCACTTTCAGTTTGTGGAAGAGTTGATTTAATGTTGCTTGCAATACTCATTCGCATGTACATCATACTCAATCTATTGGATCTTTCCCAGTTCTTAAAATGGTCTCTTTCACCCTCAGTGCTTTCATCAGTAATAGCACTGGGTTTCTCATCTCTAAGAGGTAAATCCAAATCCATTACCCCAAGGTATAATACAATTTGCTCCTACCATTCAAAGAAATTTAGTCCATTAAAAATTGCAATAGTTGAGAATAACGATTGTGTGGCAACAGGTACTACAAGGAATAAAATGAAATAAAAATTGAAAAACATTAATGCTTTAGTCATACTAACATGCTTCACAAATTCAGACATAATTCATTCAATGCATATCAATGTTCAACTTTGGGGACCCACTAATATACAACGTTCAAACATAATGATGCTTATAAAGATTTCACATAATTTGACAATGATGCATATCCCAACTAAAAATATTTAAAATCTTTGGATGTCTAAATAAAACTATAAGTATATGGACAATACCAACATTTATGTTCAATTATTATAAAGACAAATAACCAACCTTTGGGTTGATCCATAATCATCCTATAATAATGAACTTCAATTCACCCACAACATAAACATAATTTCATAGCATCAAGATTATGGGTAATTGGGACATCATCGTAAAATTTGGAATTAAAAATAATTCACAAGAATTTGGCCACTTTGGTGACTAAAAAATTAACCATACTTAATTCCAAAACTTAAATGTTTAATATTCTTATAATTTATATTCACAACATCTAAGTAATTTATTTTTGGATCAACACATAAAAGCTTTATAAAAAATATGTTCCTTTTATAAAGCCATCTATAATAGGTAACTACATGACCCAAAATTAGAGCCTAAATTCAGCCCAAAAAATAAATAAATTCGGCCCCAAAAAAACGTACAAGGAAAAAACGGTTCAGCCAAAAACTGTTGAGCCCAACTTCAAATTCCTTTCAAAACCAAAACGATGTGTTTCCTTCTGAGCCCAGACGCGTGGCTTAGCTGGAAAGTGCCAGCTTCTAGGCGCCCATGGGTTCTGAGTTCGAATCGCCTTAGGCCGTTTTAATGCTGCATTTTTTAAAAAACAATGTTAAACGGCCCCGTTTTGCTGGAGGTTGTCTTCTTCAACCTCTGGCCGGGTCATGACAGACCCGGAGAATTTGTGGGTCGGGTCCGTCGGACCCGACTCATTGTTTCCTCCTTTTACAGAGTTTCCGACGTCGGATTTTTGCGTTTTTTGTGTCTATCTCTTTGTTTTTTCAAGATCTATGCAATGATGCCTATTTTCTCGGCCTAAAAATACTGTTTTCCCATGACCCAATTTCAAAACAAAAAACAGCCGAAGAAGAAACTCATAAACGTTCATATTTCACAACGTTTCATATTGTTCTTCATCACTTTGATTTCAAAAATCTTCACCAATTTCTCCTTATATATATTAATAACAAATGCATGTATGTAAGAACATACTCATACGCATACACATCCCTGGGGAAGAACAAATTCAGATATACTATGTAAACATGTAGCGGAACACGCAACACAGCAAAAGATTTTATGCCATCATAAAACAAAATTGATATCATCAATTTTCATATATTCTGAAAGCATATCACTGTTGATATTATCAAATTAACATTTTACATTTTAATAAGGAAAAGGCAAAAAGGCAATATTGGTATGGGAGTTATTATAAGTCATAAAGAGACGACTGTTGATAGGTACAGTTCTCAGAAAGTAAAAGGGCATATACGTTCAGAAAAGAGGAATATATAGAGAGCGTAAGAGGTCTTCAGAGTTAACTGTGAAAGTTGTATCCCATCCCTATCATAAGAAGATACAAGAAGAGAGAAGGTCAAGACTCTGAGAAAGTTTTCCATCCCTAAAGATCATTCCCAATTATGGATAAAGGTTAGTATGTTTAATTCTATTGAATGTGAAAGCATGATATCCTAAGATCCTTTAGAGTTGTGTTCTTGTATGATAATCTCTGAGATAGAGAATTAAAATTATGTCTTACATGTACCTAGCTATCAACAGTCGTCTCTTTATGACTTATAATAACTCCCATACCAATATTACCTTTTTGCCTTTTCCTTATTAAATCAAAATAACACTTAAATATACATGAGACACATAAATATTTTACATTTTACATAAAATTCTACCTTCTCTACAAAATCCTGATAAAATCAATATACAGGCAAAAATAGAACAAGTTGAATAGTTTTATCTCAATACAAGTGAAGACACAACAGAACAAACTTGAAAATCAAAACTAAACTAACCATTTTGCTTCTCCTGGATGCTGAATATTCACTGTGATAAAGGGCTATAGATAGCTCTTGTGAGTGGTATTCATCAGAAGCATCAAATGAGTCTAGGCGGTCAAATTTTCCCCATTGGTTAAACATTGCAAACTTAGAGATTTCACTTATGTCGTTATGATCCTAGATTGGAAACATCTTAGTTAATGAAACAAAATATGATAATTCTTGGTTGAATGCATATGATAGATAGTCTCAAACATGATTTCACAATGAATCAATACACTTCGTATATGGAAACAAATTATATGAAATGACAATGTTAAAAAATTAGTACATAGGGTTTTTCTCGTCGTGTTCTTCCTTCATCGACCAAAAAAAGGAACATGCACAAGAAGAACAAACACACAAAAAGGAACATGAGCTAGAAACACTGAGGAGGAGAAGCATAACTGAAATCTAGGGAAGACGTCGACGACGGCTCCTAATGGCAAGAAAAGGGGAGGACCGAGTAGAGAAGTGCGCCTCACACGAGCTGAAAAGAGAGCCACCGAGGAGGACTGAGTTGGGAAGCGAGAGGTCATAGGAGTAGTAACTCATCGACGTCACCGTGACTGTCTCACCGAGGACAATGAGGCGTTGAGACGTCGAAGATGGATTAAGCGGAAGATTGCCGTAAGATGAGACTGAGTCATCGAGAAGAGAGCCTGGATAGGAGAGGATGAAGGTGTACTCATATTTTAGGGTTTCAACTTGGGAGGAGACCAGTTCGTTGAGTCGGGGAAGGGAGGATCGATTGAAGAGGATTGACGGTTGACTAATTGAGGAGGGTGTGACGTGTGGGGGAACTAGGGAAATTTTTATTAAAATTTGCGATGTGGCTTAAAATTCTGTCGCAATTTTCAATGGAATAAAAGTTCCATCGAAAATTTGTGACAAAATTTTTATTCCATTGTAAATTGTGATGGAGTTTTTGGCCGTCGCAAATTCCGTTGTAAATAGCAATGGATTTTTTTCCCTAACAAATTTCATCGTCATTTCATTATTTTCTAGTAGTGATACCCTATGTTGCACTGACACGAGACACGAGACACGACACGACTTGACACTCCGACACGTTAATCCTGAAAAAATCTAAATTTTGACACGTTAGGACACGTTTTGATATTAAAGATATATATTATAATTTACATTTAAGTTTAATATTCCGTAAAATCGACCTCCGGCTTTGGCTTATCGTAGATTTGGCCTCATCATAAAAGTCGTGCCTCCTTTTTTAAAAAAAAAATACAAAAGGAAAATTCATTATCAATTCAGTAATATTCAAAGCCACGAATATTCTTAAAAAATAGGAGTGTCGGAGTGTCGAACGGTGTCGGAGTGTCCGACACGCATATTTTAAAAAAATAGAAGTGTCGGTACTTCATAGGTGATACCCATAGATGGAGTTAAACCCGTTTCATTTATTTCGTGTTCTGTAAAATATTCATAAACAATGAAGTAAATATTAAAAGTTAAGAAAATACAAGCCGGGCCAAAAAAAAAAAGCAAAAAAGAATTCATACATTTGAAAATAATATCAGATACAATTAAGGGAAAATCACTGTAGAGGCCCTTTTAAGGCCAAGAAACCCAAAAAGAGCCCCAATAATCTGACATGGCCAAAACAGGCCCTAGGGCCCTGATTGGGATTGAAGTTATAAGAGAAATGACCAAAAGACCCCTAATTAAAAAAACCGAAATAGATTTGAGAGAATCTATTTGTTCATGAAATGAGGAATTGAGACGGCGCCAACATAAATGAAGTAGATAGACATATAGCATATTGAACCCCACAAGTTGATTTTACCGATGTAAATGATCATCGTTAAATTTGAACGAGAAAATAGGAGGAAACCAACATCTCTAATGAAACTAACCTTGTCAACTCGTAATCTTCTTTGGGCTGACCAGAATACTTATAATCCCCAAAACGGTGCTAGAAATAAAAAGAGCACCTCCTAGGATGCTATTGAGGCCGACGGCGCCGCCGCTGGATCTCGTGAAAGAAGCAACACAGGCAAAAAAATCAGGCGCGCCATTTCCCAGAGAAAGCAATGTTACTCCGGCTATGGTCGGAGATAGCCTCAAGATACTGGACAAACCTTCCAAGGAATGACAGAAGTAGTTTGAAGCTGTGTCGCCCAAGAGATAGAACAATACCAAGAGCCATAAAGCAAGTAGAGCATAACCCAGAACTGGAAATTGCCCAAGATTGTAGTAAAAGATCTGAAGATAGTTTATGTACCCTACGGAATTACGTTAAGATTGGTTTTGACATACGAACACTTTGAACCGAGGTCCGAGTGCTCATGGAGATCGGAGCATTCATTAGTTTGTAGGAGGCGAGTCGAGGGCGTTTAAAGATGGCTGCTGAGGAGCCATGGAAGAAATAATACTGGTTGAGAGAATGATTGGAATTGGAGGCTTTGAGGAAGAGAAAGATGAGGAAGATAAAGGAGATGTTGATGAAAATGGCGGCAAGTTTTCTGGGCTGAGGTTTAGAGGTGGGGAAGAAGAAAGTTGCCATTAATTAGAAGAGGAGGTTGGTTGAGGAAATAAAAATGGCGGAATAATAAATGTGGACAATTTCTTCAGAGTGGGTTGGTTTTTTTTGGTCATTTCTCTTATAACTTCAATCCCAATCAGGGCCCTAGGGCCTGTTTTGGCCATGTCAGATTGTTGGGGCCCTTTTTGGGTTTCTTGGCCTTAAAATGGCCTCTAGAGTGATTTTCCCTACAATTAATTGGGAAGAAAAAGCAAGCAAAAAGATTTGTACCTGTGGGTCCCATCCCCTTCAATTAATAAAATCACCGTCTGTAAAAGTGAAACAACACCCTATGATTTATTTGTTTTGTCGTGACTTGTGAATGTGAATCTTTGCTGGAGCGCACACGAATGGACGTCAATTAGTTACCGCGTAGGATTGTAAGGTTTAGAGGTGATTTGGGATTGCGACTGCTGTTAACGGAGGTGAAAGAATAGGAGTTTGATGATGAGGTGTTAAATGAGGACAGGTGGCAGATTTTGATTGGAGAACTGGATGGACTTGATAGAATGGACTGGATATAAGTTTTGTCATATTATTAAACATCAAGCTTTAATTTTTTGAAATTGTTGAGTATGAAAATATAAGTGTGATTATTTTATTTACTTATATTTCAATCAGATGCCGTCATTTGTGATGTAAGTTCCAATCTCTTGTTCCTTTTATTGTTATTTTTAGGTACAAATATTGTTTTATACTTAGTATATATTATATCACCAACTATTCTTGGTCCACTGATATTTTAACACAATCATTATTTTTCATTGATAAATGACACCTACTTATATGATGTTAGAAGGGATAGATACCATTTTTGTCATGGAAGTTTAGCATAAAAAATACTGGTCACCTAAAAAAAAAATTTGGATCAAAATTGCCCTGAAAGTTTAAAAATGTAGCAATCTTGCATTTTCGTTAATCTTGACCGTTAAATTGTTATTCCAATTTGTGAACTTCTAGGGGCATAATTGCTCCAAAAAAAAAAGTCTACGGGGCAAAATTGATACTAAAAAAAACTTTCGGGGCAAAATTATTATTTTTGTTTATTTTAACCCAATGCTACTTAGGCTAAACTTTCATGGCAAAAATGATATTTATCCCTTTGAAGAATTACCATTATGAAATTAAACAACGCCAGAATTCATATTATTGTAACTGTAAAATTGTTTTATTTTTGGGTTAATATCATGTTTAGTCCCTCAAGTTTGGTCAAGTTTCAAACTATAGGTTTTGGTTCATATAAGGGTAAAATGGTCCAAGTTTTTATTGAAATATAAGGAGCAATGTTTTAAGGAATAATTAAAATGAAGGACCTCGAGGAAAAGATATTTATTAATAAGGACCATAAAAATTAAAATTATTTAGAAAGATTAAATACAAAAAAAAAAAAAAACTAAAATCCCCCTAACGAAATCTTTTGCATTTCCTCCTACATTCTAAACTAAAAAAAATTCTAAATTTTACTAAATTAAACAAAAGTCTTCTCAATTTGAATTTGTGAAAACTTGCATAGATATCTATAGGAAAAAAAATTACACATTCTTTAATTTTGTAAAAATTATAATTTTTTAAAAAATAAAAATAAAAAATTAAAATAAAAACAATATAATTTTAACAAAACTCAAGGTCTTTTATAATTTATTATATATTTTAGGATTAAATGCCTAATTTTCCCCGAAAGTTTTGCTAAGGGGGCGCTCAGCACCCGGAAGTTTTTTTGGTACCAAATTTGCCCCGGAAGTATGAAAAAGATACCAAATTTGCCTCGGAAGTATGAAAAAGGTACCAAATTTGCCCCTCCGTTAATTTTCACCGTTAAATTTAACTGAGTGTACACATGGCATGCCACCTCATCAACCCAATAAGAGTTAAGTATCATTTTTGCCTTGGAAGTATTCATTGAAGAGCAATTTTGCCCCGGAAGTTTTCATTAAGGAGCAATTTTGCCCCAAAAGTTTACAAAAGTAGCAATTTTGCCCTTCTTTCTCCCAATATTAAATTTGACTATTAAATCGGTCAAAGACCACACATGTCATGCCTTAAAAAGGTCGAACTTAGAGTCAAAGAAGGAGATCCTTGAGATGTTGAGCTCAAGGTAGCCAGAATTTTTGAAGCCGAACTGGTCACAGGAAGCATCACTTATGATCTAAGCAAATGATCGGTCTATACAAACGTAAATATTATCACTATTGATTTGTTTTTCTTGAACCAATTTTTGGAACAATTCATTTCTCGTTTTGCGTTTCATTTGCTTAGATTATAAGTGATGCTTCCTCTGGGTTTTGCGACAGACCTTTCAATCCCTGTTAGAGCCGGGAAATCAGGCTGAGCCCGTCGAACCGGCCCGTTTAAGCCCTAGCCCTACAGGGCTCGGGCTTGAAAAATATACCAAAAATTTGAAATTGGCCCTGCATGCCCGTTTAACTGTAGATTTTTTTAAAAAAAAAAAATTAATTACTTAGACTTCCACTTAATGGATGTGTTTACTTGTAATTACTTAGATTTTTTTAGTTTAAACTAGAACCCTTTTTTATGTTTTATTATTATTCTGTATTAAAACACATAATTAGTTTTTAAAGAAGGGATGTTTTCATATTAAATAAACACATACTTTGGTATTACAATATTATATAAGTAATAAATTATAAATATATTTGGTGTACAATAAGTATAATTATTCAGGCCCTGGCCCTGGCACTATCGGGCCGGGCTTTGAAAAACATATGTTTTCCTTACTCCAAGCCCTATAGGCCCGGCCCTGTCGGGTCGGCCCCGGCCCTAATTCCCAGCTCTAGTTCCTGTGACTAGTTCGGCTTTACAAATTCTGGCTGGCTTGAGCTCAACATCTCAAGGATCTCATTCTCTGACTCCAAGTTCGACATTTTCAAGGCATGACATGTGTGGTCTTTGCCTGATTTAATAGTCAAATTTAATATTTGGAGAAAGAAGGCAAAATTGCTACTTTTGTAAACTTCCGGGGCAAAATTGCTCCTCAATGAAAACTTCTGGGGCAAAATTGCTCCTCAATGAAAACTTCCAGGGCAAAAATGATACTTTTGATTGATGAGGTGGCATGCCACGTGTGATGAGGTGGCATGACACCTCACATTTTAACGATCTACGTGGACTTCCGTCACTTTTGGGTAAATTTGATACCTTTTTAATACTTCCGGGGCAAATTTGGTACCAAAAAAACTTTCGGGTGCTGAGCGTCCCCTTAGCAAAACTTCTGGGGCAAATTAGGCATTTAACCCTATATTTTATACCAAGAAAGTTTATCCAATTTATTTTCGGGATAAGGATCTTATTTGCCTTGGAAGTTTTGATTGAAGAGCACTGGGTGGACGAAAGTTTTTTTTGGAGCAAAATTGCCACGGAAGTTAACAAAATGTAGCAATTTTTCTCCTCCGTTAATTTTAACTGTTAAGTTTAACTAAGTGCGCACGTAGCATGCCACCTCATCAATCAAATAAGAGTTAAGTATCATTTTTGCCTCGGAAATCTTCGTTGAGGAGCAATTTTGTCTGGGAAGTTTACAAAGCGTAGCAATTTGGCCCTTCTGTCCCCCAATATTAAATTTAACTATTAAATCAGTCAAAGAACACACATGTCATGCCTTTAAAAGGTCGAACTTGAAGTCAGACAGGGAGATCCTTGAGACATTGAGCTCAAGGCGGCCGGAATTTGTGAAGCCGAACTGGTCAAAGAGATTGAAAGGTCTATAACAAAACCTAGAGGAAACATCACATATGATCTAAGCAAATGAAACGCAAAAACAAGAAATGAATTCCCCAAAAATTGGTTTAGTAAGACAAATCAGTAGTGATAGTATTTACCTTTGTATAGATTGATCTAGGCCACCCACCCTATCTCATAAGATAAATCTACAGCGATTTTAAGTGATGCTTACTAAACCAATTTTTGGGACAATTTATTATTGATTTGTCTAGATCAAACCAATTTTTGGGACAAATCAATAATGAATTGTCCCAAAAATTGGTTCAGTAGGCATGACTTAAAATCGCTGGAATTTTTAGGAGCAGTATAGATTTACCTTGTGAGATAGGGTGGGTGGCCTAGATCAATCTATACAAAGGTATATACTATCACTATTGATTTGTCTTAATGAACCAATTTTTGGAACAATTCATTTCTCATTTTGCATTTCATTTGCTTAGATCATAAGTGACGCTTCCTCTGGGTTTTGTGACAGACCTTTCAGTCACTTTGACCAGTTTGACTTCACAAATTCCAGCCACCTTGAGCTTAACATCTGAAGGGTCTCCCTCTCTGACTTTAAGTTCGACCTTTTCAAGGCATGACATGTATGTTTTTTTGACTAATTTAATAGTCAAATTTAATATTAGGGGACAGAAGGGCCAAATTGCTACGCTTTGCAAACTTCCTGGATAAAATTGCTCCTCAACGAAGATTTCCTCAGCAAAAATGATACTTAACTCTTATTCAATTGATGAGGTGGTATGCCACGTGTGATGAGGTGGCAGGCCACATGTGCACTCGTTAAACTTGATGGACAAAATTTTGGAGGGGCAAAATTGCTACGTTTTGTTAACTTCCGTGGCAATTTTGCTCCAAAAAAAACTTTCATCCACCCAGTGCTCCTTAGCCAAAACTTCCCAGGCAAATAAGACCCTTATCCCTTTATTTTCATTTTAGAATAAAATTTATGTGTGTTAATAAAATTCATTTAATGTTAAAAAATTTAAAAAATGTAAATAATTTACTATATCTAAATAATTAAATGATATATTGATTAAATGAATATGAAACTTGGTTTGAAAAATTAAAAAAATGAGTTTGATTTTTGTTAATTAAATGACGCATTAATTGGATGAATATAAAAATTGCTGAAAAAAATATGAAAATGAAGGGCGGCTTTAATTTTGATTTTAGTTATTTTTAAATTATGAATACAAGAGATAATTGAAGAAGTTTAGTTAGGGGCAGTTTAGTAATTTAAAATTCATATTATGATATTTGGTCCTTTTAAGTAATTATAATTTTTATGGTCTTTTATAATAAACATGATTTTCTTTAGGTCCTTTATTTTAATTTTCCCAAGTTTTAAATGAAATGAAACTTGAGGGACCAAAACTAAAGTGAGGGAAAACTTGAGGGACTAAACATTATATTAACCCTTTATTTTTATTGTTTTTCTAATGATTGGAATGAGAATTTTCTGTCCCAAATACATTTAATTAGGATTTTCAGAAAGCAAATATGAGCTTGCTTTCGTTTCTTTTCTTTTTTGATTTCTTATTGGGGGAGATACTTATCTGTCAAATTTAAAATAAATTAAAGGGAAAATGAAACTGTTAATACTCAAAGTTTTGCCCAATATGTAATTTGGTTATTGTGTTTTTTTCGGAATTAATTTAGTCCTATGTATTTACAAAATGTCGAATAAATTGTTCTTATGCTTTGAATGTAGTTCGTCCTCAAGGTTAATATTGTTTGATAAGTAATAATTAACAAAAGAATACCGCAGTTTCGGTGAAATTTAACACGTGTGTGTGTGTGTGTGTGTGATATTCAAAGTTTGTGGACTAACGATTTGATATTTTGAAACTACATGAACCATATTAATGCAATAAAAATATTGGAATCAAATTTATTATTTAATTAGGTCAAAGCCCAATTTTGTCCCAAAATGGTCACGTATGATCAACATTACCTCCGGAAGTTTTTTGAGGATTAATGTTACCTAGAAAGTTTCCAAATCATGACAATTTCATTGAAAGTTGTCATCTAGGCTAAGTTTAACTTTGTTAGTTGATTAAATATGTTGAGCTGGCAGGTCACGTTGTTAGATATTATTAGTTTTAATGATGTCATATATATATTTCAAATATTAAGGGGAAAAAGTTTGCATAATATATTTATCTTCTATATTGACTAACTCCTATATTTAATGTAGATTCAAAGATTAGAAGATATCAAGTTGAATTATGGAGAATGATCAAGAAGATTAAGAAAGAATTTGTTGAGTTTGATTGATCAAAAGGTAGAAGAAGAAAGAGATTGAAGATATTAGTCCAAAAAGCCAGAAGCTATAAAAAGATTTTGGAGAATATCCATAAGAAGAAGAGAAGTGTTTAAAGAAAGAATAACTTGTAAATAATGAGAATATCAATATTCAAGTTCTTATATTTGATATTAGAAGTTTTTATGATCAAATGGATTTTGGAATAACTTAATTCAGAGTTAAAATGAGTTATTTAATATGCTATAGTACATGACTATCAAGCTACAGAAACATCACTCGAGTGATATCTGTGAGTGATGCACTCTTAACTCGAATGGAACATGAAGCAACTCGAGTGAGAACACTTTTTTTAGCATACTTTGTTCATCTTTGTTATTCGTTCAGCATGAACAAAGTTCAGTAATTTGTTCATATCTCTCAAACTACAAATTCAATTGAGATGAAACATGTTTCATATGACACTAGACTTGCAATGCAACACATAAACACCAAGATCAAGCTCAAAAGAGTTCGAATGAAAGAGATATGGGATTCAGAAGTTGACACTGGAATTTCTAACGTTAGTTCAAAACAAGTTCAGTAATTTAGATGTATCTCACAAAATACACATCCAATTGAAGTGAAACTTGTTGCATATGAAACTAGACTAAAAAATAGTTTAAAAAACTTCAAGATCATGGTCAATGAAGAACAAATGGAAGAGATATAAATTTCGGAAGTTAACAATCATTTAAAGATGTTGCAAGACACTGCTCCAGACCAGCTGTTATGAATGTGATAGAAACATTCAGAATACAATGAATTTGGAGCTTATTATTTTTGCATTGGAAATATTACTTAAAGAGATTTCTAGGGATATGTTATTTGTCAAATTTGGAGTTATATTCGAAAATTTATGGACACCGGAAGTTGATGCCAAATTACCTATGTTTTGAAAGTCACTCGTAGCGATTTGTGGAAGATAGAACTTTCCACTTGAGTGGATAAGTGATCACTCAAGTAATGGTGTTAACTCGCAAGAAATTTGCAAGTGACTTGCACCATCTTTTAGAGTTGGAAGTTGAGCACTCAAATGACAGCTTTTGCCACTCGTGTAAATCAGTGTCACTTGAAGGAATTTTGCGAGTGACTTGAACAAGAATTGATAGTTGAAGTTGATCACTTAAGTGACAGTTTTGAGTACTCGAGTGATATGGTCAAGACCACTCGAGTGATGATGCAAAGTTTCGGCGAGACGCTTTTAGATGAACCAAGAGTGTGTGATCTTAACATAAGATCACTCAAGTGATCCTGAGAATCATTTGAGTGATCCAAGATCACTTGCAAACATATGCAAAGTGATCCATAAAATTACTCGAGTCACATTGAAACATCTTCCAAACAAAAGATCACTCGAGTTATATTTCAAGCACTCAAGTGATATTGTTCACATATTTTCTTAATCATCATCTTAGATTTTTTCCTTATTTCAGCAAATTCAGTTAAACCTTGATTATATTGCTTCTAATCATTTATAATTATCACTAATCAAGTTTGCATGAGGCTTACATGTGATTGAATATGGATTAGAGCTCAAAGGCCAAAAAGCAATTTGTGTTAGAATCTACAACGCTCATATTTCTATAAAGTGACAAAATCACAACAGGAATATGAGTGTGCCTAACTGATATTTCAAAATCTCCAACGGTCATCAGAGCTACATCAACTATAGATTGAAAGCATTCAAAGATGAAGAGACAAGAGTTTGCACCTTTGTTGTCAAAAGGCTAACACTCTGACGTTTATCTCATTTGCTCTCTGATTTCTCAGTGATAATACAATTTACCAAAGAGAGTGAGATTATTTGTGATGTACTCCAGTGTTCATTTTATTGACTTATGAGAGAGAATATTGATTGTAATCTTTCATCATAAAGTTGTATCCTTACGGTGTGCAAGAGGGAGTATCTCGATAAGAGATTTGTAAACGACTTCACAAGTGGCTGACTAAACTTATAGGACTATAGAGGCTTCTCTTGTGCCTAGATTAAACAAGAAGATAGTGAATTGAAAATCTCAAGTGAAGCTTGGACACTGTGTTAGGATTCGAACAGGCAGCGGGAGAAATTTATCCAAATAAATTTCGAATCCCAATAGAGGATCTATCAATAGCGTTTAAATTAGAGTAGTCAGAATTGTACATTTCTTTCGAATGCATCTTGATTGATCACTAGGAACCAACTGAACAAACCAGCTCCCTCTACCGGTATCCACACGAATAGGACCCCAACACAGGTAGCGTGCTAACACCTCCAACGTCCTCCTCCGTATCCTCTAGGGTTTTCTCTTTTTGCTGCCAATCTAATATGACTTGCTCATTATCTTATTGGGTTTTTCAAACCCTAATGGAAATTTCAGTATTAAAATATTCAAAATTAATCTTAATTAATTTTGAAATTTGAATTGGATTAAAATAATATTAATTAAATCATGTCCAACAAATCTAATTTAATCTATTTATTTAATTCGAATTAAAAGCCTGTTGATGTAATTGATTTTTATAAATTAAATCGAGATATGATATCTATCTTCAAAAATTAAATCTAAGATACGATTTCTCGATTCAAATTAAATATGAGATATGATATCTCTCTTCAAAAATTAAATCTGAGATACGATATCTCTATTAGTTTTAGTTATTTAATTTAGGGTTAAATACCAATTTTGCCACGGAAGCATTGGTAAGGGGACACTCAGTACCTGGAAGTTTTTTTGGTATCATTTTTGTCCTGAAAGTTTTTTTTTTTATGATCAAATTTGCCCTGGAAGTTTTATTTAGGAGCAAATTTGCCCTGCAAGTTTACAAAGAGAGCAACGATCCAACGGTCAAGATCAACCGATGAGCAAGATTACTATGTTTTTAAACTTCTGGGGCAAAAATGATACCAAAAAAACTTTCGGATGCTGCGTGCCCCATTACCAATACTTCCATGGAAAAATTGGTATTTAACCTTCTAATTTATCAAATAAATTAAATACAAAACAAATACTACATAATAAAATTATTATCTATATAAATAATATTATTATTATTTTCAAATTTATATTTTATATGTGTATATATATATATCCATCCTCCCTAGATTAAACATTGTATTCATTAAATGTTAGACATATCTTTGATTCAATGAATCTGGACATTATAGCTTGTGTTGGGCTATTCTTGTGTCCGACCCTGTAGGCCCACATGAAATTAGCAACGGGCCAACATTGTACTAGCCCACAAGTTGCAAGCGGCCTTTAGTAAGACATTACGACTACCCAATTCATATGAGGATCGATGATACGATGCAACCTATCATACAACCATGCCACGTCCCTTTTGTCACACAATAATTTGGTCAAGGATGAAGCATGGATAGTGTCATCCTCATGTTCTTGACCATTACTTTCTCGATTCTTGAGTAGTCTAACAATTGAAATGAAAACTCCTTTCCATCGTAGTATGACCATACTTTTCTCAGACTTACTCATCGAGGGGCCTAGTATTATCTCTCTACAAATGTGAGGGACAAATCCTATCTTGACCATTCACATTCCTCTGCATGAAAACCACTATTCCTGATCGAAGCCTTTATCATCACCCGGTCAAAGGTGACTTTTGACTAGGTCAAATATTAGCGACTCTCATGTAGGAATCCATGATGATCTCAGGTCAAAGGGCATTGTGACGTGGTTATACATGAGATAAGCTTATGACTTAATCCATGCAGTTTTCTCATAGTAGGTCGGTCCAACACCTTGTACTCTTACAAGTGCCTAAGACTTTGATTCGTATCTCCATACCTCATCAAAGTCATACTGGTCTTATTTCATCTTCGCTCCTGCATAGATGATCGACTGGGGACATTTAGGACAATCTTTATGATACATCAAAGGATACAGTCATCATAATAAACATGCGAATGATATGATAATAAAATGGAGAAATACTTTAAATAACAATAACGTTTATAGTACAATGATTAGGCCTTAGGGCAAAATTTCCAACAGACTCCCACATACACTAGGTGCAATCATTAATTTGCCTAATTCCCATTTTCCTAACATGACGCTCATGTTTTACTTGCGCAAGTAGCTTAGTAAGATAATCAGCAACATTGTCTTCTCCTGGTACTTTGCATATTTTTATATCACCTCTATCATTGATTTCTCTGATAAGATGAAATCGCCTGAGTATATGCTTGGTCCTTTGATGTGACCTAGGCTCCTTGGCCTACGCAATAGCGCTGCTATTGTCACAGAATAAATCTATTGGATTTGAAATGGTAGGCACCACCCCTAATTCAGTAATGAACTTCTGATCCAAATGGCTTCCTTAGCTCCATCCGATGCTGCTATATACTTAGCTTCTGTTGCAGAATCAACTACAGTGCTATGCTTAGAGCTCTTCCAGCTTACCACACCACCATTCAAAAGAAATATAAATCCAGATTGCGATCTAAGATCATCTTGGTCAGTTTGGAAAATCGCATCTGTGTAACTGTTGGTCGATTTCCTTATTGGCAAGTGCACCAGTCGAACAAGTAATAAAGAGTAAGTAGAGTATCGTCCTACAGAGACTGAGATACCGATGATGACACAGATTCACACAAACAGTTGTGCAAAGAAGGTAAAATAAATTTGATTGAGTTGGGATTTTTTTGTTTATAATTAATAAGATAGAAAATAACAAAGGATCGTAGTCGTAAGAAGATATCAGTAAAAGATAGGTTGAGCATCAGATTTCATCGCAAGTGCATTAATCCCCCAGTTGTCTTAACGCATTGCTATAGCAATTATGCTGCACAGCTTCTGCAATGCTACAACATAGTCGTCTTTCACAACGTTATCCAGTTAACCCACCATTAAGCGATACAGAAGCTTATGCGTCCTATACGTACAACCTAAACTATACTTCTCCTATATGCCTATGGCGATTTTCTAGTTAAGATTATCTTTTCAAATCAAGGTGTTAAGGTTATGAGCGGTAGACCCATGGCTAAAGCCTACAATGATAGGTCAAGCCTTGCACCAGCTTGCCCAGCAAACACTGCTTATCAGATGTCTAACCTCGACTCCCTTCCAGTAAGCCGAGGCCACTGATCTAGCTCTTAGCTTCCGCTAACTGACAAAAATTAAGAATACTGATAAATAAACTAAATTTATTAAATTAAATACTAGCAAACTGGATTCATTCTACACTCAAGAATTCATCCTTTCTCAACCACAGGAGGTTTAGTTCGTGACTGACGAGGGAATCACTAAACAGACCACAACAAAATAGTCCATGACAAAAGATTAACTAAAATTAAGAAAAGAAAAACAGAAAGCTTGGCAGAGGTTTCTACGGCGTAGGAGAGGCTTGTCACTTGACAACTCCACGCCTTCTTGTCTCCGTCTTACTGCAAGGAAGGAATTGGGTTTTCCTCGAGTTCTCATGCTTAGTGCTTCTCTCCCTCTTCTTTCGAGCTTGACCAAATAAGAATGTTCTATGGCTCTCCATGAATCGACCACTTTTAGGGTTAACTAGCTTTTCCTTTTATAGTTAGGTTTTCTTACAGTGTCAGTTCAGTGTTCTGGGCCTTTCCAAATTTGTCAGGTCCAATTGATTGAACTTTCCAAATTCGATAGATTGCTTCTACTGATTCTGTGGGATTCTCCAAATCTAAATATGTGATCCTCCGTATCTTCTATTCCAATCCGTTGACAATCCAATTGTGAACTAACGTCTATCCACTAATCTGTACTTAATTCTTGAAAAAGCCTCGAGGAAAAGTTAGAGCATACGGCGCACAACATTGCTTCCTTTACTTTGCTATAGCGTATGAGTTGCATTGTATTGCAACATGATGTGGCTAACCTGATGCTATAGCATTGTATCGGCAATGCTATGTGCGTTCATAATAAACTCTTAAGCTTGCCTTCTTTTTATAAACATGTACAGGATATTTATGCATTTGTCATAACTTATGAGATGTATCCTATATTTCCCTATTAGCGTGAATTAAGACACAATTGCTTAGATGACATGCTTTTAGGTTCATATTCAACTCAGAAAACAGTCACACAGTATAGGGAAAACATGACATAAATAGTACTCATCAATAACCAATCACAGGAGCTCATCACCCAATCCACCATATACCAAGAACAAGTCCTTTGTCCTTCTTAAGTACTTTAGGATATTCTTGACTGCGGTCCAATGACCCTCACCGAGATCTTGTTGATATTTGCTGGTCATACTTAAGGCAAATAAGACATTCGGTCGAGTACATAACATGGCATACATGATCGATCCAATGGAGGAGGCATATGGAATCTTACTCATGTGATCTCTTTGATCAGGTGTACTAGGACACAGATCCTTACTGAGATGGATGCCATGAGACATGGGCATGTGACCCCTTTTTGAATCTTGCACTATGAGAAAGCTGCATGGATTTAGCCATAAGCTTATCTTATGTGTAACCGCGTCACAACGCCCTTTGACCTGAGATCATCATGGATTCCTACATGAGAGTCGCTGATCTTTGACCTAGTCAAAAGTTACCTTTGACCGGGTGATGATAAAGGCTTCGATCGGGATTAGTGGTTTTCATGCAGAAGAATGTGAATGGTCAAGATGAAATTTGTCCCTCACATTTGTAGAGAGATAATACTGGGCCCCTCGATAAGTGAGTCTGAGAAATGTATGGCCATACTACGATGGAAAAGAGTTTCCATTTCAATTGTTGGACTACTCAAGAATCGAGAAAGTAATGGTCAAGAACAGGAGGTTGACATTATCCATGCTTCATCCTTGACCAAATTATCGCGTGACAAAAGGGACATGACATGGTTGTATGATAGGTTGTATCGTATCATCGATCCCCATATGAATTGGGTAGTCGCAATGTCTTGCTAGAGGCCGCTTGCGACTTATGGGCTGGTACAGTATTGGCCCGCTGCCAATCTCATGTGGGCCTGCAGGGTCGCACACAAGAATAGCTCAACACGAGCAATAGTGTCCAGATTCATTGAATCTTAGATATGTCTAATATTTAATGAATACAACATTTAATCTAGGGTGAATATATATATATATAATTAATTCAAAAATAATAATAATAATATTTATATAGATAATAATATTATTATATAGTATTTAATTTATTTGATAAATAAAATAAATAGAGATATCGTATCTCAGATTTAATTTTTGAATACAGATATCATATATCTGATTTAATTTAAATAGAGATATAGTATCTCAGATTTAATTAAATAGATAGATATCATATCTCATATTTAATTTATAAAGATAAATTAAATCATCAGGCTTTTAATTCGGATTAAATAAATAGATTAGATTAAATCTATCAGACAAATTTAATTAATATATTATTTTAATCCAAATTTGAATTTCAAGATTAATTTAGATTATTTGAATATTTTAAGACGGCCCAATTAGGGTTTGAGAAACTCTATTAGTTGAAGATCTAGTCGTATTAAAATAAGACGAGCCGCAAAAAGAAAACCCTAAAGGAGAGACGTGAGATGCAAAGCTTGAAAGCACTAGCATGCTGCCGTCCGTGTTGGAGTGCTGTTCGATGTGGATACCGGTAAAGGGAGTGGATTCGTAGAGTCGGCTCTTCCTGATCGAGTAGAACGCACACAAGTTCGCATAGGACGCACACAAATTCGCAAAGGACGCACACGAGTTCGCAAAGGAACGGTTCCTAATGAACCCGATTTAAACGTCGTTGATAGATCCTCCTATGGGGTTCATAAAATTCTAATAGATGAATTCCTTCCGCTGCGTGTACGGATCCCAACAACTCCCACTGGTTCTTTTAGAGATAAACTTTCTTTCCATAAAGACACCATTTCAGATAACAAACATTTTGTGATCAGTAGGATTGTAGACATAGTATCCCTGAGTTTCCTTAGGATACCCCACGAAAAGGCATTTTGAGGATCTGGATGATAATTTATCAGAGGCTTGCTATTTAACGTAAACCTCACATCCCCAAATTTTGAGAAAAGACAAAATGGGTTTCTTCCTGTCAATATCTCATATGGTGTCTTTTCAACTGATGGAACACGATTTAGTGTGAATGCAGCTGTTTCTAAGGCATGTCCCCAAAAGGACGGTGGAAGATCTGTTTGACTCATCATAGATCAAACCATATCTAATAGAGTTCGATTCCTCCGCTCAGAAACACCATTCCATTGTGGTGTTCCTGGAGGAGTTAGTAGTGAGATTATCCCACAACTCCTTGATAATTGAATATTTCATACACTTGTTTTTATCTCTTGATTAATAATTTAGAACTCTTTAGTTAATAAATAATGGCTTTTATACTTATTTGGGCTTTGGGCATTTGATTATATTTTAGCCATTTTTAATAATAAAATTTCAGTTTTATATTGCTTCACTATTTTTTTTATCATAACTCTTGAACCAAACATCGGATTTACCTCATTCTTGTTTCATATTTTAGATGATTCAAAGAGCTACAATTGTTATGAAGACATGAAGGGCAAATTCAGACAAGAGGGCGGTCAATTTTGGGGCCGGAGTCAGATGCATATTTCTGGATTTTATTTGGGCTCGAATTTTGTAATTAAAGCCCACTTTTATTTTATTTCCATTTTGGGCTGAACCATTAGAGCCCATTTCCATTTTAGGTTAACTTTAAGTCAGATGGTGGCTACAACACTATGTCATTACGCGAGAGATTTCGGTTCGTCGAATCAATCGCAAATTCGTTTCAAAATCTGTTTTCGTCTGAGGAAGGAAAGTGGTGGAATTCGAAATCCTGGGTTGATCTTCTGTTTATCTGTTTATTTCACTCTGTTTCTATTTATTGCGTTTTTATTCTGTTTGAACAAAAAACCCCCCATTTTTACTATTTCTGTTTTGCTGTTACTGTTCAATCAAACCGCTGCGAATTCATTGGGAAAACGACCCAGGTTCCCTATTACTGCAAATCTTTTATTGAATTTGGTTATTTTGAGAGACACGGCAAAAGCCTTTCACTTCTAAGATGGTCAATGAACTCTTGGCTCAAATATTCACCACCCCGATCAGATCGAAGTGCTTTAATTATTTTGCCAAGTTGGTTTTGCACTTCATTTTGGAATGTTTTGAACATTTCAAAAGATTCAGACTTATGTTTCATTAGATCGATATATCCATACCTACTAAAATCATCTATAAATGTAATGAAGTACATGTAACCTCCTCTGGCAAATGTATTCATTGGTCTACACACATCAGTATGTATGAGGGCCAAAAAGTCAGTAGCCCTCTCACTACGCCCAGTAAAAGGTGCCTTTGTCATCTTTCCTAATAAACAAGACTTACATGTTTCAAATGATTCAAAATCAAGTGAGTTAAGAAGTCCATCTTAATGGAGTTTTTAAATGTGTTTCTCATTTATATGGCCTAGACGACAATGCCATAGGTTGGTCAGATTCAAATCATTTGACTTGATCCTTTTGGTAGTAATGTCATAGATATGTCCATTATTAGGATGTTCTAAACTAAGCAAATAATGACTAACATGCAAATCACCATCAGCATAAAAAATGTCATTACGATAAATAGAACATTTACCATTCCTAGTAATGGAAGTATAACCTTCCTTATCCAAATAAGAAAGAGAAACAATGTTACTACTCAAAACAGGAACATAAAAGCAATTGTTCAAAATTAACAAAAGCCCACTGGGCAAAACTAATTCATAAGTGCCTACGGCTAAAGCAGCAACTCTTGTTCGGTTTCCAACTCGTAGGTCCACTTTGCCCTTCTTCAACTTTCTACTATCCTTGAGGCCCTACACATTTATGCAAATGTGAGAACCACATGCAATATCTAATACCCATGTAGAGGAAGTAGAAAAATGAATGTCTATAACATAAATACCTTGAGCGATAGGCCCGCAATCCTTCTTGTTCTTTTTCAGATCTTCAAGGTAGAGTTTGCAGTTCCTCTTCCAATGACCAGAATCATTGCAGATGAAGCAGACCCCGTCCTTCGGAGGCTTTGCCTTCTTGGCTGCAGGCTTAGTTTCATACTTGTTTAACTCTTTAGTCTTACCAGCTGAGCCATTACCCTTTCTTTTGCCCTTGCCTTTATTTTTCATACCCTTTCCTTTCTGAACCATCAAAACAATGTTGGGCTTCTTCTTAATGCTTTGCTCAGCAATTTTGAGCATCCCATGCAATTCAGAAATTGATTTCTCCATGTTGTAGTTCATGACAAACTGGTCATAACTTTCTGGGAGTGAGTTCAAGATCAAATCTGTAGCTAACTCCTGGCTCATAGGAAATCCAAGCCTCTCAAGGTGATCAATGTAGCCTTTCATTTTCAATACATAAGGACTAATTGATGCACCTTCAGCCATCTTGCAGGAATGTAAGGCCTTTGTGGTTTCATACCTCTCTTGCCTTGCCTATTGCTGGAACATTTCCTTGAGATGGACAATCATCTCATAAGCCTCCATATGTTCTAGATCTCTTTGGAGCTCTGGAACAATAGTGGCAAGCATCAGGCATCCTACATCCACAGAGTCATCCTTATGCTTTGTGTAAGCATCTCTCTGAGCTCTTTGAGCATTGGCTACAGGCTCGCCAGGAATGGGTTGATCAAGGACATACACTTTTCTTTCGTGCTTGAGAACAATTCTCAAGTTCCTAAACCAGTCAAGAAAGTTTGTCCCATTGAGTGTGTCCTTCTCAAGGACTGATCGCAGTGATAGTATAGTAGTATTACTAGTTGACATGATTCTACAATAAAATATGCAAAGTTGGTTAGTAATCTCCCACTGAATTAACAACCCTCAATACAATTAGGGAGCTAAGATCCATGTTTGGCTTAAATTTAAGTCCGCTTTGGCAGGACGCTTTAAGTCAAGCTATTTAGGTAGGCAACCTCTTTGCCAATAACATCATATGTAACTCTTAGATCTTTATGGGATTCTATCATCGCATGACCCGACATGTTTAATCCTATGTAATGCCTTGAGATCCAAAAACCATTTTGTTAATCTCAATTAAGTCAAAACAATAATGAATGTTGTGAGTATCACTATTACCCATGCTTGTCTCACCAAGATAACTCAAACGCATCCACTTTGGTGGTTCTTGCAAATGAACGATCTAAGTTTTGACAAGTATTTCTTGATTGGCGGCATTACGACTTAAGATTTTATTTAGAGGGTTTAATCCAATTAATTCTATTTATATGAATGCAGTGATAGTTGTATCTTATACTAATAACACATAAACGTAAAAGTAAACATGCAATGATCTAATCAAAAGCATAATTAAAACATGATACAACATGGCTCATCTAACCTAAACTCCTCTCAAGCCAATGAGAGGACTTCTCTAAATAAGAAAAAGGAAAATTACATTAGGAGAAACCTCGTTTAAACATACGAGGGGAGTGAGATGAGAAGAGAATGTACATAGAGAATATTTAGAGAAAAGGCATGGCACGCAGGCCATAATTAAACATTACAACCCTTGTAAAAACTAGAGCCATGTTGTTCACCATACCCAAACAACTTTCAAAATAAATCACAACAAGTGTTAATTCATGCAATATGAAAGAAACAGAGAGTGTCATGATTAAATTATATCGCGTTATGAATAGTTAGCTATGGCATCGTCCTAGCCTTCTTCTTAAAGCTTTCGGATCCGACGACGTTGTTTTGAGTTGCGATCCGAACACTTCAAAAGACAACACAAAACAGTGTCGTCCTAGCCTTATAAGAATGTAACCTGAACGTTGTCCTATAAGAACGTAATCCAAACGTGACCCAAGCGTCGTCCTATAAGAACATAACCCAAACGTATAAGAACGTAAACTGAATTTAGACGCATACAAATATTCGGTTAAGCATATATATATATATATATATCTCACATATATAACGCATGTATAAACCCATTTTAAACGCACAATTGATCTAGCTCTGATACCACTATTAGGATTCAAACAGGCAGTGGAAGAAATTTATCCAAATAAATTTTGAATCCCAATGGAGGATCTATCAATGACGTTTAAATTAAAGTAGTCAGAATTGTACCTTTCTTTCGAATGCGTCTTGATCGATCACTAGGAGCAACCTGAACGAACCAGCTCCCTCTACCAGTATCCACACAAAAAGGACCCCAACACAGGCAGCGTGCTAGCGCCTCCAACGTCCTTCTCCGTATCCTCTAGGGTTTTCTCTTTTTGCGGCCAATCCAATACGACTTGCTCATTATCTTATAGGGCTTTTCAAACCCTAATGGGCCGTATTAAAAGATTCAAAATTAATCTTGGGCTGGTACAGAGTTGGCCCACTGCCAATTTCATGTGTGCCTACAGGGTCGCACACAAGAATAGCCCAACACGAGCTATAATGTCTAGATTCATTGAATATAAGATATGTCTAAGATTTAATGAATACAACGTTTAATCTAGGAAGGATGGATATATATATATATAATATAAATCGAAAATAATAATAATGTTTAAAGTACAATGATTGGCCCCTAGGGCAAAATTTCCAACACACTGGATGTAGGTCATCAAGGATTTAACGGAACCATTATAAATCACAGTTTGCATATTCTTTTTCATTATCTCTTATGTTTCTAGCACATACATTTTGAATAACTAACTATGAATTTATGATTCATTACTTTCATACGTATTGCTTTTACAAAGATGCGAAAAGATTTTCAAAGTTCCTAGGTTTTATCATACACTCAATTCACTCCCTCTTGGGTGTTAGCCAGTTCTAACACATGTGCCATCCATATCATTTTATTAAAGTGCAAATATGCCTCAAAAGTTTTCACTCGGGAGTAATGTTGCCTTGGAAGTTTGTTGGGTTCAATATTTCCTGGAAGTTTCCAAAATGTCCATGACCATTATCTAGGTTAAGTTTGATAAACAAATATGTTGAGCTAGCAGTGTAGGTAATAGTGAAGGAGAAGAAGCCGCAGATGGAAGGAAAACTCACATTCATATGAGAGTAATGAAAGAAAAAGATTCAATTACAAGATGTAGGACATAATGAAGGAGATTTCCAAGAACAACGCCGTAAGAAACCCTTTGTCGTTATACCCTAGTAACATTAAGATAGACAAGCACCTCTTCAATTTTCTCTTCACCCCATAATATGCTTTCACAGCTTTGATTTTCTCTAATCCTTCAAAAGGGAGGATTTTTTTTTTTTTTTTTTTATAAAAAAAATCCTTATTATAAATCGAACTTGGAAAAATAATAAAATGGATGACACACAAACTTGTTGGACTAGCATATTTGATTAATTAACAATGAAACTTAACATGGATAACAACATGGTGAAATTACTGATTTGAAAACATTAAGGCAACATTGACCATAAGTAAGAACTTCTAGGATGAATTTGCACCTTAACCTAAACTAAAAAAGATGCGAATGACACATGGTTATGTCAACTCAACATATTTGATCAACAACAATCAAACTTAAACTGGTTAACAAATTGAGTGAAATTGTTATAATTTGGAAGCTTTTGGCCCTAAAAAAACTTCCAAGGCAACATTATCCTTACATGACAACTTTTGAGGTAGAATTAAACCTTAAACCTATTTAATTAGTACCACCGGTAAAAGCTAGCTGACAGGATGAAGAGTGAAAAAGTTTAAAACCATGTCAATTTTTTTTCCTAACCAAAATTATATCAAAATCAATCATTTAATATAAAACACAGAAGTTATTGAAAGTCATATTATTAATAGAAAGCAACACTTTTAAAACTCCATAAAGCTTTTCATATTTTTTTTTTTATATTTTCTTTTCATTTACCTCACATTTTACTAGACTTGGAATAATTTTGTTATTTTATCATCTTTGTCACATATTTGAATGAGTAAAAAACGTTAATAATTCTGAAATTAACCTAAAGAACCAAATTTATTATATGCAAAAATCAATAAATTATAATAATAAGCGAGTTTCCTTTCAAACATACTTTTCCCTAATAAAAAATTAAAAATGTAATAAAAAGGAACTAATGCTGAGTAATAATAGTAGAAGGGATAACTAGTATTTTGATCCATATAATTTTAACTCAATTATAATTCAGTCTTTAAGACTCGGTGCAACTTAGCTCGCAGTTTTGACTCGATTACGACTCATTCCTTAAACTTTAAATCAATACAATCAATTCATCTTGTTTTAACCTTTTAAAATATTGATTCTTATATTTTAGAAAATAAAATTATACATGTGATGAAGCTTAGAGACTATAGCTTTAAATGGCTAAAACTATAGAGACTAAATTACAATGGGTTAAAATTTAGGGATTTAGTTTCAATTGTGTCAAAACTATAAAGATTTGAGTTGCACAAAGTCAACATTTAAAGACATTGAGTTATAACTAAGTAAAAACTATAGGGAGCAAATAATTAATTTTTTGTATAATAGATATTGTGATAGCTATCCAAATTGCTATGGCTTAATTTATTCTAGAAGAAATAAATGTCTTAGGATGGATTAGGAATTAATTATTATTTGATTTTTTGAGTAGTTAAAGAGGAAGAGCTTGACAAGAAGGTCTTAACTCTTGACCTTTTGTCCCGACTCTGCGGGTTTTTCTCTATCACTCAAATTAAGAAATAAGTTATCCTCTCTCTAGGATACACTCCCCCTTACAAGTTGATAACCCAACCTCAAAGTTCCACAACTTTGAGATTCTTACAAAGAATGATTTAGAAATAAACTCTCTCAAAGAGTGAATGAATATAAGCCTTTGAAGCACAATGTATCAAAGATACAAATGAGAAATATAAGCGTAAAAAGCGAGATCTTTGTATGCGTTTTACGTGTATGTCTTGTCTACTTTCAGGACTTCAAATCCTCATGTATTTATACGGAGTTTGAAGCTTGTGAACGTTGTAGATCCGTTGTGACTTGATCTGATTCGAAAATATAGCCGTTGTGAGTGTGTCTCCATGAATCTAGTTGTTGTAGACAAATCTCGTTTGAATATGGTTGTTGCAGATTTGAATATTTGAAATTTGGCTCCTCATGAATGTGTTCCCATGCATGTTATGTTTAGTGGAGGCGGTTGTATAATGTTGTCCGGTTTGTTTGGAGGCTAGCTTTCTTTCTTGGAGAATGGTTGTGTTGCTATCAGTTGTAACCCATTGCTTTTGGAGAATAATATAATATTGCAAGTTGTCAAGTTGTTTGTCTTAAAGTCTTCTTTAAAACAAACCTAGATCTTCCGTAATCTCATAAGCAAAGCTGGTTAAATCTGGTTAGGAAATATTGATATGAATCATATAAAACATATACAACCCATTCGCAGAATCAAGCTAAAGCATAAATCAAACGAACAAAATACACCCGAGATGCGTTCATCTGTTTACGAAGTTCAAGCTCGAGTTTACTATACCAAGCTCGAGTTTGGTCTTCATTTAAAACTTGAGTTTTGCCTCTGGAAGTCTCAAGCTCGAGCTTGTAAATGAGTAAGCTCGAGTTTAGCATTTGTCGGGAAATATGTTTGAATTCATTTTGAGAGCCAAAGTGGAAAAACGCAAGCTTGAGCTTATTAGTGACTAAGCTCGAGTTTGGCACTATTCATGTCAAAAATAATTTTAGTTCACAAAATGCAAGCTTGAGCTTAGAGGAGTAAGCTTGAGTTTGCTAAGCTCAAAATATGACATTGCTCTGTCGACCCAAGCTTGAGCTTGCAAGGGCAAGCTCGAGTTTGGCAATGGTTTTAAAAACTTTGAAAGATTTTTGTCAGACGCAAGCTTGAGTTTACAACCTTAGACTTGAGTTTACTCTTTGAAGGAAAAGCTTGAAAACTTTCTCAAGTGCAAGCTCGAGCTTGGTATGCCAAGCTCGAGTTTACAACTTTTGTAAACTCACAAACTCTACGATAAAATGATAAGCTCAAGTTTAAAGGATTCCGAGAGGTAAGCTCGAGCTTGTAACTCCAAGCTCGAGTTTACATATTTGTAAACTTAGTGAGAATAGTCTCTGGAAGAGGCAAGCTTGAGCTTAAAACTAATAAGCTTGAGTTTGCAATTTGAGTAACTTGATAAAATCCTCAAACCTTCGTAAGCTCAAGCTTACAGTGCAAGCTCGAGCTTACTCAGAATATGAGTAAACTTTTGAAAACCTTCAAGCTCAAGTTTATGGACCAAGCTCAAGTTTAGAAAATGCAAAATAGCTTGGTTTGCTTTCTGTAAGGGGCAAGCTCGAGTTTGGAGACCCAAGCTCGAGTTTGAGCCGAGAATGTTTTTCAATTGAAATCATCAAGCTTTACCAAGTCTATAACAACAAAACATTCTCTCATATTTACAATTGTTATTAATCATCAAAACACATTGAGAACTAACATTCTCCCCCTTTTTGATGATGACAACACTTGTAAACATTTGTTTCTTTTCAAAAACAGATTTGATCTTTGAGCATTGAGAAAGAGAGTTTGGTAAAATATTTTCAAACTTGAGGTTTTGAAATTTCAATTTGATAAACTCGGTTTTAGCATAGAAGAAACCGGAGAAAAGTAAACATTAATCTTTCATGTTAATCAACTATCGAGAATATTGAGCTTTTGAAAATTTCAGATTGAACAAATATCGAAGTTTAAAAATCACTTTGAGATAATCATCTTGGACATTCAGAGATAATCTTAATTGCAATTAGAAATTAGCATTTTTGAAATCCAAAAGGCAATAAAGCTACTTGAGAAATTAACCATTCATTAGAATTTAAACATCTGAGAAGATAAAAGAGTTTCAAAAGCAAATATTCAAAATACAATTGAAATACAATGCAAAGATTGTTTCTTTTCTCCACTTTTTCTCTTCTCCACTTTTCACTCTTGATTTTCTCCCTTTGTCATCGCAAACAAGGGTGGAGCAAGCTGGGTAGAAGGATTGTGCGGTTGAGAGGAGGCTCAGGTGATTGGTGAGAATGGTTTCTTCGGGTTCAATGGAGATGGTGGTTCGGTGGTTGGGGCGGTTTAGAGTTTGTTTTGGGCAAAGTAGAACTGGGGTTGGTGAAGTAGATGCACCCAAACCAGAACTTGAAGCAATGCTATGGACTGATTTTTTTCAGAATTTGGTCCATTTTGTCACTCGGACTCATCATGGTTACGAAGAAGAGTGGAAATACTGCCGAGTGATCTCAAGTGACCACTAAGGTCTTTAACTTCCTTTTTCGATTCTGCGACCTTCTTTCAGCTTTCTCTTCGGCCTATATTGAAACCTTCCGAGTATCCACCCAGATTGTTATGACCCTTATTTACTTCGAGACCAATTTTCCCATTTTCGCTTCGATTCCTTCGATAAATCAGAAATAGCTTTGTCAACTATCTCTTTGATCCTTGCATCCAAATCGAAGGCATAGTAGGTGAGGAGGAGGAGGAGGAGCACTCGTGCTTCTTGCACTTTGGAGTGAGTGGCTCTTGATCTGGTTGGCCTTGATAGAGGTGGGGCCCTTGATTGACCGAACCTTCATCCATATTGATTCTCATGAGGTTCAAAATGTGCCTTCCAAACACTTGTGGTTTTTCTAGTTTTTCTTTGGTAGGGATATACCAAATTTTCTCATGAAAAAGGATGATAGAGATAAGACTTGCAAAAGGAATTCGAGAAGTCTTTCTCGGGAAGCAAAACGAAATTTTACCATTTCTTGAAAAATCCAGTACCCAACATTATGAGGTACCTTGGCAATAATGGAAGCAAAGATAGGATAATCCTTCTTTGCGAAATGGGTGAAGCTACCTCCTTCGTATGAGATTCCTGGTGTAGATGTACCGAGATAGCCACGAAGGTGGGGTTCATTGATCCAGTTCAAAATTGAGAATCTCTAACCCCTCCTGGAATAGGCTCATTGGGTCTTAGCGGTTCATAGATTTGCCTATCAGTATAGTTCAATGAAGCTACGGGTGGAGGATTGGAGATTTGCGTAATTGAATTTAGATAGGAAGGGGTAATGGTTATTTGTTTGTTTCTAATGGTTGTGGTAACCCTTTCCTCAACTAAATTTCCATCCTTTGTCTAGCAAGTTATCGTAGGACATGCCATGGTAGAATACCTTGACAAGAGTGAAAGAAACACTTATAGAAATCAGATTTTCAAAGTTTTTTGACCATGGAAAGAGATCCAAATTGCATTCTCTCCTAAGTGCAGCAAGGTCTAAGAGACGATGGGACGGAAAACTTTGGAACCAAATTTTTCTTTAAAGCTAATAGCATTGTCTCCTTCCAAACGAATAGGATCACTAGAGAATCCTTCGGGTATAGTAGAGTGATTGTAAATATCATATAGTGCGGGAGTTTCCTTGGATACTGGAGGAGTAGGATCCTCTTGTTGCCGAGACTCGAGGAACTTGTGTGCTTGCTTGACCCAGTCCCAGAGGTTGCCTTCTTGCTTCGTTTGGACTTGTAGGTTGCGATCGCCTACGGAATTTTGCTTTTCCCTTTCTTTGGTTGCTTCTTGGATTTGGTCGTTTCTTGGGAGCCTCTGGTTTGTCTCTAATTTCGATTCCTTTTGGTCTTGATGGAGGAGTCGAATGGGTTGTGTTACTCCGGGGAATGTGGGTATCTATCCCAACATTAAATCTTTTAGGCAGCATTTTTGATCTACTAGGGCGTTCGGGGTTTTGAGTAGATTGAGAATCGAGACATTGACGGAGGCGAGTGTTCGGGGCCATTTTTTGGGTTTTGACGAAGAAGATGAGAGAATTTTGAGAGGGAATAGGAGCAAGCTCGAGAGTTGAGTGAAGTGAAGAGGAACATCGAGGTTTTACATATATAAAATGCGCGGCAAGCTCGAGTTTAGGAAGCTAAGCTCGAGTTTTCATAAACTGCACTAACTTTGGACTTCAAGAGTGTATGTGAAAGCTCTTGAAACTCCTCTGCAAGCTCGAGTTTACTCACTTATAAGCTCGAGTTTGGGTTTCTCCAAAATTTTATTTTCTCGACTCCTCGAGCTCGAGCTTACACTTTGCTAAGCTCGAGTTTGCCTCTCTTGACAATGACAAACTTCAGCAACATGTGAGAGTTGTTTAACATTATAAATGCCTGCATAAAACACATCTAAATACTCCGATGCTTAAGTTAGTAAATTGTAATCATAAAACACATAACTAACATTTAAGTAGGAGCTACTTACAACTCATTGGGATTTACCATTCCGTTCTCTTCTTATGAACACAAATTGTTCCTTTGCTAATGGCTTTGTGAAGATGTCGCAAGTTGGAGATGTGTTGGGATGAATATGACCTTGACATCTTTCTTTTGAACATGATCCCTTATGAAATGATGTCTCACATCAATATGCTTGGTTGAGTATGTTGAATGGATTCTTGGCCAAGCTTATTGTGCTTTGTGTTGTCACATAGAATTGGGATCTCCTTTAAATTGATTCCCAAGTCGAAACTTGTTGCTTAAGCCAAAGGACTTGAGCACAAGCAACTAGATGCGCCACATATTCGGCTTCGAGTGGAGGATACAGCAACACTTGTTTGCTTCTTGCTGAACCATGAAACAAGTGAACCACCAAGAAATTCACATTGGCCACTTGTGCTTTTTCTATCGGTCTTATATCCGGCATGATCTGAATCTGAATAAGCCACCAATTGTTCAGGTTGACCTTTGGGAAACCATAGACCAAGAGTCTTTGTGTCAGCAAGATATCTGAATATTCTTTTCACATTCTCAGCATGTGACTCCTTGGGAGCAGATTGAAATCTTGCACACATCCCCATGTTGAATTGGATGTCGGGACGGCTTCTTTGTGAGATAGAGTAATGATCCAATCATTCCTCTATACTTTGTGATGTTGAAGTCCTTGCCTTCTTCATCAAGCATCAAGGCAGTGGTTGAACTCATTGGATATCGGCTCCATTACATTCATTCATCCCAAACTTCTTTAAGAGATCATTGAGATACTTGTCCTGGGAAATGAAAATTCCATCTTTCCTTTGTTTAATTTGCAGACCAAGGAAATAGTTGAGTTCTCCCATCATGGACATCTCAAATTCTCCCTGCATGTTCTTAGCAAACTCTTCACATAAAGCTTTGTTAGAAGCACCAAATATTATATCATCAACATATATTTGAACAATTAAAATTTCATTAAGTTTATTGTTCTTTATGAAGAGAGTTGTATCTGCTTTACCTCGACAAATCCTTGATCAAGAAGGAATTTGCTTAATCGCTCATACCAAGCTCTAGGAGCTTGCTTAAGACCATATAATGCTTTCTTGAGGCGATAAACATGATCTGGATGATGATCATTTTGAAAACCAGGAGGTTGTTCAACATAAACTTCCTCTTGAATAAAACCATTTAAAAATGCAGATTTTACATCCATTTGATAAAGTTTGAATCCTTTAATACAAGCAAAAGCTAGAAGAACTCTTATAGCTTCCAATCTTCTCTTTGGAGCATAAGTTTCTTCATAATCAATTCCTTCTTCTTGATTATATCCTTTTGCAACTAGCCTTGCTTTGTTTAGAACAATTATTGCAGATTCATCACGTTTGTTCTTGAATACCCATTTAGTGCCAATATTTGGATGGTCTTTAGGCCTAGGTACCAAATCCCAAACTTGATTTCTTTCAAATGATGTAACTCTCTTGCATTGCTATAACCCAATCATTGTCGAAAGGGCTTCATCAATCTTAGAGGGTTCAATTTTGAAATGAATGCGAGAAAATGTGACTTCATTCAAGGTGCTTTTTTCCGGTTCTAACTCCTTGATTAACATCTTCTATCACTTGATCCGAGAGGATGACTCCTCGTATCTCCATGATTTAGGTTGGTGTTGATCGGTGTTTTCACAAACATTTTCACAATGATTTTCAAATTCAGGTTCCTTTTCCAAAGATTTTTTTCAGAATTTGTTAAAGTACGAAGTGTTTGAAAGATTGATTTGAAATAGGAGAAACATCATCATCATCATCAAGGATTTGTCTAGATTGGTTTCTGAGAATACAACATGCATAGATTCTTCAACAATACGTGTTCTAGTGTTAAAGACTCTATAAGCTTTACTTACGTTTGAATAACCCAAAAATATACCTTCATCCGACTTGGAATCAAACTTACCCAAGTTGTCCTTACCATTGTTGTGGATGAAACATTTGCATCCAAAGATGTGCAAATGAGCTATATTGGGTTTTCTTCTTTGTGCTCATATGGAGTTTTGTTAAACTTCTTAGGAGATATGCTCGATTTGAAATATAGCATGCGTGCTCATAGCATCAGCCCGAACACTTGAGAATCGATTTTCATTTAACATGGCCCTTGCCATCTCGGTGAGGACTCTATTCTTTCTTTCAACAACTCCGTTTTGTTGAGGAGTTCTTGAAATTTGAGAAATTGTGATCAATGCCCATATTATCACGAATTCTCCAAAAGCATGATTTTCAAATTCTCCACCATGATCCGTACGAATTCTGCAATAGAGAATCCTTTCTCGTTTTGGACCTTCTTGGCAAATACGAGCAAATTGATCAAATGTTTCATCTTTTGAAGATAAAAATATGGTCCATGCAAATCTAGAGAAATCATCAACTATGACCAAAGTATAAAGATTGCCACCAAGGCTCTTTACTCTATTTGGTCAACTAAATCCATATGAAGTAGTTGAAGAGGTCTATTAGTTGAAATTTCATTTTTAGATTTGAAGGATGTCTTGGTTTGTTTACCCTTTTGACATGCATCAGAGATCATGTCGTTTTTAAACTGTAATTTTGGTAAACCAATAACCAGATCCTTTTTCTCAGAACTTGTCAAGTTGAAACATATTAACATGAGCTAATCGTTTATGCCAAAGCCAACTTTCATCCAAGTTACCAACAAAGCGAGTTTTGAAATAGAGTTACTAGAGAGATTGAGAGTATAATTGGTTACCTTCTCAGGAGCTCTAAATAAAGCTTTAGCTCTAATGTTGTCTAAAGAGAGAACATCTTTGTTCACAATTAAACATTCTTCAGAATCAAAGATAACTAAGTTACCTTTATCTGTGCTTTGACTCACACTAAGGAGGTTGTGACATAAGCCTTCTACAAGGTAAACATCCTTGATTTGTGGTCCTTCGTTGTTTCAACTTCTCGATTCCAGCCAATCCTTAGGATTGATTTCCACCAAATGTTACCTTGCCACCATCCTTAGGTTTAATTGTAGCAAATTTAGATTCGTCTCCGTCATATGTCTTGAGCATCCACGTCAATGAACCACTTGTTGGATTTTGATGCTCTAAGACAAACCTGCATGATATAGAATATCAAGTCTTAGGTACCCATTTTTTCTTGGGTCCTTTTGGGTTAGTTTGTGTCTTAGGAATCTTATAGGATCCCTTAGGCACCCATTGATAATTACCTATAGGCTTGTTTCTTCTTTCCTTTTTATGAAAACAAGAAGAAGTTGCATGACCTTTACGATTGCAATAGTTGCAATGAGCAAAAGGATTAGAGGAGTGGTGTTTTTTGAAAATAGTTGGATAAGATCTTTGTCCAACCTTCTTCTTCCCTTTTCGTTTATCGAGAATCAGTCTATAACCAATTCACGACTTATCATTTGTGAACCTTTCTTTGTTTTAAAATAACATTGAGCATTTCACTACCTCTAGTGAATTTCTCAAGAGTTTTTGTAAGATGCAAATTTCTTTTCTCTAAAATACAGCAATTGTCACAAACTTTTTCGAAATCTTTTCGCAATTCTTTTTTAAATGTTTTCACAAGGAGAAAGAAGAAGAAAAGCAGGTTTGAGCTTGTTCTTCCAACAATTTAATTTTCTTCTTTGAAGACAAAAGCTCTTTTGCAATTTTCGAAATTCAATGAAAAGAGAATTATATTCGGTTTGAAAGTTCATCATAGGGTGAGTCGAATTGTTTACCTCTTCACTATCGAATCCTCTTCTTGAGCTACAAGACAAATATTGGCTCTGTCTTCTTCTTGACTTCATCTTCATCGGATGAGCTATCGCCCATATAAGCTGAAACATAAGCTCTTCTTTTGAACTTATTGAATTTCCTATCTTTGTTCTTCATTTGTGGACATTCGGACTTGATGTGACCAGGCTTCTCACATTCATAGCATATGATGGGTTTCTTTGTTTCGTGTGCTAGAGCTACTCTTGTGAAACTTTACGTAGGCTTGGTCCTTTTTGTAGAATTTCTTGAACTTTCGGACCATCATGCCTAGCTCAAGATCTTCATCTTTATCTTCATCATGCGATTTTACCTCTTTGAGTCTTGAGAGCAATTCCTTTATTCTTGCCATCAATCTCATCAAGTCCTTTTCGAATTTGATTTTTCCTTCATATTCGGTAAAGGGCGCAAATAGTCTTGCTCATGAAGCCATTGATTCACCGCGAGCTTCTTCGATTGCGGTGACCTTAGCTTCCCATTCCTTTTTTGAGGATATTTAGTATTTTCCTCACTTGGACGGGTTGGTCATAGACTTTTCCCAATGCGGCAAGTTGATTGATCGGATGAGTGAATGCTGAAGTGGAATTCACTAATGGATTCTCCGGACTTCATACGAAATAAATCATATTCGGTCATGAGAGTGTTTACTCGATTTTCCTTGATTGTTTGTCCCTTCATGGGCTATCTCAAGAGCATCCCACATAGCTTTAGCAGATGACAAAGTGCAAATTCGAAAATATTCTTTTTGGCTTAGAGCACTTTGCAGCATGTGAATTGCTTTCATGTTGAGAGTGACTTGCTTTCTGTCATTTTCATCATACTCTTCTTCTAGCTTAGGAGTTCGACACCATGTACGTTGTTGCTGGTTCATAATTTCCTCTCTCGAATACCTCCATAGGCCATACTCGAGTTGCCATTACATAGACTCGAACTTGGCCTTCCGGAAGGAGTAATGTTCTCCATTGAAACCGGAGTGCGTTGATTGAAGCTCCATCGGGTAGAATTCCTTCCATTGGATCTTTGATCTAGGATGTTAATCCTTAATGTAGATAACAGGCTCGATACCAAATGAAAGTGAAGGAAATCACCAAGAGGGGTGAATTGGGGATTTTAAAAATTCTTTCCGAGATCACCCACACAAGATGCTTAACCAAGGTAAATGGAGTTAAAGAGGAAGAGCTTGACAAGAAGATTTATCTTGGTTCGGTCTTAACTCTTGACCTACGTCCGGTCCCGGACTCTGCGGGTTTTTCTACTATCACTCAAATCAGATACACACTCTGTACTCGAAAGTTATCCTCTCTCTAGGATACACTCCCCCTTACAAGTTGTAATCTGATAACCCAACCTCAAAGTTCCACAACTTTGAGATTCTTACAAAGAATGATTTACAGAAATAAACTCTCTCAAAGAGTGAATGAATATAAGCACTGAAGCACAATGTATCAAAGATACAAATGAGAAATATAAGCGTAAAAGGCGAGATCTTTGTATGCGTTTTACGTATGTCTTGTCTACTTTCGGACTTCAAATCCTCATGTATTTATACGGGTTTGAAGCTTGTGAACGTTGTAGATCCGTTGTGACTTGATCTCGATTCGAAAATATAGGCATGTTGTGAGTGTGTCTCCATGAATCTAGTTGTTGTAGACAAATGTTTGAATATGGTTGTTGCTTGATTTGAATATTTGAAATTTGGCTCCTCATGAATGTGTTCCCATCTTGTTATGTTTAGTGGAGGCGGTTGTATAATGTTGTCAGTTTGTTTGGAGGCTAGCTTTCTTTCTTGGAGAATGGTTGTGTTGCTATCCAGGTTGTAACCCATTGCTTTTGGAGAATAATATAATATTGCAAGTTGTCAAGTTGTTTGTCTTAAAGTCTTCTTTAAAACAAACCTAGATCTTCTGTAATCTCATAAGCAAACTGGTTAAAACGGTTAGGAAATATTGATATGAATCATATAAAACATATACAACCCGTTCGCGAGAATCAAGCTAAAGCATAAATCAAAGCGAACAAAATACACCCGGATGCGTTCATACGTTTCGAAGTTCCAAGCTCGAGTTTACTATACCAAGCTCGAGTTTGGTCTTCATTTAAAACTTGAGTTTTGCCTCTGGAAGTCTCAAGCTCGAGCTTGTAAATGAGTAAGCTCGAGTTTAGCATTTGTCGGGGAAATATGTTTGAATTCATTTTGAGAGCCAAAGTGGAAAAACGCAAGCTTGAGCTTATTAGTGACTAAGCTCGAGTTTGGCACTATTCATGTCAAAAATAATTTTAGTTCACAAAATGCAAGCTTGAGCTTAGAGGAGTAAGCTTGAGTTTGCTAAGCTCAAAATATGACATTGCTCTCTGTCGAAGACTTGAGCTTGCAAGGGCAAGCTCGAGTTTGGCAATGGTTTTAAAAACTTTGAAAGATTTTTGTCGACGCAAGCTTGAGTTTACAACCTTAGACTTGAGTTTACTCTTTGAAGGAAAAGCTTGAAAACTTTACGCTCGGGGTGCAAGCTCGAGCTTGGTATGCCAAGCTCGAGTTTACAACTTTTGTAAACTCACAAACTCTACAGTAAAATGATAAGCTCAAGTTTAAAGGATTCTGCCAGAGGCAAGCTCGAGCTTGTAACTCCAAGCTCGAGTTTACATATTTGTAAACTTAGTGAGAATAGTCTCGGAAGAGGCAAGCTTGAGCTTAAAACTAATAAGCTTGAGTTTGCAATTTGAGTAACTTGATAAAATCCTCAAACCTTCGTAAGCTCAAGCTTACGGTGCAAGCTCGAGCTTACTCGGAATATGAGTAAACTTTTGAAAACCTTCAAGCTCAAGTTTATGGACCAAGCTCAAGTTTAGAAAATGCAAAATAGCTTGGTTTGCTTTCTCAAGGGGCAAGCTCGAGTTTGGAGACCCAAGCTCGAGTTTGGAGTGACGAGAATGTTTTTCAATTGAAATCATCAAGCTTTACCAAGTCTATAACAACAAAACATTCTCTCATGTTTACAATTGTTATTAATCATCAAAACACATTGAGAACTAACGGAATATCCACAAAATTAGGAGTTACTTGCTAGAATCATGTGTTGTTAGCTATTTGGATTCATATTTGAATTATAGTCTCTCTCTGTAAGCTACTTCTATTTATTGGCTTTTCGCCTATTGAATAAAGCATTGAATGTTCAGAGAGTAATTTGATATTGGAGGTTCTCCTGGGCTGTTCTTTAAGAGGTGGTGAGATACTTGCTTCCTCTTTTAAAAAAAAAGTATTTTTATTTCCCTTTTTATTCCGGAATTAACAGATTTAGGATCTTACCATTTGGTATCAAAGCCTTAGCGATCCAATATGATGACTACACGTTCTGCACAACCACCTGAAGAACGTCTTGCTTCTCCACTGTCAAACCCTCTTGCTACCATTATTGCATGTCTCAACGCCATTAAAGAATTAAGGGACAAGGTTAATGCGCTAGAAGCACGTTCCACCCGCTGACATTGCCACTGAGGGAAGTCGCATAACTACACTGATGACAACGACGATGATTCTAATTCACCACGTCAGCCTTCTCATCTTCCATATGCGAAGATTGATTTTTCCTAAACTCGAGGAGGGTGATCTGTGGGGCTGGATTCTTAAGGCTGAAATTGTTTTCCATTATTATAACATATCGGAGGATGACAAGGTGGATGTAGCGGTGTTATACTTTGAAGGTGATGCTCTGGATTTGTTTTCTTGGCTGAATTAATGGAGAACAATGTGATACTAGACTGACCTCGTCGCGGCATTACAGGAACACTTTGGAACACTTGAATTCCTCCATCCTGATGAATAATTTGACAAACAGGCACGGTGTAGGAATCTCAACAGGAATGGACTAAACGAGTCTCCCGTGTTTCGAACTGGCTGAAGTACTACCTTCTCGGCATTTTTCTCATTGGGTTACACGACAACTTGCGCTCAATGTCCACCTTCACAAGGCCAAAATTGTTTACAAGGCTACAACCTTGGCCTTAGAATTTGAACAATAGTTGACTATCAGATGTGGGCCCAAGCCCCTTTTTTGTTACTTTAACAAAACTGCCGCCTTTATATTCTTCATTATCATCAACGCGAGATAGTAATTCCAATCCGAGAAGATTCACATCTTCATCTAGAACCACCAAATACCCTACAATGTCAACCTCTGCGTCATCAGCTCCTTTGGCCACAAATCGAGTCTCCTCCATAGACTTTGAAAGGCAACGTCGGCAGGAAAAGGGTCTTTGCTTTTGTTTTGCTGAGCCCTTCCATCCTGGGCATTGATACACTTCATTATCTTTCTCCTTAATGGAAGTCAACGAAGATAGATATCTAATTGTTGACCAGTGTAAGGCCATCATCGCATGTGAACCTAAAGATGACTACTCCGTACTGGGTTTTGACGCGATTTTAGGGTCCCCTTTAGCCTCAACAATGAAACTCAAAGGATCGCTATGTTGCAAATCTGTCTTGTTGTTGGTAGACAGTGGGTCTACCAACAAGTTCATCTCAGCTCAATAAATACAAATTCTCACCCTATCTACACAAATAATCTCACACTTTGCCGTTTAGATCGGTGATGACAGTATTGTCCGGTGTAATCAGGTTTGTAAAGATCTAGAGGTTCAGCTGAGTGTTCTAACCATTAAACAGGATTTTTATCCTTTCTTTTTGGTTGGGTCAGAATTAGTTTTGGGTATTAAGTGGTTGGCATCCCTCAACACAATGCAAGAAAATTGGAATGAGATGTATATGATTTTTTTGGCTGATGGAAAAAAAAATACACGCTACACTGTGAAATTCAGAAATCTTCTTCTCATGTGTGCCTCCAAAGTTTTGGATTTCATCAAATTGAAACTGCCAAACAAGTTGCCCTTAACGTGTCTTAGACTTTCATGATTTTTCTCTGGTGTTTGAAGAACCGAGATCTTTGCTAACTGTTAGTTATGCTTAGTTTTGATGATGACAAATATACTCATCATTACTAAGAGAAAAAAGTTTGTATCATATATTTATCATATACATTGACTAACTGTTATATTTAATGTAGATTAGTCCAAGTTAAATTATGCAGAATGATCAAGAGAAGAAAAGAAAGAAAGAGTTGAGTTATAGAGATTAATCAAGAAGGAGATAAGAGTTCACAGTAAGAAGAACCTGCAGAAGTTGTCAAAGGATTTTTGGGAATAATCAAGAAGAAGAGGAGAGGTTGAAGAAGGAAGAACTTGTTGAATGGAATAAAGATATCTTTATTCAAGTTCTTAGATTGATACTAGAAGTCTCCACGATCAAATGGAAGTTGGAATAGCTCAATTCGAGTAAAAAAAAAACAAGCAAATATAAGGTTCAGGATGATCCAACTCGAGTCATGAAGTTGCAACTCGAGTTAACTAATTTGCTACAGTGTTTTTGGGGTTCTGGACTGGTTTGACTCAAGTCATCACTAAGTAACTCGAGTCAAAGTGTATTTCAGCCACCTCTGTTATACTCTGTTTCACGTTTTAGCTGAGCGAGGTCTGGGATTTCGATGGTATCTCCCAAACCAGAGATTGGATTGAGTTGAAACTAGTGGCATATGAAACTAGACTCCCAATGAGTCATTTTGATATAAAAATTAAAGCCCAAAGGAGTTCCGATCAAGGAGCTATGAATTGTATAAATTGGAACTTAAATTCACGCCACACTGCTGACCAAGCTTTGATGGTTTGAGTGTATCTCACAAACTACAAATCCAATTGAGCCGAAATCAGTGGCATATGAGAGTAGACTCAAAATTATTTCTATCAAGATTTGAACCAGCCAAAACGGAGTTCAGACCAGGGAGATATGGCTTTTGAAAGTTGATGCTCGAAATTCTGGATTCAGTTCAGCATAGGCTTGGTTTTCTGGATATAGCTCACACTATGCACAACCAAATGAAATGAAACCAATTCCATATGAATCTAGACTCAACAAGTGTTTCATAGAATTTGGAAGCAACCAATTTTCATGACATTTTAACTTGAGTCAAGGCATGATAACTCGAGTCACCATTCAGACAGAAAGCAACTAGAATTTTGGAGACAAAGTCAACTCGAGTCATGACTAAGCTAACTCGAGTTACTCGTAGACAGAGAGGAAATGACATTTTTGTAACTTGAGTCACAGCTGATGCAACTCGAGTCAAGACGAGACATATAGCATCTGGAGTAAAGCCTAACTCGAGTCAACAAGTTGTAACTCGAGTCAAAGGCGTCTTTCAAGTGTACAGCTCAAACTCACAGTGTCCGAAATCTTGGATTCTCATCAAGAACATCCAGATGAATTCCAAAAGAACTTATACTACTTCTTAACATCATTTCTATCATTCGTGTATAAGTTTCAGGTGATTAAAGTTTGAGATAACATCAAATTTGACAGTAATCAAAATCTGTCAGAAGCATAAAGATGAAGTTTGCTGCAGATTTTAAGAAATGGCATAGAAGATCGAATTCAACAAGGAACTTGAAGAAACGAAGTTGAATACTCAACTGTAATGTTCTTCAATGAATTAAAATGCTCAACTTGTTCATCGACTTCAATTGCTATGACTTGAATATCCCAACGGTAATATCTCAATGGTAATATTTCTCAACGGACCGATATTCAAATATGCAATGGTCACTATTCATATTCTACAATGGATGAATGCTTCAACGGATTAATATCAATTGTCTATAAGTAGAGACACACTCAAAATAGAGGTGAGAGCTTACACTGTCGAAATGCCAAATTTTTGAATCAAACATTTAGCTCACACGCTCTCTGTTCTCAATACTTGTATAGTTTATCATAGAGAGTGAAATGATTTGTATTGTAATTCCCTGTTTATTCATTTACTCTTTTAGAGAGAACATTTGTGATTATTAAATCATTGTAAGAATCTCAAGTTGTGGGACTTGGAGATTAGGTTATCAGTTTACAACTTGTAAGGGGGAATGTATCCTAGTAAGAGGATAACTTTGAGTACAGAGTGTGTAACTGATTGAAAGAAGTATCTCGGTGAGAGTTTTGGCTTCACAAGTGCCTGGGTGAACTTGTGCGATTGTATAGGCTTCTCTTGTGCCTGGATTAAACAAGAGGATAGTGGATTGAAAATCTCAAGTGGAGCTTGGGGACTGGACGTAGGTCAAGGATTGGTCGAACCAGTATAAATTTCAGTTTGCATATTCTCTTTCCTTATATCTTATATTTCCAGTATATGTTTATTTGAATATCTAACTGTTGATTTAGAAGACGCGAAAAGATTTTAAAAGTTCCAAGTTTTTAATCTTCACCCAATTCACCCCCCTCTTGGGTTCAACCAGATCTTACACTAACTTCTTATTGTCATTACCACATGATTTCTTTGTTGCTTGGTTCTACACCACCAAATTTATGGCCTTATCATTTTTCCCATTACCAGAAAGATGAGATTGAATCTCAAGTAAAAGCATTATTGGCTCGTGGTTTTATTCATCCTAGTTCCAGTCCCTTTGCAAGTCATGATTATTGAATCTCAAATTTATGGCCTTATCAATTAAAAGCATTGAATCTTGGCATTATTGGCTCGTGGTTTTATTCATCCTAGTTCCAGTCCCTTTGCAAGTCTAGTATTATTGGTTAGTAAGAAAGACGAAACATGGAGATTGTGTGTTGGTTATTGTCGTCTAAACTAAATTACGGTACCAAATAAGTATCCCATCATGAACATTGATGAGTTATTAGATGAATTGCATGGTGCTAAATATTTTTGAAGATTGATCTACGCTCAAGGTATCACCAAATTAGGGTACTACCAAGAAATGTTCACAAGACTACATTTAGAACACACTCCGGCCATTATGAATTTATGGTTATTCCATTCTGTCTCACTAATGCACCTGCTACATTTCAAGCTATCATGAATGATCTTTTTCGCCCTACTTGCGAAAATTTGTGCTCGTATTTTTTTGATATATGATATTTTGATATAAAGTGCTACTGGGCCAGATCACATGAGCATCTCAATCCTATCTTTGGTATATTGCAGCACAACTCTTTTTATTCATACACTAAGAAGTTTTTTCTGGGGTAGACTCAGATTGACTATTTGGGACATATTGTTACGAGTGGGGGTGTTGAATTGGTCCCAGAAAAGATTATGGTTATTTCTCATTGGCCTACACCATCACCTGTAAAGGATTTACGTGGGTTCTTAGGACTTACTAGATACCATCGACGATTTGTGAAGCAATATGGAATTATTGCTCGACCCTTAATTGATCTAACAAAAAAAGATGCATTCAAGTGGTATGTTGGTTGAATTCCCTTATGGCAAGTAAACCAGTTGAACAAGTAATAAAGAGTAAGTAGAGTTATTGTCCCACAGAGACTGTTGATACCGAAGATGACGCTAGTTTCTAAAGACAAGTGTATGATGTGAAAATCTGTATTTGATTTGGTTGATTTTGGTATTACTAATGATAGAAAATAAATGAGTGGTCGGAAGTCGAAGGAATATATCATTTTAAAAGTAGGCTGAGCTCAGATTTCATCCTAAGTTGTGTCATTCCCCCACTTTGCATACAACGCATTGTTATAGCAATTATGTTGCACAGCTTCCACAATGCTATAGCTTAATCACTTGTCACAATGATATTCAGTTAACCTTCCTTTATCATATATAGAAGCTTCCGCAATCCAGTAATACAGTCCTAGTTTTACTCTCCCATATTCCTATGGTGATTTCTAGTTCAGTCTGTCTAATTAGCTCTAGGTTTTTTGGTCATGAGCGGTAAATCCATTCCTAGCATCCATAGTTTATGTCGAGCCATGCACGAGCTCACCCAGCAAACACTGTCTAACAAAGGTCTAACCTTGACTCCCATTCGGTAAGCCAAAACCACTGGGATAGCCCTTAGCATCCGCTAACCAGCTATGAATTAAAACATTGTTAGACAAACTAAACTTATTAAATGAAAAACTAGCAAACTGGGTTCATTCTACAACTTAGAAATCCATCCTCACTCAGCCAAAGGGAATTTAGTTCATAACTGATAAGGGACACACAAAGCAGACTAGCAGAGAACAACCCATGGTAGAAATAAAATAACAAAGAAAAACAAAAAGCTTGTCGGAAGGTTGACGGTGCAAGAATGTCCTGTCACACGACGTCTCTCGTCTTCTACGATCCGTCTCACTCCAGGAAAGAATTCGGTCTGGTCTATTATCCTCTCGGTCAGTCGTCTCTTTCGTTCCTTTCATGTGAGTTTAGTTGAATAGGATTGTGTTGACAAATCAACTCACGACTTCCCCGTTCCAGGTTTTGCCATGCTTCCCTCTTATAGTTAGGTATCCTTGGCCGCACGTTTAGTTAGTTGGGCCTTTTAAATCTGTCGGGTCCAAGATCTTAGATTCAATTGATTGATCATTCTCTTATTATCACAAGATTCTCTAAATCTTTCTTTTGATTCTCTGCATCTCTTGGATTCAGCTTCAGTCAATCACCGTCTCCACTTGCTCTAGGTAACCTATCTTTAATTCTTGAAAACTTCCGAGGAAAGGTTAAAATAACTTAGCACATAATTCTGCATCATTTACGATGCTACAGCATAGCAGTCACATTATATTACTGGCGCAGGTATAGCATACTATATGCTATAGCATTGTATCAGCTTCATTATGTGCTTTCGCGGTAAACCATAAAGTGGTCCTTTTCTTATGCACACGAGCAGGACAATGGCATGAATGCAGTAACTTGTAAGATCAATCCTCTATTTCCCTATGCACATGAATTCTTAGGCATTCTATCAGATAGTAAGCAATAAAGCTTAGTTTCAACATTTAAAACAGTCAAATACATAGGGAAAATATGGTATAAATACTACTCATCATGGTATGAGCAGGCTCAATCCGCTTTTGAAGCACTCAAGATTGCTCTCACTACCACACTTGTACTTCCGCTACCAGACTTTCAGCAACCATTTAAAGTTGAATGTGATGCTTCCATAGATAGGATTGGTGCTGTCCTTTTGCAAAATGGGCATCCCGTAGCCTATTTCAGGAAAGGTTTCTTATTTTCCAACCGTTATAAGTTAGCCTATGACTGTGAATTGCTTGCATTAGTACTTTCTCTCTAAAAGTGGCATCGTTACTTGTTGGGACACCATTTTATTGTGCAAACCGATCATCACAGCTTAAAGCATCTATTAGATCAGAAGATCGTCACTACTTCCCAACAACGACTTATGGTAAAACTACTTCTATTTGATTTTACTATTCTTTACAAGCCTGGTAAAGATAATGTAAGCTCTCGAAGTTTTGATGTTAACAAAACTTGAAAGTATTTAAGGTTTTGAATCAGTGACATTTGTTTAAGTCTCAAGGTACTCGAGTAAACCCTGTGTAACCTTTCTGGTTAAGTGATTTCAGGTAATGTTACTTGAGTAAGGATTATGCAATACTCGAGTAAAAAGCTCCTCTGTGTAATAAATTGTCATCGGCAGAGTCTTACTCGAGTAAGAGGTAAGATGTTACTCAAGTATGGATATCTCTATCTCACATTTGTTCTCTGTTTGAATGATACTCGGGCAAGATTTCCTGATATTCAAGTATGGTACTCGAGTAAGGGAAATAGTACTCGAGTACTGATTGGCTAATGTCTTTCACTTAGTGTATTCTTTCAGCGAAGAACAGATACTACTCGAGTAAGGGGATTTGTTACTCGAGTATGATCAATGATGAAGCCTCTGGTATAATCCTCCTGTGACGTTACTCGAGTATGGCACTCGAGTAAGAGTTTGGGGCTACTCGAGTAAAACCTTTCTTTGAGCTTTAGTGAGTCATTTTTGAATGGCTACTCGAGTAAGAGTAATTGTAAACTTAAATATTTTGGGTTATCATTAGTTTCTGTTTAAATCTTACTCAAACATATTTATGCTATTACTAACTATATTTTTTAGTGGATTTCAGATGATTAACAATGGTTTAATATGTGATTAGCCGAAAAGCCACTTGGTCAGAAGCATTTAATTCTTGCAGAAAACAGAGACAACATACGAAATGAAGCCTCGTAGCAGACATTCAACTATACCTAACGGAAACCATCTATGCCTAACAGAAGTTTGAAGAGTCTCAACGGCTATATTCAAAGCTCTTAAACGGCATTAATGGAAGTTGATATAAAAGCTCATCACATTCAATTCCGCCAACTACCGAAACTATGCACATTCAATTTGTCATTACTACGAAGTATTGTTTCATTCACTTCATTTAATATCTTCGGATATTCTTGTACTTCAGTGATTATTATTCATCTACTCAATGAGGAGTTAAACATTTATTTGATTATTTGTTTATCTGTTAATCTCAAGGTAGAGGGACCTTAAGTGTGGGTGTACAATTACAACTTGTAAGGGGGAGTGGATCCGAGTGCGAAGGGATCACTTCGAGTACAATATGTGTAATTGTATTTGTGATTGTGAGTTAGTGAAAATCCCAGAGTGTCTGGGGACTGGATGTAGGTCAAAGAGTTGGACCGAATGTTATACCCCTTCCGGCCTCGCCCTTTCGGGTGGCGGGTTAGAGGGATCCCTTTTATAAATTACCTTTCCATTAATTATTAGTCCATTTAATTGTATATCATAGTACGCGCAAGAGCACAAGATCGGTTTGGACAAACTATTGTACTGGTAAAAAGTAACATCAACATAAAGTAAAGTCCCTGGAGGGTTAAGATACAGTCATCCGATGTAAATACCAAAATAATATACAGTAATCCAAAAGAGGTAAGATACAAAATGAGATAGGGCATCCCCTATCCTTCAACCGCACTGCCAGTCCTACCTCTCCAAAAAGGTCTTTATCCGTCACGCACGCCTCAATGTATCAACAGAAACTTCTGGAGTCCGACATCGGTCCCCAGAGTAACCGTCAGTACTCATATACCAAATGTGTAAGGTGCATGTGTATAACCATGTCAGATATAAAATCACAGTAGCAATGCCAAACATACCACATATGCAAACATAAATATACCACAATAATCACACATCATAATCCATAGAACCCGTACAGCTGCCTTACCAAGGCAAGCCTCAGACTCACTGGATCCTCAACCTGTACAGCCGCCAATTAAGGCCAATCCTGATCTTCAACCCGTACAGCCGCCAATTAAGGTCGGCCTCAGACTGATTATCCTTAGCGCTAGGAACCACATAACTCTGTATGCATATTTGGCAACACATACAAAAACCCACATGGCAAATACAAACATACAACAAAAGACATAAGGATATATGAGTAAAGCGGTTACTACCTGGTGTGCTATATACTGTTCTCAATATTTATTATGCCTGAAGACCTTTCCAAAGATGCCCTTGACCTAATAACACCAAAATACACAATTTTTAGTATTTCCAAAAATGCCCTTACAATTCTTTTGTCAAAACCGAGCCAGAAATTTTGTGAATCTAGCCCAACTTCCAAGATTTTTATTAAATTCCACAAAAATAGCCAAAATCACACTTATTTTGGCGTGTAGCAAATTTTTCACCCTCTGGTCCAAATTCGCTCAGTTGCTCCTTGGTTCAACTTTAGCAATTTTTATCTCTTAGTAGAAAAGTCCAAATAACCCAAAATTATACATCATGGTGAACCTTAATATGTTTAATTTCTCCCTGTAAAATCTAAGATTACACCAAGTTCATTTACTATTTTTAAAGCTCAGTTGAAGGTTCGCTGCCAGAATTTCCAGAATCAACAATAAGCTTGTTCTTAGGGGTTTTTCGGTGTTTTCAACTTCAGAAAATTAAACCATGACTATACCCCATACAAAACCACGTTCCAGAGCCATTGGAGACCTCAGAAATGCAAAAATCCAACCCCAACACTAAGCTTCTACCTTTTGCACGAAAATACACTAACAAGAACTCAAGAAGATAGAGTTTTCGTGGCTACCTAGGATCGAAGAACTGGTGGATGTTCTTGGTAGCTTGGCCTTGGAGCTTTGGCTATGGAGTTGCAGAATCTCTCTCCTCCTCCTCTGGAAATTTTTCCCTCCTAAGGGTGAAAATGGAAGGTTAAACACCTTTTTAATAAAGGTGATCTTGATCCGGTAATTTTAGAATTAATAGGCGTGAGTTTCGGTCAAAAATTCATCTGGCTCTTGGCTTTTTCCCCAAGTAATTCCAGAATGCTCTAGGGATCTCAGGGTTCTGCCAAGTGGCGCAGTCCCCTTTAAAGAAAGCTTATCTTTATCTGCTTTTGGGGCAAATTACCTGTTTTGGCTCGAAACTTTTATAAATTACAATTGTGCCCCAGAACTTATTAATTATTTTTAACTTTCCCCATGTACTTTCACCTGCCCAAAATGACCTATGTGGTGCCATTTGGGGCCCACACATGTGCTCCAATTATTTTTTGCACTTTTATTCCCATTTTACCCTTTTGTCTGAAACGTGGGACCCGCAGTTTGACTTTTACATTGATATCTTTTTCTTGCTCCCCAAACAAATATTTTAATCATTAAGGGGCGTCATGTGGTGCCTAATGGGGCCCACAAATATGGTCCCCTATGTTTAATTCCTCTTTCCCACTTTATCAATCTAGTTCTTGGTCTACCATGTGGGTCCCGCTAGTCAACAAGGTGTTTCCTTTTGCACTTTTCTTCAACTTTTTCAGATAATCTCCCCTGAATGGACACTCATATGTGGCGCCTCCTTGAATATCCAATATGGCCCCACATTTGTCTCATTCAGTCCAAAAGAAGCCCCTAATCGGTCCTTATTGGTCCCCTTTCTACCGGCTAATCGCTTATGGGACCCGCATTTTGTGTTTGGGCCTGAGTATGGATAAAATCATCTTATTTTATCTTCTCTCTCATGGTGGACGAAATTCAATGTTAAAAGGACAAGGCATTGACTATTTTGCCCTTGCTTTTCCTCTTTTACCCCTGAAGTGACACGTGTCCCAATGTAATCATTACGCTGACTCTTGCTTTTTGACATATGATCCTCCAATGTCTCCTTCTCTTCCTATTTTCCTCTAAAACGTAGAGGACTCTTATCTGTCCAGGAAATGTCACACTTCCTGAACCGGGCTTAGTAGTCTGTCTAACTTAGGCTTATTCTCAATTCTCAGGGTCCAAAATTCAGGATATTACACCTAACCATTATAATTCCTTTGTGTCTATTCTCTCTATCTCTATCTCTATCTCTGTCTCTGTATTTATTGTTCTTGATAAAGCTCAACACCGAATGAAGTTGCATGCTGACTAGCATCATCGGGACCTTGAATTTCCCCTGGTGATGCTGTTTGGTTAAAGTTTCACCCCTACCACCCAAGATCTTTATCCCATTTCAAATTTGAGAAACTTTCTTCAAGCTTTTTTGGCCCATTCAAGTTCTAAGGCGAATAAGCAAGGTTGCATATGAGTTGGAACTCCCTTCGACTGCAACAATCCATCCAATGTTCCATGTCTCTTTACTGTGTCCTGCTCTTGGCCTTCAAGCCGCGTCTACTCCTCCTCTCCTTCCCATTTTAGCATATATGGATCTGCTACTAACACCTTCAACTATGCATCAACATCGCTGAACTTTCAATAAGAAATTGGAACTCCTCATCGAATGGGTAAACTACTCTTTGGAGGACACTACATGGGAAGATTATGATCTGGTCGCTGCTTAATTTCTTGATTTTTGCCTTGAGGGCAAGTCATTTTTCCAAGGGGGAGAAATGATGGAGATCCAAATCGCTATGGCTTGATTTATTCTAGAAAAAATAAACATCTTAAGATGGATTAAGAATTAATTATTATTTGTTTTGAGTATTGGTTTTGCGTAGTTGATAAATAAGTGGAATATCCACAAAATTAGGAGTTAGTTGTTAGAATCATGAGTTGTTTGATATTTGAATTAGAGTCTCTCTCTATAAGCTACTTCTATTTATTGGCTTTTCACCTATTGAATAAAGCAATAAATATTCATAGAGTAATTTGATATTGGAGATTCTTCTAGGCCATTTTTAAAGAGTTAGTGAGATACTTGTTTCCTCTTTAAAACAGAGTATTTGTACCCTTTTTTATTTATTTATAATTAACAACAGATTTTTAGGATCTTACCATATTGCATACCATGATCTTTGTACAATGATTCATGGGCCTTTTCCACTATACATACCAAATAGGGCCAGACAGGGCCTTAAGTTGAAGTAGTGATTAAGATTTGAGAACCAAACCAAAATGGAAGCTGTGAGGCAAGATTTGTAGGATGCTTTCTTCACTGTGGAAGAGAAGGATTGGTTAGCATGGAATCTCAAGAGGAGGCAAAACGAGCTACAACAACAAAAAAGTACTCCTCCAATTCTTAATATAAAGAAGTTAGTTAATGTGACATGTATTTTCTAAGATATCCTAGTGGTCTTCTTTAATTTCCTCATTTCCTCTTCTTTTTGACTATTGCTAAGGGAGCATCAATAAGGTAAATTAGGAAAATAGTGACAAATATGAAAACTGTTTTATATTTAGAACCAATATCAACTTCCAAAATATGTTTTATATTAAATACCGGGGGAGTACCATGGAAATTTCTTTTTGGGTAGATTGTAGAAACTATAAATTCTGGTATACTGAAAAATTCTAGTGCTGTTGGTTTGGAACATTGGAAATCAGCAGAAGAGGGTTTTGTCCGGTTAAATACTCACAGTGATGGAAACTGCATTGTAGGATACTATTGCTTCCAACTTGAAAGACTTCAGATCTGTTGGGAAAGAGGTAATTAGCCATTTTGCTGTGGCAATTAACCTGATAAAAGCAAGACATCAAGAACAAAATCCTTTCCAAAGTAACTGAGGCATGTCTGTTTTTAGAATCCAAAAAAAGTACACTACTTGAATTTTGTATTATCCTATATAATTAAGAGTTTCGAATCAATAATCATTGCAGCAACGGTACATGAAGAGCTTTTCCATGGGACGGCCACATTCAGCACAGGTCACTTTCTCTAGGCTTCTTCCAATGCTTCCTGGCACTATCAATCTATTGCAATGGTGTGGGGTTCTTAGATCATGTATATATTCATCCATGGCTACCAAAAACCCTTTCTCTTTTGCCTTGTCCTTCCATTTCTCATACTCATTAACACACTTCAGAAATGTTTCTCCTTTTGCCTTCACCATCTTCTCTGTTCCTCTGCTCATCACGGCCCATCCTTCATCGCCTTGATCGAAGCTCACGATCGTCATCACTTCCTGCATTATTGGGTCACTCTCCACTGTCTTCCCTTGCTGTAACTTGGAGTGCCACATGCTCTCTACCCTAACCCAGAAGTACCATATTAATGTCAGGTCCTCCAGTGCATAGCTCAGTTTCTCTGAAATTATGGCTTCCTTGTTCCTCTCCACTTTCTCTCCTGGATTGCTTCTCCCCATGTATATCATTTCAAGTGGGATTTTCAGATTCTCAGCCATAGCATATGCACTTCTTGTGAATTTCCTAATCCACTCAAGATCTTCACCTCCATACAAGCATACGTATTTCCCTTCTGATATCTGAAACAAGAATGCACTCCAGTATGTTTAAGCTTGTAAATTTGTGAATTGTGTGTACTTCCTTCGGTCCTTAATATAATATCTATATAACTATTTTTTTAGAGAGATTAAGAAAGCTAAATAAATTATTTTACTATATTTATTGATTTTCTCCAAATTAATTTGCTTGACTTATAAATTGATATATAATCTAATAATATACAACATATGTTATGATTAAGTTATTTATTTATTTTCCTTGATCTTTTCAAAAAAATCGACTGGGTCTTACAGTATGGACCGGGGGGAGTATTTAATTGGAAAATGTAACATTTAGTATCACTCTTAGTTTTCAAATAAGCCTAGTTGAAAGGAGATATCTGCATGTTTTTCCTAATGAAGTATGAGTTGTATACCCAGGTTAATGGACAAAACATATCTGCCAATAGCTGAAGTCCCCATGTTTGTTCCTTCCAAATGGATTCCTCGTCCGAGACTTTGAAAGGGTATGCCAAGAATCCCCAAATCCACATAATGTGTAAAGCATTTGGGTTGACAACCTTTCCTTGTTGGTCCAACACAACAAGTATAGGCTTCTTCTTGAAATGCCACACATCCTTAATGTACTTAATGACTGCTCGCTCTATCTGCCATGGATCATAGATTGAGTACCATGACATTTTTGATTGTAGGTCCTCAAACTTCCTCCGTTTCACTTCAGTCCACGGGATTGCCTTGTTCACAACCGGAAGCCAAACGACCTCAAATGGAATTGGAAACATGTCTGGTTCCTGACGTGACTCGAGATACATTTCTCCAAGAATCATGATCTCTTGGTCAGAGAGATCGACATCTGATACGAATAGCAGCACAATTTTACTCCTTAATACATCAATGCTTACCTGTAGAAAAAGAAAGAGAAGTTTGGTGCTAACACAAGGAAATATCACCCAAAATAGTATTTACATTGAAGTCTAACCCTTTGCTTGGTAGAACCATCAAGAAGTGGTAGTTGATCATCCTTGAAGTAAAACAATTCCTGAAGAATTTCCCAATTGTCAGGGTGAGATGCATCAAAAAGACGTACAAGTGTCTCAAAAGCTTCAGTTTGTTTTTTATCATCTGCATTATTACATAAATGTCCAATATCACCAGGAGAAACAAAAAATGTCCCACATATAGATGAACTCATTTAACTATTGCAAATCCATATAAGGAGTTAAGATTTACCGATCTGCTTATGTAAAAGGGCAAGCTGAGTCTGAAGGTGGTTGTGTATGTTATTGAGCTTGTAAATCAGACTTGAAAGTTCCCAAGCCTCTGCCATTGATGCTATATGTCTAGCATCAACCCAGAAATTATATAAAAGTAAAAAAGTTTGATTTCCAAAATCACCAAAGAAAGATACAAGGAAATTAAGAGTTATTTAGGATGATTCTCATAAAGAGACCAGACAGACATACAGATTTGTGCTCAGGAAGCCTGAAATTTGTGATGCAGAAGTCACAATACTCCGAATGGTCCAATAGACAGCAATGGGAATCAAATTGGTGGCAGCTGACGTCTGAGGTGAGTCGGGTGTTTTGTACTGAGAGGGGAGCTCCTCAAATGCCACAATGCAATTGGTCAGATCCAACATGACCTTGACAATGTTGCTGATAACTTCATACCTATGTTGCAGTCCCAGTATATCGTTGCGATTCTGTGTTTCGGGAACGTGCTTCAACATTGCAATAGATGTAGCAAGAGAGTTGGTGGTATAAAGCTGAGTTATCAGCCGGACCTCCCCAAAGTTCAATGCAAAGGCTGCTAAGGCTATCACCACCTTTGAATCCCATGAATAGCTTGAAAGCATGCTCAGAATTCCCATAGATGTCGAATGAGAGTTTCCTCCAGTAGAACACTTGTAAGATATCTGACAAAACCATTAACATGCCTTAACATCAACAGATAATTAGAAGCGTGTACACTTGTTGGGGTATTAATTATTGGCCATTGTCATGGAGAATTCATGAGAGGTTTGATATCTCTAGTTGAATATTGACACTAGTTTTTAGTTCCAAAATCAAAATCGAAAGTATCAAGTAGAAAATTTTCCCAGCTACTTAACTACTACAGGAAAGTGAAATTTCTATTAGTAGTTGGCTGACACCTGACTGTGTTTAAGACCTTGTCATTTAATGTGTATGAATTGTTGGCGTTTGTTTATATGAGAAAAAGAGCAAGTTAAGGTTTTCTTATTCTGTTTTCATTTTTTAATGCAAACTACCTAGAATTTTGGGTTATATTAGACTTAGACTAATCTGTCCATGTATCAGATGATGGAGGCAGCACACCAAGTTTTCAAGTTTGTGGTCAGCATGGGTTTTAGAAAGTCTTGGCCCACACAGGGTCTTTGGAGGCCTATCGCTTGATTATGTTAGATTGTGGTCCTGATGACCCAATGAGATCGGAGGTTTCTGCCATCAGGAACATTTTTATCAGCACCACCACCTGGATGTTGCACATGTATGGAACAGTATATGCTAAATAGCTGGCGAATTGAGCCAGAGTCTGCTCTAGTGTAATATGTTCAAGCATTATGGTTTCCACTTTGATCCAGGAAAAAAAAAAGACTAATCTGAACTTTGTTGGTTTAAGCCTCTCCTAAAAATGTCTTCTACATACACATGGGCTTGAACTCGAGTATTATTTTCAAGAGAAACCTTGCTCCTTCCTCCATTACCATTCACCAACACTTATTGGTTTAGCTCTTATTTTGTGGGAAAAGCAACTGTACAGTCACTAGAGGGAAAAGTTATCTTAAATTCATTCAGCGCAAAGGCTATTTATTTAAAGATGCAAAAGATTTATCTACTCATAGTCATGTACAATACAAGCACCTAAAATATCTCTTTAGTTCCAGTTTATCCCATATTATTCCTGCACCAAATATATCAAATTATCATGCAGTATATTCTATAGGGACATATTTGAACAAGAACGCGTTGCCAGCATAAAGGAATGGATAAACCTTTTTTTCCTAATTTTTTTAAGGTAGCTTAAGAAGCTTGGTCAGGAAAAAAAAAAAAATCATTTACACATGAATCTTTATTGGTGACAATCTGTAAGCAAAATAAGGATATAAAAACACTTAACCTTCCTACACAATTTCCATAAAACTACTCACTCTAAACAAGAAACAAGAAAGCAAACCTGGCAGGAAACTTTACTGATTATGTGGGACAAATTATCAAGTTTGTGAGGAACAACAGCATTGTCACCCAACGCATCCAAGTTTGCTTGCTTCCCCTGTTCAAAATTTCATCAGAATCAATGAGGAACATGCTTTAAGAAAGAAGAGTAGAAAATGGCAATACTTTTCACATACCTGAACACCGGGAGGGTTGGCGGCGGTGATACGGTTAAAGATGTCTTGAACAACGTTAAGAAGAGGTCTAACATCAATGTGTCTGTCAACAGGAGGAGCATGAGTGGCAACAACTTGCTTTATCACTGCATGATCATCTGATGCTGATAATGTAAGGCGTTTAGCCATTGGTTGCATTGTTTGGGGTACCATAGTAATCTTTACTTCAATGGAAATTCTGGGCAAGGAAATGAATAATCAACAGAAACAAGGAATTTGGTAATACTAGCTGCTTAATGGAGAGTAAATGATTGTCAGATTCCGTTGAATACACTTTTTCTTTTTTTGGGTAGTAATAATTCTGTTGAACTTCTATACCTTGCTTCATTTTGGGATTAAACCATGAAGTAAAGTATTGGAATTGGGGGAATTCTGAAAAAGACTTGTCCCCTTCTGTTCTTACCTTTTTGTCAAAGTCTCTGTAATGCTTTTAAAAAATAAAGAATAAATATAAATATACAAGATAAATATAAATTTTATTCGTAGGGAAATGTTACATACACCATCCCAATTCTATAATTTACAAAGCTAATACAACTGCTGAGTAATATGTGTAACTTCAGACCATATTGGTCAGAGCTCCATGTAGTACAACGATATTGCTAGCATTACCTTGTATAGATATCTACGTGGCTAAGTGGTTACGGATTAAATCCTAGAAACAGCCTCTCCGTTTGAGGGGGTAGGCTGCTTGCATCTGACTCTCCTAGACCCCACTTAATGGAAGCCTTGTGCCACTGAGACCTTATATTGAGCTTACTGATTCCCAGTGAGAAATTGTACCTGGTAAATTTGAGTCTACAGGTAACGATAATGATTGAGTTGAGATTGAAGTTTTTGTGGTGTTGACTAGTTTGAACCATTGGCTAGCAGGATCACAGGAAGGATCTCTGTTCAAGCATTTGCAAGTGTTGGTAACGAGGTTGTTGTTGGAATCCACATCTAGACAAACAGAAGAACCATCTGTGAGTTTTGATGAAAGATGCATCTTAGATTCTGATGTTATATCCCATTTGGAATTAGGCCCTGAACATATTACTCCTAGTTTTGCTGGCATCCCTGAATCGTCTGCTTGTAAACAGAAATATGTTCCCTTCACTGTGAGTATCTTCTGGGGTGTGTGTTTCCAGCCTTCAGCTTCAGAGCAGGATCCTAATGTCAATGGGTCAAGCAGTGATTTTCTTTGCACGCAGAGACCTGTTAATGGATGGAATATTACTTTATATGGCCTGCCTTCTGATATCCCTGGCCCTGCATATACATTTCAAAATTTCTCAATATTAACAAATCATATGTGAAAGGGAAAATCTATATAACTAGACTTTTGAATCGCTGAAGAATGTCTGGTGAGAGAGATTCAAGTTGGAGTTATTCTGATAAAGCATGCCACATGTATCAATAGAAGAGTTTAATTGAAGCGATAACTAATAGGATTAAACTAAGCAGAGGGATCAAATTTTCTCATGGATTCTCTCCGATGTGCAAAAGAATGTGTCAGAAAGACCAAAAAGAAAAAAAGAGAGAAGGTGGGGCCAGTGAAATTCATTTATATGGGTTTCACTTTCTTCCCTCTTACTCTCTTTTACCAGAGTCATTGGGGGAAAAAGCTGTTTATTAAAGTAGAGAAAGGGAAGAGACGTGAGGCCAGCAAAATTCATCCATATAATTATACCCACTTTTTCGAACCCTTTTGGTATTTTAAAGAAGATATTCTTCTTGGATTTCAAGAGTATCTGTAGATAACTCACATTGGATTTAGATCTCATGAAGGAGTTATTCGGATTCTATTAATCTCTTCCATCCCTCCATTCTAATCCTCTCTAAATTTTACTACCTCCGTTCATAGTTTGTAGTTTCAATCCTCTCTAAATGCTACTATCTCAAGTATTTAATATAAAATTTAGTTTATAATGTAATTTGTACTACAAACTAAACTAGATTTTATATTAAGAATTGGAGATAATATTGAATAGGACAAAGTATTTAACTTTGGGTTGTATTAAACGGTAAAGAGCACATGTTTTTGGCAGAATCACAATCTGTAAGCTAATAAGGCTCTTTTTTTAAGATAATCCTCTCAATGTAGGTTTCATCACAATGCACCCGCTCGAGAGCAAATGTTTCAGCAACTGCACACTACATTGTTTCACTTAGCCTCTTGCTGGTCACAACATTCCACAAGCGGATCCAATCTCCCAGCTCGTCCTTTGGACGAGCAAGGGGCGATCGTCCCTTGGGGGCGAGTGCCTTTGGAGATCTGGACAGTTCAAATCTCTAGATGAGATCTGGACAGTCCAGATCTCCTATTTCTTTTCTTATAAGATTTTATTTTTTTAATTATTGTAAGATTTTTTTTCAGTACCAGTTAGTACCCTAAAATATTTTTTCAAAATTCTCAAATAATTTTTCAAGATCATGAAGTATTTTTTTTAGTTGAAATCAATACCTTGAAATATATTTTTAGTACCAGCTGGTACCCCTGAAGTATGTTTTTAGGATCTTGAAAAAAATATTTCGGATCTTTGTACTAAAAAGATCTTGGGTCTGATCAAGCATCTTGAAAAATACTTCATGATCTTAAAAAATTATTTTATGATGTTGAAAAACTATTTTAGGATACTGACTGGTACTAAAAAGTTACTTCAGGATATTGATGAATACTGAAAAAAAAGTCAAGATATCTAAGGTATCTTTTTTAGATTAGTCGAGATTACCCTCAAATATTTTTTTAGGATCTTAAAAAAATATTTCAGGGCACCGACTAGTACTAAAGAGATACTTCAGGGTACTGAAAAATTCTTCATGATCTTAAAAAAATTATTTCAGTATATTGGATGGTACTAAAAAGATATTTAAAGATATTGAGTGATAATTGAAAAAAAAAATCATAAAAATATTTTAAAAAAATCTTTAAAAAAAACAAAAGAAAGATGAGTGCCCCATACTCGTCCAAAGGACGAACATAAACGAGCAGGGAAACTCAATGGCAGCCCTCTCTACATTGTCATGAGTCCTAAATTGGGAGGGCTAACTTGAAAGAAGGCATTGGACTCCTAAACTCCAAGAACTCTTTACATAAACTTTACTTGTTTACTTGAGAAGGGAATGAATATGTTCATACCTCGAAAAGGAGATTGGAGAGAAGAGATCCTCTGTAAGAAAGAAGAATTCCTGACATCACACCAATCCCAGTTCAAAAGTCCATAATACTCATTCATTCCAACGACACCTTGCCTAAGGTAATAGCTTCCAACAAGTGTCCATAATGCCCAATCCAAGTCATGTTCAGCAGCCAAACCCAAGAAACAACTCAAGTACCTGTTATCGTTCTCGTTGGTGCCTCTTAAGTCCACACCAAACTCGCTCACAAACAATGGCCAACCTCGTTCCACCAAATAACCCGCCAGTCTCATCACGTTCCTTGAAACTTGGCCACACACTTGGTTTGGGTTGCCGTGAAGCCATGCTTGACCGTCTGTGAAGGCGTACCAGTGAACTTCGAATACTAGTTTCCTCTCGAACGTTAGCTTAACGGGTCGGTTCCGGAGGAAGGATAAGTCTTTGTCGAAATTTAGGCCAGAGAGAATCACAAGAACGTCCTTGTTTGCTGCATGCACGGCTTCTGCTCCTTTTGTCATGTACCTTCACTCAAAATCAAAACATGCGCCTCTCAGTTTCATTGTCATCTTTTTTATTTGGCCAGTAGTTTTTTTTTTTAAAAAAAAAAATTGTTATAAATTTTTTTTCCTGTTTAATTTCTACGCCTACTAAATGTCCAAATGGGTATATATTATAACCGAAGAGATAATACTGCCCCATTTCTTTTTATAAAATTCTTAATTATGTCGTATTTTTTTTTTAATAATAAGATGAGCCCATTTTTTATTTGGAAGACAGGCGGTTCCAAAGGCATGGTTTTTGATATGTTTTCAGGATTTGGGCATGTTTGAAAAGTTTGCAAACTTCTCATTTTACCTTCACTTAATTACAAAAATTATCATGCTATTATTGCATTGAATTTCTATGTTTGAATAAAATACTTAATACAACATATTCTCTTTTCCCCACAAATTAAATGAGGACATTTTTTGAAAACAAAATTCATTTTTTCCATATTTAATTTATTGTACCTAACTAATTTTAACTACACCTTTTAATAACATAATTCAGTTAATCGTATTTTATAAAAAGGGGACGGAGGGTGTATTGATGATGACCCCCAGTGATTTTTTTCAGCTTCAGCTTACATAAAATGTTATATAGAACTTTAGGTGTATGAAAAATTACAATTTTTACTGGCATAAAAAAAAAAAACTTCAATTTAATGGGATATTGGTCCAAAAAATTTAAGGTGGGGTATTTACACATTAATGAGCTAAATTGAGAATATATAAATATCAAAACTAAAAATTAATTTTGAAAAATTCATACTAATAATAAATCATAAACAATCTGATTTGATTTTTTCCATGCTATATATGCATACAAAATTGTGTCTAGTTGGTTCAATTTAAATTAAGGGGAAAACAATTGTTTTTTTTTTCAGAAAAAATGTTTTTTGATTATGAATATGTTCAATTTAAATTAGTGTGTGTGTGTATATATATAAGATATTGCTTTCCAACCTAAATATACAACAAGTAACTTTTCTTTACACAATCCACAAAAATTTTAATTTATTTTAAATTTTAAATTTTTTGTTTACATCTTATTGAAAAAAAAAAAAGAACATTAGGCACACTAGTTTAGAAACTTTAAATAACCTATTTTCTTATAAATTTACAATTATAAAAATGAATACGTGACTTCCACTATTCACCCTCCTAAGTCTCTAAAACAAGCTTTTACATATGTATAATGATTTTGTAAAAAAAAAAAAAATATATATATATATATATATATATATATATATATATATAAAAAATATATGAAAATTAATCTTCAAGTCCATATAGTTTCACGTTATTTAAAATTAGGTTCTTATAGTATTTTTATTAAGTCCTTATAATTTCACATATCTTTAATTAGCTCCTTGTATTCCCCCCCCCCCTTTTTATCAAGTCCTTATAGTTGTACCTATTTTTCAATCTGATCCCCACATTTTTTTTTTTCATTTTTTTCATCTTTGAGTCCCATGAAATTATAGGTATTCAATTAAAAATCAAAAGGACTATAAAAATATTAAAGGGATTTGATTAAAAAAATTACTCTATATATAAAGAAAAATTAATTATAAGACATGGTAAAAAGGTAAAAGAAACTAAAGGATTTGATAAAAAAAGGATTAGTTGAATCCATGAGAACTTGCAAATTAATTATATTAAAATTAAAATTATATGATTATTGATGTTAGACGAAGAATTAATGTGGATAGATAAACGAAATATGGATAGATATGAACATAGGCAACGATATCGATATGGAATTAGTTCACTGACGTTGACGATAGAGAGAAATGGGCTAAAAGCCTAGACATGATTGGCTGTTGGAAAGAATATGACGTACGTACCTATACCAGTCATCGACGTTTTGTTTGGGGCCTCGCAGTTCATTCCTCAGGCTCATCCCCACCACATTGCTCACTCCATTGAACAGCGAAGCCATCTTCGTGAGCCCCTCCACCCACAGCTCCGGGTCGAAATCTCGGTCACCGAAGAATCCATTGCCGTCAGAGTTACTGCAGCACCACCCCGGCTTCGTCATGTGGTTGTCCAATATCACCATCACTTCCTCCTCCCCCATCTTCTCCACCACCCACTGATCAAAATCCATCAATCACTCACTTATTTATTTCGCCTTCACCCTAAATTATATAATAAATCGCAATTGATGTGAAATTAAAGTGTAAGGAATCAGTATTTGTACCTGGTAAGCTTGGATAAGGGGAAGATCGATGATGGAAGGGTTATTGGATTGGATGCCGGCGATGCATTCGAGGAGGCCGAGGTTGAGGAAAGACTGCCGGACGGTGAGGGAGGCGAGAGAGTGGTCGGTGACGAGAAGAATGGGCCAAGTGAATCTCACGCAGTTGAATCCCATCGACTTAATCTGTTTGGAGATCACATCCACAGGCTGCTTGTTCAGACCTTCTGCAAGTAAGGGTTCCAGATGCGACACCCAATTCACACACGCCAGCTTCACTCGCTCGCCGTCTTCCGTCACGATCCACCGCGAATTCGTGTACAGTGGCTGGGACGACGCCGTTAGAAGCAGAACGGTAGAGCAACAGATCAGAGCCAAAAAGCTTAACAAGAAGAAGGAAGGCGTCGTCCCCATCTTCGTCGTGTTCATAATTTGCTTTGGATGAGCTTACGGATTTGATAATAAGATAGAGTAGGGCACTATGCTTTTATATTCGGAGCTTTCTTTCATGGTTTCATTCCATCATTGACGGTTGAACTGTCTTTATCAATATGATTCGTAATGTATTACTGTTTCTTGCCTTCTATTTTTTTCTAAGCGTACTTATCCCAGCTTCAGTTTGATTAGCGTTCACTCAATGGAATTCTACTATTACGATAAATTAATTCACAAATTCTTATAATTTATTTTAATTTAAAATTAGATTCTTGGACTTTATTTTATTTTAGTTTTATAAAAAAAACATACCCGTCTATTAAAATGATATTAACTGTTTCATTCAAAAATGATATTAAACTGAAACTGGGAATACAAAATTTATGAATTTTTATATATTAAAATGGTTTAAACCATATCAACAGGTTCTAGTGGGTAGGGTTTTGGTCTCTACCCTCAATAATATTTTCATGAATTTAAATAAAATGAGTTATAGGGATCTCATTTATAATTAAAGACTTATGGGTACTTTTTTTTTCTTATACTATTAAAATTGATTACAAAATGTAGATATTATCCATAAAAGGATTACTTCTCCCATTTTTTTCCTAGAGACTAGAGATTTTTTTTTTTTAATCGAATTAGAGACTCGAGAATTTGGATTACTAGAAAATGTTTTTTTAGTTGTAGTTTGTATGTTACTTCAAGTTTTATATGCGGATACCTAATTTTGTCGAATTATGGCGACATATTTGGCTTTCTTTCGTATTTGTAGTTGAGAGACTCTAGAATTTGGATTACTAGAAAATGTTTTTTTAGTAGTAGTTTGTATGTTGTTCAAGTTTTATAATATGCGTATACCTAATTTTGTCGGATTTGACGGCATATTTGGCTTTCTTTCGTATTTGTTGTTTTGTTATTAGTGTCCAAATATCGGTTACTGAGAAATGATTTATTTAATCGACTTTTGCAAATAAAAGATATGATAAAGATCAGATTATAAATGTGATTTGTGTTTAGAATGAAAGTGGAAGAAATGACTTTTTTTAAAAAAAAAAAAAAAAAAAAGGCTATTGTTTGAATGATTATTTAAAAAGTTAGTTGAAATGGAAAATGACTAAAAATAACATGAATCTTATTGAATATTATATATATTAAAAAGTTAGTTGTATACTGAAAAAGTTAGTGGTATATATTGTGAAAACCGAAGATAAAAATTTAAATTTAAATTTGATAAAAAATATATTATTATTAAAAAAATTAAAATACTCTAAAATACTTAATTAAATATATTCTAATGGATAAATTAGAATGCATACAAATATATATTTAATAGTACATTGCTTATTGGATCACCTATCCCTAACATTTTTCTCCAGAAGTTGAAAAAAGTTACTTTTATTAAAAGTTACTTTTTTTAAATAAGCTCATCTAAGACCACCTTATCTCTAACCGTCTTCTTTGCTGGCTTTTTTCCTCCCTCATCCCTATGTCAAATAGGCTTATTTGTACATCCGAAATGGCTCATCTTAAGCAAAATTACATAACATGGATTTTTTTTAATACTAAAAAGTTTTTGGAGGGGTTTGACATCAGTCCCCCACCAAGGCCAGAGCACGGCCCCGAGCTCTTTGAGCACTTAATGGGGACTTACGAGATCGCCTACCAAAGGAGTCCCGCCGACTAGCAAATGGGATCGAACACACATCCCTTTGGGACTTGAACAAATCCCTTACCATCTATGTCAACTCTCTTTGGCATAACATGGAATATTAATTTGCTATTAAAGAAAGTGTCGAGGCTTGGGTGGGTTTCCGTGATTTATTGGGACAAAAGTATTTGAAAAATCACAAATACTAGTGCTAAAACTATTTTTGTCAAATAATACTTATAGTACTTTTTTTCAATCAACACTTGCATCAATTCAATATACGGTTAACCTAAGGGAAAATTAATCTTTTACTTCTTATAATAATGACTCGATTGTAACTTAATTAGTGAGAACATGCTTGTTTAGCTTGTCATACCCCATTGATATATCAACATTCATCAGAATAATAATGCACAACTCAATGGGCAAAATAGAAATATCATAAACATACTGATATTAGGTATTTGATTACATTACAGAAATCCCCACGAGGTTTATACATAATTTTTACAAATTCTAAAAATAAATTCCATTACGGTAGAATAGATAGCCAAAAATATCCCTTGGCTCAATCCAGAATCACTACAAAAAAAACCATCATTTGTAGCGGTCACATATATAGCCGCTACAAATACATGTATTTGTAGTGGTTTAAGACAAAACCGCAACAAATTCGTAGCAACAGCGATGGCGCCAAAGCGCGGGCTTGTTTGCGACGAACTTTGAAGCGGTGATAACAAAATAAATCGCTACAAAAATGGCGCCAGTTTGACGTGTAATGCGTGAAGGTTTGTGGTTGTGACTTTGTAGTGGTTTTAAGGAAATAATCGCTACAAAGTTGGTGCCAGCTTTAGTGCGTAACGGCGTGAGTGTTGTTGCGGTGCAGTTTGTTGCAGTTATATGAAAATAATCGCTACAAAATGCGAAAAGACACCATATTTGTCGCGGTCAGGGAAAATCGACACGTTGACTGTGACAAATCCTACAAATTTGTAGCGGTTATTACAATAACCACTACAAATATTCATGCTATTGACTCAATCCATACATCAGTTATAAATATTTAAAAATAATTAGATCTGCATTGTTACTGAATGAACTATCTCAGTTTGTGATGAGTACTATTTATGCCATGTTTTCCCTATGATGTGTGACTGCTTTGTGTAGTGAATATGAACTTAAATGCATCTAATCTGAGCAAATATGTCATAATTCACGCATATAGAGAAATGTAGGATGAATCTTGGTAATTGCATAAATTATCCTATACATGTGCATAAGAAAAATGCAAGTTTAAGGTCTATTGTGAACGCACATAGCACAGCCGATACAATGCTATAGCATTGGGTCAGTCATATCAAGCCGCAGTACAATACAACCCAAATGCTATAGCAGCGTAAGTTGCTATGTTATGTGCCATATGTAATGACGTTTCCTTGAGGCTGTTTCAGGAAATAAGTGCAAGTTAATAGACGAACGTAAAGACAGCGGTTAAATTGCTGACGTATTGGATTAGAAGATGCGTAGGATCGAAGTTAAGAATTGGAGAATCCCGCAGTATCAGCAGAATCAATTTATCAAATTTGTAAAGTTTGGCCAGTTGGACCTGACAGATTTGGAAAGGCCCAGCTCACTGAACGTACGCCGCAAGTAAACCTGACTATAAAAAGAAAAGACGGCCAACCCTAAGGGGGATTGAGTCGTTAGAGTCAAAGAAATTCTTATTCGGCTAGGCTCAAAAGAAGAGTGAGAGACGTTACGAACCACAAGAGCTCCAGAAGAACCCAACACCCTTTCGTGTAGTGAGACAGAGAAGAGGAGACATGGGGATGTCCTGTGACAAACTCCTCTCATGCCATCGACTCCTCCGGCGAACTTTCTTTTTGTTTTGTTGATTTTTAGTTTATCTTTTTCTATGGGCTATTCTACTGTGATTTGTTTTGTGATTCCCTCCTCAGTCATGAACTAAATTCTCTTAGGTTGAGCGAGGATCAATTCTTGAGTGTAGAATGAACACAGTTTGCTAGTTCTTTAATTTAATACATTTAGTTTGTTTATCAGTATTTTAATCTCTTGTCGGTTAGCGGAAGCTAAGGGCTAGATCAGTGGCCTCGGCTTACTGGAAGGAAGTTGGGGTTAGACATTTGATAGGCAGTGTTTGTTGGGTAGGCTGGTGCAAGGCTTGACCTATCATTTTAGGCTTCAGGAATTGTGTAACATCCCAAATTTTGGGTCCTAAGAATTTAGAATAAGCCTAAATTAGATGGATGGCTAAACCTAAATCAAGAAGAGTCCGAAGGAGGTTGAGAGATAGGAAGCCTCTCGTGGACTAAAAAACTCGGTTATACGGGTCAGTGGACCTAGTATGTATAAACCGTGGAATTAAAGTGTCAGTGAAAATGGGACAATTTGGATTATTATAATGGGCCAAGGTTTCAACCCAAGGAGATAAAAGAAAAATAAATAAATAAAACAAGGAAAGAAAAAGGCAATTGGGCTTTTGTATTTCGGCCCAAAACAAGAAGAGTAAGGGAAGCAAAATTGGATCCTCACAATGGTCCAAGAAATTTGGCCTAATAAGTAAAGCAAGAGTCATTAATGCAATTCCTACTCCTTTCTCTCATACTTTTCCACGGTAACACACATTTTTCACAAATTCACTCTACAAACACTCCCTCCCTCCAAAACCGTGCCTCTTTATTATCTCTCTCACCCACATGGCATCCATGCAAGCCCCCAACACATCACATTTTTCTCTTCCCTCCCCCTTAACTCACGGACACCAACTACACACACATTCACAATCCATTTCGACATACACAAAAATCAGACCCCTCCTCCCTTCATCATTTCGGTTGCTCCTTCCTCTCTCTAACACAATCAAATTCTAACCTCCTCCTCTCCTCTAAACCGTACCCCCTCCCTCCTTCAAGCAACCAACCATCTCCCCTTCATCCTCCTCCAAACCGTAACCGTCCTCTCCCTCTCCCTACACCACCAACCCTCCTCTTCCCCTCCTTCTCCACAATCATCATCATCAACCTCAACTTCATCTTGAATCACTGATGTTTCAAACAAGAAAAAAAGGAACAAGAAGAAATCCAAGAAGGTAAGTGGTCAAACCTTCTTGCATGTCAATTTTAGTGAAGTTTAAACTCACATGCATGAGTGTTCTTGATTCTAGGCTGAAGGGTTGAGAAGGAAAAAGAGAAAAGGAAGTGACCACAAGCTCAATATCAAAGCACTTGTGGTAAGAACACAAACCCTCTCTTATGAATTTTGGAGTTATTGGTAAGAAACCTTAACTTTGACCGAACTAGAACTTGGGGAAATAAAGGGATTTTCATGATTCTAAGTTTACCAATGTGTTCATCACGAAATATTGTGTGGGAATATGATTTTTGATGAATTTTTAAAGGTGTTTTTACACAAAAAATAACAAGCTCAAAGAAAGAATCAAAAGTGTCAGTTTTTGGTCTCTAGAGTCAGTCAACGTCTACTGCATGTTTGACTATGTTAATGACCTTCAAAACTTTTTAAAATATTCCAAAAGATAGAGGACATGTATATATTTAAAATGGTGGGTATTTTGTGTTTTTCTAAGCTCTGGTCAGAGAGCAATAAATTATACAAAATGACCCTTAGTTTTGGAAACAAATCTGGACAGTTGGTACGTTTTTGGGATCTGGGAATGAATAGCATGTGATTAAATTCTGGAACCAATTTTCCCAAAAACTATACTTAATAAGGAGTTCATAGGTTTTTGAATCACCTAAATTTGATATCTAGAACTCCATATATAAATTGTTAAAGATAAGTTATGAATTCTGGAAGCGTAATAGGACAGTCAGTGGAAACGTAAAACCTGGGAATTATTGGACAAGTCCTGACCTTTGAAAGTATTTTTCTATGAAATTGGACTTCTCTATGAACATGTGAGAGTTGACGGAACATTAAACTTATGTTTTTGGAATTAATTAAAATAAGTTGAAGTTGCTGAACTTTTAAGGACAGTCAAAGATAAAGGCTGAAAGTAACAAGTTTAAGTTACTTAATTAAACCCTAATGAAATAAGGGTTAAAGAGGTAAATAAACATTCATTTTCTTTGGTTTTAAAGGTATGGTTATTCCCTTAGGGCAACAAGGAGAATGAAAGAACTTCAAGCAACTCCAAAGGTTGACGAAAGAGGAACCCGAGTAAGAATAGTAGTCCTTAAAAGGTAGTGGGCTTACCTTACTTGCATGTATTTGATAGTAATCCTCTCACTAGGATTCACTCCCCCTTACAAGCTGTAATTTATACACCCACTTGATTACACACTTCAGACTCGTAGTAATCCTCTCACTAGGATTCACTCTCCCTTATAAGCTGTAATCAATACAATGGGTTTTCCACTCAAGATCACCCAATCTTGAGTAACTCTCGGTTAGAATATTTACAGATAAATCTTCTCTCTCAGAAGTGTTTGAATAAACACTGAAGTATGAAGGTGGAATAGATGATCTCAAATTCTTTTCTCGAATCACACGAGCACAAATAAAACAGAGATAAGAAAAGCAAACAGACACAGAGCAATTTATACTGGTTCGGTCTAATACTTCGACCTACGTCCCGTCCCCAGAACACCTGGGATTTTCACTATCTTTCAAGGACAATTACACTGTACTCGGATGATCCTTTCACTAGGACTCACTCCCCCTTACAAGCAAGCTGTAATTGTATACCCACATAAGGTTCCACAACCTTAAGATTTTACAACACGATAATCGAATAAGTGTTTTGAAACTCCTCACGAGTAGATAAAGATAAACACTGAGGTACACGATATCCAAAGATATTATTAATGGAATAGATAAAATAGTTGAATACAATAAGAATAGAATGCACAATGTTTTTCAGTAGTTGTGGTGAATTCAAAACTTCACATATATATATATATATATAAGTTGATCTCATGACCGTTGAGAAGCTTGAAGAAAATATCCGTTGAGAAACTTGAAAATGACCGTTAGAGATGAAGCAGAAGGGTCGGAATAATCGCCGGCATTATTCTCATAATTGTGATTATGACCGTTGAGACCCAGCAAAAGGAAATGAAATATTCTTGCCCATAACGTTGTAGAGGTATGTCTGTTGATTGAGTTTCTTGAATAGGTAAGTTTAATAAATGTCGGATTGCTTTAGTCAACATCCTATATTGATCCTCATTCTAATAATCTGTAACTCATTAACAAATTGATTAAATGCAATTAAGAATAGTAATGAGTAATGATTTGAAGTTAACTTGATATGGTTTTGAAAGTTAACTTGATATAAGAAATTAACTTTGATATGGGTTTGAAAGTTAACTTGCTATTTGAGGAAGTCAATCCCGATAGGTGTAAAAGAAAGCATTTAACTTGATATGCACTTGAAAGTTAACTTGCTATGGGTGAAAGTCAAAGCCGATAAGTGCAAGGAGAAATCACTTAACTTGAGTCAATAAGTGAATGACTTGAGTTAATGACTAGAGTCATTAACTTGCTATGCAAAAGTTAAAGTCAATGGCTTTGAAAAATAGACAAGTTTGATTCTTGACTTGGGGTTAGAAAGTTATTGCCTAGAGTCAATGACTAGAGTCATTAACTTCCCATGCAAAAGTCAAGTCCGATGGCTTTGAAAAATATGCAAGTTGATCTCTTAACTTGAGGTTAGAAAGTTATTGCCTAGAGTCAATGACTAGAGTCAGTAACTTGCAATGCAAAAGTTAAACCCGATGCTTTCTAAGAAATAGACCAAATGAAAGCTTAACTTGATATAGGAAGTTAATGACTAGAGTCATCAACTTGACAACCAAGAGTCAAAATCGATAGTTTCAAAATCACAAGATTAAAACACATTACTCGAGGCAATTAAATAATTGACTGGAGTTAACAATATTTATTTAAATCATTTCCATCATTTAACTAGAGGCATACACGGATTTAACTAGGGGCTTGCATAGATTTAATTTATTAACTCCAAGGCAAAACCATTTTAGCTCGAGGCAACCAATGCAAAACTTCCAAACTGATTATAGATTCAAGTTAACTATATAAGACATGATTTAACCTTGAATCTATTAATTCAATTACATCATAATTGTTATCATCAAAACATCAAAGACATAGAGAACTAACATTCTCCCCCTTTTTGATGATGACAACATTTATAATGTGATAGTTTTTGAACAAAATTTCTTTGAAGTAAAATAGAACAGTAATAACACAGCTCATAGCCAAACTAGATAAATTACCAACAAAGAAATTTTGATGATTACAAAGAAGAGGATACAAAAGATAGACACTCATATATCAAAATGCAGAAATATATTCATTTATATAGTCAAGTACACTAACTGAACTAGACTAGCTAAACCAGAATGAATATATATATCAGTCAAAGCATCTATATCAGTCAAAATTAAAACATATTGCAAAAACTTCTTACCAAACTCTTTTCAAAAAACATCACAAGCTATCTCCCCCTTTGTCATCAGCGAAAAGAGAGAAGGATTTATCAAAGGAAGATGATGGAAGAGGAATAGAAAGGGAATGCCAGACTAGAGGTAAACACGAAAAACTTTAATTCAGAGAATTGCAAAGATTGACTCGAGGCATTTCACTAATTGACTCGAGGTAAAAAGAATACTTACCTGATGTCGACTCGAGGTAACTCCAGGTTAATTCGAGGCAATAAGTCAGAATACATATAGTTGCTCTCTGCTTCTCCTTAACTTGAGGTATTAACTGGAGGTACCCAAACTTGACTTCCAGCGAATGAATTTCTTTCTACACAAAATAAACAAGTATTGGTTCATGATTCATTCTAACTTGGAATCATTTTACCTTTAGCTTGGATTGATAACTTGAAGAATCAAGTTAAACTCTTGAAATCTGTTTTGAGGCATTTTTGAACTTCTGATATAGGAACTGATGTAACTTGAGGTATCCATCCATGAGTCAAGTCAAGTCTCTACTCTGTTAACCTCTGTTTCTCATTTCCTTAACAGGGTCCTGCAAAACTACAGACTAGAAGCTCCAATGCTTACATTAGTATTTAATTGTCATCAAAACAGAACTTAATAACAACTAACATTCTAAAAGTTCATCAAAACTAACATTTTAATTTTACTTACAATTCATTGGGATTTACCATTCCCAATTCCCTTCGAATAAATGTGAATTGTTCTTTTGCCAACAGCTTAGTGAAAATGTCAACAAGTTGCAAGTGGGTAGGTATGAACATCACTTTAACATCTTTCTTTTGAACATGATCTCAGATAAAATGATGTCTCACATAAATGTGTTTGGTTCTTGTATGTTGAACTGGATTTTTCGCCAAGCTGATTGTGCTTGTGTTGTCACAAAGGATTGGAATTTCTTTCAGATTGACTCCCAAGTCATATAATTGTTGCTTTAGCCAAAGGACTTGGACACAACAACTAGAGGCAGCAACATATTCAGCTTCAGTGGAGGATACAGCCACATCGGTTTGTTTCTTGCTTAATATGCGACCAAGAATTCTTGTTGACCTTTTGGAAACCAGAGTCCAAGCTCCTTTGTGTCGGCAAGATAACAGAAAATTCTCTTCACATGCTCAGCATGTGATTCCTTTGGAGCAGCTTGAAATCTTGCGCACATACCCACACTAAATTGGATGTTGGGTTTACTTGCAGTCAGGTATAGTAATGATCTGATCATTCCTCTATACTTGGCTATGTTGAAGTCTTTGCCTTTTTCTTCATCCGCATCCAAAGAAGCAGTTGAACTCATTGGAGTGTCGGCTCCATTGCAATGTTCCATTCCAAACTTCTTTAGTAAATCACGGAGATACTTTGTTTGAGAGATGAAGATACCATCTTTCCGCTGTTTGATTTGCAAGCCGAGAAAGTAGTTCAATTCGCCCATCATAGACATCTCAAATTCACCCTGCATTTTCTTGGAAAATTCCTCACAGAGAGAATCATTAGTAGCACCAAATATTATGTCGACCACATATATTTGCACAATTAAGATTTCATTAAGCTTATTAGTTTTAATGAAGAGTGTTGTGTCTGCTTTTCCTCTAACAAATTCTTGATCTAAAAGAAATGTACTCAATCGCTCATACCAAGCTCTAGGAGCTTGTTTGAGACCATATAAGGCTTTCTTGAGATGAAACACGTGATCTGGATGTTGATCATTCACAAAACCAGGAGGTTGTTCAACATAAACCTCTTCCTGAATAAATCCATTTAGAAAAACACTCTTAACATCCATTTGATAGAGTTTAAATCCTTTGATACACGCAAAGGTTAAGAGTATTCATATTGCTTCCAATCTAGCCACTAGAGCATATGTTTCCTCATAATCAATACCTTCTTCCTGATTATAGCCTTTGGCAACCAATCTAGCCTTGCTACGGACTATGATTGCGGATTCATCACGTTTGTTCTTGAAAACCCATGTAGTGCCAATGACCGGGTGGTCTTTAGGCCTAGGTACCAAGTCCCAAACTTGATTTCTATCAAATTGATGTAATTCCTCTTGCATTGCTATCACCCAATTATTGTTTGAGAGGCCTTCGTCAATCTTAGAGGGTTCAATATCAGATATGAAGGCAGAAAATGTAACCTCATTCAAGGTGCTTTTTCTAGTTCTTACGCCTTGATTTATATCCCCTATCACTTGATCCAAAGGATGATTCCTAATGAATTTCCAAGCTTTAGGTTGAGATTGATCAGGGTTTTCACAAGAGTTTTGAGAATTGTTTTCAAAAACATTTTCTAAATTTTCAAGAGAGGCAGGAGTAGTTTTTGAAAAGAATTGGTTTTTGTAAAAAGTTTTCTCATCAGCATCCAGGGGCTCCTCAGATTTCGATTCACAGAATACAACATGAATTGACTCTTCGACTACACGAGTACGCTTATTGAAAATTCTATATGCTTTACTCCTATTAAAATAGCCAAGAAATATACCTTCGTCGGATTTGAGATCAAACTTTCTCATATTATCCTTATCATTGTTGTGAACGAAGCATTTGCAGCCAAAGATGTGAAGGTGAGATAAGTTTGGTTTCCTTCCTTTGTAAAGCTCATATGGAGTTTTGTTGAGCTTCTTTCTGAGATAGGCTCGGTTTGAGATATAACGGCCATGCTCATTTACATCATCCGAAGACTTGTGAAGTCTGATTTTCGTTCAACATTGCCCGAGCCATTTCAGTGAGCACACGATTCTTTCTTTCAACCACACCATTTTGTTGTGGTGTCTTTGGAGCTGAGAAATTATGATCAATGCCGTGAGCATCACAAATTTTTTTGAAAGCTTGATTCTCGAATTCTCCTCCATGATCTGTTCGAATGACTAAAATGCAAATACCTTTCTCGTTTTGCACCTTCTTGGCAAATACAACAAACATATCAAATGTTTCATCCTTAGATGATAAAAAAATAGTCCAAGTAAAACGAGAGAAATCATCGACAATGACTAGAGTATATAGATTACCGCCAAGACTCTTGACTCTTGCCGGTCTAACTAAATCCATATGAAGCAGTTGAAGAGGTCGATTGGTCGAGATTTCAGACTTGTTTTTAAAGGATGATTTAGTTTGTTTACCTCTTTGACAGGAATCACAGATCATGTCATTTTTAAAATGAAGTTTAGGTAAGCCAAGAACTAAATCTTTTCTTAACAACTTATCCATTTGGAACATGTTGACATGAGCCAGACGCTTATGCCACATCCAACTCTCGTCTAAGTTGCTAACAAAACATTTTTCAGAGTTAATTTTAGGCAAATCTAAAGTATAACAATTTCCTTCACGAGGGGCTTTGAATAATACCTTAAGTTTACCTTTGTCGATTGGGAGATCATCTTTGTTGACAATGAGACATTCTTCTAAATCAAAGATGATCCAATTGTTCTTATCAGCACTTTAACTTACACTTAGGAGGTTGTGACAGAGACCTTCTACAAGATATACGTCTTTAATTTGAGGTCCATCCTTTGCACCAATCTCACCAATCCCAGTGATTTCCCGGATTGATTACCTCTAAAAGTGACTTTGCCACCATCTTTTGATCTCATTGCAAAAAATTTATCTCGATCCTCCGTCATGTGTCTAGAGCATCCACTGTCAATATACCATTTGTTGATTCTTGATGCTCTCAGACAAACCTGCAATTCAAACAAGATTAAGTTTTAGGTACCCACCTTTTCTTGGGTCCTTTGGGGTTAGTTTGGGCCTTAGGAACATAGGTTCCCTTAGGTACCCATTGATAGTTTTCAACAGGTCTATCTTTTCTTTCTTTCTTATGAAAACAAGATGAAGTACTGTGTCCTTTTCGATTGTAGTAATTACAATGAGCAAAAGGGTTTGAAGTGTGAACTGATTTTTGAAAATAGTTCAAGTAAGATTTTTCTCTGGCTTTCCATTTCCCTTTCTTTTTGTCAAGGATGGGATTGTAACCAATGCTCGATCGATCATTTGTAAATCTTTGAGCTTTTAAAATTACATTTAGCATCTCACTACCTTTAGTGAACTTCTCAAGCGTTTTTGTGAGACACACATTCTTTTTCTCTAAAACAAGTCATTCTTCACAAACGATGTTTTTGGAAGACAAATTCTCAACTTGTTGTTCAAGAGTTATATTTTTCTTTTTCAAAGTAATATATTTTTCAACAACTTTTTGAAATTCAGATTGTAACTCATTGTACTCATCAAATAGTTCATCATATGTAGGTTGTGAGTTGTATACCTCATTGTCATTTTCAAGTTGCTCTCCTTCTGCAACTAGGCAAATGTTTGCAGTATCTTTTTCTTCCTCACTTTCATCATCTGAGGAACCATCTCCCCATATGGCAGATACGTAGGCTTTCTTTTTAAAGTGATTGAATTTCTTCTTCTTCTCTTTTTCATTATCTTTCAGCTGAGGACATTCTGATTTGTTATGACCTGGCTTTGCACATTCGTAACAGACAACTTGATCTTTATCTTTGAATTCGCGTCTGTTACTTGAGCTTCCTTTCTGGAATCTATTTCTGAAGCCTTGGTCCCTTTTGTAGAACTTCTTGAATCTTCGCATGAACATGCCCATCTCATCATCATCCTCATCATCTTCGTCTTTATTTTCCTTTTCCTTCATAGTGTTAAGAGCGATGCCTTTGCTCCTACTGGTATTGACTTCGTCCAAGTCCTTCTGGAATTTCAATTTGCTCTCATATTTAGATAGGCTTCCAAATAGAGCAGCAACTGAGCCCATTGATTCTCCACGGGCCTCTTCTATTGCTGTTAATTTGGCTTCCCAATCTTTTGTTAGAACATTGAGAATCTTTCTAACCTGAGGACCTTGTTCATATGTTTTGCCCAGAGCCGACAATTGATTAGTCAGATGTGTGTAGCGAAGTTGAAATTCGGCAATAGTTTCTCCAGACTTCATTCGCAGTAAATCGAACTCAGTGGTCAGAGTATTGATGCGATTCTCCTTAATGCCAGAAGTTCGTTCATATGATATTTCCAAAGCCTTCCACATCTCCTTCACGGTTGACAAGTTGCATATCCAAAAGTATTCTTTTTGACTGAGAGCACTTTGCAGCATTAAGATAGCTTTGCTGTTGAGAGTGATGTTTTTCTTATCATTTTCATCGAACTCAGCTTCTGCTTTTGGAACTGTGATTCCGCCTTCAATCTTTGTAGGAGCGTAGTCTCCAGTTTCTATCACTCGCCAAAGACCATACTCGGAAGCTAGCACAAACACTCTGAATTTTGCTTTCCAAAATGAATAGTGCTCGCCATTGAATCCAGGAGGTCGATTGATTGAAGCACCGTCAGGCAATATTCCTTCCATGATCTATCTCGGGATGTTAAGCCCAACAGAGAAATCAGGCTCTGATACTAAATGAAGGTGGAATATCACCTAGAGGGGGTAAATAGGTGATCTCAAATTCTTTTCTCGAATCACACGAGCACAAATAAAACAGAGACAAGAAAAGCAAATAGATACAGAGCAATTTATACTGGTTCGGTCTAATACTTCGACCTACGTCCAGTGCCCAGAACACTTGAGATTTTCACTATCTTTCAAGGACAATTACACTGTACTCGGATGATCCTCTCACTAGGACTCACTTTGACAGTACGTTTTTCAACTTAACAAAGACAAACTTCATTTTGAGTTTACAATTTTCAGTTATCATCAAAACACATAGAGAACTAACATTCTCCCCTTTTTTTTTATGATGACAACACTTGTAAACAAAAAACCAAAATTTTTAGCAGATTTGAGCATTTAATGAAATGAGGGTGCACAATTTAAAATTTGAAGCAACAGAAACACATTGTATTGCATTCAATCAGTAAATACATCAGAGTTAATCAGAAGCAATAGTGAATATGATCTAAAAAAGATACGCATTTATTCATTCAGTTCAAAAAGAGTACATTAGATATTGAAATAAGCACGTGAGTACATAAACTGAATGCTCAAACCCAAAAATCTTCTGTAAACTCTTCATTGTTTTTCCCTCTTTGTCATCACCAAACAAGGGTGGAGCTGAGATAGAATCATCAGGTAAAGGGTCCACTAATGGTGTAGAGGGAGGAGAGTCAAGTTTGACCGTGGAGGGGTGAGAGGGAGGAACAAGTTCAGTGGCTGGGGTGAAGGAGGCAACTGAATAGGTAGTGATGATAGGAGTGGTGAAGGTGAAAGAAGGTAAAGGTGAAGGAATTAGTTTAGTTCTAGGGACATTTAGGGTAGAAAAGGGAGTACCAAAACCAAAACCAGTGTGACTTGGACCAGCAGATGACAGAAGCTTCAGAATCTTGTCCATTTTGTCACTTAAGCTCACATTATATATCATAAGAGTGGAGATTCTTGCATCCTGATCTTCAAAGTGACTAGAGAGATTTTCCACTTTCTCCTTCAACTCTTCTTGGGCATCCACCATGTTACTGTTGCCCTTTGTCACCTCAGCAACTAGCTTCCCAACCTCAGCCTCAATCTTGTTAGTTATCTCATATATGACTTTGTCCACAATTGCCTTGATTCTTGCATCTAGATCAGTAGGCACAGAAGGTTGTGGAGGAGGAGGTGCGGACTGAGCTTCTTGAGCTCTGTCATGAGAAGATTTTGATCTAGAGGGGGCCCTTGATTGGCCAGATCCTTCTTCAAAGTTGATCCTCATCATATTTAGCTGCTGTCTCCCAAAACTTGGAGTCTTCTTAACTGCCTCAGAAGTGCCAATGTACCAGATTTTGTAGTGAAAAAAAATGACTGACACTAGAGTTGGGAAAGGAATAGAGGAATTATTTCTAAAGGAAAATTTAAATTTGGGCATGTCCTTGAAGACCCAGAAACCAACATTGACAGGAACTTTGTCAATGATGGCAGCAAAAATAGGATAGTCTTTTTTAGTAAAATAAGTGAAATTGCCTCCCTTTTGCATAAGATTTCTAGAGTATATATATATCATATAGCTCTATAAATGGGGGGCATAGCAACAGGAAGGAAAGATAGAGAGTCCAATTGATCCTCAGGAATAGGTTCATTTGGCCTCAAAATTTCAAAGATTTGCTTGTTGTTATAGTTCAAAGTAGGAACAGGAAGAGTATTAGCAATTTCCAAAATATTGTTTATGAAAGAGGGAGTCAAAACAATTTTAACACCCCTAACATGAGTAGCAATTCTCTCCTCAATGAGATTGCCCTTAGAATCTAGAATATTATCATAAGCCATATTGAAATAGAACATTCTGACAATATTTGGACTATAGGAAGTAGAAATTGAAAGAAGAGATTCAAATTGCTTGAGCCAAGGAGAGAGGTCAAGATTGTACTCTTTCTTAAGCTTAGCTAGATTTAGAGAAACAACTGGACAAAGATCCTTTTTTAAGATAAGTTTCTTTGAAACGAATGGCACTCTCATTCTCTAATACTGTAGTTCTAATACAAAAGTCCTGAGGTGGCTTTGAATGAAGATAGATTTCAAACAAAGCATTAGATACCTTTGAGTTAGGTTGCTCAGGTGGTTGAGAAGTAGAGGAAGGGGTCTTTGAGGGACCTTGACCCTTGTCAATGCCTCTGAATTCAGATGAAGAGGTCGTTCTCTTCTTCTTTGGTGGCTTATCAGCCTCAACCTTCTTCTCTTTTTCATTTCTCAAGTCTTCTTTTGTAATGGGTTTCCTCTTTTGAATCTCAGAGGGCTCTTGAAGGACAGCCTTCTTAGGTCTAGCAGATGATGGAGATTCAGTTGTTGGAACACTAGGGATCTTCTTATCAATTCCTGATTGAAGCTTTCTTGGAGGGTACTTCTCTCTCCTAGCTCACTTCAAAGGAGGAGGAGACGGCGAACCAGAAGCTTCATAGTCTGAATTTGAGCCCTGGGAGGTTTTGCTAGATCGTTTGGGGGCCATTTCTGGTGAGGGAGGTCGAATATGGTCGGAGAAGATAAGAGGTTTGAGAGAAACTTAGGTCAAAACTTGAGTTTAGAATAGAGTGAAGAGCAACGGTTGAGACACACATATAGTGTTCATAAAAAACTCGAGTTTAAAAGTGCAAACTCGAGTTTGCATAAAAAAATTATACTGACTTGGACTTCAAGCATTTTTTTGTGAAGGCTTGAAATGACTCGTGAAACTCAATTTTAGCCTCCCAAACTCGAGTTTGGATGTTGCTCTATCATTCGCAACTCTCTGTCTGATGGAAACTCGAGTTTCCCACTTAATGACTCGAGTTTCGGTTTTCTCCCAAAACCAGAGTTTGCTCTCTGCCTTCGATAAACTTGAGTTTGGTCTCACAAACTCGAGTTTGCCTCTTTTTACAGCAAACTTCAACAATTTGACAGATTGATCAAACATCCTGCATAAACCATAACTAGACACTCCGATGCTTAAGTTAGTTTCTAATAATCATAAAAAAAACATAACTAACATTAAGTAAGGGTTACTTACAGCTCATTAGGATTTACCATTCCCAATTCTCTTCTTATGAAATTGAATTGCTCCTTAAGCAATGGTTTGGTGAAGATATCAGCAAGTTGGAGATGAGTTGGGATAAACATAACCTTGACATTTTTCTTCTGAACATGGTCTCTTATGAAGTGATGTCTAACATCAATATGCTTGGTCCGAGTATATTGCACTGGATTCTTCGCCAAGCTTATTGTACTGGTATTATCACAAAGAATTGGGATTTCTTTGAGATGAAGTCCCAAGTCTAGTTGTTGCTTGAGCCATAGGACTTGAGCACAACAACTTAATGCAACAATGTATTCAGCTTCAGTCGATGACACTGAGACGGTTGTTTGCTTCTTGCTGAACCAAGAGACAAGTGAGCCACCAAGGAATTGACATTGACCATTTGTACTCTTTCTATCCGTCTTGTATCCGGCATGATCTGAATCTGAATAAGCTACCAGATGTTTAGGTTGACCTTTGGGAAACCACAATCCAAGAGATTTTGTGTCAACAAGATATATAAAAATTCTCTTCATATTTTCAGCATGAGACTCCTTGGGAGCGGATTGAAATCTTGCACACATTCCCACACTAAATTGGTTGTCAGGGCGACTTGTAGTAAGGTAGAGAAATGATCCAATCATTCCTCTATATCTTGTAATGTTGAAGTCCTTCCCCTCTTTATCAGCATCCAAAGAAGTGGTTGAGCTCATTGGAGTATCAGCTCCGTTGCATTGGTCCATCCCAAACTTCTTCAGGAGATCATTTAGATACTTGGTTTGAGATTTGAAGATGTCATTCTTCTTTTGCTTGATTTGTAGACCAAGAAAATAGTTCAACTCCCTCATCATAGACATCTCAAACTCTCCCTGCATATTCTTAGCAAACTCTTCACACAAAGCATCATTAGAAGCACCAAATATGATGTCATCAACATAAATTTGAACAATTAATATCTCATTAAGCTTATTACTCTTTATGAAGAGAGTTGTGTCTGCTTTACCTCTAACAAATCCTTGATCAAGAAGGAATTTGCTTAATCGCTCATACCAAGCTCTAAGAGCTTGCTTAAGGCCATATAAAGCTTTCTTAAGGCGATAAACATGATCTTGATGATGATCACTTTGAAAACCAGGAGGATGTTCAACATAAACTTCCTCCTGAATAAAACTATTTAGAAAAGCACTTTTTACATCCATTTGAGAAAGTTTGAATCCTTTAACACAAGCAAAGGCTAGAAGAACCCTTATAGCTTCCAATCTTGCCACTAGAGCATAAGTTTCTTCATAATCAATTCCTTCTTCTTGATTATATCCTTTTGCAACCAATGTTGCCTTGTTATGGATAATGATTGTAGGTTCATCATGTTTGTTCTTAAATACCCATTTAGTGCCAATGACGGGATGATCTTTAGGCCTAGGTACTAAGTCTCAAACTTGATTTCTATCAAATTGATGTAATTCCTCTTGCATTGCGATAACCCAATCATTGTCTGAAAGGGCTTAATCAATCTTAGAGGGTTCAGTCTCGGATATAAAGGCAGAAAATGTAACTTCATTCAAAGTACTTTTTCTAGTCCTTACACATTGATTTACATCACCTATTACTTGGTCCAAAGGATGATTCCTAATGAACTTCCAAGCTCTAGGCTGAGATTGATCAGAATTTTTGCAAGAGTTTTGAGGATCGGTTTCAAAAACATTTTTAGGATTTTCAATAGAGGCAGGAGTAGTTTTTGAAAAGAATTGATTTTTGAAAACAAGTTCCTCATCATCATCTAAGGGCTTATCAGATTTGGATTCATAGAACACAACATGCATAGACTCTTCAACAATACGAGTACGAGTATTAAAGATTCTATAAGCTTTACTTCTATTTGAATAACCCAAAAATATACCTTCATTCAACTTGGAATCAAACTTTCCCAAGTTATCCTTACCATTGTTGTGGATGAAACATTTGTAGCCGAAAACATACAGATGAGCTAAGTTGGGCTTTCTTCCTTTGTACAACTCATAGGGAGTTTTGTTTAACTTCTTTCGGAGATATGCCCGATTTTGGATGTAGCAAGCCGTACTCATAGCATTAGTCCAAAATACTTGGGAGGTATAATTCTCGCTCAACATAGCTCTTGCCATCTCGGTGAAGACTCTATTCTTCCTCTCCACAACACCATTTTACTGAGGAGTCCTTGGGGCTGAGAAGTTGTGATCGATGCCCATATTATCACAAAACTCACAAAAGGCATGATTTTCGAACTCTCCACCATGATCAGTTCGAATTCCTGCAATAGAGAAACCTTTTCTCGTTTTGGACCTTCTTAGCAAAAACAACAAACTGATCAAATGTTTAATCTTTTGAAGATAAAAATATAGTCCATGCAAATCTAGAGAAATAATCAACTATGACCAAAGTATAAAGATTTCCACTAAGGCTTTTTACTTTAGCCGGTCCAACTAAATCCATATGAAGTAGTTGAAGGGTTGAAATTTCATTTTTAGATTTGAAAGATGATTTGGTTTGTTTACCTTTTTGACAAGCATCACAAATCATGTCATTTTTGAAGTTTTGGTAAACCAATAACCAAATCCTTTTTAAGTAATCTGTCAAGTTGGATCATATTGACATGAGCTAATCGCTTGTGCCATAGCCAATTTTCATTCAACTTACCCATAAAACAATTTTCAGAAATAGGACCATTTCTAGAGAGATTGAGAGTATAACAGTTACCTTCTCTATGAGCCTTGAATAAGACTTTAGACTTAACATTGTCTAACGAGAGGACATCCTTGGTTACAATTAAGCATTCCTCAGAATCAAAGATAACTAGGTTACCTTTATCTGTGCTTTGGCTCATACTAAGGAGATTGTGGCATAGACCTTTCACAAGGTAGACGTCTTTGATTTGTCGTCCTTCGTTGTTTCCAACTTCTCCAATTCCAGCAATCCTTCCGGATTGGTTTTCACCGAAGGTCACCTTGCCACAATCCTTAGGCTTGATTGAAGCAAACTTGGATTGGTCTCCCGTCATATGTCTAGAGCGTCCACTATCAATGTACTATTTGTTGAATTTTGATGCTCTTAGACAAACCTCTTCATTTTCTGATTCTTCTTGAGCCACAAGATAGATGTTGGTTCTTTCTTCCTCATTAGCTTCATCTTCGTCAGATGAGCTGTCTCCCCATATAGCTGAGATATAAGCTTTCTTTTTTAATTTGTTGAACTTCTTATCTTTTTCTTTTTTCTTCAGCTGGGGGCATTCTGACTTGATGTGGCCAGGCTTTTCACATTCGTAGCAAATGATTGGCTTCTTTGGCTCAGTGCTGGAGCTACCCTTGTGAAATTTTCTGAATCCTTAGTCCTTCTTGTAGAATTTCTTGAATCTTCGGACCATCATGCCTAGCTCTTCATCTTCGTCTTCATCTTCATCATCATCTGATTCATTTACCTCTTTGACAGCTTTGAGGGCAATTCCTTTGTTCTTGCCACCAATCTCATCAAGTCCTTTTCTAAACTTGATCTTCCCTTCATACTTAGATAGGTTGCCAAAGAGAGCTGCCACTAATGCCATTTATTCTCCACAGTCTGGATATCATCAGTTATGAGTTAAGGTTGATGTAAATGGAGGAAATCACCAAGATAGGGGTGAATTGGAGATTTTTTTTTTAAAAAAATCTTTTTAATACCCATAAAAAAGACAACAAAATAGGGGAAAACATAGGAGAGTAGAGAAGCAAGACACAAAATGATTTATACTGGTTCGGTCTTAACTCTTGACCTACTTCTAGTCCCCAGACACTCTGGGATTTTCACTAACTCTCAACTTGGCTCTAGTATTTACAAGGGTTGTAATATTTAAATATGGCCTGCATGCCATGCCTTTTCTCTAAATATTCTCTATGTACATTCTCTTCTCATCTCACTCCCCTCGTATGTTTAAACGAGGTTTCTCCTTATGTAATTTTCTCTTTCTTATTTAGAGAAGTCCTCTCATTGGCTTGAGAGGATTTTAGGTTAGGTGAGCCATGTTATGTCACATTTTAATTATGCTTTTGATTAGATCATGGCATATTTACTTTTGCATTTATATGAGATACAACTATCATTGCATTCATATAAATAGAATTAATAGGATTATACCCTCTAAATAAAATCTTAAGTCATAATGCCATCAATCAATGAATACTTGTCAAAACTTAGATCGCTCATTCACAAGTACCACCAAAGTGGATGCGCTTGAGTTATCTTGGTGAGACAAGCATGGGTAATGGTGATACTCACAACATTCATTATTGTTTTGACTTAATTGAGATTATCAAAACGGTTTTGGATCTCAAGGCATTAGATGGGTTAAATGTGCCGGGTCATGTGATGATCGAATCCTATAAAGAACTAAGAGTTACATGTGATGTAATTGGCAAAGAGGTTGCCTACCTAAATAACTTGACTTTAAGCGTCCAGCCAAAGCGGACTTAAATTTAAGCCAAACATGGATCTTAAGACACTAATTATATTTAGGGTTGTTAATTCAGTGGGAGATAACTAACCAACTTTGCATATTTTATTGTAGAATCATGTCAACTAGTAATACTGCTACACTATCACTGCGATCAGTCCTTGAGAAGGAAAAACTCAATGGGACAAACTTTCTTGACTGGTTTAGGAACTTGAGAATCGTTCTCAAGCACAAAAGAAAGGTCTATGTCCTCGATCAACCCATTCCTGACGAGCCTGCAGTCAATGCTCCAAGAGCTCAGAGAGATGCTTACACGAAGCATCAGAATGACTTTGTGGATGTAGGATGCCTGATGCTTGCCACTATGGTTCCAGAGCTCCAAAGAGATCTGGAACATATGGAGGCTTATGAGATGATTGTACATCTCAAGGAAATGTTCCAACAACAAGCAATGCAAGAGAGGTATGAGAACACAAAGACCTTACATTCCTACAAGATGGCTGAAGGTGCATCAATTAGTCCTCATGTGTTGAAAATGAAAGGCTACATTGATCACCTTGAGAGGCTTGGATTTCCCATGAGCCAGGAGTTAGCTACAAGTTTGATCTTGAACTCACTCCCAGAAAGTTATGACCAATTTGTCATGAACTACAACATGAACAACATGGAGAAATCAATTTCTGAATTACATGGGATGCTCAAAACTGCTGAGTAGACCGTTAAGAAGAGGCCCAGTACTAATTTGATGGTTCAGAAAGGAAAGGGTATGAAAAAGAAAGGCAAGGGCAAAAGAAAGGGTAATGGCTCAGCTGGTAAGACCAGAGAGTCAGACAGGCCCGAAACTAAGCCTGCAACCAAGAAGGCAAAGCCTCCGAAGGATGGGGTTTGCTTCTTCTACAATGAACCTGGTCATTGGAAGAGGAACTGCAAACTCTACCTTGAAGATTTGAAAAAAAAAAAGAAGGATAGTGGGGCTAGCGCTTCAGGTATCTATGTCATAGACATTGACTTTTCTACTTCCTTTACATGGGTATTAGATACTGCATGTGGTTCTCACATTTGCATAAATGTGCAGGGTCTCAAGGACAGTAGAAAGTTGAAGAAGGGTGAAGTGGACCTACGAGTTGGAAACTGAGCAAAAGTTGTTGCTTTAGCTGTAGGCACTTATGAATTAGTTTTGCCTAGCAGGCTTTTGTTTATTTTGAACAATTGCTTTTATGTTCTTGCTTTGAGTAGTAACATTGTTTCTCTTTCTTATTTGGATAAGGAAGGTTATACTTCCATTACTAGGAAAGGTAAATGTTCTATTTATGACATTTTTTATGCTGATGGTGATTTGCATGTTGGTCATTATTTACTTAATTTTGAACATCCTAATAATGGACATATCCATGACATTACTACCAAAAGGATCAAGTCAAATGATTTGAATCCGACCTACTAATGGCATTGTCGTCCAGGCCATATAAATGAGAAACACATTTCAAAACTCCATCAAGATGGACTTCTTAACTCATTTGATTTTGAATCATTTGATACATGTAAGTATTGTTTATTGGGAAAGATGACAAAGATACCTTTTAATGGGCATAGTGACAGGGCCACTGATTTATTGGGCCTCATACATACTGATGTGTGTGGACCAATGAATACATATGCCAAAGGAGGTTATATGTACTTCATTACATTTATAGATGATTTTAGTAGGTATGGATATATCTATCTAATGAAACATAAGTTTGAATCTTTTGAAATGTTCAAAACATTCCAAAATGAAGTGCAAAACCAACTTGTCAAAACAATTAAAGCACTTTGATCTGATCGGGGTGGTGAATATTTGAGCCAAGAATTCTTTGACCATCTTAGGAGTTGTGAGATCATCTCACAACTAACTCCTCCAACTAAATTTCTTTTGCTGCCTATTCGAATCCTAACATAATATTTCATTGATAAATTGAGGTTAAAATTTTAAAGGATTTTATGTTTACATTGGGATTATTTGAAAATGATATATGGATATTTTTTGGCAAAGTGGCAAGAATGAATGGGAGAAATTAATAGGTTAGCATGTGACATGTCTCATAAGTCAAAATTGTGATCAAGAAGTTTCTCATGTAAGCCATGGATTTTTGTCGTGTGTGAATAGAGGGAATGAGACATTTTCCTTCTCCAATAATCCTTAAATTTGTCCAAAATAAGGATGCAAGAAAGGAAGAGGTGATTTCATGTCACAAAGTCAAAGAAGATGAATAAGCTTTCTAACCAAGTATCAATACTTGGCTACATGTCCAAGCAAGAAATCAAAGGAATTAATTCTCTTTGTACAAAAAAAGGGATACATGGGATTGGCTTTGTTCTTATCTAAATGAAAACTTGTCATCAAGCTAATAAAAGCATTTTAAACCTCTCATAAAGGGCCATTATTTTGGTCTATAAGGAGCCAAGAAGGGAAAGAGAGAATTTAGTGAGATCTTGATATTTTATCACATGATAAGAAATCATGCAATTAACTCATCCTTATCCAAAGTTGCCAAGTGTCCAATTAGGGAAAGATATCGACTAGTAAAAGGGACACATAAACATGCAAAATAATGGCTTGAGGATGAGTCATTTTTCTTCTCCAAGAAGCCAAGATTTTTGGCCTAGGAGAAGAGAAGAGGATGAGATCAAACTTGAGATATTTTGGCACAGGTTGTAAACAAAAGTGACTACAATTATGAGATATGGAACAAAAGTTAATAAACATGTAAAATAACTCTCATATAAAATGATTACAATGAATCTTCTCTCTTAGAAGTCAATATGATTAACATTTAAGTACATAATTGTTCATCTCACTCTCTACTGTAAACTATAGAAATATTGAGAAACAAAGAGTGTATGAGTTATTGACATATCGACGGTGAAGTAGTAAAATCATTTCATTAGCTTCGTCGAATCATTCATCAATCTTCACTTCTTCCAGTTTGAAGAGTTCGCAATTTATAGGCATTTGTGTTTCTACCATTGCAAGCATTCGACCGTTGGGCTGTTCTTTTAGTTTGAAATATGACTGTTGGATGTCTATTGGAAGTAGTCGTTGGAGCTTCTGACGTAATTATCTGCTTTTTGTAATCTGTTGTTAATCCTTCATATAATCATCTGTAACTCAATAGCAAACTGATTAATGATAGTTAGGAATAATAATGAGTGATGATATGAAGTAAAGAAATCAAAATAAAATGATTTTAGATTTACGGAGACAGTGATTTCAAAATGCCAGAGGATTAACTTCCAGTTAAAATAATGTTGCCTTGAGTTAATGACTCGAAGTGAAAATATATTTGACTCGATTCAATGTCATTCTTTAAGAAAGATTAAAGTTCAAAAGTCTTTGTGAGTGATTAACTCGCGTCAGAGAAAGTTAGCTCGAAACTAGAGAAAGTTGACTTGAAAGTTAACTTGAAACTGGAGAAAGTTAACTTGAAATATTGACTTGAAACTGAAGAAAGTTAACTTGAAATATTGACTCGAGGCAACTATTTTTATCAAAGAGTTAAACACGCAAGTTGCAAATAATAAAGCTTAACTTGAGTCATTGACTGGAAGCAATTAAAAATATGACTCGAGGTAAACTTATGGTTGGAAACAAATCAAACTAATTAACTTCAAGTTAAACTTGATCTAACTCGAGGCAATATTATTAACTTCAAGTGCCTCACTCGAGGTAAGATGGTATTTACTTACCTAGACTTTAAGTGTGTATTTGAGAACACTTGAAAATGCCTCTGTGTACAACTTGTTGACTTGAGTTAAGAAATCATCTTACTTGAGGCTTGCTTGGGTCTTCGATTGACTCGAGGAGATTTCCAACCAATGAATTTAGCGACAGTTCCATGTACGTGGTTTCCTCGTCGGCCTCGGAACTCTCCTCTGCTCTCTCCCTGGCTTCGCCAAGATTCGTAGCCGGTTTGCCAACATCAACATCATGTAAAATGATTTGCAAAGGCTTATCTCAGCAAGTAAGTGTCGGACCATACCGGTCACAATAATTAAAGCACAATCCGAGTTCTTGCCGACGTTCTATCTCGGCATTTGATAGTCGGTGTAATTTGCTTGCCGACGTTCCATCTCGGCATCAGATAGCAAGTAATTTTCTTGTCGACGAGCCATCTTGGATAGCTGGTGTAATTTGCTTATGCGCTCTACCTTAGCCTGACTCGAGGCAATGCACTAGCTAACTCAAGGTAAATAGTCAAGTGACTTGTTGTTGGAACTAATTTGACTCGAGGTAAATAAGGACAAGACTTGAGGAAGTAAGTGTTCTCAAAACATTTGCTCTCTACCTTCACTTAACTCAAGGCATAAAATGTATGTGACTCGAGGTAAGAACATTTCTTCAATAAATTTGTTCTTTACTCGTTTAGAACGTAAGAATGTCATCAACACAAGTGTCAATTTCCAGTGAGTGTAGTGTTGGTCAATTTCCTTGATGGCAAGTAAACCAGTCGAACAAGTAATAAAGTGAAAGTAGAGTATCGTCCCACAGAGACTGGGATACCGAAGAGTGACGCTCAATTGCTATGATAGTTGCAATCAGAAAGTAAATGTAATTGGTTTGAGAGGTTTTTTATGATTACACTAATAACAAAAGTAAACCAAGTAAATTTAAGAAGATATCAGTAAGAAGTTAGTCTGAACTCGGACTCCTCCTTAAGTGCATAAATCCCCCAGTTGCTCTACCCATTGCTATAGCATCTATCTTGCATGACTTCGCAATTGCTACAACATAGCTACTAACTACAAAGCTATTCGATTAACCCACCGCTATGATCTATCGAAGCTTCCGCGTCCGATACATATGATATTAACTATACTCTTTCCATATTCCTATGACAGCTTTCTAGTTTTTATCTGCATTATACTCAGGGTGTATTGGTTATGAGAGGTAGACCCACTCCTGAAGCCTACAATAAATAGGTCAAGCCTTGCACCGGCTGCCTAGCAAACACTGTTTCTCAGAGGTCTAACCTCGACTCCTTGCCAGTAAGCCGAGACCACAAGTCTAGCCCTTAGATTCCTCTAATCGACTAGTAATTAATTCACTGATAAGCAAACCGAATCTATTAAACTAAGAACTTGCAACTGGGTTCATACATGCTTCAGAATTCATCCTCATTCATCCATCAAAAAGTTTGTTCATGACTGACGAAGGAAACAAAAAACAGATAGTAACAAAACGACTCATGATCTAACTACTAAAACAAATGAAAATAGAAAGCTTGACGGCGTTCCGACGGCGTGGACGAAGCCCTGTCACGTCACGACTCCACGTCTTCTTCCCTCCGTCTTACTGCGAGGAAGGATGCTGGGTTATCCTGGAATTCTCGTGCTAGTGAAGTCTCTCACTCTTCTTTTGAGTCGACCGAATGTGAAATCTTGTGTTGGCTCTGTGCGAATCTCCTCTAGGGTTGTGTTGCTATTTCCTTTTATATTCAGACTTTCATGTGATGCAAGTTAAGCTAGATGGGCTTTCCAAATCTGTCGAGATCTATCGCATCTTCTGTTTGTAGATTGATTCTGCGAATCTTGCGGGATTCTTCAAATCTTTCCGTTTTGATCCTCCGCATCTTCTATTTCATTATGTCAGCAATCTACCTGTTGATCTCGATCTTTTATTTCTATTCCTGAAATCAGCTAGATAAAAAGGTCAGAAAATATGCCGCATAGCATTGCGTCCTTTACTTTGCTATAGCTTTCGTGATGCTTTTTATTGCCTTTCGAGTTGCGGTCGGAATGCTATAGCATCGTATAAGCTTTGCTATACGTTCTTTAAAAACAATGTAATTTGCTTCTTCTTAGCACATGTTCAGGATGTAAATGGTTTCCATCCTTCAGTTCCCTATATCATGAATATATGCCTTTTTGCTTGGATTCTTTGCAGTTTAAGCTTTCATTCACCATACAATTCGGTCATGAAATACAGGGAAAACATGGTATAATTTGTGCTCATCATGTAGCATCCTTGATATAACTCCAAATTTGGAAAACCCCTTATCCCCATATAGCTCTTTGAGTCTTCTTTCCAATGCAAAAAGAATTAGCTCCAAACTCTTTTTATTCTAACCGTTATGATCCGATGAAAGAAGGCTGTTCTTGACCAGCGTTTTTGCCATATCCTAAACTGACTGTCAACTTCAAAACATCATATCTCCTTCAATGGGTCTTAATTTTTTGTGATTTTGATGTTTTTGAAAAGGTATTTCAGTCTAGTTTCCAATGGAACCAGTTTCAGCTCAATTGAATGTGTAGTTTGTGAGATACACCCAAGATACCAAAGCTTGGTTTGCTGTGTGACGTTGATTTCATTGTCATCTTCCAAAATTCATAGCTCCTTCATCTAAACTCCTTTAGGCTTGCATTTTATGTCAAAATAATGCATTGGGAGTCTAGTTTCATCCAAAATTGGTTTAACCTCAATTCGATCTCTAGTTTAGGAGATATCATTGAATTACCAGACATCGCCCGAGTGAAACGTGAAACTGAGTTGAACAAAGTAGTTGTAATACACGTTAACTCAAGTCATTTAGTTGGCTGACTCGAGTTAAATTATTCAAATGAGCAAATCACTATAGCAAATATTACTAAATTGAGGCAGTTTAGTCCTTAACTCTAGTTGGTTTATCCTGAATCTCGTTTTTGCTTATTTTAACTCCGAATTGAGCTATTCCAACTTCTATTTGATCGTGGAGACTTCTAGTATCAATCTAGGAACTTGAATAATGATATTCTCATTCCATTCAACAAGTTCTTCCTTCTTCAATCTCTTTTCTTGATCATTCTTCATTATTGACCTTCACATCTACATTAAATATAAGAATTAGTCAAAGTAGAAGATAAATGAAGTATGAAAACTTTTTGCTCTTGATATTGATAAGCATATTTGTCATCATCAAAACTAAGCATAACTAACAACTCTCTACAATGAATCTTTATGAAGTCTCTCAGCGAGTCAATTCGATGCTACATGTTCTCCAACAGATCTACCCACAACATCAGCTAAGGCATCACCATGCCTGTATTTCATGAGGTCCCTACTCCTTACCTTGTATCTCTATACAAGTAGATGATGTCGTAGTAGTCTTATTGAGATCATCAATACCCTTTCTTGGTGGTTCAAGACTAGGAAGAAATTTTAGGCAATAGATATGCATTGTTCTCGAGTCCTTATGATCATGATCTCTATCATTGATCCTCAAGACTAACACTTGTTTTATTCCTAGGGCTTTTATCTTCAAACACATATTTACCTAAAAATTATGGCGAGACAGAATGTGCTCATTGATTAATAATGAAGTACTACAATGTAGATTAGTTACTTATATGCACGTACAGATTATCTCTTGGACACCTAAATACTAACACTTACCTCCAAAATTGGTTGATTGAGTTGCCTTTGAGCGGACCCATTCTTAGGAGTATGCAACTGGTAGGAATCGCTGGATTAATGCCAAGTCATAGAAATTAGCGGTGAGACATTTATTATATTTATTATTTGTTTCATCAAGCAACATGTTTATTTCATTTTACATGCAACATGTTCATTTTACATGGTTTGAGCTATGCTTAGTAACTGGGGGTGTTTATCACCAAAGTTGATCTTCGCATCAAATGACTAGTAAGAGCCATGAGCATGCTAGTAGGTTATCTTGAAAAAAAAAAGAATGATGACTCAATTCAAGTTTGGTTTGGTTTCTTGCATCTAGGGTATGCATGGTAATGCTCCCAGAATGAGTTTTTTTTTAAAATAAAAAAATTCTCTTCCCCAGAACAAAATTGGATAGGAATTGTGTTTGGTAAATCCGGTTTATTTTGTTGTTCCCGGGATGAACCAGTTTATTTTTTGTGCTAGGGAATAAAAAAAGGGTTAAATGCCTAATTTGCCCCGAAAGTTTTGATAAGGGGGCACTCATCACCCAGAAGTTTTTTTGGTACCAAATTTACCATGGAAGTATTAAAAAGGAAGCAAATTTGCCCCGGAAGTATGAAAAAGGTAGCAAATTTGCCCCTCCGTTAATTTTGACCGTTAATTTTAACGAGTGTACACGTGGCATGCCACCTCATCAATCCAATAAGAGTTAAGTATCATTTTTGCCCCGGAAGTTTTCACTTAGGAGCAATTTTGCCCCGAAAGTTTACAAAACGTATCAATTTTTCCCTTCTTTCCCACATATTAAATTTGTCTATTAAATCGGTCAAAGACCACACATGTCATGCCTTGAAAAGGTCAAACTTGGAGTTAGAGAAGGAGATCTTTGAGATGTTGAGCTCAAGGAGGACAGAATTTGTGAAGCCGAACTGGTCACAAGAAGCATCGCTTATGATCTAAGCAAATGATTAGTCTATACAAACGTAAATATTATCACTATTGATTTTTTTTACTGAACCAATTTTTGGAACAATTCATTTCTCGTTTTGCGTTTCATTTGCTTAGATTATAAGTGATGCTTCCTTTGGGTTTTACGATAGACCTTTCAGTCCCTGTGACCAGTTCGGCTTCACAAATTCTGGCCGCCTTGAGCTCAACATCTCAAGGATCTCCTTATCTGACTCGAAGTTCGACATTTTCAAGGCATGACATGTGTGGTCTTTGTCTAATTTAATAGTCAAATTTAATATTGGGAGAAAGAAGGGCAAAATTGCTACTTTTATAAACTTCCAGGGCAAAATTGCTCCTTAGTGAAAACTTCCAGGGCAAACTTGCTCTCAGTGAAAACTTCCAGGGCAAAAATGATACTTAACTCTTATTCGGATTGATGAGGTGGCATGCCACGTGTCATGAGGTGGCATGTCATGTGTACACTCAGTCAAACTTAACGGTCAAAATTAACGGAGGGGCAAATTTGCTACCTTTTTCATACTTCCAGGGAAAATTTGATACCAAAAAAACTTCCGGGTGATGAGTGCCCTCTTATCAAAATTTTCGGGGCAAATTAGGCATTTAACCCTAAAAAAAAGAAGCAGAAAATTTCTGCTTTTTTATTCTAGGGCACAAAATAAGAATCTATTTTTCCCTTTTCCCTCCGACAAAACCCTCGCATCTTCCTGGCTCTCTCGCGAGCAAAACCCCATTCTCATCAGTCGTGCCTTCCGTCTTCCTGGCTCTCTCACGGCGTCCTTCCCTCTTCCTGGTTCTCTCGCGACATTCTTCCCTCTTCTTGGTTCTCTCGCTGCGTCCGCTACTCCTCCTCCAATCTTGGCTCCTCCTCAAACCTCAGTCTCCTCCGTGGCTCTGTCTCAGGCTCTCAGATTCTCCTCCAGTCTCAGGGTCTCAACTCCGTCTCAGGCTCTCAGGATCTGTCCTCATTTTTACCGGTTGGAAGATTACGAGTAAGGAAAAAGGCCCCATGTTTGTTTAATTTTCGAACACATGCTTAATTCAATTTTTTCTATCGGAACTAAATTTTTTGGGTCTTTGTTATCCCCGATTTTGATCAATCGGGTTTTTGTTATCCCCACTGGCCACCATAACAGTAACTGCTTCTATATTGACATCGTGCATTAAAAAAGTTACTATTCTGTGAACTCTGTTTTGTCAGTATTAATTGTTAAGGTAGAAGAATTCAAGTTTATATGAAAGTGTCCTTGCTTTTAACTCATTGCATATTCAATGTTTTGGACTTCTTTGAACTATCGACTGTTAGACTTCGGATCCTTACACTGTGTGGGATTTCTGGATTTTTGCATATTATATAATGCAATTGCAATCTCTGGAATATCTAGAAATTATTCAATCTGAAGTTTATGTCTATGACTTTTTCTGATGCACATCATGGTTGGAAAATCTATGTATCTTTTTGATGTGATTGAGAGTGTCTTTGTTGTTATAGTGTTTGTCTCTGGAATTGGATTCTGTTTACTTTTTTTTTGTAAAGGATTCTGTTTACTTTTATTGGTATTATTACGTTTGAGAAGAAAGGTTAGCTTATATTGTTAAACACAGAAAGATTTATGCATGAATTAGAAAATATAAATCTTGATTGCTTTTGTAATGATGCTGATAAGAATGTTGGTGACGATGCTTCCCCAATCAAGTCGACATGATCAAGAATCCTGTTTACTCTCTCCTATTCTAAATTATTAGCTCTTAAAAAAATCCTGCAACTGCAATGTTTCATTTGGATCTTAACCTTTGGCAACATTTATTGATGCACATCTTGTTAGTAAGGAGAATGGCATCTGAAGGGTTCACAGCAAGATGAACTAATAAAAACACAATTATTTTTGTTACTTTGATGGTTGAGGAAGTAAAAAAAGGGAATAGAACAACCTCTACTTTCAGCAAGAAAGCATGGAAGAGCATGAAAGATGAATTTACAAAACAAACAGGGCATGTTTACACACTTCCTCAACTGAAAAACAAGATGAATAAACTTAGAACAGAATATTCAAGTTTCAAGAAATTACTAAGCATATTTGGTTTTAGTTGGAACACTGTTTTGAAAACTGCAACAACCGAGGATGCATCTTTATGGGATATCCATATTAAGGTAACTTTTTGTTGGGATCCGTACATGCAGCGGAATAAAAAAAACTTTACGAATCCCATAGAGAGTATCTATCAACGGCATTTAAATCGGGTTCGTTAGAAAAACCATACCTATACGAACTTGAATGCGTCCTTCGCAAACACGTGGGCTAACACCTTCTTGCTCGATCAATCTATATGAGCTGACTCTACGAATCCACTCCCTCTACCGGTATCCACACCGAACAGCTCTCCAACACGTACGGCAGCGTGCTAGCGCCTTCTCACTTTGTGTCTCACGTTTTTCTCTCTATGATTTCTTTTGCGGCTTGTCTCTCTCTTTATTTCAATACAACTAAAGCTTTATTTATAGAGTTTCTCAAACCCTAATTGGGCCGTATTAAAATATTCAAGATTAATCTAATTAATCTTAAAATTCGAATTTTAGATTTAAATAGCATTAATTAAATCTGTCCAACAGATCTAATCTAATCTATTTATTTAATCCGAATTAAAAGCCTGCTGATTTAATTTATTTCTATAAATCAAATCTGAGATATGATATCTATCTATTTAATTAAATCTGAGATATTATATCTCAATTCAAATTAAATCATATATATGATATCTTTATTTGAAAATTAAATCGAGATACAATATCTCTATTTGTTTTAAATATTTAATTTATCAAATAAATTAAATAAAAAAATATTATATAATAATATCATTAAATAATATTATTATTATTTAATTTCAAAATTATATATATATATATATATATATCCATCCTAGATTAAATGTTGTATTCATTAGATCTTAGACACATCTAAGATTCAATGAATCTGGACACTATTGCTCGTGTTGGGCTATTCTTGTGTGTGATCCTATAGGCCCACGTGGGATTGACAGTGGGACAATACTGTACCAGCCCACAAGTCGCAAGCGGCCTCTAGTAAGACATTACGACTACCCAATTCATATGGGATCGATCATACGATACAACCTATTGTACAACCATGTCACGTCCCTTTTTTCACGTGATAATTTGGTCAAGGATGAGGCATGGATAATGTCAACTTCTTGTTCTTGACCATTACTTTCTCGATTCTTGAGTAGTCTAATAACTGGAATGGAAACTCCTTTCCATCGTAGTATGGCCATACATTTCTTAGACTCACTCATCGACGGGTCCAGTATTATCTCTCTACAAATGTGAGGGACAAATTTCATCTTGACCATTCACATTCCTCTGCATGAAAAGCACTGATCTCGATCAAAGCCTTTATCATCACCCGGTCAAAAGTGACTTTTGACTAGGTCAAAGATCAACGACTCTCATGTAGGAATCCATGATGATCTCAGGTCAAAGGGCGTTGTGACACGGTTATACAAGAGATAAGCTTATGACTAAATCCATGCAGCTTTCTCATAGTGGGTCGGTCCAGTACCTTGTACTCTTACAAGTGCCTATGATTTTGATTCGTATCTCCATACTCATCAAAGTCATACTGGTCTTATTTCATCTTCGCTCCCGCATAGATGACCAACCAAGCACATTTAGGATACTATAAGATATATCCAAGGATCAGTTATCACTATAAACATGCAAATGAAATGATAACTAAAGGAGAATACTTTAATTGATAATAATGTTAAAGTACAATGATCTATCCCTAGGGCATAATTTCCAACAGTTTTAACATAGTGTCCCCTATAATTTCTTATAAATTTGTTGATTTTTTTATAATAGTGTCAGGTAAATCTTTTGTACAGGACAATCCTCAATGAGAGAAATTTCAGAAGAATGGCCTTCCTTATTGAGAACAGTTAGTTGACATATTTGGGGATGTATATGCAAGTGGAGATAAATGCGTGGGAAATGCTGAGGCACACCAAATTTTAGATGGAGATGGTGATAATAATGACAGTCCTATTGAGACGACCAGCCTTGTACTACACAAACAAGAATATCAAGAAGATAAGCATATGCTTAGTGATGAGTTATTTGCATTTGATCCTCTTGAGACGCCCAATCCTGTACTACATAGACAAGATAAGACCCTAAATGCAAAGTGTAGAAAACGTAGTGGGAATAGAGATGTTGCAATGGCATGTCAAGCCATTCAGGATCTGGTTAATATTAGACAAAACCAATGCGACCATAATTTTGCTAATTCTGCTACTGCAAAAGTGAATGAGGATCCATACTCAATTGAGGCTGTAATGGATGTATTGAATGACATTGTGAGATTGGAGGATGAAGTGTACCGCATAGCAGTTGATCGAATGGTTGAGTGCCAAGCTTGGAGAGTAGCCTTTAAAAAGGCTCGTCCTGAGAGGAGAGCTTTACTCATATAAATTTTTAAATTAAATTATGTTGCAACTTTTTAATTGTGTCTTGTTTAATGGCATTGAAGACCATATTTTAATTTTCATTTTTCTTATGACTCTAATGTGGATCTTTTTTTTTTGTAAATGTGATTTACTTTTTAAAATATGCTAGCATGAAATTATTGATGATAATTTGTATTGATGCAGTATTTTCATGGCTGGTGCTCCTCTGTGTCTGACTTGTGGGCAATATTTTGATTCTCATATTGATGACGAATCAATAGATGAAGATCTTGTTATTTCAAACTTGTTGATTATTATTAATAATAATTCAATATGTACCAAAGAACCAATTAGAGATAATAGCCTGACAGGTGCTGAATGGGTTGTGGAACTTAGATTTGGCCACTCAAGATAGAATATATGAGGCATTTAGAATGGAAAGATTTGTGTTCAACAAACTTTGTACATTAATGACACAAAAGGCTGGTTAGCAGATAGTAAATATGTCAGGGTTGATGAACAATTAGGAATTTTTTTGTACTTGATTGGACATGGGAGTTTAAATAGGAATGTTTGTGAGAGATTTCAGCACTCAGGGAAACAATTAGCAAGTATTTCAGCAAAGTGTTGAAAGCGATGCATCAATTAGCACATGAGATCATTAAACCACCACCTCTAGATATGGTTCCAAAGGAAATTAGGGACAATCCTAAACATTTCCCATACTTCAAGGTAAGTTTTTCGTAAGCATTTACACATTTTTTTTTTCTGAATTTTATTTAAATATTTTTCATTTTAACATTTCATTTTAAATATTAGGATTGTGTTGGCGCAATAGATGGTAATCATGTAAGTGCTACACTATCTGAGAATAAGCAAATACCATTTAGAGGCAGGAAACAAATTACAACCCAAAATGTCAGGTGTGCACATTCTTTTGACATGAAGTTCACTTTTGTGTATGTCGGATGGGAAGGATCTGCAAATGATGTCATCTGCAAATCAGTGCTTTTCATGTAGAGGAATGTGAATAGTCAAGATGAAATTTGTCCCTCACATTTGTAGAGAAATAATATTGGGCCCCTCAATGAGTGAGTTTGAGAAATGTATGGCCATACTATGATGGAAATGAGTTTCCATTTCAATTGTTAGACTACTCAAGAATCGAGAAAGTAATGGTCAAGAATAGAAAGTTGACATTATTCATGTCTCATCCTTGACCAAATTATTGCGTGACAAAAGGGACGTGACATGGTTGTACGATAGGTTGTATCGTATGATCGATCCCATATGAATTAGGTAGTCGCAATGTCTTGCTAGAGGCCGCTTGCGACTTGTGAAATTTGGTACGTATTGGCTGTCGCCAATCTCATGTGGGCCTACATGGTCGCATACAAGAATAGCCCAACACGAGCAAAAGTGTCCAGATTCATTAAATCTTAGATATGTCTAAGATTTAATGAATATATTATTTAATCTAGGATGAATATATATATATATATATCTATATAAATTAAATTCACAAATAATATAAATATTATTTAATAGAGATTATAATATTATTATATATTATTTGTTTTGTATTTAATTTATTTGATAAATTAAATATCTAAAAAAAATTGAGATATTGTATCTCAAATTTAATTTTCAAATAAAGATATCATATATCATATTTAATTTAAATTGAGATATAGTATCTACGATTTAATTAAATAGATGGATATCATATCTCGATTTAATTTATAGAGATAAATTAAATTAGAAGGCTTTTAATTCGGATTAAATAAATAGATTAGATCAGATCTATTGGATAGATTTAATTAATATATTATTTTAATTTAAATTCAAATTTCAAGATTAATAAGGATTAATTTTGAATATAATAAGTCGATTGAGTTTTGAAAACCTACGGGACATTTTTGCAAGACATATTAGAAAAGTCGCGAGAAACCCTAGAGAGAAAAGAGAGAGACGCGAAAATACTGAAGGTGCTAGCATGTTGCCGTCGGTGTTGGAGGCTGTTCGTGTGGATACTGATAGAGGGAGTGCACACACAAAGTCAGCTCTTGTTTGATCAAACAAGATGGCACCACGATCAAGACGTACGACGTTCGAGACTCACACGAGATTGAACTGGACGAAACGCTCACGAGTTCGCATAGGTACGGTTTCTAACGAACCTTGATTTAAACGTTGTTGATGGATCCTCCAATGGGATTCGTAAATTTTAAATGGATAAAAATCCTTCCGCTGCGTGTACGGATCCCAACATGTAGGACCTAATTGTCATTCGAATGCGATGGTCATTGCATTACATAAATTTGAATATTACTCTCTGTGGAAACCATGAGTTGGTGATCGTAAATGACTACGGTAACATATAAATAGCAGAAGATGGTGACCCACAATTATGCTTTGAAATTATTGCAACCCATTTTTAGATTTAGGTAAGTCATACAAGGCAACATACAAAGAAGGTTTTTTTAATAATTATTATCATATCATATTTTCATTCTTTTCAAAGAAGGTTGTGGCACCCGAGAGTTAAACATAAACATACGCTATGAGCATAATCATAAACATAAACATACGCCATAAGCATAAACATAAACATAAACATACGCCATAAGCATAAACATAAACATATGGTTTAAGTAGTACAACGTCGTGGCACTCCTTACTCACGTAATATTTTAATTGTGTAACCGCTAAAGTTCAATAGTAATAATATGAAAAATAAAGCACATTTATCTCTACACTAGATAAATGGTTAAATTTTTATACCACCATCATATGCTTGTCACGAGAAAATATTTGATAATTCACAAAATTTGCTTTCAATAGCAAATAACAAAGCCTTTGTTTAATTAATTTAATTAATCTAATTAATCATAGCACATGGAAATTTGATAATTTTCAATATATTTTCTTATACTAAAATAGTAATTTTTAAGGTACCCACACTTTCAAATATTTTATAATCGATCAAATTCTAATTAAATTAGAATCTCACATAATATATTTATAAAAATTTACACTTTATAAAATTACATAATCATATGGCAACAAGAAGATATACCAATTTAATCTTCCATTCTAATTAAATGAGAATGTCTCAAACATTGTCATTATTTCACATAAGAAGAAAAAATTTGCTTTTCACAGGAAATAACAAAGCCTCAACTTAATTAATTTCCTTTTGTCAAAATAATATATATATGTTTTGTCCTCACATAGAATTTTTCACATAAATTTCTTAATATATAATTATTTTAAATACCAATTGTTACGGACTCATATATTAGGACCATTTGATGTATGGCCCAACAAGGGGCAATATAGGTCAGAATCCACTTATAATCAAAGAGGATACTAATCCAAGATTTTGACTTAGAGGTAAACCCTATAGGTAAACTTTATAAATAAGAGGTAAACCCTACATGTATGATTATTCTCTCTCGACGACTGTTATGCCGTCACTGTGCACACATACTACCCATTGACTAAAGCCATTTTGTTTTTATTCGTGCACAGTGATCTGCTATACTCATAGGTACCTAATTCATAGATACCTATGAGAGAGTTATTTGATCCAAGATTAAAACACTAGTCCAACGGACTAGACATCTCTTCAATCTAGACAGAACACCAATATTTAATAACATTCACACGTATTTAAACATGTGACACCAATGCCATAAATTCTCTTTGAAAATTTCAAATGCTCATATTATAAAGGGTTAAGGTGCAAATTGGCCAACGAAGTGTTACTCTAGGAGCATCTAGCACAAAAATGTTTTAAAGGGATCAAAAATACCAATGAACAATTGAAATAAAGAAAAAATATCAATCCATAGGTCAACCATAGAAGCTTAGCGAAGCATGGCTGAGAAAAATGCAGAAGAAAAGATGAAGAAGAACGCCATAAAATGATGAACAAAAAAGAGAAAATGAAAAGCTTCCAATTTAATCCAAAAATCTCATAAAGCATAATGTTGAATGTGCTTGCGGCCGCCATCTAAGTTAACCTAAAGGAAATGAAGGCTAGGGTTTCAAAACAGGCCCAATAATAGAAGCCTCTAATAATAATTGGTCTTTTATTACAAAATTCGGGCCCAATAAAAATCTAGAAAAACGTGTCCATCTTTAGCTCCAATTTTGTCAATCTTCTTGTCTGAATCAGCCTTCCGAGTCTTCATAACAATTATAGCTCTCTGAATCATCTAAAAATAGAAAGAAAAATTAGGTTAATAAGATATCTATATCAAAAGTTATGGTGAAAATGGTGAAACACTATAAATCTGGAATTTAATCATAAAAATGAATTAAATCTAATTAAAAGCTCAAAGCCCAATTAAGTAATAAAACACATTATTTATTAATTAAACGTTCCTAAATTATTAACCATGAGATAAAAATAAGTGAAATAATATTCAATTATCACCTTTCATCTTTTACTCACCTTTCCAATTTTCTTACATAGAGCTTTGGTTACAGTTTTTGACATTGTTCGTGCATTGACTCCTATGCGACATAATGGCACATATGTGTCAGCATACTTTAACTCTCGCTGAAGAGTTGTTGGGAAACCCAGATAGACAACAGATCACAGGACTTCATAGAGGGCCATCGGTTTGTTCTTTAATATTTTAATTATTATCTTACTCCTATGCTTTTATATAAACGGTGTTATCTACATTCATATTAATATATTAAAATATGATCTCGTTGTTTATATGGCTTTTCATAAATTTGTTAGCCTACCTATTGATGTGTTATGCACTATGTTTTCCTTATTTAATTTGCAACACCCCCAATTTCTAACAATTATCATAGTATAAAATTTAAATGATTTTTATAAATGAATACCGAAATTCGAAATAAACAACCTTGGGGATTGTTACCGCCGCACTTGTATCTTTGGGACAAGTGCAAGACTATTTATTACAATAATGTAAATCCAACTCAAATAAATGTGATTTATTAAAAAAAATATAAAACTAGCTAAAGGCCTTCAATGTTCTTCCTCACTTCTCACTGCTAGCCCCAACCCTTAGCACCTGTTTCACCGAAATTCCGTCTCCCCGAAGAATCATCGCATGACCCATGAACACAAAAATCGGTAATTCTTTGGTAATCCTAATAAAACAAAGATAATGAAGAGAAAATACAATATTTACATAATAAAATATCTATATATAAAAATAAATATGTCAATTTTATTATTCTTTATTCAATTTAATTAGTGGGAAGAGAACCATGGTAGACCGGATATCCCGCTGACCCGGAAACCCGTGTCACAAATCATCAAATTTTGGCCATAAAACACGGAAACCTGCCAGTCACAAATCATCAAATTTTGGCCATAAAACATTTTCTTCCTAGTGTGCACACCTCTTCTCAAAGTTGCTATAGTGTCCCGAAAACCTGCCAGACAAAATTTTGGGAAGAACGGATACTATCTTTTCACATCATATAAATATCGAAGGCATAAAGCCCAAAGGTTGTGTTCATCACTTTGGGAGGTACCATCCCAAAGCTATCCTCCCACTGTTAAATTATTTAAAAACACACACATAATAAACTCCAATTATTTCTATTATTTAATTATCTTTCATACACTTTTCTATTATTTAATTAAATATAGGATACAAGGATATTTTACATATAATCTATTCATATCCTATTTTAATGTGAGGAAATATTATATGAAGAAAGAATAAATAAAAGAAATATCAAACAATATAGCATCAGACACAACTAGCATAATATAGTATATTATATTATCATAATATATTATGATTGGTGTAATACCCGGATTTTAGCAAATCTGGAATTCTGAGATAAAGGAAAATTAATGAATATTTTAGTAAAGTAAATTCATGACATAAAACTGTTATAGAAAATTGTTATAATTATAGAGTAAATTGTCAAAAAAGTTCCAGGAAAATCGATGGAAGAATGATTAAAAATGATATAATGGTGATAAAAATAGTCTAACAATATTATGATAAATATTTGAAAGATCATGAAAAATTATGAGAAAAATATGGAAGTGTTATCCCTAATTATGAGAATTTAATAAATTATTTCAGAGGACATAACATGAAGAAAAGTGTAAAAAGCATTTGAGAACCATAAAGTAACTTTGATGAGGTAAACATTTTTAATATTTTACATAGGATATAAAATGACAATATCAGTATAAAAGTTTATAAGATAACAATATACTGTAAATTAGTAAAGATAAATATATGAAGAAACACTGATCCTGAAAAAGATCACTAAACAAAGAAATTAGGCCCGATTAAGCCTTAACGGCGGGGGTAAAGCGGGAATTTTGGTAAAAAATATTATATTTTTAAAAAAATGGAAAAAATTATAGAAAAATAAATAAATCTGAATTTTAAAATTAAGGGGCCGAAATTATTGGTATTTTTAATTAAAAAGAATTGTTTAAATAATTAAAATGATAATTAGAATAAAATAATAATATAATGCGGTGAGTCGGCTTATAGGGGAGGCCAGGGAAAAGTTGGAAATAAATTCTACAGGTAAACCAGAGGTAAAAGTCTTTTCAGACTGATCAAATTAAGAACAAGTGAATTTTTACACGAAGAAAGAATTTATCAGACGTTGTTTCCGCAACCGAAAACCCTAATTTCAAATAAGACGAAAAGCTGATCAGATAGAGTAGAGTCAGATAGGCAAAGTGAGAACCTATAGAAACAATTGCGTATTTTCAAACACAGGATTAAGTTAGACAACAACTGACGTTTTACGATTCAGCGAATTATTGTCCAGAAATTGGTTCTATCGGAAGTGATTTTGTGAATCGGACGCGTTTGTCCGAATATCTTTCGACGCACCGGAGAATACCTGGATATGATCAAAAGAGGATCAAAATAGATAATATGAGAGAGGATGAAAAGATCTTCAAAGTTACATGCCCGAATTTTTGAGTTTCTGCGAAATCGTGCGAAACGGACACCGATTGGGTAGCTTTATCGGACCGGAGGCCATAAAGCAAGATGACAACTCATTCTTTGAATTTTTGGGCCAAAGAGGTCGGCCAAGACCTTGAATGGTCAAGATTGCATCTTACAAAACCCTAGATCCAACGGCCGAATCATTTACGAAGACTTTTTGGAAATTCCCACCTTGTCCCTATTTTTCTCTATAAATAGCAAGCTCTCTTGCTCTCATTCTTCACACCAAAATTCAGATCCTAGAGAGAGGTTCTAGAGAGAGAAGCTCTGGAAAAAATTGTGCCTTAGCTCCGAGTAAGTTCTTACGTCCTTAGTTTTTAGTTTCCGTAGTTCTTTCGGTAGTTATAGTAGAACCGTTGTTTTGATCTAGGAAGTTTGAGAATATATTCCTATGCTTGTTTTTATGCCTCATTGCATTGAAAGATGCCGACGAGGTAAAAACATAGTGGGGATAATTTTGAAATGGAATACGGTCAAAGTAACGAAGTTCTGGCGAAATTCCGCCAATTAGGGGTAGTAAGGGCAAAATGGTATTTTTCACCTAAAATGCTTGTTATGCTGCCAAATATTCATAAGTGTGTTATTATTCTGATTAGAATACTTCGACGTCGAACATTTTGTCGAAATTTCATCGTTCATTTGTTTGCATTTGTTGAGCCATTGTTTATTTGTTTTTACGTACGGCGTCGAAAAGTACCATTTTAGCCGGAAGAGCCGGATATACGCAACTAAGGTACGGACGCGTACGTAACCCTAACTCTATGCTGCTCATATACTTTTTTTACGTTAAAGATACGTTCATAGGGCGAGGTTCCGTTGAGAATCGTCGAGATACTTCTGACTTTACCCACGGATTATAGTATTGGTAATGCCGTTTGAGTTATTCCTAGCGAGGACACGTTGTGGCGTGGCCTTTGGATATGTGCGAACTAGTTGAGAGAGACTTTACATACCGCTTTGTGCTTATGTTCTGTCCATGTTATTGATCATACATCCGCTGTTTGCTTTTGTGATGATATCTTTGTATTGAAATGAATATACGTTGTGCGTATCTTTGTTTTATTTGAGCATAAGGTTAACCGTTACACGAGATCCATATGTGGAATGGATCTCAGCTGTAGCATCAGGGTCAAGAGGACCGATGCATGGAGATCGAGGCAAGCAGCTGGAGTAGGCCAAGACGTGTCTACGTTATATATCGTTTTTCCTTAGTTTCTTTAACTTTTGAGAATTTTGGATGACTGTAATCCAATACATTTACACTATGGTCCATATTTTGAATGTAATGTAAATTACTTACTCGCTCCAATGCTCTACTCTGACTACTCTGCGTGAAATATTTGGAAACGTTTTAAAAAAAAAAAATATTCCGCCGTTTTCAAATGGGATGTTACAATTGGTAATATCCAGAAAACCCAGAGCAACAACAACGTACAAGCATATCTTACATTTGATGTTAAATGACTTGCAAAAACAAATGCGCAAAACAAGGAGAAAAATTATATATGTGTATATTCAATATATATACCTAAAATTAAACCCAGGGAAACACATATGCAGGCATCATATATATATATATATATATATATATATATATTCATTTGCAAAAGGCTTTAAAAATGTTCGTCGCGCAATTCGAGAAAGGAGGATATGAAATCATCTAATGGTGCAACATGTGAATTGGTCAAAAGGTCAAACCAAAAAGAAAATAAGAGGTGTGGGACCCGCAGCAACATGCAAAGATAGCCTGGGAAAGCAACACATACATGGTATCCACAAAGTTCTCGTTTACAAGTCCGTAACAGCCTTATATCAATTTATCCACATCGGGCTTCGTACCAAGACAATGAAAAATAGGGTATCTAGAATGTTACAATCAAAAAGAAAGAAATCCGCATAGAGAAAAATTACACAGCATTCGGCCCAAAAATTAATGGAATGGAAGATAGATGAACGGATGCACCGACGCACGAAAAGAAAGAAAATCATGGAGAGCAGTGAGCAATTGCGCGAGTTTTGGATTAAAGAAAATACAACCTATGAACAAATGATTTCTATTCGTAAGGATTGAGATTACCTATCAAGATTCATATAAAATTAACCTAAGACTCATAGGATTAGGATTACCTGATCTCCGTTTTTGCTAGCCTCCTAGAAAAATGATTTGATGAGAGTACGGGAGGAGGATGCAGTAGTGGAGAAGAAAAGTATCGAGCGTTTTCTAGGTTTAGGCGGGTAGACCTAAGTTTATAATTAAAATCTAGGGTTTTAGTTATAGGCTGGGCTCTTTAATTATTCTTAATTAATAAATTATAAAATAATACCAACATTATTAAATTCTAAATTGCCAATTAATAAATTATAAAATAATACCAACATTATTATATTCTAAATTTTTATTATTACTATATTATTATTATTCTGGGGTATTACATTTTACCCTCCTAAAAATAAGTTTCGTCCCTGAAACTTAATTTATTTTTTTTGGGTCATTACAAATTTGTAGAATAAGAAGTCTGTGGTGTTAGCTGAAATATTTGATGTCCATAATGAGCATGGTTGATTTTACAACTCATGTACGGTGGATGGATGGATAGAAAGTTATTCCGGATGGGGACGATTTTTTTGGTGATAAATGTAGAGGGATCGTGAAGAATATGATTATCTGGTGATATGTTCTGATTTGCCACCTCAAAATAAGCATGCTTTAATGGCCCCCTAATTTTGACTGGCTCGTGTGATAGGTTCTTGGTGAAATTTAATGTTACGGATGATACCAGCACTTGCATCTTTGTGTTGTTTGACATGGAGTTTTCTAAGTTGTCTGGTTTTTCTGCAATGGAGATGATAGGTCGAGTGATTCATCAGACTGTTCACCATGATGTGAGTATGTGCAATCCATTAACATGTTATAATTATATCTTATTGGTAATCTATTTGAGGTCTATGTTGTTTGTGTGAGCCATGTGAGTGTAGGATGATATTGAAAATGAAATTGTTCTACCTGTGGATGTTGTGGACAAGATTGTAGGCAAAACAAAAATTGTTCCTTTTAAGAATTCCTTAGGAATATGTTGATGGCTCTTCCAGTTCGTGCATCGTGACACGTTTGACTTCGGACTCCGAAATCATCGAAGTATTTGAGGCTGAACAGGATGCTCCAACTAGCTCCCCTACTATGGTGTCTTTCAGCCATGAAGATGAACCTGTGAGTTTGCATTATTTGGTCATAACACTATATTTCATTCTACACATTTATGAATTTGGAACTAATGTTCATCTTTTTGGTGCTAATAATATCGTAGAATGTCGACATGTCCCTTCTTGACTCTGAGGGTACAAGCTCATCCATGATTGTGGGTGAAAAGTGGGTGCTAAAGTAAAAATTGAAAAGGTTGATTCTGCATATGAAGACTATTAATACTTAGCTGCTTATTTGGTTGGTACTTCAAAGAAGCCAAAATTTGAAGATAAAGTTGTTAGAGTGACTAAGGCAAAGAAGGATAATGACTTTGTCATTGATGATTAGGGTAGTTTGTTGTCACTATTTTAGGGTTTTTTTAGTTGTTGTGGACTTTCATTAATTTCCTATGTTTATTTATAATTTCAAGCTTTCTAATTTTGTGGTTGGATTTCCCTTAATGTTTCCACCTGTGGTGTGCAATCATAATTTTTCTTCTTTTGCAACTTTTCAATGTGATATATGTAGTCTGTTTTCAATCGCTTAATATATGACATGCTAATGTTCCTTTCATATACATAAAGATATCCATAGTTAAGTAATTATTATATGATAGATAATAAAATATTGACTTCATTATTATATCATATATATTATGATCATAACTTTGTTATCATGCCACTTTTGTAAGTAGGATGCTAAGATAGCTTAAAGATATTAATCCTAGATGAAGATGAAAATCCAACGAACAAGACTTGCAATATTGTGTACAAAGAGGTCTATTATAAATTATTCGTATGAGGTTATAAGCATGTGTTGTTAACCTTTCATGTCCTTGTGAATGATTGAAATATAGTTGTTGTTTTTATGTGTTTTCACAAGCACATATTCCAATTAATCTTATGTGACGAGTTGCATTTTATATTGTGCATACCACATAGAACATCACTTTAGTTAATAAAATAATATAATGATTATTCCAATAACCATCAACTGTAACATATTGTAACATATAGATAACGGCTTTTACAAATAATCGTCAAATAATTCTCATCTTTCACGGTTATTGTCTTACAACCGATAAATATAATGAAATGCATATTTAAATGCTAAAAATATTCCAAGTTCCAGTACATATGTTTTTAAGTAATATGTGTTGAAGCACCTATTACTTAACACTTCACTTTCATGAGGAAGAAGATGCACATGTCTACCAAACAACACACTTCCCTTCTATTGCTTTCCTTCCATTTCAAATATATATCTAATGGTTAAGATAATTTATTAAAGTTTAAAATTTATCTTAACATCAAAATCAAATTGTGCCAATTGTACTAAAAAAAACTTAAAACAAAAAATTTATTACATTAAATGCATGGGCCAAGGGTTAAATAATATTTGAGAACTACTCTAACATATGATGCTTTCGTCGACATAATACATTTTCTCATAGACATATTATGGAGTTTCACCTGTTGTATATGTTATTTTTATGATTGGAATGTATGAATTTTAAATTTTATATAGGAATTTTAAAATTTCAAAATTCCATTAAGTGGTTTACTTGTATAGGTTTTATATGGTCCACGTTCTGACCCACTATCCCACTTACTACTTAACCGCCCACTACCTTATGCACAATTAAAAACCACCTCTTTGATGGGCAAAGATGTGATTAAGGCGTGCTTATTTATTTATGGCCCCCTAAGTCTGCTAACACATACAGAAAAAACTTACACCATCTATAGAATGGGAGTAAGGACTTAGAACAGCCATAAGACGAAGGCTTCTTCTTGCAAAAACAAATCAATGGCTGGAGGTATATTAGATCTTTATTTTTAATTCTACATTGATCTAATTGATATTTGGTTGCTAAGCATGATTATATTGTTTACATTTCTAACATTTGGTATCAGAGCTGCAATATGCCTCTACATTGATTTTCTATGATTGGCTTTTCATGAAAAAAAGATTGTTTTTATTTGAGTTTGATCTTTTAGATCATCTTCAATATGATCCTAAGCTTTTCATATAATTTTATTGGCTAAAGTATACGTTTGGTCCTTTATGTTTGCCTCTAGTATCATTTTAGTCCCTTAAGTTTGTAAAGTGCACGTTTGGTCCCTTAATGTTACAGTGTTAGTCTAACTTAACGGAAAATAATGACTCAACAATTTTAAGTGATGATTGTGCAATTAAATGTTGACCAAGCATGCTTATATGTTAGTATTTTAATAAATTAATATTTCAAATCCTATTGATCGAAAAATATTTAATCTTCACATACTGTTTTACGATTTTTCACGGTTTGTGAAGATTAAATATTTTTCGATCAATAGGATTTGAAATATTAATTTATTAAAATACTAACATATAAGCATACTTGGTCAGCATTTAATTGCACAGTCATCTCTTAAAATTGTTGAGTCAGTATTTTCCGTTAAGTCGGACTAACGGTGTTAACATTAAAGGACCAAACGTGTACTTTACAAATTTAAGGGACTAAAATGATACCAGAGACAAACATGAAGGACCGAACGTATACTTTAGCCAATTTTATTTATATGCTCATGCTTAATATATGTTTGGGATGATTTTGATTTCGATGGGAAAGTAATATTTATTCTCTCTAATAATAATTGCTGCTTATGTTTTTCAGATATTGGAAAAATTTCAATATGAGCATCTTATTTGTCGGCATTTTGATTAATCTTAGAGTGTTAATTGTTATTACCATGAATTCGTTGATGATCATCACATAAACCATTAGGTCATCAATTAATCAATTATTAACTCTTCTTAATGTCTTGATTTTGCCATTCATTCTGTTTTGGGTTGTGCCTTTTTGATTTGTCAGAACATCCCATTATGGCCTTTCAGTTTCAGGTTCAAAATCAACTACCTTTATTGTTTTTTCCAACCTTGGTACATTCATGCCCTTAAATCGTTCATTTTTATGTATGAACATTGCCATTAAAAATGCCAATTCACTCACTGTGAAACAATCTCATTGTTGTGTTAGAGTTTTCAATTTCACAATGAGAATGAAGGAACCTGATATCCTGATTTGAAACTCATATTTTAATTTGGTTTTGATTATCTTATTTATATGCAAAATTATTTTTGAGATCACATTCTCACTTGTTTCTGGAGATCGCCATCTCCGAGATCGTCGTTTTCAAGTTCGGTATCGTCGAAGAAGCAACCTAGAATACAGCATTCTACAACTTTTTGAGTTGCATCTGGGTCGCGAATTGGGTCCTAGGGATCCGATTAAAGGTAGAAGACCAAACCGTACGACGTTATGTGCCCCACTTAATGACACTATGTGTGTGTTTCAAATATTCATGAAAGGAGCTGCGTGTTGGGCCTTTTGCTTTTCGGCTATGTACGTTGGATTTTCTAGTATTATTTTTTTCTTTTGATAAAATTTTTCTAGTATTCTTCATTTAATTTTATTTTAGCTACTTGGTGATCATGTATCTGGGTCGCGGCAAACATTGGGCTTTAATTTTTTATTTCTGCCTATTGATTATTAAACCCAACTAGGCCGAAACATGTTATAGGAGTCTGGATCTCATTTTTAATGAACAATTGCGTTCTGGGCCGAGACTCTTCTCTGGAGTTGGAAAACTGATTATTATGTAGCGGACCGTGCAACTAAAAGGCCCATACGTATTAGGAAGAGTCCAGCTTACATGAAGGATTATTCTCAGTAGTATTGGGTCAAACTTGCGCACCAATAAGTTTGGCATCCAACTAAATAAATCTCTCATTTCAATTCAAATAAACTAAATCTTAGGAAGTTTGTTATTTCAGCCCTTGTTCGTAGCAGTAGTTGTTCCTTTAATTCAGTAATTTGAATTTCAAAATTAGGATTTGTATTTTCTTTAAATAGCCTATGTTGGGCTAGAATAGAGAACACGAGTGATTTGACAAAATTCTTATCTCCCTCTCTTCTTCCAATTCTTCCTCTCCTCAATCCTCCAGTTTCCCTACATTGTGGTGCTTTCATCCCACTAACTCACCTCCATGGCCGAGAAGACATGCATGGCTCAAATGCAAGATCAACTCAACATGGTTCAACAACAGCAAACCACATCAGATGAGCGCCAACAGGCATTTTTTAATCAAATGCAGCGTAGCAATGATGAAAAAGTTAACACCATAATGGAGCGTTTTCAACAATTTATTGAAACACAAAGAGCCAACCAGCCGCCACAATCCAACCCAAGCGTCCTAGGACCCGGACCAACGTGGACAGACCCTCCTCGGCCCAAACCAATTCGCTTAGATTTCCCACGCTATGGCCAGGGAGATCCTACCGATTGGTTATTTGTAGTAGATCAATACTATGAGTACTATAACATTGTTGAACCCGAACGCCTTCGCATTGCATGCTTCCATCTAGACGCACCAGCGTCAAGTTGGTATCGCAACTTATCTCGTGACGGACTTATAGCAAATTGGGGAGATTTTCGAACAGCTATACTAAGCCGGTATGGACCCACTGCCTATGATGACCCAGCTGGGGTACTATGCAAATTATCCCAGACGGGAACAATCCGAGAATACCAAACGACATTTGAAATCTTGTCCAGCAGAGTTACTGGAATACCGGACAACCTTAGAAAGAGTATGTTCATTTCAGGTCTCAAACCAAAGGTACGAAGTGACGTACAAGCCCACTTGCCTGCAAACTTTCATGCCGCTTGGGGTTTAGCTAGAAACTATGCAGAGTCAGACGACCGTTACTCACGTTGGGTGCCACGTAGCCAACCAAATACTGCATCTCCCCCAACCAAGCAACCGAATCCTAGTTCATCATCTTTGCCTATCCGACGGCTGTCCCCAACAGAAATGCTTGCAAGAAGAGAAAAGGGATTATGCTACAACTGTGATGAAAAATATGTCTTTGGGCACAAATGCAAGCCAGGCGCCACATTTTTGTATATGGTGGTCAATGATCAAGAAGAGGTAGAACCTACACAAGAGAGCGATGAAGAGCCTAACACTGAATCACCCACCTTCCCAGAAATAAGCTTTAATGTTCTTTTTGGCCACTGTTCTTCCAAAGCGTTCCGCCTCACAGGTCAAGTCAATGGTTCATCAGTACAGATTCTGGTTGACAGCGGTAGTACACACAATTTCATCACAGAACGAACCGCAAAGCACTTGAACTTACTAGTGCAGTCCATTACATCGTTTCAGGTCCAAGCTGGAAATGGCGACAACCTATTCTGCAAAGGGTTATGCGCAACGGTTTCCCTGACTCTACAAGATTAGTATTCTTCAAAATTGATTTATATGTTCTCAACCTTCAGGGTGCCGATATTGTTCTAGGAGTACAATGGTTATCTACTTTGGGGCCAGTAATCACAGACTACAAGAAAATGACCATGAGTTTTTCCCACAAAAACAATCCCATTACACTTAAAGGTAACTCTTGCCTTACTCCATGCCCAATCACAAACTCCCAGCTCCACAAACTCATAGCCCAAGAGCCCATACAAGCCTACCTCATATGCCTATCCATAACAAAGCCAATCTCCAACAAAATCGACTCAGAAGTGGTCCCACCAACCATATCAACCATTCTAGATGATTACACTGATGTTTTCAGCACCCCTTCCCAACTTCCTCCTCCTAGACCCACAAACCACCACATCAATCTCTTACCAAACACCAAGCCTATGCAAGTCCGACCATACCGCTACCCCCACTACCAAAAAAATGAGATTGAAAAGCTTGTTTCTGATATGCTAAAAGATGGAACAATTCATCCTAGCAATTCGGCCTACAGCTCACCAGTACTCCTAGTTAAAAAGAAAGATGGATCATGGTGCTTTTGTGTAGACTACAGGGCACTAAACACTGTGACAGTGCAAGACAAATTCCCAATACCCACAATTGATGAGCTTTTGGATGAATTAAATGGGGCAACAATTTTTTCTAAGCTAGATCTACGATCTGGGTACCATCAAATTCTAATGCATGCAGAGGATATTCACAAAACTGCTTTCAGGACACACCATGGCCATTATGAGTTCCTAGTTATGCCTTTTGGGCTAAATAATGCACCATCTACGTTCCAAGCAACAATGAACGAGGTGTTTGCATCTTTCATGAGACGATTTGTAGTCATTTTTTTTGATGACATACTAATCTACAGCTCCACCGTACAAGATCATGCAAACCATCTCAGGCTGGTTTTAACTACCCTGAGGAGCCACTGTTTCTTTGCAAAACGTTCTAAGTGTCTATTTGCCAGGGAATCCATACACTTCTTAGGTCACATGATCTCTGGTAAAGGTTTGTCTCCAAACCCGGAAAAGATCAGTTCAATTAACAACTGGACATGTCCAACAACAGTGACTCAGGTACATGCATTCCTTGGTCTAGTAGGATACTATAGACGTTTTATTAAGCATTTTGCTACAATTGCGGCACCACTCAGTGATCTGCTGGCCAAGAAAGGATTTTTATGGGGTGATAAAGAATATATTGCATTTAATCAGTTGAAGGAACTTCTCACACGGGCTCCTTTACTTATCTTGCCGGATTTTTCTTTTCCATTTATTGTTGAAGCTGATGCTCAGGAGTGGGGATAGGGGCAGTACTCATGCAAAAGAATCATCCTATTGCGTTTTACAGTCGCAAATTATCTCCTACTATGCAACAGAAATCGACCCACATTAGGGAGATGTATGCAATAACTAGTGCCGTGTCTAAGTGGCGTCAATACCTACTTGGTGCTACTTTTGTAATTTGTACTGATCATAAGAGCCTATATTACCTAATGAACCAAGTTGTCCAGACCCCAGAGCAGCAACAATTTTTGTCACAGTTCTTAGGCTTTTCATACACCATTGTTTATAAATCTGGAAAAAAAAATACTGTTGCCGATGCTTTATCCATATTTCCTAAAGGGTCAATTGATCAACCAAAATCCCAGTTAGCAGCAATCACAGGACCAACATGCAGGCTCGCAGAAATATTACAGCAAGAAATAGCAGAGGACCCCTACGCTATTAGTGTCATCCAAGGACTTATTACAGAACCAAATAAATGGGAGGAATGGAAAAAGAAAAATAATCTCTTATTTCATAAGTCCAGAATCTTCATCCCTGTAGAGTCCTCGCTGAAGCAAAAATTATTGCAAGAGTTCCACGGCTCTTTTCTGGGTGGTCACTTGGGGGCTTAAAACACTTTCCTGCGCCTGACCAAAGCATTTACTTGGAAGGGAATGAAGAGTGATGTTAAGAGTTTTGTCAAAGAGTGTGAGACATGTCAGAAAATTAAGCCACCAAATCATTCACCATATGGCTTACTCCAGCCTATTGTTCCTCCAAAAACAATCTGGATAGATTTGAGCATGGATTTCTTAACACATTTACCTAACACTAACGGATTTTCATTTATTTTTGTGGTTGTTGACAGGTTATCAAAAGGAGCTCATTTTATACCCTTACCTGCACATTACACGGCAGCCAAAATCGGCAAATTGTTCTGGGAATCGGTAGGGAAAATCCATGGTTTTCCCCGCACCATCATTTCAGACCGTGATCTGAACTTCCTTAGCACTTTCTAGCAAACACTCTTCCAACTATAGGGAACCGCACTGCGTTATTGTTTAGCATATCATCCACAAAGCGACGGTCAAACAGAGAGAGTAAACATGTGTTTGGAACAGTACCTTAGAGCTTATGTCCATGACCATCCGCATACATGGTCAAAGATCCTAAGCTTTGCAGAGTTCCACTTCAACACGTCGTTCAATAGATCCACAGGTTTTACACCATTTGAAATCACCTTCGGTATTCCTCCACCGAATCTATTGACATATTGTCTGGGAAGCAGCAACTTGGAAGCGATTGACACAGATCTCTCAACAAAAAACAAAATCATGAGATGTTTACAACAGAATCTTAACTAAGCACAAACTACTATGAAAGCCTATAGTTTCAAAAAATGAATAGAAAAGGAGTTCAAAGAAGGAGATCTAGTCTTACTCAAGTTACAGCCGTACCGTCAACAATCTGTACACCGGAGAATTTCACAGAAGCTATCTCTCTATTACTACGGACCCTTCAAAGTCTTGGAAAAGATAGGTGCAATATCTTACAAACTGAAATTACCGGAGACTTCCCTCATTCATCCGGTATTTCACGTTTCACTATTACGGCCTTTCGTCTCACCTACTTCCTTTAAAGTTCATCCTTTACCGGAAAGGTCACGGGACGACAAACCACTCCATGTGGCAGTAGCAATCTTGGGAGCAAGGGAAGTATGGCAACAAGGAAGAAAAGTTAAAGAGCTGCTGATACAGTGGTCTGATAGTATGCCGGAAGACGCAACATGGGAGGAAGAAAGAGTTGTAAATGAAAAGGTAGTTGAAGATGAAGAAAATGACTCTACAAAGAAAGATTACTCGTCTTTAAAAGATGCCTCAAACACAGCTACCAAGGTCATAATTACTCCACTCAGTAATAATGACACCGATAGATCTCTGCAAGAGGAACTACGAGCAAAAGATAAGAAGATAAACAAATCTGCCACGCGGTTTCCATCCATTGGTTCAGAATCTTTGACAAAATCTATCCATGAGGACATGGATATTTTCGATGGGGAAGGGGATGTAGCGGACCGTGCAACTAAAAGGTCCATACGTATTAGGAAGAGTCCAGCTTACATGAAGGATTATTCTCAGTAGTATTGGGTCAAACTTGCGCACCAATAAGTTTGGCATCCAACTGAATAAATCTCTCATTTCAATTCAAATAAACTAAATCTTAGGAAGTTTGTTATTTCAGCCCTTGTTTGTAGGAGTAGTTGTTCATTTAATTCAGTAATTTGAATTTCAAAATTAAGATTTGTATTTTCTTTAAATAGCCTATGTTGGGCTAGAATGGAGAACACGAGTGATTTGACAAAATTCTTATCTCCCTCTCTTCTTCCAATTCTTCCTCTCCTCAATCCTCCAGTTTCCCTACATATTATGTACAATATTGTGTTTGAATAATTTATTTAAATTAAGGAAAATAATCTTTATTTATTTATTTTGGGATCCGTGTGATTATTCTGTTATTTGTGTGTATTGATCATTAGTTCATTATACATGCAATATTAAGTAGAATAATATGAGTACATGAATGTCGAATTTTTATTTTAATATTGCTTACGGTTTGATGCAATATTGAATATTAATTAATGTTTAGTGATATATATAATTTTAATTAAATAAAAAATAGCCACATCATTTTGAATTAGTTAAAATTATATATTGAGTTTCAATGATCACATAATGATGACATTAGTTGTAATTGACCATATGTAATATAATAGATCTTATCCCACAGGAAATTTTATTATATGTTTTGTATGATTAATAGAATATCAAATTAGATTCTCAATTTACTCACAAGAATCAAGAATAGGGAAATAAATTGATAGTTGTATCATAAAGTTATATGTATGAATCTAATTAAATTAGAACTTTAGCCGACATGCAAGTTGTATGTTAATAGATTCATGAATTTTAGCATGATTTATATTAGTAAAACATTGTAAATGGAGGAAAACACCAAGATGGGGGTGAATTGGGAATTTTAAAAATTCTTTTTCAAACACCCAAACACAGACAACAAAACAGGGTAAAATAGAGGAGAGAAGAAAAGCTTGGCACAGTAAGATTTATACTGGTTCGGCCTTAACTCTTGACCTATATCCAATCCCCAAACACTCTGGGATTTTCATTATCACTCAAATCAGTTACACACTCTGTACTCGAAAGTTATCCTCTCACTAGGATACACTCCCCCTTAGAAGTTGTAAACTGATAAACCCAACCTCAAAAGTCCCACAACTTTGAGATTCTTACAATGATTAATAATCAATGATAAACTCTCTAAAAGAGCAGATAAAATAATCACTGAAGTACAATGTATCAAAAGATACTTTACAAGTAGGTAGAAAACACTAAATGCAGTTGAAACTTGATAGCTTTTCATTATCTATATTCTTGTTGTTGTAGAGACTTGAATGCTTCAGCTTATATATGTTGGAAGCATTAAATGACCGTTGGAATCATTAATGTAACCATTGGAGATATTAGTGTAGCTGTTAGGTTGCAACTTGGTCCATTCTCTCTCTTGCTTGAGTTAATCCAGGTGCTCAGCTAGTCTTGTTGACTTTCCTTCAAGTTAATCTGTTGGGAGATGAGGTTTCCATAGAGGGAAAGTAAACATTTAAACCTTTGCAAAGTCCAGAGAATGATTTGCCAAAAGGATGCTATGTTTTCTGGGCCAGCAATAAATGTGCTGACATCACCTTTTGCTTTATGTTTAATCCTCAATCTAATACACTTTTAATCATCTGAAACTCACTAACAAACTGATTAAACATAGTTAGGAATATTAATGAGTGATGATATGAAGTACCTAGATCATACATGAAGATTTCACAAATTCGTGAAAGCTGATTTTTAAACAGAGGGTTTTAAACTGAAGTTTGTTCAAGCAAACTGGAGTTTGCAATATTTTCTTAAAAGCCAAACTTGAGTTTAGTTCTTTCTCAAGTAATCATCGCGATTGAACTTTGAAGAACATTTTGAAACAGGAGCAAACTCGAGTCATTAAATGACAAACTCGTGTTTGAGACTTTTTGAAGTGAAAATGAAATTAAGTCCACAAAGCTCAAACTGGAGTTTTAAAATGCAAACTGGAGTTTTCTTAAGTTCAAAAATAGTGAGAAGTTCTCGGCTTGACACAAACTGGAGTTTGCTAAAACAAACTCGAGTTTCCAAAAAGAGTAGAAACTTTGAAAACTCTCGGCCAAGCACAAACTGGAGTATAATGCTAAACTCGAGTTTGCTTAAAATATGAAAACCTTTAAAAAAGCTCTCGGCCAAGCACTAACTTGAGTTTGATAAACTAAACTCGAGTTTAGTTAAGTTCAAAAATCATTGAAGGCTCTTTGTCTAACAAAAACTTGAGTTAGCCATAACTAACTCGAGTTTGCTTCAACTTGAAAAACTTAGAGTGCTCTCTGTATGACACAAACTCGAGTTTGCTATTGTAAACTCGAGTTTGTCTAAGTTTAGAAAACTTGAGCTACTCTCTATCAAGTTCAAACTCGAGTTTGCCATTGACAGTAAGTTTTTCAACTTAACAAAGACAAACTTTATTTTAAGTTTACAATTGCCAGTTATAATAAAAAACATAGAGAACTAACAAACATGATATGGTTTATTAGTCTCAAATTTTAATTTTAAGCATGTATGTTCAATATTATGCAGTCAAACAACCTGTGAATTTCTCTTATATGAAATGTGACATTCCCGAACTGAGGGGTGATAACTTTAAAGTGTGGAGGGAGAGTGTTCTCTTTCATTTAGGATGGATGGACATTCGTTATGCTATTAGGAAGGACTAACGACATCTATCACTGAGACCAAACTCTAGATAAGGTTGATTTGTATGAAAAATGGGAGTGATCTAATCGCCTCTCAGTTATGATCATAAAGACCTCAATCTCTACTCGCCTTCGTGGTTATGTCAAACAGCATAACAAAATTAGGCCACTTCTCAAGGCAATTGATGAATAATTTGCTACTTCAAATAGACACTTTCCAACACCCTAATTATGAAGTTTTCATCCCTGAGATTCATTGATAAATCCCAATCTTAATATATTTTATCCCGCCTTATTTATTTATTTTGGAGGCTATTTTAGGCTAATTTGGACTTATTAGATAATATTTGAGTTGTTAGCCAATTTTAGGAAATAATATAAATTTGAATTAATTATGAGATTTATTGGGCTTAAATTATTAATATCCTGATTGTTATCTTGTGATTAAATAATATTTCTTAATTTATGATAGATCATGATTTTATCATATTAGAAGATTCTATGGTGCAGAAATTTTCAGGGAAGCTGAAAGGAAATCTAATGGTGAAATTTTATTAGGCTACTTGAATTTTAATGGGCTCAAGTTGGTACCCAAAAGCCCTCTCCTCTACTCATTAAATTAACCTAGCCGCCAGATTGAGACGCAGCCAGCGACGCTGGAAGAAAGGCTGTTGAGAATCACCTTCGTTCTGAATATTTCTTGGAGACGCAGTTGAAGGTGAAATATCACCTAGAGGGGGGTGAATAGGTGATTGTAAAAAAAACTTTTCAATAGAGAACAAAAAGATAGAGTTAGAGAGAAAATGAACATAGGAGATTATACTGGTTTGGTCTAATTCCACGACCTACGTCCAGTCCCCAAGCACCTTGGGATTTTTCACTAACTCAACAATGGTTACAATTACACACTTAGTCCAAGCAAATCTTGAGAAACCATCAACTATGACCAATGTATAAAGATTGCCACCAAGGATTTTTACTCTAGCCGGTACAACTAGATCCATATTGAGTAGTTGAAGAGGTCTATTGGTTGAAATTTCATTTTTAGATTTGCAAGATGATTTGGTTTGTTTACCTTTTTGACAAGCATCACAAATCTGAAGGTGGAATATCACCTAAAGGGAGGTGAATAGGTGATCTCAAAAATCTTTTCGCTGTATGATAGATAAATGAAGAAAGCAGTAAGGAAGTAAAGATAACAGACACGGAGAAGTTATTCTGGTTCGGTCCAACTCTTTGACCTACATCCAGTCCCCAGACACACTCTGAGATTTCCACTATCTCACAAATACAATTACACACTCTGTAAACGAAGGATGATCCTCTCACTCTTGGACTCACTCCCCCTTACAAGTTGTAATCAATACACCCACACTCAAGATACCTCTATCTTGAGAATTTGAACGAACTGTAAAAAACAAGTTGTAGAAAACTCTCTCATAGAGTAAATAGAATGATGAACACTGAAGCTTAGTATATCCGAAGATATAATCAGAATACAATTTGAACTATTTGAAAGCTTTATCAATGTATGCACTTTGGTTCGTTATAGTTGAATTCAATCCATCGTGTATTTGTCTTGGTTGAAGTTGAAGACCGTTGAAGGATTTGAATGTGTCCGTTGGGATATTTGAATATGTCCGTTAATGGAGCACTCGTGTCTTCTGCTTGCCCATAATCAAATGTCTCTTCAGTTGGGTCATCTTGCAGTTGTCACCTTGGGTGAAGAGAAACTTTAAAGATGTTTTCTCGTTATGGGTCCTCTAAGTCATGTCGGCTCTGTTTCTCCATACTTTCAGTGCGTCAAGCCTGTCATGCTTTGAACCAAGATTTAATGTCTGAAATACACTCACAGAGATGATTAGTAATAGAATAAGATATAATCAGATTATAAGAATGAGTTACAGATTCATTCGAGTGTTCTTGCAGAAGCATCGTTCTTAGTTAATACTCGTGAGTTCTTCATCTGAATGTGAAACTTTGATTATGAATCTGAAAACACTTAGGAAGATGATGTTTTGAAAGTTTAAATCAATTAACTAGATTATCTAAGTAAAAAAAACACGAAGAATCATGTTTGCTGTCAAATATCAGTAGCTGCTGTCAGATCATTCTCGCGAGCCATACTCGAGAATCGCTCAAAGAATCAACCTGCAGATTGAACAATTCTCGTTCATTCTCAAGAATTACCCAGTGGTTCTCGAGAACCATTCTCGAGAATTGCATTCCAATTCTCGAGAATCCATTAGACAGAAGTAGACATCAGTTGATGTAGTCGAGCATACTCGAGAATCATTTTCCCATTCTCGAGAATCATTCTCGAATATTACTTTCTCATTCTCGAGAATCCATGTAAACCAGAGAGCACAGAACTGAAGCTTACAATCATACTCGAGAGTCTGTTCTGATTCTCGGGAATCATTCTCGAGAATTAAAACTTTATTCTCGAGAATTACTTCAGAAACAGAATGGAATGCAGAACTTTATCGACCATTCTCGAGAATCATTTTCTGATTCTCGAGAATCATTCTCGAGAATTGATTCTCAATTCTCGAGAATCACTCGAGAGATGCAGAATGGTTTTCTTCTGTTTTAACTTCAGACCCGATCATTCTCGAGAGTGCAGGTGCATTCTCCAGAACCATTCTCGAGAATTGCTGTGATTAAAATTTAACAGGATTTTAACAGATATTCTCGAGAATTCAAGATCTGATTCTTGAGAGGTATTCCTGGACCTACAAGACGAGTTCAACATGATTTTCAAAACTTAAACATTAGTTATCATCAAAACATTAGGAGCCAACAAAATCATGTCATTTTTAAATCAAAGTTTTGGTAAACTAATAACCAAATCCTTTTTCAGCAACTTGTCAAGTTGGATCATATTGATATGAGCTAATTGGTTGTGCCACAGCCAACTTTCATCCAAGTTACCAATAAAGCATTTTTTAGAAACAAGACCATTTCTAGAGAGATTGAGAGTGTAACAATTATCTTCTCTAGGGGCCCTGAATAAGGCTTTAGATTTTACATTTTCCAATGAGAGAACATCTTTGCTCACGATCAAGCACTCCTCATAATCAAAGATAACTAAATTACCTTTATTAGTGCTTTGGCTCACACTGAGGAGATTGTGGCATAGTCTTTCAACGAGGTGGACATCTTTGATTTGTGGTCCTTCGTTGTTTCCAACTTCACCAATACCAACAACCCTTCCGGATTGGTTTCCGTCGAAGGTCACCTTGCCACCAACCTTAGGCTTGATTTAAGCAAATTTGGATTGGTCTCCCGTCATGTGTCTAGAGCATCCACTATCAATGTACCACTTGTTGGATTTTGATGCTCTTAGACAAACCTACAAGACATGAAAGATCAAGTCTTAGGTACCCATGTTTTCTTGGGTCCTTTTAGGTTAGTTTGTGTCTTAGGAACCTTATAAGATCCCTTAAGCACCCATTGATAATTGACTACATGTTTACTTTTTATTTCCTTTTTATAAAAACAGGAAGAGTATGACCTTTACGATTGCAAAAATTGCAATGAGCAAAAGGATTTGAAGAATGAACCATTTTTTGAAAGTAGTTCATATAAGATTTTTCTCCAAATTTCTTTTTGCCTTTCTTTTTATCAGAATCAGGTTTATAACCAATTCCTTATTTGTCATTTGTAAACCTTTGTTGTTTTAAGATAACATTGAGCATTTCACTACCTTGAGTGAACTTCTCAAGTGATTTTGTAAGATAAGCATTTCTTTTCTCCAAAACACAGCAATTGTTACAAACCTTTTCTGAAATCTTTTCACAGTCCTTTTCAGAAATGTTTTCGCAATCAGAAATAGGAGTTGAAGAAGGATTTTGAACTTGTTGTTCTAAAGATTTTATTTTTCTTTTCGAAACCAAAAGTTCTTTCACAATTTTTTGAAATTCAGAATGAAGAGAATTGTATTCAAATAACAACTCATCAAAAGTTGGTTCAGAATCGTTTACCTCTTCAGCTTTTGATTCTTCTTCTTGAGCCACAAGACAAATGTTGGCTCTATCCTCTTCTTCAGCTTCATCTTCATCGGATGATCTGTCTCCCCATATTGTTGAGACATGAGCTTTCTTCTTGAACTTATTGAATTTCTTCTTCTCTTTATCTTTGTTCTTCAGCTGGGGGCATTCTGACTTGATGTGGCCAGGCTTTTCACACTTGTTCAAATGATTGGCTTCTTTGCTTCAAAGCTGGAGCTACCCTTTTGAAATTTCTTGTATCCTTGGTCCTTCTTGTAGAATTTCTTGAATCTCCAGACCATCATGCCTAGCTCTTCATCTTTGTCTTCTTCATCTTCATCATCATCTAATTCCTTTGCTTCTTTGACAGCTTTGAGGGCAACTCCTTTGTTCTTGTCGTTTATCTCATCAAATGCCTAGCTACTGAAGCCATTGATTCTCCACGAGCTTCTTCAATCGCGGTGACTTTGGTTTCCCATTCCTTGCTGAGGACATTTAGAATTTTCCTTACTTGGACAGGTTGATCATAGTGTTTGCTCAAAGCAGCAAGTTGGTTGATCAGATGAGTGAATCTGAGTTGGAATTCGCCAATGGATTCCCCAGACTTCATACAAAGTAAGTCATACTCAGTCATAAGGGTATTTACACGATTCTCCTTAATTCCAGTTGTTCCTTCAAGAGCAATCTCCAAGGCATCCCACATAGCTTTTGCAGATGTTAAAGTGCAAATGCGAAAATATTCACTTTGACTTAGTGCACTTTGAAGCATAAGAATAGCTTTGCTATTGAGAGTGACTTGCCTTCTATCATTATCGTCGTAGTCTTCTTCAAGTTTTGGAAGTCTAAGACCATTTTCAAGAACTGATGGTGTGTAGTCTCCTCTCTCGAACACTCTCCACAGACCATACTCAGTGGCCAAAACAAAGAATATGAACTTAGCCTTCCAGAAGGAGTAATGTTCACCGTTGAAACCTGGTAATCTATTGATCAAAGCTCCATCAGGTAGAATACCGTCCATAGTGATCCTTCTCGAGATGTTAAGCTCTTTAGAGAAGACCTCGATCTGATGCCAAATGTAAATGGAGCAAATCACCAAGAGGTGGGGTGAATTGGGGATTTTAAAAATTCTTTTAAAATACTCTGTTATTAGGCAATGAAAACAAGTAGAACAGGGGAGAAGGAGAGAAGATTGACACAAGAGAATTTATACTGGTTCAGTCTAAATCCTTGACCTACGTCCAGTCCTCAGATACTCTGGGATTTTCAATAACTCGCAAATCAGTTACACGCTCTGTACTCGAAAGTTATCCTCTCACTAAGATACATTCCCCCTTACAAGTTGTAAACTCATATACCTAATCTCCAAGTCCCCTTAACTTGAGATACTTACAATAAATGATTTCAATAAATGAAACCTTCACAAAGAGTAGATAAGATACAAATGTATCAAACAATACTTTACAAGAGTAGAAAACTGAAAGAGTAGTTGAAACTTTGAATGCAATTCGATTTCTGCAGATTGGTTGTTGAGAAGACTTGAATACAACTCCTTATATATGAAGAGAACATTAAATAACCGTTTTGGATTGATCAATGTAACCGTTAGAGACATTGGACTAGCTGCTAGGAACATTTTGGTCTCTTCCTTCTCTAATCTTCTGTTAATCCAGGTGCACAGAAATTTATGGTTGACTTCCCTTGAATTTAATCCATTGAAAGAGCAGCTACTTGATAGGGAAAGAAAACATTAATCACTTTGCATCGTGTAGAGAATGATTGTCCAAAAGAATGCAAGTTTTCTGGACTAAGCAATAAATATGCTAACAACAGTTTTTGCTTTATGCTATATCTTCATTTAACACTCTTTAATTCATCTGAAACTCACTAACAAACTGATTAAATGTAGTTAAGAATAGTAAGGAGTGATGATAAGAAGTATCTAGATCAAACATGAAGATTTCACAAATTCGAGCAATTTGATTTTCAAACTTAGCGATGCAAACTTGAGTTAATAAACTCAAACTCGAGTTTTCCTTTTCCAGAGAAGATAGACGCAATTTGAGCTTTGAAATGCATTTTGAAAAAATAAGCAAACTCGAGTCAATAAGTGACAAACTCGAGTTTGGGACTTTTGAAGTGAAAATGAGTTAAAGTCTCAAATCTCAAAACTGGAGTTTACAAAGGTTCAAAATAGAGCAAAGTTCTCTGCTTGGTACAAACTCAAGTTAATGAAACTAAACTCAAGTTTCCACAAATGTTTGGAAAAATGGAAAACTCTCTGTATGGTGAAAACTGGAGTTTGCAAAGGTAAACTGGAGTTCCAAAACTTCAGAAATATGAGAAGCTCTCTGTATGATCCAAACTCGAGTTTGCAAAACCAAACTCGAGTTTCCTCAAAAGAGATAAAACTTTGAAACTTTCTACCAAACACAAACTAGAGTTTTTAGAGACAAACTGGAGTTTTCTCAAGTTCAAAATAGAGTAAAGCTCTCTGCTTGCCACAAACTCGAGTTTGCAAAACCAAACTCGAGTTTCCTTGAAAGCTTGGGAAACTTGAGAATTCTCGGTCAAGCACAAATTGGAGTTTCCTGATGGAAACTGGAGTTTGGCTTAGTTCAGAAACTATTGATAACTCTCTGTCTCGAACAAACTTGAGTTTACAAATACAAACTTGAGTTTTCCTTAACTTGAAAAACTTAGAGTGCTCTCTCTAACACACAAACTTGAGTTTGCTGAAGCAAACTGGAGTTTGGCCAAGTTCATAAAGTTTGAACTACTCTCTGTCAAGTCCAAACTCGAGTTTGACATCCAAAACTCAAGTTTGCCTTTGACAGTAAGTTTTTCAACTTACCAAAGACAAACTTCAATTTGAGTTTACAATTGTCAGTTATCATCAAAACACATAGAGAACTAACAACTCATTGTATTCAGATAATAGTTCATCGTAAGTTAGTTCAGAATCATATACCTCTTCATCATTGTTTTTAGGTTGCTCTTCTTCTGCAACAAGGCAAACATTGGCAACTTCCTCTTCCTCACTTTCTTCTTCATCTGAGGAATTGTCTTCCCATATAGCAGACATATAGGCCTTTTTCTTAAAGTGATTAAACTTCTTCTTCTCCTCCTTTTCTTTGCCTTTCAACTGAGGGCATTTGGATTTGATGTGACCAGGCTTCTCGCACTCATAACAAATAATTTGATCTTTATCTTTGAATTCTCATCTGTTGCTTGTGCTTCCTTTCTGAAATCAATTTTTGAAACCCTAATCATTCTTGTAGAATTTCTTGAATCTTCTCACGAACATCCCCATTTCTTCATCGTCTTCATCCTTAGCTTCCTTCTCTTTCACAGCGTTAAGAGCGACACCTTTGCTTTTGTTGGTGTTGATTTCGTCCAAACCCTTTTTGAATTTCAATTTGGTTTCATATTCAGATAGGCTTTCGAATAGAGCAGCTACAGATTCCACTGATTCTCCATGAGCTTCTTCGATGGCTATGACTTTAGCTTCCCCATCTTTTGTTAAGGCATTGAGGATTTTTCTGACTTGAGGGGCTTGCTCACATGTTTTACCCAAAGCTGCTAGTTGATTGATCAAATGGGTAAAATGAAATTGAAATTCACTGATGGATTCTTCGGTCTTTATTCGAAGAAGATCATACTCATTTGTCAAAGTATTAATATGATTATCCTTGATGCCCGAAGTTCCTTCATAAGCTATTTCCAATGCTTTCCACATCTCCTTAGTAGTTGACAAATTGCAAATACAAAAGTATTCTTGTTGGCTAAGAGCACTTTGAAGCATTAAGATAGCTTTGCTAATGAGAGTGATAAGTCTTCTATCATTTTCATCATATTCTTCTTCAAGCTTTGCGATTCAAACTCCATCTTCAATTGAAGTAGGTTTATAGTTTCCTCTTTCGAATACGTTCCATAGGCCGAATTCAGTAGCCATAACGAACACTCTAAATTTGGCCTTCCAAAAAGTGTAGTGTTCTCCATTGAAACCAGGAGGGCGATTGATAGAAGCTGCGTCAGGTAATATTCCTTCCATGATCTTTCTCGGGATGTTAAGCCCAACTACGAAACCCAAGCTCTGATACCAAATGAAGGTGGAATATTGTTACACCCCTACCGGCCTCGCCCTTAAGGGTGGCGGGTTAAAGGGATTCCGTTTTCTTGTTACCTTTCCTTCACTATTAGGTCCATTTAACTTATACCAGAGTGAGCACAACAGAGCATGTAATCGGTTTGGACAATCTACTGTACTGGTAAAAGTAAAATAAATAGAAAGTAAAAGTCCTCGAAGGGTTAAGGGTACAGTTATCCAAAATAAATACCAGAATAATATGTACAGTCATCCAAATGTAAAGTGCAAAATGTGATAGGGCATTCCCTATTCTTCACTGCACCGCTAAGCTCTACCTTTCAAAAAGGGTATTCTAGATCAGGCACGCTCCCCTGCAGCTATAGAAACTTCTAGAGTCCAATAATGGCCCCCAGAGTAACCATCAATACTCATGCACTAAATGTGTAATACGTATGCATGCAACCATGTAGGTATGTTAACACAGATAAATATGCCAAATGCCACAATATGGAAACAAAAGCACACACAATAACACGTCTTCGCACCGTCGGGCCGCCTTACCAAGACAGGCCCCAGAATTACCGGAATCACATGCCTGTCTTCGTTGAGTCGCCACAATGGCATACCACGGCGGGCACCCTCAACGTTAGGGACATAATCACAAACATGTTCTGTATGCATATTTGGCAAAATAATACAAAAACACACATATGGCAAGCAACACATACATCTAAACACATAAAAGTGTCTGAGTAAAGTGGTTACTACCTGGTGGGGTATGTAGCGTCTTACAATTTCAAGGTGCCTGATAACTTCCCAAAGTATGATTTGACCCTAAATAACACCAAAACACTTTATTTTTAGAATTTCCAAAAATACTCTTGCAATTTCTATGAAAACCGAGCCTTGAATAATTTTCCAGAAAAATCCAGAAAATTTCACCCAACTTCAAACATTTTTAATAAATTCTAGAAAATTCATATTTGCATGAAACCAGCGCCATTTGAACCATTGAAATGTTTAATTTCCATAAAAAAACATGTTTCCAGAACCCAAAAGGACATTTATGTTTGCGTGTAGCCATTTTTCTACTCCCTGGTCTAGATTCGACCTGATGCTTCTGGGTCAACTTTAGCAATTTTTATCTCTTAGTAGGAAAATCCAAATGACACAAAATTATACATCATGGTGAATCAAAGAAAGTGTAATTTCTACCTGTAAAATATCAGATTATTGCAAGTTCTTTTACTATTTTTAGAACCCAGTTGAAGGTTCGCTGCCAGAATCTCCAGAATTAACAACAAACTTGTTCTTAGAGGTTTTTCGGTGTTTTGAGTTCGGAAAATCAAACCATGACTATACCCCCTACAACACCACATTCCAGAACCATTGGATCCATTAAAAATTCAAAAATCCAACCATAACACCAAGCCTTTACCCTTTGGACGAAAATACCATAGCAAGAACTTAAGAAAACGAGATTTTCGGTGTTACCTAGGATCAGAGATTCGTTGGGTGATCTTGGTGGCTTGAATCTTGAGCTTGGCTATGGAGTTGCAGGCCTATCTTCTCTGCGTCTGGAAAATTTTGCCCCCCCTTAAGGTGAAAATAAGAGGTTAAACACCTTTTTAATAAAGGTGATTTTGATCCGGTAACTTTAGAATTAACAGGCGTAAGTTTCAGTCTAAAATTTATCTGGCTTTTGACTTTTTCCCCAAGTAAATCCAAAGAATTCCAGGGGCTTCTAGGGTGCTGCCAAGTGGCGCATCCCTCTCCCAAAATATCCATATTTTTCCTACTTTTGGAGTAAATTACTTGCTTTGGCCCGTAATTTTTATAAATTACCAATTGTGGCCCGAAACTTATTAATTTTTCTTGTCTTTTCCCAAGTACTTTAGGCAGACGAAAAGTACATATGTGGCGCCACTTAGGGCCCACATATCTGCTCCAACTATTTTTTTGCACATTTATTCCGGTTTTGCCCTTTTTGTCTGAAACGTGGGACCCGCAGTTTGACTTTTGCATTGCTTTTTCTTTTCTTGCTCCTCAAGAAAATTTTAATCATTAAGGCGGGTCATGTGGTGCCTAATGGGGCCCACAAATCTGATCCCCTATGTTTAATTCATTTTGCCAATTACATCACATGTAACTCTTAGATCTTTTTGGGATTCGATCATCATATGGCCTAGCACGTTTAATCCCATATAATGCCTTTAGATCCAAAACCGATTTGATAATCTCAATTAAGTCAAGACAATAATGAATGTTAAGTATCACCATCACCCATGCTTGTCTCACCAAGATAACTCAAATGCATCCACTTTGGCGGAACATACAAATGGGTGATCTAGGTTTTCACAAGTATTCATTAATTGTCGACATTATTGTTAGTATTTAGGTATCCTGGAGACAATCTGTAGAGACAGATCATCACCTTTTTCTACATTGTAGTATTTCATTATTAATAAATGAGCATATTTTATCTTTATCATATTTATATCTCACCTTTATTTTAAAGTAAATATGTTTTTGAAGATAAAAGCCCTAGGAATAGAATATGTGTTTATCTTGAGGATCAATGATAGAGATCATGATCATGAGGACTCAAGAGCACTGTATATCTATTACCTAAAACTTGTTCCTAGTCTTGAATCACTAAGAAAGGGCATTGATGATCTCAATAAGACTAGTACGACATCATCTACTTGTATAGAAATACAAGGTAGGGACCTCATGGAATACAGGCATGGAGATGTCTTAGCTGATGTCGTGGGTGGATCTGTTGGAGAAAAGATAGCACCAAACTGACCCGCCGAGAGACTCCACAAAGATTCATTGTAGAGAGTATCATTGGATATGTAAAGTCTCTCATCGTTTGGTAGTGCGGATCGTCTTGGACTTAAGGATGTCATCGAACACTATGTCCTAGGATTATACTTTGACTGTACAACTCTATCCACCTGAAAATTGGGAGAACAATGTACTCTTGGGTGTAACTCGAATACATGAGTATAGATGGACATGCTGAAAGGACTCACAGTCCCCTACAAATGATTAGTCATTCACAAGATCGGTAGAGATTGGATAGCTTATAATTAACTCAAGAGTCTATGCGCACAGCAAGTGATCATGAACAGTCATGATCTATTATTGAGCAAATATAAGAAGATTCCTAGTTCTGTGAAATAGCTACATTTAGTCAATTAAGAGAGATGATACTCTGTCTTTGCTCTCGACTAAATGTGAATGACGATGTGAGGGATGATGCCTACATGGTATCCAAATATGAAAGATAGATCACTTGATCAACTCAATTAGTTCTGGGGCCGCAGAGCATTGCTAGTGTCTTATGAGGTCATTAAATAAATTGGGCTCATTAAAGGGGTTTTTAATTGGTCCAAGTTTATTTATGTCAGTGACTAATTGGGCCTAATGGGTCACACACAAAGGTTATTCCCGATTGTTTAAAGTTAGCAAACTTGGGACAATAATTGTTATTGGGCTTTATCAAGAGTAAATGTGTAATTGGGTTGAAGTGGGACTCAAGCCCAATGAGGAGATTTGAATTTTAATTCAAAAGGTTAGGTTATAAAAGATAATTTTGAATTATCTAATATATATATATATATATAAAGATCCAACAATGATTGGATGAAGATAGGAGAAATAATAAATGAGGATTGCTTTAAAATGATTTTTTGAATTTCAGTTTAAGAGATGAATGTGATTCATCATCTTCAATTGTTATTCAATATTCAAGATATGAATTTAATTCATTATGATTTGGATTTTCCAATTCAAGTTTGGATTGGGCCTTTCTTATGAGCACTTAAATTAGGGTTAGACTCTTATAAAGTGCTGATTTTTTATGTGCCTTTTTATGGACGTTTTTTGAAGAAAGAAAAAGAAATAAATGGGATCCATCATCTTAAATGCAATCCAACAATCAAGATATGAATATGATTCATCATATTAAATTCAATCAATCAATCAAGATGTGAATTTAATGTGACTTGGTTAACAAGTAGTGGACTTATTACCTAAAACCCCTTTTTTTAGTGCATAAGCTGAAAATTCCTAAGCCAATTAGGACTAGGAATTTTTGGCCCACCAAGGCTATAAAAAGGGGAGGGATGGACCTTTCTCGATCATCCTTATGCTCTCTAAATTTCGGTCTTTACCAAAGGTTTAGAGAGGAAAAGGCACCATCCATAAAAGGGTAAGGTTCCAACCTTGTTCATCCTATCCATAACCTAATTCCAAGAAAGCAACACCTTCTTGAAAAGAGTAAAACCCAAGGAAACCAAACATCAACCTTGTCTTCGTCTAGCAAGCATTCAAGGAGTGGGAGGTTTCAAGAGAAGGAGTTCTCGTTGCAATCGGGGGGTAGCCGTGTGGATCAACGTTAGAGGACATCAACAACCTTGAAGTCTTCAAGTGATCTAAGGTAATCCTAATCTCTAATAGTTGTGTTGTCAAGTTATCCTAATCCCCAATAGTTGTTTTAACGAGTAATCTCAAAGTTCATGAATATTATAAATTGTTATGAATTATCATGAGCGCCGTAAAGAGTTACGGATTAATAATTATTAACTAATTAATGTAATGAGTTAAGGTTAATAATTCATGAGAACCGTAAAGAGTTATGGGTTTCCGCAACGATTAAACAAAATTTTTGTTTTCAACCTCATGAACCTTTGCATGAAAGTCATGTAATAGGCAAAATTAACCAACAATTATGACTTACGATTTTATTTAAAGGGTATAATCCTATTAATCCTATTTATATGAATGCAATGACAATTGTATCTCATATAAACTCTAAATTAATCATGAGTGATCTAATCAAATCATAATTAAAACCCGTGACACAACATAGCTCATCTAACCTAAAATCCTCTCAAGCCAATGGGAGGACTTCTCTAAATAAGAAAAGAGAAATACATCAGGAGAAACCTCGTTTCAACATATGAGGGGAGTGAGATGAGAAGAGAATGTACATCAAGAATATTTAGAGAGAGACATGGCTCGCAGGCCATATTTAAATATTACAACACTTGTAAATTCTAGAGCCATATTGTTAACCATACCCAAACAACTTTTGAAAGTATATCACAACAAATATTAATTCATACAATTATGAAAGAAAATAATATGATAAAATTATCGTGCTACAAATATTGTTTTAGAAAGATTGTTTCATAAAAAATAATTTCAAGCCCCAAGATGCGAAACAAAACAGCGTCTCGAGCATGATCGATGCATGACTGAAGCGTTAACGAACGTGGTAGACGTTGTCCTAGCATCATCGACGTCCGATCATCTTCAAGTGTGTCTGACGAGTCCGACCCCAATCTACATCCAAGCATGATCAAAGATTCCAAACCTTTCAGAATGTGATCGACGCGCAAATGTATTCGACCCCAGCGTGATTGTCCGATCTGAACAATTCAGAACATGACCGTTGTCCGAGCGTGAGCGACGTGTGAACTATTCAAAATGTAACTGACGCGTGAAGGTGATCTCCGATCTAAATGATTCAAATCCACCCGAAACAGCCACAAAATCCGAACCTAACCCTAGCGTGACCGAACGTCCAAACTTTCAATTTAAACGCATCAAAATCGGTTTATGATATATCGATTTAAAGAATACAAGATTAGATTTTAAACATACATATATCTCATATAATCGGATGTAGAAAACCCAATTTAATTGCACGGTTGATCTGGCTCTGATGTCATTATTGGGATCCGTACACGCAGCGGAAGGATTTCATCCATAAAACTTACGAATCCCAATGAAGAGGATCTATCAACGGCGTTTAAATCGGGTTAGAAAATACCGTACCTATGTGAACTTGTAAGCGTCTCGTTCAATTCGATCTCGTGTGCGTTCTACTCGATCAACAGGAGCCGATTATGCGAATCCACTCCTACTACCGGTATCCACATGAACAGTCTCCAACACTGACGGCAGCGTACTAGCGTCTTGAGTATTTTCACATCTCTTCTTTTCTCTCTAGGGTTTCTTGCGGCTTTTCTAATACGTCTTGTAAAATGTCCCATAGGTTTTTCAAAACCCGATAGGCATTTTATATATTCAAAATTAATCCTTATTAATCTTGAAATTTGAATTTGGATCAAAATAATATATTGATTAAATCTATCCAATAGATCTAATCTAATCTATTTATTTAATCCGAATTAAAAGCCTGCTGATTTAATTTATCTCTATAAATTAAATCTGAGATATGATATCTATCTATTTAATTAAATATGAGATACTATATCTCAATTCAAATTAAATCAAATATATGATATCTTTATTTGAAAATTAAATCTGGGGTTAAATGCCTAATTTGCCCCGGAAGTTTTGCTAAGGGGGCGCTTAGAACCCGGAAGTTTTTTTGGTACCAAATTTGCCCCGGAAGTATGAAAAATGTACCAAATTTGCCCCGAAAGTATGAAGAAGGTAGCAAATTTGCCCTTCCGTTAATTTTCACCGTTAAGTTTAACTGAGTGTACACGTGGCATGCCACCTCATCAACCCAATAAGAGTTAAGTATCATTTTTGCCCTGGAAGTTTTCATTGAGGAGCAATTTTGCCCGGAAGTTTTCATTAAGGAGCAATTTTGCCCGGAAGTTTACAAAAGTAGCAATTTTGCCCTTCTTTCTCCCAATATTAAATTTGACTATTAAATCAGTCAAAGACCACACATGTCATGCCTTGAAAAGGTCGAACTTAGAGTTAGAGAAGGAGATCCTTGAGATGTTGAGCTCAAGGCGGCCAGAATTTGTGAAGCCGGCGGTCACAGGAAGCATCACGTATGATCTAAGCAAATGATCAGTCTATACAAATGTAAATATTATCACTATTGATTTGTTTTACTGAACCAATTTTTGGAACAATTCATTTCTCGTTTTGCGTTTCATTTGCTTAGATTATAAGTGATGCTTCCTCTGGGTTTTGCGACAGACCTTTCAGTCCCTGTTAGAGTCGAGAAATCGGGCCGAGCCCGTCAAGCCAGCCCGTTTAAGCCCTGGTCCTGCAGGGCTCGGGCTTGAAAAATATGCCAAAAATTTGAAATTGGCTCTGCATACCCGTTTAACTGTAGCTTTTTTTAAAAAAAATAATAATTACTTAGACTTCCACTTAATGAATGTGTTTATTTGTAATTACTTAGATTTTTTTTGTTTAAACTAGAACCCTTTTTTATGTTTATTATTATTCTGTATTAAAACACATAATTAGTTTTTAAAGAAGGGATGTTTTCATATTAAATAAACACATACTTTGGTATTACAATATTATATAAGTAATAAATTATAAATATATTTGGTGTAAAATAAGTATAATTATTCAGGCCCTGGCCCTGGTAATATCGGGCCGGGCTTTGAAAAACATATGTTTTCCTTACTCCAAGCCCTATAGGGCCAGCCCTGTTGGGCCTAGTCCCTGTCGGGCCGGCTCGGCCCTAATTCCCAGCTCTAGTCCCTGTGACCAGTTCGGCTTTACAAATTCTGGCCGTCTTGAGCTCAACATCTCAAGGATCTCATTCTCTGACTCCAAGTTCGACCTTTTCAAGGCATGACATGTGTGGTCTTTGCCTGATTTAATAGTCAAATTTAATATTTGGAGAAAGAAGGCAAAATTGCTACTTTTTGTAAACTTCCGGGGCAAAATTGCTCCTCAATGAAAACTTCTAGGGCAAAAATGATACTTTTGATTGATGAGGTGGCATGCCACGTGTGATAAGGTGGCATGCCACCTCACATTTTAACTATCTACGTCGACTTCCGTCACTTTTGGGTAAATTTGATACCTTTTTAATACTTCCGGGGCAAATTTGGTACCAAAAAAACTTCTGGGTGCTGAGCGCCCCCTTAGCAAAACTTCAGGGGCAAATTAGGCATTTAACCCATAAATCTGAGATACAATATCTCTATATGTTTTTAGATATTTAATATATCAAATAAATTAAATACAAAACAAATATTATATAATAATATTATAATCTCTATTAAATAATAATATTATATTATTTTCGAATTTAATAATATATATATATATATCCATCCTACATTAAATACAGTATTCATTAAATCTCAAACATATCTAAGATTCAATGAATCTGGACACTATTGCTCGTGTTGGGCTATTCTTGTGTGCAACCCTGCAGGCCCACATGAGATTAGCAACGGGCCAATACTATACCAGCCCACAAGTCGCAAGCGGCCTCTATCAAGACATTATGACTACCCAATTCATATGGGGATTGATGATACGATACAACCTATCATACAACCATGTCACGTCCCTTTTGTCACGCGATAATTTGGTTAAGGATAAGGCATGGATAATGTCAACTTCCTGTTCTTGACCATTACTTTCTCGATTCTTGAGTAGTCTAACAATTGAAATGGAAACTTCTTTCCATCGTAGTATGGCCATACATTTCTCAGACTCATTCATCAAGGGCCCAGTATTATCTCTCTACAAATGTGAGGGACAAATTCCATCTTGACCATTCACATTCCTCTGCATGACAACCACTGATCCCAATCCAAGCCTTTATCATCACCCGGTCAAAGGTGACTTTTGACTAGGTCAAAGATCAGCGACTCATCATGTAGGAATCCATGATAATCTAAGGTCAAAGGGCATTGTGACGTGATTATACATGAGAAAAGTTTATGACTTAATCCATGCAGCTTTCTCATAATAGGTCGGTCCAGCACCTTACTGTTAGCTCCTAATGTTTTGATGATAACAAAAGTCCAAGTTTTGAAAATATGTTGAAATCTGGTTTCATATATTCAGGAAGTAATTCTCGAGAATTGACTTAAGGATTCTCGAGAATGGTAGTTAAGGCAGTTAAGTTACCATCACAAAACCTTCTGAACAAAGGATTCTCGATAATGGATAGTTGATTCTCGAGAATGAACCAGTGATTCTCAAGAATGATCAAGTTTGATCATATTTCAGAAAATCTTGTACTATGCTTCACGAGTGATTCTCGAGAATTGAGAATCAATTCTCAAGAATGGTTCTCGAGAATCAATAAAAGGATTCTCGAGAATAGTCGATTGCTTCATCTGATGCTCACGAGATAATGGTTTCTCGAAGTGATTCTCGAGAATTGATTCTCAATTCTCGAGAATGATTCTCAAGAATCATTTAGTGATTCTCGAGAATAATCGAAAGTCATTCAAGCATATGCATCACCAAGTTAGAAATTAAGAGTGATTCTCAAGAATGGACAGAACAATTCTCGAGAATGCCCAAACGTATTCCATACATAAACCACTCTTAACTTTGAATTCCCGAGAACCTTAATCACAATCTTGAGTATCAGCAAGACTCAACTTCTGGATTATCACGATTGCACTACTATTCTTGAGAATCATATGAACAATTCTCGAGAATGTCTGTTGCCATTTAACACGTTCGCTGTCGCAATCTGTAAATCATTGATTATTTCTTGGTTGTTTAGTGTTATTGATTTATACTTCTTCTCACCAAGTTTAATCAGTTTGCTAGTGCTTTTTAGATATGTTTAAAATGTTTTAAACGTCAAATTTCCATAAAGCAAAATTGTATCAGATGCATTTAATGCAAAACAGAGACGAAGCACGAAAGTAGAATATGGATATCTGAGCCACTGCAAAGCATTTCAAAATGTTTCCCGTCATTATTGTTACACCCCTACCGGCTTCGCCCTTTTGGGTGGCGGGTTAGAGGGATTCCTTTTACTTGTTACCTTTCCTTTATTATTAGGTCCATTTAACTTGTATCAGAGTGAGCGCAACAGAGCATTTGACCGGTTTAGACAATCTACTGTTCTGGTAAAAGTAAAATAAACAGAAAATAAAAGTTCCCAAAGGGTTAAGGGTACAGTCATCCAACATAAAATATCAAAATGATATACAGTCATCCCAAAATGTAGATACAAAATATAATAGGGCATCCCCTATTCTTCATCCGCACCGTGGGTCCTACCTCTCCAAAAAGGCACTTTGCTTTAAACTCGATCTCCTAAAGCTACAAAAGCGTCGGAGTCCGATAACGGCCCCCATAGTAACCGTCAATACTCATGCACTAAATGTGAAATGCGTATGCATGCAACCATATAAGTAGGTAAACAAAAATAAGTATGCCAAATACCATAATATGCAAATAGTACACACAAGAAACACATCTCTTCTCTGTTGAGCCGCCTTACCAAGACAGGCCCCGGAAGCACAAATCTGTCTCCGTTGAGTCGCCACGCAGGCAGACCCCGGAAGACACCGCCTGTTTCCGTCGGGTCGCCACATAAGCAGACCCCGGCAGGCACCCTCAACGCTAGAGACACAACCACAAACATGTTCTGTATGCATACTTGGCAACACATATAGAAAAAAAAAACATATGGCAAGCAACACATACCACAAACACATAAAAGTGCCGGAGTAGAGTGGTTACTATCTGGTAGGATATGTGCCGTCTTAAAATTTTATTGAGCCAACAAGCTCCCTTAAGTGTGTTTCAGCCCTAAATAATACCAAAAGACCTTATTTTAGCATTTTCCAAAAATACCCTTACACTTTTCCTCAAAACCGAGCTCACAACAGATTTTCAGAAAAATCCAGTGTGTCTGGCCCAAATTTCATGATTTTTAATAAATTCCAAAAAAAAACTCATATTTACATGAAACCAGAGCCATCTGAACCATTTATGTGTCTATTGTTCAGGAAAAATAATTCAAGAGTCCAAAAGTACATATATTGTGGCGTGTAGCCCAATTTCCACACCTTGGTCAGAATTACCCTGTTGTCTTTTGACCCAACTTTAACAATTTTTATCTCTTAGTAGAAAAATTCAAATAACACAAAATTATACATCACGGTGGACCATAGGATGTCTAATTTCTCCCTGAAAAATTTTAGCTTATTAAAATCTTATTTACTATTTTTAAGACATTGATGAAGACTCGCTGCCCAGAATTTCAGAATTGACGGCAAGCTTGTTCTTAAGGTTTTTTCGGTGTTTTTGAGTTCGGAAAATCAAACCATAGGTTAACCCCATACAAAATCACGTTCCAGACTCATTGAAACCCTCAAAAACACAAAAATCAAACTACAACACCAAGCCCCAGCAACATGGGCGAAATCTCAACTTTAAACCTTAAAGAGTTGAGTTTTCGATGTTTACCTGAATCGGAGATTCCGCTTGATGTTCTTGATGATTTGGCTCTTGTTCTTGGCCATGGAAACTCAGCTAAACCCTCTCTCTTCTCTGAAAATTTTGTGCCTTATGGTTAAGAGAGAGAGTGTTTATGTCCTTTTAAAATAATTAGAAGAATCCAAGAAATCTGAAATAACTGGTGTAACTTCCTGTCCTGTAATTAATGAATTGGATCAGGGTCTCTTCACTTATTTTGCAAGAAATTCCAGAGTATTATAGGAGGGTACATGTGGCGCATTCTTAACCAAGTTTGGCAGATTTTTACTTTTCAAATGGAGCAAATTACCAACTTTGGCCCGGAACTTCTTTATTATTCTTTTATTTTTCCCCAAGCTCTCTAGATGGTTCCTAGGGCTAGGTGGCGCCATATTGGGCCCACAAATCAGATCCCATGATTTTTATTTAATTTTTCCCAATTTATCTAATTTATTCCTTTTTTGTCCAAAAAGTGGGACCCGCACTTTGACTTTTGGACTGATTTTGCTTTTCTTTTCCTCCAAGTAAATTTTTAATGATTAAGGAGGGCTAGGTGGCACATCATGGGCCCACCAAATCTGCCCTCATCCATTTTGTCTGGCTTTTCCACTTTATCAGTCCAATTTTTAGTCTACCGGTCCTTCTCGGGCCCTGCCGGTTACAAAGGTGCCTCTTTCTGTACTTCTCTTCATCTTTTTAGATATTTTCCCCTGATTACCCATCCACATGTGGCGCCATCTTGACTTTCCAATATGGCCCCACACTTGTCTCACTCAGTCCATAAGTAGCCCCTAATCAGTCCTTATTGATCCCCTTTCTACTGGTTAGTCGCCCGTGGGACCCGCATTCAGTGTTTGGGCCTGATTATGGGTAAAATCATCTGATTTTTCCTCCTCTCCCTCCATGTGGACGAAAATGGATCCTTATGGGGTAAGGAATTGACTTTTCTACCCCTGTAATCATTACTTACTTTTTGCTTTCCAATCTCATAGTGACACATGTCCTCAAGTAATTAGTACAGCTGATTTTTCATTCTTATCTCTTAGAAAAACGCAGGAAATCCCTACCTGACCAGAAAATGTCATGTGCACACTTATTTTAGCACATTTTTGCTTAGCTAATCATCCCATACCTTAGGACATAGCTAAATGACATTTTCTCTAACCGGATCTACACCGTATGGGTCTCCTCTGCCCCTTTTCCATTAGCACTTTTAATTTCACAGCTTCTACATACTAGATCCACTGACCTGTATAACTGAGTCATTAGCTCCTGAGAGGCTTCTTACCTCTCATCATTCTTGGGGCTCTACCCAAACCGGGCTTAGTCGTCTACCTACTTTAGTTGACGACCCGAAGATCATATTCGGCGATGCCTCGAATAGCTACTGGGAGTACCTGTTGCATCAAGACATGACAATCATGAGACTTTTGGCCTACTAATTTCAAGTCCTTCATCGAAACAAGCCTCTTAAAGTTTGAAGAATACCCCGAGGGAACTTTTGTGCCATGTAAACACTCACAAAACTTCGTTTCTCATCCTTAGAAAGAGTATGAGAAGTCGGGGGACAATAAGTTCTCTTCCCATATGGCCTTGGATGTAAGTTTTCGCGTATTCCCATTGCTTGCAAATCCAGTCTTGCCTTCACACCATCCTTTGAATTACCTTGTATGTTGAGAAGCGTGCCAACAATACTATCACATGCGTTTTTCTCCACGTGCATGACATCAATACAGTGTCTCACATCAAGATTGCGCCAATATGGAAGATCGAAGAATACAAATCTCTTTTTCCATATATTTGTTTCCTTTCTACTCTTTGCGAGTCTTACCGAAGATGACACGATATTTTTCACCTTTTCATAAACTTGCTCCCCAGTCAATGCCACCGGAGCATCTTCATACTCCTGGCCACCAAAAAAGGCTTTCTTTAATCGACGATATGGGTGGTCCCGTCGAAGAAATCTCCTATGTCCAAGATAAACCATCTTTCTTCCATGTTGAAGTTGATGGTAGCGTGTGCCTTCTTCACAAACCGGACATGCTTTGTGGCCTTTTACACTATACCCTGACAAGTTCTCATATGCTGGGAAGTCGTTTATAGTACAAAATATCATGGCTTGCATTTTAAACACCTCCTTCTTGAAAGAGTCGAAAACATCGACACCTTCTTCCCACAACTCCCTCAAGTCTTCGATCAAGGGCTGAAGGTAAACATCAATGTCATTTCCGGGTTGTTTTGGTCCCAAAATCAACATAGACAAGCATGATGTACTTTCGTTTCATGCATAACATAGGAGATAAGTTGTAAATAATCGGAGTACGGGCCATGAACTATGTATGCTTTGCTAAGGCTACCATAGGGATTCATGCCATCTGTGCTAAGTGCAAGCCTAAGGTTCCTAGGTTCTTCGCCGAAGCTCGGAAATAATTGATCGATTTTCTTCCATTGAGAAGAATTGGCCGGATGTCGAAGCTTTCCATCAGAAATCCTCTCATCAACATGCCACCTCAAATTTTTTGCATCACTTTCATTAGCAAACAACCGCTTGAACCTTGGTATGATTAGAAGATACCACAACACTTTTGCAGGCCCCTTATTTGACTTGTACCTTGGGGTTTCACATATCGGACAATTCTGCTTCTCTTCAAACTGTTTTCTATACAATATGCAATCATTCGGGCATGATGAATCTTTTTGTACTCCATCCCTAGTGGACAAAGTATTTTCTTAGCATCATAGTATCGATGCGGCAACACATTATCATCCGGAAGCATGTCCTTAAAAGCCTCAAGCATTTCAGAGGAACTCTTGTCGCTCCATCCATGACGTGCCTTCAAGCTTACCAATTTCAATACAGCATTCAACAATTGGTATTTTTTACACCCTGGGTATAGCGGGGTCTCGCATCACCGCACATATTACCATATGCATGTGATTGCTCAAAAGCCTCTTCTCCTACATCACGAATAATGTCCTCTATGTGATCATCCATATCCGTGTCATTATCATCAAAGGCCACTTCCTCATGTTGAGACCCACTTGGCATTTTTTCACCATGCCATGACCATACCGTATAAGTCTTACAAAATCCTTCACAAATTAAATGTGTGGATAACTTCAGGACTTAATCGCCTCTCATTCAAACATTTTACACAAGGGCAATAAAACTTCCCACTATCATCATGGGCATTTTGTTTAGCAAATTCTATAAATTCCCTCACCCTATTCTGATATTCAACACTCGTCCGTAAAGCATTATTTATCCAACTATGATCCATAGAAGAATTCCTATATATAGACGGAAAGATTTAACATACATAATCCAAAAAAATTGAAACTTGCATATAAAATAAGATATACATAATCCAAATGCATATATATGCTCAAATGTCGGTTATGTCTTTTTTTTCTTTACGGAGAAACTTACCCATTGAATGCATAACGAAGAATCACTTTTGGTCATAAATGTATCACAGTGAATCCAAGAAGCAAAATAAATGCATGATGAGGAAATTAAATGCATCGTATGAAGGTCTTGTGGACTCACCGTAGCATATAAATTCAAATGGGTTTCTTTGAGTCTTTCTTCTCCGCCACGAACGTTGATGTTGCAGACAACAAGAGTAACCTAAAAACACTAGTTCGTCAGTTCGGTAGGTCTAAAGTGCAAATATAATCTTCAATATACAATATTCATTAACAACAGAGAAACCCACAAGAACATTTCAATGATTTCGTTCAACCCATGAAAAACCCAGAACCATAACCAGGAAAATAATAAAGTTATATAACCAAAACACCTCGTACAGCTTGGTCTATAGACGTTTAGCTAAGGAACCAAAAAGTAATTGTCGAGAGAGCAACGCGAAGAAGCGACGACGCAACAAGCAAAATGTGGAAACAGAACCTGAGTAATCACTCTCGGCGCGACAAGAGAAGTTCTGAGAGGAAATTTAATTTTCCCCGCGAAAGAGACAAGTTTTAGTATTTTGGATTTTATTAAGACCGGTTAATTATAAAGTGTCCGGTCCTAAATATATAATTTTATTAATAAGAATGGTTAGTTATAAAGTGTGCGGTCCTAAAGAATAATTTTATTAATACCTTTTTAAGACCGGCAATTAAGAATACTTCGGTCCTAATATTTACTATTGATTTAATTTTAAGACCGGAGTTTTATAAACATCCGACCTAAAAGTAAAATACTTATAGAGTCGTAAACCTCTTCGTTTATTAATGAACCAAACTAAAAAAAAATGAGATTTGCCTTTGGCGAGCGCAAAGCAGTAAACCGAATTAATAAAATAAATAAAGGAAAACTCGGAGAATATGAATATAAAAAAAGGCACAAGCTTAATTAGTTCTTACTGCTTCCATACATAACTGGAGAATATGCACGTACACAAGAAAAAAAGAAAGAAAAACAATAACTGATCATTATCAATGACAAGAATCTAACAAAACATCCTAAAGCTTATTATCATCCAATGCCTTGGCGATATCGGCGTTAAAAGCATTAACTTCCCGCCGGAGATCGCAAGTTCTGTCTTATTCGCATCACCCGCAAAGTGCATCATTAGAGGAAAAAGGAGAGGGGTCGCGGGTAGGCGCGCTGGGGCCAACTGATTAGAGAGGGGAAGCAGGAACCTCTGCATGGTCTGAAGGCTGGAGGGGGGGGTGTGGCAACCTTTTCATCATCCGACATAACAATGGGTCCGACGACCTGAGATTCTTCGGTCACAACAGAACGCACTCTCGCTGGAGGAGGCACACCGTATAACGATCTAAGTCTAGCAAGAGCTTCAGGTGTAAGAGTACCCCTACGAGGAGTTCTCTTGTATCTAACCATGGTTTGAGGCTTTGAGCAGTTTGGGCAGAGAGCTCCAACTGATACACTCTTTTTATTAAAAAGAACATGGAGGTTAGTGTGCGGAGTTAATGAGGACATAGAGATGGATACACTCTTTTTATTATGTAACCAGATTTAAAAGTATATTATTTATTTTTTTCAATTAAATAACTTTTAAGACCGGATTTTTAGAAACATCTGGTCCTAAATGTCTACTATTTATTTTTCCATACAATTCAATTACTTTTAAAACCGTCCATTTATATTATATCCGGTCCTAAAAGTCAATTATTTTTTTATCAATTTTTTTTGTAAAGTAAGAATTTTTCCTTAAAAAATATTACTTTTAAGAACGGATCTTTTACAAAATCCGGTATTAAATGTTCGGTCACTTCAAACTCGATAGCGAGTCGATCCTTGCACCTCGTACACATGATCCGAGTCTCTTGGCTTCAAGGTCGTAAACCGACCAACTAAGCGTCTCCTCGTAATCTGAAGAACAATGCGTCTCCTCGTAAAAAGTTCACAACGTTTCATATTCTTCAGGATAGGTTCTCTATTTAAACTCGTTCTTACTTTAGTTTCTTCACATTCTTCTCCATCACTTCTACACGGCCTCCTCCACCGACTAAAACCCACTGTAATGGCTGCTCCACCAGGTCCTCCTTTTCCTCCTCCTCCTCTTCAACCTCAGCTCCCTCCTCCACCGCCTCCAAATCCAACTGTCAAGCAGTTGGTGCAGAACATTGTGGCCCGCGTCGATCATATCGACCGACGCTTGGGCCAATTGTTTCAACTGGTTCATACCGTCAACCAGAAGCTGACCATGGTACTCGACGCCAATGACGTGGAGTACGATCCTACACAAGAGGACGCCTCCGAAACCTCCAAAATCGCCTCCCACCTCTCCGACAACGGGGAGGATTAGTTGTTTTATATTTTTTTTTCTTTTTTTTGCTGCTTTTTTTTTTGTAATCGCTGCCCTATAGGGCAGCGTAAAAATTATTAAATAAAATATTTCTGCATTTTGTTCTTATGGGAGTTTTAATTCATCTGCCAATTTAATTATATGCATTATCTGAACCTGGAAAGCAATAAGAAAGTCAATTATGAAATATGGAAAATGGCAGACTCTAAACACTAAAATTAAAATAAATAAAAAAAGATAGAAATTAGGCAATTATGAAATATGGAGTTTACGTTATAATATGGACAAATATTTAATTTAATGTTTTGATTCTATTACACTCTATAAATGAATAAAGTAAATCGGTTATGAAATATGAATAATAGGGAAAGACTTTAATTTAATAATATGATTATTCATTTAATAAAGTAGTTACAAATAGAATAATTAATAATGTAGACTATAGTTACGCATATTGAATAAATATTTAATTTAAGCAAAAATATTATTCATTTAATTTATAAGAGATTTTATATATATAAATATATATTATTAATAAATATATCGTATATTTGTCGCCTTAATGAAAGACTTTTAGGACTGGCTATTTAGTAAACATACGGTCCTAAAATACGTAATTTTTTCACAAATAAATAAACGAAGACTTTTAGGACCGGCTACTTAGTGAACATGCGGTCCTAAAAGACTGGCGTATTTTACTGTGAATCACGATGACTTTTAGAACCGGCTCTTTAGTAAACATACGGTCCTAAAATACTGGCAATTTTGAATAATAAACGAAGACTTTTAGGACAGGCTACTTAGTGAACATGCGGTCCTAAAAGTCTGGCGTATTTTACTGTGAATCACGAAGACTTTTAGAACCGGCTCTTTAGTAAACATACGGTCCTAAAATACTGGCATTTTTGAATAATAAACGAAGACTTTTAGGACTGGCAACTAAGTAAACATGCGGTCCTAAAATACTGGCGTATTTTACGGTGAATCACGAAGACTTTTAGAACCGGCTCTTTAGTAAACATACGGTCGTAAAATACTAGCAAATTTTCACAAATAAATAAACGAAGACTTTTAGGACCGGCTACTTAGTAAACATGCGGTCCTAAAATACTAGCATGTTTTCCAATAATAAACGAAGACCTTTAGGACCGGCTATATAGTAAACATACGGTCCTAAAATACTGTAATTTTTTCACAAATAAATAAACGAAGACTTTTAGGACCGGCTACTTAGTGAACAAGCGGTCCTAAAAGACTGGCGTATTTTACTGTGAATCACAAAGACTTTTAGAACCGGCTCTTTAGTAAACATACGGTCCTAAAATACGGCATTTTTGAATAATTAAACGAAGACTTTTAGGGCCGGCTACTTAGTAAAATACGGTCCTAAACTTCTCGCATTTGTAAATTAAGCAATGAATATTTTTTTCCACCATCCAATACATTCAGCAACCACTAATGGACACAAGGAAACTTGTTTTAAATGAATTAAAAAATTATTATTGTATACTATCACAAATTGGAAAATTGTTCATTACAGACTGAAGATGATTGTTGATACAGCTAGCATATATTTACAATGAATTCACAAATCAACTATTTTTTCGATTTTCCGAGATGATCAGATCATACAGATATTCAGATAACACATTGCGTGTGCGCTCAATATCACCATCAGGAAAGGGGTCAGCACAGTCAAACGTCTGTAGCATCAAAGACAGAAATATATTAGTCGTCCTTCCTTGCATATCAAAGGGGTCAGCGCACAGGCAAAGTTATGTAATACATTTACCTTTGCTTGGATGTTAGTCACTGGTTGCATGACAATATTATACATGTGTGTCATGACATAATGTCCACATAAGTTGGACTCCTTTGGTTGCCGATGTGTCTAAAAACAAACAAGAAATATATATAAGAGCATATATTTTTTTCGACCAAGTTCACAAGCCGGTGTGCCGCCGTGTCCAAATATGTACTAACCTTTGGTTTGATCCATGTAGGATCTTTGACTTCAGTCCCCAGACTTGTTCTTGACCTTTTCTTGGAATGATTTTAAGGGCCTATATATTGTCAAAATCATAAATTTACTCAATAATGGTTACTGAAAATTTACAGAGATTTCGGACTAGACAATCAAAATGACATATGCTTACTTGTTCACCATCTCGCTGCAATGTAGTCGTTGGTTCATAGTGAAGGGAGCATAAAAAGACCACTTTATTCTCATTCGGGCAAATCGGGACCAACCGCTAATGGTGACCGAAAATTCACAATGAGAAAAGTACTCGTAATATGTAGCGAGAATATAATTAAGGGAATTACAAAAAAGAATTATGATATGTACCTATTGTAGTATGGTGCCAAGTACCAATTTTTCCTATTCTTCTTGGTCAACCTTGTTGTTATGTATGATTGTCTCTCCGCTAAGGGTGGTTGACTCACGTCATCGGGCACAAGAATCCAATATCTTTGCTTCGCCCATTTGTTCCAATTCACGATGCAATAACCTACAATAATGACGTCGGGAATTAGTATATACGTATATGAGTGTCTCACATTTATGTTATGTACTCATAGAAGAAGATACTTACTTTATAAACATGAGAATCATTGAATCGTAAGCTCTTGTTTATCAAAAACGGCGGGGAAAATTATATCATCTTGGTCAACCAAAACCTGGTGCTTGTTTTTAAGACCTACTTTACGTATTGACAGCCACCGATTAAGTGCAACTTGTTTATTGGATACCATAAGGACAAGCTTGTCCTTGGCACTCAACTTAGCCGTGCCAACCAATTCGGGAGGGGCCGGAGCATCGGGAGGAGTAGAAACATGCACAAGCTTCACCGGCCACGAGATCAAGGTTCCAATGACATCACTCACAAGCTTCAGCTCATCAGTTGGGAGAGGAAGAGGTGCATCAACGATCACCTCTTCAATTGACACTCTGACTTCATCATAAGCCATTTGTTGGTGGTGTACAGTTGATCCCAAGTTGTGGACAGTCCCTTTTGCAACCAATCATCTATCATGATGTTCAGGATCCTCAACATAAAGGTCACAAGGTTGCTCTGACTGTCCAAAAATGCAGCTCCCTCTAGTGCTCGCCGCATAGCCAGAGGTGAGAGTGGCAAGGGAACACTGGTCTCTCGCACGAGAGCTCACAAGCACCTTCATTTGATTCATTTCCTCCTTCATCTCCCTCACTGGGATTGAAAATAGGCGATAATGAAGCTTCTTTAGCCGCCGCTTGCTCATTCAATTTGGCCACCTCCCGTGCCACCGTCTTCCACCGTCTGTTCCATCTCCTCCCGGGTAACCATACTTTGTTTCTGGCATTTGGCGCTACCAAAGTATTCCTTCAGGCCTACCCTTCCTCCAATCCCCCTTACACGCCCCGAGTGATCCGGTTTTCCGGTCGCAATAGTCAGAACATCATTCCTCCCGTCCGACACAAAAGATCCCTCCGCTTCTTTCTTCTTTAGATCTTCCTGTAGGATACAGATAATGAGAAGCTTAGTAATGAAACATGTTTAGTAACTATAAATTAACAATAACGATACTTACAATTCTTTCAAAGAACTAGACGAGTCTCGTTCACTCGTGTAGGCGCCGCTTGGCTTTTGCCGAATATACAACCATAACTCATCACGACGTATTGGAGATGGCGGATCATGTATCGCAGAAGGATTGGATTCTGCTTCTGCTTCATCTTGCAATCTCTTCCGCTTGGCCGCCATCAATTCTTGTTCAGCATTTTCGTATCCACCGCGAGAAGCCCTATGCGGGCAATCATTCTTTCTCCCTATCTCCTGTGCTTGTTCCCTTCTTTTCTGTGAATCAGAAATGAAAACAACTATTAATTATGAATTCCAACCATCTCACTAACAGAAATTAGAGAACTTCTGCTTGATATGAACCTCAAACACTAGTCAAATTCACTTCATCAAGTTTCAACATTTCATTTAAGGAGGATGTAGAATTGTAGAAGAAATTGGGAGAACCAGAGTAAAGTGAGTTGCATAACTGCACCGAAACCTTTACACAGTTAACATACTAACTAACTAATAGCAATGTCTAACTACTACCTACTACAAAAGAACTAGCTAAGACTATAATAATGGTTTGACTCTTATGCCATTATTATTTCCCTAATTACCTACTTAGTATTTTACCTTTGCACGGTTTACATATCAGACTTGCATACAACTAAGACATGCTCCTCTTATGCAGGACAAAGGATGGAAATATATACTTCTATTCACAAACCAAACAATCTAACTTACAAGATTAGATGAACACGTACAATAACATTCACATATCCGCACAAGTTAATAAGCAAACAAAAGAGGGCAAACAAAACTACATAACAACTCACCAAAGCTTCAGGAGTGGTCCGCAAATTTGAACAAATTGTTGCCAAGTTTGTTCATCAATAAATGTGTACTTGTCCCAAGGATTATGGTCGGCCTAACATCGGAAAAAATATATGTGTTAGCTAGAAAGGTCTTAAACTTCCTCCACCGATCAAGCACAATAAGACAATGTCTTGTCTTTCAACTTCGGGAGTCAAGGACGGTGTATGTGAGCCGAGATAGTGTCCCAAATAGGATCCTTTTCGCGAGACGGTCGACATTTTTCCACTCATCCGTCAAGATGCTAGCCTTCTTCGTGCTAGATAGCCGACAAAACTATTATATTTTTGTTTATTAGGACCGAAAGGAGCCAACTTTTCATCAAACTGAATCTCGAGCTTTGACCCAGAGGACCGACTTACGGATACGTCTTTCATTCGTGTGCCACTTCTACCACGGCGTGCAGGGCGGTTACGAGGCTCATTGTGAGATGAAGAGGGTTCGTTCTGACTCACACCAGTCGCACCAGTAACTGTCGTTGAAGGAATAGCAGAAGAACCATTTTCTCCGTTCATTTTCGAGAAAGGAAGAGAGGCTGAGAGTGGTGGTGCGAAAGAGGAACGCCTGAGAAAGTGAGAGAGTAACAGAGGATGGTAGTGGTGGGCGAGGAAGAGAAGTAATGCAACGGGAAGAGGGGTTTCACAACAAGAACGGGGTTTGAGAGTTCGAGAGAGCAATGTATCGGTCGTAACTCTTACGGCAACGTCGCGAATATTTGGCGCTTTAGTTTCCATACCGGACGAATTAAAAGGCCGGTCTTAAAGGTCAAAATTTAGGACCGTCTATTATTAAAAGCCGGTCTTAAAGGTAATAAAATTTTCGAATAATTTTTTTCAATAGTTTGTACCGGCCATACTTTAAGTCTGGTCTTAAAAGTATAAAATTTAAGACCGTGTTTACATATGTCCGGTCTTAAAAGTTTTAAATTTTATATTTAAATTTTTCCTGATTATTTTGGTCCTCAGAAAATATAAGTTCGGGCTTGTACGAGATTTCGTATAAAATAATATAAATTTTAATTACATTTTTAAGACCGGTTGGTTTTTAAGCGGTCGAATAATATATTTAAGACCTATTAATAAAGGATCCGGTCCAAGAAGTTCTTGATATTTACAAAACTGCCACCGGTCAAACATAAGAAGTTCTTTATATTTACAAAACGGCCACCGGTCATAGCTTTAAGACCGTTGCGACGAATGTCCGGTCTAAATGAGGCGATCTTAAAGCCCTTTTTTGCACTAGTGATATGTATACGTTGAGGTAGTGGAAAATCAAAAGAAAACTTGTTGGACGTGTAGATGGACTTTGGCCCTATATGTGTGTGTGTGTGTGTGTGTGTGTGTGTGTGTGCTGATATATAGAAAAAATGAAAGAAAAATTGCTATGTATATATGCAGATATAGTATAATAGCTTATAAAGTGCGAGAGAAAAAGCTTTGCATTGCTAAGTACTTATGTATGCGAATATAAATATAGAACCAGACCTTGGAAATCATAGGAAAAGCTTGTCTAAATGCATATATATAAGATACATCGCTGCACTTAGTGTATGCATATAAATGATATATATCTCAGTACATGGCAGTGAAAATGATTACCATAAGCTTATGTATATATAGTTGTGTTTCCTGCCATATATTAAAATAAGTAGCTCAATGATGTATTGATGCATGTGAGAAAAATAGGAAGGCTTCATTGTTATATATAAGTCATTTTTTTAACATGTGTTAATATGTACATATATGGCACTGAATATATAGGAGAAGGAAAAAACTAGATTTTTCTAAATGAAGGCTAAACGTAAGTTTTGACTTCCATGTTGTGTGTATATCAAAAATATATAAAAATATATATATATATATATAAAGAAGCATATTTTACTTGGTGTTAGTATTTTATTAAACTCCTAATTCAAAGTATTATGACAAATGCGTTTAAAATAATTATAGAAAAATAATAATTAATTAGTAAAATAATAATAATAATAACAATAAAATAAATAAGTATTATTCACAAGTCCCAGGATTGAAACCTGGCTCTGATACCAAACTATAACACCCGTCTTAAATGTGCCTTTATTTATCAGAGTTATAGCGCACAACATCAAAATAATTTGGACGACTTAATTGCAGAATAAAACTTTCATAAAATAACTTAGTTTGAAAATATGAGGATAACTTTTTTGCGAGTGATATCTATCCAATAGGGGGATCTTAATACATTAATCCTAAAATAGACAAATGATAAACGAATTAATACGGTTCGTCTACTAATATTTTTCCAAAAAGTTCTTTCTGTTGTAATCCTTACAGCTGTATCTTGCCTCTTGATCCACTACCTGTCTCTTTCATGCGATCTAGAATTCAAATGAATGAACCCCAGGGGATCGGTTAATCTCATATGCAAGTGTGAAATATAAATCACAGTATAACACATGTATAAGCATAGAATAATTTATTGTAAACAAGTTGTACCGAAACCGCAGTTATCGGCAAAGGACTGTAGCCCTTTAGGACACATAGCCCTAAAACTCAACTTTTAAGACCGGACAAAAAAAATAGGCCGGTCTAAACATATCGACATTTTAAGACCGGACAAAGAAAATATGGTCTAACAAATACCGAATTCTAAGACCAGACGACTAATTAGACCGATCTTAAAAGGCTGACTTTTAAGACTGGATAATAAATACATCTAGTCTTAAAAATTGAACTTTTTAGACCGGATGGATTAATTAACCGGCCTTAAAAGACCAACTTTTAAGACTGGCCTAATATGTACACCTGTCTCAAAGTATGACTTTTAAGATCGGACATATAAATACATCCGGTCTTAAAATTTGAACTTTTAAGACCGGCGTATTTATTTCCGGTCTAAATTTTCCTAATTTTTTTCCCTATTATTCTATTCTTCCTGATCATATATACACACACATCCACCACCCAATCCAGCACATAAAAGTCAATACTTTAAACTACAAGCTATGAACAATCCATTATGAATAAATTGAATTGGGAAAAGAAAACAAATTATTCACCAAGAGTTATGTGGCCTCTTAATTAATGGTTATACTAAGACAGTACAACACCCAAATGAATATATACAATAAGATAACTTACAAATACAGCACGTCAATCAACATACATGCCTAATATAATATTCACCATGCCTTCATCTAATTCCCACCCAACAACGTAACTTCCTCTTTTATAACATGCCCCTTTCGATCGGATCCTGCCACAAAAATAAAACAAGAATAAAAGCTTCATAGTCAATGACATTGTTTAAGAACATAGAAGGAATATAGTTAAAACCTTAAAGTTTTCAAAGAATTCTGCATATGAATATTACCTTATGAATTGACTCTTTTATAAAGGGATATCCTCCTATATCCCTTCTTGATGATCATTTCTTATGCTGGGTTCATTATCCGCTTCATCTTCTTCGTTCATGTTCGGTAGACCCCTTGAAAAAGGAGTACTCTTAGGAAGACCATAATTTGAATGAATTTCCTCATCAATATCAATGATCTTTTTTCCTTCGAGAGCTACAGACCACATTTTATTTTCCTGATCGGTGATATAGAACACTCGTTTTGCCTGGTCTGCCATAATAAAAGGTTCATTTCCAAAACTTCTACTATTGATATCGACTAATGTAAATCCTAGCAGATCGATCTGAACACCATTATTGACATTAACCCACTTGCATTTAAAAATGGGAAATCTAATTTTAACATAGTTCACCTCTCAAATCTCTTCAATAACCCCATAATAAGGCATGACTGCCAATTTAGGCCTCTTGTCTTTCGAACTGAAGAAGTGCATAGATTTAGCCTCTAACATAACACCACTATTATGGACGGTGCTCCTATCATCTAGGGACTTCGTGTAAAATATATAACCATTGATCACATATGAATTCCAACTTATGACATCAACCTTAGGACCACGTGCTAACCATTTAATTGTATCAGAAACACATTCCTCTCCCTTGACCTTTTGTTTGAACCAGTTTGCAAACGTTCTGTTATGCTTCCTAATCAACCTTTGTTCAGGCATTTGATGATTTTCTTTCCTTATAGGTTCTTTATATGCATTTATACAGGCTTGAACTTCATCAACATTATTCAATATGTATAAGTGGACTTGTGACAATTCATCAGGATCCACACTCTTTACTGAAGCCCCTCATCTACCCCCTTCAGCATGCTAACGTTTAGGAAGCCCAATATGTCTTAATTTGACAAATAATTTTGACAAAATTCCATGGCTTCTTCAGAAAAATATTTATGAACAATTGATGCTTCTGGCCGGTATGCGTTCTTCACATACCCTTTCAGGAATTTCATAGATCTTTCAATTGGGTACATCCACCGTAAATGGATAGGGTCGCACAACTTTATCTCCCTCACTAGATGAACCATGATGTCAAAAAATGTATGAACAAAAAGCTTCTCAAGCTGACATAAGATAAGATATCCTTCATTCTCTAATTCATCCAACTTTTCAATCTCGAAAACTTTACTACAAACCGGATTGAAAAAGAAACAAAGTCTAGTCAAAATGTGTTGAAGATCATATTCGACAATGCCTCGAATAGCTACTGGGAGTAGCTGTTGAATTAAGACATGACAATCATGAGAATTTTGGCCTACTAATTTCAAGTCTTTCATCGATACAAGCCTCTTAAAATTTGAAGAATACCCCGAGGGAACTTTTGTCCCATGTAAACACTCACAAAAACTTTTTTTCTCATCCTTAGACAGAGTATGAGAAGCCGGGGGACAATAAGTTCTCTTACCATATGGCATTGGATGTAAGTCTTCACGTATTCCCATTGCTTGCAAATCCAATCTTGCCTTCACATCATCCTTTGAACTACCTTGTATGTTGAGAAGCTTAACAACAATACTATCACATACGTTTTTCTCCACATACATGACATCAATACAGTGTCTCACATCAAGATTGCGCCAATATGGAAGATCGAAGAATACATATCTCTTTTTCCATATATTTGTTTCTTTTCTACTCTTTGCAGTCTTACCGAAGATGACACTGATATTTTTCACCTTTTCATTGTTAGTTCTCTATGTGTTTTGATGATAACTGGCAATTGTAAACACAAGTTAAAATTTGTCTTGGTAAGTTGAAAAACTTACTATCAAGAGAATACTCGAGTATTGGTTTCAATACTCAAGTATTGAGTTGACAGAGAATGGCTCATTTTCACAAAGATGAGCAATACTCGAGTATTCCCATGAATACTCAAGTATTGAGGTTACAGAGAGCATTCCAAGTTTTTCACAATGAGTCAATACTCAAGTATTGGTTTGAATACTCGAGTATTGATCATACAGAGACTCTTTCACAAAAAGGCAAAATTATCAATACTCAAGTATCCATTTGGATACTCATTTATTGTAAGGAATCACAAGTCTGGGGACTTGGTGATTGGGTTCATTGATTACAACTTGTAAGGGGGAGTAAGTTCTAGTGAGAGAATTACTCTTGAGTACAGAGTGTGTAATCAATTGAGATAGTGAAAATCCCAGAGAGTTTGGGGACTGGACGTAGGTCAAGAGATTGGATCGAACTAGTATAAATCCTTGTGTCTTGCTCTTCTATTCTCATCTTAGTTCATCTCTATTTTTAGTGTTCAAAAACAGAGCATTTCTGAAAAGATTTTTAAAATCCCCAATTCACCCCCCTCTTGGTGATTTAGCTCCACTTTCATTTGGTATCAGAGCAAGGTCTTCTCTGAAGAGATTAACACCTCGAGAAGGATCACTATGGAAGGTATTCTACCTGATGGAGCTTCGATCAACCAACCACCGGGATTCACTGGAGAGCACTACTCATTCTGGAAAGGCAAATTCAAAGTCTTTGTAATAGCTTCTGAGTATGGTCTTTGGAGAGTATTCGAAAGAGGAGATTATGTTCCATCAACTACTGAAGATGGAGTAAGAACTCCAAAGCTCGAAGAAGAATACGATGAGAATGACAAGAAGCTGGTCACTCTCAACAGCAAGGTTGTTCTCAAGCTCCAGAGTGCCTTAAGTCAAAGTGAATACTTTCGAGTATGCACTAAAACTTCTGCTACAGCAATGTGGGACGCCTTGGAGTTGGCTCATGAAGGAACCACTGGAGTCAAGGAGAATAAAGTTAACACCCTTATGACTGAGTACGATCTTCTTCGTATGAAGTCAGGGGAATTGATTGGTGAGTTTCGGCTTAGATTCACTCATCTGATCAACCAACTTGTTGCATTGGGAAAAGTCTATGATGAACCAGTTCAAGTCAGAAAAATCTTGAACATTCTCAGCAAAGAATTGGAAGCCAAGGTTACTGCCATCGAAGAAGCTCATGGCGCATCAATGGCATCTGTAGCAGCCCTATTTGGTAGTTTATCTGAATATGAAGGCAAGGTCAAGTTCAGAAAGGGACTTGATAAAATCAATAGCAAGAGCAAAGGCATATCTCTTAAGGCTATCAAAGAAACTAAAGAAACAGATGATGATGATGATAATGACGAAGAAAAAGAGCTTGGGATGATCGTTCGAAGATTTAAAAGATTCTATCGAAAGGATCAAGGATACAAGAAATTTCACAAAGGCAGCTCCAGCACTGAAACAAAGAAGCCAATTATCTGCTATGAGTGCGAGAAGCCTGGCCACATCAAGTCTGAGTGCCCCCAGTTGAACAACAAGGACAAAGAAAAGAAGAAGTTCAACCGATTCAAAAAGAAAGCCTATGTCTTAGCTATTTGGGGAGATAGCTCATCTGATGAAGATGAAGCTGATAAGGAAGACAAAGCAAATATCATTCGTTCTTTGAAGAGGAAGAGGAACATGACAACAATGATGAGGTATACGATTCAAAACCATCTTATGATGAATTGTTTGCTAAGACATTGTTGTTCAAACAGAATTTGAAAAACTTGCCGAAAAATATCTTGCTTTGAAAAAGAAAAATGTAACTCTTGAACAGCAAGTTGAAAATTTTTCTCATCTTGAAAATTCTGTTTGTAAAGATTGTCTTGATCGAAAGGAAAAGAATTTACATCTTACAAAGGCACTTGAGAAATTCACTAGAGGTAGTGAAATGCTCAATGTCATTTTGAAAGAACAAAGATTTACAAATGATAGATCAGGAATCGGTTACAAACCAAATTTTGATAAGAGAAAAGGTAAAAAGAAATTTGGAGAAAAGACTTATATGAACTACTTTAGAAAATCTGTACATGCTTCAAATCCTTTTGCTCATTGCAATTATTGCAATCGTAAAGGTCATACTACTTCTTCCTGTTTTCATAAAAAGGAAAGGTAGAGTAAACCTTTAGGAAATTATCAATGGGTGCCAAAGGGATCTTACAAGATTCCTAAGACACAAGCTAACCACAAAGGACCCAAGAAAAGATGGGTACCTAAGACCTGATCTGTTGTGTTTTGCAAGTTTGTCTAAGGGCATCAAAATCCAACAAATGGTACATTGATAGTGGATGCTCTAGGCACATGACGGGAGACCAGTCCAAATTTGCTTCAATCAAGCCCAAGGATGGTGGCAAGGTGACCTTTGGTGGAGATCAATCTGGAAAGATTGCTAGAATTGGCGAAATTGGCAACAATGAAGGACCACTAATCAAAGATATCTACCTCGTGGAAGGACTTTGCCACAATCTCCTCAGTGTAAGCCAAAGCACTAACAAAGGTAACTTAGTTATCTTCGACTCTGAGGAGTGCCTGATTGTGAGTAAGGATGTTCTCTCTTTAGAAAACATAAAATCAAAAGCTTTATTTAGAGCCCCTAGAGATGACAATTGTTATACACTTAACCTCTCTAGTAATGGGTCTGTCTCTGAAAAATGTTTTGTGAGTAATTTGGATGAGAGTTGGCTGTGGCACAAGCGATTAGCTCATGTCAACATGATTCAACTTGACAGATTGCTTAAAAAGGATTTGGTCATTGGTATTCCAAAACTTCGATTTAAAAATGACATTATTTGTGATGCTTGTCAACAAGGGAAACAAACCAAATCTTCTTTCAAATCTAAAAATGAAGTTTCAACTAATAGACCTCTCCAACTACTCCATATGGATCTTATTGGACCAGCTAGAGTAAAAAGCCTTGGTGGCAATCTTTATACTTTGGTCATAGTTGATGATTTTTCTAGATTTTCTTGGACTTTTTTCTTATCCTCTAAAGATGAAACATTTGATCAGTTTGTTTGTTTTGCCAAGAAGGTCCAAAACGAGAAAGGTCTCTCGATTTCAGGAATTCGAACTGATCATGGAGGAGAATTCGAAAACCATGCATTTGCTGAGTTCTATGAAAATAATGGTGATCACAACTTCTCAGCCCCAAGAACTCCTCAATAAAATGGTGTTGTAGAAAGAAAAAATCGAGTCCTCACCGAGATGGCAAGAGCTATGCTGAATGAGAACAACACTTCTCAAGTGTTCTGGGCTGATGCAATGAGTACAGCTTGCTACATCTCTAATCGGGCATACCTCCGGAAGAAGTTGAACAAGACTCCCTATGAACTGTACAAAGGAAGAAAGCCAAATTTGGGACATCTACATGTGTTTGGATGTAAGTGTTTCATCCACAACAATGGTAAGGATAACTTGGGAAAATTCGATCCCAAGGCAGATATGAAGGTATATTTTTAAGCTATTCAAATAGGAGTAAAGCTTATAGAGTTTTTAATACTCGTACTCGAATAGTTGAAGAGTCTATGCATGTTGTTTTCTGTGAATCCAAAACTGATAAATCCTTGGATGATAAAGAGGAAAATGTTTTCAAAAATCAATTCTTTTCAAAAACTACTCCTGCATCTATTGAAAATCCTAAAAATGTTTTTGAGGCTGATCCCCAAAATAATCTTGAAAATTCTGATCGGTCTCGGCCTAGAGCTTGGAAGTTCATAACGAATCATCCTTTGGACCAAGTAATAGGTGATGTAAATCAAGGAGTAAGAACCGAAACAAAGACTTTGAATGAAGTAATTTTCTCGCATTTGTTTCTCATATAGAACTCTCTAAGATTGATGAAGCCCTTTCAGACAATGATTGGGTGATAGCAATGCAAGAGGAGTTACATCAATTTGATAGAAATCAAGTTTGGGATTTGGTACCTAGGCCCAAAGACCATCCGGTCATTGGAACCAAATGGGTATTCAAGAACAAAGGAGATGAATCAGCAATCATTGTCCGTAACAAGACAAGATTGGTTGCTAAAGGCTATAATCAAGAAGAGTGGATTGATTATGAAAAAACTTATGCTCCAGTGGCAAGATTGGAAGCCATAAGAGTTCTTCTAGTCTTTGCTTGTGTCAAAGGATTCAAGCTATATCAAATGGATGTAAAAAGTGCTTTTCTAAATGGTTTTATTCAAGAGGAAGTTTACGTAGAACAACCTCCCGGTTTTGAAAATGATCATCATCCGGATCATGTATATCGTCTCAAAAAGGCATTATATGGTCTTAAACAAGCTCCTAGAGCTTGGTATGAGCGATTAAGCAAGTTCCTTCTTGATCAAGGATTTATTAGAGGAAAAGCATATACAACTCTCTTCATAAAGAGTAATAAGCTTAGTGAAATTTTAATTGTTCAAATTTATGTTGATGACATCATATTTGGTGCTTCTAATGATCCTTTGTGTGAAGATTTTGCTAAGAATATGCAGGGAGAATTTGAGATGTCCATGATGGGAGAAGTCAACTATTTCCTTGGTCTGCAAATCAAACAAAGAAAAAATGGAATCTTCATATCTCAGACCAAGTATCTCAATGATCTGCTAAAGAAGTTTGGGATGGACCAATGCAATGGAGCTGATACTCCAATGAGCTCAACCACTTCATTGGATGGTGATGAAGAGGGGAAGGACTTCAACATAACAAGATATAGAGGAATGATTGGATCATTGCTCTATCTTACTGCTAGTCGCCCTAACATCCAATTCAGTGTGGGAATGTGTGCAAGGTTTCAATCTGCTCCAAAGGAGTCTCATGCTGAGAATGTGAAAAGGATCTTCAGATACCTTGCTGACACAAAGACCCTTGGATTGTGGTTTCCCAAAGGTCAACCTGAACATTTGGTGGCATATTCAGATTCGGACCATGCCGGCTATAAGACGGATAGAAAGAGCACAAGTGGTCAATGTGAGTTTCTTGGTGGCTCACTTGTCTCCTGGTTCAGCAAGAAGCAAACAAGCGTAGCTGTGTCTTCTATAGAAGCTGAATATGTAGCTGCCTCAAGTTGTTGTGCTCAAGTCCTATGGCTCAAGCAACAACTATCTGACTTGGGAATCAACCTGAAGGAGATCCCAATATTGTGTGACAACATAAGCACAATAAGCTTGGCTAAGAATCCAGTTCAACATACTCGAACCAAGCACATTGATGTGAGACATCACTTCATAAGGGATCATGTTCAGAAGAAAGATGTCAAGGTCATGTTCATCCCAACACATCTTCAACTTGCTGACATCTTCACCAAACCTCTAGCCAAGGAACAATTTAATTTCATAAGAAGAGAATTGGGAATGGTAAATCCCAATGAGTTGTAAGCATCTCTCTCTATCTCAATGTTAGTTATGTTTTTGATGATTATTGGAAACTAATTTAAGCATTGGAGTATCTAGGTATATTTTATGCAGGATGCTTGGAAAAATTTTGAGTATTTGCTGATAAGAGAAGCAATACTCGAGTATTGGGAGCAATACTCGAGTATACCGGGGTCAGAGAGCGACCTTGAGGTTGGCGAGAAGCAATACTTGAGTTAATACTCGAGTATCCAAGTAAAGTATTGAATACTTGAGTATTGGTCAGGAATTTCAAAGGTTCACCTCACATCTTTGAAGTCCAGGTTAGTGAAATGTTTACTTCAATACTCGAGTATTGAAGTGAATACTCGAGTATAGCATTGCATATATATATTCACTATTCATGTTCTTCATTACTCGACTCAACACTCAAGTTTTGCCCTAAACGCTCTCTCGTCCTTTCTCTGATTCTCGTCATTATCGACCAATTCCCTCTCTCTAAACACAGAAATGGCTTCTAAATCTTCTTCTAAAGCCATTCTCGTCACTGATCCCAACCAGGAAGGCGCGAAATCCATCTCTCCATCTCATCCTCCTCCTCCTCCACCAAGACCCCTGAGGATGAAATCAATTCCAAATCGCCTTCATCATGGGATTGATTGATCGATTGGTGGAATAAGCAAGAGGATACCTGAAGCTTCCTCTCCTAACCCTAAGAAGAAAGGGGTTTCATTCAAGCAACCCATTCCGTCACCTCCAAGGAAGAAGAGGTCTGCTCCTGAACCAGTCAAAGGGAAAGGAAAGAAGAAGGTGGCTGAATCATCAAAGTCAAAGCCTGCCAGGAAGAAAAGAGCTACTACCTCCTCCTTCCATTCTTCTCAGAGCCAATCTTCCTCTAAAGCCACTTCATCTTCTCACACTCACTTTGAGGAGACACCTTCAGTGATGGCCAATGTTGTAGAAGATATCTACAGAAATCCAGATCCTCCCAGAGGTTTCACGATTGCCAACACTTTTCTCTCTGATGCTCAAAATGCCAAGTTCAAAGAGAAATACATGAAGAAAGACTTCTGCCCTGTGGTTGCAGTGGACTTGGTTCAGTTGCAACAAGATTGTAATGTTAACCTCTCTCCCTGGCTTGCACCCTATGATTCCTTCATTTCCATTTCAGCTCCTTATACTCCCAATCTAGTTAGATTGTTCTATTTCAATATGGAGTCTGCTAATATTCTTGATTCAGATGGGGAGTTAGTTGAGGAAAGAGTGACCTCTAGTGTCAAAGGTGTCAAATTCACCTTGTCTGCCTCTATCCTTAACTCCATTCTAAAAATTGCCAATCCTCCTCCTTTTTACACTCCAATCTATAGCAACCAAAAGATCTTCTCTACCTTGAGACCTAATGAGGAGTTTCCTGAGAACCAGAGTCATACACTCTCTTTCAAACCAGAGTCCATGTCACCTATCAATAGAGTTCTCTGGTATATCTACTCCAGGAACTGTATCCAAAAAGGAGGGAGCTTCACCCATTTTTCTCAAAAAGACTATCGATTTTTCACTGCATTTGTGAAAAGGAATCCTCTGAACCTTGGCTAATGGCTTTTTCAAGAAATGATTAAATTCAAATTTTCATCCAGAAAGAATTCCTACATACCTTTTCCCTCACTCATATCTGTCATTCTCTTCTATCATAAGATCTGGTATGTTGGTGCTCCTGAGAGTTTAGCGTATCCACCCTTCTTTGGCAAGGCTCAGCTAAATTTGATTAAGCTCAATTTTGAATCAGAAGGTTCTGGCCAATCTCGAGCACCTTCAAGGTCCCAAGCACGAGCCTCTCAGTCAAGAGCACAGGAAGCTCAATCTGCACCACCTTCACAGTCACCTCTGCCTTCAAGCTTTGATGATAAAGTCAAAGCAATTGTGGATGCTGCCATTGCCTCTCTATCTATCATACTAGAATTTGAAATAGGCAAATTGGTGCATGAGGTTCGACAAGGCAATCATGATATGGTTGATGCTCAGGATGCCATGAAGGAGCAAATTGACAATCTTCTTGGCCAAAACAAAGAGTTGCAGAACAAGGTGGATGTGCTTACCAGAAAGAATGAGGGACTAGCTGATCAGGTGATGGATCTTGAGGCTAGAACATCCACTCAGTTAGTCACCACTAGCATTGTAAACAATCACTTGGACAAGATCATGGAGCACTTCAAGATTGGTACCTCTACTGCTCCTAGCTCTTCCATACCTCAATCTGTTCCTGAACCTTCCACTTCATCACCACCTTTTGTTTTTCATTTTTCACCCATCACCACCTCCCCACCTGAGGCTTCCACTCCTATCTTTGAACCCTCACCTACTCCTACTTCTACACCTACCACTGAGATCTTTCATCCCTCTCAGACTCCCTCAACTGAGATTTTCCACCCATCTCCTTCTCCTATATCAGCTCCATCCCCATTTGAAGATGACAAAGAGGGAGAGAAAGGCAAAGAAGAGTAGACTTTGGTATAATTTGAAAGTTTGTAGGAATTGTAGCTTGTGTTAGGTTGTTATGCATCTTGTATTTTGTTATGTAATGCATTTTGACTTATCAATGAAGTGTATTTATGCAATCTTACAAGCTTCTGCTATCTCTAATATCTTGACATTTTTTTTACATTTCAAATGTGCAAACTCATGCTTTTCCAAATGGTTAAGTCTTTCAAAATGACAAAATGGTCACCTTTATGAACACTTCAATGACTTGAAATTTCTGTCAAATGCAAAACTCAATTCAAGATATAAACTCTCTCAAATTCTAGCAAACTTGGTTTAGAAGTGTTGTCATCATCAAAAAGGGAGAGAATGTTAGTTCTCTATGTGTTTTGATGATAACTGGCAATTGTAAGCACAAGTTAAAATTTATCTTGGTAAGTTGAAAAACTTACTGTCAAGAGAATACTCGAGTATTGGTTTCAATACTCAAGTATTGAGTTGACAGAGAATGGCTCATTTTCACAAAGATGAGCAATACTCGAGTATTCCCATGAATACTCAAAGTATTGAGGTTACAGAGAGCATTCCAAGTTTTTCACAATGATTCAATACTCAAGTATTGGTTTGAATACTCGAGTATTGATCATACAAAGACTCTTTCACAAAAAGGCAAAATTATCAATACTCAAGTATCCATTTGGATACTCAAGTATTGGTTATACAGAGAGTCATCAAAGTATTCCAACATGTGGATACTCGAGTATTGGTTTGAATACTCGAGTATTGGACTATCAAAATTTTTTCAAACTTTACACATGTTTATGAATACTCAAGTATTGAAAAGAAAACTCAAGTATTGATTTGGCAGAAACTTTTCCAAGTTTTTGAAAACATCGGAATACTCGAGTATTGAGTTGATTTCTCGAGTATTGGCCATACAGAAAGGTTTGCTATTCACAAGTGATTTGAATACTCAAGTATTAAAGAGAATACTCGAGTATTGAGTTGGAAAAGATTTCACAAAGTTTTTCAAACAATTTGATTACTCGAGTATTGGACATACAGAGAGCTTGGCTCCTTTTTCAAATGTTTTGAAAACTCAAGTATTAATTTCAATACTCAAGTATTGAGGTTTTGAACTTAAACTTATTTTCACATAAAAGATTCAAAACTCGAGTATTGGTTTCAATACTCGAGTATTGGTCTTATTCAAAGAAATGGTCCAAAGCTCATAATCATGAAGTGCCTCTCTGGAAGATGAATACTCGAGTATTGACGTGTATACTCAAGTATTCATATTAGTGCACAGTGACATACTCGAGTATTGCAGAACATACTCGAGTATTGGTCGCAGGTTTTGAAAATCAAGTTGAACGAATTTATGAAAACCTCTTTATTTGATCTCAATACTTGTCATTATTATTCTCTAATATTCCCAGCTATGTTTAACCACTTTGCTAGTGAGTTTCAGATAAATTAGAGAATACTTATTGAAGGGTTAAAGCAAAAGCAAAAAGCATGTCAGAACATTAAATGCTAAACCCAGAAAGTTGCATACTTTTGGGTAATCCTTCTGCACACGCTTACAAAGGATTAATGTCTACCTACCACATCCAGTAGCTGCTATTCCAACGAATTAATATTCAAGAAGTCAACTCTGATCTTTTGTACAACTGGATTAAGTGAAGAGTGGAGAGAGAAGACTCCAAAGTGCCTCCAACAGCCAGATTAATATTACAACGGTCATAATGGAGCATGCAATGGATCTTTAATGCTCTCTTAGTATAAATAGAGCAACATTCAAGTCTTCTCAACTAACACATCTGCTGAAAACGAAATACATTCAAGTTTCCAACTACTCTTTCAGTTTTCACTTGTAAAGTATCTGTTAATACATTAAGCTTCAGTGTTTCTCTTTATCCACTCTTAGAGAGAGTTTCTTTTCTATAAATCATTTATTGTAAGGAATCACAAGTCTGGGGACTTGTTGATTGGGTTCATTGATTACAACTTGTAAGGGGGAGTAAGTTCTAGTGAGAGAATTACTCTTGAGTACAGAGCGTGTAATCAATTGAGATAGTGAAAATCCCAGAGAGTTTGGGGACTGGACGTAGGTCAAGAGATTGGACCAAACCAGTATAAATCCTTGTGTCTTGCTATTCTATTCTCATCCTAGTTCATCTCTGTTTTTAGTGTTCAAAAACAGAGCATTTCTAAAAAGATTTTTAAAATCCCCAATTCACCTCCTCTTGGTGGTTGAGCTCCACTTTCATTCATAAACTTACTCCTCAGTCAATGCCATCAGAGCATCTTCATACTCTTGGCCACCAAAAAAGGTTATCTTTAATCGACGATATGGGTGCCCCCATCTAAGAAATCTCCTATGTCCAAGATAAATCGTCTTTCTTCCATGTTGAAGTTGATGGTAGCATGTGGCTTCTTCACAAACCAGACATGCTTTATGGCCTTTTACACTATACCTTGACAAGTTACCATATGCTGGGAAATTGTTTATAGTACCAAATATCATGGCTCACATTTTAAACACCTCCTTCTTGAAAGAGTCAAAAACATCGACACCTTCTTCCCACAACTCCTTCAAGTCTTCGATCAAGGGCTCAAGGTAAACATCAATGTCATTTCCGGGTTGTTTTGGTCCAGAAAGCAACATAGACAACATGATGTACTTTCGTTTCATGCATAACATAGGAGATAAGTTGTAAATAATCAGGAGTATAGGCCATGAACTATGTATGCTGCTAAGGCTACCATAGAGATTCATGCCATCCATACTAAGGGCAAGCCTAACATTCCTAGGTTCTTCGCCGAGGTTCAGAAATAATTGATCGATTTTCTTCCATTGAGAAGAATCAGCCGGATGCCGAAGCTTTCCATCAGAAATCCTCTCATCTACATGCCACATCAAATTTTTTGCATCATTTTCATTAGCAAACAACCGTTTGAACCTTGGTATGATTGGAAGATACCACAACACTTTTGCTGGCCCCTTATTTGATTTGTACCTTGGGGTTTCACATACCAGACACTTCTGCTTCTCTTCAAACTCTTTTCTATACAATATGCAATCATTCGGGCATGCATGGATCTTTTTGTACTTCATCCCCAGTGGACAACGTATTTTCTTAGCGTTATAGTATCGATGCGGCAAGAAATTATCATCCGGAAGCATGTCCTTAAAAGCCTCAGCATTTCTGAAAAACTCTTATCGCTCCATCCATGACGTGCCTTCAAGCTTACCAATTTTAATACAGCGTTCATCAATTGGTATTTTTTACACCTAGGGTATAGCGACATCTCTGCATCACTGCACATATTACCATATGCATGTGATTGCTCAAAAGCCTATTCTCCTACATCACGAATAATGTCCTCTATGTGATCATCCATATCTGTGTCATTATCATCAAAGGCCACTTCCCCATGTTGAGATGCACTTGGCATTTTTTCACCATGCCATACCCATATTGTATAGGTCTTACAAAAGCCTTCACAAATTAAATGTGTGTATATAACTTCAGAACTTAGTCGCCTCTCATTCAAACATTCTACACAAGGGAAATAAAACTTCCCACTATCATCATGGGCATTTCGTTTAGCAAATTCTATAAATTCCCTCACCTCATTCTGATATTCAACACTCGTACGTAAAGCATTTATCCAACTATGGTCCATAGTAGAATTCCTATAGACAGAAAGATTTAACATACATTATCGAAAAAATTTTAAAATTGCATAAACTAAGCCATCTCCAAATGCATATGCTCAATGTAGTTAGGTTATAAATAATTTTTTTTTGAAGGAGAAACTTGCCCATTAAATGCATCACGAATAGTAACTCTTGGTGATAAATGTATCACAGTGAATCAAAGAAGCAAAATAAATGCATGATGAGGAAAATAAATGCACCGCATGAAGGTCTTATGGACTCACTTGTAGCATATAAATTCAAATGCTTTTGCTGAGGATTTCTTCTCCGGCCACGAACGTTGATGTTGCAAACAACAAAAGTAACCCTAAAAACACTTGTTGGTCAGTTGGGTAAGTCTCAAGTGCAAATATACTCTTGAAAATACAAATATTCATTAACAACAGAGGAACCCACAAGAACATTTCACCGATTTCATTCAACCCATGAAAAACCCAGAACGATAAGCAGAAAAATCAAATGAATGAAAAGAAAAGTTTGGCTAAGGAACCAAAAAGAGATAAGTTGGACAGCACTAGCTTGTCGAGAGAGCAACGCGAAGTGTATCACGAAGCAACACACAAACACTGGAGACAGAACATGAGATATCACTTTCAATGTGACAAGAGAAGTCCAAAGAGGGAAAATTAATTTTCTGCACGACAAAGACATTTAGCATTTTGGGATTTTATTAAGACCGGTTAATTATAAAGTATCTGGTCCTAAAGGTTAACATTTAATGTTTTCTATTCATTTAATTTTTTAGACCGGAGGTTTATAAGAATCCGGTACTAAATTTTTCATATTCATTTAATTTTACGACCGAAGTTTTATATAATATCCGGTCCTAAAAGTCAAATACTTTTTAGACCGATTACTTATAAAGTATCCAGACCTAAAGGTACTCATTTACATTACAAAGAACCAAAAAAGAGAGGATTAGCTTTGGCGAGCGCAACAGTAACTAACGAATGAAAATAAAGGAAAACTAGAGAATAAGCTTCTTTAATTACTTGAGAATATGAACAAAAAGAAGATATAAGCTTAGTTCTTAATGCTTCTTACATTACTGGAGAATATGCACATACAAAAGAAAAATTAAAAACAAAACAAACTTAAAATTATCAACAACAAGAATCTGACTAAACATCATAAAGCTTATTATCATCCAATGCCTTGGCGATATCGGCGTGAGCAGCATTAATTTTTCGCCAGAGATTAGCAAGTTGTTGTCTTATGTGCATTAGCCACAATGTATCATTTAAAGAAAGAGGGGAGAGGTCAGCAGTAGGCGCGTTGAGGCCAGGAGGTTGGTGAATATTGTCAGAAGGCTGGAGAGGGGGGGCGGGAACCTCTTCATCATTCGATATAACAATGGGTCCAACGACCCAAGACTCTTCTGTCACAACAGAACGCACTCTCGCTTGAGGCGCCCCGTATAACGATCTAAGGTATGCATGAGCTTCAAGATGACCCCTACGAGCGATTATCTTGTATCTAACCATTGTTTAAGCAGTTGGGGACAGAGGATTATCAGGGACGCAGTGAGGAGTTAGGGTAGATAGACACGAAAGAATGGGATTCAATTGGTATATATAATTAGTAAATACTTTTAAAATCATATTTCTAAAATATATGGTCCTAAATGAAATTTTAAGACCAATTTATTATAGGGTATCCGGTCTTAAAAGTCTATAATTAAATTTTTCAATCTAATAACTTTTAAGACCGGTTTATTATAAAGCATCTGGTCCTAAAACTCTATTATTTAGTTTGTCAATTAAATAACTTTTAAGACCGGTTTCTTATAAAATATCCAGTCTTAAAAGTTCCAGTTTCATATTCTTCAGATAGAGTCATATCCTTACACTCTGTTCAATGATTCAAAGTCTCTTCGGCTTCCAGGTAAACTTCCCAACTATGTGTCTCCTCGTATCTGAGGAACTATGCGTCTCCTCGTATTCTGAGGCCACTCCACTTGTTAATGTTTCTGGCGTTTCAAATTCTTCAGGATGGGGTTCTCTATTTAAACATGTTGTTACTTTAGTTTCTTCACATTCTTCTCCACTTCTACAACCTCCACGGCCTCCTCTACCGCCTAGCCTCCACCATAATGGCTGCTCCACCAAGTCCTCCTTTTCCTCCTCCTCCTCAACCTCAGCGCCCTCCTCAATTGCCTCCAAATCCTACTTTCTACCAAATAGTGGAGCACCTGGTGGCCCGCGTCGATCACATCGACCGACGCTTGGGCCAATTGTTTAGGCTTGTTCATACCGTCAACAACAAGCTCAACATGGTACTCTATGCCAATGACGTGGAGTACCATCCTTCTGACGAGGACTCCTCCGATGCGCTCTCTGTTGCTGGCTCCTCCCCCTCTGACAACGATAGGGAAGATTAGATGTTTTATGTTTTTTTATGTAGTAATTCTGCCCCTTCCCGGGCAGCATAAAAATTATAATAAATAAAATTTTTAAATTATGTTCCCATCTTCGATCCTTAGTCATCTACATTTTTCAAGTGGTCCATACACAATAGTAAGGAAACAAACAAAACATTGTCCTTGTGTTTAATCAACATTAAAAATTCACAGAATAGAACATTAAGACCAAACAAAAAAACATCGTTTACCTTATTCGAACAAATACAAACAAATACAATGACAATTCTTCTCAAGGTTGGACCATCGTTGTCGTCGGTTTTACCTCGCCTAGATTTGATCATTTTCAGTATCCTTTTCATTATCTTCCTTTTTTCCAACAAAAAGAAAAAAGACAGAGAAAGGGAGACCGATAATGCTCATCAACATCTGGAGAGGTAAAAACGACAACAATGAGGGACCTACCTTGAACAGAACCTCAGTTGTCTTGAACCCTAATGCATTGTCTAAAAAGCGAGTCACCATTTCATATATTTAAACGAAGACTTTTAATACCAAATTTTAAAACAATATGGTTCTAAAAGATAAATTTTTAAGACCGGACCTTTATAAATGGCCGTTCCTAAAAGTCTCACCATCTTTTTATCAAAATTAAACAAAGACTTTTAGGACCGGACATTTATAAACCATCTGGTCCTAAAAGTCTCGCCATATTTACAAATTTAATCGAAGACTTTTAGGACCGGACCTTTATAAACCATATGGTTCTAAACGTCTCGCCATATTTACAAATTTAATCAAAGACTTTTAGGACTGGACATCTATAAACCATCCGTTCTTAAAAGTCTCGCCATATTTACAAATTTAATCAAAGACTTTAAGGACTGGACATTTATAAACCATCTGGTCCTAAAAGTCTCGCCATATTTACAAATTTAATCAAAGACTTTTTGGACCAGACATTTATAAACTATCCAGTCCTAAAAGTCTCACCATATTTACAAAATTAATCGAAGACTTTTAGGACCAGACCTTTATAAACCATCCGGTTCTAAAAGTCTCACCATATTTAACGAAGACTTTTAAGACCAGATCCTAAAAAACTATCCAGTCCTAAAAGTCACGAAGACTTTTAGAAGACTCATACTGCTCATTTACAACATCCTGTCCACAAGGTACAAGCACTAAATAGCTTTATCCACCATCCAATACATTCAGCAACCCAAAATGGACACAAGGAAATTGTTTCAAAAAATAAACAAATTTATTATTGACAATTAAACAAATTGTACAATTGTTCATTTACAGAAGATGATTGTTGCTACAGCATATATTTACAAATGAATTCAGGACATAAATTATTGTTCTAACTTTAAGAGGTCATACAGACATTCACAAAACACTTTGCGGATGTGCTCCACATCATCATCAGAAAAGGGGTCAACACAGGCAAACGTTTGTAACATCAAAGACAGAAACTAAATTAACTTGCGTGCATATTTCATATGTAACATTAAGCCATAAACTGAATTCAACCATAATATGTAACATCAAATACATTTACCTTTGCAATGAATTTAGTCCTTCCTTGCATGATAATATCATATATATGTTTCAAGATGTACGGGCCACATAAGTTGGACCCCTTTGGTTGCCAACGGGCCTAAAAAGAACAAGAAATATATATAAGAGCATATATAGCTTACTGACCAAGTTCACAAGGCAGTGTGCTAGTGTCCAAATATGTACTAACCTTTGGACAAATCCATGTAGGATCTCTGGCCTCATATGCATGCTTTTTTCTTACCTCGATTTGGAAGGTCCTCATGGCACTATCATCAAAATCACAAATTTATCAATAATGGTCACTGAAGATTCACAACAGAGATTTCAGACAAGACAATCAAAATGACATGCTTACTCGTTCATGGTCTGCTTCAATGTAGGCCCTGGACTGCTATGAGTGAAGCATAAGAAGACCACTGTATTCTCCTCTATGCACATGAGGACCAACGCCAAATGGTGGCTGAAAATTCACAACAGAGACAAGTACTCGGTGATATATGTAGCAGAATTAAGTGAATTTCAGACAAGAATTGTGATATGTACCTATGGAAGTATGGAAGCAAGTACACCTTTTTTATCACTTCACACACCCTCCTTGAAATGTACTGTTGTCTGCTTTCTAAGTCTATTATACTTGCATAGTCTGGGCACAAGAATCCAAAATCTTTGCTTCTACCCTATTATTCCAATTCATCATGCATGAACCTACAATAATGACATCAGGGAATTAGTATATATGTATGTGTGTCTAAACGATGTATTTAAATTATGTACTCATAGAAGAAGATACTTACTTTATAAACATTAGAACAATTGAATTAGTAAGCTCCTTTCCAGGAAACAGCAGGGACGTTAAATCATCTTAGTCAACGAAAACGGGTTGCTTATCAGGGAGGCCTACTACTTCATTCACAGGCCATGATTTATCTGTAAAAGAACGATTGGATACCATAACAACAATTTTGTCCTTGGCAGTCAACTTAGCCGTCTCAACAACTTCAGTGGCTGGAGCTTGAGGAGGGGATGGAGCTTCAGGAGGTGTAGAGACATGTAAATGCTTCACTTGCCAAGAGATGAAGGTTCCCTTTACATCACTCACAACCTTTAGCTGATCAGTTGGGAAAGGGACAGGTGCATCAATAATTACCACTTCAACTGACACTCTGACTTCATCATCAGCCATTTGTTAGTAATGTACAGTTGATCCAAAGTTGTAGACAGCCCCTTTTACAACTAATCGTTGTTAGTTCCCTATATGTGTAACATCCCAGATTTTGGGCCCTAGGAATTTAGAATAAGCCTAAATTAGGGAGACGGCTAAGCCCAATTTGGGAAGAGTCCCAAGGATGTCAAGAGATAGGAAATCTCTCGGGGACTAGGTAGCTCGGCTATACGGGTCAATGGACCAAGTGTGTATGAGTTGTGACATTTAAGTGTCGGTGAAAAAAGGGCACTAGATACTTATACGGTGAACATCGGGTTGGAAAAGATGCCACCCAACTATGTCCTAAGGTTTGGGACGATTAGTTGAGCGTAAATTTACCGGTATAAGTGACTATACGACATTTCCAGGGTAGTAGGGTATGCCCTACGTTTTTGAGAAAAACATCGGTAAGTGGCATCGTTTGTCGGGTCTCGATATTCGTGTCGCAATCTTGAGTAAAACTCGAGCAAGAATCCTGGATAGTTCCTTGAAAACCGTGCCATACCCACAACATAACCCAAATACGCAAACCGAGACAACAACCCCGAAACCCAAACACGCAAACCGAGACGACACTCAACACACACATGTCTTTCCCTCTTTGTAACACTTGTCAACCACATGCAAGACATAAGACACTTGGCAATCACACACACACATCAAGCCACATGTCAACCAAAACACTTTCCACATGTCCTCATGCATGGCACACACATGTCTTACACACACAATAACACTTCAAATCACAATTCATTCTCTCTTTTCCTCTTAATTGTCACGGATACACACACACATACCATCCAAAAAAAATAAAACTGATCCACTCCCTCTTCTTTCATTAATTTCTCACGGCATAACAACACATAATATACATTGCACACATAAACCAAAATCAGATTTCAATGGTTCTTCCTCTCCTTGCCATAGACACAAATACACACATACACACATTCAACAATGTTCAATTCTCTCCTCCCTTTCTCATAGTCTCACGGCACCTCTTCTTCTCTCAACACAAAATCTAATTTTTCTCTCCAACTCTCAACTCCCTCACGGCCTCTCCCTATCCAACACCAACATCATCATCCTCACACACAAGAAGCCACGGTTGAAGCAAGAACAAGAAGGAATCTCAAGGAGATTAAGGTAGGTTGCAATTGTGTTTGCAATTACTCTTCCTATCTCCTTGTATGTTGTGATTATTGGAAAATAATCCACATGCACATGGTTTCTGGGCTGTAGGCTAAAGGAAGAGGAGGAAAAATTTGAAGTAGGAGAATCCACAAGAGCTAGATCAAGAGTCGAGGTAAGAATCTCCATCTTCCTCTTGGGAAATTTTGAGAATTCATTGAAAACCCAGATCTGGAAAATCATGGTAAACACCAAGAAATAATTGAACTCTAGAAAATCTGAGACCACCGTCATGTTCCTCATGAAAAATTGTGTGGGAATACGATTTTTGATGAATTTTTAAAGGTGTTTATACACATAAAATAACAAGCTCATTAAGGAAGTCAAAACTTCCAGTTTTGGAAATCTTGAGGTCTGTCGCTTGTATGTGTTGTTTGAGCAAGTAAAAGTCATTTGAAAATTATGAAAATATTCCAGAAGATAGTAGACATCCATATCTTTAAAATCGTGGTATTTTATATTTTTTTAAGCTCTGGTCAGAGAGCAATAAATTGTACAAAATGACCCTGAGTTTTGGAAAACTCACTGGACAATCTTTACATTTTTGGGAACTGGGAATTAATTTAGACTTATTAAATGCTGGAATAAATTTTCCCAAAAACTAGACTTAACAAGGAGTTTGTAGGTTTTTGAACCACCTCAATTAGGACATCTAGAACTCCATATATGAATTTTTAAAGATAAGTTACGAATTCTGGACGTTTAATTGCACACGACGAATGAAAATGAAAAACCGGGATTAATGTGGCGTGTCCTTGAAAGACCGGCTATCACCCAAGAAGGGGTGAATTGGGTGTTTAATAAAACTTTAGTTACTTTGAAAATCTTTTCGGAACTTGCGAAAAAACAGTTTGAATGACGAAATAATTTATAAACCGATAATCATTCATTATATATATATATATATATATATATGCACATTCAAATATATATGCTGGAAATATAAGAGATAAGGGAAGAGAATATGCAAACTGATTTATACTGGTTCAGCCCAATCCTTGACCTACGTCTAGTCCCCAAGCTCCGCTTGAGATTTTCAATCCACTATCTTCTTTCAACTTGATTACACGTTCTGTACTTGAAGTAATCCTCTCACTAGGATTCACTCCCCTTACAAGCTGTAATCAATACAATGGGTTTCCCACTCAAGATCACCCAATCTTGAGTAACTCTCAAATAGAATGATAGGATGATTACAATGAATCTTCTCTCTCAGAAGTGAATGAATAAACACTGAAGTACAATACAAATCATCTCACTCTCTATGATAAGCTATGTAAACATTGAAAATAGAGAGTAAATAATACGCAGATCAGAGTATGAGCATTTTGAGGATGTAGGCTTGTGTCTCTCATCTTTTGTCTTGAATCTGTCTTCTTTTATAGGTAGTTGCAACTTATGACCGTTGAGAAGATTCAATGACTGTTGGATAAAGAAATATAGTCGTTAGACTCAGATAGAACTAGCCGTTAGAACTTCGTTTTCTGAACCAGCTATAACATCAGCATTTACTTTACCCTTGATCTTCAGTTTAACATTGGATCATCTGAAACATGTACAAAAATGATATAAATAATGTTAAGAAGTATTATAAGTCATCTGACTAATCATCTGGATGGTCTTGATGAGAAACGAGATTTTCGACACGGTGATTTTTTGAAGCAGAGACGTAAACTCGAGTTTGCATTTGAAAACTTGAGTTTTCTTTTGTTGTAGAAAGCTGGATTTCTCTCTGACTGGGCCAAACTCGAGTTTGTCACTTAATGACTCAAGTTTGGTTCTCTCCAAAACCATCGTTTGCTCTCTGTCTGAGCTAAACTTGAGTTTGCAAGTTGTTCTGCCTTTGATTTCTCTCTGACTTGATATAGCTCCAATTTTGGCAAACCACTTATCCCTATATATATCTTTGAGTCTTCTTTCCAATGCAACAAGAATCAGCTCCAAACTCATTGTATTATGATCGTTATGATCCGATGAATGAAAGCTATTCTTGACCAGCATTTTTGTAACTTCCTGAACTGACTATCAACTTTCGAAGGTCATCTTTCCATGTTCGGAACTCTGTTTTGGTTGGTTCAAATCTTGATGGAAATCCTTTTGAGTCTACTTTCATATGCCACCAATTTCAGCTCAATTGGATTTGTAGTTTGTGAGATACACTCAAAACATTGAAGCTTGGTCTGATGTGTGGCGTGAATTTCAATGTCAACTTCCACAATTCATATCTCCTTGATATGAACTCCTTTGGGCTTAAATTTTATATCCAAATGACGTATTCAGAGTCTAGTTTTATATGCCACTAGTTTCACCTCAATCTGATTCCTGGTTTAGGAGATATCATCGAATTACCAGACCTCGCTCAGCTGAAACGTGAAATAGAGTAGAACAGAGTTGCTGAATAGTGCTGTAAACTTGAGTTTGTACTTGTAAACTCGAGTTTTCCTAGTCCAGAGACGCCATAGATGTTGAAGACACTACTAACTCGAGTTAGTTAGTGACAAACTCGAGTTTTGAGTCCCAAACTCGAGTTTGTAGTTATAAACTCAAGTTTTCTCGTATCCAAGAAGCAAATCATTGCAGCAAGGTAGTAAACTCGAGTTTAAACTTAATGACTCGAGTTTCCTCATCCTGAACCTCATATTTGCTTGTTTTAACCCTAAATTGAGTCATTCCAACTTCTATATGATCTTGGATACTTCTAGTATCAATCTAGAAACTGGAATAATGTTATCTTCATTTCATTCAACAAGTTCTTCTTTCTTTCTTCTTCTCTTGATCATTCTCCATAACTCAACTCTTTCTTTCTTCTCTTCTCTTGATCATTCTTTATCATTTGACTTCACATCTTCTTTGATTCAATTTCTTTCTCTAATCCAATACTTCTTTCTTGATGTTCTTGTTGATCATTCTCCGTCATTCAACTTGAACTCATCATTCTCGGCAAGTTCTACCTTCTTCAATATTTCCTCTTCTTCTTGATTAATCCCAAAATCCTTTGATAACTTCTTGCTTCCTTGACATTCTGATATTCCCATTATATTATGTGCAAGAACTTCTTTCTTCAATCTACTTTCTTGATCATTCTTCAATATTGAACTTCACATCTACGTTAAATATAAGACTTAGTCAAAGTAGAAGATAAATGTAGTATGGAAACTTTTTGCTCTTAATAATGGCTTATATATTAGACATCATCAAAACTAATCATATTTAATAGTCCTGACCTTTGAAAGTATTTTTCTATGAAAGTGGACTTCTCTAGGAACACGTGAGAGTTGACGGAACATTAAAATGAGTTATGTGGAATTAATTAAAAATAATTGAAGTTGCTGGACTTTTAAGGATAGTCAAAGATAAAGGCTTAAAGTAACAAGTTTAAGTTAATTAACTAAGCGCTAATGAAATAAAGGTTAAAAAGGTAAATAAACATTCATTTTCACTGGTTCTAAAGGTATGGATATGTCCTTAGGGCCAAAGGAGAAGGAAAGAACTTAAAGAAAACCCTGACAGTTAGCGAAAGAGGAACCCGTGTAAGGACAGTAGTCCTTAAAAGGTAGTGGGCTTACCTTACTTGCATGTATTTGATATTATTGCTTATATGTATATGTTTGATTGCTATACTTGCTTGCTATGTTTAACATACTTGAATGATTGAAGCTCTGTTTATGATTATGTTATGACCATGAGTATGATGTATGAAGCATTGAGCATGCAGATAAGTCATCATGTTAACATGGGCTTATGCAAGGCAAGTATATCATACATTAACATTTATCTTGCATGCACTTGATAATTGAATATTATTTCACTTATTTGTATCTCTTGGTTAATAATTTAGGAGTGTCTACTTAATAAATAATGGGTTTTATTATTTAATTGGGCTTTGGGCTTTTAATTGGATTTAATTCATTTTTTATGATTAAATTCCAGATTTACAGTGATTTAGTATTTTCACCATAACGTTTGATCTAGATATCCGATTAGCCTGATTTTTCTTTCATTTTTTAGATGATTCAGAGAGCTACAATTGTTATGAAGACTTGGAAAGCTGATTCGGACAAGAAGATGGACGAAATTGGAGCTAAAGACAGACACATTTTTCTGGATTTTTATTGGGCTCGAATTTTGTAATAAAAGACCAATTATCATTAGAGGCTTCTAATATTGGGCCTATTTTGTAACCCTAGTTTTTTTATAAAAAAACCCTAGCCGTCATTCCCTTTTAGTTGAACTCAGTTCGCGGCCGCTAAGAAATTCTACATTACGTCTTTTATGATTTTCGGATTAAATTAGAAGCTTTCTATTTTCTCTGAGTTGTTCATCATGTTCACTATCCTCTTCATCTTTTCTTTTGTCTTTTTCCTATCCATGCTTGGCTAAATCTTTTGATCGGCCCATGGATTAAGGATTCCACTATCCAGAGGACTCGTGCTTAATTGATAACCATCTAACTCGTTTCTGCATTCTTTAATCGGATTCGATTTCTGGATTTGGATTGGGTTCTTGATTAAAAACCCATATCTATATTTCCCAAGGACGTAGTTCGAACTGGTTAAATTATTAATGTGCGATCGTACAATGATACGCCACTGATTCGAACAAATTCGAACGATTGTTCGGTTGAGGGAATTTCTAGACAAATGAGAGATTTCGGTTTGTCGAGTCGATCACGAGTTCGTTATAAATCTTTTTTTGTCCGAGGAAGGAAAGTGGTGTAATTCGAAATCCTGGGTTGATCTTTTGTTTATTTGATTAATATTGTTTTCTTATATTTGTTCTAGCTTAGCTTCGTTTTAATTACATTGAAAAACTCTCCCATTAAGTTCTTGTTTTATCGTGTTTCTTGTTGATTTTAGACCCATTTGTGAATTCCTTGAGAGAAACGATCCAGGTTTCCTATACTACAAATATTTGAATCTTGGTTATTTTGAGAGGGTCCGAAAAATCTCTATCAAAATTTGGCGCCGTTGCCGGGGAATTTGCATCGGTCTTATTACCGACAGTAGAGTAGTATAGATTAGAGTAGTTTCCATTCTGAGATTGCTCAAATACCAATAAGTGAGGCTGAGGCTTATTTGGGTTGTATTATAAATTCCCTAACTAAACCTATTGATGGTCAAGGAGAAATTTAATCTTGGGAAGATTTGTATCTTACCCAGATCACTCTAATGCTTGTAGAAGATCTTGTTACTTCATGATATCCAGCTTGCTCTGTCACTGACCTCATTTCTCCTTCATTAAATATTCCCAGTCCCTAATTTTTTATTTATTTTTTTCCCACAGCTTTTTCAACTGTTAGGTGGTTGTTTCTTTGAAGGACATAAATTTTTACAGTAGTCGCACCAATCTCAAAGGAATTAGTCATTCTAAGCAATAATTACTCCCTTTTGAGAGTGAGGTCTGATCTTTTTTGGCCAAATTTCATCGTTTAGACCATTTTTTTGCTATTTTTTCATTTTTTTGTTCTTCGCGGGTATTTCCAAAATTGTTTGACTTACTCCGATTGGGCTTATTTTTGGTGAGCTGAAGGAAAAAATCATTTAATTAAGAATACAGTGCTTTAGCACTGTGGTCTTCAGATTTTAGCCAAATTTCATCGTTTAGACCACTTTTTCAATTTTTTTTAAGTTTTTTTTTATTTGATTTTTAGGTTCTAGAATAGTCCAGAAGTTGTCCTGTGGAAGTCCCAAAAAATTTAAAAATCATTTGACAATGTTTTTGGACTTGTCTTGGTCAATTTCTAACATTTGTTTTTTGTGTTTTTGAGTCTTCTTTTCGTTTTTGAGTCTTTTTGTGTGTCTGGAAAGTCTGTGTGCCTATGCTATATGAGTACTAGGAGTACTACTGATCCAAAAGACTTATTAGAATTTGATCCTGAAATTGAAAGAACAATTCTTGTTGCTATAAGAGTTGTTAGGTTGAGTCGTAGGACTACTCTTTTGAATTTAATTCGATTTTAAACATTTTTAGGATCTTGAACTTGATTCGATATTTATGTTGATAGTTCTTGTTCGATATTGCTGTTTACACGATTCTAGTAGCACTTCTGCTAACTCAGAAATTATGGCAGAACAAGAAATTCGTCCTACTTTGAAGGAATTGGCTGCACCTGATGTTAATATTTCAGGGTACTGAATGGCATTTTAAAAATACTTCATGATTTTGAAAAATTATTTTAGGATTTTGATTAAATATTTCAGGGTACTGAATGGTATTAAAAAAAATATTTTAGGGTACTGAATGGTACTAAAAATATACTTCATGATATTTTTTAAAGATCCTAAAATAATTTGTCAAGATCATGAAGTAATTTTTCAGTACCTGAAGTATCTTTTTGGTACCTTTCTATACCCTTAAAGTATTTTTTTTTAAAAAAAAAAAAAAAAAAGCAAAGTTCACTTAAAACTGCGCCAAAATGGCACAGTTTTAAGTATTGGATGGCAGCAGGACGCTAGCCAGATCCAAATAAGGAGAAAATTTAATAAGGATTTTTTTTAAAAATGGAAATAAATTATGGAAATAAATTTTTTACCGTTTTTACCCATTGAATAAATCCCATTTCCCAAAATGATAAATCAAAAGAAAAAATTTGGTCTCCGGGAAAAATACCTAGAGAAATAATAATTTTCCTTTAATTGAAGTAAAATTATTAAATTAAAAACAAAATTGGTGTTGGATGCTCTTTTTAACAAACCACATGTGTACTTTTGCACCTTTGAAATGCCACGTCATCGTCCAGTCAGCAAAAAAAGTCAAACTTAACGATCAAACGGTATTTTTGCACCTTATTTGTAACTACGTGTGCACTTTTGCACCTAAAAAAAGCACTTGCTATTGGACGCTTCTCTGACAAAAGCACATGTATATTTTTGCACTTTAACCCAACAAATTATTTCGTACATTACAATTTGTACAACCACCGGTTTAAAAATAATAGTCAACATATATTGCTCATTATTTCCATTTTATTTGTAAAAATAATCAATTAACAACAACTATTTTATATAAACCCGTCATCTATATTTTTTTATGAAAAATGACATCCTCCGATGACAGTTTACTACAAACCATTCATCTATATTTCTATTTATAAAAATCATCAAAACAATGACTAGTTTGTTATTAACAGTCTTTGTTAATGTTTATATTTCTTGTTTTAACTATCCATATGGTCACTTGTTTTATTAAGACCGAGTCGTCTATATTTATTTTTTTAAGTAATATGATATGCATTTTTCTGTCCATATCCTTTTTTTAGATACAAAACCATAACAGAGAATAAAAAAATTGAGTGATAAACAACCCATTCCTAGAACAGAAAATAAAGAAAACTAAGTGACATTACATTATACACCTTGCATATATACAAACGTTATCAAAACATGGCTAATACATGCACAAGATCATAAGTTAATATAATCAAGTGTTTCACACTATGTAACAAAAACCTATTACCCATATCTACAATCTTGTATACGGTCTAGAAAATACTGGGCCAAATGGTCTCTTATCATATTAATGTCTTCAATAGAGTAGGGTTCATCTCAACCATAAACCTACGGGGAAATTGAAGTACAAGTTAACATAAACATTCAATCTAATGAAATAACTAACAATTCACTTACAAGAAAAAAAAATGATTTGAGAATGAAGAAATAATCACATGTTCAAATTCTAAAGTTATTTGACTAATGATGATGTGATACATATAACGAAGTACCCGCACTCAGTTTTCCAGGTTGGTGAGGGCACTAAGCATCAAAAGAAAATGGTCAAAATGAACTAAGGCAATTCTAAAGTGATTGTCAATTAAAAAACTTGAGTTTAAGCAACTTACTTTGAGTCGGGACTACTTCATGCTAGCAACTTTAGTTTTGCACTTCGCTTTTGTAAGAGGCGTCTATAACATCCCAAATTTCAGGATTTGAAATTTAAAATATTATATGGAAATTAAATTGTGAAATTTGGCATAAGATAATTATGAGAATAATTATTGGAGATTTAGGCTTATTTTTCCTTAATTTATTTCGGGAAAAGAATAAATTCAAGTAAGGAATGAATTATGCCTAAAAATTATAGAATTGAAATTTTATGGCCTAGAAGAATTAATTGAGAAAGAAAAATCCTTATATGAGGTTAAGGATTTAATTTCCATAATTATTCAATAATTACAAATAAGAATCTTGGACTCAAGTGGGATAATTTCCATAATTATTCAATAATATATATGCAGAACCAATTCTTCATTCCTCATTCATATTCACTTTAGGCCTATAAATATATATTAGAGCAGCAAAATATATATTAAGCAAACCAATCCATTTACTCCTTTTTGGCCCAATACGAAAATGCAGACTGAGAAAAAGACTGAAAAAGAGACCACAGCCCAAGCATTGCCCAACACATTAGATGATTTTCAACCCAGCACGTGATAATATTCCATGACCCAAACAATATCCATTAATTCAGTTTTCCTCATTCTTATCAGTCAAAACACGTTAACCTACTGTAGCGTGAAAGACCAGATCGCATAAAACAAGCCAAAAATCTCAACGTCTTTACGGGAACACAGAAGGACCAAAGACGCATTACATGTTGCATCATCCGACTTACAGAACCACTACAAAAAAAACCCATATTAGCCACGGAATTTACCCACGGAATTCCGTGGGTAATTCCAATTACCCATCGAATTACCCATGGAATTCTGTGGGTAAAATTTTTCCGACGGAACAAAAGGCGTCGGTAAAAATGCCGTGGCTAATCAATTTACCGACGGAAAAAAATTCCGTCTGTAAATTACCGACGGATTAGGGACGGAATCATTCCGTCGGTAATTACCCACGGAAAAATCCGTGGGGTAATTGGGGACGGAATTCCGTGGGTAATTTCTGTGGATAATTAGTGACGGAATTCCGTGGGTAATTTTCGTGGATAATTAGGGACGGGATTCCATGGGTAATGTCCGTGGGTAATTAGGGATGGAATTTCGTGGGTAATGTCCGTGGATAATTAGGGACGGAATTCCGTGGGTAATTTCCCATGGGTAATTGATGACGGAATTCCGTGGGTAATTGGCGATGGAATTCCGTGGGTAATTTGAGCAAATTGTTTTTTATTATTTTTTTGCTGAACGTTTTTTTAGGCCGTTTTTTTTCTTATGATAATTAAAATGCATTGAAACAAGAAAATAATCATATAGATAGAAAGCTGAACAAGTTCAAAGCACATATATATAAATGTCACAATTTAAAGTCACTACAAGGGCAAACAGTCACCAAGTTAGTTTTTACAAAAACAATAAAAATATTCAACTATCATTTTCATTGTCTTGAGGGGGAGCATTATCATTGGTGGTAGGGTTAGAGAGATTAGGTAAGTTAATCCCAAGTGCTTGCAATGCTGACTTTATCATTTCATTCTATGATTTCAAGCTTGCAACTTCTTCTTTCATTTGAGTCATCTCCGTTTGTATTTCTAGATCCACCGTAGAGTTGACAGAAGGAGGTGTGGAAGAAGAACCAATATCATCTTCAGATCCCAACCCATAGATTCGCCCCTTCTTGTTCTTACCACTAGTAACCTCTAACCACAAATTAAATTCATCTTGATTAGACATGATACCTCCCTCAGAATTCATAGATTCCTTTCGTCTCAGAAATTCATCCTACAAATGAAATACATAAGTTACATGTTAACCTTTCTTTAGCTAAATAAAGACAACAGAATATTAACCTTTAGATGTTTACTGAGTTAATTCAAAGAACTATCCAAATCCCACAATACAAATTATCTTCTTTCTTTCAATCATTAACATCAAACGAAGGTAAAAATATTCCATTAATTTTTCTTTAACCGCCTTCAAAAAGATTTCGGCAACGATAGTAAAATAACTTAAAATGTACACTTGAACAACAAATGCTTTCTTCAAGAAGAAAAACAAATGATTCTTTTGGAGGAAGAATAAATGTTCAGTTAATAAAGTTTTATTTTAGATTACTAAAGCAGAAGAAAGACACTCAATATCCGACCATTAGAAAGCAAGCAAAACAAATATTCTATAGTAGAATTCGAAAGTTTCTTGGAATCATCGCATCTTGAAAGTCATAAACAAAAGGTATTTAAAGCAAAACAATTTCAAGGAGATATAGTTAAAGCCATCAATGGCATACATAGAAAAACTTGACAGTGACAGAACATGATAAGGCAAAAGATCAACTCTTGCTGTGATGAGAAACCAAATCTCAAGGTTATTAAAGAGGATATCTCTATTAACAACAAAAAATCTTGACCAACATCTTAAAATACCCATAGATCTGTTGGTTTTGATTAGTTTTGATGATGTCTTATATAGATGTCATTCTTTAAAGCAAAAAGGTTTCACACTACATTTACATTATACTTTGACTAATTCTTATATTTAATGTAGATGTGGAGTTTAATGATGGAGAATAATCAAGAGAAGAGAAGAAAGAAAGAAGAACTTGCTGAATATAATGAGAATATCATTATTCAAGTTCCTAGATTGATTCTACAAGTCCCCACGATGATATGGAAGTTGGAATGGGCCAAATCGGGATCAAAATAAACATTCTGGATGGATTACCTCGAGTCAAGGGTCTAGCCTCGAGTTAGGGGTGTTTCTACAGTGTTTGGGGCATCTAGTACAAGTTACCTCAAGGCAAGCAGATCACTACCTCGAGTCAACACTTTGCTACAGTGATTTTGGCCTCTGGATCAATTTACCTCGAGGCAGGACTTCATTCACCTCGAGTTGGCTACCTCGAGTCAAATGCAGCTTCAGCACACTCTGTTTCACGTTCAGCTCAGGTGACCTCTGGTAATTCGATGATATCTTCCACACCAGAGATCGGATTGACGTGAAACCAGTGGCATATGAAACTAGACTCCCAATGCGTCCTTTTGATATATAATAAAGTCCAAAGGATTTCATATGAGAGAGCTATGAATTCTACAAGTTTTCACAACAATCACCGTCACAATCCAGACCAAGCTTCAGTGTTTTGAGTATAACTCACAAACTACAAATCAAATTGAGCTTAAATCGGTGGCATATGAAAGTAGACTCACAGAGCTTTCCATCAAGAGTTGAATCAGCCAAAAAAAATTCAGACCAAAGGAGTTCATATGAGAGAGCTATGAATTCTACAAGTTTTCATAACAATCACCGTCACAATCCAGACCAAGCTTCAGTGTTTTGAGTATAACTCACAAACTACAAATCAAATTGAGCTTAAATCGGCGGCATATGAAAATAGACTCACAGAGCATTCCATCAAGAGTTGAATCAGCCAAAAAAAAGTTCAGACCAAGGAGATATGGCCTTCGAAAGTGGACCCATTTGATTCTGGAATCAATTCAGCATGGCTTCGGATTTCTGGACATACACAACCAAATGAAATGAAACCAATTCCATTTGATTCTAGACACAACAAGGGTTTCATAGAATTTGGAAGAAACCAATTTTGAAGAGTGCCTCCTCAAATCAAGTTCAAGTCAGAAAGCACAGAATTGAAATTTGCACCTCGAGCCTGTAAGAGTTGTGCCTCGAGTTGGTTAACTCGAGCCAGAGATTTATGCACCTCGAGTCGATGGAAGAGTTAGACATTTTGGAATGAGTTTTTACCTCGAGTCGAAGTGAAACCTCGAGTCGAATGCAAACGAGAGAGTTAGAATAATTGAGAAGGCTTTTTACCTCGAGTCAGCAGTGCAACCTCGAGTCAATGGCCAAACAGAAAGTTAGAAGAATATAGAGTTGTTTTTGCCTCGAGTCATTAATGTTGCCTCGAGTTAACATCGCATCTATGCTATCCAGGTACATGTTTTTGCTGTCATATTACCTCCAGGTGATGTTGCAGCCTCGAGTTAGCCAATTAAAAATTGCATTGCTGAAATGGAGTACCGCCTCGAGTCTCCAAGGATACAACCTCGAGTCTGTCACCTCGAGTTATGATAATATATGCCTCGAGTTGGTTACCTCGAGTCAGTCTTATAATTACCTCCAGGCAGGTTCATTCTTATGCTTCTCTGCTATCACGATGCACCTCGAGGTAACAGGAATGACGCCTCGAGTTCACTGCCTCGAGTCAGCCTAAGTGACACCTCGAGTGATTTTCTCATCTGGATTCTCTTGCTTGAATATTACCAATTGATTACCTCGAGTCTGTAAACACATTACCTCGAGTTAAGACTGTCTCTGTTTCAGCGTATGATTATCATTGAATATAGAATGCTGCAAACACAAATCATATACTTCAATATTACCTATGATATTTCTAATCTTCTTCCTGAGAGTTTTTTTTTTTGCAAGATACACAACCAGGATCAATGTCTCTAACTTTGGCACACTAAGAAAGACGAAAGACAGAGCCCAACAAAAAGGTTCTTATCTCAAAGTGCCCATACCGCAAAAGCAATTGTATCAATATTCTAAGCCATCTTCCATCCGAGAGCACGTGAATAACAAGCTGTAAAGACATTCCATTAAGCAAACATTCTATCATGGCTAAGCTGGAGGCGCGGGTGTCTAAGCATCTTCAACGGACATATTCAAACATTCAAACGGGCAGATTCAAATCCTTCAACGGTCCTCAAAGCTTCAACTTATAAATACCTGAAGGATTGAATTCATCAAAGGCAGATATAGACACATACATAGACAAAGCATTCAAAGCGATCAATCTATAGTCTGTATATATCTTCAGATATTACTAAGCTTCAGTGTTTATCATTCATCTACTCGTGAGGAGTTTCAAAACACTTATTTGATTATTGTGTTGTAAAATCTTAAGGTTGTGGAACCTTAAGTGTGGGTGTACAATTACAACTTGTAAGGGGAGTGAGTCCAAGAGTGAGAGGATCATCCTTCGTTTACGAGTGTGTGATTGTGTAGTTATTTGGTTACAACTTGTAAAGAGGAGTAAGTCCTAGTGAGAGGATTACTCGAGAGTTACGAGTGTGTAATCAAGTTACAAGATAGTGAAATCCCGAGTGTTTCGGGGACGGACGTAGGTCAAGAGTTGGACCGAACCAAGTATAACCTCTTGTGTTCATTGCTCTTCTCTCTATCTCTGTTTTAAGTGTTCTTGAGCAATTAGCGAAAGAATTTCAAGATCACCTATTCACCCCCCCTCTAGGTGATATTCCACCTTCAAGATCAACATGCATCATTTGACAGGATTTCGAATAATGGAGACTCAGAGAGAGAAAAGATGCTAATTTGGAATGTAAGGAACAAATTACAAGAACATTTGAGATAACGTTGAGCAAGATTAGTTAAGCTATACTTCCTAACATATGTAGAGACTTTAATGGAAAATGAAGACATAGAAGCTACCAAACATTAGCATTTAACTGGAATTTAGCATAGGAAAACTGCTCTAAAATTTATACCAGAGAACGAACACAACATTCTTAAATCAATTAGATCAAGCAATAAGTTAGAACATGAAGATAATAGGGAAGATGCACTAAGAACAAATACTGTACAAATTCCATATGTCAAGCTGCCTCAAACGTAAATAACTAACTAACTGGAGATAATGATGAACCCAATAATGGGTGGAGGTCCACAAGATAGAAGCAATGAATAATCCGCAAGAGGCTTCCTATATACAGCCTAGAAAAGAATATAAACAGAACAAATGTAAGAAACATCAATCAAACGGGAGTCACTATGACCATTGAGGATTGCAGAATCGATTTAGAAACACATGAAGTGAAGAGACGCTTTGTAGAAGAATGATAAAAAATGGTGAACTCAGAGAACAGATGGTACTAATTCCAGGAAAGGTAGAAGCAGATGCTCTAGGAGAAAATACTGAAAAGATAGTTGAACAACACGCACATAGATTGCAGAAAATTTTAGGGAATGTCAGGATCACTTTTAGAAACTTAGCGATATACATGAAAAGGGAAATATACTTTTTACTGGTTAGAATTGAGAAAGAAATGAGAACTAGGGTTGCTATAGAATTGTTGTAGTCAAATCCTATGAGATGAGTTACGAAAGTCGCTTTTTGGGTCTTTACAACATTTGGAGCTACGCTCCACTATAGCATATAATGTTTACTGAGTTAATTCAAAGAACTATCCAAATCCCACAATACAAATTATCTTCTTTCTTTCAATCATTAACATCAAAAATGACCAAGGTAAAAATATTCCATTAATTTTACCGCAATTGCCTTCAAAAAGATTCTGGCAACGAAAGTAGAATGAAAAGATGCAAAACACTTAATGAAAAATAAAACCAGAATCCCTCATTCACGAAAAATTTTTCCTCCACCCAAGTAATAGTTCAAAATCCATTAGCATCATATCATTCACGAACATAACAACTTGTTATGCTTTTCCACTGGCATTGAAACAAGGAAGGAACATACACAAGAAGAACTCAGAAGTAATATCCACAAGTTTACGTGAAATTTCAAAAGCCATCAGCAATCAATCAATGTTAGCAACGAATGCCACCGAAATGAAGACCTTTCAAGACATGTAAATTTCAAACTTCACTATTTTAGAGTATAAACAATCCAATTTCCAGAACACGTGACCACATGAAAGAAATTCGATAAAAAAAACCAGTCAAGTTAGCTAGAAATGATCTGGATTCATATTAGGTCATATAATAAGAATAAATTCGATAAACTTAATGTTGGAATTCATTCACTAAATAGACAAGGAGGGCAAAGAAATTGACGCATAAATCTTAAAACAATATTGGGAGGCAGCAAAGACAAGTATAGATATTTGGGCAACTGGAAAATTTTACTGTATGATTACTTATAAAAGTCATTTAACCATTTAAGAACAACTTGCGACACAATATGTACCCTTAGAGAGTCAACTTTAAACTGTTTCTTAAAACTGTTACCATGAAATTATAAATTTTCTTGAAACTTTGAAACACCATAACTAACTCAATTTAACTCCAAATATATTTGTCCAAAGCTCTATTTTTATAACGCCACCCTATTTTCATTACTAGTATAAACAAAGAACATCATTATTTTCATACATCACTAGCATTTTCCAAATGCGCCTAAAAAAAATACTGCATGATGCTTTTAGAGTATCATATTCATAACATGAACCCTTTAATAATGCTAATAGTAGATGAAAACGCGGAATAAACGACAAAGAACGATGATTAAACAACCTTCTATTCTTTATTATCATTAATTTGTTTAAAAAAGTTCACCTAATTGAAGGGCATGCAAACACAAATATCTGAATCATCGATCCTTATGCTAATTAATTAAGAGATATTCCAAGCTAGCTACCAAGTGAATGATGTCAGGATCTTACATGCATTGCAGCCGTACGATGATCTGTAAATTGCCCAGTTTTCTCATTATAATGAGTCTTTTTAAACAGTTCAAAGACCGAGGGCTCTCTTCCCAAATTATTAGCCTGCAGGTATTTATAAAGATATATTACATGAAGCATTACATAAATGATGAGTGAATCAGATGAAAAAAAAAGTCTTACCATCCTCCTTTTATGTTCACTATTAGGAATACTACCCCCTTTATGTTGAGTACCTCCTTTGGCAGATGCTCGATTGGTTACTGCTATGTCACAAATGCTTTGATACTCAGGGGATGTCCAATAACTCTCTAATTGATTCATCACTTCATGTGGAATCCAATTAGGCCTCACTTGCTTGTGGAAGAAGTCCTTCCTGACTCTATACATTGTTCCTCTAAAGATTTCTTGACACTTGGCATTCCAAATTCTCTTGACATCATTTTCATGTTGAGGATGCCACTTATATTTTCTCTGCATAATTGACAAAGAAAAAAGATAAAGTATAAAAACATAATGAGGAAACAAAAAGACATAACACAAATATAAGGGATAAGGTATACCGCCCATTCTTCGAACCACATTTGCCTATAATTGGCAGGGGTAACTTTCCATGAGTGACATGGATAGTCAAATTTCCCTTCAATAACGGAAGAATTTCCCTAACGTAACAAACGGGAGGATTGAACCTAGTAAAAATTGTAACAATACCAATGTAAGTTTGATAAAGGATTTATGATATACTGCTTTATACAAAGAAATAGTTTAAGGAATTGATGACTTACATTTTTTTCTCAGGATATATCCATGTTCGACCATCTACAGGATCACGACCCCAAGGTGATAATGTACTACTAGCACCCTGTGGAGAGGGGGGTGTGAAGATTCTGTGCCAGGAGATGGCATGTGAGGAGAAGGGACTTCGTCTGGAGATAATGGGGGTCTCACAAAAGCTAATGATGGTCTAACTACTCTAGGTATAGATGAAGTAGTCGTCACAGGAGGAATAGGCAACCTAGGACGTTCATGAGGAATTGAAGACGATGTAGAACTTGATCGGCCACTAGGACGCTCTGAGTCATGGCTAGACATCTACAAATTCATAGTGAGAGTTTAGTTAGTAACAAGAAAGTAATAAATCATGACAAACTTGAATGAATAAAAAAAAGAATCAATTACAAGTCAATGCAGTAAAAGTCACCTCAAGAAAGAAAAAACAACAAAATTTATAAAACCTAATAATTTATATATTTTCATCTTCATCTTCGTCTCCGTCTCCGTCTTCGTCTTCATCAACATCTTCAACGTCATCATCTGTATTGTCTTCTTCATCTTCTTCTTCTTCTTCCTCTTCTTCTTCTTCTTCTTCTTCTTCTTCTTCTTCATACTCCATGTTATCCACTGGCATATCCACGTATTCATACCGAATTTTAGATGCAACAGGACATGGTGTTGGTAGAGTTACTGCGTCCTCATGCACACTTATTGGCAGTATGACTTCGAGTTCATCCACTTGAAATGGCCCCACAATTACATCAGATGCAGGAGTGTCAATGATGCTACGAGCCTTGATCTTAATAATAGACAACCAATTTTCCTTTTGACGACAACAAGGATAAGGCATGTAGTATACATGCATTGCTTGTTGGGACAAAATAAATGGGTCATACTTATTGTACCTCCGTGATGCATGGACTTCAACAGTCCGAAATTGTGGATGAACCTTGGTACCACGATTCAGTGTTGGATCAAACCAGTCACATTTAAATAACACCACTCTCTTCACAGGCACACCCAAATATTCAAGTTCAACAATCTCTTGTAGAATGCCGTAGAAGTCGTATTCTACTTGTGTATAGTCAATTCCCTTAATACATACACCACTATTGTTGGTTGATTTATGAAGGGCAACTTCAGCTGTATGAAACTTGTACCCATTGATGAAGTACTTAGCCCATGTTCTCACTCTTCTCTTTAGGCCCCAAGCAATGTCATGTAAAAATGAATCCTCAATATTGTTGGCAGGATTTTCAACCTAAGTGACATCAATAAGGCTTATGTCAAATAAGGTTTGTTCTAGGTAATTTATTCATAACATTGAGTACTTACATGATCTTTAAACCATGATGCAAATCTATCATTGATTTGAGCTTCTATCTCATTATGTTATTCGAGGGTTCTCTTCCTTTAATGTCTCGATGAAAGAACTGCATATCATCAAGTTATGTGTTAACCATGCATATATTCAACACAGAACTGGATTTATGGAAATTTAACATCCGGATTGAAAAATAAAAGAGAAGTACCATATTGAAAGGGAGAGAATAGTATATAGGGATTCAGATTCTACATAAATTAACTAAGATAATTCCTTATTGATAAAAAAAATAAGTAATTATTTTTCCTTCAATAATAATTACATTTTTTTTATCAATAACTACATTTGAATTTTCTATTTTTTCATGTTTTAATCTTCAAAATTTATTTTGTAAAACAACACGCAAATATATGAGATGTAGTTAGAGAAAATATAGGGATTCAAATACCAAATAAATTAACTAAGATAATTCCTTATTTATTTGTCTTCTTATATAAGTAAACTTTTATTTTGAATGAGTGACAAATTGTATTACCCTTAATTTTAATTTGGCTATATATATATATATATATATAGAGAGAGAGAGAGAGAGACACACACACACACACACACAAAAATAAAAAAAATAAAAAAATAAAAAGCAAGGTGGTTATCAAAGAGGGATAATGGGGAAGGTAGTTACACACTATTTTACCCATCTTATTTTTTCCTCAATAATAACTAAATATTTTTTTTATCAATAACGCATTTGAATTTACTATTTTTTTCATGTTTTTTTATTTAGTGAAACAACGAGCAGATATATGAGATGTAGTTAGAGAAAAATAAGGAAAGGAATTATTATTAAATATATAAAGGCCAAAATAATTAAGAAAAAGTTAAACATAATTTTTAAAAGCTGATTCCTAGAATCAAGGCTTATTTCTTGGGCCAAATTTTAATTATGAAATATTTGCTATTAAAGCCTATGGAGCAAGTTTGGAAATTTTAAATTCAAAAAAATAAAAGATAAGTACCGGATTGAAAGGGAGAGAATAGTATATAGGGATTCAAATTCTAAATAAATTAACTAAGATAATTCCTTATTGATAAAAAAAAATAAGTAATTATTTTTCCTTCAATAATAATTACATATATTTTTTTTATCAATAACTACATTTGAATTTTCTATTTTTTCATGTTTTAATCTTCAAAATTTATTTCGTAAAACAACAACAAGCAGATATATGAGATGTAGTTAGAGAAAATATAGGGATTCAAATTCCAAATAAATTAACTAAGATAATTCCTTATTTATTTGTCTTCTTATATAAGTAAACTTTTATTTTGAATGTGACAAATTGTATTACCCTTAATTTTAATTTGGCTATATATATATAGAGAGAGAGAGAGAGAGACTAAAATAAAAAAAAATAAAAAAAGTAAGGTGGTTATCAAAGAGGGATAATGGGGAAGGTAGTTACACATTATTTTACCCATCTTATTTTTTCCTCAATAATAACTAAATATTTTTTTTATCAATAACTGCGTTTGAATTTACTATTTTTTTCATGTTTTTTTATTTAGTGAAACAACGAGCAGATATATGAGATGTAGTTAGAGAAAAATACGTTTATTCATCTGAGTTCTTTTATTATTTATATTATTATTATAGAATGGCTAGAAGCCATACGTCTTTGATATCTTTATTTCTTTAATTCTTATTTTAATATTATATGGCCAGAAACCATATCCTTTTTTTTAATGATATTATATGACCAGAAGTCATATTTCTTTTATAATTATATGGCCAGAAGCCATATCCTTTTGATTTTATTTTATTATATTATATGACCAGAAGTCATATTTCTTTAATAATTATATGGCCAGAAGCCATATCCTTTTGATTTTTTTTATTATGATATTATATGACCGGAAGTCATATTTCTTTAATATTATATGGCCGGAAGCCTTATCCTTTAATTTCTTTATTTCTTTAATTCCTATTTTAATATTACATGGCGAAGCCATATTCTTTGATTTCTTTATTTCTTTAATTCTTATTTTAATATTATATGGCGGAAGCCACATCCTTTGATTTCTTATTATGATATTATATAACCAGAAGTCATATTTCTTTAATATTATATGGCCAGAAGCCATATCCTTTGATTTCTTATTATGATATTATATGACCAGAAGTCATATTTCTTTAATATTATATGGCCAGAAGTTATATAACTTTTATCTTCTATCTTATTGCATGGCCAGAAGCCATAAATGTTCAACTTTCATTTATCTTGAAGATAAATGGCCTGAAGCCATAAAATTTTAATTTTGTTGCAATACTTTATGAATTATTTTTGTGAGTTTCCTATTATTATCATTAGTTATTTTTATTCAATATTCTAATAATTCCCGTTTATTTCTTTAATTAGTCTGAACCATGTCAAACATGCCAAACATGTCGAACCTTGCAAAACTTGAATTTGTGGCTCTTGATATTACCGGGAAGAACTATTTATCTTGGATGCTGGATGCGGAAATCCATCTGAATGCCCTTGGTCTGGAAGACACAATTAAAGTAGGGAATGAGGCATCTAATCAAGATAAAGCCAAATCCATGATTTTTCTGCGTCGCCATTTGCATTAAGGTCTAAAAATTGAATATTTGACCGTGAAAGACCCACTTGTTCTGTGGAACAATTTAAAAGATCGATATGACTACCAGAAGATGGTCATCCTCCCAAAAGCTCGTTATGACTGGATACATTTGCGTTTGCAAATTTTAAAAGCGTGAGCGAGTATAACTCGGCCATGTTCGTAATTACTTCTCGTTGAAATTATGTGGAGAGAATATTACTTGATGAAGATATGTTAGAAAAAACATTATCCACATTTCATGCATCCAATTTGCTCTGCGTGCGGCAATATCGTGAAAAGGGTTTCAAGAAATATGCTGAATTAATTTCTTGTCTCCTTGAAATTTGAACAAAACAATGAGCTTTTACTGAAAAACCATGAATCCCGTCCAACAGGCTCAACTCCATTCCCAGAAGCGAATGCAGTAACTAATGAATCTTTTAATAGACGAGGACGTGGACGTAAAGGTGGCTACAACCGTGGGCGTGGGCGTGGTCCAAATCATGGTGGATCAAATTTCTGAAATCCAAAGTGGGGAAAGATTGATAAACACCACAAAAGGGAAACTAGTGGAACTAGTGGGCATACCAAACATGCTGAAAATGCATGCTATCGTTGTGGTGGAAAAGGTCATTGGTCTCGTACCTGTCGTACGGCAAGACACTTAGTTTAACTTTACCAAGAATCACTGAAAAACAAGGGTAAAGGGTCAAAGATTGAAGTAAATCATGTTGAGAATCCCAAGTTTGAAGATGTTGATTTTACTCATTTGAATATTGATAAGGCTAAGAATTCTGAGTTTGATGATGTTGATTTTACTCATTTGGATGTTGCTGATTTCTTAGTGTAAATTAGGAATTGTTATGTTCTAGTACGTTTAAGCTTTCTTCCATCATATGTATTTCTTTTAATTATGTTTTATTTATTTTCATGTATCCCTTAATGAAGAATGAATCTTTCCAATCCTGAAGATTTGTGTCTCATTGATAGCGCAACAACTCACACCATACTAAAAAATGATAAATATTTTTCTTCCTTGGTAATGCAAGAAGCCAATGTTCAAACTATATCTGGTTATAAATTTGATTGAAGGCTCCGGAAGAGCTAATATTTTATTACCTGAAGGAACAAAATTATGTATTGGTAATGCATTTTATTCTACCAAATCTAAGAGAAACTTATTGAGTTTCAAAGATATCCGCAGAAAGGGATATCATATAGAAACAACAACTAAAAGGAATCAGGAATGTCTTGCCATCACAAATATAGTTTATGGTAGAAAATGCATATTAGAATGTTTTCCTGCCTTTTCTTCTGGTTTGTATTATACATTTATAAGCACAATTGAAACACATGCTATTGTAAACCAGAAGTTTACCAATATAAACCAGAAGTTTACCAATGCAAACCAGAAGTTTACTAATGAATTTAATGTTTGGCATGACCAGTTAGGCCATCCAGGGTCAACCATGATGCGACAAATAATTGAGAATTCATCTGGACATACCCTGGAGTGTAAACAAATACCACAATCCCATGATTTCTCATGTGCTGCATGTTCCAAGGGAAAGTTAATCATTCGGCCCTCACCAAGCAAAGTGGAAAGTGAGTCTCTCACATTTCTAGAACGAATACAGGGAGATATTTGTGGGCCAATACATCCACCATGCGGACCATTTAGATACTATATGGTTTTAATTGATGCATCAACCAAATGGTCGCATGTACGCTTATTATCTTCTCGCAACTGGCATTTGCGAGATTACTTGCTCAATTGATTAGATTAAGAGCACATTACCCGATTATCCTATCAAGAAAATACGTCTTGATAATCTTTGGTGAATTTACTTCACAAGCTTTTAATGAATATTGTATGTCCCTTGGAATTGATGTTGAACATCTTGTAGCTCATGTTCATACTCAAAATGGACTTGCATAATCATTGATTAAACGATTGCAACTCATTGCAAGACCTTTACTTATGAGATCTAATCTCCCAATTTCTGCTTGGGGCCATGCCATTTTGCATGCAGCAATGTTAATTCGCATCAAACCAACTAGTTACTTAAAGGTTTCCCCCTTACAAATGGTTTTTGGTCAAGAACCTAATATTTCTCATATAAGAATTTTTGAGTGTGCAGTATATGTGCCAATAGCACCACCTCAACGTACTAAAAGGGTCCACAAAGAAGAAGGGGAATTGTAACATCCCATTTTCAAAAGCAGTATAAAATTTTTTTTCATCAGAGTAGAGCATTGGAGCGATTGAGTAAATAAGTGTTTTTACGAAAATAAGGTGAAATTAATTGGAAATAATTAATCCAGGGTAAAATGGTCAGATATAGCCAAACTATCTCTTGAAATAATATTTTTGAATTAATAGAGACGATATTACCCTTATAGGATATCCGGGATCACTGTTTGATCATCCAAACGTACCGTAGTCGACAACGAAGGTACGTTCGCGTACTGTAACACTAACTCTGATATTTACTGTATACCTATATGTGATAGACGACTATACGAGTGAATTGTATAGATAACTTTACATGCGATGTGTACTGTTAACATAGATAACTTTACATGCGATGTGTACTGTTAGCATATATAACTTTACATGAGATGTGTACTGTTGTTATATTAATCTTGCATCTGCTATGTACTTATGTGTGGATTAATGTTGTGATTGTCTTCCATATCTTTGTCTATATAAATATGAGGATTAACCGTTACCGAGGTCCGATGTGCATTTGGACCTCGGCATTTAAAATAGCTTCGTGGTCGGGAGGACCGAGCGTAGAAGATAAGGGTAAGCAAAGACGCTTAGAGTCCCAGCCGGAGAATTTCTTTTGTTGCCACAGCATGGGTGTTGCCAGGGAGACACTTCTGTTGTTATTTATTTTAAAAACTCTCGGTTATTGTACCGCTTTTGTAATCAGCCAGACTTACGGCATTTTGAATCTAGTTATCAGTTACTCAATCGCTCCAATGCTCTACTCGATGAAAAAAAAAATTATATCTTGCTTTTGAAAATGGGATGTTACGGTTTGGTATCGAGCGGTTGTCCCGGCATAGATCGACTAAGTTATTCCAAAAACCTTTTGGTGCCGAAGGCGGGGCTAGTCTATGTGGATCAGCCAATCGATCACCCTAGCACGGTGAGGCTCCCATGATAGACACCTACCTGGCCAAATTGGTTGAGTAACGGAGTTAGGCTCTATGCCTTTTTAAAAAGAGCATGTTTTGAAAATGAGTACTGATATAAGCCTAAGTCGGTGTACCACCTTACTTGAGTGTACCAGTCCAAACCGGTATACCATTCTAAACCAGTGTACCACCCTCTGTTGGTGCATTACTCTGATCCACAGCCGGTGAATCCATCATCGGTACCTATATCGACATCAGTCACTGATAATTCTGATAATCGTCAGTTTGTACTGGGCGGCAATTCTATCCTAACCCATAGCTTATATGTGGAGCTGGGCCACGCCGGATGAAACTCCGAGATCAATAAAGATAAGTACATGCAGTATTTGACTCATGTAGAGGAACTCCCGATACGAAATTCCGTACCCGTTTCTGAGTAGACCGAATCAACGAAATTCTAAACAAAGGGGAATAGAACGAGTGTCCGATCGTTGTAGTATTAGTGTGATAAAGTCTGCGATAGACTAATCATTGTTTTTTTAAAATCTAACGTTTTCCCTAACGAAGGCAAAAGAACGAGACATGGCAAATTTAAGAGGAGCCGGAGCTCCCAGAGGCCGAGCCAGAGGTAGAGGTAGAGGCAGACAGCCAAGAATACCAATGCACGAACCCGAACGACAAGAACCACAGCAACCAGAACAAAATGAGTTACAAGAAATGCGGAGAATGCTGCAAGAACAAAGAACTCTTATTGATGAACTCCTTGTGGAAAGACAAGAGAGACAAGCTGAAGGTGACCGAGCCGATGACGGACGACAGAATGCTGAGGAAGAAGACGAAACCGAACAAAATGACGAACGTGAAACTGAGGAGTCCGATAGATCTCAGACACCCCCTCGACGTAATAGGGCGATGGCAGCACTACCGCGACCCAACCAAGTAGCTGAAACAACACAGTATTGGGTTACCCATTCGCAAACTAAAGCCACCGGCTTTCCGTGGTAAGCTCGATTCCGCCCGGGATTGGCTATTGAGGAAATTTGGACAAGGTCTTCGAGGTCTTGGAATGTCCGGAAAATCGAAAAGCTCAACCGGAAATCTACAAACTAGAAGGAGATGCGGACAGATGGTGGAGGAGCATGTTTGTGACATTACGAGCACGTTATTGTCCCATTACATGGGAGAAATTTATGGAGAAGTTCAACGAACAGTATTTTCCTCCTTCGGTTCAGCTAATCAAAGAGTCGGAGTTTCTTCAAATCCGACAAGGACACGAGGAGTCATTCGATGACTATTATGCCCGGTTTACCAATCTATCACGGTATTCATCACACCTGAGGCGGGATGGTGATGAAAGCAGTATGGCGAACATACTGGTGCAAGGGCTAAAATACGAGATAAGGGAAAAGCTTGTATCTCAGCGGTTCCCGGAAATAATTCAAGCGGTGGAGTTGTGCCGATTAATCGAACGTAACTTGAAGGAGCTACGCACATCACGACACAACAATAACAGTAGCAGTGCAAATCGCAGAGGTTTGAGCCGCGGAAATTCCTCGCAGAAGAGGGAGGCACCATGGGAAAATTCCCAAAGTGGAAGCAAGATGCCATTTCAGTCTGGGCAACAGAACAACCCAGGAATGTCTGGACCCCGACCATGTCCAAAATGCGGGAAGTACCATTCAGGCGTTAACTGTGATGGGAAACAAATTTGCTACAAGTGCCAGAAGCCGGGGCACATGGCCTGGAACTGTCCCCAAAAGGCTGCGGTGATAAGGCCGCAAAACCAAGGTCGAGTTTTTACCCTGGACCGGTTCAGATGACAAGGAATCTCCAGAGATGGTCCAAGGTACTATCTCTCTTAGAAGGGAATCTTCTTCAGACTTTGTATGATGCGAGTGTTAACATTCGTCTAAACTACATGATTATGCAAAACATGAAATGTTTTAAAATGGATGAGAAATCCTGTGTTTTAAAATGGATGAGAAATCCTGTGTTTTAAAACGGATGAGAAATCCTGTGTTTTTAAATGGATGAGAAGTCCTGTGTTTTTAATAGACGAGAAGTCCTGTGTTTGAATACTACACCTGAGTAGAGGGTAAAAGAAATCGTTAAGATACATGTTTAGTAAGAAATCCCCTATGGTTTGATAAATAGTTATCTTACTTGCCGCGAAAATTTTAGTTTCCGATGCTTATCTCTTAGTTATTACAACCGAACCGCGATCGTGTCATTGAGTAGGAGGTATCTTGTGTTGTCATGGTGTATGGGCGCCATGGAAACATTTAAGGTATCTTGTGTTACCATGGTGTATGGGCGCCATGGAGACATTTTTGATATCTGGTGTTGACCGCGGTGTATGGGTGCCACGGGAAACACTATATATCAAAGTACGATATGACAAGATCTGTGTGGTCGGACCTGAGATAGAATAAAGATCCAGAACGTATAGTCTGAAACTTAGTTAGTACGGAGTATAAATTGGTATAGAGAAAATTTGAGGGCGAAATTTTGTTTAACGGGGGGAGAAATGTAATACCCTAAAAATCGTATTTATGATAAGTATCATATTTCGATAAATAATACCTATTGAAAATAGGTGAATATGTGGTCTCGAAACTAGTGTAATAAATACCTTATTTCCTAAGGTAATTTCTATTGAAATTAGGGTGAATAAAGAGCTAAAAATCCCTAAATGCAATTGTGGGTCATAAAATACCCTGAAAATATTATGATAAATCCTAAGAGGCAAATAACATACAAAGGTGAATATGTGTCTCAAAGAATTATAATCTATTGATTATATTCTTGTCCAAATTTCACTTGGGAATTAATTAACCAATGGTTGACTAATGAGACCACATATTAGGAGCTATAAAATGTGACATAAATTAACATAAAATAATGGCTATTTTAAGAGTAAATGAGACATGGAAGAATTATAAAACACTTAATTAAATTAAGTGTCAATTAGAAAATAATGGGCAAATTAGCTTGCATTAATTAGGATTAATGGCATAAATTATCCTAATTAATTAAAGACAAATTAAAAACATCAAAAGAGGGCTAATTATATTCAAAAATAATTAAGCCAAAGAGAATGAAATAATACTTGTTTTAATAAGCACTAATTGCCATGATTAGCTAATAAACAAGTCCAACAATGACAAGGGTAATTAAAGGGCAATTAAAGCACTTGTTTAGTATATTAATTAGCTTCATGAAACAACCCCAAAAATTAGAAAAAAACGTGCAGCTGAAATTGAAGGAGGAAAAGAGATGATTTATCATACAATTATACAAGCTTAGAGTTGAAAAGTCAAACTTTTCAACTAACCAATCAAAAGCCATGAAATAAACAATATTTTGTTAATAAAAATAGACACTAAATGGCTGAATTAAGAGAGTATGTCGGCCAGCACATGGTATCTTTGGTTTCAATTAAATGATTAAATCAATTAGCTTGCTATTTCAAAACATAATAAATAACGCATGGACCAAAAGCAAAAGCCAAACACAATTAAATGGATAAATAGGAGGGGCATGTCGGCACTAAAGGAGAGGTGGAGATTAAAGTTAATAAAGTGTCATTTTAATCCAATGGTCAAGGTGAGTGTTAGTCAAATTTAATTTCCACTTGTGTCCTTAAAATTTCCCTATAAATAGAGGGCTTCCCCTCTTCATTTCTTCACACCAAATCAGCCTAAGAGTGATCTGATTTTAGAAGTTCTTGAGTGAGTAGAGAGAGTTCTTGAGGCAAGAAGGAAGGAGGAGCAAAGTTCTAGGTAAGTTCTTATGCTCTAGCTTTTAGTTTTTAGCCTAAACGTTGTTTTGATTCATAATCTTCCAATTATAGTGTTATTTACATGTTTTTATTATTATAATTGGATTTATTTCAAAAAAAATGATGAAGAAGAAGTTATAGCAAAATTTTTGGGAGATTATGGTCAAAGTAACGAAGTTATGGCGAAATTTTGTCGGTTAGCGACTCCCGAAAGCAATTTCAAAAACGCTGGTATCTTATGTTGAAGATGCTATGCCAAAATTCTGATAAAATTCATGGATGGAGTAGACATATAGAGCTTTCCAAATATACCTATAGCATGTCGTTTTGAGTTCTGTGCTAGGAGATAAAAATGTTCAAAGATAGGCTAAAAATACTGGAAATTTATGGACAGAACATGTTGTTGCGAAAAATGGGAATTTTATATGAACTCTGGGCAAGAACCAATAATGTTTCCTAAAAGTAGACATCCTAAGGATTCCGAGAAATTTTACGGATCCTCGTTTCGAGTTCTGTAGAATTAGTTATGATTTTTCAAAGTTAGGTGAAAAATCAGCATTTATTGAGTAAATAAGTGTTTTTACGAAAATAAGGTGAAATTAATTGGAAATAATTAATCCAGGGTAAAATGGTCAGATATAGCCAAACTATCTCTTGAAATAATATTTTTGAATTAATAGAGACGATATTACCCTTATAGGATATCCGGGATCTTTGTTTGATCATCCAAACGTCACCGTAGTCGACAACGAAGGTACGTTCGCATCTTGTAACACTAACTCGATATTTACCGTATACCTATATGTGATAGACGACTATACAAGTGAATTGTATAGATAACTTTACATGCGATGTGTACCGTTAACATAGATAACTTTACATGCGATGTGTGTCTTGTTAGCATATATAACTTTACATGAGATGTGTCTTGTTGTTATATTAATCTTGCATCTGCTATGTACTTATGTGTGGATTAATCTTTGTGATTGTCTTCCATATGCTGTCTATATAAATATGAGGTTAACCGTTACCGAGGTCCGATGTGCATTTGGACCTCGGCATTTAAAATAGCTTCGTGGTCGGGAGGACCGAGTAGAAGATAAGGGCAAAAGACGCTTAGAGTCCCAGTGGAGAATTTCTTTTGTTGCCACGGCATGGGTGTTGCCGGGAGACACTTCGTTGTTATTTACTTTAAAAACTCTCGGTTATTGTACCGCTTTTGTAATCAGCCAGACTTACGGCATTTTGAATCTAATTATCAGTTACTCAATCGCTCCAATGCTCTACTCTGATGAAAAAAAAAATTTATACTACTTTTGAAAATGGGATGTTACAGGAATATATGTTGGGTATGAATCTCCTTCAATCATACAATATTTAGAACCATCTACGAGAGATTTATTTACGGCACGATTTGCCGATTGTCATTTTGATGAATCAATTTTCCCAACATTAGGGGGAGAAAATAAGCAGTTGGGTAAAGAAATTAGCTGGAGTGAATTGTCATTGGCTCATTTTGATCCTCGTACAAAACAATGTGAACTAGAAGTTCAAAAGATAATTCATTTGCAGAATTTAGCTAATCGAATGCCAGAAGCATTTACAGACCCAAAGAAAGTGACAAAGTCACATGTTCCAGCTGCTAATGCTCCTATTCGAATTGATGTCCCTAAAGGACAACATATTATAAATGAATCTAAAGCACGTCTGAAGCGCGGCAGACCCATCGGTTCCAAAGATAAAAATCCTCGAATGAGAAAAGGAGCTAAGTATATAGATGGTCAAGTCGAGGATAATCAAGAGAAGTTAGTAACTCTAGAAGAGCCATCTCCTGAAGAGTTACTATCCCTAGTAGAGATATCTCCAGAAGAGAATGTTGTAGTCCCAGAAGAGACCCAAGTACCTGAACTATATGAAAATAATGAAATCTCAATAAACTATGTTATGAATGGTATCCGATGGGATTGAAATGAAGTCAATGTCGACGACATCTTTGCTTATCATATAGCATATGATGTAATGAATGATAATGATGATCAAGAGCCAAAATCCATTAGCGAGTGCCAACATCAAAAGGATTGGTCTTTATGGAAAGATGCCATTAATGCAGAATTGAAATCACTAGAAAAACGAAAAGTATTTGGACCAGTAGTCCATACACCTGAAGATGTAAAGCCAGTTGGATACAAATAGGTCTTTGTAAGAAAAAGAAATGAAAAGGGTGAAATTACAGGATATAAGGCACGTCTTGTAGCCCAAGGTTTTCACAAAGACACAAAGAAGGTCCTAGAGAGATTTTATATGGATAAGTCACATCCATTATGTACCCCAATGATTGTAAGGTCCTTGCAAGTGGATAAAGATCCATTTCGACCTCGGGTAATTAATGATGAAGGTGAAGAAGAACTACTTGGTCCAGAAGTACCATACCTAAGTGCTATTGGAGCATTAATGTATCTTGCTAATCACACACGACCTGATATATCATTTGCTGTTAATTTATTAGCAAGATATAGTTCTTCACCAACACTAAGGCATTGGAATGGAATAAAACACATTCTTCGTTACCTCAGAGGCACTATGGACATAAGGTTATATTACTCAAATGTATCTAAGCATGAACTGGTTGGTTATGCAGATGCTGAATTTTTGTCTGATCCTCACAATGGTAAATCACAAACAGGTTATCTATTTACATATGGAGGTGCAACTATTTCATGGCGATCTATGAAACAAACTATATCAGCCACATCATCTAACCATGCAGAAATTCTAGCAATGCATGAAGCAAGTCGAGAATGTGTATGGTTGAGGTCAGTAATACATCACATACAAACAACTTGTCATTTATCTTCAGGTAAATTGGTCCCAACAATTCTATATGAAGATAATACTGCGTGTATTGCCCAACTTAAAGAAGGTTATATCAAAGGTGATAGAACGAAGCATATTTCACCAAAATTCTTCTTCACTCGTGACCTTCTAAAGGATGATGAAATAAATATCGAGCAAATCAGTTCAAGTGAAAATCTAGCAGATTTATTCACCAAATCACTTCCAACTACAACCTTTGAAAAGCTTGTCAATGGAATCGGCCTTCGAAGACTTAAAGATCTCAACTGATGTTGTCAAAAGGGGGAAGTCAATACACGCTATACTCTTTTTCCCTTATCCAGGTTTTGTCCCACTAGGTTTTCCTGGAAAGGTTTTTAATGAGGCAGTATTAGAAAGTGTATTAGTGGATGATGTACTCTTTTCTTTGGCTAGGTTTTTATCCCACTGGGTTTTTCCTAGTTAAAGTTTTTAATGAGGCACATTCATAATGGACATCCAAGGGGGAGTGTTATGAATATATTATGTGGATGACCCATTATGGGCATTAAGGTTCCCACTACTGTTATGGTCGGGAGTGGGTAGTCACCCACTACATTCATGGTGGTGAGTGGGTAGAAGCTACACAAAACTTCCCTGCTCTCCAACCATTATAAATAGTCCCCTACCCCCTCACAAATGTACACCGAAGAAACTAAATGAGAATTTCTCTCTTTTGAATCTCTCTTCCTTTTGTTTTGTATCTTTTACTTCTTTTATATCCTTATATTTATAACGGAAAGGAATTATTATTAAATATATAAAGGCCCAAAGTAATTAAGAAAAAGTTAAACATAATTTTTAAAAGCTGATTCCTAGAATCAAGGCTTATTTCTTGGGCCAAATTTTAATTATGAAATATTTGCTATTAAAGCCTATGAAGCAAGTTTGGAAATTTTAAATTCAAAAAAATAAAAGAGAAGTACCGGATTGAAAGGGAGAGAATAGTATATAGGGATTTGATTCTAAATAAATTAACAAAGATAATTCCTTATTGATAAAAAAAAAATAAGTAATTATTTTTCCTTCAATAATAATTACATATATTTTTTTTATCAATAACTACATTTGAATTTTCTGTTTTTTCATGTTTTAATCTTCAAAATTTATTTCGTAAAACAACAAGCAGATATATGAGATGTAGTTAGAGAAAATATAGGGATTCAAATTCCAAATAAATTAACTAAGATAATTCCTTATTTATTTGTCTTCTTATATAAGTAAACTTTTATTTTGAATGACTGACAAATTGTATTACCCTTAATTTTAATTTGGCTATATATATATATATATATATAGAGAGAGAGAGAGAGAGACTAAAATAAAATAAAAATAAAAAATAAAAAGCAAGGTGGTTATCAAAGAAACATAATGGGGAAGGTAGTTACACACTATTTTACCCATCTTATTTTTTCCTCAATAATAACTAAATATTTTTTTTATCAATAACTGCGTTTGAATTTACTATTTTTTTCATGTTTTTTTATTTAGTGAAACAACGAGCGAGATATATGAGATTTAGTTAGAGAAAAATAAGGAAAGGAATTATTATTAAATATATAAAGGCCCAAAGTAATTAAGAAAAAGTTAAACATAATTTTTAAAAGCTGATTCCTAGAATCAAGGCTTATTTCTTGGGCCAAATTTTAATTATGAAATATTTGCTACTAAAGCTTATGGAGCAAGTTTGGAAATTTTAAATTCAAAAAAATAAAAGAGAAGTACTGGTTTGAAAGGGAGAGAATAGTATATAGGGACTCAGATTCTAAATAAATTAACTAAGATAATTCCTTATTTATTTATCTTCTTATATAAGTAAATTGTTTATTTTGAAGGATCGAAAGATTGTATTACCCTTAATTTTAATTTGGCTATATATATATATATATATATAGAGAGAGAGAGAGAGAGAGAGAGAGAGAGATTTCTTTGGAAGTTGACCTCTTCATGTTGTTTATTTCATTAAAAATAATTACAAGTATCATAGATTCAAAAATTATAATTGAAACATGTGGATACGGACTTAAAATTAAAGATAAATTAAAGATTAGCAAATAAAAAACTTCGAGAATCGGCTTGAAATGTAAAATTTCATCCTTAAAAAATTTAAGGAAGTCGACATGGATAGTATTTACAATAAAATTTGTAATCATTATATATGAACTTATATTTGCATATTCCATTATATCGAAAAAATTTATATTTTGAAGTTTTCTAGAAAATTAATGAATTAATGAGTTTTTTCAGTCTTTACAAGAATTTATAAAATTTTCAACATGATAATATGGTGATAAATACAATTAGTTTTGCTATCATATAAAACAATTGCAAATACAATTGATACATTTTTAAATAACACTACAGCAAAGCAATATAAATTATCATTTTACTAGACTTGTACCCGTACATCGCACGGGGTTTGTGCTAGTTACATTATAAAAGAAAGAAAGAATAATATATTGATCATTTTATTTAAAAACAAGAAATATCATAATAAAAAATGTAAAAACATTATATGCATTGTAAAAACATTATATGCATTTTCTAAAAGAAGTTTTTTTTTCTTTTTTTATGCCGAGATTAGATAAGAAACTGATGAATTGAGTGCACATAATTTCCATGAGCCATTGTCTTTCACTTTAAACCAAATAAATGACACTAACTACTTTTGAAGCTAGACTTAAACTAAGTTTTTTATTTTTGGGTGGGTCCAATTTGATATTTAAGTTGTCCAAGTTAGGACTATGTGCTCCCTATATCTTATTAGTTTTTTTTTTTTTTGAAACTTTAACACCATAGGTGAAAGAAGGAGCTTAATCACCAAGAGGGGGGTGAATTGGGGATTTTAAAAAATTTCTCTCGAAAGTGCTCTGTTTGTAGAATGCAAAACAGAGATGAACAGAGTAAGGGTAAGAGAGATTGAACACGATAGATTTATACTGGTTCGGTCCAAATCCTTGACCTACGTCCAGTCCCCAGACTCTCCAAGTTTTTCAACTAACTCAAATGATTACACACTCTGTATCTCACGGAGTAATTCTCTCTCTAGAACTTACTCCCCCTTACAAGTTGTAATCAAATATCCTAATCCCAAAGTCCCAATACTTTGAGATTCTTACAAGAGAATAATCAATAAAGAACTCTCTAAAAGAGTAGATTTATAATCACTGAAGATTGATATATTCAAAGATATTAACTCTTAGAGTAGAAACAATAAATGCTTTTAATCGCTAATTGAATACGCAGAGTTTCGGTCGGTGGAGACTTGAATGCTTCTGGCTTTTATAGACGCTTGCATTTAATGACCGTTGAGGAGAGATTAATGAGCCGTTAAGAATATCAAATATATCCGTTGAGTTTGAACGTTGCTGAGCTCTTCGTATCGTCCGATGTTGCCGTTATTCTCCGTTGACATTCTTCATTCGATTTATCCATTGAGACTCAGTAAGAATGTTGTCTAGGAAATAGCCGAAATGCTTTTTGTTTGTTCAGAGTTCTATTTCTTCATTTAGCTTTGATATCTGGGACAACATTTAATGCTTCTGACAGGAATTCGCTTTTCGTAATTCCAAGTTTAAAAACATGTTTAAATATATCTGAAATACACTAGCAAACTGATTAAACTTGGTTAGGAACAATAATATTTAATTACATGAAACACCCATCATTTAATCAAATGATATCAGATTGCGCAGGCAGAGAATCAAAAATTGACAAGCATGACTCGAGTCATGCCTAGAGTCATAATCTCAAAGTCCATTTAGATGACTCGAGTGATAACTGGAGTCATTCTGAAGCAACTACGAACAGAAGGTATTTCGATGATGTGACTAGAGTCATGCCTAGAGTCATGTAAGCGATGACTTGAGTCATCGCTGAGAATTTTTAAACAGAAAGATTTGCGCTGGGATAACTTGAGTCATGACTGGAGTCAATCAAGTTATGACTTGAGTTATGACTTGAGTCATCACTGAGAAATTTTAAACAGAAAGATTTGCGCTGAGATGACTTGAGTCATGACTGGAGTCATGTCTGATAAATTTCAAACAGAATCAATTTGCGCTGAGATGACTTGAGTTATGACTTGAGTCAATATCAGACATAGGCGAAAAACAATATGCTGACTCGAGTTATGTCAGGGATGACTCGAGTCATTTTATCGGGAAATTATTTTGCAAAGTCTGAGATACATGGATGACTCGAGTTGATTAATGATGACTCGAGTCATAAGCAATATTTTCAATTGTTTTCGAAGCTCAGTGACTTGAGTCAAAATGCAAAATTTTAAGTAATTGCAAAGCAAAGTCTAGATGAAATCTTTTTGGCTTGAATCAATCTTACAATTGTCAGTCATCATCAAAACACATAGAGAACTAACAATAGGTTGATTATCTTCTCAACATACTTTCGTTAATCATGTCACATAAATTTTGTTCTTATATGCAAATTCAAATCGATAACATTATCATATATATACTATCATCACAATTGTAAGAAAATACTTCTCGTACAACAGACGAGAAGTATTTTCTTTAATTAACAAATAATGAGAGAGTGACAAGTAATCTTTAATCTACCATCATACAATGCTTTAACTTCTAATGATTTGTACTCCTATTCTAATGGGAATCTTTTTGTAATTAGTTGTTCCTTCTTTCAATTTTATATCTTATCTCACGGTACACTCCACACCATATTGGCATGACAAGTGGATATGAAGACATCAAATTCTTGTGTATCTCCCCAATAATAGCTCATGCGATAAAGTTTGTTTGAATGTGTCATGGCATGGCAAGAGTATCATATAAACGTGTCAGCGTCTATATAATAATTAAAAGATATAATGATGATATATATGAATGTAGATGAGAGTTAGAGTTTTTTTTATAAAAAATAAACAATTATGATTTGGCGGTTGTAATTTTACTGAAACATATAATTCAAATTACTTTTAAAATAAAATGTGGGAGATTTTGAAGTAGAGAATGTAAGAAGTTTAATTAAGGGCATTTTAGTATTTGGAAATTTATATTTTAATAATTGATCCTTCTAAATAATTACAACTTTTACGATCCTTCCAATAAATAGTATTCTCTCTAGGTCCTTCTTTCTAATTTTCTTTTTTCCAAAATATAAAAAATCACCCACGGAATTCCATGGGTAATTATTTTTTATTTATTTTTTAAAAAATCGTTAAATTACCCACGGCATTCCGTGGGTAATTATTTTTTATTTTTAAAAAACAAAAATTGTTAAATTACCCACGGAATTCCGTGGGTAATGTAGACCGTCAAATTACCCACGAAATTCCGTGGGTAACTTTTTGTTTTTTTAAAAAAAATATTTTTAAAAATTTTTTCCCACGGATTTCCGTCGGAAATTAGCGACGGAATTTTTTCCGTCTCAAATTCCGTGGCTAATTTGATGTTTTTTTGTAGTGAACCATGCTTCTTGAGCCCAGCGTTGAGTGACCAGCGTCTTCTTCCCTTCTCGGACTGAAACCTTAATCTAATATATATTCAAAGCCTCCTGACTTTCTTCCATTCACGTTGCTCAGTAAGAAGCCAGGGCCAAGTCTGAACGAGAAAAGAGGAACGAGGAAGTCAAGAGAGAAGTAAAGACGAGAGTATTCAAGCATTAGTTGCTCTGTTCACAAAACAGAGGTGAAAGTGCCGTGTGTCCATACTCATTCCTGATTCTCTGCTTCATTATCAAATAGGCTTCCAGGAGAATGCCTTTAATATTCGTAACAAGTTTGAATTATATCTATTAAGTAAGAGTACTATTTTCTTACTACAACGTGGAGAATCGTATCTCCTGTGATGTTTTTCTTGTGATTAATTGAGGGAAGTGGTTAGCCATTAGACGCAAAATCTTTGGGCTTCCATTTTGAGCTGCTGTGTGAAGCATAGTATTTCCTCCACGTGTGACTTTCTTCACAACGCCTGATGAAGCATTATACTTTGGGAAAACCAAGAGAAACATTATATATAATGCATTAGAGCATAATTTATATGATGATTGGTATTTATAAACTCTTAATTTAAAGTATTAGGATAGCCTCTGAGAGTTTAAAATAATTGTAGAGAAATAATAATAATAATAATATTGTAACGCAATACCAACCATATTGTTAAATAAGCAGTTTAAACATATTTGGGAAGCAGAAAGGTTCCCTCAAATTACATACTAACACTCTTTCCGTTCATTTTTTTTTTTTTTTTTCATTTGAAAGCTATAATCGGACATAAACTATTCATAAATTCTTTGAAACAGTTTCCTTGAGCGTTAAGCAAGGAGCCTGCCGTGTAATTTATTTTCCAGTGCAATAATGATCTAGTTGTAACCCCTCTCCGGCCAGTGGCCACCGTCCAAAACAAAAATTCAGTCTGTGACAAAAAACACCTTGTTGTATCTTGTTTGCTTTTGCATGAGGAATCTGCTCTTTCCTACTTCTATATCACAGCTTTTGTCCCACCACGAAATTTCTCGAGTATTCCGAAGAAGATGAGAGCCAAATGGCTGATGGAGGCCTCGCTACTTCCTTCCTTCCGGTGTCATTATATGTCGTTGGATAATTTTAATTGACTGTGAAACTCATTTATCTTATCATCCCTCTTTATTTTTAAATTATTAAATTATGTCCAATCAATCTTTTTAATCGGTATGATACTATTTGATTATTTATTTATTTTTCTCAATCCGGCGGCTTTGGGGTTTTCTCTGTCGTATAGGCTTCAATTCAACCTCATTAATGGCGGCAAGAAAAGCATCGCTTGGTGTTTGAAGTCATCTTGCTAAATAAAACCCAGAGAAGATTCAATTCGCAATGAATAGGTAGGTCGTTCTCATGATTCATCTGTACAATTTTATACTCTTAATTTCCAAATAAACTGGACGAGCGATTTGTCCGTTGCCGTGTTTCTTATTGCGTCAAAGTCATCGCCCTCTTGGGAGGGAAACTTCTTCTAGAAGCTGAAGAAAAAGAAAATCAAAAATTTCCAAGTGGAGGTTTTGTGGTTCGTCATTTCCACGCTTGAAAGACCGAGGCAGCACGAAAGGTAGTGTGTCATTTTCTGAATCGCTGTCTCTTTCACTCTCAGATGAAGTTTCCTTCTAAACCAAATCGGCCCCAAAACTCATCCCTGAAGTGGTCTCATGATCCGCGCTCTTTATTTTAATCATATTTCTATATATATTCTGTTTCTTCTGCTACTTGCTAGTACCTTTTATTTCTTTTCTTTTTTTATTGGCATTTTTTTAAGAGAAAAATTCAAATTAGATGAGATTGAGAAAGGAAAAGGAAAAGGAAAGAGAGTGACGAATTGGGAAGCAGTATCGGTGACGGTGTTGTGTTGTGCTCAACTTGGGTACACCAACATAATCGCCGTCGTCGTAGTTGTCATCTTCCATTTCCACTTGCTTAGAATCAGTAGCAAGCGATTCCAATTTCCAATCAAAAGATCAAAGGACTATCAATATTTATATTTATATTAATTTATTAAGCAATTGTCTGAAATTCCAAGTGTTAGTTCATAATTGGGTTTCTTGGATTTCCCAATTCAACACAGATTCATTCAACTTCCCCCCGTTTCGAGTGCTTTGTTTTTGGTTCCTTGATAGCCGATAATATTCTTTAAATGGCGGCCGTCGGTGACGATGATGCCGATGCAGTCCTTAGTGATGTTGAGGACGATGACAATCCCGTGCCAATTACGATCCGTAGTCCGGCTCCGGAAGATGTCTCCGTTGACAGAGTTAAGGAGCTTCTCGTAGAGCTCGATCGTGAGCGCCAAGCTCGCCAGACGGCCGAGAATTCCAAATCCGAGTTGCAATTTTCCTTCAATCGGTTGAAGGCGCTTGCCCATGAGGCTATCAAGAAACGCGATGAGTTCGGGAGGCAGAGAGATGATGCTTTGAGGGAAAAAGAAGAGGCTCTGAATTCGAAGGACAAGCTTTTGACCGAATTAGCTGAGACGAACAGAGTGAGGAAGGAGTTATCAATTCAGAGAGATGAGATTGCCAAGCAATTCGATGAATTGGTGAAGGAGAGAGACGCTCTTCGATCGGACATTGGAAATTCTACCCAGATGTTAGTGAATGGGATGGACAAAATATCTGCGAAGGTGAGTAGTTTCAAAAATTTTGCTGGAAATGGGTTATCCAGATCGCAGAAATACACGGGTTTGGCAGCTGTAGCATATGGAGTAATTATGCGAGCTAATGAAATTGTTGAAGAGCTTGTTAAACAGATTGATTCAACTGCTAAATCTAGGAATAAGACAAGAGAGCAGATGGAGCAGAGGAATTATGAGATTGCCATTGAGGTTTCCCAGCTGGAAGCAACAATTAGTCAATTAAGGGAAGAGGTCATAAAGAAAACTTCTGTTGTTGAGACTTTGGAGAGAACTCTTGCTGAGAAGGATGAAAAAGTAAATGAAGCAGTAGAGTTGAAACAGACTGTCATTGATTACGATGACAAGTTGAGAAAGTTAGAGACAAAGATGGAATCACTGAGGACTTTATTGATTGATCAGTTGAGTTTTGTCTCTAAAATACATAACCAGACTTACAATGTTATTAAGATCATTGATGCAAATCATTCTGAAGTGTCGGAATCTTTGTTTCTTCCTCAAGTAATAGATATTGAAGAACTTATATGTGCATCTTTGGCAGGGATGAAATCTATTTATGAATTTATTAGAATTGTTGCTGAGAATGTGCAGGATGTGTTTGAAAATAAGAATAATGAAATCAAGACTTTGGAAGATACAGTCACTCGATTAATTAGGGAGAAAGATCAAATTGGTTCTTTACTTAGAAGTGCTTTGTCAAAGAGGGTAGCATCTGATCCATCTTCCAGGAAAAATGAGTTGTTCCAAGCTGCAGAAAATGGTTTAAGGGAGGCTGGGATAGACTTCAAATTTAGTAAGCTTCTTGGAGACGGAAGGGACGCTGCTTCAAACAACAAGGAAAATGTAACACAAAAAGAGGAGGATGACATATGCTCTTTGGTAAGTACTTACTGGCATTCTTTTGTTTTATTGTAAATTATTACCCTTAATGTTGTTTTCACTTTGAAGTTTCCTTGGTGAGTTATTTATTAATATACTGCTCACAGGCTGGTGCTTTGGAGAACGTTGTTAAGGCGTCTCAGCTTGAGATTATTGATCTGCAGCATGCTAGAGATGAATTAAGGTACATGACTGAGAAAATTTTGGACATTTCTATTGCGTATCTAATTTGGAATTGGCTGAAAGAAAATCTTATTTTCACTCGCTAGAGATTATGTATAATTTCAGTTTTTAGTTGTGCTGACCTTTTTCTTAAATTTATTTTGGGTTTTACAACTTTGTTCAACTGAATTAAGGACAGAGTTGAGTGTACTTAAGCAGCACGTGGAAGCTCAGGCCAGAGAGCTCAACCATAGAATGAAACGAATAGAAGAACTTGAAGAGAAGGAGAGAGTTGCAAATGAAAACGTATGCTTACATATCTTTTATTTGTCATTACATTGATCTAGTGACCATCTCCCTCACCCCTAACAATGATTAAATTGACCTGTTATTTTTCATTCAATAAAAGAAAATAAAAATAAAAACCCTATCATTTGCATATTTCCAATCAATGTTGAATATGCTGTGGATTGTATGATAGGATTTTACTGTTTATTCTTCTTTGAGACTAAGTATGAACTTGACCTATTTATGATGTAGGTTGAGGGGTTAATGATTGACATTGCTTCTGCTGAAGAAGAAATTAATAGATGGAAAGTAGCAGCAGAGCAAGAAGCTGGAGCAGGCAGAGCTGTTGAACAAGAATTTGCCGCACAGGTATGCCCCCTGTTTTAGCAGTTTTTCTTGATATTCACGCTGGATTTGTTGGGATTAAATAGAATGATTATGTTAATCATAGATGGAAAGAATGGTTCTTTTTCTTAATTTTGTAAATTCCTGTATTCTTAGAATTCAAAGCTTCACTAAATATACAAATGGTTCAATGGAAAGTTCCTGATTTGGTTGAGCAACAATGAAATGTGATATTCAAAATCACAGAACCAGATTACTGGTTGCTAGTGACAAGTTATTTCCGTAGGTTCATACTATCATCGTTGATACTACCTTTTATGCACTCATCATATTCTGATATTTCCTCTTTTAAATTACTGTGATGCGCCTGCTGGACAAGTTTTACCACTGTAACAACGGCAGGTTGATGATATTGTGTATGACAAAATTGGATATTTCATTGCTTCTGCTCACTAGTATTCCTCTTTGAAGATGCAATATTACTAATTTCTGGTTGGAAATCTGCAGCTATCAGAAGTTAAGCAGGAACTTGAGGAGGTGAAGCAATCCCTTTTGGAGTCAGAGAAAAAACTAAAATTCAAAGAAGAGACAACAGCTGCTGCGATGGCAGCAAGGGATGCTGCAGAGAAATCTTTGAGGTTGGCGGACTCGAGGGCATCACGGTTAAGGGAAAGAGTGGAGGAGCTCACACGTCAGCTCGATGAGCTCGAGAGTAGGGAAGACTCGAGGAGCCGAAATAGGCATAGATATGTGTGTTGGCCGTGGCATTGGCTTGGCATGGACTTCGTTGGATCTCATCTGCCGGATACACAACAATTACAGGCTCCTAACGAGATGGAGCTCTCCGAACCTTTTTTATAATTGCATGCTTTACTTCTTCTTCTTTTTGATTTCTTCATTTTTATATGTATGGAAGCTGTAGCTTATAGCGTTAACCTCTTGAACAATCTTACTGGAGCAATGGTGGTATTGGTTGTGGATAGACCACCTCGATATTGTGCAACCAGAGTATCTGCTAATTTTGACTTACCACCATTTGGTTGTCCTTTGTGATACTTACATTGACACATTTGTAATGTCCTTCCAAAATTTAGAAAGATGGTTGTTGGTGCACGGCACAACATCGTCGACGTGGGCATGTCCAAAGGGGCGATGCTTCAACTTGTAAGTCAAATGCTGTGAGCACATTGCATTTTCTTTCACTGAGCAAAATTCCCTCCAGTGGTGATATATGGATGCCCCAGCCCTTAGCTAAACTATGTTCTTAATATCACAGATGGATCTGTCAATCATGGTAGCTGCTCGGAGGTTTGTTCAGGAGAAAAGGTTTGTTTTACCATGATGAAAAGAGTACTTGTTCGTTTTCGTCATTTTGGAGTTGAGATACTCGCATTTACCAGCAGAAGGATGGAATTGATAATCATTACCAGGGGAAAAAAGAGAGAATGGGAATGAGGGTCACTTCGAGGGATTTCACCAGTGATTCATTTTCAAGGCAAATCTTGAAACTTGTATAGCTGTTTGTGGAGGCAATCTTTTATTTTGTTTTAGGAGGTTTGAATTTTCGAAGTTGAAAATATGAAGAACTTGAGCTTTGACTTAGCCTGACTCTATTGTCAGATTTAGTTGTGTATAATAATAATATTTCCTCTTGTACTTAATATATATATATATATATATACTCCTCCGGTCCTAAATATAGGACATAGTTTGTAGTTCAAATTGCACTACAAACTATGTCTTATATTTAATACCGGAAGTAGTATTGATCTAATTTGATTAATAAAAGAAATTAGCTAAGTTAGTTAATATTACACCTCTCTTCCTTAATGAGTTAAATTAGAAAAAGATTAATAAATGTCTAGTATTTATGCCAACAAAAGTTGGTCTAGTTGGTAAGGATTTGATTCATAGCCCACAAGGTCATGAACTCAAATTCTGTCACCGATGTGAAAGCTTTATTGGTAGGCGAGTATCTTGTAAGTGGTCTTTGAGTCCGAAGACATGTCTTGGCCCTAGTAGTCTCCTAAGACCTAACTCACCTAACCTTTTCACAATTTTTTTTTAAAAAAAAAAAAAAAAATCAAGATCAACTCCTAAAATATGTCTCACACTAATGACAGAAAGGAGTACAACTTGAACTTACTTATGAATCGGAAAACTTAAAAGAGCTTCGACTTCCTTTTTTTATTTCATTCAAGCAATGAGGAAAACTCAAGCATAAATTGTAAATTCAAATATTTAATAATCATACTAATTTCATTATGTTCTGGTGTGGAGCCAGATATGTCTAGCCAAGTGGGCTAGTGCTTTGATCTTGGATCGGATGGCCCTGCCAGAGTATCTATGGTCAAGATATCCGGGAGAGCGCGGGATCACTGTACACAATAGGCTCTTCGCCAAGGGGGATGGGGGATGTGTTCAGTGGGAATGTGCACAGTGATGCGAAATGTAAATAGGTCTAAGTTAGAACGTGTGTATCTTTAGGGTTTGACCTTTGTATTTATAGAGTGTACCTTAGGTGGGATATCCAGGATATATCATAATCCATGGCCGTTATATCATATCCGAGATATGATTTCCCATATATTGATATTATAGATAATAGCTAGATTACCCAATATCCTCGAAGTATCCCGTGATTTGGTCTGTTCCTTAATGGGTCATATCATCGTTGGGCCTGATGGGAATCCGTAACAGTTTCCCCCCAGCCTGGTAGTTCAAGTCTTTGAGCTGCCGGGATGTATCCCGCCTTTATACCTGGCTACTCGGCCGAGGTGTCCATCTATTTGTATGGCCCGAGGTCTAGTCTCAAAGGTCCGAGATGATGCAGGGGTGCTAGATGATCTATGGTCATGTCTCCGGGCCCAGGCTCAACGCCGTGGTACTATGGAATCCGAGGTGTTTTCAGCTATGCAGTCGTATCTCGAGATTAGCATCTATCTGCCTTCGCCATCATTGCCCCCTGACACCTGTCTCCTCTGGATTGGCTCGGGAATCCAACCGCCCTGCTTTGCCGTCTGCGGTTTTCGTGCGCATTTAATGCCCCTCGTGCGCTTCGTGCATCACCCCTACGAGTGGGATGAATTGTCATTTTTACCCCTGACTCTTCAACTGTGCTTCGTATTTCCCTCCATTTCTCACACTTCTTCCTTCACTTGGTACTCCGCTTTCATGACTTTCTCTCTGTTTTTTGCTACGACGGTTTTCCTGCACTCAAGCTCTTTCTGCCGCTTTCTCAGCCCTTCTCGTATCCCCTTTACTCAGGTAAATGTTCTTCTATTCTGTTACTCTCTTTGCACCTTTCACGGCCTTTATCTGTTATTTCTTCTTTTACTGCGTCGATTACTGGATTTCTGGTTTGTCACGGTGAGTTCCATTGAGAGTTTCTGGGTTCCTCCTCTTAGATGCATATCCCCATTTTTGTAGGAATGCTGAATGTCTAGTTTCTTTTACTTTCGCGGTTTCGTTCATTTTCGCGACTTCTGCTCCTTATTGCGCCTTTTTCTACCTATTCTAGGTTCCATCCTTTGGCCTTGATAGATAGATTTTTTCCTTCATCTTCTTCGAAACAAGAACTAACTCCAGAAGAGGAAGAGTTTCCCTAGGGCCTGTTACTGGGTATTGGGTTCCCCTTTGCCTGAGGGAGAAAGGTCTAGCGCATTACTCCATGGTGGTTCGAGTACGGGAAGTGCTGGAGGGTCCCGTTCTGCGTCTGCTAGGAACCCAATCGTTCGTCCCGTTCAAGGATCGAGCCTCGTAGGCCGAGATGTACCCGAAGTCATCCCGGTCGAACCCCTGAATTATTACGAGCCCCCTCCGCGCGTGAGGACGGAATCTATGCCCGAGGGATACCTCGGCCCCTGCTGGGATTGTCTCGCTTCCAGTTCATATTATATCGCGAGCGGCCAGGATTCCCTAGCGGATGCTACCCTTGGCTCCTACCGGCATAGATCCTCCTCAGTCCCTAGCTTAGCTACCAGCAATCCAATTCGTCCCGGTCCTGTCAATTTACCTCCTCGGCATAATTTGCATGCTTCAGGTACAATGATGGGATTCTGATTTGAGCTCTATTGTTGTTTTTTAGGTATAGATGGTGTCACCATCATCTTCCGATCGGACGCCCTCTGTCACCGGGGAGTCGACTTCTGGGAGTCTTCCCCCGGCTCTACTTAAAAAATATTCCTAGGTTGCTCATGGCATCTTGTCAACGCACTCCTTGATGTCTCAGGCCAACGTCGAGCGACTCCAATTAGGTGATACTACCCATTGCCTCCTACGCCCGCCCTCTGATGAAGAGCCAATCTGTGCCACCCGTGAAGGAACTGACACATCTTTCTTTTTCTTTTACCGTGATTATATAACCCGGCTCGGTATTCACTTTCCGTTTACGGAGTTCCAAGTATCTGTACTTAATTATCTCCGCCTGGCACCCTCGCAGCTTCATCCCAACGGGTGGGGCTTCCTTCTTGCATTTGAGAAGCTTTGTAAATCCTTTGCAGAGCCCGTTCCTTGTACTGCCACTGTATTCTTTTATTTCTTCTGTCCTTTCACGCAACGTTCTGGCCAGGAATCTTCTGACTTAAGAGGTTTGACCTCCATTCGGGGGATTCCCGGTAGAAAGCTTTTTCATGCTTATTCCGAGTCTTTCAAACATTTTAAAACTGGCTTTTTTAAGGTGGTCGCTAAACCCGAGCAGCAACCCTGGTTCCTTCTCGGGCCCGAATCCAAGGACGTGGAGTGGAAGTTCCCGTTATATTGGACGAATGACCATCACAACAAACATTCCACAAGCTATCAGGTCGATCCTGACGACCTCTCCCCCATCGATGTCGGCCATGTCTCTCGGCTGGTATCGTACGTATCCGCCCATGGGGTGAAAACCGTAGCTGCCGTTCTCTCAGCGGTCCTTGCCGAGCTCCATCAGGCTCCGCGTATATTTTCTGCCGTCGTGAAGAAGCCTTTTTTACTTCTCTGCTTAGTATTATTTTGGCATCTTTTGTTAATACTAACTTGACTCTTTTTGTGTTACGCAGCCCAAGTTATGGAGCCTTTACCTCGCTACTTGACCCACGCGACTGGATCCCAAGGATCGAAGAAGATGTCGGCCCCTGAGCCTCGTAGATCAAGGACGGTGGCGGACGTCTTGGCGAAGGCGTCCAAGAGGACAAAGGAGACCCCGGCGGCTTCACCGAATGCCCCCCTCGTCATGCCTTCTACCTGTTTTGCCCAGATTCCGTCGACATCGTCTCCAGTCGTGGAATCGCATGTGCCTTCCTCTTCGATCTTGCCTCCTCCTCCGCCCCTGCCAAAGCTCCCACGTGGGCTTACCTGGAGCAAAGGGCGGACCGAAGAACTATCAGTTGCTCTCCTTCCGCCTCGGCGATATACCGACAGTGTCCCACTCTCCGTTATTGACGAGACCGAGTTGTAGGACATTCAGAAGGCTACTCTGAAGTATGCCGGGGTAGTGCAGGCTTTCGAGATAGTTAAACGGAACTACGTGAATGCCAGCGCGGCCTTGTGCCGTGTGCAGGAGGAGAGGGATGGTGCTGTCGGGGCCAAGAAGAAGGCCGAGGATGCTCTGCAGGCGGCTAAGGAGGCCAAGAAGAAGGCCGAGGATGCCCTGGCGTCGGTTGAGGCTGAGAAAGGCAAGCTTTCTGAGGAGCTTCTGATGACCCGGGAGGCTCTTGACCAGGCTAATCAAGAGTTGGTCAAGATGCAAGGGACCCATGCGCAAGACATCGACGCCCTTCGGGTGGTTCAATCGCATCGTGGGGACCTGGCGAAGGAGTTGGACGAGACCAGGGCGGCCCTTGTTGATGCCCAAAAGGCTTACGCCGACTGCTTCGATACTGTCCAAGAGACTGCTAAGGATGCTTTTGTCATGGCCCTGGCGCAGATCCGTCATCTGAACCCTGACGTTAATCTTAACCTTGACAGATTTCACCATCTGGCATACGTGCAAGGCGGCAAGCTCGTCCCTCCTCCTGCACTCCCAAGGTTACTTCAGTGTCGTTCCTTGATGGCGGAGATCAAAGTGGTGATGGTGAGGTGCATTCCTCGGCCAACATCCCTGCTGGCGATCCTTCCAATCCATCTGCTCCAGCCACCTAATTTCCTTTTGTTTGTCTTTGTTTTTGGGAGTTGGTGCCCTTTTGGATTTTGTATTAACTGTTGCCGCTTCAGTTCGGTGTTTATATTAAATTGTTTAAATTTAACTTTATCATAATTGAGGCTTTTTTGGTATGCTAACCATGCCTTTGTGAATCCTCCAATCCGTGCTGGGGATTCTTTGACCGGGCCAGGGTCTTTAGTAATGCAGATCTGCGTTTTCTTCCAGACTTGTCATCTCGGAATCTGTGGTAGGGTTTTTTTATTGTAACCGCATTGGGTATTTATTTTTACGCATTACCGAGTTCCAGCTCCCTTGTCCGGGTTCATCGCCAAGATAAGGGCAAAATGTCACATGTTTAAGCCGTGGTGTCCGCAACGCAAAGCTAAACATTTTGTCCTAATCAGAGTCAAAATGAAAATTCATCTTCTTATCAAGGAGCGAGCGTTGACGCGTCAATTTTGCAAAGACCTATACAGGCAACTTTACATTGCTCGTAACCTGGGCATATCGGCAGTAGTGTCATCCATCTAGATGGGTTTTAATTGAGACTGGGTTTAGGGACCTCGGTGTAAAACTTAAGTTATGAATGGAACGCATTTGCAAACTTCCATTGAGGATTTCTTCATTAAAAAGAACACCAAACTCCAAAGAGATGATAATGTCATATGTCAAAAATAACAAATGTAAATGACTTAAATTTAAATACTGAAAGGTAAAAGATAACCAGACTCAGACATGGGGTGTCTGAGGTTTTACGGGTGCCGAGCTGAGGTCTAACTATAGTAGATCCTCAATTTGTCGGCGTTCCAGGTTCTTTTGATGGGCTTCCTTCCTAGGGTTTCTAATGTATATGCTCCATTGTCCAACTTCTCTTTGATCCGATAAGGACCTTCCCAATTTGCTGCTAGCTTGCCATCTCTGGCGTTTTTATTTCTGACATCTGCGCGTCGAAGTACTAGGTTGCCCCTGTTGAAAGAACGGGGTCTGACCTTCCGATTGTATTTTGCCACGATGAGCTACTTGGCCGCTAGCTCCTTGCAATGTGCCATGACTCTAATCTCGTCTATCAGGTCGAGCTCCATCCTTAAGGCGTCGTCATTCGACTCCCCACCATCTTGCAGTGCATTGACCTTCCTCCACGACGGCAGCCCTATTTCAACCGAGATCATCGCCTCACATCCATAAGTCAACCGAAAAGGGGTTTCCTAGGTTGAGGTCTGCACACTGGTTCTATACCCCCACAGAACACTGTAGAGTTGTTCGACCTAGTTGGACTCTGCGTCTTGCATCCGCTTCTTTAAGCCGTCTAGGACGACTTTGTTGGCTCTTCGGCCTGGCCATTTGATTGTGGATGCTCGACCGAGGCGAAGTGTTGTATAACATCAAGGTCCGACATCATATCCTGGAACCCTTTGTCTATAAACTGGGTCTCGTTGTCCGTGACAACTTCAGCTGGAATTCTGAATCGAGAGACAATATTATGACGAAAAAACCTTTGTACCCATGCCGAAGTTATGGTGGTTAAGGGCTCGGCTTCGACCCACATAGTAAAGTAGTCTACTGCCACAATGAGCCACCTAAATTGCCCAGGGGCTGCTTTGAATGGCCCGAGGAGATCCATTCCTCATTTGTAAAAGGGCCAAGGGGCCGAGATACCTTTTAATTATGATGGTGGGGGCCAAATAATCTTGGCATGTTTCTGGCAACTCTCACACCTTTTGACGGCTTCCTTGGCGTCTGTCATCATAGTTGGCCAGTAATATCCGACACGCAAAGTTTTCCTAGCCAGGGCCTTGCCCCCCATGTGGTGGCCGTTAACTCCTTGATGTATTTCGGCCAACACATATTTGGCCTCAGATAAATCCAAACATCTCATCATTGGAGAGTGCAAACCTTTTCGGTATAGCTGGTCATTGGTCATCGTATAGACAGCGACTTCCCGAATCAGTTTCTTTGCTTCGACTAAATCCGTCGGTATAATCACTCTCTCAAGGTAATCCTCAATCGGTCTTCTCCAATCAATGGCCGCCGAGATAGTCATGATACAGCTCGGCTCTGTTAAGTTTTATTGGATCACGGTCCGATGGTTCCCCGGGCCTTTGGTGCTGGCAAGTTTGGAAAGGATGTCGGCTCTAGTATTTTCTTCTCTTGGAATGTGGGTGACAATCACCTCTTCGAAGCCGGAGATCACCTCCTTTGCCTTATTGAGATACTTCGCCAATAAAGGACCTTTTGTCTGATAAGTGCCCTCGATCTGTGCTGCTACGAGCTGCGAGTCGTAAAAACCCTTACTCTCTATGCTCCATGTTCTCCAGCCTACAATAATCCGGCAAGCAAGGCTTCGTATTCGGCCTGGTTATTTGAGGTTGGGAACTTCAGTTGAAGGGAGTGTTCAATGGCAACACCCTCGGGGCTTTCAACTATGATTCCAGCTCCGCTACCCTTTGCATTCGAGGAACCATCAACATAAACCTTCCATATTTTGTCTTGAGCTTCGTCGGTCCTATCCGCCGAGGTGAGTTCCCTCACAAAATCTGCCAAAGCTTGCGATTTGATTGCATGTTGGGCTTCGTAGGTGATGTCGAACTCAGACAACTGGATGGCCCAGCTGGTCATTATTCCTGCCAGGTCCGGTTTGTGTAATATTTTTCGGAGAGGTTGGCTAGTTCGGACTACTATTCAATGTCCCTGGAAGTAAGGCCGGAGCCTTCTTGCCGAGATGAGTAGGGCGAAAGCCACTTTTTCAAGCTTCTGGTATCGTAGTTCCAAGCTCTGTAATGCCTTACTTATGAAATAAACTAGGGCCTGGCCGGCTTTAGTTTCTCTCACCAGGGCCGCACTCACTGTTTCTTCTCCAACTGACAAATATAAGAATAAGGGCTCACCAGGATCAGGCTTTGACAGGACTGGAAGGGTCGCCAGACAGAGTTTGATCTTCTCGAAAGCTGCCTCGCAGTCCGTATCCTCCCTGCGTTTCCTTCTTTAACAATCTGAAGAATGGGAGCGCGTTCTCAGCCGACCTTGGTAAAAACCTGGTGAGTGCCGCCAAGCGGCCAGTCAGCTGCTGGACTTCCTTCTTCGTCCTCGAGGCGTGCATGTCGAGGACGGCCTTGCATTTATCAGGATTGGCTTCGATTCCTCGGTTTGTCAACATAAAACCCAGGAATTTCCCGGCTGGGACTCCGAATGCACATTTGGCTGGGTTCAAACAAATCTGAAACCTTCTCAACTTGTCAAATGTTTGCTCCAAATCCCGGACATGGTCTTCCGGACCTTTAGTCTTCACAATCATATCATCAATATAAACCTCGATGTTTTGTCCGATCTGGTCAACAAACACCCTATTCATCATCCTTGATAGGTGGCCCCGGCGTTTTTCAACTCGAAAGGCATTACATTGTAGCAGTAGTTGGCCTTGTCGGTTATGAATGCCGTCTTCGCCTGGTCATCCGGGTGCATGGGAATTTGATTATAACCAGAGTAGGCGTCCATGAAGGATAGCAATTGAAAACCCGATGAATTGTCGACCAATTGGTCAATATTTGGCATTGGGTAAGAGTCTTTTGGGCAGGCTTTGTTCAAGTTGGTATAATCCGTGCATACCCGCCATTTCCATTTGGCTTTTTCACCATAACCATGTTGGAGAGCCAAGTAGTGTATTGTATTTCTCTGATGAACCCGGCTGCTAATAACTCCTGGACGTGTTGCTCCAAAGCCTTCTGTCTATCGGCTCCAATATTTCTCTTTTTCTGCGCCACAGGTGTGGACCCCGGCCGGACAGCCAGTTTGTGACAGCAGAAGCTAGGGTCAATCCCTGGGATCTAGGATGACGTCCATGCAAATACGTTCTGATTTTGTCTTAGGAATTCAATCAACCTGACTTTCAAATCCAGATCAATTGCTCCTCCAATCTTTGTAGTTTTTGAGGGATTCCCTCCGAGGATTAATTCTTCTAACTCGCCCTCGGGTTCTGGACGCGGGATCTCGGGATCGTCCCTAAGGTCGAGCTCTACCATTCCTACTGGACGTCTATTTTCTCTAGGTTCTGAGGGTCGTTCGCCCCTGCGGATCCGAGGTGGTGACGACGGTCCCCCTTCTCTCTCTCGGACAGTCTCGAAATAACATTGTCGAGACTCCTTCTGATCTCCATTAACGACTACCACCTAGTTTTTGTTGTTAATCATCTTCAACTTCTGATGCTTTGTGGATACTAGCATGTCCCAGTCATGAATGGTCGGTCTGCCCAATATGATATTGTAAGGGGATGGGAAATCGGCTACTATGAATCTTACCCGCTCAGATTTGAATGCCTCTTTAGTTCCCAGAGTTAGCCTTAGGTCGATATATCCTTTGGGAGGTAAATGTTCTCCATTGAATCCTATGTGGGTCGTCTTGCATGGCTTTAGATCTTCTACATCCATCCTCATTATTTTGAATGCATCCCAGCTGATAATATCCGCCGAGCTCCCTGCATCAACAAAAATTATTTTTTCCTAGCATTGCGCCAAAGTTCCCGTGATAACAAAGCCATCTTGATGTCCCGGAACTACGTCCTTCAGCTCTTCATTAGTAAAGACTAATGGTGGAGGCGTTGGTTTGGTGGCGTCGTCTTTGAACTTTGGGACGTCCCTGACGGAGAGGACTTCTCTCAGGTATTTCTTCCGCTGGCTGATGGTATCTCCTCCCCCACCGAAGCCTCCACTAACCACATTGCAGTGGAACTGAGCTTCCGGGAACTCGTCATCCTCCCCGGTCGATTTCCATCACTTCTCACCATTCTTTAGGTCGGTGATAGGGCTTATACTGCGGCCTCCTGGGCTGCGTTTGTTATTCTTATGTCCCTGGGCTTGTATTATGTATTGACGTAATTTACCTTCTCTAATGAACCTTTCAATGGCGTCTCGGAGTTCATAACATTGATCCGTAGTGTGCCCCGGTCCATCATGAAACACACAAAACTTGGACTGGTCAGTTGTGGGTCGTATCCGGGGAGGCCGAGGTCTGTCAGCTCTTTTCATCTCGATATGGGCCACCTCCTTCCAAATCTGAGAGCAAGGGGCGTTCAGGGGGGTGTATCTTTCATATCTTGATTTTGCTTCGGCTCTTCCTCCTTGAGCTCGCCGATCTCGGTTCCGCGTGCATTGAGGGGCTTCTTCCTTTTGTTTACCGAGTTGATCCTTATCCTCGGGGACGTATTCCCCCATTTTTCTGTTACACAAGTATTGGCAATCTCCATTTGTTCTACGTCCAAATACTGCTTCGCTCGGGTATGAAATTCGGTGAGAGTGTGGACTCGGTTCTTAAAATATTCTTTGCCAATCGAGATGAGGGATCCAACCCATCTACGATGCAGTGTATATGGACATCTTCCGGGAGTGAACGTACCTGCAAAGCTACTTCTTTGAACCGGTCTAAATATTTCTGGAGAGTCTCCCCCTTTTTCTGTTTGATTCTACTCAAAGTGAATTGGGACTTCGGCTGCTTCTTACTAGTCGTGAAGTTCAACTCGAATTTACGTTCGAGTTCTTCGAAATTGTGTACTGAGTCGGTGGGCAAGGTATGGAGCCATCTCTAGGCCGGTCCGGTTAACGTTGCTGCGAATATCCGTGGATGACCGGGCCCTTAATTAGTCGAACAAACTAGATTCTTTGGATACGGAGCGGTGGCAATTTCCTTTGAGAAAGGGCCCCGGTTGAGATCGATCAAGTACTTCATTTTATACTCTTCGGGGGAGCCCTGAGGCCGGGCTATTCTTTCTGTATCTCGGTCTTTGGCTTCCGAGATCTTTTCCAAGCGCAACTTTTTCAAAACCGAGGTTGATGGTCGAGCTCGTCTTGAGCCTGTTCCCTGAGAAGTTCGGTTTGCATCTCGCCGCGATGACCTCGGTCTTTCACTGGAAGGTGAACTACTGGTATCTTGTGACGTCCTTTCCTTCCTTCCTCGTGAGTCTTCCTGGCACCTTTTCTCGACCAGCGTCTCAAACTTGTTGAATCGTTCCTCCATTATTTGCTATATTACTCTAAGATCTTCCTGGCGTTGAAGGTTACTGCGCTTTTCATTATTCTCCATTCGCCTCAGCATCGACTCCTGTGTTTTCTGCAGGAGGACGACGTCCGGATTTGGAGCCGAGGTCTCCGTTATTGCTACATCATGTGTTTTAGCGATAACAGGAGGGGAGGATGCCGTGTTAGAAACGTTCCCCTCCGGAATATCTTCCGGTTGTTCTTGAGCTTGATTGTTTTGATTAGCCTCAGCTTGTTGTGGATTCCCAGGTTGAGTGTTCCGACTGCAACTTCTCGTGTTAGCCATCGGTGGTCACGGGGATCGAAACTTACGGTCCCCACGGTCGTCGCCACTATTCTGGTGTGGAACCAGATATGTCTAGCCAAATGGGCTAGTGCTTTGATCTTGGATTGGATGGCCTTGCCGAAGTATCTATGGTCAAGATATCCGGGAGAGCGCGGGATCACTATACACAATAGGCTCTTCGCCAAGGGGGATGGGGGATGTATTCAGTGGGAATGTGCACAGTGATGCGGAATGTAAATAGGTCTAAGTTAGAACGTGTGTACCTTTAGGGTTTGACCTTTGTATTTATAGAGTGTACCTTAGGTGGGATATCCATGATATATCATAATCCATGGCCGTTATATCATATCCGAGATATGATTTCCCATATATTGATATTATAGATAATAGCTAGATTACCCAATATCCTTGGAGTATCCCATGATTGGGTCCGTTCCTTAATGGGTCATATCATCGTTGGGCCTAATGGGAATCCATAACACATTCCCTTGTATAATTTTTTATTTTCTTGCAAATAAATAAATGTCGGATAAAAGATCTATTTTACTAAACTCAGGCTCTCTAACAGAGAGTTGCTCTTGGGTTATGAAAATACTACTGGGTAATCCAAAATCCACCTTTGAATACACCTCAAATGAACTTGAAACGGACTTAAGGGCCCGTTTGTTTAGGATTAAAGAAAAAAGTAATTTTGGTTTATTAAATATAAAGGAGTTGTTGGAATAAAGATGGGGATGTATTGAAAATAATCTACTTCCAGTTTATTTTGATGTAGCTTATCAAAATAAGTTAGAAGTACATTATCTTAAACACATTCCTCATCTTTACCTTAAGCTTCTCCCTTGGTGTGTTTGGTTTGAGAAGAGTGGATGGAAAGGGATGAATCCTTATAAAGGATATTAACTAAATTGCCATTAATGAAAGGAATATTTCTTTTTGGTGAGATTGTATTTTAAGAATATTGAAAAAAAATTATAGGCCATTTAGTAAAGATGAAAAAAAAAAAATCATCTTTTCTCTCCCTCCCGTCAAACCAAACAAGCTCTTATATTTTATCAACCAGAATCACTTTCCTTTAAAAAATTTAAACATGGACCTAAATCTAAAATTGATGATAAAATCTCTTCTTGTGACCCAGAATGAAAAAACACCATTCATTAGACCAGCCTTTTAACTCGGCCACCAGACACCAGCCCGCTCAAAATCAAATTCAAACCAACGCTCCCATACGTCGAAATCCAGTCGGAGAGGTCAATCTCATTGTGGTAAATGCCTTGTGGAAGACAAATAAAGAAGAAGCTCAAGGCAGGCTCTAATTGGTTGCCATCATTTATTTCTTCATTCCCCAAAAATGGGCACACAGAGATGTCAGATGTGTGTGTCTAACCATTGAGCTTGACAGTATAAACTTAATGACTTCCTGAACACTGACTTCTAACAATTCACGGTTACGTTTCATTCATGCTGCTAGTATTTTGACAGTATAGAATCGAGTTCAAACTCTGCCGGCACAAATCAGATATGGAAGACCTCAAACCTGCGTATTTTAATAACCACGGTGAATTTACATCAGTGAATGAGTTTTGCAACCTCACTGAGCAGATGGCAGAAGGTAAAAAATATTGTGTAATTACCTCCTATCCTATGGCTAAGTATAAAAACTATAAATTCATCAGCAGAAAATATATTTAAATAATAAGGACGGCTCAGTGCACAAGGGGTCCACCAGGCACCAGCTGAAGTCTAGAGAGGGTCAAATGTACGCAGCCGTACCTGTAAGTGAAGAGGTTGTTTCTAGGATTTAAACCAAATAATATATTTAAAAGATTTACCAAAATAAGAACCGGTGCCTCAAGTAACATAGCATCTTAGCATTAGCAATTCATATTAGTAAATAACTTTAAAAAAGATAAAGTCAATATATCAATTAATACCAAAGCATAATGTGCAAAGAAATTCAGCTATGTTAGATGAAAGAGAAATTCAATATACTAGGAGATTGGCATTTTATTTTATGTTAATAATAAACACAACACTCCTAAACGCATGGCATTTTGATCTTATCTTAAGTAAAAAACACCAGATCTGTAGCAAGATAGCAGTATAGCACCATGTTTACATGTTACAAGTTCTTGGTTTCAACACATATACATGGAATAAGCATCTGTTTATGCCTTTTAGTTTTTACAATATGGCTTGGCACAAATTCTTCATAATGAGTAATTATTTGATAGTATTATTTTTCATGCATGGATGGGGCCAACTGATAGGATCCAAATATTAGGCATTAATTTATTTATTTAATCGAGTTTGTTTGAATTATATTATTTTAGGAATATCTTATTAAATAAGATATAGTTGTTAGGATTTTTAGTTAGTCTATTTAATTATATTTTATTATTATCTTTAGGAATATCTTATTAGATAAGATATAGTTGTTATGATTATTAGTTATCTAAATCTTAGATTTCGTATTTGAATTTTGAATAGAGTCTACTCTTTGTAAATTATTATAAATAGGCCTAGTGCCTCATCAATAAAGTGTCGAATATTTCAGAGAGTAAATTCATCGGAGTGTTCTCCTGGACTTTAATTAATTAGTGGAATTTCCTAATTATTAAAGATTGGCTAATCCGTGGAAATACGCTTGCGTCTTCTTCACTAAGATTAGAGATCGTTATATCCAACTCCTGCATGGGTCTAACACCAACATGTGAAACAGAAAACTTACCAAGTAACTTGAGATTTGGTAGTTCAGAAACCCTTCAACAACATTATGCAATCTCTAAAGGATACATGCGTCCAAGCATTTTCCCTTTTGTTCTCCTCTGAATCTTGTATCAGATAGAAGTTGGCAGAGGCAAAGAGGACAAAATAGTGTTGAGGGTTGAAGTAAAGTCACTGCTTAAGAGAATGTGCTGAATTTAAGGGACGTGAAACATGCTTGGATAAATGCAGGTTCCAAGGAGACATTATTCTAAACAAACTTATTTCATCCTGCACATATATATACACACAGGTGAATTACATCACAGGACAGTCAAAAGTTTAACAAGTATTCAGGAGATGACGGAATTATGAAAATGCGAGATTAATTATATATAGACTAGGGTAGCATTTAGATTCATTGTGCTACATTATACCTTTTTATCCTTATAAACATCTGTGTAAGAGGGAGAGGTATCTTGTATTAAACGTTTCATTCAAACACTTCTCTAAATTTGTCTTTTCCTCTCAAATTTCACAGAAAGCAATGACATATCATGTAAGTTTGGAACTTAAAACATTATAGGCCAACAAATCTGGATTTTACTTGCCAACAGGAATCACAAACCACAAAAAAGTCAAAAGTGGTAAAGCACCACAATTTTTCCATAATGTCATTCAATTGAATACGTAAAACCTGGGCCAAACAAGGCTAACCAGTACATCTTCCTTTTTCAACGATTATCTGTTGCATAATAAGAAGTCTAGGAACTTAAATATATAGACAGCTATTCATCCATTAGATAATGTCCAAGAAAGTAAGTGCTTTAAAATCTGAAATTTTTTGTTCAAGGATTTACCAGGATAGACTTCACGGTAAAAGGAACTAGACATTGGTCAAACCAAGGTGAAATGTCCATTGAATGAGTATCTCCAAAGTCCAAACTAATTCTCTGCAACACACAACAAATGGTGTATAGTGAGTATCACTAAAATTCAACCTAGTGAAGCAGAGCATATATTAACAAGGATAGGCTGGTATCCCAAGAAGAATATAAACTAGTACCAACATGAAAACAAGTTAAATTACAATTAAATAATATAGCAGGTTAGAGTATGTCATACAGTGCAAAAGCACAAGTGAGCATGGAGTCTGACAACAGCACGGAATTGCACTGTGGGAAGCAGAATGTTTTGGCAAATATTTATTGGTGCCGTTGCATGCAGAAAGAGGATAACTCTGCCATTGTGTTGGACGTATATTATATCAAAACATTGAGCGAGCTTAAGTTTTAATTCCGTCACACAGGGAAATAAGTAATGTAGATCGGAGGTTCACATAATACAAACCACTGCATTCCTCATGTAGCACCACTGGATTTGATGGCATGGATTAGAGTCTCAGAAAGAACTCCATCAAGTGTAAAACCCTTCTCCATCATTTGGTCCCAAACCCCACAAGCAACAGAAAGCTTGTTTTCCCTTAATAAACCTCCAATGATCAACTTGAAAGTTACCTCATCAGGGCAGAGTCCTTTCATCTGCATTTCATTGTATAGATGCACGGCATCTGTTATTTTAGATGATTTACAAAACCCGTTTATGAGGGCATTATATGAGATCACATCAGGACTTATTCCATTCTCCACCATATCACTGAAGACACTACAAGCCATATCAATATTCCCAGTCTTGCATAGGTGATCAACAATTGTCGTATAGAATATACGATCAGGCAGCAGATCCATCCTGGTCATTTGATCGAGAAGTTCCTTGGCAACATCAGAGTTACCTTCTACCAAGAAAGCTTTTATAAGGATTGTGAATGTCACCACATCAGGTTGAATTCCCTTCCCATTCATTTCCTCAAACAACTCGTAAGCCTTTCTGATATGACGAGCCTTACAAAAAGCTCTGATAATAGTATTATACGAAACAATATCACACAGACCTTTCCTTTCCATTGTCTTAACCATCATTAGATAGGCCTTCTCCAGCTTATGAGCTTTACAGAGACCCTTCAGCAATTCATTATAGCTATATACATCTAGTCCCATCCCACTTCTCTCCATCTTCTCCATCAACTTCACTGCCTCATCCAGCATAAGCATATTACAACAGTAATCCAACAATATGTTGTACGTAACCAAATCCGGCTCACACCCATTTCTCCTCATGAAGGATTTGATAGTTAGCGCTTTATCAATCCTACCCATCCTACAGAATCCACTAATCAAAGCATTATAAATAAAATTATTAACTTCAACTCCACCCTTAATAACATTTACTGTGAGTTCATATGCCAAATTAACCTTTCTACCACTATACAACCCAATAACAAACGCCGTGCTAACCTTACAATCCGGGGCTAACCCCTTTTCAATCATGTTATCCCACATTTGTGTGGCTTCATCGAGGCGCTCGGATTTACATAATGCGTGAATAATTATGGTATACGATACAACATCAGGTTCTCTTCCTTTATCAGACATACTAAAAAAGACCTGTAGAGCCATGTCTAACCTATTCTCACGACATAAAAGATTCAAATAAATGTTAAAAGCCCAAATGTCAGGAACACAACCCAGATTATCCATGTCTTGAAGAAGCTTCTCAATGAGGCAAAAGTTCTTAACTTTACACAATCCAGAAATAAACCTCGAGTAAGTGAATGGCGTCAAAGAAAAACCTTGGAGATTCATCTTACAGTAATAATACTCAGCCAAATCGAAGCGCGATTGGCGGACCAAAACACCGATGAAGCGATTGTAATCGAAGCTCAAGACGCGGCATTTTGATTGGGTCATTTCGTTGAACACCTGAATGGCTTTGTCGATGAGTCCTGTTTTAACGTACTTGGAGATTTGAGAGCGGTATATATGGCGGTGAGCGCCAAGACGTTGAAACATATCAGAGTGAACGCATAGCAACGAACAGAGTAACCAAAAACTCTTGTTCTGAATAATAATGAATTGAAATCCAAACACTTTTCTTGACTTCAAGTGCGATACTAAATATTTTCCCTCAGGTTTTTCCTTTTTCGTTTTCTCTCTTCTGAGATGTTTTCCATTCGCCTGGTTGGAGGCTAGAGGGAAGACTGAATAGAAGGGGAAGCAGTGAGTTCAACTTTTTTTTTTTTTTGGTCAAGAGTGAGTTCAACTTCAACCTTGAAGTTCCGCTGTGAAAGTTTTTTTTTTTTTTTGATTCTGGCATTCGCAGTTAATGGACTGAGCTGGGCCCAAATATTGTTTACGTCATAAGCGAAGTAACTGTTGGGTCCGATGGTCTAGCCCAGTTTGAAGTTCAAAATGGTACATCTTTTTCTTGGGACCAAGATAGCTTATAATTAAAATATGAATAACCCTTCGATCAATTTGATTAAATTTTATTCATCCAATTAAATATTTTTATATATTTTTTTGTATTTTTAATAGTATCCTGACATAAATTTTAAATTATAACTATTTGAACTTTTATTATTAAAATAAACACCTGTGTTAAGATTGGAAAAATTATTAGCAGATGGATCTAAGTATTGTTTTTGAAATGTTATTGAATCTCAAATCTTTTTATTTTCTAATCTCAAGTCTTAATAATATTTTTACCAGACGCGTACATTAGACCCATAAAGAATTCAAACTCATTACTCCATACTTAAAAAAGATTTAAGGAAGAAGTTTGGTATCATTGAACTATAAAAAGCCAACTCAACTCTAAATCACATAAACATCGAGTTTATCATAAGTTATATATTAGTATATTAATAGAACAAATACAGCTTCTCACATCTAGAAATTCATCAATCATCATAATCCTCAACTAATTAAAAACAAAAACAAAAATTGACAAGAGAAAAAACTAATTAACAAACATAATTAGTGTTAAGAGAATCCAACCTTTTTATGCATATCATATACCTCTCTCATATAAGAAAAGATTAAGGTGCAATTTTACTAACAATTTTTTTTTTCAAGAGGCATCTAGTACAAATAAGTTTTGCAAAAGACAAAAATATCAGTTTACAATTACGCAAATTCACTAAAACTGTTAAATTTCACCAAACGCAGTTAAGGGTTTTCTTCTCTTATAATTTAAGGGTAACACTTATACATCAAAATAAATATAAGGGGAAAAAACATTAATGTCTAACCTTTCCTCAAAATGAAATTCACTACTTTCTTGTGAATCCAATAATTTGGTCATTAATCAAGAAAAATTGTGAACCCAGAGTAGTAAGAATTATTTCCTCTTACATCTTTTCGATTAAAAATTTATAACTCTACTTATTCATTTTACAACCACAAAAATTAGAAGAAGAAAAAATCATTTACTCACTTTTTAATTTTATTTATTAATTTATTTTAATTTAATTTCACATCCCTTAGATTCTATTATTTTATAAAAGTATCACTAAAACCATCCATTGACATATTATTCTGAATGCTATTACTAGTACATTTTAAATTATCAAATTAATAATATTTACTCAATATTTTGTAGAGTAAAATATATCAATCTCCTCTCTATTTACTCTAAATTATAGAGACCACTCTCTATTTTGAAAACCTTTAAAGACCTTCTCTAAAATCAAAATATATGTGGTATAAACCTCCTTTCTAATTTTGGTATTGAATTTTCATTCATCCAACTATTAATTGATAGTTAAATCATATCATTGACCTATCATTTTGACTAAAATGTCCCTCCATAACATATATAATACTTAATAATCATTTAATCACATATCTTCATCCAAAATTTAAAAATTATTTTAATACATATTTTAAATTTTTCACATAAAAACTACTTTATTTTTTGTAGATTTAGTAAAAATATTAAATAGATCATTAATAAATATTAATATTAAAAGATAAATTAGGGTTTTGGGATAATGAAGGGTAAATTTCTAAATAAGATTTATTCTGATATATTTTTTAATTAAAAAATAAACTTTAAGAATTTTTTAGAATATTCTTTAACGTTGTTCTTGATTTGGATTAAAGTATATATTTTTAAAATAGATATGAGGTCTGTGTAATTAATACAAAATAGAAGAGTGGTTAGAGTATTTTACTCTATTTTATATTAAAGATTGGTGGTATAATTTTAAATCAGTACTTATTTCTAGTGAAAAAGACACATAAAGACCAATAAAAATAGTTAAGGACATAGAGGTGTTTTTAATTTCAATATCCCTACAACATGCGGGTTCCTAATATCCCAAGTTGGCAGCCAATTGCCAACAACCAATACTGAAGTTCTGCCGGCCGTCGTTGCCGATAGGGGTGAGCAAATCATGACTGAAGCTATAATTGCATACTTTTATAATATTTAATACCATTCTAGTCTTATTTATAAGTCCCTTTTGACCAAAAAATTTGGTCATATTTATAAGTCCATTTTGACCAAATAAATGAGATTGTAACAATTTGCCCATATTATTGTACCAATGAAAATAGAGAGAGAATAAAAAGTTGAAAGGTACCCACTCATAAATAAGGGTAAAGTTAAAAATTTATCGCATAATCATTAAGCTACCTACCTCTCCTTGGTATATGTGATTTGGTCAAAAGGAACTTATAAATAGGACCAAAGTGGTATATAACTTTAAATCTCACCTATTAAAACATGATCTAATGGTTAAGATATTAAATGGAGGGTGGGAAGTTAGTTGAGATACTCATTTCTCATCATGCACATCCACTCTTACAAATTTTATAATGATTTCTACTTTCCATTATAAGATGAGATCCGGACAAGATTTATTAGTAATAAAAGTATTAGTAACAATGATACTAAATAATAAATTGGCTTGTTTAAAATTCCTACTTTTACTCATGTGTATTTATTAATATGATCCATTATTATGCCAGCATTTAGTAGCATCTTTGATGGATCAGACCAAAAGGAGGATAGTTTTAATGAATGTATCTATTTTTATGTAAACATTATTACACTCATTTTTCTCAAAACTTGATTAGAAAATATTTATTCTTTTTTAAAATAAATAATGGTGGTATAGATTATCTCTCTATATAAAGTATTTAACACGCACACATGAATATATGTTACTCACCCCTTTGTGTTTTATTAGAGACCGTTAACCAAATCACATGGATAAAAAGTTGATTAGAAAAGGTTAAAAAAAATGTAATTTTTCTCTCAAAAATACCTTCATTTAAATTAAATAAGACGTAGAGAGATTCCGTGAAATTGAAATATATTGATATGAATAATTAAAAAGGGTAAAATAGAAAATCCATAAAAAGAATTAAGGTAAGCTTGAAATGTTTCTTACTAATCTCCTTATCTTTTGGGTAAAGCGCCAGACATTGATGAATCAATCCAACAAAAGATACGGCGTGAAGTAGCGACGTGGGCCTACGAGGTTGCGACGGGGACGATATGCGACCTATATATGAAGAAAACAGCTGTACAGGAAAATGACAAGCAACGGTATAATTTTATGCACACGACAACAGATTTCTTTTTCTTTCTTTTTTTAATATTATTTCACATTTTTCGCAGGAAGTTAACTCTCTTACTACTTAGCAACTTCCGTTCTACTGGTTTGTTCAACAGTCGCATCTGCAACCATGAAGTGTGTCTCCGTGATCTCAATCTGTTTCCTCCTTCTTTTGGGTATTCAGAGGTATGTTAATTGTTACCATCATCATCTTCTTTTGATGTTACATTGCTTAATCAGTAGCTTCAGGGTTTGATAGCTTGTTTCTGGATAATTGGTTTCGAAAATCTGCGTTTTGAGGAACAGTTTGGCCTTTGTTTCGTGAATAAACAAGCTTTGAGCAAGACAACTTTCTGGAATTATGCAGCTGAAAGCATAGCTGGATTGCTGTTTCTGACTAAACCTATCACATATCAGTTGTTTTACATCATGTTTAGCTAGTCTGCGTCAGTTTGGATGTTTGATTTCTTACTCCTGAAAGATAATGTGCTCAAAATTTACGAGAAAGATATTTCACCTTGCGATCCAAAATCTGTTGTTGTTATGGGCCCAAGTTATGTCAAAAGCCAAAAACAAAAGAAAAGGGTTTTGACGGTTAGGGTGAACCGTATTTTTCAAAGCCGATTCTGGTAATAGCTTTTAGAAGCTGATGTTTTGAGCTGATCTGTTTGGTGCCTACATGTCAAAAGAATGTTTGTAGTAGCTACTTTGAAAATGGATGGTGACAGTTTTAGCATTTTGAGCTTTTGGGTATCATCCTATCATCTTTTGGGTATCATCCACGAGTAACAGACGTTTTTCTGTCTCAAGTTGTGAGAAATTAGACTAACAAGTGGCAAATGCTTGAACATAATTTTCTCTTATTCTCCCCTTAAGCATCTGGGTTAGACTTCCCAAGTTCCTTCAATCAAATTTAAAATTGATGGAGAACATATTGTTTTAGAATAGTTGATAATTCATTTCAGCGTGACATCTAAAAATATATCTGTGAACGAGAGAGGCCTATGGCAAGCAAGAGTCCCACCAAGAGGTTGGAATTCCTATGATTCCTTTTGCTGGACAATTTCGGAAGAAGAATTCTTACAGAGTGCAGAAGTCATCTCCAAGCGTCTCAATGCTCATGGATACGAGGTATAAATATTGCAGGCCACTATGTAGGTGAATTTCATTATTTTACCAGTATTCTTGGTTGAATATGGATATGATTTCTTTAATGCAAAAACCTGTAGTATGTTGTGGTGGATTACCTTTGGTATAGAAGGAAAGTTGAGGGTGCTTATACCGATTCTCTTGGATTTGATGTGATTGATGAATGGGGAAGGATGATCCCTGATCCACAAAGATGGCCTTCTTCTAAAGGCGGGAAAGGGTTCAAAGAAGTGGCAGATAAAGTTCATAGCATGGGTTTGAAGTTTGGGATTCATGTTATGAGAGGGATAAGTACTCAAGCAGTCAATGCAAACACCCCTATCATTGATCCAAGGAAGGTATTGCTCCACATTCCTAATTTTCTACTAAGATATGATACATGATAATTTGTTTCTTATTGTCTTTGACGATAATACTAATCAATGGGCCACTTATGTAACATAGTAGTATCTTACCAAAAAAAATCATCATTAGGAGGATATGCATAGCTTTGCATAAGGACTGTTTTTCTTTCTTTATTGATTCTTGTTCCTCGGATAAGAAAATGATTTGATGTTGAACTTGCTCTACTCAGAGTCTCAGATCTTATAAGTGTTTGTTTGTTTGTTTTTGGTTGACCTTTCAATTCATCCTTTCCTTTTCTTTAATACATTCAATTCATCCTTTCCTAATTTGCTAGGGAGTCGCATATACAGAATCCGGTAAAGTGTGGCGTGCAAAAGACATAGCAATCCCAGAAAGGGCTTGTGCATGGATGCCTCATGGTTTCATGAGTGTAAATACGAAGCTCGGGGCTGGAAGAGCCTTTTTGAGGTCCCTCTATGAGCAGTATGCTTCATGGGGTGTTGATTATGGTATTCATTTAACGTTCATATATTCTTCTATATCAGAGTATTTATCATCACATTGACAAAATTTATGATGGATTCAGACATTGCTTCCAGGATGTCATCCTCACCTAGGGTCTGTTTGGTATGAGGGATTTTGAGGGGAGGGAAAAAATTTATGAGTTAGATTTAAAATTGGAGAAAAATTGGGGTTACAGAAATTTAATGAAGAGAAGATGTAAGATAAAAGAGTAAGAAAAATTAATTAAAATCTTTTAACCCTACTTCTCTGATTTTTTTATAAATTCAACTCAACAATTTTTTCCCTCCTCCCACTTTCCCTCCCCTCCCCTCATACCAAACAAGCCCTAAGTGAAGCATTTTTACTGTCTGTTTCATCCACTTATATATGTGCATGTGTGTGTGTGTGTGAGAGAGAGAGAGAGAGATGGTATTTTAAAGTTTCCTCTAACTCTGGGTGAAAGTTCTAATATGATAGGAAAATTTTATCTCAAAACACCGTAAGACTAATGTAGTTTTCCTTCTTCCTTGAGCCACACTTAAAATTCAATGGCTAAAGATTCCTTTTTCTCCTTCAAGCATTCAGAGTTTCAGACATCTAGAAATGACTAACATCTGCAAAGCATAAATTGGTTATTAAATTATGTGTCAATTTAGGCATTGTGGTGGGGAAAAGAAAGATAGAAAGTCATCAAAGAAATCTTAAACAGTACTGCTTGTAACTCTTCCGCAACTTTGATACACATGGATTTTTTCCTTTCAGTGAAACACGACTGCGTGTTTGGCGACGACTTAGATTTGAATGAAATAAGTTATGTTTCAAAGGTATGATGCAGTTTGGCAAGTCCTCTTTCTCTTTTATTCACTCTCACATCATTCTGGATTCTTTTATCTTTACAGCTACTCTTCCAAAAAAAAAAAAACAATCCAAGAAAAGAAGAGAGAAAAATAAATGGTATGTCTGAAGTATTTTGGCAAAGACTTATTTGGTATTACTTACATTTTGATATGCTATGCTCAGATTCTCAGGGCACTTGATCGCCCCATTGTATACTCTCTGTCCCCTGGAACCAGTGTGACACCAGCAATGGCCAAGGACGTCAGTGGACTAGTTAACTTATATCGCATAACAGGAGATGACTGGGATACATGGGGTGATGTCGTGGCTCATTTTGATGTGACTAGGTGAGTAAAAATAATTGAGGTTAACATTGACAACTCAGCCTTCAGAGTACTTAGCAACTATGCTACTACTTATCTGTTTTCAGTTACTTTTGTCTTTATATTTATATAACTTCATTTTATTCTGAATCAGGGATTTTTCTAATGCTGATATGATAGGAGCAAGGGGCTTGAAGGGATATTCATGGCCTGATTTAGATATGCTACCATTGGGATGGCTAACTGATCCAGGTGATTCAGATATGCTACCTTGCTGCTACTTTTTCTGATCCAGATTGAATATACCTTCATACTCTATTGGGTTGGTGGTAACGGATGATTGAACTGAATCTGCTTGCTGCATGAAGCTTCTCTGCTAACCGCAGATGTTTATTATATTAAAGTTTCAAATTTTTGGACATAGCCACTGCACTAGATCTGTTGGAGAAAGCATTCGAAAATTTAGAAAAATGTGCATTCATTCATCTCATATGGTAGAAAACTACTATGAGCTGTTTAAATTTTAAGATTTCCGGCATACGGATCATGAAACTAAATTTCCCCCCTTTTTGTCTTTGTAGGTTCAAATGAAGGTCCACACAGGTATAGTCGCCTTAATATAGGAGAGCAGAAAACTCAGGTATGAATGAAGCATTACTGGCTTGCTCTCCAACTTACACATGTACCTATCATTATGTGTGCACATACATTATTAACATATTCCCTACAGATGACTTTGTGGGCTATGGCAAAGTCTCCTCTCATGTATGGAGGGGATGTGCGGAAGCTTGATCAAACGACATATGATCTCATCACAAATCCTACTCTTCTGGAGATTAATGCTTTTAGCTCAAATAATATGGAGGCATGAGAATCTCTCTCTTTTTGGGTGTCGGGGGATAGGGGGAATAGTGGGTTTGTCTGATTAGTCTCTTGTGAATTTTGCTGCATTTACAGTTTCCACATATCACAAGCCTGATGAATATGAAGATTCAAGGACAGGCTCTTGCTGAGCAAATGAGAGGATCTAAGAGAAATAGGCAAACATCAAATACACATTTAATTGGTCTCACTGGCTGTACTGAGTCAAAGGCAGTTGGTTGGTCAATTGAAAGCCTTAAAGAGGATGTTGAAAGAATCTGTTGGACAAGGAGCTCAGGAAGCAAGCATCAGGCACCTTTCTGTGTGCATAAGAGAGAAATTCGTGTGGCATTGTAAACACATTTCATCTTTATCTGTTTTAATTTTCTAGGTTCCTTTTCCCTTAAAAGATAATGTGTGTCGATGTTGACAACAGAAATTGTTGTATTGGTGTTGATACAGAGAAGAGAGTACAAATCAAGAAGACTATAGAAGAAAACATCATTTAGTTGCAGCCAACACAAAGCAACTTTGTCTTGAAGCTTCTCCAAAAAGAAAGCTTACTTCTAAAGAATTGAAGAGAGGCTCATTTTCTACTTGCAGATGGGATGCAAATCAGGTATTTTGTAGTCCATATTTCATTGACAAGAGAGGCATGGGGCTCTTATATATTTTAGAACCATCGCTATGTCCTGCTGCTTGTTTTTTTTTTTTCCAATTAAGCACAGGTTTTTTTTTTTTTTTAGAATTACTATAAGATCCCAATGAAGGGTTTTAATTATCAGAAAGTCCAATGACTAGTAAGCAGCATAAACATGTTGTCATTTCCTATATTAGAACTTGTCATTGCATGCTCCTGGGTTATTCTCGAACTTTTGGGTAATTAAATCCCTTTCTTGGGACTTTATAGTAATTCCCCCTATTTTGTCTATTTTATTTTAAATCTATTGGAAGCTGACCTTTCCTGTCTTAACAGATGTGGGAATTGAACCCTAATGGGACCCTGGTAAATAGTTATTCCAGCCTGTGTGCGACAGTAGATTCTGCCAAAGGTGAACAATTGAACTTATTTACCTCTTTCTATGATAACTAGAATTGTTTCTGGAAGTTGTTTAGTTATGTCCTTTTGTCTGTTTTTCTAATGCAAGTTGGCCTTCAATGCAGCTAAAACTCATTCTCTTCGCGGGATTCGCTCTTGGATTGCAAAAGGAAGAAGAGGTATGATGCCGCAAACACAAAAATACTTATCCTCATGTTTGATAATTTTCTTCAGTTTCCCCCTTACTCCAAACAATAGGATAGAAAATTACTAATCATGAATCAATAACCATAATCCTATTTGCATGTTCTCATTCAATCTGTCTCCTCTCTCACACCTGAAAACCTGAGTCCGAGTTCCCTCAGCCAATGGCCCAAGGGGGAGGGGAACTAATAGGGGCATGACCTTCCCAAGCTCTTAATTTCTTCCTTGGTATTGTAGATGTGCTATACCTATAAATAGTTGCTACCCAATATTTATGCAAATCTTTTACTCCCTCCAATTCCTAATATAAGAGCTAGTTGGAGGTTGGATTTAGTTTTAATATAAGGTCTTAATCTATATTTTCTCCTGTATTTATCATTTTCCCTAAACTAATTTATCTAACTTATAAACTAATAAATAATCAAATTTTAGATAGGGGTATTTTAGAGAGATCATATCGCATTTTTTTATAATTAACTAGTTAATCTCATTTCCTTAATCTATCCAAATTGGTTAAGTACTCCTCCGGTCCTTAATCTAGGACCTAATTAGGGAGTTGATGTTGGTCCTAAATATAAGATATACTTCACATATTTATCAATTTTTCCCAAATTAACCCTAATAATATTTCCTCAATAATGATCAAGTGGAGAAAGGGGACGAGAATTAAGAAAGATGGTTAAAATGTTTAAGAAAAACATGTAATATTAACTAACTTAATTAACTTCTTTACTCTCTTTTTTGGGTCAGATACTAACTTTTTTAATCTAATCAAATTAGTTAATTAGGTCTTGTATTAAGCACTAAAGTAATATCTCTTATATACACTCTTCAATTTGGTCTCCTTCTCAATGGGCATGTGTGTACTTATTAGGCTGGTTCTAGCAGTTATTATTTTGGATTTTCCATGTTGCTCACTCTCTTTATTACATCTCTATATCTAGGAGAAGTCTATGTTGCTTTCTTCAACCTGAATGAACAGAAGACAGTGATATCTGCAAAGGCATCAGACTTGGCCAAATTAATACCTGGCACCTATAATGCCTGTAAGTGCAGGGAAGTGTGGAGTGGGAAGGCCATCAGCACAAGACATGGGACACTGTCTGCGGAAGTGGAAACGCATGGCTGTGCACTACTTGTCCTTGATTGCCACTAAATTTGGAGCAAAGCTGTACCTTGCACTGTTGTTGTTGAGCCTTGTTTTCTTCATGTTCTATTTCTATTTCATTCTATTAGGATGCTTAGAAACAAAAGAAAAGGACCTCTAATACCAATCATAGATCTACCTGATATCAAATGAAAAAAAAAAATTGGACGACCGGTCTTCTGTATCATTCACACATATTTTGGCGTTGTATGCAAATGCAATGGACCGTTTCTTGTCAGACAAGTTATTCATGTAATCATAGTTGTGTCAGCAGCCTCTTCGTTCCATTTTGTCTTGACCCAACTTTTCATTTTAGTTTGTGGTGGAATATCCAGAAAGCATATGCTTTTCAAAGGTAATTGTGGAGTCCATTTTGTTAGGTTTGAAGTTTGAACAGAACAGAAGGTTCGGTGTTAAATACTTGAAAATTTAATCTCTCACCCAAAAGGAAACTTGTATATTGGAGAAATTTAATTGCACCCAATAGTTTGAACACATATTCTTGATTCTCTTTGCTTCGCGGAAGCTGCCATTTATGTGCTTTATTTGCAACAGAAGGTTCACCACCCTATGTGATACAGTCAACTCATAGTTCAAATGCCTAATAATAGGCACGTGGCAGTACTAAACTACTAATATAGAATGGGATATCAATTTAAAGATTAAACAACATAAAGGGTTAAGGGGCATTTATTCCTTGAAAGTTTTCACGAAGGGGTAATTTTTCTCCCAAAGTTTCTAAAATGGAGCAATTTTGTCCTAAACGTTATCCCTGTTAATTTTGACCGTTAATTGACTAAATATCTTTGAGTTGACAGTGCACATTTCATTCACGTCATTTTTGTTAAGATCGAAATTAGCCCTGAAAGTTTTAAATCAGACTTTGAAAAAAGATGAAGCAGATAACACATGACTTCTAGATTAAATTTTCACTTTAATAAAAATAACGTAGATGACATGTGGACTACCAATTTAACATATTTGATCAACTGACGGTCAAAATTAATTGAGATAATGGTCAATGTAAAATTGCTTCATTCTAGAAACTTTCGGGACAAAATCTCCCCCTCTCCTGGAAAAACTTCGGGGCAAAATTGCCCCTCGGTGAAAACTTTCGGGACAAAAAAGCCTCTTAACCCCAAAATTAATTAAGTTGATTATTAAAAAGGGAAAATCGTAGTGTGGTCCCAAAGAAGAAAAATATTTAAAAAGTCCTAGTATATGATTCACTATTTAAAAACTCTCAAGGGGCCTCAGTGATATAAATTTGAATTGTAAAATTACATGTTTGCCCTCATTGACAAGTCCATCTGTTAATAAATGTGTGTCATATTACAAGTCATAGTGTTATTGTTGACAAGTGTATGTGCTATATTGACAAATCATAGTGTTACCGTTGACAAGTGTATATGTTATATTGACAAGTCGTAGTATTACCGTTGACAAGTTTATATGTCATATTGACAATGGGGGCAAATAGGTTATTTCACAATTCAAATTTATATCACTAAGGTTACTTGAAAGCTTTTAGACAATGAATCATATATTAGAACTTTTTTAATATTTTTTTTATATATTTTCCTTGAGACCATACTGCCGATTTTTCCCACACAAAAAACAAAAGATGTGGTGGTTTTTCTAAAATGTCCATTTAAATAATTTACATCGGAACTACTCTTCTAGTCCTATTTATAAGGCAAAGAGAAAATGTATTTCTTGGTCTTATTTATAAGGTGGGTCACTAAATTTTTTACATGAATGTATAATTTTACTCTTTATTTATTACTGTATAGATTGTTATTTTCTTGAAGAGTGTGTAGTTAAATAAGGATAAAGTTACAAAAATGTTAAATTTCAAGGCAGAATTAATGAAGTTTAGTATGTTTTTGTCTACATGAAGCATGGCATAAGTGTCTTATTAATAGAATTAGAGCATATTAATGGAAACTCGTTGAAATGTGAAATCAGTAACGGTAGTATATGAAAAAGTTATAAATTTGTGCAACAAAATTAATTTAAATTTTACATTTAAGACCAAATCATACTAATAAACTAAATTTTTTGTGCATCAAGAGGTGGAGTAGTTAAATAGTCCTATTATCAATAATCTAAATCGTTTTCAGTAGTATAATTGATATAAAAGCAACACATATATTTTAGGATTAAGGGTTTATTTTGCCACAAAGTTGTCATGGTAAAACAATTTTACTATGGAAGTTTTCAGATCGTAGTAGTTTTTTTTATAACCATTATCTTAGTTAAGTTTGATTGTTGGTTAACCAAATATACCAAGCTGACAGTCCACGTGTCATCCATGTCATTTTTGTTTTAGAATTAGGTGCAAATTTACCCCGGAAGTTTTCACTAAGGAATAATATTACTCTGAAAGTTTCCAAATCATAGTAATTTCACCCGGGCTATTATCTAAGTTAAGTTTACTTGTTAGTTGACCAAATATACTTATTTGACAAGTCCATATGTCATGAGCTTCATTTTTCTCAAAGTTAGATTTAAAAATAAGTGAAAAACCCTTTTGTTTGAAAAAAAAAAAAATGCTTCCCGTATGAAGGGTAAGACAATCAAATGGATGAAAACATATTGTGTGATGAAGAAAAAATCAAAAAGGTACTTGTCTATTTTGGCGTCACTTGGGTATTACAGTAGAGAGTTTTCGATAGCCTTGTTCTCTGCGATCGTCCTTAGTGTGTTATACATCTAGTGATTGAATCTTTTTCTTAATTACTCTCTGGCGAATGTGAGCTCCTCCTCCATATTAACTTCTTCTTCTTGAATGTTGTTCACTCTGTCAGCTCAATATATTTGGTTAACTAACAATCAAACTTAACCTAGATAACTGTTAGGGCGACACTGCTACGATTTGGAAACTTCTGAGACATCATTGTTCCTAATTGAAAACTTCCAGAGAAAATTTGCACCTCAACAAAAACGACGTGGACAACATATTGACTGTTAGCTCAATATATTTATCAACTAACAGTCAAACTTAACTGGAATAATGGCTATGGTAAAATCACTAAGATTCAGAAACTTCCGAGGTGACATTGCGCCCCAAAAAACTTCTATGTCAAAATTGCTCTGACAATTTCTGGAGTAAAATATACCCTTACCCTATATTTTATATATTTGATAAAGGGTAAAAGTGAAAAAATGCACATGTGTTTTACCCTCAGAAGCGCCCAACACCAAATACTTTTTGTGGGTTCAAAAGTACTCATGTGGTTACAATTTGGGAGCAAAAGTCACACCCACCATTAATTCAATAAACGTTCGTCATATCCAACGTGGCTGCCGTCATATCAATGTTGTTCACACCAAAATTCTGCTTTTTTTTATGAAAAGGAAATTCATTAAAGAATGATCAGTAAAATACAGGTGCACAACTAAGAAAATTACATGAGAAGGTTAAAGTTAGAAAAGCAGTGCTGAGTGTGAATAACAGTGGATCTGATCTGAATTAAAATCCCGTCGGGGGAGAAGGTTTCCTCGGTGAATAGCCTTCTATTTCAGACATCCCATAGCTTCCAACAGGTAATGCAAACTCCAATCTTCCAAGAGCTGTCTAGGGAAGGAGAGCTGATGATCATAGGGAGCCAATCTGTGATGTTCATTCGGAAGAAATCAGAGAACATATCCGAAGGAAGAATTTTCTTCCAGACTGCAGTGGCCATAAGACAACCCTTGAAGATATGATCGAGACTTTCTTTGCAGTCTTGGCAAAGGGAACAATCTTGGTCAATAGTCATGCCTCTTCAGAATCGCTCCTCATTAGTCAGAAGTTTCTCTTTCATAAGTAACCAAATGAAGGTTCTAACTCTTTGTGCCATTGGAAGTTTCCATATCTGAGGCCATATAGCACTTCGCGCATTCCATTTGGGGTATTCTAAGGCTTTGTAGGCAGATTTCGTGGTGAATTCCCCTGACTTAGTAAGGGTCCAGAGATACGGTTGGACAAGGGGATCTCTTGGAGGTGTAGGATTCGGCCTAATGTGAGGGAGAGCATCAGGCCACGATTTTAGCAAGTTTCTCCAGAGGTACGACATACGAGCACGACGTGCCCCTTGCCGAAGATCCGAAACTAAGTACTTCTGCATGAGAACACTTACCCAAAGAGAATTGGGCTGAGACTGGATCTTGAAGATGAGTTTCATCATAAAAGCTTTATTTTGAGAATCAAGTTTTAGCAAACCACACCCTCCATGTTGAATTGGTTGGCATAAGTCTTGCCATTTGACTAAACTGACCCCTCGATGGTCATCGGAGTACCCCCAGATGAATTTCTTGATTATCCTTTCAATCTTTACACAACAAGATGAGGGAAGGCATGTACTTTGCATTGTGAAGAGAGGCAAGGAAGTCAAGACTGACTTAGCAAGAGTAATTCGTCCAGCAAGAGATAACTCTTTTCCATCTCGCTAGCTTGGATTGCAATCTTTCGATGATGTATTCATAAGTGGATAAGGTAACTCTTCCATTGAGCAAGGGAACTCGAAGGTACTTCCCTAAGGAATCAGTCTTTTGATACCCCAAGGACTCAGATGCTTCTACAGACTTGTGGCGAGACATTTTTGGAGAAGTAGACCTTAGTCTTGGCTTGGCTGACCAGATGACCTGATGAATGGCAGAATTCGTGCATGACTCCTTGAATCTGTGCGACCTGGGTGGGTGTTGGTTGGCCGAATAGGATGAGATCATCCATGAAGAAAAGATGAGACAAGGATACCCCTTTTTGACCCAGTTTAATAAGCTGCCATTCCCTGGACTTGACTTTTGCTTCAATTAAGTGGGACAATCTTTCCATATATAGAACGAAAATGTAAGGAGAGGGGGGTCTCCCTGTCTAACACCTCTCTGAGGTATAAAGGAGGCTATGGGTTTGTCATTCCATAGTACCTGCATCGAGGGAGAAGAAATGCAATCCATAATCAAACGAACTAAATTACAGGGTAGATGTGCATCATTAAGTGTATCGGTGATAAAGTCTCATCTAAGCCTATCAAAGGCCTTTTGAAGGTCGATCTTGATTGCCATCCAGCCCATTTTTTTCCTTTTTCCCCCTCATTGAGTGGATGACTTCTTGGGCGATGATGATGTTATCGATGATATTCCTTCCCTGAATGAAACTTGTTTGGTACTGGCCTATCAGATGAGGCATAACGGACCTCAAATGATTAGCAATAGTCTTAGAGACTATCTTATACAAAACAGAGCAGAGGCTGATCGGGCAGAATTCACTAATGAACTTGGGGTGATTCAATTTAGGAATCAAGACTAACAGAGTTTGATTAAGGGAAGGGTTGATAGAAGCACCTGACCAAAGGCTGTTGACAAAAGAGAAGACGCTCTGACCAACCGTCGCCCATTGAGATTGATAGAAGAGTGTATGAATTCCATCCTTGCCTGGAGACTTAAGAGGCTTCATTTTGAATAGGGAGATTTTAACTTTTTCAAGGGTAACCGGTCTCTCAAGAGTGGAAATCTGAGAAGGTCAAGCTTAGGAAAAGCCCCCCGGAGAGGGAAGGGGGTGAAAAATTGGTCTTCTAGAAAGTACAAATCCACGAAGAAATGCTGAGCTAAAGAGGAGAGCTCTCGATCGGATGTGATCCAGGTCCCCTCAGGCGACTTAAGTTGGGCAATAGAGTTTCTCTTTTGCTTCATCATTGCTTTCATATGGTAGTATTTGGTGTTCCTGTCCCTCAAGCAAAGCCAATCCGATGAAGATTTTTGGAGCCACAGGATCTCCTCTTGAAAACACACCTCTTCAAGCTCATCACGAAGGGATGCTTCTAGATTAGCGAGAGAGTCAGTAGTGTCGACGGGGAGGCTTTCTAACCTGGATTGAATGCCGTTCAATCTTCTAAAAAGGCGTCTCTTACGCTTGCTGATTCCCCCAAAGGTATTCGTGTTTCATTGTTGAATCTCAGAGGTGAAGGAATTGATACAGGACAGGATGTCGATCTATGCGTTCCAAACGCGTTGCACAATGGACGGGAAATCTGGGTGAGATAACCAAGCCGCCAGAAACTTAAAGTGATGAGATTGTGGTCCTGACACCTATTGAGGCCCATACTGGTGAGAATAGGTCTATGATCTGAAAGTACTTTAGGTAGGTGATTAACTGACGAATTTGGGTACAATTGGAACCAATGAGAGCTACAAAGGGCCCGGTCTAAGCGCATGAGAAGGGTACCCCTATGCCATGTGTAACGAGGACCAAGGAAGCCCATGTCGATGAGCCCATTAGAGTGGAGAAAATTCCTGAAAGCGTTGCACCCTTGGGCTCGACGGATGGAACCTCCTCTTCTTTCATCTTGGCTGAGGATGGCGTTTAAATCACCAGATCAAAGCCACGGTGAGGAGATGGTAGAGGCTAAGAGGGAAAGATCCTGCCAGAGAAAAGTCTTGCCTTGTTTTTGGGGGCTTCCATAGACTGTAGTGAAAAGAAAATTAGAAGTTTGATTCGAACTTGCAACCTCCATATGAACAAATTGGACATGATTTATGAGGATATTGATTGATATCTTGGATGACCAAAGGATCCAAATGCCACCGGAAAACCCAGATGCTTCGACCCTGTGTGAGTGAAGGAAGCCCAGTTTTTTAATGACACGATCGACCTGAATTCCAGAGATTCTAGGCTCTAGTAGAACAAAAAAATTTAGCCTTATAATTAGCCACAAATGATTTAAAAATTGAGGGGAACTTTTTGTTAGAAGCTCCTTGACAATTCCAAGTTATAACTGACATAAAAAAATTAATTGGGTAAAATAAGGATAGGATTAACTCCCTCATCAAGCCTCACGTCCTCTGCTTCTGACAGCTCATTGTGGATTCCTTTTACCAACTCCTTAATAGATTTGACTGAGGGTCCAGCTTGATCTGGATTGGGCTTGGCGCCCAGGTTATGAATGACCACCCCTGAAGATAGTTTGAAGCCTCTACTCTTGGAAAGGGGGTCATTTCCATTAGTGGCTAGGGTGGTTGGGCTGAGCGAGGGGCGAGCCCATCATTGCTGCCCAAATTAGATTGGGTCCGTCGAGGTAGTCTGGGTCCATTATGCTGATGGCTTGGTTGAGATTCTGATCAAGATTCGATGGGGAGTTCCTGACAATATAGGCCTGAGATTGAAAGACACTATCGTGTTTGTTGCTCTGTGGTGCTGATGCTTTTTGCCTACTCCCCTGGTTCGACTTTTTCAGATCTTTTGGTTCCTTCCCTTTCTTACGTCAGGTAAAATTTTCATGATTTGGGTTAAGGTTGTCTCTGACAGATTCATATTGTTTTGGCCTTTCTTGCTCTTCCTCATCCGCCTCTCTGAGAACCTCGTACCACGAGGCGCTGACCACCTGCTTGCTGCTGTTTACAACAGTCGGTTTGTCCCCTTTGACGTTGAAGCGTTGACGCCTTTGCACTTGCATCCATGCCCCAAAGTCTCTATCGCACGCCAAAGTGTCAGGATTGGGCTTAGTCGGAGCTTCAACCTGAGGGTTTCCCGGTGGGGCTTCAATGGTTTCCGACATGGATGCCGGACAGGAATCCGCGAGATGCCCATATCTTCCACAATTGAAGCATATTGATGGAAGGCCCTCATATTCGACAAAAATGAGGTTGTCGTCCACTTGGATCTTCGATATAAGCGGTTTTGTAAGATCTATGATAACTGCAATGCGGGCAAATCTCCCACGATCTCCAGAGTCGGTGTTATAATCCACTTTAATGACTTCGCCGAAGACACTTCCAATAGAGCGAATGATGCTCTTATGATAGTATCGAGCATGGAGTTTAGGCAGTCTAATCCAACCTATAACCTGGTTGATCACGTGATCTTGAGATTTGAAGGATGGAGTCCACGACTGAACTATGAGGTAATGCCCGAAGATCATCCAAGGTCCATTGAGCAAGGCGTTCTGGTAGTCTAGGTCATCCTGGAACTTCACAAGGAATATCGATGAGTTTAATGAGGCTAACAGGCTTCCATAGGTTTTGAAGTTGGGTTCAGAGATGACGGTAGCCTATCCTTCTGCCAAGAAGTTTGACAACTGCAACCAGGCCCATTTTCTTGTTCAAAGTGTCTAAAACGTGAGAGGCAAAGGTTACTGTTGGGATAGTTCCATTAAAACCAATGGAGACGTCCCCCTGAGCTAAGGTGATATCTTCTCCTGCGTCCTCCTTTGACTTGTTGAGGTCAGAGTTAACCAGCTTGTCCTTAAAGGAGGGAATTGTGTTACCAGCAGCGGCAACATCACTCTCAGGTTGAGTGACATGAGCAGTAGGTGGATCTAGAGACATTTGCGTCTCAGGGACCGTTTTCAAGAGTGGTTTGGCTCCATGCAGACATCCGGGGTTGTATCACAGATTATACTTGCAGATGGGAAAGAAGACGAGACATGAGTTTCGTCTGAACTAGGTACATGGGGGAAGTCAGCTTCCATGTTGTCTTCAAGTTTGGCTCTCTTAGCAGTTTGGTCGTCTCCCGGATGAGGAGGGGGGGTCGATTTTAGGGCTACTTTCGAATGGAACAGGGTGCATCATGGCTGAAGCAAAGAAAACTAGAGAGAAGGGGGAGCTTCTCTCTTTAACACATCTCTAAATTTTTTCTATTTTAACTAGAACGATGAGAAAACTTGTAGGTAAACGCGATGGAAGATCAGTACCCTATCCCTATCCATCGACTACATTTACTCCGATCATTGGCCTTGCCCCAAGACAGTATGGCTATCACACTCAGTCTCCTCATACTCCCAATTGTACCCAAAAATCCACTTCGATTGTCCTTCCCAAGCTTCCAAATCCCTCAATCTCTACCAAATCGACACAATACCATGATTTTGATTTTCCCAATCCATTAAATCTCCTTAACCAAAACTTTGATATTCTCAAATCTGCTTCTCTTTCCCTCTCTGCAATCAGTCTTCCTTTCTTAATTCACCCCGAGGCAATGCCCCTTTACCTCACTGTATAGTTGATCTATAATGAGTATCTTTATTCTATGAATTCTTTTGGACAAGGTGCGATTGCTGTTTGGAGGGGAATTTGGGATATTGGAGGGGAGAACATTTAAGCTGATACACCCCATTGTGAAGGGTGCATTCTTCTTCTATACCTTGTGGGCTAGTTACGTGGGGTGGCAATGGCAGCAAGTGAGGACAATCCAAAATGAGATTAATGAGCCGAAGAAGCAAGTGGAACCCAGTCCAGTAACCCTAGATGGGAATCCGATGGAAGCTCCACCGTTACCTGTTGAAGTTCTCTGTTAAATATTTATCCAACGTTCCTTCAAATAGACGTTTGTTGAATTAACATGGGTATGACTTTTGCTCCCAAATTGTAACACATGAGTACTTTTGCATTAAAAAAAGAAACATTTGGTGTTGGACGCTCATGAAAGTAAAGCACATATGCATTTTTACACATTTACCATTTGATAAATTACATCATCTACATTAGGAGACTTGCTTTCTATTTAATGCTGTCAATGTTTAAATTCATATTAGTGAATGCTCGATGCTATCAAATATTGTGCTGGTTACTTTTTTATAAGATACAAATAACCAAATTAGTAAGTTAAAAAGTTAGTTAAAATTAGTTAAAGATAATAAATATGTAAAAAAATGCAATTCTTTTTTCAAAAATACCATTAAAAAAAGGTTGGTGGGAGAGAAAATGAATGGAAAAATTGACCAAAGAAAATGAGTGGGAAAAAGTGAGGAGAGAGACATATAATTATTTGAGGGTAAAAAAAAGAAAAATGCATTAAATATTTAGACAAGTGTGTTTTATATAAAGGAACATGAGACTCATTCAAATAATTGTGTCTTATAAAAAGCAACCCAGGGAGTATTATTTAGTTATGCCCAAAAATATACAAATTTAAGGGTTAATACAATATTTGGTTCATCAAGTTGGCCCTTATTTCTATTTTAGTTTCTCAAGTTTTAAATAACGGGGTTTGGTCCTCACAGTCATTGAGAAAATAATCTACTACCTCGGTGCCTTAATTATAAGGCGCAGTTGATTTTTTTTCGGAGAGATTAAAAAAGCTAAATAAGTTACTTAATCATTTTATATGTTGTGTATATTTAGATTATATATTAGTTTATTAGTCAAACTAATTAATTTAAAGAAAAAATTAAAAATTAAAATACTCTAAAGTAATTTAATTAGTTTCCTTAATATCTCCAAAAAAATCAACTAAGTCTTATAATTGGACCAGGAGGAAGTATGTTTTTATTAAATTATAGAAATAATGTTTTGAAACTTGAAGAACCAAAACTTATGTTTGAAACTTGAAGAATTAAAACCAAAATGATAAAAATTTGAGAGATTGAATATTATATTAACCCTAAATTTAAAATATAATTACATTTATGTTATGAGTCTTCTGTTTAATATATATATATATATATAAAAGATTTTGTATGTGTGTGTACGAGACTTAACTGGTGCAGTTAGCCTAATTAATATGGACTTCATTCCAAAATTCAGTCGTGTGGATAAAAGAATCGACATAAAATATACCAAATGCATTTACGTATTTTTTATATAATAGACATATTAAATAAAGAAAAATCAATTGTTTTCGTATACTTGTACTTTCCCTCAATTTTTAATTTGGTATTTAGAATTTTTTTTTTCTCTTAATTAAATTCTTAAATTTGGTTTGTTACTACATAAAGCTCCTGTAAAATGCTAACAGAACAAAGTTAGTGAAGTTAACAGAGTAAATAGAGCAAAATTAAAATACTTAATTTAAAGAGAAAAACATATAGATGTCAAATGGAAAATTGAGGGAAAATATAAGTACCTTCAAAATGGTTTTCCATATTTAACAAATATAATCCAAAAAAATTTGTATGCCAAATGTATTTTTCATACTCCACTTCATTTCAGTTTTGGTTTTCATTTTCATTATCTAATTCATAAAAATTCCTTCAATACCAAATAGGGCCTAGAAGAACCATACTTCTATATGAGGAGAATATCTAAGGCAATTTGAGACAAAACCCATAAAAAAAAAAAAAGAATTACCAAAACATAAAATCCATTAAATAAAATTAAAAAAAAATAAGCAGTATATTTATTTACGTCATGTTTCATTTTGATTCTCTAACTATATAAATCTTTTAAATCTTTAACATTTTAATATTGTCATTTTTTACATCAATTAGTTTAATAGGAAATACTTAATGTAATTTTTTTAAACACTATTCAGAAAAACTTATAGCTCACTATTGTCATTATTCATTCATTCATTTGATCTTTAATTTTAAAATGTGTTTAAAAATTTAAAATTAATATTAAAAAAATAGATGAACTATACATAGAGCACAACTGTTGCCGGAAAGATAAAAAGAAAATAATAAAAGAAAAGAAAGACAAAAATCAGTAGTAATTATTATTATTAAGTTATATTTTTGGTTAAACCAACTTGAAAAATTACTCATTAATGGTAAAGGAATAAAGTAAAATTGAAAATCCACTTAAGAGATTAAATGTACTCATATTTTTGTCCTAGGAATATCATAAGCCCATTTGGATGGGCTTTTTTTATATATATAAAAAAAGCACTTTCTTATGTGAAAAAAGTGATAGTTTTTTTTTAAAAAAAACAAAAGTCACAAAAAAAGTTGTTAAAATTCAGTTTTTTTTTAAGCTAAAAAAAAAAGTAATAAAAAAACATTTTTTTTTAAAAGCTCATCCAAACCAAACGATATATCATTAGTATAATACTATCATTATTAATACTATCATTATAATGGTTAGGTCACAAAAATAGTAGTATAATGGTGCCAAAAGAACAAAGAGAATGTAAGTAATCAATCATACGAGGTGTCAAAGTTGGCAACTGGCCGACAGCAGCCTGATTGGCATTTGTTTAATCAACAACCGTAACACGTTGATTTTTGTTCTAATTTTTATTTTTTTTTAAAAACGACAGCTTGAACTTGGCCTTTTTGTGGTCAAGCTCGAAGTTGGTCTTACGAGAAATATAAAAATGAAAAATAAAAAGATGTTACCTAATATTTTGCACTCGGCGGGCGAAAATATTCTATAGTAGTATTTAGTATTCAAAAATAATTTTTTGTACATTCAATATTCCAAAATATTTTTTAAAAGCAGCCAGTATTTTATAAAGTAATTTTTTGTGCAAACTTGGCCTTAAAGCATTTTTCTCAGTCACTTATAAAATACTTAAGAGTATTAAATGCACTAAAAATTAGGTTATGTTACAGTGTAAAACGACGAGATGTTTAAACGATGAAGTATGAAATGTTAATATTGGATCAATAAGAACAGCCTCAAGGGCGCTCGAGAATTAAGCACCAATGAGAAGGCTTATAACTGATGATATCTATGAGGGAGATATCAACGAGTAAACTCATATCACCGCTTGTAATACGAGAGGTGGCGATTCGCCCGAGGGTGGGGTGTGCAGACGGTGTGGATTTGAATGATAAATAATGGAATAGAGAATATTTAGAGTGCACCTGGTGGGTAATCTCTTATTTATAGGGATTACCTAGGGTTTTACTCCCATGTAGATGAATCCATTGCTCAGGCATTATGCGCCTCCCACGTTCTGCAAACGCATGCTCCACTACCTGTACGACCCTGTATTACAGTCACGATGGAGTAGTGGTGAACCATTTACCTGGCTAAATTGGTGTTTTGCTGTGAGTCCTCTCATTGGGCCGCATAATTGCTAGGCCCAATATATGAGTCCATAACAGGTTATAATATTGAGTGCTAATAAAAAAATCTACCCAAAACTACTTAGTTTTAAGATAAAGGATGTGAGCAAACCAGAATAGCACAGGAGAGAAACCATAACTGGTTGGTGATATCATCAAATATGATATATGGTTATGCATCTTCAAATGTACATTAAAAAAAGAAAAAAGAAAAAATCTCTATAGATCTTTTTGGGAAAATTGTACCTTAGTCCCGAGTAAAGAAAAATATGACAAAATGGTCCATTAAAATGTCAAATTTGTGGTGAAATCTCATAGGACTTTTTCGCAATATATTCCAAATGTCAAAAGTCATATGTTCATATATGTAAATTATATGAATGTTATAATATGTTACCTGTGAAAAATGTATATTTGTGTGAAATGTATGTTTGAGGGTAAACTTTTTAGTTAAGTGGGCATAAATTGCTTCTATTGTTATGATTAAACTGTTTATATTGTTATTATGATAATTATGCATGGTTTTGAATATCGAAGATAAGTAGAAATTATTGATGTTGAAATTGTGACATTGCACTGCATATTGAGATGTACTGGATTGAGATGAGATGAGTTGTGATGGTAGAAGATTGATTTTATACCACGTGGTATAGCCACCACTGAGAGCGCAATGGATGACTTTAACATTTTCAGGGCCCTTGGTATCATCATTTTCCTTTGGCCGAGATAAGGGTCAGCCCTTGGGACAATGACACATTTTTCTATTTGAAAGAAAGGGAACCCATGGTCCAATCTAAGTTCTGTCTAATGTATGTTTTCAAACTTTAGGGCCTTTTTGGTACATTGTATAATTTGAATATTTTGCTGCATACTAGAATTTGTCTTATGAATAGAGCCTTTTGATATAATGTTTAATGTGGAATAATTTATTTTGGCTGGACCTAAATATGTTTGGATATAAAATGATTATTTAAATGGTAATTATAGAAGGATGGTACACATTTATTTATATAAAGTATACCTCAACACCCTTGTAAGAAGCCTTTGATTGAGCATCCATAAGCAATGAATACCCTCTCAAATCTGTTACTTTTTGAGAATTCACATTCGACAATCGTGTTTGGATCGGTCTTGACTAGCCTATCACATTTCTAAAGAATAGCCATGTATGAATCCTCTACACAACCATGTATTTTCCTTAATGCTCTTTCTTTTTCCCAGTATGGTTGAATATAATTTAGACACACCCCATAATCTTTATACATGTCTCTCATAATCTTATTTGCACTCTTGTGTATATTACACCTCAAACTGTCTATCATGATTGATGATGTCAATTTGGATCTCTTAGAGTAAGCTACAACTAGGTTATCTTGTGCATGATGTATGTGCTCACCTTTTAATGTTCCTATAATTAGGAATTCATTATCTTCTTGTTCTCTCATTGAGTATGCTCCCAAGTACCATGGACAACCATCCACCATGCATTTCACAATAATCTTTTGATTCTTGTTTTTGACATATTTGTATGCAAACTTCTTGGTAATGCTATACTTGTATAATGTTTGCTGAAAGGCATCCACATTAGGAAAAAAGTTGTCCTTCTCCAATTATCAAATCCTTCCACTTTGTGGAGTTCATTTCAGGACTTCCTGTTGGCATCATTTAGAGAATGCATGCCAATGAAAGTGAATCTTCATTACCCATAATTGCTGATAGTTCATCCTAACCTTATGATAAGTTATCAAATCTGCACGAAAATGAGATGTACAATATGTTAGTAGTGATAACTTAACAGCACCTTGTTCACTGGTTAATTTCCATAAGGAAATACAACTTACATATATTGCTCATCCCTTGGATTATCCCTTACTGCCACTGTATTATCATATTCAGTTTCTCCTTCATCTACATATACATGCCCTTTTTCTCTATTGAAATTAATTAAATGTTTGATTGTTTCATCATCCAGTATAGGTCCACAAATTCGTTGTATCAAATGTCAGTGTGAACTTCATAACAAGTCTGCTACTCTCTTTTCACACAATGGGGGATAGTTTTGAACTCGTTATAACTTGTGCCTTCTTTAATGCTTCTTCATCTCACCGTTCTCCCAACATATGTTATATCACCAACTCTACTAAGCAACCTTCCCTCTATATGAAGGAAACTTAGTAGATTATTCCTAGACATGCTAGCCATCACTATTGTCCACCTGCACAATACTTTTGTCATTAACAAGTTTACCACCTATATTAACAACTATCACTTCCCCTATTAACAATACATTCTCACTTCGTACATCAGCACTTCCAAGTTCCAACCACATAACTTTCACCACATCTTGATTAATTCCCACTTTTAGTGAGTAAAAAGAGCACAAAATACCTAAAACTTAGCAAACATTTGAAACCCTTCTCATGCACCATTAAACCACAACTAAAACATTTAAATATGATCTATAGTTGTCAGTAACAAGTTCATCACACATACTAACAACTATCGTTGTACCAATTAACAACACATTTTTCCCTTCGCACACTAGGTGTTATAACCACAAAACTTTCACCATCATCTTCATTCTTTAGCCCCTGCAATGCAGAAACAAAGTATACTAAACTCTACCCAAAACACATTGAAACTACAACCACAACCACATCATATACATTGCATTTAATTATAACTGCTTTGAGAGTTTACAAATATAAAAGGAGGACAATAGAGGTAATCACTTTAATATCCACACACCTAGACCCCAATCAATATTCAAACCAAAAAGATGACAGCTTTTTCATATTTTAAGGCAAAACTCAAAAGCCGTTCAGATGGTCAATAGAAAACATCAATGAAATGAAATAATGAAGATAATAGAGGTGTTGGCATCAATTCCGTACCTTTCTCTTTAAGCTTATGTCATGATCGACACCTCCGTTCTGAGTTTTTTAGGCACCAATTCTGAATTCAGTTTTTTACATAATCCTCCGTTCTCTCCCTCTATTTATTCAATAGGGTTATTTTGGACTTTTGACATTTAGAATATATTTCAAAAAAGTCCCACTGGACTTCACTACAAATTTGACATTTCAAGGGACCATTTTGTCATATTTTCCCCTACTTGAAACTTAGATGCAATTTTCCCATATTTTTTTAATCTTACTCTTCTTTGTTTTCTTTTCCTTTTAAGTTTTCCAAGGATGTTAAGAGGAGCATGTAGACTCTTTGCACCTTTTTCTCATTATAGTAGCCATCGTAATTATTAAGAAAGGTAAATATTATTGTTAGTTCTATAATTTGATCAAATTCTAATTTTAATCTCTATAATTTTAAATTATGATTTTTTGCCCCCTTAAAATTTTGTAAGGACTTGATCTGAGTTTAATAGCTTTAACTAAAAGCTAACATCATTAAATTCAGACTAAGTCCTTATAAATTTCAGAGACTAAAAACTACGAACTAAAATTATAAGAACCAACACTAAAATTTAATCAAATTATAAGAAACAACAATGTTATTGACCTTATTAATAACTACTTTATGTATTATTTCTTAGGGAAAACGACAGAAAATTACCATTTAAACTTCAAAATATTGTTGCCCACGAGAGTAATGGGATTAACAACAAAAATAATGCAATTGACAAATTGTTTTAGTGGGAAATTACCTATTTGAGATTTTAAAGTTTAAGTGGTTTTTTTTTTTTTGGTGATTTTCCCTATATCCTATGTGGTATTTTTTTTTAATAAAAAAAGTATAAAATTGTGAGAGAATTACGATTAGGTCCTTGAAAAAGTTTTCTGTAAAGTCAATTGGAAATAAAACTATACAATATAGACTATTACAAATATAGGAATCGTAACGGTAAACAACACATTTATGTTTTAAATATAATTTTCAGTTTGCAATTGTTTGAATATATATTTTTAAATTATATTTTTGAAAAAAATTATCAGAAATCCAATTGTCATTAAATTGATATTTTGAGACCTATTTCTCACTCTACCTTAGATTATTTATTTGAAAGTTTAAGTTTTATTATTATTATTATTATATCTCTATTTTCTTTATTTTTTTAGTTTAAATTTTCCTAATATTATTATCTATAGTTGAATATCTCAACCTTTTCTTATTACATGTATACACTTTTTCATTTTAAATTTTTTAAAAATTATTCTCGTTTCTCATTTAAATAATTGATGCCAAATTAGTAATATATTAATTTTAGTGACATTCAAATCTATTATTTTATGTTAGAATTAACGAGGTCTCAAAAAATGAATTTAATAATCAAGAATGGGAAAACCCAATAACAAATAAGTGTCGTCTTTTCTTACAGTAAAACTGTAAATGAAAGAAATCACTAAGAGGGGGTGAATTGAAGATTTTAAAAATTCTTTTCGAAACACTCAATTAGTTGATTAAGAACAGGGTAAAACAAAGATAAAGAGAGAGAGAGCTTGACACAAGAAGATTTATACTGGTTCAATCTCAACTCTTGACCTACGTCCAGTCCCCAGACTCTTTAGGATTTTCACTATCACTATAATCATATACACACTCTGTACTCGAAAGTTATCCTCTCATTAGGATACACTCCCCCTTACAAGTTGTAAACTAATAACCCAATCTCAAAGTCCCACAACTCTGAGATTTTTATTATAAATGATAATCAATAAGAAATTTTCTTAAAAGAGCAAATGAATAATCACTAAAGTTCAATGTATCATAAGATACTTTACATATGAGTAGAAAATAGTAAATGCAAGTGACACTTTGATAGATTTTTGTTTTCTGTATTCTGGTTATTGTTGAGAATTGAATGCTTCAGCTTATATATGATGGAAGCATTAAATGACTGTTAGAAACATTAATGTGACCGTTGGAGACATTAATGAAGCTGTTAGGTTGCAACTAGGTCCATTCTCACTCATGCTTTGATTTAACAAATAGAGTAAACATAGTTAGGAATAGTAATGAAAGATGATAAGAAGTATATAGATCATACATGAAGATTTCGCAAATTTGAGTAAGATGATTTCAAAAATAGAGACGCGTTAAACTCGAGTTTGTTCACACAAACTGGAGTTCACAACTCGAGTTTAGCCTTCCAAACTTGAGTCTCATGAACATCTTCTTTGAAAATAGATTTGAAGTTTAAATGAAGATGTTTTTATAAAACTGAAACTTGAGTTTAAAATATTTTACTCAAGTGTCTGACTCGAGTTTAATTACCTAAACTCGAGTTTAGATCTTCTTTCAAAATGAGCATCGCGATAGCATTTGAAAACATTTTAAGATCGCGGAAACTCGAGTCATTAAGTGATAAACTCGAGTTTGAGACCTTTTTGAATTGAAAATAAATTCAAGTCCACAAATGCAAACTAGAGTTTCTAAGAAATACACTCGAGTCATTTTAGGCTCAAAATACCTTGAAAGCTCTCGGTCTGGCTGAAACTCGAGTTTACTTTAAATGAAAACCTTTGAGAACTCTCGGCCAAGGATAAACTCGAGTTTAACAACAACGGGCTCAAGTTTGTTTAAAAATAAGATTTTTTTGAAAAACTCTTAACCAATCTCAAACTCAAGTTTCCATGACCAAACTCGAGTCAAGCTAAGTTCAAATAACTTATCTTACTCCCTATCAGGTGCAAACTCGAGTATGACAACTCTAAGCTCGAGTTTGTCTTTGACAGTAAGTTTCTGGTTAAGTTTGAACAAGTTTCAAACATTTTTCACTTAACCAAAACAAACTTCATTCAAGTTTAAAATTGTCAATTATCATCAAAACACATAGAAAACTAACAGAAACTTATCACCATATGCTTCTTATTTGTCGAGACCTCTTGGTAATTAAGTCTACTCCTTAGGAAGTTATAGTAATTTTCCCTTATTTGATTGACTAATCATTTTACATTAGAAGAGGTGAAAAGTCAATTCTTTTATATGAGAATAGATGAAAAATTAAATACTACTGTTGTAGCATTCAAACTACCACTCTGATCCTATTTATAAATCCATTTTGACCAAATCACATATGCCAAGGAGAAGTAGTTAGTTCAATGATTATGGGGTGAATTTTCAACTTTACCCTCATTTATGATTGGGTACCTTTCAACTTTTTATTCTCTCTCTATTTTCATTAGTATAATTAATATAAGCAAAATTGTCACAATCTTATTTATTTGGTCAAAAAAGACTTATAAATAGAACCAAATTTTTTAGTCAAAAGAGACTTATAAATAGGACAAGAGTGGTAATTTTTAATCAAATTTCTAGACTTTTGTTCATCCGTACTATACTAATATCTATTATACATTTATACTTCTATATTAGCTAAAACAAATCTATAGCAAACTAATTGGTGAGCTTAAGAAATATTGGAAGCCATATAATGCAATTTTTGTAAGGATAGAACCTAGGTCAAGTTAATTGATTTATTATATATGGGTATCCAATAAGCTTTTGCCACATGTATTAATTTTTTTAATTAGCATTTAACCCCCAAATCCTCAGTTTAAACCACTTTTTTTTTTGTTGCCCCTCCGGTATTCAGAGTTTCGCCTTGACTAATCTAGATCTGACCCAGGTCGTGCACCTGGCTATGTGGGTGAGTCTCCCAGCGGGGCTTTTCTACATTCACAAGGCTCGAACTCAATACCTTATTTAAGCGATACAAACCGCTTACCATTTGTGCCAACCCCGTTGGTATAACCATATGAATTTATTCATGAAAAGAAGCATATGGGCAGTGGTGGACCTAGAAAATTACAGAAGGGGGGCACAATTGGCGAGGGGATTCGGGGGCAGCGCCCCCATTTTTTTTTTAAAGAAAGTTTTAAATGCATTAAAAAACAAAAAGAATATAAACAAGAAAAAAAAATACAAAAATATATTTATGAAATCAAGTGAATATTGATGATGTAATAAGACAGGAAATTATTTTACAAACTTGTCATTTAGAAAAGCAAGGCTAAATACGGCTAGAAATGCAGTTACATAAATTACAATGAAGGGTGAACACTCAATAAGTTCAAGTACATATATTTAATAAAAAAAAGTATATTACAATAAAAATAATTATAATGTCATCTTTCTAGGCTTTATGTTTTAGAATTCTATCATAATTGTCTTATTATCAATGCTATTAAATACATATTTTTCAATATAAGACACTAAACAATCATTCAACTATTCATCCTCCATCCGATTACGAAGTACAATTTTGATGTATTAAGGGTGAGCACTTAATTTATGGGTGGACAATCATTCAAACATGTATTAATTCAAGGAAAGTAGACAAATAATGCTAATACTAATGCTAATGGATTTTTATTTTTTTATTTTTTTAAAAAAGTCCTAAATTTTTGGGAACGTAGGTCCGCCTCTGCATATGGGTGTGTGTGCTTATTCTTGCGACTAGTTGAAGTAGGGAATAAACCCAATAGAACCAAAATTTCATCTTGAGCAATGAAATTGCAGAAATCATCAAAAGAAAGGAGGAAGAGACGGAGAAATAGAAAGAGGAAACTCAAGTTGGTTTGGAGAGAACTGCGGAGTTGAAAAAAGCAAAGATAAGAAAGACGAGAGTGTCCCTATCCCTCTTGCAGCCTCTCAGCAGGGGCGGAGCTTGGGACAAAAATTTGAGGGGGCCAAATGTATACTCATTAACTAATTAAATAATTTTATGATTATATAAGATTTTTAAAATATTCAGACTTATAATAAAAGTTGGGAAAAGAAAAAATAGGGAGAAGATAAAATTAAAGGAATAGTATTATATTATTACTCCTTGTATTTGGATGGACCAGAGAAAACATGGAGAAAAGAAACTCTATAAATTAAAAGCCGTATGTAAAGAAACTTTCTACCTTCTGTGTTATAATTATGATAATGCACCGAAGATAAAGTAGCTCTATAAGAAACTATAAAGAAATTGGAAAACTCGATCTAATGGTATTATTGTACCTCACTTTGATTTAGCAACATCATCTGCTCGTAATGTCTTTTTCCCAGATAGTTAAATTTACAGCATATACTTCTACTTTTCATCCTCAATCATACTGCATTCACAAGATAACTACTAAGAACATGAAGAAAACTTGCAAATTCCCGAAATAAAAATTATGACCAATTTTGTTACAAATTAACTCAACGCTCACATTTCAAGTCAGACAAGCTAGAACATCTTGAATTTTAGAGACCTTAAACTTAATCCCTACAAAACGTAGAAGCACTAGATAATGTGATTAACATGGCAAAAGAAGTTACAACTTTGCGTAGCTTTTTTAGCTATCATGATGATTGCTTATTCCTCAACAACAATTTACAGTATGCTTTTGGTTCTTGCATGAAGTAGGAGTTTTAATCTATTAATTTTTGTGATTGTGAATCTCTGGTTCAACCATAAACTTCATTTAATTGAACATCACAACATATTGGAAGGCAAGAGGCTAAGGTTTAGAATGAAAAATGAATTAACTTCATCCACAGATGTAATGTAGAATGGGCAAAAGATAGTAAAGAATACACCACAAAAATAAATTTCATTGATAAGCCTAAAAATTTCGCGATTAGAATGGAATATAGAAAAAAAAATGACAAGATTAACATAAATCACACAAGAGACACGTGGAACAAAGATTGAATTATAAACCCCAAAGATATAAAAAGGTTGACCTGCAATTGAAAAAAATGAGAGGGAAAAATGTTTTTAAAAAAAATTGGGGGGGGGGGGGGGGAATTTAATTTTACATTAGATTAATTTTTAAAAAAAAAATTGGGGGCCATGTCCTAATGAAGCTCCGTCCTTGCCTCTCAGCAAGTTGCTTGCGCATTCTATCTTTTATTTTATTTTTTTAAAAAAATAAATCTAGAATAAACGGTGGTTTAAACGAGGATTTAGGGATTAAATGTGGATTGGAAAAATTAATACATGTGGCAAACCTAATTAACTTGATCTAATTTTTGTCCTTTTCATATTACTATCAAATATAAAAAATTAATATTACTATAATTATAATTTCATAATGCAAACTTTATAAATATGGAAAGTGACTCACATTGTTATAATTTATAATTAAACCAAGTTTGTTGTTAAAAAACAAAAAGGTTTGTTATAATGTAAGCCATTACGTAAGAGTAAGAGACGGCTGGGGGCCCACCTAAGCCACTCCGTAATATTTTGAAATTTTCATGTTGTCCTTCTCTGTTTCTTACATCTTCCGTCTGTGACCATAAAAGTCAGTCATCGCACCATTTTCCTCACTTCATGGATCTCTTCTCCTCCTCCTCCTTCTCATCATCATCATCTTCACTTCACTGAAGCCAATTCTACAACAAATATGGTAAACATGGCTTCTGCTCCTCCATCGTCGTTCACCAGTCCGGCTTGCTCGTGTTCCTCTTCCTTCGCAAAATTGTCAAATCATAATCGCTCAGCTCCTAGGCACATCGAATTCAAACTCAGGATCAACAACAACGAAAGGAATCGGTTTCTTCATAGATCGCATTATGAGGTTAATTCCGTTCCTCAAATCCCTAGATTTTCTTATTCCGCTACTTTGCCCTCGGACGTCGACGTTGCCGATAAGGTTAATCTACTGGCTTCGGAATTTAAGTCTCTCTCGGAGCCAATCGATCGGGTGAAAAGGCTATTACATTTCGCGGCGCTTCTGCCGCCCCTGGAGGAATCGGCTCGCGTGCCGGAGAACAGGGTGACGGGGTGCGCGACTCAGGTGTGGGTGATCGCGGAGATGGACAAGTTAGGGAGGATGAGATTCAGAGCCGATAGCGATTCTGAGATATCGAAGGGTTTTTGTTGGTGCTTGATTTGGATGTTGGACGGCGCCGAGCCGGAGGAGGTGTTGATGGTGGCGGCGGAGGATTTAGCGGAGATGAACGTGGGCTTGCATTTGAAGGCCCGGTCCAGAGTGAACACTTGGCACAATATCTTGTTCAGCATGAAGAAGGCCACTAAGACCTTAATTGTGAGACATTGAAGGAAAACAACGGCTCATGAAGGTTTTTCCTTCTGTAATTGTCTATGTCTGTGTTTAGATTAGCTCTCTGAGAATAACTTCAAGAGAAATGTGTTTAGATTAGCTCTTGAAGATTAACTTCAAGAGAAAAGTAATAGAAGTGATTTTAGACAATGTATTTTAGGAAATAGATTAAAAGCAAGAAAAATGGCTTCATGAAGGAAAATCATGGTTTTCCACCTGAATCCACGGTTTTCTTGTAAAACATAGATCGTGAAAAAAGAGTGTGTTAGGATGGCTTACACCAAAATCACGATTTTGGTAAAAAATTTGATTGTGGAAAAAATAAGTGTGTTTGGGTTTAAGATCTTATTACTTCATCTTGTAAATCATTAGCTTGACTAACTACCATTCTATATTATAAAGAAAATTGATAGGGGTTGTACAGTGAATTCTAAGATTTTTATAAGCAGAAATCAGATTTTTAAGATCAGGCTTAGCGTAGTGCTTTGATACCTACTATGATGAAGTGGAATATTTATATATATGACATATGTACAACTTGTAAACAACAGAAGAACTGTAAGATTTGGAAAAAGTTGTCTTACATTTGGCTCTGGTGGATTGGTCTTCATTTGCAACTAGATTAACTAGTAACTACCATTACTGTGTGAAGTCTTAAATTCTATCTGTTAAATATAAATTTCAAATATGAGGTTTAGGTAAAGTTGTTTGATACATACTACTAAGGTAAAAAATAATACAACCTCGCTTGCTTAACATAAGGTCTACAGTTCAAATTGAACAATAAACTAGATCTTATATTAAGAACCAGAAATTGTATTACATGTATAAAACTTGATAACTCAGAAAAACTGCAGTATATTTATTTTCCTCTGATGGATTGGTTATGACAGGTTTAACTGTGAAGAGATATACTAATATACGATGCTAAAATTTTTCTTGATGCCTTTAGTTCTGAGTCTATGAACCTTATATTGTTTGCACATATCCATTTTGATTCAGTACCCGCATGATTATTAACACTACTTTGGCTATAAGACACTTCTAAAATGACTTTGGAATAACACTATTGATGGGCATATTTAGAATGATGAGAGTAGACGTTTAAAAACAGTTTTTTAATCATAATTTACGGTATACAATGTAAGTATGTAATACCACTCTGATCCTATTTATAAGTCCATTTTGACCAAATAAATGAAATTGTGACAATTTTGTCCATATTAATTATACTAATAAAAATAGAGAGAAAAGAAAGAGTTGAAAAATATCCAATCATAAATGATAGTAAAGTTAAAAATTCACCTCATAATCATTGAGTTAACTACTTTTTATCAGTATGCATGATTTGGTTAAAAGATACTTATAAATATGACCAGAGTAATATAAGTTTTTATCCCGATTTATTTATTGAATATATTTATGAACTGTGATTCCAAACAAGCTCAAAATATTTTAATATTAATAATTATGTCTATGACACTGGCACTTTTTCGGATCCTTGTAGATTGGGTGTACTTATTTATTTTGGACCAAAAGGCAAATTAAAATTGAAGCAATTTTTTTCTTGTTTTTAGCTTTTCTTTAATTGTGAACCTTTTGAAATTGACTTGTCAATTTATCATCCAAATAAGTTTTAATCAAACTGAGTTATATATATAAAAACTTATCTAAACATAAATCACACAACATTAATTGACTTTTACCTCAATTTTAATTTACAAAATTCAGTTGAAATAAGAATCACTTTTGCAAAGATGAATCCAAACAAGTACTAAGAAGGTCCAACAACTTTTGATATTACGGGGTTTAGGGTTGATAACGAGGATTTTTATAAGAATTTGGTTTCGGCTTGTTTGCCTGCATTTTGGGCGATCTCCGTTTAGGGTTCTAAAATCAGTGTTTTTTTGGGACCAAAACGTACTGTGTTTCAAACGTTCTAAACCTAACATTTTAAATTGTTTATTAATTTTCGTGTACTCAAGTTTGACTTTTGCTTTGGGAAATGAATGGATATGGTTTGTTTGTCATGAATGCCGCCAATATATGAAAATGAAAAGCTTTGCTTAGGGGCTGCTTTGAATCCTAGCATCCCCTTTTACCTTTATTCTGTTTATTGTATTTTTGCTGATGTCAAAAGAAAAGTTGTGACCACTTGCCCATTTAATCCCATGTTTGTATAAAAAGAAAAATTAATTATTTAATCCCTATAGTTTTATTATAATATTAACTTAGTTCCTAAATTCTAACTTAGTACAGCTTAATCTTTATAATTCTGATGAATCGAAACATTGGGATATGATGAGATATATGAATTAATTAATAAATAATTTGAGGTTTAAAATATCTATACATGAGAAAGAAGTGCAAAATTAAAGGCAGTCAATTTTTATAAATAATGATTTTAGTTTAAAAGAATTATTTTATGGTAGTCAAAGTTGACCACGTATCTATATTGGAGAAAGGAGAATATACTCAAAAATTAAATTAAATTATAAGGACTTAGTTCTAAGTCATAATTTTTAAAAAGAGGATGAAATCAACAAGGCTATGTGAGATTAGAAAAATGTATTTAAAGTATTTTTATAAACTAACCCATTATAATGATTTAAACTGATGAGTTTTTCCTGGGCTAATATTCATTAATTAAAATGATAAGATGTCTATTCGGCTTTTTCTTACCAATACAATCTAAACAGTAAAAAGATTCAAATGCTATATGGTGGGAATTATTTCACAAAATACTACGGAGTATACTCAAACGAACACATTTTGAACAATTTGTAAAATCGATGCAGCCAAGCTCAATTACTTTAATGTCCTTCATTTTCTTTTCTCCCTCCAGCGTCTCACTTTTCGTTTGTTCTTCTTCTTCATGTTTCTTCCAACAGCGCCCAACGTGAGAGAGAGAGAGAGAGAGACATATTTCTTGGATTTCTTCGAGGGCATTTAGGTAAGTTACCTATCTCTTATTTTTAAAATTTTCTTTCATTTTTTTGTCTTTCATGGTATAGAATTTAGGGTTCGATAGATTTCAAATTTTTAAGACTTTTAATTGATTATTTTGCCGGTAGGTTAAAATAGGAGTTTGATATTTTATAAAGTTAGGGTTTTGTGGAAAAATTAGGATTTATGATATTGAATATGTTAAATTCGAATTTAATTATTTATTTTAACTTATTAGATGTTACATTGATAATTGAAGGACTTAAATTCATGGTTTATGATAAAATGTGAATAATGAAAATTTTGGGTGAAACTTTTAGTGCTGAACATTGGGTGTTTTGAAGAAGTTGAGGAGATAGTTGTAATTGAACGATTCTAATAAGTCAGAAAGAATTAATGGAAGGATGAAATATGATTGTAATAATACTTTGAGATATAATTTATTTATTATGTGTTTATTTCAAGGAACAAAAACTAGATCAGGTTCAATCAGAAAAGAAAAGCAGTGAACCAGTTTGGTCTGTTCATGTCCTGAACCGGTAGAGGCATTAACCCGGTAAAAAGCCAGTTTGATTCACCCAAAACCGCTTTAACTCAGAAAAACCGGCAGGTGAGGTAGGTGGACCGTTTTTTTTTTTTTTTTTTTTTTTTTTTTTTTTTGAGTGTATTTAAATTATAATAAAAAGAATAAATGAAAAAGTATTACATATTATATGTGTGTGTATAATCAAGTATGATATTTTGACCAATTAATTTGATATGATTCAACTAATCAAATTTAACATAATCAAATGTTATATAATGTATACTATTATAAACAAAATATTATATTGTTATAAATAAAAGGAAAAGATGTTAATGAAGGGTAGTATAATTGGTTAAGGCGTCGGCGCACCCAATTTCAAAAGGAAAAAGGTCAATACGCGAATTGATGTGAGGGTCGTTAGTGCGGCGTCTGTAAGTCTTTCTTTGAAACTGGAAGCGTGGCCGACTTTAGTGATTCATCGATGTCTTTCCCCACCTAAACTTTTTTATACCAAAAGAAGAAAGATAAAAGAGATAATATGAGAATTCTTATTCACTATCAAGGTGTAACTAGTAAATAACACATGCACTCTGTTGTTAATAATTTATATTAGGATTATTCTAAAGTCTTTCTTTTATAATTTCATAAGCTCTCATGTCAGTATTATATATTGTAAACTCTTGATGCTTTAATTTTATTGTCTTTTTATTGGGGAAAAAAGAAGTTGGACGCATTTTTTTTATGGTAGTTGAAAAAAAATGCAATATTGAATTGACTTTCTTTCTTTTATTTATTTAAAGGAGCTAATAAGATTATATTCACTTATGTCCATAATATAAGACTTACTTATATAATTTAGTTAAATTAAGGAAATTGTTAAAACTAGTTAATATGACAAGTATTTTCTAAAGCACCATAGTTATCTTTCTTAATCTCCCCTTCCTGATCTTTTTTATTTGTCGGGATAAATTAGAAAAATATTGATGAATATAAACAAAATATTTTATATTTAGAGTTAAGATCAACTCCCACATAAGTCCTATATTAAGGACAAGAGGGGAGTAAATGAGATGGAATTAAATATGGATGGACCTCCCATTAAGAAGAGTTTTTTCTTTTTAGGTTACTTGTCGAAAGAGTTTTTAGGCAACTGGGCTCAAAAAATCATTAGATGCTAATGATTATTATTGTAAACAAATGTACCACCTATCATATCATGCTGTTATGTTAATGTGGCCATCTAGTTACAGTACCTCAACTCATGGACCCATCAGCATCCAAGTGATTTAATAATATTTTAAATAAGTAAATATCTGTCACCTATAATGTACTGCTGCCAAATTTCAGTTTTAAATAAAATAGTACGTCACATATAAATCACTTTAATAATATAATTTATTTTACCATGGAAGACAAAATGTTGTCAAAGGCAAAATGTTTATAATAGAGAGTAAGTAGAAGGACATGAGTTAAAAATTTATACAGAGCGTAAAGCAAGATGGTAGTTAAATGGAACAAACTCTTCTCACAGTTTAAAGATAGGGTTAAGTAGTAATTTTGTCCTGAAAGTATACCTCCAGGAACAATGTTGCCCTAAAAGTTTTTTTGAGCTCAAATTTACCCCGGATGTCTAAAAACGTAGCAATATTGCCTTCCACTAATAGTAGACATTGACGGAGTTACAAAACATTCGAGTGTGATGTCCCACTCGAGTGTGTACGGACGTTTTTTTTTCCCCCCTGAAGTGCACACTCAAATGAGTGTGCACAAGGCACACTTGCATACTGAGTGTGCACTTGCCCAAAAAAAAAAAAACGTTCGTACATACTCGAGTGTGAGGCATCACACTCGAAAGATTTTCAGAGCTTCCGTCGCTTTCTACCGTTAGTGTGTAATACCTTAAAATTCATATTTAAGATAACCACTATATTTTGATAAACAATACCTATTAAAAAAAAATAGGTGAATATGTGGTCTCAAAATTTAGTAGCTTATTTAATTTAATTTATGGAATTTTCTCCTAGAATTAAATAAACCAAAGACCCAATTTTCTAATCTTCATTTAGGGATCATAAAACACCCTAAAATTATCATATTACAAAATAGTTCTTATTTAATTACAAAGAGCCATAAAATGTTATAAAGATACCTAAATCAATTAAGGGAAATTACCAACAATTAAAGGACAATTAAATTTACAATAATTAAAATAATTGTATTAATTTTTATAAAAGACATATTAAAAGTCATCAATTAGGGATGTATTAGTTTAATGAAAGAACAAGAACCAATAAGGGTTCAATATTAACATAAAAATGAATTACTAATGGCCTAAATTTACTACATGAATAAAGCTTAATCCATAAGAAAAGGTTTTGACCAATGAGAGGCTTTAGAAGGTAATTGTAATACATGAATAAAACACAATCCAAGAGTGTATGAGTGGGAGGGAAGCCACGGCTACATGGCTTGAAGAAGAAGTGAGGATTGAAAAAAAATCTAGATATTAACTTATAAACACATGGGGATTAAAAAGTCAAGAGTGGAAGAGGATAAGGTACTTGTTCACATGGGATCTTTATTGAAGAATTGATGAAGGTGAGAGAAAGATTAATTGATTTAATTCAATAATTGTGAAATTAACCAATGGGAAAATTCAAGACACAAGTAATTTAAATCCCTAGTTAATTAATTGGATCAATGAGAGATTTTAATCATAGATCAATGATAAGAATTTATCTTGAATAAACATACATATTAAGCTTGGGATAAATATCACCTTGATTTTTATCCAACTTATACATTTAATCTCAAGATAGTAAAGTAAGATTTTTCTACATAAAATGGAAGGCCAAGATTAAGTCTCATAAAGCTAAATCTAAGGGTCTTAATTAAATACATAATTAAACTTAATGATAATTAATTAACCAATGGGAGGATAAAGTGGTGGATTGTAAGAGATAAAAGGTAACACAAAATCTAGAGCAAATAAAGGGGGAGGGGGACGGCTCCATTACTTGGAAAAGAAGAAGAAGAATTGTTTAATAATAAACATACACCACATGGGATAATTGAATTAGAAGATAATAGAAGGGGAGGGGGACGGTTTTTGGGAGCAAAAAGGAGAAGAAAAAGAAAACTTAAGGAAGAAGGAATTAGGAAAAGATCAACAATAGTGCAATTATATTCTCTAGGGCAAACTTATTGATTAAGTTAGGGTTTTCTAAATCACATGAAGGGATAAGATTAACTCTTGTAAAGTGAACTTGAATCCAATGGCTAGTGTGAGATTTGGGCAAATTAAATTCCATTTGTGTCCTAGATCTTCACCTATAAATAGGAGGCTTGGGTTCAATCATTTTTCACACCAAAATCAACCCAAGAGGTGATTTTCTAAAGAGAGTAGAGAGAAGTGAGAGCTAGTGGGAAGCAAGAAGAAAGAAGTTCTTCAAGGGTAAGTTCTTGAGTTTTAAGTTTTGTGTTCTTAGAATAAATGTTAGTTTGATCTTTAATCTTTCAAATATAGTTTTGTTTCCATGTTTTTATGGTTAAATATGTCTTTATTTCGAAAATATGATGAAAAATATTATGGAGCAAAATTCTTGGAAGTTGAAGATCAAAGTAGCGAAATTCTGGCGAAATTTACGGTTAGGCGTTTTCGAAAATCAATAACAAAAAGGCCATGATCTTATGTAGAAGATGAGTTTAGAAAATTCTGAAAATTTTCATGGTTAAATTAGACATATAGAACCAAGGTTCTGAAACCCGAACCGGTCCTTTAAACCGGTCGAGTCTTGGAGTTAAGAGTTGGGTTAGGCCAGAGTCAACCTAGGGCCTAGACTAGGTGAGGTATAAAAAAATTAGAAAATAATTAATTTCTTTTCATACCAACCTAAATTTGACATACTATATATCATTTCAATATTTTGGATCAGTGGCAAATGAAATAATCATATACTCCAATACTTGTGACATATTCAGATATTCTTAACAATTTTCTTTACAACCTACATTTGACATCCACTAAGTAGAGCCAACTGAAAACAGAGAAACCACAATAGCTTCAGGAAAATCAAAAAACAAATCCAAATGACATCCAAAAATGAAAAAAGGAAAACAAAAATTGAGGGAGATTTTTTTTTTTTTTTTTATAAAAAAAACGGTCTGACCCAGTGACCCGTCCGGGTCACCTCGGGTTCACCGGGTCAGTCCGCTTTTGCACCAAACCGGACCGGTTTCACGGCCGGTTGGCCGGTTCCCTGTCTGAACCGGCCGGTCCGGTCCGGTTTCACAAACCATGTATAGAACTTTCCAAATATGCCTAGAGTGTGTCATTTTGAGTTTTGTACAAGGAGATAGAAATTCTTGAAAATAGGCTACGAAATTCTGGAAAATTCTGGGCAGAGAGGAGAAACCTTAAACCTGGGAATGACTCATGGAATCTGGGTAAAACTTGGTATTTTTCCTCAAAGATAGACATCCTAAGGATTCCAGGGAATTTTACGGATCCTCGTTTCAATTTTTGTAGAATTAATTATGAATTTTCAAAGTTAGCAAAAATTCTGCCCCGAAATGCTAAATCAACGTTTTTCAGAAAATAAAGGGATATAATTGGAATAACAAATCCACCAGAGGTAAAAAGGTTGGTAGTGGCTAAAATATCTCCTAAGATATTATTTACGAGGTAATAATGCGATAATACTATTATAGGATATCCGGAGAAAATTGGGAGACGTACCGAACAGACAAGCGTACCGCCATCCGAACGGACTAAGGTACGGACACGTACTGTAACACTAACTCTGATGCTTATTGTATACTTATATGTGATAGATAACTTTACATGTGATGTGTACTGTTGACATAGATAACTTTACATGTGATGTGTACTGTTGACATAGATAACTTTATATGTGATGTGTACTGTTGATATATTAATCTTATATCTGCTGTGTGCTTTTGTATTGATTATTGCTGTAATGTCATGAATATCTGTCATATATATATTGTTTATATAAGCATGAGGTTAACCGTTACTTGAGGTCCGATGGGCATTGGACCTCAGCTCTTACCATAGCTTCAGGATCCGGAGAACCGAGGACTGAAGACAAGGGTAAGCAGAGTAAACAGCACGCGTGAAGACCCGACCGAAGATGTTTAGGATATGTACCGTTATAATACCCGATAAATGTACCGTTCTTTATGAATAGACAGATACGCCACAATTAATGATATATCAGTTACTCACTTCTTTACTTGCTCCGATGCTCTACTCTGATTAAAAAAATTTATTCCGCTTTTGAAAATTGGGGTGTTACAGTTAGTGGAGGGCAACATTGCTATGTTTTTAAACTTCCAGGGCAAAATTAAACCCAAAAAGACTTCCAGGGCAACATTGCTTCTGAGGATATACTTCCGGGGTAAAAGTACTACTTAATCTTTTAAAGATATGTACTTTGAAAGAGAAGGTATCCAAATCCTTATTAGGATGTCTTTCCCTAACTTAGTGACAAATAATAATCGTAGGTTTCTAGAATCTTGAAGCAGTTACCATGGATCTTCGAGCTCAAGCTTCAAATATATAGGCTTCATTGTCTTTATTCATGAGCCTGCCACTAGCTTTATGAGACCTCATAATGGCTTGGCCTCTAATAAGAGCTTGCATACTATGCAATGTTGTTGCGGCTTGCTTCCTCACTAAATAGCCTTTCACAAGTGCTTGTACTTTCATCAATCCTTTCAAAGCTCTCAGTGCCTCTCTTGCCTGTTTTAAAAGCAAAAATGCGTTTTTCTTTTTCTTTTTTTAATTCCTGATTTGAAGAACTAGTTTCGTTTGAGGAGAGAGATAAACGAATAAACAAAACATTACTTAACTTACCAATGTCGCCAAACATGGTGCCTCTGCCATGGTTGGTGAGCCTAATACAGCCACCGCAGCCTAAGCGACTACTACGGCGGCATCAACAGCCATCACAATGGCGCGCTTGTTCTGCTACTTCTCTGTTCCTGTTTAGAATGATTGAAGCCAAGAAGCTTCAGCAGGCGAGATGTTTGGTGGTATAGTTATTGGATTATGATATAATTCTCTGAGTTCTCCCTCAGAAACATGGTTTCTTTCTTTCTTTATTCCAAACAAGAATCCAATCTGGTGCCATCGTCTTCTTCATAGCAAGACGCAATTGACGAGGAGTAACTGACGTTTTTGGGAGGGGTAAAATTGAACCAACTTGATTCGGGTCAAAATTGCACCCATTAATATTTAAGGTTCTTATTGCATCTAGCAAAATAGTTCGTAGAGTTAGGTGCATTTTTTCCATTTAGCAAATTGTTTTATAATAGTAGTACCAATTTTTTTTCTCTCTACTATATATAAATAAAATCAAAAGAGTGAGATTGTTTGGAGCTAGCGTTTTGCAAAGAAAAAGCCTAATGGATGGCCAAAAGGCTCAGTGGGAAGAAAATCTCAATGGATAGGTGTTTGGATTCCCATATGATGAACCAAGCTGATAAAAAAAAGTCGCAACAAAGGAGAAGGCATAAATTGGAGCTTTTAGGTGCAGTGGCATTGAGGAGAGAGATGGCTTGCTGTAGCTGTTGCTACGGTCTAGTCCGTCTGCGCTTCCAGCGATAATGATCTCCGAAAATGCTGGCCTCCCTCCGTTCAGCGATCCAGAAACGTCGCGCCTCCGTTATGTGAGTTCCGTCTGTGTGTCACGTCTGTTGTGTGTCTCGCCTCTCGTCTCTATTCTTTCTCCTAGTTGTACCTCTCTTTTTTTCAACAATGCTCCCCCTCTAGCTTCTTAGGTCTTGTTGTTGTTGTTTTTTTTTTTTAAAAAAAAAATATATTTGTAGGCATTTTCTATTAAATTCAAAGGTGCTCGTGGCTGTGCTGATGTAAAAATAAAAATAATAGTATTTGATTGTTTATTTATTATTATTTTATTTCCTAAACTTAATAAGAGAATTTATATTTTAAGCTAAAATCTCACCAATGATGCATGCCTTTTTTATCTATTAATTTAATTTTCTATTAATTTAGTTTTTTTTATATATATAAATTTAAATTTTTATCTTCAATTATCACAACATATACAACTAATATATATATGTGTAATATTCAATAAGATTCATACCATTTTTAATTATTTTCCATCTCAACTGAATTTTCAACCGCTAACTCAAATAAATTAGAGAAAATACTTGGGTTAAGTTTGCTATATTTATTGTGTCAAATTTTTCAATAATCAAGATATTATTTATCTTATTTTTGAGATATTATCATTTAACTATAAATTTGTATAAAAAAAATAGGACAAATGACTATGTATGATGGGAGAACTTAATATTTTTTCTAAATATAAATAATAAGTTATTTTAATTTTTTAGTTGAACACAAGGCATGCATTATAACTCATATATCACATATTGTACTGGAACTTTAATTTTATTAAATGTATATAAAATATTTTTTGAAAAATAATGGTTACAAGATTTAAATAAGAAATAATTAGTTATATCAATAATTTAAATTTTCTTAAGAAATAAAAAAGTTTAATATTATGAAATGAATACTTCTTCAGGTGAAAAACAAAACAGAATGTTTCTTAGAATTATAGCAACCGTTCGATGTTGTGTTGAGAAAGGTGACCCACCCATGCGGTCTATTCCAGTCCCACGCTCTCCAAGAGCGCGTGAGGATCTAGGGATATCACTTCCCTCCCCAATGAGATTGTTTATCTCGATTCTCTATTTGACGCTTATGTTCCCTCACGCCTTACTTTCTGGCTCATTTCGCTTCTTCCTACTTCCCCAAGCAGTCTCTCCCTGTCAACTCTTCTTCTTTGCATGCTCTCGTTGCTCCGGCTCCATCATCGGAGCCCCAGCTCAATATAGAACCCGTAATAATTTACATTATTGTGTTTTTCTTTCTCCACTTTGTTGCGCTTTCAGATCTCGAATTCAGCAAAAATGTCTAAACCATGGGGTGGTGCCGGAGCTTGGGCCGCCGAGGCCGAGCGCGCCGAGGCCGAAGAGCGCGAGGCAGCGGCATCAGCAGCCGCTTCGGAATCCCAGAACTTCCCCAGCCTGAAGGAGGCCGTGAATACGAAGCCCAAGAAGAAGAAAATGACTCTGTCGGAGTTTAATAATATTTCCACTGCCGGCGGAGGTGGTGTCACCACCGAGTATTCGCGCCTGACGCCTGATGAGATGCTTCGGCTCCCTACGGGCCCAAAAGAACGTTCTGCGGATGAAATGTCGTATAGTCGTGGGTTTTCCTCTTATGGGGGACGTTCTGGTCCACCGCAAGGACGCATGCGAGACCGTAGCGACAATGATGGTTCATGGGGTGGAGGAAGAAGATCGTATGGAGGATTTGATGAAGAACGTAGGGGTCCCCCTTCTAGGGTTTCGGACGAATATCAGCCATCCAGGGCAGACGAGGTTGATAATTGGGCATCGGGTAAAAAATCTCTTCCATCGTTGGATTCAGGTCGGCAAAATCGCTATGGTTCACTTGGTGGTGGTTCCAGGGCCGATGACAAGGATAACTGGTCAGTTGGTAAAAAGCCTTTTCCTGCCAGATCTCCCGGATTTGGTTCTGGGTTTCGCGATTCGGGTGTGGAGCCTGACCGCTGGACAAGGGGACCACCGCGTGATAACGAGCGGGAGCGTCCCAGATTGATGTTAGATCCGCCAAAAGGTAATGCTCCTGTTAATGAACCTGTCAAGACAAATAGGGCGAGTCCATTTGGTGCAGCTAGGCCCAGGGAAGAAGTTTTGGCTGAGAAGGGCGTGGATTGGAAGAAGGTGGACTCTGAAATTGAAGCTAAGAAGACAAGTAGGCCTTCAAGTTCGCACTCTATGAGGCCATCCAGTGCTCAATCCAGTCGTTCTGAGGATACAGGGTTGCAGGAGGCAGAACTTGTGATAAAACCCAGACCAAAGGTGAATCCATTTGGGGATGCAAAACCCCGAGAAGTATTGCTGGAGGAGCGAGGCAAAGATTGGCGGAAGATTGATCTTGAATTGGAGCATCGCGGCGTTGACAGGTCTGTATTGCATTATATTTTTATATGACTTAACGGTGGTGATTCAGTTGTGGCATTCGGATGATATGCTGTAACAACTAATGGTTTTCCTTTCGGATGATAGTCTCCAGACTTTTGTCTGGTGAATCTGGTTATCCCTTGTTACTGCTACTTTAGTAATTGCTTATGCAATGCCTGAAAAGCTTCCAAGATCCATTTCCATGTTATAGTTTTAGAGAACATGAGTTCATTTCATTTTAACGTATTTTTTGTGGTGGATGAATTGCTCGGGTGATTCTGTGGAAGCATACTCTGTGTCACACGCCAATAGGAAAACAAATGGAAAAATTCTATGCTTAAAGAGTTTGTGTGGTGGAAGAATGTTGGTCCTTTTTCTTTTTTACATATTTCAATGTTGGAAAAAGTTACAATTGTACCTAAAAGTTACAATCAAAGGTACTGCAAAATGTAAATGGCAGGAGATATAGTCATAGTAAGATTTATAGATGATTCTACACTTTTGCAGCCTACTAACCCAGCGGATTAACTTTCAGTTTATATCATAAAATTGTTTCTCATCATAACTCTTGATAAATGACTGGTGGTAGCGTAATGGGAGCTGGAAATGCTTTTTCTGTACATGTCCGTAGCTTCTAGATTTTTGATGTTTAGATCAATGGAACAGTTAAATTATATTGATTCAATTTAGGTGATAGCCCTTTAAGGCCCTTCACATTTACTTAATACTTTCCTGCCTAGCTGAACATAGTACAGTCCTTTAAAGCGGCATTTAATTTATTATTGGAGTTAGAACTGAATGTAGTCTGGCTCGGTGTTGCTGTTTATTGGAGATTTGTATATTGCAAATGTATTTTTTTTTAGTGGCATTTTTATAAGCAAAGAGAGTGATTAATGACTTTCCAGTCCAAGGCCAATGTAGCAGCTAACTGAAGATATTTATATTGCATGTTTGTAAAAATATGGAGTTCAAAGTATTATATTTATATGATAATGTGACTATATGTGCTTGTTTGGTTTCATGTTGGAAACCAACAAAACCATTCTCAATGTGAAGCCTAACATGCTTTAACCTGTTCTGCTAACACCCATCAAATAGGTGTTTCACCTCTCTTTAGTTTCATCTATTTTGTTTTGTTTTAATCTGGTGCATTTTTCACTTAATGCAATAGTTTTTTGTTGACAGAAGCGCAGGGTAAATGGGCATGATGGAAATATCTTTTGAATGACTTATTACTTTAATATTAAATTAGCGAACTATGGGTTTGTAAGTTTAGTTAGAATAAGTTTTGCCTTCTATGGTTCAGAGGATTTGGACAGAAAAATGAAGGAATAAAATTGTGGCAATGAACTGTTTTTGCTGTGATTTGGAACATTTGGTTGGAGAGCAAATGTTCTTATCATCGGGGGTGTGATTCGTTGTCTTTAATTCCTTATGGGGTTAAATTAACTATTGTGTCATCTCTCTGGAGTTTGGCTTTAGGGTTTTATTTATGGACTCATTTATTCGATATGCAGATATATTGAGCAAGCTGCATGATTATATTACCAGTTCACTACTCCCTCCGGTCTTTTTTATAAGAGCGCAATTACCAAATTACACGGATTTAGAAAGTAGTTAAAATTAGTTAAAAACAATAAGTGTGTCTGAAGTAATTTTTTTTTCCAAGTATGTGCTTATTTATGAGGGGGCAATTAAGAGGGAGAAGTAGAGTTAGTATATGTATCACCAACCTTTTAGTTAATACAACATATATAATTAATGAGATGCAAAGATGGAAAAAAAAACTCATTAAATGTTCAGACAACTTTTGTCGAGCTCTCATAAAATATATCAAAGTAATTCAAATTTTGCGCTCTTATAAAAAGGACCGGAGGGAGTATTAGATTACAAATATTTGTTGTATCATGATCATCAAATGCCACGTTAATTGCATCAATGATTATGATTATATTATCAAATTGTTTATGATTCTTATGTTGCATAAATACTTAGTGTTGTTTTGAATCTATGCAATATGTCAAGCAAAATCTACATGATAAGAGGTCTCATTTTAAAGGAAGCTACTTCTGAAGTACATACTTGGAGCATAGGTGTGAAATTGATTTAATTTTGCTCAAGTGATATCTTTTATTTTTGACTGAAAAAAATTGATTCAACCAGAAAACAATTTACACCTATTATCAAGACAGAAAATACATCAAAATCTCAGGACATAACATGGTAAAATTCTTTTAAAGCTTGTAGTGTTACAAATTGACCACTCTCTTTGTTCTAACCATAAAGCAGTTAGAGGGGCAGATATGCCCGTGAAGATGCCTGCATCTCGCCAGCTATAAAAGTCATGGAATAGCATAAACTGTGCACTGCTAAAGTTCCCTCCCGCCCCCCTTCTTTCCCCCCATTATCAACCTTGTTAAAATGAACAAGGGGAAACTGAATATCCAATATTTTTTTTGTTGCATCAACTCTACAACGGGAAAACAGAAGCAAGTGACACGGTAGACCATTTGATGAAACCAAAAATTAAGATTTGGTAACTTACAACCATAACAGTAGCCTTAGAGCCCAAGATTTTTATATCTCATGACAAGTAAGCCAGGAGCAAATACATCATGTTTGAGTTCAGCTAAGATGTCTGAAAATTCTAAAGTAGAGTTTAGATGACATTGATTAGTAATGAATTTTCTATAAGCATAAACGCTATGAAAGAAAAATAGAGTATCATTTAGAATAAATAAATGCTCTGTGTCATCCGTCCCATTATACTTAATGGCTAGACATACTGGGATAATAAAAGGAGGAATGCACTTCCTTTAAGCTGCAGACGTTTTGCTGGATATGTACCGTCCAGTTAATATAGTTTTCAATTAATCAAGACTTGCAATACATTCACACATGTCTATTACTTTAGATGCATTCCAACAAGCTTAATGCTTATCTCTAACATGGCACAACAATTTGTGTTTAATTAATATCATGCTTTATTTCTTATTTTGCTGATCATTTGCGTATACACTCATGTTGACATCTGGATTCCTGACAAAATTGACATTTCAGGCCAGAAACTATGGAGGAAAAGCTATTGAAAGAAGAAATTGATAATTTGAAGAAGGAACTTGAGAAAGAGTCTACATTAAATTCAAGGAAGGAATCTGTGGAAGAGGCTGGTGGAGACCAAATCAGCGTACAAGAAATTTTACTTCAGAAGGAAAGGGAGCTGGAATCTCTTATTCGTGATCTGGATGACAAAATTCGTTTTGGGCAAAAAGCTATTGAAAGGCCGGGTTCTGGAGCGGGAAGGCCAGGTTCTGGGGCGGGAAGGCCAGGTTCTGGGGCGGGAAGACCAGGTTCTGGGGCAGGAAGGGTTGCTGGTTTTCCTGATAGGCCACATTCTCAGTCTGGCTCATTTGAGGATTCTAGGAATGTAGAATTCACAGACAGACCTCCATCCCGAGGCACAGGAGATGTGTGGACACGGCCTGATGACAGAAGACCATTTTACAGTGCCAGGGACAGAGGGTTTCCAAATAGCAGAGTCTTGGATGGGTGAGCTTATGCTTTTGTATTCCTGTCATTTTTCTGTTGCCACTCCTGACAACAAGTTTATTTTACTGGTGTCTTGTTATAAGGTCCCAAGTTTATAACCAAGAAAATAGCTGCATACATTATTGAAGTCCATAGATCCTTTGATAGATCGGTTTATATGCTGGGTCCTAAAGTGTGTGCGTATAGTGTCTCTTGGGAACATTCCCAAGTTTATGGCCAAGCAAATTGATGCATACATTTTAGTTGTCAGTAGACCCTTCTACAGGTTGATTTATATGTTGAGTCCTAAGGCCTGCGCATATAGCTGACAATTCTTTGCATATATATGATTTGGAACTTCTGCAAAAGTGCTTGTTGGCCTTCAGAATTATTGTTACAAGGCTGATAGTTGTGCTGACCTACAGGTCAAGATCGAGAGAGAGATGGTGACCCAGCTGGTGTGTGGAGTAAGAGTTATCTTCAACTTTTAATGACCAGAGCCTAATACTATTTTGTCCTCTTATTTGTCCTTCCAGATAGTTTTGTTTCATTTTGCTCCTGGAACTGGAGCGACAATCATTGATTACTGGCATTAAGAACTTTTGCCTTTGTTAGTGGTACATCCTGAAACAGCTTAAATTGGTTTCCATGTAATTTTTTTTCCGGGTGTCTGGTGGAATGCAGGGAGCATGTAATTTAATTAGGAGTAATTGGTTAAATTTTTATTGGAGATCATGAAACTTGGCAATGAACTTGATTGATACTGCCCAAAGTCTATACTGTGATCATGTATGATGCCTACTATTCCTTCCAGTTTGACTGACACTTTGGCATAGGTTGCAATTCTGCATTTTTGTTTTCTGCCTCTGAAGTGTGAAGGACCTGATGCTGATGGTGTTATTACCATTATCAAAAAGAACTTGCATGTGTTGCAATCTGCAGTAAAGGGATTGAAGGAATAAAATGTAATCCCCAATAGTCATTGACTTATCTATTTTTCTTTTGTTTTTGTTTGTTTTTCCCCATAAATTGGGTAAGGATATGTTCAGTTAATTTGTACATCAATTGAAATTAGACTTTTTTCTGCTGCTTGTGTGGAGAGCTACAGTTTTATTTGTTTTTTTGTTTTGTTTTCTTTTCCCCCTTTTTTATGTAAAAGAAGAGAACGATATAGTTTTTTCTGCACTATATATTTATTTGAGTGTGTGTATACTTTGATATGTTGACTGGTTTTTGGGAGGGTCGACCTGAATAAGATCGAGATATCGATTTTGAAGGGAAAATAAATCTAAAAGTCCTTATACTTTTTATGGTCCTTGTACTATTTTTTTCCCCCCCTTTTTAGTGGATTACACTGTTAAAGGCATTGATCCCTTCTGTTACTTAATCTGTTAGATGTCGTTAGTTTATATTTCAACAGCATCTGACAGATTAATTAAAGGAAGGACTGATGCCTTTAACAGTATGCACTATGAGGATTCAATAAAACGGGAGAAAATAATGTAAGGACCTAATTCTAAATTTCGTAAAATTATGAGGACTTAGATTAATTTTTCCTAGTTTGGATCTTGAAAATATATGCATAATATGATATATAGTAAAATTAGTACACATGTTTCTTATAATATGGTGGCCGCTAGAAGTATGAAGAACATTACGTTGAGCTACACTATGGCTAGCTCATGATGATAGGGGTGGAGTGAGTTATGAATATAGAGAGATTAAGGACTTAAATCATTGGAATAATTTTAGATAAATACGATTTTTAGTTACAAAACCTAAAAAGTTTGTTAGCACATGGAAATTAAACAAAAGTCTTTACGGAGGAATTTTGGATTTTGAAATTTTATACTTTTACCAAAATGCCCCTTTTTTAAAAAGAAAAAGAAAAAAGACAAGGTCCCCTCGCCGGTTGGATCCCCCCCCTCCGGCCGCACTATATTGCCAAGTCGGCTACTGGGGCTCCAATGACAACTTGAATAATACGACTAACTAATTGAGTAAAGAGATTGACAACTTTAGTTCGCTAAGCCCTGTTAGACGTCGTTAACAAGTTAAATAAAGGTAATGACAATTTGTGTATAGCAATTCGCAACTATGGTATAGAGAGAGAAAAATTTGAGCCCAAAGTTAGCACTTTTTATACACGAGTTGTCATTTTCATTATTCAACTTGTGAACGATGCTTAATAGGTTTTACGGAGCTAAAGTTGTCAATCCATATACTCAAGTAATTAATCCCATTACTTAAGTTATTACCAGACCTCTGCCCCCGGCAGGGGTGGGGCTAGCCGGCGAGAGGAACTTGCCTTTTAAAAAAAAAAGAAAAAGTGAGGGACATTTTGGTAAAAGTACAACATTTTAAAATCTAAAATTCATCCCTAAGGACCTACATGTCCTTTCCATGTATTAACAGGCTTTTTAGGGTTTTTCATATTGAAATTGAATTTTCCCCATATCATTTTGGTGTATTGAAAAAAGCAAAAGGAAGATGTATGACATTTTTTGTTTTTCATAAATCATGGCATTATCTTGTCTATTTTTTAAGGTAAGGTTTATTATAAGTTGACTAATGAGTACCAAGTAACTTTAATTCTCTCACTAAATTAATCAAATTCATCAAAGGTAGTGTGACTAGAAGCCCCTAGAAAAGTATGATAATGAATCTTATATTAAAAATAGGATGTAGTAAGTTATTAATGCCTTTATGCATTCTCATTTTGTTCTTTTCTCTTCTCATTCTCCTCAATAAACAACGTCTCGCTAATGAAGAGTGATACAGTTAGCTAAAGTGTCAGCCTTCACCTCAAAAGGGAGAAAGTTCGATACCCGCTAGTTAATGTGAGGGCCTCGTTGGTGGATAATCCATAAATACCTCTGTAAGCGCTATTAGCCCTGATGGGTTACCGATGTCTACCCTCACCTTAACTTTTACATACATACATACATAATATTAAATAAATAAACAACTTCTCAAAGGTAGAGGACGGGCAGTGATTGGAAAGAAATGAAGAGTGTTACGGACTTATATGAGGCCCAACACCGAGGTGGCCCAATACAACATATATTGTATATCAGAATCTGCTTATAATAAGGGGAAATCCTAATCTATAATCCCCTAATATCTAAATCTATATCTGGCAGTTATGATACTAGGGCCTCGAGTCACAGGGCCCATGGAATTTAGTCTAAGGTACACTCTATAAATACATAGGTTAAACCTTAAGGTACACACGTTTTAACTCTGAACTATTTATATACAGTCATCATTGTACACACACATCACCCCCTTTGGCGAAAGCTTGTTTGTGTACAGTGATCCCACGCTCCCCTGGATATCTGCCTCATGGATATTCAGGCAGAGTCTATCGATCCAATAGTAATTTACTAGCCCGTCTGGCTAAATATCTATGTTTACACCAAAACATTGGCGTCGATCGTGGGGACGTTAAATTTCGATCCTCGTGACCGACGATGGATAATACCAGAAGCAACAGTCGAAACCCTCAACCTGAAAATCCACCACAAGCTGAGGCAAGTCAACAGCAACAAACCCAGACCTACCATTGCCCGAGGATGTCCCAGAAGACAATGCCACGAATGAGGGGAATGACGTTTCTGACACGGCTTCCTCCCTTGCAATGACTGCCAAACCTCAGGGTGCGACGACACAAGAAACCCCAGTCCCGAGTCCAGACTTTATTCTTCTACAGAAAACCTAGGACTCAATGCGAGGCGAATAGAGAATATGGAGAAGCACAATAACCTCCAATGTCATGAGGATTTCAGAGTGATACAGCAAATGATGGAGGACCGCTTCAAGCAGCTGGGGGCGATGATTTAGAAGAACAACCGGGATGACGGGCGTGCAAGGAAAGAAAAGATAGGCAGTGAGTAGCCGAGGTCCACGCAACGTGAAACTGGTACAACGGCTCAACAGACAAATTCGGGGCGACCACGTGTCCAAAATCTTGTTTCGTCCCACAAGAAAACGCACGTCGAGAGGACCCTGGATGATGAAGATCGAGATGCTGAGAGACCACCTCGGCATGATAGCTCTCCAAAGAAGTATAAGATGAAATACGTCGTGGGGCAAAACAACAGTTCCTTCTCAGATGAAATAGCGAACGCGCCATACCCGGAAGACTTCGACCTGGCAGACCTGCCCAAGTACAACGGAACCCAGGATCAGAGGTCCCATCTTGACGCATTCGAGCTACTCATGTTCGTACGGCAGATTGGCGAGCCGGTTATTTCCCAACTCTTTGCCGCCACACTGACCGGACTGGCCTAGAAGTGGCTCATTACGCTGCCGGCCAATTCAATTCAGAACTTTGAAGACCTCGGGACCAAGTTTGAGTTAAACTTTGCAACCAGTAAGAAATAGCCGAAGTCCCAATTCACTCTTAGCAAGATTAAGCAGCAGAGTGGAGAAATGCTCCAGAAGTACCTCGACAGATTCAAGGAGGTTGCGTTGCAGGTCCGATCACTCCCGGAGAGCTACACGTCCATTGCCTCATCAATGGTCTGGATCCATCATCCCGGCTAGCGAATTCAATTTTCAAAAATAAAGTTTATACCCTTACCGAGTTCAACACACAGTCAAAGCAATACTTAGAGGTGGAGCAAATGGAAATAGCCAACGTGGTCGGGAATAATAGGAGGAAAGATACACCTCCACGAGGAAAAGGACCATCCGAAAGTGGAAGAGAAGATTCCAACAGACAAAACCAGGACAACAGATCACGGGGGAACATATTTGAAGGGAAAGCTAAGTATGATAGATACACCCCTTTGAATGTTGGACGTTCTCAGATCTGGAAGGAGGTGGCACTGACCGAGATGAAAAAAGTTGAGAGACCTCGACCCCCCCGATATCGAGCCAACACAGACCAGTTCAAGTTCTGTGCATTTCACGATGGACCGAGACACACCACGGATCAATGTTATGAACTTTGAGATGCCATCGAGAAATTTGTACGAGATGGCATATTGCGTCAATATGTGATCAAAATTCAGGGGCAGAGAAATAACAAACGCGGCTGTGGAGGCCAAAGTTCTAGCCTAGCCCACGACCAGAAGAAAGAAGATAAGCGGCGAAAGCCACCCAGTGACGACGAGGAATTTCCAGAAGCCGAGTTCAATTGCAGCGTTATCAGTGGAGCCTTAGGCGGTGGAGGAGACACGGCAAGTCAGTGTAAGAAATACTTGAGGGAAATCCTCTCAGTAAGGGACATCCCAAAATTTAAAGAAGACCATAGCAAATCGGCACCTCCACCTTTAGCTTTTCCTAACGAGGACATAAAGGACGTAGTCCTAGGCCACCAGGATGGTTTAGTGATCACAGGGACCCTGGTAAACTGCCGGGTAAAAAGGATTTTCGTGGACGCAGGGAGCTCGGCAGACATCATTAGTTGGGACGCTTTCAAAAGGATGAAGCTGGATATAGAGGATTTGAAACCATGCAAAACGACCCTCATAGGGTTTAACGATGAGCATTCTCCCCCAGGGGTATATCAATCTTAGATTAACGCTGGGAACTAAGGAAGCTTTCAAATCAGAATGGGTAAGATTCATCGTTGCCGACTTCCCCTCTCTGTATAATATCATATTAGGAAGGCCGACTATCCATAAGTGGGATATGTTGGTTTCCACGAAACATCAGAAGCTAAAGATGGTAAACAACAAAAATAAGGTTGTCACAATCACCGGAGACCAGAAGGAATCTCGGCAGTGCTATTTCGAGACGATCCGAGAAGGGTAAAGCAGTCTGTCGTCTCCACCTCAGATTCGAAAGGCGAAAGAAGTACATGCGCGGGGGGAAGAAGACAGGCAGGATAACCAATAAGCATGGTAGAACTCGATCTAAGAGAAAAGCCCGAGGTCCCACGCCCAGAGCCAAAAGGTGAACTAGAAGACTTCATACTGGGAAACAAGCCCTCCCAGATCACTAAAAGGCCGATTGAAGGACTTCTTAAAGAAGAACCGAGATATATTCGCCTGGATGTCGGCAGAAATACCCGGGATCGACCCCAGATTTTGTTGTCACAGGCTGGCTATCCGTCCGGGATCATCACCCGTGGCACAAAAGAAGAGGAAGCAAGGATCAGACAGGCAGATAGCACTGGAAAAGCACATCGACGAGCTATTGGAGGTCGGATTCATCAGAGAAATACAATACACCACATGGTTATCGAACATGGTCATGGTCATGAAACCAAATGGTAAATCGAGGGTGTGCACGGATTACAAAGACTTGAACAAAGCTTGTCCAAAAGATTCGTATCCGATGCCCAACATTGACCAACTGGTTGACAACTTGGCCGGATTCCAGTTATTATCCTTTATGGATGCGTACTCTGGATACAACCAAATCGCGATGCATTCGGAGGATCAAGAGAAGATGGCATTTATAACCGAAAAAGCTAACTATTGCTATAACGTGATGCCTTTCGGGTTGAAGAATGCCGGGGTCACATACCAGAGAATGATGAATCGAGTTTTCGAAGACCAGCTCGGACAAAACGTAGAAGTTCAACAAGCCGAGGAATCGAAGCCAACTCGGACAAATGCAAGGCGGTCTTAGACATGAAAGCCCCTTGGAACAAGAAAGAAGTCCAACAGTTGACTGGAAGACTGGCGGCACTAACTAGATTCTTACCAAGATCGGATGAAAAGGCTCTCCCTTTCTTCAAACTTCTGAAAAAGGAAACGCAAGGGGGATGGAACCCAGAATGCGAATCTGCATTCGACAAGATCAAGAAATGCCTAGCAACTCCGCCAGTCTTGTCAAAACCTGAACCCGGCGAGATACTTTTCCTCTACTTATCGGTGGGGGAAGAAGTTGTGAGTGCGGTCTTGGTTAAGGAAACAGAGAACGGCCAAGAACCGATTTATTTCGTAAGCAAAGCGCTGCAGAGCTCGGAGCTGAGGTATCAGAAACTAGAGAAAGTGGCCTTCGCCCTGCTCATGGCGGCAAGAAGGTTACGCCAGTACTTCTAGGGATTTCAGATCGTTGTTCGAACCAATTAGCCGATCCAACAGGTGTTGCACAAACCGGACTTGGCTGGCAGGATGATTAGTTGGGCAATAGAGTTATCCGAATTCGACATCACATACGAAGCCCGGCATGCGACTAAATCACAATCGCTGGCAGATTTTGTAAGGGAACTCACCCCAACCCATGAAGAGGACACAGCCGGATTCGGGATGTGGAAAGTGTATGTCGATGGTTCATCAAACGCCAAGGGAAGTGGAGCTGGGATCATAATTGAAAACCCAGAAGGGGTCGCGATCGAGCACTCACTTCACCTCAACTTCCCAACCTCGAATAACCAGGCAGAATATGAAGCAATGTTGGCTGGACTGCAACAGGCAAAGGAGCATGGAGCCCAGAGAGTTAAGGTCCTAACCGACTTTCAGCTTGTAGCAGCATAAATCGAGGGAACCTACTAAGCAAAAGGGCCTCTACTGGCCAAATACCTAAATAGAGCAAGGGAAATGATCTCTGACTTTGAAGAGGTGACGGTCACCCACATCCCACGCGAGGAGAACATCAGAGCCGATATCTTGTCCAAGCTAGCCAGCACGAAGTAGTCGGGGAACCACAGAACCATGGTGCAACAAAATCTAGCAGAACCGAGCAGCGTTATGGCCATATTGGCAGCGACAGATTGGAGAAAACCAATTGAAGACTATTTAGAAAGAGGAATCGTCCCCGTCGACCCTTTCGAAGCGAAAAAGTTGGTTCGAGAGGCCGCCATGTACACTATGGGGGACGATCAGTTATACCGACGAGGACTCCATTCTCTAATGATGAGGTGCTTAAACTCGGCCGAGGTAAAATATGTCTTGGCAGAGATACACGAAGGAATCAACGGCTAGCATATGGGAGGAAAAGCTCTAGCCAGGAAAGCTTTACGAGCAGGCTACTACTGGCTGACCATGGTAGCGGATTCCAAGGAGTTTGTGCAGAGATGCGACAGTTACCAAAAGCACGCCAAGATCATCTGGCTCCCTCCTTCGGAATTGAAGAATATCTCAGCCCCGTGGCCTTTCTACAAATGGGGGATGGATCTTTTGGGACCATTCAAAACAGCGCTTGGACAACTCCGGTGGCTAGTAGTCTATGTCGATTACTTTATAAAGTGGATAGAAGTCGAGCCTTTAACAACAATCACTTCAGCTCGCATACAACGGTTCTTCCGACACAGCATTGTTTCACGATTCGGAGTACCTGTGGAGATAGTCACGGATAACGGGACCCAGTTTGTTGACAAAAGCTTTCAGGGGATGATTTCGGACCTCGGCATCGAGCATCATTTCGCTTCCGTAGAACATCCCCAGTCCAACGGACAGGCTGAAGTAGCAAACAAAATAATCGTAGAGGGTTTAAGGAAGTGGATGCAAGACGCAGAATCTAGTTGGGTCGAACAACTCTACAGTGTGTTATGAGGTTACAGGACCAGTGTTCAAACTTCAACCCAGGAAACCCCTTTCAGGTTGACTTATGGATGTGAGGCAACGATCCCGGTTGAGATAGGCTAGCCGTCGTGGAGGAGATTGAAGACCATTCGGGAAGGCAAGACTATGAATACCGAGGCACTCATGACATAATTGGATTTCGTGGACGAGGTCAGGATTACGGCACACTGCCGAGATATGGCCATGAAGCAACTCGTCGTGGCCAAGTACAATAAAAAAAGTAAGGCTCCGGTCTTTCGACAGGGGTGACCTAGTACTCAGAAGAGCCGACGTTGGAAACAAAAACGCCAGGGATGGCAAGCTAACAAAGAATTGGGAAGGCCCCTACCATGTCAAGGACAAGCTTGACAAAGGAGCTTATGTGCTGGAAACCCTGGCGAGAAGGCCCATCAAAAGGACGTGGAACGTGAAAATGGAGCAAAATACCCAAGAGGGGGGTGAATTGGGTATGTTTAAAAATCTTTTTGAAACTTACTCTGTTTTTCGAAGACTAAAACAGAGTAGACTATGGAGTAGAGAAGAATAGCAAGACATAAAGATTTATACTGGTTCGGTCCAACCACTGACCTACGTCCAGTCCCCAGCCACACTGGGATTTCCACTATATCAAAAGATTACACACTCTGTACTCAAGAGTAATTCTCTCACTAGAACTTATTCCCCCTTACAAGTTGTAATCAATGAACCCAATCACCAAGTCCCCTTGACTTGTGATTCTTTACAATAAATGATTTTCAAGTAATAAACTCTCTCTAAGAGTGGATAAGAATGAACACTGAAGCTTAATGTATCAACAGATACTTTACACAGAAAAACTCAAGAGTAGTTGGAAACTTGAATGATTTTCATTTTTTGCAGTCTTGGTTGTTGAGAGAAATTGAATGCTACTCTATTTATACTAAGAGAGCATTAAAGATCCGTTGCAAGCTCCATTATGACCGTTGGTGCATTAATCTAGCTGTTGGAGGCATTTTGGAGTCTTCTCTCTCTACTCTTCACTTAATCCAGTTGTACAGAAGTTCAGAGTTGACTTCTTGAATATTAATCCGTTGGAATAGTAGCTACTGGATATGGTAGGTAGACATTAATCCTTTGTAAGCGTGTGCAAAGGGATTACCCAAAAGGATGCAACTTTCTGGGTTTAGCATTTAATGTTCTGACATGCTTTTTACCTTGAGTTTTCAAAACATTTGAAAAGGAGTCAAGCTCTCTGTATGTCCAATACTTGAGTATTCAACTCAATACTCGAGTATTCACATTATTTGTAAAACTTTGTGAAAACTCTTCCAAGTCAATACTTGAGTATTCACTTTAATACTTGAGTATTCAAATCACTTGGAAATAGCAAACCTTTCTGTATGGCCAATACTCGAGTAATCAACTCAATACTCGAGTATTGAACTGTTTTCAATACTTGTGAAGTCTCTGCCATTTCAATACTTGAGTTTTCATTTCAATACTTGAGTATTCATAAACATTTGTAAAGTTTGAAAACTTTCTGTTTGTCCAATACTCGAGTATTCAAACCAATACTCGAGTATTCACATGTTTGAATACTTTGATGACTCTCTGTATAACCAATACTTGAGTATCCAAGTGGATACTTGAGTATTGATAATTTTGCCTTTTTGTGAAAGAGTCTCTGTATGATCAATACTCGAGTATTCAAACCAATACTTGAGTATTGACTCATTGTGAAAAACTTGGAATGCTCTCTGTAACTTCAATACTTGAGTATTCATGGGAATACTTGAGTATTGCTCATCTTTGTGACAGTGAGCCATTCTCTGTCAACTCAATACTTGAGTATTGAAACCAATACTCGAGTATTCACTTGACAACAAGTTTCTCAACTTACCAAAACACATTTTAATTTGCGTTTACAATTGTCAGTTATCATCAAAACACATAAGGAACTAACAGAACGCCGATAAGCTAAGAGTCTACTATAGCTAGGCCGAGCCACCGCATTCATAATGCAACGGACGGGCCATGCCCGAGTTGGTTTATTTTGATTTCAGTATTTCAGTTTTAAATTCCCTTTTTGGTGTTTATGCAATTTCTTTATTTGAGGTTGTTAGCTCTTTGGAGCGGATTATTTCCTAAATTAATGAAGAATTCCTCAGTGGAAAATCGAGTTATAGACTATCTAACGTCGAACCGAATACCCACAAAGGAATGTACAAAGACGTGGGTCGTTAAACCCAGTCATACACCAAACACGATTAATGAACGATATCGGGGCTGACCAGCCCAGGTTCTCAATGACGCGAGGCTGCTGTTACAAGCCCTTGCAGAATTTTGATGCATCAACAACTTGTTCCTAGATAAAGAAGGTGAATTGTCATTCTGACCCTGATTAGGTCAAAATGTTTAAGCGTTGCGTTTCTACACCACGGCTGAACATGTGACAATTTGCCCTTATCCTGGTTATGATCCCGGACAACGGAACCAGAACTTAGTAGCGCGGTTGAAAACCCCTACCCTAATACCCGGTCGTGGATATCGGAAGAACATAAGCGGATCCTGCATACGTTAGACCCTGGCCCGGTCATAGAAACTCCAGCGTGGTTTGGAATTCACAAACGATAATTATCGCGATAAAGTAAAAGGCAAGAAAGCAAGCACCATACTTAATAAAAAAGGAACGAAATTACTACAGACAATAAAGTTGTTCACAAAGCCGAGATCAAGGCCAGTGATAGTTAAGATAAAGTCACAAGGGCATCAGCGCCCAAAAATACAAATATTAGTGGATCAACCGGCGGGAGCGGACATGTCGTTTTCACCGCCAACAGGAGCACTACCCGAGGTCTCTTCTTCACCCTCACCAGTCCGGTCTCCGCCGTCAAGCTCTGAAACCGATGTAGTCGCGGGAGACGAATGAGGCGGGATAAGCTGGTCATCTCAGAGATACGCCCTGTAGTGGAACCCAGCAAGTTCCAGATTGACGTTAGGGTTCAAGTGCCGGATTTGCGCCAGGGCCATATCAAAGGCGTCCTTCGCGGTCTCCCTCATCCTGTCAAAGCAGTCGGAATAAGCTTTATGGGCATCCACAAGGGCGTCTTTGGTCTCGCCCAACTCCTTGGCTAGCTCCCCCCGTTGAGTCTGCACAACCCGCAAGGTCTGGATGTCCTTTTCATGGGCCGCCTGCATCTGGACAAGCTTGTGATTTGCCTTATCAAGAGCCTCTCTGATCATCAGAAGCTCATCGTTTAATTTGCTCTTCTTGGCCTCGGCTACTTGTTGAGCTTCCTCGGCCTTCTTTTTCTCCGCCATCGCACCATCTTTCTCTGCCTTCACCTGATTCAAAGCGGTACTGGCTTCAATGTGATTATGCTTTAGGATGCTTATAGCCTGCACCACTCCGACGGCCTTCAGAGTATACTTCTGGATGTCCTAGAGCTCAGTTTCATCCACTTCTCAGAACGGGACACTGTCCATGTAACGCCGAGGAGGAAGAAGAGCTACTCACAGTTCTTTGATCCTTCCTTTGCTCCACGTATGACCGCGCGAGAGTTTGGGCAAAGGTGGCGGAGGAGGGAGAGTCGAAGAGAAGGGCGCCGGAGCTTCTGTGACCGTGCGGGAAGTCAAATTAACTTGGGGCAGATCTTGAAAAGCAAAAAAGATTAACACATCAATGGAAAATATACGCAGGGCCTGGCGGGGCTCGGTAGGGAGCTTAGAAAGGACGGAGGCGACAGTCTTTACGCCATGTTCATTGACGTAAGCCACCAGGCGAGACACAGAGCCGACATCTTTGGCAGGAAGGTCGTCGGGGTCAACCTGGTAACTGGTAGAATGCTTATTGTGATGATCACTGGTTCAATATAGCGGGAATCTTCACTCCACCTCTTTGGACTCGGGGCCGTGAAGGAACCAAGGTTGTTGCACAGAAATGGCGACCACTTTAAAGAAGCTAGTCTTAAAATGCTTGAAGGATTCGGAAAAGGCATGAAAAAGTTTCCTGCCAGGAACCCCCAGGATGGATGTCAAGCCCTTCAAGTTGGCAGGCTCTTTTCCGGAACGAGGAGTAAAGAGGCAAAAGAACTAAAAAAATATGGGGATCGTACACGAGATGGGCTCCACAAAGGAATTACAGAGACACTCAAAAGCTAGTAGGAAACCCCACCCGTTGGGTTGGAGCTGTGAAGGAGCTAGATGGAGGTAATTGAGGACGGATATTTGGAACTCGGTAAATGGGAAGAAAATACCGAGCCGAGTGACATAGTCTCGATAGAAGAAAAAGAAAGAGGGATTGGTTCCTTCACGTGTAGAGCATATGGGTTCCCCATCAGAAGGAGCACATAACACGCATCCAGAAGTCTCGCCAAGTTGAGTCGGGCGAGGTCGGATTGGGACATCAGAGAGTGGGTCGTCAACACCCCGTGAGTGACCCAGGGATATTTTCTGAGCAAGACTTGAGGGGGACTGGCAGAATCTGACTCCCCACTGACGGAAGGTGTCCGGTCGAATGACGACATTGACTCTATATATACCTATTTAGCAACGAAATTAAAATCAGAATCCCAATTGTATACCTGAAGTATGCAAGCTATGTCATGGGGGCAGAATGACGGGACTGGGGCGAGGTTGATTCCGGGCAGTGGGGTAGGACCTGGGGAAGACCTATGTTGGCAAGAGCCAAGGGTAGCATTCGCCAGGGAATCCTGATCGCTTGTAATGTAGTAAGAACTGGAAGCAATACAATCCCAGCATGGGCCGAGGTATCCATCAGGGAGGGTTTCCGGCCTGGTGCGAGGAGGGGCCTCATAGTAGTTGATGGGATGAACTGGGAGGGCATAAGAGTCACCCTAGCTTCCGGTGCCCGGAAAAATACTGGTAGACCATTCGTTTCGCAACCTAGTAGCGGTAGGATGAGACTCTTCAACACTCCCCCTACCAGGCCCGCCGCGGAGCAAGGTGGCTAACCTTTGCTCTTTAGTCAGAGGGGAACCAAACAACCAAAAGCTGGCTCTAGCGTAACGGGCACGCAATGAATGTTCCTCTTCTGGAGTTAATGTCCGACTCGAATGGGGCGAAGGGTTAGTCCTATCCATCGACACCAGAGGTTGAAACCTAGAATAGGCACAAATGGTTTGGTAAGGAGCGGAGGAACCCAAAAAAAATATCGATAAGGAATATTCCTAGGAACGAGGGAAGGTGCGTATGAGAATGAACCCAGAAACCCAAGGTCTACCTAGAGATTCATACCAACACTCAGCCAGGAAGCTCAAAAACAAACTTATATAGGGATTGGGAGGGAGTAATGAAAAGCGTGAATTGTCGATGAATGCGATGGAACAAGAGCAAAGAAATTGAATTAATCGAAGGACGTACCTGATGAAATGAAAGACGACGAAGTAAGAAGCAGCGTAGACCAAGAGTTGCAGAGAAGTATCGGAGCAAGAAAAACCAGAGTCTTGAGAGCAGGGAATAGAATGCCAAATAGATGGTGAAGTGAGAAGAATGGAGGGAAATACGAAATGACACTGAAGCGACAGGGGTAAAAGAGACAATTCACCCTACAAGTGGGGGTGACGTACGACTTGTAATGGGTGCATTAAATGTGTACGAAAACCGCTGGCGGCTAGGCGTGGCGGTTACAACCCTAGGCCAATCCAGAGGAGCCAGGTGTTAGGGGGCAATGATGGCAAATGCAGAGAGACCCTGACCTTGAAGTCAAGCGATCCACCTGGCGTTACCTCGGATCCTCGAATGTCCTGGCGTTACCTCGGACCTTGAGATATGACCTCGGGTCCTAGAGCAAAGTAGGGTTAGCGGTGGCACAACCCGACCTGGGGGCAAGGTACATCCCGGCAGCTCAAAAGCTTGAACTACCGGGCTGGGGGGCAACTGTTACGGACTTATATGAGGCCCAACACCGAGGTGGCCCAATACGACATATATCGTATATCAGGATTTGCCTATAATAAGGGGAAATCCTATCTTATCTATAATCCCCTAATATCTAAATCTATATCTGGCAGTTATGATACTAGGGCCTCGAGTCACAGGGCCCATGGAATTCAGTCTAAGGTACACTCTATAAATACAGAGGTTAAACCTTAAGGTACACACGTTTTAACTCTAAACTATTTACATACTGTCATCACTGTACACACACATCACCCCCTTTGGCGAAAGCCTCGTTTGTGTACAATGATCCCACGCTCCCCTGGATATCTGCCTCATAGATATTCAAGCAGAGTCTATCGATCCAATAGTAATTTACTAGCTCATCAAGCTAGACATCTGTGTGTTACACCAGAACAAAGAGAAACCCGTTTCAATAGAAATGGCGGACTGATACGACCAACATAGAGAGAATTTCTCCAAGTTGGAGTAATTGCTCATATCTATTGACAAGAAATGTTAAATTTGAATGAGGAGCCGTTACTCTATTTAGGGAGAGGTTAGTAGTCAGAGAAAACATATTCAGACATTGAAAGCTATCTTCAAACGTTCCTTGAAGAAACTCAAACGATATAAGAACCTTTTGACCATTCTTAAACCTACACCTCTATTTGTAAGTGCCATATGCAACATTGTGATCTAGGACTGAAATCAAACCAAGTACTTTTTCATATTTGTCCTCTCACATTTCCCTTCGAGTTCTTTACTTATTTTTCAATGCATTTACATCTGATTACCTTTGACAATTGGGTTTAAGGATATTGAGGCCATCAATATTTGGGAAAATCCTTAAAAAAAAATAACTTTAAAAATGCTGAAAGACAAAAATGTATTATGAATATTAATAATATCAAATAGATGTGAGAGCCTGATTTATCTTTTTGAAAATTAAATGAAAATGACATGAATGTCCCTCTGAGTTTAAAAACGTGCTTCCAAGTTTTATAAAGATTTATCAAGTTCTGATAAGGTTTTAAAAACTTCCAGTAAGGTTTTAACCTGTTATCTCCTTCTCTATTTTCCTTCCTCAACTTCAGCAGTATGAGCTCTTCCATTCCAAATCTGACTGGATTGATTTCTTCCTCCAAAACTAACCAGTACCAGTAAGCTTCTCTCCATATTTCACCTTCTTCATAGCTCCAACAACAAGTGCGTGGAGAACCCAAATCCAAAGGTTGTGGAGAACCCAAATCTAAAGGTTGTGGAGAACCATGACCTCGGCTTCAAGCTCATCGCCGGTGAAGACCCACCTCCTGTCCAATGACTTGACGGTGGCAACGACTTCTTCAGATCCTCATCGATGAAGTGCCCCCAAGCTCATTAATTGAGTGCTCTGAAGGTCCTGGAGAACAATGACTTCGTTTGATTCTTCACCAATTTCTGGAAGGGAATCTAAATTGATGGTTTGTCAATATCAGTCTTTACGGTGGTTTTGATAATGTTTGTTATTGATTGTGGCGGTCTTTGATGGCCAAATATTTGCATTAGATGGCTAGATATTTGTATGTTTATTGAATGAATTTTTTGAATTTGATTTGATATTGAGTTTGACTAATTTTTCGGTGAAGGAATGTAATTTTACGATGGTTGATGGTTGTGAACACTTGGGGAAATGAGAACCAGTTATGTATTCAGGACTTAAAATCAAATATGAAGTTGGTAATATCATATCAAGTCTAAGAATTAATACATGCATGTTTTCTCTTTTTCACAAGTGTTCAAATTGAAGTGTACAGTTATGAATTTCATATCTGAACTTGGCAAAATTAAATATGAAGTTAGTAATCTTAAATCAAGTTTAAGAATTAATCTATATTTGTTCTTTCATTTTCACAAGTGTTCAATTTTAAATGGAGAGTAGTGAAATTTATATCCTAACTTGGCCAAACCAAATCTGAAGTTGGTAATCACATATCAAGTTTAAGAATTAATCCAGGCTTGTTTTCTCATTTTCACGAGTGTTTAGTTTTAAGTGGAGTGTTGGCAAATTCATATCCAATATTGGCAAAATCAAATATGAAGTTGTTGAAAACTTTTTAAGTTTTGGTGTCAAGCATTTCCAGAATACATGACTGTTTCACCACCATCATGTTGTTGAAAATACTTTCAAGGTAGAAATTTCACTAAGATAAGAATCTGTATAACTAAGATGTCATATTTTGTAAATATACAACAATTCTATATACTATAGAAAAACAGGAAAAAAAAACTCACAAGACTGCCGAAAATGATAATGAAATTCATGAAATCTAAGCCCAACGTACGTTGTCTCCTTAAGACAATTTGTTCCCTCTATATGGATGCCCAAGGATCACAAACAATTATTTCCCAGGATAGAATGGATTGCGTCTTCAGAATGATGGCACTATCAATTAGAAGCCCGAACGAACACAACGAAAATGCTTTTAGAATTGCACAATATATGAGATGATTGCAGAATGCAGTATATGAGAGTGAAGTGTTGAAAATTGAGATAATTTTTTGTCACTCGCACGTCCTATTTATAGATGATGGAAATTGATCAAATGGACTTGACTCTTACAGGCTAACTGGTGCGTCGTATGAATAGACACACCAAAACGAAGCGAACAATGACTCTTGCTAGCGAACCAATGCATCGTACAAACAGATACACCAGAATGGAGCGAACAGGTGCACTAGAATGGAACAGATCAGTATGTACTGGTTCAGTTACAATCTGCTTACAGCCGATGGTTAGGAGAATCACGGAGGGGCAAAAAAGGAATTTATAAAAGTTCAGGGAATGTTTGGACAAAACCAAAAAATTATTTTTAATTTCACACGCGCGAACTGAACTAAGCTGGGCTAGTGGGCAGGCGGTGGCGCGCGCGATTGATTGAGTCGAGCTGGTTGGATGGACAGCAGCGACGGTGCATGTGTTGGGATCCGTACACGCAGTGGAATTAAAAACTTTACGAATCCCTTCTGAGGATCGCTCAACCACGTTTAAATCAAGGTTAAAAGAATCTGAATCATACCTACGGCGAACTGATCCGCGTCTCGTTCTATTTGAACTGGTGGGCTACCTTCTCGATCAGTAGAAGTCGACTCTACGAATCGCCTTCCTCTATCAGTATCCACACGAATAATCTCCGAACACGACTGCGGCAGCGTGCTAATGCCTTCGAACTTGCGTCTCTCTCTCTTTTTGTTCTAGGGTTTCTCGCGGCTTTCTAATACGCTCAACAAAAGTCCTGTAGGTTTTTCTAAACCCGATAGGCGTATTATATTCAAAACTAATCCGCATTAATTTTGAAATTCGAATTTTGAATCTAGATTAAAAATATATTAATTAAATCTATCTAATAGATCTAATCTAATATACTTATTTAATCTCGAATTAAAAGCCTTCGATTTAATTTATCTCTATAAATTAAATCCGAGAAATGATATCTATCTATTTAATTAAATCGAGATACTATATCTCAATTTAAATTAAATAGATATATGATATCTTTATTCAAAAATTAAATGTGAGTTACAATATCTCTATTTGTTTTAGATATTTAATTTATCAAATAAATTAAATACAAAAAAATATATTATATAATAATATTATAATCTCCATTAAATAATATTATTATATTTAATTTCGAATTTATATATATATATATATATATCCTAGATTAAATACATTATTCATTAAATCTTAGATATATCTAAGATTCAATGAATCTGAACACTTTTGCTCGTGTTGGGCTATTCTTGTGTGTGACCTTGCAGGCCCACATGAGATTGGCAGTGGGCCAATACTGTACCATCCCACAAGTCGCAAGCAACCTCTAGCAAGACATTGCGACTACCCAATTCATATGGGGATCGATGATACGATACTACCTATCATACAACCATGTCACGTCCCTTTTGTCACGCGATAATTTGGTCAAGGATGAGACATGGATAATGTGAACTTCCTGTTCTTGACCATTACTTTCTCGATTCTCGAGTAGTCTAATAATTGAAATGGAAACTCCTTTCCATCGTAGTATGACCATACATTTTTCAGACTCACTCATCGAGGGGCTCAGTATTATCTCTCTACAAATGTGAGGGACAAATTCCATCTTGACCATTCACATTCCTCTGCATGAAAACCACTGATCCCAATCCAAGCTTTTTTCATCACCCGGTCAAAGGTGACTTTTGACTAGGTCAAAGATCAGTGACTCATCATGTAGGAATCCATGATGATCTCAGGTCATAGGGCGTCGTGACGCGGTTATATATGAGATAAGCTTATGACTAAATCCATGCAGCTTTCTCATAGTGGGTCGGTCCAGCACCTTGTACTCTTACAAGTGCCCATGACTTTGATTCGTATCTCCATACCTCATCAAAGTCATACTGGTCTTATTTCATCTTCGCTCCCGCGTAAATGACCGACTAGGGACATTTAGGATAATCTATAAGATATATCCAAGGATCAATTATCACTATAAACATGCAAATGAAATTATAACTAAATGGAGATGACTTGCCCCTAGGGCATAATTTCCAACAACATTCGTGTGTGGTGGATTGTCCTTTCTCCTCAAAAAAAGTGGGTTGGCCCAAGGGCTCAATTTAGAGGTTTGAAGTTGAGTCTTATATACCTTTACACTTCTCTTGATTTGTCCAATAGGGACTTCTATCCACACACTCATTACACCTTTTCTTTCCCTCTTCTTGTCTAACCTACTTCTTATTCATAAGCCATGGGATTTAGACCCAAAATTCCAACAATCCCTCACATGGATAAGAAGTTAATCCATTATGACCAAATGCAAATAAACATGTATGCAAAGTGCGATTCCTCTATGAAAAGCAACTGCATCGAGATAGGTAGGAGTCACCTTTGAACCTTCTCTAGTAAAAACTTATCGGGTATTTTCGGTCAATCAGTGGACGTGTTGTCTTGAACCGTCGACCTTTAGTGTATACCAAGGCAATATGAGTTACACAATTACTCCTTTTACATCGCTGGTCCTCATGTTGTGTCCATTTTGGCCTTGCCTGTCTGGTTCTACGAGTGTTCTAGAGAATCAGCCTTTATAAATTCTTATAAAAGCGGCCCCCACTTCACACTCACATAGGTAATTCCTTGTGATGTAAGTTAACATACATCATCTAAACACATCAGATTAAGAAACCATTAAAAGCCCAAACGCTTACCCTCAAATATATGCACTGTCTTGTCATAGGAATGAGTATGAGTTTAAAAACTCTACGGTGTTTACAGTCGATCATCACTTAGTCGTCTCTATGAACCTAGTTTGTGGGATCTTCACTCATCAAGGTAAAGTTATCGCAATAATCAACAATTGATAGGCCTTAAACCTATTCCTTTCGACACATTTCTAACAAACTCTCTAGAAATCCCTTTGGTCAATGTATCCGCTATATTCTCTTTTGATTTCACATAATCAATTGAGATGATTCCATTCGAGAGTAGTTGTCTAACCGTATCTGATGAGCATGATTTATGCCATGTTTTTCCTGTATTTTATGACTGAATTGTATGGTGAATATGATCTTAAGTACATGTAATCCTAGCAAAAAGACATTTATTCATTGTACATGGAACTTAAGGGTGAATTCTGTTTACATCCTAAACATGTGCTAAGAAAGAAGCAACTTGTGAGGTTTTATGAGAAAGTCGCATAACATAGCCGATGCTATGCTATAGCATCAGGACAGCCTTATCGAAGTGCAATATAATGCATCCCTGAAGCTACAGTATAGTAAGTGACGCAGTGCTATGTGATATATATTCTGATATGTTGTCAAGATTGTTTCAAGAAGTATAGTGCAGGTCGAGGATAAAAGGTAGATTGCTGATGTATTGAAATAGAAGATACGGAGGATCGGAACTGAAAGATTTGAAGAATCTCGCAGGATCAGCAGAATCAATCTATCACAAATTAAAAGATAGATACGATCGGACCTCGACAGATTAGGAAGGCCCATCTTGCTAAGGAAACAGCAAGCCAACCCTAAGGAGGTCGTCGAGTCGCTGAGAGCCTAATCCCATTCATATCCGGTCAGACTCGGAAGAAGAAAGAGAAAGTTCACAAGGCACGAAACCCTCAAGAGAGCCTAACATCCTTCCTTGCAGTGAGACGGAAAGAAGAAGACGTGGAGTAGTGACATGACAGGGCTTCTTCCACGCCGTCGGAAACTTCGTCAAGCTTTATGTTTTCTTTCATTTTAATCTTTTGATCATGAGTCATTTTGTTGTTATCTGTTTTGTGTTTCCCTGGTCAGTCATGAACTAAATTTCCTATGGCTGAGTGAGGATGACTTCTTAAGTTTGGAATGAACCCAGTTGCTAGTTCTTAATTAAATAAATTCAGTTTGCTTATCAGTGATTTAAATTCTACCTCTGAGAAACAATGATTGCTAGGCAGGCTGGTGCAAGGCTTGACCTATTATTGTAGGCTTCAGGAATGGGTCTACCGCTCATAACCATAACACCTTACTTTGTAATGTTGATCATAACTATAAAATTGCCAAAGGCATATGGGAGAAGTAAAGTTAGTATTACATGTATCGGACGCGGAAGCTTCGATAGACTATAATGGTGGATTAGCTGAATAGCAGTGTAAATAGCATCTATGCTGTAGCATTGCGGAAGCTGTGCAGTATAAATGCTATAGCAATGTGTGAAGGAACTGGAGGATTGATATGCTTAAGAATGATTCCGAGTTCAGCCTATTCTCCTACTGATTTCTTCTTACGAATTCAACACTCAGTTTACTTTCTTGGTATTTAGCGTAATCACAAAAACCTCCAACCCAATCAGATTTTACTTTCTGTTCACGTAACTATTACAGCAGTTGAGCGTCACTTCTCGGTATCTCAATCTCTGTGGGACGATACTCTACTTACACTTTATTACTTGTTCGACTAGTTCACTTGCCATCAAGGAAATCGACCAACAGTATCATGTTTATGACATATATGTCTAGACTTACCGTTGTACATGACATTCTTGGCTCTACCAATAGCTACTTGACTATCACAGTGTATACACACTATCGGTACAGGCTTTGGCCAATTAGGAATGTCCTCAAGAAAATTAGAAAGTCACTCGGCTTCCTCACCAGCTTAATCTAAAGCAATAAATTCTGCTTCCATAGTTAATTTTGCAATGCAAGTCTGCTTGAATGACTTCCAAGACATAGCACTCCCACTAAGGGTGAATACATATCCCACTTGTGGATCTTGTATCGTTAGAGCTGGTGATTCAATTTGCATCACAATACCTTTTAGCATTACAGGGTACTTCTCATAATGCAATGCAAAGTTTTAAGTGTGCTTCAAGAAACCCAAAACTCTTACCATAGCTTTCCAATGAAGCTCGTTTGGATTACTTGTAAAGTGACTCAACATGCTTACTGCGTAGGTAATATCAAGTCTAGTGCAGTTCATAATATACATAAGATTTCCTAGCACTTGAGCACACTCCTTTTGTTTTTCGGCTTTGCTAGTATTTCTCAACAGTCGAAGACTAGAATCTATAAGGTTCGTTACAGGAGCTATGTTCAAACTCTTGAATTTCTCAAGAATTTTAGCAATATAATGTGCTTGTGATAAAGCCAACCCATCAGATGTTCTATGGATAATTCTCAAAATAACATCTGTTAGACTCATATCTTTCATATCAAATTTACTGATAAGCAATCACTTAGTAGTTTTAATCATTTGATTATTACTACCTGTTGGATATGATTAGTTTTGATGATGTCTTGTATAGATGCCATTATTAAGAGCAAAAAGTTTGTATACTATATTTATCTCCTACATTGACTAACTGTTATATATTTAATGTAGAATAGTCCAAGTTGAATTATAAAGATTAATCAAGAAGGAGATAAGAGGTTACGGAAAGAAAAAGAAGAACTTGTAGAGAATATCAAGGAAGCAAGAAGCTATCAAAGGATTTTGGGAATGATCAAGAGAAGAGAAGAAAGAAAGAATTGAATTGTGGAAAATGATCAAGGAAGAAGAGAAGAGAAGAAAGAAAGAGTTGGTTTATGAAGAATGATCCAGAGAAGAGAAGAAAGAAAGAGTTAAGTTATGGAGAATGATCAAGAGAAGAAGAAAAAAAGAAGAACTTGCTTAATGGAATGAGAAAATCATTATACAAGCTATTAGATTGATTCTAGAAGTCTCAACGATGATATGGAAGTTGGAATAGCTCAAATCGGAGTTAAAATAAGCAAAATCAAGCTTCATGATGAGCTAACTCAAGCCAAGAGGTTCAAACTCGAGTTAGAACGTTTATCTACAGTGTTTTGGGCATCTAGGATGATTGACTCGAGCCAAGAACATCACTACCTCGAGTCTGGGTCAAAACTTGAGCCAGACATTCTTCTGACTCGAGCCAATTGTGATTTCCAAGTGATTTTCGCCTCTGGAATGAGTTGCCTCGAGGTAAACCACTAATTGCCTCGAGTTACGATGTAATTCAGCAACTCTGTTTCACGTTCAGCTCGGGCGAGGTCTGGTAATTCGATGATATCTCTCAAACCAGAGATCGGATTGAGATAAAACTAGTGGCATATGAAACTAGAATCTCAATGCGTCATTTTGATATAAAATTCAAGCCAAAAGAGTTCAGATGAGAGAGCTATGAATTGTAGAAGTTGGATCAGAAATCAACGCCACACAGCTGACCAAGGTTCGGTATTTTGGGTGTATCTCACAATATACAAATCGAGTTGAGCTGAAATTGGTGCCATATGAAAGTAGACTCAAAATGAGTTCCATAAATATTTGAACCAGCCAAAAATAAGTTCATACCAGGGAGTTATGGCCTTCCAAATTTGATACTCGAAATTATGGATTCATTTCAGCATAAGCTCGATTTTCTGGATATAGCTCACATTACACACAACCAAATGAAGTGAAACTAATTCCATATGAAAATAGACTCAACAAGTGTTTCACAAATTTTGGAAGCAACCAAGTTTAATGGGATCTTACCTCGAGCCAAGGCTTTGTCAACCTCGAGTCAAAGCAAGGCAGAGAGTTAGACATTTTGAGAGAGGTTTTTACCTCGAGCTAGAAAATTCACCTCGAGTCAAATGCTTCTGGAGGTAATGGATCAATTGATGATTAACTCGAGCCATGATTTTGGTTGCATTGAGTTTGGGCATAGACTCGAGCCAAGGATATTGCTGCCTCGAGCCTGTCAGTGATGTGTTAAACTTCTCTATGCTTTAAACGATGGATTGACTTGAGCCAGAATGTGTTTTAACTCGAGCCAATTGCAAGTCAGAGAGCAAGGGTCTTTGGAGAAGACTAATTGACTCGAGCCACCAAGTGTACCTCGAGTCAATGGCCAACCTGAGAGATTGACGAATTGAGAGGAGTTTTTGACTCGAGCCAACAAGTAGCAACTCGAGTTAATGGAACAGCAACTCCGAGAATTCGGAAATGATTCTTATCAATTGATTTCTACTTGCTATACTTCTCAATGCTATTAATTCGGCATGTCCATGGACCAGACTGGACCGGGTTTGACCCCAACCCGAGGTCTGGTCTAGGTAGAACCTTGGACTAAACAATCTAGCCCGAGGTCTGGTCTGGTCCAGCACCATCCCGAGCTCGGGCTGGACCAGACCAGTCCAGTAGACTGCTTGGACTGGTCTAGGTAGTCCAGGTCTTTTTCAATTTTTTTTCTTTTCCTGCCAAATCATGTGCCTCCCCTTCCCCCAAAAAAGCAACCCCACATTCACACATTCACTAGCTCAAGTTTCATCCCTCTCATCCTTCGCTCTCTCTTTTCTCATTCTCATCGCTCACTTTCTCTCTTCCCTTGCTCTCACTCCTCACGCCTCGCCGGATGTGGCTGTTGGAGTCGGAGGTGGTGGTGCAACCGTGCAACCAACAGCCATTTCTCAAAGTCTCCGTCTTCCTCAATGCATCGATCTCACTTCTCCACCGTCTTCCTCTTCGCCCCACCGTCAACTACATCCCCAGATCTGAGGTAAGTTGGCTGCAATCAAAGTTGTAGATTGGCTCATCTAAGGAAGATTAAGTTTTGATCTCAGCTTTTAAAGTTACAAAACTGATCTCAACTTTTAATTTAAAGTTACAAAGCTTTTTGAAGTTAAAAGCTGCTATTTCGAAGAGACAAATTTACAAAGCTTTTTTATCTCAGCTTTTAAAGTTACAAAGCTTTTTTATCTCAGCTTTTGATCTATATGGAATATGGAAGATTGATTTTTTTGTAACTTTGTAAATTTGTCGCTTCTAAAGCTGATGCCTGTTGGTGTGTTTTCATTTTCAGGAAAAAAAATGGTGTGACTGTGTGTTGTAAAAAAAATAAAAATATATATATATATATCTCGGGTCAGACTGGACTAGACCAAGGGTTTGAGCCCTTGGCCCGAGGTCTGGTCTGACCCGAGGAGATTAGTCTGGTCTGGTCTGTTTAAAGTGTCTCAGGCTAATTTTTTTTTCTGTCAAACCGGGTTAGGACGGGTCAGACCGGACCTCGGGTTTTTTGGACATCCCTACTATTAATCATGTTTTTTAGCAAGTTTCAGATGATCAAATGAAGGATTAACATCATATCATCAAAAGGTGAATGATTACGTCAGAGCTTCAAACGGTAACTTTGAACAAGTCACAACGGTCATATTCCAACGGGAAGAATTACTCAGAAGACGAATGCTCACAACAATTAAATGATCTTCATTACCTATAAATAGCAAAGTCTTCAAGCCGAAAGAAGTGACGATTGATGAATGAATCAACGAAATGATTTTACTACTTCACTGTCGATAGTTCAATAACTCATACACTCTGTTTCTCAATGTTTATATAGTTTACACTATAGAGTGAAATGATTTGTACTTCAGTGTTTATTCATCTTCTCTTTTAGAGAGAACATTTTTTATTATTAAATCATTGTAAAAATCTCAAGTCGTGGGACTTGGAGATTGGGCTATCAGTTTACAACTTGTAAGGGGGAGTGTATCCTAGAGAGAGGATAACTTCAAGTACAGAGTGTGTAACTGATTGAAAGGAGTTTTTCGGTGAGAGATTCGGCTTCACAAGTGCCTGGGTGAACTTGTGCGTTTGTATAGGCTTCTCTTGTGCTCGGTTAAACAAGAGGATAGTTGATTGAAAATCTCAAGTGGAGCTTGGGGACTGGACGTAAGTCAAGGATTGGGCCGAACCAGTATAAATCGCAGTTTGCATATTCTCTTCTCTTATCTCTTATATTTCTAGTATATGCTTGTGAAAAGATTTTCAAAGTTTCAAGTTTTTAATCTTCACCTAATTCACCCCCTCTTGGGTTCAGCCGGATCTACACTACCTATTAGATGTTTTCATCTACATAAATCTAAATGAATTAAACTTTTAATTGATCTAAAATTAACATGTCCTAATCTTTGATGCCATAAATCAAAGGACTCAAGTACATAAACAGAAGCAACATTATTATTGATAACACCATAATTGGTTATAGTCATTACATTAAGTTTGAAAATGCCCCCACTAAGGTAACATTTTCCTACATACATATCGTTTTTAGAAAGTACAAACTTATCAGAAACAAATACAAGCTTAAAGACATTCTTGCTTAAGAAAGATCCGGACACTAAATTCTAGAAAATGTCAAGCACATGAAGCACATCATTAGGTGTCACAAATTTTTCAGAAGTCATCTTTAAGGCCACCCTCCCAACACCTTCCACCTTTGAAGTAGACGGATTACCCATATAAAGTTGTTCATCTTACTTCGCAAGGGTGTAAGAAGTGAGCATCCATCTGTTGACACACATATGCCTGGTGGCAACAGTGTCCACCCACCACTCCTTGGTATTTCTAACCAAGTTACAATCCATCACAACTGCCGAAAGGTTCACATTTTCAGTCATGTTAATAGCAGTTTCAACCATATTGTCTTGAGTGTTCTTCTTTTTGAGATTCTTTGCCTTCTTACAATCCTTAGTACGATGGCCAGGCTTTCCGCAATCAACAATTGCCTTTGAATTTCTGGCTTTTGCTATGGCCTTGCTTAGATGATCCCTCATCAAAGCGTTTTCCGTTTCTTGAACTTCGGACCATCTTCAACAATATTAGCCTTTGAGACTATAGGATTGCTGCCAAATTTATTTTCAAAAATCTTGTTATTTTCTTCTATTCTCAATCTTACAATTAGATCTTCAAGTGGCATCTCCTTGCGCTTATGCTTGAGAAAATTCTTAAAATCCTTTCAAGATGATGGCAATTTTTCTATAAATGCAACAACTTAAAAAGAATCACTAAGGGACATCCCTTCAGCGTGAATTTCATGCACAATCAATTGAAGTTCTTCAACTAGACTTGCCACAGATTTAGAGTCAAGCATTTTGAAGTCCAAAAATCTGCCATCTATAAATTTCTTCAAGCCAACATCCTCAGTTTTGTACTTCTTGTCTAGACTTTCCCATAATGCCTTGGTTGTCTCCAAAGTACTATACACTGTATACAACGTATTGTCTAGACTATTGAGAATATAATTCCTACATAGGAAATCAGAATGCTTCCAAGCCTTAATTGCAGCAACCTTTTCCTTGTCTAATGGTTGTTCTTTTTCCAATTTCGGAGCATCTTCAGTAAAAAAAAACCATGCCAAGTTCAAAGAAGTTAAGTAGAAAAACATTTTATGCTACCATCTCTTGAAATCATTCCCATTGAACTTTTCTGGTTTCTTACCATGCATTGGAGCAGAACCACTTGGGTTCATCAAATTTGTACTTGTACTAGTTGTTTCTGTTACTAAAACAACAACTCTGATTAATCACACAGATTAATCTAAGAACTGTATAATAATTAAAATTAAAAATACTAAACACATATTCAACTCAATAAAATGGAGGCTATAATCACATTTCTACCAACGCATGAAACCAACTTTGTTTATCATATCAATTGGCAAAGAAAGTGCAAATCAAGTGGGAGTCTCTCCATACTATTGCAACGGTGAATAATTAAGTAACCACTAAGATCAAGGCTTGGCCTTTAAATCACTTTCCTAAACACCAATGGTATTAATTAACTTTAGCTGATTCCAACGCTAATAGAACAAACTAGTAAACAAATTATCTTAAGAATGTTGTTGAAAATACTTTCAAGGTAGAAATTTCACTAAGATAAGAATCTGTGTAACTAAGATGGCATAATTTGTAAACTTACAACAATTCTGTATAATACAGAAAAACAGGAGAAAAAAACTCACAAGAATATGATGATGAAATTGATGAAATCTGAGCCCAATGTGCGTTGTCTCCTTAAGACAATTTGTTCCCTCTATATGAATGCCCAAGGATCACGAACAATTGTCTCCTAGGATAGAACGAATTGCGTCTTTAGAATGATGGCATTATCAATCAGAAGCTTGAATGAACACAACGAAAATGCTTTCAGAATCACACAGTATATGAGATGAATGCAGAATGCAGTATGCAGTATATGAGAGCGAAGTGTTGAAAATTGAAATATTTTTTTGTCACCCGCACGTCCTATTTATAGATGACAGAAATTGATTAGATGGACTCAACTCTTGCAGGCAAACTGGTGCGTCATACGAATAGACGCACCAGAATAGAGTGAACAACAACTCTTGCTGGCGAACTGGTTCGTCATACGAACAGATACACCAGAACGGGTGAACGGGTGCACGGGAACAGAATGGATCGGTATGCACTAGTCTAGTCACAGCTCATATGTTATTCTTCATCAATTTACATATCAAACCATACGCTTTCAATTTCATCTTATCAAGAGGTAATCATGAGAGAAACCTTCCATAATCTCGGAGGCAGTTAAGGGTGTTTAAGACCCGGGATGGGGCCAGGATACCTTAATCCTGCTTCCCGATCATGATTTTGGCCGGGATGCAATTTTTCCCAGTCTTAGATTCTGGTTGGGATGGAAATCGCGTCCCGACCTTTTTTTTTTTTAAAAAAAGAATTAAAAAATATCATTATATTAGTTAAATTCTCCATATTATATTGCTTAAAGTGATCTTTTAACAATTAACAAAGCCATAATAATTACCCAAATTGATATAGAATTGAAGAATAACATCATCATCATCTTTGTTATTATCTTTACAAACTATATAGTTAGGATTAGTATAACGATAGATATGGTTTAACTCTAACTAAAGATGTGATACACATTTTATCAAATGATAATTTAATTTAGGGGGTAAAAAATACAAAAAATAAAAGGATAACTTAATTTATAAGGTAAAAAAATAAAATGAAAAAAAGGACTGGGACCGGGATCTCAAAGGTAATCCCAATTCCTGTCCCGGTCCCAGTCAGGAAATTCTCAAGATCAAAATATCTGCGACCAGGTTGGGATGACCAGGACTGGATACGTTGAACACCCCTGGCAGTAGTCATCAAGTTTCTCCAAAATAAAGGGGGCAGCAATTTTATCAAATTAATACTTTTTACTACTTGGTCCTAGATATCATATCTCCTTAATTAATTTGGGTGAATTGAGAAAATTAGTTAAAGTCATTATTTGTCCAAATTGTGTGTTGATTTCCATAAGATAACATTTTAAATTATTTGTATTAAAATTACCCTTGATACAAATTACCTTAACGTTTGAAATAAATAGGGATAATTTAAGAAAAATGATAAACCTCGGGCAAAATGGATCGCAATATTATATTCAGAATCAAATTCAATTACCAACTAGCTCTTATATTAAGGGTTGAATCTAATAATTTATTCTACCTCGGGAGTTAGTTGAAGATCAAATTTGATCATAAATATAAGATTCAATCTATTTTTCCTTCAAAATTTATATTATTTTTTTCAAAATATCACTATTAATTGCATACAATGGAATTTCTATGTAATGGTAATTGTAACATCCCAAACTTTGGGGATTTGAAATTGGAATATTTTATGGAAATTAAATTGTGGAATTTGGCTTAGAATAATTATTGGAAATTTAGGCTCATTTTTCCCTCAATTAATTTATTTTAGGAAAAGAAAATTTCAAATAAGGAATAACTTAGCCTAAAATAATTATAAGAAATTAAGAACCTATTTTCTTGAGAAATTCAAAGAAAATAGTTAGAGGTTAGTTTATAGCCCAAGATTTTTAAAAAATTACTTTAAGGGATAACAAAGTTAGATAAGGAAGAAAGTCCTTATAAAACATCAAGGATTTGTTTCTAGCATTTAATTGGTAATTAAGCAATAATGAAGAGACAAGGGAATAATTAATTATTAAAAAAAAAAACAAAAACAACATGCGCGGTTCCTTTAGGCAGAACCATTTATATATACTTAAGCAAAACCAGTGAAACAACCGTGACCCGAGTCCACATTCCCGCTAGTCGATTACGTGCTTCTTACGTGCTATTATTCAAAACGCATAGTTTCGTTTAGTGGGTAAAGCTGAGCGTTGGATTTTTACAATTTGGGATAATGAGAAGCTGACACGTGTGCATCCTTTCACTGAGTTTATTTCCCCGAAAGCAGCAGCAAATCGCAGAAACCCAGAATACCATGAATAATAGAGGAGGAACCAATTGAGCAGGAAACAAAAGGTCATGCGCGATGACCCTGGTGCACCGCATTCTTTACTGACCTGCAGGGGAAGAACTCATTGTGAGGAAATATTCGAAGACCATAAATTCATAATTTAGGCTTGTTACATATATGATGAGGCAAATGTCAACAACTCACAGTTGCCATAACCCAACCTTGGAAGGGAGTCTGAAGAACACGATCAGAATTGAAACAATAAAGCATTTTCTCACGATAAAGTATTTTAAAAAAATATGTTATATATGTAACTCCTAATGCTCAGCAATAAACTCAGAAAAAATAAAGTTTGAGAATTGACAGTAAAAGGAAGAAGAAAGAGGAAGAAACAGAGTACATATAATGGGAGATAATTGCTCTGATCCACAAAACAAGCACAGTACATGCAGCAAATGGAAAACGAGAGAGAGTGAGAGAGAGGGTATTCTATAGTTTCTTTTGCCCTGTTTTAAGAAACCAAAAACAGAGGCGAATTCAGCGTGGAGTAACAGCGAGCCAAAAAATGCTGCGCCTTAAATGTTTGGTATGTTTCGATTAAAAGCATTTTTTTTGCATTTTATATGTTGGAAGAATACCATTGGTGAATGCTTCCTTTTTTTGCATTGGCCTTGTTGGTTCTTATGTGTTGGTCTAGGTAATGCAAGTCATGATGTTAGATCTTAGATGTGGTGTTTGCGGACCAGTTTTATTGAGAAGTTTACTAAATAAATTGAGCTTTGAAGAATCAGGTTAGCATTTTTTTGCAGTTTTATTGATATTGTTTTAGTGATACACGCAGCCCTATATATATTTTTTGCTCGGAAACAGCCCTATATATATATTTATATTAAAGCTAATCTACTCATTCCTTTAAACCCACGTGTGTGTATATATATATTTTATAGCAAAGGTTTTCCTTCTCTTGCTTATATATATAGCATCAATGTGTGTGTGTGTATGCCATCGTGTGAGTATATATATATATATATATATATTTAATAGCAAAAGTTTTCCTTTTCTTCCACATGGAGCAAATATATATCCAAGTAACTAACTCAGTTTTCCTTCTCTGCGTTAATGTATATAGCGTCATATATTTATGCTTCCAACGGCAAGGTCAGCATCATATACATATATACTTATATGACAGCAAACCGATATCAGTTAAGTCTTTGGCTTCTAATATAGATCTATCATATTGTCTTCACGTACAACAATATACTTAGGAAACTCACGGAGCTAAGAGGAAGAAAAAACTTGAAGACTCACCTCTGATTTGTGGGTTTAAAACTGATCCTAGATTATCACCGCTGCCTCTGTTTTTTACTGGTTGAAACAGAGCACTATGATCTCAGCTGAAGGGAGTGAATGGAAGAAGATCAGAGAAGCTGAGATTATATAGCTGGTTAAGGGTCTGGTCCGAGAAGAAAATGTTGGTCTGAGGTGCAGAAAAAACCAACCGTTTATGGCATGGGGTTGCTGGTTTCACGCTGCTTTTGCGTTGGAGAAGATACTGTGATCTTCGGCTGTGTGCATCTCGCTGACTGCATTTTTCTGCGTTTTTTTACGTGTTCAGAGACATTTTTTTAAAATACTTTATCATGAGAAAATGCTTTATTGTTTCAGTTCTGATCGTGTTCTTCAGACTCCCTTCCAAGGTTGGGTTATGGGCCATGGCAACTGTGAGTTGTTGACATTTGCCTCATCATATATGTAACAAACCTAAATTATGAATTTATGGTCTTCGAATATTTCCTCACAATGAGTTCTTCCCCTGCAGGTCAGTAAAGAATTCGGTGCACCTGGGTCATCGCGCCTAGCCTTCTGTTTCCTGCTCAATTGGTTTCTCCTCTATTATTCATGGTATTCTGGGTTTCTGCGATTTGCGATTTGTTGCTGCTTTCGGGGAAATAAACTCAGTGAAAGGATGCACACTTGTCAGCTTCTCATTATCCCAGATTGTAAAAATCCAACGCTTAGCTTTACCCACTAAACGAAACTATGCGTTTTGAATACTAGCACGGTAAGAAGCACGTAATCGACTAGCAGGGAATGTGGACTCCAAGACCCATACTTCTCCAATCCCATTTAGCCCAACACCAACCCATTCCATTTGCTCATCCTCACCCCTTCGGCCCAACCAAAAAACCAAGCCAGCTATTAAACCACTCCATTCTATCCTAAACACGCAACAGCAAACATGTCAAAATGCAGCGAAAAGACACCACAGCAGCAGTAAAATAAACACAGTTTAAACACGTTAAACCAGCTGCGTCAAACACGTAAACCAGGTCACTTTCGGCTCTCATCAGTTCACGTCATACCTCTAGAGCCCTGTGCTGTGTAATTTCCATTGGTTTCCATCTCAGACCGGACCCTTTATATGCTATATATATATTCAATGCTCTTCGTGTCTCTATCATTCGCGTTGCCTTATCCGAGAAAGAAAAAGAGAGAGAGGGAGTGTTGGGACTCTGTGTGTGTGTTCTGTTTTGAAAACACAGTGAAGCCGAGAAGAGTCGAGGAAGGAGAGGGAGTCGAACGGTGATCATCTCATTCATCCTTGCCAACGTAAGTTTTTAATATCCTATAACTACTAATACTCTGCTAAATGTATGCAAAACAGAGGAGTTTTGTTTAGCATGTCTCACATTGAAAAATTTAAAACAGCCACACAAACCATATGGAAAACAATAGGAAAAAGCTTAGCTCATATATATAGGCAACGTTGCACATTGAAATCAAGACATTGCTGATATATTTTGTGTGCTGTCATAAGTATAGGATATTGTTGGCTGTCATATATAGCGCTGGATATGTAAGGAAAAGAAGAGAAAAGCAAATAATAGGGTACTATATACATGCACCCCATTGCATTGGCTTGTTGGCAAAACGTGGCTGTCTTATGCTTTTATTTACATGTATAAATATTAACGCTTTTGGAAAATCCAAGAAAAGTTGTGGTTGTGCGTGTGAGTGTGTGACTTCATATATATTATTGAAACTAAGCTAAAAGTGTAGGTATATATATATATTAGCACTAGAATAGTACATATATATCAGAAAACCAGAACCTTTGCTGTCATATTTTCTTTATATGCCACTGCACACCATACATAAATATACATATATTTAGGTGCTATAGATATATATAATAGAGAAGAGAAAAGAAACCAAAGCTTTATTAATGGTTATATAAATATATGGGACGCTGCTTATATATATAATAAGGGAAGGAAAAATCTTTAGTGATATATGTTAGTATTTAGGTGTTCTAGAGACAATCCATAAGGACAGATCAACACCTTTTTCTACGTTGTAGTATTTCATAAATGAGCATATTTTATCTTTATCATATTTATGTCTCATCTTTATTTTAAAGTAAATATGTGTTTGAAGATAAAAGCGCAGAATAGAATATGTGTTAATCTCGAGGATCAATGATAAGAGATCATGATCATGAGGACTCGAAACATTTCGTACATCTATTACCTAAAATTTGTTCCTAGTCTTGAATCACCAAGAAATGGCATTGATGATCTCAGTAAGACTAGTACGACATCGTCTACTTGTATAGAGATACAAGGTGTGGACCTCATGGAATATAGGCATGGTGATGCCTTAGCTGATGTCATGGGTGGATCTGTTGGAGAATAGATAGCACCGAACTGACCCGCCGAGAGACTCGACAAAGATTCATTGTAGAAAGTATCATTGAATATATAAAGTCTCTCATCGTTTGGTAGTGCGGATCGTCCTGGACTTAAGGATGTCATCGAACACTATGTTCTAGGGTTATACTTTGACTGTACAACTCTATCCACTTGAAAATGGGGAGAACAGTGTACTCTTGGGTGTAACTCGAATACATGAGTATAGATGGACATCTTTGAGAGGACTCACAAGGTCCTACAAGGGATTAGTCATTCATAAGACCGGTAGAGAGCTTGGATAGCTTCTAATTAACTCGTGAATTAAATGCAAGACAAGTGATCATGAAGAGTCATGATCCGTTATAGAGTTAATATAAGAAGATTCTTAGTTCTGTGAATTAGTTACATTTAGTCAATTAAGAGAGATGATACTCTATCTTTGCTCTCGACTAAATGTGAGGGATGATGTCTACACGTGTCCAAATATGAAAGGTAGATCACTTGATCAACTCAATTAGTTCTAGGGCCACAGAGCATTGCTAGTGTCTTATGAGGTCATTAAATAAATTGGGCCTGTTAAAGGAATTTTAATTGGTTCAAGTTTATTTATGTCGATGATTAATTAGGCCTAATGGGTCACACACACAAAGGTTATTCCCGATTGTTTAAAATTAGCAGACTTGGACCAATAATTGTTATTGGGCTTTATCAAGAGTAAATGTGTAATTGAGTTGGAGTGGGACTCCAAGCCCAATGAGGATATTTGAATTTTAATTCAAAAATGATAGGTTATAAAAGATAATTCTGAATTATCTAATACACACACACACATAAAGATCCAATAATGATTGGATGAAGATAGGAGAAATAATAAATGAGGATTGATTTAAAGTGATTTTGAATTTTAGTTTAAGAGATGAATGTGATTCATCATCTTAAATTATTATTCAATATTCAAGATATGAATTTAATTCATTACGATTTGGATTTTCCAATTCAAGTTTGGATTGAGCTTTTCTTGTGAGCACTTAAAATAGGGTTAGACTCTTATAAAATGCTGATTTTTTATGTGCCCTTTTTATGGACGTTTTTTGAAGAAAAAAAATAGGAATTTAATGTGACTTGGTTGACAAGATATGAATATGATTCATCATATTAAATTCAATCAATCAATCAAGATATGAATTTGATTCATCATCTTAAATCCAATCAATCAATCAAGATATGAATTTAATTAATTGTGAATTGGATTTTCTAATTCAAGCTTGGATTAGGTCTTTCTTGTAAGCACTTAAATTAAGGTTAGACTCTTATAAAGTGCTGATTTTTGGTGTGCCTTCTTGTTGCACGTTTTTCTAGGATAAAAACAAGAACCCTTATGCTCTCTAAATTTAGGTCTTTACCAAAGGTTTAGAGAGAAAAAGGCACCATCCATAAAAGGGTAAGGTTCCAACCTTGTTCATCCTATCCATAACCTAATTCAAGAAACCATCACCTTCTTGAAAAGAGTAAAACCCAAGGAAACCAAATATCAACCTTGTCTTCTTCGCCAGCAAAGCATTCAAGGAGTGAGAGGTTTCAAGAGAAGGAGTTCGTTGCAATCGGGAGGAATAACAGTGTGGATCAACGTTAGAGGACATCAACAACATTGAGTGCCTTAGTGATCTAAGGTAATCCTAATCTCTAATGGTTGTGTTGTCAAGTTATCCTAATCCCCAATAATTGTTTTAACAAGTATTCCCAAAGTTCATGAATATTATAAATTGTTATGAATTATCATGAGCGTCGTAAAGAGTTACGGATTAATAATTATTAACTAATTAATGTAATGAGTTAAGGTTAATAATTCATGAGAACCGTAAGGAGTTACGGATTTCCGCAATGAGTAAACAAAATTTTTGTTTTCAACCTCATGAACTTTTGCATGAAATTCATGTAATAGGCAAAAATAACCATCAATATACTCTTGCTACACCTATATATATGTTCGCTGCTCTTGGAATGAGAAAGAAGAAAAAACTCCTACTGTCATATGCATATAAAAGGGAGAAAAAGAGTTTGATTATGTGGTGAGTGGGACCATATAAATATGTGCGCTACGTATATATATATATATATATAATTATGGCACAAACACTATTTTCCTTGTTTTATTTTTGTTTTTCTTTTTTTGGCTACTGGATGGGATTTGTGGGCACCATTGCTGTTGCCACTTATTGGAACCAACACCAACCAATTACTCCTACATACTATTGTTATCTGAAAGATTTACTTTGATTACAAATGTAAAATTATAATTCATTTTTATATATATATATATATATATTAAATTTATGATTTCTCAAAATTGTTTATACGAATCTCATATATCAAAGGGGTTTGCCTAATGAGAATGATTACCATGATGCAATTGAGTAAATATGGTAATGCAGGCACATGGGAATGATAGGGGAAAGTTTATTCATATATACAGATTATATGTATCACCTTGAAGCTTATTTTTACTTGGGGTTCACATATAAGTATATAGATGAAGCATATTTTATGTAGTATTAGTATTGATCAAAGATTTTGGAGAAAACCATGAGAAACATTAAATAAAATGCATTAAAGTATAATTTACATCATGGTTGGCATTAAAGTGTTAGGTTAACAAGAGTTCAAAACAATTATAGATAAATTTAAAAAATATATAATGAAATGAATAAATAAATAAATAGTAATAGTAAGAGAATAAATAAATAAATAGTATTATTATTAAAAAATAGAATAAATAATAAAGAGAATTATTAATAAATAAATAGAAAGGGGTATTATTAGTAAGGAATTTTTGGGGGTTAATCCACTTTTAATACCTTAAAAATTACTTTTCGCGTAGTTAGTTGCTTTACGATACAATAAGTGACTAATGACAATAATAAACGTTTATATGCATACCTTAACACCTCTACCAATCCCAACATCTATCGGACCAGTTAAGGATTCAAGTATGAGGTGTGTAACTGTTATCTTATTAGCTTGTATGTATTTATTTCATGTATGACTGATCATGGTTGCTAGATAATTTGTATATGTGTATCATAGCTATGGATTGGTTTGCGTGTCTCATAGAAATTTGGATGTCATAAAATAAATTTGAGTGTTCTAAAGGGTGCGGTCTTGGCCGATGCTTCTTGATTCTGATGCGACTTGTTTCTTGTGAATTATTCTACGCTTATACATGTGTTATACTGTCATTTACATTTCATGCCTGCATATGAGATTAACTGTTACCCTTGGGGTTCATTTATTTGAACTCCAGACCGCATAAAAGAAACAGACAGTGGATTGGGATTGAGAGGAAAGACGCATGTGTAAGGATTACAACTAAAGGAGCTTTTTGGGAAATTATGAATAGTTGGACTATATCAATGCGTTTATCATTTGTCAATTATTTTGGATTACTATACTAATATCCCATTATGGGAACGATATCGCTCGCGAAAAATTTACCCTCGCGTTTTCAATGTTTTAAACTAAGATACTTTATGAAAGTTTTATTCTGAAATTAAGTCGTCCAAATCATTTCGATGCCTCTGTGCTATAACTCTGATAAATAAAGACGTATTTAGGACGGGCGTTACACTAATCATGATGAAAGACTTTTAGAAAGAGGTGACCAATCTATATATGTTATAAATAATTAACATAATTAATTTTTTTAATTTATCTAAATTAGTCTATTATTTTAACTTATATAACTAACTTCTTTAATCTATCTAAATTACCACTCTGGTCCTATTTATAAGTTCATTTTGACCAAATCTCACATACCAAGGAAAGATAGTTGACACAATGATTATAAAGGTAAATTTTCAACTTTGCCCTAATTTATGATTGGATATTTTTCAATTGTTTTTTTCTCTCTCTATCTTTATGGGTATAATTAATATAGGTAAAATTGTCACAATCTTATTTATTATATGAAACTGGACTTATAAATAAGACTAATTTTTTTTAGTCAAAATGGACTTATAAATAGGACCAGAGTGGTAGCTCATTATGTGTTAGTAAATAGTAATAATTTATTTATTTATTTTTGGCCAGAAATAGTTCATTTATTTACCAGTGTTGGAAAGAAGCGGTAGTTGTATTTTGCAACCGTCGTGTCCACTGGTTGTGAGCGGAGTTAAATACGGCAGCCAAAAAGAGGTAGTTAAGTTTTCGTCCACTCTTTTAGCTCACTCTCATTGTACAATAGCCAAAAATGCTTCTCTCTGCAATCACCACTTCCCTCCCCTCACTCTGCTTCTGCAACCACCATCTCTGCTCCAATTCCCACACCACCAACCTCCTCCTTCTCTCCACCTCCACTTCTCGGCCCCACGTTTTCCCTCGCCCACGATCTCTCTTCCTCTCCAACGCCTCTGCTTCCTCGTCCCCTCCTCCTACCTCCAATATCTTCTTCCTCCAGACTCTTGACTCTAACCCTAATCCTAGTTCTGATACGCTTCGCCATGTTGCTCAAACGACAAGGCCTAATGATGATGATGATTCCGAACAGACTTTGGTGGCTTCCGCCTCCGCTCTTGCCTCCGCTATTCGTAAATCTTCTACTTCCCCTGTTGAGTTCATCCAGCGGATTGAGAAGGACCCTAAAAGCGGGCTTGTACTCCCTAGTCCTGATTTTCAGAGACTCTGTGTCGAACAGTTTGACCTCTTTCGTAGGATATTTCCTGAAGCTCTGCTCTCGGTTGGCTTCTTCTTCTTCTTCTTCTTTCATTGTGCTTTATTTTGCTTGCCAAAAGTTTAAGCTTCTTTTTTAGTAACGTTGAGGAATCTTTCCCCAGGTCTACGTAAGACCAGCTGGTAGCTATGTGATGGATCGCCTGGAGTTGCGGAGGGTTTCTCTCAACCCTCGAGATGCAGATGGCATTGTTATTTTAGTTGGTCATTTTAACATTCCAACAGGTTTACGTGTTGCCGAGGCTGCGCTTTCGGAGTTGCAAGTATGATAATTCTTGTTCTTCTTTTAGTCGCTCTCAGATAATTAGTTAGTAATTTTTTATGGATGTGAATATAAATTTTAGGCTGAAGTTATCCCAGAAAGTAAGGCTGTGATTTTCCCAATGGTCAAACACCCATTTGTTGTTGGTTTCTTGGTTGCTGAGCTTCCGCTGATGGATGTTGGAGCATCTGAGCAAGCTCATAGAGATGAGCGTGATAGTTGCCTCTCTGTTGAGAAAACTCACTCGTCGCCTCCTGTTTTGGATAGAAAGCGTAGGCAAGTTCAATCTGTTCAGGTCAAGGATAACCCAATCATAATGGGAAGTTTCACTGACGAGCAAATATCAAATGCTGTCAACATTTCACGTTCTCTAGCTGTGGCATATGTTATGGATCAGGTATTTTATATGTGGCATTTTTGTCATTGCAGTTTGTTCCTTGCTCTGAACATGGAATACTGTAAATTTATGACATTTTTTTAGTTCATAGCAGTTCATTTGAAACCTCGATTTCTTTACTTGTGCTCCTGGATTTTGCAGCTTGAAATTATTGGGTAAATGTCCCGCTCCCTCAAACTAAATGTAAACATTGTTGACGAGAAAAATTGACGACGACGAAAATAACAACAAGCCTTATCCCACTAGGTGGGGTTGGCTAGATGGATCGCACAATGCCATTGCCATTGTGTTTTATCAATAACCAAATCTTTAGATATGTTGTTAATCAAAAGTTCCTATTCAATAATAAGAAAAATTGACATTGGTATATATATTATTCATATATTGACTGTTCACATACAATGCAAATTGATTTAATTGATTTCTCATCCACTAATTGTTATATGATTGTGTTTTTAAGAACTGCTCTTGATGCTGGGCATATTGGTTCCTAAATTTCTGGCTCACTGGTGTAGTTCTTTTACAGAGAGAAATGTTACTTCAGCAGTCAACATGGCAGAATAATGTTCGGATGAGTAATCTAGTTGAGCAAGTATGTCTTGCCTCTCTTTTGTTATTGCCTTTTTGGATTTCACTTTATTTGTTTGGCTTGTCCTAATGTCTTTTCTGAACAAAAAATTCAAAGCAGATCCGTGGTCCTCTTTCCAGTATTCAAACCTTAAGCAAAATCCTGTCTACTCAAACAAAGAGAAGTGAGGTATGTATATCACTTAAATCATACTTGATCTAACATGAAATTACATACATTTACGGAGTTAAGAAGTTAATATGTGTGAATGGGAGCAGTTTTGTTTTTGCACCCCGTATAAGTTAATGTTGGTTTGGGGCAGGATCAACTGACATCAACATCTTTTCCACTATTCAGCATATTTGTATTCTCAATTTGTAAACCAAATTTAAGCAAACTGAAGATTTAACTCTATCTTATCTGTGATGATTTAAAATGCATGTTTGTGGGACCTTAGTTGGTGTGAAGGCATGGAGCTTATTTTGGTCGTTATAAATGCCCTGGCTTTTAAAGTTATTATCTTTTAGTTCTAGGACATAGGGATCATATGATTGCATACTAGAAGAAAAAACGAGTAGCGAAAGGTGGCGTAAACATGAAGTGTGTGTATCCAAGTTTGGCTGTGTGCATTGTGTTGTGAATGGTAAACTCAACAACAGTTATCTATATTGTGTGGCATATTGAGCACATTTTAAAAAGGTAGCCTGGCAGGTTGCACATGACATTGTTGAAGACATACTGTTGCAAGGTGAACGTCTGAGAGATGTCCTAGGACAACTCCAGGATGCTGTTCATTTGACCAAGGTACTCCGCCCCCCTCCCCTTTGGACGCTCACACTTACACTACATCCACCAAAATTGATGCCTTTTCTTTCTTTTTTGTCTGATTTTTAATCTCATTGTATCTCTTCCTCCATAGACATATAGAAGAAAGCTCCTTTATTTATTTATTTATTTTTATTCTGTTGTTACCGGTAATTTGTTGCCAGTAAGAAATTGTACAACTCACAACACAGCTATGTGCACACAGTGGCTGATGTTGACACGGTAAAGGTAGTGGTAATTGGTGTTCTTCTGATATGGCATAGTAGAAAAATGTGGCAGCTGGCCTTAGAATCCTATCAGAGGTAGCATTGTAGGATTTTCTATGATGTGCAGTAGCCTGATCGTGAATAAATTGTTTCGTCTACCTAACTATATTCCTTTATGAGAAAACTTCCTTTTTGCAAAATTTTATTCAGAAAAAATTCAGCCTCTGAATCTTAAAATCTCAGTTATAAGCTGTAAGAAGGCTGAAGTACATGCCCATCGGTGTATTGAGCCATGGATCTTGTGCCAATTGTAAAAGGAGTAGTCTAATACCAACTTTGAGCCATGGGTCTTGTCTTATCCAATGGCTTGAATCCATTCAAATTAGTTAAGGAGTTGGACATCAACCTGGAGAAAGAAAGATCCACTTTAATGCTTTCTCTAGTATATATGATCTCTTATGATACTAATTGATGTGTTCTCCCTTTAGTAGAAGTCCCTCTTCTCTCTCATCTCTCTCTCTTTATGGGTAACTCTTTGGGTAGGTTGACCTCTGAAGAGGTTGGGCTTTCTCATGATTAGATGCCTGTTGATATTGTTATACATTAAAAAATTAGCACTTTTGATGTTTATTTATTTGTTTTTTTGGGTCTTCTCTCTAGGCTAACATTCTGCGCTACAATGAAGAAGCAAGCAAGAAAATGACTGGTTCAACTAATATGCTTGCTGAGTCACTAAAATCTCAGTTGTTGGATAACTTTCCAAGGGATGATTCTGGAAGCAAAATGCATAAATCTAATGAGTCACATTCTCTCAGTGCTGCTGCCAAGGATATAGAGATGCCCCTACCTCCTTTTGCTCTTGCTCCCTTGCAACATGGAATTAGGTGGGTTTGAAGATTAATGAATATGCTCCTTTTAAGAAAGAGTAAAATATAAAGATCTCTTTTGAGTTTCGTAAAAATAATTCAAAGCTCCCCTTTATTTTCAAAATATTTAATTTAGTTCAATTTTAATTTTCTTACTAAAGTAACCTCTGTATAAAATACTTAAGAGGGTATTTTGTTCAGTTAAGAAAAGAAAGTATTTTAGTTACAAGAATAATGTATTCAGGTCAATGGAGGATATTTTAGTGGAAAAATTTAAACTTATAGCAAAGAGCAGCATATCTTTTTGTTTCATACGATGTCTGTGTATATTTTAAAAGTAAATATCAGGTCCATGCAATTTTTAGCAAAGTTCACAGGAGGTTCAACAATTTTCTCTTTAAAATATCTGATTTTCCTTATATATCTCTTCTATATATTTTCCCCATCATGAATCATCTCCATGCTGGTCTGCATGAAATCTAAACTAACTTTAGCGTAGATTGTCTTTTGTTGCATATATTAATAATGTTGTCATATAATTCATTTGCTTTTTATTAGCTGTTAGGTACATCTCTCTCTCTCTCTCTGAAGGATGAGATTATTTCTATAATTTTTTTTGCTTATACTTTATTTTAATGTCAGGAAGACCGTGCAATGTTTCTGAAGTATTAACTGACTTGGTTGATGCTGCAAGACCTCTTGCCCAGAATCAAAACCGCCTAATAGAATTAAATGAATTCTCATCTCCTTTGCTAGCTGCTGTAGAAGGACCTGCTTTGCGTCAGGCTTTTAGCAATCTCATTGAAGGCGCTTTACTACGTACACATGTTGGTGGTAAGGTTGAAATTTTGTGTACTGATGCACCAGCTGGTGGTACCCTTGTAATCATTGATGATGATGGTCCTGACATGCAATATATGGTAAACCCAGTCCACTCCCTGCCATGCTAACTTGCTTTTCTTATTCAAAAAAATTTAAATATATAATCAAACTGGTAACTTTTGTTATGCATGTGTGCTAGTAGCATTTCCATGGGGAACTGTGAAATGGCCGTGCTTTGAGAAACAGTATAGTGAAGACATGGTAGAGATAGGGTGGAAAATAATCTCTTATTAAAGAACAACTTTACTAGATAGTGGTTGAGGTAGGGGATAGGAGTATAAAGTTTTAGGTGAAGATAATCAATCAGAATAAATTAAGCAGGGATCTCCCTCGATCTTTCTAATAGATGGTGGGGAATCTTCAGAACAAAATTAATTGACAAAAACCAAATAACTAGTGCAAAATAGATCAACGATTCCTGCTTATAATATATATAACTAATAGGACTTCATAATTGGCGTTGCTGCTCTTCCACTAAGTAAGTGTCTGCGTGGAATGGTGGTAGAAATTGATTTTCTAACGTGATTTACGGTGTACGGGGTAAGTATGTAAGAGGAGTTTTGTCTTGGCTTGCGTGGATGTGCTTTACTAACGCTAATTCAAACAAGCCATAACACAACCTCCTTATCTGCTGAGTGAACATGACTCAAGTATCCATTGCCTCACCATGCTCTCCCCTAATCATGATTTTTCCCTCACTTCGTAACTCAACTAGTTCCCTTGATGACTAGGCATCTGGGTCTGGTGTCTGACCAGGTGTCCCATGCCTAGGCATCCTGAGTCTAGAGAACATGATCAAAGGGCTCTTTATCAGAAAGGGAGAGCAAGTTTCTCACTCCCCTCTTATAATAGCCTAGGATGTTTTTCCCAAGTTCAGGGGATGAATTCAATGAAAAAACTGTCTTACAGCCTACCTCTAACATTTATATTCATAATTAGTATAAGGGAATGATAGAAAATGAAGCCACTTAGGCCAACTCAGGTGGTAAGGGTGGGGTGGGATATGTATAGAGGTTAAGAGATCAAACACTTCTGATGTATCAAAACAACGACAACGACGAAACCAACAACAACAGAAAATATGGCAAAATAAAGCATCATGGTATTGGCCTTTCTCTGCCATCACGTCCCATTCTCCACTATTAATCTCCTTTTATGATGACTAGTCAGATCCACTCACCCCCTTCTCCAGCTGATCTCTTCTTGAGTAAGTAAATATTGGCCGGCCTCTCAACAAACAATCTTCTGAGAGGATGAGTACTTTTAGTGAGAGGATGTTATTTGAGAACTATTGGATAAATTTTATAAAAATTAACATCATTAAAAAAATTAAATATTAATATGAACAGCATGAAACTCAGAATTCCTTAAGGATGCAGTTGTCTAACCTTTTAATTTTGAAACCTTTCTTGTTCACCCCAAAAATGGTAAGTAACACCTTTGGAATGTAAGTTAGATGCATCAATTGGTGAAGTGATGGCTGATTATAAATTAACCTGCAGCTTTTTCCCCATTTTCATCTTCTTTATAAAAGCACACAGGGACATGTTCTGTCTTCTGTTTATAGATATTCTTTGACTTTTGCATTTTTTCTAAAGTAATCTGTAACAGAGACAAAGTGGGAAGTTACTGGATACCTTGTGTGCCTGTTTAACTAGGAGACTTGGTTGTCATAATTGTATAATATTATTAGGAAAAAGAAAAAAGATAGGGTCAAGAGCATTATACAGAGGTGATAGATCATTAATGTTAAGCTTGCATGCTTCTAATGGTATTGATGGTTGCTTCCAATACAACTGATGATGAAGTCCTTAGTTAGGACTGAGGACATTTCTTTTTGTGAGAGAACTTTGTTGGTTATGAACTTGTGTGCAGACCCAGATGCATTCTCTAACATCGTACGGACCCTCCCTCTTGTCTAAAGATATGGTTGAAGACAACATGACATGGAATATTGTTGCGGGTCTGAGTATTGCCCGTGAGATACTCGAGAGCTATGGTTGTGTTGTGCGAGTTTTGTCCCCTCGAATCCGGGATGCACCTCTAGGGGCTGGTGGAACTCGTGTGGAACTCTGGCTTCCATCATCTATTGCAAACTCTGATTTGAGCAACCACGTGCAAGAGTTATGACAATGCTTTTGTGTTGTCCATAATAGGTTAATAGAAACATTTCAAACTGATCCTATCATATTTTAGAAAGTGAATGAGGTAATTGGATAAGGTCTGGTATGTATGAATCTGGCTCCTCTCCCATACTTTCCCATCCCTTTTCTCTCCTTTACCTAAAACTACACCGTTTTGGGTTTTAAAAAAGGGAGGTTGGGCCCTTTTTTTTATACAAAAATAACATCAAGCACCCTGAAGTATTTTTTCAGTGGCACTCAATATCTTGATGCACTAATCACCCTCATTTTTTTCATCAACACTATGCATCTTAAGATTAGATGGCTCGTTGCAATTAGAAAAATATGTTAAGGTGCTGGATGCACAACAAAATATTTTAGGATATTAGGTGCCAGTGAAAAAATACCTCAGGTGCTGAATGTTATTTTTGAAAAAAAAGAAAAGAAAAGGTCCAACCTCCCTTTTTTTTCACCAAAAACGGTGTAGTTTTGGGTAAAGTAGAGGAAGGGGATGGGAGAGGAGCCGGACTTGGTCTGTATTGAGAATTCTTGCCTTAATCATTGTAAGAGACCATAGAGCTTTTGTGTTGTCTCTGGGTCTTGTATATAGTATGCATGATAGCTCATGGTATATGGTTCATTGTACAATTTTATCCTTAATGCAATGTATAAATTATAGAAACCATAGAGCTTTAACCTTCAGCTGGTTATTATGTTGCTGGGTTGCTAGTTTGCCCCTTTATGTTCAGGGAGCTGGTTGGTTTGTGATATAGGGGAAATTTGTTGACAAGGAAATACGATAAAGTTTTAATGAATTGCCCATCCTACCATTTGTTGGTTTAGCCTTTCATATCAGTCTGGTTAAATTTTAAAATCTTAGGATATGCATGTATTGCTATCTACATTAAACAAATGGACATGTAAAAAGGGATAATACCAAAAATTTATTTTTGATCATTTTAAAAATGATATTAGATATTCATACTAATTAATCAAAAGATTAAGTACTATTGGAATATTTCGGAAGATAAAACCAAGGACACGAATGTTAAAATATGATATATCTACATTTTTATGTATTGGAGCCATAGAAGACCGTTTATATCAATTATTCATAGTCCAAGTCTATATTAGTTTATTTTTTGTACAGATTACTATTTTACTGATCTAACGGTCATGAAGCCATAATCCTAGTAAAGAGCAACATTCATTTTTGCCAACTTTGATTGAAATTGAAAGTTGAACAAGGGTGGGTATCGATTAACATCATTATCATATTTATTTTTCATATGAAAGAGAGCATGAAGACACTTCAACGGGAGACTAAACAATAATGACACACTAGAGTCTCAAAATGCATGGTTTGAACATGAGACTTAACGGGAAAGGAAAAGAATTCCTCTCTTTTAGGTACCGGAGTGCCGAACCCGATAGTCTAGTCCAAATGAAATTGAACCAAACTAGACCTGGTTCTAGACTGACTGATTAGACCAATTGGTTTTATGAGGTTATTTTAAATATATATATATATATATATATATATATATTGTATAACTTGGATGTTATTATTGAATGTTGTAAGATATTCTTATGGGTTTATAATTAAGTTTTAATGTTTTAAGATAAGTTTTAGGGGGGGAAGCAAATTGAGATCCTAAACAACTTGACTAGAGCAATTTAGTGGACCAAGTCTGGTCCAGTCTAACCTTAGATTGAAACTAAATCATATCAAATCACAAGTTATTGTATTCAACCCGAGGCTATCTCCAAACTAGACCTCATGTTGACGACTAATCTAATCCGATGTGGTCCATGCACACCCCTACCCCTACTTTTGGTTTTTGGAGTGGCAGTGGGGCCGGATTTGAATTTCTTACCCATCTTTTGAATTTTTCCTTGATTTTCCCCCTTGTTAAGTGTTCTCTTGCAAATGATATTTTCTTATCGTTAGCTTTGTAGATAAAATGAGGCAAGTTCTTCTATTTGTATGAAACAGTAGATTTTAATTTGACGATCCCTATCTAAGATGGGGCTCTCCCCATCTTTTGAGATGGGCAGGCAAAATCAACAAGATCAAGCTTTGAGAGGATCGATTTTGTTGGCAGAATTTCTGCAAATCAATGTACATATATGTCTTTGGCAAAAAAAAGTATATATTTGTCCCAATATAAAAAGAAAAGGTTGGTGATATTTTAGTTTGACATCCAATAAAAAGAAATATAAAACCTTTCAGATGTGATGTGTAGAAAAGTTTCATGGATGGCGGATTTAGTTATTGGATTGACATATTATCAAGTAAAACTTTAGGAAAATATCATAAGGATAAAAAAAAAAAAAAAAGAGTCTAATTATTTGTTAATGATAACTCTTTCACAGACTTTTCTGATATTATTATTATTGGTTAGAACTTTAATGATGTTTACCCTAAAAACTTTTGGGGACTTTGCATGTTGGTGGTTGTTTGGTTTAGTTTAAGATTTTTTTTCCCACCCCACAAAACAAAACTCCTAACTATTTATATCTTATAGCACAAAATCATTTTATCTAAATAAATATTTTTCTTGAAACTAAAATAGTAATTTATTGAGTAGAATATAAAAACGTTTGATTAATATTTTTAAACTTAATATTAAAAATTATAAAATATAATTCAATTAAAATGATATTTTTATCTTTAACTTAAAAAACTACATCTATTAAAAAATAGTAAGCCTTCTTAGGGTTTTTTTTTTTTTTTTATAAAAAAAATGAAACAAACATTTAATTATAAATTTTCAGAAAAATGGTTTTTTTTTTTTTTTTTTTGGGGTAATCAAGGGGGCATTCAGCCCATACTCATTCCTGAATCAACACACAACGTGGGTATGAAAAACCCATAGAATCCCTGTACATCAAATTCCTAACTACTATCGGAGGATTATCAAATATAACAAACTGTTCCTCCTGAGCCAAACTTAAACTAGCAAGCACATCTGCACAATTGTTACCCTCTCTATACACATGTGAAAAAATCAACCTAGAGAACTTTACCATGACAACTTGGATCGCCACCAGCATCCGTGTTCCAGCATCCTCGTCTATCTACAGCTTCCGTAGCATCTGAATCACAGCAAATGAATCACTTTCCAGCACAATACTGTCTAAATTCCTGCTCCATGCCACCTCTAGGCCAGTTAGCATAGCCCATAGTTCAGCATTCAGAGCTGAACAAATTCCTAGTTTACGTGAGAAGCCTCCCATCCAGATTCCATCACTTCCTCACAATAGTCCCCCACATCCAGCCAAATTATTCTTGCCCCTAGAGGCCCCATCTACATTAATTTTGACCCACCCTCCAATGATGACAGCCATTTAATATCAACTTCCTGACTTGTCCTGCACGCTTTCCTAAATTCACACCTTGCTCTTTTAATTTCACGAACATACCATGACACTACCAACCCCTTGTTCATCGGCATTTCAAACCCCTCTTGGAACCGGGATTTGTTTCTCCAGTACCACAAGAGCTAGCAAGCCACTCCAAAGATTAGCCTCCACTCTTTCCGATGGAAATTTATATTCCACCCAAACCAGTCAAGTCCCTGTTTACTCATGAAATCAGGTGCAACTCTCCCATCCCATAACTCCAGCCACAGCTCACGTGCCACAACACAGTCCCTCAAAACATGCATTAGACTTTCACATTGTTCCAGGCACTTATAGCTGAAAGTGACTCCTACTACTCCTTCCCTTAAACATGTAAGCTCCCAGATATTTCCCCAAATCATCTAACTTTTAAATCCTGAGTATGCACATATTTCACTCTGCAACCTTCTCTCAACATTTGGCGAGAAAAATATGCTAGTTTTATTAGCATTAACTTTCTGTCCAGAGGTAGCACCAAACTTGTCTAACACCTCCATAACAGAGCATATTTGGTCCATATTAGCCTCATAAATCAGTAGCAAATCATCATCAAATAGAAGATGAGAAACCTCAGCCCCATTTCTTCCTAGCCGTAATGTTTGCCACTTTCCATTATTAACAGCATCAGAGATAAGGTGGGATAGATTTTCCATCCCCAATACAAACAAATATGGAGAAAGGGGGTCACCTTGCCTCAATCCCCTAGATGGCATATGTAACATTTTGAATTTTTTTTTGAGAGAAATTAATTTATTACTCTATGAGAGTACATTTTTCTGAAGTAGAATTTAAGATTTATTTTTATAATATCCCCAAATTTTGGAACAAGGAATTTAGGAATAAGTTTGAGATAAGAAAGCTACTAGGCTTTTGATAATCGGTATTTTTTTGTTGCAATCACGGTAAAAGTCAGATATTAATTTGAATGGTAGATGGTTATGTAGTAGATAAACATGTGATATTTGATCAGAAGATGAGTATTCGGCAGTTAGATGGTAGATGGAGATATGTATGGTAGTTACATGATAGATGGACATATGAATGGTAGTTATATGGTAGATGGAGATATGTATGGTAGTTAGATGGTAGATGGACATATGAATGGTAGATAGATGGTAGATTGACATGTTTAAGGTAGATGGGTAGTAGATAGACATGCGATTTTTGAAAAATGGTTGAGACCCAAAACTCTATAAATACCTCACCCCTTCTCTTCTTTCACAACACACAAACACTCAAGACTCACAGAAAGGTAGGGAGAGGGGGAGAGAGAGAGAGAGAGAACGTAGGGAAGCCTTGCGGTAATTTTTGGGAACTATAGAGTAACAGGTAACTCTGAATATTCTTCCATATACTTGTGAATTGTGTATGATTATAAATTATGTTATATTTTATATAGAATAAATTATATGCATATGTATTACGATATTATTATAATGAAAACTGAATATTACGGTTTTGCCCCCGAATTTCAGAAATGACAGTTTGGTCCTGAATTTTAGAAATGACAGTTTAGTCCCGAATTTTAAAAATGACAATTTGGTCCGATAAGGTTTTATGAGATGTTTGGGTTTACCATGCAATGATATTTTATATAAATGGAAGCTTGTTTTAGTATACTTTATTTTTATTGAATATAATTATCATGTCAGCTGCATTTGTATTGGGTTGGAGTAAGGAGGAATTTGAATGATAAGATTTCTTTATGCCACCTTGGAGTAAGGAGGAATTTGAATGATAAGATTTCTTTATGCCACCACTCGGTGCACAGTGGATGGTACCTTTTCAGGGCCCCATCTTCCATGTTTTCCTCTGGCCATGATTGCATTGGAGTTGTGGGACATGTGACACCTCCTTAGTTGTTATTTTTAAGGAGGGAAGCCATAGTCCATACTTAAGCTCTATACCTTTGGCCGGGTGTATCTTAGGTTTTGGTGAGCTTGGAACCATCCATTCAAATGAATGAGTTTCTGTCGGACTATATGTTAGCCTATGGCTCCAGTCAACGGTATAAGGATGGAAGACGAAATAAGGGAGGCTGCATATTGCATATTGTATAATTGTATACAGTTCACAGTTTGACATAATGATAAATACTTTTGCAAAAGAATTTCGTATGAGAAATTATGGTATATACAAATATATTTGAAATCAGCCATGCTTTTTGTCATATGTGATTTGCCTGTGTACGATAGAGATATTCAGTAGTTACTGAGACGTGGAATCTCATCTCATATTAACATTTGTCAGGTGAACATCCTAGTAGAGGGCAATGGAAGACACCTATGGAGTGAGCTTAGAAGGCTCTTTTATACTCTTGTAGCTTATGTTATGTTATTTGTATTTGTCATGACCCTAAGACTTCCGCTTTGTATTAGACTCTGAGATATTTTCGAAAATTTATTTTGATTATGTATTATGATTTTTATTTGAAATGGTTGATTATCCCTGTTGGAGTTATTTCAAATATTTTGGCCAAGTTTTTGGGTGTTGGATTTGGAGTGTTACAACATAAACCCCTCCTTCTTACATCCATTCCACATAATAGACATACTAGTCGAACGCATACAACCCATTACAACATTTTTTAATTGTGCAGTTAGCCCAATTTCATCTAACACCTTACCAACAACTTTCCAAATCAATCTTTACTACCATATAGCCTTTTTTACTTCTTAACCTATTCATAGAGTGTACCAATTCTTTAGCAATTATGATATTGTCATGAATACATCTCTTAGGTACAAAGCTAGTTTGGTATGGAGACACCAATCTATCCATTAAGGGTTTTAATTTATTAACTAGCAACTTAGATAACCCTTTATATAAGACATTACACAAAGCTATAGGCCTGAATTGACTTACCAACTCTGGCTGATCTACTTTAGGGATGAGTACCAATAATGTGTCATTGATAGGCACCGCCGCATCTCCTTTATGAATTTGATTATCTCTAGCCCCACAACCTTCCAATTCTGTTGATAGAAGATTGCAGGAAATCCATCTCCACCAGGCGCCTTGAAACCATTCATCTGGAAGAAAGCTCTCCTCACCTCCTCATCTTGCACATCTCTGCCTACTCTTCTTTTTATTTCAATATCTACATTCCCCCATTGCTAACTTCTTATTAAAAAGTATCACTCTAATCCTTTTTATAAGTCCAGTTTTGAAAAAAATTCTGATCCTTATTATGAGTCCACCCAAAGAGTAATCAATGACAATATTACAATTTTGTCCCTATTAAATGTAAAGAGAGAAGAAAGATGTGAAGCCCAATGTATAAAATATTTTTATACTCATATATAAATGAGGATAATATCAATTTAAAATATATTAAACTAGTTAACTAACTTTCTTTGATATATGAAAAATAGATAAACTATACTTACAAAAACTTAAAAAGACTAGAGTGATAGTGAAATCCTATACTTTTTTAAAAATTATCTTTTAGAGTAGTAATTCTCCCTTAAATTGAATGGTCAACGGAAAAATTCTACCTTGAACTAACTTGAATTGAGCTAGATTATTCCCTATGTGTATAGAGCTTTGTGAAAATTAATTTTTCTTTTAGGTCTGCTTGGTATACCTTGAACTAACTTGAATTGAGCTAGATTATTCCCTATGTGTATAGAGTTTTGTGAAAATTAATTTTTCTTTTAGGTCTGCTTGGTATGAGGGGATGGGGAAAAGGGGGTGAGGAATTTCTTTTAGTTATATTTAAAAAAATGAGATTAATTTTTTTTAATTAATTTTTTACTCTTTTATTGTATATATTCTTTTTATTAAAATTTTATTACCCCACATCTCCATTTTTTTATATTTTACTCAAAAAGTGTCTCTCCCCTCTTCTTTTCTCCAAATCTCTCACACCAAGCAGCCCATTTAACTACACACAAGACTTAAAGTTGAAACTTAAACCGCTGAATTTGACCAATGGGTCACTTGGATGTTGGAATGAGGAGGATATCCAATAGTCAACGGCCACGTGGAACCGTTAGTGAAATGTGAAGAGGGGAATGTTGAAGGGGAAGTCAAAGTCCATTTAGATGGCCTGAGGGGCCAGATTTATAGGGCCCACATTAATGTCTTGCCTAACTAAATTCTGAAAATTAATGCGCCATCAATGGCCACAACTTGACCTAAGTCAATTCCTATCATATCATATTGGCCTTAAAAAATACAAATATCTGCTAATCAACTTCATCCCACTTGATGGTTAAAACAATATTTTGATTGGATGCAAAAGTCTGGTATTTAGATTTACCAAATTATCCACTTTTTCCCCCTTATTGTGTAGGGTTAATGATTGATGTATTCAGTGTTCTAAAATATTTGTCTAGATATATCCAGTGTCTTACAGTATTTTGTAGTCTATCAAACACTTTGAAATATTTTTTCAGGTGCTCTCATTAACCTAAATTATTTTTTGATGCATTTAACATTTTGAATTACCTAAATTGTTAAGTATAAAATTGTATAAAAAAATTTTTTTTAAAGTGATGGATGCACCTTAAACATGTTTTAGGGCACTAAATACACTATAAAATACTTTAAGGGATCCTCATTGGATGTACATGTAAAATTACTTTAGTGTTCTAAATGCACCTTAACTTATTATATATAACTCTTTTAATGTCATGGGTAGAAAATCTTCCTAAATTTTAAAAAAGAGATAAGATATTGTCACTACTAAGCAAAGTCACTACTTTTTTCACCGTTAGATCAATTTCAATAGGAGAGAAATAATAAAGGTAGATGAGATTCTGATCTAACGGTGAAAAAATGGTAGTAATTTGGTAGTGACAATATTCTATCCCTTAAAAAAATTACAATGAATAATAAAAACTTTCATATATTTGTGTAGATAACTCTCATACTAATAGTTATATTTATTATTTATTTACGCGTATTTTAAAATTTAGGGAGATTCTTTGCATATAATGCAAAGCTTAAGGGATTTTTAGAAAAGAAAAATTAAGGGATGTATAATCGATGGTTGGAGGTTATTTATTTAAATGATCTTAACGTTCAAATTTCAATTCCAAAACTAAAATATTCCTTGTTTATTGTGTTCATCCAGAAATAAAATATTTAACTCGTTACAAGTCTTAAAGCTTATAAGGGTTGAGATCAAAACTTCTTTTACTCTAAGGCCAGGTTTACTGGGAGGTAGGGGTGGGAATTGAGTTAGGGATTAGGCCAAATTATATTAATTACTTCTTTTGGTCCTTATTATAAGGCATCAGTTAAAGTTAATAAAGTTGTCCTAAAATTTAAACAATTTTTAATATTACTCCTACTAATTGAACTAAACTTTAATATCATATTAATTATTACTCTCACCCACTACCCTAATTAGGAGTATATATGGAAAAATAATAATAATTAATATTCCTTGGGAACAAACAAGTGCATTATAAAAAAACAAAATACATTTACTAGTTGGTGCCTTATAATAAGGACAAGAGGAAGTACTTCCTATGGTCTTTATTATATAAGGCACAAATTAACAATTTACACAAAACTAATAAAAATAATTAAAGTCAGTAAAACTGTTCTAAAATTTAAGTAACTTCCAACATTACCCTATTAATTACACTAAACTCTAATATTATACTAGTATTAGTTATTATTCTCACTTACTACCCTTATTAATTATGGGTATACATAGAAAAAAAATAATAAATGTGCTTTGGAAACAAGCAAGTGTCATATAAAAGTGTTTAAACTTCTCATGTTGCATGACAAGAAGAAGATTCTTACACACACATGAAACCGTGCGACCCACATATATATATAATGCTAATTATATAATTATATATATATGGGTCCCACCATTTCATACGTGTAACATGAGAAAACACTTCTCCTACAACATGAGAAATGTTTTTCCCCATATAAAAAGAACCAAACATAATATTACTAGTTAGTTCTTTATAATAAGGAAAAGTAGTACGGAAGGCTGAGGATAACCTGGAAGTGCCATGAAAGTGAGATTACAGTAAAACCCCTCCCCTTGGTATTGGTCAAGCACTCAAGCAGCAATTGAAAAATTTTGCGACAAAATTGTCCTTGTATATAATAATTTTTAGACCGAAATACCCTCATCCTATTTCTCAGCTTACCATTCAATCTCTCTCACTTGTCCATACTCGTCTTCTCTCCCATCTCTGTCACTTTCATTTTCTGACTAAAAAAAAAAAAACACTAATCAAGCGAGGAATACATGTTAATTGCTAAATAATTCCTTAAATTACGGTAACGTCACCGTGAAAAAGAAATGTATAAACTGCACGGCTTACTTCTAGGGAGAGAATTTCCTTGTTAAGTTCAATGGACGCCAAATTAGTTGTTTTATTTTTCTTTTTAAATTAAGGTTAAAGTACATCTAACATCCTATTCTATTTTTTAAGGTGCATCTAGTATTCTAAAGTAGTTTATTGTATCTCTAAAATGTTTTTCTCAAGTAAGTACAACACTCTAAATTACTATTTTCTATAAGATTTATTTCTGTAATTTGATTGAATTAAAAAAATTAATTAATATGACAAGTATTTTCTAAAAGGGTCATAATTACATTAAGTTCCTTATATCTATTACATCAAGTTTATCAATCACATAAAATCATGCATCTTATTTTTTTCATGTGGATTTATAATTACATAATATCCTCTGGTCCCAAATGTCCGATATAGTTTGTAAGCAATCTATATTTAGGACATGAGGTAGTAATAATTCAAAAACATGACATATGATCATATATGATTGGAGAACTTAATCCATATATTTTTCTTTTAATATATTTTAGTTATCTTCTTTAATTTTCTCATTCACCATCCATTTTTATTATTAGTGAGGAGCATTAATAGGGTTAATATTGACAAATATAAAAAAAAAAAGTCTTATATGTAAGATCAAGATGAACTATATTTTTTAGTGAATTGAACTCCTTAAATTATTATTTTTAGATGTATCTAGTGTCCTAAATTATCTAAATTTTTAAGTGCAGATTTTTTTAATATAAAAAATACTACCTCCAAAGTCTTAATTATAAGGCGCTAAGTTGAATTTTTTTGGAGAGATTAAGGAAGAAAATAAATTACTTAATCATTTTATATGTTATGTTTTTTTTATTATTATATATTAGTTTACCAAACTAATATATAATTAAGGATGGAAACATTAAACGTCACCAAGAAGGAATTCTAATTTTTCAGGTCGGTTGAGTAAAGGAGAAGTCATAAAACACACAATGACTTTAAAAAGGTTGACTGAAAAGTCATTCTTTTTCCCATACGTATGTGTGTTTGGAGATGTTATTCATTTTATATTCTGACTAATTTTAATATAATAACTCTTTTTACATTAATCCTATCACATCACATATAAGTCATTTGGGGAAATTTAAATTTTATAATTTTAAAATACATAAATTTCTTAATTTAAAAAAAAAAACGAAAAACACAATTCTCTCTTGTTATCCTTAAATCATAAAAGTTGAATTTCTATGAATAACTTATATGTTATGTAAGATTAAAATAAGATACGACCTCCAGGTCACAATTATAAGGCGCAGTTGATTTTTTTGGAAAAATTAAGGAAATTAAATAAGTTACCTAATTATATCATATGTTGTGCATTTTTAGATTATTTGTTAGTTTATTAGTCAAACTAATTGGTTTGAAGAAAAAAATAAAAATAAAAATATTCTAAAGTAATTTAATTAACTTCCTTAGTTTCTTCAAAAAAAGTTAACTATGCCTTATAATTAAGAATTTGGAGGAGTAAATTAGTGTATTTTAATTAATTAGAGTATGGACCAGGTATGTAAATATTTCTCATATATATATCATCCACAATGAATCATCATTCACTCAACTTTTTTCTAAGATTTGTTTTTTGGGTGAAGAAACACATATCGAGGAGTCGTGTTTGTTTCATTTTCAAAATTTGAAAGGGGAAGATAACTTGTAAAAAAACCCAGAAAATCTCGCTCATTTGTTTCCTTAAGCCAGTCAAATCTCTAAAAGATCTTGTTCGCTAGTGCTGAAAACCCATACTTAATACGATTTTGACTCCGGTTGTTATTTCTTTATTTTGCTTTCGCAGGTGGACTCTCTGTTTCTTTGTCTCCTTCTCCGCTGGTTTCTTTCGGTGAAGCAGAACCCCAAGTCCTCAGAGCTCCGATTCCAATTCGCAGCAAGTGTTATTTCTCGTTTTGACTTAGCATTTCATTAGAGCTCCCTCCTTTTGCCAGATCTTGCTTCGATTATCAGGACTGTTACAGGTATCTTTGGGTTACTCTAATTAATTACCCAATTTTTCTTCGTCTTTGTTTTAAATAGTATTACATTGAAGTGGAGATGCTGCTAGGTTCAAGCTATTTCTAGTCGCTTACTTCTTTGGAGTATCCCGTGTATTAGGCTATTTTCTTGAGCAATTTGAGATCACGTGTTCCAAATTTTGAACGTTTTGACTACATTCCCTTTAGTTGCAAGCTTCGGGTGGACTTTCTGCCTAGTCGATTTCGGTAGGTACACTCTAGCGCGGAAATTTCTCCAACCGACGAGGTTTTATTATTTGACGAGTTAATTTAGGCTTCTATTAGGGATGGTTTTTCCCATGGGTTTCCATAGGCTAAGAGGTTTTAATATTCAGAGGGTATTTCCACAATTATGCAAAAATTGATGCGAGGATGTGCGACTGCGGTGGTGCTGAGTTTGGAAATATCACCTTGTTGAATTATATTTAATTAAAGAAATCACTTGATTTGCTTGCTCTATACAGTTACTTGCGGAGGTTATGGGGTAAAGCACGTGTTTTTCTTTCTTATGGTTCACTTAACTATTTCAAGAATGGCTGCTTAAAATTTTTATTTCCTTTACCATTTCTTCTAGCACACTTATATTGGAAAACTAGTATGACTTGTGAATAATACTGGTATATTTAAGGGTTTAGGGATTTCCATAGAGCATAATCTTTTCCCCTCATGAAAATGCGTACATGGTGTATTTTCCTCATATTGTTCGTTTGAACTACTGTCTTGTTCCATTCTTTTAACAAATTCAGTTGTCTTCTGTATACATTTTAGCAGGGGCTGTATTATAATAATTGGCACTTCTGTTTCATACTTGGAGGAGCCGTGCCAATTTCTATATGGTGAATAGTGGCTTTTGCATGTAATTTTATGAACATACAGTTAGAGAAGTTTGGATATGATGGGGATCGTTTCTCGGAGGTTAAGTCATATTTGATTTTTTTTTTTTTTTTTTTTTTTCATACTAATTATTGTCTGTAATGATTTTCAAGTGACACCAGCTTCTTTTTGGCTGCAGTCCGACTCATAGAAAACCACGTGAAAGTATGAGGCTAATCGTAACTACTTTTATTGGAGTGATTTTTGGATTCTTCATAGGAGTATCATTCCCAAAATTGTCAATAACAAAGGTTTGACATACTTTCTGTTTCTTCATTCTGTTCAGGGCGTACCTTATGAATGAGTGGAATATTCAAATATTTAATGTTGATGTGATGCCATTGTAGTATGAATTGAAAACTTTGACTATGACCTTACTGTTGAATCTTCCATATCTCTTGTTTCTTCATCCTTCTAAGGGTGCACCTTATATTTGAGTGAAAATCTGAATACGCTTTGATAATGTGTGGTGATTACATTTTTGTGGGACACTAACGGTGATTATAATTTTGCAGCTGACTCTTCCATACAGCCTGCTTCCATCCATTGATCTCACTTACATTGAAGACAAATATACAGGTAGCAATACTTGGTCTTTCATGAAGGGTTCCAACAGAAGCTCATCACAAGATCAATCGTTGATTGATTCATCAAAGGTGCACTTCTTTTCCTCTCATTGTTTGTAAGGATATTCATACCATCTTTGATTGAGGGGATGAGAATAGACACTTAGGCTATAGTTATAAATAAGTCTTCAAATTCATCCAAGATTATGCACTTAGTATTATTTATGAAGGACGATACAGAAGGCAGTGGATTTCACTTCTGTCTTGCCTCACCAAACAATGAATTTGCATACCAAATATACTTTTTCTTTACATACCAAATATGGTTTTTGGCCCATTATGGTTAATCCTTTTCTTCCCGCATTCCAATTCTAATTTCCTTAGAAATCATTGCCAACATACCATATGGGCCTTGAATATGCTGGGGAGTATTTTTTGCCAACGTATTTGGAAGCATGCCTAATGAACAAAACAGGGTGTATTTATGTTTTCCTAACAGAACTCTTTTTCTTGTACTTTTATATGCTATTATTGAAACGGCCATTCTAATACAGTGTTGAATATATGTTGCAAGCACATGCTGTAGATATGTTACAATAGTTTAGAGGATGAAAATAGGCTAAAGAAACTTGAGAATAGCAAACGGACTTTCTCTTTCCCCATCCAACTTTTTCCATTGTTATAAATTTTGTTTTACCATAAATTCTTTAAATAGTAGGCCACTTGTATTATTATTGAAGAATTCTTTTTTGTTATCATATAATCATATTCATATTGGAAAAAAATATGTTGTCAAAATTTATATTGATCAGATATTCACTCTATATTTACTCGCTTCTCTGCAGATTTGGGTTCCATCAAATCCAAGAGGTGCAGAAATGTTACCTCCTGGAATAGTTGAAGCTGAGTCAGACTTTTACTTGCGTAGATTGTGGGGTAAACCTAGTGAGGTGTGTACACTAAAAACACTTACTGTTGCTGTGTTGCTACATGACCTCCAATTGTTTTAAAGAGAAATTGCTTTCTATTTTATTTTATTTCTTTTGATTCTTTATTATTTCTAAATGTTTTTCCTTGTTGGTGTGTGATACTGTGATTGGTACATAGAGTGAGTCTCTTTCAGGGAACAGAATTGATGCAACAGACTGAGGTGCTGTTGAGCCTTTTACAGCTATTAATAGAACTTACTTGTTAAAGCGTGGTCTTAAATGTGTATGACAACACTGCTAAGGGGCTATGTTATGAAATAAACTTGCTGTAGACACCCGCATTTGAGAATGAAATGAATTTTGGAAGAATATAACATTGAAAAGTAGTTTGCTACAATTTTTCACTCCAGCTTTATTTCATGTTGTTGTTTGGTTAATATGTGTGCATTTATTTTGTTGTTTCTTCTTTCAGGATTTAACCTTTAAGCCAAAGTACCTTGTAACCTTCACTGTTGGCTATAATCTAAGGGACAATATTGACGCAGCTGTTAAAAAGGTATCTATTTTCTCTTTTTGACTGCATGTTTGTATTTATCTGTGTCTTGTGACTTAATATGTTGCTTGAACAGTTCTCAGAGAACTTCACAATCCTTCTGTTTCATTATGACAACCGAACAAGTGAGTGGGATGAGTTTGAGTGGTCCAAGAAGGCTATTCATATAAGCGCTCGTAAACAGACCAAATGGTTAGAAGCTTATTATTATCCTTTTTTTTTTTATACTAACCATAATGTTTTTTAGCTTAAATTGATGGTTACCATCTGATTTCTCAACACCTAGGTGGTATGCCAAGAGGTTTCTGCATCCTGACATTGTGGCACCATATGACTATATATTTATATGGGATGAAGACCTAGGGGTTGAGCATTTTAATGCAGAGGAGTGAGCATTTGATATGGAATACTTTTTATCATGTTTTTCTTCTTTGGCCAAAGTTTTATTTGTCTCACTGAAGATTTTTTATGTTCCTTTTAACTACTCAATTGCAGATACTTAAAGCTGGTGAGGAAGCATGGCTTAGAGATTTCACAGCCCGGTCTGGAACCTAATAAAGGGTTGACATGGCAGATGACAAAGAGGAGAGGTGATCAAGAAGTTCACAAGTAAGAATGATGGGAGTAATATATTGGTTTTTCCTGTGGTGCATGTTTTGTGTAAGAATGTAAACTAACTGTTTATTTGTTGTATTTTTGTCAGAGTAACAGAGGAGAAACCAGGATGGTGTTCTGACCCTCATCTACCTCCCTGTGCGGCGTAAGTAACCGCTGGTTGATAAAGTATTATTATTGTACTGTGGAAGTTCTTTCTGTCTTGATCGTATCACCTCAATGCAGGTTTGTTGAGATTATGGCTCCAGTGTTTTCACGAGATGCTTGGCGCTGTGTGTGGCATATGATTCAGGTTTGAACTCTCGTCCTAAATTAATAAATGTCTTTCATATTAAAATTATTGAATTGATTAGATTAGTTTTGAGTTAAGCACTTGTTTGTCCCAATCACTGAAAATTGTAAGCTTTGGTTCTGCAGAACGACTTGATCCATGGGTGGGGCCTTGATTTTGCTCTTAGAAAATGTGTTGAGGTAAATCCATTCTGTTTAAAATTCTTATTTTCTTGTGTTGGCGGTAGCCTTAGTAGAGGCACAAACCAAAGAGAAGAAAAATAAATTACAAAGTGACATGCAATGTACTTTAGACTGATTCCTCTTTGCCTGATGCAGCCTGCTCATGAGAAGATCGGAGTTGTTGATTCTCAGTGGATTGTCCACCAAGGTGTTCCTTCACTAGGGAATCAGGTAATTTGTATGCCATGGTTAAGTTTATTTAATTTATTAATTAACAATTTTGCCCAATAAAAACTAAAAAGAAAAGATGGCAGAACAGAGATTCTTATGTATTTTAATGTGCTTTGTAGGGAGAAGCACAAACTGGGAAAGCACCATGGCAGGGGGTATGTATTGAATGTTTCATTTATTTCTTACAGCTTTATTACATTTTTGCGGGTTGCTTACACACTTGATACTTCTAATGATCAATACAAACAATAACATGTGTTTTGTTCATTTTTCTCACCCAAATATTTAATTACATTAAATTAAAGAACTCAAATGTTTATAGTGAGGGAAGGTTTTATATTTGATGGAATACTACCTCCGATCCTTAATATAAGATCTACTTAGTTTTGATGGGTAGATTAAGGAAATTAGTTATTTGTCAAAAGTATGTGTTGGTTTCCCTAAAATACCCCTCTTAAATCATTTTCATTGAAATTACCTCTTAGATGCAAACTTTCCTAACATGTGCAATCAATAGGGATAGTTTAGGAAAAAGTTATTAACATGGGGAACAGAGTGGATTATTCTTATATTTAGGATCAAATTCAATCCCCAAACTAGTTCTTATATTAAGGACTAGATGTAGTATTTTTTTATTAATTGTCTGATATTTTCATGGTTGTGGCGACAGGTGAGGGAAAGATGTAGAAAGGAGTGGACTATGTTCCAGAGTCGGCTGACAAATGCAGAAAACACATATTACAAGGCCTTTGGTATTGATCCTTCCAATTCCACAGCTCATTAGGCTCAATAATGAGGAAGGAAAAAAATTGACATGTATACAGCTGCCGTTGCCGCCACCACCACCACCACTGTGCTTAGTTGTTTTCGTTACAATTTTTTTATACCTTGTTCTCACCATTGTTCTCACTTCTCACGCATGTAGCCTCCTCAGTTATGTCAAGGAGAGAGTCCTAGTTTAGGACAATCTGGAACCCTTTTGATGTATCTGGTTTATTTGATTATATCATTAATATTATAGTCATATATTCTTGGAAACCCACTGATTGAGCAGAGTGAAAATTCTAATGTAGATTTGTGAACAACGAGGACAGAGGAAGCTGTCTGTTCACCTGCTGTAATGGAGGCAGGCCTACACACAAGATGATGTTATTCCTTTTGTTCACAACCAAGGAAACAAGATATTGATAATACTAATCAATCATCTTTTAGGCCAATATATTTGCAAAGATAAGAGATATTCATTAGAATTTAGGGAAAATTGGTGAAAAGTTGCCGTGTAGTGATTTATTGGCCAGGACGACCTATATTTTTATATATAGAAAGTACTAATACTCTGAATGATTTCATACACAATAAGTATTGATATTTGAATTTAGTTCCTTTTTGGTCATTTAGGTTTTTAAACAAAGACTTTTCACTAAATTTTCAATTTACTTCGTGACTTGAAGTGTTATGGGTTCAAATCTTAAAAGTAACTTCATTTTATAAAGGTAAGGTTGTTAACATCTATCCATCTTCAAATGTCACTTGGTGAGAGTCTTGGGTGGTCTTTTTCTTTATGGAGCTATCTGTGTAATGGGGTGATGTTGGTTTGAGTGTGATATGGATTTGGTTTATTGAATTAAGTGTTGTTTGTTTGGGAGCCGAAAAGAAGATAGCAGCGGGAAGTTGGATATGTGATGACAGGGACAAATGAGATTAAAAAGTATTATTTAGAGGTTAAGCCGGAAAGGAGGAGGATGGGAGGGCCTCATAACTGAAAGGTGAGCATTGCTGCCACCAGTCACAACCGCTGTGGCCACCGCTTGTCTCCACACAACACGTGGCTTCCGCTTATTTCTTCACATTTTCTGGTGAGCATCCCCCACTTGCAGATTTCATATTTTTATTTGAGTGGTGGATTTTTGGTCAAGCTTCTTTCTCTGGATTTTTCCTGTTCTATCTGCTATAAAATAGGTTTATGGAGAAAATCCTAAGAAAATACGGCATAAACTTCAAAATTCTCTGGAAGTCACAGGAATAAGCAAAAAGACAAATAGGGAATAAAGTAGGAATCACTAATAAGAAATTTTGAAATGTTGGTACTTTTACAAATTTTCCCCACATAGCAAATGACATTGTTGAAATGATAAATATTTTTACAAATGTTGTCTTTTGCATTACAAGTATAGTCAATAATTAAAACATTATATTCTTACTTTTAAGAATTGGCATTTAATCCCTAACTATACTTGTAAGGCGAACGTCAAGATTTATAAAGGTATTTACCATTTTTATAACGCTATATACTACTACTTATAACAAGTGTAACAGTGAGGGACAATTTTGTAGAAACATCAACACTTTGAAATCACAGATTCCTACCATTTTCCTTGTCTTTTTCTATTGTCAAATGACATCTCGAGGTTTTAGAAATTTATGAGGTACTCTCTATAGTCATAAATATAAGATATAGTTGACTTTTTTTTAGAGAGATTAAGGAAGCTAAGTAAGTTATTTAAATATAAGACGGAGTTGACTCTATTCAAAATCAAATATCTCATATAGCTACGTCTTAGTTCAATATGTTACTTTAAAAAAAAAAAAAAAATTGGAGCATAGTGAAAATATTCCGCGTGAATGGAATTGGTATCCCTTAATATAATAAAAATAAAAAGGACTGGTTTCTTAATGAAAAGATTACAGAGTTTGACCCCAATAATAAAAAAAAAAAAATCATGTGTTTTGGGACATGTAAATTACTACTAGTATCACACACATGTGAATTATGAGATATGACTCATGAGGATGACGCAATACAAATTGGAAAATGCACTTTCATTGCTATGCACGTACGTCACATTGAAGCCCTTTTCCTACCCACCACCCTGGTTATCCCCATGAACCTAACCTTGGTTACAGTTTCAGTGGTTAGGATCTTCTCCTATGTATTTATTAAAGCCACGGCCCAATTTGGTTCTCTGTTGGCCTCCTCCTGGGCCTCTCTGTTCCATTTCTCCTCTTCTGTTTTCCCCTGTTCAATAACAGAGATTACACACACACACACCCTGAAACAGAGCACAAGAAGAAGAAGAAGAACAATTATGGGTCTCTCTAATATCCCTAATTTAGCTGAAGGGGTAATTCCTGTTCTCTTGGTGAACACAGTTCTATCCGTAGTTCTGCTCAAGAACATGCTGAGATCTGTGCTGGAAGCCGTTGGAGTGACATCGTCCTCGTCGTCATCTTCGTCGTCTTCATCATATTCTCAGAACACAGAGGAAGATACAGATGATGAAACAGAGAGAGAAAGTTGGAGAAGAAGGAGGGTGTCAATAACACAGTACAAGGTGTGTAGTAGAGAAGAAACAACGACGACGAAGACGACAACAAGTGACTCTGGTTCGAGTGTTGGATTGGGTACGGTGGAGTGTTGCGTATGTCTGTGTGGGTTCGAAGCGAATCAGGAGGTGAGTGAATTGCCCTGTAAACATTTCTTCCACAGAGGTTGTTTGGACAAGTGGTTCGATAACAAACACTTAACCTGTCCTCTTTGTCGTTCCACAGATTGATGATGAATTAGCTTTTAGATTCTTGCAAAAACCAATCTCAAAATACTTTTTTTAAAAAAAAATTATTCTTGGGTTTTCTGTGTTTTATTTGTAACCCTTTAATCTTCTGAACTCTTTCAACTCCTTCCTTCCTTTTATTTTGTCGTTCTTCATGTGTTCGTTTTTTTGACCAAAATCATAGCTAGCAGCAGGTTCTGATGATTTTTGTTGATATGTGAAGTTGAAATCGTCAAAAAAGTTGTGGAGGGATGAGATGGAATACTTTCTAATTTATTCCGATGAATAAATCTAATTTGAGTGCAGTTCATGTGTATGAAAAGTTTTCCGGCAACCTTACCGGTGGTCTTTTTTTTTTTTTTTTTTTTTTTTTTTTTTTTGGTCATTTGGCGTTGCCGGTGGCGTGGGAATAAGAATTCGACATACTAATTCTTCATTCAAGTCATTTCCAGGATTGCTCTGTTTTATGATACCTTTCTTACACATACATATTTAGATTATGCTTCTCTTATTCTTTAATCTTATTATTTAGGTAGTTTTGATGCTAACATAATTAAAAATGGTGTTTTTATCTTTCAAATTTTTATTGTTTTAATAAAAAAATCAACATTTAGGTAGTTTTGATACATGATTAAAAATGGTGTTTTTATTACAGATAACTAATTAAATTAATTTTCTTAATATTTAGAAACTAATTATTTAACTCTTATATTAAAAAAAGGTAGCACAATACATGTTTTGGAAAAAATATATCAGAATTGAATCAAACGGGAAGAAATGGTAAAATTTTAAATCTTTGTTTTCCTTTTAAAATTTCATTTAATTAATTAGCATCAATCTCAATTGTTTTACTCCGATTAATATATGAGTTAGTACGTACGTAGTTGTTTTCGAAATCTAAGCCTTTATGGAGATGTAAAAAAGAATATTAGGCTACACCAAAAAGAGAGAATACTATAAACCACACTAACATTTTTGGGCGTATAAATACAATAATAATAATACCAACAATAACTTATGATGGTGTTCAGAGAGACAGTCTCCAATCTATCATACATATGAATAATATAGACACAAAATTAAAATACAGTCTTCAATCAGATGCATTATTTTGATAAAATACAAGACTAAACTTCACATACCACTATTATTGTTCAAATTAAGCTCCCCCAAACAACTACAAGTAAGAGTTTATATATGGGAGAATTAAGGAATAGTTTCACATAAATAATTTAATTACTAAAAAGTCCTATAATAAGTGAACATGTGACCGCTCGAGGGACCTTATAGTGATTAAATTATTTATATGAAATTGCACAATAATTCTCCCTAATTTATACGCAGGTTTGGTTTCACTGATGTCAAAAACCATCAAAATCATAACTTTGTGAAATCATATCTGCTATTATGAAAAATGATGATTTTTGGTTCAAACATGAAACCAAATGCATTATTATATGTATGTATTCTTGACCACGATGCGCCTTACATGAAGTCCTGTATATATATATGTGTGTGTGTGTGTTAGTAAGGGTTGATAGACCTGAGCCTGGCTAGTTGAATTCTGCTGTGTTCGTGCTTGATGAAAGCATCAGCTTCATCATCAACACTTTTGTTGGGAGCATTAATAGGATTCTTGTTGTAAACGACGACGTTTTCTTGCGGGATGACGATGTTGCTGCTGCTGTTGTTTCTGCTGATGATCTCCTCTTCCTCAGCCTTAAATGCCACGTGGTGCTTGGGATGGTGGCGGCGGCGACTCACACCTCCGTCACTGTCGTAGCCGGTGGAGGAAGGGTTCCACCCGCTGTGGTGGTGTCCGTCGTAGTTTCTGGTGAAATATTGGAACGCCATTTATATTTCTAAGTGTGCTGCTTCTTAATTATGAAGTTTGATCCGTATCCTAAGGGTTTATATAGTGAAGATGTTTGTAGATTGAATCTGATGCCTCTCAACTCAATCCCTCGAATAATTATGATATTTTGAGATTTTTAAAGCATCTGAATTAATTTCGAGATTGGGGAATTAACAGGTGTGATGAATATATATGGATGTGGAGGAAGCGATTCGAAACGAACCGCCATTGATGAATTGGGAATAATTGGAGAAGCTTTTGTGGGAGAGAGAGAGAGAGACGTTAATGGAGGATTCAACATTTGAAAATAAATTCCGATTCGTTTTTGTCTTTTTCTCTCTGCGACCGAATAATGCTGCTGGATTATCCTTCATGATAAGGATTCTGGACTAGATGGGGATAAAACCACGTGGTTTCATGAGCATATAAATTGATTGATTGATTGATTTTTTTTTTTCTAGGGCTGAGGGCCAAAGAATCTTTTGAGCCGGCAATGTGATGAGAAACTAAATTTTTTTTATTATATATTGTGATAAAATATCAACCGGTTTAAATTTTGATCTAAATTATTTAAATTTAAAATGTTTCAAAGTGATAGTTTTAATATTATCCATATTTTTAATTTTTTATATAATAAAATAAAAATTTATTTAAAATATACAATTAAATTAAATTTAATATTATCCATATTTTTTATTTTTTATATAATAAAATCAAAATTAATCTAATGGTTTGATGAGTATAAAATGTGTTCCCAAATCTTTTACTCAAAGTGTGTTCAGATCATAAGTTTTTTGGAGGTGCAAAAATTCTTATAGACATTAGAGCTAGAAAACGGGCTAGCTCGTTTAAGTCTTGAATTTGCCAGGGTCGGAGTTAAATTTTTTGCCTCAAAAGTAAAAACAGGCCTAAAAGGGTTAGCGCTATAGAGTCGAGGGCCTAAAAGGGCTGGCTCGGTAAGGCCAAGGGCCGGTCCTTTTAGGCCTATATGTTTTCTAAAAAATAATTTATATGATAATAATATTATTGATTTTTTATTCTTTGTTGATGATGTTGCAAATATTTAGTTGTTATTATCTTTTTTTAGAATTAAGTTTTATAAGAACATCTTGTATTAATAATAATAAAAATTGAAAACTTATAACAGATATTACATATATCATAATTATTCTGACTAATTTTGTATTTTTTGACTTATTTTCTAGTGATTGTTTTGTTCATATTTTATATTGTTTATTTTGTTGACTACTTACACTTTTCAACACATATTTATAAGAAGTAATTTTAACTTTTTTAAAGTCTTCCCATTAATTATTTGTAATTTTGGTATGTGGACAATAGTTTATCTTTGATTATGACTTAGTGACTGTGTTTGTTTGTTGTATGATATGTATCGTTTACACCTTAATTTTCACAACATTTATGTGTTGAATTAGAATTTTCATTGTTCTATTTTTATTTCTTAAAAAAAAACTGAAAAATGTAATGTGTGTGTATATATATGTAAGCGGGTCGACCTCATAGTGGCCTGCCAGTTAAATGGGCGGGCCTTTAGAAGGTTGGTAGAAGCTAATTGGGCCAACCTATTTTTATCCACTCTACTCAATATTGAGGAGCATTTGTTGGGGGAAAAGTATGTAAAAGTTGTTGTAAATATTATTGTTATTACACGCATTTGTTGTTGTAAATAGCCGCGAAAAATCCGGGTTTTGAAAAGTTGTTGTAAATATATGCATTTTTTTGTTATTAATTTGTTGTTGTAAATAGCCTTGCCGGAAGTGATAGGTGAAAAAATCAATGTTTTCAAAAGTTGTTGTTAATATATGCATTTTATGTTGTTATTACAATTTTCCGTTGAGTTAGAGAAGACAAATTCGGGGTTTTCAAAAGTTGTTGTTAATTACTGGTTTTCAAAAGTTGTTGTTAATACATACATTTTCTGTTGTTAATTTATGCTTTTTCACGTTGTTAATCGCTTTCGGAAGTGAGAGAAGACAAATTTGATGTTAATACATGCATTTTATGTTGTTAATTTATGTTTTTCCCGTTGTTAATCGCCGGAAGTCCGGGAAGTGAGAGAAGACAAATCGGGGTTTTCAAAAGTTGTTAATACATACATTTTCCATTTGTTAATTTATGTTTTTTACGTTGAAGACATGTTAATACATGCATTTTTTACGTTGTTAATTTATACTTTTCCCGAGTCCCAAGCCTAGTAATTTTGTCATTTGAAGGGACCTAAATGTAAATATCTCTGTTCCTTGGGACCTATGTGTAATTTTCCCTATTTTTATCCACTCTACTCAATATTGAGGAGGGTATTATCCCTCGTTCTTGGGTTCAACTGTTAAAGGAGTTGGACACTCTTACCAAAGGAAGGGCATTCGATCTGAGTTGGTCAAGGCAAACAGGGGCTTTCTTGCTCGCCCAACATTGGTATTATCTAGGAGGAAGGGAGATTTCGCCCTATTATTGGATTGTAAGTGAGGCTAGCCTCTTTCCTAAAATTTTGATATCCAAAAATAGTGAGGAGTGTATTGATGAGGTTTTGAACTTGAGCTACAAGAATTAATGTGGTTGAGAAATATATAGTTAGAGTCAAGTCAACATTTACCATCCTTAAAATACGCTGAGCTTTTTTTAGGGTTATCATTCACTCCACAAGTTAGAAGAAATTTACGCACCTATCATACTCATAGAAGGTTGAACCCGCAATAAGACTTAAAGGAGATGTTTGGTGTTATTGGGTCAAAAGGTCTAATAAATATTTTGAGTTTGAGGAGAGATTTAAAAAAAAAACAAAAAAACAAAAGGGAATTATAGGTTGAAGGATAATAAGAAGGACTTTTTTAAGATGTTGATGGAGGGAGAGAGAAATCCATGCAAACCAAACTCCTTCCTTCTCTCCATCCCCCTCCCCCGCCTGGGGGAATCCTTTTCAGTTATTTCTTCTAGTTTTTTTTTTTTTGGGAAAAAGATAATATAATATTGGGTGAAGTTGCAAGAATACCTACTAATTTTTACCAAAAGTATGTCTAGCACCATATACATTTCAAAGGTATAAAAATACCCATAAATATTCAAAATGAGAGCGAAATTACCAACACCGTTAAATATGACCTAATATCGTTACATATGAATGTACAAAAATAGCGTGGACCCCACTACAAAAAGTAATTATGCTGATATTTTTGCTCATATTTTAAATGCTCATAGGTATTTTTACACCTCTGAAATGTACATGATGTTGGATACACTTTTAATAAAAGTTTTTGTGTATTTGTTCCTCCACCTTATAACATTAAAGAAGTAAGGATTTAATTTACATGTTACAATAGGGCAGATGACAAATAAAATGGTGGAGAAAACTAAGACGGGAAGATAAAGAAACAACACAAATATATAAGTTAGAGAAAGCCTGTAAAAACTGAGATATTCATCTAAATCATGTCATTCGAAGGAGGATATTCAACAGGAATATGGATGGATCTCTTCTAAACACAAGTGATAATTGAAAGTGTTGGCTTTGTCTTTATACATTGAGGAGGTCTGAGCTGTGAATCCAAAACAGAGAGGTACAAAAACATTTATTAAGGAAGATGAGACCAACTCCAGAGTTATTACTCTTCGATAAAAATGTTGGAATTTAGGATCTAATCCTATGAGTTATGAATAAGAAGGTTTGAAAAGAAGAGGAAAAAGGAAGAAGGAATGTGTGTGTGGATAGAAGTCTCACATTGGTTAAATGAGGAGGAATATAAGCTTTAGCTTTGCTCTTCTAAATTGGCCCTTGGGCCCACCCATTTTTGTGGAGGGGTGAGGACTTACTTAGGTGACCCTTGATCCACCACACGCACGCGCCGCCACCAAAAATTATTTTTTAGCCCTGAACTTTTGATAATTCTTTTTTTGCCCCTTTGAGTTTTTCCAAACCAGCAGCTGTGAATCGCAATCCATTTCGGTCGTTCGCTTTGTTCTGGTGCGTCTGCTCATACAATGCACCGGTTCTCCAGCAAGGGTCACCGTTCACTTCTATTCGCTCCGTTCTAGTGCGTCTGTTCGCATGATGCACCAGTTCGCTGCAAGGGTTGAGTCCTTTGATCAATTTTTCGTCGTCTATAAATAGGGTGTGCTAGTGATAGAATTGACATCAGAAATAAATAAAAAAACACTCCTCTCTACATACTGCATTCTAAAAACATAATCTGTGCGATTCTAAAAGTAGACTCGTTGTGTTCGCTTAGGCTTCAGATTGAGAGAACCATCATTCTGAAGACGAAAAATCCGCTCTATTTTGGGAGATAATTGCTCAACAACGTCTTAAGGAAACAACATACGTTGGACCTGAATTTCTTCAAAGTTCATTACCATATTCGGCAGTCTTGTGAGTTTGTTTATGGTTTTTTTTCCTATTATACAGAACTATTGTATGCTTATTGTATATGCAATATTAGTTATACAGATTCTTATTATTGACAGTATATGCAATCTTTTTAGTACAGATTCTTGTTATTATTCAATTCCTACCTATTTAGTATATTTTCTACAACAATCTTAAGAAAATTTTGGTGATTGAAATTAGCTTAGATTAATTTGTAATAGATGAAAGATGATTTCATGTGTTGGTAGTAATATTGAATTGAATCTATGTTTAGTATATGTAATTTTTATTATTATACTGTTTGTAGATTAATTTGTGTGATTAATAAAAGTTTTTGTTTTAATAACAGAAATGGCAAGTACAAGTACAAATTTAATGAACCCAAGTGGTTTTGTTCCAATGCATGGTGAAAAACCAGAAAAGTTCAATGTGAATGATTTTAAAAGATGGCAACAAAAAATGTTTTTCTATTTAACTACCTTGAACTTGGCAAGGTTTCTCACTGAAGATGCTTCAAAATTGGAAGAAGGGCAACCGTTGGACAAGGAAAATGTTGTTGCGATAGATGTTGGGAAGCATTCTAATTTCTTATGAGGAATTATATTCTCAATGGTCTAGACAATATATTGTATTATGTATATAGTGCTTTGGATACAACCAAAGCATTATGAGAGAGTCTGGACAAGAAGTACAAAACTAAAGATGCTTGCTTGAAGGAATTTATAGTTGTTAGATTTTTGGACTTTAAAATGCTTGACTTGAAATCTATGGTAAGTCAAGTTGAAGAACTTCAATTGATTGTGCATGAAATTCATGCTGAAGGGATGTCTCTTAGCGAGTCGTTCCAAGTGGCTGCATTAAAAGAAAATTGCCACCATCTTGGAAGGATTTCAAGAATTATCTCAAGCATAAGCGCAAGGAGATGTCACTTGAAGATTTGAGTGTAAGATTGAGAATAGAAGAAGACAACAAGATTTCTGAAAAGAAATTTGGCAGCAATCCTATAGTCTAAAAGGCTAACATTGTTGAGGATGGTTCGAAGTTCAAGAAATGGAAATGCTTTAATGAGGGATTATTTAAGCAAGGGCATAACAAAGGCAAGAAATTCAAAGGAAATTGTTATAATTGCGGGAAGCTTGGCCACTGTGGTAAGGATTGTAAGAAGCCAAAGAATCTCAAGAAGAAGAACACCCAAGTCAATATGGTTGAAACTGCTATTGATATGATTGAAAACATGAATCTTTCAGCAATTGTAATGCAATGTAGCTTGGTTGGAAATACCATGGAGTGGTGGGTGGACACTAGTGCCACCAGGCATATATATTCCAACAAATGGATGTTCTCTTCTTACACCCCTGCGAAGCAAGTTGAACAACTGTATATGGGAAATTCTTCTACTTCAAAGGTTGAAAGTTTTGGGAAAGTGGTTTTAAAGATGACTTCTGGAAAAGTCGTGACACTTAATGATGTGCTTCATGTGCCTGATATTCATAAGAATTTAGTGTCTGGATCCCTTTTAAGCAAGAATGATTTTAAGCTTGTATTTGTTTATGATAAGTTTGCATTTTCTAATAATAATATGTATGTAGGAAAATGTTACCTTAGTGAAGGCCTTTTCAAACTTAATGTAATGACTATCACTAATTATGGTGCTATCAATAATAATATTGCTTCTATCTATATGCCTGAGTCCTCTAATTTATGGCATCAAAGATTAGGACATGTTAATTTTAAATCGATTAAAAGTCTAATTCATTTATATTTATTGCCTAAAGTTGATTGTTCAAATAATGATAAATGTCAAGTATGAATTGAATCAAAATTTTCTAAGTTATCGTTTCTTCCTGTTGAAAGATCAACTGAGTTATTAGATTTAATACATATTGATATATGTGATATGAAATCTGTACCATCTAGGGGTAATAAGAAATATTTTATTACATTTGTTGATGATTGCAGTAGATATTGTTATGTGTATTTGCTTAATAGTAAAGATGAGGCTATTATTACATTTAGACAATATAAAAATGAAGTTGAAAATCAACTTAACAAGAGAATTAAAATAGTGAGGAGCGATCGTGGGGGAGAATATGATGGCCCCTTCGAGGAATTCTGTATAGAATATGGTATTATACACCAGATGACTACTCCTTACGCTCCAATAGGATTGTAGAAAAAAAAAATTGGACATTGAAAGAAAATATGAATGCATTATTAATTACGTCCGGTTTACCACAAAATTTATGGGGGAAGCCATTCTAACGACTAACTTTCTAATTAACAAAGTGCCTCATAAAACGATACAAAGCATACCATACGAATTATGGAAATGAAAGAAACCTTCCTTGAAATATTTGAAAGTGTGGGGGTGCTTGGCAAAGGTTGAGATTCCTAAACCTAAAAGGTTAAGAATCGGACCTAAGACAGTACACTGTGTGTTTATTGGCTATGCACTTAATAGTCATGCATATCGTTTTTTGGTTTATAAGTCTGATGTATTAGATATCCATGTGAATACGGTTATTGAGTCAAGGAACGCTACGTTCTTTTGAGAACGTATTTCCATACAATAAGAATAATGATAATAACAACATTGTGATATCTTAGGATACTATGACTAATGATAATCTTGGAGAGGAGGAATCTAGACGTAATACTAGGCAAAGGACTTCAACATTCTTTGGGCTTGATTTTCTGACTAATCTATTAGAAAATGAGCCTTGAACATATGGAGAGGCTATGAGTTCTCTTGAAGCATCATTCTGGGAAGAGGCTATCAATAGTGAAGTTGAATCTTTTCTGTCAAACCACACTTGGAAATTGGTTGACCTTCCTCCTGGCAATAAGCCTCTAGGAACTAAGTGGGTCTTCAAAAAGAAGATGAAAGTATATGATACTATTGATAAGTACAAAGCTAGGCTGGTAGTAAAAGGCTACAGACAACGTGAAGGCCTAGATTACATTTGATACCTATTCATGATCACAATTTCCGATTATTACAAGAATTACATCCATTCGGATGTTAATTAGTAGCTTTGAATCGGGTTGGGGTTACATCAAATGGATGTAAAGCTCGAGCAAACGAGAAAAGCATGCTCGAGCATCGTGATCTCAAGTGGCTTATACTCTTCGGACTAATTGCCTCATCTATCTAACGGCTATGTTAAAGAGTCACAACAGATGATTCTTAATCTTCTCCAACGGTCATTAATGGCATCAACTATAAATACGAGAAGCATTGAATTCATACACCAACCGAAACACTGTGCAATTAATTTGAGTTCAGATTCATTCACTGTTTCAACTGTTTCATTAATATCTTCGGATATCTTGTGTTCTTCAGTGTTCATTTATATCTACTCGTGAGGAGTGATTAAATACTTATTCATTTCATTCAGATAGTCAGACTTAAGGTTAAGGAACCTTAAGTGAGGGTGTATTAATTACAACTTGTAAGGGGGAGTGGAGTCTGAGAGGATCATCCTTCGTTTACAGAGTGTATAATTATCTTTGAAGAATAGTAAAATCCCAGGTGTGCTGGGGACTGGATGTAGGTCAGTGAATTAAGGCCGAACCAGTATAAATCGCCTTGTGTCTATTTCTCTTATCTGAGTCATTCCTATATTTATCTTCAAAGACAGCCTTCTTGAATAGTGAATTAGAGGAAGAGATTTATCTAGAACAATATGAGGGATTTGTTGTCTCAGGACAAGAACGGAAAGTTTGTCGCTTAATAAAGTCTCTTTATGGACTTAAGCAAGCCCCAAAACAATAGCATTCGAAATTCGATGAAGTTATGTTATCAAATGACTTTAGCATTAATGAATGTGACAAGTGTGTCTATATTCAAAATACTGAAAATGGGTTTTCCATAGTCTGTCTTTATGTTGATGACATATTGATAACGAGTAGTAATAATCAAATGATTAAAGCTACTAAGCGATTCTTACCAGTAAGTTCGACGTTAAAGATATAGGTCTAGTAGATGTTATTTTAGGAATTAAAATCCATAGAACTTCTGATGGGTTGGCTTTATTGCAAGCACACTATATTGCTAAAATTCTTGAGAAATTCAAGAATTTAAACATAGCTCCTGTGTCGAACCCTATAGATTCTAGTCTTCGACTGTTAAGAAATACTGGCGAAGTTGATAAACAAAAGGAGTATGCTGAGTGCTAGGCAGTCTTATGTATGTTATGAACTGTACTAGACCTGATATTGCCTACGCAGTAAGCATGTTGAGTCGCTTTACAAGTAATCCAAACAAGCTTCATTGGAGAGCTATGATAAGAGTTTTGGGTTACTTAAAGCACACTAAAAACTTTGCTTTGCATTATGAGAAGTACCCTGCAGTTCTAGAAGGATATATTGTGATGCAAATTGGATCACCAGCTCTAACGACACAAGATTCACACGTGGATATGTATTCACCCATAGTGGAGGTGCTGTATCTTGGAAGTCATCTTAACAGACTTGCATTGCAAGATCAACTATGGAAGCAGAATTTATTATTTTAGATAAAGCTAGTGAGGAAGCCGAGTGGCTTCGTAATTTTCTTTAGGACATTCTTAGTTGGGCAAAGCCGGTATGGGCAGTGTGTATACACTGTGATAGTCAAGTAGCTATTGGTAGGGCCAAGAATGTCATGTACAACAACAAGTCTAGACATATACATCATATAAATGATACCGTTAGACAACTACTCTCGAATGGAATCATCTCAATTAATTATGTGAAGTTAAAAGAGAATATAGTGGATCCATTGACTAAAGAGATTCCTAGAGAGTTCGTTAGAAATTTGTCCAAAGGAATGAGTTTAAGGCCGATTTATTGTTGATTATTGCGGTAACTCTACCTAGAAGAGTGGAGATCCCACAAACTAGGTTCAAAGAGACAACCAAGTGATGATCGACTGTAAACACTGTGGAGTTTTAAACTCATACTCATTCCTTGACAAGACAATGCATATATATAAGGGTAAGCTTTTGGGGTTTTAATGGTTTCTTAATCTGATGTGTTGATATGATGTATGTTGATTTACATAACAAGGAATCACCTATGTGAATGTGAAGTATGGGCCGATTCTATGAGAATTTAAAACGGCCGATTCTTTAGAACACTCGCAGAACCAGGTAGGTGTCCAGGGCCTAAATGGACACAACATGAGAACCAACGATGCTAGAGGAGCAACTATGTGATTCCTATTATCTTGGTATACACTAAAAGGTCGACAGTTTAAGATAGCGTGTCCACTGATTGACTAGTATATCTGATAGAAAGGTAACCCCTACCTTTCTTGATGCAATTGTTTCTTGTAGAGAAATCGCACTTTGCATACATGATCATTTGCATTTGGTCATGATGGACTAACTTCTTATCCATCTGGGAGATTGTTGGAATTTAGGATCTAATCCTATAGGTTATGAATAATAAGGTTGGAAAAGAAGAGGAAAAAGGAATAAGGAATGTGTGTGTAGATAGAACTCCCACATTGGTTAAATGAAGAGGAGTTAGAGAGTATATAAGCCTCAACTTTGTTCCACTAGATTGGGCCCTTGAGCCAACTCACTTTTGTGGAGGGGTGAGGACTTAGGTGATCCGGTTCGCGAGTGTATGAAATAAATTAAATTATTTTTTAGTCCCTGAACTTTTGATAATTCCTTTTTTCCCCTCCGAGTTTTTCCCAACCAACCAGCCTACGAATCGCAATCTATTTCAATCGTTCACTTTGTTCTGGTGCATTTGTTCGTATGACGCACCAGTTCGCCAGCAAGGGTTGCCATTCGATTTTATTCGCTTCGTTTTGATGTGTCTGTTCGCACGATGCACCAGTTCGCTGTAAGGGTCGAGTCCATTAATTTGATCAATTTTCCGTCGTCTATTGCTCAAAGAACCTTGGGCATTGATATTGAGGGAGCAAAATTGTCTTAAGGAAATGATGTACGTTAGGCCTGGATTTCTTCAAAGTTCATTACAATATTTGGCAGTCTTGTGAGTTTGTTTATGGTTTTTTCATATTATATAAAACTATTGTATGCTTACTGTATATGCAATATTAGTTATACAAATTCTTGTTATTTACAGTATATGCAATCTTTTAAGTACAGATTCTTGTTACTATTCAATTCTTACCTGTTTAGTATATTTTCTACAACAAAAAACTCCTCAAAAAGTGATCCTTGCAAAGCAAATGACTTCGTAACAACGACATTTCCCAATTTTTAAATGTACGTAAGAAGATATCTCATCCCATGAAATTAAGAGACGGAGGTGGTTGAGAAGCATAAGTAGAGATATTATTATGACAATTATCAATTGGCTTTATGAAAGCTAAATTAGAGAGGGTTTGAAGATTGTGAACTTAATGAATAATAATAGCATGAGGAAAATCTAATTTTCCTTGTTGAAGAGCTAGATTTCTTTTATTCCAAATGTTGTTGAAGGAGACAAATTATACCATAAATCGGATCAGAGAGACCATCATTTTGTAGGTGAAGCAATGTATGCTTTAACCAACTTTTGAATTATGAGAAATGTGTATGTGAAATTCTGATAAGGAAACATCCAAACCAAAATGAGTTTGATAAAAGACAAGAGATAAATAAATGCTCCAAGGTCTCATCCTCAGCCCAACCAAAAAAGGCACATACATTAATGTGATAATTTCACAAGATAATATAGGAAGGTAAAGCATTGTTTTGAAGCTTCCAAATAAAAAGGAGCTGCTTAAATGGCAATTGAATTTTCCATAAGAATTTCTAAAAACACACCAATATTTTCTTCACTTTGAGATTGAAAATAATGAACCCCATCCTTTACCGTCTAAAACTCTGAGTTATTTCCACTTCAAACCAAACTCAATATTAAAGTGGTGGGCCACATGTCATGTTCCCAATTTGCTGAAATGGATATATAGATCTACTTATTAATATTGGTTTGAATTGAGTTGTTATATCTGGTATTGGGCTCCTTTTATACCCAAATTAACGGCTTTTTTTCCTCAAAAAAAGAAGAAGAAATATTCTAATGAATATGAAAGAAAATTTGAATGGCTTTTGTGAGTATCTCCCACAAGTTGGATGCCTTGGGGAAGAAAAAACATCCCATTCCATAAATCATTTTGATATCTTACATCATATCATCTTGGACAACACTTTGTTGAATATTATTTTACGTCATGGAATATTATTTTAAATTATTATCATATGCGTTTATTAGAATTATTTTCTATTTTATATTTTTTATGGAGGTGCATCCAACACCATACGTATTTTTTCAGATACACCCCATGCTCTAAAGTATTTTTCAATGCATATAACACTCTAAAATATATTTTTTCAGATGCGTCTATCACCCCACAACATTATTTTGTACAATTTTATACTTACTAATTTAGGGTAAATAACGTGTATAAAAAAATGTTTTAAAGTGTTGGGTATTAAAAAAAACAATTTAAAGTGTTGTACGAACGAAAAGAATACTTTATATTTTAAAGTCTACTTTAGACGTTCCAATTAGAAAATAGACGTTAAAAGAAGGGACTTTTGGTGTCTTAATTAAAAAAGAAACGCCAAAGTACTATTTTTGGCGTCCTTTTTAGAGTTGAGACGTCTATTTGGACACTTTAGGCGTCCCAAATTTAAATTGGGAAGCCTATTTGGACAATTTATGTGTCCCAAATCTAAATTGGGACGCTAAAGTATAATTTTCTGTGGTGAAGCGCGCACTTAACCTTCTAGAGTGAAAAGCCTCTGAACGCTACAATCACTTTTAACCTCAACGGCTCATCCTCTGACCTTCTTCGCCACACTCAACGGTGACCTTCTCCCCTACCCATCGCAACCACCGGCGACCTTCTTCCCCACCTAGCGCAAACGTCGACGACCATCTTCCACTTTGTCTTCTTCCTCTTTTTCCCAACCTCTATTAATGAAATATGGCTGAGCTTCATTTTCTCCACAAGATGGACAACACGATCAATGTCGTCGCCAACCTCCTTCTCACGTTTTCCCCGCTTTTTTCCTTCGATTTTCCAGATTACAACTTCCCAATGCAAGCAAGCTTTGACTTTTCCAAATCTGCAACTTTGTTGCCCCCACCCCAAAATTTTCTTCGATTTTGTAGAATTGTTCGAGTTTTATGTGATTTGGCTTTTTTGATTTGTAGAACTGTTCGAGCTATCCGACGACGACGCTAATGGCATGACAATGACATCATCCTCCTATCTCATATTTTTCACGCCGACAGCACGACGTTTCTCTGGTGCTTTGATTTTCTTTGATTTTGATTTTTTTTTCCCATCTTGTTTTTGTTTGAATTGGTGATAGATGCCGAATGCGACTCCTCCCGATATCTAAACTTTCGTGTTTTTTTTTTATTGAATTGGTGATAGATGCTTGATTGTGGCTCCTCCGATGTTATTGTTTTCATCACGAGATCTGAACTCTAGTGGCTCCTCCCGAACCTTGCAGGTTTGGAGGGCTTCCCCCCCTCCAAAAAGCCTTATGGTGTCCATATTTTAATAAGGATGCCATAAGTCTTTTACAGGTCTCTTTTGATGTCCCTATTTTTAATGGATGTTATATCTTGACTTTACTATGTCTTGGCTTAGGTGTCCCCCTGTTTTCAGACATTAAAAAGCAAAAAAAAAAAAAAAACGTTAAAAACATTATTTGTAGTAGTGTATAGCGCTTAATTAATAAAAGTTACAGCGAATAAACGTCATGTAAATCGAGAAGGAGGTTGCGCGAGAAATATATAACCTTAAAACATAAAGGTTAAATATGCGCACCATCATGTATTGAGAGACGATATTTATAAAAAAACAAAACAAACTTAATAATCATAATTTATTTAATTACTAATATAATGGTTCTTACAAAAAAATTATCATGTAATACTTACAAACAATGCTTCTTCCAACATTATAGCAGTAAAAGCAAAAACATAACCATTATAATAATTAACTGTATAGTATGATTATATAAATATGAGATAATATTAGATATAATATCTGATAATATCTAATATTTATACTTTTAAGATAAATACAACATGTTAAGATATAATTATATCTAATAATAGCGTAGATTTATAATTTTGAGATAAATATAATATGCTAAGATATTAGTCTGATATATAATATCTATTAATATCTTAAGGAGGCGGGATTCTAAAAAATTTATTTGACAATACTTACTAGGTCTTTATAAAGAATGGTAATGTATTCTTTAAGAATTCTTAACACTTATCAATGAAAACTGTCATATATAAGAAGAAGAGATTCTAAAAAAAATTATTTCATAATACTTGACAGTTCTTCACAAAGAACCGTTATATATTTTTTAAGATTAATTAATGGTTAAAAAAGGTAACCATCATATATAAGAAGGCCGAATTCTGAAAAATATCAATTATAAAGAGGCGAGATTATATAAAAAAGTTATTTGATAATGCTCCCACTTCGGTGGACTGGCCCTGTAGTGTGCGGGATCTCAATCCCGATCGATTGCACTACCTACCCTCGTTATTAGAGTTCTTTAGAAAAAACCGTTAAATATTACTTAGTATCTAATGTAAAAAAGTGAGATTCTAAAAAAGTTATTTGACAATATATTATGATTCTTTATAAAGAGCCGTTAAGTATCTTGTTATATAAAAAAATTATTTGACAAAACGGTTCTTCACAAGTAGGCATAGAAATAGGTGAAATTTGAGCTTTAATTTAAATAGCTCGCGCCTCTAATGAGAATCTAAAGCCTGAGCTTACATACAGGCTTTTTTTTGGGCTCAAGCTTGAGCCTACATGAGGCTGAGGCAAGCCTGTGAGCCCACATGAGTACGGCGTGGCCTGAAGTCTTTTTTATGCGCCTACTTATAATTAAATAGGAAAATCGGCCAAGCCGTCGGGACGCCCGTTTAAGTTCCTTGACCTGCAGGGCTTGGGCTTGAAAAAATAGGCTAGAAATTTGAAATTGGCCGCACGGCCGCCCCGTAGGCTAAATAAGCCAATCGGCATCAGCGACTGTTTAACTGTAGCTTTTTTTTAAGAAAAAAAAAATTAATTACTTAGACTTCTACTTAATAAATATGTTTATTTGTAATTACTTAGATTTTTTAGTTTAAACCATAATCCTTTTTTTATATTTATTATTATTCGTATTAAAACACATAATTAGTTATTATAAATTTTAAAGAAAAGATGTTTTCATATTAAATAAACACATACTTTGGTATTACAATATTATATAAGTAATAAATTATAAATATATTTTTTGTAAAATAAGTATAATTATTTTTACTGTCGGTAAAATCTTGCATGAACCAAAGGAATCTCTGACACACACAAAATTACGAGAGGGAAAGACATTTTGTCGTAGGCATGCATAAAACAATTCCTTTGTTTAATATTTTTTGAAAAAAAGGAAAAAAAAAACATATTCTTTGTGTTTATTTGTTTTTTTTTATTAGGAATTAATGAATGTTTATTTGTTGAATGATTTATATTGTTTAGATATTAATTTTGATAACATTTATTTGATATATTAGAGCGATTGCAATTTACTAATTATATTTCTTTGAAAAAAATCGAAGGAAAAATAGTTAAAATTTGGAATATAATTTTCGTAGGGCAAAACCCATTTGACCCTAGTATTATTGAGACGGGTTTTGTAAAACAGATGTTTACCCTAGCAGCGTAGCCGTCTTTGTTAGGCCCCCCGTCGGTCCGTGGGCGGACCCTTATTAAAATTCTCTACTTACAATGGTATTTTTAAAAAGGCCTCATATTGCAGCCCTTAAAAACCATAAGTAAGCTTTGAACCTCCTAAAATCTAAATAAATGTAAGCTTTTGGTAGTGTTTCAAAACAAATAATGTTTACAAATTGTATGCTTTTAAATAGAGAGAAAAAGAACCATATTCATTCAAAATAAAAATGACTATTTTAAATTATAATTGTTCAGAACAGAAAATTTATAACCCTAAACTAGAGAATAACACCTAATTAAAATAATTTCATGGGAAACCCTAGATCCCAAACACATTCAACAAATTCAACCATGATCAAATTACAAAACTAAGAGCTAATTCCCCAGGCAAAACTACGCAGTCAATTATACATATATAATTTAGAAACATCTCCCATTAGAATAAACATAGTTTTGCCTCACTGGGAATGGTAGCATTTGTTGCAAAATAATCCAGAATGGCTTTGGCAACTAGTCATGGTGACACTTCCTAAATCATTCAGTACTCACTTAATCAGATTGATATATTAAATAAATGCTAGCGAGCGACAAAGATTACAGCGACAATAAAGAATGAGAGATACCTGAACGACAGAATAGCAAGTGATAGCGAGCGACAGTACAGGAGAAACCTGAATGGGAGCGGGAACAAAGATTATTGCGATTACAGAGATTACAGTGACAACAAAGAATGGGAGCGATAGAGATTACATATAGCAATTAGCGAGATACCTCAACGAAAGGAATAGCAAGCGACAAAATGGGAGAGCGAGAGGATTTGTGTTGCGAGTTCGGATGGAATGAAAGAGAGGAATACCGAGCGACAGAATAGGAAAACTGGAAAAGATGATGAGATGGTAGATGACGGCTAGGTCATGAGTGTTTGAGGGAAAAGGTTGAATAAAAAATAATAAAAAAGTAATAACACTGGGTAATATAATAATTACCTATTATAACTTTAAATTAAAAATGATATATATAAAATGATATTTTTTTTTTTGTAAAAAATGCGGAGACCAAAAGCTTACAAGGCTACAGTAGCGCTTTTTAACAAAATGGCGACATATATTTACACATTTAGAAGCTTTTAAATAGGCTTAAATGACCTTTTTAACAAAAAGCTGAGGCCAAAGAGCCTAAGTAGGCTAGGCCGTAAGGTTCGCACGATAAGGCCGACCTATTCCCACCCCTATTCACAAGTAACTATTAAATAATTTAATAATATATTAATATATTCTCTATTGATATATTAATTAATATTATAGACAATACATTATGGTTCTTCACAAAGAACTGTTAAATATTCTTTCATCTAAAAAGACGAGATCCTAAAAGAAAATTATTTAATGCAACTCTTCCAACACCTTCTAAAACGTTTTGTGAGTGTTCCTAGTGGGTCTATAACTCATCTTTTCATGGGTTTTGCTTAGGTTCCATCCTCCACCACTAACATAGATCTTCACCCTGCAGCTCCTTCTTCTTGTTATTCTTTATCGAGTAAGCTTTCATGTTTTTTTTAAAAAAAAATTAATTTTTTTAGTTTCATTTTATTAATATTATTTTTTATAATGAGAGCTCACTAATTGATGCTTAAGGTGGTTGGATTATCTTAGAAGAAAAATCGTAGACAAATAGCGATATCTAATTTCTGGTGATGGCCGTTGGTTTAAGGATGAAAACAAAGGAAAACACTGGAGAAACCCATGAAGCACGAAAAACACTGGAGAAACCCACGAAGCACGAAAAACGATGAGGTAAAATGTTAAATTATTTATTATTGTTTTATTGTAGTGAAAATAATTCTGATTACTCTAGATTATATAAACAAAAATCAATATAATTTCTTCTCCTAATTTTTAGCAGCTTGTTGAATCACAATCTACTATGTTCACCCTCTCACATTCTTAAACTTTAATAGGTATGTTGAAATCAGATCTGAGATACGCTCATGGTTTAATATTTGCCAATTTTTACTATATATATTGATTTTCATATTTATATTATCATTTTGCAGTTACTGGAATTCTGGAATATTGATACATGATTGACAATTTACAAAAAATACATTGGAGTATATTGTAGAATATTTTTAATAGATTTTCTTTTAGAATTAAAAAAAGTTGTATGATAATGTTCTAGAGTGTTTACATGATTAATTACTTTTAAATTGTATTATGTTTATCTATAATGTGTTGAATTTTCTTGATAGTGTATTGAATTTTGAATATTATGTATAAAATGTTTTATTTAATATTATGATATTGTTATTATTAATGATTATATTGTGTTTTATATAATAAATATTAACAATAAAAATAAATTAAAAAATATTAAAAAATAATTATATATTATAAGAAAATAAAGTGAATACATTACGGTTATTAATATTAACAATAAAAATAAATAAAAACAAATATTAAAAATAATTATATATTATAAGAAAATAAAGTGAATAAATTACGGTTATTTTAATAACCGTTATATATGCCTTCAATATATTACAATGCATGTATAACGGTTTGTAACTGAGTATATATAGTGCCCACATATATGACAATTGAGAATCGTAATTTATGACTAATACTTACCGTTAAATATTAGCGATTCTGTAGCAGTGTTTCTTGGCCTTTCGGCTAAGATCAAGGGTAATATGCTTCTTTTTTTAAGAAAAATAAAATAAAAAGATGATTATGATGAATAGAGTTCATGAGGCATTGCAATGTGAGATTATTGAAAGGAGGGAAAGACATATTCCCTCTAGTGTTTATTATAATGCACCAACTTAATAAGTGTATTTGGTCCTTTTTATAAGGCACTTACTTATTCCCAGTGAGCATTAATTATTTTTTCCTTATATGCCTCTAATTAATAAAGGTAGTGGGTGAGAGTAATAATTACTTAAATTTAGTTTGTGATAATAGTAGGGGCAATATTAGAAATTACTTAAATTTTAGGACAACTTTATTGACTTTAATTGTTTTTATTAGTTTGTGATAATTATTAGTTGATGTCTTATAATAAGGAGCCGATGGAGTATATAGTTATTGAAAGGATAAAAATGGAATGACACTTATAATTGCAATTCCCTAGGTTGGATGCTTTTGGAAGGAAAGTAGGCATCCCATTCCATAAATTATTTGTTGGAATATGTACGAATACAATAATTATATGGGCAAAAACCCAGTATGCATTCATTTTTTTTTTTTAAAACATGGTATACATTTAAATTATTTCCTCCTGTGTAATTTACATGTAGGACCTTAATTATTTTTTTGAAAGTGGAGCTTAATCACCAAGAGGGGGGTAAATTGGGGATTTTAAAATTCTTTTCAGATTGCTCTGTTTTCGAACACTAAAACAGAGCTAGACATAGTATAAGGAATAATAGCAAGACACAAGAAACTTATACTGGTTCGGTCCAATCTCTTGACCTACGTCCAGTCCCCAGACACTTTGGGATTTCACTATCTCGATTGATTACACACTATGTAACTCAAGAATAATTCTTTCACTAAACCTTACTCCCCCCTTACAAGTTGCAATCAATATCTCAATCTCCAAGTCCCATGACTTGAGATTCTTACAATGAAATGATTCGCAATAAATGAACTCTCTCTAAGAGTGGATAAATATAAACACTGAAGATCAATATATCAAAAGATACTTTACAAGTGGCGAAAGAGTAGTTGGCAAACTTGAATGCAATTCGTTTTCAGCGAGATGTGTTATTGAGAAGAATTGAATGCTACTCTATTTATACTAAGAGAGCATTAAATAACCGTTGCTAACTCCATTATATCCGTTGGTGCACTAATCTAGCTGTTGGAGGCACTTTGGTGTCTTCTCTCTCTACTCTTCAGTTAATTCCTTTTGTCTAGAGGATTAATGTTGACTTTCCTGGTAATAGATCCGTTGGAAGAGCGGCTACTGCTAAGGGAAAGTAGACATTAATCCCTTTGCAACGTGTAGAGAATGATGGTACAAAAGGATGCAAGCTTCTAGACTTTGCATTTAATGTTCTGACATTGCTTTTTGCTTTTGTTCAAATCTTCATTTAATGTCCTTTAAACCATCTGTAACTCACTAACAAACTGGTTAAACATAATTAAGAATAGTAGTGAATGTAGAGGTGAAGTATTAAGATCAAACAAAAGGTTTCACAAATTCGTTAGATTTGATTTTCAAACTTTGCGACTCATACTCGAGTATGTTCTTCAATACTCGAGTTTGTCACTATGCACTAATATCAATACTTGAGTATCCATGATCATACTCGAGTATTCTTCTTCTAGAGAGGAACGTCGTGATTTGAGCTTTGGACCATATCTTTGAATAGGAACAAAACTCGAGTTTTCAAATCCAAACTCGAGTTTTGGACTTTTGATATGAAAATAAGTTTAAGTCCAAAACCTTAATACTAGAGTTTCCATTTCAATACTTGAGTTTCCAAATCATTGAAAAAAAAGGAGCAAAGCTCTCTGTATGCCCGAAACTCGAGTATCTAAATCCTTACTCGAGTATTCAGAGATTTTGAAAACTTTGAGAAATCTATGCCAAGTCAATACTTGAGTTTTCAAAAACAGTTTTCAAAACATGTGTAAAACTTGAAAACTTTTCGTCAATCCGATACTCGAGTATCCGAGACCCATACTCGAGTTTTCTCAAGTTCAAAACTTTGGTGATTCTCTGTATGACCAATACTTGAGTTTTCAAATAGATACTTGAGTTTTGAAAACTGTAAGAAATGTTGAAAGAGTCTCGTATGATGCATACTCGAGTATGCAAACCGATATTCGAGTTTGGCTCGGGGTGAAAAACTTGGAATGCTCTCTCGTAAGTTCAATACTTGAGTTTCCAATGGAAACTTGAGTATTTCTTTGTTTAATAAAATTGAGTTACTCTCTTGTCAATTTAATACTTGAGTATTGAAACCAATACTCGAGTTTTCCTTTGACAGTAAGTTTTTCAACTTACCAAAGACAAACTTCAACTTGTATTTACAATTGTCAGTTATCATCAAAACACATAGAGAACTAACATTTTTCTTCCAAATTCATATTTCCCCTTCAATATATATTAAAAGAGGTTTCAATGGTAATGATAAAAAACCAACACATATTTATTATAAATAATTAACTAAAATTTTAAATACTTATAAATTAGTAATTAGTTCTTACATTTAGAACACAAGGAAGTATTAAATTTGTAAGAAAAATAAAATAAAATAATTTGTTATTTTTCTGTAGAAACCACCTTTTTTGGTGGGAAGGTGGGACTACGTACAAGTATTTTTTCCCTTGACTTATCTTTGAAGATAGACCTTTTTTTTTCTAACAAGTTTACTTCATACAATACTACATAATCTTACATTTATGATCTGCTCAATAAATAACGGTTATAACAAATAATTGTTATGTATGTCGAGATAGAGTTTGTGTAAGAATATATAACGCTAAAACTTAACAGTTAAATATGCGCAATATCATGTATTGAGAGGCGGAATTCGCGGAAAAAAATATAACGGTTGTAATTATTAACCATAATGTATTTGCTGAAAGAAGTGACGGTTACTTTCAAATGATTTGTCTCAACACTTTATATAAGCAAAAAACAAATATATACGTATAGTATGATTCTTAAATACTTGTATTTTTCAAGAATACTTAATATAATGGTTAAAATGATAACTATCATATATAAGAAGCATGATTTTGAAAAATATATATTTTATAATATTTGATAGTTCTTTATAAAGAATTAATACACATTCTTTAAGAATACTTAACGGTTAAAAATAATAACAGTTATATATAAGAAGATGGGATTATGAAAAATATTAAATATAAGAAGGCGAGATTCTAAAAAAAAAAATATTGGATAATACATTACGATTCTTCACAAAGAACATTTAAGTATTATTTAATATAAATAAATGTTGGATTATGAAAGATATCATATAAGTGTTAGTTCTCGGTGTTTTGATGATTACAAATTCTGAGTTATTGAATTAAGTAATCTGTGCCTAAATTGTGAGTTGCTCGAGCAAGAGTTAGTTCATGCCCGAGCATACTTGATTTGATAAATTGTTCAAGTGTTTCATAAAGACTACTCAAGTAAGGAACTTAATGCCCAAGCATAACCTGATAGTTGGACCAGGAATGCTCGAGCAAAATAATCAACGTGCCCGAGCATCATTGGGTTGATAGCAGAGTTTGTAAAATAAAGGCCATGCCCGAGCAGAGTGTAAGTGATGCTCGAGTGTAAGTGATGCTCGAGCAGTATCAAAATATATATACTTCAATTTCTATTTCTGAATGACTTGTGCCCGAGCATGATTATGACATGCTCGAGCAGCATACTCGAGCAAAGGAAAAGCAATGCTTGAGCAGTATCGCTGAGTCTCTTTGTCATTGCCTCTGTATGCCTCATGCCCGAGCATAGTCTCTAGGATGCTCGAGCATTGGCGTCACTGGCTCAGAATGATGCCCGAGCATGAAGTCGTAGTTGCTCAAACATCAGCGATGATTAAGGATTTTAAATACTTCTTCCAAGGCATGCCCGAGCAAGCACAGTTGAGTGCTCGAGCGGGAGCTCGAGCATGGGATGATCTACTACTCTTCCAATGTATTTCCGCTACTGGTTGCCCGAGCATACAAACAATCATGCTCGAGCATGATCATCCTCTATTCAGGAAAATAAGAAGTTTTAATTTCAAAATCATTGTGTTCTTTTCAATCCTTCTCTTATCTCACTCAAAGCTATTTAGACTAAATACTAATAATCATTTTGAGTGTGTTTCAGGTTATTAACCATTGTTTAGGTGAAAAGCAAAATTCTGATAGAAGTATTAAATCTTTGAACCGCAACAACGAAAATGGCAACTTATGTTAGCAACTCCCATTCCTCAATTAAGTACAACAGTCAAAAAGAATAAGGAATGTGAATTAACCATCTAATGAATTCATGTCTAAACGGATTAATGGGCAAGGACTCCATCAATGTCTTCCACAACGGTCATCAATGCTCCACCTATAAATATCGGAAGCATTGAATTCATCAACTACCAAAACGCTGTGCATTCAACTCGAATTTATTGCAATCTACTGTTTCATTAACTTTGCTAATATCTTTGGATATTTCTGTGTACTTCAGTTTTTATCTTTTATCTACTCGTGAGGAGTTTCTAAACACTTATATGATTATTTGATTTGTAAAATCTTAAGGTTGTGGAACCTTAAGTGTGAGTGTACAATTACAGCTTGTAAGGGAGAGTGAGTCCTAGTGAGAGGATCATCCGAGTACAATGTGTAATTGTAATTGTCTTTGAAAGATAGTGGAAATCCCAGGAGTTCCGGGGACTGGACGTAAGTTGAAGAGTTAGACCGAACCAAGATAATCTCTTGTGTCTCTCTGTTCTTCTTTCTGTCTCTGTTTTGGTGTTCTTTATTTCTTAGCGAAAAGAATTTTTGAAATCACCTATTCACCCCCCTCTAGGTGATATTCCATCTTCAATAAGGAGGGGAGATCGTAAAAAAAAATGACAATACATTACGATTCTTCACAAAGAACTATTAAGTATTCTTTAATATAAAAAGACGAGATTATGAAAAAGCTAGATCTTGAAAAAATTGGATAGTACATTATGGTTCTTGACAATGAACCGTTAAGTACTCCTCAAGTCCTAAATATAGGACATAGTTTGTGTGCATTTGCACCACAAATTATGTCCTATATTTAGGACCGGAGGTAGTATTTGTTTAATATAAAAAGGAGGGATTATGAAAAATATAAAATATAAGGAGGCAAGATTCCAACAATTTTTTTAGTCAAGTCTTCAAACTCATTCTCAAATGTTTTTTTATCTTTCCCAATGGATCTCATAATTTTTTTCCCATAGGTTTTGTTCTTTCCTTGCGGGTTTTGTCCTTCACCACTATCATGGGTCTTCACTCTAAAACTCTTTCCTCTTAGGATTCTGCTTTGTATAAGCTTTTTTTTTTTTTTTGTCAATTAACATTTTTTGTTTCATTTTATCATTTTATATAATTAACAAGAACTAGTTAGTTGATGCTCAAGGTCGCTGGGTGAGATTACAATATCTAATTTCTGATAATGGTAGTTTGTTTAAAGGTTAAAACAGAGAAAAAAAAACGCAGAAGAAAAGTAGAGAATATGCCAAAAATGATGAGGTAAAAAGCTGATATATTTTATTTTATGGTTTATATCATGTTCATAAACTTTAGCAACCCAAGTATGTTGAAATCATGTTATTAGACTTGCTCAAATTTTTATATTTTCTTAATTTTAATTTTAATATATATATATATATATATAATGTGTATATATAAATATATATATATATATATATATATGTGTGTGTGTATTCACATTTATGTTATATTTTTGTAGTTAAATAATATGTGACGGGAATTTTGTGAAATTCACAACAAAAGTATGGGAGAATATTGTGGAATTCTTTGTTAATTGATTTTCTTTTAGAATTCAAAAAATTATAAGATAATGTTCTATTGTGAGAGTGCTAAGGTGATTAATTTCTTTTAAACTATGTGATATTTATGTATAATGCATTGAATTTTGAATACTATAAATATAAGTTTTTTTATTTAATGTTATTATCTTATTATTGTCAATGATTATATTGTGTCTTATACAATAAATATTAACAGTGAAACTAAATAAAAACAAATAATATAATAAAATAATTATATAGTATAATAAGAAAATAAAGTCACTTTAATTTAGTTATCATATTAATAAAGAACCACAAAGTATGTTCTCAATACATCAATATTTAGAACATACTAGTGATAAGAGTTGATAGGGGAATGAAAAAGAGTTTATGTCACTCACGCCAACTACTGGAGCTATTATCAATAACACATTAGTTCTAAACCAATGTTTGTATATATATAAAAAATGGAATGATGTCATTGAAGGCCGCAGTAATAAGAGGATTGTATTTTGGGTGAAAGAAATGAAATTCTTCAGCCAGAAAATCCGTTGGGATTAAAGTATTAAAAACATGTTTCGGGGTCAAATGTGGAAATCATTCTTAAATAATAGCAAAATTTAACAAAAGGAGATAATATATGAAATAATAAGCAGGCTAAGCAAAGATACACAAACACAAAAGCAGTATAGCTAATAATTAAGCTAAGACCAGATGTTACATATATACATACACATATCTATTATATGGAGTAACACATACAAGGTTCATAAGTGAAAAAGCTTATTATAGTACAACTTTATTCTTGTGGCGAGTAGAAGAGCTAATAGATAGTTTATTGGTATGAAGACGAAGGCGATATATTAATTAAGAGTGAAATAATAATTAATAATCAGACTCCCTTCTGAGCCCAATAGTAGTTGTGCTGAAAGTTAGGGTATTGAGGCTTTGAGGGAACATTAAAATTGTTGTGGTGATGCTGATTGGGATTATTGAAGCCGCTCTCCGTTCTCATCCTCATCTCATCCTCATGCTTCATCATCATCCCTCCTCCATGACCGCCATAACTCTGCTCCATGTAACCACTCCTGTCATAATCAGCCACCTCTTCGGTGGCGTACTGATTATACCCACCAGAAGAGTTGGGTTTGTTGAATCCTCCGGGGATGGGTCCCCCGTAGCCGCCGTGGTGGTGGTGGTGGCCGGGAGAGCCGTAGGCAGCGGTATCGTGAAAACTTTGGTGATGATGCATAGCAAATCCTCCTCCACCACCACTGGCAGCACCGCCATAGGCGGAGGCAGAAGTAGAAAACGGAGGTTTCATGGGTGGAGAGCCCCAGGACTGTTGGTGTTGATGATTCTGATGAGCCTGAGACTGTTGTTCCCTCCACAGGCCACCATCTCCGCTGCCATAGCCATAATATTGTTGTTGGTACCCACCTCCCATCCCCAATTTTCCTTGCTCTAATTGGATGTTTTACTTGAGTTCTCTTGTCCTTGGTTTTGGACCTCCTTTTATAGCCAACTTAATATAATATTCATGGTTCTCTGTCTCTCTTTTTTTCCCTTAATTTTTATTTTTTACTTTCTGATTCTGATGGATAGAGTTCATCAGGTGGTGTTGAAGAATGATAAGAAAGGAATAAAAAAATTGGAAGGACGGATTTTTGTCGTTGTTGCTAGTCATAGATATTTTTCTATTTTAGATAATCATATTATGTTTAAGTCATTGTCGGTTACTAATCATATTTTTTCTTATATCAGCAATTTGTATTTGTAATGTTGTGAATGACTAGCCACTTTTACTAAATTCAACCCCCTAAAAAGAGGAAGAAACATCTGAAGTGACAAAAGATGGAATGGATCTTATCAGCAATTCCTCAAGTTGGATGGAGAAATAAAGAAGCATCCCATTCCATAAATTATTTTGACGTCTGGGATCAGATTCAACACTACAACTTGGTTCGAATATGAGACACTTGTTACAATAGAATTGAATTACCTTTTTATTATTGTAAAAGTGTGCGTGTGTAAACAGTGTAAATTTAGATTATTAAATTGTATTGGTATCTGATTTAATTAGGAAAAGGGATCATATATATCTTATAAGTATATATATATTACAATTAAATAGATGTATATTTTAGGATATAATTAATTAGATTTATTAATATTTTATCTTAATATATATTGACGATCCATGTGATTGCTTCTTCTCTTTTCTTATTTTTTTTTATTCATCCTTTAATTTCCACCAGCAACTTCAGTGTCATGTCATGTACCAGAAGGAGCGTCAAGTCACGTACCTCACGGAAACGTCAGATATTCTATGTTCACAAACATTGCATATCGTTACGGACCTATATCAGATTCATTTATGAATAGCCCAACAAGGAATATTCTGCATCAGGATCTGCCTATAATGAAGGAAGATCCTAACCAACCTATAATCAAGGCTATAATCAGGGAAGATCTCAACTAGGGGGTTCGACCTAGATCTGACAGCCAAGATATTTGGGCTACAAGGCGCACAGGGCCCATAAATCCCAACCTAAGGTACACTTTATAAATAAAAGGTAAACCCTAAGGTAAAAGTACTTACTCTTGACTATTTACTATACTGCTGTCATTGTGCACACACATCACCCCCTTTGGCGTAATCATTTCTCGTGCACAGTGATTCAATGTTCTTATGGGTATCTGCCTCATAGATATCTAGATTGAACCATCATATCCAATATCAACGCACTAGCCCAACAGCTAGACATCTGTGTTCTATACCAGAACACATATATATGGAGGTTTAGACATTAGTCTAGAAATTTTCACAATATTTTAGATACATGTACATAATGATAGAATTGTATTGAGAATTCTAAAAACTCTTATATAAAGTATACATATCTAGAATCATTCTCTACCATGCGATGTTTTAGATTGTGACAATTCATTGAGGAGGTGATTTGGCTATTAATAGGTGGTGCCTCCCTCATTTATAATTATTGAAAGCTGAAAGAATTAAGGTCTGGGCCTTATTTCATATTTTATTTATCCAATATATGTGTACATATATAGAAGGAAATAACATAATCTGATCATTAGAGTTTCTCCTAGAATCTAGGAACAATAATTTGAAATTCAAAAAACAGTTAGGATCACATAATCAGATCTGATTAGACTAGGTCACATAACATATTAGAGTTTAAGTGATAAAAGCCCATAGTTGGTGGCAAGGCTCATTCCAACACTCCCCCTCAAGCTGGTGAAATGATGTTGATCATTCCCAGCTTGCTTCTAAGGCCTTCAAACTTTCCCTGAGTGAGCGACTTGGTCATAATATCTGCAACCTGTTTTCCTGATGGAATGTATGATAGATCCATCACCTTGGCTTCAAATTTCTCTCTAATGAAATGCCGGTCTATCTCCACGTGCTTCATTCGATCATTCTATCTTTATTTTATGGATTTCCTTTTAGACATGAGTGACTAATTTTCTTTTAGACCTAGAGAAACTATGAGCTCACTAGTAGGGGTGTTCATGGGCAGGGTGAGGCCCTTGCTCGATGCCCTGCCCAAAAGATCATTGGGCAGTAAAATGATTTGCCATGCCTGAAGGATTATTAGGCAATAAAATGTAACCCGGGACCCGGCCCTACCCGATAGAAGCCCTAATATTTTTAGGTTGGGCAATAATGGGCTAGGCAGGGCCCTGCCCAAACGGTGATACCCTACCACACCCTATGTGAAAAAAGAATAGCTTCAATCATACTTGATAAACAATATTGCAAACATCAAATGTAATCCATAATTCTAGATTTTAGAATATTCCAAAATAAATCTACAACTTGAGTGTTGAAATTAAAAAGACTACTATATGTCTTAACAAATAGGAAGACAAATTCAATATTTTGGACAAATAGGAATGATAACATAAAAGGAGAGAATTAATCTAAATGTAAATCTTATACATAAAAGTCATTTATGACATAATTCAATTTTTTAATCCACTATAGAAAAACTCATAATTTCACTTAATGGTTAGTAATATACATGTTGACACTATAGGTAGTATATGGTTATATAAAACATGATTTTAAGTAAAATGTAGGTGCTCAGCTCTACTCGATAAAAGCCCTAATATTTTCGAGCTGGGCAATAATAGACTGGGCAGAGCGGGCTTCCATGCCTAAATGGTGATACCATGCCACACCCTATATGGAAAAAAAAAAAAAAAAACTTCAATCATACCTAATAAACAGTATTATATTGCAAACTTCAAATGTAATCCATAATTCTAGACTTTGGAATATTTCAAAATAAATTTACAACTTGAATGTTGAAAATAAAAAGACTACTATATGTCTTAACAAAGGAAGACAAATACAACATTTTGGGCAAACAAGAATAATGAATAACATAAAAGGAGAGAATTAATCTAAATGTGAATCTTATATAGAAAAGTCATTTATGACTTAATTCAATTTTTTAATCCTTTATAGAAAAACTCATAATTTCACATAATGGTTAGTAATATACATGTTGACACTATATGTAGTATATGGTTATAAAACATGATTCTAAGTTTTACAATAATAATTTTTTTTATGCCTTGTTCTATTTGACACTCAAATATCTTAACTTCCTCCATCATTTTTTCTTCATAACATGGTATATTTGATGTAAACATTGATTCATTAGAGGAGAAGCCATGGAGGACCCCTGGAGTTGACATAACATTATTTCAATTTCGGTTTTGATGAGAACACTTGGAAGCACTATTGTACATCACTAGTGGTCAATACTCAATGGATATATTATATTAGAGTATTAGTAAATATATAATATAATATAAGTATATAAACTATTATATAAAAAAAATATTCATATCAAATACAATAATATATATACTTACCAGGCAGGGCCAAATGGGCAACTCTGCCCTGCCTGCAAAAATGCTCATCCCGATTGTGCCCACTTTTTTCTAGGCTGCCCTTTTTTCGGTGGGTAGGGTGATTTTTCGTTGGGCTCGGGCGGGCACATCGGGCTGCTGGGCTTCATGAACACTCCTACTCACTAGTGAACTAGATTTTATTTCCATGATTTATTAGTTATAATTTAGGTTAATTTTGGTTACTTAGTCTTGTTTGATATGTCTGTTTGTTGATTGACCACCATTAAATTTGAATTAGAGAATTAGGATTTTCTTTGACGAAGGAAATTTTAATTAAACTCAAGATTAAGTAATATGCTATTAGATTATAATCTAATTTGCTGTTAGGATAAACATAAACCTAATGGACACATATAATTGATGATGAGTGTATTAGAATTGTTTTGCCTCTTCGGTAATTGAGCTAGACGTAACCTTTTAATTTGAGAAAGGGTTATAGGTGAACCGACAGGAACTTATAATTATTAATACTCGAGATTAACAAATTAACATTTTAGACTAACTAATTAAGTGGAAATAAGATTTAGGGAGTTAGTGAGGGATTAGTGACTCTAGATTGTGTTTGACATAGTAAAGTCGTAAATAAAATCAACTAGAGTTCCGGCCATCTATTTTTTTTTTTTTGATTTTCTTATTTAAAAGTTGTCAATTTGAATACTTGAGTTGTAAATATAATTAAAGTCGTAAATAGGGTGACTGGAGCTACGGTGGTCTCATATATTTTTTATGACTTTAGTATACATATTAACAAATCAAGTAACCATATTGGTGACTTTACTGGAGAAATTCAAACAAATGTATCAGACTCTATAATTTAACAACTCAAGTATCCATATTGACGATTTTTACTTGAGAAATTTAAAAAATATATATGAGATCGTCAGAGCTCCGATAAACCTGATTTACGAATTTAGTATACATATTGACAACTCAAGTATCTAACTATCCATATTAACGACTTTTGCTTGAGAAATTCAAAGAAATATGAGATTGTCAAAGCTCCGGTCAACCCTATTTATGACTTTACTATACATATTAACAACTCAAGTATTTATATTGATAATTTTTGGTTGAGAAATTCAAAATATATATATGAGGTCGTCAGAGCTCCGGTCGACTCTATTTATGACTTTAGTATAATATTAATAACTTAAGTATCCATATCGACAACTTTTACTTGAAAAATTCAAAAATATATATATATGAGACCGTCGGAGCTTTGATGGCCGATAGCTGGAACTCAGGCGGCCGGTCACCGTTAAGGTCACTAGAACTCTAGGGACTGGTTGCCAGGCGACCAACAAGGGGTGTTGGGATTTTTATTTTATTTTATTTTTAAAAAAAAAAAAAACAAGAGTAGTTAGGTAATTTCTTGAATTTCTCTAAATTTCAAAATTCTAAATCAATCAATTTAGAATTATTGAAATTCAACACCCTTATTTGTCTTTTACACATTTTGATAAAATTTTTCTATGATTTTCCAAGATAATAATAAGAAAATCATAGTAAACTCTAATTAATCTAAATGATAATCTACATTTTTATTTAAATAAATTATCCTCAAACAAATAATCTTAATAAAATAATCATAAATATCTAAAATAACCCATATTCTATAATCGTCGCTTCCAATTTGTTCAACGAAATAAGTACACCAAATGCAGCATTAACGAAACATTTTCACACAAAATTAAAAAATCTAAGGTGATTTTCAATGAAGGGTTAAAGTGCAATCCACTTCTCTGAAATTTTCGCAGGGTTGCAATTTTTACCTTAATATTTTTGGGATTTGTTACGGCCCTTTGCTCTTATCATTATTTTCCTATCCTCTTCCCTTTACTACTCATCTCAGCCTTTATATTGAAATCAAAACAGTTTATGTTTAATGTTTTATAAAAATATTCTTTTTAAATATTTTTTACTGCAATTTTAAATTATCATAACTAAAATTTAACAATTTTTAAATTTATTAAATTATTTTTTAATAATGTGATATTTTATTTATATTTTTATAAAACATTAAATCTAAATCGGTTAGATTTTAATTCAAAATTTGAGATAAAGTAATGGAGGAGAAGATGATGGGAAGAAAACAATAAGAGTAGAGGATGGTAGCTCATCCCAATATTTTTCAAGTCGCGATTTTTGTCCCAAAGTATTTATTTTGGTGCAATTAGAACCTTTCTAACATATTCAAATGTTTTGACTGTTAGTTAGAACCCGTGGAAATCAAGTAAATGAACAGTTATAGGAACATGTTACAACTAGTATTAAAACTAAAAGGATAAAAACTCCATACCCAAGCTTCATTGAAGAACTCATCATGAATCGACAATTTCCCCCGAAGATACTTAAATTTGGGATTAGCAAATATATATTGAACGCCAGATATTGGTTATCAAACTTAGTGGAAGTTAGAACCCTAAAAAAGAAAAATGGAAGACAAGCATAGTGCAGAGCACAGCATCGGAATTTCAAGGACATGCAGAACTGAATGGACAATGCCACCAAATGTCTGAATATATATAACAAACAATAAGAAGAGGCATATTTAGCATCAAATAGGAATAAAAATAATTAAATTCGTTTCCAGAACAAAATTCCCCGGAGGAACCGAGTCATACAAGATATCTGGGGATCAGCCGCACTATTAAACAGAGTGAATTCAAGATGATATCGCCATGTTCTCATAACCAAACCAAACTTCCCTTCGCGCGCCACGACAGACACTCTGCTACCTCTTGAATGATTTATGTACAGATTCCCCTAATCCCACCCAGCATCATGGCATCTGCCTGACCTCAATGCATTTCCTCAAAGAACATCTCACTGGACAAGAACACAGCCCAGTCCTCCAATTAACTGACAGTCAGTAAAGCTTCGGTTATCTGTCCTCGAGCCGCACATAACTCTGGAGGTTGGAAATTCGTCTCCAAGATCATTCGCCCTCTCTTATACAATTTCCAGGCAAGAGAAATTTGAACTTCTCTGCATTCTCCAAAAGATAAGCGGGAAGATGAACTGCAGAATAGGAGTGGGGTATTGGTCCCATTTTGCTGATGATTTCCTTGAAGGTGTACTCCTCTGGAAGCATGTTGAATAAATCATCTCCTCTGCAGATTAGTTTCTGAATTCTTTTGGGATTTAAATAATGAGAGAACCGTACTCTGTCATAATGGCTGTAGGCTTTCATCTTAAAAATGAAATCACTGATTCGGCGGAAACAAAAGCTACAATGCCAGCCAGCATCCGCCAATAAGTCATCAGATTGGCGAAAATGAGCATACTTTGTCTTGCCACTCTTATACCTGTGAACTGAAGCTCTCCAGCCGTTATCATCCACATGAAATTCAAAGGAATAGAGATAATTCTTCAGTTGAAGATGGAGGATTGAAGGTATATCATCACACCATCTCAAGAGGTTAATAGTGTGAGCGCTTGGTATCTCATCAACATCAGACATAATCAACAAGTCATCATCTGAAATACCAGCTATCTTAAGAAGCTGGTCTAGTGCTACTCGCTGATAGGCCTCCTCAACAAATGGGTTTTCTCCTCTCTTAAATCTCCCACCAACAGTTCCATATGTTAGCCGGGACTCAACAAACTTGAACTGCGCCCGGTTGCTTTGGAAAACAAGAGGCTTAGGCAGGCCAGTGAATGTAGAATTTGACTCAAGAAGGACAAATTCTGATATGTAAGGATACAATTCTCTCCACCGTAAGTTTAGTATTTCCAACTCATTACTGAACAACACAGCATCATAAACACGTCTTGGGTAGTCACGGATTCCCCAGCCATGAAGTCTGCAGAGATTCTCCATTGTCACATTTTCATTGTAGTAATGTGGGATAAAGTTGAAAGGCTTGGGTGGTTTTTCCCAAAGTGGCCGCAGAAAGTATGAAATTTTCTGTCCGTGCATGTAAATTCCAAAGATACACATAGGGACTACAGCAAAAATAAATATGTATGTTTTTACATCCAAGCCACGCAAAATGCAACGAACTCTTGACATGCCTGATACTTGGCCTAATCCCTGCATATTAAAATACCAAACATCTAAGAGATCAATAAACTTTTCCTTCAAGAATGAAAGATCACAAAGATAACATAACAATGCAGCTTCATTGAATCATGAAATAAAGAGATGTATAATCAAAATGCTAAGGTTCTTTTCCATGAGTGTGTGAATATTGCAAGTATTATTTAAAATATCCAGAAAATTTCACCCAAATCCAGAAAATTCCCACAACACCAAGGATAACCGGGGTAATAATCATCAAACCCCCCAAAAAAGAGAGTAATCAGACGTCAAAATCTTATAAAACTTATCCCTGATCCAGAATCCAAATTCAGATCACAAATATTCCATACACATTATACATACCCAGAGAAACAGTGACAGCTAAGAATTCAATTCCTCTCTTGTGCACAGTCAGGGCAGACGCCTTTTATTGTCTATTTTTAAAAAAATTTGGTACCCTTTTCCCCCTTGTAAGCCCCATCTTCTGTGCACAGCATGCAGTGCGCACAGTAGGTGCTTTGGTTGGTAACTCAAGAATGATTTAGCCATTACTAGCCTGTGTTACTTCTTCTAGGCACTAAGAAATTTATAGCAAACTTTATATGCAATTGTAACTATTTGGAAGCTACAAGCAATACCACAAAGGAGAAGATTTTGATTCAAGCAGAGGGCGGACTAAAGTAGTGAATAAAAATGTTAAAACAGTGCCCGTGTTAGGGATCCATCGAATTCGGGATTGCCTCAGAAACCCAAGTATCCGAAAATAAACCCTAACCGGAACTAGGGTAGAAGATCAATGAACAATTTTATGAGCAAGTAGACAGACAAAGATAAAAAATAAAATAAAAATAATAACATACTACACCTGGCCGCAAACATCGCCGCACAAATCATCGGTCTTCTTAGAACAATAATGCCCTCCGGCTTCTCCCATCATCCACCACATTCTTACGTTTACTCTATTGACAGCCGAGTCCAACACCACCACCACCGGAAACCAATCAAGCAAAGCAGATCGATCTCCGAACAGAAATCACTGGAATGCCGGATCGCTACCCTGCAAATAGCCGCAGTATAAAAATACAAGCTCGGATTCAAGAAGAAGAACTGAAGGCGTCGAATGGAAGTGAAGATTTGGTGGTGTATGTAAAGAAGGGGTTTGAAAGCGAAGCAAAAAACCTTAACGGAGAAGGAAAGTGTTGGGGGATTGAGAATAGGGAAGAGGAGAGGGAGGATCAAGAAGAAGGAATCAGAGGAAGAAGAATAATAATGACGAAGAAAAGGTTAAAGAAGGAGGCTCACTGGGAATGGGGTGGCAACTGGCAATTTGTCGAACTCGAAGCCGGTCGTTCTCCTCAAACACCGTAGCGTGGGGTATGTTCTTTGCCGCTTGCGCCTGTCATTCATATATACTATTAAGTAGTAATTTAGTACTCAATCTTCTTGTTTGATAGAATTTTCTTAATAAAACTACTATATAAATCTTTTTCTTTTTCCAGCATTATCTAATTATCTAATCTTCTAATATATAGTATTATATAATAATTACATAACTAATTTATAAATATTAAAAAATAGTTATTTATAATTAATATTTATCAGTTTTCTTAAATATTTTTTTAAAGGCAATGCTATGATCAAGATCTTTATATCTATTATATTAAGTTTTTTTTTTTAATATAACATAGGTTCATCTATCCTATTTTTAAAATATTAAATTTAATTATAAATCCAAGTTAAAAAAAAAAAAAAAAAAAAAAAAAAAGATAGATGACTATACGTTATTGAAAAAGTTGATATAAGGATATAAACAATTTGATCTAAATTTGATCTATTTTAAGTTAATAAATATTTTTGGAAAAAAAAAATTATAAACTTGAGAGAATCAATTTATGTCTTATACTAAGAAAATGTGAATTTTATGCCTAGCTATTATTTTTTTGATATAATAATACATTTACTTATGTGTACATACCATGCATATATTATGTGGGTATATAATTCACTCCATTTTTTTTAACGTAATTCACACGCTGTTCTTTTACCCAAAAATAATAATAATACAGGCTGGACTTGTATTGACAATTTTAAAAATCATTTAAAAAAAAATTGGGTTATGGGCTTCTTTCTAGCCTTCTACTCTACATAAAATTTAAGATTATTTGTACTATAAATGATTTTTTATCACTGGTAAATCTAATTATCCATTAACAATGTATAGATTATTAAGATGAATTTATATCGTCTGAATAATAATATAATAAATTTATAAATAATAAAATATATTTTTTATGACAATAAAAATATTTTTTGTTAAAATGAAATAAAGACAATATTATTTTAGGAAGATTTTTTTTTTCTCCCTTTTTGTTTAGTATAGATATCATTCTATTAAAAGCAATTATATTCAACTATCTAAACATATCTTTATTCAAACCTTAATTCGTTAATTATCCCTTCCTGACTTGATCCCACCCGAAGAAATTTCCAAAGAAAGTGCCAGTGCATTAGGGGGAGATGGGAGGAAAGTGTTGAAAGAGAAAGGTAGTGCCTCGTGGGCCCCCACCACGAGGTTGTTTCCTTGTGGGCCCAATCTATTCTCAATGGCCTAACGGATACATACACCCAATGTAAAATTCATTAAACTATATAATTATTGACTATGCTTCTTAAATTTAGACCGGTCACAAAATCGGTTGAAGGTCAATGGATTATATTGGAGTTAAACCAGAGGTAAACGGGGCCCAAACCAATAAAAAATTAAAGATTTTCGGATTATTAATAAAAAAAAAATTCAAAAAATAAAAATCAATTTTTTTTTAAAAAAAAGTGAATTTAGTTTATGCCCAGACCGAATCAATTTACCAATTGGTTCATTGGTTTTTAGGATGAACTATCTTGTTCCGTCTAGGTTTCAAAACTCTGCTATTGACCGATATATAATATATGTAACTACCATTTTTATCAAGAAAAATGTTTTTTGCCCCTTGAGATTTAATTTTAATTCCATTCATGTGAAATGATCAAATATCTGGCACCTTTTTTTTTTTTATATACATAGAGGTTTTGATTTTATATTCTAACCGTTTCAAACAAGTTTATACAATTTTATCTTCATATGTGTTACAGATCTATATTTAGGCCCAATAGCAGTATTGCCCAACAGGCAATATATCACATATTAGGATCTACCTATAATAAAGAGAAATCCTATCTCATCTATAATCAAGGGAGATCTATCTTATCCAAAGATAGATTCGACAGTTATGATACTAGGGCCGTGGATTACGAGGCCCATACTATCCCACTTGAGGTACACTCTATAAATACAGAGGTCAAACCCTAAGGTGCAGATAGACTACTCTCACTGGAGCATACACACCACCCCTTTGGCTAAACGCCTAGGTGTGTCCTCGAACTACATAGACTTTGATCCCTCTACAGGGTACGTAGGCCCTAGGCATTGCGCCTAGGTCAAGTCCGCTTCAAATCAACCAACATCAAACAGGCTAGTCCATTAGGGCTAGCCACATCTGGTTCCACACCAGAACATTGGCGCCGTCTGTGGGGAACCGTAAATTTCAATTCCCGTGACCAAAGATGGTCAATACTAGAAGCAGCAGTCAGATGCCTTTGCATGGGCAATTCCTGAAAAGTTCAAAGTAATTGTCACTTTCTTTCAAATGTTCTTTATCAAGCTCTAATATTGAAAACTTCTCAAAGTTACCGTCACCCATGTGAGACTCTTCTAGATATTGTATTTCACTTTGGGTATTTTCATATCCTCACATGGGTTTCCTTTTAACTCTCCATGTGCCCAAATGACGAGAAGATAGTTGGAAGATCGCCAGGTTCTCTCTTTGGGAATTCTTTTAAGAGAAGTTACCGTCACCCATGCAAGACTCTTCTAGATCTTGTATTTTACTTTGAGTATTTTCATATCCTCACATGGGTTTCCTTTTAACTCTCTATGTCTCCACATGACGAGGAGATAGTAGGAAGGATCACCAGGAAGAACTCAGAGAAGTCTTTGATGGCCTTAATAAAAACTAGCAGACCTAGAGGATCTTGTTTAGGCAACTTCAGATCCTCCTATCATTGTGCCAGGAGCCCCGCATAGCAGCCTCAGGGCCCACTGCGCAACAACAGTCACTGAACAGAGGATGAGATCTAGGAATTGATACAGCTGTGGGTTCAATACCCGTTTGAGAATCCCAAACGAGCAAATCGTTATAGCCGAGGTTGTTGGTAAGCCGAGGTTGATTCAAATGCTAAAGGATTATTTTTACGACTCGGTGATGTAGGGAGGCAGGGCAAACGAGCAAATCAAGATAGCCGAGATTGTTGTTCAGCCAAGGCTGATTCAACCTTATGGCATCCCGACTCCATTGCAATAGTCGAGGTTGATGTACGCCGAGATGAGGAGGTGCGAGACGTCGAGGCACACCGAGATTGTTAGATGCCGAGATTCAGAGAATGTCGGGATCCAGATGAGTATCACCCTCTATCTTAAAAATGCTCAATCTTTTCTTATTATCAATTATCTATTAACATATACGAATTCATGGTAAAGAAACCCGTTTCCGAAAATCATGTCGGAGCTAAACATGTAGGAATCCGAGGTACATAAACCTGTTTCCGAAGATCATGTCGGAGCTAAACATGTAGGAATTTGAAGTACACAAACCCGTTTCTTAAATTCTTGTAAAGGAGAAGAAGTCGGACCCGGTTTTAACTAAATCTAGTTGAAATCCGGGATCCGCGTAAAGTTTTGAAGTCGGGCCCGGTTAACTGAATCTGGTTAATGTTCGGGATCCACGCAAAGTTTTGAAGGCGGACCCAGTTTTTACCGAATCTAGTTAAAAACCGAGCTCCGTGAAAATAACGGTTAAAACATGTCTCCCAGGGAACATACGTGTTTCCTCGGGAACACGGTAACACCGAGATTATGGCTAAAACGTACTCCTCCGGGATGCGGTAACGCCCTCATTATGGAAAAAACTATCGATAGTCAAAAATAAAATACACCGAGGTATTACACCCGGTTAGATTACACCGAGGTCATTACACCCGGTCAGAAATAAAACCCAATTTAAGGGATTACACCGAGGTAACCAAACCCGGCCACAAGCGAAACCCAATATAGGGGATTACACCGGGGCTACCAAGCCCAGGTCGCGAAATGGTAAAAACACTATTTCTTCAAAATTAGATGCATTGGAAAAATACTCCTAGATAAGGAGGCGAATTGTCATGCAGACCCTGATCAGGTCGAAATGTTTAAACGTGCGTTTGACACCACGGTTCGACATATGACAGTTTGCCCTTATTCTGGCAAAGAACCCAGACACGGATCCGGAACTCGGTAGCTCGGGTATTATAGAACACCCATACCCCATGCCCGAAGTCAACCTATCGGAAGAATACAATTAGCAGATACTGCGCATATAAGAGCCTGGCCCGGTCATAAAAAACAATAACTCAAAACAAGAGGTAGCAAATTAATAGACGATATTGATAAGGTTGGAATCAATGTTTACAAATTGTTATTACAAAATGAATCCGGTATGATACACCGGCATAGCACAACGGATAAAGGCAAATACTTGCATGATTGAAACTATGAACATATGGTCATAGTCATTGCACCTCGGCAGCCTAGAGCCCTTGATTGCCAGGCTGGGGGGATGACTAGACAAGCGTGGCACTGTAAAGCTGTCAGCAATATAAGCAAAAGCCCGGTCCGTTCCTCTTCAGGATTAAACGAATTGGGGGAGTTCGGTGTTGCATCAAACAAACCCGGAAACCCGGATGAGTGAAGAAGAAGAGATCCCGGCGATCATGAAAAGAAACAGACAAAGTTTCAAACTTCAATTAACCCGGACTACATGTCTGGGGGCAATTCAATCAGAATACAAGTAAATTCGAGGTTCGTTGAGACTCGGACAAAAGCAAATCAAGCTGGAACAACTCGAATACGAAAGATCCCAACCTCAAAGTCAGGCAAACTACCTCGACATTACCTCAAATCTTTGAGACATTACCTCGGATCTTTGGGGTAGATGACTTTGATAGCCGGGATCAACACCTGGATTCAAATGCAGGCGAACCATCTCGGCACTACTCAGATCTTTGAGACAAGACCTCGGATCTTCGAAGTAAGCCGCCTTGACAGCCAGGATCAACGTAACACAGCTCGGCAATGTAAGGCCCACAATTGCCGGTTGTCAATTGTGTATGAAGAACTAACGAAAGCCCTCATAGGGTTCACCATCAACTGAGATCGAGGCAAGCAAAAACAAAGAACGAGGGAAAGACGAATAGATCCCGCCTTGGGAAGAACGTATCACCTAAACAGGCAAATCGGTAGCGGAATACGAATGAATCCGAATTCATCAAGATGATGGCAATCGCAGCGGAACCCCGGCCTGGAAACCAAGCTCCCCGATAGTACCTCGGATCTTTGAGACATTACCTCGGATCTTTGAGTAAATGACTTCGATCGCCAGGGCCAGAATGACCCAACCCGACAATGCGCGATAGACATACGAGAGGGTAAGGTTCACGACAGCCTACCCGGATAACCCGCAGGGACAAAATACATCCGGCGGCTTGAAAGCTCGAACTACGGGGGGGCAACATTACGGATCTATATTTAGGCCCGATAATAGTATATGCCCAACAGCAATATATCACATATTAGGATCTACCTATAATAAAGGGAAATCCTATCTCATCTATAATCAAGGGAGATCTATCTTATCCAAAGATAGATTCGACGGTTATGATACTAGGGCCGTGGATTACGAGGCCCATACTATCCCACCTGAGGTACACTCTATAAATACAGAGGTCAAACCCTAAGGTGCAGATAGACTACTCTCACTGGAGCATACACACCACCCCTTTGGCTAAACGCCTAGGTGTGTCCTCGAACTATGTGGACTTTGATCCCTCTACAGGGTACGTAGGCCCTAGGCATTGCGCCTAGGTCAAGTCCGCTCCAAATCAACCAACATCAAATAGGCTAGTCCATTAGGGCTAGCCACATCTGGTTCCACACCAGAACAATATGCATCACGTCTATTCTACTTATATAATCATTATGAATATGATCTTTCATTGTAAGACTATTCATCAATCTCAATATTCCTCGTCTTTGCTACCCGAATTTTATATTCTTATTATCCCTTTAAAGCGCAACATTAAATATCATACAATATTGTTGGTTTTATAATATCATCGCTGGTTTTATTAGATACTTGCTTATAATAGATAACTCTAATAGCATTTATCTACTTAATTAAACCACCTAGTTATAAAAAAATGTATAAAACAATAATATTCAATGCATGTATAGTTTAGAAATCATTTTCTAACACATAATAATTTATGTTCAAAAAGTCAAAAAGCTCGAAACTATGACACCGGGCCGCAGATTGCATACATAATCCGGCTGATAACATATTTAAGAAAAGATTAAAGGATGATCATATATATATATTTCAGTTGCTCATCCGGTATCCAGAGCTCCGCCCTAACTAATTTGAATTCGACCCGGGTCGCGCACCTGGCTATAGTGGGTGAGTCTCTCAGCGGGGCTTTTCTGCATTCACATAGTTCGAACTTGAGACCTTGCTTAAGCGATACAAGCCGCTTAGCACTTGTGCCAACCCTCGTTGGTAAGGATGATAATATCTAATTGTGACGATAAATATCAACATCTATAGATCTCTTGTCATCATTTTTTTTAAAAAAAAAATCTCAAAACTTTTGCACTTGAATTAATAAAAGGATTCTGTCTTCTTTATTTAGCAGCTAATGAATGTTGACGTAGGATACGTCTCTGGTACTAAAGAAGGAAGAGAAACAAAAGAAAATGATGATTTTCTTGGGTTGACTACTAATTGAACGTAGATCCTCCAACTGGCATTCAATTAGACGGAAAAAACCGGGAAAGAACCACATTGTTTGATCGAGTCTTTATTTGAATTACATATATATTCAGATGGCCCAAGAGTAAAAGTTACTTTGTGTTTGGTATACATGTCTTATTAAAAGAGATGTGCATCAATAATTATTTGGCGTATTCATGTGCCTATTTGGGTTAGCGCTAGAAACTGATTTTCTAACATGATTTACAGTATGCGAGGTAACTATGTGATAGGAGTTTTGCCTCAAGTTGAGAAAGCGTGTTTCTCTAACGCTAACTCAAACATGCTTATAATCGTCTGTAGACAAAAATTCAAAGACATGAGTCTTGGAAGGTATATAATGCATATGGATAACAATACAAACAAAATATTAATAAATTGTTGGTTGAAGTGATAAACAGCCTCACAATGTAAGGAGGAGAATATAAGTTTGAATTTCAAGAAGTGCACTTGTTAAGGGGTTCTTTTGGACTTGATATTAAAAAAAGTAAGATAAAGGTCTACTAAAAAAAGCATTTAAGACCGCTACATCTAGACCTCTTATAAGTGGGGACAATTTAAAAACTATGACCAGTGGCATTTTTATAAATATTGATATGACTTAAAACCGGTCACGCTTCCGCTCGGTCTAAATAACATTTTTTAAACCGGTTGTAATATAATCCAGTCTTGATAAGTATTAAATATTATGAAAATATCAAAATTTAAACTCTTCTTATACCTCACTCAAACATGTTTAGAAAATATTATATAGATCGTCATTTCTTTACAAACGATCTTAAATGTTTCAGAGTTTTTATCGTTTCAGCTTTCAAAGTAGACTTCTCAACATGTCTCTTTGAAATATATATGAAGCACTCCAATTAATGCACTCTTCATCCATCATATTTATTTATACTCCTTCAGTCCTTTTGTTTCCTTCAAACTTGTCTTTTAGGCTCCCTCTTCTCTCCTATAGACCAAAGTTATGGTGAGATGCCACAGAAGTCCATCAGTTCATGCTCCCTTCCCTCCTTTGTGTCCACCGCCTCTTTTGCCACCTTTAATTAGGGAGGTTCTTGATGAGCTTCATGCAAGGGTCGAATGCAAAAGGGAAGCCTTACAAGAATTGTCACTCAACTACATGTTATCCACAAAAAGTTGAATCTTGTACTCGATGACAATGATGTCAAGTATAATCTATCTTTTGACTCCTCTTCCCCTTCCTCTTCCTCCTCCACTATCCACTACAAAAAGTCACGATTTGCGACGGACAAAATCCGTTGCAAAATAGTGATTTTCTGTCGCAAAAACAATTTGCGACAGAATCATGTCCGTCGCAAAACTCCATTTTTGTGACGGAAATACTTTCATTCGCAAAAATGGAGTTTTGCGATGAAATTAGATGGAACAGTAATTCCGTCGCAAATGAAGACTTTTGCAACGAAAGTAATGTTCTGTCGCAAAACTCAATTCCTCAAAAGAAAAATTAAAAAGGATATAAAAAATTACGAAATAAAAAAGAAACGTATATCATGAAAATATCTAGTAGCAATCATAAGAGTAACATAGAGAAAGTGAAATATAAATAATAATGTTGCCAACAAAATAGACAAAAAAAGGTCTAAACAGCAGCAGTATGGTTATCATCATCACCAGTATGGTCATCATCAGCTAGAGCCGACCCTGTACCCTTGTCCTTCAATAGGGTCAGGAGTAGATCTTGCATCTGCTTCATCATCTCCACTTGCTGATTCATCTGCTGCTCTTGCTGGTTCAACTTCTCTCCTTGTTGACTTAGGTGGTTTGCTTGCTCATTCACCAACTATTCTAACTCCTTCATCCTTTTAAGCTCATATGCAAAAACAATATTAGGAAGTCAGTTTATTTTTTGTACTTCATTTAAATGGACAAGGGAATGAAAATGTAATAATTAATATCAAAAGTATTATGTTTACCTGCAGAAACACCTCCAATATGGCTGGATGAGTGCTTCGTAGACTTCACTCGGCTAGCAGAGGCACCCATCCCAAAGAGTCTCCCTTTCTTGTCAAATCCACCTGCAACCTAAATGAAGAGATTCTCGTTATCGGACTAAGAGGATGCGAGGTCGTTCTCAATCTGCAAGGCTCTCTCCTGTGACAGCTTCTCCTAGGTTTCCTACAAGCACAAAAATACATCACAAATAAGGCATGTAAAATGAAATAAATATGTTGGTGTCTGAAACAAATAATAAATGTCTCACCACTAATTGCTGAGACTTGGCGTTAATCCAGCGCTTCCCACGATATGCAGACTCCTAGGAATGGGTTTGCTCAAAGGTAGCCCAATAAACCAATTCTGAAGGTACCTCCCCAGAAGATGCCTGCAAACACAAATGTTGAACGTTAATTAATTACTTCGAAGTACAAAATATTGAATACCGAAATAGAAAATAACGTATACTTACAATTTTTCTTCGATGCTCACTTATTGGAATGGAGCCGCTAGTATATGATGGTCCATCCATTCGAGACCTATTTAACTTATTTTGCACAGATTTTTACTAAAATTTCTCATCGACGGCCCATTTTCAAATAACTGTGCTGCGGTCTCAGGTTGAATCCAAGTTGTCTTGCCTATATTATTTCTCAATTTATAAAACCGATCAGACAACCACCGGCTTGCCTTGTAGTTATAAGATTTTTTCAAATCTCCCTGATGGTCAAGTAACACCTAAACTTTCCCTGAAAATTAATAATGAACAATTAGTGCTCCAAATTATAAAAGTACTTAATGAGTTTGCATTTTGATGAGAAGAAATTAATAACCATAAAGCACATAACTTACCAAGAAGTCATTGAACCAAGCATCACGAACACCTTGAGGAATCTTTGACCAATTGCCCTAAGGGTGATCGTAATTACAGAATACTTGCTCCTCTATGAAATCTGTTGCCACACCATAAGACTCAAACTTGAAACTAGATGAAATGTTTCAAATATTAGGATATAAACTAAAGGTAAAAAATCTTAACATTACTAGTAACTTTACATGACTTACTCAATGATGCCCACATGACGGATCCACAGCAGCCCTATCGTAGGATCAAATGATCCCTACACTGGTGTATCAGAGGAACTATCTTCCCCGACCTGGCTCCGAAGCGACATAGTGTGCTGAAGGAAGAAATGTGAAGTATTGAAAAAGTTAGTACATAGATGCTTAAAGAAAACAAAATATATGTAAATCAATCAGAAATCGTAAACTAAACCTGCTCTGTCCCTTGATGTGGATAAGTGGGAGTGGCAGGCACACCTGTACCGCCCATAACGGAGTCGGTAGTAGATGGTGAAGATGACAAATTAAGTAGAGGCAAATCTGGGGAAGAGAAAAGCCCTCTGCCTACAAAGGGGGCAGATGATGTCATCCTACCCCCTCTGATAGGACGTGGCCGGGCTCTACCACCACTACCTAAATGCCCAGCTGATAGCTCCATCTCTGAACACTTATAAACATTATGTCAATATATATATAAATATAAGAAATATACCTAATATGTCAATAGCAAAATAACGGAGTATCTAGTATAACAAATCGTCATAAACAAAGAACTAACACAAATTAATCGGACGATTCCTGTTCTTCGACCTCTGCTTGCACACCTTCCTCTGGAGTCTCACAGTTGCCAAATTCAGAATCACTATCAGAGTAAATCTCTTATGCCTCATCGTCTAATTGTTCATTGTCAATCTGGATAGGAATCAACTCTAACTCTGTAGCAGAATCAAAGAGATTGCTTGGTACATCATCCTCGGCAATATTTACGGGCAGTACATGTTCCACATCAGCTTGGAATGATTCAATCATATCGTCATTTGTTTTTTACTCTTTCAACTTGGGTATAATATTATGTGCTTTGGTTTTGATAACTCCCCTCCACCCTTGGCGAGATGTGGGGTATGATATATAATAAACTTGTTCTGCCTGTTGAGAAAGTATGAATGAGTCATAACCAATTATATATCTCCTTGACTAGTGGATCTCAACATTTCTATATTTGTCTACTTTTGTCCCATGCGGAGTGTTATCAAACTACTCACATTAAAACAATCACCGACTTGTCCCACTGGTAATCCAGCTGAATTATGTCAATTAACTTCTTATAGTACACCAAAAGATGGGGACATGCATGTGGAGGGGGTAAACAAAGAATAGGAAACTATACATTGAATTAGGGAATGAGCAAACTATTGTCATTTCAACATTATCACTTAGTACAATTTGATGTAATAATTTTTGGGACATATAAGTATTTGTGGAGTTTATGAGGTCATATTAAAGGCTAATGCAATGTTATAACATGACATAGGATGAATCAGAGGTTTCCTAATATATATGGGGCAAATACATGTGATTATTTTATGAACTCTACCGTAAATAATCAAATATAAAAATGTTGAAATCAAACTAATTAATAGTATATAAGACAATAATATATAAGACTTAATCAAGTTTATATAATATACAAAATCCACTTTATATTTTGTATTTATAATTACCTTTTAATTAAAATAGTATTTATAATTTGTTTTTTTTTTTCAAATTATCCATGCTTATTGCATAACTTGTTAAGGAAATTATCACGAAGTAGTTTCAAATCAAAAAATTAAATGAGATATTTTTTTAAAAAAAAATTAACAGGCATTTTTATAAGAAACTAACCCAACTAGCTAATTTCACTAATTTTTTTAATACTACAAATTTCATTATTCCCTAAACTCACACCTTCATCCTACTTTATGTTAATTAATTAATTCTCTTATCCCTAAACATCACTTTTCAACACTTCATGTCTTCCCTAATTAATCCTAATTACTCAATTCCCTCTCTTTCTTCCTTCAACTTAATATTTCTTCAAATCTCTCCCATCTATTTTTCCCCTTACCGATTCACACACATTCATCTATAATTGATAACTATTTTCTAAAAATGTTTACAATTTTTTCCCCAAAAGGCCCTTTTTTGTTACATATATCCCTTTGCATTTGACACGCCATTACCAAGAGCATGGCCTACCAAAATTAATGATGTTCTCACAATGCAATTTCAATTTTAGTAGCAAGATCCATTCTAAATACTACTATACATTATCAAATGAGAGGCTTGAAAATTTGTACAGACAAGAGTATTGGAAGAAAATCATATACAATAAGATTGTATTTTCCACATACAATAAATTAGTTCATCAGTTCGTTTCATTGGCTTACATGACGACTAAGATTAATGAGTTTGAAGAACAAAATAAAAGATAGAAGAGAGAGATGTTACCGGAAATGGAAGGGGAGGAAGCGACCGGAAAGGGAAGGGGAGGCAACAACCGAACCGAGGGGGAGGCGGCGAATGGACCGAGGGGGGACACGACAAGCAAACCGAAGGGCAGAGGAGACGAGCGAGAGTGGGGATCTGTCACCAAAAACGGATTGTTAGCGTCTATCAGAAAGGGGAGGAGGAGACGAGCGGTCGCCGAATGGGGAGAACGAGACGAGTGGCGTCGATCGAACCGAGAGGGGAGGAGGAGACGAGCGAGAGTCGACGGATCTGAAATGGAAGATTTGACGGATCTAGAAGATAACTTCCAATTTGTGATGGAATTACGGTCCGTCGCAAATTTAAGTGAATCTGCGACGAACCGAAGTTTCCGTCGCAAAACGACGTTTGTTTATACGCCGTTTTGGGACAAAAACACCGTCCGTAGCAAAATGGCACCTAAACAGACGTCATTTTGTAATGGAATGGTAATCCGTTGCAAAAAGTCCTCTCCTTTTTGCGACGGATGTCCATTCCGTCGCAAAATGACGTCTGTTTAGGCTTCGTTTTGCGACGGAAGCGTTGTTCGTCACAAAACGATGCCTAAACAAACTTCGTTTTGGGACAGAAAGGCAGTTTGTCAAAAAAAGGCTGCTCCTTTTTGCAACGAAAACGCCGTTTGTCGCAAAAAGGAGTACCTTTTTGTGACGGACACTCAATTCGTCACAAAACAACGTCTGTTTTTACGCCATTTTGCAACGGATACCTTAATCCGTCACTAAAGGGCATTTTTACATGTAATTTGCGACGGATTTTTATGTCTGTCGCAAAAATAGGCAAAATTTGCGACGGAATTTTTTCCATCGCCATTTCATACTTTTCTAGTAGTGACCTCCAGTGATGATGAGGAAGGGTGAAAATTTTTTATTATATAAAATGATGTTTTTTTTTTCTACAAGCATGTAATCTACTGTCTTTCGGGCAGCTTAAAAATTATGAATGAAAAAAATGTTTATTTATAATCTTGATCTTGATCTTGAACATCTCTTATTTATATGTTCTGTTGTTGTTTTTCTATATGTTGCTTGACAAGTTAATATATATATATTATAGTAAATTATATTATCTAAGTATTGCTAATTATATAATTTGATGATAATAAGACCGGTTGTAGCGGAACAAAGTCTAAATATGTTAAGCAGAATTAGATATATATTTAGATGGCCCAAGATAAAATTTACTACCTCGGTCATAATGATAAGACTTGGGTTGACTTTTTTTTTTTTGGAGATATTAAAGAAGTTAAATAAATTTCTTAATCATATTATATGTTGTGTATCCTTAAATTATATATTAGTTTAGTAGTCAAACTAATTAGTTTTTTTAAAAAAATACTCTAAAATAATTTAATTAACTTCAAAAAAAGTTAACTTTATCTTATAATTAAGACTGGAAGGAGTAGTATTTATATTTTGTATTTATATTTCTTAAAAGAGATGTGCATTAATAATTATTTGGCATATCCAATCCAAATAATTGTCTTTAGACAAAATGTAAGACATTTAGTCTTGGAAGTTATATAATGCAAATGGATAACAATATAGACAAAATATCAACAAGTTGTTAGTGGAAGTAACTAGTAAACGACCTTACCCGTAAAAAGAAGAATATAGGTTTGAATCCCAGGACATGTATTTGTTATAAGAGTCAAAACCCTCTTCGCTTTAAGTATCAAAAGGGAAATCCTTAATCAAATAAAAAACAAATCTAACAAAATAAGGGGTTTTTTGGACTTGATATTAAAATATATATATATAAAAAAGGTCATAAGATAAAGGTTCAAACGTCCGTGGAGAACTGTTTTTTAGAAAAGAAACGAGCAATGCAATTAAAAAGAGAATGAGATGGGTGGGTTCCTCATTTATTTTGTAGAAAACATGTTTAATGTTGTATTAGAGTAAATAAAAAAATATTTTTTAAATTTTGTTTTTAGTTTTTATGTTATTAGAATAGTTTTTTTAAAGAAAAAAACAAAAAATATGTTCAAAGATGATTGTGGTGGATTAAGGAATAATTGTTAATTAGGGTTTAATTTAGATATTTAGAGTTATCCATTAGATTATTTGATTATTATTTTTAAGGCTCTATTAATAGAGTTTGGATTTCTCAATTGTACTTAGCTTTGATTTGATTGAATAAGAATTCCTATTTTCTCATGCTCCTCTCTTTGTACATCAATTGATTGATATAAGAGCCAAGTTTCCTACTTTTCTCGACTCGCTTAGGTTCCTTTTTTTTTTCATATCTTTTTTTGACTCGAAAGATTTATTGGACAACACTAATCCAGATTCGCCCTGAGTGGGTTGGTCTCTCTGATGGGAGGGAAGGCCTACCAATGACACATTCTCCATTCACATCCTCAAATTGAGAATTTCCTTAAGGGAGAACAAGTACCTTATCACTCAATCATAGTAGCTGTTGGTAATTGTTTAGGTTTTTTATTTTTATTTTTTCAACCAAACTACTTAATTAGTTTGACTAATACACTGATATATAATCTAATGATGCTACACAACATATGATATGATTAAGTTATTTAGTTTACTTAATCTTTACAAAAAAAGCCAGCTCATTCTTATATTTAGGACCTGATGGACATTAGTACATCGATATTGAGCATTTCTAGATGAGGTGCCATATATGCATACTGGCACTCCCTATATGAGTATCATCATCCATATAGTATCTCTTTAGTGTCTGGGTATTATGAGCAAAAAAAAAAAAAAGTCTGGGTGCGTTTGGAAGGGGGCTATATGGTCTATGGAGCTTTTTAGTGGCGTGTTTGGCTATATCAAAAAGAATTTGGCGAGTGGAGAGAGAGAACCAAAGGAGGGGGAAGGGGAGGGGAGGCCAAGAAAATATAAATTCTTATTAAATCAAATGAAAGCTGGATGTAACTAAGAAATATATCTATTTATAGAGTCCTATAAATAATTTGAATATTAATAATGATATAAATTCTAAGATTTCATATTTCAATGAGATACTGCATAATATTAGAAGATAAATATAAATAAATCATAATTATAATGGGTAAGGATCAGATGCTTATTTAATATTATAATTGACAACCTTGGATATTTAAGTTAAACCCTAATTAACTATTATCCCATATTCCATCAGTTTGTTATAAAATTTATATTTGATGAGTTTCGATGAGTTCGAGACGGTCAAACGGCCAGCGGAATGAAGATATATTTGTTCTTTGCATTTTACTTGATTTTAGAGAACATAAAATGATTTTACAAAATACAAAAGATAAGAAAACGTAGAAAAGTTGTTTGGATTTTTTTTTTTTAAAGATTAAGTTCCTAGTTTTTTTGGTAATAACTAATTACCAAACAAATTTTTTTAGTTTTTATTTTTAAAAATAAAGAACTATTTTGAAAATATGAAATCAAACAAGCCAAATTTTCTGGAAAGTATTATTGAAATTTTCCTAACTGAAATTTCTCAGCGTGTTAAACCTCACATTTTTCCTTATAACAGCCAGAAAAATAAGTTTCTGAGTGGAACCCAGATTAAAGAAAAAACAATTAAACTTTCTAAAAAAGCTTTCATTTATGAACTTTTTTTCAAGAAATTAATTAATTATCTGAAAAGCATATATAAATTGAAACAAGGGGACTACCCCTAACATTTTATTTACAATTATATTATGTTTAAATACATAAATCCCTGTAAAAAAAAATACATAAATGTAAATATTTGGCCTAAAAAACATAAATGTATACGAGTATAGAATTGTAACTAAAAAGGGAAAACAATCATAGTTGTTGAATGGATTTGGGGAAAAAAAAATGGGTGCGGGAGGCTATACAATTTAATTACGACAGGAATATAATATCAGAATGAATATATATATATATATATATTTATTTATTTATTTATTTATTTATTTATTTATTGAACATCTCATTCTCACCACCTTCGCTTTTGGAATAAACCAAGTCTTCAATTTCAAAACTAAGTAGCCTTCAATGAGCTTTACTCCTCGTCCATAACAATATTTTTGATTTTGCTGCGTTCGGTTCTAAGTTTCAAAGCAGCCGAAACATGTTTGAGCATACGAAACCAGACTTTTGAACTTTTAATTTACAAATCAACAAGTCCTCAACCATCGACCTACCGTTCAAAAAAAAAAAAACCATCGAGCGATTAATGAATTGATAGTTGAGATTTGAATTGTATTTTCTTATATAAAAATAAAACGGTGTATTTGATTCTTCCATGAATAGAGCTATTTTATATAATTAAAGTTGGATTTTGCTAGACTCTTAGTTGTTAATATCATTAAGTCTTTAAGAAAAAAGAAAGAATAAAAGTTGGCTAGTGGGTGGCACCAATTGTTTTTATCATCTTGTGACATGTCATGAGATTGATCCCACTAGTTTAAAAAGAAATTGCCTTTTTGGTGTATGTTACATCCACATCAATGTTTACATTAATTATAAATTGTTTTGTGGAAAGTTCGTTTAATTGGCAATTCAAAAAGTTGATGAGTTTTTGAAACTTTGAATCTTACCATTAACAGGGAAGTTTTTGTTAGGAGATAATCATGTCTATAAATACATTTAAGTTTTAAGTCCGGTCTCATAATCCCAATAAGCTTTTCAAACCCTAATTTTTAACGGTTTGTTTTTATCCTAATATAAATATTTGTGGGATTTCAGATACGCCCTTGATGGACCAGACCATTTTTTTAACTAAGGTTTCTTACCTAAATAAATTATATTATAAATTGTTAGAGTTGAATTTATATTGCACTTATTACAAGATTCTCAATTAGAGGTCAGGTAAGGAGTATTTTCTAGCATATTGAATACCCAAGTTATCTGATATATGGAATTTGTATTAATAATAATAATATCGCAAAGTTTCATAAAATGTGTAATATTTTAACTTCCTAATATATCATCCACCTAACCTTATAAATAAGGAGTGTCTTTCCAATTTATTTTCTGTTATAGTCGTTGAATTTTCTGGCACTCTCTCGTTGTGTAGTGAATCTGCAGTGTCATCTTGAATTAAGCTATAATTGATACAAACTTGGAGGGCAATTTTGTCACTTTGCATGAGATTAGTGTAAAGGATATTACTTGAGAAGATCAATCTAATTAGGGTTTGTTTGGTTTAGAATCTAAGAATTTGTAGGAGGGAAGGGGAAATTATTTCCCCCCCCCCTTATAACCCTCCCCTCCAAAAGTGAGGGAATTTGGAGGGGAGGGGCAATATTTTGTCATGCTTGACAATTATGCCCATGCTTATTTTAAATATTCCTACCCTACCCTTATGGCTTTCTCCCTCAGACCCTCACCCTCCCACTTTGCCTCTGAACTGCCAGCTGACAGTCCCGCATCTGATTTTCTCGAATGCCCAACAGCTTTCAACGGCAAAAACAATCTTAACCTTTCATCGGCAACCCATTGCCTTGGCGTCAGAAAAAGCTACTGGAGGCAAAGTGGCAACTATTGGTACTGATTTTTATCCAGTTGCAAAATTGACCTACGCATTAGTATTGTTTCTAGATGCTTTTTGTGCGCAAACTGCTGCACACTGCACAGTTTTGCTATGATGTGAAAGGAAAACACATATGGGTTGAAAGGCTGGGAAAGGAAAACAACAATTGATATAAAGCTTGTTTAATAAAAAAATTATAAAATATGTTAAAGTATACTTTTTTTATCCTTTACGTTTCATGAAGATATCTTTTGGTCCTTTAACTTTATAAAATATATTTTTAGTCATATAATTGTAATACGTTAATTTTGCTAACGAAAATCGCAAACTCAGTGATAACGGTGTAAACTTAAGTGATGATTGTGTAATTAAATATTATTAAGCTTAAATTTAAAATATGGGTAAATTGAAGAATATATAAAAATCGTGTAATTAAATACTATTAGTCATCATTTGAGTTCGCCGCATCTGCGTTTTCTGTTAGCAATATTAACCGTGTTGGAATTTTAGGACTAAAAGTATACTTTATAAAGTTAAGGGACCAAAAGTATGTCTTACGTAAAACTTAAAGGATTAAAAGTATATATTTTAACCTAAAATATAATATTTTAAATATATAGAAAAGTTTAGTTATAATTTCAAATATAGATTATTGTATATATATTAGTTCTTAATTAGGTATTATAGTTATATTTCTTCAAATTTAATAATTATAAAATTATAATTTTATATATTTAATGTCATTTATTATTATAAAGTTTAAAGAAAGCAACTTGAATAAAATAAAGGTAAAGTTGTTCATATAAAAATAATTTCTCTATTGTCCAATAATTTCTCTATTGTCTTGAACCAAATAAGATAACATTAAAATTAATCCCCTCCCCTTCTCTCTGATCAACCCAAACATAGTAATATTAAAATCCCTCTCATCCTCTCACCTCCCCTCCCCTTCATTAAAATCCCTCCCCCCCCCCTCCATTGAACCAAAAAAAAACCCCCCTTAGAGACCCTTAGAGTCTGTTTAATTCATCATTTTTCTTTTATTTTGTAATTTTTATTTTTATAAGATTATGAGCCAAGTGTAATTAATTAGTGCTTTAGGTGCCATTTAATTATTAATGGCATATTAGGATTTATTTATTATTATTATCATTATTAGGTTATTAATATTTTAATTTAAAAAGCCTATACCATTATCTCCATGATAGATTGTCTTTCATGATCTGATTCTAGAATCTTATAATCAAATTGTCATCTATGATCTAATTTACACCATTTAAAAATATCTTTGTTATCCATTAATCCTAATCCATTTATAAATTAGATTATTTAAAAGCTAATATCCTTTCATATCCTTAAATAAATAATATTTCTCAATATCCTTCATTAATTAATCCATTATTTTATTTAACCCTTTCTCACCGATTAGATTAGTCAAATAATCAAATTGAAATATCCCCAATATTTTCTTTTATACTTTAATCATATAAATCATTATTTTTCACTTGTTAGTTCTAGATTTATGTTTTTATGATAATAAACTTAGATAATAAAGAGAATTTGTTGATTCAAGTCATTCGAGTGTATGATTCAAGACATTCAAATGAATAACCTTTGTTTGAACTAAATCTTGAATACAAAAACTTTGCAAAGTGATCTGAGATGATCACTCGAGTGTTGGGATCAACACTTGGGTGATAAAGCTCAGAACACTTGAGTGTATAAGTGAATACTCAAGTGTTGGCTAACACTTGGAAAAATTCTGCAAGATACTTGCTTCATTTTTGGAAGTGTTATGATGAACGCACTCGAGTGTATAAGTGAACACTTGAATGTTGGTTAACACTCGTAGGAAAAATGCAAGTCACTCACACCCACTCCTACTGAAAGTATCAAGGTTGACACTCGAGTAAACTTACTGATACTTGAGTGCAAGGCAAACACTTGCAAGTTCAGTGCATGACACTCACTGATGAATTAAGAGTGCAGTTTTCTTTTATGAAGTGCACTCGAGTGTACCTTTGAGACATTCGAGTGACACAAGTCTATCTGGTAGAAGGTAAAACATTTTAACTAACACTCGAAGTTGAACACTCGAGTAACCTATTCTTCAATAGTCTTTCTATTAGAGACTGAGTTCATCAGCACTCGAGTGAGTCTAAAACCACACTTGAGTGTTTGTTCTTGCTTCATTGAACCTTCGTTTTGAGAATTCAAATTTACTGATTAACATTTGTTTCTTGATTAATACTCATACTACTTCTCAATGCTACTAAACATGTTTTTTGAGTTTCAAATGATTTGAATCATAGGTTACGTCCAAAATCTCAAAAGCAAGTTTCTATGCTAGAGCATGATATGCGATGACAGAAAACAGAGTACATGGAAGCGATCTTAGAGTAGGTCAAATGAATATCGTCTGAAGCGCCTATTACGATAAAGACGAAAGCGATCCAACCTTAAGCTATCCGAGAGCAGACCAAAGGGATGTCGCGTGAAGATATATTGCAGCGAAGTGAAAACGACCGAACCTCGAATTCTTCTAATGACTCTAATCTATCTCTAACGAAAAGCTTGACCACTCTAACAGATGGTTTGAACACTCACAACGAAAAGCTTAAACCTTCACAACGGTCATTAATGATGTTCAACTATAAATACGTGAGCATTTAGTACAAAGCAACCAATGAAGCATACAAGCGATCAACAATCTTTGCTCATTTATTGCTCATAAATTCTGGTATTATAATATCTTATGATATTATTTGTTCATCAGTGTTTATATATCTACTATGTGAGAGAGTTTTACAAACGATTTAATTTCTATAAAATCTCAAGGTAGTGTGATCTTGAGTGTGGTTGTTATATTACAACTTGTAAAGAGGATTGAGTCTTGGTGAAGATTACTTTGTACTGAGGTACCAAGAGAACCCATGTAATCTTGAAAAGATAGTGAAAATCTCAAAGACGCTTTGGGGATTGGATGTAGGTAAGGAAATTAGGGTCAAATCAGTATAAATAGTTGTGCACACTTCAGTGATATTTTTCTAACTCTTTTTCTCCGATTTAATTGATTGTCATTTTCGGTTTAAATTTTTAATATCACCCAATTTATCCTCCTTAGGTGAAACGTTGCTACTAACATCACTATCCTTTTGAGCTTTTTAGATTAAATTATTATTTTTAGAAGAGTCCTAGTGAGTTAAGAGTTCTAATTTGAGTCCGTTTATTGAGTTTTCTTGAACAATTTACTTTTGAGCCCACATCAATAATAGCCTAAACTAGGGTTGTCCAAAAAATCTGAGGTCTAGTTGGTCCGGTTTGACATGGTCCAACCCTACCCGGTCCGGGGTAAAAAAAATTGGTCCAAGACAATTTGACTGGACCGGACTGGACCAAATTGCTCGGGTGGGACTGGACTTCAGTCCATGGGCTTAGACCCCTTGGACTAGTCCGTCTGACCCGAGGTCTTTTTTTTTTTTTAAAAAAAAATCACCACTACACTAAGCCGCTCATTGGAGTTTGGACATCCTAATGTGCTTTTCAATTTATAGAATCAATTTTCACTAAGTCACTTTTTATTACTTTTTGGAAGTCATGTGAAACCAGAGCTAAAATATTGCCTCCCATGAAGATAAAAAAAAAAAAAAAAAAAACTACCAAAAAATTTGAAAAAAGATTAGAAAAAAATGGACTGCCTGGAGGAGTCGTCCGGGTCCGGTTCGGCTCGAGCTCAGTACGGAACCAGAATGGGAGCTAATTTTTCTCGAGCTCGAGGTCATATCGGGCTAGATCTCAAGTTGACCTTCAACCCGGTCTGGCCTAGTCCTTAGACATGCCTAGCATAAACCATGCCTGAGTTTTGACCTAGATCAAGACTCAGTACACTTCTTTCTTCCCTTCTTTTATTTTTTTGACAAAAATATAAACTCTAAACTATTGTATACAATGTGTTATAAAAAAAAAAATTATTTTTCCACTTAGAATTGAAGCCTCCTAATTTCAAACCAAAAACAATTTGGTAAGTTATAATATTTTGAAAATTAGACCGGCTCAATTGATCAATCAAACCAATGAACCAACTCCTAGTCGAACCATAACATAAAAAATGAGGTTACAAAATTAAGTTGAAAACTACAGTCAATGTCAAAATTGGTATCCAAGCGGTATTTGATCTAGTGATGGATTAGTTAGATCACAGAGTGAGCGAACTATTGTGTTCAAATTCCCTCCTTGTTAAAAAAAATACCTATAGGGAGAGGCATTTTGATCACAATGCTTTAAAAAAAAAAAAAAATTGTTGCCCATCCGATATCCAGAGCTTCGCCCTGACTAATCCGAATCCGACTCGGGTTGTCTGTTTTTATGATGGGTGAGTCTTCCCGGCGTAGCGCTTTTTGCGTTCAAGGTTGAATTAGTCAGGTAATGAGATTACTTGGTATGGATCCAAAAAGAAAAAACGTAGGCTGGAAACTAGTTGGCCCAAAGAGTTATAAAAAAAAAGTAAATGAGATTACTTGGTATGGATCCAAAAAAAAAAACGTAGGCTGGAAACTAGTTGGCCCAAAGAGTTATAAAAAAAAAAAGTAAAAAACAGGTGATAATTATTTAGTGTGACCGGATAGTGTACATTACCTCCACTTTCCCAAGAAGTTTTTAAATTGCTGAGCTGTGCTTTTTATCGGAACTTCGGCTTAAAATTGAATTTGAATGGTGATGGGCTCCATATTTACAGCTTCTAAAGTTGGGCCATGGCTTTAGAAAGTTGGAAGCCCACTATTATCATACCTATTTATATTTTTATGAACAAATTTCTCATCTATTTTTTATCTTCCAGATTTTTTTAGGAAATTTTTAATTATTATTTATTAAATATAATTTTCCATAAAATATTGATACTTTAGCTTGAATATAATTTCCTAATTTTAAATTTAAATATTAAATTTTAATTATAAACAAATAACTCAGACATCAAAAACTCCCAAAAAAAAAAAATACAAATTCTTATAGACCACTTCAATTTTAAATCAGGTTCCTGTGATTTATTTTTCTAGTCCTTATAGTTTGATTCAGTATAAGCATTCATTCTTAAGTGTAAAAAATTATTAATTTTAATTTAGATAATCTCATAAACTTAATGAAATTTATTTTCTTTTATTTAACACGGTTTTAATACTTATGCAATTTTATAAATGAAATTTCATAAAGAATATAAATCAAAATTGTTGGATCAAACAATAAATTTCCCGTTCAAACAAAATAACTATAAGGACTTTATGAGATAACTATAAAGATTTGTAGATTAGCTTTTTTTTTTTTTGAAAAAAAAAGAATAACTATAATATTCCCTACGATCCTAATTATGAACATTTTTATAGTGTAAATTGTCTTCTAAAAAAGTGTTCTTATAATTATGACCGGAGGTAGTAACAAAAAATTAAATCCAACGAAAAAATTTCATTAAGCTCTAGTCAAATTGTCTATAGAAAAACTTAATAGCGACAAATTTCATCAAATTTCTAATTTAGTTTAACAATGAAAATATTTGGCCAAAAAAGTTTAACAATAAAAATTTTGGAAAAAAAAAAAAATGTTATGGATGGGCCAATATTTCTGAATGCATAAAATACGAAAAAGGGTTTTTTTGGGAATGCAATTTTTTTTTTTTAATGGTGGTCCACACAAAACGTAGGTAACTGTGACCTCACTTCTAACCCAAGAGTCTTTGCCATGCACATATTATCGTTATATTCCATTCTCAGGAGTGGCAAATAAATAAAAAGAAAAAAAGAAAGAAAGAGAAAGGATTCGATTCTTAGCAGAGTTCAATGAACATACGTAAAAATGCATTTAATTCTATTCTACTCTGTTTTTAGGGTTAAAGAATTGAATTCTGTTTTCGTTGGAATATCAAACCTGCTTCAATTCCCTATTGAAAATTGCCATGCCCAAACCAATTTCATGAGGACCACTTCTTTTTCTTGGTTCCTAACAACAATACAGACAAATCTTGCTTTTTTTTTTTTTTGATGACGTAAGAAAATAGTAAAGACTACTCTACACTACAAGAGACAAACCAATGAAAAATTTTCTAAGCAAACTAAGTGAAATATAGGGGCATTTTCAAAGGGAAAAATCTTTTGGCGCCCTTTTTGCTTTTAAAAATGGTGTAAAAATCACAAAAAATCTGACAATATCCTGATATGCGCGCTTTTGCGCTTTTCGGTATTTTCAATCTTTACGCGAAATAAGTTGTTATTTTGATATATAGTTGTTAGTTAACAACTATATTTCATTAACAACAATTTTTTAACAACTAAATCCGCCCCCATTAACAACTATATCGACTCGTTAACAACTATATCGATTCCATTAACAACTCCCACAAGATTCGAAAATACCCGAAAAGCGCCTTAGGCCGTTTTAGGTATTGTCGATTCGCTTTTTATTATTTTTACACCAAAAAGGGCCCTCAAAAGGATTTTCTCTTTTCAAAGCATGCTTAGCTAGTAAATCAGAGATTCAAGTTCCTCTCTATTTTGAGTCATTGAAGATTAACCAACCTACCACAATTCAATTCAGCATGTTTGTGGCTTGCCTGAATTGAAGTCTTGTGCATGTGAAGATCATTATTAGTTTATTACCTCGTTGATAAACTTAATTGCTTTACTAGCGCCTTAGTAGCGCAAATGGTATTGGGATTCATTTTCCCTCCCTTGGTCCGGGGTTCGATCCCCCCCTCCCCTATCGCCTTGTTATCAAAAAAAAAAAAAACTTAATTGCTTTCAAAGAATCATTCATCAAGTATACTAGTCTATGGTTTTCGTTTAAAGTCGGGTCGCGGGCCCAACCAGCCCACAAGTTATGCGGTGTGGGCATTACAGCCCACACTTTCACGGGCTAGAAAATCACGAACCCTAACCCGCATATGCAGTTTGGCGGGCGAATCTACAGCCCACACATTTTTTTTTTTTTCACTTTTTTCTAAATTTGTTTTCCTTGTTTCTTCTACTTTGAGTATGACCAAAACTACCTTATATAATGCATTCTAAGGCATATAATGTAACTTACAAATCATTTACAAAAAGTCCTAAATTTACCATTTCCCATAATATACACATAATTCAAATAAACCCAAAGAGAGGAAGCTCCAGAGGAAAAATGGAGTATCAAACCGGAGGCCTAAGCGGCGGCAGCGACCTTTGATCAGAATTCAGCTTCACAAATTTCAGAGAGTTCAAATCTTTTGAAACAAACGGCGGTGTCATATTGCCGAGCAACACCCACCTCTCCATATTATCTCTTCCTTTCTTTGAGCTCCATTCTCCCCTCAAAACGACGTCGTTGCTGCTCGCACAACGTCGAAGCCTTCTCTGATTTTTCCCAAATATCTCCTCCCTCACGTGCTCAGGTAATCTCAGCGTGTACCTCTCCATCACTTCTTCACTTTCCATGAACAGACAGTGACCCGTCGAGTGTGACCTCCCAAGCCTCTCCGCCGCCGTTCTTAACCGAATTGGCGGTTCAGTCTCCGCCGGAAGACCCGTATTACTGATTCCACTTCCATCATCCACGCCAATCCTTTCCGCCGGTGGCCCCGGCGACTCCACAGAGCTCTGTTCGGAATCTGCAGCGGATGATTCATTGTGATTCGACGACTCGGTCAAGGCGTCGGCATTGTTGGCGGAATCCGACGGAGTGAGCTTGGCGCGACAAACAGGGCAAGTAAGGCTTGAAGCGAACCACCTATCAATACAATCGGGATGGAAAACGTGATTGCATTTTGGCAGCAATCGGATCTTGTCCGAGTCATCGAACTCGCTCAAGCAAACGGCACACTCGAGGGCCGAGTTCCCGATCCTGAGGTCCTTCACATCGGAGTAGACGAGTACGGGACATTTATGGATGACCTCACGGAGGCGGCGGTCGGTGACGGTGGCGGAGATGATGTGAGTCCTAGGGGTAGAGCAGGTATCAACACAGTGACGAATCAAGAGGGAGAAGAAAATACAGAAGACAATGGAAGAGAGGAAGGCGATGAGAATAACACCGAAGTGAGTTTTGTTGAGAACTTCTTTTAACGTTGTGCCAGGCCAGGTGGATGATGTAGCCGACTGTGCATGGGAGCTACGGTGGAGACTCACGGCCAAGACCATGAACAATAGGTGGGACCAGCCTATGAGTTTGAACTCCATCGTTGAAATTGGAAAATTTCCAATTTCAGGCAAGTTTTGAGGTACGGTTTAAATAAAAGACCAATATTAATAATAAACAAAATAGGGAAAGTTTAGTAGCTTATGTATGTGTTTGTGTATATATGTATTGAAATGGTAGAGAGAAGATTTATCTCTAGGAGGGAATGAGAAGACGGTGAAGGAGGAAGGGAGGGTGTGAGTTATATAGGTGGGGGTTTGAAGAGTGTGGCATTCTCGTGAGGAGACACGTGGCAAACTAGAAATTGAAAAACATATTAGGTGGCGGTGTCAAGCCCCCCAATCCAGCTTCTTCCCGGTTGGTTTGTTCCATTTATATATAATGGAACAAATTGCTGAAACAGCACTTATTACCAAAATTTATTGTTGAAAGGTACTACTCTATCAGGTCACAATTATAAACACTTTTATAGTGTAAATTATACTATAAAAAGTGTTTCTATAATTAAGACCGGAGGTAGTAGTACATAAGTGTGTATACACACACAAACATCTTAATCTTAGATAGTTAAAGGATTATTATGCGCGTCTAACACTCTAAAATATTTTTCAGATGTATTAATATTTTTAAGTATTTTGTTTTTCATCTAACACCTGAAGTCTTTTTTTTTCTTGTTTTTTTTTTGGTCTAGCACAACAAAGTATTTTGTAATGCAATTTTTTCTTAAAATATTATTTTTTAGGAGAAAGTTTGCCCATAACGTATTGTTGGGAGAAATTTTAATCTCACCAATAACTCTTAAAAAAAAGCCTTTTAAGTGAAAGTGTATCCAGCATTATAAAGTATTTTTTTAATAGTAACTTTAGGACACGTGATAAACTATGAAATATTTTAAAGTACTAAATGCATTTAGAAAAATAATTTGAGGTACTAAATGAACTAAAAAATATTTAAAATACAAAACATATTGAGAAAAATACTTCAAGGCTATCCACGTACCTTAACCAAAATGCATATGAAATTTAGTTGTTGTTTTTCTCTTACAATAAAAAGGGAGCGAGTACATGTGTCTCTTTTCCGATTCTTATTATAAAACATCAACTAGTTTTTTTCACAAACCAATAAAAGTAGTTAAAGTCAATAAAGTTGTCTTAAAATCTAAATAATTTCCAATATTACCCTTACTAATTGCACTAAACTCTAATATTATATTAATTATTACTCACACACTACCCTTATTAATTATGGGCAGACATGAAAAAAATAATTAATGCTAATTGGGAATAAACAAAAGTCTTTATAAAAAGGACTAAATAAACTTGATAGTTGGTATCTTATAATAAAGACCAGATGGAGTATATTGCTATTTGCAATTTTGTTATTATTTCTTCTATTTCTCATCATCATTGTGTTTGAAAATCTGCTCTTCTTGGCCAAAGCGACTGAGGTAATATTTCCTCTCACATCTAATATAAGTAATCAAATTGGAGAAATCTACGTTACTCACTACACACCAAAACAAAAATATCTCTCATAATCAAAATTATGTGTGTGAAGAGACATGAACCTCTCCACTTCCCTACCGAGATGGTTGAAAAGATCGGTTATGGATGGATGGTATACAAATTAATTTTAATTATTAAAATTTGGTTTATATCTTTATAAATTAAAACCTTTATATCAGTCATTCAGAGTTTGGTCTAATAGTGAGAATAAATGCCTTGTTTGATACGAAGTACTGGGAGTCCGGGATTGAGATTGAGTCAGGGATTAAGCCAAATTGTGATGTTTGCTATGAGGGATCGAGGATAACTTAAGATTATGAATACCACAAAAGTTGGATTGATGGAAAGCCACCTCCCTATTGGTATTATGGTGAAACAGTACTGTGATTGGAAAATTTTAGAGTAAAATTATCCTTATTTATAATAATTTTGAGACTGAAGTACCCTCATCTTATTCCTGAAATCAAATATATACCATTAAACCTAAAAATTTGGGTTTCATTTTAGTTATTGGTCCACGTATCATTCGACATGGCGTTTTTAGCATCATTGAATGGTTATTAGTTGGACTACGGCCTAACGATCCACGTGTTAATCTTTTCAAACCCATTTAACATTCACATGGCATTTCAAACGGGAGCATCAACCCATTGATTTGTGTAAAACTCATTCTTCAATCTACCATTTAATCTATGTTTATTTCCAACCAGGGGTGGAGTCAGGAATTACAATTTGGGGGGGGGGGGGGTGAAAATTATAGAATAAAACCCATATGTTCATGAAATTCCATTTAAACCCCATAAAAATTTTGTTATTTTCATTTTAGTCCCTCTACGAAAATTTTAGTAGGGACTAAAGTAAAAATATTGAAGTTTTGATGAGGCTCAAATATAATTTCCTAAGGCGAGGGAAAGGGAGAGGGAAAGGGCTTTCTGACTTAGCTTCATACAATTGAAGATTGGACGAAGGTGACTTACACTTTTTCATTGTAGAGGAAATTTCAAATTGAAGAAAAAGGTTATTCTTAATTTTTTTCCCTCTTGGTTGTTTATTTATCATCGAGATATATATGAGAATGCCCAGATTTCGTACGGATATGGAGAGAGAGAGATATGGGAAATAGACATTAGAATACCGAAGTCCATGTGAAAACGAAGTTGTTCGTGGCGTGTGTGTATAAATAGATATACTTAATTCAATTGAATTTTACAACATCAAGAATTTTACAATATTTTAATGGCAATTGAATTTCATATAGATATAAATAAGGCCATAAATATCAATAATTTTCAACTGAAATAGTGGAAGAGGTGGTTGCCATTAAAATAGGAGCAAACAAAATCACTATCAGATTCTTTATTTATTGATGCAGGTTTTATGTGGATTTTTTTTTTGAAATAATATATACAATAAAAATATGAGAGAATGACTTTTAAGTCCCAACTAAAAGAAATAATATAAGAAAAATCCTTATTGACAAGTGAACATTGAGAATTAACAAGTGAATTCGTTATCATTAACAACTCATTGGACTTGTCAATATATTATTTCCTTTGTTTTGAACCTAAATGTCATTCTCCCTAAAAATATATCACTCATCTCCTTTATTGTTTGAGTAAATTATTGGTCAGATTTTACTAGAGAAAAAGTTGTAGGTCATGTTTTTGCTTGAAGAGTGGTAAGTAGTATTTGAAAAATGTTCATGTTTTTCTAGATTTGGAATTAATATAAAAAGTGAAAATTCTTGTTTAACCTTTTGTTATCATGAATTTTTTTTTTTAAGATGATATGTTTAACATTATAATATTTTTGTTGTTTATAGGTACTAGATGATGGAAGATGAACTTAGACTCGAAATAGGGAAAGAGTTTGAAAACTTGGATGAAGCATGGAAATTTTGGAATGAGTATGGGAAGAAAATGGGGTTTGGAGTTAGAAAGTATAATGGGACAAAGAGTAAAAAAGATGGTTCAATTATTACATATAAATATGTATGTTGTAAAGAGGGTGTTCGGAAAAAGATAAAAGAGAGACAACCTCTTCCAAATACCGGCCAGAGACACGAACCAAGTGTGAGGCGAATATGATTGTATCTCGTGTTGCTCAAACTCAAAAGTTCAAAGTCACCAAGTTTAATGAAGAACATAATCACCTTCTTCATACAGAAGAAACAAAGTACTTGTTACCATTACAGAGAAATTTAACAAAAGTGCAAGCTTGTGAAATAGATCTTGCAGATGAATCTGGGCTTGAACCCAAGCAGGCTTTTGACTTGATGAGTACATATGCTGGGGGTCAAGAAAATCTTGGTTATACTATGGTGGATGCAAAAAACTACTTGATGAAAAAAAGGCGAAGACATATAAAGTTTGGAGAAGTGGGGTGTCTACTTGAATATTTTCAAAAACAAATTGCTGAGAATCCTTTATTTTATCACAAATACCAATTGGACATGGAACAACATATCACTAATGTGTTTTGGGCAGATGCTCGTATGGTACAAGACTATGCACATTTTGTTGAGGTTGTATCATTGGACACAACATATAGCACAAATAAGAATCATCGACCCCTCGCACTGTTTTCTGGTTTTAACCATCATAGAAGTGTAGTCATTTTTTGGGCAACTCTATTATATGATGAGACTATAGAGTCTTTCAAGTGGCTACTAGAAACCTTCTTAGATGCTCACACACAAAACAAGCCTAAGACTGTGTTTACTGACCAGGATCAAGCCATGGCAAGAGCATTGAAAGAAGTGCTTCCTAATACAAGACATTGTTTGTGCACTTGGCATTTGTTGCAAAATAGCATTAAACACCTTGGAAACTTAATGAAAGATGGTTCATACTTTTTGACCGACTTCAAAAAATGCATGTTTGACTATGTTCAGGTAGATAAGTTAGAAGAAGCATGGGGTGAATTATTATCTTCTTATAATGTTCATGAAAATGGGTGGTTGAAATCCACTTATAACATTAAGGAGAAATGGGTCAGGTGCTATATGAAGGATGCTTTCACACTAGGTATGAGAAGCACACAAATTAGTGAAAGTGTGAATGCCGAGGTGAAGAGATGTACAAAGCCAAAATTAGACATTAAGCGATTCTTCATGAGGTTTGACAAAGTTGTAGAAAAGAAACGATACAAGGAAGTGCAACTTGAATATGAATCTCGACAAAAGATACCCAAGGATAGTCAATCAAAGTGCACCTATCTTGCGTCAACTTGTGCAAGCTTATACCCCCACTGCCTTTGATATGTTCCAAGAACAATGGGACCTCCAATTCCCTGTAGAGTTAGTTGAACGTGGTGAGAAAGAACAATTATTTACATTCATAGCCCATATGATAGGTGAAAATGGAGAATAGAAAATCGAGTTTAACCTCGATACACATGAAATTTGTTGTTGTTGTCTAAAGTTTGAGACTATAGAGATATTGTGTTGCCATGCATTGATAGTATACGAGTCCAAAGGTATAAGAGTTATGCTTGAGCAATATATTCTCAAGCGATGGACCAAGGAAGCAAGGAATGGGGTTGTACATGATGTCAAAGGAAACGAGATACATATTGATCCTATACTTGATATAACAAGAAGATACAAGCATCTAGTGACTAAGATGGTAAGACTAGCAACAAAGGCTAGTAAGACTACTGAGAGATTTACTCGTGTTCTTAGCTGTATCATTGAGTTAGACAATGAGATTCTCGATGATGATGAAAATGAAACTTCTGAATTGGTCATAGAGCCACAAAATATGCCAAAGGGATTCAAAAAAAGAGAAGGAAAATCAAGAAAGATTCGTTGGAAAGGTTGGGAAGAGAAAAATCGACAAATAAGAAGAAAAGTTATATCAAAGGTATTGAATTTTAATTTATATATAAGGAACAAAAGAAATTATTACTTATTTTGTATTTGTGTAATTCCTTGTAGGACTCTCAAGAGGCTTCATCATCTAAGAAGCCATGTAAGAAAAAAGAAGAGGCTCCATCACAAATTTTAGAAAAAGAAAAAGAAAAGAAGGGTTGATGAAATGAAAGATTTGCAATTTGCAAACTCAAGTTTCAACAGTTGTATATTTAGAAGCTCCACCACAACCTACACAAACACAAAATTCAACATCTTCATTCTCAATTGCTCCATCGCAACATATTTTTCCACCCTCTACATCACAACCATTGTCATTTACAACTTTATTGATGGTATGAATCAATAAATCAATTACTACCGAGTGTTATGCATGCCTATTATACTTTGCTATTGATGCCACTAATATTTGGAATTATACGCACAAGGTAGTGAAATTCCATCAATTGAAGCCATAGATCTCTTGACAAACTACTCACAAGGTAATGAATTGAAAAATGTATACACATAATTTGCAAAAAAAAAAAAAAAAAAAAATCATTTCAAGAATGTCATACAATTTGCTTCTGATATACATAATCAATCTTTGTACATTCCAACCAGTTACAGACTTTACAGTTTACAATCCTAACTAAATTCATAATTTCTTGTCATATAGAACAGTAAACTGTACATTGAACTCCTTTCGAAGAATAGGGACAACATTGCACAAGACAACTTTTGAATTTTGGCTTTTGGGGACAAGAAGACAACTTGCAGTTTTTGATTGTTTGCACAGCATTTCATTGGATGGTTTTGGACTTTCTGCACAACTCCAAGGCCACTGCATTTTAGGATGGTGCTTGCTTTGCTTCAATACACTACCTGGAACATACATGGAAATTGATATTAAGCAAATCAATTCCCATCATTCATTATAAAACTTTTGGCCAATTTCAAGCTAGTGATGTAAAATCACAATGTCTTGTATTTATGGACTTTAAAGCAATGATGTCAAACTATATAATTTAGCATAATACCAACATCTAATGGGATTAAGTGTTTCTTATGTCTATAATATTTTAGCAAGTGATGTATGTCAAACTATATAATTTATAATTTCCTTTTCAAACATTGCTTCAAAAGGAAAAGTTTTGAAGCAGCATCAGATGCAAGTCAACATGAAAAAATATTTATGGTCTTTTGTCATCCCAGGAATCCAGGATAGGAGATCCCATTTGGCTAAAAAGGCAAAATAATCATGAACGAATCAAACCAAGCACATAGCAAAGGAGAAATGTCCCAAAGCCAACCTGATTGAAATAATGGTTAAATTTGCATCACCGGCATTCATACTTAATTAGCATATGAGATAGAAAGAAAGGAGGTTGAGGCTATACTCACATCAGATGAATATAAAAATATAGCAAGAGAATTATTTCAACCAGTCGGAAGCAATTTCATCTCTTGTGAATGGAAAGAGAAGTCCATGTCAAGAGTAAAGAGAAATTTTCACAATCATACATTAGAATTAAATTAAATGAAATAAATTACCTGAAAAAGGATCACCAACGTCACAAGCATTATCCCAACAGCCATTGCGCTACTATAATAAAATGTTAATGATTTGCTCAAAAAGGATGCCAAGTTCAACAAGATAACTCCAATTATTAAGAAAAATACACAAAAAGATTGAATTCTGTAAAGGAGAAAAAAATCTTATTATTGAAGGCCGCGGTTCTTATAAGAGATCAATTTCCACATTACACTTTAAAAACTGAAACTCATATAAAATATATTAACCTAAGAGGATTTGCCTTCTTCAATGTAACATCCCATTTGAAAACGGCGATTTTTTTTTTTAAAAAAAACGTTTCCAAATATTTCAAGCGAAAGTAATCGAGTAGAGCATTGGAGCGAGTAAGTAATTTACATTACATTCAAAATATGGACCATAGTGTAAATGTATCGGATTACGGTCATCCGAATTCTCAAAAGTTAAAGAAACTAAAGAAATCGATAAATAATGTAGACACGTCTTGGCCTACTCCACCGCTTGCCTCGATCGCCAAACATCGGTCCTCCATACCCGATGCTACGGTGAGATCCATTCCACATATGGATCTCGGAGTAACGGTTAACCTTATGCTCAAATAAAACAAAAGTATACGTACAACATATATTCATTTCAATACAAAAGCATATCATCACAAAAGCAAAACAGATGTATGATCAATAACATGGACGAACATAAGCACAAAGCGGTATGTAAAGTCTCTCTCGACTAGTTTGCACATATCAAAGTGCCACGCCACTAACGTGTCCTCGGCGCTAGGAATAACTCAACGGCATTACCAATACTATAATCCGTGGGTAAAGCTGTAAGTATCTCTGACGATTCTCAACAGAACCTCAGTCTATGAACGTACCTATAACGCAAAAGTATAAAAGCATCATAGAGTTAGGGTTACAGTACGCGTCCGTACCTTAGTTGCAGATATCCGGCTCTTCCGGCTAAAAACGGTACTTTTTGACGGCCGTACGTAAAACAGCGAAACAACGGCTCAACAGCGGAACGATGGAATTTCGACAGCGGTTCGACGTCAGAAGTATTCTAATCAGAATAATAACATGCTTATGAATATTTGGCAGCATAGCAGGCATTTTAGGTGAAAAAGACCATTTTGCCCCTACTACCCCTATTTGGCGGAATTTCGCCAGAACTTCGTTACTTTGACCTTATTCCATTTCAAAATTATCCCCACTAGGTTTTTACCTCGTCGGGCATCTTTCAATGCAATGAGGCTTAAAAACAAGTATAGGAATATATTAAAACTTCCTAGATCAAAACAACAGTTTCTACTATAACTACCGAAAGAACTACAGAAACTAAAAGCTAAGGACAGAAGAACTTACTCGGACTTTTGCTCAGACTTTTCCAAAGCTTCTCTCTCTAGAATCTCTCTCTAGGTTTCGGATTTTGGGATGGAAATGAAGAGCAAGAGAGCTTGCTATTTATAGGGAAAAATAGGGACAAGGTGAGAATTTCCAAATTTTTTTCAGATCAGATTTCGGCCGTCGGATCGCACTTTGCCACGTAGCACTCCCTTGGCCCTTGGATGACTTGGTCGACATCTCCCCCCTTGTGACATCATCATTGATGATGTCACCCTAAGCCGACTCCCGATCGTCTCCCCGATTGGTACCCGATTCGCGTAATCTTGTCGAAACTCAAAATTCCGACAACGGTGTTTCGAAGGTTTAAACTTCCTTAATCATAATATCTGGGTTGCCTAAATTCTTAATCCCATTAAGAGCATTCCGTTATCTCTTTGAAGATTTTAGGTCGACGTCCTCATTACGGAATTGAATCCGGAAGCGTCGTCTAGGGAAAAATCCACCGGTTTGTAATATGATCGACCTAAGTCACTAGGTACCTAATTCACGGCAACTACTTGTTTCAATATTGACTCTAAATCCTCTATCTCGCATTTTTCTCTCCTACCCGGTGTCTTAAATACCCCTGTTGGTTTCGAACCGACCTCGGAGACGTGTCATTCCGAGGTAAATTTCACCGGTTTATAAAAAGTCCGATGACTTAGACTAAATCCCTATACCTTGGTGCATGATTTATTTCTAACTTTCCCCTGGCTCCGCCTATAAGCGGCTCACCGCATTATATTATTATTTTATTCTAATTATCATTTTAATTATTTAAACAATTCATTTTAATTAAAAATACCAAGAATTTCGGCCCCTTAATTTTAAAATTCAGTTTTAATTATTTTTTTAATAATTTTTTCCATTTTTAAAAATATAATATTTTTTACCAAAAATTCTCGTTTTACCCCCGCCTTCGTTAAGGCTTAATCAGCCTAAATTCTTCGTTTAGTGATCTTTTTAGGATTAGATTCATTCATACATTTATCTTTACTAATTGTTTCCTTAATCCTTTTTATCACAATTAGTAAGTATATTTTATGCTAATTATCAGCCTTAATCTCTTAATTAAGGATTTTACCATAAATTTAAGTTTCTATATTTCTCTTGTTTTAATCTGAATCAATTAGCTAGTAATTATCTAATCATTCTCTTACCAATGGTTGATAATTTTATAATTTACAGTATATTATTATCTTACAAAATTTATACGACATTGTCATTTTATATCCTATGTAAAATATTAAAAATGTTTACACCATAAAGTTACTTTATGGTTCTGGAATGCTTTTTAAACATTTCTTCATGTTATTTCCTCTGAAATAATTTATTAAATTATTATAATTAAAGATAATACTCCCATAATTTTCTCATAATCTTTCATGATCTTTCAGTATTTATCATAATGTTTTTAGACTATTTTTATCACCATTATTGCATTTTTAGTCATTCTGTTCATATGATTTTTCTGTAACTTTTTCGACAATTTACTCGATAATTATAACAATTTTCTATAATAGTTTTAAACTCATGAATTTGCTTCATCAAAATATTCATTAATTTCTCTTATCTCAAGAATTCCGATTTGCTAAAATCCCAAGGTATTACATTCAATCATCACCTCAAAGTTTTCCAGTGTTGAACCACCAGCCTGTATATCCAAGAGCTTGTGATCAAAAGGAGAAATTGACCGAACCCAAGAATCCTTGTTAACTTTCTCCCACTGGCCTTGTGGACACATCCCTACAATAATAGACACATTCCTGCACAAGATACACAATTATGTGGAAACCAACTTCAATTATCATTTTCTGAAGTCTCATCTATCATACATACATTATAAGAGAATATAATGCTCTCTTCTTGAATAATCAAATACAGACTTAACGTAAGAGACACTGTTTTTTGTATACAATGATTGAATGTTGATCATGTCTACACATCAATCCAGTTTATGCAAATTAGCACCACATTGTACAGGAAAACTAAAATGCAAGCTTTGACCAAGTACAGATTACATCCACATAAACAAACATACACAGGGCATGTACTAGTGCTCATACTATACGCACCTGTGAAAACATATCTCTAAGTTTGGGTGGCGAACATTTGAATTTGTGGGCAAAATGCTTATATTTAAAAGCAGAAGTATAAGATAAATTGCAAAATGCTTATGACTTAAGATTTGCACTCCATAAGAGGCCGACGTCCACCCCCACGAATATGAAATTGGAATACAACTGTAGCCAAACAGAATTATAATCCAAACAATAATAATAATAGTATAGTAGCACTAATTATAACAACAAGAGAAGATTACTGATGCTTAAGTATCTTACAAATGCGAACTTAATTACGCCGTACATTTCTAGTTCAACAGAGGCTGTATTATCGGTTCTCATTATTGTCAATTGAAATTAACTGTCATTTGCTTTTGAGATGTTGCATTAAGAAGAGAAGAATAAATGAACCAAACTTCCATTTCATTATGAGAGTACCCAAGAAAACAAAATTTCTACTAGGAGCCATCTCATTCAAGTTCTAGTATTTACTATTTATGGGTTCTAACAGCGACGGTGAAAACCGATCTTCAAATCCAAATCAAATTGGACAACAAATAGAGGGAAAAGAATGCATACATGAAGAATGCTCATGGCATGATACAAGGATTACAACAGATGTCTATAGGAAAAAGGAGAAGAGCCAAGCAGAGCGAGAACATTTGTGGAGTGACCACCGTACCTGAGATGGTAGTTGCAGAGAAAAGCACGCGTTTGAAAATATGTCAAAAGTTAAGGGTAATTCTTCTATTTCGTAAAAACTTCGTGTTGAAATTACTCAACGACGGTCGGTCAAGGTCACCATCGTCGTTTAGGTTAAGGAAGGCACCGATGACCACCAAGAGAAGTTGCCATTTAATTCTGAAATGGTGAGATTCCTGGTTAGTCTGGATTCCGTCTGGAGAAGAGATAAAAGGCGTGATTGAGTGATACTGGTTTAATGAGAAAAGTAAACAAACGGTTGAGATTCAAATGGCATGAACGGTGAAGATCAAAACTTTTAGTGAAACGGTGCGTGCCGCGGACGAGCGCTTTCTGCCTATTTTTGCGCCAGGCATGGAAACCGAATCCTATTTAAGCCATTTATGTTTACATCTCGAGAGTAGTGGAAAAACTCAAATATTCGGCATCTTTTATCGCCATATTATCCATTCCGGATTCAAATGTCTATGTCTAATGTAATTTCTTTCATTGAGCTTGACTATAAAAGCAACAACTGGAGTATCACTGTTAAGGTTGTTTCAAACATCTAGGACATTCCATATACAAAGATGCATTGTAAGCTCTAATTATGAGCATATAGGGACTAATGTCTATATAACATTGAAAAAATTGTAAGGACCAAAAACATAATAAACTATAGGGTCTAATTACAAATCAGGTAAGATTATAAGGAATAATAAAAAAAATTTACTTTTCTTATATAACTTAAATTTAATTATACTAAAAAACCTCTTGAACTTTATTTCATTTGTAAAAAAAGTCTATAACCTTTGAAATTTTACAATAACCTCCTTAACTTTTACCTTTATACAGATAACTCTATACTACTACCTCCGGTATTAAATATATTTTGAAGAGATTAAAGAAGCTAAATAAGTTACTTAATTATATTATATATTGTGTATCCTTGGATTATATATCATTTTATAAATTATGAAAAATAGTTTGGACAAAAAATGAAAAATATAAATACTTTAAAGTAATTTAAATAGCTTCTTTAATCTCTGAAAAAATGTCAACTTTATCTTATACTACCTCCGGTCCTAACTATAAGACCGGGTTGACTTTTTTGAGAGATTAAAGAAGCTAAATAAGTTATTTAATCATATTATATATTGTGTATTCTTAGATTATATATTAGTTTATTAGTCAAACTAATTAGTTTGGAGAAAACAATAAAAATACGATTACTCTAAAGTAATTTAATTAGGTTCCTTAATTTTTTCAAAAAAGTCAACTTATTTTTATAATTAGGACTAGAAGGAGTATTTAAGACCTGAGCGAGTATGAGTTATGATTATTATTTATCTACAAGTGACTTAAAATTTAAGAGATTCAATTATGTGCGTGTGCGTATACACATATCAAGGCTTGAGGGTGCCAATAATATGCACAAAATAAAATTCAAGGGGTATAAAATTGATAATTTGGGTTTATCTGCATGGAATGAAAGTTTAAGGAGATTCATTGTAAATCTTTAAACATAAGGAGGTTATTTATATATGGCATAAGATGGATTTTGTATAATTTAACCTATAAATAAATAAGCTGAAGCAATAAAATACTTCCCTTTGTCCTAAAATATAAGTTTTAAATTTGTGAATAGATGTGTCTTAAAATATAAACTTCATTTTATATTTGTCAAAGCATTTATTGCATTTTTCAAACTTTACCCTTTAATTGTATTTGTTGCATTTATTGTCTCTCTCACTTATCCTCTTTACAAATAAGGGTATAGTTGGAAAAAATACATACTCCCTCTAGTCCGAGGCACTTTAACTAATTCATGAGAAACAAGAAGTGACAATTAATTCATTAAATATGTCCTAAATTAAAATTTTTGTTCCACTTTTACCCTTATTGAAAAATGTTTTTAAAAATTTAATGAGTAAGCAAAATAGAAATGAGCATTAAATACAGGAATAAAGCTAAAAAAATGAATATTAATTATCTTACAAATGACTTCTATTTTTGACCAAGCTGCTTTTCTAAGAACGGTTTGCATTGTAGACTGGAAGGAGTATTTATTGCTTTTAACTATTTTTAATTATTTTCTTAATAAACGCAAATCAATTATTTTAGATTTAGATTAAATACGAGAAAGAAACAAATGAAGAAGAGACAAGAGGGAGAGCTAGAAGACGGGAGAAGGAAACCTGAAATAGGAAAACAAATTTTTTGACCGGAAAATAGGAAAACAATAGAAGACAAGAGTTTTATATTGATATATGAAGTTTCGTCCAAAAGCTGAGAAAGAAGTTGAAGTCATCACTAACAAGACTTGGCGGCTGCTAAATTTACCGCTTCATCTTCGTCATTATTGTTCTCTCCATATTGGCTTACACGCGCGGCTGATACTTTTCTTTGCACATAAATGTTCTGTTAGTTTCTTCTCTTTAATTTCATACATCGTGCATGCATCCTTCTCAATTCTCCTACATATACAAACAATAACATTCCTATGGATCTATATACATTTTGGATTTCTTCAACATCAATACCACCATCTTACTTTATTGGGATAAAGGTCTTAAATGCCATGGAAGTTTTTGCTCAGGAGCACTGGTAAGACGAAAGTTTTTTTAGACAAAAAATGCCACAGAAGTTTACAAAACGTAGCAATTTTGCCCCTCCGTTAATTTTGACCGTTAATTTTAATTGAGTGCACACGGGACATGTCACCTCATCAATCAAAAGAGTTAAATATCATTTTTGCCCCTGAAGTTTTCACTAAGGAGCAGTTTTGCTCCGGAAGTTTACAAAACGTAGCAATTTTGCCCTTCTGTCCCCCAATATTAAATTTGACTATTAAACAGTCAAAGACCACACATGTCATGCTTTGAAAAGGTCAAACTTTGAGTCAGAGAAAGAGATCCTTGAGATGTTGAGCTTAAGACAGCCAGAATTTGTGAAGCCAAACTGGTCGAAGGGACTAAAAGGTCTGTCGCAAAACCCAGAGGAAGCATCACTTATGATCTAAGCAAATGATCAGTCTATACAAACATAAATATTATCACTATTGATTTGTTTTATTAAACCAATTTTTGGAACAATTCATTTCTTGTTTTGCGTTTCATTTGCTTAGATCAGAAGTGATGCTTCATCATATCTGGGTTTTGCGACAGACCTTTCAGTCCCTTCGACCAGTTCGGCTTCATAAATTCTGGTCGCCTTGAGCTCAACATCTCAAGGATCTCCTTCTCTGACTTCAAGTTCGACCTTTTCAAGGCATGACATGTGTGGTCTTTGATTTAATAGTCAAATTTAATATTGGGAACAGAAGGGCAAAATTGCTACATTTTGTAAACTTTTGGGGCAAAATTGCTCCTCAGTGAAAACTTCCGGGGCAAAAATGATGCTTTTGATTGATGAGGTGGTATGTCACGTGTGATGAGGTGACATGCCACGTGTGCACTCAGTTAAACTTAACGGTCAAAATTAATGGAGGGGCAAAATTGCTACGTTTTGTAAATTTCCGTGGAATTTTTTGTCCAAAAAAAACTTTCGTCTTACCAATGCTCCTGAGCGAAAACTTCCATGGCATTTAAGACACTTATCCCTACTTTATTTCATAATGTGTCTGTTTAGTTTTATATTGAAAATAATCAATCTCATATACTTTTATTAAAATTATTCTTTTAATAATTTCTAATGTGTGTTTGTATGGTATATTTTTTTTTTAGATAATTTAAATTTTATTTAACAGAAAATGACAGAAATATACCACTTGAACTTCAAAATTATGTTGACAACAACAGTAATGAAATTAATAAGAGCAATAAAGCTATTAATAGCTTGTTTTGTTGTTAAATCGCCTATTTGAGATTTTGAAGTTCAAGTGGTATTTTCTTAGGATTGTTCCTTTATTTAATCATTGGATTCATATAGTTTTTTGGGAAAATCCCCCTCAGGGCCCAAGTGACAAAGATATTTTAAAAAAAAAAACCAAAGAAAAGTCACATGTCAGAAAAGGCCCTGAAGCCTTTTTGGGTATTATGTCAGAAAATGAAATTACAATGTTGTACTAATATAGTTGTGAACGTGTACTGATTTAGTTGTTAAGATGTAGTTGTTAACGTGTATTGATTTAGTTGTTAATGTTATATTGATATAGTTGTTAACATTTTCTGACATAATACCTAAAAAGGTCCTAGGGCCTTTTCAGACATGTGACTTTTCTTTGAGCATTTTTTAAGAATATCTTGGTGACTTGGGCCTTGAGAGGGATTTTCCCTAGTTTTTTTAATATATGATTGTCTAGTTGAGTGAAATTCAGACATTGTCGAATCTAATTGAAAGTAAATCTTCTAAATATGTTTTCTACATTTATTTGAGACCTTGTGTTTAACTAACCAAAGTGATCACTTCATTAGGAGCAATGCCAGTTGGTAACGAATTCATGGAGTTAGTTTAATATACTTGTGTAATTAGTGTGAGTCTTCTTACGAGCTAAACGAATTTTAAAAATAGTTCATACATAAAAAATTTGACTTGTATCTATATTATAAAAAATGGATAATAGAAGGACATCAGCGCGGAGGGTTGGGTAATACATAATACAGAAAAGGGAGCTATTTGTTCCTTTCAATTTTCAAGTTAGGGGTACGAAGGTCACATTTCTTCATTTTTTTTGGGCAAATTCACTTAGTCCTCACAGTATCTAAAAAATTCCTATAAGCCCTCTCAACATTCTGAAACATCGCTACAGTTTTAGGCAGTGTTGTTAAAACGTAAAGTCTATGTAGAAACAGTAAGGGTAAATAAAAATGTAAAATCGTAAAACGTAAACAAAATGTAAGAGTTTACTATGTACTACAAAAAAAAAAAATCCAACATATATAAACTAAAACACACCAATACATTAAGATCATCACAAATTTAAGTCCAAACACTCAAGGAAATAATTAAATTCAAACTCAGTCATCATAATATATATTAAAATTAAAACACCAAGGCAATAAAATTATAAAAGAGATCAACATCTCTAATTTAACTCATTGGAGTCAAAATCAATATCTCTAATTTCTGAGAATATTTGATGTTAGATTAATTATTTTGGATTGTAGATGTCTGAAAAGATTAGATCCAATTTGAAAATAAAAGTTTGAACCCAAGTTGTAAAAGTTTCAGTTTAGTCCCTCTCTGAAAAAGGTTTAAACTTTGCAAATTGGTCCCTGGTCAAAACTCTGCGTTTTGACCAGGAACCAATTAATTAATTAGGTTCAACTAGCTTCTTTTCCGTCTTCTTCTTCCTCTCTCACCGTGAACACAGCTTTTGACTGCATCCTTCTTTTCCGTCTTCTTCTTTCCTCTCACCACCATGACTCTTGCATCCTTCTTTTCAGTCTTCTTCTTCCTCTCTCGCCGATGGCGTCATTCACCACCACTGGCCACCGGCGGGCATCATTCCAACAGCCACATCTCCTTCATCTTTTGTTTCCCCTTCAATTTCCAATGGTTGATGTCCTTGATCTGAGTTTTTTTTTTGGTATGTGCTCGTCGATTTGTGGCTTTCGATCTAAGCTATTTGATCTGCAATCTGTGGTCTAAACTCTGTGGTTAGTGTTCCTTTGATCTTAGATTTGTGTTCTTCGATTTCTCTACAAATTTCTCTGATGGCTACCGACTCGGTAAACTCGCGAGTTTACCGAGTTGACACGGCGTTTCAACCGTGTCAACTCAAAATCCATTTCTACATCCATTTCGACACGATTTCCGGCAAAAAAAAACGTAGAAACGAACATTTCTACGTTTCTACACGACGTTTTTACAACACTAGTTTTAGGGGAAGTGAAATTAATAAGAGGAGTGAACAGACAAAAATAACCCTCCCATGACCCATTACAATCTAAAGCCCTGTTTGGTATGGGGAAGATTTAATGAGGGAAAGGAACTTAGAGGAGGGAAATGTAACACCTCAAATTCAACACCTGAAAACTTGGCCAAAATGCTTGAAATACCTCTAGCAGGGATAATCAATATCCAAATCATTAAATTACATAACCATTTCAAATAAAATCCATAATACATAATCAAAATAAATTTCCAAAAATATTTCAAAGTTTAATACAAAGCGGAAGTCTTAGGGTCATGGCAAATAAAATAATATAACATAAACTATAGGAGTACAAAAGAGCCTTCAAAGCTCACTCCATAGGTGCCTTCCCTTGCTCTCTACTAGGATATTCACCTGAAAAATGTTAATATGGGATGAGATTCCACGTCTCGATAACTACTAAAAGTTTCTACCGTACAAAAGCAAATTACATATGACAAAAGCAGGGGGCTGATTTCAAATATATTTGTATATACCATAATTTCTCAAAATTATTTTGCACAAGTAATCAACATTGTGTCGAATTGTGAACTATACAATTATACAATATGCAATATGCAGCCTCCCTTATATCACTATCCACCCTTGTATCGCTGACTGGAGCCATAGGTTAACACATAGTCCAATAGAAATTCATTCATTTGACTGGATGGTTCCAAGCTCACCAAAACGTAAGATACACCCGACAAAGGTATAGATAGAGCTTAAGTCTGGACTATGGCTCCCTTCCTTAAAAATAACAACTAAGGAGTTGTTACATATCCCACAACTCCAATGCAATCCCGGCCAAAGGAAAACATGGAAGATGAGGCCCTAAAAAATACCATCCACTGTGCATCGAGTGATAGTATAAAGAAATCTTATCATTCAAATTTCTCCTTACTCCAACCCATCACACATACATCCGCCATGATAGTTATATTTAATAAAAATAAAGTGTATTAAATAAACTTCCATTTATATAAAATATCATCACAAGGTAAACCAAACATATCATAAAAACCTCATCGGACCAATCTGTCTTTTTTGAATTTCGAGGGACTAAACTTTAATTTTTGAAATTCAGGGGCAAAATCGTAATTTTTGCTGGGTACAAAACTGTAATTTTCTTGGGCACAAAACTGTAATTTCCGTGGGTACAAAACTGTAATATTCAAATTTTATTATAATAATATTATAATACATATACACATAATTCAGTCTATAAAATAATATAATTTACAATCATACACAATTTACAAGTATATGGAAGAATATTCAGAGTTACCTGTTAGTCGCTAATTCCCAAATAATCACCAAAAAGCTACTACAAGGCTCCCAAATAATTATCACCTTACTCTCCCTCTCTCTTCTCTCTCATGCTTTTTCTCTGCGAATGATGAGTGTGTGTGTGTGTGTGTGTTTGTGTAGGTGGCGGGGGTATTTATAGGAAAAAAAATCTCCCTCCCACCGATTAATTCTGGGGGTATCGACACCCCCTTTTGTTGAATTAATTGGGGTGCAAATCGTGGCACCGCACTCCCCCAATTTCAAAGGTAGGTACCCCCTGCCTAATTTTTTTTTTAAAGTAGTGGGGCCCGCCACTTTTATAATTAATTTAATATTTACTTTTTTCCCTTCTTTCTTCTTTTCCTACTTCCTTCCATCACCTTTTCTCTATTTCACCATCTCTACTATATATATATTATTAAAATTTAAATTCTAACTTTAGAAAATTTACCCATACTGAATACCTGATAAATCAATTATCACAAATTAATCTATCCTATAATATTATAGTTTCAAATAAAAAATTCAGGATGTTACAGGAAAGGAATGGAAGGGAAGATTGAGAGGGAACTTAAAAAGTCGTTGAGCTGTTTGGTAGACATGGGAAGGGAACTTAAGTTGAGGGAAAATAAAATATTTGATGAGAAGAATTGGGTGTTGGTTAAGTGAGAAGGTGAAGTAAAATTCCCATAGTGCCACTTAGTTGGTTCGAACAAAAAATGTAAGTTCGAACATAACATGCAACTAAGCGCTTGCGTTCGAACGCAAAAACTAATAGTGCCTTAAGCTATCTATGCCTTTGTCCCTAGTTGAAAAAACAGGCATAAATGATTTTAACACGCAAAGCGCTCAAACAATAAAAACCCATTACCTCTTACCTCGATTCGACCCACTCCTTCATCCACCATCGCCGGCGCCCTTTTGCATCACACCACCATCACCGTCGAGTAGATCGGACCTCGATTCGACCTTCCTTGTGCCTAGTCCTTCGATTCAAGCTTCCACTGTCATCTCAAGCTTCTTCGGCTCCTCCTTCTTCTAGATCTTCACTTGCATTTGGTTTATAAGACGTGTAATTTTTAGAGCGGTTTTTTTGTCTCAATTATTCACTCTCATGGGAAGATTTGAGGATCCCACTAGTTTTAGAGGGATTTCAATTTCCCACATTTGTTGGAAGATGGCGTCAAGTAGGAACTTGGTGTGACAGGAAGCTTGCGTGTCAAATGTGTTTTGCATGTGGGAACTCTGTTATGTTCCTAGGAAATTTCGTCAATTCCTTGTACCAAACGGGTCCTAAAAAGTGTATTTAAAAAGGGGCCAGAAGCAGTGCCCTAACTCTCCCCGAGCTCTGCGCTCTCTCACGGTGCTCTCTCCCCATGCTTGCTCTAGGTTGATTGTGTAGCCGTTGACTCCTTTCTCATATACCCTCACCGTCGTTTCTTTAAAGCAGTCATAATCTTCATCGAGGTGGTGCTTATCTTCTCAATCAATCCTCTTCTTGAGCAACAACCACCTACAGATGGTAAATTTTCATGATATTTCCTCTTGAACCCATAATAGCAACCTCTTGAGAAGTCATCCTTTTGTATTTTAGCTAATGAAAGGTAGTTGTGTGACTGGCATTCATTTATGGGGGAGATCATAATATTTTCTTTCCTATTTACTAATGTTCTATTCATTATTTTCATTCGGATATTGATTCTTTAACAATGAAGAATAACATTGTGGAAGAATGTTAACTGGCCATTGGCTCTATATATGTGTTCATTTTTTCACTTGTTGGTTTTGTAAATTTGCACATGCATGAATGCCCTCTTCCCTTGTAAATAGCACAAGTGTTCTTTTTGTTGCTTCATTGGTTGGTCTTTTGAATTAGCATATGTGTCGTATAAATTCATCCAGGTGTCTTGTAAATAGCACATGCATTCTTGTTGGAACTTTGGAAAAGTGTTTTTTTAATACAATTAGGAAAAGTGTACTATTGGTCTTTTAAATTAAGATATTTGTCGTATAAATGCACACATGTGTCTTGTAAGTAGCACATGTGTTTATGTGAAAGGCCTCTTGTCTTGCAAATGGCACTAGTGTTATTGTAAATTAGAATATTTGTCTTGGAAATGCGTACATTTCTCTGGTAAAAAAAGCACATGACTTGTGAATTTCTAGTGTTGTAAATGGGCCAAGTGTTCTTGTTATTCCACTTTTAGTGTGAAAAATGATTTTACTTGTCTTGGAAATGTCCTTATGCATCTTGTAAATAGCACATGTGTTTTTGTATATTGTCCCATCTCTTATATGGAAACTTGCTTTGTGCCCACCTATGATGTCACCATGTGTTTCAAACTATTGTACCAACTCTAGACAAAATCGCATCAAATTCCCCATACTTTCATTAAAAACAACATCAAGTCTTGCATATGCAATTGAGTCAAGCATTTTTAGTACAATTTCAATTGCCAAACTACTGGTCTTTCTCTTTCCCCTTGTAATCTTCAAGAACTCAGTGCTAGCTAAAGTTCTCCTTCATGTGACAATAGCAAAAAGCATGGCGTTCTCCACCAAAAATAGCTTGCACTGCACCTATTATTGCATTGTATTTGTCAGATACAATTGTTAACTCAAATGATCATATAATCTCCTTTATATTTCCTAGGAACCATGCTCAATCATCAAAAGTCTCCCCAGCCACAATAGCATATGCTAGAGGAAATAATTGATCATCTGCATCATATGCTTGTGATCCTTATAAAGTTCCTTTGTATGGACCACTCAAATGGTATCCATCCACATATATAATAGGTCGAGCACCTTCCAAAAAGCCTTTTTATACTTCATCCATAGTTAATAAATAGTGATTCAAATATATTTTCTGACGATGCAACCCATTTTGCCATAGTTTCTTCATTGATTTCCTTCAACCGCTCACATATCCAAGGGATCAACATATGAGACTCCTCAGGACGACCATGAATCTGTACAAATGCTTTCTCTTTCGCCTTATATGGTTGTTGGTAGTTGAGGCTCAAACCATAATCTCGTTGCAAGTCTTGTCATATGTAATTTGGCGATTTGTCTATGCTATACCTTAACTCATCCACTATAACTCCTAAAGTCAGTGTGCACCTCATTTTATGGGGATGACTAGGTTGTCTTGTGCAAAGTGCATATGCTCTTTGTTAAATCTTTTAGCAGGTAGGAATGTATTTTTCTTGTTAACAATGTATGCTGAAATTGTCCACGGACAACCATCTATCATACATTTCACAATAATCTTATCCTTATCATTCTTCACAAACCAGTATGCAAAATTGTCCACAAGGTTGCATTTATATAATGCGTTTCTAAATCCCAGAGCATAAGGGAATGTCTGACCAATTGACTTTAACACATGCTTTCACCTTGAATAATTCATCATTGGCATTGGTGTTGTCAACATTGTCTTTACCCACTTTGTACACCTACCTATGTTGGTACAAATTGTACCGGCGAAGAAGGTGTGTTTAAGTTGTCTGTCTCAAAATCCCATATAGTAGGAGACATTGACCTTCCAAATGAAGGTTCTACCAAATCCTCTATCCTGCATACACAACTAGGAGTTCCAACAAATTACAACTCAATTTATAAAAGGGTAAAGTTACAAAAATACCCATGTTAATTTGTCAAAAGTGCGTCTGGCACCATATTAAAGCCTTGGGTGCATAAATACCTATAAAGATTTGAAAATCGGGCAAAAGTGTAGCTATCACAAGCTGTTTGTTAATTTATTTTGATAGGGCCCATACTCATATCCAAGTGTCCATAAGTGTGCCATATCCTCACTCCATAATAAAAACTTAAAGCTTGCATGTTTACCAGTATTTTTTTTTTTGGTTGCTACAGAGTGTTTCCTAGTACCATACACCTTTGCTATAAAAAACTCCTCACCAACCGCCTAAAAAAATTCCTCATCAATTCCTCTATCCCCCACCGACACTCTCTCCCCCCACCATTCCTCCATCATTTTCTCATTGGTGAACCCCTAGGAAAAGAAATAGGTCAGGGGCCTGTGGCCTAGCCTGTTAAAAGCCTAGTCAGGTCTGGCCTGTCAGGGTAAAAGGCCAGGCCAAGGCCTAATTCTAGACATGTTTGTCTTAACAGGCTAGGCCTAGGCCTCTCAATAGGCATGTAAAGCCTGTTAGGCTGGCTGTTAGAGGAGGGTAAAATTGTAAATATATATATATATATATATATTAAAAATATCACTGCCTCTTTGTATCTCTCACTCTTCTCCCTCTTTGCAAGTTTTAGGTCTTTTGGGTCTCCATTTTCCATTTTGTTCGCAAGGTTAGAGCTTTGGGGTCATTCTTCACTTCCGGTCGCCATTCACCACTAGTCAGGGTTGTTTTCGCCGTTCATCATCATAGAGACAAAGCTTTGGGTCATCAGATCTTTGAGTTTAATCGAGGGTATGGAGGAAGATGATGAAACAGACAGAGAGGAGATCAGAGATCTATCACGATGATGGCCTGCCGTTGATCAAAGATCTGACCCTTCTGAGCACCGTTTTCCGCTACTGCTAATCTGCAAGTTTGCGCTAGTCTCCAAATATGCGGTCGTCGATCAGATTTTAAATTGAGCTTTGTTCCTATCTTCTTTCACCTAAACTATTATGAACCCAGATCTAAACCGGGCTGGATGTGCTTGTCAAAGAACAATGATGAAGACAAAGACACTGTTATGTTGTACTCGCCGGCAATGGTGGTGATTTGTGCTCGTGCTTGTCGGCGGTAGGTTTTAGTTACCGATGAGTTGTGTTCAAGAAGATTGGGTTTTGTGTGTGAAGATGAAAAATAATAAATGTAAAAGTAGATATCCACATTTTTTTTAACAAATTCATGGGTAAGCACATGGAATTCAATTCCAGCAATTTTGGTGGACGAGCTTGGTCTTTAATTTCTAGTGTTTTCCTTCAATTTTTCAGTTTTCTTTCTCGATTTCTTCATCTTTATTTCTATTGTGTGCTTTCATTTGTTTGATCATGTTTGTTTTGCTTCAAAATGGTTTAATGGTTTGTCGTGGCTGGTACTATGTTTTTTGTTTATGGTTTGTTCATTCTATCTCTGATCTAAATTAGGTGGTTTTTATGGGGAGAACAAATCAAATAGATCCTGGATTCCTAGACTAGTTCAAGAAGTGGATTTTTTAGGCCTCTTAACAAGCCACAGGCCAAGCCAGGCATGTATACAGGCCAGGCTCAGGCCAAAATATAAGCCTGTAACAGGCCATAGGCCAAACTCATGCCACTTCCTTGCATAACAGGCCTGACCTGTTAAGGGTGAGGCCTGGCCTGGCCTGTTTTCACCCCTATAAACCCCTCTACACTCTCCATTACACTTGACCACTGTGAATGTTGCCCACCCAATACTCACCGCCACCGCCAATGAAGACCGGACAATCTTAGTCATCCTTTTCTCCCTTATTGGCTACACTTGACCATTGTGAATGTTGCTGCACCCAATACTCACCGCCGCCGCCAATGAAGACCGGACAATCTTAGTCATCCTTTTCTCCCTTATTGGTATTTTGATGCAAAATAGTGACTAAAGGGCCCGTTTGGGAGTTGCTTTTGGAAAATGATTTTTACCATTTACGAGGCAAAACCTAGATTTTGGATAATAGCTTTTGGAGAATGATTTTTGGTGAATGATTTTGGAAAAAAATGATAGTGTTTGGATGTTTTTATCGGAATAGCTTTTGGGGGATCAAATTTACCAAAAAAGACATTAGTTTTTTTGTATAATTGCATTTAAAGGATAAAGTGATATTTTAAACATTATAAACATTATATTCAATAATAAATACCAAAAATTACATAAAATTGTTAGAAAAATAAATTTCTACCATTAGTAAATTATGTAACATGATAAAAATCATATCAAACGTATATGTATTAATAAATTGTAATAGATGTATTTCCAATATAGTTATTTCACTAGAAGTGTTCCAAAAAAAAAACAAAGAAGGATCTCACGAAAAAAAAGATTAAGGATATGGGCAAAAAAAAAAGGATCTGGAGACACGAACGAATGTAGATGTGTAGGGAGAGAGGAGAATAGAGGGTATTTTGGTATTATCCAATCATGGTGTGGGCCCCACAATTCTGAAAATGAGTTTCAAAAAGTAAAAAGTGAAAAAAAAGTTGGATTTGGCAAAATCTAGGTTTTGAGCCCAAAACCTAGGTTTTGGGTGGAAATGATTTTGGACAAAATTTGAGGTGTTTGGTAAAACTTTAACAAAACCTAGGTTTTGTTTCCAAAACCTAGGTTTTGGGGTCTTCCAAACAGGCCCTAAATGTTTGGAGAGATGAGAGAGCAGGTTGGACAGTAAAAGATGAGGATGAGATGACAGCTGGACAAAAGAGGACCCTAAAAAAATTACAGACGTTATGTATTTTTTGAACTCTTATATAATGTTGATAAGCACTTTTGCACCCAACGTTTTAATATGGAACTAGATGCATTTTTGAAAACTTAACAAGGGTATTTTTGCCTCTTGTCCTTTAAAAAAAATGATGAGTTCTTATTCTATAGATAAAATTTCATTCACAACTTACTCTTGTGCACAGTGTTAGATTCTATGTTTTGATGATAACAAAAGGTCAGAAAGGTTTTGTAAAGGATTTGAAAGATAAATAAAGTGTTTTGAAAAACAAAAGATTACTTTTTGCAAAAAAATGTTAGATCACTTGAGTGATGTGTTTTCATCACTGCAAATAGAAAAATATATCACTCGAGTGATGTGATAAAACTTAGCTAAATTATCATGGTGATATTTCTTGTAAAATCTTTTTACAAAAGAAGATCACTCGAGCGACCACTCGAGTGGTGTGTTTGAATTCTCATCACCACATCATCATCATAGTGAATCAACTAGTGATCAGTGTTGTGACAAAAGTTTCAAAGGGAAAATCACTCGAGTAACCACTTGAGTGATGTGTTAAATCTCATCACTAGCACATCACTCAAGTGATCTGTTATAGTGACACTGCTTAAAAATATTTTGAAGAAAATATCACTCGAGTGATGACTTGAGATCACTCGACTGATGTGTAAATAAGCATCACAAGTACAACACTGCAGTGATCCTGGAAGTGCTCTGAAGTTTGAAAGTTTCTTAAGTATAAGCTCACTTGAGTCATGTGTTTAAACAACATCACTAGGAGAATACTCCAATGATGTGATCAATTGATATGTTTCTTTCAAAATCAAAAGAAACAAGATCGAGTAAACACTCGAGTGATCTTGTAATCCTTTATCACTAGCTAATCATTCTAGTAATGTATTAAGTAATATGTTTTCAAAGAACAACTGTTTTCAAGTAAGGTATGTATCAAACTTACAATGACTATTTTTTAAAACATTCGTTATAAGTGACTTACTATGACTTTTTTTTTTTGAAAAACAGACGTTGAAAGTCTTTTTTTTTTTAAAATTAATGTAATTCATATTTTCTATCCACAACCTTTAAAAAACAACCCACAATAGAGAATAAAGAAAACTGAGTAAACAACAACAAATTCCTAGAACATAAAATAAATAAAATTGAGTGAAAAAAGTTCTCTAAATATGGTTAATATAAGAATACACACAAGTTCACAAGTATTTCTATAATCAAGTAATGTGCTCCAAAGGTAAACAAGGTTAATATAAATCAAATTAATGTCCACAAGTTCTCTAAACCACTACACTATGTAAAAGAAACCTTTTATCGTTCTTTACATATTTTCTATCTATTGTAGAAGATGTTTTGCCAAAAGGTCTTGGCTCGAATTGTCTTCAATTATGTAGGGTTCCTCTTTACTAAAAATCTGCAGGCAAATTGAAGAATACGTTATTATAAATCACTCAATTTAATGAAATAACTAACAATTCAATTACTAGAACAAAAATGAAAATAATTTGATAATGAAGAAATGAGCACCTGTTCAAAATTTGAAGTAAGTTCACTAACAATGATGTTATACATATTAAGTAAAACGTAGTATCCACATTTAGTTTTCCCTAGTTGCTGAGAGTACTATATATCAAAAGAAAATGGTAAAAATGAATAAAGGCAAATATAAATGATGGTCAATTAAAGAACTTGAATTTAAACAACTTACTTTTGGCTGTAACAACTTCATGTGAGCACTTTTACCTTCACGGTTTCCACCCATTAAATAATATGTCTTGAGTGCACTATCATTAAAATGAAAATAAGAAGACATTAAAACAATTTATTCAAGTAAAAAACAATGATTTACAAACAACTTAACTTACGTGTTGAAAATGGTTTTTATTTCTTTGTTTGGCTTGTGATCCAAGGAATCAAACAAAAAGATGACGTTGATGAAGGGGCAAGCAACACATAGACTCCAATGATAACTATTATAACATATATAGATTAAAATGAGGTTAGATAACATGATACTTATTTACTTAACAAATTGAGTGTGCCTTAAATAGAGAAAGAAAGAAAAAGTCAGTGGACCTGAATTGAATCATGACTATATAAGCTATTCTGATATTAATATTTGAGGGCCCCAAAAGAGAAAAATGGATTCAATCAAAAAGAATGAAATTGTATGAGAGAGCTTTCCTTTCAACAATAGGTGTTAGATAACATGGCAATTGAGTCTCTCCGATTGTATAGCCTACATAGCTCATCCTCTCTTCCAACTTATTATGACGCCTTGCCAGATGCTTAGGACATAAGAAACAATAGGAAGTGTTTCTCTCCATTTTGACACATATTTTGTGGAAGTAGCTACCATAAAATTAAAATGAGAAATGACTTAGTGAATATATAATTCTGAAAATCAGCGCATTAGTTTAAGTTAAAAAAAAAAAAATAAACTCACATAATTGCCAATGTAACCCATCCAATATTCCAAAGATAGGAACTTTCTAATATCTTTGCTATTAAGAGCATAGGGATACGAGATACTATTACCCACAATCCCACAAGGCATCTGTAAGACAACCTTGTTAGATATTTGGAGTTGTCCCAATAAGGGAAAGTTTGCTGCTTCTTCTTGATCCTAGCAACACATAAAATAAAGATTATAAGTAGGATGTCAAAGAAGATTCAAGTAATTAATAATAGGGTTAAGGTGCAAAAATACACATGTGTTTTGGTCAGAGGAGAGCTCAGTAGCAAGTGCTTTTTTGAGGTGTAAAAGTGCACACGTGGTTACAAATTAGGTGCAAAAATACTGTTTGACCGTTAAGTTTGACTTTTTTTGCTAACTGAACGATGACGTGGTATTTCAAAGGTGCAAAAATACACATGTGGTTTGTCAAAAAGAGCGCCCAACACCAATTTTTTTTTAATTTAATAATTTTATTTCAATTAAAGGAAAATTATTATTTCTCTAGGTATTTTTCCTGGAGGCCAAATTTTTTTTCTTGATTTATCATTTTAGGAAAGGGGATTTAGTCAATGGGTAAAACGGTAAAAAATTTATTTCCATAATTTTTTTATTTTTTAAAAAAATCCTTATTAAATTTTTTAATTAATAATTGCTAAATTTTCTCCTTATTTCTTCCCGTCTCGCGATTCTCTCGCTGTCGTTGCTGCCCTCCTTCACCGTCACCCTCATCCCTATTTTTCAAACCTCCGTGCCATTTTCTCCATCTATCGCTTTGTGTTCTCTTCACCCAATATAGCCCGTCCTCACCTTTTTCCTGGTTGGTTGAATTGTTGTTCAAGTTTCTTTTTTAGTTTTTTTGTTGTTGTGTTTTTTCTTTTTTTTTTCTTGTACAGGTTTTCTCTTTAGAATAGAGAGTAAAACTTGTAAGATCTGAAACTGAAACTAGAGGTGTTGTGCAATTTTTCGCTTGGATTTTCTTTTGTGGATATAATTTTATTGAATTTAAGGAGCCAGTGAAAAATTTCTCCAATAAGTGGAGATTTGAATGAGGGTGAAAAGTTTTAGATTACTTTTTTCTTTTAATTAAACTAAAATTATTAAATTAAAAATAATTTTATAATTAAAAAAATTCTTTTAATTTTCTTTTAATTAAAATAAAATTATTAAATTTTAAAAAAGTATTTGGTGTTAGGTGCTCTTTTTGACAAACCACATGTGTATTTTTGCACCTTTGAAATGCCACGTCATCGTCTTGTCAGCAAAAAAAAGTCAAACTTAACGATCAAACATTATTTTTGCACCTAATTTGTAACCACATAGTCACTTTTGCACATCAAAAAAGCACTTGCTACTAGGCGCTCCTCTAACAAAAGCACATGTGTATTTTTGCACCTTAACCCTTAATAATAAGGTGTTTCCTACCATTGAAGGTGTTACTCGCCATGTGAACAAAATGTTGAGGTCAAAGGATGAAAGATCCTCTTGTCTGACCTAGTTTGGCAATCTCTTCATCGGAGATCGGGACGTCTACACCTTTCTCCCTTTCTCGAATACTTTTAACATTAACCAAACGTTAATTGTCCCGAATTTGCTTATGATCGTGGGTGGTAACATGCGTGTATATAATAGCATGGGCAACATCACGTAGCAACAACACATCCAACAAAAGAGAGCAAGGTTCTCCAACCTCTGGGGATTGTAACTCCTTTGGTGCTAGGAAAGGCTGGGGATTCCTGGGTAAGAGAAATGAAAGAATTAATTAGACTTAACTTAGAGCAAAAATCAATGTTATCTTAAATGAAATTATTTACAAACCTGAGATCTATGTTCTTCTTGACCCATCCCGACTTGAATACTAGACATCACCATCGATCTCATGTCACCATGCAGCTCTTCCAACAGCTCGTCTCAAACTAATAAGCGAATTTGCATCTCAAGCTCTTCTCGGACTTCCTCTCGAACCTTGGCCACAAGCTTTATATTAGGTTCATTTTGTCCATAATTTTATAAACTTTGTCCAAAATATCTTGTGAGACCGATTCCCCTTGGCTCCCCTCTAACACAACCAGGGGATCTAGCTTCCCAAGCATCGTTGCTAAGATGTCCATCCTTCTACTTTGAGTGAAGGAACCTTGTTGACTCTACTCTTCAAGGTCATCCTGTAGCATAGAATTGATAAATATAAAATAATTATGTAATCTTTAAGGAAAGTAAAAGGCACTTAAATAAACTTAATATTAACTACTCACAATCTTTCTAGCAATCTCTTCAACGACAAGATTTATGTATTTTTCTCCCTTCATCCTCCCAACCTTCCATTTTTTGTGACGTGGGGGAGGAGGCGAGGCTTGCACGATAATGCTAAGATCTGATTTTGCTACTTCCTCCATTTTTTGCAAATCAGACTGCATGATCTTCTTTTCAAGCTTCCGATAACCCCAACGAGACATGCAATACAGATATTTATTTTTGGCCTGTCTCTTTTTATTTGCTTCACTTAATTCCTATGAACAGAGAACAAAGAAAATTGAGTTTGTGATGTCAAATAAATTCAAATAAAATGTTTCATACCATGATGAACAAAATATACCAGAAATTTAGGATTCTGTCGTGATGCCACAAATAATCTCTAATCTTTTGTAGGAAGATAATGATAATCTTGACATGAATCCTTATTTCTCTTTGGCCCTCGAATGTACTGGGTTGTGAGCTCAGACTTGAAGTTTTTCTATCACTCACGAACTTTTCCTCATCCAATACTTGTACATCTGTCTGATGTTGGGGACATCGTATGTTTGCTACAAAGAAAAACATAACATAATTATATATGAACCAATAGAAATAAAGATAGAAATGAAGATATAAAGTTATATGCCAAAAGTTTTTCCCAAATCATAGCATTCGTGTCTGTTGGAACTTCCTTCCAATTAGGCCATAGAATTCTAACTTTGCTTTGGCTTAAATAGCCAATATAGCTAATGAACTGGTCTATCTCTGCGATAATTGGATTCAAATCAGCATCAAATTCCACGTGAACCTTCTCCCTTTTTCCTCATGATGTGCAACCAACGGTCGTAACTTTGCGCTTCCTCGATCCTTCTTCCTATCAGGTGAGCCACTTGAGTTCCCCGTACTTGTGTTCCCCTCATTTGAGAGAGTCATGTTCCTACTAAGAAATCAAGGTGAGATAAGATAAGTAAATTGCAATTAAATGTATAAATAAATAAAAAACTAAAATGTAAGAAAATCACATAATCCTATTTTTCTGCTTAAAATCTTACTTTATGTGTTTTCCATATTCATTCATAATGATAATTTCTAATTGCATATTCTTCATCATCTACGAATTCTACTTCACTGGCATATTGGATTTGTAGTGAAAGGTTGTGTATCATCAAAATTCAAAATTGGATCACCATCCTTCTTCTTTTTTACTTTAGAGTACAATGGACAATTTTTTATTTGCAGGATCGGTGACATAAAACACTTGTTTCACTTGGCTTGCTAGAATAAAGGATTAATCTTTATTACCAACTGTATGAAGATCAAGTGAAGTAAATCCAAATTGATCTATTTCAACAAAATTATTGTTAAGCCACCGACATTTGAATATAGGAACTCTCAACTTGGTGTAGCTTATCTCCAATATGTTTTCGATAACTCCATAACAAGTCATGGATGCGAATATGGGGTTTATATCTTTCGAACTAGAAAAGTGCATTGATTCAGCTACTACCATCACCCCACTATCTTGCATAATACTTCTATCATATTGGGCTTTTGTTTAGAAAGAATACCCGTTTATATTACAACCGCTTCAAGTGACAACCTCAAAAGAAGGCCCCAAGCTAACCGTTTGGTTATCTCAGATACACTAGTCTCGTGCGAAACATTTTCCTTGAACCGGTATATCAATGTCTTGTTTTGCTCATTAGCTATCTGCATGTCATTTTTTCTTGGATAAATCTGCTTTAAATTCTTTCTGTGTTCATCTATGTATGCACTAGTACAAAAAAGGCTTTTGAGATTGAATATAAATCGCCTCTTAGACCGGATTTGGAACCGGTCTCGATACAGGTGGTCTAAAAAGTCTGTTATTTTTAAAACCGGATGCGTTACCAGTATTAAAAAATTGTATTTAGACTGGTTAAAAAAATATTAGGTTTAACAATTCGGACTATATAGACTTGACATCGCTTATATTAGGTTTAAAAAGTCTCACTTCTAAGATCGGTAATATTATATGACAAGTCTAAAAAGTATGACGTTTGAGACCAGAGGTATCACACAATATGTCTTAAAAGTTTGACTTTTAAGACTGGTTATTTAAATAAACACACACAACCGATCTTAAAAGTCTAACTTGTTAGATGGGATATTCAACTCAACATGTCTTAAAATTCAGAGTTTTAATACATGTTTTGTGAAATATCCGGTCTTAAAAGTCAGACCAATTTTTTTAGACTGTTATTTATATATCATCCGGTCTAAATTTTCTCGTATTTTTCTTTGATATATTTCTTCCTCCTACCCATCCACCATCCAATCCAACACTTAAAAGACAATACTTTAAGCTACAAGCTATGAACAATTCATTATGAATTACAAATTGAATTATTGGAAATGAATACAAATATTATTCTCCATGAGTTATGTTCTCTTAATGAATATACTAAGATAACACCTAAATGAATATACAATATGAGTTACAAAGACAACACCTAAATGAATACATATGCCCAATATACCTCCCATATCTATCACCATGTCTTGATCAGATTTTCACCCAACAACACTCCTCTCTTATCATGCCCCTTTGGTATCTCAGGAGGATCTGTCACAAAAATAAAAGTTTCACGAGTCAATGAAATTGCTTAAGAAAAATGGAAGAATATAATGTTAAAAGAAGGAATATTACCTAATGCATTGTCTCTTTTATAAAGGGATATCCTTCCATATCTTTACATAATGATCATTTCTTATGCCGGGTTCATTATCCGCTTCATCTTCTTCTTTCAATCCCAATAGATCCCTTGAAAAAGAAGGAATAGTCTCAGGAAGATCATAATTTGAATGAATTTCCTCATCAATATCAATGAACATTTTTCCTTGGAGAACTACAAACCACATTTTATTTGTTTGATTGGTGATATAGAACAATTTTTTTCCTGGTTTGACATAATAAAAGGTTTATCTCCAAAACTTATACTATTGATATCGAGTAATGTAAATCCTAACCGATCAATCTGAACACCATTATTGACATTAACCCACTTGCATTTGAAAATGAGAAATTTAATTTTAACATAGTCCACCACTCAAATATCTTCAATAACCTCATAATAAGGCATGACTGTCAATTTAGGCTTCTTGTCTTTTGAACTGGAAAAGTGCATAGATTTAACCTCTAACATAACACCACTGTTATTGACGGTGCTTCAAATATGAGTTACTACAAACTCATAAGATATCCTTAATTTTCCAATGAATCCAATTTTTCAATTTAAAAAACTTTACTACAAACGGCATTGAAGAAGAAACAAAGTCTAGCTAAAATGTGTTGAAGAACATATTTACAATGCCTCAAATAGCTATTGAGAGTAGCTGTTGCATTAAGACATGACAATCATGAGACTTTTGGCCTACTAATTTCAAGCCTTTCATCGAACAAATGTCTTAAAATTTGAAGAATACCCTGAGGGAACTTTTGTGTCATGTAAACACTCGCAAAAACTTCTTTTGTTATCGTTAGACAAAGTGTGAGAAGTTGGGGGACAATAAGTTCTCTTACCATATGGCCTTGGATGTAAGTCTTTGTGTATTCTCATTGCTTGCAAATCCAATCTTGCCTTCACGCCATTCTTGGAACTACCTTGTATGTTGAGAAGTGTGCCAACAATACTATCACATATGTTTTTCTCCACATGCATGACATCAATACAGTGTCTCACATCAAGATTGCGTCAATATGGAAGATTGAAGAATATAGATTTTTTTTTCTTATATTTTTTCATTTATACTCTTTGCAGTCTTGCCAAAGATTACATTGATAGTTTTCACTTTTTCATAAACTTACTCCCCAATCAATACCTCTGGAGCATCTTGATACTCTTGGCCACTAAAATAGCTTTCTTTAATCGATGATATGGGTGGCCGGGTCTAAGAAATCTCCTATGGCCAAGATAAACTATCTTTCTTCCATGTTGAAGTTGATGGTAGTATGTGCCTTCTTCACAAATCAGATATGCTTTATGGCCTTTTACACTATACCCTAACAAGTTTCCATATGCTAGGAAGTCACTTATAGTACAAAAGATCATGGCTCGCATTTTAAAAACCTTCTTCTTGTTCAAGTAAAAAACATCGACACCTTCTTCCTACAACCCTTTCAAGTCTTTAATCAAGGGCTCTAGGTAAGCATTAACGTCATTTCCAGGTTGTTTTGGTTCCAAAATCAATATAGACAACATGATGTACTTTCGTTTCATGCTTAAAAGAGGAGATATAAGTTTTAAATAATTAGGAGAACAAGCCATGAACTATGCATACTGCTAAGGCTACCATAGGGATTCATGTTATCTGTGCTAAGGTCAAGTCTAAGTTTCGTAGGTGTTTTGCCGAAGTTAGGAAATAATTGATCGATTTTCTTCCATTGAGAAGAATCAGCCGGATGTAAAACTTTCCATCAGAAATCATGTCATCTGCATGCCAGTTCAAATTTTTTTACATCATTTTGATTAGTAAACAAGCACATGAACCTTGGTATGATTGGAAAATACCACAACACTTTTACAGGCCTCTTATTTGATTTGTACCTTGGGGTTTCACATATCAGATACTCCTGCTTCTCTTCAAACTCTTTTCTATACAATATGCAATCATTCGGGCATGCATGAATGTTTTTGTACTCCATCCCCAGTAGACAAAGTACTTTCTGAGCATTATAGTATCAATATGGCAACACATTATCATCTGGAAGCATGTCCTTAAAAGCCTCAAGCATTTCTGAAAAACTCTTGTCACTCTATCTATGTCGTGCTTTCAAGCTAACCAATTTCAATACTGCGTTCAACAATTGGTATTTTTTACACCCCGGGTACAACGGCTTCTCTTCATCACTGCGTATATACCATATGCATGTGATTGCTCAAAAGCCTCTTCTCATACATCACGAATAATGTCCTCTATCTGATCATCCATATCCATGTCGTTATCATTAAAGGCCATTTCCCCCCTGTTGAGATGCACTTAGCGTTTATATTTCCTCACCATTCCATACACATATTGTATAACTCTTACAAAATCCTTCACAAATTAAATGTGTATATATATCTGTAGCACTTAGTTGCTTCTTATTAAAACATTTTACACAAGGGCAATAAAACATCTCACTATCATCATTGTCATTTCTTTTAGCAAATTCTAAAAACTCCCTCACCCCATTATCATATTCAACACTCGTCCGTAAAGCATTTATCCAATTGTGATCCATATTCAAAATCCTATAGGCGGAAAGATTTAACATTCATTATCCCAACATATAAGATACATATTATCATATTGAATCTACTAAATGGAATGATAAAGCATATAAGAAAATGATAACAAACCGAAATAAATTAAATATAAGACAACCATAAATGAAGGCGAAGAATTACTCTTGGTCATAAATGCATCATAGTGAATACAATAAGCAATATAAATGCATCACGAGGAAAATAAATGCACCGCATGAAGGTTTTGTGTACTTACATGTAGCATATAAATTCAAAGGCTTTTAAGAGGATAATTCCACGCACGTTGCTACTATTAGATTTCCTTGTCCTGAGGAATAATTCCACAGATGTTGCTTTTGCAAACAAGAAAAGTAACCCTAAAAATCACTTGTTGGTCAATTGGGTAGGTCTCAAGTGCAAATATATTCTTGAAAACTAAATATTCATTACCAACAGTGGAACCTACAAGCACATTTCATCGATTTAATTCAACCCTTGGAAAAAACCAGAAAGAAAAGAAGAAAAATAAGAAAGTGATAACAAACCGAAACACCTCTTATTACAGCATGGTGTATTGGCGTTGAGCTAAGAAAATAGAAATTAAGGTGATCAGCTGACCAGAACTAGTTTGTTGAGAGAGAAACGCGAAGCAGTGACAAGGCAAAACAACAGACACTAGTGACAGAACAAGAGTTATCATGACAAGAAGAGAACTTCGGAGAAGGAGATGCAATTTTCGGCGCGACGAAGACATATTTCGAGACAACATTTTTAAGACCAGTTATTTATAAACATAGGTCTTAAAATATAACATTTTAAACCTGTTATTAGTAAAAATAGGTCTTAAAAGTATGACTTTTTTATTAAAAAAATGTAAGACTTCTAAGACTGGATGTTTATAATATCCGGTCTTATTAAGAATATTTTATTTAAAAAAAAGAAAGACTTTTAAGACCTATGTTTTACAATATCCGTTCTAAAAAGTCTCACCTTAATTTTTTTTTAGGTTGCTGAGCAACCGAAACAACATAGTCAAAAACAAAGATAGAAAGAAAAAGAGCGAAAATAAACGGTTGTTGAAAGTTTTCTTTCAACACTTGTTTTAGAAAGCTTGGCGAGTTTCAATGACTGTTATTTTTCAAAACGGTCGTTGAAAGTTTTCTTTCAACACATCTTTTAGAAAAACAATCATTGAAACTCAAATAATCATATTTCTTGAAATTTCGGGTTAACTTTTACCGATTTTTTTCTTTTAAAAAAACGGTCGTTGAAAATAACTTTTAACTACTGTTTTTTAAAAACAATCATTGAAAGCTTAACTTTCAATGACTGTTTCTCTAGAAACTGTTGTTGAAAGTTAAGTCAAATTTTCAAAAATATTACCACCTCCTTTTTAACTTTAAAAAAAAACGTTAATTAGTGTCGTTAAATGAATTTTTTGTAGTAGTGTCGTGTGGGTATTTCGTGAGAACAAACTTCACTCTAGGTACGTCCATAACTCTACAATAAGATATGCAAAGCAAAAAGCCCTTGATCACTAAAAAAGGTCGCCTATGGTCTCTTCACATAAACCACACAAGGGAAAAGGAAAATTACATGTGAGATGATGGTTGATCTTGTAAAATATTTCCCATCACTGAAATCGCAAAGTTAAGAATTTCCATACCAGAAATATCATCTTGGATGAGACAGAGATAATTTTTTTTTTCAAGAACCTCCTAAATGGGTGGTGGATCCTTCAAATCAACACCTTGTGCAACCAACCCATATGACGTTTTCATGAAGTAGCTTCCATTGACATACATATTACAAATCAAATTATCGGGATTGCCGATATACAAGGAAAATATTTTTTTGGCAATATTTCCTTACAAGTCTTTGGTGAATACATTTGACTACAAATCCCCAACACTACAAAAAAATGACTTTCAAAGGTAACATTTGGCGGCGACCTATTATGTCACCGCTGAAAATATTCCCCTTCGGCGGTGACATAATATGTCACCATTAAAAGTAATACATTAACCTTTGGCGACGAAAATATTTTGTCACCGCCGAAAGGGTGTTTTAGTGGCGACTTTTTGTTGCCACCAAAAGTCTAGTTTAGAATTTTATCTTTTTTTTTTAAAAAAAAGATATTAACGCATAACGAATAAGTTAATTGATTTAAATTTTGATGAATAAATAAAGTAATTCCTCATATTATTATTGTGTAATAGAGAGATTTCTAGAGATAGTGTGTGTTTTGTATGAGAGAGTGAGGGAGGGAATGGGAAGGGAGTGTTATCGTACGTGTATGAGAGGGCAATTATAATTATGTTTGTACTAGTATATATTTGAGATGGAGAATTAAAGATACAATGTTTGTGTGAGGGTGGGAGTGCAAGCAAGGGAGAGGGGGATAGCTTGTAAGATACAAAGAGAGAGGGAGTGAGAGATAGAGTGTGTGAGAGGGAGAGAGGGGTAATGCAATTGAGAGGGAGTATACAACACAATTAAGTGTTTAAGATAATATAATTATATTACAATTTAATTTATGTAAGTTTACTTATTTTTTTAGTAGTCTACTTAAATGATTTGATAATATTATAAATGAATTTTTGTATTAGAGAGAGTGAAGAATAACATAATTTTTTTACGCCAACTTTAAAAATTAATATAAATGAAGGCGATAGTAATTAATTAAGATATGTGAAAAAGATATAATTAAATTAAGTTTATTTATATATTTATAATTGATTAAAATTTACATTATCATAAATGTTTTATATTTATTTTATTTGTTGTCATGACCTACAAAATTAGAGGCTCTAGGCAAGTTAGTGTGGTATCTTAAGTCCACAATAGTAGATCCTGTGTTCGACTATATTCATTGTCACTTTGGTGGGCTTTTTTTTGTTCATACTAATTGTTGAAAAGAAAAACAAGTTTCACAACACATGGGTTCGACTATGGATGAGTTATTACAAACAAAACAACCTAACCAACTGATCTAGTAGATTACTAATACATTTTGAAAGTTATTTTAGTGGATTATATTAGGCATTTTGTGAAAGCCTAAATCCCTAAATACAGTTCCAGTGTTACACCCTACCGGCCTCGTCCTTTCGGGTGGCGGGTTAGAGAGATCCTTTTATTTAATTGCCTTTCCTTTATTAATTAATCACTTTAAACATATATCAGAGTGTGCACAACAGAACATATGATCGGTTTGGACAACTTACAATATACTGGTAAAGGTACAAACAAAAGCATAAAGTAGTTCCCGTAGGGTTAAGGGTACAATCGTCCAAAATAAATACTGAATAGTAAGTATAAATCATACAGTCATCCCAAAATAGATATACAAAACATGATAAGGCATCCCCTATTTCTTCAATCTTCCACACCATGCCTTTACCTCCTTGTTCCTGAACAGATCAGACACTAATACCTGTATTCTTTGAAACAATCTGGAGTTCAAATTTGAACCACAAAGTAACTGTTAAACTCATATACAATATGTATGCAATGCATGTCATGCAAATCACAATCAGGAAAATAAACATGGCATGTACCACAAACCGCAGGACCGCCTGATCAAGACAAGCCCCCGGAAATCCATAGCACTGAGAAGCCTCAATAGCCAGGGTTGCAGACCCTAACCACCTACCTCAAGAGGCCTCAGTAGAAACCTAAGGACACACAGTCCAATAGGCTCTACCTACCTCATATACCCTGGGCCTCAGTAGTGACCTAAGAACACGCAGTTCAATAGATACTACCTACCCTACATGCCTCGAGCCTCAGTAGCACCCTAAGGACACGCAGTCCAATAAGTACTACCTACCCTACATATACCTCGGGCCTCAATAGTGGCCTAAGGACATGCGGTCTAGTAGGCACTACCTACCCATATCCTCAATCATGAACAAACACACATGCGAGAGTAATATAGAGTATGCGAGTTAACAGTTACTACCTGGTGTTTCCTCGGAATTAATAAAACCTTCCCCAGTGCTTAGGAAATGTTTCACACACGTTTCAGTCCTAGATACAACAAAATATCATGCTTTTAATCACCTATACAAATTCCACTACAAACTCCATAAAATTTCGCCCAAACCAGAATTTTCCATAAATATTGGTCTGAATTCAAAAATTCATAATAAATTCTAGAAAAATCCAATCAATGTGATTCCAGTGGCCACGGAACCCTTATTATGTCTAGTTTACAGAAAAAAATAGTTTCTAAGGTCATTTGGGTCTGTATCCTTCCCTTATTCCCAAACCCTAACCGCTGGTCCAAGGAAAAGTCCAGGTTTTTGGGCTATTTTCAAAAATACATATCTCCCAGTAGGAAAGCCGAAAATACATCAAATTGTATACCAAAATGAAGGTCAGGATGTCTAATTTCACCCTATAAAATTTCAAAGCAAATGGACTTCATATACTATTTTAAATCCAACAATTTAACATCGCTGCCCAGAAAATATTGTTACTGGCAGATTTGCTTGTTTTTGTGACTTAGAGTTTTTCAAGGTTGGAAATGGAAATCTTAACTTGTCCCCACCCAAAATCACATTTTGGACTCAATGGGAACCTTAAAAACATCAAAATCCTACTATAACACCATGATATCACCACTGGACAGAAAACTTAAAGTTACAACCACCAAGCTTCAAGTTGAGCACTTACCTCGAATCTTCGGTTACGTTTGCTTTCTTCTTCCTCCTGGACTAAGGACTCAGCTGGACACTCCTATCCTCTCCTTGAGCACATCTAGGGCAGCCCAAAAATGGGTAGAAAGGGTCCTTAAATAGACTCTAAGGTGTAGGTGAAATATCCAACTTTTGCTATTATCCACTGGTCCAAAGGGTACCTCAAGTTATTACATGATTCCCTTGCTTTTTCTCCAAGAAAATCTAGAGTCTTCTAGGGGCAGATGTGGCGCCATTTGGTCCACAAAATCTGATTCCTTTGCTGCCCAAAAATATTAATTATAAGATTTACTTAATGCAAGCTTCTATCCAATGGTCCATACGATGTACTGTAGTTAAAAGCTTGTACTTCTTGTTACTTTTTCTCCAAGAATGTGCAGACTCCCTAGGAAGATCAGGTCATGACACCATTGTACCCTTATGCCCCCCATAATTACATATCAAATCATATTTAAATCTAATTCAAATGCATGGTAGATATTAATCCTATTTTTTATTCTTTTCTCTCTCTTCATGATGACTTGATTTGACCCTTTTCTTTGCTTTTCCTTCAAGTAATTCTAGATTTTTCTTTGGCTTCCTCAACAAGCTTCTTGAATACTCTTCCCTTCTTTTTCCCCAAAAAAAAAACGCAGGGAACTCTTACCAGCCCAAGAAATGTCATGTGCATATCTATTTTGGCACATTTTTGCTCAGCTAATTGTCCCAAACCTTAAGGCATAGCTAAATAGCACTTTTACCAATCGATTAACATCGTATAAATGTTTTGTGCCCTTCTGCATTGACACTTTAATTTCTATGGCCCTTGAGCTCTTGGACAAAATACTCGTGCAAAATGTCTTAAAACATGTCAAGAAGGCACTTAAAAATCTCCCAAATCAAATGACCAAAGTGCCCTTGCAAAATATCCTCTTAACTTGGCTTATTTTGCAAGTTTTGTTGACTTTTCTCTCTCCTCCTTGTTTTGCACGAATTTGAAGCTTATTTAAGAAACTTTTGAGTAATCATTTCATATTAATTGCTTGCACATGTGTCCCTTATAGCAATTGATCAAAATTCCCTCAAAATATCTCCTTTCACATAGCTTGTTCCACAAGCTTTTTGACTTTTGCACCTGTAATTATGAAAGGACATATGTCATGCTTTTACTGGTCCAACAAAAAAGTAGATTTTTCCCTTGCCATGATGAGGGGACACGTGTCATGATGTTATTAGACCAACATAAAAGTATGTCATCATTAGTCATCATGACCTTACTTTATTAAAGTTACTTTAATAAAGCTACTTTATCGGTGTTTGCCCAGAGTTTTGCTCGGGTTTTACTCAGAATTGCGACACGCATATCAAGACTTGACAAATGATGCCACATACCGATGTTTTTTCAAAAACGCAGGGCGCACCCGACTACCCCGAAAATACCGTTTACTTATGTAATACCCTAGGATTTTAGCAAACTGGAATTCTTGAGATAAGAGAAATTAATGAATATTTTGATGAAGCAAATTCATGAGTTTAAAACTATTATAGAAATTTTTATAATTTTCGAGTAAATTTTCGAAAAAGTTACGAAAAATCAGATGAACAGAATGACTAAAAATGCAATAATTGTGATAAAAACAGTCTAAAAACATTATGATAAATATTTGAAAGATCATGAAAGATTATGAGAAAATTATGGGAGTATTATCTTAATTATAAGAATTTAATAAATTATTTCAGAGGAAATAACATGAAGAAATGTTTAAAAGCATTCCAAAACCATAAAGTAACTTTATGGTGTAAACATTTTTAATATTTTACATAGGATATAAAATGACAATGTCAAGTATAAATTTTGTAAGATAATAATATACTGTAAATTATAAAATTATCAACCATTGGTAAGAGAATGATTAGATAATTACTAGCTAATTGATTCAGTTAAAACAAGAGAAATATAGAAAGTTAAGTTTATGGTAAAATCCTTAATTAAGAGATTAAATGGTAATTAGCATAACATATACTTACTAATTATGATAAAAAGGATTAAGGAAAAAATTAGTAAAGATAAATGTATGAAGGAATCTAATCCTAAAAAGATCACTAAACGAAGAATTTAGGCTGATTAAGCCTTAAGGCGAGGGGTAAAATGGGAATTTTTGGTAAAAAAATATTATATTTTTAAAAAATGGAAAAAATTATGAAAAAATAATTAAAACTGAATTTTAAAATGAAGGGGCGAAATTCTTGGTAATTTTAATTAAAATGATAATTAGAATAAAATAATAATATAATGCGGTGAGTCAGCTTATAGGCGACCGACGGAAAAGTTAGAAATAAATCCTACACCAAGGTATAGGGATTTAATCTAAGTCATCGAGGACTTTTTATAAACCGGTGAAATTCTACCTCGGAATGACACATCTCGAGGTCGGTTATGAAACCAACGGGGTATTTAAGACTTTTGGGTAGGAGAGAGAAAATGCAAATAGAGGATTTAGAGTTAATACTAAAACAATTAGTTGCCGTGAATTAGGTACCTAGTGACTTAGGTCATATCATATTACAAACCAGTGGATTTTTGCCTAGACGGCGACGCTTAGGAATTCAATTCGTAACGAGAGGCGTCGACCTAAAATCTTCGGCAGATAACGGAATGCTCTTAATGGGATTAAGAATTTAGGCAACCCGAGATATTATGATTAAGGAAGTTTAAACCTTTGAAACACCGTTGTCGAAATTTTGAGTTTCGACAAGATTACGTGAATCAGTGCGTCGGGGGGAGACGATCGGGGAGTCGGCTAGGGTGACATCATCAATGATGATGTCACAAGGGGGGGGATATGTCGACCAAGTCATCCAAGGGCCAAGGGAGTGCCACATGGCAAAGTGCGATCCGACGGTCGAAATCCGATCTGGAAACAAATTTGGAAATTCCCACCTTGTCCTATTTTTCCCTATAAATAGCAAGCTCTCTTGCTCTTCATTTCCATCCCAAAATCCGAAACCTAGAGAGAGGTTCTAGAGAGAGAAGCTCTGGAAAAATTCGAGCAAAAGTGCGGGTAAGTTCTTCGTCGTCCTTAGCTTTTAGTTTAGTAGTTCTTTCGGTTGTTATAGTAGAACTGTTGTTTTGATCTAAGAAGTTTGAGAATATATTCCTATACTTGTTTTTTAAGCCTCATTGCATTGAAAGATGCGACGAGGTAAAAACCTAGTGGGGATAATTTTGAAATGGAATAAGGTCAAAGTAACGAAGTTACGCGAAATTCCGCCAAATAGGGGTAGTAGGGGCAAAATGGTCTTTTTCACCTAAAATGCCTATTATGCTACCAAATATTATAAGTCTGTTATTATTCTGATTAGAATACTTCGACGTCGAACGCTGTCGAAATTCCATCGTTCATTTGTTTGCATTTGTTTATTTTGTTTTACGTACGGACCGTCAAAAGTACCGTTTTTAGCGGAAGAGCCGGATATCTGCAACTAAAGTACGGACGCGTCGTAACCCTAACTCTATCTGCTTATATATCTGTAACCCTAACTCTATCTTGCTTATATACTTTTGCGTTATAGATACGTTCATAGGCGAGGTTTTGTTGAGAATCGTCGGAGATACTTACGGCTTTACCCACGGATTATAGTATTGGTAATGCCGTTTGAGTTATTCCTAGCGCGAGGACACGTTAGTGGCGTGGCACTGGATATGTGCGAGAACTAGTCGAGAGAGACTTTACATCTTGCTTTGTGCTTATGTTCTGTCCATGTTATTGATCATACATCTCTTGTTTGCTTTTGTGATGATATCTTTGTATTGAAATGAATATATGTTGTACGTATCTTGTTTTATTTGAGCCTAAGGTTAACCGTTACGAGATCCATATGTGGAATGGATCTCGAAATTTGTAGCTATCAGTGCGGAGGACCGATGTTTGGCGATCGAAGCAAGCGGTGGAGTAGGCCAAGACGTGTCTACATTATTTATCGTTTTCTTTAGTTTCTTTAACTTTTGAGAATTACGGATGTTGTAATCCGATACATTTACACTATGGTCCATATTTTGAATGTAATGTAAATTACCTACTCGCTCCAATGCTCTACTCTGATTACTCTGCTTGAAATATTTGGAAACGTTTTTTTAAAAAAAAAATCTGCCGTTTTCAAATGGGATGTTACAACTTACTTATACCGACATATTTTCACTCAACTAATTGTCCTATACCTCAAGAAATAGTTGGGTGGCATCTTTTCCAATCGGATTTACACTATATAGGTCTTCTGTGCCCCTTTTTCACTGATACTTTAATTCCACGGCTTATACATACTAAGTCCACTAACCCGTATAGCTGAGTTACTTAGTCCTTGAGAGGCTTCCTATCTCTCGGAATCTTGGGACTCTTCCTGAACTGGGCTTAGTTGTCCACCTACTTTAGGCTTATTCTCAATTCTCAGGGTCAAAAATTTGGGATGTTACATCCCGTGCCTCTTTTTTCAGTCCTCAGTGCAATTTTTTTCATTTCCCTCCCATGCAAAAAGAAATTCTGCAGTAAATCTCCCTTCACCTCTCTCTCCTCTCTAGTCTTCGTTTGATTTCTCCATCACTTAGTCCAATGTTGCTCCTCTCTTAGCTTCAGATCGTTTCCAGTCATTGCCTGGTGCCTCGCATGCTTGGTTCCTATAGATCAAAAACAAAGGAAGAAATCCACTCCGTCAAAGAAATTTGCCGAGGTTTACTAGTGTTTTTTTTTCATTTCTAAATAGTGAAGCTACACAGTTGTTCATCTTATGTTTTTATGTGTGTGTAGATTAGTTTGAGCTAAAAGAGCAAAGCTGCCAAAATTGATTTGCTCGTAAAATTTCTATGGGTGTATATTATCACGTGGTAAGCATTTCAATGTTGAATATATAGCCTAGGAAAATAATTACGTTGACATATTTTTGACTGGTAATAACTATAATGGCCATACTTTGTATTTACTTTGCTATGTGAAGAGAATAGACAACTTAGGACTTAGCTTCCCCTTCTTGTGTTGATCTATTAGATGCACTAGAATATACCTATTTGGAGTTATTGTGGTTTTAAACCTCAAGTATCTGCACAGTAATTGGTCTCATTATATGAATGTGGTCCAAAAATTCTTAGGGAAAATTACAGATAAGAGACTTGTAAAATTTTAAAATTTACAAGTTCTTTAGGAGATCTGTTAGTATTGAGACTATATAATCCAATGCTACCATCCTGTTTGAATGGTTCTGGAAGGGGTCAAGATCAGAGGTTTCTAATAATGTTTCCTTTTTTACATGTTTCACGGACAAAAGTAAAGCTGTCAAAACAGGCTGGACCCCACAGGCCAACCCATTAAGTCCCATTTTGAGCCCCCTTATTTTGAGCCCCCATATGATGGGGTTATCTTTGGCCTTAGCCCAAAATAACCCCTACTCCTCTTGGGTTATAATAGGGTCAACCGCGGGCCACCCTATTTTTTAATCAAAACCTAATTTCTTAATCTCCCAATTTCTCTCTTACGTCCTTCTTCTGCAATTTTTCGAGTGAGAATTGTTCCATCTACATCATTTGCTGGCGCTGGTTGAATTGAGAAGCCAAAAAGGGGGCACCGAACAGCCACTGCCACCACCAGCGGAGGATCAGAGCTCCGACTCACTGAACAGAGGCGTAAGCGATTGCAATGTTGTTGGAGACTACCATGCAAGGAAGATCCGCCCTCTTCTCTCCTTACAAGATGGGCAAATTCAATCTCTCTCACAGGACTCATCTTTCTCTTCCTCTGATTTCATTTTCCAGGAATAGAGGATCAATTAATTTGCTAGTGATGAAATTGGCAATGGATTTGTGAGAAATTGACTGAGTTTGGTGCTGGTGGGATTGGACAGGGTGGTGTTAGCACCGATGGCAGAGTACTAATGCTCTTCTACTGGTTGATTATACATCGCATGCTAGGTTTGGATTTTGACTGTAGGAATTCAAGTGTATAGCTGAGACCACTTGCTATAGTATTATTCCAATCACCCTCATACCTGTTTTCAATATCCCAATGTTTATTATGGATGATGAAGTTCAATCTGAAACTCCACTTGAAGTGCCTAGAAGTTTTAAGATAAATAAAAAAGAAATCTCTAATGTGTGGAAGTATTTTACAAAAATTGGTATGGACAAGGATGGTTTTGAAAAGGCTGTGTGTAATTATTGTGTTGCTAAATATGTAGTTGGTAGACATCCTAAGACTTGAAGTAGCTATGGAACTTCACATTTGGGTTGTCATATTCTTGGTTGTAGGATTCTTGCAAACTCTGAATTAAATGAGCAACATGGAAAGTCTAGTACAGTACAAATTAATCAAGAGGTCCATCGAGAAAAGCTTGCACGAGCCATAGTTTATCATGATCTGCCTTATAATTTTGTTGATTATGAGATGATTAGGGATTGGATCAATTATATTAGTCTTGATGTTGTGATGTATTCTAGGAATTCCGTTGTGTCAGATGTTCGGAAAATGTATGTCAAAGAGAAAGAAAAACTTAAGCAAATCATGTCGAGGATTCCTAATAGAGTGTGTCTAACTTTAGATGTTTGGACAGCAACTAACAGTGAGGGTTACATTTGTTTAACATCTCACTTTGTTGATGATAATTGGAGATTAATTAGTAAGATTCTGAACTTCTATCGAATGAAGCCTCCACATACTGGGGTTGAATTGGAAACTACTTTGTTTGATTGCTTGAAGCAATGGGGTATTGAGAAGAAGATATTTTCTATTACACTGGATAATGCTGCTGCGAATGATGACATGCAACTTATATTAATAAATCATCTTCGTGTGCAAAACAATTTGTTGTGTGATGGTGAGTTTTTTCATATACGTTGCTTTGCACATATACTTAATTTAATTGTTCAAGAAGGTTTGAAAGTGGCTACTGAAGCATTGTATAAAATTAGAGAAAGTGTTAAGTATGTGAGAGCATCGAATGAGAGGATGATTAAATTTCAAGATTGCGTGGAACAAACTGGCATAGACACAAGCATTGGTTTGAGAATGGATGTGCCACTTAGTATTATGGCACGAGATGTGTTAAGTATCTCTATTACTACGGTGGCATCGAATCTGCTTTTAGTATTGGTTGACGTGTTCTTACCAAATATAGAAGTTCTACTCTTCCTAAAAATCTTCGATGTTGATTTGCACTAGGAATTGGCTGCATGGTTTTACTCTCAATCACGATGGTAATGTTGTGTTAATTTTCATAATGTTTTATATGTACATGTAATATTGATTGGTTATGTTGGAATTGATTGCCTAATTGAGTGATTGTATTTTAATTGATTGTGAGTTTTAAATGAAGATGATTGTAAAATTACTCATCATGAAGCACTAACAGCAAAATCCCAAGGGGCATCAAGAATTTCAAATTGAAGACTAGAGAGGTACGAAAAGTTGGTATTATGAAAATTTGAGTAACTATATTCTATAAAATAAAAAACCATTGCAATGATTCATTCACCAAGTTCTTTGAACTAGAATTTAGCAATCACCAAGTTCTGTTTTTGGGTTGCGAGAATTTGGTGCAAGCAATAGGCGGGGCCTCGCCACAACAAGAAACTCTTTGTTCATGCCCCAGTCGGTGTGTGCATATCAGGCGAGAAAAAGTTCCTACGGTTTGGGGTCAAATTCGAAGTGCTTTCAAATCCACATGGACCTGGTTGCTTCTACCTCTGGCCAAAAGGAATGCAAAACTTATCCCCCATTCCTGTTAAAAATATTGTCCCCTGGCTTGTTTATTTATGTATGTGAACAATCAAAATGGTTAACCTGAATGTCGTCGTTGACCATTTTGCAAGGTTAGAGTGTAATCATATTTTTTTAATCATATTCCAAGAATAATTATGCTTTTTAGGATATCAGAGGTTATTTAATTTTGGAATGGAATGTTGTCTTTTCAAGTTCATGCGTCCTGTCCCCCAACAACATGTTATGATGTTTATGACTTTTGTCATTGCCGTGTGTGATGGCGTAATCAAGAGGCCTTCAAAGGTATACAATTAGAAATATTTTGCTCAGGGGTATCATATTGTTGGATTGGAATAGGAGTACTGGAGTAGTTATAATCCTTTTCTAAAATGATTTTTGGTCCGTGGGCTGGCCCTAACCCTTAGGGTTATATAATTTTTTGGCCCGTGCGGGCTATTTAACATGCGAACTTTTTGGCCCTGTGGGCTTTTCAGCCCTAACCTGTGTGGATTAGGGCCTAACGAGCCGGGGTAGCCCATTTTGACAGCTCTAGACAAAAGTATATCATCAGAAGCATATTATATACCAAAGCACACATCATGTGTGTATGTGTGTGTTGAAGAAGCTTAAAGAATAATGATTGAGAAATCCTTATTCAAATTGGAACCAAAATATATATGCACACAAATGGAAAAATATATACACAAGCTTTCCAACTCTCTCAAAAGGTTTTAAATCCAGGTTTTTTAAATGAAAGAGGTGTAGTAACATTTAAGCCACTGTATAAAATTTCGATGAGCTTCGTTATATTTTGTCTCCTGCGCCGTCATAATATGATTTCATAAAGAGTTCAAATAAGTAGTCTCATAGCTTTTCTAAAATATATTCACTGATCATCGTTTTTGAATGAGTAAATTGTTGGGTTGACTGGCTCGATTGCTCATGATATTTTTAATATCAGAATTTTTAACAACCCACCCCTACACATTGGGACCTCTTTGCATTCAGATTTTTTCTATCTCGTTCAAAAGCTAGAAATCAGCCATTGAATTATGCTGAAGGAAGAAATTTCTTTAATTTTTAGTAAGACAGGGTCTGGGGGTCCCAAACTTATAAACTGTGTGCTTTTCGGGAATTGAAGGTTATAGGTCATATCTTCATATTAAAAATTTCGTAAATACCGAACTGATATTCGATATTCCCACCCAATATGCTTTTAACAAGTGAACTGATTCTTCTTAACATGACCATACCCTGGTCACATCATAGTCTTGTATATGAGTAAGGGAGTTCCATCCAACTATCGTATATCCCCTAACTAATTTTTTTTTTTTTGGTAAAAACCCCTAACTAAATTTATACAGTGGCGAGAACCTAAAACCAAGACCAGGTGTTTTATTTTGTTTCCTGCCTTGGTTACATTGTTTTTTATGGGATATATTTACTTTATTTTCTATACATCAATATGTACAATGTTTATGGGATAAGTTGCTACTTGTTGTGCTAATTAATTTAGGATAATTTTGTTTATTTGTCAGTGTACAAGGCATATATAGAATTAACTATGTCCCCTGTTATTCAATCATAGATCACAATAATTTCTAATTTGCATTTTATTGAAATAGGAATGGAAAAAAGTTGGTTAAACATTAAAGATAGAGACAACCTAGCATACATTAGAGGAGTAGACAATTTTTTAGAGTGGCCATTTACTCAACATGGTGTGACAAACAAAATACGTTGTCCTTGTAAGAAATATAGGAATGTTTCATTCAAGGTGAAGACAGATGTTAAGGCAGACTTATTGACTAAGGGTTTTTGGGAAAAGTTACAAGGTGTGGGACTTGCATGGAGAAATGACTAGAAAATTGCATGAGGAGTTTGATAAAAGAAAATTCAAGAGAAGTGTGCAAAGATGGAAGCAAATCTTGCAGAAGAACGTGCAAAGATAGAAGCAAAGCGTGTACAATTTGAGCACAAGATGAAACAAATGGAGAAGAGAATACATGCTCAATTAGCTGTCTTGATGCAACAGAGGAAGTTTGCAGCTCCTACTTCATCTACTATCTTCATCTACTATCAGGCTTGTTGTCCAACCAGCAAATCCTTCTTCATAGTTTTCATGTTTGATCTTTCCAATAGCCAATGGACAATATTTAGACCTTGTTTAGAAAATTTAAATTCTTGATGTTAATTTTGAAGAATGTTAGTATCCTTGCTAATTAGTATGTTGTTAGTTTAAAATTACTTTTAATCTTTATCAATACAGTATAGGTTATAATTTCATCAATTTACATTAAACAATAAAAAAATTGTAACTTTCAGCGGCCATAATTGTCGCTGATGATTCATCTTTCTGCGGTGACACAATTGATGCCGTTGATACATGTTTCAGCGGTGACAATTGTCGCCGCCTATACCCACTTTCAGCGGCAACATTCAATTTGGCGCCTTCCGATGTACTTTCAACGGTGACAAAATGTTGCCGCTGATTGATTACTTTCAGCAACAACAGAGAAATGTCGCCGCCAAAAATATTAGCGACAGTTGTATTTGCAACGACTAATTATCGCCGCTGAAAGTCATTTTTTTAGTGTAAATCTCACCGCTCTCAATAATGCTCCATTTAATCAAATACTACCATGCGAATTCCGCATGATACAGACAACATGGGCCCCATAAATGGCGGTTGATTGAATCATTTTTGCCGGAACCCACTCGCCACCTGAGAAAAGGCTCAATCAAATACTTAGCTTTCATGATTTCTCACCATAACCATGGCAATCCTAGTCCAACTTTGAAAATGTCCTTCCTTTTTCAAAAATATTTTTCCTCCCATTACCTGCTTCATGAAGAAACCACTGACCAAATTAACCGATCTCCACAAACTTTTAGCCAATAATGATCATTCTTTAGGTAAACCCATCCCTCCCTTATGAATGGGTTTACACATTTTATTCCATCTCTTCAAATAATCCACTTCCTCTTTACAAAATGCCCCTAATAAAATTACTCTCTTCCTCCAGTCCTTAATATACACTACTACAAAAACGTTTTTAACATCCTAAATTTGACCCAATTAACGTCTTTTTTTTTCTAGGGACGTCTATCTGGGGGACGTCGTACTTACAGCGTCCCCATAAAAAAAATAAGGAAGTTAAAAGTTGGAGTTACAATGTCTTAAATTTAAATTTAGGACGCCGTAACTCCCACTTATGGCGTCCTAAATTTAAATTTAGGACTCCGTAAGTCGCACTTACGACTTCCTAAATTTAAATTTAGGATGCCATAAATAGGACTTACGGAATCCTAAATTTAAATTTAAGACGCCGTAAGTGCCTAATTTTTTTTTTTTTTAAAACAATTGTTTTCTCGCATCTCTCATATGGCTAATCACGATGACAAACAGTGAAAAAAAATAAACATTTTGCTATTAGAAAGCTATCATACATCAATTTTGCTAGGAGAATGGCTGAAGATTAACAAGATGCCAGTATATGGAACTTTACAACCATTAGGAGCTCTAATATTTGAAAAAATTTCCACAATAAATGCCTACACATAGATCACAATTCAGAAGCAAAAGTTGTCCCCAAAAAGTGGCCGCGGAATTACACTATGCGCATACCAAGCCTAAACAAACCTAAACAAAACATTGTATCTCAAGTCAACTTTGATGAAAAAGCAAAAAGATCCACAGATTGAAGCTTATATAATGTGATTGAAAGAACATTATAAATTTGACACTATAATAACATAAGTCTCTCTTGAGATGCAAAAAAGGTAGATAAGAGTGATTGCAAGTATAAAAGACAAAAGCTATAATCTTCTTTGTAAACAAATTCATACTATAGTATGACAAAATTCAAGAACTTTAAAACTTATTTCTACAAATAATTCACATGGATAGTACAGATAAAGGCTATAATCTTCTTTGTAAACAAATTCATACTATAGTATGACGAAATTCAAGAACTTTAAAACTTGTTTGTACAAATAATTCACATGGATAATACAGCCTTCTACCATTATGACAATAAGAAGTATTGCATCGACGGCCAAAATTTAGGTGCAACCTAAGTATAGACCAAGCATGGAAGTAAACACTTCCAAGTACCACACAATAATTAATCAATAGATACTGGAATTCACCAAAACAATGTATTAAAAATTGAAGATGCATGGAAAGAAAATATTTACCGTCTTCATATTTTACTGCTTCCTGGGTCTCAATCATAATGAGTACTTCCTTAAGAAAATTCAGAATAAATTCTGGCTCCTTCTCCCAAGATCTGAGCATGACACCCTTCCAATCAACCAAAATAATCTTTATGGCTGGACCAAGTGAAGCATGCTTTGTATGCTCAACTAATTCTGAAGACCTCAACGTTTTCAACAAATACTCCAACAACACATCTACAATCTCTGAGGAGTGGGAAGAATATAACTGATCAAGAGATTTGAATATCTTAGAAAGCTGTTTCTTAGGACCTGAAAATAACCGCATAACACTACTTAATTCACTTTAGATTCAAAATAATTGAGATGAAATACCATAACTAATAACTATAGCCATAAGGCCTCATTTATTTTGGGTCATAGAATAGGATTAGGATACATTATACATGTAATAATCTTTATCAAGTCACATTTTTCACAAGCCATGAACAGTGAGACACATCCTCAAACTCCTAGCATTGCACAAAACAACATGTCTATTTAGATATGATAACAATTCAACCAATACTTTCTTATCTCTCCGGGTGACTTCAAAGGTTGCTAAATTAAACGAGAATCAATATTAGAGATCTTTAGATATAAAATTAAAGTAATGAAGATGGTGGAGCCATTATCTAACATTAGCAAAGTAGCTTCACATTGTAAACTTAGATCTCTTGATTCCAATATTTTGGATGACAACTAAAGTTATCTTATTGATAATAAAATGCTCGAGTTTGTCTTCATTTAAAACTTCTCGAGCTTGAAAGAGAGTAAGCTCGAGAGCATTTGTCGGGGAACATTTTGACATTTTCGAAAACACTTCATTCATATTCAGAGTTAAAACATCATTACAACCACAAATAATTCACCATGCTTGAGACTTTGAAGGAAAACTTGAAAACTTTCTCGCTCGGTGCAAGCTCGAGTTTGGGATTCGAGTTTACAACTTTTGGAAGATCCAAGTTTAAAGGTCGCGGAGAGAATATTGTAACGCGAGTTTACATATTTGTAAACTTAGTGAGAAAAGTCTCTGGAAGAGGCAAGCTTGAGCTTAAAACTAATAAGCTTGAGTTTGCAAATAAGTGGACAGTTTGTTTTCTTTCTTTAGAGGGCAAGCTCGAGTTGGAGACCCAAGCTCGAGTTTGGAGCCGACAAATAATGGGATCATGCTCTTACCAACAAACCACAAATAATTATATGAGAATTTGAATGTTGGACACATGTCCAAATATGTTAGAATTATCTCATTTAAATGTGGGTTTATTAAACACTTCCTGCAGATCTCTAACCCATCACAAATGTCAAAAAGGTCTAGAAAATTTTTAAGTTTAATTGATAGAGAAACAGAAGCACATGAATTTACGTGGGCCATACTCATCTCTACTTGTTAAATTTTTAATTTAACATTTTACCCTCATTGTATGTCAACATGTCTCGATGTAAAGATGGTGTAAGGTGGAAGAATTCATGCAGGCCTATGAATCACGAGAAAAACAAGTTGACAAGCATCATGATCTTGATTGAACAAATAAACAATCCTAACTTTCTCAATCGTTTAGATACTTGGTCGAAAAACAGAATTTTAAAGACTAATGCGAGTATCATAAGGATATCATACATCCACTTGTACCTTATTGCATGCCAACTTGATTTCATCCATGCATTCATAGTTATATATTATTTCATTGATTTAGAACAATGAAATAATAGTTGTGTTCACGTGTTAGGATACCACCACGTCCTCTGTTAGTTTATTCAAGAAAGAGGAAAAATGTTTAGGATAAGTTAGAGTAGTTATTCCTAGTAGTTATCTTCATCTTATCTAGTGGGTAGTTTTATTCAGCAGTTATAGTAGGTTGTGTTTATTAAATAGTTTAAATACTTGTACCGCGTTTGGGAAAGGTTATGGAATGAAAACAGATTGTATTATTCAAGTGGCTAGAGATTTCAGATACTGGCTCTAGAGTTTCCCTTTTGTCTCATCTCTTTTTCTTCTATTTTTTTGCACAAACCTAACAATTTGGTATCAGAGCAAACATTCTTAGGACCTGTAGGAGACCATGGTGAACACTCGGAATTCCTCATATGAGGAAAATTCCCCACAACATCTACCACAAAATCCAGAAATACCACCCACTTCCAATCCTCATAATGACCCAGCAGTGATTATGCTGCAAACCCATCCTCAAACACCACCAGAAACTGAAAAATCACAATCGATGGCCATTATGGCACAATTAAGTCAAATGAATGCAGAGATCAACAATTTAAGAAAGCAAAAGGCACCCATATTTTCTCAAGGAGAGTCAAGTCAAATTAATAGGGAAAATTACCATGAGAATGATGATGGTGAAGATCCTTGGTGGCATTGAAATTCCTCAAGACGACCCCATTCAAAGATTGAGTTCCCGAAGTATGAGGGAGGAGATCCAAGAGGTTGAATTTTAAGGGCTGAAAAGTACTTCCGCTATTACCAGACGCCTGAGGATTTAAAAGTTGATGTTGCTGCAATCAATCTTGAAGGAGACACATTAGATACGTTTTCTTGGGTTTCATCAGGAAGAACCATACATTACTGTGATAAACTTGTGCAGATATTTCAAGAGCAATTTGGCCCGACTGAATTCCAAAACCCAGATGCTTATTTATGTTGCATAAAACAATTATACTCAGTTATTGAGTATACACAGGAATTTGTAAGAAGATAAGCCCAAATAGAAGGGTGGTCGGAGAATTGTCTCTTAGGAGTTTTTATTAATGGCCTCAAAGAAGAATTGCAAGCAGATGTGAAGATACATAAGCCAAGGACCGTTTATAAGGCTGTGAGCCTCGCGCTGGAGTTTGAATCAAAAATTCAATCACAAAATATCCAGCGACCAAATCAGCGATTCCACAATCCACATGGCAGCAAACTTGCAAACCGAGAATTTCGTTCTCATCCTCGCAACAAATTCAGCAATTATAATTATGGGATTTCAGGAAATCAGGCGTCGGTTACTTCTATCGTTGCGCAAAATCAGGGACCCAATCTAAATTCAAATTTTTCTCCTATCGGTGCGACATCATCAATATATTCCCAAAATATTTTGGGAATCAGCAATATTCGAATTACCCGAAAAAATTTCAGTCAACCCACTCTCGTAATTTACCAACAAATTCACAAGGTCCCAAATTATCGGAAACAGAAAAACAATACAGACGTGAAAAGGGCCTCTGTTTTCACTGTGGAGAGAGGTTTACACATGGGCATCGATGTGCCACATTAGCATTGTGAATTATGGAAATTACCGATGATAAGGAAGAATCGACGGACAATCAGGAAGAGGAGTTATCATCTGATGAAAATTTTGCCGAGATTTCCTTGCACGCAATTCTCAAAAATTCTTCAACAACAACTTTGAAGGTGAGAGGTACTTTGAACAACAAATCCATCCTAATTCTGATTGACTGTGGCTCAACGCACAATTTCATCTCCAATCAAATTATAAATGATCTCCAATTACATCTTCATCCCCTTCCCTCCTTTGGTGTTCAAGTTGGTGATAACCGAATGGTCCCTTGTAAATTTATCTGTAAACAATTGGAGATCAAGATACAAGATGTCACCATTCAAGAAAACTTTTTTCCTTTTAACTTGGGATCGGTTGACATGGTACTGGGTATCAAATGGTTGGCGTCTCTGAATACAATGGAGGCAAATTGGAATAAATTATTTATGATATTCTGGTATAAGGGGAAACGCTATAAATTCCAATGAGTTACACAGGCAGTAACTTCAGCTTCTCTTCACAGTTATGTATGTGATCAAATGATTCAACAATTTGATTCAATGGAGGACTTGCTGCAAATATATTCATCTGTGTTTCATGAACCTCAATCATTACCACGATTCAGACAACATATCCATGCCATACCTCTTCTACCAACTGCCATACCACCCAACATTCGGTCTTACAGATACCCCTTTGCACAAAAAAGATGAAATCGAGCGGCAAGAGGCTGATTTGTTACAAAAAGGCTTCATACAGTCTAGTGTTAGCCCTTTTGCTAGTCCAGTACTCTTGGTAGCAAAGAAGGATTCTACTTGGAGATTCTGTGTGGATTACAGAGAACTCAACAAACTCACAATTCCAAATAAGTATCCAATTCCCACCATTGATGAGTTGATTGATGAATTACATGGCGCCAAATTTTTCTCAAAAATTGACTTACGTTCTAGATATCATCAGATCAGAGTTCTTCCTTCTGATGTACATAAAACTGCATTCCGTACCCATTCTGATCACTATGAATTTGTAGTCATACCATTTGGCCTTACCAATGCCCCTGCTACATTTCAAGCTGCAATGAACGACCTCTTTCGTCCCTTCTTAAGGAAATTCATCTTGGTATTTTTTGATGACATCCTGGTGTATAGTGCAAGTTTTGAAGATCATATGAGGCATTTGGATATCATTTTCCAGAAATTGCAGCAGCATGAATTTTATGCTAATCCCAAAAAATGTGATTTTCCTCAGCTTGATATATCTTATTTGGGCCATATTATCTTTGCTAAGGGCGTCTCTATTGACTCTGAAAAGATTTCAACAATCAAAAATTGGCCCTTGCCAAAGGATATTTATGATCTTCATGGATTTTTAGGCCTCACAGGGTATTATCGAAGGTTTGTCCATCATTATGGGCATATTGCAAAACCTCTAATAGACATGACCAAGAAGGATGCTTTTCATTGGGATAGTTCTTCTCGTTCGCATTTGACCACCTAAAGACCGCAATGACACGGGTTCTGTTTTACACTTGCCTCGATTTCACTAAATCTTTTATTGTCGAGTGTGATGCTTCTTCTACTGGGATTGGAGCAATTTTACAACAAGAGGGCCATCCAATTGCTTATTACAGTAAGGGTTTGTCAATTTCTTCTCAACAGAAATCAGTCTATGAGAGAGAATTATTAGCCTTGGTGATGGCTTTAAATAAATGGCAGCATTATCTACTTGGGCGTAAATTTTTGGTGCACACAAATCATTTCAGTCTGAAATATCTCATGCAACAGCGTTTCATTCATCCATCACAACAACGTCTTCTTCTCAAGCTTCTCCCATTTGATTTTCAGATAATCTATAGACTTGGAGCAACAAATCAAAGTCGATGCTCTCTCTCGATATCCTCATTTTGGTGAATTTTTCAGTCCGGTTGTACCACACGCTTCGATTTTGAGATTCTACCGGAATTGTTACAAAGCAGGACCCATTTACCAATCAAATAGTGGAAGCTCTCCAGACTGATCCAAAATCAATTCCTAATTATTCATTGGTTTCTGGACGTTTATATTACCACAGTAGACTAGTGATTCCTGCTAAACCACCCCTCACTCAAATGTTAATTTCAGAGACTCATACCTCGCTGGTTGGTGATCATAGGGGGTCCTTAAAACTCTCAAAAGGCTACAAACTCACTACTTTTGGAATCATATGAAGGAAGAGGTCATAGAATTCATCCAACGGTGCATTATTTGTCAGCGAAGCAAATCTGTACCTCAAGCTTCTGCTGGTTTGTTGCAGCCTTTGCCTATCCCCCATCACATTTGGGAAGATCTTTCCCTGGATTTTATAACGGGCTTGCCAAAATTGAATGGTATCGATGTCATCTTAGTGGTTGTAGACCGTTTCAGCAAGTATGCTCATTTTTTGGGTCTATCTCACCCTTTCACAGCAAAATCAGTCGCTACACTTTTTTGTAAAGAGGTTATTCGCTTACATGGGACTCTTAAATCTATCATTTCAGACTGGGACCCTATTTTTCTGAGCTCTTTTTGGCAAGAACTATTTAAACTTTCTGGCACCAAGTTGAAAATGAGTACTTCATATCATCCTCAAACCAATGGCCGATAGAGATTGTTAATCGATGCTTGGAGACTTATCTTCTTGGGTGCTTCGCCAAGACCATCAAAAAGGTTGGTTCCATTTTCTACATTGGGCAAAGTTCTCCTACAATCTTTGGACATCATACCTCCACAGGATATACACCTTTCAGAATTGTTTATGGCAAGGAACCTCCTATTCTGGTGCCCTATGTACACAATACTTCAACTATTGCCGAGTTGGATGACTACTTTACTAAACGTGGTGTTGTACTGAATTTAATCAAGTCTAATTTATTGGCAGCACAATCGCATATGAAGCACCATGCAGATGCACACCGGCGTCATGTGGAATTTCAACCCGGTGATCTCGTTTTTCTCAAAATACAACCTTATCGTCAAAAAAGCATATCTAGTCAGTGCTTTCAAAAACTATCAGCTCAATACTTTGGGCCTTATTCTGTGATTCGTTGTATTGGGTTGTAGCATATGAACTTCTCCTTCCTCCTGACTCAAGAGTTCATCCAGTTTTTCATGTCTCATTGCTGAAACCAGCTCATGGATGTACTTCTGAAGCTGTTGTATCTTCCCTTCCGGTGACTGACTCAAGGGAATTAACTCTTCAACCAGCCAAGGTGTTGGACTCACGTGTCATATGTTGGAAATTATGCCCTAGGGGCAAGTCATTGTACAATGAACGTTTAGGATATTTATAGTATTCTCCTTTTTGTTATCATTTTCGTTTGCATGTTTGTATTGATAAGCGCATCCCTGGATATATCTTATAGATTATCCTAAATGTCCTGGTCGGTCATCTACGGCGAGGCGAAGATGAGTTAAGACGAGTATGACTTTGATGAGATATGGAGATACAATCGAGTCATGGGCACTTGTAAGAGTACAAGGTCTTTGGGCCAGACCCACTATGAGAAAGCTGCATGGATCTAGTCATTAGCTTGTCTCATATATAACGCGTCACAACGCCACTATGACTGAGATCATCATGGATTCCTACATGATGAATCATTAATCTTTGACCTAGTCAAAAGTCACCTTTGACCTAGGGTGATGATAAAGGCTGGGATCGGGATCAGTGGTTTTCATGCGGAGGAATGTGAATGGTCAAGATGGAATTTGTCCCTCACATTTGTAGAGAGATAATCTTTGGGCCCTCGATGAGTGAGTCTAAGAAATGTATGGCATGCTATGTTGGAAAGGAGTTTCCATTTCACTTATTAGACTACTCGAGAATCGAAAGTAATGGACAAGAATAGGAAGTTGACATTGTCCATGCTTCATCCTTGACCCAGATTATCGCGTGACAAAAGGGACGTGACATGGTTGTATGATAAGGTTGTATCGTGATATCGATCCCCGTGAGTTGGGTAGTCGCAATGTCTTGCTAGAGGCCGCTTGCGACTTGTGGCCATTTGTCGATCTGATTTTGGGCCCACCCAATCTCATATGGGCCTGCGGGTCGCACACAAGAATAACCCAACACGAGCATTTGTGTCAGGGTTCATTGAATCTCGGATTAATCTGGAATTAATGAATACTAAATTTAATCTAGGACAAATATATATTTATATATATTTATTAAAATTCGAAATTAATATATATATATATATATATATATATATTAATATTATTAATGGAGATTATAATATTATTATATATATAATGTTTGTTTTGTATTTAATTTATTTGATAAATTAAATATCTAAAACAAATAGAGATAATGTATCTCGTTTAATATTCGAATAAGAATATCAGATATCTGTTTAGATTAAATTGAGATATGGTATCTCATAATTAATTAAATAGATGGATATTATTTCTCGGATTTGATTTATAGAGATAAATTAAATCAGAAGGCTTTTAGTTTGCATTAAATAAATACATTAGATTAGATCTATCGAGATAGATTTAATTAATATTTTTTAATTCAAGAATTCGAAATTCAGATTTCAAAAATCAGTTTTGAAATTCGAAATTCAAACTTAATGCGTATTGATTGTACATTAATGCAGATTAATTGTACATTAATACGTATTAATACGGATTAATTGTACATTAATACGTATTAATACGCATTAATACGTATTGATGCACGTAGAAAAACGGACGAAGCTTAAGAGGCGATGATGGTTGGGTGTGCATAAGCCAAAGGAAAAAAACGAGAGATAAACTCATATGGTGGTGAAGAACCTAGAGAGACACGAGAAGAAGCGCTAGCACACCGCCGTAGCCGTGTTCGGGAAATTGTTCGTGTGGATACCAAAGTAGAGGAAGCCGATTCAACGAGTCGTCTTCTATTGATCGAGGAGGTAGCCCACCGGTTCAAAGGAAACGAGACGCGAACGGTTTCACCAAAGGTAATTTCGGATTCCTTAGTCTTGATTTAAACGCACCTGAGTGATCCTCGGGACGGGATTCTTAAAATTTTTAAACCCGCTGCGTTGTAAGAATTCCTACATCATAGAGGTGGTGGAGTACAAAACATTGAACTTCTCATTCAATGGCAAGACCGACCATCGGAAGACTCAAGTTGGGAATCCTATGATTACATTGCTACTCAATTCCTTGAATTCAGCCTTGAGGACAAGGCTAATTTTCAAGGGGAGGATATTGTTAGGATATCACCACGTCCTTTGTTAGTTTATTCAAGAAAGAGGAAAAATGTTTAGGATAAGTTAGAGTAGTTATTCCTAGTAGTTATCTTCATCTTATCTAGTGGGTAGTTTTATTCAGCAGTAGTGGGTAGTTTTATTCAACAGTTATAGTAGGTTGTGTTTATTAAATAGTTTAAATACTTGTACTGCGTTTGGGAAAGGTTATGGAATGAAAACTGATTGTATTATTCAAGTGGCTAGAGATTTCAAATACTGGCTCTAGAGTTTCCCTTTTGTCTCATCTCTTTTTCTTCTATTTTTCTGTACAAACCTAACATCACATGTGAGCGCCAAATGTGTGATTATCACTTACAATTCAGAGAATGTTAAAGTTAGCATTTGAACTTTCACACTATAAACTTGTAATTGAACATATTTGAGGTAATATTAATCAGCAAATACAAAGCAACTCAGGAACAGGCGCAATCCTCTTACACACAGCAAGTTACCCACTCAGCATGCCCTATCAACAAGAAATTTGATTATCATTGTTAACTAACATCTTAATTATACAAACAGCAAGATGCTTAAACAACCATAGCTAGCATAAACACAAAACAACGCGGATGAAACTTTCAAAGGTAGCCGCTTCAAAAAATGAGCCAAGCATTGAAAGTTTAAGTTTACTGTCATGAAAATAAATAACAGCATGTGTAAAAGATTTGTATACACCAACCCAATAATGTACTATATCATACACAAATTGATTTAGGCTTCATCATAAAGCAATTATATAATGTGATTAAACTTTCCTTCGTAGATCTATTCTATTAAAGAGCTAGAAAACCTTGAATCTCAGTTGTAAGAGCACTAAAACAAATTAGAAGAATGATTTTGCTTACTGAAATGGATTTTGCTTACTATTTATGGATTTTCAGAGTTTAAGAAACAAAGAATGACAGAAAACAGAGAAGTATGATGTGGAAGAAATCAAATTTCAAGTGGTCTTCTGATGAGCACAAATTATGCCATGTTTTCCCTATATTTCATGACTGAATTGTATGGTAAATAAAAGCTTAACTGCAAACAATCCAAGCAAAAAGGCATATATTCATGATATAGGGAACTAGAGGATAGAAACCATTTACATCCTCAAAATGTGCTAAGAAAGGAGCAAGTTACATTGTTTTTAAGAAAGAACGTATAGCAAATGCTGATACTATGCTATAGCATTCGGACAGCAACTCGAAGTGCAATAAAAGGCATCACGAAAGCTATAGCAAAGTAAAGGACGCAATGTTATGCGGCATATTTTCTAACCTTTCTATCTAGATAATTTCAAGGATAATAATGAAGGTCGAGAACGACAGGTAGATTGCTGACGTAATAAAATAGAAGATGCGGAGGATCAAAACAGAAAGATTTGAAGAATCCCGCAGGATCAGCAAAATCAATCTACTATAGTCAGAAGATGCGATGGATCTCGACAGATTTGGAAAGCCCAGATCGCTGGAACTTGCGCCACAAGAAAGTCTGATTATTGATTAGCACAAATTATGCCATGTTTTCCCTACATTTCATAACTGAATTGTATGGTAAATGAAAGCTTAACTGCAAACAATCCAAGCAAAAAGGCATATATTCATGATATGGGGAACTGAAGGATAAAAACCATTTATATCCTAAACATGTGCTAAGAAAGGAGCAAGTTACATTGTTTTTAAGGAAGAACGTATAGCAAAGCTGATACTATGCTATAGCATTCTGACAGCAACTCGAAGTGCAATAAAAGGCATCACGAAAGCTATAGCAAGGTAAAGGACGCAATGCTATGCGGCATATTTTCTGACCTTTTTATCTAGATGATTTCAGGGATAATAATGAAGGTCGAGAACGACAGGTAGATTGTTGACGTAATAAAATAGAAGATGCGGAGGATCAAAACTGAAAGATTTGAAGAATCCCACGGGATCGCGAGAATCAATCTACTATAGTCGAGGAAGATGAGATGGATCTCGACAGATTTGGAAAGCCCAACTCGCTGGAACTTGCGCCACAAGAAAGTCTGATTATAAAAGGAAACAGCAAGTCAACCCTAGTGGGGAGTCGTACTGAGCCAAAACGAGATTTCACATTCGGCAGACTCGAAAGAAGAGTGAGATATTTCACAAGCACAAGAATTCCAAGATAACCCAGCATCCTTCCTTGCAGTAAGACGGAGAGAAGCAGACGTGGAGTGGTGACATGACAAGGCTTCTTCCACGCCGTCGGAACTTCGTCAAGCTTTCTATTTTTTCCTTTTATTTTAGTATTTAGATCATGGGTCATTCTGTTACTATCTTTTTTTTTGTTTCCCTCGTCAGTCATGAACTGATTTTCCTATGGCTGAATGAGGATGAATTGTTAAGTGTTAAATGAACCCAGTTGCAAGTTCTTAATTTAATAGATTCGGTTTGCTTATTAGTGAATTAATTACTAGTCGATTAGCGGAAGCTAAGGGCTAGATTTGTGGCCTCGACTTACTGGCAAGGAGTCGAGGTTAGACCTCTGAGAAACAGTATTTGCTAGGCAGTCGGTGCAAGGCTTGACCTATTATTGTAGGCTTCAGGAATGGGTCTACCTCTCATAACCATGACACCTTGTGTGTAATGCAGATCTAACTAGAAAATTGCCATAGGAATATGGAAGGAGTATAGCTAGTATCATATGTATCGGACACGGAAGCTTCGATAGATTATAGTGGTGGGTTAACCGAATAGCGTTGTAGTTAGTAGCTATGCTGTAGCATTGCGGAAGCTGTGCAGTATGGATGCTATGGCAATGGGTAGAGCAACTGGGGGATTGATGCACTTAAGGGTGATTCCAAGTTTAGCCTAACTTCTTACTGATATCTTCTTAAAACTACGATACTATGTTTATTTCTGTTATTAGCATAAATACAAAAACCTCTCATATTTACTTTTTGTTTGCACAACTATCATAGCAATCGAGCGTCACTTTTTGGTATCTCAGTCTCTGTGGGACGATACTCTACTTACACTTTATTACTTGTTCGACTGGTTCACTTGCCATCAAGGAAATCGACCAACATCTTCCTTAAGAGTTTCACCTAGCCTTCATTGTGTATCAATTAATTTGAGTTATTCCAAAGGCAATTATCATATCATTGCTTCAAAGATGAATAAATTGCAAGGCACTTAGAACTCTTAGATGAACACTGAACAATATTCATTACAAATCATTCAACTAAGCCATCATACTGAGCTCGAATGAATCAAAGATTACAACTAAATTTACTCTAAATCAAGAGCATTAAACACCTAAGTATGTCACAATCCATTAATCATGATTCAACAATCATAAAGAAGCGTGAAATCAAGGAGTATTAAACTTAGATTCACAAGACCAGACATAAACAAGATAAATCTGAATCTAGTCAGAGTGAATCGAATAACTCCTTTCAGGTTTAGCGGCTCTGGCTTTGGCTCACTTCTTAGGGAAGAGGAAGAATCTAGCTACTCATGAATACAAGTCCAGCTTCAAGGAGGTGGATCTGCAGTTCCGTCATAATCGAACCTCGAGAATGTTAATGGAAGATGTTAGATGGAAGGCCGAAGTAATAAGGCGGAGTGTACGAGCTGATCGATTTCGGTGTATGAAGAAATGATGAGATATGTTCTCCAGGAACCCCCTGAGTGAAGTCTGGAGTGTGTAGATCCAAGTAAAGGAATCTCTCTCAGCATGGGAGTGTAGATCTGAGGCAGAGACCGAGAATGAGACTCAAAGCGTGAAGAAGAGGGTCGAGATCTGAGAGGGTCGAGAGAGAAGAAGAGAGAAAGTGAAGGAACGAATATTTTAACCCCCCAAAAAAAATCACTTTGGCATCCTGAAAGCTATTTCAGGACGCCAAAAATCTATTTTTTTAAAAAAAAAAAATCACTTTTTGGTGTCCTAAAAGCTATTTCAGGACGCCAAAAAGTTCTAAAATTTCGCCAAAAAATTCGCCAAATATTAAATTTTAGGCGTCCTAAAAACTAAATATTAAATTTTAGGTGTTCTAAATTAATATTTAGGACGTCTAAAGTCTCAAAATCAAGTAAATAATTACGACAATGCCACCACCTTTACTTTTACTTCCTTTTTTTTAAATAGGGACGTATTTTAGGGTAGTAGTATCCATATTTTGTAGTAGTGTATAATATATTTAGGAAGTTGATCTTTGTCGTATATAAGATATATTCTTTTATATTTGTAAATGTTTTCCTAATTTACCTACTACTGATGCTACTTATCTTAACAATAATCAAACAGGAGAACAAATGATAAGATTAAAGAAAATAACTATGGTATTTTAAAAAATACATGTCATATTAACTAACTTAACTAACTTTTTAAATCTAATCAAATTAGATAAATATATCCTATATTAATAATTGGAGGGAGAACTATGAATGGAATCAAGGTTTGACGATGGACCACTTAATTAGATAATTTGATAAAAGAAATTTGGAAATCGAGTACAGAAGCAGCGGTTGACTAGATGAATGTTTACTTTCTTGCCTTTCACAAAAGTTGAGTACTCTATCTCCAATCTCCATATTTGACATTTTGAAGAAAAGCTATCCACCAAATAACTCCTTATACACTTCTCCCCTATTCAAACCTCCATCAATATGGATTCCTAAGTATTTTTATTTATCTGAATATTTAATAACTAAAAGTGATTATAAAGCATGTTTATCACCAGCTTAAGTATTCCTACTAATGACAAAAACTAACATGTATTTCTTAAAACACTCAAATTATCTTTCTTAATTCACTTCTTCTTCTTTTAGATTATTGTTGAGAGAATAGGTAAATCAGAAAAAAAAAATTACAAATTTAAAATTAAGATCAACCCCTTAAATATTTTATATATAGACCGCCGGGAGTATATAAATGAAAAATGCCCACGGCATAATCTGACATCTCTCTGTCTTATTTTCCATTTTCCCTTTCTTTTGGCGATCTCTATGCCGCTCTCTTTATTATTGATATCTTTTCACTGATTGATTATTTTTCTCTCTTTATTTCTTTACTACAGGTTTCTTTGGTTTTTTTTACCACTCTCACACGCCCTACCTTCCTTTATAAGGAGAGACTGATGGAAATATGAAAAAGAAAACAAAAAGGATATTTGAAAGGATATTAGAGATTTGAAGAATTAGAACATTTTTTATTTCTTGTACTTTTTTTCTTATTCAAGAATATGCCAGAATATTTGTATTTAACTCTCAGGATTTTTTTCATTTAATTCTTATGTTAGGTCAAAACTTATAAATAGACTTCAACACATTTTCATCTGTAGGCCTTTTGAGTGATATTAAATTGAATATTGAGTTTCCTTCTATAAGTTTTAATCTCATCCCTCTTTAATTCTCTTTCTATCTACTCTTCTTCCCTCTCCCCCACCATCCTACATCAATTAGTATTAGAACCAATTCTCACCATTTATTTGAGTTATAAGGGTAGGCATTAATGGTTTAAGTTACAAACGAGATCAAATACATGATCTCTCACTTATAAAAGAGCATCATATCATTAGGCTACAAGGTCATCGATCCAATTTTCATCATTTTCTCGTTACCAAAGTCATCTCAAACACCATGTCTCTCACAGGCCTCACCATAAAACAGTAAAACAAACCGACCTCCCTCAAGCCATGATCATCATACGGGGGCATGTTTAATTAGGAGTAAGATTTCTAACTTTTAGCTTCTCGAGTTACTTGGTAAGGCACTTAGTGTTGAGTGATGCTTCTATAATTAATTATTAGGATAATATAATGTTTGGTCCTTATAATTTACCTTCATTTTGATTTTGGTCCCACAAGTTTCCTTCTATCTAAAACGTTAGTCCCTACACTTTAATAAGGACCTTAACAATGTTAAATATGATGATGTGGCACTACCACCGTTAATTTTGCTGATGTGGCTTGATGACTGTGCAAGCTAACTGTAATTTTTGCAGCTTATGTGGCTAATAAGTGGTAAAAATTATTACAGTATTATTTTTTTTTAAGAAAAAAAAAACGGAATCAGAGGAGAACGCCATCGCACACTCTTCCACTACTCATCATGTTCTTCATCAAGACAGAGAGTCGTGAGGTTGATAGGAAATAACTACAAGCTACTGCAAATACTGTTCAGGTGGATCTATTTATATTTGTGGGATGATGTACGTTGTTGATGAGCCTCCAACTCCAAGAGATGATGAAGCCATGGCGATTGCTTCTACAATGCCTAATCTGAAGCATCTAGACATTGGCGGCCATTCAATTAGCACAGAGGGGCTTCGTAAGATACTACAAAGCTTGAACTTTTGTCTCTGTGGGATTGCTGGAACGTTAAATTTCAAAACTTGGATTTTGACGAGAACCAAGTTTCGAAACTTACTGTATGGGGGCCGCAACCTCACTCTTCCACTCATAATTCTTAGAGGATTGCCATTAGCTTTCCCAAGAAGAGCTCCAAGATGATCTTAGTTTTTCTTCCCCCAATGGCGTTCCCTCTCTCTGGATGAAGATGATGATGAATAGTGGAAGAGTGTGGCATGGCCTTCACCCCATATTCCCTTTTTAAAAAATAAAAATAAAAATAATAATTTTATCAGTTAGCCACGTAAGCTGCAAAAATTACAGTCAGCTTGCTTAGTTATCAAGCCACAACACAACAGAAAAAATTAACGGTGATATATCATATCATCATATTTAACACCGCTATCGTTAAGGTTCTTATTAAAATATAACGACTAACATTTTAGTTAGGAGGAAATTTGAGGAATCAAAGACCAAAATCAAAACGAGAACAAACTATAAGAACCAAATATTATATTAACCATAATTATTATTCAGACTTGGTCAAAGCTGCCGTAATCCCATTATCTCACCCCCAATATCCCTTACTTTTATAATTTGCTCCCATTTTCTGTGATTGTACGCCTATTATAGTCCAAAATATTCCCCACTTAATTAATCTGTCTAACTTTTGTCCAATATCTATTTGGGAAAATTACATTTAAATACCATTGGAATTTATAAAACCCTATAGATGTCTGTTAAATTTGTTAAAACACTTAAAGGAACCAAGGACCATATTGGGATTTTCAAATTCAAGTGAATTTACTCTTTTGCCTTTAGTTTTTAAATAATTTTTTTTTAAAAAAAAAAAAGAAATAAAAATGACCATTTGCCCGCAACTAGCTCTTTGGAAGACCAACCGGAAGATCACCGCCGATGCCTCGAGCTCCGGTCATGGGCGGCTGAGATCCGACGATGTTTTGTTTTTGGAGGGGTTGGGGTTGAATCTTTTTTTTTTTTTAAAAAAAAAAAAAAGAAAAAAAAAAGATTCAATGAAAGCGAGGAAGGTGGGGTTCGAACCCACCTCACCTTCATTGGGGCCAAGTGGCCCAACCACTAGGCCACTTGGTTCCTTTAATATATATATATACACACACACACACACGTTAACAAATATATATATTCTTTTTAACATTTTTGTCATCAACAAACACTCTTGTAAATCTCATTACTGAACTTGTAAATACCATTAACGAATTGGTAATTCACATTACAAGATTTGTTATAATTGATCCTTATTTGTTATTTCATGAGAGACACTTATGATAAACCTAACGAAAACACTAGTAATTACCATTACTAAACTTGTAAATACTATTAATGAATTGGTAATTTTCATTACAAGATTTGTTATAATTGACCCTTGTTTGTTGTTTCATGAAAGACACTCATGGAAAACCTGACGAAAACACTGGTAATTACCATTTTGAAACTTGTAAATACCATTACGAATTAGTAATGTTATAAATCATTTACTTTTTGTTAATAACACACCCTTCACTGACAATAACATTCCTGATTTACAAACACACATTGTTCAGTCTTAGTCTTGTGAATCCTATATATATGTGTGTATAAATATATATTATATAATATATATATTTAGATATTTATATTATATATATATAACACACACATAGTCTTGAATCCCTTTATATAAATATTATATAATAAATATATATTTATATATTATATATAATATCTATGAAATTAATTAGTCACTTATAATTTTTAAATTTTTAAATATATATATATATATGGGATTATATATATATGGGATTCACAATTTGAACAATGTGTGTCTATAAATCACGAATGTTATTGTCAATGAATGGTGTAGTATTAATAAAAAGTAAATGATTTATAATAAATCTTGTAATAGGAATTACCAATTTGTTAATGGTATTTACAAGTTTAGTAATAGTAATTACCATGTTTTCATCAGGTTTTTCACAAGTGTCTTTCATGAAACAACAAACAAAGGCCAATTATAACAAATCTTGTAATGAGAATTACCAATTTGTTAATGGTATTTACAAGTTTAGTAATAGTAATTATCAGTGTTTTCGTCAGGTTTTCACAAGTGTCTCTTATAAAACAACAAATAAGGGTCAATCATAACAAATATTGTAATGGGAATTACCAATTCGCTAATGGTATTTATAAGTTTAATAATGGTAATTACTAATGCTTTCGTCAAGTTTTTCACAAGTGTACGTCTCTCATGAAACAACAAATAAGGGTCAATTATAACAAATCTTGCAATGAGAATTACCAATTCGTTAATGGTATTTACAAGTTCAGTAATGGGATTTACAAGAGTGTTTGTTGATGGAAAAAATGTTAAGAAGAATATATATATATATTTGTCAATGCATATATATATTAAAAGAACCAAGTGGCCTAATGATTGAGCCACTCCCCATGAAGAGTAGGATGGGTTCGAACCCCACCTTCCTCACTTTCATTGAATCTTTTTCTTAAAAAAAAAAAGATTCAACACCACCCCCCCTCCAAAAAAAAAAAAAAAAAAAAAAAAAAAAAAAAAAAAACCATCGCTGGAGCCCTAGTGCTAGAGGTTGCAATCCGACGAGGGTCTTTTTTCTTTTTTCTTTTTTTAATGTATTTAAAAACTAAGGAGTAAATTTACCCGAATTTAAAAATCTCAATATAGTCATTGGTACCTTTAAGTCATTTAACAAATTTAACAGACATTTAAAGGTTTTAAAAATTCAAATGATATTTAAATGTATTTTTCCCGATCTATTTTTACTAACTAGTTTCTTGTTAGTATGCAAGACATTTTTCTTCGTATATACCAAAGAAACAAAATCTATGACACTCACATGGAGAGATGAATAAAAATAAAAGCAGATGTGTGGGACAGCTCGGAAGAGATTAATTAAGGAAATAGAAGAGATTAGTTATGGAAATAATTTACTGAAACAGGGTGGAGGAGACAAGGTTGCTTTGATCTGCTTCCCACTGCATATAGTAATAATTAATTAATACATGCAATATATTAATTTTTAAAACTTATATTTATATTATGGGTGAAGGATTTCTTCTGTCACTGGAGATAAGTTATCTCCAATGATCCCCAAACTACGTCATTTTGGATTAATGAAGGGTGTTTCCATAATTTTGTTTACTTTTTTATCATATAAATTTTACCAAAACACTCTTCATTAATTCACCTAAAATTACAAGCACACCCTTCATTAATTCAAAACGATGTAGTTTTAAGGGTCATTGGGGATAAACTTATCTCCAGTGACTGGAGAAATACTTTTCCCTTAGGGTCTGTTTGCGAAGTTTCATTTTGGAGGGAATGGAGGGTTTTAGTAGTCCTTCCCTTATTTGCAAGTTTTAAAAATAGGAGGAGGGATCGGAGGATTTTACAAATCCTCCAAAACCCTCATTCTTCTAAAAAATAAAGTTCCCCCAATATGGGGGTTTTAAGAGGAAAATAAATTAATTACTTTGTTACCCTCGTTCACCACCGCACCACCCCACCACCGCCGCCACCACCGCGTCGCCCACCGCCACCACCGCGCCACCACCGCCACTTCCGCCCGCCATTTGCCACCACATAAATAATTTTTTGAATATAAAAATTACATAAATAATTTTTTTAGAAAATTTAAATTTAAATTTATTTGTAAAGTATAATAATTATATTAATTATTAAAGAAAATGACAAAATGGTAAAAAAACAAATCATTAATCCTTTATCTTCCTCCCTTACTATTTTTTTAACTCCCAAACAAGGGGAGAAAATATCTCCCTATTTCCTTCCTTCCCTTCCCCTCCTTTCTCCTTGCATCCCCTTCCTTTCCTTTCCCTCCAAACTCCCAAACAGACCCTTATATTATATAACGAGAGATTTATACTTTTTCAAATATATGAAAACGTATTTGCAGATAGAAAATGAAGTAAATGATCTTTCCTAAAGTTTATTCATATTAAACATAATTTAATGTGCAAATGATGTGTGTGTGTGTGTGTCAAGCTTTTATAAATTAATGAAATATTTATATAACTTCATAAAATTTTATAAAATGGATATAATATATTTTAATTTATAGATTTGATCCATATTCTAATCAAATGGGTTGGTAGTTGTGTCTCCTGTCGCGCTACCTTATGCGATCATCACTTTATTATTTTTCTCTCCATAAATTAATTGACAATTTCGAATTATTTTATATAAAAATCTGAACTTGCAATTCTCTCATCAAAGTTCCAAATAAAAATGTATGTAATTCAAATGAAATAATTCAAATCTCGTCAATTTTGTTTATGGTGAGAACTGAGAAGTAAAGAACGAAAGAGTAATACAAAACTCCTTCCTTCTGGGTATCCCTTCATTTGAGACGCTGTGTCTCTCATAATTGAGTGGGCAAAAAAAACAAGGCCACATTGTATATCTCAATGTGAAATTTAATAATGTTAATAATTAAAATAACAAAAATTGGAAATTTCATCATAGAATACTATATGAAAAACAATAGTCGATAGCAGCTAATTAATTATAATGTTGTGTGTGTGTGTTTTTTTTTTGGGGGGGGGGACTATGAGAATAATAATTTTTATTTTTACATTTATAACAAAATAGGAAAAATACAAGAAAATATCACTTTAATTTAAATTTTCAAATCAGTGATTTCTTATTGAAATGAATTGTTAATTGCTACTCAATTGTAATTAATACCTATACTTTTTAATCAACAAGATTGATTTAGGATTTTAAAATTTAAGTGGTATTTTCTAATCTTTTTCCCAAACATAATAGTTTTTTTTTTTAAAAAAAAAACAGATATTTGTTTTGTATTTTGTTTATGTAATCAACATCCACAACCGTCTTAATTAACCGATTGTGAGTTTAATGGGAAAAGTATTTCTCCAGTCACTGGAGATAAGTTATCTCTAGTAACCCCTAAAACTACGTCGTTTTGAATTAATGAAATGTATGTTTGTAATTTTAGGTGAATTAATGAAGGGTGCAAAATTACAGAAACACCCTTCATTAATCCAAAACGACGTAGTTTTGGGGTCACTAGAGATAACTTATCTCGATATTTGGAGAAATCTTTTACCCGAGTTTAATAGCTATAAATGAGGAAACTATATGGACATAAAAATAAAATAAAAACTTCATTACCCAATTAAAACCTTAAAAACTTACGAATTAATATTATATTTTAATTAAACAAAAATTATTACGTTTTTTTTTTTTAGTTGAGAGAATTTGCAAAGATCCCAGTATTTGAGCTTTCCAGCTGAAGCCAGAAACAAAAGTCTCCGACACAAACACGACCATGATACCCTAAATAATTGCCTTCCCTTTTTTAAGCTATGGCTGCTCCGTCCTCCACGTACGTCCAACAATCCTCAAGTACAACTCAACCTTATTATTCAATTACGTTTCACCATTTTTGTGGACGACATGCCCACATTTTAAAACTCAAACCTCTTCACCTTTTCATATTTATATGCGTGTCTATATATATATATATATATATATATATATATATATATAAACACGAATCACTGAGAAAGAAACCAGAAACTAATTAACACCATGAGCTACACCGGTGCCGTCACCGGAGTGGAGTGCCACAAACAGGTCCGATCATGGAGGCTCTTACATTCTCTCATGCAACTACTAATCCCCACCTGCAACTCGACCTGCTTGTTGGAACAACAACAACATAATGATCATAATTGTAATCCCTCATGGTCTTCGCCTTCGTCGATAATCTCGGGCACTATATTCGGATACCGCCATGGGAGAGCCAACTTGTGTATTCAAGAGAAGCCAAGTTCATCAACTCCACTTGTTCTGCTTCACCTTCCACTTCCGACGACAGTGCTGGCCAAACAAATGAAAGGAGGAACATTGAGAATGGTGTTACAGAGTGTGAGTAATAGTAATAATAATAATATTATTACGACTCCAAGATCTTGCTGTAGTTGTTGTTGCAGTACGGTGTTATCAAATCCTCTATGGATTTTGTACTGTAACGGGAAGAAGCAAGGCTATGCAGTGAAACGCAGGCCTTCGAATGTGGATATGGAAGTGTTGAGGTCGATGCGTAAGGTTGTTGCTGGTGCTGGGATTATGAGAGGGAAGAAGAAGAAGATGATGAAGAAGAAGAAGAAGCTGAATGGAGAAGATGATGATCATGAGGTTCTGTATCTGAGAGCTAATTTTCGACGAGTTAGATCGGAATCTACCAAGTGTGAATCTTTCCATTTGATTGATCCTGAGGGTAGCATTATTGGTGAGGAGCTTAGTGTTTTCTTTTTCGGATGAACTTTTAATTCTCTTCAATGTTTCATATAATTTAAGTTTAATTTGATGAGTGGCACAATTTTTATGTTTTGACTCACTTTTTGAGCAATTCAAATTGTAAGCAAAACGAGTGGGCCAGAAAACAAATTATCTCATTAGACTAGATGAATAATTGTTCATACATTGAGTTGTTCTCCAGGTCCTTATTTACATCATTTGGGCTTTAAAGAATACTAAGACTTATATCTACCCTGTACAAAAATATACACACCGACTTGTCACTAAAATACACATAACATACAACATTTTACATATTATTTTTAACACTCTCCTTCAAATTAGGGGCAGGAAATACATTAATTGTGCCTAATTTGCTAAGCAACCTGCTATGAGCTTTTTGTCCAATGCTTCAGTAAATATATCTGCCTCTTGATTGTGCGAACTAACATGTTGTAATCCAATCAAACATGCCTGAAGCTTTTCTCTTATAAAGTGAAGGTCTATTTCGATGTATTTAGTTCGTTCATGAAACACAAGATTCAAGGCAATGTGCATTGCTGCCTTGTTGTCACAATAGACACTGACTGAACCTTTAGTTGGAATCACTAAGTCTTTTAGTACCCTAGTGGCCCAAACCACTTCTGCAACTCCTGAACCTAGAGCATGATCTTTTCATTCATTCGTCGATCACGAAATCTCTTACTTCTTACTCTTCCATTTGATAAGAGAGTCCCCAAGCTTAAGCAAGTAACATGTGACTAATCATCTTGTAGTTCGACAAGCTCCCCAATCTGCATCACTGAAACATGAAAAATTGAGATCATGATATGAACTCAGCAGAACTCCAACGCCATCACTTTAATTTGTTTCAGGTATCTGACAATACTTCGTGCAACTGCCAAATGGGCCAATTGATAGGTGTTTGCATAAATTGACTCACAACCTACACAGGAAATGAAATATCAGGATGAGTATATATTGGTGAGGTAAATCATCCTCCAAACCAACCTTTTCAAACATTCAAGATTCTCAACAAGTCCTCCTTTCGATCTTGACCCTCTTAATTAGCAAAAAGCTTCAAGTTGGGCTTTATCGGGACCGATAATGGTTTGCACCCTCTCATTCCCATAGCTGAGAGCAAATCCAAAACCTAATGCATCTTGAAAGAATAATCCCCTTATGATACCTAGCTACTTCTATTCCCTAGAAATACTTTATCTCACCCAAATATTTAATTTTGAATTGCTTGTGGAGAAATTCCTTCACTTCATCAATTTTGCTCTCCAAACTACCTGTGATTATCAAATCATCTGCATAGACAAGAATTAAAGCACAACTATCATCATATTCTTTAATAAATAAGGAATAATCATGTTTACTTTGTTGAAAACCACCACTTAACAAAGTCATAGTTAATTTACAATTCCATGTGCGTGAAGCTTGCTTATTAAGTCCATACAAGGATTTCTTAAGCTTGCATATCATACCCTCTTCTACCTTTTCAAATCCCTATGGTAAACACATGTATACTTCCTCATTTAAATCTCCCTGCAAGAAAGTGTTTTGTACATCCATTTGAAACAAACTCCATCCAAATACAGCAGTCATCCTAAAAACAATTCTAATAGTAATAATCTTAGTCATAGGGGAAAAGGTTACAAGGAAGTCTATGCCCTCTTGTTGTGTATAGCCCTTTTCTACTAGCCTAGCTTTATATTTGTCAACAGACCCATCAAAATTATAGCTAATCTTATAAACTCATTTACAATCAATTGCCCTATTTCCCTTGGGAAGAGGCATAATATCTGATGTGTTATTTGCCTCTAAAGCACCTATCTCTAATTTCATCACCTTGATCCACCTACTATCCTTAATTGCTTCATTTTAAGAAGTACGTTCAATACTAAAGTCTATTGAACATAAGAAATATAAATGGGATGATGTTACATTTTCAAAAGACATAAAATCTTCAATAGGATATTTACAATAATCTCTGAATCTTTTGTTTAATTAAGACACAAATTTACCTGCATTACCTTGTGAAATCAAATTGCATACATAGTCTTGAGGCCAAATAGGTGGTCTTCTTTCTCTTACCAGCCTTATTGAACTTGTTTCGAGTTCAGATCTAAAACTTGATTCATCATTATTGTCAATTTGATTTTCTAGTGGGTTGTCATGTGCTACACCCCCATTCGGACACTTAATCTGGTGCTACCTCTGCTCAACATCAAACCAGAATATGTCACCTGCAGCAGCTTCATATGCTGCCCCTAGTCGAGAGCCCTTTTCATTACAAAAAAAAAGTATCATTTGTCGCGGTTTAACTGTAGCGGTCATAAATAACCACAACAAAATCATATCTTTGTAGCGGTTATTGACAAAACCGCAACAAATTAGTAGCGAAAGCATTGACACGCTTACTTACAATGATATTTGTAGCGGTTACCATAAACTAAACCGCTACAAATGTGGCGCCAGCTTGGCGCGTAATGGCGCGAATGTTTGTGGCGTTGAAATTGTTGCGGTTTTATCAGACTAACCACTACAAATTTGGCGCCAGCGTTGGCGCGAAATTTGTTTCGGTTTATTTGTAGCGGTTACATAAAAACAAACTGCTACAAAAAAGTGAAATAACACCTTTTGTCGTGTTCATAGTAAAACGACACTATGACTGCGTCAAATATGAAATTTTGTAGCGGTTTCTACCTTAACCGCTACAAATATTCACGCTATATATAGTTAATATGTCCGTACATCTAATTATAAATGTATAGAAATTACTAAATCTGCATAGTCACTTAATGAACTTTCTCGACTTGGTAGTCAAAGATAAGCAGATGTCTGCAACTCTGATCTCTTATCTCGGGAGATGAGAGCTGCAGATATTTTCCTCTCTCATCCTTGTAGCCGAGGCAGTTCCTTCAGTGACAATCCAGATTTAATTCTTTCTTTGAGGTGAAGACTTCTACTCTTCTGAAGATAGTCTAACATGCGACCAAAGATTGGGTTCCAATATAGCCACCTTTCTCTCATTAAAATATCTCTGATCAAAATGAGTCAGTGAGTTTTTTATGGGTGATCGGCGGCTATACTGAATCCGAATCTTCACGGACATGTTGGTCTATTTTCAGTAAACGTATTATTCCTAATTTAGTACTCTCGACTCTTTTGGGGAAAATAATTAAATTAATTGATAGTTTTTATTTAAATTATTGCCACCAAACTAATTAGTTTGGAATTTGTTTTCCAAAAAAGTAACTTTGTAGCGGTTGCTACCAATAACCGCTACTGAATGTCAAAGGGCAAACATTTTGTAGCGGCTCAACCCCTTAACTGCGACAGAATTGCAAAGGTAAGTCAATTTGTATCGGTTATATAACCGCTACAAAAGTTCACGAAGAATGAGGCGTATTTGTCGCGGTTGAAACGTCGATTTCCCATAAACCGCAACAATATTGAGAATTTGTCACGGTTATTTTGAAAATCGCTACAAGATGTAGCGGTTTTTTAACAGTTCCCCTCATTTTGAAAATCACGCGCAAAGGTTTTGATTTTTCACCTTTTAACTTTTCAACTTGTACCCTTCAACGTCATGGTTTCTAAAGATAAGGGAAAAGGGAAAGCTGTTGAATGGGAGAAAAGGCCTATAAGGGGCAGTAGTAGTAGAGGGGGCCGTACGAGAAGGCATGGGCTTGTAAATATCCCCCCTCCGCCCCCTCAAATGGAGGGGAGGGAGTTTGATGCCCTCTTTGCAAATGAGGAAATCCCAAACCTAGAGACCGTAGGGGGAGAACATGGCGCAAGTTTGTCGATCATCGACCTCAAAGAAAATGCGGACATCCATATTGAAATTCCCATAGCCGAGGCAGAGCGGTTTGTCAATGAGGAGAACTAGCGGGACCACAGGAACCCCCGTTGTAACATCCCATTTGAAAACGGCGGAAATTGTTTTAAAAAAAAAAACGTTTCCAAATATTTTAAACGGAGTAATCAGAGTAGAGCATTGGAGCGAGTAAGTAATTTACATTACATTCAAAATATGGACCATAGTGTAAATGTATCGGATTACAGTCATCTAGAATTCTCAAAAGTTAAAGAAACTAAAGAAAACGATAGATAATGTAGACACGTCTTGGCCTACTCCAGCTGCTAGCCTCGATCGCCAAACATCGGTCCTCCAGACCCTGATGCTACAGCTGAGATCCATTCCACATATGGATCTCAGGTAACGGTTAACCTTATGCTCAAATAAAACAATATACGTACAACAGATATTCATTTCAATACGGCATATCATCACAAAAGCGGACGCGAGATGTATGATCAATAACATGGACAGAACATAAGCACAAAGCGGTATGTAAAGTCTCTCTCGACTAGTTACGCACATATACGGTGCCACGCCACTAACGTGTCCTCGGCGCTAGGAATAACTCAACGGCATTACCAATACTATAATCGTAGGTAAATTGTAAGTATCTCGACGATTCTCAACGGAACCTCGGTCTATGAACGTATCTCTAACGCAAAAGTATATAAGCAGCATAGAGTTAGGGTTACAAAAAGACGCGTCCGTACCTTAGTTGCGATGATATCAGCTCTTAGGCTAAAAACGGTACTTTTTGACGGTCGTACGTAAAATAGCGAAACAGCGGCAAACAGCGGAACGATGGAATTTCGACAGCGGTTCGACGTCAGAAGTATTCTAATCAGAATAATAACACACTTATGAATATTTGGCAGCATAACGGGCATTTTAGGTGAAAAAGACCATTTTGCCCCTACTACCCCTATTTGGCGGAATTTCGCGGAACTTCGTTACTTTGACCTTATTCCATTTCAAAATTATCCCCATTATGTTTTTACCTCGTCGGGCATCTTTCAATGCAATGAGGCTTAAAAACAAGTATAGGAATATATTCTGAAACTTCCTAGATCAAAACAACAGTTCTACTATAACTACCGAAAGAACTACAGAAACTAAAAGCTAAAGACAGAAGAACTTACTCGGGGCTAGGCAAAATTTTTCCAGAGCTTATCTCTCTAGAACCTCTCTCTAGGTTTCGAATTTTGGTGTGAAGAATGAGAGGAGAGGTGCTTGCTATTTATAGAAGAAGGGAGGGACAAGGTGAGAATTAACACAAAAGTCTTCGGATCGGATTCGTAGTTGGATCGCATTTTTGAGGACAAAACAATCTTGGCCATCCATGGTCAAGGCCGACATCAAGGGGCCCCAAAAATTCAAAGGAAGAGTTGTCATCCAATGATGGCTCTTGCTTTATGGCCTCGGCCAATGGAAGCTACCCGTCGGTGTCCCGTTTGCGCGATTTCGCATAAACTCAAAAATCAGGTATGTAACTTTGAATATTTTTTCATCCTCTTTCATATTATCTATTTTGATCCTCTTTTTGATCATATCCAGGTATTCTCGGTGCGTCGGAAGATATTCGAGACAAAACGCGTCCGATTCGGAAATCGCTTCCGATAGAACCAACACGGACAACAATTCACCGAATCGTAAACGTCAGTTGTTGCTTAACTTAATCCGTGTTTGAAAACACGCAATTGTTTCTATAGGTTCTCACTTTGCCTATCGACTCTACTCTATCGATCAGCTTTCCGTCTTATTAGGAATTAGGGTTTTCGGTTGCGGAATTAACGTCTGGTAAATTCTTTCTTCGTGTAAAAATTTACTTGTTCTTAATTTGATCAGTCTGAAAAGACTTTTACCTCTGGTTTACCTATAGAATTTATTTCTAACTTTTCTCCTCGATGCACTTTTATGTTCGACTCGCGCATTATATTATTATTTTATTCTAATTATCATTTTAATTATTTAAAAAATCCTTTTTAATTACAAATACCAATAATTTCGCGACCTCATTTTAAAATTCATTTTAAATTATTTTTTCATAATTTTTTCCATTTTTAAAAAATATAATATTTTTTTACCAAAAATTTCGTTTTACCCCTACGCCGTTAAGGCTTAATCGAGCCTAAATTCTTCGTTTAGTGATCTTTTTAGGATTAGATTTCTTCATACATTTATCTTTACTAATTTTTCTTAATCTTTTTATCATAATCGGTAAGTATATTTTATGCTAATTATTAGCCTTAATCTCTTAATTAAGGATTTTACCATAAGTTTAACTTTTATATTTCTCTTGTTTTAACTGAATCAATTAGCTAATAATTATCTAATCATTCTCTTACCAATGGTTGATAATTTTATAATTTACAGTATATTATTATCTTACAAACTTTATCGACATTATCATTTTATATCCTATGTAAAATACTAAAAATGTTTACACCATAAAGTTACTTTATGGTCTGGAATGCTTTTTAAACATTTCTTCATGTTATTTCTTCTGAAATAATTTATTAAATTCTCATAATTAAAGATAACACTCCCATAATTTTCTCATAATTTTTCATGATCTTTCGGTATTTATCATAATGTTTTTAGGCGCTTTTATCACCATTATTGCATTTTTAGTCATTCTATTCATCGATTTTTACGTAACTTTTCGAAAATTTACTCGACAATTATAACAATTTTTTATAATAATTTTAACTCATGAATTTGCTTCATCAAAATATTCATTAACTTCTCTTATCTCAAGAATTCAGTTGCTAAAATCCGGGTATTACACCGTCGTCTTCGCATTCCACTGGATTTTTGGTAGATGTCCAAGGTAAATATAATTAGTTTTTTGGGGGAAAAATAAATTTAAATTCCTTACGTATAATTTAAATTTATTTAAACGCAATACAACAATGTGTTTATAATTGTGAAGATATACATGGGAACACCAGCAGGAAGACGCTAGATGTTTCCGTAGTCACTCAGATGGATGGGTATCACGTTGTAGTCCCCTGGAACATGGACACGGACCAGCCGATCGGCAACGGTGGTCATCTGTTGAACCGATTTCTGTCAGAATTTGGCGGGAATTGGGCATGGTTCCCGATCTTTTTCCACAATTGGAGAAAGATTCCATCGGAGAACAAGGACAAAGTGTTTACTAACATTGTGCAGGTAACTTATGTTGTTTAATTAAATTCAAATATTAATAGTAATAAGTTGTGGTTTATTTATTTATTTCTTAATTAATTATTACTTAATTACTAATTAAATTATGATACAAAAAAAGTTTAACATGCGAGCCAACCAGAAGAGGTACGTACTAATGAAAATGGGGGAGGGGTGTAAGAGTCGGAGGGGTCGTCTCTACAACCCAAACGAGAATGGAGATTCGACTATGCCTTTGCAGCAGCTGATCGAGAACGTCTCAAATGGCGTGGACCCAAATGACTGGGCGGGTTTTGTCCACTGTAACATCCCATTTTCACAAGCAGTATAATTTTTTTTTCATCGAGTAGAGCATCGGAGCGATTGAGTAAAATCGATACATATATTTATAAATGCCGTAAGTCCGGCGATTTACAAAAACGGTACAATGACCGAGAGTTTTTAAAGTGAATAACAACAAAAGTGTCTCCCCAACAGCCATGCCGTGTCAACGAAGAGATCTTCATAGGATCTCTATGCGGCTTGCTTGCCTTTCTCCTCGGTCCTTGGTCCGAACCGACGTTTATGTTAAGAGGCGAGGTCCAATGCATACGGACCCCGGTGTAACGGTTAACCTCATATTTACATATACAGTATATCAGCATAACAAATGAACCATTCCTACATGTATCGCTCCCGGCGAATGCAAACATACCGCTCCAGCGAAGACATCGCTCCCCGAATACGGATATATCGCTCCAGCCGCATACGAGACATATCGCTCCTAGCGCATGCAAATGTTCAGTTATCCTCTAACATCACCATGCATTCAAATAACATACCACCAACACATATACAACACACATATCACATATACGAATACAATAAATATCAGAGTTAATGTTACAGTACGCGAACGTACAACATAACAACTATACACACACAATACACATATCACATATACGTATACAATAAATATCAGAGTTAATGTTACAGTACGCGAACGTACAACATAACAACTATACACACACAATACACATATCACATATACGTATACAATAAACATCAGAGTTAATGTTACAGTACGCGAACGTACCTTCGTTGACGGAAAACGGTACTTTTTGACAGCGGGTGAAACGGCGGTACAACAGCGGTCCGATTATCTTAGATATCCTATAAGGATAACATTTATCAACTTCTAGCACTATAACAGGCATTTTAGGTACAAATTATCATTTTGCCCCCGAACCCCTAATCAGCGGAATTTCGCGAGCTTATTTACTTTGACCCTAATCTTCCAAAATTTTGCCATAACTCTTTCTCCAACATAATTTTCGAAATATATATCATATTTAACCCTAAAACATGATATTAAAATAATACTTGGAAGATTAAAGATCAAACTAACATTTCTACTATAACTACCGAATCGAAAACTAAAACTTAAGACTAGGTACCGAAGAAATTACCCAAAGACTTTGCTACTCCTTCTTGAGCTCCTCCTTGCTCTCACTTCTCTCTAACCTCTCTCTAGGATTTCTTTGTGATTTTTGGTGTGAAGAAATGAGAAGAGGAACCTTGCTATTTATAGAGAAAACCCCAAGGCTAAAAGGGTCATTTACAAGGTCATCCAAATTCTCTTCTTTCTTCTTAAACCATGGATTAAAACTCACTTTTTGAAATCCAATTTCAACCATTCATATTTGGCCGACATGCTCCTTCCTCTCACAATCATCTAATGTGTTTTTAATAGCTATTTGATTTAATTATTCAATTGAAACCAAAGCTTTCCATATGCTTGCCGACATGTCCCTTTTATTTAACCATTTATTGTGCTTTTTAATTGCCAAAACAACATTGTTTAATCAATGTAAAATCCCCTCTGGCTCATAAATCATGCGCCCCCACATTTAGCCATTTAGTGTGTATTATTATAAGACACCTTTTGTTTCAAGCTTTCTAATTGGTTAGCCCACACATTTGACTTTTCAACTCTTTAATTATCCTATGTGCTATCTTATAGCATTAATTAATTTTGCTTCTTCTCCAAGATAGGTAAAACCGTGGCTCCCTTCTCCTCCTCTTATTTTGTGTTTCTTTGTCTCAAAATATCCCACACTCAAAGCCTCCCATTGGTTCATGCATTTTATAAGGATTAACTCATGATTAATTAGACTTTTATAATGCATCTTATATCTTTCTTAATCAAACTTAATTAATTAGCAACTACTCTTATGCTAATCATAATCCTCTCTTGGTCATTAATCCCAAATTAGGGGGTTGTTCCCCATTATCTTTGATCATTTCCCTTGATCCATGCTTAAACAATTAGCCAGTAATTATTTAATTAATCACTTACTAATTGCTGATAATTTTCTTAATTAGGATAAATCATTATTTCACAACTATTGCCCTGACATTGGTATTTTATGTCCCATGTAAAATATTAAAAATCATGGGGTCAATTATGATCCCCAAAATAATATTAAATCTTGCCTCAATATTTTTCAAGGGAAATTATCCCAAAAATTCCTAAAATTAGAGACAACATACTTTCTAATTTTTTATAAATATTTTACTACCTCTTGGAATTTATCATAATATTTTTAGGCCATTTAATGCTCTAAAAATACATTTTAGCTCTTTATCTCTCCTAATTTCCATAGTAATTACCTTAGAAAATAAGATAATTATTACTTATTATTTGAAACCACATGTTCACCTATTTTCAATAGGTATTATCTATCGAAATATAATATTCAGATAAATAATTATCCGGGTATTACATCCACTATCAAAGGAGTGCGAGAGGGACAGTAGGTTTTTTAATTAATCATAGTTTACGTTTTGTTTAAACATGAGTTAATTTATTGTTTAAAATTTCTTTAAATTAATTTTTGTTTAAATGTAGTTTAAAAATATAAATATAGATTAAATTAATTTATTGTTTACATTTGGTTTAAATTAAATAATAGTTTTAGTTAATTTATAGTTTAAATGTACTTGAAATATAGTTTACAAGAAATCATTTAATTCATAATTAATTTCACTTAACATTTTGTTTGCTCCTCCTTGCAGGCCCTGTCGCAAAGGAACATCAGAAGTCGGTCACATCAGAAGTTCCATCACACAGCAAGAACCAAGACGTTTGTCGTGACCTACAGTGAGATGGTATGTTGAAAGATCGATTAATCATAGGTTTAAATGATGATTGTTTTTTTTTCAAATAAAAAAGTTTATATTCTTTTAACTTTTTCAGCAAGAGAAGGCTCGGGAGGAGAACAGTGAGACAGACTATGGACAGTTGTTCACACGCACCCATAGACACCGTGATAGGACACCGATCTCTGACGCAACAGAGGACATCATAGTAAGTCACAAAAAAGTAATTTATATAGTTAATGTTGTATATTTAAATTGTTTGAATAATGTTTTCTGAAATCTGTGCGTCAGGCTCGGATTGAGCAGAGTCAGGCTGATCTGCGAGCGTCGTAGCCCCCGGAGTCATAGGGGTATGTGGATCCTATGGCCCCATTGAAAGCTGTTGTGGTCCCAGTAGAGCATCCAAGCAGCGCGAAGGGTATTGGGTTAGGCGTCAGGCCTAGCATGGTGTACGACAAGGCCTTCGGCTCTGAGACCGGCAACTCTGGCTCGAGAAGGCCACCACCGGAGGAGGTTGATGCGATCATTGCCGCAAAGGTTGCTGCGTAGGTTTCAGAGTAGGATGCTACACAGAAGGCCAAGCATGATGCCAGGAATAGGCGCATGCAAGAGAGATACGACCGTTGGTTCGCGAGTCAGAGGCAGAGCTAGGATGCTGTTGTCGGGGCCTTGACTGAGTTGTTACCTCACAGACGATTTCCATCTCCCGAGCCTCCCCCTCCGTTCATCTACAAGGATTCCCCCCGCCTCCCCCTCCTTCTCCGTTCGTCTACAAGGATTCCCATCTGTATCGTGCTGCTGGTGGCGACAAGGGCGTTGTTACCTCTGGTCGTGCACACGCCCCCCTGAGAAAGCCCCCCATAAGACAGGACCTGATCATCAGGCTCTTGATAGTTAGTTTTTATTTTAAACCGCTAGATATTTGTTTTCTTTTTTATGTTATTTGGTCTGTTGACATTTTTATTTCGTTAAATATTTGTTATCTTTTATTGTGGTATGTTTTTCATATATTGGAGTACTATTTCAATACTTATATTCCATTCATATTAGGTTATTAATGTTACTTATAATATATAACAATATAAAATTAAAATATATTTTGTCAAAAAATTTATTATAGCTAAATAAAATAGATATTGTAAAATAATTAATGGAGTTAATATGAAGTGAATAAAAAGCAATTTCCTCAAATAAAATAGATATTGTGAAACAAATAATGGAGCTAATAACATTTGTAGCGGTTATGTTGAAAAAACCGCTACTAATTTGAATTTTCCACTGAATAAAATAGCGCTAACATTTGTCGCGGTTAATACGCCTCACTGCAACTAATGCCAAATGGTTATAATAGTGTAGCGGTTGGGAAACCGCGACAAAAATCTGGCGGGATTTTGAATTCAAAGTGCCTCATTTTGTATCGGTTTTTGTGGCGGTTTGACGACCGTGACTAAACTATGGTGGGATTTTAAATTCAAATTTGTAGCGGTTAGGAAATCGCTACTAATTGTATTTTTATATTTGTAACGTTTCTTGTAGCAGTTATAAAACCGCTACAAAGTGTTTCCATGTTGCATTTAAAGGTGCTGTTATGAAGGTAATTAAACATTCTCTCTACATTTATATTCTATCCTAGCTTTGTTTACTACATATGGATAAGTCATGGATCAAGCTGCTGCGCAATTCTCCTGTATATTTAGCGGGATTGAAAACTTTATTAGATTTCACCTTCTCTCACGCTAGCATTAATGGCAAGATCGTGTGTCCTTATTGTAGATGCAAGTTTAAGAAGTGGCAAACACGAAAAGGCGCTATGGAACATCTTCTTATCAAGCCTTTCCCAGAAGCATATACATTCTGGGAAGTTCATGGTGAGAAACGTGGTATGAGATATGGGGATCATCTTCCTCAAACCTCACAAGTAGGAAATCAAATAGATCAACATGATCTAGTTAATGAAGCTATTCACGATGCTTTTGGTGTTCAAAATGACAACTTCACGGTAGAAGTTCATGTGCCAGAACTAGTTTTCTTCACGAATGATGTAGCTCGGGAATTTTTCACCCTAATGGATGAGAGCGATCGTCCTTTGTATGAAGGTTGTCAGAAATATTCAAAATTATCTTTTCTGATCAAATTGTACCATATCAAGTGCTTGTATGGGAGGATAAGGCAATGTCGATGTTGCTGGAATTACTACGAGATGCTTTCCCTGACGCGGACATTCTCACAACCTTCTACGAGGACAAGAAGGTAATCAACATATTAGGCCTGAACCACGAAAAAATCGATGCCTGTCCCAACGACTGTATGCTTTATTGGGGAGAGGATGCTCGGAGGGAGACTTATAAGAAGTGTCACACTACGAGGTTCATGACAGTTCAGAAGGGAAAGACGCAGAAGAAGAAACCCGCAAAGATTTTAAGGTACTTTACGTTAAAACCTCGCTTACAAAGATTGTTTATGTCGTCTAAAACAGCTGAGCATATGAGGTGGCATGAAGCTGACATGAACAAAGATGGTAAACTCAGACATCCACGGGATGCTGAAGCGTGGAAAGCGTTCGACTCAGACTTTCCTGATTTTGCGGCGGACCCTAGAAATGTTTGTCTTGCTTTGGCGACTGATAGTTTTAATCCGTTTGGGAATCTTAGCACAAGCTATAGTATATGGCCAGTTGTTTTGATACCTTACAACTTGCCTCCTTGGATGTGTATGAAACAAAGCTCCTTCATTATGTCTATGATCATTCCAGGAAAAAAGGCACCAGGAAATGACATCGATGTGTATCTCCAACTGTTTATCAAGGAGTTAATGGAGTTGTGGAATGTTGGCGTCGAGACGTATGACGCGCACGAGAAGACATTGTTCAACTTGCGTGCGGCGTTGATGTGGACTATCAGTGACTTCTCTGGACTGGGAACATTATCCGGGTGGAATGTGCATACCGGCTTGCAATTTTGACTCTGACTCAGTGCACCTTCCCCATAGTTGTAAGTGGTGCTTCATGGGTCATCGAAGGTTTCTCGATGGTACGCACAGGTTTAGGTTGCAACACAATCGTTTCAATGGGCAACAAGAAAAAAGAGGACCTCCTTGGAATTTATCCGGTGCAGAAATCGTAGAACAGCTTGTGGATGCTGAATTTGAGTATGGGAAAAAATACAATGCAGCAAAGGTCGTGACAAAGACTGCCAAGGCTTCTAGTTCTACGCCCCAGCAATGGCGGAAGATAAGTGTCTTCTTCACTCTTCCGTGTTGGAAAGATAATTTGCTCCGACACAGTCTGGATGTCATGCACATTGAGAAGAATGTGTTCGACAATGTGTTGTACACGATTCTGAATGAACCAGGCAAGTCAAAAGATCATCTTCAAGCGAGGAAAGATTTACGGGAGATGGGGGTTTGTGGAGACGCGTGGCCGGATGAACATGATAGATTTCAATCAAAGAAATTCACCCTAACAAAACCGAATAAGGAAATCTTCCTCGCGACGTTGAAGAAGATAAAAGTTCCTGACGGGTTTCAAGCAACATTTCACGATGTGTTAACGTGCAGGCTCGAAAGGTTACTGGGTTGAAGAGTCATGACTCACATGTGCTTATGCAACAATTACTTCCGCTGCCCATCAAAAATACGCTGCCACTGGATATGTCAATCATTTTGGTCAAGCTTTATACTTTCTTTCAAAAGTTGTGTTCCAAGGTTTTGATCGTGGAGGAGCTCGACCAGCTGCAACAAAAAATCATTCTTACACTGTGTCATTTGGAGATGATCTTTCCTCTGTCATTTTTCACGGTCATGGTTCACTTGACAATACACCTTGTTCACAAAACAAAGCTTGCTGGCCCAGTTCACTACCGATGGATGTATCCTATTGAGAGGTACTCATTTAAAATTAATTACTTTAGCATTACTCCCTAGTCTTACGTCTAAGCATTGATGTATCGACATTTTCCCTTCATTACTTTATAGGTTTCTTGATAAACTAAAGTCTTATGTGAGGAATAAAGCGTGGCCTGAAGGTTCAATATCATAAGGTTATATTGGGGATGAGGTCTTGTATTTTTGTTCCAGGTACTTTGATGACATTGAGATGTCATTCAACCGACCACCTCGTGTTGACCATTGTCCTGAGCCAGCGCCAGAGCCATCAGCAACAGAGTTGTTAGTCCCTCGTGTTGGTAAACCAGTTGGCGAAAGTGAGAACTTCAAACTTACGGCACTTAAGAAGATTCAAGCACATAGACATGTCTTGATTAATTGCACTAAAGTTGAACCGTACCTTCAGTAAGGATTACACACAGATAAATAAATGTTATCCTATATATTTCCTTATATTTTATACTCACATTTCATGCTCGTCATCGCATGTTTAATTGCAGGGAATTCAGGAGTCATGTGAAGCGCCAACTAAGGATCTGTACGCAGACATCCTCCGAAATTGATAGAAAGGTCCATAGAGAATTCCCCGGTTGGTTTAGGAGGAGAATAATGAATGACCACAACCCGCACCCACCAAAATTCAGACCTCTCGCACTCGACCCGCTTGATCACGCCCAAAGATTTACGATATACAATATCAATGGTTTCAAGTTTTGCACCGTTTCACGAGATCCGGGATTGCTGACCCAAAACTCGGGTGTACATGGCACGTTTGGGACGAGGAGTTATGTGAGCAGCAATGACGGAAACATGCAGTTCGGTGACGTCCCGTATTATGGAAAGCTGCTTGATGTGGTCAAGATAACTTACCAAGGCATTTTCCCCGTGACAATGTTCAAGTGTTTGTGGGCGAATACAACAACGCCCTGGGGACTTACGACTTACGACTTAGGCATCACATCGATGAATTTCTCTCGGCCTATTCACACTGGTCTGTCTGAAGATGATGAGCCGTATATTCTTGCCTCAGAGACCCATCAGGTTTATTATGTCACCGATGAGAGGCACAAGGATTGGAATATGGTGGTTCACTTAAAGCCTCAAGACCTTTACGACATGGGCGATGGTGATAACGTCGCCTATGATTGTGAGCCGTTCCAGCCCGCCAGTTTCGAAAACTTCTTCCCATACGGCGATGACAATTTACCTATAGTTCGGTATGTTTTTTAATATACGTTTTATGAAATAATAACATTTAACCAAAGTTTTATTTGTGTTCAAACATATTCAACTCACACATAACATTTTATACAAACTTTCTTTGTAGGGATGATGACGAAGATTGAGAGAAAAGATTATGCTTACGATTTAATCTGTAATCTTCTTATTATTATTTTTTAAAAAAACCACAATACTATTTGTAGCGGTTACAAAACAGCTACAAAACCACACACAAAAACCGCTACAAAAGACGTATCCCAAACCGCTACTAAGTAACACCACTACAAAAAGTGACAACTAAACCGCTACAAAATGATGCGCAAATATCAAAATAAATACCCCCACCAAACCACATTTAATATGCTTCAGTTTCCTTTTCTACACACATTTTCTCTCCGTATTTACTCATAGTTTTACATTTTTTCAAAGAGGTTAAGTGTTTGAAGGGGGTAAGTGCCGTTCAACCGCATCAAATCTAATGATTAGCTTCTACCTTGCTGATACTAACTTTTGTTATTTTACAGGTGCATTATGTTTTTTTTTTTAACACTTTCTTACTACTTTCTCGTATATATTATTCGATCCACCTTCACACACATTTTTTGTAGAAGTAATTATATTTTGATTAACTCATAATTAGTTGTTATTATACTTACATATTCTCATTGTTTTCTACTATATATTAACCTTATATAATCAAATATCATATTTTAATATAATTAATTTTCACCAAAAATATAAATTATTATTAATAAAATATTTAATTAATTACTTTAATTAATAAAAATTTATTTTTTAAAAAAATTTCATTTGTTTGTAGTGGTTAATGAACCGCTACAAATACGAACAAAAATATGACAACGGGCCAAAACTACAAAAAATGACGGGAAACACTACAAATATAAAATACTAAAAAAATGCCACCAAAATTTTTTCCCAAAAAAATGGCGGGATTTATTTGTAGCGGTTAACCACTGCTATGAATATTGGCGGCAAAATTTTTTCCCTAAAAATTGGCGGGAATATTTGTAGCGGTCATGTAACCGCTACAAAATAGTTTGAAACGTGTGGCGCTACTTTTTTATATAATTAGTTACGGTTACGTAACCGCTACAACCGTGATCGATCTCAATTTGTAGCGGTTTACTAATCGCGACTAATGTTCAAACAAGAAGTCAGGCTGGCCTCATATAGTGGCGGTCATTTGAAATCTCTACATATACAGTAGCGGTCATGATATATGTAGTAGCGATTTTTTTTAACCGCTACAAATCTGTTTGCCACAGTGGATTTTGTTGCGGTTTGTTTAACCTCTACAAATGTCATTAGTAGCGACTAAAACCGCTACAAATATGTCATTTTAACCGCTACTAATGGTCTGTTTTTTTGTAGTGTTTCTTCTATGAAAGGAAAGTTATTCTCAACAAACCTTACATGTCTACTCATAAATATCTCTTTATTTTTAATATTGTAAAGTACAAAACCCTTTTGATTACTTGGGCAACCCAAAAAACTACAAGTAATAGACTTTGATTGTAATTTGTCAATATTAGTTAGATTTGTTGCATATGCAAGACAACTAAAAAACATAAGATGAGAATAATCATTTGAAGTCTCAAACAAGCTCATAGGTGTCCTAAAACCTATTATCCTTGAAGGAATCCTGTTAATTATATATATGGGCTACAGTTTTTACACATTTTCCCCAATATCTAATTTGAACAAGGGATTGAATCATTAAGCTACGAGAAACTTGAATTAATGTTTGGTGTTTCCTCTCAACTATACCATTTTGCTCAGGCGTATATGCACATGATGTGTACTTTCTTCTGGGTCTTTCTTCAAGAGCTCAAGTAATCTATCATATTGCTCCTGTAAGGGATGGCGAGATCATGGTTGAAGAATGCATTGCCTTTTATGTATCTTTTTATCTCTCGGCTCCTTGCTAGTTGACTTCTTGAACTTCCTTCCCTTCGATCCTTTCAAGTCAAGAGGACACCCTATAAGTTGGAAACAATTTTCCTTGGTGTGTCAACTCTTTTTACAATGAGAGCAATTCAGATGAGACACTACTATAAAAAGGGTTATGGCGTCCTTTTTTTCGCACTTTTAACGTTTTTTTTAGGGAGGACGTCTATCTGATAGGTGTAGTAAGTCTTCACTTACAGCGTTTAAAACTAATTTAGGACGCCGTAAGTTTCACTTACGGCATCCAAAAAATAAATTAGGATGCTGAAAGTGCCCAATTTTTTTTAAAAAAAATATTTTTTTCCCCTCCGCAACAGTGACAAACCATGAAGAGCAACAATGAAAAACAATGAAAATGAACATCAAGAAAGTCTATTAACATCTCAAAGTAGAATGTTTGAATATGAGAATGACACATACAACAACAATAGAACAACAATCGAGTCCATTTTCAGTAATATAAAAATTCTCAAAATATCATCTCAGTTCTTAAAACAAACGAATAGCAATTTCACTCCAACAAAATCACAGGAAAAAAAATCCCAGAAAATCGCAGATCTCAACTCCAACAAAATCCCAAAAAAAGAACAGATTGAGAGATACAGATTTAGAGATAGATCTCACTAGAGCTTCACTCGCTAGACACAGATCGAGCGAGATTGAGGAGCATGGACGGAGGGAGCACGAGACCGCCGACGCTTAGAGCTTTGACACAAATCGAGTGAGATCGAGCGAGATATGGACAGAAAGAGCACAAGACCGCCAGAGCTTGGAGCTTCAACACATATCGAGCAAGATCGAGCGAAATATGGACGGAGAGAGCACAAGACTGCCGGCGCTTAGAGCTTTGACATAGATCGAGCGAGGCCGAGCAAGATCAAGGAGCACAGACGGAGGGAGCATGAGATCGCCGGCACGCTTGGAGCTTTGACACAAATGAGCGACATCGAGCAAGTACGGACGGAGAGTGTAGCATGTGTGGTGGGGGGGTGGAGAGAGAGAGAGAGAGAGAGAGAGAGAGAGAGAGAGAGCAAGTTTTAAATCTAAAAAAAAAAATCATGAGAGCACGAGAGAATAGCACATACGTGAAAATTTTACCTTTTGGTGTCTTAATTTTTGAATTTAGACGCTAAAAGCATTACTTTTGGCATCTAAGTTTTAATTTAGATGCCAAAAATGATGCTTTTGGTGTCCTAATGTGAAATTTAAACGCCAAAAGTTAAATTTTCTCACATATAATTACAAAAATGCCACCGCCTTTATTTTTTATTTTCTTTTTTTTTTAAAGGACTCCTTTTAGGGAAGTAAAAGGCCTTTTTTGTAGTAGTAAGAGCTACCTCTTCCTCTGCAACTTCCTCTCCCTTTCCCCCTAGATGTCAATGGTATACCTTTGGTAGGAGTCATCTTTACAGCCCCTACAAGAGCTCTTTAGGCCTCATCCTCTGCAACCATTGTAAAGGCTTGATTCACAATAGGGAGAGGAGACATTAGTAATATTTGACTTCTTGCAATGTGATAGGTCTCAATCAAACCCATCAAGAACTAGAGGAGCTTATGTTGTTGCACCCTTGAATGTTTGATGCCCCACACCTGCAACAATTGCAAGCCGAGCCTATAGCCACAAGGGAAGATTGTTCTTCCCACAACTCCTTCAATCTTGAGTAATACATAGCAATCGACAATTCTCCTTGCTGTAGAGAATTAATCTCACGGTGGAGAGAAAAAAAATGAGACCTTGTGACCTTATCAAATCTTTCCTTTAGGTCCATCCACACCATGTGTGCGTTGTTGAGATATACCATACTGTTTGCCAGCTCTCGGGACAAAGAATACAGAATCCAAGATAACACTACTGCATTACAATGCCGCCATTGATCTGCTAAGTCGTCACCATACCGTCGAAAAATCCAAGCTTATGTTTCCCTTAGAGGGAAATCCTCATAGCTTTACTCCAAACAGAGTAGTTGTCGTTTCCAGTGAGAGTTAGAGGTATGATGGTTGTATCTTGAGTATCCGATGGGTATAGAAACAGAGGATGAGTGAAGTCGTGGTCCCCGGCGAGATCGTGCTACTCTTTGGGTCTCCCATGGTCAACAACGACGTTAGTCCCAAAGATGAGTGCAGGGGTGGTCTTCCTGAAGGGTAGATCGGAGCGTCGGTACTCCTAGGTCTTCGCTCCTCTTAGTGGCCAAATCGTCGATTCGCTCCTCTCGGTGGCCGAATCGTTGATCTTGATTTACAAATCGTCGATCTTGGCTGGCAGATTGTCTCATCGAGCTTTTAGGGATCGTCAAGCTTGACTTACAAATGGTCAAGCCTGGGCAAAACGTGGAGCTGTAACAACACATGGTCGTCACTCCTCTCAGTGGTCGAATAGTCGATTTGCTCCTCTCGATGACCAAATAGGTGACCTTGGCCTGCAAGAGCTTTGGGTGATCGAGGGTGGATCTGGAAAACGCAACAGCTACCTAGCTGTGGGCTATTGAGGGTGGTTCTGGAAAACTCCACAGCAACGTGGATCTTGATAAGCAACCCAAGTTCAGGTGTCAACGAGCATGTTTCTTGGAAGTCTGGTGCTCAATGCCATGTTTGCAAAATGAGTGGGCCAGAAAACAAATTATCTCATAAAACTAGATGAATAATTGTTCATACATTGTGTGTGGTTCTCCAGGTCCTTATTTATATCATCTGAGCTTTAAAGAGTATTAAGGCCCATATCTATCCTGTACAAATATATACACAGTTACACACCAACTTGTCACTAATGTAGAGAAGCAGTGGGCTGCAGACTAGCGAAGTCGGCGGCATGACGCACATCGGGGCTCACGGCTACTCTCTCAGTCTCACTATGCCTTTGCTCCTGCTCGACGCTTGCCGTCCGTTCCCGTCAATGTCCGTCTCTCTCAGGTACATTTCGTCTTTCCTCACTTGGTCTATTGAAGCTTCCTCCCATCTCCTCTCCTCATCATTCGCTCCATTCCTCATCGGTGCATTGACTTATGTGAGTTTGATTTTATAACATCTGTATGATTGCAACAGAAATGTGATAGATTAAACTATGGCTTTGAAGAGCACAAGGAGCTTTTTCCTTTTTCGCATAAAGAGAATAAAGAGGAGATGGAGATAGTATTTCTCCCATTGTTCTATCCCCCAGATTCTGATTGTGTCTTCTTACTCTCATTCATCTTTGATCCAAGAAAATTATTAAATATATGTTTTAAAAGTCGGTTGTGTCTCATTGTTCCATCCCAAAATTTGATAGATCTCATAGAATGGTAGGTTGAAGTTTTTGTTGTTGCTCTGTTTTATAGTTTCACCGCTGAAAACGCTACATACTCCCGTTTTCACCTTTGAAGATTTTTTTTTAAAAAAAATAATATTATGCACCATGTAAAACTCTTAATTCTTTGAATTTATAAGTAATATCTATTATTATTATATTTTGGCCCATATTTTTTCCAACGTGTATTATATATATACATATATATCTAAATAAGAATTTATTTTATTTTATTTTTATTTTAAAAAATTACGACCTCTCTAATATTATGGGGTCAAGAGGATCGGGTAAAATGGATATATGGATATTGGTTGTATAATTTCATAGATTATATATAGAAATTAATGTTTTTTTGTTTTTACTGCAGAAATATTTTTTCTGTCACACTCACATAAAAATAAGTGAGTCCCATTATAAAAGAAAAGAGAAAAAATATTAGTATAACTTGTTCACTTATTTATTTTTATGTAAGTTTGGCATAAAAAATATTTCTAGAGCCCATATATATGTGTGTGTATATATGACACACAGTTACTTAGTTTAGACTTTAGAGAGAAGATGGAGCAGGTTGTTACTTAGTTTAGACTTTAACTTTAGAGAGAAGATGGAGCAGGTTGTTTTTTTAATTGTTCTTCAGTTGCTTGTTTCTTCAAAAGTCGGGAGATATTTTGTTGTTATATTATTATTATTATTATTATTTTCATCGTTTGCTTGCAAGGCTTGCTAATTACAACCTGAAAATTGAAAATATACTTCATGAATGTCTCAGGCTTCTAGGAAAAACACAGGAGGCTGTTAGAAATATAAGGTGATTAGTTGAATAGTAGGTTAAGACACATTTTATATAAAGAGCTTAATTATTGTCAATGGCGGAATGTCTTGATGGTATTTGAGTCTTGGCCTCAAATTTATTTGGCGATGATCTTATAAAATTTGTTATAATATATATGTATTTATTATATGATATTTTATTTGGCCACAAATTTGGCCCCAACTAATTTTTTATCTTCTTTCGTAAGGATAATGTTTGTTTCATTACTCATTAAATTTTATGAGAGGAAAGTAAAATTCTTATTTGAGATACAGAAAAGATTAGTATCATCTTATATATTGTTTTAATTTATAATTATCTGTTATTATTTGTTTGTATTTTCCAGGTTATTTGATATTATTTAGTAAATACTCCCTCCGGGTCTTTATTTAAGGAATCAACTAACAATTCTCACAAATCAAAAATGCGGTTAAAGTAATTAAATTTGTCCTAAAATTTAAGTAATTTTCAATATTATCCCTATTAATTACACTAAACTCTAATATCATATTAATTATTACTCTCACTCACTACCTTTTAAATTATGGGTATACATGGAAAAAATATTTAATGCTATTTGGAAACAAGCAATTGTTTTATAAAAAGAACCAAATATACTTTTTAGTTGGTACATTATAATAAGAATTAAAGAGAGTAGTTCAATATATTTATTTTTTGGCCCGAGCTAAAAAAAAAATCTGGTTCCGCCACTGATCATTGTGGTTTAAGTATGTTGAGTGTGGAGCTCTCACCATATTAAAGAGAGGTTAATTTAAATACCTCTCTAGAGAGTGAAGTCCCTCCTAGATCCCCTGAGTTAAGGTTTGTTGTTAATCACCCTCAAGTAAGGGATGATCATTGTTAAACTCAAGTGAGTTATTTTGTTTAAGCTTGTTTCTCTATGAGATTAATACCATGAGATTCTTCATCTTCTTCATTTTAATTCTTCTTCGATTATATTTCTTAACATGGTTGTTTTTGGGGAAAATCCATATGAGGGCCCTTTTAACCCAAAAAAAGGCTTCAGGACCCTTTTTGACATCTGAATATGCGCTTATACGTCGACGTATATGCTGTGTCAGTAGTGGGTTAAGCGCATATTATCATGTATATACAAGAGGAAGTCACACAACAATATATAACATAAAAACATAACGATTAAATATATGCACGGTTATATATTGAAAGACGGAATTCTTGAAAACAAAAATAGAACAATGGTAATTATTAATCATTATATATTTACTGAAAAAAAAATAACGGTTCTTTTGAAATTACCATCATGTAATACTTTCAAATGATTTGTCTTCTAACATTTTATTAACAAAAACAAAAATATAACGGTTATAGCAAGTAACCGTAAAGTATGATTTCTAAATATTTAACGGTTAAAAATAATAATTTTCATATATAAGAAAGCGGAATTCTAAAACACTTTTATTTTACAAGACTTGACAGTTCTTCACAAAGAACTTTTATTTGTTCTTGAAGAATACTTAACGGTTAAAAATAATAACCGTCATACATAAGAATGCAGGATTTTGAAAAATATCAAATATAAGGAGATGATGTTCAAAAAATTTACTTGAAAATACTTCACGGTTCTTCTTAAAAAACCGTTATTTATTTTTAAAAAATTTAATGGTTAAAAATGATAATCATCATATATAAATATGCGGGATTTTGAAAAATATCAAACCAATGGAGAAAAAAAAAATGTTTAACAATACTTGATAGTTCTTCACAAAGAACCGTATTTATTCTTTAAAAATACTTAATAGTTAAAAATGATAACATTCATATACAACAAGGTGAAATTCTGAAAAATATTAAATATAAGAATGCAAGATCCTGAAAAAAAAAAATTATTTGACAATACTTAACAATTCTTCGCAAAGAACTGTTATGTATCTTTTAATATTAAAAGGCGGGATTTTAAAAATTATCAAATATAAGAAGGTAGGTTCTAAAAAAAAAAAAATTGACGCAACTTTTCAAAATCATTCTCAAACATTTTTTGAGATTCTCTTGGGTCTCATGCTCATTTTTTCATGGGTTTTACTCTATTGCTACGAGTCTCATCCTCCACCACTCTTATGGTTCTTCACCATGCAACTCTTTCCTCTCATGATTCTTCCTCGTGTGAGCTTCCATTTTTTCAATTAACGTTTTTAACTTTATTTTATTTTTTATATAATCAGAGCTAGTTAGTTAAGGCTAAAGGTCGAGATTATCTAAGAAGAAGAATCACAAACAACAAATGATATCTAATTTTTTATGATAGCAGTTGGAGAAAAGTAGATAGCACCAAAAAAAAAAACAATAAGGTAAAATGCCAAACTTTTTATTTTTGTTTTATTGCAATGAAAATAATTTTGATTACTTTAGATTATATGGACTAAAATTCAATAACAAATGTTTCTTATAATTTTTAGCAATTAAATTAGGATCTATTTGATTGTCAGTTAATTCTTTAATTTTGAGTATCTCACATTCCTAAACTTTGGCAGCCAAATGAGGTTTGTTGAATCTTGTTCAAGATTTACTCAAGTGTTTATATTTGTCAATTTTTACTATATATATTTTGATTTTCATATTTATATTCTTGAGATTCACTCAAGTTTTTATATTTTCTTATTTTCACTACATATATCCTTATTTTCCTATTTATGTTAACTTTTTGCAATTAAAGGGTATGTGACTTGAACTCGGGAAGTATATGTGATCTATGGACAATCTATAATATTGTTAAAAAAAAGTTATTAATAAGTTTTCTTTTAAAATTCAAAAATTATAAAATAACTTCTAGTGTGAGAGTGTTTAAATGATTAATTTTCTTAAATTGTTTGATATTTATCTATAATGTATTGAATTTATTCAATAAATATAATTTTTATTTAATATTATTATCTTGTTATTATCAATGACTATTTTGTGCCTTATACAATAAATATTAATAGCAAAGCTAAAAAAACACATATTTAAAATTAACTATATATAATAAAAATAAATAAAGCCAATACACTATGGTTATTACAACGAACCATTATATATGCCCTAAATACATTATGGTTTGAAACCGTTATATTGCACAGTATATATAGTACTCATATATATGACGATTCAAAATCATTATATGTAGCAGATAATAACGGTCACAAAAGACCTTTTCTTTATTAGTGGCGAGTGTAACATATCTTCAACCGTGTGTGTGCTTGATTGCTTCAACTATATACAAAAATCCTTAAAACAGAAGTTGTTTAATTTGTATATAGCTGAAAATAAGTTACACCTTGTTTAGATTCGGGTCTCTCTAGCCAATAAAGTTTCTAAACACTTGTTTCACTTTTAACCAAATTTTTCTTTCTTTCCACTTTAATATATACTTAAAAATGCTTGGATTCTAAATCCCTGCAAACCTCGTTGTAGGCTGGGTTTGCTTAGAAATAAGTTAAAAAGGTTAGATTTAATCTTAAATAAACATATCAATTCTCTAAATTTATATTTAAAAAGGTTAGATTTATTTTCTAAATTTATATTTTTCTTAAGCTATTCATATGATTACATATACTAAAAAAATGTTTCTGTCAATTGAAGTAGCTCCAATATAAATGATTAAAAGAATATCTCAAGGGAAAACATATATGTTTTACAAATAACTAACTTAATTATTTTTTAAATTTTTATAAATTGGTTATCTAATTCTTATATTTAAAATGGAAGGCAATATATCAAAAAAAAAATTATTATTAGTAGATTTAGTATAAAAATTGAGACAAATTTACTAATATAATGTGTATTACATGAGTAATATTTTAGACTATTGAATATCGATAGCTTGTAAAAAATGTCCTCTCGTGTATTTACACAAAAACTGAAATAAACATGATGTAGATACTAAATATTATTCCCTTCTATGCTAAATATAAAACTTAGTCAACAAATTTATGGAGATAATCAATTAAGTTAGTTATTTTTTTATTACTATGTAAAAATTATGTGTCATGTTTTCTAAAAGCTTCTCTTTTAATGAGGGTAATACTGCATGTGAAAGATAAAGTAAGAAAAATTGTGAAATTAATTAGGTGAATTTATTTTTTATTTTTTTAAAAAAAAAGGAAAACTCATTTGTAGGTGCGTATACTTTTTTTTTCAATTTTTAATTTGATGTCTGTTTTTTTTTTTCTCTCTTAATTAAATGCTTTAATGATTTAATTAAGAAAAAAAATACATAGGTACTAAATTGAAAATTAAGTGAAACTATAGATACCTGAAAAAATATTTCCCTAAATATTAAATAAAGGAGATAAAGCAAATCAAAATTCTATATTCGTAACTAAATCACATCCATAAACTACATTTTATATTTGAGAGTGGATGAGTATGTTCTATTACAATTATAATATTTCGATTTGAATTATGGATACATATATTAATTGAATTAAAAGACCAAAGGAGGAGGGTTTAACCTAATTCAGAATAAAAGGAACGCGGGAAGAAAGAAATGAGTACCTAACTGTCTAAAGTGGTATGGTAGTTGGGCATAACTAACTAACACAGTCAGAGTTCCCTCTCACGACTGGAGAGTGAGAGTACCTGCTTTTTCCAATATGCTCTTTCTTCTCAATCGATTTCCCATCATTGACATTTTTTCACATTCCAATTCCTTATTCTTCTTCTTCTTCTCTCGTACAATCCCCATATGCTTCCTCGTTCTATCAGACAAACCCTTATCCAGAAATCCAATGCTCCTCACAGACAACGATTTCCCCTCTCCGTTTTCGGATTTTTCCGACGCGTCTTTTCTGCAAGTATGATTTGCCCCTTCTTCTCTGTTCTTTTAGTTCCTCTTTTTGATTCCTTCTTCTCTCATTTTTTGGATTTTGTGTGGAATGAAAAGATTGGAGTCAACGAGAAAGAAGCACATTCTTTAATTTTTTTTCACATTTTCTTTGAGTTTAAACCTATTATTGTGTTTGCTTGCAGAGAAAGCTGATGGGGGCTCAAGGACGGAGGAAGAAGAAAGAGTTTACTCATGGTTATATACTTTGGCTCGCTCTGATAGAAACTTGGTCTTCGAGTACGTTCGTTCAACCGAAAGAGGTAGGTACATGTTGAATTTCGTGTAATTCACATTTCAATTGACCTCTAGTCTTGCTTGTAATTTAATCCAATTTAGCTGCTCAATTGAAGAAGTTGTTTGGTTGGGGTGCAACGCAGGCTTAAGTTTCGCCGAAGCAGAGAGGCGGCTGAAGGAAAAAGGACCAAATGTTCTTTATGAACATACTTATCCAAAATGGTGGCATCTTCTATGGAGTGCACTTTTTCATCCTTTTAATATCATTCTGATTTTCTTGTCAAGCTTGTCCTTCATAACCTATGATATTCCAAATGGTTGTATCATGCTCACGCTTGTTTTTATCAGTGTTTCCCTTCGTTTCTATCAGGTGATTTTCTTCTACACTCATTTGTTGGTCGAATTCTTTCTTTCTACTTGTTCTTGAATTCCTACTTTTTCTCTTGTAGGAGTACAGCAGTTCAAAAGCAGCCATGAAGCTTTCGGAATTTCTGAGATGCCCAATAAAAGTTCAAAGATGTGCAGGTAGATTTGTTCAACAAGAATTAGTAGTTCAGGTTGATCAGAGGGATATAGTTCCTGGTGACATTGTTATTTTTGAACCTGGCGACCTCTTTCCTGGAGATGTCAGATTGTTATCTTCAAAGAATCTTGTTGTAAGGTATTTCAACTGGGATTTTTTTCCTCATTCTTTTATAGTGATAATAATCACCTCTCTTAAGACTTTCTTAAGCACGAGGTTGTGAGTTCAAACCCTCCCTAGATTAGTTGTATAGCCAACTCCATCTAGTGAAACAAGGCTTTTAGTAGTAGTCGTACTAGTTGTTGTTGTCATTGTTGTTTTATAGTGATAAGTTGTTTCAATGAATTTCCTTCTGTTTTTAACAGCCAGTCCTCACTAACCGGGGAATCTTGGACGACTGATAAAACTGCCGATGTCAGAGAAAGTCTCAGCACTCCTTTGTTAGATTTAAAGAACATTTGTTTCATGGTGAGTAAGTGTAATTCATTTGTGCTGTTTCAAAGGAAAATTTATCTCTAAACAAAAACTCTATGAATAGCTTACATAATAGTTTGCATAATCAATGAAGCGTATAGAAATTTATTTGCATCCTTTGATGAGGAAAATTTCTCGAAAAACTTAAGCAGCCATATATCAGGACAGAAAACATGGCATTGCATTGAACTAATAAGAATCTCAATCTCATTTATCATCTATAGTCTTTAATCTAAAATACATGTATTGTATAGGAAGCCAGTTTGTGTATTTCATCTTATGAGTAATGCTCTAATTTGAAGCATTTGGTTTATATTGGACTTTGTTTTACCATTTTTTCTTATTTTTGTTGTTTAATTCAGTTTAGGCTTGCAGTACCCACAGATTTTATATATTTATTTTGCATTATGACAGAACTTCCCGGAAAATGCACAAGATAGAATTCAAGTGAATTACAACTTTCTTTTGGAAATTACAGGTTTATGGCCATTATAGGACACAAATGTGGAAATTTTGAAGTATATTTGCTTCACAGTGGATGATCCAATTACTGTCATTGTTTTGCTTCAAAGGATACTTTAGCTTCAACAATGACTTCATTAGGTTCCTTAGTTTCCTAAACTCAACCATAAACAAAAGGATCCAAATTTGCATCAGATTTCCCATGTTGTTAAATATTGTATGGCCTTTGATGTTTAAAATTTTAATGTCCAAAAGTTTGTCAGATTGTAAGTGAGAACTGACTGGCTTATAACTAAATGACAGGGCACAAACGTGGTATCTGGAAGTGGGACAGGCCTGGTTATATCAACAGGATCAAACACATACATGAACACTATGTTCTCAAATATTGGGAACAAGAAGCCACCAGATGAATTTGAATATGGCCTAAGGTGGATATTTTTTGTGCTTGTGGCTATCATGTTGGTGGTAGTGACAGTCATATTTGTAACAGATTACTCTACTTCTGATGATTTGAGCAATAGTATCATTTTTGCCATCTCTGTGGCATCTGCCCTTACTCCTCAAATGCTTCCCCTCATCATCAACACTTGCCTTGCAAAAGGAGCACTCGCCATGGCTCGAGACCGATGTATAGTCAAAAGCTTAGCATCGATTCGCCACATGGGATCCATGTAAGTTTGTTTGCAACAGTTTCATTTTGTTTGTGTCAGAAAACAAAGAAAGTGGGGAGAGAAACGTACCGGATCCTGTCTCACGTAGGATCTAGACTAGTAGAGTCTGGTTTAGACTACTAGAGCATAAACTGTACTGGCACAACATATGCACCACACAAGAGGGAGAGAAAGAGAGATAACAAAAAAACTCAATGACTGGGGCAAGGAATAACTAAGGGAGGAACCCCCTATTTACAGCGTCAAGCTGACGATGTTTTATGGAGGTGAAATCTCTCTCGTTTATTAGTAAATATTTCCTTCTTCCACCTCAATTCACTCAATGAATCAAATGCTGATTTGATCTCTTTATTGAATCATGAAGGTTTCCCATTTCCTAATCAAACAGTCCACCCATCAAAAGCAAGCCCGGGTGCCCAAAGTCCTACTGTTTGAAATTAGCAAATTTTTTTGATATTTACTTTAATTATTTTGTTACAGGGATATCCTTTGTATTGACAAGACAGGTACACTGACAATGAACCGTGCCATTATGGTAAATCATTTTGACTGCCAGGGGATAATGCAAGAGAAAGTTCTACGCTTTGCGTTCCTCAATTCTTACTTCAAGACAGATCAGAAGTATCCTCTGGATGATGCCATATTGGCTTTTGTATATTCCAATGGATTCAGATTCCAGCCCTCGAAATGGACGAAAATAGATGAGATTCCTTTTGATTTCATACGTAGAAGAGTATCTGTCATCATAGAAACAGAGTCGCCTAGTGAAGACAGACAATCTCAGTTATTTGGCAGGTTCATGGTAACTAAAGGGGCATTGGAGGAAGTATTGAGAGTTTGTTCTTTCATTGAGAATTTCAATAACAATGAAGTTTCCAAGTTCTCTTCAGATGATTATAACAGAATTTTAGCCTTGGCTGAAGGATTGAGCAATGAAGGATTAAGAATTATAGGAGTAGCTATCAAGAAGCTAGAAATGGTGCGTCTTCTATTCTCTTATTTGTTTCATTCTCAAGATCTTTTTTTTTTATTTTTTGACAAATTATCTGATATTCAGCACTGTCAACTCATTCATAATCAAGTTAGGTTGGCCCTAATTAGAGAGAAGCTCTTCCAATACTACCTCCATAAGATCTCACTCATAGTGCAATTTGCACTACGAACAAGATCTTATATTAAGGACCGGCAGTAGTATGATCTTTCTAATGCACAATATTGAAACTTTTGCCTTGCTGAAGGAATACTGAGTTACCTACCATTAAACCATCTGCTTGTGGTTCCTTCTTAAGGATTTTGAATCAACTACAATTGAAAGAAGGGTTACACATTATATGGGTATTTGGTCTAGCTTATTTTAAGTGATTTTGGGCTATATGAAATGAATATGTGAAATGAATTTTGTCTCGCGTGAAAGTTATTTTTAAGGTTGTTATTGAGATAGACTAGGGTAGTATACACAATATCATGGTATGAGACAAGTAATATCCTAGTATTTGAAATTGTTGTAGCTAGCTGGGCATTTAGTTTGGCAAGCTAGTTTGTTATCTTAATCATTCAACAAATGCTTTGCTACTTCTAGCTCTGACAATTTTATTCTATCGATTTTTTTTCAGCAAACCGGTGAAACAAGTAGCGGAGGAAGTAAGACCAGTGAAGAAAATGTTGAGACAGACATGGTGTTCCTTGGTGTTATAACGTTCTATGACCCTCCCAAGGACTCAGCAGAGCAAGCACTGTGGCGTTTAGCAGAGAAAGGAGTGAAAGCAAAAGTTTTGACAGGTGACTCACTTTCCTTAGCCATGAGGGTATGCAGAGAAGTAGGAATAAGAACCACCCATGTAATCACAGGACCTGAACTAGACCAACTAGACCAAGAAACCTTCCATGAAACTGTCAAAAGAGCCACAGTACTAGCCAGGCTCACCCCAATTCAGAAACTTCGCGTAGTCCAATCCTTACAGACAATAGGAAACCATGTTGTCGGCTTCTTGGGAGACGGTATTAACGATTCACTCGCGCTTGATGCTGCGAATGTAAGCATCTCAGTGGATTCAGGCGTCGCAATTGCCAAAGACATGGCAGATATTATACTGCTTGAGAAGGATCTTAATGTTCTTGTTGCAGGAGTAGAACATGGGAGACTAACTTTTGGGAACACAATGAAGTACATTAAAACATCAGTTATTGCAAACATAGGAAGTGTTCTTTCACTGCTCATAGCCACCTTGATGCTTAAATTCGAGCCGGTTACTTCGAGGCAGCTTCTTACACAGAACTTCCTGTATAGTGTAGGACAGATAGCTATCCCATGGGACAAAATGGAGGAAGATTATGAGAAGACTCCTAAGAAATGGGCAGAAAGAGGGTTACCTATGTTCATACTGTGGAACAATCCTGTGTGTACTCTATGTGATGTTGGGGCTCTTTTGTTTATTTTTTACTATTACAAGGCTTTTGGGGATCAAAAGTTTTGCCATTCAGCTTGGTTCATTGAAGGGTTGCTGATGCAGACTCTGATTATTCACTTGATACGTACTGAGAAAATTCCATTTGTACAGGACGTAGCTTCTTGGCCTGTGATTTGTTCCTCTGTTGTGATTTCTGCTATTGGGATTGCTCTTCCGTTTACACCCATTGGAAAAGTCATGGGATTAACTAGTCTGCCTCTGTCTTATTTTGGGTTTTTGGTTGTTTTGTTTCTGTTTTATTTTACTATTGGTCAGGTGGTCAAGAGACTTTACATTTTGGTTTATAAAAGATGGCTTTGACTATCAACAAGATTGAGATTTTGTTGTAGCCCCCATTCATATCCTGTGTGATATTTCCACGAGATTGTGTTGTGAAATCCGATTGGGAAAAAATAAAGAAAAAGGAAAAGGAAAAGGAAAAAGAGCTAATTTTTTATATTGCTTTTGTATTACTCCCTCTTGTCCTTATTATAAGTTACTTTCATTTAATTTATGTGAATCAAGGAATAACCATTAACTCACTAAATATATATTAAAATTAATAATTTTTTTCATTTTTACCTCATTTAAGTATTAAATTATTAATAGAACATGCCTTCTTATAATAAGGACAAGAAGAAGTATTAGTTTACTAAATTTCTCTCTTGGACACGTTAAGGAGATTAAGACATCTATCAAAGTGGCGTATAAACTGGGAAGACAGGACTAGGCTTTCTACTGTGAAGAGACAACTGTACTTATAGAGGCTTCGACTGAATTTAATAATTTAGATTTAATTTTCTTAAAAATATAAACTTAAAAAGGGGAAACTGGGGGAAAGTCCCCCATTAAAAGTGTTATTGGTCTCACCAATAAGATTTTTAATGAAAAACTTTTCCCCAATTTTCTTTAGTTCTTAATTTCTTTTTATAAGTTCATTTATAGAAGAAATTTCTTGCCCTCATTATAAGTTCACTTAGAGTTATTAATGATTGCTTTTTAATTTTACCCTCATTTAATTCTCTTTAGTATAAAATACTTATAAGATAATTAATGCTTATTTTCTAATTTTGTCCATGTAATTAAAATTCATTTCCAATTTTGCCCACACATTAAGTTTCCAAGCACATTTTCCAATAAGGGTAAAGGTGGGAAAAAATTTCAATTTATGACATTTAATGAGTTAATTATCACTTCTTATTAGTTAAAGTGCCCTATATTATCAACTGAAGGAAAAACTTGAAATTTTTTATCGATTTAAATCATATTTAATAACTTAACTGTAATGATAAATGAGAATTAATTTACAATTTTAAATAAACTTGTAATGAACACAATAGTGGTACGACAATAGTGGAGCTGCAATGGAGAAGAGAGTCACATTCCGTATAATGACTAAAATGTCTCATGACTATCTGAAGCAAAACTGAAACACATCTCCTGTAAGTTATTATGAAGGGAACACAGATATTTACATACATAGCTACCTGGAAAAGTTGGACAAACTAACGTCCACCCAACTAACTTTTATCCAGTTTCATGCATCTTAAAATACCAACCACCAATTGTAATTTCAAAGATATGGTGGCTCAATCTACAATACAAACTGATTCTACTACAGTACTACTTAACAAAGGAAAAACAGTTGAGCTCTGGCTCTGTACTCTGATTTCTGCCTTCTCTGTATGGAGAACAAAAATTAAACTCAACCAAAGCATATGATGTATGATTCATTGAGTGCTGTGCGTGTGTGTGTTTATGGCATGGAGAAGATAAAACTTGGAGTGTTCAATCTTAAAAGGAGTGTAGAGAATACGAATTCGGCTCCTGGGTTGGTGCTTCAAATGTAGAAGAAGGATAAGAATGAACTGAAACTGATCTCCTCACTCTATTCATCTTCTCACAATTTCCCAAATTCTTATCTGAAACTTCACCATCTGCTCCATCTTCAATAGCCACAATCCCAGAATCACCATCATCTTCAACCCTCAATTGACTACTCTCTCCTTCTCCAACCTGAGAACTATCAACCCTACCACTAGCACCCGAGTTCTCCATACGGATCTCGCCGACGACCTCAAGTTCAGGCACCGTCACGGCAGTTGCCTCTCTCCCGGAAGTTTCACGGACAATCGGAGCTCGACACAAGGGGCAATTCTTACGCGATCTCAGCCAAGTATCGATGCATTGAACGTGAAAAGCGTGGGTGCATTTAGGTAAGATTCGGAGGCTATCGTCTTGTTGAAATTCACCTAAACACACAGAACATTCCGTTCCTTCAATTAACCCATCGTCTTTTCTGTATTTGAAGATTGCGATTGAATCGATAACGGATTGCTGGAGACCGACGGTGTTGATAAACCAGATCGGATGCATAATTGATGGTCCATCGTCGTCATCGGAGAACGCAGAATCGCCGCGAATATCAAACAGAATCGGTGAGTTGATTCTCCTATTGTTGTAATATCTCCCCGAGAAGTAGTATTTTCCTATAAATTTTAGCACGACAAAGAGAAGGAGAAGCAGAGCAATTATGGAAGCTATGGAGGTCATCACGACTCGAAGAACATGGATTTGATCACCACGGTGGCCAAAGGCGGAGAAGTTAATTGGCCAAGTGGCGGGCATCGGAAGCGACTCCGGCGATAGAAGAGGGGAAGGAATTGGACTGCATTTTCTCCCACAAGCCATGGAAGTATCAGTTGAATAGTAAAAACTGTGGCAGTTACGGAGAAACAGAGGAAGAGGAAGAATAGAAGATCAGTGATAAAACTTTGAACTCACTAGTGAAGAAGAAAAATGGATATGAACACATCACGCCCAAACAAAAACAATAAACATAATGGGAATATGGAAATTTATTGGAAGCTTAGTTTCCGCTACAGATCCATAGGGATGAGATTGGAAGTAATTTGGGAATTTCTTGAGTCCCTTTCAAGAATTTGTCTTTAGTGATGAGCACCATGCTCAGCCATCCGACTTATCAGATCTGGTGAACGGTCCAAATTTAAGTTTTTTTAAAGGGTTAAGGTCGCAGATTCGCTAAATTAACTATTACCCGGCGTCGTCTGGCGCAAAAAAATAATGAAGGACCAAATCGGCCAACGAACTATTAAAAAGTGAAAAAAAAAAAAAAAAACACACACACACACACACACAATTTTGAAAGAAATTCGCCAACGAACTATTACCCCGTCATCGCCTTCTTTGTCTCCGTCTTCCATTGATGTCACAAATGTTGGCGACGTAGACGTCTCCAGAAAGCTTCCATTGTTCTTTGGGTGTCCACTCACCCTTCAACTCATCCAACAAATCGCATTTTCAGCCGTAAGACGCGCAGACCCCTTTGGTTGCGTTTCGATGATCAAGAAAGAAAGAAGCCACATTAACATAACGCTTTCAGATGGGCCCCATCTCTGCTTAAGTGTTGCTTTATCCAACAAGAAGGTTTAACCATTTTTTTTCAAAGATTTCGCCACCATCCTACGATAACGCATATTTTAACGTAATAGTGATAGTTGTTTTTTTAATAGTTCTTTTGTTTTTTTTTTTCACTTTTTAATAGTTCTTTTTTTTCACTTTTTAATAGTCAGTTACCAATTTGGCCCCTTCAATTTTTTTTTGTCTTGACGCCTCATTTCTAGGGTAATAGTTAGTTAAAATTCCAGATCTTAACCCTTTTTTAAAATGATGATATTTTAAATAAAAAACTATTAATTAAAAAACTATCTTTATTTTAGATTCTGTAACCATTAAAATAATTTTTATTTAAAAACACCGATTTTTAAAACTTAAATCTGAACCCAAATCAGATGAGCACATCCAAATCTAATAAGCTAGAAAAGTTAAGTATCAATGAAACCCTATTGGCTCAATTCATGTTGCGTGAGAGACTAATAAGAGCATTTTTCCTCTTTTTCCACAGCTTCAATCCAAGTCAATGGACTTTAACGTAGTCGTCTCCGCGTTATTTTTCACTTTAGTTCCGTTAATGTTAAAAAAAAAAAAAAGGAGTCAAAATATAAATTAATATTTTTATGTTTCTAACTGATAAAATTGTGTTAATTATTTGTGCTAATTTTTTATTTGATTATGTTTAGTGACTTCATATGAATTTCCTACAATTTTTTTTGTTAAGTATAATAAATTATAAATGTTATTTGATTTAATTTTAATTATATGAATTTAAAATAAATCCTTTTCTCTTATCTTTGAAATTCCAGGCTGCCGTAAAGCAAGCTGAGTTCTAATTTGCGGAGTATTAAAATAGCCATATAAAAATCTGGTTACCCATTAAAATACTAGTCTTGGGTCTTCTCTATTCATTCTATAGTGAGATCAGATGTAATTAATTTTTTAAAAAAAAGAATTGGTTATAATTAAATTAGTACTCATTAGGTTGCAAGGGTGTTCATGACATGGGCACGGTTGGGTAGGGCATAACCATTGCCCGATGCCCAACCTGAAAGATAAACGGGTGGCATTTTACAACACATTGTCCAAGTAATTTTGGATAATTATGAGAAAGAATTATATAAATTTGAAAGACAAAACTAGATTAAAATACTACATTTAGAACCAAAATAAACAACTTAACTAGCTTCTACATTTAGGCAAGGAGTATTTTATATAAGGGAGAAAATAATAACAAATTTTTTTTTAAAAAAAAAAATCATAAACAAAGAACAATAAAATTGAAAAATCACTTGATTTAAGTATTTAATTTACATACTTGTAATCTATAGTTTTATAATAATTTTTTTTGCTCATAATAATTTATAATAATTTAGTAATCATCTTTTTTGCCCGAAGATTTAATAATAATTTGTTTGCTAATCTTCCTGTTTAATGCTAATTGGATGAAAATTTACAAATATCATAGCTTAGAAAATATTTAACAACTTAATTTTAATAATATTAAATAAAAAATAATATCAATATTTTTTTTATAAAGTTATTTGACTAGGTCATATTCTAATGATAATGTTATCATGCTCAATTAGGATAATTTCTCAAAAATGTTTTTTACATTCACACGGGTTCAAACTCAAAAAATCATGCTTAAATAGCCAATACCCCCTTGGATCAACGCCTTTACAGAAAAAGGCAAATCAATCCTATTAGTTGAATTGCACCATGGGCATTTTATTTTCATTTCCACTAATTTTTAATTGGTTTCGCCCGTTGTGGTCCCGTCATTTTCCAGACCAAAGGGTTTGATGTTTCCCAATACACAGTCGGTCAATATATGAAAGTCTAGAGATGTTATCAGTACTAAACCAATTTGGTTCCTGTACAATTCAACAATAAATTTACATAATGAGTCACAGAAATCTTGACAGGGTATAGACTAACATCTCAAAAGGGTCTATAAATGGTTGGTAGAGTCCTCAAAAAGTGAGATTGAATGGCCCATACACGCAAAGCGGCGTATACTTTCCTCAAAGAAATCCAATCAGTGCAATTCATTTCTGGCATGATGCAGCTGTTGCAGCACAGTGATGCTGTAGATGCAGATTTCCTTTGGGGATCACCTGGTTTACCACAAATCAACATACAAACATGCAAAAAATTGCAGAAACAAAGGGGAAAGCATTTTTAGTGTTTATTTGGATCAACTTATTTTAAGTGATTTTACGGCAAATACTTATATTATTTGCTCCCAAACAAGTACTAAACTTGAAGATGTGAGAGTGTTGAAACAGGCTGTACAGCAGACCCATATACTATACAAGAGCTTAAATTAGCTATACAAATATTACGTCGGTATATGTATTATGTACATGACTAAACCAGCTATGTAAGGAGATTAAGGAGACAAAGGGCAATTTATATGATAGTCAAGTGTATAGTGCTCAAATGGTTATAACAATCCTCACTAGTTCCAAAGAAATCCAGGCAAACCCAGCACACATGCTTCCCACACTTGCACTCAATGTGGTTGCACCCTTCTCCCTTCTCAATTGTATAGCCACATGCAGGACAGGTCTTGACATGTTCTTTCCCCTTGCACCATTCCTTGAGGGATGAGTCTGGATCCTCCTTGAACTCCTTGTATCTCTCACATGAAATGTATGGATGATACTCCAAGTGGCACCTCGTACATGTCTCTGCATAACATGCTCCACAGACGAATGGCTCACCGGCAGCCTCGGGACTAGCTACCCGGTAAACGGAGGGGCAATCAGGAGATGGGCAAAACCTGTACTTGCCCACACTAGAAGTTACAAAAGCTCCCAATGAGGCTCTAAAAAGTTCCTCCAACTTCTCATTAGATAAAAGAGCTTTCAAATCTACAAGCAGAATGGGATCCCCGCAGCCCTCATGCGTGCAGCATATAGGGAAACTACCCTGGTTTCTTATAGCAGATTCACATTGCTCCACCAGGCACATGCGACAGAACAGATGACCGCAGTTTTCGAGTTGATAACCATCCTCCACCTCACACAAGCAAATTGGGCAGTCCAGTCCAGTCCTGAGTCTCTCAACCAAATGATTACTTGAACAAGCAATCTCATGTATTAATTCCTCTACTTTTGGTTTCAACTCCATTTTACCACGAACATAGATTATCTGTCGTCGTGTGTTGAGAGTAAAGTCAGCCTCTGGTATCTTCTCTTTCAGGCCCTGGAGATCTGGCCCAAAATTCTTAACCACTTGCTTCATCAAATCAGGAGGTAAGTCTCTCCCTCGGAGGGGGACTTTTAACTGCTTGCTTTCATGGAGAGTGAGTAAAGACTGAATTAGCTTCTGCTGGGCCAACTCAATCTTCTCTGGGGAACCACATACCCGCAAAGTCAGGTTGTGCCGGTCAAAAAGAATGAATGTTGCCGTCTCCTGCTGTACTGAGTTTTTAAGATTAATGCCATCTCTGGACAATAGCTGTTGGAAAACCGGAGGAGTGAGATTCACGTGGGCAATGGTTTTCCCCCTTGTGAGTTCTTCAAGAGGTCTCCTAACCTCTGCCACTGTCTTTGTGGCATTAGCTGTTAGTTTGATACGGTAGGAACCATTAGCAGTCATTTCTAGGTTCCACTCAAGACCTTTAAACATAAAAGTTCATGTTAGCACTCATCTCACAATAAGAAATATATTTATAAGTGCAGTATATTTAAATAATTTGACTGTGTAAACAGGCTTCCAACAATCCATGTGAGTCTTACAAAAATAAAACTGCAAGAGTGTGCTTAAATCTTTTTCTGGTACAATTTCCATTTCGTTTGCAATAATTTTTTCAACCATATACTACATACAATATGCCTCACATTGAAGTCTCATGAGACTCAGTTACTGGAAATGAAATGGAATTAATAAAAGCTTTCGCAAACATAACCTCCAGTTGCACAAACTATTCAGAAGAATAATATAAGAGCAGAAGGACCCATAAGCAAAATAAATGAATCACTTGTGTTCCTTCCTATTTTCCCCAAATATTCCGAAGTGCATCTCAGCACAATAACTACAAAAACAAAAATGATTCTTAACAGAAATTGGGAATAACTTTGGAGAATAAAATGGTGAGAATAAGCATAAGATATAATCAGATTATTAATAATCTTCAACCCAAAAAAGTGAACCAGGGAATGCAGCCATGTAGATTTGGTATAGAAAGAATAGATATACGCATTAAAATAAAAAATAAACAAAAAGAAGTTCCAAGTGATGTACCCTTTATACAGCTAAAGCTAGCAAGTAACTTGTGCAGTGGTTCCTTAATCACACGATAAACAGGAAAAGGGAATGTCAAGGAGCTATGAAACAAATGCTGGCACTTTATCTTCTGCCAAGAAAGACAACCAGGCAATGCTTTCCCTTCAATTTGCTCCAAAGCCTTTGCTGCCTCCAAATGTAAACTTCCATCAAAAGTGATCAAAGCTCTAATGAAGGCATCCTTCGGCTCAGGTGGATACACCTGAACACGGCAAGAAGAAGTGTGGGGGTGCCTTTTAGGCATAAAGGGAGAAATTTCTTTTAGGAGCGCCTCCTCACAAACATTGCATGGGGGATTCTCAACAGCATCTCCTCTCACCAAGAAAAAATCCAAAATCCTCCTACTTGTAGCAGTTCTTAGTACATCTAAAATTTCAGCTTCTGAAAGTTCTTTATGAAGTCCATTAATCACAATACAATCCAAGCTCCTTCTGCTAGCTTCACAACGAACATACCTCCCTCCTATTGCAAGGTTATAGAAATCTTTTAAGATCAACTGAACATCCTTTATTTCACATTTAAGAATGCCAAATCCCTTGCTAAATTTACGAGGCCAGCATAATTTGGCTTTAACAGCAGGGAATGAAAATGTTTTATCCCCTCCACTAGTTGCCTGTGAATGAACTATTTTCAAGGGTGAGCCATGAAACTCCTCTCCATCTAGCTCAGTAGCTCTTTTGGCCGCAGCAGGGGAGAGAAATGATATCCTGCCCCACTTCTCTTTATCTTCAACATCCTGACCTACATTTGTAAACTTGTGCACAGCACAGATACAACCTGTGGAATTCTTTTCGAGGAACATCAAAAGTTCCTTATCACTAGATGCACTTATATTTGGATGACATACATCAACACTCAAGCATTGGTTTTCAACTTCCAAATGCTTTATCTCAGCACCAGATCCAAACAAAGCTACTGGTGATGATACCCCAGACCCATGATACAAACATTTCTCCAAGCATTCAGTACGCATCCACTTTTCCTCATATTCCAGAGCTTCGTTAACCATTGCAATGGCCAATTCCATGTCACCTGAGGAGGCATAAAGCTGAATTTCATTCTGGTCAACATTGACTTCAATGAAGATACGTTCATCCCTGCAAGCTGTTCTTATGCGGGACACAAGACCAAACAAATTACAGTTTCCTTTCCCACAAAATCTCTTGAGCAGAATACAGCCAAGACCGGTCCACATCTTCATTTGCAATTTCTTTCTTTCCATCAGAAATACATCAAACAATGGAGGAGGGTCAAGGGTGCATATTGATTCAAAGTCAAAAGAACTCACACAGACCAAATATTGACTCGAAGCAGAGAGTATCTCACCAAAAACAACCCAGCTAGGTTTCTCAGAGAACACTAGCAACGAACAAGATGGATGTAGTTGAACAAGCTGCCCAGTTAATGCTACTTCATAACCATATTGAAGGCATCCAGAGTACATGGCTACATTCTCAGAAAGTGAGGACAGTATAGCCTTTTTAAGATACTTATCACAATCAGAAGAGTTCTGAGGATCCCAACGCCAGTAGCTCGGAGTAACAACATCAAGTTCATACTCAAGGCAAGATTCCAAATCCTTAATGGTGTCTTGGCATCTCCTCATGGACTTGGCATTAATACTGTTTTCCCAACACCATTTGTTTTTCCTCTCTCGGGGCAAAGCTTCCCATTCCTTGTATACAGATAGAAGAGTAAAGAGGTCACCATCACAATGGCAAAACTGCACCTTACGACAGTCAGATCTCTGTTTATCATCTTCATTTCCTACTCTACAAAAGATGCTACTGGCATTGGCCATCACTGCTGCAAGAGTAAGACCTTCTTTGACCATACTATACTGGCAACAAGAAAGAATAAGTTTGCCAAGCCTAGGCTCAACACCCATTTTTACCAAGTATCTACCTTCTTCAGTTAATTCATAATTATTGTTGTTCAATCTAATTGCTCCTAATTGACTGAGATTCCTCAAAGCCATATCGATAGCACTAGGACTCGGAGCATCAACATAATCAAAATCCAGCACATTCTTCACCCCCAAGGCAAGTACCCTCAACACTGCTACACCAAGATGAACTCGTCGAATCTCAGGTTCTTGATTTGGTGCCATAGAATTATAATCAAATTCTGAGTAGAGTCTATAGCACCTACCAGGCTCAGTCCTCCCAGCACGACCAGCCCGTTGATTGGCAGAACTTTGGCTGATCCAGCAAACTTTAAGCACATTCATTCCACTGCCTGGTTCATATCGACTATCTTTAACAAACCCAGGATCAATGACATACTTGACACCAGGAATAGTAAGAGATGTCTCAGCAAGATTAGTTGCAAATATCACCTTTCTTTTTAAAGGGACGTTCTGGAAAACACATAACTGCTCTTCAGGTGAAAGCTTGCCATGTAAGGGCAAAGCAACAGCAGAGAGAGCATCAAACTTTTCACAAGCCCATTCTACTTCCATCTGAGAGGTCAAAAAGGCGAGAATTGTTCCCTCTTTCTCTGTTCTGTGAACTTCAGTTGCCATTCTCACTACATCAGAAGCATATGAAGCAACAATGGTAGGACCAGAGTGTCCAGCATATGCAGAAGGAACGTATCTCACATCAACCGGAAAGTTTCTCCCTACCACATGAAATATTCCACAGCCATAAAAGTAATCAGATAGCTGCTTCGCATCAGCTGTAGCAGACATAATGATAAGCCGCATTTCAACCCTCCTACAGAGCAAACTCTTAATCAATGCCAACAGTAGATCTGTATTTAGGCTCCTTTCATGAGCCTCGTCAATTATGAGGCAAGAGATCCCAAACAAATTATCGTCACTCATGTACTGCTGCAGTAGACAGTTGTCTGTCATGAATATTATTCCAGAATTGAACTTATTTGAGGATGAAAATGTCGGATAAAACTTAATTGGATTCTCTTCATAGCATCCACTACTTTCTTCCTGTACCCTCGATGCCAATGACCTTGCAGCAATCTTCCGAGGCTGAGTGCATATAATGGATTCACTAGCACCGATGCCCGAATCAGCAAGAAACTGTACCAACTGTGTACTCTTACCAGAACCAGTCTCTCCAACTAAGACCATTATCTGGGTGCATATATACTATAGTTAGAAGAACAATCAAAACAATATCTAAATAGGGCCAGAATCTAGATGCTATATTAAATCACAATAAAAATTGAATTTGTTTCGCCCAAACCAAAATTACTATAACCATGGACAAAGAGAAAAGAGCAAGGCCAATATTGAAGTATCTCTTTGCATCAGACTAAAATGCGTCATTCTCTCACAATAGTCTGCAGTCAGCAATAAGCTTTGATAGATCCTTAGATTAGGATCTAACAAGACAATTCAATAACCAGAATCTGAAGTTCTTGACCAAACAGGATAGTACAATCTGTATATGTATTTTCATAATCTCCTCTGTTTACAACCCAATGAAATATATAAAAACAGATAACTATAGTAACTGACTAAACTCCTAGTAACTTCCTTATCCAAACAGATACCACTAAACTCCTAATAACTTCCTTATCCAAACAGATACAACTAATAGTAACTTCCTAATAATGCTTATACAAGCCATAATTACCTAACTACCCTTTAGACTGCCTTAAACTGCCTTTTCCGAGAATACACCAGCAAGGGGCGATTTGGTTCTGCTGGTGACATATCTGATATCATATCATTACCCTCCCCTTGAAAGTGAGCCTTGTCCTCAAGGCGAAAATGGGGAAATTGATCAACAATCAGTTCATAGGGCTCCCAGCTAGCTTCCTCAGGAGGACGATTCTTCCACTGAATAAGCAAGTGTACATCTAAGGAAGTATTATCAGCAACAATTTTGGAATCAAGGACTCTCTCAGGTTCAAGCAGCAACTCCCAATCTTCAGATATGGGTAAAGGAGGCAAGGGAGCAGACCTGTCATAACCATGAGCAGCGCGAAAAAGAGAAACATGGAAAACGGGATGCACCCTTGACCCAGGAGGTAATTCAAGTTCATATGCTACAGCACCCACTTGGCATTTAATAGGATATGGGCCAAAATAACGAGGTGACATTTTGTTGAACCACTGTTGAGTTAAAGACTGCTGTCTATATGGCTGGACCTTTAAGAATACCATGTCATTTGCAGCAAAAGTAACTGACCGTCGGTGTGAATCAGCTTGAGATTTCATAGCAGACTGTGCAACAGCCAAATTCTGGTTGATAATGGCTAAAATAGCATCACGTTCTTCAAAGAATTCCTCCAAATCACTGATGTGTGTGGAACCAGAGGTAAATGGCAGCAAAACAGGTGGATCCTTGCCATAAACAACCTTGTATCGAGTAACCGGAGGAGGAATGATAACCGGTATTATAGGATAACTCAGCCCAATGCAGAAATTGAGACCAACGTTTGGGAAAATCTTGACAAAAGCACCTCAAATAAGTCTCTAGGCATCGATTAACCACTTCGGTTTGACCATCAGTTTGAGGATGGTAGGAAGTACTCATCTTTAAAGTTGTACCACTCAAACGAAACAACTCCTTCCAGAAAGCACTCAAAAAGATAGGATCACGATCAGAAACAATAGACTTTGGAAAACCATGTAACCGTACCACCTCTTTGCAGAAAATTGAAGCAACAGATTTGGCTGAAAAAGAGCATGGCATTCCCATAAAATGGGCTGATTTGCTAAATTGATCAACTATGACCAAGATACATTCCAAATGATGAGAAGGTGGCAGTCTCGTGATGAAATCTAGCGAGATGTCTTCCCAAATATGAGCTGGAATTGGGAGAGGCTGCAAGAGACCACCTGGAGCTTGTGGAATGTATTTGCCACGCTAGCAAGCCACACATTTTTTAATAAAATCAGTAATATCATCCTTCATATGCGGCCAAAAATAGAATTGTTGTAGTCTCTTGAGTGTTTTCAAAACTCCTCCATGACCACCAATTGGAGTGGAATGAAATTCAATGATTAATTGAGTTGTGATAGGAGACTTAGCAGGCAATACCAAGCAATCCTTGAAGTACAAGCGGTCATTAGCAAGTGAAAAATGAGGTACTGACTGAGGATCAGCTTGTAATGATGCTTTGATGGATGAAGTAGAAGGATCTTTATCCAATAATGCCGGGAGATCATCAAACAGAGAGGCGTGAGGAATGACCAAAGAGAAGAATTCACCTGAATGTGGTATGCGAGATAAAGCATCTACTGCTTGATTAGATGAACCAGTCTTATAAATAATTTGAAAATCAAACGGGAGGAGCTTTAGAAGTAATCTTTGTTGGACTGGTGTAGTAATTCGCTGTTGGAGAAGATATTTGAGGCTAAAATGATCTGTATGAACCTCAAATTTGCGTCCCAAAAGATAATGACGCCATTTTTGCAATGAAGAGACTAGTGCTAACAACTCCCGGTGATAAACAGATGCACTTCTTTTTGTTGGGGATAACCCTTTCCTATAAAAAGCTATCGGATGACCTTCCTAATGTAAAACAGTCCCAATACCCGTAGAAGACGCATCACATTCTATAATAAACGGCTTTGAAAAGTTTGGTAACTGTAAATCAGGAGCATTGACCAATGCTTTTTGAATATCTTGAAAGGCTGTGAGTGATTTCTCATCCCAAATGAAGGCATTTTTCTTGGTCATATCCGTAAGAGGCTTTGCAATTTGTCCATAATGCCGAATGAATTTGCGATAGTAACCTGAAAGACCCAGAAATCCCCGTAATTCGGAGATATTTTTTGGAAGAGGCCATTTATCAATTGCAACAATTTTGTCATGATCCACCTTCACTCCCTTGGTTGAAATAACATGGCCTAAGAATGAAATATCTTTCTGTAGGAAATCGCATTTATCCGGATTTGCATAAAACTCGTTTAGCCGCAAGAGTTGAAAAACAGTATGCAAGTGGGTCATGTGGTCTTCAAAGGACTTGCTGTAAACCAAAATATCATCAAAGAATACCAAAATAAACTTCCGGAGATATGGCCGAAACAAATCATTCATGATAGCCTAAAATGTAGAAGGGGCATTAGGGAGCCCAAATGGCATAAGAGTGAACTCATAATGACCGGAATTAGTGCGGAAAGCAGTTTTGACTATATCTTGGGAATGTACTCGAATCTGATGATAGCCCGAACGTAAGTCAATCTTAGAGAAATAAACTGTACCATGAAGTTCATCAATGAGTTCATCGATGGTAGGGATTGAATACTTATCTGGTATTGTTATTTTATTCAATTCCCTGTAATCGACGCATAGACGCCAGGAAGAGTCCTTCTTAGGCACTAACAATACCGAGCTGGCAAATGGACTTACACTTGGTTGAATAAAACCTTTGTGCATCAAAGCTGTAATCTGCCTTTCAATCTCATCTTTTTGAGCATGTGGATAACGATAAGGCCGGATATTAGGAGGACTGGACCCCGGATGTAAATTAATAGCATGACATTTTTCCCTGACTGGTGGTAAGCATGGTGGCTCCAAAAAAACATCAGCAAAGTCTTGAAGCATATCTTGCAGGAGTTCAAATTCACGAATAAGTGCCATACCATCATAACGACGGAGCGATATGTTGCTGTTAGAGGTAGGAGAAATTCCCTGCAGTTTGTACCGTTGTCCATTCACTCGGAAAATCATAAATAGCTCATTCTAGTTTGCTGCTACCGTATTCAGGGAAGCGAGCCATTTGATTCCCAAAACTATATCTAAATTGCCAAGATGAAAAGGAAAGAAATCTTCTGTAATTTTCAAGCTCTGAATTGTAACTTCCAAATCCTTGCAGATAGAGTTACATGTTACCATAGAAGCATCCCCAATTTGAACACCAAACGGAGGCAAAATATCTGGTCTGATATTTAATTCAGTCAAAAGAGGAGTGTCGATAAAATTGTGTGAAGAACCACTGTCAATGAGGATCAGAATTGGTCGGGATTTTAAAACTCCCTTTACTTTCATTGTTGACTTCGATGCTATGTGTTGACCAAGAATGGCATGAAGAGTGATTTCGGCTGTCTGGGAATCATCAATACGGTCCTCTTCTGCAGGTGGAATCTATTCTTCATCATTGTCATCGGTAATCTCCATAAGTCTGAAAGTCGATGTCTTGCAGCGGTGGCCCGATGAGAATTTCTCGCCGCAACAGTAACAAAGTCCCTTATCTCGTCGGAATTGTTGGTCGGCTTCTGTGATGGTCTAACTAGGGCAGAGCAATGGGCGGGTTGGGCAACCCGAGGGTAAACCCATAGCCCGCCCATTTAATTTTAAATGGGTATGGGTTAGCCCATACCCGTACCTCAACCCATTTAAACCCGTGTAAATGGGCTAACACATAAATGGGCGGGCTAACTGGGTTTTGGGTAACCCATTTACATTTAACTTGTTTATTTTTTAATTAAAAAAACATATATAAGCATTAAGCATCCATCCAAATTCATTATTCCAATTTTTGAAATCTGAATCTTCAAAGTTCCATAATTACAATTCACACAAAACAACATAAATTTAGACAAGTACCATCATTACATAATCTTGATGTTCAAACTCCAACTTTTAAATTATGGTTATGGATTAGATGTGGCTGAATACTCAAATAGGAAGGGATTCAGGAAATGCTTTACACGAAATACGGAATGAGATGGGTAGTTAATTTCACACTAAATGGGCGGGTATGGGCAGCCCATAGGTGTGCCCATAGCCCGCCCATTTAAATCTTAAATGGGCGGGTTCTAACCCAACCCATTATGAAGTCTTTTTGGGCGGGCTCAATATAGCCCAATTACATTGGGTTTTGGGCGGGCTCATGGGTTATGGGTTTCATGCTCAGCCCTAGGTCTAACGTGGCGAGTTTGTTTGATGGGCTGTATTAACAGCCGAAAATCCTAATGATATTTGGCCTGGGGTGCGATCTTGATTCTGCGTGAGATTTGGTGGATATTCAATCGCATAAGGCGTCCGATGTTGGTTCTGTTTAGCGGCAAAATCAGAATCATTATGCTGACGTGGCGCTGAAAATTTATAATCATTAAAATGATTATTCCATTCGCTGCCACGGAAATAGGAAGATCGCTGTGAAGGCCATGAAATCTGCTGAGTTTGCAATTTTGATTCAAACTCGTGGCTTTATAAACGGTTCTTGGTTTTTGAATTTTAACATCCGCCTTCAATTCTTCTTTTAATCCATGAATAAAAATAGCCAATAAACAATGTTCTGGCCAACCTTGAACCCTTGACGAACGTCTTATAAATTCTTTTCCGTATTCTTCCACCGTCCCCAATTGCTTAACATCACATAAAAATATATCAGGATTTTGGAATTCTGTTGGACCAAATTTTTCCTGAAAAGTCTCAATTAATTCCTCCCAAAAGCATATGGTGCAGCTTGAAGAAACCCACGTAAAAACGTCCAAAGCATTGCCTTCCAAATACATTGCGGCCACTTTGACTTTTACATCTTCAGGCATTTGATAGTACCGAAAGTATTTTTCAGCTTTCATAATCCACCCTCTGGGATCTCCTCCTTCGAATTTGGGAAAGTCAACTTTAGTAAATGGTCTTCGATAAGGCTGTCTATATTCCCATGGATTATCTGCTTCATATTCTTCATAGTCTTCGGTATGTCTCCTGACTTCTCTGTCTTCTTGTTCCTCAACAATGTTCTTTTGCTGTCTCATCTCCTTCATCTCAGCATCCATACTCTGAATTTTGTTCACGAGAAATGCCATCTGCTGTACCAAATGGTCTGGTGGTGGTGCAGGTTCTTGTTCCTTGGATGACTCTGCCTCATTTTCCTCATGATTGGGTGATCGGTAGACTACTGCTTCTTCCGATAGTTTCCCATAATGCACAGAAATTGGCCCAGAGAAAGAAATGCTCTGATACCAAAATGATAGATCCTTAGATTAGGATCTAACAAGACAATTCAAGAACCAGAATCTGAAGTTCTTGACCAAACAGGATAGTACAATCTGTATATGTATTTTCATAATCTCCTTTGTTTACAACCCAATGAAATATATAAAAACAGATAACTATAGTAACTGACTAAACTCCTAGTAACTTCCTTGTCCAAACAGATACCACTAAACTCCTAATAACTTCCTTATCCAAACAGATACAACTAATAGTAACTTCCTAATAATTCTTATACAAGCCATAATTACCTAACTACCCTTTAGACTGCCTTTTCCGAGAATACACCAGCAAGGGCGATTTGGTTCTGCTGGTGACATATCTGATATCATATCAAGCTTGCAAACCAATTATCCCTTCAGCTGTTTTTTTTTTTTTTGCTCAGACTTTAGCTGTTCTTCATAATAGTGAAAATAATTAACTAAAGTTTCCTAATGCCAGACTGATAAGACCAGAGCTTAACTATGCCCCCCCCCCCCCCCCCAAAAAAAAAAAAAAGCATCGCTTTAGCTCTCCATTAATCAAATACATGAAAAAAAAAATCCTTATGCCAGACTGATAAGACCAGAGCTTAACTACCAATTATCCCTTCAGCTGTTTTTTTTTTTTTTTTTTTTTTGCTCAGACTTCAGCTGTTCTTCATAATAGTGAAAATAATTAACTAAAGTTTCCTAATGCCAGACTGATAAGACCAGAGCTTAACTATCCCCCCCCCAAAAAAAAAAAAAAAAAAAAAAAAAAAAAAAAAAGAAGCTGTGTCCGTTGGACTCACGCCCTCATATGACAATCCTCTCCAGTCAACAATGAACAAAAAAGGCGTCAAATTGAAAAGCCTTTAAAAACCCAAATTTCAAGTTACAGTGATGGCACGAAAGAGACGCCCTCCACAGAGATTAGAACTTTAATCATTCCCAGTATGCATATACAGGATCAAGCAGCTGGATAATGCGAGCCACAGACCAGAATTCAAAAGAAAAGAAAAAACGATATTTTCAAATTTACATACAAGGTACCTGTTGAGAATGTATTTCCTGAAGAATATCCCTCCGGTAAGCATAAATGGGTAATCCCTCCTCAAGTCTGCGACGCTCCCGCATTATCATCCTATGTATACGCCTCCAATCCGAAGTTTCATCAAACTTCAATTTTCGTAAAACAGAGATACCATCCTCATCCACCTTGCTGTCCTCGAGATGCCGCAATATACACTCCATGGCGGACTGAAACTCCTTTATTCTCCTTTCAATCAACTTTTTCTCTGAATCTAGCCCTTTTCTCTTTTCTCGGAACCCATCCAACGCGCCGAGTGAACTCGGCCTCTGGAGTAAATACGTTAAGCGTGCAATTTCCTTCGAGGCACGCTCACTTTCTTCACGCCATCTCTTGACTTCCTTGCCTTCCATTAAGCCTTTCACATGACTAGCAAAAATGGCCCGAAGTCGGTCACGCAGCTCGTCCATGTCGGAAGGCACGAGAACATGCGATTTGAGCTCTGGAGTAAAGCCATGAACTTCATTGAGACAAAACTCCCAAAAGAAAACGAAGGCCTCGAGCGCGTCGCACCACTGAAAAAAATTAAGGCGAGCGGCAACGTGATCACCAGGGAAAACACTGGAACTTTCGGGCTTGAACTTACATTTTGCGATCAAGTCCACGACATCCGCCCTGGTGAAATCACGGCGGGCAGAGCGGAGCAAAACGACGAAATTAGGTCGACGTGCGTGAGGAAAGTTTTCCGGTGGACGGTCCAGACGTTGGTTGGGGCGAAATTCAGGTTTCCAGGGGGGACGAAAATTGGAGGGAGGGTGAGAATTTCGATGAAATTCCGGGTTTCGCGGGAAACCCATATGGTTAATGGGTCGATAGGCTTTCCTCATGGCATGGATGAACGAAGCAGAAACCCTAGAAAAGAAGAAATTGTTCAGAGTGCAGGAGTCAAGAGTGAGTGAGTCTGCGAGAGAGACTGTTGAAGGAGGAGAAAAACGATGTGAGAAAGCGTATCAATTAAGAAGACGAAGGCTTTGCTAGAAAGAAAGGAAAAAAAAAAAAAAAAAAAAGACGCAGTCGATGCTTTGATATTTGAAAGCATATAGGAGTAGGAATTAATTACTCCTATGCACGGTAGTGTACCTTGTTTGGCAGGCTTTTAAACCGTTAACCTAGAAACAGTAAAAACAATTACTCAAATGCTACATGTTACTCCTTCCATTCCTTTGTATAAGAACAAGCACCGGCTCCTTGCGCAGTTATAATAATTCCATGAAAGTACATCATGGAGCTTTAATTCATTTAAATTATTAACACATTTAATCAAACAGTAATAAATATGAAAGAAAATAATTGGATTTTAAATCTACCAATAAAAAATGAAACATGTATAACTACCTAAAAACATAACATCAACCACAACTATAGCAGTTATATATTTGTTTTTATTTTTAGCAACTTCTACCTTAGTTCGAAAAGAAAAAAAAAATTACATCAAATTACTACTGTACATAAACATTTCGATACGTAACATAAATTTAAATGTCACATTTCTTGGTAAATATTTTAAAAATGTTATCAACTCGGACTTCCTTAACACCCCGACGCTTTCAAAAGATAATCTTCCTCAAAAGATTCAAGAATGCTTTGCGTGGGATCCATTTAATTCATTTTATATTTCATTCCCTACAACTCTCTTCACCTTCACCACCAGACATGTTTATTTTGTGAAGTTTATTAGCTACATTAATTAGTTTTCTTTAAATGATGCACAACATCTTAATTTTTCTAATAGTAATTAAGTATTTTTAGGATGTAAGAGTCTACGCATCTACATACATATACTCAAAAAAAATCAAATACACTTAAGAGAATTAAATAGGTGTATTTTAGGAAAAAAATGATAAATATAAAAATGTTGTCAGATAATTAGGAAAAAAAAAAAAAATTGAAAAAATTGATAAATATATCTATTTCTCCGATAAAAGATAAGTTTACGAAATCACTATTAAACCTAATTTTCAGAATTTGTTTTTTAAAATATGAGATATGTAAAACTATTTTAAAAGTTGTGAGGTTTCCGTGTGCTTAAAATATGAAACTCCTTTATTATCACAAAAAAAAAAAAAAAAAATGATACATGTTACTCAAATGCTACATGTTACTCCTTCCATTCCTTTGTATAAGAATATGGATGGAAATTTCGGTTAAAAACAATTAATGTGTTAAAATTAATAACCTTTTTTTTACTGAAATACCATTTTCTATAATGACATAAAGAATAAGAGAGAATAAAAGAACTAGTAAGAAGGATTGTAGAGGCGAGAAAATAAAATAAAAAAATGATAGAAATAATAGGTCATTTAGTTGTGAAAATTTAGTATATTATCATTAAATAGGGGTATTTAAATAAGGGTAAAATGAGAAAGTAAGAAATAAAAAATAAGACGCTCTCGAATATTTCTTATAGTAAAAAAGAATGGAGCAAGTGTGGTCATTGTTATCAAACTTGCGAGTTGATTCTCTGAATTTATAGTTTTTATGTGTCTAACTTATAAAATTGAGTCGAATCACTGATAAATCGTTTTTACATGTCTAGCTTATAGCTTACAGTATTTGAATATTTCTTCTAGCCGAGTTTGGCATGATTTTAATGTTCAATGCAAGAAAAAAAAATTAAAAAAAAAATCTAGAGTAAACACCCTTTTGGGCCCCAAAAAAAAACACGGACCCCATTTTGATTCCTCACACAAAAAAACGCCTTTTAGTCCTCGAAAAGGATGAATAAGGGTCGATTGATGAACATTTTGGTCTCGGAAATTTCTAAAAAGCCCTTTTTAAATTCATAAAAAAGTCTCATTTTGGGGTCCGTGTTTTTTTAGGGGGACCCAAAAGAGTATTTACTCAAAAATCTATCTCTTATATTTATTATTGTTTTGAAATTAGACATATAAAAAATAATTTTAAAAGATCATATTATATATTTTAATAATTTATTTATCTTCTTTAATCTCTATAAGTTATATAGATATGTCTTATATGCATCATAGAAGTATTTGTATTCTTATTCATTTGTAAGTGAATTATAAGAGTATAAATATCAAAAACGAGTGAGCCGTAGTTGATTAATTTGTAAATAAAAATATTGTTAAGCAAATTTATAGTATTTTACATATTGAAAATTTATAACTAAAATTTTCTATTTTTTTAGTATCGAGAAAGGAAGTATCGGCTTTTTTTTTAAAAAAAAAAAAAAAAAAAAAAAAAAAAAAACCAACAAGTAGTTTTCTGTAGTGTTAGGATTTGTTTGGTATGAGAGTTTCTAAAAGCTTAATTAAAAAAATTAAAGAAGTGGACTCAAAATTTTCAAAAAGAGAATGAATGATTAAAAACTTTTAACTTCCCATTCTTTTTATTTTTTCAAAAAAATTTTTTCCCTCACTTTACTCCTTCTCCTTTCGAAATTCACATTACACGCTTATAGGCTTGAGATGTTTTTATACGCTTTATACCTCTATTAGAGGTATGAAAGCATATTTTTTTAAAAAAAATATATATATTGTATTTATTTAGATTTAAATTATATGCTTCTTTCTGACATGTTTTTTGGACCCAATATCTAAAATTAATTAGTTTTCAATTCTGCATTCAGAAATATTTGCCTGTAACACCAGTATCATGGAAACTAATTATATTTGAGGTACTGAGTGCAAAAAATATGTCGAAAAGTTCGTATATAATTTAAATCTAAATAAATACAATATATATAAAAATTAAAAAAATATGCTCATACCTCTAATAGGTATAAAGACATAAGTTAAGACGTAAGTTATAAAGATGTAATATGGACTCTTCTCCTTTCATACTAAACAAGCCCTTGAGGATAGTACAGTAGTACTAATAAAGTAGGAGCAATTGGCACAAAGGAGTAATACTCTCTGGTCCTTAATATAAAATATATTTTTTAACCAAGCAATAAAAAATATATTTATCTAATTTGATTAGATTAAGGAGGTTAGTTAATATGATATAGATTTTTTAAAACACCTTAGTCATTTTTTTTAATTTTTTTAATTTCATTTTATTTTTTATTTTTGATTATTTGACAAATATATATATATATATATATATATATATATATATATAAACATCTTATATAGGATTAAAATCAATTTTTAAGATATATTCTATACTAAGGACGGAAGAGACCAAGGTAGTAATATTTTGGGTACCCAGGAGTAAAAAAGAAAGAAAAAATTGATAAAGAAAGAAAAATTGATACAAGGGAGTAATAATTAATTGGTTGGTGTGGGGCCCCCAACAGTATGGGCCAGATCAGCCCCCCATTGACGAGCTTCTCTATTGGAAGTTTAGCTTAGAAACCATCGAGTGGAGTTTGTACTTTGTACCTAAAATAGAATACACGAAGCATATAAAATTGTTTGCTCAGTGCCCTTTACTATTAGAAATAAATAATTGCTGGCAAGAAATAGAAATAGATTATTAATTATTTATTTTAAAGAGAGATAAATTTAAAAAAAAAAATCAATTTTCACCAAGTTTATAAAACTTGGAGGGAACAAAGTGAATTTAAATTCTAGTTCCCAGTGAGAACAAAAATTAGAGGGAGGGTGAGGATTTCGATGAAATTCCAAGTTTGCTAGGTTAGATGGTTCTCCCAGGTCATTTTTTTTAAAAAAAAAAAACAATATCCAAAATTGGTGGGAATCATTTTTCAGTGCCAAAGAAAATTGGCTAAAAACTCAAAGGCCCTTGATGTGACGTTGGATTTGATATAAAGAGGTGAAGGAGCTTTATCACACCCTTCAAATAATGCATCACACATCATAGTATTATAGCACAGTGTAGTGGTAAAATGGTTTGGACGTAATATACTAATAATATATTTCAAATCTTGGTTATATATTTTAAGCATAATTACATAAATTTTGCTACAAATATCCCTTGACCAATCTGGAATCGGTTCGGCACTTTCATTTTGTTGACATCTGCTACTTTGTCTTGGGAGATTCATCCAATATGCTGTACAATTTACATGTAGTAAAGGGGCTGGAATCCCGAAGGATCTCAAAGTAACAGATTAATCCCAAGCACAATGTATAAACAATATATGACAATTAACCACAATCATGAAAATAAACAATACGACATTCAGTATATACAGTCACATAATGCACACAATAAGTCTCGGAACATGCAGTCACATAATGCAAACAACGTTGACTGCAGAGCACACAACAAGTTCCAGATCCACAGCGCTGGAAAAATAACTACCGGGCCTCAAACCCAAAACAAATAATTCCTGATTTTGAGTAATTCCACCACTAAATCTATGGTAACACTTCTCCAATTCCATTTAGGAATTTCTAGATCTTATAGTGATCATGGTGGTCATTGTTGTTTAGTTTTCACCTTGCAAAATTGTTGAATTTAGAGGGATAAAGCATACTCTATTCATCTGTGAATAAAAGAGAGTACATATGGGCTTTAATATAGGCAAACCTAGAGCTAACCCTAAAATCAAATCAAATCTAATTAATAAAAAATAAATCAAATCAAAATGATTAAGATATAATATATCCATATCTAATCCTAAGATATAATAAATATCAAACTTAATAAATAAGATAAGAGTTAATCTAAATAATCCATAATATTTTAACACTCCCCCTCAAGCTGGAACGTATATGTTAATCATTCCCAGCTTGCCTCAAAATCCTTCAAATTTCGTTTTGTCTATAGACAAAGTCAAGATATCTGCAATCTGGTCTAAAGATCTTATGTGAGACAGAGTCATAGTGTCTGCTTTAATCTTCAAAATCTTTAGGCTTGTACTTCTTGAGTCTTAGAGGCCCATTTATTTTGTCTGGGCTTATACTCCTTTTTGAGTTTCAAATGCCCCATATTTTGTTTGGGCTTGTACTCATTTTTGAGTCTCAGAGGTCCCATATTTTGTTTGGGCTTGTACTCATTTTTGAGTCTCAGAGGTCCTATATTTTGGTTGTGTAACATCCCATTTGAAAACTGGAATATTTTTTTTTTTTTGTACTCATTTTTGTTTGAGAATTTACATTAATCCTAGAGGACATGAAAAAGCGGTAAAGAGAGTTATTTTGGTTGAATTTCCAAGAATTGATCCAAACATAGAAGGAAATTAAGAGGGATACATGGCATTGGATTTTTTTTCCTCACTAGAAAAACATCACAGAGGTCATTGTTCACTATCACATATATGCATTTAAGAAGCACAAGATTAGTGCGTGAGAGTGTGACGCGCTGGCAAGGTGGTGGTTCGTAGTGGTCACGATGCCCTATAGGAGTAATATCACTTTCATGAGTGATTTGACATCATAATCGGCGAGAGGATCGTCGTCGCTCTTCTAGGTTTTATCGATTCCATTTCAAAATTACCCATTGATTCCATCTTTCAATGCAATTACTCGGAGCTAAGGCAAAACTTTTGCGAGCTTCTCACTCTAAGTTTCGGCCAAGGTAGAGAGAAGAGGAGGTGTGAAGAAATGAAGGAGGTGCTCATGCCTTTATATAGGCAAAATTTGTGCCACTTTGGTAATTTCTACATTCCAAATCTTGTAATTTTTCCTTTCCTTATAACCATGTAAATTCAAGACAAAATGGTGGTTAATTCTTGACCATGGGCAGCTCATAGTCGACACAAGGGGGTGATGTGGCATCAAACCATTGGTCCAAGAATGGTGACTTAAGCTTACTTTATGCCCGGCCCGATAGAATTTCCCGATCGGTGTCCGTTCCGCGTAGTCTCTAAATTCTGAATTCATAACTTTGAAGATCTTCTCTTCCTCATCAATAATATCTAATTTAACTTAGATTCCAGTCTCTTACAGGTTCCAACAAATCCGGTTGAAGTTTTCCGAAAAACGTGTCGGCGCGTCTGGTTACGAAAATCGTTTTCGGAATCATCAACCTCTGGACAAAAATTCACGATTCCAAATATGTCCATATAATCATAAAATCATCTCCGGATGTTGAGTTATAATTTATTTTCTTCGGATCCAAAATGTGACTATCCGCATTTTTCCCTATTTCGCCTTATTAGGTAAATGCGCTCACCGAGGCCTCTTAATTAACTTCCGGAAGAGGTCACTTGAAGGTAAAAACTCACTGATCAATATTTTACCTTGACTTTGGAATTCCTATTCCTGGTTCTCTAGATAGGATCCGTTTCCTATTTATTCATTTACTATTCACTAACTTTAATTATATTATATAATAATAAAATATCATGATTTTTTTTAAATTTATTCCTTTCTCTATTTTTCTCTTCCAATTTTCGGCTAGGCCCTTTTTTTTTTTAAATTATTTATTTATTCCAATTTTCCAAAAATTTCACAAAATTACCTAATTGGTCCATTCTTGTATTTAGGCTTAAAAATACCTAAACTCACTTATTTTTCACAAATTTCACTTATCGAAATAGCCTAATTTATTTACCAAAATGGATAAATAAATATGCGGCTCAACGCACGCATTGATTCACTCAAGTAATCACTCAAGTAAAAGTCACGACTCCTCCTCTAAAAGTCACTGTTCTTTATGTCCGCTTGTGTTTCTCGCCTCTCTCGTTTGAACCCAATCGCTCATCTTCACTCCTGGAGTTTCTCTGTATCTCCTAGGATATGGATATTATTGACAGCAACGGAAAGAATCTGAGAGGGGAGGCTCGATGGTCTCCCTCTTCGTCATTCTATTTTTCGACATAGTAGGTACAGTGGGATGGTTATTGTTTTGACGAGCACAGTGATCAGACTCATTGTGTCGGATAGAAGAGAGTCGGATAGAAGAGAGTCGTTGTTGCCTCTATGCCTTCAAATAGAAAGCCCAGCTTTGATACCATGTTGAATTTAAAGGGATAAAGCATACTCTATTCATCTGTGAATAAAAGAGAGTACATATGGGTCTTTATATAGCCAAACCTAGAGCTAACCCTAAAATCTAATATAATCTAATTAATAAAAAATAAATCAAATCAAAATGATTAAAATATAATATCTTGAGATATAATATATTCATATCTAATCCTAAGATATAATAAATATCAAACTTAATAAATAAGATCATGATTAATCTAAATAATCCATAATATTCTAACAGAAATTATTTCTTGGATAGAGCTTACTAGCTCATCCTACATTTGAACGTATTCACTATCTACTCTCAAATCATTTTCCTTTTTTGTCTAGTACCGTAACCACCATGTACTATCTGACTTAACCGGTCAGATTTCTAGACCATTCTATTAATTTTGTTCCTATACCATCTTATTTACTAACTGCATCGCTTTTCATTACATCACAATAGCTATGACAACCATGTCACCGTTTTTCAATTTCTCCATGTTGTCTCATATTCAATATTTCAAAATTTTAGATATTCAAAATTTATGTGGTCTCAGTATATTTTCACAATCGCACTATTCAAGAATAGTGCTTTCACATTTTCATTAAAGCACAATTGCTACCAACTCAAGTTCACGAAACACATTTTCTACCGACTCAATTTTATGAGTGGGATAATTCATTTGCTAACATTTAAAAGCTGAGAGGCACCCACTACCAGACCAGACACTTATTTACCTTTCAAATCAATCCACTCTATTTCTCTCTTCTGCTGGAACATGTATGTACGCTTGTGTGTATTCTCCCATTTCCCTTTCATATCAAGAATAGTGCTTTCACATTTTCATTAAAGCATAATTGCTGCCAACTCAAGTTCACGAAATACATTTTCTACCGACTCAATTTTATGAGTGGGATAATTCATTTGCTAACATTCAAAAGCTGAGAGGCACCCGCTACCATACCTGGCACTTATTTACCTTTCAAATCAATCCACTCTCTTTCTCCCTTCTTGCTGGAGTGTGTATGTGTATGAGCGCATGTGTGTATTCTCCTGTTTCCCTTCCATCTCTTTCTCCCCTCTTGTTGGTTCGTGCGCATGTATGTGTGTGTGTGACTGCCTAAAAGGGTATGGGTAATATGTTTGGTTCACTCTATGGTTATCCTTTCCTCCTCCTTAGGTGTGTATGTAAATATATATATTCAAAACATTTTTTTTTCCTTTCCTTTCTATTTCACTTTCAATTCCACCTTTAGATTTCCAATATATATATGTATGTATGCGCAGATCTATTCAATTTACCCACACTTTCTCATTCCTCCATATGACTTTTCTATCAAGCCTCTATACATACATACATATAGTTCTCCATCACTTTTTCCGGTGCTCCCTTCAAGCTCTATGGTTCTCTGTGACTCTTGCTTTGGTATTCGTTTTTTTTTCCCCTACCACATGTGCAAAGAGAAGGGGCATATTTTATTTATTCATTTTTTGACTCTTTCATTGTGTGTTTATAATGTGATCTCCCTTCTTAAATAATACACACACACCGACTTTGAAATTATTTTCGTCGCCCACTGACCTGAGCAAATAGCATTTACATATATTTATATATGTGTGTGTTTGTAATAGGGTCATTGTTTTTAAATATTTTGTTATATATAATATAATTTATATTTTCGGTTAAACTTTAATAGAAACATCTCAATCAGGTTGAAAAAAAAATAGAAATATCTCAATAAGTATAATTAGACACACACATGAAGATGGAATATCACCTAGAAGGGGTGAATAGGTGATCTCAAAAATCTTTTGAGAATTAAAAATAAATGGGAATAAAACAGAGACAGAGAAGGAAAGGTAGACACATAATGTTTTATACTGGTTCGGTCTAATACTTCGACCTACGTCCAGTCTCCAAGCACACTTTGGGATTTCCACTAACTCTTAACAACAATTACACACTCTGTGAACAAAGGATGATCCTTTCACTCTCGGACTCACTCCCTCTTACAAGTTGTAATTGTACACCCTTACTTAAGGTCCCACAACCTTAAGATTTGATAACTAAACAGATGATCAAAAGGTGTTTAAACTCCTCACTGAGTAGATATTGATGAACACTGAAATACACAGAAAATATCCGAAGATATTAGCTTAGTTAATGAAACAGTAAATTGCAATAAGTTTGAATTGAATGCACAGCGTTTTGGTAGGTGGCGAATTCAATGCTTCGACTATTTATAGATGTTGCAATTAAAGACCGTTGAAGAAGCTTTGAAGAATAGTCGTTGAGTGCCTTGAATGTGTCCGTTAGACAAATGAAGCTTCGTTGGATATATTTGATGTAAATGCTTTGTCCTTCACAGACATTCTTTATTCCGTTTGTTGTGTCCGTTGAGAGATAGCATTAATGGCGCAGACGGAATATCAGTGAAAGGTTTACATTGATCAGAGTATCGGTTACGGAGATTATCACCGGGTTTGGCAGCTGAATTCAATGCTTCTCTGACACATGTTTTGCTTTATTCAAATCTCTTATTAACTTCTGAATAAATAACCTGAGACTTATTAACAAACTTGTTAAAAGCATCTAGAAACTGCAATAAGCAATAGGGTTAAGGTGTAAAAATACATATGTGCTTTTCTCCAAGGAGCGCCCGTAGCAAGTGTTTTTTTAGGTGCAAAAGTGACTATGTGGTTACAAATTAAATGCAAAAATACCGTTTGACCGTTAAGTTTGACTTTTAAGTTTGACATTTTTTGTGATCGGACGATGACGTGGCATTTCAAAGGTGCAAAAATACACATGTGATTTGTCAACAAGAGCGTCGAACACCAAATATATATATATTTTTTAATAATTTTATTTTAAATAATTTTTTAAGATCATGGAGTATTTTTTTAGTACTAGTCAAGATCCTTTAGTACTTGGCCAATAGCTTGAAATATTTTTTTCAAGATCCTAAAATAATTTTTCAAGATTATGAAGTATTTTTTCGTACGCATCGGTCAAGATCCGAAAGTACTTTTAGTATCAGTACAAGACTCGAAATATTTTTTTCAAGTATCGTCGATATCCTTTTAGTACCGATCAATATCTAAAATATTTTTTCAAGATCCTAAAATAATTTTTCAAAATTATGAAGTATTTTTATGTACCAGTCAGTATCCTGAAAGTACTTTTTAGTACCAATCAGTACCATGAAATATTTTTTTCAGTATCAGTTAGTATCCTTTTAGTACCAGTCAATACCTAAAATATTTTTACAAGATCCTAAAATAATTTTTCAAAATTATGAAGTATTTTTTTGTACCAGTCAGTATCCTGAAAGTACTTTTTAATACCAGTCAAGACCTGAAATATTTTTTTCAAGATCGTTTTAGTACTGGCCACTACCCGAAATATTTTTTCAAGATCCTAAAATAATTTTTAAAAATTAGGAAGTATTTTTTTTGTACCGATCAAGTACCTTGAATTTTTTTTTCAAGTATCCTTTTAGTACCGGTCAAAACCGAAATATTTTTTCAAGATCCTAAATGCCACGTCATCGTTCGGTCGGCAAAAAAAGTCAAACTTAATTGTCGAAGTCAAACTTAACATGATCAAACGGTATTTTGCACCTAATTTGTAACCACGTTTGTACTTTTGCACCTAAAAAAAGCACTTGCTACTGGGCGCTCCTCGGAGAAAATCACATGTGTATTTTTGCACCTTAACCCTAAGTAATAATCAGAAGTAATCAAATTGCTCTTATTGATTTGAGTTTTACGAGAACGGTGATTTAAAAAAAACAGAGGTTACCTTGCTCGAGTAAGATTAAGAGTGTGCTCGAGCAATAGTATAGAATATGTGTTTGAAAGAATATTAAAGTTTCACAATGCTCGAGCATCATTCAAAAGCATGCTTGGGCAATCATCTGTAGAGTATTTGAAAAATTATGTTTATCGCTCATGCTCGAGCAAGAAACAAAGTTTGCTTGGGCAAGCTATTCTGAAAATTGATAACTTTTGTCAATGCTTGGGCAAGGCACAGGTGTATGCTCGGGCAAGCTTCTTGAAGACTTTAGAAAAAGATATTTAACGATGTTGCTCGAGCAAGAAAAATCCCATGCTGCCCGTCGCTAATGCTCGAGCAAACAATCAAACCTTGCTCAGGCAAGGACCATACAGAGACGAGAAGACAGGTTGTCCGACTATGCTCGAGCAACCCCTTTATGCCTCGTCGTGCATGCTTTCTTACCTTGCTCGGGCACAACTACTTCACCTTTAATTCTTTGTTCGGATTGCTAGTGCTCGAGCATGCCGAAACCCATTGCTCGGGCGGGACTCAATGTGGTCGCAATGCTCGAGCAGCCCTATCTGACATGCTCGAGTATGGCGATGGAGAGATTCTTAATGAGCCCGATGTTGCTCGAGCATGACGGTATGCTCTGCTCGAGCATGCTTTCCTGAAATGCTTTACACAAGTATATTAATTCTGTTATGCTCGGGCATGATCTCATCTGTGCTCGAGCAATCCCCAATTTAAACAAAACTTTCTTAATTCAATAACTCAGAAATTGTGATCATCAAAATACAGGAGCTAACAACACATATACAATAGCTAGTGAATTTTATGGATTGGTTTTAAGGCTTTAGAGTGGTTTTTTAGTAGTCCTGTAGAAACTCTAGAATAGCTTTGAGTAAAATATTAATATATATTTATATTTGTGTTTTATAAATTATCATTGAGAGCTTTGGAGTAATTTTTGTGTGATTACCTATACGTTGGGAAGTAGCAGATAACTTTGAATATTATTTGTGAATGACTATTTTTTATAAAAAAAATGGATTGAATTATACGTATAAGTGCATGTATTGTAAATTCTCAAGTAAGTAATGTTACAAATAAATTTTTTTATAACTCACTTTATGCATATAGTTAATAATTTAATTATAATTAATGTATTGTTGGATTATTGTTTCCTTCTAGGTATTTTTGAATATGTGATGATATTTGTTACAAATGAAAACATGATTTATTTTACCTTATTTTTTAATGATAATATATTTATTGATGATTGAATATAATTGTTATGGCGGTTGCATTTTTAATGGGTTTGAGTTAGAAGGAATTTGTATGGTGAGATCTTTTACCACGTGGTATGCCATCAATCGTCCATAGTGGATTACACTTGTTAGGGCCTCTTCTTCCATATTTTTCTTTGGCCAGGATTGTATTGGAGCTATGGAACATGCCTAGTTTTGTTCTTTTAAGGAGTGGAGCCATAGTGGAGACTTAAGCTACCTTTGCCCTGATGTATCTTAAGAGCTAATGAGCTTGGAACAATCTCATCAAATGGATGATTTTTTGTTGAACTAGCTATGTGTTAGCCTATAACTCCAGTCAGTAGAATAAGGATGAACAATGATATAAGGGAAGTTGTATTTTGCATATTGCATAATTGTATATTACATGTTATAATTAATAATAGAGGTTGCTTAGTGATAATTAATTTGAAATCATTTTATATTAGGATTATAATAAATACAAATATGCATGTAATCAGTTCCCTCTTTTAGATCATATGTGGTTTACTTGTGTACGATAGAAACTTTCAATAGTTACTAAGATGTGGAATCTCATTCATTTATATTAACATTTTTCATGTGATTGTTTCAGTAGGGAGCAAGGTAAGGTACATATGGAATGAGTCTTGAAGCTTCTTTTGTACTCACTGAGAACATGTTATGTCATTTTATTTACCGTATGTCCCTAAGACTTCCACATTTTATTTTGTTTATTGAACTATTTTGAGGATCTAATTTGACACTGTGATGTGAGCTTTATTTGAATTGATTTTGTATTTTGATGATTTAAACATCCTCATTGGCGATATTTGAAGTACTTTGGTAAAGTATTTGGTTGTTTGGTTTGAGGTGTTACATAACCATGAGCCACCCATCACACAATATGGTTAAAGTTGTTTCCATTCATTCTTGTATAACCACAAGCGACTGGTAAGTATTTCATGGTTATTGCTATGTTACATTAAAAAACAATAGGGGCAAACAAAGTTTCTTTCTTTCTTTTTTTCACGTTTTTACTACATCTAACCTATGATAGCTAAGCCGTGGTTATACGGGAATTATTTGAAGTGATTCATGGCCATAAGTTGCCCATAGAGTGCATATGGTTAAAGAGTCTAAAGTGAAAACATAGGCCTTTAAATAATATTTTTTTTAAATAAGGGAAAAAATGTCTTTTAACTCATTTTCCTATCTTATTTTCTTCCAACCAAACAATTTTTTTTATTAACCTATTTTCTTTTCTAGTGCAAACCAAACACCTTTGTAGCAAAATATTTTCCATTTCTTTCTATTCTTTCCCTTTCCATTACATTCCTTTTCAATTGGACTACTGAGACCACTAGAAATAAATAATTGTTAGCAAAAAGAATTAGAAATAATTAATTATTTATATTAAATAGAGATAAATTAAAAATATATAATTTTCACCACGTATATAAAAAATATCTTTTTTATATAAAATAGAGATTATATAAGATTTAATAACAATTTAACAATTTGATAGTAATTTTATTATTATTATTTCTACTACTGTTGCTACATGATCCTTAATAATAAAGATAAATAAATAATTTAGGTAGGTAAAAAATTAGTTTAATTAGTTATTTATATAGTTTCGTTTTTTTTAAATATGAAATATCATATTTCATCACTTCTACACCTTTGGATTTTAGAAAAAATTATAAATGTAGGAGAAACCTGAGGCCAAGAATCCCAAGGCCAGAAACTCGTGGTCACAATGACTGCACGTTCCCCCCCCCCCCCTCCCCCTTTTTCCCCTCTCTCTCTCCTTTTCATTTGAGTGAATTTTTTTACAAAGTAATTAATACCCCTCTCCCTCGTCCTCCTTTCCATTTATCGTCTCATATTCTTTTTTATATAATCCATTTTGTATTTATGATAAGGGAAAATTGCTGAAAATTTCTTTACTATAGAACTTATTACCCAAAACTCCCTAAAATTTCATTAAATATATATGTGCAGTTTTTATTCAGTTATATGTAATTTGTCTTCAACTATACATAAAATATAGGACATTAGAGATAAATTGCATACAGTTGAAGAAACATTACATCCGTTGAAAATGAGTTACATCCACTCAAGGACCAGTCATTGCATACCTTTGTGCAATAAATTTTGTAATATGAGATTTTTCAACAATTTCCTGGTAATATTTTTCATTTAAGATTTTGATACACTTGTTAATACATGCAATTGTTGCATCCCATTTTTGTTACCTTTCTAGTATGTTTTTTTTAAAAAAATAATTAATGTTATTATGATATTTTAAAATTTGTAAAAATCCTATTTTTAGGAGTGAAAATAGACAAGATTTGTTTCAATTTTAGTTAAATAGATTTGAGTCTACAGCAGAAAGTCAAAGTTTAAGCTAGAATCTGAGCTTGCATACAAATCTTTATTTTTATACTCTAACTTGAGCCTTGAAAAGGCTAAACATGATCTGACGACTATTTTAAAACCTACTTAAAATATAGAACTTTAAATAAATTTAATGGCATATACCTCCAATGTCATATATATATATATATATATATTTATTGGGTTAAGGTGCAAAAATAGGCACTTTTTTTTTAAAAAGCCAAAAGCGTGCGATGAAAGTCTTTTTTTGGGTGCAAAAGTGACACACGTGGTTACAAATTAGGTGCACAAATATCGCTCAATCGTTAAATTTGACTTTTTTTTTGTGACGGACGATGACGTGGCATTTCAAAGGTGCAAAAATGTATTACGTGTGGTTTCCAAAAATTCACATGTGCAAAAAAGCACTTCTTCACGGCGCTCCTCCGACCAAAAAGACATGTCTATTTTTGCATGCTTTGAAAATGCCATGTCATCATGTCATCAAAAAAAAAAGTCAAACTTAACGATCAAATGACATTTTTGCACCTAATTAGAATCATCGTGTATACTTTTGACCCAAAAAAAGACGGCTTTATCGGCGCTCTTTTTAACAAAAGCATACGTCTATTTTTGCACCTTAACCCTTATTTATTTATATTTATATATATCATTCAAGCTTATATAAAAGTCTACATTATGAAGCACAAGGACTTAAACGATACAAATCTGTAGAGAGTGAGTGAGCTCCAAAGAGGTGAGGGGTTGATGAATGAAAGGGTTGAAGTTGTATTAAAATAATGAGGTATGAAACTTAGGATTAAACTAAATTAGTAATACCAAGCTATATATACATGTGAAAAGAAATGTAAAATTATAACTTCCACTAAAAATACAAGTCCGCCACCTACAAGTTCAGATAGGATTAATAAAATAGTAAAAGGCTTCAATTTTGTCATGTGTTGTTTCGCAAGCTTTGTGATTCCTTGTGTTGTTCCAAAATTAAAAACAAAAACAAAATAAAAGAATCTTCTAATTTACACCATCTATTTTAAAATATAGGATCAAATATCATTTTTATCTCGAAAATTTTTGTTGAGAAGAAGTAGGTATCCGGAAGTTTTTTTAGGAGCCATTTTGCCTAGAAAATTTACAAAACGTAGTAATTTTGTCTCTCGTTAATTTTGTCTTACTGCAACAATTTTCGGGGTAATTCATATCTCATTTTGCGTTTCATTTGCTTAGATCATAATTGATTTTTTTTTTTTGGTTTTGTGACAAACCTTTCAACTAGTTTGACACTTCACAAATTAAATTTGTTTTTGAGTTCAACGTCTCAAGGATCTCTCTCTCCGACTCCAAGCTTAAACTTTCTAAGGTAAGCTCAACATCTCTAGAATCTCCCTATCCGACAATTCAAGCAGAGTGAATCCCTCAATAAAACAAAGCCACTTGACACCATTAACTTTAATTGGATACAAAGTGTCTACAAACTTCTTATTCTTAAAATAAGGCAAAAAACATACCCCGGAGCAAACTTCCATTTTGTGAGCCCACATTATATTTTTTAAATCATTATTTAATGGAAAAAAAAAAAAAAAACTCTTTCCACACCCTCTTCCTCTTGTGGTGGGTCCCCCACTCTCTTCTTCTCCAACTTCACCACCTGTTGTCCAGACTCTAGAGTTGGGAATAAACTAAGCCTCTGTCAGGTAGCCTATGCCTGGGTCTAGTTAAGACATTAAACAAGTTACACTTAGCCATATTTAAAAACCTGAATGTATAAATAGGTCAAACCTATTTTGTCAAGGTCTGACCTGTTTAGAAACTAACAAACATAATTATATTTATATTACATATACATATGTATTCTGCTTATATTTTTTTATTCTTATATTTTAATTTAACAATACAATTAAATGAATCACTATAGAGCCCCAAGGTTTTTATTAGTCCTTCCTAAAACATTCAACCTTATCTACTGAAACCTAGCCGTCACACTTCTCTTCCCATTCTCCATGGCACCCGTTCGTCTTCCCCCTTTCCTCCATTCTTTACTAGTAGATTTCTACATAGACACAGTTAAACTTGCCCAGCTGAAAATGTTGATCAATTAGGAGATTTGACCTCCATTCAGAATTGCCTCTCAAACTTGCACAGCCAAAATATTTTTAGTTTTTCATATCGATTGTTGAGAAGCACACATCTTTACATGATGTTCATTTCTTTTAATTTGGTTATGTTGTATTGTTGTGTTTTTTATACACTACTATTAGTGTGTTTGTTGGCAATTAAGTTTTATTTAATTAGTATTGTAGGATTTAATTAAATAGGTTTCAATCCTTATTTAACTTATTCAAAGCTTACTTAAGATCTTCAAAGTATATTTTCTCAAACCTATTTAAAGACCTACATTTTAAAAAGACTTCAATCATGTTAGGCCTTTCAAAGACTCATGCCTAAACCTAAAAAAAGTCTGATACATGCTCAGACCTAGGCTTGGCTTTCAATCCTCCATTACAGGCAAGGGCGGATACAATAAACATCGTCAATCCCAAGAGTTCGACCATTGGTGGGGTTCAACGACGATTTAGATCAATGTTGCTGCCAATCCAATCCAAGCCAATAATATTGTTCTCAGTGTTGGGATATAGCTACATTTTAACTAGTTTGTAACTAATCTGTTGTAACAGACCTAGTTAAGTTAGACTGATAAGCTGTCGCATTAGTTGAGGTTCAACTGTTATGTGTGCTCAGCTCTATTTATATACAGTGCTTTGAATAAGATAATTCACTCTAACTCAATTCTCCTTTCTCTCGATCTTGCCTCTCTCCCGGTACTCTTTCATAACTAGCTAGTTTTTCTTCCCTCTTAATGATTATTTAGCCAAGTTATTAATTAGATCAATGAGACGTTGGTGCATAAGATATAAGTGTATTTAATTTTAAATTATATTTCTTGAATGTATAATCTTTAAGTGCTTCAGACTATATTAAAGTTTAACAGAAAGAGTATGGGTTTCGTTAGCTTGAACTCTTCTCTTACACAGCAATAGCATAAAATTATATTCCAAATAATATTTGCTTAGATAATTAACCGTATATATGTATATTTTTCTTTTCTGCAGACATCTAAACTTTTTTAGGTGTAATTAACTATATGTTTTATGCTAATTAACTGTAAGAAGTTGGCTAAATATTGAATATTGTGAGCGTACAATGTAATACATGGTTGGTTAAACGCATTGTATTTGACACAATTCTTAATATATATAATGAGGTTTGTCATTGTTTTTATGTTTTTTGAATTCATACAATAATTAAATAGCCACGACCTCAAATATGCCCTTCTCTCTGCATTTCTTCGATATATCTCTTCTATTCCTTACAATTAATGTTTTTGTTTCAATTGTTCTATAAACATAGATTTATCAGTATTCTCACATTTTCTTTGATGATTGCAATTAACTCTTCATCAGTGCTATGGAAGTGTATATATATGTGTTTAATATACACAACTTTCAACCCATGAATCTTGTTAAAGCTCGATTAGATTTGATCTTTCACTCTTCCAATTTCTACAATAACCATTGAAAGATTTTTTTTTTGCTATAAAGATAATCAAGAACACATTTTGAAATAGAATGAAAGACCAATTTTCTGATGATTCTTTGATTATATATATTGAAAAGACATTGTTTTGAGTTTTAGTACGGATTCCATTATAGATGAGTTTAATAATATGAAAACACGTAGAGTAAGAGTCAGGAAAGTGATATTAATTTCTAGGGTTAAATACCATTTTTGCCACGGAAGTATTGGTAAGGGGGCACTCAACACTCGAAAGTTTTTTGGTATCATTTTTGCCTTGAAAGTTTACAAAAGGAGCAAATATGCCCCGTGAAGTTTTTTAAGAAGCAAATTTGTTCGGAAGTTTTTAAGAGCAAATTTGCCGCGGAAGTTTCAAAGAGAAAGCAACGATCAAGATCAACCGATCGATAAGATCATTATGTTTGTAAACTTCAGAGCAAAAATGATACAAAAAACTTAGGGTCTTGAGTGCCCCTTTATCAATACTTCCATAAAGAAATTGGTATTTAACCCTAATTTCTGTAATAGATTTCTTTTAATTTTTTTTTTTACATTACATCTATATCCTATTGCAAGTATTTTTGTTTATGATATGTAACATTTTTTATTTTCGCCCCCGTCAATAAAATTCTTGGGTCCGCCCCTGATTATAGGCACATGCTTATTTGATCAAAGTTTGCCCTGGTCTGACCTGTTTCCACCGCTATCGGACTCCAACTCAATTGATGAATGTTCTATGCTTTGTTAATGAACCTGTACAACAACGTTTCTCCTCAGGCTCGTTGTGGATTTGGAGATGAGGATGTTCCCAAAAGAGAGAAATGCAATATCGCAGTGGGCATTAGACTGTGGCCACATTTCTTCCAATTTTGCCACCTATGAATGTAAATCAAGAGAATGATGGATCAGAAGATGATGTTGGCACGTCCTTGGGTTCAACTAGCAAAAAGGTCGGACTTTCTCACCAAATTAAAAGGGAGGAGATTCGATCCAGGTTAGTCCAAGACTTATGGGGAAGATCTTAGGGATCTACGAAAACAGTGGCGGAACCTTAAAAAAAAAAATTTAGGGCCAAAAAAATAAACATATTGAACTACTCTCTTTAATTCTTATTATAAGGCACCAACTAACAAACATATTTGGTTCATTTTATAAAACACTTGCTTGTTTATAAATAGCATTACATATTTTTTTTTTCCATGTATACCCATAATTAAAAAGGTAGTGAATGAGAGTGATAATTAATAAAAATTAATTATTACTTTTTTTTGGAGAAAAAAGAGAGTAATAATTAATATGATATTAGAGTTTAGTGTAATTAATAGGGATAATATTGAAAATTACTTAAATTTTAGGACAAATTTAATGACTTTAACAATTTTTATTGACTTATGAGAATTGTTAGTTGGTTCCTTAAATAAAAACCAGGAGGGAGTATTTACTAAATTGATCAAATAACCTGGAAAATACAAACAAATAATAATATATAATTATAAATCAAAACAATATATAAGATGATATCTAATCTTTTCGTATCTCAAACAAGTTAATTTTACTTTCCTCTCACAAATTTTATGAGTAATGAAACAAACATTATCTTTATAGAGAATATAAAAAACTAGCTGGGGCTAAATTTGTGACAAAAAAAAAATCATATAATAAATACATATATATTTTAACAAATTTTATAAGATCAGTCGAGTAAATTTGGGGCCTTGGCCCCAATTTATTCGCCATAACAACGTTTTCACATCGTCTCTGTTAAAAAGTTGAAACCGCTTGGATGGAGGTGGAAGATATGTCTTTTTTGACCAAGATGTCCTATATGATTAAATTTAAGTCACCGCCATGGATTGTGGGTGAAATTTCAACCCCTTTCCTAAATTTTTTTTATCAAAAAAGAAAAGAAGAAGATGATGTTGGCCAACTAGCCTGTCGAGGGACCACAAAATTTCCGCATTATTATATGCTAACCTCTTATTTGAGAGAAAATCAAACGAAAAAGAAAACTTTCATTCTGATCTTATTTATAAATCTATTTTGATCAAATCTCACATACCAAGGAGGGGTAGTTAACTTAATGATTATAGGGTAAATTTTTAACTTCTCTCTCATTTATGATTGGATATTTTTCAATTATTTTTTTCTCTCTCTATTTTTATGAGTACAATTAATATGAGTAAAATTGTCATAATTTCATTTATTACAGCTTAAACTCGTTTTATAAATAGGACTAATTTTTTTTTATCAAAATCGATTTATAAATAGAATCAAAATACTATAGGAAAGAAAACATTGGAAATATAAGTTCCCCCGCTTGGATGGGAGAGAAAAAGTGGAAGGAAGAGAAAGTAAGGGAGAAAATTCAATTTTCTGTCCTCAAAACTTCTCTCCAATTATGGAAAGATATTAGGAGAAAAAATTTATTCCACATGTTGCCCCTTCCTACCGTCATCGTTATCTTTGCGCCTCACTTCTCAGCTTGCCTTCACCTTCATCTTCCTCCCTTATCTTCCTGTGTCGTGTGTCTGCACAGCTGGAAATTAGAAAATTATATTATAAGCACGCACAAAACCAAATTATTTTATTTAAACAAGAATTTTATTTTAAAAAAAGTATCCATTGTGATTTATAAATAAAAATAGAAAAATTTGATTTCATCAAATTATTTTATTTTAAAATAGAAAATATGAAAAAAATATTTTTGAGAAATAAAATGTTTTTAAAATATTTTTGCGGTGTTAATTTTAATATGGTTGTTGCCTTCAGTCTATTTTATAGAGATCCTTATAAAACATAATGGTGTTATTGTCATTATATCATTTGCTTATTTCCTTCCTCTGTATTTTCTTCTCTTCATCCAAGCGAGGGATAGTATTATCTCTCCATTTTTCTCATCTCTCTATTTTCTTTCCTCTCAACTTTTCTCCTCATCCAAACAAAGCATTAAATCTTGCCCACAGTTAATAGATGTAGTATTTTTGCCCAATTTTAAGAAATTCATAGGTATAAGTATTTTTACACCCAATTAAAATTTATGGTATCAAGTGTATTTTTGGGAAACTTTTATGGGTATTGTACCCTTAAATTTATAGTTATATTTCTTAATTATGCATAAATATACAAAAAAAATTATTTTAAACCAATAATCATCAATTTTTCCTTAGCCATTAAGATTTTTTTGCCCGAACCTTAGCAATTAAGACTAGGGAAAGGCAAAGACACCAGATTCTAGGAGTTGGCTTACAGTCAATGCTTTGTTGGCCTGCTGCCATCCGTTGCTTGAAGTGACGTCATTTTTTACGCAAAAAGACGACCTGATCCCTTTCTTTTTTTTTTTTAAAAAAAAAAAAAAAAAAATCAAAGTACTATCGGATAGTAAAATGATAATTCAAAATCTTGATTGATCTGAAAAAATACTTCATAATCTTAAAAAATTATTTTTGGATCTTGAAAAAATATTTTAAAGTCTTTGATATTAAAGGATCTTTTGGATATTGAATAATCTTGAAAAAATTATTCATGATCTGAAAAAAATTATTTTAGGATCTTGAAAAAATATTTCAGTCTTTCATCGCTACTAAAAATATACTTTAGGATATTTTTTCAAGATCCTAAAATAATTTTCATAAGATCATGAATTATTTTTTTACTAAGTTAGTATCCTTTTAATCAAAGTAAGAGTCTGCGAAATATTTTTTTCGATATCCTAAAGTAAATTTTAAGATCATGAAGAATTTTTTTCTATCATTCAATATCCCGAATTATCTTTTTACTACTGACATTATGATGATTTTTTTTTTTTTTTTTTTTTTTTTTTAAAAAAGGACTAGGTCATTTCTTTGGCCAAAAACGACACCGCTTCAACAAAGCATTGGATGTAAGCCAACTCCCAGATTCTAGGGAGCGTAGTAGTGAAAGAGCATATGGTAGGTACAAGCCTACAACTACAAGAGAATATTTGTGTTTGCATTTTGTACCCATTACCGATATCAACCATTTTTAATTGATTTTAGACGGTTGATGTCTGATTTAATTTAATTTAAATATTTTTATTTAATATTGATAAAATTTAAAATAAAGATAATATTATAACTATAACTTTTCAAGAAAATAAATATATCACTTAAAAATTGCAAATAAAAAATCTTAAATTTGGATTATTTAGATAAAATTTGAACAGTTTAAATCTCATCATAGCATTAGACAACGTGGTGAGAACCGAATGTGAACCCATCACACTATCTCAACTTGTCTCGTAACATTTAGTTAATATTTTTATGAAAACAATTAATCTTTTAATTCTTCAACTTTTTATGGTTTGTTTGGAATGATGATTGGAGTTTTTAAAAACAGTTTTTCAATAACGATTTATAGTATATAAGATAAGTATGTGAGAAGAATTTTATGTCAAATCGCATAAATGTACTTATACTTAGTAACAGAGGCGAACTCAGAAAATTACTAAGGGGCACCATTGGCAGGGGATTCGGGAAGTGTGTTGCCCCCGATTTTTTTTTTTTAAAGAAAAGTTTTAAATGCATTAAAAAAAAATATCAAAAAAATATTCATGAAATCAAGTTAATACTAATGATATAATAAGAGATCTGATTATTTTACAAACCTATCGTTTAAGTAAATTTTAAGTCTTTGTTAGAAATCTACCTACATAAATTACTGATGAAAGGTGGCAAGACTCAATAAGTTGAAGACATATATTTTGATAACAAAAGTATGTTACAATAAAAATAATTACAATGTTATCCTTCTAGCGCTTATTTTTTGGAATTCTATTATAATTGTCTTATTATCAATCTTTATCAAATACATCTTTTTCAATATAAGACACTACACAATCATTCAACCATTCATCCCTCATCCGATTATGAAGTGCAGTCTTGATGTATTAAAGATAAACAATCATTTAAACATGTATTAATTTTTTTATTAAAAAAAATCCTCAAATTTAAGGGGGCACTTGCCCCTAGTCTAGTATGTGGGTCCACCTATGCTTTGTAACTCCAAACAAGCACTTATTCCATTGTAACACAGTATTTTAAATTTAACTTGTTATGACTCAGCCGCTGAAATTTAATCCCTCTTACAATCCATTCCCTGTTCTTGGTTAATCAAATTGGACCATACTTACAGTTAATTATTAAACCCGGATTGCATGGCATCCTAATCAACATCACATAGAAGTCTAAAATAGGATAAAAAAATGAATGTTATTAAAATCGGACCGGTTGGTTCAAGTCAGAAACCAATGAACCAGTCATATAACCGGTTTGATCGGCCACGTAACTAGCTTAACCAATTCAATATTTTTAATTTAAAAAGTATTTTAATTTGATTTTTTTAAAAAAAAATATTCTTCAAAATTTTATATAAATAACCTTAGAATTTTCATTTACTCACCGTTTTTGCCTTAGGCAAGCTCCAATTTATCTCTCGATCTAACCCATTTGACCTTTAGTCTAGTACACGACCAATTTAGTGTTCGGTTCGTGTTTAATAACCTTAAAAAAAAAAAACACATCTTAAAAGGGACAAAAGACTTCAAAAGGTTTTTTTTTTTTTAAAGGATTAAAGTTTTTCTTGTGGAAGTTTTATGTTAGGAGCATTGAGTATCCGAAAGGCTTTTTAAGAGTAGTGTTACATTGAAAGTTTTAAGATAGGAGCAATGTGACCCTTTTTTAACACACACTCACGTTGATTGTTAATTTTAACTGAATTGCTTATGTGGCAGCTGCATCATTCTCACAATTCCACCTTATCTCCTCCTCTCTCTTTCCCTATTCACTCTTTGGGCTATGTTGGTGAGGTGGAATTGTGAGAATGATGCAGCTGCCACATAAGTAATTTCAGTCAAAACTAACAATCAACGTGAGTAGTTGTTAAAAAAGGGTTATATTTTAAAACATCCGGAGCAACATTACTTTTCAAAAAAATTTGGATACCCACTACTCCTAATAGAAAATTTTCGGGATAAAATTGAATCTTAAAAAAAAAAACAAAAGAAAGTGTTCCAAAACAACTAAACAAGATGGGTTCAGTTGATCTTTAATAGTTGTATTGGGTTCATCTAGTTCCCAAGATCCTAGAATCCTAAAGCCCATATTTCTAAATTGTTCTTTCTAGAGGCAAATAAACCCAATGAGCCTAGCCCAATATCATTAAGAAAATGGATCCATTACTCTTTCCGTTTGTTAAATTAAACCCATTTGCGAATTGTGTCAATCCATTTTAATTTTGCGAAGATAAGAAAGTTTTTTTTTTTAAATAAAAAAAAAATGAGAACAATGAGCCTAGCCCAATATCATTAAGAAAATGAAACATTGTAAGATTCAAATTGAACATTAATTACATTTCTATAATTTTATTCATTACTAAATTCTAATTTTGTCAGGGAAAATAGAAAAAAAAAGGTTAGAGAAGTTATGATTTAAATTTTTTTCCGATTTCTGCCCATTTCTTTAACAGTTAGATCCAAAATTTTCCCATTATGGAGCAGGCACAAGATTCTGATATTTCATAGAGTCAAGCAGGAAACGATAGTGGAGAACATTATTAGTGGATGAGTTAATTAAGCATAACTAATTAAGTGATTAATTAAAGAGGTTTATACTTCGTCATGTTGTTGCGTAGAAGAAGAAGATTCCTACACACACACGTGAAATAGTGGGGACCCATATCTTATATATATATATATATATAAAAAAACTTAAGTATGAAAATGGTGGGACCTACATCTTTTGTATCATACGACATTGTGAGGATATCTTACTCTTACTGATATGAGAAGAAATAAGAAAAAGGCGATGAGGATGGGCTTTTTTCCCTATTTGCCACTTTTTAAATAATTAATTACCAATTTGCCACTCTTTTCAAAATATTTCTCGATCTCCCACACGCGGGATTTTGATTTTTTGAAAGCTCCGCGATTTAGTCGGCTAAGGCTACGGTGTTTAGTCGACTAAATCGCGACCGGAAGAGTTTAAAAGCCTCAATCATGGCATTTGAAACTCTAATCGATAAGCACCCCCCTAAACCTCCCCCTGTTTTTTTCACCAAATCCTTTGCCGAATAGTTGGTAGAATGAAGTTTAAATGTTCTTTATCATGACATCTATATCTTAAATGTTGCTATTATATAATATATATATATATATATATATACACACACACAAAATGAAACGCACACATATAGGAATCTTGTTGAAATAGTTGCACTGTACGCATCAAAAGGTGAATGGAAAAAACTTCATGGTTGAAAATATACATATACATATATATATACACATATACATATATATATATATATACATATATATACACATATATATATCTCACTTGCACATGAAATATGGATCTGTTTATATTTAGGAAGTTATTTTATTGATCTAATATCATGAAATCAAAAAAGATAAAATCGACTCAACTTCCTCCTATATAATAGGATCTAATCTAGCTCATTCGTATATTATTTCGTTTTTAATATTATTTACAAATATAGATATATGATATAAAATATATTTTTATGTTGTTAATTTTTATTTAAAATCCTAATTTAAAGTATTGAAATAAGCTCGAGAGTTTAAATCTTTGGTAGAGAAATAATAATAAATAATAATGATAATGATAATAATAATAATAATTGTTATTGTTATTAGGAAAAAATAGGTAATAAAATAGAATAAATAAATAATAATAAAATAGATAATTATTATTATTAAAAAAAGGAATAAATTAAAAGGGGAGTTAGTAATTAATAAAAAAATAAAAAGAGGTATTATTAATTACTAACAAATAGAAAAAGGGTATTATTAATTAATAATAAAAGAAAGAGAATTAATAGTCTCCCTAATTTTTCAGTTCGTAAAAAAAAATCGGGCTTTTTCAATTCAACTAAATCGCTGACGGAGGGTAAAAAAGCCTGATTTTTTTGACTTGATAAAAAATTAGGGAGACTATTAATTCTCTTTCTACATTTATTATTAATTAATAATACCTTTTCTATTTGTTAGTAATTAATAATACCTCTTTTTATTTTTTTATTAATTACTAACTCCCCTTTTAATTTATTCCCTTTTTTTAATAATAATAATTATCTATTTTATTATTATTTATTTATTCTATTTTATTACCTTTTTTTTCCTAATAACAATAACAATTATTATTATTATTATTATCATTTTTATTATTTCTCTACCAACCCTTTAAACTCTCGAGCTTTTTTCAATACTTTAAATTAGGATTTTAAATAAAAATTAACAACATAAAAATATATTTTATATCATATATCTATATTTGTAAATAATATTAAAAATGAAATAATATAAGAATGAGCTAGATTAGATCCTATTATATAGGAGGAAGTTGAGTCGATTTTATCTTTTTGATTTCATGATATTAGATCAATAAAATAACCTCCTAAATATAAACAGATCCCTATTTCACGCGTGAGTATATATATATATATATATATATATATATATATATATATTTTCAACCATGAAATTTTTTCCATTCACCTTTTTTATGCGCAATTACCGCAACTATTTCAACAAAGCTTTCCTATATGCTGCGTTTCATTTTGTGTGTGTATATATATATATATTATATAATAGCAACATTTAAGATATAGATGTCATAACTTTATTCTACCAACGGATTCAGCAAGGATTTGGTGAAAAAAACAGAGGGGGAGGTTTAGGGAGGGTGCTTAGTCGATTAGAGTTCTAAATGCCGCGATTGAGGTTTTTAAACCCTCTGTTGCGATTTAGTCGACTAAACGTAGCTTAGTCGACTAAATGTGGGGTTTAAAAAAACCCTGTCGACATTTAGTCGACTAAACCACTTGGTTTAATCGACTAAATCATGGGCTTTCAAAAAAAAATCAAAAAAGCGTTTTAATGACTAAACCTTGGTTTAGTCGACTAAAGTGTACAGATCGAAATATTTTGAAAAGAGTGGCAAATTGGTAATTAATTATTTTAAAAGTGGAATAGGGAAAAAAGCCATAAGGATGGACATTGAGATGGGGGATACTCCTTTGACCCCAGATATAATTTATCCTTAAATGATTCTTTTTTTTTTCTTGCCATTTATCTCTAAGTAATTCGCCGCTATTATCATTAAAAACAATTAAAATTATTCCCATGGGTTGGAAGTGAATATATTTTCTAATATTCTCTTTATTAAATAGAAGAAAATTACTTAAAATAAGCCCTTCAAAATAAGGGTTGGAAGTGAAAAAGAGAGCGCACAGAAAATAAGGGGGAAAAGAAAAAAGCAAGCTGCCCTCCACTAGGAGGTATGCGATGTCCGACAAAACGCCCACTCTCCTTATTGGGTCTGTTTGGAGTGGTTTTATTTTCGGCGTTGGTGTGTAAAAATTTGATGGCTTTTTAAACCAACGACCAAAAGTGAGAAAAAAAATCAAATTTTTTCTGTTTGGATTGTCCATTGTGTTGGTTGAACTTTAAAGTCAAAAAAGTCCTTCGAAAAATCGATTAAGGAAAAAGCTCAGAATCCAGTTTTTTCCATAATGCTTTGTTTTTTTTTGACAAACGCCCCGCCACTTCTACCACCATCAATCCAAACACAAATCATTATCTATAACTTTGACTTTTTTTCCTACCTGAAACTTTTATTAAAGTCGGATAGCTTTTTGCCCACCGTCTTTATCGCAACCCAAAAGTGCCCATTATCTCCTTTTATTTTCTTGTTTCCTTGGATTCCGTGCACAACAGTTCCTATCATCTTCATTTCCCAACCTTTCATATTTAATACTCCCTCTAGTGTTTATTACAAGAAACAGTTAACAAATATATTTGGTCAATTTTATAAGATATTTATTTGTGTTTAAAGAATATTAAATATTATTTTTCATATATGCCCATAATTAATAAGGTTCATGGGTGAGAATAATAATTAATACCACTTTGATCATTTTTATAAGTCTCTTTTAACTAAATCACACATATCAAGGAAAGATAGTTAGCTCGATGATTATAGGGTAAGTTTTTAACTTTGCCTTCATTTATGAATGTGTATCTTTCAACTCTTTCTTCTCTCTCTATTTTCATTGTTACAATTAATATGAGCAAAATTGTCACAATTTTATTTATTACTTGAAAGACGACTTATAAATAAGACTAATTTTTTTGGTTAAAATTGACTTATAAATAAGATCAGAATGATATGATATTAGAGTTTAGTGCAATTAGTAGAGATAATATTGCAAATTACTTAAATTTTAAGACAAATTTAATGAATTTAACTGTATTTATTGGTTTGTGAGAATTGTTAGTTGGTGCTTTATAATAAGGATCAGATGGAGTATAAAATATTTACTTAATTTGGTTAGATTAAAAAAGTTAGTTAAACTAGTTAATATGACATGTATTTTTTAAAATACCCTAATAATCTTCATTAATTTCCTCATTCCTCCTTGTCCTTTGCCATTATTGATGAAGTATCAATATGAGTAAATTATGAAAATTTTGACATACTCTCTCCTGTCCTAAATATAAGACTGATTGACTTTTTTTTTAGAGAAATTAAAGAAATTAAATAAGTTACTTAATCATATCATATAATATGTATTATTATATTATATATAAGCTTATAAGTGAGACAAATTAGTTTGGAAAAAATTAACGATGAATATAAATAATTTAAAATAATTTAATTAGTTTTTATAATCTCTCCAAAAATGCCAACTCTGTGTCTTATATTTAGGATTATAGGTAATCTAAAAAATAGATATTATATTTAGTACCTATACCAACTCTCTAAATAAATCATATATTAGGGATTAAAAGCCAAAATTACAAGTTATTCATATGTCTCTGCATTAATTATCACATTAGAAAAAATTAACCATTTATTTTCTATGTTGGTAGACTCTCATTTATCTATTTTCTCACTTATTCTCTTTATAAATATTGATCTATTAAATATATTTATCTAATTTCTTGTACATATATTGTTTTTAACTATTTAATCTTAACATAATTGGGTTGTTCCTAACTTATAACTAGCACTGGAGAGAGTAACTCTTATTATTCCACTCTCTTAGGATTATAAAATAGAAAGATTTCAGTTAGCCTCCATAGATGAGACTTTATTTCAGTCAACCAAAAAAAATAAAAAAATAAAAGAAATTTCGCTACACCTCTTGGATCAAAATGAAATTAAATTTTGTGGGTAAAAAGATAATGACACTTTTATTTTATTTATCTTGTGAATTTTATTATTTGTCTTATAAATGATTAAAATATTTTTAACTCCATGAGTTCTTTCAAATCATTTATTTTTCTTGTAAATATCTTCAATTTTATTTGTCTTATTTTTTTTTTTTTTGTAAATGGCCAAAATATTCTTGTTTACTCACTTATTTCTTTTGAATTCTTGTACTTGTCTTGTAAATGATTTTATTTATGTAAAATGCTCTTTTGAAAAATTATGGAAGGGTAATATTGTCTTTTCATTTTGACCCAAGGAGGTGTAATAAGTTTCAGATTTTTTGGGGGTTGATTGAAATAAAGTCCCATCTATGGGGAGCTAGCTGAAATTCTCTCTTATAAAAACTCTTGAGTTTATCTTATACATAGGAATAAGCCTCTTAGGAATCACTCCTTCCGGTCTATAATATAAGGTGTTTCTAGAAGAATTTTATAATCCTAAATATAAATAACTTTGCAAGAGTTTGTGTAACATTAGTTTTTTTATTCCAAATAAATCATCGTCAATTTTCAATGAGGGGGAAGGAGAATTTTTTAAATTTATGATATTTTTTAGAGGTAAAAATGAAAATCAGAATGTTTTTAGACAATTTTAATTATACAACTAACTTTTCTTAATTCCAGTAAATTAATTTAAGTGTTTTATATTTTACACTGGTATATGTTATAAGTTAGGCAGAGAGTATTTCTCTAGTTTTGACACTTCTATAATTATATATAGGATTTATATTTTGGGAAAATCCATATGAGGGCCCAAATAACAAAAAAAAAAACCTAGAAAAGGCTCAAAGATTTTGCAAATCCTTAGAAAAGCCGGGCCTTTTTGGTATAATTTCATTAAAACGTTAGTTATTAACGGGGCTGATATAGTTGTTAACGATATTGATTTAGTTGTTAGGATATTGTTGTTAATGATATTGATTTAGTTGTTAATGACTTACCCGTTAACAACTATATCAGCCCTGTTAACAACTTACGTTTTAATGAATTTATACTAGAAAAAGTCCTAGGGCATTTTCTGAGATTTTCAGAATCTTTGGACCTTTTTTGAATTTTTCTTTGTTATTTGGGCCCCCATATGGATTTTCTCTTATATTTTTACCACTATATCCTCTGTTTTTCTTCAAGAGAAAGAAAAGAAAAATAAAGTGAGGTCCCTTTACTTTAGTTACTTTGGGACTTTGTGTAGCATGGGAAGGAATCATGAAAAACTTTATGGGTGACCAAGTGATTCTTTGCGTGAGAAGACTGAAGAGTACTGGTTATTTGAAAACAACTCTCTCTCCCTCAAAATATAAATTAAATTGCATTATTGTTTGAAAAGTTAGTTGAAATCATTTAATGTAGCAAACATGTAAAAACATATATATATATATATATATATATATATATATATATTAAAAATATCCTTATTTTTATAATTAAGTGAGGGTAAAATGAGGAGTTGAACGAGACATACCAGAGTGTTGTCAAAAATTAGTGTAAAAACGTAAAAACATAAGTTTTTACGTTTTTACCGGGTTGTTACGTGCTAAAACTCAAGTAGAAACTGTCCCAGGTAAAAACGGGTAGAAAGCGCGTGTAAAAACGTAAAAACGTGTAGAAACGCACGTTTTTAGAGATTCCACCGTTTTTACTTAAAACCCAAAAAAAAAATGTTATAAGAAGCGAGAGAAAGGGCATTGAGGACATGGAGTTTTTGCAAAATCATGTGTTTGATTTGAATGAATTGTTATAATTTATGAATTGTTAAACTTTGTTCTTTTAATGTTTTGGAACTTGTTTTTAGGAGTTGTTAAACTCTTTTTGTGTTTTTGGACTTATATTTTATATAGTTATGTGACTTGTATCTTTTAAATATAATTTATCTTTTTTGAATTTTTGAGTAGTGATTTATGGTTTTTTTACATGTATATATATATATATATATATATATAAAATCTAGGGGAGTGACCCGAAGGATCCGAGGGAAAGGGAGAATGGGAAAGCAGAAGAGAAGTAGAGAAAGCGATAACGAAATCAAAGCATAAATAAAGAACTGGAAGTAAACGTGCTAAAGAGAAAGAAAGAAATTAAAGCAGATCGGTAGTAAACTACGCTGATCTAGTTCATAAACAGAAAGAAGAGTAAAGAAGAGATGCAGATGCAGAAAGACATAACGAAAGCACAAGTTTATTCAAATCATAAAAACTTACAGAAAGGCGCGTAAGAAAGCTTAAAAGAGAGAAGGGAAAGAGTGTAGAGAGAAGGCGAGAGAGGATGAGAGAAGGCAGAGAGAATGGGTAGAGAGAAAGTAGAGAGATGGTTCGCCGATCCGAACACGCTCCAAACCGAAAGGGCTTGCTTTTAAAACGATTCGGATCATTGTTTGAACAGATTCCGGTTAAGAAGACCTTCGTTGATTTATAATGTATTTAGCTACGATATATACCGTAACTAACTACGGTGATCTAGCAATTACAATATTTAGTGTTACATCAAAAGGAAAAACACCTAATACTATAATGCGAGATCAAGATTTTATACAAGTTTTATACATAGAAGTTACTGGTTTGGTATCTTCCATCAAAAACCTTCGCAAGTTATTCTTCGCCCGCATTGACGACGAAATCCTCATCTTCATCATCACTTTGGTCCGGATTTCCTTCGTTGAAGTACTAGCCCGATTTATGGTTGCAAGCGCTCCCCGCCGTTGGAATTGTTTAAGGGAGAGAGAGTTGTTTAAAGTATTCTTGTTCATCTCCGGCAATGCAAGTAAGGTTTGTGCATGGGATTTTTGGTTCAAAAACCGGCTTTGATCCGTTGCACAAAGATGACGAGGATTTTGTTTGAACCCAGATCTCCGCTTTAGAGTTCACCTTTGATTGGTCAAATTTTGCCCACCATCCGACAAAAGGTGTCGTTGAAGGAATGGTAAAACAAGACCTTTTTTATCATTATGAGAAAAAGCTGTATTGCCAAGAAAAAATCCAGGATACTGACTAATTTGGAAAAGTAATGAAGATCAATTCGAAAAGGATCTCCATTATGATTATATTTTGTTTCAAAAAGAGACAATCTTTGTTTGAGCGAGATGAAGGGAGGATTTCGGGTATAGGTCCGAAAAAATCCCACCATTGTTTAAACCATTTGAGGAAAGTTATACTTGGTGTTTTTCTTAAAATAAAGAAACCAAGTATGTTTAAAAATTTTATTTTGATCATAAAAGACATTATACCAGGCCTCACAATAATCCCAGTAATTATATCCTCTAGGATCATAATCAATTTTGAAAGAGACATTTTTATGTAAATCTTGTCCCCGTTGGGACGGTGTGAGAACTTTCAAAATCGGAGAGTAGAATGAGTAATAAAAGTTCCTTCTTTATCTTCTTTTCGAGATAACTCGATAGATTCAGAATCAACTAGTATTAACTCATAGAATTCTCTTGTTTTTTGTAAACTGGTAGGAATAAAATGAAATCTGAAGGAAGACTTTTAAAGCTACCTGGTTGGGGTTTGGAAGAAAAACTCAGTTCAATTTGTAGGATATTTTTGACCTTATCCAGTTTGGGAATGTAAGGTGTATCCATTGGGTTAATAGCCGAAGAGACTACTAATTGTTTAGTAACCCGAGGAGGTTTTTCTAGGCAAGTTGGAGATTAAATTCAGCATTTGCTAAATCGTACTCCTTTTACCGATTGTTTGTGAAGAAGAGGCAAGAATAGATAGAGCAAGTGCTCTATCATATTCAAGGGCTTGGGTTTTATCATCTTTTTGTACTAATACTTCCCCCAAGTTTTTGTAGGAGGTTTCTTAGCATATGATTCAACCGTTTTTTGTCGGGTTTGGTGGAGGTGAGTCTTTGGGTTGAAGACTCAATTTGGGTTATAGGGGTCGAAGACCCCGATTTGGTTGTGATCGTGTCCGCAATCGTGATTCCTGTGTTTGGAAAGTTGATTGGCCGGAAGACGATCCTGGGGTTAGTAGCAAAGACCCTTGAGTTTGAGGAGCCTGTTCTTTGTTTTAGGAGTTGTTTGATGATCTCCTTCGAGATCTTCTTCGGAGACCGGACTTTGAGCATCTTGAAAGATGCGTTGTTTATTATCCTCTTCCCGGGAGGGGTTGCTTATTTCTTTGTTCGTCACCTGGTTTTTTCTTTCGGTCATTTTCTCGGAGAAGGAAAAAGGGTTATGGTTTAGAGGACTCTCAACCTAAGAACTACCCCGTAGAAACTCACGGGTAAGAAAATCGGAAGAGAATTGGAAGTGCCTTCAATGAACGTCTTCCAGCCAATCAACTTTCCAAACACGGGAATCACGATTGCGGACACGATCACAAACCAAATCGGGTCTTCGACCCTATAACCCAAATTGAGTCTTCAACCCAAAGACTCACCTCCACCAAACCCGACAAAAAACGGTTGAATCATATGCTAAGAAACCTCCTACAAAAACTTGGGGGAAGTATTAGTACAAAAAGATGATAAAACCCAAGCCCTTGAATATGATAGAGCACTTGCTCTATCTATTCTTGCCTCTTCTTCACAAAAGCAATCGGTAAAAGGAGTACGATTTAGCAAATGCTGAATTTAATCTCCAACTTGCCCAGAAAAAACCTCCTCGTGTTACTAAACAATTAGTAGTCTCTTCGGCTATTAACCCAATGGATACACCTTACATTCCCAAACCTGGATAAGGTCAAAAATATCCTACAAATTGAACCCGAGTTTTTCTTCCAAACCCCCAACCAGGTAGCTTTAAAAGTCTTCCAAGGATTTCATTTTATTCCTACCGGTTTACAAAAAACAAGAGAATTCTATGAGTTAATACTAGTTGATTCGAATCTATCGAGTTATCTCGAAAAGAAGATAAAGAAGGAACTTTTATTACTCATTCGCTAACCACGAGCTAAAAGCTTAAGGCGGTAGCTAGGGCTCGCCCTTAATCCTTAACTCTTGAACCCTACCACACCCAGGGTCCGACGTGGGCTGGGCACACCCACAGTGGGACCCCCCAACTCAGGGGCCCCGCCGGCCTCCACCTGGAGCACACGGACGGGTCTAGCGGCCTCCACCTGGAGCGCTGCCATTTATCACCACTTCCTACACCCCCCTGGAATCGAACCCCAGACATGGCACTGGCTCTGATACCAAAGACCAGGTTGCTAACCACAGAGCTAAGTAGAATTCCTTTTGCAAACTTTGTTTATTAATTTCAAAATGATGCTCAAGAGCACCAATAGACTGAGGCTCACCTAATTCTGTGTAAGACATTGAAGCTACAGAATCTAAAGGTAATGATACTAATTGAAGGGAGATTTACAATTATTGTTTTTCTCATCCTTAATCTTCTGTTGTTTACTCTTGGTTTTTACTCTCTGTTCTTTTTCGCATGTTTATTTTACCGGTCATTTTATTTTCATTTGCCTTTTTTAATTATGTCTTCGTTATTTCGCGGTTTTCATAAACGTTCTTCTACTTCCGCAACTTCTTTTTCTTCCTCTCCTCGTTCACTCATAAATTCTTCTTTAAATCATGAGGATTCAAAGTCCTCTTCCCATAACATTTTTAATGAAGAAATCCAGTTTAATAATATCAACCAAACCGTTGATAATTGGACACTTCCCCAAATTGACCACAAAACTCTTTTTCAAAAGAATAAGAAATGGTTTTTCCAAATGTGACACATAATCAAGACCGTTGAAGAATCAATTCCTATTCATCCCGAAAAAGAAGAATTTTTTCTTCTTTCCCTAACTCCATTTCAAAACATAAAGAAAAGTACAATTTCATACATATTGGATGTGTTCAAATTGCGCTTAAACCTCTTGTGCGTAAAGGGTTAAACATTTTCGGTCTCGCTTGTCTCCGCGATAATCGTCACTATGTTTTTGAAGATTCCTTCTCTTGTTGCCAAATTTGGCCTCCATAACGGTCCAGTTTATTTCAATTGTTATCCTACCCAAACTATTGATTTAAACGATAAAAATGTTCTTGAAGCCTTGAAGCTGAATCTTTCATTCGAGTGGATTTTCAATGAAACCTGGATCTATTCTGTCACCCTAATGTATAGGATTCAAAAGTATAAGGTCTCTAATTCTTCAGCTTCTTCTCTTCTTCAACAACCAGTAGATAATGGACAAACTATTGTATTTCTTACTGATCCTACAAACACAAATATCACAATTCCTCGAACAATCCTTTGGAAGGATGTTCATCTCCCAGAAACTTGGGTTATGGAAAAAGCTGTACAAGCCACACCAAAACTCACTTCACACATAACCAGGATCACACAAACTCATTTTGGCACTGTCCATCTTTCCTTCGACAGGTCTAAAGGATCAAACTCCTCTTCTTCGGATCTATGTCTTCAAGATATGAAGATTTTAGATCACCCATCCCCAATCTCCCAAGGCTTTCCTATGAAAGACCTACCCCTTCACCACCTCCGGTTATTCATTTACCGCCTCCTCCTCAACCTCCTTCTCCTGTTTTACCTCCTCAACCAGAACAAGGTAAGTCTAATGTAACAATGCAAGGAATTGATAATTCCGGGTACAATTTCTCATGCAAACTACCAAAAAGAGGATGATCTAGATTCCGTAGCTTCAATGTCTTACACGTAATTAGGTGAGCCTCGTCTATTGGTGCTCTTGAGCATCATTTTGAAATTAATAAACAAAGTTTGCAAAAGGAATTCTACTCGAACAAAATACTTTGCAAAGAAACCGGTTTTTAGGACAATTCAAAGGATCTTTGCGAACACGAGATCCAAGAGATGTTTTACGAGTTTCCTTGAAAAGCATGAAATCCATATTCCATTTTTTGATTGGTTCGAAGCCTACGCTTCGGGAAATAGAATATCCATTTCAACAATCTATAAATATGACCAAAAAAGAGTGGAAAATTTCGACAAACAAGTTATTTCTTCAAAACTTCCACCAAAAGGGTCATATCAAATTCTCGGTCTTGTTGACAGTAAACAACATCCTGTTTTGGCTTCTCCTTTCAAAATCAGAACCTCTGAAGAACCTCCTAACGCTAGAGATATTATAAATCTTATTGAGCAAAATAACTATACAAATCAGTATCTTCAAATCCTTGGAGATCATGTTATTTCTTCTTCTTCTTCTTCTTCTTCTTCTCAAACTACTTCTAAGGCCATTTCTCGCCTTTGTTTAAACCTTTCCAGCTTGATCCAAAAATTAAGTTAAGTTTACAAAGCAAAAATAACACGAGTATCAGGAAACAAGCTAACCAACGTTTAAAGCAAGTTGATGATCCTAAAACCCCTTTTTCTGAACTACAACGTAAAGTTGTTCCTGAAACTCCTTCAGAATCATCTTCTTCAAATAAACCTCTTATGAATTTAGAAAAAATTTTGATTAAGTCGATTTCCAAATCAATCATCAAAATTGGAAAAAACCTTCTTCCTCTGTTTTACCAAAATCTTCAAAGTTATATTATCCTAGGGGCCGAGGTCCTTTGGATATCTTAACTGAGGAAAGACATGATCAAACTTTTAAGTCTTTTAACTCAAACGACATCTATGAATGGAATATAGATGGTCAGAGTGAGACTAATATTATTCAAATTTTTCAACAAATGACAATGGTAAGCACTGCTTATCATACTTCAAAAGACTATTCAGATAGAGAAATAACTACTCTTTTAGTCTCCGGTTTTTCTTGGACAATTAAAAAGTTGGTGGGATTATTATCATCTCCTAGTGAAAAAACCAACATTTTTTCTTCTATTATGGCTGAATCGATGGAACCCCTATTCTTCATAACGATGAACCTATTCCAGCATTCTCGTAAATACCCTTATTTTTACACTTATTAAACATTTTATTGGTGATCCAGATATCTTGAAAGATCGCTCTTCGAACTTCTTTCTAACATCAAATGTCGGACCATCGATTTTAGGTGGTATAAAGATACCTTCATGACTCGAGTTCTCACAAGAGATGATGCCAACCAGGGTTTTTGGAAAGAAAAATTTCTAGCTGGATTACCAAAATCTTTTGGTGATAAAGTTAGAGATAAGCTTCAAAATTTGAATAATGGCAACATTCCTTATGAAAGCCCCGACGTATGGAGAACTGATTTCCCATGTTCAAAACGCTTTAAAAATCATGTCAAGATGATGGAATCAAACATCACTTGCCAAAGAAAAGGGTATTAACAAAAAAGAATTGGGATCCTTTTGTGAACAATTTGGTCTTCCTTCTTGTTCAAAACCTAGACGAAGACTCATAAATCTTCTCAATTTTCAAACTCTTTTTTCAAAAAATAAGTATTTTCGTTATTCAAAACGTCCTTATTATAAGAATGATTTTCAAAATCCCCAAAAGAAATACAAACGGAATTTTCGTTCCAATTTTAGATCTAAACCTAAACAAAACAAATTTACAAAAGATTTTCAAAATAGAGATAATGCTACTTGCTTCAAATGTGGTAAGACTGGTCATTATGCCAAATACTGTCGTGTGTCCAGAAAAATCAATGAAATCACTCTTGAAGAATCTCTTCGCAGCCAAATTAATAATTTGCTTCTTGAAACAACTTCTGGATCTGAAGATGATGGAAGCTAATTCTTCGGGATGACATAAACCAAATCCAAGATGATGAATTCAATTCAACATCTCGATGATGATTTTCCTCAAATAAACGTCATCACGAAAGAGCAAGATCTCTTCTTGACGTCATCACCAAACTTCCAGATTGTGACAAAGGTGAGTATCTTTCAAAACTCAAAGATATTCTTTCACAACCTCCATCTTCCTCTTCTTTCTTCTACTCCCCATACTTCCAAACTTTTAGCTTTTGAATAATTATGACCTAACCAAAACTATGGAAAGATTTAAACGATCTCGTTAACCCCGTTACTCTTCCCGATCTCAAACCGAGGTTAATAATCTCAAAATTGAAATCCAAAATCTCAAAACTTCTCATGATACTCATGAGTCTGCACTTTTTCAAATCCAAGAATTTCTTTCCTCTTTACAGATTTCTCCAAAAGAGAATGTTGATAAAGTTTTAGAAAAAGAAGATGAGGATGATAATTCTTTAGAAACACCAATTTTAGAAACACCATTTCTAAATGTAATTTCAAAATGTTTTACCCCAAAATTTTACATTAAAATAAAAATTATTATCAAAGATCTTGTTTTTGAACAACCTTTCGTTTTTGTTTGATACCGGAGCCCAAGGCAATTTGTATTTTAGAAGGCTTGGTTCCTACCAAATATTTTGAAAAAACAATTGAAAGATTTAGTTCTGTTACCACAGAACCAATATCTGTTCAATACAAACTTTCAAATGTTATTGTTCAAAATGAAAGCTGGCAGGTTAAAGTTCCATTCATTCTTATGAAACAAATGGGATCACCAATTATTCTTGGTGCACCTTTTGCTACCATATTAATGCCTTATGGAACTCAATCTGATGGTATTACAAAACAACATTTGGGAAAAACACTTTTATTTCCTTTTTCTCAAAAACCAAAAATTAGAGAATTAAATCCCATCTTTCTCAAAGAAAACCAGATCAATTTTCTTAAGGACGAAATCCAATTCAAACGAACCGAGAACAACTGACTCAAGCAACCTTTTGTCCAACAAAAGATCCACTCTTGTCTTGATAAAATTCATAAAACGGTTTGTCTTTGATTTACCCAACGCTTTTTGGAGTCGAAAGCAACATACGGTTGATCTTCCTTACGAACCAAACTTTTCGAGAAACATATTCCTACAAAAGCGAGACCTATCCAAATGAGCCAAGAACTTCTTGAAACTTGTAAAAAAGAAATACAAGATCTTCTTGACAAAAACTCATTAGAAAAAGCCGTAGTCCTTGGTCTTGCCGCTTTCTACGTTAACAAAAATCTTGAAATCGAACGTGGAACGCCTCGTCGGTCATTAATTACAAACCTCTTAACGAAGCTTTGCAATGGATTCCGAGACATACCCAACAATTTTATCTTATGAAAAAGGTACAAGTTACTTCAACAAAATCACCAAGTTCAAAAAATACAGTTACAGGCAAAAAAAGTTCAAAAGATATAGTTGACATTAAAGTTACAGGCAAAAAAAAGTTCAAAAGATAATTTAGTGATTTAGTGATATGAAAGTTCTCCACTAAATGGGAGATTTTGAATTTTACCCCCTTTAACCTTAGGCGGTTAGTGCATTCCTTTGATTAAAAAAAGGACGCTTTAATTTAAAAATAAAATATAGTTATCTCGTTAAAGTATTCACTAATTTGTGACTGTTTGTGAAACTATAAAATCATATTTTCAGCACCTATTTTCGTAAGTTAAGATAAAATTTCTCTAAATTATTTATTCCTTCTAGTCCTTTATTATAAGGTACTACTTCATTTTAGTCCTTTATTATAGCACCAATTATGCAATTTTATTTGGTCATTTTTATAAGGCGTTTGACTTTTTATTCACAATGAACATTGATTTTTTTCCATGTCTGCCCATAATTAATAAAGGTAGTGGGTGAGAGTAATAATTAATATGATATTAGAGTTTAGTGTAATAAGTAGGGGTAATATTGGAAATTACTTAGATTTTAGGACAACTTTATTGACTTTAACTGCTTTTATTGGTTTGTGAGAAAAGTTAGTTGATGCCTTATAATAAGGACCAGAGGGAGTAACTAACAATTTTTACAAGTCAATAAAAATAGTTAAAGTCAATAAAGTTATCCTACAATTTAGGTAACTTCTAATATTTCCTCTATTAATTGTATTAAACTCTAAGATTATATTAATTATTACTCTCACTCACTACCTTTATTAATTAAGAGCATATATTAAAAAAATTAATGCTCTTAAGTAAGTGCCTTTTAAAAGATCAAATATACTTATTAATTAGTATCTTATAATAAAAATTAGAAGGAGCACTTCCTTTCTCATCAAAACTATTTACCATATGCAAATCCAACAATACACAGGACTACTCATGCCCACTTCACTGAGAGGCAAAGCCATGTTTGTAAGGATTCAAATGTTTCAGCTTTACTTGAGAATTCCAAGGTTGTGGGTCCTACTTTAGCTGTCTCGTGGAAAAGAAAAGTGTGAACTCATTGATGAGAGACTTTTCAATGTTGAAAATGAAGCCGTTCATACTTATCACTTTCTTATCACCTTTTTGGATTTGGTTGTTTATGATTATAAATCAATTAAAAAAACATAAAGAAAAAAAGGAAGAATCACGGAGAACTTTCATTTTCATTATTGGAACATTAATCTATTTTATTTTTATTATAAGACATTAATTAATAATTTTTATAAATTAATAAAAGACAGTTAAAATTATTACACTTAAGTAATTTTCAATATTTCCTATTAATTTCACTAAACTCTAATATCATATTAATTATTACTCTCACCCACTACCCTTATTAATTATGGCCATACATGATTTTTTTTTTTTTTTTTACCTTTCTTTAGAAACAAACAAGTATTATTTTTGGTCCTAATTATAGGAATATTTTTGTAATTCAATTTACACTATAAAAGTATTCATATAATTGGACAGATGGAGATCCTTATAAAAATGACCAAGACACATTTTTCTATCATTTCTTAAATTATTCTCCTTTATTTTATACATCACAATAATTTTTTCTAGAAAGAGAGACAATTACTGTGAAGTGGCAGAGACAAACCTCGTGAATCTTGTGCGTCCACTCACGACTCAACTTTGTTATTAGAAAATGATGAAGATTAGTTTAATTAATCACTATTCAATTCGTATTTTATAAAAGTGATATATTATTTTATTGTTAATAAGTAAGTTATTTTTATATATGCTTAGTTTTGATATAAGAAAAGAAGGAAAAATCACTATCAGGTCTCAAAGTATGGAATTAATAACAAAACAAATCTCATACCAAATTTCTCTTTTTATCATTAATTGCTGAATTCTCCTAACACAAAAATCTTGTTGTCAAAATGACTTTTTAACAATTAATAAAGCCATTTTGATAACATAAACAACTATTTTAATAATAAAACCTTTTTGTGATTAATTCCCTAACAGTGATTTTCCCAGAAAACTAATCCCATTCAACATAAGGAGGGAAGGTACACTCCAACAAGTAAAGGACAAATCTCCCACTTGAATTTGTCACATGCATAGGGAATCACCATTTCTTGAAATCCCGGCAAAATATATATACAGTTCCTTTCATTGTCTTATATTCTCATCATCCCTCCTTATTCAATCTCACCATTTGATTTCTCTCATTAACCAATTTAGACCATTGGTTTGAATTAATCTTGACTGTCCCTTTTGAAGTACTTTTTAATATTAGTCAGTATTTTGAAATATTTTTTCAAGATCCTAAAATTTAGAATCTCGAAAAAATATTTCACTGTATTGACTGGTACTAAAATAAAATACTTCAAATCTTGACCCAAATGTACTAAAAAAATACTTTAATATATTGACTGGTACTAAACAAATATTTTAGGATCTTAAGAAATTATTTTAGAATCTCAAAAAAATATTTTAAAATACTGGTACTAAAAATATATTTTAGGATACTGATTAGTACCAAAAAATGAGAGATAAGGAGGGATGAGAAGAAATAGGCCAAGCAGAGAAACCGAACCCATATACAACAACCTCCAATTTTAAATATAAGAATTAGTTAAATGACTTCTTTTAGTGTTAAATATAAAGCTTTAATATATTTTGTCTCCTAAATTTATAATTTTTTTGGGTTAAATACCAATTTTGTCACGGAAGTTTTCTAAGGCATTTCAAAGACCTAGGAAGTTTTTTGGTATCATTTTTACCCAGGAAGTTTACAAACATAATGATCTTGCCGATTGGTTGATATTGACCGTTGGATCGTTATTCTCTTTGTAAACTTTCGGCAAATTTGCTTCTAAAAAAACTTCCGGAGCATATTTGCTCCCTTTTGTAAAACGGGGCAAAAATGATACCAAAAAAACTTTTGGGTGTTGAGTGCCTCCTTAACAATACTTTCATGGCAAAAATGGTATTTAACCCTAATTTTTTTATAAAGTGTCTCTATTAATTATACATAAGAATGAGTTTCCATCAAGAGATAGTTATAATATACATGATTAAAAAGAATATTCTAAAAAAAAAAAACAAACATAAAGACAAGAAGTAGTAATTTTAAATGTAAATTTTCTTTTTTTGGGCCATGCATCCTCAAATTATAAAAGCTTATTTATCTTGAGAAGAAGATAAAAAAAGACAAAGACAAATGAGTGCATCTCACTCTCAACCTCAATGTTAGGCTTATCACAGCAAATGATTAACATGTGGAATGTGAAATATTTACCATGACTACTTGTGTTGGAAGAATTATTAACAACTCCACTTAAAGTAGCGTATTACGAACAAGTTGTCAGCCACAATGTGTTTGGATGAGGTATCAGAGTTGGATGTTTAAATTATATTATCTTCGATTTAAAATGTAGGATAAAGTTTGTAGTGTAAAAGGTAAAATTAAGCATAAAACCAATTAGAGTAGCAATTTGCAAATGAAGAAGCCCGTTATAGCAGTGGTTTGAGAATAATTAAGTGGTTTGAAGTAGCAGAGTCAATTCAATCATATTAAAATAATAAAATTTAACTGATATGAAAAGAGTGATGTAATGTCAAAATAATCATAAATACACATATAATTCAATAGAGTTACTAACACACACTCCCTAATGGGCTGCTAATTTTTAACACAAAATGTCATTTTAGGCTCACCAACAACAAAATTTCAAATAATCTAACCTGATTAATCCGTCTAAAACTCTTGATTAGATTGATTAGGAAATTGGTTTAACTATAGGGAAAATCCATCTCAAGGCCCATATTAGCAAAAAAATGTAAAAAAAGGTCCAAGAAAAAGTCACATGTCAAAAAATTATTTCATAAAACGTTAACAACTAAATCAGTCTCATTAACAACTAAATCAATACCCGTTAACAACTAAATCAGTCGTATTAACAACAATATCCTAACAACTAAATCAGTATTTGTTGACAACTAAATCAGTCCCATTAATAACTAGATACGCTTCAACGATTGATCCTTCAACGTACCTTGGATTTTTGATCTTGTGCTTAAGTGTGCGTAAAAACCTACAATGGAATATCAGAGGGTATTTATAAACTAAAGTACCATGTCGGTCAATTAATAAACGGTAGCGAAAGAAATATATATATTACTTCTCAAACGGATGCATCCATCTATATTGTTGCGGGCCTCCTACCTTTGCTTCGTAGGCCAAGTGAACAGGAAAATGTTCCATTGAGTCAAACAAGCTAGGAGGAAACACCATCTCTAACTTGCATAGCGTTATGGGCATGCTCGCCTCCAGGTGCCGTAACTTTTCAACATTAAGCTCAGAAGCACAAATTTCTCTAAAGAACATGGAAAAGTCTGTTAGAATAGATCATATATGCTTCGGTAGTGCTTTGAAGGCCCATGGCAACAATCTCTGGAAAAAAACATGACAATCATGAATCTTCATCTTGCTCAACTTCCCCTCGTGCATGTCGACACATCTTTTCAAGTTTGACGCATAACCGTCCAGGAGTTTCAAATCTTTAACCCATTGCAACAATTCTAAATTCTGCTCTTTGTTGAATGTGTAAGGCGCTCTAGGTTTGGAAATTCGTCTCGTGCCATTCTCCACCAAATGCAAAGCAGGCATTCTGCAAATCGGTTCTATGTCTCGTCTTGCGTTGACTGTGTCCTTCGTCTTGCCCTTGGTGTCCATCACGGTGTACATAATATTGCAAAACACATTCCTCTCAATATGCATGACATTGAGGTTGTGTCTTAACAATTGATCTTTCCAATATGGTAGTTCCCAGAAGATGTGCGTTTGTTCCAATGATGATCAATGCCATATCCCTCAGGTTTGCTGGAAGCAGCCCCTTCTTCGACACTTTGAATGTACTTGACCCTGTCCCATATTTCTGGGCCACTTAAACGGCGAGGTTGATCTGCTCGTTCGACAACATTTTGCGTGAAGTCTTTTCTATTTTTCCTAAACGGATGATCGGGGTAGGAATCGCCGGTGCCTGTCAAACCAACAGACCTTGCGACTGTGTTCCAAGCTAAAACCCATGTTCTGTTCAAGATATACCGGGCATGCAAGCTTTCCCGACGTTTGCCAGCCACTCAACATCCCATATGCAGGGAAATCATTTATCGTCCACATTAAGGTAGCCCGCATGGTGAAATTCTGACTTAATGATATATCATACGTAAGAACCCCTTCACTCCACAACATCTTCAACTCGTCTATCAAAGGCCTGAGGTATACATCTATCTTCTTTTTTGGGTTGGATGGCTCAGGGATTAACGCGTTAAGGAAGAAAAACTCTCTTCTCATGCACATAGAAGGTGAGAGGTTGTACGGAGTCACAATGACAGGCCAATAGGAATAATTCCTGCCCGTATTATTGAAAGGAGCGAACCTATCCAAACATAGACCAAGTCGAACATTATGTTGATCCATAGCAAAGAAAGGATTCGCCTCGTCAAATTTACGCCAAGCTTCAGCATCTGATGGATGCGTCACAAAGTTTTCATCCCTACGATGCTCCCGGTGCCATCTCATGTGAGCAGTTGTTTATTCTGATGCATACAATCTCGTAAGTCTGGGCACTAGAGGAAAGTACCACATCTTGCTTAATGCTTGACGGGTCATTTTCCTTCCTTTCCCTACAACTTTATATCTGTCATGTCCACTGAATTTACAATTGGTCAGCTCAGCATCATCCTTGTAATACAACATACATCCTGCGGGGCGGCAATGGATTTTTTCACATCCAAGCCCAAGCTCTTTCACCTTTTTTTGCTTGGTAAAAATCCTTCGGCAAATTATTGTCTTTGGGAACAAGCTTACTCATGATCTGCATCATTTCGTTGTAATTCCTCTCACTCATATGGTGATCAGTCTTCAGGGTTAGTGTTGCTAGGGTAGCCGATAGCGATGAATATTTACTATTTTCAAAGTGTTCGCAACCTTCCATAACGGATGTTGGGCTTCTTGAAGCATTTTATAGAACCTATCGGCTTCCGGATGAGGATCCTCACCCATGTATGATGGTTGAGTATGTGTACCGGTCTCCTCTCCCATGTATGACGGTTCAGCATGAGTAACGAAATCAAAATATTGGCCGATCGACGGTCCGCAAAGATCCATAACCAACCGCTCATATTGATTAAGGTTTTCTCGATGACTACTGTCCCCGTAATAACCACTCGGTGTCTGTCGGACTTCCCCATGACATTCCCAACATTCATAATCTTTTATGAATCCCTTTTGACACAAATGGATTTTGACCGTGCCCGTATCTTTAAATCTTAAGCATCGACATTTGGCACACGGACACCTGATCGCCCTACTTGAATTATTTGAATTCGTCAAAGCAAATTGGATGAACTGTTCCAAACCCAATAAGAATGCTTGAGTTAGTTGTCTTCTATCAGTTAGACGATTGTACATCCAACTTCTATCATGATTTCCTTCCATACTTCCTAGCTAGTTCAGTTACTAACGTAATTAACATCTCAACATGCCACAAATATATATAAGTAGCCTCTTATGCCAACCAATTGCCATTTAATCAAGAAAGTGAGAAACAAACACATGCATTGAACAAAGAACAGATCTCAGCAAGCAACCAGAGAATGAGGATAGCACACCAGAACATGAGGACATACATGTGGAGGGGGCAAACAAAGAATATGACACTATAAGTATTTTGGACTTATAAGATATATGGGCTAAATCAAAGAGATTATTTAAGACAATAATATATAAGACTTAACTAAGATTATATTATATGCAAAATCACCTTTATCTTGTATATTTATAATTACCTATTTATCTAAACAATATTTATAATTTAGTTTTTTAAATTATCCATCTTTATTGTATAACTTATTAAAGATAGATTCAAATCGTAAATTTAAATGAGATATTTTTTTTAAAAAAATTAACAAGTAATTTTTATAAGAGATTAACTCAACTAGCTAATTGAACTAATTTTATAATACATACAAATTTCATTATTCCCTAAACCCACATCTTCTTTCTACTTTACGTTAATGATATTTTTAAAAACCTTAATAGTAATTTTTATAAGACATTAACTCAACTAGCTAATATAACTAATTTTTATAATTCATACGAAATTTACCATTCCCTAAATTCACATCGATTTCTATTTTACGTTAATTAATTAATTCTCTTATCCCTCAATATCACTTTTAACAAATTAGTTTTCTCATTTCAACTCTATCCTATTTATAGCTTTATATATCATTACCAACTAATACAATATCATAACAATTATTTTAAAATCCCAACAAACTAAACATTATCCTAAAAAGTAATCTTACTATTAACATCAAGCACCTTTTTATCTTAATACACTAATGAATATCCACAAAAACTACATCTTAATTCTTTCCTATATCACCTTAAGCATATATCAAACTTTGCACTTTCTCTTATATTTTCAAACATCAAATAGTTAACTTCTCAATTCCTATCATATATGAATAAGATGTATTTTTATCATACCAATTTACATGATACACACACTCAAACATATATAATTGTAAAAAACATTAAAGACTTCATTGCTAAAAAGAGTATTATTGACACAGTTGATTCAAAAAATTGTCATGTAAATGGAACCACATACCAAAAAGCAAAAAAAATAATACAAACATACCTGATTGAAGACAATGAAGAGGCCGGAAATAAAAACCGGAAGGCGAAAGGTGGAGGACGGACCTGAATCGGGCAGGGGGAGGAAGGTCGGACGTTGGAAGAGCAAGCATCGGCGGCGACGTGCAGGGGGATGAGGTCAGACGGTGAGAGAGGCGGAGGGGGACCACTGGCGACGACAAGACGGAGGAGGAGGTTAGACCGGAGGGAGAGGGTGCGGGGAGAGGACGAATGGGCACGCACGGTGTGAGAAAAACGACGTGGGCGGGGGGCTTAAATCGTGTTTTGCGACGGATCCGAAGATCCGTCGCAAAACGGCGGACCTGTGTTCCACCTTTTTGCGATGGATCTTCGGATCTCGTCGCATCGGCGACCCAGGGTTCACTTTTTGCGACGGATCTTCGGATCTGTCGCAAATGGGCGGAACCTGGGTTTGCCTTTTTGCGACGGACCCGGATCCGTCGCAATTTGGCGGACCCAAGGTCCGCTTTTTGCGACGAATCTTCGGATTCGTCGCAAATTGGCGGACCGTGGGTCCGCCTATTTGCGACGGACCCGGATCCGTTGCAATCTAGCGGACCCACAGTCTTCTTTTTGCGACGGATCCCCGTATCCGTTGCAAAATTCATGGAGAGTTTGTGACGGACACATTTGTTTGTCGCAAACTCTCCATAAGGGACTTGTTTTTTGCGACGGAAACAATTTTCCGTCACAAATTTGATTTTTTTTTTGCGACGAATTTTTGTGTTCGTCGCAAATTTTTTTTTTTTTTTTTTTTTTTGCGACGAAATTTTTGATTTCGTCGCAAAAACCACGAATTTTGCGACGGAAAAATTTCCTTCGCAAAATCCGTCGCAAATTCAACATTTTCTAGTAGTGATAAGATCTCATCACGAAGATGTCGTCCATTACAAGATATTATATTAATGATCCGGAAATAGTACTACTGATTTAGAATAGAGAGAGAGAGAGTATATTACAGTACATAGAAAGAAATAGGACAAGAATGTAAACTAAATAATTGATACAAAAGAGAGGCATGTGCGGTTGGAACTATGAAGCCTGGGAATGCAGTCAGCATTATATATCATGCCAAACAATATGTTTCAAAGCAGTGTCTGAGCAAGTGATGAGAGTGGTGAATTTCTTTTTGAATTTTGATATAAAGAATGTTCAACTTATTTATAATCCCATAATCAATGATCCAATTTTAGAGCAGACAAAAGTACACCTCCCATCCTGTTTAACACAGATTAAGAAATCAGTCAAAATTAGTTAAAACTAATATATATGTCAGAAATTAACTTTCTTTCCAAGTATGCTCTAATGTATACATGGTAAGTAAGAGAAAAAAGAGAATAAAACATGAAAGAGAATGTAGTATGAGAGAAAGATAAAAAAAAAAAGTTAATAGAATTAATTAGGGACAAAAATGGTAAAATCATAATAAATGTTCAGACAACTCTAAGTAGCCAACTTGGATCTTAAAAAAAAAAATGCTTAAGATAATTCAAATGTCATACTCATATAAAAAAGTCCGGAAAGAGTACAAAATTAATTTAATTGGTGTTAATTTATTGGTTGTATGTTTACTAGTATAATCAAAGTAGAATTAGCAGACGGATGGCTTTGTCCGAGAAATTCAATTAATTAATTGTTGTTGTTGTCATTTTCACCATGCATTCTGTTTCAACTTAATTTTTGGAAGATTGAGTACATTGTTTCTCATTGAAATATTAAATATATTTTTGTTTAGATTAGTCATATAGTCCCCACTTAAGCTAATGAACAAAAAATTAACAAAATATACCAACTCAAGTTCACGTGAGTAACGTGTATGTTCATAAAATGTAGTGTACTTTAGCTTATAAACCAAAAGAATTATTTATCCTAACATACTAGGATCTTTTGAAACCTGCCCCCAGCCCTTTCTTTGTACTTGTGATCATCATAGTGTACTCATATCATTTAAGTAAGTGATTCAGCATTGGAATTGCATTTTTTTTCCCAGCATATATAGAAATTAGGGTTAAATACCTAATTTGCCATGAAAGTTTTGCTAAGGGAGCATTCAGTACCCAGAAGTTTTTGTGGTATCATTTTTGCTCTGGAAGTTTTAAAAATGGAGCAAATATGCCCCGGAAGTTTTTTTTAGGAGCAAATTTTTATAAACTTCTGGAGCAAAAATGATACCAATCCAACAGTTAAGATTAACTGATGGGCAAAATTGCTATGTTTGTAAACTTCCGGGGTAAAAATGATACCAAAAATACTTTCGGGTGTTGGGTGTTCCCTTAATAAAACTTCCACGGCAAATTAGGACTTTAACCCTAGAAACTAAGTTAAGAATGTTCTATCCTTTACTCTGAGCACACGGAGTCTCTCTCCATGTAATATAGAGAACGATATTTGAATTAGATAAGAGAACGATATTTGAATTAGATTGTTGGACTTTCTGGATCAACTGGGCATTGGTAAACATGAATTTGAGAGAAAATAACCTCTATTACTCACAAGAATAGATTACAAAACTCATATAAAAAAAACTCTCAAACAAGGATCACTCTCTAGGATCACTCTTGTTCTCACTCTTACGGTGATGAACACCGATTTTCGAGATGCTTTACAAATGAGGTATCCACCTCTATTTATAGTATGAGTTTTGGGGTAGGTGAGGTGTGAACAAGGGTGGTTGGTGGAGGCATTTGCTTCAACAATGGTGGCAGGTTGGTGGAGGCCGCTTCAACAATAATTGGAATATTCAAAAAAACCTTCCGGAGGGTGGCCGGAAGTCTTGATTCTCCTCCCGGCCATATCGAAGAAAAACATTCCAGCTATGTTTCCGCATAACTCTAGCTTCTCTCGAGTCACCACCTTCGTCATCATGTCTCGGGATTCTCCTTCGTATGGATCTTTACTAGTCTCGCGGTTGTCGATCCATTACCTCGCGTATCCAATGATAGCGAATATCAATATGTTTTGTACGGGAATGGTACATAGAGTTCTTGCTCAAATCTAGAGCACTCGATCGTCACAATGTACCTTATACTCCTTTTGCTTGATTCCAAACTCTTGGAGATAACGCTTTAGCCACAACATCTCTTTTCCGGCTTGGCGGCAAAAGCAATGTATTCGGCTTACATGTTGTGGACAAAGCAACGCACTTCGTAGTCGTGACGCCATGAAACAAACTCCCCGCAAAAGTATAAATGAATCCTGAAGTAGATTTTCTACTATCAAGATCTCCGGCCATATCTCGCATCTCGTATAGCCTTCCAAGATTGGATCGGCTCCCCGTAACAAAGACATAATTTCAATGTACCCTTAAGGTATCCGAGAATCCACTTTCGCTCCCAATGCTCTTTCCGGGGTTGGAGAGAAAACGACTCACCTTTCCACCTGCGTGAGCAATATCGGGCCTCGTACACACCATAGCATACATCAAACTTCCGCTTGAAGAATATGGTACAGACGACATCTCCCCAATCTCTTCCTTGGATGAGGACACGATCTCTTGCTCAACTTGAAATGGTTGGCAAATGGAATGCTAACTGGTTTGGCATTGTTCATATTGAACCGTTCAAGTACTCGTTCAATATACTTCTCCCGAGATAGCCATAACCTCCGTTTTTCCTGTCTCGGGTGATTTGCATTCCCAATATCTCGGTTGAATTTGGTCCTAAGTCTTTCATGTCAAAAGACTTAGAAAGTTCCTTCTTCGGGGCCGATCTTCGTTGCGTCTTTCCCCACGATCGAATATCGTCTACATATAGTAGAAGAGCAACGAAATTTCCATCGTAAAAACTTCGAATGTAGACACACTCATCTCGCTGCAGTTTTCTTGTACCCTTGACTCACCATGCACGAGTCAAATTTCTTGTACCACTGTCTAGGTGCCCGTTGGGCCGCACCGTACAAGCTTTTCTTGACTTACAAACGAGGTTATCCCCGAAACCTCAAAACCTTCGCTGCTCCATGTAGATTTCTTCTTCTAAATCTCCATGAAGAAAAGTCTGTCTTCACATCCATTTGTTCAAGCTCTAAGTTCATACTTGCGACCAATCCAAGTATGACTCTAATTGAAGTCATCTTGACTACCGGGTGAAAAAATCTCATCAAAGTCGATCCCTTCTTCCGCCGGAATCCTTTGACTACCAACCGTGCTTTGTATTTCACCACTTTTCCACCGCCATCTTTCTTCGACTTGAACACCCATTTATTTTTCGGTGCCTTCTTCCCTCGTGGAAGTTCTACGATCTCATAAGTTTGATTTTTCCGCAGAGATTCCATCTCGTCTTGCATTGCGAGCAACCACTTGTTCTTTGTCCTTATGAGATCGCTTCATGAAAACTCTACGGTTCTCCATCCTCGTAAGTAGAAGGTATTCGGATTACGGATATCTTCTCGACGGAATCGACCTCGTTCAGATCTACGAACTTCCGGAGCAATTTGAGGAAATCCACCATCATCTTGGCCTTGTGATGGTTGGAACGTCTGGCGGTGGGGTTGTGGCTCCCCGCTCAAAGACCGTCATCTTCCTCATTGTCTTCTACTTACGGCATTTCTTCCGGCACTATATCATCATTTCTCACGAATGATTCCGATGTTGCCCGGCACCGAAGAGCAACATTTGTCTTCCGAGATATTGTGGGCTTTTCAATATCTTCTATTGTCCGGCTTTCATGGAACACCACGTCCCTACTTCGATTACCCTTTTTCCTTAGGATCCCATAATCAGATCCAAACTCTTCATTTCCATAGCCAATGAATATGCATGGAGTGGTCCTTGCATCCGGCCTTCCGGCCGAGCTCTTTGGATACATGTGCGTACGCTAAACACCCAAATACTCTCAAGTGGGAGTATGATGGATCCTTTCCGGACCAAAGTTTCTCGGGAACTTCAAAATCCAATGGTCACGATGGAGATCGGTTGATCAAGTAACAAGCGGCTCGATCGCTTCTCCCGAATGGCTTTGGCGGCTTAGCCATCGAGCATGCTCCGAACACGTTCCATAATTGTTCGGTTCATTCTTTCAGCTATACCGTTGTGTTGAGGGGTGCGTGGGACCGTCTTCTCATGTCGAATGCCATATGATCTCGCAATAGACATTGAAGCGCACGGAGGAGTATTCACCTCCATTGTCGGATCGAAGACACTTCAACTTCTCTCCGTCTCACGTTCTACCATGACATGGAACAGTTTGAAGTAATCAAATACCGGTCCTTCGTCCGCAAAAAATACACCCACACCTTTCGAGAAGCATCATCGATGAACGTCGAAAGTATCGGTTGCCGCCGAGTGATTCAACCTCCAAGGGACCGCAAACATCGAGTGTACCGGATCGAGCAACTCGATCTTCTCGTTGAAGAGGAATTAAACGAGACTCTATGTCGCTTACCAAACAAACAATGATTGCAAGGATCTAGTGCGGCGTCCTTGTCTACATTGATAAGCTCCTTCTTTACTAGGGTAGACAACCCTTTCTCACTCATGTGGCCGAGTCCGGTGCCACAGATTTTGTGACGCCTCCTTTTCGCAACGTTGAGGCGTCGGTGCATATCTTCACATGAGTCTTGTATAGCGTGCCACAAATATGTCCTCGAGCGACTATCATAGCGCCTTTTGACAACTTCCATGTGCCTTTTACCGAAGTGACTATCATAGCCCCGTTTGTCAAGAACTATTCGACAATAGATTCAGAAGGTCCGGCACATGGCGGACATCCTTCAAAGTGATTGTGCTCCGGAACTTGTCTTTATCGAACATCACCAATTCCGACAATCCCGCGAAACTGGAATTTCCCATTTTCATGCTCCAAAGTCACCGGCTTTGTATGTTGTGAAGTATTCCTTGTATGGAGTCACGTGGTAGACGCCGCAAGTATCTACCACCCATTCCGTGTCTTCTCGTGAGACGTGAAGGCATGTCTCATATTGGGTTGAACAATAAGCTACATCACCGAGAGATAGTAACTAATGTTTCTCCACCCTTGTTCTTCTACCGCGAATCGCTCCGGTCTTGCTCCTTTTTCCATTTGTAGCGATTCTTCTTCATATGTCCTTCTAATCCACAATGATGGCGGTTATAAGATGGTTTTCTACCATCAATGGACCCGCCCCGCTCTTGCTTCGCTCTTGATTTGTTATTACTCTTCTTTTGTTGCCTCCCCTCGTTTCTCGTGACAAGGGCATGGGTACGATCTGTGCCCATGTCCTTTCTCCTTGCTTCTTTGAATAGGGCATCCTTGACCATTGACATGGTAAGTTTGCCATTTGGGCTCGAGTTGCCGAGTGACACGACCAGCGTTTCCCAACTATCGGGAAAGGAACCGAGTAGTAGCAACGCCCTGAACTTCATCGCCAAGTGGCATCTCTACACGACAAGCGGTTGACCAAGCTCGGAACTCCTTTGGTATGCTCGGCAATCGAAGTTCCACTTTTAAGCTTCATGTTGACTAAACGCCTCATCAACGTAGCTTTATTCCGAGCGGTCTTGGCCTGGTACATATCCTCCAACTTTTCCGAGGGCATATGCGTCTGCTTTCTTGTGCAACATGGTGGAAGACACTATGATCAATCCATTGACGGATTTGACCAATAGTTTTTCGATTTGATTTCTTCCACTCTAACTCCTCAAGCGGGATCGGGATTTTTACCCATCAATTCTATGGGATCAAACAAATCTTTCTGACTTAGGAGATCTTCCATCCGAGGTCTCCACAGCGGCGTGTAATTTGTGGCGAAGAAGCGTAATCATTGCTCGAAAGATGATGTTGACTCTTCGTGGACATTATCACCTTACAAATAATTTTTCAACACGATCGGGTTGAATCTTTAAAAATGGAGCTCACCGTTACGCCTGGAACGATCAAAAAAAGATGGAATTGACACTACGGGGTCAAAATTCCACTCTAGGGGCAAAACAGCAATTTCGAAAACTTTGAGGACCAAACTGCAATTTCGGAAAGATCGGGGGTCAAATGGAATTTCGTAAAGATCGTGGGTCAATATGAAATTTCCGAATATTTGGGGACCAAACTGAAATTTTAAAAAATTGAGGGGTCTTTCTTCAATTTCCGAAAAACTGCAAATTCCGGCGAGGAACAGTATTCGGTCGTCTTCTCCGGCGGAACTCCGGTGAACGTTGTCGTCTTCTCCGGCGAACTCGGCAAGGTTGACCAAACTTTGACCGTGATTTCGGGCTCGTTTGAACTCCGATTAGGTCGCCGTTTGGTGCGTTGGACTCGTGTCGATGAGGCGAATTCAATGGTGCACTCAGAATTGGATTTTGAGTAAAACTCAGAAAACCCAAATTCGTCCGGTGAACCAAAAAACTCAACCAACACCTCTAACCAAGTACTCGATACCACTTGTTGGACTTTCACGGATCAACTTTGGGCGTTGGTAAACATGAATTTGAGAGAAAATAACCTCTATTACTCACAAGAATAGATTACAAAACTCATATAAAAAAAAACTCTCAAACAAGGATCACTCTTGTTCTCACTCTTACAGTGATGAACACCTGATTTTGAGATCTTTACAAATGAGGTATCCACCTCTATTTATAGTATGAGTTTTGGGGTAGGTGAGGTGTGAGCAAGGGTGGTTGGTGGAGGCTGCTTCAACAATGGTGGGCATTTGGTTGGTGGAGGTGCTTCAACAATAGTGGTGAAATATTCAAAAAACGTACGGAGGGGTGGTAAAGTCTTCATAGATATGGTATAATTGTTAGTTGCTTGCGTGCGTGACTATCAAAACAATGAATAAGAAATCATGTATATAAATGAATAAATTGAAATATGCGTACTTAATAAGTTTTCTTATACATTAATTATTTGGGCATAGTCAAAAAAAAAAATTAACGACTCAACCAACTTAGCTGGGTCTAATATATCTACAAAATTTATTAGACAATAATTATTTTTATTTTGTATCTTGAGTAAATAATTTGTGGTTGGAATATTTTAAAATAAAGAGATGTACTTATTGAAAAGCTATATCCTTATAAATTAATGAATTTATGTGAACGGTTATGTACGGAGTTATAATACATATGAAAGGTTATAACTAAAGACTCTTGATGGAAGGTTGCGATGGTTTTTAAGAAAACCCCATATACTATAAAGGTATAAACTTTCATGAAAGAGTTATTTTAAATAGTAATTGGTTATTAAAGTTATGTTGGTTCATGAATCTAACATGTGGCTATGACTTTTAATTGAAGAGGTGTTTCTTCAGGAGACATCACTTCATGGTCTATAAATACTATGTATCATCACTTCATTTGTGACAAATAATACTTATCAGATCATAAATCACACAACAACAAGAGATCAAACTCATTGTCTTTATCTTTAAATGCATAAAAAAATAAAATCAAACTATAACTTTGTAAAAGCCATTGTTTTTTTGGCTTGAATGTTGGGAGTGCAATATATACTCAAGAGTCTTCATTGTATCTTGTAAGAAATTCACCCATCAATCCAGATTGTACCTTATTATATAAAAATATGCGGGGGTGAATTAAACTTTTAAAAAAATGTTGTCACGCCTTAAAAAAATATTATGCACAATTTCCCTTTTCATCTTTTACTCTTATACTATTCAGAGGTCGACCCCCTCTAATATTTGTGACCCTCTTTCCCTGGGCCTATTTTATTATTATTAGGCGGCTTTCGTTACATTAAAATTATATATTGAAACGTACCTCATTACTTGTAATCTCGTGACAAGTGTTGCTGTCACCAAACTTTTTTTTTTTTTTTCTTTTGAAAAAATAAAACACATGGAAGTGACTTGTAATATCTTATGAACTGTATGGAGAGCAATATATTGCTATTATTAAATCAAAAGGAAATAAAAATTATTCTTGTACGTGTCCAAAGTTTGAAATTGATCATTTTATTAAATTAAAAGATATGGTTGAATACTATTTTATAGTTTGCTTCTGAATGTTGAACAAGATCATCCAATGAGAATTTAGTTGGTATATTTATAAGAATCTTTTTTTCTTAAAAAAAAAATTTGATTTGAATGGGACGCATTCATATTAAAATTATAGTATATAAAACTAAAACCCTATAATTTATAATAACATGAATATGAAACGAGAGACCCACAATGAATATCTAATGAATAGTTATTCTGTCTTCAAATTTAATGAACACGGTGAGTTCTGATAGTTCCTGGAATCGAATATTCTAGAAGCTTGCTCATTTCAATCTAAGATAAATTATAATATGGTGAAAAATACATTTAACGGTCAAGCATAAGTGTCAAAATCATGTTAGCCTGTTTGGTTCAATTCTCACATATTTAGATATAGAAATGCAATGCATTACGATACAATGTAATGCAATGTTTATTACTATCAATTTAAAAATATTATGAGGAAGATTAGAATTTTTCATCAATAATATGTCAGTAATTTATTTTTATTAAGAAATTTCCACGTGGTGCCTTTTGAAAAGACCACATGTCCATTGATAATTACTGACGGAAAAAACTCCGTCAATAATTCAATGTTTTTTCCCTTTTATGATAGAGGTGGTAGCATTGACAATGAGTAGCTGTGAAGATTGTGGCTAGGCATGAAAGCAGCCAGCCTTACCTTAATTAAAGTAAAAATATGTTATATGGGGAAGTGGCTGGCTATTTTTTGTAGTATGTTATTCTGAGTTTATATTTTTGCCAGAAATTTTATATTATAACAAGCCTGAGCCCGTTAAGAGGCTTGTGTTTTTAAAAAATCCTGTACTTAATTAGCCTAACAGGCCACAGGCCCCAACGAAAACAGGCCTCCTGTTTACAAGGATTGAAAATATAATAATGACTACAAAAGATTCAGCTTCAACACAGTTTATAGCATTTTTGGATATATGGAGCAAAATGGGGAAAAAAACTAAACAAAGGCTGTGAGCTGAGATCAGTCAAAAGCATCCATAATTAGGTTTGTACACTTCAAACTAATTATGTTCAAAAAACAAGTATCCAAAATACCAAAATCATTTCCTTTCTCATAAAGTTAGCTGCTGCAAAAACAAAGAAATCATCAAATGTTATTCTTTTCTTCCACTATTGAAATCCATTTGCGAATATCAATTTTGGAGAAAAACAGACAATAATTCATTTTCTTTCATTCATCCAAACGAGTTATCAAAGTCATACTAATACTTACCTCCCAAAACATGTAAAGGTCATAATTAACATCTACATAAACCGCAGCAGCAACTGACTCTACAATATCAGCAAGAACCTTTGGAGCTTTAACTGATCCACCATACGTAACCTGACTGTTGTCGCTCCTCTTGCCGGACTCGCTCGCGATGTGCAACTTGAAAGTAGAAGGCGAATTGACGACGCTGTGTGCTGCGCCTGAACTCACCGACAACGGCGACTCGATGACGACAAGTTGAGGCCTCAGATCCTGAGAGGTTCGACGGCCAACGGTGAGGTCGCGGCGGAAATGGAGATGTTTAGGGTTTTTTTTTGAGTCAAAATGGTTCAGGGTCGAGGAAATGAGATGAGAGAGAGCTGTGTGGTTCATGTGTAAAACAGAATAGCTTTTTTTTTTTTAAAATAAAAATTAGTGGGCTTTATTTTGAGGCAGATGTAAAAAAAAATTACACTTTTACCCCTTCTCTTAAAGGCCGCCGATGTTTTACAGGCGTTTATTTAGAGTGCCAGCGCGCGCTTGTTAAGATAATGCGCCTTAAATTAGCAGCTTGGCGCTTTTTTTACGCGACAGCGCAAAATTGTTTGTGCTTTTTTATTAGCAGCCATTTTCGACCTATTTCCACCCCTAATTGTGGCTGTGATTGTCGCAGTAGTGACAGTAGGGGAGGTAAGTGGAATGAGACAATTAAAACAAATATAAATGAGACTAAAGGACAAACTGAACTTTTCAAACATGCAATTGAATAGTAATGAATATTTATAGGGATATAAATGAGGATTACCAATTTTTCTTACAATTATCATTGTCATAGTAAAACCTATTATCATATTAAAGAGCAACCAAATACTTTCCTCTTAATAATATGTAATCATGATTATCATTGCAAGCATATAATGGACACTACTATATAATCTTATACATATAACGCTTAATAAATAATGGTTAAATCAAATAATCGTCATGTATGTCGATGTGGGAATATGCGCATCATCATGTATTAAGAGGCGGAATTTGCGAAAGTATAAACATGACAGTTATAATTATTAATCGTCATGTAAGGACTGACATACATGAAGGTTCTTATGAAATAATTGTCAAGTAACACTTTCAAATGATTTGTCTTCCCAACTTTCCATAAGCGAAAACAAATACATAACAGGTATAATATTTAACCGTAAATTATGATTCCTAGATACTTAATGGTTAAAAATGATAACTATCATATATAAGAAGCGGGATTCTAAAAAAAATTTATGTGACAATGCTTAACGTTCCTTCACAAAGAACCCTTATGTGTTCGTTAAAAATACTCAATAATTAAAAAGGATAACAGTCACATACATACAAGAATGCATGATTTTGAAAAACATCAAATATAAGGGGACGGAGATTCTGAAGAAAGAAATTATTTTAAAATACTTGACGATTCTTCATAAGTAATTGTTGTGTATTATTTGATAATATTTAATAGTTAAAAATGATAAACGTCACATATAAGAAGACAAGATTCTGAAAAATATCAAATATAAGAAAACATGATTTTAAAAAATTTATTTGAAAATATTTAATAGTTCTTCACAAAGACCCATTAAATATTCTTTAATATTAAAAGGCGGTATTCAAAAAAAAAATATCAAATATAAGGAGGAGGATTCTGGAAAAGTTTTAATTGATGAAACTCTTCCAACCCCTTCTTAAATGTTTTTGAGCTTGCCTCAAATCTCATATGCCTTTTTCATGAGTTTTGTTCTACTGCTGTGGGTCTCTTCCTCTATACTACTGCCATGGTTCTTGACTATGCAGCTCTTTCCTCTCATGATTCTTCCCCGTGCAAGCTTTCATTTTTCAATTAACATTTTTAGTTTTATTTTATTTTTTTTATAATAGTTTGGATTATCTAAAAAGAAGAATCACAAACAAAAAATGATATCTAATTTCTAATGATGGCCGTTGGTTTGTAGATAAAAACATAGAAAAAATGCCGGAGAAAAGTAGAGAGCACGTAAAAAAACGATAAGGTAAAATATTGAATTTTTTATTGTTGTTTTGTTGCATCGAAAATAAATATGATTACATTAGATTATATAGACTAAAAATCAATAGCAAATTTATCTCCTAATTTTTAACAACCAATTAAATCACGATCTACTTGAATTATTAATTTCTTGATTTTGAGCATCTCACGTTCCTAAACTTTAGCAACCCAAATCAAATGTTCAAATCAGATTGGTTGAATTAGGTTTCAAAATTTGCTAATTTTTACTATATATTTTGATTTTCATATTTATATTCCTAGATTTGCTCAAGTTTTGTTTGTATGTTGGATGGTTGAATTAGGTTTCAAAATTTGCTAATTTTTACAATATATTTTGATTTTTTTGCTAATTTTTACTATATATTTTGATTTTCATATTTATATTCCTAGATTTGCTCAAGTTTTTTTTTTTTTTTTTTGTTTTTTTTGTATGTATGTATGTATATGTAATTGTAAACTCAAACTGAAGTTTGTCTTAGTAAGTTGAAAAACTTACTATCAAAGGCAAACTTGAGTTTGATATGTCAAACTCGAGTTTGGACTTGATAGAGAGTAGCTCAAGTTTTCCAAACAAAAGACAAACTCGAGTTTGTATTGGCTAACTCAAGTTTATGTCATACAAGAGAAAGACTCAAAGTTTTTCAAGTTAAGGCAAACTCGAGTTTGTGTTACACAGAGAACTTTCAAGGATTTATGAACTTGACCAAACTCGAGTTTGTACTTGGCCGAGAGTCTTAAACCTTTTTCATCCAGAGCAAACTCAAATTTGATATGCCAAACTCAAGTTTGCACTTGGCCAAGAGTTTTTCAAAGTTTTCCATATTTTGAGCAAACTCGAGTTTAACATAGTAAACTCGAGTTTGTACTTGGCAGAGAGTTTTCAAAGATTTTTATCTTTTAAGGAAACTCGAGTTTGTGCCAAGTAGAGAGCTCCTAACTATTTTGTGATTTTGAAAACTCCAGTTTTGAGCTTTGTGGACTTAAACATATTTTCACTTCAGAAGTCCCAAACTCGAGTTTGTCATTTATTGACTCGAGTTTGCTCATATTTTCAAAATGCTCTTAAAAGCTCAAATCGCGACATTCTTTTCTAGAAGAATCAAACTTGAGTTTGAGTTTAGTATCTTTAGTTTGGTTCTTGAAGAAGAGTTGCAAACTCTAGTTTACTCAAACAAACTCGAGTTTGTGTAGCTCTATTTGAAAATCAAATTGCTCGGATTTGCAAAATCTTCATGTTTGATCTTAATACTTCTTATCATCACTCATTACTATTCTTAACTATGTTTAATCAGTTTGTTAGTGAGTTTTAGATGATTTAAAGAATGTTAAATGAGGATTTAACTTAAAACAAAAGGTGACGTCAGCGCATTTACTGCAAAGTCCAGAAAACCTTGAACCCTTTTGGCAAATCATTCTCTAAACTTTGCAAAGGATTAAATGTTGTCCTTCCCTCTATGGAAACATTCTCTTCCAACGGATTTATCTCAAAGGAAGTCAACCAAAAACGTCTGTCCACCTGGATTAATTGAACACTAGATAGAGAAGTGACCAAATTGCCTCCAACAGCTAGATTAATGTTTCCAACGGTTACATTAATAATTCCAACGATCATTTAATGCTTCCTTCATATATAAACTGAAGCATTCAAGTCTCTTCACCTACCAGAACACAAGAAAACAAAAAGCATTCAAGTTTCAACTACTCTTTCAGTTTTCTATCTCTTGTAAAGTATCTTTTGATATATTTGTACTTCAGTGATTATTTCATCTTCTCTTTGAAAGAGTTTCTTTATTAAAATAATTTATTGTAAGAATCTCAAGTCGTGGGACTTGGAGATTGGGTATATCAGTTTACAACTTGTAAGGGGGAGTGTATCCTAGTGAGAGGATAACTTTCGAGTGCAGAGTGTGTAACTGATTCTGAGAGTTAGTGAAAATCCCAGAGTATCTAGGACTGGACGTAGGTCAAGAGTTGTGACCGAACCAGTATAAATCTTGCTGTGTCATTATTCTTTCTATCTCCTCTGTTTTACCCTGTTTCACTGATTAGTTTCAGAGTATTTAAAAAGAATTTTTAAAATCCCCAATTCACCCCTCCTCTTGGTGATTTGCTCCGCTTTCATGTATGTATGTTCTTATTTTCATATGAATCTTTTTTGCAATTAAAGGATATATGACGGGAACTCTGTGAGTGTACGTGATCGATAGACAACCTACAACAAACGCATTGGGGAATATTATGGAATTTGTAAGACAAAATATCACCAAGAGGGGGGTGAATTGGGTTATTTAAAAATCTTTTTGATTTCCTCTGCAATTCACGCAGAGAAACAAAGTCTAACAGAGAGAGTAGGAGAAAGATGAACATAATAGATTTATACTGGTTCGCTCTTAACTCTTGACCTACGTCCAATCCCCGACTCTCTGGGATTTTCACTATCACTTTAACTGATTACACACTCAGTACTTGAAAGTAATCCTCTCACTAGGATTCACTCCCCCTTACAAGTTGTAATCAAATAACACAATCTCAAAGTCCCACAACTATGAGATTCTTACAAAGATATCGAATAAGATATAAACTCTCTAAAAAGCAAATTGATAAACACTAAAGATTTATATATCCAAAGATATTACACAAATGAATGAAACAGTAAATGTGCATTGATCGTTTGAGCGTTTGTGTTCTTCGGTTGATGGAAACGAATTGAATGCTTCAGCTTATATTTGGTGAAGGCAATTAATGACTGTCGGAAGCCTTTAATGCACCATTGAGAGTAATCTCAATGGGATTCCTTTTAGGAATCTCAGGAGGTTCTTGAAGCACCACTTTCTTGGCTTTCACCTTTGGAGTTGGTTCATCAGCAGCTACCTTTGGTTGGAACCTCTTTGGCATGTGCTTCTCTCTCCTAGGTCTCTTTAATGGAGGTGGAGACACAGATTGAGTAGCCTCATAGTTAGAATTGGAATCCTTGGTCTTGGCAGAACGTTTAGGAGGCATGGTTGAAAGGCGAGGCTCGAGTTAGGTTGAGAATGAGAGGTTTTTCAGAGAAAATGACGCAGAAGGCTCGAGGGTTTTGAGAAGTGAAGAGCAACAATCAAGCATTCATATATATAGAAAGCGCCCAACTCTAGTTACCACTTAATGACTCGAGTTACCTACTCGAGTTACTAAGAACATGCTTGAGTTGACATAAAAAATACACTAACCTGGACTTCAAGAGTGCAAATGAAAACACTTGAAAAATGTTGTTGACTCGAGTGTGTAACTTGATGGCTTGAGTTTGGAGGTTGCTCTGCACTAGTTGCTTTTTGTCTGAATTGCACTCGAGGCAGCCATGCCTTGGCTCGAGTTGACTCCTTTGTTCAAAGTTTCGAGTTGCTCTCTATCTGATCTTCACTTGAGTTAAGGTTCCTCCAAAACTTAGGTTACTCTCTGATTGAAGTTGACTCGAGTTTGAGGTTTTAAAACTCGAGTTAACCTCTTTTGATAGTAAACTTCTACAACTTTTCAAGTTTATCAGAAGTCCTGCAAAATCTATAACTAGACGCTCCAAAGCTTAAGTTAGTATCTATTGATCATCAGAAACATAACTAACTAACATTGAGTAGAGATTACTTACAACTCATTGGAATTTACCATTCCCAATGCCGTAAGTTGATTAATCAGATGAGTGAATCTGAGCTGGAATTCACCAATGGACTCTCCAGACTTCATATAAAATAAATCATATTCAGTCATCAAGGTATTAACTCAATTTTCTTTAATTCCAGTTGTTCCTTCATGAGCAATCTCAAGCACATTCCACATATCTCTTGCAGAGGATAGTGTGCAAATCCAAAAATACTCTTTCTGACTTAGAGCACTTTGGAGCATTAGAATGGCCTTGCTATTGAGAGTGACTTGCCTTATATCATTCTCATCATATTCTTCTTCAAGCTTAGGAGTTCGAACTCCATCTTCCACTGTAGATGGAGCATAGTCTCCTCTCTCAAATACATTCCATAATCCATACTCAATAGCCATTACAAAGACTTTGAATTTGGCTTTCTAGAATGAATAGTTTTCTCCATTGAAGTCGGGAGGTCTGTTGATAGAAGCTCTATCTGGTAGTATTTCGTCCATATTAATTCTTCCGGGATTTTAATCCTTTAAGAGAAGTTCTAGCTTTGATACCAAATGTAAGACATAATATCACTAAGAAGGGGTGAATTGGGTGATTTAAAAATCTTTTTGATTTCCTCTACAATTCACGCACAGAAACAGAGTCTAATAAAGAAAGTAGGATAAAGATGAACACAAGAGATTTATACTAGTTCACTCTTAACTCTTGACCTACGTCTAGTCCCAGACTCTCCGGGATTTTCACTTTCACTTTAACTGATTACATACTATGTACTCGAAAGTAATCCTCTCACTAGGATTCACTCCCCCTTACAAGTTGTAATCAAATAATCCAATCTCAAAGTCCACAACTCTGAGATTCTTACAAAGATATCGAATCAGATATAAACTCTCTAAAAAAGCAGATTGATAAACAATGAAGATTTATATATCTGAAGATATTGCACAAATGAATGAAACAGTAAATGCGTATTGATCGTTTGAGCATTTGTGTTTTTCGGTTGATGAAACGAATTGAACGCTTCAGCTTATATTTGGTGAAGGTAGTTAATAATTGTTGGAAGCCTTCAATGCACCGTTGAGAGTAATCAATATAGCTGTTAGACTTGAAACGCGTTTGTTACTCTCGTCGTTGGATTCTGCAATTATCACTGTCATTCTCCTTAATGACATTCCTTAAGATTTTCCTGTTGGATGATCTGGAATTCAGATATGGAAAGAACCCATAAATGCCTTCGGAATGTTCAGAGGTTGATTGCTCAATTTAGTGCTTCGTTTTTTGAAACACATTTAATGCAAGTGACGTAATCATTTGTTTTTTGATTAATATGCATTTAGTCATTTATTTGATCATCTGAAACTCATTAACAAACTGATTAAACATAGTTAGGAACAATAATGAGTGAAGCTATGAAGTATACAAATCATACTTAAGGATTTAGATTTATGGACATGGTGATTGTAAAATAGGGATAACTTATGCTCGAGTTACATTCAACCAAATTGGAGCAGGTGACTCAAGTTAAGCATTTTAGGCTCGAGTCACTTCATCTACTTTTAAAATAACTTTGAAGTTTAAATGAAGATGTCTCTGTATGACTTATGCTCGAGTTTAAAATGTTTTGCTCAAGATCATGACTCGAGTCAATCAAGGTTAGCTTGAGTCAAGTTCTTCTTTCACAAATGAACTTTGAAATAGCTTTTTGAAAAGGTTTGAAATCGTGCCAGCTTGAGTCATTAAGTGATGACTTGAGTCAACTAAATCATTTGAAAATAGATTTCAAAAATCATACTTGAGTTATAGAGCACTAGCTCGAGTCAGAGATTTCTGAATTTTGAAAATAAGTTTAAGTCCTCAAAATATGACTTGAGTAAATTTTCACAGGCTCGAGGCAACTTCATTTCTTAAAATGTTTTACAACAACTTATAACTCGAGTTAATCATGACTGGCTCGAGTCAATCAAAGTTCAAACATATTTGATTACTCTCTGTCTTATGTTGACTCGAGTTTTACAACTTGAAACTTGAGTCAATTTGACAGTAGGTTACTGATTCAAGTTTGATTAAGTTAAAACATTTTGGACTTGAATCATTAACCATATCTTGTTTACAATTGTCATTTATCATCAAAACACAAAGTGAACTAACATAATTTTTTAATATTTTTTATTTTCAAATTAGTTCAAAAGAATTGTAATATAATATTCTATTGTGAGAGTGTCTAAGCGATTAATTTCTTTTAAATTTTTTGTGTGTTTATCCATAATGTATTGCATTTAAATACAATAAATACAATTATTTATTATTATTATTATTATCTTTTAATTATCAATGATTACATCGTGTTTTATATCATAAAGGAAAATACTTAGGTCATGTTGTTTATATTCATTTCGTCAAGTTCAATCACATGTTACCATGTGTCTTATTTTTGAATTATTATCGTTTAAGTACAAACCTAAATGAAAAAAAGGACACATGGTCATGTGTGATTGGAGAACTTGATGTAATGGATGTAAGGAACTTGATATAAGTATGGTCCTATAATAAATATAAACAATAATATAAAAATTCATAATATATTGATGTTCCTAAATTTCATAGAATTTGAGAAAGTTTGAAATTATATGTATTAAAGTTATTTTTTAACTATTTAATTTTGTTTGGTAAATTTAAACATTTAAATAATTTTATGTTAAACGGGGGGAATTTTGCTCAAAAAAAAATTTTGAGACGCAAACTAAGAAGTCATCTAACAATTGAATGGATGCATATGAAATATGAAAAAAAACATAAGGAAGGTGTATGTGTGATATACATTTTATTTTAAGAGAATTTTATATATGTTTTAAAAGGAAAATACTTATTCGAATTCCTTATATCATTTCGTTGATTTCTCTAATTACATGTGACTATGTGTCCTGTTTTTGAATTATTATCCATATGAAAAAATAAGACACATGATTATATGTGATTGGATAACTTCATATAATGGATATGAGAAACTTGATGTAAGTATGATTCTTGACTTAAATAAATTATTTCAATGTTGTGTGATTTTCATTTTAATGATAGCACACTTAAGACACATAGACTAATCGGCGGGAGGTGCAAAGGTAAACATAGAGATACAAAGTGGTTTTATATGATAGTAAGTAATTTAAATTCAAGTTATTTCGCTGACAGTCACTTTATATACACCTTTATTCATTTTAAAATTTTCTTCTGATTTATAGTACCCTCAGCAAAGCTAACTGAACCATTGAATGGGTTGGTCAACGACACTCTCTCTGCGCCTCTTCAATATTAGGGTTTTTGGGTCGCCGACGAGCCTCCTCCTGCACCATAACTGCAGTTTGGAAGCAGATCAGGGCTTGAAGAGCTTGGAGCATGTGGGTTTTAGTTCGGAACAGGGACATAGAGCGGCGACCTCGTGTCTTCACGCAAGACCGCTCTCCTCTCGGTGTCCGTCCTCACCACCACTCCACCGTGGCGGCGTCCTTTGTTTTTTTACGTGTGCGATGGCGGTGGTCGTTTTCCCCTCCCTCTCCGATCCGTCTTGATGGGGTGGGTTCTACGTTAGGTCTTCTTCCTCGCCGGTGTTTTCCGGCGCCTGCGTTCCGCGGGAGGGGAAGGTCCCTTTTATTTGTGTTTTTGGTGTTTAGTGGTGTTGTTTTTTTCTTTGTGATTATGATTCGCGTTTTTGGGGATATGGTTGTGTTGATGGTCTTTGATGCTGAATGTTTTAATTCTTCGTGGGCCATCGTTAGGACTGGTAGATGGGGGCGAATCCAAATCACTAGTGTTAGCCTTAGTTTGTTCGGTAGGTGTTTGCCAGATTTACTTGATTGGAGGAGAAGAAATATTCTTAAGGACTTCATTTGTTTTCTTTCTGAGGTTGGGTTTTTTTTTTTTTTTTTTTTTTTTTTTTTTTTTTTTTCTGATTCTTGCCCCTTATCGGGGTAATTGTGTAGTTGATTTAATTGCAGCTTATCCTTATAAGAAGGTGTGCCCTATAGGGTGGGTTTCACAACCAACACCTTCTTCTTTGTCACTTCTAACCTTGGATATCCAGGAAGCCGGTGCAGTCTCTGAAGCTACTTTTATTCTTACCTATTCAGTGATTTTGGTTTTAGTTCCTCTTTCATTTGGTTTGTACTGGTTTAGTGTTTGTGTTCCTGTTGTTCTTTTTCAGGTTTATCTATTCCAATTGTAATTGTTCTGGTTCTTTTTATTTCAGTTGTAATTGTTATGCTTTGATGTATCTTTCGATTTGAATATTAATATAAGTACATTTCGACCAAAAAAAAAAATAGTACCCTCAGCAATTAGGGATAACTGAGTACGAATACTATGTTCTACTTTATATGTATAATATCATTCATAGTGGAGTTAATACAGATTTTGAATAGGTAACCGCTTCTTCATTCTAAAATGATAATATTTTTGTTATTTTAATTGAATTGTTAATTATTTCATTTACTTAATTGATTTATATTAGCTTATTCTCCAATTTGTAGACTTTTAGTAAGGAGGACACCTACTCAAACAAAGACATTAATTTGATTATAGACCTTTTGACATGACATCTTCTTCAACACATAGATGATGAGTAAAGTTTATTTTGATAAAAGGTTTATTTTAGATGGTAGTCATTTAGACTAGTTTTGGACACTTTGTTTATATATAGTTGATTATTTTAGATAGTAGTAATAGTTGATGAAGTGCATGATGTTTATGTACTGTTTGTGTGGACATTTTGTTTATGAAATGCTGGATGTTTAAGTACAAGGTTTAGTTGCTGGGTAGTCAAAATATAATGCAATAATTAAAAAAAAAAATTGAACCTACAACACCCGTTTTGGAAAACAGAAGCTCTAAGACCCTTATAACGTTTGTTTTTGAAAAAACGGAAGTTGTAAGTGGGTTGCAGTGTCTATTTTTTTAATGGACGTTGTTTCCAAACTTGCAACCTCACTCACATAATAAAAAACAGATGTTTTAGTAGCAGTTAAAAACAGACGTTAACACTACAAAAAATTGCCTTTTAATAGCAGTTAAAATGACGGATTTGTAGTGGTTCTAACCACTATAAATGGAAGTAGTAGAGGTTAAGCAAACCGCTACAAAATATACTATTGCAATCGATTTTTTAGCGGTTCTTTGAAATTGCTATGTGTGCCAACAAAACCACTACTATGTTTGTATAGGTTTGATAAAACCGCTACAAGATGTGTCTATAGTTAGATATTCTAGGAGTATCTTGTAACGGTTAAAGAACCGCTACAACTGTCATTTTAATTTGTGGAATTAATTATTTTTTTTAAAAAACATTTGCAGCGGTTTGGTAACCGCTACAAATGTGGTGCTATTCCCCCCCCTCAAAATATAGATGTGATGGGAAATGAAATTTGAAAATTTGGCATCAACTTTTGTAGCGACGTCACCGCTACTAAATAATTTAAGAAATTTAAAAATTCGACGCTAAACATTGTAGCGATTACCCAACAACTACTAATATTTAATAAAATTTCAAATTTTTGCGTCACAAATTTAAATTTGAATTTAAAATTTAACTTTGTAGAAGTTGGCCAACTCGGTACTACATGTTGCATAAATTTTCAAAAAAGTTTGCGTCAATAATTTTTTCAATTTATGTTTCCAATATTATTTTGAGTGGTTTCATAATAAATAACAATTTAAATGAAGATAATTATTATTTGAGGAGAATTATTAAATTAATTTAGATAAGTATGAATATTATGTTTAAGATTGAGAAACATTTTGTGTACGTATTGATCATTTAGGTTCTTCACTTTATAAAGTTGAAGTTGAAGATGAAGAGGTATATTTATGGATGGAATCTTGAAAATGTGGAGAAAGGAAGTATCCTTGAATATTTGTAGAAGAAAAAAATAGTATAAGAATTATATGAAGAAGCAAAATAAAATGAAATGAAATCAAGATTTAAGGAAAAAATTGTCCTTACAAGCTCAACTCTTCACCCAGAATTTTGAAGAAGGGAACTGAAAATGAGAGAGAAGAGGGGTTAGAAGAAATGGAAAAGGGTAAGAAATGAGTATGGTCGGAGTATTTATAGGGATCTAGTTAGACATTTGTAATGGTTAAGGTGACAGTGTTTGTAGCAGTTATACTGTAGTTTGTAGCGATTAAGAACCACTACAAATATTAATTAGATTTTTTTAAAAAAATAAATTTATTGCTTTACAAGAATAAAAGCGATGATTTTGTAATCCTTCTTCGTCACCATCCTTAAAGAAAAAATGTGTGGAGAAAATGTTAGTCATGAGTATATGATTTTGTACAAAAATTTAATTTAAATTTAGGGATAATAAAGTGTAACTTATTAAAACACACTTAACTATAGATAAATTGCTATCACCTACGGGGAAGTTGTCAAAATTGGCAGGTTGGAAGGGCTCACTCTTGTAGGCAATGCTATTACCATCACCTATGTCATAAAGATCTCGAAGCTTTAAGTAAACCACTATATTACAATCTCTTTGCTGCTCGTCCTTGACATAATAAACATGGTGTGCCTCTGAGACAAGAATATATGGCTGTCATCTTTAGATTGACCAATGTGAATTGGCCGGGAGAAATTTACTGGAGTGATGCCTAATATGTTAGTTGTGAGTCCCCTTGAAATTGTCGTATTTGCCCACGAACACTTGAAAAATGTCACGGTGAAACGACCTTGGTAATTTAGTTTGATGACATCAACAAGCTTTCCTTAATTACGGACACCTTCGAATTGCATGTTGCCGTCATCACTGCTTGCATAACTACTTGTCCGAATGTGCTATAAACACCTAAATTTTGGGTTAGTGATCCTTGATCTTATAAAACCGTGTAAAACTTGATATCATTGACATTGTATGCAGCAAATCTCCTTCCTTTCTTGGTCAAGCAGGCCTTATTAGCCTCGCCTTGACACAAATATTGTTTTGTCTTAGTTATTCAATGTTAATCCAAATAATTATTAAATTTACCAAATAAATTTATAATAAAACATGTTTCAAGCCTAGCTAGATCGCCCAACTTTGTCAAATGTTAGCTCATAAATTCGTTTGTGATTACCCGTACAGATATGTCAATAGAGGCGTGTAATTATTTCTCACTCGCGTTCCCGATCAGGTGATGCCAATTGAACGCATTTTTTTAGTTTAAATTAGAACTCAGGAATTCCACTGGCATATGTATGCGGAGGAAAATGAAGTTGCACAAACACACACATATATAGTAAATATTAAAGACATAGAAACATTGTATATTATGGATTATATTCATAAACAGAGGCACATGTATGTATATATTATATATTCAGTGTGAGAAGAGGAGGGCTAGGTAGTGCCTAGTGGCGACGAAAGGTGGGGTGAGAGGAAGAGGCAAGATATGCACGAGCTAATTTGATGCCCAAGTGAACCTGAGACATAATGGTGAGGTGAAGCTTGTTGGACTTGAGGCATAATCCATTATCAAGAAAAGTAACCCTAAAAATCACTTTGTTGGTCAATTGGGTAGGTCTCAAGTGTAAATATATTCTTGACAACTAAATATTCATTACCGATAGTGGAACCCACAAGCACATTTCATTAATTACTAATTCAACCCTTTCAAAAAATGAGAATAGCAAACAAAAACATTTTTTACTAAAAGAAGCAAAAAATAAGAAAGAAACGTGAATAGCAAACAAAAACATAATGAGAGAGAAATTTTTACTAAAGCTGACAAAGCTTAGAGTTATCACGACAAGAAGAGGTTTATAGAGAGCAACGCAAGTTTTAGTTTGGGGCTAAATTTTTAGATCAGTTATTTGCAAAAACCGGTCTTAAAAGTAAGAAATATATTATTTTCTAATTCCGCATCTTCTAGACCAGTTATAAGACACAATGGGTCTAAAAAGTATTTGACATTTTTTTAAAATCTTTTTATACCAGTTGTTCTGAAAACAGGTCTAAATGATATCTTTTAGACCTTATATTAAAGGAGCCGGTTTAAAAGGTTCTTTATATTTATGAAATTGTCACGGTCATACTTTTTAGACTTGATCATCTATAACCAATCTAAATGTGGTGGTCTAAAAGTCATTTTTTGTACCAGTGGCTTTATAAGGCTCCTTATGGTCTTAAATAAGCTCCAATGGCTTGGTTTGAGTCTTTGACTAGGGTTTTATATAAAATTGGTTTTACTAGCCGTCATTGTGATCAATCCTTGTTCACTTGTACCATATAGGTTTCCTCTAAGCTTGAGATTTTGTACATCCTTATTTATGTGGATGATATTATCATCACTGGCAATTCTCTTATCAAGATTTTTGCTATTATTGTAGCGTTTAATAATGCGTTTGCTCTTAAAGATCTTGGTTATCTTAACTATTTCCTTGGTATTGAGGTTACAAGGTTAAAGGATGGTAGCTTATTCTTGTCTCAAGGGAGTAATAGGGATTTGATCAAACGGTTGGTATGTCTAAAGCTAAAGGTGTTCATACGCCTATGACTTCTAGTCTAAAATTATTTAAGGAAGGCACTTCTCTATTACTTGATGCATCTCAATATTGTTTAGTGGTTGGAGCCATGCAATATGCCACTATTACAAGACCACAAATGAGCTTTGATGTGAACAAGGTCTGCCAATTCATGCAAAACCCATATGCTGATCATTGAAAGGTTGTTAAGTGGATATTGCACTATTTGGAAGGAACCTCACAACATGGTTTGTGTTAAAATCAACAAAGAACAGGTCTTTGTTAGCCTATTGTGCAGCAAATTGGGCTACTAATTGTAATGATTGAAAGAGCACCTTTGGTTACTGTGTTTTCTTTAGAAATAATATAGTTTCTTGGTCTTCTAAGAAACAACCCACTGTATCTCTTTCAAGCACATAAGCTGAATATAGGAGTATGGCTTCTGTATTTGATGAGGTCTTATGGATTAAATCTTTGTTCAATGAGTTACGGGCGTCTCATCCTTATGTGCCCCAGATTTTGTGTGGCAATCAAGGTGCAGTACTAATAGCCACCAATCCTCTTCTTCATGCTAGAACAAAACATTTGGAATTGGACCTTTTTTTTAAAGAGAAAAACTTATTTGAAAAGAGATATAGGTTCATCATGTTCCAACAAGCTCTCATCATATTGCTGATGGAAAACCAAAGCCCTTGTCTAGTGATAAGTCTGATTTTTGTCATATATTTCCACCTTGTTGTGACTGATTTGAATTAAATTCTATGCTTCAAACATGTTTGCTGTAATTAATTATGATAGAATTCATAAATATGTGCGAATAGGGATTATTTGAGCTAAATTATTGCGTTTCAGAGGTTATCCTGCATATAAACAGAAAAAGGGCTTAAATCTGGTGCATTCTTGAATTGACTTGTAAATGCTGATTCGATGTTACAACATCAAAATGATATGTTTTTGAGTTAGCATAACAATGCAGTCTCTATTAGTTCTCTATGTGTTTTGATGATAACTGACAATTGTAAACAAAATGAAGTTAATGGTTAAGTTAAAAATGTTTTCAAATTTATTCACACTTAAACAGTAACTTACTGTCAAACTTTACTCGAGTTTAGAGTTGCAAAACTGGAGTCAACACAAATACAGAGAGTTGTTAAAATATTTGAACTCAACTTGTGTAACATCCCATTTGAAAACGGCGGAATTTTTTTTTTTAAAACGTTTCCAAATATTTTAAGCAGAGTAGTCAGAGTAGAGCATTGGAGCGAGTAAGTAATTTACATTACATTCAAAATATGGACCATAGTGTAATTGTATTGGATTACAGTCATCCAGAATTCTTAAAGGTTAAAGAAACTAAGGAAAACGATAAACAATGTAGACACGTCTTGGCCTACTCCAGCTTCTTGCCTCGATCGCCTAAGATTGGTCCTCCAGACCCTGATGCTACAACTGAGATCCATTCCACATATGGATCTCAGGTAACGGTTAACCTTATGCTCAAATAAAACACTATACGTACAACAGATATTCATTTCAATACAGCATATCATCACAAAAGCAATCAGCAGATGTATGATCAATAACATGGACAAAACATAAGCACAAAGCAGTATGTAAAGTCTCTCTCTCGACTAGTTCTGCACATATCCAGTGCCACGCCACAACGTGTCCTCAGCGCTAGGAATAACTCAAACGGCATTACCAATACTATAATCCGGGTAAAGTTGTAAGTATCTCCGACGATTCTCTGTAACCTCGTCTATGAACGTATCTATAACGCAAAAAGTATATAAGCAGCATAGAGTTAGGGTTACGTGCACGCTTCCGTACCTTAGTTGCGATATCCGGCTCTTTAGGCTAAAAACGGTACTTTTGACGGCCGTACGTAAAACAAATAAACAACAATGCAAACAAGCGGAACGATGGAATTTCGATAGCGGTTCGACGTCGAAGTATTCTAATCAGAATAATAACACACTTATGAATATTTGGCAGCATAATGGGCATTTTAGGTGAAAAAGACCATTTTGCCCCTACTACCCCTATTTGGCGGAATTTCGCTGTAACTTCGTTACTTTGACCTTATTCCATTTCAAAATTATCCCCACTAGGTTTTTACCTCGTCAGGCATCTTTCAATGCAATGAGGCTTAAAAACAAGTATAGGAATAAATTCTTAAACTTCCTAGATCAAAACAATAGTTCTACTATAACTACCGAAAAGAACTACGGAAACTAAAAGCTAAGGACGGTAAGAACTTACTCGTAGCTAGGCGGAATTTTTTTTTGCGAGCTTCTCTCTCTAGAACCTCTCTAGGTTTCGAATTTTGGTGTGAAGAATGAGAGGAGAGGTGCTTGCTATTTATAGAAGAAGGGAGGACAAGTGGGAATTAACACAAAAGTCTTCAGATCGGATTTCGGCCGTTGGATAGCATTTTTGAGGACAAAGCAATCTTGGCCATCCAAGGTCAAGGCCGACATCAAGGGGTCCCCAAAATTCAAAGGATGAGTTGTCATCCAATGATGGCTCTTGCTTTATGGCCTCCGGCCCGATAAAGCTACCGACGGTGTCCGTTTCGCGCGATTTCGCGTAAACTAAAAAATCCGGGCGTGTAACTTTGAAGGTCTTTTCATCCTCTTTCATATTATCTATTTGGATCCTCTTTTGATCATATCCAGGTATTCTCCGGTGCGTCGGAAGGTATTCGGACAAACGCGTCCGATTCTGAAATCGCTTCTGATAGAACCAACTTCTGGACAACAATTCACTGAATCGTAAAACGTCCAGTTGTTGCCTAACTTAATCCATTGTTTGAAAACATGCAATTTTTTCTATAGGTTCTCACTTTTCCTATCGGCTCTACTCTATCGATCGCCTTTCCGTCTTATTAGGAATTAGAGTTTTCGGTTGCGGAAATCAACGCCTGGTAAATTCTTTCTTCGTGTAAAAATTCACTTGTTCTTAATTTGATCAGTCCGAAAAGACTTTTACCTCTGGTTTACCCGTAGAATTTATTTCTAACTTTTCCCCCTACCGCTCTTATAAGTTCGACTCACCGCATTATATTATTATTTTATTCTAATTATCATTTTAATTATTTAAACAATTCATTTTAATTTAAAATACCAATAATTTCAGCCCCCTCATTTTAAAATTCAGTTTTAATTATTTTTTCATAATTTTTTCCATTTTTTAAAAATATAATATTTTTTACCAAAAATTCTGCTTTACGGCCTTCGTTAAGGCTTAATCGTGCCTAAATTCTTCGTTTAGTGATCTTTTTAGGATTAGATTTCTTCATACACTTATTTTTACTAATTTTTCTTAATCTTTTTATCATAATCAATAAGTATATTTTATGCTAATTACCAGCCTTAATATCTTAATTAAGGATTTTACCATAAATTTAACTTTCTATATTTCTCTTGTTTTTGAATCAATTAGCTAGTAATTATCTAATCATTCTCTTACCAATGGTTGACAATTTTATAATTTACAGTATATTATTATCTTACAAACTTTATCTGACATTGTCATTTTATATCCTATGTAAAATATTTAAAATGTTTACACCATAAAGTTACTTTATGGTTCACGTAATGCTTTTTAAAGATTTCTTCATGTTATTTCCTCGAAATAATTTATTAAATTCTTATAATTAAAGATAATACTCCCATAATATTCTCATAATTTTTCATGATCTTTCAAATTATTTATCATAATGTTTTTAGATCGTTTTTATCACCATTATTGCATTTTTAGTCATTCTATTCATCTCGATTTTTTCGTAACTTTTTCGACAATTTACTCGACAATTATAAAAATTTTCTATAATAGTTTTAAACTCATGAATTTGCTTCATCAAAATATTCATTAATTTCTCTTATCTCAAGTTAATTCCGCATTTGCTAAAATCCGGTATTACAACTTGACTCGAGTTTCGGTTGTAAAACTCAAGTCAATGCAAGGCAGAGAGCTATCAAAGTATTTTAAACTTATAGTGACTCGAGTCAGTCATGCTTAACTCTAATCCTAAGCTCTTGTGAAATATTTTAAGAAATGATAGTGACTCGAGCCTGTGCTATTTGACTCATGTCATATTTTGTGGTTTGAAACTTATTTTCAAAATAGAAGTCCTTGACTCGCCAGCACGCTTTAAATCGAGCATACCTTTATAATCAATTTTTCAAATGAATTAGTTAACTTGAGTTAGTCACTTAATGACTCGAGCTGACGCGATTTCAAACCATTTTCAAAATGCTATTTCAAAGTTCATTTGGGAAAGAAGAACTTGATTCGAGCTAACCTTCATTGACTCGAGTCATGAACTTGAGTTAAATGTTTGAAACTCGAGCCTAAGTCATACAGAGACATCTTCATTTAGACTTCAAACTATTTTCAAAGAAGATGATCCAGTGACTCGAGCATAGAATGCTTAACTCGAGTCATTTGCTCCAGTTTGGTTGAATTCAACTTGAGCATAACCTATGTCTGTTTTACAATCACAATCTTCATAAATGCTAAATCTTCAAGTATGATTTGTATACTTCATATCATCACTCATTATTGTTCCTAACTATGTTTAATCAGTTTGCTAATGAGTTTCAGATGATCAAATGAATGATTAAGTGCAGATTAATCAAAAAGTAAAAGATTACGTCACCTGCATTAAATACTGGTTCAGAAAATGAAGAACGGATTTGGTCAATCATTCTCTGCACATTCAAAAGGCATTTACGGGTTCGACGAGAGTAATGAATGTGATTCAAGTCCAACGACTATATTCATTATTCTTAACAGTGCATTGAAGGCTTCCAACGATCAATAATTGCCTTCACCATATAGAAGCTGAAGCATTCAATTCGTTCCAACCACCAAAACACACACGCTTAAGTGATCAATACGCATTTACTATTTCACTCATTTGTGTAATATCTTCGGATATATAATCTTTAGTATTTATCAATATGCTCTTTTAGAGAGTTTCATTTCTGATTATAAATCATTGTAAGAATCTCAAAGTTGTAGGACTTTGAGATTGGGTTATTTGATTACAACTTGCAAGGGGGAGTGTATCCTAGTGAGAAGATAACTTTCGAGTACAGAGTGTGTAATCGATTGAAGTGATAGTGAAAATCCCAGAGAGTCTGGGGACTGGACGTAGGTCAAGAGTTGAGACCGAACCAGTATAAATCATCTGTGTCAACTTCTCTCCCTCTCTTTCTCTTTCTATGTCAAACTCTGTTTTCGTGAGTGAATTTCAAGGGAAATAAAAAAGTTTTTAAATAACCCAATTCACCCCCCTTCTTTGTGATATTTTGTCTTTCATAGTCTCGATGATACAACATCATACAAATAAGTATCTACAATATCATATTTTGTAATGTGCTAATCTTTTCTTGAGAAAATACATAAGATAATTGCAGGATCTTAGGCGAGACATTAAGTGGGCTTTGAAGATAAAGACAGACTAAAGAAGGCCATGACTTAAGGAAGACGAATCTATGAGGTTACGAGAATTTAGGAAGAAGATCATAATAGAATCAATCAAGACAGAATCTTCCGGTCGGGCCTGATAGAATAGGAAATCCCAGCTCACTAATGGACATATTGGATGTGTGGCGTAGGGACTTCAACCATAAAAGGAAAGACAACTAACCTTAGAAGGCATGCATGATACATAGACACACGAATGTGTCACAGAAACAGAGACAGAAAATGTTGAGAAGTATGATAGATCAAATGTGACAAAAGGTTGTTGATAAGAAGAAGACGCAAAGGCGTTACATGATAGACGCTACCCTTTGTCATCAAACCCCTTCGGTGATCCCCTTTTTCATTTTAGTTTCTTCCTCTACATTTGATGGATTATATTCTATTAGTTTCAGTTGTGTTTTGCATACCAGCCATGAGCTAAATTCCTTTGGTGGAGTGACCATATAACCTTAGTTTGTAATTCTGAACCAGATTGCGAGTTTTAATTAATATATTTCAGTTTGTTTAATTGTGTGTGTAACATCGATCTTATGCGTTAGGTGGCCACTAACTAGCAAGAGTCGTGGCTTTAGCTTACTGGAAAATAGTTAAGGTTAGACCTATGTTAAACTGTGTGTGCTAGTAGAATTTATGAAGAACTCTGTCTAAACTATAAACTACTGGAATGAGTTTATCTCACATAACTATCACACCTAGTTTTACTTGTGATTCTGAGCTTGAAAATTTGCTTAGGAATATGAGAGAAGTAGAGTAAGGAATATAGTTACAGGATTGCAGAAGTTTCTTTACATATAAGTGGTGGGTTAACTGAAGAAATTTGTTGCAGGCGTTGTTGTAGCATTGCGGAAGCTGACATAACATAATTGTAGCATTGTAGTAAAGCAATCAGGGGACGAGTTACAAATTAAGGAGAAATCTGAGCTTTTCTTGTCTTAAGTATGATATCTCTCAATGTATCTGTATTCTCTTGTTTTATTCATTTATTAGAATTAGTTGTTCATACCAAACAATCATACTCTTATATCTCTTAATCACACGACTTTTGATCACTACTAGCTACATAAGTTGGTATCTTAATCTTTATGGGAGGATACTCTACTCTTCACTTTATTACTTGTTTGATTGGATCACTTGCCATAAGCGAATTCGACCAATAAGTTCTTGGAGCCGTTGTCAGGGATTAATAATACTATGAATAAATACCCTTTCTGGTCCCGACAAAAAACACGGACCCCATTTTGGTCCCTTACAAAAAAATCGACCCTTATTCGTCCTTTTTATGGACTAAAAAGGACCTTTTGGAAATTTGTGAGGGATCAAAATGTCAACCAATCGAACCTTATTCGTCCTTTTTATGGACTAAAAAGGACCTTTTTTTTGTAAGGGACCAAAATGGGGATCATGTTTTTTGTCAGGGACCGAAAGGGTATTTACTCTAATACTATTTATGCAAGTAAGTAATTGTTTGAAAGTTGTGTTTGATTATTTTTTCACTATCTATTTTTGATTTTTAGGTACCTCTGCCTGTGTATGAGCGGTTCTCGTAGTGTTAATCTTGAATCCTTTGATCCTGAGATAGAAGAACATACAAGCAAAGGAGAAGGAAGCAGAAAAGACGAGAACGCCTTATTGCATCAGCAGATATGGTAGAAGAGCTCAACAATGGAAATTCGAATCGTAGGGACTAACAATGATCTAGATAGAGCAATCATGGGAATTTGGAATTCCTAATTTGAATAGACTTAGCTCTGGGATAGTTCCATCGGACATAACAACACCTCAATTTGAGCTAAAACCTCTCATGATCCAAATGTTACAAAAAGTGGGACAATTCAGCGAGATGTCAACAGAAGATTGCCATATTCATTTGAGGATGTTTATGGAAGTCTGTGATGCCTTCAAGATTCCAGGAGTTCCTGTAGATTCCTTAAGGACCAAGCTATTTCCATTCTCACTTAGAGATAAGGCAAGAGCTTGGCTGAACACTCTACCAGCCCACTCAATCACATCCTAGACAAATTTGGGTGAGAAGTTTCTATTAAAATTTTTTCCCACCAACTAACAATGCCCTGTTGAGAGAGGACATCACTAGTTTTGTGCCACACGGTGAAGAATCCACATATGAATCCTTGGAAAGATTCAAGGAGTTACTGAGAAAGTGCCGTAACATGGCATCAGGCCTTGGGTATAATTAGAAACCTTCTATAATGGGTTGAACGCACAAACGAGGTCTATAGTTGATGCATTGCCAATAGAGCCCTCTTGAGGAAGTCCTATAATGAAGCATAAGAAATTCTAGAGCAGATGTCCATCAATAACCATCCATGGCCAACAAAAAGGTTGTCTACATCTAGAACAATAGCTGAAGTTCATGAACTAGATGCCGTGACAACACTTACTGCACAAGTTTCCTCCTTGACCTATATGATCATGTTAATGAGTCTCCCCGCTAGAACATAATCATTTCAATCCACACAAGTGGCCTTCATCTATTGTGGCAGAGAACATCTCTACGCCAATTGTTCAACTAACCCTGAACATGAAAACTACGTGGGAAATTATAATAGGAGTAGAAACAATAACCCGTACTCAAATACATATTATCCAGGATGGAGACAACATCCTAATTTCTCATGGGGACAGCTAGGACAATAATCAGATGCTCTTTCACAGTCTCACAAACATCAATATCTTCTTGGATTTAATCAACAATCAAGCCTCCTCAAGGAATACATGGCTAAGAACGATGCCATTATACAAAGTCAGCAAATGTCTCAAGGAACCTATAAAATCAAGTCGGGCAACTTGCTACAGCTCTACATAACAGACCCTCAAGTTCTTTACCTATTAATACTGAAGTCGTTCGGAAATTAGGCAAAAAACATATTAAAGTCATCAAGCTAAGGTTGGAAACTAGGTAGGAAATATATTACTAGGTAAACTGAAGTCGTTCTTTACCTATTAAACATATTAAAATGGGATGGCCAGTAGAGATCGGATTGCAACACCTTGGCAGTCATGCGCATGCCGTCGTAGTGCCCTCTGTATGTTGATGAATGGTAATGTGCTAGGATTGACTATGTTTCATTTTCAGGGACACAATGTCGTAATAACTGGTCTGGGCATTGTTTGAACTGATAGGGTTTGTCCCAGAAGAATTTTCTGCTATCATATAGGAATTTCTTTTTCAGGTGGTATGTCAGATCGTGGGGAGTTCACCAGTGACTAAGAAGTTGGCAATGTTCACATACTAAGGAGTTGAGATATAGGTGATGGCGTACAATTATTCATCAGGAAATAATTCTTGGATCGGTATGCCTAGTTGGTCCAGTATGTGGTCCTCTAGTCGGAACAGGTGTTTTGCAACCTGGTTCTCTGTTCCCTTTCTGTCCCTTATATCCAAGTCAAATTCTTGTAACAGGAGAATCCACCTAATGAGTCTTGGTTTGGCATCCTTCTTGGTTATTAGATACTTGATGGCAGAATGATCTGTGAACACTATGACTTTGGTGCCTACTAGGTATGAACGAAATTTTTCGAACACGAAGACTACAACTAGAAGCCCTTTTCAGTTGTGGTGTAATTTTCCTCGGCATCGATCAGAAACTTACAAGCATAGTAGATTGAATGGAATACTTTACCATGTCTCTGTCCCAGAACTGCTCCGACAGCAATGTCACTAGCATCATACATGAGTTCAAATGGTAGCTGCCAATTGGGAGCAATTATTATGGGTACAGTGGTGAGCTTCTGCTTTAAAATCGTAAAGGCTTCCAAGCAAGCTGTAGAATCCTGCGTGTCCAAGGAAACTCCGATCCCTCATACTGTAGTAGGTAGTGGAAGCTTTTCAATGATGGCCACTTTTGCTTTGCCCACTTCGATCCCCTTTTTGGAGATGTTGTGACCTAGTACTATCCCTTCGGTGGCCATAAGTGGCATTTCTCCCAGTTTAGGACTAAGTTGGTCTCTTCTCAGTGTTTCAAAACTGCTTCTAGATTATGTAGACAATCATCATAGGATTGCCCGAAGACAGAAAAATTGTCCATGAAAATTTCTATTGGCTTTTGCACCATGTTTTAGAAGATTGCCATCATACATCATTGAAATGTTGCAGGAGCATTGCATAGTTTCAAAGGCATTTGTCTAAAAGCGAAGGTTATGTAAGGGCATATAAAGGTAGTTTTGTGTCAATCTTGCGGTACTACAGCAATCTAATTGTACCCAAAGTAACCATCCAAGAAACAATAGTATTCTTTCCCTGCCAGTCGACCCAGATTCGATCAATGTTTGGTAGTGGGAAATGGTCCTTCAGGGTTGCCTTATTGAGCTTGCGATCATCCATGCATATTCTCAAATCAGTGATTGTGCATGTAAGGATTAGTTCATTCTTGTCATTTTTTATTATAGTGATTCCCCCTTTTTAGGTACACACTAGACGGGGCTAACCTATTCATTGTCTAAGATGGGGTATATGATGCCTGCATCCAGCCATTTAATGATCTTCTTTCACATTTCTTCCTTCATTATGGGGTTTAACCTCCTCTGCTGTTCTATAGAGTTTCAACACTCGTCTTCCAACCGGATTTTGTGCATGCATAAGGATGGGTTGATCCCCTTTATGTTGCCAATAGTCCAGTCAAAGGCTTTTTGGAATTTTGTTAGCACGGCTAGGAGTTTAGCTTCTTGTTCGCTTGTGAGATAGGTGGACACAATGACTGGGAGTGTTTCGTTGTCCCCGAGATAAGCCTACTTAGAGTGCTCTAGTTGTAGTTTAAGATTTAATATTGGCGAAACTTCTATAGATGGTTGCATTGTCTATTTGCAGTTTTGGTCCAATTCTAATGGTTCAAACATGGTCCTTCTTGCTTCATGGAATTGATTGTCGTTGATGAAACTGAGTTCTATGTAATATCCTTCCTATCTTCGGCATCAGTTAGATCAATTTCAACGAAATCTGGGGAGTAGGATTCTTGAAGTGTTTCTTGTACCAAGTCGTCCACAATGTGGACAACTGAACATTCTTCAGTGTCATCAGAATACTGCATTGCTTTCAAGATATTAAATGTGACCTTTTCATCATTGACTTGCATAATGAGTTCTCCTTTTTGAACGTCAATCAAGGTCCTGCCAGTTGCCATGAATGGTCTTCCCAGAATGATAGAGACTTCTTGATCAGCTTCGAAGTCCATTACGATGAAGTCAACGGGGAAAATGAATTTGTCCACTTGGACCAGTACATCTTCAATTTTCCCTCTAAGAAAATAATGGATCGATATGCTAGTTGTAATGTTACCGTGTAGGTCTCACGTCTCCTATTGCCAGCTTCTTGAATATAGACATTGGCATCAAGTTAATGCTAGCACCCAGATCAAAGAGCGCTCTTCCGCAATAATTAGAACCAATGGTGCAGGGAATTGTGAAACTGCTAGGATCTTGCAGCTTTGAAGGCATCTTGTTTAGTAGTATAGCACTGCTTTCCTTTGTACTATTTTTAATTCGCCCAACCGCCTTTTCTTGGACATGATGTCCTTCAAGAATTTCACATAGATGGGCATGTGTTCTAGCTCTTCAACCAGGGGGATGTTGATATGTAGTTGTTTCAGTATGTTCAAGAATTTTAGAAAATGCTTTTCTTGACCTTGCTTTCGGAGCCTTTGTGGAAATGGTGGAGGTTGTTTTAAGACACGTGATGGTCCTGGGTCAGATGCATGTGGTGATGACGATGTTGTAGCATGGCATCCGTTATCATTATGTTGTAGCAGAGATGGGTTGGTCTGACTCATGAGCATCTTCTGTAGTTTCTCGTCCCTTATTTGTCTAGCCTATTACTGGTTCATCGTCCTCGATAAGCCTTTTTGAGACCTTTATTGGTTCCACATTCTTTCCACTTCTTAGCTCAACAACCTTGACCTATTCTTTTCCATGGTTGGTTTGACTCATGGGCGTCTTTTGTAGTTTCTCGTCCCTTATTTGTCTGGCCTATTATTGGTTCATCGTCCTCGATAAGCCTTTTTGAGACTTCATTGGTTCCACATTCTTTCCACTTCTTAGCTCAACAGCCTTGACCTGTTCTTTTCCATGGTTCCTAGGGACTTCCGTGTCACTACGCAGAGAGCCTGATGGTCTGTTGTTGAGTGTTGTAGCAAGCTATCCAACTTGATTTTCGAGATTGCCAAGGGAGACATGCTGGCTTTGTATAATAGTGTCGTTCTTGACCATATATTCCTTGAGTAGGCTTTCCATGGAAGATTGAGGAGTTGAGTCAACACCTTGCTACCTTGCTTGCTGGTTGAACCCTGGTGGATACGATGATCTATTAAAGTACGAAGGACCTACTGAGGAACTAGCAGGTGGCTGATTCTGAATGAACTGTCAAACATATATATCCTTCAGAAGTTTGGGACAAAAATTAAAGGAACAAAAATAAACACCTAGAGGAAGAAGGAGACAGGTACCAGAAATTTGGGATCGTTCGTGACTTAACCCTTCCCAACCGTGGGGCCATGAGAGTTTGACACTTCGTCATCCTTGGTGTCGGTAGAGTGTGTGGGTGTCGCCTCACCCTCCTGAGGGCTTTTGCTTCGCTGACGATATCGCAAGCTTGTGGGTTCCTGTCGGATTGGTCATTTCAAAGATTGTCTCAGGGAATACCGGCAATGGTGTGTACTTTGGAACATTCGTCCTGAGATTGGCGGTGAGGCTGCGGTCTCTGTCGGTAACATATTGCCAAAACATCTGCTACTTAAGAAGTAATGTACTTATCGAGCGTTGTAAGGTAGCAACTTGGGTGGCCAAGTCAGCGATGTTGGTATTCATAGCATGGAAAGTCGAAGTAGGAATTAGGCCGGCTGGAGTCTCTACAGCTATGTTGACTATAGGACCGGCGGAGGTGCTCGCTGGGATGGTTTAGGGAATATCTGACTGAGATTTTTGCAAAATGCACTGCACAATTCCCACTGAGATGGGGTTTGGGAGGTCGGCCCTTTCCTCACTGGCATAAAAAATGACTTCAGCATTGCAACAAAGCTCTGTGATCAAGGCAGGGAACCAGAGGTTGCCCGTGGTGCTCTGTAGTACCGCGAATAGTTCCCAGTAGATGAAGGCTTCAACGTCAATTTGCTTCCCTCTAAAAGGCAGTAGAGAATAAAAGCTCATTCTCTAGAGACGGTTTGGGTGTGCAGCGTGGACATGAGTTGGTAGCGGAGGAAATGAAACCAGACACAGGCTTCAGGTCGGAAGCTGCTTCATTTCAAATTATATGAGCCTTCCTTGGTGACTTGTCATTCGGTGTTTGGCACACATAGTCGGGCAGCCACTCAGGTAATGACTTTAGGATTGTCCCCTTGCTGGACAAGTTCATTGTACTCGTCGTCCGTGGGATCCAACCGTGGACCTTGCGAATTGCACTTGTGCTGCAAGACACATTTTTCCCCTGGAAAGTGATGAAGCAGGGGGAACCTCCCGAGTAATTTGTGCCGAATTCAAGAACGAGGGGAGTAACCACTTCTGCAAGGTGGAGGCAAAACAGACCCCAGTTGCGCTAGCGAATAATTCCTATAACACATTCAGGGTATGCGCCTTGTTCAAACACCTCAACATCGAATCCTTGCTCGGGGGCTAGGGTTTTATTAGCCTTTAGGGATTGGAAGCAGGATTCGGCCTCTCGGGTGGCAAATGGCATAATGTCCAGAGCATCAGCAGGTGCTTTATGGCCAGAACCCTTAGTGTGTGCCATTGAAGGAAGCTAGAATGTTGGTGAGAGTAAACGGGGACTGAGACAACAGTTAGTGCACTTAGTCATAATGGAGCAAGTATCTGTATCAAAAGAGTCCGTTGGGTTTTTATAGCGGCTGATTTGAGTAATCGTGTGCACAAAATCCGGTCATGTGGAGTGTAACTAGTTTGAAGATCTCAGGACAAGGCGCGTTGCGGAAGTTTAGTGTGGCTGATGGTGGTTATCAAAATTTTTGAATGTAATCGAAACCTCATTGGGCCCAACCCTTATGGTCCACCACCGATTCAGCCTTTCCTCGTGATTCGTGAAGTAGGCTACGAATTGTTATAGCATCACGATACCGTCTGCCTAAATTCTTTTGATCGCTCAGAATCTGTTGTGGCCTGATGTGCTTCTGGGTGGTACAACTAATCTTTGAAAATTAAAATGCGAATTTGGGCTGCCTCCCAAGACCGCTTTTTTTAGAGTCTTCAATCTGACCTTGCTATAGCATTTTAGTGTTGAGGTAGTGCAAGGATACTTCCTGCTTCCTTGCCCCGTGTCTACCGTCTTGGGGGAGATAGCATTCCTCAGCTGGGTTTACGAACTGTACTGTCTTCATAATTGAGAAGGTTACATGGTCATCGTTGACTCGCATATTGAGTTATCCTTTTTCCACATCGATTAACGTTCTCCTAGTTGCCATGAAGGCCTTCCCAAAATAATTGGGACTTAGCGATCTACTTCAAAGTCAAGAATGATGAAATCTACTAGAAAGATGAATTTATCTACTTTTACCAAGACGTCCTTAATTTTGCCTTCAGGTAGGATGATGGTGCGATCAGCTAACTGTAGTGTTACTGTTGTGGGTCGTGCTTCCCCCACTTCCAGTCTTCTGAATACAGACATGGGCATTAGATTGATGCTGGCTCCAAGATCGGATAATGATTTTCCTGAGTATTGAGGTCCAATAGCACAGGGGATTGTGAAACTACCATGATCTTTTAGTTTCAGGGGTATTCGATTAGTTAGCAGGGCGCTACAGTCCTGGATTAGTGCTACTATTTCAAATTCTTCCAATTTCCTTTTCTTGGACAGGATATCGTTCATGAATTTCACATAGATGGGCATCTGTTCTAAGGCTTCCACCAGAGGGATGTTGATATGCAGTTGCCGTAGCCTATTGAGAAACTTCGAAATTGCTTCTCTTGGCACTGCTTCTATAGTCTTTGTGGGAAAGGAGGGGGTTGCTTTAGCAACCGAGATAATCCTATGTCCCGGTTCTATTGTAATGACAATGCATTGCATCCATTTTTGAATGTTGCACGTGATCATCTATCGTGACAAATGGAGGCAATGTTGTAGCATTGATACCTTGCTCAGTTCGCAATGGCATTGGGTGCTGCTGCTCTTCTTCAAGGATTTGTTCGGCACTCTCCTTCCCCTTCTTTGATTGCCCAAATTCCAGATTAGTATCTTCAATAGGTCTTTTGGTCACCCTCATAAGCTCCAAACTCTTGCCACTTCTGAGTTATGTTAACTTAACTTGCTCCTTTCCTTGGATTCTGGGGACTTCAGTGTCGGTCGGCAGAGATCCAGAAGATCTATTGTTAAGGGCAGTTGCTAGCTGTCTGACTTGATTCTCAAGGTTCCGAAGGGTTACCTGTTGACTTTCGATGATAACATCGTTCTTTGCCATATACTCTTTTAGCAAGCTTATCATAGATGTTTGCGGGTCTGAATCATTGCCCTGCTGCCTTGCTTGCTGGGTAAACCCTGGTGGGTTTGATGGCCTGGTTGAGTATGATGGGCCAGATGATTGCCCCGTTGGTTGTTGACCTTGGGAGCTCCATGAAAAATTTGGGTGCTGCCTCCATCCTGGGTTATATGTATTAGAATAAGGGTTGTTTGTTTTACTGCCCTTATTGAAGTTGTTGACATAGTTGACTGATTCGGGGTTGGCGGATCTCCACCACAATTTACACAAGCTACCTGGGACAGATGCATTGGTGTGTTGCTTGGAGGAAGGGTCAATCCTTTCACCATGTTGGCAAGAGATGACACCTGGGCTGTGAGAGTAGTCATAGCATCTAACTCATGTATGCCAGCAACAGTTCTGGAGGGAGTTGTCCTGTCTACCTGCTATTGGTGGCTATTCAAGCCTATTTGTTCTAACAATTCATGTGCTTCGTCATAGGACTTCATCATAATAGAGACTCCTGATGAGGCGTCTACAATTGAACGTGTTTGCCCGTCGAGTCCTCTGTAAAATGTTTCCAATTGAACCCACTTACACAATCCATATTGTGGGCATCTCCTGAGAAGGTCTTTAAATCTTTCACAAGCTTCATATGTCGATTCACCCGGATTTTGTTGGAAACTGATGATATCTCCTCTGAGTTGAGCGTTCTTTATTGGTGGAAAGAATTTCAGCAAGAACTTACTCCCTAGATCATTCCAGGAGGTGATTGAATTGGCAGGTAGGTTATTGAGCCACGTTCGAGCTTTATCTTGAAGAGAAAATGGGAATAATTTAATTTGAAAAGTGTCGGTCGTGACTCCCAGAATGGCGAATGAGTCACATACCTCCATAAAAGACTTGAGGTGCAGATGAGGGTCTTCAGAAGGGAGTCCTCCAAATTGCTCGGCTACATTCAACATCTGGACCATGAAACTTTTAATCTCAAAGTGCCTTGCATTGAAGGTCGGAGGTGTGATAGTCGAATTTAGCTTGGTTAAATCAGGGTTCCCAAACTCCATAATAGCCTTGTTCAAGTTTGGATTTGGTGGTGGTGGACCTTGATCATCTCTGTTTATTGCTTGCTACTCCCTTCGTTCTTGGTCATGATTAACCGGCATATCCGCCATGACTGCGGATGTATAAGATAATAAGGTGAATGCAATAATTTACTGAATTTATCCTCTGTTTTCCTCTGTGAATGAATTATAGCATATTTTATCACATCATACATAATTAAATTCATAATCGCCATTCAAAACTATAATATTCTAGAAATTTTTAAATAATAAAAAATAAGAATAAACTGATTAATTAATTGACTTATTAAGTTAATAAACAAATGCATTGTCGAAATTGTAGGAATCCCTAAATTGTAGGAGATAGAGATACAAAAAGATAGGAAATAAATGTGAATAGAATATATTTAAATTTCAAATATGATCTTGATTATATATTCCATATATTTCATACTGATATTCAAAGTTGTAATTTAACCGTAAATGAGAAGTCATGTACAATAGCCCAAATATTTAGAAATTCAAAACAAAATATTATGATAACTATATTATTAATATGAAAATATGAGTTGTGAGGGGTAAATATGTTTCTTTTCTTATTATGTTTAATATTAAAATTTAAATAAATATTAAAATATATATATATATATATATATATATTCTTCTTGGTAATGCATGAAAATAGATCCAGATATGGGTGATCAAATATGAGGTATTGGGATAAAATATTACAAATAAGATGTTTTGTTTTGTTTTCTCTTTAATGAAATTTCCATGAAATTTCTTTTTTTTTTTAAAAAATATAATTTAAAAATAACAAAATAATAATGCCTCATCAACTTCTTTCTTGTTCTTGCCGAGCGTGCGTGTAGAGCATAGAGAGGGAGGGTTTTCTAGATACATCTTAACCCATTCGATCTCCCTCCTTGATTAGCGTCTGTCGCCGTTGTTCCCTCTCATCACCGGCGCCGATGTTCCTTCTAATCACCGGCACCTTGTTGAAATTTGTTGTGGTGGGTGCAAATATCGCTTGGAACTCCCTTTTTCCTTCTTTGTCGGTGCGTTTTGGGGTCTTGGTGGTGGGCTAAGTTTCATCTCTCCCTTCTTCTAACGTAATCTTGGGATTTTAGGTATGTCTAAAACTTGTTCCTTTAGACTGAAGACATTCCTATATTCCCTTATCCATTCGTTGCTACTGTGTTTTTGGGGCTTCAATATTTTCTTTTCCTTCCTTTTATTTCATCATCTTATTCTGCGTGTGGCTGATGGTTAAAAAATGTTAGAATGTTTGATTGAAATTATTAGGCTTATATATTTGTTGCTAAAAGAAGTATTTAATATTAACTTAGTTAAGAATCTTATTTTTAGGAACTCTAAGAGATTTCATTGATGCTTAAAAGCTTATTTTTGTTGGTGGTTTATTTCCTTGGATGGTTGTTTTATGAGTAAATCTTGATTAAGGTGTTTGATAAAATGTTCAAAAGGGGAAAAGGCTTACTTTGACATGTGTCTATAGTATTTTGATGGTGGGGAAGGATTTAAATTCTATTTGGCTATTGCATTGAAAAAGAAAGTTTACTTGAATTAGTGTTTTGCTGAAATTTTGATTGTTGCAAGGAAGAACATGGATTCTGAAAATTAAAAGTTAAAAGTTGTTAAGAAATTTAATCTAGGGGATTTTGTGATAACATGTGGCTATTTGAAGTGCTTGATAAGTAATATAAGCTTAAATTGATTCGTGGTAAAAGAATTGATTGGGAAGCATAAAAATTCTGTCCACTGATAATGTTTAGGAAATTGTTGTGCAAGGATTTAAAGGTTTAGAGGTTTGATGAATTGGCTTGAATATTGATGCAGATTAGGTGTTTGTGAAAATGTGTACAAGAGAATTAAGTTGAATTAGGATTGTTAACCTTGAGGTATAGACTTAGAAAGGTTAAATATTGTTTGAGCTTATATTATATGTCATGGTGAGATAGTTTTATGAAGGAAGTGGAAGTACATTTTGTTACAAGGAAGATGAAGTTGTTGTATGAATATGAATTATATTTTTTCATATGCCTAATTATGTTTGTTAAAATGTTTGTAAGAATAATGTTAGCCAAATTAGTTGAAAACACTTGTTACCTTATGTTTTTTCCCGTTGCCGTGAGTTTGGGGAGGTTGTGATTAGATATTGGATTTCCTTTTAGAAATTAAATCAGGATTAATTTGCAACAATAATTGTGTTGAGTTTGATGCCTATAAATTTGTAAAAGGACTTCTATTAAATGAATTTTATAAATTCTATAGTGTATATAAACAAAAACAAAGAAGAATAACGATAGTATTACTTTGGGTATTAGGGAATTAAAATAACAAAGGTGGTTACAAAAGTGGCTAAGTGGGAATGAGCTATGTGTGTAGGTGTACACATTGGGAATATATCATGTAAGTGAAAAGCGTCCCATTATAAATTTTATAAATGATATTTTACTATTTGTTATATTTTTATATTAATTACCATATTCTAAGTATGATTTTATCAAGAAAAAGTTTATTAGATCTATTTAACTTCTTATTGATACGAAAATGAGTAAATGTTGGTGATTGTATCTATTTGTATTATTTATTCTTGTATTATGATTATGCATGGAAACAATAATGAAGGTTTAAGGTATCCTTTATAAATTTTCATGTTGAGATAGTCTTGTATTTTGAAATATTCGTAGCGAGTTTTATTATATCTTTTGTCGATAGATTGAATTTGAAGGAAAGTTTGAAAATGTTGTTTGTAAACTTTCATGTTGGGGTATTCTCTTGTATCGTATTTGATACGCGCTATTATGGTATTGAAAGAATAACTTTTCATTGCTATGATAAATGCCCCAAGCATGGTTGTAAACATTTTTTTAAAGGACTGAATACAGAACGCTGGTTACTAACAACAGTACTGTTAGTCCTTAGTGCACCATGGTTAATCCCGAGCTCGGTTGATATTCGTGAGATTTGTTCTCACGCTTGTTATTCATGGGTCTTGTACCTGCGCTTGTTTTCGTGACCTCTATGTTGTGCTTGGTTATTTACCTTCGTGGACGGTGTGTCCATGCTTGTTTTCGTGGCTTCCAGCCACACTTGAAGTCCTACGGAATGATTAGATTTGAGATTGATTGTTTTTAAACTGATTTGGAAAACAAATTGTTTTATTACCTTATTGTATTTGTTCGTTCAATGGTCTTCTATATCGCTTTAGTTATACTTAACAATAATCTTTTATATAAATTCCGCATCGTTATGATTTCGTACTTGGAAATTGAAATTTACTGATTATCCTTTTATTATATATTTTCATCATATGAAGTTATTTTTTTACGTATTTTAGTTATTTTCATTACTTTCTATTAATGAGACGTTATTCACTGGAAATTTTATATTTGGCTTCAGATATCATAGCCGACCCTATGCATCTTGTGATTAGTGAGGGCATCACTACTAGTTAAAGCTTGTAGATCATGGTGAATAAATTCTAGTTAATGTATATGTAAACCTTTGCTTTTACAACTTAGATGCTCCACGTAAGCTATAGGTAGGATCCTCACCCTACTCTTGTTTTGTATATATGTTGATATGGAGTGGAGCTCCAATTAAATTAGAAACTTGTAAGTATTGTTAGAACAATCATATAAAAAAAATATGTCCAAGGAATCTATATTCCATAGGGTATGAGTCTGTTGGTAGGTGCAAGATATTTTATATGTTATAGGCTAAAGGAATGTGAAATTTTCTCATATTCCAAGCCGGACACCTCTTAATTTTAGGGTGTGACAAAAAGAGTCATAACACATAGGGAATACATGGCATAAATATGACTCATCAAACTCCCTTACACAAATTTTTGCACTCTTGGGCAAAAGAAAGATAAAAAGATAGAGAAAATTTAAACTCACAGCTTTGCTCTGTCTTAGGAACTGCATATCCTGCCATTGTCTTAAGGTCAATTCCTTTGTGTAAACAATCTCACTGCCCAGCATTGGAAGAACGTTATGCAGGGCATTGCTCTAACAAGGGAGCATCAAAAGACTCTCAGATAAATTGTATATCACTCTTTCACATTGGGGGACTTGTTTCTCTCAATCTTGTTAGCCTAGAAGTTCTATAGGCTTGTCAAAGTTCCATGACTGCTTCCTAGCATCTTGATATACTTGTATCAAAAGGACTTTCTTGGGTTGTAGAGTTAAGGAGTGGCTTTGTGTGTATGTGGGGATGGTAAATGAAACGACAATGCTACAATAGCGCACCAAACAGGCTCTTAGCAAAAGTAAACATGATGTTGTGCTTAGAAAGCTCCCTTTTGTATTGTTGCTGTCTGCTTTAAACTACTTTCTATTTTTTAAAACAAGGCACCATTCTATCAAAACTTTTACGTTGATGGGGGTACACTACAGCACTGCAAACATACATCTTCAAATGAAACTGTCTGGATGTTCCCGTTATAGCAATGTATGTATGGCTCAAGGGGGTTAGCAATGGAATCATGATATCAGTGGTTTGTGTATGGAATTTCCAGGTGAAAATGAACGCCTTTATCATGTAAAATTCTATTCGGATGCAAGATAGCAAAAACCAGATAAATAAGACAAACCTGAGAGAGCTTGAAAATTAGCAAGCATGCTCACATAATATGAAATTTAAGGCTAAAAAATCCTTCCATGTGGCTCAACTCTATATTCTCCTTCACTGTTACATTACCTTACACTATTCGGCCTAGTGTCGTCAATTTCCTAAGTCTACACAATTTAGTTACCTTAAGATAGCTTTATTTTACACAATTCTGCAGACAATTCATTCTACTACTAATTGGTTTTTGTTTACACTCTAAATTGGGGATTTCAGGGCATAGTCATTTAGCGCACACACCAGCACACACAAAAGGGAAAAAACTCCCTCATACTTAAGTGTTGAAATGTCCCCATTGCGACAGTAAGCAAGATGGAAGCAAAGCAAGCAAGATCAATAGAGCCCACGCGAACATGAAAACCAAGGAAACAAAAAAAAAAAAATTTAATATATTGTTGTAACCAAAAGACCATACTGTTAGCCAGCAGGGTGAGTACAGGAAAGCCTGAAAAAAAGAAAAGAAAAAAGGGAAATGTAAAAACAAGAAAACAACTAAGGCCCGGGAGGGCCAGGAGGAGCAGAGACGGCGCTTACGATAGTGTCGTCCACCAAGGAGGACTCAGAGACAATAAAGGAGATAGTCTAGCATAAGCGATAGCCGACGTGGGCAGCAAGGCGAGCTTCTTGGTCTAGGGTTGGGGCATGAGTCAAAACAAGGGATGTGGGTGGCGAAAGGGGAACAGTGGCGAGGGAAAAGACAAGTACTGATAGAGAGGTAGTGGAGCCAATCTGGGTCCGCGTCCAAATTATTAGACGCGATGGAAAAAGGGGAAGCAGGAGTGTCTGAAGGTTGCGATTGTGGAAAACCAAGGGGTGGACCAAGGAGATGGCTATTGTTGAGCAGAGGATGGGAAGGAGCAATGCGGCAGAGCTGCTGAAGGTAAGGGTGTGGACGTAGGGCATAGCCGCCGCGCCAACCAATGGCCCTTATGTACACCATTGTGATCAGAGAAGACAAAGAAAGGGTTAGGGTTTGTTGGGTGATGATGAGACAAAGATGAAACATAGAGATGACAAGGGGAATTAATATAAAGGGGAAACTGGCACGGAAAGTGAGGCAAGGCCATTATGAGGGAATGGTGAGTGGTGGGAGACAAAAAGATGACAGAAAGAGAAGGGGTGTTTGGCCGAAGAGATAGAGGCTAGTGGAAAAATGAAAAGACAGGCGAATGACGTGAGATAGGAAAAGAGAATTATGGTGGGAACTGGCACGATGATGGATATTGTAAGGCAGGTGAATATGGACCGCTCACGCAGGAAAAAAAAATTGAGAATGAAACAAAATTAACACCCATCCCGAAAAAGAAATACCTAGTAGGTGCAAACTCGATCGTCCGGTGGAGTAACGCGCCTCTACTACTTTGCTATAGCAAAATCGCCCAATATGTATTGGTGTAAAAGTAGAAGTGACGTGGCTATAGCTAATCAGTCCCTATCCTCCCAGTATGTTGTCGCATTTCTGTGAAAAAGATTAAAAGAAAAGTAAAATAGAAATATCATATGGGTAAGGAGAGGAGAACTCTGGGCTGCCTCCCAGTAGCGCTTAGTTTATCGTCCTCAGCCAGACTGAGTAAAGCCCTCTGGTTGGTGGTTTAAGATTGATGAAGGTTTTATCCCGTGGCACTTTTTCATCCCAATAATGCTTCACATGTTGTCCATTCACCTTGAATATGCGTTGAGAAGTTAGACTCTTGAGATCAGTCCCACAATGCTGAAATATTGACTGAATGACAAATGGCCCGAACCATCAAGATTTCAATTTGCCTAGGAAAAGCTTGCTGCGAGAATTACACAGGAGAACCTGCTATCGAACGTTCTGGGTAGCAATCGCTTATCATGCCATTTCTTGACGTTTTCCTTATAAAGCTTAGCATTTTTGTAGGCGTGCAATTGAAATTCATCTAGTTCATTTAGCTGCAACAATCGTTTTTCTTCAGCCAAGGTGGCATCTATATTAAGTTTGGAGATTGCCCAATAGGCCTTGTGTTTTAATTCCACAGGGAGATGACAAGCCTTACCAAAGACTAGTTGGTATGGGGATGCTCCAAATGGTGTTTTGAAAATTGTTCTATAGGCCCAAAGAGAGTCATCAAGCTTATCACACCAATCCTTGTGAATAGGATGTATTACTTTCTCGAAGATTCACTTGACTTCTCTGTTGACACCTCAACTTGCCCATTGGTTTAAGGGTAGTATGTTGTGGCAATCCGATGCTTGACCCTGTACTTCTCTGAGAGTGATTCAAATTGTCTATTGCAGAAGTGGATTCCTTCATCACTAATGGCTCTTGTGGTTTCAAACTTGGTGAAGATGTTCTTTTCAAAAATTTGCCAACAAACTTTGAATCATTTGTGGGATGGGCAACTGCTTCTACCCACTTAGAGACATAATCAATCGCCACCATAATGTATTGGTTCCCCATGGAAGTGGGAAAAGGTCCTATGAAGTCAATACCCCAAATGTCAAACAATTCAACTTCAAGAATAGGGGTCAATGGCATCTCATGTCGGCGAGATATGTTACCTATTATTTTGCATTTGTCACACTTGGGTACAAAGGCATGGGAATCCTTAAAGAGTAATGGCCAATAAAAACCAGATTGTAGTACCTTGGTTGCTGTGCGTACGCCCCCGTAGTGTCCGCCATAAGATGACGAATGACATTGCTCTAAGATGGACTCTGTTTCATCATCTAGTATACAACGTCACAATAATTGGTATGGGCATCATTTGAACAAATAAGGTTCATCCTAGAAATATAGCCGACTATCATACATGAATTTCTTCTTCTGATAGTATGTCAGGTCAGCGGGAAACTCCCCGTGATTAAGAAGTTGGTAATGTTAGTGTACTAGGGGTGGAGATACAAGAGATGGCGTATAATTGCTCATCAGGGAAGAATTCTTGGATTAGTATGCTGGGTAGGTCCAACACATAATCTTCCAATCTTGACAAGTGATCAGCTACCTAATTCTGTGTCCCTTTTTTATCCTGTGTCTCCAAGTTGAACTCTTGCAGCAGTAGAATCCACCTAATGAGTCTCAGTTTGGCATCTTATTTGGTTTTTAGGTATTTAATGGTAGAATGATCTATGAAGACTATGACCTTGGTGCCAACCAAATACGAGCGGAATTTTTCAAACCCAAAAACCATGGCCAGGACTTCCTTCTCAGTTATAGTATAATTCGCTTAGGCATTTGTCAGAGTCTTACTAGCCTAGCAGATTGAATGAAACACTTTGTCATGCCTTTGACCCAGTACTGCTCTAACAGCAACGTCACTTGCATTGCACAAGTTCATATGGTAGCTGCCAGTTGGGAGCAATTATTATTGGGGCGGTAGTGAGTTTTTGTTTCAAAATGGTAAAAGCCTCCAAGCATGCTGCGTCAAAATTGAATGGAGTGTCGTGCTCAAGCAGTGTGCAGAGAGGTTTAAACAGATTTGAGAAATCTTAAATGAATCATCTGTAGAACACCGCATGCCCAAGGAAACTTCTGATACCTTTGATTGTGGTAAGTGGCGGTAGTTTCTCAATAACTACTACTTTTGCTATGTTTACTTCAATTCCCTTTTGGAGATTTTGTGTCCCAATACTATTCCTTCGGTTTGCCATGAAGTGGCATTTCTCCCAGTTCAGAACTAAATTTGTTTCCTCACAGCATTTCAACACGGCTTCAAGATTATATAGACAATCATCATAAGATTGCTCGAAGACAAAGAAGTCATCCATGAAAATTTTTATGGACTTTTCTACCATGTCTAAGAATATTTCCATCATGCACCGCTAAAATGTTGCTAGAGCATTACACAATCCAAAGAGCATTTGTCTGAAGGTGAAAGTCTTGTAGAGGCATGTGAAGGTGGTTTTGTGATGGTCTTTTGGTGCTACAACAATTTGGTTGTAGCCAGAGTAGCCGTCCAAGAAACAGAAATATTCTTTTCCCGCCAATTGATCCAACATCTGATCAATGAATGGTAGTGGGAAATGATCATTCAGGGTAGCCTTATTGAGCATGCGATAGTCCATACATATCCTCCATCCAGTGACTGTTCACGTAGGGATCAATTCGTTCTTTTCATTCTTGATTACAGTAATGCCATCCTTCTTTGGTACACATTGGACAGGGCTAACCTACTCACTGTCCAAGAAAGGGTAGATAATACCCACGTCCCGCCATTTAATGATCTCCTTTCGGACTACTTCCATCATTATGGGGTTCAACCTCCTCTGTTGTTCTATAGAATTTCAACAACCATCTTCCAGCCAAATTTTGTGCATGCAGAGTGATGGGCTAATTCCCTTTATGTCAACAATGGTCTATCTGAAGGCTTTTTAACTTTGTCAATACTACTAGGAGTTTTGCTTTTTGTTCGATTGTAAGATGAGCAGAGACAATGATTAGGAGTGTTTTGTTGTCCCCCAGATAAGCATATTTCAAGTGTTCTGGCAGAGGCTCTAAGTCTAGTATCGGTGGAACTTCTATAGAGGGTCGCACTGATTGCTTATGATTCTGATCGAGTTCCAATGATTCAAACATTGTCCTCTTTGCTTATTAAAGTTCTTATCATTGATGAAGCTTAGTTCGGTTGTGAGATCCTTCTGGTCTTCGACCTCTATTAGACTTGCTTCGACAAGGCCTTCGGTGTAGGATTCTTGAAATGTCTCTTGCACAAAGTCATCCACAATGTCAACGACTAAGCATTCTTAGTGTCTTCGGTGTACTACATTGCTTTCAGGATGTTGAACAAGACCTTCTCATCATTGACTCGCATAGTAAGCTCCCTCTTTGAACATCAATCAATGTCCTGCCGGTAGCCATGAACGGTCTTCCCAAAATAATTGAGACTTCTCAATCAGCTTCGAAATCAATCACAATGAAATCAACTGGGAAAATGAATTTGTCCACCTTTACTAGCACATCTTCAATTTTTCCTTCTGGGTAAAAGATGGATCTGTCGGCTAGATGCAGAATCACTGTTATTGGTCTTGCTTCGCTAACTGCCAGCTTCTTGAATATAGACATTCGACATTAAGTTAATGCTGGCCCCCAAATCGCATAACGCTTTCTCACAGTAGTTAGGACCCATGGCACACGGAATATGAAACTGCTAGGATCCTTCAATTTTGGAGGTAGTTTATTTAACAGTAAAGTACTGCTCTCTTCGGTCATGACTACAGTTTCAAATTCACCCAGCCACCTTTTCTTAGACATGATGTCCTCATGATTTTAACATAATTGGGCATATGTTCTAGAGCTTCCACTAGAGGGATGTTGATGTGCAATTGTTTAAGCATGTCCAAGAATTTGTAGAATTGCTTCTGTAGCCTTTGCGGGAAAGGCGAGGGCTGCTTCAAAACTCTTGATGGCCCTGGGTCGGTGGTACGTTGATATGGCGATGATGTAGCATTCCCTATCATCTCAGGTATACGAACATCTGGCATAGCATACATTGGGAATGTTGTAGCATTGGTACCACTAGCCCCTTGCAGCAGCACAGTAAGTGCTGCTCTGTTTCGCGGATATACTTTGTGGCTTCTCGTCCCTTCTTCGTCTAGCCAAATACTGGTTTGGCATCTACAACAGGCCTTTTTGAGACCTTAAGTTGCTCCACATTCTTTCCGCTTCTCAGTTCTATGGCCTTGAATTGTTCTTTTCCATGGCTCCTAGGGACTTCAGTATCGCTAGGCAGAGAGCCTGATGGTCTGTTGTTGAGTGTTGTAGCAAGTTGTCCAACTTGATTCCCTATATTCCAAAAGGGTACTTGCTTACTTTGTATGATGGCATTGTTCTTAGCCATATACTCCTTGAGTAGGCTTTCCATGGAAGATTGAGGAGTTGGGTCGACACCTTGCTGCCTTGCTTCTTGGTTGAACCCCAGGGGATTCGATGATCTATTGGAGCACGAAGGGCCTGCTGAAGGGCCGGCTTGTTGTTGGCCTTAAGGATTCCAAGAGAAATTTGGGTGCATTCGCCATCCTGGATTGTACGTATTGGAGTACGGATTATTGGTGTTGCTGCCCCTATTGTAGTTGTTCACGTAGTTGACGGATTAAAAATTAGTAGAGCACTGAGAGTAAGAATGCTCTCCTCCATGGTACACACAAGCTACTTGGACAGATTGTTTTGATGAGGTGTTAGCAGGGAGGCTCATTGACTTGATCATGTTGGTTAGTGAAGACACTTGAGTAGTAAGTGTTATCATCGCATCAAGTTCATGAACTCCAGCTACAATTATGGAGGGGGAAGTATATTTGCTGGCCATTGATGACTGTTCATGGCCATTTGTTCCAGGAGTTCATATACCTCGTTGACTACGAACCGTGTCTACGCATCCAGACTTTATAGAATGTTTCTAGTTGCACCTATTCTACCAGCTCGTGTTGTAGACACTTTCTCAGCAAATCCTTGAAGCGTTCCCAAGCCTCATATGTGGACTCTCTAGCTCTTTGTTGAAAGCTGGTAATGTCTTCTCTTAATTGGGCGTTCTTTGTTGGGGGAAAGAACTTTAAGAGAAATTTGCCACCCAAATCATTCCAGGATGAAATTGAATGGGCTGGTAGGGTGTTTAACCACATTCTGGCTTTAACGCAGAGTAAGAATGGGAACAATTTGATTCTGAGGGCATCAACGATGACTCCGGAGATGACAAAAGCACCAAAGACCTCTATAAAAGTTTTGAGATGAAGGTTAGGGTCTTCGGATAGGAGTCTACCAAACTGCCCTACCGTGTCTAGCTATGGAACATAACATTTTTAGTTCAAACTAGCCGGTAGTAATGTATGGTGGAGTGATTGCTGAGTTGAGCCTATTCAGATCAAGAATTCCAAAATCTATGATCGCTCGATTCATATCAGCCTTGTCACGACTCATTGGTGGTTGTTGTATTGGGATATGGTTATCCCCATAGGGTAGGCGTTGCTCATCTCGATTCACATGTGCCTCCGCCATATCACTAAGGCGACTCCTTCACCTCTTCTTTCTACACAATTGTTTATAGGTTCGTTCAATCTCAAGATTAACAAAGTGCGAGTTGGGCATACACTACAAAAGGTACTTGAAAATATGATATGGATTAATGTAATGGAGCTAATACTCCAATGAGCTCCATAACTCCTTGATGTTGATGTTAAATGGAAAGATTTCAACATAACCAAATATAAAGGGATGAACAACTCATTACTATATCTAACTACAAGTAGACCGGACATACAATTCAGTCCGAGAATGTGTGTAAGATATCAATCTTCTCCAAAAGAATCTCATGCTGAGATGGTTAAAAGAATATTCAGATATCTTGCGGACACGAAGTAACTTGAAATTTGGTTTCCTAAAGGACGAAATGAATATCTCATTGCCTACTCAAACTCATGTCATACCGGTTACAAAACAGACAGAAAACCGCACAAGTGGACAATGTGAGTTCCTCGGCGATTTTCTCTGTCCTGGTTCAGTAAGAAGCAAAACAATATCTTGTTATCTTCCACTGAAGCTGAGTATGTAGCTGCTTCAAGTTGTTGTGCTCAAGTATTATGGCTTAACCAACAACTTCAAGACTTGGGAATTTTATCTCGAAGAAATTTCAATCCTTTGCGACAACACAAGTACAATGAGTCTGGCGAAAAATCTTGTTCAATACTCCAGAACCAAGCATATTGACATGAGACATCACTTTATCAGAGATCATGTTCAAAAGAAAGATGTTAATGTATTGTTTATTCCCACTTATCTATGCCTGATGACAAAGGGGGAGAGAACTGAGACATGACTGGATTGATATCTACTTCTTATGTTTCCTTTATACTGGATTGATATCTACTTCTTATGTTTCTTTTATGTTTTCATATTTCCATTTGGTTCTGTATTATGCTATGACACTTTATTTATACTAATTGTTGATTATCTTGATTATCAGTCGAGTAGTTATTTATGCAATTCTTTGTCAATTATATTTTATAATGTTTAATTGCATAACATATTCTTCCTTGGTGATCTCAAATCTTTCTCAAAATTATTTCAAAAAATTGATAAGTATTGTCATCATCAAAAAGGGGGAGAATGTTAGTTCTTGGATTTATGTTTTAATGATAACAAGACTTGTAAAGGAAAAAGGATTTAAGAAATGAAGCTTGTACTCGAGAAAATATCAGCATACTCAAGTAAGTAAGTGATTACTCGAGTATGCTTTCTTGATCAATACAGTAATGGTTTTATCATGATGTTACTCCAACATACTCATGTATTGATTTCCTTTATACTCTAGCATTATCAATTGATCAATAGCTTCAGTATGAATTTGAGAAGCTTACTCGAGTACCCTGTTGGTTGTACTTGAGTATACGTGTGTATTCCTAAACCCATGTTGTTAACTAAAGAGGTTACTCGAGTATATAGCATTCTTACTCAAGTAGAGAAGGGCCAGTGCTCGAGTATGTTTAATGATTCACTTTGCATTGAGTTCTTTCAGGTTCTTACTCGAGTAAGTGAAGCTATACTCAAGTACATTACTCGAGTATGAGTATATGCCTGCTCGAGTATGATCATTGATTTCAGAATACATAGTAATTCTCCTAAGCTTCTTTGTTAACTCTTGAAGGTTACTCGAGTAGACCAAGTTGATACTCGAGTAATGGTCTTTCAGTTTCTTCAATACTTCATCTTGTTTGTCTTCGCATATTCAATTTTTTGGTTATCACTCTATAACATCTTATTACTACTCGTTATCGTTCTAATGATTCTAAACATATTTCTTAGTAAGTTTCAGATGATTAGCTAAAGGATTTCATGCAAATCCTCAAAAAGCGAAGATCGTGTTAGAGCATTAAATGCATAGCAAAAAATAGAGCACACATATAGAATGCAATTCAGAGCAGGTCAAGTTCCCATATGCTGGGAAGTCGTTTATAGTAAAAAAATATCATGGCTCGCAATTTAAACACCTCCTTCTTGAAAGAGTCAAAAACATCGACACATTCTCCCCACAACTCCTTCAAGTCTTCGATCAAGGGCTCAAGGCAAACATCAATGTCATTTCCAGGTTGTTTTGATCTCGAAATCAACATAGACAGCATGATGTACTTTCATTTCATGCATAACATAGGAGATAAGTTGTAAATAATAAGGAGCACAAGCCATGAACTATGTATGCTGCTAAGGCTTCCATATGGATTCATGTCATCTGTACTAAGGGCAAGCCTAAGGTTCCTAGGTTTTTTGCCGAAGTTCGAAAATAAATTATCGATTTTCTTCCATTGAGAAGAATCGGTCGGATGTCAAAGCTTTCCATAAGAAATCCTCTTTTGCATCATTTTCATTCGCAAACAACCGCTTGAACCTTGGTATGATTGGGAGATACCACAACACTTTTGCAGGCCCCTTATTTGACTTGTACCTTGGGGCTTCACATATCGGACAATTCTGCTTCTCTTCAAACTCTTTTCTATACAATACGCAATCATTCGAGCAAGCATGGATCTTTTTGTACTCCATCCCCAGTGGACAAAGTATTTTCTTAGCATCATAGTATCGATGCGGCAACAAATTCTCATCCAGAAGCATGTCCTTAAAAGCCTCAAGCATTTAAGAAAAACTCTTGTCGCTCCATCCATGACGTGCCTTCAATCTTACCAATTTCAATACAGCGTTCAACAATTGGTATTTTTTACACTCAGGGTATAGCGGGGTCTCTGCATCACTGCACATATTACCATATGCATGTGATTGATGAAAAGCCTCTTCTCCTACATCACGAATAATGTCCTCTATGTGATCATCCATATCCGTGTCATTATCATCAAAGGCCACATCCCCATGTTGAGACCCACTTGGTATTTTTTCACCATGACATACCCATACTGTATAAGTCTTACAAAATCCTTCACAAATTAAATGTGTGTGTATAACTTCAGGACTTAGTCGCCTCTCATTCAAACATTCTACACAAGGGCAATGAAACTTCCCACTATCATCATGGGCATTTTGTTTAGCAAATTCTATAAAGTCTCTCACCCCATTCTGATATTCAACACTCGTTTGTAACGCAGTTATCCAACTGTGATCCATAGTCGAATTCCTATAGACGGAAAGATTTAACATACATAATCTGAAAAAAGTGACACTTGCATATAAAATAAGGCAACACCAAATGCATATTTATGCTCAATGTCGGTTATGTCTTTTTTTTTATTACGGAGAAACTTGCCCATTAAATACATAACGAAGAATCACTTTTGGTCATAAATGTATCACAGTGAATCCAAGAAGCAAAATAAATCCATGACGAGGAAAATAAATGCATCGCATGAAGGTCTTGTGGACTCACATGTAGCATATAAATTCAAATGCGTTTGCTGAGTCAAACTTGCTCCCGCCACGAACTTTGATGTTGCAGACAGCAAGAGTAACCTAAAAACATTTGTTGGTCAATTGGGTAGGTCTAAAGTGCAAATATAATCTTCAAAATACAATATTCATTAACAACAGAGAAACCCACAAGAACATTTCATCGATTTCGATCAACCCAGAAAATCATAAAGTTATATAACCAAAACACCTCTTACAGCTTGGTCTATAGACGTTTAGCTAAAGAACCAGAAAGTGATTGTCGAGAGAGCAACGCGAAGCAACACCCAAACACTGGAGACATAATCTGAGTAATAACTTTCGGCGTGACAAGAGAAGTTCAGAGAGGGAAATTTAATATTCCACGCGACAGAGACATGTTTTAGTATTTTTGATTTTATTAAGACCGGTTAATTATAAAGTGGCCGGTCCTAAATATATAATTAAATTTTTAAGACTGGAAGTTTAAAAACCTCCGGTCCTAATTTTTTATTATTCATTTAATTTTAAGACCGGAGTTTTATTAAACATCCGGTCCTACAAGTCCTCATTTTTTTTTTAAAAAAAAAAGAGGATTGGCTTTGGCGAGCGCAACATTCCGCGCGACAGAGACATGTTTTAGTATTTTTTTATTTTACTAAGACCGGTTAGTTATAAAGTAGCCGGTCCTAAATATATAATTAAATTTTTAAGACCGGAGGTTTAAAAGACTCCGGTCCTAAATTTTTATTCTTCATTTAATTTTTAAGACCAGAATTTTATAAAAAATCCGGTCCTAAAAGTCCTCATTTAAAAAAAAAAAGGAGGATTGGCTTTGGCAAGCACAGCAGCAATTGAATGAATAAAAATTAAAGAAAAACTGGAGAATAAGCTTCTTTAATTACTTGGAGAATATGAACAAAAAAAAAAGACACAAGCTTAGTTCTTAATGCTTCATACATTACTGGAGAATATATACGTACACAAGAAAAAATACAAAAGAAAAACAAGCAGAAAATTATCAAAAACAAGAATCTGACTAAACATCCTAAAGCTTATTATCCTCCAAAGCCTTGGCAATATCGGCGTGAAAGCAGCATTAACTTCCCGCATGGGAGATCAGCAAGTTCTGTCTTATTCGCATCGGTCGCAATGCATCATTAGAGGAAAGAGGAGAGGGGGGTCGGTAGGCACGCCTTTCGGGGCCAACTGGTTGGAGAGGGGGAGCATGAACCTCTTCATGGTCTGAAGGATGGAGGGGGGTGCGTCAATCTCTTCATCATCCGAAATAACAATGGGTCCAACAACCCGAGATTCTTCTGTCACAATAGAACGTACTCTACGGAAGGCACGAGCATTAGGAGTAAGAGTACCCCTACGAGCGGTTCTCTTGTATCTAACCATGGTTTGAGCAGTTGGGGTAGAGAGCCACGTAGTGTGGAGTTACGAGATTGTGAGGAGTTGATAAGGACAGAGAGGTATGATGAGTTTATATACTTTAAGAGCCACGTAGTGTGGAGTTACGAGGTATGAGGAGTTTAATAAGGACAGAGAGGTATGAGGAGTTAATAAATATGCGGTCTAAAATTTATTTAATTTTTTTCAATTCAATTGATTTAAGACCGACCTTTTATAATATATCCAGTCCTAAAAGTCTATTATTTATTTTTTTTTTCAATCAATTCAATTACTTTTAAAACCGACCTTTTATCTTGTATCCGGTCCTAGAATTCATTTATTTTTTTCAATTCAATTTTTTTTAAAGTAAGAATTTTTTCTTAAAAAATATTAGTTTTAAGAACGGATCTTTTACAATATCCGTATTAAAGGTTTATTCTTTTCAAATTACTCGATAGCGAGTCGTATCCTTACACTCGTTCAAATGAATGATTCGAGTCTCTTCGACTTCCGAGATAAACTTCCCAACTAGGCGTCTCCTCGTTATTGTTTCCTCGTTATTGGCGTTTCACATTGTTCAAGAAGGGTTCTCTATTTAAACCCGATGTTACTTTACTTCCTTCACATTCTTCTCCATCACTTCTAAAACCTCCACCGTAATGGCTGCTCCACCACCACCAAGTCCTCCTTTTTCGTACCTCCTCCATGTCTCCGAACCCCTCATTCTACCGAGATGATGAAGACCTCCTGGCCCGCGTTGATCATATAGACTGACGCTTGGGCCAACTGTTTCAGGCCTATCACGCCGTCAACAACAAGCTGACCACGGTACTAGACGCCTAGGACGTTGAGTACGATCCTTCAAATGACGACGTTGACGACCTCTCCGAAGACTCCCTCCCCTCCGACAACGATGAGGGGGAGTAGTTTTTTTATGTTTTTTTTTCTCAGTCTCACTTCGCCCCTAACGGGGCAGCATTAAAAAATATATAATATTAGTTTCCTAAAAGTCTTGCATTGTCCTTTTCATTATCTTTTTTCTTTCTCCGACAAAAAGGAAACAAATAAAACATTGTCAAGGTTGGACCGTCGTTGTCGTTGGTTAAGAACATACAAAAACACACAAAAAACGTTTACCTTATTCGAATAAAAACACCTAAAGTGACTATTCTTCTCAAGGTTGGACCGTCGTTGTCATCGGTTTTACCTCGCCCTGATTTGAATATTTTCAGTGTCCTTTTCATTATCTTCCTTCTTTTTCCGACAAAAAGAAAAGAGACAAAGAAAAGGGAAACCGATAATGCTGCTCAACATCAGGAGAGGTAACATCGACGACAAAGAGGGTCCTAACTTGAGCAGAACGCTAGAACCTCATTGTCTTGAACCCTAATAATTTGTCTGAAAAAAGAGTCAACATTTCTGTTTAAAGGAAAACTATTAAGACCGAAAGTTTAACAAAAACACGGTCCTAAAGGTTAAGCCATATTTTTTTAAAAAAATATTTAAGACTGAACTTTTAGGAGTGGACAAATAACAAATATACGGTCCTAAAAGTCTCGCCATAGACTTTTAGGAGCGGATAATTAACAAATATATGGTTCTAAAAGTCTAGCCATATTTTTATAATTAAACGTAGACTTTTAGGACCGGACGATTATATAATATGCGGTCCTAAAAGTCTTGCCATATTTTTGTAATTAAACGTAGACTTTTAGGACCGGAAGATTATATAATATGCAGTCCTAAAAGTCTAGCCATATTTTTATAATTAAACGTAGACTTTTAGGACTGGATGATTATATAATATGCGGTCCTAAAAGTCTTGCCATATTTTTTAATTAAACGTAAACTTTTAGGGCAAGATTGGTATCAGAGCCAGAGGGGAAGTAGAGATGTATTAATTAGATCTGGACTGCATATTTACCTTCTCTGAATGTTTTGTTGCTATATTTAGCGTTCTGCTTTAGATCTATGCTCCCGATGTAAAAAAAAAAAAAAAAAAGTCTGGATTTTCATGAGAAAATTTATATATGGTTTTTCTGCATATGCTAGCCGAGTTTTTCTGTGGGATGTCTAAGGCCATAAGTCCCGTATGTTGATGTTGGCGGTGCGATTTGCCCCACATGGTAAGTCATGTCATATGTATGAACCCCGTATATAAACTTTTAAGTGAAGATCGGATCCGATTCATCTTCTAGTTCATCCTTTGTGGGTGGTTTAGGATTTTTAATTTTCTCGTAATTTAAATTTGTCTTACTTCACTCACGGAGCTCTAGATCTAAAGGTAATGCTAAATTCCAACTAAATATTTTGATTGGTAAATTGTAGTAAATATTTAATTAATATACCCCTATTTTACCCGAAGGTAATGATACTAATTGAAGGGAGATTTACAATTATTGTTTTTCTCATCTTTAATCTTCTCATTCGTTTACTCTTGCTTTTTACTGTTCTTTTTTCCATTGTTTATTTTACTAGTCATTTTATTTCGTTGCCTTTTTAATTATGTCTTCGTTATTTCGCGGTTTTTTCATAAACGTTCTTCTACTTCCGCAACTTCTTTTTCTTCCTCTCCTCGTTCACTCATAAATTCTTCTTTAAATCATGAGGATTCAAAGTCCTCTTCCCATAACATTTTTAATGAAGAAATCCAGTTTAATAATATCAACCAAACCGTTGATAATTGGACACTTCCCAAATTGACCACAAAACTCTTTTTCAAAAGAATAAGAAATGGTTTTTCCATTGATTACATAATCAAGACCTGTTGAAGAATCAATTCCTATTCATCCCGAAAAAGAAGAATTTTTTTCTTCTTCCCCCTAACTCCATTTCAAATCATAAAGAAAAGTACAATTTCATACATATTGGATGTGTTCAAATTGCGCTTAAACCTCTTGTGCGTAAAGGGTTAAACATTTCTGGTCTCGCTTGTCTCCGCGATAATCGTCACTATGTTTTTGAAGATTCCCTTCTCGCAGCTGCCGAATTTGGCCTCCATAACGGTCCAGTTTATTTCAATTGTTATCCTACCCAAACTATTGATTTAAACGATAAAAATGTTCTTGAAGCTGAATCTTTCATTCAGTGGATTTTCAATGAAACCCGGATCTATTCTGTTACCCTAATGTATAGGATTCAAAGTATAAGGTCTCTAATTCTTGCCTTCTTCTTCTTCTTCAACAACCAAGTAGATAATGGACAAACTATTGTCTTTCTTACCGATCCTACAAACACAAATATCACAATTCCTCGAACAATCCTTTGGAAGGATGTTCATCTCCCAAAAACTTGGGTTATGGAAAAAGCTGTACAAGCCACACCAAAACTCACTTTACACATAACCAGGATCACACAAACTCATTCTGGCACTGTCCATCTTTCCTTCGATGTGTCTAAAGGATCAAACTCCTTCTTCTCTCGGATCTATGTCTTCAAGATATGAAGATTTTAGATCACCCATCCCAATCTCCCAAGGCTTTCCTATGAAAGACCTACCCTTCACCACCTCCGGTTATTCATTTACCGCTCCTCCTCAACCTCCTTCTCCCGTTCTACCTCCTCAACTTAACAAGGTAAGTCTAATGTAACAATGCAAGGAATTGATAATTCTGGTACAATTTCTCATGCAAACTACCAAAAAGAGGATGATCTAGATTCTCGTAGCTTCAATGTCTTACAGAATTAGGTGAGCCTCGATCTATTGGTGCTCTTGAGCATCATTTTGAAATTAATAAACAAAGTTTGCAAAAGGAATTCTACTCGTAACAAAATACTTTGCAAAGAAACTGGTTTTTAGGACAATTCAAAGGATCTTTGCGAACACGGATCCAAGAGATGTTTTACGGTTTCCTTGAAAAGCATGAAATCCATATTCCATTTTTTGATTGGTTCGAAGCCTACGCTTCACAACGGGAAATAGAATATCCATTTCAACAATCTATAAATATGACCAAAAAAGAGTGGAAAATTTCTGACAAACAAGTTATTTCTTCAAAACTTCCACCAAAAGGGTCATATCAAATTCCTGGTCTTGTAGACAGTAAACAACATCATGTTTTGGCTTCTCCTTTCAAAATCAGAACCTCTGAAGAGCCTCCTAACGCTAGAGATATTATAAATCTTATTGAACAAAATAACTATACAAATCAGTATCTTCAAATCCTTGGAGATCATGTTATTTCTTCTTCTTCTTCTTCTTCTTCCTCTTCTCAAACTACTTCTAAGGCCCCTCGCCTTTGTTTAAACCTTTCCACTTGATCCAAAAATTAAGCTAAGTTTACAAAGCAAAAATAACACGAGTATCGTGCAACAAGCTAACCAACGTTTAAAGCAAGTTGATGATCCTAAAACCCTTTTTTCGAACTACAACGTAAAGTTGTTCCCGAAACTCCTTCTAATCATCTTCTTCAAATAAACCTCTTATGAATTTAGAAAAAATTTCGATTCGAGTCTCGATTTCCAAATCAATCATCAAAATTGGAAAAAACCTTCTTCCTCTCGTTTTACCAAAATCTTCAAAGTTATATTATCCTAGGGTCAGTCCTTTGGATATCTTAACTGAGGAAAGACATGATCAAACTTTTAAGTCTTTTAACTCAAACGACATCTATGAATGGAATATAGATGGTCAGAGTGAGACTAATATTATTCAAATTTTTCAACAAATGACAATGGTAAGCACTGCTTATCATACTTCAAAAGACTATTCAGATAGAGAAATAACTACTCTTTTAGTCTCGGTTTTTGGACAATTAAAAGGTTGGTGGGATTATTATCTGTCTCCTAGTGAAAAAACCAACATTTTTTCTTCTATTATGGCCGAATCGATGGAACCCCTATTCTTCATAACGATGAACCTATTCCGATTACGTAAATACCCTTATTTTTACACTTATTAAACATTTTATTGGTGATCCAGATATCTTGAAAGATCGCTCTTCCGAACTTCTTTCTAACATCAAATGTCGGACCTGTCTCGATTTTAGGTGGTATAAAGATACCTTCATGACTCGAGTTCTCACAAGAGATGATGCCAACCAGGGTTTTTGGAAAGAAAAATTTCTAGTTTGGATTACCAAAATCTTTCGGTGATAAAGTTAGAGATAAGCTTCGAAATTTGAATAATGGCAACATTCCTTATGAAAGCCTCGACGTATGGAGCGATTTCACATGTTCGTAAAAGCGCTTTAAAATCATGGTCAAGATGATGGAATCAAACATCACTTGCCAAAGAAAAGGGTATTAACAAAAAAGAATTGGGATCCTTTTGTGAACAATTTGGTCTTCCTTCTTGTTCAAAACCTAGACAAAAGAAGACTCATAAATCTTCTCAATTTCCAAACTCTTTTTCAAAAAATAAGTATTTTCGTTATCCAAAACGTCCTTATTATAAGAATGATTTTCAAAATCCCCACAATGATCTTCAAAATCCCCAAAAGAAATACAAACGGAATTTTCGTTCCAATTTTAGATCTAAACCTAAACAAAACAAGTTTACAAAAGACTTTCAAAATAGAGATAATGCTACTTGCTTCAAATGTGGTAAACTGGTCATTATGCCAAATACCGTCGTGTGTCCGGAAAAATCAATCAAATTACTCTTGAAGAATCTCTTCTTGACCAAATTAATAATTTGCTTCTAGAAACAACTCGGATCTGAAGATGATGAAAGCTACTATTCTTGAGATGACATAAACCAAATCCAAGATGATGAATTCAATTCAACATCTCGATGATGATTTTCCTCAAATAAACGTCATCACGAAAGAGCAAGATCCGCTTCTTGATGTCATCACCAAACTTCCAGATTGTGACAAAGGTGAGTATCTTTCAAAACTCAAAGATATTCTTTCACAACCTCCATCTTCCTCTTCTTCTACTTCCCATACTTCCAAACTTTTGGCTTTTCGAATAATTATGACCTAACCAAAACTATGGAAAGATTTAAACGTTCGTTAACCCGTTACTCTTCCCGATCTCAAAACCGAGGTTAATAATCTCAAAATTGAAATCCAAAATCTTAAAACTTCTCGTGATACTCATGAGTCCGCACTTTTTCAAATCCAAGAATTTCTTTCCTCTTTCTGATTTCTCCAAAAGAGATTGTTGATCAAGTTTTAGAAAAAGAAGATGAGGATGATAATTCTTTAGAAACACCAATTTTAGAAACACCATTTCTAAATGTAATTTCAAAATGTTTTACCCAAAAATTTTACATTAAAGTAAAAATTATTATCAAAGATCTTGTTTTTGAACAACCTGTTTTGTTTGATAATCGGAGCCCGTGCTAAGCGTATTTTGGAAGGCTTGGTTCCTACCAAATATTTTGAGAAAACAATTGAAAGATTTAGTTGTACTACGTAACCAATATCTGTTCAATACAAACTTTCAAATGTTATTGTTCAAAATGAAAGTTTGGCAGTTAAAGTTCCATTCATTCTTATGAAACAAATGGGATCACCAATTATTCTTGGTGCACCTTTTGCTACCATATTAATGCCTTATGGAACTCAATCGATGGTATTACAAAACAACATTTGGGAAAAACAATTTTATTTCCTTTTTCTCAAAATCCAAAAATTAGAGAATTAAATCCCATCTTTCTCAAAGAAAACCAGATCAACTTTCTTAAGGACGAAATCCAATTCAAACGATTGAGCAACTTGACTCAAGCAACCTTTTGTCCAACAAAAGATCCACTCTTGTCTTGATAAAATTCATAAAACGGTTTGTCTTTGATTTACCTAACGCTTTTTGGAGTCGAAAGCAACATACGGTTGATCTTCCTTACGAACCAAACTTTTCTCGAGAAACATATTCCTACAAAAGCCCGACCTATCCAAATGAGCCAAGAACTTCTTGAAACTTGTAAAAAAGAAATACAAGATCTTCTTGACAAAAAACTCATTAGAAAAAGCCGTAGTCCTTGGTCTTGCGCCGCTTTTACGTTAACAAAAATGCTGAAATCGAACGTGGAACGCCTCGTCGGTCATTAATTACAAACCTCTTAACGAAGCTTTGCAATGGATTCGTTATCCAATTCCAAACAAGGCTGATTTACTAAAACATTTACATTCGCAAAAATCTTTTCTAAATTTGATATGAAATCTGGATTTTGCCAGATCCAAATCTCTCGAAAAAGATAGGTATAAAGCTCTTTTCTTGTTCCATTTGGTCGTATTGAATGGAATGTTATGCCTTTTGGTTTAAAAAATGCCCTTCGAATTTCAAAGGATTATGAACGAGATCTTTAATGATCAAGGTCAATATATTATCGTCTATATTGATGATGTTCTTATCTTTTCAAACTCATTGGAAGAACATTTTAAACATGTTTTAAAATTCATTCGAACTGCGAGAAATAAATGGTTTAGTGGTCTCCAAACCCAAAATCAGTCTCTTCCAATTAAAAGTACGCTTTTTGGGCCTTTGGATTTACCAAGGAACCATAACTCCAATTGAACGTGCAATTCGGTTTGCAAATAAATTTCTGATCAAATTTTGGATAAAAACCAACTCCAACGATTTTTGGGTTGTTTAAATTATGTAGCTGAGTTTATTCCTCAACTTAGCAACTTTCTAAAACCTCTTCATCAAAGGCTAAACAAAAATCCTCCTCCTTGGACTGACATCCATACTAATATTGTCAAACAAATCAAACAACAGGTTAAAGAACTTCCTTGTCTTAACCTTCCCATTCCTTCGACTTTCAAAATCGTCCAAACTGACGCTTCTGAATTAGGATATGGAGGTATCCTCAAACAACGATTTGACGATAAAGAACAAATTATTTCTTTTACGTCTAAACATTGGAATCCGCTTGACAGAATTATTCCACAATAAAAAAGGAAATTTTGGCTATTGTTTTGTGTGTTTCAAAATTTCAAGCTGATCTTCTAAATCAAAGGTTTTTAGTTCGCATTGATTGTAAATCTGCAAAAGATGTTTTACAAAAAGATGTTAAAAACCTTGCATCAAAACAAATTTTTGCCCGTTGGCAAGCAATTTTGAGTGCTTTTGATTTTGATATTGAGTTCATTGAAGGCACTTCTAATTCTCTTCCGATTTTCTTACCCGTGAGTTTCTACGGGGTAGTTCTTAGGTTGAGAGTCCTCTAAACCATAACCCTTTTTCCTTCTCCGAAAATGACGAAAGAAAAAACCAGGTGACGAACAAAGAAATAAGCAACCCCTCCAGGAAGAGGATAATAAACAACGATCTTTCAAGATGCTCAAAGTCCGATCTCTCCGAAGAAGATTTGAAGGAGATCATCAAACAACTTCTAAAACAAAGAACAGCTCCTCAAACTCAAGGGTCTTTGCTACCAACCCCAGGATCGTCTTCCGCCCAATCAACTTTCCAAACACGGGAACCACGATTGCGGACACGATCACAAACAAAATGGTCTTCGACCCCTATAACCCAAATTGAGTCTTCAACCCAAAGACTCACCTCCACCAAACCCGACAAAAAAACGGTTGAATCATATGCTAAGAAACCTCCTACAAAAACTTGGGGGAAGTATTAGTACAAAAAGATGATAAAACCCAAGCCCTTGAATATGATAGAGCACTTGCTTTATCTATCCTTGCCTCTTCTTCGGTGCAATCAAAGTAAAAAGGAATACGATTTAGCAAATGCTGAATTTAATCTCCAACTTGCCTTGAAAAAAAACCTCCTCAGGTTACTAAACAATTAGTAGTCTCTTCGGCTATTAACCCAATGGATACACCTTACATTCCCAAACTGGATAAGGTCAAAAATATCCCGCAAATTGAACCCGAGTTTTTCTTCCAAACCCCAACCAGGTAGCTTTAAAAGTCTTCCCTTCGGGATTTCATTTTATTCCTACCGTTTACAAAAAACAAGAGAATTCTATGAGTTAATACTAGTTGATTCGAATCTATCGAGTTATCTCGAAAAGAAGATAAAGAAGGAACTTTTATTACTCATTCTACTCTCCGATTTTGAAAGTTCTCACACCGTCCCAATGGGGACAAGATTTACATAAAAATGTCTCTTTCAAAATTGATTATGATCCTAGAGGATATAATTACTTGGGATTATTGTGAGGCTGGTATAATGTCTTTTATGATCAAAATAAAATTTTTAAACATACTTGGTTTCTTTATTTTAAGAAAAACACCAAGTATAACTTTCCTCAATGGTTTAAAAAATGGTGGGATTTTTTCGGACCTATACCGAAATCCTCCCTTCATCCTGTTCAAACAAAGATTGTCTCTTTTTAAAACAAAATATAACCATAATGGAGATCCTTTTCCAATTGATCTTCATTACTTTTCCAAATTAGTTGTATCCCGGATTTTTTCTTGGCAATACAAGGCTTTTCTCATAATGATAAAAAAGGTCTTGTTTTACCATTCCTTCAACGACAGCCTTTTGTCAGATGGTGGGCAAAATTTGACCAATCAAAGGTGAACTCTAAAGCAAAGTAGATCTCGGTTCAAACAAAATCCTCGTCATCTTTGTGCAACGGATCAAAGCCGGTTTTTGAACCAAAAATCCCATGCACAAACCTTACTTGTACCGTATAGGAGATGAACAAGAATACTTTAAACAACTCTCTCCCCGCTTTAAACAATTCCAACAACAGGGAGTAGTTGCAACCATAAATCAGGCTAGTACTTCAATGAAGGAAATCCGGACCAAAGTGATGATGAAGATGAAGATTTCGTCGTCAATTTGGGCGAAGAATAACTTGCAAATAGTTTTTGACGGAAGATACCAAACTCAGTAACTTCCATGTATAAAACCGTATAAAATCTTGATCTCGCATTATAGTATTAGGTGTTTTTCCTTTTGATGTAACACTAAATATTGTAATTGCTAGATCACCGTAGTTAGTTACGGTATATACCGTAGCTAAATACATTATAAATCAACGACGGCCATCAACCGGTTCGCTCAAACAGTGATGATCCGAATCGTTTTAAAAGCCGAAGCCCTTTCGGTTTGGGCGGGTTCGATCAACGAACCATATTTTCTCTCCTCTCTCTACCCATTCTCTCCGCCTTCTCTCATCCTTCTCTCGCCTTCTCTCTACACTCTTTCCTTTCTCTCTCTTTTAAGCTTTCTTCCGCATCTCGCTTTCCGTAAGTTTTTATGATTTGAATAAACTTGTGCTTTCGTTATGTCTTTTCGCATCCGCATCTCTTCTTTACTCTTCTCTCTCGTTTATGAACTAGATCAGCGTAGTTTACTACCGATCTCGCTTTAATTTCTTTCTTTCTCTTTAGCACGTTTACTTCAGTTCTTTATTTATGTTTTGATTTCGTTATCGCTTTCTCTCTCTGTTTCCCATTCTCCCTTTCCCCTCGATCCTTCGGGTCACTCCCCTAAACTTTTAGGACCAGGATGTTCAGATAATATGCGGTCCTAAAAGTCTTTAGAAATAAACGAAGACTTTTAGGACCGGATGTTTAATAAATATGCGGTCCTAAAGGTCTCACCATATTTGTAAAATAAACGAATACTTTTAAGACCATAGTTTTAACAAATATACGGTCCTAAAAGTCTTTTAGGACCGGATCTTTAAAAAATATGCGGTCATAAAAGTCACTAAGTACTTTATTCATTATTATTATTTTATTTTCCTTTTTTTATAGATTACAAGGAAAATAAATTCCTAATTTTCCAATTAAGTTTAAATCATTGGTTATTCTTCATGATTTAATTCTCATATATAATTTTAGGCATAATTCATTGAATTATTCTTTTCCTTAATTAATTTAGGTCATAGAAGTCGCGAATACTTTTCGTGAGTATCTTATTGCTCATTTACAACATCATGTACCTCAAATATCAAGCACTAAATAGCTAGAATGAATGAACGAATTCTTCGAAAAAATAAACAAATTTATTATTGAATTACACATTGCGTATGTATATTTACAAATGAATTTAAGACTTAATTAGGTCATAGAGATATTCACAAAACACATTGCGTATGTGCTCCACTTCATCATCGGGAAAGGGAGCGGGACCGGCAAACCACGTAACATCAAAGACATAAACCGAATTAACTTGCGTGCATATTTCATATGTAACATTAAGCCGTAAACCAATTCAAATTCAGCCATAATATGTAACATCAAATACATTTACCTTTGCAGTTAATTTAGTCGTTCCTTTCGTGATAATATCATATATGTGTTTCAAGACGTAGATGCCACATAAGTTGCACCCCGTTGGTTGCCGATGGGTCTAAAACGAACAAGAAATATATATATAAGAGCTAGCATATATAGCTTACTGACCAAGTTCACAAGGCAGTGTGCCAGTGTCCAAATATGTACTAACCTGTGGTTTGAGCCATTTAGGATAAGTGTCCTGAGACCCACGCCTTTTGTTTACCTCCATTTGGAAGGTCCTCATGACACTATCATCAAAATCACAAATTTATCAATAATGTTCATTGAAAATTCACAGAAGAGATTTCAGACAAGAGAATCAAAATGACATGCTTACTTGTTGACGCTCTGCGTCAATGTACACCATGGCTCACTGTGAGTGGAGCATAAGAAGATAACTTTATGATCCTTCATGCACATGAGGACCAACTGCCAGTGGCGGCTGAACATTCACAATGGTAAAGTACTCAGTGATATATGTAGCAAAATTAAGTGAATTGCAGACAAGAATTGTGATATGTACCCGTGGTAGTATGGAAACACGTATACCTTTCTTATCACTTCACACACCCTCTTTGACATGTATTCTTGTCTCAACACCAAGGGTGTTGTACTTGCATAGATCGGGCACAAGAATCCAAAATCATTGATTCGCGCCATGTTCAACCAATTCTTGATGCATGAACCTACAATAATGACATCGATCGGGGAATTAGTATATATGTATGTGTGTCTAAACGATGCATTTAAATTATGTACTCATAGAATCGATACTTACTTCATAAAGATGAAGGATTGGATTAGTAAGCTCCGTCCGGAAGCGTAGGGACGTTACATCTTCTTTGTCAAGGTAAACCTCTTCAGGATGAGGGACACCTACTACTTCATTGACAGGCCACGATTTATCTTTAAAATATCCTTTTTTTGCCAAATCGGATATTTTTTCCTTGGCAGTCAAATTAGCAGTAGGGGATGATGGAACTTGAGGAGGAGGGGATGAAGCTTCGGGAGGAGTAGAGACATGTACAAGCTTCACCGGCCAAGAGATGAAGGTTCCTTGACATCACTCACAAGCTTGGTGATCGGTTGGGAGAGGGAGAGGTGCATCAATGATCACCTTTTCAACTGACACTCTGACTTCATCATCAGCCATTTGTTGGTGGTGTACAATTGATCCCAAGTCGTGGACAGTCCCTTTTGCAACTAATCATCTATGACTATTACGATCCTCCACATACAGGTCACAAGGTTGCTCTGACTGTCCAACAATGCAGCTCCCCTAGTGCTCTGCTGCATAAGTGCAGGTGAATGTGTGAAGAGAACACTGCTCTCTAGACGAGAGCTCAAAAGCAGCTTCAATTCATTCATTTCCTCCTCCATCTTGCTCATCCGGATTGAAACTTTGAAATCAACGAAGCTTCTCGAGCCGCCGTTTTCGCTTCCTCATTTATTTTGGCCACCGTTTGTTCCATCTCCTCCGGTAATCATACTTTGTTTGTGGCGTTTGGATTTACCAAAGTATTGCTTTAGGCCTACCCATCCTCCAATCCCCCTTACACGCCCGGGTGATCGGGTTTTTCCGGCCGCAACGGTCGTAACATCATTCCCCCGTCCGACACAAAAGATCCTCTCGTTTCTTTCTTTTTAAGATCTTCCCGTAAGATACGGATAACGAGAAACTTAGTAATGAAATATGTTTAGTAACAAAAAAATAACAATAACGATACTTACAATTCTTTCAGCAACTACACGAGTATGTTCACTCGTGTAGGCGCCGCTTGGCTTTTGCCGAATATGCAACCACAACTCCTTGCAACGTATTGAGATGGCCGATCAACTATCGCAGTAAGGATTGGATTCAGCTTCATCTTCCAATCTCTTCCACTTGGCCGCCATCAATTATTTTTCGACCTTTTCATATCCGCCACGAGAAGCCGTATGCGGGCAATCATTCTTTCTCCCTATCTCTTGTGCTTGTTCCATTCTTTTCTGAATCGAATTGAAAAAACTATTAATTATGAATTCCAACCATCTCGCTAACGTAAATTAGAGAACTTCGCTTCATATGAAGGTCAAACATTAGTCAAATTCACTTCATCAAGTTTCAACATTTTATTTAAGAAAGATGTAGAATTGTAGAAGAAATTGGGAGACACGAGAGGAAAGGGAGTTACGTAAATCCGCAACTCGTTAATTCATTCATTCATCATAACCGGTTCCTACACATATTAGACTAACCTCTTATATATAGTTAGAGGCTTGACTCTTAAGGCCCAATAACAGCTTGCACCGAATGGTGGGATCCGTACACGCAGCGGAATTAAAAAAACTTTACGAATCCCAAGAAGAGGATCTATCAATGGCGTTTAAATCAAGGTTCATCAGAAAAACCGTACCTATGTGTAGGGTTGAGAGTTTCGTTCGATCCGGTCTGGTGCGCACTCCTGCTTCATGCGTCTCGACCGTCGTATGTCTTGAACGTGGTGCCATCTCGTTTGATCAAACAAAAGCAGACTTTTCGAGTCTCCTCCCTCTATTGGTATCCACACCGAACAGCTCTCCAACACGTATGGCAGCGTGCTAGCGCCTTCTCTTTTGTGCTCACGTTTTTCTAGGATTTCTTTCGCGGCTTGTCTCTTAAAAAATTTCAATACGACTAAAGCTTTATTTATAGAGTTCTTAAACCCTAAATGGGCTGTATTAAAATATTCAAGATTAATCTCATTAATCTTGAAATTCTAATTTTAGATTTAAAATAGCATTAATCAAATCATTCAACATAGATCTAATCTAATATATTTATTTAATCAATTAAAAGCCTCGCTAATTTAATTTATTTCTATAAATTAAATCGAGATATGATATCGATTTATTTAATTAAATCGAGATATCGTATCTCAATTCAAATTAAATCAGATATATGATATCTTTATTAGAAAATTAAATTTGAGATACAATATCTCTATTTGTTTTAATTATTTAATTTATCAAAAAAATTAAATACAAAAAAATATTATATAATAATATCATTAAATAATAATATTATTATTTAATTTTGAAAATATATATATATATATATAAATTCATCCTAGATTAAATATTGTATTCATTAGATCTAAGACATATCCGAGATTTAATGAATCCGACACTATCGTCGTGTTCATTCTTGTGTGTGACCCATAGCCCACATGAGATTGGCAATGGGCGAATACAGTACCAGCCCACAAGTCACAAGCGGCCTCTAGCAAGACATTGCGACTACCCAATTCATATGAGGATCGATAATACGATACAACCTATCGTACAACCATGTCACGTCCTTTTTGTCACGCGATAATTTGGTCAAGGATGAGGCATGGATAATATCAACTTCCTATTCTTGACCACTACTTTCTCGATTCTCGAGTAGTCTAATTGAAATGGAAACTTCTTTCCATCGTAGTATGGTCATACGTTTCTCAGACTCACTTATCGAGGGGCCCAGTATTATCTCTCTACAAATGTTAGGGACAAATTCCATCTTGACCATTCACATTCCTCTGCATGAAAACCATTGATCCCGATCCAAGCCTTTATCATCACCTGGTCAAAGGTGACTTTTGACTAGGTCAAAGAATCAGCGACTCATCATGTAGGAATCCATGATGATCTCAGGTCAAAGGGTGTTGTGACACGGTTATACATGAGATAAGCTTATGACTAAATCCACGCAGCTTTCTCATAGTGGGCCTGGCCCAAAGACCTTGTACCCTTACAAGTGCCTATGACTTTGATTTGTATCTCCATACCTCATCAAAGTCACACTGGTCTTATTTCATCTTCGCTCCCACGTAGATGACCGACCAGGGGCATTTAGGATAATCTATAAAATATATCCAATGATACAGTTATCACTATAAACATGCAAATGAAATGATAACTAAAGGAGAATACTTTAAATAACATAAACGTTCAAAGTAAAATGACTTGCCCCTAGGGCATAATTTCCAACACCGAAACCATTACACAGTTAACATACTAACTAACTAACAGCAATGTCTAACCACTACCTACTATAACAGAACTAAGACTATAATAATGGCTTGACTCTTATGCCATTATTATTTCCCTAATTACCTTCTTAGTATTTTACCTTTTCGGGTTTACATATCGACTTGCATAGACAATGGCAGGAAATGTATACTTCTATTCACACACCAAACCATTTAACTAACATGATTAGATAAACACAATAACATTCACATATCCACACAGGTTAATAAGCAAACAAAAGGGCAAACAAAACTAAATATAAACTCACCAGAGCTTCAAGAGTGGTCCGTAGCTGAACAAATTGTTGCCAAGTTTGTTTATCAATAAATGTGTACTTGTCCCAAGGATTTTCTTCAGGCTGAACCTCGGCAAAAATATACTTGTTAGCTAGAAAGGTCTTAAACTTCCTCCACCGATCAAGACAATAAGACAATGTCTTGTCTTTCAACTTCTCGATCGGGGACAAAGTGTATGTAAGTTTGGGATAGTGTCCCAAATACGATCCTCTTTTATCGTGCCAACGTCCACATTTTTCCACTCATCTCGTCAAAATGCTAACCTTACTGCGTACTAGATAGCCAACAAAACTAGTATATTTGGATTTCTTGGGACCAAAAGGTTCCAACTTTTTATCAAACTGAATCTCTAGCCTTGAGCTAGAAGTTTGACTTAGGGTTATATCCATCATTCGTGTGCCTCTTCTACCACGGCGTGCAGGGTGGTTACGAGGCTCATTGTGAGATGAAGAGGGTTCGTTCTGACTCACATTAGTCACACCAGTAACTGGCGTTCCCGGAACACGAATAGAATCGTTTTCGTCGTTCATTTTCGAGACAGGAAGATGGGCAATGCAACAGGAAGGGTTTCGCAACGTGAACAGAGGTTCCTCAGTGAAGTAACAAAAGCTTTCGCGCGAAGAAATGTTTATTTGGCGATTCATTTTTAAGACCGGATAAACAAAGAGACGGTCTTAATAATTAATATTCAAGACCGATCATCTTAAAGTCCGGTCTTAATAGTAATTTATTTTTTATCCACACTCTTTTTCTATATTTTATACCGACCACATTTTATGTCCTGGTCTTAAAAAAATAACTTTTAAGACCAACTTTTAAATATGTTCATCTTAAAACTTTATTACCTTTATATTTAAATTTTTACTTATTATTTTGGACCCTTGAGAAAATATTAGTCCGGTGTGTGAGATTTCTCCATAAAGTAATTGATATTTGAATTTTTTTAATAACATTTTTAAGACCTAGGTTTGTTTTTTAACGGATCTGAATAATATATTAAGACCTATGAAAAAATGATCCGGTATAAGAAGTTTTATATTTACAAAACGCCACCGGATCATACATAAGAAGTTCTTTATATTTACAAAACTGTCACCGATTATACCTTTAAGACCAGGGCGTTGAAAGTCCGGTCTAAATGAGGCGGTCTTAAAACCTTTTTTTGCACTAGTGTGGGAACTCTGTGAGTGTACATGATCGATAGACAATCTAATTAGTTCCCTCTTTAATTAGCTCTAATAAAAAATCAAGTATGTGTCTAAGGTTCATAAGTATTGGAAAAACTTTGTCACGTTAAAACGAACATCTATTTTTAAAGAACTCATTCAATCTCTTGTAATAAGCTAGTGAAATTTTGCTAAAATAATACTCCTTTAATCTTAAATACAAAACATAGTTTGTAGTATAAATTGCACTATAAACTATTTCCTATATTTAGAACCAAATATAGTAACTTCCATCCCTGTGAGGTAAGCCATGAAACCAAGACTGGAGCCAGCTTAGGCTTAAATGCACCCGAGCCGTTTTATGAGATATCTCTGTTTCACGAAACGGGTGAAAAACCGGAAGGTCACTGGCTGGAACCCGTTACCCGGAAACACACAAGAGAGAAGTTGCATTTGGGATGAATTTGGGTTCATTTCATTCCAAAAACCACACGACCCCTAACCCCAGTCAGTTTCTAACCCTACCTCGCACCCCCTCACTTGTCTTATTTATACCCTCTTCAAAATCCTAACCCACCCGTGGGTTCGCCATCTCTCTCTCTCTCTGCTCTTTTCACTCAACCTCTATGGATTCCAAATCCTGATCTCTTCTTCCTCTAGTTTTATGGGTGAAGAGGGGGAGGAAGTAGCAGCCATAATTACACATAAGGAACACTATGGAGTCCACGGAGATATTTTTAAGCAGTACTGTTCAGTGCTGTTTAACACACGATTGTTCCTTTTCATTTTCATTCTTCTCACTCTCAATGGCTCTTTTTAAGTGAAAAAAAAACCCTCCCTTTGAGAGAGATCTTTGAAAAAGATCAAATTTTTAATACGTTGCTTCTGTAACTGGGATCTAAACAACCCACGATCTAGAAAGATCTGTGTGCAGAGTTGTTCTTGTTGTAATTTTCTTTCTCATCCAGTCATGAAGAGATCACTTGAAAGCTCCGATTCTTTGGGTGCTTTGATGACTATGTGCCCATCCAGAGGTCTAACGAAAACCCTCTTTTAATAATCTTCTTTATTTGCTTTGTTATTATATGATTCTCAGATAGTTCTCAGTACAGGCTCGCCTGTTTTTTTCCCCCCTTGTCTGGACTTTTATGTAATCCACTACAAACAACCAAGAGAAAGTTTTCAAAGCTTTTATAACTATTCAATTATGTATGTTTCGGTCAATTTTTTTTCCTGAATTAGGATTTCTCATGTTCACTTTCTGAGTTTCTTTTCTGGGTATGTATAATAATTTGTCAGATGAAAACAGTCCGAGGAACAATAACAATAATAATCATGTGTTTGGGAGGGATCATCAGTTCCAAGCCATGATGATGGATGGAGTAGTGGACGAGGAAGGTTGTGTGGAAGAATCAAGCCATTTGATGATGTCGGAGAAGAAACGTCGTCTGAGTGTTGACCAAGTCAAAGCTTTAGAGAAGAACTTCGAGGTCGAAAACAAGCTTGAGCCTGAGAGGAAAGTGAAGCTCGCTGAAGAACTTGGGTTACAGCCTCGTCAAGTTGCCGTTTGGTTCCAAAACCGCCGTGCACGGTGGAAGACCAAGCAGTTAGAGAGAGATTACGGCGTTCTTAAAGCCAATTATGACGCCCTCAAAGTTAACTTGGACACTCTTCAACAGGACAACGAAGCATTGCTCAAAGAGGTAAGAGATTATTATGATCATGATCGAAGTTGGAAGCTTTTACATGAACCCATTATTATGAATTTTCTGATTGAATTTGGATGGTGGTTGAGTTGCAGATTAAGGAGTTGAAATCCAGATTACAAGAGGAGCAAACAGAGAGTGGTATTTCAGTGAAGGGAGAGGAGATAACGGGGTCTGATTCCGACGTAAAAAAGGCTGACCGGAGTGAACCACCGCCGGCTGAAACCTCTATTCTTATTGAATCACAGTGCAAGGAGGACTTGAATTATGGGTGCTTCAATGGAGTCGCCGGAGGTGGTGGTGGTGCTTCACTCGTGGCGATGGTGGATCATTTCAAAGACGGAGCTTCCGATAGCGACTCTAGCGCAATCTTGAACGAAGATAACAGTCCCAACGCGGGCATTTCGTCGCCCGAAGCTCTTCAGAGCCACCACCAGCACCACCCCCATCTTTTGATTTCTCCATCGTCTCCGCCGCTTTCCATGAACTGCTTTCAATTCCAGAAATCATCATACCAGAGTCAGTATGTTAAGATGGAAGAACATAACTTCTTCAGCGCCGAAGAAGCCTGCAATTTCTTCTCCGAAGATCAAGCACCCACACTCCATTGGTACTCTTCAGATAATCAGTGGAGCTAAAAATATCGAAATCAAAGAGAGGGAGAGAGAACTGGGTTGAGCTCAAGAAAAGAAAATGGAAGGAGCTAATAAGGCGTAAAAAAAATTTCACTAGCTACAAGAGTTCTCATTTTTTTTAAGATCCTAGTTTGAAACGAAGTTGCTGAGGAATAAGTCGTGAGAGGAAGGAAAGGGACCTGTAATATGAATAATAATGGTGATCAGGGATTTAGGGTGGTAATTATGAAATCTATTTTCATGTATAAATTAGAAAAATATAATATTTTAATATTTATCGGTAAAATAATGATGCTTTTTTTCCGTTAAATTATGAATAAGTACTTCAAGGGGAAATATGTCGTTTACGTTTCGAATTTGCAAGGAAAAAGATGTCGTCTCATGCGGCCAAGTACATTGGTTTGTGATTTCTGTTTTGTCTTCAATGTTTCAAAGAAAAAGTAAGAGAAGGACAAAATAGTACTTATGGCCAGGTCTGCTGTCTCTCAAAATGCCCAAGAATTCTTCACATGTAATGTAATTTATAACTCTAAGGAAACTTCACAGCACACAAAAACAAAACTTTTTCTTACCGTAGGGATTAGAGCTGTTATGCCACTAAATAATCTATTTACTGTTGGAGTGTACAAAATATTTTTTTATATGAGGTAAATTTTTTTTTTTTAATTCTGATTTAAAATATACGATATAAGTATGTGAAAAAAGTTTTTTTAGAGTTTTATTTTGATTTACACTACAGTAATATACTGGCTATCATGAAGAAAATGTACATAAATATATGAAAATACTTAGAAATCTTCTACATCAAGGTTTTGAACTAACAAGTTAGTCAGAGTTCGATAGGATGTTTACTTTGGTCTGAAGTATAAAGGTTTGATACATTTTGTATCTAAAATTTATAACTTTTTTCAAACCATCCCTGTTGAATATATATAGTACAAGGGTTCCATCAAAGGGATAGTTCTAATATAAATTATAATTAAAGAGGGTATTTTGGTAAAGTTAACACACATCTTTTTAGAAATAACTACTTTTTTCAATATACACAAATTACTCCCCCTCCCTTTTACAAGTAACAATATTTTTTACCGGGTTGTCCTTTTAATATAATGAATAAATCTTTTTTTCCTAAAATTTTAAACTATATTTATTTCATTTTTATCCTCATTAAATATAGGTTAAAGTATACATTTAGTTTTTCGTTTTTTCAGTATCATTTTAGTCTCTTAAGTTTGTAAAGTCATCGCGTTTGGTCCCTAAATGTTAACACCGTTAGTTACGTCATTTAACGGAAAATATCTTGTTCAACAATTTTAAGAATGATATGCGTTAATTAAAATCTTGACCAAAGACGCTTATATGTTAGTATTTCAATAAATTAATATTTTAAATTCTATTAATTGAAAAAAAAATTTTACAGACTGTTTTGTGGTTTTTCACAATTTATGAAGATTAAATATTTTTTTTTTTGTCGAAGAAAATTAAATATTTTTCAATTAATAAGATTTAAAATATTAAAATATTAACATATTAGCATCTTGATTAACATTTAATCGACAATCATCGCTTAAAATTGTTAATTAGTATTTTCCGTTAAATGGGACTAACAGTGTTAACATTAAGGGAAAAGCAAACGCAAGACTTTACAAACTTAAGTGACTAAAATGATACCAGGAAAAAAACATAGCGACCAAATGATACTTTAGCGCCTTTAAATATATGATATCCACTATCTCTCTGCAATAAATTTTTACTCATAATCTCTCATGTACTCTTACTATAAAGAAGACTATAATTGTTAAAATATACACACACATTAGATATTTATTATTTTTAACTTCATGATTTTGATGGTGATTGTTTATAAAAAAAAGTAATTGAGGGAGTAATTATATTATATATCAAACTTTTACATAAAGGATAGGACAAGTGCTGTAGAATTTTGATCTTGTGAGGTGGGGAATGTGGAGGATAAAGTTGTAATTAAAGTGAGTTTTACGTGAGGAAGGCGAAGGAGAGTGCATGGGAATAGTGGGCAGTAGGAGTAAATAGTAAATACCATAAAACTTTATATTTTACTGATGGGAGGATGAAGGAAGGAAGGAAGACCGAAGAGGAATGCATGGAATTTGGGGAGCGAGGGAATTAAAATGGGAATTTAGAAAGGAAATGGAAAGGGAAAGAGAAAGACAAGGGAAAGGGCTTATAGTAATTTAGGATATCTGATGTTTGCTTTATTAACCAAACCCGAAGCTGGAAAAGAAAAAGACAAAACATGATTAAAGTAAAGCAGCCGCGAGATCCAGGGCCCTTCAAAAGGTGTGCCACATGATTGGCTCATCCCTCTCCCCCTTGTTTTCCACCCTCTCCCCTACGGCTAAATCACTTGAATTTAAATATTTAAATTGTTTTTATTGTTTTTTTTTCATTAACTCTTCTAAGAAATTTAAAAACTTTTTAACTTTATTCATATCTAATCCTCATTTCAATTCTAAATAGAAGATATAATTTATTTTTTAGGAGATATTAATGAAAGTAATTAAATTACTTTAAAATATTTATTATTATTTTTCTAAACTACTTTTCTAACTTATAAACTGATATATAATCCAACAATCCATAACATATTATACGATTAAATAATTTATTTAGGCTTCATTAATCTCTTTAAAAATAAATAACTTCTGTCTATATGTTATATTTTATGAGAAAAAGTCAATATAATAATAAATATATGGCAAAAATGGACGTTCGTTTGAAAATTTTGATGATGCATCTTATAAATATGAGCAAATTCTTTTTCTTCTCTTTTTGCCTTATAAATAAGAGCAGAGGAGTAATACTTACCATAAATCTCAGTTCTTAGGCATTTTTAATTAATTTTCATATAGTGAGGAATAACTATTAAGTTATTAATTTTTTTTAAAAAAAAATGATCTTTTTTTCAATCGTTCTATTCGTTAAATGATTTGATTTAATTTTTATAATTTTAAACCTCAACTAATAATAAGAGTAAAATAAGAAAAAGAAAAATTAATGAGGCATTGTTGTGACTTATATTTGAGACAAAAATTTGCTTCTAAACAATATCTATATTCGATGGAGCAGATGAATCCATAAAAAGAATAAATAAAAAAACAAAGAAAGAAAAGAAAAGCAAACCCACGAACGAAGAACCAGCAGGCTTTGTCTGAACCTGACTTAGAACTCCAGTGTTTGCTTTATCGAAAAGCAAATCCGAATCGGCTTTCGTTTCTTTCTTTCTGATTTTCTTAAAATATTTTTATATATATAATTATTTATTTTGGACTGTACGGCTTGGTTCGCCCAATGCCAGCTTCCCTCTGATAACGGTTACAGAGTTGCACATGCTCAGTCTCTCACAATCGGCTTACCGAAAATTCCACCCCTACACGTGTACGGTGACGATGGATTTCGAAAGAGGAAATGAGATGAATAAGGCCGAAGTTACAAATTTAGGGCATGAACAATTTCACTATAAATACTCAAAATATTTAACTATTTTTAGATGTAAAAATATAATAAAATAATTTATTTATGAGCAGATAAAGCAATTTTTTTATGGAGACTTAACTTCTGTGTACCGTGGGTTGACCAGTTTTTTTTCCTCTATTATTTTAATATTTTTAATAGAAAAAAATAGTATGAAAACATTTTTTTTTAGTTAACTCTCAAAAGATTATAAAATTTTGCTCCACTATTAGATTTTTAAGAGAATTTCAATAAAATATCACTTGAACTTCAAAATCCTAAATAAATGATTTTCTAACAAAAAAAAAAGTTTTAAATAGCTTTACTGTTCTTGTTAATTTTATTGTTGTTATTGTCAACAGGATATTGAAGTTCAAATGATATTTTTCTATCATTTTTCCTAAGTTTTTCTGTGAAAAGACAATAATGTCCTTATTTCATTTTTTTTATAAGAGCATTTACAAAATAAATATAAGCATTTTTAAGACAAATAAAGGGATTCAAAGAACACCAAAGAGTTAACAAGAATATTTTGACCATTCAGAAGAAAAATAAGAGAATTCATAAAATAAATAAAAGTATAAACAAAACAGATAAATGCATTTACATGACACATAATAGGATTTAAAAGAATCCAGGAATTTTTTTTTAAAAAAATAAAAGATAAATATGTGAATCACCATAATTTTTTAACTCCATCGTAATTCACACGTTGTCTCAAAAATGTTTTTATTTATGCGTATATTTTTAATACTCTTATAAAAAAAATAAGGATATTATTGTCTTTATACTTAAAAAAATTAATTTTATTTTAATACAAAGGGTATAATCAAACTTAATTTTATTTTAACTAAAATAAAATTGTTTTTTGGGATCTAAGTGATAGTTTATCATTAAAAAAAATTAAAATAATATAGAGAAAAAAGACGGATAGAACCCACAATATAAAAAATAACTTAAGTTAAATCTCTTTAATATTACTATATCTGCTTCTAAATAAATTACATGAGTTTTATTTTTACCACTAAATATATTTAGGTCTTGCCCAATGAAAAATATGGTACTCCATTAACTATAGTCTGAGAGAAATGCTCTATGGAAAAGGGGAAGAGAGACTTTTTGAAATAAAAGAGTAAAAGGGGAGAGAGAGAGAGGGGAGTGCGGAGTGGGATGGCAGGAGCAGGTGTGGACTGAGGGAGGGTGTGGTGGGGACCACAAAGACGACAGAGGGGCTGGGACCCGCGGGGTTGGAACGGGCGGATAGGTAAGAGGGGGGAGCCATGTGAGGGTGGGGCCCAGGGGGGAGGGATGAAAGGGACGTGAAACACGTCAGCATGGGGAAAGCGGGGGTCAGGGTCACGTTGAAATTTCAACAAGGAACAAAGCCTCCAAGAAACCTCGAAAGCGACAATCCCTACAGATGCCTTCTCTCCTATTCGCCATTCCTATCTTATTTATCCTCACAAAAAATCTCATATACTGGGCCCACCTTTACTATTCTCCCAGCTCAGTCTTAGAAATATTATGGGTCTGTTTGGGTTGGCGGTAGGAGCGGTGGCTTAAAAGTTATCCAACTTTAAAAAAAACTCGATAGGAAAAAAGTCAGTTATAGATAATGATTTGTATTTGGATTGATGGTGGTAGAAATGGCGAGGCTCGTGTCAAAAAGCTGAGAGCATTTAGGAAAAAACTGGTTTCTTGAGCATTTTCCTTAACAGGCTTTTTAAGCGTTAGGAGTGTGTAAGTCCAGTGAACTTAACGCCGAACCTAAACACACCACGTTGAGCTTTTTCTCCAAAGCCCATTAACTCTACCGCAAACGCTTCTAACGCTCAATCCAAACAAGCCCTTATCTATTTGGATTAGCGGTAGAAAAAAAAAATCAGGTTATAAAGATGATTTCTGTTTGGATTGTTTGTTTGACTTTTGCAAAAGTAGCTTTTTTTTCTAAATTAATGAGTGTTTTGATTATTATTTAAAAAGTCAATTCAAATGGAAAATGACTGTAAAGGACATGAATCATATTAAATACTATATATACATATTAGTTGTATATATTGAGATAATAAAAATTTTAATTTAAAAAAAGGTTAAATGATTATTAAAAAAATTAATAAACAATAAAGTCCTTAATTAAATATATTCAACTTAAAATATAAATTTTTAATTGAGTTTACTTATAAAAAAAAAATGACAACCTATCATCCATAGGAACATGTTCAGTTTGACCACCAAAAAAAAAAAACAGAACATGTTGAGAAAGAAAACTTTCAAGGACTCTTCTCAGTTCTGCGAATGAAGAGCAGAGCACCTTTGCCCTTCATCCCTGTCACCGGCGACTTCCTCTTCTACCACAGTCGTTGGTGAGCAACCTTCCTCCACAACCAGAAAGCGAGGCAGCGAGGCCAGAGACAGCGAGGCGGAGACGATCAGAGATCAGACGGAGCTTCACCACACCGTTGACTCCCTCTGTCTACCTCACCACCATCAACCACCGTTACCAGCACCTTCACCATCGACTCACCTCATTCCTCCATTATACTGTCTCACTCCCATCGGTTTTCTCTCTCTTTCACGTTCCAACGCTCAACGCTCTAACGCTCCAAGTTGGAGCTTTTCCTCAGACACCGCTTTTCAGTCATTTTTTGATAAGACCACTGGAATGCACCTCCAACCCAAACACTTCAAAATGACATTTTCACGCTACCGAGCTTTTAAGGCGCCCATTGCTTTTGGAATCACCATAGTAACTTTTTTTTTTAAAAAAAAAAAGGTCGCTATTTAATTATTATTTATAGTACATGAAATATGTTTGAGAGGAGTATTATCTTAAAATAGCTCCAAACAAACATTTAAACATAAGTTACTTTTACATTTTTAGTTTGGGTAAGCAAAATAGGCTAAGCCTATATGAATTGTGGGTTGAAAACCTCTAAAAAGTAGTATTTTAGAGTAAACGAGTCTTTTTCTTTTGGCAACATGAGTAAAAGAGTCTTTAAGTCCGGTTCTCTTTATGAACAAGAGCGAGTGTTCACACTCAATTGACATATTTGTATTTTAGCACAAGAACAAATTAGGTAATAGGTAGGAATCTAGGATTTTAAAATTTAGGTGTTGACAACTTGAGTATAAAAATTAACAACTTTAATATATCATTCTCGGTTTTTATTTATAAGTTTTTTTTTTTTTTAAATCACACATATCAAAGTTATATCTTAACTCAATGATTATGAGGTAAATTTTTAATTTTGCTCTCATTTATGAATGTATATTTTTGTAAATTTTTCTTCTTTCTATTTTCATTAATACAATTAATATGTACAAAATCGTCATAATCTCATTTACTATCATAAACTGAACTTATAAATATTACTAATTTTTTTTTAGTAAAATAGGACTTATAAATAAAATCGAGTAGTAGATAATAATAGTTTGAGCTCCCCAAATTTTCTTAACAAATTATAAATACGTTACTTACCAAATTTTCTTCATCATTGTAAATTAATTATGTTTTATGTTTACGCAGGAGGAAGTGTATTTCTTCCTATTTAAATTTAGGACATTTTACTATGATAAAATGTGTTTGATTTGTAAGGTTAGGAATTTCTAAAAAATATATAATTTTTATTTATTTTATATTATATTATAATTAGACATGAATTTATGATATATAAATATATGTATTTTTAAATTAACTATAACGTACTATAAACTTTAAATTTGAACAACCTCTCCACGCAATTTATAGACTGTCTTCATGCAAATAAAAATATTGAATATGTTCTTAGAAAAATTTCAGCCTAGTTTTATTAGATAAAAAATATTTTAAATTCTAATATGTTACTGTTTCTACCAAAAAAAAAATCCTAACATGTTATTTATGTTAAAGCCGCATTATTAGGATCTATTTTTAAAACAAAGATTGTTTTATTCAGCGTAATAAATAATGTGGCCAAACAACATAAAAACAAAAAATAAACATTTTTAAAACAAAATTAAACTTAATTCTTTTTTCATCTTGTGCTGTGATGCAATTTTATATTATGATTAATTTTCTTTCATGATGAGATTCTTTTATATATATATATATTGGGGAATAGAGAAACGAAATTGATTGAATAGGTATTAGCCTATACTCGTAAAACTAGCCATTATAGTCCCACTAAGTTGATAACCTAAGGGAATTTGGGGTATAAATTAATGAAAGGCCATTATGAGTATCACTTTATATATTTATTAGTCTTTTTTATGTATTATATGTATGTAATCCCAAGCAGGTGGCATGCTCCACTTTCTTGCCACAACAAATTAATATCATTTTCTCCCTCATGCAACTTCTTTTTTAACGAAATCCTATATACAATATTATTGCTTCTCTCTCTTTATTTCCCCTTTCTCTTATTAATTCAAATATTGTACATAAAAAGCATGTAGAACTTATACTACTCTACATTTCACATAAAGCATTAGTACCATATATTTAAAAAGCATGTAGATCTTATACTACTCTACATTTCACATAAAGCATTAGTACCATATATTTTATATCTGTGTGTGTCCATCTCTCTCTGCGCACTCGCGCGCGCGTGTACATGTGCGCCTTAGTGAAGATGATGATAAAATAAAAAGGAACAAAAAATTAGACCGGACTAGTCGATTCAACCAGAAACCCGGCAAACCTAGCAAGTGTCTTGTCTAGTTTTGTATCAAAACCGGAAGAGCAACGGCCCAGTATGAACCAGATTGAATCGGGATTAAACCGGTTATAACCAGTGGGTTGACCAGGTTGCCTTTTTTGTTCTTCCAACTGTGATCTTGACATTTTAGGGGGGAAAGAAAATTTGAAGAAGAATGAAGACCAGGATGAAGAAAAAAGTAGGTCAAGAAAGAACAAATATAAAAAAGAAAGAAGATGAATAAAATAAATTACTAATTAGAAGGGTATAGTCAATATTTTGGATACGGAGAACTATTTCATGTATACGTATTTCACTTGTTCACATATACGTACTTGTTCATGTATACGTATTTATCGTTCATGTGGGGCCCACGCGTTTTCTCACTTTCGGTGCAAATGTTTGTAACCGTGTTGAATTTATTTGACTTTTGGGGAAAATTACTAATGACCCAGGTTGAATAATTACACTTAAGAACCCATTTTCCTTCTATAAATAGACGTCCATTGTAAACATTCTTAATACACTTGAATGAGAACTCCTCTCTATACTTTTCTCTCTAGAATTATTCGCTTCTTATTCTTCTTCATTTACCTTAAGTTATCTTTAGTTTTATAACACGTTATCAAGACGAAAGTGCTCTAAAGAAGGTATGATTTTCTTATTATCTTTTAATGATTTCTCTACATGTTTATTATATTGATCTGTGATGATCTTAGCAACATGGAATTAAAGACATTATATTTTTACCGAATGTTTTAAACATCGGGTTCCATGTGTAAGATTGGAGATTATTTATTTTACTATTCATCCTTGATTTAATTATTTTATATAATACTTTATTCTTGTGCACAATATATATTGTTATTACCTCCTACATGTGATGGTTCTACTTCCAAAGTTTAATTTTAATGTTAGCACTTTATTATTATTTTGACTCTTACATGGATGGTTCTACCTCCTACTAACATAACTTTTACTTTTATGTTACTTTATTATTATTTTGACTCTTACATGGATGGTTCTACCTCCTACTAACATAACTTTTACTTTTATGTTACTTTATTATTATTTTGACTCTTACATGGATGGTTCTACCTCCTACTAACATAACTTTTACTTTTATGTTACTTTATTATTATTTTGACTCTTACATGGATGGTTTTACCTCCTACTAACATAACTTTTACTTTTATGTTACTAACATAACATTTACTTTTATGTTGCTAACCTAACATTTACTTTAAGCATTTTACTTTTATTATTAATGTTATGTTATTATTGTTAATTTTATGTTAACTCAGTACAATCTCTTGCATGTTATGGCCAGAAGCCATATAATTCTATTACATGACCAGAAGTCATAATCTTCTAAAATTATGACCAAAAGTCATAAAATTTTAATTCTACTTTATTGTCTTTTTGAATTCTCTATTATTATCATTAATATTGCTGTTTTAATAACTCTTGCTTATTTTTCTTTTTAAATAGTTTGAATCATGTCAAACAGAAACCTTGCGAACTATGCAAAACTCGAATTCATGGCTCTTGATATTACCGAAAAGAATTATTTATCTTGGATGCTAGATCGGAAATTCATCCGAATGCACATGGTCTTGAAGATACAATTAAAGAACAAAATGAAACATCTAATCAAAACAAAGCCAGATCCATGATTTTCCTTCGTCACCATTTACATGATGATTTAAAGGTTGAATATTTGACGAGTGAAAGACCCACTAGTTCTTTGGAACGACCTAAAAGAAAGGTATGATCACCGAGAAGATGATTGTCCTTCCGAAAGCTCGTTATGAGTGGATGCATCTGCGTCTACAAGATTTTAAATCGTGAGTGAATATAACTCGCCGTGTTCGAATTACTTCACGTTAAGATTATGTGGAGAAAACATTACCGATTATGATATGTTAGAAAAAACATTCACCACATTTCATGCATCCAATATGCTCCGCAGCGGCAATATCGTGGAAAAGGTTTCGAGAAATATTCTGAATTAATTTCTTGTCTCCTCGTGGGTCGAAACGAATAATGAGCTTTTGTTGAAAAATCATGAATCCCGTCCAATGTTCGAATCCATTCCCGAAGTGAATGTAGTAAACTATGAAAATTTTAAGGGCCGAGGACGTGGACGTAAAGGCGGTTACAACCGTGGTCGTGGTCGTGGTCGTGGCCGTTATCATGGTCCAAATCGTGGTGGATCAAATTCCCACCCCAAAGGAGGGAGGATTGAAAAGAACCCCAGAAGGGAAACTAGTGGAAATAACAAGCATTCTGAAAATGCATGTTATCGTTGTGGTGGAAAAGGTCATTGGTCTCGCACGCCGTACGCCAAGACACTTGGTTGACCTTTACAAAGAATCACGAAAAATAATGGTAAAGGGCTAAGGATCGAGGTAAATCATGTGGATATGGCAGAAAATTCTGAGTATAATGACAATGATGTAAATTATATGGAAGCTGCTGATTTCCTAGAATAAATTACTTTTATCTTTTAGTATTTCTATGCTTTAAACTTGTTTTCCTATCTTATGTATTTCTTTTAATTATGTTTTAATTTGTTTTTCATGTATCTTTAATGAAGAATGATTTTCACCGGCATCAATCGTGAAGATTTATGTCTCGTTGATAGTGCTACAACCCATACCATATTAAGACAAGATAAATATTTCTCTTCCTTGGTAATGCAAGAAGCCAATATTCAAACTATATCTGGTAATATAAATTTGATTGAAGGCTCCGGAAGAGCTAATATTTTGTTACCTGAAGGAACAAAATTATGCATTGATAATGCATTTTATTCTACTAAGTCTAAAAGAAATTTGTTGAGTTTCAAAGATATTCGCGTAGAAATGGATATCATATAGAAACAATAACTAATAATGATCAGGAATGTCTTGTCATTACAAATATTGTTTCGGTAGAAAAAGCATATTAGAATGTTTTCCTACATTCTCTTCCTGGTTTATACTATACATATATAAGTGCAATTGAAACATATGCTATTGTAAACCGAAGTTTACCAATACAAACCAGAAGTTTATCAATGTAAACCGTTAAGTTTACTAATGAATTTAATATTTGGCATGACCGGTTAGGCCATCCCGGTCAATTATGATGCGACAAATAATTGAGAATTCATGTGGACATACCCCGAAGTGTAAGCAAATACCACAATCAAATAAATTCTCATGTACAAAGCATGTTCCAAGGGAAAATTAATTATTCGGCCTTCCCTAAGCAAAGCAGAAAGTGAGTCTCTCACATTTCTAGAACGGATCTGAGGAGATATTTGTGGACCAATACATCCACCATGCGGACCATTCGGGTACTATATGATATTAATTGATGCATCAACTAAATGGTCGCATGTTTGTTTATTATCTTCACGCAACCCTGGCGTTTGCAAGATTACTTGCTCAATTGATCGATTAAGAGCACATTACCCCGACTATCCTATCAAGAAAATACGTCTTGATAATCTTTGGTAAATTTACTTCACAATCTTTTAATGAATATTGTATGTCCCTTGGAATTGATATTGAACATCCTGTAGCTCATGTTCACACACAAAATGGACTTGCAGAATCATTGATTAAACGATTGCAACTCATTGCAAGACCTTTACTAATGAGATCTAATCTTCCAATTTCTGCTTGGGGTCATGCCATTTTGCATGCAGCAATGTTAATTCGCATCGACCAACAAGTTACTTAAAGGTCTCCCCCTCACGAGATGGTTTTTGGTCAAGAACCTAATATTTCCCATATAAGAATTTTTGGATGTGCGTATATGTACCGTAGCTCCACCACAACGCACTAAAATGGGTTCTCAAAGAAGGTTGGGAATATATGTCGGGTATGAATCTCCTTCTATTATAAAATATTTAGAACCATCTACGGGAGATTTATTTACCGCGCGATTTGCTTGATTGTCATTTTAATGAATCATTTTTCCCAACATTAGGGGAGAAAATAAGCGGTTGGGTAAAGAGATTATTTGGAATGAATTATCATTGGCTCATTTTGATCCTCGCACAAAACAATGTGAACTAGAAGTTCAAAAGATAATTCATTTACGAATTTAGCTAATCGAATGCCGAAGCATTTTCGATCCAAAGAAAGTGACAAAGTCACATGTACCACCGCTAATGCTCCTATTCGAATTGATGTCCCCGAAGGACAACCCATTATAAATGAATCTAAAGTACGCACGAAGCGTGGTAGACCCATCGGTTCCAAAGACAAAAATCCTCGAAAAAGAAAAGGAGCTAAAAGTATAGATGGTCAAGTAGAGGATAAACAAGAAAAGTTAATAACTCCAAGGAAGAGTCATCTCCGAAGAGATGTTATCTCCGAAGAGAAATCTCCGAAAGAGAATATTGTAGTCCCGAAGAGACCAAGGTACACGAAATGTATGAAAATAATGAGATCTCAATAAATTATGTTATGAATGGTATTCAATGGGACCGAAACGGAATCAACGTTGACGACATTTTTGCTTATCATGTAGCAAATGATGTAATAAATGATAATGAGGATTATGAGCCAAAATCTATCAATGAGTGCCAACAATGAAAAGGATTGGCCTCTATGGAAAGATGCTATTAATGCAGAATTAAAATCACGGCAAAAACGAAATGTATTTGGACACCGTAGTCCATACACTGAAGATGTAAAGCCGAGTTGGATATAAATGGGTTTTTGTACGGAAAAGAAATGAAAAGGGTGAAATTACAAGATATAAAGCACGTCTTGTAGCCCAAGGTTTTACACAAAGACTGGTATTGATTTTGAAGAAACATATTCACCTGTAGTGGATGCAACTACTTTTCGTTATTTGATTAGCCTAGCAGTAAAGAAGGGCTTGATCTACATCTGATGGATGTTGTAACTGCATATTTGTATGGATCACTTGATAGTGATATTTATATGAAAGTCCCAGAAGGACTCAAGATGCCGAAGCATCTAGTTCAAATATTCGAGATCAATACTCGATTAAATTAAATAAGTCTCGTATGGCTTGAAGCAATCGGGACGCATGTGGTATAATTGTCTCGAGAGAATATTTGTTGAAAGAAGGATACGTAAATGACCCAATATGCCCATGTATTTTTATGAGAAGATCTAAAAAGGATTTTGTTATTATTGCGGTCTATGTTGATGATATTAACATCATTGGAACTCTGAAAGAGCTCAAAAGGCAATTATCATTTTGAAGAAAGAATTTGAGATGAAAGACTTGGGCCGAACGAAATTTCTGTCTTGGACTACGAGATAGAGTATCCGAAAAATGAGATTTTTGTATATCAACAAACTTATACAAAGAAAGTCCTAGAGAGATTTTATATGGATAAGTCACATCCATTATGTACTCCAATGATAGTAAGATCTCTAGATGTGGATAAAGATCCATTCCGACCTCAAATAATTAACGAAGAAGGTGAAGAAGAACTACTTGGTCCGAAGTACCATATCTTAGTGCTATCGAGCACTAATGTATCTTGCTAATCACACACGTCCGATATATCATTTGCTGTTAATTTATTAGCAAGATATAGTTCTGCACCAACACGGAGACATTGGAATGGAGTAAAACACATTTTTCGATATCTCATAGGCACTATTGATATGGGGTTATACTACTCAAATGAATCCAAGCATGAACTCGATTGGTTATGCGGATGCCGGTTTTCTATCGACCCACATGATGGTAAATCACAAACTGGTTATTTGTTTACATGTGGAGGTGCGGCTATCTCATGGCGGTCTATGAAAACAGACTATATCGCCCACATCATCAAACCATGCGAAATTTTAGCAATGCATGAAGCAAGTCGTGAATGTGTATGGTTGAGGTCGAATACATCATATTCAAACAACTTGTTATTTATCTTCAGGAAGGATGGTCCCAACAGTTCTATATGAAGATAATGCTGCATGTGTTGCTCAACTTAAAGAAGGTTATATCAAGGGTGATAGAACAAAGCATATTTCACCAAAATTCTTCTTTACACGTGATCTTCAAAAGAATGGTGAAATAGACATTCAGAAAATCAGTTCAAGTGAAAATCTAGCAGATTTATTTACCAAGTCACTTCCAGGAGTAATCTTTGAAAAGCTGGTCCGTGGTATTGGTCTTCGAAAACTCAGAGATCTCAAATGATGTTGTCAAGAGGGGGAGTCAATACACGCCGTACTCTTTTTCCCTTATCTAGGTTTTATCCTTTGGGTTTTCCTAGAAAGGTTTTTAATGAGGCAAAGCATAGGACGGTGTATCAATGAATGTTGTACTTTCTTTTCTTTGGCTAGGTTTTTATCCCACTGGGTTTTTCCTAGTTAAAGTTTTTAACGAGGCACATTCATAAATGGACATCCAAGGGAGAGTGTTATGAATATACTAATTATGTGGATGTCCATTGACTCTTCTGGTCCTCAATATTTTATGGAGTACTGTTCATATGGAGGTACTATTCATGTATACGTATTTCACTGTTCACATATACGTACTGTTCATGTATACGTATTTACTGTTCATGTGGGGCCCACGCGTTTTCTCACTTTCGGTGTTGAATTTATTTGACTTTTGGGGAAAATTACAGCTAATGACCCAGGTTGAATAATTACACTTAAGAACCCATTTTCCTTCTATAAATAGACGTCATCAGTAAACATTCGGGAATACACTTGAATGAGAACTCCTCTCTCTACTTTCTCTCTCTAGAATTATTCTGCTCTTATTCTTCTTCATTTACCTTAAGTTATCTTTAGTTTTATAACACCTAGAAGGGTATAGTAATTATTGGAGAGGAGAACACTCAATATCCTTCACCGGAGGTAAGTGAAAGACGAAAGAAGAAAACTGATGAACCAAGTGGAACATGAAGGAAGAGAACGCTTGGGAGGTGAGATGATAGGACAATATTTAATATTTAAAATTCAAAATCCAATTGCATAATCCATGGGGTGATTTTCATTAGGTAGTAACGATAATTAATAGGTTAGGTATTACAGTATAACATTGGGAATGATATTTGAAATTTAAAATCCAATGCCATAATCCATGCGCTGATTTGTTTTTGCAGTAAAGATACCCCTCTGGTCTTATTTATAAGAGCTCAATAATTAAATTATATGGTTTATGAAAACGGTTAAAGTTATTAAACATAATAAGTACATCTGAAATAAACTTTGATTTCTATGTATGTCCATATTTATGAGGGGTAAATAAAATAGAGAAATAAAGTAAAAATCACCAACCTTTTAGTTAATGCAATGTATGTAATTAATGAGAGGTAAAGATGAAAAAAATGCATTAAATATACAGACAATTCTTTTCATACTCTTATAAAAATGACCCAGACAATTTAAATTTTAAGCTCTCATAAAAAAAGATTAGAGGGAGTAATTAATAGGTTAGATATCCATAGTACCAGTATAGGCTTAGGCATGTTAACTGATATTAACAGATTTTAAGCAATTTTTTTAAAGATATTCATTTTTATTTATAGAAGTTAAAAAATATAAAAATATATCAATATGTATCACCACTTATTTTTTATTATCATTTAAAATTTATTTTACATTATGATTTTTGTTTTTATTAGTTTGTCTAAAATATTACTATTTTTTTACATTTCAATTAAATTATATTATTTTAATATGCCCGGTCTAATTTTGAGTTGACTTTGGTTTGATCCATTGACCCTCAAACTACTATCTCAACCAGTTTAGTGCCTAGTTCGGTTTTATGTTCCTTGAAAAATATTATATGTGTCTGTGAGGTTTAGTGCCTGGCCGGTTTTATATTCCTTGAATAAATACTATATGTGTGTGTATGATTATTTATCAAAATATGTGTATGTGTGGAAAATTTGAGCATGTTTGGTAACACTTTTTCTCACTCAAATCCCGCGATTGGTAGTCCAAAATGGACTCTTGAGACTTTTAAATTTTTTCATTTGTTCGGGATGAAATTTTTCTGAAAGAGCTATTATACCAAAAGGAGCTATATATGAAACATGCTCAAATTAGAGAGAATTTGAGGTTTGTGGGAATATAGGTGAGGTAGATAATATTAGTGTAGATGAAAAGTCTTCCTAAAAAAATTATGTTACGCCATCTTCAACCCAAATGAATTATATTCGTGACACAATTAGAGACTAAAATTGTATGTGACATGTGATCCAATTAGTTATGTAATATTATTTGATCAAATTATGTTTTTAATATTGTTAACTTTTTTCAAGTTAGCATTTTTTTTTTTTTTTGTAATTTTGATATTAACTTTTCTCTTATAATTATCTCAAAATTACTTATGCTACCGTCATTCCAAACAAGTTTTAGTTCCACAAAAGCTACTTCCGCTACTGCCAATCCAAACATAAACCATATTACACAATCTAATTTTTACCTAATCTTACTTTTACATACCAGTTTGGTTCTATTTATAAGTCCATTTTGATAAAAAAATTTGGTCCTATTTATAAGTCTTCTTTCAGGTAATAAATAAGATTGTAAAAATTTTTCCCATATTAATTGTACCAATGAAAATAGAGAGAGAAGAAAGAGTTAAAAGATACTCATTCATAAATGAGGACAAAGTTGAAAATTTACCCCATAATCATTGAGCTAACTACATTTTCTTAGTATGTGTGATTTAGTCGAAATGAAACTTATAAATAGAACCCAAAATCAAATTATAAGTAAATATTTTCTCTCAACTCTGCATTACTAGACATACTAGAGTTGACTATGTATGAGAGGCCGTCATTCTATAGCGTTTTAAACGCGAATTAGAAAAGCATGTCTCCAAGTTTTTTTAATGATTGCGTTGCTTTGGCTTAAACTTGAGGTTAACCTAACCTAGCAAATGATGACATTATAGTGGTTGAGAATTATAAGACTCTTATGTACAAATTTCATTCTTAAACTCACATGTTAGCAAAATAAATAATTATTTATGAACATTAATTAATCTATGTTATGTTGTTGCCTTGTTGGGAGTTAACATTTAGAATCATACAGATACACACGCACACACATTGTTTGCTATTTACTGATGAAGAAGGACAAACTTTATATATAATTTAGTTTTAAAGTTATAAAATAAACAATTTTTGTCATACAATGGCTATACACCAGTATATATAATTCTACTAATTAACCATATATTTTAATTAACAGACGCGCGCATGCATACCACATGCATAAACAACCATACAAAACATAAAGATAAAATAGTAACGATATTTTGAAAAGGATCTTAAAATATGTAATTATTTAGAAGGTCTAATTTTTAAAATATTAATTTAAAAATACTAAATTATCCTTAGTCAAATTTTCTACGCTCTCTCCTTCAATATCTCTCGCATATTCTATTTCTAAACTAATTTACATTTTATTTTTCATCAAAATTAAAATCGGTAAAATCATTCATTACATGAGTTTTTTTAACTTTTACAATATATGATCAATATATTAATGTTACATGGATTTTTTTTTTTAAACTCTCAAATTTATTTTAAACTTTATGAGAGTTTTCAAAATAAGAAAATCCATGTAATGTTAATATAGTGTTAAAAAGCGATCTTGTCATGGATGACTTTGGTGATTTTAATTTTGATGAAAAATAAAATCTAAATTAGTTTTAAATTTAAATAGAATGCAGGAAAGATTGGAGAAACTATAGGAAATTTGAACAAGGATAATAATTTATCACTTTTAAATTAATATTTTGAATTTTGATCATTATAAATAATTATATTTTTTAAGATCCTTTACAATATATATTATTTTTTCTTGAAGGGAAAAATATATATTATTATTCTTTGGTCATTCTTCCTAATTTTCTCCAAAAAAATAATAGTTTTAGGAAAATCAAATAAAATTTAAATAATTTATATGATACTTTAGGATAAGTTATTTATTTAAATTTTATTTTTTTTTCAAATATTTTTTTTGAACGCATTAAATTAGCATAAATATATATTATAAATATCAGAAATTTTTCTTATTAAGCACTGACCATTATATTGTTTGGAAGCCCAAACTCTCATATTTAGTTCAAATAGTGATGACTTCTTTTATTTGAATTTCGATCAATAGAGAGATATAAAAAAATTCAAATTTTTACATTGACTTGTAAATGATATAATTTTACTTGCAATTATGAATTTTAGGGAGCTCCCTATATTTAATTTTATTATGAAAAGTTTTCCTATTTTTCTTAACACACACATAGCGTGAAATATATTACAAAAAATGTTGAGTGAGACTAATATGTTCAATTTTAAATAGGAGAGGATAATATGGTTTGAGATCATACTCATATCAATATTCAATATTATCATAAAAGTTACATATTTTATTAATCATAAATCGTTAATATGATTTGATAGAAGTAACACGTTTAAGCACCTTGTAAAATACTTTATAATAAATATTATTGTAACATATATGTCAACAATATAGTTTATACAATAAATAATAATCCTTTAATTTGATCCCTATTTATCTAATTTGAGTAAATTAAGGAAGCTAATTAAATAAATTACTTAATTATAACATATGTGGCTTGATATCTTTTAGATATTTATGCGTGACATACTAACATTAGATAATTACTACTATATATTAGTTTATATGTTAGAAAAGTTAGTTCAAAAAAATGATAAATATAAGAGGTAAAATGGAAAAAAAAAAATTGTATCGTATTTAGAATAAAATTCACCTAGAAATTAAATTCTATATTTAGGATCGTAGGAGTCAAGATGAGTCTAATGTGCATGCGCGTGAGAGACATATACACTTATTTATAAATTGGCTTTGTTTTGTTACTTAATAATGGAATGGGTCCTAGTGTGGTTATAGATAACGTGCCCTTTAATAGCATATTATTCATCTATGGACTAGTCAATGTCTTAGCACGAGGCTCATTCATATATATGCCAATAAGGCATAAATGAGTTGTTGAATGGTTCATTTAATTTTGTTTTCAAAACCTAAGGTTAGATTATCGGCTTTCCAACTCAATTCAACGTATAGAGATTTTGAGGTTCAGACACTGAATAGGCATGCGTCTGAAAGAGACAAGGCAACCATGTAGCTGAATGGCTCACCAAATTTCAATTGGTTTGATTAGTTTGTGTGGATGTGAATTTTGCATTCATAATGAGCTGTTGAACTTCTATTTCCTACCATAAATGTATTATTTAATGATCAAATTTCGTAGATGAGTAAAATGTATGTAAAAATTTTGGGTGTACCTAAAATTCATTGACTCGCTGAAGTATCCACACGAAACCCACGTTACACAACAAATACATTAAAGAGAGGAAGAGAATAAAGGACACTTACAAGAAAATTTTTAGAAAGAGGATTGTGTGTTATTATTTATATCTATTTACTCCCTCAATCTCACGTCCTATATATAATGTGTATATAGTTACATAAGAATATATGTAACTCTTTAAGTGTACGATTAAACAAGAATAGGCGTGTCTATTAAACCATAAAAGGATATTTTTTCTATATGAACTCATGTCTCTCCATGATAGCATCTCTTGAATCAGATTTGGGCCATAATCTATCAAGGGTAGACTAATATATTTCAACAAAGTAAATTATACATTGTAATAATTCGATATCCTTATAAATAATGGCTTTCTAAAGTAAACCTAATCTGGAACCGATTTGGATAGAGACGGCTATACTCGTTGTACAGCCAGTTTAGAAAACCATTTTATAGACTAATTCCTCAAGACCACACTAGATTTTGCCCATAAGAAAGAAAAACAATGACTTTATCTAGAACAATTTTCATAATAAGTGATCAGTTTATAACTTTTTAAACTGATCATTGTATGATTCAATTTTAAAAGTATAACTTTTTATATATAAAAAAAAAAAACCGATTTAGAAAGTATATTTTATATCTTATATAAGAGGAATTGGTTTAGAAATGTTGGTTAATTTTGTTTTCAACCTCGCTTAACCCTGCGTAGAAAGTCATGTAATAAAGCAAAATTAACCAACAAGTGGTATCGAATAGAAACTCGTTACCAAAAACACATGGGGTAATATTATTGAATTCGATTCAATAATAAATTAGGATTTGAAAAATTATGTGCATGTGTTTTTCTAATCTTTTTGTAGGTACAAGAAAGGGATGGTCATGGTGCCTCGAATGTATGATTTAAATTATTATTTCTTTTGGTAAATGGGATTGTTTTGTCCCAATTTAAATTTTATTTTATTTTCTTATTTTTGGTAAATGGGATTGTTTTGTCCCAATTTAAATATTGCATAGAAAAATTGTAATAGGAATAAGAATGTAAAATCTTAGATCGTGGACAAGTACAAGAAGAGTTTACCAAGAGATCAATCGACCATGATGAAAGAATGAAGCAGATTTGAAGATTTGATAATCCAAGACATGGAGATGTTTTGGATCATTAATAGGAAGGCACCATGATCATCCACAAAATACATGAATTGTTATTATTATTATTATTATGCATAGAATTAGTACGACTAGTATGCATGATAATGGTGATCACCACACAACTAGCATGCATGATTAATACAAGCCGTTTAAAATTAAACTATGTGATAGTTGTTTTATATTTATGTCTAAGTTATGCATGCAAGATAAAAATCGATTCTAGCTTAGAAATTAACTAAGTGCTAGTTAATTTATTAGTTAGTAATATATATGATGAGACCAAAATGAACTCTCACTAAATTATCTAGCACGTTTGTTTACCTCCCATCATCGGTGGTGCCTAAGAATCCTACGACATGATAACACTCTTTAGCTCAGCTAAGACCTATTTATTGTGCAGTGTATGACGGTGCCATTCGAAGTGTATGACACTTAGGATGATGGTTTGTACTAGACTAGATGTATAGTCTGCGGGCTCAGCTGGGTCTATATATTTAGGGTAAAGATGCCAGGTTGTTACATAGTGATATGACACTAAGTGACAAGGTGTTGTCAACCTGATGATCTAAGAGAAGACATGGAGATGTTGTTAATCAACCCACTGGATAAGTAAGTTTTGCGGGCTCAGCCGGAAACAAATGATTCCAGTCGTTCTCTTAGCCCACTACGGATATCCTTATGAAGGATAACCCTAAAATTAATATCTGAGGGTTGTTGATTCTAGAGAAAATAGTGGGAGGACCACATACGTTTCAAAAGTCTCCGTATATGGTTAATGAAATACTTATAAGTCTTATTTTGTTTTTGATTTTCAACATATGAGTCATGACCGGAAAATTTTAATTTTGCTTCATTATGGATACTAATAAGATAGCTGGACCTAACTTTAAGGACTGATATCAGAATGTAAAAATAGTTTTACGCCCTGAGAAAATAGCACATGTTTTAGATTCTCCAGTTCCTGTTGCCCCTGCGAAGGGCAAGATGGGTTTGATCGTTTGAATTGGAAGCCCATAAACAACACCTAGTAGACAATGAGCATGCAGTCTGCATACTGCTTGCGTCTATGTCTACGAAAATCTAACGACAGCATGAGCATATGGATGCTCCCTCTACTATCTTGCATCTACAAGAGCTTTATGACAAGCAAGAGAGGGCTGAGCGTTTCAAGACCTCCAAGGAGTTGTTTGGCTGTAAGATGGTTAAGGTCATGTCGGTTAGACCGCACGTCTTCAAGATGATTGGGTGATAGAGAAGCTTGCTCTCCGGGCTTTATCATAGACCGTGAGCTAAGTATTGACTTGGTCTTGCAGTCCTTGCCACAACCATATAATGGCTTCGTGGTCAATTATTATATGAATAAAGTAGAATCAACACTCCCCGAGCCGTTGAGTTTACACGACCACCGTAGGTGTTTGTTAAGAAAAATAGAACCCAAGCTCTTCTGATTAGTGGGTCTTCCAAAGCTAAGGGCAAGGAAAAAGTTTGTGGCGACAAACAAGCTCAAGCCCAAAGCTAACCCCAAAAGAAGAAGGGCGAGGGCAAGGAGAAATCTAAAGGCACTCATGTATGCTTCCATTGTCAAAAGAAATGACATTGGAAGAGGAACTGCCCATTAAACCTTACAAGCCTCATGGGAAAGAAGCATGATGATGTTTCTACCTTTGGTGCTAAAGAATCCTAGGAATAGTGTACTTCTTAGTATTCAAGTTAAGAAACCAAGGTTGGATAATCGATCCTATCCTTAGCACTGTAGATTGGGACACATTAATGAGATTGTCTAGACCCCATAATGATGATTGTCTAGATTCCATGGATTTTGAATCCTATGGGCCTTGTGAATCTTGTTTGGCTAGTAAGATGACGAAGACCAAGCTTGAGAAGCTCGTGAGTCACATAGCCAATGAGTTGTTAGAATTCATTCATTCAGATGTTTGTGGGCCCATGTCTACTCAAGCTAGAGGAGGATACTCCTACTTCATCACCTTACTGATGATAAGTTCATATTCGGATATGTGTGTCTTATGAGACATAAATCCGAAGCCTTCGAAAAGTTCAAAGAGTTTAGGAATGAAGTAGAGAAACAATTTGGCAAGATGATTAAGACACTTTGATCTGATCGAGGTGGAGAATATCAGAGTCAGGTGTTTCAGGATTATCTAAGAGAGAAAGAGGTTCTCTCGGTTGATGGCTTCATACATACCACATCAAAATGGTGTGTCCGAGAGGAGGAACCAAACCTTGCTTGACATGGTACGGTCGGTGATAAAGCGACGACGCTCCCAAAATCGTTTTGGGGATTCGCTCTCAATACGACATTAAAACCTTCTTGAAAGGGTTCCGTCGAAATCTGTTCAAACTACTCCATATGAGATATGGAGGGGCCAGAAGCCCAACTTGAGCTACCTCAAGATGTAGGGTTGTCTAGCCTATGTCAAGACCCTAACACCAGATAAGTTAGGGGCAAGAAGCACATTGTGCTAATTTGTAGGCTATCCTAAAGGATACTACTTTTACTACCTTGAGGACTACAAAGTGTTTGTATCCAAGAATGCTACCTTTCTTGAGGAGAATCTACTCTCTCAAGTAGTTAGTGGGAGTAAGGTAAAACTTGAAGAAATTCAAGACCTACAAGACAGATAATGAGCACGAGTCGTTGGTGGTCGCGATGCCTCAAGTAGAGGTTGTAAACACCAAGCCCCGTAGGACTTCTAGGGTTAGTTATCAACCTGAAAGGTACATTTTTGTGATTGAGAATCAACAAACCGTTGAAGATGAAGAGCCTACTTCCTACACTGAGACAGTCAAGGATGTTGACCCCTCAGAATGGCTTCAAGCCATGCAATCCGAGATAGATTTGATGGATCATAACAAGGTATGGACCTTGGTTCCACTACCTAAAGGAATAGTTTCTATTTGGGTGCAAATGGGTCTTCAAAAGAAGACTGGCGCATATGGCAACATTCAAACCTATAAAGCTAGGTTGGTTGCGAAAGGTTTTCATCAAAGGCAAGGAATTGACTTTAAGGAAACTTTCTCGCCTGTTGCCATGATCAAATCTATCAGGATTATGCTAGCTATAGCCGCTTATCAAAACTGCTTTCTTGAATGATTTCTTGAAGGAAGAGGTGTGTATGACACAACCTAAGGGTTTTGAATCCAAGGACTAAAAGCATATAGTATGCAAACTTCAAAAATCAATCGATGGGCTTGAGCAAGCATCAACGAGTTGAAATCTTCATTTTGATGAAGTTGTCAAAAGAAACAACTTTATCAAGAATGAAGATGAACCGTGTGTTTACAAGAAGGTCAGTGGGAGTGTTGTTATTTTCCTTGCGCTTTATGTGGATGACATTTTGCTCATTGGAAATAACATTCCTATGTTATAGTCCACAAAGATATGGTTATCAAAAAACTTTACCATAAAGGATATGGGAGAAGCGGCCTACATACTTGGTATAAAGATCTATAGAGATAGATCCAAAAGGTTGCTAGGTTTATTCCAATCCACGTACATAGAAAAAAATGCTAAAGAGGTTTAGCATGGATGGGTCGAAAAGAAGTTTTCTTCCTGTCAGTCATGGCATTCATCTTTCTAAGGCTATGTGTCCTAAGACACCGTTGAAAGGGAACACATGAAGAGGATTCCATATGTATCAGCAATTGGATCCATCATGTATGCCATGTTGTGTACGAGACCAGACGTCTCTTATGCTTTAAGCATTACGAGTCGATACGGTGATCTTGGAGATGGTCCGGATACCGTAAAAACGTCCTAAAGTACTTGAGAAGGACTAAGGTCCTGTTTCTAGTTTACGGTGGTAGTGGTGAGCTAAAAGTGAAAGGGTTCACTGATGCTAGTTTCCAGAATGATAAAGATGATTGTAAATCCCAGTCAGGTGTCATCTACACCTTAAATGGTGCAGCAATTTGTTGGAAGAGTTCCAAGCAAAAGACGACGGTTGACTCTGCAACCAAGGCAGAATACATAGCGGCTTCAAAAGCGGCTAAGGAGGCAGTATGGATCAAGAAGTTCATTAGTGAGCTTGGAGTGGTTCCTAGCATTGTTGACCCAATACCTTTGTATTGCGATAACACCAAAGCTATAGCTTAGGGCAAGGAACCTAGGTCTCATCAAAGATCCAAGCATGTGCTCTGCAAGTATCACCTCATCCGAGAGATTGTTAAAAGACAAGATGTAAATATGGACTATATCCCCACCAATGATAACTTGGCTGATTCTCTGACTAAGGGAGTTTCTCAGAGAAACCATGATACTCATTATGAGTCTTTAGGTATGACACGTCGATTGATTGGCTCTAAGACAAGTGGGAGATTGTTAGTATTTAGGTGTCCTAGAGACAATTTGTAGAGACAAATCAGCACCTTTTTCTACATTGTAGTATTTCATTATTCATAAATGAGCATATTTTATCTTTATCATATTTATGTCTCACCTTTATTTTAAAGTAAATATGTGTTTGAAGATAAAAGCCCTAGGAATAGAATATGTGTTAATCTCGAGGATCAATAATAAGAGATCATGATCATGAGGACTCGAGAACACTGTATATCTATTACCTAAAATTTGTACCTAGTCTTGAATCACCAAGAAAGGGCATTGATGATCTCAATAAGACTAGTACTACATCGTCTACTTGTATAGAGATACAAGGTAGGGACCTCATGGAATACAGGCATGGTGATGCCTTAGGCGATGTCGTGGGTGGATCTGTTGGAGAACGAGATAGCACCGAACAGTACCCACCGAGAGACTCCACAAAGATTCATTGTAGAGAGTATCATTGGATATGTAAAGTCTCTCATCGTTTGGTAGCACGGATCGTCCTAGACTTAAGGATGTCATCGAACACTATGTCCTAGGGTTATACTTTGACTGTACAACTCTATCCGCCTGAAAATGGGGAGTACAGTGTACTCTTGGGTGTAACTCGAATACATGAGTGTAGATGGACATGTTGAGAGGACTCACAGTCCCCTACAAGGGATTAGTCATTCACAAGACCGGTAGAGCTTGGATAGCTTCTAATTAACTCAGGAGTCTGTGCGCACAGCAAGTGATCATGAACAGTCATGATCTGTTATTTCATGCAAAGGTTCATGAGGTTGAAAACAAAAAAATTTGTTTAATCATTGCGGAAACCCGTAACTCCTTACGGTTCTCATGAATTATTAACCTTAACTCATTACATTAATTAGTTAATAATTATTAATCCGTAACTCTTTACGGCGCTCATGATGATTCATAACAATTTATAATATTCATGAACTTTGGGATTACTCGTTAAAACAACTATTGGGGATTAGGATAACTTGACAACACAACTATTAGAGATTAGGATTACCTTAGATCACTTGAAGACCTCAATGTTGTTGATGTCCTCTAATGTTGATCCACACGGCTACCTCCCGATTGCAACAAGAACTCCTTCTCTTGAAACCTCTCACTCCTTGAATGCTTGCTAGGCGAAGACAAGGTTGATGTTTGGTTTCCTTGGGTTTTACTCTTTTCAAGAAGGTGATGGTTTCTTGGAACTAGGTTATGGATAGGATGAACAAGGTTGGAACCTTACCCTTTTATGGATGGTGCCTTTTCCTCTCTAAACCTTTGGTAAAGACCTAAATTTAGAGAGTATAAGGGTTCTTGTTTTTCTCCTAGAAAAACGTGCAAGAAGAAGGCACACCAAAAATTAGCACTTTATAAGAGTCTAACCCTAATTTAAGTGCTTACAAGAAAGGCACAATCCAAGCTTGAATTGGAAAATTCAATTCGCAATTAATTAAATTCATATCTTGATTGATTGATTGGATTTAAGATGATTAATCAAATTCATATCTTGATTGATTGATTGAATTTAATATGACGAATCATATTCATATCTTGTCAACCAAGTCACATTAAATTCACATCTTGATTGATTGATTGAATTTAATATGATGAATCATATTCATATCTTGTCAACCAAGTCTCATTAAATTCACATCTTGATTGATTGAATTTAATATGATGAATCATATTCATATCTTGTCAACCAAGTCATATTAAATTCCCATTTTTTTCTTCAAAAAACGTCCATAAAAAGGGCATATAAAAACTCATCACTTTTTAAGAGTCTAACCCTATTTTAAGTGCTCACAAGAAAAGCCCAATCCAAACTTGATTTGAAAAATCCAAATCGTAATGAATTAAATTCATATTTGAATATTGAATAATAATTTAAGATAATGAATCACATTCATCTCTTAAACTAAAATTCAAAATCATTTTAAATCAATCCTCATTTATTATTTCTCCTATCTTCATCCAATCATTATTGGATCTTTATTTATATATATATATATATATATTAGATAATTCAGAATTATCTTTTATAACCTATCCTTTTTGAATTAAAATTCAAATCTCCTCATTGGGCTTGGAGTCCCACTCCAACTCAATTACACATTCACTCTTGATAAAGCCCAATAACAATTATTGGTCCAAGTTTGCTAATTTTAAACAAACGGGAATAACCTTTGTGTGTGACTCATTAGGCCAAATTAGTCACTAACATAAATAAACTTGAACCAATTAAAACTCCTTTAACGGGCCCAATTTATTTAATGACCTCATAAGACACTAGCAATGCTCTGTGGCCCCAGAACTAATTGAGTTGATCAAGTGATCTACCTTTCATATTTGGATACCGTGCAGACATCATCCCTCACATCGTCATTCACATTTATTCGAGAGCAAAGATATAGTATCATCTCTCTTAATTGACTAAATGTAGCTATTTCACGTAACTAGGAATCTTCTTATATTAACTCAATAACAGATCATGATCGTTTCATGATCACTTCTTTGCGCTTAAGACTCCGAGTTAATTAGAAGCTATCCAAGCTCTACCAGTCTTGTGAATGACTAATCCCTTGTAGGGGACTGTGAGTCCTCTCAGCATGTTCATCTACACTCATGTATTCGAGTTACACCCAAGAGTACACTGTTCTCCCCATTTTCAGGCGGATAGAGTTGTATAGTCAAAGTATAACCCTAGGACATAGTGTTCAATGACATCCTTAAGTCTAGGACGACGATCCGCGCTACCAAACGATGAGAGACTTTACATATCCAATGATACTCTCTACAATGAATCTTTGTGGAGTCTCTCGGTGGGTTTGTTCGGTGCTATCTGTTCTCCAACAGATCCACCCACGACATCAGCTAAGGCATCACCATGCCTGTATTCCATGAGGTCCCTACCTTGTATCTCTATACAAGTAGACGATGTAGTACTAGTCTTATTGAGATCATCAATGCCCTTTCTTGGTGATTCAAGACTAGGAACAAATTTTAGGTAATAGATATACAGTGTTCTCGAGTCCTCATGATCATGATCTCTTATTATTGATCCTCGAGATTAACACATATTCTATTCCTAGGGCTTTTATCTTCAAACACATATTTACTTTAAAATAAAGGTGAGACATAAATATGATAAAGATAAAATATGCTCATTTATGAATAATGAAATATTACAATGTAGAAAAAGGTGCTGATTTGTCTCTACAGATTGTCTCTAGGACACGTAAATACTAACAAGAAAGTCTACTAATATTTATAAAAATTCACCTATCTCACTTTCTTAATTGTTTCCTCCATAACCATATTTAAAAAAGGCCTTTTAATTAACTGTTTTGTATTAATGTTTTCATGTATGGTCTCATAACACTTAAATTTATATTAATTAAAATTTAATAGTATATGCTGGATATTTAAAAAAGAGCAAAATACGTGTACAATTTATGATAACTGTATTCTCCTAAATTTTGTTGAAATTATCGTGTCACTAGTACAAAAAAGACTTTTAAAACCGAACCAAAAACACATCGTAAGATCATATCTGCGACCGGTCTCGATACAGGCAGTCTTAAAAGTTTGTCACTTTTAATAGCGGATGCAAGACCGGTCTTAAACAATTGTTCTTAGACCAGACTTTCAAAATATGAGGTATTTAAAGTCATACTATATAAACCTGATATATTTTTTATTAGGTCTTAAAACTCGACTTTTAAGACCGGACGAATAAATACGCCGGTCTAAAAAGACCAACTTTTAAGACCGGACGTATTAAATAATAGGCCTAAAAAGTCTGAATTTTAAGACCCGATTAATAAATAAGCCGGTCTTAAAAGTTTGATTTTTAAGACCGGATATTTAACACACCCAACCGGTCTTGAAGGTCTAAATTTTTAGACCTGCTATGAGATACAACCGGTCTTAAAAGTCAGACTTGTTAGATCGTCGACGTTATACATCCGATCTTAAAATTTGGATTTTTTAGACCTCCTGTGTAATACGACCGGTCTAAATTTTCTCGTATTTTTTCCCTGATCTATTTCTTCCCGATCATACACATGCACCACCCAATCCAGCACCTAAAAGACAGTACTTTAAGCTAAAAGTTATGAACATTCCATTATCAATTACAAATTGAATTATTGGAAATGAATACAAATATTATTCACCATGAGTTATGTCCTCTTAATGAATATACTATGACATTACAAGACCTAAATGAATATATACAATAAGGTCAGCTACAAAGACAACACCTAAATGAACATACATGCCCAATTCACCATGTCTTCATCAGATTTTCACCCAACAACGTAACATTCCTCTTTTATATAACATGCCCCTTTCGGATCCTGCCACAAAAATAAAAACAAAAACAAAAGTTTCACAATCAATGACATTGTTTAAGAATATAAGAAAGAATATAGTTAAAACCTTCAAGTTTTCAAATAATTCAACATATGAATATTACCTGATGAATTGTCTCTTTTATAAAGGGATATCCCCCTATATCCCTTTATGATGATAATTTCTTATGATGGGTTCAATATCCGCTTTATCTTCTTCATTCATTTTCGGGAGACCCTTTGAAAAAGGAGTACTCTTAATAAGACCATAATTTGAATGAATTTTCTCATCAATATCAATGAACATTTTCCCTTGGAGAGCTACAAACCACATTTTATTTTCCTGATCGGTGATATAGAACACTTGTTTCGCTTGGTCTACCATAATAAAAGGTTCATCTCCAAAATTGCTACTATTGATATCAATTAATGTAAATCCTAGCCGATCGATCTGAACACCATTATTGACATTAACCCACTTGCATTTGAAAATGAGAAATTTAATTTTAACATAGCCCACCTCCCAAATCTCTTCAATATCCCCATAATAAGGCATGACTGCCAATTTAGGCTTCTTGTCTTTCAAATTGGAGAAGTGCATAGATTCAGCCTCTAACATAACACAACTATTCTAGACAGTGCTCTTATCATCTAAGGACTTCGTATAAAAGGTATAACCATTGATCACATACGAATTCCAAGTTATGACATCAACCTTAGGACCACGTGCTAACCATTTTATTGTATCAGAAACACATTCCTCTCCCTCGACCTTTTGTTTGAACCAATTTACAAAAGTGGGTTATTCTCCCTAATTAACCTTTGTTCAGTCATTCGACTATTTTCTTTTCTTACAGCTCCTTTATATGCATCTATGATGTCTTGAACTTCATTAACATTATTCAAGATGTATAAGTGGACAAGACAAATGATTCCGATATCCTATAAGAATAATATCACCTTTATTCGATTTGACACTATAAGCGGCTTTTTTAGGATACCATTTTGCCCTTCTACCCCTAATCGGGAATTTCTGACGCCGTTACTTAGCAAATTTTCTTCCCGAAATTTTGCCGTAACTTCGACGCAATGATTTTCGAAAATAATGACTAAAATAGCCCTCATACCAAATCATACTTGAAATTTAAAGGCTATTCTAACAAATTCTACCCTTACTTTTAAAAAGAACGTTTACTATGTTTTTACCTCTTTAGGCATATTTTTCAATGCAATGAGGCCTAAAAACAAGCATAGGAATCTTATCACCTACTTCCTAAATCTAACTAACAATTCTACTAATACCGAACTAAAGACTTAAAAGCTAAAGGCCAAAAGACTTACCCGTTGAAGAATTCCAAAGCTTTTCCCAGCAGCTTATCTCTCTACTTTCTCTCTCAAGAAATTCGGTCAAGACAAGAAAGAAATGGTGTGAGGATTTCTCAAGGAGCATGCCTCCTATTTATAGACTTTGGTTAAGGCTTTGTTTGGAATTCCAAATTGTAAAGAACCCATTAATGCAACTTGAACACAAAGTCACAAACTCCACCTCACCCCCTTGGTCGACATCTTTGGGCTTTTTGGCAGCCAAGGATTGGCCAAGAAGTGATGACTCACCTCACAGCCCGTATTTCTCGAAACTCGATTCGCGTAATTTAGGAGAAATCTTAAAATTCTAGATTTAGAACTTTGAAGACCTTCTCTTTCTCATCAATAATATCTATTATAACTTGAATTTTGACTTTAGACAGGTTCCAACCGTTCTTTTGAAGTTTCTCGAAAACGTGTCCGTACACGTCCGGTGTCGAATCGGTTCCGGAATCATCAAGCTCTAGATAATAATTCACTGATTCCAAATGTATTTTTATAATTATAAACTCATCCCTAGATGTTGAGTTATAATTTATTTCCTTATTTTCCCAAAATGTGACTAGATTTTCCCTATTTCGCCTCCAATTTAATTAGTAAATACATTTTATTAATATTCAACTAATTTCCACTAATTTTAGAGCTTCACATAATTATTATTGAAATTTCCTTTGCTTATGCTTAAGTAATTAGCTATTAATTACTTAATTACTCTTTTAACCATAGTTGGTATTTTTCTTAATTAGAATGCTTCATTACCTTCATATTCTTGTATTAACATTAGCAATGCCTCTTATTGTTTCATAATTACAAGGGTATTTTGTCAAATTTTAATTTTGACAAAATTCCTTAATCAAGTCATTTTCGACTTTTAGGATTTTTCATGAATTTTTTATGAACAATTGATGCTACCTAGAAAATAGACTATAATTACCCAAGAATGGAGATTGCAATTTCACTTATCGAAATATCCAACTTTTATTTATAATATTAGGATAAATATCCGGTATTACAACCCCTTCATTTGACGTTTAGGAAGCTCAATATGTCTTACTTTTGTCAAATAATTTTGACAAAATTCCATAGCTTCTTTATGAACAATTGATGCTTCAGCCAGTTTGTGTTCTTCACATACCTTTTTAAGAATTTCATAGATCTTTCAATTGGGTACATCTATCGTAATTGGATAGGACCACACAACTTTATCTCCTTCACTAAATGAACAATTAGATTAACCATGATGTCAAAAAATCTAGGAAGAAAAATCTTCTCAAGCTGGCACAAGATAAGATATCATTCATTTTCTAATTCATCGAATTTTTCAATCTCAAAAACTTTACTACAAACCGCATTGAAAAAGAAACAAAGTCTAGTCAAAACGTGTTGAAGATCATATTCGACAATGCCTCAAATTGCTATCGGGAGTAGTTGTTGCATTAAGATATGATAATCATGAGACTTTTGGCCTACTAATTTCAAGTCCTTCATCAATACAAGCATCTTAAAATTTGAGGAATATCCTGAGGGAACTTTTGTTCCATGTAAACACTTGCAAAAATTTCTTTTCTCATCCTTAGACAAAGTATGAGAAGCTGGTGAACAATAAGTTCTCTTACCATATGGCCTTAAATGTAAGTCTTTGCGTATTCCCATTGCTTGCAAATCTAATCTTGCATTCACATCATCCTTGGAACTATCCTATATGTTGAGAAGTGTGCCAATAATACTATCACATACGTTTTTCTCCACATGCATGACATCAATACAATGCCTCACATCAAGATTGCTCCAATATGGAAGATCGAAGAATACATATCTCTTTTTCCATATATTTGTTTCTTTTATACTCTTTGCAGTCTTACCAAAGATGACATTGATATTTTTCACCTTTTCGTAAACTTGCTCCCCAATCAATGCCTCCAGAGCATATTGATACTCTTGGCCACCAAAAAAAGCTTTCTTTAATTAACGATATGGGTGGTACAGTCTAAGAAATCTCCTATGGCCAAGATAAACCGCATTTCTTCCATGTTGAAGTTGATGGTAGCATGTGCCTCCTTCACAAACCGGACATGCTTTATGGATTTTTACACTATACCTTTACAAGTTACCATATGCTGGGAAGTCATTTATATATAGTACAAAATATCATGGCTCGCTTTTTAAAAATCTCTTTCTTGAAAGAGTCAAAAACATCGACACCTTCCCAAAACTCCTTCAAGTCTTCGATCAAGGGCTCAAGGTAAACATCAATGTCATTTCCGGGTTGTTTTGGTTCCGAAATCAACATAAACAACATGATGTACTTTCAATCTATGCATAATATAGGAGATAAGTTGTAATAATTAGGAGTAGAAGCCATGAACTTTGTATGCTGCTAAGTCTACCATAGGGATTCATGTCATCCGTGATAAGGGCAAGCCTAAGGCTCCTAGGTTCTTCGCTGAAGTTAGGAAATAGTTGATCGATTTTCTTCCATTGATTAAATCAGCCGGATGTCGAAACTTTCCATCCAAAATCCTCTCATCTGCATGCCATATCAAATCTTTTGCATCATTTTTATTAGCAAACAAGCACTTGAATGTTGGTATGATTGGAAGATACCACAACACTTTTGTAGTCCCCTTATTTGATTTGTACATTGGGGTTTCACATACCGGACACTTTTGCTTCTCTTCAAACTCTTTTCTATACAACACACAATCATTCGGGCATGCAAGGATCTTTGTGTACTTCATCCCCAATGGACAAAGTATTTTCTTAGCATCATAGTATTGATGTGGCTACACATTATCATCTGGAAGCATGTCCTTAAAAGCCTCAAGCATTTCTGAAAAACTCTTGTCGCTCCATCCATGCTGTGCTTTCAAGCTTACCAATTTCAATACAACGTTCAACAATTGGTATTTTTTACACCTCGGGTAAAGCAGTGTATTTGCATCACTGCACATATTACCATATGCATGTGATTGTTCAAAAGCATTTTCTCCTACATCACGAATAATATCCTTTATACGATCATCCATATCGGTGTCATTATCATCAAAGGCACTTTCCCATGTACTTGGCATTTTTTCACCATACCATACCCATACTGTATAAGTCTTACAAAATCCTTCACAAATTAAATATGTGTATATAACTTTAGGACTTAGTCGCCTCTCATTCAAACATTCTACACAAGGCAATAAAACTTCTCACTATCATCATTGGCATTTCGTTTAGCAAATTGTATAAATTCCCTCAACCCTTTCTCATATTCAACACTCGTCTGTAAAGCATTTATCCAACTGTGATCTATAATAGAATTCCTATGGACAAAAAGATTTAACACATTATCGGAAAAAAAAATGAAAATTACATAAACTAAGCCAACTCCAAATGCATATGCTCAATGTAGGTTATGTATTATTATTATTATTTTGAAGGAGAAACTTGCCCATAAATGCATCACGAAGAATTACTCTTGATCATAAATGTATCACAGTGAATCCAACAAGAAAAATAAATGCATCGCATGAAGGTTTTGTGGACTCACCTATAACATATAAATTCAAATAATTTGGCTAAGAAATTCTTCTCCACGAATGTTGCTTTTGTACAGACAACAAAAGTAACCCTAAAACACTTGTTAGTTAGTTGGGTAGGTCTCAAGTGCAAATATAATCTTGAAAACACAATATTCATTAACAATAGAGGAACCCACAAAAACATTTCATCTATTTCATTCAACCCATGAGAAAAACCAGAATGATAAGAAGAAAAATCAAAAGTTATATCAAATCGAAACACCTCTTATGACAGCTTGGTGTATCACCGTTGAGCTAAGAAACCAGAAAGTGATAAGTTGACTAGCACTAGCTTGTCGAGAGAGAAACATGAAGCAGCGACAGAGCAACACACAAACATTGGAGATAGAACCTGAGTGATCACTTTCGGCGCAACAAGAAGAGAAGTTCAGGGAGGGAAATTTAATTTTCCGCGCGACAAAGATAGATTTCAGCATTTGGGGATATTATTAAGACCGGTTGATTAGAAAGTATCTGGTCATAAAGTTATATAGTTAATTTTTTATATTCATTTAATTTTAAGACCAGATTTTTATAATATATCTGGTCCTAAGAGAATATATTTAATTTTTTTATCTATTCATTTAATTTTAAGACCAAATTTTTATAAAGTATCTAGTCCTAAAGGTCTATATTTTAACTTTTGTTCTATTTATTTAATTTTAAGACCAGATTTTATAAAGTATCCGGTCCTAAAAGTCTATATTTTAATTTTTCTATTCATTTACTTTTAAGACCGGTTTCTTATAAAGTATCAGGTCCTAAAAGTCTATAATTAATTTTTTCTATTCAATTACTTTTAAGATCGATTGATTATAATGTATCTGGTCCTAAAAGTATATAATTTATTTTTTCTATTCAATTACTTTTAAGACCAATTGCTTATAATGTATATGGTCCTAAAAGTTTGTAATTTATTTTTTATATGTAGGATATACTTAAGGAACATGGGTTAATAAGAAGATCAAAACAAAAGCAATGTTCTTTCGACAAAAACGAAAATAAATAGCTTAGTTCTTTATGCTTCTTTCATTACTGGAGAATATGAACAAAAGAACAACAAGAAAAAGGAAACTACAAATTCTTAACATTATCCATAAAAGCCTTGGCATAAGCTTTAAAAGCATTATAGTCCCGCCGGATTTCAGCAACTCGCTTTCTAAGAAAGGCGACGCGAGCCTAATAGGAGGAAAGAGGGCAGGGGACAACAGTAGGCACGGTGGGGCCAAGAGGTTGGTGAATATCAGCTGAAGGCTAGAGGGGGGAGCGGCATCTCTTCATCGTCTAAAATAACAATGGGTCCAATGATGAGTATGATTTATACCATGTTTTCCCCTGTATTTTATGATTGAATAGTATGGAGAATATGATCTTAACTGTATTTTATCCGAGCAAAAAGACATGTATTCATTGTACAGGGAACTTAAGGGTGAATTTTGTTTACATCATAAACATGTGCTAAGAAAGAGCAAGTTTTGAGGTTTTATGAGAAAGTCGCATGACATAGCCGATGTTGTGCTATAGCATAAAGACAGCTTTATCGAAGTGCAATACAATGCATCCCTCAAGCTATAGCATAGTAAGTGACGCAATGCTATGCGGCATATATCCTGATCTTTTGTCAAGATTATTTCAGGAAGTATAGTGCAGGTCAAGGATAACGATTAGATTGCTGATGTATTGAAATAGAAGATGTGGAGGATCGGAACTAAAAGATTTGAAGAATCCCCCAGGATCAGCAGAATCAATCTATCAAGAATTGGAGGATTGATACGACCGGACCTCGACAGATTAGGAAAGGCCCAGATTTATAAACGTACACTGCAAGTAGACCAGACTATATAAGGAAACAACGGCCAACCCTAAAAAGGGGTCGGAAGTCGTCGAGAGAAAAGGGTCCAATCATACACGACCATACTCAAAAGAAGAGTGAGAGAAGTCACGAAGCACGAGGACCCCAAGAGAACCCAGCATCCTTCCTTCTAGTGAGACGGAGTGAAGAAGACGTGGAGTTGTGACGTGATAGGGCTTCTTCCACGCCGTCCGAACATCCATCAAGCTTCTGTTTTTTTTTGTTTCTTTATTTTAATTCCAGTCAACCTTTTGTCATGGGCTATTCTGTAGTACTCAGTTTTGTGATTCCCTCATCAGTCATGAACTAACCTCCTGAGGCTGAACGAGGATGATTTTCTAAGTATAGAATGAACCCAGTTGCTAGTTCTTAATTTAATATATTCGGTTGCTTATCAGTAATTCAGTTTCTTGTCGATTAGCGAGAGCTAGGGACTAGATCAGTGGCCTCAACTTACTGAGAGGGAGTCGGAGTTAGACATATGAGAAGCAGTGATTGCTAGGCAGGCTGGTGCAAGGCTTGACCTATTATTGTAGACTTCAGAAATGGGTCTACCGCTCATAACCATAACACCTTGATTTTTATTGATAATCTGGCTAGAAAAATCACCATAAACATATGGGAGAAGTACAGACTAGGATTGTATGTATCAGACGCGAGAGCTTCGGTAGATTAGCATGGTATGGTTAACTGAATAACTTTGCATAGGGTGTTCATGCTATAGCATTTGCGAGAGCTGTACAGTATGAATGCTATAGCATTGCGTATAGACAGCTGGGGGAATGATATGCTTAGAAATGATTCCAAGTTCAGTCTATATTTTTACTGATATCTTCTTACGACTACGATCAGTTAGTTATTTTCCTGTTTATTAGTATAGTTATCAAAACTCTCAAACCAATCAAAATTACTTTCTTTTTAAGCACAACCACTTCTGCAATAAGGTGTCATCATTCGGTATCCCAGTCTCTATGGGACGATACTCTACTTACTCTTTATTACTTGTTCGACTGGTTCATGTTCCATCAAGGAAATCGACCCAACAAGTTTTTGGCGTCGTTGCCGGGGACTGTAAATACCTATAGTGACGACGCCCTTTTTGCTAAATAGTTTTGATTTATCAAATAAAGCTCACTCTTCTTTTTCTTGATTTTTAGGTACATTCTGTAGTGTATGTGTAACTCACCTTCAAGCAACCTAGACCCGTACGATCCTGAAATCGAATGTACTTACAAGCAAAGGCGCAGGAAGCATAAGCGCATAAGTCAACTTTTTGACCCCGCAGACATGGCGGATATGCCTGTCAACCATGATCAGGATCAAAGGGAACCGCAAGTGATAAACATGGACAATCAGGTCCCTCCCCCTTCAAATCCAGATTGGAACAAAGCTATCATGGAATTTGAGATTCCAAATTTAAATAAGTTAAATTTGGCTATCACACCACCGACCTTAAATGCGGGACACTTTGAGATTAAAGATGTCATGATTGAAATGCTAAATGCAGCCAGACAATTTGGAGGGCTCCCATCTGAAGACCCTCACTTACACCTCAAGGCTTTCATGGAGGTGTGTGACTCATTCGTCATTCCAGGAGTCACGACCAATGCCGTTCGGATTAAATTATTTCCATTCTCTCTCAGGGACAAGGCTCGGACGTGGCTCAACAACTTACCAGCCAATTCAATCTCCTCTTGGAATGATCTAGGGAGTAAATTCTTGCTCAAATTCTTCCCACCTACTAAGAACGCTCAACTCAAAGGGGATATCACCAATTTCCAACAAAAGTATGATGAATCTACATATGAAGCTTGGGACAGATTTAAAGACCTCCTCAGAAGGTGCCCACAACACAGGCTGTGTGAGTGGGTCCAGCTAGAAACATTTTATAGAGGTCTCGATGGACAAACACGATCAATTTGTAAACGCTTCATCCGGCGGGTCCATCTTGATGAAGTCTTATGAAGAGGCTCACGAATTATTAGAGCGCATGACTATGAATAGGCATCAGTGGCAAGCAGACATAGCTACACCATCCCGAACTGTTGTTGGAATACATGAATTGGATGCTATGACTGCTTTCACAGCTCAAGTGTCATCTCTGACCAATATGGTGAAAGGACTGACCCTTCCTTCAAGCAGCCCATCTCTGCAACCATCCTGGTAGCTTGTGTGTACTGTGGGGGAGAGCACCCCTACTCGCAGTGCTCCGCCAACCCCAAATCGGTTAACTACATCAACAACTTCAACAGGGGTAGTAACGCCAACAATCCGTACTCTAACACATACAACCCAGGATGAAGGCAGCATCACAATTTCTCATGGAGCTCACAAGGTCAACAAACAGCAAGGAAATCATCTGGCCCATTGTACCCAAACAGACCATCAAACCTACCAGGGTTTACCCAGCAAGCACGACAGCAGGGCAATGATTCAGACCCATAACCCTCTATGTTGACCCTTATGAAGGAATACATGGCAAAGAATGACACAATCATTCAGAATCAGCAAGTGACTCTTCGAAACCTCGAAAACCAAGTCGGACAACTAGCGACTGCTCTCAACAATAGGCCCTCAGGATCTCTGCCGAGTGACACTGAAGTCCCCAGGACCCAAGGAAAAGAAGAAGTCAAGCTAATAGAGCTTCGAAGCGGCAAGAGTCTGGAACCTATGAGAGTAACCAAACCACATACTGAATTCACTAAGCCAAAATTGGGGCAACCAAAGAAAGGGAAGGAAAGTGTCGAGCAACCCCTCAATGAAGAACAACAGCACTTAACTCCAATATGGACTGAGCAGGATATCGATGCTACAACAATACCTCTATTTCGCACGCTAGACGACCGCAGGCAACAGTAAAAAAGGAATGCTACGACATCATCATCATAGAAGAACCGTGATCTAGAGTCATCGAGTATGCCAAAGCAACCTCTCCTTCTCCACAAAGACTACAAGGGCAGGGTCAAGAGAAGCAATTTTGGAAATTCCTCGACATGCTACGGCAATTGCATATTAATATCCCTTGGTGGACGCACTGGAACAAATGCCTAGCTATGTGAAGTTCATGAAAGACATTTTGTCCAAGAAGAGGAGACTGGAAGAATTTGAGACGGTAGCATTGACCCAGGATTGCAATGCCATGCTAACAAATAGGCTACCACCAAAATTAAAAGACCATAGCAACTTAACAATCCCCTGTGCCATTGGAACTCAATACTCAGGGAAAGCCTTATGCGACCTCAGAGCCAGTATCAATTTAATGTCGATGTCCATCTTCAAAAGATTAGCAGTTGGGGAAGCAAGGCCCACAACAGTTACATTGCAGTTAGCTGATCGCTCCATTGTCTTACCAGAAGGAAAAATTGAAGACGTCCTGGTTAAAGTCGATAAGTTCATCTTTCCGGTGGACTTCATCATCCTTGACTTTGAAGCAGATCACAAGGTCCCAATCATTCTGGGAAGACCATTCATGGCTACCGGGAGGACTTTGATTGATGTGGAAAAAGGAGAACTCACTATGCGAGTAAATGAAGATCATGTGACCTTCTCAATTCTAAAGACAATATAGTTCACAGACTCGGCCGAGGAACATCTACCCTCAGAGGATGATAGACACGAGGGAAAAGGCGCACACAGCGCCCCTGCACTACCTCACTACTAAAATGCTACATCATAGTCTGGTTGAAGACTTTAAACCAAGTGCTACTAGGAGGTAGCCCAGCTTCTTAATGTTTGTTCTTTTTGTTAACAGCCGAAGAAGGCGATGCAACCAGGCCAATGCTACAGCAGGCACAATGGCCACAGCCCATAACCCACGCAACCCAGGTATGCTCCTGTTTATGTGCAAATTTCTTTTACTGGTAGGTCACCGCTACTAGGCCCATTTCGCGTTGAAACGCGCCAACTTGTCACCCAAGAGTCGTAATACTTTACGAGCGTCCCTGTCTATTCTCCGAATACTCTCGTCTCGCGTATCTTCTACTCCCTCCAACTCTAGCGCCTGAACTGTACCACCCCTACCATCAACAATGCCCAGGGTCAAACAAACGCCAAGGTGTGGCTGGGTGCCCCCACCGGTTTACGCCCGGCGTCTACCGACTCCACTCGCCCCCATAGCTGTGTCGTCCTCCTCCTCTGGTTCCATCGACTCTTCGGCGTCGATAGGCCCCGCTACTTCGGCCGACAAGATGTACATCCTTACCAACGCACCCCTCTACTGGCGCCCATACACAGACGCCAACTCCACGGGCAAATTCCTCTGCCGTCTTCGCCAACTGTGCACGGAACTGAAGAACCTCCACCGCGACCCACGCGCCTTCAGCGCAACCCATCACCAAAGGCCGTCTCCCTCTCGCATTCCCACTCGGGGATGCCGATCGTCAATGCCGTGGGTGACACCTCCTTCGAGGAGGATACGACCACCAGTGCTCCTGCCCCCTAGTTTTTCTTCAATTTTTATGCTCTTGTGTTCTTTTTTTTTATTTACTGACTATCTAATGCCGCCTTGGGCATTTGCCTCAGGTCACTTTTTGTGAATGATGCTTTTGACTACTTCACTCTATCCCTATCATCTTCCCCCCTGCCACCCTGTGCCGCTCGTTCTCATTGTGATTCTTTTATGCTGCAATAGGGGCATTACATCGATCAAGTGTGGGGGGATAATTAGTTTTATCTGCATATGCTAATTTATGCTTGAATAACGCTCAAATAACCCAGATTTAGCTAATGCACAAACGGGCAAAAAAATTTAATTTTTTTTCTGCTAGAGCAAATAGAAAAGCAGTAGGATGAATGTCTGTAGAACTGAGCATAGCATGATTGCTTGAAGGAAACTGAACCGTTAGAAGTGTCAAATTGACAGTGCTAGTTAACGTGGTGTGTGGTAAAGTGACGATGAGGAAGAATATAGAGAGAACCCACAATGGAAGGATTTATTTGAGCCTAATTGTTTCTATTCAGGAGTGCATGTCCGCTAACCCCTGTATGATCTTTGATTTGTCTTGATTCTTTGATAAGCTATCTAGTTTTTAAGCAATTAGTTTGTAGGATAAAGGCATTCGTGTCATACCCTTTATTCCCATACACAAACCATAAAACATCAATCTCCATATTGCCACCCCTTTGAGCCTATTCGAATATGCTATAGAAGATTTCATTAAACAGGCGAATATGAAGAAATCTATGAAGAAATGCTATGGCAATGTGCCTTCGCTAAAAATGCTACAAAAGAGCTGTTAGTTCTATAATAAGAAAAAAAGCATAAGAAGAAGAAGAAGAAGAAGAAGAAGAAGAAGAAGAAGAAGAAGGAGGAGGAGGAGGAGGAGGAGGAGGCAAAGTTTTGGAATAAAGAAGTAGCAAGGTGAAACGAAATTCAATTGAGGCACTCGGCTAAGTTAAGAAACCTATCTGAAACCCTGCTATAGCATTGATCATTATATTCCACCTCCACATAGACATAGCCATCCACGACATTACAACCTAAAAGCCCTTTTGACGAATGAAAGCTCAGATACTAGAAAGTAATCTTAGAATTTTGATAAGGTTATAGAAAGTCTAGGTCAGCGTGACAAGAGAGGAAAATAAATCCCCAATGAGAGAGAGCATACACACTAAATCTGAGAGTCTCTTGACACTTCCTTATCTAAGCGATATCTTGCAACACAAGTCATTAGTGCTGGGCAGTGGGATTGCCTGGACGGGGACGAGACCTAAGAGCAATAGCACAGTCATAGTTATGGGGATAGGCATACTGCTGCTATTAGTTAGTATTTTCCTCTGTTAGCTCTATCTTTTATTTTGCCCAGGAATACAAAAAGCTAAGTGTGGGGGTATTTGATGAGCATGATTTATGCCATGTTTTTCCCTGTATTTTATGACTGAATTGTATGGAGAATATGATCTTAACTGCATTTAATCCGAGCAAAAAGACATGTATTCATTGTATAGGGAACTTAAGGGTGAATTTTGTTTACATCCTAAACATGTGCTAAGAAAGAGCAAGTTTTGAGGTTTTATGAGAAAGTCGCATGACATAGCTAATGATGTGCTATAGCATAAAGACAGCTTTATCGAAGTGCAATACAATGCATCCCTCAAGCTATAGCATAGTAAGTGACGCAATGCTATGCGGCATATATCCTGATCTTTTGTCAAGATTATTTCAGGAAGTATAGTGCAGGTCGAGGATAACAGTTAGATTGCTGATGTATTGAAATAGAAGATGCGGAGGATCAGAACTAAAATATTTGAAGAATCCCCCAGGATCAGCAGAATCAATCTACCAAGAATTGGAGGATTGATACGATCGGACCTCGACAGATTAGGAAAGGCCCAGATTTATAAACGTACACTGCAAGTAGACCAGACCATATAAGGAAACAATGGCCAACCCTAAAAAGGGGTCGGAAGTCGTCGAGAGAAAAGGGTCTAATCATACACGGCCATACTCAAAAGAAGAGTGAGAGAAGTCACGAAGAACGAGGACCCCAAGAGAACCCAGCATCCTTCCTTATAGTGAGACGGAGTGAAGAAGTACAGACTAGGATTGTATGTATTGGACGCGAGAGCTTCGGTAGATTAGTGTAGTGTGGTTAACTGAATAACTTTGCATAGGGTGTTCATGCTGTAGCATTTGCAAGAGCTGTACAGTATGAATGCTATAGCATTGCGAATAGGCAAATTGGGGAATGATATGCTTAGAAAGGATTCCAAGTTCGGTCTACCATCTTTTTTTTACTGATATCTTCTTACGACTACGATCATTTAGTTATTTTCCTGTTTATTAGTATAGTTATCAAAACTCTCAAACCAATCAAAGTTAATTTCTTTTTAAGCACAACCACTTCTGCAATAAGGTGTCATCATTTAGTATCCCAGTCTCTTTGGGACGATACTCTACTTACTCTTTATTATTTGTTCGACTGGTTCACTTGCCATCAAGGAAATCAACCCAACATCCAACGACACGGAACTCTTTTGCAGAATAGAAGGCACGCTCATTTCAGACGCCCTGGATATCAATCTACGGAAGGCTCGAGCATCAGAAGTATCCCTGCGAGCGGTTGTCTTGTATCTAACCATTATTTGAGCAAAAACGACGATTAGGGACAGAGAGGATTATCAAGGACGAGGTGAGGACTTAGGACTGAGAGGTACGAAATGGATTAAATGTGATAATGAATGAGAGTAATTTTGGTATTTAAGTCTTAATTTCTAAATACATTTAAGACCAGATGTTTCAAATATACAGTCCTTAAAGTTTAACATTAATTTTTTTTCAAAGTAAGACAATTTAGAACGGATATTTATAATATGTGGTCCTAAAAGTATTTTTAAGACCGGAAGTGTCAAATATCTGGTCCTAAAAGTATATCCTTAATTTTTTTCCAGATAAAAAATAATATATTTAAGACTGGTTCTATTACAATATCCGGTCTTAAAAGTGTCATCGTTTCAGTTCTTCAGATACTGTCGTATCCTTATACTCTATGTTAAATGCTTCAGAGTCACTTCGGCTTCTAAGTAAACTTCCCAATTATGCGTCTCCTCATAATCTAAGGCCACTCCAACTATAGTAATCTATTTAAGCTTCTCAGTCCTAAAACTAGTTTCTTCACATTCATCTCCACTTCCTCCTCATCCTCTACAACATCCACGACCTCCTTCAACGCCTCCACCATAATGTCTTATTCTATTTGTCCTCCTTTTCCTCCTCCTCCTCTGCAACCTCCAAGGCCTCTTCCACCACCTCCACCAGTATCAGACAAGCAAATGCTTAAGCATCTGCATGTGAGGGTCGATCACATTGACAAACGACTGAGAAAATTGATTGAACTTTTGCATACTGTCAACTGCAAGCTTAACCAATTACTTAACGCCAATGACGTCAAGTACTATCCTTCTGACAACCCCTCCTACGGCGATAATATGGAAGATTGAGGGGCTTTTTTATGATGTTTTTTTTAAGTACTAGATGCTGCCCGAGTATGAATGAATAATTATTTAAGTTTGTTCTATCTTCATTTTTCAAGTATGGTCCATACACATTAACTAGTAAGAAAACGTAGTCAAGAACAAACAAAACAATGTCCTCGTGTGTCATCGTTTACATTAAAAATTCGCAGAAACGTAGTCAAGAAAAAACAAAACATTGTTTACATTTGGTGATTACATTGATAATGTTAGAACAAACACACACAAAAAAACAGTGATAATTAGCCTCAACATTGGACCCTCGTGTGTCCTCGTTTTTACCTCGCCCTGAGGTTGATCATTTTCAGTTTCCTTTTTCTTTATCTTTGTTCTTTTTCTTAAGGTGATAGACATGATCTAGATGATGTTTATTTTCAAAACCAGGAGGTTGTTCAACATATACTTCCTCCTAAATAAAACCATTTGGAAAAGCACTCTTTACATCCATTTGATAGACTTTGAATCCTTTGATACACGCAAAGGCTAAGAGTACACGTATTGCTTCCAATCTGGCCACTGGAGCAAACTTTTCCTCATAATCAATGCCTTCTTCCTTATTATAGCCTTTGGCAACCAATCTAGCCTTGTTACGGACTATAATTGCATATTCATCACGTTTTTTTTTAAAAAAAAATACCCATTTAGTGCCAATAACCGGATGGTCTTTAGGCCTAGGTACCAAATCCCAAATTTGATTTCTATCAAACTGATGTAGCTCCTCTTGCATTGCTATCACCCAATCATTGTCTGAGAGGGCTTCGTCAATTTTAGAGGGCTCAATGTGAGAAATAAATGCAGAAAAAGTCACTTCACTTAAAGTGTTGTTTCTGGTCCTCACTCCCTGATTAATGTCACCTATTACTTGGTCCAAGGGATGATTCCTAATGAACTTCCAAGCTTTAGGTTGAGATTGAACAGGATTTTCTAAATTGTTTTGAGGATCAGCTTCAAAAACATCCTCTGGATTTTCAATAGAAGCATGAGTGGTTTTTGAAAAGAATTGGTTTTTACAAACATTTTCCTCATCATCAGGATCATCTATCTTAGATTCACAGAAGACAACATGTATTGATTCTTCAACTACACGAGTACGCTTGTTAAAAACTTTATATGCTCTACTTCTATTTGAGTAGCCAAGGAATATACCTTCATTGGATTTGGGATCAAATTTTCCCAGATTGTCCTTACCATTGTTGTGAACAAAGCACTTACAGCCAAAGATGTGAAGGTGAGCCAAGTTTGGTTTCCTCCTTTGTAGAGCTCATATGGAGTCTTGTTAAGTTTCTTCCGGAGATAGCCTCAATTTGATATATAGTTAGCGTGCTCATAGCATCCGCCCGAGTAAGACTTGTGATGTCTGATTTTCATTTAACATAGCACGAGCCATCTCTGTTAACACACGATTCTTCCTTTCGACCACACCATTCTGTTGTGGTGTCCTTGGAGTCGAGAAATTGTGATCAATCCCATGAGTATTATAGAATTCTCCGAAAGCTTGATTCTCGAATTCACCTCCATGATTTGTTCGAATGGCTGTAATGCAAATACCTCTCTCGTTTTGCACCTTATTGGCAAACACAACAAACAGATCAAATGTTTCATCCTTAGAAAATAAGAAGATAGTCCAGGTGAAACGCGAGAAATCATCGACAATGACTAGAGTATACAAATTGCCACCAAGGGTTTTTACTCTAGCCGGTCCAACTAAATCCATATGGAATAGTTGAAGAGGTCGATTGGTCAAGATTTCAGGCTTGTTTTTAAAAGACGATTTAGTTTGTTTACCCTTTTGACAAGCATCACAGATCATGTCATTTTTAAAACGTAATTTGGGTAAACCAACAACTGAATCTTTTCTTAACAACTTGTCTAGTTGGAACATGTTCACATGAGCCAAACGCTTATGCCACAACCAACTTTCATCCAGGTTGCTAACAAAACATTTTTCAAAACTGACTTTAGGTAAATCTAGAGTGTAGAAATTACCTTCTCTAGGAGCCTTAAATAATACCTTAAGTTTACCTTTATCAATTGGGAGATCATCCTTGTTGACAATGAGACATTCTTCTGAGTCAAAGATAATCCAATTGTTCTTATCAGCACTTTAACTCACACTTAGGAGGTTATGGCAGAGACCTTCAACAAGGTATACGTCTTTGATTAGAGGCCCACTCTTGTTACCTATCTCGCCAATCCCAGTAATTTTACCAGATTGATCTCCTCCAAAGGTGACCTTGCCACCATCCTTTGATCTCATTGCAACAAACTTGTCTGCATCCCCCATCATGTGCCTTGAGCATCCACTGTCTATATACCACTTGTTGATTCTTGATGCCCTCAAGCACATCTGCAGATAAAAAACAATTAAGCTTTAGGTACCCATTTTTTTCTTGGGTCCTTTGGGGTTAGTTTGGGCCTTAAGAGCATAAGTTCCCTTAGGTACCCACTTATAGTTTCCAACTGGTCTGTCTCTTCTATCTTTCTTGTGAAAACATGATGAAGTATAATGCCTTTTTCGATTACAGTAGTTACAATGGGCAAAAGGATTTGAGGAGTGGACAGTTTTTTGAAAATAGTTTAAATAGGACTTTCCTCCTCTTTTGTTTTTCCCTTTCTTTTTGTCAAAAATAGGATTGTAACCAATGCCTGATCGATCGTTTGTAAATTTTTGTGCTTTTAAAATAACATTAAGCATTTCACTTCCTTTAGTAAACTTCTCAAGTGTTTTCGTAAGGGATAAATTTCTTTTCTCCAAATCCAGGCAGTCATCACAAATTAGCTTTCCACAAGAAAGATTTTCAACTTGTAGTTTAAGAGTCATGTTTTCCCTTTTCAGGTTTATACATTCCTCAACTACTTTTTCAAATTCTGCTTGTATTTCATTATACTCATCAAATAATTCATCATAAGTAGGTTGTGATTCATATACCTCTTTGTCATTATCTAGTTGTTCTTCCTCTGCTACTAGACAGACATTTGCAATTTCTTTTTCTTTTTCATTCTCTCCTTCTTCTTCTGATGAACTATCACCCCATATGGCTGATACATAGGCCTTCTTCTTGAATTGGTTGAACCTTTTCTTCTTCTCTTTACCATTATCTTTCAGCTGGGGACATTCCGACTTGTAATGTCCTGACTTCTCGCATTCGTAACAAATGACTTGATCTTTATCTTTGAATTCTCGTCTGTTACTAGAGCCACCTTTTTGGAACCTATTCCTGAAGCCTTGATCTTTTCTGTAGAACTTCTTGAATCTTCTCACAAACAAGCCCATCTCGTCATCGTCATCGTCTTCATCTTTGTCTTCCTTTTCTTTCACAGCATTAAGAGCAATACCTTTGCTCCGAGTAGGGTTGACTTCGTCCAGGTCCTTCTTGAATTTCAGCTTGCTTTCATATTCAGATAAGCTTCCGAATAAGGCAACAACTGAAGCCATTGATTCTCCACGAGTCTCCTCTATTGCTGTGACTTTTGCTTCCCATTATTTTGTTAGAACGTTGAGAATTTTTTTGACTTGAGGACGTTGATCATATGTCTTTCCCAAGGCCGCTAGTTGATTGATAAGATGAGTGTAGCGAAGTTGAAATTCAGCAATAGTTTCTCCGGTCTTCATTCGAAGAATATCATACTCAGTAGTCAGAGTACTAATACTATTTTCCTTAATGCCAGTGGTTCCTTCATATGCTACCTCCAGAGCCTTCCATATTTCTTTTGTAGTCGACAAGTTGCATTTTCGGAAGTACTCCTTCTGACTGAGAGCACTCTGTAACATCAGGATAGCTTTACTGTTAAGAGTGATGTTTCTCTTGTCATTCTCATCGAACTCAGCTTCTTTCTTTGGGACGGCAATTCCTCCTTCGATCTTTGTAGGAACATAATCACCGATCTCTATTACTCGCCAGAGACCGTATTCAGTAGCTAACACAAACACTCTGAATTTTACTTTCTAGAATGAATAGTGTTCGCCATTAAAGCCTGGAGGACGATTAATCGAAGCACCGTCAGGTAATCTTCCTTCCATGATCTATCTCGAGATGTTAAGCCCAACTGAGAGACCAGGCTCTAATACCAAATGAAGATAGAATATCACCTAGAGGGGGGTGAATAGGTGATCTCAAAATTATTTTGCAAACCCACACGAAGACAAGTAAGAAAACAGAAACAGAGATATGAAGCAAAGAAGTGAAATAGACACAGGGCAGTTTATACTGGTTCGGTCCAAAATCACTGACCTACGTCCAGTCCCCAGAACACCTGGGATTCCACTATCTTCCAAGAACTATTACACACTCTGTAAACGAAGGATGATCCCCTCACTTTTGGACTCCACTGCCCCTTACAAGTTGTAATTGATACACCCTCTCTTAAGGTTCCTCAACCTTAAGATTCAAACAATAATAAAGTAAATGTTTATGAACTCCTTACGAGCAGATGAAGTATTAAACACTGAAGTACAAATTGATGAAACAGTTGAAACAGCAAATAGTATTAACTCGAATTAATTGCTCAGTGTTTCGGTAGGTGGTGAAATTGAATGCTTCCGATATTTATAGCGTTCGTAATGAGTGCCGTTGAGACGCTCTGCATACTAGCCGTTTAGACACTTTGTATTTCCGTTAGGCACAGAGAACTTATGTTGAAGTTAATTTACCGTTGTTTCATAAATGCTTCGCTGTTTGAATATCCTTATCAGTCACGACATTCTTCTTTATTCCATTCCTGTCGCCCGTTGTGAAATAGCATTTAATGCATAGTAGGAATGAAAGAAAAGGTTTTTCATTGATCAGTATTGATAACCGAGATTATTACTCGGTTTGGTAACTGCATTTAATGCTTGTCTGACACCGTATGCTTTATTCAAATATGATGTTAATCTATGTTTAAATAATCTGAAACTCATGAGCAACCTCGTTAAAAGCATTTAGAATTTGCAATGAGTAGTAAATCATAGTAATGAAATTATCACAAACATTCAGTGAATTACGCATACGGAGATAATAAGAACAGAGGTACCTTGCTCGAGTAAACTCAAGATATGTGCTCGGGCAAGAAATGAGGAGATCAAATGTAATTGATTAATGCTTGGGCAAAACACAAAAAGCATACTCGGGCAAGTCTTTTTTGAAAAACTCTGAGAAAAGGATTTTAGCGATGATGCTCGAGCAAACTTTTAGAACTTGCTTGAGCAACACTCACAGAAAACAGGTTGGATGTTTCTGCTCGAGTAGTTCTATTGTGTTTGCTTGAGCATGGTCTGCGAGCATGCTTTCAGATTATGCTCGGGTAAGATTCATTCAAAAGCAGGAAGACAGGTTACTCGATCTTGCTCGAACATCACCTTCAAGCCTACTCGAGCATGGTCCTCAAGCATACTTTCTGATCTCCCTCGGGCATGACTTATTTCCTTGTTAACTCAAACATGTTTTCTCATCATGCTCGGGCATGCTTGGCCGAGACTCCTTTTGGATCAGATGCTCGGGCAAGGTGAAGAGAGTCTTTCTGGATCAATGTTGCTCGAGCATGAATGTATGCTCGAGCATGCTTTCCTTAAAGAAAGTGTCTCCCGATGTTGCTCGAGCATGTTTCCCTGAAATTCTTCAGGAATTGCTATTGCCCAATGTTGCTCGAGCAAGATTGTAATCTCTGCTCGAGCATGCTTCCCTGACATGCTTAACTCAATTTATTAGATCACCTTATCTTTGCTTACGTATTATGGATTCAATATCTTAGAGATTGTGATCATCAAAATACAAGAACCAACAAGGACCACTTTATTCTCCTCCATGCACAAGAGGACCAACTGCCAATGCTGACTGAAAATTCACAGCAGATAAATACTCAACTATATGTAGTAGAATTAAGTGAATTATAGACAAGAAATATGATATGTACCTATGGATGTATGGTGCCAAGTAACACTTTTTCCTATATTCACACACCCTCCGTGATATGTATCCAGGTCTCCCCTTTATGGGTATCTCACTTATATAGTCTGGGCAAAAGAATCCAAAATCATCGCTTCTGCCAACTTTACCCAACTTATGAGGCATGAACCTAAAATAATGACAATAGAGAATTAGTGTGTATGTGTGTCTAAATGATGCATTTAAATTATGTATTCATAGAAGAAGATAATTACTTTAAGAATAAGGTCACCATTGCATTAGTAAGCTCATGCTTAGGAACCAGCAGCGATAGTATATCCTCTAAGTCAATGAAAATCGGTTGCCTATCAGGGAAGTCTACAACTTCACTGACAAGCCACGATCTAGATCCAAAAGATCGCTTGAATACCAAAAGGATAATTTGATCCTTGGCATCCAACTTAGGCTTGTCAACAAGGGGCTGGAGCTTCAGGAGAGGTTTTGATCGGGATTTGATCATGTGGAGTAGAAAAACATACAAGCTTCACTAGCCACGAGATGAAGCTTCCCTTGACATCACTCACAACCTTCAACTCACCAGTTGGGAGAGGGAGAGGTGCATCAGCAATGATCACCTCTTCAACTGACACTCTAAATTGATCATTGGTCATTTTTTGGTGGTGTACAATTGATCCCAAGTTGTTGACAATCCCATGTGCAACTAATCAGCTATTAGGATCCTCCACATAAAGGTCACAAGGTTTAGGACCCTCTACCAGTCCAACAATGCAACTCCATTTAATGCTCTATTGCATAGGTGCAGGTGAATGTGCCACAGGAACACTGGTCTCATTACGTGAGCTCACAATCATCATCTCCTCCTTCATCTTGCTTATCTGGGCTTCAAACATTGCCCTCAATGAAGCTTCTCGCGCCTCTGCTCGCGCCGCTACTTCCTCACTCACGACGACCACCATATTTTTCATCTCCTCCCGGGTAACCATATTTTGTTTATGGCATTTGGATGATCCAAAGTATTGCCTTAGGCTTACTCGTCCTCCAATTCCCCTTACACACCCAGCATGATCCAATTTTCCAGTCGCAACGGTCAGAATATCATTCCTCCCATTCGACAAAAATGATTCCTCTGCTTCTTTCTTTCTAAGTTCGTCCTGTAAGATTAGATAACAAGAAGCTTAGTAATGAAACTTGTTTAGTAACTAAAAAAGAACAATAACGATACTTACAATTTTTTCAGCAACTATACGAGTTTTCACTCGTATAAGCCCTAGTTCTCTTTCGGCGAAAATACAACCATAAGTCTTTGCGACGTATTGGAGATGGCGGATCACAAATCGCAGAAGGATTGGATTGAGCTTCTTCTTCCAATCTCTTTCGTTTGGCCGCCATCAACTCTTTTTCAGCCTTTTCATAACTGCCACGAGACATTCTATGAGGGCAATCATTCTTTCTACCCGTCTCTTGTGCTTGTTCCCTTTTTTCTATGAATCAAAATTCAAAACAACTATTAATTATGAATTCCAGACCATCTCACTAACATAAATTAAAGAACTTTTGCTTGATATGAACCTCAAACACTAATCAAATTTACTTCATCAAGTTTCAAGACTAGCATAGAACAATAGCACATTTTTACTGTATTACTCCATCTACAGTCATATTCACATAAGAACTAAGACATGCTCCTCTGATGCAGGACAAAAGATGGAAATGTCATTCTATAATTGCATGAAGCTGAGATTACCGAGTAGAAAGATTTTATTTTTCTTCTATTCACACACCAAACCATCTCACTAATAGGATTAGATGGACACAATAATATATCACATATCTGCACAGATTCTTAAGCAAACAAAAAAAGGGAAACAAAAATAAATATAAACTCACCAAAGCTTCTGGAGTAGTATGCATTTGAAAAAAATTGTTGTCAAATGTTTTCATCAAGAAATGTATACTTGTGGCAAGGATTAGGGTGAGACTAACCAACTGGAACCTCAACATGAATATAATTATCAGATAGCGAGGTCTTAAACTTCCTCCAGCGATTAGCACAATACAGCAATGTCTTGTTTTTCAACTTCTGACTGTCAGGAACATTGTATGTCAGCCGAATAAAGTTCCAAATAAGATCATTTACTTTCTCATTGTCGACATTTTTCCACTCATCTACCAAGATGTTAAGCTTGTTGCGTGCTAGCAGGCCGACATAACTCCTATATCTTTGTTTATTAGGCCGATAGGTCTCCAAAGTTCATCAAACTGAATGTTGATCTTTTCCCCGGTAGTTTGACTTAGGGCAAGGTCTTTCAATCGTGTGCCTCTTATACCACCACATAAAGACCGGTTACAAGGCTCGCTTTGAGATGTACAGGGTTCGCTCTAATTCACACTAGTATTTGACGTTCCTCGAACAGGACTAGAATTGTTTTTTCCATTCATTTTTGAGACAGGAAGAGAGGTTGAGAGAGGTGGTGGACAAGGAAGAGGGGTAATGCGACAGGAAGAGAGGTAATGCGATAAGAAGAGAGGTTCAGAGAGAGCAACTTCAGGTTTTGGCTCGAAGAAGAGAAGGTATAATGTCTTTTTGGCGCTGTAATTTTAAGATCAGATATATTTAGAAGCCGGTTTTAAAAGTTAAACTTTAAGACCAGTCCTTATTAAACTCCAATCTTAAAAGTAATTAATTTTTTTTTAATTTTTTTTTAATCTTTTGTATTGGCACGTCCGGTCTTAAAGACCGGCTTCTAAATATATCTGATCTTAAAATTAATAAACTTTATATTTAATTTTTTTTCTTTATATTTTGGACCAGATACTATTTAAGTCCGGGCGTAAGAGATTTTTCTAAAAAGTAATTGATATTTCAATTTTTTAAAATGTTTAAGACCGGTTGTTTTGGAAACGGGTCTAAATAATATATTTTAGACCTATGATAAAGGATCCGGTCCAAGAAATTCTTAATATTTACAAAACTGCCACTGGTCATATTTTTTAAACCGGAGCGTCAATACTCTATTCTAAATGAGGCGGTCTTAAAGTTTTTTTTTTTTTTTGTACTAGTGTGTTTAGGACTCATGCATTGCGCAACACCTAAAAAAAGTGGAACTGTTTATCGATTTTAAATAATGTGACTACCAATGCCCAAAAAAAATTTGTAGCTTCCCATAAAATTTTCACATTTTCGAGCAAAACAATAAAATATTCACATATAGAAGATAACTCTTTTTCAGTTGTTGCAACACATCTTCAACTATGTAGAAACATCTTTTGCTTTACTTAGTTGAAGATGGGTTGTACATAATTGAAGAAAAGTCACACCATTGAACATAGGTTGCATCTAGATTCTTAAATAAATTTCAGATACTTTTAGACAATAAATTTTATAATGGAAAAATTTTGGACAACTTTCCCTTAAATATTTGGAAAATAAATATAAATAATTTATGGTAGCAACGACCTAAATGCTTAGATGCTGAGTCTCACAAAAATGTTATTTTAAATGTTTATACTGATCCTTATTATAAGGCACCAACTATCAACAAATTTTTATTATTATTATAAGACACCAACACCAACTGCCTTTAACTAACTCATTTATTATTATTTTTCCATTATGCCCTCATTTTTAACTAACTCATAAATCCACTTCATTAAAGTAGAGGTAAAATTGGAAATATTTATCAATTTTAGACCAATTTAATGACTTAACTTTTATTCCTTGATTCACGAAAAATTGTAGTTGGTGCCTTATAATAATAAAGACAGGGGGAAGTACTATAAACATAATTAAAGAAACGACATTACACGAATCCATGTCTCATTGCCATTTTTATTTATCTTTAATTATATTTTGCCTTTTTGCTTCTTCCTTGTTCGTCTAAACCAAATTAACATGTGCCTCATTGCTACAATGTCGGCAGGTTTCAAGACTTACAGTTGTGTTCTCTTTATTTTGTTTGTTCAACCTCCTTGTCTTACTATGGATTCTGCTTATGATGTCAACAACCACATATCACTTTCTTTTTTCAAAAAATAAATAAAATAAAAATGCCAATAAAATCTGCCCAGAAAGCATAAAATCTTGTATTTTATTGTCATCCCCGATATAAAAATAATTTTAAATTGATACATGCATTACGTGGCACCCCACGTGATTAATTTATTGTCTTGTGGAATCATGTGAAGCTCCGATTTCCATGTCTATTTGCTTAATTTATTTATAGTCATGATAAGGACATGCAACAACATTTTGACAAAAGTGCTTCCAAAGTCTCTCTGTATTGTGTTTTGTGGGCGTAAAATTAATACATATATTCATATATAATTACTTCCCTAATTATCTTTTTCATCAATTTTATATTTTGTTTTAAGAATTTGTAATGAAATTTAACTGAATTACATGTAAATGTAAGAGTAAATACCTTTTTGAATTAAAATAAAAAACACGGACCCCATTTTCATCCCTGCGACTAAAACGGCTTTTTTATGATAAAAATGACTTTTTTGAAATTTACGAGGGACCAAAAATTTCAAATCGACCCTTATTCATCCTTTTCGCGACTAAAAAAAGATTTTTTTGTGTGAGGGGACCAAAACGCAATTTTTTTTTTCCAGGGACCCAAAAGGGTATTTACTCTAAATGTAATATCTTGTTTGTTTCTCAATATATAAGGACTATCAGTTTTTTTTGTGAATCAAAATAAATTTTCATTCTATACGCATTACATATAAATCTTAAAATGATTTAATTATTATTATCTCCAAATTTAAAATAAAATCGCAATTTCATATACTATCATTTAGTTACAATTTAATTGCAGTCATTGTCATATTAGAACTAAAATCATTATTTAAGTGAATTTCTTTGTAGCATGGTGCCATGGATGCTTCTTGTAAGTAGGTGCTCACGTATTCACTCTTACTTGTAACCTCGTCTATCCCTCTAATTCAACAAATCATTACCAAAAAAATATCGTATGACCAATAAAGGTCGGGTCTAATGGTATGGGTTAATTGACGAATTAATGTTAGAATCCCTACTAAAAAAAAGTGCCTTGTGTCTCCCAGTGTCTCAAACATGATCTACAATGAGATTCCAGTGAAAGGACTTAACTAATTACTAAGAAGTTCTAATGACAACTGATGATAGCATATAGACAAATTCTAGTATACAAAATGACAATAGTTCACTTATTATTGAGACTTCTTAATAATTAAGTTATTTTTTGGGACCTTATAATAATATAACTTATATTAATATGAATTCTATAGAAAACTATACCGTTCAAAAGTTATTTGAAAATTATAACATATCAATCCTCAACAATAATTTTAAAAAGCTTGATTCAAAAGTAGAAGAAAAGTTAGCGTGTAATTTACTCTTTTGGATATGTGGGGCCAGGGAAATGAAGTGAAAGTGATTTTAAGGTAAGAGTACTGGCAGTGCATGGATGACGTGGTAATGAGGGGAGTGGGCCAGGCCCAGAGTCATAAAAGATACCCTTAGAGTGGGGCCCGTAAAGAAAGGCATCTAAGGTAGGTGGGGGCCCAACGACATAGAAATTGGGACAAGAAAGGCCCATTGAAAGTAACGGCTAACTTGCCCACTCAAGTCATGTTAGATGCCATCCACTCGCCTATAGAAGCGCGTGCTTCCCTTTGCCAGAGCTCTACACAAGACCGAGGTTATAATAAATAGGAAAAATTATTCCAAGTTCTTACAGTTTCACTTAATTGTTTGAATTAGGATGGCAAGAAAAAAAATTATTTAATTAGGATTTTATTGTTGGATTTGATAATTTTAATATATAACGTTAATAAAATTTTATTTTTAGAAATGCAGTCCCTATATTGATTTTTTGATATATACTCCCTATATTGATGAAAGCATATTAATGAACAATTACATATGGACTTTTTTTTTCGGGATAATGGTAGAAGTAGCTTTTGTTTCTGATGAACTTTTCTTTTGCTGGATTTTTCCTGATGTAATTTGTGTTTGGGATAACGGTGACAGAAGTGGCTTCATACCTTGATGTTTGGTTAGGTGGCTTCACAAAAAAAATGACTTCAGACCTTGAAGCCCATCAAATAATGAAGCTATTCCAAACACCAAATTATCAAGCTTTTACTTTCGCTGGACTTCTAAGAGACTTTTTTTTAGCTTATGAAGCTCTGTCAAACAAGCCCTTAAACTCAACTAAAGCAGTGCATAGGGATTGTGAGAGGTGACCACTACAGAACATAAACATGATTCAAAACAATTATTAATTTTGCTTGATACTCCTTATATTGGTGAACACATATATTATGAACAATTAAGCTCAATTAAAGCAGTTGATGGGATTGAGAGAGATGTCCACATTAGGGTTTGACCATGACTTGCATGGAAAAACAATTAGGGTTCAATAATTTAAAGTATTTTAGGAGCACTTTTAAAAAATAACACGCCCTTTAAGTCCTAAATATAGAAACTAAATAAAAGGTCCTAAATATAGAAACTAAATAAAAGGTTTACTTTAATCCTAATATAAGATCTCAATTTACTTTGTCTTTTAAATTTATAATTTTTGAGTTAATACAATGCTTAGTTCTTATAACTTGTTCTTATTTTGGTTTTGATTTCTATAATTTCAAACAATAGGACTAATGTTTTAGATTGAAAGAAACTTGATAGAGTAAAACTTGTGGTTTCAAACTATAGGGACTAAAACTAAAATTTGGGAAAACAATAAGGACTGAACATTGTATTAACCCTAATTTTTCCCCAAATCATCTCTATTAATTGCTCATATTAAAGGTGTTTTCATTAAAGGGTAGTTTTAATGCACATAATTAAATAGAGTATTTTATAAAACTTAACATATATTTATTACAAATAATCAACTTAACTAACTTTTTTAATATATGCAAATTAGTTATCCACAGCCATAGAGCACTAAATATTATTACACCTCTGCAAAGGCTTATACATTTGATAATTGAAAATGCTTCCAAAATGGGGCTTATATTTGATAAGAGAGGGAATATATCAATGTTTTGAAACTTGGATCAGACCAACCGAACCAAACTGGAAATCAGTGAACCGATTAGTAAAGAACCTGGTTTGGTCGGACATCAACCCAAATTTTGGGTTTTTTTAAAATATATATATATATATATATATATATATCAATTACCCTAAAATCTTCAATTTCTTACCATTTTATCTTGGGTTAGCTCTGATTTAACTTCGGTCTGACTCATTGACTCTTACCTAATACCCCAATCGATTTAATTTCCTGTATGAGTTTCAGAACCTGGAAATATATTCCCTGCGATCCTAATTATAGAATAAAGTAAACAGGTAGTACTTTAGAGATTAGATAGAATTGCAAAAGAGGAGGAAGGATGGTGGGAAAGAAAGAAGAGATGGAGAGAGCAGTGTCACATCCAAGCATTGCAATAAGGGGATGAAAGCGAAATGCAAGAAAAGAAATTAAATAATGACTTTGTTGGCTTTTGAAAGCACCCAATTCTCTCTATCAAATTCAACTACACATAACGTACACTGTCCTTCTGAGTTCTTTTTTTTTTGTTTTTGGGTCAAAGTCCTTCTGAATTTTGAAGAGAAGCCATAAGTGATAGCATTAAATAAGAATGAGACCCGCCTACTACTACTATACATCCCTATCTCTATTTTCCACCCCATTTTCTCATTTAGATTTTTTTAAATCAAATAAAATATAAAATTTATAACAAATTACACTATTTATTTTATTCTTTGAAACTATTTGCAAAGTATGAAACCCAAATTAATACTAAACAGTGTGATTCATTCTTCAATGTTAAGGTCCAAATCTAGTTACTATTAGTAATATAATATCTTAAAATCTTGTAAAAATTCCACTTTTAATTTAAGTTCTGAATATGAACATAATGACTTCTTGCATTCGGCTGTGTGTTCCTCTTTGAATATATCTCTTTAGTTAAGAATTTGATGTTAACGTCTCCTTTACTGAGTGAGTTATACGGCATTGAGTGAGATGGACAAAAAAATATTAATATAAATAATTCAACACTACTTAGTTGAGAGTAACCAGAATTGTGCTTACAAGGGCGTGTTCAAACTTGTGTAACAATCAAGAAGTGATACTTGTTTGTTGATTTTATGATTGACCACCATCAAATCAATTCTATGAGTAATGTTTATGTATTGGGAGTAAAGAGAGAACCTAAATACAGAGAAGTAAACACAAATAATTAGGTTAGATATAGTTCTAGAGATTTGTAAAACTCTAGTTTCATGGTTTAATTAGTTGTTTTTAACACTAATTAAAGTATAATTAATATTAAGACACTGGTCGCTTGGATATAAAAAAAAAAATGCCATCCACTATTTCAAGGCCATATGCAGAAAACGTATACAAAGCACTAGCAACAGCTATTTCTAAAGTTGTATGACTTGTGGGCATGCTCAAGGAGCTGCGGATTACAAATATAGATCCAGTAGTGATGCACTGTGATCGTAAAGCAGCGATTCACTTTGGAACCAATCCAATATTTCATGAAAAAAGTAAACAAATTGAGATCGATTGTTATTTAAAAAAAGAGAAGTTGAAGCGAAGACTAGTTAGACTTTGAAATGTTAGGTCCAAAAACGACTAAATACATCCAGACAAAACCTCGGAGATTATGAAAGAATATTAAGCAAATTCCAAACTTGAGGGAAGAGTGTGGAGAATGAGTCCAATATTTCATGAAAAAAGTAAACAAATTGAGATCGATTGTTATTTTAAAAAGAGAAGTTGAAGCGAAGACTAGTTAGACTTTTTTCAGTGAACGACTAGCACACATCCAGACAAAACCTCGGAGATTATGAAAGAATATTAAGCAAATTCCAAACTTGAGGGAAGAGTGTGGAGAATGAGTGTTTTCTTTTTCTTTTTAATATATATTATCATTTGCTATCCAATTTGGTTATAGCTACCCCTCCTAACATAAGCGTCTATTTTAGGACTTGAACTAAAAACCTAGAAAGATCTAATAGGCCCTTACATCTTTAAACTAATGCTATGTTGGTAATGGGGGTCACATTCATTGCTTCTCCCTTACATGCTCATTCCTTCCTCTAATTAAAGGGATGGGTCCATTTTTTTAATATATATTCTATTTATTTAAATTAAATAATATGTCGCGTTCTAAAATTGTTTATATCAAATTAATTAAGTTTTAGTCCAACATTCAGAAATATTTTTCTTATAACACCATTATCCTAAAAATTATTTAATATGAGATACTAGATGCAAAAAAAAATTCATACAACATATAATTTAATATAAATAAATAAAATATATAAAAAAGTAAAATAAAAATAAAAATAAAAATAAAAATCACCCATCCCTCTAATTAATGGAAATCACTCATGGAATGTGACTCTGTTGGTAATGAGAGGGTTAATAAAGTCAGTTTTTTTTTTTTTTTTGATAGTTTAGGTGTAAGGAATAAGCATGGAATGTAATTCTATTGGTAATGAGAGGGTTAATAAAGTCTGAGTTTATTATCTGTATATAGCAGGTGTGTGTATTGTGGGATTGGGCCGTTATTAGAGTTTAGGCCCAGAATAGGTGTATATATATGGACTATTCTTCATTCAGTCATGTTAACACCGGGAGCTTCAACTACAGAAAAAACACTAGATTAATGACGTGAAAACAACTTTACCATACGCATTACCAATTTCAATTTACTGATTAGTATATACTGATAGAACCCTTTTCCCTCTATTTGACAGATTGGTATTTACTGATAGAACCAAACCCTTTTTACTCTCCACTGTTACCCAATACAATCCACTCTAGTCTCGTTACTATTTGGGTATAGCTAGTGCATTATTAAGATGATAGCTGGTTGTTCCACTATTCCAATTCATTATATTGCTATCACTATAAAACTCAACTAATCCTTCTTCCTTAAATAATTCAATAATCCTTTTTTTTGTAAAGAGATGGCTCCGGTTTCGCCACCTAAACTACAGGAGATTGCAACTTTATATAACATATTCATGCTTGCTTTCACTTAAGTGGCTAAAAGAAAATAAGAAGTGCCCACTAATGTATCTCTCATCATTGTTACAGTTACACAAAATCCCCAAAATATAATCTAGCACATTTTCATGAGAAAAGCAAGAGACTTTCCAAAAGGGGAAAAAAGTAAATGTACTCTTTAAAACAAGATGACATGAAGGTTATGCAAGAACTAGAAAGATCATCAATGGAATGAAAATAAGAATTCGTGGCAGGCAAAACATCAGTGTGCTGTCTTCGGCTGTTAGAATCTAAGAATCTTTTTCCTATCCATAATTAGCATTTTGCAAACTGATTTATGGAGGACCATCTTGTCATCTTTAGGCTGCATTTGGTTCCAGAAATAAGCTACTGAAGATTTACTATGCACAACACATCAGACATTCCAATTACTGTAATAATGGTCTCCATATCAATCATCAGTATCACTATTGTAAATTGGCCGAGATAAGGCAGATTTCGTCGTTGAAATATATGATCAGGTATTCTCATATGAGGAAACAGAAGAGATGTTACCTTCCTGTATCTGTAATGTTAGCTTTGAAACTCTGTAACCCTGATTTCATAGTTTGCCATGTTGAAGCCAAACCTGAAGATAACACCCCAGAGGTATTGTCAGAATCAGTATCACCTCGATCAAGTAACGGAACCTTAGTGGAGGCTATGTTGTTGTCTTCTGGTCTTAATCTGGATGTTTGTCCATTCTTCTCTCTTATAGCAGCATACTTGTTGCTGATGGCTTCCTTGCTCAAACTATATTTTCTTGTCTCATCCTTCCTAGTTCTGGATGGATTTCCATTCATTTTTTCAAGTAAATAGGAATTTGCCCTCATTTCTACACCATTCCTCTCCTAAACAACGTACATTTATGAGTAAATTAAGCTCTAACTAGACATGGTACAAAGTGGATTGAAAATATGAAAGTTCCACATACCATGAGGCTGTTGCCAGATTCAATATCTATACAGTTGGAATTCTTTGTCAACGGAACAACTTGCTCGCCAACTTCGGACCCATGTTCAAGCAAAAACCTCTCTGAAAATAATAGAGCTTAATAATCAAACACAAATCAATACCTGAATTTACTAGAATGTTCATCGATTTGTGTATGATGCAATTCTGATATGGTAATAACACAAACCCAAGTTAGCCAAGCTTGAAAGGTGTTGGCTAGAATACCTTTTTTTAAGATAACTAATCCTGTTGGATTAAAACCATCCATATCTTCAGCTTCAGTCTCAAAAATATATCTCTTCCAGCTCCCCAGAAAATCAAATACTCGATTGAAGAAGTTGCTTGCAACCAAAAGGGTGTATATAACCATTATAAGTGGATAGATTTTGTTAAACTGATCACCAAAGAAAGGCACAGCATTGTTGATGTTCCCCATTTGCTGCAATTATAAGTCCCATGATGCAAACAATCATAATTTTAAGACGAGAAAAGGTCAAACAACATTCTGATGCAAACTTCCCATATTGAAATGTAGTGGTCTCAGTCAAGGAACCAGGCATGAATACAAATTAGAGACAGCAAATAGACACAAGACAATAAAACCTTAAAATGGCTAGAAAATAATAGACTATCTTCTGCCTAGGACAATAAAGTAAACAAGAAATGAATAGAGAAACCAAAGAACTAGAGTTGGGTAATGCATTGTGTTCTCACACATCATGCTCAGCAAATGGCAATTTAGTGTTATTGGAGAAGTGAGCTGATTATATAGTCAACCAAGATAAGCAAGAAAAATATTTAAAAAAACAAAAACCAAATTATAAAAAAAAAAAACAAAAAACACAGAATTCTATGGAAGTATGGCCACTTCATTGAATTGGGATTTATAAGAGACAAATAACCACTACAGATGTGAACCGAGAAAATACCTGTTCAAATACAGTGGTTTTATCAGAACCAAGGGAAATGAGATTGAGGAAGTTATATGAAACAGGGGGAGCATACCGAGCAACCATCCTGAGAGCAAGCAAAGATAAAACATACATTTTATTCTCAAGACAGCATTAGTGATTCAAAAAGTAGAAAGAAAAACTTACGAGCATATCATAAGCAAGCTGACTGCGCTGGTCTGTCTGGGTGTCAATGAGTAGAACATCAACCTTCCAATTCTGAATAAGGAGTAGTATGTGCAGATGCACATGTACATGAGAGGAACAAACGAAAATGCCTAGCAAAAAATACAACATATGTTAGTACAAGCACCATCTGTACTTTAACCCATGGATGCTGTATGGTGGGGGCGACATTGAAGCAAGATTCAAAGAGCAACTATTTGTTCCAATTATTATAGTCAAGGTTAATCATTTCATCCATCAAAGGTGCATTATGTAAAATTTGAAGAGCAATTTGATTGAATTAATTAGGATGAAATTTCATCTGCTGCAGAAACATGGGAGAACCAGCCACCACTACTAAAAGAAATGTACATATGCACTTCACCAATACACACATAAAATGCATATAATTCTAGCGATACTGAATATTAAATACTAGATATTAAAGCATCTTGAACATGTCCACGCATAAAACAACATAGTTGTGCTAGGTAGGAGTGGAAATGGGAAGCAGGAAAATGGAATATTGATAAGTTACATTATGCAGAAAGGATAACAACTTTCCCAGTCTATTTTCACTCGTACCAAGAAAACCATGAGTCTAAGTTAGGCTCACCTGCACAAACACCTCATGTGTTCCCATGGATTTTATAAGAAATGAGAAAAGAGACAGATCAACACCAGGCAGAAGAGTTGCTTCAGCTAAAAGAATTGCAACAGACAGAATACCAAGTGAAGCAGCTAACCCTTTCTCAACGTGCTTTCTTAAAATGCATCGCCAGAAATATTCTGCAAAGAAGTGCAATTAATTCCCCAACCCAAAATGCTCCTAGATTAAATTATCTCATATTTGATTACTCATTGAACAAAGGAGGCAGGGAATAAACCTTGAATGATAAAGTAATACATTATTTGACACAATAAAATGTCGACATAAGCAAGAAGATAATAAAGAACATTTGTAAACCCAATAAATGCAAAAGTATGTGGGTATTTGATTACAAGACCAAATAGAAAAATATAATACATAATTACTATTCAGAAGTCATTCCCACAAGAACCAACAAACAGGAAGAATATGGAGCATTATGATACATGTTAGTTTGGTAGGGGGAAATGGGATTATTAAATATGCAAGTGGTTAGATGATTTCAGGTAGTCAGAGTTAACTGACTTAGCTCTCGATATACCAGAGTGGAGCAAGTTCACAAGAGAAGAATTGGCAAAGATACAGAAATACATGATTCAACAAAAACCTCCAAGTAAAAGTCGGCTCTTATTTTGTCAAGTAGTTACTCTAAAACCATCAAGTCATTTCTGTTATTTAATAACTAATCCCACTTTCAGCTGTCACAACATGAATCACATTATGAGTCTCAAAATGTCATAATGCAGAATGGGTACAATGTGGATGTGTGTGGGACCTTTAGGAAAAAATTAGAAACACCAAAAGTATAAAACAGTAACTCGGAATATTATTCCTGATGCAGCAGAACAAACGGATCAGTAATCTGCCTATTACCTAAAGAATCAAAGAAGGACCCCAACTTGCCATTCCGAGCAGGTCTAATGCTTGAAATATATTTCCTGAAAGCAGAGAACAAAACATCAAGGTGAGCTGGAATAACCTGTAATACACGGTATTGGTGTTGGTCCCCAAAAACCAAACCAAAAACGAAAGGAGGAAAAAAACATCACTAGAAGCATACCATCCAGTTAAGCTGTGGCGTTCATAATTCTTCATTGTCTCCTCCAGTTCAAGAGCTTCCCGTACATAAGCTAAATACTCACTGCAAATAAACTTTAGTTATGGCTAAAAAGAAATTCTAAGCAGTCATCATTGTAAGAAAAGACACATAAAAAACCTTAAACTAATAACCAAACAATCATATAATCACTAGAAGATAGCACCGATTTGGGACACCACCAGTGACAAGAACTTCGTTTTACGATTCATCATTGGTTCTATGGATGATGTAAGAATTGAAATATTCTAGTTGCATGGCAGAATTTCTTTCAACAATTTATCTCTTCAATCATCATTAGGCAAGAACAAATATATTGCCTCATTTGATAACATTTTAGAGACAGTTGTTACTCTAAATATAAGCTAAGAAGTGAAGCTGAAATCCTTTTTTGTTCAAGTCAATTTTATAAGAGAAATTAACGAGTCACAGAAAAATTATTACCAGAGTTGTAAAATTCATTGGTTTATATAGAAGATAGAAATAATCTTTGAAAAGAAAAAAATAATTAAATAAATAAAATTATGGGTATGTGCAATGTAAGAAAATGCATTAAGCATTAATCCACATACGAAGAATACAACCATGAAAATGATGTAAAGAATTTAAGATAAAGACAAATATATTTTTAGAGAATGTAAACAACCCTTAAAAGATTAACTGATTATTTGCTTACCTATTATACCTGTAGTACCCCTCTCGAGCTAACCTAAGATGACGCCTTAGGGTTGCCATTGACTTTTCGTCAGTATCATAATACATATCGTTTGCTGCCAATCTTCCAACTTGTGGTTTGAAGGATGGGTCTTCCCTAAACTAAAAAATTGAAATTTATGTCTAAATCATTACAAAGAAAATCTGGCTCAATAAACAAAATCAAGCTCTTTACCATTTGAGTCAAGAAATTATCAATAACATCCATATAAGGTCTCAAAGGATCACGCTCGGACATCTGATTATATGTAGCTTGCGCAACCTATAAAAATTGAACCATAATTAGGCTCTCTGAGGTATTTTTCTTTGGGAACGTTGAAAAATAGTACAACAAGATTCTACCCACAACATGAACAAAAAAGTAACACATGCATTCTTCCATGCAAAGGAAAACAGATCAACTCCAAATTAGCACAGTGTACTTTAACAATATACTAATAATGAGTGGTCTGTTTGGCATAAAAAGGGAATCAAATTTCAATGCACAGAAAACTAAGATATGCAATATCTATTATATCCTTGTTATCATTACCGACAGTATCTATTCTCGTTTATCACTCATTCTATCCAGGGACATGAGACCCATGTTCTTCTTTTTCATTCCTTCCCTTTCCATGCCCAACACTATACCAAATGGCCCATAATAGTTCCAAATAGTACATTAAAACTGTCGAACATCTCTGAAAGTCACACTTTCTTAGAGATGAAATATCGTATGAAATTGTGTCAACCTACTAGGAATTTAAAATTCGTTGGCACAAATTTCCCTTGAAGATTTGCCGTTACTAAACAAATATAATTAATTTGCCATTACCTATGAAGAATAATGCCTAGACAATTAATAATTCAGCATATAAATAGTTTTGAAATGCAAGTAACAAATTTGAGAGGAACTAAAAGTCGAACAAAATTTGAAAGCTTTCACATGCGGAATGTAAAAGCAAAAGGGATAAAACTATTAAGTAAATTTGACAACTTCAGTAAATTACTTACAGCAATAGCATTTGAAAGTTCTTGGTGAGCATCATCAAGTTTGACAGCCATTTTTGCAATTTTATGGGAAAGAACTTTCTGGCGAGTGGTCCAATCAGCATTTCTCCATATGCTTTTAGGAATTTCACTTAAACCATAGCCAAGAAGAAATGCACCAGTAACAAGTCCAAAAGTATTAGAGCAAGCCATGGCCAATCCCAAAAGATCACCCCTCCTGTATATAAAAATATCAAGAAAGTTATTTAGAGAGAGAGATGTTTCATAAACCAACATGAAAAGCTCACACACACAGATGAAGAAGAGGGTATAACAAATGCACAACACTAATAGATGAGTTCTGTGTTACACTGGAGGCCTCTTAAAAAGTGATGAACGTAAACCTCATCATCCACAAAACAAAAACCAGAAAAAGGTAGTTTTCAGTATGCACAAGCTCAAAGGCCATCCTATATCAGCCGTAACAAAGCATGCTGCGGGAAAGTAAATAGTATAAACTAAAACATGTCCACAATGTTACTGTAAATAATCAAGAAGAAATTTGTAACCATGTCCCCCTTTATGAGGAAATCATGATGCTCTTCAGGTGGAGATCAAAAGCTTTACCCAAAACGAAATGAAAAATTCCAGGAAGCAATAACTTTGAGCTAATATCATGCAAACAAAATAAAATCTGCACCAAGACAAATCAAGGTTCAAGGTATGAATACAAACCATGTCTTGTGCATCATAATGAGAAAAATGAGTCCAATAAGGCCAACAGCACCAACAAGTAGATAGAAGACCAAGTTAACTTGTAAACTAGTCTTCAATCTTTCTGATACAGTAAAGTCACCAGCATCTTCAAAACCCTGAATAAGGGGAACCACAGCCCTGTTTATGATGACATAAGTTAAATAGATGAGGAAATGCATCTGCAATCCCTGTTAGCATAATTTAAAAGTATCTCCATGCAACAATCACACCAAGTATATGAGTAAATATATAAGAACACAGGACACATATGACAAGGAAATCAGTCAAATTACCATGGTGCTTGTGGCACATATAGAAAGCCACCTGAATTTTGATAATATGTGTAACAAACAACGATATAGACAACCGTATAGTATAAAATGTTCTACAGCACTTATTCCAATAGAGTTGAATTTAATGTTTTTCAACGTAGGATAATGAAAACATGCATGAATGCTTTGTGTCACTGTGTGCTGCTGAAATTCAACATGTGAGTCATAAACCGTTCTGCTTAAACTAGACCATTTTGATAAGTTTTATACTGTGGTGAGGAATTAATATGATGCAACTTATTTGCTTTCCATATGAGGAAGTGATAGTGATTCAAACATATAATGATTCAAAGTAAGCATACCAAGTGAGCAAAAACGTACTCCAATACGACCAGCTCCAAAGGTATGAAATACTTCCATTCTTATGGCGAGAAGAGATCGTCTGTATGCAAGAAATTCAAATAATATCAAGAATTAAATCAAGCTTATGGTTTCAAGCATCGAATTGAAGTATAAAATAAGCAATAAACCGAAGAGGATGAGAAGGAGAGAGGAAATAGTACCTCCCAGATGTCAGCAGGCACAAGGATGATAATGGAGAGGGAGCAGAACCAGGCATATCCAACGGTGAGAAGCACATAGCGAGGGACGTGTGGAGCGGAGAAATACCTGAGGGTGAAGAAGACCAAGCATAGTGTCAGAGGAAGCGATATCAGGTAAAACACCCACATCTCTTCCTCCGGAATCACACAGACGCAGCAGGAAAATCAAGGAAGAAAAAGGAGCTCAAAGAACACTGATTTACAGATAAAGATTCTTCCTCAGACTTCACCGCCACGGCAAATCGCCCAGACATCGCTCAAGTGTTTCGTCAAAACGATCCCGTACCTGTACAACTACACGTTTAATAAAATAATATTTTAATTTTTAACACTAAAATAGAAATGTGGTGATATTTCAGAAAAATGAAAAAATAAATGTGTTGACCTCTAATATGGCCAGTGGGCAGTGGCCACGCTCAGGTGTGTCAATGTTTTTCATTTCATCATCAATTTTTTTTTTTTTTTTGATATAAAGGTGTGTCAATTTTTTTTTTTATATCAATATTTTAGGAAAAATGTTGGGTTCGTCCGATATAAACGGGCGAAGCCGACACGCCCGGGCGAAATCTCTTCCTCCTGTATCTGGATGTTGGGCCGGGCAGTCAACCTTCACGACGCAAGAAAGCAAGGGAAACGTGCCTATTACTCTAAGGATAGCTCAAAATAAAAAGACGTTAACCTCCAAGTTCAATTTTGAGGCACAGACCTAGAACATTTGTGCCCATCGACCAACTCTAGGATCGAAACCTCTCCCTTAGTGAGAGTGTCGGCAAAACGTAACCCTTTACCTGGGTTGAGCCAAGGTGTTGGGGGGAAAAAAACTTCCGTGGCTTTTGTTCTATCAGAAACCCATACCATATTCTTTGAGCTCTTGGAAAGCCCAACCTCATTTGGGCCCAATCTAGTTGTTTTGGGTCGACATTATTGGTTTTATCTTTGTACTTTTCATTTTGGGCCAGAAGGCTATTTTGAATTCATACAAGTTGAAAATAGATTTTATTATCCAACTACCAACAAACTACCAACGCTGCCTTGGTGGTTGGTCCAGGTGGAATGTGGTGTTAGATTCCCTAAAATGTCAGGGGTTGGTCTTGAAGACAAGCTCAGCCCAAAACGGTAACGCACTTCATAATCCGCCTTGTATTTAAACTATCGATGTTGGGAGGGTCGTCACTTTTTTTATTTGCTACGCGTAACCAAAACTAGTTAACAAATAGGATGCGTAAGAATCCGAATTAGTCAGAAACTTTCCTTGCCACTGCAGAACCCGAATCCGGATTAGTCAGAACCAAAGGTTCTGATGAACCGGGTGAGATACCAATATCCTACTCAATTGGATAGGCTCCTCAACCGGATTAGTCTGTACCTACCAGTAAACTCCAAGGTGGTCTTATTTCACGTGAGACCATGGAGAGGCTCCTAAATCAAGATAAGAATTTAGTAGGGAAAATTAAGCGCAGGTCCCAAAGAACTATATTAATTAAAAAAATTACAAAAAGTCCCTTGAAATCACAAAATTACACAGAAGTTCAAAGGGACTTTTTTGAGAACACAGTTCACAAGATGACGAAATTCGAAGCTTCATTCCCTTTAATTTCTTCATCATTACATTCATTCAAGTTTATCCTTCTACTCAAGTTGAAAAAAAAAGTCTATCCTTGAGGTCATATCTATAAGATAGAGACAGAATTACTTTTCTCCTCAGTTATAAGCTGTCATTTATTTTTGGGGAAAACCTCTCTCAGTCCTAATCCTAAAAGATCAAGATATTTTAAAAAAAAGTCCATTATAAAAGTCACATGTCAAAAAATGTTCCAAGAGACTTCATAGGTATAAACGAAATTACATTGATGCCCTTAGTAAAGTTTGAAAATGAACATGAATCCAGTCTCACCATCTTCAAAATACCTATTCATCTCTAAATCATTCGAAATCGCCTTCTCCGTCACTCCCTTCTCTCCGTGTTCTCTGATCTTCGGCCTCATCCGGTTGTTCGTCGTCGGTCTTCGCCTCTGCGCCTCCGTCCTCATCGATCTACGACCGTTTCAAAGAGAAAGAGTAAGTGTTGACTAAACCCTAATCTTTTTGAAGTTGTGATTAAATCCTCATCGATCTCCTTGATCTCTGATGGGTTTTTTCTTTGGCTATAATTATTTCTATTCTCTCGGATTCGTGTTCATTTTCAAACTTTCACCAAGGGCACCAATGTAATTTCGTTTTCTTACTTAATAAGAGCGAAGATCATAAATATTTATATTATTTTGTAGAGAATTAGTCAAATAAGTGCAAGAGAGATAAAGAGAGAGCGGAGTGAATGAAGACGATGACACCCAGCCAGCGACTACGAGTGTTTTCTTAAATATCTTTAGTATTTTGTGTTAAATACATATATAATAGATGATAATATCTTTATCTATGACTAAAATCTATCTAGAAAAGATTATATGATAATATCTTTTTATATAACTAATATCTATTTAAAAAGATATTAGTATATACATATACATATGTATGAATGCATGCATGCATGTATATATAATGTCTTTATTTTTTAGTAGAATATCTGATAGTTTGTGTGTGTGTACACATATGTACATAGCAAACACACACACATATATTAAACTAATAACAACTCCGAGATGTGATAAAAAGTCGGGATGGAACAAAAGTCGTCTCCCGTCCTATCCCATCTCAGTAATAATTTTGTCCTGTCTCACTTTTGTCCAATCCGAATTTTTTCGGGACGGCCGAGGTGGGATGGAAGTGAACACCCGTACCCCTAACTTTACGGTTGCATAGTAATAGATATAACTCTTAAACTATAAAGAAAAATATCTCTTTGTGAACCTATGTTTCTCCATATTTATGTAACAGATTCTCATGAATTAGGCTTTAGCCCTAATCTACCAAAGTTGGACTAGGTACATTCTAACAAATTTAAAGGTTATTTTAAGTTTTGAAAAAAGTGATTTATATGTGAGGGTAATAATACACACAAATATGATTACTTTCAATAGGAGGATACATGTGTGTAGAAATATAAAAAAGTTTTTTTTTTTTATAAACGATGCCTGGTACTCATTTCAGGAGCCTTTTCTTTTTCTTTTTTCTTCCCACCTTATGCCTTTCATCCTTCCTCTTTTGACTCAGAGGTGCATGAATGCCCTTTGGAAGATTCTCAAAATCACGCCCTGCAAAAAGCCTTCCACTACCTTAATCCTCCCACGGCTGCTTTGCTTTTGTTTTGGGACATAATGGTCTTAATTGTGTGTTTTCACTTTCTTTCCTCAAGCCAATATTTCCTTCTCACACTTCTCAAGCCAGAAGAGACGAATTTATTGAAAAGAATTGTTTAAAAAAAAAAAAACTAGATAAATATTAGTTACTATTAGTTGACTTACAACAAGTTTTCAAAAGCTATACTTGTAATTTTATTTTATTTTATTTTTTAAAAAAAAATTGCCATAAGTGCCAAATACAATTAATTTTGAAGGGTTTAAAATTAGAGATAGGATAAGTACCAGGCGCAATTTTTTCAAGTTCGAGGTTGACGGTTGAACTCGTCCCCCGAGTAGTTCTGCCTTCATCCCACCGAGCTGGCCTCGGTCCTCCGCTGTGAGATGGACTACTGGTATCTTGCGTCATCCTTTCCTTCCTTCCACGTGAATCTTCACGGCCCTGTTTCTCAACTAACGCCTTGAACTTCTTGAATTGTTCCTCCATCGTCTGCTGTATTACTCGAAGATCTTCCTAGCGCTGGAGGTTATTACGCTTTTCACTGTTCTCCATTCGCCTCAGTATTGAATCCTGGGTTTTCTGCAAGAGGATGACGTCTGGATTTAGAGCTGAGGTCTCCGTTGCAGCCCCGACGTGCGTTTTGGGGACAACGGGAGGGGAGGACGCCGTGTCGGAAACGTTCCCCTCCGGGATATCCTCGGGCTGAGGCTGTTCTTGAGCTCGATGATGTTGATTTGCCTTGGCCTGTTGCGAATGTCCAGGCTGAGGGTTCCGATTGCTGCTTCTAGTGTTAGCCATCGGTGGTCACGGGGATTGAAATTTAACGTCCCCACGGTCGGCGCCAATGTTCTGGTATAAAACCCAGATGTCGAGCCGGATGGGCTAGTGCTTTGTTGTTGGATCAAGATGCTCAGCCAGAATATCTATGGTGCAGATATCCTGAAGAGCGCGGGATCACTGTACACAGAATAGGCTCTTCACCAAGGGGGATGGGGGTTGTGTATCGTGGGAGAGTGCACAGTGATACTGAAAGTAAATAGGTTTGAGTTAGAATGTGTGCACCTTGAAGGTCGACCCCTGTATTTATAGATAGTACCTTCAATCGGGCGTCCAGGAACTATCATGATTTATGGCCGTTATATCATATCCGAGATATGATTTCCGATATACCGATATTATAGATAATAGCGAGATTACCCAATATTACAGGAGGATCCCATGATTGAGTCTATTCCTTAGTGGGCCACATCAGCGTTGGGCTTGATGGGGGTCCGTAACAAAACCAAATTCTTATAGAACTATATGAATTAATGTTTTGGATAGCATAAAGTATGTAAACAAAACATATCAAAGACAAAGAGCCCATTTGGATGGGTTTATATATATATATATATATATATATATATATATATATAAAAGTGTTTTTTTTTTCAAAAAAAATAAAGTGTTTTTTTATTAATAAATGTTTTTGGATGATAGCTTTAAAAAAAATCAAAAGTAACCAAAAAAAAAAAGAAGCTAAAATTCCGCTTTTTTTAAAGCTTCAATTTATAGTTTAAAAAAAAAAAAAAAGTGCGAAAGAAGGGAGAGACTAAGGAAAAAAATGACTTGTTCTTCTTTAGTAATTTGTTTTGATACTAATTACCCTTGATTTTCAATAAAATGACAACCCTATCCCCATTTCAATAATTTTACTAATAAAAAAAATACTTCTTTATTTTAACATTCAAACAACTTTTTTTTTTTTATATATTTAAAAGTGTTTCTTAAATTGTCTATCCAAACGTAAAATAACTTTAATTCCTAATTAAAATACTTTTTTAAAAAAGCAATGTAAAAAAAAGTTCTTTTTTTTAAATGGCCATTCAAATGAACTCAAAGTATGGAGATCAAAATCGAAACTAGTTAATACAAATAGGATAGAGTGAGTTTAATTCTAAAATTAATTATGAATCCGAAACTAATACTCCTCCACACACTTAATTCAAGTTATAATGGAAGTGATCACGAGTAGTTGAGATACATAGGGAAGAGGTTCAATCTAGGCAGGTCGGCTCCATTGTTAAATGTTGCGTCTATGAACTATGAAGTAACGTGCTTAAAATATGATTTAATTAACTTAATCTTAATTTTAAATATAAGACATATTTTCTGTATTTTTTATATTTTCTCAATTTACCGCTATTAATAACTAACTATAATTAAGTAAAAGAAAAATGAAGGGAATTAAGGAAGATGATCATGGTGTTTTTTTTTAAAAAAAAAAATCTCATATTAACCATATTAATTAATTCATTAATCTAATTAACTTAAGTAAATATATTTTATATAAACTACCGAAGGGGTGTTAGGTTATTTTGGAAACCCCTTTTAAAGAATAGCTTTTTAAAATTTATAAGATAAGTTGTGACAAGAATTTTGTCTCGCGTTGCACAAAGTAGTTTTTAAAAAAAGTTACAAATGGTACCAAGTTTGAAGTTGAGATTCCAGTAAAATATGTACCTACCAGTAAACTCCAAGGTGGTCCTATTTCACGTGAGACCATGGAGGCTCCTAAATCAAGATAAGGATTTAGTAGGGAAAATTAACCGCAGGTCCCAAAGAACGAAAAAAAATTATAAAAAAATCTTTTAAAATCACAAAATTACATAGAAGTTTAAAGAGACTTTTTTTGATATTATTTGTATTAACAATGTAAAAACGCTATATTTACAACAGGAAATGCCTATATTTACAACAACATTTAAACACCGACCATTTATACGAGAAAAAATCATATTTACAACGGGGAAATGCTTATATTTACAACAACATTTAAACACCTAGATTTTGAACGTAGCAAGGTTATTTACAACGAGAAAAATGCTAGATTTACAACAGAAGAAGTCTTTGTATTTACAATAAAATTTTAAACGGACATTTACAACAAAAAAACCATATTTACAACCGAAATGCCGATATTTACAACAACATTTAAACACTTTGATTTTGAACGTAGATAGGTCATTTACAAAATTAAAAATGCTAGATTTACAACGGAAGTCTTTGTATTTACAACAAAATTTAAAATCGACCATTTACAAATTTAGAAAAAGCTATATTTATAAAAGGAAATGCATGTATTTACAACAACATTTAAAAACCCTGGATTTTATTTCCATACAAATAATATTAAAAAAGTCTCTTAGAACTTCTGTGTAATTTTGTGATTTCAAAGGACTTTTTTATAAAAAATTTTGTTCCTTGGGACTTGCGCGTAATTTTCCCAATTTAGTATGGGGGACATAGTACAGTGTACATTAAATTCTGAGAACACAGTTTACAAGATGACGAAATTCGAAGCTTCATGCCCTTTAATTTCTTCATCATTACATTCATTCAAGTTTATCCTTCTACTCAAGTTGAAGGGGAAAAAAAGTATATCCTTGTGGTCATATCTATAAGATAGAGACCGAATTATTTTTCCCCTCAGTTATAAGCTGTCATTTAATTTTGGGGAAAATTTCCCTCGGTCCTAATCCTAAGAGATCAAGATATTTTTTAAAAAGTTCATTATTAAAGTCACATGTCAAAAATGTTCCAAGAGACTTCATAAGTATTAAGTAAGAAAACGAAATTATATTGATGCCCTTAGTGAAAGTTTGAAAATGAACACGAATTCAGTCTCGCCATCTTCAAAATACCTATTCATCTTTAAATCATTTGAAATCGCCTTCTCCGTCACTCCCTTCTCTCTGTGTTCTCTGATCTTTGACCTCATCCGGTTGTCCGTCGTCAGTCTTCACCTCTACACCTTCATCTCGCATCGATCTACGATCGTTTCAAAGAGAAAGAGTAAGTGTTGACTAAACCCTAATCTTTTTGAAGTTGTGATTAAATCCTTGTCGATCTCCTTGATCTCTAATAGGTTTTTTCTTTGGCTATAATTATTTCTATTCTCTGGATTCGTGTTCATTTTCAAACTTTCACTAAGGGCACAAATGTAATTTCGTTTTCTTACTTAATAAGAGTGAAGATCATAAATATTTAATTATTTTTTAGAGAATTAGTCAAATAAGTGCAAGAGAGATAAAGAGAGAGCAGAGTGAACGATGACGATGACACCCATACCAGCGACTACGAGTATTTTCTTAAATATTTTTAGTATTTTGTGTTAAATACATATATAATAGATGATCATATCTTTATCTATGACTAAAATCTATCTAGAAAAGATTATATGATAATATCTTTTTATATAACTAATATCTTTTTAAAAAGATACTCTCTCCATCCCAATTATAAGGCGCAGTTGACTTTTTGGAGAGATTAAAAAAGCTAATTAAATTAGCTTAGAGTATTTTTATTTTTTTCCTTCAAACTAAATAATTTAACTAATAAACTAATATATAATCTAAGAAAACACAACATATGAAATAATTAAGTAACATATTTAGCTTCCTTAATCTCTCCAAAAAAAAGTCAACTAGGTCTTATAATTAACCGGAGGTAGTATTAGTATATACATATACATATGTATGTATCATGCATGTATATATAATGTTTTTATTTTTTAGTAGAATATCTGATATTTTGTGTGTGTGTGTGTACACATATGTACATAGCAAACACACACACACATATTAAACTAATAACAACTCCGGGATGTGACAAAAAGTCGGGATGGAACAAAAGCCGTCTCATGTCTCGTCCCTTCTCAGTAATAATTTTGTCTTGTCTCATTTTTGTCCAATCTGAATTTTTTCGGGACGGCCGAGGTGGGATGGAAGTGAGCACCCATACCCCTAACTTTACGATTGCATAGTAATAGACATAACTCTTAAACTATAAAGAAAAATATCTCTTTGTAAACCTATGTTTCTCCATATTTATGTAACATATCCTTATGATTAGGCTTTAGCCCTAATCTACCAAAGTTGGACTAGGTACATTCTAACAAATTTAAAGGTTATTTTAAGTTTCAAAAAAAGTAATTTATATGTGAGGGTAATAATATACATAAATATGATTACTTTCAATAGGAGGATACATGTGTGTAAAAATATAAAAAGTTTTTTTTTTATAAATGATGCGTACTCATTTGAGCCTTTTCTTTTTCTTTTTTCTTCCCACCTTAAGCCTTTCATCCTTCCTCTTTTGACTCAGAGGTGCATGAATGCACTTTGGAAGATTCTCAAAATCATGCCCTGCAAAAAGCCTTCCACTACCTCAATCCTCCCACGGCTGCTTTGCTTTTGTTTTGGGACATAATGGTCTTAACTGCGTGCTTTCACTTTCTTTTCTCAAGCCAATGTTTCCTTCTCACACTTCTCAAGCCAGACAAGACGAATTTATTGAAAAGAATTGTTTAAAAAAAAGAAAAGAAAAAACTAGATAAATATCAGTTACTATTAGTTTACTTACAACAAGTTTTCAAAAGCTATACTTGTAATTTTATTTTTGGGCTAAAGGGGCAATTTTAGTTCTTTTTAAAAAAAAAAAAAAAAAAAAATCTGCCATAAGTGCCAAATACAATTAATTTTGAAGGGTTTGAAATTAGGGATAGGATATTGTCACTACCAATTTTATGTTACTACCACCTTTTCACCGTTAGATCAGAATCTCAATAGGAGAGAGAAATGATAAAGGTATATGAGATTCTGATTTAACGGTGAAAATGTGGTAGTAACATAAAATTGGTAGTGACAATATCATATCCCTTAAAATTATACATAATATTTTTAACATATGTTTGGACCAATATATATATTATTGCATTTCTATATAACTACATTACTCATTAATAATAATATACTTCAATTTGATTATTTTAAGGGAAAATGAAAAATAAATACCATATGAATTTGTAAAACCCCCCGAAACCCACCGAATTTGCAAAAAGACTGAGAAGTGATAAGGACCTATGAGAGATATGAAAATTTGGGTGAAATTTCCCTTTTGCCCTTAGTTTTAAATAAATTTTTTTAAAATAAAAATACCCTCACCGAAGGGCCGCCGGCGAGGGGGGGGGTTTTTTTTTTTTTTTTTTTTTTAAAAAAAAAAATCATTGAAAGTGTGGAAGGTAAGGTTTGAACCCCCCACCCCCGACACATCCATGGGGCCAAGTGGCCCAACCACTGAGCCATTTGGTTCCTATAATATATATATATATATACACACACACACATTGACAAATATATATATTCTTCTTAACATTTTTTCAACGGTAGTTACAAAACTTTCAACGGTATTTACAAATCTTTCAATGCAATTTACAAAATTTTCATCGGTATTTTTTTTTTTTTTTTTTGAGGTTTCCCTTTCTTGCCTCTGAAGAAAAAAAAACAAAAAATAATGCATTATTACAAATCTTTCAACGGTATTTACAAATCTTCCAACGCTATTTACAAAATTTTCATCTACATTTACGACCTTTTTTTGAGGTTTCCTTTTTTTGTTTTGTTTTTCCCTCAGAGGCAAGAAAGGAAAATTCTAGATTTGAGAGGTATGTGGTAAGGACTGTTAATTCACTTTTACTTATGTCATTTTAAATTTATATAAGGGCATTTTAGAAAAATGAGTAAAATTAACTAACTTAACTCATCTCCTTAATCTCCCGAAAATCGGTTAAATATATCCTATAATTAAGACCAAAAGGATTATTTACTTTCAACCATCAATTTTTTTCATTGTAATATGGTCAAAGTCAGCATTCTCATATATATATGTTTTGTGATTTCATTTCTATGACACATTATCAATTTGGTCTTTTAGACCACCAAAATTCTTTCTTTATCAATTTAGCCTTCATGATCCCAAAAAATCTTTCTAAGCTACAAGTTTTTTTTAGTCGTTTGATGTTTGAACTTTTAGCATTCAAGGGCTTGACATTTGTAAAAATTATGTCATCAAAATGGTACAAATTTTTCTTGTCATATGATTTACCGGAATCAATAATTTTATTTTACAAAATAACCATTTACGCAAATGATATGACTTGTATTTGACAATGACACCTACTTCCAATTCGCATAATATTACTTCTGGTCATACAAATTACAAAAAGAACCATTAAATAAAGGGTATGACTTCTTGTCATATAAATACAAAAATAACCATTAAATAAATGGTATGACTTCTGGTCATACGATAAAATTAAAATATCAACACACACAATGGATAGTTATAAACATATATAAAAATAAAACTTAAAATTTAAATAATAAAAGTAGATAAAATATAAATTATTATAAGTTAATATAATGAATAATATTAATCTTCAAACACCCATGAAACAATAAAATATATAAAAAAAATAATGTGAAATAAACGACAACATAAATCCATAAATGAATATAGGGGTAAGAGAGATGGCGAGAGAAACCCACAATCATATTGTAACACAATATATACAATATATGTTTTAATGCACACGTATATCACAGAAGAAACTGTAAAAACATTAAGCGAACATTCAAAACAATAATGTAACAGAATGCTTATATATATATATATATATATATATAAACAATAAATTGTTATGCAAATATAAATGTGAATGGAAACAGTAAGAAAAAGAACCACATTATCAAAAATAAAGATATAAAAGAAACTGTAAGAGAGTAAAAATAGAATAATATAAAATAAAGATAACACATCTATAATATAATGATGAGGACCAAATCAAAATGTATATAAAAGAATAACAAAAAATAAAATAAACAGCATAATGTGTAGCAAAGGTATAAGGAATTAAAATTGCAAATGAAAATTGGGTAAAAGGGATAAATGGTAAAGGGAAGCAAATAGGGAGAATCATTATATGCCATAAAAACATATTAATTTTTTTTTAAAAAATATACCTTAAATCATCGAGCAGACTCATACTGATAACGTGTTAAGAAAATAAGAAAAATATAAGATATTGAGATGAGAGAATTTTAGAGAAAGAGAGAGTAATATCTTATTGATTTGAATCCTTACAATATACTCGTATATCACAAAAGCCTCTATTTATATTTTTATAGGCCTCCAACCTCAAATAACAAAATGAATTCTCGTTAAGTGTATACTATGTCAATGGCGGAGCTTGAAAGAAATATTTAGGGGTCCAAACGTATACTCGTTAACTAATTTTTTTTTTAAAATATTTGGAGGGTCAAATGTATAATTTTTGGGCTAAATGTATAAATTTTTAGGTCAAATGTATACAAAAAAAAAATCTAATTTACATTAAATATTTTGTACAACTTATTTTTTTTTTTTGGGATGGCCCGCATTGTCTCCATAAAGCTCGATCGCTACACTATGTAACCATTGGGTTATGATTATAAAAGCTCCTAAAAACTATTTATTAAAGAAGTTATAGAGTAGGATATAAAAAACTAAGAGTTAAGAGTTTATGTGCAACCCATGGTTTAGTATTTTCACAACATACAATAAATTTTGCAATGACCAATTTTTTAAGTAAGATGTTTTCAATTTAAAATATATTTCATCCAGCATTGATGGTGGGATTTTCATTATTATGTTTGGAGCATTCCAAAGAGATTTGATGAACCGATGATCTCATGATCCGTAGACAAGAACGATTCAGGGAACCGATAGACAACAAATGTGCAGAATTCTCTGGTCTTGAACACATTTTTTTTTTTTTTTACAAGAAAATCACATTTTTTATTAAAAAAAAATGTGCAGAATTCTCTGGTCTTAATCACATTTTTTTTTTCACAAGAAAATCGCATTTTTTTTATAAAAATATAAAATAGAATAAAAAAAAAAGAAATACACTTCTGTTGTAGTAGAAATGTATCTTCATGTCATAAATACAAAAAGATGTGGGCCCCACCATTTTCATACTTGAGAGTTTTTTTTATATATATAAAAGATGTGGGTCCCACTATTTCACGTAGTGTGTAGAATTTTTTCTTCTCACGCATGAGAAGTGTAAACCTCGTTAAAAAAAAATGAAATGAAAATTTCTCTCAACCTAGTTATTTCCGTTTTCAAAGATTTTATAGAAAACTTTAAATACAATTAAAAATAAGAAGAAAAAAAATTTGGTGCTGCGAAATGCTAATTTATCAAAGCTCGGGAGGAATTTAAGATTTTTAATTATGACCAAATTATCCTAAGTTAAATTTTGAAATATGAAAGTAAAGACCTCAATATAAAATCTGATATTGTTAATATAAATATAGATATTTTATTTAGTCCTGAAATTTATGGTATTCAGTTCATTTTATTAGAATTAGAAATTCTAGATCCCTAGTACTTCAGTTATGTATTGAAATTCCATAAATTTGCCCCGAGCAAAAAAAAAAAAAATCCATAAATTTGCAACACCAATTTATTTCTGAAATTTTCCATTGATTCTAAGTCCCGATTTTCCCCTTTCGCACGTCACTTGAGATTTGAGAAGAAAGGAAAAGAAAGAAGAAGAAGAACCGAATCTATCGTATTCATCTCATTCCCTGCGTCGATATGTGATTCAGTATTTTTGCCATGGCGGATCGCGATTCTTGCGGGCCGGGTCCTTGATTAGGTCAGTTTTTTTTTTTTTTTTTTTTTTTCAAAAAATCATTTTAATAATCTTTACCCAGTTTTCGCTTGAATTCATTTTGGGATTTTCATTTTCATTGTGGAGCTCCCCATTGTTTTACTTCTCGATCCGAGATTTATGTTTATTTGACGAATCAATATAGGAGTGATTGCAAACGGTGTTCATTCGGGTTTGAAGCTCTAGTGTAATCCGTTCAAGGTTGTGAAAACCATAGGCCATCATGGTTGCAAATCACTCTTAAACGACAGTTTTAATTTCAGTTTATATATACTCCCTCCTCCACAGTATAGGGCAATTGCAGAAGAGTAGCTTGTTCCTAAATATAAGTCACTTTTCATTTTTCAGTTTTGTCCTTCATTTTCAATGTTGACCGCTCTTTATATTTTCAAACACATTTTCCATTAAAGAGTAAAAGTGGAAAAAAATTTCAATGTAGGAACTATTTAATGAGTTAATTGTAATTTCTTGTTTCCTGTGAATTAGTTAAACTGCCCTGTATTATGCACTTGATGGAGTATTAGACTCTGGAGGTGGAGAAGCGTTTTTAAGTTCATTTAGACAGCATTATGGATTAGTTCAAATGAATTATAAAAGAGGTCACTGCGCTGAAAAAAGTTGAATGTTGTGAGAAAAGAAATAAATCTGGCAGATACTAATTTGCATGCATATTTAACCGTGCCTACAGAGTTTATGGCCCCTAAGAAATCCAGTTAAGTGAGGTTCCTGAACTAAGCAGGTGGTAACAAAATTCTTGGAAAGCTCTGTGGCCAAAGTAACTTGGCCTGCTCCAGGTTCCATGAAGGATGAGGTTGTGCAAGTGGTTGACAAGGTGAAGAGGGAATGGTATGAGACATACAGTAAAATGCAAGAGCGTATAAAGGAAATTAGAGAATATGGAAAATCAGGGAGATCTGAGGAGAAAAATTCACTCCCTAGACTCAATGGGATTGCTCAGGATGGCTTGGCATTGCTTTCTTCCTTGCAGTTTAGGCTTGATCTTCTTGCTCCACAGTTGCCCACGGATGAAGAGGTAGAATCTGCTAGCACTGTGCTTGAATCCTGGAAAACCCAAAACCAGAGGTATTTTGTTTTATTTTCTCTTTTTTATAACTGTAGTGCCCATATTGGGAATCTTAGTGCTATTACTTCTACTTTTAATGGAAAAGAAATGAAAATTTATTTATCCCATGACCTCCCATTCCAGATGGTCAGTATAGGCTATTGAGAAATCAACGGAATCTTAGTGCTCTGATTTATGTAATAAGTCATGAATTGAGTTATATGTTATCATGTTCTCTTGATTTCCATTGCTACTATTTGAATATCTGGTTACTTTGTATCAGTTTGCGATTAAGCCTGAGGAATGCGAATCTGCAAGCAAAGGAAAACATGAGGAAAGCTGCTCAGGAGGAGGCAATTTACTTTGTCACCTTTGCATTTTTCTGTTCATTTTGCTGGCCCCTTTCTTTTAAATGAATTGTTCGGACTATTATGTTCTTTGTTCTAGATTACAATATAATCAGCTATTGTTCTATCAACCACCACTCTAGCGCTATGTAACAACGATGATAATTTTGTTGCTGTTCATTATCATGATCATTCATGTGTTAATTTGTTTGTAGTTCTCTAGAAGGATTTGTTGCGCCACATTGTGACTAACTTGTTCTGTTTTTGCATGATGCAGAGAGAGCTACTCCTAGGTGGTGGTAGTGAGTCCACTGTTCGTAGACGCAACTTACAGTAAGTCATGGGATGTGATATTCAGCTGGTGTCAACATGTGCTTGCTTGTTTTTGTATCTTATGCCTTCTTGTACTGAAAAATTCAATTAGCTAGAGGGCTATGATGAATATTTAAGTTGTCTAATATGTTATCTTCTAGAACAAAAGCTGGGATGACATCTGCTGCAGAGAGCATCACAGAAAGCCTTCGTAGAACTCGCCAATTGATGGTTCAGGTCAGTGGCTAGGTTTCTCTCGTTTATAATTTATCATAATCGAAGTATACTCATATCCTCTTTAAATAATATATCCTTATCTCTGCTTGATCATAGCCTTCATGACAAAATATATAAACGTACTCATTATATTTATACAGGAGGTCGAAAGAAGCACAAGCACACTTATGACTGTTGGTATGTATTTTTCCCACTCTCGTACTTGATGTATTTCATGAAAATAAATAAACGGATAGATTCTCATTGCTTAGGCCTTCATCAGCAACCTTGAGCTTTTCTTTCTTTACTCCCATTTCCCTTTATTAAAAGACAAAATTAGGCATTCTATTTTTTGCTATGATATAGTGAGGTTGGCTTTCTGAACTGCTCAGGGATATCAATTTAACCAATAACCTTGAGGATTATGTCACAATGGGGAAAAATTAAGAATAGAAACTCTAACCCTATGTTTGAATGGAGAGAAAAGTGAGGGGAAAATAGGGGGAGGGGATACGAGGGAGAAAAACTTCCAAAAATGGTAAATTTTTTTACTATTTTTGGGAGTTTTCCCTCCTAGTTTTCTCTCCCCCTAATTTTCTATCTATCCAAACATAGGGTAAAGGTTTGCAAATTACGCTATTAAGAGTGGCTGATTATATTTTATATGGGTTATCAGACAAGAGAGTTTTGTCAAACCTCTTGTAAACATTTACCCATAAAATTGCTTCAAGAAAAAAGATTTGAACTACCTATGTGGCATGCTTTTTACTTGGGAAAAAAAAAACTGTTCAACTATACAGAGGAATCAACGGGAGTATTAAAGAAGGCTGAAAGTGAATACAAAGGGCAACACTCTTTGCTGATGAGAACAAGAAATCTACTCTCTACAATGCAACGTCAAGATGTCATGGACAGGTATGGGAGTAAAATAGTGAACCTGACTTTTTCTGCATATACCCCTCTTTGTTTGGTCTCCATGGTGATTAATTAGCTCATATATATATTTGGCCAGGATCATACTTGGGGTTGGCTTTTTCTTGTTCTCCCTTGCTGTGCTTTACGTTGTTTCCAAGCGAATTGGGCTGCTTAAATTGTAGAGAAAGGTTACTGAAGCTGTGAAGGCTGGTTTGGTGGGACAAGCAGAGTTGAGACCCCAAGCTGTTGCTAATGATTTGAATCTCCATGTTAGGGATGCTGAGGTTTTAATGCATGATGAACTTTAACCCTCATTGTTCTTTCTTTTACAAATTTTTCTCTCGTAGTATTTTCCCCAGGGAATTATAATATAGCTAAAGAGGCCTTTAGAATATGGAAGATGTAAAGATAGGATAAAGCAGAATTCTTCTATGCTCCTCATAACATTTGTTTAGTGAAATCATTTTGTCATTATCTATACCTTCTCTTAATTTTTACTTTGATATCTATACATCTTTTTCTTTTAATTAAATGGTTACCTTTGATTTGTTAGCGCAATTAGCTTCAGGTGCTAACGATGCTTACAAGGTTACAAGGTTAACTGTTCTAACAAAGCAAAATTAAAAGATTTAATTAAGAGAGAAGAACACAAGAATCAAATTAAAAATTATGAGAAAGTATAGATATCTGCAAGATGGTTTTCCTGACTTTTTTATATTGAATTTTTCACATCAAGTCATCAACCATGAAAATTTTGAAATCTTTGCAACAAGACTATTCTTTTGATATATAACTAGCTATTTAAGTACATCATTAGAGTTTTAAGCAATGAAAAAAGAAGTGAATATATGTCTCATTTTTTTTCAATAACAGTATTGTAGTTTTTTATTTAATACAATTTAAACACAGCACACAAACATGTCAGGTTTAAACCAAGGACTTTATTCAAGCATGGCGGGTGATATTGCTGGGGAACAACTAGCACAGAATAAAAAGTTATTGTATTTATTATCTCATTTTTAAGGTTTTAAATACATGTGTGTGTAGTTAATTATATTTTATTTGATTATAACAATCAATTTCAAAATAGGATTTCTAAATCATTCAGCTACTAACCCTCGGCTACATTCAGCTAATAACCAGGCAAAACTAGGTAAATGGATGCAAAATATACAGATAATCACCAATAGGAAAATAATAGCAATAACAACATAAAAGTTAATTTCTTTTTATCCTTAATATAAAATCTATATACTTTATTTGATTGGATTAAAAAAGTTGGTTAAATTAGTTAATATGACTTAATTTTCTAAAAAACCTTTATAATCCTCCTTAATTCCCTTAATCTCTCTCTTAATTATTGTTGAGGGTGCACCAATAGGGGTAAATTAGGAAAAAATTGACAAATATGTGTTAGACTTTGCTATCACCCAAGAAGGGGGTGAATTGGGTGTCTGATAAAACTTTGGATAACTTTGAAAATCTTTTCGTAACTTACTGAAGAAGGTTTGTATGACAGTAATAATCTATAAAGTGATAGTCATTCATTCAAACATATATGCTGGAAATACAATAGATAAGGGAAGATAATATGCAAACTGTGATTTATACTGGTTCGACCCAATTCTTGACCTACGTCCAGTCCCCAAGCTTCACTTGAGATTTTCAATCCACTATCTTCTTTCAACTTGATTACACGCTCCGTACTCAAGTAATCCTCTCACTAGGATCCACTCCCTTACAGTCGTAATCAATACACCCACTTGATTACACACTTTGTACTCAAAGTAATCCTCTCACTAGGATTCACTCCCCTTACAAGGTGTAATCAATACAATGAGTTTCCCACTCAAGATCACCCAATCTTGAGTAACTCTCGGATAGAATGTTTACAGATAAATCTTCTCTCTCAGAAGTGTATGAATGAACACTGAAGTACATAATCGTTCATATCACTCTCTACTGTAAACTAGATAAACATTGAGAAACAGAGTCTATGAGATAAATGTTGGATTCAAAATATCAGCATTTCGACAGTGCAAGCTCGTATCTCTTCTTGAAGTTTGAATGCTTGTTCTTTTATAGCTAACCAATAGCATTCGACTGTTAGAGAAATTTTTCAGTTGAGCTTCTTATAATATGACCGTTGGAACTAGCCGTTGAAGCTTCTCATACTTTTTGCCTGTTGAGCTCTAATCCAACTGTAATCATAGAATGTCTAACATTAATTTCATTAATGCTCCGTCTTGAGTGTTGTATTCATGGCCGTTGTGAGGATTCAAGCTTTTCAATGGAATTTTCAAACTATCCGTTAGACTTAGAAGCTTTCCTCTGTTTTCTGACGTAGCATTTAATGCTTCTCTGACACACAATTTGCTTTATGCAAATTTGTTGTTAATCCATGATAAAATCATCTTAAACTCATTAGCAAACTGATTAAAAGCAATTAGCAATAGTAATGAGTAATGATATATAGAAGTGAAACCACACACGATGATTTAGGATTTATGAAGACGGAGATTTTGAAAAACAGGGATGATCATGCTCGAGCATGAATAAGTAGTGTGTTCGGGCATGCTATGAGAAGGTGTATTTTCAAGGAACGAGATCACCCAGTGCTCGAGCATGAAATCAAGCTTGCTAGGGCAAGCTTCTTCTGAAAATCAATCATCATCGTTATTGCTTGGGCAAGTCACAAAGGTATGCTCGAGCAAGCAACACTGGACACTTCTGTAACATTATGTATATCGTCAGTGCTCGAGCAAGCTCCAAGGTCATGCTCGGGCAGAAGTCAGACTGAGGCAAGGAAGGCTTGTTTTAACGACTTTGCTCGGGCAAGCCTTTTCTCTTGCTCGAGCATGGGCCTTCTTCGCTGCTCGGGCAAGACTCTCTGACTTGCAATGTTTTCTCTTCTGTCTCGATGATGCTCGGGCACTCCAGAACGTCTGCTCGAGCATGACTCGTCCATTTCCACTTCTTTGCTTTGAGCCCGATGATGCTCGGGCATCACAAATACTCTGCTCGAGTACACTTCTATCTTTGAGGCTTTTGATCATACATGAATAAGCATCATACTCTCCAATACAAAGCTCAACTTCCAAAATGTAGAGACTTTCAGGAAACGAGAGTATTGGTAGCACAATAGCCAATTTCCAATGAGCGTAACGTCTTCGATATAGCTTCAATTTTGGCAAACCACCCATTCTTAGAAAGGTCTTTAAGTCTTCTTTCCAATGCAAGAAGAATCAACTTCAAACTCGTTATATTTCGTCCATTATCATCAGATGAATGAATGTTGTTCTTGACCAGCGTTTTTTGCAACATTCTGAACAGACCGTAACTTCAAAACAATATGAGAAATACGTCTTACATTTAAGATCAAAATCACCTATTCAATTAAGCCTTAATGAATATGAGAAATATGTCTTATATTTAGGATTAAGATTAACTCTTCAATTAAGCCTTACATTAAGGATATGAGGAGCAAAATTATCAAACTCGCGAGTTTAGACAAACGCATGACAAGGATGTAAACTCGTAAGAGTTTACTTTTATCACTAAATATGTATAATAGTGTATAATTAAATAACTAAAATATAAAAAATGACAACATTTTGATTTAAATTTATTTTAAATCCAAATAATTAAAATTAAATCTATCAACATTCGTAATTTATCACATTTAACATATAAATTTCTATAAAATTCATATATAAAGTCATGAGCATGACTAAATCAAAAAAAAAAAAATTAACACAAGTTTAGTAGTGAATTAACATGGTTTTTGTAGGTTAAAAATGTAAAAACGGTAAAACTCATAATAACATGGTGAGTAAATACGTGGGTTTAACCAAGTTTACTGTAATACCCTAAAATTCACACTTATTATAAGTGTCACATTTTAACAAGAAATACCTATTGAAAATAGGTGAATATATAGTCTCAAATCTTAGAAGCTTATTAATTATTATTTTGAGTAATTTCTTCTTGAAATTTAATAAGCTAAAGATCCAAATTCCATAAATCTTATTAGAGATCATAATATACCCTAAAATTATCATAATTAAGTATAATTTTAATTACCTCATAAAAGGCAATTAAGGGGCATAAAAAATGCCTAAATCAATTAGAGAAAATTACCAACAACTATTGGGCAATTAAATTTGCAATAATTTAAGTAAATTCATTAATTTTCGAAATTGATTCATAATTAAATTAAATTAGCATAATTAAGGATATATCAACATAATTAAGAATAAAATGCTATCAAAGGCCTAAGGCTTTAATTAAACCTCAAAAAGAGTAATTCATGAGAATTGATCATCAACCAATAAGAGACTTTCTTCAAAGCTATTATGAGATAATGAAAACACAAAATATGAAGAAGAAAAAAATGTGCATACACGGTTCACATATTGTTGCTTGATTAAAGAAGAAATTGTTTGAAAAATGAATAAGTCAAAGCCATTAAAGGATAATTAAAGAAGGCAAATGCATAAGATAAAGCAACCAGGTGCAAGCAATTATGATAGGAGACTTTTTCAAAGGAATTAAATAATGAATTGAAAAGGAATAATGAAGGGTAAGGTCGGCCATGAATAGTCAAATGAGATGTGAAGATGTTTTGTAAATTGAGAACCAATAGAAAAAAAATCGTACCGAGAAAAGTACTAATCATAGATCAAATATAAGGGTATATTTAGAACAAGCGTATTTTTATCTTGAATATAAATATCTCTTAAGCTTTTTCTGAAACACTATTGAAATTAACTTTGGGATGACCCAAGGGGTGTTTGGAAATTTCGGAAGCGACACGACCTTGGAAATAAACCAATGAATCATAAAATACACAGATAGTTAAGCAACTAAGTTAAGAAGCACATTTTCGTAGCGAAAGTGTTCAAAAGAAAGAAAACCTAGGGATCAAAGAAAGGAGCTTCCAGAACAAGCCAGGAAGCCAGAAACTTCCTGGATAAGCTAACTTAGCCAAGAAGTTAGAGGAGAGAGGGAGGAAATTTCGGTCAAGAGAGAGAGGAAAGAGAAAGAGAGAGGAAAGAGAGAGAAAGAGAAAGAAGAGAGAGAAAAAGGAAGATTCCGAACCATCGGGATAAATTGGTCATAACTAAACGAGAATGGATACATAATAAATCATATCTTGATATTTATGAACTAATATTCAAATATAAGGATTAATTATGAACCAGTGTATTTTTGTCGCGAGACAAGGCTTACGTAGGGCCATTTCCGAAACTTTTCGGGTAATTTTAGGCTAAATTAGGAACTAGTTGGGAATTCTGAAGAGTCCATTATTCCTAGTTTGAAATTATAGTAAGGAAAAGTAAATCAGACCGTATTACAAACCTTAAATGAAATTTTGTCAAATCGAATGCGAAACTTGCGAGCCAAGTCGAGAAACTTGGTGAACAAGTAAGCTAACTTGTTGACCAAGTTAACTAGAAAAAAATCATAATAATGATGAGAGAGAGGGGGTACGAATTGGAGAAGAATTAAGGGGTAGGATTAGTGTTTTCAACTTGACCTAGATCCGACGGTCGAAAACAAAGATGCCTGAAGTTCAACTTATCTACCAAACTGTCATAGCCTTTTACTATAAATAGAGGCATAGCTTCTTCATATTTTCTCACACCTTTAGCATCTGATCTAAGAGATAAAAGTGAGAGTGAGTGGCTTGGAGAAGGAATTAACGGGGGTTACGAGGGTAAGTTTCAGTTCTTAAGCTTTTAGCTTTATATTCATAGCTTTGATCTTTAAATTCTTAGAATAGTTATAATTTCATGTTTTTAAGATTTTATTTAGTCTTAAATTTAAAATTATGATGGGGGAGGAGTTCTAGCAAAATTTTTGGAAGAAAACCCCGAAGTAACGAAGTTCTGACGAATTTGACCGGTGAAAATGTCTTAAAACCAGCCGGGGGAATGCCAAAATCTTTCAAAATAAATAGTGTTTTAAAATGATGGGGAAAATTTATTATGAAAATAGATATCCTAAGGTTCCCGAAGAACTTTACGGACCCTCGATCCGAGTTCTGTAGAATTAATGGCGATTTTTCAAAGTTAGGCGAAATTCTGGCCAAATGCTGAGTTTCCGGCGAAAATTAAGGGGAAAAATAGAAAATAATTACCCCAGGGGTAAAATGGTCATTTGTGACTAAGATATCTTTTAGGATATTATTTGGTAATTAATAATTACGATATTGCCCTTATAGGCTTTCTGTATACACGATTGCCGATCGTCAAACGTACCAATATCGTCAACGAAGGTACGTTCGCGACGTACTGTAACACTGACTCTAATGCTTATAGTATGTTTATATATGATAGTGATATTCATAAACTAAGATGCTGTCTTGGTTCATTATTTTCACATTCAGCTTTACACGAGTTATAGTCTTAATAATACTGTAAGAGTTTTCCTAGCGCTGAGGACACGAGTGGATAGTGGCACTGGAGAGTGCAAATCGAGATAACGGACGTGTGAACCGGCTACGCCGTTATCTCAAATCATACATCTGTTATGGGCTTTTGTGTTGATAACTGCTGTAATGTCATGAATATCGTCATAAATATATTGTTTACATAAGCATGAGGTTAACTGTTACTGCAGGGTCCAATGGGCATTGGACCTCAGTCTTAAAAGTAATAGTCAGGGAAGAATCGTGGATCAACGAAGGCACCAACGGATGGAGCCGTGGAAAGACGTCGATGGACGGAGCCGTGGGAAGGCACCGATCAAAGTAAACGTAGAGAGAAAGATAGCAGAACCTACCTTACAGCATGAATCTAATAAGGTTACTTCATATCATTTGGTGCTTAAACTAGAAGAGTCGTTTATGTGGTTCGATCAATCGATCGCCGTGAATTAGGGAGACTTCCACTAGACCTTACCCGGCCGGCCAAATATATGTGCTTTGGAAATATAAGAGTTAAGGGAAGAGAATATGCAAGCGTGATTTATCTGGTTCGGCCCAATCCTTGACCTACGTCCGGTCCCCAAGCTCCGCTTGAGATTTTCAATCCACTATCTTCTTGTAACTTGATTACACGTTCGTACTTGAGTAATCTTCTCACTAGGATTCACTCCCTTACAAACCGTAATCAATACACTTGCTTGATCACACACTCGTACTCGAGTAATCCTCTCCTAGGATTCACTCCTTACAAGTTGTAATCAACACTGATGTGTTTTCCACTCAAGATCACCCAATCTTGAGTATCTCACGAATAGAATGATAGGATGTTTACAATAACTCTTCTCTCTCTCGAAGTATATGGATAACCTTTGAAGCACAATTACAAGTCATCTCACTCTCTATGATAAGCTATGTAAACATTGAAAGCGAGAGAGTAAATGATGTGAAAATCGAGTATTAACATCTCAAAGATGTAAACTTTGTGTCTCTGCGTTTTTGCTCGTCTTACTACGTATTCTGTATAGAGTCTTCAAATCTTCAAGTATTTATGCTAGTTGAAGCTTGTGAACGTTACGGATCCGTTGAGACTTGAATCGGTTCGAAAATCTATTCATTATGACCATAACTATTGAATATGTTGTTGGGAACATTTGCTTGATTTGAATATTCGAATTTTGGATCTTCAATAGTGTGGACATTGTATAATGTTGTCCACTGTGTTTTAGATGATGGATGCTAGCTTTTGTCTTGGAGAATGGTTGTGCTACTTTCCGGAGTTGTAATCCATTTTGCTTTGAAAAGAGATATAATAAAATATTGCAAGTTTGTCAAAGTAGTTGATTTAATGTTTATCAAACAATCTTTGATCTTCTCGAAAATCTCATGAGCAAAGCTGGTTAAATCTGGTTAGGAATAATGATATGATATATATAAATCATAAACAACCATTTTACGAAATGATCTAAACCATGAATCAAAACTGAACAATATTATGTCAAATGCGTTTTTTCTCTTTGTCGTTCCAAAACTCGAGTTTTGTCCAAAACTTGAGTTTTGGTCCTTTATCGTGAAACATCACATTTGTCCAAAACCTTAAAACGCGAGTTTGTATCAAAACTGGCAGTTTTAAAAACATTGAAAACGCATTAACCTTTCTGCTTGGCCAAAACTCGAGTTTTGAATCAAAACTCGAGTTTTCATTTGAATATGAAAACTTGAGGAATTCGCGCCAAGTCAAAGCGGAGGTTTTGGGCAAAGCGCGGTTTTCAAAAACTCGAAAAACATGAATGCTTTACGTCGATCAAAACTCGAGTTTTGAATCAAAACTCGAGTTTTCACTTTCTCGTGAAAACTTTGCCAAACTCAAAAGCTTGGAGGTTTTCACCTTGGCTGGAGGTTTTGAGATCGTCTAAAACTTGAATTGTTTATCAACTCAAAACTCGAGTTTTGATTCAAAACTCGAGTTTTCACAACTTTGTGAAAAATTGGAAAAATCAAAACTGGAGGTTTTAGGCAAAACTGGAGGTTTTAGAATTCAAAAACTTAGGAGACTCTCTCGCAAAGGTCAAAACTCGAGTTTTGAAACAAAACTCGAGTTTTCACTTTACAGTGAAAACTTTGTCAAACTTTCAAAGGTCATATCTCCCTGGTATGAACTCCGTTTTGGTTGGTTCAACTCTTGATGGAAAGCTCTGTGAGTCTACTTTCATATGCCACTGATTTCAGCTCAATCCGATATGTATTTTGTGAGATACACTCAAAACATTGAGGCTTGGTTTGCTGTGTGGCGTGAATCTCAGTGTCAACTTCCACAATTCATAGCTCCTTGATCTGAACTCCTTTGGGCTTGAATTTTATATGAAAATGACGCATTGGAAGTATATTTCCATATGCCACTGGTTTCACCTCAATCGGATTCTTGGTTTAGGAGATATCATCGAATTCTGGGACCTCGCCCAAATTGAAACGTGAATCGAGTGGAGTGAAGAGGCGATGACCAGCTGGAAACTCGAGTTTTTGATCTGAAAACTCGAGTTTCTTAATCCGAGAAGATCTTAGAGATCTTGAAGACACTTGATAACTCGAGTTTTGATGGTTGACTCGAGTTTTCTCATCCGAAGTTTCATATTTCTTGTTTTAACTACGAATTGATCCATTCCAACTTCCATTTGATTGTGGAAGGCTTACAGGACCAATCTTAGAACTTGGATAATGATGTCTTCATTCCATTCAAGCAAGTTCTTCATTTTCTCATCTCCCAACTTGATGATTCTTCATCATTTAACTTAAAGCATCTACATTCAATACAAGAATTAGTCAAAGTAGAAGATCAATGTAGTATGCAACCTTTTTGCTCTTAAGAATAAAGATCTATATAAGACATCATCAAAACTAATCATAACCAACAAGGTTACTATGCCCCAAGTCTACTCAAGGCTTGGTTGAAGAGGGTATAGTTACATGAAAAAATTGTAATTATAAAGTTTTGTATTAGTGTATCACATGAACAATCCTTCGGGAAATTTATAATATATCAGTATACGTCAGGCATCAACATATGTCTGAGTATTTTTATATCAATTACTCATTGTTAAACTCGTTGTTCAAATTTTTAGTATATCTTTTCGTTTAAGCATTACACTAAATTTGAAAGACTCAAAACTCGAAAATTTTTATAAACTACGTGTCACCAAAGACGATTTATGCTACGGAATTTGGGGTGTTATATTTACAACTGGCACAAATTTATCAATGACTCGACTCGATTTAGTAAGATATAAAAGTTAACTCGCAAGTTTAACAATAATGATGAGGAGTATAAGGTTTGCTATTTATTATAGTCTCCATGTACTAAAAGTATAATTTTGACCAAGTCATAAATAATGTGACTTATTTTAAATTTGATACCATACACAGGAAAAATGTGTTTAGGTCAAAAAGTAAAAGTCATTCTTGAAGGGGGAAAAAATAAAAAATAAAAGTCATTCTGAGTATGCTTCTATTATTAATAATTTATGCGAGCAAATTTTTTTTATTATTAATAATTTATTACTAATGTAATTTCTTTTATAAATTTTTTATTTTATATATTGATAACTACAAATTAATATATAGATGTTGACACTTATAGTGCTACATCTAATCATATCCATAATTCATAAAATATATTGGTAACAATTAATTTTGGATTTGTCACACGACTTGACATGTCCCATAAAAGGCATACAAAATTAGTGAGTAGAGTGGGGAAAGCTTCTACCTACTAAAGCAAAAGAAAATGACTTGTTTTGAAACTTGAAAAAGAAATCACGGATTGGTGGACCAAACTGCGTGACTTTACACTACCATTAATGTGTTTTTATTTTAAGCGTTTTTTTTAATATTAAAAAAATAAATCCCACATAACTGGCTTGATTATGAGCAGATAGTTTGTATAGGAAATTTGTCTCTTATGATGGAAAAAAAAATTAAAAAAAATTCTCACCTTTTAATGTTACACTACTTTATTACCACTCATTACATTATTATGTAGTTTTAATTTGTTTATACATTATTTAAAAATTTAAAAAATATTTATTATACAATCCAAAGTTTATAATTTTTTTTTTAAAAAAATATATAATTTAATATTTCATTTTTGAACCAACAAATTAATTTAATAGTCATTTTGCATTAGTGAAATAACATAATCATTAATGACATTAGAATTGTTTACATAAATTAAACATTTAGAAAAAAAAATTGCTATCAAGTTTTGAAAATTTTAATAGAATTAAAAGTAAAGATGAATAATATTATGAATTTAATTAAATTAATTTCCCTACTCAATTCAGAAAATTAACATGAAGCAGCTTTAAAGTTTGAGATGAGTGTGAAATGGTAAAATAAGGACCAAAGTTATGTTGAAAGGTCCTATGCAAAACAAAGAATTATGGAACAAAGAGAAATGACCCAAATTTCGTGAGACAAAACATTTATGTTTTCTGTCTCATGTTTTTAATCAAATCTTTACAATATAGACACTTGAACAGAAACACGCTCAATGATGTGGATAGGTTAAATTTATAAAAGAAAAATGAAAAAAAAAGTGCATTATTATTTTGTGTGGGGCCCAAATATAGAGGGAATTTGAGGCTTATAATCATTTCACCTTTTTCTTTTTTTGAAAAGTCAACCCAATCCATTGACAAATGCTCATCAATTACGCCCAATAATTTCTTTGGATCCCAATTTGCCAGATCAATTTCACATTCGTTGGAATTTTCAGCCATGATTAATTTATTAGGGTTTTTGGAAAGTACGTTATGAGAAAATACTTTTTGGAAAGCTTTATATCCTTCTTCATCATTTTTATAAGATATAAATCACTGAATTATGTGAATAAAAAATTGTTTAAAATTATTAAAAACAATACATAAATAAATAATGTAAAAATACAAATTATTTTTGAAAACGCCCTTATAGTGAGCGGGCGTGAAAGAGAATGAGTAAATAGTAATCAATTCAATGAAATTAGCCGATAAATTTTTGAGGCAAAAATCAAAAAGTATTTTTAAAAATTTCAAACAAGCTATTAGTGTCTTTTATTAATAAAAAAATTATTATTCCTTAAAATATATATAGTTATGGAAGGACTAGTGATTTCTTATATACTTGTTATATAATAATTTTCATGAAAAAGGTAAAATATATTTAATTAATTGTGTTGAATTAAACTTTTAATAGAGATTTGCTGTCAAGTTTTTAAGAAACATGAAAGAACAAATACTTTTCGGTCTTTGATATAAGACATATTTATCTAATTTGATTAAATTAAGGAAGTTAGTTAATTTAGTTAAATAATATGTATTTTCTAAAATATCATAGTCATTTTTCTTAATTTTCTCATTTTCTTTACTCCTTAATTATTGCTAAGGAAATATCAATATGAGTAAATTCAAAAAATATTGAAAAATATGATTTATTATTATTATTATTTAGGATCAAGATCAACTTTTTAAATATGTCTTATACTAAGAATAAAAGGGAATACAATGAGAATGTGATTTTCGTTTAAATAGGACTTTCTAGGAAAATGTATTATTGAATAATAGTTGCAATGATTATAACTTTATAAATGTGGAGTTCACATTAGGTGTTATTCTCTTATATGTTTTTTTATGCTATTTCCTCTAATTAGAGGGATTATGATTTTTTTTTTTTTTATATATTCTATTTATTTAGATTAGATTATATGCTTTGCATCTTAATTTTTTTTTTACACCCAAAAGTATCTCAAATTAATTAATTTTCAGTCCCGCATTCAAAAATATTTTTCCGTAACCCAATATCCTGGAAATTAATTAATTTGAGATACTAGGTGTAAAAAAAAAAATCAAGATGCATCATATGATCTAATCTATATAAATAGAATATATAAAAAAATTTAAATTTTTTTTCCTAATCCCTCTAATTAGAGGGAATAGAGCTTTAAAGTGCATTTTGGGAGTTTGGAGGGATGAGAGATATTTCCTCCCCTTGTTTTGGGAGTTAAAAAAATAGTAAGGGAGGAAGATTGAGGATTAATAAGTTGTTTTTACCATTTTGTCTTTTTTTTTAATAATTAATATAATTATTATACTTTACAAATATATTTAAATTTAAATTTTCTAAAAAAATTATTTATGTAATTTTTAGATTCAAAAAATTATTTATGTGGTGGCGGCGACGGTGGTGGGGTGGTCTTGTGGTGGTGAGCGAAACGAGGCTAACAAAGTAATTAATTTATTTCTCCTCTTAAAATCCCCATATTGGGGGAACTTTATTTTTTAGAATGAGGGTTTTGGAGGATTTGTAAAATCCTCTTATTCCTCCCCTCCTATTTTCAAAACTTGCAAACGAGGGAAGACTACCAAAACCCCTCTTCCCTTTCATTTCCCTCCAAAATGAACACCTAAACAACCTAAGGAATAACATCTAATGAAAACCCATAAGTGTCATAGATAACATGTTAAAAATTAGCAAATGTTTTCTTTGATTTTATTTATTTATAACATCATTTCTCATCATCATTAATACAAACTCTGTATAGAATTTAATAAAGTATTTATGACTAATTTTTTTAAAAAAAGTTTTTGAATACCCGCCCATGATTTCATACACAATGAAAATGCGAGGGCATGGAAAGAAGCTGCCCCTTTTTTTTCCTTCTATTTAAATATGATATGAAAAGGAATTTTTATTTTTTACTTGATGAAGGGTAATTTTTAAGTACAATTTTTTTTTTGATATAAACTAATTTTTTATTTCATGCAAGGTAGTTGATAATATGTTATAATAACAACTAAATGGAGTATTGACCAAAATTAAGTTTGAATTATAATCACCTAACACGAAGTTTCCATATGTAAACAATCTAACAGCTTAGCAGACCCAAAAAAAAAGGGTCCTAAAATTTACTTGTTATGAGCTAGGATAGTAAATTTAAGTTTTGAAGATTATTATTGATGATCAGAGTGGGTTCCATGTATTTGCATAACACCTTGGATGAGTCATAATAGTTTATAAATGATATAATTTCTTGTTATATCTTTTTTACAATATCATAAAAGTTTGAACTTTGAATATTTTCTAGAGTTAAGAGCATTTAACACACTAAAATATTTTTTGGGTGCATCTAACAGTCTAAAATATTTTTGAGGTACATGCCCCTAATATATTAAAAATAATCAATCTTGTTCCTCCGGCTCTCCTCGTTTTCTCTCTCCCTCTTCCTCTCACTACTTTACCTCACCTTCTTCTCCCCTGCCGCTCCCGTGTATTTTCCTTGTCCTTCTTGTGCCAATCAGCACAATAAGAGATGTGAAGGGAGATGTTCCCTTTAAGAAACAAAAATGTAAAAGAGGACATCTCATCCATGGGTGCTTTCAATCCTCTTGATTTGGATATCTTCATCCTTGCACAAGATATTAAAAAACAAGTTTGCACATGACACTGTTACAAAAATCGCGTGATATATGCCGGTTATTATCACTTATAAATTACGGTTATGAACCTCATATACGTGGGACGCTATATATGCTCAACATAGATAAACGGTTTTGATATAACATATGTTATGTATTGAAGCTTGGTATGCACATTGTCGTGAAAATGATTAACGGGCACACATTGTTAGATTCTATATTTTGATGATAACAAAATTTAGAAAGATTTTGCAAAGGATTTGAAAGATAAACAAAGTATTTTGAACAAGAAAAGATCATTGTTTTGCAAAAACTGTTGAATTACTCGAGTGATATGATTTTATAACTACAAGTGATCACTATAAGTACAAAAATAGATCACTTGAGTGACCACTCAAGTGATGTGATAAATCCTAGCTAAACCATCATGGTGATCTTTCTGGTGAAATATTTTTATGAAAGAAGATCACTCGAATAACTACTCGAGTGATATGTTCAAAAATTCATCACCACCAAATCACCATAATGATTCATCCAGTGATCAATGTTGCAAACTTTTCAAACAAAAAATCACTCGAGTGACCACTTGAGTGATGTATTCGAGAGATAGAGTTTTTTTTTAGTGACAAGGGCGGCCATGGCCCCCAAAAAAAAAAATGTTCAGATTTTTTTTTTTTAATTTAATATAATGTGAAAATTTAACTCCCCCCCCCCAATTTGTTTTATAACTTTTTTTCCCTCTTTTTTTCATTCCCTCCCGCTCGGACATTATGCGCGGCGCACACTTCCTCTTCCTCTCGTTCCTTCGCTTTGCTTTGTCATCTGTGCTTCAGTCTCCATCCTATCTCCGTCTCTCGCGCAGTCATATGGACGGCTCTGTCTTCTTCTCATCTTCCTCTCTGTGACTCTGCCTCTCTCACAGCTTCTTCGTCCTCAGAAACCTCAGATCCCAACCTCACCCTGATGCTCATGAGGAAGCTTCTTCCTTCGTCAAACCCTCTGATTCTTCCAACCTTGCATTTTCCAAGGTTACCTCATTTCCCCCCTCTCTCTCTCTCTTCAATTTCTACTTTTATACATTTGCAAATTTCCTTCGACTCTTCTGTGTTCTTATCCACAATTTTCTCAATTTGGTGATTCAGGTTTGGGTAGCGATCGAATCTGGGTTCCGCACCTTCATTGATATGGCTTCCGTTCAGTATCTCTAGAACCATCTTACCTCCTCCTTGACTCCTTCTCTAAGTCAAAGCGATCCACATGATTACCTTGTTCATTTGTTTTCATTAATTTCGTTGCAATACTAAGCTTTCAGGTTTGGATTTGGTTTCGCTTCGTCGTCTTGATATTAGTTACAAGAAGATTTCATATTATTGTAAAAATCATAGGTTAATTGGAAACTCTCTATATCATACTTGTTAAATTGTTACCGTTGTTGTCGCTGGATTGAATGGTAAATATCATTACTGAAATTGTCATTGTGCTCTTTAGAAATAACTATATTGAGTTGCTTGTGATGACAAAATAAATGTCAATACTGTTTCGCTGCTAGAAATTTCTTTCTTTTCAATTCATGAGCACATGATTTGAAAGAGTAATAAAGAAATGAAGTAGAGGACTTGATTGGTACTAACACTTTCAATTTCAAATAATTTTTACCTCATTCATTTTCTCCGTCACTGGAGGTATGCCACTCTTTTTTCAATTGAAGGTCAATAAGATTAAGGCGTTATTGGGTAGCAAGAATAAGTTATTAGTTTGTTTTGAGACATATGTCTTTTGTATTGTGACAATCAAACTTGTCTGGCTTTTGTGTGGTCTATTAGTTCTTAAAGATATTGATGGTACTGAACTACACAGAATGAAACTAAAGATGATCATGAAATTATGCTTAGGAGGGATGCTTGTTGCTTGTCACAGTAAGAGCTTCATGCATAGCTTCTTTGTTCTTTAAGAATAATCCTGTGAGAATCAAGAATTTCTAATAAGGCTAGACTGTAAGTATGTGTTTGGGGTTGCTTTATGCTTTATTCTGCGAGTGGGGAGATTCCTTGCTGAGAATTGAATATGGAAGAATCCATTTGGGGAATTATTTGTTCAGGTATTACTATAGGGAAAGGCCAAAATACGAATAGGGAATTTCAAGATGTAGAGGGAGGGTAATTAAGTCATGTTTGATAAGTCATGTTCTACCATTTTTTTGTCCCGAATTAACCCCCCAAATATTTATCCCAAACTCCATCTCTGGATGTGTTAAAAGATTTCCTTCATAATTTTTCCAGTTTTGATGTAGTTAACTTCTCAGCGCGATATGGATAATGATGATAACGGAACATGAATAAAGTTATTGTTTCAATAGACGGCATAACCAAATTAGGCCTTAAATCAAAACTCATTATTCTCTCTTGTATTCATTTATGTAGCACAATAGAATGTTAACTAATTAATTAATAGACATTAACTATTCACTAATAGTATGTACTCCCTTTGTTCACTTTTATAAGATACGATTGATTGTTTGAATAGATATGTTTCTTTTGATAACATACCCTTTGGAGATGTTTCAACATTTAATACATTTTTTGTTTTTTGTTTTTATCATCAATTAATCATATGTCTTTTTGCTTACTTTTTCTCACTCTTTTTTTCTTCCGCCTATCTTCTCTATAAATAAGGGTGTTTTTGGAAAATGTGTTTCACTTTGTACATATTTATCGTGTTTAACGAATTTTAACTAACTTTTTAATCTATGTAATTTAGTTATTGGAATTTTATAAAAATGAATAAAAAGAGTAATAAAAATCACAAACGTGATAACTGCATTAAAAAAAGAGTTAAGGTGCAAAAATGCACATGTGTTTTATCTGAGAAGCGTCCAACACTAAATTCTTTTTTTAGGTGCAAAAAAATCATTTGACAGTTAAATTTGACTTTTTTGACTGATTGGACGATGACGTGGCTTTCAAAGTGCAAAAATACATATATAGTTTAGCCAAAAAACGCCTAACATTAAGTTTTTTTTTTAATTTAATAATTTTATTTCTATTAAAGGAAAATTATTATTTCTCTAGGTATAATTCTTGGGAGACCAAATTTTTTCTTTTGGTTTATCATTTTGGAAATGAGGATTTATTCAATGGGTAAAAACAGTAAAAAAAATTATTATTATTTTTTTAAAAAAATCCTTATTAATTTTTTAAATTAATATTTTTAAATGAGTATATATGCATTTGAAATTATAGATAATATATTTACTTAAAAATAATTTTAGTTTTTTGAAAAATAAATAGTTAAAGAAATAATTCATTTATTCTATAAAAAAATTAATTTATTTACTTTGAAAAAGTCAACTTTATAACTATAAGTCATTCTTTTTTTTTTTTTTTTTATCATATAAATAAAAATAACTCATTTAGAGGTACAAACGTTTATATTGCATATCTCTTAATGCAATAAAAATTAAATAAAATATTGTTCGGTTTTGATTGAAAAAATATTTAAATAATTTTTTGTTCAATTTTTTAGATCAAAAAATTAAAATTATTTTTAATTAAATATAGCATTTATAATATCAAATTTTAAATGCATAAATACTCATTTATTAATTAGAAAATTTAATAGGCATTTTTTTTAAAAATAAAATAAATTATGGAAATAAAAAATGTGGCCTTCCAGGAAGTATACCTAGAGAAATAATAATTTTCATTTAATTAAAATAAAATTATTAAATTAAACAAAAAGAACTTGGTGTTGGGCACCTTTTTTTTCTAAACCACATTTTATTTTTTGCACATTTGAAATTGTAACCACGTGTCTTTTGACCTAAGGAACTTTGTTTGGTTTGGGGGAAGGGAAAAAAGAAAAAATTTAACTTGTGGGCCCACTACAAATAAATTTTTTCCCTCCATTTAATTTCCCCCCCAAACCACGACCATGCACCTAAAAGAGCATGTGTATTGGGCTCTCCAGGGTAAAAGACACATGTGTATTTTTTACCTTAACTCTTAAAAAAAGTACAAAATAAGATAAGCATGCAAATGTAATAATACAGTAAAAAAATTGACAAAAAATACAGTAAAAAATAAATGAAGAAAATACAAAATCATTGAAGTAAAGCCCAAACGTGAAAATTATATAAATGTGAAAATCATAAATAAATGATGAAAAATCATTATTGGTCGGTTTAAACAGTAAAATGATATTAAGACATGACATGGGAGGAATATTATGTAAAAGTGTGATTTTTTTTAGAAATCAATGCCCCTTCTCATTGAAGGGCCCATATTATTTTTGTAACTTATAATAATTAAAAAGCATTCAATTTATATTTTAATAATAATTTATATTTTTTTTTTTCTAATTAATGATCATAGTGCGTCTTTTTGAATGCCATAATTTTTTTAAAGAATGAATAGAAGCAAAAATCATAATTGAGAACTTAATGCCCCAATTATGTCTTATTTCATAATTGACGGCTGCCTTCCTTGCTTGGATCTCTCTCTCTCTCTCTCTCTCTCTCTCTCTCTCTCTCTCTCTCTCTCTCTCTCTCTCTCTCTCTCTCTCTCTCTAGACTTTGCTTGGATTTTATGCAATTATTAAAGTGTTTGGAAATCAAACCATTAATTTTATTCTTTAGTAATACTGTTTTTTATATTATCATCTGGTATTCGGTTCGGGGTTCGTGGTTGCCCCTACCAATATAAGTGTCTCCATTGAAATTTGAACTTGAGACTTAAAAGGATATAATGAGACTTTACATTGCTAGACCAACTATATGTTGTTTCCTTAAGTAATACTGTTAATTAGAGGGAAATTTATTAATGCTACTTAAATTGAAAATGTAACTCCAACTCTTTGGTATTAATGCTTGTTTTGTCATTGTTGCCCATATTATGCCCTTTCATTTACCATGTTTGGAAGAAAACCGTTTTTAATACCGTTATTGTTATTTCTTTAGTAACATTGTTAATGTTAATGCTATCATAAATAAAGGACAAAAAATCATTATTGGTAGAAGGCTTAAACAGTAAAATAACATTAAGACGGAGGAATATTACTCTTATTTATATGCAAGTGTAAAATTCAGTCTTTGATTCAACTTCAATCATATGATGTGGGCAAAACACAAAGTTGCAAAATACAAATATGATAGTTACATTTTGAGGATATAAATTATACAAAATAGATTAGTGACAAACACTAACTAATTAGTTGCAAAACACAAATTTTGGAAATATGTTCTCTTGTGGAATCTAAATCCTCCACAAGTGTCAAGTCACTTTATATCTACCATTATACTGTCAGGGACTTTAAAATTTTGAAAGTGATAAACCTCACATTTGGAGACCTCCCTTGTTCTATCAATCACTTTTGAGTGACGAAATTTTTAATCGTGGTTCCTTGCATATTTTTCACAACTCAGTGTAATGGTCTTGTAGAAATTGATGTCAGAGGAACTTTATGATTGACGAACCTGTTTATCCACCAAAATCATGCCCAAGCTTTTGCGTCCTACCAGCTACCTAAGAACACATGCATCAATATCTTAAGTGTCCTTGCTATCATCAATCACTTCTGAGTGATGAAACTTTCAACTGTGATTCTTTGCATATTTTTCACAATTTAGTGTGATGGTCTTGTAGAAGTTGGTGCTAGAGAAACTTTATGATTGACGAATCTGGTCATCCACCAAAATCATGCCTACCCTCCAAAAAGCATGCATAGTAGTACTTTTGCGTCCAATCATCCTCCTTAAAAACACGTGCATCAATGTCTCAGGTGTCCTTGCTATCATGATTTAGTATATAAGGCCTCACTCATGTTTGCCATATTTTGAGATTTTGAGAATGACATAGACTTTGGCTTGGATGCAAAATGTGGGTGATCATGTGAAGTCAACCACTATATTATAGAATGGAATGTGAAAGAGGGTTGGTTAAAATAACTCATTTTCGGAGATTTAAATTATAAGTGTGATCTTTTTTAGAAATAATCAACGCCCCTTTCATTGAAGGGCCAATATTATTTTTGTAACTTATAATTAAAAAACATTCAAAGCAATTTAAATTTTAATAATAACTTTTATTTATTTATTTATTTTTCTAATTAATTTGTTTACCGTGCTTGTATTGTCATTGTTGCCCATATTATGCCCTTTCATTTACCATGTTTGGATTAAAACTGTTTAACATCGTTAATGGTAAATCTTTTGTAACATTGTTAATTAGAGACAATTCAAATGGATACCGTTAACCACAACGTTACTTCATGCTTTCCAAAGAATAATAGATTAAAAATATCTTTGAACTCTTTGAATTATTGGTTTTTTAATTAAAGAGTTGGGTACTAATTGTTAGTTCTCGGTTTATATTTTGATGATAACAAACTTGGAAAAGAAAAATGATTTGTTGATTCAAGTCACTCGAGTGAACAACATTTGTTTGAATTAAAACTTGAATAAGGAAACTTTGCAAAGTGATTTGAGATGATCACTTGAGTGTTGGGATCAAAGCCCAGAACACTCGAGTGTTGGCTAACACTTGCAAAGATTTTGCAAGACACTCGCTTTATTTCTAGAAGTGTTATGATGGACCCTTGAGTGTTGGTTAACACTTGCAAAGCTTTTGCTTGACACTCGGCGGAAATGTTGTGATGGAAACTTGAGTGATGGCTAACACTTGCAAAGACTTTGCATAACACTCGCTTCACTTCTAGAAGTATTGTGATGGAAACTAGAGTGTGAACTCTTACACTCGAGTGAAAGGTAAACACTTGCAAGTTCAGTGTAAGACACTCGCTAATGAATCAAGAGTGTTGTTCTTTTTATGAGATGTACTCGAGTGAATCTATGTGACACTCGAGTGAAGCACTTGAGTGTACCTCTATGACACTCAAGTATCTGGTAGAAGTTGAAACAATTTTTAACTAACACTTGAATGTGTGTTTCAAAACACGTGATTATTCTATTTTTCAACGGTCTTCAACCAGAGAAAAAATTCATCAGCACTCGAATGTGACAATGAGTGCACTCGAGTGAGTTTAGAACCACACTATAGTGTTTGTTCTTGCTATACTGAACCATTATCTTCGAGATTTTAAATTTACTGGCTAACATTTTATTAACTTTGATTACTACTCATTATACGTCTCAATGCCATAAATGTTATTTGTGTATAAGTTTCATAAGTTTGAATTCATGGATTATGACAAAATCTCAAAAGCAAGTTTCTATGTTTGAGCATTAAATGTGATGACAGAAACATAGTACACAGAGGCGATCTCAGAGCAGGTCAAATGAATATCGTCTGAAGCGTCAATTGCAGTGAAGACGAAAGCGACCCAATCTTAAGCAATCACAAAGCAGGATATCGTGTGAAAAATTATTGCAGAGAAGTGAAAGCGACCGAACCTCAATTTCTTCCAATGACTTCAATCTGTCTCTAACGAAAAGCTTGATCACTCTAACGGATAGTTTGAACACTCACAACAAAAAGCTTGAACATTCACAATGGTCATTAATGATGTTAAACTATAAATACATGTGCATTCAATATAGAGCAACTAACATAAGCATACAATCAATTACTGCTAATTTATTACTCATACCCTTGTGTTATAATATCTTATGATATTTATTGTTCAATAGTGTTTTTTTTTTCTTTTTTGATAAAGTAGTAGACACCTCAAATAATGCCCTATGGGAATATTACACCCATTACAATCCTGACAAAGTATCATCTCTAGAACCTCAGAAGGCTGATATACTTCAAAGATACCCTGCCTTGTTCCAAGTCCTCTCTTTTCTAGATAGTCTGCCGCGTAGTTGGCTGCCCGGGGGACATGATTGAGCATTACTTCCCAATCCATTCCCATCACACCTTTCACTTCTTCAAGGAGACTGGAATCTTTGTGTACTTGCCTATGACCGTGCCGAATAAGGTTAAGAGCCTTCATGGAATCTGTTTCCACCAAGACTCTCCTATATTCCATTGTCCATGCCATTTTCAAACCCAGTAGACAAGCCCAAATTTTCGCAGATAATTCACCCCCATCCTCAAGAGGGTGTATAAAGCCCTTGATAAAGCTCCGGCAGAATCTCGTATCAGACCCCCACAAGCGCTTTGCATAGTTACTCTTGAGTAAGCACCATCCACATTCACCTTCACCCAGTCATCCTCCGGTGGACGCCAAGACTCACGACTAGGGGCCAAAGTAGCCCCCTGAATCGTCGTTCCTACTAGACAATCCTTTGTGAGATTCATTCTCTCCACCATTGTGCTCGCACTCACTAGAACGGTGTCATTTGCTACAAACTTCTTCTCAAAAACATATAAATTCCTCCGTCGCCACAACCACCAACACAAGATAGTAAATCTGGAGGGCCATTCATGACTTGTTGCTATCTTATCGCTTATATTCCTCCATACCCAATCAGAGAGATTCATATTGCAAAATCGGTGCCATTGTGTAGGGCATACAACCTTCCTCCATAGAGATCTCGAGTACGAATAATCTCGAAAAACATGAATGGTGTCCTCCATATCCATCCTGCATCCACCGACCACCCCCTCCTTCTCTGGGAAGCACCTGTGAGTAGGTGTTGTCGAGCTAGAAGCCAAAATTCTCCATCTTGTTTCCTAACTTCCATCCGATGCAAAACATCCCCGAAAGTACTTCAAGTGATTATCTATTTCCATACCTCCCCTAACTGTTTCCCATGTTTTCTTTATTCTCGTTCATACATTCAAACACGGGCTTTTGGAGTCAAGCCACGAAAGCAGATCCTCCCCACATTTGTATTTATCTCGTAATACTCGAACCCAAAAGGCATCCCAGTGTGTCATCAGTCTCCATCCCAACTTCATGATGAGTGCTTGGTTTTGATATTTAGCATGCCTCAACCCCAAGCCTCCCCTCCTCTTCTCTTGACATACCTCATTCCAAGCTACAAGATATGTCTTACGACTATCTTCTGTACTACCCCACAGGAAAGACTTATTATGTTTATCGAGAGAGTCACAAACATTACTGCTCATCAATGTTTCTATATCTACTTGTAAGAGAGTTTTTCAATTGATTCGATTTATGTAAATCTTAAGGTAGTGGGACCTTGAGTGTAGTTGTTAGATTACAACTTATAAGGGGAGCGAGTCTTGGTGAGGATTATTTTGTACTGAGGTACCAAAAACCCGTGTAATCTTGGAACGATAGTGAAAATCTCAGAGACGTTCAGGGGATTAGATGTAGGTCAGGAAATTAGAACCGAACCAGTATAAATAGTTGTGCACACTTCATTGATATTTCTCTAACTCTTTCTCTTTAATTTAATTGATTGTCATCTTTGGTATAAATTTTTAATATCACCTAATTCATTCCCCTCTTGGATGAAATATCGGCACTAACACTAACGATTAGAGGTTATAAGTAAGATCAAACTATTATCCCACTATCATGGGCAAAAAAACTAACATGCTACTTAAAATAGGAGAGCTTCCATAGCCATAAGGCCTTTGACATGTTTTTTGTGTGTGTGTGTATATATATATATATATATGCTCTTTGTTAGTTCAAGACGTGACATTTCAACGATTTTGACACTTAGATAATCAACATCAACATTTTCTCACCACAAAATAGTTCAAGAATTTTAAGTAAATTTCTTTTTAATTATTGAGTAGCAGATAGTAATGGTCTGACATTATAAATGAGATCTTTTTTTTTTCCCCTCGAAAATTATAAATGAGATCTCACTCACAACATATTCTACTACAGGAAACTTTCTTGCCAATGACCATAACACCATTGGTAAGTTTGTATGTCACATCAGAGTAGTGAAAGGAATAACATATCATATTCTGTACAGCATGCAAGCATATATAATAACAATCCCAAGTGACCAAATAGAAAATTACGTATTGGAAGTATGCGTTGGCAGTCATATGATGCCAAGGCCCCGCTGATCCGTTTGTTTTGAATTACCTCATTTTGGCTGTACTACACACCCAATGGCATCATCCGAAGTAACAGTCACGTGCATGGACCTTGCTGTTCCCGGCCATCTTAATTACTACTTTCTTGTTTCTCCTTTTAAATATTTTAAATTGAATTTTCTTTGTCACCCGCCCCACAAATGATTTGTCCCTTAAAGTTTAAAATTTAATATACAGCTATATGGTTTAAGAAAACTGTGATGATGATAAGTTCAAAAAGAGAGCTTATCTAAAAGACTAGCATATTAGAAGGAAGAGCTTTTTAATTTATAAACTATACCACACTTAAGAGGCTTCTTCGATATGGGACTCATAACATAGTCACCACCTTTAAGAGCTAACGTCCACGACGGCTCCATACCGCAACACTTCACTCATCCTCTTGCCAATTAGAACCCTCCCTTTGTGGGTAGCCTTTTCCACGAACATCGGAGCCGAAGTCCCCGACAGCTCCACACCACGACACTTCACTCACCAGGTCGAATCCTTCATAGGTAGCCCTTTCCGTGAACATTGGATCCGACGTCCCTGGCGGCTCCACACCACACCACGACACTTCACTCGACCTCTTGCTAGTCAGAACCCTTCGTGGGTAACCTTTTTCCGTGAACATCGGCCTCTCAATGAAAGTACAAATGTGATTATCATAAGCCCAAAGGAAAAGCTCATCCCAAAAGACTAGCCTATTAGAAGGAAGAGCCCCTTGACTTATAAACCACACTACACTTGTAAGGTTTCCCAATGTGGGACTCATAACAAAAACTAGAAAAAAAAAAAACCCAACAAAAAGTTATGTCCAATTGTTAAGGAGTTAACTTATACTTCTTTTTGTCCTTAATATAAGATATATTTATCTAATTTTTGTGTCTGTTTGTTTTAGTTTTCTAGAAGTGTTTTTATGATTTATGAGGTAAGTATGTGAGAGAAGTTTTATCTCAACTTGAGAAAATGGTTTCTGAAAACGTGGTTTGGGGGTTTCCCAAACATGCACACTTATAGATTAAAAAAGTTGATTAAGTTAGTTAATATGATATATATTTTCTAAAATACTCTAGTCATCTTCTTTAATTCATCTATTTCCTCTTCTCCTTGATTATGGTTAAAGGAGCAACAACAATATGGGTAAATTAGAAAAAAATTAACAAATATAAAAATTATGTATCTGTATTATATTTAGGACCAAAAATCAACTCTTCAAATAACATTGTGACTTATGAGTCAAATTGTGCTGCTGATGTGAGGACCTTGTTAGTAAACCATTTGTAAGTACATATTTTAAGCACTCCATTATTACCTTTGTAATTAATCACCTCTATAACGACCTTTTTGTTGTTGTTTCATAAAGTCTAAGCTGTTATTTGTTAATTAAGTTGAAGTTGTTATTGATTACGTTCATGAATATAGTCGTGACTGATTAAGAGGTAATTATTATTTTTTTTTAAAAAAATGTCATCATATCAGTTTTTAGAGACTATACATTGATTAGACCATTTCAAACTTTGACTTGGAATTAACATATTTTTTTTAATTCTCCCTTTTTAATTTTATCCTCCACCGACGATCATCACTCAAAAGTGAAAAGGGAGAAAAAGGAAGAAATGATTACCCAGAATCCTAAGTGAAATGTTCAAATGCCTTCCTTCTTTACTAATTAAAACATGTTGGATTATTTGTATTTAAGCACACAAGACAATATAGGATTCATAATGTTGCTCATCATCAACTTATGGGATAGTCCCATAATTCATTCCCCAGAATTATTAATTATGAGCAATTTATTAGTATGAGTAATAGATTAATTAATAGTAATATACTCAGACGAGAAATTTGAGAATGATTAATACTATTATTATTGTTATATTATTTTGAAAAAGAATGGCTCTCTCCATGTGCTTTCCACTGAATGTCTCATCGTTAAATCAAGTTTTAATGATTGAAATTTAATGTTATATTAATATTTTTATATAGCATTAACTTTCAATTATCAAAACTTTTTTTTTTGTTGCTCACCCGGTTCAACGCCGCTTCGATTGGCCCTGATCCGATCGGCGCTGCCTACGCACTTAGGCCATGATGAGAGAGTCTCCCAGCGGGGGAGTTTTTTTTTTTTTTTTTTTTTTTTTTTTTTTTTTCACAAGGCTTCAATTATCAAAACTTAATCCAGTAATGGGAACATTCAATGGAAAAGAAAATAAAATGGAAAGAAAATGAAGAGATAGATCGACAGAGACATTTCTCTCTGAAATTACTTCATCATTGGCTAATATTATGCGCAAATCTTTATGCACCAACCCATTATAATTTATAGCTAGGGGGTTGGGGCTCCCATTATGCTTTCTGAACTCATTACATAAAATATACTTGTTCACGTGCATTTGCCATCTGGCCTTTCTTGAGATTTTGTTATTTCTTATCTTTTTGGTGTGTTTGTCCTTAGATGAATAAGGTGGAATGTATGTCTTGGGTTTAATAGCCTTCTTTTTGTTTTTTTTTTTTAAAGTTTTACAAAACTAATAATACATGGTAATAAATATTGAGCTTTAAGAGACAACAAGGGTATATAGTTTGAGTAGTCTGAGATGAAGATATGGAGGTGTCGTTTTACTTGAAACGGTAAAGTTCATCATGAATATATTCACAGAAATGTTGGAGTGACATACATTAAATAGAAAATTATAGACATTAAGATATATAGTTTAGACATGTTCAATGAAATTGGTTGGATGTGCTAGAGAATTGATCAAATAGTATGGAGTTTTTCAAAAAAGGTAAAATAAAATCGAAGAGAACATTTAATGAAATTATTGAGCAGAATTTTTTAGTTAACAATCTATCTAAAGATTTGATTGTTGATAGTGTATAATATTAGTGTCATACGATCTATAAACCGACCCCACTAATAGGATAATGTTTTTTTTTTTTTTTGGGGTATGTTTTGCATTTAAGAAGTATGTCATGAGTTTGTTTTTATCATTAAATTTCACCTTAACTCACATTATTATTATTATATATGTTTTAAAGGAGGTTTAAACTTATAACCTTATATGTATTTAAGAAAGATTTAAAGGAGGTGTTTAGTGTTATTGGACTACAAAACTCTGCCACCATAATATTTTATTATTTAGTTAACAATCTATCCAAATATTTGATTGTTGAGAGTGTACAACAACGTAATATATTCTATAAACCGACCCTACTAATAGGATAATGCTTTTTTATTTTTATTTTTTAGTCTTGCGTTTTAGAAGTATGCCCTGGGTATATTTTCATCATTATATTTCGCCTTAATTCACATTATTATTATTATTATTATTATATTTTTTAAAAATATTTTAACTTATATATATGTGTGTGTGAATGAGAAAGATCTAAAAGAGGTGTTTAGTGTCATTGGATTACAAAACTCTGCCATCATCATATTTTATTATTTGTTTATTTTTTGAATAACTTTTTTTTTTTTAAAAAAAAAAACTGATACGCATTTATATACGTAACAACTTCATACATTAAGAGTTGGAAAAAAAAAACATTCACATAACAAAAAAATAAGGATTTTAAATATTTATGAAAATAAATTACCATATATGTTTCTTAAAATTATTACTTAATACTTATGCTATTTAAGATTTTAATTTTTTTGTTTTCTCTCTTTTTTTAATAAGTTTCTATCTAACTATCGCGAAAGTATTTTTAATTCCGAGATAATAACAAATTAAAAATATTTTAAATTAAAATTTTAAGGAGCATATGTAAATGATAATTTTGAAAAAACCTACATATAATAATTTAATTTTATGAATTTTTTAATATGATTAGTTGTTTTCCAACACTGCCAACTATTTCTAAATTTGGGTAATATTTGGTTTAAGGAAAGGGATGTTTTCTCAACTTTTTTTTTTTAAAAAAAACCACCATTACTTTAATTAGTTACTTGACCTCAATATTAAATTTCCGCATTGATTTATCTATTTAACATGGCTATTTAAGCATGATCTCTAGCTTCCTTTTTTTTTTTTTTTTTTTTTTTTTTTTTTTTTTTTTTTTTTTAAAAAAAAAAAAAAATATAAATGTGGATATGAGCGTTATCACTAAACTTTAGTGAACCATCTCTATCCTTATAATGTCAACTTTCTTTATACTTGATAATCCAAAGACGAAAACAATAGTCTTTTTTTTTTCCCCCTTTTCTTTTCCTTTATTTTCCTTTTATGCGGGAGAAAAAAATAGTGCACTATATATGTGAAGTTTCTATCGAATGTCAATTACATGTGTGAAAATGACATATAGCTAAAATCCAAATTAATTGATTGCACGATTAATTTTTTCGAGGACCACATCCAACATCCACCTAGAAAAAATATATTTTTATTTATTTATTTTTGGTGTAATGGATGAATATTGGTGGGCCAATCAAGCTAATTTAGTATTGAAAATAAAATGGGGTCAAGCAGCAATAATACCAATTCACTTTTACTAAATTGTGTGCACAATGTACATTAAATATCTATGAACTTTAGAATAAAATTACTAGTATCATTAAATATCACCTAACATTGTGTTATACATGTATATACAAAAAGAGTCATCTACTATAAAAAAAAAAAAATAACGTTGTTTGGTCAAATTTAATGGTGCTAGTATTTTTACTCACATTTTTGAATGTTTTTATATCTCTAAAATATATATAGTACTGGATAGACTTTAACTATACGTTTATGGGTATTTTACACCTTTCCGATAAAAATGTATGGCCTTGAAATAATTGGTATGAAATTTTGTCCGGAAGTATCTATTGTACAGTTATTAAAGTTATAATGATTTGCCATTAAATATTTGCACAATGATTTAGTATACATTATATATTTTTCTTTATGATATGGGTAAGGTTGTCAAACTCATGAGTTTAAGTAAACTCGTGACAATGACGTAAGCTTGTATTGTGAACTCGAATCGTAAACTCGTAAGAGTTTACTTTTACTATTAAATATGTATTTATAGAATTATACTTGTATAATAAATTATTAAAATATAAAAAAATAATAGCAATTTGATTTAAATATATTTTAAATCCAAATAATTGAAATTAAATCCATTAATATTCAAAATTTATCATATTTAACAAAGAAATTTCTATAAAACTCATATATAAAGCGCTTTAAGTATGATCAAATAAAAAAAGTTAACACGAGTTTAAGGGTGAGTTAACACGATTCTGTAAGTTAGAAACGTAAAAATGGTAAACCCGTTGTATAAACTGAAGCGAGTTTAACAGAAAGTTTTTCTGATGATCACGAGTTCACAGGTGATGATTTCGATTTAAGAACTAAACGTAAAAGCTAAGAACTTGAAGAAGTAACTCGCGAGTTTGTGAGAATAGATATGAGTATTATTAGTTCTTCCTATAGTAACTAATCCGAAAGTAAATGTAAGGGGGGAAGCGATTTAGTTTTGATTCTCGTTGATTGATTGAATATGGAGGGAGTGTGTTGCGGAAGATGACAAATGTTTTTTTTTTGGTTGCAGACTTGGACGGGGGATGCGATTTTCTGGGGAAGAAAGAGAAATAAAGTCCAGAGTTGATGGCGGCGAGGGATGTAAACCTGAGTTGATGGGTTTTTCCGGGGAAGATGATGGCGGCGAGAAATGCAAAACGGTGTCGCGTGATTTTCCGGCGAATGACTTGCAAAACCGATTGGAAGGAGCATGCCACTTCTATGTTAGTCCAGACGTTGATTGTTATGCCACTTCGATGTCATATGGTCAACAAACGGTGATAGTTGGCTTTTTGTTAACGGTGGAGCGACATTTTCTTATGTAATAAAGAAAATTAAATTTAAAAACGGAAAAGGCAAATAATAATAATAATTATTATTTATTACTTATTCTGTAGTTGCCAGTCGCCACCATTAAAATAAAATAATACTGCAGTTCACAACATTCACAACAAGAAGTCCAACTGCTACTCTAACCCTCTTTCCAAGTCTTCTCTTCCATACTATAACTATTAAATATTAAAATCCCTTTTCTTCCCCCGCTGATTTTCTGCCTTGCAATTACCGAAAACCGTTTTCCGATGACCGACGGCGATAACAGCTCCTGGTCGGAGAACTGACACCTTCGGCATGTCTGACAACGACCTTGCCTTCGAAACTTTCCGAGCTCTGGTTGAGAGCGCGGACCGCAAGTTCTCTAGGGTTCGCGACGTGCCAGCCTATGGGCGGGTGAGCCAGAACCACTTCTATCAGAAGGTTTTCCGGGCATATACGCGACTTTGGAAGTACCAGCAGGAGAACCGGTCCAAACTGGTTCAGTGTGGTCTAAAACGCTGGGAAATCGGCGAGATCGCGAGTCGAATCGGTCAGCTTTACTTCGGGCAGTATATGAGGACTAGTGAGTGCAGATACTTGGTTGAAGCATATGTGTTTTATGAAGCGATACTCAGCAGAAGGTACTTTGAAGGATCCGAAGGTTCGCCAAAAGATCCGGGAATTAGGTTCAAGGAATTGAGATTTTATGCACGGTTTTTGTTGGTGTCGGTGATTCTAAACAGAACGGAGATGGTGAAGCATCTTATGGACCGTTTCATGGCTTTGCTTGACGATTGTAAGAGCAACTTTCGGGTAAGCATGATTTCTTTTTCCTAATTTCTGCTAAACCGTTATAACGCTTTGAGTAGTGAATTGCTGGACAAATGTTTTCTTCGGAAGTCGCACTTGTTAGTTGTTATCCTCTCTTCCCTTCAAAGGTTCTTAGTTTTAGGTTGATATGCTGTTTTAATTATGAAGGTGCTCTGTTTTAATCAACACTTCCGGGTCATCCTATTAGAAATTATTAGTAAACAAGTTTCTTTTGAGGGGAATGATGAAGATAACATCTCCTATTGACGATGCATTGGGCTACATAATCACATATAAAATTACTAATTTCCCCCCATAATCAGCACTGGAACTCTTGAAAGTCTAATTTGATCTGGATGTGTTTTCGGTTAACATCTGAATCTGGTGAAGGTTGCACATGGATGGAATTTGATAGAGCAGATCAGGTTTATAAACGGAATCACTTCTGGGAATGAAAAAAATAGATAAGATACCAGAGATTGCGTCATGTGTTTGGGCGCGATATTCCTTAATCAAAGTCTTCACTTTAAGTTTTGTTAATGGAAAAATAATGCCGCCAGAAGAACCTTACACTTATAGATCCAGCATGGCTTTTGGGAACTGAATGCTATTCACACAAAAAGAAAAAAAAGAAAAAAAAAAGATTAAACGATAGATGATTATTTTAAGCTAAGTGCGCTTCATTATTGCCTCTGAAAATTACCTGTATGTGTCTGATTATTTTTCATCAGTATATCTTTGATTTCTTTCTTGGTTTTATCAATTTTATATGAAGGGAACTGGTGGTGTTCTAGGCTAGATCAAGGTTGTCAAACCTACTCAATTTTACTTTACTAAAGAAAACTAAATGGTTTTACTTTGAAGAAAGTAGTCACTGGCTCTAGACCTGCTGCAATTTCCTTTTTTCTTTTAATATCTTTTTTTGGGGTTGACCTGATGTAATGCTTGAAATATCAAATACGAATAGAAACTTCTGGATAATATACTTGTAGTGGGGAACATTACCAAGTCTTCCAAACTAAAAGTGGCAGTCTATGGTTATCATTTAAACCAGTTTTTCTTATTATAGTGATAAACAATAGAGTATTTTAACTGTCTAGATTTGTCATTGGTCTGAAATTTTAATTATCCTTTGAATGCTCTGCTGCTGGTATTTCTTATTTCCAAATCAATCACATACCAAATTTGACTTGTTTAATATTTTTTTCCTATTCATAATCATGAGTTCTGCACTTTGATTCGTAATTTTGTCTATCTTCCCTTACATGCTTCGTTATTAATATTAAAATTAAAGTTTTCCAGCTCATTTAAAACATCGAGAATAGTTTATTACTATATATATATAAACCAGTTTTTCTTATTGTAGTGATAACCAATAGAATGAAAGGTATATGCATTGCATCTGTAATTTGATGAATGTAATCTACTACTTCTCAGGAAACTAACTTAAAGGAATGGAGGCAAGTGGTGCAAGAAATTGTCCGGTTTACAAAAGCAGAGAATGGCTTTGCTATCAGGCCTTTGCGTTATTGTGCCACAACCGATACTCATCAGGCTTCTCTTCCATATGTAGCTCGTTTTCATGCAAAGAGGTTGTTAAAATTTCGAGATGCCCTGTTGACAAGCTATCATCGGAATGAGGTTAGTTAATAATACCACTTCATGTCATCATATGCTTCTCAAATTTGGGTAGTTAAATTACTTATAATTACTGGAGGGTCATATATTCTCATTTTTCAGGTCAAATTTGCTGAGCTTACATTAGACACCTACAGAATGATGCAATGTTTAGAATGGGAGCCTAGTGGATCCTTCTACCAAAAATCTATTGTTAAACCGCTTGAGAATGGGGACTCCATTGATCATTCTGGAACTTCCGGGTTAATAAATATGAACCTAGCTGTAGATATGACAGATCCAAATGTGCCTCCTAATCCAAGAAAGGCTGTTCTTTATCGTCCATCTGTAACACATCTGATAGCAGTGAGTTCTCAATTTTGCTATATAGCCAATGTAATAATTCTATTCAGTTTCTAGGGGTCAAGGAAATTGCATGTTTGCTTCATATTGGGGGGAGAGTTTTCATTACATGCTTATTTCCTCATAATGAACAATCTATCACTAGTTTAAATGGAATCATATATGTTTTCCTGACGAGCAATCAATCACATGATGTTGAATATGTAATTAGTCTGATATTGAGCTTCATGATGCTAAACAGGTTATGGCAGCAATTTGTGAGGAACTGCCACCAGATAGTGTTGTGCTTGCATATCTATCAGCTTCAGGTTATTTGATTTCTTAAGTGTAAATAATCAAATGTTCTTGTCATACTAGGTTAGTTACCTTGGTTATCACTTGTACAGGGATGGCTGGTTATAATAATATCCATCATTTGGAGAATTCTGGAGGGTCATCGAAACATTCGAAGCACAAAGTCCTTTCTCAGAGTTCCCAAGAGCAGAGTAGCGGATCTTCTGACTCTCAAATAAATGGCAAGAGAGAATCCAACTCCTATTATGACAACTATCTGTGGTTTGGTCCCAAAGGCATTGATGGTGGGTATTTGCTGTGGGTCTCTTCTCCATTATATTTTTGTTGAGAGCATTTGTTACAAGTCGTGTTACAAGATGTAATTTTAATAATTTTGATTTACGTTACAGAAGAAACATGCACCTCTGTCATCTCCACTTACTCCTGCTTCTTTCTTGAATTATCAGGTTCAAACAATCTCTACCCTGGCGATCTTATTCCTTTCACTCGCAAACCTCTTTTCTTCATTATTGATAGTGATAACAGCCATGCATTCAAGGCAGGTTTGTCAAAACTTTGCAAGACTTGCGGGGGGGAATTGTTGGGTTGTGCTATTCTCTATATTTCTTTAATCTGATTTTAATTTTTGAAAGGTAAGAAAATTAAATATAGAGAGGTCCCAAGAATTTTAGGCCTTGTTTGATTATGTTTTTAATTTCTGTTTTTGTTTGTAGAATAGTTTTATAAAATTGTTTTTTTTTTTAAAAAAGTTTTGAGAAAAAAAATAAAAAAATTGTTTGGATGATTGTTCTAAAAAAGGATATTTAAGAACAAAAAATATTTAAAAACTTGTTTGAAATAATTGTTCTTAAAATAACTCCGGTGAGCACCGAGCAAATGGAGAGTGCAGACAGCATGCAAACTGGGACTAGAGAGGGGCAAGTTCGAGTTTGAGAGGCACATGCTCAAGTCGTCAAGCGCTGATAGAAGATAAGGCTTTCCACTTGTTGCCCAATTTTATAGAACAAACCATAAAAAAAACCTATAATTTTTTTTTCTTTTTTATTTTTAAAACAGATTATTCTTTTACAAAACACTTAATTATCAAACAAGTTTTTTTTTTTTGTTTTTGAAAACAAATTGTTTTGGAAATAGGAAATCAAACAAGGCCTTGCTTTTTGGAAGTTTTATAAATATGACTTGTAAATGACACAACTTGATTTGTACATATGCAAGTTTGACTTGTAACCATATATTGTTAAATTTAAATTGTAAATATGTAAGTCTGACTTGTAAATATGATTTTTTTGGGAATCTGTACTTAATTTTCTTATCTGGGGTGTTTGAGTAATTTTCCCTTTTTTCGAAAGACAATGAAATATGTTGTTATTTCTTTTTCTGCCTATGATAAAATTTTGTCTTAGCATTTCAAGATGAATTCTGAGACACTAAGTTTTGAAAACCCTCCCATGTTGATTTGCTCAAATATTTCTCTCACTACAGAGTTGGAGGAGCAAAATAGAAATATCCTTGAATTAAATGTTTTTATCTAAATTCCTGGCTAAGTTACAACTGTCAGAATGTTAAAGGGGCATCTTTCTGGACTAGGGGTGAGGGATGCTTTTGAAATTATCTTCTTGGTGGAGCTGTTACATATTGGACACTAAGTTAGGCTTTGAGTGTGTGTTTTTCTCTCTCTCTTTTTTTTTTTTGGGGGGGGGGGGTGTTTGGTATGGTTGGTCATTCGTGTATTTCTGAGAAAGAATGCTATACACAGAGAGTTATTCTGATAGACATGATTGCAGGTTTTACGTGGTGCCGAAAGGGGGGAGAAAGCTGCTCTGTTTCTTTCACCTTTAATTCCAGTTTTTAAGAATCCATCTGATGCAAGTTTACATAATGGAAGCCAGTTTACCTTCTTCTTGACTGCTCCTCTGTCAGCATTTTGCCAGATGGTTGGCCTATCCCCCAGTGAGGTTGACAAGGTTGGTTGATCTGAATAGTCCTTGATGTGTCTTAGAGCATCTTGATTCATGGCATACTCATTGTTGTGTTGACATTAGGATGTCTATGACCAAGCGGAGAACATTCTTGCCAATGCCTTTGCTGAGTGGGAAATAATTCTATGCTCATCAACTACCAGCCTAGATTTAGTATGGGCTCAAATTATAACAGATCCATTTTTGCGGCGGCTTATCTTAAGGTATTTTGGTTTTAAATTTCTATTGGATTAGTAGATATCTTTGTTTTTATGTGCTTGGAACTGATTGAACTTGGTTGTTTTCTGTGTGTTGTCTACAGATTCATCTTCTGCCGGTCAGCAATATCTTTTTACTGCCCACCTGAGGAAAGCGAGCAGTATATGCCGCTTTGCTTGCCTCACCTACCCATACCTGTTGCGCCAGGATCTGGAGCTGTTCGTACTGCCGTTGTTCAAATTGCTACACATTTTGAAGTGGCTGACTCCTTTCACTTTAGTGATACCTAAGATTAGGAAAGCTTGAGTAGGAAAAAAAAATTCATGCTTTGGGCAGGGGAGCCAAGGATTTTCGTCTTGACAGGGAAAATCAACAATAACACTGGTGGACTAGGTCCTCATCACAGGAAATTCTTGGTGGGGCTTTGGCTGGCCAAGGTTGACTCTGCTTGTTCTACACTTCTACTCCCTCGGAAATTCAGCTCCTCTGGCTCCTTGGTCTATGCTGTATTTGTTGGTGTTTATACTTTTGTTGTTATAGTTGGTATTGGGTCGGTGTCTGATGAGGTTTTTTTGGTGTTTGAGCGTGGCAAGCTAATATTTAGTTTCATATTAGTTTTAAATTACATGTATCTGTTCATACCAATGTAAAAGAAGGCAGGAAAAGTTTTGTTTTTACCCCCTTTTGAACAGAATCGATGGCACAGAAACAACATAACGAAGGAAGAAAGAAATGTAATCAACGATGGATTTCACCTTGGCATTGGATGGTAAAAGATGGCTATAATGATGTAAATTATTTTTGTCAATTAGTTCTTTGACTATCTATTTTCATTTGTAGAATGAGAAATAAAGTGGCGCAATTTGAAAACCAAGATCTGAGTTTCGCGTTTGTAAGGAATCATGAATAGTCTAATTTCATGGAAATCTTGCATATATTGATTGATTCATCGTTAAGTTTTTTTTTTTTTTTTTTTTTTTTTGATAACATATTCATCGTTAATCAATTAGATTGTTTCTTTTATTTTTTGGATTTGTTAAAACCAGAAAGCCCTTGATAAAATGAACAACCTGAATATTTTTTTTAATTATTATTTTTGTTACTTAAATTTTAAGAAAGAGGGGGGCCTTTATGATCTAAGCGTGAAAGTGAAGCTCTTCCTTCCGCAGGTGATATTATGTTGAGCAGGGTAAGTCGTTTATTACCCTCGTGCGTTTAAAAGCGATCCGAAGTTAGGATCTCCCTAACTAAATTTGTCAAAAAGCTACCCCGCCCGTTAGGCCTAGCCCGCATGGGTTAGAGGAAAAAAGTCTGCGTGTAAAAAGCGCGACGCAAAAAAATAATATAACCCTAAGGGTTAGGGCTAGCCCGCGGGCCAAAAATCATTTTAGACCAAGAGATATTGGTGATATTTGCTATAAAAAAACTTGGAAATATGAAGGGTGGTTTGTAAACATTTATTTGTAAATTTGAATTGTAAATGACACTATTTAACTTGTAAATGTGAAAATCTGACTTATAAATATTAATTTTCTAGGATATATTGCTAAATAAATTTGGGGATCTATTTATACATAATTTTTTTACTTTAAAATATGGACAATTTTCTAAAAAGGGCGCTCTAACATTTTGACCAACTTCAGAATCGAACCCCCTTCATTTGATGAGAGATATAAAGAGAGAGACTAACAACAATTCTATCTAAACAACTTGTTGACCCAAAAAACAAAAACCTAAACAACTTGGGCTCAGCCCACGAGTTGATGGGCTGGAATATAGGCCCTATAAATACAAACATAATAATGATAATAGGTCTCTGTCTATGATATCACAACATTACATATTATAAATTTAATTCCAACTTTATCTTCTGGAATGGCTCTCGTTATTGCTGGAAAAAACTCGTCTGCGGTTCCGCCATCACCTGAAGATGATGACTTGCTGCACAGGAGCTCAAAGAAAATAAAAAAAGGTCAAAGTTTTGGTAATAATGACGAATGGCCAAGCTTGGCTCAGGGGAAAAAGCAATAGATTGCTGGTACATCCTCCGTGGAAAAACTAAAAGGCATTGGTAGCAAGGAGAAGAATAACGACTTCGCGAGAGCTGTGGCGGATCCAGGATTTTAGGTTTGTGGGTGCATAATTATGGTGGGATTCGGGGCAGTGCCCCCGAATTTTTTTTTTAAGGAAAGTTTTAAACGCATTAAAAAACAAAAGAATATAAACAATAAAAGAAAAGAAAATTTCAACTTAACATAGAAAAATAATAATCAAGAGTCAACTAACATTTACATCGAACGATTACAAAAGATTCTTCCCTAAAAACATGTTGCAACTTATAAAAGCTAGCTCATCTCAATGCTTCCTCTATCAAAACCTATAAGATTGTATCTTTTTTCATACAAGGACACTAAGAATGGAAAGTTTATGATTTCCAATTCCAAAGCAACTAAACAATTCGTATTCTATGTCAATTTAGTAAATAATCGCAAGTAATCCAAAACAAGATAAATTAACATCTAAAAGATGAAAAAAAGATTTATAATCAATAAACTATGGATAAGTAAACTAAATGAAATAAGGCGTCTTTTTATATTTTTTTGCATCTCCTTCTCTCAATGAAAGGTTGCATCGCTCAACTGGCAGAGTGCATCCTCTTAAGGTGTAGCACACTCTTATGTCGCGGGTTTGAAACCTCTTGGGTTCGGTTTTTTTGCAGCGTGTTTTAAAAGCGTTTCACTGTTTTTTTTTTAAAAAAAAAATTATGAAAGAAACGCGCCTTCGAGGAATCAAACAAGGGTAAGCCAATCAACTTTGTAGACTCATAACCAACTAAGCCACCTAGGGTAGTTGATATAGGATTCCTTCAAAATATATATATTATCAAAATTTTAGTGTCTGCACTTGCCCACACTGGCACCAGTGTGGGTCCGCCGCTGGCTAAGAGTGAACATATGTTGTCTGATGATTCCATTTCTGATAATGACTCTGAAAAGGAAGACAGTGAGCCGTTGTGCAACATCGTGGAGGATCCAAATCGCAATTTTCCAACCTTTTCCTTTTCGGAAAAGATAAAGAAAAGGCTCTATAAAGCTTGGAATCGAGCAGTTATTGTGAAGCTCCTTGGTCGTAACATTGGATACAAGATGCTGTTATCTATTCTCCAGTCAATGTGGGCTAAGTGAGGAGTTATCAGTCTGATAAATATTGGTAGCAGTTTCTTTGTTGTTAAGCTTACCAATAAGGAAGATTACTTTAATGCGTTAACTGGTGGTCCTTGGATGTTGTTCGATCACTAACTAACGGTGCGTCCTTGGGAGCCCCTATTTCAGCCATGACGAGCTACTATCGACAAAGTTACGGTTTGGGTGCGTTTATCTAGCATGTTTTTGGAATATTATGACAAAGAGGCTTTAACTTGGATAGGAGACACTATAAAGATTGATATTAATACTTCAGGCCAACTCCAGGGACATTATGTGCGTATATGTGCATTAGTTTATCTGAGTAAACAGCTTATGCCTGGTTTTACCCTTGATGATGAGGAATACTATTTAAAATATGAAGGATTACATTCTCTATGCACTTGTTGCGGGATTTATGGACATACGTCGGAGACCTGTGAAGCTGAGAAAGAAATGCGAAAAATAGAGGAATCGGTAGAGTTTACTCATGCACAGGAGAGCATGGGAGGAATGGGTCAGGAGCCAGCGACAAAGCATGACCATGGCATTTGGAAAGTAGTCTAGAAGCCTAGTCGGAAAAAACGAACTGAGAAAGGAAAGCAGTTCGATTCTAACCAGCCTCAAAACAGGGGCTCTCGCTTCGGCATTTTAGCAGTTGAGGAAGAAGGGGACAAGGGGGTCAAACTGGCGGCAAAGGAGGTGGTACCTACGGGAACATGGATTGCAGAGGCAGCAGGTGTGGTAGAGGCGCAGGTGCTTTCTGTTGTGGTACGTTATGGGAAGGAGAAAAAGGGATCTTCACAAAAGAAACAACTCAAAAATAAGAGCTTACCTAGTGAAAAGGCTTCAGAGCTGATGTGCAGGCAGGAGCAAAGGACAGTCAAGCGAACAAGGGATACTGTGCAAAAGGGGGAGACAGGAAAGGAGTTTTAGAGTTTAACGTATGAGAATTCGAATAAAGAAGATGACAAGATGGAGATCACGACATCACAAGAGATAGTCAACGGAGATGGGTGGGAGCATGAGAAATCGGGCCAGGATATATTTATGGATGTCTCTCAAGACATTGCATCTCTGGGCCAAGCCAATGGACTCCCAGGCAAGTTCTGGGCCTACAACGATTTATTGGATTCAGATGGGGATTTTGTGGAGGAAACCCCACTGGAAATATATGAGGATGATAATGGGCCTAAAGCCCAATGTCTTTAAGGCCTTGTGTCTGGGGCTCTCTATTTGTCATTATTTTCTTAATGATTAATATTGTATATTGGAATGTGCGTGGGGCTTGTGGGAAGAAATTGGTCCAAATTTTGAAATTAGCGTGTAATCGTGATCTCCCCTGTATGCTAGTGATTTATGAAACAAAAAGTGCATATGAAGCTCGATTTAAGTGTCTGCAAGTGATGGGTTTTGATGGTTAGGCGTTTGTGTCGAGTTTCGGGCGTTCTGGCGGTATAGTAGCGGCCTGGCAGTCTGATCAAATTGACGTTGTGGTGTGCAGTCTTGATCGGCAATTTATACATTTTAAATGTTGTTGCAATGGATGGCCACCTTTCTTCATCACTACGGTATACTCGATCCTTAATACTATTCGAAAACAGATCCTCTGGAATGTTTTGGAGGATTTTGCATCGACTATTTCCATCCCCTGGGTAGTTCTTGGTGACTTTAATGACATCGCTTTGGGATCGAAAAAATCTGGTGGTTCTGGTAGTAATGAATCTAGATTTCGTCTCTTTACTAATCTTCTTCGGTGCTGTAAGTCGTTAGATCGTCATGTGGTCCTAAGTTCACTTGGAAGGGGTCGGTTATTATGGGGGATCGAAGGATTTTTGAGAGACTGGATCGTGCTATCGCAAATGATGCTTTCCTCTCCTCGTTTACGAATTGTGCTCTTAAGGTCCTTTCGTGAACCAAATTCTCTAATTATAACCCTATCTGTCTTAAATGGGAGAATGAAGTTAATAGAAGCAGAGATCGCTCGTTTCATTTTGGGGCAATGTGGTGCATTATAAGGAATTCTTGGAAGGTACTTGGGTGTCAGAGGGTGACCTTAATGATTCGTTGGTTAAGTTGAAGAATTCATTGGGCTCATGAAATAAAAATGTGTTTGGGTTAGTTGAACGCCAAAAACATTTAACTATGAAGAGGCTAGAAGGGATTCAATGTTCCTGTGCGTATCTTCATTCTCAGTTTTTGTGTTCCTTAGAGGCTGACCTGCATGATGAGTTGGAGAGATTACTGGAAATTAAAGAGATCAAATGGTTCCAAAAATCCAAGTCGGATTGGATTTCGATAGGTGATCGTAACACTAGGTACAATCACTTGAAGACTAAAATATGAAGACGGAGAAATATGGTCTCTATGTTAAAAAATGAGAGTGGTGTTTGGGGTCTTAGACAAGGAGATCATATTTCCCCCTTGTTATTTGTTCAATGCATGGATAAACTTTCTCACCTTATTTGTGATGCGGTTGCTAATGGTAGCTAGAAACCAAAATCCATAGGGGACTGTCAATCTCATGTAGCGGAGGAATGGGCAATATGGGAGGGCCTTCGGTTAGCTTATGATCTTGGGCTCAAATACATTCTGATAGAATCTGATGTTGAGGGAGTCCTTAATTTGATATTGGATCCTAATTGCCAGTCGGTGAGCCTTGTTGTCATGAGGATCAGAGAAATGGCCAGTATGGAGTGGGAACTTAGATGAAGGTCTGTGCCGCGTGATGCTAATAGGGTTGTAGACGCCTTAGCCAAAATGGGGGATTTCTAAGTTGGGTGTCCTTAGAGAGTGTCCTTCTTATTTGAGGTCTTGGGTGACTAAGAGTGTCTGGGATTAATTTCTCCTTTGTGTAATTTTCTTCCATGTAATGTAGGCCCTTGCCTATTTCTTTTTTTATATATATATATATATATATAACATTACATATTATATCCAAACATATATTCAATCATGTTCAATCCTCCCTCTCAAGTTGGGCACCCTATACTCATAAGTGCCCAACTTTCCGAGAATGTATTGATGTTGAGCACCACCTAGTGCTTTAGTTAAGATATCAACATATTGCTCCTCAGATCTCACATGCTCGAACTCGATCATTCCGCTTAGCAGCTTTTCTTTTACGAAGTGACAATCCACTTAAATATATTTTGTTCGCTCATGGAAGATCGGATTTGTGGCTATATGGGTCGATGATCTACTGTCACGAAACACCTTGACCGGCTCCACTTTGTTAATATGCAGTTCCTTCATTAATCAAACAATTCAAGTAAGCTTCACAACAACCATCCTAACGGCTCTATATTTAGCTTCAGCGGATGAAACAGATATTATGCTTTGCTTTTTCGACTTCCAAAAATAAGTGACCCTGCAAATTTAGCAAGTAAACATGTCACAAAGCGCCTTATATCTGCACAACATGCATAGTCAGAATCTCAATAACATTCTAGGGTTGAAGAGTTCTGGGCCAAAATGAAAACCCCTATACCAAGACCATCTTTCAAATATTTCACCAATCTAAGCGCAACCTTAATATGTAATTCCTTTGGCTCTTGCATAGATTGACTTAAAACCTACACGATAAAAGATATATCAGGTCTGGTCTAAGTAAGATATAATAGCTTACCAATTAGTCTTCTATAGACCCCTCCATCTTTAATGAAGTGATCCTTGTCAGTTTCTCCTGTTGTTCATTTGAGATTTTGTTCCATGGGAGTTGACACAATCTCATATTCATCTAAACCAATATGATCTATCGGTTCAGTATCATATTTCCTTTAGTTAAGAAGAATCTCATGTTTGGACCTTGAAGGTGGAATATCACCTAGAGGGGGGGTGAATAGGTGATTATATAAAATTCTTTCGCTAATTGCTCAAGAACACTTAAAACAAAGACAGAGATACACAAGAGATTATCCTGGTTCAGTCTAACTCTTCGACCTACGTCTAGTCCCCATAACACATGGGATTTCCACTATCTTTTAAAGGAAATTACAATTACACATTGTACTCGGATGATCCTCTCACTAGGACTCACTCCCCCTTACAAGCTGTTATTGTACACCCACACTTAAGGTTCCACAACCTTAAGATTTGACAACTGAACAGATAATCAAATAGTGTTTAAACTCCTCACGAGTAAATATATGTTAATCACTGAAGTACAGAAAAATATCTGAAGATATTAAATGAAGCTAATGAAACAGTTGATAGTAATAATACATAATTGAATGCGCAGAGTTTCCGGTAGGTGGCGGAATTGAATGTGGTGAGCTTTTATAGCGTCTGCCATTAATGCCATTGTGAAGCTTTGTAAACTAGCTGTTGAGTCTCTTCGTAATTCCGTTAGGCACAGTTGATTTCCGTTGAGCATATTCGACCGTTGCTTCATTAAATGCATTCGCCGTCGTCTATACTTGTGCAAAGAGTGGCTCAGAATAATAGCTGGAATAAGTATGCCTCGAAGGAATGTTTTCATCTGCCATGAACTTTAGTTCTGATTGTTGCTCTGTTTCTGAGACGCATTTAATGCTACTGACACGTCGGATTGCTTTTCGCTCAAACTCAGATTAAACAAGGTTAATCAACTGAAACTCATTCAAAAAGATGATTTAATATGATTCAGATAAGATTGGGTATGATTAAGTAAAAATGAATAATAACCTAGATATTTTAAGAGAATGATTAGCGATACTGGAAAGAGATAAAAATACTAAGAACTTATTCTCGAGAATTCCTCATATCATTCTCGAGTATCGCTTAAAGAAAGGCTTTGCAAAAGTCATCTCTCGATAATACTCGAGATCTAGTTTATAAATACTTGAGAATGATATGATCAGAGAGCATTCTTTAACACGAGAGTTTAAAACACACTCGAGAATTCATTATCCATTCTTGAGTGTTAGTTCTCAAGGTTTTGATGATAACAAGACTTGAAATCATTTAAGGTTTTGAATCAGTTTTTAATCATGTACTTCAATGAGTACTCGAGTATATTAGTAAGATACTCGAGTATAGCTTGTCTGAACTATGTGGCAAAGTGTTTTAGGATACAATACTTGAGTATTAGAAATGAATACTCGAGTATTGATTGAATATATCAGAAGTCACTTACATGTTTTGGTATGATACTTGAGTATTGGGATTTAAATACTCAAGTATTGATCAGATGTTCAACTTCTGCAGATTGCTACTGATATAATACTCGAGTATTGATTCTTGACTACTCGAGTATGAGGCTTCATCGATGACAGAAACTTTCACATATCAGAGCAATACTCGAGCATTGATTAAGTAATACTCGAGTACTGGAAGATTGCTACTCGAGTATGCTTAGCTTAAATATGATACTTGATCTCTGGTTTATGTAATACTTGAGTATTGAAGTTATGGTACTCGAGTATGGTAAGTTCCATTGTGATATTTGCTCTCTGTCTGTAAGATACTCGAGTATGGTTAATTGAATACCCGAGTATGGTGTATCAGCAAACACAAAACCTTTGCAGCTTTATTGTAATGATTTGGTTACCCGCGTATATCGTCCTAAAATCATTCAGTATTTATTGTGATATCATTAATCATCTTCTTAAGTGATTTTCAGATGTTTAACCAACGGTTGAATATTGATGAGCTATCAAAGCAGCGAAAATCTCATGAAACAGAGACAACACGCGAAATCCAATTAAGGCGAAATAGGCGTGGATGCTTAAATGCTCACAACGGATATATTCAAACGGAAAAATTCAAATCCTACAACGGTCTTCATTCTACAAACTACTATAAATACTCGAAGGATTGAATTCATCAACAAAAAAAACAGATACACAGATAAAGCTTGAAAAGCGATCAACTTCTATTCTGTTTATATCTTCAGATACTATTGAGCTTCAGTGTTAATTATTCATTTGCTCTGTGAGAGAGTGTTCTATGATTTGTATTACATTCGTTCAAATCTCAAGATAGTGGTATCTTGAGTGTGGGTGTACGATTACAACCTGTAAGGGGGAGTGAGTCCTAGAGAGAAAGGATCATCCTGAGTTTTACAGAGTGTGTAATTGTATTTGTGAGATAGTGAAAAAAATCCCAGAGTGTCTGGGTACTGGACGTAGGTCAAAGAGTTGGACCAAACCAGTATAACTCCTCTGTGCCATTTCTCTTTATGCCTTTACTGCTTTCATTACTTATCCATCACATCGCAAGAGATTTTTTTTTAAAAAAATCACCTATTCACCCCCCTCTAGGTGATATTCCACCTTCATTTGGTATCAGAGCTTGGTTTCTTAGTTGGGCTTAACATCTCGAGAAAGATCATGGAAGGAATATTGCCTGATGGAGCCTCTATCAATTGACCTCCTGGTTTCAACAGGGAACATTATTCCTTTTGGAAAGCCAAATTTAGAGTCTTCGTTATGGCAACTGAATTTGGTCTGTGGAATGTATTCGAGAAAGGTGATTATAAACCATCTATCACTAAAGATGGAATTGCAACAGACAAGCGTGAGGAAGAGTATGATGAAAAAGATAGAAGACTGGTTACTCTCAATAGCAAGGCTATCCTAATGCTTCAAAGTGCTCTCAGTCAACAAGAGTATTTTCGCATTTGCAATCTGACAAGTGCAAAAGATATGTGGAAGGCATTGGAGATTGCATACGAAGGAACATCTGGTATAAAGGAGAATCGTATCAATATGCTGACAACCGAATATGATCTCCTACGTATGAAGACCGGAGAATCCATAGCAGAATTTCAACTTCGTTTTACTCATTTGATAAACCAATTATCAGCTTTGGGTAAAACATACGAGCAAAATTCTCAAGTCAGGAAAATCCTCAATGTCCTAACTAAAGATTGGGAAGCTAAAGTCACAGAAATCGAAGAAGCTCAAGGAGAATCAATGCAATCAGTAGCTGCTCTGTTCGGAAGCCTATCTGAATACGAAGGCAAACTCAAATTTAGGAAAGGCTTGAATGAAATCAACAATAATAAAACCAAAGGTATTGCTCTAAACGTGGTGAAAGAAAAGGAATCCAATGAGGAAGATGAAGATGATGATGAGATGGCCATGTTCATTCGAAGATTCAAAAAGTTCTACAAGAGAGATCAAGGTTCCGAAACAGATTCCAGAAAGGAACTTCCAGCAACAGACAGGAGTTCAAGGACAAAGAACAAATTATTTGCTATGAATGTGAGAAGCCAGGACATTACAAATCTGAATGTCCTCAGCTAAAGGATAAAGAAAAGGAGAAAAAGAAAAGATTCAATCACTTCAAAAAGAAAGCTTACGTATCTGCCATATGGGGAGATAGTTCCTCAGATGAAGAAAATGACGAAGAAGAAGTAGCAAATGTCTGTCTAGTTGCTGAAGAACAAGCTGACAACGATGATGAGGTAAGTGACCCTGAACCTACATATGATGAGCTACTTTCTGAATATAATGAACTGCATTCTGAATTTAAGAAAATTGTTAAAGAACTTACCACTTCAAGGAAGAAGATCAAATTACTTGAGGAACAAGCTAAAGATATTCCTCTAGCTTGCGAAAATCGGTCTTGTGAAAAATGCCCTGATCTTGAAAAGAAAAACATTAAGCTTACACAAACTCTTGAGAAGTTCACTAAAGGCAGTGAAATGCTCTAAGTTATCTTGAAAGCTCAAAGATTTACAAACGACCGATCAGGCATAGGATACAATCCTATTTTTGACAAAAAGAAAGGGAAAAAGAAAAGTGGAGGAAAAACTTACTTAAACTACTTTCAGAAGTTGGTTCATTTTTCAAATCCCTTTGCCCATTGTAACTATTGTAATCGTAAGGGTCATAATACGTCATCTTGTTTTCATAAGAAAGGTAGAAAAGATAAACCTATTGGTAATTATCAATGGGTGCCTAAAGGAACATATATATCTCCCGAAGCTCGAACTAACCCGAAAGGACCCAAGAAAAGATGGGTACCTAAGGCTTGATCTTATCTAAATGACAGGTATGTCTGAGGGCATCAAAGACCAACAAGTGGTACGTTGATAGCGGGTGCTCCAGACACATGACTGGAGATCAATCCAAGTTCATGACGATGAATACAAGGAATGGTGGCAAAGTAACCTTTGGGGGCAATCAATCTGGAAAGATCATTGGAATAGGCGAAATTGGTGAAAAAGGAAAACCCCTGATCAAAGATGTATACTACGTAGAAGGATTATGCCATAATCTCCTTAGTGTAAGCTAGAGTGCAGACAAGAACAACTAGATCATTTTTTATTCAGAAGAATGTCTCATCGTGAACAAGGATGATCTTCCAATTGATAAAGGTAATCTTAAAATCCTGTTCAAAGCATCAAGAGAAGGTAATTGCTATACATTAAGTCTTCCTAAAGTGAATTCTGAAAATTGTTTCATTAGCAACTTGGACGAAAGTTGGCTATAGCATAAGCGCCTAGCTCATGTGAATATGTTCTAGCTAGACAAGTTACTAAGGAACGATTTAGTTCTTGGATTACCTAAAATACGTTTTAAAAATGACATGATTTGTGATTCTTGTCAAAGAGGTAAACAGACTAAATCTTCTTTCAAAAACAAACTCGAAATTTCAACTAATAGACCTCTTCAATTAATTCACATGGATTTAGTCGGACCAGCAAGAGTTAAAATCCATGGTGGCAATTTATACACTCTAGTTATTGTTGATGATTTTTCTCAATTCACATGGACTATATTTTTACCATCTAAAGATAAAACATTTGATCTATTCGTTGTATTTGCCAAGAGAATACAGAACGAGAAAGGTATATGTATTTCAGGTATACGGACGGATCATGGAGGAGAGTTTGAAAACTATGCCTTCAGGGAGTTCTGTGATGCTCATGGTATTGATCATAATTTCTCCGCTCCAAGAACACCACAACAAAATGGTGTGGTCGAAAGAAAGAATCATGTTCTCACTGAAATGGCTCATGCAATGCTGAATGAGAACAAGACTTCTCAAGTCTTTTGGGCGGATGCGATGAGTACTGCATGCTATGTATCAAACAGAGCATATCTTCGGAATAAACTAAACAAGACTTCATATGAATTGTATAAAGGAAGAAAGCCAAATCTATCACATCTATGCATATTTGGATGTAAGTGCTTCATCCACAACAACGGTAAGGATAACTTGGGAAATTTCGATCCTAAGTCCGACGAAGGTATCTTTCTTGGCTACTCCAATAGAAGTAAAGCTTACAGAGAATTTAATTTACGAACACGCATTGTAGAAGAATCAATTCATATTGTTTTCTGTGAATCTGACCCTGATAAATCTCTTGATGAAGATGAACCTATTTTTCAAACTCAACCAATTTCAAAAACTTCCTCTGTTCCTGAAAATTCAGAAAACATCCTAGAAGTCGAATCTGAAAATGCTTGCGAAGATCACTCTCAATCCCAACCTCACGCCTGGAAATACAGTAGAAGTCACCCATTAGATCAAATAATAAGTGATGTGAGTAAAGGTGTGAGAACCAGAAAAAGCATTTTAAACGAAGTAACCTTCTCAGCTTTTATTTCAGAAATTGAGCCCTCTAAAATTGACGAAGCCCTATTAGATAATGATTGGGTTATAGCAATGCAAGAGGAGCTACATCAATTTGAAAGAAATCAAGTTTGGGACTTGGTACCTAGGCCCAAAGACCATCCAGTCATTGGCACCAAATGGGTATTCAAGAACAAACGAGATGAATATGCAATCATAGTCAGAAACAAGGCTAGATTGGTTGCCAAAGGCTATAATCAAGAAGAAGGTATTGATTATGAGGAAACATATGCTCCAGTGGCTAGATTGGAAGCTATACGAGTACTCTTAGCCTTTGCGTGTATCAAAGAATTCAAACTTTATCAAATGGATGTTAAAAGTGCCTTTCTTAATGGTTTCATTCAAGAAGAAGTATATGTAGAACAACCTCCCGGTTTTGAAAGTGAATCCCATCCTGATCATGTCTTCCGATTGAAAAAGGCCTTATATGGTCTTAAACAAGCTCCTAGAGCCTGGTATGAGAGATTAAGCAAATTTCTTCTTGATCAAGGTTTTGTAAGAGGAAAATCAGACACAACACTTTTTATTAAAAGTAATAAACTTAATGAGATTTTAATTGTGCAAATTTATGTGGATGACATAATCTTCGGTGCTACTAATGATACCTTGTGCAAGGAATTTTCTGAGAATATGCAGGGTGAATTTGAAATGTCCATGATGGGTGAGCTCAACTACTTTCTTGGTCTACAAATCAAGCAACACAAGAATGACCTATTTATCTCCCAGACCAAGTACCTAAGAGACTTACTGAAAAAGTATGGTCTTAATGAGTGCAATGGAGCAGACACACCAATGAGTTCAATTGCTACCTTAGATGCTGATGAGAAGGGTAAAGATTACAACATCACTAGATATAGAGGAATGATTGGGTTATTACGCTATCTAACAGCAAGTAGACCCGACATTCAGTTCAGTGTTGGGATGTGTGCTAGATTCCAATCAGCGCCCAAAGAGTCACATGCAGAACATATCAAGAGAATATTCAGATATCTAGCTGACACAGAAGAATTGGGATTATGGTTTCCCAAAGGTCAACCCGAGCATCTTGTTGCATATTCAGACGCAGATCATGCCGGATACAAGATGGATAGGAAGAGTACAAGTGGTCAATGTCAATACCTTGGTGGCTCACTTATCTCCTGGTTTAGCAAGAAACAAACAACCGTCTCTGTGTCATCAATAGAAGTTGAATACATTGCCGCATCAAGTTGTTGTGCTCAAGTACTTTTGTTAAAACAGCAGCTTCGAGACTTGGGTATCAATCTCAAAGAAGTTCCAATTTTATGTGATAACACTAGCACAATAAGCTTGGCAAAGAATCCAGTACAACATACCCGAACCAAGCATATTGATGTTAGACATCACTTTATAAGGGATCACGTTCAGAAAAAGGATATTAAAGTGATGTTTGTTCTAACTCATCTCCAACTTGCTGATATCTTCACCAAACCATTAGCTAAGGAGCAATTTACTTTCATTAGGAGAGAATTGTGAATGGTGAATCCTAACGAGCTGTAAGTAATTTTAATATATTGTTCAAATTGTTGATGATTATGCACTACTAACTTAAGCATCGGAGTATCTAGTATTTTGTTTTGCAGGATGCTTAATGGTCGAAATTGATCTGATAAATACCCGAGTATATAGGAACAATACTCGAGTAGTGCTATAAATGTTGATTGCATTTCAGATGACAATATTCGAGAATACCACTAACATACTCGAGTAATATTGGGACTTTCATATTACTGACTAAGCAAATTTACTAATACCCGAGTATCTAACTGTGATACTCGAGTATTACTGTAAGTGATGACTGCATTTCAGGTGATATACTCAAGAAAGCCACTAACATACTCGAGTAATATCGGGCTCCTCATATCGCTGGCAAGAGAAGTAGACCAATACTCAAGTATCCTCAAGCTATACTTAAGTACTGACAAGGCAGAGACTGAATAATTTGTGCAAAATGGCTCATACCCGAGTACTCACAGGTAATACCCGAGTAATATCAAAGTGCAGGAGAAACTCAACTCTGAATCATCTCACTTATACACAAAGATCCATATTCACATCAAAGAGATTCAAGTGTTCACCACACACACTTGAAATAAGGTATTTCAATACTTATCTTGTTCAATCCTAATATCTCTGAGTATTGAATACTTGAGTATTTACTACTAATACTCGAGTAGTGGATCAATACCCGAGTATTCAAGTGGAATACACGAGTAAAGATGGGCCACACCGGTGCCTCATTTCTTCCGCCGTTTCTTTCTATTTCACTCCGTTTCTCACTGACTCACTTTCTCTTCTTATTTTCAAAACCCTACTCTCTTTCTCCGTCATCTTCACCACCCCACCGTCATCTACTCTTCGACCGTTGAGTTCCCACCATTTCCCTCCATTGTTTTTTTTCAGTTGTTCTATGTCAGATTCCTCTTCTTCTTCTTCTCTCTATCGAAAATCACCCTCAATGGCCCCATCCTCATCTGAATCCTCCGAGCAACCTTTGACAAAGAAGCCTCGCTCGACTTACCAACGAAAACCCAAATTTCCTGTGCAATCCAAGGCAAAAACCAAAGCCGTTTCCATTGTCGAACCCACTCGCCCCGTTACAAGATTCCAAACCGATTCATTACCATCTAGCAAAGGCAAAAGTAAATCCGAATCTCAATCTCAGTCGACATCAGCGAAATCTGATAGTTTATCATCGCTTAGCGACCATGCTGTTATGGTTCACGAACAACGATCTAAAAGTATTGAGTGAAAGTGGAGCTAAATCACCAAGAGGGGGTGAATTGGGGATTTTTAAAAATCTTTTTCAGAAAACCTCTGTTTTTGAACACTAAAAACAGAGATGAACAAGGATGAGAGTAGAAGAGTAAGACACAAGGATTTATCTTTGGTTCGGTCCAATCTCTTGACCTACATCCAGTCCCCAGACTCTATGGGATTTTCACTATTTCAATTGATTACACACTCTGTACTCAAGAGTAGTTCTCTTACTAGAACCTACTCTCCCTTACAAGTTGCAATCAATGAACCCAATCACCAAGTCTCCCGACTTGTGATCCTTTACAATAAATGATATACAGAAAAGAAACTCTCTCTAAGAGTGGATATTGATAAACACTGAAGCTTTAAGTGTCAAAAGACACAATACAAGTGAAAACAAAAATGTGGTTGAAGAACTTTGAATGCTATGCGTTTTCAGCTGATGTGTTAGTTGTTGGAGACTTGAATGCTGTTCTATTTATACTCAGAGATCATTAAATGACCGTTGTAATTCTTCATATAATCGTTGAATTAATAATCCATTTGTTGTAGGTGTTATAGTGTTTTCTCTCACTAATCTTCATTTAATCCATTTGTGCGAAGTTCAAGGTTGACTTCTCTGCGAATTAGTCCTTTGGAATAGCAGCTACTGGATGTGGTAGGTAGACATTAATCCTTTGTAGACATGTGCAGAAGGATTACCCAAAAGTATGCAACTTTCAGGGTTTTGCATTTAATGTTCTGACATCACTTTTGCTTTATCTTTGAACCTTCAATAAACATTCTCTAATTCATCTGAAACTCACTAAAAAGTGGTTAAACATATCTAGGAACATTAGAGATTAATCATTGGAAGTATTAAGAACAAACAAGAAGGTTCAAGGAATTCGCAGAATTTGAAATTCGAGTATGCGCGAAACCTCGAGGTTTGTTCTTCAAACCTCGAGTTTTGGACCGTAGCAAGTGAAAGTGATCTAAGTCCAAAACATCAAACCTGGAGGTTTTGAACCAAAACCGGAGGTTTTTTAACACAAAAAGCGACACCCTTTCGTTTGGAAAATACTTGAGGTTTTATCAGAAACCTCGAGGTTTCACTTTGAATGTGAAACTTTGCAAAATTGTGCCAAGTGCAAACCCGGAGGTTTTCCAGAAACCTGGAGGTTTTCAAAACCAATGAAAATTCGTTTGCTCTCTGGATGCCAAAACCTCGAGGTTTTGTATCAAAACTCGAGGTTTCTCTTAAATATGAAAATCTTGAGTTTTTGCGCCAAAACAGAAACCTGGAGGTTTGAGAATAAAAATGGAGGTTTTGTATGTTGGAAAAACATAGATACTTTTTGTTTGGACAAACCTCGAGGTTTGTCCCCAAAACTCGAGTTTTCTCTTAATTTCGAAAACTTTGAGAAAACTTCATTTAGCTCAAACCCGGAGGTTTTCTCACAAAACTGGAGGTTTTAAAATGTTCAAAACTTAGGAGATTCTCTGTAAGTCAAAACCTCGAGGTTTGAACAGAAACCTCGAGTTTTTCCATTTTTCAGAAAAATCGATGAGAAGTCTCTGTATGACGAAACCTGAAGGTTTCTCTGGAAACCTAGAGTCCTTTTCTGTAAGGCCAAACCTCGAGGTTTGAACAGTAACCTCGAGTTTTGCTCTTACAGTGGGTTTTACACATTTGAGAGCAAAACTTTATGCTTTGTTTACAATTATTGGAGATCATCAAAACCCTTAGAGAACTAACATTGAGGACCGAGTTCAAAAGCTCGAGGGTTTCAAGAAACGACAAAATACAAGTGGACAGAAGCACAATCTCGTTGGGACAATTGGACCATTTGCCTCAAAGCTTATTGGACAAATCAGTGCTCTTCACTGTCCTCCTGGTATGTGCAAAGATCCTCTCATTCTCCCAAAAGACAAAAGCTTTACGGTAAATTATGGTAGTAGGCCATTCTGTCCAACTGTGTTTCTAAACTTAGAAGATTTTAAGACTGAATGCAATATGGATTTATCTCCATGGCTGACGCAATACATGCCTCTGTTAAGCATAGATACCCCATACTCTCCATAAATTGTAAAGTTATTTTATCACAATATGCATGTGGAAGCAAAGGAAAATGAACATGATGAAGAAGTCTTGAGAACCAATGTTAGAGGCAAAGAGATTAAATTTTCTGCTAAGGATCTAAATACTCTTTTGGGATTTACACATGTGCCTGAGGATCCTTCTAAGCTATCTGATTCTGAGTGTATTAAGATCCTTTTTCCCTCTGAAGAGTTTGACGGTGATCTTTTCAAGTTTAAGCCTGGCCAAATGTCTGAAACATATAGAGTACTCTGGTACTTATATAGTAGGAACATGGTGAACAAGGGACAGAGCTATACTCACTTTGTGCTTAAGGATTTCCAATTGTTTGCCTTACTTGTTGCTAAGGAACCTAGAAATTTGGGCAAGTGGATTATCTCTGAAATGTCTCACTTTTTATCCAGCTCTTCCAAGAAGAACACCATCCCATTTCCTAACCTGGTATCTCAAATTCTTGGTTACAACAACATTTGGTACCTCTTAAATGATGATAAGGCCGTCTTCCCAAAGAAATTTGGCCAATCCAATCTTCTCTTTATGGAAAGAGACAGGAAGATAAAGCTAAGGAACCAGTGCCTTCCTCCTCCAAGCCACCAGAAGAGGCACAATCATCCTAGGCTGGTACTCACTCTGCTCCTCCTCCCTCCATTCAGAACTTGGTCAATGCCTCTGTTAACAACACTCTAAACCCATTCATGACTCACTTCCAAAGTATCCATACCCAGTTGCTCACGGCCTTCACAAATGAGATGAAAGCAATGGCCAATTTTGTTCAGTCCCAATTCCGTTCACAAAACGAGCAAATGCGAAAGGAATTTCAAACCTTGGTTGACGGGCAGAAAGCTCTTCATCATCGTCTGCTTAGTATTGAGAAGACCATAGATGACTTGGGCATCAAGCTCTATAAACCTCCCTCTACCATACCTCCTGTGGCTACTACATCTGCTCCTGCTATACCAAACTCTGACCCTATCTCCACTCCTTCTGCTGATCCTATTCCTCTCGTCTCAGATACTGCTCTTGATCCTACCGATAAGCCAGATTCCCCCTCTTTGATGGATGACAAAGGGGGAGAAGAAGAAGCAAGTTGATTTGATTTGATTAGAAAGCTTTAATTTATTAGGAAATTGCATTTCTGGATTTCTGTCGCTTCTGACATTTTGATAATTGCTGCTTATCTTGGTGTAATATGTTGCATTTTGAGGTATTGAATATATATTGACTAAATTAATGTTGAAATGCAAGAGTTTTGTATTGGTTCAACTTGTTTTCTTTATTCTCACTGGCTTTCATACTCTCAAAGCATATTGATCTCAAAACCAAAACTTTTATTTCAAAACATCTATCCAAGTGTTGTCATCATCAAAAAGAGGGAGAATGTTAGTTCTCAAGGTTTTGATGATAACAAGACTTGAAATCATTTAAGGTTTTGAATCAGTTTTTAATCATGTACTTCAATGAGTACTCGAGTATATTAATAAGATACTCGAGTATAGCTTGTCGAACTATGTGGCAAAGTGCTTGAGGATACAATACTTGAGTATTAGAAATGAATACTCGAGTATTGATTGAATAGATCAAGTCACTTACATGTTTTGGTATGATACTTGAGTATTGGGATTTAAATACTCAAGTATTGATAAGATGTTCAACTTCTGCAGATTGCTACCGATATAATACTCGAGTATTGATTCTTGACTACTCGAGTATGAGGCTTCATCGATGACAGAAACTTTCACATATCAGAGCAATACTCGAGCATTGATTAAGTAATACTCGAGTATTGGCAAGATACTCGAGTACTGGAAGATTGCTACTCGAGTATGCTTAGCTTAAATATGATACTTGATCTCTGGTTTATGTAATACTTGAGTATTGAAGTTATGGTACTCGAGTATGGTAAGTTCCGTTGTGATATTTGCTCTCTGTTTGTAAGATACTCGAGTATGGTTAATTGAATACCCGAGTATGGTATATTAGCAAACACAAAACCTTTGCAGCTTTATTGTAATGATTTGGTTACCCGCGTGTATCATCCTAAAATCATTCAGTATTTATTGTGATATCATTAATCATCTTCTTAAGTGATTTTCAGATGTTTAACCAATGGTTGAATATTGATGAGCTATCAAAGCAACGAAAATCTCGTGAAACAGAGACAATGCGCGAAATCCAATTAAGGCGAAATAGGCGCGGATGCTTAAATGCTCACAACGGATATATTCAAATGGACAAATTCAAATCCTACAACGGTCTTCATTCTACAAACTACTATAAATTCTCGAAGGATTGAATTCATCAACAAAAAAAAACAGATACACAGATAAAGCTTGAAAAGCGATCAACTTCTATTCTGTTTATATCTTCAGATACTATTGAGCTTCAGTGTTAATTATTCATTTGCTCTATGAGAGAGTGTTCTATGATTTGTATTACATTCGTTCAAATCTCAAGATAGTGGTATCTTGAGTGTGGGTGTACGATTACAACCTGTAAGGGGGAGTGAGTCCTAGAGAGAAAGGATCATCCTGAGTTTTACAGAGAGTGTAATTGTATTTTTGAGATAGTGAAAAAATCCCAGAGTGTCTGGGTACTGGACGTAGGTCAAAGAGTTGGACCGAACCAGTATAACTCCTCTGTGCCATTTCTCTTTATGCCTTTACTGCTTTCATTACTTATCCATCACATCGCAAGATTTTTTTTTAAATCACATATTCACCCCCCTCTAGGTGATATTCCACCTTCATCGAGAACCATACTCGAGAATCTAAATAGCAATACTTGAGAATAGTATGATCATAGAGTATTTAACATTTCAAACTAAGCATTCTCGAGAATTGCCTTACCTATTCTCGAGTACCATACTCGAGAATCACTTACACATTCTCGAGAATTGTTCTGATCAACAAAAGGAATATATTCATAGAGCAAGATATATATACTCGAGAATTAAAAACTCATTCTGAGAATCATATCAGAGAATGCTTGCGATAGAGGATTTGTCAAAGCATACTCGAGAATGCTTTACCCATTCTTGAGAATTGTTACTTGAAACACTAAGACAGAAGGATTAGATCGTGGATTCTCGAGTACCACTTCATTGTGCTTGAGAGCTACTGACCTATTCTCGAGAATCCTTACCATATACTCGAGAATCATTTACTCACAGAGATGCAAAGCAAGTTAAATCTGATTCAAAACTTAAGCCTTGTTATCATCAAAACACGGGGGGGTAACATTCTCTCCCTTTTTGATGATGACAACACTTAGATAAAGAAATGGAATAGGATAGCATGTTATGTTTTGATATCAGTATAAATAGAGTAATATGAGGCAAGTATACTATGATTGCATAAAAGTTAGTTCATGTACATAAGAATTTCAAAAGACCTTGCCACAAAACATATAAAACAAGAACATTAAACAGCAATCATCAATCATCAAGAGGTTTCTTCTCCCCCTTTGTCATAATTCAAAGAGGGTGGAGGAGCAAAGGGTTCAGCAGAAAGCTCAAAAGGCTGAGAGGTAGGAACAGGAGGAACAGAGGCAGGGGCAGAGGAAGGATCATAAAGCCTGAAACCCAGAGTTTCCATAGTTGTCTCAACCCGAGACATCTGATTCTCAATTGCCAATTGTTGCTCAGCTAGACCTTAAACTGTCCTCTTCATTTCCTGAATCTCTGACTCCATTTCTTGTGATGAAAGAAGAGAGCCTGAAACCTGACTTCCATAAACTTGGACAATTTGTCTATTTCTAATGCTACAGTCTTGATCATGTCAGCATTTATTTGTTGGAAGTGGTCCATTCGATTTGAGACTAGGCCTAAATGATTGACCAGATGAGTCAACTCCTTCTTGATAGAAGACTCAATCAAATGTTGAATAGAAGCTTGAGTAAATGAAGGAGCAGGGGTAGAGGCAGTCCCAGCCTGTGAAGATTGTGCTTCCTCTGGTTGTTTGGAAGATGAGGGCATAGGATCTTTAGGAGCCTTGTCTTTCTTCTTTCCAGTAGCCTCAGTAAAGGAGAGCTTCATATAGAGAAGGTGAGACTTGCCAAACTTTCTAGGGAACACAACCTTGTCATTATCTAGAAGGTAACATATATTGTTGAAGCCACGAATCTGAGAAACCAGATTAGGATAAGGAATGGTATTCTTCTTGGAAACTCCAGAGGTAGAGAGAAAATTTGACATCTTAGAAATAACCGACTTGCCCAAATTCCTTGGTTCTTTAGCAATAATGGGAGCCAGTAATTGATAGTTTTTGAGCACAAAATGATTGAAACTTTGACCTTTATTGACTAAGTTACGGCTATAAAGATACCAAAGCACCCTATAAGTATTAGACATCTGAGCAGGCTTGAATTTCAGAGGTTTTCCATCATCTTCTCATTGGGTAAGAAAATGTTAAAACATTCAGATTCAGATAATTTGGGGGGATCTTCAGGTACATCAGAAATCCCAAGAAATGAGTTAATAGTTTCAGCGGTAATCTTGATTTTCTTTCCCCTAACAGAAGTAACTAGCACAATCTCATCATCTTTATGCTCTTTTTCTTCCTCAAACATATTGTAATAAAATATTTTCACAACTTAAGGAGAGTAAGGAGTTTGAATATTCAACAGAGGCATATATGGCTTCAACCAAGGAGAAAGATCTAAATTGCATTCCTTTATGAAAGATTCTAAATTCAGATAAACAGTAGGACAAAAAAGTCTACACGCATAATTAATCGCAAAAAATGGTTCAGATGGGATTACCAATTTATCCTTGCAAAAACTAGGAGGACAATGAAGAGCACTTATCTGACCAACTAGTTTGGAGGCAAAAGGAGGAAGAGTACCACTGACCGTAGGTTGATTCTGACTTCCCAAGGCTTGGGGTTTCTGAGGTCAATCTTTAATGCTTTTGGAACGCCTTTCATGAAAGGCTTCTACAGAATCCTCATAATGCTTCATACTCTTAGTTGCTTCAGAATCTACCGATTTGGACTGAGTTTGAGATTTACTCTTTCCTTTCCCAAAAGGCAGTGAATCAGTTTGGAATCGGGTGACTGGCTGAGAAGGTTCCACTATGGATGCGCTTTTGGATTTTGACTTGGGTTGTTCAGATGATTTGACTTTAGGACGATAAGATGATCGAGGTTTCTTAGGGAGATGCTTTTCAGAGGATTCCAAAGATGATTTTCCCATTTAGAATAAATATCGATGGGAAATAGATAAGACAAAAGGGGGGTTTGGGAAAGAGGAAAAATGAAATCTAGTGATAAGAGAGAAAAACAGCGGGAACCCAATGGTTGGAAGTTTGAAAGAGATGAAGATTTAACGAAAAGAAATAGGGAAAGTAACGAAGTTGAGGGATGAGGGTGATGGAAGGAAGGAATAGGGTTTGGGAATATAGAGAGAAAAGAAGGAGATGACGGAAAGGAAAGACAGAGAGAGAAAATGAAACGACATGCCAGATATAACTATTTGAGAAACTCGTCATTACTCGAGAATGAGATGAGGATTTTCGAGTATTGTAATGATAAAGCAACGAAACGACACAACTTTTCTAGCCCGAAAATTCTTGAGAATTAGAAAGATTCTCGAGAATGCTCAGATTATACTCGAGAGTGACTTAAATGATGATAAATAAATTGAAATCAATGCTAAAATACCTCATTTCAAGTGTGTATTGTGAACACTTGAACCCTTTTTGATGAAAAAACTTGATCTTATCATAACAATGTGGTTAGATAAATTTGAATTTTCCAGATGACAGAGAGTGATACTCGGGAATTCTTCTCTTATACTTGAGAATTGCTGAAGAGCTTTCACTGCATAAATTCCTTTTGATCGATAGTTCTCAGTGTATCGTTGGAATTCTTGAGTACAAAGTATTGCGAACTTCTCCACGAGCCTCTGTCTCGATAATACTCGAGAATTCCTTGATGATTCTTGAGAATTCTCAGTTAAAAGAAGTTTTGTATTAGTCTCTGTCTCGACAATTCTTGATAATTATTTAGTGATACTTGAGAATGATAAGTTAAAAGGAAATTCTGGGATAGTCTCAATCTTTGTCAATTCTCAAGAATGCCTTGGGAGTACTCGAGAATTACATTCTTACTTAGATCAATCAATGCCTGAGACACTTAGCAAACTCATTAGATCCCGATATTTCTCGAGTATTGTATATCATTACTTGAGAATTTATGTATAAATTGCAATTTTTCAAAAGAAGATATTATGCCATTTCTTGAGTATGATATAATCATACTTGAGAATTATCAACCTCTGTTAGACTCTGTAACTCTAACCACAGAACAGAGCATCCTGTACAATATAATCTAGAAACTCCGATGCTTAAGTTAGTCTTTATTAATCATCAAAACATAATTATCAACATTGAACTAACATTACTTACAGTTCATTGGGATTTACCATTCCTAATTCTCTTCAAATGAAATTGAACTGCTCTTTGGCTAAAGGCTTCGTGAAAATGTCAGCAAGTTACAAGTGTGTGGGAACGAACATCACATTGACATCTTTTCTTTGCACATGATCTCGAATGAAGTGATGTCTCACATCAATATGCTTGGTTCTCGTATGTTGAACTGGATTCTTTGCCAAGCTTATTGTGCTGGTGTTGTCACAGAGAATTGGAACTTCCTTCAGATTGATTCCGAAGTCAGATAGTTGTTGCTTGAGCCATAGGACTTGAGCACAACAGCTTGAAGTAGTGATATATTCAGATTCAGTCGATGAGATAGAACCGTAGTTTGTTTCTTACTGAACTAGGAGACAAGTGATCCACCCAAAAATTGGCATTGTCCACTTGTACTCTTTCTATCAGTCTTGTAGCCAGCATGATCAGAATCTGAATATGCTACAAAAAATTCTTGTTGATCTTTTGGGAACCAGAGTCCAAGTTCCTCTGTGTCGGCAAGATAACTAAAAATTCTCTTTACATGTTTGGCATGTGATTCCTTTGTAGAGCTCATAAGGAGTCTTGTTTAGCTTCTTTTGCAGATAGGCTCGGTTTGAGATATAGCTGGCTATGCTCATTACATCTGCCTAGAAGACTTGTGAAGTCTTATTCTCATTCAGCGTTGCACGAGCTATTTCGGCAAGCACTCGGTTCTTCCTTTCAACCACACCATTCTATTGTGGTGTTCTTGGAGCTGAGAAATTATGATCAATGCCGTGAGCATCACAGAACTCTTTGAAAGCTTGATTCTCAAATTCATCTCCATGATCTGTTCAAATAGCTGAAATGCAAATACTTTTCTCATTTTGCACTTTCTTGGCAAACACAACAAACATATCAAATGTTTCATCCTTAAAAGATAAAAAGATAGTCCAAGTGAAACGAGAGAAATCATCGACAATGACCAGAGTATATAAATTGCCACCAAGGCTCTTGACTCTTGCCGGTCCAACTAGATCCATGTGAAGTAGTTAAAGAGGCTGATTGGTCAAGATTTCAGACTTATTTTTGAAAGATGATTTAGTTTGTTTACCTTTTTGACAAAAATCACAAATTATATCATTTTTAAAGCGTAGTTTAGGCAAACTGATAACTAAATCTTTTCTCAACAACTTACTCAGTTGAAGCATGTTGACATGAGCCAAACGCTTATGCCACATCCAACTCTCGTCTAAGTTGCTAACAAAACATTTTTCAGAATTAACTTTAGGTAGATCTAAGGTATAGCAATTACCTTCTCTAGGAGCTTTAAATAATATCTTCAGTTTACCTTTGTCGATTGGGAGATCATTTTTGTTGACAATGAGGCATTCTTCTGAATCAAAGATGACCCAATTATTCTTGTCAGCACTTTGACTTACGCTCAGGAGGTTGTGACGGAGACCTTCAACAAGATATACATCTTTGATTTGAGGTCCATCCTTTGCACCAATTTCTCCAATTCCAACGATCTTTCATATTGGTTTCCTCCAAAGGTGACTTTGACACCATCTTTTGATCTCATTGCAACAAATTTGGTTTGATCCCCCGTCATGTGTCTGGAGCATCCACTGTCAATGTACCACTTGTTGATTCTTGATGCTCTCAGAAAAACCTGCAAATCAGAAGAGATTAAGTTTTAGGTATCCATTTTTTCTCGGGTCCTTTGGGGTTAGTTCGGGCCTTAGGAACATAGGTTCCCTTTGGTACCCACTAATAGTTGCCAACATTTTATCTCTTCTATCTTTCTTATGAAAACAAGATGAAGTACTGTGTCCCTTTTGGTTGCATTAATTACAGTGAGCAAAAGGATTTGAAGTATGAACAGTTTTCTGAAAATAGTTCAAATAGGATTTTCCACTAGTTTTCTTCTTACCTTTCTTTTTGTCAAAAATAGGATTATATCCTATGCTTGATCGATCATTTGTAAATCTTTGAGGTTTCAAAATTACATTGAGCATTTCACTACCTTTAGTGAATTTCTCAAGAATTTTTGTGGGATAGAAATTCTTTTCCTCTAAATCAAGGCATTCTTCACAAACAATGTTTTCACAAGAAATATTCTTTAACTTGTTGTTCAAGAACTATGTTCTTTTTTTTTTTTTTTTCAAAGCTATATATTTCTTAGCAACCTTTTCAAATTCATATTATAAAACATTGTATTCAGCAAATAATTCATCGTATGTAGGTTGCAAGTCATATACCTCATCGACGTTTTCATATTGCTCTTCTTCTGCAACAAGACGAACGTTTGCTGTTTTTTCTTCTTCCTCACTTACTTCATCTGAGGAACCATCTCCCCATATGGCAGATACGTAGGCCTTCTTCTTGAAGTGATTGAATTTCTTCTTCTTCTTCTCCTTTTCATTGCCTTTCAGCTGAGGACATTCTGATTTGTAATGACCCAGCTTTTCACACTCGTAATAGATAACTTGATCTTTATCCTTGAATTCGCGTTTGTTACTTGAGCTTCCTTTCTGGAATATATTTCTGAAGCCTTGGTCCTTCTTAAAACTTCTTGAATCTCCGGACCATCATGCCTAGTTCTTCATCTTCATCTTCATCATTATCATCTTATTCCTTTGTCTCTTTGACAGCTTTGAGGGCAATTCCTTTGTTCTTGCCACTGACCTCATCAAGTCCTTTTATGAACTTCATCTTTCCTTCATACTCAGACAGGCTGCCAAACAAGGCTACTATAAAGGCCATCGACTCTCCACGAGCTTCTTCGATAGCTGTGACTTTAGCTTCCCATTCCTTTCTGAGGATATTGAGAATTTTCCTCACTTGGACAAGTTGTTCATAATGTTTGCCCAAGGTAGCAAGTTGATTGATCAAATGAGTGAATCTCAGTTGAAATTCGCCAATGGATTCCCTAGACTTCATACGAAGAATATCGTACTCTGTCATGAGGGTATTGACTCTATTTTCCTTGATTCCAACTATTCCTTCATGAGCTATCTCCAATGCATCCCACATGGCTTTAGCAGAAGATAATGTGCAGATACGAAAGTACTCTTGTTGACTTAGAGCACTTTGGAGCATGAGAACAACTTTGCTGTTGAGTGTGACATTTTTCCGGTCATTTTCATCATAGTCTTCTTTTAGTTTTGGAACTCTAAGACCATTTTCAAGAACTGACGGAGCATAGTCTTCTCTCTCGAACACCCTCCATAGACCATATTCAATAGCCAATACAAAGACCTTGAATTTAGATTTCCAGAAGGAGTAATGTTCATCACTGAAACCCGGTGGTCTGTTGATCGAAGCTCCATCAGGTAGAATACCGTCCATCGTGATCCTTCTCGAGATGTTAAGCTCTTATGAGAAGACCTTGCTTTGATACCCAATGAAGGTGGAATATCACCTAGAGGGGGTGAATAGGTGATTATATACAATTCTTTCGCTAATTGCTCAAGAACACTTAAAACAGAGACAGAGAGAAGAACAGAGATACACAGGACATTATCCTGGTTCGGTCTAACTCTTCGACCTACGTCCAGTCCCCATAACACCTGGGATTTCCACTACCTTTTAAAGACATTTACAATTACACACTGTACTCGGATGATCCTCTCACTAGGACTCACTCCCCCTTACAAGCTGTAATTATACACCCACAATTAAGGTTCCACAACCTTAAGATTTGACAACTGAACAGATAATCAAATAGTGTTTAAACTCCTCATGAGTAAATATATGTTAATCACTGAAGTACAAAAAAATATATGAAGATATTAAATAAAGCTAATGAAACAGTTGATAGTAATAATACATAATTGAATGCACAGAGTTTCTAGTAGGTGGCGGAATTGAATGTGGTGAGCTTTTATAGCGTCTTCCATTAATGCCGTTGTGAAGCTTTGTAAACTAGTCGTTGAGTCTCTTCGTAATTCCGTTAGGCATAGTTGATTTTCGTTGAGCATATTCGATCGTTGCTTCATTAAATGCATTCGCCGTCGTCTGTACTTGTGCAAAGAGTGGCTCAGAATAATAGCTGGAATAAGTATACCTTGAAGGAATGTTTTCATCTGCCACGAACTTTAGTTGTGATTGTTGCTCTGTTTCTGAGACGCATCTAATGTTACTGACACGTCGGATTGCTTTTCGCTCAAACTCAGATTAAACAAGGTTAATCAACTAAAAATCATTCAAAAAGATGATTTAATATGATTCAGATAAGATTGGGTATGATTAAGTAAGAATGAATAATAACCCAGATATTTTAAGAGAACGATTAGCGATACTAGAAAGAGATAAAAATACTAAGAACTTATTCTCGAGAATTCCTCATATCATTCTCGAGTATCCCTTAAAGAAAGGCTTTGCAAAAGTCATCTCTCAATAATACTCGAGAGCCAGTTTATAAATACTTGAGAATGATATTATCAGAGAGCGTACTTTAACATGAGAGTTTAAAACACACTCGAGAATTCATTATCCATTCTCGAGAACCATACTTGAGAATCTAAATAGCAATACTTGAGCATAATATGATCAGAGAGTATTTAACATTTCACACTAAGCGTTCTCGAGAATTGCCTTACCTATTCTCAAGTACCATACTCGAGAATCACTTACACATTCTCGAGAATTGTTCTGATCAACAAGAAGAATATATTCATAGAGCAAGATATATATACTCGAGAATTAAAAACTCATTCTCGAGAATCATATCAGAGAATGCTTGCGATAGTGGATTTGTAAAAGCATACTCAAGAATGCTTTACCCATTCTCGAGAATTGTTATCTGAAACACTAAGACAGAAGGATTAGATCATGGATTCTCGAGTACCACTTAATAGTGCTTGAGAGCTACTTACCTATTCTTGAGAATCCTTACCATATTGATGAGCACTATTTATGCCATGTTTTCCCTGTATTATATGACTGTATTATATGGTGAATATGAGCTTAACTGCATTTAATCTGAGCAAAAAGGCATTAATTCATTATATAGGGAACTTAAGGATAAATTCCACATACATCCTAAAATATGTGCTAAGAAGAGAACGAGTTCTGGGGTTTTATGAGAAAGTCGCATAACATAGCCGATACTATGCTATAGCATCAGGACAGCTTTATCAAAGTGCAATACAATGCATCCCTGAGGCTATAGCATAGTAAATGACGCAATGTTATGCGGCATATGTTCTGATTTTTTGTTAAGGTTGTTTCAGAAAATATAGTGCAGGTCGATAATAACGATTAGATTGCTGACGTATTGAAATAGAAGATGCAGAGGATCGAAACTAAGATTTGAAGAATCCTGTAGGATCAACAGAATCAATCTATCGAGATTCGATAGAAAGATAAGATTGGACCTCGACAGATTAAGAAAGACCCAGTTCGCTGGACATATGCCTCAAGTAGACCAGACTATATAAGGAAACAATAGCCAACCCTAAAGGTGTCGAAGTCGTCGAGAGTAAAAGACCAATCCTATACAGCCAAACTTGAAAGAAGGGTGAGAGAAGTTACAAGGCACGAGGACTCCAAGAAAACCCAGCATCATTCCTTGCAGTGAGACAGAGACAAGAAGATGTGGAGTTGTGACGTGACAGGGCTTCTTCCACATCGTCGGAACCTCCATCAAGCTTTCTGTGTTTTTCTTTATTTGAATTCTTGTTAATCTATTCGTCATGGGCTATTCTGTTGTGCTCTGTTTAGTGATTCCCTCATCAGTCATGAACTAAACTTCCTATGGCTGAGCGAGGATGATTTCCTAAGTTTGGAATGAACCCAGTTACTACTTCTTAATTTAGTACATTCAGTTTGCTTATCAGTGATTTAATTTCTTGTTGATTAGCGAGAGCTAAGGGCTAGATCAATGGCCTCGGCTTACTGAGAGGGAGTCGTGGTTAGACATCTGAGAAACAGTGATTGCTAGGTAGGCTGGTGCAAGGCTTGACCTATTATTGTAGGCTTCAGGAATGGGTCTACCGCTCATAACCATACACCTAGATTTGTAATGATAATCTAACTAGAAAATCGCCATAAACATATGGGAGAAGTAAAGTTAGGATTGTACGTATCGGACGCGAGAACTTCGGTAAATTAGAGTGGTGGGTTAATTGAATAACATTGTAAGGACTGTGTATATTGTAGCATTGCGAGAGCTGCGCAGCATATATGCTATAGCAATGCATATAGGTAATTGGGGGACTAACATGCTTAGGAAGGATTCTGATCTTAGCCTATCTTTCACTGATATCTTCTTACGACTACGATCATTTTGTTATTTTCCTGTTTATTAGTATAACTATCAAACTCCTAAACCAATCATATTTTACTTTCTGTTAAACACAACTAATTCTGTAATTCGGTGTCATCAGTCGGTATCTCAGTCTCTGTGGGACGATACTATACTTACTCTTTATTACTTGTTCGACTGGTTCACTTGCCATCAAGGAAATCTACCAACACATATACTTGAGAATCATTTACTCACAGAGATGCAAAGCAAGTTAAATCTGATTCAAAGCTTTATGCCTTGTTATCATCAAAACACTGGGGGGCTAATAGAACTTACCATTTCCAACCCAAGGAAATATTTCAATATGCCTAGTCTAATTTTAAATTCTTGATGCAAATACATTTAGGCATCCTGAATTCTTTGAACATTACTACTTGTAATCATGAGATCATCAACATATGCAAGAATAAAAACCAAATCAACATCAATTCTTTTATAAAATAAAGCATAATCACACTTACTTTGTGAAAACCACATTTGATCAATGATCGTGTTAATTTCTCATTTCATTGCCTAGAGGCTTGCTTTAGGCCATTAAGAGATTTCTTCAATTTACATACCTTGAAGTGATTTGTTTTCCTTTCAAAACCTTGAGCTATCCATATAGACATCCTCATGAAGATCCCCTTAAAGGAATGCATTATCAATATCCATTTGATAAATTTCCCAACCGTCAATAGCTGCAAGCTTCAGAATAGTTCTAATAGTCACTATTTTAACAACTGGAGAAAAAGTCTCACAGAAATCTATTCATTCCCTTTGGTTGTAACCCTTAGCAACTAATTGGGCTTTAAACTTATCGACCTTACTATCTGCCTTATATCTAACTTTGAACACCCATTTACACCATATTAGTTTTTTTTCCTTTTGGTAAATTACCTATTTTCCAAGTCTTATTTGACTTCAAGGCTTAATCTCATTGTGCATAGCCTCAACCCACCTAGGGTCCTTACAAGCCTGATAAATAGTTATCGGGCTCAACCTCTTTATCAATAGAATTAAGAAAGCATTTATATGAAGGGGACAAATCATTAAATGAAATAGAATGCATCATATTTACATCATTTTCATTCAATATGTCACTTATAGGATCACGGTTTTGTGCCCTAGAAGAAGGTAAATATTGACACTCATAGTCTTTAGTTCAAACAAGGGCTTGTCTATTTCTAGTGGACTTAATGGATGAGTGCAACTATGAATTCTCCCCAATGTCATCTCGATTATGGCTAGCTTGTTTAGTACCATTGGACTTTAGATTATTCTCTTGATTGGGATTGATTTAGGTCATAGGAGGAGTATTGGAAGGTGCATCATGGATTATATCAAAATAGTCCAAGTTTAGCAGTTCAGTTTTTATCTTCCCCTTGATCTGAATCATCACAATTAGCAAAAGAAAATATGTTCTCCATGAATGTTACACGTTTAGAAATTATAAGAGCCCTATTTTTAATGTTATAGAGAAGATATCCCTTTTGAGTAGTTGGATAGACAAAAAAAATACATGTTTCTGCCTTGTTTTGGAACTTATCTTGTGAATTCAAAGTCATGGAAAAAGCAAGGCATCCAAACACTCTAAGATGGCTCAAAGATGGTGGTCTCCCATATAACATTTCATAAGGTGTCATGTAGGACAGATTTCTTGAAGGAGTCTTATTTATTAAGTATGCATCAGTTCTAATCCTTTCACCTTAGAATTTAAGTGGTAAACCTGCATTATTCATGATGCTTCTGGAAACATTCAACAAGTGTCTATGTTTCCTTGCAACCACCCCATTTTGTCGTGGTGTAAAGGGACAAGACTTATGGTGAACAATCCATAGCTCATTGAAAATTTCTATCATCTCTTGATTGACAAATTCTGCCCCACTATAGTCCTTATTGTCTTAATCCTGACAGAAAATTGATTCATATCATAATGAATGAAAATTTTCACATACTTAGGAAATTCATATTTGAAATGCATAAGGAACACCTAAGTTGCTTTAGAGAAGTTATCAACTATGGTTAGAAAATATCTATACCCTTGATGTGTCGGTGTCCTATATGGACCCCATACATCAGCATGCAACAAAGCAAAACAAGAATTAGATTGAGAGCAGCTAGAAGGAAAGGGCAAGTTCTATGCTTGCTTTGAATGCATATTTCACATTTACCATTGCTATTGGATGAACTAGAAAGTTTTACATCATTCAAGTGTCTCAATACCTCTATAGGGGCATGTCCTTGTCTAGAATGCCAAAGAAAATCAATCACATTTTGTACATGTTCATGTCTATTGGTAAATTTCAACAAATCAGAATGTACATGTTCATGTTTATTGGTAAACTTAAGCAAATCAGTATCACGAAATCTCTTGAGCAAGTATAGACCTTTAAAGAGTCTACCAATCCCTTTGATCATCCCATTGGACATGTCCTACAAGACACAAAAGTCAGGGAGAAAAGAGGCAGCACTTGTATTGTCTAAGGTGAGCCTAGAAATCAAGTCTAGGTTATAGCAAAATTATTTAGCATATAGCACATTAGTCAAAGCAATATGTTTTGTTAACCTAACGTTTTCAATATGTGTTATTATGATTCTTTCTCCACTAGGGATTTAGCAGTACCTAATTAAGGTTTCCAATTATCTAGGCACCCTATATCATTCACTATGTGATAACTAGCCCCATAATCTAATATCCATTTAGTATTAAGGTTAGGATACAAACCTGTAGTTGCTGCTTGCACACTAACAACCACTTTATTTGAGGCAGAGTCCCTTTTCAGCATGTCTTAAGTCTTCTTGTACTGATCCTGAGTGAAAAAGGGGGCTAGTTGACATCTTTATCCTTCCCAGTAGCCTTAGTTTGTGAATCATTGAAGCAAGATTGACTTGTTCCTCTCCCCCTTTCTTATTTTGGAAAAATCCAAGGGGAAAACCAATGAGTTGATAACATGCCTCTTGTATGACAATAGCTGCACACATCTTAACTATGTGCTCTTCCTCTTCCTCTTCCTCTTCCTTGTCCACAGTCTCCTTTAGTGTTGTTTGATGCCATGACTAAACTATTAGAGGGTGTGTGGTGAGACATAATGGAAAGTTGACTTTGAGCCTCTTCTTGCGTAATCATAGAATACGCCTGATTAGGAGAGGGTAATGGAACCATGAAAAGGATTTGACTTTGAACTTGATGAAATACCTCATTCGATCCAACAAGGAATTGAAAAAGGTGTTGTTCATTGACTGTCTTAGCAAACTCTCTAGACAACACATACTGGTAGCTAGTGTAATACCCCAAACTTTAGAACTAGAAGTTTGAGAAAAAGCCTGAATCAAGTGGATTGCTAAGCCCAGTTCAGAAAGAGTCCCAAGAATGTCGAGAGATAAAAAAAGACTCTTGGGTACCATGAGATTGGACGCTACCGGGCAGAGGGTCCAGTATGCGTAGGCAATAGGATTAAAGTGTCGATGCATAAGGGCAGATGACACATATATGGTGCCATTAGGTTTGTAGAAAGATGTCACTCAGCTATGTCATAAGGTATGGGACGATTGGTCGAGCAAAATATGCAGGTATAGGTGTGAACATGGCATTTCTAGAGCAGACATGTGTATTTGGAAAAGACACTGGTATGTGGCGCCATGTGGGGCCACACACACACTCTAACCTGATGTCATTTGGCGGGCCTCTGTATGCATGCCGCAATCCTAAGTAAAACCCGAGAAAGCACCGATAAAGTAGTATTAATAAAGTAGATCATGATGGCTAATGATGACACAACTTTTATGTTGGCTCATAGGGATATGACAAGTGTCCTCTCATCATGAAAGTACAAGATCACTTTTGTGTTGGCATCTCTAGAACACGCCACCTAGTGTTTAAGTCCAGGGAATCCATAGGTCTCCGGTTTGGTTGTGTACTTGACTTTTTCGAACACCGAACCCGAGATTAAGGGGAATTCATCTGGCCTCCCTTTCATAAAATGGCGCCTAATAAGAGAGAGAAAAGGGAAAGAAGATGTTTCAAGAACACTTGGCATTTTGAGATTTAATCACTTGGACACATGTCAACATAAGAGTTAATTACATGAGATTAAAGATCCTTTAATCCTCCAAAGACCCCTATTTCGGCCAAGTGAAGAAAAGAGGAGAGAAAATAGAAGGAAAAATAAAAAGGAAAGAGAAAGGAGAAAAAGAAAGAACAAGAAGCAAGGTAACATTTCTTACTCAATTTTCACCTTCTAAATTATCTTTCTAGCTCTTAAGGCCTTCATAAAATTTGTTCATCTCACTAAGAGCTTCATTTTTATGGTTTTAGATTCTTGAATAAAGGTGTTTTGTGCTATATACAAAGTGCCAAGGTAGGAAAAACAATAAATAAGCACTAGAAAGTGTAAGAGGTGGGTATAAGCTTCAATTTGAACCCCATATCTTGTGGTTTAATTGAGTATTGTGAATTTTGTGTGCTGCCATAATTTCAGCTGTCATGAGATTCTTATGATTTCATGTTGATATGATGATATAAATGGTAACTTATGGTGTATGATGTTGATTCTAGATTATTGAGGTGGTAAAATTGTAAACTTGATGATTGTTGCTTTGGAAGTGAATCTTCGATCAGAACAGGGCACGAATAAGGAGTATGATTTTTCTGTTTTTTAGGTATCCAATGTATTCCTTGGGCAAAATTGTGTAGGAGCAGGTTTTTGGTATGATTTTAGAAAGAACGGATTTGAAATCCAAAAATTGGAATTTGCAGCTAATTAGGTTTCTTAAATGGCAGTCTGAATGTGTTGTGTTTTTGGGTAATATAATGTTGTCGAATAACCATGATATTTTTCAAGATACCTATTAGACTTGTCAATATTTAATTTGATAGGTCATATAGGTCAATTGGATCTATGTAGTACGAGTTGTGCATTTTTTAAGTTGGGCACGTAAAATTGACATGTTTTTGGGGCAGCGTCCAGTGAATTGTAGTTCTGGAATGGTGTGCGTCCAATTGGATAAGGAAAATATTTTTCCATAAACCTAGACTTAATAAGGGTCATATATCGTTTAGAACCACCTCAATTGGACTTTTTTGGGTTAAGTTATGATTTTTCAAAAATAAGTGAAAAATCTGGCAGTGTAGGTTGCTATGCAAAAATGTGATAATGGCTTAAATGGTGAATAGGTGAGGTTGGCAAGGGTAGACATAAATTTTATCACTTAGGTTGAATGGTAATAAGAGTGAAATCCAAGGGTAGAGATATGGTCAAACACTTGGGTAAATTGTAATAAGATGGATCACCAAGGGTGAAGTATATTAAGGCAAATAGTAATAAAAGTTAAATTCGAGGATCAAGATGAGCACATGAAGTGTAGGAAAATTAACCACCTCTTTTGCATAATATACTAACATTAAATATAACCAACCCTAGTATCCTAAGATATTGAAGAACTTGGATAAATAATAACTCGTTCGGCGGTGAATTTTAATTTATAGGATTTGATATCTGCCCGTGACACCTAAGAGACTGGGAACAAGATCAAAAGTTGGAATGGCTTCAAGGTAGTAACTTATGCCTTTATATGCATGTGTGAACCATTATGTTATCTATGTTGTTAACACGAGATAGGCAATACGGCCTAGTGGACCAGTGGGTCCTTGGGTCGCGAACCTTATTAAGCATTTAGATGAGAAGGGTAGAGGCCCAATTAAATACTCAACGCTGAGGGAAAGGACCAGTGGGTCCTATGATTGTAGTTTATGCTGCATAACATGTTTATCTCTGAATGTTGAATGTGTTGTATGTACGTTTGATGGTTGACTACCATATTCAGTGTATGCATTTTATGTGAGTGATTAATCATAACTATTGAGATTCGTATGAATCTCAGTCTTTTCCACAAATTTAGGATGTGGTCAGCACAACGGATGTGACTCCCAGGGCAAGGTGGGAGATACCGGCACTTGAAGGTTTTGAACCTATTCAAGTATTGTTGTTGGTTATTTGCAGTTATATATTAAACTGCTTTGGGATTTTTAAATATTATGTACAAACCCAGTAGGGATTCCTGTTATGTAATCAAGTACTTTATATTAGTATGTTTATACTTTTTCTGTTCGCCTGCTAAGCTATGCGTCATTACTCTAATAAATGTCAAAATATTAAGGGGTTTGACAGCTAGGGATAGGAATCAATGTTGCATACTCATCCCATAATTCATTAAGACGAGTGATTAAGTAGACACGCTCATTGTCCCTTAAGAGAGCAAGTTAATGGATCAATGTAAAGTGAAGATATGGGCCCCCATCAATCACGTCAAAACGTTCCTTAAGATCTTTCCAAATAAAATGAGTGTTAAGAGAGAAAACCATCCCACTAGCTATATCCTTATCAATTGAATTTATGAGCCAAGATGGTACAACGACATTGCAACGGTCACATTGGTCTTTGTGATGATTTTCCTATTTTTCTCGGAGGCAAGTCCCTTCAACAATGCTAAGCTTATTCTTCCCAAGAAGAGTTAATTGCATAGCCCTACTCCATACTACATAATTCGGGTTCGTATTACAACTTGAGAGATTAGAGTAACAGCCTTGGTGTTTGCGGGATGAAGAAGTAAGTGATGTTGAAAATCAAGAGTTTGGGTCTTTAGATCAATGATTTCTGTCATAATGTTTGAAATACAGCTGTTATGGACTCATATTTTGGGCCCAGATATGACACGGCCTAACAAGGCGTATTGTATTTAAAGCCCTCCACAAGCAGGTAAAACGCTAATCTTCCTGTAATCTCGGCACTAATCCTGATCGTACATGTAGTGGAGCAGGGATTTGTCAGATAGTGGAGAAGGGTGTTACGGGCTTGGAGGCACCCACAGCCATTAAAACAAAACCCTAGGTAATCTCTATAAATATGAGATTACTCCCAGGTGCACACATTCTATTCATATCCTTTTACTATACTGTTACACTGTGCACACACCCCACCCCCTTTGGCTAATCGCCATTCTCGTGTAGCACAGTGATCACCTGATATTCTTTGGTATCTTCATCATAGAAATCACTGAACATTCACCATCTCTTGGGTATTAACTTGTAAACATCCCGGAGAGTCATACAGATCCTATATCAATCATACACTAACCTACTGTGGTTAGACATCTGTGTTCTTACAACATAACATTGGCGCCGACTGTGGGGAGAGATAAATTTTGATTCCCAAACGACCGAGAATGGCAAAGAATGAATGCAACGTTATTAGTGGGGGGATTTGGAGGAGGAGGAGATTCGGTGAGTCAGAGGAAGAGGTACCTGAGGGAGGTTTTCTCCATCAGAGATCGCCCTGAATTCAAGAAAAGCTCTTCTTCTGCGAAGCCGGAACCTCTTGTACTCAGTTTTACTAAGGAGGAGTTGGAAGATGTAGCCCCAGGCCATCATGAGAGTTTGGTGATTACTAGAACGGTAGCAAACTGCCATGTCAAGAATATATTTGTGGATAACGGGAGTTCGGTTGACATTCTTTTGTGGGATGCATTTAAACGAATGAAGCTCAACCCGGAGGATTTGAAGCCGTGTAAGACGACCTTGACGGCTTTCAACGGACAAGATACCTGGCCAAAGGGGTATATTGACCTCAAGTTAACATTTGGGACCAAGGAGGTGTTCAAGTCAGAGCAGGTAAAGTTCGTTGTGGCCGACTTCCCATCTTCATACAACATCCTTTTGGGGTGACTGACGATTGATGACTGGGATATGCTGGTATCAACAAAGTACCAGAAGTTGAAACTGGTCAGTAACAAGAACGAGGTGGTCACGGTTAAAGGTGATCAAAAAGAGTCTCGGTAATGTTACTTCAAAACAGTTAAAGAGAGAAAGGATGGACCATCATCCTCATCTCGAAACCCGAAAGGAAAGAGTTCATGTAAGGCGAAAAAGCCTTTAGAGGAGTCGATTAATTTAGTCGAGCTGGATCTACGGGAAGAAGAAAAGATACAGAAAACCAAACCAAATGGGGAGTTGGATGACTTTGTCTTAGGCCCTGAGCCGGGGCAAACTACTAAAGTCGGCAAGATGTTGGACCCTGAGGTTCGGGCAGAGCTCGAAGATTTTCTGAAGAAAAACAAGGATGTATTCGCATGGAAACCATCCAAGATACTTGGGATAGACCCCGATTTTTGTTGTCACAAATTGGCAATACAACCAGGATCGACCCCCGTGGCACCAAAAAAAAGGAATCGTGGCTTGGAACGAGGAATGGCCCTGGAGGAACATGTGAAAGAATTGCTGGAAACCGGTTTTATTCAGGAAGTACAGTACACCACATGACTATCCAATGTGGTCATGGTCAAGAAGCCAAATGGCAAATGGAGGGTATGCACGGACTACAAAGATTTGAATAAGATATGTCCTAAAGACGCTTTTTCCAATGCTTCGCATAGATCAATTGGTGGATAATTCTTCAGATTTTCAACTCCTTTCTTTAATGGATGCATATTCGAGGTATAATCAAATTTCCATGCACCCCAAGGATCAAGACAAGACGGCCTTCATCACCGAGAAGGTGAACTATTGCTACAACAAAATGCCGTTTGGATTGAAAAATGCCGGGGCTACGTACCAACGAATGATGAATAAGGTATTTGAGGACCAACTTGGAAAGAACGTTGAAGTATACATCGATGATATGATTGTCAAGTTAGCAAAATCAGCGAGTCACGTCTAGGATTTGCAGCAAACGTTTGATAAGCTGCGAGCTCACCGGATCCGACTAAACTCGACCAAATGCGCATTTAGAGTCCCTTCTGGCAAGTTCCTGGGTTTTCTGCTGACAAATCGAGGTATTGAGGTTAACCCGGATAAATGCCAAGCCGTGTTAGAGATGAGGGCCCCAAGGAGTAAAAAGGAAGTGCAGCAACTCCTAGGGAGGTTGGCAACCTTAACCCGGTTTTTACCCAAGTCAGCCGAGAATTCATTGTCTTTTTTCAAATTATTGAAGAAGGAAGCCCAAGGTGAATGGAACTCGGCATGTGATGCGGCATTTGCTAAAATAAAGCAATGCTTGACGGCCCCACCAGTTTTGTCTAGGCCAGAGCTAGGGGAAAGATTGATCCTATATTTGTCAGTAGGGGAAGAAGCAGTGAGTGCGGCGCTGGTCCGAGAATCAAAAGATGGGTAGATGCCGATATACTTTGTAAGCCGGGCTTTGCAAGGCTCAGAACTAAGATAATAGAAATTGGAGAAAATGGCATTTGCCTTACTTTACCATGGCAAGACGACTCCACCCATACTTTCACGGTCACCCAATTATGGTCAGAACAAATCAGCCAATCCGGCAGGTGCTCCACAAGCTGGACCTGGCAGGACGGATGATAAGTTGGGTAATAGAGTTGTCTGAATTCGATATCACATATGAAGCTCGGCATGCCATTATGTCGCAGGCCTTGGCTGACTTTTTAGTGGAGTTGACCCTGTCAAATGCGGGAAACGAAGATGATGCTGGAATTTGGAAGATCTTTGTTGACGGTTCATCCAACGCCAAGGGGAGTGGAACTGGAATCATCATGGAAAGTCCTGAAGGAGTTTCTATCGAACATTCCCTCCGATTCAACTTCCACACTTCGATAACCAAGCTGGATATGAAGCTCTTATCGTCGGATTTCTACAGGCTAAGGAAAATGGGGGTAATAAAGTGCATATATCTACCGACTCCCAGCTTGTGGCATCTCAGATTGAAGGAACGTATCAAGCCAAGGGCCCTCTCTTGATCAAATATCTTGAAAGGGTGAAAGAGATGATGGTGGAGTTTGAAGAGGTTACTGTGACACATATCCCAAGGGGAGAAAATGTCGGGGCTGATATTTTGTCCAAACTTGCGAGTACCAAGAGTCCCGGAAATCACCGAATTATAATTCAGCAGAGTCTGTCAGAACTGAGCTGCGTTATGATCATCTTGAAATCCGGGGATTGGAGAAAGCCGATTGTTGATTACTTGGAAAGAGGATTTCCGATGATTCTACGAAGTGTTAGTTCTCTAAAGGTTGGCACATTTTCAAAACCTCCAGTTTCTCAAGAAAACTCCAGTTTTGGTTTTGCACAATGTTTTCACAAGTAGAGTGAAAACTCGAGTTTTGATTTCAAAACTCGAGTTTTGATCGTGTGAAGGTTCTTGGATTTTCTCGGCTTCCAAAACCTCCAGTTTTCCATGAAAACTCCGGTTTTGGTTTTTAACAATGTTTTCACTGATAAAGTGAAAACTCGAGTTTTGATTTCAAAACTCGAGTTTTGATTTGACGAAAGTCTTTGAATTTTTTCGAGTCTTGAAAACGCGCTTTCTTCTAAAACCTCGATTTTTTGTCTTGGCGCAAATTTACCCAAGTTTTCATGTTTAAATGAAAACTCGAGTTTTGATATCAAAACTCGAGTTTTGGCCGACGAGAAAGTTTGATACACTTCAACGTTTTGAAAACCTCCAGTTTTGCAAATAAACCTCCAGTTTTGATGTTTTGGACTTAAATCAATTTTACTCATCAAAGTCCAAAACTCGAGTTTTGAAATAAAAACTCGAGTTTTCATTACGAGTTTAAAATTCAAATCGGCGAACTGTGAATCCTTCTTGATTGATCCTAATACTTTCTATTATCATTCTTGCATATTCCCCGCTATGTTTAACCACTTTGTGTGAGTAAGTTTCAGCTTGCTTAAACAAGATTAAATGAAGATTTAGTGGAAAAGCAAAAAGCATGTCGAACATTAAATGCTTCAACCGAAAAGTTGCATACTTCGGTAATCCATCTCGTACACGCTTGCAAAGCATTAAAGAATGTTCTCCACTTCCAGACACTTCGCTACACCAATGGATTGATTTAATCGAAATCGCCCGACCTCCTACACAAATTTGGATTAAATGAAGACTAGTGAGAGAAAGCCCTAATTGCCTCCAACTGACTAGAATAATCCCTCAACGGATATATGAAGTTGGCAACGGTCATTAAATGATCTCGAGCATAAATAGAGCAGCATTCAAGTTTCCCAACGAACACATCTCATTGAAAAACGAAAATCATTCAAAGCTCTCAACTACTTTCTAGTTCTTTACGTGTGAAAGTGACTTTTGATACAAAACTTCGGTGTTTATCATAATACACTCTTAGAGAGAGTTTCATTCTTGTAAAGCATTTATTGTAAGGAATCACAAGTCTGGGACTTGGTGATTGGGTTCATTGATTACAACTTGTAAGGGGAGTAAGTTCTAGTGAGAGAATTACTCTTGAGTACAGAGTGTGTAATCTTTTGAAATAGTGAAAAACCCGAGAGTCCGGGACCGGACGTAGGTCAAGAGATTGGACCGAACCAGTATAAATCCTTGTGTCTTGCTCTTCTACTCTCATCTTAGCTCATCTCTGCTTTAGTGTTCAAAACAGAGCTATTCGAAAAGATTTTCAAAATCCCCAATTCACCCCCTCTTGGTGATTTAGCTCCACTTGCATTTGGTATCGAGCGGGTTGTCTCTCCGAAGAGATTAACATCTCGAGAAGGATCACTATGGAAGGTATTCTACACGATGGAGCTTCGATCAACCGACCACGGGATTCACTGGAGAGCATTACTCATTCTGGAAAAACAAATTCAAAGTCTTCGTAATGGCTTCTGAATATGGTCTCTGGAGAGTATTTGAAAAAGGAGACTATGTTCCTTCAACTACTAAAGATGGAGTAAAAACTCCAAAGCGAGAAGAAGAATACGATGAGAATGACCCGTAAGCATTGTTCTTCAAACAAAGCCATTCTCATGCTCCAAAGTGCCTTAAGTCGAGTGAATACTTTCGAATATGCTCCAAGACTTCGCTAAAGCAATGTGGGACGCATTGGAGTTGGCTCACGAAGGAACCACTGGAGTCAAGGATAATAGAGTTAACACCCTTATGATCGAGTAACACCTCCTTCGTATGAAGTCGGGAATCTATTGATGAGTTCCGGCTTAGATTCACTCATCGATCAATCAACTTGCCGCATTGGGAAAAATCTATGATGAACGAGTTCAAGTCGAAAAATTTTGAACATTCTCAAAGAAGGAATGGGAAGCCAAGGTTACGCTATGAAGAAGCTCATGGCGCATCAATGCAATCAGTAGCTTGACTTTATTTGGTAGCCTATCGAATATGAAGGCAAGATCAAGTTCGAAAGGGACTTGATGAAATCCATAGTAAGAGCAAAGGCATAGCTCTTAAGTCTATCAAAGAAGCTAAAGAAGAGATGATGAAGAGGAAGACGAAGAAAAAGAACTGGCATGATTGTTCGAAGATTCAAGCGATTCTATCGTAAGGATCAAGGATACAAGAAGTTTCACAAAGGTAGCTCCAAAGACCGAGACAAAGAAGCCAATTATCTCGCTACGAGTGTGAAAAGCCTGGTCATATCAAATCGAGTGCCCCGGTGAACAACAAGGACAAAGAAAAGAAGAAGTTCAACCGATTCAAAAAGAAAGCTTATATCTCGGCTATTTGGGGAGATAGCTCATCCGATGAAGATGAAGCGATGAGGAAGACAAAGCAAACATTTGCTTAGTTTGAAGAAGAAGAGCAACATGACAACAATGATGAGGTATACAGTTCAAAACCATCCTACGATGAATTGTTTGCTGAATACATTGTTGTTCAAACAGATTTGAAAAACTTGCAGAAAAATATCTTGCCTTGAAAAAGAAGAATGTAACTCTTGAACCGCAAGTTGAAAAGCTTTCCACTTTGAAAATGTTATTTGTAAAGATTGTCCTGATCTAAAGAAAAAGAATTTACATCTTACCAAGGCACTTGAGAAATTCACTAGAGGAAGTGAAATGCTCAATGTCATCTTGAAAGAACAAAGATTTACAAATGACAGATCAGGAATTGGTTACAAACCAAGTTTTGATAAAAGGAAAGGGAAAAAGAAATTTGGAGAAAGGAATTATATGAAATATTTCAAAAAATCTGTTCATTCTTCAAATCCTTTTGCACATTGCAATTATTGTAATCGAAAGGGTCATACCACCTCTTCCTGTTTTCATAAGAAGGAAAGAAAGAGTAAGCCCATAGGAAACTATCAATGGGTGCCTAAGGGATCCTACAAGGTTCCTAAGACACATACTAACTCCAAAGGACCCAAGAAAAGATGGGTACCTAAGACTTGATCCGTTTTGTCTTGCAGGTTTGTCTAAGAGCATCAAATCCCAACAAGTGGTACATTGATAGTGGATGCTCAAGACATATGACGGGAGACCAATCTAAGTTTGTTTCAATTAAGCCCAAAGATGGTGGCAAGGTGACCTTTGGTGGCAACCAATCTGGAAAGATTGCTGGAATTGGTGAAATTGGCAACAATGAAGGACCACAAATCAAAGATGTCTATCTTGTTGAAGGACTTTGCCACAATCTCCTCAAAGTGTAAGCCAAAGCACCGATAAAGGTAACTTAGTTATCTTTGATTGAGGAATGCTTGATAGTAAGCAAGGATGTTCTCTCATTAGAAAATATTAAATCAAAAGCCTTATTGAGCTCCTAGAGATGGAAATTGTTATACACTTAATCTCTCTAGAAATGGTTCTCGTTGAAAAATGTTTTGTTAGTAATCTAGATGATAGTTGGCTATGGCACAAGCGATTAGCTCATGTCAATATGATCCAACTTGACAGATTGCTCAAAAAGGATTTGGTTATTGGTATTCCAAAACTTCATTTTAAAAACGACATGGTTTGTGATGCCGTCAAAAGGAAAACAAACCAAATCTTCCTTCAAATCTAAAAATGAAATTTCAACTAATAGACCTCTTCAACCGCTTCATATGGATCTAGTTGGACCGGCTAGAGTAAAAAGCCTTGGTGGCAATCTATATACTTTGGTCATAGTTGATGACTTTTCTAGATTTGCTTGGACTATATTTCTATCTTCAAAAGATGAAACATTTGATCGTTTGTCGTTTTTGCCAAGAAGGTTCAAAACGAAAGGTCTTTCTATTTCGGGAATTGAACGATCATGGAGGATAATTCGAGAACCATGCATTTCTTTGAGTTCTGCGATAACATGGGAATTGATCATAACTTCTCAAAGCCCCAAGGACTCCTCAACAAAATGGAGTTGTGGAGAGAAAGAACCGAGTTCTTACCGAGATGGCAAGAGCTATGTTGAACGAAAACAACACTTCTCAAGTGTTCGGGGCTGATGCAATGAGCATCGCTTGCTACATCTCAAATCGGGCATATCTCCGGAAGAAGTTGGGCAAAACCTCCTATGAATTGCACAAGGGAAGAAAGCCAAATCTAGCTCATCCGCATGTGTTTGGATGCAAGTGTTTCATCCACAACAATGGTAAGGATAACTTGGGAAAATTCGATCCCAAAGGCGAGATGAAGGTATATTTTTAGGCTATTCAAATAGGAGTAAAGCTTATAGAGTTTTTAATACTCGTACTCGAATTGTTGAAGAATCAATGCATGTTGTTTTCTGTGAATCCAAAACTGATAAATCCTTGGATGATGAAGAAGGAAATGTTTTTAAAAATCAATTCTTTTCGAAAACCACTCCTGCATCTATTGAAAATCCTGAAAATATTTTTGAGGCGATCCCAAAACAATCTCGAAAATCCCGATCGGTCTCGGCCTAGAGCTTGGAAGTTCATAAAGGATCATCCTTTGGACCAAGTAATAGGTGATGCAAGTCAAGGGGTAAGAACGAAAAGACTTTAAATGAAGTAATTTTCTCTGCATTCATATCTCATATTGAACCCTCTAAAATAGATGAAGCCCTTTCAGACAATGATTGGGTAATAGCTATGCAAGAGGAGTTACATCAATTTGATAGAAATCAAGTTTGGGATTTGGTACCTAGGCCCAAGGACCATCCTGTCATTGGCACCAAATGGGTATTCAAAAACAAACGAGATGAATCAGCAATCATTGTCCGTAACAAGGCAAGATTGGTTGCTAAAGGCTATAATCAAGAAGAAGGAATTGATTATGAAGAAACTTATGCTCCAGTGGCAAGGTTGGAAGCCATAAGAGTTCTTCTAGCCTTTGCTTGTGTCAAAAGATTTAAGCTCTATCAAATGGATGTAAAAAGTGCTTTTCTAAATGGTTTTATTCAAGAGGAAGTTTATGTAGAACAACCTCCTGGTTTTCAAGATGATCATCATCCAGATCATGTTTATCGTCTCAAAAAGGCATTATATGGCCTTAAGCAAGCTCCTAGAGCTTGGTATGAGCGATTAAGCAAGTTCCTTCTTGATCAAGGATTTATTAGAGGAAAAGAGATACAACTCTTCATAAAGAGTAATAAGCTTAGTGAAATTTTAATTGTCCAGATATATGTTGATGACATTATATTTGGTGCTTCTAATGATGATTTGTGTGAAGATTTTGCTAAGAGTATGCAGGAGAGTTTGAGATGTCCATGATGGGAGAACTCAACTATTTCCTTGGTCTGCAAATCAAGCAAAGAAAAGATGGAATCTTCATATCTCGACCAAGTACCTCAATGATATTTGAAGAAGTTTGGGATGGATCATTGCAATGGAGCCGACACACCAATGAGTTCCACCGCCTCACCGGATCTTGATGAAGAGGGCAAGGACTTCAACATAACGAAATATAGAGGAATGATAGGATCATTGCTCTATCTCACAAAGAAGTCGCCCGCACATCCAATTTAGTGTGGGTATGTGTGCAAGGTTTCAATCGCTCCCAAGGAATCTCATGCCGAGAATGTGAAGAGGATCTTCGATACCTTGCCGACACAAAGACTCTTGGCTTATGGTTTCCCAAAGGTCAACCCGAACATTTGGTGGCATATTCAGATTCGGACCATGCCGGCTATAAGACGGATAGGAAGAGCACAAGTGGCCAATGCGAATTTTTCGGTGGGTCACTTGTTTCCGGTTCAGACAAGAAGAAAAACAAGTGTGGCCGTATCATCCACTGAAGCTGAATATGTTGCCGCTTCTAGTTGTCCGTGCTCAAGTTTTATGGCTCAAGCAACAACTATCGACTTGGGAATCACTCGAAGGAGATCCCAATACTATGTGATAATACTAGCACGATTAGTTTGGCGAAAAATCCAGTTCAACATACAAGGACGAAACATATTGATGTGAGGCATCATTTCATAAGGGATCATGTTCGGAAAGAGATGTCAAAGTTATGTTCATCCCAACACATCTTCAACTTGCGACGACATCTTCACAAAGCCTCTAGCTAAAGAACAATTCAATTTCATTAGAAGAGAATTGGGAATGGTCAATCCCAATGAGTTGTGAGTATTTCTCTCTATCTAAATGTTAGCTATATTTTTTTGATGATAAAGAACTAACTTGAGCATCGGAGTGTCTAGGACATGTTGTATGCGGGATAATTCAAAATCCGAGTTTCTTTGTCGAAGAGTGAAAACTCGAGTTTTGATACCAAAACTCGAGTTTTCATTTTGGTAAGTCGAGATTAAATTTTTTTTAAAACTCGAGTTTTGAAGTGAAAACTCGAGTTTTGGCCCATGGAAACTCAAAGGGTCACATAACACCCGTCATCCAGATTAATCTGCTAAGTGACTATCAAAACTCGAGTTTTGAATTGAAAACTCGAGTTTTGTCAAGGTTATATATATATATAGGTCACTTTGTTTTAAGTTCTTCAAAACTCGACCTAAAACTCAAGTTTTATCTAGGGTTTCTCTCATATTGCCGATTCTCTCATCTTTCAACCTAAACCCTTACTCAAAAATCTCTCATGGCCTCGAAATCACACTCTCTTGGGGATTCCGAGCAATCGATTCGAGCAACGAAGGTTCAAAATCATGGTCTCCACCTCCACCTCCTCCACCTCGCGACCGTGAGAGCGAAGGCGGTACCCAAGCGACTTCATCAAGGGGTAGATCGCTCAATCAGAGGAATTAGCCTGGAAATTCCTTCCTCTGATTCGCCTCTATCAAAAGGGAAAAAGAAAGCTCCCATTGGTTCCTCCAAGTCCAAAGGCGTGTCATTTCAGGACCCTGTATCATCGCAAGCAACGAAGAGAAAGGAACCGAACCAAAGGGCAAAGGAAAGAAGATTTTCAAGATTCTCGGCCAGTAAAGAAAAAAAGGTGCGACGTCGGCAAGAACAAAGAGAGCTTCGTATCACAACCCGGTCAATCTTCATCCAAAGCTCCTTCATCGTCTTCTAATCACCAAGAAGCAAAGCGGCCTCTCCAATCATGGCCAATGCCATATCGATATTTATCTTCATCCTTCCCCACCTCCAGGTTTTAGAATCATCTCGATGGTCTTTCATTGAACAAAACAACAAATTCAAGGAACAATATATGAAAAGAGAATTTTGTCCCGTAGTGGTCGTCATTCTTGCGGACTTTCTCAAGGAATGTCATTTGGACTTATCTCCTTGGCTAAAACCGTATGAGACTTTCATTTCTATATCTGCTCCTTTTGCTACCAATCTTGTCGATTATTTTACTTTAATATGGAATATGACAATGTATTGGATTCTAGTGGTGACATAGTTGAGGAACGAATCACTACTACCGTTAGGGGTGTCAAATTCACTTTGTCTCCTACCATTCTCAACAATATCTTAAAGATTGACAATCCACCTCCTATTCCCGACATTTCCTATAGCAATCGGAAATATTTGGGACCCTCGGACCAATGAGCCATTTCCTCAAGATCAACTTCACTTGCTCACTTTCAACCCCGGGTCAATGTCCAATACAAATCGAGTCTTGTGGTATATCTATTCACGAAATTTCATCCGAAAGGTGGAAATTATACCCACTTTGCTCAAAAAGATTACCTCTCTTTCGCCGCCTTTGTCAATAAAGTGCCTTTCAATCTCGGTCACTTGGATCTTCCAAGAAATGACCAAGTTCAAGTTTGCTCGTCGGAGGCTTTCTCACATACCTTTTCCTTCATTAATCTCGGTCATTATGTTCTATCACAAGATTTGGTATGTAGGTGCGCGCAAAGACTCTCAAGTACCCTCCATTCTTTGGGAAAGCTCAACTGAATTTAATGCACATCACCTTTGAAGCCGGGGATCCGGGCAATCTCGTGCACCTTCAAGGTCTCAACCTAGAGCATCACAAGCTAGAGCACACTCCCAAGCTCTCGGAAGCTCAATCTGCTCCTCCGAACTTCTCGGCCATCATTGCTGTGATTTTGATTCCGAATCCAAAATATTGTGGACAAGGCACTTGCTTCCTTGTCAATCGATTAGAGTTCGAAATTGGTAAGCTGGTGGCTGAAGTCGAAGTGGGAACCACGAAATGGTGGATGCTCAGGAAGAAATGAAGACTCAGATTGAAGGGGTTGCTGAACAGTTTGCTGAAATCAAGAGCAAGGCTGAGGATCTTGATGCCAAATTCTCTACTCAGCTTGTCTCCAACTTGGATCTCAGTGAAAAAGTGGATAAGATTTTAAAGCATCTCCATATTGGTACCTCTGTTTGGTCCAAGCACTTCAGCCCCGCTTCGGTTCCTCATCCCCTTCCTTCACTTTCACCGTCCTCGATTCCCACCTCTTCACCTGTTCCCTCCACTCCAATCTTTTCTTCACCATTCCCGCATCTACCCCACCACCGAGATTCTTCCTTCTCCATCTCCCACTACCCCAAAGAATCGAACCCTTTCATCCCGAACCATCACCAACCACCCCATCTACCGAGGTTCTTCACCCCGCCTCACCTCCTCCTACTCCCATACTCACTCTCCATGAATCCTCTCTCTCACCTCCACTCTCTTTTGAAGATGACAAAGGGGAGAGAAAGCGTGTGCCAAGACCAAAGTTAAAAGCAATTGAGAGATTAAGTTATAGCTATGATGTTTGATCTTGGTATTTTGCAAATTTTAATGTTAACCATGCTTCCGTCCTTATGTTTGTTAGTTGTATTTCAAAGTGCAATTTATGATTGAACTTTGGGTATGAGATACAACTTGTGATTTCGTGCTTCGTTGCTCATCTTTGTCATTTTTGTGTAAATTCATTCTACGGCTTTACAATTCTGAATTTCAAAATGCAATCACGATATTCGCAAACTTAACCTCAAAATCAAATTACGCTTGTTTACATTTGTTGTCATCATCAAAAAAGGGGAGAATGTTAGTTCTCTAAAGGTTTTGATGATTACCAACAAGTTGTAAGCAAAGGATAAAGTTTTGCTTTGTAAATTAAAAAAACTTATCTTGTCAAAGCAAAACTCGAGTTTTGGATTCAAAACTCGAGTTTTGACCTTCGAGAGAAGAAACCAATTCTCTTATCAAAGCAAAACCGCCTTGGTTTTCTTTCAAAACTCAAGTTTTAACTACACGAGACTTCTCAATATTTTTGAGAAAGTCAAAACTCCGATTTTCATTTAAAACTCGAGTTTTGGACTCACGTAAAGTCTCCTACATTTTGAGATTTTGAAAACCTCCAGTTTTGGCTAAAACCTTCGGTTTTCAAATTAACTTGAAATATTCCAAGTTTTCACCAACAAGTGAAAACTCGAGTTTTGAGGCAAAACTCGAGTTTTGAGGCAAAACTCGAGTTTTGAGTTGGCGAAAAGCTTTCGTCTTTGGCACATTTTCAAAACCTCCAGTTTCTCAAGAAAACTCCAGTTTTTGGTTTTGCACAATGTTTTCACAAGTAGAGTGAAAACTCGAGTTTTGATTTCAAAACTCGAGTTTTGATCAGACAGAAGGTTCTTGGATTTTCTCAGCTTCCAAAACCTCCAGTTTTCCATGAAAACTCCAGTTTTGGTTTTTAACAATGTTTTCACAGTAAAGTGAAAACTCGAGTTTTGATTTCAAAACTCGAGTTTTGATTTGACAGAAAGTCTTTGAATTTTCGAGTCTTGAAAGCGCGCGTTTCTTCTAAAACCTCCAGTTTTGTCTTGGCGCAAATTTACCCAAGTTTTCATGTTTAAATGAAAACTCGAGTTTTGATATCAAAACTCGAGTTTTGGCCAACGAAAGTTTGATACACTTCAACGTTTTGAAAACCTCCAGTTTTGCAAATAAACATCCATTTTGATGTTTTGGACTTAAATCAATTTTACTCATCAAAGTCCAAAACTCGAGTTTTGAAATAAAAACTCGAGTTTTCATTGCGTAGTTTAAAATTCAAATCAGCGAATACGTGAATCCTTCTTGATTGATCCTAATACTTTCTATTATCATTCTTGCATATTCCCCGCTATGTTTAACCATTTTGTGTGAGTAAGTTTCGGCTTGCTTAAACAAGATTAAATGAAGATTTAGTGGAAAAGCAAAAAGCATGTCGAACATTAAATGCTTCAACCGAGAAAAGTTGCATACTTCGGTAATCCATCTCGTACACGCTTGCAAAGCATTAAAGAATGTTCTCACTTCCAAACACGCTTACACCAACGGATTGATTTGTCCGAAATCAACTCGACCTCCTACACTGGATTAAATGAAGACTAGTGAGAGAAAGCCCGAATTGCCTCCAACAGCCTAGAATAATCCCTCAACGGATATATGAAGTTGGCAACGGTCATTAAATGATCTCTCGAGCATAAATAGAGCAAAGCATTCAAGTTTCCCAACGAACACATCTGCATTTGAAAAACGAAAATCATTCAAAGCTCTCAACTACTTTCTAGTTCTTCGTGTGAAAGTGACTTTTGATACAAAACTTCAAAGTGTTTATCATAATACACTCTTAGAGAGAGTTTCATTCTTGTAAAGCATTTATTGTAAGGAATCACAAGTCCGGGGACTTGGTGATTGGGTTCATTGATTACAACTTGTAAGGGGAGTAAGTTCTAGTGAGAGAATTACTCTTGAGTACGAGTGTGTAATCTTTTGAAATAGTGAAAAACCCGAGAGAGTCCGGGGACTGGACGTAGGTCAAGAGATTGGACCGAACCAAGATAAATCCTTGTGTCTTGCTCTTCTACTCTCATCTTAGCTCATCTCTGTTTTAGTGTTCAAAAACAGAGCTATTCTGAAAAGATTTTCAAAATCCCCAATTCACCCCCCCTCTTGGTGATTTAGCTCCACTTTCACGAAGAAGTTGGAGAGGCACGAAGCAATATATACAGTATTTGATGATCAATTGTATCGTAAAGGCTTACATTCCCCAATGTTAACATGCCTAAGTTCGGAAGAAGACGAATATGTCCTGACCGAAATACATGAGGAGATCAACGGGCAACATATGGGTGCCAAGGCGTTGTCCAAAAAGGATTTGAGAGTGGGATATTATTGGCCCACCATGATGGCGAATTCAAAGGAGCACGTACAAAAATGCGATAGTTGCCAGAAGCACGTCGGCATAGTGTGGTTACCTCCAACCGAGTTAAAATCTATCTCGGCACCTTGGCCATTTTTTAAATGGGGTTTGGATCTGCTGGGGCCATTTAAAAGCGGCTCCGGGACAGTTTTGATGGCTTACAGTAGCCGTCGATTACTTCACTAAATGGATAGAAGCGGAGCCGGTGGCAACAGTTACCTCAACTCATGTGCAGAAATTCCTTGCGAGAAACATCATTTCTCGATTTGGCATCCCGGCAGAAATTATCACGGATAATGGAACCCAGTTTATTGACAAGGGTTTCCAAGAAATGGTCTCCGACTTTCAGATTAAACAACACTTCGCCTTTGTAGAGCATCCCTAATCCAACAGACAAGCTGAGGCCGCTAATAAGGTTATCGTGGATAGATTAAGAAGATGGATAGAGGAAGCAAAGTTTGATTGGGTGGAGCAGCTATATTATGTACTGTGGGGACACCAAACCACCGCTCAATCTTCAACAGGAGAAACACCCTTTAGGTTGACGTACGGATGCGAGTCCATGATCTTGGTGGAGATTGGCTAGTCCTCATGGAGGAGAATCAAGGCCCTGCATGAGGAGGAGGAAAATAATGAAGCCTTGGTGATGGAGTTGGATTTGATCGATGAAGTCAGGATCACGGCACATTGCTGAGATCTGGCCACCAAACAGCTTATCGCTGCAAGATACAACAAGAGGGTAAAGCCCCACTCATTTGAAAAAGGTGATCTCGTTCTTTGAAGAGCCGACATAGGCAACAAGAATGCCAAAGAAGGAAAGCTCGCACCAAATTGGGAAGGTCCTTATCGGGTTAAAGAAAATCTCAGGAATGGAGCTTAAGTGTTAGAAACCCTAAAGTCAAAGGTGATCAAAAGAACGTGGAATGCGGAAAAGCTGAAGTTCTACTACAGCTAAGACTGGAATCCTCGAAATGGAGGCCCGAAGGCCGAGCTTGTAAATTCCTCTTCAGGGATCGTGTAAAAACGACCATGTCACTAAGCTTATAAATGAAGAACTTCTTGTTGGAGAGTTCATTGTAAATTCCTCGATATACATTTATAAAATGTCTAGCGCTCAAAGCCCATTTGTAGATAAAGGTTAAAATGTGTTGCCCTAGGAATAGACGTGTTTTCTCGGCAACACGGTAACACTGAGATAACTGTTAAAACGTTTTCCTTCGGGATGCGGTAACACAGAGATAACGGTTAAAACGTATTCCTTCGGGATGCGGTAACACCGACATAGAGGTTGAGCCGGGATGCGGTAAGACCTTGATAATGGCTAAAATGTATTCCTCCAGGATGCGGTAACGCCCACATAATGGTTAATATGTGCTTCTTTGGAACACGGTAAAGCCAATTAAGCCCATTGTGGCTGTGATGCATCAAAGCTTAGGGTAGTAAAGTTAGCCGTCACAACGACCTTGATCAAATCGGACTGTTTAGAGTTTGGTTGCGTCATTGAACCTAGGCATGTGACGGATGACTCTTACTACAGATTGATTTTTGGTTAACCACACCGAAGCGTTCCACGTCTTTGGGTGGTCCCAGACCTGTATTTTGCGCAGCAAATTTCTGACTCTGGCCAAGTCACATAAATGAATTGTGAAGGCAAATTCAAGTTCGTGAAAAGAAGTGATTGCAATGCAAAGTTTAATTCAGAAGAATATTCAAATTCAACAAAGCAAACGACAAATATTCAACACTTACGACACGTAAGCGTTTCATTTATTATCAATATTTTTATATGATTTACAAGAACAAAGCCGGTTATTAGCCCGACAAGCAATTACAGGAATGGGGCCTCAGTACCCCAAGAAAAAAAATCGAGACGACGCCGGAATCTTGGTTCTTAGCCAAAGGGAGTCCTGGTGCTAGTTTCAGCCTCCTTACCTTCATCTTCGTCCTGATCCTTCTCCAGTTGACTTTCGGAGGCATCACTAGGAGGAGGGAAGAGCGGGACTATCTTACCACCCACGACCCAGGACATGCAATCCATCCCGGACGTGTTAAAAGTAATGTCGGGGTTCAACAGCCGGATCTGCTTCAAAGCATTCTCAAAAGATTCCTGGACAGACTGCTTTATGGCCTTGTCCTTTACATCGATGGCCTCGCGGCCAGAGTCCGGGGTGGCAAGATGGGCATTCAGCTCTTTAAGATATTCTGCTTTCTCCAACCGGGAATGCTCCAGGGTTTTCTTATCCCAGCGACTCTCCTCCCGAAGCTGCTGTAAGGCCGAGTAAGTTTTCCTCGTGGCTTCTCTGTCCTTCTCCAGATCTTCTTTGATTCTCTGCAGCTCTCCTCCTATCTTATCTCTCGCTGCCTCCGCTTCTCGCACCTTTGAATGAGCATCGTCCATAATGCTTGACACCAGCTCGTCGGACTTACGAGTATTTTCCTCGGTCTCAAGTTTGAGCTTCTTCAATTCACCTGCCTGTCTAGCATATTTTTTGTTCAGCGTAGACAAACCCGAGCTAGCCTAGCACATTTCAAGGTGTAGTGCTCTATATTCGCCAGTTCTTGCAGCTGGGGCGTGTCATACTTTTCCGTCTCAAAGAAATGCTCTGGGAGCCCGATAGCGTCGCTAATCGGGACAGGTACTCCTCTGTTCCAAATGACCCCATAAGGAAGTTCAGGAGTTGGAGGTGGCGAAGGAAGACTTGTAGAAGGAGTACCAACAGGAATTTCTGCAGAAGGAGAGACGATAGGATCTTCTGTAGAAGGAGGGTCAATGGAAATTTTCGACGAAGGGGTAGGAATTTCAGTCTCGGATGGAGCGGCTTTCTTGGGTTTTGAGGTGGGACCGCTTTATTGGTCTTGGACATCTTTGGTGAGCTAGCCCATTTAGCCCTCTTAGTACCCGTTGATTTGGATTTCGGCGGGGTGATGAGAGTTGCCGAGCCCTCACAAAATAACCAAGTTCAATAAAGATTGCAGTATAGAGAACCTGGATCGTTTCTCTCAAGGAATTCGCAGCAAGTCTAAAATCAACAGTAAACAAGTAAGACAGTAACCAGAATGGGGGAGTTTTTCAATGCAATTTAAACAAAACAAAGACTAAAACAAAAAGCAAGAAAACGAGATTAATCAGATTAAAAACGATTAACCTAAAATTAGGATTCCATAACCTTCATCGGACTAAAACATAATAACTAAACTCGTGATTGATTCTGGACAAACCGAAATCTCTGCATTTGTCCAGAAACTCCCTCAACTAGACGATCACCTAGCATCTGATCGAACACATGGCGAGCTCAATGTACGATCGCACAACGCTATCTGGAACCCAGTCCGACCTATGTCCTTGGGATATCAATCTGGGTATTAAATCTAATACTCAATCCGCAATCATAATCGGATCCAATTAAAATAAATAGAAACAAATTATGTTACCGATTGATGCACGGGTCCTCTGGATTCGTAGAATCCTCAATCCATAGGTCAACCACAGAAGCTTAGCCAAGCATGGCTAGGCAAAACGCAGAAGAAAAGATGAAGAAGAACATGAACATGATGAACAATTCAGAGAAAATAATAAGCTTCTAATTTAATCCAAAAATCTCATACAACGTAATTGAAAAAAAAATGTTTTTCAGCCATCTAATTTAACCTAAAAATAGGAAACACTAGGGCTACAAGATTGGCCCAAAAATAGGAAACCTTTAAAAATAGGAAACGCATAATAATAGGAAACCTCTAAGAATAGGAAACCCATAATAATAGGAAACCTCTAATAAATAGGAAACCCATAATAATAGGAAACCTCTAATAATTGGTCTTTATTACAAAATTTGGGCAAAATAAAAATCCAGAAAAATGCGTCTATCTTTAGCTCCAGTTTTGTCCATCTTCTTGTCTGAATCAGTCTTCCGAGTCTTCATAATAATTGTAGCTCTCTGAATCATCTAAAAAAAAGAAGAATGAGGCTAATCCGATATCAAGATCAAAAGTTATGGCGAAAATAGTGAAGCATTGTAAATCTGGAATTTTATTACAAAAAATGAATTAAATCTAATTAAAAGCTCAAAGCCCAATTAAGAAATAAAACCCATTATTTATCAATTAAAAATTCCTAAATTATTAACCAAGAGATACAAATAAGTGAAATAATATTCAATTATCACGCAGCTTGTTTCGCTGATGGCCTCGCCTTTTCAATTCCGGGATTGTTCAAGGCTACAGCCCAAGCCGGTCTCTGCTCCATCCTTGGATTTGTGAAACGTAAGTAAGTGGTTAGTTATCCGATCGCACAAATAAATATATGAAGCAGTAAAATTATGTACATACTCGCTGGGATTCTTTTCCTCGGTTCGGGTGTGAGGATATAATCCGTCGACTTCAACGAGCCGATTTCTGCAATTTGTTTTTCTAAAAAGACTATTGTTTTCTTTTCGGCAGCAGAAAAGGAATAAACAGGAAAGTCGTAGGTGGAAGAGGATTTTTTGTGATGATCAAGAGTCCAATAAAGGGGAAATCTTCCCTCTATTTCCCCGGACTCATAACTTTGAAGAAACCAGGGCAATTGCTTGGGCACGGCAGTTACCTTAAAAATGAGGCCTTGAAGCTTTTCCTTGATTCGGTGAAAACGATAAAAAGTTTGTGTTTACGGACACTTCGGAGAGAGGTCCAACCTTTCTTAGTGGGAACCTCGTCGCCGGTGTCGGCCTCCTTTTCGGCATCTTTCTTGGCTTTTTCGCTCCTAGCTTCATGGACAGAGTAAAAATGAAAGAAAGCTGCAAGGGTGTAAGTTAATTCTTTTGGTTTACAAAGGTTCTCAAAAGCGATAGTGAAGGCCCAGCTGTTGGGATGAAGTTGGGAGGAAGCAAGATTCAAGTGATGAAGAAGGGATAGTTGGAACTCGGTGAACGGGAAGCGCATATCGAGCCGAGATATGCAATCTTTGTAAAAGAAAAAGAAATGGGGTTCATCATTACTATTTCGGCAGCTTGATATGGATTCGGTAGGGCGCGGCAGGCGAAAGACATAATCCTTCCTGTCACGGAGACCTAGCCCGGTGACCTCTTCAGCGGTCATTGTGCTCCTAATACTAAGCACCTTGTCGATCCATGGGGCGGATGATCTGGAGGTATCCGTGTTTCCACCAAAACTCGATTCCCCCGTAGCGGATAACTCGATGTGACGCAAAGGTGAACCCATTTATACCTATAATGAAAAGAATACAAAATGCAAATCAGAAATAGGAAATATACCTTGGTCAAAGGAGTAGTCATCAGAAAAGTCAACAGGCGGCATACTAGGACTATCTGGATGGACAAGAGCCAAGGTATAAGCTGGAATATGATCGTGATTGCACGAGGCTAACATCCGATCGACCTCAGAATTACGGCCGCTGTTGGCGAGTTTGATGCTCAAGAAGAGGCATTCATCAAGGTTCAGCGACGATTTTGTCATGTGACCTAGGTTTATTTAGGAGTAGGTTTTCTAGTTGGGCAAGAGGAGAAACCGGGATGGGTCCAAATGGATCTCGGTTTGGAATCTGGGGTGGATTAAGCTGGAATCCCGAGAAGGGGCGTAGGGATCTCGATTATCTGGTAAAGGTGTTCGGGGTTTCTTCTTACTCCCACTCCCACTGGATTTACCCAATATTGCGGATTGTTTTTCCTTCTCGGTACGAGCCATTTGTTGGGATCCATTCACGCAGTGGAATAAAAAAAACTTACGAATCCCAAAGAAGATCTATCAACGGCGTTTAAATCAAGGTTCGTTAGAAAAACCGTACCTATGCGAAGGGTTGAGAGTTTCGTTCGATCCGGTCTGGTGCGCATCTCCTGCTTCGTGCGTCTCGACCGTCGTACATCTTGAACGTGGTGCCATCTCATTCGATCAAACAGAAGCAGACTTTTCGAGTCTCCTCCCTCTACCGGTATCCACGGCGAATGCTCTTCCAACACGTACGGCGTGCTAGCACCTTCTCTTTTGTGTCTCTCGTTTTTTCTCTAGGATTTCTTTCACGGCTTGCCTCACTTATTTCAATACGACTAAAGCTCCATTATATAGAGTTTCTCAAACCCTAATTGGGCCGTATTAAAATATTCAAGATTAATCTAAATCAATCTTGGAAAATAAGTTTGGATTAATATATTAATTAAATCTATCTAACAGATCTAATCTAATCTATTCGGTTAATCCAAATTAAAAGTCGACTAATTTAATTTATCTTTATAAATTAAATCGAGATATGATATCTATCTATTTAATTAAATCGAGATACTATATCTCAATTCAAATTAAATCGGATATATGATATCTTTATTCGAAAATTAAATCGAGATACAATATCTCTATTTGTTTTAAATATTTAATTTATCAAATAAATTAAATACAAAACAAATATTATATAATAATATCATCATTAAATAATAATATTATTAATTAATTTCGAAATTATATATATATTATATATATATATATTCATCCTAGAATAAGTACAGTATTCATTAAATCATAGACACATCTAAGATTCAATGAATCTGGACACTATTGCTCGTGTTGGGCTATTCTTGTGTGTGACCCTGTAGGCCCACATGAGATTGGCAATGGGCAAATACAGTACCAGCCCACAAGTCGCAAGCGGCCTCTAGCAAGACATTGTGACTACCCAATTCATATCAGGATCGATAATGAGATACAACCTATCATACAACCATGTCATGTCCCTTTTGTCACGCGATAATTTGGTCAAGGATGAGGCATGGATAATGTCAACTTCCTGTTCTTGACCATTACTTTCTCGATTCTTGAGTAGTCTAATAATTGAAATGGAAACTCCTTTCCATCGTAGTATGACCATATATTTCTCAGACTCACTCATCGAGGGGCCCAGTATTATCTCTCTACAAATGTGAGGGACAAATTCCATTTTGACCATCCACATTCCTCTGCATGAAAACCATTGATCCCGATCCAAGCCTTTATCATCACCCGGTCAAAGGTGACTTTTGACTAGGTCAAAGGTCAACGACTCTCATGTAGGAATCCATGATGATCTCAGGTCAAAGGGCATTGTGACGCGGTTATACATGAGAAAAGCTTGACTTAATCCATGCAGCTTTCTCATAGTGGGTCGGTCTAGCACCTTGTACTCTTACAAGTGCCTATGACTTTGATTTGTATCTCTATACTCATCAAAGTCATACTGGTCTTATTTCATCTTTGCTCCCACGTAGATGACCGACCAGGGACACTTAGGATAATGTATAAGATATATCCAAGGATACAGTTTTCACTATAAACATGCAAATGAAATGATAACTAAAGGAGAATACTTTAAATAACATAAATGTTCAAAGTACAATGACTTGCCCCTAGGGCATAATTTCCAACACCATTTCCCAAAGCCAATACCTTGGGCCGCTTGTGAGTTTTTTAAGTATCTCCCTGTCTTCTTCGAGAATTGGGTTACCATACATATCTACTGACAGAGGACTATTGCGATCCATAAAGATTGAGGAAAAATAAAAGGCAATAGCAGATGTTCCACCCAGAAAACCCGAAACCCTAGTTGGATGCTCAGGAAACCAGATGGTGAGGTTTAACTGAAATCTCGGAAGAAACAGCAATGCAAGACTAGAGAAAGCAAAATTAAGGTAAAGAAGAAGCAATGGGGCAGAAGGAGTACTTGATTCTACGAAAGATTTTAGAGAACTAGAACTCATATAAGATGGTGGGGAGGAAGGAAAGCTTTGAAGAGAGGAGCGTTCTTTGACGAAATGAGCGTCTGGCGATAAAGTGTTGAAAAGAGGCGAAGAACGTGGATTTATAGGCGTTCTGAATCCAAAGCGCTAGGGGTAGTAAAGATAATTCGTGCGGAGGATCAGGTTTGAAAACCTAAAAGATGCAATGATGACCGATGTGAAACGACATGAGCATTTAATGCGCACGGATCTTGAAGATGGCCAAAGTTGCTTGGAAAAGGTGTTTTTACGCTATGACGTCAGTAATAAAGGCGAATAGAAACCGATTCGCATTCCTTTTATTCATGATACCCTGGATTAGGGGCAGTACACGTGGAGGAAATATATGAACCCAGTAATCTGTGTTCGAGGTTACAGATGAATCCCGGCTATCATAAAGTGAGAGTTTTCAAAACAAATAACTCGCATGCATAGCTAGGGGCAAGCTGAAGGACTCAATCAATCTCGGCAGATAGAAAGACGGGTTTTGGCGGCCAATCAATCTCAGCAGTTCAAAGCCCTAAACTCCCGAGCTTGGGGGCAACTGTTATGGACTCATATTTTGGGCCCAAATGTGATACAACCCAACAAAGGCATATTTTATTTAAAGCCCTCCACAAGCAGGTAAAACGCTAATCTTCCTGTAATCTTGGCACTAATCCCAATCGTACATGTAGTGGAGCAGGGATTTGTCAGATAGTGGAGCAGGGCGTTATGGGCTTGGAGGCACCCACAGCCATTAGAACGAAACCCAAGGTAATCTCTATAAATAGGAGATTACCCCAGGTGTACACATTCTATTCATATCCTTTTACTATACTGTTACACTGTGCACACACCCCACCCCTTTTGGCTAATCATCATTCTCGTGTAGCATAGTGATCACCTGATATTCTTTGGTGTCTTCCTCATAGACATCACTGAACATTCACCATCTCTTGGGTATCAACTCGTAAACATCCCAGAGAGTCATACAGATCCTATATCAATCATACACTAACCTACTGTGGTTAGACATCTGTGTTCTTACAACAGAGCAACAGCAAAGAAAAGTAGCATCAAGGTTGGAATTAAAAGAAACAGACATGTGTGCTTTGAAATGTTACCCAAAATTTAGAGATTCCCAAAAAGACAGAGAATCCAAAAATTGACCCCTCTAAACCAAAGAAGAGTCAATCGAGTAATTTGCTTTGACTGATAACTGAAGATGATAATTATGCAAATCAGAATGATGATTTAACGAATACCGATTGGGAAGGCTAAAAATTAGCGAGGTCAAGATTCTTTTAGAAAACGTGTCGCCTTCAATTCCCTAGATGAAAACACCAAAGATTTATCCATGAAACCACTCAATCAGACTGAGAAAAGAGGCAAAAATTTGTCAAAACCATCGCTTGGTGATTGAGGATCAAGATTGCAAGAATCATGAATGGTGAGATAAAAAGATTCATCGGAAATTCCTTTCGCATGGATTGAAAAAGCAAGCCGCGAGAATCTTGCCTTCGATTGAAAAACAAACCCTAAGATTGCGGTAAGAACCACAAATCTGAGTGAAAGAGACTTGAGTATCATACTTGTCTCATCAATCGGGACAGAGCGAGAGTCTAGCGAGAATCTTGAATCTTCCATGTTCTTAGCAAATCAACAATTGGATTTCCTTGGTGTTATTTCTAGATTGGGTTCAAGACTTATCCAAAAATCTCATAAACACATGATCTAATCACTAGTGGAAAAAAAGGTTTTAAGACTGGCCAAAATAGGCATCGTAAGACTGGACCCGCGACCGGTCTTGTTCCAGGCGGTATTAAAAGTCTAACTTTCAAGACCGGACTATAACCAGTCTTAAAGAATCTCTTTTAGACTGGACATTTAAAACATTAGGTCTTAAAAGTCGTACTATATACACCTTAAATATTTTTTGTTCGGTCCTAAAACTCAACTTTTAAGACTAGATAGCCAAATAGGCCACTCTTAAAAGATTGGAATTTTAAGACCGGACAAAAATTAATCCGGTCTAAAATATAGCGGCTTCTAAGACCAGACGACTAATTATACTGGTCTTAAAAGACTGACTTTCAAGACCGGATTCTTAATGAATCCGGTCTTAAATATTGAATTTTTAGACCGGACGGATAAATACGGCGATCTTAAAAGACCAACTTTTAAGACTAGCCAAATATCAAATATGATCACCTGACATTTAAGACCGGACATGTAAATACATCCGGTCTTAAAATTTGAACTTTTAAGACCGACCTATTTATTTCCGGTCTAAATTTTCTGAATTTTTTCCCTGTTTTGTTCTTCCTAATCATATATATTACACAATCAACTACCCAATCTAGCACATAAAAGTCGATATTTTAATCTACAAGCTATGAACAATTATGAATAAATTGAATTGGGAAAAGAATACAAATATCATTCACCATGAGTTATGTGGCCTCTTAATTAATGATTATACTATGACTACAACACCTAAATTAATTTATACAATAAGATAACTTACTTACAAATACAACACGTAAATCAACATACATGCCCAATATAATATTCACCATGCCTTCATCTGATTCCCACCCAACAACGTAATCCCTTTTTTATAACATGCCCCTTTGGATCGGATCCTGCCACAAAAATAAAACAAAAAAAAAACTTCATAGTCAGTGAGATTGTTCAAGAACATAGAAGGAATATAATATAGTTAAAACCTTAAAGTTTTCAAAGAATTCTGCATATGAATATTACCTTATGAATTGACTCTTTTATAAAGGGATATCCTCCCATATCCCTTCTTGATGATCATTTCGTATGCCGAGTTCATTATCTGCTTCATCTTCTTCGTTCATGTCCGGTAAACCCCTTGAAAAAGGAGTACTCTCTGGAAGACCATAATTTGAATGATTTTCCTCATCAATATCAATGACCCTTTTTCCTTGGAGAGCTACAGCCCACATTTTATTTTCTTGATCGGTGATATAGAACACTTGTTTCGCCTGGTCTGCCATAATAAAAGGTTCATCTCCAAAACTTCTACTATTGACATCGACTAATGTAAATCCTAGCCGATCGATCTGAACACCATTATTGACATTAACTTCCACTTGCATTTGAAAATGGGAAATCTAATTTTAACATAGTCCACCTCCCAAATCTCTTCAATAACCCCATAATATGGCATGACTGCCAATTTAGGCCTCTTGTCTTTGGAACTGGAGAAGTGCATAGATTCAGCCTCTAACATAACACCACTATTCTGGACGGTGCTCCTATCATCTAGGGACTTCGTGTAAAATGTATAACCATTGATCACATACGAATTCCAACTTATGACATCAACCTCAGGACCACGTGCTAACCATTTCATTGTATCAGAAACACATTCCTCTCCCTCGACCTTTTGTTTGAACCAGTTTGCAAAAGTTCCGTTATGCTCCCTAATCAACCTTTGTTCAGTCATTCGATGATTTTCTTTCCTTACGGCTTCTTTATGTGGCTATGCGGCTTGAACTTCATCAACATCATTCAAGATGTATAAGTGGACTTCGACAATTCATCGGGATCCACACTCTTTACCGAAGCCCCTCGTCTACCCCCTTCAGCATGCTGACGTTGAGGAAGCCCAATATGTCTTACTTTGGCCAAATAATTTTGACAAAATTCCATGGCTTCTTCATAAACATATTTCTGAACAATTGATGCTTCTAGCCGGTATGCGTTCTTTACGTACCCTTTAGGAATTTCATAGATCTTTCAATTGGGTACATCCACCGTAAATGGATAGGGCCGCACAACTCTATCTCCCTCACTAGATGAACAATTAGATGAACCATTATGTCAAAAAATGTAGGAACAAAAAGCTTCTCAAGGTGGCACAAGATAAGATATCCTTCATTCTCCAATTCATCCAACTTTTCAATCTCGAAAACTTTACTACAAACCGCATTGAAGAAGAAACAAAGTCTAGTCAAAACGACCCAAAGATCATATTCGGTGATGCCTCGAATAGCTACTGGGAGTAGCTGTTGCATCAAGACATGACAATCATGAGACTTTTGGCCTACTAATTTCAAGTCCTTCATCGATACAAGCCTCTTAAAATTTGAGGAATACCCCGAGGGAACTTTTGAACCATGTAAACACTCACATAAACTTCGTTTCTCATCCTTAGACAAAGTATGAGAAGCCGGGGGACAATAAGTTCTCTTCCCATATGGCCTTGGATGTAAGTCTTCGCGTATTCCCATTGCTTGCAAATCCAATCTTGCCTTCACCCAATCCTTGGAACTACCTTGTATGTTGAGAAGCGTGGCAACAATACTATCACATACGTTTTTTCTCCACGTGCATGACATCAATACAGTATCTCACATCAAGATTGCGCCAATATGGAAGATCGAAGAATACAGATCTCTTTTTCCATATATTTGTTTCTTTTCGACTCTTTACAGTCTTACCGAAGATTACACTGATATTTTTCACCTTTTCATAAACTTGCTCCCCAGTCAATGCCACCGGAGCATCTTCATACTCTTGGCCACCAAAAAAGGCTTTCTTTAATCGACGATATGGGTGGCCCCGTCTAAGAAATCTTCTATGTCCAAGATAAATCATCTTTCTTCCATGTTGAAGTTGATGGTAGCATGTGCCTTCTTCACAAACCGGACATGCTTTATGGCCTTTTACACTATACCCTGACAAGTTCCCATATGCTGGGAAGTCGTTTATAGTACAGAATATCATGGCTCACAATTTAAAAACCTCCTTCTTGAAAGAGTCAAAAACATTGACACCTTCTCCCTACAACTCCTTCAAGTCTTCGATCAAGGGCTCAAGGTAAACATCAATGTCATTTCCGGGTTGTTTTGGTCCCGAAATCAACATAGACAACATGATGTACTTTCGTTTCATGCATAACATAGGAGATAAGTTGTAAATAATCAGGAGCACAGGCCATGAACTATGTATGCTGATAAGGCTTCCATAGGGATTCATGCCATCTGTGCTAAGGCAAGCCTAAGGTTCCTAGGTTCTTCGCCGAAGTTCGGAAATAAGTGATCGATTTTCTTCCATTGAGAAGAATCGGCCGGATGTCGAAGCTTTCCATCATAAACCCTCTCATTTGCATGCCACCTCATATTTTTTGCATCATTTTCATTCGCAAACAACCGCTTGAACCTTGGTATGATTGGAAGATACCACAACACTTTTGCAGGCCCCTTATTTGACTTGTACCTTGGGGTTTCACATATCGGACAATTCTGCTTCTCTTCAAACTCTTTTCTATACAATACGCAATCATTCAGGCATGCATGGATCTTTTTGTACTCCATCCCCAGTGGATAAAGTATTTTATTAGCATCATAGTATGATGCGGCAACACATTATCATCCGGAAGCATGTCCTTAAAAACCTCAAGCATTTCAGAAAACTCTTGTCGCTCCATCCATGACGTGCCTTCAAGCTTACCAATTTCAATACAGCGTTCAACAATTGGTATTTTTTACACCCACGGTATAGCGGGGTCTCTGCATCACTGCACATATTACCATATGCATGTGATTGATCAAAAGCCTCTTCTCCTACATCACGAATAATGTCCTCTATACGATCATCCATATCGATGTCATAATCATCAAAGGTCACTTCCCCATGTTGAGACCCACTTGGCATTTTTTCACCATGCCATACCCATACTGTATAAGTCTTACAAAATCCCTCACAAATTAAATGTGTGTGTATAACTTCAGGACTTAGTCGCCTTTCATTCAAACATTTTACACAAGGGCAATAAAACTTCCCACTATCATCATGGGCATTTTGTTTAGCAAATTCTATAAATTCCTCACCCCATTCTGATATTCAACACTCGTCCGTAAAGCATTTATCCAACTGTGATCCATAGTAGAATTCCTATAGACGGAAAGATTTAACATACATAATCCGAACGTTTTGAAACTTGCATATAAAATAAGCCAACTCCATATGCATATATATGTTCAATGTCAGTTATGTCTTTTTTTTTTGTTTTACAGAGAAACTTGCCCATTAAATGCATAACGAAGAATCACTTTTGGTCATAAATGTATCACAGTGAATCCAAGAAGCAAAATAAATGCATGACGAGGAAATTAAATGCACCGCATGAAGGTCTTGTGGACTCACCTGTAGCATATAAATTCAAATGCGTTTGCTGAGTTTTTCTTCTCCGGCCATGAACGTTGATGTTACAAACAGCAAGAGCAACCTAAAAACACTTGTTGATCAGTTGGGTAGGTCTAAAGTGCAAATATAATCTTCAAAATACAATATTCATTAACAACGGAGAGGAACCCACAAGAACATTTCATCGATTTCGTTAAACCCATGAAAAACCCGAACGATAAGCAGGAAAATCATAAAGTTATATAACCGAAACACCTCTTACTGCTTGGTCTATAGACATTTAGCTAAGGAACTAGAAAGTGATTGTCGAGAGAGTGCGATGCGAAGCAGCGATGAAGCAACACAAAAACACTGGAGACAGAACCTGAGTAATCACTTTCAGCGCGACAAGAGAAGTTTAGAGAGGGAAATTTAATTTTTCGCGCGACAGAGACATGTTTTATTAATTTTGGATTTTAGTAAGACCGGTTAATTAAAAATTATCGGTCCTAAAGATAAGTATTTTATTAATTTAATTTTTAAGACTGGAGGTTTAGAAGACTCCGGTCCTAAAGTTTTACTATTCATTTAATTTTAAGACCGGAGTTTTATAAAACATCCGGTCCTAAAAGTCAAAGACTTTTTAGACCAGACACTTATAAAGTATCTGGTCCTAAAGGTCCTCATTTATTAACCAAACCAATAAAAAAAGGATTGGCTTTGGCGAGCGAAAGCAATGAAATGGAAGAAAGCGAATGAAGTTAATAAAAGAAAACTGGAGAATAAGATTCTTTAATTACTGGAGAATATGAGCAAAAAAAAGACACAAGCTTTGTTCTTAATGCTTCATACATTACTGGAGAAAATGCACGTACACAAGAAAAAGAAAAAAAGAAAGAAAAACAAAATGAACATCATCAACGACAAGAATCTGACTAAACATCCTAAAGCTTATTATCCTCCAATGCCTTGGCGATATCGGCGTGAACAGCATTAACTTTGCGCTGGAGATCAACAAGTTCCTATGTTATTCGCATCAGCCGCAATGCATTATTAGAGGAAAGAGGAGAGGGGTCAGCGGTAGGCGCTTGGGCTAGGAGGTTGGAGAGGGGTGCGGCAATCTCTTCATCATCCGAAATAACAATGGGTCCAACGACCCGAGACTCTTTGGTCACAATAGAACGCACTCTCGCTGGAGGAGGCGCACCGTATAACGATCTAAGGATGGCACGAGCTTTAGGTGTAAGAGCACCCCTACGAGGAGTTCTCTTGTATCTAACCATGGTTTGAGGCTTTGAGCAGTTGGGGCAGAGAGCTAGGTAGTGAGGAGTTAGGAGGTAGTGAGGAATTAATAAGGACGGGTAGGTAGTGTAAGGAGTTAATAAGGGCAGAGAGCTGAGATACGCAATTGATGATGAGAATGAATTCGGATTCAATTGGTATAAATGAATTTAGTGTTTCTACTTTAAGAGCGTATTTTATAAATATCCTGTCCTAAAAGTCTATTATTTATTTTTTCAATTCAATTACTTTTAAGATCTACCTTTTATAATATATCCGGTCCTAAAATTCTATTATTTATTTTTTCAAAAAATTCAATTACTTTTAAGACCGACTTTTATCTTGTATCCGGTCCTAAAATTCATTTATTTATTTTTTCAATTTAATGTTTTTAAAGTAAGATTTTTTTCTTATAAAATATTACTTTTAATACCGGAACGTTTACAATATCCGGTATTAAAAGTTCATTCTTTTCAAATTATTCAAATAGCAGAGTCATATCCTTACACCCTGTTCAACTGAATGATTCAGAGTCTCTTCAGCTTCCACATAAACTTCCCAACTAGGCATTTCCTCGTATTCTGAGGAACTATGCGTCTCCTCGTTAAAGTTTTCGGCGTTTCACATTGTTCAGGATGGGTTCTCTATTTAAACCCGTTGTTACTTTACTTTCTTCACATTCTTCTCCATCACTTCTACAACCTTCACCGTAATGGCTGCTCCACCACCACCAGGTCCTCCTTTTCCTCTTAATCTCCTTCCACCTCTGTACCCTCCTCCGTTGCCTCTGAACCCATCATTCTACCAGATGATGCAGCACCTCCTAGCCTGCGTTGATCATATAAACTGACGCTTGGGCCAACTGTTTCAGGTCTATCACGCCGTCAACAATAAGTTGAACGCGGTACTCGACGCCAATGACATTGAGTACGATCCTTCTGATGACGACATCTCCGACACCTCCCTCTCCTCAGACAACGATGGGGGGATTAGATATTTTTATGTTTTTTTTGTATGTACTACTGCTGCCCCTCACCGGGCAGTATATAAAAAAATATAAATAATAAATTTTTTAGTTCTCATCTTCGATTGCCTTGTCCTTTTCATTATCTTCTTTTTTTTCTGACAAAAAGGAAACAAACAAAACATTGTCCTCGTGTGCATGATCAACATTAAAAATTCGCAGAATACAGTTAACACCATACAAAAAAAAACATCGTTTACCTTATTCGAATAAAAACAAACACAGTGACAATTCTTCTCAAGGTTGGACCGTCATTGTCATCGGTCTTACCTCGCCCTGATTTGAATATTTTCGATGTCCTTTTCACTATCTTCCATCTTTTTCCGATAAAAAGAAAAAAGACAAAGAAAAGGGAGACCGATAATGATGCTCAAAATCAGGAGAGGTAAAAACGACGACAACGAAGGACCTAGCTTGAGCAGAAAGACAGAACCTCGGTTGTCTTGATCCCTAATGATTTGTCTGAAAAGCAAGTCACCATTTCTATTTAAAGGAAGACTATTAAGACCATACGTTTAACAAATACACGGTCCTAAAGGTTAAGCCATTTTTTAAAATAAGATTTTTAAGACATGACTTTTAGGAGCGGATAATAACTAATATACGGTCCTAAAAGTCTCGCCATATTTTTAAATTAAACGAAGACTTTTATTACCAGACTTTTAGGAGCAGATAATTAACAAATATACGGTCCTAAAAGTCTCGCCATATTTTTAAAATAAATGAAGACTTTTATGACCGGACTTTTAGGAGCGGATAATTAACAAATATACGGTCCTAAAAGTCTCGCCATATTTTTAAAATAAACTAAGTCTTTTAAGATCGGACTTTTAACAAATACGTGTCTAGCCATATTTTTTAGAATTAAACGAAGAATTTTACGACCGGATCTTTAAAAAATATGTGGTCCTAAAAGTCACGTATACTTTTCTATCTCTTACTGCTCATTTACAACATCCTTTACCTCAAATTTCAAGCACTAAATAGCTTTATCCACCATCCAATACATTCAGAAACCTAAAATGGACACAAGAAAATTGTTCAAAAAAATAATCAAATTTTATTATTGAATTACACATTGCATACATATTTACAAATGAGTGAATTGTTCGAAAAAAAAATTTTCATAAGATTATTGTTGCTACAACATATATTTACAAATGAAATTAGGGCTATAATTTTTTTTCTGACTTTACGAGGTCATACAGATATTGACAAAACAAATTGCGTATTTGCTCCACTTCATCATCAGAAAAGGGATCAGCATAGGCAAACCTCTGTAATATCAAAGACAGAAACTGAATTAACTTGCGTGCATATTTCATATGTAACATTTAAACTAAACCGAATTGGCCATACTATGTAACATCAAATACATTTACCTTAGCAGTTAATTTAGTCTTTCCTTGCGTGATAATATCATAAATGTGTTTCATGACGTACGGGCCACATAAGTTGGACCCCTTTGGTTGACAACGGGTCTATAAAGAACAAGAAATTTATATAAGAGCATATGTAGCTTACAGACCAAGTTCACAAGGCAGTGTGCCAATGTCCAAATATGTACTAACCTTTGGTGTGAACTATTTAGGATCTTTGTCATCATACGTATGCTTTTTGTTTACCTTGCTTTGGAAGGTCCTCATGGCACTATCATCAAAATCACAAATTTATTAATAATGTTCACTGAAAATTCACAGCAGAGATGTCAGAAAAGAGAATCAAAATGACATGCCTACTGGTTGATGGTCTGCTTCAATGTAGGGGATGGATCGTTGTGAGTGGAGCATAATAAGATAACTGTATGCACATCCATGCACATAACGACCAACTGTCAGTGGCGGCTGAAAATTCACAGCAGTAAAGTACTAAGTGATATATGTAGCAGAATTAAGTGAATTGCAGACAAGAATTGTGATATGTACCCTTGGTAGTATGGAAACAAGTACACCTTTCTTCTCACTTCACACAACCTCATTGATATGTACTTCTGTCTCTCCTCCAAGGTTGTTGTACTTGCATAAACTGGGCACAAGAATCCAAAATCATTGATTCTGCCCTGTTGAACCAATTCTTGATGCATGAACCTACAATAATGACATTGATCAGGGAATTAGTATATATGTATGTGTGTCTAAACGATGCATTTAAATTATGTACTCATAGAAGAAGATTCTTTACTTCATAAACATTTGAACAATTGCATCAGTAAGCTCGGATCTAGGAAGCAACAGGGACGTTAAATCTTCGGTGTCAACATAAACCGGTTGAGGAAGAGGGATGCCTACTACTTCATTAACAGGCCACGATTTATCTTTAAAATATCCTTTTTTTACCAAATCGGATATTTTTTCCTTGGCAGTCAACTTAGCAGTAGGGGATGGAACTTGAGGAGGGGATGGAGCTTGAGGAAGGGATGAAGCTTCAGGAGGCGTAGAGACATGTACAAGCTTCGGCGGCCAAGAGATGAAGGTTCCCTTGACATCACTCACAAGCTTGGTGATCGGTTGGGAGAGGGATAGGTGTATCAACGATCACCTTTTCAACTAACACTCTGACTTCATCATCAGCCATTTGTTGGTGGTGTACAGTTGATCCCAAGTTGTGGACAGTCCCTTTTGCAACTAATAGTCTATGAGGTTTTTCCACATACAGGCAACAAGGTTGCTCTGACTATCCAACAATGCAGCTCCCTTTAGTGCTCTGCTGCATAGGTACAGGTGAATGTGTGAAGGGAACACTGGTCTCTAGACGAGAGCTCAAAAGCAGCTTCAATTCATTCACTTTCTCCTCTATCTTGCTCATCCGAGATTGAAAAATTGTAGTCAATGAAGCTTCTTGAGCCGCTGCTTTGACCGCTGTTGGAAATTATGCCCTAGGGGCAAGTCATTCTCCATTTAGTTATCACTTCATTTGCATGTTTATAGTGATAGCTGATCCCTGGATATATCTTATAGATTATCCTAAATGTCCTCGGTCGATAATCTACGCGGGAGCGAAGATGAAATAAGACCGAGTATGACTTTGATGAGTATGGAGATACGAGTCAAAGTCATGGGCACTGTAAGAGTACCGTGTCTTTGGACCGACCCACTATGAGAAAGCTGCATGGACTAAGTCATAAGCTTTTTCATGTATAACCGCGTCACAACGCCCCTATGACTGAGATCATCATGGATTCCTACATGATGAGTCATTTTGTTCTTTGACCTAGTCAAAAGCCACCTTTGATAGGGTGATGATAAAGGCTTGGATCGGGATCGGTGGTTCTCATGGAGAGGAATGTGAATGGTCAAGATGGAATTTGTCCCTCACATTTGTAGAGAGATAATCTTTGGGCCCCTCGATGAGTGAGTCTAAGAAATGTACGGCCGTCTTGTGATGGAAATGAGTTTCCATTTCACTTATTAGACTACTCAAGAATCGAAAGTAATGGTCAAAAAAGGAAGTTGACATTATTCATGCCTCATCCTTGACCAAATTATCGCGTGACAAAAGGGACGTGACATGGTTGTACTGATAGATAGTATCGTATCATCGATCCCCATATGAATTGGGTAGTCGCGATGTCTTGCTAGAGGCCGCTTGCGACTTGTGGGCTAGTATGTATTGCTGCCAATCTTATGTGGGCTCGCAGGTCGCACACAAGAATAGCCAACACGAGCAAAAGTGTCGGATTCATTGAATCTAGGAAAAGTGTCCGATTCATTGAATCTAGCAAAAGTGTCAGATTCATTGAATCTTATATACGTCTAAGATTTAATGAATCGTATTTATCCGGGGTGAATATTATGTATATTAATATTATATATATTAATATAATATATATTATATTATATTATATTAATTCAAAATAAAATAAAATAAAAATATTAAATAATGATTATTATATTATTATATAATATTTGTTTAGTATCAAATAAATTAAATATCTAAGACAAATAGAGATATTGTATCTCATGTTTTAATTTTCGAATAAAGATATCATATATCTATTTAATTTAAATTGAGATATAGTATCTCGATTTAATTAAATAGATGGATATCATTTCTCGGATTTAATTTATAGAGATAAATTAAATTAGAAGGCTTTTCATTCGGATTAAATAAATATATTAGATTATATCTATTAGATAGATTTAATTAATATATATTTAATCAAAGATTCAAAACTCAAATTTCAGATCGGCTTTTAATTCGGATTAAATAAATAAATTACATTAGATCTATTAGATAGATTTAATTAAAATATTTTAATCAGATTTGAAATTTGAAATTCAAAATTAATGAGGATTAATTTCGAATATAATACGCCGATTGGGTTTGAGAAAACCTACGGGACTTTTTGTCAAGCGTATCGTAAAGCCGCGAGAAAAACCTTAGAGTGAAATAGAAAGAGACGCACGGTTCGGGAGGCGCTAGCACGCTGCCGCAGACGTGTTGGAAGCTGTTCGTGTGGATACCGATAGAGGGAGGGGATTCCCAGAGTCCGCTTCTGTTGATCAAGTAGGTAGCCCACCAAATCAAATTCGAACAAGACGTGGAACGTTTCAGCCGTAGGTAATATTCGGTTCCTTGGCCTTGATTTAGACGATGGTTGAGCGATCCTCCGGGTGGGATTCGTAGAAAATTTAAATCCACTGCGTGTACGGATCCCAACAACCGCTTCTTCCTCATTTATTCTGGCCACCGTTTGTTCCATCTCCTCCCGGGTAATCATACTTTGTTTGTGGCGTTTGATTTACCAAAGTATTGCTTTAGGCCTACCCGTCCTCCAATCCCCCTTACACGCCCCGAGTGATCCGGTTTTCCGGTCGCAACGATCAGAACATCATTCCTCCCGTCCGACACAAAAGATCTCTCTGCTTCTTTCTTTTTAAGATCTTCCTGTAAGATACAGATAACGATAAGCTTAGTAATGAAACATGTTTAGTAACTAAAAAATAACAATAACAATAACAATACTTACAATTCTTTCAGCAACTAGACGAGTTTGTTCACTCGTGTAGGCGCCGCTTGGCTTTTGTCGAATATGCAACCACAACTCCTCGCGACGTATTGGAGATGGTGGATCATGTATCGCAGAAGGATTGGATTCAGCTTCATCTTACAATCTCTTTCGCTTGGCCGCCATCAATTCTTTTTCGGCCTTTTCATATCCGCCGCGAGAAACCCTATGTGGGCAATAATTTTTCTCCTTATCTCCTGTGCTTGTTCCCTTCTTTTTTGTGAATCAGAATTGAAAACAACTATTAATTATGAATTCCAACCATCTCACTAACAGAAATTAGAGAATTTCTGCTTGATATGAACCTCAAACACTAGTCAAATTCACTTTATCAAGTTTCAACATTTTATTTAAGGAAGATGTAGAATTGTAGAAGAAATTATGAGAAACAGATGAAAGGGAGTTGCAGAACTGCTGCCAACTCAGTCAATTCATTCATTCATCATACCTGGTTCCTACACATATTAGTCTAACCTCTTATATATAACAGCTTGCACCGAAACCTTTAAATAGTTAACATACTAACTAACTAATAGCAATGTCTAACCACTACCTACTATAACAAAACTAGTTAAGAATATAATAATAGTTTGACTCTGATGCAGGACAAAGGATGGAAATATATACCTCTATTCACATATCAAACCATCTAAATATAAACAAAACATGTTGCCATATCCGCACGGGTTAATAAACAAACAAAAAAGGGCAAACAAAACTAAATATAAACTCACCAAAGCTTCAAGAGTGGTCCGCTGAACAAATTGTTGCCATGTTTGTTCATCAATAAATGTGTACTTGTCCCAAGGATTATGGTCGCCGAATTTGAACCTCGGCAAAAATATAGTTGTTAGCTAGAAAGGTCTTGAACTTCCTCCACCAATCAGCCACAATAAGACAATGTCTTGTCTTTCAACTTCCGACTTGATCGGGGACAATGTATGTAAGCGGATAGTGTCCCAAATAGGATCCTTTACTGTAAGAATGTCCACATTTTTCCACTCATCTTTCAAGATGCTAACCTTGCTGCGTGCTAGATAGCCGACAAAACTATTATATTTGTGTTTATTAGGACCAAAAGTTTCCAACTTTTCATCAAACTGAATCTCGAGCTTTGTCCCAGAAGTCCGACTTAGGGATACATCCATCATTCGTGTGCCACTTCTACCACGGCGTGCACGACGGTTACTAGGCTCATTGTGAGATGAAGAGGGTTCGTTCTAACTCACACCAGTAACTGGCGTTCCAGGAACAGGACTAGAATCGTTTTCACCGTTCATTTTCGAGACAGGAAGAGAGGAATGCCTGAGCAAATGAGAGAGTAACAGAGGCTAGTGGTATGTGGGTGAGGAAGAAAGGTAATGCAACCGGAAGGGTTTTGCAACGTTAACAGAGGTTCTTTTGTGAGAGTAAGGTTTCGCGTGAAGAAAAATATATTTGGCGCTTTAGTTTTAAGACCGGACGAAGTAAACGACGGTCTTAAAGGTTAACATTTAAGACCGTCCTTTATTAATAACCAGTCTTAAAAGTAATAAACTTTTTGTTTAAATTTTTTCAATAATTAGTACCGATCACAATTTATGTCCGGTCTTAAAAATATAAACTTTAAGACCGTCGTTTATATATATCTGGTCTTAAAAGTTTTAGAAATTTTTCTTTATTATTTTGGACAATGAGAAAATATAAGTCGGGCTGTACGGGATTTCTATATAATTGTAATTTGATTATTTCAATTCTTTTAATAACATTTTATAGATCGGTTGTTGTTTTAACCGGTATGAATAATATATTTAAGACCCATTAATAAATTATCCGGTCCAAGGAGTTCTTGATATTTATAAAACTGGCACCGGTCATACCTTTAAGATCGGGGCGTCAATACTCCGGTCTAAATGAGGCGGTCTTAAAGCCTTTTTTGCACTTGTGAATGCCATGTTAAAACAAGAAGGCCCAGAATAAAATGAACAACCTGAATAAGTCTCTAATAGGCCGGAATACAAACCTTATAAGGCCCGTTTGGATGAGCTTTTAAAAAAGGACTTTTTTCATTGCTTTTTAAAAAAGTACCTTAATTAGAAGTTAAAGATATTTTATATTTGGATAGACCATTTAAGAAGCACTTTTAAATAAAAAGCTGTTTAGATGTAAAAATAGAGAAGCACTTTTTGATTAGTAAAATTACGAAAATGGACATAACAAAATCATTCTTTGGGATTTTGTTCTTCAACCAGTTTGCAAAATCAAATCCTTGGATTTTCTCAACTTCTCAACTAGAGGCGAAATCAAACCCTGGGAACAAGGTTGTCATTTTATTAAAAATCAAGGGTAATTGGTGTCAAAACAAATCACTAAAAAAGAGCCAGTTATTTTTTTTTCATTCTCTCTCTTCTTTAGCACTTGCTTTTTTTTTTAAGCTAGAGCTTTTTTTTTTTTAAAAAAAAAAAAAAAGCAAAAATAACAACAACAAAAAAGTCAAAAATCTACTTTTTTTTCCCTTTAAAGCTACAAATTGAAACTTTAAAAAAAGCAGAATTTTGGCTTTTTTTGTTACTTTTGCTTATTTTTTTAAGCTCTCATCCAAACACATTGATTAATAAAAAGAAACACTTTATTTTTGAAAAAAAAAAAGCACTTTTTTAATATAAAAAAGCCTATCCAAACAGGCTCTAAATACAAACATAATAATGATAATAGGTTTCTGTCTCTAATATCACAACATTATATAATATATCCAAACATATATTCAATCATGTTCAGTATGATTTTCCAGTTTAAGGTTTATGACTTCCTTTGCTAACACACGTGTCTTCTTTGTCACTTAAACTCGATACCCATAAGGATCTAACAATGTCTTACACCGGTAGACCAACTCTATATCGATGTTGCTTGGATTGTTTATGCTCTAAAGTAAAGATGACTATTGTTATATATGGTTAGTTTTAATGATGTCAAATATAGATGCAAGATGCCAAATATTAAGAGCAAAAAGTTTGCATAATATATTTATTTCCTACATTGACTAATTGCTATATTTAATGTGGATTTTTCAAGCAAAGATTAGAAGATATCAAGTTGAATTATGAAGATTGATCAAGAGAAAGAAGAAGAAAAAGATTGAAGACATTAGTCAAGAAAGCAAGAAGTTATCAAAAGCTTTTGGACGAAGAAGGGAGGAGATTAAAGAAAGAAGAACTTGCAAAATATAATGGGAATATCAATATTCAAGTTCTTAGATTTGATATTAGATGTTTCTATGATCAAATGAAAGTTGGAATGACTCAAATCAAAGTTAAAATAAGCTATTTCAAGCTTCATGATGGATAGTAATGATTTTGCTACAGTACATCACTCTCGAGCTACAGGAACATCACTCGAGTGATATCTACGAGTGATGCACTATTAACTCGACATGAAGCAACTCGAGTGAGAACATTATTCCTGCATACTCTATTCAACTCTGTTCTTCATTCAACATGGACAAGGTTCAATAATTTGGTTATATCTCTCAAACCACAAATCCAATTGAGCATAAACTTGTTTCATATGAACTAGACTCACAATGAGACACACGGATGCCAAGATCAAGCTCAAAGAAGTTCAAATGTAAGAGATATGATATTTTAAATTTGACACTAGAATTTCTCAAGTCAATTCAGAACAGATTCAGTAATTTTGATGTATCTCACAAAATACACATCCAATTGAAGTGAAACTTGTTGCTATGAAACTAGACTCAAAAAAATGTTCCCAAACATCAAGATCGGTCAAATAAGAACAATTTGAATATATATGAATTTTGGAAGTTCACAGTCATTTAAAGAAGTTGCAAGATGCTGCTCCAACTCAACCGTTATAAATGTGATCGATAATTTCATAATACAATGAATTTGGAGCTGATTCTTTTTGAATTGGAAATATGACTTAAAGATATTTTTGAGGATAGTTTATTTGCCAAATTTGGATTTATATTCGAAAGGTTATTGCCACTATAAGTTGACCTCTGTGCAAGGACACTCGAGTAATGAAGCTTCACTAAAGGATTTTGCAAGTTACTTGCAATGTTTTATTAAAGTGAGAACAAGCTCAATCGGGTGATTAAGGTGTCACTCGAGTGATGGTAAGTAACTCGCAAAGGCATCGGAAGTTGAGACAAAGCACTCGAATAATGGTTCTATACACTCGAGTGATTAAGTGTCACTCGCAGGATTTTGTGAGTGATTTGCTAAGTGGTTTGCGAGTTAAAGCAGATTACTTGAGTGATGACTTTGAGTACTCTAGTGATAGCTCATGATCACTCGAGTGAATTGGTGATCACTCGAGGGATAGTATTAAGTTTCAATGAAACACTTTCAGAGGAACCAAGAGTGTTGATCTTAACATAAGATCACTCGAGTGATCCGAGATCACGTACAAACATCCAAGATCACTTGCAAACATGTGCAAGTGATCCATAAAATCACTTAAGTCATGCTGAAACATCTTCCAAACAACATAAGATCACTCAAGTTATATTTCATGCACTCGAGTGATATTGTTCACAAATTTTCTTAATTACCATCTCGAATTTCTCCATAATCTTGAAAACTCATTTAAACCTTGATTATATTGCTTCTAATAATTCCTAATAATCACTAATCAAGTTTACATGAGGATTATGGGCAAGGTTCTGAAACCCAGACCGATCACTGAACCGGTCAGGGTACTAGGTTAAGGGTTAGTGGGTCAGCCCGGAGTCAACCCGGGCCTAGACCGGTTTGGTAGACCGGTGAGGTATAAAAAAATGGAAAATATTTAATTTCTCATCACACCAACCTAAATTTGACATACTATATATCATTTCAATACTTTAGATCAGTAGCAAAATAATCATATACTCCAATACTTGTGACATATTCAGATATCATTCTTAACAATTTTGAATTTTCTTTACAACCTACATTTGAGACAAAATATTCATAGTAGAAAAATATCAAAAACAAGTATATGATGACAAAATATTCTCACCTTTGATAAACTAATAATCATCATCATTGTAATCAGCATTAACATCATTCAAGTCTCTAGGTATTGAGACATCAGGAGGTGGAGCTGTAGGAGGAAAAGTAAAGGCACTAAGTAAAGGCACTAGAAGCGACATAAGCATCATTTAAAGATGGAGGCGCAATACTAAAATCATCATCACCTATATATGAAACGAATAGAATTATTAATACATATGTAAAAGACATAGTTATATTATTTTGTGTAGGAATATAATCTTATATAATAGAAGAGATAGTTAGGAACCTCCAAAATCCCTTGCCATTTGTTCAAGTTGAAGATTTGTTGCATCTACATCATCAAATTCAAGAGTTGAAGCTTCCTCAACCACCCAAAAGTCAACTTTATCAATTGATTCATAATCAATGGGATCATAATTGTCTTTCTTCTTTTTCAATTGATTCCTATAATGCCAACATGATAGAATACCAACATTAATAAAATGTATATATATCTATATGTAATAAAAGTATAAAACTATAAAACAAGTAATCAAAAGTCAAGTTTGCCTAAACTTTAACCTCAGATTGTAGTTAGTGAAAACCAAATCATTAAGCCTTTGATGCTCCAATCTATTTCTTCTTTTAGTATGGATACGCTCAAACAAGCTCCAGTTTCTTTCACATCTAGAAGAAGTAGAAGTTTGATTAAGAATGCGTAAAGCAATTTTTTGCAATTGAGGTCTTGCACCCCGTAATACAACCACCAATCATCTGCAAAATAAAATAAAAGACATTTAGTATGTATTATTAATGTCAGATATCTCAATATGTGCTTTTGAGTATGAAAGTCAAAGCTACATCAACTACAAATAGCGAACCATTCAAGTAAAAAAAATAGAGACGACGAGATATGAGCTTGCACCTTCACTGTCAAAATGCCAACACTCTAACGTTTATCTCATTTGCTTTCTGTTTTCTCAGTAATCATAATATTTACCATAAAGAGTGAGATTATTTGTAATGTACTTCAGTGTTTATCTTATTCACTTCTGAGAAAGAAGATTGATTGTAATCCTTCATCATAAAGGTTGCATCCTTACGATGTGTAGGGGTGAGTATCTCGGTGAGAGATTTGTAAATGGCTTCATAAGTGCCTAGCTAAACTTGTGGGATTGTAGAGGCTTTTCTTGTGTCCGAATTAAATAAGTAGTGGATTAAAAATCTCAAGTGGAGTTTGGGGACTGGATATAGGTCATATAGGATTGAACCAAATCAGTATAAATCATAGTTTGCATATTCTCTTCCCTTATCTCTTATATTTCTAGCATATCTGATTTGTTTAATTGATTGTCGTATTAGGATCATTATATTCATACTTATTATTTTCACTTAGATACAAAAAGATTTTCAAAGTTCTTAAGTTTTTATCTTATACTCAATTCACCCCCTCTTAGGTGTCAGCCGTGTCTAACATTTGGTATCAATGCAAGGCTCTTGTTTAAAGGACTTAGTCGTCTCAAGAGTTATCAATGGCTCATTTTGGGTATTACTCGCTTTCCGAAGGTTTTGACTATATTGTTCCCTTGTTTTTAAAAGGTATTGACTTTTGGTTTTCAAAATATAGAATGACATCGTTTATAAAAACCTTTGATTTTGATATTTGGAATGTTTTTACAAATGCTTTTGATATCAAACCAAGAAAGGATTGGACAAAAAAAAAAAAAAAAATGTTTTCATTGAACATTAGCGCAATGAAAACCTTTTATAGTGCTTTAATCGAAAATGATTTTGAGAAAATCAAATTTTGCTCTAGTGGTAAAGATACCTGGGATACTCTTGATTCTATATATACGTCAAACAACTGTGTTGATTTTAAAAGTATTGACATTTCATCTGAAACTGTAAGTTGTATATCCATGATTGATGAACAAATAGAAGACAAGATGGAAGAAGGTGAAATCAGAAAATGCTTCCATGATCCAGTCAACACAAAGGAACAAGAGAAAGAGGATTCCCAGGAAGAACTCAACATGAACAAATTTGATGATTCATTATCTAGAGCTTAAGATGTGGTAAACGATTCCAATTCTTCTTGTACATTTAAGAAAGATGTTTTAAAAAAATTGCATGAAATTGTTTTACAATCAATTATTGGTTCTATTATGAAAAACAAAAGTATTTTCAATCATGTTGGAAAATCATGTAGGAAGAAAGAATTTACAAATATGAGTCATTTGATATTGCTTCCACTCGACCAGTATAATACTTGCAAAAATGTTCATAATAATCTTCATTCTATTATTTGCAATTTTTGTGGAAAATATGGCTATATTTCTCACACATGTTATATTAGGAGAAATTCTAATGTGAGAAATAAATATGTTTGGGTTCCGAAAGGAAATAAGGTTCAATACTAACAATGAAGGACCCAAGTAGATATGGGTACCAAAATGTCCATATAATGCCTTTGTTTACAGTTTGACGTGAAAAAGAATGGACACAAGGGTATGGAGAAGAGGAAGAAGATTCCAAGAGTTTCTTATGAACCTAATAGGAGACTTACATTAGTAAGGAGAACTCATGGAAAAGCCATTGCTACAAGCTTATCCTCAGATCAAAAGAACCAATGGATACAAGCAAGAAGAGTATGTTCCACCTCTAGAACAAACTACCATAAAATATCGTTCAACTATCTTGTGGAGAACATAAAGATTATAATCTCTCAAATATCAAACAGAAGACTCTTGAAGTCTATATCTTTTAAGAGAACTTTGTAGATACCCACGGGAAGACTAATGAAGAATCAATGGGTAAGTAAAGCCAATCTTCCAAGTACCTAAGTCAAAGGAATACAATGGTAAAACCTCTTATGCTATTATCTATAATATTTATTGAGGTTTTTTATTTTGGAACCTTAGGAATGAGAATTGAAAACTATTTTGAAATTGGGTTTTCACATCCTTAAAAATCCACTTAATAGATTTATTTATAAAGGGATTGCAATGTTTAATAGTTTACTTCTTTATGCATACATGATGAGTTGAAAAGAAAGTTTTTTTTTTTTGCATAAAGTCATTAGTAATTCATTGTGCTCAATTGTTCTAAATTGTTTATATTTTAGAAGCATGTGAATTTTGTTCCTACAAGCTAACAATGAATGGATCAAAGAAAGGTTGGATATTGATTAGCACTATTTATGCCATGTTTTACTTGTATTATATGACTGTATTGTATGGTGAATATGAGCTTAACTGCATTTAATCTGAGCAAAAAGGCATTAATTCATTATATAGGGAACTTAAGGATAAATTCCACATACATCCTAAAACATGTGCTAAAAAGAGAACGAGTTCTGAGGTTTTATGAGAAAGTCGCATAACATAGCCGATACTATGCTATAACATCAGGACAACTTTATCGAAGTGCAATACAATGCATCTCTGAAGCTATAGCAAAGTAAATGATGCAATGCTATGCGGCATATGTTCTAATCTTTTGTCAAGGTTGTTTCAAGAAATATAGTGTAGGTCGTGAATAACGGTTAGATTGCTAACGTATTAGAATAGAAGATGTGGAGGATCGAAACTAAGATTTGAAGAATCCTGCAGGATCAGTAGAATCAATCTACCGAGATTGGAAAGAAAGATACGATTGAACCTCGACAGATTAGGAAAAGCCCAGTTCGCTGGACGTACGCTGCAAGTAGACCAGACTATATAAGGAAACAACAGCCAACCCTAAAAGGAGTCGAAGTCGTCGAGAGTAAAAGACCAATCCTATACAGCTAGACTCGAAAGAAGAGTGAGAGAAGTTACAAAGCACGAGGACTCTGTTGGTCGATTTCCTTGATGGCAAGTGAACCAGTCGAACAAGTAATAAAGTGAAAGTAGAGTATCGTCCCACAGAGACTGAGATACCGAAGAGAGATGCTCAATTCTATGATAGTTGCAATCATAAAGTAAATGTAATTGGTTTGAGAGGTTTTTGATGATTACGCTAATAACAGAAGTAAACAAAGTAATTTAAGAAGATATCAGTAAGAAGTTAGGCTGAACTCGGACTCCTCCTTAAGTGCATAATCCCCCCCAGTTGCTTTACCCATTGCTATAGCATCTATCTTGCCTGACTCCGCAATTGCTACAAAGATAGCTACTAACTACAAAGCTATTTGATTAACCCACCGCTATGATCTATCGAAGCTTCCGCATCCGATACATATGATATTAACTATACTCCTTCCATATTCCTATGGCAACTTTCTAGTTTTAATCTGCATTATACTCAAGGTGTACTGGTTATGAGAGGTAGACCCATTCCGAAGCCTACTGATAAATAGGTCAAGCCTTGCACCTACATTTTCTAGCAAACATTGTTTCTCGGAGGTCTAGCCTCGACTCCTTGCCGATGGGCGAGCCCACGAGTCTAGCCCTTAGATTCCTCTAATCAACTAGTAGTTAATTTCCGATAAGCAAACCAAATCTATTAAATTAAGAACTTGCAAGCGGGTTCATACACACTTAAGAATTCATCCTCATTCGGCCATCGAAGAAAGTTAGTTCATGACCGACGAAGGAAACACAAAACATAGAGTAACGAATGACCCATGATCTAACTACGAAATTAAACAAATGAAAATAGAAAGCTTGACGGCGTTCGACGGCATGGACGAAGCTCCCCATCACGTCACGGCTCCACGTCTTCTTCCCTCCGTCTTACTGCGAGGAAGGATGCTGCGTTATCCTGGAATTCTTGTGCTAATGAAGTCTCTCACTCTTTTGTTGAGTCGGCCGAATGTGTAATCTTGTGTTGGCTCTCTGCGACTCTCCTCCAGGGTTGTCCTGCTATTTCCTTTTATATTCGGACTTTCGTGTGACGCAAGTTAAGCTAGCTAGGCTTTCCAAATCTGTCGAGATCTATCGCATCTTCTGTTTGTGGATTGATTCTGCGGATCCTGCGGGATTCTTCAAATCTTTTCGTTTTGATCCTTCGCATCTTCTATTTCATTATGTCAGCAATCTACTTGTTGATCTCGATCTTTTATTTCTATTCCTGAAATCAGCTAGATAAAAGGGTCATACAAGTATGCCGCATAGCATTGCGTCCTTTACTTTGCTATAGCTTTCGTGATGCTTTTTACTGCCTTTCGAGTTGCGGTCGGAATGCTATAGCATCGTATCAGCTTTGCTATACGTTCTTTAAAACAATGTAATTTGCTCTTCTTAGTACATGTTCAGGATGTAAATGGTTTCCATCCTTTCGTTCCCTATATCATGAATATATGCCTTTTTGCTTGGATTGTTTGCAGTTTAAGCTTTTATTCACCCTTCAATTCGGTCATGAAGTACAGGGAAAACATGGTATAATTTGTGCTCATCAGACTCCAAGAGAACCCAGCATCCTTCCTTGCAGTGAGACGGAGACAAGAAGATGTGGAGTTGTGACGTGACAGGGCTTCTTCCACACCATCGGAACCTCCATCAAGCTTTCTGTGTTTTTCTTTATTTTAATTCCAGTTCGTCATTTTTTTCATGGGCTATTCTGTTGTGCTCTGTTTAGTGATTCCCTCGTTAGTCATGAGCTAAACTTCCTATGGCTGAGCGAGGATGATTTCCTAAGTTTTGAATGAACCCAGTTGCTAGTTCTTAATTTAATACATTCAGTTTGCTTATCAGTGATTTAATTTCTTGTCGATTAGCGAGAGCTAAGGGCTAGATCAGTGGCCTTGGCTTATTGAGAGGGAGTCGTGGTTAGACATCTGAGAAACAGTGATTGCTAAGTAGGCTGGTGTAAGGCTTGACCTATTATTATAGGCTTTAGGAATGGGTCTACCGCTCATAACCATACACCTTGATTTGTATTGATAATCTAACTAGAAAATCGTCATAGACATATGGGAGAAGTATGGTTATGATTGTACGTACCGGACACGAGAGCTTTGGTAGATTAGAGTGGTGGGTTAACTTAATAACATTGTAAGGGGTGTTTATGCTGTAACATTGTGAGAGTTGTGCAGCACATATGCTATAGCATTGCGTATAGGTCACTGGGGGATTAACATGCTTAGGAAGGATTCTAAGCTCAGTCTATCTTTTACCGATATCTTCTTACGACTACGATCATTTGGTTACTTTCCTGTTTATTAGTATAACTATCAAACTCCCAAACCAATCAGATTTTACTTCCTATTAAACACAACTAATTCTGTAATTCGGTGTCATCATTCGGTATCTTAGTCTCTGTGGGACGATACTCTACTTACTCTTTATTACTTGTTCGACTGGTTCACTTGCCATCAAGGAAATCGACCAACAAGTTTTTGGCGCCGTTGCCGCAAATTTGTGGATACCTTTAGTGACGACCCTTATTTTGAATAGTTGTGATTTATCCAATAAAGCTCATTCTTTCCCTTTTCTTGATTTTCAGGTACATTCTGTAGTGTATGCGCAATTTGCCTTCAGCCAACCTAGAGCCTTACGATCCTGAAATCGAACGCACTTACAAGTAAAGGCGTAGGAAGCAGAAGCGAAGAAGTCAACTTTTTGACTTCGCAGACATGGCGGATATGCAGGTCAATCATGATCAAGATCGAAGAGAGCCGCAAGCAATAAATAGGGTCAATCAGGTCCCTCCACCTCCAAATCTAGTTTTGAACAAAGCTATCATGGAATTTGGGATTCCAAACTTAAACAAGTTGAATTCAGCTATCACACCCCCGACCTTTAATGCAGGACACTTTGAAATTAAGGGTGTCATGATTCAAATGCTGAATGTAGCCGGACAATTTGGAGGACTCCCATTTGAAGACCCTCACTTACACCTCAAGGCCTTCATGGAGGTGTGTGACTCATTCGTCATTCCAGGAGTCACGCCCTACGCCGTTTCAATTAAATTATTCCCATTTTCTCTTAGGGACAAGGCTCGAACGTGGCTTAACAACTTACTAGCCAATTCAATGACCTCCTGGAATGGTCTAGGGAGTACATTCTTGCTCAAATTCTTCCCACCTACTAAGAACGCCCAGCTCATAGGGGATATCACCAATTTCCAACAAAAGTCTGGTAAATCCACATATGAAGCTTGGGACAAATTTAAGGACCTCCTCAGGAAGTGCCCACAACACGGACTGTGTGAATGAGTCCAGCTAGCTAGAAACATTCTACAGAGGTCTCGATGGACAAACACGATCAATTGTAGACGCTTTATCCGGTGGGTCCATTTTAATGAAGTCCTATGAAGAGGCTCACGAATTATTAGAGCGCATAGCTATGAACAGCCATCAGTGGCAAGCATACAGAGCGACACCCCTAAGAACTGTTGCTGGAATACATGAATTGGATGCTATGGCTACTCTCGCAGCTCAGGTATCATCTCTAACCAACATGGTGAAAGGACTGACCCTTCCTTAAAGCAACACATCACTGCAACCATCTCGGGTAGCTTGTGTGTGCGTAGCGAGAGAACACTCCTCTCTCGGTGCTCGCCAACCACGATCGATTAACTATGTCAACAACTTTAACAGGGGCAGTACCAACAACTCGTACTTTAACACGTACAACCCCAGATAGAGGCAACATCACAATTTCTCATGGAGTTCTCAAGGGCAACAAACAGCAGGACAATCATCTGGCCCACCATACTCAAACAGATCATTAAACCCCCCAGGGTTTACCCAGCAAGCACGGCAGCATGGCAGTGATTCAGAACCGTAACACTCTGTGTTAATGTTAACTCTTAGACATTGACTACATTCGCCAGCGTGGTTGGTAGAGGTTTTGCCTTCACCCTGCTGAAGTGGTCACTCCCCTCGTCCTTGAATTCGGTGCAAATTATCTGGGTGGTTCCCCTTATTTCATCCCTGTTCGGGGGGAAAATGTGCTTTGCAGCGCGAGTGCGATTCGCAAAGTCTACGGCCTAGATCCCATGAACGATGAATATAACGAGCTTGTCTAGCAAGGTGACAATCCTGAAGTCCTTACCAGGGTGGCTGCCCGACTATGTGTTCCAAATACAGAATGGCAAGTCATCAAGGAGGGCTCATACAATTTGAAATGCAGCCATTTCCGTCCTGAAGCTCGTGTCTGGTTCCATTTCCTCTGCTGTCGACTAATGCCACCTCAGGATATTCTCTTACCATATCGATATGATCGATCTCAACTTCCTTATCCAAACTAACAGAAAAGAAAACTACATAGGCTTGACAACCCTTTTGAATACATTTGTCCACTTGAGCTGTCGACAACAACATAGGAACTATATGGCACTATTTGTTATAGGGAATTAAGGTGATGGAAAGGGAACTTGACAAGGTTCCCTAAAAAAACACATTTGATGCACCTCTGTTCTATAAACTTGAGTTCCTTCCTGCCTCCAAGTTCCCTTAAACGTGGGAACTTTAAATCCCACCATAAGTGGCGGGAGAGTGAAATTATGGGACAAAAAAGCTCTTTGAAAAAAATTGGACCTGTTTAAAAACACGAGTGAGCGACGAGGTGGATGAAGCTTGCGACAATGGTGGAAGTTGGAGGCGAAGGACAAGTTGAACGCAGAGACAACTGAAGCTGGAATCGAGGTAAGTGGTAATAGGTATGCATTTTTTTGGTGTTTTAGCAGTTTGTGTGTAATTTTTTTCTGATGCCCTATTGCTTCTAACTGGGGACACGGACATAGATAATTCGTTCGAAGCAACTTGAGTGACTTCTTTTAATTCATGGCGTGTTAATGGGTATGTTTGTGGGTTGAGTAATGGTGAGTAGGAAATGTAAATGACAAAGGTTGCTAGAATAGTCAATGAGAAAGATTGTTTTTTCATATACATTGTGCTCTAGTTTTTTGAAGAATATATATGTCCATAAGTATGGGTCATTGTTATTTTGGAAGAACTTATATGAAATGGCATTTGGTTGTTTTCCTTTGTCATACACTTTACTATCACATACTTAACTGTCATGTGTTTGTATGTCTCGATAGGAGGAAATGGAAATAGCCAACATGGCCGGGAATGATAGAAGGAAAGATACACCCCCACGAGGAAAAGGACCACCCGAAAGTGGAAGAGAAGATTCCAACAGACGAAACCGAGACAACAGATCCCGAGGCGAAAAATTTGAAGGGAAAGCTCAGTATGACAGATATACCCCTTTGAACGTTTCATGTTCTCAGATCTGGAAGGAGGTGGCATTGACCGAGATGAAAAAATTTGAAAGACCTCGACCCCCCGATATCGAGCCAATATGGACCAGTCCAAGTTTTGTGCATTTCACGATGGACCGAGACATACCACGGACCAATGTTATGAACTCCGTGATGCTATCGAGAAGTTTGTGCGGGATGGCAGATTACGTCAGTATGTGATCAAAACTCAGGGGCGGAGAAATAACAACGCAAGCAAGGAGGCCAAAGTGCTAGCCCGGCCACGACTAAAAGAAAGAAGATAACAATCGGAGATCACTTGAGGCCCAAGATATCCAACTTAAGGTACACTCTATAAATACAGAGGCAGAATCCTAAGGTGCACACGTTCTAACTCTGAACTATTTACATACAGTCATCAATGTGCACACACATCACCCCCTTGGGCGAAAGCCTCGATTGTGTACAGTGATCCCACGTTCTCCTGGATTTCTACCTCATAGATATTCAGGCGGAGCTTATTGATCCAATAGCAACCTACTAGCCCATTAGGCTAGACATCTGTGTTCTATACCGGAACAGAAGTCTTTCAGAATATGAAGGAAATATAAAATTCAAGAAAGGGTTAGATGAAATCAACGACAGAAAGAATAAAGGCGTAGAATTCAACACCATCAAAGAAAAAGAAATTAAAGAAGTGGATGAACCCTAAGAAGAGAACGGGCTCAGAATGATCGTTCAGAGATTTAAGAAGTTCTACAGAAAAGATCAAAATTCCGAAAATTCCATAAAGCCAGCTTGAGCAGCAAAAGGGAATCAAAGGATCAAATTATCTATTATGAATGCCAAAAACTAGGAAATGTCCAGTCTGAATGTCCACTTTTGAAGAATAATGAAAAGAAGAAGAGCAACCACTTCAAGAAGAAAGCCTATGTCTCTGCCATCTGGGGAGATAGCTTATTAGATGAGGAAAGTGAGGAAGAAAAAATGGTCAACATATGCCTTGTAACTCATGTGGAATCGTAAAGCGAAGAAATGTCCAACATATGCCTTTTTCTCTGCCTATCCCCTTCTTTATTTCCTTTTCCCATATTATTCTTCTCAAGTCATGGTTGTTGATCTACAAGAGTAAAGCATAGTGGCCTCTAACAAGTGGGAGACATTTTTAGAAGATTTCAGACCTCGGTTACCTATTATACTTGAAATTAATGGTGTATAGCTTATCGTTTCTAGGCAATGTGTAATAATATTTTTGATATTTTAATTTCGGACTTATTTTTAAAGTTCTTTTGATGCCTTATTTGGTTTTCATATTTCCCTTCATCCGGTTATTGCGGTAGCTAATTTCCTGCAAATTTCTTGCTATATCATCAATCTATTGTGAGTAAGCTACAATACATTTTTTTGTAATCAATTTCATTTTGGCAATAATGCTTTGGAAGATTTCATCTAAAGCAATATTATCCTAAATCCTCTTATTTGTCAAGTAGAAATTGTTCATGACAACTAATTTAATCCTTTTCTAATATTATTTACTTTAATTGGGACCTTGATATCATTTTCCCTTATTTAATTGGGATATTGGTATCATTTTAAGCATGTAGGTGTCATATGTCATGCTTTTTTTTCTATAGGTTAATTATAAAACCTAGTTGTTTTTTTGGAAAAATTAAAGAAAATTTAATTAAATTAGTTTAAAGTATTTTTATTTTTTTCTTCAAACTAAATAGTTTGACTAATAAACTAATATATAATCTAAGAAAATATAATATAAGAAATGATTAAGTAATTTATTTAGTTTCCTTAATCTCTCCAAAAAAAAGTCAATTAGGTCTTATAATTAGGACCGGAGGTAGTACTTTCCTAGGTCCTAATTATAAGACCTAGTTAACTTTTTTCGGAGAGATTAAGGAAGCTAATTAAATTAGCTTAGAGCATTTTTATTTTATTTTTTTTCTTCAAACTAAATAGTTTGACTAATAAACTAATACATGATCTAAGAAAACACAACATATAAAATGATTAAGTAACTTATTTAGCTTCCTTAATCTCTCCAAAAAAAGGTCAACTAGGTCTTATAATTAAGACTGGAGGTAGTATTATTTTTGGGTGAAGAAATTTATGTATATTGTTACCCAATTCCTACTTACATGGGGATAAGGGTCACTTGGTAGGTGCAATATAAGATGTCTCAATTTTGGGTTCCAATTCGGCCTTATGATAACTATTTCTCCTCTTTTCAAGGATTTGACCATATTTTAAATCTATAGTGTACTATGGTTTTGCAATTTTTTTGTTGCTTCTTTTCCTTTTGGGTCAAGGTGCATATTTGCCAACGAAATATTACCCGAGGAGCGTCTGGCACAAAAAACAATTGAAGAGACCAAATTGGCCAACGAACTATTAAAAAGTGAAAATAAAATAAAATAGAGCATATTCGCCAACGAACTATTACCCCGTCATTGTCTTTGTGTCTCCGTCTTCCATTGACTGTCAGAGTGTTGGGGACGTCCGCGTCTTCAAAGCTTCCATTGTTGTTGGGTGTTCCACTCACCATCTTGAACTCATCCAACAGTCCACAGCTTTCGACCGGCACACACCTTGCACCTTGGTTGCGTGCCTCCAATGCCACAAGTAGCAACCGTCGCTGCCACAACGCCTGCTCGCATGGGTCTCATCTCTGTTGGTGTTTGCTTTATCCAACAAGAAGGCTTAACCGCTCTTTTCTCCAGCGTTTCCGCCACCGTCCTACGCCAGTGCCTCATATTTTAATGTAATAGTGGTAGTTGTTTTTTTAATAGTTCTTTGGTTTTTTTTTTCACTTTTTAATAGTTCGTTGGCCAATTTGGTCCCTTCAATTGTTTTTTGTGCCAAACGCTCATCGGGTAATAGTTTATTGGCAAATCTGCACCTTAACCCTTTCCTTTTATATGGTAAAACCGTGGGATTTCTTAAAAAAATACAAATATCTTATTATAACATTATCTATATCCATATCTTTATTTCATGCACATGGAGACAGAAAAGTCTCACTAAAAATTTTCAGCAACACATCCCTCATATGTAACTTATTTCTATATTTCACTATATTATTTTCATTATGTGATTTTGTTCTTCGGATAATAAGGTTTCTTTCAATATTTCAATTATTAAATTATAGGGAAAATCAGAATGGGCCCTTTTAACCAAAATAAACCCAAAAAGGCGCTATGAGTCGACATTAAAACAGCCCTAGGGCCACGATTGGGATTGAATTGTAAAGAGAAATTACCAAAAACACCCCACGCTGAGAGAGAGACATTCTTTCTTCTTTTTTTCGGCTTTAGTTATGGGTGTTTTGGTCATTTCATTTAACATTCACATCGCCCTTTTTGGGAATGTCGGACTCATGGCCTTTTGGGTTTATTTTGTACGGACGGATTTTCCCTAAATTATATTCATGTTGCACAACGTGCATAAAGTAAATGCTTGTTAAATGTAAAAAATGAGTGAAATGAAATCTTATCCTTTATATGTAATTATTATAATAAATATCCTTTTTGATAATTTAAACATAAAAAAAGTGATTAGGTTAACAATTATTCAAACACGATATTTTATCAAAACATTTTTCTTTACAAAATCTATTATTTCTATTTTTTAAAATCAATTTTATCACTTTTTTAAGAGCTGATCGGGGTATTCAAGGCTCCTCTATCAAAAAGAATTGAGGCATTGAGTAGTAGTGGGAATCGGCGGCGATTGGCCGACAGGCCATGGCCCTAACGGGGCCCGGCCCTACAAGGCCTAGGGTAAGGAAAACATCGGTTTTTCAAAACCCGGCCCATAGTACCAGGGCTAGGGCCCGCCCTACAGGGCCTGAAAATTACTATTCTAAATTTTAACTATTTTTCCTTCAATTTTTTTTCAAAGAAATATAATTAGTAAATTGCAATTATTAAAGTTCTAATCTATCAAATAAATGTTTCAGCATTAATATCTAAATAATATAAATTATTCAAAAAATAAACACATTCATTAATTCGTAATAAAAAAACAAATAAACACAAAGAATATGTTTTTTCCTTTTTTTTTCAAAAAATATTAAACAAAGGGCTTGCTTTATGTATGCCCATTACAAAATGTTTTTCCCTCTCGTAATTGTGTGTGTGTCTGCAGATTCCTTCGGTTAAATGCGTGATTTTTTGTGACGATTGGTAAACATAATTATATTTATTTTACACAAAATATATTTATAATTTATTACTTATATAATATGTAATACCAAAGTATGTGTTTATTGAATATGAAAACATCCCTTCTTTAAAATTTATAATAACTAATTATGTGTTTTAATACAAAATAATAATAAACATAAAAAAGGGTTATAGTTTAAACTAAAAAATCTAAGTAATTACAAATAAACACATTTATTAAGTGGAATCAAGTCATTAATTTTTTTAAAAAAGAAAAACTACGGTTTAGTTTAAGTTAGGTGCGTCAGTGGATTAGATTTTCTCGAGGCCTAAAAAAGGCCAATTTCAAATTTCTAGCTTAATTTTCAAGCCCGCCTATGCGCCGAGAACAAGCAGGCGCCCGATTCGATTTCTCTTTTTTGGGCTTTGAGGACCTCGTGTATTAGTTTTGGGCTTGAGGACCTCGTGTATTAGAGAGAGAGAGAGAGAGAGAGAGAGAGAGAATTCACTATCTATTGGTGGCATTTGCTAGAAAAAAAATCGGGTCAACTTACAAAGGGGGTCGGACATTCTTACCAAAGGAAGGGGGTTTGATCATGAAATTAGTCAAGGCACTGGGAGAGACATCCAGCTCCAGACTTTAGGTAAAACGCGCGAGGGTAATAGGCGAACTGCCGCCCAACGGCTTGTCGGGAGAAATGGAGATTTCGCCCTGGCTTTGAATCCTGGGTGAACCCAACCTCTTTCCTAAAATATTTTATAAAAAAAAAATTCTGGAAAAAAAATTCCTGAGTTGTTTGCCTGATAGGCGCACCCACAATAATTTACCCTAATTAAAAAGTCAATGCCTTGTACCAAAAAACAAAAGTCAAAGCCGCGTTATTATTCAAGATTTTTTTTTTGGTCAAGATTATTCAAGATTGCTACTCACATGTTTTATGTAGCTGAGATCTAAATATAGTAATATAAGGATAATAATAACAATATTTTAATTAGTGCCGTAAGCCGTTGGCCGAACAAAAAAGATTAATAACAATAATTTTACCAATTCTGAAAGGGTAAATGGAAGGAACCAATGGGGAGAGAGCAATAATAAATCACGATCCGTGTCTTATCCCTTTAATGAAATCGCAGCCGTCTATTTGACTCCAGAAAACACAGAAGAGCACTGTAGCGGCCGTCCGATTATCGTTAAAGAAAACACACGGATACTGATTTTGATCCGTCCGATCGTTCCGTGCCCCCCTCTAGACACGCTATTTATAGCTCATCAGCATTAAACCGTTGGAAACTTTTGGTTCTTCTCACGCAGATTTTCAGCGAAGGACGTTGGAAGCAAGAGAGAGAAGTCGCTTGTGTTGCACGAGGTGAGATTACTTCTGCAATTTAGGAATTTGGAAAGGAAACTAAGAAATTAGGTTTCAAGGTTAACGTGATCTAGCAACAATTTTAAAAGCTCTATTTCTTGGAATTGGTTATTACGTATCTCTATTCTTGAATTACGTCTCCGCACACGGATCTTGATTAGGCTAGGTAAATTGGTTGCACGGTGGAATTTTCTTCGTTCAATCTTTTATCATCTCTGTTCTCTCTGGTATATGTTTTTTGATTCATACGGATCTTTGTTTTATTTCGGTCATCTTCCCTGAATGAGCGGAGGGAGGGAGAAAAAATTGGGGGAGAAAAATTTGATCAATTTGAATTTAGTTTAGTGGGTAGTGTATTTTATGTTGAGTGTGTCTATTCTTTATAAAATTTTTCCTCTCCCCCATTTTTTTTCTCTCCCCTCCCCTTCCCTCAATCCAAACTAACCCTAATGGTTGGGATTCTTTTGCTTTATTTGACGTATAGGCGTTAGCTGGAATCTTGGTTATTTATATAATATACATGGTTGGAATTTAACTTAGGTCGATACTTTGTTGATTGTATTTCATCCAGATGGCCCGTACTAAGCAAACTGCTCGTAAGTCTACCGGAGGAAAGGCTCCTAGGAAGCAACTCGCCACTAAGGTTTGTTTACTTTGGTATTACTACTAATTAGAAAAGTTCTACTAGGGTTACATGTCTTTCAGTCTTCTAATTCAATGTGTTTTTTATGGTTTTAGGCTGCCCGTAAGTCTGCACCAACCACTGGTGGTGTCAAGAAGCCCCACCGTTATCGCCCTGGAACAGTTGCTCTTCGGTGAGTTTGTAGAGTCGTTTCGTCTGGTTGTTATTATATATTTAGTTTGGTATTTGTACTGGGCTGACGGTATTGTGTTTTTTGTTATTACAGTGAGATCAGGAAATACCAGAAAAGTACTGAGCTTTTGATCAGGAAACTCCCCTTCCAGAGGCTTGTTCGTGAAATTGCTCAAGATTTCAAGGTATGGCTACTACATCTTGTTTTAGTATACTTGGTTAAATATTTGGTCTCCATTGAAGGTCTTGACGTTATTTTGTTCTGTATTGGCAGACTGACCTTCGTTTCCAGAGCCATGCTGTGCTTGCATTGCAAGAAGCAGCTGAGGCATATCTTGTTGGTCTGTTCGAGGATACTAACCTCTGCGCCATTCATGCTAAGCGTGTAACCATCATGCCCAAGGATATTCAGCTGGCTAGAAGGATCCGCGGGGAGCGTGCTTGATTAATACTCCTAGTTGTGAAGATAGGATGGCTGCTAAGTGTTTATTCGTCTGTTATATTTTGATTTAAACCAATTTTAGCTGTGACTTTTGAAGGCATTCACTGTTGGGTTAGATGAATTAAGATAGGCAAATATTTGTGAAAAAGATACAATGGTTTAAAGTTTGGTAGATGTGTTTAAATTGGACTTTTCAAGTTCTTATTAATGAGTGCAGCCACGCTAAATTGTACTTGGTTAACATTTTGTTGCCATCTAATCTTAGTGTAGCTTGTTCTAAACCCAGTTTCCACCAGTACTCGATATCTAGGGTTTGCTGGGATTGGTTTTTTGTTCTGTTTCGTGATTTGCTTCTGTTTTTCTCATAAATTTACTGACAGTGCACCATGAGCGAAGTGCGCTGATTTGTTTTCCCGGACGATGATGAGTGTTCATGTTAACGCGTGAAGTGACCAAAGTCTAAAATAAAATTAGTTCTTTTTCATCTGTCATTTCGGGGGGTCGGTCGAATTAATTAGTGGGCTGTTGTTGGGCACGATCGGCAACTTAGGGAATGGGTGACGTATCTTGTATGAGTTGAACGTAATTTGCGTGATTCTGTTTAGATCCGGAATAGAAAATTGTCTTATTAATGGAATTAAAACTGTTATTCGCCCCAAAAAAGTAAAACAATTGAAATGCTTTGGAAAATACTGACTTTGGAAAATTTTCAAACTTCAATTGGTTCTTTTTTTGACCGAAGTGATAATTTCATAATATTGAAACGGAAATACTGACTTTAAACAGGGAGATGATTGAACAATGAAAAAAGTCGGCAGACAACAAGAACTACTAGGACAAAACCATTAACCAGGGCAATCAATGCCTTAATCTCGTAGATTGAGGGTGAGGAGGCCAACTTTTGTTTCACCATGGTCAGAGGAAAGAGCGATAGATGGTGGTGGTTGTGTAAAAGACGTGTACTCCCGAGCTCATTCTTTTGATGCCAATGCTGCCAAGACAAATGTAGATCCAATACCACCTACTACGTCATACGGGGTAAAACAACTAGAATTTGAGAATAAATTCTAGGAAACTAGTAATATTCAATCAAACATGCTTCACTAACAAAACTAACCCACAGAGAGGCAAAACCTAAGTCCAACAAACACCCCCATAGACAAAAACAAGACACAACATAAATCTAACTGCTAATAAGGGCAACCAAGGTTCTAAATGCAATACCAGAGAAGCCCCATGTCCTTGGTAAAACCAATAAACAGCCCTCATGGTACTTGGGTGGCTGTTCTAACTTCATAATAAAATCCATCGGAGGATCGTTTGAGCCGCAAACCAGCCTTTTATTAAAAAAATTGGGTTTTAGTAATACTACCTTCGGTTCTAATTATAAAATATAGTTGACTTTGTTTGAAGAGATTAAGGAAGTTAAATAAGTTATTTAATCATTTTATATGTTGTGTATCTTTAAATTATATATTAGTTAATTAGTCAAACTAATTAGTTTGAAGAAAAAAATAAAAATAAAAATACTCTAAAGTAATTTAATTAGCTTCCTTAATTTCTCCAAAAAAGTCAATTATATCTTATAATTAATATCCAACGGAGTATAATTATTGAAAGTGATTTTCATGTCATAGTAATAATATTTCTTTTTACTCTGGCAAAAAACAATAATATTGGTTTTGCCAAAAAAAAAAAGTAATAATATTCGTTAAAAAAACGGGTCTCGATTAATTGAAGAATTACTGGCAAAAAGAATAATTGGAGACTCGGATGTGCATTTATTTATAATTTTTAAAGAGAGTAATGTGCATCATTATAGAATTTATACACATTTTATAAATCTTAAATTAAAATTCAGCCTATCAACAAATTACAGGATTCACACCCTAGTTTTCTCTAATTAACATCATTATAATTATTATTGTTTGGTTCAAAGGGAGTGTATATAAAGGGGCAGGTCTAACCCACCTAAACTTTTTATATATTAAAAAAAAAAACATCATTGTAATTATCATTGTTTGGTTCAAAGGGAGTGTATATAAACACCAAACCTCGAATTCGGAACCTCCTAACCATCCAGGAACAATGATCCAGAAAGCTACGAGGAAGGATGGTGTTGTAATTGTCATTGTTAATAATTTTTATTGAATAAATTACCCTTTATCGTCTCAAACAAAAATGATGAAAAATTTAAAATATAAAATTTTATAATATAATAAAAATTAATAAATTTTATGATATAGTAAATATTTTGAAAAAAACAACATATTAGAATTATTTCTTGGTCATATAATTTTTTAGTCAATATAAATGTTTAAATAATTCTTATGTTAAATAAGGGTATTTTTTAAAAAAAAGTTTTATAAGTCAAAGTTAATAGTCAATTAACGGTTGGATGGATGTAAATGAAATCTTCAAAATGAAGAGGTTTTTGTAACACGTTTTTTTTTTATTTATTTATTTAAAGGGAGGTTTAGATGAGTTTTGAAAAGAGAATAGAGGTTTGTATAATTAAAGTAAAATACAAGGTTAGTTAGACTATTTTACTTAAAATCTTTTGGAGGAGTGCGAGCAACTAATTTCTTATCATTATAATGAGATCTCAACTGTTTAAATATGATTTGAATGGTCTATATTTAAAAAATTAAATTTTTTATTTTTTAAATGATGAATCTATTTTTATAAGAAGTGATAGTTATTATATTATCTTTATTTTTAATTATGCATATAATACAATAAAAATTAAATTAAATTAAATCTAAACCATTCAAAATCTATCTAATGATAAAGATGAGTAATGAACACATTTTTGCTCATCAAAGTTATGAGGATAAAATTTTCTCCCTCTTTTTGTTACAATTAATCGATTACATTACCTCGTAATCACAATTAATCATTCGTTTTTATTAAAAAAATTAATTCACTCCAAAGTGGAGTTATATAATTATAATTTTTGAATTATGAATATAGTACTTCTCAATTAATTTCATAATATGTATGTGTATATATTTGTGCCTTTTTTTCTACCGATTTTATGTTCTCCATAAAGATATAACAGAAAAAACAACAGATATCCACCAACAAAAAGAAAAAATAACAAAGATATCGATATATTGTATATAAAAAAGGGATATGATATTATCACTACCAATTTTGGTTTTAGGTTTTTTCATCACTTTTTAATCGTTAGATCAATCTTAATAGGAGAGAGAAATTATAAAGATATGTGAGATTCTGATCTAACAGTGAAAAAGTGGTAGTGACAATATCCTATCCCATAAAAAAGATACTACTAGTTTATTGATAATAATTAAAGATAATTTAAACGGTAAAGAATAAAATAACAATTGTGACAATAACCAATAAGGAAAGAGCAATACTAAATGATGATCCGCGTCTTATCTCTTGAATGAAATCGCAACCGTTTATTGAACTTCAGAAAACACAGAAAAGCACTGTAGCAACCGTCCGATTCTTGATAGATAAACACACGGATAATAATTTATATCCGTTGGTAAGAAAAGGATGATTATTTATATCCGTTCGATCATTTTATTGACCTTGTTAATACCCTATTAATAGCCCATCGCTATAGGCCCGTTGGAAGCTTTTTTGATTATTGACAGACCGACTAAACAAAGGAGGCAGGAAGAGAGAGAGAGAGGACGCGCTCGAGGTATGATTTCTTCTGGGTTTGAAATAAATTAGGGTTTATATTTAACGGTTGTATTAGTTATAATCTTGAGTTCTATTTGTCGATATTGTATCTTTAGCAACCTGCTTTCTGAATTGCGTTGAAGTCCGCGTACGGATTACGAATAGGTTCGCTTATTTGTGTCTCCAATCGCTTCTCACCTCATTTTCTTCGTCGTATATGTTCTTGGATATTTTACGATTTTTATGTTGTTCTGGTCATTGAGTAGGTAGTATAGGGTAATTGGGCTCTCGAATCTGCGTTAGAATTCTGTAGTGATAATTAATTTGTATTTGGTAATTGTGGTGTTTAGACTTACGATTGCTTATGCCTTGTTGGTCGGTCTCGTTTCTTATTTGCCCCGGTTTTTAATATTACTTCCATCATGTGTTCCTCAAATAATTTGTTCTGAGGTTTGGCCTCGAGCCCTAATTTTCTGGTCTTTTTTTTTTTTTTTTTTGAATGTTATATCGTCTCTTTCCTCTATAATTGTTTTGGTTAATGGTTACTGTTATTGTTCCCAGCTTAATTTGATAATTTAATGTCTGTATTTAAATTTATGTAGATGGCCCGTACAAAGCAAACTGCTCGCAAATCAACTGGTGGAAAGGCACCCAGAAAGCAACTCGCGACCAAGGTCTTTTTTCCTTCATCGGTTTAGTTATTGTATAGTTTAAGCAATTTTACGGGTTGGCTTACTCTTTTCCTTCCCCGTGTCTTGTATGATTTCAGGCTGCTCGTAAGTCGGCACCAACCACTGGTGGTGTCAAGAAGCCTCACCGTTATCGCCCTGGAACGGTTGCTCTTCGGTAAGATTTTGGTTTTTTGTTCATGTGTATATTGGTTTTTCGTTTTATTTTCGTTGTGTTTTCCCCCCTTTTATTTATGTCCGAGACTGAATCGTTCTTCTTTGTGGTGACAGTGAGATTAGGAAGTACCAGAAAAGTACTGAGCTCTTGATCAGGAAACTCCCTTTCCAGAGGCTTGTTCGTGAAATTGCTCAAGACTTCAAGGTAGTGTGATTGTTCTTTGTTAGTGTTCCTATTCAAATGTGTACTTCTCTGAGGAAGATATTGACAATATCTCGTTCTTTTGTGGCAGACTGATCTTCGTTTCCAGAGCCATGCCGTGCTTGCATTGCAAGAAGCAGCTGAGGCATACCTAGTTGGACTTTTTGAGGACACTAACCTTTGCGCCATCCATGCCAAACGTGTCACAATTATGCCCAAGGACATCCAATTGGCTAGAAGAATTCGTGGTGAACGTGCTTGAATTGTTCTATATGTTGCTGGGAAGATAGGATGGCTGCTCTTTTTAGTATTTAATTAATATTCAGTTTTATTTCATTTAGAAACAGATTTAGTTGTGCCTCCTCAAGGTACTTAATGACTTCTTATTAGATTATGATTGTGATAGGCAATTACTTGAAACAGATATGCCGTGTTTTGCTTTTTAGAATTTGGTAAAATGGTAAATGTGTCAAAGTTTGCTATGTCTTGTTCTTGTTTTTGTGCGCAGCCACGCTAATTTGTACTTGGTCAACATATTGTTGCCACCATCAAATCTAGTGTTGCTTGGTCCATGCAGTTTTGCCGATGGTATTTGCCGTTCTTCACTCTCCCACGTTTTTAATCGAAGTTAGGTTTGATATTATGCTATAGAATGTGAATTGTTAAGAACTTCAGAAGTACAAATTATAACCACGATCATCACGCGAAATAACGTCAGGTCTTTGTACCAAGGGGTCATGTTTTACAACATGAGGCGTATTGAATCAACCAGAGCGCTTCAAGTATCCGTACTTATCTCAGCTCAACCTCAGAATAACTTGTTTTATGCTCGTTGTGATTGCTGAGTTTTGAATTTTGATGCTCTGTTTATTTGCGACATATTGTAGAATTTGAATTTGGATCTGGAGAGTAAATCTGAAAGAGGTAGGCTGAAGAAAAAATGAGTCGATTCTCAAAAGAGAAGAACCTAAAGATATTGTCAGCAGTCATTTTATTATTGTTTTAGAACGATGGAAGGCGGGTGGCACTGGAGGGTTTTTGATGACGAATGTCCTATAAATGAAGAAGGTAACAAAAGCCTAATCTTGATTGGTAGTTAAAACTGTTGAAAAGATTAGTTAAAAGTGTGTACCTTCCATTCGTTCAGTTATACTTATAGGACCCTGAGCAGGGATCAGCTCGTCAGAAGATGAGGGGCGTCTTTTCTTTTCTCTTTTTTGGGTACTAATGAGGGGCGTCTTTGGTTCAAGAAAGAATTTATTTACCAATGGAACCAGCAACTAGCGAGTGCCCTGTGCTTCCCCCTCTAAAAGCATTGGCAAATATCGATCACTATCTGAGGGAGTTTCTTTTTTTTTTTTCAATTTAATTATGAAAATAGGAAAAAAATTATTTTTTACAACATGGGCCATCAAAATATGAATTGAATTTTGGTGAAAAAGGGGATATAGGGGAAGGAAAGGGCAGGGGAGAGAGGATCCTCTTCCGGAATTTACCCTATTTTGCTTTATACTTGGGAAGCATTGGGAGGATACTCAAAATCTTAAGAATTTAAGATATCAAAAGAACATTAGCTCCTCTTCTTTTTATAAGTTATTATCTCCCATAATAATATAAGACCAATTGACTTTTTTTTTTTTTTTAAAAAAAAACATTAAACAAGTCAAATAAATTACTTTAAAGCATTTATATTTATTTTCTCTCTAAACTAATTTGTATGACTTGTAAACTAATATATAATCTATAATAAACAATATATGCTATGATTAAGTAACTTATTTACCTTTCTTAATCTCTTCAAAAAATTCAAATAGTTCTTATATTAAGAGGCGATGGTATAATGTTTTTTGGATAGGATCTGGAAATTTAATGAATTTGTCTATTTTTACCCTAATTAATTATATGTCTTCCGTATCTTTTTCTCACTCCTTTCTCATCTCTTTTTTTTCCACTCCCCCCACATTATCTCTATATAAGGGTATTTTTCTGAAAAATAAGTTGCTTTTCTTACCCATTCTGATAGGATTCAAATCGGTGTAGAAAACTAATGAAGAAAACTCGTTATTAAATTAGGAAATCAGAATCTAACTCCATAATTAATAGAGAAAGTAAATCGATGAGCAAAAATCTTAACTCACAATAATTAAAAAAAAAAGTTTTGTAAAATTAGTGAAAATAAGAAGACTAGAGAGTAGTAGAAGAAGAGAAGAAATAACAAGACAATAGAATGTAAGAAAAGAGAATGAAACATCTCATTTACTTTGTTTCATTGCTGTGCAAATGCCTTATGCATAGCCCCTATTTATAGACCTCCATATATTGAAGACCAACCTAAGAGTTACAAACATATAAAGAAGGGAATTTAGCAACATAATGGTACAACTGGAGGGAATATGCACTAAAGACCCTTCAATTTGGGAGTTACAATGTGTAATGTAAATTACCATGATATTGAATCCTAAGTATGGAGTCAAGAACATCCAAACATCATATTGTTTATAACACTCCCCTTTGGATGTTCATAAAAAAAAAAAAATTTATTTTAATCTTTGTGTAACTGCACCTTACCCACATGTGAATCTTGCCTTTGAGAATTCTAAGACTATTGTAGAGAGATTGGCAATTGATCAACGAACAGGTGTGTTTCTATATTTACTTCTATAAGCATGTTCAGATGTCTAAATGATATGAGATCCTTACTATAGTTAGAAGATATTATCATAGATTTTGTGGTGTTTTCAGTATAGATGGCTGAATGAATTTTGTTGTGCGGTTATTGGAAGCTGGAACAAAGGTTTTTTGTGTTTAAATAAATCAAAATATGGTGATATTTAAAAAGGGAAATATAAAATTTTTAGTAAAAATTAGTTGGAGAATAGTTATATATGTCAGAATCAGAATCCAATAATTTACAAAACCTTATTTATCAATCATCTTTTACTACAAATTACTTTTGTTTGAAATAAGAGGTTACTCCTCTTTAAATACTCCCTCCAGTCTTAATTATAAGACCGGGTTGACTTTTTTTAGAGAAATTAAGAAATTTAAATAAGTTATCTAATCACATCATATGTTGTATATCCTTATGTCATATATTAGTTTATTAGTCAAACTAATTAGTTTGGAGAAAAAAAATAAAAATAAAAATGCTCCAAAATAATTTAATTAGCTTCCTTAATTTCTCCAAAAAAAAAAATCAACTTGCTCTTATAATTAGAACCGGAGGTAGTAAGAGGTTAAAACTCTAGAATTTGCCCACGCATTTTTCCACTTAAAATATGCTTTAAATACTACTTCCACCGGTCTTAATTATAAGATCAAGTTGACCTTTTTTTTGGAGAAATTAAGGAAGTTAATTAAAGTACTTTAGAATATTTTTATTTTATATTTTTTAGAGTAGTAATATATAATCTAAGGATACATAATATATGATATGATTAAGTAAATTATTTAGCTTCCTTAATCTTTTCAAAAAAGGTCAACTCGATCTTATAATTAGGATTGAAGGTAATATTAAGGTATGAGTTGGTTGTGATGTTCATATTTATCATTTTACCATGAAACTTTGATTTTCAACGAGGATATTGGTGAATACAAATTGTCAAGTAGTATAATGTCCCCCTTGTCAGTTATAATTTGGCGTGTTTGCTATTTTCATATATTGTGATCAGAACATGTGAGGTTGGAAGAAATTTTAGGGCTTGATTTAAGTAATGATTATTGATTAATGTTGTTAAGTAATTTCTATAAGTAATGAAATTATATTATGATAATATGTATAGTAGTAGTTCTTGATGAAAAGAAAATTGATAGAGTTCCTAAAGAACTAATAATTTTAATTTTCATAAGTGGAAGAAGAATTGATTATGAAAATTTTGACCCATAAGTTTATATCAAAACTTTAGCTAATTTTGAGGTCTGAAAGTAATAACCCAATTAGATTGGAATCCATAATTGTAGTGAACTGTGAATATTGGGGTTTCCAAGTGCATGATTGAGGGGGAAATTATTAGAATATAAGTGTGAACTAACATTTAATTACTTCCTCACAAAACCTAATTAATCTGACAAAAATGGATGTCAGATTAAGATCAATGTTATTGAAATTGAAAAATACTCCCTCCATCCTTAAATATAGTTTGATTTAACCGTTTGTTTATCAAGGAAGTAGTTAAAAATAGTTAAACACAATAAATATGTAAGTACTCCCTCTAATCCTAATTATAGGGACACTTTTATAGTGCAATTTACACTATAAAAGTGTTCCTATAATTAGGACCGGGGTAATAATATATATATTTTTCAATTATGCCCTTATGTATAAAGAGGATAGAACAAATAACTAAAAATGTGAAGGGAATTAAAGTGCCCCCAATATTCCAACTAAAAAAAGGCGAGCTGCAGGCAAAACTCAAAAGACACACTTTGTTAAAAATAAGATGGGTCTATAACGTTAGAACAGTCTTCCTTCCCTACTGAGAGAACAAGTCTGCATTCCTTATTGAACTCAGAGAGGAAGACGGAATGCCTATTGATATAGACTTAAACCTTGATTGAATTACTTAGAATGGAAGGCATTGCTCTATCAATTTTTTGGTTCTTGGCTTGAGAAGATGACCCAGAACATGAAGAAGGTGTATATTTGGCGGAACAGCACTCCCCATATGAAGAAGACTAAGACTTCGAATAAGAACCACACAATGTAATTGGTAAGCTAGCTATATCCCCATCTGTTGTGGATGAAGAATTGGAAAACATTTGTAGGGAAACTGATTATCATCTTGGAAGTGGGAGTGAACTTATTGTTATTGTTATCATCTTGGCAGTGGGAAACATTATCATCTTGTATGTTACTGATGATCATCTTGGGAGTAAGAAAGTAAAGAGGGAGAGGTGATAGATGGATAGAGGGTTAGGTTAGGTTTATATATATATATATATATATATATATATATATATATATATATATATATATATATATATATATATTTATATATATATATATATATTAGGCTAGACCAGACCAGTCCAAGGGGTTTTAGCCCCTGGACCCAAATCTGGTTCAGCCCGACCAGATCAGTTTAGTCTGGTCTGACTAATTTGTTCCAGACCAATTTTTTTTCCAGAGACCAGGTCGGCACTAGTACAAAAAATGCTTTTAAGATCGCTTTATTTAGACCATAGTATGGAGGATCTGGTCTAAAAAGTATGACTAGTGGTAATTTTGTAAATATAAAGAACTTTCTAGATCGGATTACAGAGGATTAGGTCTAAAAAGTATGACCGGTGGCAGTTTCGTAAATGTCAAGAACACTTTTTAGACTGGATTATAGAGGATCCGATCTAAAAAATGACCAGTGGTAGTTCCGTAAATTTAAAGAACACTTTTTAGACTGGATTATAGAGGATTAGGTCTAAAAAGTATGACCGGTGACAATTTCGTAAATATAAATAACACTTTTCAGACCGAATTAAAAATAACCGGTCTAAAAAATAAAACTTTTAAAACCAGTTATGAATAATAACCAATCTAAACAATAAAAGAAAAATATTAAAAAATTTACTACTTTTAAGACCGGTTATTAAAAACAAGCGGTCTAAAAAAATGATTTTTAAGACCGGTTATTAAATATAACCAGTCTAAAAAGGATTTTTAAGGCCAATTATTAAACATAACCAGTCCAAAAAGGTTCAAAAGACGAAGAGCAATTGTAGGTCTAGGAATCATTCCTTCTCGCCTTTCCTCTCCATCTCGTGCTAATACTCATAAATCTCCGCAAGAAGAATCTCTAACCTCTCTCTTCAAATCTCAGCAGCGACAAATTAAGAAGACCCATTTGGGTGTCGCCGAACTCTCACCGACACCCATCGTTTGTGCCGGTGATGGTGGTGGTGGGTTTGAGACGGTCATTGACGGCGAAGACGAGGACTGTTTCGTCCAGCCTATCAATTTCGTGATGCTTGATAACGGCATTTTTCGGTCCAACTTCCCTCAACCCACCAACTTCTCTTTCCTCAAATCCCTCTGTCTCCACTCCGTCATGTATGTGCAGAACCTTATAAATGGATTATTTATTGTTTCTTTTTTCCTGGAAAAATTTCGATTCCTTCTCAAGCTTCATCAATTTGGGATTGATGCTTCCCTCAACCCACCAACTTCTCTTTCCTCAAATCCCTCTGTCTCCGCTCCGTCATGTATGTGCAGAACCTTATAAATGGATTATTTATTGTTTCTTTTTCCTGGAAAAATTTCGATTCCTTCTCAAGCTTCATCAATTTGGGATTGATGGCTCAAATTAATTAGGGTTATTATCTTCTCAGTTATTCGATTCATTTTGTTTAGGGTTCTGGAATTCTAGTATAGTTTTTATTAATTCAGCAATTGAGGTTTATTTGATGTTTAATTTTCATTCTCTAATGTTAATACTATCTTCCTTTTCATTTAACATTTTTGCGTGTGTTTTCTGACTACTCTTTCTCGCCCCCCTCACATATGAATTATTAAGTGAATATGATATTTACAACGACAGTGACCTTGGAGGGAGGGACGGGGATGGCTGAAGAGGTGGAAGGAGAAGCATAACATTCTTCATTGTCTTCAAGTTCACCACAAACGTCGTCCTCATCCTCTTTTTGCCGCCTACCCCCCCCCCCCAAAGTCTGGTCCGATGGTGGGGAGATTTTTTTTGCCACTTTTAAGATCGAATGTTTAAAAAGTCCGATCTAAAAAGTTCGATTTTTAAGACCGATCACTCATACAGTCTTAAAAGTAACAGAATTTTAAGACTGCCATTATCAAGACTGGTCCCAGATCCAATCTTACGAGGCGTATTTCGTCCAATCTTAAAAGTTTTTTTTTGTACTAGTGCGGGTCGGACCGGACCACCTAGACTATCGGGTTTTTTGGACATCCCTACATAGGACACTTGTCACACACACATTATAACACACAAATCTGATTTCAATCTTGCCATAGTTATATACTTCACACATACAACACAAAATTTGATCTACACACTTCCTCTCTCTCTTCCCTTCAACCATACCCTCTTCCTTCAAACACCAACAACCTTCACTTCCCTTATCAACCAAACCGTAGCCCTTCTCACAACAACATCAGCAATTCTCCAACCATCTCCTCATCTTCCATGGTTAGCTTTCTCACTCAAGGTTGAAGATCAGCCAAGAAGATCTAAGGAGATCAAAAAGAAGGTAAGAATCATAAACCTTCTCTTATAACTTGTGGAGTTCCTTGCAAGAAGCCTTGTCTTGGCTGAATCAAAATTTTGAAAACTAAAAGGAATTTTGAAATTCTGAGGCCACCAACATTTTTCCCACTGAAAATGGAGTGAGAATATGTTGGTGAATGAATTTTTAAAGGTATTTTGGAACATAAAATCACAAGCTTCACAAAAACATTGAAACTATAAGTTTTGGAAGTTTGGAGTTAGTCCGCTTGCATGCATGTTTTGACTGAGCAAATGGACTTAGAAAATTATGAAATTTTCCAAAAAGATAAAGGAGATGTATAGCTTTAAAATCTGGGTATTTCGTATTTTTTTGAGCTCTAGTCAGAGAGCAATAAATTGTACAAAATGACCTTATTTTCTGGAAACCAAAACTGGGTAGAGAGCTTGTGCGTGACATTTGAATGGGTAAATGAACCTAGAAAATTCTGAAACTTTCCAGAAAGCAAGAGGACTCACAAATATTTAATTTGATATGTGGTTGGCAATTTTTAGAGCTCTGTGAAGTGAGTTATCAATTTTTGAAATTAAGACATGTTTCTAGAAAACTCACTGGACAGTCCTGACATTTTTAGAAACTGGGAATGAATTAGATGTGATAAAATGCTAAAACCAATTTTTCCAAAAACTAGACTTAATAAGTTTTTGAATCACCTAAATTGGACACCTAGAACTCCAAATATAATTTTTAAAGAAAAGTCATATTTCTGGAAGCTTATTTGGACAATGAACTAACTTTTGACAATTGGGATCATTTTGGAGTGCTCTGACTTATGGTCTTATTTTTCCATGAAAGGGACTGATCAGAGAACACGTGTGAGTTGGAAGCACATTAAAATGATTTTTTTGCAATTAATTAAAAATATCTCAAGTTACTGGCTTTTAAGGACAGTCAAAGATAAAGGCTGAAAATAACTAATTTAAGTTACTAAATTGTACCATAATGTAATAAGGGTTAAAAAGGAAAATAAACATTCATTTTCCCTTGTTCTAAATGTATGGTTATATCGTTGGGGCCACAAGGATAATCAAGGAACGCAAGCAACCCTGACGGTTAGTGAAAGGGGAACCCGAGTAAGGACAGTAGTCCTTAAAAGGTAGGGCTTACCTTACTTGCATGTATTTGATATTATTGCTTGTATGTATATGTCTAATTGCTATACTTTCTTGTTATATTTAACATACTTGAATGATTGAAGCTATGTTTATGATTATGCTATGACCATGAGTATGATGCATAAAGCATTGAGCATGCAGAAATGTCATTATGTTAACATGAGCTTGTACAAGGCAAGTATATTATACATTAACATTTATTTTGCATGTATTGTTTGGTATTATCTGCTACTAGGATTTCTTAGAATCTCACCCTCCACTACCAACCAATAGACAAGTGAGCACAGGAGATAAGTTATGCACAAAGTTCAAGGAGGGAGTGTTGCTTGAAGGCGATCCAACAAAAGGATAGTTGAAGAACCGAGGGACGACAATGTTTAATATTATTTTTAATTTACTCTATATGTAATTAATGTAAATGGTTGTAAAGGGGTATAAACCCTGGGAATACCCCTGTAATGTAATCAAATTTAATTTTCGTTGTATCAGTATAACGAACTATTTCTGATTTTGTCACACTACTACGTAAGATTAAGGTAAAGATTGCAGCACCCCCGGTGGGTATTACACTAGAGATGATAATGCCTCTAGATAGAATTAGGTTATGAGCTTTTTATCAGAGTTTTTGGATCTTCAACCTTTAAAAGCCCAACATAGGGATATTTGGGCTTACTTATCCCATCTTTGGCCCCCGTCAACATAAGGTGTTGATTAACAATCCATTCTGGACTTGTTGACGGAGAAGAAGTTGAATCACTAAGTTCAATTGCTGACGTATTCTCTTGATGAACACTATGAAGGGATAGCCAACGACAAGACTTGATTAAGATTTTGTTCTCCGGTTAGACTCTCATTGGAGTTGATAGTTTCAATGATCATCAATGGCATTGGAGCTTGAATCATAAATGGAAATCCATTGACTCAATCCTCTTGGAGATTTTTCTTATGCATAAAGCCTGTGACAAAAGGAAAAAAAAAGGAATCAAATACTACGTATCTTGAAATAAATATCTTCCCTGACTCACTTAAGCATTTGTGGCCTTTTTATTGTGATACAACACCGAGATATTCACATTTTTGGCTGTGAAATTCAAACTTATAAACATTGTATGGCCTTAAATAAGGGAAACATGCACAGCTGAAAGGTTGAAGGTTGCCATAATCCGATTCTGTTTTCTTTTATTTGAACAAAGGTGTTTGATTGTCTACGACTAGTGTTGATAATCTATTTATCAGAAACACTGCTTGTTGGAAGGTATCAACCCAAAATTTCAATGGCACAATTGTATGAGCTTACAAAGTCAATCCCATTTCCATAATGTGGCGATGCATTCTCTTTGCTCTTCCATTTTGAACTGAGGTATACGGACATGTAAGGAAAACATTTATTCTTGCTTCATATGCTAGAGATAAAATTGGTTTATATTCACTGCATTGTCATATTTCAGTGCTTTAACCTTCTTATCAAACTGATTTTCTACAAGTGTTTTGAAATTCTTGAACACATGAATTACTTCACCTTTGTGTTTTAATGGGTATTGCCATGTGTAATGACGAAAATCATCTTAGAACAAACTGGAGTAGGACCCTAGAGATCTATATGAATAAGTTCTAATGAAGAAGATGATTGTGAATTAGAATTTGGGAAAGGCAACAATTTTGATGTTCCTAATTGACATGCCTCACATACAAAATCATCATTAACAAAAACTTTGGATGCTTTGAAATTTCATTTATTTAGTACTTATTTCAAAACTCTTGAACTTAACATTTGGTGCCACTTAAGAAATTTTGGTTGTTGATCATGAGTTGTTGCCATTAATGCTCTTGGTTGTTCATCAAGCTTGCTTGCCTCCATTGGATACATTCTTTCCTTGGGAATACCTTGTAGTAGTAGATTTCTTGTCGCCTTGTCCTTCACATCACAACTTTGATTAGTGAAATTAATATTGATTGGATTATCACAAATCAATTTGTTAACAATTAAGTTTTAGTTTCAAATACAACATAAAGAATATCCTTAAGAGATAACTTAGATGACTGATTGCAAGGTATAGTTGGTGAACCAACACCTAGAATAGGTCTTTTATAACAAGTGTATGTAGTAAGGTATGACTTACCAACCAGAGTGATTTGTTCAAGTTGCTTCAAAGTGTCGAGTTATGTGATAATTAGCTCCACTATCCATATACGTTGGATCTGCAATAGAGTAGGGATTACCATAATATGCTTGTGGTGTATAACCTGAATAATCACTCCGATCACGATAATAGCAGGTTGCAATAGTGTGACCAAATTGTTGACAATGAATAAAAAAGGTCTTCCAGCGTCATGGCCACCGCGCCTACCATGAGACGATCACCTCTTCTAAAGTTGCGTGAGTTGCTTCGCCAACCTCGAGTGTTTGCTGAGTCATGATGAAGATTGTCACTAGAGATGTCATTTCATTGAACAACAACAACAACATTAATGGATGGTTGAATACTCAGAGATGCAAAATGATTTAGCTGACTCAGAAGCGTTTCAAAGGCAACCTAGGCATCTACCCATGTCAGATCCAATTTGTCAACTAATTTAACTACTATTGCATTATATTCTGCGTCAAGCCCATTGAGTGTATGAAGCATAAGATCATCGATAGCCACTGGTGAACCAGCCAAAGCAAGCTTTACAGCAAGACTCATCATCTTATTCAGATATTCATCCATCTTCATTGCATTTTTCTTGGTGTTGTGAAGCTCGTTTTTCACCACCATTACTCAAGTTTTAGTTGAAGCGCAAGTCAAATCTCGAGCGCCATTCCACATATCTTCAGCAGTTCGACAGTGTAATAGTTGTGCCCCCACATCTTGCGTCATTGTGTTCCTTAACCAACCAACAAGCATTCAATCGACGCAAAACTAGTCAGAGTACGATGGGTTTGCTCTGGTTCCTGCACCATTGGGAAGAAGCTTCAGTGAAGCACTTGTCGTGCCATCAATGTGCCCTTTGAGTTGATTACCCTCAATGAGTAGAAGAACAATGGACTCTCAGACTAGAAAATTAGTGTGATCCAACTTAATCATAGTGGTTTGACTGGACAAGCTGAAGAAAGGGTAAGATTTAGGACTAGTCAACGAAGCAGAGTCAACAGAGGAAGAGGAAGAAGACGAGTCGACCATTGATACTCTTAGTAATACTCTGATAGCAATAATAAAACACACTAATAATTGGAGAATGATTTGGAGGCACCGAATTGGTAGTGCTCAGGTCAAGGCTAGCATTTATATTATTGAAAAAATGATTCTAGAGAATGTTTACAGCTGTATGCAAAATAACAGAACCTATAGACAGAGGACACGTACACAAAATGACAGCTACAAAATATTACTGAATCTTGCATCTATCACAACTAGCCTTATTGATTAGCATTGCCACTAATTATAATTAACATAGCAACTAATTATGTTCTCACAGGTTTACCATCTCCAAGAAAAAGAGAATTTAAACCTGAGGGTGCCCCTGCTCTGTCGACATTCTCAAAATCATGGTGAGTTGCACTTGTGTCTAGGTACCACACAGGGTCTGCAACAGTTTCTAGTGTTGCAACATACGCAGCAGCATGTTCACTTTTATGTAAACCTCTGTAATTTCTATCATATCGATGATAGCAATCATTCACCTCATGTCCATGCTTCTTGCCTAAGTGACAAAATTTATCAGATTTCTTTCCACCATTTCCACGTCCGCGACCACCTTTTCCTATACGTCCACCTCTTCCCCTCTTGAAGAGCAACGTTTCTCATACGCCAAATAGGATCAATTAGAATTAGAATTATCATATATGTGTGTTGGAACTGAATAAAGTTCTTTGCTCTTTGTCAGTGACCTCAAGGAAATCAAACCCCCTGGACAATGCGTATAGGACGAATCTAGTTTGTTCAGAAGTTGGATGATGCTCTATATATCATGATGATACAAATGTTGTTATTATATGTATATTTAAGTACATTGAATTGATGATTAGATTCCTAGTCAACTCAAAAAGAAAAATCCCTGCAGCTTAGTATCGCTCTCTTGTATCTACAATTCTTGGAGCATATATTACTAGCCCCAGGGTCGTTTGTCGTAATGTCGCCCTACAATGACCAGAGCCCCGCTTTGTGCTCTTCGCTATACTATTGGCTTCGAATCGAATCTTAAATTAAACACTTGTTCGTTTTTCGCTTTTTGTACGTATGCTGCTTCTCTTGCTCTTCCACGTACCCACCCTCAAGCAGATATCCCTATTACCTATAATTCAAACTCGAATCTCCAACAGCGTAATCTCAGTAGACTCAACGTTATCCTCCAATATTGCTCGCCGATTCTTACTTCCATCTTCGAGGTTTATTTCGGCTTGGGATGTATATCACTGCAACGTCAAGATTGGTGCTCTGGCGCGAGAAGGAAACCTTAGTGATGCACGGAAGGTGTTCGATGAAATGCCAACAAAAGACGTGGTTACATGGAATTCTATGGTGACTGGGTACTGGCAAAATGGTTTTTTGGAAGATTCGAGAAGGTTGTTTGAGTTTATGCCTGTGAAGAATGTGGTGTCTTGGAATTCCATGATAGCTGGGTGTGTGGAGAACGATATGGTAGACGATGCTTATGACTATTTTCTGACAATGACAGAGAAGAACACTGTGTCATACAACGCAATGATCTCAGGTTTTGTAAAATTTGATCGGATTAATGAAGCACAGAAACTTTTTGACGAGATGCCTTCTCGGAATGTCATTTCTTACACTGCAATGGTCGATGGGTATTGTAGGATAGGCGAGATTGGGCGTGCAAGGACATTGTTTGATGTCATGCCTCGTAAGAATGCCATATCTTGGACGGTGATGATTAGTGGGCTCGTTGAGAGGGGATTTTATGATGATGCAAGGAAACTGTTTGAACAAATGCCGCATAAGAATATTGTTGCCAAGACAGCTATGATAACGGGTTACTGTAAGGAGGGGAAAATGGAATATGCTAGATTCTTGTTTGAAGAAATCCGATCCAGAGATCGCATTTGTTGGAATGCAATGATAACAGGTATGCCATATAAACATAATTTCAGTGCGTGAGGTTATTTGTTGTTTACTCTTTGAAACATCTATGGTGACAACTTCCCTTTGCTTTGCATAGAATATGTTAAATATTTTTGCTGGCTAATATTAGACTACATTATATTGGATGTATATACTTTTTAATTCTTTTACTCTATATTGTTTTATAAAAAGCATCTGGTTGCTTATTTGCAGCAATCCCGAAAGTATGCAACAATTTTAAGATGTTGGAACTGTAAATATTCATATGTAGTCAATCAGATTTTATTTTCCAGAATATTCTTTGTTGCTCTTCTAGATGCCAAAAACTTTGGCTAGCTTTTAAGATAGTTCTAGTCTCCAACGGGTTCGCGTCAAAATCTGAGGTTCAGTACACTGGGATGGTGTGTGTAATGAGCCCAGTACTCGAGTTCTTGACAGGTACGTTGGACTTGGGCATAGTGGATAAAGCTTAGACATTTGCCTCCTTTTAATTCTTCAAATATCTATCCATCATGTATGATGTGCTGGACTTTAAAAGCTGAGTTAGATTTTCTTTATATTGAAGGAGAGGAGAGAAAATGAAATTAGGATTTGCTGTGAACCTAGCAGGTTATTCTTTCTTCTGCTATATTGTTGTGTTTTGTTAGTGTGACTTGCCTTCATAAAAGTTGTCTAACTGTTGGCAGGTTATGCTCAAAATGGGATAGGGGAGGAGGCAATAAATTTATTTTCAAAAATGGTCAAGACTGGGATGCAACCAGATGACTTGACTTTTGTTTCAGTTTTTACTGCCTGTTCCAATCTTGCATCACTTGAAGAAGGAAGACAGACTTATGCTCTAGTAATTAAGCATGGTTTTGAGTCAGATTTGTCAGTATGTAGTGCCTTGATAACTATGTACAGCAAATGTGGCGGAATCGTTGATTCTGAGTTAGCTTTCCAGCAAATTTCTCATCCAGACCTTGTTTCATGGAACACCATTATTGCTGCATTTGCACAGCATGGTCTGTACGAGAAAGCTCTCTCCTACTTCAACCAGATGGTTTCAGCTAGTATTGAACCTAGCGGAATAACTTTCTTGAGTTTGCTATCTGCATGTTGTCATGCTGGGAAGGTTGAAGAGAGTATGAATCTTCTTAATTTGATGATCCATAAATATAATGTTTCCCCAAGGTCTGAACATTATGCTTGTTTAGTTGACATAATGGGTCGAGCAGGTCAGTTGCAGAGAGCCTTCAAAATAATCCAAGATATGTCATTTGAAGCAGACTCTGCTATCTGGGGTTCTCTTCTTGCTGCCTGTAGTGTTCATGTAAATGTGGAATTGGGGGAACTGGCAGCTGAAAAAATTATGCATTTGGATCCTTGTAGTTCAGGTGCTTATGTTATGTTATCCAATATATATGCTGCTTCTGGCAAGTGGAAGGATGTCAATAGGATCAGGATTTTAATGAAAGAGCGAGGAGTTATAAAACAAAGAGCATGTAGTTGGGTTCAGATTGGAAACAAAACCCATTGTTTCCTTGGAGGGGATGCATCTCATCCAAATATTACCGATATTCATGTTGCGCTAAGGAGGATTTTCTTACATATGAGGATGCACGATGACACTAGAACATGTTTCTTGTAAGCAGCTGTAATTTTAATAAAAGCTACAGATTTTACAAGGGAAAATACATGTTTTTAAATGTAGAACAAGGAATTCAAGAATTTGAGCAGACTGTACTATTGTTCTGCAAGCTCATGGGGAACATGTTAGAAGAGAAACGTAGCACCTGGAAGCTCGCTTGGAATTGGCTAGGAGCTCAAAGAGTCAGTATTCATTTGGATAGTTCTGAAGAAGAAGCTCCTCACAAACCTTGAGTGACACAAAAAGAACTGCCATGATGATGTTGAAGACTTGAACCATGTACTACAAACTTGTATACGTACAAAAGATGTTTGGACCATGCTGGTTCCAAATGATAAGCTTCTTTCCTTTATGATTGAGAATTTTGATACTTGGCTCAAGGAACATCTGAATAATGATGCGCAGAGAGATGGGGGTATGTGGAGATGGGTTATCACTTTTGGCTTAACCATATGGAAATTTTGAGAACTTGAACGCAGAAGACATGGCTCTGTTTGGATATGCATTTGGAGCCTAAGAATCACGTTTATTTGGCCATAAATGATTTTTAAATGTGATTTGTTCCGTTTGTTTAATTTCTGAATAAGCTTACCAATGATTCTGGCCTTCAACTATGCGTTTGAGAGGAGTGAAAGATATTTGCTTTTGTGTCCAGGAAATCTCTCCTTGAATCATTCATCAAAACTTCCTCCATTTAACCCCCTTATTCCCTGTGTTTGCTCCTGCACATTTCTATCCTGTAATCTTTGAACCATTTGATTGCTTGATTTTGTTTTCACTCCACAAAGAGATGAATGATGAGCTGTGTGAAACAGAGGAAGATTTGCAATCCGCAAAGAGCCAGGAAGGCTTGATGTCGATGGAGAATCATTAAAAGACTAGGGAGAAGACAAGATGGAGCTGAGCAAGCTGATGATTCCTTAAAACCCACGTCCAAATTTGCCCCTCTAACCAACCGAAGCTGTAAGTTCCTTCCTAATAAACTTTTATTGTTGATAAAGGCTTCTTATGTTTTAGTGTTCCACCAATTTGAGGTTAGAACATCAGAGTAGATTGCATTGTATTCTCTGCAGCAAGATCGTAAATTGTGGGATCGGTACGGATCGTAAAGATCTTACTTTTTTAATTTTAGTAATAATAAAAAAAAAATGGATATAAAATAACATTTAACTCGCAACTTAATCCTAAAAGACATTTCAATCTTCAAGTAAAAATATATAGCATTGAAAATAACATTTAATGAGTCTTAAAAGACAATTCAAAGCATCAACTTGAGCCACAAATACAAAATACCAAATCACCAAAACCAAAACAAAATACTTCAAATCTAATCTATCAATGCATTCAAGTCACAATCATCATCTAGCATGGCATCTTCCTCTCCATCTCCATCTTCAAAGGCTTCTTCATCAAAATTTGGTAACTCTAACTCCAAATCATTGCTAGGCCTAGGCTCAACCAAGGCTTCATTTTGAGTTGGCACCAAGTTGTCTATATCTAAGTCTTCAATGTTAGATGGACTTTCATCATTTTCCACAATCCAATCATCATCAGAAGAAATATCATCAACATTATACTCATTCGCTTTTCTAGCCACCTTCTTCTTGGCCAATCTTGAATTAGCCATAACAAAAACAACATCATTCATAGTTTTTTGTTTCAAGCGATTTCTTCTCTTTGTATGGACCTAAGCAAATATAAAAAAAAACAATTAATACAAAATTCATTCTTGAAATGAAATATAATTCATATTTCATATTCATGAAAATTTACCATCTCAAAGGCACTCCAGTTACGCTCACAACGGGAGGCACTGCATGTCAAGCTCAAAACACGAATAGCAAATTGTTGGAGCTCCGGATGTTCATCCCCATACGACTCCCACCATTCTGCTGGAGCTTTTGTGTCAATTGCTTTCTTGGCTATTGGTCTACCAAAAAACTTCCTTTGATACTTGAAATCTTCAAGTTGAGTATCAATCTTAGACTGCTCTTCTATATCCCCCACCATCCTATCCATGCAATCATATAATCCACGTTTCACTTCAATATCGCCTTAAATGAAGAATTATAATGTAATTGCGGGTTAAGGTAATAGCCTGCAGCATGCAAAGGACGATGAAGTTGCTTGTCCCATCTATGATCAATGACGTCCCACAAAGGCAAATAACTAAAGAATAATAAAAAAAAAGAATTAGTGTAGAGAACAAAACTAGGTTGTGATTTTAAAATTTAAAATCAAACTTGATAATTTACCCTCTCTCTACGTTGTTGAAAGCATGAGCAATTCTCTCTTTAGCCCGATCAATCTCTTCATATATGAAGCCCATGGCTGGCTTCACATCTGAATCAACCATACGGAGCACCCTGACCAAAGGATAAGCACCCTTCAAGCAAGTAACAATATCTTTCCAAAAAGCCTTGTCCAAAACCACATCTTCTATAAGCTTCCCATCCTTTGTCTTTGCAAACCGGCTAGACTTCCACTCTTTGGAGGTGAACATCCGAATCAATGCTCCTTTGTTATCATGGAGGCACCCCAAAGTTAGGTAAGATGTGGCAAAGCGAGTGAGGGCTGGTCTCACCAAATCTTTTCCTTTAGTGTAGTGGTGCAATAAAGTAATCAAAGCAGTTCTTGAATAAATGTAGGTTGTGATTTTTTTCCCCCTTGGAATAGTATCATGGTGAACTGGTATCTTCTTTTCCAAATCCTCCAACATTAAATCAATGCAATGTGCTGCACAAGGTGTCCAATACAATCTCTTTCTTTTCTCCATTAACATCTCTCCTGCAGCTTTGTAATTTGCTGCACTATCCGTCACCACTTGAATAACATGTTCTTCACCAACCTCTTCAACAACATCATCAATCATCTTGAAGATTTTATCCGCAGTCTTAGATATGTTAGATGCATCAATAGACTTGAGGAAAACAGTTCCCTTAGGGCTGTTCACTAAGAAATTTATGATTGTCCTCCTCCTTTTGTCAGTCCACCCATCTGTCATTATTGAGCATCCAAATTTCGTCCAATAAGCTTTATGTTCTTCAATATCTTGCATTGTTGAGTCATATTTTTTCTTCAAATATTTAACTCTGATCTCATGGTGGGATGGTGGCTTGAATCCTGAACCATGTTTTGCAACTGATTCAAACATTTTATAGAATTCCTCCGTCTTTGCCACATGGAATGGAATAGCATTATTGTAGAAAAAAGAGACAATGTCTTCACATGCTTCCTCTCTCAAATTCTTCTTGAAGATGCTATTTATTGTAGCTTGAGTGCTTATTCCCCTTTTTGTAAAAATATTTTTATCATGCCCACCATCCTCTTCACTCTGTTTTCTTTTTCCTCCTGTTATTGTCTTCTTGCAATAATTGCATTGAATTTTTCTCCCACTTCCATCAACTTCAACACCATGCTTCCATCCCAGGTCAGTCCTACTTCCAGATGCATTTTTTGTTTTAATTCCTCTACTAGAGGAGGTAGCAATAGCATCATTACTGGCACCAGCACTAGAAGCCATTTTCCAAATGCTAAACCACCACAATCTAATATGGACAGAATAGACATAAAGAGCAAAATAAAGAACTGAACAATCTTACAAAAAAAATCCAGAATAAACAGAGGAGAGATCGAGAGTTCCAGAATCATTATATGAGCAGCATTCTAATAATTTGATTAATAAAAAAATTCCAGTTTGAGGGGGCTTCCTGCTAAAATTTAATTGATTAATTTTTTTTATTTATTTTTTTTTTAAAAAAAAACCTGCACAACAATTAAGTTTATTGAATAAACAGAGAGAGATCGGGAAAAAAAAAAAAAAACAGAGAGAGATCGAGAGTTCCATGTTCAGAATCCAGACGCGAGAGAAGAGAGGAGAGCGATGATGACCTGCAATGAACCGAAGATGCCGACCGTGGAGGGAGCTCCTGGAACCGAAGATGCCGACGCCGACCGTGGAGAGAGCTGGAAGCCTGGAACGAAGATGCCGACGCAATACTCTGGTGTGGAGTGAACCGAAGATGCCGCCGTTGATGATCGCGGATGATGGTGGTTGATCGCGGATGATGGTCGCACACTCGCAGCAGAGAAAACAATCAAGGCAAGTCGATTTAGGGGTTTTCAGATGGGCTGAAACGGGTTAAATGTCGGGTAGTGGGCAGAGTACACGGTTTGTTCGATCGGGTCACCCACCAAGCAGGATCGACGATCTCCAACGACTTCACGATCTTTGCGAGTTTGAACGGCGATCCCACACGATCTTGCTCAGTCCGGTCCTGCCGGCGATCCAGATCGTTTTCCAGGCAAAAAAACGTGAAATCGCCGATCTTACGAGCTGGATCGGCGATTTTGACAACCATTTCTGCAGGCTTGTGAAACAGCAAAACTGGGTGGAAGCTAGTGGTGTTCTTAGTGTGTATCTGCAGGCGATGGTTATAATCTCCTTTCAAGAATCAATCTAAGTTTTCAGTTTTACTAGCGCTTCTCAAACATGTAGAAAATAGTTGTATTAATCCAACAAGAATCAAGAACATTGATGATGTTTGGATGAGGAAGAATGGGCAAAATGAAGGATAGGCAGGTAGAGAACAGATATGCAGATTATTTGGAGTTCATATTGCTTTTTATGCAAGGGCACATTGAGGAATTATATCAAGCTGTTCCATATTTTCTTTTTCTTTTTTTGTTTTTAATACTTAATCCCTGCTTGATGATTGTAAATTATGCGAGTATTATGTATTATTTGCATCATGCTTTCCCGGACCTCCTAGATTGCTCTAAACCCTGGGAAAATATAATAGTTTTATTTCCAATTGTGAGGCAAAATTGTTAGATGATAACTGGAGTTACCATATTCCTTAATTCCAGTGTTTGGTAAATGGCAGTATCCTTGCAAAGTTAAGTTTCTACCTGGGAGTTAGTTTCTTGTCCACTGTCCAGATATGATTTCCCCCCTCCTTTTTTGCCAATCAGATTTGATCTTGTCATTTATGGTTCATTGCTGCTAAGCAGTCCTAGTCTCATTCTGTTTTGCCATCATGGTCTAATTGGTGATTTTAATTGTGCTGGTGTGCATAAACACCAAACGAGCTACTATAATAGGCTTCACTATGTGGATTTCAAACATTCTTCTAAGAATTTGGTTCTTGCTTGGTTCTTAAATCAGTAAATTGTTCACTCCTGGCCTCATGGCTTAATCAAAGTTAATCAAACTTTTTTGGAAAAGCTTTTACCCCATGTTTGGATGGGAAGAAAATTAGAGAGAAGAGGATACTAGGAAGGAAAACTCCCAAAAATAGTAGTGTTTTTTGCCATTTTAGGAAGCTTACCTTCCTAGTATTTTCTTTCCCCTATTTTCCTTTCACTTCTTACTCCCTTTAAATATAGATTAATTTGAAAGTTCTTGTGCTCATGAATAAGACCCCACCAGATTGCGGGTCCTCTTCGGTTAAGGGAGGCGTCGATGTCAAGTCTAACCCAACGAGTTTGAGGTGGTGTACATGCAAAATTGTTATGGACCAATATATTGAGCCAGACAGATTTACCAAATGTGCGGAGTCATAAAAAAACCCCTTTATTTACCTGGGTAAATAGCGAACTGCAGTAAATGGTCCCCCACTACTCCATCGTGCCCGATATGTGCGGGGACCGTACGGTTAGTGGAGCAGATCCGGAGAACGTGGGACGTGCATAAACAATTTTGAAGGATGGGAGCATTTGCATGGGAGTAAAACCATAGGTAATCCCTATAAATAGGAGATTACCCACCAGGTGCACTCCGACTCTCTCTATTTTCCATTACTTATCATTCAACACACAACACACACACCACCCCCGGCGAAACGCCCGACCCGTGTTGCATCGTGATCCGAGCTCTCTCGACGGTATCTCAACCATAGATACTATCGAGTTGGCACCTTTCACCGAGACTCAATCGGTGGAAGACCCTTTGATCCAAGATAAACCATTCTAAAACTCACTAGAATGGACATCCGTGTTCTACAACAGAACATTGGCGCCGACCGTGGGGATCTATAAACTTTGATTCCCAGGCACGTTAAAAGCCGGTGATACCACTGAGGATGGCGGCAAGCACTAGAAGCCGTAGTCAGGCACTCCGGTCGGGACAGCTTCAGGGAGAGCCTCGACAGCTTGTACGTGAAAATCACACGGTTCAGTATTCAGATTCGGCTAACTCGGATCCTAACTATGTCGTCGAAGTGATGGAAGGCGAAATGCAGGATACGGCGAATTCTCCCCATCCCAGTTTGATGGCTAGACGGCAGCAGACCAGGGTTTAGGATGATTTCTCTCCTCTCGGGAAGTCCAAGCGGAACACCCCGATACCCGAATTATACGCATGACGGTGGATTCATTACTCCGGCCGAATGGAGAATATGGAAACTCGTCAGCGGCTACAGAGAGAAGAGGACGTCCGACTTATTCAGGAGGACTTGGAACGCCGAAACGCTATTTGGCGTCAAGACGAGTCAAAACGTATAAGGCTGGCTAATGATCAGCGTGAAGGACTGAAGGGGAATTCCGGCGGGGTTGCAGGACGAGATAGAGCCGCACTGTCGGGTAATGATCTCAACCTCGGCACATACTCACGGAGGGGAGCCCTTAAGAAGTTACGAGAAAGACGAGTTGGCAGAAGATGATTCGGAAGAGCCTACTAAGGAAAAACGTTGGGAGATTGAATTATTAAAAGAGCGATTGAGGACGCTCGAAAATCCTATCCGGCGTACTGTTCGGGTTACTGATAAGCCTAACCGGGTTAGCGATATAACGGCTACCGGGGTAGGTGAGGATACTCGAAGGTTAGCAGAGGCGACATTTCCGGGCTAAGGGAAAGCGATCGATTGAAAATTCGGATTTGAATAAGCGGACAACGGTACCCCCATCTCTTAGCATGCCTAAGACTTGGCGAGAAGGGCATATTGGGGTGGGATTGTTGAATCAATTTTCTAAAGAGATTATGGCCGCCGTTTATCCTAAGGGTTTAGATTCCGGGAATTACCGAAATACAATGGTACTCAAGATCCCTTGATTCACCCGAATAACTTCAAGATGGAGATCGGAGTAAAGGGTATTGTTGGACACGTGGTTCCACGATTGTTTGCGGGAACCCTTCAAGGAGCGGCTCGAGACGTGGTTCCACTCTTTGCCGTCCGAATCCATTCATGATATGAAAACAATGGAGCATAAGTTCTTACTCTATTTTGCAACAAGCCGGAAAGCTTGACCAAAGACCGAGTTCCGGCTCGATCAAGTCAAGCGATCGCCCAATGAAACATTGCGGGAATATTTGGACCGGTTTAAGGACACGGCCCTCCAAATCCCGGTTTAAAAGAAGACGTGCATTTACATTGCGTAATAGCGGGTCTTAGCAATTTGTCCGGCTTAAGAAGTCGGTCATGAAAAGTCGTCCCCAAACCCGGCCGAGTTTACGGACCGGTCAAAGACGTACTTGGAGCTCGAACAAATGGAAATGATGAGTCGTACCGAGGGAAAGGGGAAAATTCCTCCTCCAAAGGGCGAGAACCGCATTATCCGGCGTAAGCCGGAGTCCCGCGGGCCGTGTCAAGAGCCCGGACCAAGGCGAGAAAAAGCGGAGGGAGATTTGACAAATATACCCCGTTAAAGGTGTCTCAAGCTCGAGTTGGAAGGAGGTGGCAACCACGGAAATGAAAAAGGTGGAGCGACCCGCCCCTGCGAAGGGATGCCGGTCTCGATAAAACGTGATATTGCGAGTTTCATGATCAACACGGTCATGAAACCGACAACTGCTGGGATCTGAGAGACGCCATTGAAAGGTTCGTGCGAGAGGGCAAGCTTCGTCGGTTTTTCATACAAACTCAGGGATGGCAAGGCAAGAGATGGCAGGGAGGAAGGAGTAAGAGCCCCCCCGTAAAAGAAAAAGCGTGAACGTAAAAAGAAAGCGACGAATAGTGACGACGAATTCCCGGACGCCAAGTACGATTGCACTACGATTAGCGGAGGTTTTGGCGGTGGAGGGATTCGAATAGTCGAGGAAAAAGTACCTAAGGGAGGTCTTGTCCATCGGGGATCGCCCGAGTTCAAAAGGGACTCGACAAAACCGGACCCCGGTCTTTGAGTTTCTCGCGCGATTTAGAAGACGTTCCGCCGGGCACTATGACGGCCTAGTTATCACAGGAACAGTGGTAAATTGTTGTGTTAAGAAGATCTTGATCGACAACGGCAGTGCAGTGGATATTATTCTTTGGGATGCCTTTAAGCACATGCATCTGGACCCGAAGGACTTGAAACCATGCAAAACAACCTTGACTGGATTTAATGGTAGAGACACATGCCAGAAGGGTTACATAGACTTAAAGTTGACGTTGGGATCTAAAGAGGCCTTTAAGTCGGAAAGGGTGAAATTCATAGTTGCCGACTTCCCATCCCAATACAACATTATCTTGGGTCGTCCTACCATCCATGATTGGGACATACTGGCGTCCTCTAAGCACCGAAGCTAAAGTTGGTCAACGGAAAAATCGATAGTAACGATAAGGGCGATCGGAAAGACTCACGTCGTGTTATTTCGACACGGTCAAAGAATGCAAAGTAAATCCGTCATTACGGAGGAGCGAAATATAAAGTCCCCAAAAGTGGACGAAGAAGGTAAGTCGGTGAATCTCGTCGAGTTGGATCTACGCGAGGAACAAAAAATGAAGAAGACCGAACCTAATGGCGAGCTAGATGACTTAGTATTGGGCACTGAACCCGTCCAAATTACTAAAATTGGAAAGAGTTTAGACCCCGAGCTTCGGGTCGAGCTGGAGAGATGCTTGAAAGAAAATCAAGACATCTTCGCCTGGAAACCGTCAGAGATTCCCGGAGTTCATCCTGATGTATGTTGTCGTGAGTTGGCAATATCCCCATAAGCGATCCCGGTGTCGCAGAAGAAGAGAAAGCTGGGTGAGGATAGGTGAAAGGCTTTGGCCGCCCATGTTGAGGAACTGCTAGAAGTCGGCTTCGTCGAGAGAGGCCAAGACACTACTTGGTTGTCGAACGTGGTCATGGTAAAGAAGCCCAAAGTGGCAAATGGCGGGTGTGTATCGATTATAAAGACTCGAATAAGGTGTGCCCAAAAGATTCCTTCCCGATGCCAAGTATTGATCGGTTGGTGGACAACTCGTCGGGCTTCAAATTACTCTCATTCATGGATGCGTATTCGAGGTTACAATCAAATCGCTATGCATCCAGGTGACCAAGCAAAAACAGCGTTCATCACCGACAAGGCCAATTATTGTTACAATGTTATGCCCTTTGGATTGAAGAATGCGGGAGCCACTTACCACGAATGATGAATCGAGTCTTTGAGGACAGATTGGAAAGAATGTGGAGGTTTACATAGACGACATGATTGTTAAGTCTTTATCTCAGAACCGACCATATCCAGGACTTCGCAAAGCAGACGTTCGATAAATTGAGAAAGTTCCGGATTCGGCTTAACCCGGCTAAATGCGCTTTTGGTGTTCCGCGGGAAAGTTCTTAGGCTTTTTGCTTACGCATAGGGGAATTGAAGTCAATCCGGACAAATGCCGGCCGTGTTAGATATGCAAGCACCAAGGAACAAGAAAGAGGTGCGGCGGTTGACGGTAGGTTGGCGGCATTAACCCGATTTTTGCCGAGATCCGCGAAAACTCCCTTCCGTTCTTTAAGTTATTAAAAAGGAAACCTCCGGAGAATGGAATGAAGCGTGAGTCGGCATTTAATAAGATCAAGCGGTGCTTATCCACCTCGCGGTCTATCCTACCGGATCCGGGAAGAGTCTAATTTTATATCCGGGTGGGAATGAGGCGTTAATGCGGCTTTGATTAGGGATGCCCGGGGACGGTCAAAAGCCAGTGTACTTCGTAAGTCGGGCCTTGCAGGGTTCCGAACTAAATTATCAAAAGTTGGAAAAGATAGCATTTGCCCTTTTAGTGGCGGCAAGGAGGTTGCGTCCCTACTTCCAAAGTCATACGATCATAGTACGCACTAGTCAACCGATACGCCAGATTCTACACAAGCCAGACCTGGCAGGACAGATGGTTAGTTGGGCCATCGAATTATCCGAGTTTGACATCATTTATGAAGCTCGGCATGCGATTAAGTCACAGGCATTGGCGGATTTCGTGATGGAATTCACACCGGTCAATGACCGGGTTGACAAGTCTGAAAATACCTGGAAGTTGTTCGTGGACGGGTCATCCAACATCCGGGGTAGCGGCGCTGGGGTTATCATTGAAAGTTCAGAAGGAGTATCATTGGAGTATTCCCTTCGTTTCAACTTCGGCACTTCAAACAACCAGCCGAGTATGAGGCTCTAATCGCGGGTTTGTTGCGAGGCCAAGGAAAATGGGGCAAAAGACATACATGTATCTACCGATTCACCGGTCGCTTCCCAGATAGAAGGTACATACCAAGCCAAAGGGCCTCTCATGATCAAATATTTGGGAAAGGTCAAACATCTTATGGCAGAATTTGATAGAGAAACCATAGTCCATATCCCCAGAGGAGACAACGTAAGGGCCGACATTCTGTTTAAGTTGGCAAGTACTAAAAGTCCTGGAAATCATCAAACAATCATCCAACAGAATTTGTTGGAGCCAAGTTGCGTGATGGTCATCTCAGAGGCAAGTGATTGGAGGAAATCAATAGTTGATTACCTGGAAAGGGGAATACTCCCGGAAGATGTTTCGGACGCCAGAAAGTTGGTAAAAACAGCGGCTTCATATTCCATGATGGGGGACGAATTGTACCGAAAAGGTTTCCATTCTCTGTTGATGAAGTGCTTAGATTCAGCTAAGGCCGAGTATGTATTGGCGGAGATACATGAGGGTATTAACGGTCATCACATGGGAGCCAAGGCATTGGCAAGAAAGGCGATCGGGCCGGGGCTACTTTTGGCCGACGATGGCGGAAGATGCAAAGAGACACGTTCAAAGGTGTGACGGTTGTCGAAACACGGCCATCTCCCGCGAACTCCGCCATCTCGTTAACGCCTATCTCGCTCCGTGGCCTTTTTACAAATGGGGTATGGACTACTCGGCCCTTTTAAGATGGCTCACGGACGGTTGCGATGGTTGATAGTGGCGGTGGATTATTTCACCAAGTGGATAAGCGGAACCGTCAACCATCACTTCGGCCCGGGGTGCAAAAGTTTTTTCGCGGAGCATCATATCTCGGTTTGGTATCCGCGAGAGATTGTCACCGATAATGGAACCCAATTCATAGACAAGGGCTTCCAAGAAATGATGGCCGACTTCCATATTGAGCAAAGATTTCGCCTCTTTAGAGCATCCACAATCTAATGGACAAGCAGGCGGCCAACAAGGTTATTGTTGAAGGGTCAAGAAGAAGAATGGAAGAAGCCGAGTCAAGTTGGGTGGATCAATTGTACCCAGTCCTTTGGGGACATCGGACTACCATCCATTCGGCAACTAACGAGACTCCTTTCAGATTGACTTATGGGTGCGAGGCAATGATCCCGGTTGAGATAGGCGAGCCCTCATGGAGGAGAATAAAGGCTCTACATGAGGAAGAAGAGAATAGCCAGGCTATCGCAATCGAATTAGATCGATTGATGAGGTCGGGATGATGGCGCACTACCGAGAATTGGCGCCAAGCAATTAATAGCAAACCGGTATAACAAAAGGGTCAAACCCCGAGGATTTAACAAGGGGATCTCGTCCGCGACGGCCGACATCGGAAACAAAAACGCGGCCAGGGAAAGCTCGCAACAAATTGGGAAGGTCTATACCGGGTGGCTGATAACCTGGGTAAATGAGCTTATAGGCTGGAGACTTTGACTAAGAAACCTGTGAAGCGAACGTGGAACGCAGACAAGCTTAAGGCCTATTACAGTTGAAGTACGAGCCCCGCCGAAATCGCAAGCAATACCGCAGGCAAATGAATTGTGTTGATTTCTTATGATGATCCTTTTGAGTGTTGATACTTAAGATTAATGAATTTTGGGTCTAGGAGCCCATTTTTTGCAAACACAAGTTCGCCATCATGTTCCAATTAAAGCATGTAGGAGTATGAGGCATTATAGCCCGGCTCTAGAAACCAAGTTCCAATTAAAGCATGTAGGAGTATGAGGCATTATAGCTCGGCTCCAGAAACCATGTTCCAATCAAAGCATGTAGGAGGATGAGGCATTATAGCCCGGCTCCAGAAACCATGTTCCAATTAAAGCATGTAGGAGTATGAGGCATCATGTTCCAATTAAAGCATGTAGGAGTATGAGGCATCGTAAAACCATGTTCCAATTAAAGCATGTAGGAGTATGAGGCATCATAGCCCGGCTCCAGAAACCATGTTCCAATTAAAGCATGTAGGAGTATGAGGCATTATAGCCCGGCTCCAGAAACCATGTTCCAATTAAAGCATGTAGGAGCCTGAGGCATTCTAGCCCGGCTCTAGAAACCGTGTTCCAATTAAAACATGTAGGAGCCCGAGGCATTATAGCCCGGCTCCAAAAATCGTGTTCCAATTAAAACATGTAGGAGCCCGAGGCAATATAGCCCGGCTCCAGACACCATGTTCCCATTAAAATGCGTGTGGATTCATGGCTGGCTAACCAGTTTCCATCAGCATATTCGCGAAAGGATAGCATGAACTCTTGATTAAACATCCAGTTTTTAAAAGACCACGCCACGCCTTCAAGAAAACGCGTAGGAGTTAAAGGTATTTTTACCCAATCTTATGAGCATGTTGACGTTAGAATGCAAAAGAATTCATGGACAAGAAACCAGTTTTCAATGACATGTTTGATCAACGATAATAAGAGATGTTTCTACCACCTCAGCGGAAATTCAAAAAACGGAAAGCTAGGATTAATCATATCACGGTCATACATACAAGCCGGGTCATTACCGCGGCATCAAAAGCAACAGTTACAAAACAACCAAAATGAACGAAAATTACAATAAGTTCAAGAAGACGGGGGTCAATTTTGCTTCCTCCTCTCCTTCTTCATCTTCGACCCGGAGGTATCGATGCCCTTGCTCGTTAACATATGATTCATAGTTAAGGCCATCCAGTTAAGGTTGAGGTCGGGATTGAGGGCGCGAATTTGCGCAACGGCGTTGTCAAACGAGAAAACCGCCGCATCGGCATACTCGGTCAACCCCACCTTGGCTTGACCTAGTTCGACCTCCTTAGCCGAAAGCTCATTTTCCTTGGTCGCGAGCGGGGCTTTATGATGTTCGGCCTCGATTGAGCCTTATCTACGACCACGAGACCATCCGCGAAGATCTTCCAAGCGACGGACATCCAGCTCGGCCCGCCGACGCCTTCTCCTCCATCTTTCGGAGGTCGGACGGAAGTTTCCAGTTCCTTTTCCAAGGTCCTCTCCTTAGAAATGGAAGACTTGAGTTCCTCTTCCCGCTTGTCCTTGGCGGCCTTCGAGAGAGGAGAAATCCCGTTGTAGCCGGGCGTGCTCGGGCGTAAGGGCCGACGGGTTGGCAACGGCTCTATTCCCCGTCCTCAACAATTTTAGCCACCTCGGAGGTTTGCCTCGGGGCAACATCTCTCTCTTCGCCGCAACCAACCGAGCGTACGCCGGCCGTATTTTACCTTGACAAGTGCGTAAGAGCGAAGCGAGGAAAGACCGCAGTAACCCTCAAACCGCATATTATTCAAAGATCCTCTTGATTGGCTCTCGGGCCGGATGCGTCGTGAAGAAAAGCGGGAGGTCTCATCACGTCTAGCACTTCCCGGCTCAACCGGGCCCCCACGGGGCACCCTCCGGAAGGTCGATCCACAGAAGGTTCCCCAAAGACCGCGGTTTCAAAGCCAGCGAAGGCGTGGGGGAGGCATAAGAAGAGCGGCGAACCCCGAGAAACCAAGATCTCGCCGGGATTTGGTGGTCCCGCCACAACGTCTTTTCCCTTGGCCTTCTTTCGGGCGGCAAAGATCTCCTTCGGGATCAAACGGGGCTAGCCGCTTTTGCGAGCCGTGGTCGGGAGCCGTGTGTCACTAACTTAGGGATAGCAAGGCTTTCTTCTGAGACCCGTGAGCGATTCTTAAAGACGGCAAGTTGTTTCGGTCTACCCATAGCTCGGCCTGCAAAAGAAAAAGGATATCAGAACAATAAAAGAGGAACAAAAATGCAATTTAGCTGAGTATCAATAAAGTCATACTCGCGGTAGCTTTCCGCCTAACCAAAGGCGTGGTGATGTACTTAGCCGGATCTAAGGGATCCCCCAGAGACCCCACGTATTCCAGAAGTCTCAGGAGGGTATCATCCTCCTCGTCCGAAAAACGCTTGTGGAAGGAAGTCGTCGGGCCTCAAGGTATGATGGTTCGTTGACCAAAAGGGAAACCCTCCTCGAGTTCCCCAGTCGGCCCTCCTCACAAACCGGGGGCCCGGCCACTTCGAGGGCCTCGACCTTGAAAAAGGCGATTTGAAGTTCTTCCGGGACTCGCGGAAAGGCTCGAAGAGTCTCCGATTGCGGATGCTTCGGAGAGTGGTCCACCCAAACCACTTCGTTGATTCGGTCGTCCGGATACCGGTCTCCGTTGGGGAAAAGAAGGACATGAAGACCGGCACGCTACAAATAAAGTCCTTCTCCGCGCACAAGTTCTCAAAGGCAACAGCGAACGCCCGGTAGTTGGGATGAAGTTGGGAGGGCGAGGTGCAAGTGAGTCGCAACTCGGGCCCGGAAATCGGTGAAGGGAAACCTCACCCCCAAAAGAGTGATGACATCCCGGTAGATGAAAAAGAAGTGAGGACCTTTCTCCTTTGAACGACCGACGTCTACGGATTCGGTTTTTGCGGGTAACCGGGACGTAACCTACCCCGTCCCCAACCCCGAGTTGCGAAGATCCTTCGCGGTCGGGGAGTTTTTCACCTCGTAACCTTGTGGCTTACGGGGGGTTAGCTCGTAGAAATTGGGGAAGGGTGGAAGTCTTTGGACCCTTCATTCGAAGACCGGCTAGGGCGGGATGAAGCCATGAACACCTAGATATAAAAAATCAAAGAGCATTAGAGTGGGGTCGGTGAAAAGTATTGTCCCAAATAAGGGAGTTAGAACTACAATGAGACGGGATGAAGAAATAAGCGTTTCGTCTCCGTCAAAGGATAATTCCCGAGCAAGCACCTTCTGGGGCACGGGATGGTTCTTTGGGTTTTTTTCGGAAAGTTTTTGTAAAGAAGGATCGATGTCGGAACCTAAAGGAAGATATTTTGGCAAAGAGCTTCCGATTTCACAGCGTACGGAAAGGCTCGAGCCATTAAGAACACCTAGAAAGGGAAACGAAACTAAGAACCCACCCAAACGAGAACCTAGAAATACAAAAGAAAGTCGAAAGCGATAGAAACCCAGAAGCGCAACGGAGTATACTCAGAAAAAACCACATGCATTATAGTAAGCCTAAGAGCGAAGTTAGAAGCAAGAAATCACTGGGCAAGCGATAATACCTGGTGAAAAAGAGGAAATGCGCAAGATTGACAGCGAAAGGCAATAGCTTGGATGCAAGGTAAACTCCTGAAGCCAGAGAATAGTCGATAATGTCAAGAAGGGTTGACAATTTTTGAAAAGAGAAATCTATATAGACGTTTGGAATTTGAAAGGCCAAGAGTCGCGACGCCGTTAGCTCCTTCTAACAGAATTGGAAACCCTACGTCTCCCTACACCAAGTGTCTGTCCAACGGAGAGTTTCAGGGGAAACGGCGAGAGCATTAAATGCGCACGAAAACCAAAGGCCGCAATAAATGCCAATCCGCAAAAATGACGGTTGAGTACTCAAAAACACCAGAAAAGAGAGCACGTGGATTTGACCCCGTTAGAAGTTCTTGAGGGCGGTTAGTTTTAACTTAGCCCGGATTGGAGGGCGGTTTGCTCAAAAAATTAATCCGTTCTTGAGGGCGGTTAGTTTTAACTTAGCCCGGATTGAAGGGCGGTTTGCTCAAAAAATTAATCCGTTCTGGAGGGCGGTTAGTTTTAACTTAGCCCGGATTGGAGGGCGGTTTCCTCAAAAAATTAATCCGTTCTTGAGGGCGGTTAGTTTCAGCTCAGCCCGGATTGGAGGGCGTCGATTTTCAAGACAATCCGTTCTGAAGGTCGATTAGTTTCAGCTTATTCCAGCTCATCTGAAAGGGCGGTTTACTTTTAAGAAGGAATGGTTGGAATGAAGAAGCGCAAAAGAGAAGCTAGCATAAAACAAGATTTTCCATTAATAAGTGAACGGTTTTACATAACATTCATACAGGAAAATAGAAAGAATTGGTATTCATAAGCGGGATTACAACAATCTTGAAATAAAAGCTCGCCGTCATATGCAGAAGGGATGAAGAACCCTCTCCCGCGGAAGGAGCTCTCGAAGTGCATCGGCGGGCATCCTTTTGGAATGTTTGGATACGGGGGACCTATTGACCCGTAGGCGGCTGTGCAACCCCAACCGTGGCACTCCTGGGGCGATGTTTCCGGGCACCGCCAATCCACGGAAAGGCTTCGCATGTACCCGACGGACCTTAGGCGGGATCCAAGTGGAAATATTACGCCTGGCATGTGAAGACCGGCAAATACGGTTGGACTCCCGAAGCCCGTCGGGGGATGTGGATGAAGACTGGCAAAATACGGTTGAAAGTCACCAATGGAAAGGACCATCGGCGGCATCTCAATGAACCTATGTTTCTTCTTCTTGGTTTTTCGCTTTCTCTTTAGGAAAAATCTTTAAAGAGAAAAACATAGGTCTCGTGGCTCGATTCAAAGGAAATCCCCATTTGTATAGAATGGATTTTCATACGCAAGATTCGGATGAGAAGGAAAAGTTTTCAAACTTTCAAGATGCGGAATAAAGAAATCATGCCCTTATATGGGCATTGTGGACATTTATTGCACGAACAATTTTCATTCTCGTAACATAGAGAATCGCAAGAGTGGCCGACGTTTTCTTATACGAGGGGGCACAACCGCCAAGTCGAAAGTAATAAACTCCGCTTTATGGGGAAGCGCAAGCGCCGGCGGTAATAAATGCCTCCTAATAGGAAGGCGTGCGGATCGACGAGTTAATGTGTGCATTAAGCGTACACAAATTTCGAAGGGGATTATGATCATAAAGAGCGAAAATCGTATCCCTAGGTAGACAAAGTCAAAATAAATCATGACTACCAATATCTTTTATGACAACCCAAATTGGGGGCAATATGTGGGAGACACCTAATACGGTTATGGAACCGGCGGGCATAATAGCCAAGGACGTCAATCTCGGTTGCCATAAGGTGGTAGTTATAGAATTGACGACTTTGACGGCCGTGGTATTAGAACGAAGGGGAAGTCGGAGAAAGTCGGCAAAGTGACAAAAGCTCATAGCCGGTTATGACCGAGATCATAATAACGGTGTTGACCAAAAGATCACTTGTCGACACGAACCCGGTCGCTATCAAGGTCAAGAAAGTGTTCTAAAGGAGAAAGCCCGTCATCTGTGATAGAGAGCGGAAAGGCACAAGGAGCAAAAGGAGGCTCCTAGAAAAAGGAGGAAAGTCCGAGCTCGAACTCGGATGAATGATGGCCGGACTAGTCAACACGCTAATCTCGGCATGTCGGAAGCACGCCATACCGAGCTTGGGGGCAACTGTTATGGACCAATATATTGGGCCGACAGACATTCCCGCCCCGATGGGGAGTCCACAAGAAAAACCCCTTTATTTACCCAGGTAAATAGGGAACCAGGTAAATGGTCCCCCAATGGTCCCCCACTACTCCATCGTGCCTGATATGTGCGGGGACCGTACGGTTAGTGGAGCGAGAGATCCGGAGAACGTGGGACGTGCATAACTTGGTGAAGGATGGGAGCATTTGCATGGGAGTGAAACCATAGGTAATCCCTATAAATAGGAGATTACCCACCAGGTGCACTCTGGACTCTCTCTATTTTCCATTACTTATCATTCAGTCACACGGCACACACACCACCCTCCGGGCGAAATGCCCGACCTGTGTTGCATCGTGATCTGAGCTCTCTCGACGGTATCTCAACCATAGATACTATCGAGTTGGCACCTTTCACTGAGACTCAATCAGTGGAAGACCCTTTGATCCAAGATAAACCATTCCCAGCTCACTAGAGCTGGACATCTGTGTTCTACAACAGAACAAAAATGTATGTCCCTGTAATTTTTTTGGGGAACATGTGCATCTTGGCTTCAAGCTTGAGAATTCGATGACCTTTATTGATGAGTTCAGAAGAATGCAATGTCTTCCTTAGGAGTGTTTTCCTCTTAGAGTTTTGTTGCTTCTAGCTTTTCATATGTATCAACAAACAGGAGCAGAGAGCCTCTGCTACTGTGTCCTTCTAGCTTTTACTATTAATTATCTTGTCTCCTTTTGAGATTATGAATAAACTCTGTTAGAAAAATGGAAAGAGGAAGAATAATATGAGCTAGAAGTTTATTCTTACAAAATTGGGATGAAGAAATAAAAACTAGTAGTAGCCTTGTTTGATTCTGCTTTTGATTTTTTATGGCTTAGAATAGTTTCATAAAATTACATTTTTAGACTAAGTTTTCGGAAGAAAAAAAAATAAAAGTCTATTGTGAAAAATCATATTTGGCAATTGCATAATTGATTGGGATAATTAATGGGCTAAATCTGTGCTGGTCTAAGGGGTTCTAAGAATGTTGTAGTTTATTCAGACTATATAGAAGATTATGATTTTTACTTTATGGAGTATGATGTGCCCCATATTTTCAGGGACATTATTGAGGATACATGTTTGGCCATGGGCGGACCCAAGTGTATGAGAAGGGGGCAAGTGCCTCCCTTGAATTATGATGAAATTTCAAAAAAATAAATAAATAAGGGAATTAAAATTATGATGTATTTAATAGATTGATAATAAGGCAATTATGATGGAATTATAAAAAATAAGGTTTAGAAGGATGACATTGTAATTATTTCTATTGTAATATATTTTTGTTATTAAAATATATGTACTTGAACTTATTGAGTACCCACCCTTCATTTTTATTTATGTAACTACATTTTAACTAAGACTTAACCTTGCTTTTCTAAATGATAGATTTGTAAAATAACTGCCTCTCTTATTATATCATTAGTATTCACTTGATTTCATGAATATTTTTTTAATAATCTTTTTAATAATATTTTCTTTTCTTGTTTATATTATTTTGTTTTTAAATACATTTAAAATTTGAACTTATTGAAGACTCATCCTTCATTGTAATTTATGTATTTGATCTATTTCTAACAAGATCTTAGTATTGCTTTTAAATGACGGGTTTGTAAAATAATTGTCTCTCTTATTACATCATCAAGTATTCACTTGATTTCAAAAATATTTTTTTCTTATTTATATTCTTTTATTTTTTAATGCATTTAAAACTTTCTTTTTAAAAAAAAAAAAATTGAGGGGCTCCACCAATTGTGCCCCCTCTGTAATTTTCTGGGTCCGTGTTTGGCCATACATATGAATTGGCAAATATGGACAAAACATACTTCTAGGGGGGAAAAAAAAATAGTGACACATGATTATCTTACGAGATTGTCGCACAATTAGATGACCATTTCATATCCTTGATCAATCTCCACTTTGTTTCAATTGGGTGGATCTTGAGGAGGGAAACTTATCAGTGGTAATCTTTTGAAAAATATAATGTTATCCAGTATTATCCATAAAAAATCATATTTGAGGAAAAAAATATAAAAACTTGTTTGAAATAATTATTCTTAAAATCATTTTTGGTGAACACCAAAGAGACCAAAGAGTGTAGACAGAAATCAAACTAAGGATGGAGAGTAGCTCGTTCTAGTTTGAAAGGTGAAAACTCAAACTGTCAAGCGACGAAGGAAGATGGAATTCTATGCTCATTGCCCAATTTTACCTAATAAAAGGGGAAAACATATAAAATTGTAAAAAAAAAAAAAAATCTGAAAAGCAGATTATTGCTTTTTTTTTTTTTTACAAAAGCATTTTTTTTAAAAACAAAAAATACTTTTTGAAATCAAATAAGGCCAATATTTTTAAAAATGTTATTTACATACTAAAATCTGAAGGTCAGCTTTACTATAATAGTAATCCCTTTTATCAAATAATTATCATGATAAATTAGAGAAAGTGATAAAAGTTGTACTTTAAATCAATTATCTAAAAATTATCCCCCCAAAAAAGAAAAAAATCAAACAAAAGTCATAAGATACCATTTTTTTTTTTGTCAAAATCAACTCCGAAAATCAAGTTTATTTAAAATTCCGTTACTCTAATTCCAATTCAAACTTGGACCTACGTTTTTCAAGCCCAAAACCACGTTAAGCTAGCTGAAAACCCAACGTAACACCACCGTACGGTTCTTCCCCCAAACCACGTTACAGGAGAAGCACCCCAGAAACCCAGACGGCCAGACCTAGCTTCTGTGGCTTCGTCTTTCTCCTCCGTCGTTCTTCCTTTTATCTTCTCCTCATTCTGGTGGCTTTCCTTGTTCGCCGCCATCTGGATCTGGCTCGTGCTTTGTTGTCCACCTACTATCTGGTGTCGGTCTCGTGGCTTTTTCGCTCTGCCATTTGCCTCTACGCTCTGGTGTCGATTTGCCATCTGGTTTGTGTTTTGCTTCTTGCTTTCTTCGATCTGCGTATCCCGCCTAATTTTGCTTTCATCAAGTTCGTATGTTGCTTTTCACCTTCTCTGTTTTTAGGTTCATCGGTTTTGGGGAAAGATGGTCCTTGGAAGGTAATTTTAACGTAAGAAAATGATAAGCAATCAATACAGGAAAAAAAAGCTTTGGGGGTGCTTTTAGATTCACATTTAGAAAATTGAGTTCTGTCGTAAAAAATCATAGGGTTTAATTACATGTTTGTATTTTGCTGATACGGATCATGATATTTTTGTGAGGTGTTGCTGTAAATTTCTTGTAAATTTGGAAGACATTGTTCTCAATTTCAAATATCACAATGATTATTCTTGCTATGAGCTTATAGGATCTCTAACTGAATTTTCCTACAACTTTGTGTCATTCTGATTTTGATCGGTAAGGGGTTCTTATTGTTTTTCTGAAATATGTAATTGCCTAGTGACTTTGTGAAAGTTGTGTGAATAAGTCAGTTTTATCATTGCAGCTTTCAGTTTGTTCAAGCGGTTGTTTCTGCATTTCGTTTTTTTTCCATTAAGATAACTTCTGTAGCTTTCATATTGAATAGTGATTTACTTGGTGATAGAGCTTCTTTCTCTTGTCAATTTCGTTAGTCTAATTGGAAGCCAATTTAAATGCCATTTGGGATTAATTTCCTCTTCAAATTCAATTATGCTATTTGAAGTGCATATAACACTGTATCATTCCTTATTGCAGGCCTTAGTTTTGGGATGTTCGTTATCCCTATATAATCTATCTTCTGCCCTTTTTGACTTTGTGTTGTGATGGCCGAGACATGGGCCTTTAATAATATTTAAAATATTATTGTTATTTTGGTGTTCTATTTAATTCTAGTTTAATCTTGTATACATTTTCATATGAACTTCTGAATTTGTGGCCTGTTGTGTTGTTACGAAGGTTTTCTCATGCTTGTAGCATAATGACCAACGACAAGTCAAAGGCTACATGGGACATGGCAGCAACTAAAACTTTTATCGAGTTATGCATAGAACAAGTGCATAAAAATGAACGAAAGGGTGGTACCTTTACAAAGAAAGGGTGGAAAGATATAAGGGCTGGATTCAATGAGAAATCTCGCCGACTGTATGACAAAACTCAATTGAAAAACAAGTGGGACAACCTCAGAAAAGAATGGTTGCTATGGGATAAATTGTTTGGTGAAGAGACGGGCTGCAGATGGGATGAAGCAAAGAATACTGTAGAAGCACCCGATGATTGGTGGGCAATAAAGATATCGGTATGAAGTTTATATGTCAAGTTGTAATTTTTATCTTTCTTGTGACTATAATATCATGTTTAATTAGTTGTATATTTGCAGGAAAATCCACAATATGAGAAATTCAGATACAAACCACTTCCGTTTGCCCATGAATTAAATATTTTGTTCAAGAATGTACCTACAGGACCTTTGGCATTGGTACCGTCTTCTGGAACACTACCTAATGGCACAAATGCTGATGTGCCTAATGACACGAATCCTGATGTGTTTCCCTTGAATGTCGGTGCGAACGATGGTTGCGTGAATCAGGATGAAGGATCAGGAGACTGTGATGAAAACCCGGGGACTGCTGCCGCAGTGAGTGGTGAGTTGCAAAGTGTTAATTTGAACACTTCTCAGGGAAACAGTAGTGACGGCAATAATGGGAAGGGGAAGGAGAAGAGGAAGAGAGTTGAAGTGATCGACAAGAAGAAGAAGGTTCCTACCTCAAAAAAGATAGCTGATGCGATAAGTAGAATCGCCGCCACATCTGAGTCGCGAGCACAAGCGATGGCTAGAACGTCTATTAGTGAAGTGATGGCTGAAGTTCAGAAAATGGAGGCTATCACAAGTGATCCTGATTGGCATTCTCGTTGCTGTCAACTTCTTCTGTCCCAGGCTGAAAGAGAGATGTTTGTAGCCTTGAAACCATATGAGCAAAATTTGTTGAATTGGTTGAAGTTTGCAGCTAACAGACTTTGATGACTGTACAATTAGTCATGTAGGGTTATAATTATAATTCTATTTCGAATGTTGATTTTGGTCTATATTAACGTTGATATGGAATTGCATTAGATTATATATCATTTGCAGCATAATGTTAAATTATAAAACTCTTGTCATTTTTAATGCTAACTGTACGTCTAAAAGTACTTTAGATTGAAATCAAGTTTTATGTGATAGCACTTAATTGCAAATTGTGTCACCAAAAAAATCAATTCTATTCAAAATCAAGTTTGTAAAATCAGTTTTAAACTAAACTAAAATTTGCAGACTCATCCAAGTATAATACATATAGTAGTGGTTGGAAGGAATGGCTTATTAGTTGGTCCTCCTGGCTGAGTGAGAATTGGATTAAATCCTATATAACCATGGCGTTGTTAAAAGGTAAAAGCGATTGTATTGTGATGGTGCTGGTGGTATTTTTCATGACTTTGCTTCCATTAAAAGGCAATTATGTTTTTTTTTTTTTTTTTTTTATAGAAAAAATAACAGTGTTACCATGAAACTTAATTTTATGCGAGTTGGTTAATCTTTTAACCTCATTTGAGTTATCATGAAACTTAAAGGAACTCTTACCCCACATGCACACATTAGAATCTTGTTAATGTATTTTGGGGTTTACTTATTTATATATTCTTGGAAAAATCACTTTCAGGGCTCTTTTTGGAGAAAAAAGCGCCGAAAAAGCGCCGACCGACAATCACAGAAAAGGCCGGGCATTTTCTCGGGATTTTGAAGACTTTGCGTGAGTTGTTAATGAATTTGATATAGTTGTTAACAGGATACTGATATAGTTGTTAATGATGCTGATTTAGTTATTAGAAAATAGTTGTTAATGAGACTGATTTAGTTGTTAATGACCTACCCGTTAACAACTATATCAACCATATTAACAACTCACGCAAGATTCTGAAAATCCTAAAGTGCAGGATTGTCGGATTCTGGGCGCTTTTTGGGGGGGGGGTTTTTTTTTCCTCCAAAAAGGCCTGAAAATGATTTTCCCTATATTCTTTAGGTAGTGGTAACATTTGTCCATTTCTCATAAGGTTTTAAAATGTCTGATTTGTCTTGCGGGCCATGATGAAGTAGGCTATATGCCTTTGGACCATCGAATTAATATATACATATATTTTCTTATAATATACCTATAAAATTTTCTCAGTAAAATGAATGTTATAAAATAAAAAATAATAATCATGGTAAAAAAAATTATAAAAGAATAAAGAGCCAAACCGGTCTTAAATTATGTATTGTGTTAAAAGCATAAAATTCTTTTTATTGAAGGCAATCTTATTCAAGATACGGTTCAACAAAAATTTAAATATTTGCCTATCACGTTAATTATGTATCTTCATGTTGGGTGCAGCTAAAGTTGGCGAGAAAAGAAAATACAATGATAAGCTAAAATACTCTTTCAAGTTGATCCTTCACAAAGTACATGACTTTAAAAATAATAATCACTACTCTTTCTTTTTACCTTTCAGCTTTTTTATTAATCTTATCTATTTTTTTTTTTGAGTAATTAATCTTACTTATTATCTACCCTTATATATGGGATGATTAATGTAACGGCTCACTTGCTCCGCATGCCAGTCTGCTGAAGCACGACTATAGGGCCTTCCAGCCTGTCGAAGCGTGACTGGGGGAGAGCAAGGTTCGCCCCCTACTGGGGCCGGTGTTGTTCCCCCCAGGGAAGTTGTCGCTTGGGAATAAATTCTCAAGAGTACATCTCCAAGTCTCAAAACTACGACCCGAGGACAAGGTTGTATGCTTCATAGAGATTTGATAACCAAGCGCTATGACAGGCAGAGCAAGCGAGCCGTTACAATTAAATTAGGGTATTTTATTCTATGTACACTTATATATTTTACATCAATTAAATATTTATTAATCTAAGTGCCACAATCCTAAACAACAATAATATTGAATGGAGATAGTATTTGTTAGTGTAGGTTCTTAAGTTTTAGTGTGCTTTATTCTTAAAATTGAACTAAATTGTACATATCATGTTTTATAAAGATAGTGAGATACGTGGTGCCTTTTCATTTATTCATATAAATCACTTTTAATTATCTGATCAATTTTTTTATTTTTTTAAAAAGTGAGTTCTATTGTACAAATTGTTTTGATTTTACCTTTTTGTCCTAATAAAAACCACACATTTTACAAAACATGTCCTGCCTTTAAAATAAGATCTTTGTTCGTAGTGTAAATTTGCAGTACGAACTAGATTTTATACTAAAGACAAGAGATAGTATGTTCTTTATTCTCATTGAAAGTTGACAAAAAAAGGTGGTTTTGAAGGACCTAGCTTCTCTTTTGAAGGACCTAGCTATTGTGGTCTGCTCTCCTCCTTTTCTCAAAATGGAGCTATTTTGGTGCAAAACTAGTGGTCCTTTCTTCAGAAAAAAATATTTCAATGCACTGACTCATATTAAAAAGATACTTCAGAATACTGACTGATACTAAAAGGATATTTTAAGATATCGACGCATGACTTAAAAATACCTCATGATCTTGAAAAATTATTTTAGAATCTTGTAACAATATCCTAAAGTATATTTTTAAGTGATAAATAATTTGAAATATTTTTTCAAGATCATCAAGTTTTTTTTTCAAGATTTATCACTATCCTAAATTTCTTTTAGCATCAAAGTCAAGACCATAAAATATTTTTTAAAGATTATAAAGTAATTTTTCAAGATCATACAATATTTTTTCAATGCCAATAAGTGCCTTATTTTTTTATTTTTTATTTTTGAAAAAAAAAAAGGCACCAGTTTTGGCCCAAAACAGCTCCGTTTTAAGAAAAGGAGGGGAGCAGACCGGAATGACCACAGAGAAAAGCCAGGTCCGGTTGAAATGGAACAATTAACTCTTTACAAACTCTTATAAAGCATCTTGCATTTTGGATTATAAAATTCTATTAAAATGTGACTTAGCTTGCATAAAGGATAAGATATAGCAATGTTTATAATTTACTTCCTCCTGTTCAAGATATAAGCTTTAAATTTAAGAAGGGGTCTGGTCTTTCTTTATAAGCCACAATTTACATTTTTTTAATCATTTAATGCGTTGTTTTTTCAATTTTGCCACACTCTCATTATCTTTTTCCCATACATTCTCTTTAATCATTTTTTAACTTATAGTCTTTCTCACTTATTTATGTATAAATAAGGATATATTTAGAAATATATATATATTGCTTTATAATTTTAACTGATTTTTTTTATAAACGTAGATTAGTTATTTAAAACTTATATTTTAAATCAGAGGAAGTATTAGTACCTAGTAGTGTGACTTTCTATAAATTTTATATATTGATATTGATTGAGCAAAATTTAATCTAGAATTTTAAAGTCTCAATCCCAGTCTCAGTCACCGTCCTAATCGTAATTCAAATCACAATCACAATCTCATTTGGAGGCAGAACCACATAACCCGTAACCATGGTGGGCTAGCCAGAATATGTATATTTTCTTTTAAAAAAAGTTACAAAAATCAAACCCCATATATATACCCATATAATATTTTTAAAAACTTACTAAAATTATTAAAACCAAAAAAATAAAAATAAAAAAATAAAAAATAATAACTGTTAGAAGTATAAGAGATTAGTTTATTTGTTAGTTAGAAAGTTAGGGCATAATCTATATATGTAGGCCTTAACTATTGAGATTAGAGTATTGAACACCACGTGTTTTTAGAGAGAAGTTAAGCCTTCTCTCACAGAAGGAGTTATACGTTTCTTTCTACAGGTTTTAGAGTTAACCCAAGTGGGTTCTTCATTGTATGATCATGTTGCTCTTTTGTAATAATACATGATTCTTCTTCAATTACATTTGTTAACAATAACATTAGAAAATATTTTTTCAATTAGGTATATATCACTTTATTGTTTTTGAAAAAAAAAAAGAAAACTAACATTAAAAAACAAAAATAAAAAGTGGGGGGCTAGCGCCTTAAAGGGCTGGGCTAGACAAATTCTAGCCCGTTTACATGCAGGTCTTTTCAGCCCAACCCATTGAGTTGTCAACTCGTGGCGGGCTAGTGCACAATACAGATCTAAAGGATGACTAACTATTATCATATTTTTTTTGTAAAAAAAATAAAACTATTGTGATGCTTTTTGACACTATCATAAATACGCAATTATTTAAAACTCACAATCCGTTTTCAATATTTAGTAATGTTTAAATGTGAATTGGCATAGGATAAAGTCAGTTAGTATTAGAAAATTATGGGTTTAATCAATTTATCAACTTATTTAATTATTTTTTAAAGACTAGCCTTTAATAGACATGGCTCACCTAATTTGACCAAAGGGCTAAATAAGGTTGGGCCAAAAGAAATCCTAATTATTTTTAAGATTGAACAAGCCGGTTTTTAGATGTTCACTTGGAACAAATTTCAGGTACATTTGATAGTTGACACATAATCAGCTAAACTGACTCTAATGATCTAATCCTAAACATTATTAGATAATGATAATTAAAACATGGTTGAAACAAAAAATAAAAATGAATAAATAATTGAAAAATGGGAAAAGTCATAATAATGGCATTGAAAAATTAAGGACGAACCAATAGCCCAATTCCATTGAAACTCTGCAAGATGTCCAAGCAATGTGAGAATTAAAAGTGAATAAATGGTAATTGAATTCCATATCATTCAATACCTTATGCCTTTTGAATTCCATATATATATATATATATTGATTGCAGTTTCAGATATGGCTCTTTGGCTGATCTTATCTCACACTGTATATTTGGTTGGAGGAGGATTGGTCAAATGAGATTCCCTCTATTACCGACTTCTTACTCACTTAAGTAAATATGGATAGACACACAACAATCAATTTGAGGTTGTTAGATAAGTGGTGGTGTCTTTATTTGCAGTTTGGTTTTGACGCTTGAACAACTATTGCATTCCAAAAAAAGCATAGTTCACAAATTATCATTGCTTGAATAACTTATCTTGTACTTGGAAACCCAAATGATTTATAGTTCACAATTCACATTCTATCATAGATTCCAATTCAATTGGGCTATCACTTTTATACCCTTTAATGAATTGAAGCTCTTATGTAAATTTATGGATCATATATTTTCGTTATTAATTCTTCTTCCGCCCAAAAAAAAAAAAGTTATTTTAGGTCTTGAGGAACTATATCAATTTGGTTAAATATAATTTCTTCAAGAACTAAGATATAATATGACATTTCTAGATAACTTCACTACTCATCAATAATAATATATTTCAATCTGATTCTTTTAGTGCATATTCAAAACACATCTTTCCCCACATAAAGAAATATGAAGAGATCTATGATTAAATATATAAGGATCATATTGTGGTTATATTTGTTATTTGTGGTGTTTTTGGGCTAAAATTAATTTGAGATTAATGTAAAGACAAGTGCCTTATAATACAAAATAATGAATATTTCTGATATTTATAGTCTTCTTTTGAGTTTTTCCAACTATTTAAGCATCCATAAATTTGACTTCCACTACACACACAATTGACACACATTACAAAAATGATTTTATCCAACAAATCAAAGTTAACATAGCCTATTCATAAAAATTAAATAAATTCTCATTCTTTCAATTCAAATGTGATATAAATATATTATTTTTCTTCTTCTCACAAATGTCACATATAATTAATTTGATTCTAATATATATCGCACACACAATTTACACACATTACAAAAATGGTTTTATCCAACAAATCAAAATTAACAATTTACACATATTAATGGTTTTAAAAATTAAATAAATGCTCATTCTTTCAATTCAAATGCGATATAAATATATTATTTTTCTTCTTCTCACAAATGCCACATAAAACTAATTTGATTCCAATATATATGGCATATCATAACTAATGTATGAGATTTAAAAATGTTGCGAGAATGCTAAAGAGTAGAAGAAATAACAAGATAAGATATTGAGAGAGAAGACAATGACTTATCAATAACAAAATAAAATACACATATATGTAAGGCAAAATAATAGTGCTCAAGAGGAAAAAAGAGATGGAAGATAAAATAAAAATAAAAAGTAGAGCAAATAATGAAAGAAAGTATATTGATGTTGGGTTATATAAGTTGAGTGATTGATGGGAAATCTTTGGAGTAATTGAGAAGCACAAATTCCAAGAAGAAGGCATGTTTGGAGCTTGATATGATAAACTCCATTGATGTATGAATAATACTCACATACACCATAAACTTAATTTACAAATAAGTTGTACAATTATACATAAATAAGGGAATTAAACAACTTAATTGTACAATTGAAGATTATATGAATAAATTCCAGAAACCCTTCAATTTGGGAGTTATATGACATAATGACATTAACAATGAGTTGAAATTCTAAAAACAATGAGTTGAAATTGAATTATGAACATCTCCACACCGTAATATTTAAATTTGCAAATAAACTGACATTATATAAGAAATTTCAAAATGACCAATAATTACTTTTAGGTCTACTTGATTTCATATATCACTTATGAATATCAAAATATCAAATACTTAATTTCTATCACACAAGTTAATTACAATAAATTTAAACAATAATAAACAAATTAAACATTATATAGCCCTTTGGGCTTATGATTATCTCATTTTTCCTTTACAAAAAATTTGGGCATATTTTTACATAATTCATTGCATCTTTTGATTTATTTTTTTAATGACGTCTAATAGTCTTTTTGGCTTCATAACCATTTTAACATTTACTTTCTATAAATTGATACATATTTGACTGAGGGGCTTCTTGCCATTTTGAAACCTTTGCTAATATATAATATTATTTTGATGACCATAAAGACATTATTTTTCAATGATCAAGGCAAGGCAAAATAATATTGACTTTCAATCGTCAATTTTTACATTGTAACATGGTCACAGTCATTTTTATTCTCATATATATGTTTTGTGCTTCCATTTCAATGACACATTATCAATTTTGTCTTATGGACTGCCAAATTTCTCCCATTATCAATTTGGTCTTTAGGACCACAAAAAAAATCTTTGAAAGCTACAAGCCTTTTCATTTTTGTCATTTGATGTTTGGACTTCTAGCCTTCAGAGTTTGATATTTGTAAAAAATAAATTATCAAAGTGTCACAAATGTTTCTTATTATTCTATTTATTACTGGAATTTTTAGTGTTCTTTTAGGAAAGAATCATTGTAAAAGTGATGTGGCGATAGATGGTAAGGGATGGGATTAGGCTAGCATTGAGTCGTGGGTTGATCCTCTCGTCATTGGGGACGATCGGCTAAAAAATGCTTTGTGGTAAAACAACATAATATAAGCGATCTCGTAAGTGTGGCATAAGTCTTTCATAGAAATAGTGTTGTGAACACGGCCAAGATAACATAAACATAAGCATTATGGACTCAAATATTTTCGACTAGTGAGGTGGGGATCGATGTCGACGCACTTTAACTCCTCCAAAACCTTTTTATATCACGGTTAACAAAAAAAAAGTTAATCCCTATAAAGAATCATTGGGATCATTGTAAAAGTGATGTGATTATGGTCATCCGATCACAAAATTGAGAGTATTATGGGTACTGTTGCTAGTTTATATGGAATTTCGGGGCTAAATCCCGATACGAGAAAACTAGGCCTACTGGAAATGGCACTGAGACAGGCGCTTCTTCTGCGAGATTTCTCCTTATAGAAAAAAAAGGGACCTTGCCTTGTTCGTCAGTATGAGCTTATGCTTTAGCTGCACGACATGAAAGAGCAACCTGGACAGTAGATTCTCTACTTCAACTTGACTTAGTTGTCCTATGTTTGTTTGGATAGGACAGCTTTTTAGTTCTCACCTGTTAGAAGCGAAAGAGGAAGGTTTCTTTTGGGAGATTTCGTTTGTCGTGAGAGCTTTCAATTCATACATAGAGTCCTCATTCATTGATGGGAGAGTCCCCACCGGTCAGCGATTTGGTTTTATGCATTACACAAGGTGGCACGGACGAGTACTAATTTAATTGGGTACGCAAAAGCCTAACTCAGCTACGGTGAGTAAGCCATATAATAATTGGATAATGAAAGAGATCTGTAAATGTTAAAGTATACTGCTGGCCATTGAATAAAATTAAAATAATATTGTAACGAAATAAATTCAAATTTATGATCAAATGTAAACCACAAATAAACCCATATATAGATCATCATAAAACTTAGGGAGGGTTCATATATACTAGCGTCGAATGTTTTGACGAACCTAAACATGTGACGGATAGCTCTTACTCCGGTTAGATCCGCCAACCACAACGGAGCGTATTGTTCAAAGACAAAAATTTAGTTTACAAAGTAACGAACTAACTATTACTTTCACAAATAAATAACTTTTAACACAATCTTAAAAAATATCAAAAAACTTTTAAAACTTGGCAGCTTGGAACTAAAGTCGGGGGAAACGTCGGGGTTGATGGAAGACAAAAAATTTTTATCCAAAGACGGATGAAAAGGTTTCAAAATATTTTACTTGCACAACAAAAACCGATTAGTTATTCATTTGAGCCCAACACAAAAAGTTTTACACCATTTTTTGTGCTAATTGCACACTTTTAAAACTTTTTTGGTATTTTTTATCCACTTAAAAGTTATTTACGAGGGCAAGCGAATGGAATAACACTCTACCGCTCGGAATTTGTGAAGCTTTGGAAGGACTTGCAGAACTGGTTCCTTTTGTTATGGATCGTACAACACGGTGCAAAGGCAAACCCATTTAAAGCTATATTATGCGGGAAATTGAAATGCGCTAGGCCGGGATAATTTAAGTTGATATGGGCCGGGATACCAAATTGCTCCTTAACCCTATATACTACTATGATAGATATAAAACACATAATATTAACAATATAGATTGATATATATACCAACAACATAAATTCTAATACATATATCTTTGTGTGTGCGCATGCGTGTGTGTGTGAGCACGGGCTTAGCTTGTATGTGTGTGTGTGTTTCAATTATAGTGTTGTGAACACGATAGTAAACAATTGAAAGATAACATAAACATAACAAAAAAAAAAAAAAGACAACAACATAAAAGATAAAATAGATATTTTAAAAGAAAAATAACAAAATTAATATGGAACGACAAATAACATGAAAGTAGAAAGGTAGAATAACGTTAGAGAACAAACAACAATAGTACAATATGATAAGAAACACAAACAGCATAATAGTATAGATAAACAGCATAATAAATATAGATAATGAACAACTTAATAAGAAAAGATTGAAAAATAACAAACAACATAATATATAACATAAAAGGATACCATAATATACAATTCATATATAGAAAATTAAAATTGCACATACATGATAATTAGTTAAAAGAGATAATTGAGTAGAGGGGAAGCTAATAGAGAGCATCGCCATATACGACCACACGAACATGTTAATCTACAAAGAGCTAGCCCATACTTTAAATCTTCATAGCTGATAACTTGTTATGAAAAATAAATAAATAAAACCAAATAAGAGATTGAAGATAAGAGAGATGTAAAAGACGAAGAGAAAATAGGAGGAGAAATGGGATGATTCTCATTCATATTAAAGCTTGCAAATCATTTGGTGCATGTATACTATTTATAAGTCATAAGTCCTTAAATTATATCTCAAGAGTTACATCACAAAAGAATAATATAATTGTGAAATATATTACATTGGAACGCTATGTGTATTAATATTCAGAAACTCCTAAGAAGCTATTCATTTGTAGGTTATATAGTTTTGATTGGAGAACTCCAAAGACAGTCTTGAAAGACTATATATGGACATTCACACTTAATATTAGAATATTTATAACACGCTAATAATGTTATATTCTTACATATTTTAATTAATTAATTAATCCATATTAGGAAATTTGGTGAAAAGTCTCTATTTAAAATTTTAATTAACAAGAATCACATGATATATCTTTGTGCCCAAAAAGTACTAGTGTTTTAAAAAATTTCCTATACAAAAAGTATGAGTACTCAAATTTACACACGTCCTACTAAGAAAATTATCAGATTGGGACTTTTTCATCAATTTTTCCTTCCTTTTTTTTTTTTTTTTTCAAATTTATCCCTATAATTGAATCTATATGAGGTTTATCCAGAATGATGAGAATAAAGCGGCGGCTGAAATGATAGTTAACCAATTGTTGAAGGTAATATATTCTTGGGAGGCATCTATATTATTATTACCCCAATTTGAAGGATTGCTTCAGCTCTCAAGTAACACATTGATCAGCACGGTTTGTTGTGGATAAACTCTGACGATGAAGATGTGAATAAGTGATGGATAGACAATTATATTTGTAGTCCAGAGACTGAATTTTAACTAAGTTAAAATTATATAGACTGACTTGTGCTAAGTCAAAATTTAATAACTGAGTTAAAACCAAGTTAAAACTATATCATAAAAAGATTAGTTATATATATATATATACATACTGTAACTGTTGCAAAAAAAAAAAAAAAAAAAAAAAAAAACTCACGAGTCTATGTGGGACTGGTGTAGGCCCTCCTATGTATGTTTTTTCTACAGAATAATGGTAATGGCCGGTTTGTGAAAATTCTACACAATCTCAATAAAATAAGTAACAATAATAGTAATTTTTAGTCCTATTTTTTGACTCCATTTTCAAATCATGATCAAGTGTTCAATGTTTATCCAAGACATCGTAGTTTGAATGAAATTTGCTGACCTTTACCAAATTAGATGGTAATGAACAAATTAAAGGGGCAAGACTTTGAGAATATGAACCCCCAAAAACTATATGAGCACATGAGCCCTTTTGCAACAATTTTATAAACGAAGAGAATTGCTTCCAACTAAAGGATACATGTGTATAAAATTAAAAGAAAAGACAAATAAAATCAGAAAAAAATAATAAAAAGTCTTTGGTAAAGAAATTAATTACTATAATAGGTCTTCTAAAATTGAATTAATACTAAAAGCATACATGGTAACTTATAAATTTCTTAATTTGACCTGTAAGAATTGGATGAGGAATTATGCAAATCCGTCATTAATAATTTTATTTTTCGGTTGTACTATAGCATGTGGTAAAACACATGTAAAAGTACAAGTTATATCGCAACTGGCAAATGGGTCGAATACTCTCACCAAAAGGGAGGAGGTTCGATCCTAAAGTTGGTCAAGACGTTGGGGGAGGCATCCTAAGGGTCTACAAAGCAACGGTAACCTAGGCTAAGGTGGAGGCATGTGTACTCTTAGTCCTGAATTCTTTGCGGAGTGAGCTCCAAGCGCTCTACCCTTGGACCATGGATGAGCTCAACCACTCTCCTAACATTTTTTTATCAAAAAAAAAAGTATCTAATGACATTTTCCATTAACCGAAACTCTATCATTGCATAAGGCAAGGGCACGTAATAGTATAAATATAAAACTAAAATTCAGGAGGGGAGAGAGAGAGAGAGAGAGAGAAAAAGAGCTGGAGAATAGGTAAATACTGTTATATTTTTATTGGAATAGTTCAGAGAACATGGCACATATAAAATAGGTAAATATTTCTATAAATGCCCAATCTTATATTACAATCTCTTTTTTTTTTTTTTTCTGGAGGGACCAAATTAGTGAACCAATCAATTATTCGATAATTAGTAAATCCTGTATCACTTTCGACAAGAATAATAGATCTTGCAAGTCACCTTCAAAAGAACTACTTTTTTATTTTAAAAAAAATTATGACAGGTAAAAATGTGAAGAATTTTAATTGCAACTTTTTATTGGATGCTTTCCAGGAACTAGTTTTTTTTCCCTAAAGGACGTGACATGAGTGAGGATAATGTATACAAGTGAACTGATATGTTTTCACCTTGACAATTGAAGTTATAATAAAACTCATTACTGGAGTTGTAAATCTCAATAATGAATTTGTTATTCCAATTACAAATTTTGTTCAAAGTGCTCATATTTTATTCAGTCTTATGAATCTCATTATATATATATATATATATATCATTTTTATATAATACACACACATATATAATATATAAATATATTATATTATATTTATAAATATATAGTATATAAATATAATAGGAATAACAAGTTCATTAATAAATTTAACAAGTTCTTGAATGGTATTCACAACACTTATAATGATATTTACAATATGTTTATTAATGAAAAAAATATTAAAAAGAATATATATATTTTAAAAGAGCTAAGTAGCACAGTGGTTGGGCCACTTAGCCCCTTCAATATGAAGGTAGTGTGGGTTCAAACCCCACCCTCTCTAACACACCTTCATTCAATCCTTTTTTTTTTTACAAAAAAAGAAGAAGATGTAATCCCACCCTAAAAAAAAAAAACCCTCGTTGGATCTCGAGCTATCGGTGGCGGTTCTGCAGCCGTTCGACGGTTGGATCTCTGGTGTCCAACCATGGTGGTCCTCTAGTGATGGGTTATTTTTCTTTCTTTTTTAATTTATTTAAAAATTGAGGGCAAAATGGTAAATTCACCAACATTTTAAAATCCCAATTTAATCCTTGTAACCTTTAAGTCCTTTACAAATTTTAACGGAATTTGGGGGTTTTCGAATTTTATTTTATATTTAAATGGAATTTCCCCAAGTTATATTGTCATTTTAACCACCTTTCTAAAATGTTAACATTTCATACTGATAATTTTTTTTAAGAAAATTGCTTTTTGAGTTTTAAATTTTTTAGAGTTCTAGGAATCACCATAAATATAAATATAATTTATAATTTATCATATTCTTGGCTAGTTATCTATTATTATTATTTTCCGGACCAGTTATCTATCTAGCTATTAATAAATAATATGAAAAATACTCGAGTTTGCTTAAAAGATAAAAATCCTTAAAAATTCTCGGTCGGATAGAAACTCGAGTTTACCAAAACTAACTCGAGTTTTTTTTTTAACTTACAAAACTTTGAGTGCTCTCGATTTGACATAAACTTGAGTTTGCCAAAACTAACTCGAATTTAGCTAAGTTTAAATAATTTGAACTACTCTCTGTCAAGTTCAAATTTGAGTTTGACAACTCCAAACTCGAGTTTGCCTTTGACAGTAAGTTTTCAAGTTAGCAAAGACAAACTTCATTTAAATTTACAATTGTCAGTTATCATCAAAACACATAGAGAACTAACACCATATGGTCCTATTTATAAAACACTTTCAACATATTTCTCACATATTAAAAAAAAAAAAAAACCTTAAGCTTTATTAATATAGCCTTAAATTTTTTTAAAAAATCAACTTTAAATAATAAAAGAAGGATAAAATTATACATTCATATAAAAAATGTAACAATTTTTTTTTTAAAATAAAAACAAAAAATATACCCTCTCAACTTTAAACACCTTTCTAAAATGTTAACATTTCATACTGATAAATTTTTTTTTTTAAGAATATTCATTTTTGAGTTTTAAATTTTTTAGCTTTGTTTGCGAGTTCCATTTTGGAGGAAAGGAAAGGGAAGGGAGGGTTTTTAGTCTCTTCCTTGCATTTATCAAAGGAAGGACTACCAAAACCCTCCCTTCCCTTCCCTTTCCCTCCAAAATGGAACTCGCAAACAAAGTTCTTAGGAATCACCATAAATATAAATATAATTTTATTATATTCTTGGTTAGTTATCTTTTTTTTTTTTTTGGGTGCCGGACTAGTTATCTATCTAGCTATTAATAAATAATATGAAAAATATTATCTGTGATGAAACAATCAAGTGCCATCCTGCCGGGTTTTGATATCTTCTGCCGTCACCATGAAACAAAATGAATTAATGTTCGTTAATGTTTGCTTGCTGTGTTTTCAAATCTTTTGAAAAGCCATGAATTGGTTTAAAAATATTTGTTTTAAACCAAGAAAAAAAAAACAAAAACAAAAACAGTTCACACTTGACCCATGCAACATGTTTTCAATTTCTTAGGAATAAAGCATGGTTTTGCTTTTGCAAATCAAAGATGAGTGAGTTGTGGATAAAGGGAGCCTTTCCAACTATTTTACTACTTTCTTTCTTAAGCACAATGACGTCAACTTTTTTTTTTTTTTTTTAAAAAAAAACCTTGTTATGCTATTATCATTTTAAGATACCATATACAACAAAATTGCTCCCACTTCTTTTTAATATAAGACTCATTTACTTAATTTGATTATATTAAAGAAGTTAGTTAAATTAATTAATATGACATGTCTTTTTAAAAACATTATAATCATCTTCCTTAATTCTTTTAATTTTTCACTTACTTGATTATTGTTGAGAGAACATCAATAAACCATAAATTACAAAAAGATTAACATATATGGAAAATATGTCTTATTGTATAGGACCAAGATGAACTCCTCAATCATATCATATATTAAGGACCACACTAGTACAAAAAAGGGCTTTAAGACCGGACAAAAGAAGCACCGTAAGACCGGACCCGCGACCGGTTTTTTGTTATGCCATTATTAAAAGTCCACATTTAAGACCAGGACTCAACGGTCTTAAAGAAACTCTTTTAGACCGGACATTTAAAACATTAGGTCTTAAAAGTCGTACTAAATAAAGCTGAAATATTTTTTGTTCGGTCCTAAAACTCAACTTTTAAGACGGGCAAAAAACTCGTCCGCTCTTAAAAGATCAAAATTATAAGACCTAGGACAAAAATAAATCCGGTCTGAAAAATAGTGGCTTTTAAGACTTGACGACTAATTATACGCGGTCTTAAAAGACTGACTTTCAAGACTGGATGGTATATTCGTCCGGTCTTAAAAATTGAATTTTTAGACCAGACGTATAAATACACCGGTCTTAAAAGACAAACTTTTAAGACCGGCTTAATATCAAATATGTACACATGACCTTTAAGACCGAACATATTGATACATCTCGGTCTTAACAGTTGAACATTTAAGACCGCCTATTTATTACCAGTCTAAATTTTCTCGAATTTTTTCCCTGTTTTGTTCTTCCCGATCATATATATTCACAAATCCACCACCCAATCCAAAGCACATAAAAATCGATACTTTAAGTACAAGCTATGAACAATTATGAATAAATTGAATTGGGAAAAAGAATACAAATATTATTCACCATGAGTTATGTAGCTTCTTAATTAATGAATATACTATTACTACAACACCTAAATTAATTTATACAATAAGATAACTTACTTACAATGCAAATACACAATAAGTTACAAATACAACATACATGCCAAATGAAATATTCACCATGCCTTCATCTGATTCCCACCCAACAACGCAACATCCTCTTTTATAACATGCCCCTTTGGATCCGATCCGGCTTGCCACAAAAATAAAACAAGAACAAACTTCATAGTCAGTGACATTGTTTAAGAACATAGAAGGAATATAATATAGTTAAAAGCTTAAAGTTTTCAAAGAAGTTTGCATATGAATATTACCTTATGAATTATATTGACTCTTTTATAAAGTGATATCCTCTCATATCCCTTCTTGATGATCATTTCTTATGCCGGGTTCATTATCCGCTTCATCTTCTTCGTTCATTTCCGGTAGACCCATTGAAAAAGGAGTACTCTCAGGAAGACCATAATTTGAATGACTTTCCTCATCAATATCAATGACCCTTTTTCCTTGGAGAGCTACAGACCACATTTTATTTTCTTGATCGGTGATATAAAACACTTGTTTCGCACGTGTCCGCCATAATAAAAGGTTCATCACCAAAACTTCTACCATTGATATCGACTAATGTAAATCCTAGCCGATCGATCTGAACACCATTATTGACATTAACCCACTTGCATTTGAAAATGGGAAATCTAATTTTAACATAGTCTACCTCCCAAATCTCTTCAATAACCCCATAATATGGCATGACTGTCAATAAAGGCCTCTCGTCTTTCAAACTAGAGAAGTGCATAGATTCAGCCTCTAACATAACACCACTGTTCTGGACGGTGCTCCTATCATCTAGGGACTTCAGGTAAAATGTATAACCATTGATCACATACGAATTCCAACTTATGACATCAACCTCAGGACCACGAGCTAACCATTTGATTGAATCAGAAACACATTCCTCTCCCTCGACCTTTTGTTTGAACCAGTTTACAAAAGTTCTATTATGCTCCCTAATCAACCTTTGTTCAGTCATTCGATGATTTTCTTTCCTTACAGCTTCTTTATGTGCAGCTATGCTGACTTGAACTTCATCAACATTATTCAAGATGTATAAGTGGACTTGTGACAATTCATCAGGATCCACACTCTTTACCGAAGCCCGTCGTCTACCCCCTTCAACATGCTGACGTTTTGGAAGCCCAATATGTCTTACTTTGGCCAAATAATTTTGACAAAATTCCATGGCTTCTTCTGAAACATATTTCTGAACAATTGATGCTTCGGCCGGTATGCGTTCTTCACGCACCCTTTTAGGAATTTCATAGATCTTTCAATTGGGTACATCCACCGTAAATGGATAGGTCCGCACAACTTTATCTCCTCACTAGATGAACAATTAGATGAACCATGATGTCAAAAAAGGTAGGAAGAAAAAGCTTCTCAAGGTGGCACAAGATAAGATATCCTTCATTCTCCAATTCATCCAACTTTTCAATCTTGAAAACTTTACTACAAACCGCATTGAAGAAGACACAAAGTCTAGTCAAAACGACCGAAGATCATATTCGGGGATGCCTCGAATAGCTACCGGGAGTAGCCTGTTGCATCAAGACATGACAATCATGAGACTTTTGGCCTACTAATTTCAAGTCCTTCATCGATACAAGCCTCTTAAAATTTGAAGAATACCCCGAGGGAACTTTTGTGCCATGTAAACACTCACAAAAACTTTGTTTCTCATCCTTAGACAAAGTATGAGAAGCCGGGGGACAATAAATTCTCTTCCCGTATGGCCTTGGATGTAAGTCTTCGCGTATTCCCATTACTTGCAAATCCAATCTTGCCTTCACACCATCCTTGGAACTACCTTGTATGTTGCGAAGTGTGCCAACAATACTATCACATACGTTTTTCTCCACATGCATGACATCAATACAGTGTCTCACATCAAGATTGCGCCAATATGGAAGATCGAAGAATAAAGATCTCTTTTTCCATATATTTGTTTCTTTTCTACTCTTTGCGGTCTTACCGAAGATGACACCGATATTTTTCACCTTTTCATAAACTTGCCCTAGTCAATGCCACCGGAGCATCTTCATACTCCTGGCCACCAAAAAAGGATTTCTTTAATCGACGATATGGGTGGCCCCGTCTAAGAAATCTCCTATGTCCAAGATAAACCGTTTTTCTTCCATGTTGAAGTTGATGTTAGCGTGTGCCTTCTTCACAAACCAGACATGCTTTATGGCCTTTTATACTATACCCTGACAAGTTCCCATATGCTGGGAAGTCGTTTATAGTACAAAATATCATGGCTCGCAGTTTAAACATATCCTTCTTGAAAGAGTAAAAAACATCGACACCTTCTTCCCACAACTCCTTCAAGTCTTCGATCAAGGGCTAAAGGTAAACATCAATGTCATTTCTGGGTTGTTTTGGTCCCGAAATCAACATAGACAGCATGATGTACTTTCGTTTCATGCATAACATTGGAGATAAGTTGTAAATAATAAGAAGCACGTGCCATGAAGCGTGTATCTTGCTAAGGCTTCCATATGGATTCATGCCATCCGTGCTAAGGGCAAGCCTAAGGTTCCTAGGTTCTTCGCAGAAGTTCGGAAATAAATGATCGATTTTCTTCCATTGAGAAGAATCGGCCGGATGTCGAAGCTTTCCATCGAAATCCTCTCATCCGCATGCCACCTCGATTTTTTGCATCATTTTCATTCGTAAACAACCGCTTGAACCTTGGTATGATTGGAAGATACCACAACACTTTTGCAAGCCCCTTATTTGACTTGTACCTTGGGGTTTCACATATCGGACAACCGCTTCTCTTCAAACTCTTTTCTATACAATACGCAATCATTCGGGCATGCATGGATCTTTTTGTACTTTATCCCCAAGGGATGAGTATTTTCTTAGCATCATAGTATCGATGCGGCAACACATTATCATCCGGAAGCATGTCCTTAAAAGCCTCAAGCATTCGGAAAAAACTCTTGTCGCTCCATCCATGACGTGCCTTCAAGCTTACCAATTTCAATACGGCGTTCAACAATTGGTATTTTTTACAACCAGGGTATAGCGGGGTCTCGCATCACCGCACATATTACCATATGCATGTGATTGATGAAAAGCCTCTTCTCCTACATCACAAATAATGTCCTCTATGTGATCATCCATATCCGTGTCATTATCATCAAAGGCCACTTCCTCATGTTGAGACCCACTTGTTATTTTTTCACCATGCCATACCCATACTGTATAAGTCTTACAAAATCCTTCACAAATTAAATGTGTGTGGATAACTTCAGGACTTAGTCGACTCTCATTCAAATATTTTACACAAGGGCAATAAAATTTTCCACTATCATCATGGGCATTTTGTTTAGAAAATTCTATAAAGTCCCTCACCCCATTCTGATATTCAACACTCGTCCGTAACGCAGTTATCCAACCGTGATCCATAGTAGAATTCCTATTTATGACACGGATATAAAATAAGGCAACACCAAATTCATATTTATGCTCAATGTCGGTTATGTCAAATTTTTTTTTTTTACGGAGAAACTTGCCCATTAAATGCATAACGAAGAAACACTTTTGGTCATAAATGTATCACAGTGAATCCAAGAAGAAAAATTAAAGCATGACGAGGAAATTAAATGCATCGCATGAAGGTCTTGTGGACTCACCTGTAGCATATAAATTCAAATGCGTTTGCGGAGTCTTTCTTCTCCCGCCACGAACGTTGATATTGCAGATAGCAAGAGTAACATAAAAACATTTGTGGTCAGTTGGGTAGGTCTAAAGCGCAAATATAATCTTCAAAATACAATAATCATTAACAACAGAGAAACCCACAAGAACATCTCATCGATTTCGTTCAACCCAAAAAACCATAAAGTTATATAACCGAAACACCTCTTACAAATGGTCTATAGACGTTTAGCTAACGAACCGTAAAGTGATTGTCGAGAGAGCAACGTGAAGCGTCGACGAAGCAACACAAAAACACCGGAGACGGAACTCGAGTAATCACTTTCGGCGAGAAGAGAAGTTCGAGAGGGAAATTTAATATTCCACGCGACGATACATGTTTTATTAATTTGGATTTTATTAAGACCGGTTATTTATAAAGTAGCCGGTCCTAAATATATAATTAAATTTTTAGGACTGGAGGGTTAAAAGACTCCGGTCTTAATTTTTTATTTTTCATTTAATTTTAAGACCGGAGTCTTATGAAACATCCGGTCCTAAAAGTCCTCATTTAAAAAAAATGGCTTTGGCGAGCGAAAGAGAAGAATCGAATGAATAAAAATTAAATAAAAACGGAGAATAAGCTTCTTTAATTACCGGAGAATATGAACAAAAAAAAGACACAAGCTTAGTTCTTAATGATTTATACATTACTGGTGAATATGCACGTACACAAGAAAAAATAAATAAAAGAAAAACAAGCAGAAAATTATAAAAAACAAGAATCTGACTAAACATCCTTGGCGATATCGGCGTGAAAAGCATTAAATTCCGCGGATATCGGCAAGTTCCGCCTTATTCGCATCAGCCGCAATGCATCATTAAAGGAAAGAGGAGAGGGGTCAGCGGTAGGCGCGTTGGGGCCAACTGGTTGGAGAGGGGGAGCAGGAACCTCTTCATGGTCTGGAGGTTGGAGGGGGGTGCGGCAACCTCTTCATCATCCGAAATAACAATGGGTCCAACGACCCGAGACTCCTCTGTCACAATAGAACGCACTCTTGATGGAGGAGGCGTACCGTATAACGATCTACGGAAGGCATGAGCATAAGGAGTAAGAGCACCCCTACGAGCGGTTCTCTTGTATCTAACCATGGGTTGAGCAGTTGGGGTAGAGAGCCACGTAGTGTGGAGTTATGAGATTGTGAGGAGTTACTAAGGACAGAGAGCTATGTTGAGTTACGAGGTATGAGGAGTTTAATAAGGAGTTAAGGACAGAGAGGTATGAGGAGTTAATAAATATGCGGTCTAAAATTCTTTTATTTAATTTTTTTCAATTCAATTGATTTTAAGACCGAACTTTAATAATATACCCTGTCCTAAAAGTCTATTATTTTTTTCCAATTCAATTGATTTTAAGACCGACCTTTTAAAATATATCCGGTCCTAAAAGTCTATTATTTATTTTTTCAATCAATTCAATTACTTTTAAGACCAACATTTTATCTTATATCCGGTCCTAGAAATCTTTTTTTTTCACATCAATTTTTTTAAAGTAATAATTTTTTCTAATTAGTTTTAAGAACGGATCTTTTACAATATCCAGTATTAAATGTTCCCGAGTCGTATCCCTACACTCTATTCAAATGAATGATTCAGAATCTCTTCGACTTCCAGATAAACTTCCCAACTAGGCGTCTCCTCGTATTATGAGGAACTATGCGTCTCCTCGTTATTGTTTCCGGCGTTTCACATTATTTGGGCATGGTTCTCTATTTAAACCCGATGTTACTTTACTTCCTTCACATTCTTCTCCATCACTTCGAAACATCCACGTAATGGTCGCTCCACCACCACGAGGTCCTCCTCCTCCGTTGCCTCCGCTCCGACCCTCTACCGATGATTCGGCACATCCCGGCCCGCCTCGATCATATAGACCGACGCTGCAGCCAGCTTTTTCAGGTCTATCACGCCGTCAACGCAAAGCTGCAGGCGGTTCTCGATGCCCAGGACATTGAGAACCATCCTTCAGATGACGACCTCTCCGACCTCTCCAACGACTCCCTCCCCTCCGACAACGATGGGGGGAGTAGATGTTTTTCTTTTCTTTTTTTCTGTTTTTTTTGTCTGTACTGCTGCTCCTCCTCCTCATGGGGCAGCAGTAAAAAATAATAATATAAAGATCTTTTTGTTTCTATATTCGATCGTCATGTCCTTTTCATTATCTTCTTTCTTTTTCCGACAAAAAAGGAAACAAACAAAACATTGTCCTCGTGTAAATCAACATTAAAAATTCCCACAATACAATTAAGAACATACAAAAAACAAAAAAAGATCGTTTACCTTATTCGAATAAAAACAAACCAAATGACTATTCTTGTCAAGGTTGGACCGTCGTTGTCGTCGGTGTTACCTTGACTTGAGTTGAATATTTTTAGTTTCCTTTCAGTATCTTCCTTATTTTCCGACAAAAAGAAAAGAGACAACGAAAAGGGAAACCGATAATGCTGCTCAACATCAAGAGAGGTAACATCGACGACAACGAGGGACCTAGCTTGAGCAGAACGCCAAAACCTCGGTTGTCTGAAAACCGAGTCAAAAACTATTAAGAGGAAACAAATATATACACAGTCCTAAAGGTTAAGCCATATTTTTTAAAAACTATTTTTATGACTGAACTTTTAGGAGCGGAGGTATAAAAAAACTACGGTCTTAAAAGTCTAGACATATTTTTTTTGTTAATTAAACGTAGACATTTAGGACCGGACAAAATATAAAAATTCGGTCCTAAAAGTCTAGCGAATTTTTAGAAAAACATTGCTTCTTTAGCCGTTGCTTCATCGCTTATTTTTGCCAAATTCCTGCTCCATCTCCTCCCGGTAACCATACTTTGTTTGTGGCGTTTGGATTTACCAAAGTATTCCTTCAGGCCTACCCATCTTCCAACCCCCCTTACACGCCCGCGTGATCTCAGTTTCCGGCCGCAACGGCCGAACATCATTCCTCCCGTCCGACACAAAAGATCCCTCCGCTTCTTTCTTTTTAAGATCTTCCCGTAAGATACGAGATAACGAGAAGCTTAGTAATGAAACATATTTAGTAACTAAAAAATAACAATAACGATACTTACAATTCTTTCAAAGAACTACACGAGTTTGTTCACTCGTGTAGGCGCCGCTTGGCTTTGCCGAATATGCAACCACAACTCCTCGCAACGTATAGGAGATGGCCGATCAACTATCGTAGAAGGATTGGATTCACTTCATCTTCCAATCTCTTCCGCTTGGCCGCCATCAATTCTTTTTCGGCCATTTCATATCCGCCGCGAGAAGCCCTATGCGGCAATCATTCTTTCTCCCTATCTCCCGTGCTTGTTCCCTTCTTTTATGTGAATCAGAATTGAAAAAAAAACTATTAATTATGAATTCAGTCATTGATGTCTAACGTAAATTAGAGAACTTCTACTTCATATGAAGGTCAAACATTAGTCAAATTCACTTCATCAAGTTTCAACATTTTATTTAAGAAAGATGTAGAATGGTAGAAGAAATTGGGAGAACAGAGGAAAGGGAGTTGCGTAAATGCCGCCAACTCGTCAATTCATTCATTCATCATAACTCGGTTCCTACACATATTAGACTAACCTCTTATATATAGTTAGAGGCTTGACTCTTAAGCCCCAATAACAACTTGCACCGAAACCATTACACAGTTAACATACTAACTAACTAACAACAATGTCTAACCACTACCTACTATAATGTAACTAAGACTATAATAATGGCTTGACTCTTATGCCATTATTATTTCCCTAATTACCTTCTTAGTATTTTACCTTTTCAGGGTTTACATATCAGACTTACATAGACAAAGGCAGGAAATGTATACTTCTATTCATACACCAAACCATTTAACTAACAGGATTAGATGAATAACATTCACATATCCGCACAGGTTAATAAGCACACAAAAGGCAAACAAAACTAAATATAAACTCACCGAGCTTCAGAGTGGTCCTTGCTGAACAAATTGTTGCCAAGTTTGTTCATCAATAAATGTGTACTTCTCCCAAGGATTTTCTTGAGGCTGAACCTCGTCAAAAATATACTTGTTAGCTAGAAAGGTCTTAAACTTCCTCCACCGATCAGCACAATAAGACAATGTCTTGGCTTTCAACTTCTGACAGTCAGGGACAGTGTATGTAAGCCAGATATTGTCCCAAATAGGATCCTTTAATGTGCCAACCTCCACACTTTTCCACTCATCTGCCAAGATGCTAACCTTGCTGCGTGCTAGATAGCCAACAAAACTAGTATATTTGGATTTCTTGGGACCGAAAGGTTGCAACTTTTCATCAAACTGAATCTCTAGCCTTGAGCCAGAAGTCCGACTTAGGGTTACATCCATCATTCGTGTGCCTCTTCTACCACGACGTGTAGGGCGGTTATGAGGCTCATTGTGAGATGAAGAGGATTCGTTCTGATTCACACCAGTCACAGCAGTAACTGGCGTTCCCGAAACAGGAATAGAATCGTTTTCACCGTTCATTTTCGAGACATGAAGAGAGGTAATGCAACAGGAAGGGTTTCACAACGTGAACAGAGGTTCTTCAGTGATAGTAACAAAAGCTTTCGCGCGAAGAAATGTTTATTTGGCGGTTCATTTTTAAGACCGGATGAAAATATAGACAGTCTTAATAATTAGTATTCAAGACCGGATATATTAAAGTCCGGTCTTAAAAGTAATTAATTTTTTATCCGCACTCTTTTTCTATATTTCATACCAGCCGCATTTTATGTCCGGTCTTAAAAGAATAACTTTTAAGACCGGCTTTTTATATGTTCGGTCTTAAAACTTTATTACCTTTATATTTAAATTTTTCCTTATTATTTTGGACCGCATAAAATATTAGTCCGGTTGTGTGAGATTTCTCCATAAAGTAATTGATATTTGAATATTTTTTAATAAAATTTTTAAGACCGGGTTGTTTTTTAACGGGTCTTAATAATATATTTAAGACCTATGAAAAAATGATCCAAAGTATAAGAAGTTCTTTATATTCACAAAACGCCAACCGGTCGTACATAAGAAGTTCTTTATATTTACAAAACCGCCACCAATCATACATAAGAAGTTCTTTATATTTACTAAACTCGCCACCGGTCATACCTTTAAGACCGGTGCAAGGCCCAATGTCCAGTCTAAATAAGGCGGTCTTAAAGCCCTTTTTGCACTAGTGTCGAGGAGTATTAATTTTTTATTATTATTATTTATATATACATGCATAAGCTTTTTCATCAAACTATAGTTTCATTGGGATAAGATATCTCTTAAATTTAATTAGTGAGTTATATAAGATTAGTTCAAATAGTAGGATTGACACGATTTTGTAAGCTAAAAGTGTAGAAATAGTAAATTCATAGAGCTAACTTTCAAATTTGATAATAGTAATCACTTCACATGGCATGATGTGATGATCAAAAGTATAAAGAGAGAGTACATTCCAAAAGACTAGCATGTTAGGAGAAAGAGCCCATTGACTTGTAAACTACACTTTACTTGTGAGGCTTCTCGATGTGGGACTCATAACATAGCCACCCCCTTTAAAAGCTGATGTCCCTGACGGCTCCACACCATGGCACTTCACTCAACATCCTACCGGTCAAAACCCTCTGTGGGTAGCCCTTTCCATGAACATCAGCTTTTAGTGAAAGCACCAATATGATGATCACAAGCTTAAAGAGAGAGCTCATCCCAAAAGACTAGTCTATTGGGAGAGAGGGCCTCTTGACTTATAAACCACACTTCACTTATGAGGCCTCTTGACATGGAACTCATAACACAACAAGGGAAGCGAGTTGACACGCCAAATTCTAGCTCGACGCACTATAGTATCACCTTGATATGGAACTCATAACACAACAAGGGAAGCGAATTGACACATAGCAGTGGAGACTTGCTTTTTGATATGTTTGTCATGTGGGCAATAGTAAATTTGGACAACCAACTCAAACATAGTTGGAGGTTTGGATCTTTGAGGAGTAAAAGAAGATAATAATGCACAATGTCTTCAATGCATGGGCAACACTCTCTTTTAGGCTTAATTCGCCCCACCTATACCTATCTTATAAGGTACAAATTGAATTGATGGGCAAATTTCCAGCATAATACAACGAAGACCCTTGAATATATATTGCACTTCCAATACTCAAGTAAGACAACAATGGTTTTTACAGAATTGGCTTCTCTCCTTTTCCCTTACTCTCATTTTATCAGTCTTTGCTCTCCTTTTCACATCTCCACCATTGAATGAAAATTTCAATGGCCCACATTTTACATCTTATAAAAATATTTACATAAATAAATTTTAATTATTAAAATTTATTCAGAAAATAAGTTAATTATTATTATAGAGTAAATTTTATTTTCATTTTTTCACAATTGTCGAGAATAAATTTTAACAACTAAAATTTATTTATGTATTTTTAACTAAAATTATAATAATATTTTTATAAGATGTAAAATCTTGGCCATTGAAATTTTCATTCAGTGGTGGAGATGTGAAAAGGAGAGCAAAGAATGAGAAAAGGAGAGTAAGGAAAAATGAGAGAAGCCAACTCCGGTTTTTACAAAGTGATAATTTAACTTCATTTTTATGTGCACTCAAAGACAAAAGCAATGAGTTCGATCTCTTGTTGTATGATTTTTGATAAAGTCACAATCATATGTTAGATTCATGAATCCTCATGAACCAACATAACTTAAAATAACTTTTCTATGAAGAGTCATACCATTATAGTATGTAGGGTCTTCTTGAAAAACTAACACAATTTTTCATCAAATAGTAGTTACCTCACAATTTGTGTAAAGAGATATGACATTGGTGACATTTATTGTTATAACTCCCTACATAAACATTCATATAAATTCCTTAATTAATGAACATGACTTTAAGAAAATACACATCTCTTCATTTTAAAATATTCCAACAATCCCCCATCATTCTAAAATGATCACAAACTCCTATAAGTTCAGAAATCTCATGTTATCAATAAAGATATTTCAGAAATTTGAACCTTTACCTAAGTAAGACATGGTTTCACCTATTCAAAATAATATGATAGATTAAGCTTTGAACCAGTTATCCCATACGAACATATATTACACATGGGATCTCGGGCCATTATATGCCACTTTAAATGACATATGTACTCGTGGCTTTGTTCCTTTTCATGACAGCTTTTCAGAATCAAGCCCTAGAACTCTTAAAAGTGCCTCACTTCACTCTCATATAGATAGGCTCTGTCAAGAGCATCTCCATGATAAATGGTTCAGCAAATATATGCTTACAGGTCTATTAAGAGCCAAATTAGGCTCAACCTACCCCTCGTTTAGTCTCATAGTTACCAAGTACTTTTCCAACCTAAGATGTATTAAAAAGTCAAGTATTTACAATCACTATAATAGCTTACTTTCACCATTGAACTCAAGACTTGATATGATGGTCAAGTATGAGTTGGGTTTCCACTATTGGTGATCAAAGTTTGTAAGGTTTCAATCACATCCCTTTTGATGTTTTTAACACCAAGTTCCTTGTCAGACCTTTCGTCAAAGGATCTGCAAGATTTAATTCAAATCTTATATAACTAATGGAAATTACACCATTTAAAATCAAACCTTTCACATAGCTATGTATTAAGTCAATATTTTACGACTTTTCATTATAAACTTGGCTATAAGCATTTGCAAGAATAAACTAACTATAACAACCGATATATATTAGTGTCAACTTCATATTATAGTCAAACAAATGAATAACCATAAAAACAATCAAAATCATAAGCATGCCAACAAACAACTCATGATTTGTTTTTTTACTATGAAAATAACCATAGCCAAACTTGTAAATAGAATTTATAATATATTCTCTATTTTCTCCGAGGTCTTATGAGACTATCTTTCCTCCACCACATATACCTTCTCAAGAGTATTAGTGCCTTTTCTATCATAGATGATTAACCATACTCCCATTCTAAAAGAAAATAATTCCCCAATTGCTAAGAGAGATATACTTTTTATGTTCAAGACTTGCTAAGTCTTTCCATGAAGGAGGAAGTGTTATCTTATGATTGATGAAACAAAATAAATTCACCAATATACATGTTAAGATGTTTGAAACAATTCAAACCATGTTCAATTCATGCATTTATTGTATAACACATTTTCATCAACCATTCTAATTAAAATCAGAACACAACATGATAATTATCAACTCATCTAATTGATCATAGAATTTCTAATAATAATTATCAATTTAGTAAATTCAAAATTCTGTTATGCTCCTTACCACTCTCTAATCATGATTCTAAAAGCCAATAAACCACATAATTTAAGCAAAATAATTGCATCAAACCAAATCATGATTCAACCTCATGAATCTATAAACTTTATTAAATAAAGAAAGGTAAATAGATACTTATTATTATTATTGTTGTTATTGACCAAATGAATTCAAGATGACTCGTTGACAAAATTCCTGAATGAAATAATCGATTCCCTCCCCTATTTCAAGCAAAATCCTTTGAGTGGCGTGGATGATGCAAGCGGCCCAAGAATTGCACTTTAATTTGCTGTAAAAAAATGTCATCTCCTTGTTCAGAATCCTTTACTTCTACCAGCGGGAGTTAGCTCAAGTGGAAGGGACTTGGGCCCTTTAAGCAAGGGTCCGAGTTCAGTCCTGTGGATGCAGAAAATTCCTGCAGGAGATGCCCGCATACGCGCTCGACCGTAACCGATCCACTTGGATCTTCAAAGCTTAACCTGGTGGCTGGATACGAAAAAAAAAAAAAAAAAAAATCCTTTACTTCTTTCACCAAATAAATGTTGCCACCTTCAATTTCGACCATATACGCTGCAACTTGAAAATTGCTTCCGATTAACCCAACGCGAGATGAGTAAAGTATATCCAAGGACCCATATCTTTATCCTAATTTCACAAATTTCTTCTTTTCCTTTTCTACTACTTCAAAGTTATCATTTGTATTCAAAAATTAAGCTTAAAGGTTGTTGGAAAGACTGGATCTATGAGGAGTACAAGAAGAAAAGATGAAGAAAAAAGTAGTGTATAAAACTTTCAAGGCGTAAGCAACACTTTCCTTTAGGCTTAACTCACTCTCACCTATACCTATCTTATAGGTGCATGTTGGATTGACAAACGAATTTCCTGCATGATACAACGAAGACCTTGAGTATGAATTGCACTTCCAATACTCAAGTAAGACAATAATGACTTTTAGATACTTTTTTTTACTTTATCTTTGTGTTCAGTCAACGACAAAGGCAATGAGTTTAATCTCTTATTGTTATGAGGTGTTTTTTAAAGTAACATTTCTTTAATTAAAAGTCATAACTATATGTTAGATTTATGAATCCTCATAAATCAACATAATTTAAATAACCAATGGTTATTTAAAATAACTTTTTCATGAAGAGTCACACCATTATAATATGTAGGGTTTTATTGAAAAACCAATACAATCTTTCATCAAATAGTAGTTACCACATATTTCTATAAGTGTTTAAAAAGAAATGACCCTGGTGACATTTAATGTTATAACACACCCTAAGTAACATTTCATATAAATTCCTTAATTAATGAATATGATTTTTTTTTAAAAAAATGCTACTTTATTTTAAAATATCCCAACAAAAAATTGATACAAGTGGTCACTTTCCACCACATGTCAAGGGAAGTGAATCGACACGACAAATTCTGGCTCGACACGGCAAAGGCATCACTTGATATTAAAACACACACACACATATATATATAGACACACAATGACGGACCTACGTGCATAATTGGGGGCACGTGCCCCCAAAAATTTGAGACTTTTTTTTTAAAAAAATAAATAAATAAAAAGAGTTTGAATTAATAATTAACTTGAATATGATGGTTTCAAATTTCCATTAGCATTAGTATTAGCATTATTTGTCTACTTTCCTGAATTAATACATGTTTGAATGATTGTAAGTGCGCACCCTTAAACATCAAGATTGCACTTTGTAATCGGATATGAGATGAATAGTTGAATGATTGTTTAGTGTCTTATATTGAAAAACATGTATTTGATAGCATTAATAATAACACAATAAGACAATTATGATGAAATTCCAAAACATAAGGCCTAGAAAGATGATATTGTAATTATTTTTATTATAATATACTTTTTTATTAAAATATATATCTTGAACTTATTGAGTGTAAAAACTTTCATTTGTAATTTATGAATTGCATTTCTAACTGTATTTAGCCTTGTTTTTTTAAATGACATGTTTGTAAAATAATTTCTTGTCTTATTACATCATTAACATTCACTTGATTTCATAAATATTTATTTGTATATTTTTTCTTGTTTATATTTTTTTGTTTTTTAATATATTTAAAACTTTCCTTTAAAAAAAATTTGGAGGGCGCTGCCCCCGAATCTCCTCGTCAATTGTGCCCCTCCTGTAATTTTCTGGATCCGCCACTGTATATATGAATGCTCCTGTTGGTAAAGACTTGTTTTTTGATATGTTTGTCATAGGAGCAATAGATAGATTCTTGGGAAAATTTCATATAGGTCCCAAGGAACGGAAAAAATTACAAAAAAGTCCCTTGAAATCATCAAATTACGCTCAGTCCGATGAATGGATTTTGTGTAATTATTTGTATGGAGGTTTTTAAATGTTGTTGTTAATAATGCATTTCCGTTGTTAATACATGCATTTTCATGTTGTAAATAGTAGGGGACTTTGTGTAATTATTTGTATGGAAATAAAATCCAGGTTTTTAAAAGTTGTTGTAAATACATGCATTTCTGTTGTTAATATATGCATTTCATGTTGTAAATGGTCAGGTATTTAAAAGTTGTTGTTAATCTATGCTTTTTCTGTTGTAAATCCAGGTGTTTAAATGTTGTTGTAAATATATGCATTTCATGTTGTTAATATATGCATTTCCTGTTGTAAATGGTCGGTTTTTTAAAAGTTGTTGTTAATCTATGCATTGTTGTTAATATACGCATTTCCTGTTGTTAATACAAATAATTACACGAAGTCCCTTGGGACCGAGCGTAATTTGATGATTTCAAGGGACTTTATTGTAATTAATTCCCTTCCTTGGGACCGAGCGTAATTTTCCCTAGATTCTTTGCACGTATACGTGGCCCTGGCGTTAAAAAAATTGGAAAAATCACGTTTAGGTTTTTTTTTTTAAAAAAAAAAATCAGAAAAATCTCATAAAGTGGTTAATAACAAGTGTAAAACATTAACTATTAATAAAGTGGATAAGTTACTATTAGTAAGTTGTGGGACTTTTGTGATATTATTTTTCTTAGTTGGGATCCAAACATAATTTTCCCATTTGAGAGTAGGGCAATTTGTTGAATGTTTCTTAATCATTTCACATGTTGTGTATCCTTATATTATATATTAGTTTATTAGTTAAACTAATTAATGATAAATACTACTAGTACGTTTGTCATAATATAATTTTTTTTTTTATTTTGATAAAATATTTATTGATTGATCCAGAAATAGAATAGTTTTCTAGTTGTATTAATTTAGCACCATATAGTATTTTATAATTCATCTAATAATTTAAAGTATTTTTAAGTGTGTCTCGTATCTTAAAGTCATTATTAAAAAAAATACTTTAAATTACTAATTCACCTTCACTTAAAAGATTTTTTGAAAATTAGCACCGATGCTAAATTATTCTAAAATATACTTTATGAGCTAAAATTTTCTCTAGATGTATTAATTTAGCACCAAATAGTATTTTATAATTCATCTAATAATTTAAATTATTTTTTAAATGCTTCTAGTATCTTAAAGTCATTATTGAAAAAAGTACTTTAACTCTTTAAGTTACTTTTTTTTTTGCTCGAAGGCTTTAAGTTACTGGTTCACCTTCACCTAAAACACTTTAAGGTATCTGTGAGCCCAAAAAAAAAAACACACACTTCAAGTTATTAAATGTATTTGCCGTATTATTACTACATTAGTGATTTTCCCTTAATTATAAGATCTAGTGTTAACTATTTTTTTTGAAAATTATGTCTTTGCAATCTTATTAAATAATTTGGGTTGCAGGATTCTTAATCATTTATATGTTGTATATCTTTAAATTATATATTAGTTTATTAGTTAAACTAAAGATTTAATTAGTTTAAACGTTAAAAAAATAAAAATACTCTAAAATAATTTAATTGAGTTTTACTCGGAACTTTTAATCTCTTTAAAAAAATAAACTTTTAAGAAAAAAAAATGTATTTCCCGTACGTAAATTATTATAGTTGACTTTTTGGAGAGAAGGGTTTAAATAAATTACTTAATTATTATTATTATTTTATTATTGGTAAGAAAAAGGAAACCTTGCTCGTTTGAGTCGTTTCCCATCCGCACTAACACAACCCAAGGTCGATGAATGAATGATGATGACTGCATCGTTATTCACGCACGCTTCTGCTTCGCTTCCTTCCAAGAAATATCCCATAAAAAAGAGGCCCCACCTTTTCCCTTCCTAACGTTGTGGTGGGCCCCACACCCACCGCCAGCCATTTCACATTTCTCATCGCAGCTTCTTCCACGTCATCATGCTACCTCCACCGTCATTATTTCCCATTTTTAAAATACAGAAAATTGCTGTAAAAACTTCAATGCAAAATTTTATGATCCTTCTTGGACACAACTATTTGTTATTGTGCAATGTATTTTTAATTATTTATAAATATAATCTATTTTATATATAATTAGAGATATATTATATACTGCTGAAGAAAAGTTTCACTAAAGTTTTAAACAAAATTTAGGTATTTTATAATAACAAATTTTATAAATGAGGATTAGATTTTTGCAATTTTTCTTTTGAATATTTATTTGTTTTTCAATTGAAAGGATTTCAGAAGGCCTCTTTCTGGTGGCCTGAGCCATTAGTGAGATATCACTCTAAAAGAGCTAGATAGTTCGTTGGCCAACTATAAGCCAATAAATAGATTTTTTTTTTTTTTTGCTCTGAAATATATGAATAGATAAATATATGAATAGATAATCAAACTATTTGCGCACCATATTTTTTTAAAAAATAATGAATGAATATAGTTGTCCAAAAAGTAGTTTATAGAAATACTTAGATTTTTTAGTTTAAACTATAACCATTTTTTTATGTTTATTATTATTCTGTAATAAAACACATAATTAGTTATTATAAATTTTTAAAAAGGGATGTTTTCATATTAAATAAACACATACTTTAGTATTACAATATTATATAAGTAATAAATTATAAATATATTTTGTGTAAAATAAGTATAATTATTTTTACCTCGTCAAGTAAAATCATGCATGAACCGAAGGAATTCGAGATACACAAAATTTTTAGGGAAAAGCATTTTGATACAAGGCATACATAAAAATTCTTTGTTTAATATTTTTTGAAAAAACAGGAAACAAATATATTCTTTGTGTGTATTTGTTTTTTTTTAAATTAATCAAATGTGTTTATTTATAAATATATAAATTATAATATTAATGTTGATAAAAATATATTAAAAACATTATTTTATTTATATGATATAAATAGAATTTTATTTATTTAATATTTAAAATGTGCTATTAAAGGCTTTGAAAAATAGATGTTTTCTTACCCATAATAAAATAAGACCGGCCATGTTACATATTCAGCCGTAGGGCTTTAAATAGGCGCAAGCCCGGATTCCCAACTCTTTAAATAGATAAATATATGAATAAATAATCAAATTATTCGCGCACCATATTTCCTTATAATGAATGAATATAGTTGTCCAAGAAGAACACATGCTACGAATGCTACTTTCTATAATATACAGAATCAAAATTATTTTGTGGCAAAAAAAATATAAATTATTTAATAAATATCACTTTGATCCTATTTATAAGTTCATTTTTCAAATTTATTTATAAGTCCCCTTTAACCAAATAAATGAGATTATGACAATTTTGCCCATATTAATTGTACCAATGAAAAAAGAAAGAGAATAAAGAGTTGAAAAATACTCAATGTAAAGTTAAAAATTCATCCTATAATCATTAAGCCAACTACATTTCCTTAGTATGTGTAATTTGGTCAAAAGGGACTTATAAATACGACCAGAGTGGTACTCAACATGCATTTTTCAGTAATTTCCATTGATAACGAATAAAATTTTCAAAACTTATATTGAGTCCAATTTTTAACATCTTTTAAAATATTTTGTTAAAGGTTATAAATTAGATTTTTATTAATTAAAATTTTAATAAAAATATTTAAGATGATTTACTTGGCCTTATAATATTCTTATCTACCACCATTTAGTATAATTTTTTTGACCTGACTACCATTTATTATACTTAAAGATAAAAAATTTATTTCAATTAGCATTGATTCTAGTAGAAGAAATTATGGCGGCTTAAACATGTGTTATTTTTTTACCATTAAATATGTGTTATTGAAATCTTGCAAATATAAAAAAGTCTTGAAGAAAACTATTTTCAATTAGATTTGATAATGTTGAAATTTTGTACAATAACATTAAATATAAGATAATTATATTAAAAATAAAAAATTGTAAATAGCTCAACTCACATTCCTCATAACTTTGTGCCTTGTAAGAACCCTCTAAAGTTGGCCAACGAAACAATTCATAACTTTCTGAACTTTCTAACTAATTCATATGTACTAATTAAAAAAAGTTAAATTCATTAAATTTATTATAACATTCCAGCGGTTCTTCAATTTACACTTTTAACCACATCAAACTTTAATTTTATATTAATTTATACTCTTTTATTACCCTTATTAAATAGGAAAAATTCCAGAAAAACACATTTTTATAGGAAAAATACAAATAAATGAGCTAATATCAAAAATTCTAATTCATACATCGGGGAGGAATCTAAGATTTGCAAATCTTTCAAAATGTCCAATACGCCCCGAGTTATGTGGCAAATAAAAACAAAACATATGAAGTTGTCTAAAGGGATACTGAAGTTGTTAATTTTGATTCGTAAGTTGTTAATCTCTATATATAAGTAGTCATTGATCCCTCACATGTGTGGCTACAAAATAAAACCTACAAAGTTGTTGGTTTTTGGGAATATGAAGTTGTCAAAATTGATACTAAAGTTGTCAGTTTCAATAAGTAAGTTGTTAATCTCTATACCTAAGTAGTCATTACTCTTTGTACATGTGTGACTATAAAATAATACTTATAAAGTTGTTGGATTTTGGAATATGAAGTTGTTAAAATGGATATTGAAGTTGTTAATTTCGATTCGTAAGTTGTTAATCTCTACACCTAAATAGTTATTGACCCCTTACATGTGTGGCTACAAAATAATACCTTTAAGATTGTTAGTTGTTGGAGATATGAAATTGTCAAAATGGATACTGAAATTGTTAATTTTGATTCGTAAATTGTTAAACTTTATACCAAAGTTGTTAAAATGGCTTAAAAAATTATGTATTAGGTTGTCAACATTAAGGAGTCTGAAGTTGTTAAAATGTATATTGAAGTAGTTAATTGCGACACTTAACTTATTAATCTCTATACATAAAATTATGCAACATCAAGTAACCAACAAAAGCTATAACATTTGGATAAAAAAAAAGACTAATAATCCATATAAAAGTAGGCAAACAATGCCACAACATCTAGAAAAAATTAGTCTAATATTTACCAAATATGATCCATACAAAATAAGACAACATATTACAATGTTGGCAAAATGGTGCCACAACATCCTGATTAAAAAGCCTATATTCCTTCCTCAATACTCTCCATGCCTTGCTTATAAAAGGGTGTGTCTGATAGGGTGGGTTTTACAATCAACATCGTCTTTGATATCACTTCTAGTCTTGGATTCCCAAAAGGCAGATGTTGTTCCTCATGATGCTTCTTACCTCAATCACTCATTGAATGATGATTGTTTTTAGTTTGCTTTGTTTGTGTGTATTCTGTTTGTTTGTATTTCATATACTTGTCCTTCCCTTTGTTGTTGTTTATCTTCTTGTTATTTCCGTTGGGTTTGTAATATTTTAAAGTATTAATATAAGTATCCTTTGGACCAAAAAGAAGAGCTCTCCATGCCTTTACCACATCATTGTTATGCACAATAAAATTCTCAGACTTCTCACACTTTCATTTTTAGAAAAACTCAATTCTAAACATCATCCCGTTCTTCAACGCTTTAGATGTCTCCCCTTTTTGCACCACCTTCTTCCTTTCTTCAACCATGTTCTGCCCTTTTCTGACACCTTGTACACTTCTTCAACCACAATCTGCCCTTCTTCAGGCACCATATACTCTTCTTCAAGCACCTTCTGCCCTTCTTCATTCACCATCTTCTTCTGCAAAACAAATGTTGTCCTTACCTATTCCATTCTAGTCAATCCCTAATTAATTCTAGTCATTCAATCAGTAGTCCAACACTACTGCAATCTGCAGCAACACCACTTGAATTAACTTACAATAGACAAGCATTAATTAAGAAACACTGAGTTTAGGATTCTCGCTGATTCAAGCCAAAACAAAACATCATTAAATTAAGCAGCACAAGATTCGATAAATAGAAGATTGAGTGTTGTCTTGCTCAATTTAGAAAAAAGAAGTCCATTGGAATTCAATCAAGGGTAGGGTTAAGCCACAATTTTATCCCATAAATATAAAAAAGTGAGCAATTTTGCCAGAACCATTATCCTAATTAATTTTAACTGTTAGTTAATCAAATATATTAAGCTGACAGTTCGTATGTCATTAATGTTACTTTATGTTAAGGTGCAAATTTACCCAAAACTTTTAAATCTAACTTTGACAAAAAAAAAAAAAGTAAAAGACATGAACTTTTGGAACAAATTTGCATGTGGATGACATGTATGATCAAGCTAAATTTCAAAGATATCTGGTCAAGTAACACTCAAAATTAATTGAGATAACGGTAAGGCCAAAATTACTATATTTTTTAATACTTTTAAGCAAAATTGCCCCTATGAAAAACTTTCAGCACAAAATTGCCCTTTAGTGACAACTTTCGGGGGGCAAAATTACCCCTTAAATTTGAATTGAGATTTTTGATATTAGACCCTCTAATTTGTCTAAACATATATTTTTGGGTTTTTCCTTTGTAAATACTACTCTGATCTATTTATAAGTTTTTTTTTAACTAAATCACACATACCAAGAAGAGGTTGTTAACTCAATTATTGCCCTCATTTATGAATGAGTATTTTTCAACTCTTTCTTCTCTCTATTTTCATTGGTAAGATTAATATGGGTAAAATTATCATAATTTCATTTACTACCTTGAAACTAGACTTATAAATAGGAATAATTTTTTTAAAAAAATATAATAGGACTAGGGTAGTATGGGTATATATAAAAAAATATTTAAAGCTCATTAAGACTATTAAAACGTCTTATAAAAAGGATATATATAAAAAAGACCTTTTAGAATACTTCACATAAAATGGATGTAAAGGGACTATAAATCATTTCTAATATATTTCGCAACTTTTAACCTTATTAATTTTGTCTTTACATTTTAATACATTTTCAAATTTATCCCTAAAAATGAGAGAGAATTGATAAAATAAAAAATAATATATTAAGAGAAAATTGTACATTTAAATAATAAAAATAATGAGATGATTTATATTAGTACGATGTTAAAGATAGAATAATATTGGGTCAATAAACAAATTTATCTTAAAAGTTTCTTTAGGTATTATATTGCCTCAAAAGAATTAATTAACTCTTTGCTAAAAATATTAGCCATTAACGTCAATTTTTTTTTTTATTATAAACGTTAATTTTTTAACAGAATGAGATCCTATTGTTCATTTGTAGTATTTAGATTAATATTATGCATAAAATAAATTTTTGACACAACATCAATTTTTGAGACAACATCTCTATTAGACTAGTTCTCTATTAAATCAATAAAATGTCTCTTTACTTTTGTAAGTCAGGGAAAGTAGGCACCGAGCAGTGAAATATAGTTGCAAGTTGCGAATTGCACTACTTGCCCCTCTCTCCTCGCATTTAATGATACGTGAAATGCTCAACTTCATAGAATAACGAGTTGTGTCTTCCCCTTATCATACGCAAAAGAACGGAGCAATCAAGTCCCACGTTGGATAATTTGTGTTTTGTTTGCTTCCAGTTCCAACCACTCATCCCCTTCCACGTGTCCTTTTGGCGGTTCTTTGTCATTCTGCCCCCTCTCGAATCCTGCCTCCTATTTCTCAAGGCACATTTCGCTCCCACACTCGGTCCTGTTCTTCTTCTTCTTACCACAGTCGAATCGCAGAGCTATATTGCAAATAGCTCAGAAGAAGATTGTTAACAACAACAATGGAACGGTATGAGATAATCAAAGATATTGGGTCTGGCAATTTCGGTGTCGCCAAGCTGGTCAGAGAGAAACGTACTGGCGAGTTCTTCGCGGTCAAGTTCATTGAAAGAGGCTCCAAGGTTGTTCCTTTCCTCTATTTTTTTTTTTTTTTTTTTTTTAATCTCATTTTTGCGTTTTATTACTGGGATTCTTATTCTTCTTCTAATTACCTTCTTCCCCACCATCCCTTTGATTCTGCAGATTGATGAGCATGTACAGAGAGAGATCACAAATCACAGATCCTTGAAACATCCTAACATCATTCGATTCAAGGAGGTAAGAAAGACCCACTTCTGATATATTAAACTCATCAGAAACACAAGTCCATTATCAATTCCCCTTTTGATTGGATTATGGTAAGATTGATGGAATGGTTCTTCATTGCTCATCAGGTTTTGCTGACTCCAACTCATCTAGCTATAGTCATGGAATATGCTGCTGGGGGAGAACTTTTTGAAAGAATATGTAATGCTGGAAGATTCTGTGAGGACGAGGTAGTTTAATTTTAGTTTATAATAATTATAATATGATAATTGATGACACAAACCTTCAATCACTTCACTTGATAGTGCTTTTTCCAAACACCCCATTATATATAAATTAATCATCTGATTTCTCATTCGTAGACAAGTTATAAAAAATGGCACACACTTATCACAGTTCCTGTTCTAACAGTGCTCCACTAACTCTGGCCTCTGTTATGTACATTTATCTTATGAGTTTCACATTGGAAAGTTTCACAAGCAAATTGTGGTTTATAAGTTAAGGGGCTCTGCTTGGGCTATCCCCTTTAGATTTGTATTCATAACAATCTCATTATGGTTTGGTTTTTGCTCAAAACAGGCAAGATACTTCTTTCAACAATTGATCTCTGGTGTGAGCTATTGTCATTCCATGGTAGTTCTCTTTGTTGTGATCACTATTCTTATGATTGTTGTGTAGAGAGTTAGTTTAGGTGTGTTATTATTGAAAAATGATCCATTTGGTTCAGGAAATCTGTCACAGAGATCTCAAGCTGGAAAACACATTGTTAGATGGAAGCCCAGCTCCAAGACTTAAGATATGTGACTTTGGTTACTCAAAGGCAAGGATTAATTAATTGATTAATTAAATCTTAGTATAATTAAGTTTGATTTTAATTTTGATTCTGTCATCACAATCTTGTTTCTTTTTGCAGTCTTCTGTTCTGCACTCTCAGCCTAAATCTACCGTAGGAACACCTGCATATATTGCACCAGAAGTATTATCAAGAAAGGAATATGATGGCAAGGTAATTTTAAATCAAATTTTTCTTTCTTTCGTCAACAACATCTTATTCCACTAAATAGGGTCAGCAACATGAATAACACGATGTCATTGTACTCTATCAACAACCAAATTTTTAGATAAATTGTTAATCAAAAGATCTTGCTCAATAACTTTATTGAGTCTTTCTATACTCAAAAGACTCCATACTGCTTCATCTACCTTCTTCATTAGTGTATCTAATTGCCTTTTTAGAATGTGTTCAAACCACATCAAACGATTTTGTATCGTTTTCTCTTTAATAAATGCCACCTCAAGTACTCTTTCATGTATATTACGAATATTATATTTTATGTTAATTTTGATCCAAAAGGAGGGTTATGATAAAATCCCCGTTGAAACATCAAACTTGGAATCATGTGATAATTATTGGCCACCTAATAATGTACTGATGAAGAAACACATACATTGTTTGGTTGGTCTTATCCTTTGAAAATAATTAGGTTGCAGATGTTTGGTCTTGTGGGGTGACTTTATATGTGATGCTTGTTGGAGCTTATCCTTTTGAAGACCCGGAAGACCCAAGAAACTTCAGAAAAACACTTCAGGTAATGCAATTAATTAATTACTTGTACACTACCAAACACACCCATTTTTAACAAAAAACTCTCTATCTCTCTATCTTGATTATTATTATGAGTTTAACCATTTAGTAATTTGGTTGGACTTTCCAAGTGTATTATTCTTAATAACTCGATCGTGTTTGATATTTTTTCATGTATTCATATAATTGAGGTTGTTCTGATGATGTTTTTTTTTGACAGCGAATCCTTAGCGTCCACTATTCCATTCCAGATTATGTTCGTGTTTCCCAAGAATGTAGACACCTTTTATCCAGAATATTTGTGGCCAACCCTGAAAAGGTGAACATTAATCCACACATTTATTCTCTGCACTTTTTTTTAAAAAAATATAATGTTTGATGATATTATCCTTTGCACTTTTATTTTGCTTAATGAACACAGAGTAATCCATATGCACTCTTAAATCCATATGCACTCTCTTTTGAAATATAATTTATTGATTTCACCAAAACAAATTATAATTTATTGATTAAGACAATATAAATATTTTTAATTTAAAATTAAGACAGTATATGAATCCCCTTTTCGTTGGATAGGATTTTTACCTCTGATTTATTTTTTAAATTAGGTATAACTAATTCAAATTTAATTTATTTTGATGCTTTTAATTTTTAAAAATATAAAATATAGAAAGATTAATGTTCTATAACTGTCAACATGAAATATACTATTAAATTTATAATTCGAAATTTAAACAATTTAGATTCCATCTCATTTAAATGTTTTAGCTAGATCTTTGTTTGTTTTTTTGACGAGGAAAAAAATTTAAAATTAACTAAATGAACAGTAATCAAACAATTCGAGTTTGCATATCTCACACAGACACACACCACTCCCTAACCAATTTGCATAAACAAAAAATTTAGTTAAGTTAGTTTATTTAAAAAAAAAATGTAAATTTGTTTTCTTAAAATAACATTATCTCAAAATTACCTCAATTGATTGTACCCATTAGTTTGTTCAGTCAACAGAGGCAGTTTGAGGGAGGAAAATGATAAATGTGAAAATAAAGTGAATTGAAATATTAAATTTAGAACGGAAAATTACCTCTAAACTAACTCCTAAATACATTTATTTTCTTATTAATTTGAAATTGTGTTTGTTTGTACCCCTTATGCAGAGAATCACAATCCCAGAAATAAAGAAGCATCCATGGTTTCTGTATAACCTGCCAATAGAATTTATGAACGAAGGGACAAGTGGGATAGAAGAATTAGAAAGTGATGGTGTAAATAATGAAGAAGAAGAAGCAAGTCAGAGCATAGAAGAAATACTTTCCATAATTCAAGAGGCTAGAAAAGCAGGAGAAGATCCTAATAATAATAATGGTAATAAACTTGGAGGGCACTTCGTTGATGGAAGCATGGATCTTGATGATATTGATGCAGATGCTGACATTGATGATATTGAAACTAGTGGTGATTTTGTCTGTTCCATTTAGAAGTAGTTGTTGTTGAAGTGCTTGCTCGTCTAATTCAAGTTGTTTTTCATGTCTCTCTTTACTGAAATGGACAGTTTTATTGTACTAGATTCTCATGTTTGAATTTGATGTTTCATATTTAGTAATTTGTAAAACTATGAATTAACATCTCATATTAAAATTTGACCTAAATAATAGAGAGCAAAAAAAAAAAATTGGAGTAGGAATGAATTTCACATAGTTTGACATGCTCGAGGCCCTCCTAGTTTTGTTTTTTTTGTTTTTTTTTTTTTTTTTTTGAGTTGGAAAGGAGGCCAAACTGGCCCTGTAAAGGGTTGAAATAACCACCTCCCTGACACAAGAGGATCATTTAGCCACTAGAGCAATGCACCATTTGCAAGTCCCTCACTGTCTAGTGGTGACTTCTAAACTCTTTTGTAACTTTGTGAGTGTGTCAAAAGGAAGAGTATCACGATCTTTAAGATTGAGGGAGTTCAATCATATGTATATACATTAAAATGTGATTTTGGGCTATTAAAAGGGCTAAAGGGAGAGGGCTCACACATAAGATAACAAGCTAATACAAGCAAATAAATTAAGAGTATGTTTGTCATTATGTTTGCTATATCAAACTAACCAAAATGATGCTTGACATAAATCAATCTTAAGCTGAAGCAATATCTCTAGATCACAACTTTTTTTTTTAATTAGATATAGGGTTTCCCCCTCAAGATTTAAAGGGTAAAATGTTCTCATATCTTCCAATAAATACATTTTGGGATTCGAACTTGCGTTTGTTTTGTTTTGTTTTTTTTTTTAAACGGGGGCAAGACCTTTTACTACCTCAATTAACAATTTGTTGGTTATATCACAATTTTTAGCTTTACCTTTTGATTTTTCCATATTTTTGAAGCTTCTGAAATTAACTTCTTATTATATTATTTAAAAAAGTTTTGTTTGACTTTTTTATTATAAAACCTATCTAAACATAAATCATATCACTTAGTTATTACTCCCTTTGATAAGTTAGTTAATAAAATGTCACTTTTGAAACAAGCCTAGCTTGTTTTGTAGCTTGTTTTGTGTGTGTTTTAATAATACCGTATAACGTTGCTAATATCAACAATATGAAGAGCCTAAGAATCTAAAAGACTTTCCTCAGCACACTCCTCCTACCTAATAGGTGAAGGCTGATCAAATATCAAAATTTACCCTCCCTTGTGTGGGAGAGTTTTATTAATTAAGTGATAATGTAAGATTGGCCCTAGCTACAAGTATGATACATAAGAACCTACAAGTCTCTATGAACACAAAATCTTTTATCATCAATCGCAATATCTTTAAAAGGATGATCAGCATCACAACCTCTAGATAGAAGATTAATAGCCTCACTACAATTACACATAATAATGATATTTTTAATGGTTTAATGCTCATATTTTTGCTGCAGAAATATTTTTTGACACAACATTCACATAAAAGTGAGAGGGTGCCATTGTAAAGAGAAGAGAGAGAAAATATTAATAGGACCCACTCACTTTTATGTATATGAGTGTGGCAAAAAACATATTTCTACTATAAAAATAGAAATATTAAACCCTATTCTTAATCCCCTTGGCCAACATAATAAACAGACCTAGTTTTGAACAATATAAACTTACACAGAATATCTTTTTCTTAGTGCTTCTCTGTAGAACAGCTTTTTCAAAGGGAAAAAAGCAGTTTGAGATAAGTTCTTGTTGTGGAAGAAGTGGTGGGCATGAAAAAAGCCAATGAGTCATTCATTATCATTGGGTCTAGAATTAGAACTTCAGGTTCTGTTTTCGGGTTTCTGATTGGAAGTTGTTTGTCTGCGTTTCGGGATATAGTAGTTGTGGCCTGTGGGGATTAAAAGTTAGTGACATCCATCGCATTCCTTGGCCACAATTCTAGTTTCCATATATGGATGTCGTTTACTCGTTTTAGTGGGTCTTTCATCTCTGTTTGCCTAATGTCTTTTTGCTCTCTCGTGAGTGCGCTGCCTGCTATGAACAAGAGATCTATCGTTGTCATCATATCAGACAGAATGGGATAAACGCAAAGCACCAAACTTAAGTATGTTTGACACATGGGTTTGTTTTTGCTTTTTTTCAGGCACGTACATATTGCTTCCGATTTTTAACCTCTCCAACATGCTTAAAGTATTTACTCCATCTACCCTTTTTATAAAGACATATTAGCTACTTTAATAAATTTTAAAATATTTAAATTAGTTAATTTTTTTTAAAAAAATATATGTTTTTTGAAAAAATTACCCTTGATCATCAAAGGGATGGAGAGAGGATATGAGGTCACTATTTAATCAAGTGACAGCGATAAAAAGCTTTCTATAATTCATATGATTCATTAATTATTGGATAGAGCTTACTTTGGTCTCAAGTTAGAGGAGGAAGTGTCTAGGACAATGGTTAAGGTTTTATTTTTAATAAAAATGCAAAATGATACACATTTGATCTTGGGAAAATTTCATTTGAATACCAAATGAAATTGTAAAACCCTCAAATGTCTGTTAAACTTGTTAAAGGACTTAAAGGTCTTAAAGACCAAATTAAGATTTTCAAATTTGGGTGAATTGACCTTTTTGCCCTTAGTTTTTAAATAAATTTTAAAAAATGACCCCTCGTAGAAGGGCCACCATGACCGGCCGTCGTCGACGGCCTAATAATGGCGGGCGACTGGGCTCGCTCTTGGCGACTGAGATCCGGTAAGGTATTTTTTGTGTGGGGTTGCATCCTTTTGTTTTTTCCAAAAACGATTGAATGAAAGTGAGGAGGTGGGGTTCGAACCCACCCTATCTTCATAGGGCAACTTGGTTCCTTTAAGATATATATATATATATATATATATATATATATGCATTAACAAAAATATATATATATATATATATTATTCTTAACATTTTTTCATCAAAAAACACTCTTGTAAATCTTATTACGGAACTTGTAAATACCATTAACGAATTGATAATTCTCATTACAATATTTTGTTATAATTGACCCTTATTTGTTGTTTCATGAGAGACACTTATGAAAAACTTGATGAAAACACGGTTAATTACTATTACGAAACTTGTAAATACCATTAACAAATTAATAATTCTCACTACAAGATTCGTTATAATTGACCCTTATTTGTTGTTTTATGAGAGACACTTGTGAAAAACCTGACGAAATTAATGGTAATTACCATTACGGAACTTGTAAATACCATTAACGAATTGATAATTCTTATTACAAGATTTATTATAAATCATTTACTTTTTGTTAATAGATCCTGTAATGAGAATTACCAATTTGTTAATGATATTTACAAGTTTAGTAATGAGATTTATAAGAGTGTTTCTTGATAGAAAAAATGTTAAAATATATATATGTGTGTGTGTGTTAATACATATACATATCAAAGGAACCAAGTGGCTCAGTGGTTGGGCCGCTTGACCCATGAAGGTGGGGTGGGTTCGAACCCCACCTCCTCACCAATCAATCTTTTTGTTTTTAAAAAAGATGCAACCCCACCCCAAGAAAAGAAACCCTCACCAAATCTCAGGCCGTCAGCGACCGGAGCCCAGGCTGCCGGCGGTTGCAGGCCGGCCACAGTGGCCCTCCAATGAGGTCATTTTTTTTTTTTTTTTTTTTTTTTTTTAAATTCATTTAAAAACTAAAGGAAAAAAGATAAAATTCACCTAAATTTGAAAATCTCAATATGGTCATTGGTACCTTGAAGTTTTTTTAACAAGTTTAACAGGCATTTGTGGGTTTTGTAATTTCATTTGGTATTTAAATGAAATTTTTCCTTTGATCTTGAATATAAGATCTCGTTTGAAGTGTTAATTGCACTACAAACAAGATTTTACATTAAAAATCAGTGGTAGTATTATAATCACTACTAGAAAAAAGTTCTATAAGACCGCTGCATCTAGACTTCTATAGACGGAGACTGTTTAAAAAGTATGTTTGGTGGTATTTTTATAAATATTGATATAACTTAAGACCAGTCACACTTTCGAGAGAGCTAAATAATGTTTTTTAGACAAGTTGTATTGTAATGCAATCTCGATAATTATAAAATATTATGAAAATGAAAAAATTAAATTAAATTCTTTTTACACTGGACGCTTATACATACGATTTAAATATCCTTTTAGATGTCGTTGTTTCTTTATGCCCGGTCTTAAATGTTTCAGAGTTTCTTTAGCTTGTAAGGTAAACTTCCCAACTATAAGTCCCTTCGAAATCTAAAGTCACTTCAATAAATGTAATCTTTATCTGTCTTGTCTATTTAAACTCTTCATTCCTTTCGTTTCTTCATCAGATCATGCTCCCTCTTCTCTTCTCTATCGAATATCAATATGGTACGCATTATGGTTGCTTTAGTTCATCCTCATTTTCTTTCTCCCCCTCTATAGCCTTCACCGGCTCCTCGGTAACCTTCAGCGAGGTAACTTATTCATTACCTCAATGCGAGGGTGGATCACATAGAGAGACGACTCTTCACGTTGCTGCACATTATCAACAAGAAGTTGAACCTTGTACTCGACGCCAGTAATGTCGAGTACAATATTTCAAATGACCCATCTTCCCTTTCCTCTTCCTCCTCCTCTGCCTCCAGCATTGAGGAGGAAGATTGATGGTTTCTTTTTATTATGGAAAATGTTTTTTAATCAATATATTGTTTTTGCCTTTGGACAGCGAAAAAAGTATTAATAAAAAATATTTTCATGTCTAATTTTGATCTTGAAAATGTCTCTTTTATCTTTATTCCGTTGTTGTTTCTGTCTTTGTCTTGATAAGTAATTTTATGATAGAATAATATACTTTATTTGTAAAGTTCATTATCTGAGATATTGTTAAATATATAATTTGATTATATTTAGACTGGTGTTAGTGGCACAATGTGCAAATATGTTAATCTGAACTGTCAATTAACTCTTGACCGGTCTAAATGTTGTTTATTTTTTTAACATTGACTTTTTATTTAGACTAGATAAGATGTGCATTCAATCTCATAATTATTATTTAGACAGTGTTTTCAAAGGCAACCAGTTTGAATACGTAATGTTTCAGCTTCAAACTCATATCATCATGTCTCGTCAGTATCATCTGAAGTTTTCAGCCATCAATCCCAATTATAAATCCCAAGGCACATTGAGTTCTAAAGTTTAAATTCAAAAGTTCCTTTCTAGTTCTCTCTTTCTTCTTTGAGCGACAACACTTCCAATGGCAAGAATAGAAAGGCAGCGTTCCCCCTTTTCTCCTCCGGTGGCAGCAACTGGTGGTTCCTCTTTGCAGCCCCTTCCACCTTTAATCTTGGAGGAAATCACTGAGACCATCTTTAGCCTCCAAGGCACTGTTTTGAGGGTCATGGCAAAGCAAGATCGCTTCTCCGAATGACTAAAGGAGTTGGTGACCATGTTAAATGACATCGTCGATCATTGGGACTAGGGGAATGATTCTCTCAAAATTATGATGATCATTTAAAGGCCTGGGTTTCAAGAACCCTCATTGTTATCATATTTTGATGTAATTTTGATTTTGTGCCTGATCATCATCATATATAATATTTTGATGTAATTTTAATTTCATGCATGTATTCTGCCACCTTTAGCGATGATTATTAATGAAAAAGCTTCTATCTTTTGAGTTCTTGTTGATGATCATCTCGTGTTATTAATCTCTTGTTGATGAAAAAGTTTCAATCTTTTTATGTCTTTTAAGTTTCAATCTGTTTATTATTTCCTTTTGATGATCATATCGTGTGATAAGACAATTCAAATCGCTGAAGTTCTTGTTTATGAATTACATTTTAGATGGTTGATTTAAAATACAGCCTTGTTATGATTTTTTTTTTTAACATATTGAGATCGGCCTTTAATGAGGACCGTTCTAGAAAAGGTTGCCATAATATTATATATACTCACTTTTGTGCTCAGTCTTCATCTTTAGCCTCTCTTAGTCCTATGCACATGCTCTTCCTTTCTTTGTCACCTCCGGCCCTTGTGATGTCTCTCTCTTTGTCGTTGTAATGGTTTGGTATTCCTCTTTGTTGTGCTCTCCCTCTCTATCTTCGTCATTTTGCTCCCATGGTTGGTAAAAGTTGTTGCCCTCTTTTGATAGTAATGTTGTTTGTCTTTCATTCTCTTTCGTTGTCTTAGCTTGGTGTTCCTTTCCGTTGGGCTCTTGTGTTTGATCTTGAAGCTCACTCCTTTGATTTATTTGTGAGAACACTGATGCTTACTCATTTTCCTTCATTGTCAAAACCCTAATTGAAAGTTCAATTTTTTGTTCTTCGTCAAATCACTGATGCTCACTCATTTTCTTTCTTTTAAGAAACACTTATGCTTATGCCTTTTCGTTCTTTTTGAAACCTTCATTGAAATTTCAGATTTTTTGTTCTTTGTTAAATCACTGATGCTCACTCGCTCCTTTTATCCACTTTTCTATGTATGCATGCCTTGTGTCCTTCGACCACTACATATATTACAAGGTTCAACCTGCAATAGAAATGGGCATACAAGGCATGCATATATAGCAAAGAGGCTAAGTAGACATATAAGCCATGCATATCACAAGGTTTATATATACATGCATACATTGGGACAGAGGTTGGATGAAAGCCAAATTGACCATATATTCATGAGTAAGTCAAAAAATTTAATTTAATTACAATGGATTTGTATTTAATTTGCTTATTATAAATTTATTATTTTTAATTACAGATAGGAGTATAAAGATCGCTAAAAAGACATGTGAAAAGCACTAAGTTGAGTGGTTTTTTGTAATTATTATTTATATTTTTGTAGATATGTGAATAGCATTAAATAATTTGATCTAATATGTAACTCCATGAAGTTGAAAATAGGGGATGAACTGATTGAGCCATATTTTATATGAATTTTCATAATTAATTTGGGATTCTTAATGTATTTTGTGTTAGTTGTCGAGCTTAAAATGTCTTTCTTATGATAAATTAAAATTAAGAGTAAATACTTTAAATTAGAACTAAAAGGGTAAAATTGTCATTAAATTGTTATTACTCTTAATCTTTGATTTTTCTGAGAATATTTGATATTAGATTGATTATTTCTTATTTTAGGTGGTTGAAGAAATTAGATCCAATTTGAAAATGGAAGTTTAAATTTAAAGTGTTTTATTTTCAGTTTAGTCCCTTCACAGAAAAGTTTTGTGATTTGCAGATTAGTCCCTGGTCAAAACTTGCGTTTTGACCAGGAACAATTAGGTCAGCTGGAATTGCAATTAATATACCCGACATATCCGAGCTGGGGGCGCTGCGCAAGGGAGAGAGCTGGAAGCATCGGACCATCCTCCATCACCTTCGCCTTCCTTCTTCCTCTCGCCGGCGGTATCACCCACCACCAAGACCGCCGGCGAGCTTCGCCTCCGACCATCATCGTCACACAAACCTCGACCGTCTTTCCTCCATCACCAACGGCGAGCTGTATCATCCACCACTGCAGAAGGCGTCGCGGAACACGCAGACGGGAGCAAGAAAACCAGCTTGGACCCTTCTTCGTCACCATCGACCTTCCTTACAGTTACCGCCGGTGACAGATTTGCGCCGTGAGCTGGGAGATCAGAAACACACAGAGCCAGTGCCGACGAGCTTCACCACAGTCGCTAGCCAACTCCCTCACCTCTCCATCATCTTTACTTCTTCCATTTTCATCTCTCACTCTAACGCCTAAACCACACACCACCGTCGACCTCCACCTTCGATCTCACATCCACCATCGTCACTGTTCACCTTCACTTCCGGCGAGCTTCATCTTCCATCTCCACTAGCAACTTTCGTTCCCCCTTCAACCAGCGTGGCTGTCCTATTGCTTTTACATTGTTATCCATTAATTGTCTAGCTGTTTGAATCAGGAGATGGTTTGGTCTGTGATGATGGTTCACGGTTAAATTCCTCAATTCTTGGTGTTGGAAATTTGTGCTTGAGCTTAATTGATTACATAGGGAGTTTTTCTATCATTCCATAGTCTAGAATTATATATTTAATTGTCTAGATTTAAGAATTATTGAGTATGATTCTGGAACTGGGATTAATGATTATTGTCTCTATTGGTTTGATATTTGTGATTGAGACTGGATTTGTATTATGAAGATTATATGTATTTGAATTACTTTGTGGTTGCATTGAGACTATGTTGATTAGCGTGATATTGTCTAATTAATGTGGTTAATTTATGTATTTGAGGGACTGATTAGTACTCAATTCCGAGAAGATTCATTTTACATTATTCCAATCTTAATTACACATTAAGTGGTTTTAAACAATTTCTTAAGAGATAGTAGCTAGCTACGATTGTAGGAGCTACTATTAATTGGGAATATTGGACTTAAGTGATATCTTGAGGTTTTTCCAATTAAGACTTAATGAGTTTCAACTCCCATAATTTTTGAGCAAAGATAGTCACTTCTTCATTACAAAGAGCATCCATTATTTGTATTTCCATTTTAGTTAGCATTTAATTAAATTGCATTTCTATTTTAGTTTATTAATTTAAATATCCAAAACCCAATCCCCCTTGTTTCCATTTCATTTGCATGACATTTAGATTACTTAGGATTCAATAAAAAGCTCCTCGAAAAGAGAGAACGATCCTAGGTTTGTCTATACGCAATCCTTGGTTAATTGTTGATTGTGGACCCCAAGGCTAATGACAAAAGGTCTTCATCATGAACACAATTGGAGTTTGTAGATACATGTAAGTCCTTCTTGTAGGACTTGGAAAAAAAAAAGTCATTTCTTCCATTGGTATAAATGTGATATTCTTTTTGTACTTGTTGTCTTCTTATTTGTTCACTTGAGTGTGAAAGTTTATGATGATACATGCAAGTTTGGATATTTTTTCTCCCTCGATATTCTTTGTGGTTTTTATAGTTAGTGCATGCAAACTTTTGTCCACCAAATTCGTTATGGTTGGGATTGCGAAACTTGTCATTATGTTAATGATGCAATTTCATTGTATTGAGTTTGCATACACATATGTTAATTGAATCTTGTTTTTCATTCCTTTGTTCTTTTCAAGTTTTTTTTTTTGTTTGGATTCCCCCACATTGAAAAGGGCTTGGATCATTATTGAGTGTTAGGTGAGAGTATTGATTATAATTTTAACCCTAACGTGTAGGAGCGTTGTTGATGCGTGGTTTGTATGGCGGGCCATCTTTATAGTCGACTGCAACCACCCTTGGATTGGGTGCTAAGTTTACTCATATTTTGCATTTTGGTTCTTTTGAGACTTCAGTTAGAACATGTCTCTAGCCTACCTCATTTTTAGGTGATAAAGGCGGAGTATTTTATTTAACGAAGTTGAGTTTAACATGATTGATATAAAAACTTGAGAATTCTATTTCGTATGGTTGAATATGGTCGTTGTGATGAAGTCTTTATTGAGATGTAAATCAAAGTGAATGACAATAATAAGGAGCTACCCAGCTAGGTGAAGTTAGTAGTGACGAGTTGATAGTTAATCCTCCAATTTAGAGTTATTAATCCTCACCCTGTCACTAGTATTTCAACCTAGTTAGTTATTACTTCCTTAATATTGGCCTTCATTTTGGTTTCCTTCTAAACCAAACCTTCCCAATGAGATCATATTCACATAGATATAATCTAGTTCTCTTACTTGTATATTAACTCGTTTATACGCAGGTTCATTAAATAAGAATCTTCTCATTTATCACTTGAGACTAGGGTAGGGCAAAACCATGTTTTATATTTGAGGTCTAGAATGGTCAAAATGCATAAGTATGATAACCTAGCACCCAATCCATGGGTAGTTGCATTCAACTGTAAGGATGCTCACAATATGAATCATGCGTCAACAGCATGCAGATACTAGACCTAAAATTGCATCCACTAAATCCAACACAAAAAAATCATCTAACTCCTTTAGAGGTGGGGAAAATACAAGGAAAAAAAAGAGTGGCATTTATATTTTTAGGGCTGTTTATAGAATTTATATTGCATAATATAGCTTTTAAATATAATAATATCTAATATGGCTTCTGTGAAACAAAATAAAATTTTTTTTTTAAATGCCCACTTTTAGAACCCGTATGAAATTACTTGGTCTAAAGAGTGGGCGTTTTATTATTGTAAATTAAAACTTTTTAACACTAGTCATTTAAATAAGCAGTTTGAAAAAGTAACTATTAAGGCCGGTTAGGGGTCCTGTCTTAAAAAGAACAGACTTTCTAAACCAGTTTCTACAAGACCGGTCTTAAAACCTTTGTTTTAGTAGTGAATAAAAAGATAATGTTCCAATACATATATAGAAAATGAACAAGCATAAGAATTAAAAAAGCTATAAAAAAGGGTAGGTTGTGCTATTCAAATTGTGGCACGAGAAAGAATTCAACATTTAGGATGTCCTTCCATATGACATGTTTTAAATTCGAGGTGCTTTTTTATGTAAATAACCTTCATAACATAATATTAAAACCCGGATTGGACCGGACGAGTTGATTTGAAAACGTTGACATGATCGTATATCTGGTTCGAGTAAGTAGAGAAACCAAGAGAAAATGTACTAGTGTGACCCAACCTAACCTAGGGTGAACTGCTGGGTTGGGGGTTGATGAAGATCACTTTTTTAACATAAAAAATTACTCAAAAATTGCATAAAACATAGGAACTCCAAGAAGAAAGAAGTTTATTGAGAAATAGAAGAAAGGAGATGAAGAAGAGAAGAAAATATTGAACCTTAGTCAATGTGACATTGCTATAATTTAAAAACTTCAGGAACAATTTTGAACCTAAAAAATTTCCTAGGCAACAATTCCTTTAAATTTAGGGTCAAGGGTCATAGAAGTTTTTCGGGGTGCAATACGCCCTAAAAGTTTTCAAACCGTAGTAATTTTTCCATGGCTATTATCCCAATTTAGTTTGATCGTTATTTTTATCTTGGGTTTATGTGAAAATTTGTCTTGAAAGTTTTCACTTAAAATCAATGTTGCCCTGGAAGTTTATAAATCGTAGCAATTTCACCTTGGCTATTATCAGGTTAAGTTTACTCGTTAATTGACCTTATATACTTATTTGACAAGTCCATATTTTATCCACTTCATTTTTTCAAAGTTATATTTAAAAATAAGCACTTTTTTTTTTTTTAAAAAAATGCATCATGTTTGAAGGGGTAGAAATAATTAAAGAGGTGAAAACATCTTGTGCAATGAAGAGAAAATCAAAGAGGTACTTGTCTATCTTGGTGTCATTGGGGTATAGTGGTAGCGAGTTTTCAATGGCCTTGTTCTCGGCAATCATCCTTAGTGTGTTATGCACCTAGTGATTGAATCTTTTTTTAATTACTTCTTAATTATTCTCTAGCGCATGTGAGCTCCTCTCCGTATGTAATTTCTTCTTCTTCAATGTTATTCATGTTGTTAGCTCAACATATTCAGTTAACTAACAATCAAACTTAACCTACATAACTGTGAGGGCGACATTGCTACAATTTGGAAACTTTCGTGGCAGAATTGCTCCTAAATAAAAACTTTTGGAGCAACTTTGTACCTTAACAAAAATGACGTGGATGATATGTGGCCTTCCAGTTTAGTATATTTGGTCAACGAACAGTCAAACTTAACTAAAATAAAGACTAAGGCAAAATTGCTACGATTTGGAAATTTTTTGGTCGACATTGTATCCCCAAAAAACTTTCATGGCAAAATTGCTCTACCATGACAACTTTCAGGGCAAACTAGACCTTTGACCCTTAAAAATTATAACAAAAAATTGAAACAAACAGTTAAAAATTTATAGTTAATTTTATCCTTAAAAACAACATTTATGTTGGGCGCATGTTTAGAAAATGTCATATTTATTTTTGTAGATTAACCCTTTTAAACATTCAAACGATCAATGTATATTTTTACACCTATTTTGAAAGTTCATAATTACTCTTGACCCTTAAAAAAACATTTAGTGTTGAGCACGCTTTTAAAAAAAATCGCATGTGTATTTTTGCACCTTAATTTTATAAAATATTATTTTAGTCTTTTAGCCCTAACACTATCTATTAGTCTGAAATGATAATTTTTTGTGCAACCATTATTATTTTTGAAAATGAATTAAAATTATAAAATTGAAGTACTAATATGAAATTTAGTGTACAACAAGACTTTAGACCTGTGCGATGCACAAATATGTTCAAGACTTAAATGGTTTAAACTTAACACATATAATATCATGTAAATATCAAACAATTTCCGTACATCATATTATCACATCATTTGCATTTTACAATGACAACACAAAAGATACATAGCAACTATTATTGTAGTGACAAGTTTTGAAAAACTTCTTTGTAAACAACATTTGTACTAATGTTACTACATTTGTTGAACTCATCCAAGATAAGTAATTTTAAACCATTGAAACTCTTGACCCTAGAAAGTGCAACATATAGTTGCCCATGTGAGGAAGACTGGGGTTGGGAGGTAGAGACCAACATTAGTCATGGATTGTCCTTGAGTTTTGTTTATTGTCATTGCAAATGAAATGATAATAGGGAATTTTCATCTTGTCAAAGTGAACAGAAGTTTACATTCAGATGGGTTCATATCTATTCTATGAATCAAAATATCTTCACCAACACTTGTGCCGTTCAATGTCGTAACCTTAATGACATTTTTTCCAAGTTGTGTAATTTGTAGCCTTGTCCCGTTGCACAACCCAGCTGCTTGATCAATATTTTTTATTAACATAATTGGCACACCTACTTTCAATACCAATTTATGATAAGGTATCCCTGAGTATTTAATTGCATTGAGATATTCTGTGTCATACGGATCATCAAACCTTCCATTATTATCTTCTGTATGACCTATAAAGTCAGAACTAAAGTACTCAATTGCATCACTGGGTAATGATGAACAAATGTACTCATTCAATATATCAACATTTTCTGTTCTAGATGTGAGAATTGACCTATTGGTCAGGTAACCTTCTTCAAATATACGTTCTTTTAAAGCGGAAGAATGAAATTGATGAGTACATTTGTTGATATATTGAATTAGTACATTTGTTCATATATTGAATGGTATGTAGCTTCAACGATACATCTAATTGGGTTACAATCATCATAAAGCATCAACTCTAAGGGTATAGTGATGTCGGCAAAACCATCATGTGGCAAACTAATGGCTCCATCTCCCACATTTAGCAACCATTCAGAAAATGATTTAATCTTTTCCTGTTCAACTTGATTAACTAAAGATGTCAACCTCATATTCTTGGTTAGCTGCAATAATCTACATTCTTTCCAAAGAGGAGAAGCGTTAATAGTTGCATCAACAACCTCAGCTCGTTCATCTTTTGGGATAATTGGCAAGATTTTCCTAAAATCACCCCCATCACTATGACACATTTACCTCCAAATATGCAATGGCAGTTCATCAAATCCCTCAATGTTCGGTCTAAGGCCTCTACACAATGTCTCTTAACCATTGGCGCTTCATCCCAAATAATTAAGTTAGCAGCTTGAATTAAGTTTGCAATTGCTGATTCGTGAGTAATGGAACATATCAAGTCTTCATTAACGTCGATTGGAATACAAAATCTGGAATGCGTGGTCCTTCTTGATGGTAATAGAGTGGTTGCTATTCCACTGGAAGCTACATTGAGTATGATTCCACCATTCGCTTGTACTGAAGCTTTCAATGAATTCCATATAAATGTTTTACCTGTTCCTCCAAAGCCATGCACAAAGAAAAAACCACCTTTTTTTTTTGAAGAAACTGCACAAATTATCTCCTCAAAAACTTTCTTTTGTTCTTCAGTCATTAATCGTTGTAATCTATTGGAGGTGTCCATCTCTTTTTCTTTGTTGTAGTTAAGCTCTTGTAGAATGAGTTCTCTGAAGTGTCAATGATTAAGTCATTATCAGGTTTAGGCATTGATGGATAGTCGTTGAGTGTTCGACCATTGCGTAACAAAATCTGTTGAATGTTAGCCAGCCCTGCAGCTTCTTTGTTGGCATCTTTTATCTACAAATCTGTATCACAAATATTGTTAAAAAGACTTTTATTTTCATTTCAAAATTTATGTCAAGATATGACCTAGAAAGATAGCACACTTTATATCGAAAAAAAGGTTTTAAGTAAGTTAAGTTATATATGTTGGACATATACAAATTAAACATGTCATAGGATTTTATTATACGTATGATATTAGACTTTTTTCAATTTCTCAGTCTATAAACTTTTTATCATGTCATAGTTAATTGTTTTGGTTGAAATTTAATTTGATCATCACATGATATAATCTTTTACTCAAACATAAATGACACATTTCAGAATGTAGCATTAATACACACCTTGAAAACGTTGGTCTCTATGATTGACATGCAATAAATCTTCACAAATAAGCTCTTTCGTCTGTTCCCAAACAATTGCTGGATCAGATAACGAATGGCTTAATAACATGCTGGTAAAGAATTGCCGTAGGTAATTTCCTGAAGCCCATATTGATGCTTCTTTAATTGCATCTATGTACTCTTTGTCATCATCTAACAAACCAAGTGCATAACATGCTTCTCTAAATGTTGGATAAACAACATTACTCACTGTCCTTATGCTTGCATAATGCTTTGCTCCATGTACCTTTGTCAACAAAAAACGAAGATAGTATAATTCCCCCTGAGCTGGTGTACAATGACCCAATCTTCCCACTGAAAATCCACGTTCACAAAGCTTCCATATCCTTTTCTCTCTAACAAATGTGATTGAGAATAAGTACGTGTTCTTGCAAATGGGTCATCTTTTTTTTTTCCATCCAACCAAGGAACATGGATTCTTTAACTCTTAGGTTGTTTACCACTGATGACATGTTGTTTGTTCGACTATAGTAAACAGATTGTTGATGTGGAAGATGAAAACTTAGTCTTTCAACATGTGGTTGTCTATGATTAATATCAAAAAAAAAATTCTCCGATCCACGATGCCTCACAAGCAGATACATACCTACAATTTAGGTAGTGAGATATTTCATCGACCATTTGTTGAGAAGATGGATTATCATTTGCATTATATATGCCTGCAATAACATGATCATGCCCTTTGCTTATGTATTTGAATAAGTACTTGATAGCGCGTGATTGATTGGTCTTTTCAACGTTCAAATGACCAGCAAATAATTTCAGCAACCTATCATTATAAGGAACAACGTATTTGTTGTCAAGTTCAACGTCTTTCCTTGTCACCATAAGTCTGTCGTTCCTCTTACGATAAGTGGGATGACCATTTTCATCAACCACAGCACGCTCAATATATCTTTTTGGAAAGTACTTTGAACATCTACCATCTTTAAGGCAAGGTGCAGATTTTAACAACCAACCACATGGTCCATGAACCATGTAGCTTCCAACTAATTCATATAATTCTAGGTCTACATCTCTATTTGGTATCTCTGTGGATATTAACTTGTCGACATCAAATGGTGTCATCAATTTATCCACTTCGTGCAACCACAAAATAATATGAGCATGTGGTAACCCTCTTTTTTGAAATTCAATTGTGTATACATTACTTCCCAGATTACTTCGTGCAACCACAAAATAATATGGGCATGTGTTATTTTCTTTTCCACAACGCGTACATGATATTAATTGAGGATATTCATTACTTTCGAGATTAGTGTTTGAACTGTGTACAGATTAGATGCAATATAGGTAAGAGGACATGGTAAACACATTGTATTAGGCAGCCAAAAAATATTTAATAGCCATTAATAACTTAAATTCAACAAATATATTACGATTGTTCAACGTGTTGCAGTATGAATTATCTAAGTAGCTTTCAGACGAAGATTAAATTGTGTGGTGCGTTGAGTAGATGGGTTTCACAATTTCTATAGTAGCCTAATAAAAAAAACTATAAAATGTGATTTAATTATCTAATAATTTATCAATTTATGCTGATAAATTTTAAACCGCTAACATTTAAATGCTTAACTTCAATGATCTAGGTTCATGCTTTAAAGAATTAATTCACTAACTTTTTAAATACAAATTGTTAGACTGAGTAAAAAAGATCAATAATGTTAGGAACATATTTCAATTTCGCTAATTTTTGGTACAATATCATGATCAAATTTACATGACGATGGGAAATGAAACCAAATTCATAGTCATTAAGAGAAATAAGTTTACGAAATAAACAACCGTTCAATAATTCAAATTCTCGCTACAAAACACAAAATGATAATATGGAATACTCCATAACAAAAAAATGTCATTTCTCCTTCTTGATGTTCTTCACTGGTTTTGTCGTGCTAAATTTTGGTGTCGCCAGCTCAGAAAGTCCAATATCCATGCAAACTTATTCAATTTCACCGGTGATGAACAAATTATAATCCTTGGGAGGGAAAATACATCTACTTGGAAGGGAACTGCAAATGAAAGCCAAAAAACACAAAGAAGTCAATACCTACCCATATAATAAGACTGCATCAAAAGTAGTTTAGTAGTTTTCAATAAATATTACATTTATATATAAACTCATTAAATTCGTTAGGCAACATGGGAAGTATAACTTATTGCAAGATGTATGCATGGATATAAATTTTGCTTTGCATATATAAAGTTTTAAAAAATATAGGAGAATTTAATAAGTAGAATTGAATGGTTATAGTACTTGATACTTGCAATATTTGTTTTCGTGGACTATGTTTAACCATTTGGTGTTTATCTAGGTTTAAAGTGCAGTAGGGTTCGGTATGTACAAAAGAATATTAATTCTAATGCCTTTTGAAGTCTGTGTACATTTACTACATATTACAGTATCCGTAACCAAAAATGAGAGGGTTATTGGAAATAGAAGCTCGGATTAACGCAACAATGGTATAGAAATCATTTTTGTGCCTCATAAATATACATTAGTTTAAGTGCAGCAGCAAACATGATAAACTACAAAAGAGTTTTTTCAGAAGAAATGTAAAAGTAAAGAAGGTCATCAATACCACCAGACATATGTTTAAATTCAACCTCATCTGTACACTAGCATATTCACCATTACACTCCCTTACAAATGTTGATTAATTTATGAGATGCAGCAAAAGTAACCAATTACATAAGGAAATTTGTAGACTAAAATGGAGAACATTGAAGATGCTCATTAATACCCGTACACAATCCTTTAAACTCAAGTTAAATAAGAGTGAATAAATAAATATATGAGCCACGTTTACCATTTAAAATCATTTTGCATCAATAGATAAGACGAATAACTTGCAGAAAAATCATAATAACTAAGCACAAATATGGATTAGAAGTAATTGTCATATTGTCTAAAGATGTTCCTAAAATTTACTGTCACACATCCAAAAAAAAAACAGGAATAGGAAAGTCAAAATAATTATCCAAACACTAATGATTTTCCCTTACAAAGCATAAGTAAATGATTGCAAATATTAGTATCAAGCATCCATCAGTAAAAAAACATCATTAATTAAAATTTTAAAAATCCAACTGGGATTGTCAAACTGTCTTGAAGAAACAGGGAAATATAAACAAATTAGGGGGGCACGGGAGAATCATTCCTAACTAAAATTTAAAAGGAAAAAAGCTAAAACAACATATTTCTTCATTCCGATCATCTAATCACGGTCTGTAAGTTCCATGAGGTTAAGTTTCATCAGAGTCATCGTCTTCATTGAGCTCAGCTTTAGACGGACGCGACTACGACATCATAATTGTAATTGAAGATAGCTTGGGGTAAATCACAATGACTCTAAAAAACAATTTCTCCATCTACAAATGATGTGACAAAGATATTTTTAAATAGTATAACAGAAAATGTTGTATTAGATCATATAAAAGAAAACATAAGACTAACCACTAAGCCTTCTCATATTCAACCATAGTAGGGCAACAACAACGTCATCTTTGTCCAACAACTTGGAGTAACTGATAGAGGCTCAAAAAGCAGGTGTTCCTCTGAAACAACAATGGAAAGGATTCCCACTAACATAACATGATAGGGTAGTTAGTAGTACAACTTAAAAGAATAAACACATACATGATATTATAAACGGTAAAAAACCTTTTATCCATGATCTCAAAAGTCATCTGGTAAAGGGTCTCGCCGTCTATGACAACATCACTCAGAGGATAAACAGAAGTCACTAGTCCGACCACATCTGACAAAGGGAAATCATGATTACATATAAATTATCATCATTAAAATACGACTGTTTAAAATAATGGTAGGAAAAATATGATAATAATAAATTTGAATAGGAAAATGTGACAATTCATAATAATATCACTTGCTTATCAGTGTGGTTTGACATATTGGTGTAGCAGGTAATGGAAGTAGGGGCTGGAAAATGGTCTCTGGTGTTCTAATAATATCACTTACATACTCAATCTGAGTAAATGGTTTTATAATAATTTTGAGATCTGGATTTCTAATATTCCATCCACGCTCTACAGAAATTTTTTTCAGAAGGAAATAGAAACCTGGAATGAAAACACCACATGGCCTACTCATCATATCACACCGACGCATGATAGCAAGAGAAATGTAACCCTACGATAGTTGATAAAATAGTTAGATGAAACAAAATATAATATGAGACAACATGGCATTACATAACTGAACCACTTTCAGGATAACACGATAAAGAACCTCAGAGTCAGCAAGCACAACATTAAACGTAATTTGATGGTGAGTCTTCGTTGGGGGAATGTCCGAGAAATTTTCCACGACTTTAACACATATGCTCTGATTGTTTCGTGTGCAATCTAGTTGGAGGAAGGAAATTACTCTCTACGACGACATATCCCTCTGAGAAGATATGCGGTGATATATTTGGAGTTTCTCAACTGAATTGACAAAACGATGATATACACGACTTAAATAGTAACATCTTGCTTACATTAATCGATGGAAACATGCATTGGCCTCTGTTGCTCCATTAATGACAATTACCGATTAATCAGTATTTCAACGTTAATACTGCATTGGGAATACGATAAACATTGGAAACATCATATCAACAGGTTAATTCAAACCAATTTAAAGCGTTTGGGTGATAATATATAAGCGGTCCAATAGCTGATTGAGTAAAACCTATATTGCATAGAAAACATATCAATTTCGTTGGAACAATAAGGCGATAATAAATGAATAACTATGAAAGGTCTCAACATCACCCAATGGAATTAATTATTACGCTGACGTTAAACTTCAATATATTGAAATAGATGATAACAAATACGTTGGACCACATAATCCATGCCATGTAATCACGGTGATGTTGAATAACCAATTGGGGTATTATACATGGACCAATAGCTAATGAGCTACAACGTTTAATAGTTTATATTAATTAAAGGTTTAGAGATGCCCTTTTGCCTAAATAATATACTATTTTTTTTTCTTTTACTAATTTTATATGATATATTGGATGATGGGTGATTATTCAACTAGATGCCAACAATTTAAGTAATGTGCCTTTTGGAGGAAAAACATTTCCAGATACACTACTACTTTACTTGGCTTGTTCAGTGGTGGAACATCAATTACTGAGCAGATTATAACACGTGAAAATTTTCCTAGTTTTAGGTTCTTTGTGTCTAATAATGATACTATCTGTTAGAAGTATAGTTTATCTCCTTAGATTTTTTTTTGGGGTCAAAATATTAGCTGACTCAACGCTTAACAGTCAAACTAAAGAATGTTGGGGTGGATGAAATTACACCATTTTTATAACTTTAGAAGGGAAATTGCCCCACAAATTTCTTTAGGATACTGGGTGCATCTGAAAAAATATTTCGGGGTGCTGCGTCCACCTTTACTCTTAATTATTTCAAATGGATTTTATTGGATTTTCCCTTTCTTTTTTTTAGTCTTTATGTTTTTTTTTTCGTTTCTTTTTATAAAATAAACAAATAAACACACAAACACATATAAAGACTTTCAGTCAAAAACAAAAACATGTTATCAATGGACAAAACTTAGGCCTAATCCTTTAGGTCTATTAGGTCCAGCAAGCCCATCAAAAACTGTTGTTGGCCCGTTGACTCCACACTTAACATTCAAACTAAAGATTCTTTTGGGGGATGAAATTGCACCATTTTAATAATTTTAGGGGTAAAATTGTACCACAAATTACTTTAGGACATCGAATACACCTGAAAAAAAAATACTTCGTGGTACTTGATGAAATTATTGCTGCACATGTGGATTCCAAAAACGCAAAAAATGCCGTTGTTTACATTTTTTGTCCCTATGAATTAAATCAGTTTGCAAAAAACAAAAAGTCTCAAATTTAAATTTGAAATCTCACAAAAGTCTCATTTAAAAAAAGGGTTAAGGTGCAATTTTGCTCTTAAAGTATGCGCCCAGGAGTAATTTTGCTCCTGAAGTTTTCCGCGTAGCAATGTTGCCCCTCCGTTAATTGCCCTAACGGTCAACGTTAAAGTTTTTAATGGAGGGGCAACATTGCTACGTTTTTAAACTTCAGGGGCAACATTGCTCCAAAAAAACGTAGCAATTTTGCCCCTGAAGTTTAAAAACGTAGCAATTTTGCTTCTCCGTTAAAAACCCTAACGGTTAACTAACGGTCGTTGAGCGTTAGAGTTTTTTAACGGAGGGGCAACATTGCTACGTTTTTAAACTTCAGGGGCAAAATTGCTCATGGGCGCATACTTTAAAGGCAAAATTGCATCTTAACCCTTAAAAAAATGCCGTTACCGTTTTTTTCCCTCTTGTATTTGTAGCCAAATTCAAATTTGAAATCTCATAAAAAAATCTTTTTGACCGTTTAACTTTAACGGTAAAAAACAATAACGGATTTAACCGTTAAACTTCATGAAGGCCCTCATTCTCATCTTTCTTCTTCAAGATCTCCGATAGCAATCCCTTGGCTTTTCTAATATGATATAGGTAGGGGAGGGGCAAGCGCAAGAGGGACAACTCTCCAAAGGCAAAAGGAATAACTGATTTCCTTCGTACTGTGTGTGAACTCTGCTGGTTTTGTGGTTTCCTTTGGAGTTTGTTTCGTCTGGTTATGTTTTAATGAATATGGCTTTCTCTGTTAGCCCAAAACAAATTATGACACGCCATTTCAAGGCCCACACAATAAGGATTATTTGCTCCTAGTCATTTGAAATTAGCATTAGTGAATATTTAGGTAACTTGGAAACCGTAGTTTCAAAAGTCTAAACAAAACTCCTCTAACATATTTACCTTATAAATTGTAAAAGCTATTTTTCAAAAGCTAATCCAAACTTCTCTTATTTTATTACTATACTGTTATGTTACGGTCCGGCCAGACGGCCCATATGTGTGGACGGCCCAACACAGGCCATATCATATATCCGAGAACACCTACAATCCAGAAGAATCTATCCTATCCAATATTGATAAAGATATGATAGATCAGAATCTATTCTATCTAATATTAATAAGATATGATAGATCACACGGTTAGGATATCAAAGCAAGCCCTATAAATACAAGGGCACGACGCTAAGGTGCGGACGTTCTAACTCAAACCTAGTAAATTCTATATCACTGTGCACATCCCCACTTGACACATTCCCCTTCCCCCCTTAAGGCGAATAAGTCTATAGTGTACAGTGATCCCGACTCCTCCAGTATTTCTACCCCATAGAGGTACTGGTGGAGCATATTGATCCAATATCAAAGCTTTAGCCCATCGGGCTACACATCTGGTTCCAGACCAGAACATTGGCGCCGACCGTGGGGACCGTAAATTTCGATCCCCGTGACCACTGATGGCAAACACGAGAAGTTGCAGTCGGAACACTCAACCTGCAAATCCACCACAGGTTGAAGGTACTCAGAATAATCATGCTCAAAAGCCACCAGCGGGAGCCCAGGAGGGGAACCTCTCGGATACGGCATCCTCCCCTCTGATAGTTCCCAAACCTCATAATTTAGCTACGACGGAGGTTTCGGTCCAGAATCCCGACGTCGTCCTCCCGCGTAAGCGCGCAGAATCAATTCGAGACGCATGGAAAATAACGAGAAGCGCTCTAACCTCCAGGCGCCAAGAAGACCTCGAATCACGCGGCAGATCATGGAGGACCGGTTTAACAAATTTGAGTTGTTAATCAGAAACCGAGAGCGGAGAGACACGCGGGGAGGACGGGAAACCGAATCCTCAGATACAAGCAGTCCGTCCCCGGGTAAACGTCCGAGGCAAGAACGCCGGGACAAAAGCCGATTTTCTCGCGGGACAGGATCAGCTCGGACTCGTCCTTCAGCATCAGAAGCAAAAAGGATACGCTTAGAGAAAATCACGCAAGACCGAGACCGTGATAGGAGGAAGGAACCTCGGTCTCGGGGATCTTCAGAAGAATATAAGATGAAATATCTGACCGACCTCAACCGAGGCCCCTTTTCAGAAGAAATCGCCACTGCCCCATATCCAAAGAAACTGGACTTGACGCATCTCCCCAAATATGACGGGACCCAGGACCCACGTACCCATCTCGATACATTCGAGCTCGGAATGTTTGTCCGTTTAATCAAGGGCCCGGTCATATCAAGAATTTTTGCTGCAACGCTTACCGGACCGGCCCAGAGGTGGTTTCATACCTTACCTACCAATTCGATCCACAACTTCGAAGAACTCGGTCGGAAATTCGAGTTAAATTCCACACCCGAGCTAAGCAATACTTGGACGTAGAACGGATGGAGATAGCTAACGCGGTCGGGTTGGAGAAACGAGGAAATATATCACCAGAACAGAAAGGCCAACCGCGTAAGTCAAAGGGAGAAGGCCCCCAACGAATCTGGGGCCGAGATGGTCGCAACCTGGAGGGACGGCTTGAGGCAAAAGGACGATACGAGAAGTATACCCCTTTAAACGCCTCCCGATCCCATATTTGGAAGGAGGTTGCCCGCACCGAGATGAAAAAATTGAATAGACCTCGGCCTCCTAGGGTTCGATTCTCGGCGATCGATCTAAGTTTTGTGAGTTTCACGATGGGCGGGGCATACTACGGATCAATGCTTTGAACTCCGGATGCCATCGAGCGATTCATCGGGGAAGGCAAGCTACGCCAATACCTCCGATTCAAACTCAAGGGCGTAAAGGTCCCAAACGCCAACAAGGAGGCCGAAGTAGGAGTCCAGACAAAGGCCCGAAGAAAGAAGAGAAGCGTCGGAGGTCGGTCGTCGAGGAAGATGAGTTCCCGGAAGCTCAATTCCACTGTAACGTAGTCAGTGGAGGATTTGGCGGGGGAGGTGATACGATCAGCCAGCGCAAGAAATATTTGAGGGAAGTGCTTTCTGTCCGCAATATCCCAAAGTTTAAAGACGATTCAACCGGACCGACACCACCCCCATTAGTCTTTACCACTGAAGAACTAAAAGACGTGGTGCCGGCCACCGGGACGGATTGGTCATACATGCCACCGTGGCTCGGTGCCTCGTAAAAAGGGTTTTTGTGGATGCGGGAGCTCGCGAGACATTATCGGTTGGGATGCTTACAAAAGGATGAATATGGACGTTGAGGATTTAAAATCGTGCAAAACAACCCTTATAGGCTTTAACGGGGAACATTCACTTCCCAAGGGATATGTCGACCTAAGACTTACTATGGGGGCTAGGGAGGCTTTCAAATCCGAATGGGTCAGGTTCATAGTCGTTGATTTCCCGTCCCCATATCACGTCATACTCGGCCGGCCAACGATTCATAGTTGGGATATGATAGTATCCACGAAGCACCAGAGGTTGAAGATGGTAAACAATAAGAATAAAGTAGTGGTTGTTAAGGGAGATCGAAGGAATCACGTCAATGTTACTTCGAGACAATCCGAGCCTGGAGAAGGGGGTCCACCCTCCCACTTCGGATCCCAAGAAACGAACAAATTCTGAACCTCGAAAATCGGATAATAGACGGACGACCCGTCGCGCATGGTAGAACTCGACCTCAGGGACGAGCCCGAAATCCCACGTCCAGAACTAGAAGGGGAGTTGGAAGAGCTCATCCTTGGAGGAAATCCAGCGAAGACAACAAAGATCGGAGGGGCAATGGACCCGGATTTAAGGGATAGATTGGTCCAATTCTTGAGGCGAACCGGGATGTATTCGCATGGACGTCATCCGAGGTCCCAGGAATCAATCCTAATTTTTTTGTCATCATAGGTCGGCCATCCAGTAGGGGTCCAAACCAAAGTGGCACGAAAAAGAGAAATATCGGGGCGATGTGCGTAAGGCTTTGGAGCAAAGCACGTCGAGGAGCTTTTGGAAGCCGGGTTCATCGGGGAAATACAATATACCACCTGACTATCTAACGTAGTTATGGTAAAAAAGCCAAGCGGAAAGTGGAAAGTATGCACGGATTATACCAATTTGAATAAAGCATGTCCCAAAGATTCATACCCGATGCCTAACATCGATCAGTTGGTCGATAACTCGTCGGGCTTTCAATTGTTATCCTTCATGGACGCATACTCTGGTTACAATCAAATACTTATGCATCCGAGGGATCAAGAGAAGACAGCTTTTATGACTGACAAGGCCAACTACTGCTATAACGTGATGCCCTTCGGTCTTAAGAACGCCGGGGCAACTTATCAATGGATGATGAACAATGTATTCGCGGATCAGATTGGGCGAAACATTGAAGTCTACATTGATGATATGATCGTCAAGTCAAAGGACCCCGAAAACCATGTCCGTGATCTCGAACAGACATTTGAAAAGTTGAGAAGGTTTCAGATTCGTTTGAACCCGACCAAATGCGCATTTGGAGTCCCGGCCGGGAAGTTCCTAGGTTTTATGTTAACAAACCGAGGAATCGAAGCCAATCCGGATAAATGCAAGGCCGTCCTCGAGATGCAGCCCGAGGACGAAGGAAGGAAAAATACGGCGGCTAACCGGCCGACCGCCGCACTAACCAGGTTTCTACCGCGATCGGCGAGAACGCGTTCCCATTTTTTAGGTTGCTAAAAAAGGAAACACAAGGAGGATGGAACGGGGAGTGAGGCATCTTTTGAAAAGATCAAGCTTTGTTTGGCAACCCCACCAGTTCTATCAAAACCTAACCCGGGAGAGTCTCTATTTTTATATTTATCGGTGGGTGAAGAAGCGGAGCGCGGCGCTAGTACGAGAAACCGAGGGCAGTCCCCGTGTATTTCGTGAGTAAGGCGCTACAGAGCTCGGAGATCCGATATCAGAAGTTGGAAAAAGTGGCCTTTGCCCTGCTCATTTCAGCAAGAAGATTAAGACCTTACTTCCAGGGGCACCGTATCATAGTCCGTACAAGCCTTCCGCTCCGACAGATATTACATAAACCCGACTGGCCGGAAGAATGACCGGTTAGGCGATCCCATTATCCGAGTTCGACATCACCTACGAGGCCCGACACGCAGTCAAATCCCAAGCGTTGGCGGATTTCGTAAGGGAACTCACAGTGACGGACAGAGCAGATGACGGTCAAAGTAAAGTGTGGAAGGTATATGTGGACGGTTCGTCAAATGCAAAGGGTAGTGGAGCGGAGTCATAATCGAAAACCGGAAGGTGTCGCCATTGAACATTCCCTCCAACCGAAGTTCCCGACCTCTAATAACCAGGCCGAATATGAAGCCCTACCGGCCGGATTATTGCAAGCCCGAGAACATCAAGCACGAGAGAGTAAGGGTTTTCACCGACTCGCGGCTTGTAGCCGCACGAGATAGAGGGCACTTATCGACGAAAGGTCCGTTATTGGCTAAGTATCTCAATAAAGTGAAGGAGTTGATCTCCGAATTTGACGAAGTTGTAATCACCCACATCCCAAGAGAAGAAAACACCGAGCCGATATCTTGTCGAAACTCGCCGATACCAAGGGCCCGGGAATCTACCGAACCGTCATCCAACAAAAATCGACCGAGCCTAGTTGCGTCATGACGATATCGCCGCTGCTACGGATTGGAGGAAACCGATTGAAGATTACCTCGAAAGAGGAATTATACCAATAGATTCCGTTGAGGCAAAGAAGTTAATACGAGAAGCCGCGGTCTACACGATGATGGATGACCAACTATACCGGAAAGGTATACATTCTCCAATGATGATATGTGTAGATTCATCCGAAGCCAGATATGTGTTGTCCGAGATACATCAGGGTGTGAACGGCCATCACATGGGGGGTAAGGCCCTGGCCAGAAAAGCTTTGCGTGCCGGATATTACTGGCCAACAATGAAGATGGACGCCATAGAAGCTGTCAAAAGGTGCGAAAGTTGCGCGCCAAGATTATTTGGCCTCCGCCATCAGAATTATGTGACATCTCGGCTCCTTGGCCCTTTTATAAATGGGGAATGGATCTCTTAGGGCCATTCAAAGCCGCACCGGGGCAATTTAGGTGGCTCATTGTGGCAGTAGATTACTTCACCAAATGGATCGAGGCCGAGCCTCTAACCTCGATTACCTCGGCACGGATTCAAAGGTTTTTCGACATAATATTGTCGCTCGATTTGGAATTCCTGCTGAAATAGTCACGGACAACGGGACCCAATTCATAGACAAAGGATTCCAGACTATGGTCTTGGATCTAGATATCGTGCCCCATTTCGCCTCGGTAGAACATCCACAATCAAACGGCCAGGCCGAGGCAGCAAACAAAGTCGTCTTAGACGGCCTAAAGAAGAGAATGCAAGCGAGAGTCCAACTGGTCGAACGGCTCTACAACCCGTACTATGGGGATATAGGACCAGTGTACAGACGTCAACCCAGGAAACCCCCTTCAGGTTGACTTATGGATGCGAGGCTATGATCCCTGTTGAGATAGGACTTCCGTCATGGAGGAAGGCTAATGTAACCCTGTGCCAAAGGCGAATCGAACGAGGATGCGTTGAGGACCGAAATGGACTTGATTGACGAAATCGAGTCGGGCGTCGCAAAGACCTTGCTGCTAAACAACTCATCGCGGCAAAGTACAATCGGAAAGTAAGACCCCGCTCCTTCAACAGGGGCAACCTCGTACTTCGACGCGCAGATATTGGGAACAAAAATGCCCGAGATGGCAAGCTGGCAGCAAATTGGGAAGGTCCGTACCGCGTAAATTAAAAGCTGAGCAATGGGGCCTATATACTAGAAACCCTAGGAAGAAAGCTCGTCAAAAGGACTCCGGAAAGCCGACAACCGAGGGCCTACCATAGCTAGACCTCGGTTCGGATGTCACGCACGATGGAACTTGTTTCATTTTTTCTTATTTAAATTTATGTCGTTTATATTTGGTTGTTTACCATTAACGCATTCAACTCTTTGAAATCTTATTTTAAAGAAGGAACCCGCATCGGAGTTCTCATTCAAACGCACGTGCTGTTTATAACTTAAGTTTTTTACACCGAGGTCCACATACCCGGTTACACCGCGGTTTCGGAACCCGGTTTCAATTAACACATCTAGATGGTTGACACTAGGGCCGACGTGCCTTGGTTTCGAGCAATGTGAACCCACCTGTAAAGGTCTTCACAAAATTGACGCGTCAACGCTCGCTCCTTGATAAGAAGATGACTTGTCATGCCGACCCTGATCAGGTCCAAATGTTCGGCTTGGAGTTAGGATAATTCGGCCGAACATGTGACATTTTGCCCTTATCTTGGTGATGGAACCCGGACAAGGGAGCCGGAACTCGGTAGTGCGTTAAATAAACACCCTTTGTGGTTAACTAAGAAAACCCTACCAAACTTCCTCGATGGCAAGTCCGGACGATAAACGCAGAACCGCATAACGACCCCGTCCGGTCAAATAAGGTTAGCATTTATACAGTGCTCAATCTAACAGAACAAGTTAACTTCTATAAAACAGCCGAACCATAGCGGCAACATCCAGCAATTACAAACAAAGGGCATTAACGCCCAAAGAAGATAAACAAAAAGCAAAAAACTAAGCGTCTGAAGCAAGGGGGATGGAAGGCTCCTCGGTAGGGACGTCGGCTGAGATGTGCTCCTCCCCATCACCCACTTGATCGCCGTCATCAAGAAGGGATGCGAAGTCACCTCCGGAGAAGCGGGGAGGGGGAACAAGCTTATCGCCCGGACATATGCCGGATGGTGAAATCCCTCAATGTTCGCCGAGACATTAGGGTTTAAGTGGCGGATCCGAGCGGGGCCATTTTGAAAGCATCTCCGCCGTCTCCGAACCGTATTAGAGCGGCCGATAAGCTCGAGACTCCGCTAGGGCCGCTCGGTCTCGGCCAATTCCTCGCTAAGTCCCCACGCCGCGATTCCACCACCCGAAGCGAGTCGATGTCCCGTGCGTGGGCTTTTTGTAACCCGACAGCTCTTTGTTAGCTCGGTCAAGGGCCTCTCGGGTCATGTTGAGCTCCTCAGAGAGCTTGCTCTTCTCAGCCTCTATCTCAGGCAGAGCATCCTCAGCCTTCTTTTTCGAGGCTTCGGCGGCCTCAAGAGCCTCCTCGGCCTTCTTCTGGGCCTCGACAGCGCTATCTCTCTCCTCCTGAACCTTGTTCAGAGCGGCACTGGCGTTAACATAATTCCTTTTGACTATTTCAAACGCCTGCACCACCCCGGCAGATTTCAGGGTAGCCTTCCGGATATCCCACAACTCGGCCTCATCAATATCGAAAAGAGCCACGGCATCCGTATAACGCCGAGGTGGGAGGAGAGAAACCGCCAGTTCTTCGGTCCGCCCCTTACTCCAAGTAAGACCACGGGGCAGTTTCGGATGGAGAGGAGGAGGTGGCGGTAGGATCGAAGAAGAAGGCGCAGCCATAATTTTAGCCACAGCGGGAGGCGAAGTCCGCCCATGAAGGCAAGAACTGCCAGAGGGTCCGGAAAGGGGGATATCCACTGATTCCAAGGGGCTCTCTTTCGTTTCGTTTCTTTGCCGGGGCATCCGCTATAGTTTTGGACTTGCGCGACTCGGGCCGACCTTCTTCTTCGACCTTGCTTCGAATGAGTGAGATAGCAAGGTAGAGGCTCCATATCTTGAGCTACAATAAAAAGATAAGGACGATGATTAGTTATCGCATACATTAGGAAAGGAAAAAGGTTAAAGCAGGGTATATACAAAAGCCATACAGATTACATATCCCGACTTCGAGCCGGGACCGGAAATAAAGTAAGCCGCGCTCCGGCTGCCGTAGGTAGTAAAATATGACACCAGCCGATCTACAAAAACAACCTCCTACGGGAAGATCGTCCGGTTCAACTTGGTATGAGGTAGAAGCCACCTTGTGGTGATTATACGTCCAATACAAGGGAAACTTCCACTCTACTCCGTCCCCTCGGCCCTTTCAAAAACCGGGGCTTTTGCCGGGGTTTGGCCACGACCTTGAAAAGCCGTTCTTGAAGTGCTTGAAGGAATCCGAGAAAGCACTCGCAGCTTCCGGTCGTGGTCACTCCGAAGGGAAGTAAGCCCTTCAATTTATCCACTTCCTTCCCGAACGAGGGGTAAAAGGACAAGAAGTAAAAAAAGAGGGCGGGCGTGCAAGGAATGGGGTTTTTAAAAGAATTGCATAACCTCTCAAAAGCCACAATGTACGCCCAACCATTAGGATGAAGTTGCGAGGGGGCCGATGAAGATAGTCTAGGCAAGATATTTGAAACTCGAACGGAAGCGAATACCGAGCCGGGATATATAAGCTTTATAAAAGAAAAAGAAGTTAGTACACCCGGCCGCCCTAGATGAGCAAACGGGCTCATCAAAGCATTAGGAGGGCTCGCAAACAACCTCGAACTCCCCAAGCTTCATCCGACTAATCTCGGCTACGGTCATTAAGGATCGCGTAGTGAGGGCTTCGTATGTGACCCAGGGGAATCGCTGGAGGAGGGCGGTGGAAGGAACAGAGGAATCTGCCTCCTCAGGGTCAGACCGGCCACTAATTTGAGAAGAGGATGACTCCATTCAGACCTAATAATAAAAGGAAAAGAAAGGCATAAATTAGTTGTTGAAGGGAGTACCTGGCGTATGCATTATATTGTGAGAAGAAAACCGAGTCCGGTAGAAGGTGCCCTAGACCTATGTTGGCAGCGCCGAGGGTAGTGTCCGCCGGGAATCCCACCCGTTCGCTATGAAATACGAACCGTCGCAAGGCAGTCTCCCAACATGGGCCGAGGTATCCCTCGGGCATAGATTCGACCCGGTGCCTAGAGTTGGCTCATGTAAGTTAATAGGTGCGATCGGGATGCCTTCGGGTACATCTCGACTTACGGGGTTAGGCAACCCACTCGGGCGGTGACGAACACTTGGGCCCCTAGACCAATTCAAACGCGACCTCCGACTCCCCCACGTGAAGCACCATGAAGCGAGTACTAGATCTAACGTTCTCGGGCAAAGGAGAACCCGGACCCGAGGCCGGCCTTTGGAAAACGAGAGCGTATCGCTTCTTCTTCCTCTTCGGGGTTAGTGGTGGGTTTGAAGATGGCGAAGGTTTATTCCTACCCATCAAAAACAGAGAAGGGAAACCTAGAACATGCATAAAAGGGACGATGAGACGCAGGAAGAGCCAAAGGGGGTACGCAAACCGTAAAGGGGGCAAACACCTAAGGGAAAAAACTTAGACACCCATATCGACCCAAGGGCAATCGCTGGAACTCCCCAAAGCAAAACCAGAACGAAAACCAGAAAAACGGGGCGAAACAGAAATGGTCGCAGAAGGAAAAACAGGAATAAGCAATCAAAACCATCAAAGTCGCAACACATCAAATAAGTGGAGAAAAGGAAACAGTACCTGATAAAGAAGAATGCAGGAGGAACTGAGAGTACGAGCAGGTAGAGCTTCTCCGCGGCAAAAATATCGAAACAACTAAACAGAGAAAGTTAGAGGAAGAAATAAGTGTAATACGAGAAGGGAGGAAAGAGTAAGTCGAAAGTGTAAGCGACAGGGGTAGAAAGGGAAAAATTCACCCTGTCCGTAGGGGTGACGTGCGACGTGCGCAGAGAGCATTAAATGCGCACTAAATCCAAAGACGACGAAGCAGGGCGGTTAAAATCCCCCCACCAATCCAGGGACGCCACATGGCAGGGGGCAATGATGGTGAAGGCAGAAGGTCTCTTGACCCTGGAAAGGCATCCTAGACTCTTGGCCTTCCCTCATACCTCGGCCCCAGGGGATAAACTCTTGGACATGGAAGAATCTAGACAATGTCAGGGATTCGGCAATCCTCCATGAGGGACCTCGGATCTTGAGATCGGACCTCGGATTCTCGAGAACGTAACATCCATGGCCGAGGTTAGTAGTGAACCGGTTGTGCCATCACTGAACGGCACCCGGCCAAAGGATTAATAATACCTCGAACTACGTGGGCTTTGATCCCTTGAAAGGGTACGTAGGCCCTAGGTGGCAATCCTAGGTCAAGCCCAGTCAAAACCAAAATCCAGCATGCGAAGCCAATGGATCCAATCAACCATGCTATCCGCCGACGGATCTAATCAACCTCGGTATATCACCTCAGAGAGAGAATGCCAGGCCGAGGATACACCTCGCCAGTTCAAACCCTTGAGCTACCGAGCGGGGGCAATCGTTACTGGTCCGCCGTACGGCCCATATGTGTAGACGGCCCAACACAGCCATATCATATATCCGAGAACACCTACAATCCGTAAGAATCTATCCTATCCAATATTGATAAAGATATGATAGATCGAATCTATTCTATCTAATATTAATAAGATATGATAGATCACACGGTTAGGATATCAAAGCAAGCCCTATAAATACAAGGGCACAACACTAAGGTGCAGACGTTCTAACTCAAACCTAGTAAATTCTATATCACTGTGCACATCCCCACTTGACACATTCCCCTTCCCCCTTAAGGCGAATAAGTCTATAGTGTACAGTGATCCCGACTCCTCCAGTATTTCTACCACATAGAGGTACTGGTGGAGCATATTGATCCAATATCAAAGCTTTAGCCCATCGGGCTACACATCTGGTTCCAGACCAGAACATGTTATATTATTTTAGTCTCTAATGATGGTTTTTTGTGCAACCATTTTTTTTTGAAAAATAAATAATTTAAAATAATACAATTGAAGTACTAAAATGAAACTTCGTGTGCAATTAAAGGTTTAGAGATGCACTTTTATCAAAATAATATACTAGTTTTTTCCCCCTTTTGCAAATTTTATATTACATATTGGATGATGGGTGATTATTCAACCCGATGCCAACAATTTACCTAATGAGGGAAAAAGAAACTTTTCGAGATACACCACTATTTTACTTTGCTTCTCTAGTGGTGGATCATCAATTACCTAGCAGATTATAACACATGAAATTTTTCCTAGTTTTAGGTTCTTTGTCTCTAATAATAATGATACTATCTATTTGAAGCATAGTTTTTCTCCTTAGATTGCTATTTTTTTTGGTTGCCTATCCGGTATCCAGAGTTTCTCTCTGACTAATCCGAATTTGATCCAGGTCATTCACCTGGCTATGGTGGGTGAGTCTCCCAGCGGGGCTTTTCTGCATTCACAAGGCTCAAACTCGAGATCTTATTTAAGCGACACAAACCGCTTACCACTTGTGCCAACCCCCAATGGTCTCCTTAGATTGCTATATTCTCAAGCACTCCCTCTCATCACAACTCCTCTTCCTTTGTTAACTTTTTTTAGAGATTTTATTGGGCCAACCACAATTTTCCTTTTGTTTTTGATTGGCTTGTTGGACCTAATAGATCTAAAGGACTAGGCCTAAGTTTTTTTACAGATAAATATTTGTTTCTTTTCTAAAAAGAAACGGAATAAAATAAAATAAAACAAACAAAAAACAAAGGGAAAATTCAATTAAATCCATGTGAAATAATCAAAACTGAGATTAGGCTTATAAGTACCTTCAATTTTTATTTTTAATTATAGTATAAATCACTAATTTAGTACTCTTGCTTGATTAATAATTTATTAACATTATAGGCCTGTATTTTTTTTTTGTTGACCTGACATTATAAGCATTGAATTATATTTAGGTATTTTAGCTGAATTTAATCTAGATTTTTCCTTTTTCTTTGCGTCTCTCTCTTACTTTTTTTAATGCATTTATTTATCTCTAAATTTATGATCATGTACAACTTGCCGTTGGCCGATTCCTGAAGAAAAGTTGCATTCGCTGAACACAGATAAAATATAATTTTATTTTAACTTCAATTATTTTGTTACAAGGCCCATGATTTTGCGAAAGTTGTCTTGATGAAATTAGCGTAAGTACTCTTGTAAGTCTTTCAAAGTCCTGGGCCGTGCTTTGGCCAGTGGGGCCGGTTAAACTCCACCTAAACTTTTTTTTAGAAAAAAAAAATAAAAATAAATAAATTTATTGCTGCAAGGGATTCCAAAAATACAAAAATGCGTTGCTTCCATTTTTTTATCTCTTAATTAAATCAATTAGCCAAAAAACAAAAATCTCAAATTTAAATTTGAATCTCTCAAAAGTCTCATTTAAAAAAACTCCGTAAATAACCTAGAAAAAATAATATTTATTATAAAAGATCATAAAAATTGTAATTATTTAAAAGGACTAACATCCTAATATAAATTCAAAATAACTAAATTGTCCCTAATCAAACCTCTTATTTAATCTCTTTTATTTATAATTAAAAAAATAACTAAAATTAAAACCACTCATCATGATATAATAGATTACTTATATCATCGATTTGCTTGATTTATATCATTAACATTATTATCAATTAAGATATTTTTATAAAAATAAAAGCTAAACTCATTCATATGGTTCAGAATATAATATATTACTTATATATCTTTTTTTTAATTTTTTAATTTTATTAACATTAAATGAATTTTTTAAGCAACATAAATTTCTTCTAAAACTAAAATAAATCATATAAACTTTCTTGGTGTAACATATATGTTAAGTTATAAAATACCTTGAGTTTTATTAAAATCATATAATTTTATTTTGATTTTTTTAAAAAAAATTATAATCTTTACAAAATTTAAGAATTTTTTTTTTTTTTCAGAGACATCTGTGCAAGTCATGAAAATGAAAATTTAGAAAACTATTTTTTAATTTAGTGAAACTTAAAATTTTATATTATTTTTAAAAATAGAATGTGGGAGAGAATGTAGGAGAAAATAGAGAAGATTTTGTTATGGGCATTTTAATATTTTTAATTTTTAATTTTTGTATTTGGCCCTTCTAAATAATGATAATTTTTATGGTCCTTCTCCGTGAATATTTTTTCTACCAGGTCATTCATTCTAATTTCCTCTAATATTTTCCTCTGGTATTTCTATCCAAATTCAAATTTGAAATCTCATAAAAAAACTTTTCGACCGTTTAACCTTAACGGTAAAAAACTATAACGGATAAATAATGACGCCTCTCGTTCTCTTGTTCAATTTTTCCGACTGTTAAACTTTATCATGGATGGTACTTATACTCTCTTCCCTGGCTTTTCTGGTAAGATAAGGTAGTTGTTGAGTCTGGGTGCGATCTCCCTGACTCCCTGTATGTTTGTTTCTATGCATATGTACAAAAGAATTTAATGGATTTTATACTTCTGCTATAATTAACTGTTGAAACCGTCTTTAACCTGTGACGAAGATGTTTATCCTACCTGATCTTGCTTGACGCGACTTGGAGAGTTGGATGAAGATGCTCAAGGAAATTCTTGACATTTTGTAGCTTTGATATTGGTCTGCTGGCTTTGGTTTATTTTCTTCCATATTTTTATTTCACTTTTCGCTTTAAAGTTCTTTGAATTGCCAGCTTTCTTTTTAGTTATAAATGTACCCTACAGGTTATCATTAAAACGCTGAACACCATTATTCTTGTTTACAGAAATTTTAGTTCACATTTATGATCAAGGGTCTAATAGAGCTTTAACTCAGATTTTTCCAACAACTCATTGAAGGGTGCATAATGATAACTCAAATTTTGATATATTTTCTTGACGAATGGACAGATTCTGGTACTTCTGTAAGGTCTAGTCTACCAATTTTGGAGGATATCGTAGTACTCAAGCTCTTCCACATGCGAGTTTTGTCACACATTTTGGAGGCTGTTGGAATCAGGTATTACATTTGTAGCCTCTGATACAATGTTTCTGCATAACATGGTTTTCATGAAGTGGTTGCTTAATGAGACTGGAATAATAAATGTCTAACAAAATGTTGAGCTAATATTGTTAGGTAGTTAGATTTTGGCATAATGATAACTCTAATTTGATACTCATATTTTGTTGACGTCAATGGTATGTGTGTGTGTGTATATATATATGTCTTCTTCGCATAACTTATCTATATATATACGGAATCAATAATTGTCATAAGCAAATTTGGAATCTTGTACATAACAGCGGCTTCACTTATTCTGATCTAAAGTATGAACTTTGGCTCTCATCTTATACAGATATAGATTCGCATATTTATATTTTTAATCCCGTTATTGAAAATATGGTCTTCTAAATAGAGGTAAATGGAGAGATTTTACAACCACGAAGAGCTCAGGAAAAAGCTGTCCAACCACAAGTTCCGAACTGGCAGTGACTGAGATGTCATTGCACCTGGTCAGTCCTGTAATCCTATTTTTTTTAATAAAAATTTTCATTCAATGTACTTGCTTCTTATGCAGAATTAGTTGTCGTTTTTTGTGGTGGATTTAAACGACAAAAAGAAGATAGTATTAATATCTGGACTGGGAGTTACCCTCTTAGGATGTCTTGTTATTAAATTAGCTATGTTTAGATTCACATCTAGCTCGGAAAGCATGTTTTGTGGGGTTATATGAATTAACTAATTCTGGACTGAACGTTTACCCTCTCAAGATTATTTTGTTGAAATAGTATTAGATGGAACATCATGCTTGTTGGCACTTTATGGCCGGTTCTACCGCCTATTTAAGTATACGACTACGACCCTCCTCTGTGATTTCCTTTCGGGCAAAAGCACCACTGTAATAACTTTCACCAAATATTGTATCCAGTTTAAAGCACATTGGATAAGTTTTACCAGATTAAGGCAGTCAATGCCGTAACATGACTCAACGGCACTAGTGCCGTCAAGATTTGCTACGCTACTGAGTGTCATATCAGCAAAATCAATGGGTGGCGTGGAGGAGTGTGACGCCATCAATGGCGCTAGTGCCGTCAAGGTGTGTGACGGCACTAGTGCTGTCTCAACCTGTGACGACACTAGTTCATTTCCCACCGCCTACTCTACCTACCTTTTTTACCCTTTTATCTACGTTCATCTTACCTAACAACAATTATAATTCTCTATATATACGCCATTTCTGTGTTGTTCAGCTTCACGATTTTTTTCTTCAGTGTTTCATCACATATCTGAAGCAATCAATAAGCTCAATCTATTTCTTTTGTTTATCCTATATCTGTTTTCTGACTGTATGTTTTAATCACATTCTGTTTCTACATTTCTTTTCTTTTTTTAATTCCATATATACATTGTGTTTCTTCTTCTGGTCAGTTGCAATTTGTGTTGTTGTTATTAGTTTTATCTGTAATTTATTCTTCTTTTTTCATAATATAATAATATAAGCAAAAGATGAATCAAATTCGTTTATTTGTATATATTATAATGATTCTAAAAATATAGGTGCAAACAAATTGAGCTTTGAAGGTGAAAAAAGAGCAATATATATTGTTTGAGGCATGTTTGCTGAAGATTTAAATGAAAAGATCCGTCAAAAGTTAAAGCTGCAATAAAATCAGGTAATATCTTCAGTGACAGGTAGAGTTCCTTGTGGAAATCGCAAATATGCAGGTTTTGAGATATCCGATGATGAGGATGTGGATTTTTTGTTCAAACATTCGACGAAAACCCTACGTCTCAATCTGTTGAGTTATATGTGGATGTATTGAGACGTGAGAGGATGTACCAAGAGGCTCATGGACTCAACCGTTTCTTCTCCATGTGCAACAGTTGATTGTGTTAGCTAAGGTGTACCAGAATGAGCCATATAATGACGTGAGAGGAGGATGTACCAAGAGGCTCATGGACTCAACCGTTTCTTCTCCATGTGCAACGGTTGATTGTGTTGGCTAAGGTGTACCAGAATGAGCCATATAATGTGACTGATTACTAAGGTGGAGTCCATGAATCGGTATTGGTACATCCTCCTCTGACGTTTCAATATCCACATATAACTCAACAAATTGGGACATAGGGTTTTCGTCAAATGTTTGAACAAAAACATCCTCATCATCGGATATCTCAAAACCCACATATTTGCGGTTTTCACAAGGAACTTTACCCGTCAGTGATGATATTACCTGATTTAGTTGCAGCTTTAACTTTTGACGGATCTTTTCATTTAAATCTTCAGCGGACATGCCTAGAACCATTATACATTGCTTTTTTTTTCACCTTCAAAGCTCAATTCGTTTGCACCTATATTTTTAAAACCATTATATACAAATGAATGAATTTGATTCATTTTTTGCTTATGTTATATTATGGAATTAAAAAAAGAAATGAAGAAACAGAATGTGATCAAAACACACAGTCAGAAAATAGTTACGGGATAAACAAAAGAAACGGATTGAGCTTATTGATTGATTCAAATATGTGATGAAACACTGAAGAAAAAAATTGTGGAGCTGAACAACACAGAAATGGTGTATATATAGAGAATTATAATTGTTGTTAGATGAACAGGGTAGGTAGAGTGGGCGGTGGGAGATGATTTAGTGCCGTCACAGGTTGACTCAACGACACTAGTGCCATCATGACATGTGGCGCCATTGATGGCGTCACACTCCACGTCACAGGTTGAGACAACACTAGTTAGTGTTGTCACACACCTTAACTCAACGACACTAGTGATGTCATGACACGTGGCACACTAGTGCCATTGATGGCGTCACACTCCTCCACGTCACCTATCGATTGACTGCGGTAAAACTTATCCAAGGTGCTTGAACTGGGCACAAAATTTGGTGAAAGTTGCTACATTAGTGCTTTTGCCTTCCCTTTCACAAAATGAGTTCTGAGGGAACATAAAGCCATAAGGCAGGTAGGTTCGAGTTCTATACGGGAATAGCACATGGAGATAAAATAATCTAATTGGCAAATCTTCAGTAAATTATATTAAATTAATACATGTGTTAACCAACAAATCATTTAAGTACAGATGTGCAACCTCTCCAGTAAATCTTTAATTAATAGACGACCCCTATGGTAACTTGACGGTGATGATATCAATCAAGGGAGAATACAACTTATTGTTTCTTCGTTTTATCTTATACTTTTTTAATTCTTAGTTTTTATCATCTGCACCTTTATCTTTTCGCTCTTCATCTTTTGCACTTTTATTTCTTGTGTAAAATTTGTGTATTTATTTTGATTTGGTTTTTAATTGTCTTCTATTTTCCGTTCCTTTTCTCGTTATTCTTCTTCCACTTCCTCATCTTCCGCCCCAAACTCTTCCTTCAAGAATGAGGGATCTTATTCCTTAACAAACAATATCTTTGAAGAAATTCAATTCAAAGATAAACCAAACTGTTGACGATTGGACTCTTCTGATTGACAACAACAACCTCTTTCAAAAAGCGAGTTAGTTTTTAAAGTTTGATTATGTAATCAAGGCTGTAGAAGAATCCATCTCTCTTATGTAATCAAGAATTATTTCTTCTCTCTCCAAACTCCATTTCCAAACACAAAGCAAACTTACAATTTTGCCGATTCTCTTTTGGCAGTTGTAGACTTCATGATGGATTTGTTTATTTTAACTGCTATCCTAATCAGATAGTAGATTTAAAAGATAGACATACCTTAAAGTCCTCGAACTCAACATTAAACTTAATGGTTTAAGTATGAAATCAGGATCTAAAACTTTTACCCTAATGTTCAAACTCTTCAGCCTCTATGCATGGTTCAGCGACTACTGAAAACGGACAAACTGTTGTCTTCCTCACTAACCATATAAATACAAACATCACAACTCCATTACCACGAGATACTCAGAAATACCGAGACATTCTTCGGTTATTATTCATTTGCCACCTCCATCACAAAACCTTTTACCCACAAATGTCTCAATTGAAGGAATTGACAATTCGGGTAATATTTCTCATGCAAACTATCATGCAAATTATCAATAGAGTCACCGAGTACCTATTCATCTTTAGGAGATCCTCTGCAAACAAATGTTTAGAAAAGGAATTTACTCTAAAGAAAACACTTTATAGAGAAACTGGTTCTTAGAGTACTTCTAAGGATTGTTGAGAAAACAAATCCAGGAAAAATTCTACAGTTTCCTTGAAAAGAAAGTATGAACAAAAAACAAATATTTCATTTTCTGAATGGTTTTTTTTTTGTCAACAGAAAATTCAATTAATAAACTTCATAGAAGTGACGGTTACAAATAGGAGAAAAACAACATTTTGAATAACAAGCAACAAAGACATGACATATAAACAAACAAATACAACAAGAAAACGAACAAAAACAACATGTAAACTAGAATAATCAAACTAGCCACCACCCAAGGACAAACTAGATTATCAACACCAACATTATAAACAAACAAATACAACAAGAAAACGAACAAAAACAACATGTAAACTAGAATAATCAAACTAGCCACCACCCAAGGACAAACTAGATTATCAACACCAACATTAGTCTTTTGAGCCTCCAGAGTTAGAAGTGACATCAAAGCAGGTGTTGGTTGTGAAAATAAGGAACACCCCTTTATAAGCATCAGCTGCAAGAAGATCCGCAACATGGTTGCCCTTCTCGGGTAAAGGACAAGGAGAAACCAACATTAGTAGAATATCTTGGATAATACTTCTACACCTCCAATCATACAAATTTGGTGACTTTGCCTCAACATAGTAAGCAGAGAGAGACAATTAGTTTCAACAACCACTTTATCATGTCTTAGGTCCACGGCTAGAAGCAAGGCCCTTATCCACTAATTCCCATCTAAAAAAGCCAACAAAATCGTGGTAAATCACCCCAATAGTAGCATCTTTATCATAAGGTGAAATTGCTCCATCACAAATAATTTTAGGGCTATCTAATGCAGGGGGACTATTTAATGCTAGGACTATCACAGCCCCTCAACAAAAAAGGATCCCTAAGCCCTATATGGTTAGCCCAAAAAATCAAAGTTTCTTTTCCTAGCCAATTCAATAACAATGCCTGGGTTCAGTTGTCTATAATCAAAAATCATTTCATTTCTAGCTTTCCAAATAAAACCATAGAAGCCAGCAAATCAAAGAAAGATCCTGCTTACTCGGCAGGGGTATACCTGTTGTCAAAATCCACCAAGAGTTTGAGGTTCTGGAGACATCAACTCTAGCAATTAGCAAATAGCCAAACCAGGGCACAGTTTCGGCACAGTTTCCTTCGCTTCGGTACATACTGGGCATAGTCCGTCTGGGGATCTTCTACGCCGATGCAGTTCAGGTAGCAATTGCATCACTCAAGAGGCGCCATATGAACTGTTGTTCTCATAGGGATCACTTTAATCTTTCAAATCAAATTCCAACATGTGGCGTGGATGACAATTGATGACCCTACTCTATCTACCTGAACAAAATTCCAATTTTTCCAACTATGGTATCCCAGCTTCACCGTATATACTCCATTCTTGGCACTAGTCCATAACAACTTGTCTTCCAGTTGATGAGGATAGGGATTTTATATATCGCATCTTTGACTTCAGAAGACAAATATTGGTTATTTGGCGTAAGATCCTATTGCCCATTAATTATCAGGTCACAGACTCTACCACCCTGTGAGATAATTGGGTCACCAGTGGTGCTAGGTCTTTTCGGGAAGTTAACTTTTGGGACCCAAGGGTCACCATATCTAATAGCAGTACCATCACCAAATATCCCACCTTAGATATTTCCTAAGGAAATTTCTGCCATCTAAGATAGACCAACACCATTAGGCCTATAGCCTTTTTTTGCATCAATAAAGTCTTGCTTAGCCTGTACACACTTTTTAGCACCCTTGTTCATAGTTGGCCTCAACAAAAGTCTCCACGTCATCTTAGCCAGGAGAGCATCATTCATAATAGATCCAAGAATCCCATGCCACTAGTGCTTTTCATTCTACGCTTTCTAATGAGTCTTGCCTCCAAAGGCACTGTCATCCCACCAGAAGTTAGCTATAAGGCAACTAATCTCCCTTATATGTCTTAAAGGGGAAATCTGAAGCATTCATCTGGTAGATTGGGATCACCTGGATAATAGCTTCAATCATTACTTCTCGGTCGGCAAAAGATAGTAGGGACTTACTCCATCCTTGAATTTTACTCATTACTCATTCTCTGATATAAGCCAATGCTTAGTGCTTAGTTTTCCCCCCAAATTCTTGGTATACCAAGATATTTTCCCGGGTCCTCGGTTGTGGGGATGCCCAACAGGCTGCCCACCATACTTCTCACTGCAATTGGAGTGTTGAAAGAGAAAAAAATACTGGAATTATCAAGATTAATGACCTGACTTGAGGTTGCGCAATACAAACCCAAAATATTAGCCAAATAAATTAATTTATGATAACTAGCATGCATGTATAAAAGGCATTATAGTAGCAAAAAAAAAAAAAACTATGAGTACCCATTACTCAACTTAATTCCTTTAACCCGCTTGTCATTTTGGCTTTACTAATAGAGGTAAATACCTCAGTGACAATAATGAAAAAAATATGGTAAAAAGGCATCTCCTTGGCGAATACCTCTAGCAAAATAAATTTATGATTTCACATTTTCACCAGCTAAATAGATATTTAAGCTAACTGAACGCACACATTTCTTAACAAGAGACACCCACTCCGTACAAAAATCAAATCCTAACAGGACATTCTCAAGGAAGTCCCATTCAAATCCAAACATTTCATACACGTTACTCATATCTATCTAAAGAGAGAACTCATACTTACCTCCATATTTCTTGCGGCAAAGATAATGGTAAATCTCATGCACTATAATGATATTTTTGTGAATATAGCGGCTAGGGACAAAGGCACCCTGATTTTGGGAGATACAATCATCAAGCAATGGTTACATCCTATTGGCCATGATTTTTGAAATAATTTTATAAGAAAAGTTATATAGAACAATAGGGCGAAAATGTGAAACATGTTCCGGTTTATGAGTCTTGGGGATAAGTGTGATGCTAGTCGTATTAATCTCATCTTAAATAAAATGACCTGCAAAAAATTCATGGACCATAGAACACACGAATCAATCACCCAAAATGATAAAAACTAGAAAAAGTCAAGTGCACCTTTGTACTACCAAGGCTAAAAGCTGCACATTTAATCTCCTTCCTTGAAACGAGTTACATATGACTTTGATTTATTTCCTTAGAGATTTTGGGGTCAATATAGCTCAAGACCATTGAGTGTAAACCAGAGGTAGCAAAACGATACTAAAAAAAGCTAGCAATGTTCTTGGAAATAGCATACTTTTCCATTAACCAGTTGCTGGAGTCATCTATAATGTATGATATCTGATTCCTCTATCTCCTTTTGATAGTTGAGAGATGAAAGAATCAAGAATTTTTATCCCCAGCTTCTAGCCACTGAATACAAGAACGTTGCCACCAATATTGTTCTTCTAAGTTAAAATTTTGCACAAGTGCCCCTTTAACATTCAATATAGTCCGAGAGTTACTTGGATTTTAGATAACCTTACGATTAGCCAACTGAGAGTTCAACTAATCAATAAACTTGGCATTATTGGGAAATTCCTTTTTGCTCTAACCAATTAAGTCCTTCCTGCATCGCATCAATTTGCTAATAAAGGCCTCAAGATCTGTCTGGTCACAATAAGACATCACCAAGCTTTCTCTAATTACCTCCGAAAAACTTCCATAAGATGCCCAGATTGATTCAACTTTAAAAGACCTGAGTATGTCGATGGCTCTCAGCCAAGTTACTCTCGAATAATATAGTTTTGAAGGTTGTTGCCAAGTTTTGATGATTAATTTGAAGATCAGATTGTTAAGGAGAATCTGATTCTGAAGCCTTTTCGAGGTTAGAAATCTCTTTGACCTTAGAAATAGTAGATTGTGGAGTTTCAGGGATTGTTGTTTGAAGCAGCTAACTCTGTTGGTGGTCTTTGATTTGTTGGTCAATTTATTGTAACAAATTTGATTTGGATTTGCTATACAAACTAGACTTTGTTTTTTGGTCAAGCTGGGAAGGTTTAAATGAAGTCGTTTCTATCTGAGACGTTTCCACCTCTAATTTTGGTTGAGAAGTTTGAACAACATGATCTCCAAAGAACTTGAAGATATTGATTATCTCTATAAGATTCTTAATATCTCTGCAACACACACCTTTAGGATTATCAAGATGTTTAAATTTGAAAGGAGAGGCCATGATAGGCTGTTGTTTGGTGTCTTTCAATCGAGGAAGTCGAAATGATGACCTTCATTAGTTGGGGATTTCTAAAGAAATTGTTTGTCCTTCAGATATTTTCCTATCTTTTTTGGTCATATTAATTGTTTGAAAAAATAGATACCCCAAGATTCATTTAAAAAATTTGAAGGAAGAATGCTTCCGGGAAAAACCCCATTTAGTCTTCTTCCTGATAGAGACTAAACAGAAAGCGAGAGTAGTAAGAAAGGTTAGAAGGCGATGTGGACTCAACGAAGAATGGCTGGTTGATCCAATGGGTAAAAGTGGAGGTCTTTTATGGTGGTCTGAAGATATCACATCTAATATTCTCTTTTCATCCCCTAATATTATTCATACCAAAGTTGCATTGATGTCTTTTCTATTCCTTGTTATATATCACTTTCATTTATGGCCCAACTAATGAAAAAGAAAGACTGTTGTGTTAGCAAGAGGTTCAGAGGATCAGTAAAAATATCAATAATTCTTGGTTGTGTCTTGGGGACTTTAATGATATTTTAACTCAACATGAAAAGGAAGGAAGGTGGTAGAGCTAGAGCTTGGATCTGGGTTTTAATGGGTCTAGCTTCACTTGGTGTAATAATAGAGAGAGCCAAGATACCATTCGAGAATGCATTGATATGGCCTTTGGCAATTTTCTTTTATTAAGGGAGAAATTTCCAACTCTTCGAGGTTTCAATATGGATCATGTTGGGTTTGATCGTCATATTTTCATTCGAACTCAAGCTGAGAGACATCGACATACTTAGGTCTTTAGATTTGAATTAATCTGGGCATCTTATGGAAGTTTTTTGGAAGTATTCAGAGAAAGCTGGTAGGTAATGTCTTCTTGTGACCAGACAGATCTTGAGGCCTTTATTGGCAAATTGATGCGATGCAGGAAGGACTTAATTAATTGGACCAAAAAGGAATTTCTCATTGGAAACTGGTTAATAGAAAAGGATGCTATTTCCAAGAACATTGCTAGCTTTTTTCAGGATATTTTTGCTACCTCTGGTTCACACTTAATGTATGTTGTCTTGAGCTATATTGACCCTAAAATTTCTGAGAAAATGAATCAAAGTCTTATGTTACCCGTTTCAAGGGAGGAGATTAAACGTGTAGCTTTTAGCCTTGGTAGTACAAAGGCGCCTGGACTCTGACGGTTTTTCTAGTAAATTTTATCATTCTGCATGGTCTAAAATTGGTGATTCTGTGTGTTCTATGGTCCATGAGTTTCTTTGCAAGTTATTCTATTTTAGATGGGATTAATATGATTAACATCACACTTATCCCCAAGATTCATAAACCGGAACATGTTTCACATTTTTTCCCTATTCGCATATGTAACTTTTCTTATATAAAATTATTTCAAAAATATGGCCAATAGGATGCCACAATTGCTTGATGATTGTACCTCCCAAAATCAGGGTGCCTTTGTCCCTGGCCACTGTATTCACAACAATATCATTATAGTGCATGAGGTTTACCATTATCTTTGCCATAAGAAATCTAGGGGTAAGTATGAGTTCTCTTTTAAGATAGATATGAGTAACGCGTATGACCGGGTTGACTGGGACTTCCTTAAGAATGTCCTATTACGATTTGGTTTTTGTACGGAGTGGGTGTCTCTTGTTATGAAATGTGTGTGTTCGGTTAGCTTAAATATTTATTTATCTATTCGCCAGAGAGATCCCGTTTCACCATATCTGTTCATTATTGTTGCTGAGATACTCTTTATTATGATTAGTCAAGCCAAAATGACAAGCGAAGTAAAGGGATTAAGTTGAGTAATGGGTGCCCAGTTCTTATTCATAGTTTTTTTGTGTGCTGATGATGCCTTTTTATACATGCATGCTAGTCATCGTTGTTGTATTTATTTGTGTTGATTTGTATTGCAGCCTCAAGTCAGGTCATTAATCTTGATAAGTCCAGTATTTTTTCTCCTCTAACACTCCAATTGTAATAGGTGCCCAGTTCTTACTCATAGTTTTTGTGTGTGCTGATGATGCCTTTTTATACATGTATGCTAGTCATCGTAGTTGTATTTATTTGTGCTGATTTGTATTGCGTAGCCTCAAGTCAGGTCATTAATCTTGATAAGTCTAGTATTTTTTTCTCCTCTAACACTCCAATTGTAGTGAGAAGTCTAGTGGGCGGCCTATTGGGCATCCCCCAAATGGTATACCAAGATTCTTGGGTATACCAAGAATTTGGGGGAAAACTAGGCATCAAGCATTGGCTTATATCAGAGAGCGAGTAACGAGTAAAATTCAAGGAAGGGTCAGTCCTTACTATCTTTTGCCGGTCGAGAAGTAATTATTAAAGCTGTTATCTAGGTGATCCCAATCTACACGATGAATTGCTTCATAAAGCTGTTAGTAGGATGACAGTGCCTTTGGAGGCAAGACTCATTGGAAAGCATAGGAGTATATGACAAGTAGGAAAAGCACTGGTGACACTCAATTCTAGGATCTATCTATTATGAATGATGCTCTCTTGGCTAAGACGACGTGGAGGCTATTGTTGAGGCCAAATAGGCAAGGGAAAAAAAGTGTGTGCTTTCCATAAGCAAGACTTTATTGATGCAAGAAATAAAGTGTGTGCTATCAGAATATAGAGTGGAGTGCCCTTGGGTCTCAAAGTTAACGTCCCGAAGGTGACCCGATTATCTCGCAGGGTGGTAGGGTCTGTGACCTGATAATTAACCAATATTTATCTTCTGAAGTCAAAGATGTGATATATATATATATATATATATAATCCCTATCCCCACCAAGAGCCGGAAGACAAGTTTTTATGGACTAATGCCAAGAATGGAGTGTATAAGGTGAAGTTGGGATACCATTGCTAGAAAGATTGGAATTCTGTTAAGGTATCTTACCATTTTATTATTTCTATATGCTCAAATATAGAGAAGATATGGGTATGACGATACTATATAACCAGCCACAAAGCTCTAGAGTTTGACCAAATATGGTCCGGGTCATAGAAGGATACCTGTCTTCTTTCATACAAGGATACTTTTATAGAGAGTATAAATCTCTCAGACCTTCCTCCTTTACATCACATTCAGCACAGGCTTCTTTTGTTTCTTACAGGAGGCATAATAACTAAAACTTGATTTTATGGTTTTTTATATGACCATAACCAAATTTTAACCTTACTTGAACATATAACCATGTGTGTCTTACAGGACCATAATTAATGAATTGCTAATAATATTACTCCCTAATTTTATAGACAGTCGGCATCCCAACTGCTTCATATTATAATAATACATTTTGATAAGTCTACACGTAAGGCTATTTTTATAGGACCATAACCAACGAATTGCTAATAATATTACTCCCTAATTTTAATCCCCTTAGAAAATTAAAAACTCATTCCTTAAACTTGTTCCACAACAATTTGAAATAGACTTCAAAGAAAGAAATGATTAAATTGTTGGAATTTTATTTCTCAAGGAAAAGTGAATACAAGAGAGTATGGAGGCAAAGTAGTGAGCTGAGTGATATTTCGAACTCGGTGTGTGTTATGATGCAAAGTTACATGGCTTTATATAGACAGTCGACATCCCAACTACTTCCTATTCTAATAATACATTTTGATAAAAGTTTGCATGTAAGACTCTTTTTACAAAAAGTTTAAAAGCCTATATTCTATTATTGTACTTTTGTCTACATCTATTTATTACACCTTTGTACTTTGCATTTATTACACATGATAACTATTTGCAAAAGTTTTACGTAGCACTTCTGCAGGCTTTTTTACCAATTTGCCCCTGTCTGGAAACTATTTAACTATTTGCCCCTGTTTAGTCGACTACACCCCTCATGTAGTCGACTAAAACGCGAGGCCAATTTTTTTTTTAATATCCCCGCGATTTAGTCGACTAAGCCCTGTAGCTTAGTCGACTAAATCGCCACAAGGGCAATTTTTTTTTTTTGAAACATCCCCGTGATTTAGTCGACTAAGCTACAAAGCTTAGTCGACTAAATAGCGACAGAGGGATTTTTTAAAAAAACCCCACTCGCGGTATTTGGAATCCTAATCGACTAAGCACCCTCCCCAAACCTCTCCCCCTCTATTTTTTTCACAAAATCATTGCTGAATCCGTTGGTGGGTAGCAAAGAAAACTTCATTCTAGTGTCATTTGCATCGATTTCGGTATGTTCTCATCTCTATTTCGAATTTCCGCCGTTGTTCTTGCGTTTATGCGAACCGTCTGCGTTTATTTTAAAAAGGGTTAGGCAAGTTAGTAAGTAAAAAAGGGTGTTTATTTTCCGTAAAACGCCTCGCATTTTTTCTTTTAAATAAATATCACCAATATGATTGAGCAATTTTTAAAGCTAAACAGAAGTGATAAACAATATTTGTATTGTTTTTTTATATAAAGTACATACGCTTAAATTTTCTCTGATTTAAAATTTTTCTCTAGTTTGTTTTATCCGTGACAAAGTAAAAAATAGAACATTAGCCTACCACAACAATTGAATGCAGAAGTCAAAGTTAAATCATTTGCAATGCTTAAAGGCCCACAAAAAAAAAGAAAAAGAAAAAGATGACTATATTACTTACTCTCATGCAAGGCGGACACTAACAACTAATAATTAATAACATTTCAATCAGCAATTGGATATAATAATTAATAATAGATTTTGTAAACAAACGCAAATGTTTGTTTACATACGCAAATGAAAGCACAAAACGGAAAAACACAAATGGGGGTTCGCATAAACGCAAGAACAATGGCGGAAATTCGAAATGGAGATGAGAACATACCGAAATCGACGCAAATGACACTAGAATGAAGTTTCCTTCACTACCCACCAACAGATTCAGCAAGGATTTGGTGAAAAAAACAGAGGGGAGAGGTTTGTGAAGGTTTAGTAGTCGATTAGGATTCCAAATGCCGTGATTGAGGTTTTTAAAAAACTCCTCTGTCGCGATTTAGTCGACTAAGCACTGTAGCTTAGTCGACTAAATCACGGGGATGTTTAAAAAAAAAATTGCCCCGCATTTTAGTTGACTACATGAGGGGTGTAGTCGACTAAACAGGGGCAAATAGTTAAATAGTTTCCAGACAGGGGGGTGTCTTATATGTCTTATAGGAGGAGACATAGACACATGACTCATGTACTTTTTTTTTAACAACTTTTGCCAATGTTGGCAAAATTTTCACCTTACACATTGCATCTTCTTTTACACTTCTCTGCTTCCAATTTTTAACCTGTCAGCACTTTGTCAGTGTCGACAAGCTTCCTTATCTTCTTCTATTCGTCTTCTAGTCTTCAGGGAACATTGAGATCTATCTCTGGATCTGCAATATCTTGAATGGTTTTTTTCTCTTTCTTCGTAATTCTTACACCTGTGATTTGAGTACTTTGCTAAGAGATTACAGATGTAAGAATTGCGAACAAAGAGAAAAAGCCATACAAGATATTGAAGATCTAGAGATAGATCTCAGTGTTCTCTGAAGACTAGAAGACAAATAAAAGAGGACAAGGAAGCTTGCCGACACTGACAAAGTGCTGATAGGTTAAAAATTGGAAGCAAAGAAGTGTAAAAGAAGTGCAACGTGTAAGGTGAAAATTTTGCCAACACTGGAAAAAGTTGTTTAAAAAAAAGCACATGAGTCATGTGTCTTATATGTCTCCTCCTATATGCAGAAGTGCTACGTAAAACTTTTGCAAATAGTTATGTGTAATAAATGCAAAGTACAAAGGTGTAAAGTTGTAATAAATAGATGAAGACAAAAGTACAAAAGTAGAATATAGGCTTTTAGACTTTTTGTAAAAATAGCCTTACATGTAAACTTATCAAAATGTATTATTAGAATAGGAAGCAGTTAGGATGGCGACTGTCTATATAAAGCCATGTAACTCTCCATCGTAACACACATCGTAAAAATAGCCTTACATCGTAACACACATCAAGTTCAAAATATCACTCAACTCACTACTTTGCCTACGTACTCTCTTATATTCACTTTTCCTTGGGAAATAAAATTCCAGCAGTTTAATCATTTCTTTCTTTGAAGTCTATTTCAAATTGTTGTGCAACAAGTTTAAGGTATGAGTTTTTTTCTAAGGGGATCAAAATTAGGGAGTAATATTATCAGCAATTCGTTAATTATGGTCCTGTAAGACACACATGGTTTTATATGATCATATAAAACCATAAAATCAAGTTTTAGTTACGCCTCTTTTAGGAAATAAAGGAATGCTATGATGCTAAATGTGGTAGTATCTGAAAAAGTATAATTCCTGTCTTTGTAAAAGTATAAAATATCACTTAAAAGAAAAACTAGAATTATTATCAAGGATATGAATAAAATAATAAAAAATATTATGTGAATAATAGAAATAGAATATTAATACCAAAAGTAGATAAATGTTGTATGAGAATTTTTTTAAAAAAAAAAATTAGATATATTAACACAAAGACAACAAATAATATTAAAATAATAGAGAACCAATACATTATCATAATAGAAGATTCTTAAGAACACATTTTAAGAATTATTGTCTAGGATATCAATCAAAACCCCACACTTATATATATTAGAGAAAGCTATAGAACAAAAGTACCAATGACAAATATAAATTTATATAGAATTATGATAAATGTTATAAGAAAAGTTAATAGACAAGAATATGGAAGAGTATTACAAGCACAAAATAGGTTTATGGAAGCACAAGAACCATATAACCCAGTAATAGCAAATCAACCTATGTTTACAGGCATAGTGTAACATCCCATTTGAAAACGGCGGAATTTTTTTTTTTAAAAAAAACGTTTCTAAATATTTCAAGCAGAGTAATCAGAGTCTGTATTGGAGCGAGTAAGTAATTTACATTACATTCAAAATATGGACCATAGTGTAAATGTATCGGATTACAATCATCCAGAATTCTCAAAAGTTAAAGAAACTAAAGAAAACGATAGATAATGTAGACACGTCTTGGCCTACTCCAGTTGCTTGCTTCGATCGCCAAACATCGGTCCTCCGTTTTCGATGCTACACTGACTGAGATCTATTCCACATATGGATCTCGTGTAACGGTTAACCTTATGCTCAAATAAAACAAGATACGTACAACGAGATATTCATTTCAATACAAAGATATCATCACAAAAGCAAACAAAGAGATGTATGATCAATAACATGGACAGAACATAAGCACAAAGCAGTATGTAAAGTCTCTCTCAACTAGTTACGCACATATCCAAGTGCCATGCCACTAACGTGTCCTCGCGCTAGGAATAACTCAAACGGCATTACCAATACTATAACCCGGGTAAAGTGTAAGTATCTCCCGACGATTCTCAACGTAACCTCGGTCTATGAACGTATCTATAACGCAAAAGTATATAAGCAGCATAGAGTTAGGGTTACGTATGCGTCCGTACCTTAGTTGCGATATCCGGCTCTTAGGCTAAAAACAACAGTGATAGCCGAAACTTGACGGCAAACGGCGGAACGTAGAATTTCGAGCGGTTCGACGTCGAAGTATTCTAATCAGAATAATAACACACTTATGAATATTTGGAAGCATAACGGGCATTTTAGGTGAAAAAGACCATTTTGCCCCTACTACCCCTATTTGGAATTTCGCGTAATTCGTTACTTTGACCTTATTCCATTTCAAAATTATCCCCACTAGGTTTTTACCTCGTCATGCATCTTTCAATGCAATGAGGCTTAAAAAAAGTATAGGAATATATTCGAAACTTCCTAGATCAAAACAACGGTTATACTATAACTACCGAAAGAACTTCGGAAACTAAAAGCTAAGGACAGAAGAACTTACTCGGGGCTAGGCAGAATTTTTCCAGAGCTTCTCACTCTAAGTTTCGGCTAAGGAAGAGAGAAGAATTGGTGTGAAGAGTGAAGAAGAGGGGAGGGCTATTTATAGAGAAAATTCAGGACGTATCGGGAATTTTCTGCTTTGTTTTTGAACCGTTAGATCTAGGGTTTTGGGAGAAGCAATCTTGACCATTCAAGGTCTTGGTCGACATCTAAGGGCCCAAAAGTCAAAGAATGAGTTGTCATCCAATGATGACTCTTGCTTTATGGCCTCCGGCCCGATAAAGCTACCCGATCGGTGTCCGTTTCGCGCGATTTCGCAGAAACTCAAAAATCCGGGCATGCAACTTTGAAGATCTTTTCATCCTCTTTCATATTACCTATTTTGATCCTCTTTTTGATCATATCCAGGTATTCTCCGATGCGTCGGAAGATATTCGGAAAAACGCGTCCGGTTACGGAAATCGCTTCCGATAGAACCAACTTCTGGACAATAATTCGCTGAATCGTAAAACGTCCAGTTGTTGCCTAACTCAATCCCGTGTTTGAAAACACGAAATTGTTTCTATAGGTTCTCACTTTGTCTATCCGGATCTACTCTATCTCGATCGATTTTCGTCTTATTAGGAATTAGGGTTTTCGGTTGCGGAATCAACGTCGATAAATTCTTTCCTCGTGTAAAAATTTACTTGTTCTTAATTTGATCAGTCTGAAAAGACTTTTACCTCTGTTTTACTTGTAGAATTTATTTCTAACTTTTCCCTGGCCTACCTATAAGTGACTCACCGCATTATATCATTATTTTATTCTAATTATCATTTTAATTATTTAAACAATTCATTTTAATTAAAAATACTAATAATTTCGCCCCTTTATTTTAAAATTCAGTTTTAATAATTTTTTCCATTTTTTAAAAATATAATATTTTTTACCAAAAATTCATGTTTTACCCCCTGCTTCGTTAAGGCTTAATCGTGCCTAAATTCTTCGTTTAGTGATCTTTTTAGGATTAGGTTTCTTCATACATTTATTTTTACTAATTTTTCTTAATCTTTTTATCATAATCGGTAAGTATATTTTATGCTAATTACCAACCTTAATCTCTTACTTAAGGATTTTACCATAAATTTAACTTTCTATATTTCTCTTGTTTTTTGAATCAATTAGCTAGTAATTATCTAATCATTCTCTTACCAATGGTTGATAGTTTTATAATTTACAGTATATTATTATCTTACAAACTTTATCTTGTCATTGTCATTTTATATCCTATGTAAAATATTAAAAATGTTTACATCATAAAGTTACTTTATGGTTTTGTAATGCTTTTTAAACATTTCTTCATGTTTTTTCCTCTCGAAATAATTTATTAAATTCTTATAATTAAAAATAATACTCCCATAATTTTCTCATAATCTTTCATGATCTTTCAGTATTTATCATAATATTTTTAGACTTTTTTCTATCACCATTATTGCATTTTAGTCATTACGTTCATCTGATTTTTTTACGTAACTTTTTCGACAATTTACTCGACAATTATAACAATTTTCTATAATAGTTTTAAACTCATAAATTTGCTTCATCAAAATATTTATTAATTTCTCTTATCTTAAGAATTCCGGATTTGCTAAAAATCCAGTATTACACATAGGTTTGTTTTTTCAGGTTCTATTATTTTTGCTTCATAATAATATTTTTTATATTCACAAATATACTGATTTATATGTGTAGGTTCTAAACTACAAATTTCAATTTCATGTAAATATCTTATAGCTCTTAGAATTTGTGTGTATTCTATATTTGTTACATTCGTTCTTACGAATTCATTTTTTAATACATTTTCATATTTTCCTAATATTGTCGCATATAAGACTTCTCTTCTTTCATAAGTTGTTTCTCCTAATCTTCTAACTTTCATTCTAAAATCTAGTGGTCTTCCTTCCCACGAATTAAGTACATTTCCAATAAAACTTACTTTTATTATCATAATTACAACTTCTGGTTCTATCATTCTATTTATTAATGCTATTAATTGGGATTTTATCCATTCTTCTATTCTTCTTTCATAATCTAAGTTACAATCTAAATCTAACCATATTCCAGAATTTGGAATTTGTCTAGTTTCATATTGTTCTAGTGAAAATTTTCTAATATTCTTTGTTCTATAGTTTTTTCTTCTCTTATTGTTAACGTGGCTAACATATGTTCTATTTTTACTAGTTTATTATTTTGTAAGAATTGTACTTCTTTATGTTTTTTCTTTTGAATTTTTTCATCTTTTTTTTTTAATATATATATGGGCTTGTTATTCTTACTTCTATTGCTTGATGTTTACAGGGTGTTTTTAATACTAAAGCTTTTTCTATAAGAGTAAAAGGGTAATATTTTTCTAAAAAGTCTAATCCTAATATTATATTTTAACTCATAATTTCCTATTTGTACTATTACATTTTTTGCTTCTAATTCTAACATATGTATTTCTCTTCCTGCTGATTCCATTCTAACAATTCTATTTTTTCTTTTCCACATTTCTGGTGGTAATACATTATATTTTGCTACTGTTAGATTTGCTCCTGTATCTACTAAAACAAGATATTTTTTAGTTATGTATTTATCATAATTAAAATTTATGAGAATTTAATATAATGGTTTTCCACTCATACTCTCTCGACATAATTTCTAATTTCTTTTTAAGATTCTATCTACACATTTCTCTATCATTTATCATTATTCTAATATTATCTATAACTGGGTGATTAAGTCGTGGGTATTTAATATATAAGTCTGGATATCCCATTCTTTTTATTATACTCCTTTGTCCTTGGTTTGATCTTTTGTTTTTTAATTACAATTCTGATCAGTGTTTTATTAGTGTATAAGACTTTTATTATATTATCATCACATGCATAATATGTTTGTACTAATTTTAATACTTCATAATTTCTAATCTATATGAATACTATATTTGAGCATATAACCTGGTTGTTTACTTATATGGTAACAAACCTAATCTAGAATTAGTAAAACCATATAGGATACAAGAATAATAATAATAAAAGAAAAAATTAAAATATATAAAAAGAAGACTAACAATTGAAAATTTCATTCATTATCCAGTTTATTTTGATCATAATAGAAGAAGAATGAATTCATGTAAAATTATAAAATATCACTTAAAAGAAATAATATTAAAAAGACAACAATAATAAGAAATAGAATATTAATATCAGAAGTAGATAAATGTTTTATGAAAAAAATGTTAATTTTTTTTAGATATATTAACAAAAAGACAACAAATAATATTAAATAATAGAGAACCAATACATTACTATAATAGAAGATTATTCTTAAGAACACATTTTAAGAGAAAATTAAAATTATTGTCTAGGATATGAATCAAAACCCTACACTCATATAGTAGAGAAAATTATAGAACAAAAGTACCACCGATAGATATAAATTTATATAGAATTATGAGAAATGTTATAACAAAAGTTAATAAACAAGAATATGGAAGAGTATTACAAGCACAAGAACCTTATAACCCAGTAATAGCAAATCAAGCAATGAAAGAGATAGAAGAAGCCTATGAACTCTTACAACAAATAAATTATGCAATGACTATATTTAAACAAAGATTAGAATTATTATCTAGAGTATAATAAGAAATTTATTTGTTGAACAGGATATGACAAAAAATATGAGTATTATACAAGCAAGAAGAATGGTTGGAAGACCCAGAAATCAAATAATGATAATACAAACATACTATGCATGTAATGATAATATAATTAAAGTCTTAGACCCAGATAAAACATTGATGAGAATTATAATTAAATAAATAAATCAATCAAACCAAGGACAAAGGAGTATAATAAAAAGAATGGGATATCCAGACTTATATATTAAATACCTAGGACTTCATCACCTAGTTATAGATAATATTAGAATAATGATAAATGATAGAGAAATGTGTAGACAGAATCTTAAAAAGAAATTAGAAATTATGTTGAGAGTATGAGTGGAATCCCATTATATTATATATTCTCATAAAAATTAATTATGATAAATACAAAGCTAGAAAATATCATGCTTTAGTAGATACGGGGAACAAATTTAAAAGTAGCAAAATATAATGTATTACCACCAGAAATGTGGAAAAGAAAAAGTAGAATTGTTAGAATGGAATCAGTAGGAAGAGAAATACAAATGTTAGAATTAGAAGCAAAAAATGTAATGGTACAAATAGGAAATTATGAGTTAAAAATTCAAGAATTAAATCTATATAATGAACCTCAATGTGATATAATATTAGGATTAGACATTTTAGAAAAATATTACCCTTTTACTTTTATACAAAAAGTTTTAGTATTTACAACACCCTATAAAATCAAGCTATAGGAGTAAGAATAACAAGCCCATATAAAATAAAAGATGAAAAATTTCAATAGAAAAAACATAAAAGAAGAAGTACAATTCTTACAAAATAATTTATTAGTAAAAGTAGAACATATGTTAGCCACGTTAACAATAAGAGAAGAAAAAACTATAGAACAAAGAATATTAGAAAATTTTAGTGAAAATCCTTTAATACATTGGGAAAAATCTAAATCAATGGCAAAAATAGAATTGAAAGATTATAGTAAAGAAATAATTTTTAAACCTTATCCTTGGATAGCTGAAGATAAAGAATCATTTATAATGCATATAAATGAAATGAAAAATATAATTTAATAAGAGAAAGTAGATCGAAATATTCTTCACTAGCAATGATTGTTAAAAAACTAAGTGAAGAAAGAAGAGGAAAAAGTAATGGTTATAAATGATAAGAAATTAAATAATATAGCTATTAGAAATAGATATCCAATACCTAAAATAGAATCATTATTTAACCTTATAAGAGGAAATACAATATTTAGTAAATTTGATTGTAAATTAGGATTTTTTTTTAAGTAAAATTAGAAGAAGATAGTAAAAATATATAGCTTTTAGTACATCAGAAGGTTTGTATGAATGGAACGTATTGCCCATGGGATATCATGACAATCCAAGTATATTTCAAGAATTTGTATCCAAAAGTAGGGTCATCAATTGTCATCCACACTACATGCTAGAATTCGATTTGGAAGATTAAAGTGATCCCACGAGAACAACAGTTCATATGGTGCCTCTTGAGTAATGCAATTGCTACCATTTCTGCACTACATCGGCGTAGAAGATCCCCAAACAGAATATGCCCAATATGTGCTGAAGCGAAGGAAACTATTGATCATGTATTTTTTTCATTGCCCCTGGACTCGATGTATCTAGTTTGGCTGTTCACTAAGTGCTAGAGTTGATGTCTCCAAACATCAAACTTTAATGCTTGGTGGATTTCGACGACAGGTGCACACCTGTTGAGTAAGTAGGATCTTTCTTTGATTTGCTGGCTTCTGTGGTTTATTTGGAAAGCTAGAAATGCAATTATTTTTACCATAGAAAACTGAACCCGGGTATTGCTATTGAATTGGCTAGGAAAAGTAACTTTGATTTTTGGTCTAACTATGATGTAGGGCTTAGGGATCTTTTTTTGTCGAGGGGCTGTGATATTCCTAGCATTAAATGGTCCCCCTGCATGAGTTAGGCTCAAAAATTAATTGTGATGGAGCCTTTTCACCTTATGAGAAAGATGTTGCGATTTTGTTGGCTTTTTTAGTGGGGATTTGTGGACAAAATTAAGTCTGTTTCTGCTTTTATGACCGAAGCCTTAGCTATGAAAGGGCCTTGCTTCTGGCTGTGGACCTAGGACATGATAAAGTGGGCTTTGAAACCGATTGTCTCTCTCTGCTTACCTGTGTTGAGGCAAAGTCACCGGATTTGTACAATTAGAGGTGTAAAAGTATTATCCATGATGTTATTTGTCCTTTGTCTTCTAAGGTTGGTCTCCTTGTTTTTTACCCCGAGAGGGGGCAACCATGTTGCGGATCTTCTTGCAGCTGATATTATAAAGGGGTGTGCCCTATTGGGTAGGTTTCACGACCAACACCTGCTTGGATGTCACTTCTAACTCTGGAGGCTCAGAAGACTAGTGTTGGTGCTGATAATCCTTCACATACCAATTCGTCCTTGGGTAGTGGCTAGTTTGATTATTCTAGTTTACATGTTGTTTTTGTTTGTTTTCTTGTTGTATTTGTTTGTTTTTGTCACGTTTTGTTGCTTGTTATTCATAATGTTGTTTTTATCCTCTTCGTAACTGTCACTTGTTTATTAATAGAATTTTTGTTGACAAAAAAAAACCATTCAAAAAATGGAATATTCACTTCATACAAGGAAACTATAAAATTTTTCATGGATTTGCTTTCTCAACAATCCTTGGAAGTGCTTTAAGAACTAGTTTCTTTGCAAAGTGTTTTCTTTAGAGTAAAATTTCTTTTGCAAACTTTGTTTGTTAATTTGAAATTCCTTTTCAAAAACGTTTATTTGCAGAGGATCTCTTAAAGATGAATAGGTCAATGACTCTATTGATCTTTAGTCTTCCTCTTGATAGTTTGCATGAGAAATAGTACCCGACTTGTCAAGTCCTTTAATAAAGACATTTGTGGGTAAAGGTTTTTTGTTGCTACCGGTGGAGGTGGCAATTGAATAATAACCGAAGGAAGGGTTTGTTCAAAAGAACAAGAATGTCTTAGTAATTCAAAGTTTGTAGATCTAAAATCCTCAAACTTGGAAGATACATATCTAGAGATGTAAGATGAATTTCTAGGTCTGTTAAAGGCTAATTTAATAGTTCCTGTTTGAGTTTGTGAAATTCGACTTATTTGAGGAACGGGTCTTGGTACGGCTTGAACAACTTTTTCCATAACCTAAGACAACATATTTCCACATGATAGTTTGAGGAATTGTGATGTTTGTGTTTGTATGGTCAGTAAGGAAGACAACAGTTTGTCCATTGTCAAGTAGTCGCTGAATCATATGGGCTGAAGAGTTTGAGACCTTATATTACATCCTATACATTAGGGTAACATGTATAAATCCTGATTTCATATTGAAACCATCAAGTTTAATGTTGAGTTTAAATCTACTATCTGATTGGGATAGTAGTTAAAATAAACTAGTCCATCATGAAGTCCGAATTTTGCAGCTGCCAGAAGAGAATCGGCAAAATTGTAATGCCTTGCATCTCTAAGACAGACTAAAGCAAAAAGTGTTTACACATTTTTGCACAAGCGGTTTAAGAGCAATTTGTACACAACCGATGTATAGGAAATTATAAGTTTGCTTGTGTTTGGAAATGGAGTTTAGAGAGAGAGGAAATAATTCTTCTTTCTCAAGTTGGATAGAGATAGATTCTTCTACAGTCTTGATTACATAATCAGACTTTAAGAAGCAACTCTTTTTTGTTTGAAAGAGGTTGTTGTTGTCAATTGGAGGAAGAGTCCAATCGTCAACAATTTGGTTTATATCTTTGAATTGAATTTCATCATCAAAGATATTGTTTGTTAAGGAACAAGATCCCTCATTGTTTAAGGAAGAGTTTGGGGTGGAAGATGAGGAAGTGGAAGAAGAAGAATGACAAGATAAGGAACGGAAAATAGAAGACACAATTAAAAACCAAATCAAAACAAATACACAAATTTAAAAACATAATTTAAAACAAGAAATAAAAGTGCAGAAGATAAAGAGCGAAAAGATAAAGGTGCAGATGATAAAAACTGAGAATTAAAAAAGCATAAGATAAAACGAAGAAACAATAAGTTGTATTTTCCCTTGATTGATATCATCACCGTCAAGTTACCATACAGGCCTATTCAGGAACTCCCGTCTTTTTGGTACTTGAGCCAGAAAGGGAAGTAGAGATGTATTGATTAGATCTGGACTGGGAGTTACCCTATAAACTGTTGATTTCACAAAATTACTGTAGAAATGATTAAGTCACTATAGCAATACTAAAGTGTCGGCAATCACTGTTCACTGTTGCAAACAGTAACTTCCGAAGGACTATGTAAGTCATGCTTCATTAAGTTGAAAGGTAGGACTTGCTTGGGCATTTCTGGAGTTCCTTTCCTCTCTCTCTAAAACCTCTCTCTTTCTTTTCTTTGTAAGTTCTTTCTCTTTCAATAAAACTTGTACTTCCTTTATGTCTTGCATTAGCATCTCCTCTTTCTCTTGATGGGCTAAGTCTTGGTGATGACTACCTCTATTCTTAGTCCATTTCTTTTTCTTCTTTTGCATATTTAATTTGTTTCCTTTATGTTTTGCATCTACATCTTCTCCTCCCTCTTCTGATGGGCTAAGTCTCGGTGAGGACTACCTCTGTTCTTAGTCCTATCTTCTTTTTCTTTATTTTTCATATTTACTATTACTTTGAATGTTTTAAGGAGTCCGTTTCCTCTGTACTTCCTCCCCCCATCTCTCCCTCTGTCTCTCCTAACCCTTCAAGAACTCTCATTTGTTTGGTATCAGAACGGAGGTAGGATATCAATGCTTCTGATAGTACGAGGAATTAGATGGTATACGGGTGGGTTCGATTTCTCTCGTAAGCCATTTTTGTCTTTATCCCTCATTAGCTTTAAATCTTGGCCAACCATTCGATATCTAACTGCTAAGAAAAAGCCACATCACCTAAAGTACTTTTTTAGTACCAGTCAGTATTTTGAAATATTTTTCAAGATCATGCAGTATTTTTTTAGTATCAATCAGTATCTTGAAATATCTTTTTAGTCAGTATCCTAAAATATATATTTAGTACTAGTTAGTATCCTGAAATATTTTTTCAAGATCATGAAGTATTTTTTCAGTACCAGTCAGTACCCTAAAATATTTTTTGAAGATCCTAAAATAATTTCTCAAGATCATGAAATATCTTTTCAGTACTAGTCAGTATATTGAAATATCTTTTTAGTACTAGTCAGTATCTTGAAGTATTTGTTTTACTACTAGACAGTACCTAGAAATATTTTTTCAAGATCCTAAAATTATTTTAGGATCTTGAAAACATATTTAAGAGTACTGACTGATACAAACAAAATACTTCAGGATGAGACGATCAAGATTAATTCAAATTAATGATCTAGATTGGATGAGGAGAGATGATGAAATGCCAATGAGAGGATCTCATTTCGTATTTTGGTCACTTCTCTTTACATTGATTGGGGATTACATGGTAATAACACGCCTTCCATGGTCGACTTAGTAATTAACATGCTCCAAGTGACTGATAAATTAGTTCTTGTTAACAAGTTTACTTATTGCCTTTTTTTGGTTATTCAATTCATTAGGGCCTGTTTGGATTTCATCGGAGTTGAAAGGCCTAAATGATAACTATAAACACCACTACTAGAAAAATAAGAAATAGTGGCGGAATTTGCTACGGAAAATATTCCGTAGCAATAGTGACGGATGTTGCTACTGATTTTTAAATCCGTAGCAAAAAAAAACAACGACGGAATTTAACATCCGTCGCAATAGCTACGGATATTGCGACGGATTTACTAATCCGTCGCAAAATAGCTGCCATTTGGCGCTATTTGCGACGGATAAAGTATCCGTCGCCCAATATAGCGACGGATCGAAGATCCGTCGCACAAAATTGCGACGGATCTCGTGATCCGTCGAGTTTTTTGCGACGGATCTTTGATCCGTAGTTTATGCGACAGATCCGTGATCCGTCGCAAAATGGCAGCCTTTTAATCACTTTTTGCGACGGATTCACAGATCCGTCGCAAAATGGCGCCAAAAAGGCCGTCGAAAGCTTTTTTGTGACGGATCGTGATCCGTCGCAAAAAGTTCTGACTTAAAGCCGCAACTTTCCCCTCCCGTCCCGATTCACTCAATCGGCCCCCCCGCCGCGTCCCCTCCCGGTCCCCCGACCCCGGCCCACCCTCCCCCTCCTCCCCCTTCATCTCCGTCGCCGCCCCTCCTCGATCCTCCGACCACGCCTTCTCCTCCGTCGCCCCTCCCCCCTCCTCCTTTCATCGGACCCCCATTTTTGCAAGGTCTCGCAACCCTTTTTTTTTCCCTTTTTGCGGGTTTTTTTACCTTCCATTTTTTGGAGTTACAAACAAATCCTAGCACTAAGATCTTTAGAAGGGAATTACAAACAAATCTTAGCAATTTTGATTTTGCGAGTTAGCTTGAAGTATATTTTCTTTTTATCACAATTTGATATTTATGTTATGTTTGCTTAGCCGCAATAATGGAAATATGTATGTTGTTAGAAGATTATCGATTACATGAGTTGAAATCGTTTTTTTTTTGGACATAAGATAAATTTTAAAAGTAATTTTTTCAAGTAAACACGGTTAATAAACGTATAGAAATTTTTTATTTGAAGTTTTTTTATCTAGCACTTTTTAGGAATTTAGAAATTCCAATTCGATTTTGGTGTGATAAAATTAAGATTTTATATTAGTTGGTATTGATACATAATGTTGAAACTAGAAAAGTGAAGTGTTTAGAAATGAAATTTAGGGATAAGACAATTAATTAATTAATGTCAAGTGAGAGGAGGAAGGTGTGACATTGAAGAATAATCACATTTGTATGTGTTAGAAAAATTAGTAGAATTTATTATTTGATTTAGGCTATTATAAAAATGACTGTTAGTAATTTGTTTAAAAAATATTTCATTTAAATTTTTTATTTGAATCTATGTTTAACAAGTTATACAATAAATTTGATTAAATGTTAAGTAATCTCTTTGATCTAGCCCATATATGTTAGAAACTCTAAAATACTTAGTATTCTATTTTTTGTTTGGCCCCTCCACATGCATGTCCCCATGTTCTGGTGTGCTATCCTCATTCTCTGGTTGCTTGCTGGAATATGTTCTTTGTTCAATGCATGTGTTTGTTCTGGTAGGCATAAGAGGCGACTTATATATATTTGTGGTATGTTGAGATGTTAATTAGGTTAGTAACTGAAGTAGCTAGGAAGTATGGAAGGCAACCATGATAGAAGTTGGATGTACAATCGTCTAACTGATAGAAGACAAATAACGCAAGCATTCTTCACGGGTTTGGAAGAGTTCGTCCAATTTGCTTTGGCGAATTCAAATAATTCAAGTAGGGAGATCAGGTGTCCGTGTGCCAAATGTAAGTGTTTAAGATTTACAGATGCGGACACGGTCAAAATTTATTTGTGTCAAAAGGGATTCATGAAAGATTATGAATGTTGGGAATGTCATGACGAAGTCCGACATACACCGAGTGGTTATTACGGGGACAGTTGTCATCGAGAAAACCTTAATCAATATGAGCAGTTGGTTATGGATGCCGCGGGATTGTCGATCGGCCAATATTTTGATCCTGTTACTCATGCTGAACCGTCATACATGGGAGAGGAGACTGGTACACATCATCAACCATCATACATGGGTGAGGATCCTCATCCGGAAGCCGCTAGGTTCTATAAAATGCTTCAAGAAGCACAGCGTCCGTTATGGGAAGGTTGCGAGCACTTTGAAAATAGTGAATATTCATCGCTATCGGCTACCCTAGCAACACTAAGCTTGAAGACTGATCACCATATGAGTGAGAGGAATTACAACGAAATGATGCGAGATCATGAGTAAGGTTGTTCCCAAAGACAATAATTTGCCGAAGGACTTTTACCAAGCAAAAAAAGGTGAAAGAGCTTGGGCTTGGATGTGGAAAAATTCATTGTTGCCCCGAAGGAGGATGTATGTTGTATTACAAGGATGATGTTGAGCTGACCAATTGTAAATTTTGTGGACATGACAGATATAAAGTTGTGGGGAAAGGAAGGAAAATGACCCGTCATGCATTAAGCAAGATGTGGTACTTTCCTCTGGTGCCCAGACTTACGAGATTGTATGCATCAGAACAAACAACTGCTCACATGAGATGGTACCGGGAGCATCGTAGGGATGAAAACGTTGTGACGCATCCATCTGATGCCGAAGCTTGGTGTAAATTTGACGAGGCGAATCCTTTCTTTGCTATGGATCCCGTAATGTTCGTCTTGGTCTATGTTCGGATGGGTTCGCTCCTTTCAACAATACGGGCGGGAATTATTCATGTTGGCCGGTCATTGTGACTCGTACAACCTCCTACCTTCTATGTGCATGAGAAGAGAGTTTTTCTTCCTTAACGCGTTAATCCCTGGGCCATCCAACCCAAAAAAGAAGATCGATGTGTACCTCAGGCCCTTGATAGACGAGTTGAAGATGTTGTGGAGTGAAGGGGTTCTTACGTATGATATATCATTAAGTCAAAATTTCACCATGCGGGCCGCCTTAATGTGGACGATAAATGATTTCCCGCATATGGGATGTTGAGTGGCCGGCAAACGTCGGAAAGCTCGCATGCCGATATGTCTTGAACGAACATGGGTTTTAGCTTGGAACACGTCGCAAGGTCGGTTGGTTTGACAGCACCGGCGATTCCTACCACCCGATCATCCGTTTAGGAGAAATAGAAAAGACTTCATGCGGAATGTTGTCGAACCAGCAGATCAACCTCGTCGTTTAAGTGGCCAAGAAATATGGGACGGGGTCAAGTATATTCAAAGTGTCGAAGGGGGCCGCTTCAGCCCGAACTGAGGGATATGTCGTTGATCATCATTGGAACAAACGCAAAGATCTTTCGGGAACTTCCATATTGGAAAGATCAATTGTTAAGACACAACCTCGATGTTATGCATATTGAGAGGAATGTGTTTTGCAATATTATGTACACCGTGATGGACACCAAGGGCAAGACGAAGGACACAGTCAACGCAAGATTGGACGTTGAAAAGATTTGCAGAAGGTCTGCTTTGCATTTGGTGGAGAATGGCACAGGACGAATTTCCAAACCCAAAGCGCCGTACACATTCAACAAAGAGCAGAATTTAGAATTGTTGCAATGGGTTAAAGATCTCAAACTCCCAAACGGTTATGCGTCAAACTGGAATAGATGTGTCGACATGCACGAGGGGAAGTTGAGCAAGATGGAGAGTCATGATTGTCATGTTTTTTTCCAGAGATTGTTGCCGTGGGCCTTCAAAGCACTACCGAAGCATATATGGTCTATTCTAACGGACTTTTCCATGTTCTTTAGAGAAATTTGTGCTTCAGAGCTTAATGTTGATAAGTTACGGCACCTGGAGGCGAGCATGCCCATAACGCTATGCAAGTTAGAGATGGTGTTTCCTCCTAGCTTGTTTGACTCAATGGAACATTTGCCCGTTCACTTGGCCTATGAAGCAAAGGTAGGAGGACCGCAACAATATAGATGGATGTATCCGTTTGTGAGGTAATATATATATATTGATTTCGCGTTGTTATTAATTGACCGACATGGTACTTGAGTTTATAAATACCTTCTGATATTCCATTGTAGGTTTTTACGCACACTTAAGCACAAGATAAAAAATACAAGGTACGTTGAAGGATCTATCATTTGAAGCTTATCTAGTCGAAGAGGCCGCAAAATTTGCGTCATACTATTATCCCCCGAAATGATGTCAAGATGGAGAGGGGTACCTCACAACGATGATGCCGCGATACGAGGGATCAAAAATCAATATTTAATTTTCCGGGCGAGTCGTGGGAAAACGTTGGAGGTCAACTCTTAACGGAAGAGATAAGCGAGTTGCGGAGTGGTACATTCTAAACAACCGTGAAGAGGCCGCCGGTACCTAGAGTAAGTTTTTTTTTCTTTTTACTATTACGGTAAGTATTAAAGTATTAACTTTAGTTTTTTGTTACGATTACTTCTCTAATTGGGTCCGATCGGAAAATCCTTCAATGTCGGTGTCCCAAGTTGATCAATTCACGAATTCTGAGTTTCCAAAATGGTTTCGATCCTATTTCTTGGAAAATCCATCAGATCCCAATGAAGTTGCGTGGAGTTTATCTTATGGAGCTGCAATTATAGTTACCCGATGCAACAAATATATAATCAATGGGTATCGATTTTCAATTGTTGACGCGAACGCAGAACACTATGTTGCAATTACGGTGTATGTTGTCGAGGTGACCAAGTTGACGGGGTGGAGACTGACTACTACGGGAAGTTAGTTGAGATTATTCAGCTGAGTTACAAGTGGGACAAGGTGGTGACCCTTTTTAAATGTGAGTGGTTTGATAACAGTCCGCGTGGGACAAAAGTGGACAAACATGGAAATATTGAGATCCACTGGACAAGGAGATATACGGTTGGTTATGACCCATTCATCCTCACTCAACAGGCGGAACAAGTTTACTATACATCATACCCTACATCTCGCCAAGGGTGGACGGGAGTTATTAAAACCAAAGCACAAAATATTATACCAAAGTCGAAAGAGCCGGAAAAAAAAAGATGGGTGAACCATTCCAAGCGATGTGGAACATGTATTGCCTATAAACATCTTCGATGACGAAGTACCAAGCAATCTCTTTGATTCTCGTGCGGAGTTAGAGTTGATTCCTATACAAATTGACGATGAGAAATCAGACGATGAGGATGAGGCAGAAATGAGAGTTCAGATGAAGACATGCAAGTAGATGTCGATGAACATGAATCGTCTGGTTGATTTGTGTTAGTTCTTTGTTTATGACGATCTGTTATACTACATACCGTGTTACTTCGCTATCTTTGTCATATTTAGTAAATATCTTTTATATATATATATATATATATTGACATTATGTCTATAAGGATTCGAGATGGAGCATCTAGGAGGCCGTTCGGGTAGTGGACGTGGTAGTGGTCGAGCCCGACCCGTCCTATAAGAGGGGTAGGCGCGCCAACCGCTCCTATGGAGCGAGAGGGCCCAGCCGCTTCCCCACCACTTGATATGTCGTCGTCACCGTCGGGTTATTTGTCATCTTCACCTTCGCTTTATACATCGTCGTCACCGTCTACCCCCACCGATCCACAAAGGAAGACAACGGGTTTACTTTACCATTTCGATTGATTTACATATATTTAGTTTCTTGAAACCATCTATGTACAAACATCTTCAATATTTCACATTCCTTCCTTAGCACACCTGCGTCGCCTCGAGCCACATCGGGGGAAGAAGGTAGTTCCTCCGATACACCAATCTGGGGCTCAATAGATCCTTCGACAGGGATGCTTTGGATCTGTCCTGACGGCAACGAGTAAGTCATGTCAAGTTACCAATAATGTTACAATTTTATTCTCTAATTGTTTTGTATGCTAATATTTGCATGATGTCCTCTGTTTTTAGATTTGTGCTTGATAATCCAGTAGCGACTTTCATCTCGACCCAAATATTCCGTAATTACAATCACCCTTGGACCACGTGGACAGAGATTCCTTCTACGCAACGAGATGTTTGGTTCGATGAGTTCTTGGTAAGTTATTTGTTTTATTCGTGTTAATTAAGTACTTTTAAAATTTGGAGCACTAACTGTTCGTTATTGATTTTCAGGATAAGTATATGACGTTGCTCGAACATCGTGAAAAAGCGAAAAAAGCTTATAACCACGGGGGCGGCGCTTTGTTGCGTCAAAAGCTCTATTCATTGAGAAGGTCAAGAGGCAAGACAGATTGGCTTCCACAGGGAGACTAAAGAGGAATTATTGGGCAATTGGGAAAACAATGAGAAGTTTAAGAACATAAGTGCGAAAAATAAGGAAAATAGGGCCAAAATGGATGAACCGTCATATGCTGGCGGCTCCATATCAATTAGTGAGCATCAACGCAAAGTTGTAAGTACACGTTATTTTCTATTTACGTATTCAATATTTTGTACTTTGAAGTTATTAATTAAGGTTATCATTTGCGTTTGCAGATAGAGTCTGGGGAAGCTCCAGCAGGATCGGTTGAGTGGGTTACCTTTCAGCGGACCCATTCCGACGGGCGAAGGGAGTGAGAGGCAATGGATTAACCCAAGGGCGCAACAAATAGCGGTTAGACATTTATTGCCTTTATTACTTATTTTATGCACCACCATATTTATTTCATATTACATGTCTTATTTGTTATGTATTTTTTTGCTTGTAGGAAAATTTTCGTAAGTCGTCGGAGGAGAGAGCCTCATAGCGTGAGATCGACCCCCTCATCCTCTCAATCCGATCACGAGAGTCTGTTCTTTGAGGCTACTGGTGGATTTGACAAGAAAAGGAGAGTCTTTGGATACGGTGTCTCTGCCAGCCGACTGAAGCAAACAAAGCGCCCCTCATCTGGCACTGGAGGGGTTTCTTCAGGTAAACATAATGTTGGTTTTGATTAGTTTTGATGATGTCTTATATAGATGCCATTATTAAAAGCAAAAAGATTGAGTAATATAGATATCTCCTACATTGACTAACTGATGTATTTAATGTAGATTAATCCAAGTTGAATTATAGAGATTAATCAAGAAGGAGATATTGAAGAAGATTATTCCAAGTTGAACTATAGAGATTGACCAAGAAAGAATAATAAAGAAATAAGAACTTGCACTATATGTTCTTATATGTGATCTTTGGAAGTCTCTATGATCAATAGAAGTTGGAATAAAGCTTCATCATATTTGAGCTACAATGGAGCATACATGAATAGTGCAAATATAGAAAGACGACGCATGCAATTCCGGGAAGAAGTTCGAGAATAGGCTCGGCTTACGGATATTGAAGAATGATCAAGAAAGCGGATTGAAGAAAGAAGTTCTTGCACACAATATAATTGGAATATCAGAATGTCAAGGAATCAAGAACTTATCAAGAAGAAGAGGGAAGAAGGTAGAAGCGAGAGAATAATGAATCCAAGATAAATGATGAAGAATGATCAAGTTGGGAGATGGAAAAAGGAAGAACTTGTTGAATAGAATGAAGATATTGTTATGCAAGTTTATATGTTGATGCTAGAAGCCTCCAAGATCATATGGAAGTTGGAATGACTCAATTCGAAGCTAACGTCAGCAAAAATCAGCTTCACGGATGAGAATACTCGAGTTTGGAACTCAATACTCGAGTATAGGAGTCAATACTCGAGTATGTTCATCTATACTCGAGTATAGGAGTGTTTTCGCCTCTCTCGGCGTCTCGGGATCGGCAATACTCGAGTATCCAAGTATATACTCGAGTATGCAGTGTTTTCAGCATCTCTGGTGCCTCGGACTGTCCATACTCGAGTATGCAAGTCTATACTCGAGTATACGGCGGTGATCAGCTCTGTTTCACGTTCAGCATGGGCGACGTTTGGTAATTTGATGATATCGTCCAAACCAGAGATCGGATTGAAGTGAAATCAGTGGAATATGAACCTAGACTCCCAATGCGTCATTTTGATATAAAATTCAAGCCCAAAGGAGTTCATATGAGAGATCTATGAATTGTACAAGTTGATAGATAAATCCACGCCACACAGCAAACCAAGCTTCAATGTTTTGAGTGTAACTCACAAACTACAAATCGGAGTGAGCTGAAATCAGTGGTATATGAAAGTAGACTCACAGAGATTTCTATCAAAAGTTGAACGAACCAAAACGGAGTTCAGACCAGGGAAATATGGCCCTCGAAAGTCGATGGTTTGTTCAAGGAGTTTCTATACTCGAGTATGTAAGTTCTATACTCGAGTATGGATCGAACAGCAGAAGAACCGGGGGTTACAAAACAACCTCCATACTCGAAGTTTCCAACCCTATACTTGAGTATACATCGCTGGTTCAGAAAACGAAGTTCTAACGGCTAGTTTCCATCAAACATGGAGTAACTCAACAACCTATATACTCGAGTTTCCAAATCAATACTCGAGTATTCGCCGTAACTGAGAAAAATCACCACGTCGAAATTTGTTTCGGATCAAGAACATCCAGATTATTACTCAAATGATTCATACCTCTTCTTAACATCATTTATATCATTTGTGTATAAGTTTCAGGGATGCAGTGTTTTCAGCATCTCTGGTGCCTCTGGACTGTCCATACTCGAGTATGCAAGTCTATACTCGAGTATACAGCGGTGATCAGCTCTGTTTCACGTTCAGCATGGGCGACGTTTGGTAATTTGATGATATCGTCCAAACCAGAGATCGGATTGAAGTGAAATCAGTGGCATATGAACCTAGACTCCCAATGCGTCATTTTGATATAAAATTCAAGCCCAAAGGAGTTCATATGAGAGATCTATGAATTGTACAAGTTGATAGATAAATCCACGCCACACAGCAAACCAAGCTTCAATGTTTTGAGTGTAACTCACAAACTACAAATCCGAGTGAGCTGAAATCAGTGGTATATGAAAGTAGACTCACAGAGATTTCTATCAAAAGTTGAACGAACCAAAACGGAGTTCAGACCAGGGAAATATGGCCCTCGAAAGTCGATGGTTTGTTCAAGGAGTTTCTATACTCGAGTATGTAAGTTCTATACTCGAGTATGGATCGAAACAGAGAAGAACCGGGGTTACAAAACAACCTCCATACTCGAGTTTCCAACCCTATACTTGAGTATACATCGCTGGTTCAGAAAACGAAGTTCTAACGGCTAGTTTCCATCAAACATGGAGTAACTCAACAACCTATATACTCGAGTTTCCAAATCAATACTCGAGTATTCGCCTCTGCTTCAGAAAAATCACCACGTCTGAAATTTGTTTCAGATCAAGAACATCCAGATTATTACTCAAATGATTCATACCTCTTCTTAACATCATTTATATCATTTGTGTATAAGTTTCAGTGATTAAAGTTTGAGATTACATCATACTTGATGAGAAATCAAAATCTGTCAAAAGGATGAAGATGAAGGTTGCTGCAGATTTTCAGAAATAGGAAAGAAGATCGAATTCAACAAAACTCTTGAAGAAACAAAGTTGAATTCTCATCTCTAATGGATTCGAATATCCAATATCCTTGATTTGCTTTAACTTCAGATTTCGAAGATTTGAATTTGCCTTAGAGTCAAATAAAGCAACTTCATAAACCACTTGTATTATTTTATTATATCTTCGAACAATAGCAAGTGGATGAACTGGAAAGAAACTCAACCATTCTTCAAGGCGAGACAACAAGGCTCCCACCAACAAAAGCCGAACATCATGGGAGACATTCTTGAAGAACCAATATTCAAATATTCAAGTCTCGCAAATGTTCCCAACGGCTATATCTCAATGACTATATTCTCATGACTATATTCTCCACGAATTCAAAGCACTCCAACTGTCATCAAGCTTCAACTAGCATAAATACTCAAAGCTTTGAAGTCTTCAAAACAGAACAGAGTACACAAAGTAGAAAAACGCAGAGACCAAGTTTACACCTTCAACATGCTAATACTCCGATCTTCACATCATTTACTCTCGTTTTCAATGTTTACATAACTTATCATTGAGAGTGAGATGAATTGTAATTGTGCTTCGGTGTTTATTCATCTACTTCGAGAGAGAAGAGTCATTGTAAACATCCTATCATTCTATCGTGAGATACTCAAGATTGGGTGATCTTGAGTGGGAAACACTTTGTGTTGATTACGGCTTGTAAGGGGAGTGAATCCTAGTGAGAGGATTACTTCGAGTACGAGTGTGTAATCAAGCAAGTGTATTGATTACGGCTTGTAAGGGGAGTGAATCCTAGTGAGAGGATTACTTCGAGTACGAGTGTGTAATCAAGCAAGTGTATTGATTACGGTTTGTAAGGGGAGTGAATCCTAGTGAGAGGATTACTTCAAGTACGAACGTGTAATCAAGTTACAAGAAGATAGTGGATTGAAAATCTCAAGCGGAGCTTGGGACCGGACGTAGGTCAAGGATTGGACCGAACCAAAGTATAAATCACGCTTGCATATTCTCTTCCCTTAACTCTTACATTTCAAAGATATAAGTTTGAATGATGATTATCGCTTTATAGATTATTATTTGTCATACAAACTACTTTCGATAAATTGCGAAAAGATTTTCAAACTTCCAAAAGTTTTATCATACACCCAATTCACCCCTCTTGGGTGATAGCCAGTGTCTTTCACATAATACATTTGATATTGATACTTTTCATTCTCTTGTCCATTCAAAAATACCACGGGTGGTTAGTTGACCGTCAACTTGGATGGAACGCTGACGTGGCGCTGATTTAGACTGACACGCTGACGTGGAATAAAAAATTCAAAGAATTAAAAAAAATCAAATAATTAGAAAAAACATTAAAAAAATTAGAAAAAAATTAAAATACCCCAGCCCGGGCCCCACCACCGCCACCCTACCGTCGCCGGCGGCATGATCGGTTCTTGCCGGGGTCGCCACCCGGCGGCGGCGGTCGGATAACCAACTAGTGGAGGAGGTGTTGTATATACACGGGCCGGTGCGGTTGGTTTAGAAAAATTCAACAATTGCACCGCCCATGTATATACAACTCCTCCTCCACGATTGGTTATCCGACAGCCGGGGCCGCGGCCAAGAATCGACATTGCCGCCGTCAATATCGGCTACTGCGGCGTGGCCGAAGGTTGGGTGTCGGTGGTGGGGCCCTTTGGAGGGGTATTTTAATTTTTTTCTAATTATTTAAATTTTTCCTAATTATTTTGATTTGTTTCTAATTATTTGAATTATTTCTAATTTTTTGATTTTTTTCTAATTATTTGAATTTTTTTCCTAATTTTTTGATTTTTTTTTTTTTAATTATTTGATTTTTTCCTAATTATTTAAATTGTATCATAATTTTTTAAATTTTTTTTTCTAATGTTTTGATTTTTTTATTCCACGTCGTCGTTCCATTTAAGTTGACGGTCAACTAACCGCCCGTGGTATTTTTACTCCCAAAACGTAACTTCGTGTGTACTTTTGCTCCAGAAAAAAGTTCGTGGTACTGGGCGCTCCCTGGGGCAAACTTCATGTGTAAAATTGCTCATTTACCCTATATTTTTAGTACAAGGTGAGTACGCGAAATATTTTTTCAAGATCCTAAAATAATTTTTCAACATCATGAAGTATTTTTCAATACCAGTGAGTATCCTTTTAGTACTAGTCAGTACCCTGAAATATTTTTTCAAGATCCTAAAATAATTTTTCAAGATCATGAGGTATTTTTTCAATACTAGTCAGTATTATAAAGTATCTTTTTAGTACTAGTCACTACCCTGAAATATTTTTTCAAGATCCTAAAATAATTTTTCAAGATCATGAAGTATTTTTTAAGTACCAATCAGTATCATGAAGTATCTTTTTAGTACTAGTCTCCCTGAATATATATATATATATATATATATATATATATATATATATATATATATATATAAAGAAAGAGGCACCAACTTGTATTTTGCGTCAAAATGGCGGCGTTTCAAAGCGAGAGGAGACGGCGGATATAAGAAGTAAAGGAGGAAAGCCAACTTTGTATATACCACTATGATGTTTTTTACAAAGTCTAGTTTATCTAATTCTCACATATCAAAGAAAGTTAGTTAACTAATTAAATATATCATAAATTAAGATTTTTTTCAAATTTTATCTTTATTTATGAATGGGTGAGAATTAAATGATAAATTTTCTATCTCTACATTTATAAATTATTCTCAATATTTCTCTCTTTCTAACATAAATTAATTCTTTTTTATTACATTTAAAATTGTAACACTGTACTATCATTAATTACTGTCCATATTGACTTATAATAAGGATAATTTTTTTAAAAAATAAACTTATAAAAAGGACTAAACTGTGATAGAGTGAGAGAATCAATCAATTACCAATCCATTCATATAACTGACGATATTGTTAATGGATGTGACTACAAACAGGCTGTGATCACAAGTTTGATGATGGATTTTCCTTTTTGTGTGTTAACTATCTGGATGGCTTAGATTACAGAATAGCACCCTTCACTTATTCAGTTGATGGATTTGTGAAATAACGAATGGATAGAAGAAGGAGGATATCAAAGTACTCAAACTGTTCAAAGTACTTTAACATTTTGGAGTCTGTTGGACTTAGGTAAGTTCTAAATTTATTGCTATTTTTAACTTAATATGACTGATGATACATTTATCGTAGATCGATCAAGTTCACTTGCCACTATTTAGGTTTTGGTTCAACTTTAACTTGAAACGTTGAAATATTTGAGTCAATGGAAGCAGTAAATAATTGCTAAGCTACTCTCACAAATGGATAATTGCATAAATAAATAGCTTCATACAAGGGGCAATTCCATCATCAATCAAATTCTGAAATTTGGGAAGAAAACATAAAGAAAAATCTGTTTATAAGGTTAATTAGTAGAATGCAAGAAATACAACTCAAAGTGATTCAAGTATCTTCAAGAGGAAATTAAAACTCTGGCAATCAAACAATGAAGAACCCTTCTTAAAATCAAGTTATCGTTGTCACCAGCTAATTTCTTATCTTGATTGAAATTGTACTCTTCTCATAACTTGCAGCTTTAATTATGTCAACAATTTGTTCTCCTTCAACCTCGATATTAATATCCTGAATTTCCTTGGTGTCAACATTGTAGGATCCCAGCTATACATTGTTGGACTAAATTTTAATAAAAAAGCTCCTTTCCCTTCCAAAAGCCAAGCCTAATGGTATACATGGAATATACTCTATAGTCAAATGTTTGGTCTAAAAAGAAGAATCCTTGACACCATGTCCATCCATCAGCCAAATGTCAAAGTTCAAGTTGAGAGCATAATAATTAGACCAAACTAATTCTATAGAGTAATTCAACACACCTAATCATTTGCTATCACGACGGCTAATATCAATGTTATTTGGCAAGGATACCTTATGGAAAACCCCAGCTCCCTCTTCCAACGCAAGGACTGTTGGGGTGGAATCTCTTAGTTTTGCGCATCAATAATAAACTCCCTAAAAATGCAGGGCAAAACAATGAGTATCAAACACACAACTACATGGAACAACACTTTCAATTTTCCTCCATGAATCAGTACTCAAACCATATACCTCAACAATAAGCATCCTATGACCACCCCAATAACCACTCATCCTACCAACCTTGTAGTCGTCAGTTTTGAGATCATGTCCCATTCCAACACCTAGTACCATCCAATTGCCTATTTTTGGGGTAACATGGGATTGAGGAAGAAGCCTTGCTTCTCTGGTTGTGTTAGGTTGCATAAAGCTACATCTCTTGCATTACAATAATACCCCCAATTAAAACTAGCTCTCTTAAATCTGTCTTTGTCGCACCGAAAATTAAATTTCCCTCTCTGAACTTCTCTTCTTGTCGAGCTGAAAGTAATAACTTATGTTATGTTGCTAGTGTTTGTGTGTTTCTTCGTCGCTGCTTCGCGTTTCTCTCTCGTCAAGCTAGTACTGGTGAGCTTATCACTTTCTGGTTTCTTAGCTTATCAACAATACACCAAACTGTCGTAAGAGGTGTTTTGGTTCGAAATATAGGTACTGTTTCTGGAGAGTCATCAAACAACAATGACATCGTGCTTCTCTCATGGATACATCACCAAGCAGCTCAAATACAATATCAAGTTAACTCTAACATTTATAAAGACGTTGCTAAGATCTATGAAAGTCTTGATAATTTACATGTTCAAGTAGGGTTAGACATATCTTCTTTGTCTAACTTGCATAATGACATTATTGCCCAGGGTGATTCTTTGAGGAAATACTGTACTTATGGAAACTGAAACCAATTCCAGGTTTGATTTAGTTTATGAACAAATTAACAATGTTGTAAATAGAATTGGATCAACGTCAAAGTAAGGTTCTTTGGCAATTATGTTCTTTGATTATACTATCAGGCAGTTATATTTTGGACGATTACTCTTATTATATTCAAATGTAGCAGTATTATATTTTGATGTTTTACACTTCATTTATTTAAACATTGTTGACCAATCTTACAAGCTTGAAATAGTTTCAAAGATTTTAGTAATAAAAATCATTCTGAAAAACTAACAAATGCAGTTATATTCTTGAACATGATCAAATTCCTACGTCCGCACCCTGCACTACTACAAAAAAGTCCAAACTTAACCATTATTTTTTCCTAGATCGACTTGATGATTACAAGTAAGGACGAGTTAAATATTCTTTGATAGCCATCAAGTAAATACTTGATTGTTTGTAGATTCAAACTATCAAGTATTTATAAACTGAATGACAGTTGTACATAAGAGCTATATCAAGTATTGATGCATCATTTTTCTTAAAAAAATAGGGGGTTATGCTTTCGAACAACCCCTACATTCATACACACACACATAGAGAAATAACAATACAAAACAAAATTAAGTAGGACAACCCAGCATGCCATTACACGACAGGGACTGGAAGGTGGCAGATCCATCATTACGTATGGGATATTGTTTTGTAAAGATATACTTGCTAGCTAAATACTTGATATTTACTTGTTCAAACTAGTAAGTTGAATTGTTTGATCTTATAGTCGACATTTGACATAGAAGAAAGCCAAAAGAGCAAGCTTTGTTCCAGGAAGGTATGGCACTATGCACATTCCGACATCTTGTGACAAGTACATACTTGAAAGATCCCACTCCATAGATGAGTCTCAAGTTCCAACCAAGTTATAGAGCGTGATCAAAGAGGAGCATTGGAGAGAAATTGTACTCTTACGTCGTGAGAAATCATTCAAGGTACTATTTATTCACATTGTGTAAGTCAATGGCTTGCACGAGTGTTGTGTGCTTTTACAAAAATTAAGCCAAACAAGTAGAGGGTAAAGAAGACCTAATATCCTTACAAGGAGTAAGGCCCATTGGGTATGCGGTGTAAAATCCCTTCCTTATAACAATAATTAACTAAGTATTTAACTAAATCATCATCCAACCACTATCATAGTTATGCAAATGCATTGATTATCAAAACAAATTAACCATGATAGAAAAGTTTAAAACTAAATTTTTAAAAGGACAATCATGGTTAAAAGAACAAAGTCCCCTTAACATCAATTCAAGCACACAGTTGGGCTTTTGACTATCATGGTTAAATCATCATCCAACCACTATTATAATAATGATGAAAATGCATTGATTATCAAAACAAATTAACCATGATAGAAAAGTTCAAAAATAAATTTTTAAAAGGACTATCATGGTTAAAAGAACAAGCCCCTTAACAGATATTCAAGCACACAATTAGGCTATAGACTTTTCAAAGCCCAGAATAATTCTTCATTACATAACAAGCCCAAACTCTTTACCATCAAGCCTAACCTCTTTTATCTGAATAATTCTTCATTACATGACAAAATATCCAAATCAAACCAAGATGTGGATCCACAAGCTTAACTTTGTTAGTTCCCTATGTGTTTTGATGATAACTGACAATTGTAAACGCAAATTAAAATGTGTTTTGGTAAGTTGAGAAACTTGTTGTTAAGTGAATACTCGAGTATTGGTTTTAATACTCAAGTATTGAGTTGACAGAGAATGACTCACTGTCACAAAGATGAGCAATACTCAAGTATTCACATGAATACTCAAGTATTGAGGTTACAGAGAGCATTCCAAGTTTTTCACATTGAGTCAATACTCAAGTATTGGTTTGAATACTCGAGTATTGATCATACAGAGACTTTTTCACTAAAAGGCAAAATTGTCAATACTCAAGTATCCATTTGGATACTCAAGTATTGGTTATACAGAAAGTCACCAAAGTATTCCAACATGTGAATACTCGAGTATTGGTTTGAATACTCAAGTATTTGACAAACAGAAAGTTTACAAACGTTATACATGTTTATGAATACTCAAGTATTGAAATGGAAACTCAAGTATTGAATTGGCAGAAACCTTTCTAAGTTTTTGAAAACATCTGAATACTCAAGTATTGAGTTGAATACTCGAGTATTGGTCATACAGAAAGGTTTTCCTTTTCCAAGTGATTTGAATACTCAAGTATTAAAGAGAATACTCAAGTATTGACTTGGAAAAGATTTCACAAAGTTTTCAAACAAATTCAATACTCAAGTATTGAGTTGAATACTCGAGTATTGGGCATACAGAGAGCTTGGCTTCTTTTTCAAATGTTTTGAAAACTCAAGTATTGATTTGAATACTCAAGTATTGAGGTTTTGGACTTAAACTTGTTTTCACATAAAATGTTCAAAACTCGAGTATTGGTTTCAATACTCGAGTATTGGTCTTATTCAAAGAAATTGTCCAAAGCTCAAATCATGAAGAGCCTCTCCGGAAGATGAATACTCAAGTATCGACATGAATACTCAAGTATTCATATTAGTGCACACAAATGACATACTCAAGTATTGAAGAACATACTCAAGTATTGGTCGCGAGTTTTGAAAATCAAGTTTAACGAATTTGTGAAAACTTCTTTATTTAATCCTAATACTTGTCATTATTATTCTCTGATATTTCCAGCTATGTTTAACCATTTTGTTAGTGAGTTTCAGCTTGTTTAGAGGAGATTAAATGAAGGTTTAAAGCAAAAGCAAAAAACATGTCAGAACATTAAATGCTAAACCCAGAAAGTTGCCTACTTTTGGGTAATCCTTCTGTACACGCTTACAAAGGATTAATGTCTACCTACCACATCCAGTAGCTGCTATTCCAACGGATTAATTCTCAAGAAGTCAACTCTGAACTTCTGTACAACTGGATTAAGTGAAGAGTAGAGAGAGAAGATTCCAAAAATGCCTCCAACAGCTAGATTAATGCACCAACGGTCATAATGGAGCTTGCAACGGATCTTTAATGCTCTCTTAGAATAAATAGAGTAGCATTCAATTTCTCTCAACAACTAAGACTGCAGAAAAAAAAAATCATTCAAGTTTCCAACTACTCTTGAGTTTTCTTGTGTAAAGTATCTGTTGATACATTAGAGCTTCAATGTTTATTTCTATCCACTCTTAGAGAGAGTTTCTTACCTACAAATCATTTATTGTAAAGAATCACAAGTCAGGGGACTTGGTGATTGGGTTCATTGATTACAACTTGTAAGGGGGAGTAAGTTCTAGTGAGAGAATTATTCTTGAGTGCAGAGTATGTAATCAATTGTGATAGTGAAAATCTCAGAGAGTCTGGGGACTGGACGTAGGTCAAGAGATTGCACCGAACCAGTATAATTCCTTGTGTCTTGCTATTCTTCTCTACTCCATAGTCTACTTTGTTTTAGTGTTCGAAAAACAGAGCTTTTCTGAAAGAATTTTTAAAATCCCCAATTCACCCCCTCTTGGTGATTAAGCTCCACTTTCAAACTTAAGAGCAGATGAGGCTCAATCTTCCAAGGCAGGTTCGCCGGGTCCATCCTTTTTTGGGCCACTATCCAGTCTTACATTCATGACTCTGTACAAGCTGCCATTACATATATGAAGAAGTCAAATGGATTTTCTCGGCAAGATGGAGAATTCAAATGAACATTTGCCCAACAAGATGGATTATCATATCAAGACACTAGAAGAGGTGGTCAACCATAACTTTAAGAACCTATTCACCCACCAAGAAGAATAGACTACTAGGATTCAGAGAATGGAGGAGATCATGAGGACTCACCTTGGCATTTCCTTCTTAGAGACCCTTGCTTCTACCAACATCACACTTCCTGATATCACCACAATTCCTAATACCACCACCATCCCTGACACCACCATCATTCTTATCTCTAATCCTATCCCAATTGGTGGCTTACCTTCTTTAGATATTGTTCCTTTTATCTCCCACCTCCCCTGGCCAAACATATCACTCCACCTCTAGTTCTGATACTGATGAGGTGATTGTCTTTGAGCCGGAGCCCACATTCGCTCCACACTCCCCTACTTATTCCTCCTCTCCTGACCTCACTTCTCCCACCTTTGATCCCATGACTGCTATGGTAGTCTACACTCTACCTCCCTCTTCTTACGATGATCATATTCCACTACCTGCTCCTCTCTGGACCACCCCTCCTGCACCTTCTGATTTTGCACCCCTCAATAACTTAATAGACTAGATTTCATGATAATAGCCGTCGGATTTTGCACCAATTTTTAAATATATTTTGTGTCCTTATTTGTCAACACTTGTTTTGAAGTTCTTATTGATTGAGAAAAATTCATGATGCGGCTAATTCTTTGAAGTTGCCATATGTTTAAAACTCAAAGCCTATCTTCTCGATGAATGTTATTTCTTCTCCTATTAGAATTTTATATGGTGCTTCGGCTTTTGTCTATATATATATATATATATATATATATATATATCCTTTTCAAGTTGTTCAATCTGTACCTATGTTAAAATATATACATGTACCCTTTTAAAATGGTTTTGCCTAGGTTTTCGTAACTAACAAATAGCAGTATATATATATATATTCGGTTTGGTTCCGTAAATTTGAGAAATCCATATTTTTTGTGATTGAACTAATTTAATCGTGGGAGGATAGCTTTGGGATGGTACCTCCTAAAGTGATGAACACAACTCTTAAGCTTTATGCCTCCGATATATTATTTGATGTGAACCGATGATTCTTTTCAAAGTGGTGTCTGGCAGGGTTTCCCGAGACATTAGTAGCAACTTTGGGAAGAGGTGTGCACACTAGGACAAAATGTTTTATGGCCAATTTGATTAATTGTGACTGGCAGGGTTTTCCGGGTCTACCATGGTTCTCTTCCCACTAAATAGACTGGCAGGGTTTCCCAGGTCTAAATAAATTTTAAAAGATAATGAATAATATTCGATGCAATTACCATATGATTATATATATTTGATTTGATTAATATATTTGAGCCATTTAAATTATGTTTTATTAGGATTACCAGCTTTGCTGATTTTTGTATTCATGGGTTGCGGTGATCCTTCGGGGAACAGATTTTCAGTGAAACAGGTTCTAAAGGTTGGGGCTAGCAGGGAGAAGTGAGGAAGAACGTTCAATTAATTCTAGCTAGTTTTTATTATTATTATTATTATTATTATTATTATTATTATTATTATTATTATTATTATTATTATTATTATTATTATTATGCTCGAGTAAAACATTTTTTATTTAAGTTTGGATTTATGTTATTGTAATAAGTTAGCCTTACACTTGTCCCAGTACAGGTGCGGCGGTAACACTTCCCAAATTTGGTTATTTTAAATTTTAGTAATTATTCATAAAAATCATTGCAATTTTATGTTATTATAATTGTTAGAAATTTGAGGGTGTTACATGAGGATATCACTGGTTTTGGCAACTGCATTTAATGTGTTCTAACACACAAATCACTTTTCAACAATTTGTTGTTAATCCGGGTTATGATCATCTGAAACTCATTAGCAAACTGATTAAAAGTATTTAAGAATATTAATGAGTAATGATTTGAAGAAATAAAATCATAATCAGTTGATTTAGATTTTCCGGAGACGGTGATTTGAAAATTATAGAGATATGACTCTAGTTAAACAAAGGTTTCCTAGAGGCAATTATTATTTGACTTGAGGCAAAGTCGATTTTTGTAAAGTTAACGTGTTTGTGGAGTTTGCCTTGAGTCAATTATTTAATGACTTGAGTTAAGTGACTTGAGGCAGATAATAAATGACTAGAGTCAAAGACTTTGACAGACATGGAAGTTGCCCAGCGTCAACTTGACTAGAGGCATAATAAAGTGCTTTGAATCAAGTTGCCTAGAGGCAACTATTAGATGACTAGAGGCAAACCACGTAAAAGTCGTTGAGAAAAAAATGTTAAATTGAGGTTTTGCCTTGAGTCATGCAATAGGTGCCTTGAGTCATATTACCTTGAGGTAAGTCACTAATTGACTAGAGGCAAAATATGGATTTTAGCATAATTATGATTTTTCCATTAGAAGTGGATTTCGAAACATATGCTTGGTGAAAGAAAATGCCTTGAGGCAAGTCACTAATTGCCTAGAGTCAAAAAGTGACTTTCAACACAATTACGATTTTGGCATTAAAAGTGGATTTTCAGTATAATTATGATTTTGCCATTAAAAGTGGATTTTGCCATTAAAAGATATTTCAAAACATATCCTAGAGTGAAAGGAGATGCCTTGAGGCAAGTCACTAATTTCCTTGAGTCAAAAAGTGGCTTTCAGCATAATTACGATTTTGCCATTAAAAGTGGATTTTCAGCATAATTACAATTTTGCCATTAAAAGTGGATTTTCAGCATAATTACAATTTTGCCATTGAATAGGTAAATAGATTGATGCGTAAAATGCCTTGAGTCAAAAAGTGAAATGCCTAGAGTTAAAAAGTGAAAATGCCTAGAGTCATAAAGTGAAAATCAAAGCATATAACTCGAGGCTTTATTCATCCTTAAAGCGCGAATATGGATTTTCAAATATTCAAGCAAGATAACTCGAGACACATATAATTTGACTAGAGGCAAATTAAAACTTCAAATTTTCATCAAAAATCAAGGTTCAATTACATTATAATTGTTATCATCAAAACATCAAAAACATGAGAATTAACATTCTCCCCCTTTTTTTATGATGACAACACTTATAATGTTTTGAAAATTTGAAAATATTTTTCTGAAGATTTTTCTAAATAAGCACAGATAACTTGAACCAAATGACAGCAATAATAATTGCAGGAGCAAACAAAATATATGCATATAGTTAAGTCCAAGGCTCCATTAAACCACATAAGATAAGATATACAACTGTCAAACTGTTCAACTAATCAACAGAAAAATAACATATTAACAACTAGTCTAACATCAGTAGAACATCAACAGCTAACATATTAACAACTAGTCTAACATCAGTAGAACATAAACAGCTAACATATTAAAAATACCAACAACTAGCTCTCTCCCCCTTTGTCATCAGCGAAAAGGGAGGATCGAAAAGGAGAGACAACTGGAAAGTCAGAGGATGAGGAGGATGGAAGCTTAACAATGGAGGGGTCAATGGGGGAAAACTGAGAGGAAGGGAGAACAACAGTGGCTGGAGTAGGCTCAGCAATGGGAGAAGTGGCTAAAACAGGAGTGGATGCCACTAAGGGAGTAGAAGCAGATGGAATGGGAGAAGAAGGTCTAACACTCGAAGGTCCAGCCTCAGAAGCACCAACTAGAGCAGATAAAGCTTTAAGCACCTTGTCAAGCTTGGAGTCCAACATCATGTAAGCAGTGAAGAGATTATCAAACTTGACACCATAATCATCCAAATGGCCTTCAATAATGCCAAGGCGCTCCTCAAACTGAGTATCTACTAGCTTCTTTACTTTAGATTCAATCTTTGCAAAGATCTCTATCTGTTATGAGAGAAACCTGAATTGAACCCACTGCTTCAGCTACAACCTTTTATACAATAGCCTTCACATAAGAATGTGACATTGAAGGTGGAGGCTGAGAAGGTTGGGATTGAGCACCAGTATCGACAGGAGTGGATTGAGCACCAGTATCAACAGGAGTGGATTGAGCTTATATTGCTCGAGAATGAGAGGCTCTAGATCTAGATTGGCCCTTTGTCTGTTATGTTCCCTCTTTAAAGGTGATTTTCATATGGTTAAGATGATATTGACCAGGCATACACTGTTACTAGGCACTCGAGTTACTCTGCATAGACTCGAGTGACAAGGCATCACTCAAGTGATCCTGAATCACACTCGTATGCATGTTCATCATTTTTAAAATCAACGTCTCGATAATTTTGATATCTATGATGAACATCCATATGAACACCATAATCACTTATACTACTTCTAAATGTTACTAATCTCATTTATGTATAAGCTTTAGATGATTAAAGCACGAATTAAATTCAAACCCAACTAAAAGCAAAAACCTGTCAAAGCATTAAATGCAAAGCAGAGTAGAATAGAGCAATTGCGTATGAAGCATTTGATGAAGCGAAGAGAAAGTGACAAAACATTGAATTTCATCAACGTCTACAATTTGTCTCTAACGTACAAAATTGAATGCTCACAATGATCATTAATTTCAACTGCCAATAAATAGTGAAGCATTCAAATCAGAATATTAACAAAGTCAACGACAAACATGTTGGGATCCGTACACGCAGTGGAAGGATTTCATCCATTAAAATTTTACGAATCCCATAAAAGAGGATCTATCAACGGCGTTTAAATCGGGTTCGTTAGGAACCGTACCTTTCAAGGTCGTGAGCGTCTCGTTCAATTTGAACTCGTGTGCATCCTACTCAATCAACAGGAGCCGACTCTACGAATCCACTCCCTCTACCGGTATCCACACCGAACAACACTCCAACATGGACGGCAACGTGCTAACACCTTCAAACTTTTCATCTCATGTCTCTCTTCTAGGGTTTCTCTTTCGCGGCTTTTCTAATATGTCTTGCAAATTGTCTCACAGGTTTTTCAAAACTCAATCAGCATATTATATATTCAAAATTAATCCTTATTAATCTTGAAATTTGAATTTAGATTAAAATAATATATTAATAAAATTTATCCAATAGATCTAATCTAATCTATTTATTTTAATCTGAACTAAAAGCCCGCGATTTAATTTATCTCTATTAATTAAATTTGAGATATGATATCTATCTATTTAATTGAATCGAGATACTATATCTCAATTCAAATTAAATCAAATATATGATATCTCTATTTGAAAATTAAATCGAGATACAATATCTTTATTTGTTTTAGATATTTAATTTATCAAATAAATTAAATTCAAAACAAATAATATATAATAATATTATAATCTATATTAATAATATCATTATTATTTAATTTCGAATTTATATTATATTATAATATATATATCCATCCTAGATTAAACGTTGTATTCATTAAATCTTAGACATATATAAGATTCAATGAATCTGGACATTATTGCTCGTGTTGGACTATTCTCTGTGTGTGCGACCTAGAGCTCACATGAGATTAGCGATGGGCAATCTTGTCGGCCATGAATCACAAGTCGCAAACGGCCTCTAGTGAGACATTGCGACTACCCAATTCATATGGGGATCGATGATACGATACAACCTATCATACAACCATGTAACGTCCCTTTTGTCACGCGATAATTTGATCAAGGATGAGACATGAATAATGTCAACCTCCTATTCTTGACTATTACTTCCTCGATTCTTGAGTAGTCTAACAATTGAAATGGAAACTCCTTTCCATCGTAGTATAGCCATACATTTCTCAGACTCACTCATTGAGGGGCCCAATATTATCTCTCAACAAATGTGAGGGACAAATTTCATCTTGACCATTCACATTCGTCTGCATGAAAACCACTGATCCCGATCCAAGCCTTTATCATCACCTGGTCAAAGGTGACTTTTGACTAGGTCAAAGATCAGCAACTCTTATGTAGGAATCCATGATGATCTCAAGTCAAAGGGTGTTGTGACGCGGTTATACATGAGATAAGCTTATGACTAAATCCATGCAGCTTTCTCATAGTGGGTCGATCCAGCACCTTGTACTCTTACAAGTGCCTATGAATTTGATTCATATCTCCATACTCATCAAAGTCATACTGGTCTTATTTCATCTTTGCTCCTGCATAGATGACCGACCAGGAACATTTAGAACAATCTTTATGATACGTCCAATGACACAGTTATCATAACAAACATGCAAACAATATGATAACTAAACGGAGAAATACCTTAAATGACATTAACACTTAAAGTACAGTGACTTGCCCCTAGGGCATAAGTTCCAACAAAATATTCTGTATATTTATTGCTCAGTTATTATCTAATATCGTCTTATATTCAATTTGTTCTTTAATGTTTATCTATCTATTTTGTGAGAGGTTTTACCAACCTTATTCTGTAAAATCTCAAGGTAGTGGGAGCTTGAGTGAGGTTGTCAAATTACAAAGTGTAAGGGAGAATGAGTGTCCGGTTGAGAAACTCTCTTTGTATTATGGTGTCAAGAACCCGTCGAATCTTGGGAATATAGTGGAAATCTCATAGGTGCTCTAAGGATTGGACGTAGGTCAAAAAAGTTAAAGCCGAACCAGTATAAACTCATGTGTACACTTCAATGATATTTCTCCAACTCTTATCTTTTGATTAAGTTGTTAATTGCATTTGTTTTAAATTTTAAATATCACCCAATTCACTCCCTCTTGGGAGAAATGTTGGCACTAACACACATGTCATCCATATTATTTTTGTTAAGGTGTAAATTTGCATTGGAAGTCCATGTGTCATATACTTCATCTTTTTTCAAAGTTAAATTCAAAATTTACGAGGAAAATTTGTACTTTAACAAAAATAACGTGGATTTGGACTATTTGGTCAACTAATGGTCAAAATTAACTGGCATATAACTGTTAGGGCAAAAATGCAATTTAAAACACTTTCGAAGTAAAATTACCTATCGGTGAAAATTTTTAAGGCAAAAATGCGCATTAAAAATTTTAATTTAAGAAGTTTAAAAATATATACAGTTATTGAAAAGGTATGGGTTAAGTATCATTTTTGCCCCTAAAGTACACGCCCAAGAGCAATGTTGCCCTCTAAGTTTTTGGCGTAGCAATGTTACCCCTGAAGTATAAAAATGTAGCAATGTTACGTTTGACTGTTAGGGCTTTTAACGGAGAGGCAACATTGCTACGTTTTTATATTTCAGGGGTAATATTGAGCCCCCAAAAACTTTAAGGGCAACATTGCTCCTGGGCATGTACTTCAAGAGCAAAATTGATACTTAACCCTAAAAATAAAGTATAAGCAATCACAAAGAAGATCGATCGATATCATATCCAAAAAAGTGGACTAAAGATACCAAGTACTGAATTATTGATATCAAACAGTCCTAACAAATTATTAGAATGATATCTTGCCAATACCACACCTCTTATATTAAATGGACCAGTTTGAGCTTTATATATATTTTGATGAGATTGACATTTCTTGCTAGAATTTTCACATGTTGACTGATTATATCGATTATGATGGTTCCAATTTTTTTTAAAAAAATATATATATCACATGGAATTTAAGTTGAAAAGTCAGACTTTCCGATGTGGAAGCACTCAGAAATTTTGGATAACCCATGAGGTATTCTATCTATAACACCTATTACCCGAATAGCTACAAGGTATTCAATCCATAATACTGAAGAACAAGCCATGCTCGCTAAAGAAATTGAATAATCTTCTTTATTTGACTCTAAATTCAAAATAACATGAGAGATATCTTTATAACCCAATAAAACTAACCCTAACTAGGACTCTCAAGAAATAATATTTCAATCCTAATAGCCCAAAAGATATAGATAAATAATGAAGGATATGGTGAAGATATTTAGCAAATATTTTAATTAGATTATTTAAATAATCTAATTGCTAAAAAAGGTTTTATGGGGTTAATGAATAAAAGATATTGGAAAATAGTTTTTTTTTTTTAAAGTTAAGTATCAATTTCCGAAATACACGTTCGGAAGAGCGATATTCGCTTTCTAAGTTTTTAGCGAAGAACGCGTTGCTTTTTGAAGATCAAAAGCGCAGCGATGATATTCTCGAAATATCAAAACATAGTAATATCGCCTTTCTATTAACAAATTATCAAGCGTTAAGTACATTAACGGAGAAGACAACATCTTTATGTTTTGATATTTTTCTTGGGCAATTGTTAACGCTAAAAACTTCGAAATTGATACTTAAAGGCGTAATAGACGGTCATGCTGAACCCTAATATGTACATAAAAGAAGGATGGTTAACTACTACATTGGAGAACAAGGACAAACTGAAACGGTCCGAGGAGTAAGCAGTATGGGCGGTCGCGGCAAGTCTCGCACTCAACGAAAGCATTTCCGGCAGAGCAGAGACAATGTGTGGAAGCGTTCAAAACCTGATCCTTCTTCTCAAGATCCTCAATCCACCGACAATCCAAATTCTTCTTGGACTCCCTTCGCCACTCAGAACTCTGCTTTTGATGAGTATTACAAAGTATGTTTTTCTTTTCCTCCTCCTTCTATTTGCTGCTTTTCTGAAGATTTTTTGTTCTCTTGTTATAGCACTTTTTGTTAATCCCATTGCAGGAGCAGGGCATAGTTCAACCAGAAGATTGGGATGCTTTTGTCGCAGTTCTCAGAACTCCATTGCCTGCTAGCTTCAGAATTAACGCTTGGTAATTGCTGGTTAATAAGTTCTCTGCTCTATTATTGATTGCTAACTTTTTATTTACTTCCATTTTTGTAGTTTCACTTTCTACGAGAGGTTGGGCTAATAACGGCACTTTAATGCTTTACTTATTAGAAAATGAATTTCGAATGGCACAAGCATTCACCGTGCTGCGGTGTTAATCTTCTTTATATATATATATATATATATATATATATTTAAAATTTTATTGAACCCAGATTGATAACTCCAGTTTCTGTTGATGCATTGTTTCATTGTCACTTATTTTGCTTCTTGCAGTAGCCAGTTTTCTGCTGATCTTAGGTCGCAATTGGAGAATGATTTTGTGCAAACTCTTCAGACTGAGGTTTGTCAGCACTTCTACCATTATGCTTATTACGCTTCCCTTTGTTTTTTTTTTTTTAAAAAAGAAAAATTATTGTAACTGTTTTTTGGTTGTTAATTATTCCTGCTAGGTTGTTGAAGGGAATGATGCAGAGGCTATTAGACCTTTGCCATGGTATCCTGAGAATCTTGCTTGGCATTCTAACTTCTCCCGTATGCAGCTGAGGAAGAATCAAACGCTCGAAAGGTACATAAATTATAATCTGTGATTGTATCTAAGTTTCTGCATGAAAAAGGCTCAAGGTTGTTTTCAAACTACACCATACATAAAATATGATATTGAGGAAATTATGCCTTCGAAGGATGAATGTTCTTTTAATACATTTTTATCTTTTTGGATGAGGAGGAGGAGGAAAAGGGTTCATTATTGTCTATCCTTTTCTATTTAACCTATTCTGGTCTCTATATATTCATCTAAAAATCAAAATTACTTGATGGCTTAGAATTCAATCCACAAAAGTATTCTCCTTCTACTTCAATAGTCATGACTAAAGTCATGGGACTTCCATTTTATAGTTAATATGAGTCCACCCCAACTGCTATTCTTACGGCTATAGGTCAGTCCATTAGAGAATTAATTACAATCCCAACCTTTAGTCACTTTTCAACAATTATTCGGGAACACTTGACCTTCCTTTTCCATTTGTCTCTTACTTAATCTTTTATGAAGAGGGCAAGGAGTTGTTGATAAACTGGTTAACAAGTATAACTTAGAATATTGGACAAATTGAAAATATGGCAATCCAAATGATCTAGTTTTATGCGTTGGTTTAGAATCTGAATATGCTTTCTTCAGCATTACATTTGTATGTTCCTTTTACCTATTTATTTATTTATTTTATTTTATTTTATTTTTTTTTTGGGGGGGGGGGGGGGAGGGAGGAGGGTGGCAGATGCATGATAGCAAAATCACGCATTCACTTTTTCCCTTTTCCCTACAGAACATTATCATGGGGATTATAATTGATTTTTCTTTATTAGTCAATAGCAAACTGAAGAATTCCCAAAGTCTTTTATCAAAACGCCAAATTTCTAAAATAGGACATTGAACAGTAGGCAATCCTGTTAGTCATTGATTATTGCTTCACTCCTGCTGTAATTATATATGTGATTTTTTCATCATTTGTATCTGCATCCGTGGTGCTACTGGCCAATTAATAGAAACGAATCACTCATGAGTTAGTTTTAAAATGAATATTTCAATTTCTGATTCTGATTATATTAATCTCTCAGGTTCCATGAATTCTTAAAGCTAGAAAATGAAATTGGAAATATTACAAGACAGGAAGCTGTCAGCATGGTGGGCCAGTTTACATTCTGTCTGTCAATCTTCAAGATCATACATACAATTATGGTTTCCTTTCTTAGAAAACTGAATGGTGCAGTGCATGTAGTTTATTGTAGACACTTGCTTCCAAAAATTTAGCTGAGTAAAATGGGTGGTTATGATGCAGGTGCCTCCACTCTTCTTGAATGTGCAGCCAGATCATTTTGTGCTTGATAGTAAGAAATATCTGATTCACTGAAATAATTATATTTTTACTATTCTGGTTAATTGTACCGTTTCTATTTGTAATGTTAAAAGTATATGAGTTTGGCACTTTATTATTTCTTTACTCTGAGTGCTGGATTTGTTATTTAGTGTTTCTGACTATTTTATTATGACTTTGCTTTCCTTTAGTGTGTGCTGCACCAGGTTCGAAAACATTCCAATTGCTTGAGATTATACACCAATCAACTAAAGCCGGATCTCTTCCTGATGGAATGGTTCTTCCCTTTTACTTATGCAATGACTTTCTAATTTTTTGCCTACCTTCTTTTTTTGTCAGTTTCTATTATGTTTTGGTGGCTGGCTTTATCTTATTTGATTTTCTAGACCAGAAGATTCCTAATTATTAGCTATTCTTCTGATCACATCAGCTGTAATGCAACCTCTGTTTGATTATATTCTTTCCATAATTAGGTGATAGCAAATGATCTTGATGTTCAAAGATGTAATCTTCTCATCCACCAAACAAAAAGGATGTGCACAGCCAACCTCATCGTCACTAATCATGAAGCTCAGAACTTCCCAGGCTGTCGTTTAGTCAGAAATCATGAATCATTGGAACCAGAACAGCACATTAGCCAACTTTTATTTGATTGCATTCTCTGTGATGTCCCTTGCAGTGGAGATGGAACCCTTCGCAAGGCACCTGATCTTTGGAGGAAATGGTAATATAGCTTTCATTCCTTTTCTTTTCTTCTGTATTCCTCTTCAATTACCATATTTTCCTACCTTGTGTTTTGGTAAAGATTTGCTTGGCTTGTTCACAGGAATACTGGGATGGGCATTGGGCTTCATAGCCTACAAGTTCTAATCACTATGCGAGGTACTTCTCGATTGTTTACTTATTTTATGGGTTTCCACTCTACCTGGTATGGTATTCCCGTTTATGATGACGTCTTCTAATTTTTTTTTTAAAAAAAAAAAAAAGAAAAAAGAAAAAAGAAAAAGATGTATTTATGGCCAATGCTGGTTATGATAAAGGTCAGGTCTAGCCTATGCTTTCATTTGTTGCATAAATTAGCAAAAAGTTAGAGCACAGAAATAAATTCCTAACCACTTCACTGGCCCAGGCGAACTCAGTTTTATCTACAGGAAGTTGTCTGTGGCTTAATATTAAGGTTCCTGTTTTTTTTTTTTTTTGAATCAAAACATATCATCGAATGTAACTGTATTCTTAAACCTTTGACTAATGGACCAATAGCTTTCATGTTGTTTAGGAACTAATAAGTCTGAAGGACATGACTAGTTGCTCATTGTTTTGTTTTCATTGTTGTGTTTCTTTGGAAGATAGAGAATCTTTAGTTCTTTAAAGCAAGGAATTTTTTTTATTGAGGATTTTAAAATTTTAACTGACTGCCTCTAGGTGCCAAAGTTCAATTTTTTTGATAAATCACTGGATTCTTCCCGCTTCCTTGTCCTAACTGATTATACATTAGCTAGGGTTGCTGAGACTTAGTTTTCAAGATGATTTTCGCCAAACTCAGCAGCTGTATTGACTTTGCAGGCTTATCTTTACTTAAAGTTGGTGGAAGAATGGTCTATTCAACCTGCTCAATGAATCCAATTGAGAATGAAGCTGTGGTTGCAGAGGTAATCAGCTTTGGGTGCACTGCTCTTTTCTGTGGTGCAGACGGGAGCCATTCTATGTAGTCTGTCTGGTTTCATAGCATTACTCTTAGATACTGAACTATGTCCATGTTTAACATGCGTCTAACTAGGCATGACACATAAGTAGTATATGGACTCTAAGGTTTTTTCATGTTGTCATTGTTAGTGTGCTTGCTTTTTGGCTGTTTGGTTGTGTGCTTTTATTTTGCATTTATTTAGCTGATGTAGCACATTGACATGCATCTAACTAGGCACGACACTGAAGTAGTATATGAACTCTAAAGATTTTTTCATGTTGCCGCCATTGTTAGTGTGCTTGATTTTTGACTGTTGGTAGTGTGCTTGTATTTTGCGTTTATTTAGATGAAGTGGCACATTTCCATTGAACATCTCTATTCCATGGTGCAAGTTCTTTTACTCACTATGTTCAGGACTATCGTCTTAGATAAGTATAACTGGAATGCAACTTTTTTCAAATATGATAATTTTAATTTTAATAATAAAAATAGAATAAGATGTTAAGGAAGTATAGAGAAAGAAGGAGAAAGTGATAGGAATAGAGAAGAATAGAGAGAGGGAAAGAGGAAAGAAGAGAGAGAGATTGCAACTTCTCTGGCTTATTCATTCATCACAAAAGCATAGAGATACAATGAAGAGTTATATGCCTTATATAGGCAACACCTCAAGACCCATTAATCCAAACTAATTACCAATGGTTACTAACAACCAACCAACCCTCTTTAACTATCCCTTTTTCTACATTTGCACATCACAAAATTACTTCTTCAAGAGGCGAAAATGAGAAGCAGAGATTGCTATATATAATCATGTCATGTTGGCACCTAGATGTGTAACTGTATATGAGTTGCTTGGTATCAACAATATGATGCAGATGGCTCATTTATTTTTATGCAATTGAAGACCTAAAAGTTTTAAAATGTTGGAACGCTCCATTGCTAATGTCAAGCATCTTTATGTATGTCTCTTCTCTGCTAAATCACATCTGTCATTGCAAATAACTTATTATACTCTTTTATCATATCATCTTAAATGTTATAATCCTGCCAAAGCCTCTGTAACACAAGAACTTCTTTGGTTTCCTGCCTCAAGGATATGCTTATGTACTTTACCTTATGATATTGAATGAAGTACTTAGAATGGATATTTTTACAGCCGCAATCTTCCTTTGGCAGTATCAAGAGGAACTTTTGATAAGTCTTTAAATGCTTCTCTGCCTATGACAACGCATTAACCTGGAAGCTTTTGTTAATTTTCCCCCTAGCGCAAGGGTCCGCAGATTTTAGTTTGTAGAGAGTATTTAAAGCTTCATCTAAATTCGTTGATGGATGATAACTGGTGAAATACCTAGTTCTGTAGTTAGTCGTCATTTATCTATCTATATATAATTATATATGTGAATGAACCTTTCATGCCTCATAACTTGGATTCTTAATCTGTGAAGGGCCATGGTTAATTCTCTTTTATCTAAATTTTTGGCAAACTGCAGGTTTTACGAAGGTGTGGAGGATCTGTTGAACTTGTTGATGTCTCAAATGAGTACCCCCAACTTTTGCGCCGGCCAGGTCTCAAGAGATGGAAGGTTTGTGTTTTTCCAATCGAATCTTTCCTTGAGTTGTTTGTTAAATTCAATCATTTCAAGATAATACATGAGTACAAGAGTTGCCCTTTTTTTATTTTCTACATGTGTCAAAGTTGAGCTGCTTGAGCATGTTAATGAACTTCCTCTGCATTAGTAAGAGAAACTACCCTCTTGCAAGAGTATCTGTGCATCAAAGTTTTTCTTTTTTCTTTTTTCACACAACAATCCGAACCAAACTTAGCGGTTTTTTTTTTTTTTTGGGGGGGTGGGGGTGTTTGCGTAGAGGAGAGGGAGAGAAACAACTTAATTTTGAAATATCATATATCAACACTCAACCTCAATTTATCTTGAAGTCTACAATGAATGATACTTGCTCTATTTATAAAGTTCTAAGCAACTTAAATCCTAAATTAATCTCCAAGGAAAAGAAATTATAGAAATAGGAAATTGTTCTTGGGATGTTTGGTAAATTCCAGAATCAATTAAAAACAGCTCTTTTGCGCTTTACGAGACAAAATTCCTATTTACCTCGTACAACGCAAAATCACTTAAAATATGCTAATTCAAACACCCACTTCATAGAGAACAATCTCATAAATCTAAACCTAATCCAAATTATTTATTTAAAAGATAATATAAATTATCATTAAAATCCTAATAAAGTAATCATAAAACTATACTAGATTTTCCCAATTCTGGTCAAATTCTAGGTGTCTTTAATTAATCTTTTATCTTATCATTACCATAGTAGTCCAAGATAGTATCTTTTGCTTTTGTAGACAAAAACATATTCAAAGCTTAAAAGCTTTGTCTCGATCAAGTCGAGACTGCTAAGCTCAAGTTGTGTTTCCATCAAATTAATGAACTTTAACTGTTGTTTTTTCCTTGGCTAATGTTTGAATGTTGTCTTTTCCTTTCCCTTTTTTCTTTTTCTTTTTTTTGAGTTTGGACGGTGTCTTGGTTGTTCATTCTTTTTAATTAGATATATGATAATTACTTAGTTATCTGTCCATCTATTTATGTGGAATGACAAAAATCTGGTTCCTCAATAGTTTGTATCTCTGGTAAAAGCTATCAGATTTGTAAATGAGTGCATGAGATTAGCTTTGTGGCTTTTTTTGTGGATGGGTGATGCAACAGTATGTATTTTAATATTTCTGAAAGATGTGATTTTGGAGATGCAGGTACGTGACAGGAGCTCGTGGTTGTCTTCCTACAAAGATGTTCCCATGAATCGAAGAAGTGCAGTTTTTCCCAGCATGTTTCCTTCTGGAAAAAATTATCAGGACCTTGTTGACAGTAATCAAAAGATGGTCATGGGAGATGATACTGATAAGGGTGTTTGTGGAAATTCTGAAGATGGTAATCAAGAAGCAGAGAATCCTGTGACAGATAAGTTAACTGAGGAAGTTTCTGAGTTACCGCTAGAGCGTTGCATGAGGATAATTCCTCATGATCAAAACACTGGAGCTTTCTTTATTGCAGTACTGCAAAAGGTTTCTCCTCTTCCAGGTAATTTTAAACATGATGTCAGTTGTCCCTCATGATATCTGTTAATGATGGTTAAGAATTCCTGGTTATCATGGTGTACCAATTCCTCTGTTAGTAGTCATATTTTCCATGTTACATTCATTCAACACAGACCTTCCTTGTTGCTTGAGCACCATTATTGACTTGTTATCATTTTCTTCTTTTGCAGCAATTCATATTCCTGAAAAAACAAAAAATGTAATTGATAAGCAGCATAGAGAACCAGAGAATCAGGATCTTGAAGATTCAAAAGTTTTGCAGGTCGATTCATTAGAAAATACACATGAGGAGGTTTTGGAAGAGGTTAATGTAATTGATAACAAACCCGACAAAGAAGATTTGGAAGCTAGTCCTTCTGGTGCATGTTTAGAAGGGGATGCAGAGGAAGTGCAAAACCTTCCCAAAACAGATAGCATAGTAAAAACGACTTCAGGGAAAAGAAAGCTGCAGATTCAAGGCAAGTGGAGAGGCGTTGATCCTGTTTTCTTCTTCAAAGATGAAGACACTATTAACAGCATAACGGATTTTTATGGTATCGATGAGAGGTTTCCATTTAATGGTCATCTTGTCACTAGAAACAAAGATGTAGGCCATGTGAAAAGAATTTACTATGTCAGCAAGTCAGTCAAAGATGTTCTTGAACTGAATTTCTCAGTTGGGCAGCAACTCAAAATAGCATCCCTTGGTCTGAAGATGTTTGTGAGTATATTTAATTCTTCATGTCTCCTAACAACTCCTTCATGTGTAGATTAACTAAAATCACTTTTTTTCCTTAAAAGAAATAAACAAACTGGTCTTTAGTCTTAACAGATTTTTTCTACGTACTAATTAAACAGATTCTAGTTAGCTGGAGTATGGCTTATAAACTTTATTATATCATAATTTTGAATTGAGAAGTTCAGCACATAGTGCATGTTTGGGAAACACCCAAACCGTGGTTTCAAAAGCCCTTTTCCACAAGCCGAGACAAAACTCTTCTCACGTATTTACGTCATAAATTGTAAAAGCTACTCTCTAAAAGCTAGCTCAAACATAGAAGATGGATGATTTAAAAACTACACTTGCTTATGGCTTCTTATAGGGTTGTTTCATTAATTTTGAGAAGCGAAGTCTGTTCCTGGTATCATTAACTTAATTTTGACATACTGGTCAAATTCCATTCAGATATGAATTTTAGCAGAATGAAGTGATATAATTCCAACTCATGATAATTTACATGGACCATATTGTATGAAATGTGTTTATTTTTATTCCAAACATTTCCAGTCCAATCACGTTGCTGTGAGAAATGTTAATGTTTGGCCCTGACTGTCTCTGATGAAAGACTTTTTACTTGTTTATGGGAAAAATTAAATAAATATTACCTTGCTCTGATCCCACAGGAAAGACAGGCATCAAGAGAAGGAAGTTCAGCACCATGTGCTTTCCGAATATCATCTGAAGGATTGCCTCTTATTTTGCCATACATTACCAAGAGGATTCTTTGTGCATCTCCTGTAGACTTCAAGCATCTTCTGCAGTACAAAACTATAAAATTTGCAGATTTTGTTGATGCCGAGTTTGGCAAAAGGGCCGAAAACCTAACACTAGGCTATTGTGTGGTAGTTCTAAGTAAAGGTATGTATTGTTTCATCATACTGTGGGGAAGGTGAATGCCATATAAAATTCCTGTTTAAACCGGCTCTCTCATCTTTTTATGCAGGGAAAAGAGAAGCATCAGAATCCATTCAGGTGGATGAGTCCACCATAGCCATTGGATGCTGGAAAGGAAGGGGCAGTTTGAATGTGATGGTAACTGCAATGGACTGCCGAGAACTGCTTGAAAGACTTTTAGTGCGTTTTGATGCAGAAAATGGTTCCTCCATGCATGAGAACATGCCCTCCAATAATAATGCTGTTGATGAAGTACAGAGCACTCACGATATTGATGACTCGGAAGCTCCTGGAGGCGACAATAGCTAGTAGGTTTACATGTATGCTTGTAAGAGTAAAATTATTGTAAGTTGTATTGCCGTTGGCTCCATCAAGTTATTTAAAACAAGGTTTACAGGTTAGGTATTGCTTTAACTTGTATTAATTATTTACCCTAAATCTTAGGAGATCAAAGAAATTGTTTCTTTAGAATTGCTTTGATACGGACGAGGTTTAATGTGAGACAGTTGTACCGAATCAAAATTCAGCTTAAAAGTCATGAATTTTTGTGGTAGTAGTTGACAGTAACACGAATATACCCCGCATGAGTAGAGAATTGATCAGGAACTTCTTTTGGTCTGCAACGAAATTTAACATTTTTTTCAAAATAATTCTACAAATAAGTGTTGGTCTTTAGTAGAAGGGGATCCAACAAAAAAAAAAAAAAAAAAAAAAACTTGTAATGCTAGTAATGATATTAATTTCCATTCAAAATTTAATGAGTTATATCATTAAACAATGATAATTTGGGTGTTAAAGGAGTCACAATGCTTGAAGATTAACCAGACAAATATATATATATTTTTTAAAAAATGATAATTATAATGCTAGGTGCTGATGTTAACTTCCGTTCAAAATTTAACACCAAAGTTAATATTTTGATTTGGACAATGATAAGTTGGATGTTAGATAACTTGATTTAATTCATGTGCCCCTGAATTAGAAACGCTTTTTATAAATGGTGTTTCATAGACATTACATATCTATTTGTTTTATAAAAGTGTTTTTACGGTGTTTAAAGTAAAGTATATGAAAACAGTTTTTTTCCGACTTGCAAAGAGCGCTTAAAATATCAGTTACATGACCATTTCTACCGCGACACTTGCTAAGGGCATTGATGATGCCGCGCCTTAGCATTGATCAGAAAATGAATGATCACCTCAGCAGATATCAAAACCACACCCATATACCATATAGGTCAGATGTACTTGCAACACCACTATAGTCTAACTTAAGATACAGTCAACAATCCCCATAGCCCCCTAACACCATAAAATCACCTTCAACTCTAGTTCTTCCTTCATCAGCTCAAGCAAAATAAACTTTAAAAAGTGATGCAAATGTGCAAAGGAAATGCACCAAACCATCAAAAAATTGGGAATAGGAATATCGTATAATGAATAAGGTAAGTTGAAAACAATAATGAAGAAACTCAAGATGACTGACAACACATACTCCTCTTAGCAGGTATTTCTTGAGCAGGACCTGGAATTATAATTTTCTTGCCAGAAGGAGGTGCAGCATTGCCGTTTTGATTTTCACCTGCAGCTAGGCTTTTCTTGTTAACAATGTTAAAAATTTCCGTCAACACAGTCATGAAGGCTGTTTCAACATTGGTTGCTTCCAGTGCTGAGGTCTCTAAGAAAAATAATCCTTCTTTTTCAGCAAATTCTTTTGCATCCTCAGTTGGCACTGCACGCTGGTTCTCAAGATCACTTTTGTTTCCAATTAGGATTATGACAATGTTCTTGTCAGCGTGGTTACGTAGTTCTTCAAGCCACCGAGGTATGTGATCAAAAGTCTGTCGTTTGGTGATGTCATAAACTATCATTGCCCCTACAGCACCCCTGTAGTAGGCACTTGTAACTGCTCTGTATCTGTACAATAAAACATAGATATGCATCTGGAAAATCAGCAATTAGGCATTTATGTACCAGCTAGTTGACTGTTCATGCCAAGATTTATAATTACTGATGCATATGTGTACATAAGTCTCAATTCTAAATTCATCCAGGAATACAAACACATGCTAAATAAGAAAATTGAAAATGATCATGGCATATTAGGATAACATCCATCCTTCTCTGCAGATCTGACCAGAATGAAAAGACAACATTCATATATCATATGGCATATGTAAAGTCAAACTAGTCAAAACAACTAAAAAAGGCCTCAATGAACATGGCCAAATTCTCATACAAATGAAATACTGATGTTAGATTCTGAGTTAATGCCAGTTTATAATATTTAGTAATTTGTATTTATACCCTCTTCAATGTGTACTCTTATTAAAAAAATTGCCTATCCACCATCTTCCATAGATAATCTATCAAATGATAACTAACGTTTTTGTTGAATATAAAGGTGCGAATTCTAAACTGAGACATCTACCCAATTTGATATTGAGAAATACATTACCCTAAACGCTCAGCACACTGGAAAATAGCTACATGAGGTTAGTTATGAAAACAGAACGGAATTTTATGTCTCTCTAATATTGTTTAGAATTATGATTCTCTTATTTAACAAATTGTGCACACAGCCATGATTTTGCAACCCCTTCACCTAAAATAATTTTTTTAAAAAAAAAGTACAAAAAACAGACACAGCAGTCCCTACTGATATATAGCTTGAGAATCGAGAGTAGAATGAGTTGCAGAATTCAGAAAGGAAGGACATCAGAACTTGGAAGTTACAAACTCCAGAGGATATGAATGACGGTATTGGTGGATCAATTGATGATAGCATGAAAGAGAACAGTGGTTCATATTCAACTTCAACGAGATTCCTTGATCTTTTTTAGTTCTACATACAGAGTAATATATTGATAAGGCTCACCCACTATAACTGTCAATTGCTTTGAATAGATATTTATCAATATAAAAGTTGTAAAAGAGGATACCTAATACCTAACCACGTTGTTGTCAATCAAGTAAATGAAAAATATATATTTCTAGTACATAAATAGGCAATCTTACCTCAATTGATCGGTGACATTACAGGGCTCAGTGTCTCAGTCCACAAATAAGTCAATATGGACTTTGTGAATAATGTCACCTTGTTTTACAAGGTTTCAAATAGGCAATGGGATAAATATAACGGAAAAGTTCTTATACCATCCAATATCACACATTCAAATAAATCATCTTCAACAAACCCTAAACTCAATACAACATGACGGAAAGGTTGTCACAATCAGTAACGTCATCTCCCTCCATGTCCCACACATTTGATGTTGAACATCAGTTTGACAGTTCATCACTCGACTCACACACTAACTGTCCATAGCTAGTTATTATGATCAACAAATACATGTGATCCAACAATAATAAGACAGTATAAACACTCCAAAGAATTGAATTGAATTATAATACTGATTTCAGGTTCTGCACACGATGATCAGCAGATCACTTCAACAAATTAAACCAAATAATCAATTCGCAGCACAAGAGCATTTCTAAATGGTTACTGGAAGTTTATGCTTGCATGAAGTGAACTCTGATCCGAAAACACAACGCAATAAACTTCTGAACAGAGACATCCATAAGCATCCGCGAAGACGATTTCAAACTTCGTTACCAAATAAATATAGCGAGAATCACATCGATCGCGGGAAAAAGAATGGAATAAACGAAGGCAAAGCGGGTCAAAGAAAAGTAGCATGAAAGAAAGTGAAATAAAATGGAGAAAGTAAAGAGATAAAAAGAGCACCGTTCTTGGCCAGCAGTGTCCCAGATCTGAGCCTTGACGCTCTTGTGGTCGATCACCAAAGTCCGAGTCTGAAATTCGACGCCGATTGTGGCCTTGGAGTCCAAGCTGAAGTCATTTCTAGCAAAACGAGCTAGCAACTGCGACTTCCCAACCGCTGAATCTCCAATCAGAACCACCTTGAACACGTAGTCTATCTTCTGGCTAGCATCTCCATATCCTCCACCTCCAGCGCTCGCCATTTCCACCACTTCTCTCTCTCTTCTTCTTCTTCCCTCCTTCCTTTCTCTTTCACAGTGAGATCGGTGAATCAATAATACCAAACTGGATCTTTGCCTCCGCTATTCAACTTTTTTGTTTCTGCTTCAAATATCAAAAACCAATTTATATCGTTAAAAGAAGCAACGAGTGAGATTGTGAAAGGTGCTTTGGTAATAAGTAATCTCTCGCTTTTCTCAGTACTTTTTATCTTAAACATTACAACATTACTCCCTCCGGTGGTTACAGTTAATTTTAGCTTTAAATATAAGTTATATATTTTTTTTTATGGGTTTAATGTTCTGCGTAGAATTTTTTTTTTTTGCCACACTCACATGAAAGTGAGCGGTTCCCACCAATATTTTCTCTCTCTTCTCTTTATAATGAGACCCACTTACTTTTATGTGAGGGTGGCAGAAAAAATATTTCTGCAGTAAAAGTAGAAACATTAATTTTTTTTTTAATATTTATCAATTTTTTCTCAATTTACTCTTATTAACGATCTCTCAACAATAATTAAGGAAGACGGAAAATGAGATAATTAAGAAAAAAAGTAGGGTATTTTAGATATATCATCTTTTCCAGTCACAATTATAGGAACACTTTTGTAATATAATTTGCACTACAAAAGTGTTCCTATAATTGTGAGAACCGGAGGTAGTATTAACTAACTCAATTAACTTTTTTAATCTAATCAAATTCGTTAAATATGTCTTATATTAAATAATAATCAATATCTGTTTTTCCGGCCAATGAATAATCTGATTAATCCCTGTTTGAAAGGAGAGATGAGTTTTCTTGTTGTATAAAGAATATTTAAAACAAGAAAAGAGAGGGCTGAATTATTGACACATTCTGAGGGCCTGTGTCAAAAAAGAGCCGGCTGCGTATGCCTCGGGTGAGTTGTCTCATTGGTTTATCACGACGGCGATTTCTGATTTTGTCAACGTCCAAGAAAAAGTTGTTTTTGATACTTCAGATTCAGAGTTCAGGCCTCTGATTATTGCTACTTTCAAAGCAAAAATAACTTCTATTAATTAATCCCAAAAAAAGAAGAGAAAAGCTTAAAAAAAAGAACTTTAATATATTAAATGACATAATGATATTTTGAATATTTATAGTATTAGAGAGATATTAGTACATGATTTGTTCTTTTCGAAATTTAACAAGAATAACACAAATGCTCTTATATTTTTTTAAGAAACAAAATTACCCCGCCAACCATCACAACCGAAGCTTCGGTGGCCGGCCGATTACAATCATTGGAGCTCCAACGGAAATAATTATTTGGCAAAGTGGTGGGGTGGGATTTGAACCCCACCACACCGCTTGTTTGCCAAAAAGCATTGTTAGCCCTTGGGGCATGCGCACCTATATTTTTTTTCATGTGTTATACAAACAAAAATATATATATATATATTTTGACTCAAACTCATTCATAAATTTTATTAAAAAATTTATGATATTTCTTTATGTTTTAACAAATTTTGTTTACAAAGTAAAAAATTTACACTATCAGGTCATTCACAAGCTTATAACCTGATAGTATGAATTTTTTACTTAATAAACGAAAGTTACTAAAACCTAATGAAATGTCGTAAATTCTTTAATAAAACTTGTGAATATCCTGTAGTGTGAATGTTTTACTTGATAAATGCAAGTATTAAAAACCTAATGAAAGATTATGAATTCTTTAATAAAACTTGTAAATGAGATTGAGTCAAAGATAAAAGTTAACTTGTATATTTTTTTTTTTGCATAATATATATTTAAAAATACGAATGTTTTTTTGGCAAACAAGTGGTGGGGGTTCAAATCCCACCTGCCACTTTGTCAAATAATTATTCTGATAGTGGTTGACAAGGGTAATGTTTTATATATATAATAGTATTTGTGTCATTTCCTTTAAATTTTAAAAAGTACAAATCAGGTACTAACATTTCTCTAGTATTATGAATATTTGAAACACAATTTTTGTCCTTTCCTACTTTTAAAGTTATTTTTACAAGAATTTCCCCAAAAAAACCATTTTTTTAATAACATACATTAATATTTTTTTGAGTGAACATGCATGAATAATTGAATATTATTTACAGCCACTTGTTGACTTTGGTCTAGATAACAAATCAATAACAAATCAATGGGGATAAATCTTCTATCCTTGTCTCTCCTAATGTTCCAGATATGTTAAGAACGAGCTACATATGAAATTCAATATTGGATTTTCAGTGTGTTTTGAAAAATATCTTGCTCATTGTTTGATTCTAAAAAAGATGAAACTCCAATCTATAGGCAAGTTGTAAATGCTGCAGATAGAATAACAGCTTTTTGGAAATCCAAGCTTCTCTCTCAAACGTCAAGATTAACTCTCATAAAGCTTGTGCTTTGTACCTCCAATATTCACTTGCTTTCTTGCAAAGAACTTCCCAAAAAAGAGTGCAATACAATTCATACGAAACTTGTTATTTTTTCTAGGGATTTGATTATCAGAAGCGTATAATTTACCTAAGAAGGGTTTTACTCTTCACTTCTACAAGTAATGGTGGTGTTAGCATTAGGTCTACGCATCACATGAATCTCTATATTTATAAGCTAAGCAAATTTGAAGGATTTTTTGTCAACTGAACCCCATTCTCTTCTTGCTTACACTTTGAGAATCAAACTTCTAGATACATCTTTGGGTTGTAAATTGAAAAGGCCTAATAATGCTGCTTCCTGGTTTTGGAGAGGTATTTTGGAATCATCTTAAACACCTTCATCTGTAGGTTGGTTCTGTGGATTATATTTTTATGAATTACAACCTATGATTCCTTTGACTCATCAATCTATGTCCTTTAATCTTCATATTTAGAAGGTTTCTGATCTTATTTCCAATAATCTTAATTGTTGGCTTTTGCTCTATAGAGGTGGCTGACAACATTCTCAATACAACACCTATTTCACTTTGTAATGGCAAGGATGAAATTTATTGGGCAAGTGAAATATTTGAAATACTATTCTCTGTCAATTCATAATGTTATGGCTAAAAGAACAAATCCATGAAAGCTTTAGGAATTTATTTGGAAAATTTGGCTGCCCCATAAACAACTTTTTATTTATCTGGAAACCAATCTACCTAGTGAGGAGGTTTAATTTTGAGGAAGCATCATCTCAATGTTCAAGTTAACTGTGTTTTGTTGTTGTCAAGTTGAAGAAACTATTGAGCATCTCTTTTGCATTTGCCCCAAAATTCAAGCCATTTCGTTTGGTGTAATTTTACCTTGCTCCACTAATATATTCCTAATCATGGCTTTGAGATATGGCTTTTTGAAATATTTCATCAACTGTTTTTTTCACAGCAACTTAACAATCTTGAAAAGTATTGTCATCCTTCTAAACCTTATATTGTTTAAGCAAAATATGGTTGTTTTCAATACCTCACAAATATTTGTGTCTAGCATGACTTTTCTCACAATTCTAATGCTTTCTCTCCAACTGCTCGCTTTACTTTACCCCGCTATACTCGAGAAAGGTTAAAGATTCGAAGTTGACTGAGTCGAGAGAAAACTTTGGCTCTCCTCGAGGCTTTCATGAGAAAGGCTTTCTCTTCAAGGTTTTCGTAATTTAGTTGTATAACCTTTTTTTTTGTACAATAAAATATTTTTCTAATAATAATAATAATATATTTCTTCTATGGGCTTTAAGCCTCAATTGTTGTTGGGCTTTAAGGCTTAAGATGCAGTCCAACTCCAAATAATTAAAATCAATAAAGGGTTTCCTTCTTCAGACATTTTCTTCATCTTGGCGGGGCTGAATATCGTCTAATCGTCTCCTGCCCCGTTAGTAAATTCGACATCTCGCAGAGATAATTCCAAGGTAATGGAGGAGGAAGAGCATGAGGTGTACGGAGGCGACATCCCAGACATGGGCGAGATGGAAGGAGATTTGGATTCGCACCATGCCGATGTCGATATGTCTGCGGCCGACGACGATGCCGTCAAGGTCTTGTTCCCTCTCTTTCACTTTATTTCCTGTTATCTGATCCCATCGTTGCATCGTAACTTTGCTGTTATTTGATAATGTTCACTTTGGAATTGATAATTTAACGTTGATCGGACTTTGATTGTATTTAAAATTTTCTCCCCTCACTATCTGCAGGAGCTTGATGAGATGAAGAAGAGATTGAAGGAAATGGAAGAGGAAGCTGCAGCTCTTCGTGAAATGCAAGCCAAGGTTGAGAAGGAGATGGGTGCAGTTCAAGGTCTTCTTTCCTCTTTCCTTTATCTCGATTTTAAAGCATAAATCTTTAATCCAAAAAAGCTGAAGTCTTGATTCCCTCTCTTGACGTTAAGACTCTAGTTACTCTCTTTCCAAGATTTTTAGTTGAGGTGGCTGTAACAATTTTGACTGGGGCAAAATAAGTTAGTTCAAATGCAAAATTACATATTTCAGTTGTCTCTATTCTGATTTTATGGATGTTTATAGTCTCTAACTCGTTGTGTAGGCTTTTTCCTTGTGATGGCTTGGTCCTATTAATTTAGTAACCTTTTACACTTCTGCTCTGATTTGTGTTTTCTGAATTGGTTATTTTGATGATATCAAGTTATGCAGTGCTTGTACAGTTTTTGTGTGCCTTTGTTCTCAAGCAGGGATTGTATTTTATGAATTAGTGCTTATAAGGTTTTTTATTTTATTTTATTATTTTTATTTTTTTTCCAACAGGGACCCTTTCATTTCTAAGAATCAAATTTATTTATTATCCCAATCGTTACACCCAATATTCTGGCTTTTGTTGATAGTAAACCATCATGCTGCTTGTTCATATATTAATGTTCACTTTTTTGACTTCTTAAATCTTTGATATAGATCCTGCGAGTGCAGCTGCTTCTCAGGCAAGCAAAGAGGAGGCAGATGCTCGATCTGCTTTTGTTGGCAATGTATGAATGACCCTGTCTTGCTTCATTGACAGTTTTCCAGTTTATACTCTGCTTCCCCTCTCATTGCCACGATATAAACAATAAAAATATATTTGGCAATTTTTTCGTATGGGTTTATATCATTCTCACTTAGTCATGCATTATTGCATTCTATATAATTATCCTTGCAATCTTGGTGAAGTCTCCATTCAAGAGTGAAATTCCTGAAAATGGAGTTTTCATAGTTAGCATCATGATAACCTAGTTTATATTTTGATTGAATTTCTCCTAATGTTTGAGGTAACATTGTTTTCTACCACTGGACAGATGGAGTTTTTACATTAAACAGTAAATATTGTTAGGTAGCTTCAGGTTAGGCTCCAAATCTGCTAGATACCTATTCAATTGGGGGCTTAGTTGCATTAAGAACATCTGGATGCCCTAGTATAATGAACTAGATTTGTTAGATTTATATGCTGTGTTTATTATGCTCGGTAGCTACTAGTATCTATCTTCAAAAGCCTTTTATTTATCCTTTTTTTTTAGTGGGGCCATCTAAGTGTGATTACTATTTTGATGATACTTTGTGATCCTTTTATTTTAACATTTTGCACTCAATTATCATTAAGATAGGCTTTTAATAATGAGGCTGCCTGCTCATTCGATGTCAATAATCTTTGAATAGATGAATCTCAAGCAAAAGTTCTATGGGGGTTAAATTTGCATTTTGTATTTTATTATTTAAAAGGTTATATGTTTATCTTTTGGAGTGAATACTGTTCATCTCTGGGGATAGTGCTTGACTTTATGCCTCACTATGATCGCAGGGTCATTCTTACCACTCAACTTATACCTATAGTTTAGCACTGGGATGCTATTCATTGTATTTTGTAAATGGGGCCAAATTAAAATGTGATGTTTCCTTAGGCTTGTACTAGAGGGGGAAAAAATTCATATGTGCTTTAGGAATTAAATAAGATATCAAGAGGAGATAAAAATGTCTGAAGAGAATGAGCAGCAAAAGATTGAAAGTTCAGGAAAAGGAAAAGAAATGAGAAAACAATTTACTGAAGCGAAAAAATGGAGAAAAGGAAAAATGCAACGAAGTTGAGAAAAAAGAAAAGGAAGAAAAAAAAGAAAAGAAAAAAAGAAAGTAATGTGAAAATAGTGAGGTATTCTATGATGTTTCTACTGAAGCGTGTAGTACCCATTAAAAGTATACTCGTGTCAGTAAACCTATGAAAGCATCTCAAGTGGATGGCTGAAACTGGAATTGCTGGAGGTAGAATGTGCTAAAGATGCATTGAAGAAGACAGCACATGGTTCATTGGAAGAGTATTCTGCAACTGCTGGGGATGCAATCTCTAGTCATAGAGCCCTGCTGCTGACTCTAAAGGTTCATGGTACCTTTGTTGTGTGCCATTTAGCTGACATGCCAAGGGTACGCAGTCGCTGCTTCCCTGTGGCCTTTATCTCAGTCGTTTCACCTGTGTATAAGATTGTCTGATATTTTTTAAATGAGGCATTTTGTTCTTCATTTTGTGTTTTGTCCCCAGCATTCAGTTCTTACTATCCTTTGGTTTTCTTTCTTTCCCTTTTATGAACACTTTTATTCTTTAGTCTTAAAAAACTGTCATTGGGCCATTTTTACAAGATCTTCAATCATCAATAGTTAGCTTTTCTCTTAAAAAGTACCAATGAAGCATTTGCTTTTTAATATCCATGCTGTGTGTATGTTTGAAACACAGCTCCCTATGCAGTTGTGGTAGTTCATGGGCCAGTAAAATTTGGTGCTGTTGTAAATTTTCTCTTGGAAAAGATCAGTATAATGCACAAAATTGTTTCTCTGAAGTTTGAGAAGCAAAATGCTGGTAGAATTACTATACGTTGAGGAGTTATAGTAAGTGCGGGTTGTTTGGGCTGCAAGCTTGGTTTGGTCATATATTTGGAATATAGCTGTCTACTGGGTTAATTGGGATGTCTGGTTAGTGACTGAAATTATTCCTGTGATATTACTGAAGACTAGAAAAATGTGAGCTTTTGTTGCTTGAAAATAAATACCAATATATCATGCAATGATTTAACTTATGGTTAAATGAAATGAGAAGTCGAGATGGGAATTTATATATATTATTGAGTATCTTTTGCAATTTTCTCTACAAATACTGCTTTAGTGCATAAGTAATTATAAGCTTCCTATACAACTGTTTCATGACCTGCATTTAGAGTTGTAACTGAAGGAGTTGTATGATAAGATGGTTTTAACAGGAACAGGAATTGTGCGCCCTTGAAGTTCCTTACTCTAATATCTATTTTGATCATTATAATAGGTATTGAGTCTTCCAAAAAAAATTCGGATTTTGCAGGTTGATTATGCATGCACGCCTGAAGAAGTGCAGCAACACTTCCAATCATGTGGGACAGTGAATAGGGTGACTATCCTTACAGACAAGTTTGGTCATCCAAAAGGTTTTGCTTACGTGGAATTCCTTGAACCTGAAGCTGTTCAAGAGGCTGTTGCCTTGAATGAATCTGAACTGCATGGTCGTCAATTGAAGGCATGCCCTCTCAACTCTACTTTGAATTTTCCATAATACCTTTCCACTTAATAAGGGAGCTATAAGCCAATAACCAAAGTAAATATGCATATATTTGCAGGTTATGCCAAAGAGGACCAATGTCCCTGGAATGAAACAGTATCGCCCGAGGCGCTTCAATCCTTACATGGGGTATCGCTTCAGGAGGCCATTCCCTCCTCCTTACTTTTACTCGCCGTACGGGTATGGGTATGTTGGTTACTCACACCCGTATTTTGATTAAAATCAATTATTAGACTATCAACCAACAGTCTCTAATGTGCACGTATGCCAAGTTGTGTTTACTGATCTTTTTGGCTTTTCTTTTGTGTACTGCAGGAAGGTTCCCAGGTTCAGAAGGGCAAGTCGGTACATGCCATATTATTAGAAGACAGTATGCAATGGTGCTGAAGATATGATAATGATTGCATCCCAGAACATTTTTCTTTTTTCTTTCTCTTTTCTATTACTTTTCGGATTTGGTAACACTCAGTGCTTAGTGATGCTGTTCACTTCATCTGCATCTGTATGTTTTGGGACTGGAGATTTTCTTCTTAGTTGTGACTGGGCTAGTTACTGTTGTTGTATGTTAATTATTACTTAGAACTTGATGCAAATAGTTCAGGCTCCCAAGTTTCCATTGAATTATCATATCCGCCATTTTATGGGCTCGAGGGAGCAAAGAATTTGAAAGCAATATTGACCAGAGCAAAGAATTGTTGGTCACTCGCCAGATGTAAAAATTGTTGCCAGAAGTAGAATGTGATGGTCCATAAAATGATCGAGTTTTAGGGCCAATTTGATTCTGTTTTCTATTTTTTTTTTAAAAAACAGTTTTATAAAATTATATTTTTGGATAGTTGAAAACTACCAAAAAAAAACCTATTTGGATATTTGTTTTAAGATTATGTTTTTGAAGTGACATGACCGCGATAACGTGGTGGTGGTGTTAGTGGTATGGTGTTATAGTGGACTAGCTGCAGCATCAAAAAATAATAAATGAAAAAAAATAAAAATAAGAAAACACTTAAAAACTGTTTTCATCTTTTAGTTTTTAATTTTTTTTTTTTTTTTTTTTTTTAAAAAAACTCATTGAAAAACACAATCAAACAGGCCCTTAGTCTCCATTAGAAAGATGGAAGAATGGTGGGAGTTGAGGAATTCAAGAGGCAAATTTTAAAAATAATTTTGAGTGACATGAATTAACACGGTAAGATTTAATGGGCTCATATGATCTTATGTCTAGTCTTTAATACAAGACATATTTATCTAATTTGATTATATTAAAAAAATTAATTAAGTTAATTAATATAATATGTATTTTTTAATATACTTGTCATATTCCTTAATTTCATCATTCTCTCTCCCCTTTAATTATTGTTTAGGGAACATCAATAAGGATAAGTTAAGAAAAAAAAAATTATTTTTAGTGTAAATGATGGGATGGAGTATGTTTTTATTGGAGAGTGTAAAAATTTGCAACTAATTCATTCTTGCTTTCAAAGATCAAGCTTTTCGAGATGATAAACAGCTTTTTTTTCGATTTCGTCTTTGGAAGAGTTCCGAGAATCGAATTACGTTTGTTAACCCATTTTATTTTTACTCCGAGAATCGAATTACGTTTGGTAACACATTTTTCTTTTCATTCCGAGAATCGAATTACGTTTAACACATTTTATTTTTATTTCGAGAATTATAATTACCTAATACAATACAAATCTATTTCTTTATTTTTTTTGTTTACAAATTTCATCAACGATAAATTTTTTTTTTAACCAAAATGCCAACATTTCATATTTAACAAAAAATATCTAAAAAATATAATTCATATTTTAACCAAAATGTCCTTTTCTTTAATAATTAATATAATTATTATACATTACAAATAAATTTAAATTTCATAAAAAAATTATTTATGTAATTTTTATATTCAAAAAATTATTTATGTGGCGGCGGTGGTGGTGGTGGTGGCGGTGGCGGTGGGGTAGTGGAGGCGGTGGTGGTGGTGGGGCGGTGGCGGCGGCGGTGGCGGTGGCGGTGGTGGTGGCGGCGGCGGCGGCGGCGGGGCCGGTGGTGGCGGGGGCGTGGCGGTGGTGGCCACGGTGGCGGTGGTGGTGGTGGGGTGGTGGTGGTGGGGTGGTGGTGGTGGTGGTGGTGAATGAGGGTAAATTTTTGCTTCGAAGAGGAAAGAGTCTTTTTTTTTTTTTTTTTTTTGAGAAAAATGATTCGATTTTGTGCCCCCTAACAGAGAAGTTGAAAATTTTAGCTTCTTTTTTTTACTCCCCAAAGATAAAAAAAAAACCGGTTCATCCGGGAGTAAAAAAAAAAACCGGATTTACCAAACACAATTCCCATCTATTTTTGTTCTTGGGCACGTAAATTAAGAAAAAATTCATTCAGGAGCGTTGCTACTACGCACACCCTAAATGACCGTGGTGCGCTCATAGTAATGCATCTCTTATCATCAATATAGTTTTCATTCTTGTTGGCCCAAAAAAATTATAATTATGTAGGGAGAATTATTATGAGTTATAAATCAAGGGGTTTAATTCCTAAAGAATAAGGAAAATAAGTGAGGATCATAAACCTGTTGTTATTTTAGCACTGCAACTTGTCGTTGCATGCTTCTAAATTGTTATCAGACTTATAGGTAATGAAGTCATTTTCTTGGGATCTTTTAGTAATTTTCCCTATTATTTATTTTTTTAATTTAATTTCAATATATTGTTCAAACCATTGAGCAAGAGTAACTAAACAGAAAACTATATGAGATTTCTAATTTTCGGATCTTAAACATAATGGTTAGATAACTGATTTATGTATATCAGAAAAATTAGTTAAGTTAAATTTTATCTCCACGGTTGAAGAAAGCCTTAAGGGAGGTATTTAATGTCATTGGGTTACAATTAGTTAAATTAAATTTTAATAATAAATGTATATTCATTTTTTTGAAATATCATATTTAATTATTATTTCTATAGATGAAAACTCTCTTTAATACATACCATTGATAGTTTGAAAAAGAAACTTGTAAATTTGTGAGATAAAGTAAATTGAGATGTTATATTTAAGATTAAACTAAATTACATTTATAGCTAACAAAATGTTACTATATAATTCACATATATTCTCATATTCGATGTAATCCAACAAAACTTTTTTATGCATATGTATCATTTTTCCTTAATGACAAACCGAATGAGTTAATGTAATCATCTTTACTTTACATTGCATTACATTACCTACGATCTGTGAACCAAACGGGCACTTAGAATTGGAAGGAGTAATAAGTTTTCCTTATTGTTACTTATTCAGAATTAATTTGCCACCTATATTATTTTTTCAGAATAAAAGGATTTAAAAAAAAATCAACATATCATATTTTACAATTGGAAAATACTTAGGTCAAGTTTGTTATATCCATTTCGTCAAGTTCTCCCATCAGATGTGATCATGTGTCATATTTTTGAATTTTTATCATTCAACTACAAACTCAAATGGAAAAAATATAAAATATGGTCATGTGTGATTGAAAAACTTGATATAATTGATGTAAGGAACTTGATATCATAGTAATTTTCTATATTCCATTTTGCCTTGGTTTAATTGATCTTTAAAAAGCTATTTTACATTTTACCAAACAAAACTTTTATCACATATTTATTTGATAGTCTTTCTAAAATATAAGCCACTTCTAATTATCTCAACCAAACTCAAAAGAGTGGTTAACTCATTAAATATGTTTTAAATTAAAAAATCTAACTTAACACATATTAAGTGAGGTTTTAATGAAAGAGAGAAAAAATAAAAATCCATATTTAAACATTACTTTCAAGGGTAACATTAGTAAATAGATATTAATTATTCTTTAAGTGACTGTGGTAAAAATTTCTCCTAAAAGATACATTTTGGACCAAAAAGGGTATAATGTAGAATGAAAAAATAGTAAATGTGTGTATTTTAATAAGTTACTTTTTGGCTCAAATAATTAAAGAACCTGTAGTACCAATTTAGAAGATCTCGATCATTGTCTTAAAATATGATTAATTCTCTTCAGGTCTTTATAATTTCCTAACTTTAATGGAGAGAGAAAATGGTGGGTTGTAGTGGAGAGTCATGTTCTGTGGCGGAAACCTGTCCCTGTCACTCAACAACCACATCCACAAGAGTCTTTTTATAATTATCTATTCATTTAATTACTTCGAAATTTCCAAATACATACTCTATCATCTAAAACGCTTACTGCATTGATTTATCTTTATTGATTCTGACCTATTGCTATTTGAATGTGTCACATTTCAATCTTAATATTAGGGCCGGGAAATCGGGTCGAACCTGTTAAATCAGACTTAAAAATTAGAGGAGTTAAATAAAATTGATCCTATAAGTCTCGGACTTAAAAAATAGAGACTTGTAGGGCTCGAATGCCTGTTAGGCCCTATTATTTTATTTTTTTTTTTAAAAAAATTAATAAGGAATTCGAAGAAATGTCCCATATTCGAATATTCATTGAAGATGAAAGTCTTGCTCCTTATATTGACAATCTTCTCATCATAAGTTATAGGGTCAATCTTATCATAGAAATATTGTATAATAGTTTAAATTTAAAACCTAAGTATATTTCTTATGTTTTATGTGAGTTTGTAGACAATATTTTGCTTTTGATTACCAATTAGTGAATTATTTATTTGTTGGATGTTTCGTGTTGATTAGATATTAACTATTGACAACATTTATTTGATAAATTAGAACTTTAATTATTGTAATTTACTAATTATATTTCTTTGAAAAAAACGGAGGAAAAATAGTTAAAATTTGAAATAGTAATTTCTCCTCAGTAGGGCGGCCCTAGCCCTAACGCTCTCGAACCAGTTTTGAAAAAAACATATGTTTTTTCTTACACGCTTCAGAGGCCGGTCCTGTTAGGCCTTAACCCTTTAAGGGCCGGACCTGATTTCTAGATCTACTCAATATCCAACATATACCACCAATATTGAAAATAATTAAGTCAAAGTTCCTATTTTTGATATATTATCATTTAACTATGGACTCATATTAAAAAAATATATACAACACATGACCATATGTGGTTGAAGAACTTGACATAATGGATATAAGGAATTTAATGTAAGTATTATCCTAAAAAAACTTTAAACTTCATTGATTATGTCTTAAAATTCAACAACTTTCCAACAACTTCAACTAAGGTTTAAACTCGTGAGTTTAAGCAAACTCATATCGTAAACTCATAAGAGTTTACATTTATTATTAAATAAGTATTGCTAGTATATAATTAAATAATTAAAATATAAAAATGACAACAATTTGATTTAAATATATTTTAAATCAAATAATTGAAATTAAATCTATCAAACTCATCATTTATCATATTTAACAAATGAATTTCTATAAAATTTAGATATAAAGCCAATAACATTATCAAATTAAAAAATTTAACACGAGTTTAAGAGTAAATTAACACATTTTTGTTAGCTAGAAAGTAAAATGGTAAACTCAATGTATAAACTCGTGAGTTTAATCAAGTTTTACTAACTCGTCGAAGTTTCAACTTGTTTTTTCGTTTTGTGAAGCTAAAACCAGTGGCTCGGGAGAAGTAACTCACAAAAGTTTGATAACGCTTCAAGTGTACAATATAAGTCACTTCTAAAAGAACGACTTGAACATGTAATTATGTTTTTTTTTTGTCAATTTTACCCAATAATTAATATTTAAATATGCCTCAATCTATTTCTTTATCATTCAAAACCTAATTTAATATAGGTAAAGTGGTAAATTTTCTTTAATTTAGGACAAATTTAATAAGTTAACTACCATTTTCTTGGTGATGATGAATTGATTAAAGTGACTTATATTGTGAACGGAAGGAATATATCACTATTTAATGTGTGTATATTAACCTTATGAGAATAAAGTCAACACAATAATAAATGAAATATAAAATTGTGCATTTATATAAAAAAAAATAATAATAAAGTGAGTAGTGACTTACTGACTTATAAATAGGATAAAAAAAATATTCTCTTTCTATCCTATAAATAGAACTAAAGAAATGCTTCGTCCTACCCTTTTTATAATGGTCAAAAATTTAAATTATCTTAATCTTTTTTATAAAAGTCTGACAAGAATTATCTCAACATTTAATGATTTTTATTTTTCCATTTGTCCTCCTCCTTAATCATATGTGTATATTGCATTTATTAAAGGTTGGTACTCCCTCCGGTCCTAATTATAGGACATATTTAACCGATTTTGAGGAGATTAAGGAGAGGAGTTAAATTAGTTAATTTTACTCATTTTCCTAAAATGCCCTCATATAAATTTAAAATGACATAACTAAAAGTAAATCAACAACCCCTACCACATACTTCTCCAATCTAATTTTTTTTATACGCTTTCTAATTAAAATAATGGTTTGCTATATATACATATATGTGCGTATATATATGTATATTATACACACACAAATATATGTGTGTACATATATTTACACACACATATATAGACACAAACACAAACACACACATATTTATATATATCTGTATACACACACACATATATTGACAAACACACACAAAGATATACATATATGTACACACATAGATACACAAATATACATATATGTATAAACACACACAACATATACACACACACACACACATATTGACAAACACACATAAAGATATACATATATGTACACACACATAGATACACAAATATACATATATGTATAAACACACACACACATGTGTGTGTCTATATATATTTGTGTGTAGACACTCTGTTGTGTGTGTGTAAATGTGTGTGTATATATATATGTGTGTGTGTGTATATGTGTATTAAAAATTAATGTCAGCTGATTGATAAATAAATTAAAATTCAATAATTTAAAAGTTTTAAGAGTTTACGCATCAACATATATATACTCACCAAAAACCAAATATACTTGAGAGAATAAAATATGGGTATTTTAGGAAAAAATTGACAAAAATTAAAATGTTGTCTTATAATTAGGACCGAAGGGAGTAATAATTATTTTTACTCTATTTCTTTCTCTTATTTATCTCTTATAAATCAGGACTTATTATTATTTTTTAAAAAAAAAATCATTTTAAGACATACTCCCTCACGGGTCCCTTATTATAAAGCACAAACTTACAAATTTATTTATAAATAAGGACATTAATTATTTTTTTGTCTGCTTTATAATTAATAAGGGTTTTTTAAAATCAAATTCATTTTAAGACATACCTTTATTTTGCGTAATTCTTATAATAAAAGATCGGAACTATTATTGCGTGATTCAATCGGAACGAGATAATTTAAAGGCTTACTAATGCGGGTGATGAGAAGTCGTTGAGGTCATTTAATTTGATGCTTCCCAAAGGGTCTGATTGGTTGGGGAGGAAAAGGGAGGGAAAAAATTTAAAGGGGAGGAAAACTCAGTAGGCCCCACCAAAATAACTTTTCTCCTCTTTTCCCTCCCCTCCCCGGCTCCCCCTCAACCAATCAGAATTTCCAAGTGAAATGAATGAAAGGTAGATGATCCATCTACTAATAAGCAGCGTGCATGGTGAGGTAATCACATGATGAAGTGAGGATGATGGACTTCCTGTCAATATTGCCATATTGGTTCGCTCAACGCATGGGTGATTCTATCAAACAAACCATCATATTTCTAAGTCAGCCTTGTGAGAAACTTATGTTGTGTTAGATTTTTTTATTATATTTTATGTTATAATAATATTCTTATATATTATTAAATTTCAACCATTACAATTTTATTTAATGGTGGAGATATTAAATAGAGATATCAATGTAGACATTCGCATATCCTTCATTCGTGGCATTATTAAGTTTCTCTTTTCATCATTTTCTTATTATCCTTCATAATCTTTAAATTACGTCGTTCAATGAAAATGAAAAATTACAATACTATTTTATCGTTTTTGTCATCTTACCAATCATCAGCCCAAATAGGCTCATAAGGGATAATGAAAAAATAGAATATGAGAGCATATGCTTAGAAAAAAAAAATTGTATTATTATTATTATTATTATTATTATCATTATTATTATTATTATTCCCGTTCCTTTTTTCTAATGAGCCATTAAGTATATTAAGTAATCATATTATAGTTAGTTAATTAATAATTTGTTTAAGTAGCTGGAGAATATCAAAATAAAAAATTAATATTAAAAAAAGATTGATGAAATATCATATATAACTAAACATCTTTTACATATACTCCCTTTAGTCTAAATGTAAGGGTCAATTGACCTTTTTTTCGATAGATTAAATAAATCAAATAAATTATATTAAAATATTTATATTTATCATTTTTCTCTAAAATAATTTGTCAAACTTATAAACTGACTAATGACACATAATATATGCTATGAAAACTAGGGATTTAGTATTAGGGGTAAAATAGTAAATAAATTTTATTTTATATTAAAGTTAATTAAAATTTATTTTTGAAATATTTTTAGAATATTCTTAACCGATTTAATTATTTAGACTTAAGTGTATGTTTTAAAATTGAGGGGTTTGTGGAATTAAGGTAAAACATAAAGGTGATTAGAATATTTTACTCAAAAATTTAATAAGGGAAAATGTTGAAAATTTTTATCAATTTAATGCATTTCTTAATATGTTAAAATGAGATACAAGTTACTTATATTTAGGCACAGAGTAGTAGGTTACTTCAATAACATAAATAAACATAAAGTCTTGCGTAAAATTCATTTAGATAATAAAGTGTGAACAGTATCTATATAGTTCAAACTTCATTTTGATATGAAAAAAATAACTTTAAGATGGAGTATAATTTTATAATTGGAATAAAAGGAACAACAAGAAATTGTTTGAATTTAATTTCTGAAAATTATAGATGTGGAATTTTTTTATTACACTTATGGGACCGTTGTACCTACTACCTACTTTCCCAACTTTAGAAAATCAAATTTGTATTATATAAGACAAAAATATTGACTTGGATTGCCAACAAACAACGTTGTGTTTGGTGGGGAGAGCGTTTTCTACACTTCTACTCTACCCACCCTTGACTTGTATTTTACTCAGAAAACTTAATCCTCGGTTTAATTGAAGGTGCAGTCTAAATTTTTTATATATGTAGACTCCTTTAAATATTCTTAATCAGATTTATCTTGTTTCAGAATAATTAAGCACGCAATTAAGTTAACAAATATAATATTAAAGCAATTAAAAAAAGAAATTATGATTCACTAATCCATAATCAAACTAAATAATCTAAAATGAAGGTTTAGATACAAAAATTGAAATGAACGAATAATAGCTAACCAAAGACAATAGAACGAAGAGAAAGATAAGGAAAAATAAAACTCAATGCCAAATTTTCATTTGTGATGTAGATCTTTCATCTCCAAACTTTAATCTCCCTCTATCTAAATTCCAAACTCTTGTGTTGCCGTCACCAACCAAGAATTAGAACACCTCTTCTCTTGCTAGCCTAGCATATATATAGGTAAATATTGCCTCCATGTGTGCAATCACAATATCTTGGTTTATCTTTTTTATTATTATTATTATTATTATTATTTATTTATTGATTATCATATAATATAGATATATTATATTGATATTTTGTTGTCACTTGAATCTTATAATATCTCTTGCAAAATAAATTAGGATATGAGTAAATTTTATATTAAAATATCCTTTTATCCTACAATTAATTAAATGATAGAAAAATATATAAGAGATAATTAAATAAGCATAAAATATTAATAAATTTAATCAAATATATATTAGAATCTACACTTATTTCATTATTCCTACCAGAAAAACATTGCTTATGAAATTCCTAAATGGAGAGCAAGCACACTACCACACTTAGATCATGCTATCAAATTTTATTCAATTTAATGTCTTGTAAGAATGGATCACTAAGCCAACAACCTTAATCAATTGTAATAATCTATTAATGTCAAAATGATAAAAGGATTAGAAGTAATAAGTGCAACAATAGGATTAATAAAACCATATTAAGCTACTCAACTTCTCGAGAAAAAATTCCAATGCCCTATTTGACTAAGCATTTTTTTTTGTTAATAAGGGACTGATCAAGTATGATCAGGGGATATTACAAACGAGACGAGCTCGTGCGATACCTACAGCATCCTCTCGAAAAGATTCATAGATCCCATCTCGGTGGGTTGTAATGCATTCATAGATCTCATCCGTTGATTCATGGATTACAAAGTGGATCCACCTTCGACTTCTTTGGATGCCCCAAGTTCTTCTCGAGCACCACTATCGCATCCTTAGATATATGCGTACCTAAGGGTTTCCTACGGACTTTCATACTCTTACTTGTAGAATTTTGGAGTCGATGCCATGTGGAGGTTTCGCAACGCCACCCGATGAGGTGCTTGATTCTCCTTTCCTTCGTCGGCCTTCAAACCCGGTGGTACAGATAGTACTTGATTGGGGCTATTACGCTTGCTAGGTCCACCCACATCCATCAAGGAATCCGGCCCCGCCGTAACCTAACCACCGTATGCTTAGAGCTATCCAAAGTCGATGTTACCACGGTGGGTATAAGGGCCGAGCTCTTAGCAAGCAAGTCCATGGGAAGATCACCTTTCAACAAGTGGTCGTCATAGTTCTTAGGAGAGGGCCCAATCATAAAATCCATATCGCCCGCCTCCTTTGGGTTGGAAGGGGCCTCGGTGGGCTTGAGGGGACTTCCTTCAACTCCTTCTTGCTATATTCCCGGACCGGGCGGGCCTTTCCACTCTTTAATTTATGTGGGCTTCGTTCACGCGGCCAACTACTCCTACATGTATCCTTTCCCACAGTTCTGTCTCCGATTATTTAAGGAATACCTATGATTTCGTGCACTGTTGACCAATTCTAGTCACATCCCCATCCGCCGCTCCTCATGCGCCACGGTTTCGCTATATCCTCGCATTCAAACAATACATTATAGCGAGATCCCCGTTTAAAATCCAATCCCGCTAATTTCGCTACCTTCCCCGATTCGTTTGTGTCATTTTTCGGGATCGTACCGCATCCACGAACCATACGGAGAGGGTGGCTCCTCCGTTATAGTGCCGCCGTTAGCCATCGGGCTATTTTGGACGTTGTCGACTTGGATGGGTGCATGAGGGGACTCCCTTGGTTCCCAAACCTCTGTCGTATTGCCCTACAGATCCAGCCCCTTACATTGCTCCTTCATATGTCCAAACTTTCCGCACCTAAAGCATATAGTCGGCAGCCCCTCATACTCAACTCGATATGCCTTGCCATCAACTTTAATACGGGGTATCGCGGCTACAATAGGTCGATGAGTACCGCAATCCTAGCATACTTTCCTCTTCCCTTCGATTCCGTCATGTAGTCAATTTTGACCACCTCCCCCTAGCAAAGCATACCAATCGCCCTTAGAGTGCTTTTATGGTAGTACCGGAAGGAAAGTCCGGAATTCGTAACCACGTAACCACCTTAGACACCACGAGATGACATAGGGTCGAAGTCCGAGTCCATGGTTGCATAGTGAGATAGGCTCCAAAGATCATCCAAGGACCCCCATTAAGGCCTTAGTATAGTCTTCCGTCTTCTCAAAGGTAGCGAAGTAGAAGTTCCCTTCCATGGCGACTAAGTGGTAGGAACCCTTTGGCCGCCACGTGGTGCGGGTTCTCGTTAGAAGGTCCTGGTAAGAAATAAACCGACCAAGCAACTTGATGATTAAAGTGCGTTCCATGCCTTGGACCAATATATCACGTACTTCCTTGGTGAAGTCTATGGAGGGGATGCCTTTCTCCCTACAGATCTAAAAGTCATCATCGGTGATAACAACCTCCCCCCCAAATCTATTGGCTTTCCCTTCACTATCCGATTCAAAAGTTTGTTCCGATATGAGATACCATGCACGAGATCCCTTTTCCGCCATTACCACATCCTCTTCAACATGAGCTTCCAAAATTTCTGCTCCCTCCTCTCCCGGACGTATGCGGACCTTCTTCGTTGATCGGAGACATTCCTCCGCATAGTGGCGGGGAAAGTCTTTCTCGCTCTCTTTTTCACTGTCATCCGATTATTCTTAAGAATCTAGAGAGAAGGTAGAGCTTTTCTCTCCCTCACAAATCCACCAAGATTCAAATTTTTGACTAAGCATTTAATTTAATTTAAAAATGATCCTCAATTAGAAAATTGATTCATTTTATTCTCTCTCTCTCTCTCTCTTCCCTATTTGCTTTATCTTGATATGATGTAGGTCTCCTTTTGACGCGATCCTGCACATAGGTGGTATAACATCAGTTACTCTAACAGATACCGCAAGAGGTTTCAGCCCAACTCATAGCTCTATTTGACTTTACCACAACTCATCTTTGACCTTATAGTTTGACGTAAGTGCCAACATCGGTGATGAAGTGCTCCCAGTTACTAAGTTAGATCTAGATAAGCCATTAGAGTTGTATCTCTAATTTTCTTTTCTTTTCTTTTTTGGCCTTTTTCGTTCCTTTTCACCTGGGTCATTTCACTAAACATAAGTTTTACTTAGTCAACAAATGTCATCATCAAATTTTCTAAAGAAAATCAGGTAACAAAATATTCATAAACTAATCATATGTTGGTCATATTACAAACTGACCATATTATAATTCAGAGGATATTATAAATCAGAGGTATCATCTCTCTGTATATTGTATTATTTGATGAAGAGGATTACAATGTACTTATAGGTAAAGTAAGGGAGAACAAAGGAGGTATATTGGGAAATACAATAAATCACAATAAAGACTAATAACTCAGTAATTACAATCCTATAATCAGGGCACTAATCAAGGGATCCTAATAAATGGGTGATTTATTTCCTAATATTCTAACACTCCCCCTCAAGCTGGAGAGTATATGTCGATCAATCCCAGCTTGCCACGAAATCCTTCAAACTTTGTTCGACCAAGTAGTTTAGTCAGGATATCTGCAATTTGGTCTTCAGATTTTATGTGAGACAGGGTCATAATGTCTTCTTCAATCTTTTCTTTAATGAAATGTCTGTCTATCTCAACATGCTTGGTTCGATCATGATATACTGGGTTCTTGACCATTTCAATGCTGGCCTTGTTGTCGCACCAGAGTTGCATTGGTCCTTCATGTTGAATCCCCAACTCCTTCAATAATCCGATGATCCGATTCCTTCACAAACTCCTTTGTTAACGGCTCTCGGTTACGCCCGCTTCGCGCTACTTGTTGACACGTCGTTCTGTTTCTTGCTACTCCATGTAACTTGATTTCCCCACACGTATGTACAGTACCTTGAGGTTGACCTCCTAGTCTCTCTATCCCTTGCATGGTCTGCATCAGTGTAGATTTCGATGTTTCTGGTAGTACCTTTCTTAAAAAATATTCCTCTTCCAGGATTAAGCTTCAGGTAGCTCAAGATTACGTATACTGCCTCCATGTGCTCTTCTTGTGGTTGATGCATAAACCGACTTACTATTCCAACTGCATAGCTAATGTCAGGATGAGTGTGGGTTAAGTATATCAACTTCCCCACAAGTCTTCTGTATCTTTCTGAATTAGTTGGAACACCTTTTGGCTTGATCTCTAAGTGACATCCCTCTTCCATTGGTGTCCCTTCGGTTGAGTGCCCAACATAATTGCCTCATGTAACGGGTCTAGTGTATACTTGCTTATTTGAGATACATTGATGCCCTTCTTAGTTCTTGCCACCTCTATGCCTAAGAAGTACCTCATTTGTCCAAGGTCTTTCACCTGGAATTCAGTCGACAAGTCACGTTTTAGTTGAGCAATGGATTCTTCATCATTTCCTGTAATGATTATGTCATCAACATAAACAATCAATATGGTGACTTTGTCATTAACACGTTTGGTCAACAAAGTGTCATCTGCTCGTCCCTGAGTATATCCAAGCCCTTTCACTGCTTTGGTGAATCTACCGAACCATGCCCTCAGAGATTTTTTCAGGCCGTATAATGACTTTCTTAGCTTACACACAGAGTTATTAGGAGCTAAAACTCCATCTGGAATCTCCATGTATACTTCTTCCTCCAGGTTGCCATTCAGGAATGCATTCTTCATATCCAGTTGGTAAAGTGACCAATCCAAGTTCGTTGCAAGTGATAACAGTACTTGAATGGTATTGAACTTGACCACTGGAGCAAATGTCTCCTGATAGTCGATCCCATACGTCTGGGTATATCCTTTTGCAACAAGTCTCGCCTTGTATTTGTTGATGCTACCATCGGGATTGAATTTCGGAGTGAAGATCCACCTATATCCTACTGGTTTCTTTCCTTTAGGAAGAGTCGTGATCTCCCATGTTCTATTTTCCTTGAGTGCCCTCAATTCCTCTTCTGCAGCTTGCTTCCAATTTGGATCAGCCATAGCTTGTTGAAATGTGTTTGGAATTTTTATCTATGCACTGTTTACAATAAAGCTTTGCATTTTTGCAGACAGATTACCATATGAGACAAATCGTTGAATTAGATGTTGAGTACATGATCTTACCCCTTTCCTTAATGCAATAGGCCAACCTTATTCCTCAGGATTCAATCCCGGATTGGATTCATGGTTGTTCCTTTGAATGGGAGAGCTAGTTCTACCAGTGCCTGGTTCAACTTGAACTTGTGAGCTGGACTCTTCCTCTTGTTGTGGTTCAGCATCCATCCCTTAACATGTGTTTCCAGTTCATTGGTTTCAGGTTGATTGAGTTGGGTAGGATTAGGCTGACTTGTGGGAGCAAGTGAGTCGAGAGTGGCTACAAGGTTAGGTGGTATTGATGATGAGGTGTCCGGTGAGCTAGGGCTTTTGGGATTAGATGTTTCCAAGATTAGCCATTCAATGTTAGAAGACTCCCCCTGAATGGGTAATTTGGGATAATAGGCTTCGTCTTCCGAGAATACAGTATCCCGGGAGACAATAAGTTTCTTGGAAGATGGGCAATAGCATTTGTACCCTTTTTTAGTAGAGGAGTAGCCAAGGAACATACATTTTTCAGCTCGGGCACCAAATTTGTTGCCATCCTTTTTGTGAACAAAGACAACACACCCAAACACCTTGGGAGGCAAGGAATTGATGAGAGGGCAATTGGGAAAGAATCCAAAGAGTTTTTGAATGGGAGTGTTGTAATTGAGAACTTTAGAAGGCATGCGGTTAATGAGGTCAGCGGCTATGAGGATTGCATCACCCAAGAATATGGTAGGAACATTCTGTTCCATTATTAAGGCACAGGTTACTTCCAATAGGTGACAGTTTTTCCGCTCGACCGCTCCATTCTGTTGAGTTGTGTAAGGGCAGGACGTTTGGTGATGAATTCCTTGATGATCAAGAAACTCTTTAAAGGCTGTACTCATGTATTCTTTGGCATTATCACTTCGTATTACCTTAATGGAAGTGTTGAATTGGGTTCGCACAAAGGTATAGAAGTTTTGAAATACTTTGGCTACTTCAGATTTGTCTTTCAGTAAGTAAACCCATGTGGTTCTGGTGTGATCATCGATGAAGGTAACAAACCATTGGGTATGGGTGAGGGTAGGTATTCGAGCTGGTCCCCAAACATCACTATGAATTAGTGTGAATGGTAAGGAAGGAGTATAGGATTGTTTAGGATATGAAGATCGTGTTTGTTTTGCAAATTGGCAAGTTTCACAATGAAAAGGAACAGAAGTTTTAGTGAATACACTAGGAAACACTTGCTTCATATAATCAAAACTAGGGTGGCCTGATCGGCAGTGCCACACAAGTACATCATTATTTTGAGAATTTGAGCTAACCAGCGCTCGTCTTGCCTTCCACGCATCTTTATTCTTCGATCCTTCAAGGTAGAACAATCCATCCCATTCTCTAGAAGTCCCAATCGTCCTCCTTGATCTTAAATCCTGAAAAACACATAAACCATCATCAAAAATTACTCGGCATATTTTCCCTCTAGTTAACTTGCTCACAGATATCAGATTACAAGTGAGTTCAGGTACAAACAAAACATTGTGTATTGCCAACTGATCAGATAATGTAACTGTGCCAATGCCCTCAACCCTTGTGAATACACCATTAGCTACTTTTACTTTGAGGTGCTCATGACAAAAGTTAAGGTTGTGGAATAAAGTTATGTTACCGGTCATATGATCCGTAGCTCCGGAGTCAACAATCCAGGTATCGTCACTAGTCATCACAGTGTTGAGAGCTACAATGGAATTACCTGATTGTACCAGATTTACACTGGGAACAGAGTTTGACTTATTCTGCTTGTCGAGTATCCTGTGAAGCATTTATCCTTCTTGATGGTCTGCAAATTCTAAAGCCATCTCTGAGGTTTTGTTTGTAAGTGGGTTACTGGTTATAGAGGAAGAGCAATGAGAATTGGTTCTGGACATAAAAACCATGGGAGATGTTCCGGTTGGTTTTTCAGGAATTGATCCAAATTGAGGAGGAAACTGAGAAGGGTCCATATCTCTGGAAGAAAAGAAGTCGCTAGATTATGGAAATCTTCACCGAAGATCTCGCCGGAAAATCAAAAAATTCACCGGAGGATCCAATAACCACCGGAAATGGCCGGAAATCAGTGGAGGAGGCTGAAAGAAAAATTCGCTGACGAAATAGATGCCGTACATACCATCACGCGCCACCAAACGTCTGCTGTCCGTCGAGCGCGTGTACACCACGTGCCGCCGTGGAGAGGTCGGAGTCGGATGGCCACCGGATTCTAGGGTTACGCCGATCGGAGCCTCCTGGTCCTTTTGGGCTGGGCGGTGTAGTCTCACTCACCTCTTACAGGGAACCCTAGACTCGCCGGAAACCTCCACGACACTGTTTCTCTCTGCCTCACGGTCACTCACTGTTTCTCTCGCTTTCCCTGGCCTCGGATGAGTGTCCTTGGATCTGATACCATATTATAATTCAGAGGATATTATAAATCAGAGGTATCATCTCTCTATATATTGTATTATTTGATGAAGAGGATTACAATGTACTTATAGGTAAAGTAAGGGAGAACAAAAGAGGTATATTAGGAAATACAATAAATCACAATAAAGACTAATAACTCAGTAATTAAGATCCTATAATCAGGGCACTAATCAAGGGATCCTAATAAATGGGTGATTTATTTCCTAATATTCTAACAGACCATATTATCATGGTCCATCTCAAGATTTACACAAATGACCAAGACTTAAGAGCCCGTTTGGAGTAGCTTTTGAAAAATGATTTTCACAATTTACGAGGTAAAAATGTCTTTTGGGATTTTCGAGGGAAAAATGATTTTTGGAAAATAGCTTTTGGGAAAATAGTGTTTGGATAACTTCAAAACCTAGGTTTTGACAAAAGTTTGTCAAACACCTCAAAATTGTCCCGAAGCTATTCTCGCCCAAAACTTAAGTTTTGGCAAAAGTTTGTCAAACACCCCTTTTCCAGGCATTAAAACATAGTTTTTGTCATAACTTTACCAAACACCCCTTTTTTCCAAAAGCTATTTTGCATCAAAACCTAAGTTTTGAGGCCAAAACCTAGGTTTTGTGAAAAGCAACTTTTTCCTACTTTTTCTCTCTTTTATGCCATCATCATTATGTTTTCAGTATCAATCAAGTATCTTTAAGATATTTTTTAGTATCTTTCGACCCTAAAAATATTTTTTAAAATTAGTCATTACCCGAAATATGTTTTCAATATCCTAATTTGTTTTTTTAAGATCATAATATTTTTTCAAGTATCTTTTTTAGTACTCGTTAGTACCTTGAAATATTTTTTCAAGATCAGTTGGTTCTCTGAAATATTTTTTCAAAATCCTAAAATAAATTTTTAAGACCAAGAGAAGTATCTTTTCAATACCAGTCAATATTTAGTATCTTTTTAGTACCCGTCAATAAAATCCGGTCTTTTTATTACTTTTAAGACCGGATTTTATTAAAGACGGTCTTAAATGTTAACATTTAAGACCGGCGTTTTAGTTCATCCGATCTCGAAAACAAAAGCACCAAATATTCGCGCGAAACCTTACCTTAGGACTTATACGTTGCTCTCTCTGAACACTGAAACCCCTGTTCTTGTAGCGAAACCCCTCTTCCTGTTGCATTACCTCTCTTCCTCGCCCACCACCACCACCCTCTATTACTCTCTCACATTCTCAGGCGTTCCTCTTTTGCACCACCACTCTCAACCTCTCTTCCTTTCTCGAAAATGAACGGAGAAAACAGTTCTTGTCCTATTTGTTCAACGCCAGTTACTAGTCTTACTGGTGTGAGTCAGAACAAACCCTCGTCATCTCACAATGAGCCTCGTAACTGCCCTGCACGCCGTGGTAGAAGTGGCACACGAATGAAAGACATATCCGTAAGTCAGACCTCTGGGTCAAAGCTCGAGATTCAGTTTGATGAAAAGTTGGATCTTTTCGGTCCTAATAAAGGCAAATATAATAGTTTTGTCGGCTATCTAGCACGTAGCAAGGCTAGCATCTTGACAGATGAGTGGAAAAATGTGGACCTTCGCACAGTAAAGGAACCTATTTGGGACACTATCTGACTTACCTACATTGTCCCTGACTTCCAGAAGTTGAAAGACAAGACATTGTCTTATTGTGCTGATCGGTGGAGGAAGTGTAAGACCTTTCTAGCTAACACCTATATTTTTGCCGAGGTTCAGCCTAGCCATAATCCTTGGGACAAGTACACATTTATTGATGAACAAACTTGGCAACAATTTGTTCAGCTGCGGACCACTCCTGAAGCTTTGGTGAGTTTATATTTAGTTTTGTTTGCCCTTTTTTGTTTGCTTATTAACTTTTTACGTGCGGATATGTAAATATTATTGTGTTCATCTAATCTGTTAGTTAGATGGTTTGGTGTGTGAATAGAAGTATATATTTCCATCCTTTTTCCTACATAAGAGGAGCATGTCTTAGTTCTATGCAAGTCTGATATGTAAACCGTGCAAAGGTAAAATATTAAAGCATGTCTTATTTCTATGCAAGTATGATATGTAAACCGTGTAAAGGTAAAATACTAAGTAGGTAATTAGGGAAATAATTTATAGTCTTAGATAGTTCTGTTATAGTAGGTAGTGGTTACACATTGCTATCAGTTAGTTAGTATGTTAACTATGTAAAGGTTTTCGGTGCGGTTCGCAACTCCCTTTCCTCCGGTTCTCCCAATTTCTTCTACAATTCTACATCTTCCTTAAATAAAATGTTGAAACTTGATGAAGTGAATTTGACTAGTGTTTGAGGTTCATATCGCGTAAGTTCTCTAATTTCTGTTAGTGAGATGGCTGAAATTCATAATTAATAGTTGTTTTCAATTCTGATTCACAGAAAAGAAGGAAACAAGCACAGGAGATAGGGAGAAAGAATGATTGCTCGCATAGGGCTTCTCGCGACGGATATGAAAAGGCTGAAAACGAATTGATGGCGGCCAAGCAGAAGAGATTTGAAGATGAAGCAGAATCCAATCCTTCTGCGATACATGATCCGCCATCTCCAATACGTCGCGATCAGTTATGGTTGTATATTTGGCAAAAGCCAAGCGGCGCCTACATGAGTGAACAAACTCGTCTAGTTGCTGAAATAATTGTAAGTATCGTGATTGTTAATTTTTAGTTACTAAACATGTTTCATTACTAAGCTTCTCGTTATCTGTATCTTATAGGAAGATCTTAAAAAGAAAGAAATAGAGGGATCTTTTTTGTTGGATGAGAGGAATGATGTTCTGACTGTTTCGACTGGAAAACCAGATCATGCGGGGCATGTAAGGGGGGTTGGAGGATAGGTAGGCCTGAAGGAATACTTTGGTAAATCCAAACGCCACAAACAAAGTATGATTACCCGGGAGGAGATGGAACAAACGATGTCCAAAATAAATGAGGAAGCAGCGGCTCAAGAAGCTTCATTGATCGCAATGTTTTAATCCCGAGATGAGCAAGATGCGGAGGAAATGAATGAATTGAAGCTCGCTTTTGAGCTCTCGTCCGCAGACCGGTGTTCCCTTCACACATTCACTCGCACCTATGCAAAGTGAGCACTAGAGGAGCTGCATTGTTGGACAATCGAGCAACCTTGTGACCTTTATGTGGAGGATTCTGATCATCATGATAGACGATTAGTTGCAAAAGGGACTATCCACAACTTGGGATCAACTGTACACCACCAACAAATGTCGATGCACCTGTCCCTCTCCCAACTGATCAGGTGAAGGTTATGAGTGATGTCATTGGAACCTTCATCTCGTGGCCAGTGAAGCTTGTACATGTTTCTACTCCTCCTAAAGCTCCAGCCCTTCCTGAATTGGTTGGCACAGCTAAGTTGAGTGCCAAGGACAAAATTGTCCTTATGGTATCCAATAAACAAGTTGGACTTAATCAGTGGCCTGTCAAGACAGAAGTAGGCCTCCGTAATAAGCACCCGGTTTTGGTTGACCAAGATGATCTAATTTCCCTGTTGTTTGATAAACAGGAGCTTACTTATTCAATTATTCTCATGTTTATAAAGTAAGTATCTTCTTCTGAGTACATAACATAAATGTCAGACACTCACATACGTATATACTAATTCCCTGACAACATTATTGTAGGTTCATGCATCGTGAATTGGAACAACAGGGAAGAAGCCGAGATATTGGATTCTTGTGCCCACAGTACATAAGTCAACCACCCTTAGCAGAGAGACAATCATACATAACATCAAGGTTATTGTCCCCCAATAAGAGAAAGTGGTACTTGGCACCATACTACCATAGGTACATATTATAATTCTTTTCTACAATTCCCTTAATTCTGCTACATATTACTGAGTACTTGTCTGTTGTGAATTTTCAATCGCCATTGGCAGTTGGTCCTGATTTGTGCAAATGAGAATAAAGTGGTCTTTCTATGCTCCATTCACAATGATCCACCGCCTATATTGAAGCAGATCGTGAACAGGTAAGCATGTCATTTTGATTGTCTAATCTGAAATCTCTGCTGTAAATTTTCAGTGACCATTATTGAGCAAATTTGTGATTTTGACAATAGGCCCTTGAAATCATTCCAACAAAAGGTCAAGAAAAGGTTTGAGGCTGAGGTCAAAGAGCCTACATGGATTATACCAAAGGTTAGTACATATTTGGACACTGGCACACTGGCTTGTGAACTTGGTCAGTAGCAATATCAGCGGTCTTATATATTTCTTGTTCGTTTTTAGACCCGTCAGCAACCAAAGGAGTCCAACCTTTGTGGCCATTACGTCTTGACACACATGTATAATATTGTCATGCAACCAGTGACTACCATCACTGAAACGGTAAATATATTACATAACTTTGCATGTGCGTTGACCCCTTTGATGCAAGGAAAGACGACTAATATATTTCTGTCTTTGATGCTACAGACATTTGACTGTGCTGACCCCTTTCTTGATGGTGAGATTGAGCGCACACGCAATGTGTTTTGTGAATATCTGTATGATCTGATGATCTCAGAAAGTCGGAAAAATAATTGATTTGTGAATTTATTCGTAAATATATGTTGTATCAACAATCATCTTCGGTTGTAAATGAACAATTGTCCAATTTGTGATAGTATACAATAATAATTTGTTAATTCATTTCAAACAACTTCCTTGTGTCCATTTGTGGTTGCTGAATGTATTGAATGGTGGATAAAACTATTTATTGCTTAATTTTAAAAAATATTGCGAGAAGTTTAGGACCTGATTTTTTATAAATGTCTCGGTCTTAAAAGTCTTCGTTTCATCACGTACTTTTAGGACAAAGATTTACTTAACGTCCGGTCCTAAAAGTCTTATAAAAAATAGCCGACTTTTAGGACCGTAGATTTACTAAATGTCCGGGTCCTAAAAGTCTTCGTTTAATTTAATTTTTTATGCATGACTTTTAGGATCGTATATTTACTAAATGTCCTAGGTCTTAAAAGTCTTCCTTGAATTTAAAAAATATGCCGGACTTTAAGGACCGTTGATTTATTAAATATCCAGTCCTAAGAAGTCTTCGCTTAATTTAAAAAATATGGCCACACTTTTAGGACCGTAGTTATGTTAAATGTCCGGTCCTAAAAATGTGGGCAATATATTTATTAATATATTTATATATATATAATCACTTAGATATTTAAGGAATAATCATATTATTAAATTAAATATTGTGTAACTATATCATCTCCATTATCCATATTTCATAATTGCCTTGCTTTTTTTTTTTTAAAAAAAAAATTAGTGTTTTGAGTCTGCCATTTTTGCTGATGTACGTGTTGGCTAGAGATCGATGCTTACGCTCTACTTGAATATAGTTAAGATGAAGATTGCTTTCCACCACCGAGATATTCGTTAATGCATAAACGTAACTAAACACACACGAGAACAAAATTTAAAAATATTTTATTTATTAATTATTAGGGCAAAGCAACTATTACAACAACAAAAAACCATAACAAAACTAATCCACCCCATCGGAGAGGAGGATGCGTTGGAGGTGTCGGAGGCTTCGTCTGTAGAAGAATGGTACTCCACGTCATTGGCGTGTAGTACCATGTTCAACTTGTTGTTAACGGTATGAACAAGCCGAACCAATTGGCCCAAGCGTCGATCGATGTGATCGACGCAGCCACCATGTTCCGCACCAACCGCTGACGGTCGGATTTGGAGGCAATGGAGGAGGGGCGAGGTTGAGGTGGAGGAGGAGGAAAAAGAGGACCTGGTGGAGCGCCATTACGGTGGAGGCTAGGCGGTGGAGGAGGGGTGTAGAAGTGATTGAGAAGAATGTGAAGAAACTAAAGTAACAACAGGTTTAAATAGAGAACCCATACTGAAGAATATGAAACGCCGGAAACTTTTTACGAGGAGACGCATAGTCCTCAGAATATGAGGAGACACATAGTTGGGCAGTTTACCTAGAAGCCGAAGAGACTCTGGATCGTGTGAACAAAGTGTAAGGACACGACTTTGCTATCTGAGTAATTTTGAAGTGACTGAACATTTAATACCAGATTTTGTAAAAGATCCGTTCTTAAAAGTAATATTTTTTAAGGAAAAATTCTTACTTTACAAAAATAAATAATTGAAAAATAATAATTGACTTTTAGGACCGGATATAAGATAAAACGTCGGTATTAAAAGTAATTGAATTGATTGGAAAAATAAATAGTAGACATTTAGGATCGGATATATGATAAAATGACGTTCTTAAAAGTAATTTAATTGAAAAAATAAATAATATACTTTTAGGACCGGACATATGATAAAAGGATGGTCTTAAAGTAGAAACACAAAAATCATAATTAATTGCATATCTCAGCTCTCTGCCCTTATTAACTCCTCACACTACCTCTCTATCCTTATTAACTCCTCACTACCTCCTAACTCCTCACTACTTAGCTCTCTGCCCCAACTTCTTAAAGCCTCAAACCATGGTTAGATACAAGATAACTCCTCATAGGGGTACTCTTAGTCCTGAAGCTCGTGCCTTACTTGGATAGTTATACTGTGCGCCTCCTCCAGCTATAGTGCGTTTTATTGTGACCGAAGAGTCTCGGGTCGTTGGACCCATTGTTATTTCGGATGATGAAGAGATTGTCGCACCCCCGGCCTTCTTCGACCATGAAGAGGTTCCGCCTCTCCCCTCTCCAACCTCTTGGCCCCAGCGCGCCTATTGCTGACCCCTCTCCTCTTTCCTCTAATGATGCATTGTGGCTGATGTGAGTAAGACAGGAACTTGCTGATCTTCGGCGGGAACTTAATGCTGCTCACGCTGATATCGCCAAGGCATTGGAGGATAATAAGCTTTAGGATGTTTAGTCAGATTCTTGTCGTTGATAATGTTCAGTTTGTTTTTCTTTCTTTTTTTCCTTGTGTGTGTGCATATTCTCCAGTAACATTAAAAACTAAGCTTTTGTCTTTTTTATATTCATATTCTCCAATAATTAAAGAAGCCTATATATTCTCCAGTTTTCCTTTAATTTATCTTATTCATTCAGTTGCTGCTGCGCTCGCCAAAGCCAATCTTTTTTTTTTAGTTTGGTTAATTAATAAATGAGGACCTTTATGACCTGAAAAGTATTTGACTTTGAGGACCGAAGTTTGTATAACATCTGATCTTACAATTAAATGAATAGTAAAAATTTAGGACCAGAGTCTTCTAAACCACGAGTCTTAAAAATTAATTAATAAAATTATATCTTTAGGACCAGATACTTTATAAATAACCAATCTTAAAAAATCCAAAATTAATAAAATGTCGCGCAGAAAATTAAATTTCCCTCTCAGAACTTCTCTTGTCACGCCGAAAGTGATTACTCAAGTTCTGTCTCTAGTGTTTGTGTGTTGCATCATCGCTTCTTTGCGTTGCTCTCTCGACAATCACTTTCTGGTTCCTTAGCTAAACGTCTATAGACCAAGTTGTACGAGGTATTTTGGTTATATAACTTTATGATTTTCCTACTTATGGTTCCGGGTTTTTCATGGGTTGAAAGGAAATCGATGAAATGTTCTTGTGGGTTTCTCTGTTGTTAATGAATATTGTATTTTGAAGATTATATTTGTACTTTAGACCTAACCAACTGACCAACAAGTGTTTTTAGGTTTCTCTTGTTGTCTGCAACTTCAACGTTCGTGGCCGGAGAAGAAAGACTCAGCAAACACATTTGAATTTATATGCTACAAGTGAGTCCACAAGACCTCATGTGATGCATTTAATTTCCTCGTCATGCATTTATTTTTCTTCTTGGATTCACTGTGATACATTTATGACCAAAAGTGATTCTTCGTTATGCATTTAGTGGGCAAGTTTTTCCATAAAAAAAAAGAGACATAACCGACATTGAGCATATATATGCATTTGGAGTTGCCTTATTTTATAAACAAGTTTCAATTTTTTCGGATTATGTATGTTAAATCTTTCCGTCTATAGGAATTCTACTATGGATCACAGTTGGATAAATAATGCTTTACGAACGAGTGTTGAATATCAGAATGGGGTGAGGGAATTTATAGAATTTGCTAAACAAAATGCCCATGATAATAGTGGGAAGTTTTATTGCACTTGTGTAGAATGTTTGAATGAGAGGCGACTAAGTCCTGAAGTTATACACACACATTACATTTGTGAAAGATTTTGTAAGACTTATACTGGACATTGATATTGATGACGAAATTCATTCAAATTATGGTCTTCATGAGAGTACTCCTTTTTCAAGGGGTCTACCGGACATGAACGAAGAAGATGAAGCAGATAATGAACCTGACATAAGAAATGATCATCAAGAAGGGATATGGGAGGATATCCCTTTATAAAAGAGTCAATTCATAAGGTAATATTCATATGCATAATTCTTTGAAAACTTTAAGGTTTTAACTATATTTCTTCTATATATGTTCTTAATTAAACAATGTCACGACTATGAAGTTTGTTCTTGTTTTATTTTTGTGGCAGGATCCGATCCAAAGGGACATGTTATATGTAAAAGATCGAGGATGTTACGTTGTTGGGTGGGAATCAGATGAAGACATGGTGAATATTATATTGGGCATGTATGTTGATTTACGTGCTGTATTTGTAACTCATTGTATTTGTAAGTAAGTTATCTTATTGTATATATTCATTTAGGCGTTGATCTTTGTCATAGTATAATCATTAATTAAGAGGCCACATAACTCATGGTGAATAATATATGTATTCTTTTCCCAATTCAATTTATTCACAATGGATTGTTCATAGCTTGTAGCTTATAGTATCAAATTTTATGTGCTAGATAATGTATTGGATTTGTGTATTATATGATCAGGAACTAAAGAACATGGAAAAAATTCAGGAAAATTTGGACTGGAAATAAATACCCCGGTCTTAAAAGTTCAAATTTTAAGACCGGATGTATTTATATGTCTGGTTTTAAAGGTCTTGTGTACATATTTGATATTAGGCCGGTATTAAAAGTTGGTCTTTTAAGACCGTTGTATTTATACGTCCGGTCTAAAAATTCAATTTTTAAGACCGGATGTATTCTTCATCCAGTCTTGAAAGTCAGTCTTTTAAGACCGGTATAATTAGTCGTCTGGTCTTAGAAGCCGCTATTTTTTAGACCGGATTAATTTTTGGTCGGTCTTAAAATTTCAATCTTTTAAGAGCAGCCTATTTTATATTCGGTCTTAAAAGTTGAGTTTTAGGACCGAACAAAAAATATTTCAGGTGTATATAGTACGACTTTTAAGACCTAATGTTTTAAATGTCCGGTCTAAAAGAGATTCTTTAAGACTGGTTTGAGTCCGGTCTTAAAAGTTAGACTTTTAATATCGCCTGGAACAAGACCGGTCGCGGGTCTAGTCTTACGATGCCTCTTTTGGCCGGCCTTAAAACCCTTTTTTTCCACTAGTGATACAAGCAAATTAAGTTAGATAACTTAATCCTACACGATTTAATTGAAGGTCTAGTCTAAATTTCCTATGTCTAGGCTCCTTTAGAATGCTAAAATAGTCTCAATTAGATTTCTCTTATTTTAGGATAATCAAGCACGCAATCAAGTTAACATATATAATATTAAAGCAATTAAAAGAAAAATCATCATTCAAGTAATCCATAATCAAACTAAATAATCCAAAATAAAGGTTTAGTTACATAAACCGAATATAATCATGATTGAATAATAGCTAACCGAAGACAAACTAAAAGACAAAAGAAGGAAGAGAAAGATAAAGAGAAATAAAATTCAATGTCGAAATTTCATCTGTGTTGTAGATTTTATGCATCTCCAAACTTTAATCTCCCTCCATCTAAATTCCAAAGTCTTGTATTGCCGTTTCTATCACAATATCTTAGTTTATCTCATTTTTTACTATTGATTATCATATAATATAGATATATTATATTGATATTTTGTTCTCATTTAAATCTTATAATATCTTCTACAAATAAATTAGAATATGAGTAGATTTTATATTAAAATATCTTTTTATCCTATAATACTTGAAGAAGACTAATGCTTATTGCCGGCAGAGGAGAATCCTAATGTGTCACCAAAAGCATAATATTGTATGAGAAAGTAGTTCTCAAGAAACTAGAGCAAAGTCGAAAACTAGGTCAAAGATCCCTTATCTATAGACGAACTTGATAACCTTCTTATCAAAATTTTTGCGCCTAGGTTCCTTTCTTTTAATTGCTTTTTGGATTAAGGTGCACCTCAAAAAAATTTCATGTGCATTTAATATTTAAAGCAATTTGTGATACGTCCTGCATTTTGAAGTATTGTTTATGTACGTTCACTGCTCTAAAGTATTTTGTGGTACAATTTTATTTTTAAAACATTAATTTTTAGGAGAAATCTTACCCCTAAAGTATTTTTTAGGAGCAATTTAAACCTCGCCAAAAAATTTCAAAAATTCTTCTAAATGAAAGTGCATCAAACATCCTAAAGTGTTTTTTTAGCCATAAATTTATGGGGTTAGATGCACCTATAAAAAATAATTCAAGTTATTGGATAGAGCTAAGAATCAGGAATGACCCTTGAAGGGCTAGGATCTAAAAGGGCCGGCCCTATTAGGCCCAGAGTAAGAAAAAAAGTATGTTTTTCAAAGTCCGGCCCGAGAGCATGCGGGCCAAGACCGGCCTTACAGAGCCGGAAGACGTTTTTATGAATTAAAATTATTTTTTGTGCGTTTTGTTTTCGAGAAATATAATTAGTAAAATACACTAATTAAAATTCTAATTTATCAAATAAATATTGTCAACATTAATGTCTATCCAACACACTTAATGTAATAAACAAAGGCAATTACTAATTCATAATCAAGAGTAAACTATTGTCAACAAGTAACTCACAAAGCATAACAAGCTTACCACTAAGCAACATGAGTATGATAACTATCATTTTCATCTTTTTTACCACTATTATCAATTTCAAAGACATTTAATTGTGCTTCACTTCGAGCAGTAGGCTCTGCTTCATGAGTAAAAATAGCAAGAATATCTTCTGTCACATCATGAATAGTTGAATACATTTGTTCTAGTATAAAACCTAGATGTCTAGCCAGATGGGCTAGTGATTTGTTGTTGGATCAAGATGCTCAGCCAGAATATCTATGGTGCAGATATCCTGAAGAGCGCCGGATCACTGTACACAAAATAGGCTCTTCGCCAAGGGGGATGGGGGTAGTGTTTCGTGGGAGAGTGCACAGTGATACTGGAAGTAAATAGGTTTCGGTTAGAATGTGTGCACCTTGAAGGTCGACCCCTGTATTTATAGATAGTACCTTCAGTCTGGAGGCAAGGATTTATCATGATTCATGGCCGTTATATCATATCTGAGATACGATACACCGATATTATAGATAACAGCGGGATTACCCAATATTACAGGAGGATCCCATGATTTGGTCTATTCCTTAGTGGGCCACATCAACGTTGGGCCTGATGGGGGTCCGTAACAGTTGCCCCCTAGCCCAGTAGTTCAAGCTCTTGAGCTGCTGGGATGTATCCTACCATTAGACCGGGTTATTCGGCCAAGGACCCTATCTGATTACATGGCCCGAGGTCTAGTCTCAAAGGTCTGGGCTGGTTCCGAGGTGCCAGGTGATCCTATGGTCATGTCTCCGGGCCCAGGCTTAAACACCGTGGGACTCTAGAATCCGAGGTGCTCCCATATTCGAGGTGTCACCAGCTGTGTAGTTTGTATATCGATGCCAGCGTCTCTCTGCCTTCGCCATCATTGCCCCCTGACACGTGTCTCATCTGGATTGGCTTGGGAATGCAACCGCCCTGCTTTGCCATCTCCAGTTTTTGTGCGCATTTAATGCCCCTAGTGCGCGCCGTACGTCACTCCTACGAGTGGGGTGAATTGTCTCTTTTACCCCTGACACTTCAGTCTTGTTTCGTATTTCCCTCCATTACTCACACTTACTTACACTTCTCCATTCCTTGACATTCTGCATTCACGATTCTCTTTGTTCTTTGCCACAACAGTTTTCCTGCAACTAAGCGTTTTTTGCTGCTTTCTCAGTCCTTCGCGCATCCCCTCTACTCAGGTATACTTTCTTCTTTTCTGTTACTATTTTTTACAGCTTTCGTGGTTTTCATCTGTCATTCCTTCTTTTGCTGCGTGGATTTCTGGATTTCTGGGTTTGTCAAGGTGAGTTCTGGTGAGAGTTTCTAGGTAGTCATAGGATTCTGGGTTCCTCCCCTTGGATGCATATCCCCATTTTCGTAGGAATGTCCCTTATCTGGTTTTGTTTGCTTTCACAACTTTTGCTCCTCATCGTACCTTTTTCTACCTATTCTAGGTTCCACCTTTTGGCCTTGATGGATAGATTTTACCCTTCGTCTTCTTCAAAACAAGCACTAACCCCAGAAGAGGAAGAGACGCTACGCGCCCGTTTCCCTAGGGCCAGTTACTGGATATTGGGTTCTCCTTTGCTGGAGGGGGAAAGGGCTGGCACCCTACTCCATGGTGGTTCGAGTTAGGGAATTCCTAGGGGGTCCCGTTCTGCCTCTGTTGGGAACTCAAACGTTCGTCCTATTCCCGGATTACCGAACTTCGTAGGCCGAGATGTACCCGAAGCCATCCCGGTCGAACCTCTCAATTATTACGAGCCCCTTCCGCGCGTAAGGACAGAGTCTATGCCTGAGGGGTACCTCGGCCCATGCTAGGATTGTCTCGCCTCCAGCTCATACTATATCGCGTGCAGCCAGGATTCCTTGGCGGATGCTACCCTGGGCTCCTGCCGGCATAGGTTCTCCTCAGTCCCTAGCCTGGTCACCAAGAATCCACTTCGTCCCGGTCATGTCAATTTACCTCCTCGACATAACTTGCACGCTTCAGGTACAATGATGGGATTCTGATTTTAGTTTTATTACTTTTTTAGGTATAAATGGGGTCACCGGCGTCATCTGATCGGTACTCAAAAAATATCCTTGGGTCACTCATGGAGTCTTGACGACACACTCATTAATGTCTTAGGCCGACGTTAATAGGCTCGAGTTGGGTGATACTGCCAACTGCCTCCTACGTCCGCCCTCTGATGAGGAGCCGATATGTGCTGCTCGTGAAGGAACCGACACATCTTTCTTTTTCTTTTACCGGGATTACGTCACCCGGCTCGGTATTTGCTTTCCGTTTACCGAGTTCCAAGTATCTGTACTCAATTATCTCCGCCTTGCTCCCTTGCAACTCCACCCCAATGGGTGGGGCTTCATGCTCGCTTTTGAGAAGCTTTGCAAATCCTTTGTGGAGCCCATCCCTTGTACTGCCACCGTATTCTTTTACTTCTTCTGCCCTTTCACGCCACGTTCTTGCTAAGAGCCTTCTGACTTAAAGGGTTTGACCTCCATTTGGGGGGTCCCCAGTAGAAAGCTTTTTCACGCTTATTCTGAGTCTTTTAAGCACTTTAAAACTGGCTTTTTTAAGGTCATCGCTAAATCCGGACTACAGCCCTGGTTCCTTCACGGGCCTGAGTCAAAGACGGTGAAATGGAGGTTCCCCTTATACTGGACCGATGATCATCACAACAAGCATTCCACGAGCTACCAAGTCGAACCCGACGACCTCTCCCCTAAAGATGTCGGCCACGTCTCTCGGCTCGTATCTTATGTATCTGAGCACGGAGTGAAAGCTGTTGCCTCCATTCTCTTGGGAAATCCAGCCGAGCTCCATCAGGCTCCGCGTATAGTTTCCATTGCTGTGTTGATTCTTTGTATGTCCCAATTTATTTTATTTGACTTTGTTAGTGCTAATCGATTTCTTCTTGTGCCCTGCAGGACCGGCTATGGACGAGCTGCCGCGATATTTGACTCACGTGAATCCTGGCTCTGGCAGGCAATGCACGGTCAATCTGAGGAAACGATCCACTCTGGAGCCTCGGAAGTCCAAAGCTGGAGCGGATTCTAGCACGAAGGGGACTAAGAAAACCAAGGGGACCCCAGGGACTTCATCGGAGCGAGTTCTGCCAAGGTTACTTCGACTTCGCTCCCTGTCATAGAAACTTTTGCACCCTCTTCATCGGTTTTGCCTCCTCCCCCGCCCTTGCCGAAACTCCCACATGATCACACCTGGAGCAAGGGGAGGACCGAGGAACTATCGGTGGCGCTCCTCCCTCCTCGGCACTACACAGACACCGTCCCGCTCTCTGATGTAGATGAGATCGAGTTGTGAGAAATCCAGAAGGCTACCCTGAAATCTGCCAGAGTAGTGCAAGCTTTCGAGATCGTTAAGCGAAACTATGTGAATTCCAGCATGACCTTATCTCGGGTACAGGAAGAGAGGGATGATGCCGTGAAGGCCAAGAAGAAGGCTAAGGATGCTCAGCAAGCGGCCGAGGCTGAGAGAGGCAAACTATTTGAGGAGTTTCTGATGACCCGGGAGGCTCTTGACCAGGCCAATCAAGAGCTGGTCAAGATGCAGGCAGCCCATGCACAGGACATTGACGCCCTTCGGGTGGTGCAGTCGCAACGTGGAGACCTGGCGAAGGAGCTGGACGAGACCAAGGTGGCTCTTACTGATGTCCAAAAAGCCTATGCCGACTGCTCTGACATTGTGACGGAGACCGTTAAGGATCGCATCTCCCAAGGTCACTTCTGTTTCCAACCTTGTCGGCGGAGACCGGGCCGGTGATGGTGAGGAGCATTCTTCGGCCAATGTTCATGTCGGCGATCCTTCCAACCCGTCGCCTCCTACTCTTTAATTTGTTCTTGAATTTCTTTGTTTTTGGGCGTTGATGCCCCTTTGGATTTTGTATCAACTATTGCCTCTTTGGTTCGGCTTCAATGCTAACTTATTTATTGTTAACTTTCTCTTGATTGAGCATTTTTAGTCATGCTAACCATCTTGTTAAGAATCCACCAACCCGTGCTGTGGATTCTTTGACCGGGCCAGGGTCTTTAGTAATGCAAATCTGTGTTTTCTTCCGCACTTGACGCCCGAGAATCTGTGGTAGGGTTTTCTTTTTTAACCGCGTAGGGTATTTATTTTAACCACACTACCGAGTTTCGGTTCTGTTGTCCAGGTTCATCACCAGGATAAGGGCAAACTGTCACATGTTTAATCCGTGGTGTCCGCAACGCGACGCTTTAAACATTTTGACTTGATCAAGGTCGAAATGACAATTCATCTTCTTATCTAGGAGCGAGCTTTGACACGTCAATTTTGCAAAGACCTATAAAGGCGACTTCACATTTCTCGTAACCTGGGCTCATCGGCCCTAGTGTCATCCATCTAGATGGGTTTTAATTTAGACCGGGTTTAGGGACCTCGGTGTAAACTTAAGTTATCAGTAGAACATATTTGTGAACTTCTGCTGAGGATTTCTTCATTAAAACGATAATTTGCTCCCAGGAGCTCATAATGTCACATGATGAAAGCTTTAAAATAACAAATGTGAATAATTGAAATCTAAATTATTGAAATTAAGAAATTAACCGAGCTCAAACATGGGGTGTCTGAGGTTTGTACGAGTGCCGAGCCGAGGTCTAGCTATAGTAGATCTTTAACTTATCGGCATTCCAGGTTCTTTTGATGGGCTTCCTGAAGAACCGGCTGAACCCAAGAGGGGGGGTGAATTGGGTGAAGATTAAAAACTTGACACTTTGAAAATCTTTTCGCGTTTTCTAAATCAACAGTTTGATATTCAAATAAACATATACTAGAAATATAAGAGATAAGGAAAGAGAATATGCAACCGTGATTTATCTTGGTTCGGCCCAATCCTTGACCTACGTCCGGTCCCAAGCTCCACTTGAGATTTTCAATCCACTATCCTCTTGTTTAACCGGGCACAAGAGAAGCCTATACACACGCACAAGTTCACCCAGGCACTTGTGAAGCCGAATCTCTCACCGAGATACTCCTTTCAATCGTTACACACTCGTACTCGAAGTTATCCTCTCACTAGGATACACTCCCCCTTACAAGTTGTAAATCGATAACCCAATCTCCAAGTCCCACGACTTGAGATTCTTACAATGATTTAATACTCGAAATGTTCTCTCTAAAAGAGAAGATGAATAAACACGAGGTACAATACAAATAATCTCACTCTCTAAGATGAACTATACAAGCATTGAGAACAGAGAGCGTGTGAGCTAAATGTTGGATTCAGAATATCAGCATTTCGACAGTGCAAGCTCTCATCTCCAACCCCTTCTATCTTGAATGCTTCTCCTTTTATAGTTAGTTGCAATTTATGACCGTTGAGCAATTCCTCCATCGATGCTTCTTAGAATATGACCGTTGGAAAATGTTACCGTTGGAGCTTCCGACATAATCATCTTCTTTTCGTAATCGATGTTAATCCTTCACATAATCATCTAAAACTCATTAACAAACTAATTAAAGATGATTAGGAATAGTAATGAGTAATGGTAAGGATTAATGAAATCACAAACAATGATTTTGAATTTTCGGACAACGGTGATTTTCGAAAGGGAGGTTGACTCGAGTTATTCCATGTGACTCGAGTTTCGTAACTCGAGTTACCCTTCGTAACTCGAGTTATGTTTGTGTCCCAACGTTCGAGTGCTTTCGTCGAATTAAGACTCGAGTTATCTTGTCTAACTCGAGTTAAACCAGTTCATTCACTTATGCTTGTTTTAGCATTGTCATTGATCCTCAATCCGAGCTTTTGATCATGAAACTTGCTCATGAAGATTATTAATAACATTGAGGAGCATAGCAAGTAGAAATCAATTTGATAGCAATTAAGATCGAATTCTCGGAGACGTTGTGAACATTGCTCGCTACTTTGTTGATTCGAGTTAAAATCTCTTCCCAATATTCATTCTTCTCTCTGTCTTCCTCTCGATTGATGTTGGCTCAATTTTCCAGTCCTATCTTGAGTTATCAAGCCTAGTTAACAACTCATTCCAAACTCATTGTATGTTGAGCGTTCTTGAACCATCTTGAACTGATTGTAACTTTCGAAGGCCATATCTTCATGGTATAAACTCCGTTTTAGTTGGTTCAAATCTTGATGGAAAGCCCTTTGAGTCTACTTTCATATGCCACCAATTTCATCTCAATCCGATTTGTAGTTTGTGAGATACACTCAAAACACCAAAGCTATGTCTGTACTTGTGGCGTGATTTTCAGTCCCAACTTCTATAATTCATAGATTCTTGATCTGAACTCCTTTGGGCTTGGATTTTATATCAAAATGACGCATTGGGAGTCTAGTTTCATATGCCACTGGTTTCACCTCCAATCCGATCTTTGGTTTGTGAGATATCATCGAAATACCAGACCTCGCCAGCTGAAACGCGAAACAGAGGTGAACGAGTTGCTGAAATACACCTTAACTCGAGTTACTAGTGATAACTCGAGTTACACAACTCGAGTTACTGAGTGATAACTCGAGTTATATCAGTCCAGAAAACCAGAAACGCTGTAACAAAGTGGTTAACTCGAGTTACAACCTCATGACTCGAGTTGGATCATCCCGAAGCTCCATTTTGCTTATTTTAACTCCGAATTGAGCCATTCCAACTTCCATTTGATCGTGGAGACTCCTAGAATCAATCTTGGAACTTGTATAATGATATTCTCATTACATTCATCAAGTTCTTCCTTCTTCCATCTCTCATCTTGATCATTCTTCATCATTTAACTTGGACTCATTATTCTCTGCAGCTTCTACCTTCTTTAATATCCATAAAGTGATGAAGCTTCATTCCAACTTCTGCTTATCATAGAGACTTCCAGTATCACAAGAACTTGAATGTTGATATTCCTATTTTGTGCAAGTTCTTTTGATAACATCTTTCTCCAATCTCTTCTCTTCTTCTTGGTTATACTCCAAAATCTATTGATAACATCTTGCTTCCTTGACAACCTCTCGCAAGTCTTTCTTTCCATTAATCCCTTATCTCCTTCTTGAATATTCTTCTTAATTTAACTTGGAATAATCTACATTAAATATAGCAGTTAGTCAATGTAGGAGATAACTATATTACTCAATCTTTTTGCTTTTAATAATGGCATCTATATAAGACATCATCAAAACTAATCATAACCAACATTCTCCCCTTTTTGATGATGGCAAATACTTTAAGAAAAATATGTATGAATATGAGAATATATTAGATGCAACAATGAAACATATTTTTCTTGCCATTCTCTCCCCCTTATTTGTCATTAGCAAAAAGTTGAAGTAAAGAATAAATGTTTATAGAGACAAATAGGAAACCACAAAAGAGAACGATTTTCTCTCCTCGATTTGAAATTGTTTTCATTCTAAATATGATGCAATTTGGAATGTTTTTATGGAAACAAATTTGAAAGAATTTGGAGAGCTTTTCAAGAAATTTTTCACACTTAAAGCATATAGATACCAAACATGTGCAACATTTCTACTCGAATATAAAAAGATAGAGATTATAAATGCTCATGTTGGTTTTTTGCAAATTGATGAATCATTGATGAAGTCCAATTGCTTGCTGTATGAAATTCGGTTGTGTTGCCATGGCTTGAGATGAAGCAATCGTAGGCTCTCTTCCTTGTTGTGTGAGATTCTTTGAAGAGGCTCAATAGCGGGATCATGAATATCTTGTATGATAGGATGAAAGTATTGGCTTCTTGAAGATTATCACATCTCGAGTAAATATGAGCAATACTCGGCTACCATCCTTTGTCTTTTCTTCAAGGAACTCTTCACATAGCATATCTCAGCTGAATGATGGAACGTGAAAGCATTATTCCTCAATTTGATGGTTTCTTCTTGTAGTGCATTAAGGGAAGTGGTAACATATGACAAAATCTCCTGCTAAAACTTTCTTTGCAAAAAAAAACAATTTGTTAGTGCAATCAAAAATCAAAGTATTCCTTTCCAAATGATATTTTAAAATAGTAAAAGGAAAATATGATATTAACTCATCATCAAAACTAATAGAAACATAGTGAATGCAGATGAGTATGCTTAAAAAGGGTTTTCTTCAAATAAAGGAGATGAGCTTTTAAGATATCAAACACATGTGAATGTGAAGCTCCCCCTTAATGAAGGCATGATTAAAAACATGTGTAGCTCCCTTTAATGATACCAAATAATGATGTGATACCAAGTGTTATGAGGTCTGAAATTCATCTAACTCCATTGGACATAACATGGTATCTCAGAATTAAGAACTTTCAAGTACACATGGGTGGATTTGAAATTGATATGAAGAAATCACTTATGCCTTTTATGAAGATAAAAGAGTTTTAAAGCATAAGGATCATTTTAAATAAATGATTATGCTCAGGCTAAGATTCTTGAAATAAAATGAATACAATCAAGTATGCCTAGCATGATTATGACATATGCATAATACAATACCTCACTTGAGTAATATCGTAATTACTCAAGTTATAAACCTCTGAAGTCCATAGATGCATTACTGGATAGCAATTATCAATTGTTCTGGATGCATCTTAGAAGCTAAAATCCCAAATGAGCTTTGTATAGGATTTGAAATTAGTTTCTGCTCACAGCTTCTCATCAAGCGAGTATGCTCCTACACCTCTTGCTAGTGATGGTATGTCACTCAGGTATTGTCACAGAATTTGCAGACATAGCCACTGAAATGGTCTATTCTGGTTTGCCTATGTTCTTTGTAATGAACATATTGGTCAACTCCCCGCAACAATATATGTTCTTTGGTACCCAATGATTCTTGAGTCCACACAAGATTAGACATGATAACTCTTAAGCTCTTATATAATTTAACAATATGACATTGGAGCAAAGAGTATAACAATCAAAGATCGAAACATAGTTTTACCCAATCAAATAAATTCAAGCCAATGAATCAAATAGGGTAACAACTAAATGATATCAAGAATGTTATTTCTCAATGACAATTTGTAAATACACTTTATGCATAAAAGATGTCATTGATAAAATGCATGTAAGTTTGATCAAAGAGCATAGAAAATCTTATCCATAAAGATAAGCATTTGTCAATTCACGTTTATGAATGAGCTCAGATTTTTCAAGAATGATAATGAAATATGCAAAGTATTTCAAATCTTGAATGTTCTTTCAAAATATGATAATGCATTTTGAAATTGAGATTTTAATGTATGAAAAAATCATTTTTGAAATATGTTTAAAATCAATGCACGTGCTAAATATGATGGAAATCAACTTGTTAAAGAACATGTCAGAGTGCTTCAATTTTTGGAGAACATGTCAAACAATGAAGTCAACATGATGAGGAATTTTCTCAAAAGCAAAGGTCATGAAGATATAGCATTATCGAAACATGCTTAGCACAACATGAATATATGAGCACAATGACTTTGCTATGACCAAGAGATGATCTTGCCTCTTAGAATTGAATTTAGAAATATATGAATGGTCAAGGCAAGAATATGAATATACAGCTATAGTTACTCAAAATATGGATGGAAACAAATGTTGATGTATTTGAGTAACGAAGTGGATACTAGGATTCATGGACGATGAAGCACAAAATCATTAGTCCAAATGACTAGAGTTCCATAATATTATCCTAGTAAGCTATTCCACTATAATGGTTAATGCACTAACATTTAATGCATTAATGAACATTCATAATGCTTGGAATAACTTGGTAAATAAGGATTTGTCCAATAAGCATAAGATTTTCACAAATTGAATTCTTTTCTCGGAGTTAAGCTTGAAACTCATATAGATAATCAACTTGATTGAGAATAAAGAATGAGAAATTCAAGCATCATATTGAATATCAAAGATCAATATGTGAATGATAGGGAAAACTCAACTAGACAAATTTGAAGCATAACCAACGTTCAGTATGCAATATGAACTTCCAATTTTGAAACATCAATTGAATGAAATTAAACTATGGATATGTTTTCAAAAACATTTGTATGCATTTTTAGTAACAGAGAAGAATTTTCAGGGTGACTCAGTCAGAATGTTGTCTTGGAAATGATCGGATTGCTTTTCGCTTGCTCAGAAGTCGATTTCTACTTTCGTACTTTGGTTTCTGGTTTAGTATTTAATGCTTCTGACAAGAATTTACTTTATGCAAATTTGAAACTTAAATCTTGTTAATCATGTCTCAAAACACACTAGCAAACCGATTAAACTAGGTTAGTAATAATAACGATCAATAGTATCAAGTTCCCAAGCTTTAATCAAAGAGTTTTTGATTACGAAGTCGTTGAATTCAAATTACGATACTGAGATAACTCGAGTTGCATTCCATAACTCGAGTTATTTCATGTTTTGAAAATACTTGAACCACGAACAGAACTTGAGTTGTGAATGATAACTTGAGTTTGATAACTCGAGTTACTCTGACTAACTCGAGTTCCTTTGGAAATCAATTATCCGGGAAGTTCTTCGCAAATGGTATAACTTGAGTTATAGTAATAACTTGAGTTGTCTGACTCGAGTTACTATGACTAACTCGAGTTTCTTTGGAATTCAAATCATACGTAAAGTTTTCGCAAATAATACAACTTGAGTTATAAGAATAACTTGAGTTGTCTAACTCGAGTTACTATGACTAACTCGAGTTTCTTTGAAAAATAAATCTTTCGAGTAAAACTTTCGCAAATTGCATAACTTGAGTTATAAAAATAACTTGAGTTATGTAACTCGAGTTATACTATATAACTCGAGTTTTTTCTAATGCTAAAAACGGACAGAGTCTTTCGCAATTTTTATAACTCGAGTTTTTACTTGTAACTCGAGTTATATCAGATACCCAAATTCTGATATCGCGATGGAGCTTTTGGGAACTGAAGTACAACTCATAACTTGAGTTGTTAAGTGGTGACTCAAGTCATACGCTTTTTAGAAACTGATTTTCAAAAGTTGTAACGTGTCATATATCTATAACTCGGAGTTTGGCTTTGACAAGTAAAATTTCTTATTGAAATTGAACAAGTTTCAAAAACTTTTAACTTAACCAAAGACAAACCAAAAATGAATTTTATATAATCATAGTATGAGGCAAGAATTAGATATCACCGTAATTCCTTTTGTCCTCATAGAAGCTTGCTAGTTGAGATGGATTGATGTAGATAACTCCTTTTTCAACTTTCACCATCAACATCAAGCATAGCTTCTTTAGATTCTCAAGACTTGAAAGATTTCTCTATGTTGCATTCTTGAGAAGCTTTTTCTTTGATCCTACAGAGACATATAAACCTTTTTCTCCCATGGTATCCAACCTTACTTGGATCCAATCATTGTTAGCTTGTAGAAACCAAAATTCACATGCTCTTATGAATATAATTAGATCAGTTGAGCATAATGAATTAAACATGACTTTATGCATAAAAGAATTACCCTTTTTTTAAAAAACTATCATGTATGCATAAAGAATTAAACTATTGAGCATTGCAATCCCTTTATAAATTTATTAAGTAGATCTTTAAGGGATGTGAAAAAGCAATTTCAAAATAGTTTGCAATGCTCATTCCTAAGGTTACAAGATATAAAACCTCAATGAATATTTCAGATGATAACAAAGGAGGTTTTACTATTGTATACATTTACCTTAGGCACTTGGAGGATTGACTTTGCTTACCCACTGATTCTTCATATATTTTCTTGTGGTTGTCGGCAAAGCTCTCTCGGATGATATAGACTTCAATAGTCTTTGTTTGATGTTTGAGAGATTCTCCTTTTCTTGTTCTCCTCAAGATAATTGAATCGTACTCTATGGTAGTCCATTCTTGAGGCGAATGTATTCTTCTTACTTGTATCCATTGCTTCTCTTTGTCAGATGACTTTGTAATTCTAGCAATGGGTGCCCTGAGAGTTTTCTTGCTTGATATAGATGCTATGATCTTCTTCAATGGTGCATGAGAAACTCTTGGCTTCTTCCTCCTCTTCTCCGTACCTTGTTGTCCATTGATATTCAAATCATCCTGCACACATGGAGTACTAGATGGACATTTTGGTACCCACTTATACTTGGGTCCTTCACCATTAGCATTGGACCTTACTTGTCCTTTCGGAACCCAAACATATTTATTTCTCACATTAAAGTTTCTTCTAATATAGCATGTGTGAGAAATGTGACCAGATTTACCACAATAATTGCAAACTATATGATGATGTGCATTATGAACAGTTTTGCAAGAATTGTGCTGGTTGAGGGGATGCAATATCAAATGATCCATATTTGTATATCCTTTCTTCCCACATAATTTTCCAGCATGATTGAAAACATTTTTGCTTTTCAAAATAGAATCAGTAATTGGTTGAAAAACAATTTTATGCAATTGTTCAAAAACATTTTTCTTAACTACACAAAAAGAATTGGAATTGTTTACCACATGTGCATCTTGAACTCTAGATAATGATTGATCACAATCGTCCATGAACTCTTCCGGAAATTCTCTTCCTCTTGTTCTTTTGTGTTGACTGGATCATGGAAGTATTCAATGATTTCTCCTTCTTCAATCTCCAGTTGTTCATCAGTTGTAGATATGCAATTCATAATTTCTGATGAACTATCAACACTATCAACTTCAACACAATTGTTAGAAGCATAAATAGAATCAAGAGTATCCCAAATATCTTTAGCACAAGAGCAAAATTTTATTTTCTCGAAATCATTTTCTCGTCAATGCACTATATAAAATTTTCATTGCTCTAATGTTCAACGAAAACATTTTCTTTTCTTTTTCAGTCCAATCCTTTCTTGGTTTGAAATCAAAAACATTTATAAAAACATTCCACATATCAAAATCCAATGCTTTAATAAAACTAGTCATTCTAGCTTTCCAAAACAAAAAATCAATATCTTTGAAAAACGGTGGAAAAAGATAGTCGAAACCTTCCGAAAATGAACAACACCCAAAGTCAGCCATTAACAACTCTTGAGACTGTTAAGTCCTTTAAACAAGAGCCCCGCTCTGATACCAAATGAAGAACCGGCTGAACCCAAGAGGGGGGTGAATTGGGTGAAGATTAAAAACTTGACACTTTGAAAATCTTTTCGCGTTTTCTAAATCAACAGTTTGATATTCAAATAAACATATACTGGAAATATAAGAGATAAGGAAAGAGAATATGAAAACTGTGATTTATACGGTTCGGCCCAATCCTTGACCTACGTCCGTCCCAAGCTCCACTTGAGATTTTCAATCCACTATCCTCTTGTTTAACCGGGCACAAGAGAAGCCTATACACACGCACAAGTTCACCAGGCACTTGTGAAGCCGAATCTCTCACTGAGATACTCCTTTCAATCAGTTACACACTCTGTACTCGAAGTTATCCTCTCACTAGGATACACTCCCCCTTACAAGTTGTAAACCGATAACCCAATCTCCAAGTCCCACGACTTGAGATTCTTACAATGATTTAATACTCGAAATGTTCTCTCTAAAAGAGAAGATGAATAAACACCGAGGTACAATACAAATAATCTCACTCTCTAAGATGAACTATACAAGCATTGAGAACAGAGAGCGTGTGAGCTAAATGTTGGATTCAGAATATCAGCATTTCGACAGTGCAAGCTCTCATCTCCAACCTCTTCTATCTTGAATACTTCTCCTTTTATAGTTAGTTGCAATTTGTTTGACCGTTGAGCAATTCCTCCATCGATCTTAGAATATGACCGTTGGAAAATATTACCGTTGGAGCTTCGACATAATCATATGCTTTTCGTAATTCGATGTTAATCCTTCACATAATCATCTAAAACTCATTAACAAACTAATTAAAGATGATTAGGAATAGTAATGAGTAATGGTAAGGATTAATGAAATCACAAACAATGATTTTGAGATTTCGGACAACGGTGATTTTTCGAGAAACAGGAGGTTGACTCGAGTTATTCCATGTGACTCGAGTTTCGTAACTCGAGTTACCCTTCGTGACTCAAGTTATGTTTGTGTCCCAACGTTCGATTGCTTTCTCGTCGAATTATGACTCGAGTTATCTTGCTTAACTCGAGTTACCGTTCATTCACTTATGTTTGTTAGCATTGGCATTGATCCTCAATCCGAGCTTTTGATCATCTGAAATTTGCTCACAAAGATTATTAATAACATTGAGAAGCATAGCAAGTAGAAATCAATTGATAACATTAAGATCAGAATTCTCGGAGACGTTGTGAACATTGCTCGCTACTTTGTTGATTCGAGTTAAAATCTCTTCTCAATATTCATTCTTCTCTCGTCTTCCTCTCTCGATTGATGTTGACTCAAGTTTCCAGTTCTAACTTGAGTTATCCAAGCCTAGTTAACAACTCATTTCAAACTCATTGTATGTTGAGCGTTCTTGAACCATCTTGAACTGATAGTAACTTTCGAAGGCCATATCTCCATGGTATGAACTCTGTTTTAGTTGTTCAACTCTTGATGGAAAGCCCTTTGAGTCTACTTTCATATGCCACCAATTTCAGCTCAATCCGATTTGTAGTTTGTGAGATACACTCAAAACACCAAAGCTATGTCTGTACTTGTGGCGTGATTTTCAGTCCCAACTTCTATAATTCATAGATTCTTGATCTGAACTCGTTTGGGCTTGGATTTTATATCAAAATGACGCATTGGGAGTCTAGTTTCATATGCCACTGGTTTCACCTCAATCCGATCTCTGGTTTGTGAGATATCATCGAAATACCAGACCTCGCCAGCTGAAACGCGAAACAAAGGTGAACGAGTTGCTTTGAAATACACCGTAACTCGAGTTACTAGTGATAACTCGAGTTACACAACTCGAGTTACTGAGTGATAACTCGAGTTATATCAGTACAGAAAACCGAAACGCTGTAACAAAGTGGTTAACTCAAGTTACAACCTCATGACTCGAGTTGGATCATCCCGAAGCTCCATTTTGCTTATTTTAACTCCAAATTGAGCCATTCCAACTTCCATTTGATCGTGGAGACTCCTAGAATCAATCTTGGAACTTGTATAATGATATTCTCATTACATTCATCAAGTTCTTCCTTCTTCCATCTCTCATCTTGATCATTCTTCATCATTTAACTTGGACTCATTATTCTCTCCAGCCTTCTACCTTCTTTAATATCCATAAAGTGATGAAGCTTCATTCCAACTTCTCGCTTATCATAGAGACTTCCAATATCACAAGAACTTGAATGTTGATATTCCTATTTTTGTGCAAGTTCTTTTGATAACATCTTTCTCCAATCTCTTCTCTTCTTCTTGGTTATACTCCAAAATCTATTGATAACATCTTGCTTCCTTGACAACCTCTCGCAAGTCTTTCTTTCCATTAATCCCTTATCTCCTTCTTGAATATTCTTCTTAATTTAACTTGGAATAATCTACATTAAATATAGCAGTTAGTCAATGTAGGAGATAACTATATTACTCAATCTTTTTGCTTTTAATAATGGCATCTATATAAGACATCATCAAAACTAATCATAACCAACACTTCCTTCCTAGGGTTTCCAATGTATATGCTCCATTGTCCAGCTTTTCTTTAACCCGATAAGGACCTTCCCAATTTGCTGCTAGCTTGCCATCTCTGGCGTTTTTATTTCCAACATCCGGGCGTCGAAGTACTAGGTTGCCCCTGTTGAAAGAATGGGGTCTGACCTTCCAATTATACTTTTCCGCAATGAGTTGCTTGGTGGCTAGCTCCTTGCAATGCGCCATGATTCTGATCTCGTCTATCAGGTCCAGGTCTGTCCTTAAAGCGTCTTCGTTCGACTCCCCTCCGTCTTGAAGAGCTTTTACCTTCCTCCACGACAGCTGTCCTATCTCAACCGGGATCAATGCCTCGTATCCATAAGTCAACCGGAAAGGGGTTTCCTGGGTTGAGGTCTGCACGCTGGTCCTATACCCCCATAGTACACTGTAGAGTTGTTCGACCCAGTTGAACTTTGCATCTTGCATCCGCTTCTTTAAGCCGTCTAGGACGACTTTGTTGGCCGCTTCGGCCTGGCCGTTTGTTTTTGGATGCTCAACCGAGGCAAAGTGCTGCTTAACGTCAAGGTCCGACATCATATCCTAGAACCCTTTGTCTATAAACTGGGTCTCATTGTCCGTGATTATTTCGGCTGGGATTCCGAAACGAGAGACAATATTATGACGAAAAAACCTTTGTATGCGAGCTGAGGTTATAGTAGTTAAGGGCTCGGCTTCAATCCACTTAGTAAAGTAGTCTACCGCCACAATGAGCCACCTGAACTACCCGGGAGCTGCTTTGAATGGCCCAAGGAGATCCATACCCCATTTGTAAAAGGGCCAAGGGGCCGAGATGCCTTTTAACTCCGATGGCGGGGGCCAAATGATCTTGGCATGTTTCTGGCAACTATCACATCTTTTGACGGCTTCCTTCGCGTCTGCCATCATGGTTAGCCAGTAATAGCCGGCACACAGAGCTTTCCTAGCCAAGGCTTTGCTCCCTATGTGGTGGCCGTTGACTCCTTCATGTATCTCAGCCAACACATACTTGGCCTCGGATGAACCTAAGCATCTCATCATCGGTGAGTGCAAACCTTTTCGGTATAGCTAGTCATCGACCATCGTGTAGACGGCTGCCTCTCGGATCAGTTTCTTTGCTTCGGTTGAGTCAGTCGGAATAATATCTCTTTCTAGATAATCTTCAATCGGTTTTCTCCAATCTGTCACCGCTGAGATAGTCATGATGCAGCTCGGCTCGTTAAATTTTCTTGGATGACGGTCCGGTGGTTTCCGGGCTTTTTAGTCGGCAAGCTTGGAAAGGATGTCGGCTCTGGTATTTTCTTCTCTTGGAATGTGGGTGACGATCACTTCTTCGAAGCCAGAGATCACTTCCTTTGCCTTATTGAGATACTTGGCCAACAAAGGACCTTTTGTCTGATAAGTGCCTTCAATATGTGCTGTTACGAGTTGTGAGTCGGTGAAAACCCTTACTCTTTGTGCTTTGTGTTCTCTGGCCTGCAATAATCCGGCAAGCAATGCTTCATATTCGGCCTGATTATTTGAGGTCGGGAACTTCAGTTGAAGGGAGTGTTCAATGGCAACACCCTCCGGGCTTTTGACTATGATTCCTGCTCCGCTACCTTTTGCATTCGAGGAACCATCAACATAAACCTTCCACGTTTTGTTTGAGGCTGCGTCGGTCTTATCTACCGAGGTGAGTTCCCTCACAAAATCTACCAACGCTTGCGATTTGATTGCATGCTGGGCTTCGTAGGTGATGTCGAACTCGAACAACTCGATGGCCCAGCTGGTCATTCTTCCTGCCAGGTCCGGTTTGTGTAATATTTGTCGGAGCGGTTGGCTAGTTCGGACCACTATTTGATGTCCCTGGAAGTAAGGCCGAAGCCTTCTTGCCGAGATAAGTAGGGCGAAAGCCACTTTTTCAAGCTTTTGGTATCGTAGTTCCGAGCTCTGTAATGCCTTACTTACGAAATAAATCGGTGCCTGGCTGATAGATATAAGAATAAGGACTCACCCGGATCAGGCTTTGATAGGACTGGCAGGGTTGCCAAATAGAGTTTGATTTTTTCAAAAGCTGCCTCGCAGTCCGTGTTCCATCCTCCCTGCGTTTCCTTCTTTAGCAACTTGAAGAATGGGAGCGTGTTCTCAGCCGACCTTGGTAAAAACCTGGTAAGCGCGGCCAAGCGGCGGTCATTCTGGACTTCCTTTTTCATCCTCGGGGCACGCATGTCGAGGACGGCCTTGCATTTATCGATTGGCTTCGATTCATTGTTTGTCAACATAAAACCCAGGAATTTCCCGGCTGGGACTCTAAATGCACATTTGGCCGGGTTCAAACGGATATGAAATCTTCTCAACTTATCAAACGTTTGCTCTAGATTCTGGATGTGGTCTTCCAGGTCTTTAGTTTTTACGATCATATCATCAATGTAAACCTCGATGTTTTGTCCAATCTGGTCAGCAAAAACCCTATTCATCATCCTTTGGTAGGTGGCCCCGGTATTTTTTAACCCGAAAGGCATCACGTTGTAGCAGTAGTTGGCCTTATCAGTTATGAAGGTCGTCTTCTCCTAATCGTCCGGGTGCATGGGGATTTGATTATACCCGGAGTAGGCGTCCATGAAGGATAGCAATTGAAAACCTGACGATTTGTCGACCAATTGGTCGATGTTTGGCATCGGGTAGGAGTCTTTCAGGCAGGCTTTGTTTAAATTGGTATAATCCATGCATACCCTCCATTTTCCATTTGGCTTTTTTACCATAACCACGTTGGAGAGCCACGTAGTGTATTGTATTTCTCTGATGAACCCGGTTGCCAATAGTTCCTTGACGTGCTGCTCTAAAGCTTTCTGTCTATCGGCTCCAATATTTCTCTTTTTCTGCGCCACTGGTGTTGATCCCAGCCGGATAGCCAGTTTGCGGCAGCAGAAGTTTGGGTCAATCCCTGGTATCTCGGATGACGTCCATGCGAATACATCCTGGTTCTGTTTTAGGAACTCAATCAACCTAGTTTTCAAATCTGGATTCATCGCTCCCCCAATCTTCGAAGATTTTGAGGGATTTCTTCTGAGGATTAATTCTTCCAACTCACCCTCTGGTTCTGGATGTGGGATCTCGGGCTTGTCCTTGAGGTCGAGCTCTACCATGCTTACTGGATGTCCGGACTTCCTGTTGATTCCTGAATCCAGGAATCGTTCACCCCTGCGAATCTGAGGTGGTGATGATGGTCCACTTTCACCCTCCCGGACCGTCTCGAAATAGCACTTTCGAGACTCCTTCTGATCTCTGACAGAGATTTGCCGTCATCTCACAAAATAACCAGATTAGAAAGGATTTTCAGTATAATGTAACCCGGGTCGTTTCTCTCAAGGAATTTGCGGTGGGTTTAAATCAAGAACAAAAACGAACAACAATAAAATTGGGGGTTTTTGATTTGAAACGATTAAAACAAAATCAAATCGAAACAGATCTGAAATATGCGAAACAGATAAAAATGAGATTGAAATAGATTAAAACGATCAACCCAACGTTTAGATTCCGTAAACTTCCTTCATTGAACGAAATATAAACGAACTCGCGTTTGGCTCGACGAACCGAAATCTCTCGCGTTCGTCGAAATCCCTCAACTAGACGATCGTCTAGAATCTGTCCGAAAACATGCGTCTCACCGTGCAATCGCACAAAGAACACTCTAACCTAGTTCGAACTCGATCCTTGGGATGAACCAAACCGAATATTAAATCTAATATTCGAACTATTTTTAAATCGGATCCGATAAGATGAAAACGTAAACGAGTAAAGTTACCGATTAAGTACGAGTTCTCGGATGAATCATGGAATCCTCAACGTTGGGTTAACCACGTAAGGTTTAGCCGAACATGGCTGGGAAAATCGAAGAACAGACGAAGAACACGAAGAACACGAAGAACACGAAGAACATTTCAGAGAATCTGAAAACCTCTATTTTGATCCACAAAACAGAATAAAAACGTGAATGAATCTGTTTGTGGCTGCTGCCTTACTTAACCTAAGATGAAAAACGAAATGGGGCTCCAATCAATAATCCAGGCCCAAAACAGTAAAATAATACGAGAATGGGCTTTAGTCACAAATTCGAGCCCAAATAAAACATCTGACTTTGGCTTCAAAATCGACCATCTTCTTGTCCGAATTTTCCCTTCATGTCTTCATAACAATTGTAGATCTCTGAATCATCTGAAATATGAAACAAAAATGAGGCAAATCCGATGTCTGGTTCAAGAGTTATGATAAGATTAGTGAAGCAATGTAAAACTGGAATTTTATTAATAAAAATGGCTAAAATATAATCAAAGGCCCAAAGCCCAAATAAGTATAAAAGCCATTATTTATTAACTAAAAAGTCCTAAATTATTAATCAAGAGATAAAAAGAAGTGTATAAAATATTCAATTATCAAATTCCCCACACTTATCTTTTTGCACTCCCGAGCAAAATTCAAAGAAAAAGACGTAAAGGAGAAACTCTTCTTTTCTACAAATTGCTAACAATGCGTAAATTGAACAAGGGACACGAGTTTCATTAGAACCAATCAATCAAGACCCAAAATCCCTTCATCTCAAATTACAATTCCTGGTAATCTCAATCAATGATGCTAATCACAAATGATGGTCTCTCAAATGATGCGCTCAATCAATCAATCTCTCAAGTGTTTAAGGTAAATAAGTGTATAGCTCAAATTCTACTCAAGAAGATTGTTCTACCATAAGCTTGCTCAATTTCTACGTCTCCACTACTAATAACACATGCATGCACAAATCAAGAGAGCTTATTATTAAAGGTTGTAATGGGGTTAGGGTGAAGGTAGGTAATAGTATGGAATGAGAGGCTAAGCATCCAAGAAATTACAAAGAGCATTGATTAACCCAATTCTCTAAATATAAAAACTTTTATTTTACTCTTTTTTTTTTCTTCTTTCTTTTCTTTTCTTTCTTTCTTTTTTTTTTTTCTTTCTTTCTTTCTTTTCTTTTTATGCCTTTTTTTTTTTTGAACTATATACAAAATCACAATGACAAAACCAAACATCTCCCCCACACCGAAAACCGTTGCACTCCTAAGCAACCCCACACTTAAACACAAAACCAAGGTGAAACCAATGCTCAATAAATCTCCAAGGTGCGGAATAAAATGGTTTTACGCTTAGGCTTGTAATGTGGCTTAGAAAAGAATGAGTCCAAAAGGCACAAATGGGCTAGCAAAGGAAACATAATGCAAGGGAAAGCTATTTGGCCAAAGTGGGGAAAATAAAAGAAAGAAAACAAGCTTCTATCATATTTATGCATGTAAGTGAAAAATGTAGTTTCAACAAGAAAAGGAGCAAGTTCTAGAGAACACAAATTAGGAGCAGATGCACACATGAAAGAAAGAATGGGAAAAGATGAATTCCATTCAAGCAGGCCCAAAACCTCACAAGGTCAGTACCAACTTAGGCAATCAACAACATCAAATCAACTACCAAGATATGTAATCGAAGAGTCAAGAATCACAGACCAAACAGAATGATCCATTAAAAGAGAAAGATAGACTGTATTTATTTTCGAAAAGGAAATTGCAAATATGAAAACAAATAAAAGAGAAAGAGGGAGAGGAAAGAAGAATACTCCCCAAGGGTTTAAGGAGGATAAGTGGCATCAATGAGGATAATCTCGCTTCCTCAGCATTCTTGCTGGGATCCCTCATGGAATTGCTTGAGGCGATGCCCATTGACCTTAAAGGTTCTCCCGGTGGGTGGATCACATAGCTCAACAAAGCACCAAATGGAAATATGTTAGTGATCTCAAAAGGGCCATCCCATTTAGATCGAAGCTTACCGTGCATAAACTTCGACGGGAGTTAAACGGAAGAACTTTCCGGCCCAGTAAAATTCTTTCCTCGAATATGCTTATCATGGAATGCCTTAGTCTTTTCCTTGTACAAACGCGAACTCTCATAGGCATCCAATCTAAGTTCATCCAACTCTTGCAACCGCAGGCTTCCGTTCCATGCCGACTTAGCCAAATCCATGTTACACCGCTTAATGGCCCAATAGGCTTGATGTTCCAACTCAACCGGAAGATGACATGCCTTACCAAAGACAATCCGATAAGGAGACATCCCAATCGGAGTCTTGTAGGCGGTGCGATATGCCCACAAAGCATCCTCTAATCGCTTACTCCAATCTTTCGGGGTAGAGTTTGAGTCTTTCGAAGGATTTGCTTAATCTCTCTATTTGAGACTTCACTTGACCATTGGTCTCGAGGATGGTATCTTTGTGGAGACCTTGTGAAGCACTCCATACTTGCGTAACAAGGCACCCATGCTTCGGTTGCAAAAATGGGAACCCTGGTCACTGATAATAGCTCTAGGAATGTCAAACCCGAGAAAATGTTAGACCTAACAAAATCCACCACCACGAAGAATCATTAGTCCGAGTGGCTTTCGCCTCAACCCATTTCGAGACATAATCAACAACAGCGGGATGTAAGTATAACCATATGAAGCGGAAATGGACCCATAAAATCAATACCCCAAACATCAAAGATCTCACAAAACAAAATAGGGTTTTGGGGCATCTCATGCCTACGAGAAATACTCCGTTCGTTCTCGACGGTTATCACATGACTTACAAAACGAGATGGGAATCATGAAACAAGGAAGGCCAAAACAATCCACAATCTAACACTTTCCTAGCAGTTCTTTGGGGTCCAAAGTGACCACCATGAAGCGAAGCATGAGCAAAATGCAATATAGAGTGAAACTCATGATCGTGCACACATCTCCGAACTACTTGGTCACTACAAAATTTCCCGAGATAAGGGTCATCCCAAACATAGTATTTAGACTCACTCTTTAATTTGAAGGTTTGGGCCCTAGTAGAATCTTCATGCAAAACACCAGCTACCAAGTAGTTAACCAGATCAGCATACCATGGAAGCTTACCTTGTAGCCGCAGGGCCGCCATCATCGGGAAAATCATCCCGAATAGAAGAGGGCTGAGAGGAAGAATGGGTGATACGACTCAAGTGGTCAGCTACCCAGTTTTGTGCTCCGCTTCTGTCTCGAATCTCAACATCAAACTCTTGGAGCAATAGCATCCACCGGATGAGTCGTGGCTTAGCATCTGCCTTTTTCAAAAGAAATTTCAGAGCAAAGCATGGTCGAGAAAACAATTACTCTACTAGCTAGCGAGATATGACCTAAACTTATCAAAAGCAAATACAATAGCCAACAACTCCTTCTCGGTAGTGGTATAATTAGATCGGCGGATCCAAAGTCTTAGAGGCATATGCAATCACATGAGATGCCCTATCGACCGTTGTGCCAAGATAGCACCAACCGCATAGTTGGAAGCATCACACATCACTCAAAGGGATGCACCAATCGGGGGTTGGATCACTGGGAGGGGTTGTAGTCGTGCAACGCTTCAAATGATCGAAGGCCGCCTTGCAAGCATCATCAAATACAAAGTCGGTGTCCTTATGCGAAGGTTGGACAAGGGTCGGGCGGTCTTACCGAAATCCCTAATGAAACGCCGATAGAAACCCGCATGACCAAGAAAAGAACGAACTTCCCGCACGAGATGCGGGGTAAGGCAAAGCAAGAATCACATCTATCTTAGCGGGGTCTACCTCAATCCCTTTCCTAGACACTATGTGTCCCAAGACTATACCGACTCAACCATAAAGTGACACTTTTCATAATTCAAGACAAGATTAGACTCAATGCACCTATGCAAAACTCTAGATAGATTAGCTAAGCATGCATCAAAATCGACCCATATACAAAGTGAAATCATCTATAAAGACCTCCATGCAATCCTCTAGAAACTCGAGAAAATACTTACCATACAACGCCGAAAGGTGCCGGGTGCGTTGCGGAGGCCAAAAGGCATCCTTCGGTAGGCATATGTTCCAAAGGGGCATGTGAAGGTCGCCTTCTCCCGATCCTCGTGAGCAATATGGATCGGAAGTATCCGGAGTAGCCATCCGGGAAGCGAATGAGACTTGCCACCAATCGCTCTAACATCCGATCAATGAAAGGTAAAGGGTAATGATCCTTGCGAGTGGCTTGGTTGAGTCTCCTATAGTCAATGCAAACTCTCCAACTATTCTCGAACTCGAGTAGGAATGAGCTCATTCTTCGATTGGCCACCACGGTGACACACCGAGACTTCTTGGGAACCACCGGACCGGGCTAACCCACCGGCTATCGAAATAGGATAGATGATATCGCCTTGCGAAGCTTAGTGACCTCCTTCTTCACCACATCCAGGATAAGGGGATTAAGGCGTCGGGGTTGCCTCACCGCTTAGAGTCCTCTTCCAACAATTCGATGCATGCACATGGAAGGGCTTATGCCAACTATGTCGCCTAATGTCCACCCAATGGCTTTCTTGTTCGCCCTCAATAAGCTTAGCGAAGCCTTCTCTTCTTGATCGCATAAGGTAATTTGCCACAATGATCGGCAACTGTTCATCCACCTCCGTAAATGCATATTTCAAGTGATCTCGGAAGTGATTTCAACTCAAGTTTGGGTGGTTGCTCGTAGATGGGAGAAGCTTGGGTGGTTGTTGCAACAACTCGATGTCATCACACTCGGAAATGCCCGAAACCACATTCAAAGAAGCGTAAGAACTATGTCTACACACGGCTCAATGTTAACATCAGAATTCAGCTCATCAAAATCGAGTTAAGTTCATCAAAATCAAAATTAGGATGCACATCGGATCGGGATTAAGCTCAAACTCGTAATCAATATCAATTCACAAGTAATGCGGGAATCAATACCAATGCAAGTCGAATCACCAAATAATGCAGCATTAACCAAATGAGTACAAACAGAAAGCACCATTCATTATCAACACATGCACAAATGGCGTAATCACTCTCGATGAAAAATCGGGATAATCAAGACACCAATCGCAAGAACATCATCCACAAGATCATCAATCACATCAATACGAAAATAGAATGCTCTTCCCTAGGATGTCTCATGGCATCAAAGATATTAAAATTTACGTAAATATCACCAAACTCCATGGAAAGAGTACCGAATACACATCTATCTTCGTCCTAGTGTTTTCATGAAAGGCCTCCTAGAATGATTGGTGACCTACTACTAGAAGACTCATCCGCATATCTAAGATGTAAAAATCAGCGGGGAATATCAATTCATTAACTTTGACTAATACATCTTCAACTAAACCGAAAGGATGGGCATTACTCCTATTAGCTAGTTGAACAATAATACCAGGTTGGACGCAAGGGACCAAGACCAAGAGATCTATAAATAGATGTGCATGACATTTATAGAAGCACCTAAATCTAGCATGCAATCATCAAATTTATAATTACCAATAAGGCAAGGGATAGAAAACGTCCCCGGATCTTTGCACTTGCGAGGCATGGTAGTCGGATGATGAGTGTCGATACATTTCGGGTTCAAACTCACTCGCTCATTTCCTTCGCCTCTTGTTGGTACACAACTCTTTCGAAACTTGGCATATTTTGGAATTTGTTTGATCGCATCTAAGAGAGGAATGTTGATCTCTAATCTTCCGAACGTCTCAAGTATATCCTTCTCTTGTGCTTTTTCCGCCAACTTCTTGGTTTTAATCGCTTCTTCGAGGAAAGGAAGAGGAATGGGAATGTCTTCCTCTTCACCTTGCTGGATTGCCTTTTTATTTTTAGAGTCAATCTTCACATTTTCTCGACTCTCTCTTTGATGTGGAAGTCACATCTACAACCTGGTTTAGGTTCCTCCAATTGCTTGCCGGATCGAAGGGAGATAGCACTCACATTCCCTTTAGGATTAGGAATTGTTTGTGAAGGAAGAGTGTTGGATCCCGAGGTTGAAGTCGGTTCAATGATGTTGCCAACGCCCAATTTGTGTTTGCAAAGTCTCGAATGGAAGTGTCGGTTTTCTGTTGAAACCGCATATTGGTCGTGACAAATTGCTTCATCATATCCTCTAGTGAAGAACCACCCATCGGTACTAGCCTCATTTGTTGCGCGCCCGCATGGAGGTGCACATATGGTCGGTCGAGGAGTGTGGTGGGCAAATGAGGCGCAGAGTGTTGTTGGAAATTTTGTGGCATGTCTTGTCTCTTTGGTAATTCCCGAAGTCGCCGATATTGGTTACTCGGGTTCTCGATTTTGATTCGGTTCCAACGAAAATTGGGGTGATTTCTCCAACCGGATTGTAGGTATTGGAGAAGGCATTATTCTCGCCGGTATTGTGGTTTTCCTGGAAAAACACCCACTGCAGCTACCGACTGGTCTTGACAAGCAGGATCATGTAAAGTAGGGCAAGAATCGTAGAATGACAAGGGTCGAATGTAACCCAGTGAGTACCCAATCGAGGAGGGGAAGATTGTACTTGTTTGGGTCACCGCTAACCGCCTCACAAGGGAAGTCGATCATCAAGTCTATTCTCCAATCTCTCGAGAATCGATCGGACCGGAGGTGTTTGAATATGGTAAAAGGAGTACCATTGGCCCCGGTGCCAAATTGTTGAGAATTAGCGACCCATAGTAGATATCGCTCTCGGCATCTTCGTGTGTCTTGCTATCTAAGGCCCCACCACCGGACGCATCCACGAAACTCTTATCCATCGGTAGCAAACCGAATAGAAATATGTAATCGGAGTTGGTCCGAAATCGGTGGTGTGGACGGCTTGCACACAATCGCTTGAATCTCTCCCAATACTCATACATGGTCTCCCCATTGATTTGTTTAACACTAGTGATCTCCTTCGAATAGCAATGGCTTTTGAGGAAGGAAAGAACCTCACTAGGAATAACTTCGCATATCATTCCAACTCCCAAAGATGTCGGTTGCAAATTGTATAGCCAATCCTTAGCCACGCCATCTAGGGAAAATGGAAAAGCTCTCGGCTTAATGTGGTCCTCATCAATTGCTTGAGGTTTCATTGTCTCGCATACCACATGGAACTCCTTGAGATGCCCATGAGGACATTCACCGCAAGACCATGAAACTTGGGCAACAAATGGATAAGACCAGATTTTAATTCAAAGTTAGCAAAGAAGTTCGGGATATTGAATACACAAATTTTGATTACCCACATCGTGGGTAGCTAATTCTTTCAAAGTGGGACGAGCTACTTGCTCTTCCGCCATAATGTCCGAGTTAGCAAAATTGCTACTAGAATCGGTGAAAACAACAAGCGAAGTGGTAGAAGTACTATCGAGTCAAGATCACGAGAATGGACACAATCGACTCGGACTCAAGTTCAATGTCAAATTCAAAGATCAATCCCACGACTAAGCCTAACAATTCTTCTAGCGGTGAGAATTGTTCTTTCAATTTCGGGATCAAGTGGCAACAAGTCTTCGGATCAATAGTACTCCTAGTACTCATGCAAAGATAAACACAAACACAAGGCGAAACACAAGGCGAATTTGCGAAAATCAGAATTACGAAAATGCCACTAAAAGTGGTAGAAAGTAGAAAACACTAAGATGACACAAAAACACAAAAACCTATGTTGGAATTTGACCAAAACAAGTCCAAAACGGCATCAAATGATTTTTAAAATTTATGGGACTTGGACGGGCAACTCCTAGACCATTGGGAAACCCAAAAATGAAATGAAAAAACTTCAAAAAATGAAAAAGTGGTCTAAATGATGGAATTTGGGAAATCTGAGCATACCACACGAGAAATCAAAACAGTGAAAACGAGGTCCAAACGTTGGAATTTGGGGAAAATAGGGCAGACCTCACTCCTAAGGAGAGTGACTCTTGTTTAAAATGCCCAATTCCTTGTGAATAAGACCTGGTTTGAGTGATCTGGGTCAAAAATATTTTACGTCCAGCCACCCGAACCACCAAAAACTACCGTTGCTTAATGAAACCGATGCAATTTCCCCGCGGCATGCGCCATATTTTGACAGAGATTTGCCGTCATCTCACAAAATAACCAGATTAGAAAGGATTTGCAAGATAATGTAACCGGGTCGTTTCTCTCAAGGAATTTGCGGTGGGTTTAAATCAAAGAATGAAGAAACAGAACAACAATAAAATTGGGGGTTTTTGATTTGAAACAGATTAAAACGAAATCAAACCGAAACAGATCTGAAATATGCGAAACGAGATAAAAACGAGATTGAAATAGATTAAAACGATCAACCCAACGTTTAGATTCCGTAAACTTCCTTCATTGAACGAAATATAAACGAACTCGCGTTTGGCTCGGACGAACCGAAATCTCTGCGTTCATTCGTAAATCCCTCAACTAGACGATCGTCTAGAATCTGTCCAACAGTGGTGTCTCACGTGCAATCGCACAAAGAACACTCTAACCTAGTTCGAACTCAGTCCTTAGGATGAACCAAACCGAATATTAAATCTAATATTCGAACTATTTTAAATCGGATCCGATAAGATGAAAACAAAAACGAGTAAAGTTACCGATTAAGTACGAGTTCTCTGGATGAATCATGGAATCCTCAAAGTTGGGTTAACCACGTAAGGTTTAGCCGAACATGGTTGGGAAAATTGAAGAATGACGAAGAACACGAAGAACATTTCGAGAATCGAAAACCTCTATTTTGATCCACAAAACGAATAAAAACGTGAATGAATCTGTTTGTGGCTGCTGCCTTACTTAACCTAAGATGAAAAACGAAATGGGGCTCCAATCAATAATCCAGGCCCAAAACAGAAAATAATCCAGAATGGGCTTTAGTCACAAATTCGAGCCCAAATAAAACATCTGACTTTGGCTTCAAAATCGACCGTCTTCTTGTCCGAATTTTCCTTCATGTCTTCATAACAATTGTAGATCTCTGAATCATCTGAAATATGAAACAAAATTGAGGCAAATCAGATGTCTGGTTCAAGAGTTATGGTAAGATTAGTGAAGCAATGTAAAACTGGAATTTTATTAATAAAAATGGCTAAAATATAATCAAAGGCCCAAAGCCCAAATAAGTATAAAAGCCATTATTTATTAACTAAAAAGTCCTAAATTATTAATCAAGAGATAAAAAGAAGTGTATAAAATATTCAATTATCAATCTCTGTTAACAACAACCACTTATTCTTGTTGTTCACCATCTTCAACTTCTGGTGCTTCATAGATACTAGCATGTCCCAATTATGGATGGTCGGTCTGCCCAATATGACATTATATGGGGAAGGGAAGTCGGCCACTATGAATCTTACCCGTTCTGATTTGAAAGCTTCTTTGGTTCCTAGAGTTAATTGTAGGTCAATATATCCTTTGGGAGGTGAATGTTCCCCGTTGAATCCTATGGGGTCGGTCGCACGATTTCGATCTTCTACATCCATCTTCATCCCGTTGAAGGCATCCCGATTGATGATATCTTCCGAGCTCCTTGTATCAACAAAACCCTTTTAACCCAAGATTTGCGCTAGGGTTGCCGTGATAACCAAGCCATCCTGATGTCCCGGCACTACGTCCTTCAACTCTTCATTAGTAAAGACTAATGGTGGGGGCGCTGGTTTGGTTATGTCGTCTTTGAACTTTGGGAGATCCTTAATGGAGAGGACTTCTCTCGGGTATTTCTTGCGCTGGCTTATGGTATCTCCTCCCCCACCTAAGCCTTCGCAGACAACGTTGCAGTGGAACTGGGCTTCTGGGAACTCGTCTTCCTCGCTGGCCGACTTTCAGCGCTTCTCGTCTTTCTTTGGGTTGGTGGTCGGGCTTCTACTATGGCCTCCTTGCTTGAGTTTGTTATTTTTACGCCCCTGGGTTTGTATCACGTATTGGCGTAATTTGCCTCTCTCGATGAACCTCTCAATGGCGTCTCGGAGTTCATAACACTGATCCGTAGTGTGCCCCGGTCCGTTGTGAAACGCACAAAACTTGGATTGGTTAGTTGTGGGTCGCATTCGGGGAGGCCGGGGCTTGTCGGCTCTTTTCATCTCGGTCTGGGCTACCTCCTTCCAAATCTGGGAACGAGGGGCGTTCAGGGGGTGTATCTTTCATACCTTGTTTTTGCTTCAGGTCTTCCTCCCTGAGTTCGGCCATCTCGGTTCCACGTGCGGTGAAGGGCCTCTTCCTTTGGTTTACCAGGTTGATCCTTATCCTTGGGTGACATATTTCCTCACTTCTCGCTTCCAACAACATTGGTGATCTCCATCTATTCTACGTCCAAGTACTGCTTTGCTCGGGTATGGAATTCGGTGAGAGTGTAGACTCGGTTCTTAAAAATATTCTTAGCCAATCGAGATGAGGGATCCAACCCATCTATGATGCAGTGTATGTGAACATCTTCCGGGAGTGAGCGTACCTATAAAGCTACCTCTTTGAACCGGTCTAAATATTTCTAGAGCGTCTCCCCCTTTTTCTGTTTGATTTTGCTCAAAGTGAATTGGGACTTCAGCTGCTTCTTACTGGTTGCGAAATTCAATTCAAATTTGCGTCCGAGGTCTTCAAAATTGCTCACCGAATTGGTGGGCAGGGTATGGAGCCACTTCTGAGCCGGTCCGGTTAACGTTGCTGTGAAAAGCCGTGACATGACCGGGCCCTTAATCAGTCAAACAAACATGAGCAGCTCGAACGTGTCGAGGTGAGCACGTGGATCCTGAGTCCCATCATACTTCAGGAGGTGCGTCAAGTCCAAATTCTTTGGATATGGCGCGCTGGCAAGTTCCTCGGAGAAGGGGCTTCGGTTGAGATCGGTCAAGTACTTCATTTTATACTCTCTGGGGAGCCCCGAGGCCGGGCTATTCTCTCTATATCTCGGTCTTCAGCTTCCGAGATCCATTCTAGGCGCAGCTTTTTCAAAGTCGAGGTTGATGGTTGAACTCGTCCCGAACCTGTTCCCTGAGTAGTTCTGCCTGTATCCCGCCGTGCTGACCTTGGTCCTCCACTGTGAGATGGACTACTGGAATCTTGTGTCATCCTTTCCTTCCTTCCTTGTGGGTCTTCACGGCCCCCTCTCTCAACAAACGTCTCAAACTTCTTAAATCGTTCCTCTATCATTTGCTGTATTACTCTAAGATCTTCCTAGCGCTGGAGGTTATTACGCTTTTCATTGTTCTCCATTCGCCTCAACATTGACTCTATTAGTTCTCATAGATGTTTTGATGATAACTAGATTTAACCAAGAAGCAAAAAAATACAAATTTGTGAAAATCACATTGCTGTCAGTTATTTTCGTTTGCTGTCACAAAAACTCGAGGCAATTCTGCAGCCTCGAGTCAACTCATTTAAAAACACATTTAGAAATTGCAAATTAACTCGAGTCTCAGAAATTGCACCTCGAGTTTGCTACCTCGAGGTAAGGGAAGCTCTACCTCGAGTTAGCCCTTTTGAAAATGAAGTTTGAAGAAGCAATTACCTCGAGTCAGCATAGATGCACCTCGAGTTTTGTAACTCGAGTTAAGAAACATGCGGCCTCGAGTCAAATGCAAACGAAAGATAGAAGAATGGGGAGCAGTTTTTACCTCGAGTCGAGTAAGTGTGCCTCGAGTCAAATTGATTCTTGAAATACTCTATCACGAAGAGTTCACTCGAGCCTCTCCAAATGCAACCTCGAGTCTTGCACCTCGAGTCTACATTCCATGAACCTCGAGTCTGGTAAAGTTTTGAAATATTCTGGTAGTGTGATTTAACTCGAGGCAATAATAATGGTACCTCGAGTTAGGAAACTCGAGTCAAAGCATAAGATGAACCTTGAGTTAATATCTCATCTCGGAAAACTCGGTTTGATTATTTTGAATTGATTAACTCGAGCCAGCTAGAACTTTTCCTCGAGGCAAACCAGTCTCTGTTAACTTTAATATTCATTTTGAGATTGTGATTTCGTGGACTATCATCTGTATTCTTCATATCATTCCTTATTACTTCTCCTAATCTACTTTGACCAGTTTGCTAAGTGAGTTTCAGATGATTAGAACAAACATTAACTCAAAATTTTAAGTAAAGCAAACCAGCTGTCAGAGCATTTAATGTGAGCCAGACACAAAGCATGAAAGAAGGATATGGATATCTGAGCCTCTGGAAAGTAATTCAAAAGTTTCCAAACAATGCTCTTCTCATGTCTCAACGGGCAAAAGGAATAAGGAATGTCAACGAAGTATATTCACCAACCTCCGAACGCTACGAAGAAACAGAGCAACAGATATATTTATGACTCACAACGGCTATCTTAATGAGTCACAACGGCCGATTCCCAAATCCTCTCCAAACGATCATTAATGGCATCACCTATAAATAGGAGAACCATTGAATTCGGACAACCACTGAAATGCTATGCAATTTATTAGAGTTCATAAATATTTCGTTGTATCAACTACTCCATTAATATCTTCAGATATCGTGTTCTTCAGTGTTCATTTTATCTACTCGTGAGGAGTCTTTAAACACTTATTTATTTCATTCAGTGAGTTATACTTAAGGTTGAGGAACCTTAAGTGAGGGTGTATTAATTACAACTTGTAAGGGGGAGTGGAGTGACCATCCTTCGTTTACAGAGAGTGTAATTAATTGAAAGAATAGTGGAATCCCAGGTGTTCTGGGGACTGGACGTAGGTCAGTGAATCGAGACCGAACCAGTATAAACTGTCTTGTATTCTTTTTCTCTTCTCTGTCTCATTTGTGTATTTCTGTATCATCGTGTGTGTTTCAAAAAGATTTTTTTTTGAAATCACCTATTCACCCCCCTCTAGGTGATATTCTGCCTTCAGACTCCTACGTTTTCTGCAGGAGGATGACGTCTGGATTTGGAGCCGAGATCTTCGTTGCCGCTACATCATGAGTTTTGGGGACAATAGGAAAGGAGGACGCCGTGTCAGAAACGTTCCCCTCCGGGATATCGTCTGGCTGCTCTTGAGCTTGATGGTATTGATTAGCCTCGGCCTGTTGTGGATTTCCAGGCTGAGGGTTCTGACTGCTGCTTCTAGTGTTAGCCATCGGTGGTTATAGGATCGAAATTTAACGTCCCCACGGTCGGCGCCAATGTTCTAGTATAAAACCCAGATGTCTAGCCAGATGGGCTAGTGCTTTGTTGTTGGATCAAGATGCTCAGCCAGAATATCTATGGTGTAGATATCATGAAGAGCGCGGGATCACTATACACAAAATAGGTTCTTCGCCAAGGGGGATGGGGGTAGTGTTTCGTGGGAAAGTGCACAGTGATACTGGAAGTAAATAGGTTTGAGTTAGAACGTGTGCACCTTGAAGGTTGACCCCTGTATTTATAGATAGTACCTTCAGTCTGGCGGCACAGATCTATCATGATTCATGGTCGTTATATCATATCCGAGATATGATACACCGATATTATAGATAATAGCAGGATTACCCAATATTACAGGAGGATCCCGTGATTTGGTCTATTCCTTAGTGGGCCACATCAGCGTTGGGCCTGATGGGGGTCCGTAACAACATTCATAATCTTTATGTGCAGCAAATAATAAACCAAAGTATAGTTATTATGTATTTGTAATTAAATAAAAAAAACTCTATAACAAATACAAAATACATATAAATTAATAAATTAAATGATTAAGTCAAGTTAACGAAAAAAAATAAAAAAAATTTAAGGGCCTAACGGGCCGGCCTTTAGCCTTGCAGGGTTGGCTCTCGACCCTACAGGGGCAACTTCATTTAGAAGCTCCAATTTACAAGTTTCAGGGCTTAAACGGACCAGTCCGACAGACTCGACCTAATTTCCCGACTCTAATGTTGGAAGAACTACAAAATATTTTAGCGCACTGAACATACATAAAAAAATATTTTGAGATGTTGAACACATATTAACCCATTTTTTTAAGGCTGTATAAAACCACCAAAGCCAACTAGCAAGTTTTAAAATCCCCGATTTCACAAACAAGCCTAGGTATGAACAACAAATCCTCCTTATGTGTTTAAAAGAGACATATTAATATAAAAGACCACAAAAGATTTCATTCTCTCTTTGCCTCCATAACCTTATGAGCAAATTCCATCCAGATTAGGAAATGGTATGAACCTATAGCTTCTACAACATGGCATTGTGGTTTTGAGAATTCCTCTCTCCACTTACAGTTAATTACTGCAACCTTTTGTTTCTAATTCCATCATTTCGCACTTAACCATGAAGTTTCTAAACCTTTGCAATTCCCGCTGAGGTCGATTAGTTCCCCCTTTTTTTTATCGTAGTTGTAAAGTAAGTCGTTAAAATCTCCTAATACAATCCAAGGGGTGTTTGCATCTGGGCACAACCTTTCAAGATTTCCCCACCATGTTAATTTTTGCTGATATGTTTGTGGGGGCTATACACAAAAGTCATCATACCATATGCCAATCCCTCTATGATCACCTCATCCGCATGGAGGATAAGCACGGTAGCTTTAAACATTGAAAAAAGTCTATCAAACAATAAAATAAGCCTAGTGGAAGGTTTAAAAAAAAGAGAGGCTAATCTAAATTGTTTGGGATAGCTTCAATGGTTGATGGACTTATTGTAAAAAAGTGGTTTATAATAGAAGTTAGATTTTTCAGCTTCGAGAGAAAAATGTTAGGGATAGGTGATCCTACAAGCAATGTACTATTAAATATATATTTGTGTTAGTTCTCTATGTGTTTTGATGATAACTAACAATTGTAACACAAGTTGAAGTTTGTCTTTGGTAAGTCGAAAAACTTACTGTCTAAGGCAAACTCGAGTATTGGACTAACAGAGAGCACTCCAAGTTTTTCACCCTGAGGCAAACTCGAGTATTGGTATGAATACTCGAGTATGCATCATGCAGAGACTCTTTCAATACTTTCCAAAGTTTTCAAAACTCAAGTATCCATTTGGATACTCAAGTATTGGTCTTACAGAGAGTCACCAAAATCTTTCAGCTTGTGAATACTCGAGTATGGGTATGAATACTCGAGTATCGGAGTAACAAAAAGTTTTCAAGCTTTTACATATGTTTTGAATACTCAAGTATTGACTTGGGATAAGATTTCTCAAGGTTTTCAAAATCTCTTATTACTCGAGTATTGAGTTAGACACTCAAGTATCAGGCATACAGAGAGCTTTGCTCTTTTCCCAAAGATTTGAAAACTCAAGTATTGAAATGAATACCCAAATATTGAAGTTTTGGACTTAAACTTATTTTCATATCAAAAGTCCAAAACTCGAGTATTGTTCCTATTTCAAAGATATGGTGCAAAGCTCAAATCACGACATTCCTCTCTAGAAGAGGAATACTCGAGTATCATCTTAGATACTCAAGTATTGATATAAGTGCACAGTGCCAAACTCGAGTATTAAAGAACACACTCGAGTATAGGACGCATAGTTTAAAAATCAAATCTGACGAATTTGTGAAATCTTCTTGTTTGATCTCATTACTTCTCCTCTACATTCACTACTATTCTTAACTATGTTTAATGAGTTGGTTAGTGAGTTTTAGATTGTTTAGAGGACATTAAATGAAGATTTGAACAAAAGCAAAAAAGTAATGTCAGAACATTAAATGCAAAGTCCAGAAACTTGCATCCTTTTGTACCATCATTCTCTACACATTGCAAGGGAATTAATGTCGCTTTCCCTAAGCGTAGCTGCTCCTTCAATGGATCTATTACAAGGAAAGTCAACACTAATCCCTCGGACAAAAGGAATTAACAAAGAGTAGAGAGAAGACACCAAAGTACCTCCAATGCCTAGTTTAATGCCTCAACGGTTATAATGGAGTTAGCAACGATTATTTAATGCTCTCTTAGTATAAATAGAGCAAAGCATTCAATTCTTCTCAATAACACACTCCGCGAAAACGAATTACATTCAAGTTTTACAACTACTCTTATAGTTTTCACTTGTAAAGTATCTTCGATACATCAAGCTTGATGTTTATCATTATCCACTCTTAGAGAGAGTTCACTGATTGTAAATCATTTATTGTAAAGAATCTCAAGTCTGGGGACTTGGAGATTAGGATATTGATTGCAACTTATAAGGGGGAGTAAGTTCTAGTGAGAGAATTACTCTTGAGTTACAGAGTGTGTAATCAATAGTGTTAGTGAAATCCCAGAGTGTCTGGGGACTGGACGTAGGTCAAGAGATTGGACCGAATTGTTAGTTCTCTATGTGTTTTGATGATAACTGACAATTGTAAACACAAGTTAAAGTTTGTCTTGTTAAGTTGAAAAACTTACTGTCAAAGGCAAACTCGAGTATTGGTTTCAATACTCGAGTATTGACTTGACAGAGAGTAGCTCATTTTCATTAAGCTAAGCAATACTCGAGTATTCCTATGAATACTCAAGTATTGAACTCACGAAGAGCACTCCAAGTTCTTCACTATGAGCCAAAACTCGAGTACTGGTTTGAATACTCGAGTATTGACCATACAGAGACTCTTTCAATAAAAGGAAAAACTTTCAATACTCAAGTATTCATTTGGATACTCAAGTATTGGTCATACAGAGAGTCACCAAAGTATTCCAACATGTGGATACTCGAATATGAGTTCTAATACTAGAGTATTGGGTTAACAAAAAGTTTTCAAACTTTACACATGTTTATGAATACTCAAGTATTGAAATGAAAACTCAAGTATTGACTTAGTAGAGACTTCTCAAAGTTTTGAAAATATCTGAATACTCGAGTATTGATTGGGAAACTCGAGTATTGGCCATACAGAAAGCTTTGCTATTCTCAAATGTTTTGAATACTCAAGTATAGCTTGAATACTCAAGTATTGACTTGGAAAAGATTTCACAAAGTTTTTCAAATAATTTGAATACTCGAGTATTGAATTTGAAACTCGAGTATTAGGCATACGAGAGAGCTTTGCTCTTTTTCAAATGATTTGAAAACTCAAGTATTGAAATGGAAACTCAAGTATTGACTTGGCAGAGACTTCTCAAAGTTTTTGAGAATATCTGAATACTCGAGTATTGATTTGGAAACTCGAGTATTGGCCATACAGAAACCTTTGCCATTCTCATATGTTTTTGAATACTCAAGTGTTACTTGAATACTCAAGTATTGACTTGGAAAAGATTTCACAAAGGTTTTCAAAGTAATTTGCATACTCGAGATTGGGCATCGAAGAACTTTGCTTTTTTTCAAATGATTTGAAAACTCAAGTATTGAATTGAATACTCAAGTATTGAGGTTTTTAACTTAAACTCATTTCCACATAAAAAGTTCAAAACTCGAGTATTGGATTTGAATACTAGTATTGCTCTTATTCAAAGAAATGGTCCAAAGTTCAAAACATGAAGTGCCTCTCTGGAAGAAGAATACTCGAGTATGGACATGTATACTCAAGTATTCATATTAGTGCACAGTGACATACTCGAGTATTGAGGAACATACTCGAGTATTGGTCATGGAGTTTGAAAATCAAGTCTCCATTTAATTTGTGAAATCTTCTTGTTTGATCTCAATGCTTCTCCTTTACATTCACTACTATACTTAACTATGTTTAATGAGTTTGTTAGTGAGTTTCAAATTGTTTAGAGAACATTAAATGGAGATTTGATCAAAAGTAAAAAGCATGTCGAACATTAAATGCAAGTCCGAAGCTTGCATCCTTTTGAGCCCACATTCTCTACACATCTCGCAAAAGGATTAATGTCCCGCTTCCCTAAGCAAGACTTGCTCTTCCAACGGATCTATTACAAGGAAAGTCAACACTAATCCTCCGGGGCAAAAGGAATTAATGAAGATTAGAGAGAAGACACCAAAGTGCCTCCAACGCCTAGATTAGCCTACCAACGGATATAATGGAGTTGGCACGGTCATTTAATGCTCTCTTAGTATAAATAGAGTAGCATTCAATTCTTCTCAACAATTAAGCTCAGAGTAAAACGAAAATCATTCAAGTTTCCAACTACTCTTGAGTTTTCTTGTATAAAGTATCTCGTTGATACATTAAGCCTCGTGTTTATCTTTATCTACTCTTAGAGAAAGTTTCTTAATTGTAAATCATTTATTGTAAGGAATCACAAGTCGGGACTTGGTGATTGGGTTCATTGATTCGTAACTCATGAAGGGAGTAAGTTTAGTGAGAGAATTACTTTGAAAGTATAGAGTGTGTAATCAATTGAGATAGTGAAAAATCCTGCAGAGTCCGGGACCTGGACGTAGGTCAAGAGATTGGATCAACCAAGTATAAATCCTGTGTCGCTTCTTCTTCTACTCTCATCTTAGCTCATCTCTGTTTTTAGTGTTCAAAAACGAGCAAGTCGAAAAAAGATTTTGAAATCCCAATTCACCCCCTCTTGGTGATTTAGCTCCACTTTCACGAACCAAGTATGAGTTTCTTGTGTCTTGCTATTCTTTTCTATCCTCTCATTCACTGTTTGTTTCGGTGTTGAAAACATAGCAATTTCGAAAGAATTTTAAAATCCCCAATTCACCCCTCTTGGTGATTAAGCTCCACTTTCAATTTGTATGCATTCTAATTTATTCATTAGAATATATTTAATTAAGTATTTTATATATTTTTTTAATTTTTTAAATAATAATTTAATTTTTTTCGTTATATTTTTATCTTCAATTATCATAATATATACAACTAATGTGTGTGTAGTATTCAATAATATTTATGTCATTTTGATCAATTTCCATCTCAAACGACTTTTTAAAGATTATTCTAAACAAGAGCTTTCATTTGGAAAAAAAAAATCACTTACCCACCGTTATCCAAAACACAATTTACAATCTAACTTTTATCCTATTTTTCATTTATAAACCCCAACAAAAACAAAGCTCACTTATACCACTACTATCCTAGCGGCACTATCTGCTTCTCACCACTATCCCCCACCATCCTAGCGGCACTATCTGCTTCTCACCACTATTTTAATCTGTACGCCCTCACGCCACCATAAGGCCAGTCCACCTGACCTTCCCACTGGTTCATAGTATATCCCGTTATCAAACTTTAATTTTCTTTTGATTTTTTCAATCCTTTCATTCCTCATCTTTGTTTCTGACAAGAAGAATAAATCCGGCTTTAGTCTCCCACATTGATACCTTAAATTTCGGACTGTCAGGGTGGTTCCCATTCCCTGACATTTCCAAATTAGGCAGCTTATGGAGCTTGGGTGGCTTCAGATGGCCAGCCACCAATCACCATGCCCTTCCAAAACAGCCCCAGAACTATCATCTATGAACAGAGCTGTTAGCCATGGCCCGAACATTATCTTCCATCTTTTCCTGCCACGGAATGTCGTGAAATTGTGAATTGTACCCAAAAACGACATTTTTGTCAATTTGTATTTCACTGTCAAAGAAAGCACTTTCTTCTTCCCAAACACAAAATATGTTGTCGTACAACCCAGGGGCTTGCTTCCATAACTCCGCCCTTCCTCCTCATCGTCAAACATGAACGAAAACAAATTGAAACCCGAGAACATGAACTTCCATTTTTCTTTTCAGCTTCCACGCAGCCCCTACTTGTTCCCTTATTGCTCCGATGCCGATCTTATAACATTAACAAATTTCTCCAGGGTTTGGTTGGGAAAGTCCCCAAAGTTGCTCTCAGGTTGAGAGAGAAGCACACAGTCAGAGAACGTTAACTTAAATGAAACTCATAACAGCTAATAGATGATATGTTGGTCTACTCGTATCATATTTTACATATGAATTAAAGATGGCCCAAAAAGAGCACAAGATGATTCAAGCTAGTAATATTAAAGAATAACGCATTGTGGTGGACGTGCATGCATACAAGCACACTGATCTTATACATCCATAACTCAGCACAACGGACAAAAGTCTTAACCTTATTACGTAACACGAAACACATCATAGACAAACGATTGTCGCTCACTACGTGTCCACATGGTACAAATCCCCAATAACTTCAAAAGATTAAATTGGAAAGGAACCCATACACTACATAGCAGAATATACCCTCATGTGGCGGCTCATCGCAACACAACCTATGCACACACAATAAAAAACCCAAAGCTCCAGGGATTTGAGGCTGCCCTAGTCTTCAGAATTTCGGAAGAACAATACTACCAGATTTATTTGCTATATAGATTTTTTGAAGATTGCAACGTAGAAGAATCCAAAGCTGAGGTTTAGAGGGTGTCTTATGTCTATAAGCCCATAGAGAGGAGACGGCTTGTTCCCATCCTCCTCTTCCTTAGCCTGTCTGCTATAATGAAGGCGAGCTCAAGAGCCTGAGATGCATTAAGCCTTGGGTCACAGTGTGTGTGGTAACGTGAGCTCAGATCATCGAAGGTCACGGCCCTCGATCCTCCAATGCACTCTGTCACATTCTGGCCAGTCATCTCTACGTGAATGCCTCCAGGGTGGCTTCCTTCTTGTTCATGGACATCAAAGAATGCTCGCACCTCAGCCTGCAAAAACAGTTTTATACAATGACAAGTCGCCTACGAATAATTACTCGCGAAAGTAAAATGAGAGTCAATTTATTCATTAGAGACTGATGTGCGAAAGCAAATTTTCTTGGCAAGTCAGCATATAAGTGAAATATTTGAATGGAATCAACTGTTTTTAAGATTTGGATTTGATGAGCGTGTAATCTCAAAACTGTTCAGTTAACCATTAACCAACCACATCCTGTTCATATCGACACACTACTATGGACCCTTGGGAAGAGATATTTCCTAGACAAAGAAGAAAGTGACTTATCTTCTAATGATGAGATATTTCACATTTTCACCTAACATGACAGCAACCACAATAATGGTGTATGAAACCTAAGCTATACGAAACATTGTGCAGTGTTCACCAAGACTGATAAACCTACTCAAAACTGGGCTTGTTATGATATAAAGATAGAAATGGATTCATGAATCTTCTAAATTTCAATCCGTCACATGGTCTAAAGGGTGGAAAGCCAGTAAGCTACAAATGTTAAAATAGCGTATGTGATCAATTTTCTTTCTGGCCAAAGCATATATGATCAATTTGATACCAAGTAGAAAGAAGATGAGACAGTACTATACCAAGATTGAATCGAAGGGCCTTGTTTTGAGCCCACAGGGTGCCTTTATGGTGTTGCCATGGCAAGGATCACAAACCCATGTCACTATTTGCCCAGACCTACGCACAGCTCTGATCAAATGGGCGAGCTTGACTCTTAAGTTCTCAGCTCCCATTCTGACAATAATTGTGATCCTTCCTGGCTTGTTGTGGGGATTCAAGATTTCAATGAGGTTGACTAGTTCATTTGGATCCATTTTGTTGCTCACCTGCATCCATCACAAGTGTTTCTATCAGCCATGAAAAATTCCAGGCAGATACATCATACAAGGGCCTATTAGCTAGTAAGCATATCAAGAGAATGAGTTTAGCCTGAAAATGACTTGATTAACAAACAACCATCTTGGACTCAACTGGATCCACCTTATAATGCTATGAAGAAGAACATAATTGAAAGGAATTTCTTTACTAATACCTTCATTTACTTTGAAAAGAGGTAAAAACCTTAGAACTAAGAAAATGAGAGAGCCTGAATTTAAAGTACCTTGATTCCAAGAGGGTTAGCAATTCCTTTAAGGAACTCTACATGTGCACCATCTAGTTGACGAGTACGCTCTCCAACCCAAACCATGTGAGCAGAGCAGTCATAATACAGGCCAGAAGTTGAATCCAACCTGGTCAATGACTGCTCATAGGGCAAAAGCAAGCACTCATGAGATGTCCAAAATTCAGTTGAAGTCATAACTGGGTGGTCAAGAGTGAGCCCAGCTGCGGTCATGAAACCTAAGGCCTCATCAACTCGGTGAGCCAATTCCTGGTACCTGTTCAACAATCCAAACAGCATATGTCATAAAAAAAATGAAAAAAGAAGTTCAAGTTCCAATATACTCCCAAACACAAATGACAACAATAGCTTTGCTGCGTTCAGGAATCAGGATTATTTCATAAGAATCAACCAATCAGTTATATTCAAGAATAGGTCAGAATTTTCTAATGTTGCTTACCTATCACCCTGCTCGCTGTGCTCGGCAAAATCAAGATTCCATTGAGTTACCCTCTGCATGGCTGCATATCCTCCAGTGGCAAATGATCTAAGCAGGTTCAGTGTAGCTGCAGATTGGCAATAAGCCCTTATCATCCTATGAGGGTCAGGAATTCTTGACTTCTCATCGAAAGCATCACCGTTTATGTTGTCTCCCAAGTAGCTTGGCAACTTAACTCCGTCCCTCTCTTCAAACGGGTCTGATCTCGGCTTAGCGAATTGACCAGCCATTCTTCCCACCTACAATAACAAATCACCCAACTCAACAACTTTCAAAAGTTACCGAAATTGAAATTTGATGATCCCTAAACTATAAACATTGAATGTAGTCTCTGCCTAAAATTACCAAACATAAGGGAAACTGGAAGTGATTCAGAGAAAATGACATGAATTCAGGAACCACACAGGATTCGGGAAGCACAATACAGCAAGATGTTTAGTGATTAAATAAAATTTGACGTGTAGAAATGATCTAACCTTAACAACAGGCACCTGGCCACCGAACATAAGAACAGCACCCATCTGGAGAAGAACTCTGAAAGTATCCCTAATGTTATTGGCGCTGAATTCCTTGAAGCTCTCGGCACAATCGCCACCTTGGAGAAGGAAAGCATTGCCCATTGCGGCTTCAGCGAGCCTCTCCTCCAAACTCCGAGCCTCACCGGCGAAGACGATCGGAGGGAACGACTCGATGGTCTGGAGCACCGACTCCAGCTCATTCTTATCAGGGTACTCTGGAAGATGTAAGGCCTTCTTGGACTTCCAGCCATCCAATGTCCACTTTCCGGGAACAGCCGCCGGCGGAGCGGCAGCAGCGGTAGCTGCGGAGGCGGCGGCGGGCTTCTTACCTCCACCTGGTACGGAATTTTTGGGGGCATCTGCGGCGTGGACCGCTGAGATTCGCGGGAGAGATCTGGGTTGGTGGGTGGGTTTGGTGGGAACGAAGGAAAGAGAGGGTTGGTGGGAGTGTGAAGGAGTAGATAGAGGATGAAAGTCACACAATGATTTGGAGGAGAGAGAAGATGCATTTGAGAGTGCCATGATGAAAGAAAAAATAGTGCTTTGTGTTTGTTGCTTCTCTTTCCTTCCTCTCTCTCTCTCTCTCTCAGTTTTCGGCGCAAGCGAGGGAAAGAAGAAGCCTGAGAAAAATGTGGGAGAGAGAGGTTGGGTTTTATAGAGGTTTTTGTAAGAGGCGCGTGGGGACGAATGAAAGTTCGGTAGGCTTCATGCTGCAACAGTCAAACAAAAACGTAACGTTGCAAGGGGCCGTGGGGGTAGTTGGAAGTGGAACTAGACAACGGGAGAGGGTATTTTGGTAAATGATGTTATTCGAGGCACGTGGGCTAACTTGTGAATGGGTGATTGTAAGTTGTAGGTGAAAGCCTCAGGGAAGATTTTTTTTTTTTTTTTTTTTTTTGGGGACCGGCCTAGGAATGTTTGGCAACAACATTGTAACGTGAATTAACTTTTTTGGCCATTTATTTTGTTTTAAAAAAATATCTTTAAAGCTTAGATAGGCAATCATATGCTTCTTCTTGTCATAATTGTGAGTAGAAAATGGAAATCGAGCCCTAGAAGCCCATCCAGCCAGTGGTAGTTTAATCTTCGACCCTTCAAGAATGGACTTGAAAAATAAATAAAGATATTTGAAATTGGGCTGGAAGGCCGCCGACCTGAAAAGCGCCGAGAAATAAAAAGCCCCGTTGCCCCTTTTCACTGTAACTTTATCTTTCTTTTTTTTCCTTTTTAAATTCATTAATTTATATTTCTCATTAATTGTCCCTTCTTTTCTATTTTCTAATGGGTTTCTAATATCAAAATCATTTATTGGTTTCTTGACCTAGGTAAATCCATTAACTCAATTTGGTTATTCCTTTCTATTGTTAAAAACCCCCAAGCCATGAATTATCTTATTACTCATAAATAAGGTGGATTCCTTTTTTGAAAGATATTTTGTATTTGTTATAGAGTTATTTATCCATTTAACTACAAATACATAATAACTATACACTAATTTTATAATTTGGTTTATTATTTGTTGCAAATAAAGATTATGGATGTGTTCATGATGCGGGAGAAGAAATTCATGATATTCTTACTCATGAGTCAAATGCTACTACTCAAAGTGAAGAACAATTAATTAAATGTCGTTAAAATTGATGATAGTGAAGATGACGACAATAATATTCATCGCATCTAATGTCGCTTAGTGATATGCTTTTTATGTTTTATGTGAGTTATTTGTAAATATAGTTTCTTTTGATTATGAATTAGTGATTGTCTTTATTTATTAGATGATTAGTGTTGTAATTTACTAATTATATTTTTTAAAAAAAAAAAAGAGGAGGAAAAATAGTTAAAATTTGGAATAGTAATTTTGCGCTCGACCACAGTTCTAAGGCGGGCTTTGAAAAATAAATATTTTTCTTACCTCGCACCCTAGAGGGCCGGCTTCTTCACTTGACTCGACGATTCTCAACTCTAATCGTGAGTTGGTTCTCCATCTCTTAACAAAATCAATGAAAGTATCAACATTTATTAACTTTGTCTAAAAATTTAAAAGAAATATTTATTTTATCCATATTAAATAGTACATATATAAAAAAATTTAAATAATTAAATAGGGATAAAAATAAAAAAATATAGATTTATTTTTATACTTAATGTTAGAGTTAGTTGATTTTTATTGAGAAAGTTAAAGAAACTAAATAAGTTAGACTAAAGTATTTATATTGATTTTTTTCTTCAAGCTAATTTACTTAACTTATAAACTTATATATAATTTAATGGTAAAAAAAAAATACTATAATTAAGTAATTTATTTTGTTTCTTTAATCTCTAAAAAATTAATTGACTTTTATATTAAAGAACATATGTAGTAATAAATAATTAATGTGGGACCATGAAAAAAAAAACTGAAATATCTATCCATCAAATATCTTAAAATTAATATCAAAGAGGGTAAGCTAAAAACTACAAGCCTACTTAAAAAAAAAAAAAAAAAAAAAAGGTCCAAAACATGAGTCCACTTACATATTATTAATGAGTGTTTAATTTTATCCTTATTTAATATTTGTTGGCAAGATAAAAAGAGGAGAAATATGTGAGAATGATTTGTAACTGCTAATTTTAAAGAGAGTAAAAAAAATTATTAAATGCACAAGACAATGAGTCTTAAATTTCTTATATAGTTTTGAACAATGTTTTTCATTTTTTTGAAATATATATATTTTTCTTATAAAATAATCAATTATATAAAAATTAAAAAGAGTATACAAATAAAGTTTGAGTACGGTCTAGGGAATGGGGAGTTAATAATATATCAATTTTGAATAAAGAATAATTTGATAAAAGATAAAAAGCAACGATTTTGTATCCTTTTCTAAAGTGCTTCTAATATTAGAATGGATAAAATCATTGGAAAGATTCTTTTTGTATATGACAATAGTGATATGGTTTAAGGAGGAAGCAAATTTTGAAGTTGTGTCGATAATCTAATGTAACATAGGTCTCAAGTAAGAGATGCAAAAAAGACAAGATCTATAGAATTTAACTTCACACATTTGAAAGTTCGAACTTCATCCTAACCCAAAAAAATTGTAGCAAACCAAGTAGTGTTCCTTTGAATCCTAACTTTTCTCATAAAGATTGTCCAACCCTGAGCTGAATTGAGAACATTGCGAATATCACAACTTCATAAAGTAGTAGTAGACATTGGAAAGACTTCGACAATTACAAAAATCCGAGAGGTATTGAAAAGATCATTGGAATTTCCTAATTAATTACTTGTCCTAGATTAAGACCGGAGGTAGTATTATTTAACACTATATGTGTTACCCCACCGGTATATGGACTTTTATCAGAGTATTCATACATAGTTCATATGCAGTTGTATGACAACACATAAATAGTACAATATACTGATATAAAGCTCTTGATTATATTACAGAAATTCTCACATGATCTATACATAGTATATACAAATTCTAACTACATCTTTACATATCTATAGATAGCCGACACAACTTCTTGGCCCCAATCCAGAATTTTCCTTCTCCGGTATCTGCTGTCATCATCTCCATTTGCCGACATCCGCTGCCTAACCCTGGGAGATGCATCCAAATGTGTTGTACAATACATAGGTATTAACAGGGGCTGGAATCCTGAAGGATCTCAAAGTAATAATTAATCTCACATAAAATGCATCCACAATACATGATAGGTAACCAACAAACAGTCCAATCAACATTCAAAAAGCACACATCACAAACAATATCAAATGCAAACATAGATCATATACAACATTAGCTGCATAGAACATGTAATTTATACTCACTGAATGCTAAACAGGCTTTGCGACCCAAGGACCACTAGTCCACTAGGCCCTACAGTCGCCACATTTTCACAATTCAAAACACAACATGGTTCACACATGTATGTAGTGTTGGAAATTATGCCCTAGGGGCAAGTCATTCTCCATTTAGTTATCACTTCATTTGCATGTTTATAGTGATAGCTGATCCCTGGATATATCTTATAGATTATCCTAAATGTCCCTAGTCGGTCATCTACGCGGGAGCGAAGATGAAATAAGACCAGTATGACTTTGATGAGTATGGAGATACGAGTCAAAGTCATGGGCACTTGTAGGAGTACAAGGTCTTTGGACCGACCCACTATGAGAAAGCCGCATGGATTTTGTCATAAGCTTATCTCATGTATAATGCGTCACAACGCCCTATGACTGAGATCATCATGGATTCCTACATGATGAGTCGCTGGTCTTTGACCTAGTCAAAAATCACCTTTGACCGGGTGATGATAAAGGCTAGGATCAGGATCAGTGGTTCTCATGGAGAGGAATGTGAATGGTCAAGATGGAATTTGTCCCTAACATTTGTAGAGAGATAATCATGGGCCCCTCGACGAGTGAGTCTAAGAAATGTACGGCCGCATCTTTGTGATGGAAAGGAGTTTCCATTTCACTTATTAGACTACTCGAGAATCGAGAAAGTAATGGTCAAGAAAGGAAGTTGACATTATCCATGCCTCATCCTTGACCAAATTATCGCGTGACAAAAGCGGACGTGACATGGTTGTACGATAGGTAGATCGTATCATCGATCCCCATATGAATTGGGTAGTCGCATGATGTCTTGCTAGAGGCCGCTTGCGACTTGTGGGCTAAGACAAGATATTGGCCCACGCCAATCTCATGTGGGCAGGGTCGAGTCGGCGTTAATGTACTCAACACGAAAAAAGTGTCCGGATTCATCAATCTAGCAAAAGTGTCAGATTCATTGAATCTTAGATACGTCTAAGATTTAATGAATCTTGTATTTATCTAGGGTGAATATTATGTATATTAATATTATATATATTAATATAATATAATATAATATATATTATATTAATTCAAAATTAAATAATGTAATAATATTAAATACTGATTATAATATTATAATATAATATTTGTTTAGTATTTAATTTATTTGATAAATTAAATATCTAAGACAAATAGAGATATTGTATCTCATGTTTTAATTTTCGAATAAAGATATCATATATCTATTTAATTTAAATTGAGATATAGTATCTGATTTAATTAAATAGATGGATATCATTTCTCGGATTTAATTTATAGAGATAAATTAAATTAGAAGGCTTTTTGATTCGGATTAAATAAATATATTAGATTAGATCTATTAGATATATTTAATTAATATATATTTAATCAAAGATTCAAAACTCGAATTTCGAGATCTGGCTTTTAATTCGGATTAAATAAATAAATTACATTAGATCTATTAGATAGATTTAATTAAAATATTTTAATCCGATTTGAAATTTGAAATTCAAAATTAATGAGGATTAATTTCGAATATAATACGATCGGGTTTGAGAAAACCTACGGGACTTTTTGTCGAGCGTATTACATGTAAAGCCGCGAGAAACCCTAGAGTGAAATTGAGAGAGACGCAAAACTCAAAAGGCGCTAGCCGCCGTTAATCGGGTTCGGGATTATTCGTGTGGATCGGTAGAGGGGGGGATTCCCGCAGTCCGCTCCGTTGATCGGAGAAGGTAGCCCATGTGTTCATCGAAAGAAACGCTCGAGAATTTCGTATAAGGTATGATTTGGAATCTTTAACCTTGATTTAAACGCAGTTGAGCGATCCTCTTCTTGGGATTCGTAAAAATTTTAAACTCCGCTGCGTGTACGGATCCCAACATGTAGTGTCACACATAGTATATGAGAGTTAGAGTTACTATCTGGACGCTTTACCAAACCTCAAAATAGCTCCCAAACCCTTTGATCATCTCAGGTAAGTGTCGGATCCTATAAATACACATTTATAGATGGCAGATTAATACTTGCATAAAGACACACAATTTTCTGGTTTTCATAACCAAAATTAGAAAATTCATAACTCGGATTCTAGACCTCTGATTAATATGTTTTAAAACTTTTTTGAAAGCTTATGAGGTCTACTATTTTCTGACCGGAGAGACAATGTTATTTGCTTGATCAAAACCATGCTCAAAACATGAATCTAAATTATGGAAAACAAAGTTTTGTAGTTTTCCTTGTCTAACTTTGAAAAATCATAATTTAATTTACATAGGTTCAATTGAGGTGGTTCCAAGGGATAAACAATCCTTACTCAGTGTAGATTTAAGGAAAAATACTATACTTAACCAATGGAATGCACAACAACTCAGAAACCTCAATAAATCCAAACTTGGTTCCAGTTTCACATGACCAACTTTAAAAATTCATAACTACTAATATACAAATCCATTAAGCTCATATTATATGTCAAATTAAAGCTTAGGATGCTTACTAGAATCCTTCAAACTTTCAAGGCCATTGGGTAAGTAAAAAATACAATGGCCTCCAGAAATTGAAATCTGGCAACATGATTTCTTTAACCTCGATCTTTTAGGTTTTCAATCCAACCTTTCTAAAACTATAATCAAAACCTAGTTCGAGAGGAATCGAAAAGATAATTGAAATTCCCTAATTACTTGTCCTAGATTGTGCACATAATCTCTGTAAAGAGCTGCATTCCGCTTAGTTCAGATGAGGTTTAGCAAGATAATGATCCCTTTCAATATTGACAAATTACCATCAAAATAAAACTGATGGAAGGTTTTCAGTAGCCATGTATAAAAACCTTGGCTAAAAATACAAGTGGAGCGAAGAGAAAACGTAACAAACCAAATAGCTTGACTGTAGGGCGAGAGCAGAAGAGATAATGTTAAGGTTTTATTCACAGAAAATAAGGAATAAATATCATGAATAAGTAATATAAGTAAAAAAATTGTGAATATATTTGTAAGCATAGGCATTTTGGTAATTATAGATATGATGATGACGACCTTTCGGCAGAGCTAAATAGGATACCTACCAAACACAGCATATTCGTAGGGAACAATCACACGCATTTATTAATATTGACATTAAAAATAAAGATGGCTTATTTTTATAGATTTTATATAATACAAGGAAAAACGCATAATTGGTAATTATATATGATGTAATTTTTCCAACAAATTATTTATGATAAAATTAAAGTGATGTTTGTGACACTTTTAGATGACTGGTGTATTGATTGGGGTTGTTAATATTTATTATAATTTCAAGAATTAGTTGTACTTTACATATCCAGAAAAATAAAAGAAAATCATATTTATAAGGCCAAAAAATTGCTTAAGATTTTTTGGGCCAATTTTTTTGCTTAATTGATTTTCCAATTTTTATCTATATAATGTTTCAGTATCACATAAAATTTACTCCCTCTAGTCCTAAATATAAGACATGTTTTGATAATTGATCTTGACTCTAAATATAAAACATATTTTTCATATTTACAAATATTTTCCTAATTTATTCTTATTTATGCTCCTTTAACAATAATAAAAAAGGAGAGGTAATGAGTAAATTAAGGAAGATGACTATAGTGTTTTAGAAAATACACATTATATTAATAACTTAATTAGCTTCCTTAATCTAACTAAATTAGATAAATATATCTTATATTAATGACTGGAGGGAATATTGTCTTTAGATATTCGTACATCCTATAATCAGAATTAGACATATGTTAATCATTTAAATCAAAACACTTGGACAATAAAATAAAACTTGAAAAACCTAAGTCTTTTGGTCCCAAAGTATTTATTTTTAAAAATTAAAATACTACATGAAAAATCATTCAAGTCAAGAACATTACTTTTCAATCATGTCATCAACCATTGAAGATAAAACTCAATTTTACTAATCAATCTCTAAGTAGTTTTCCTTGAATAGCTTTGATCATTCTTGTTCCATTTTTAATTAAATTGTTAGCAAAGATCAGTATGGGAATCTTAAGGGAAAGTCTTGGTCAATCTGATAAGGGAGTATGATCAAAGAGTATTGATTGTTATAAAGGTTTTTTTATTAATTATTATTTATATTGTAAAATACTAAATGCGAATTTTTTTATATATTTTCTTAGGTTAATACAATATTTGATCCCTCAAATTTGATTTTAATCCCTTAAGTTTTTAACAAGAGGTTTTGATCCATCATTTATTATTTATGTTGTAAAATATTACATGCGTAAAGATTAAAACAATATTTGATCCCTTAAATTTGTTTTTATTTTGGTTTAAGACCCTCAAGTTTTAAACAAGAGGTTTTGGTCCATCAAGGGACAAATGATCCAGATTTTTTTTAATAATATAGACCGGTGTTTTAAACATAATGAAATTGAGGAACCATACTAAAATAAGAACAAACTTAAAAGACTAAAGATTGTAGTGGCCATATTTTCTTCTAAAAGAAGGCCGCTAGCTGTTGAAAAAAATAGAGTGATTGTCTAAAATATCACATGGGAATAATTCCTAAATCTAAAAGAGTCAGAGGAATAAAGAAGAATATTCTATTTATCCTTTCACATTCAAGATTTCGGATGGAATTGGAGAATATTCCAAACATTTTACCACAAGTTACAGCTTGCAAAACATTTTAAATTTACGAGACAAATGTTATCCCAAACATATTTACCTCATACCCCTCTAATTTTTATTGTAAGGTGCCTACTAGAAACAATTTTTATCCTAAGGGTAATGCACCAACTGCTTTCATTAATTATTTTTTCATATTTTATCCTTATTATTAAATGAGGTTCAATATTAAAAAAATTTAAGTCACAATTTGAAAAGGGGTAAAATTATAAAAATTTACCAATTTAGGACACCTCCTAATTAAACATCATTTACTATAGTGCTGACTTATGTTTGGATACAATTTCCAAAAAAAAAAAATCAGTTTGCAAACTGAAATTTATGTCTGATTTAGGAATTAAAGCCCATTTGAATTAAAGCTTCTTCCCCCGGGGGGGGATGCTTTTGAAATTCCTAACTTTGGAGCTCTTTCAAATATACCTAACGCTCACGCATTGGAAGATGTTGGTCATTATGAGTATGGAGAGATTTTAGATTTGGATTTGTTGCCCCTCGTATACTTTAATTTATTACCCTCTCCTATTTTAATATAAGAATTATTTAATTAAGTTGGGTATGTGAAAAAATAAAATAAAAGAATTAATATGAACAAATATGACATGATATCATTAAAATATCCACGTAACATTGTAACCTTAGATTATACATACATATGTACACAAACATATATGTATATGTATATATATCATTCTATAAGTTAGGTAAGTTATTTTGAAAAAAAGATAAATTAATATAAGTGAAAAATAAATTGAAATCCATCTATCCAAAATGAATTTAAGACTAAATTCATTCCTAACTAGCTTTTATATTAAGAACCAAAGTAATACTAATACTACCTCCGGTCCTAATTATAAGACCTAATTGACTTTTTTTTTGGAGAGATTAAGGAAGCTAAATACGTTACTTAATCATTTGATATGTTATGTATCCTTATATTATATATTAGTTTTTTAGTCAAGGTAATTAGTTTGAAGAAAAAAATAAAAATAAAATACTCTAAAGTAATTTAATTAGCTTCCTTAATCTCTCAAAAAAAGTCAACTAGATCTTATAATTAAGACCGGAGGGAGTATTATTTAACACTATATGTGTTACCCCACCAGTATATGGACTTTTATCAGAGTATTCATACATAGTTCATATGCAGTTGTATGACAACACATAAATAGTACAATATACTAATATAAAGCTCTTGATTATATTACATAAATTCTCACATGATCTATACATAGTATGTACAAATTCTAACTACATCTTTACATATCTATAGATAGCCAACACAACTTCTTGGCCCCAATCCAGAATTTTCCTTCTCCGGTATCTTCCGTCAACATCTCCATTTGCTGACGTCCGCCGCCTAACCCTGGAAGCTGCATTCAAATGTCTTGTACAATACATAGGTACTAACAGGGGCCGGAATCCTGAAGGATCTCAAAGTAACAATTAATCTCACATAAAATGCATCCACAATACATGATAGGTAACTAACAAACAGTCCAATCAGCATTCAAAAAGCATACAACACAAGCAATATCAAATGCAAACATAGATCATATACAGCATCAGCTGCATAGAACATGTAATTTATACTCACTGAATGCTAAATAGGCTTTGCGACCCAAGGACCACTAGTCCACTAGGCCCTACAGCCGCCACATTTTCACAAATCAAAACACAACATGGTTCGCACATGTATGTAGTGTCACACATAGTATATGAGAGTTAGAGTTACTATCTGGACGCTTTACCAAACCTCGAGTTAGCTCCCAAACCCTTTGATCATCTTAGGTAAGTGTCGGATCCTATAAATACACATTTATGGATGGCGGATTAATACTTGCATAAAGACACAGAATTTTCCGGTTTTCATAACCAAAATTAGAAAATTCATAACTCGGGTTCTAGACCTTTGATTAATATGTTTTAAAACTTTTTTGAAAGCTTATGAGGTCTACTATTTTCTGACCAAGTGTCGCAGGGAGACAATGTCATTTGCTTGATCAAAACCACGCTCAAAACATGAACCCAAATTATGGAAAACAAAGTTTTGTAGTTTTCCTTGTCTAACTTTGGAAAATCATAATTTAATTTACAAAGGTTCAATTGAGGTGATTCCAAGGGATAAACAATCCTTACTTAGTGTGGATTTAGGGAAAAATAGTATACTTAACCAATGGAATGCAAAACAACTTAGAAACCTCAATAAATCCAGACTTGGTTCCAGTTTCACATGACCAACTTTAAAAATTCATAACTACTAATATACAAATCCATTAAGCCCATATTATATCATATTAAAGCTTAGGATGCCTACTACAATCCTTCAAACTTTCATGGCCATTGGGTAAGTAAAAAATACAACACATCCAAAATGGCCTCCAGAAATTGAAATCTGGCAACATCATTTCTTTAACCTCGATCTTCTGGGTTTTCAATCCAACCCTTCTAAAACTATAATCACAACCTAGTCCCACATAATTTTACCCAATGAATCCATTTTTAACCTTAAAAACAGAAAAATCATTCTCCTTCATAAAGAAATAGTATTGACCGAAATGTGGGCACACCTAACAACTTAGGAAAACCTCAAGATATTCGGTTCAAATCAGAGCTTATATGTACCTTATCACGATTCTATGATTGGTTCAAAAATTCAACAAGCATTTCGACCTCATAGATGGCAACAAAATCCTCAGATCAAGACTCTAAAACCATAGAAAAGTTGCTCATGTTAAGATTAACAACGTTAGAGAAGGCCTCGGGAGCTGGAAATGCTGAATTGGAGGCAAAATCAGCCTTAGACTCGCTCTTTCTTCTCCCTCTCTCCCTTTAGCATGCCCACCACATTAAATGTGATTAGAGGAGGGTTTAATCATATTTTTAAGGGTCCAATTCGATGGAGAAGGGAGGATTACCAAATTACCCTTCAACTTTCACTTAATTACCAATCGTGCCATTGATTACAAGTTTGGTTGAAATCCAACTTTAAAAATGTATATCTCTTTGTACAAATGTCCAATTGCAATGATTCCAAAGGCTATGTGACCATTAAGAATTCTATTTTGAGGTAAAAATACCTACTACCATCAATCACACACCAAAAATTCTAGAATCAACATTTAATGCTCACTGGTTCAGAAAATGTTTTAGATTCAAGACCTAACTTCAAAAATTCATAACTCCATGTTACTTGTTCAATTGACTTATATGACATATCATATTAAAGCTTATCATGTCTACTTTTATTTTTGAAAGTTTTATAGCCATTGGATATCCTTTGCTCATTCAAAGGCACGTCACAAGATAACTGCCTCCCCAAAATCCTAATATGTCAGCAACAAGGGAAATTCCCTTCATAATATTTGTCACACTTTCTGAACTGGGCTTAGTTGTATGCCTAATGTAGGCTTATCCTCAAGTCTTTAGGTACAAAATTCAAGATATTACACTTCTCTCCTCGTTCAATAAGTTTTGTCTTCGAAATTTGAACGTCTATACCTTGAGGATTTTGTTAGTATTCAGATGTCCTAGAAACAATCTGTGATGACAAATTGACACCTTTTCTCCATTGTAGTATTTTATTATTAATAAATGAGCACATTTTATCTTTATCATATTTATGTCTCACCTTTATTTTAAGGTAAATATGTGTTCAAAGATAAAAACCCTAGGAATAGAACATGTGTTAAGCTCGAGGATCAATGATAGAGATCATGATCATGAGGACTCTAGAACACTGCATATCTATTGCCTAAAACTAGTTCCAAGTGTTGAATCACCAAAAAAGGGCATTGATGATCTCAATAAGACTAGTACTACATCATCTACTTGTATAGGGATACAAGGTAGGGACCTCATGGAATACATGCATGGTGATGCCTTAGTTAATGTTGTGGGTAGATCTGTTGGAAAACAGATAGCATTGAATTGACCCACCGAGAGACTATACAAAGATTTATTGTAGAGAGTATTATTGTATTTGTAAAGTCTTTCATCGTTTGGTAGTGTAGATCATCCTAAACTTGAGGGTGTCATTGAATACTATGTCTTAGGGTTATACTTTGACTGTACAACTCTATCCTCCTGAAAATAGGGAGAACAATGTACTTTTGGGTCTAACTCAAATACATGACTTTATATGGACATGCCAAAAGGACTTATAGTCCCCTACACGGGATTAGTCATTCACAAGACCAGTAGAGCTTGGATAACTTCTAGTTGACTAACGAGTCTGTGAGCACAATAAGTGATCATGAAAAGTCATGATTCGTCTTAGAGTAAATAGAAGAAGATTCCTAGTTATGTGAATTAGCTACATTTAGTCAATCAAGAGAGATGATACTCTATCTTTGCTCTCAACTAAATGTAAATGACATTGTGAGGGATGATGTCTGCACGGTGTCCAAATTCGGAAAGTAGATCACTTGATCACTCAATTACTTGTAGGGCCGCAAAGCATTGCTAGTGTCTTATGTGGTCATTAGATAATTTGGGCCCGTTAAAGGAGTTTTAATTGGTCATTTGTTTATGTTAGTGACTAATTGGGCCTAATTGGTCACACACAAAGGTTATTCCCGATTGCTTAAAATTAGCAAGCTTGGGCCAATAATTGTTATTGGGTTTATCAAGAGTAAATGTGTAATTGGGTTTGAGTGGAACTCCAAGCCCAATAGTAAAAATGACGCTACATTTAAATCCCTAGTTGGAAATCAGTTTCTTCATAAAAAGGCCCAAATGTAATAGAAGACCAAATGGGATCTTAAGCCAAGTTGAATTTGGAATTCGAATTTTGAATTTAAGTTTGAAATTTAAATTTAAATTTTAAATTTAAGAGGTTAGGTTATAAAAGATAATTTTGAATTATCTAATATATATATATATATATATATATTGGATGAAGATGAGAGAAATAATAAACAAAGATTGAATTAAAAATGATCTTGAATTTAATTAAAGATATGGATGTGATCTATCATCTTAAATTTTTATTCAATCAATTGATTAAGATATGAATGTGATCCATCATCTTAAATTTTGATTCAATCAAATAATCAAGATATTAATTTAATTCATTATCTTAATGATTTGGATAACACCAAGTAATGGACCTATCATCTAAAACCCTATTTTTAGCTTGTGGCCGAAAATACACAATACAATTAGGTCTTGAAATTTTTGGCCTACCAATGGTATTTAAAGGGGAGTTGGCCGAAATTCATGGACACTCATGCTCTTGAGAATTTTGGCCAACTACCAAGAGGTAGAGAAAGAGGCGCCATCCAAGAAAGGTAAAGATTTAATCTTGTTTATCTTATCTTCAACCTAATTTCAAGAAACCACCATCTTCTTGAAAAGATAAAAACCCAAGAAATCGAAATCTCAACCTTGTCATCGCCTAGCAAGCATCCAAGGAGTGGGAGGTATCAAGAAAAGAGTTATCATTGCGATCGGAGGATAGCCATATGGATCAACGTTAGAGGATATCAAAGACATTGAAGTCTTCAAGTAATCTAAGGTAATCCTAATCCCCAATAGTTGTTTTATCAAGTAATCATAATCCTTAATAGTTGTTTTAACGAGTAATCCTAAAACTCATGAATATCATAAAGTGTTACAAGTTCTCATGAGTACCATAAAGAGTTACGGATTAATGAATATAATAATAATAACTAATTAGCATAAGGAGTTAAGGTTAATAATTCATGTGGACCTAAGGAGTTAAGGGTTTCCGCAATGATTAACAAATTTTTTTTTTTCAACCTCATGAGACTTTGCATGAAATTCATATAATAGCCATAATTAACCAACAAGTTATATCAGAGCTAGGCTCGTTACCGTAAACATATGGGATACTATTACTAAATTCGATTCAATGATAATTTAGGATTTGCAAAATTACATGCATATGTTTTTCTAACCTTTTTGTAGGTACAAGAAAAGGGATGGTCATGGTGCCTCGAATGAATGATTTAATTTTTTATTTAAATTTTATTTCTTTTGGTATATGGGATTGTTTTGTCTTGATTTAAATTTAAATTTTATTTTCTTATTTTTTATAAATGAGATTGTTTTGTCCCAATTTAAATATTACATAGGAAATTGTAATAGGAATAAGATTGTAAAATTTCAAATCATGGACTTATACAAGAAGACTTTACCAAAAGATCATTCAAACATGAAGATGTTTTGGATGGATAATAAGAAGGCATCATGAGCATCCACAATGCAAATTATTATGTATTATTATTATGCATAGTTTTATTACGACTAGTATACATGATAATAGTAAACACGATCACTATACGACTAGCATGCACGATAGATACAAGCCGTTTAAAAAATAAACTATGTGATAGTTGTTTTATATGTATGTCTAAATTATACATGCAAGATAAAATCCATTCTAGCTTAGAAATTAACTAAATGCTAGTTAATTTATTAGTTAGTAATTTAGGATGAGATCGAAAAGAAACTTCACAAAATTATCTAGCGTGATGGTTTACCTCCAATCATTAGTGGTGCTTGAAAATCCTTCGACATTGTAGTACTCTCTAGCTCAGCTAAGATCTATTTATTTTGAAGGGTGACGTGCCATACAAAGTGTATGACACTTAGGATGATGGTTTGTGTTAGACAAGATGTCTAGTCGCAGGCTCAGCCAGGTCTATACATTGAGGGCAAAGATGCCAGGTTTGTTGGATATGATTAGTTTTGATGATGTCTTATATAGATGTCATTATCCATAGCAAAAAGTTTGCATACTACATTTATCTTTTACTTTGACTAATTCTTATATTTAATGTAGATGTGAAGTTTAATACAATGAAAAATGATCAAGAATGAAGATTGAAGAAATAAGAACTTGTTAAATATTATGAGAATATCAATATTCAAGTCTCTATGATCAAATAGAAGTTGGAACGGCTCAATTCGGAGTTAAAATAAGCAAGTTCAAGCTTCCAGATGAATAGTAGTTTGCTACAATAATTTTCGCATGAACAGTGTCATAATCGAGCATAAAAATTGCCATGCTCGAGTAGAGAACTGTGCTTGCTCGAGCAACAACATTCTTCAGCACTCTGTTCACCTCTGTTTCACGTTTCAGCTGGCGACCTCTGGTAATTCGATGATATCTCCCAAACCAAGAATTGGATTAATGTGAAACTAGTGGAATATGAAACTAGACTCCCAATGCGTCATTTTGATATAAAATTCAAGCCCAAAGGAGTTTAGATCAAGGAGCTATGAATTGTATAAGTTGGAACTAAAATTCACGCCACACAGCAAACCAAGCTTCTGTATTTTGGGTGTATCTCACAATCTACAAATCCAATTGAGCTGAAACCGGTGCCATTTGAAACTAGACTCAAATATATTTCCAAAAACATCAAGAAAAAAAAAACAAGGATCAATTGAAGGATATATGATGTTTTGAAGTTGACGGTTAGTTCAGGATGTTGAAAAAAACGCTAATCAAGAACAACCCCATTCATATGATGATAATGGACGAAATACAACGAGTTTGGAGCTGATTCTTATTGCATTGGAAATATGACTTAAAGAGCTTTCTGAGGGTGGGTGATTTTCCAAATGTAGAGCTATATTGAAGACGTTATACTCACTGGAAATTGACTCTTGTACTGCCAATGCTATTGCGTTTTGAAAGTCAATGAAGTTTGATATTTACACAAGATCATAGTAGGTGTCAGCCTGACACTCGAAGGCAGCCTACTCGAGCAAAGTGACTAGCGTGCCCGAACATCATCGGGCTAATGGAAAAATCAAGAAGAAAACATGGCCAAAGGCACTCAAGCATGATTTTTGGGATGCCTGAGCAGAATGCTCGAGCAGATAAGAAGCCATGCCCAAGCAGCACCACAAAATCATTTTGTCATCACCTTTGTATGACTTATGCTAGAGCAAGAAAATGCTCTGCCCAATAAGCATGCTCGAGCAGGCACAATGTGTTGCTCGAGCAAGTATAATTCTAATTCATTTTTCTTCACTACCTCCACCATGCCCGAGCAGTATATCTGTGATGCCCGAGCACTGGCGACACTGGTTCATAAGGATGCTCGAGCATGAAAACTGTGTTGCTCGAGCATCAGCGATCATTCAATTTTTAATAAGCCTCGTTCAAGGTTTTCCCGAGCAAGCTCACTGGAGTGCTCGAGCAGTAACTCTTTGTTGCCCGAGCATAAGACGATGATTTTCACTTACAACGTATTTACACCATGGTTGCCCGAGCATACAAATAAGGATGCTCGAGCATGATCATTCCTTGTTTTCAAATCACCATCTTCGGAAATCTAAATCAATTGATTATGATTTCATTTCTTCAAATAATCACTCATTACTATTCCTAATTGCTTTTAATCAATTTGCTAATGAGTTTTAGATGATTATATCACGGATTAACAACATATTACAAAAAGGAGATGATTACGTCAGAATCTTCAACGACTAGTTCCAAAAGACATCTAACAATCATATTCTAAAGAGGTAGAACAGTCCAACGGTCGAATGCTTGTAATGGTTGAAACACAGTTACCTATAAATTGCGTAGTCTTCAAACTGGAAGGAGTGACGATGATTGATGAATGAATCGACGAAGCCAACGAAATGATTTTACTACTTCACCATCGATAGTTCAATAACTCATACACTCTGTTTCTCAATGTTTATATAGTTTACACTAGAGAGTGATGATTTGAATTGTACTTCAGTGTTTATTCATTCACTTCTTAGAGAGAAGATTTATTTGTAAACATTCTATCTGAGAGTTTCTCAAGATTGGGTGATCTTGAGTGGGAAACCCATTGTATTGATTGCGGCTTGTAAGGGGAGTGAATCTTAGTGAGAGGATTACTTCGAGTATAGAGTGTGTAATCAAGTGGGTGTATTGATTACAGCTTGTAAAGGGGAGTGAATCCTAGTGAGAGGATTACTTCGAGTACAGAGCGTGTAATCAAGTTGAAAGAAGATAGTGGATTGAAAATCTCAGGTGAAGCTTGGGGACTGGACGTAGGTCAAGGATTGGGCTGAACCAGTATAAATCTCAGTTTGCATATTCTCTTCCATTATCTCTTATATTTCCAGTATATGCTTATTCGAATATCCAACTGTTGATTTAAAAGACGCGAAAAGATTTTCAAAGTTTCAAGTTTTTAATCTTCACCCAATTCACCCCTCTTGGGTTCACTCGGTTCTTCAAGGTTGTTACATAGTGATGTGACACTAAGCGACAAGGTGTTGTCAACGTGAAGATCTAAGAGAAGACATAGAGATGTTATTGTTCAAGTCAACCCATTGGATAAGTTAGTTTTGCAGGTTTAGCGGAAACAAATGATTCCAGTTATTCTCTTAGCCCACTATGGATATCCTTGTGAAGGATAACCTTAAAATCAATATTTGAGGGTTATTGATTCTAGAGAAAATAGTGGGAGGGCTACATATGATTCAAAAAGTCTCCGTATATGGTTCATGAAATACTTATAAGTCATATTTTGTTTTTTAGCATTTAAGTCATGACCGGGAACGTTAATTTACGCTCTATTCTGGATGTTAACAAATTAAATGGTCCTAACTTTAGGGACTGGTATCAAATGTAAAAATAGTTTTACATTTTGAGAAAATAACTTATATTTTAGATTCTCCGATTCTTGTTTCCCCTACAGAAGGGTAAGATGGGTATGATCAGTTTGACTGGGAAGCCCATAGACAACACTTAGAAGACAATGAGATGGGAGTCTACATACTGCTCGCGTCTATGTCTGTGGAACTCCAATGTTATCATGAGCATATGGATGCTCCCTCCACTATCTTGCATTTGCAAGAGCTTTATGACAAGCAAGGGAGGGCTGAGCGCTTCGAGACCTCCAAGGAGTTGTTTGGTTGTAAGATGGCTGAGGGCATGTCAGTTGGACCGCACGTCCTCAAGATGATTGGACTGATAGAGAAGCTTGCTTCTCTGGGTTTTCTCATGGACCATGAGCTAAGTATTGAATTGGTATTGCAGTCCTTGCCACAATCATATAATGGCTTCGTGGTCAATTATTATATGAATAAGGTAGAGTCAACACTCCTTGAGTTCTTGAGTCTGTTGACCACTACAGAACATACTGTTAAGAAAAATAGAACCTAAGCTTTTATGATTGGTGGGCCTTCCAAGGCTAAGGGCAAGTCTATGGTGACAAACAAACTTAAGCCCAAAGCCAACCCCAAGAAGAAGAAGGGAAAGTGCAAAGAAAAGGAGAAATCTAAAGACACTGCTCTATACTTCCATTGTCAAAAGGAAGGACATTGGAAGAGGAATTGCCCATTATACCTTGCGGGCCTCAAGGGAAAGAAGCATGGTGATGCTTCTGCCTCTGGTATGTTCACTATAGAAATTAATTTTTAAATGTTGATTCAGCTTCATGTGTATTAGATACTGATTGTGGTTCTCACATCTATAATTTGTTGCAAGTACTACAGAATCCTAGGAAGTTGAAGAGAAACGAGGTGAATCTCCACGTAGGGAATGGAGCAAGAGTTGCTGCATTAGCTATAAGGGATATGGACCTCAAATTGTCTACAAGCTTTTCTTTACGTTTGAAAAATTGTTTTATGTTCCTTCTATTTTCCAAAACATTATTTCCATTTCCCATTTAGAACAATCTGATTTTAATTTTATAATAAAGAATGACAAGTTTTCTGTCATTATGAATGATATTGTTTATACTTGCACTAAGGACGAAACATCACCAAGAAAGGGTGAATTGGCTGATTTCAAAAACTTTTGCGATCAAGTCCCAGAACAAAATAACAGAGCAAGGTTAAAGGAATAATTGACATAGAAGATTAGTTCGGTCTAAACTCTTGACCTATATCTAGTCTCCAAACACTCTGAGTTTTTCACTAACACTTTCACAATTACGCACTTTGTTTCTCGAGTAATCCTCTTACTAGGATTCACTCCCCCATACAAGTTGTAATCAATACACCCACACTCAATGTCCCTCTACCTTGAGATTTTTACTGAAAGAATGATCAAATAATAAATCTCTTACAGAGTAGATAAAGAATCATTGAAGTACAAAATATTTGAAGATATTATAGAGTATTGAATGAAATGATAATTGCAATAAATTTGATTGAGTGTAAAATGTTTCAATGTTTTCTTCGTATTGAATACTTCGCCTTATATTAGTTGCTGCAATTAATGACCATTGATAAGCTTCAATGAAACCATTGTGAGTATTGAATATATCCGTTAGATGTTGAAATTCGTTTGTTACTCATAACATTGATTTTGTAGAGCTATCGCCGTAATTGTGCCGCTTTAACATTCCTTTTGTTTTGCTCATTGTGTTGCAGTAATAATACGAAATAGGAATAACAGAAAAGGAATAATAGAAAAGTCTTTCTGATTGCTCAGAGAATGGTAGCCTTGTTGGTGTCTCATTTACTGCAATAGCATTTAATGCTTTTGACATAATTAATGCTTTTTGGGATTTTGAAATTAATCATCCTTATAATCACCTGAAACTCATTAATACATTGATTAAACATAGTTAAGAACAATAATGAGTGATGATAAGAAGTAGTGAAATCATAATCAATGATTTTAACTTTACAAACATGATGATTTACTGAGGCACATAAGATAACTTGAGTTTGTATTTCATTAACTCGAGTCTTGATGGTTTTCTTCTCAAAAGATGGTTTTTTTGAAAAATAAAGTTAAAATGAGAAGATTGATTTGCAAAGACTAACTCGAGTCTTAAATAACTGACTTGAGTTGTAAACTCGAGTCAGGTCTTCACAACTTGAGTTGTGAAGTTTTGTTCTAAAGAACGAAGACTAAGTTTATGTTATAAAAAGGTTTTGACCAAAGCTAACTCGAGTCTTTAAGAACGAATTCAAATGAGTCTTTAAGAAAAAACTCAAACGAGTGACTTGAGTGCACAATCCATAACTCAAGTTTGAAAGATTTTCCTTTTGAAAGAGAGAATTGAGTTATGTAGGCAAAATCATATACTCGAGTCTTAAAATGGAAACTCTAATGAGTGACTCAAGTTGCAAGATCATAACTTGAGTTATGGCATCGTTAAAGAGTTTTGGTTGAAAAGATAAGTTTAGAGAAAAACACCAACATTTGAGTTTCATTTTGTCAACTCGAGTTGCACAAAATGAACTTCAAGTATGCCAGAATCTTAAGTACAATTACAAGAGTTTAGGCTTTACCATGTCAACTCGAGTTTTGTGAACATAACTCGAGTTGTTACCTTTGTTTGTATAGTCTCTAAAAGCTTCTCACTTGAGTTTAGAGCATTTAACTTGAGTTGTCAATTCTGAAAGTAATTTTATAAGAGTTTTTAAAAGTATTAACTTGAGTTCTTAAGCCAAAACTCGAGTGTGTCTTAGACAGACACACAAAAACACTTTCTGATTCAATATTTGGTTTCAGTAAATGTTATTCACTTAAGTGCCATTAAACACATACTTGAGTAACTTGAATCATCAAGTCTAATTTTCTTACAAGTGTCTATTATCATCAAAACACATTGAATCAAGAACTAACATGCGCATCTCGAGCAAATGGATTATATGTTTTAGATTTAGAATCGAATATTGAACCTTTTAGCATGTTAAGAAACCAAGATTAAGTAATCAATATTTTCTTTGGCATTACACGTTGGGACACATAAATGAGACAAGATTATCTAGACTCCATCATGATGGTTATCTAAGTTCCATGGATTTCGAATCCTATGAACTTTGTGAATCTTGTTTGGCTAGTAAGATGACAAAGACCAAACTTGAGAAGCCTGTGAGTTACAGAGCCGTGAGTTACAGAGCCGTGAGTTGTTGGCATTCATTATGATGTTTGTGGGCCCATGTCTACTTAGGCTAGAGGAGGACACTCCTACTTCATCAACTTTACTGATGATAAGTCTAGATTCATATATGTGTTTCTTATGAGACATAAATCCAAAGCCTTTGAAAAGTTTAAAGAATTAGGGAATGAACTAGAGAAACAACTCGGTAAGATAATTAAGACACTTTGATCTGATCGAGGTAATGAATATCTAAATCAAGAGTTTCAAGATTATCTAAGAGAGAATGAGATTGTCTCACAATTAACGGCTCCATACACACCACATCAAAATGGTGTGTCTGAAAGGAGAAACCGAACCTTGCTTGAATGGTACGGTCAATGATGAGTGGTATGAGGCTCCCAAAATCATTTTGAGGATAACTCCTCAATACGACATTAAACCTTCTTAATAGGGTTTCATCGAAATCTGTTCAGACTACTCCGTATGAGATATGAAGGGGCCGAAAGCCCAACTTGGGTCTCAAGGTGTGGGGTTGTCTAGCTTATGTCAAGATCCTAGCACCAGATAAATTAGAGACTAAGAGTACTTTGTGCTATTTTGTAGGATATCCTAAGGAAACTAAGGGATACTACTTTTACTACCATGAGGACTAAAGTATTTGTATCCAAGAATGCTACCTTTCTTAAGGAGGATCTACTCTCTCAAGTAGATAATGGGAGTAAAGTAGAACTTGAAGAAATTCAAGAACTATGGGAATAGATAACAGAGCCCGAGTCTGTTGATCAGGCGATGCCTCAAGTAAAGGCTATAGACACCCAGCTCTTTAGGACTTTTAGGGTTAGTCATCAACTTGAAAGGTACGGTTTTGTGAGGATGACGAGCCTACTTCCTACACTGAGGCAGTCAAGGATGTTAACTCCTCATAATGGCTTTAAGCCATGTAATCCGAGATAAATTCGATGGATCATAATAAGGTATGGACCTTGGTTCCACCACCTGAGGGAATAGTTCCTATTGGGTGCAAGTGAGTCTTCAAAAAGAAGACTGATGCAGATAATAACAACATTCAAACCTATAAATCTAGGTTGGTTGTGAAGGATTATTGTCAAAGACAAGGAATTGATTTTGAGGAAACTTTCTCACCTATTGTCGCATATCATGATTATGAGGTTTGGCAGATGGATGTCAAAATCGCATTCTTAAATGGTTTCTTGAAGGAAGATATGTATATGACACAACTTGAGCGTTTTGAATCCAAGGATCAAAAGCATATGGTGTGCAAAATTCAAAAATCAATTTGTGGGCTTAAGCAAGCATCAAGGAGCTGGAATCTTCTCTTTGATGAAGTGGTTAAAGGAAACAACTTTATCAAGAATGAATATGAATCGTGTGTTTACAAGAAGGTCAGTGGGAGTGCTGTTGTTTTCCTTATGCTTTATGTGGATGACATTTCGATCATTGGAAATGATATTCCCATATTACAATCCATAAAGATATGGTCATCAAAGAACTTGACCATGAAGGATATGGGAGATGCGTCCTACATACTTGGCATAAAGATCTATAGAGATATATCCAAAAGGTTACTAGGTTTATCCCAATCCATGTACATAGACAAAATGCTAAAAAGGTTTAGCATGGATGGGTCAAAAAGGGGTTTTCTTCTCGTCATTCATGACATTCCTCTTTCTAAGGCTATGTGTCTTAAGACACCAGCTGAAAGGGAACGCATGGAGAGGATTCCACATGCATAAGCAATTGGATCCATCATGTATACCATGTTATGTATGAGACCAGATGTTTCTTATGCTTTAAGCATTATGATATGATACCAGGCTGACCCTGGAGAGGGTCACTGACAGCCATAAAGACAATCCTAAAGTACTTAAGAAGGACTAAGGATCTGTTTCTAGTTTACAGTGGTAGTGATGAGCTAAAAGTGAAAAGGTTCACTGATGCCAGTTTCCAAAATGATAAAGATGATTGTAAATCTCAGTTAGGCGTCGTCTACACCCTCAATGATGGAGCATTTTGTTGGAAGAGTTCCAAGCAAGAGGCCATGATAGACTCTGCTCCTGAGATAGAATACATAGCATCTTCAGAAGCAGCTAAGAGGAAGTATGGATCAAGAAGTTCATCAATGAGCTTGGATTGGTTCCCATCATTGTTAACCCAATACCTTTTACTACGATAACACCAGAGCTATAGCTAAGGGCAAGGAACCTAGGTCTCATCAAAGATCCAAGCATGTGCTCCGTAAATATCACCTCATCCTAGAGATTGTTGAAAGACAAGATACAAAGATGGACTATATCCCTACTGATGATAACTTGGTTGATTCTCTGACTAAGGGAGTTTCTTAGAGAAAGCTTGACAATCATTATGAGTTTTTAGGTATAACACGATGACCTGATTGGCTCTAGGCCAAGGGGGAGATTGTTAATATTTATGTGTCCTAGAGAGAATTTGTGATGACAGATGGACACCTTTTCTACATTGCAGTATTTCATTATTAATAAATGAGCACATTTTATCTTTATCATATTTATGTCTCGCCTTTATTTTAAGGTAAATATGTGTTCAAAGATTAAAAAAACCCTAGGAATAGAACATGTGTTAAGCTCGAGGATCAATGATAGAGATCATGGTCATGAGGACTCAAGAACACTGCATATATATTGGCTAAAACTTGTTCCTAGTCTTGAATCACCAAGAATGGATATTGTTAATCTCAATAAGACTAGTACACATCATCTACTTGTATAGAGATACAAGGTAGGGACCTCATGGAATACATGCATGGTGATGCCTTAGCTGATGTCATGGGTAGATTTGTTGGAGAACAGATAGCATTGAACTGACCCGCAGAGAGACTCTACAAAGATTCATTGTAGAGAGTATCATTGGATATGAAAAGTATCTCATCCCTTAGCTGATGTCATGGTAGTGCGGATCACCTTGGACTTGAGGATGTCATCGAACACTATGTCCTAGGGTTATACTTTGACTACACAACTCTATCCACCTGGAAATGGGGAGAACATTGTACTCTTGAGTGTAACTCGAATGCATGAGTATAGATGGACATGCCAAAAGTACTTACAGTTCCCTACAAGGGATTAGTCATTTATAAGACCGGTAGAGCTTGGATAGCTTCTAATTGACTCGGGAGTTTGTGCACATAGCAAGTGATCATAAGGAGTCATGATCCGTTATAGAGTAAATAGAAGAAGATTCCTAGTTCTGTGAATTAGCTACATAAAGTCAATTAAGAGAGATAATACTCTATCTTTGCTCTCGACTAAATGTGAATGACCTTGTGAGGGATGATGCCTGCACAGTGTCCAAATTTGAAAGGTAGATCACTTGATCAACTCAATTAGTTGCAGGGCCGTAAAGCATTGCTAGTATCTTATGTGGTCATTAGATAATTTGGGCTTGCTAAAGGAGTTTTAATTGGTCCAAGTTTATTTATGCCAGTGACTAATTGGGCTTAATGGGTCACACACAAAGGTTATTCCCGATTGCTTAAAATTAGCAAGCTTGGGTCAATAATTGTTATTGGGTTTTATTTAGAGTAAACGTGTAATTGGGTTGGAGTGGGACTCCAAGCCCAATAGTAAAAATGGCGTCACATTTGAGGCCATCGTGGGAAATCAGTTTCTCTACAAAAAGGCTCAAATGTGTTAGAAGACCAAACGGGGTCTTAAACCCAGTTGAATTTGGAATTCAAATTTTGAATTTATGTTTGAAATTTAAATTCAAGAGGTTAGATTATAAAAGATAATTCTTAATTATCTAATATATATGCATATATAAATACATATATATAAAGATCCAATAAAGATTTGATGAAGATAAGAGAAATAATAAATAAAGATTGAATTAAAAATTATCTTGAATTTTAATTAAAGATATGGTTGTGATCCATCATCTTAAATTTTTATTCAATTAATCAATCAAAATTGGATGTGATTCTTAAATTTTTATTCAATCAATCAATCGAGATATGGATGTGATCCATCATCTTAAATTTTGATTCAATCAAATAATCAAGATATTGATTTGATTCATTATCTTAATGATTTGGATAATACCAAGTAATGGGCCTATAATCTAAAACCCTATTTTAAGCTTGGTGGCCAAAAATACACAAAACAATAGATCTTGGAATTTTTGGCCTACCAAGGGTATTTAAAGGGGAGTTGGCCAAAATTCATGGAAAGTCATGCTCTTGAGAATTTCAAGCAACTACCAAGAGGTAGAGAAAGAGGCGCCATCAAAGAAAGGTAAAAATCCAATCTTGTTCATCCTACTTCAACCAAATTTCAAGAAACCACCATCTTCTTGAAAAGAGAAAAACCCAAGAAATCAAAACCTCAACCTTGTGAGCCTAACAAGCATCAAATGAGTGGGAAGCAATAAGAGAAAGAGTTCTCATTGGGATCGGGGGATAGCCATGTGGATCAACGTTGGAGGACATCAAAGACATTGAACTCTTTGAGTGATCTAAGGTAATCCTAATATCCAATAATTGTTTTATCAAGTAATCATAATCCCTAATAGTTGTTTTAAAGAGTAATCCTAAAAATCATGAGTATCATAAAGTGTTACAAGTTCCCATGAGTACCGTAAAGAGTTATGGATTAATGAATATAATAATAATAACTAAAGAGCGTAAGGAGTTAATGTTAATAATTCATAAGGACCGGAAGGAGTTACGGGTTTCTACAATGATTAACGATTTTTTTTTTTCAACCTCATTAGACTTTGCATGAAATTCGTTAATAGGTATAATTAACCAACATGTTTATTCAAGACACTCAATCTATTCCTGTCCTATGCATGCTTACCAAGCACGCAACATAATCATACAACATCCTCATTCGTCATGTACCCAGGTGTAGTACTCACATACATTAGACCCACTAGTCCATTTTCTAAATGATTGTTTACACTAGCCTCATTGCCCAATGTATTTTGCCTTTCGGCTTATTTTATTTTGGCCTACGGCTCATTCCATTACTATATCGCTTGAATGTTTAAGCTTTACTACCCCAGGGAATCAACCCTATGCCATAGGCATCTCAACTACAACCTCGTACAATCTGAACATTTTGTTAGCCTAAAGATATACTTTGGACACACTAGTCCAAAGTTACCATACTAGGCAATGAATACAGTGCTAGTTACTTAGGTCTTATGGCCCAGGGACACTGCCCCATGCAACTTTCACATTGGGTCTTACCATATTGAGCCTCTACTCGTCTATTCCGTGTCTGAGCTTCTTCAATTCAAACTCTCAGATTACTTTCCTCTTTCTTAGCGCTATAGCTGGAAAATATTATTTGACCAACCGGTTCAGATTTTTAGACCATTCTATCAGTTTCTGTTCCTGTATCATCTTAATAACCAACTGCACTACTTTTCAATTCTTCTATATTGTCTCATTTAAACTTTTATGAGTTTACAAATACTCAAAATTTTTGTGGTTGTAATACATTTCACAATTCGCATTATACAAGAATAGTGCTTTCACATTTTCAATAAAACATAATTGCTACCAGCTCAAGTTCAAGAAAACACAAGTCACATGCAGCAACTACAAATAGACCATATGCAGCAACAATTGCAAATAGATTACTTATCATATACCACATGTAGCAACAAGTTCTAATACAGGATCCAACTAGTCTAAAACCAAAACGCTAGGTATAACCAATTGGAATGTACCGAGAGTCTTCCTATACATCGGAGTTCTCAATCGGAACACCTAACTAGGAATAATCGACTGGAAATTATCGATAGTCCTCATGTACGTCAGAGTTCTCAATAAAAAATGTTCCAAGTCACCTGGGCAACAACCTACAATCTCTAGGCAACAACCCACAATTATCTGGGCAAGCGATTCAAGAGACAATCCAAACACATCTGACAAGACCCAACAAACTGAGTATTTCTGCAACAGTTTTTGGCCTTTTCCAGTTTTGTACTACTCCACTATTCTGGGTTCCACAAAACCCTTCTATGAGACATGATTCAGATATGACCACTACAAACTAGTCTTAACTTCTATTGAAAAACATTTCATTCAAAAATTCAATTTTGAAAATTCACAAATATAGTAAGTACATTGGCAAGTTCAAAATTCAATTTTAAACTTACCCAGGAACTAGACAACTATTCTAGAAGGTCATCAATTCTAATTACATCCTGATCTCTAACTCTAGCTCTGCTCTTGCTACTCGAGCCATTCATAGGGCACTCAGTCCATCCTATTTTAGTCTTGCGGCCATTTTGGACACTATCCGCTATAAATTCATTACACAAATATACTATATAGAGCTGGAGCACCCCGACGATACACTGGGTCATATAAACTTCTTTTTTTAGGAACCCATATAATATGGAACTCATTACAATGTACTAGCTTTAAGAGCCCACTATCACGCACTGTACGGAACGCTGGATATTTTGTGTGCTAAGACACTCTACATTAAAGGGAGGTTTAGACTTGTCAAATGGCAAAGTCTAGAATCTTCTTGAATATTGTAGACTTGTGTACATATTTGTAGAATTGTGTAGAGAATTTTGGAGACCCTTGTAATTGTGTAAATATCTAGATATTTTAGGAGAAGGTTCTGGACAATCCTTCTCTACCATAGGATCTTTTCAATCTTGACCGTTTATTGAGGAGGTGGTAGGCTATAAATAGGGGTGCCCTCCTCATTTGTAAACCATCCAAGGTAATTTAATCAAGTGTTACTCAAGAGCTTCTCTCTCTAGACTTCTCTTTCTCTCTCTAAAGTTCTCTTAGTTTTTGTGGTTTTTGCCTACTCGTGAGGTTTTGGCTGACTTAGCAAAGATCGAGAGGGGTGATCAAGCTAAGGTCGACACGATATTTGGGAGAACAAGTCTAAGGCCGTGACAAAGTGGTGTCAGAACTTTGGTTCGGAGTAGCTAGGTTCAAAGCTGTGATCGTGGTTCGTAGGCAAGAATGTTGGGTACGAGTGAGGAAGTTGTTGTGGCTAGAGAAGAAAGAGGTAGAGAGACCCAACTTGCTCACGAAGCAAAGAAGACCTGAGGATCAAGTAAGTCTCACCAAGCCGCAGATATTGCCACATTGATGGTAAAAGTGGAGGCTTTGGAGGAGGCCTTACACAGGGTGGCTAATAAGGTGGACAAGGTGGAAGGTGACTTTGAGACACTTGAAACACACACCCTTAGCCAATTGGACAATTTGAGTTTGGATATGGATTCGAACCTCAATGTCAAGGAGGAATGAGTCGAGTCCATGAGGCGACTCGAGGAAAAGGTAATGGATGCCATTACCACAATGCAAGGACAACTTAACACTCTAAAGACTTCTTTAGAGAGACAAGCAAGGACTCCGTTGGTGGGTGGTACCAGTGAAGCAAGGGAGGTGAGGTTGGATCTCCCTAAGCCAAAGGAATTTTAAGTCGTTCGTGATGCCAAGGAGGTCGAGAACTTCTTTGGCAAATGGAGAGATATGTTGAGAGTTTGAACTTAGCCGAAAACACAACCAAGGTACAAACTGCTTCCTTGTTCCTCACTGATAATGTTATGTTATGGTGCCATAGGAAGCATGCAGACATGGAGAGGGGCCTTTGCACGATTGAAACATGGGAAGATTTCAAGAGGGAACTGAAGAAACAATTATATCCCGAGAACGTGGTCTATGTGTTGGGATCCGTACACGTAGCGGAAGGATTTCATCCATTTAAAAATCTTACAAATCCCATCGAGAGGATCCATCAACGATGTTTAGATTAAGGTTCGTTAGAAACCGTACCTATGCAAACTCGTGAGCGTTTCGTTCAATTCGTTCTCGTGGGCTACCTACGTAAAATCAAACAGAAGCCGACTTCGAGCGTCCACTCCCCCTACTGGTATCCACACGAATAGCCTCCAACATCGACGGCAGCGTGTTAGCGCCTTCAGTATTTTCGCGTCTCTTTCTATTCTCTCTAGGGTTTCTCGGGGCTTTTCTAATACGTCTGACAAAATGTCTCGTAGGTTTTCAACACTCAATCGACGTATTATATTCAAAATTAATCCTTATTAATCTTGAAATTTGAATTTGGATTAAAATAATATATTAATTAAATCTATCCAATAGATCTAATCCAATATATATTTTTTAATTTAAATTAAAAAGCCTTCTAATTTAATTTATCTTTCTAAATTAAATTTGAGATATGATATCTATTTATTTAATTAAATATGAGATACTATATCTCAATTCAAATTAAATTAGATATATGATATCTATATTCAAAAATTAAATCGAGATATAATGTCTCAATTTGTTTTAAATATTTAATTTATCAAATAAATTAAATACAAAACAAATAATATATATAATAATATTATAATATCTATTAAATAATATTATTATATTATTTTTGAATTTAATAATAAATAAATATATATATACACACACATTCTAGATTAAATACTGTATTCATTAAATCTTAGACATATCTAAGATTTAATGAATCTGGACACTTTTGCTCATGTTGGGCTATTCTTGTGTGCGACCTTGCAAGCCCACATGAGATTGTGATGGGCCAATCGTACCAGCCCACAAGTCGCAAGCGGCCTCTAGCAAGACATTGCGACTACCCAATTCATATGGGGATGGATGATACGATACAACCTATCGTACAACCATATCACGTCCCTTTTGTCACGCGATAATTTGGTCAAGGATGAGGCATGGATAATGTCAACTTCCTGTTCTTGACCATTACTTTCTCGATTCTTGAGTAGTCTAACAATTGAAATGGAAACTCCTTTCCATCGTAGTATGGTCATACATTTCTCAGACTCACTCATCGAGGGGCCCAGTATTATATCTCTACAAATGTGAGGGACAAATTCCATCTTGACCATTCACATTCCTCTGAATGAAAACCACTGATCCTGATCCAAGCCTTTATCTTCACCCGGTCAAAGGTGACTTTTGACTAGGTCAAAGATTAGCGACTCTCATGTAGGAATCCGTGATGATCTCAAGTCAAAGGGCGTTGTGACGCGGTTATACATGAGATAAGGTTATGACTAAACCCATGCAGCTTTCTCATAGTGGGTCGGTCCAACACCTTGTACTCTTACAAGTTCCTATGACTTTGATTCGTATCTCCATACCTCATCAAAGTCATACTGATCTTATTTCATCTTTGCTCCCGCGTAGATGACTAACTAGGGACATTTAGGATAATCTATAAGATATATCCACGGATACAGTTATCACTATAAACATGCAAACGAAATAATAACTAAATGGAGAATACTTTAAATAACATTAATGTCTAAAGTACAATGACTTGCCCCTAGGGCATAATTTCCAATAGACTCCCACTTGTACTAGGTGCAATCATTAATTACTCTAATTCCCATTGTCCTAACATGACGCTCATGTTTTTCTTGTACAAGTGGCTTAGTAAGAGGATTAGCATAATTGTCTTCTCCTGGTACTTTGCATATTTTTTTATATCACCTCTATCATTAATTTCTCTAATAAGATGAAATCACTTGAGTATATGCTTGGTCCTTTGATGTGACCTAGGCTCCTTGGTCTGTGCAATAGTGCCACTATTGTCACAGAACAAGTTTATTGGATTTGAGATTGTAGGAACCACCCCAAGTTCATTAATGAACTTTCTAATCCAAAAGGCCTCCTTAGCTGCATCCAATGCTGCTATATACTTAGCTTCTATTGCAGAATCAGCTATAGTGCTCTTCTTAGAGCTCTTCCAGCTTACCGCACCACCATTCAAAAGGAATACATATCTAGATTGCGATCTTAGATCATCTTGATCAGTTTGGAAACTTGCATCTGTGTAACCAGTCACACAGAGCTCATCTTCCAATCCACTATATACCAAGAATAAGTCTTTAGTCATTCTTAAGTACTTTAGGATATTCTTGACAGCAATCCAATGACCCTTACCGGGATCTTGTTGATATATGCTAGTCATACTTAAGGCAAATGATACATCCGGTCGAGTACATAACATGGCATACATGATAGATCCAATGGCGGAGCCCGGAGGCATATGGAATCTTACTTATGCGGTCTCTTTGATCTTGTGTACTAGGACACAGATCCTTACTGGGATGAATGCCATGAGACATAGGCATGTAACCCCTTTTAGAGTCCTGCATACTGAATCTATGCAGTATCTTGTCTATCTATGTACTCTGACTTAGGCCTATCAGCCTATTGGATCTATCTCTATAGATCCTGATCCCAAGGATGTAAGTGGCTTTGCCTAAATCTTTCATTGAGAAAGATTTTCCTAACCAAGACTTGACACTCTGCAAGGTAGGAATGTCATTCCCAATGAGTAGGATGTCATCAACATAAAGCACTAGAAATACAACTGTGCTCCCACTAACTTTCTTGTAAACACAAGGTTCTTCGATGTTTTGAATGAATTCAAACTCTTTGACAACTTCATCAAAACGATGATTCTAGCTCCGAGATGCTTGATTCAATCCATAAATGGATCTTTGAAGCTTGCAAACTTTACCAAATTCCTTAGGACACACAAAGCCTTCAGGTTGTGTCATGTATACATCCTCAAGGAGCATAACGCTAAGGAAGTCAATTTTGACGTCCATCTCCCATATTTCATAGTCATAATATGATGCAATGAAAAGAAGGATTCTGATTGATTTGGCCATTGCAACTGGGGAAAAGGTTTCATCATAATCTACACCATGAGTTTGAGTGAATCCTTTTGCAACCAATCGTGCCTTGAAGACATTTATTTTGCCATCCATGTCAGTTTTCTCCTTGAAAACTCATTTGCACCTAACGATTTTTACACCTTCAGGTGGATCGACTAAGGTCCATACCTTATTGTCGTACATGGATTGCATTTCAGACGTCATGGCATTAAGTCATCTTTCGAAGTTTGGTCCCACCACAGCTCTCGATAAGTAGTTGGCTCATTCTACTCAATGAGCAAAACATCACGACTTCCAGTAATTAGAAATCCATATCTCTGAGGTTGTAGCTGTGATCTATCGGACCTTCGTGGGCCTTGTGTTACTTGAGTAGGCTCAACAACTTGTTGTGAATCTTCTCCGTTTTCCATCTGTGGTTCTATGTTGTCTTGTGGCTCTTGAACTTCTTCGAGGTTAACCTTACTCCCACTGGTTCTTTTAGATATAAACTCTATCTCCAGAAAGACACCATTCCGGATTACAAACACTTTGTGATCGATAGGATTGTAGACATAGTATCCTTTAGTTTCCTTAGGATACCCCACAAAAAGGCATTTTGAGGATCTGGATGATAATTTATCAAAGGCTTGCTGTTTAACGTAAACCTCACATCCCCAAATTTGAAGAAATGACAAATTGAGTTTCTTCCCAGTCCATATCTCATATGGTGTCTTTTCAACCGCCTTTGACGGAACACGATTTAGTGTGAACATAGTGACATTTCTAGGGCATGGCCCCAAAAGGAAGGAGGAAGATCTGTTTGACTCATCATAGATCGAACCATATCTAATAGAGTTTGATTCCTCCACTTAGAAACACTATTCCATTGAGGTGTTCCTGGAGGAGTTAGTTGTGAGATGATCCCACAACTTCTAAGATGGTCAATGAACTCTTGGCTCAAATATTCACTACCCCGATCGAATCGAAGTGTTTTAATTGTTTTGCCAAGTTGGTTTTGCACTTCATTTTGGAATGTTTTGAATATTTTGAAAGATTCCGACTTATGTTTCATTAGATAGATATTCCCATATATACTAAATCATCTATAAATGTAATGAAGTATAAATGACTTCCTCTGGCAGATGCATTCATTGGTCCACAGACATCTGTATGTAGAAGGCCCAATAAATTAGTGACCCTTTTACTACTCCTAGTAAAGGTGCCTTTGTCATATTTCCAATAAACAAGACTTACATGTATCAAATGATTTAAAATCAAATGAGTCAAGAAATCCATCTATGATAGAGTTTTGAAATGTGTTTCTCATTTATATGGCCTAGACGACAATGACATAGGTAGGTCGGATTCAAATCATTTGACTTGATCCATTTGGTAGTTTATGTTATAGATATGTCCATTCAATTTTCTAATGTCCTTGGGACCCTACACATTTATACAAATGTAAGAATCATGAAGGTGGAATATCACCTAGAGGGGGGTGAATAGGTGATCCTCAAAAATTCTTTCGTGGTATACTGGATAAACAAAGAAGGTAGTAAAATAGTAAGGAGAAATGACACAGAGAATTTATACTGGTTCGGTTCAACTCCTTGACCTACGTCCAGTACCCAGACACTCTGGGATTTCACTATCTCGTAACTTGATTACATACTCTGTAACTCTCGAGTAATCCTCTCACTAGGACTTACCCTTCTTTACAAGTTGTAACCAAATACCAAAGACACAATTACACACTCGTACTCGGGATGATCCTTTCTCCCTAGGACTCACTCCCCCCTTACAAGTTGTAATTGTACACCCACACTCAAGATACCTCTATCTTGAGATTTTGAATGAATTGTGAAACAAATGATAAGACTCTCTCACGAGTAGATAAATGATAAACACTGAAGCTCAATAATATCCTAAGATATATACAGAATAGAAATTGAACACTTTGAATGCTTTGTCTGTGTATGCGTTGGTTGTGTCCACTTGATGAATTCAATCCTTCGGGTATTTATAAGTTGAAGCTTGAGGACCGTTGGAAGGATTTGAATCTGCCAGTTTGAATGTTTGAATATGTCTGTTGGGAGTCTTCAAACATCCGCGCCTTCTGCTTAGCCACGATCGAGTGTCCGCTCGGTTGGGTCTCTTTACAGTTGTCATTCACGTGTTCTCGGACAAAGGATAGCTTAAAATATTGATTCCGTGCTTTTCTTTGTTATGGGCTAGCCTTAATTGGGTTCAGCGCTTTGTCTCTGTTCTGCGTCTCTCTCGATGCTTGACAGCTCATCAAAATTCAAACTTTGGTTAAACAAATATTGATCCAGATGCTTTAGCTGTATGGGCACATCATGAAGAGATTCTCTGTTTCACGATATTCTTAGTGTGCCAGCTTGTCAGAATTTCAACCTTGAGAAGTAACTGAAAAGCAAAGCTTTCATCTTCTAAAATCTCATAAGCAAACTGGTTAATTATGATTAGAATCAATAATGATAATCAACAAGACATATTCCATGCAACAGTAGACATTCTTGGTGTTCTTCGTCAGAATTTGAAACTTGATTATGAATATGAAAAACACTCAGGAAGATGATTAATGATATCACAGTTAATATTAAATGATGTATTGGAAGATAGAATCAATTAACTGGATCATTTGAATGAAGTTTGAGATGATTTATATTTCTTTGTCAAACCATCGGTATCGATCTTTGTCTCGAGCATTCTCGAGAAGCGATGAAATCATACTTGAGAATCGTCCATTGAATCAGCTACAGATTGCATGACCTTCAATCATTCTCGAGAATCGTTTGCCCATTCTCGAGAATCGATTCCTCATTCTCGAGAATCCCTTCAGAACCAGAGAGCACAGAAACGAATATCAGATGAAGCATACGATCATACTCGAGAATCCTTTTTGATTCTCGGGAACCATTCTCGAGAATTAGTTTTCATTCTCGAGAATCACTTCAGAAGCAAAGTATATCAGTGAAGGAGTATTCGACTATTCTCGAGAATTCTTCCTGATTCTCGAGAGCCATTCTCGAGAATTGCTTATGTATTCTAGAGGATCATATCGGAGAAACTATGGTCGTATGATTCGTCTCGATCATTCTCGAGAGCTTTGGTGCATTCTCGAGAACCATTCTCGAGAGTCCCTTACTTATTCTCGGGAATCGGCGATGTAGGTGAAAAAGATTCGAACTGCGATCTTTGTCACACACTATTCTTGAGAATCCTTGATCCATTCTCGAAAGTCAATTTCACATGGACATGTAAAAGAGTTAATTCTGATTCAAATTCTTGAACTCTTTAAAGCCTTCTTTCCATGTAAGAAGAATCAGCCCAAACTTGTTGAATTTCGTTGGTTATCATAGGATGAATGTAGGTGTTCTTAATCAACGATGATTGCAGCTTCCTGAACATACTACAAACTTCAAAACATCATAACTTCATCAATTGATCTTCGTTTTCTGTGTTCTAGATTTTTTTGGAAAGGTATTTGAGTCTAGTTTCCAATGGCACCAATTTCAGTGCAATCCGATTTTTCGTTTGTGAGATACACTCAAATTACCGAAGGTTGGTCTGGACTGTGACGGTGATTTGTGTTCCAACTTGCGAAAATCATAGCTCTCTCATCTGGACTCGTTTGGACTTTAAAGTTTTTCAAAAGTACTTGTTGGATGTCTAGTTACATATGCCACTGGTTTCGTGTCAATCCGATTCCTGGTTTGTGAGATATCGTCGAATTACCGTAGGTCGCCCAAACCGAACGCGAAACGAGTTGCCGAGAATTCTTGAAATCCGATGATTCTCGAGAATTAGAGCACCATTCTCGATAATGGTACTCGAGAATCACAATGTCATTCTCGAGAATGACTGAAACGATGTGCGAAGCAGTTGTTCATACACGGGAATATTGCAATTGAACCCAAACAACTCCTATGCATCCAGAAGCTTGAATTTGCTTATTTTAACTCCGAATTGAACCATTCTAACTTCCATTTGATCATGGAGACTTGAATATTGATATTCTCATAATATTTGACAAGTTATTCTTTCTTCAATCTCCAATCTTAATCATTCTTCATTGTTTAAACTTCTTATCTACATTAATAAATAAGGATTAATCAAAGTAGAAGATAAATGTAGTATGCAAGCTTTTTGCTCTGGATAATGGCATATATATAAGACATTATCAAAACTAATCATAACTAACAAATCACATGCAGTATCTAAGACCCATGTAGAGGAAGTAGAAAAGTGAATATCTATGGCATAGATACCTGAAGCGATAGCCCTGCTATCCTTCTTGTTCTTTTTCAGATCTTCGAGGTAGAGTTTGCAATTCCTCTTCCAATGACCAATTTCATTGCAAAAGAAGCAGACCCCATCCTTCGGAGGCTTTGCCTTCTTGGCTGCAGGCTTAGATTCGGGCCTGTTTGACTCATTGGTCTTACCAGCTGAGCCAGTACCCTTTCTTTTACCCTTGCCTTTTCTTTTCATACCCTTTCCTTTTTGAACCATCAAAATAGTACTGGGCTTCTTCTCAATGCTCTGCTTAGCTGTTTTGAGCATCCCATGTAATTCGAAATTGACTCCTCCATGTTGTTCATGTTGTAATCCATGACAAGGTGGTCATAACTTCCTGGGAGTGAGTTCAAGATCACATCTGTAGCTAACTCCTGGGACATAGGGAATCCAAGCCTCTCAAGGTGATCAATGTAGCCTTTCATGTTCAACACATGAGGACTAACGAATGCACCTTCAAACATCTTGCAGAAAAATAAGGCCTTTGTGGTCTCATACCTCTCTTGCCTTGCCTGTTGCTGGAACATTTCCATAGGATGATCAATCATCTCATAGGCCTCCACAAGTTCTAGATCTCTATCGAGGTCTGGAACCATAGTGGCAGGCATCAGACATCTAGACTGCCCTGACTTAGTTCCAGTTTCACATGACCAACTTAAAAAAGCCATAACTACTAATATACAAATCCATTCAGTCTATATTATATATCAAATTAAAGTTTAGGATGTCTGCTACAATGCTTCAAATTTTCAAGGCCATTGGGTTAGTCAAAACCACAATACAACCAAATGGCCTCCAAAAATCGAAATTTGGCAACATCATTTCTTTAACCTCGACCTTTGGGTTTTCAATCCAATCTTTCTAAAACCATAATCACAACCTATTCCCATATAATTTTTCCCAAGGAATCCATTTAAAACATTAAAAACAGAAAAAATCATTTTGCTTCATAAATAAATAGTACAGACTGTAATCTGGGCACACCCAACAACTCAGAAAAGCCTTAAGATATTCGGCTCAAATAAGAGCTTATACGTACCTTATTGCGATTCTACGACCGGTTCGGAATTTGACAGCACCTCGACCTCATAGACAGCACCAAACTCCTCAGATCAAGACTCTGAAACCTTAGAAATGTTGCTCATGTAGAGAGGAACAACATTAGAGAAGGCTCGAGAGCTAGAAACGCCAAATCAAAGGCGAAATCAGCCCCAGACGCTTTCTCTTTCTTTTCCCTTTCTCCCTTTAGCATTCCTACCATCTTAAATGTGATTAGAATAGGGTTTTATCAGATTTTTAAGGGTCCAAGTCAATGGAGAAGGGAGGGTTACCAAATTACCCTTTAACTTTCACTTAATTAGCAATCGTGCCATTAATTACAAGTTTGGTAGAAATCCAACTTTGAAAATTCATATCTCTTTGTACAAATATCCAATTTAAATGATTCCAAAGGCTATGTAACCATTAAGAAGTCTATTTTGAGGGAAAAATACCTCCCACTATTAATCACACACCAAAAATGCCAGAATCGATATTTAATACTCACTGGTTTAGAAAACGTTTCAGATTCAAGACCTAACTTCAAAAATTCATAACTCCGTGTGTACTTATCCAATTGACCTATGTAACATATAGAATTAATGCTTATCATGTCTACTTTGATTCTAAAATTTTTTATAGCTATTGGATATCATTTGCTTAGTCAAAGGCACGTCACAAGATGACTGCCTCCCCAGAATCCTAATTTGCTAGCAACAAGGGAAATTCCCTTTATAATATTTGTCACACTTCTTGAACTGGGCTTAGTCGTCTACCTAATGTAGGCTTATCCTCAAGTCTTTAGACCCAAAATTTAAGATATTACACTATATATTGTGTAGTTGAACATAGCTTTTCCCACTTTTTATATCTCCTATTTGACAATGAAATGCTTTGTTATTTTATTTTTATTTGATTAAGCGTACCCCTGAGGTGCTAGTAATAAGGGCCAGCCGGCAGGTTATGGGCTAGCCTGCCACAGGTTGATAGCTCAATGGGTCGGCTTGAAAAGTCTGACATCAAATTAGGTTAGGATAATATCTAACCCAACTCGTAATTGGTGGGTTGTGGGTTAGCTTGCCCAACTCTTTTTTTTTTTTTTTTTGTATATTGCCTTTTTATTTTTTTAAGACAATATATGATATTTATTTAATTATATATTAGGCTATTACCTAATATAAAATTAAATATCTTTTTTCACAAATATAAACTACAAAAATACATCACAAAAATGTAGTGATCATAAAGTATCAAATTCAAAATTCAAACATTAAAAATTAAATATACATCACAATTCAATATATTATAGAATTTTACAAATTTAAAAAGTTAATACGGGTTAGCCCATGGGTTTAGGGAGTGTTTTTTGTTTTAGAACTTCATAATTTTTTTCAAAAAAAAAGAAAAGAAAAGAAATATAGGCTAGCCCACGGGTTGGCACCTAGCCCATCATGGGTTCGGGTTATATGAATTCAGACAAAAAAAAAATACCTACACAAAAGGGTCTATTTTTCACAACCCAACCCTCTAATTTCTTACAGATTGGACCTGTGGGCTCAACCTATATTACCGGGTGGCCTTAGCTACTTGGGATGTGAGACTAATAAAATAATTTCTCTACTGTGAAACTATAGTCATTTTGAAATGTGGAATCCATTTCTAAACAATTACTCTTTAAAATTTCACCCTTCAATAATAATAATAAAAATTAATGAAAAATACTTACCATTTTTGTCTTAACCAAAGATACGTCAATAAATAGAAGAGAACATGCAACTTGCAAGGATGGGTTCGGTAAAGCAAAGTACACTTCAATAATGACATAACTTTTTTTTTTTTTTGGGTCAAAAACATAATAACAAAACTAAAAGGACAAGGAGTCAAAACTTCTTCTCACGTCCGTGCTTCAACATTTTTGTAGAATATGAAAATTAAATAAAATATTATAAAATATTTATATTTATCATTTTTTAGAAAAATAAATTGCGTGACTTACAAATTGATATATATATAATAATAATAATAATAACACATATAAGTATTTCAAAGAGAGAATAAAACATATATTATAATTAAATAATTTATTTAATTTCCTTAATCTTTCCAAATTTATTAACTGAGTCTCATGTAAGTGGGAATCGGGGCCGGACCCTCTAGGCCCCAGAATATCTGGATTTTAGCAAATCCTGGAATTTTGAGGCGAGAGAAATTAATGAATATTTTGATGAAGCAAATTCATGAGTTTAAAACTATTATAGAAAATTGTTATAATTGTCGAGTAAATTGTCAAAAAAGTTACGGAAAAATCGGATGAACAGAATGACTAAAAATGCAATAATGGTGATAAAAAAAAGTCTAAAAACATTATGATAAATGCGAAAGATCATGAAAGATTATGAGAAAATTATGGGAGTATTATATTTAATTATAAGAATTTAATAAATTGTTTCGGAGGAAATAACATGAAGAAATGTTTAAAAAGCATTCTAGAACCATAAAGTAACTTTATGGTGTAAACATTTTTAATATTTTACATAGGATATAAAATGACAATGTCAAGTATAAAGTTTGTAAGATAACAATATCTTGTAAATTATAAAATTATCAACCATTGGTAAGAGAATGATTAGATAATTACTAGCTAATTGATTGAAAAACAAGAGAAAAATAGAAAGTCAAATTTATGGTAAAATCCTTAATTAAGAGATTAAGGCTGGTAATTAGCATAAAATATACTTACTAATTATGATAAAAAGGATTAAGGAAAACATTAGTAAGGATAAATGTATGAAGGAATCTAATCCTAAAAAGATCACTAAACGAAAGAATTTAGGCTTGATTAAGCTTTAACGAAGGTAGGGGTAAAACGAGAATTTTTGGTAAAAACTATTATATTTTTAAAAAAATGGAAAAAAATTATGAAAAAATAATTAAAACTGAATTTTAAAATGAGGGGGCCGAAATTCTTGGTATTTTTAATTAAAATGAATTGTTTAAATAATTAAAATGATAATTAGAATAAAATAATAATATAATGCGGTAAGTCGTAGAGGCGAGGAGGGGAAAAGTTAGAAATAAATTCTACGGGTAAATCGAGGTAAAAGTCTTTTCAGATCGATCAAATTAAGAACAAGTAAATTTTTACACGAAGAAAGAATTTACCAGACGTGATTTCCGCAACCGAAAACCCTAATTCCTAATAAGACGGAAAGCTGATCAGATAGAGTAGAGCCAGATAGGCAAAGTGAGAACCTATAGAAACAATTTCGTGTTTTCAAACACGGGATTAAGTTAGGCAACAACGGACGTTTTACGATTCGGCGAATTATTGTCCGGAAGTTGGTTCTATCGGAAGCAATTTAGAATGGACGCGTTTGTCGAATATCTTCCGACGCACCGGAGAATACCTGGATATGATCAAAAAGATGATCAAAATAGATAATATGAAAGAGGATGAAAAGATCTTCAAAGTTACATGCCCGGATTTTTGAGTTTCGACAAGATCACGCGAATCGGGTACCGCCGTCGGGAGACGATCGGGAGTCGGCTAGGGTGACATCATCAATGATGATGTCACAAGGGGAGATGTCGACCAAGACATCCAAGGGCCAAGGGAGTGCCACGTGGCGAAGTGCGATCCAACGGCCGAAATCCGATTTGGAAACAAATTTGGAAATTCTCACCTTGTCCCTATTTTTCCCTATAAATAGCAAGCTCTCTTGCTCTTCATTTCCATCCCAAAATCCGAAACCTAGAGAGAGGTTCTAGAGAGAGAAGCTCTGGAAAAATTCTGAGCAAAAGTCCGAGTAAGTTCTTCTTTCCTTAACTTTTAGTTTCCGTAGTTCTTTCGGTAGTTATAGTAGAAGCTGTTGTTTTGATCTAGGAAGTTTCGAATTTATTCCTATACTTGTTTTTAAGCCTCATTGCATTGAAAGATGCCTCGACGAGGTAAAAACATAGTGGGGATAATTTTGAAATGGAATAAGGTCAAAGTAACGAAGTTACGCGAAATTCCGCCAAATAGGGGTAGTAGGGGCAAAATGGTATTTTTCACCTAAAATGCCCGTTATGCTGCCAAATATTCATAAGTGTGTTATTATTCTGATTAGAATACTTCGACGTCGAACCATTGTCGAAATTCCATCGTTCCATTTGTTGAGCCTTTTCCATTGTTTTACGTACGGCCAGTCAAAAAGTACCGTTTTTAGCGGAAGAGCCGAATATTTGCAACTAAGGTACGGATGCGTACTGTAACCCTAACTCTATGCTGCTTATATACTTTTGCGTTATAGATACGTTCATAGACTTAGGTTCTGTTGAGAATCGTCAGAGATACTTACAGCTTTACCCACGGATTATAGTATTGGTAATGCCGTTTGAGTTATTCCTAGCGCTGAGGACACGTTAGTGGCGTGGCCTTGGATATGTGTAGAACTAGTCGAGAGAGACTTTACATACCGCTTTGTGCTTATGTTTGTCCATGTTATTGATCATACATCCGCCGTTTGCTTTTGTGATGATATCGTATTGAAATGAATATCATTTGTCATATCTTTGTTTTATTTGAGCATAAGGTTAACCGTTACCTAAGATCCATATGTGGAATGGATCTCACGTAGCATCGTGTCCGGAGGACCGATGTTTGGCGATCGAGGCAAGCATTTGGAGTAGGCCAAGACGTGTCTACATTATTTATCGTTTTCTTTAGTTTCTTTAACTTTTGAGAATTCGGATGATCGTAATCCGATACATTTACACTATGGTCCATATTTTGAATGTAATGTAAATTACTTACTCGCTCCAATGCTCTACTCGATTACTCGCTTGAAATATTTGGAAACGTTTTTAAAAAAAAAAAAAAAAATCCGCCATTTTCAAATGGGATGTTACTGGCCCGAGGTAAGAAAAACATCTGTTTTTCAAAGCCCGGCCCGAGAGCACCAGGGCTGGGCTGGCCCTTCGGGCATGAAAATTACTATTCCAAATTTTAACTATTTTTCCTCCATTTTTTTAAAAAAAAATATATAATTAGTAAATTACAATACGAGTCATCCAATAAATAAGACAATCACTAATTCATAATCAAGCAAAGTATCTTCACAAATAACTCACATAAAACATAAAAAGCATATCACTAAGAGACATTAGTACGATGACTATTATTGTCGTCATCTTCGTCACTATCATCAATTTTAACGACATTTGATTGTTCTTCTCTTTGAGTAGCGACTTCGCTCATGAGTAAGAATATCATGAATTTCTTCTCCCACATCATGAACACATCCATAATCTTTATTTGCTACAAATAATAAACCAAATCATAAAATTAGAGTATAGTTATTATGTATTTGTAGTTAAATGGATAAATAACTCTATAAAAAATACAATATATATATATATATAAATTAATAAATTTAAAAAGGAAAAAAAAGAAAAAAGCTACAGTGAAAATGGCCTACAGGGCTGGTCGAGGCCCTTCAGGGCCGGCCCATTTAAGCCCAAGGCCCTACAGGGCCGACCCTCCAGGGCCAATTTCAAATATCTCGTCTATTTTTCAAGTTCGGTCCTTGAAGGGCTAGGCTTAAACGGGCCGGCCCGATTTCCCGGCTATAGTCTCATGTAAAGGAGGGGAATGTAGTAATATATAAGCTTAAAACATTATATCCTTGAAAATCAATTGCTGCAATCGCAAAGGAGGTCTAAATTTACTTTAATGTAGCTTTAACAACTCAATGAGCTACTAAATTTACTCTATGAGAATCGAGCTAGAGTGGTTCCTGATTAGAATTTAGGCCTTTTTGAATTACATAAAATAGATTTTTCTAATAAAGGCGTGCATCAAATCCGTTTGAGCATAGGGACAACAATATTTTGTGGAGCTTAATTTCAATAGTGGCTAGCTATTTCCATGCTCAGAAAGTTTTGTAGAATAAAGACATAAAATCAAGTATTCTAATGGATCCTCTATCACATATCAACATATATATGTTCACGAGCCAATTAATTTTATGATTTTTTTTATCATTAAATTGTTTTATCACGCCGCTATCTCCACTATAATATTTGTTTAAACCTTCCTAACTAGCTACAATGACTGATATTTGGATTCAATGAGTCAAGATTATGGATATCAATATGATATATTCCAAAATTATAAGAAAGTTCCAGCTAAGCCATAAATAAACTAATAAATATATAATCTAATCATATACAACATATGCTATGATTAAGTTACTTATTTAACATGTTTAATCTTTCCAACAAAAGTCAACTGAGTCTTATATTAATAATAACAAGAGGGAATACTATAAAATTGAGGGGAGGGGGCTTCAATTCTGTTCTTGACCACATATACTTTGCCAAAGATTCTGGAAAATCAAATTCATTGGCTGAACTAGAATTATTTTCTTTTTTTAATTTGCAGATATGTTGTGCTCCAACTCATCTTAGCCTATTCTTAACAACATCCATGTATTTAATTTAATTTGGTTGATAAGATACGGATTTATTAGATTTTCTATATTTTAATACCTTCTAATTTTAAATTATATAGAATGTTATGAATATAATATTTCTGTAAATCTTTATGAGTTTGTGTATATTCCATATCACCTTAAATTTCTCAAAAGGCATGTAATTAACTTCCATAATTCTTGTAATTTATTCCCCATTTACATTCATAAAATGTATGTCCTCTTTATGTTTCATTGCTTTACATCTAAGTTGGGGGGGGGGGGTTGGTAAGAATTGGACATAGGGAGTCGGTATTTGAAATTAGGGGGTGAAAATTACATAATTGGACCCAAGATTATAGGAAATCATGTTTTAGCCTCATAAATATTTCAATATTTTCATTTTAGTCCCTCTATGGAACTGTTAATAAGGACTAAAGTGAAAATATGAAACTTTTATAAGGGGGTTACAGAATTGGACATAGGGTAGGGAGTCAGTATTTGAAATTAGGGGGTGAAAATTACATAATTGGACCCAAGATTATAGGAAATCATGTTTTAGCCTCATAAATATTTCAATATTTTCATTTTAGTCCCTCTATAAAACTGTTAATAAGGATTAAAGTAAAAATATTAAAACTTTTATAAGACTAAAATATAATTTCCAAAATTTTTGAGTCCCCTGCATCTAACACGATGAGAGTTTTAAGCTGTAATGTTGTATTTATAAATACATGACATATATAATGTATTTTGCACGTTAAGAGTTTTTTTCCCTCCTTCGCAACGTTAAGAGTAAATGAGTATTCTCTCTTATCTTTTTAATTTATAAAGAAGAAAAATTAATATCCAAATTAAATTTGGATGCTCCAAATTTGTGATGGTGAAAACAACAGCATCACAACAATAGGGAAACCGAATCCGCTTGTGGGACCAAGCATCTTTTGTATTATTTTTCCAGCTTATAAAAAACAATGTACGAGCACCACCTTGGTTAGGACATAACATTTTTCCCCGTAGTAAAAGAGATCCTTATATAGAGATTATATTTATAGATTACTTATCAATAAGTTCGTCATATCAATGATATGATTTAATCTCACAATCTCATAAGTTATAGGCTATCTCTTACCAACTGAATGAACTTTTATTAGCTGATTAGGACAACATTTAATGATGAACTAGCCATTTGAGGTTAAAAGGAAGTTGAGTGATCGCCTTCATCTAAATTATAAGGTGTGTTGTTATATGAAAATATATATAAGGTGCTTTTTAGGACAAGTTATTGGTCTATAATAAAAATCAATTTAGAGAGTTATTAATTATCATTTTCCAAATTTACCTCTATTTATTGGTGGTCACTACTATAGAATCGTCGATATATAACAGTTATTATCGATCATAAATCACGGTTTCAAACCATCATATATGTGGACACTATTATGCTGAGCGCAAATAAATTACGGTTTCGACCCGTAATTTATTCAGTATCTACTATAACAATTCTAATATAATAGCAATTATGTATTGAGACTTGGTGAGACCGTGATATGTGCAATGATATGATAATAAATAACAGACACACATAAATAACCATTATTATATATGGTAATTCTTGAATAGTACATAACGATCCCACATTAACACCTGCAATATTGTAGTAATATAAATAAGGTTTTTATGTAAGAACTGCGATTTTTGATAATAATAATAACAAATAATGGTCTCACGTAGAGTGTCATTATTTATCTAGTAACATAATAACAGTTTATAAATAAGAATCGTGAACATTTATAATACATGACAGCTTTTATATAATAACCGTGATGTATAGATGTAAGATTCTTCAAGTGAGAGTTTCTGAGCTAGATTGACTAGTCTATATATAATAGAACAGTACCTCTCTCAACAAGTTGCCATATAATTTGGGATAGATCATGACATTCTAGGCTTTGTGAAAAGAATTAATGGCAACTGTTGAGCTATATCTGTGATAATGTATATGCAAACCCTTGAGCTCAAAGGTTTGCACGCCCCTTGCACCCTTTCCTATACGGATATATATTCATTTTTTTTCACTCAGACGTTGCTTTCCTAGCTTAATTGCTGAAGAGACACAAGGTATAAGTGGACACTTACATTATTAGATATATAAGTCAGGAGTGCAATTAATTCTAGCCATAAAGCCTAGAAAATCTTGATCCATCCCAAATTGCATCATTACTCAATATGGGAAGTACTACTCTATTAGATAAAGTTGAGACCAAAAAGCTCAAAAAAATTTACATTGAAGAGTCTAGGACTGATCTCATATTGTCAAATTTCAGAGATTTAACTTGGTGCTATATGCTCAATACAAAACTAGTAGAGAAAAATATATATCAGGGCAATAATGGGTTTCCCAAAAAAAAAGAAGAAGAATAACTTGACAAAAACAATTTAATGTCACTTTGAATGCTTTATCGCGTTGTGACTTTACAAAAGCTGGTATTCGCTAGATCATGGACTCTCGGTAGAATTGAATTAGTTTATTCATCACATCCATATTGATCTTTTGAAAGTAACTTTTGTAGATATGAATACTTTGAAAAAATGAGAGGTATTCGCTTAAGGATCCATATCTCCATAAGTTATTTTAAAAAGAACAATAGAGTAGGAACCTTCAATAAAAGCAATGTGTTCACAACTTCATGTAATAGGAGAGGAACCTTTGGTCAGAACAATAATAGGTTTTCCAAAAAAAATATAACGTCACAAAAGCAATTTAATATCACCTAGAATGCTTTATCGTGTCGTGTCTTCACAAAGGCAACCCGATCTACCGGGTTGAACACTACAAATAATAGGAGAGGAACCTTCAAAGTCAATGCAGGATGGATAATGTGAAATGGATGAGGGAAATCATACATGCAAATAAGGATATTAGAGCACCAAAGGAATGTGACCCAGCTAGAACTCAAATGAAAATGTGAGATAGGGCAAATGAAAGCAACACGCACGACAATCACTGAGACAAGTGTCAAGTGTATTCACTAGCGCTACATTGTTGAGAAGTTGCAAGAAAGCTTTTTATAAAGGGGTTTGAATGAAAACGACTCTCAACGGCCGGAAGAGACAACAAGAGTAGTAGGGTTACAATGTTGGTGGGTTTCATTTGAACACACTAAATGTTAAGTGTATTATATTTCAAACATTTAAAAAGAAGATGAATGATAGGATTTTTTGGGTTATTGAACCTAAGACTTTACATCACGATTTGTTAGTAAGAACTTTTATTTATTTGTTACATTTATAATGGTTCTTTGTTAATAACTCTGTGAGGTATGTCATATTTTTTTAATTTTTTTTTTTGGGTTAATAGTTCCCAAATAATTACATTTTTATATTATATAAAAATAAAATTTAAAAAAAAAAAAAACAATTTCCCAGATTATCTAAGGCACACTGCGAATTTTGGAACTTTTGTTTCCTTCAATTTGAATGAATCGAAGTTTCAAAATTCGCAGCATACTTCACATCATCATGCTACTTAATTGTCACCGAAGAAGTGGCTTGAATCATCGATAGTATGTCGGGATCATGGTGGCCAATATCATACTAATAAAAAATTAGATTGGTTTTTCTATTCATATTTGACAAATATCCGACCAACGTCCTTCTTTTTAGCACTTAAAGTTTATTGTAGCTTAAGTTTTATTAAATCAAAGAGTTAGAATAAATTAATAATTTAAAAAGAAGAATTAAGTTCCAAAAAAGATTATTGCTTATCTAAAAAAATATAGAAATGAAATACCTCCTCTAACATACCCGTGGGTGTAGGTTTACCTTATTATTAGAAAGTAATATAGAACAAAAAAATTGCTGTTTGAAAAAAAAAATTACTTCATCCGATTTTAAATATAGGAAAAAGTTTGTAGTAACTATGAATACTTTCTTCTCCTTTTATCCTCTCCCAGCCATCACTTCTCACTCTTGCAGTATCTCTTTCTTTTCCTCTCATTTCTTCTTCTTGTTCGGCGTGTTCTTTTGTTTCTGTCTTGTCTTCTTCTTCTTCTTTTTTTCTTTTCATATTTTCTCCTTTCCATGGCTTCCTATCTTGTCTTATTGTGAATGTCTTGTCTAATCTTTTACTACCCCAAATCATCACCGCACTGTTTCCTCCAAACCATATATGCATGGCTTCAATTCTAATTCATCCCTCCTGACCCACTTCTTGTCTTCATTTTTGGTGAGGGTATCTTTTATAGTTAGTCACTCTCTCATGTTTCTTATCTTTTCAACTAGTTTATTAATACTTTAAAAACCAATTTCTCTTTCCATTAGTAGTACTGTGCATAGGTGTTGTTTGTTTGTTTTTTTTTTTTTTTTTTTTTCCTTTTCTCCCACCTCATGACCCAAATCGTATTTTCGCCATTCTCTTTGGGTGTGTACATCTGAGTGTATATATAAGTGTGTGTGTGTGTGTGTATATAGATATTTATTTGCTCTCATGGTGTTTTATCCTTCATTCTTTAGTGTGAGTATGTAGATCAACATATTAGAACTCATTTCTTATTTTCAATTTCACTCCCAGCCTTGAAGTTTCATGTATATACGTATTCACATCCCTTCAATCCACTCAATATTTTATCTCTCCTCTATTTCACTTCATGATGAGCTTCCTTTCAAGCTTTTATATATATTTATAGAGACACACATATATATGTGTGTTTGTATATATATGTGTCTATATATTCATTGATTTATTTATTTATGTATTATTCTCAACAAAGACCCATACCATTTTTATTCATTAATGCTACTGTGGGAGCTTATTTTTACATCTATCACACACACACACACACACACACACTCTCTATTCATATGCCCACATTTACTCATTATTCTTTCTTCATTTCAGTCGACACATTGGGCATTTCAAAAGGATACATATTTACAATACCTCTCTCTCTCTCTCTCTCTCTTGCCACGCCTTTTCTGTCATTTTTATTTTCATGCAATTATCCCTTTCTTTATATTTTAGTGCTGGTTCACATAAACATACAGGTGTTTTTTTTTATTCAATTATAGCTATTTTTTTTTTCCTTTTAGTTACATCATGAACTTATAAAAAGAAAACATAGTTAATTCCTGTGGTGTAGCCTTAGAATAACTTTGGAGTAGTTTGGATCGTATATTGATATATATTTATAATTGTAATCCTCTTTAAGAGCCTTGGAGTAGCTCTTTATGTAATTACTTGTGAGCTAAGAAGTAGCATGTAACTTTGAATATTCTTTTATATACTTGTGAATCGTGTATGATTATAAATGACTATTTTTTATTTATTTTAAAATGGACTGAATTATATGAATATGTGTATGTATTGTAAATTTTCAAGTAAGTAATGTTACATGTAAATTTCTTTATAGCTCATTTTATTCACATAGTTAATAATTTAATATAATTAATGTCTTGTTGGATAATTGTTTCCTTTTATGCATATTTGAATATGTAATGATATTTGATACGGATGGAAGAATGATTTATTGTACTTTGTCTTTTAATTATTTATTGGTGATCGATTGAATATAATTGTCATTGCGGTATCGCATTTGTGATGAGTTGGAGTAAGAAAAAATTTGTATGGTGAGATATTTTACCATATGATATGTCATCATTTGGTGCACAGTGTATGAAACTTGTCAAGGCTCATTCTTCCATATCTTCCTTTGGCTAAGATTACATTATAGCTGTGAGACATAATGTGACACCTCCTTAATTAATTGTGTTCTTTTAAGAAGGGAGTCATAATCTAGACTTAAACTCTACACCTTTGGCCTGGTGTATTTTAAGAACTTGTGAGCTTGAGACAATCCTGTTAAATTAATGAGTTTCTATTGAACTATGTGTTAGCCTTAGGCTTCAGGCAACGATATAAGGATGGACAATGATATAAGGGTGGTTGCATCTTACATATTGCATAATTGTATATTACATGTTGTGATAAAAATATAGATTGTCATAATGATGATTCAATTTGCAATTGTTTTGTATGAGGATTATGGTACACCTAAATATATATGTAATCAGTTCTTTATTTTAGATCATATATGGTTTGCTTGTGTGCTGTAGAAACTTTAAATAGTTACTGAGACGTGGAATCTCAATATTCAGATAATTATTCTAGTAGGAAGTAAGAGAAGACACCTATGGAGTGACCCTTGAAGACTCTCTTGTGCCCTTGGAGCACGTGTTATGTTGTTTTTTATTTTTCATGACCCTAAGACTTCCACATTTTATTTTGTTTTGATGAAATATTTTGAGGATTTGATTAACACTATGATGTGTGCTTTATTTGAACTAATTTTGTATTTTAATGATTTTGATGTTGAACATCCTTATTGGAGATAGTTGAAATACTTTAGTTAAGTATTTAGTTGTTTGTTATGAGGTGTTACATTTTTGGTATCAAAGCCCAAACGTTTTGTTGATTTTTTTTTAATGTTTTGTTTAAACTTTTTTAAAGGTCATGGCAAAATAAATATCATAACATATACACTTCTCTTTATTTACTTTTGGAGTTTTTTTTTTTGTTATTTATTTTGCTTCCCTTGTGTCCTTGTGGTATTTTTCATAGGAAGGGAGAAATGAGTTAACCCAAGATATTCACCTGATTAGTCATGGATCTATTCGTTCTTTTCATATATTTATTAGTCCAATGGTTGAGAATTTTGGCATACTAAACAGTTGGGATCACTTTGAAAGCTTTTTGTGTCATTTGCAATTGCAATCGAGGAACGTGTCCTAGGAGATGAGTCTAGGTAATTAAATCTATTTTCACAAATTAGGCATTTTATTGTTAGCTTGGGTCCAACTCTACTTTCTCACTAAGCAGTGCTATGGTTTAGTTTTACAAATTCATGACCTAGTCAAATTTGTCTTTACTAACTGTTTCCTATAAAATTGAACACACATCTTGATCCAATATTTGAGATTATTACGTAGGCTTTGTTTAGGTTTTCTATATTTGGATAAGAGCCCTTAAACCCAAAATTGTTGGTTAAAGGATTGGGACACTAAATTCATGGGTTTTTGGATGGGGTATTAACGGATTAGACACTCAATTCATAGGGTGACTGATCCAAGATATTAAATTGATTTGTAGCAAGCAATCATATCAAGATATTACAACTTTGTTAGAAATAAGGGGTATGATGCTAAATCTCAATAAGAGAGTTAAATTTAAAGCACTAAATGATTAGAATCAAAGGTTAAAGAGCTTACGAAGGACAAGAATTAAGTATATGAAGTTGAAACAAAGAAGACATGTATAAGTTAAAAATGAGAAAAGGAGAAGCACACTTCCAAAACAAAGTCAACGTCTTTTCATTTTTCATTTTACTTTGGGGATATAGGCATATTTCCCAATTGCATTACGAGATCAAGTAAGGATTTTCTAATGATGATATAACCATTGGGTTGAGTAGACTTGTAAACTTCCCCCAACAAAAAGGTTATTGCCACAACAAGTATGAATGAAGGTTTAGATAGATTTTATGATTATAGTCTAATCGAATCTTATACTCTTAAAAGGCTTGATGATAAGGTTTATTATACAAGTAAACATTCCTTTTTCATGTAAATGTGTGGTTGCATCTACAAGCTATCTCACAAAGATCATATGGAATTGTCAGAACTTTATGCTAGGATTTAGAAATTGTACAAGATTACTTACAGGTTTGTTAGAACCCTAGGCTTGAATTTAAAAGTTGTGATTCTTGTGAATAGGTATATATGTTACTAAGAGAAGCAGAAGATTAATCTATTACGGTTAGCTAGGCGTTTCAAGAAGTAGTAAAGTATATTGTATAGCATAGTCATCCTTCAAATTAAGTAAACAATGGTAACGATTAGGAAAATATATTTTTGAGTACTTCATTTTCTTAAGATAGAAAGTTAATGATTGTATATATTGACTCAGTATAAGAAAAAGGAAATCAGAAATGGTTAATACTTTTAGTTATTAGCAATTAAGCGAGATTAGGTTTTGTACGGGAATTTTGGTTAAGCAAGATTGGTGTCAAAACTCACAAAAGATTCACCGATTTGATGACCAATACTACGATTTTTCTAAAAGGTTATGAGTGTGAGAAAATATGCAAACAGGTATAGAACGTGTAACAAATGTGAAAGGTTAGGTCACATTTAAAGATATGTGAAAGTTAATTAAAGACGAGATACATAAACTCAAGGCATGATTACACTTGTGAAAATAATCTTTGAGATTATAGAACTATTGCATGATCATGACTAATAGTTTATCCTAATTGAATAGAAGTTGTATGAGTATAAATTCTTATTTTTCTACAAGTCCTTGTACTTGTGAGTGTTTTATGAGGACTATGATAGTTCACTACTATAAAAAAAACACTTTTAACGTCCATTTTTTAGACCATTAGACGACTGTTTTTAACTGTCGTTAAAAAAAGTGTCATTGAAAGTTTATAATATACAACGACCGTTTAAAAAAAAAAACAGTTGTTGAATTTCAACGACTGTTATTTAAATAACAGTCGTTGTATATCTACAAACTCATAACACACACACATGTTAGGTAGTCCATAGAACCATCTAAAACACAATATAAGACGCAATTTGGACAAGGTAAAGCCTCGTGAGAAAAAGAATGGATTGAAAATGGACGATAAACAACACCATTCAAGATTCGACGCAAGAAATAGAGCGTTTCATGTCCAACGAAACACAAAAGAAGAAGAAGAAGAAAAAAAAAAAACATCTCAAGTCTTAACTGAATCAAACGAGAAGACAAATAAAATAAAGCATCAAGAAATACATTTAGAAAAACACTACAATGAACTATCCATTCAAAATTTTCAACAAAAGAAAGCACCAGGAAATAGAGCTCCAGTATCCTCATCATCGCCTGTGGGGGGCTTCCTCCTCTTCTCGGTGCTCGAGATCGTTGCTCAACATATTGTTTAATGGGGGGGGGAGAGAGAGAGAGAGAGAGAGACGCAGATATGCAACCGAGATCTTAAACCAGCGGCAAACGACAGATCTGGAGGCTGTGTAGCATGCTCGTAGTTCACGATAGAGGACGAGTCGGAGTCGAATTCGCTCACACCACGATAGTAAACCTCCTTGGTAGTAAGGGTAAGGCCGTTGGGTGCGGCGACGAAGATGGGCGGGTTTCGAGACTCTTATTGAAAGGTTGCGTTCAGGATAGATTTGAGGAAGACGTTTTGCACTGTTGGGTTTTGAAGAGAAAACTTTATATTTTTATGGAAGAAAGGGAACAATAAAATGTTGAGAACGCGAGTTTGAAGTTGAAATATCTAGAGAAATCTGGAAGAGAGGAACAATAAAATGTCGAAGGCGCGAGATTGAAGTTGAAATATCTAAAAAATTTGAATTTCGGCGGCGGTTTTTCAAAACCCGGTCGTTGTAACTCAAAATAAAAAATAAAATAAAATGGCATGAGGGAGGCTTGAACTAAATGATATTGATATTTTTTTTTACAAATATATATAAAAGATATATATTTTTTAATTTATTAAATTTAATTAGGAACTAACTAAACAAAAATACGATTAGATTTTTTCTCTTAACTATCGAAATTCTTGGCTACATATTAGGAAATAGGTATAAATATGAGATAAAATATATATATATATATATATAATATTGTTTAATTTATTAAATTTAATTATTAGGAACTAATTAAATGAAAATACCGTACGGACATATTTCTTCTCTTAACTATCGAAATTATAGGCTACATATTAGGAAATAGCTATAAATATGGGATAAAATCATATATATATATATATATATATATATATATATATATATAAGAGATATATTGTTTAATTTATTAAATTATTAGGAACTAACTAAATGAAAATATAGACAGATTTCTTCTCTTAATTATCAAAATTATAGGCTACATACTAGGAAATAGCTATAAATATGGGAAAAAATTATAGTGGTCATATAATCTTGAAGCTTTTATTCTAACGGTAAGTAGCACTAATTTTTCACAAAATAAAATTAAATGGTGTCTCAAAATAAAAATAAAAATAAAATAAATGGTGTCTAAGATACAACAACTGTTTTTATTAAAACAGTCGTTGTATCAAAACTTTAACGTCCGTTTTTTCAAAAACGGATGTTAAAAGTAAGGAAAAAATTACAACAGTGTCACTGCCTAAACATTTAATGTCTGTTTTTAAAAAACAAACGTTGAAAGTAAGTAAGAAATTATAAAAGAGTCACTGCCTACATTTTAATGTCTACATTTTTTAAAACAGACGTTAATTGGGGGTCGTTAAATTCCTATGTAGTAGTGGTTGTTGTTACAAAAGAATTAGACCATGAGACTTGTGAAGGTTGTATGGAGAGGAATAGCTCCTAAGGATGCCACATGGGAGACAGAACAAAAGATGAGGCATGAAAATCCTCATTTGTTTAAATAAGTATGTCTTTTAGTTCATGTGTCAAATTTTGAGGCAAAATTCTTTTTAGGAGAGGAAAATTGTAGTATCCTTATTTAAGCACTTAAAGTTAATTGTAGCTTAAGTTTTATTTAGTCAAAGAGTTAGAATAAATTAATAATTTAAAAAGAAGAATCAAATTTCCAAAAAAAAATTATTGCTTATTAAATGGTCAACAAAATGCAATCACTAAGTCTCCCAATCAAGCTTGACATTTTGGTTAGGTGGCAATATAGGAAGGAGGGAATATTAAATTCAATAAGAACATGTGCTATAAGTCAAAGGTGTGATCTTCAAGCTTCCTAAATAGGTCATAGATTTCAGCCAAGTGTGCAAAAGGGAAGAGCATGAAATCCAAGAGATGTTGACACATGTTGAAGTGAATTGAAGAAGCTATACACACTCAATTTCGGCCAACTAGGAAGGAAGGAGGTCAAATGGATTTTTATTTATAAACATGCCACATGTCAATGGTCAAAGTCCAAGAAATTATTCCTTCTTCCATAAAATAATGCCACATGTCATGCTAGGGTTCCAAGTGAACTTTGTAATTAATTACATGCACATGTGTAACCAAGTAAAGAAGAGAAATTAATAAGCTTCTTGAAGGAGCCCTATGATTCGGCCTAGTGACCGAGCAAGAAGGAAAGAGATTGAAAGTGGAATATCACCTAGAGGGGGTGAATAGGGGATATCAAGATCTTTTTGCGATCCTTAGGACAAGTATCCATACTCGAGTAAGCAATGATTCATGCTTGAGTATAGAGTCTTTAACTTCTATGAACTTTGCTCTGATTCTACATGTACTCGAGTGACAAAACAACCATACTCGAGTACTCTTCTTTTGATATTAGTGCTGAGAGATTTATCTGATATCATACTTGAGTAGTGATTAACTTATACTCGAGTAAATACATGAATGCACTTAAACAAACTATCAGATTGAGCATGCTTGAGTAAACTAAAGTGTATACTCTTACCTTAGGCAATATTTCCTGATTCAAAACTTCAATCATTTTCAATTCATAACCTTAATCACTGTTAAGTCTTGTTATCATCAAAACTTGGAGAACTAACATTCGCCCCCTTTTTAATGATGACAACACTTAATAAAATTTTTGAAATAAGTTTGAAAATATTTTGATATTAGTGGATGCGATGAATGAAAAAAGAAACATGAATGAGCATAACTTAAATTCATTGATAAGATCAGCGTTAGTACATAACGTAATTCATAATTCAAAACATAAACTAAACAACTTAAAAAACACAATAAGTCTCATAGTTTCAAATCAATAGCACTTTCCCCCTTTGTTATCACTCAAAGAGAAGGGAGGAGGAGCAGTAGGCTCAACAACAGGAGTAGATAAAGGCTCCAAAGATGGAATAGGAGGCTCAGATGAAGGCTCGGGAACAAGAGAAGGGGTAGCCAAGGGAGTATGCTCAAGAACAGCAGATGAAGATGGAACTGATGAAGATGCAAGAAGCTGAGAGAGCGCCTTGATGCCCAAATCATATGAGGTTCTATCCAATCTGAACAAAGTGCTGCTGAAGAGATTGAATTTCCTGCTTCGTCTCGTTTTGAACACCATACATAGCCTAAAACCTTGATTCAATAAATTTGGCCATCTTCTCCATCTCAGATGCCACAATCTGAATCATTTGAACATTGATTTTCTGAAGATTGTTCACAACAATTGTAACTTGATTTGAATAATCTATCAGAGGAGTCAAGGCATTTTGAATGGCGTTCGCATGATAGACTGAATGGCAGTGTTGGCAAAGGATGAAGTAGAAGTAGTGGGAGTCCCAGCCTAAGAAGATTGTGCCTCTTCAGGTTGCTTGGAGGATAAAGGCATAGACAGCTTCAAGACTTCTTTCTTTTCTTTCTTCTTGGCCTTACCAGTGGCCTCTATGAATGAAATCCTCATTCTTACCATATGCTCCTTACCAAATCTTTGAGGAAACATGGTCTTATCATCAGTCAGGTACCAGATATTGTTCGTAGCAAGAATATGGGAGATCACATTCGGGAAAGGAATGGTGGCTTTTGTTTGAGTGCGAGCTTGAGATATAAATGTAAACATTTCATTCATAATTATCTTGCCCAAATTTCTTGGCACCTTGGCAATGATGGAAGAAAACATCTGATAATCCTTTGACACAAAATGAGTGTAGCTCTACCCTTTTTGAGTTATGTTCCGACTATAGAGATGCCATATGACTTTGTAGGAGTCATTCATCATAGCAGGCTTGAATTTCAACTTATCACCGTCATAAGGCATGTCAGGAAGAAAAATGTTGTGGCACTCGACAACAGATAGTTTGGGAGGATCCTCTAGAGTATCAACAACTCCGAGAATTATGTTCAAATTCGCGGCGGTGATCTTTACCTTTTGGCCCCTAATCTCAATAACTAGAGTATTAGCATCGTCCTCATGCTCTTTCTCGTGTATACTCATATTGTACAAACGAACAATAGTTGGAGAATAGGGGGTCTGAATTCAAAGCAGAGGCAAATATTGAAGAAGCCATGATGAAAGATCAAGGTTGCACTCTTTGTGAAAGAAATCCAAATTCAAATAAACAGCAAGACAGAATGGCTTATTCCCATAATAGAAATCAAAGGATTGTTGATCATGGATCACTACTGGACCAGTATGTATACCAGGAGAAGGTTTAAGAGCATTGGCAAACAATTGGGATGCAGAATGTCCTGTAGAGCCAGCACTGGATGCTTAACGCTGACTGCCAGAAACTTGACGTTGTGAACCAGAGGCCTGTTGCCTTTTACTGCCTAAAGCCTGAAATTTCTGGCTTCCCAAAGGTTGCGGTTTCTGAGGTCTATCTTCAACACTCTTCGATTGACCTTCTTCAAACAGTTCTTTAGTATCCTCAGACATAGATGAAGATGGAATATCACCTAGAGGGGGGTGAATAGGTGATTTCAAAAACTCTTTTCGAAATACACAATGACACAGAAATATAAGACTAAGACAGACAAGTGAAATAGACACAAGGCGATTTATACTGGTTCGGTCTTAACTCACTGACCTACGTCTAGTCCCCAAAACACCTGGGATTTCACTATCTTTCAATTATAATTACACACTCTGTAAACGAAGGATGATCACTCCACTCCCCCTTACAAGTTGTAATTAATACACCCTCACTTAAGGTTCCTCAACCTTAAGTCTGACAATCTGAGTAAAATGAATAAGTGTTTAATGACTCCTTACGAGTAGAATAAATGAACACTGAAGAACACTAGATATCCGAAGATATTAATGAAACGGTTGAAACAGCAAATGAATCTGAACTCAAATTAATTGCACAGTGTTTCGGTAGTTGTTCGAATTCAATGCTCCGACTATTGATAGATCTTTCATTTAATGACCATTGATGAAGCTTGAAAGTAGCCGTTGGGTTTTCTTCAATATGCCCGTTGGAGTTGAAGTGCGTAAGCTCTGTCTATAATCCAGGCATCCTAGTTGGAATATTCGTTAATTCCTTTTGTTGCTGCAATTATGACCGTTGAAGGTATGCAAGAATATTTTCCCTAAAACCATCTTCGAATGACCAGAGGTTGTCTGTTGGATATCATCTTGAATAGGCAACTGCATTTAATGCGTTCTGACACAACTGCTTAATTCAAAAATCTTGGGAAAATCTGTGTTTTAAACAACTGAAACTTACGAACAAACTTTATTAAATGAAGTTAAGAATATCCATATGGGATGATATGATGAATTTATAAGCATTTGCAAAGAGATATGAAAATCAAAATATCATTTGTTAGAACAGAGGCAACCTTGCCTCGAGTCATCACTTTTCTCACCTCAAGTTCTTGTAGTATGAAAGGTAATATGTGTATTGGAAAATGATATTTAACTCAAGGTATAGATCTCCTCACCTCGAGTTACGTCTTAGACTCGAGGCATAAATAAGTGAGGCTCGAGTTAACCCATCGGATAGATAGAAGAAAGATTCAAATATGGACTTGCCTCGAGGTAGTAAATGATTCACCTCGAGTTAGTGAAATGATAAAGATAGAAGGAATAAGAGATAGCACATATTGACTCGAGGTACACGGGCGCGGCCTCGAGTACGGACTAAACCTCGAGGTAGCTTGAAGCTACACTCGAGTTAATTGTTCCGTTATAAGTGATCATATTAAAAGAGCAACATGATTACCTCGAGTCTACAATTAGGTAGCCTCGAGTCATGACCTAGACTCGAGGTACTTCTATCAGCCTCGAGTCAAAATAAGTCTTTAATGATGCATTTTTAGGCAGCCAACTCGAGGCTACAACGTCACCTCGAGTTAATGTGACAGCAGGGTATTTTTCTTGATAAAACGCGATTTTGTTAAAGCTGTTTTGCTTATCTTTCTTAAATATAACTTTTATTTTCAACTTTAATCATCATCAAAACAATAATAGAGAACTAACATTCTCCCCCTTTTTGATGATGACAAGATTTGAGAAAGAAGCCAAAAAGATTTAACCTTAAGAGAGAATTTTACTACAATTGAAGACAAAATCACTTTGGAACCAAATGATTAACTCAAAAGGGGAAAGTCAGATTAACATCAGAAGTCCAAGGCAAAGCAAAAAGTGATACAAAAGCGTGCCAAATAAACAGATAGTCAGAAATAAATAAACACCACTTTGACACTACTTAAAAACATAAATTATAAATCCATTTCTTGGCTTCGGCTTCTTCTTCTTTGCTTCACTTCTCCCCCTTTGGCATCTATCAAAAAGTGGGGATCACAGAGGAGGCTTCTGGTACAGAGAAGAGAAGGGATGAGATGAGGTAGGAAAAGGTAAGGGAGAATATGGAACAATGGAGAGAATAGGAGGGATAGAGAGAATAGGAGAGGTGGATATGAGGGTGTCTATGTCATCCTTACCAAACATTTCTGCTGTGGAGGATCCAGAATAAGTGATCTTCACAGGAGAAGAGGTTGCAGGAAGAGGTACTGCAACTGGGGCAGAAACTGGAGGAGATGATATGACAGGAGTGGAGATGATTGGAGTAGTGGTGAAGGTAAAGGATGGGGAAGGAAGGTGGATATGGTTTGGGGAGAGGAGATGAAAGTCCAAAAGCGAGCCGGATTGACCTTTGAGTAAGAAGCTTCTCAACTTTGTTGCTAAGGGACCGAGAATGAATTGTGCAGATTGGTGATGGAGGCTCCATGATCAACCAGATGACCATTGAAATTGTCAACTTCTTGACCAACACTTCGGATTCTCTCGTATGGTAGAAACTTCCTTAACTAGTTTCCCAATTTCAAATTCCAATTTCACAGACAAAGAGTTCTAGTAGCCATAGATATGTGGAGTGGATCCAGGCTATCTGAGATGGCTTTTTTAACAATTGCCTTGATATGAGCTCCCATAGAGAAAGGACCAGGTTGGGAGGACAGTTCTGGGCTAGCTTTAGGTGATGCAGGTGGACCTGGAGTTCTTGGTTTGGAAGTTCTTGACCTAGTAGGTGCCGGGGCCTTAGATTGTCCAGATCCTTCTTAAAAGTTGATCTTCATTAAATTCAAAATATGTTGGCCAAATTCTTCTGGTTTCTTGGCCACCTCATCTTTCTCCAGATACCATATGTGCTCATGGAACAAGATAATAGACACTAAGCTTGGGAATGGGATTGGTGAGTTTTTCCTAGAGTGTAAGACATATTTCTTCATTTCACTAAAAATCTAGTGATCAAGATTATGGGGAACTTTGGCCACAATGGATAAAAACATAGAATAATCACGTTGGGTGAAATGAGTAAATTTTTTTCCTTTCTGTACAAAGTTTCTTGAGTAGATATACCACAAGGCACGATGTATAGGTGGCATATGAACCGGATTAAAATTAAGAGTCCCAACAGGCTCACTCAAAGTCTCATCTAGACGAAGGATTTGAAATATCTGTTCATTGTCATAGTGAAACTGAGGAACAAGAGGTGGATTTGAAATTTGCAATAAGTTATTCAAATAGGCAGGAGTAATTTCAATTCTCTTTCCTCTAACATAAGTGAAAATTCTTTCTTCAACTACTTGATTGTGTTTATCCAAAAGGGTATTGATAGACATGTTAAAGTAGAATACTCTAACCAGTGTTGGACTATACGAGGCATGGATAGATAAAAACGAAGCATAATCTTTGAACCATGGATATAGATCTAAATTACACTCAGATTTCAATTTGGCTAGGTCTACAAACACCACAACACAGAAAGTTCTAAGAGCATAATCTTTGCTGAATTTCTTTCCATCCTCAGAGGAGAATAAAATGGGACCACATGAAAAATCTATTGGAGGATTAGAAGTGGGAGCATGGTAAATCAAGGGATGGTATTTCGAATACCTTTGAACCATATTGGTGAACTGAGCCCTTGGAGGCAGACATGGATGTCTTGAACCCGGAAATAGAGGTCTTGGAAGCTTTCGATCCTGAGACAGAGACTGGATGACTCTTGGAAGTGCCCCGAAAATCATAAGCTGAAACAACCACTTTCTTCTTTGTCGGACTTGGACTAGCAACGACCACCACCTCTTTGTGTTTTTCAACGAAAGCCTCCTTCTCGATGGATTTCTTTGGAGGAACAACAGGAGGTTCCTCGATTTTCAATTTCTTTGGTTTCTTCAAATCTTCTTCGTCAAATGACACCTTAGGCCGAAACCTCTTGGTTGGCATTTTTGTTCGTTTTGGTCACTCTGACCGAGGAGATGAAGGTATTTCAGAGATTACAAAATCTGGGTCCTGGGTTTTGGATTTAGGCTTCGACGGAGATGAGGGATTCTTTGTTTTGGGAGGCATTGAGGAAAAGTTAGGGTTAGGGTTCTTGGAGAGAGAGATGAGAGTCAGAGATACGAGATAGAGAGAGATGAGGGGACGTATGAAGAGGCGCGGGAGAAATGGGGAGCGAAGCGACACAGGGAGACATATAGTCAGATTTTAAAATTTAACTCGAGGCTAGTGTATTGGCCTCGAGGTACCCAACTCGAGGTTTCACTTATCAACTCGAGGTGACGAAGAACATGTACTGACCTGGATAGCGAGGATTTCAATTTGACTCGAGGTGCCCATTACCCCTCGAGGCAAAAAGAGGTCTGCATTCTTCAAACTTTCTGGTTGTCATTTAGCTCGAGGTAGCAATTGTGGCTCGAGGCAAAGATCTTTCTCAAACTATCTAAGTCTCTGCCTTCACTTAGATTCGAGGTAACCTTTCCTCCTCGAGGCATGTTGCTTTGATTCAATTTCTCTGAGCTTGGTTTGAGCATAGACTCGAGGTGCCTTCTTGGTTGACTCGAGGTAATGACTTCTCTGATTAACTTTGTTTCTTCTGTATTATAACAGAGTCCTGCAACAATATTAGCTAGATGCTTCGATGCTAAAGTTAGTTTTTGTTAATCATCAAAACATAAATAATTTCATTGAACTAACATTTTACTTACAGTTCATTGGGATTTACCATTCCCAATTCTCTTCGGATAAACTTAAACTGTTCTTTTGCAAGTGGCTTGGTGCAGATGTCGGCCAGTTGAAGATGTGTAGGGATGAACATTACTTTGACATCTTTTCTTTGAACATGATCCCGAATAAAATGATGCCTTACATCAATATGCTTGGTTCTTGTATGTTGAACTGGATTCTTTGCCAAGCTTATTGTACTAGTGTTGTCACAGAGGATTGGGACCTCTTTCAGATGAATTCCCAAGTCGGATAGTTGTTGCTTGAGCCACAACACTTGAGCACAGCAACTTGAAGCAACTACATATTCAGCTTCGATAGAGGATACTGCTACCGTCGTTTGCTTCTTACTAAACCATGATACGAGTGATCCTCCAAGAAATTCACACTGACCATTCGTACTTTTTCTATCAGTCTTATAGCCAGCATGATCAGCTTCCGAGTATGCAACCAAGAATTCTTGTTGGCCTTTTGGAAACCGGAGACCCAATTCCTTTGTGTCCGATAGATATCAAAAAATTCTCTTGACGTGCTCGGCGTGTGATTCTTTAGGAGCCGATTGGAATCTCCCACACATTCCCACACTGAATTGTATATCCGGCTGACTAGCAGTCAAATAGAGTAGTGAGCCTATCATCCCTCTGTACTTAGTTATGTTGAAGTCTTTTCCGTTGTCTTCATCCGCATCCAACGAGCCTGTTGAGCTCATTGGAGTATCTGCACCATTACAATGCTCCAATCCAAACTTTTTGAGCAAGTCACGGAGATACTTTGTCTGGGAGATGAATATCCCATTCTTCCGTTGCTTTATTTGTAATCCAAGAAAGTAGTTAAGCTCTCCCATCATTGACATTTCGAACTCTCCCTGCATCTTCTTGGAAAATTCCTCACAAAGAGAATCATTAGTAGCACCGAATATTATGTCATCTACATATATTTGCACAACTAGAATTTCATTAACTTTATTGGTTCGAATAAATAATGTTGTATATGCTTTTCCTCTAACAAAGCCTTGTTCTAAAAGAAATTTACTTAACCGTTCATACCAAGCTCTAGGAGCTTGCTTAAGACCATACAAGGCTTTCTTAAGACGATAGACATGATCTGGATGATGTTCATTTTCAAAACCGGGAGGTTGTTCAACATATACTTCCTCCTGAATAAAACCATTTAAAAAGGCACTCTTTACATCCATTTGATAGAGTTTGAATCCTTTGATACATGAAAAGGCTAAGAGTACGCGTATTGCTTCCAATCTTGCCACTGGAGCAAACGTTTCCTCATAATCAATCCCTTCTTTCTGATTATAGCCTTTGGCAACCAATCTAGCCTTGTTACGAACTATAATTCCAGACTCAACTCGTTTGTTTTTAAATACCCATTTAGTGCCAATGACCGGATGGTCTTTAGGCCTAGGTACCAAATCCCAAACTTGATTTCTATCAAACTGATGTAACTCCTCTTGTATTGCTATCACCCAATCATTGTCTGAAAGGGCTTCGTCAATCTTAGAGGGCTCAATGTGAGAAATAAATGCAGAAAAGGTTACTTCATTTAGAGTGTTGTTTCTGGTCCTGACTCCCTGATTAATGTCACCTATCACTTGGTCCAAGGGATGATTCCTGATGAACTTCCAAGCCTTAGGTTGAGATTGATCAGGATTTTCGAAATTGTTTTGAGGATCACCTTCAAAAACATTCTTTGGATTTTCAATAGAGGCAGGAGTGGTTTTTGAAAACATTTTCCTCTTCATCAGGATCATCTAACTTGGATTCACAGAATACAACATGTATTGATTCTTCAACTATACAAGTACATTTATTAAAAACTCTATATGCTCTACTTCTACTTGAGTAACCAAGAAATATACCTTCATCGGATTTGGGATCAAATTTTCCCAAATTTTCCTTACCATTGTTATGAACAAAGCACTTACACCCAAAGATGTGAAGATGAGCCAAGTTTGGTTTCCTCCCTTTGTAGAGCTCATATGGAGTCTTGTGAAGTTTCTTAGAAGATAGGCTCTATTTGATATATAGCTCATTTGTGCTCATAGCATCTCGCCCGGAAGACTTGTGATGTCGATTCTCATTTAACATTGCACGAGCCATCTCCGTTAGCACACGATTCTTCCTTTCAACCACACCATTCTGTTGTGGTGTCCTTGAAATGAGAAATTATGATTGATCCCGAGTGTCATAGAATTCTCTCGAACGCTTGATTCTCAAATTCTCCTCCATGATCGGTTCGAATGGCTGTAATGCATATACCTTTCTCATTTTGCACCTTATTGGCAAATATAACAAACAGATCAAATGTTTCATCCTTAGAAGATAAAAATATGGTCCATGTGTAACGCAAGAAATCATCGACAATGACTAGAGTATACAGATTGCCACCAAGTCTCTTTACTCTTGTAGGTCCAACTAAATCCATATGAAGTAGTTGAAGTGGTCGATTGGTCGAGATTTCAGGCTTGTTTTTAAAAGATGATTTGGTTTGTTTACCCTTTTGACAAGAATCACAGATCATATCATTTTTAAAATGTAATTTAGGTAAGCCAACAACTAAATCTTTTCTTACCAACTTGTCTAGTTGAAACATGTTCACATGAGCTAAACGCTTATGCCATGACCAACTTTCATCCAAGTTGCTAACAAAACATTTTTTAGTATCGACTTTTGGTAAATCTAAGGTATAGCGATTACCTTCTCTAGGAGCTTTAAATAATACCTTAAGTTTACCTTTATAAATTGGGAGATCATCTTTGTTGACAATGAGACATTCTTCTGAATCAAAAATGATTCAGTTATTCTTATCAGCACTTTGACTCACACTCAGGAGGTTATGGCAAAGACCTTCAACAAGATACACGTCTTTGATTAGAGGTCCATTCTTTGCACCAATCTCACCAATCCCAGTGATCTTTCCGGATTGATCTCCTCCAAAAGTGACTTTGCCACCATCCTTTGATCTCATTGCCACAAATTTGTCTGCGTCCCCCGTCATGTGTCTTGAGCATCCCTTTGTCAATATACCATTTGTTGATTCTTGATGCTCTTAAACACACCCGAGATCGAGAAGAGATTAAACTTTAGGTACCCAATTTTTCTTGGATCCTTTGGGGTTAGTTCGGGCCTTAGGATCATAAGTTTCCTTAGGTACCCATTTATAGTTGCCAACGGGTCTATCCCTTCTATCTTTCTTGTGAAAACATGATGAAGTATTATGCCCTTTTCGATTACAGTAGCTACAATGAGCAAAGGGATTTGAGGAATGAACAGATTTTTGAAAATAATTTAAATATGACTTTCCTCCTCTCTTCTTTCTCCCTTTATTTTTATCAAAAATTGGATTGTAACCAATGCACGATCGATCATTTGTAAATTTCGTGCTTTCAAAATAACGTTGAGCATTTCACTTCCTTTAGTGAATTTCTCAAGTGTTTTCGTAAGAGACAAATTCCTTTTCTCCAAATCCAGGCAATCATCACAAACTAGATTTTCACAGGAGAGATTTTTAACTTGTAGTTTGAGAGTCATGTTTTCTCTTTTCAAGTCTATACATTCCTCAACTACCTTTTCAAATTCAGCTTGTACTTCATTATATTCATCAAACAATTCATCATAGGTAGGTTGTGAATCACATACCTCTTTGTCATGATCGGTTGTTCTTCCTCGCTACAAGACAAACATTTGCCATTTCTTTCTCTTCTTCACTTTCTTCTCCTGAAGAACTATCTCCCCATATGCCTGATACGTAGGCCTTCTTTTTGAAATGATTAAATCTCTTCTTCTTTTCATTACCATTATCCTTCAACTGGGGACATTCTGACTTGTAGTGTCCTGGCTTCTCACATTCATAGCAGATTACTTGGTCTTTATCTTTGAATTCTCTTCTGCTACTGCGACCACTTCTCTGGAACTTATTCCTGAAGCCTTGACCTTTTCTGTAGAATTTCTTGAATTTTCTCACGAACAATCCGATTTCATCATCATCGTCATTTTCGTAGAGCAACACCTTTGCTCCGGGTAGGGTTGACTTCATCTAGTTCCTTCTTAAATTTCAGCTTGCTTTCATATTCAGATAAGCTTCCGAATAGTGCAGCAACGGACACCATTGATTCTCCATGAGTCTCCTCTATTGCTGTAACTTTCCCTTCCCAATCCTTTGTTAGGACATTGAGAGTTTTTCTGACTTGAGGACCTTGTTCATATGTTTTACCTAAGGCCGCCAGTTGATTGACAAGATGAGTATAACGGAGTTGAAACTCAGCAATAGTTTCTCCATTCTTCATCCGAAGAAGATCATACTCGGTGGTTAGCATGCGATACGATTTTCTTTAGTGCCGGTGGTTCCTTCATATGCTACCTCCGAGCTTTCCACATTTCCTTTGCAGTTGACAAGTAGCTTATTCAAAAGTACTCCTTTTGACTGAGAGCACTTTGCAACATTAGAATAGCCTTGCTGTTAAGAGTAATGTTTCTCTTATCATTTTCATCAAACTCCTCCTCTGACTTAGGAACCGAGATGCCACCTTCAATCTTTGTGGGAACATAGTCTCCCCTTTCTATTACTCGCCAGAGACCATATTCAGTGGCTAAAACGAACACTCTGAACTTTGTTTTCCAGAATGCATAATGTTCTCCGTTGAAACCAGGTGGATGATTGATTGAGGCACCATCAGGTAATATTCCTTCCATGATCTATCTCGGGATGTTAAGCCCAACTGAGACACCAAATCTTTGATACCAAAATGAAGATGGAATATCACCTAGAGGGGGGGTGAATAGGTGATTTCAAAAACTCTTTTCGAAATACACGATGACACAAAAATATAAGAATGAGACAGAGAAGTGAAATAGACACAAGGCGATTTATCTTGGTTCGGTCTTAACTCAGCGACATACGTCCGGTCCCGAACACACCCGAGATTTCACTATCTTTCAAATATAATTACACGCTCTGTAAACGAAGGATGATCACTCCACTCCCCCTTACAAGTTGTAATTAATACACCCTCACTTAAGGTTCTTCAACCTTAAGTCTGACAATTTGAGTAAAATGAATAAGTGTTTAATGACTCCTTACGAGTAGAATAAATGAACACTGAAGAACACTAGATATCCGAAGATATTAATGAAACGGTTGAAAATGACAAATGAATCTGAACTCAAATTAATTGCACGGTGTTTCGGTAGTTGTTCGAATTCAATGCTCCGACTATTTATAGATCTTTCATTTAATGACCATTGATGAAGCTTGAAAGTAGCCGTTGGTTTTCTTCAATATGCCCGTTGGAGTTGAAGTGCGTAAGCTCTGTCTATAATCTAGGCATCCTAGTTGGAATATTCGTTAATTCCTTTTGTTGCTGCAATTATGACCGTTGAAGGTATGCAAGAAGATTTGCCCTAAAACCATCTTCGAATGACCAGAGGTTGTCTGTTGGATATCATCTCGAATAGGCAACTGCATTTAATGTGTTCTGACACAACTGCTTAATTCAAAAATCTTGGGAAAATCTGTGTTTTAAACAACTGAAACTTACTAACAAACTTTATTAAATGAAGTTAAGAATATCCATATAGGATGATATGATGAATTTATAAGCATATGCAAAGAGATATGAAAATCAAAATATCATTTGTTATAACAGAGGCAACCTTGCCTCGAGTCATCACTTTTCTCACCTCGAGTTCCTGTAGTATGAAAGGTAATATATGTATTGGAAAATGATATTTAACTCGAGGTATAGATCTCCTCATCTCGAGTTACGTCTTAGACTCGAGGCATAAATAAGTGAGGCTCGAGTTAACCCATCGGATAGATAGAAGAAAGATTCAAATATGGACTTGCCTCAAGATTGTAAATGATTCACCTCGAGTTAGTGAAATCATAAAGATAGAAGGAATAAGAGATAGCACATATTGACTCGAGGCACACAGGGCGCAGCCTCGAGTCTGGATTAAACCTCGAGGTAGCTTGAAGCTACACTCGAGTTAATTGTTCCTGTTATAAGTGATCATATTAAAAGAGCAACATGATTACCTCAAGTCTACAATTAGGTAGCCTCGAGTCACGACCTAGACTCGAGGTACTTCTATCAGCCTTGAGTCAAAATGAATCTTTAATGATGCATTTTTAGGCAACCAACTCGAGGCTGCAACATCACCTTGAGTTAATGTGACAGCATGATATTTTTCCTAATAAAACGCGATTTTGTTAAAGCTGTTTTGCTTATCTTTCTTAAATATAACTTTTATTTTCAACTTTAATCATCATCAAAACAATAATAGAGAACTAACAATAGATTGAGACACAGACGTGCTCTTCCCTTTACTGGATGGCAATGAGTTAGTTTGAAATCGTGTCACCGGCCTCGACAGTTCCTGAAGACAACCCCTTTAGCTTTGGGTTTCTCAGAAGCTTTTGGTTTCTTGGGATTTTTGGGTTTCTTAGAAGGCTTTTCAGGGGCTTTGACTTTAGGTTGATAAGAGGAACGAGGCTTTTTGGCGAGCGGCCATTCCGGTGATTCTGACAGCGATTTGTCTCCAAAACCAACATTGGAGGATTTAGTACGAGCCATTGAAGACATAATCAGAGAGATGAAGAACAAATAAACTAATTTGGAGAAAAGAGTATTGGCAAAAAGAGACCCAACGGTCAAGAAACTCAATCGTTGAGTCTATTAGAAGAATCGTAATGTTTCGCCTCAAGAATTGTAACGGATTGAGAGAAATTGAAAGAGCAAGTATGACTTTTGAAAGAGAGCTAACAGATGAAGATACGGAAAGTAAATGAAATGAAACGATGAGACCTATTTTAAAAACCTGTCGCACGACCTTACTCGAGTATGGAATTCTCTGTACTCGAGTATTGTCCTTTACTTGAGTATGAAATATATTATACTCGAGTACAAATTGCTTCATATGAATTTTTATGAAATGTATAAGTGTTAGTTTACCTCGTTTCAAGTGTTCCCTGTAAACACTTGAATCCTTTTGAAGTGAAGTTTTATCCTTGAGGATTAATTTGAAGATACAGGAAGCTTTTATCAGTTGGCAGGAACGCTATTACTCGGGTATTTTTGTCAGGTTACATTAGTATAGTCGACTTTGAGTTTCAGTGCTTGAGAGTTCCTCAGCATTACTCGAGTATCGAATTTGGTTTGCTTGAGTAACAAATTTTTTTTATTCCAGTTATAGACTTTTCACACTATTACTCACGTATGGCTGGTTCTCTACTCGAGTATTCCATAATCTCCTTAGCTCCCAATGACTTTTAACTAAAGTTACTGGATTATATATGAGCTTTACTTGAGTATAGTTCATCTGAAATTTTTAGAACACATATTAAAAAACACGACATTACTCGAGTATGGTGTTGCTTACCGGAGTATTATCCCAAACTTTGCATTTATCAGAGGTAATCTTTTCAATATTACTCTAGCATAGCTGTGATATTCTTGGGTATTACCTATCCTCTGATCATCTCTGGTTTTTGACGAAGAAACAGAGCATCCTGCAAAACAAAATTCTAAATACTCTGATGCTTAAATTAGTAATTATTATTCAATTAAATCTTAAATGACTAGTGGGAATTTAAGTGGTAAGGTTTGGGTTCTATTGCTGAGGCAGGCTACAGTAGAGGTGCCAGTACTTCATTTGTAGGCATAGGTATACTAACTGGGGGAAGTTCAGGTGCGGGCGGATCACCCTGATGCCTGGCCTGTTCACGAGCCCTGCTACTTTCTGCTTCTCTTCTTTGATTCACCCGTCCGAACCCTCGCTTCATTTCCTCCTTCATTCACCCAAAATATTGTTAGTACACCCTACCACCTTATTTTACTATTTATCAGTACTGTCCAAAACCGTGCTCTGATACCAAAATTGTTACACCTCTACCAGCCTCGCCCTTTCAGGTGGCGGGTTAGAGGGATCCCTTTTAATCAGTTACCTTTCCTTGGTTATTTGTTCATTTAATTAAATATCAGAGTGAACGTAGCCGAGCACGAGATCTGGTTTGGACAAGACTATTGTACTGATAAACATATATAAACCTTACAAAAAAGTAAATCCCCAGAGGGTTAGTTACAGTCATCCAAGCGAAGTATTAATCATTACAGTCATCAAAATATAAGGTACAAAAAGCGATAGGGCATTCCCTATTTCTTTAACTCGATGCATCCTGCCCTACCTTCTTCTGTCTCTGCCTGCTACTTCCTCACCCATATATCTTCACAATGGTCTGGAGTTCAAAGTTGAACCCCAGAGTAACTGTTAGACTCAAATACAATATGTATGCAGTGCATGCAATGCAAATCACAATCCGAGAAGTAAATAAAATAATTATGCCTCAGGCACAATAATCTGGCATGTATGTTCTGCCTCTGGCACAATCCGAGGACTGCCTGGTCAAAGACAAGCCCCTTGGTATAATTAGCGTATAGGGGCCTCAGTAGTCAGGGCTGCAGACTCTAACCACCTACCCCAAGAGGATTCAGTAGCAACATATAAACAAACAGTCATATAGGCCCTACTTACCTCCCATACCTCGGTACTGCAGTAGAAACTTAAGGACCTCAGTTTAATAGGCACTACAGCCCGATCATACATGCCCTCGGTACTGCAGCAGAACCCTAAGGACACGCAGTCCAATAGGTACCACAGCCTGATCTTCTACATCATGATCAAACATAACATGCAAGAGCAAGATAGAGTATGCAAGTCAACAGTTACTACCTAGCACTCCTTGAAATTAGCAAACACTTTTCTTGATATGGTCCACACGAACTAACACCTTAGTTACAAAAAAAATATCACGCTTTCAATTATGGATATCAACTCTACTTTTAATCTCTATGAATTTCGCCTACACTAGAATTTTCCACAATCACTGTTCCAACTTCATCGATTTTTAATAAACTCTATAAAAAACGTATTAACGCAAAATTAGTGTCAAAGGAACCCTTAGGATGTCTAGTTTATAGGAAAAATAATTACAAAAGTCATATGAATTCATATCCTTTTCTTATTTGCAAAAACCAAGCTTAACTGAAGTTTTCCAGAAATCCAGTGTTTCTGTCCCTACTTCACTGATTTTTAGTAAATTCCAAAAAAAAATATTTTCACATGAAACCAACGCCCTTTAAACCATTAGGATGCCTATTTGGCAGGAAAAATACATTCAGACCCTGAAAGTACACGTAGTTTGACGTATACCCACTTTTACACCTCTTGGTCCAGATTCGACCTGCTGCTTCTGTACCAACTTGGGAAATTTTTATCTCCTAGTAGAAAAGTCCAAATCATACAAAATTATAGATAAAGGTGAACCTTAGGATGTGTAATTTCTATCCCTAAAATTTCAGCTAAAACCGAATTCGTTTACTATTTTTAAAACCCAGTTGAAGACTCACTGCCAGAAATTCCAGATTCAACGACAACCTTGTTCTTAGGGGGTTTTCGGTGTTTTTGAGTTCGGCAACTTAAACCATAGGTTAACCCTACACAAAATCATGTTTTAAACACTTTGGAATCATCAAAATCTCCAGAATCAGACCCTATCACCAAGCCCTAAACAGGTGCACTGAAACACTCTAACAAGAACTCAAGAAGATGGAGTTTTCGGGTTTACCTGCGATCGGCAAATTGGTGGATGTTCTTGAGATCTTGGTTCTTGGTTATGGTAGCTGCTGATTCCTCCTTCTTGCTTCTGGAAAATTTCGCCCCTTTTGGGGTGAAAATGAGGAGCCTAATACCTTTTTATAAAGGTAAATTTTGATCCGGTAAAGTTAGAATTAACAAGTGTAAATTTCTGGCCTTTGTGTAATAAATTGGATCTGATTATTTGACTTACTCCCCAAGTATTTCCAGAATTTTCCAGGGCTCTTAGGGTACTGCCAAGTGGCGCATTCCCCCTCCAAAATATCTGGATATTTTCTGCTTTTGGAGAAAATTACTCGTTTTGGCCCGAAACTTCTAGAAATTACAATTGTGGCTTGGAACTTATTAATTATTGCTGACTTTTCCCATATACTTCCACCTGTCCAAAAGGACATATTTGGAGCCATTTAGGGCCCACACTCCTAACTAATTATTTTTTACACATTTATTCCCGTTTTACCCCTTTTTGTCCAACACGTGGGACCCGCAGTTTGACTTTTATATTGATTTTCCTTTTCTTTCTTGCCAAGCGATTATAGAGAATTCCAGGGGCTTTTGGGGTGCTGACATGTGGCGCCTCCCCTCTCCAAAATATCTAGATATTTTACGTATGTTTGGGGAAAATTACTTACTTTAGCGCGGAATTTATGGAAATTACCAATTTTGGCTGGGGCCATAAATTGCCCTTGACTTTTCCCCCAAGGCGGGTGGCGCCTCCGGCTCCACAAATCGATCCCTAGTCTTTATCCTATTTCTCCCAATTTATCCGAGTTATCCCTTTTTAACCAAAGAGTGGGGGCGTGCGGTTGACTTTTCTAATGCTTTTTTCTTTCTTTCCTTCAAGTCACCTTCTAATAATTAAGGAGCTAGGTGGCGCCACTCTGGGCCCACCCAATCCCCCTTTCCCTAAATTTCCATTTATCCGGTCCAATCTTCAACTACCGATCCACGTGGGTCCCACCATGGTCGATGGGGTATCTCCCTATGAGCTTTCTTCAACTTTTTTTTTCCAGATGTTTTTATTTTATTTCCAATTTGGAATATTAACAACAATAACCACTAGTACGTTGGTTACAACCGTATGGATGTCAAAATTCTTTACGTTTGTAAAAACGGAAAATCGCTCCTCAAAAACTTCCAAAGTAAAAATGATATTTAACTCTTATTTGATTGATGAAGTGAGCACACGCGTGTCGCATCTTTACTTAAACTTAATTGTCAAAATTAACGGAAAGACAAAATTATTGTATTTTGTTAACTTCTGTAATAATTTTGGTCCAAAAAAGAAAAAACTTTCATTCAGCTCCTTAACCAAAACTTCTGAAGTAAATAAGATTGTCTTTCTAAAAAGTAATTCGATTGAAGCGCAACTGTGTTGAGAAGTTGAGGCCAGGCGAATGTGGATATGAACCGCGCAGCGTAACCCCTCGAACTCATCGCCTTCAATCTCTCAAATTACCCGAAAATGCTCTAAACCTATTATGTTTTCTTCTTCTTCTTCGTCTACCTCTCTGAATCACTGATCCTCTTCACAATGTTACTCACTTCTCAACGCTTCCTCGCAGATTCACCTTCCATGCTTGCTTTCTCCAATCTTTACCTCACTAGAAATTCAACCCTGTCCCTCTCGATCGCCGTACGCCAGCATCTCTCCCATCCCGCTCATTTTCGGATTCTGAAGCTCAGGTCATTGCAGCCTGACAATTTCAATTCCTTCAGGACTTCTTACGCTGACCCTTTCCGTCTTAGAGCCTACGAACCTCATGGTGCTGTACACAAGGATGTCGCCGGAGATTTCAATTTGGACACTCTTCTTTCTCTGGCTGAATTGTTGTGTCTGCTTTCATCGGCAATTTTATCTGTTTGTTTCGCGGTTAACAGCGTGATTGCAGGCTCAAAGAAGGAGTTCGTGGTGGCAATGGGGAATAAGGTTGTTCTTTGGGGTGTTTTGATGTTGTTTGGTGGAGTTGTGATTGGAACATGGATTAGGAGACGACAATGGAGGCGAATTTGTAGGGAGACACACAAAGAAGGGTTGGAGGTTAATTTGCTCGAGCGGATTGAGAAATTGGAGGAGGACTTGAAGAGCTCAGTGGTTGTTGTCAGGGTTTTGTCAAGACAGCTGGAGAAGTTGGGCATCAGATTTCGGGTGACCCGGAAGGGGTTGAAGGAACCTATAACCGAGGTGAATACTTCCTTCCTTTTCTTTTCTTTCATTCCCTTGCTAGATTACTCTGGGTACTGATAGTGAACCTTGTAGCTTGGTTTATTTTAGTATCTTGATATGTATAAGATAGTGGGGAAGAGGAATTATTTCTATCTTCGTTCTGCGGTTAATGTACAAACTAAGAAATGTTGCTGATACTATTCAGGCCCTGTAGATCAACTTTCTCATAAAATAATGTTTCTGAGGTTACTGGGGGGTAAAGAAAATTATTTTACGTGATGAATAACATATGACTAGCTACTAGAGGAGACGACGTCATGCCCGTCCTAACTATCAGTACCAAGTATGATTGCAGAAGGAAGTATATTCTTTTGTTTTCAAGTGAGGGAGGTTAATGGAGACATAAAGAGCACTTGTAAACTTCATAAGCAGAGTAATGTGGGGAGGATATAAAATGCACTTATGACTTAAGCCCATACAGATCATAGTAACTTTTTTCTTGATTTTATAGCTGTGTATGGTGTCAATGTATGACTTCAGACACTAACATTTCTGGAACGTTGCGTTTCTGTATGCTTTTCATCAGGCTTGTTTAGTTTATATGATAAGAAGTATATATATGAGAATGGAAATATTAGTGATTTGAATATTCAATTGAGTTGGAACCAAATGAAGAGTTATTGTCATTTTCTGAGAGGAGTTTATGGTTAATTACTTTATACTTGGGTGGAATGTTATATGGATTTTATTTGAGGCGCTGAGTTTAATTTTCTGAGAAGTTTGACCAAATTTTTTGAAGAAAAGCTACATTAGTCTTATATTTCTGTTGGATTGCTGGACAAGTTCACACCAAAAGGAGACTCTCTTGATGTGGCATTGTAGTTTTACTTTACCTTTGGTGGCAATATTCCAAGAGTAGCAATATTTCTTTTCAATGAAGTTTGGAGTATCTTAATCTCATGTCTGCGCAGACTGGCTGGTAACAAAATCCCGGATCTTGTTACATCAAATCATCAGTGTCTATTGCTCCCGATCCCATCAACAGTTACTTGATGGTATATATTTGTCAGTGAGACAATGTTGGGATTAAACTTATCATGGAAGTATATATGATAAGGATTGCACTCCTGTTCAAATACAAATACACACTAATTATTTAGTGGCTCTCTTTCTCATTTTGAATGACTTATTGTGATTTAGAACTTTGAGTTTATATGATAAATAAAAAATGTTGTTATGAATTATTTTTTTTAAAAAAACTAATTATGTATGTATTTCTTGAAGACGGCAGCTCTGGCACAGAAGAATTCTGAGGCCACAAGAGCATTAGTGGCTCGATCAGACATTTTGGAGAAGGAGTTAGTTGAAATTCAAAAGGTTTTGTTGGCAATGCAGGTAATAATCATTTCTTAAATAGTTTATTTAAACACGGTCAATATCATGTCCCATATGAGTTTCATGTTGTTTGTATATCACTGAGACTGAATACTATTTTTACTTGAAGTTGCAAATTAGATTATGGGAATTGAAATTGTTTATTTAGTAACTATATTATTTAGTCGTCTATGTATACACTAGAGCTATACATGGCTCTTAGCTGGTATATTCTTAAGACCATATTGCTTGTTAAGTCCATCAAATTTGAGCTGAATCTGACTGTTTTATGTAGGAACAACAGCAAAAGCAATTTGATCTGATTCTTGCTATTGGGAAGACCAGTAAACTATGGGAAGGCAAACGGGAAACTAGTGAGGTACAGAACAAATTGGAAGCTTCTAAGTCAGATGAGGATGAGGTAAATAGGAAGGAAGTTCACCAGATTTGAATCTTGGGTTAAATTAAGGGAGGAAAACCCTAAAATTTGGATGAAGAAAATCTGTTGTTACAACATTCTTCTTTTATGCTGTGTATACTGAACAATCGATCATGACACATCCACCGGCACGGAATCATGGTGTTTGCCGAGGAACGCTGTTCCTGACAATGTGAAGTTGCTTTAGACAAACTAATGCGGTTTCATTCTTATGCAGAAAAAAGTTTGTCTGTTTCAGCCCATAAATTATATCAGTAAATGGTTCTTTATGCTGGAGCTTGTACCTTTTGATTCAAGCCTGTAATTTTCTCGTGGATTACTTCATCCCCGAATGGTTGTGCGATCATCAATTGCCTTGAATAAAACTTTTCTATTTTCTCTTACATTTTCGCTCTCAAATGATTGTACTTGATCTTTGAACTAGAATATCTTTTCTTTAGGTATATCAAATTTATTTATACTGCTCAAAGTATATAAACTATTACTGACACACCGATTAAAACATATATCATATATTTTTTTCAAGGATATGCCTTGTGAAAGAAAATGCGCAGGATGTTCATATATTTTTTTCATTTTATTTTTCAATGTAACTTTGCAAGGGCTCAATATCCAAACAAAGGGAAAGGACATTTCTATTGCAGGTAAAGCAGGTTGGTTACTTTCACGTAGGATGTCTTTGACCGGTTTCGGTTCAGATGATTGCTTTATCTTATTTTTAGATAATATTTTTATTTTTATTTTTTAAGGGTTATAACTAAATACACACCTACACATATCTCATGACTCGTAGGATCGATTTTCTTGCCACTGCCATTTAGTTGTCTTTATGAACAATGGTATGTTTGGAATGAACAATTTTAGTAATCTTTTGCATTTGCGTTATTAATATTTAATTAGAGTTTACAAGGGTTTGGAGGCCTTTTTTAACCTTGGATTAAAATTTTGCATTCTAAAGATTTAGCCTTTTTTTTTTTTTTTGGGGTTTGGGAAAGAGATAGCTAAAGATCATCATCATCATCATTATTATTTGGCAGGTGGAGGACCCTATTATTTTTAGAGGATTTATTTATGGTGTAGCCAAACAAAATTAAGTTCAATATACTTGATAAATTTGTTTGTTCGATTTATACACCAGTATTAAGTTATTCTTCATATACTAGGTTAAATAAATAGGTGAGTTTTTAAATTTTTCGAAGTTAAAATAATAGTATATCACAAATTCATGCCCAGGGAGATCATGTTTGGTTAGCACTCTTGATACCCTATTAGACTTTTCAAGAACCAACTTTTCCCAACAGTTTGTTGGGGTATGTTTTGATCATTCCAAAAGTCCATTAATCTTTTTATAAGTCCTTTTGGAAGATTTTAAAAGTTAAAATTGTTTGAGTAAAAAAAAAAAAAAAATCATTTTTAATTGCAAATGAGGCCAAACCAGCTTTGTGGGGGGATAGAACCTCCACCTCCCTTGTATAAAAAGATTACTTTGCCACTAATTCAATGTACCAAGTGCAGTCAATTTTTTCTTTAAATCAAAGTCCATTTGTCAAAAGCTAATTTAGGTTGGTTTTTAAAAGTTATTTTTGACTTTTGAATAACTTTAAATTACGTTTTAACAGTTAAAACAGATTTTTATTTTGATTTTTTAAAAAAAAAATTAAAACTGAAATATATCACCCCATAGGCATATGTATACAAGACAAGTAAAGATTAGATTCCTTCATGATCCTCCATCTCCTTGATAAAAAGATCCCCTCAATCGTATATTCTAACTTAGCTATATGGCAAGTGAGGGACATATTTTCTCTTGGCCTAACTAACAATAACATGATAATCTCTAACATATCAATAACCAACCTTTGTCTACTACATCACAAAAAGAGTAAGTATTATCATATCCCCTGATTAACATACTGATTGCTTCAGTCAAATCAAAAAGTTGATAAATTTTCATATAACTTTTGTTCCAACAAAAGTATGATGCTTGGATGGTCCCAGTTAGTTCTACAATAGCTAGACGAATTCTTGATAGCTAAAAGTAAGATAATAGAAAAAGATAAAGCAGAGAGAAATAGCACTGGAAATTGTGATTCCATTTCTTGAATGAGTGCAACACATCATTGTGCTATTTATTATATAGAACATTACAATTACAAAGCATCTAAATTCTGAGCCATACACGTATACATATAAAAGATTATTTTTTAGTCTGTTCTTTTATCATCTGCTGAGCTGTCTTTTTACGCCTGGTTTGTGAGGATGATATTGCATTCTTGTTATTAATACTCCATCTTGTCCTAATTATAACATCAAGTTAACTTTTTTGAAGAAGCTAAGGAAGCTAATTAAATTACTTTAGAGTATTTTTCTTTTTATTTCTTTATTAAAACTAATTAGTTTAACTAATAAACTACTATTTCCGATCCTAATTATAAAAATTTAGTTGACTTTTTTTGGAAAAATTAAGGAATTTAAATAAGTTCTTAATCATTTAATATGTTGTGTTTTCTTATATTATATATTAGTTTATTAGTCAAACTATTTAGTTTGAAGAAAAAAATAAAATAAAAATACTTTAAACTAATTTAATTAAATTTCCTTAATCTCTCCAAAAAAGTCAACTAAATTTCTTATAATTGGGGGAGGAGTAATATACTACATAATCTAAGGATACACAACATATGATATGATTAAGTAACTTATTTAACTTCCTTAATCTCTCTAAAAAAAAGGTCAACATGATCTTATAATTAGTACAGTAGTTTACAGCTAAATCCACAAATCAAGTTGCTTTCATTATCTTGTAACACTCTTCCGCATTCGACTATTCCAATATGAAGTACAGATCCATCCACTTCCATCTTGATTTGGTTACTTTTTAAATAACTTTTAGTTTACCCGATTTACCTCTTACAAAAATGTATCCGAACATAATTAAATACTGACTATACTTGGGATTAAACTTTTGACTCATTCGGAGGGAGTTAAATTTTTTATTACATTTCTTCCCATTTTACCTCTGACTCTCTGAGTTAGATTGGCTCAAGAGTTAAATTTGTATATTACATATATTTTTAACATTTCAAATTTTATGTTATTTATACATTCCTTTACTCTATGTATTATATTTCATATCAAATTTTTTATATCATTTATATTTTAATAAATCAATTTTACTTAAAAAATCACATATAATAAAATATCATTATTTTTAGTAATTGCATATTTAAATTATTTTTATTAAATATCATCAAATAATTTCAGTTCACAAACTGTCTTTTAGTTGATTAGTTCTGTTTATAATATGATAATATGCTCATAATTAGTGAATGGTCCAGAACTTTTTTTTTTCCTCAAGAATGGTCCAGAGCTTAAAGTCTTAAGCCCATTAGCAGCATTGTCAAAAATTAGTGTAAAAATGTAAAAACTTTTTACTGGGAGTGTTACGCGCTAAAACTCAAGTAAAAATGGGTAGGAACGTAAAAACGTGTAGAAACGTACATTTTTAGAGATTCCAAGTTTTTACTTAAAACCTAAAAAAAAAAAAAAAAAAAACTTCTTATAAGAGCAAGAGAAGATGACATTGAGTTTTGCAAAATGATATGTTTGATTTGAATGGATTATTATAATTTATGAATTGTTAAACTTTGTTCTTTTGATGTTTTGGAACTTGTTTATAGGAGTTGTTAAGCTCTTTTTATGTTTTTGGACTTATGTTTTATATAGTTATATGACTTGTATTTTTTATATATAATTTATGTTTTTGAAATTTTGAGTAGTGATTTATGTTTTTTTTTTACACGCATATATATATACACACACACACACATATATATATATATATATTTATCTTGACCTTAAGAAGTAGAAATTTTACGTTTCGTGTCGTTTTTACGATTTATATTTTTACCACTCATTTCCGTGTTTACGTAGAAACTCGATTTTGACAACATTACCTATAACTATAATTATCCCTCCCCTCAGCTTTGGTCCTATGCAGTTACTGTTTTGCCATAAAAGAGGGTAGCCGTGCCTTTTTTTATTAAAATATGTTAGGATATTTATTTATACTTAAAAAAATATTTCAGGATATTGAAAAAAATATCTCATAATCTTGAAGTATATTTTCAGAACCCGTTAGTATTCTGAAATATTTTTTCAACATCCTAAAATAATTTTTTTGTACCAGTTAGTATCATTCAGTACCCAAAAATATTTTTTAAAAATCCTAAAATAATGTTTTAAAATCATGAAGTAACTTTTTTAGTACCAGTTAGTATCTTTAATAATCCTTTTAATATCAGTCAATACACTGAAATATTTTTTTCAGGATTATAAAGTATTGTTTTTAGTACCATTCACTATCTTTTTAATACCAATAAATATTCTAAAATATTTTTTTTTTAACAAAAAAAGCACAGCCGCCCTCTTTGCGACAAAACGGCGCCGTGCAAAGGATTGCATCGGACGGTACATGCATAGTACCAAAGCCAGGTCCAAAATTGAGGCGTTCATGAAAATCCACTAGAAGAGCATTAAGCAGCGAAGCTAGACGACCAGTTAAATCGCTAGATTTTATGGGGTCTCGGGGCTTGGTCAGACACTTCAGAGTTGCCATGGATGAATTAATGAAACTAGAACAAGTACAGAGTATGCTAGATTTTATGGGGTCTCGGGGCTTGGCGAAATGCCCAACCAACTCCGATCACCAGTCAAATCGCTTCCTCGCTAATCTCATGCTCTTGTTGGTAAATACTCCTTGAAGATGTGAACGATGTTACTTATCGCATTTCACCCAATTATTTTCTCATAATAATGCTCCTTTTCGACAATATTAAGCTTTACTAAATGTTTGTGATTATGCCTGTGGTATTGTTCTTATTATTTTGTCATTTTTGCTTTGAAATGGTATTGGAATTAGATTCAACCTTGTGGAAAGCTTGACATGGATGAGAAATGCAGCTTGGTTTGTGAGTTTATGCCTAGAGTGAGTTACAGATGCTGGTTTCTTTTCTTTCATATCTCTGTATAGTATTAATCACAGGATAATATTGAAGTCTAGTGTTAAACTTTTGCAGCTCTCAGCTACTCTTTTGGAGGAGGCATCTCATTGGCGTAGTCAAGGTGGTATGATGAAAGAAGAAAATAGTAGTAAAGGCCATAATCCTTGCACTCCTTTAGGTCTGTGCTCTCTGAATATCTTGACTATTTAATTTCTTGCTAGCCGTTATTGCCTTACTCAGGTAGTTGACTTACTCTTGAATTTGGTTTCTTAAAAAGGAGGGAATGGAGAGAAAATTACCAAAAGAAAGTGAGTTGGCAGATAAATCTTTTGAAAAATTTTAGGATTAAATCTTTCCAAAAACCGGAATGCTATATAAAATTGGCACTATGCTCTGAAATGGTAAGTATCTCCAGTGATGGTCTAGAATTACATACCTTCCACGTCATGTTGTTTCTGATTTGCTGAGGCTTAATAATAACTTTGAGAATTTGAGAACCTTTAGACTGATGTTTGCAAGTAGAAGTTCTCTTACCATGTTTATCACACTTTTCTTTTATTTCCCCCATGATATGCTTTGTTGCTTCTTGTTTTGACTTGGAAGTTATATATTTTTCAGGGTTTTTTTTCCCCCCCTTGAACATTAGCTGTTTTTCCAGGTTGTCAAAAGAATCTTGTTGGAAATTCCTTGCGGCATTGTTGCGATCAGATGACATATGATAATTTATTGCGAAATAGAGATGAAAACCTGGCCATGGTTGGGCTGGATTCTATGCAAGATGCTAATTCCACTCTTGAGGATTTTGTAAGGACTGTATTCAGAAAATTATCTCTCTGCTAATACTGCTGTATTGTTTTATGTGTTAGATTTACTACTTGTTGATTGATTGAGCAAATGCCCAAATGGTTGCATACTCATATTTCTCTTATTAGAAAGCATTAGTGTATTTGATCATTGTCAGGGAAATCCCAGATTTATGCTGCCAATTACCATATTGATTAGTAGATGTATAAAATTCCAAATAAATCAATTCTAAGTTCCTCTAGCTTTCTTCAGACAAAATTTTGACACAGATCTCGTTAAAGAAAAGTATTATTTTAAGATGTGTTCCTGGCTTTCTGAAATCTTGAGTCTGTAATTTTCATTACAATATTCATTGATAAGGAGGAAAATAAATAGTAATGCCTTCTTATTGCAGTGCAGATCTTATTTTATGTTTCATGGATTGGATGCCAGCAAGCCAAATTCAATATTCAAGTACTTACCAATACTTTCATTCACAGAGAGTTACATTTATCAGGTAAACTCTAGATTAGTTTGATTAAGTTCAGGCATCCATTTATTCATGAATGCAAAATATGTGGCATAAGTTCCAGTCAACTAGGCACATAACGATGATGTGAGCAGCATATTGGTAAATGTGCTTTATATAGTTCTTCTAGGAAGCATAATTTTTCTATTGACAAGTGATGATTCTGGTCAACCCTGTATTTCTTGCTTCTTGGGCATTGTTTCATTTGTAAGAACTAAGAGAAGGAAAGAACAAAGTGAAAACAGAGTTTGTTGGAAGTATTGTTCAGGCATAAACACTCTCTGTGTGGTGAACTATTTAGATGAAGAGAAGTTGCAATATATAGGCTAAAGAAGAGAACTTAGAGGAGGGAAATTAGGGATTACAATAAAGACTTGGAAATCAGATAATAAAGCTGCTATAATTAAGATCCTATAATCAAGAAGCAACAATCAAGGGATCCTAATCTCCTAATTTATTTCCTAATATTCTAATGGTTCCAACATTCCCCCTTAAGTTGGAGAGTATATGTCGATCATTCCCAACTTGCATCGAAACCCTTCACATTTAGCCTTGCCTTATGGTTTGGTCATTACGTCCGCAATCTGATCTGTAGATCATATGTAGGACAAGTCCATGATTCTTGTTTCAACCTTCTCTTTAATAAAGTGCCTATCTATCTCAAATATGTTTTGTTCGATCATGGTAAACAAGATTCTTTGTCATTTCAATGTTGGCCTTGTCACACCAGAGTTGCATGGGTCCCTCATATGGAATTCCCAACTCTGTCAATAGTCTGATAACCCAAAGTCCTTCACATACTCCTTCGTTAACAGCTCTTAGTTCCGCTTTTGCATTGCTTCTTGAAACCACAGTTTGTTTCTTACTTCTCCAAATAACCAGATTTCCCCACACATATGTGCAGTATCCTGAAGTTGACCTCCTATTCTCCCTATCTCTTGCATGGTCTGCATCAGTGTAGATTTTGATATTTATGGAAGTGTCTGTCTTAAAGATGATTCCTCTTCCAAGATGAAGTTTTAGATAGCTCAGGATTTTGTATACAGCCTCCATGTGCTCTTTCTATGGATGATGCATGAACTAACTTACTATTCCAACTGCATAGTTGATATTTGGACGTATGTGGGTTAAGTATATTAGCTTCCCCACAAGTCTTTTGTATTGTTCAAAGTTAACTAGGACACCATTTGGTTTGATCTCTAGGTGACAACCTTCTTCCATCTTCCTTCGGGTTGTGCCCTTAAATTCTTGTTTCATGTAACAGATCTAGGGTATACTTCCACTGGAATACATTGATGCCCTTTTTGGTTTTTGCCACTTCCACACCCAAGAAGTATCTCATTTGATCGAGATCCTTCTCCTGGAATTCAAGTGACAAGCCCCTCTTTAGTTGGGCACTAGAATCTTCATTGTTTCCTGTAATAACTATGTCATCAATATAGACAATCAAGATAGTGACTCTCCCATTATCATTGTTGATAAACAATGTGTCATCTGCTTGCCCCTGTTTATACCCAAGTTTCTTTACTGCCTTGGTGAACCAACTAACCATGCCCTTGAAGATTCCTTAGCCCATACAAAGATTTATTGAGTTTGCAGACCGAGTCATTTGGAGCTAAAACTTCATCGGGGATCTCCATGTAGACCTCTTCCTCCAAGTCACCATTCAAAAATGCAGTCTTAACGTCCAGCTGATTTAGTGACCAATTCAAGTTAGCTGCAATTGACAACAATACTTGGATTGTATTGAATTTAGCTACCAGGGCAAAGATCTCCTGGTAATCAACCCCATAAATATGAGTATACCTTTTTGCAACCAATTTTTCCTTGTACTTGTTGATATTTCCATCAGAATTGAACTTGGGAGTGAAGATAAACTTGCATCTTACTGGTTTCTTTCCTGCGGGACGAGCTGTGATTTCCCATGTTTTACTATCCTCAGGTGTCTTTACCTCTTCTTCTGTAGCTTGCTTTCAATTTGGATTAACCATAGCTTGTTGGAAAGTATTTGGAATTTTAATCTGTGCACTATTGACAACAAAGCTTTGCATCTTTGGAGATAGATTACTATATGAAACAAACCGTTCAATTGGATGTTGAGTACAAGATCTTATCCCTTTTCTAAGTGCAATAGGCCAGCCCATCTCTTTATGATCTAATCATGGGTCAAACTCACGATCTTTCCTTCGAGTAGAAGAGACATTTCTACCATTATATTCTTCCTAAGATTGTTGTTTGGACTCTTCTTCTGATCCACCATATATATCCATCCTAGAAATGATTTCATCCTGTGTTTCCATTTCAGTAGGTGTAGGTGCAGGTTGGTTGGTTGGTTGGATGGTTGGAGGAGTGGTATTAGAAGATGATGATGGTAATGTATCAGTGGTATTAGTTGCTTTAGATTGTTGTCTGGACTCTTCTTTTGAGTGCTCCCTTTGAATGGGTAATTTAGGATAATAGGCATCCTCTTCATAGAATACGGTATCTTTGGAGACAAATAGTTTCTTTGAGGTAGGATAGTAACACTTTTATCCTTTTTGAGTGGAGGAGTATTCAAGAAATATACGCTTTTGGGCTCGGGCGTCAAACTTGCTTCCATCATGTGTATCGACAAAGACAACACATCCAAACACTGTTTGAGGTAATGGGTTGATAAGAGGACAATTTAGAAAGGTGTCAAAGAGTTTTTGGATAAGAGTAGCATAGTTGAGGACTTTGGAGGGCATGTTGTTGATGAGATAGGCAGCATTTAGGACTGCATCACCCTAGAACACTGTAGGCACATTTCATTCCATTAATAAAGTTTTGGTTATCTCCAATAAGTGGCGGTTTTTTTGCATTCAGCAACCCCATTTTGTTGAGGTGTCTAAGGACAGGAGGTTTGACGATGAATTCTTTGTTGATCAAGAAACTCCTTGAAGGACCTTGATGGAAGTTTGAAATTGATTTTTCACAGAGGTACAAAAACTTTGGAAAACTTAGGAAAACCTTGGCTACCCCTCAGATTTTTCTTTCATTAAGTAAACCCACGTGATTCTGGTGTGATCTTCTATGAAAGTGACAAACCATTTTGCATTTGCCAAGGTTTTTGTTCTTGCTGGATCTCAGATGTCACTATGGATTAGTTGGAAAGGAGTGAAGGGTATGTAGGGCTATTTTGGGTGGGAGCATTGTGTTTGTTTAGCGAATTGACAAGTTTCACAATGAAAAGAGACTGGACTTTTATTGAATAAATTTAGAAACACATATTTCATATAATCAAAACTAAGATGACCTAAGCGACAGTGCCATAAAAATACATCTTTATCTTGAGAACTTGAGCTAACCAATGCTTTCTGTGCATTCCACGTATCTTTATTCTTCAACTCTGATTTCTTCAATTAGAAAAGTCCATCCCACTCTTTAGAAGTCTCTTGTTTTTTCCGAGTTTAAATCCTAAAAAAGACACAAATCATTATCTAAGATCACTCGACATATTCGCCCTTTAGTAAATTTGCTCAAAGATATTAGATTACAAAGAAGTACATGTACAAACATAACATTGTGAACTCTCAGATAATTAGATAGCATGAATGTGCCAATTCCTTCAACTTTAGTGAACACGCCATTAGCAACTTTGACTCGAAGGTTCTTAGGACACAATTTAGGAGTTGTAAACAACGTTCAATTACTAGTCATATGATCTGTAGCTCCTGAATCAACAACCCGTACAACATTGAGAGCTATAATAGAATTACTTGATTGCACCAGATTGACACTAAGCATCAAGTTGGATTTATTTTGTTTGTCAAGTATCCTGTGAAGCATTTGCAATTCCTCCTAGCTTAGGGAATCAGCATCCTCAACTTTTTGCTCAGTTGTAGTGAGATGGCTTGTTGGAATTGTTGTTTTTCAGTTGATGTCTTGCCATGCAGTTTCTAGCATTCTTCTTTGGCTTTCCATGCATTGTTCCATTTATTATTTCTCTGTTCATCTTGTGGTCCTTTAACTACAAGAGCCAAACCCTCAATTTGACTTGGGTTGCTTCGATTCAGGAGTTTTTTGCTTTCTTCGAACTGCACATGGTTATCAAACTTGTGGTTAATGGCCATAATTTTATTTTCTAAGAATTTTGGTGCCTTCTCTGTGGTTCGTTTTACCGTATTGTGTGCGGTAGTGGACGGAGAAGATGAAGAGCTTTGAGTTTGAGAATTTGTACCAGACATAAAAGCTGTGGGAATCGTTCTGGTTTTGTTTGGATTTTCAGGAATTGATTCGAATAAGGGAGGAAGTTGAGAGGGATCCATGTTACTGGAAGAAAAAAGTCACCAGAAACCGTCGGAGATGACGGCATGTGGGGTCACATGCCTGGGTTGTGACAGCGCGTGAGTTCATGCGCTTGGACTGTGACGGCGCGTGTGCTTCACGCGCTGATCAGATTTGCGTTGGACCTCCAGGGAAGCAACAACTGGCGTTGTCTGATCACTCTGGGTGGGGTGGTGTTGTCTCACTTGCCTCCTACAGTGAACCTTAGAGTCACCAGAAAACTGCATTGTCTTTCTCTCTCTCTCTCTCTCTCTCTCTCTCTCGTGTTTCTCTTTTCCTCACAGTCACTCATTGTTTCTCTCCCTTTCCATGGCTTTGGAATGATGTCATAAGCTCTGATACCTTATTGTTCAGAGGCATAAACACTCTCTGTATTGTGTATTATTTAGATGAAGAGGAGTTACAATATATAGGCTAAGGGAGAGAACTTAGAGGAGGGAAACTAGGGATTACAATTAAGACCAGAAAATCAGATAATAAAACTGTTAGGAATCAAGTAGAAACTCCAGAATAGTACTGGATATATATATTGATAGTGAAATAGGCAAGTTTACAGCAACCTGGGAAGAGTTATCACTCCCTCCTACCAAGATAGTCTCAGGTCCGAATAGAACCTGATTCCCTCTCCTCTCAATATTCTCTCAAAAAACAGCATACCTAACTTCTAAACCTCCAACGGTTCAAATAGTCTAAAAGTACCTTTCACAGTACCCCAAAAGCCACCCTAATTATCAGCTATCTATACTACCCTTACTTCCAAATAGATAAAAGCATAAAAGGTCAACCCTGCAACCTTAAAAAGTATCTTGCCTAGTTGCTGTGTCCTTCTTCGTTGTTTGTGCCTTCCTTGGTCTTCTTTCATATGTCTGACCCATGAATGGGGACCTTTCATTACCATCCCCTAAAAGTATCACCTTGTCCTCAAGGTGAAAATCAGGAAACTGGTTGTCAATGACCTCAGCACTCTCCCACGAATTTTCATGAGAAGGCATACCTTCCCACTGTATAAGCACCTCTCGCTGCCCATTAGTCAGTTTCCTAACCTTGCACACTGCGGCTGGCCGAACCTGTAGCTTCATTTGTTCGGAGAGAGCTGGTGGTATTGTTGGAATCACTACACCAGCTTGAACAGATTTCTTTAGGACAGAAATATGAAAAACCGGGTGGATACGGGTAGTGGATGGTAGGTCGAGACGATAAGCAACAGCCCCCACCTTCTCCACGATCTTGAATGGTCCGTAGAATCGCGGACTAAGTTTCTCATTAATCCGCTTAGCCAATGTCTTCATTCTATATGGCTGGATCTGAACATACACTTGTTCCCCTATTTCGAAGTGGATGTCTCGACGGTGCTTATTGGCTTGCCTCCTCATCTCTTCTTGAGCCTTGATAAGATTCTCCTTGAGTGTGGAAATGATCTCATTGCGCGACTGGATCTGCTCATTAACATCTTCAATTGCTGAAGGTTCATTCGTAAGCTTAAGGAAAGTCGGAGGATCCCTCCCATACACGGCCCTGAATGGGGTCATGTTTGCTGATCCTTGGTGTGTGGTATTGTACCAATACTCCGCCCACGACAACCATTGAGCCCATTGGTTTGGCCTTTCACTAGTGAAACACCGCAAGTAAGTCTCTAGTCCCTTGTTAAGAACCTCCGTTTGACCATCAGTTTGAGGGTGGTAAGCCGTGCTTAGACACAATTTAGTCTCAGATTGTTTGAACAACTCCTTCCAAAATTGGCTCACAAATACACGATCCCTATCGGAAACAATAGTCTTTGGGAAACCATGTAATCAGACTATATCCTTGACAAAGAGCTCAGCAACCTCCTTTGCACAAAAAGGGTGATGGAGGGGAAGGAAATGTGCATACTTCGTAAGGCGATATACTACAACCAAGATGGTATCATACCGCCGAGACTTTGGGAGTCCCGTGATGAAATCCATACTAATGTCTTCCCATATGGCGTGAGGAATGGGTAGTGGCTGCAACAACCCTGCCGGTGAGAGGGCTTGGTGCTTGTTCCGTTGACACACCTCACATGCTGCAACATACCGTTGAATGTCGCGCTTCATTCCTTCCCAATAGATCACATTGGCTAGCCGTTTGTAGGTTCTCAAGTAGCTTGAAGTCCTCCTATAGGGGAGTTGTGATACTCTTGTATTAACATCGGAATTCTAGCAGAATTTTTTGGTAATACTAGCCTTCCTTTGTAGTGTAGACAACCCTTGATCAAGGTATAGCCCTCTGTCCCTTCTTCGCCGGTGATTAATTTCTGCATCATGGTCTTGAGTTTTGAATCAGCTTGTACCTCTTTTTCCCAATTCTCTATTTCTTCATTTTTGCCATATAGAAAAAGCCATTAATTTCATAGGCTCTTCCTTCCATGACAATGCATCAGCGGCCCTGTTCTCTTTTCCAGGTTTGTACACAATTTTGAACTTGTACCCCATTAACTTGGAGACCCATTTTTGTTGATTTTCCTCCAATACTTTCTGTTCCAGCAGGTATTTCAAAGCCTTTTGGTCAGTACGGATGACAAAAGTCTGCCCCCATAAGTAGTGCCTCCATTTTTTAACGGAAAGTACAATGGCCATTAGCTCTCTCTCATAAACTGAACCTTGTTGAGCCCTTCTTGATAGTTTTTGGCTGAAATAAACGATTGGTCGTCCTTGTTGCATTAGCACAGCGCCTACACCAGTCCCGGAGGCATCTGTTTCTAGCTCGAACGACTTTGAGAAATCCGGCATTGCAAGCACCAGAAGAGTAGTCATGGCTGTCTTGAGAGTTTCAAAGGCTTTAGTGGCCTCCGGAGTCCAATGAAACGCTTCTTTCTTCAAGAGATCAGTTAGAGGGCTGGCGATCTTGCTGTACCCCTACAAACCGTCTATAATACCCGGTTAATCCCAAGAATCCTCGTAATGATCTGATGTGTGCAGGTTTTGGCCATGCCAACATACTCTCCACCTTTGTAGGATCAGCTTGGACTCCATGTTCTGAAATTATGTGGCCTAAGTACTCTATCTTTGGCTGTACAAATGCACACTTTTTCAAATTGATGATCAAGTGATTTTCCTGCAATATGGTCAGTACCTTCTCTAGGTGTTCCAAGTGAGCATTGACATCACAACTATAAACCAATATATCATAAAAAAAAACCAATACGAATTTGCGAAGATACCCTCTAAATATATCATTCATAAGTGCTTGAAAAGTGGAAGGAGCGTTAGTCAATCCGAAAGGCATAACCTTGAATTCGTAGTGGCCTTCATGAGTCCGGAAAGCCGTCTTATGTTCGTCCCCTTCCTTGATGCGAATCTGATGGTACCCTGATTTTAAGTCCAACTTTGAAAAAATAGTAGATCCCTTTAGCTCATCCAAGAGCTCATCAATGGGCGGTATGGGAAACTTATCCGGCACCGTAATTTTATTCAGCACCCGGTAGTCGACACAGAATCGCCAACTCCCATCCTTCTTTTTGACTAGCAATACTGGACTGGAAAAAGGGCTGTTGCTGGGTTGCACAATACCGGCCTGAAGCATGTCTGTAACGAGTTCCTTAATTTCTTTTTTCTGGGCATGTGGGTACCGGTAGGGTTTGAGATTAGGTGGCCGCTCCCCTGTTCTGATCACTATGGCATGGTCTCGTGAACGCCTAGGTGGAAGCATTCCGGTAGCTTGGCATACTGGGGAGTATTTGTTCAAAAGCCTCTGAATTTCTGGATTGAGTATTTGGTCCTCCTCTCCCTCTTTTTTGATGTTTCTACACTCCAGTAAAAATCCCTGCGCTTTTTTCTTATCCATTTTAACAATTGATTTCAGTGAGGCTTGCGATCTGGACAATGTTGGATCCCCTTTTAGCAACATGCGATCGTTCTTTCCCCCTATTCTCATAGTCATAAGACTCCAATTAACCTTAACCTCGCCCAATGTCCTCAGCCAGTCAATGCCCAAGACAACATCAATTCCCCTTAGAGGGAAAGGATAGAATGTTTGTATAATAGTGAGGCCCTGTACCTGAAGCACCACGTCGGAACATCGCTGCTTCCTTTTCAACGTGTGGCCATCGCTTACCGTGATGATGTATTCAGCCACCTCATCGGGGATGATTCCAGGTTGGTCGAGCAATCTGTCTAGCGATAAAGTTGTGCGTCGCTCCACTGTCGATCAACACCACGACTCCTTCACCGGCGATTTTCCCCTTAATCTTCATTGTATGGTTACTTTCAATCCCAGCTATAGAATTCATTGAGAGCTCCATGCGATTTGCTTCGTCCTCCACATCAAAAAATATTTCCGCCACTTCCCCTGTTTCATCGGCTCTTTTTTCTCTTATCTCGTGCTCGACGTCAATAAGGAAGGCTTGCAGGTGCTTGTCGCGGCAGGTGTGGGTCGGACTGTACTTGTCTCCGCATTTGTAGCAAAGTCCAAGTTCACGCCGACTAGTTATCTCGGAATCCGACAGCCGGCGACTCCATCCTGGTTTACGGGTAGTCGAGATCATCGTCGTTGAGCTTCCGGTTCTCGTTTCTTGTGGTTTCGGGTCGGATTTGGCTGTCTGGTTTGATGGGCCAACCATTTGTGTTCCACGATTGGGCTCCGAGTTTTGGGTGACCTGAGAGTAAGTAGGCTGGGTCGGGTATCTTTTGAATCCAACACTGTGCATGGCCTTATAGGGTTGACCACGTTTATCAATCTCCAGCAGCTTCTTCTTCGCGTCGATTCTCACCGCCATCTTGATCAGTCCCTCCAAGTTGGTTTCATCGGCAAGCTCCAACTCCGCCTGAACTTCCGTTTTCAACCCATACAGAAACGTTCCCATCAAGCACTCCTCTGATGCATCGCTTAGCGGAAATGAAAGGCGTTCGAAGGTTTCTACATACTCAAGGACCGTCCCATCTTGTTGATTTTCGAAGAGTATCTTGTACTCACCTCCACGTTGATAGGTGTGGAATCTTTCCAGTACCTTCCGTTTAAATTCCTGTCATTCCCTGATGGTGCCGCGAGCCTCCTTCCATTGGAACCAATGGAGAGCCCGATTTTCAAGGCACACTACCGCCGCTTCCATTTTCTCTGATTCAGGTACACCATTTATATGAAAATACCGCTCCACTCTGCAAAACCACCCAATGGGGTCCTCTCCATCGAACACTAGTAGCTCCAGTTTTCTGTATTTTGTTGCTCCCTTTTCCCCGTTATCGTTACTCTCTGTCTCTGTGTCGGATTGAGATTCTCTTGTGTCTTTCTTGTTCTTGCTCTTCTTACTCGTATCCTGATCCATGCGTAATAACACTTCCCTAATCAAGCTCACACCCTCTGTGAGTTCTGTTACTTGTCTTGACAGCCCAGATAGTTCTTCCACCTTCTGTGCTAAGCCCGCTACTGCATCTTGTAACTCTTTGATCTCGTTTGCCATCGCCGAGGACCAACCGCTTTGATACCAAAATGTTAGGAATCAAGTAGGAACTCCAGAATAGTACTGGATATATATATTGATAGTGAAATTGGCAAGTTTACAGCAATCTGGGAAGAGTTATCACTCCCTCCAGCCAAGATAGTCTCAGGTCCGAATAGAACCTGATTCCCTCTCCTCTCAATATTCTCTCAAAAAACAGCATACCCAACTTCTAAACCTCCAACGGTTTAAATAGTCTAAAAGTACCTTTCACAGTACCCCAAAAGCCACCCTAATTATCAGCTATCTATACTACCCTTACTTCCAAATAGATAAAAGCATAAAAGGTCAACCCTGCAACCTTAAAAAGTATCTTGCCTAGTTGCTGTGTCCTTCTTCGTTGTTTGTGCCTTCCTTGGTCTTCTTTCATATGTCTGACCCATGAATGGGGACCTTTCAAAAACTGCTATAATCAAGATCCTATAATCAAGGAGCAACTATCAAGTCCTAATCTCCTAAGTTATTTCCTAATATTCTAATGGTTCCAACAGGAAGTAACTACTAATAAAATGTGGTTATATTACAACCGATGGATGGGTTAGGCGGGAGGGATTTGATGGTCTTGGAAAAGTCTTGTTGATGGAGAAAATGCCGAGAGCTATGCCACATTTGAAGCCTAGCAATGCTTGAATTTGAATCAGTTGGTACTTGGTAGTATTAAATACTTGATGGTTGTCACATAAAAGAGTGTAATTTTATTTGTTACTAATTAGGATGTGTGATGCATTGTTCCAATAACAAGCATATGATCTATAAAAGTCTGCATGTTGAGAATTTACGGTTATCATGGTGCAGCTGGATAGAATGAATGAGAAGTTACTGCAGACACCAACCAATGGAGAGTCTGTTTCAGGAGGAAAATATGAGGTCATCTTATTTGAGAGTTGCACAATGGTGATTTGAACCAGTTTAAGAGTGAATTCCACCTAACCAGCTTTTGTAAATTTATTTTCATGTAGAAAGATGCACCATTGTTGATTTCTTGCATCTCGAAGAATCCATTTAGACCACTTGTGACTCTTCTTGAACACAAAGACCTTTTGACACAGAGGTATGCTTTCTGCCTTCCTATCATGCAATCCAAGGGGCATCATAAGGGTTGAACTTCTTATTTCTGTGTTCTTTTATGGATGAGTTAAGAATAAGGGAAGAACTTAGACAAGGAGAAGAATATTGGAGTCTTGAAAGGAAGCTTTGTCATGCACTAATAAATAAAGAGGAGGTATACGAACAATATTCTATTTGCACCTCTTAAAGAAATACAAGTCCCTGTTTGAAATCTAACTGATAATATGCTACTCAGATACTTGTTGAAGATGTGATGAAGGCTATTCATCTAAAATCTTTTGATTATCGAGTGATGAATCTTCTTCTCTACAAGCTACGGGGACAGAAGGTAAAACTGATCATAAAAAATATTCTGCTGAATATTGCCTTATTTTATGTTGTCAGGATATGAGCATTTGTGCGCACTTAGTTAGCCATTACTTTGTTTCACTTTGCTTTGCATGTAATGTAGATAATGCTGATTGTGTTATTTAATACTTTTCTCCTGGTATCCTGATTACCGGAAGAGTAATTTATATATCTACAATAAATAAAATTAATCTGATTTTTTGATGAGGACTTTGATATCTGGTAATTTTATTTTGATTGTATTCTAAATAAAGTTTTCAACACAATTTTTCTGCATATAAGGGCGTAATTTTTTGAAGAAATATTAGTCTATTGGTTAATTGTGTTCTCCTGAAGCTGTTTTGAAGGTTGAGGAGTTGCATATGGAGTTTCTGTCAGTTTCAGAGTTCCTAGTGGAAGTTTCTGATGATTTGTAAGTGCCATCTTTTGTTTCTGTTTGTGCTTCATTCCGTGATCGCACGTACATTTACACCCAGATTTGGGCTGGAGCTTGCTTTTGCCTTTGCATCTGTTTTTCTTTCACTAAATTATCTTCCTTCAACCCCTACGCAAGAAAAAAAAATTGAGGAATCCAAGTTGTAGGCATCACATAATCTCTAAACCCTTACGATTTGAAATTTGCTGTTGCTCTTGATCCCCCCCCTCTCCCTTTTTCTGCTTTAGCGGCACTTCAATGTTGAAATTTAGTTACTTTTGCATTTTATTCTTCCACAATATTTCAGGAATAACTGAAACATCTACCAAACCAAATTAACAGCAATAAGAAAAAGATTTAAAATACAAAAGCTTTATGGCGACTACAGTCTAATCCAGTAAGTGAAGGGCTTTGAACAAATTTTATTCAAGCATCAAATGTCTTAAAGAAAACAACCAATTTTTCATAATTGTGCTAGCATTATCAGTTTCAATTAACAGAATTAACCTGGTAATGGTGCAGGTATGACTATGAGGCGAGTTCACTAATCTTACTTTCATGACTACCACTCACATGTACGACACAATTATGCGAATTGACTATAAGAAAGTTCTGCAGGATGATGTTTTAGAGAACAATTTTAACGTACTGCGCATGTTTGTCAGAATTTATGGAGCTTCAACTGCCCCAGCCATGCTGGTGAGTAAGTGGAGCAGATTACAATCATTGTTGCTAATTTATAAATTGCTTTAGTATGCATTCACACATTTGTTGGCTAGCTGGTTCCTGTTATAGGTTCTAAAATATTGAACCACAAAATTTTGTTACTGCCTCTGGTCTTTATAAGATCTACTTAACTAATTTGGATAGATTAATGAAATTAGTTATTTGTAAAAAATGTAGGTCGGTTTCCTTAAAACACCGTCTTAAATCATTTCCGTTGAAACTATTCCTTAATGCAGAACTCTCTTAACATGTGCAATTAATAGGGATAGTTTAGAGAAGAAGAAAAAGAATGGTAAATATGGGGGGACAAAATGGATTGGGGTCTTATATTTAGGACTAAATCCAACCCTCAAACTAGCTCTTATATTAAGGACCATGGGTAGTATTTAGTTTGGGCAATTAATTTCCTGTTTCAATTTTTGGATCAACGCACCTTTTTTTCTGCGACAATAACTGGCTTAACGGTTTGTTTGATTCCTATTTACTAGAATACTTTTTGGGTAGGTTATGGTCTTCTGAAAACTTACCATGTTTTTTGTGACCACTAAGATATCTGTTTTGTGTAATTATGAATTGCAGGCTAAGTGCATCAGTGAGGCTGAAGATAAGTATGATAGTTTGCTAAAGTCGCTGGATCCACAGCTATCATTGAGCTATCAGAAAAGATGTGAAGAAGCTACTAAGGAAGGTAAATTGCTTACTTATCAAGGGCTTATCTGTAATTAGACCTTCTTCTCCTATAGACTTGCATGATTTGATTTATTGGCAACTGAACTTTGAAGGTGGAATGATATCTGGTCACGCTCATGGCACGTGGAATATACCAACGGTGATAATAGATGAGGAACTGTATAGATCAAATTATAAGTCTAATTCGTCTGGTTTGCCTGCTTGATATGCACTTTGTAGAATCTGAAAGAAATCTCAAACTAGGATATTCTTAGAAATTCTGAATGCAAACTGGAAACATCTCAAAATTTTATGACCAGAATCTATTTATAGGAAACTGATACTTCTACATACTACATTCAGTTCTTAATATAGGAGTTAGTTTTTTTTTTTTTTTTTCAAGGTTTGAGGAAGCTAATTGAGTTATGTTAAAATATTTTTATTTATATTTCTTCTTTAAACTAATTTGTTTGACTTATAAACTGATTTATAATTTATAATCTAATGATACGTTAAATACTATTTAGTTTCCTTTATCGACTGCCAATATGGAACCGGTTTCCCTGCCTATCTTTGTATAGGCAGGGAGAACCTATCACATCTGGACGGTTGATTTAATTTTTTTACTTCGATTTTTCTTAAAAGAATTATTTTAATGGGTAGAATCTAAAATAAAGATAATATCTTAACTAACATTTTTTTAAAAAAACAATTTTTTTCATTAAAAAAATAACTAAACTAAAACAATTAAATCGGATCATCCGATCCGATATGGACGGTCCAAATCAGATAAGCTCCCCCTACCTATCTAAAAGATAGGCAGGGAATCCAGTTCCCTAGGGGTATGATCCATCAGCCCAGCTTTCTGTATTCTGACTGAGTTTACTGATATCCAAAGTCTTCGGTCTTTTACTCGAATTTTATGCATAAACTTGAGTTTTTACCTGCAGGATTTTGTCCTTAACTGTGTTGATTCCAGTTTAGCCGAAAGAAAATAATAATTACCGTGGAGAATAATTATGTTCATTGGGGTGATAAAAAGGTGAAAATTCACAATAAGCTCTTACTTTTTTCAGTACTTTCCAACGATAGAAGGGTAATTGTTTGACCGCTCAATCATATATGAGATTAAATATTTCTAACAGTACACTTTCATTAAGATTTTTAAATTCTATTTTGCTAGAAAAGTAAATATCTTAGGAATTTAAATGTTCATAACATTTTAAAGTAATCCTCTATTTAGTCATTAATGTATAAGCTAGCTAGCTAACTTCTACATGTTAAAAAAATTAGACAAGTTATTAGTTATCAATACCACCCAGTCTTAAAATACCCATTCCTTTAATAATTTATATTGGAGTATTATCAATATAGGCTATACACCATACAAGAATTTGATTATTAAAAAATTTAGGGAAAAATAACAACAATATGAAAGATAATGGAGATTGAAGTATTATATTTATAGTCAAAACAAATCTCTAAACTAGTTCCTATATTCGAGAGCAAAAAGATAAAAAATAATAATAATAATAATAAAAACTAGTTCCTACATTTAGAATTGGGGAAAATATCAATAGAGGATTTGGCTTCCCTTCTTTTCTTTTCTCGCTTATGCCATCATTTCCTCTCTTCATAATCATTGGATTATAATCTAATGGTCTGCATTTAATATTTCCTACTCATCCTTTCTTCATTTCATTCTCTTCCTTCTTTCCATTGTATTATTACCTCCGGTCCTAAATAAAGGACAAAATTTATTATGCAATTTGTACTACAAATTTTGTTCTATTTAAGCCCAGAGGGGTAATATTTTTATAAAATATTAAATGTTGATTATTAGATTTTGATAATGGTCATGAAGAGGGGAAAGAACGACAGCGGACGAGAAAAGAAAAGGAGAGAAGTCTAGTCCATCAATAGGATAGATAGTAAAAGAAACAAAGGTCGCTTCCTTCATCCTTATCATATGATTAATCCAGCAAGAGTAGGTATAATTTCTATCAAACAATTAGATAGGGGTGAGAATTCTAAGTCACTATATCAGGTGGCCTGTAGCCTTGGCTTGTTTAGCAAAAAAGCTAGGCTCAAGCCTTTTCAAAAGTCTATTTACTTAAATAGGCCAAATATATATATTTTTAAAGCTAAACTATACTTTTAATCCTTTAAGTTTTACATGAGGTATATTTTTAGTCCATTGACTTTATAAAATATATTTTTTATCCTATATTTCTAACATCGTTAATGTTGCTAACGGAAAATGTTGACGCTACAAATTCAAGTATAACTATACGGTGATAGAGCATATTTAAATTCTAATTTTTAATATAATGAATTTAGATTATTAAACAAAAATAAATAGACAACTCGCTGTAAATGCAATTGAGATTTTGACATTTAGATTATTAAATTTATCTATTTAGATTATTAAATTAAATTTGTTTAATACGGTTTTGATATTGGCTGCTTCATTATATTTTTAAGTATTTTTTAATTTAATATATTTTAAATTTAATATTAATAGCATTTATGACTTAAGTTTAAAAAGTCATCACTTAAGTTTTTGTTGTGTCATCGCTTTTCATTAGCAACATTAATAGTGTTAGAATTATAAGATTAAAAATATACTTTTTAAAGTTAAGGAATTAAAAGTATACCTTATATAAATTTAAAGGACTAAAGTATATTTTAGCCTTTTCAACGGGCATGCGACCGACCAAACCGAATGGACGGACGGCGCGCGTGTGTGTGTGTGTGTGTGGTGGATCAAGGGTCACCTAAGTCCTCATCCCTCCATAAAAGTGGGTTGGCTCAAGGGTCCATTTAGAAGGAGCAAAGTTGAAGCTTATATACCTTCCAACTTCTCTCCAACTAACTAATGTGGGACTTTTATCCACACACACATTCTTTCTTCCTTTTCCCTCTTCTTTTCCAACCTTCTTCTTATTCATAACCCATGAGGCTTTATCCTAAATTCCAACAATCCCCCATATGGATAAGAAGTTAGTCCATCATGATCAAATGCAAATGATCATGTATGCAAAGTGCAGTTCCTCTACGAGAAACAACTACATCGAGAAAGGTAAGGGTTACCTTTGAACCTTCTCTAGTAAAAACCTATCCGATATACTGGTCAATCAGTGGACGCGCTGTCTTGAACTGTCGACCTTTTAGTATATACCAAAGCAATAGGAGTCACACAGTTGCTCCTCTAGCTTGTTGGTTCTCATATTGTATCCATTTTGGCCCTAGACACTTGCTTGGTTCTGCGAGTGTTCTAGAGAATCGACCGTTTTAAATTCTTATAGAAGTGGCCTACACTTTACACTCACATAGGTGATTCCTTGTTATATAATTCAACATACATCATCTAAACACATTAGATTAAGAAACCATTAAAAGCCTAAAAGCTTACCCTTATATATATGCACTGTCTTGTCTAGGAATAAGTATGAGTTGAAAACTCCACAGTGTTAACAGTCAATCATCACTTAGTTGTCTCTTTGAACCTAGTTTGTGGGATCTTCACTCTTTTAGGTAGAGTTACCGCAATAATCAACAATGGATCGGCTTTAAATCCATTCCTTTGGACAAATTTCTAACTAACTCTCTAGGAATCCCTTTAGTCAATGGATCCGCTATATTCTCTTTTGATTTAACATAATCAATTGAGATGATTCCATTCGAGAGTAGTTATCAAACAATATCATGTCTACAACGTGAAAGAGTCGGCTATCACCCAAGAGGGGGGGTGAATTGGGTGTCTGATAAAAACTTTGGAACTTTGAAAATCTTTTGGCTTCTTCTAAATCAACAGTTAGATATTCAAATAAACATGTGTCGAAAATATAAGAGATAAGGGAAGAGAGTATGCAAACTATGATTTATCCGGTTCGCCCAATCCTTGACCTACATCCGGTCCCCAAGCTCCACTTGAGATTTTCAATCCACTATCTCCTTGTTTAACCGGCACAAGAGAAAGCCTTTACAACCTCACAAGTTTGGTCGGGCACTTGTGTAGCCTTTACAATCTCCCACCGAGATATCCTCTTACGCACCGTAAGAATACAATTACGGACTCGTAAACGAAGGATGATCCTCTCACTCTTGGACTCACTCCCCTTACAAGTTGTAATTGATACACCCACACTTAAGGTTCCTTAACCTTAAGTCTAACTATCCGAATGAAATGAATAAGTGTTTAATGACTCCTCACGAGTAGATATAAATGAACACTGAAGAACATAATCATTCATCTCACTCTCTACTATAAACTATACGAATATTGAGAAACAGAGAGTGTGAACTATCGACAGTGAAGTAATAAAATCATTTCGTTCGTTTGTCGATTCATTCATCAATCGTCGTCACCTCTTCTGGTTTGAAGACTTCGCAATTTATAGGTATTTGTGTTTCGACCGTTGCGAGTATTCGACCGTTGAGGATTTGTTGGAAGTAGCCGTTCAAGCTTCTGTTGCTTTTTGCCCATTGAGCTCTAATCCAACTTTAATCATAAAGTGTTTATCGTTGACTTCGTTAATGCTCCGTCTTGAGTGTTGTATTAATAGTTGTTGAGAAGATTCAAGCTTTTCGTGAGAATGCTCAAACTATCCGTTAGACTCGAAGCTTTCCTCGTTTTTCGACGTAGCATTTAATGCTTCGACACACAAATTGCTTTATGCCAATTTGTTGTTAATCCATGATCTAATCATACGAAACTCATTAGCAAATGGATTAAAAGCATTTGATAATCGCAATAAGTAAGAATCAGAAGAAATAAAAGTTTATTTGATGATTCATGATTCTTGGCGGACGGTGATTTGAAAATAGAGACGACATTGCTCGAGCAAGATCATATGTGTGCTCGGGCAAGCCTTACTTGGATCAGTCGAAAGCACTTCAGATTTGCTGATGCTCGGGCAAGATAATTTGCTTGCTCGGGCATGTGCTCGAGCATGGGTGAAATCATGCTCGGGCATGCTTCTTTATAAAGGCTTGATAGTGCTCGCTTCGATGTTGCTCGAGCATGGTGAAATTCTTGCTCGGGCAAGACATAGACAAAGAGGCGAAGAAATGAGAACGTTTCGTTGTTGCTTGAGCAAGGCGAAAGCATGCTTGCGGAGAAATGAAGATTTGCGATGTTGCTCGAGCATGCTTTCATGTTTGCTCGGGCAAACTCAAGGCGAAGTGATTCCAAGTAGAAAGGCGGTGGTTGCTCGGGCATCATTTTTCCTTTGCTCGAGCATATGCTCGGCAAGCCTTCTTTCCTACTCGGGCAAGCTCTTCGATTTGCCGAGTTTTGCTTCGTCTCAATGTTGCTCGGGCATGATAAGAACCTTGCTCGGGCAAGGTCTTACTTTCGGATGTTTTCGGAGGTTGCTCGGGCAAGTTGCTTGTGCTTCATCTCAACTTTCCTCAGAACCCGTCGTTGCTCGAGCAAGCTTATAACCTTGCTCGGGCAAGGTCATACTTTCGGCTTTTTCAAAGGATGCTCGGGCAAGTTTTCCTATACTTTCGTTGCTGGGCATTCATGATCAATACACCTCAGAAAGCTCTTTAAATATATCTTCCATTTCAATAAGAATCAACTCCAAACTAGTTTTATTTCGTCCATTAACATCGGATGAGTGGAGGTTGATCTTATCCAGCGTTTTTGCAGAATCCAGAACAGACTATCAACTTAAAAACATCATAACTCTTTGAATTGATCTTAGTTTTCTGTGTTCTTGATGTTTTTGAAAAGGTATTTGAGTCTAGTTTCCAATGGCACAAATTTCACCTCAATTGGATTTGTAGATTGTGAGATACACTCAAATTACCGAAGGTTAGTCTGGACTGTGACGTTGATATTTATTCTGACTTACGAAAATCATATCTCTCTCATATTGACTCATTTGGACTTGATATTTTGTCAAAAGTACGGGTTGGATGTCTAGTTTAATATGCCGCTGGTTTCATGTCAATCGATTCTTGGTTTGAGAGATATCATCGAATTACCAGAGGTCGCGAAACATAGCTGAACAGTATCTTTGAAGAAGAACCTTGCTCGGGCAAGCTTCTTCTTTGCTCGGGCAAGAGCGGATTTTGGGCGATTTTGGGCTGAAAATTCACCTTGCTCGGGCAGACCTTTGTTGTTGCTCGAGCATGCCTTCGAAACTCAATATGCTCGGGCAAGGAGTGATAGAAATATTTGAAATTACATAAATGCCCCCAAACAAACCAATATTCATCCATAAGCTTGAACTTGCTTGTTTTAACTCCGAATTGAGTCGTTCCAACTTCGTTTGATCACGGAGACTTGTATATTGATGTTCAAGAGCGGAAATTACATAAATGCCCTCCAACAAACCAGTATTCATCCGGAAGCTTGAACTTGCTTGTTTTAACTCCGAATTGAGTCGTTCCAACTTCTATTTGATCACAGAGACTTGAATATTGATATTCTCATGATATTTAACAAGTTCTTATTTCTTCAAACTCCATTCTTGATCATTCTATATAATTTAATTTGGACTAACCTATAATACACAAAGTAGTTAGTCAATGTATATGATATAAACTTTTTGCTCTAGATAATGACATTAATATAAGACATCATCAAAACTAAGCATAACTAACACAACGTATATGTCTAGACTTACCATTGTATGTGACATTCTTGGCTCTACCAATAGCTGTTTGACTATCATAGTATATACACACTATTGGTATCGGCTTTGGCCAATTAGGAATATCTTCAAGAAAATTATGAAGCCGCTTCTTCACCAGCTTTATCTAAAGCAATAAATTCTGCTTCCATAGTTGATTTTGCAATGCAAGTTTGCTTGGATGACTTCAAGACATAGCACCCCCACTAAGGGTGAATACATATGCACTTATGGATCTTATGTCGTTAGAGCTAGTCATCCAATTTGCATCGCAATACCCTTCTAATATTGCAGGGCACTTTTCATAATGTAAAACAAAGTTTTGAGTTTGCTTAAATAACCAAAAAATCTTATCATAGCTCTCCAATGAAGCTCATTTGGATTACTTGTAAAGCGACTCAACATGCTTACTGCATAGGCAATATCAAGTCTAGTGTTGTTCATAATATACATAAAACTGCCTAGCACTCGAGCATATTCCTTTTATTTATCAGCTTCGCCAGTATTTCTTAACAGTCGAAAACTAGAATCTATAGGGTTCGACATAGGAGCTATGTTTAAATTTCTTGAATTTCTCAATAATTTTAGCAATATAGTGTGTTTGCGATAAAGCGAACCCAAGAGAAGTTCTATGGATTTTAATTCCTACAATAACATCTGCTAGACCCATATCTTTCATGTCGAACTTACTGGTAAGCAATCGCTTAGTAGCTTTAATCATTTGATTATTACTACCCGTTATTAACATGTCATCTACATAAAGACAGACTATGACAAACCTGTTTTCAGTATTTCGAATATAGACACACTTGTCACATTCATTAATACTAAAACCATTTGATAACATAAATTCATCAAATTTCGTATGCCATTGTTTCGGGGCTTGTTTAAGTCCATAAAGAGACTTTATTAAGCGACAAACTTTCCGTTATGGTCCTGAGACGACAAATCCCTCAGGTTGTTCTAGATAAATTTCTTCCTCTAATTCACCATTCAAGAAGGCTGTCTTTACATTCATTTGATGTAACTCTAACCCATTCAATGTAACTCTAACTCATTCAATGCTGCTAACATGATTAACATCAAAATGGATATAATTCTTGTAATAGGTAAATAGGTATCAAAGTAGTTTAAGCCTTCACGTTGTCTGTAGCCTTTTATTACTAGCCTAGCTTTGTACTTATCAATAGTGCCATCCGCTTTCATCTTCTTTTTGAAGACTCACTTAGTTCCTAGAGGCTTATTGCCAGGAGGAAGGTCAACCAATTCCCAAGTGTGGTTTGACATAATGGATTCAACTTCATTATTGATAGCATCTTCCCAGAATGGCGCTTCAAGAGAACCCATAACCTCTTCATATGTTCGAGGCTCATTTTCCAGTAGATAAGTCAGAAAATCAGGCCCACAGGATGTTGAAGTCCTTTGCCTAGTACTCGTCTATGTTCCTCCTCTTCAAGATCATCATTAGTCATAGTATCCTGAGATATCCCAGTGTTGTTATCATCATTACTTTTATTGTACGGAAATATGTTCTCAAAGAACGTAGAGTTCCTTGGCTCAATAATCGTATTCACATGGATATCAGATACATCAGACTTATAAACCAGAAAATGATATGCACTACTATTATGTGCATAACATAACAAGAATCTGTATTATTAAAATAGCATATACAACGAGCATACAACAGGTCTGTATAATATGGAGAAAAAAAAACTATAAGCGAACTTACAAGACTGCCAAATATGGTAATAAACTATGAAGAAATCCGGGCCCAACGTACGTGGTTTCCTTAAGACAATTTTGCGCCCTCAATATGGATGCCCAAGGTTGCTGAGCAATTGCCTCCTAGGATAGCACAGATTTTTCGTCTTCAGAATTATGGACTCTCTCAATCTGAAGCCCAAGCGAATCCAACGAGTCAGCTTTCAGAACGCACATAATTATGTTTGCAGGTTGCAGTATGCAGAGAGGAGTGTTTGAGAGGAAAAAACAGATAACACTTCTGTGACTAGGGCACCCTATTTATAGACAATGAGAAGATTGATTAGATGGACTCGACTGTTGCAGCGAACTAGTGCATCGTGCGAACATACGCACCAGAACAGAGTGAACGATTGAAATGGATCGCAATTTGCAGCCGTTGGTTGGGAAAATCTCAGAGGGGCAAAAAAGGAATTATTAAAAGTTAGGGGTCAAATTGGAAATTCAAAAAAATATTGAATAAAAAATTATTTTTTATTTCACACACGTGTGAATCAGACCGAGCGGCGGCACGCGACCGACCAAACCAAGCCGACGCGCGTTGTGGTGGACCAAGGGTCATCTAAGTCTTCACCCCTCCATAAAAGTGTGTTGGCCTAGGGGCCCATTTAAGAGAAACAAAGTTGAGGCTTATATACCCTCCAACTTCTCTTCAACTAATCAATGTGAAACTTTTATTCACACACATTCTTTTTTCCTTTTCCACATCCATCTTTTTAGAAAAAACTAGAAATCATCCCACTCTCCAAGAAGAGTCGACAGACGAAGAGTGAGTTGGAGAAGTAGAGTTGATAGACTCTGGGTTTAGAAGGCTGAGTGTAACGAAGAGCATATCAGCCGGAAGGAAGGGGCTAAGGGCATCAAAAGCCGGTTCTTATTCATAATTCATGGGATTTTATCCTAAATTCCAACAATACTAAGTTCAAGTTCTGATATTATGTTTTGATACCATGCTTTAATACTGTTAATCTATGAAAGTACCATCTCCTTTTAAACGCTTTACCCTTGAATAATATAAATTAAATATGTAGGTATATATTGATAAGTGAGAAGCATGTAAAAAGAAAAGGGTCTTTAACGCTACCCTAATTCAAAGTTTTTCTGATGGGATGAAAATTCCCTTGTCAAAAATTTAAATTATCAGTGAAAAAAATTAGTCAATAAAATGTTGTCAACACCATATGCTAGACTAATTCAAGTCCTTTATCAATATAGATCAATCTTTGATACAATGCTCTGATGTCGTGCTTTGATACCGTAATCTAATACCGTACTATGATACTGTGTATATATAAAGGTATCATCTCCTTTCAAATGCTAACCAGAGAAATTAAATGTGTGGATACTATTGACAAGTGAGGAGCATGCAAAAATAAAGGAGTCTTTATTGCTATCCTAATTCAAAGTTTTTTCTAATGGGATGAATTTTTTTTTTGTCAAACATTTAAATTAGCAAGGAAAAAAATTAGTTAATAAAATGTTATTTACCAAATCTTCATCCCATCCAGCTAGGATGGTTTGAACAATTGTTCTTTTAAAAAAAAATGAGTATGCTTGACTTATTCACCATGTGATTATGAACATCAGTGTGGAGTAATATCTCTTAAAATAATTTTGCAGTTTTTCTAACTGAATTCTAGTTTTACCTCCCTTCCCTGTTCATGCGCTCTTCATAAAAAAGAAAAGAAAAAGAAATTATTAGTATTTACTTTTTCGGTCTAGAATTTACTGCTTTTACCTTTTTCTTGACACCACTAAACTAGATTTGCAATAGGTTTCCATTCCAACAATTGACCAAATCTAGATTTATCCTCCATATTTTTTAAGATTTTTCAATAACTGCACATTGGTAACTGTTAAATAATAATACAAGTAACTTATCTAAAAATAATTTTTGACTTTTAAGAGGGTCGTAAATCACTCATTTGAAAGGGTGAAACTCGCTTCAAGTGTAGTAAATTCAGTATCTAAAATAGTAATCTTGACTAAAGTTCTTTATTAATAAACCCAATTCTGATACCATGCTTTGATATTTTATTTTGATACCATACCCTAATACCCTTGAACAAGATGTAGATAACCTATGGATAAGTGAGAATAAAGATTAACAAATTCAATGAGCTTTTGGGAGTTTAACATATTCACCTGATATTTAAGTAGAATTTTCCCAAAACTGTATCACCTTAACCGTCAAATAATGAATGAGCACACCGCCAAATTTCAATTTTGTTTGCGCACGTTCGTGGAAAAAACGATAGTAGGTGACACTTTATCCAACCATCATATCCTTTGCCACTGTTTTCATCTTTTTATTTATTTATACATTTTTTTTGGTCAACTATTTATACATTGATCATTTTTTTGGTCAACTATTTATATATTCATCATAACAACATATAAATATACACAAACACACACACAACATTAATACAAGATCATGAGCATCATTTAATCTTTATTTTCTTCAAAACATCCAGAAAATGAGTGATTCGCATAATTCTGGGAAGCCGCATGCAGTTTGTGTTCCCTACTCAGCACAGGGCCACGTCAGCCCTTTTATGCAACTGGTCAAACTCCTTCACTGGAAGGGTTTCACCATAACTATGGTGGACACGGAGTCATATCACGCGCGCCTGGTCCAATCCTTAGGACCCGACTTCGCCAAGGGCTTGCCGGGTTTCCGGATCGAGACGATACCTGACGGCCTGCCACAGTCGGATCCGAACGTGTCGGAGTTGAGTGACGCGTTGAGGAAGAACTGTTCGGCGCCGTTTAAGGAGCTGGTGAAGAGGATGCAGTCATCGGCGGCTGAGGGAGAAGGATTCGGTGCGGTGAGGTGCATCATAGCTGATGGGATTATGAGCTTTGCGATTGAAGTTGCAAAGGAATTAGGGATACCTGAAGCTCAGTTCTGGACTGCCTCCGCTTGTGGCTTCATGGCCTACCTTCAATTCGATGCTCTTATTCACAGAGGAATTATTCCATTCAAAGGTACCTTCTTCTTCAAAACACGTCTCTGTCGTTTAATATATTTTTTTTGTTTACAATAGGGACTGATCATTCAAGATCATGAAGTACCATAGCAAAATCTCGCTCGGCCAATACCCTCTGCATCTTCGAGGAGGAGGCGTTGTAGAGTCGATCGGTGGCTTTCTTAAGGTGTGGTGTCCCATCGCAGGGTTCGGAAAGATATGTAGGTAGAAAATCTCGCACACCGATTACCCTCCGATAGGTATGAGTAACGATGTTACTACCCACTCCCGGGCCAAAAGGCGTTGAATCTGCCTAATCAAACTCATATTCGCATTAGCGTGTCCTTCCTCCCTAAGAATTAGGCTCAATGCAACCATACAATCTATTTGGATTTCCACCAGTAAAACCTTTATCCCATGCCATTTGAAGTCCATCCATTAGGGCCCACAATTCCGCCCGGGAGAGGTACGAGATACCAATGTGTCGGCAACATCCAGCTATCCGGCGTCCCTCATGATCACGAAGTAGACTTCCGCCTCCAAAGCAAGCCTAGAATCACTCTTTCTCGCCCCATCACAGTTCAGAGAGATGCATTACCTGATGGTTTACGCCATTTAATAACCCTCTCTGTTTTCCTCTGATTGTCCCCTCGTGCGGAGCAAACCAGTTCCTGTCGTTTAATATATTTTAGATATAGGATATAGATGGCTCGCTTTCTGGTAAATATTGATTTAAAAAAATTGCCCTAGGATCTATGTTTTTTTTTAAAAAAAAAAAAATGACACCAAGATCCCAGTCAAGAAAAATAATTTTAGAAATTTCATAACTTATTAATGATAATTCTTTTAACTTTCACTCTGTATAAACAACTTTTTTTGACTTTTATATTTTTTTATTTATTTATGACCTTATGGTCATTTTTTTTTTTTTGCCAGAAAATAATCTTTCATTAATACCAATCCAACGTAAGATACAAGCTCAAAATAAAAATAAAAGGTTTGCAAATCTCAACCCCAAAACTACGAAATGTAGTCATCATGTTAGATTTGATATCATTGAAACTCTCAATTCAATTTATCGCTACAAAGAAAATCAATATCACCATAAGAAGGCCAAAAAACATGAAAATAAATAGAGACCAACATTACAAAATACAGATATTTCCACTCGGACCAAAATCAGGGAGGAAACACCATAAAAAAAAAAACAAACTTGTCCAACGAGAACTCCCACCACCCAAGAATTCTAGAAGAGGGGAGAGGAAAAAAAAAACACAAAGGAGAGGCCTCTATTGTTATATGCTGATAATTTATTTTTTTATTTTTTTATTTCGTTTCATTTTTTAAATTTATGAAAAGTAAATGAACGGGAATATACAGGTTAAGGCGTTAAGCCTTCATAATTTTATTTAATTTTCAATTTGATCTTATACGCCAAAATTCTTTAATTTAGGATTTAATTAAAGAATTGATTTTGATTCTAAATGTAAGATTTATTCTCTATATTTGTTAGTCTTTTCCAAAATTACCCTATTAATGATTCTTCAATGATAATCAAGTAAAGGAGAGATGGATGAAATTAAGGGAGATAATTAAAGTGTTTTAGAAAAAAAAAAACATCATATTAATTAATTTAACTAAATTCCATTATTTAATCAAATTGGGCAAATTAGTTTTACATTAAGAACTAAAGGAGTAATATTTTTGAAGCAGAAATTAGTTAAATAATGTGCATAAAATGAACCAAAATTGAGTTTTTGTTTAATTTTTTAAACTTTTTATGAGTTTTGGTTTGTATCATTTTACTTTTAAGAGATTTTGGTTTTAGTCCAGCAAGGTTGTTTCCTTAAACTCGGATGAAGTCCTATAGGGAAATAAAAAGCATGATTTAAGTTTTAACACTATAAGAACCAAAACGATAAGCAATAATAGTATTAACCCATTTTTCTGTTTTCATTGCAATAATCAAATGTTGGCCCGGCCCATTGAAGACTAGAATTCACAACTAGGTAGCAATTTCTGATGTTGTTGCAGATACTGAATCCATCACCGAAAGCGCACTGGACATGCCCATAGATTGGATTCCTGGGATGCCAAATATGAGACTCAAAGACATGCCAAGTTTTATCAGAACCACCGATATTAACGAGACATTGTTTGATTTCATAAGAACAGAGACACAAAACTGCTTGAAAGCACCAACAATCATCATCAACACCTTCCAACACTTGGAATCTCAAGTCCTTGAAGCAATCAAAGCCAAGTTTTATCCCAACAACATATACGCCATAGGTCCTCTTCCACTGTTACTCAGGCATACTCCTGAGAATCACTTGACGTCGGTACGACCAAACCTTCGGAAGGAAGACACAGAATGTCTGAACTGGCTTGATAAATGGGAACCCGGTTCGGTTCTGTACGTGAGTTATGGGAGCTGGACCGTGATGTCAGAGAATCACTTGAAGGAATTTGCTTGGGGTTTAGCAGACAGCAAGGTTCCATTTTTGTGGATAATAAGGTCTGATGTGGTGATGGGTGAATCAGCGATTTTGCCTAAGGAGTTTTGTGACGAGATTAAGGAAAGAGGTTACATCACAAGTTGGTGTCATCAGGAGAAGGTTCTTGCTCATCCATCAGTTGGATTGTTCTTGACGCATTGTGGATGGAACTCTATGACTGAAGCTTTGTGTGAAGGTGTTCCTATGATTTGTTGGCCTTTTTTCGCCGAGCAACAGACTAATTGCAGATATGCATGTGCACATTGGAACGTAGCAATAGAGGTAACATGACTTTCTACTCTCTTTCTGGTTCTAAATATAAAAGTTAATTAATTTATAAATATGATATATATGTTGTAAGTCTCATAGCAAGTTAGTTACTTGAAATAAAATGTTGGTATTTATATGACAGTTTAGGAAAATGATTATAAATTTGTGAAACAAAGTGGATTGAAATCTTACATTTAAAATTAAAATCAATTCTTTAACTAACTCTTATGTTTAAGATCGAAGAAACAAATATAAATTTTATCAATAATGATAATCTTATGAATGGGTCCTCCTCTCCTCCAAATGCATATATATTATGCCTACTTTATATGCAAGGGACAAAACCAGAAGACCATATAAGGTTTTTTTTTTTTTTCTTCGTTTGCATGAGTCAATGATAAAGTGATATATGGTAGCATAGAGTTTGGAAAATGGGTCCAGCTAGTCGGGCCGACTTGTTTAGGCCATTTTATCACAAGGGATGGGCTTGAAAAATTACCCCAAAGAATGCAAACTGGCCTAAAATGGCCAATCCTCATGGGCCAAAGGCGTAAAAAGACCGACCCGTTTAGACCCTTTTATTTTTATTTTAAAAAATTATTCATATAATACTATAATTTTTTGTATTATTAATGATGTTGTAAATATTTAGTTGTAATTATATTTTTCTTTAATTTTATTTTATAAAATGGTTTGATTTATTTGGTTTTCCGCAATGGTTTATTCATTTAAACTTTTAAAAAATAGACTAATTTGGACATTAGATAATGATTTTAACTAGAAATTTATGAATTTTAATAAAACTTGAAAGTGAATTTTATTTGAATTAAAATGAATATCTCATCTTAATTCAAGCCAAAATAATATAAGATTTGTTGGGGGTTAGGGAAGTCAATTTTCTAGTGTGAGCACATATATGTAAAGTGCTGACATTTTCATCATGATAACTTATTATTCTAACTTTATTTCTTTGTAATTTAATTTTGATAATATTTATGTCCTAAATTAGGAAGTTATTGGCTTATTGCTTTAACTTTATTTCTTTAAAAAACAGGAAAAAAAATAGTTGCCTAAAGCCCATGGGTCCAGCCCTACCCCGATAACATAAAGGCGGCGTTTAGGACTCCAAACCCGTGACGGCGGCCCTTATTTGGCTCTATGGTAGCATTATAACTCTTCCACTATACAAAATGAGTTCATTGACTTCAAAAACTAAAGCAAAAATTGTGTATTAGAACTTGACATGTAATGGAGTTAGATGTAATGGTTCAGGTTAAGGAAGATGTGAAGCGGGACGAAGTCAAAGGGCTTGTGAAGGAAATGATGGAGGGAGATAAGGGAAGAGAAGCAAAGCAGAAAGTTGAGGAATGGAGGAAGAAGGCATTGGAAGCTACTGAGATTGGAGGATCCTCCTTGAATCATTTCAATTCCTTCATAAAACAGGCTCTTCATTGTTAGTGACTAGCTTGTCTCTCAAACCTACTATGACAAAATCTTTAAATAAGGCTCATCCCTAATACAGTTTATAAAGTTGTATGGCACAAAAACTAATAAACTTATTTTTAATTTTTGTTATATTTTTGCCCTTTTTTATTCAAGACAAAATGATATTGAGTAGAAACAAGTTTTACAAAGTACCAGTAATTAGAACCCCACTATGAATTATGAAATGTGTGTGTGTGTGTGTGTGTGTATAAGATCACCACTATAAGAACTAAACAACTTAAGAAAATAAGGTAAGGTAATGATCTTGACACCAACAAAAGTGAAATCATGAAGCAATGCTAATATCTCCTGCCAAGTGTTGGTCAACAAGTGAGAGGATTGAACTATGAATGTAGCCTTTCTTGACACATTAGATTGTGAGATGCAGCTTCGCATCAACTGCTATACCATGCCAGAGTTCAAAATCCAGAATAATGGGGCTCTTAAATACTTGGAGAGGAAAGCTAAGCTTGCTAATGATTGTCCATAAGGTTTCTTAGAAAGAAGTACCTCTATGAATATGATTCCATGACAGTAATGCCTATTTAGCTTCTTGTATTTATGAAGTATAATTGTTAGGGCCAACGTTTCACCCAACCCAAGAGAGGGTGAATTAGATGATATTAAAAATTTAAAACGAAAATGAAAATCTGTTAAATCAAACAAAAAGAATTAGATGATATTTATGAAGTATGATTTGAAGGGAGGGGAGTTTCCCTCCTTAGTGTGCAAAGTCAGATATGATCATAAATTCGCATCGTTTTCCACACAAACATTTCAAACCATGGGCATATATGACTTTTCACATCAAGGAAGGAAGCTCATCTCCCTTGAAACCAAACATAAGAAGACTCTGATGAAATAATTCTCTAAACTTGTTTTGCCAAAAGCGCTTGATTAACAATTTTTGTTAGCCTTGTGAATTATTCATTGATGGTTTTCTCTTTTCCTGAGGCAGCTTAAACGTGTATATAATAAATTCTCTAAAGTTTAATTTAGGCAAATGTAACACATTTCTAGGCCAGAAATAAAGATTTAAAAAAAACAGTATTATTAAGAACATTGTTTTAGGGTTTTATGGTCATAAAATTTAAATTTTTAAATTTTATTCTTAAAATTTTGTTTTAGTTTTTTTTTTTTAAGTTGCAATTTTTAATGTAAATATATTATAAAAATTATAATTCAAAACTCAAGTGAAAATATACACCTGCAATTGAACGGAATTCCAAGCTAGGACCAGGAGACTTGAGTCTAAAAGAGTGGATAGCACTTTGATCATATGTGGGGTGGTGGCGCAGTTTGAGTAATTCGGTTGAGAGTTCGAGCCTCTCACCCAATGTTAATTTTTTTCAATTGGGACTCAATAAGTCAAAATTGATACATTGATTGCCCATCTTAATAACATTTGGGAAACCCTCAAACTATATTTCAAAAGTCATTCATTTTCTATATTTCAAAAGTCATTCATTTTCTGTAAGCCGAGACAAAACTCTTCACATACTTACCTTGTAAGTTGTAAAAGCACTTCTGAAAATAAATTTTAACTTTAATACTGAAACCATCATCATTGTAGAAGCCTCTCTTTAGAATAGGTAGTTTATGAGAAAATAAATTTGAGACAAGATAGATAATGATTTTATATTTAAAACTAAAACAAATCCCTTTACTAGATTGTGCATTTATAAGTAGAGGGAGTACTTTAATTTTGTAAGCATGACAACGAATATTGAGATGTGAAGCTCTGGTAAAAACAGGGAAATAAAATCTTTATTCGAAAATGTATTTATTTGATTCAAATTTATCAAAGAACATCACAAATCTAATTTAGAGATGACATTGCATCCCATGTACCAATTTTGTTTTATCAGTCATACACTCATAAATAAAGAATAAAACTTATAGAAGCCTATCAAGTTCCAAACTTTTCCAATGAGCCGAGAGATCTCTAATTTCTGCTCTAACCTCAGCCTTTGTTTACGAGACCTATACGCCTACACTACCAACACATTTTTCACCACCCTACATTTCTAACATATACGAACAAAGTTCACCACAGGAAGTGTCACTCTGAATAAAGTTGCATGCAACAGGAGGATCATAATTATCGGGTTACAACTTACAACACATCATGTGAACATATGGGACCCTACAAAATATTATCTTTTACCTGCCGCAGCCTTGCCTTTGCTTAAATCAGCAAGCTCCTCAATAAGCTTCCTCTCTCCACTGTTGAGTTTTTTAGGTATTTCAACTTGCACACGAACCAATTGATCACCCCTCATGCTGCTTTTATTCAGAAAGGGAACACCTTTCTTTGCCATGACAAGTGTCGTGTTGGGTTGGGTCCCAGCCGGGATTTTTAGATCAACCGTTCCGTCTACGGTAGGGACCTTGATTGTAGTTCCCAATATTGCATCAATATATGACACCTTACAAGTGTAGAGGATGTTAGTGTCGTCACGCTTGAGGACGGGATCTGGAATGACTTCAATGACAACAAAGAGGTCACCCGGAGAACCACCTCGTCTTCCGGCATTCCCTTCATTTCGGACCCTTAAACGGCTACCAGAATCCACACCAGGTGGAACTTTCAGGCTTATCCGCTTTGTCCTCCTCAGTCGACCATCCCCAGAACATGTGTTGCAAGGTGTTGAAATTTCCCCGGCTCCGTTACATGCAGAGCATATCATTGACTGCTGGAAAATACCCAAGGGTGTCCTTGTTGACGAGACAACCCGGCCTTGGCCTCCACAGGTGCTACATCTGGTTGGCGTGGTCCCGGGCTTAGCCCCGGTACCATTGCAAGTTCCACAATTCTCTAGTCGGCTTATCTCTATCTCTTTTTCTACCCCAAAAACTGCTTCTTTAAAGTTCAAGACAAGACTGTAATATTCATCTTCACCATCAGCAGCTCCATTCCAAGAGCCTCTGTTGTTCATGCCGCGGTTCATGCCCATGCCCTCGAACAGCGTCTCAAATAGATCAAAAGGATTGCTGAAATCCTGTCACAACAGATACAAACCACTGTAGAGAAGCAGGAATATATGGAAACACAGTAAATTCCCGCAGAAATATATTTAGTAACTTACTCCCATGCCCATTCCGGAACCTTTAAGCCCAGCCTCTCCGTATGTGTCATATATGGATTTCTTCTCATCATCTGATAAGACCTGAAACAAAATTAAACTCACTTGAGACCACTTATCACTAGATGTGCATAAGAATTATCAGAGTTCAAACCAGTAATGTGAATCTGTAGTTTTACCTCATATGCATTGCTGAGTTCCTTAAATTTCTGTTCTGCTCCAGCTTCTCTGCAGCACAAACAAAAGTTAATGATGCACACCATAGTTCAACAGCGAACCAAAAAAAAAAATCCAATGATATTTCAGATTTTGCAGCCAGCAGATCTGTGTCATTCACTTCAATCCCAATTCAATTTGAACATGTGGTGTTTGCAAGTAAGTGGTTCGACAGGATAATATACTTCACACTAAGAATTCCCATGCTTCAGACATAAGAACCATCTGTCATAGATTAAAGTTCCATACTGCTATGAATAGGGCATAGCAGACCAAAGATAAATAAACCATTTCCTATTCATCAAATGCAAAATCATCATAGTAGTCATCATTAAGCAACTTGAGGTTTCCATTTGTTCTTAAACCACATCAAGAGTGTGAGAAAATGAGGACGACATTTTCGCCTTTGATAGTGTAATAAAATAATCATATAGTTAGCTAAACTAACTTATGTAACTAATTCATTCCAACCATACTCGGTTGCAGACTAATAGTCTATATTATACGTGTACTCTCCACAGCAATACACATCCATCATTCATTCACTTCTCTCTCACACATACTTCTTCTCTCTGATTACCTTTACCCTTCTCATGCTCTTGATATGGATGGAAAAATACCGAATCATTCAATATTGATTGTCCAAGGATGGGTAAAGTGAATCTTCAGCTATCATCTTTGCAAAATCACCTAAATCAGGGTTGTTTTTGCCTTATTCATATGTAGGTCCAATTACTTGGACTACAGCATCACACAAGTAGCTCCTACAATGGAGCTAAATGAAAGTTGCAATGCTAGTGTAGCATCAGAAGCCATTTCACTGAGCCACATCTACTACCTGTGCTATTAATAACTATGCACACTACCCTGCAAATCATACCAGCATAAGCTTCTTTACCAACAATCCCACAGCCTAGACCCCCGCCCCCAAATTATTATTTTTTTTTATAAAAAAGGAGCCATTTCCATTTGAGGACACATCTTGTCAAAAAATCATAAATGTTATTTGAAGAGCAAAGCTTACATAAATGATCATTTATATGATGAACTGTGTAAGATATCAAAATTCGTGTAATTTAAATATTAACTAACAATGAATCTACTCTGTCAAAAGGGATAAAATTAGAACCTCATTGTTTATAGAAACTATATTAAAAGCAACAGCGAAAGAGCTAAGCAGCTGCTACATTTCCAAGGAAGGAGTAAAGTCATACAAAGAAAGATCTTAATAGCTAGAATGAACTCACTTGTTCACATCTGGGTGATAATTCCGGGCAAGTTTACGATAAGCTGTAATGTCAAAAAGTATACCAAAACACAAGTTGATATTGGTTCTATACAAAAGCATCACCATACAATAAAATAGAAGAAATCAATGCATCAACATTGCAATTAATTTCAGTTTTGAGATCTTTGAATTGGAAAGCCACAAGCATTCATTATTAGTATTGGAACAAACAGCAGTTAGAAAAATTAAGCCGCACTAAGCAAGCGTTAATTACTATTAAATGTACTCAGTACAATTAGACCTTCCATCAATATACACCATCTAATTGATATTATTACTCTAGTTCTCAGCTAATAAAAGGGAACAAATAATTTATTTGTGAGCAAAATTAAGAGTGGAGCCCACTGTGGTCATTTAGTTTCCTTCACATAGAAACCACTACAATACTAAAATGGTAATCTATGAAATCAGGAGATAACAAATAACAACGAAACAAAATGTACTAGCAGATCATTGACATTGGAAAATGATGATGATATAATCATTTAGTCTGAAAAAAGAAGAGCTAATGTGAAAATACCGCTCTTAATTTCAGATTTACTGGCATTTCTTGACACCCCAAGGACAGAATAGTAATCCTGCAATTTGAGACAACAAATGCTCAGTCTAAACTCTTTAAGAGTCGTGCACTTTTTGTGTGTGTGTGTGTGTGTGTGTTTTGGGGGGGGGGGGTGTATTTTCATAATGTACAAGCATATATAGGAAAACCCTAGAAGAAATCATTGATGTCCAGCATTAGTAGTTGGTACTTACTCTATCTGCTCTAACTATCAAACTTGATCCCCTGCGACGATGTAATGTTTGAGATGAATCCAGGCCAAATAGGAGGTGCAAGGAACCCCGAGACAAAAAATTTGAACTCACAGAAGCCATAAAACTAACCCTGCTTGAAACACTGCAAGCATGATGACTCACGAAAATTACACTTCAGCTCAATAAACTATGTGGACATTATCAGATGTATCTACCAAGGTATTAGCAGAAGGTTAACATAGACAGGATAGAAAAAGGTCCTTGTTTCTAACTGACTCCATAATCCATATCAGAACAATGTAACTAGTAGTACACGCAACTTAAGAAATTATACCTAGATTATGATTATATAATATTGCTCATATGATAGGGAAAAGAATCTTAAAGTAATTTCACGATTATCCAAAGTGTAACAGAAGAGTATCGACCAAAATCATGCATAAGAGCTCAATAGCTCAGACTATCATTACATATAAGAGCAACATCACACCAACAAATATTCATATCAATAGTACCCCAAACCAGCTGGAATGCCAACCACACGCAATTTAGTACTTGCATTCTACCAATGAAATATGTAACCACATGACTCACTTGTATCCAGATGATACACTTTTGCCAGTCAAACAGGATCTCGAGAAAAATTGAGGACAAACTCCCCATTGTGCAACAGATGTGCTTCCGAAAGGTGTAACAGCCATCCAATATTCCTTCAACAAGAGGATATGTTAATCAATAAGCATTTTTCATAATCTTCAGTTAGCTGTATAACTAATAGACCAAAATTTAAATTGTCAAATTTTTTTAAAAAAAAAAAACTGTGATAATATGTAAACAACTAAAAACAAAAAATAGCTGTACAGTTTTAGTGAACAGCTTAAAAGGAGAGGAATAATTCAATGTTCCACACAAAACGATAAGATGGAAACATGACTAATTTAAAGAACATTTAATTAAAACAAACAGTAAAATTAGGACATAAGATTTCACAATCTAAAAGACTTGCTATGAAAAACATAAATGACGGTCTAATTGTAATAAGTGAGTTGGTTGATATACAGAAATTGATGAGGGCCCTTCTCAAGTCATCCTCCTCACCATTCTAATCTTATTATCGATATCCATTCCTATACAAGATGTAGACAGATACTTTTGGGTGTAAAATATAATATATTTGGCACATGTTTTGTTCAATTCAGATTTTTTAAATTTTCTATTTAATGATCTATTTTAAAGGGAAAGCACAGCCAACATTATCCGTTATAATGGCACCTCACACTTTCATTTTCCATTAACATCTATTGCATAATGCATGCATGCATATATACACGCATTTATGTATGTACAGTGTATGCCCGTACATACATTATTTTCATTATTTATCTCCAACAAAAACTATTAGCTAATAACTTTTTGTAGAAATTATTGATTCCAAATTTGTTTCTAATTCGTGTCAATTTAGCAGCACCCATGCTTATAAAACTTCTCAATGTGAATCACATTAGCTATTGCAACCCTTGTTAGTACAATTAGTCATTAGTAACACGTGGCCAGCAGAAGACCCAGAAACAAATATTGCAAACACCACTAGCCAACCTACTATTTGACCTAAGAAGCCCTCAAAAGGAAGAGGAAGTATATGCTCTAAAAAACAAAACAATACAATGTTTGGATTTATAACATACTCATGCTTATTTCATAGGTCAGCTAATTTGAATGAACATTTTGGATAGTGTCACGAAATTAGGAAGACAATGATAATGCAAGGGAAAATGGACGCAAAAAATGCACTTGGGTTGGAATTGAAACTGACCCCAAATTTAAGTGACAAAAGAAGTACTTTTGTCAAAATCCTACAAGCTTCTGCAAATAGTCGACAATACAAGAGTACAGAACAAACCGAGTAGGAAATATGAATGAAACTCATTGAAAATACCTTTATAGCATAAAAATACGTTTTTTATTTGCTAATTAAACCAACAGATGACTTGCAAGCAAGCGAAATCCCGAAAAAAGAGAAACGAATGAAAGAATGACCTACTTATACTCACGTCAAGTTGTTCCAATTCAATAAAAATTATGACTAGAAACTTATGAAACCAAGAATATGTAAGAATCCAAAAATTTCTTGAAGAAATGAAAATTTAGGAATACATAGACAAACCTGTTAGTGCTGGACTTTCCCTTAACCTGGGCCGCTTCGCTCTCTCTGAAAGTAGAGAGAGGGGAAGGGCAGGGAAAAATAAACACGAATGAAGGAACGAAAGTGCGAGAGTAAATGAAGAGTATAGAGTGGAGAACAAAGAATCGAGGAGAGCTTCAGAGCAATACTAGGATGAGGTTCGAGAAATTGGAATTCTCGAATTGGCTGGAGGAGGACGAAACGCTTTGGTGGTAGAGTTTCCTTTACCAACAAAAAATAATAATAATAATTACAATAATATTTGAATATGTGTAATTCTTGGTCCGAAAAAAGTCCCCAAAAAAAGGTGGGATTCGCTGTTACTAGAACCCTGTGATCCGATGTTCCCCGCCGTCGATCACAAATCACAATGGTTATTTTGATCTTGCTTGTGGCTCAAAATGGAAGGGTTTTTCCTTTTTTTAATGTGCTCAAAATGGAAGGGTTTTTCCTTTTTTTTAATAAAATGATTCAGAAAAAACTTTATGGCGGGTTTGGGCAAGAAAATCGGTAATGGTCAACATATATCATTCTAGTTTGAAAAATTGGTCTGAAGTCAACCGCCACTTGTAGACCTTATTCTAAGTTGGAAGAGAATGATTAACAGAAGTGATAGACTATATATGTTGATTCGTCTAGAAGTTGGGATATTGTAAAACTTTAGATATGGCTCCCTCGAAATATTGTGGAGTGTATTGTGTGTGCATACCCACCCCTTGAGAAGTGAGAAGAGGATAAATACTTATGAAACCGCCCATTGACAATTTTTTTATTGTTAAATTTGCATATCTTTCTATTGTTTCATGTGCTCAAAGGGATGAGGATGTCGTATGTAAAGCTCTTTGAAGATGGAAGGTTCTAGAGAAAATCAAGTCCTTCATGTGGTTGTAATTTGCACACGATCAGGTTCATATAGCCAGGGACGAACCTTGACACAAATCTTTGGGGGAGCCACTGGTTACTGTTCATTCATCGGCCTCCCACCATTGCTCACCGCAGAAAACAGGGAGCAGCAGAATACAACAGCAAAGGGAAAAAAAAAAGTCAAGATGACCCAGAAATAATAAACATGAGGGAAAGAAATCAATTCAAAAAAGACAACAGAAACACAAATCAATCTCCATTAGAACCCTCCAGTAGTGGCGGATCATAGAAAACTTCAAAACTCTATCGATCTTGTCGTCACTTGGAAGCTCAACGTGTCTTTTTCTGTAAGCAGCAATTAGGACCTGAGCAATACCAAAGAAAATACTCCCTTCTGGTTTAACATGCACGTAGATCCTCTTCCCACAAAGAACATGATGATTGAGAGGAATATAAACAGAGTTGGTATCCTAAAACCTATCTTCCAGCTAATAGAATCTTGGATATAAACCACCACATACAGTCTGAGTTACTAGCAAAACCAGAGTGAATGTAGTGTAGTACCAATTGAAGAAACTATTGATTCTTTTCTTGTCTTCATCAGTTGTGGATTATCTTCTTCATCCCTCATTCAGTCTGATTTTTTTTTTTCTTTTGGGGGGTCATGGCCCCCCTTGTCCCTTCTAAGTTCCGTCTTTGCATACAGCGGATCTAAGGAAGCAAAGGGGTCTTATTTTGGATGCTACTTGTCATTTTGGATTTATTAATTATGAAAACTTGATGCACATGATTTAGGAATGTAAAAATGCTATAAGCAGATGTAAATCGCTGTGGTGTCTTCTACTTGCTGGCCAGAATTCTTCTCACTACACGGAGGAGAATGGATCCAATGGAATCTCAAACTGGTACGAGGAAAATTAAATGGACCCAGTTATTTGATTATATTTGTTGGGATATATGGACTAACTCTTTGACCAAAATAATGATCATATTCCTGGTTATGCTCAAGATTCTTTATACAGGGCATGTATTGTTGGGACCAAGACTTGGTACAGACCGTTGCTACTTTTAGGCCCTGATTGGTTTGAGGGGAGGTTAGGGGAAGGAGGAAATTTTTTGACCAAATTACCCCTGGGAAGTTTTAAAAATTACATAGCTTTTTACATCGTTTTTCGTATATTAACTTTAAAAGCATGTCACATCAGGAACATATTTGACTTTTCACACTAGGGAGGGGCACATCCCCTCCCTCCCTCACCTCCAACCAATCACAGCCTTATGGTGCTCAGAATGTGGACACGCATGGCATAACCCAAGAGCACATCAAGCTGGAAGTTGACGGATTTGTTCTGCAAGATGGTAGAAGAGGATGTGGAGGAGGCATTAGAGATGAAGAAGGCCAGGAAATTGGATCTAGGGCTTCAGTTGCAAACTCACTTCTATTCCCCCAGCAATTGCGGAACTAATTGGCATTATCTTTTTTTTTGCATGGACCGAATTTATGTTGGTCTAAGAGTTTTGACAACATTGTAATTTACTTAGACTGTGTGGAGGTTACTGACTTTTGTTTTAGGGGTGTGATGTAAATCATCACACTTTTTGGGATATTATTGATGATACGAGGATTATTAGGGTTAAGTATCAATTTTGTCCCTGAAGTATCTGCCCATGAGCAATGTTTGTCCTCAAGGTTTTTGGAACGTTTGATCATTAGAGTGCATTAACGGAGACGGCATTTTTACGTTTTGATCTTAAGGCGACGTTGTTACGCCAAAAACTTAAGAGAGAAACAATAAGTATCATAACTCAAACTAACAACTGAATTGAAACATCAAATACCTTAAGGTAAGGATACAATATAATTCTTCCAATAGCAAGATGAAAAGCTCAAGAGAGAAACAATATGATTTAACTTTTTTCCAAATTAAAATTGAAATTACATTTTTTATTATCCTAATATATCCAACTAATATGTATAGTAGTATTCAATATGATTAAATGCCATTTTGGTCATTTTCCATCTTAGCGACTTTTCAAATAACAATCCAAACACTCATCTCATTAAGAAAAAAGCCACTTCTCGCAAAAAGCTAAACCAAGAATCCAAACACAAATCACCATTTACAACCCGATTTTTTTCCTACCGAGCTTTTTAAAAATCATATAGGCTTTTAAACCGCATTTCCTACCGCCAACCCAAAGGCAATATATACAACAATATGCATGTTTGATTTCACTTATTTAAAGTGATTTTTTTACAACAGAAATAATAATTGGCAAGCATATTGCTTGCAGGCACAGTTTGAACCCGTGATTACTACCACCAAAGGTAGCTTACGTGCCATTACACCTACTAGCTAGGTGTTGGCAAAGTGATTTTGTATTGTGTAAGATAAACATGTAACTATTTTTGTCAAACTCGCGAGTTGACTTTCCGAGTTTACCGTTTTTACGTTTCTAGCTTACAAAAACAAGTAGAGTCAGTGGTAAACTCGTGCTAGTTGTAAACTCGGTTAAACTTACGAGTTTATACACCGAGTTTATCATTTTTACGTTTTTAGCTAACAAAACCGTGTTAATTTATTCTTAAACTCGTGTTAACTTTTTGGATTTAATCATTTCAATGACTTTATATAAAAATTTTATAGAAATTTCTTTATTAAATATGATAAATGTTGATGGATTTAATTTCAATTATTTAGATTTAAAAGATATTTAAATTAAATTGTTGTCATTTTTATAATTTAATTATTTAATTATACACTAGTAATACCTATTTAATAATAAAAGTAAACTCTTACGAGTTTACGATTGATTTACGTTTTCATCGTTATCGCGAGTTTAAACTCGTGAATTTGACAACTTTGCATGTAAGAGTAATTTTATCTCATAGAGCATTAAAAAAAATTACTTAAAAGAAGTTCATCTAAATTGGATGTGGGTTCTCTAATTGGAAAGCTCATTGCACCAGGATTTTGCTTCTAATACAAGGCATGTGAGAGAATTGCCTTCCCTAGTTGGGAAATGCTCGTTTCATCTTCTGCGGAAGATTTTTGGGAAAATAAAATTTAATTTCTTAAAATTATGAAAACTCTTTTTCATCACCTCTATCCTCGCATGAAAATTAAAATCATCAAAGCCAGTTATTTTTATTCATAAAATGTCTTTTTTTTTTTACTTTTCTACGTCTGATTTTGGAACAAGTCAATTAAATTACGGGTGTAAATTTTATTTTGTACTAGTGAAAATAATGTGTCACAAAATTATCTCTAATGGATTTTTCTTAACTTAACAACATATTCTTTGTCTCAAATTTTATTTTTATTAACCTAATAAGATGAAAGTTCGTTTTTGATCTTTCATATATCTCGTTATCGGATCTTTCTCTTAAATTTTTCCAGCTAAGTTCTTTGACTTTCCCGAATTTGAGTTATCCTCGTAAACGGCCTGATAGATACAACATGCGACTTCTCATTTAGAGGGGAGCTCTTATTATACCATTAAGCTATAAGACATTTATCATTAGATTTCTTTCTCTTTCTTCTTTTTCCCTAATACATGAGCATGAAAGGAGTTCAAGAATTTGTTTTTTTTTTATAAGTGCTAAAGTCATTTATTTTGACTTTTTGACCTCATATTGGGCCTGTTTGACATGGCAGTGAAATCATGCAAAAGCCCAATGGCAGTGAAAAAAGCCCAGTGGCAATGAAAAAAAGAAAAAAGTTTGTTTGGCAAGGCTTCAAATAGTGATAGACTTTTTTGAAAAAAAAAAAATTGGCTAATGGGTGAAACCACTTTTTGGAGCTTCTCCACACCATCACAGAATCTTAAAGGTAATCTTGGAAAAGAACCACATAACTGTTGGAAGCTGATGTTCGGTGTAGCTGTGTGGAAACTCTGGGAATGGCGGAATCAAACCATCTTTGGTGATAATTTCACTAAACCCAGAAATCCAGAGGTTTTAATTTCTCAGATTTGGTCTTATTATGCGATGCCTGTTAACATTTCTTTAAACCCAGTAAGCATGATGAACATTGTCACAACATGTTGGCAAAAACCTGATGCCAATTGGTATAAAATTAATGTTGACGGAGCTGCTAGTAGACGCTCCGGTTTTGCTGGCGGTGGTGGCATTATAAGGAATGACTCTGGGAAATGGATGTTTGGATTCGCCAAAGCTCTTGGCATCTGTGATAGTTTGCTTGCTGAGGTATGGGCCATAAGAGAGGGGCTGCTATTTGCTTGGGATTTGGACTTGAGACAAGTGATTATTGAGTCTGATGCAGGACCTACTAGAGAGAAATTGGCAAGTTGTTGTCAGACTGATTATAACAGGAATTTCCAAGACGGTGTTGTTTGATGGTTGCCCGAATTTCTTGAAAGTTGGGGTTGACCAAGAAGTTTTAGGATTAATTTCCCTTCCTATGTAATTTTCTTTGTTTTCTCTGGCATTTAGCCATATCTTATATATCCAAAAAAAAAAAAAAACAGTGGTGTTTTTCTTACCTTTTTTTGAGCCAAATGACACGACCCACACAATGTATTGCTTGGACAATGATAATGATACTGGTGCCCTCGTAAGTGTATTGCTTGGATTTTTATTTTTTTAGAAAATTTCCCCTGGGCTTTGTTGTCTACCATGCGATCCTTCTACCAAAGATGATATAAAACTTCAATAAGATTCTTTTTTAGCAAATTAAAACTTCAATTCATATGCAATTCTTTTCTAGCAAATTTATATTTAATTTTAATTTTTTATCTCAAATTATCACATAATATTCAACAAAAATATGTGTGTGTAACATTCAATAAGATTTATGTCATTTTCAGTCAATTTTTTTTTATCTCAACTTACTTTTCAAACGCTATGCCAATCAAAGAGCCCATCAAGAAAAAAAAAATCACTACTGTCACCGCTATCCCAAGCACAAATCACATCAGGAAAAGTCCAGCAGAAAAAGAAGAAAAACAACTTCTACCACCGCTATCCCAAACGGGCCCATTGTAGGGTGTATGGATCTCAAAAGATATGAAAGATCTCCCTCCTTTTGATTGGAAATAATGTATTTTACATAGGAAAATATTTAATTCGAGTTCCTTATACCTATTTCATCAAATTCTCCAATCACATGTGATCATGTCTCTTGTTTTTGAATTATTATAATTTAATTATAAACATATATGAAAAAATTAAGACACGTAATCATGTGTTATTGAAGAATTTGATGTAATAAATATAAGGAATTTAATGTAATTATGGTCCTTTTACATATCCATAAGATTAAGTCATTGTTTTCTCAGATAAAATAAAAAGAAATGCTTCAAATAATCGCTATTTGACTCATACATGTTCTAAAAAAGTTGAGGCATTTCAAAATGTTTGTTGACAATGAAAGGTGATATGTAAATAAACCTAATTTTATTATTATTAAGTGTTAATACAATCTTTGGTCCCTCAACTTTTTTTTTCTTATTTTGGTTTTAGTTCCTCAAATTTCATTTTGTTTTAAATATTAATCTTTATAACTTAATAAAAACCTGAACTATTTCACCCTAGAGAGACCAAAACCAATAATTTGAAACTTGAGGGATCAAATATAATATTAATATTAACCCTATTATTAATTATCATAAATGTTTTACATGTAAACTTATTCATTTGGGGAAAATTTTATTGAATAATGGCGTATAAAGTAGGGAATAATTTTTAATTATACATTTATGACATAATAATTATTAGTGATCAAGAATCATTTTTATTGAATTTATGCGTTAGATGGATATTAATAAGATAAGTATATTTTGTTCAAAACAATGTCATCAACCGACCTTAGCTCAGTTGGTAGAGCGGAGGACTGTAGTGGGTATTCCTAGCTGTCATCCTTAGGTCGCTGGTTCGAATCCGGCAGGTCGGAATTTTTTCCCCCTTGCCATAATTTACTGTTTTGGTGTCTTACTCATAAGAAACGGTTACCACCAGAACAGAAAAATCATGGATCCATTTTTCTCACTCGTGGTGGGGTTCTAACTTATAAGAGATCACAAAGGGCCATGGATAGCAGGTTTTCCTCAAGCACTTGGAAGGTGTAGTGCATTTGAAATAAAAGAATGGACCATATTTATTTACAAGGTAAAAATTGGCTTGGGTCTTGGGATTCAAAAAATGTAGCGTGGTCTTTGAATCAGGCGCCAAGATTTAAGAGGAGTCCACATTATATCTACATAGTTTACATACTTCTTATGTGCTCATACCTCTATTAGCAATAGCGGATCCACATATATGATAAGGGGGTCAAGTTCCTACCCTTGAATTTAGGGATTTTTTAAATAATAAATTAATACATGTTTAGATGAATGTTCACTCTTAAATTGAGTATTCACCCTTAATACATTAAGACTGCACTTCGTAATCGGATGGGGGATAAATAGTTGAATGATTGTTTAGTGCCTTATATTGAAAATGATGTATTTGAGAGCATTAATAATAAGGCAATTATAATGGAATTCCAAAAAATAAAGCCTAGAAGGATGACATGTAATTATTTTTATTGTAATATACTTTTGTTATTAAAATATATGTCTTTCAACTTATTGAATGTCCACCCTTCATTGTAATTTATGTGTTAAGCATTTCTAACAACACTTAACTGCTTTTTAAATGACGGGTTTGTAAAATACTGCATTTCTTATTACATCATTGTATTCACTTGATTTTGAATATTTTTTTGATATTTTTTTCTTTCCTTGTTTATATTCTTTTATTTTTTTTAATACATTTAAAACTTTTCTTAAAAAAAACAAAATCCAAGGGCGCTCCCCCGAATCCCCCCACCACTGACGCCCACCCTTCATAAATTTTCTAGATCTGTCATTTTTGTCTATTAGAGGTATGAGCATATTTTTAAAATAATAATAATAATAATTTTTATATTGTATTTATTTAGATTTAAATTATATGTTTTTTTGCACCAAGTATCTCAAATTAATTAATTTCCATGACACTGGTGTTACGAGACAAATATTTCTAAATGCGGGCTGAAACTAATTAATTTGAGATTGTATCAAAAAACATATCGAAAGCTAAAACATATAATTTAAATCTAAACAAATACAATATATAAAAAAATATGTCCATACCTCTAATAGAGGTATTTAAAGCACATAAAAAACACATAAACTATGTGCATATAATGTGAACTCGACTTAAGAGTTAGTTGATATGCTGTTGGCAAAGAGCATATACATCTATTGCAACTTAATTTTCTAGCAGATTCAGAATATAATGAGGTTTGATTGAACATTGCAAGTTTGTTGTACCCTTGAAAGTATTTGTATTTATCGTTTTTTCTTCAAATTCATTTATCTAACTAATAAACTTATATATAATTTAATCATGTATAACATATTATATGATTAAATAACATTTAATTTGTTTAATCTCTCTAAAAAAAGTCAACTAAATTTTATATATTAAAACCGGAGGTAGCATGTCATATCTCAAGAGAACAAAATAGAGGTGTTAGTGCATTAGAAAATTAAGGGGTTGACAAGCAGCTCTTTATTGGACAGGTCGGACTTTAATAGACACAGCTGCTATGGGATTAAATGCTTGTTTGAGAACTTTTAAAAATGGTTTTTTAAAGTACTTTTCCGTAGGTCAAGATAAAATTTCTATCACTCTTTTACTTTGTAAATCCTAAACACACTTCTAAAATGTTAAAATAAACAGACAATATTAACGTATTTAGTTCAATTCTATGGAAGATGATTACATATAAACATGATATAACATATTGATTACAATGTTTGTTTAGGCTTAAGTGATGTAAAGAGGATTATATTTTGTAATCCTGATTATTTCATTTGGTGTAATCAGGATTATACTACTAGAACTAATGAATGAGGAAGCAATTATCCTATAATCAAGTGAAAATAACACTATTACCATTTTAACTTTTTAATTTGAAAAAAGTGTCCACTCATAAATGTTTTTAAATATTAAATAACTACCACCATTAAATATTAAAAAAATTAACTAATTTTATAAAAAAAAAAAAAAAAAAAAATTCCACCACTAAAAAAATCAAAATATCTCATTAAATCATATTCTCACCATTAAATATTTAAAAATTATCATGAACCCAACATGTACCTTGCATTATATTTTCACCATTAAATACTAAAAAATTATTATGAACCTAATGTGTATACTGCACAAATTAAAACAATTATAATGAACCTAACGTGTATATTATACATAATTATATATGTGAAGATATGGGTACTTTTGTCTTTTTCTATATTATTCGCATATATTCTCAAGTTGGATTAATCCAACCTAAAGTTTTTATGCATATGCATAAATCTTTTCTTAATGACAAAGAAAACAAATTCATATAATCATCATTGCATTCCATTACATTACCTCGTGAAGCAAATGAACCTTAAATTCCCCTCTAGAGTAGTTAGTTTTATGTTTTAACATAGTAGCCCTCCCTAGTACCAAAAAAAGAAAACTTAGAATAAAGATCGTAGTAGAAAAGATATTTATGAGGAATGACCATAAAAATTATAATTATTTAGAATGAATAAATATAAAATTAAAAATAGTAAAATAACCCTAATAAAATCTTTTGCATTCCCTTTTGCATTTTCGTCCACCTTCTATTTTTAAAATTAATATAAAATTATAAGTTTCATTAAATTAAACAATAGTTTTCTCAATTTTCATTTTTCACAACTTGAACAAATATCTATAAAAAAAATTACATATTCTTCAATCTTGTAAAAAATTATACTTTTTTACTAATCAAAATTTTTTTAGTAAAAATTAGAATTATATAATTTTAATAAAACTCAAGACCTTTTGTAATTTATCATATATGTTAAACCAAGAAATTTATATAATTTATTTTTGTTTTAGCAGCAATTTATGTGGGTTAAAAAATTCATTTAATGTTAATAAAATAAAATAAAAATATAGTAACCTATGGGAAAATTATATCCTGAAAAATATGAAATAGGTTTAGTTTTAACTTTGGGAAAATTAGGGAGAATGACCAATAAAAAAAAGTATTTATTAACAAAGACCTTGAAAATTATAATTATTTTGAAGGATTAAAAACAAAAATATAAATTTTCATTTAATAAATTAACCCTCATCAAACTCCTTACATTTTCTCTAACCACATCTCTACTGTGATAGTTAGATACCAATTAATGTTTCCTTGTGAAGTATATCTCACTTTTATTTGGGAATTGATATTCTCGTGATATTGATGTTTTATTTAAAAATTTATTGTTTAAGAATTTTAAATTTTAGTATTTTCACTTTTATTGTTTGTTTAAGTTTTTTCCCATGAAAAATTATATATTTCTAAAATAAATATATTATAAGATGCTTTTTTTTTTTTTCAAGTTTTTAAAAATATTAAAAACATAAAAAGAGGGATATATCTAATTATTAATATATTTTAGAGGATATTTTAATTTAGGTAACTTTTAAAATAATCTAACCTGTACCCAATAGAATATCATAAAAATATTGAGTTGCATATATATATATATATATATATATATATATATATATATATATATATATTATCAAAATATATAAGGAGATATCTTCAAATTTGACAAGTCAAATAGTTGAGATGATGTTAGATAAGGTTAACTTCATAATTTAAAATTATATTTTAATTTTTAGTCCTTAAAAATAATTACAATTTTTAAAATCATTTATAATAAATATTTTGTTTCCTCGTCTTTCTCCCTAATTCATATAAAAAGAGCTTAATTGATATTGATGTTGATAATATAATTCTCCCTAATTCATATAAAAGAGCTTAATTGATATTGATGTTGATAATATAAATAAATTATTATATAAATTATTAAAAATTAAAAAATATTAGTTTAACTGTTGTTAATTAAATATATAATTTTTTTTTTAAAAAAAAGATCATATAATGATGGGTGATTTTTGTCTTAATTTTAGGTATTTTTTTAATTATAAATACAAGAGATAATATAGGATTTTTAATTAGGGGTATTAGTTATTTTAAATTTATATCATGATCTTCGGTTTTTAAGTAATTGTAATTTTTTGGTCTTAAATAATAAATATTATTTTTTTCTATGTCTTTTATTTTATTTTAAAAAAAGAGTGTTGAGTGGCCGATGAAAAAAATTCTGAACTAATATTTTTTTTAAAAATGACTTTTTTTATTTAAAAATCATTAAATATAAAAATAAAATCTGGACAGTTTGGATTGACGGCTTTGGATGAGTAGGAAACAGGTTCATAGGTGCGACCAATAAAAGAGAGTAGCTCAAACATTAAAACGAACAACGTACACCCGAATAAAACACACATTGCCACCGAACCAAGCCTAATGGCACCTCCTTCTCCGATCCTCCTCATCCTCCTTTTCTTATCATCGCCAACGGTAGCTGCCACCGCGGACACCGTCTACTGCCACAACACGTGCGGCTCCACGCCGGTAAAGTTCCCCTTCGGCACCGGCCCTGGATGCGGCTCACCTCAATTCCATCAATACATAATATGCGCACCCAACGCCACCGGCGGTAACCAGCTCTTCCTCACTACTCACACGGGCTCATACCCTATCACCACCATATCCTACACAGACTCCACCATAACTCTCTCACCACCATGCATGTCCACATGCACCTTCATGCAATCCTCACCCACCAACTTCGGCTTAGACTGGACGACGCCGTTTCAAATGGTTCTTCCACTTTCATCCTCTTATCCTGTGAACCACCCACCTCATCTCTCACCGTCAAATCCACGCCCATCTGTGACCTCTCGTACGACCACCTTTGTGCTACGTTGTACTCTTGTCCTCCTGTAGTTTCCCTTGGTCTCCCTCTCTTCGCTCCGACGAATTCTTGTTGTGTGTACTCGCCGGCGAATCTTGACGAGAAGGGAGAATTGAACTTGAGGTCGCTTAAATGCACGGCTTATACTTCGGTGATGTCACTTGGGGATAACCCGACAGACCCGACCCGGTGGGAGTACGGTGTGGAAGTGAAGTATTCTTCTGAGGGTTTAGATAACAGCGTTGTGAGCAGCAAGTGTAACAGTTGTGAGATGAGTGGTGGGATTTGCGGGTACAGTGTACCCGGGAATTCGTATTTGTGTGTTTGTAAAGGCAGGTACAACACCAGCTTGGATTGCTCTGACCAGAGCCAGAACCCGGATTTCATTTGGGGCTCCGAATCTTCTCATTTTTCGACCCGTAAGTTTTATTTTCTTTTTCCATTCTGTTCTCCACTATTATGGTGTGTTGTTCAATCTTCTTTGCCTTTCTTTATTCCCGCATATTGTAAAGCGCTATAGGATGTGAGAATCGGATACCCTAAACATTATTTAAGCTCTAATGGAAGAATCCCTTTTGCTCATCTTCTTTTATTGCTGCCTGGATTGTGATCAAATTACTCCAAAAAAGTTCTATTTATAAGACAGAAAGTGAAGCTTTATTTTGGGCATATTTTTATGGTTTTTAAGGCAAATGTATAATTTAATCTTTATTTATTGTAGTGTTGACTTTATTTTTATTTGGTATTATGTATATTAAATAGAGGTAAAGTTGAAAAGCTGTTAAATTCTCTTGGTTGCCCTATAAATAGGACAAGAGGAGTATGTGCCTTTTTTTTTTTTTTTTTTTTACCAAAAAAATGATCTTTGATGATATTGTGAACAAAAATTTGCAGGTGATGCTGTTTGGAGGTGGATTTTGGCAGGACTTGCTTCGTGGCTAGTTATGAAGATGCTCAACTGAATTTTTAGCAAAGAGAGTCTATGGAGGGAACCTAGTAATTAATGCCTTTTTGTGTGTGTAAAAAGTGAAGCAAAATATAAAAGCAGGGAATAAAGATAAATATGCACGTCCATTGATGTAATGTAGAGTTGGACATCGAAAATATGTCTATCCTGTTATTGATTCTTAAAATCTGACCACCAGGATTTCTGTTTTCTTGTTTTGTTATGTCTTTGCAAATTTAATGTTCAAAATCTCTTTACTTTCTGAATGGAACAAGCCACACTTAGAAATGGTTGTTGCCCCGATATATCAGAAGAAATGAAGCTCTGACAAATCGAGCCAAATAAAAATTGACGACAGAGAGTTTTTTAAAACAAAAAATGAAAAAGGTTGAAGATCTGAGTGTTTTTTGTGTTCTTTCTTCTTTCATGTTATTTTAGTTCTATTTTGACCTTTTGCAGGCGAAAAACTCATCTTGAACTGATTCTTTTTTGTTGCCCGAACTTGAATTTGATCATTAGGAAACAAAATTTAAGCAACGTTTGGAACGTATATATGTTCTTTTTATCTTTTTTTTTTCAAAAAAAAGACATAATATAAGATAATCAGTTTTGTATGTGTGTCACTTCTGTTACTAAATAATTAGAACATAGAGAGCTAAATAATACAAAAAAAAAACGTTATTTTATTCCAACGTGTTGATGTTTTTTCATAGTTATGTAAAGCACCCTAATCTTATTTATAGCACATCAAGCACTTAAAACCATAAATAAAATTATAGGGCTAGATGTAAATGCACCAGAAAATTAACATCTTATCAAGAACTTTAAAATACTATATATTATTAGAAAATAATATTAGAATGCTGAATACTACTTTATCTTTATTATATTCAAGCATCTTGTTAAGAACTTTGGAATCTATCAATATGGTGTCATGTTACTTTATATGATGTCATGTTACTTAAATATATGATATAGTTTGTAATACAATATACATTATAAACTATGTCCTATATTTAAAACCGGATAAGTAGTTTTTATATAACTAAAGTAGTTTTTTTTAAAAAAAAAATTAAAGGTGCAGACACTAATGCCTAAAATTATAAATGGAATGGAACTCACGACCTCCCCTTAAAGGGAGCTCTTATATCATTTCTTAGTGTTAATTATGCACAGAACTTGAAGTTGAAAGCAGCTTTGAGCTTTTGTGAACAATGCTAATGATGATGATGCAAATAAAAAATGAAGGGTTCAGTGGACAAACAAACGGATCCAGTTTTGGTGCCTATCTTTTGGATATATACAGCACTAACTTTCTTCATCTGGATGATCACGTGTTTTATTTTTTTAAGCGATCTTTTTAAATAAAAAAATCATTTTTTAAAAAATGTTAGTTGAGAGATTGTCTTTATTTTAGATTCTGTATCCATTAAAATAATTTTTTTTAAAAAAAAATAGAAAGTAAAAAAATCAGATCTAGACCCTGCCTATCCTTTGGATAGCAGGGAATCCAATTCCCAAACGAATTTATGTATATCATGCGCGCCCGCACTTCAAGAAGGGAATATCTTCTCCTTTTTTTCATTTCTTAGAACCACTAGAAGTCAATACTGTATAAGAACCACACATTTTAATTACAAGCTATCCCAAAATACTACTCTCATGTCTCGTAAATCAGTATCAACACAAGTAGATAAAAAATCGCGTCTATAACACCTTCGGTCTCTGCAATTCTCATGTTTGGACTTTCTAGTCCTCCTTGTGACCATTAATGTGGTTTTCTTGCTTCGTTGGAACTGAGGACTCAATTAGGACGGATTTTAAGCTCTTACACAGCTCCTTGGGCTTCTCTACATTCAGAGCATGCCCTACGTTCTTAATGACCAATAGTTGCGGCTTGTCTCCCAGATGCCTATATAGCAGCAAGAAGAATGAAATAACCAAGAGGCAAGTGGAAATACAAAAGGCAACATGTTATGTAGATAGGTGGATTAAGGTTGCTTCATTTTGGTATTCTTCCTTCTTCCTACAACCTCAGGGTATCTATCTAAGAAGAGACTGGTTCATTTGTGTGAAAACTGTAACTTCCACATAATCATGTCCCTAAATTCAAGCAAAGTAGTCTATGGAAGATAAAATGTGTGATTAAATAGGGAACTTAGATGGCTTCACTTTACCGTTTCAGTCTGTGTGCTAATTCCATTGGAAATACCAGGTCCTTTTCTCCCCATATAAGGTATGTTGGCTGCAGAAGTGGAAAGTCAATGCCTTTAAGATATTACATACCAAGAGCAAGACTTAAAATGGGGGTGTAAGCAGCCCAGATAAAACAGGGAGTCAAAATGAAACCTGGGTAATCTTAGGAAGATCAGATAGTTTTCTGTCCTTGTGCAGTGTATAGATTAGTTCTTTCCTCTCTTGACGGTTTTCTGTGCACATCACCTGCCAGCAGACAAGTTTTTGTGAATAAACAAAGTCGTGGTTATAATATTTACAAAACTTGATACACTATATACTTGGAATCACAGCTTATCTCCAGTTTAAGAAGCAAATGGGAAAAAGAGATGAATATATACATGCCAAAGAACAAATCAGATAATACAAATAGTGCGCTATCACACAAGAATTGCCAAATAATCAGGTGATTAAGGACATTCATGACAGGGCTTTGTCTGATAACAGTTACATTGCACAGCAGAGATAAGATCCATTTTCTTTTTCACTCCATATGTCTTCATCCTCCATGATTATTCCTTTTAATGTTTTTCTTATACAAGTACACAGTCATTCATTGGCATCAAAACAGATCAACTTGACATTTTCAATATTTACTTTGTAGAACTCCATAGAAGATTCCTCCAGACAACTTGCCGTCTCTCTAATGCCTACTGTAGAACTATACAAAATTTTCCAAACTATTCGGTGAAATCTAAGATCACAAAGAATGTATCAAGACATCTATTATAGAGCAATATAGAAGAGTACTGTTATGAAGAGAGACGAAAATATAGATCTTGTAGCTGTTAGTGTGCTAATGCTTCTATTTCTCTGCAACCTTGAGGATCAATACCATAACTACCAAGGGCAGCTTCTAGGTAATAATCAAAGCTTCACGGTCTTACAGACCGGCAATGAGCAAAATTGCCAATTCGTGTTATTAGGGGGAAATCAAAATTGATCATATTCCAACCAGATCAATCTATGAATAAACACGAGGTCCTATCCTCGTCCAATTTAGTTCATCTTCAACGTAAATATACAAATTCTCCAGAACCAGTTTATGACACAATTCAAGCAACCCTCACCAACGGACCAAAAATAAGGAACACAACTAAAGCAAATCAGGCTCAATGAAAGGAATAATAAATCACTTACATCAATGAAATCGTTGAGAAAGCAAGAAGGAAAAACGTTCATAGGCTTGGAAAACGTCATCTGAATCAGCTTCTTCATATTCGCCGGTGTCTGTGGCAGCAAAATACTCGCAGCCTCGTCCACACTTCTCACCTGAAACATCCCTTCATCCATATCTTTCTCTTCCAAGGCCACTCCAGCACAACACAACACCACCTTATCCACCTTCTCCGGGAACTGTGCCGCCATGCTATAGGCTACAAAGCCACCGTAGCTCAAACCAACCACGTTCATTTTCCTCACACTGTGAACGTCCATAAGGCTCATCACGCACCGGGCCTGGAAAGATTCGGATCTATCGGGTCGGGTCGTGTAGGAATCTCCGAAGAAAACCAAATCCGGGACGTAAACATTGAAGCGACGGATTAGTGGAGAAAGGAATTCGTTCCATTGCCACATTGCGTTGGCTCCGATCCCGTGGATAAGGAGCACATTAGGCTTTGACTCCTTGTGCGTTGCGGGGACCCAGCAGTGCATGATCGTACCGTCGCCGAGATCGGCGGTGACCGATTTGAGGCCGGAGCTGGAGAAGGAGTAACGGTAGCACCGGTCACGCGAGGCAGTGAAACTGCAACATCCCACCATGATTCCTAACTCTTTTCCTTCAAGAAATTAATATTGGAACTAAAATCTTTTCCAGAATAAGAGGAAATTATGTATTCCCCGATGAGGACGACGACAAATAATAGGCTGCTTTTGGACGAATCAGTGAAGTTCAGTGTTCAGAGTCGAAAACTTCCGACCCCATGTTATTGACCGCGTGAAGAAGAGGAGGAGGAGGCCCCAGAGACCAGAGTTACCACGTTTGGCTTTTTGTCCTCTCCTTTTCTTTTTCTTCATTTGTTTGTGTAGATATATGTTTTTTTTTAACCAAAATTTGTTTGTGTGGATAGATACACGGTACACAAATAAAATATAGATACACCTGTAATGTTCTGATATTTTAATCTCCGTATAAAATGATAAAATTTCAGGCAAATATAACAGTGGGCGTTGGTGGTTCACCTAATATACTACGTAATATATTACTCCATGCTGTCTTAATTATAACACATAATTGATTTGTTTGGAGATATTAAGAAAACTAATTAAATTAGTTTAGAGTATTTTTTTTTCTTTAAACTAAATAGTTTAACCAATAAACTAATATATAATCTAAGAAAAAACAACATATGAAATAATTAAGTAATTTATTTAATTTTCTTTAATCTCTCAAATAAAAATTTACTGGTTTTATAATTGGGATAGAAGATATTACTAAGGTAAAATATTCTAACCTTCTTTACATTTTGTCTTAATTACAAGGATTTTCCTCTATTTTAAAAACATACACTTTACACTTAGGTCCAAATTGTTAACTTCATTAAGGATTTTTATTTTTTAATTAAAATTAAATTAATATAAATTTTACTTACTAATTTACCCCTTTATCATTACTAATTTCCTAATTTTGGCTAAAATTATTTAAGTAATTTAAGAGTTTTGTTCTTTTTTCTTAATTTATTTCTTACTTTTGTAAATAGTTATCTGTTATTTTTTTTTTCCATATTGAGATGAAGACTTCATTAATTTAATTCATGCAAACATAGAAAACTTAATTAAAAATGTGATTAATTCTTTTAATAGATGTATACTTGAATAAACATGTTTTTAAATGATTATGAAAAAAGTATTTGAAAAATTAAAATTAATATAAGTTATATAATGTCTCAAAATTACATTATAAATAACATTTGGTGAACCAATCATGGTGTCATGGCTAAAAAACAAAAGAAATATGTTTTTAGTTATTTAAATGAATACAAAACAAATAAATTTCAATAAATATGGTAAAGTTTTAAAATTTTTAAGGTTAAAGTATATTTTTAGTCCTTTAAGTATCATAAGATATCTTTTGGTCCTTAACTTTATAAAGTATACTTTTGATCATATAATTTAACATCGCAATTAATTTCTTAACAGAAAATTTCAGTGATACGGTGTAAATTAAAGTGATGAGTGTGTAATTAAATTTATTAAGCTTAAATTTAAAATATTGCTAAATTAAAGAATATATAAAATTTGTATAATTAAATGTTATTATATCACTGAGTTAGTTGCATTAGCGTTTAAAGTTAGAACATTAACGGTGTTAAATTTTGTGACTAAAGGTATCTTTATAAAGTTAAGGGATCAAAAAATACGCTTTATAAAACTTAAAAATGACTAAAAGATATCTTTAAATAATTTTTAATATAATAGAAATTAATAAATTTTATAATATATTGCAAATTTTGAACTTACTACCTCCGGTCCTAATTATAAGACATAGTTAACTTTGTTTGGAAAGATTAAGGAAACTAAATAAGTTACTTAATCATTTTATATGTTGTATATCTTTAGATTATATATTAGTTTATTAGTCAAACTAATTACTTTGAAGAAAAAAATAAAAATACTCTAAAGTAATTTAATTAGCTTCCTTAATTTCTCCAAAAAAGTTAACTATGTCTTATAATTGGGACCTAGGGGAGGGAGTATATTAGAATGACTTCTGTTAGTATAAAAATTATTTTTAAGAAAATATAAATGTTCATACATTTGTTAAGTGAGGGGTATTTTATTCAAAGTAAATATTTAATAATCAAGCTTAATCGTCAACTAATGATTGGATGGATAGAAATAAAATCTAAAATATGTAAGGGGGATTCGGTAGCATACATTTTAATTTTAAGGGAGGTATATATATATATATATATATAGAAAGGAGGTTTGTATAATTTAGATAAAATATAGGGATATTCAATATATTTTTTTTGCTCAAGATATTCAATATATTTTACTCTAATATATATTACTAATATTATGCCGGATTCTTAAATTTTTTAAATAAGAGCTAATGTTGAAGGCAACACCTAAACATATTTGACTACGGCGTTTTGGCCCGGCCATCACATCGATTTAATATGTATTTTTTTATTAAAAAAAAATGTTTAGCTGGTATCAAGTCCCCTTCGCACATTAGTTTTTTAAATTTAATTTTACGCAGACATAGACTTGTTCAAATTAATTAATTATTACTCGTTACAAAATTTACTGATAAAAGATACTTAAAATTTATTTAAATACTCGAGCGTAACATATTTTCAAGTATACGTAGCACATTTTTAGTTATATGTAAATTAGAAAATATTTGCACATAATTAAAAATATATTATGCAAAATTGAAAAAGAGTTACATATCTGAGTCGTTAGGTACTTTTCGTAGGTTTTTCAACCCCAGAAAAAAAAAAATCTTAATTTAGACCTTCAATTAATTTAATTTCTGACCACATTTTCTGTTAAAAACCCTATTAGGAAATTGTGTTAGTTCAATCAACAGCTAGAGTATGCACCACAAAAAATTATATTACTCCACCGGGGTTAACCCAGAAATAAAAGGGGGCATAATTGGCGGGGAACCCCGAAATTTTTTTTTAAAGAAAATTTTTAAATACATTAAAAAACAAAAAAATATAAACAAGTAAAAAAATATCAAAAAAATATTTATGAAATCAGTGAATCTTGAAAATGTAATAAGAGAGACAATTATTTTACAAACCTGTCATTTAGAAAAACAATGTTAAGTATGGTTAGAAATGCAACTACATAAATTACAATGAAGAGTGAACACTCAATAAGTTCAAGTAGATATATTTTAATAAAAAAAAAGTATATTACAATATAAATAATTATAATGTCATTCTTCTGCGCTTTATTTTTTGGAATTCCATCATAATTGTTTTATTATCAATACTATCAAATACATTTTTTTCAAGATAAGGCACTAAACAATCATTCAACCATTCATCCTCATCCCATTCTGAAGTCGATCTTGATGTATTAAAGGTGAACACTTAATTTAAAGGTGAAGAATCATTTAAACATATATTTTTTTTTTAAAAAAAAAAATCCCCAAATTTAGGGGGCACTTGCCCCCCTTGTCTAGTATGTGGGTCCGCCCATGTTACCTCAAAGTCTTACATATAAGATCTAGTTCTTTTTTTTGAAGATATTAAAGAAACTAATTAATTTGATTTAAAGCATTTTATATTTATTATTTTCCCTCCAAACTATTTTTTTTTACTTATAAATTGATAGTATATAATTTAATCATACACAATATATGATATGATTAGGTAATTTATTTAATCTCTCTAAAAAAATTCAACTAGATCTTATACATTTAGGACCGAAGGTAGTAGTATCATATAAAAGGACCCCGGAAAAGAAATGCTCATGTAATCTTATTTATAGAGTAAAGAGAGAAGAAACCTTTTTATGTTATTTATCGGGCAGAGAGAGAAATATTTATATGAATGTATAATATTACCTTACATTTATTATTATATTGATTTTATTCTCATCAAACATTTGTATATGAAATAAGAGTAAAGTTAGAAAGTTATTGATTTTTATGGAAAAATTAATAAAAATTAAAGTTTTTTGGTAATCTGTGTAAAGCATGATAGAAAATTATGTTGTTTAAGAACCACAGGACATTCTCTCAACTAATGATCGATTAATCAATAATTTGGACATTCTCTCAACTACTCTCTCATGCTCCCTCCGTCGCATATGTAATTCTAAATGAATTATATTATTTTAGAAAATATTTAAAATTAGTCAGAAATAATAAATACGTAAAAAATATGTTTTTTTAAATATGTTTTTAAAAATATGCTCTTGTTTTTTAATGAAAAGGGAGAGTAATAATTTAAAAAAATGATGAAAGATGATGTGAGATTGTAACATTCCCAATTTTTATTGCTAAGATTCAAATAATATTAGGATGCTATTGGTAAACTAATAAACCAATGGAAATGTAGTTGAAATCTGACAATTTCCCCTCCATTATTTGCAAGTTAAATGCAAGTACTAGGTGCTTTTATTGGAAACATTTCTATGAAAATAGAAGATTAATTTGTATGATTTATTGCTATCTTAATGGATCATAAACACCTATTAATGTGTTTGATGACCTAACGGCTAGTAACCTCCCCATTAATATTCATTAAGTAGGTTAATTATTTTGTAACCAATATTTAATTGTGTTTAGGTGCCCAATGTTCTCTTGTGATTCACAACCTATAAAAGGGTATGAGGCTGAAGGTTTGTGTACCCGGCTTTGAGCTTTCGAGCAACTTCTCTTTCCTCTTCTAGTGTTCTACTTTGTTGCATTCTAATCTTCAATGGTTCTGCTCACTCTGTTTTGTAGGAAGGATTCGTTTAATCCTGTGTAGTGTCGTTTATTATCTACCGATAGTTGCGAAATAACTCACAAGACAGTGTTCTCGAGGAGCGACTAGAATCAACTCTTTTATTTGTAAGTGATGCCGCTAATAGGATCTGCGTGTCACTATAGAGGATTTGGAAGATCCATTGAATTGTATGACAATTTAGGAGCTGCCGCAAACAAATTTTTTTTGTACAAATGTGTACTTAACAATTTAGATAATCTAAGGTGCTAAATACGCCTAAAAAAAGTATTTGTTGGATCTGTAAAAAAAAAGTTAATAATACTAAACTCACTTGGAAAAAAACACTTTAAAGTGCTTGGTGCATCAAGAAAAATACTTTAGGGTGTTAGATATACCACAAAATACTTTAGAGCATGAGAAGCACTTGAAAAAATATTTCAGAGTACTAGATGCACCTTAACCCTTAATACAAATACAATGATGAAATTAATTTAAAGTAAAAATGGATAAAAAAATACATTTATTACTCAAACTATCTAAAACGGATGTCATAAAAAGAAAAATACCTATTTAAAAAGTATGACCTTATAGATAAGGTGGGAAGGACGAATAATTTAGGGTTTGTTTGGGAAGGCTGTGGGGGTTGAAAAAGCACAGAAAGAGTAAAATAAGGTTTTGGGTTGACATTTTTTAAAATAGACTTTTAGGCTGAGTTACTTTTAAGAAGTCACTAAGGCCCGCTTTTCACAAAGATGATGAACTTCTACTACCACCAATATAAACATAAATCATATTTACAATATAACTTTTATCTTATCTTAACTTTATAAAAATCATATTTTAAAAAAATCCCATCTACCAATAATACAAACCGACCCCTTGTGTTTTTCAAATAACAAATGGATGAAATTCGAATTATTATAAATGAGTAATGACAAATTACTATAACAAAGGGACTGATGAGGACAAAATTAATCACGTAAACACACACGTAAGCATATACTAACCCGATGATGAAGGTGTTATGCCACGTGTTTGAAGTGTAGTTGATTATATTATCGACATATTAATGGTTTAAATAAATTGGTCGATGGTTGATATAAATTGGTCGATAACATCTCTGTTCACTCATCGGGAAAATGATAGATGGATAAGGGGGAATGGGGATCCCAAAAATTAATAAATATAAAATAAAAATAAAAAAAAAAGTTTTATGTATTTTTATTTTATAAAAAAAACTGTAGTGATAACAACCTTGTACAGACATCTCATAAAAAATATAGTTCCACCTTATTATTATTTTGATACAATTAGACATTTTTATAAATTACACTTTGTATTCGCTCCAAAAAAATTTTTGTTTTTATTTTTAATTAATTGCATATCTTTCTCTGTTTTTCACGTATTCTCCCTCATCTTTTTTCACCCAACTCTTACTCAACTTCTCTATAAATAAATCTATATTTAATCTTTTTTAATATTTATTGTCTTTTTTTTTTTTTTTTTGAAAAATATTTATTGTCTTTAATTAGTTTTAATCCACCTCTAATTTACATCATTTAATTATTTGTAACTTATATGTAGAATTGGAGGGGGCGCTACTTAATAAAAAAAAAAGGGGGAAAATCTCTTTAAAGTCTCAAGGAACTAAGAAAATATTAAAAAGTCTTAAAAAATCACTTTAAAACTCACAAATGAAGTTGTCAATCTTTCTTGAAGGAGTTGTTAATGACTTTTTCTATATCGAATTTTTCCGAGAATTTTTTGACATTTTTTTTTATCCCTAAGGACCTTAAAGAGATTTTCAAAAAAAAAAAAAAAAACTTTATCATTTTGATATTGAAATAATATTTAATTTATAAATAGGATAAAATTTAATTTCTTCAAGGTCGTTGTTTCACATCAAAGCTCAAAACAAAACAAAACAAAAGAAGTTGTTCTTTCACACCCAACCACCAAACAAGGTCGTTGTTCTGGGGTAGGATTGAAGTGAATGACCCAAAGCTATTCACGGTTTAGTGATAAAAACTAAAATGGGGCTTTTGGACCACCAAAGTTTCAGATCATTAAACGAAGCACAAGAAAATATCTTTGTAGGACGAGGAAGAGGGTGAGATGTGAAGCGATGTGGTAGAAATGGTGGATGGAAGGGGAGGTGGTAATCGGTGAGAGAGAATCAAATAAATAGGTAGTAAGATAAAATTATCAAATTTTGAAATCCTATTTTAAAATTTATTAAATTTAATTACGCAATTTAAAATTTAGGTAATTTAACTGTTCTTGAATTTAATTGATAGTGACTGATATACTAATATTTTACACACCTGTACTGATATTCTCACCGGCGATGTTCTAGTTTCGATGACTGCACTTCAGCCTTCGGTAGGCATCTTCACTTCTTATATATGCACATGAACCTTTTTTGGAGAAACTACATGAACATGTGTACTTGTGTGTGTCTCCGGAAAATAAAAATAAAAAAGGAATTAAGAAAGTATATGAACATATGTTTGTGTATGTACTTATGTTTAGTGTATCAGAAAAAAAATACTTTAGAGTGTTAAATATATGATAAAAAACTTTAGAGTATGGGATGTAGTTGAAACAATATTTTAGGGTATTAGATGTATCTTAACCCTTAATACAAATACAATGTATGAAATTAATTTAAAGCAAAATGGGTAAAAAAAAATGTATTTATTACTCAGACTATCTAAAAAGGATGTTATAAAAAAAAATACCTATTTAAGAAATATGAGCTTATAGATAAAGTGGGAAGGAGGAATAATTGAGGCCTGTTTGGGAAGTTTGGGAAGGAGGTGGGGGATTGAAAAAATACGATGAGAGTAAAATGAAGTTTTTTTTTTTGACATTTTTTTAAAATAAGCTTTTAGGGTAAGAGTTGCTTCTAATTTACATGTGTACTTGTGTGTTGATTAATTATGGTTTAGTTAGTGAAACGATGATAAGAGTGTTATAATCTATGATTGATTTTAAGTGTTTGATTGATGGATACTGGACTTTTGACATTTTATTAATGTTTGATAAAGAATAGTACTCAAAAATAAGTTTTATCTCTGGGCTTATATTTGAATGTTATATTATGAGCTTCGAGAAGCTCAAGGCTTAACTGTTAATTGGAATGACTTTATGAACGTGTTGATTTGAAATGCTTAGTGTACCATTACTTAGAAAGGTGTAATTATCCATGATAAATTTTAAATGACTAGCTTATTATTTTCTATCATGGATAGGTATTTGCTGTGATTTAAATCCTTTATAACTATGATAGTGTTTTCAAGTAGTTAGTTGAACTCTTTTTCTACCATGGTTAACTTTTAAAAGAGGAATTATAATCTTTTCTACTATGGTATACCTTTAGATTTAAGTTTTCTCTTTTACGCCACAATATTTTTTATTATCTGAAGATGTGATTAAGTGTATTGATAATTGAGTTTTAAGGAAATGATTTTACATCAATAAAATGATGAGCCAACATTTTAATTAATACATTAAGGTGCAACCACCACTCTGAATTATTGTTTGAGATGCATCCAATATCTTAAAATATTTTGTTATGCACATCTTAAAGTATTTTTTAGGTGAGTCCATTCTCCTGAAAAAGTGTTGTAAATAATTTGTGTGGGTGGTCAAAGGAAGAGTCTCACATTGTATGGGATTGTGGGGTCTAAGTAAAAAGAAGTGATCTTGGGCTAGTAAATGGATCAAGAAGAGGAATAGGCTTACTCGCACGATAATAAACCATTGGAAATGTAGTTACAATCTGACAATTTCCCCTCCCTTATATGCGAGTTAAATGCAGTACTAGGAACTTTTATCGGAAACATTTCTATGAAAATAGAAGATTAGTTTGTATGATTTATTGCTACCTTAATGGATCATAAACACCTATAAATGTGTGTAATGACCTAACCGCTAGTAACCTCCCCATTAATATTCATTAAGTAGGTTAATTATTTTGTAACCAATATTTAATCGTGTTTAGGTGCCCAATGTTCTCTTGTGATTCACGACCTATAAAAGGGTATGAGACTGAAAGTGAAGGTCTGTGTACCTGGTTCTAAGCTTTCGAGCAACTTCTCTTTCCTCTTCTGCTGTTCTACTTTGCTGCATTCTATTATCTTTAGTGGTTCTTCTCACTCTGTTTTGCAAGAAGGGTTCATTTAATCCTATAGAGTGCCGCTTATTATTTACCGATAGATGCAGAACAACTCATAAGACAGTGTTCTCAAGAGCGACTCGAATCAACTCAATCTCTTATTTGCAAGTGATGCCACTAACAGGATCTGCGTGTCACTATAGAGGATTTGGAAGATCCATTGAATTGTATGACAATTTAGGAGCTGCCGCAAACAAAAACTTTTTGTACAATTGTGTACTTAACGATTTAGATAATCTAAGGTACTAGATACACCTAAAAAAAATACTTTATGGTGTTGGATCTGCAAAATAAAAAAAGTTTATAGTACTATACACACTTGGAAAAATACTTTAGAATGCTTGGTGCATCAGGAAAAATACTTCAGGATGTTAGATATACTACAAAATACTTTAGAGCACATGATGCACTTAGAAAAATATTTCAGAGTACTAGATGCACCTTAACCCTTAGTACAAATACAATGATGAAATTAATTTAAAGTAAAATGGATAAAAAATACATCAAACAATCTAAAGCGGGTGTTATAAAAAGAAACATACCTGTTTAAAAAATATGACCTTATAGATAAGATGGGAAGGACAAATAATTTAGGGCTTGTTTGGGAAGGCGGTGAGAGGTTGAAAAAGCATGGTGAGAGTAAAACAAGGGTTTTGGCTTGACATGTTTTAAATAGCCTTTTAGGTTAAGAGTTACTTTTAAGAAGAAGTCACTAAGACTTATTTTTTACAGTACAGATGGACTTCTACCACCATCAATATAAATTATAATATAACTGTTATCCTATCTTAAATTTACAAAAATTATATTTTAAAAAAGTTATATCTACCATTAATGCAAACTGACCCTTGTGTTTTTCAAATAACGAATTGATGAAATTCGAATTATTATAAATTAGTAACGACAAATCACTATAACAAAGGACTGATGAAGACAAAATTAGTCACGTAAACACACACGTAAGCATATACCTAACTCCGATGACCCCGATGATGAAGGTGCTATGCCACGTGTTTGAAGTGTGGTTGATTATATTATCAACATATTGATGGTTTAAATAAATTGGTCGATAACATTTCTGTTCACTCATCCCCACAGATTGAAAATGATAGATGGGTCACGGGGAATGGGGATGGAGGCACCACAGATTCAAATTTTCAAAACTTAATAAAAATGGAATGGAATTTTTAAGATAAAATACAAACTAAAAAAGATAAAATAAAAATAAAAAGTTTTATGTATTTTTATTTTTTAAAAAAAAAAAACTGTAGTAATAACAACCTTGTACAAACATCTCGTAAAAAATATACCTCCACCTTATAATTTTTTTGATATAATTAGACATTTTTATAAATTACACTTTGTATTTGCTCCAAAAAAAATTGTTTTTATTTTTAATTAATTGCATATATTTCGAGGTTTTTCACTTATTCTCTCTCATCTTTTCTCACCCATTCCCTCTTACTCAACTTCTCTTTAAATAAATGTATATTTTAAAAAATATTATTTTTATATGTATTGTCTTTAATTAGTTTTAATCCACCTCTAATTTACATAATTTAATTATTTGTAACTTATATGTAGAATTGGAGGGGGCATTACTTAAAAAAAAACTAGGAAAAATCCATTTAAAGTTTCAATGGACTAAGAAAATATTAAGAAAGTCTCATAAAAAATTTTGACGCTAAAAAGATCTCAAAGAGTTATTAAAACTCACAAATAAAGTTATCAATCCTTACTGAAGAAGTTGTTAAAGGAATTTTCCAAAAAAAAAAACGAAACTTTATCATTTTGATATTGGAATAATATTTAATTTCTAAATAAGATAAAGTTTAATTTCTTCAAGGTCGTTGTTTCACATCAAAGCTCAAAACAAAACAAAAAAAGTTGTTCTTTCACACCCAACCACCATGCCCTGCCATCCTACCAAACTTTTGGTTGATTCCATCGCTGTGGCTTCGGTTTTATAAACCTTGTTCTCAGGTAGGATTGAAGTGAATGACCCAAAGCTGTTCACGGTTTAGTGATAAAAACCAAAAAAAGGCTTTTGGACCACCAAAGTTTTAGATCATCAAACGAAAAATTTAATTGCTGGACCCATGGGCGGATCCAAGTGTTAGAGAAGGGGGCAAGTGCCCCCCCTTAAATTTGAAGGATTGTTGTTTTGTTTTGTTTTTTATACAAAAAATTAATATATATTTGAATGATTGCCCACCTTTAAATTAAGTTTTCATCCTTAATACATCAAGAATGTACTTCGTAATCGGATGGAGGATGAATAGTTGAATGATTGTTTAACGCCTTATATTAAAAAAATGTATTTGATAAGCGTTGATAATAAGGCAATTATGATGGAATTCCAAAAAATAAGGCGCAGAAGGATGACATTGTAATTATTTTTATTGTAATATACTTTTGTTTTTAAAATATATGTACTTGAACTTATTGAGTGTCCACTCTTTATTGTAATTTATGTAGCTACATTTCTAACCGCACGCTTTTTTAAAAGACAAGTTTGTAAAATAATCACCTCTCTTATTATATCATTAGTATTCACTTGATTTCATAAATATTTTTTTAATATTTTTTATTTCCTTATTTATATTCTTTTATTTTTTAATGATTTAAAACTTTCTTTTAAAAAAAAAAAAAAAATGGGGGCAACCCCCCCACCGCTACCAGTGCCCCCCTTCAATATTTTTCTAGATCCGCCCCTGGCTGGACCCCTAACATGTACTCTGAGTATTAGTGTTAGTAGTCAGCAATGTAATCAGTGGAGAGTCTTGTATTCATCTTGTATTATTGTGTTGGCATTAAAGAATAGGAGTATATATTGTTGGGCTTGCGCATATATATAAGGCAGGTCTGAGGTAGTTTGTAGATGGACTTCATTATCATGAATAAGAGAAGTTCATTTCATTAATACATGTACTCTGAGAATCTATCAGTTCCAGTAACACCTCAGCAATGTCTTGCACACTTCAGGAAAAATATCTTTGTAGGGCGACGAAGAGGGTGAGATGTGAAGCGATCAGCCAACGCCCAACGGTGCTAGAAATGGTGGATGGGAGGAGAGGTGGTAATCGGTGAGAGAGAATCAAATAAACGAAGGTAAAATTATCAAATTTTGAAATCCTATTTTAAGTTCTCTCATCTAACATAGAATTTGTTAAATTTAATTCCTCAGTTTAAAATTTAGGTAATTTAGTTGTCTTTAAAAGAATTTTTTCCAACTTAAATCGTGGAACATATGGAGTAACTTAAATTATTAATTGTTAAAGTGAAGAAATCATTTTATATACATTTAAGATTGATAATTACTGATTTACTAATATTTTACTACCTCCGGTCCTAATTATAAGATCTAGTTGACTTTTTTTGGAGAGATTAAGGAAGCCTAAATAAGTTACTTAATCATTTTATATGTTATGTTTTTCTTAAATTATATATTAGTTTATTACCAAACTATTTAATATGAAGAAAAAAAATAAAAATAAAAATACTCTAAGCTAATTTCTGCACCTGCACTGATATTCTCACCGGCGACATGTTCTAGTTTCGATGACTGCACTTCAGCCTTTGGTGGGCATCTTCAATTCTATATGTATATGAACATGCATGCCTTTTTGGAGAAAGAATATGAACATATGTACTTGTGTGTGTCTCCGAAAAAAAAAAAAAAAAAAGCATTAAGAAAGTATATGAACATATGTACTTGTGTATGTACTTATTATTGATGTATCAGAAAAAATATTTCAAGATGTTGAGTATATAATAAAATACTTTAGAGTATGAGATGTACTTGGAAAAATATTTTAGGGTATTAGATGTATCTTAACCCTTAATACAAATACAATGTATGAAATTAATTTAAAGCAAAATGGGTAAGAAATGCATTTATTACTCAAACTATTTAAAAAGGATGTTATAAAAAAAAATACCTATTTAAGAAATATGAGCTTATAGATAAGGTGGGAAGGGAAACATACCTATTTAAAAAAAATGACCTTATAGATAAGGTGGGAAGGAGGAATAATTGAGGCTCTGTTTGGGAAGGCGGTGGGGTATTGAAAAAGCACGATGAGAGTAAAATGATTTTTTTTTTTGACATTTTTTTAAAATAAGCTTTTAGGGTAAGAGTTGCTTTTAAGAAGAATCTACTAAGAATTGCTTTTCACAATGCATATGGGCTTCAACGATTTTCAATACAAACATAAGACACATTTACAATATGAATTTTATCATATCTTAAATTTACAAAAATTAGATTAGAAAAAGGTCACTTCTACCACTATTAATACAAATTGACCCCTTATGTTTTTCGAATAACTAATCGACGAAATTCGAATTACTCCCTTAAGTCCTAATTATAAGATAATATTTAGGAGTTGATTTTAATTCTAATTATAGAACAACATTTTAATTTTTGTCAATTTCTTCCTAAAATACTATTATTGTTACTTTCTCAATAATAATTTAATAACACGCCTATATATTCTATAAAATAAGTAATAGACAGTGATATATGAAATTATGAAGCTTAAACCGAAACGTAAATCATTTATTTATAATATAAAGTACAATTCATATATGAATGAGAGATTATGTGAAATCAACAAGGTAATTGAAGTAGAAAATATAAGGGCATTTTAGAAAAAAATGAGAAAAATTAACTAATTTAACTCCTATCTTTAATCCTTCTAAAATCGGTTAAATATGTTTTATAATTAGGACCAATTGTACTATTATTAATGAGTAATGACAAAGCACTACAAAAGGACTGATGAGGACAGAATCAGTCACGTAAACATATACCTAACCCGATGATGAAGGTGCTATGCCAACGTGTTTGAAATGTGGTTGATGATATTATCGACATATTAATGGTTCAAATAAATTGGTCATGGGGATGGAGGCACCACAGACTCAAATTTTTAAAAATTAATAAATATGGAATGGAATTTTAAAGATAAAATAAAAATAAAACGTTTAATGTATTTTTATTTTTTTATCTTTTTGATATTGGAATAATATTGAATTTCTAAATAAGATAAAGTTTAATTTCTTCAAGGTTGTTGTTTCACATCAAAGCTCAAAAGAAAAAGAAAAAAAAAAGTTGTTCTTTCAAACACCGTGTCTGTGAAGCGATCAACAATTTCTTTTTCAACTTTTAAATTTTTTGGGTAATCCGATGGCTATTTTACTCTAGTGATTAACAACTTTTTTCATTCAGATCGAGCTTCGCACGACTAATCCGAATCCGAATCGGCCGCGGTGATCTAATTATGGTGAGTGAGTCTCCCAGCGGGGCTTTTTTGTATTCATAAGGCTCGAACTCGAGACCTTATTTAAGTGACACAGGCCGCTTACCACTTGTGTCAACCTCGTTGGTTAGTGATTAACAACTTTAATTCTATAAAACTAGACTTTTAAGATTAAATGTTTAAGTTTTTAAGTTGCGGTGTATCCATTACCACCTAAAATAGTACTCCCTCCGGTCCTAATTATATAACAACATTTAAGAGTTGAGCTTGATCCTAATTATAGGATAAAGTTGTAATTTTTATCAATTTCTTTCTAAAATACTCCGATTGATATTTTCTCAATATTAATTAAATACAATGATAATTTAATAATGCACCTATATATTTTTATAAAGTGAATAATGTTTACAACTCATTAATGCTACGTATACACGAAAAACTCAATTGCTGGACCCCTGACATGTACTCTGAGGATCAGTTCCGGAAACACCTCAACAATGTCGTGCACACTTCAAGAAAATATCTTTCTAGGACGAGGAAGAGGGTGAGATGTGAAGTGATCAGCGAACCAACGGTGGTAGAAATGGTGGATGGGAGGAGAGGTGGTAATCGGTGAGAGAGAATCAAAATAAATGGGTAGTAAGGAAAAATTATCAAATTTTGAAATTCTATTTTAAATCCTCTGATCTGACTTAGGATTTATTAAATTTAATGACCCAATTTAAAATTCAGGTAATTTATCTATTTTTAAAATAATTTTCCTAACTTATAAAGTTATTAATAGTTAAAGTGAAGTAATCATTTCATATATACATTAAGATTGATTCTTACTGATTTAGTAATATTGTACACTATGTTAATAAGAGGTAGATTTAGGAAATTAATGAAGGGTGGGTACTAGTGGCGGAGCTAAGATTTTTTGTTTGTATTTGCATAATTAGTGGGGGAATTCGAGGGTCGGGCGGCGCCCGATTTTTTTAAAAGAAAGTTTTAAATATATTAAAAAAAAAAATTATAAAAAAAAAAAATATATTCATGAAATCAAGTGAATATTAATGATGTAATAAGAGAGACAGTTATTTTACAAACCATGTCATTTAGAAAAGCAAAGCTACATCCGTTAGAAATGCGATTACATAAATTACAATGAAGAGTCTTGATTTCAAAGTAAGTTCAAGACATATATTTTAATAACAAAATTATATTACATTAAAAATAATTACAAGATCATCCTTCTAAGCCTTATATTTTGGAATTCCATCATAATTGTCTTATTATCAATACTATCAAATTAAAAAAAAAATGGAAGAGATAAATTCAAGGGTGAGCACTTGTCCCCCTTTTCGTTCACTTGAATCCGTCTCTGGTAGTAGCAACCAATGATCGGATAACCTTTTTGAGAATGAAAAACCGTAGGATCAAATTCCTCCTTAGCCAACTCGTTGCCTTAAAATTCTCCATCCATCGACACATGAGCTCTGGAGGCAGGCGATTTAGACTTCGATGATTGATCATGGAGAGAGTTTTTATTTGACATGAGTATTTACATATGCAAATATCTTTGGTTAATTGATCGGTGTTTAGGATTTAATACTTTATTGTAATGATCATCATAGTAAGTTTCTATTTTTTTTTTCCTTGAAGAATTTTGATTATTTTATAAAATAAGAAATTTATAAGGGATTGTGATGAGGAAGATGAAAAAAAAAACAAACAAGAAAGAATTGAAAAAGAGAGGAAGTAACATCCTATTCTATAATCATATGGTACATGCCCACTATTTTTAGGCACCAAGTGTTTAATTCTGAATGGATGTGTGACCGGTCAATAGACAAATTTAGGCGAGATTTAAAAACAGCTTTGTCACCATTCATTGATGAGACTAAAGATTTTGAAAAGATGTGTGACAAATTACGCACAATAGCTAGAAGCAACTTGTCTTGTCATACTAGAAGTTCTAACTAGAGGCAGGTTTTTGGGAAGTAAGTAGTGGCGCAGGGAATGGAGTTTTAAGAACAGGAACATCGGACCGGGCTGTTGAACAGAATTCTTTAAATAACCCCATCTCCCACTATAAAAGAAAGTCGTATTCAAACTCCCTGGGGTGTCTGTGGAATAAAAAGACTGAGTTCTAGCTATGTCTCTTGCCTGTCCTGAGTGGAGGCAATCGGTTTATTCGTGAATAAACATTTCCCCTTTGAATGAACATCTGGCGTAACATAGATAATGAATAAATAGGAGTTAATATCATTCCAATTGCCATTACAAAAGTGATTAGTATTTTTGTCATTAAAAGATATTTTTGACTCGGTAATTATTCCAAAAAAAAACTATCAATTTCCCGCAACAAAACCGCTCATGCCCAGCAATGCAAGGGAAGCCATTGATAAGATACTGAAAACCGTGAATATTTTTGGCATTGGAATAGCCATTCCACCCATTTCGTCGAGATAATAAAGACGTATTCTATCATAACTCGTTCCTGCCAAGAAAAAAAGCGCAACACCAATAAATCCATGAGAAATTATTTGTAAAATGGCTCCGTTGAGTCCCATATCGCTTATAGAACAAATTCCTATAATTATGAAACCCATATGAGATACGGAGGAATAAGCTATTCTTTTTTTTAAATTACGTTGACCAAGAGATGTTGAAGCTGCATAGATTATTTGAATTGCGCCTAATAGAATTAACCAGGGGGAAAATAGAGAATGAGCGTGGGGTAATAATTCCATATTAATTCGAACCAATCCATACGCTCCCATTTTTAATAAGATTCCGGCTAAAAGTATACAAGTACCGTAATGTGCTTCTCCGTGGGTGTCCGGGTAACCATGTATGTAAGGGTATAATCGGCGATTTTGAAGCAAAAGCAATAAGAAATCCAATATAGAATATTATTTCCAAAGTGCCACGGGATACGACTTTCTCATAGAATTCGGATATCGAAAAGATTACCATATATAACATAAAATTTCTCCGCCGATTCTTTCTAATCGAGCCTCTCGATCTGTCATTATACCTCGAGAAGTAGAAAGAATTACAATCCCCATCCCTCCTAAAATTCTAGGAATTCGTTGATAATTAGAATAGATTCGTAGACCGGGTCTCGATTCGTTTTAAATTCAAAATAGTTTTATATGACCCTTTCCTATTTCTTCTATGCCGTAGAGTTAAAACCAAAAAAAAAAATGTTGCTTTCCCTATGTTTTCTCACGTTTTCAATAAAACCTTCTCGGAAAAGTATTGTAACAATACTTTTGGTGATGTTAGTAGATGGTATTCGAACCGTCCCCTTTCTATTCATGTCGCATTTCGTATAGAGGTTATTATGTCGCAATGGTGTCCTTACCCATGATAAACTAAAATGATTGTTGCCCTTGACTTTTGATATAATCAACATGCTCTTTTATTAATTATTAAAATTCATTTTTTTTATATATATTTTAATTATTCTCTTTTTTATTTATATATTTATATTGATATATTGATTCTTATATTTTTTTTATTTTGAATCTTTTTTTTTATAATAATTACAAAAGAAAAGGTATATGCGTGACACATAATCAATCTATTAATTAATCTATTTCATTCAAATACTATAAATATATCATAGTCTCGTCTTATAATACTTTGGTGCTAATGAAACTATTTTAGTGAAATTTAACTGTCTCAATTCCGAGCGATCGCACCAAAATTCGAGTTCCTTTTGGATTTCCTTCTTGATCAATGACAACTACAACATTATCATCATATTGTATTATCATACCGTTGTTACGTTTGAGTTCTTTACAAGTACGTACAATTACGGCTACGATCACTTCGATCTTTCTAACGGTGTATTTGGTACGCTTTCTTGATTACAGCAACAATAACGTCACCAATATAGGCATATCGTCGATTACTAGTTCCTATGATTCAAATACACATCAATTCGCGGGCCCCGTGTTATCGGCTACATTCAAATGGGTTTGAGGTTGAATCATATCATTTTTTTCTCTGTTATTTCAAAGTGCAAACAAAGTGCAAAGCGGGTAGTAAGTAAAAAAATATTGTGTATCAAAAAAAAAAAAAAGAAACCTACAATTGCAATTTTTTTTTTTTTATCCCAAAGACCTCTTTCCTTTGGTTTTAATTATTATGCCGAAATAATGAATCGAGTTCGTATAGGCATTTTGGATCTTTGCTATTGCAATAGCTTTTCGGCTATATTTTACGTGACTCCGCCCATTTCATAAAGTATTCTACCCGGTTTAACGTGACTACCCAATATTCGGAGATCCTTTTCCCGACCCCATACGTGTTTCGTAGGTCTTACCGTAACCGGCTTGTCCGGGAAATATGCGTACCCAGCATTTTTCCACCGCGGGCATTTCGTGACATTGCTCGCCGCCCTGCTTCTATTTGTCTAGATGTGATCAATCTTTTCATGTTCTCGAAATAAATCAAGTCCTTTAAAATTGAAATTGGATACCGATTTTCCGGAAAAATTGATCGATCAAGTTTAAAAAAAAAAACGAATTTCATTTGATAATGATTTTTTATCAAATCTATCTATTTTCCGTTCAAAGTCTGGATAATCAAGTATTAATATTAAGAAGGATGGCGTGAATCTTATTTATCAAAATGTAGTTTTTTGTGTCAGTTTTATTCTTGATTGAGAATAAAAAACTTTTTTGATTCGTCCGCGATAGGGTCCGTTCAACAAAGGATCATATATTTTAGGTAAGTATTTTTTAGTCTCATCATTACATAATCTAATCTTTTTTTCGAGTACATCCAAAGCAAAAAATTCCTTATCTAGAGCTTCGGCCCTATTTAGAAATTGATTACTTAGGTTGTTTCTTTTTTGTTCATTAATCGAACTCCACCGATTATCCAATTCATCATAGGAGAGTTTTTTCGTTGTGAAGAGAGATGTCTTTCTTTGCATCATTTCAAGAAAAGTTGATAAACTAGATTGATACGTAAAAGATATTCTTTCTTTTCCATCACTTTGAGATGTATGAAAAAAGAATTGTGACACGTAAAAGATATTCTTTCTTTTCCATCACTTTGAGATGTATGAAAAAAAGAATTGTGACATTTCATTTCTTACAAAAGCATTTTCAAATCGATCATTTTTTATATATCGCAAAGGACGATCGAATCGTTTATAATCGAAAATCATCCTTAAAAAAGGTTTTTCCAATCGAAAGATCTCTCTTTCATCGATTTCGTATGAAATCTCTTCTCTAAGAGAAGCGAGAAATAAATTCGAAAAAGAAGAGAAGAAAGAGATTCTTCACCTATTTCTTCTTTTTTATCAATTTCACCTCCTTCTTTTTTATCAATTTCACCTCCTTCTTGAATTTACAGGTTTTTAATGAAAATAAAAGCGGCGTGGTGTTCTCCCTAAATAGTACATTGAGGAAATAAATAAAAAATAATAAAGATTCGAGACATCCAATTTCTCAATTCGACATAATGTACTTATTAGATCGAATAAGTACATTAGATTTAATAGAATTATTTTTTTGTATCGAGACTAATACCAATTTCTATATCCGGACTAATACCAATCCAACCCATTTCATGAATAAAATGTGACCAATTAACCAACCAACAAAACTACTTGTTAGAAATAAGAATTGGTTGTTGCATCGAAACATATAAATGTTGACTAATCGACTAACATTGAACTTGGTAAAATGAAAAGGTTCAATAACTGAAAAATAAGATTATTCAGGAATATCCTTTGAATGCTAAAATTACGCATTGAATTTTGATTAGTGGATCCATAATTCAAAAGGTGTTTGTGATTATTATTATTGCGAAGAAATGAAATAAAAGATAGGGTAGAGCTATGAAAGTTATTGTATGAGGTCTACCCAATGCTAGATGCAAAGGCGCATAATAGATCGATATGAACATCATGAGCTGTCCGTAATAAAACCAGTTGTTGCGATACTTTCTTCTCGGTTCCTTCTTCCATAAACCGAGCTCGGAGAAGGAAGAGATAAGAGGGCCCTATGGAGAATGTGGTCATAAATCCATAATAGAGTCCGACCACAACGACCGAATTAATTATCTTCATGCATAAGGATACTAGATTATCTAGTATAAAACACTTTAAAATCATCATAAACCTCCCTTTTGGTTGTGATATTATTATATGAAAATTATTTCTTTTCTATTTCTATTATGATTTCTATATTATTATATGAATGTGATTTCTATATTATTATATGAAAATTCTTTTTTTTTCTTTTCTTATGAATTTTTTTTTTCCTTTTCTTATGAAAATTCTTTTTTTCTTTTCTTATGAAAATTCTTTTTTTTCTTTTCTTATGATTTTTTTTTCTTTTCTTATGAAAATTCTTTTTTTTTTTCTTTTCTATTGTGATTTCTAGATTATTATATGAATGTGATTTCTATATTATTATATGAAAATTCTTTTTTTTCTATTTCTATTGTGATTTCTATATTATTATATGAAAATTCTTTTTTTTTTCTTTTCTATTTCTATTGTGATTTCTAGATTATTATATGAATGTGATTTCTATATTATTATATGAAAATTCTTTTTTTTCTTTTCTATTGTGATTTCTAGATTATTATATGAAAATTTTGAAACTTTCCATATATATAGAAATAGAAACAGATAGACTAGAAACGACATCTCTTATCTCAATGACACCAAAGAAAGGGATATTAAATGAATGGAATTACTATATGGATGGACTATAATGAAATAGAGCCACTTTGAGGTTCCCATGAAATGAGGCATGGAACGGAGCCACTACGAAGAAGTTCCGCGAATTACGAAGGAAACTTCGAGCTCATATTGGTCATGGGTTGAGAACGGAATTGAACTCTATGAGATCTAATTTCCCGTTGTTCCTCAAAGCTCGGCGTGGACCTGAGAAAATGAAGGGATTCAAATCTAGAAATTTAGACCTATCGGAGGAATTACCAAGACGCACAGTCAAAGCTACAGTGGTGTGAGGACACGATTTAGTCAACCATCAAGAAATCATTCTGGTAGACCATCAAGGAGTCATTTCAATGGACCTCAGAGGAGTCATTTCAGTAGATCTCAGAGGAGTCATTTCAGTGGACCTCAGAAGAGTCAATTTAGTGGAGGACAAAACTCTTATAAGGGATCTACAGCTCCTGTTGCTAGCACCCCTAACAGTCAGAAGTGTGCCAATTCAGTAAGGAGCTTTAGAGATAGGTCCCACTCCTTTTGAAATTTGGGGAAGGAGGTGCCTAACATTTTGACAATCAAGAGGGACAACGCCAAATTGTCAAAATGTTAGGCACCCCCTTCCCCAAATTTCAAAAGGAGTGGGACCTATCTCTAAAGCTCCTTACCGAATTGGCACACTTCTGACTGTTAGCGGTACTAGCAACGGGAGCTGTAGATCCCCTATAAGAGTTATGTCCTCCACTAAATTGACTCTTCTGAGGTCCACTAAAATGACTCCTCTGAGATCCATTGAAATGACTCCTCTGAGGTCCATTGAAATGACTCCTTGATAGTCCACCGAATGATTTCTTGATGGTTGACTAAATCGCATCCTCACACCACTATAGCTTTAACTGTGCGTCTTGGTAATTCCTCCTATAGGTCTCATGGGAGGTGTATTTTTGGATTGGAATCCCTTCATTTTCTCAGCTTCTTCTTCTCGCTTGCTTCTGGCTATTGTGCGTAATTTGTCACACATCTTTTCAAAAACCTTAGTCTCATCAATGAATGGTGACAAAGTCGTTTTTAAATCCGGCCTAACTTTTTCTACTAACCGATCACACATCCATTCAGAATTGTTTTGCGAATATTTGCAAAATTTAGACAATTCTAGGAAACGAGCGATGAATTCTTCTTCGTGTAAATATTCTTGCTTGAACGTAAGGAATTCGGTCTCATTTTCTACTCTGATAGAAGTAGGGAAATAATACTTCTCAAAATTTTCCTTAAACTTCTCCCAAGTCATCTCAGCGTCAACATAAATTTTGGTGCTCTCCCACCATTCTTGAACTGCTTTCTGCATTGTGAGTTGATCTCAATAACTTTAAAAATCTTTTTCAGACGCTTCAACCATTCTAGTGTTTCGATTGGATCTAGCTTCCCCTTAAACATTGGAAGAGCGAAATTCCGGAATTTTTCTTAAACCTCAGTAATAGGTGGAGGGTGATACTGAGAATGAGAATTGCTACCGCCTCTTGATTCAGTGCAAGTACGGCTATCACCCCTAGAATGATGATCAGGAGGAGTGCCTTCCCTAGTCAGCACCTTCTCCTTTCCTTGATTACCACCTTGGCATCTTTTATTTGCTAATTCGTCATCGTGCCTATTCACTTTCTCTCTTACATCCAGGATTGCATCTTGTAACTCTGCTAAATGGGCACTGTTATCTTGAGGAGGGGGACTATTTTGTAGAGGAGCAGGGGTTGAATTAGTCCTTCGAGTTCTCAGCATCCTCCCCTCCTATGATTTACACCATAAGGGTATTAGGTAAAGAACTAACCCAACAAATTCTAAATATAAATAAAGGGAAGTGCACATGTTATGATATTTATTTTGCCATGACCTCTAAAATATTTTAAGAAAACAAACATTTAGAAATTTCAACAAAAAGCCACAGAACGTTTAGCTTTGATACAAAAAATCCAACACCCAAAAACTTGGCCAACATATTTGAAATACCTCAAACAAGGATGATCAATATTTAAATCATTAAATTGCATAACCATTTCAAATAAAATTCATAATACAAAGTCAAGATAAATTTCTGAAATATTTCAAGTTAAATACAATGCGAAAGTCCTAGGGTCATGACAAATAAAAATAACATAACACAAGCCATAGGAGTACAAAAGAACCTTCAAAGCTCACTCCATAGGTGTCTTCCCTTGCTCCTTACTATAATATTCACCTAAAAAATATTAATATAGGATGAGATTCCACGTCTCAGTAATTACTAAAAGTTTCTACCGTAGACAAGCAAATTACATATGAGAAAAAGCAGGAGCTATTTTTTTATATATATATATATACCTTAATGTCTCATACAAAAATTCTTTTATAAAAGTAATCATTATTATGTCAATTTGTGAACAATACAATTATACAATATGTAGTATGCAGCCTCCCTTATATCATCGTCCACTCTTATCTTCCATCGGAGCCATAGGCTAACATATAGTCCAACAGAAACTCATTCATTTGACTGAATGGTTTCAAGCTCACCAAAACCTAAGATACACCCGGCCAAAGGTATAGAGCTTAAGTTTGGACTATGGCTCCCCTCCTTAAAAAACAACTAAGGAGGTGTCACATGTCCCACTGCTTCAATGCAATCCCGGCCAGAGGAAAACATGGAAGAAGGGGCCCTGACAAGTACCATCCACTGTACACCGAGTGGTGGCATAAAAAAAATCTTATCATTCAAATTCTTCCGTACCCCAACCCATCACACATACAGCCCCCATGATAATCGTATTCAATAAAAATAAAATATATTAAAATAAGCTTCCATTTATATAAAATATTATCACAAGGTAAACCAAACATCTCATAAAACCTCATCGAACCAATCTGTCATTCTTGAAATTCGAAGGACTAAACTGTCATTTTTCGGGACTAAAATGTCATTTCGAGTCATTTTTGAAATTCGAGGGCAAAATCGTAATTTTTGTTGGGCACAAAACTATAATTTTTATGGGCACAAAACTGTAATATTCAGTTTTTATTATAATAATATTATAATTCATATACATATAATTTAGTCTATATAAAAAATATATAATTTATAATCATACACAATTCATAAGTATATGGAAGAATATTCAGAATTACCTGTTACTAGTTAATTCCCAAATAATTATCAAAAAGCTACTGCAAAGCTCTCAAATAATTACCTTACTCGCCTTCTCTCTCTTCTCTTTCTCTCATGCTCTCTTTTCTGCGAACGATGAAAGTGTGTGTATTTATGTGTGTTTGAAAAATCTCTCATGTATTGAGGTGAATGCCCCCTTTATTTATGGGAAAAATCTCTCATCGCTATTTTACATTAGGTAGGGAATCCCCCCCCTTTCTAACTAATGGGGCGCTAATTGATATATATATTCTTTCTTTTTCTTTATATATATATATATATATATATATATATATATATATATAAAATCTTTAATTCTAACTTTAGAAATCTACTCACATACGGAGTAATTATCATAAGTTAATATATCCTAAAAAAAAATTCAGGACGTTACAATTGGAGGAGGCGTTGCTAAAAAAATAAATTAATTTCATCTTTTTGATATTGGACTAATATTGAATTTCTAAATAAGAAAAAGTTTAATTTCTTCAAGGTTGTTCTTTCACATCAAAGCTCAAAAGAAAAAGTCGTTCTTTCACACCCAACAACCATGCCCTACCATCCTGCCAAACTACCGCGTGCCACAATTTCTCTCCTAAAGTTTCAACTTTTAAATTTTCAATTATGGGTAATCCGACGGCTATTTTACTACAGTGATTGGCAACTTTAATTATATAAAACCAGCCTTTTAAGATTAAATTTTTAAGTTTTTTCAGTGGCGGTGGATCGATTACCACTTCGTTTTTAGACATAGGTTATATGAAATGGCAACAACAATTTAAGTAATAACCACTATTCTTTTGAAATTCTTTTTTGACGATTTTTTAAATGTTGATGGATTAATGACTACTTTTGTGTTGAAATTGTTAGTGTAATTTTATGCGACTTAAATTGTTATATTTCTTATCGTTATTAATCGCTAAAGTGAAGTAATTATTAATCCATCAGCACTTAAAAAGCTTAGAAACGAAATTTCAAGAAAGTACATTTATTTGTTTATCTATATGTATTTGGATTAATTTTTGAAAAATAATTTTTACGATTTATAAGATTAACATTTTAAAAGAGTTTGTCTTGAGTTACAAAAAATGGCTTCAGAGACTACTACGGTTTTGTCTGAAGTTAAGTTATTGTTAATTCATATAACTGAGTTGCCAATTGATCAGTGAATAGTCATTGCTTAGCTTACTTTTTTTTTGTTTACGTAGCTTACTTTTAAGACAGGAGTTGTCCTTACTTCTTCAGTTAGTGTTGTCATTTTATTTGCTCGATCCTGTTCACAGTAGAAATCATTTCTTTCTTTTTGTTTTGATTGCCCATCCGGTGTCTAGAGTTTCATCCCGACTAATCTAGATCCGACCCATGTCACGCACTTAGTTATAGTGGGAGGGTCTCCAAACGGGACTTTTCTGCATTCATAAGGCTTAAACTGCATCTTACTTAAGCCGACAATGTTCGTTTACAATTTATCGCCAACCCCCATTGGTTGTAAAAATCATTTCTAGAACTACACATTATAAGTTATTTGAAGAGTAAATAATGCTTATTTGTCAATTCATGTTTTAATGTAACTTTGTATATTTTTTTCCTTTTCTTTAAAAGCTTATATAATATTTCTCCGATATTTAATATAAGATATATTTTAAGAGTTAATCTTGGTCATAAATATAATTTGGGATAGGATATTGTCACTACCAATTTTATGTCACTACCAAGTCACCACCACTTTTTCACTGTTAGATTATAATTTCAATAGGAGAGACAAATGATAAAGGTAGATGAGATTCTGATCTAACGGTGAAAAATTGATGGTGATTTGGTAGTGACAATATCTATCTCATATAATATATAGTTTTAATCTTTATCAATATTTTCCTAGTTTATCTTTATTGATGCTCTCTTAACAATAATCAAGGAGGAAAATGAACGAGGGAATTAATGAAAATGACTATGATGTTTTAAAAAATACATGTCATATTAACTAACCCAACTAACTTTCTTAATATAATTAAATTAGATAAATATATCTTATATTAAAAACCAAAGGAGTATAGGTAAAATTGGACGAATTTTCAATTTTAAATTAGGTCATTAATATTTTTTTTTTTTAAAAAAATCATAAATCAGGCCAAAAGACCTAAAACAGTACGTTATATAATTTGATAATTTTACATTGTTGCCCCTTATTTGATTTTCTCACCTCATCATCACCGTTGGCCAATCATCACTTCACATCTCACCCTCTTCCTCCTCCTACAAACTTTAATCTATGGCTTTAATTTGAATCGGACCTTTTTTTGTCATCGTCCCTCATTGACATGTATTCCAAGTGTGCGCCAGTTGAAGGATGCAAAAACACCGTTTGATGAAATTCCTACGAGAAACGTAGTCTCTTTGTACGTCCATGATTGTTGACTACGCCCAAAATGACAATTCCCACGAAGCAGTATGCTTGTTTAAAGAATTAATGGTTGAGGAGAGAGAGAATGTGGTGAGCAAACATGTTTTGGTTGATTCCATCGCTGTGGCTTCGGTTTTATCAGCTTCTTCTCGGGTAGGCTTGAAGTGAATGACCCAAAGCTGTTCACGGTCTAGTGATGAAAAGAGGCTTTTGTACCACATAGTTTCAGATCATCAAACAAAAGACTCCATTGCTGGACCTGGCCCACATCTATCCGAATATGACTATGATACTAATTGTAACATCTTAGTGTTTTACTCTTGATATTATCCACACGGGTGGAAGAAATCTTTTAAGGCCGGACGAAGAGGATCGTAAGACCGGATTATGACTGGTCTTGTTAGGCGGTTTTAAAAGTCGTTATTCTTTTAAGATCGGATGCGCGTCCTCTTAAAAAGACACTTTTAAGACCGGACTTTTTAAACATCCGGTCTTAAAAATCCATTTAAAAAAAAAAAAAGAATGAACTTTTAAGACCGTATATATTTTCAAGTCCGGTCTTAAAAATTCCTTTCTACGAAAAATAAAAGGTGAGATTGTAGACTCCTGAGCCGCCGCCTCAGAGAGAACCCTGTTTCCAGATCTTTCACCAAAAGAACTAAAACAAATAGATTCGAGAGGAAAGTACCTAAGCTGCGCTTAGAGAGAACTCGAGAAGAGGTAGACGAAGAAGAAGGAACAAAGAAAATTTTGGGTGGAAGCAAAAAAAAAAAAATGATACAAGAACGAGAGGGAGGTCGGGGAAAAAGTAATACCATTTTGCGTTCTTCGAAGAAGTTATGGGAAGCCATTCATCTATCTTCTTCTACTCCTCCGTTCGCTTATCTATATGTCATTTTTGTGTGTGCACATCTCAATATATTCAAAAAAAAAAACAACAACAAAAAAACAATCGATCGAGAACGCGAAATAAGCAAAACAGACATAATAGGTTTACCTCAAGAGAACGGTTGGGGCGATCGAGACTCGTTCCCAATGGAAATCAAGTTTGGAGCTTTGTCGTCGGCTGAGAATGAGGAGATGAGCAATAAAACAAAGAAATAAGAAATTGATATTTAATTTCAAACTTAAACCAAAATCTACATCAATGATTTACTACCGTTGCGTTTCTGTTTCCGTGGCTCAACAACAATATAAATAAATAAATATATATATATATATTGTTGTGTGTATATATATATATATCTGTATATCTCAACAATCCGAGAATGATTCTCGGATTGTTGTTGATATATATATATATATATATATATATATATATATATATATCAACAACTATATATATATATATATATATATATATATATATTGTTGTTGAGCTACGGAAACAGAAACGTAACGAACACGAACTCAACCGCACGAATCATTCTTGGATTGTTGTTGAGCCACAGATCTCCGAAATATGAGGCTACGGTAGCCACTGTGAATGCGCGGGGTGGGGAAGTGAAAATGAGAAGAGAGCGAAGAAATCGATGGGAAGTGGAGGGGAACTAGAAAATGAATAATGAAAATTCAATTTTCGTTTTGCCGAGCCTAATGAAAATCTTTAAGACCGGTTGTTATCAAATTGAAGTTTTAAAAGTTAAACTTTTAGATTGGTTCTTTGTAACATCCGGTCTTAAAAAAATAGACATTTTATTTATTTTTTTATTTTTAACTTTTTAGACCGGATATTTAAAACATCCGGTCTTAAAAGTAATATATATATTTTTTAAAAAATTAGACTAGTTCTTTTTAACATTCGGTCTAAATAGTTCTCTTTATATTTACAAAATTACCACGGTCATACTTTTAAAACCGGATCCTTTTTAATCCGTTCTTAAAAGTGTTCTTTATATTTACAAAATTGCCACGGTCATACTTTTAAGACCGGATCCTTTTTAATCCGGTCTTAAAAGTGTTAACTTTTATATTTACAAAATTGCCACCGGTCATACTTTTAAGATCGGATCATCTATAATCCGGTCCAAAAAATTCTTGATATTTACAAAACATGCCATACTTTTAAGACGGATCATCGTCCAAAAAGACCGATATTTACTACGGTCATTTTAAGACCGTCCAAGGTCAATACTTTTCCAATCTAAATGAGGCGGTCTCAAAACCCTTTTTTGCACTAGTGCCAATTCCCGATAACACCTCAGCAATGTCGTGCACACTTCAGGAAAATATCTTTGTAGGACAGGAAAGAGGGTGAGATGTGAAGTGATCAGCCAACGGTGGTAGAAATGGTGAATGGGAGGAGAGGTGGTAATCGGTGAGAGAGAATCAAATTGGGGGTAGCAAGGCAAAATTATCAAATTTTGAAATCCTATTTCAGGTCCTCTGATCTGACTTAAGCTTGTTAAATTTAATGACCCAATTTAAAATTTCAGTGATTTAGCTGTCTTTAAAAGAATTTTCCCTAACTTATATTATAAAACGGATGGAGTCACTTAAGTTATTAATGGTTAAAGTGAAGTGATCATTTCATAGATACATTAAAATTCATAATTATTGATATAATATTTTAAACTATGTTAATAAGAAGTAGTAGCGCTCAAAGATCATATGACCTTTTTGAGAATGAAAAACATATGACCTTTTTGAGAATGAAAAACCGTAGGATCAAATTCCTCCTTAGCCAACTCATCACCTTAAAATTCTCCATCCATCGGCACCCGAGCTCTGGTGGCAAGCGATTCAGACTTTGAAGATTGATTATGGAGAGAGTTTTTATTTTACATTAGTATTTACGTATGCAAATATCTTTGTTTAATTGTTCGGCGGTTAGGATTTAATACTTATTGTCATGACATGATCATCATAGTTTCTATTTTTTTTCCTGAAGAATTTTGATTATGTTATAAAAATAAGAAAAAAGTTCCTAAGTCGAAAGAGGAGACTTCTCCGATGCCGAAAAGACTACTATTTTTAAGCCATAAGTCTTTAAATTCTATCTAGGAGTTATAACAAAGATTAAACTTGCATAATTATACAATATCTAACATTTAGAGGTTATATGTATTATTCATGGAAAACTCCCAAAAAACTATTTATGTTTAGGTTACGTAGATTTAAATGTAAAACTCTAAAAAAACACTTCACAAATAATATTACAATATTTATATCACATTAAAGGTTTTGAATGGATTATGAGGCCAATGTATGAATGGGAGAATGCCCCCTGAAATTAGAGCTGGAATTATTTTCTGCATATATGTAATTTCTGCACACCTGCAATGATATTCTCACCCGCGACATGTTCTAATTTCGATGACTGCACTTCAGCCTTTGGTAGGCACCTTCACTTCTATATGTATATGAACATGTCTTTCTGGAGAAAGTACATGAACATGTCTTTCTGGAGAAAGTATATGAACATGTGTACTTGTCTGTGTGACTGTGTCTCCAGAAAAAAATAAAGAGAATTAAGAACAGTCTTTTTGTTTTGGAGAAAAAGAGAAATTTGAAGACAGACTTTGTTCACAATACTACAGTACAGCAGATTCCTTTTTTCTCATTTCTTCTCCGGTTCACTGTGCAAAGATGGATAATATGACAAAACATATCTGCTTTTAATGGAGGGAAGGTATGTAACATTGAGCAATAAATTTTCCCTCAACCAGATTCAAGATAAAATATCCATTCAGTATTATTCCAACTCCAAAGAGGGAAAAAATATCCATGACTGCTCTTATTAAAATGTTACTATCATACAACAGAATTCGACCAGGAAACAAAAAACAACAGAATCAACATTACAGGCCCCATAATTTCTATGCTACAAGTAATAATACAAAAACTATCAACGAACACTAATATGGTTATCTATATATATACCTCTGGCGTGAGATACCTATGCCTGCAACAGTCTTGTTAAGTTTCAGTGAAGTCGTCCATAAGTTGCAGTATTAGAGAAGCCCAGAGCTTCATCCAAAGAGTAGTTGCCAAATTCACCTAAATCATCAAAGAATCCTTCTGGTAAATCTTCATCCAAATAATTTAGCCTCGATTCTTGTTCCTTTAACATCGTGTTCATATCCTCATCGTCTTCCTTTACAATTTGCTTCCCTTTATCTACTTCATCCCCAGAAAGAGCTGGCATATGCCCATCAAACAGAGCTATGTGACCAAACAATTTGTCCTTCCTTGAAAATGTGGTCCCACATGAGCACTTCCACTTTGATGATTCCCCACAATGCTTCATATGGCTCTTTAAATCTGAAAGCACAGAGAAAGTCTTCTTATGGCACCGATTGCAGTAATACATTTTCGGACAATGGCTTCTTTTGAAGTGATTCTTCACGCAAATGATCGATTTCAGAGGCCGGAATTTCTTGTGCATCTTGTTCCGATTGCAACCTTCGAATGGGCAAGAGAATCGCACCGTTTTGCGACCACCGACTTCGGTTTTATCAGAGGGCTTCTTCGCTAACGCTTCAGGGGTTTTGAATTGGTTTCCATGTGCACGCATGTGCATCCGCAAATTCGCGTCGCGCCTGAATCCCTTCCCGCAGATTTCGCAGAAATGAAGGTGCTCCGCCAGCAATTCCACGGCGTCGAGCTCCATGATCTCACAATTTTCGTCATCATCTTTCACTTCATCGTCATCCATAACCTCAGTTTTCAAATTACCTTTCTCAGTACCAGAATAATCAAATCCTGGCCTCGTCGAATAAACCGTATCTGGTGGTTCCGGTACGTCTCCCGACGCTGTTGATACCGACGCGCCGGTGACCGTGAAATTCTGAGAGTATGAGACCAGGGCGGCGCCGTTGACGATAATCTGGTGGACAGCGGAGACGATTTCGTTCGACACCATATCCATCTGGTCCTTTCTGACTAAAGCTTTGGTAGAAGTAGATTCAGATAGAAAACGCTGAAGAGAATCCATTCTCATTCGAACCATCGAGAGGTTCTGAAGGACAACCCTTGGATCCGAGTTCATATTCGGATCCAGAGCACGATCGGTTCGAGTGACACTGGTGTCGGCGGACGTCAACGGCACCGGAGAAACCGAGTTGGAGTTTTGCATAGCTGAAAAGGTAAGATATTCAACGGAGCAAGATGGCTGTTGTAGAGACTGATTAGTCCTTAACGGGTCAATGGCGAATGGTGGTGACACACTCAGATCCGAAAGTTTAGGCTGGGCCGCTTTTAAATGGTTGTTCCAGGGTAAAAATGTACACACACGTGCGAGTGAACCCTGAAAGGTGAAATGACTGAAATCACTTTTTCATCCCTGCTCCGGCCGTCACACGCCTGCTCCCGTCCTCGCCATGACACTTGCTCCTATCGGGTTCACATTACATGCTTATAATTATAAGCTTATTAGGTGTTTATACCTCTAATTAAAGGTATAAACATATTTTTTTAAATTTTTTTATATATTGTATTTATTTAGATTTAAATTATATCTTTCTTTTTGAGATTTTTTTTTTTTGGTTTTTTCAAATTAATTAATTTTCATAATCTTTTGGTGTTACGATGACAAATGTAGAACTGAAAATTAATTAATTTGAGAAACCTGCAAAAAAAAAATCTGAAAAGCAAAGATATAATTTAAATCTAAATAAATACAATATATAAAAAAATTAAAAAAATATGTTTATACCTCTAATTAGAGGTATAAGCACCTAATAAGCTTATAATTATAAGCATGTAATGTGGATTCTGCTCGTATCTGTGTGAATGTAAGGGCCCTTTTGGTATGGAGAAAATTTAAGGAGGAAAAGAAACTTAGGGCCTGTTTGGTACCGGGAACATTTAAGGAGGGAAAAGAACTTATAGAAGAGAAAGGAATGGAAGGGGAGATTGAAAGAGAACTTAAAAAGTTAAAACTGTTTGGTAAACATGGGAATAGAACTGAAGTTGAAGGAAAATAAAATGTTTGGTTTGAAGAATTGGTTGAGTTAAGCGGGAAGTAGAGGCAAAATTCCCAAAAAAAAAAAACTAGTTTTTTTGGCCATCAGAGAAAAACGACAGTAATAAACTTCAACTGAAAAAATTGATGTGCATCACAAGGTTAAATGACATAAAACAAACATAACAACAGCCAAAAAGAGCCCTCAATTTAATCAGTAAACTACAGTGATAAACTTCAACTGCAAAATAACACAGATGTCCAAGTTAGAACCAAATAGTCAAGTTCGAACTCATATTACATAATGTGAACCAGTACAGTAAAGCAAAACTAGTCTCCTTAATCATTTCAAAGAACAAGAATTACCCTGCACAGCTCACAATTAAGAGAAAAAAAATCACCCAAATTGCTTCCCGACTCATATGTGTGCTTGCGTCCCCAGCTCACACAAACAGGCAATCGCCATTCTTACCCCGCACAACTCACAATGAACAAAGAAAAGCCATTCACTCTTACCTCGATTCGATCTTCCTTGCCTGGTCCTTCGATTGAAGCTTTTGTCGTCTCAAGCTTGTTTTTGGCTCCTCCTTCTTCTAGCTCAAAGCTTCGATCTGGTTTATAATTTGAGAAGGGCTTTGTTATCATAAATTTCACTCCTGGGAAGTTTTTCAAGATCCCGCCACTTTTTGAGGGAGCTGAGGTTCCCACGTTTATGGGAGCTTCGACAGTAGCGGGAATCTAAGTTTCCTGGAACTTGACACGCCAAACGTGATTTTGGCGTGGGAACTTTGTTAAGTTTTCATTCCCTCCTCTAAGTTCCCTCAACCAAATGAGTTCTTAGAGGAAGGAAATGAAGGGAATAGAAGATTTTGAAAGATAAGGGAAGATGAGTTGTTTGGTAGAAAGAAAATGAAGGGGTAGTAATTGGTAAAAAATCAATAAATGTCTATTTTACTTTCAAAAGTAATTAATTCAAAATAAGAAAGAAAAATAATTTTTTTGCTAAAATATGTTTTTTAAAAATATGTTCTTATCAAGTTCGAATTTGTGTAAAAAAATTCCGCTAAGTTCAAACTTTTCCGCCAAGTTCGAACATTCCCGCCAAATTCAAACATTCCCGCTAAGTTCAAATTTGAGGGGTAAATTTATATATATATAAAAAAATGTTACGGTTCATGTGGGAACTTGAGATCCCACCAATTTTGGTGGGATCCGATCTTCCCACATATAAGGGAAAATTGGTGGACCTGGAAACCTGGGTTCCCAAAAAAAATTGTCTAAAATATATACCAAACGGAAGAATTTTCTAATTTTCCTTTCCTTTTCCATCGAATCCGTGTACCAAACAGGCCCTAACAGTTATTTATCTATTTTTGTTAGATTAAAATATCAAATAAATTATTCGATTCTAACATATGTAATCTGATTTTTCTTAAATATGTTTATATAAAATTATATTATATTACTATATCAATTTATAAATTACACAAATTAATTTAAGAAAGTTGAGAAATGTGAGAAATAAATTGAATTGATTAAGGTCTTACAACTATATCTTTTATAACATATGTGCTCTCCCAAATTAAACTCATCCCACATATTTATAAATTACACGTTTTCCCAATAAAATATAAAATTATTTGAAATAAGTAAAACTAAACAATCAGTTCCAACTTCCAACAATTGTTACAAGTATTTTGGAGGTATATGTAGATTAAATATAAAAACAAGCACCCTCCAATACTAAATACTTAGATAACTAATTTATAAAGATTTGAAAATTTAGTTAAATTAAATATTTGAAAAAAACAAATGCATGTCAGTTTCAAAAAAATTACATCTCTTAATTGTTTAAATTAATTGTTACTCCGGGATGAAAAACCTTATAATAATCAAGAGAGATAGAGGAAATACTATAAACAGTTTTAAAAAGCATCGAGAGGGGAGGTATCCGGACTCTTATAAGGAGTCTTTCATTTCCCTCCCCAATTGATTGGAACAAGAGGTCCAGCGTTTTTGTTGATACATTGACCCATATCTACTTGAACATGACTCTAATACTAATTGTAACATTATAGTGTTTTACTCTCAATATTTCTTCTTTGGAGATCTGTCACCCCTCACGGTTTTAAAACGTATTGAGAGGGGAAGTATATATCCAGACTATTATAAGCCGTATTTTGTTCCCTCTCTTGACGATGTGAGATATTATAACTCGCAAGTTTGACAACATGACTCAAATCCTATACTAGCTGTTTGAACGGGAGAGAATAATAAATAGCTTAATTTTTAGCAAAATGTAATCAATAATTATGTTTATAATGTGGAAAAATAAGTATTCCTTCCGGTCCTAATTATAAGACATAGTTGACTTTTTTGGAGAAATTAAGGAAGTTAATTAAATTACTTTAGAGTAGTTTTATTTTTATTTTTTCCTTCAAACTAATTAGTTTGATTAATAAACTAATATATAATCTAAAGATACACAACATATAAAATAATTAAGTAACTTATTTAGCTTCCTTAATCTCTTCAAACAAAGTCAACTATGTCTTATAATTAGGACCGGAGGTAGTGTTTCTTATTTATTGAAAGATAAAATATAAAAATAATTAATACTTCCCAAAAAAGTTTAAATTGACAATAATTTTTAAAATAAAGTAAGATATTTAAAGTGACCATTATTTTAAAATGGAAGGAGTATATGGTTGTTGATGATAAGATTCAACTGTATAACTTGATAACAAATTAAATGGAAATAAAGAATATTTGGGATTTATGGATGAAGGAAATTAAAGAAAATGAGAATGGAGTCTCGAGAAGTGTGTTTATTGAGAAATGTGAAAGTGACAATTATTTTAGTTGATTCTGTATATCATTATAGTTTTACGATCCAATTTAAGCCCTCTCTGTTTGGTTTGAGGGGAGGGAGTAGGAGGGAAGGGAGTGAGAAATAGGGAATTGACCAAATTGCCATTAATGAAGGAAATATTCTTTTTTGTTGAGAGTATATTTTTGGAATATTGAAAAGTTTCTATGGGCTTTTTGGTAAAGAGGGGGTAAAAGATTAGCCCCTCCCCCTCTCCCTCCCTCCCCATCCCTCAAACCAAACTAGCCCTAATTGTTCTTGCTAGACCAACATATTTTCCCAATGGACCGGTAAATAGTTATGCAATTAAGAAGATAATTATGCGCAAGCCAACAAAAGATATTGTGTTCCTTTTCTAATTAGTACCTTCGGTTCTAATTATAGAAAATTTTTTATAGTGTAAATTGTACTATAAAAGTGTTCCTATAATTAGGATTGGATGGATGGAGTATTAACCAATCATATACATCTCTGGTTAGTATTCAACAACTCTTATAATTTCGGGCAAACCAAATTTGGAATTAGGGATAACTTGTCTAATTTTTTACACATGTAACTCTTATATTAAAGTATTAATTCTGTACATTAAATATAAAAGTATAAAATTTACCTTAATCAACAGAAATATTATACAATAAAATTTATATTTTAAATTCAGTGCACTAAAAATATAATTAAAATTTTGTTCAAAAAAATATAATTAAAATTTAATTTTCTATGTATTATTATCCTCTTAAACTAAAACTGTCAAAATCTATATATATCTTCAACAATTCTCAACATGCTTTTGTTCCTATGCGTAATGTGGTTACTATTCCCTCCGATTCTAATTATAGGACAAAATTTGAGAGTTTGTTTTGGTTTTAATTATATGACAATATTCTACTTTTTGTCAATTCTTTCTAAAATATCCCTATTGATATGAATACAAGATTATGTGAAATCAATAATGTAGTTGAAGTGAAAAATTTATATAAGGGCATTTTAGGAAAATGAGTAAAATAAATCAATTTAACTTTTATCCTTAATCTCTCTAAAATCGGTTAAATATGTCATAGAAGGACAGAGTACTTTGCATGCCTAGAGTACTTTCCATTTTGCTTGTTTTGGAATCTACAATATTACCTTTTTTTAGTTCGGTAATATTTTACTTGTATTTTTTTTTATATACATGTTATCCCAAAATTATTATTTAATTAATTCGATTATAATTACGAAAATAAGAGTTCGACATTAGATAATGTCGTCTCACGTTCATGCATCGTGGGCTTTATACGCGTAATTTTTTTCTTCGCACTTGAATAATGAAATTTAAATAGTGGTCAAAAAAGAATAATGAAATTAAAGTGGGCCCACCATAACTGGCCCTTCTTGCTTCTGGTGCCATAACCTTTTCTTTAAAAAATGTTTGACCGGATGAATGGAAAAAGACAAATAAAAGTTTATGAAATTAACAATACACCGATAATCAAAACCAAGTTGAAGTGTTGTTACTCCTTGTGGCCTGAATTGATTATAAAACAATAATTTATCAAAATTAATCATCAAGTTTCTCAATCGGGCACGTTTTGAAAATAATAATAATAATAATAATAATAAAATTTATCGATGAACTTTTTTGTTTAGGAAAATTGGCCCAGTCTCCAATTGAAAAATCTATTAGTGGAAAAATGGTGACTGAATGAAAAATGGACGAGATATTTGAAATTGGTCGGAGAGTATCTCGCCAAATTGCACCATTTTCACTGGAGTTTTTTCCTTTTAAAATTTATATATATATATATATATTGTATTTGTTATAGAATTATTTATTCATTTAACTACAAATACATAATAACTATACTCTAATTTTATGATTTGGTTTATTATTTGTTGCAAATAAAAATTATGGATGTGTTCATGATGCGGGAGAAGAAATTTATGATATTCTTGCTCTCTAGCCATAGGTTACTACTCAAAGTGAAGAACAATCAAATGTCGTTGAAATTGATGATAGTGGGGAAAATGACGACAATAATAGTCATCGTACTAATGTCATTTTAGTGATATGCTTTTTTATGTTTTATATAAGTTATTTGTGAACAAAGTTTGCTTTTGATTATGAATTAGTGACTGTGTTTATTTATTGGATGATTCGTGTTGTAATTTACTAATTATATTTCTTTTAAAAAAAAGCGGAGAAAAAATAGTTAAAATTTGGAATAGTAATTTTCGGGCCCTGGAGGGCCGGCCCTGATTCTCTAGGACCGGACTTTGAAAAACAAATGTTTTTCTTACCTTGGGTTCAGAGGGCCGGTCCTGTTAGGCTCTAGCCCTTCACGGGCCAACCCTAATTCCCAGCTCTAAGTCTAAGGGACCTCATAAATTATTATACACATAAAGTATAACATTCTACAAATTTTGTACACATAGTCTAAGGGACCTCCTTTTTATTATAATACATCAAGAAAAGTCCCACAATAATTATAATTATTTTTTTCCTTTTTTTTTTTTTGGTTTATGTCTTATTGATCGGATGGCTTTGATGCCATATTAGAGTTAGTGATTTATGTATGTATTATGTTAGTCTTTTTATTAAAATGACTCAAATCAATTTGATAGGACCTATCATTGGGTTATATATCTCTTCACTTTAGTGTTTATGTAATCAATGTGAGACTTTTCTTGATGTATTCTAATACCTAATGGTAAGTCCTATCAAATTGAAGTCATATTGATAGAAAGACCAACTTAATATATATCTAAATCATTAAATCTAATATAACGTCAGAGCCATTCAATTAATAGGACAAAGAGAAGAAGAAGAAGAAAAATGAATATTGGAAAAAAAAAGAGAGAGAGAGAGAGAAAATATTGATATAACTTACCATTGAGTTATATATACCTTAACTTAAATATTTATATAAACAACGAAACGATAGACTTTTCTGATGTATTCTAATATGTTTTCTGTTTAATTTTTTCCCCAAACATTTTCGTCCCTCACAGTGAAGTTTTTCTCCTTTCTTGTTTTGCTTCTCATTCTACTATATTGAAAGAAAGACGAGAAAAGAGAAAGATAGTAGTATAATAACCATGAACCATAATTTTTTTTAAATAAAAAATAGAGTAAATAAAGTAAATATTTCAAATTATAATTTTTTAAAAATTTAAATATCTTTCACTAATTACCAGTATGAGAAACCCCCAAACCACATTTTTTTTTTTTTTTTTACATAATTTAGATAAATCAAGATAAAACTTTTCTTACATATTATCTCTAAAAACCTAAGCCAAATAAATGAAGGATATCTGTTACATTAATCAATACAAAAGTAAATCTAAAAAGATTATATTAAAAATTTATCAATAGAAAACTAAATCTTATTTTAAGAAAATAACCAAAAAAACTTGTATTTAAATTAATGGAAAGTGAAAGAAACTATGATCAAACAAAAATTTACCATATTTATGTAAGGATCTATCAGTAAATTTAAAAATAAAAAACAATGCGATTTTTACAATTTTTTTTTTTAAAAAAAAACATAAGTGTCATTTTTATTTTTCTTATAAAAGAAGCTATATATTGTCCGTTGTACAACTCTTGCTATGTATTCCAAATGAGTTGCCAAGTACTGTTTTTATTGAAACGTGATGACAATAATTAACTTAATTACCCGTGCGCTTATATTTCTAAATTGGTGTACTCTTATAACTAATTTGGGATACAGCAAAAGTAATAATTAATTAATAACTTTTTCAACGAATCATATTCGACTAATTCAGATTTGAACATCTATAAACAGTAATTAACTTTGTGGTTACGTTTGTTACTTTAGCCTCAGTAAACAGAAATTTGGTCAACGCCAAACATATAGACCCCACGAATAAAATAGGTGATCTGGTTCACATAGGTTTGTTTGGTTGCCCTTTCGTAACTCCACAAGTCCCATAAACCACTTACTTGGATTGCCATTAGTAACTCCAAAAGACCCCAAAATCCATGTTATAAGCTAAAAAGTTAGTTTTTGATTGACTTATTTGGATTTGTGTTTGAATAGGAGTTTCATGTAAGACAATACCCAACTCTTCTCATATATTTACCTCATATATAATAAATCATATTTGAAAAGCAATTTCTACTACCAATTTAACGGCCTGTTTGGAAAAGTGATATTCCCCCCTAAAAACAAAGCTGGTTGAATATTGAGGCTGTAATGACTGGTGTGATTGAGATATCCTAAAAGTCTTTGAACACACTACCAATATTGTTGCAGTGGTTGATGCATAAACCTGCTCAAAGTATTGACTGTAAACTGAATGTCAGGACTTTGGCCAAAAAAAAAAAAAAAACTGAATGTCAGGTCGAGTGATACTGACATATTGAATGGCACCTACAATACTGCGACAAATGGAGGGATCACCATCAGTTTACCTCCCTTGTTTTGTGACAGTAACAGCTTCGAGTCCATAGGAGTTGAAAACATTTTGGCATTGAGCAGATCAATGACTACAATTTCTGAATTTTGAGATTATAAAATTTATAATTTTAATTTTTTACCATATTTATTGAAATTTATTTATTTTTAGTTTCTTAAATGACTAAAAATATATATCAAACACATTTTTTTTTCTATCAAATATAATAAACTATATATGTTTGAGAGATTGTATTAAGTCATTTAAATTTTGATATTTTTTCCTACAAACATTTAAAAAACTTGCTCAAAGTCTTAAAAGTTTGTTATATTTACCAGTTTCAATTAAAATTTTAGGATTTAGCATTAAGGGTAAATTAGTAAATAAATTGTATTTTTATATAAATTTCAAGTAAAAATATATTTTAAGAATCGTTTTAGAACATTCTTAACGGTTTAAACTCAAGTGTATGTTTTTAAAATAGAAGGAAAGTGTAATTAAGGAAAATAGAAGAGTGATTAGAGTATTTTACTCTAAAAAAATATATACTAAAATCTAAAAATTCTTTAAAAAATGAATTCCTAAATAAACACCAATATCACAGGAATCTTGGTTCCTATATAAAAGCCAATCAATTTTAAGGACGCACTTTTCTTCTGAATTCACTTGAAGCTAATTTGCTTGAGGGATAGAAACTCTACCTGTGAAGAAGGAGAGACGAGAGAACATCAATTAATAATTAATGATCAAATTGTTGAAACAAGGTTAGAGAAAATGTAGGGAAATGTTCCAGGTCAATTTCATAATTTTTTTGCTCAAAAGGTAATTATATTAATACTAATATTAAAAGATACATCAAAGCATGACAATTACATTAAACGAAAACAAACTGGAATAAGAAGACTAACAAATACAACAAAAATAAACCAAATGTAAGGAAAGCTAATCACCACTGAAGAAGTGGGAATAAAAGTAACATCAAAGACAACACTTCCGGACATCCAAGGTTAGAATTGACATAAAAGAAGGTGTTGGTTACAAAACCTACCCTATATGACACACCTCCTTATAAGAAAAAGCTACAAATTGATCGCCTTCATAATTGCCTCGTCTTGGGGTCCAGGACTGAGAGAACTCAATCTCAGAATAAAGAAGATAAGTGATGTCCGATGAATACTTTTGCTCCTCCATTGAAACAAATCTAGTGACATTGAACCCCCACCGAACAAATATTGGCTAACACTAACGATTTGGATTACTATCACAATTGAAACTTTATGTTTTTATTTTTATTTTTGGTCCTTGAAAATAATTAAAAGTTTTAAGATCCTTATTAATAAATATTTTTTCCTTGGTCCTTTCCCCTAATTCTCCTTTCCTTTTATAATTTTTAGAATCTTAAATTATTATTTTTTATTATTAGTATCATTATTCTTATCTAGGCTTTGATATTTATAATAAAATATCCTACATCATATATGCTCCAAATTCTAAATTGATATCTTATCAAAATCTCACTTACATTTATCTAATTAAGCATTAATAATTCCCTAAATATATTAAAATACAAATAGGGAGTCACCCCCAACATCATCCCTGTAACGGTAAAAAGAAAGACCTAGCATATCCAACACTAGCTGCGATGAAATGCACACCCAAGACAAAGAACAGCATGAAATAATTGCAAATAAATATAAATAAGCATATTATCCATCACGTCATTACAATAAGGTGGTGGTTAATCAATCAAGTATGTTACTCCCTCCATTCCATGATTTCAAATATAAAATTTGGTTATCTAATTTGATTGGATTAAGGAAGTTAGTTAATATAATATTTTTTTTTATAAAAAATATCTTAATTATCTTCCTTAATTCCCTTCATCTTTCTTTGACTTGATTATTTTTTAGAGAACATCAATAAAGGTAAATTAGGAAAAGATTGACAAGTATAAAAAATATGTCTTGTATTTAGGCTTTGTTTGATGGGTTGGGTGTGAGACTGGAATTACGGCTATTAAGTTATGTTTTGTAGCAAGTAGTATTTGATAAGAATACTCATTAATTTTATTTTATAATCTAACATAAATTATCTTTTTTGCAATGAGCCATTCCAACATTTTAGCAATTTAGTATTATTTTTAGATTTTATTATTTTTTATTAAATTACAAAATGATGGATTGATTGTGTCATAAAAGATGCAGTAAATCCTAAATTTGTATATCATCACATATATTTGATGTTATTTGATATAGATATTATCTCATCCTATCTACTCAAATATAAACATAATATCTTAAATATATATTTCTAAGATAGATAATAGCGTGAGTAAATATTAATATAAGATATAATATCTTTATCATATATCAACAATATTTAATAAACAAAGTTGAGATTCCAAATACGTGAAAATTGAATATTGAGAAAAATATATTGAACAAGAATAGAAAAGCATATATGTTAATTCACAAAGAACCAAATACGTGGTAAAAATTCTCAAAAAATATTGGGAAAATTCTAAATAAATACCTTCGAATTTGTAAAACCCCAAAAGTCTGTTGAATTTGTAAAAAAGACCGAGAGTATGCAAAGACCTATGAGGAATATGCAAATTGAGGAAATTACCCTTTTACCCTTACTTTTAAATAAATAAATAAATAACCCTCTACCCCACCACCCCCCACCACCGCCGGCTACCCACCACCACCCTTACTTTTGGAGGGTTTTTTTTTTTGATTTATTTAAAAGTAAAAAAGGGTAATTTCACCCCCATATCCCTTATCCCCCTTTTTTACAAATTCAACCGACCAGGGGCTTTACAAATTCAGAAAGTATTTATTTGAAATTTTCCCAAAATTATTCAACAAATTATTGGATAAATTAAAAGGTAAATTTAGCAAAAATGAAGATTGTAAACCGTAATCGTATACCATGGGGAATTTTATGTCAACACATAAGATGGTTGTTGCCATCAAAGATGTCGTTGACTGGGAAGGAAGAAGATGAGATGAGAGACGATGCTTATGAGATTAGAGAGGAAAGAGAAGATGATCGGAGACGGAGAAGGCAACCAGAGATCACGGAAATGGGGGAGAAGATGAGCATGGAGGAATGAGAGAGATTAAGCGTCAATATGGATTAGGATGAGGGTACTTCGATCTAAAAATTATAATAAATAGGGACAATTTTGTTTCAAAAATTTTCAATCCTAGCACTGCTTCACTAATATTAGGGGAAGGCGGGTTTGCAGCAATACCACTTTTTTGGTACTCCAAATCTCAGGTTATCTTCAATCCCTCATACTAAATAATACCACATTCAGTCCTAATTATATGAACACTTTTGTAGTGCAATTTGCACTACAAAAGTGTTCTTATAATTAAGACCGGAAGGAGTACAATTTAACCCAATCTCTACCCTGAGTGTTTCGTGCCAAATATGGCTTTAAGACTTATATCAACTTTCTAATTAAGTTATATATTTAAGGAAAAGGAGGAAAAAAATAAAAATTGTCATATACATTTGTATAAAAAGAAATTTAAATTACATTGTATTTAACAATTTAAATAAATTACATATTTTAAAAATAACGATATTGAATGACTTCTCTAGAGGTGAGATTTACATAGACATCTCGATTCTCATACAAAAGCTGAAAAGCATCTATGCTTATCTATAATCCAATTAACACTTATTTAACTATACAAAAAATCATAAATTCTACTCCCTCATCATAAAAGCATCTATGCTCATCTATAGTCCAATTAACACTTATTTAACTATACAGAAAATCATAAATTCTACTCCCTCATCATGTACTTTAATTTGAATTGTTTTAATACTTTTTATAAGAATCTATTTGGGGTTCTCTGAACATTTAATGTATTTTTCGACATTTTCGCCCATAATTAATTCTATTCCTTCTCTTCATTTTTTCCCATACTATATTCTTTTTCATACTTTCTCTTATTTACTCTTCTATTTCTCTCTTATTTCCCCCTTATAAATTAGAACATACTTCAAAAAAAAAAAAGTTCATTTCTTAACATATTTGTTAATTTTAACTAATTTTAATTGTCATCTTAAACAACATAATTTTGTAATCAAGCTCTTATAAAAAAAATAGAAGGTAGTATTGTTTGTTCTTATAAAATTAAAATTAAAATGTCATTAAAATTCGCGTGTTGACACCTTCAAGGCTTCAACCATATACAATCGTACTATTTATGCATTTTCATTTCGGGTTGACTTGGGTAGTTGGGTATGAAAACGGGAATATGGAATTTGAAAATTTGTAGTATACCCGATATGTAGTCCTATTTATAAAACACTTTCAGTATATTTTATATAGATTAAGAGAAACCTTAAATTATATCAACTTTACCTTAAAATTCAACAATTTTTCAACTTTTCTCTTGTATGTCTAACATATATTATGCTACATGAGAACAAAGTCAATAAAATATAAATTAAATAAAGGGTAAAAGTGTCTATTCAAATGAAAAATTTTACTCTATGCCCTACAAACATGATTCAAAGTTTTCTTCTCTATCTGTCTTATAAACAAGATTAGAGAAGTAATTTAATTGGATTAAATATAGGAATCACTATAGATTAATTTTTTTGACTTGAATATATAGATTAATTAAATGGGGATCTTACTTTGAATCTTAAGAAACACACTTATTGGGAGAGGTAAAAACCCTTAACCCTTAACCCTCAAAAGGAAAAACCTTCATATTATAAAAAAAATGGGATCTTAATTATTTAAAATTTGGATTTGGGCTCATACGACTTCAGGGTTCAAATTATATATTTTAAAATTTGGGAATTTAGTTTTTTTTTTTTTGAAAAAAAAGTAAATCTTAGAATTAAAATAACTGTTCTATTGTTTAACAATCATAATTTTTTTTTGGTTTGAAATGTAAAACCCACATGTTTCTATGACTGTATCAATACCATGACTGTGGTCAACTACGCCCAATTGTTTCTTTTAAAAGTAAAGAATGTAGAAGACAGCTATGCAAGATCAACATCACAAATTGCGCAGCTTATATTAATTATGAGAGTATTTGCTTATATTGTCAATTAATAAATCTAAAACAGACAAATAGTTTTAAGCTTTTTAATTTCATAACACCATAAAAAATAATGTGTCAGATAAAAATTCTTAATTTGGCATGAAGTCAAAATGTTTACGTCAGTATGTGGAAAATAAAAAAAAATAAAAAAAAAGTAAACTGGTTTTATAATTTTAAATAATGAATATTATTATTTTTATCTTAATTTTTCTGTTAAAAAAATAAATTATACAAAGTTTCAAGATTACTGTTTTTTTTAATGACCTAAATGCTAGCTCCTATGATAAAGGTAATCAGCCATATTATTAATTTGTTTATAAAGTTTTAATTGGGGAAGGTGCATGCACCTCGTTCGTCGTGGGTTTCCACGAAAGCCTCCTGCAACATGAGATATATATACGTATGAACTGGGTATTTGACTATAATAATTTTCCCTAATAATAATGATAATTAAACATAGTCGTCAACAATAGTCTGACTAAAAATTAAAAAATTCTGGCAAAAAAATTAAAAAATAGTAATAATGCAAGAAAGATTGTGCAAAACAGCTCATCCACTTAAATAATTAAACCTTCCAGAAAAGCATCATTTTGTCCATAATGCTCTGTTTTTTTGACCAAAATATTTATAACTTTTCTTAGAAGTGTTTTTTAAAATACTTTTTATTTTTGTAAATATAATATGTTGTGGATGTTCATAAACTATCCAACTCTTATGATTAATACCTTATGCTCCTGTTTATTTACTTGTAACCATAGGTATAGATTCAATGGTTAGAAGCCTATAAATAGAGGCCATGTACAATGTATTAGTATAAAAGAATGAAGTGAATGAGAGCTCCTCCATATTTCCCCAACTTTCTCTCATTGTTCTCTCTCTCTCACTCTCATGTCAATCTCTTGTGCTTTTATTTTTATTTTATTTTTATAACATAGTATCAGCATGAAGCTCTAATGAAGATATATTTTTCTCACCGTTGGTTTAGTGATTTCTCTTACCTTCTTTTACCGTATATCTTTTTGATTTATATAGGATGATCTAAGCCATTATATGTAATTAAAGATACCTTTTTACTGAATGTTTTATACTTTGGGTTCCATGGCTAAGATTGGAGATTATTTGTACTTTATTCTCTCCTTCATTTTTTTTTCACTTTCATCATTTTCTGGGAATATCTTATTATGCAAAATTTATATTTCTTTATTTTATATCATGGTATTCTTTACATTTTATGTTGTTATATTATGTTATTTCATTTTATTTATGTTTCATTTGTTTGTTTACTTTTTTGACATTTATATTTCTTTATTTTATTTACATTTTGTGTTATATTTCATTGTTTATTTTTCTTTATTTTATTTTTTTTTCTTTTATCTTCTTTTATTGTTATTTTATTTACATTTTATTTATTTATATTAATATATTATTGTTATATCATTATGTCAATATTTTATTTTTATTTGTTTATCATTACATTAATATATAATACAATGATATATTGTCATATAATGTGATCTATATGATCATGGGTTTATTTACTGTTTATATTTGATTATGAATTTGATTTACTTAATTTATTTTATTGTATTTTAATTTTATCAAAACGCCAGAAACCATAATATTCTTAATGTCATGATCAGATGACCATAAGTCACATCATTTTCATATTATTTCTTATATAAAAGAACGTTATTGGTTTCATTAAAGACATGATTGACAAGAAAAACTTTGGCACTTTGATGATTTAATTTGTACTAATATTAAAGCCCTGAAGCCTAAATGTTCAAATATAAAAATAAACCAAATAATTTTTTTTTTCTAGCTTTGTAATTTTTTTGTTATGGTCCTGAATACCAATATTTGGAGAAATTGATGATGTGCTATTTAAAGCAAAAAAAAACATGTCTATAAGAGTGAAAATGAACATGATCACATTGCATTGATGAAATTGATTTTTTTTTTTTGGCCCAAGATGGAATTGATAGTTGAAAGCCAAGAATACGTTGTTTTGGCTATTGAACCACAATCATAGAAATAATTACAATTCTAAGGTCATTAAAATTATGAGCAAATGTTATACTATGACTAGAAGTCATATGTATAGAACAAAAATTTATATGACCAAGAGATATTGTGAAAAAAATACCAAAAGTAATTATGATGCTTAAAGCAATAAGTTATGGAGAAATATGACTCTATTGCACCATAAATTTCCCAACAAACACTCAACTCATATACTTCAACATCAAGGTACTTTTTTTCATTATTATTGTTACGGACTTATATGAGGCCCATTTAATGTATGGCCTAACAAGGGGCACCTAGATATGGCGGAATAACACTTGGGCTTGGAGGCACAAAGGCCCATAATTCCAAACTTTAACCCTACAGGTAAACCCTATAAATAAGAGGTAAACCCTAGAAGTATGATTATTCTCTCTCGATTACTATTCTGCCGTCATTATGCACATACACCACCCCTTTGGTTAAAGCCATCCAATTCGTGCACAGTAATATGCTATTCTCATAGGTATCTGATTAGTAGATACCTAGGAGAGAGTTATTCGATCCTAAATTAACATACTAGTCCAACAGACTAGACATCTATGTCAATTAAGATAGAACATTGGCGCCGTCTGTGGGGAATCGATAAATTTTGATTCCTGCAACCAAAGATGGTCAATACAAGAAGCAGCAGCCATATGCCTTTGCATAGGCAGTTGCTTGCAAATCCACTGCAGCAAAATCAAGAACAACAGGACCCAAGTCCAGCCTCAGCGTCAGCAGCAACCTGAGGATGTTCTGGACTATAACGCAGTGCACGTTGAAGACGTATCAGATACAACTTCCGCCCCAGCACTCGTGGCAACGCTTCAGAATGCGATTGTTTAACAAGTCCAGTAGCAAGTCCCTCTTCCATAAGTTCTAATCGTAGCTCGGACGCTCGCCTCATGCAAACCGCTTTAAATTCTATATTAAGGTAAATGGAGGAGTTGGAGCAGCATAACAATCTCCAGAGGCAAGAGGATATCATCAGAATGTAGGAGGACATGGATCGTCGCAATATAATGCGGCTCTGCGGCGAGAGGAGATTCAAAGCGGATTCGCAATATAAAGCATTGGTGGAGGAGCGTCTCAGATGAGTTGAAAACCCGATTCGTAATGAACTGGGTTTTGTTCAAGATGATGTTGGAGGTCTTACTCGAGTGAATAATGCTGAAAAGGACCCGGCCAGTCAAGTTTGGGTTCCAATTTCTGAAGTTCAAGGAGCAGGACTCCTAAAACAGAGCCAACACGCTGGGGGTAATCGGGATGGAGGAGATCAAAATCGGGAGCCAACACGCTGGGGGTAATCGGGATGGAGGAGATCAAAATCGGGATGTGGTACCTCGAACGCATAATGCTCCCGAGACATATAGGAGGAAGTACGGAATTCTTGAGATAAGAGAAATTAATGAATATTTTAATGAAGTAAATTCATGAGCTATTATAGAAAATTGTTATAATTATAGAGTAAATAATAACGATGAATAGAATGTCCCTTCACTAATGAGATTGCGAATGCTCCTTACCCGAAAGACCTTGATTTGGCCTTTTTGCCAAAGTATGATGGAAGATAGGATCCACAAGTCCATATTGATACTTTCGATATGGACATGTATGTGAGGGGAATTGATGAGCCCATCATTTCTCAGATATTTGCTACAACATTGACAGGAGCTGCGCAAACCTGGTTTCACACTTTGTCCCCAAATTCGATCCGGAATTTTGAAGATTTGGGAGACAAGTTTTTGCTGAATTTTGCAACAAGCAAAACACAACTAAAGTTCGAGTTTTCTCTCGAAATATTTGGAAACGTTTAAAAAAAAAAAAAAAAATTCCGCCGTTTTCAAAAGAAGATTAAACAACAAGTTTTCTCTCGACAAAGATTAAACAACAACAAGATTAAACAACAACCGGGGTAAACGCTCCAAAAGTACTTGGATCGTTTTAAAGACACCGCTTTACAAGTGCATGGATTGGAAGAAAATGTGCATGTGCACTTAATCGTAGCCGGCTTGGATAGTGCATCTCGGCTGGCAAAGTCAATTTATAAGGATCTCATCAAGACCCTAGTGGAGTTTAGAACTCGGTCAAAGAAATATCTGGAGTTGGTGTAAATGGAGATAGCCAATGCTGCGGGAAAGGAGAGGAGGAAGAGTCTACCTTCGAAAGGAAAGGAACAACCAAGAAGTCAAAAGCAAAACTTTTGCGAAAGAAACCTGGATAACAAATTTCGGGGTGGCAAGTATGAAGCAAAATATGAAAAATACACTCCTCTAAATGCTCCATGGTCTCAAATTTGGAGGGAGGTAGCGTTGACCGAGATGAAAAAAGCAGACCGACCTCGTCCACTTTACAATAAAGCAAGTGTAGATCAATCCCGGTTCTGTGAATTCCATAATGGACTGGGACATACTATTGATCAATGCTGGGATCTAAGAGATGATGTGGAGAAATTTGTCAGAGAGGGTAAATTACGACAATATGTGATAAAAACCCAGGGATGGAAGAATAATAAGCGCAAGCAAGAAGGTCGCAGTAATAACCTGGCTCTTGAAAAGAAAAAGAGAGATGAAAAGCGGAAGAAACCATATGGTAATGATGATGAATTTCAAGAAGTTGAGTTTGATTGCAATGTTATCAGCGGAGCTCTTAAAGGAGGGGGAGATACGGTAAGCCAGAGGAGAAAGTACTTAAGAGACATCCTTTCAGTAAGGGATCAACCGAAGTTTAAAGAAGATTCTAGCAAACTGGAACCTGCTCTATTGTACTTCACTAAAGAAGATTTGAAGGATGTAGTCGTAGGTCATGAAGATGGTTTGGTGATTACAGGAACCCTGGTAAATTGTCGGGTTAAGAAGATTTTCATAGATGCTGGATGTTGTGCCAACATTATCCTCTGGGATGCTTTCAAAAGAATGAATCTCGATCAAGAAGATTTAAAGCCATGTAAGACAACCCTCTCCTAAGGGGTATATTGATCTCAGATTAACGCTGGGAACAAAGGAAGTATTCAAGTTAGAACGAGTAAGGTTCATTGTTGCTGATTTTTCATCTCCATATAATATAATCTTGGGAAGGCCAATTATTCATAACTGGGATATGTTGGTTTCCACCAAGCATCAGAAGTTGAAAATGGTGAGTAACAAAAATAAAATTGTTACTATTAATGGAGACCAGAAAGAATCTCGACAATACTATTTTGAAGCAGTCAAAGAGGGTGAAGGCGGACATTCCTCCCCACCCCGGATTCATGAAGGAGATAGGAGTATGAGCAAGGGTAAAAAGAGTCAGCAAAGTAATCCAGTAAATATGGTCGAGTTAGACATGCGAGAAGAAACCGAGATTCTGAGACCAGAGCCAGAAGGAGAGTTGGAGAATCTTGTGTTTAGAGATGAGCCTGGGCAAGTCACAAGAGTGGGCAAAATAATGAACCCGGAGGTTAGAATCGGGTTGGAAAATTTCTTGAAAAAGAACCAGGATGTCTTTACCTGGTAGTCATTGGAGATACCTGGAATTGATCCTAAATTTTGTTGTCACAAATTGGCAATTTATCCAGGATCATTTCCGGTAGCACAAAATAAAAGAAAACTTGGCCCAGAAAGGAGACAGGCTTTGGAAGAGCATGTTAAAGAATTGCTGGATGTCAGATTCATACGGGAAATACAGTATACCACTTGGTTATTCAATGTGGTTATGGTGAAGAAACCAAGTGGAAAGTGGAGAGTATGTACGGATTACATTGATTTGAATCAAGTGTGTCATAAGGATTCATATCCGATGCCTAATATTGATTAGCCGGTTGATAATTCATCTGGTTTTCAATTGCTATCCTTCATGGATGTGTATTCTTGATATAATCAGATAGCGATGTACTTAGAGGATCAAGAGAAGATGACCTTCATTACTGAGAAGGCTAACTATTGTTATAATGTGATGCCATTTGGGTTTAAGAACGCAGGGGCTACATATCAAAGGATGATGAACAGAGTATTTGAGGATCAACTTGGCAAGAATATAGAAGTCTATATTGCTGATATGATTGTCAAGTTGGCTGACCTTGCAAGTCACGTTCGAGATTTGGAGCAAACTTTTGACAAGTTGAGAGCTTATTGAATCCTGTTAAACCCGGCCAAATGTGCATTTAGAGTCTTGGCTGGAAAGTTCTTAGGATTTCTGTTAACAAACAGAGGGATTGAAGCTAATCCAGATAAATGAAAATCTGTGTTGGATATGAAGGCTCCCAAAAAACAAGAAAGAAATTCAACAATTGACAGGAAGATTGGCTGCATTGACGAGATTTTTGCCAAAGTCAGCAGAAAATGCTCTTCCCTTCTTTAAATTACTAAAAAGGAGGCACAAGGAGGTTGAAACCCAGATTGTGAAGCCACGTTCGAAAAAATAAAGAAATGTCTAGCAGCCCGTTGGTTTTGTCTAAACTAAAACCAGGAGAAATCTTGATCCTGTATTTGTCTGTGGGAGAATAAGCTGTAAGTGCAGTGTTGGTCAGGGAAACAGAAAATGGCTAACTGCCAATTTATTTTGTAAGTATGATTCTACAAGGCTTTGAGTTGAAGTATCAAAAGCTTAAAAAAGTAGAATTTTCCTTACTCACCACAGCAAGAAGACTTTGTCCTTGTTTCCAAGGACATCAAATTGTTGTTAGAACCAGTCAACCAATCCGGCAAGTGCTCCATAAGCGGATCTGGCTAGAAGGATGATTAGCTGGGCCATAGAATTGTCTGAGTTTGATATCACATATGAAGCTTGGCATGCGATTAAGTCGCAAGAACTGGTTGATATTGCAATGGAGTTAACCCCGTCAAATAAAGGGGAAAATGGAGATGCTGATACTTGGAAAGTTTATGTTGATAGCTCGTCAAATGTTAAAGGAAGTGGAGCTGGAATCATTGTCAAAAGTCCAATAGAGTTTCAATTGAACAATCTCTTCAATTGAACTTTCCAACATCAAATAATCAGGCGGAGTATGAAGCATTGCTAGCAGGGTTAATACAAGCAATGGAACATGGAGCTAAAAAAGTTAAAGTTTCAACTGATTCTCAACTTGTTGCAGCACCAATCGAAGGGACATACCAAGCCAAAGGTCTTTTGCTAGTCAAATACTTAAACAAAGTAAAAGAAGTCATGTCCGAGTTCGAAGAGGTGATCATTACTCACATTCTTAGAGGGGAAAATACCATAGCTGATATTTTGTCAAAATTGGCAAGTACGAAGAGCCCGTGTAACCACAGGATCGTGATTCAGTAAAGTTTACCAGAGCCGAGTTGTGTTATGGTTATCTCGGCAGCGGAAGACTGGAGAAGACCAATCATAGACTACTTGGAAAAAAGAATCCTCCCTGATGATTTAGTTGAAGCTAAGAAATTGGTACGAGAGGCAGTCATGCACACGGTTGTGGAAGATCAGTTATATCGTAAGGGCTTGCACTCTCCAATGTTGAAGTATTTGAACTCGGAAGAGGTCGAATATGTTTTAGCCGAGATTTATGAAGGAATCAATGGCTAACACATGGGTGCTAAGACTTTGGCCAGGAAAGCTCTACGAGCAGGCTATTATTGGCTAACGATGTGGGCAGATTCAAAAGACCATGTTAAAAAATGTGGTAGTTGTTAGAAACATGCCAAAATAATTTGGTCTCCCCCAGCTGAATTGAAATCTATCTTGGCTCCGTGGCCTTTTTTCAAATGGGGCATGGATTTGCTGGGACCATTTAAAGCAGCTGCAGGACAGTTACGATGGCTTATCGTAGCTATTGATTATTTTACTAAATGGATAAAGGCTAAACTTTTAACGACAATTACCTCAGCCCGAGGTGCAAAGGTTTTTCGAAAGAAACATTATTTCGAGATTTGGAATCCTTCCTGAGGTGGTAGCGGATAATGAAACCCAGTTTATTGATAAGAAGTTCCAAGAAATGATGTATGGGTTCCACATCAAGCATCACTTCGCTTCTATGGAGCATCCCCAATCAAATGGGCAAGCTGAAGCAGTAAATAAAGTAATTGTTGATGGATTAAGGAAGCGAATGGAAGATGCAAAGTCCAGCTGGGTTGAGCAGCTGTACTTTGTCTTGTGGGGTTATAGGACCAATGTTTAAACGTAAACTAAGGAAACTCCATCCAGGCTAACTTATGGATGTGAGGCTATGATCCCGGTCGAGATAGGTCAGCCATTGTGGAGAAGAATGAAGATTCTTCAAGAGAAAGAGGAAAAGAATAACAAAGCTTTGGTTGTGGAGTTGGATTTAATAGATAAAGTTAGAGTCACGACACATTGCCGTGATATGGCCACCAAACAACTCATCGCAGCCAAATATAATAAAAAAGTGAATCCAGATCATTTGAAAAAGGTGATTTGGTGCTTCAAAGAGCGGACGTAGGAAATAAAAATGCCCGAGATGGAAAGCTTGCTGCAAATTGGGAAGGCCCGTATCGGGTTAGAGAAAAGCTTGACAAAGGATCTTATATGTTGGAGACTCTGAATAAGAAATTAATTAAAAGAACATGGAACACGGATAAATTGAAAGTATATTACAGTTAAATCCGAGTTCCATGTTAAGTTTATTTTGTTTTAAGCGCAATTTTCCTTTTAGGGATTGTTTAAAGTCGAATATGTCAGCAAATTCACCTAGTCAATTTCATTTTCAAAGCAAATAAATGAAGCGATTTTCAGTTGAAAATTGTTTCAAATTGAAACAAGTGTCAATGAATGAATGAATGAAGCTAGGGTAGTTGAACCTGGTTTCAGATAAAGCGAAGGTATCATAATAAGCCTTCGTAGTTGTGATGCATCAAAATTTTATTCTGGGGTAATGAGGTGAATTGTCATGTTGACCCTGATTAGGTCAAAGTGTTTAAAATGTTGGTTAAAAACTAAGTTTGAACATGTGACAAATTGCCCTTACTCCGGATTGAATTCTAGTTGAGCAAGATGGAATGTTGTGAAGGTATAATTAAAAATGTTCACAAATATGACACCTGGTTTTCAATACCAGATGAATATCCAAGCAAACTCTGCGTAATATATTTTTGACTTTGGCCCAGTCATTGAATAGAACTATGAAAATATGTTTGTGTTCATATAATTAACCTATTGTTGTGTTGAAGATAAAACTTGAAAGTATATCCGAGTTAATAAAGGAATGAATTAATTTCCAATTGATATCCAAGTTGTCAAATTTAAATAAAAGTTAAATGGGGAAAAAGAAACCGGGTTAATAATCCGGCAATATCCGTTACAAAGTCAAAAGGGTCTTAAGTGCCCCAAACGAAAAAGGTACAAATGAAACAGGCATCCCGGCCCTTCAGGCTCGAGGAACCTCAGCCTCTGGTTGAACCTATGCTGTTGAGGGGTCGCAGCATTGACTTCTTCGCCTCCCTCCTCACGCTGACCCCCATCCAACCGAGTTGCAGAATCACCACCAAGAGAGGAAGAGGGTGGGATTAATTCCTCATTTCTAACATAGGCCTTACAGTGCAACGTGGAGGTGTTTCACTCAATGCCGAGGTTCAGAACCTTGATTTGATCCAAATCATTGTTGAAGGACCGCTCCATAGAGGCTTCCAACGCGATTAGGTAAGCAAAGATGTCGGCATTGATAGTTTTGAGCGCGTCCTCGGTTCCTTTCAACTTGGCTTCAAGCTCCTCATGCATTATCTGAATATTTTTCAGTGATTGCACATCATTGACATGAGTCTATTGAAGAGAAAGGAAGTTCGAGTTCGCCTTTCTAAGATCTTCCTTTGCCATTAAAAGCTCCTCATAAGTTTTAGCCGACTCCGCTTTGGCCACTTGTAGCTACTCATAAGCTTGGTCCTTCTCTGCTTTGGCTCGTTGCAGCTCTTCATAAGTCTTGGCATATGTGGTTTTCACCAAAGGTAGAGTTTGGGTTAATGCGTAGGCCTTCAAGGAATTTAACTCGATCTCTTGGAGCTCTCGAAACTCGGCATTAGACAAGAGAGTTGGCTCGTAGAAGCGCTTGGGAGGATGAAGAGCGTTACTGAGCTCATTCGTTACCCCTACTTCCCAAATAAGTCTACGAGAAAGCCGGGCAGGTGGAGGAGAAGGAGTCTGAGTGACTTATTGAGTAAAGGTTTGAATAGCAGAGGCTGAGGCGCCTTTTGATTTCTAGGCCGGGATTTCTTGGGTGCCTTTTGATTTCTTTGGCGCTCATCCCGGCTACAGTCTTCCCGTATTCAGGAGCTTGTTGTTTCTTAGTCTTCTCCATACCTGAAGACGCCTTGCCGCATTTCAACATGGCAAGAAAATGAGGTTGATCCCGATTGGCTGGCTGCTTCCCCCATACTTGGAACTGCAGGTTAAGAAAACATAGGTTATAAACTATGAAATTTCTTTATAAAAAAAAACACATAATATGAAAAAATCGTACTCATTTCTGAATCCAACTCGGCTTGAGACTTCAAAATGAATGAAGCCATGTTAACATGGTCGTGCTTTTCTGTGTATGCAATTAAGGATGAAACTGAGTTGGCATCGGATCAAATAATCCCGTTTCTTGAAAATGGTAAGTGGAAGGAGCAAAGTTATGATGGTCAAGGGTCCAATATAATGGGAACTTCCATTCAACATCTTTGGACTCTGGGGAGCTAAGGAACCAAGGTTGCTTTCCGAATTCGGCAACAACTTTAAAATAGCCAATTTTAAAATTCTTCAAGGAGTCAAAATATATAGTGAAAAGTTTTCTAGTGGGATGACCTTAGATTGTGGTCCAACCCTTCCTATTTGGAGGCTCTTTACCACTATGAGCCATTTGGACAGTAAAAAAGTAAAAGAAAAGAGGAATCATACAAGGTATAGTTAAATATCTACAAAAAATGCTCAAAGGCTATGACAAAACCCCAGCTGTTAAGGTGAAGTTGGGTAGGAGCAAGGTGTAGGTGACTTAGAATCCTAATTTGAAACTCGGAAAACAGGAATCAAATACTGAGCCGGGTAATCAAATCCCGGTAGAAGAAGAAAAAAGACGGGTCATTCCCTTCCTTATGGGAGCAAACTGGTTCATCTTTATTAGGTGGATAAATGGTATAGTTTTCGGGATCGCTGGCAAAAAGCCCGGCAATGTCATCCGCAGTCATTTCAGATAAAGTGCATAGCACTTCATGTGTGACCCATGGGTACTTGTTCTTTAAAACTCCTGAAGGACATACGGAACCCAACTTTGCAGAGTGAGATTCCTCAATGTGTTGTGAAGAAGCCGAATCCATATATACCTATAACAAAAAAAATAAAAATCAGAAAGTAGAAGACATACCTGAAGCAAGTGACCAACTACTTGAAGAAGAAAAAGTTGATAAACTGGGAGATTTTTTTGAAATGAGATTACCCATGTTGCCAGAAGTCGGGATGGATTTGAAAATTAAGTTCTGACGACAGGAGACTAAAGTAGACTTGGCTAAATAGTCACAACCGCTCTGAAGGAGTTTGGAGCTTAGAAAGACACAATCATAACATGGATTGACAAATTTCTCCGGGTGGGATCCCGGGTTAGCTTGGCTTATACCCTGTTGCTGGGAAATGTGAGATGCCATGATATATTTGCTCTTATCTCGACTCTCAGCTTTCAGTGGTTGAGTGTGGGATCCCGGACTAGTTTTTCTCTCACCCCAACTCTTAGTTTCTAGAAGTTGGGATCTCTTTCTACTCCCCCCACTACGATTTCCATGAAGCAATGCCTCTTGCTTCTCTTCACCAGTAAAGGGAATACCCCAAAGCCAGAACCGAGCTCCAAGAGGAACTGTTTGATGTAACTCTTCTTTCTCCTCTGGAGTTATTTTATCTTGATTCGAAAAGGGTAAAGGATTACCTTTATCCATGGTTAACAGAAAGCACAACCAAAGATACACAATGCGTGCAGTAAAAATGGGGGAAGGAGATATAACGAGACATTCTATGATGATTCTACAGTCGATGGTAGAAGTACAACACTATAAAGATTTATGGCATGATACTGGAAACTAAGTAGCAAGAATCAAGAAGAAGGGTTCATATTCAAAAGAGATGAACCCAGAAATCGAAGTCTACCCAAAATCCCAAAAATCGAAGTGGCCGAAGACACAGACCAAGAAACAAGAACAAAGCAAAAAATAATTCAAGAACTTCAAAGCAAAATCAAAGGAGGTATTGAGAAATGGTGAAAGTACCTGTGTTTGGAAAGGTTTATGAAACCCTAAATGAGAGGACCAAAAGATTGTGAGAAGGCAAGTCTTTGAAGAAAACAAAGAGGTTTTTCAGAAGAATGGGGGGAAATGTGCGTATATAAACGTAATTGTTGAGGTTCTAAATCGGAAGAGGCAGGGGCAAAAGAGACAATTCACCCCAAAAGCAATGATGACATATGTGAAATGTCGTGTGCATTAAATGCACACAAATGCCGAAGATGGCAAGAGGTGGCTGTTTTACACCATGACGATGGCAAGTGTACATCTGTAAAGTTGTCACAATAATACAAGCAAATTGAGCCTGTTCTTCTTCATGATAATCCGAATTGGGTAAAGCATGTGGCTAAAACATGTAAACCGGAAACCCAGATGTTTGATACAAAAGGGATCCCAACAATCATGAAAAGGAATAGATAGTCTCAAATCGGATTAACCTAGATTATATATTTGGGGGCAATTTACAATTAGAACACAAAGGAATCCCAAGTTCATTAAAACTCGGATAAAAGCTGAACAACTCAAATATGAGATCCGAGTTAAATAATAAATGCACCTTGGCAGCTCAGAGACCTTGACTACCGAGCAAAGGGGCAACTGTTACGGACTCATATGAGGCCCATTTAATGTATGGCCAAACAAGGGGCAATCAACGTGACCTAGATATGGTGGAATAGCACTTGGGCTTGGAGGCACAAAGGCCCGTAATTCCAAACCCTACACGTAAACCCTATAAATAAGAGGTAAACCCTAGAGGTACGATTATTCTCTCTCGATTACTATTATGTTGTCACTGTGCACACACACCACCCCCTTTGGCTAAAGCCATCCAATTCGTGCATAGTGATATGCTATTCTCATAGGTAACTGATTAGTAGATACCTAGGAGAGAGTTATCTGATCATAAATTAACATACTAGTCCAAAGGACTAGACATCTCTTTCAATTTAGACAGAACAATTGTCATACTTTTCAGTTTAGCTTTGTCTTTCATCTCTTTTCTCCTCTTGAGCACTATTATGTTGTCTTACATATATGTGCAATTTTTCTTAGTTCCCAAACGTTTCATTATTGAAATTAAAGGAATACAAATACTTTGCAATTTGTATTTTATTTTGGTATTGATAATTTATTGTCTTCTCTCCCAATTGATTGTATTATCATTTCTTCTAGTCCTTAGCATTCTCATATGATATGTGCAAGTTTCATACATTAATCATGATAAAATATATAATATGATATATATTGGAATCAAATGAGTTAAATGTGACATTTGTGGGAAAAAAAATCATATATCATATTTGAATTTAGAGAATAAGAATTTATTTAATTTTTTGAGAAAATTCATGAATATTTTATGATTTGTTAGACAAAACTATTTTTGTACTATATATAGTGCAAGTCAAATTTATAGATGCTCAAATAGTAGGGAATATTTGAAAGAAGACTATGTATATCATAATTATTCATTATTTTATATTATAATGCATTTATCTTTACATTTATCTCAAATTAATTTTAGCCCCTAAACATTACAAATCATTTCAATAAGATTTTTATATATTTTAATTATGGATCTCCTCATATTTCTTCATGTAGTGGAAAATTCCAAGCATTTCTTACTTTGAATACGCATCAAAAGAGGCAAATTGAAGCATATTATTATTAATGAGTAATGAAATTATATAAAAATGTGATAATATATGTTGGTTCCTGAAGAACATATATGTAACAAAATCGATATAGTTCCTTAAGAACTAGTATATATTTTCTTAATTTTATGGGAGGAAAAAGAATTGATAATGAAAAGTTATGGTCCATAGATTTATATCAGAGCTTCACTCTATTAAAGTGTCTAAGTGATAGCCTAATGAATTTAAATCCATTATTGTATATGATGTATGAAGTACTTGAGCTTTTAAGTGAAAGGTTGATTATTGGTTTACTATATACTGATTTGTCTTTGAAATATAGAAATAAAGAAAGTGAATTTATACGACTCACACTTGAAAGGGAAATTGTTAGGATACAATTATGAGTTAATATTGAAAAATCGTACTCATATAATTCCTCACAAAACCTAATTAATTTTCTAAAAATGGATTTCAGATCAAGATTTTATATCAATATGATATGAAAGTTGTAAAGTTTAATGTTGGTAAAGAAATCTAATACAGTAAACCATAAGTTTACTTATCAAAACAAATTTGTTGTTGGCATGGCTTGTTTAATCATCTGAGTCATATATAGTGCAATAAATTATAAAATATTATGTATTGACATATATTGAAGAACAAGGAGATTCTTTATGAATAGCCAACATATTATATAATTTAAGAATTATGATGTGCTGTATGTTCTCAAAGAAAATTGATTATGAGAGTATCATTGTTTATGATTTGGAATGGATCTCCAAATTTTTGGAAATAAATCAAACTTAAATATATAAGCCCATTCAAATAGCATGTAAACCATATAAATGTTCAATAATTTTGATAGATGCATTTATAAGATGGTTACATGTAGAGATGGAAAATCGAGTTGAGCCTGTCGGGCTGCCCCGTTTAAGCCCTAGCCTTTCAAGAGCCGGGCTTGTAAATTGAAGCTTCTAAATGAAGTTGGTCCTGTAGGGCCGAGGGCTTAAAAGGGCTGGCCTGTTAGGCCCTTTAATTTTTGTTTTGTTTTATTAACTTGACATAACCATTTAATTTACTAATTTATATGTATCTTGTATTTGTTAAAGAGTTGTTTATCCATTTAATTACAAATACATAATAATTATACTTTGATTTTATTATTTAGTTTATTATTTGCTGCAAATAAAGATTATGGATGTATTCAACTATTAATGATGTGGGAGAATATATTCTTGATATTTTTACCCATGAAGCAAAGCCTACTAGTTAAAGTGAAGCACAATCAAATGTCTTTGAAATTGATGATAGTGGTGAAGAAGATGAAAATGATAGTCATCATACTCATATTGCTTAGTGGTAAGCTTGTTATGCTTTGTGTGAGTTTTGTGGACAATAGTTGATTCTTGATTATGAATTCGTGACTGTGTTTGTTTATTGCATTAATCGTGTTTGGTAGACAATAATGTTGATAACATTTATCTGATAAATTAAAACTTCAATTGTTGTATCTTACTAATTATATTTCTTTGAAAACAAAACACAGGAAAAATAATTTTAATTCATAAAAATGTCTTCGGCCCTGTAGGGCCGGCCCTGGCCCGCATGCTCTAGGGTCGGGCCTTGAAAAACAAATGTTTTTCTTACCCCTGACCCTTTTAGGCCCTGGCCCTTTAAGGGCCAGCCTTGATTCCCAGCTTTACATGTGATATTACTATTAGTTTGCAACCTGAAGTTTGTAAGAATGTTTGAATGAATTATTATGTTAAGCTCAATTTTCAGATTATATGATTCATTCATTAAAGCTTCCATAAGTAACTACATTAATACTTATAAGAACAAAAATTCTATTTCAATGTTGACATATATGATCTTACATATTGCAACACTTATATCAGCCAACCAAATTCTCCTGATAAAATTTGCTTTTGGTCGGGAGTCGGGTATATTCCATCTTAAAAAGTTTGGATGTGCATTCCTATTGATCCACCACAATGCACATAGATGGATATTTAAAGGAAAGTGAGATAAATATTGGGTAAGAACCTCCTTTTTCTTATTTGTCTTGAAATAAAACAAAAGGATGTTTCTAATGAAAACAAATAGATTTAGGAGTCTTATACTTCATGATTAGTGGATTGTCATTTGACAAAGTTTTCCTAATATGAGGGGGAGAAATTGAATACTTGGAAAAGAGAACAAAATGAATGCATTATTACTATCAAGTATAGATATTCAAATATAGCAATATGAACCATAAGTTCATTAGGTTTTGCATTCATGAAATATTTCTTAAAATCTGCTGAAAATGCTTTAATCAGCATAAATGAAAGCTAGACATACCCAAAACATGAGAGAATAATCGGTTCCAAAAGAAAAGAGAAAGGAGAAAATAATCAAGATGTAATACTCCAGAAGAGGTCAACACATAACTAATTGCAAAAACCTCAAAAGAGGTTCAAATACCTAAAAGTAATAAAGAGATCTCAATGAATTATGTCATAACAAGAAAAATGGAACTGAAAAGATAAAGTTGTCGACCATAGTTTTAGTAACAATATCACGTGATCAAATGAGGATCTTATACATAAATATGTCGGTAGTAAAAAAAGGTGATTGACCAATTGAAAAAGAGAAAAAGACACAATTTTACAAGGTCTAATGATGATTATGATGAGGTACAACGTTTGGTGGTGGATACAATAATTGTTGCATATATTATTAGTTTGACAATATATGCAAACGAAATAATGCATCTATTAGATATCATTATATATAGCATATGCATATGGATATGGATAGTGAATATTGTAAGAACCGGCTGAATCCAAGAGGGGGTGAATTGAGTGTAAGATTAAAAATTTGGAACTTTGAAAATCTTTTTCGCGTCTTCTAAATCAACAGTTAGATATTCAAATAAATATATACTGAAAATATAAGAGATAAGAGAAGAGAATATGCAAACTGAGATTTATACTGGTTCGGCCAATCCTTGACCTACATCTAGTCCCCAAGCTCCACTTGAGATTTTCAATCCACTATCCTCTTGTTTAATCCAGGCACAAGAGAAGCCTATACAATCCCACAAGTTCACACAGGCACTTGTGAAGCTGAATCTCTCACCGAGATACTCCCCCTTACACACTATAAGGATACAATCGGTTTCCCACTCAAGATCACCCAATCTTGAGTAACTCTCAGATAAAATGATAAGATGATTACAATTCTCTCTCTCAGAAGTGAATGAATAAACACTAAAGTACAATACAAATCATTTCACTTACCATGATGAACAATGTAAGCATTAAGAACAGAGAGCGTATGTTGGATTCAGAATGTCAACATTTAGACAGTGCAAGCTCTTGTGTCTATCTTGAATGCTTCTTCTTTTATAGTTGATTGTCATTAATGACCGTTGAGAAGCTTTAATGAATCCGTTGTGAGTATTGAATATAGCTGTTAGATGTCCGTTGGAAGTAGCCGTTGAAGCTTCTGATGTAATCATTTTCTTTTTGTAAACTGTTGTTAATCCTTCATATAATCATCTGAAACTTATACAAAAATGATATAAATAATATTAAGAAGTAGTATAAGTCCTTTTGGTATCCATATGGATGATCTTGATGAGAAATAATATTTCAGACACGGTGATTTTCGGAAGTAGAGATGTTAACTCGAGTTATTATTAATTGACTCGAGTTAAGAGGTTGTTGCTTTACTCTAGATTACTCTCTGTCTCGACTTGACTCGAGTTTCCACTTGATGGTTCGAGTTTTGACTTAGACTTGAGTCTGCATTTGAAGACTCGAGTTTGCACATCAATTTCGCTCTTCATCAGGTTGCTTTGGCTTGACTTGACTCGACTTCAAGACTCTTGGCTCAAGTAAAAAACTCTTCTCAAAATGTCTAACTCTTGGCCTTCCTTTGACTCGAGTTTGGCACTCCATGGCTCAAGTCAAATGCCCTTCTCGAAATTCCTTTGCTCTCTGACTTGGCTAGGCTCGAGTTTGGACTTGACTTGGCTTGAGTTGAGAAGTTCATTCCAAATTTTTTAAACCACCTATGCCTCTTTAAGTCTTCTTTCCAATGCAAGAAGAATCAGCTCCAAACACATTCTATGTTGAGCGTTGTGATCAAATTAATAGAAGCCGTCCAGGACTAGTGTCTTTGCAACATCTTGAACTAACTGTCAACTTTTGAAGGCCATATCTCCCTGGTATGAACTCCATTTTCGTTGGTTCAAGTTTTGGTTGAACGAATTTAGAGTCTAATTTCATATTCCACCGATTTCAGCTCAATTGGATATGTAGTTTGGGAAATGTACCCAAAATATCAAAGCTTGGTCTGCTGTGTGCTTTGAATTTCAGTTCGAACTTCTACAATTCATATCACCTTCATCTGAAATCCTTTGGACTTGAATTTGATGTCAAAATGACGCATTGTGAGTGTAGTTTCATATGCTACTGGTTTCACCTCAATCGGATTTCTGGTTTGGGAGATATCATCGAATAACCATACCTATATGTCAAAATCACTACCAACTCGAGTCAATAAGTTTTGACTCTAGTTTAGACCCTAACTCGAGTTTTGACTTCTTGGCTCGAATTTTGACTTCCTGAAGCTTGATTTTGCTTGTTTTAACTCGATTTGAGCCATTTCAACTTCTATTTGATCGTAAAGACTTCTAGTATCAATCTAAGAACTTGAATAAAGATATTCGCAATCAATTCAAAAAAGTTCTTATTTCTTTCTTTTCTTCTCTTGATCATTCTTCATAATTCAACTCTTTCTTTCTTCTCTTGATCATTCTCCACAATTCAATTTGGACTAATCTACATTAAATATAGTAGTTAGTCAATGTAAAAGATAAGTATATTATACAATCTTTTTGCTCTTAATAATGGCATCTATATAAGACATCATCAAAACTAATCATATCCAACAAATATTACATGAGAATTCTTGAAAGGATCGAAAATGTTAAAAGCATGTCCAAGGAAAGTATTCATTATATAAAATATTAAATGGATTAAAATGATTTGAGTATATATATAATTGGTTGAAAGATATATTAAAAAATGAATAATTTTAGAGATCAAGTTATTAGAAACCTTAATGATTTCAAAATCATATATTGTCTAATATTAAAAAATGAATAATTTAATATTCATGAATATTTACACCATGCTAATATTGTAGTAAATATTCATAAAATATTAGCTATGATAGATAATTACGTTTCAGTATATGATTTGATAACAATACATTATGTATAGTTTAGATAAAAAGGGCATCAATTGTTTGAAAATTCATTGATGACAATTGCAATTGAGAAATCAATATATTGTCTTGAGATATGACAATTTAATCACATTGAGTGATGTTGTTATCAAGGGGAGTAAATATCATACTGTACTCTTTTTAACTAAGGTTCTGTCCCACTGAGTTTTCTTGATAAGATTTTTAATGAGGCAACTTCAATATATATTGTGTACTCTTTTTCCTTCACTAGGTTGTTGTCCCAATGAGTTTTTCCTAGTAATTAAAGTTTTAATGAGACACAATATTTGTTCATGGTTATTCAAGAGGGAGTGTTGTAAATATTATATGATGTGTATGTCCATAAACTATCCAACTTTTGGCCTTTCATATATCCTTCATTCCATAACCTCTCACTCTTAGGATTCCATAAGTGTTCAATGCTCTAAACCTATAACTTCCCCAATGAATGGTTTGAGGGAGTTTCTTATGATTAATATCATTATACTCATTTTTATTTCCTTGTAACCATAGGCATAGATTCAATGATTAGAGGTCTATAAATAGAGGCCATGTACAATGTATTGGCATAAAAGAATGAAGTGAATGAGAGCTCTTTCATATTTCTCCTCCAACTTTCTCTCAGTCTTCTTTATCTCTCTCATGTCAATCTCTTGTGCTTTTCTTATTTTTATTACATTTATAAGGTATTTGCTTGTTTTAAGAAGTATTAAATATTTTTTTTGTCCATGTTTAATAAAGGAGAGAGAATATTGTTTTTTAAGAAAGTAAAATTTAATACTCTAGTCTTTTTTATAAGGGACAAGTATTATTTTTGCCTCGGAAGTTTTGGCTGAGGAGCATTAGGTACCCGGAAGTCTTTTTTGGAGCAAAATTGCCCCGAAAGTTAATAAAACGTAGCATTTTTGCCCCTTCATTAATTTTTACGGTTAAGTTTAATTGATATGCACACGTGGCACCAATGCTTGCCACCTCATCAATCAAAAGGGATACATATAATTTTTACTTTGAAAGTTTTCGTTGAGGAGCAGTGGATATCCGAAAGTTTTTTTATGAGCAATTTTGCCCAAGAAGTTTACAAAACATAGCAATTTTGCCTCGAAAGTTTACAAAACATAGCAATTCCAGAGATTTAGGGGAGGGTGGCCTAGATCAATCCATACAAAAGTAAATACTATTACTATGGCTTTGTCTTATTGAATCAATTTTTAGGACAATTCATATCTCATTTTGCGTTTCATTTGCTTAGATCATAAATGATGCTTCCTCTAGGTTTTGCGACAAACCTTTTAGTTCCTTTGACCAGTTCAACTCCACAAATTCCGGCTACCTTAAGCTCAACATCTCAAGGATCTTCCTCTCCGACTCCAAGTTTGATTTTTACAAGGTTGGTTTCTTCCTCTACACCCTCGATTCTTGGCTCTACGTTCTTCAGCAACTCAAAGAAGATGAGATTTCATGCATTCTTCAATCCGATCTTATTGAGTTTATTTATCCCTTTAATTCCCTTAATACCGATAATTCCTTCAACAAAATGAGATTGATGTCTTTTCGTATTCATTTCTTTATGCTCATCGTATTGGGTTAAGTGATGCCCTCAATACCGATGATTCCTTCAACAAGAAAGAGATGATGAGGTGTGATGCCAAGTCATATTGGGCTAAGTGATGTGGATGAAGAGGTGGTATGACATGTGTATTATTTGACTGATTTAACAGTAAAATTTAATGTTGAGGAATGGTAGGGTGAAATTACTCCTAAAAAAAACTTCTGGATACTCACTGTTCCTCACTAAAAACTTCTGAGGTAAAATTGCTCCTAAAAATACTTCCGGATACCTACTGCTCCTCAGTGATAACTTTCGGGGTAAAAATGATACTTATCCCTTTTTATAGACCATAGAGAAGATTTATTAAGAAATTATTTATAAGTCACATCATTAATTTTTCATATGAATATACGCTTTTATTTTTCATTTACTATTGTGTAAACTTTATTTTCATGGGTATAATGTATATTAAATATGGGTAATGCTGAAAAGTTGTTAAAATTTAAAATAGAGTTAATGGGTTTAAGGGGTTTTTTTTTTAAAAAAAATTTATAATTCCAATGAAATATGTTGGAACTTCAAAATGACTTATAAATAGAAGATGTTAGGGTTTAATGTAATTATTAATATGGATAATATTAAGAACTTAATGTTTTTTGACACATTTAAATTATTTAGAAATGACTCATATTTTAAGACATTAGATAGTACTCCCTCCAGTCCTAATTATAAGACATAGTTGACTTTTTTTTGGAGAGATTAAGGAAGCTAATTAAATTAGCTTAGAGTATTTTTATTTTTATTTTTTTCTTCAAATTAAATAGTTTGACCAATAAACTAATATATAATCTAAAGAAACACAACATATGAAATGATTAAGTAACTTATTTAGCTTCTTTAATCTCTTCAAAAAAGTCAACTAAGTCTTATAATTAAGACCGGAGGTAGTATAATATAAAATGGAATTGAAATGGACTAACGGCAAAAATACACACACTCTCACTCCTATTCAAAATATAAGAAATTTTTGATCCAAAATATAAGAGGTTGAGAGGGTAATTAATAATTGTTTTCCATTTTTATCCCTTGAAAGAGAGAGATATGACAATTAATAAATAAACATTTGTATATAATTTTTTTTAATAAGGGTAAAATATATAAATTTTATAAATTTAAGATACATTAAATGACTTAACTAACATTTCTTATCTTAGTTTTTTTTTTTGTTGCCAACCCGGTTCACCGGGGCTTCGCCCCGACTAAGTAGGATCCACCCGCGTCAAGACCCTGGATATGGTGTGAGAGTGTCCCAGTGGGGTTTTTTTTGCATTCACAAGGCTCAAAACCCGAGACTTTAAGAAACATGCATTTCTCGCTTAAGCGAGCCAACCCCGTTGGTTATCTTAGTTCTTCTGAATTAGTAACTAACGTTTATGTGTTGACATGTTGGGCCGGTGGGAGTATATATTTGCCAGGTATATGTATTTTTATTTATTTATTAGAGACAATATTGTTTGAGAAAGTGTTAAGCATTAAATGTGTGTATTTGTTTTACGGCGAATTTGAACATTACTTTGTTACATGACGAGAGACTATCCAGTCTATCCTCGTTAAATTAATTAATTGGGGAATATTTCTTTATTAAGATTGAATATGTTTTTTGTTTTTGTTTTATCTTATGCAAGCCCATTATGTTAATGGTCCGAATGAGCTTGAGTTTAGGCCTCATGGGCAAAGGCCAGTCTGTAGCTAATTGGTACCATTTTTATTTGTTGGGTTTGTCAAGAAGCATGCAATAATCTATTTGTCATGCATGGCCCATGGGTGCACGTATTCATGTAATAGTGTATATTCCGTTTTTTAAACATTAATATTAATTTCGAAAAAAAACATTAATATTAGTTTAGATCATTTAAATTTTATTATTTCACTACTTGATTCAATGAGAAAATAAATTTTCCCTAGTTATTTACATTAATGAAATCAAGTAGATGACACATAGATTATGGAGCAAATTTGTCTTAACAAAAATGACGTGGGTCACGTGTAGACTCAACATATTTGGTCAAGTAACGGTTAAAATTAACTGGGGTAATGGTAAGGACAAAATTATTTCTTTTTTGACACTTTCGGGATAAAGTTGCCTCTCAACCTTATATATGTGCGCAAGGGTGGACCTAGAAAATTACAGAAGGGGGCACAATTGGGAGGGGGGATTTGGGGTTTGGGGGCTTTGCCCCCGATTTTTATTTTAATGAAAGTTTTAAATGCATTAAAAAACAAAAGAATATAAACAAGAAAAAAAATGGGAAAATTCCATTTAAATACCATTTGAATTTGCAAAACCCCTGAGAGGTCCTCGAATTTGTAAAAAGACTCGGAGAGGTACTAAGGACTATGAGGGATATGCAAAGTCGGGTGAAATTACCTTTTCGCCTCTTACTTTTAAATAAATAAATAAAAATAAAAAAGCCCCCTCACCGGTGGTCCTCTCCCACGCCACCCGTGGGGGTGAGGGGTTTTTTTTTTTTTTTTTTTTTGGGAGGGTGGGGGTTTTTTTTTGAAAAACAAAACTATTTTTGAAAGTGTAGGGGTGGGGTTCAAACCCCCACCCCAACACAAAACCAAGTCAAGCCCAACCAGTTGGGCTACTTGTTCTTTAATTATATATATACATTAATAAATATATATATTCTTTTTAACATTTTTTCAATTGTATTTACCATTCCAAAAACGCGAATTACCATTCCACAAAACGCCAATTACCATTACTTTCCGGTTGTCATTTTTTACTCTTTCATGTATGTTATGGATAACAAAAAAAATGACACTTTAACCATTCCACAAAAAACGCGAATTACCATTCCACAAAACGCCATTTACCATTCCAAAAATGCCAATTATGTTATGATTTTTTTTACTCTTTCAAATGGTAATTGGCGTTTTTGGAATGGTAAATGACGTTTGTGGAATGGTAAATAGCGTTTGTGGAATGGTAAAAATGTCATTTTTTTTGTTATCCATAACATACATGAAAGAGTAAAAAATGGCACCCTGGGAAAACAATGGTAATTGGCGTTTTGTGGAATGGTAATTGGCGTTTTGTGGAATGGTAATTGGCGTTTTGTGGAATGGTTAAAGTGTCATTTTTTTTTTGTTATCCATAACATACATGAAAGAGTAAAAAATGACAACCTGGGAAAACAATGGTAATTGGCGTTTTGTAGAATGGTAATTCGCATTTTGTGGAATGGTTAAAGTGTCATTTTTTTGTTATCCATAACATACATGAAAGAGTAAAAAATGACAACCTTGGAAAGTAATGGTAATTCGCGTTTTGTGGAATGGTAATTCGCGTTTTGTGGAATGGTTAAAGTGTCATTTTTTTGTTATCCATAACATACATGAAAGAGTAAAAAATGACAACCTGGGAAAGTAATGGTAATTGGCGTTTTGTGGAATGGTAATTGGCGTTTTGTGGAATGGTAATTCGCGTTTTGTGGAATGGTAAATACAATTGAAAAAATGTTAAGAAGAATATATATTTATTAATGTATATATATAATTAAAGAACCACTTGGTTTTGTGTTGGGGGTGGGGGGTTCGAACCCCACCCCCTACACTTTCAAAAAATAGTTTTGTTTTTTCAAAAAAACCCCACCCCCCCCCAAAAAAAAAAACCCCCCACCCCCCCACCGGTGGCCGGGTGGTCCTCAATGGCCGGGCGGCCTCCCAGTGAGGGGCTTTTTTATTTTTATTTATTTATTTAAAAGTAAGGGAAAAAAGGTAATTTCATTCGAATTTTCATATCCCTCATAGGTCCTTAATACCTCCGAGTCTTTTTACAAATTCGAGGACCTCCGGGGTTTTTGCAAATTCAAATGGTATTTAAATAGAATTTTCCCAAAAAAATATATATCAAAAAAATATTTATGAAATCAAGTGAATATTGATAATGTAATAAGAGAGGAAATTATTTTACAAACCCGTCATTTAAAAAAGTAAGGCTAAATACGGTTAGAAATGCAATTTACATAAATTACAATGAATGGGTGGAAGACTCAATAAGTTTAAGTACATATATTTTAATAAAAAAAGTATATTACAATAAAAATAATTACAATGTCATCTTTCTAGGCGCCTTATGTTTTAGAATTCCATTATAATCGCCTTATTATCAATGCTATCAAATACATATTTTTCAATATAAGCCACTAAACAATCATTCAACGATTCATCCCCCATTCGATTACGAAGTGCAATCTTGATGTATTAAGCGTGAACACTTAATTTAAGGGTGAACAATCATTCAAACATGTATTAATTCAAGAAAAGTAGACAAATAATGCTAATACTAATGCTAATGAAAATTTGAAACCGTTACATTATATTCAAGTTATTAATTTAAACTCCTTTAATTTGAATTAAAAAAAAAAATCCCAAAATCCCCAAATTTTTGGGGGCACTCCCCCCTAAAAATGAACGTGGATCCGCCAGTGTATGTGCGTATGTGTGTGTATGTAAACAAACAAGATAATATATACAAATTAGAGAAACAAAACTCATATGCTTGGCTAAGAACTGATAATTAATTTGGATCCTTCGGACCCTCTGAAACTAATGCACCCATGTTAATTTTTACAATGTCTATAAGAAAAAGGATATAATGTACGAAGATGTAATATTTTGTGTAAATTAAAGAAATCAAATAAGTTACTCCTTCCGGTCCTAATTATAGGAACACATTTTGGAGTTGGTTTTGGTCCTAATTATAAGAACAACTTTTAACTTTTTTCAATTTTTTTTTTCTATAATACCCCTATTTATACTTTCTCAATAATAATTAAAGACAATAATAATTTAATAATACACCTATATGTTCTATAAAGTAAATAATGTTTGCAACTCATTAATATCATATACACCTCAATTATACTTTTTTTTTTTATAAAATAATTTTGAGCAATTTTTGTCATATTTTTCCCATATCACCCCTACTAATACTTCCTCCACAATAATTAATTTAACAACCCACTTATATTCTATCAAGTGCGAGATTCTCCTTTATTTTTTATTTTTAAATAAAATAATCTTATTATTCCTTTAAATTTTTTTTTGTAACTATGCGTCCAAAGTGATTAATTTTTTTTCTCTAAATTAAATTTTCCCGCAATAATATCATCAGATCGTGTATATATATGCATTATTGACAGATATTTAGATTGTTTAATTTTAATTATTACTCATATTGATGTAAAAAAGTTATGGTTGGAAAGAAAATACCTTATAAATTGATATTTTGAATAGTGTTATATATTATCACGAACATATCTTTTTTATCATTATATTTGTGTACTGAAACTGGAATTGAAGAGGTATGTGGGGTCCATACCTTGCTTAGTATAAGAATATAAATCTTGTCCGATGGATTTATGTTTTTGTCTTGCTGACTCAGAGTGTTAGGCCATACACACCATACTTGTATGTTGTAACACGCTAATATTGCCTTGTTGTAATTTTTAATTTTAAGTAAGGGTATTTTTGGAAAATAATTATAATTAATTAATTTAACTTCTCTCCTTAATCTTTCCAAATTTTGATAAATAGTTCTTATAATTAGGACCGAAGAGAGTATTTAGTTATGAAAAATGTCGTTTTATCTTTCTAAAATTACAATCTTATATTTTGGATAAAATCTAACTCCAATTAACTCTTATATTAGAGACTAAAGATATTATTGTGTATTAAATATATAGTAGGAAAAAATTGGTGAAAAGTCTTTATTTAAAATTTTTAATCATCGTAAGGATTTGAATTCGAGCAACAATACTTTTTTTTTTTTTTTTTTTTTTGTATAGAAATATGTTTATATATATTTAAGAACTAGTGCTTTTCACCATTTTTTTTTTTCCAGAATATTCACTATACGCGCACCCGTCAATTGTCAATATTATTGTTACCAACTACAAATTGAAAACGTCATTGCATAGATGGTTATTGGAATAATTGGCCTCTTAGGTATCATTATATAAGTACACAAATTGAAAACGGCATTGCATAGATGGAGATGGTTATTGGAATAATTGGCCTCTTAGGTATCATTATATAAGTACACTCTCTTTTTTTTTTTTTTGCTCAAAACTCTCTCTAGTTCTTTTCAATGACGAATAAGTTAATAAATGGCATAAAACTAAGAGAACACATGACGTTTTCCCCTTACAAATTCATGTCAAGTCTCCTAGAAACTTCTACATATATTAGTGGGGGTGCTTATAAAAGAAAGTCAAATCCTTTATTTTTGCATGTGATGTTCAAATTAATACAAAAAATTCACTCATTTATAGTGGTTAAAATGACATATTTATAGTAGTTTTAACTGTTATAAATAACAATAGTAGCAGTTAGACAAATCGCCGCAAAACGTATTGTTGCAAACAATTTTGTAGCAATGTTATGGAATCACTATGCATGTCAACGTAACCACTATTATATTTGTAGTAGTTTGTCCAAACCACTACAAGATGTGTTTGTAGTTCACATATTGTAGGATCATCTTGTAGCGGTTAGCAAACCCGTTACAACTATTATTTGAATTTAAGGGATTATATATTTATAAATTTTGATTTTTTGTGTGGCACCAATTTTTTCTCTAAAATTTGGGTGTGACGAGAAATGAAATTTGAAAATTTGGCGCGAACATTTGTAGTGGTTAAGTAATTTCAGAAATTTTATAATATGGTGCCAAATATTTGTAGTAGTTGGATAACCACTACTAATATTTAATGAAATTTCAAATTGTTGTGTCAAAATTTAAATTTAACTTTGCAGTAGTTGATGTAGCTAGTGTTAAACCAATTGCTACTAAATGTTGCATAAATTTTTTTATAAAAAAATTTAATAATTTTTTTTTCAATCTACAATTCCAATATTATTTTGAATGGTTTATCATTTAAGTAAAAATTTAAATGATACTAATTATTATTTGAGGAGAATGATGAAATTAAGTTAGATAAATATGAATATTATGTATGCTTAATATTAAGAATATGTAGGTAATAATGAGTAATTAGGTTCATCACTTTATGAAGTTGAAGATGGAAATATATATTTGCTCATGGAAGGAATATTGAAAATGTAGTGGAAGGAACCTTCAAATTCTGTAGAAGGAAAAAAAAAATTAGAGTAAGAATTATACGAAGAAGCAAAATTAAATGAAATGCTGAAATCAAAGATTTGAGGGGAAAAAAACTATATAAGTTCAACTCTTTATCAAGAAAGGATAGAAAAATGAGAGGAGAGGTGGGAAGAAATGGAAGAGGTAATAAATAAGGTGCGGTGGGGGTATTTATAGGAATCAGCGAGGCGTTTGTAGTGGTTAAAGTAACGGTTTTTGTAGTGGTTCATGTTTGCAGCGGTTATGAACCGTTACAAATATTAATTGATTTTTTTTTTTTTAAAAAATAATAATTTGATTTCTTTACAAGAACAAAAGTTATATTTTTTTAAATCATACTTCATCACCATCCCTAAAAATATGTGTGGAGAAAATGTTAATGTTGAGTGTATGATTTTGTACAAAAATTATATTTAAATTAAATGATAATAAAGTGTAAATTATAAAAACGCACCTAACAATAGGTAAATTGCCATCGCCTTCGGGTAAGAAGTTTTCGTAATTGGTGAGTTGGAATGACTCACTCTCGTAGGTGATGTTTTCACCATCACCCATGTCATAACAGTCTCAAGGCTTCAAGTGAACCATCATATTCCAATCCATGTACTTCTCGTCCTCGACATAATAAACTTTGTGTGCTTCTGATGCAAGAATATACAACTCATCATATTCAGATTGACTGGTGTGAATTTGCTAGGAGAAATTTATAGATGTGATGCCTAATTCTCAATTGTGAGTCTCCGTGAAGTTGTCATATTTACTCACAAACACTTGAAGAGCGTCACGGTGAAACAACCTTGGTAATTTAGTTCGATGACATATACAAGCTTTCTATAATAAGGGACGCCTCCGAACTGCATGTTGTTGTCATTGTTGCTTGCATAACTCCTTGTCCCAAAGGTGCCATAAACACCCAAGTTTCGGGTTAGCAATCCTTGATCTCGTAAATATGTGTAAAATTTGAAACATTGACAGTGTATGTTGTAAACCTTGTTGCATGATCAAGCGGGCTAATTGCGAGAGCTTTAAAATATGGTGAGTGTGAGTTGTGGTCATTTATTATTCGGCATGCAAAAAAACTTGGGAATTCTCTATGGGGTTATTTATCAATTGTGGAAGATGTTTGTGTACGGATCCTCAGTTGACGCTTCACATAACTTTTGAATTCCCTGCAATTAATCATGATAGGTGATCATGAAATGTAAGGAAATATATAGAACAACATATATGAGTGGACAATTCTTACCAAAGGAAGGGATCAACTTGACTGCAATTAATCAAGGCATATCTATGTGTTGGTAACTTCTTAGTTGCAGTTAGTTTGAAGTTCTCACTTCCTCCAACTGGTTTACCAACACGAGGGATTAACAACTCTCTTGATGACGATTCAGGTTCAGGACAATCATTTACATGAAGCAGTCAGTTGAAAGACGTCTCAATGTCATCAAAATATCTTGAACAGAAATACAAAACCCCATCCCCTATATAATCTTCAGCCATAGAACTTTCTAGCCACGCCTTATTCCTTATCTATTTCCCAAGAAACTATATATTTAATAATGAAAAATGTTAATAAATGCTGAAATGTGTGGCTAGCAAATTTAGAATTTAATGCTAATGGACATATGTAACATGAGTACCTTTCCATAGGATATATCCATCGATATTGAACTGGGTTAGCTAGCTTTGTTTCATGAACAAGGTGGACTGTCAGGCAAACCATCACAGTGAAAAAGGATGGAAGAAATATCATCTCAAAATGACAAAGTGTAAGAATGATTTTGTGTTGCAGTTGATTGAACTCATCAACAATTAAAACCTTGGAACAAAATTTTTAAGAGAAAGAACACAGCTCCACCAGAACAATGGATACATTGGGCGACAATGTATTTTTTTTTATTGCCAGTAGAAGTAAATGTTGCATAAGAACCTGTGAGTCATGACTTTTCCGCCCAGCAACCTTTCGAGCCTGCATGTCAATACATCATGAAATGTTGTTTGAATACTTATTAGGAACTTTTATTTTCTTTAAAGTTGCGAGGAAGATTTCTTGTTTGGTTTTGTGAGGGTGAATTTTGCCGATTGAAATTTGTCATTCTTATCTAGCCGCATGTCTTCATGAATTCCTATGACCCGTAAATCTTTCCTTACTTGAAGGTGATTTTTTGACTTGCCAGGTTCGTTTAGTAGTGTGTATAGCACATTATCATTTACGTTCTTTTTAATGTGCATGACATCAAAACTGTGGCAAAGAAAATTATATTTCCAATATGGAAGAGTGAAGAAGATGCTTATCTTTTTCCATTGCTGAGGATCAGAAGTAGAAGTCTTGTTAGTCTTTCTCCCTACTTGTGCTACATTGTCATTTTTTAAAACTATAATTCCACATCCTGAAGCTGCTATAAGATATCTACACCTAATAAAGTCTGAGGAGGTCCTCTTTTTTCTTGTTTTGCATTGAAATGATTCCGTTGGAATCTAAATTTTCACTTACCATCGAGAAACCTTTGACAACCCATGAAGCACCACTTTCAACTATTTGGAAGGCGCACTGAGTCAAGTCAAAATTGCAAGTTGAACATGTCTTCCTAGTATGCACATTCCACTTGAATAATGTTCCCAATCGAGGAAAGTCACTTATCATCCATATCAAGACTGCACGCAAGCTAAACAATGTCTTCTCGTACACATCATATGTCTCTATGCCAACATTCCACAAGTCTAGCAATTCTTGAATAAGCGGTTGGTGGTACACATTTATATCATTATTTGGTGCCATTTTCCCTAGAACGATCATAGAAAAATGAAGGAGCTCTGTTTCATACACATCCAAGAGGGCTAGTTGTATGTAACTAAGACTATCGGCCAAATACTATAACTTGTGTTAAGATTGCCAAATAGATTAAAGCCGTTGGTTGCAAAACCAAGTTGAACGTTTCTAGGATCAGCCGCAAAATCTAGAAAGTCTAATTCGAACGTTTTCCAGGCTTTTGTATCCGTGGATGTCTTAACTTACCATCTTGATTCTTGTCAACTTCATGCTACCTGATGTGCTCAATTGTTTAGATGACATAAACAATCTTTGTAACCGCGGCTTCAAAGGAAAGTACCTGAGAATCTTTACATATTTCTTCTTGTTGTTTTTCCTCTTCCGAATTGTCTTGTACCTTGATGTGTGATATCGCTTACAAGTCTCCCTACTAGCATTATCTCCCTAATAAAACATACAATTGTTGGGGCATGCATTAATGTTTTGGTAGTTCAAGCCCAGTCTGTTAATAATCTTATTTTCCTTATAGAATGTTGTGAGAATCTCCGTGTTAGGGAATGCATCTTGTAATAATTCCAGCAACATCGACATTCTCTTATCAGTGATTCCACACGAGCACTTAATATGATACAATTTGATTAAAAAAGACAATTTCGAGTATTTTCCACAACCATGATACAAAGGATGATCTGTTTAATCCATTAGGTGAAAAAAATCCCAAGTTGTTTCGTTACTCAAGAACACAAGGTCTGAACCTTGCACTTCTTTATTGAAATTGTCGTCGTAAACACCAAACGCATCATAAACAACATCATTATTAGGATTATCATGTTCTTCTTGAACTCCTACTTGTGAACTTCCAGGAAAAGCATCATGTCTCATAGCAAGTTTCTCACCATGAACTCCCCAAAACGTATCATCTTTCAGGAAAGGCTTCACAAGTAAATGTTCCATGACAACTTCTTGCGTATGCCACTTCTTAAACTTGTATTTGGGACACGTACACACAATCTTACCATTACATTTGGTGTGAGAGGTTGCGAAATCCAAGAAATTGTTTAATCCTACCAAATGTGTTGGAAAATTGTGTGGCAATTTTATCCATGACTTATCTATAGGTAGTGTACATTAGAAAACATAAAAACCTAGAAAAGAAGATGAGTGAAGAGAGAATTTTTAGTTTTCTGAATGACATATGCATGAAGGATTAAATTCAAACTTTTCCAATGTTCGATATTTTGTAGCGGTTGCAAACCGTTACAGAAACTATTACAAAGCATACACTTTGAAGCGGTTCAGAGACCAAAACCGCTACAAAGTTTATGACCATTGGCGGGCCTTCAAATTTTCAAATTTTAAAGATATTATCTTTGTAGTAATTTTGAGACCACAATCGCTACAAACTTCATAAGGCTTCACTTTGTAGCGGTTCGGAGACCAAAAACGCTACAAAATTCATGACGTTGGCGGGCATTTATAATTTCAAAATATTCACTTCGTAGCGGTTCATAGACTAAAACTGCTACCAATATCAATTTTTTTTTTAAAAAAATAGAAATTATCGTTCTTAGCAGTTCAAAGCATTTCACCGCTATAAATTGTAATTATTGAAATAGTAATTATTTATTCTAGTCACCCTCATTTTACTAACCCCATCACTCTCAATTTTATCCATTCACTTTTTTTACCCCAAAAAAAATCAGAAATGAGAATTAAAAATAGTAGTTTATTTCAATTTATAGTCAACAATTCCAACTCTAAACATAAAACAAAAAATACATTATTGAAACAATAATTATTAATATCAAATTCTCCCTATCAAGGGCCGCTCTGCCTCGCTCAAGGGAAAATTAGCATCAAATTCCCCCTAATCCTCGTAGTCGCTCAGACTAATATCATATTCCTCTGATTGAATAGGCACCTTTGGTGGGGTCGCCTGTTGTGGTGCATGGGGACATGTCGACCTCTGGGGTGCTTTCTACCCTGACCATTGCCCCCTAGAAGAGGTCCTCTAGGGGACACCCATCTACCGCCTTTTCTTCCCCTTTGTCTCTCCCGGAAAACATTATAACTACAATTATTCATTTTTCATATAGTAATGATTTTTTTTTTGGAATAAGAAAATAAATACAAATATAATTTATTATAATCTCTCACTTAACCAACTAAAACAAAATTATAGTCACATATAACCAATATTTATAAAAACTTAAAATAATAATAACCAACAGATTAAAACTATGCTTAAAAATGTAGTAAAAAAAAATTGATAATAAAAAAATATTACACATGGCATAATAGGCTTAGAAACTCATAAATATTACAAAAATATATTTAAATACAAATAAAATACTATAAACAAATATAGTCAGCTCAAAAACGAAATGAAATAAGTAACTTTACTAACCTCAAGTGCCTAACTCCTTAGATCTTTGAGCAGAACTTTAGATATGATGACAACTTCTCAGAGGACTCGCGTGAAAGGAATTTGCCAAAAGTGATAAAATGAGGGGTGGTGGCGTTTATATAGCCACAACATTTGTAGTGGTTCTCCACAAAACCGCTACAAATCATGAAATCTTACCACAGTCAATTTGACACTTTATAGTGATTGTCTGGAAACTGCTATAAACATGCAACCCTTTGCATTCTGTAGTGGTTTCTACTTCAAAGGCAGCTACAAATGACAACACATTTTGTAGTGGTTGGGAGGAGCTGCTACAAACCTCCAACATTTTGTCTTCTATTGCGGTTTACCATTTTCATCTGCTATGAATTCACTGCCACAAATGTGGCACCACATTTTTTGGCGGTTAGTATGACTCAACCGTTATTAAGTGATCGCTACAACTGTGTTGGCCTCAAGCCGGCATCTCATTTTATAGGTATTTTTAGCTCTAATTCTACAAAGTTTTGTCGCTTACCAGCACTTCATTTTGTAGGAGTCATACCATTATAGATTTGCAGGGGTTTCAAGGCAAATCCTGATACACTACAAAAAAACTTCTGATTACCGACGGAATTACCCACGGAAAAAATTCCGTCGGAAATTACCCACGGAATTCCGTGGGTAATTAAAAATTCCGTCGGTAATTTTCCGTCGCTAAAAATGCCGTGGGTAAAAAAAAATTTACCCACGAAAAATTACCGACAGAATTTTTAGTTACCCACGTAATTCCGTGGGTATTTTTTACGGCACGGAAATTTTTACCCACGGAAATTACCCACAGAATTCCGTGGGTAATTTCCGACGGAATATTTTCCGTGGGTAATTCTGTCGGTAATCAGAAATTTTTTTGTAGTGATATTTGTAGTGATTTTTGGTAACTGTTGCAATTTAACCGCTACTAAGAGATGATATATATATATATATATATATATATATATATATATATATATAGAGGTAGTGAATGTACTAGTTTATCTATGTTCTCTTCCTCTTTCTTTTTTTTTTTTTGGAAATTTCTGTATTTATTTTAAAGGAGGGATAAAGTGCACAAATGTCGTCTGAGTCCCATCTAGTATGGTGCTTAAAGATAAAGATAAAGGCAATGATAAACATTATAATTTCCAAGTGTTTGAATTAGGAAAAAGGTTAATGCATTAGTTAGAGAGAGGGAAAAGAGTTAAGTCTCAAGAAAGAGTTCCAAATTCCAATTAAAATTGGTTTTAGTGATAGATCTTTACCCAGACACGGCTCTATAGCTTAGCTATATATAGTACATAACGATATTAATCAAGCTTAATTTCAAGGATAAATACTAATAACACTAGACGACTTTTCTTTGGATACTCATAACATGGAGAAAAAAGTGGCATGATAAAAATCGACCATGATTAAGTTGAATGTAAGAAATTCATACTTTTTGAATAAAATCTCGAGTTAAACCTAACAAATAGAAAAAAAGACCATGTTATGATGAGAATTACCTTTTATTTAAATATTAATAATACTTCTTAAAATATATATACATACATATATGTGTGTGTTCAAGGCATATATTACATGATTGTCATCGAAAATGATATGTTTGATAAGAATTTACTAGAAAGAATAATATTATTGTCTTGGAAATAGTGATCTAAAACTAGTGAAACATGATCTCATGAGTTTACCGAATACCTATGATTAATTCCTAAACACTTTGATTTTTCGTAAGCTTTCTTTTTGACCTCGACTCAGTGTGTGGAGTTATTTAATCTTATGCCTTCTAATTCTCTACAATGTTATAAAAACAACAGTGTTATAGATTCCTCACGTTGACGTTAACATTTCTGATTATATACGCCACTCTATGTCCATGGTAAAACAATTTTTTACTCTATCCACTTTTGAATATTATCTTCTCATGTAGAAGTAGAAGACCATTCCGATCCATTTAAAATTATTTGAATAATGGAAGTATTGGAAGACACCAAGACCTAAAGTAGTACATGCATGCATGATGACAAATCATCGATCAAACATATAGTAGGTCTATGTCAACAATTATGGCGTTGGTAAGAAAAAAAATGTATTAAAATATGCATGTATAGAAAATTAGAATGAGAAACGAAAATCAATTATTCTTCACATTTTTCATAAAAAAAAAAAATTTTCTTTACATGAAATTTTCATAATTTTTCTTTTTCGTGTTCAGCAGTGCATATGGGTAGTGCAAGTCTGTTGTTTTATTTTTGGTAAGTCTGCAGGTTCATTATTAGTGGTAAAATTCAAACATGAAATAATATAATAAATCGAAGGCAAAATTGTTGATGAAAAAAAAAATCCGCAAGTGCTAAATTTATTGTTTAAAGGCACTTTCTGTTTGTCTAAAATCCCTCTAAAATCCCACATGCAACTTATCTTTAGTAAGTGCAATTCGTTTTTAGCTGTGTTTAATATATTTGCAACTATATATATATATAAAATAGAAGACATTTATATATAACTGAAGATATGATTCACATAGCTAAATAAGTGTTGCATCGACCTGCTGAAGATGAGTTGAATAAATGTTAGGTATCTTTGTGTAATTAATAAATGTTTCAATGGGGATTTTCAGCAAGTTTTCCTAAATTGAAACGTTTATTTTTTTAAAAGAAAAATTAAAATTAAATAAAAGTTCTTAATTGGAAATTGCAAGAAGGGTGATTGACCATTCAACCAAGAGACTGGGATTAGGTGGGATCTTTTGGAATTTAGTTCATGATTTAACGTTTTTATTAACTAGGGGATTATATATTTATCCGATATTGCTTCGAAATGTGCACGATCTAGCTGACTTTCGTCGTATTAAAATTTTCAATGTTCTAAATTTCTATAATGGAGACTGAATATATATACTTGAACGAGACCAGATTAACTGCTTCCTTTCTACGCATGAGAAAATGACTTTAATGTTCACCACAACTACTAGAACATGAAGCCATGAATTGCATTCCTTTTGTTAGAAATAAAGGGAGACATAAGAAAGCTAGCTAGTGGAAATAATGGAGAAAGATCTAAGAGAAAGATATGAAAGAGAGGAAAAAAAAGTATTTGAGCATGAAATTCAAGTAGTTATTCTACCAATACTATAATAATGCTCTTTTTTATTTAGGAAAAGACCAAAAATGTACCGTGTTTTGTCATTATTATTGTTTCTCACTTGAATCATATGGTCCAAGGAATATTTAAATTAGTGTCAAATCAAAATCTAGGATAATTTATGCGTCAAGTTTGAAGAATATGTAAGGGGTGGTTGAATGAATAAATTAATATATAAGAGTAAATTTAAGTCAAGTTGCTCATATCTATTAGACTAAAGTGGTGGTGGTAGAAATGCTTTTGTGGTGATGTGATTTGTGTTTGGAATAGTAGTAAATTCTTTAGACTTAAACTTGGTTATGTTCTTCACAAAAAAGTTTTTTAAACTTTGAAGTCATAAAATAATGAAGCTATAATTATCAAGCTTCTACTTATGATAAGCTTCTAATGAACTTTTTTTAACTTTTGAAGTTACGCCAAAAGATTTCTAAGTTTTTCAATTATAATTGTTATTTCACTATTATTAATTAATTGTTAAAATGCATATATTAAATTCATTGATCGATGAACTTGACTTAATAGATATAAGCAGTTTTGTTCTAATATATACCCAATTAATTAATTGATGGTTCAAAACAAAATGATCAAATTGCAATTAGAGCAAAGACAGGAAAATAAATATAATGCAATATATTAATGGGAAATCTGATCTAAACCTACCTCAAATAGAATATAGGTGGCCCAAGCGAATCCACCCTCTTGTTTGTCTGTTATCTGGGGAGGCCAATCGATTTAGTTTAAGTCATCACCTACGAAATGAACACTTGAGCCAAAAAAAAAACTACTAAATTAACAAATTGTGGAGACAGGGGGGAGACCCAAGATTTTATTTCATTAAGGTCATTTTAACTTAACTGTGAGATTTTAGAAAATAGTTAAAATTATTTAAAATAAATAAATATGTAGGAAATATAATTTTTTCCAACAATGTCACTTTTATTTATGAATGAGTAAGAAAGAGTAATAATTAAGAAAAATGACAAAAAAAATGCATGGGGAATAAATGGTGTGGGAGTATGAAATTGAGGAAAAAATAGATAAAAATGCATTTATTATTCATACTAACTCAAAGATGGCATTATAAAAAGGGATAAGCTCATTCAAAAGATGAGATCTTATATATAGGGACGGAGGGAGTAATTTTTCCTTAGTATATGATCTAATTCCTTTTAGTCTGAAATATAAGTCATTTTTTAATTAACTCATTGAAAGTTTGAAACTTAAAAAAAAAAAAAACTATTAACTCATTAAATATGTCTTAAATTAAAAGAATTTATCACTTTTATCTCTATTAGTGAGGTTTTGAAGGATATAGAAAAATACAATAAGTTATATTTAAATATTATTATAAATTTAAAATTAATAAATAAGTATTAATTATTTTTCAACTTAAAAGGCAACTTTTATATTTTGGAATGGAGGGAGTATTATATATTTTGTCCCCCATAAAAAATCTAAAAATTTAATGCATAAGGACATACCTGTATTGTAAATTATGAGACCAAATTATCGGGCTCAGCCCTTGTACTTATTGAGACTTTTGCTCACTACAATACAAGAAATCTGTACATTATCATAACAGAACCCATAATAGAAGGACACGTATATGTACTACAAATCTTACAGAATCTACAAATATACAAATGGCTAAATTACTTTTATGTCCCCCCCCCAAAAAAAAATACACACACAAACACACTCTTCTGTCTTAAGAATCTTGTCTCAGATGCCTTATATATCGACAAAGTGGGTTGGTAAAATAAGAAACCAAAATAGAAATAAAAGTACTCTAACATGTGAGTCAGCACTCTAATAAATGAACGAAATTCAGAATTGATAAAACTGTGGCATGCTGAAAAGTAACCAGTAATTGATTTTATATTTTGGAGGAATTTTCTTTTCATAAAAATTATCTTGTATACAGTATTATTAATTAATTCACGGTATTCAAGTAATATATTTTAATCTACGAATGTTGAATAGGTAGTAATAGTTTCGTTAATGTCACTATTGTAATTGCAATAAACAAAAAGAATTTATTTATTATTTGACTTTTAGAACCAATCATAAATATAATTAATGAGTTAACTTACTCTCTTTGATATGTGAAAGTTAGTTAATTTGGATTGACTTATAAATAGGACCAGAGTAGTACTCCTTTAAATTTTTAATATAAGACATATTTACCTAATTTGATCATATTAGGGAAATTAGTTAATACAACATGTATTTCTTAAAACACTTTAGTTATCTTCCTTATTTTCATCATTCACTTTCCTTAATTATTATTAAGAAAGCATCAATAGAGATAAATTAGAAATTTTTTTGACAAATTTTAAAACTAGATTTTATTTAGGATCAAGATTGACTCCCAAACATATCCTATATTAAAGACTGGAGGAGGGAGTATCAATTCTCTCTCTTTTTTTCATTCAACTCAACACCTTTGATCGTTATAAAAAGAATTTAAATGTGAATGAAATCACTACAAAAAAACTTCGGATTACCCACAGAATTACTGACGGGAAAAATTCCGTAAAAAATTATCCACAGAATTCCGTGGATAATAATTACTGACAGAATTACCCATAAAATTCCGTCGGTAATTGAAATTACCGATGGAATTCCGTGGGTGATTAAAATTACCGACAAAAATTTTCCCTCGCAAAAATTTTCCGTCAGTAATTTTAATTACCAACAGAATTCCGTCAGTTATTTTAGTTACTGACGGAATTCTGTGGGTAATTCTGTCAATAATTATCACCTACGAAAATTACTTATGAAATTCTGTGGGTAATTTTCGATGAAATTTTTTCCATCAGTAATTCCGTAGGTAATATGAGATTGTTTTTGTAGTGAATTAAGTGGATACTTTTATTATCTTTAATATTCACAATTAACTACGGGAAGTTATTCCCTGGGATATAGAAGGAGGATTACGTTTAGTTTACATGCAATATTGTCCATAAGTTATGACATGGTTCTCGTTAAAAACTGTTGACCAAAAAAAAAAAAAAAGTTCTCGTTAAAAACTATGCAATATATATAATCTTAGTTAATCAGAAAAATCCAAGTTCTCTTTTTCTTCTTCATCAGTAATATTCTAACAACTAATGGGTTGATCATTTGATCTCTCATGATTTGCCATTCTCTTAAGTCACTCCATTGACTTTTATGCATGTCAAAATCTCTCTCTCTCTCTCTCTCTCTCTCTCTCTACACACACACACATATTTATATATGTGGGACACCCACGTAGAGACTGTGGTTAATTAGAAGACTGCTGAGTACATATTTGACCTGTGCATATGGTCACTCTACCTTAAAGGCAAACTGCAAATTATTATACAAGTGAATTGGAAATGGAAAATTATTCTTTTCACATTGTCAAAACTTCAGTTTTTTCTGCTCTCGGAGGTAACGTCTCTTGAGGATGAATTATACGTACTCCTTCTGATCGGCCTAGGTAAAAGTATAAGTTGGATAAGTAATTTATAGATATTAAGAAAATTAGTTTTCCTAAAATATTTCTTCTAATATAATTTGCATTAGAAAATAGAAACTACCTCCATTAATGAAAACTCTTTTTTTACATACAACATCAAAGCAAATCATTTTGTTGTCTCCTACGTATGGACTTATAATTCAAATCATTTTGTTCGTAATTAGAAGGGCATTAATTATCGGAAATAAACAAAAGAAGAAGAAGAAGGGCATTTGGGGGCCAATATTTGTATGTAATTGATAGACAAAGAGTGTGAAAATATGGCTGGGATTTGGTCCACGTAAATTCGTAGGAAATTCAGAGCAGCTGGTCGCTATACGTTAAGTTAGAGTGGTTGGCTCGCTGGTGCCACTTGTAAGTGTTTGGTTAATAGCTTAACTTCACTTCCCTCCAATATATATATAATTTTTCGTGAAAAGCATTAATGTTATATAACACACTACCAACTACCAATCGCGGTTAAGATGAGTTAAAAGTAATAAATATAAAAAAAAATGTCATATTTCTTCTAAATATGTCCTTATTTATGGAAAAAAAAAAATATGAGAGAGAGAATAAGTAAAAAAATATGAGAGAGAATAAGTGTAAAGTATGAGAGAGAATGAGTAATAAATGATTAAATGAAAGAGAATTAATTGTGAGTGATGGATAATTAATGATATGTATTTAATAGGAATAGAAAATAAAAAAAATAGTTTAAATTTAATACACAAAAATAGTTGTTTATATTAAAGGCAAGTCTTAAGAAAGAGAGTAAGTTACGGATGAAAAGGACTCAAAATATATCTCAAAGTTAGGCAGAAAGAAGAAGCGAAACAAGAAACAAATTATAATTAACCAGTCATAAAATTTCACGAAGATTACATATATACCAAATAAACATAAATAAAGGATTATACTCATAATGAACAGTATCTACAAAAAAAACAAGAATACACAGAATAAAGCCGTAATTAACTTGAGTCTGGATTACCTGCCCAGTAAACTTATGAGCTCATACCACAAATCTGTGCTCATAAGCTCTGAAACAAAACCACGTGTGGTTTTGCAGAATAAGCTCATAAGTCCATTGGCAGGTAATTCGGACTCCAACTAACCCAGGTGTTAATCTTATGGAAAAAATAAAGGGTCATCTAGAAACATCTCTGACTCAGGCCAAATATTGTAGTGACCCACAACTTCTCCGAAATCACAAGTCGCCGTAGAGCAGTTATCGGCGATACTACTGATATCATGTGTCACGGTCGCCACCGCGGCCGTGGTCTCAGCCTGAAGAAAAGAAGGAGACGGCGTGGTTACACACGAGTGAAGCCACGTAGAATTATTATTGGGAGAAGAACCACTCTCTTCTTCCTTGTTCACTGTACAATATTCTGGGATCTGAACTTGAACCATGTCTTGTTTACTAATCAAAGGAGGTACTTGGGTTGTAGTAGTAGTAGAAGAAGAAGGAGTAGTCAACTCAGGCATGTGTGAAAAAGCCATGGAAGAAGAAGAGTCATAATTATTGACAACGTTGTTCAAATGGCTTAAACTGTCAATGTTCATAACATTAACGTTTGGGTTTGGTTGATGATGAGGTTGAACAAGATGTTGCAGAAACTGAAGGCTGGAAGCATTATGATCGAGAAGGTTCTTAAGATTAGCGAGAGCTAAGAGATGAGAGAGACTAGAGAATATATCAGTTCGAGGCTGGTGCGTCATGGGATCATAACCCATTTGAATAAGCTTCTTCTTCAGGTGAGTGTTCCACAAGTTCTTTATTTCATTATCAGTCCGACCAGGCAAGTGCCTCGCTATTGCAGACCACCTACAACAACGTAGTAGCAAACAGACATCATTCAACGAATCAATCAATCAATATAAATAATCATTAATTAAATAGTAATATATATAATAATTACTTGTTGCCGAGGATAGCATGGAGATTCAGGATAGTCTGTTCTTCTTCTTCGGAAAATTTGCCTCTCTTGATGTCTGGTCTCAAGTAGTTTGTCCATCTTAACCTGCAGCTCTTCCCACATCTGTTCAGCCCTGCACAATCAACAGACAGATATTATATATATATAGAGAGAGAGAGAGAGAGAGAAAGAGACAGGATATATATAAGTGTATGTGTGTGTATAAATACCAGCTAGTTTTGGGAGAGCTCTCCAGCTTCCATGGCCATGTTTTTGAATGTAGTGAACAAGTTTGTGATCTTCTTCAGGGGTCCAAGGACCTTTTTTCAGACCATTCTCATCACTGAACGGAGATCTTCCCATTACTTCTGCCTCTCTCTGATATATAATATATTTTCACTTCTCTCTCTCTCTCTCTCTCTCTCTATTCTAAAAAAGCAAGTTTTGAGGATAATATGACTTCTTCTTCCTTCAATTTCAGCTCAGAGACTCTTTCCTGACTGGGGAGTGAATACTACTCACAATTATTCTGAAGTAGCTTCATAAGCTTCAATTCCTATTTATAAACAGTCTTTGCTTCGGTTTTCGCTGACCATACTGCGTTTACGTGGAATGTCAATTAATTAATAATTATTAATACGACATGGTTGCACCAATTATTGTGACTCTTGTTCCTTTCTAATTTATTATAGTTATAATTATAACGATCCAAACAAATACACTCACACACACACAATGTTAATATTATTCAATAACTAATCCCATAACATTGAATAATTTTGATACGTGTATATATAATTGTTTGACGATGATATAATATACCAAATTCATAACTAATCCCAAATATTTACAAACTTAAAATTAAAATTGGATCATTCTTGCATCAAAGTGCATATAAGGTAAGGAGGCTACCTAATTAAATATATCTGAAACTTTAAAAGTTTTATTACATAAACTAACACTTTAAAATTAACACACACACACGCACACACATATATATAAGAAGTACTCTCTTTGGTTTAAACTATTATTAGCTATTCTAGGAACAGTAAATAATATATTCGAATTATAATAGCAAAGTTTGACTTAACAATCGTAAATTATTTATCGTTGTTTATTAACTTTTAATCAATAAAGGTGCTTTTCTTTGCAAACTACTATTTTATTGTACCCGCGTTTTCCAAAAAAGCAGATGCAAAAGTAGACTTTTCTAATATTTATCTATATAAAATATTGTAGAAAATTTTCAAATTATGTTATTTAAAAGTAATAAACAGTATTTTTATTCTTAATTAATCAGACGCCATGCACTGTACGTCTCTAAATAAATTCCTACATAAGCATTTATTTTGGATTTATGCGAACCAATAATTCAAACGGGGTTGCTTTCCTTTGTCACTGGAGTACGGATTTACTGTTTATGTTTAACTGATCAGGATTGAAGTCAGCAATGGTTGGGATAAAAATTAAAATTTTTAGTCGTATTTATATTATTTCCTTGATTAAATTTTATTATTTTATTTTTAAATAAAATTAAATAAGCAGGCACATATAAACTTGCTATGACCCGAAGAAAACAAGACATATCTGCATATCTTTCAATTCCATGAATGTACTTTGCGTATTTGCAAAAGCGTCTTTTGCCACTTTTGGTTTCCCGTCCTCTCACGGCTTAATGACATTAACACTTATTAAAAAAGACAAAATATATATTTTATATTTTATTGTATATATACTCACCACTCATTTTATCTCTATTTTTAGATAAATTATACTTATAACATCTATGAATGTAAAAAAAGTCAAGATTTTTTAGTTTTGAAGGAAAATTAGTAAAAAAATATATGTTTAAATATTTGTAAGAAGGATTTGAAATCGAGTATTGCAATTTTCTGTGTATGAAATTCAATAAAGTACTAGAATTTTCTGTATATAAAAGTATCACATGTTCTTTTGGTGGGGTTAAGATACGTCTAGCACCTTAAAATATTTTCTCATATGCATTTAGTATCCTAAATTAATTTATGATACATTTCGTACGCTGAAGTATTTTTTAAGTGCGTCTATCATCCTAAAGTATTTTATTGTGCAATTTAAGTATTAATTTTTTTAAGGAGAAATTTTGCTCATACAATATTTTTTTAGGAGCAACATAAGTCTAGCCATGAACTTCCAAAAAGTCCTCTAAATGAAAGTGCATTAAAATTAAACACCCTAAAGTATTTTTTTCATGAGCAATTTTAGGTGTTGGATGTACTCAAAAAAATATTTTAGGGTGCTAAATGAACCACAAAATAGTTTAAGATGTCGAATACACATAGAAAAATATTTCAGGATATTAGATTATGCACTACATATTACTTTAAGATATTGAAGAACAAATATTTTAGGGTTCAGGACGCACCTTAACCCTAAAATTTTTAAACAATGTCTTTTTTCCCTAGCTTTATTTAGTGTTTGTTCAACTTAGTAACAGCTAGTTATGTGAACACACAATACTATAATGAAAGTTAAATTAAAAAAATAAAAATAAAAATAGTAACATTATCTCCATGTAACCAAGCAGCGATTAGATTTCCTAACAAAAGCATCAAAATGTATGGATACATTAATCAAAATATTCACTTTTAATGCTTATTAAAACAAATTAATAACAAAAAATAAAAAACAATATCCTTTTATAGTTCACTATCATTTAGTACATATAGAATGTCAATTTTCAATTAAGCAAATCTTGCAAGATAAAAAGAAAAAGAAAAAGAAAAACTCCCTCCGGTCATAAATATATGAGATAACTGAATGGTCTACTTTGATCTTTAACACAAGAGTTCAATCTACCTTGTCTCCTAAATATTGATTGCACATAATAAAAGAGGGATTCTATTAATAGGATAATTTCAATGCGAATATTGATTAAAATGGATGTCTGACGGAAACCAATATTTTTTTTTTAATAAATAACTAGTTCAATTGATTTTTTTAGGGAAAATTAATATTTTGGTCCTATAATTTTGATTACTTTGTAATTGTCTCTACACTTTGACTCAATGCAACTAAATCCCTTTTTATAATTCAGTCACTAACCTTTTTCTAAAACACAAGGACTAAAATATAAAATGGTTAAAACTATAGGGATTGAATTGCAGTGAATCAAAGTATAGAGATTGAGTAATAATTGAATTAAAATTATATTGACCAAAAGATTAATTTTCCTGATTTTTTAGATATATATAAATTTATTATCTAACTCCTACATTTATGATAAGATGAACTAAAAAAGAAAATTCATATTCATATTTTCAAACATAAAAAGTGTCGTTTGAGTCTTTTTTTTCTTTTTTTTCCCCCCTTGGACATTGTCCGATTTCTGAATATATATCAGACAGAAAGCTAATTATCACTCCCAAACGGAGAACATGAAAAATGCTATACGTGCAATATATAAACTCTCAAATAACAAAAGCTTTAGTACGTACAATGTTAATTTGTCAAACATTGTTAGGTGTTGGTGATCAATATTAATAGTATTAATAGGATACATTTAAAAGAAAATTAAGGCAACACACAACGAACTGATGTCACGTAAGGAAAAAATGTAGGTGAATTTGTGACAAAGTAGATTTGATCCACATACATGAAGACATATATATAAGAAGAGATGTGTTAGACGAAAAGTTGGTGATCAGGCAAATATCAGTTTTAAGTTCTTACGTTGTTCTTTCTAACACTAACTCCCCTTTGAAATTCATCCCCTTTTTCTTATCATAGCGTCTTCACCAAGCCATTCATGGTGGCTTGTTTTTTCGATGTTTTTTATTATGCCTCAATTATATTCCACGACGACGTCGTTTCTTCTTGTACTTCATGAATTATTCAGACAGCTTCCTAGCTCGGGGAAGACGAAAAATGCAATATAAGGAAGTCTCCAAACAACAAAAGCGTATGTAAGATGCTTATTTTTCAACCATGTTAGATTTTGGAGATCCATATGTAATGTATATACAAGCTGTAAGACCTGATGTCACGCGTACGTATATATTGATATCAATATTGATTTTAGGTGATTTTGAAGATCAATTAATTATGTAATCGATCATTTTTATTTACTGATTAGCAAAACTTGAAGTAACTTAAAGCTGCACTTATTAATTACAGTTAATCTCTCAAAAGCTTAATGAGTTAATTAACATCCACACTGATCCAGCACCCTAATCTTATTTATAGTGTATCAAATACGTTAATGTTATTTTTTAATTCATCTAGAATCTTTAATATTATTTTTTAGTATACATCAAATATCCTATTCTTATTTATGATTTAGGAGGCTAGATGCAATATAAATATAAGATGAGGGTGCTAGAAGCATCTTCAAAATAACATTAGGATGCTAGATGCATCATTAATAAGATTGAAGTGGTAGATGCTATTGAGAAATAACATCATAGTGCGTGCTAGATGTTACTTTACCCAAGCTAAATTATAAACTCTTATATATAAAAGGGATAGGTTCAATTTTGCTCCAAAAATTTTAACATTGGAGCTACGGGTATCCTTTTTTTTTTTTTTTTTTTTTTTTAAATGTTCAACATCTCCCCTAAAGTGTTAAAATAGGAGCAACTAGACGTCTTCCATGTCAGAATTTATATCATGTGTGATTCCACATGGGCATAATTGTGTATGCTTTCTTTGATATTTTTGCGCGAATGTTTTTGTGAAGAGGAATGTTACCCCATAAGAGAGCCATTATAAATATATAAGGTTCATTTGAACCATAGTACGTAATTAGGTGATGAATTTTGATTCAATTGCTATTTTTCCTGTTTAATCAAAATGAATAAGTTTTACTATGTAAAACATTATCCTCTAATAAGACCATCTTTCAACCCGTTGACTACGTAAATACACACAATACGTCTACATTAATTCGCTTCATATTTAATTATTATAAGAAACAAGAAAAACAGAACTGTTCAAAGAAATTAAAGGTGCTTTCTTATTTCTTAGAGGGTACAACTTTCTCACGAAAACGGTATTTAATATTAATACGGCCTTTAGTCCAAAAAGCTGAGATTATTTATTAGTAATTAACAAAAACCTCTCTCTATTTAGTCCATGAAGTTTGGTCTAGCTAGCTAGTTGCATATATATAATACTCTTGTAATTCACAAAAGCTTGAGTACAAAAGTTTTGAGTTCGCCAAAATAATGTGAGAACCATTATGAATAATTTGGAAGCATATTTTTAAAGTAATTTTTTTTTATGTAGTAATAATAATAACGTCTAATACATTTTATTCCGTAGTAGTTTTCTTCTGATCATGATTATAATTTGAAACGAAGCACTCATCCTTAAACTAGGGTTAGTTAAGGGAAAAGACAAAGCAGTTAATTAATTATATTATAATTAAACTCTTGTAGATAGTCTACACGTAATGAAATTAACATGGGTTTTAGATTTTTTGCCCCCTTTTAAAGAAAGGTTGATTGCTTGTTCAACTTGGTTTCGATGTCGAGTGGACCAAACCACCTTCTCGAAACAAAGAATAGAAGCATGCTTTTTTTAATTAAGGTAAGAACGTTAATGATGTCAGTGTTTTAACAGTGAGATTCTTTTTTCATTTGTGGGGAAAAAAAATCAAAGCCGTATTATATTGATCCGCTAAACAACTGATTTGCTTGCTCGCTTAAGTTTCTAACCGCTACATCTAAACTCGGACTTTCTTTTGTTGCTTCTTATTTTCATCTCTCTCATTTATTATAATGTTAAAGCTTACAAGCTTGTTTGAATTAACATTTATAAAAGTAACTTATATTTTAACTGACTTTTATAAACTGAAGTTGGAATAAAAATGAACAAGTGTTATATGATGGGTTGAGATGCATTCACCACCCTAATATATTTTCTCACGTGCATTAGCACTTTACACTATTTTGTGGTATATCCAACATCATAAAGTATTTTTTCAAGTTCGTCTGTTATCCTAAAATATTTTTTTGTGCTTTAGTGTTGGATGCACCAAAAAATATTTAGGGTATTGGATGTGGAGGCAAAATAGGGGCCGACTAACCATGGCCTTGTAATTTTATAAAAATAAGCCTAGTCTGTTCCAAGTCAACACAAGACTATTCGATCACACCTAGTAGCGGATCTTTGATGAGCCAGGGGGCCATGGGCCCCCCAAAAAAATTAATCATGCAAATTGAATGTGGGATCTTTTGGTTTAAGCTAGTGGCGGATCTTTGATGATGGCCTCCCAAAAAAAAAATCATATAAATTGAATGTGGGAATGTGGGATCTTTTGGTTTAAGCTATAGAATGTGGGTTCAACCAATTAATTAAATTTAATGGACAATGAGAAATTAAATGTGATTGATTAATTATTCCAATTATGTCAAAAATCCATCAGCGTCACTCATATCATTTTCACACCCTTTGTCGTAAAGTTCAACATGCAAGCTGGATAACCATACTCCTTTGGCCCCCAATTTTTTTTTTAAACATTCCCCCCTTTTCATTCCCTCCCGCAGTCCCGCTCACAGACGTTAGACATTAGGGCACACTTCTATTATTCTCCCAATCTCCCTTGATAACTTGATAACGAGAACAAGAGCGAGGAACATGCCTGTTTTTCTCCCAATCTCCCTTGATAACTCATTTGTGATTTTTCGGCTCTTGCTTGCTACAACCTACTGGTAAATTCTCCCATCTTATTTCTTTGCTCTGATTCAACTCCATATTTACTTTGTCTGGTCTTGATTCTTTTCTAATATAAGAAATTTTCTAATCGGTAAATCTCGTTGAAATCGTCGAGTTTGATAAATTATTTTTTTGTTTCTTTCTTTATTTCCTTCTTTGCTTTCATTCTTTGATTTTGTTTGTTGTCGGTGAGAAATGATAGTAATAGATATTTTTGTTGTCTTCACAACTCAAACTGGATTTGTCACTCCCCTATATTTGCCGGTCTATACCGAATATTATGATCTTGGGATAAATATTTGGGCCTCCAAATATTTATCCCAAGATCCGCCATTGGTCACACCTCTCCTCTCTTTGCTCTCCTTTCTTGCTATCTTGTACTCTGCCCAGATCAATTTAATATATATTTTCTTGTCTTATTTGCTTTTATCTCATTTAACTTTTAATCTCTTTACGTTGTTGGTACCTCCTTCAACTAAAAATCCTTTTATAAATTATGACACAATAATTTGGAGCCGACTGTAGGGACCAACAACGGATTCAAAAGGGGTCATTTTACTTTCATTCATTTTTCAGTTCTTCATCATGATAGACATACCTATCATAGAGGATGTCATAAAAAACACACCGACTAGCGTTCAGGGACAACTTGGCAAGCCAAAAGTGCTAGTACGAGAACAGATTGAACAAATCTTAGCTCAAGCCAGGTTGGTAGGCAACAACAAGAGAAACTTTGACAACTACACCGAAAGAACAACTCCTTACGGGAGCAACTGGCCTCACGCTCTCCTCAAGTAAAACTGCTATCATTCCAAGCGTGCTGTTGCTAGAGACTCCTCAGACAAACCAATGAAGGGCGTTAAGTAATGGAAACTCCACTGTGAACAACACTAATGGGTCTAATGGTACAGGTACACCAAACGTAGGTGAGATGGACACTACAAAAAAAGTCAGTTTTTGCAACGGAAAAAATCTGTCGCAAAAAAGGGATTTTCCGTCGCAAAATTCATTTGCGACGGATTTCGTCCATCACAAAAATCATCGTCGCAATTGCGATGGAAACTCAAATTTCCGTCACAAATCCTGAAATTTGTGACGGAATAGGATTCCGTCGCAAATTCTGGGATTTGCAACGAAATGAAAGTTCGTCGCAAATAGAATTTACGACAGACTTTCATTTCGTTGCAAATCCCAAAGGATTTGCGACGGATTTGCATTCCGTCGTAAATCCCAGAATTTGCGACAGAATCCCGTTCCGTCATAACTTGAGAGATTTGCAACGGAAATAATTTTTCGTCACAAATTTATTCATTTTATTAAAAAAAATATATTTTTTAATATATATATTACATAAAAAAATATAAAAAACTTGTATATCATGAAAATATATAATAACAATCATAAAGAGTTTACATAGAGAAAACAAAATATAAATAATAATGTTGTGAAGAATATGTACTAAAAAATAGTCTAAACAGCAACATTATGATGGTGATCATCATCACCAGGAGCCGACCCCGTACCCTTGCCTTTCATTAGGGACAGGAGTTGAAGCTGCATCTGCCTCATCATCTCCTGTGTTTGATGCAGCTCAATTGCTTACTGACTCATCCATTGTCGTGTGTCGCTAAGCTCATTTACTGTCTGACTTACCAGGTGCTTTGTCTGGCTCAACTCAGCTGCTTGCTCCTGTACCAACGCCTTTATCTTTTTCATCTCATCTGCAAAAACATTAGGAAATACGTTTATTTTTTGTACTGCATTTAAATGGACCAAGGAATGAAAACGTAACAATCAATATCAAATGTATTACATTTATACTTGCAGAAACACCTTCAGTGCCAGATGAAGAGCTCTTTGTTTGCTTCAGTCGTCTGGCATAGGCACCATACCCGAAGACTTTGCCTTTGTTGTTAAATCCGCCTGCAGCCTGAATGAATAGACTCTCGTTATCGGACTGAGAGGATGCGGGGTCACTCTCACTCTGTGAATCTCTCTCTTGCATCAGCTTCTAATAGGTTTCCTACAAGCACAAAAATACATCACAAATAAGCCATGTGAAATGAAATAAATATGTTGGTGTCTGAAACAAAGAATAAATGCAATAAATGTCTTACCGCTACTTTCTGTGCCTTGGGGTTAATCCAACGCCTCTCACTACCTTGGGGTTAATCCGCTCAAAGGTAGCCCAATCAATCGATTGTGCAGGAACTTCCTCAGACACTGCCTGCAAACACAAATGATGATCGTTAATTAATTACTTCAAAGTACAAAATATTGAATACTTAAATAGGAAATAATTTGTACTCACAATTTTTCGTCGATGCTCACTAAATGGAATGGAGCCGCCAGTATATGATGGTCCATTTATTTTGGCCCTATTTATTTTATTTTTCTCACTTTTGTTCTTAAACTTCTCATCGGCGGCCCATCTTTGAATTAATTGCTCTGCAGTCTCAAGTTGAATCCAATCTTGCCTACTTTTTTCAGGTTGATCCAGGTACTTGAATTAGTTGAATGCGCCAAAGCAAATTGGATGAACTCTTCCAAACCCGCCAAGAATGCTTGAGTGAGTTCTCTTCTCTCAGTTAAACGATTGTACATCCAACTCTTATCACGATCGCCTTCCATACTTACACAAATATATACAGTGGGGATATACCTCAGTCCACAATACATGTCACAAATATAAGTGGCCAATACAACTGGCCACTTATGCCAACCAACTGCCACTTAATCAAGAAAGTGAGAAACAAACACATGCATTGAACTAAGAACAGATGCCAACAGCATCCAAAGAATAAGGATAGTACACCAGAAGATGGACATGCATGTAGAGGGGCCAAACAAAAAATATGAAACTACACATTGAATTAGGGAATGAGCAAACCATTGGCATTTCAACATTATCACTTGCTACAATTTGATGTAATAATTTCTGAGATATATAAGTATTTGTGGAGTTTATGAGGGTCATATTAAAGGCTAATGCAATGTTATAACATGCCATAGGATGAATTATAAAAATTTTAACAAAACCATTTTAACAATTAATATTCATTGAAGAAAATATATTCAACAATCTTGATTATAAGCCTCTCATGAGAAATCTCATCAAATTTGAGAATTATAACTTAAGATTTTCCTTAAAATCGTATCTATATTTTCTTGGTCCCTTGAAACCTTAAAGAGGTTTCCCCATATTTAAAACAAGAAGGAGTAAAATATTTAATCTAGTGGGTGTTACTTCAAGTAGACTAAATAATTAAATCATATTAAGAGTATAGTATTAGGTTAAAAAAACAAAAAACCATGACCAAAGTAATTATTTAATCTAACATATGCCAATTACCCAAATTGCTTGATTTTAATACTTTTATGTGATCAAATTGATGGTATGATTTCACAAAACTAAAAATGGAAGTTAGGCAAGTTAATATAGTAGACAATCAACATGAAAATTAGGCAATATAGATGTTGGCCAACATAAATTTCTATATAACTAGTATATCAAGTGTGTGTGTGTGTCCGTTGATAATCCAATAAAATATCTATTTTAGCTTATATTGTTTCTTGATATAAAACACATAAGGAAAAAAAAAACTTATCTTCATCAGAAAATACCTCCTAGACGAGGGTGAAAGAGGATGGATCAAAGAGAGGCGAACCGGAGCATGGCGGACGGAAGGACGGTGGACACAACTGGCTGGACCGACGCCAGAAATGAGCACGGCGGATAGATGGAAGAGAGCCCGATGGAACCGGATAAAAAGCGCCGGATGGATGCCGAACTGGACCAGCACGGGTGGCGAACGAAGCAGGGCGGTCGGAGCACGGCGGATGGGCTAGAGAAGGAAGCACGGAGGTCGGAGCGAGAGAAAATGGCAGCGTGGGGGAGAAATTGGACCGGGAAGGAGCTGCAAGGGACTTAAAGTCCCACGATTTGCGACGGACACCCGATCCGTCGCAAATCAGAAAAATTACGACCGACGACCTCTGTCTGTCGCAAAAAGGCAACCTTAGGGGAAACTGGTGGCAAAATTGCCTCCAGTTTGCGATAGATATAGGATCCGTCACAAACCCCTGTGGGGGTTGTGACAGATCCATGATTTATCGTAAAACCCCGCTAGGGGTTGCGACAGATCCTCGCAAAACCCCGCTGGGGGTTGTGACAAATCTGAGATCTATCGCAACCCCCATAGGGGTTTTGTGACAAATCCTGTATCCGTCACAAATGGGCCGCAATTTTGCCGTCGGTAACCCCCTTTTTTGCGACGGAACAAGAGTTCCGTCGCAAAAAAAATTCAAAAACTCCCCATCTTCATTTTTAATTTTCAACGTCCTTTGGGATTTATATCCTTCGCAAAATCCAGTATTTTTGCAATGGAATTTACATTTCCATCGCAATTTTTTTTTGTGACGGAATTTTTTATTTCGTCGCAATTATTGAAATATTTGCAACGGAAAAAAATTTATATCACAATTTCCCTCTTTTCTAGTAGTGGGAGCAGCGCACCAACCAACCACCCACCCAACCCTAGAGTGTCGAATGAAGCAAGATGGAACCAAAGACTCAAAGAACTAAAAGCAATGATATTTCTTTTATCAGGAGTGCCCTCCCTAATGAAAAATAGTGCTCCAAACAACTTCTCCAACTCACCATTCACATTATGTCTAGTAGAGATGCCAAAGAAATTTACATTCCCGAATTTCTAGCCCATATGATTGTTTGACGTACTCTGATGAACACATGGCCAAATATCGATAGAGAATGCACAATGTCGTTATACCATGAGATGCACGAAAGGCATATATGTGCAAAGGGTTCGAATTTAGCTTGGTCAGGCCTACACTGATGTGGTTTACCAACTCACCAACTAATTCCATAGGTTCATTCGTAGACTTGAATGACATATTCGTCCAACAATTCTTTAGTAGTCGAAAGCTCCAAAAGAAATCAAACGACCTTTACCAAGTAGTCCAAGGAAAATGTGGCTCGTTGCAAGACTTTGTTAGCAGATTCAACAAAGAAAAGATCAACAACATACTTGACTGTGACACCCAAACTATTGTAGCTGCATTCTGCAAGGGTTTGCTTCTCACCTCTGACCTATACAAAGAATTGACCAAGCACACATGTCATACCATGGATGATGTGCTAGCCAAGGTATAGGCCCAAATCAAATGGGAGGAAGACAAAGTAAATGTTAGACAGTCCCGGCACCATGACGACGAACCATCAAACAGAAGGAGTAGAAACCTAAGACGAACCAACTGTAGTTGGAGAGCAGAGCCATACCCGACCATTCACCTAGAATGAAACCAATCCAGTAGCATGTCAACCCCTCTCAACCAGACATTACCACCAAGGATAAAATACTACAACTTCTCTGTCGATATTGGTGAGTTAGTCCACGCCTTACCAAAATGGGAGATGCCATCAAATGGCCTCCCAAGACCAAGAAATCGGCGGACCAACGAGACAGATCCAAATGGTATGAGTTCGACTCTGACCATAGATGACAAACAAAGGACTGCATTGCAGTGAGACTGTAGGTCGCAGAACTTCTCAAGCGTAGGCACTTTGCGGACCTACTATCCAAGAAAGGTAAGTCTACTCTATCTCATAACAACACTAACTTTGTAAGATTGACATTAAGCTGAACCACCTAGAAACCCCCGAACCATCAATTGTATCACGGGTGGTTCAGAGATTAGCAGTGCCACATATTCCGAACAAAACGACACACTAGGGCCTTACCGAAAGAACCCAACCATAAGCAAGTGGAAGTGTGTGTGTATGTGTGTGTAATTTAAAAATAAATGAGGTAGAAGGAATAAATAGAAAGATGAAAATAAGTATATGCCTTATTTTCTTAAGCGCTCTCTTTTTTAGAAGATTTTATTTATATTATTCATTAAAGACAAATGTTTACAAGAATATTATAGCTTCTATACATGCTTGTAAAAGAATGATATTGTTATGGACTCGAATATTGGGCCCAGGTAAGATGTGGCCCAATAAGAACACATTACGGCAGAAACTCTCCTTAAGAGGGAAAAACACTAATCACCCTATAAGCAAGGCACTAATCCCGATAGTACATGTAGTGGAGTAGTACATGTAGTGGAGCAGGGATGCGTCAGGTAGTGGAGCAGACAATCGAACTTGGAGGCGCGCACAACACAAGGATTGAACCCTAGAGGTAATCTCTATAAATAGGAGATTATCCACCAGGTACACACACTCTATTCATATCCTTTTACTATTCAGTCTCACTGTGCACACACCCCACCCCCTTTAGCAAATCGCCATTATCGTGTAAGTACAATGATCTGTTGGAGTTCTTTGGTGTCTTCCTCATAGACATCATTGAGTTTCCATCTTCTCTCCAGCTTACATACATACGTATTCCCTGGAGGGTATTTTTGATCCTACAATAATCATTCACTAACCCGTTGAGGTTAGACATATGTGTTCTTATAACAGAACATTGGTGCCAACTGTGGGGAGAGATAAACTTTGATTCCCAAATGACCAAGAATGGCAAAGTACAAATGCAACGTTATTAGCGGAGGATTTAGAGGAGGAGGAGATCCAGTGAGCCAAAGGAAGAGGTACTTGAGGGAGGTTCTCTCCATTAGGGATCGCCCGGAATTCAAGAAGAACTCTTCTTCTTCTTCTTCAAAGATGGAACCTCTTGTACTCTGTTTTAGTAAGGAGGACTTAGAAGATGTAGCTCTAGGCCATCAAGATGGTTTGGTGATTACGGGAAAGGTAGTCAATTGCCGGGTTAAGAAGATATTTGTAGACAATGGGAGTGCGGTCGACATTCTTTTGTGGGACATTTAAGCAAATGAAACTCGACCCAGAGGATTTAAAGCCGTGCAAGACGACTTTACAGCTTTCAACGGACAAGATACCCACCTGAAGGGATATATTGATCTCAAGTTAACATTGGGGACCAAGGAAGCCTTCAAATCAGAGCGGGTAAGATTCATTGTGGCCGACTTCCCATCTTCATATAACATCATTCTGGGACGACCAACGATACACAACTGGGATATGTTGGTGTCTACTAAGCATCAGAAGTTGAAGTTGATTAGTAACAAGAACGAGGTCGTCACGGTTAAGGGTGACCAAAAGGAGTCTCGGCAATGTTATTTTGAGATAGTCAAAGAGAGGAAGGATGGACCATCATTCTCATCTTGAAGCATGAAGGGTAAGAGTTCAAGTAAGGAGAGAGCGCACTCAGAAGAGTCGGTCAATTTGGTGGAGCTGGATTTGTAAGAAGAAGATAAAATCAAGAGGGCGAAACCAAACAAAGAATTGGAAGATGTAGTCTTAGGTGCTGAGCTGGGACAAGTTACCAGAATCAACAAAGCACTAGATCCAGCAGTTCGATCCGAGTTAGAGGACTTTCTAAAAATAAATAAAGATGTTTTGCATGGACGCCATCCGAGATACCTGGAGTAGATCCAGAATTTTGTTGCCACAAGTTGGCAATTCATCCGGATTCCGTCTCGGTAGCCCAGAAGAGGAGAAACCTCATGAAGAGAAAGGGAAGGCTTTGGAAGAACACGTAAAGGAGCTGCTAGAAGTCGGGTTCATTTGGGAGGTGTAATACACCACCTGGTTGTCTAATGTAGTGATGGTCAAAAAACCGAACAGCAAGTGGAGGGTATGCACGGATTACACCAATTTGAATAAGGTATGTCCCAAAGACGCATTTCCAATGCCTAGCATCGATAAATTAGTAGATAATTCATCCGGTTTTCAACTCCTTTCATTTATAGATGCATATTCTGGGTATAATTAGATTGCCATGCACCCTAAGGATCAAGATAAAATGGCTTTCATCACCAAGAAGGCCAATTATTGCTATAACGTGATGCTGTTTGGGTTGAAGAATGTTGGGGCCACTTATCAAAGAATGATGAATACGGTATTCGAAGACCAGCTTGGCAAGAATATGAAAGTATATATAGACGACATAATTGTCAAATCGATGGAGCCGGTAAGCCATGTCTATGATTTGCAGCAGATATTTGATAAGCTGCGGACACACCAAATTCGGCTCAATCCGGCTAAATGCGCATTTGGAGTTCCAGACCAGAAAGTTCATGGGTTTCTTGCTAACGAATAGAAGAATTGAAGCTAATCCTAGATAAGTGCCAGGTCGTGCTTGATATGAAGACTCCAAGAAACAAAAAAGAAGTACAACGACTAATTGGGAAACTAGCTGCCTTAAATAAATTCCTACCTAAGTCGACGGAGAATTCTCTACCCTTCTTTAAGTTGTTGAAGAAAGAATCCCAAGGCAGGTGGAACTCGGAATGTGAGGCAATGTTCGTGAAAATAAACCAGTTTTTGGCAGCCCTGCCAGTCTTGTCCTGACCAGAACCAGGAGAAAGTTTGATATTATATTTGTCTATTGGAGAAGAGGCGGTGAGTGTCGTGCTAGTCCGAGAAAGGAAAGACGGTCAAATACCAGTGTACTTTGTAAGCCGAGCTCTATAGGGGTCAGAGCTAAGATACCAGAAGCTGGAAAAGATGGCATTTTCTTTGCTTACCACGTCAAGGCAGTTCCGCCCATATTTTCACGGTCATCTGATTATAGTTAGGACAAGCCAACCAATTTGGCAAGTGCTCTATAAGCTAGATTTCGCAGGAAGGATGATTAGCTAGGTAATAGAATTGTCCGAATTTGACATCACCTACGAAGCTCGGCACGCCATTAAGGTATAGGCCTTGGCGGACTTCTTACCCCGTCGGGTGTAGGAGATTCGGATAATACAGAAACGTGGAAAGTCTTTGTTGATAGTTCATTGAATGCCAGGGGAAGCGGAGCCGAAATCATCATGGAAAGCCCTAAATGAGTTTCTATGGAGCATTCCCTTCGATTTAATTTCCAAACTTCTAATAATCAAGATGAATATGAAGCTCTTATTGCCGGATTGCTTCAGGCTAAGGAGAATGGAGCTAAGAAAGTTCATGTCTCCACTGATTCCCAACTGGTGGCAGCCCAGATCGAAGGGACATACCTAGGCTAGGGGCCCTCTGCTGATTAAGTACTTGGAGAAAGTTAAAGAAGTCATCGCGGACTTCGAGTAAGTGACCGTGGTGCATATTCCCACAGGAGAGAATACAAGGGCTGATATTTTGTCTAAGTTTGCAAGTACCAAAAGTCCGTAATCACCGAACGGTAGTTCAGCAAAGTTTGTCGGAGCCAAGTTGTGTAATGGTCATCTCGGAATCCGGAGATTGGAGGAAGCCGATCATCGATTACTTGGAAAGGGGTGTCCTACTTGATGATTTAGCCGAAGCAAAGAAATTGGAAAGACAGGAAGTTGTTTATACAATGGTTGATGATCAGTTATATCACAAAGGCTTGCATTCCCCAATGTTAAGATGCCTTAATTCGGAAGAAAGCTGAATATGTTTTGGCCAAGATCCATAAAGGGATTAACGGGAAACATATGGGTGCTAAGGCATTGTCCAAAAAGGCTTTGAGAGCCGGATATTATTGGCCTACCATGACGGTAGATTCCAAGGATCATGTACAGAAATGTGATACTTGTCAGAAGCATGCCGGGATAATATGGACCCCTTCGATAGAATTAAAATGTATCTCGGAACCTTGGCCATTTTTCAAATGGGGCATGGATCTACTGGGACCATTTAAGCTGGCTCCGGGACAATTTTAGTGGCTCATAGTGGCCGTCGACTATTTCACTAAATGGATAGAGGTGGAACCGGTGGTGATGATTACTTCAGCTTGGGTACAGAAATTCTTACAAGAAACATCATATCACAGTTTGGAATCCAGGCAGAAATCGTCACAGATAATGGAACCCAGTTTATTGGCAAGGGTTTCCGAGAAATGGTCTCCAATTTTCAGATTAAACAATACTTCTCCTCTGTAGAACATCCCCAATCCAATGGGCAAGCTGAGGCCGCTAACAAAGTTATCGTAGACAGATTAAAAAAGAGGATAGGGAGGCAAAGTCTGATTGGGTAGAACAATTGTATTATGTCCTGTGGAGACACAGAACCAGTGTTCAAACTTCAACAAGGGAGATGCCTTTTAGGTTGACATACGGCTGTGTGTCAATAATCCCGATCGAAATTGGCTAGTCCTCATGGAGGAGAATTAAAACCTTGCATGAGAAAGAAAGAAACAATGAAGCTTTGGCAATGTAGACTTGATTGATGAAGCGCGAGTTGCGGCACATTGCTGAGATTTGGCCACAAAGCAACTCATTGCAGCAAGATATAATAAAAGGGTGAAGTCCCGGTCATTTGAAAAAGGTGATTTGGTACTTAGCCAAGCCGATATAGGCAACAAAAATGCTAAAGAAGGAAAGCTAACACCAAATTGGGAAGGTGTGTATCGAGTTAAAGAAAATCTCGAAAAAGGAGCCTACATGCTGGAAACCCTGAATAGGAAGGCGGTCAAGAGAACGTGGAATGTGGATAAGCTGAAGTTTTACTACAGCTAAGACCATAAACTGTGAAAAGAAGGCCCTATTTTCCAGTGTTGTAAATTCCTTTGTAGGAATCATGTAAAAGCGACCATGTCGCGAAGTTTGTTATAAAGGAAGAGCTTCTCGTATGAGAATTCATTACGCATTGCTTGAAGCACATCATCAAAGTCGAGATAAAAGTTAAAACGTGCTCCTTTGAGACACGGTAAAGCCCAATATGACAGTTAAAATGTGCTCCTACGGGACATGGTAAAGCCGAGATAACGGTTAAAACGTGCTCCTACGGGACATGGTAAAGCCGAGATAAAGGTTAAAACATGCTCCCTTTGGGACGCGGTAAAGCCAAGAAAATGGTTAAAATGTACTCCTCCAGGATGCGGTAAAGCCGAATTATATGGTTAAAATGTGCTCCTTTCGATGCGGTAAAGTCAGGTTAAAGGTTAAAGCATGATTCCTTTGGAACATGGTAAAACCGAAAAGCCCTTGTGGCCTTGATGCATCAAAACTTGGGTAAGGAAACAAACCGTCACGATGACCCTGATCAAGTCAAAGCAGATGACGAGTTGCTCTTACTCCATGATGAATTTTGGTCAACCGCAACTGGAGCGTGCAGTTCTTGTGTGGTCCCGGACATGTATTTTGAGCAATAAATTTTGGCTTTGGCCAAGTCACTTAAAAGGTTGTGCAGCCAAACTTCAAGTTCGTGAAATGCAGCGAATGCAATGCAAAGAGTATTTGGATTCAACAAGCAAATCGCAGACATTCAATATTAACAAAAAGTAAGTTTCCATTCGTTATAAGTATCTTTTTATAATGTGCATGGATTACAGGAGCGAAGTCGGGTTAATAACCCGGTAGGAGTTTTTTACAAACAATAAAAAAAGGGCTTTAGTACCCCAAGATAGAAAATTGAGACAACGTTGGAATCTCGGCCCTCAGCTGGACGGAGTCTTAACGTCAATTTTAGCCTCTTCACCCCCATCTTCATCCTGATCCTTCCCGAGTTGACTTTCAGAAGCATCGCCGGAAGGAGGAAAGAGTGGGATTATTTTTCCATCCATCACCCAAGACCAGCAATCCATCCCGGATGTGTTTAATGTATTGTCGGGATTCAAAAGCTGAATCTGCCTTATAGCATTCTCAAAGATTACCCGACAGATTTCTTTATGGCCGCATCCTTTATATCAATAGCATCACGGACGGAGTCCAGGGCGGCATGGAGGGCGTTCAGATCTTTAAGATATTCCTTTTTCTCCGACCGGGATTGTTCCGGGGCTTTCTTATCCCAAGCGCTCTCTCCTGCTGAAGCTGATCCAACTCCGAGTTTGTTTTCCTCCGGGCCTCTCTTTCCTTCTTCAGGTCTTCTTTGACTTTTTGTAGCTCTTCTCCCATCTCGTCCCTCGCTTCCTCGGTTGCCTGCGCTTGTGTTTTAATATCTTACACTAGTTCGTCAGATTTACGAATATGTTCCTAAGCTACCAGCTTGACCTTCTTCAGTTTATCTGCCTTTTTAGCATATTTCACGTTTAATGTGGACAAAGCTTGGGCTAACCCGGCACATTTCAAGCCATAGTGCTCTATATTCGACAGTTCCTGCAGCTCGGGCGTGTCATATCTTTCTGGTGCAAAGAAGCGCTCTGGGAGCCCGATAGCATTGTTGAGTTGAATAGGGACCCCTTCTCTCCAGATGATACCATAAGGGAGCTCAGGGACTGGAGGTGCCAGAGGCACACTTGCAGAAGGAGAGGCGGTAGGAAGAGAGGCGACGAAGTCTCTGTTGGAGGAGTTTCGACTGGAAGGCTCGTCAAAGAGGAGACGGGAATCTTCATCCTAGATGGAAGGGCCTTTTTTGACGATGTGGACGAAGTTGCTTTATTGGTCTTGGATCGTTTTGAGGGATCAACTCGGCTAGCCTTTTTCGCGCTAGTCGTCCCGGATTCCGGCGTGGATCGCTTTCTTGAGTATCCCATACCTTTAATGTCGGGATTTTCCAAGGTGGCAGCAAAGGCCGGTCTTTTGTCCATTCTCGAATTTGTGAAATAAAGCAATTAATTAGTTATTTGTCCAACAGAGATTAAGCATGCCATACAACACAATAAAGAATGTACATACTCGTTGCAAGTCGTTTCTTTGGCTGGGTTGTTAAAACATAGTCCGTCAACTTCAACGAGCCAAGTTTAGCTAGTTGCTTTTCTAAAAAGGTGATTGTTTCCTTTTCGGAAGAAGAGAAGGAATGGGAAGAAAAGTCGAAATCGGAAGAAGATTTTTTATGGTGATCTAGAGTCCGATAAAGGGGAAATCTTTCCTCCATCTCCACGGACTCATAGGCTTGAAGGAACCAGGGTAGTTGTTTGGGCACGGCAACTACCTTGAAAAATGAGAGCTTGAAGCTTTTCCATGATTCGGTGAAAAACTCGAAGAGTTTGCGGGCATGGACACTTCGAAGAGAGGTCCAACCTTTCCGAGTTGGAGCTTCGTCGTCGGCCTCTTTATTGGCATCCTTATTGGCCTTTTTACTGCAAGCCTCGTGGACAGAGTAGAAATGAAAGAATATCGAAAGGGTGCAAGTTAAGTTTTTCTCTTGGCAAAGGTTTTCGAAAGCAATGGCAAAGGCTCAGCTATTGGGATGAAGTTGGGAGGGAGCAAGATGCAAGTGATGTAAGAGGTGTAGTTGGAACTCGGTAAATGGGAAGCGCATACCGAGCCGGGATATGCAATGTAAAAATAAAAGAAATGGGGATCGTCATTACTATTTCGGTAGCTAGATATGGATTCAGTAAGGCGGCAGGCAAAAGACATAGTCCTTCTTGTCACGGATACCTAGCTCGGTGACCTCTTCAACAGTCATTGTGCTCCTAATACTAAGCACCTCGTCGATCCATGGGGCGGATGATTTGGAGGTGTCCGAGTTACCAACAAAACTCGATTCCCCCGTAGCAGATAACTACGTGTGGCGCGAAGGTGAACCCATTTACACCTATAATAAAAAAGTACAAAGTACAAGTCAGAAATAGGAAGTATACCTCGGTCAAAAGAGTAGCCATGAGAAAAATCAACAGGAAGCAAGCCGGACTATCAAGATGGACAGGAGCCGAGATATAAGTCGAGTACATCCATGATTGCAGGAGGCCAACATTCGCTCGACTTCCGAGTTGCGGCCGCTGTTGGCAAGTTCAATGCCCAAAAAGAGGCATTCATCACAAGGGTCAGTGACTATTTTGGCTCGAGACCCAGGTTTATCCAGGAGTATGTTTTCTTGTTGGGCAAGAGGCCCGGATGGGTATGGGCAGATCTCGGTTTGGAATCTGGGGTGGATTAAAATGAACCCTGGGAAAGAGGCGTAGGGGTCTCGATTATCTAGCAATGGTGTTTGAGGTTTCCTTTTACTTGTACTCCCGCTGGGTTTACGAAGTAGTGGGGCTTGTTTTTCTTCCTCAATATTAGCCACTGCCCAGAGCCAATATTTTGTCCCACCTGAGAGTTTTTTAAGTATCTCTCTATCTTCTTCAGGAATTGGGTTAGCGTACATATCTACGGGTAGAGGACTATTGCGATCCATGAAGACTCTAGAAAAAAGGTAATATTAGAAGTTGAACTGGGATGGCTCAGAACCAAGGTGTCAGCTTTTGCCTTCAATAAGGAATTCCTTATACGGTCATCACCGCCACCCAACACAGGCAAGTTTGAATGAAAATAAAAGAAGGGGATGACATTATACTAAAAATATCAAAGAAGTTACCCAGAAAACCCAGAAACCCTAGTGGTGTACCCAGAAAACCATATGATGAGATGCAATGAAAAATAAAAATGCAGAATTGTAGAAAACTAGACGAAGCAAGACAGATGTTAAGGAGGGCGAGGAAGCAGAGGGAGTACCTGATTCTATGAAAAGTTGCAGAAAGTTGGAATTCACAGGCGGCAGTATGAAGAAGAAGAGGGCTTCAGAGGAAGAAGAGTTTTTCTGGCGAGACAGAGCGAACGTCTAGCAAAAAGTATTGAAGAGAGGCGGAAAACTTGAATTTATAAACATTTTGAATCCGAAGTGTCAGGGGCAATAAAGACCATTTGCACAAAGAATCAGATTTGAAAACCTAAAAGTGCAATGATGATTGCTAATGAAATGACGTGCAACTGCTATGGAGCGACGTGCACATTAAATGCTCGCGAGTTTCAAAGACGGCAATTGTGGTTAATGCACGGAAAAAGGAGGTTATACGCTCTGATGTCAGCAATATAAGCAAATTGAAACCGATTCGTATTCCTCTCATTCATGATATCCCGAATTGGGGCAACACACGTGACGGAGATATGAGAAAACAACAATTTGGTCTCAAAGTTGCAAACGAAATCCCATATATTATAAAGTAAGAGTAGCTCGGCACACACATCTGGGGGCAAGCCGTGGAAGAGTCAATCTATCTCGGAAATTCTCCAAGATCAAGCAAGAGAAATTAACGAGGGAGAGGGAGAGCAAAGCAAATAAAAAGTGTTTTTATCAATCAATCTCGTAGCTTAGAGCCCTAAACTTCCAAGCTTGGGGGAAACTATTTTGGACTCGAATATTGCACTCTCTTTTTTTGTACAATGTTAAGGGTTTCCCTTTTCGAGTTTAGAACGCATAGGGTTTTCGCCTTTCCCAACAAATGTGATTTTCAGGATTCGAATTTGTATTCTTCTCTTTAGGGGTGAGATTGCTTATCATCTCAATCAACAAGCTTTTTGGTTGAATATGTGCACTCTTGTAAATTCACCTATGAATAGTGTGGGTTTTTGTCGATTTCTTATAATGTAAATTTTATTTGCAAATTTTCATAATAGTTACTGGTTATTTCACTTTTGTTAATTGTTAAAAATAATATTTACAAATTTTCATATCGACCCTTGATATTTTGTTGTTATTAATCGTTAAAATGTGTATATACACTTATCAGTTCACCTATATATGAAATTGACCCAAGAGATATAAGCATTTGACCTAAATTTTGTCCTATAATAGTTCTATATATCAAGAAAAAATTGTATAATTTCTTGGGGGGGGGGGGGATAATGTTCGTTCATACTTTGTTTAATATTAACATAAAATTAAACACTTCAATGAGCAAATATTTAGACGCATATATCTTTAGGGTAAGGAATAAGCTAAGCTAAGTAAGCAAGCAACTTCAACAAACTCTGGTCATTCACAATGCATTAGGTAAAGTTGGAATTAATAAAGCAATAAGTTTTTCTTAATGGGAAACATGTTGCATGTAATTAAGAACCATTCAATATAATATATTACTCTCTAGAGTCCTTAGTATATGATTTAGTTGGATAGTTGATCTTAGTTTTAAATATAAGACATTTTTTTTTCATATTTCTCAACCTTTTCTTTTTATTAATGCCCCCTCAATAATACTCAATGAGAGAATTAAGGAAGATACTAAAGTATTTTAAAAAATACATGTAATACTAACTAACTTAAATAACTTTCTTAATCTAATCAAACTAGTTAAATAGGTTTTACATTAACGATTAGAGAGAGTAAGATGCAAGAAGAGAGAGCTACGTAGCTGGGAGCATTGGAATCGTCAATTGTGGGTTATGTTTCCATCAACAACGACAGTGACAGTGTTTAATCCAAGTGTCGTTTAGTTAATTGGTCCCTTGAACAAAATACACTAATAATAATAATAATCAACAAACCACGCAACGAATTTGGATTTATTAGTGATCCACATCTATTGCGTCTATTACACGTGAATTGTGTCTGTGACCATAAAACGAACACACAATAATCTACTCACACAGCTTTGTAAACGTTGAAAATTTCCTATGAAGTCTCTCTCTTTTTCCTTCGCCTATAAAGAATCTAAAAATTCAATTCTGCCCTGCTCACACATTGAAGTTTTTATTTGTGCCCTATGAAATATTTCATTTGATCCTGGTAATATAAGAATTTCATTAACATACAATAGTTAATACTTATTGCATGAGATAATTTTATTTTTCGGTTATTATATTTGTATAACTTTTGTATTGTTTCTATATATAGCATTAATATTCATTTAATAGATAATTATAATTGCTTATCATATATACATTTTCCCCCAAAAAATTAATTTTTTTAGGGTCGGCATTATTGGCTAGGATCAAAATAGAAGGAAAAGTGATGGGAAAATAAGGAGGGGATGCTAAGAATGAAAACTTTGTAAAAGAATAATAATAAGACAATTTACTACTTTTAGGAGTTTTCCTTCCCAGTATTCTTCCTCCCACCCTAATTTTCTCTCCATCTAAACATAGGGTCGGTAAAAGTTGATACTCCCCTCTCTGGTTCTAAATATAAGAAATAATTAACTTTTTTTTTTAGAGATATTAATTAAAAATTATTTTAAAATATTTATATTTATTTATTTTCCCAAACTATTTTCTCTAACATATAAACTAATATATAATCTAATGAAGCACAACATATGATATGATTAAATAACTTATTTAGCTTCTTTAATATAATCTTTCCAAAAAAAAGTCAACTATATCTTATATTTAAGACCAGAGAGGGTAATTTGGATTTTTTAAAAAAATATAACATTTATGTTAGGAGAGCTACCTTCAATTATGTTTCACAATGCTTCAATTTAATCTAGAACTAAAAAATCCCTCCCATCCTTAATATAATATATATTTGAGGAGTTTATATATCTTGGTCATAAATATAAGACATAATTTTTATATCGTCAATTTTTTTTTTTAATTTACCTCTCTATTGACAATCCCTCAATAAAAATCAAGAAAACAATGGAATGAAATAATTAAGAAAAATGACTATAATATTTTAGAAAATACATATTACATTAACTAACTTAACTAAATTTCTTAATTTAAGTAAATTAGGTAAATATGTTTTATATTAATGATAGGATGAGTATTATCTAATTGTATTTTACACACACATAAATAATTTGTGTTTGAACAATGCTCGCTAGAAGCATATTAAACAAAGGAAGCAATGGACGAAAATTTGATGATAAAACTCCAAAAGTCAGAATGCTTATGACCATGATGTAGCAGAGAATTATTTATATCCGAACTCAAATATCTAAGTCATGACGTAAAGGGTATATAGTTGCTCTTCTATGGAAACATTAATCTCCATATGAAAGCAAAAATTATATCTAAAGAAGATTTATAAAAGTCAATGCAAACCAGGTACTAGGTTAACAATGCAAATTAAACATGGCAAAGTCGAGATTGTTCAACTTGTTTGGGGAAAAAGTTTCATAACCGCATATAAGGAAGAAAAATTATAAGTATATCTCTTCATTTTGCATGATTATTCTTTTCTTTAATTATTATAAAGGAAAAATCTAAGAAAATGCCTCCAAAATCTCAAATCGATCGAGTTTGTTTCTTATAATTGATAAAGGATTGACTACATTTGAAAAAAAAAAAAAAACATTCACAACTTATTTTAATGAGAAATCGTGTATGTGGCATTTTGAAATTTTGGAGCTCTTTTTTCTAGGATTTTCCCTATTAAACCTGACATTATTTTGGTTTTTTCTCTTCAAAAATGTTTTCTTTTACTTTTGTATATGTAGCATTATAATTGGGAGGAGTCTACTCTTTACGCCCTAAACAATTATTAGATTATCAACAGAGTACCCTCATGGCGCCTCATCATTAAAAAATTGTTTTTTTATTTTCCATTTGAAGTAATTAGTGAGGAATAAAGAAAAAAGAGAATGATTTTAAAAGAAGGGGAAAATTTATACTTTTCTGAAAAAAGAACATAGATTTGAGGTGCTTCAATTTTAAATATTTAAATTGCTCTGATCCTTAGATATATTTGAGGAGTTAATCTTAATCCTAAATATAAGACATAGTTTTTATATTTGTCAATATTTTTCTAATTTACCCTTATTAATACTCCTTCATAATAATGAGGGAATTAAAGAAGATAACTAGGTATTTTAGAAAATATATGTAATATTAACTAACTTAACCACTTTCCTTAATTTAATCAAATTAGGTAAATATATTTTATATTAAAGACTAATGGAAGTAATGTATATACAAGAGTGTGTGTGTGTGTTAATTTGACCAGGCAGATATTGAGCTGTAAGAATTATCAAAATCAAAATACACACACAAACTTTTGGAAGCAACGTTCAATGTAATAAGGATAATTATTTATCGGAATATTATATTTTGGTAAATAATACCTATTGAAAATAGGTGAATATGTGGTTTCAAATAATAAGTAATAATTATCTTATTTTCTAAGGTAATTACTATGGGAGTTAGGAGAGATAAAGAGCTAAAATCCTTGAAAAATGTATTTTATAAGGAGAAAATAGCCCACGAAAACATTATGATAAATCTCATATGACTGCAAATATTGACAAAAACTTGGGAAGTATGTTGTCTCTAATTTTAGGAATTTTTGGGATTATTTCCTTGAAAAATAGAGAAGCATAAATATAATAATATTAAAATCACTTTATGGCCCCATGATTTTTAATATTTTACATGGGACATAAAATACCAATGTCGGTCAAAAGTTGTGAGATAATAATTAATCCTAATTATGAAAATTATCGACAATTAGTAAATGGCTAATTAAGTAATTAGTGGCTAATTGTTTAGATTAATATATAAGTAAATTAATTAGTAAATAATTAATTTAAAGGAGAAATTCGAAATTAATAATTAAATAAATAATAAATAAATAATAAAATATTTTATGCTTAGAAAAATAAATAAAAAATAAAAGAAAAATAAATAAATATCTAGATATTTTGAATAAAATAATAATATAATCGGAAAGAGCGGGAGATATGAGAACATATAGAAATGAAATTTAGTCTTTTACCACTGGACCTTTTATGAACCAGTGAAATTCTATCTCGGATTGAGCGGTCTCAGAAGTCGTTTCTGAAACCAACAGCGTAATTAGGAGTACCGGATAATTAAGATAAGGCGAGATAATGCTAAAAGTGAATTATAGAAAACGCACCGTGTTTTTCAAACCAGGGATATGGTTACTTAGATCGAGATCATATTACGAACCAGTGATTTTTCGCAAGAAAGGCGGTTCTATCGGAAGTTATTTAAAGAATCGACAGGCGTTTGTCAGAAAATCTTCGACAGATAACGGAATACCCTTAATGGGATCAAAAATATAGTGAAACCCATTAGTTTTAAAAAGAAAGAATGGAACTACAAAACCTAGTTCCGGATTTTTGAGATTCGGCAAAATTACGCGATTCGGACACCGATCAGGGAAACGCTATCGGTAAGTCAGCACATGTGATGTCATGCATGACATCATCTTCTTCTAGAAGGATGATGTCAGCCAAATAGGTGTAAGGCCAAGATCGAGCCACGTGTCAAAGTGCGATCCGACGGTCGAAATCCGATCTGAAGAACTTTTATGTAATTCCCACCTTGTCCCTCTTTTCTTCTATAAATAGAAGCCTTCTCCTCTTCATTTCTCCATCCCAAAAACGCAGCCTAGAGAGAGGTTTTAGAGAGAGAATCTCTGGAGAAAGTCTGAGAAAAGTCGGGGTAAGTTCTTCGGTCTCTGGTCTTTAGTTTCGGTAGTTCTTTTGGTAGATATAGTAGGAATGCTAGATTTATCTTTAATTTTTCAAGATAGTATAGATATCATATTTAGGGGTAAATATGATATATATTTCGAAAATATGATGAGAGAAAAGATCTGTCAAATTTCGGAGAGATAGAGCGAAAAATGGCTCTGGCGAAATTCCGCCGATTAGGGGTTCGGGGCAAAATGGTAATTTGTACCTAAAATGCCCGTTATGCTGCTAGATATTGATAAATATTATCCTTATAGGATATCTGAGATAAACGTACCGATGTCGTACCGATGTCGTACCGCTGTCATACCGCTGTTTCACCCGTTGTCAAAAAGTACCGTTTTCCAAAAAAGTATCGTTATACCACCAACGAAGGTACGTTTGCGTACTGTAACACTAACTCTTATATTTACTGTATACTTATATGTGATAGACGACTATATGAGTGAATTGTATAGATAACTTTACATGAGATGTGTACTGTTAGCATAGATAACTTTACACGTGATGTGTACTGTTGTTATATTAATCTTCTATCTGCTATATACTTATGTGTTGATTAATCTTTGTGTTTTGATCTTCCGTATGTGTATATAAATATGAGGTTAACCGTTACCGAAGTCCGATGTGCATTTGGACCTCGGCATTTAAAATAGCTTTAGGGTCGGGAGGACCGAGCGTAGAAGATAAGGGCAAAAAGACGCTTAGAGTCCCTACGGGAGGATTTCTTTTGTTGCCATAGCACGAGTGTTTCCAGGGAGACACTTCTGTTGTTATTTACTTTAAAAACTCTCGGTTATTGTACCTCTTTTGTAACCAGCCAGACTTACGGTATTTTAAATATATGTATCAGTTACTCTTACGCTCCGATGCTCTACTCTGATGAAAAAAAAATATACTGCTTTTGGAAATGGGATGTTACATTCACAAACTTGTGAATATATGTCAACTAAATAGTACGTATATACATTAATTAGTGTTGAAGCATCTAGCAAGGTTTTTTTTTTTTTGAAGTTAGTGGACAGCATCACATCACTTAGTTCGTAGTTTATAATGTTGTTGAAAATATTAAACAGGTAGAAATTGAAAAATAACAAGAATCTGTACTATTAAGATTGTATATATGGTAAACATATAATAATTCTGTATAATATGAAAACCCAGAAATAAACTCACAAGACTGTCAAAATATGATAATTAGCTTTGAAGAAATTCGGACCCAACATACGTTGTTTCCTTGAGACAATTTTGCTCCCTCTATATAGATGCACAAGTTTGATGAGCAATTGTCTCCCAGGATAGAGTGAATTTTTCGTCTTCAGAATGATGACACTCTCACTCAGAAGCCCAAGCAAACACAACGAGGTTGCTTTCAAAATCGCACAAAATAGTTTGCAGAATGCAGTATGTAGAGAGGAGTGTTTGAGATTGATTTGAGATATTGATTCTGTCACTAGCACACTCTATTTATAGATGATGGAAATTGATCAGATGGACACTTTTGATGCGAACTGGTGCATTGTGCGAAAAGACGCACCAGAACGGAGCGAACAGAAGCGAATGGCGACCCTTGCTAGCAAACTGGTGCGTCGTACGAACAGGCGCACCAGAACAGAGCGAACGTCCAGAACGATTCGGTCAAAGCGATCCAATATTACAGTCCGCTTACAACCACTAGTTGGGATAAACACGGAGGGGCAAAAAATTAATTAATAAAAAAATATTTTTTTAATTTCACACATGCGGGAACCGGACTGGATGGACGGCGGCCTGCGTGTGTGGTGAACCAAGGGTCACCTAAGTCCTCACCCCTCCACAAAAGTGGGTTGGCCCAAGGGCCCAATTTAGAGGAGCAAAGTTGAGGCTTATATACCTTCTTACTCTTCTTCATTTATCCAATGTGGGACTTCTATCCACATACACATTCCTTCTTCCTTTTTCCTCTTCTTCTCCAACCTTCTTCTTATTCATAACCCATGGGATTAGATCCAAAATTCCAACAATCCCCTAATGGATAAGAAGTTAGTCCATTATGACCAAATGCAAATGATCATGTATGCAAAGTGTGATTCCTCTACGAGAAACAATTGCATTGAGATAGGTAAGGGTTACCTTTGAACCTTCTCTAGTAAAAACCTATTGGATATACTGGTCAATCAGTGGACGCGTTGTCTTGAACTGTCAACCTTTTAGTGTATACCAAGACAATAGGAGTCACACAGTTGCTTCTCTAGCATCGTTGGTTCTCATGTTGTATCCATTTTGGCCCTGAACACCTACCTAGTTCTGCAAATGTTCTAGAGAATCAGCTGTCTTAAATTCTTATAGAAGCGGCCCACACTTCACACTCACACAGGTGATTCCTTGTGATGTAAGTCAACATACATCATCTGAACACATCAGATTAAGAAAACATTAAAAGCCCAAAGGCTTACCCTTATATATATATATATATGCAGTGTCTTGTCATAGGAATAAGTATGAATTTAAAATTCCTTAGTGTTTACAGTCGATCATCACTTAGTTGTCTCTTAGAACCTAGTTTGTGGGATCTCCACTCTTCTAGGTAGAGTTACCGCAATAATCAACAATGGATCGACCTTAAACCCATTCGTTTCCACAAAAAAAAAAAAAATTAACTAACTCTCTAGGAATACCTTTACTCAATGGATCCGCTATGTTCTCTTTTGATTTCACATAATCAATTAAGATGATTCCTCGAGAGTAGCTATCTAATGGTATCATGTCTACGACATATATGTCTAGACTTGCCGTTGTACATGATATTCTTGGCCTTACCAATAGCTGCTTGACTATCACAGTGTATACACACTGCCAGTACCGGCTTTGGCCAACTAGGAATGTCCACAAGAAAATTACAAAGTCACTCGACTTCCTCACTAACTTTATCTAAAGCAATAAATTCTACTTCCATAGTTTGATATTGCAATGCAAGTCTGCTTGGATGACTTCCAAGACACACCCCCACCAAAGGTGAACACATATCCACTTGTAGATCTTGTACCATTAGAGCTAGTGATCCAATTTGCATCACAATACCCTTCTAATACTGCAGGGTACTTCTCATTATGCAAACCAAATTTTTGAGTGTGCTTCAAGTAACCCAAAACTCTTAGCATAGCTTTCTGATGAAGGTTGTTTGAATTACTTGTAAAGCGATTCAATATGCTTATAGGAAATATCAGGTCTAGTGCAATTCATAACATACATAAGACTGCCTAACACTCGAGCATACTCTTTTTTGTTTTTCAACTTCGCCAGTATTTCTCAACAGTTGAAGACTAGAATCTATAGGGTTCATCACATGAGCTATGTTCAGACTCTTGAATTTCTCAAGAATTTTAGTAATATAGTGTGCTTGTGATAAAGCCAATCCATCAGAAGTTCTATGGATTTTAATTCCCAAAATATCATATGCTAGACTCATATCTTTCATGTTAAACTTACTGGTAAGCAGCCGTTTAGTAGCTTTAATCATTTGATTATTACTACCTGTTATCAACATCTCATCTACATAAAGACATACTATGGCAAACCTATTTTCAATATTCTGAATATAGACACACTTGTCACGTTCATTAATACTAAAGCCATTTGATAACATAACTTTATCGAATTTTGCATGCCATTGTTTCAGGCTTGCTTAAGTCCATAAATGGCCTTTATCAAGCGATAAACCTTTCGTTCTTGTCCTGAGACAACAAATCCCTCAGGTTGTTCTAGATAAATCTCTTCTTCTAATTCATCATTCAAGAAGGGTGTCTTCACATCCATTTGATGTAACTCCAACCCATTGAACGCTGCTAACACGATTAACATTCAAATCGAAGTAATTCTTGTAACAGGTGAATAAGTATCAACATAATCTAGGTCTTCACATTGTCAGTAGCCTTTTACTACCAGCCTAGCTTTGTATTTATCAATAGTGCTATCTGCTTTCATCTTCTTTTTGAAGACCCACTTAGTTCCTAGAGGTTTATTGTCAGAAGGAAGGTAAACCAATTTCTAGGTATGGTTTGACAAAATGGATTCAACTTCACTATTGATAGCCTCTTCTCAGAATGGTGCTTCAGGAGAACTCGTAGGCTCGTAGCCTCTCCATATGTTCGAGGCTCATTTTCTAATAGATAAGTCAGAAAATCAGGCCCAAAGGATATTGCAGTCCTTTGCCTAGTACTACGTCTAGGTTCCTCCTCTATAAGATCATCATTAGTCATAGTAACCTGAGATATTACAGTGTTGTTATTATCATTACCCTTATTGTACAGAAATACATTCTCAAAGAACGTAGCGTTCCTTAACTCAATAACCGTATTCACATGGATATTTGATACATCAGATTTACAAACCAAGAAACAATATGCACTACTATTATGTGTATAGCTAATAAACACACAATCTACTATCTTAGGTCCGATACTCAACCTTTTAGGTTTAGGAATCTCAACCTTTGCCAAGCACCCCTACACTTTCAAATATTTCAAGGAAGGTTTCTTTCCTTTCCATATTTCATATGGTATGATTTGTGTCGTTTTATGAGACACTCTGTTAATTAGAAAGTTAGCCATTTAAATGGCTTCCCCTCACAAATTCTGTGATAAACCAGATGCAATTAACTTTGTATTCATCGTCTCTTTTAATGTCCAATTTTTCCTCTCTACAATCTCATTTGATTGCAAAGCGTAAGGAGCAGTCATCTGGTGTATAATACTAGATTCTATGTAGAATTCTTCGAAGGGGCCATCATATTCTCCTCCATGATCCTCCATACTACTTTAATTTTCTTGTTAAGTTGATTTTCAACTTCATTTTTATATTGTCTAAAAGCAATAATAGCCTCATCTTTACTATTAAGCAAACACACATAACAATATCTACTGGAATAATCAATAAAAGTAATAAAATATATCATATTACCCCTAGATGGTACAGATTTCATATCACATATATCAGTATGTATTAAATCTAATAACTCGATTGATCTTTCAATAGGAGGAAATGATAACTTAGAAAACTTTGATTCAATGCATACTTGACATTTATCATTATTTGTACAATCAACTTTAGGCAATAAATCTAAATAAATTAAACTTTTAATTGATTTAAAATTAACATGTCATAATCTTTGATGCCATAAATTAAAGGACTCAAGCATATAAATAGAAGCAATATTATTATTGATAACACCATCATTGGTGACAGTCATTACATTAAGTTTGAAAAGGCCCTCACTAAGGTAACCTTTTCCTACATACATATCATTCTTAGAAAGTATAAACTTATCAGAAAAAATACAAGCTTAAAGTCATTTTTGCTTAAGAGGGATCCAGATACTATTCTTGCAAATGTCAGGTACATGAAGCACATCATTAAGTGTCATGACTTTTCCAAAAGTTATCTTTAAAGCCACTTTCCCAAATCCTTCAACCTTTGAAGTATAAGATTTTTCCATATAAAGTTGTTCATCTTGCTTTGCAAGGGTGTAAGAAGAGAACATCTATTTGTTGGCATGTACATGCCTGGTGGCACCAATGTCCACCCACCACTCCTTGGTATTTCCAACCAAGCTACATTCCATCACAACTTCTGAAAGATTCATGTTTTCAATCATATCAGTAGCAGTTTTAACCATATTGGCATGGGTGATGTTCTTCTTCTTGAGATTCTTTGGCTTCTTACAATCCTTAGCACAGTGGCCAGGCTTCCTGCAATTATAACAATTGCCTTTAAATTTTTGGCCTTTTCTATACCCTTGCTGAGATAATCTCTCATTAAAGCATTTTCGTTTCTTGAACTTCAGACCATCTTCAACAATGTTGGCCTTTGAGAGTATAGGATTGCTGCCAAATTTCTTTTCAGAAATCTTGTTATCTTCTTATATTCTCAATCCTACAATTAAATCTTCAAGTAACATCTTATTGCGCTTATGCTTGAGATAATTCTTAAAATCCTTCCAAAATGGTGGCAATTTTTCTATAAATGCAGCCACTTGGAAAGACTCGCTAATAGACATACCTTCAGCATGAATTTCATGCACAATAAATGGAAGTTCTTTAACTTGACTTACCACAGATTTCGAGTCAAGCATTTTAAAGTCCAAAAATCTGCCAGCTATAAATTTCTTTAAGCTAGCATCCTCAATTTTGTACTTCTTGTCTAGACTTTCCTATAATACTTTGGTTGTATCCAAATTACTATATACAGTATACAGTGTATTGTCTAGACCATTAAGAATATAATTCCAACATAGGAAATCAGAATGCTTCCAAACATCTATTGCAGCAACCTTTTCCTTGTCCAACGATTGTCTTTCTTCCAATTTTGGAGCATCTTCAATGAGAAACTGTGCCAAGTTCAAGGTAGTTAAGTAGAAAAACATTTTTTGTTGCCATCTTTTAAAATCATTTCCATTGACTTTTCTGGTTTTTCACTATGCATTGGAACAACCATTTGGGGTCATCAAATTTGTGCTCGTACTTGCCATTTTTATTACTAAAACAAAAACTCTGATTAATCACACAGATTAATCTAAGAACAGTATAATAATCAAAATTAAAGATACCAACCACAGATTCAATTCAATATTACTACCAACACACATGAAATCAGCTTTGTTTATTATATCAATTGGCCAGGAAAGTGCAAATCAAGGTGGGAGTCTGTCTGTGCTATTGCAACAGTGACTAATTGAGTAACCAGCAAGATCAATGCTTATCCTTTAAATTACTTTCCTAGACACCAATGATATAAATTAATCTAAGCTGATTCCAATCACAAAATTGTCTTAAGATTGTTGTTGAAAATACTAAACATGTAGAAATTGAATAATAACAAGAATCTGTACAACTAAGATTACATATACGGTAAAGATACAATAATTCTATATAATATGAAAACCCAGAAATAAACTTATAAGACTGCCGAAATATGATACTAAACTTTGAAGAAATCCAGGCTCAACGTACATTGTTTCCTTAAGACAATTTTGCTCCCTCTATATGGATGCCCAAGGTTGATGAGCAATTGTCTCCTAGGATAGAGCAAATTTTTTGTCTTCAGAATGATGGCACTCTTCCTCAGAAGCCCAAGTGAACACAACGAGTCTGCTTTCAGAATCTCACAGAATATGTTTGCAGAATGCAGTATGCAAAGAGGAGTGTTTAAGATTGATTTGAGATATTGATTCTGTCACTAGCACGCCCTATTTATAGACGATGGAAATTGATCAGATGGAATCGACTCTTGCAGCAAACATGTGCGTTGTGTGAATAGACGTAACAGAAAGGAGCGAACAGAAGCGAACAGCGACCCTTGCTGGTGAACTAGTGTGTCGTACGAACAGACACACCAGAACGAAATTGATCCGTACGGTCCGCTTGCAACCGCTGGTTGGAAGAAACACGGAGAGGCAAAAAAGGAATTAATAGAAGTTCAGGGACTAATTGGAAGTTTTTAAAAAAAAAAAATCACACATGCGCGCATCAGGCGGGCGCTCGCGCGTGGTGAACCAAGGGTTACCTAAGTTCTCACCCTTCCAAAAAAGTGGGTTGGCCCAAGGGCTCAATTTAGAGGAGTAAAGTTGAAACTTATATACCTTCTTATTCCTCTTCATTTGTCTAATGTGGGACTTCTATCCACATGCACATTCCTTCTTCCTTTTTCCTCTTCTTTTCCAACCTTCTTCTTATCCATAACCCATGGGATTAGATCCAAAATTCCAACATATAATACCTCCTGTTCATATGAGAATAATTTCAGATTAAAAAATGTCTTTTAATCCAAAGTTTAAACCTAAGCTTTCAAAAGGGGAGAAAAACTCAAGCTTTCAAAGAAGCTAGCACGGAGCAAATTTATCATGACGCTTTCGCAATTTCAAACTAGATTTAGAACAACTTTATGGAAGCAATTTTATAAAGTTGTTTTGAAAAATATGTTTTGAAAAAAAAAAAAAACTTGTTTGGATAGTTGTTTTTAAAAAAGGGTTAAGGTGCAAAAATAGACATGTGATTTTCTCCGAGAAGCGCCCAGTAGCAAATGCTTTTTTTAGGTGCAAAAGTGACTATGTGGTTACAAATTAGGTGCAAAAATAGCGTTTGACTGTTAAGTTTGACTTTTGACCGTTAAGTTTGACTTTTTTTGCTAATTGGACGATGACGTGACATTTCAAAGGTGCAAAAATAATTTTATGATCTTAAAAAAATATTTCAGGTATTGACCAAGTATTAAAAGGATCTTGAAAAAAATATTTCGTGGTCTGATTTGGTACTAAAAAGTATTTTCGGGATCTTGATTGGTACAAAAAAATCATAATTTTGAAAAAATATTTCAGGTATTGACCGGTACTAAAAGGATCTTGAAAAAAAATATTTGAAATGTCACATCATCGTCCAATCAAGAAAAAAATCAAACTTAACGTCGAAACGCCAAACTTAACGGTCAAACGCTATTTTTGCACCTAATTTGTAACCACATAAGTACTTTTACACCTAAAAAAGCATTTTCTTACTGGCGCATTTCTGGAGATAAAGACACGTCATTTTTGCACATTAACCCTTAAAAAAATGTATTTTATGGGTAAGGAATAAGCTAAGCTAAGCAAGCAAGCAACTTCAACAAACTCTGGTCATTCACAAGGCATTAGGTAAAGTTGGAATTCATAAAGCAATAAGTTTTTTTAATGGGCAAGATGTCGCATATAATTAAGAACCATTCAAGATAATATATTACTCTCTCTTGAGTCCTTAATATAAGATTTATTTAGATAGTTGATATTGGTTATAAATATAATACCTATTTTTTCATATTTCTCAACATTTTCTTTTATTAACGCTCCTGCAACAATACTCAACTAGAAAATTAAGGAAGATTACTATAGTGTTTTAGAAAATACATGTTATACTAACTAATTTAAATAACTGTTTTAATCTAATCAAACTAGTTAAAGAGGTTTTATATCAATGACCGGAGAGAGTAAGATGGGAGAAGAGAGAGCTACGTACGTAGCTTGGAGCATTGGAATTGTGGGTTATGTTTCCATCAACAACGACAGTGACAGTGTTTAATCCAAGGGTCGTTTAGTTGATTGGTCCCTTAAACAAATTACACCACGCAACGAATTTGGATTTATTACTGAGCCACATCCATTGCGTCTATTACACGCGAATTGTGTCTGTGACCATAAAACGAACACACAATAATCTACTCACACAGCTTTGTAAACGTTGAAAATTTCCTATGAAGTCTCTCTCTTTTTTTCCCCTTCGCCTATAAAGTTCCTGAAAATTCAATTCTACCCTGCTCACACATTGAAGTTTTTATTTGTGCCCTATGGAATATTTCATTTGATCCTGGTGATATAAAAACTCCATTAACATACAATAGTTAATACTTATTGCATGAGATAATTATTTATTTTTTCGGTTATTATATTTGTATAACTTTTGTATTGTTTCTATAGCATTAATATTTTTTTATAAATAATTATAATTACTTATCATATATATATATACATCCCCCCCCCCCCCCCCCCCAAAATAAATTTTTTAGGGTCGGCATTATTGGCTAGCTAGGATCAAAATAGGAAGGAAAAGTGAGGGAAAAATAAGGGGAGGGGATACTAAGAATGAAATGATAAGAAAATTTACTATTTTTAGACGTTTTCCCTCCTAGTATTCTTCCTCCCACCTAATTTTCTCTCCATCTAAACATAGAGTCAGTAAAAGTTGATTGTAATACCCGGATTTTAGCAAATCTGGAATTCTTGAGATAAGAGAAATTAATGAATATTTTGATAAAGCAAATTCAAGAGTTAAAACTATTATAGAAAATTGTTATAATTGTCGAGTAGATTGTCGAAAAAGTTACAGAGAAATCAGATGAACAGAATGACTAAAAATGCAATGATAGTGATAAAAACAGTCTAAAAACATTATGATAAATACTGAAAGATCATGAAAGATTATGAGAAAATTATGGGAATATTGTCTCTAATTATGAGAATTTAATATATTATTTCAGAGGAAATAACCTGAAGAAAAGTTTAAAAAGCATTTTAACCATAAAGAACTGCGATGGGGTAAACGTTGTTAATATTTTACATAGGATATAAAATGACAATGTCAAGATAAAAGTTTGTAAGATAAAAATATACTGTAAAATTGGTAAAGATAAATATATGAAGAAACTCCTGATCCTAAAAAGATCATTAAACAAAGAAATTAGGTCCGATTAAGCCTTAACGAAGGCAGGGGTAAAACGGGAATTTTTGGTAAAAAATATTATATTTTTTTAAAATGGAAAAAATTATGGAAAAATAATTAAAACTGAATTTTAAAATTAAGGGGTCGAAATTCTTAATATTTTTAATTAAAAAGAATTGTTTAAATAATTAAAATGATAATTAGAATAAAATAATAATATAATGCGGTGAGTCGCCTTATAGCAGAATCGAAGGAAAAGTTAGAAATAAATTCTACAGGTAAACCAGAGGTAAAAGTCTTTTCAGACTGATCAAATTAGGTACAAGTGAAATTCTACACGAAGAAAGAATTTACCAGACGTCGATTCCGCAACCGAAAACCCTAATTTCTAATAAGACGAAAAACTGATCAGATAGAGTAAATGCAGATAGAGGATTTAGAGTCAATACTGAAACAAGTAGTTGCCGTAAATTAGGTATCTAGTGACTTAGGTCGATCATATTACGAACCGGTGGATTTTTACCTAGACGTTGACGCTTTCGGAATTTCGTTCAGAATCGAGGGCGTTTGACCTAAAATCTTGGCAGATAACGGAATACCCTTAATGGAGTCATAAATTTCATTAAAGTTGATATTCCTAATGAGAAAGAAAGAAACTTCGAAACTCTCGTCAACATTTTCGCGATTTGTCAAGATCGCGAAACGACACCGATCGAGGAAATTCTATCGGACCAGGCATAAAGTGAGCATGAGTCACCATTTTTGGACCAATGGTTGGCTGCCACATCACCCCCTTATGTCGACTAGGGCAGCCCATGGACAAGGATTAACCACCATTTAACTTTGATTTTACATGGTTATAAGGAAAGGAAAAATTACAAGATTTGGAATGTAGAAATTACCAAAGTGGCACAAATTTTGCCTATATAAAGGCATGAGCACCTCCTTCATTCTTCACACCTCCTCTTCTATCTACCTTGGCCGAAACTTAGAGAGAGAAGCTCTGCCAAAGTTGTTCCTTAGCTCCGAGTAAGTTCTTCTGTCCTTAGCTTTTAGTTTCCGTAGTTCTTTCGGTAGTTATAGTAGAACTGTTGTTTTGATCTAGGAAGTTTCAAAATATATTCCTATGCTTGTTTTTAGGCCTCTTTGCATTGAAAGATACCTGACGAGGTAAAAACATAGTGGGGATAATTTTGAAATGGAATAAGGTCAAAGTAACGAAGTTCTGGCAAAATTCCGCCAAATTAGGGGTAGAAGGGCAAAATGGTAATTTTTACCTAAAATGCCGTTATGATGTCAAATCACTAATGAAAGTGGTATTACCCCTATAGGGCATCGAAACTCGATTTCTTTTGCGTTACGCCGCCCGACGTGCATTGTCGAACATTTCACGTTTTACCGTAAAAAGTACGTTTTTCTGCCAGAAGTACCTAACGTCGTCAATGAAGGTACGGACGCGTACTGTAACACTAATCTTGTGCTTCTTAAATGCATATATGTGATAGATACGTTCGTAAACCGATATACAGACAGTTTTACACGGGTTATAGTCATGATAACGCCGTATGTTTTTTCTAGCGCTGAGAACACGAGTGGTATCGTGGTACTTATGAATAGTGCAAGCTGTTATTGTTGTTTTACATTGTGGGGCTTTACATACTGCGTAATGCTTATGTTTTGTCGGCATAATGATCATGCATCTCATTTGTATGCTTATGTAGTGATATCTTTGTTGTATTGTCTAGAATATCTGTTATCTGTATACTGTATTGTTTGGGTTTGAGATTAACCGTTACCTGAGATTCAATGCGGTAAATTGAATCTCAGCTATAGCTTCAGGATCCGGAGGAATACGGATCGAAGATCGAGGCAAGCAACAGTAGTCGTGCAGCCAGAGACTTATCTATCTTTACCGCTTTCAGTTATTCACTTTCAAACTCTAGGATTAATGTAATCATTACAATGTTACACTGTGGTTGATGTTTGTTATGAATCAGTTACTTTTTCGCTCCAATGCTCTACTCTGATTACTCTGCTTGAAATATATGGAAACGTAAAAAAAAAAATATTCCGCCGTTTTCAAATGGGATGTTACATTGATACTCCTCCTCTAGTCTTAAATATAAGACATAGTTGACTTTTTTAGAGATATTAAGAAAATTAATTAAATTACTTAAAAATATTTATATTAAGAAGGGGTAATTCGGATTTTTTAAAATATAAAATTTATGTTGGGAGAGCTACCTTCAATTATGTTTCACAATGCAAAAATTTAATCTAGAACTAAATAATCCCTCCGATCCTTAATATAAAACATATTTGAGGAGTTGATCTTTGTCATAAATATAAGACATAATTTTTATATTTGTCAATCTTATCTTAATTTACTTCTATTAATGTTTTTTCAACAAAAATCAAGAAGATGAAAAAATTAAGAAAGATGACTATAGTATTTTAAAAAATAAATGTTCGTTATATTAACTAACTTAACTAAATTTCTTAATCTAATCAAATTAAGTAAATATGTTTTATATTAAGGATTAGATGAGTATTATGTAATTGTATTTTACACACACATATATAATTCGTGTTTGAACAATGCTCGCTAGAAGCATATTAAACAAAGGAAGCAATAGACAAAAATTTGATATGTATGTGTGTGTGTGTATATGTATGTATGTGTGTGTGTATATATATACATATATATATATATATATGTGTGTGTGTGTGTGTGTGTGTATAATAATTCGTGTTTGAACAATGCTCCCAAGAAGCATATTAAACAAAGGAAGCAATGGACGAAAATTTGAAGATAAAACTCCAAAAGTCAGAATGCTTATGACCATGATGTAACCGAGAATTATTTATATCCAAACTCAAATATCTAATTCATGACCCACATTAATCTCCAAACGAAAGCCAAAATTATTTATATAGAAGATTTATAAAAGTCAATGCAAACCAAGTACTGGGTTAACAATGCAAATTAAACATGGCAAAGTCGAGATTGTTCAACTTGTTTGTACTTGTTTGGGAAAAAACAAATTCATAACCGCATGTTAGGAAGAAAAATTATAAGTATATCTCTTCATTTTGCATGATTATTCTTTTCTTTAATTATTATAAAAGGAAAAATCTCAAAAAATACCTCTAAAGTCTCAAAACCTCAAATCAAGATTGTTTCTTATAATTGATAAAGGATTGACTACATTTGATTAAAAAAAAAAAATCACAATTAATTTTAGTGAGAAATAACGTACGTATTTAGAATTTAAAAGTTTGGAGGTCTTTTTTCTAGGATTTTCCCTATTAAACCTGACATTATTTTGGTTTTTTCTCTTCAAAAATGTTTTATTTAACTTGTGTATGTAGCAATATAATTGGGAGGAGTCTACTCTTTGTTGTCACTTGTCAGTGCCCTAAAAAATACTCCTTCTGGTCCTAAATATAGGATATAGTTTGTAGTGTAATTAACATAGTTTATAGGGAAAATCTCATATTAGCAAAAAAAATGTCAAAAAATGCCCAAGAAAAATTCACATGTCAAAAAAGGTCACAGGGCATTTTCTGGTATTATTTCATAAAACGTTAGTTGTTAATGCGATTTATATAGTTGTTAATGAGTACTAATTTAGTTGTTAATGATACTTGATTTAGTTGTTAGAATATTGTTGTTAATACGATTGATTTAGTTGTTAACGGGTATTGATTTAGTTGTTAATGAGATTGATTTAGTTGTTAACGTTTTATGAAATAATACCAGAAAAGGTCCTAAGTCCTTTTTTGACATGTGACTTTTTTTTGGTCTTTTTTGACAATTTTTTGCTAATATGGCCCTGAGATGGATTTTCCCTAGTTTATAATACAAATTATACTATAAACTATGTCTTATATTTAGTACTGGTGGAATAAATTATCAACAAAGTACCCTCATTGCGCCTCATCATTAAAAAAATTGTGTTTTATTTCCCAATGCATATTTGATCACAGTTGTTTACTCATGATTCTTAGGGAATTGGGATCTTGAAAATATATTGAATTTGAATTCTCAAACTATTTCGCGAAATGCGTTTGAAGTAATTACTGAGGAATAAAGAAAAAAGTGAATGTTTTTAAAAGAAGGGGAAAACGTTTTTGCACACTCACTTTTCTGAAAAAATAACATAGATTTTAGGTGCTTCAATTTGAAATGTTTAAAATACTCTTCCGGTCTTTAATATAAGATATATTTGAGAGTTAATCTTGGTTTTAAATATAAGACATAGTTTTCATATTTGTCAATCTCTTTCTAATTTATACCCCTATTAATACTCCCTCAACAATAAACAAAGAGGAGAGTGAAAAAGAGAATTAAAGAAGATATAGCTATGATATTTTAGAAAATACATGTCATATTAATTAACTTAACCATCTTTCTTAATCTAATCAAATTAGGTACATATTTCTTATATTAAAGACTAGAAAGAGTAATATATATATATATATATATATATATATATATATATATATATATATATATATATATAAGGCAGATATTGAGCTGTAAGAATTATCAAGATCAAAATACACACACAAACTTTTGGAAGCTATGTTCACAAACTTGTGAATATATGTCAACTAAATGCATATGTACATTAATTAGTGTTGAAGCAACTAGCAAGGTTTTTTTTTAAAAAAAAAACCAAAAATAGTGGACAAATCACATCACTTAGTTCCTAGTTTATAATACCTCCTGTTCATATGAGAATAATTTCAGATTAAAAATGTCTTTTAATCCAAAGTTTAAACAACTCAAGCTTTCAAAGAAGCTACCAGGGAGCAAATTGACGCTTTGGCAATTTCAAACTAGATTTAGAACAACTTTATGGAAGCAATTTTATAAAGTTTTTAAAAATATGTTTTGAAAGAAAAACAAAACAAAAAAATTGTTTAGAAAAAAAAATATTTTTAAAGTGACGTGAGCCATAGGCTGCAGTGACTTGACATGGTCAGAATTGACGGTATATTGTCGATAATGGATCAAAATATAAGAAATAGAAAATCAAAAATAAGAAAACACCTAAAAATTGGTTTGATATTATAGTTTTAAAATCAACTTATATTTTTTTGCTTTTAAAAATAAATTATTGAAAAAAAATTTCTAAACAAGTTTTATTTTCTTTTTATTTTAAAAAACAGTTTTTAAAAATAGAAACAAACAATCCCTTAGTGTTCATATTAGTTTTTGAAGCACTTAAGTTTAAGAGTATTAGCAAAATATTATTTTGCGTTATTATATGTGTGTGTGTGAAACGAACCTTTTTGGGTCCCTAGAAAAAAATACGGACCCCATTTTCAATAGGGACCCAAAAAGATATTTACTCTAAATACAAATCATCAAGTTCACGAAATATTAATAAAATTTTCAATGGGTTTGGTAAGAATTTTTCTCTGCCTCGTATGATTTTCTCTCACCTTTTCTTTTCTCTTTTCGTCTGGTCAATTGTATTATCTTTATATATGCTGTCGGCTAAATGACGTTAAAAATAGATTAATTCAAAAGACAATGACAGTTAAGTCTCAAATTTTCAAATTTAATGACAGTTAAGTTTCTAAAAAATCTGGGTTAGACTATACAAAACTCTTTAAATTTTGGGTCAGTTGTATATAACCCCTAACATTTCAAATGTTAAATTTAACTCCCTACCTTTTTAAAAAAAAAAAAAAAAAAAACTATTATCCCCCTACCATTAAGTGAACGCTATCCTTTTAATGGAAATTATGAGATGACACATGACATCTTGTATAAATTACTAATTTCATAAAATTTCTCTGAACTTTGACCAGTTGCAGATAACTCCCTCTGAACTTTAATCAGTTACAAATGATCCTGTTGACATTTCAAATTTTGTTATATTTTTTCAAATATTGTTTTTCTAGTTTTGTCTATATAAAAGAATTATTTTAATTGACAAATGATAGTAAAATCTTAATAAATTTATTAAAATAATAAAAGTAACTACATGTGGTTTAATGTTTTAAATCAAAATTTTATGGGAATTAAATTTAAATTTTGAAATGTCAGAAACTTATTTGTAACTAATTAAAGTTCAAGGGGGTTATCTACAACTTTTCAAAATTCAGGGCCTTTTATGAAATTAGTAATTTACACATGATACCATGTATCATCTTATAATCTGACGTAACATTTTCTATTAAAAAAACAATGGTTAGTTAACGCAGGGAGTTAATAACTAAAAAATGAAAAGTCAAGGGGTGAAATTTAAACTTTAAAATGTCAATGGGGAGTTTTGCATAATTTAGCCAAAATTTTGTTAAACAAATTAAGTTGCAAATAACAATTCACACAATTGTAATTGTAAGTATAAGAATTTCAATTACAAATTATGATATTCAACTGTGATTAATTTCTTATTTGTAATTAGAACATTTATATTTACAATTATTTAAATTAATAATTTCAATTTTAAGTTTCAACAATTTTTTAGAAATTTAACCATCAATAAATTAAAGTTTTGGGACAATTTTTTCTTAACACAAACTTCCAACTATATGCATAAAATGACCGTCCGTATACTGATTAATTATATTTTGGTCCTCCAATCTTATTTTCTGGATTACTCTTGGGCCACCCGCTTTTTCTGTATTCTTCTATTAGGTACTGTTTACTAAGTAATCGAGTATTTTGAATGAAGGTTTTGCCATTAGAAGACCTCTTACTCATAAATCTTTTTTAACCCTATTTTGTGGTTCAGCTTACCCACCACTAGCCCAAGGAACTTCGTCTCTCGCCCTCTTCTTTTTCTCCAGAGTTTTAAAGATTAAATTATAACCATTTATATTATCAAAAAAAAAAAATTATAACCATTTAAATTTCATATTTTAGTTTAAATATGAAAATCTTATTAAATTTAGGGACTAAGAGAATTTAAATATAATAAAAACTAAATATGCATGGTTTGAGGAAAAGGGAGGGGAGGGGAAAAAAAGGAGGGGAGGGACAAGTTTTTTCAAAATTGAGTGTAGTGGGCCCACAAGTTTTCCTCTACCCTCCTTTTTTTCCCTCCCCTCCCTCCCCCTCAAACCAAACATATCCTAAGGGTGTGTTTGGTTTGAGGGGAGGGAGTGGAAAGTAGGGAATCGACCAAATTACCATTAATGAAGGGAATATTATTTTTTGTTGAGAGTATATTTTAGGAATATTAAAAAGTTTCCATGGGCTTTTGGTAAAAGAGGCTTTTTTGGTAAAGAGAGGGTAAAAGATCTCTCCCTCCCCCTCCCTCAAACCAAACTAGCCCTAAAGTAACTCAAATTTTGAACCCTTACTAAAAAACCTGGAGGGAGTAAAATGTAGTAGAACCAACCACAATAGCCAATATAGCTCTATAGGTAAGAAGTTTCAGCTTCAATTAAAAATTTTAAGAAAAAAAAAATGTAAAGCCCACAATACTGCACATTACTATGGTTGCTATTTTCAATTTAAAACAAAATACTGAATAATAATAATTTCACAACTTTAACTTTTGCACCAAAAAAATGATTAACAATAGAAATAAAATAAAATCTGCAATCTGCATAATGCCGAATTAATATGAAACATACAGAGCAGCATGGACTTGGTGCTGCAACTGGAAAATTGAAGAGTTTACTTCACACGGGTTCACTCTCTCACACACAGTAATCATAACACTTGCATTGCATTTTGTTAACTTGAACTCCATTTTGTTTAAAAGTACAGCAACAACGCCCAAGAATTGAGGGCATCAACAGTGATGACCTACAGAATAACATGAAAAAATAGCTGTCAAAAACAAAATAATTTGGCAGAATTTGAAAGATTTAAAAATAAAAAAGAAAGAATCACAAAACAGAAAAGTATTGCAAGAAGCATCAAAAACAATCGTGGAAAAGGAATGCAGTCCAATAGGCCCTACCAGCAGTGTATGAGTAACCAACTACGCTCTGTGCCTCCCCTCTCACAAGTTGAGGAAAAGAACAGAAACGCAATCAAGTTCTTTCTTTTCTCTTTAATCTTTATTCCTTTAGAGAATTAAAATACATTGTGATTCAAGTACCCTATATTCTTATTCAGTAAAATTCAGAACCCTAGGCACACATACTTGCCGAAAATCATAAATTCAACAGCCACAGTGAAAATCATAAAGGATGTAATGCAATAAGGGCACCAACTAAATTGGCAGAACATGTCAATGTGACAATATTTATAACCATTTCTGTAAAAGCATGGACTGTCCAAACAATAATTACTTTAATAAAAGAGAAAATTAGACGCTTAATCCAACAACCCTTGCCAAAATCAAAAGAGGAAAAAAGAGAGAGAAAATTGGGGAAAAGTCCCCCATTGGAATTCTTTTGGCCGAGAAGGACCTAAGCCAGAGCAAAATTGCTCTGTTCATACAAATTTCACAAAGCAACGTTGCTGAGAAGGACCTCAGCCAAAGCAACATTGCTCTGTGTATGAAAAATTTTCAAGTACTCCTCAGCAAAAACATTTCCAATGGCGGACTTTTCCCCAATTTTGCTAAAAAAAACAGAGTACTGTGTTTGCACTAGTCCAATAATGCTGCTGATAAGTTTATTTCTTTTCTTCAAGCATCTTGATTTGAGGTACATAAACTAATCCTGTTATCCAATGACATTTAACAGACATAAACAATAGACCCTTATTGGAACTTGAAGGAGCATTTACCTGACCAAAAGAAGATATTCTTATCCCTTTAACAGCAAAAACGAGATGCATTTACATTTAGCATCTTCATCATGACCCTAATATGCTTCCATACATTCTCTTTGGAGCTCAAGAAAACATAGACAGCATAAGATGCCTATTCTAAAAAAATATGCAGGATAACTTTGAAATTGACATATCAGATTTGGACAGGAAAATGCAAAACCAAACAAAAGTCATTTCCTAAGAATATTAGCCTGTAGAAATATACAGGAATGGAGAAAAGAAAAAATATTTTGACCTTTTACTCTTTAGGACCAAGGTATTCAAAGAATAAAATAGTCTACACCATGTGTTTGCAAACAACATTGAGATCTATGGAATAACGGTATGATGGCAGACTGTCAAAAAATATTAATAAAATTGATTCTTGATGTAAAACTAGTGTCATTAAAACTTCAATTCTCATTGTCCCATTCCCAGACATCTTAAAATTAAATTTTAAATCACTTCATAGTGTCCAACTCACTTGACTTTCTTTTAGTGCGAGGTGGAGCGGTTGAAAATAAATATATCAATAAAAGGAATCATGAAATAACTAAAGCTTTCATGATTAAGTCGTAATCGGAAGTCCAAAACTAAGATAACACATTAAATGACAGTAAACAACAACAAAAATGAGGTGTATTGAACTGGTGATTATGGCTATTACCAAATTATATTAATGCATGATCAACTACCAAAAATAACATACCTGATATAAGATTAACTGAACTGAATGACCCTTTAACGAAAAAGACACATTCTTGAACACTTTTGGCATGCTAAGAGACATTTATATAACTTGAGTATTATCATTTTTAATCTCCTGAGTTGATATATCAACAATCTTAATCCTCTGATTCTCTGGCAATAATGACCAATTTGGAGATTGTGTTGCGCGCAACCACTTGAAGTCATCCACATTTGCCCAATTTCCAGTCTCATTATCAAGACTAGCATGCTGAAGATCTTCTTCAATCCCTTCATAAGTCAAACAATATGGTGAAAACCTCACACTATTAGAATCCTCAATTATGGGCCGGCTCCTAACTCTCAAGTAAAAATCACTTCTTTTGGCATTATGAATTCTAATTTGATGTGATGCCATCACAAAGATGCATCCCTCCACTTCCTCAATATGAATTGGACCCATTACAGGCCCTACATAAACCTGGCAATTCTTCAGCCTATGAACAAAAAGCATCCTTAAACGACCAATTAATCTAACTTCACAAGAATCAAGGTCTGAAATTGTGAATTCTCCAACTTCTGATCCCCTAAACTCCTTGAACAAAACCTGACCCACTATGCTTCTAAATCCCGGTGAATCCCGCACAGTAAGTCTCGTTTTTTCAGGTGAAGCATCAGTGCGCTTTGAAACAAGAGGCTCTTTCAATTCTGGAACACCAGATTCTTTCTTGCTTGCTTTATTCTTAAATGCAAATTTCTTTTTTGGAATAAGTTGAGAATTCAAACTCTCAAGAGTTTGTTTCAAATCCAAAATGGTTTTGAGTGAGGATCGAACATCATAGGATGGCAAGAAATATGAGTTTTCAGCGACAAGTTTCTCCAAATCAGAGATAGATGCAGATATTTTTTCAAAGTAAATCTTGAGTTGAGCAGGATCAGATGGAGTGGTTTGGGAATCAGCTAGCTGAGACTCAATGGAGCGCTTCATTTCAGAAAAGCGAGAAAGAAAGGATGAAGTAGATTCAAACGAAGATGATTCAGATTCAGATCGAAGGGAGTAATCCAAACGATTCTGGTGACGGTTTGAGAGGCGCTCAAGCATTAATGAGTGCTTCCTCTGAAGATCTGGGTCAGAATATTCTGTTTGTGGGACAATTGTGGGATTTTCTTTCTCATCCATAACTTGCAACTTGTGAGTATATAGGTAAGTAGAATAATCTTTGGAGCAACAGGAGATTGGAAGTGCCCACACAAAGGGCACCAGGAAGTGTGGTGGTGCTTGGTCCTTTCCTGATTGCTTCTGTCCAATTTTTGCCTGATGCCTCTTGACTACAAGTTACAAAAATATAATAACAGATATTACTATCCTTGGTTGAATAAAGCATAGATGAAAATAACATATTCATATGAGGAGCGCAAATAAATTACTCCACAACTTGGACATTCAACAAGAAATATTGCATTGAAATCATTTTACTAAACATTGTTATATAACCATGAAGAGTATAATCAAAAAGTAGGACTCATGTCTATATCAGTGTCTACAGTGACAAATTTCATGTCAAGTAAATACTAACTCATAGCATTTACATCAACCCAAATAAAGAGTGACCAAAACATACTATGCACTTTGGTCTAGGCGGGCAAGCATGCAATTGGAACAAATTCATATACAAACTGGTTCTCACCAAGAACTAACATTAAACCAAATTTAACGATCCCAAATCTTATGAACCAATCTAGCAAAAAACCAACCCCAAGTATTTGTATTTTAATCCCTCTAACCCGAATGAGTGGATTCAACCCATGAAGCTTTTGACTGCAAGTAGATAACAGCAGGGAGGAGATGAAACCAGCAAGGACATGACATAGAGCATTGAGGATGAGACAAAGAAGGACACGATCCAGGGCACTAAAGAAACAAGAGCGAAGCAGCCATTTGTTCTGGTTCAATGAACTAAGAAGACAAGACCTATGAGAAAGAAAGGAGACAGTGATATGAGGGGGGAATAGATGGATTTGTTTAAATGGAATCAATGGCTGAGATTTGCGCGAGCATTAAGTCACTAATGGCTAAAAATGCATTTCAGGAGATGCACAGCTTGCATCTCTAATTGGATGTGCAAAGGATTTGAATGCTTATATGGTCTTCCCCAGGCTTCCACATCGATAGGACTAGACCAGGTTAGCCATTAACTTGAGGCCCGGTGGCTACCCAAGGACAGTCCAGTCCGGATGACAATTCAAGCTCAAGCTTCTAAATTGACAGGCATAACTCGAGCCAAGTCATTTTCCAGATCATGCATCACAAATACCTTGAGAATTATCCAAATGGATGATAATATAGAGACAATAAGAAACAGAATGCCAATATACAACAAATCCAACATTATACAATAAGTCGCTAGTAATCACAATGAAGAGGGAAAAAGTATAATATCCGAGTACACACTATTGAAGGAAAAACCTTGAGCAAAAAAAAAAACTATTGAAGGAAAAACTAGAAATCATTTCTTTTTTTAAAAAAAAAAAAAATCATATATACACTCAATCTTTATTCAAAAGCGTCGATATTCAAACGATCCCAACGAATAGATTCAAAGCCAAATCAAAATGAAAATTTTAACAAAGCAATAAACGGTGCAAAAGCGTCCGACACAGGGTTGACAACCACGCAGAGAACAGGTGACACGGGGAACAAATTCAAATATAGATTCAAATCCAGATTAAACAAATCAATCACACAAAATTTTGGGAGTGCACAAAGCCTAAGGGTTCGAAGCTTCTTCAATACTTGCCGGAAAACAACCACGCAGGGCGGACAACGGTGGACGGCGTCCGACGGCGAGCTCGACCAAGTGTGGAATGTTTGTTCGGGGACGAAGAAAATTGGATCCGCTACTGCATGCTAGCCGAGCCGAACCTGTGTTGCACTGTTTAGTAACTTCTGTTGGGCATTTTGGGTATAACAAAGGTAAGGGAACATTCATTTTTCCAAACAAAACAAATAAAAAAATTAAGATTTCAGAGTTTTGTTAATTTACCCCAATCTCCCTCACTTTTTTCCCCTAAAGTCACCTCTTTATTATTGTATATTAGGCATTGTTGTCTTTTTTGTATATATTTTTTAAAAAATTTGTATATAACTATCTAGTCTCCTTGATCTTAGATTTGGTTATTATCATTGGGAAAAAAAAAAATCGAACATTATTATACTATAATCTTAGTGAGATAGTGGAGGCTTTTTTTTTTTTTAACTCTCTTCAATCTTAAATATAAGATAAACTTAACTTTTTTAGAGAGTTTAAAGAACTTAAAAAAGCTACTTAATTATATTATATTATGTATTATTATATATATAAGCAAGGTTTTTAGAGCCAGATCGGACCGTCACCCAGTCAGTCACAATAACAGCTTAGATTTTACCTTTAGGTCATTTCAGCATTTAAATCATTTTGGGCCGTTACTTACTCGTCATTGAACCGGGAGCAAGCCGAGTCCCCAAACAATTTTATAAAAACGAGACAGGGCAACATAAAATGATTAGAAAAGCACACAAAAAAAATGTATAAAATATTTTAAGTGTGTTTTATAACTCAATTTTCACCCTTATAATTTTATTATAAATAAGTAAATCTCCCGCCACAAGTTTTGAAATGTAAAATATTTTAGTAATATTCAATTTTTATATTTTGTCGAATACTCATTTTTTATATTACATATGTCATAATAAAATTTTAATTTTGTTTAATTTCAATAGTGTCAACTAATATAATTCAAAATGTATTTTTGTATTTAAATTTTATTCATAATAAGTGACATGTAATTAAAATATATTATTTATTTCATCTTGTTAGATATATGTCGTAAATTTGTTAATTTTTTTATTAAATTGGATTATGTCCCCCTATCTGCTTAATGATGTATAATGATGTGGTTAATTTTTCTTTATGTTCTGCTATAACTAGTACTTTGTAATATTTATATTTTATTATTAATATTTTTTCCTTACAATTAAAAAAATATTAAAATGGATTAAAGATTAATTATATTTTAATAATTATATATTTTAATAATTTTAATTTAATTATTACATCACCGGCTCGATCGGACAGCCCAACCAATCTGATCGTTTGAACCATGACCCGTTAATCTTTCTAGCTCGACGTTTGGTCTGACTTTTAAAACATTGTTTATAAGTTAAGTAAAATATTTTGAAGAAAAAAATGATAAATAGAAATAATTTAAAGTAATTCAATTAGTTTTCTTAATGAAATAGTCAATTTTATCCCGAAGTGAGGATTATGTATAAACTCAATTCTTTCATGTCCAACGGTATTAAAAGCTCTTCTATACTACAATTTTATTTAAACTTTTATCCAAAGGGCATATAAAACTTATTTTAGTATTTCTCATTCTTATTTCTCTCAATTCCTTTTTTTTTAAAAAAAAAACAACAACAACAACAACAAATCCATTGTGGTATAGATTTTTACTATATTAAGTCAGATTAGAGAAATAAAGCAAATTAGAAAGCAAAGCATGTAGAATGAAATAAGATTATCCTTTCTATTATAGTATATCTCATCCCCGTTGCACATGACATGCCTTTGTGTATTTATTTATTTATTTTTATTGGTGGTTGATTTTATTATCTTGACAAATTTGTAAGACAACCTTTTGAACATAAGCTATGAGTTGCTTTGAAAAATTTATTTATTTATAAATAAAAATAGGCAATATATTTCACCAAGAATATTTAGAGCAAAATAAAGCTGAAAGACAGCTGGAAAACGTAGTTATCAGGGTGCCTCCAACATTAGAATGAACAAGATCATTGGGAATATTTTTCTTATATGTAACAATAATGATGTGATTCAAGCAGGTATCAAGTGTTATAGCTACTTAGATAATCTAGTGTAATATTAGTCTCAAGCAGGAGCTACAAAAAAGAGAAGGATCTATAGAATGAAACTTTATCCATTTGAAAGTTCAAATCTCATTCTAACCCAGATAAATTGAAGCAAAGCAAGAGGTGTGATGTATAGTTTTAATCTTTCTCATGAAAATTGTCTAACCTTGTGTAGATTTGAGAACATTGCCAATATCATAACTAGGTGGAGAAGTGATAGGCATTGGAGTAGAAATGTATGAAAAATCTTGCCACTTGCAAATATCCAAGAAGTTTTGAAAAGAGCCTCGAAATTCCTAGATTGCTTGTTCTGGGTTGTGCAATCCTCTTTGGCATTGTCAAATCACCATCACAAAATAGCTGAGGGAGAGTTTCAAGAAGCCATGCATGAATCCCCTTATTAGAAATGTCAATGGAGTGAAGAGAAAGTGCACCAAACCAAATAGCCTGAATATAAGAGCAAGAAAAGGAAGAGATGATCAATAGTCTCGTCAGCTTAACAACCAAAAACACAAGTCACCTAGACATTTAAGTGATGTTTCCTCAGAACTTCTCCAATAAGAACATCAGAATGAACTAACTTCCAGATGAATAAAAGTTGTTTATAAGGCAAATGAATTTTCCAAATAAAATCCCAAATGAATACCAAGCCAATTGCAGTTTGTTTATTTAATCTAAGTCATCATTTTTTTTTATTTTATAATTTTTTTTGTAAAGATGAATCTCTTATGCTATGCATATAGGATTCTATCAAGAATACATAACCAACAAGTAAATACTTGTCAAAGAAGATTATTATTCATAATTCCATGACACATCTCCAAATAACATACATAAGAGGTCTTTATAATCCAACAAATTGACTCTAACTAAAACTCTTTTTAACTCCTAATACTCTTCTAAAAATGTCATGTCCCTTATTTAATTTTAGCATGTCCTTTATTTAACATGTTTGGGGGCTACAAACTTTCAAGTCTGCCAATATCTCTTGCTTCACCGCCAATCTCTATTTGCTTTCTGCTTCCTTGCATTCTTTGTGCTTCACCAACCATCTCTATTTTATTCTAAATATAAGACATAATTGATTTTTTTAAGAGATTAAGGTAGCTAAATAAGTTACTTGATTATATCATTTGTTATGTATCATTTGATTATATATCAATTTGTATATTTGGCAAAATAATTTGGAGAAAATAATAATAAATATAAGTAGTATAAAGTAATTTAATTAACTTTTTTAATATCTCTAAAAAAAAATTCGTATATTCAAAGACGGAAGAGAGTAAAATTTTAGATACATGTGTGTTAATATTGTCTTTCTATCAAAATAACTTAAGCTATTTAGTTGGACTCCTTTTTCACATTATATAACTTTTAATCTCTTTTTCAATTAATTAATGTGGGACTTCTTTTATACTTTTTTTTTTTTTTGGTAAAAAACTTCTTTTATACTTTAATATTCCTTCTACCTGTTTTGCTTCTTTTTTTTCCCATTCTTTTTCTTTTTTTGCCCCAGCATGTATTTCTTTTAAGTCTTAGAGGCCTCAAGTCGGTGATATTCTTTTCTTCTTGTTTTTTATCCTACCAATCAAATGGCTATAATATCATGTTTTAATTTTAGATACAGGTCTATATGTTAAGGTTGTCTTTCTATCAAAGCTATCCGATAGAACCCTTTTTTATATATTATAAACTTTTTAATCTCTTCTTTAATTAATTAATAAATGACTTCTTTTTTACTTTAAACAGGCAGATTTCAGGTTGAAGTTACCATCAATTACCAATTGCCAGTAAACTCAAGTTCACGGGCTTAAATCATGCTAGAGAGGATACAGAAACTCCAATAAACACACCAGAAATAAGGAATGAACCTCCCATCCATACCATTCCTTTTAGAATCGTAATTGGCTATGCTATCCTAAGAAGCTAATGCCTGCAATAACACGTCCGCCATTGCAACACCAAAAAGAACCACCAAACTTGACACAACCAAACACTGCCAATCTATTCGTGCAAAGCCACCAAAAACTACCATCCCAACTTATATTTAAAAAAGATTATATTTTTACAAATATATGAAAGATTTAAACCCTCATCTTAATTTACCCTCCACCCCATTTTATCACGAGTTAGTGTAGGGTAGTTAATAGTTACACCCCACTTAACTTGATTAGAAGAAATAAGTGCCTCATTCAGGATAAAATATAATGAAGGATGGTTCATATTTCTAAATTTATTCATTGCTAATTTTGTTTAGAGAAAAAAGAGGTCAAAAAAAAAATGAAATCTACACTCAATAATATTGAAGATGGTTGATTGGTATACGACATTATAATCTCAAATGCGATTTGTCTTCCAGACTATAATATTTGTTTAAAAAATATGGGGAAATAAACCCCATGTATGAAGAAAGAAACGCACATTAGACTACCAACAAGATATATTATATACTAATTAGCACCATCCACCAAAAGAAATAAAGTCATTTGAGTAATAATTTTTATCCACGAAACTACAAAGCTGCAAGTATTAATGTGTTAAGCTCATGCAGATTCTTCAGCTGCTTCTTCCTCCTGCAGCTTCTTCAAAGAGGGAGGTGGCCTGGGAACAATACTTTTCTTCCATTTCCGATCAAGCTTCCTAGATAACCTCTTACCGATTCCCTCCTCAAGCTCCCTTTCCCGCTTCACAGTAAGCATACGAGCAATCTGCAGATGCCAATATTTCACATCATTAGTTTAAAACTACCAACAACCAAATGAACTTCTGGTAAACCCATTTAGGTCCCCTAGGAATTTGCTTCACGGCAGATCAGGCCTCTCATCAGTCTATATAAAAAGGTATGTAATTGTTCACTTACTTCTCATTTCTAGATCAGTCAGAGAGAAGATGGATACGTCAGTTAATGATATAATCAATTCTCAGGATAAAAGTTCAGAGAATCATATTCCCTTAATCCCTTTAATCATGGGTATATGGAGGTTGGAATATCTGGATAGTGGGATTGTATTGTGATAGTACACTTGACATTTCCAACTTTCCCTCCACAGAAGAAAACCAGAAGTAAAGAAGCCAGAGGTCTTTCCTTCAAGATAATCTAAAAACTGGGCTCACTTCTGGTGCATAGTGATTTTCATAGCATTAGGCACTAAGTTGATCATAAATTGAAGAATAAATAAGATTTTATGATATTGATCTATAACAGCTCATTCGTGTCAAATCATAAGGGCAGAGACCACTCAATCAAACTAAATTCAAGAGAGTTGATACAGAATAAAGACATTGATCTTTTACATCACAACACAGCCAAATGGATGATAGTGACATGCATACATTGGATGTTGTGGTAACCCATTACAGCAGGCAGTGAGAACACACCCAGGAATCCATTCATCAAGTGCTAGACACAGTTAAATAGAGAAGAGAGAAGTAATTTTAGTTACTATACTAATATTTTAATTCGGTGAGGTGAAATCCTGCAAATTCCCCCCTCCTGGGGGGATTGAGCATCTTACTAAAATAATCTTATATCTATATCGTTCAATTATTTTTCCTATCTTGTGCAATGTATGTGATAGAGACCAATATGAGTCAGCAAATCTAGTTATCTGGGGGTGGCTGTGGTAACCCTTCTTGCACATAGCATCTCTTGTTGAGTTGTAGCACTGAGAAACATGTGAAAGTTCTCAGAGCATAAACTGATTAACCAATGACCCCAATCTTGATAATGGGCCACAGGTCACACAGATATATAGCAGAAATAATATAAATGAAAACAAAAGAGATGATGAGAGTGGTGAGGCCTTCCAAAGGGTAGTAGTTACTATGCATAAGCTGCATAGAGCCAGAGAGAGAATGGAGTGGGAGTTGAGGGTATTTTGGGTGTGAGAGTGAGAGAGTGAGAGAAAAGAGGTAGGCCAGAGTTCTGGATTTGGCTGAGGAGAACCTCTGACCTCCAGAAAGTCAGAGAACCAATTTTCCTCCCTAGCCGTTTGTCTCTCCCTCTAGCTACTGTAGTGGGCTCATTGTCTCAGAATTGAGTTTGTTTGGCGTGAAGTGCCCATTGGATATAAATAAGATGGTAGAGTTTCATCATCATGGGATTAAAACTCCTATTTCAGTAGTTATTACCTGTCCTTTATCTTTCCTTACCTCTCTGAATCTAGTAGACGGCTGAAAACCATGAGAAATGATGCCAGAGTAATAAGCCATGACAATGGATGCATGAATGTTAGATCTTTATTACAGAGAAGAAAAGGAAGGCATAAAGAAGAAAGCATGAATATGAAGGTCCTTCTGCAATATATATCCCATGCCAACTTCACCCTTTGCCACTTAAAAATACTGAGCATCTGAGTACCTGAGGTGTGTTTCTTAAATTGACATAGAAATAAACCCCTTTACCTTCCCCAATAATGTGCATTTCAACCTTTCATGTGATAAAAATCTCAGCAGCTTCAACTTTAACAACATGAACAATCAAACTAACCAAATTTCCATTGATTGCCTAGTTTCATCTTCAAAGCATGAAATCAAACTAGGACCACTGACAAAACATTATAAAATTTGCACCATGATCCTGTGGTTAAATAGTCTCCTTAAATAAATAAATGAAACTCAACAGGAGATGTCCTTACGAGCATGAGACAGGTTCACTCACGTGCTAATGGCTATCATAAGCAGAGTACAGTTGCCTATTCTGGACCCATTGGTTACCCTTGATTGAATAAATTAGAATCTTTTGTGAGAACTTCTATATGCTAGAAAGAGAACAAGATTTGAAGAAGTTAGGCGAAAATCGCCCAATTGATTAATTTGTTTCTGGAGAAGAAAAGACAGTAAAATTTCTAGTTCTAAGAAGGCCAAAAGCGAAAATTCACCATTGCTTCCTAGTATGGAGATTTCAACTTTACAAAGCTTCTAATGTTTAGTCGGCATACTGAATTACCATCCTATCTTGTTGTTCAAAAAACTACTTGTGTGCAACTAGGAGGTCTTCAATTCACTAAGAGAATAAGAAAAACCAAGAAATTATTCAGCATTTCCCCTGAACTAACAAAGTAAGAAACAGATAGACAAAAAAGTAATACCCTCTTGCGCATTCGACGGAATTCGCTGGACTTGAACTCGTTCCGAGCAGATTTCTGGAGCCGAAGCATGAGAAGTTCGCCCTTAAGATCAATAACCTCTTCATTGATTTCTTCGTTGCTTTTAGCTCTAATTTCCTTCAATTCCTCCCCTCTCTTTGCCATCATTACTACTGAAGAAGAAGAAGGATGTCGATACGACTTCATCTGACGACATGGTTGAATTGAGCGGACGCCACGAAGTTGAATGCCATTGAAGGAAGATTTCGGAATTCCAGAAAATGCTTTTGGAAGGCAACATAAAGTTGAGGGTGAAGCTAAAGAATTCAACATTTTCTCTCCCTCCTATCTCCCACCTGTTACTGCTCTATGTTAGTTTTGAACAAAGCTCCGGGGATGCGGATAAGCCCACCTTCGTCTTCTTTTGGTATATTACTATTTCGTCTCCAGATTTATTCAAATTACAATTCATCCCCAAAATTAGGCAAAATCTGCCCTCTGGCCCAATTTGACCTCACTAGATTTTACTTCCGGCCCTTTAGACAATCAATCAATTAATCAAGTGCTTAGAGTGCGTGCCTTTATTTTTTGAAGATAAAGAAAGTTTTTTGAGTGCTTGACGTGGATGAGAAATTCATTGAACTCACCAAAAAATGAGATTATGTTGAAAGTAATTTCTAAGTTTGTTTTAAATAATAAGTAAAAATTAATGAGATTTTAAAAAATACACAAAGACTATTTTAATAAATACTTTGAAAATATAGCCAAAATTACCAATACTGTTATTTAACCAAACGTTCATTACTTTATTTCGGTAGGGTCCATTGGGATGTCAGGTCAGTCAATATGGATAATAACGTCCATTGATTTTGCAAGAGCAAATTCTCTTAATAACTAATTTCTCCTCATCTTTTAGTATCTTTTTATCCTAGCCATTCAATCCTTTAGAGCATCTACAATGAGTTATTTAAAATTTTGTCTGAACCATCCATCCCATTTTCATCCTAGCCGCCCATATATATCTGATACTTTAGAACCAAAACCAGCAACTCTTGGACTTTGCATAGCTGAGCAGCGTGGGGAAACTTTTTCATAGGGAAGGGCGATGACGTGGCTCTGGCATAGGTGCTCCAAGCTCGGCCTTGTCGTCCGTTTTCCCAAACGATGAACTCTGATTAGTGAGCTCAATACTTCCCTTCTTTACTCCCTCATTTCTGGTAACAATATTGGTTTGATGGTAAATTCCTGTTCCAATAGACTGCTGCTGCAATCATTTTATGATTAAAGTTCACTGCTACATGTTTACTCAATGAAGTGGATAAACACAATAATATTCATAATAACTTAGGGCCCGTTTGGTACGGGGAAAATTTGATAAGAGTAAGGAATTTAGAGGAAGGGAAGGAAATATTTTGAAAGAGGGGGAAGATGTTTTAAGGGAAAATGAGTTGTTTGGTAGGAAGAAAATGAAGGGGTAGTAGTTGGTAAAGAATCAAGAAATGTCTATTTTACCCTCAAAAGTAATTAATTCAAAATAAAAAAGAAAAATATTTTTTTTGCTAATATACTCTTATCAAGTTCGAACTCGTGTAAAAAAAATTCAACTTTTCCGCCAAGTTCGAACTTAAATTCAAACTTTCCCGCCAAGTTCGAATGTCCCACTAAGTTCAAATTTGGGTAAATTTATAAATAAATAAAAATGTGATCATGACGTGAGAACTTAAGATCCCACCAATTTTGGTGAGATTTGATCTTCCCATATATAAAGGAAGATTGGTGGGCCTGGGATGGGCCCAGGAAGATTGGTCTAAAATGCATGCCAAACGAAGGAACTTACTAATTTTTCTTTTCCTTCCCACCAATTCCGTGTACCAAACGGGCCCTTATAGTATACTTTTTGTGTACATCAATGTCACCCAGTGTGTTGACCGGCGACAACAATATGTGAAAAGAAAATGGACAAAGAATATTGTAATGGAGATTGAAATTATGGGAGGAGCAAATAATGTCAAAGTGTAGTCAATGTCATTTTTCATGGCCAATGTCATTCAAGTGTAGTAATTTTGTAAAAAAGCTTTGCTATGATTCTGTAATTTCTCATTTTCTAATAACATTTTGTTATATGCTACATAAATTTACTTTTTTAGGTTTTAATATATGGAAGCTCATGCATTTGGCTCCTAGATTAAGAAAAGATTTTGATGATCTAGAGGAGGCATAGAGATTTTGGAATTAATATGCTTGTAAGATAGGCTTTAGTGCAAGGAAAAATTGGTTGATAAAAAGTAAGAAAGATAAAAGGGTTAAGGTGCAAAAATAAACATGTGCTTTTGTCAAAAGAGCGCCCAGTAGCAAGTGTTTTATTTGGGTGCAAAAGTGTACACGTGGTTACAAATTAGGTGCAAAAATATCGTTTATCCGTTAAGTTTGACTTTTTTTGCCGATCGCGCGATGACGTAAGATATTCAAAGGTGCAAAAATAGATACGTATTTGGTAATTGAGTGAGGGAGAGCCCAAAGAAAGTGCTTTTTTGCACATGTGAATTTTTGACAAAGACACGTCTATTTTCGCACCTTTGAAACGCCACGTCATCGTCAAAGTGAAACTTAACAAAAAAAGTCAAACTTAACAATCAAACAATATTTTTGCACCTAATTTGTAACCACGTGTACACTTTTGCACCCAAAAAAAGCACCTGCTACTGGGCACTCTTTTGAGAAAATCACATGTCTATTTTTGCACCTTAACCCAAGATAAAAAGATAATTATTAGCTATAGATATGCATGTTCAAAAGAGGGTAAAAAAGACCAGATAAAAGATGCACCTCAACCACCAACCATTGTTCTGAGACTATAACTGATTGTCAGGCTGGAATGACAGTTAAATTAGTGAAAGGTAAATTCAAGATCACCAACTTTATAGAAAAGCATAACCACCCATTACATCTTCAAGAAACAGTGCATATGATGAGGTCTCAAAAGAAAATAAGTAATGCACAGGCAAATGAGATTAATTTGGCCAAGGATGCTAGACTTCGACAAAAAGCAACATTTAACCTTATGAGTCAGCAAGCATGTGGGTGAGCTAATCTTGGTGTCACTCGAGTGGATATGAAAAATTATTTGATGACTAAACAACAAAAAAATTTGTGGATGAGAAAGTTTGATGCTTATTGAATTATTTTGAAGAACAGATTATAAAGAACCCTTCATTTTACCATTCATACAAGCTTCATATGGAAGATCAAATTACAAATATTTTTTGGGCAAACACTCGAATGCTTGTAGATTATGGTTATTTTGGAAATGTAATTTCATTGGACACCACATATTGCACAAACAATAATCATAGGCCTCGTGCAATATTTTCAAGACTTAATCATTATAGAGGAATTGTAATTTTTGGTACAGCTTTGTTATATGATGAAACTGCATAATCATTCAAGTGGTTGTTGGAAACTTTCTTGAAAGTAAACAAGCCAAAGAAACCTGCAACAATTTTTATTGACCAAGATCAAGCAATGGCAAGAATACTATGTGAAGTTATTCTTGAAGTGAAGCATGTATTATGCACATGGCATATTGAGAAAAATGGAATTAAACACCTAGAAAATAAAATGAAGGGAGGTTCATATTTTTTGTGTGACTTCAATAAGTGCATGTTTTCTAATATCATCATTCAATTTGGAAGACAACTCATGATTGAAGTCCATATATGAAATCAAAAAGAAATGGGCATGGCATTATATGAAGCAATATACAACTGTTGATATACGTATCACACAAATAAGTGAAAATGTTAATGCACATATTAAAAGTATTACAAACCCAAGTGTTAGTATTGGAGAATTCTTCAAAAGTCTTGAGCGGGTTGTTGGAGCTAAAAGGTATAATGAGATGAAATGTAAGTATGAAACAAGAGGGAAAAAAAGAGAGCCAAGATTGATAGTCCAAAGTTCACCTATCTTACATCAAGTTGCTGAGATTTACACCACCTCGATGTTAGAGTTGTTCCAAGAGCAACTTGATCTCTTTTTTGCCACATGTATTTTCAGCTCGAGATGAGAAAGGTCCATTGTTCACATATACTGGTACTATGGTTAATGAAGAAAAAAAAAGTGGACATTGACATTTGGTCCAAATGATTATTCTGTATGGTGCAGTTGTAGGAATTTTGAATCTCTTGAGATATTGTGTTGTCATACTTTAAAAATATGAGGTAAATGAAGTGAGAAAACTTCCAGAAAAATATATTTTGAAAAGATGGACCAAAGATGCCAGAGATGGTGTAATACATGATATTAAAAGAAGTGAAATACAAATGGAACCAAAGCTTCAAAGCACACAAACATATAGGCAATTATGTCATATGATGATAACATTAGCAGCTGAAATGTCTAATTGTCCAGAGACTTCTGCCTTTGTCCACAACTCTATAATAGAACTTCATAAAAAAGCAAGAGACTTACGTTCAAGGCTAAGGAATTCAAATGATGATGAGAACAAGGAAGAAGATGGAAGAAAGGAAAAAGGTGGCAACCAAGAAAATAAGAAGATGGATGGGTTAAAAGATAAACTACCCAAGGGCATTAAAAAGAGATATGGAACAAAGAGAAGGAAAAGATTTAAGCCTTGGCCTGATCGTTTAGTAAAGAAAAGCAGTCCCTATCCAAGGTAAGAAGTGAGGAATTAGACGCTCCAATTTCATGTTTTGCACCTACGACATCGCAAGCACTACCTCAAGTGCTAGTCATTTACTAGTATGATGGTGAGGTTTTTTTTTATAAAAAAACCTAAAATTAGATTCACATTGTCATTTGTTCTGTTAATGTGTACGTTAACTTTTTTTCATTTTAATAATATGTGTATTTTTGTCTTTGTGATTTATAGGCTCCTTTAGATTGTCCAACACCATCATTGGAAGCATTAGAAGAGGAAATTTTGTTTTCAAGTACAAAAACACGAGAGATAGGAATGTGCACAAGTTAAGGGGAAAATGTCACTTATATTAAAATTAATGTGCATATCACATCAAGATGCCAAATACAAATGTCATTTTCTAATACACTCGGTACCATATCAAATATATTGTATTACAACTTTTTATGACTCTATACCAACATCTACATTGCTCTTCCTTCTTCCTTCTTATTAGGTTAAGGTCAAACTTCTATAACAACTTCATCAATATCCTATCAGTTCCTAGTAGGTGAATCAACAATGTTTAATCAACATAAAGGATTTGGCAACCACCACCTACAATAAAAATTCAAATTCAATCAATTTAGTCATTCAACCATCATTCTATTTTAATCAATGTAAGACATCATTTTGTTTTGGCAGCATCATTTTAAAACTTGTTTGGCAGCATCATTCTATTTTAATCAATGTAAGACAACACATAGGCTATATGACAACAACTTGGTATTTGACAGCAGCAAGTATATATGCATATGAAACTTGTTTTGACATCATCATTATGTTTTAATCAATGTAAGACAACAACAAATTAGCAGCAATGAGGATGAATTTGGTTTATGAGCATAAATTACACAAAATGAGTAGTGAGAAAAAATTACACATAATTTCATTCACTTCAAATGTCTTCTTAGACCTCACAAATATCTTCACGAGACAGACAAAATATTTCTGCTTCTTCTTCAACTATATGTCACGAAAACAGTTTGGGAATGCTTACATTTTCTGAAAGGGAACTTCATATACCTCATATCCTTTCCCAGCTCTTGTGCAACTTTGTGTGTATATATATAGCCAATTGTATGAAGCATGGCCTTACCAAAAGCTGAAAATATACCATGATTTAAAGAAAAATTCCATGTAAAGGGACTATCATAAGAACAATTTTATAGCAGGGCTCTAATATCATGAAAAATTTTAGAGATCTTCATCCTCAATAAAAATTATATTTCACGATAGCAAGCCTTACAAATATTTATTTGATGATAGCCACTAAGCTAGCTATTTAATCCTATGAAAAAAAAAATTCCAAAATGAACGAATAAAGCTAACTAATTTATTAGCAATAGAATGAAATCATAACAAATGTGACTAGCAAATATCCTATGATTTCTCACAGTTCCAGACTAGCATACATTGGAGCATAGATGTGAAGAAGTGTTTATGAGATTTATATAAACTTTCCAAATTGGCATATCATCTTATAAAGAGTCATTGCTTAAAATAAAGTATAAATGGGAAGAACTTACCAGCTTCAGAAAGACATCATGCATCTGAATTTGCCCATTTTGTGGACTCATCTACTTGACCATCAATAAATGGTTGCAAGCGATCTTTCAAAGTTGCAATGAGATTTTCTTCCCTTTCCTTCTACCATGCATATGGGGACAAAACTAGGAAATGACTTCAACTACTAGAAGATGCGGAGAACAAAGGGAAAATTTAGGGAAATAGTGGAATTAAGTAACTGCTTTCGGGCATCCTTCGGCAATCTCAGAGTAAACCTTGCCCAATTCTCTTCAAGTTGAACCTATAAGGAATGACCCATAGAGTGAGAACATGGGAATAATCCAACCAATCGAACCCCCGTCGACTTTGACCTAGGTGTGCGACTCCAATTCACAGTCTAATTTTTGCTTAAACTCAGAGTCTTAGGCGCCACTGTGTTGATGTTATCCTGTGGGACCTTAAGGGAGTTAGGACTCAAATCAGGCAAAGGGAAATTGACGTCTGGATTAGGGATATGGACGAAAACAAAATACGAATCACCAAGTTTAGAAATCGATGAAGGACAATGGGAGAGTCATTGGATGGGCCAAAAGAGAAGGGAAATTAATTCTTATATCAGTAGGGATTCAGTAGAAAAAGGGGCATTGAATGGGCTGCCAAGATATATTAGAATGCGCAGTGGAGATGAAATTTTAAAAAGTAGATGATGTGTCTCTCTCTGAATGCTTAGATCAATATCGAACAAATATGATTTAAAGCTACTGAGTGATATTGAGAAAACTTGTCTCTGAGAGAATATGACCCCTTAATTTTGCGGCTTAATTTAAACCATGAAGAGGTTAAAACCAGACCAATAAAACTAGAGAACTTACAAATACTTATCAAAACCAAAAGCAAGAAGAGGATTCTCACTGAGCTTGGATTCAACTTCCTTTGGTTTTCTCTGTAACTTACAAACACTAATCAAAACTGAAAACAAGTCAGGTAGTTTTCTTTTGAATTGCAGACCTAAAGTTCTTACAAAAACTTTCGCATAAACAAAACCCATATTCTCTTTCACTTTAAAATAGATTAACATCGTACTTACTCTCCATATAGGAAAGAAAACAAGGAACTTACTTGAAAGTCTTAATGCCTTATGGCTGTGAAATTTTATCAAACATATGATGGGCACTAAGAAGTATGGAACAAAGAAGAGAGGAAAAGAGAAGCATGAGCTTATGAAGATGGCAAGAGGCCCATGGTGGAGGGTTTTGTGCTCCATCAATCTTCCTCTTGGTGATGACAGATTATGGATTTCCTATCGAGAAAGCGCAAAAATCCCAAGCTCTGAATAGGGGATTTGAAGATATTGTAAATGGAGGAAATCACCAAGAGGGGGGTGAATTGGGGATTTTAAAAATTCTTTTAAAATACTCTGTAAACAGACAATGAAAACAGGGTAAAACAGAGGAGAAGGAGAGAAGCAAGACACAAAAGAATTTATACTAGTTCGGTCTAAATCTTTGACCTACGTCCAGTCCCCAGACACTTTGAGATTTTCACTAACTCACAAATCAGTTACACACTCTACACTCGAGAGTTATCCTCTCACTAGGATACACTCCCCCTTACAAGTTGTACACTAATAATCCCAATCTCATAGGTTCCCACAACCTTGAGATTCTTACATTCAATTATATACTCTCTAAAAGAGTAGATAAAATAAGCACTGAAGTACAATGTATCAAAAGATACTTTACGAGTAGGTGAAAACTGTAAGAGTAGTTGAAACTTGAATGCTTTTGTTTTCTTGTATTCTGGTGGTTGTTGAGACTTGAATGCTTCATCTTATATATGAAGGAAGCATTAAATGACCATTGAAATGATTAATGTAACCATTGGAGACATTAATCTAGCTGTTAGGTGCAACTTGGGTCACTTCTCTTTCTAGTCTTGAGTTAATCCAGGTGGTCAGATGTTTTGGTTGACTTCCCTTGAAATAAATTTGTTGGAAGAGAATGTTTCCATAGAGGGAAGGATGACATTTAATCCTTTGCAAAGTTCAAGGAATGATTTTCCAAAAGGATGCAAGTTTTTTCTAGACTTGCAATAAATGTGCTGACATCACCTTCTACTTTATGCTAAATCTTCATTCTAATACACTTTAAATCATCTGAAACTCACTAACAAACTGATTAAACGTAGTTAAGAATAGTAATGAGTGATGATAAGAGGTATCAAGATCAAACATGAAGATTATGCAAATTTGAACAATTTGATTTTCAAACTCAACGACACAAACTCAAGTTTGTTCACACAAACTGGAGTTTGGAGCTTTTACTCAAGGACCAAACTTGAGTTTAGAAACACAAACTCGAGTTTGGTTCTTTCTGGAAAAAGACCATCGCGATTGAGCTCTGGGCAACATTTAGGAATAGTAGCAAACTCGAGTTAATAAATGACAAACTCGAGTTTGAGACCTTTGAAGTGAAAATATGTTTTTAAGTCCACAAAGCTCAAACTGGAGTTTCCAAAACCAAACTAGAGTTTTCAAAATATCAAAATAGTTGATAGCTCTTTGTATGCCACAAACTGGAGTTTGCTAACTCAAACTCGAGTTTGCTTAAAGAATGAAAAACTTTAAAAACTTTCTGTCTAACACAAACTCGAGTTTACCATGACAAACTCGAGTTTGCTTTAACTTGAAAAACTTTGGAGTGCTCTCTGTTTGATTCAAGCTCGAGTTTGACACTACAAACTCGAGTTTGTCTAAGTTCAAATAACTTGGGCAACTCTCTGTCAAGTCCAAACTCGAGTTTGACAACTCCAAACTCGAGTTTGCCTTTGACAATAAGTTTTTCAACTTAACAAAGACAAACTTCAATTTGAGTTTACAATTGTCAGTTATCATCAAAACACATAGAGAACTAACACATATCCACTACTAACTTAACAGTAACATTGATCAAAAGAGAGGAAGGAGATGGTGTACGGTGAGGGATGCAACTGCGAGACATGGCTTAGAAGGAGGGTCTCTCCAACGAACAAATGCTCACAACGGAAAATGACAATTGCCTATAAATAGAGAAGCATTCAAGACAGAGAAACTAATGAAACAAAAATGAATACAAAGAGTCTATGCCTACAACGTGATACTCTTAGTCTTACAAAGCTCTGTAATCCTACTCCCACCTTGTACTTCAGTGTTTATCATCATCTACTTCATTTAGAGAGAAGTGTACTTTCATTATAACCATTTTATCTGAGAGTTACTCAAGATTTGGTGATCTTGAGTGGGAAAGAGATTGTATCCTTACAGTGTGTAAGGGGTAGTCTTTATCTCGGTGAGAGATTTGTAAACAGCTTCACAAGTGCTCGACTGAACTTGTGAGATTGTAGTGGTTCTCAAGTTCCCAGTTAAAACTTAAGGAAGATAGTGGATTGAAATCTCAGGAGGAGCCTGGGGACTGGACGTAAATCATCACAGATTGAACAGAACCAAGATAAATCACAGTTTGCATATTCTATTCCCTTATCTCTTATGTTTCCAACATATATGTTTTGAATTACTGTCAATGAATTTATAGTTTATTACTTTCATTCTACACCCAATTCACCCCTTCTTAGGTTTCAGTCGATTCTAACACTTATAAATGTATAATACAAACCAGAAGAAAAAGAAGGAAAACTTTCTAATGTGTATTCTACCAGAAACAATATTTGTGATTGCAAGACATTCCTGATTATTGCTATAATCTTGTTATTTCTCTTTAAAATTTGAATTTTTGAATGAATATATTACAAGATGTACAAAAAAAAACAAATTTTGCTTATGGCTATATGAGAATTTTGACAAAAATAAGGGCATTCTTCTGTAATAATATTAACGTCACTTTTAGAAAAGTAAAAGAACAGAGAAAAATACAAAACATGACCCCAAATTTCATAAATGGCATTTTTGCATCCCAAAATTTCAAAATGCCAAATGAGTCCATATTTCCAAAAATCAATGTTTTCCACTACTGAAATTGATTTTAAGGATGGTTTACTCATAATTCTTATCTTGTCAACATAATTTATTTCAATATTTGACCCTTTACCAATGTGTCTTGGTGTATGACAAGTACGAGACCGATAACCCTTGCCAACAAATCAATAACATGAATTTTTAGCATGTTTATTATGCCCATTAGTTTCTCTTTTATGGTTTATATCAATAATATTTCTCCACTTCAGGTGGGAATTTGAACCACCACGATTACAACCATGGCTAGGCCCAAGACTATAGCCATGTTTACACCTATGCCCACGGCCATAATTAGATTCATTCATTACTTTATTCACTTCTAGGAATGGAGTCGGGCATATTGGATTATTCATGATTTTGCAACAAAAAGGTCATTGTTTGGCCATATGGACGCAAGCAATTAATTCAACATATTTCTTAAAACCTCTTTCACAATATTGCTACTGCAGAAGTAAATTGAATACTTTCATTTTTAACAAGCTTTTAGAAGAACAACCATATTATGGTGGTCATACAATTCCTTTAATTAGTTCTAAAGAACAATTGGGTCTTTTAATACCAAATATTCAATTTTAGGGCCTTCATGCAAATGGTGGCATATAAAATCATGGATCAGACATTCAAGATAAGTAGTTCTCTTTGATAATGACAATGGCCACAAATTTAAATTTCATAATGTTATGGACTCATATAAGAGGCCCATTCACCACGAGGCCCAGCAAGGGCAAAGCGTACCAGGGTATGCCAATTATAAAGGAGGATCCTAATCAGCCTATAATCAAGGAATACCCAAATCAATGCTAACAATGATGCATGTGAGGCGGCATAAACATGGGCTGAGAGCCGCACAAAGCCCAAGGTCTAAACCCTAAGGTAATCCCTATAAATATGAGGTTAACCTAAAAGGTACACATTCTCTATTCATCCTATTTACTATTTAGCCTCACTGTGCACACACCCTACCCCTCTTTGGCTAAACGCCATATACGTGCACAATGATCCAACATTCTCCTCGATATCTACCTTATAGATATCTTGGAGTAATCATCCTCTCTTTGGTATTTTCCTGATAGGTATCTTGGAGAGACTATCTGATCCAATATAAACATACTAGTCCATTGAGGTTAGACATCTGTGTTCTACACCAGAACACATAATATTTAACATAATTCAGAATAATGCAATAAAAGGGAATTCATAAAATAGGAACTATAATAACACAAACGATGATAATAGGAAATTCGTAGAGACAATAAATAATTCATAAAGTATGAAATTACAACAAAAATTAAAAACTCTATGGCTTTAAGCCATTTAGTTGTCATGGCTTCAGGTCAATTTGTCTCATGGCTTTGGGCCAATTAATCCCAAGACAAGAAATTAAATCTATATGGCTTCTGGACGTTTATCTTCAGGATAAAAATTGAATATGACCTCCAGCCATACAATAAGATAGAAAAAGAAAGTTATATGACTTATGGTAATGTAATATCAAAATAAGAGTCAAATAAATATGGCTTCTGGCCATAAAATTCAAAATAGGAAATTAAAGTAATATGGCCATAAAATTCAAAATAAGAAATCAAAGTGATATGACTTCTGATAGTATAATTTCAAAATCAGAAATTTGAGGTGTATGGCTTCTGGCCATATGAAAATAACAATATTAATAATAAAAAAGAACTCAAAAAGGAAATCGAAATAAGTTATAAGAACAGTAATAATCTCCAATCTTAGACATGAATCCGATGTTTAAAAAATCGGTAAAAGTATTTTTTTAATTCCATAACGTAGCTCAAATTATCCCAGATAAAATAAATATATGATTAAAGAAGGCAAATGAAATTGTTAAAGAGATGATGAGATAATCATACCTTCGTTAGAGTTCTCGTACTAATAACGTGTCATAAAACTAAGGAAAATACAAGAGAGATTTAGATGAGGGGGATGAAGAAATGTAAGAGAGAAATGGAGAGTAGGGAGAGAGTGATTCTTATTCATTTCAACCTTACAACCTTTGATACATGCCTACTATTTATAGGCCATAAATCCTTAACTTCCATTACAAGAGTTACAACAAAAGAGTAAATCCACATAATGGTATAATATAAAGTCTTTGTAGGTTATTTACATTAATCATAGAAAACTCCCACTAAGCCATTCATGTTATAGATTATATGACTTCAAGTGTAGAATTCCAAAAGACTCATCTTGAAAGGTTATGGACATCCACACCAAATATTGGAATATTTATAACAAAATCAAACTATTTTTTTTTTCTAAAAGGATAATCAAGAATAATTCAAGCATGTCATGCCATGATAGTATCATTGATATCAATTAAATAATTTTTAATTGAAAATCAATTAATTGATATTAGGTAATTAAACCCGGACGACCAATTTGACTCGAAAACCAAAGAAACAAGACGGTCCAGGCACCAACCTGGTTCACTTAAAAAAAAATTATTTTTTTATTTTTTAGAATTTCATATTAATAACCCTGGAACTTCACTTTCTCACTGATTAGGCCCTATGTTAGCTCTAGTTTGACTCCAGTCTAACCTACTGACTCTTAACCTAATACTTCGATCGGTTCAGTGTCTGGCCTGAGTTTAATAAATCTGAATAGAAAATAAATGTATTTTTTTAAAAAATAATGTAGTTATTTTTGTTAGGTGAGAGAAAACCAGGGAAAAAGAAAGAAAGCATAACACATGCCAACTTCACTTTGAAAAAACAAATTGAAATAAAAATCAATTTTACCAACATAGTCTAAATCAAGCAAATAATATTATGATATGTCTCACCTCGAGCAACAGTTCTTGTACAACACACGAAGGAGATATAACTTGTTACATTTAATATGAAGTAATATCTAGAGGGACAACTTAAAATTGCTTTTAGTTAGTTAATTATTTGCTTCCCTCCTCTTCTTGACATAAGAAAAACATAAATAAATAATCAATAAGGGTGGTTGCAGACGCATTAGCAGTGAAGCTTGGAATATAGGGGTGTTAATTAGTTCTCTATGTGTGTTTTGACAATAACAACCAATTGTAAAGAAAGTGTAGTTAATGATTCAAGTAAAAATGTTTTAACTTGATCAAACTTGAATCAGTAACTTACTGTCAAATTGATTTGAGTTTAAGGTTGTCTGATTCAAGTCAAGCCTTTTGAAAACTCAGTCAAACTATGTCTTATCTTTGACTGACTTGAGCCACTTGTGTGTAACTCAAGCTAAAAGCTTTTATAAAATGTTTTTGTGAAAAGCTTCAACTCGAGTCAATGACTGTGTGACTCGAGTGAACCTCTGTGAACTTAAATTTATTTTTCAAAATATTTATAACAGTCAAAATACTAACTCGAGCAAGCATTGTGTGACTCAAGTGTTGCTTTGAAACTTATTTTCAAAATGTATTTTGATAACTTAAGCCATCACTTAATGACTCGAGTTAACTCGATGTTCAAATCACTTTCAAAAGTTATCTCGAAGAAAATTTATGAAAATGAGGTTGACTCGAGTGAACTATGTGTAACTCGAGTCATTCACTTGAGTTGAATATTTTAGGCTCGAGCTAAGTTCATATAGAGACATCTTCTCGTTTAGCTTCAAACATATTTTCAAAGAAAATAAACTTGTAACTCGAGTATAGAATGGCCAACTCAAGTCAACAACTTGAGTGTGTTTGAAAATTAACTCGAGTTAAGCTATCTCTGTTTTGCAAATCACCGTGTCCGTAAATCTTAAATCTTTGCTTGTGATTTCATTACTTCTCATCATCACTCATTATTGTTTCTAATTATCTTTAATCAGTTTATTAATGAGTTTCAGATGATTAGATAAAGGATTAACTTCAGATTAATCAAAAAGCATTTATTACGTCATTTGCATTAAATGCGGCTCCAGTAACCGAAGCACATATTTAGACAACCATTCTCTGAACATTCTGAAGGCATTAAAGGTTTCTTTCCCAAATTAAGTGCCAGATCATCCAATGGGAAGAACAGAAAGAATGTCAAAGCAGCTGAATGACGGCGCATATTTGCAGAATCAACGCCTGTGAGTAACGGATGAACTTCAACATCTAACGGCTATATTGATTACTCTCAACGGTGCATTGAAGGCTTCCAACGGTCATTTAATTCCCTTACCAAATATAAGCAAAGCATTTAATACGATTCAACTACTGGAAACACAAAAACGCTCAAACGAACTATTCACATTTACTATTTCATTCATTGTGTAATATCTTTGGATATTTTATTCTTCAATGTTTATCAATCTACTCTTTTAGAGAGTCCAATTATACTTATCATTTCTGTAAAGAAACTCAAGGTAGTGGGACCTTAAGAGTGGGTGTATTGATTATAGCTTGTAAGGGAGAGTGAATCCTAGAGAGAGGATTACTTTAAGTACAAAGTGTGTAATCGATTGAAAGAGTTGGTGAAATACCCAGAGAGTCTAAGGACTAGACATAGGTCAAGAATTTGGACCGAACTAGTATAAATCTCTTGTGTCAAGTTTTCTCCCTCTCTACTCTATTATACTCTGTTTAGTGTGTTAGTTTTCAGGGGTAATCGTAAAAGTTTTTAAATCACCGAATTCACCCCCCTCTTAGGTGATATTCTGTCTTTTAGGGGGTAGATTTTCAGCCTATTTAGGAAGGCATTATAAGGGCAAAAAGCACAGTGGTCGTGCATAAAAGCCCGGTGGAAGGAAAAAAGAGCATTTGTTAAAATTTGGGAAGGCGTCCTGACAGATGGACTTCATCGACAAAAGGAACTTCTAAAAAGAAGCTCATCACATGTGCTTTTTTTTCACGGTTCTGAAGCTCGATGAGCAACTGTTGGCATACAATTTGAAATTTTTCCTATCCTTTGCATTTATCATTCATCTCTTCTTCCTTTTTCTCACATAGCCTCTCACCTACCTCTCAGTGAGCCATGGTCGAGCTGCTTCTCTAATAGGCTCTTTTTCATGAAAGTAGCACGTGATCTGTGGCTGGAGCTAGACCACATATCCCATAAGACCACCTTGCAACGTTCCTCAGAAGTGAACTTTAGAAGGCTTTCATGGTCGTCAATATGGAGAAGCCGGTAGGGATGGAAGAAGAGAGAACAAACCTGCGGGTGAGGAAGAAGCATGGCTAAGGTAGAGAAGGATGAAGATCGATTGTGAGCTCTAAACTTGCTGCGACGCTGCTCTGAATTTTGATTTCTTGTCATCTTCGCCATGTTGTTCATTTAGCTACTGTTTATTTGGATTATCCAGCCACTATTCATTTAGCTTTGAAGCTATTGTTCATTGCTACTGTTAATTTCCCAGCTAGTGTTAATTTTCCAGCTGAGATATGACATGCTGATAGTGTTAATTTTCTAGCTACTATTCATTACAAGATATGCACTTATATATAACTTTGAAACATACGTCCACATAGTTTATGCAACAATGACTATATGTAATATTCCGAATTTTGAAACTAGAAGATTTGGGATAAGACTAAAATAAATAGGCTACCAAGTTAAAAGAATCCAAAGTCTTAAGCTTATCATGAGGAAAAGTTTAAAATAATTATTGAAATTATTTTAGACCTCAAAAAATTGGGGGGAAAATTATGAAATGTCATTTTGAGGATCTAGAAATGTTATAGAGGGATTAATTATGAAATTGGGCTTAAAGAGTTGTTAAGCTATTTTTTTGGAAATTTCAGTAACTTTACCGATTTCCGGTTTGGTCATGTACTTGCTTTTTTAGAACACTAAACCTTGGGACAAATGTCAACACAAGAGTGAATTACATGGGATTAACATCCACTTAATCCACCAAGGCCATTAATTTCGGCCAAGGAAAGATAGAGGACAAAATGGGAATTTTCAATGGTGGGTTATAAGTGTAAAGAAGTCAAATTAACACCCTCCATCCTCCTTACCGTCACATGCTTCTTGGCCAACAAGTAAGAGTGCATAATTGTCTCCCATTTGATCAAACAAGAGAGAGAGGGTGCAAAAATTATTTGAGCACATGACTAAAAGAAATAAAAAAAGAAAGAAGACGGTGGACATTAGCTAGGTGTACAAGCCACATTCAATCAATTCTTATTTCTCATTTCCTTTAACCTATTTGGCCAAGCAAGAGGCAACCAAGGAGTAGAGCTGGGAGTCAGGGCCGGGCCGACCCGACAGGGCCTGGCCCTATAGGGCTTGGGCCCAACAGGGCCTGGGGTAAGGAAAACATCTGTTTTTCAAAGCCCGGACCGATAGTACTAGGGCTGTGGCCGGCCTACGGGGCACGAAAATTACTATTCCAAATTTTAACTATTTTTCCTTCGATTTTTTTAAAGAAATATAATTAGTAAATTGCAATCATTAAAGTTCTAATCTATCAAATAAATGTTATCAACATTAATATTTAAACAATATAAATCATTTAGCAAATAAACATATTCATTAATTCGTAATAAAAAAACAAATAAACACACAAAGAATATGTTTTTTCCTATTTTTTTCAAAAAATATTAAACAAAGGAATTGCTTTATGTATGCCCACGACAAAATGTCTTTCCCTCTCGTAATTTTGTATGTGTCTCCGCAGATTCTTTCGGTTCATGCATGATTTCACCGACAGTAAAAATAATAATACTTATTTTACACCAAATATATTTATAATTTATTACTTATATAATATTATAATACCAAACTATGTGTTTATTTAATATGAAAACATCCCTTTTTTAAAATTTATAATAATTAATTATGTATTTTAATACCAAATAATAATAAACATAAAAAAGGGTTATAGTTTAAAGTAAAAAAATCTAAGTAATTACAAATAAACACATTCATTAAGTGGAAGTCTAAGTAATTATTTTTTTTAAAAAAAAAAAAGTTAAACAGGAGAGCGGCCCGAGGCCTACAGATCGGCCCGATTAAGCCCGAGGCCCTACGTGGTGGCCCCGCAGGCCAATTTCAAATTTCTGGCCTATTTTTCAAGCCCGAGCCCTGCAGGGCCAGGGCTTAAACGGGCCGGCCCGATGGGCTTGGCCCGATTTCCCGGCTCTACCAAGGAGGAAGACAACCCGAAGAGGAAGAGAAAGAGAAGAACCAAGAGAAAAAAGGTGAGATTAGTGCCAAAACCTCCACCTCTTCTACTTCTTCACTCATGGCTACTTTTGGTCTCTAATAACTCGCTTGGTGTTGTGTTCTAGCAAGAGGAAAAACAAACCCTAGAGTCTTAGAAGAAGGAACTTGCAAGAAACTCAAGCCAAGACTAAGGTAAGTGGTGATTTTGACCTTGTTGATGATGATAATAGAGTTGTTGGTGGTTGAATTGGTTTATTCTTAAGTTTTTGTTATTTTGGAAACATGAAAGAATAGGGGAGGTTCTGTCCAAATCCTTAGAAAATAGATAAAGTATGAATTAGGATTAAATCCTAAGTCATTAAGAAAGTGGCTAGGGATTGAATCATGGTGGTTTATTGATTAAAAGTTTGGAATATCAACTTTGTCTTCCCTAACAATGGTTTCGGTCAAAACAAGGCATGTTAAAGGAGAGGGATTTTGTCTATTTTTATGCTTCCAATGAATTTAAAATGAAAAATTGTATAGTATAAATATGAGCAAGTGGTTATAGCAAGATTAGAGTTGAATTGGATATTTCCCTAATGCTGGCAGATTGGATTTTCTGGAAGGCAGTTGGTGTATGATGTGTTTTTGAGTGAGCAAATGATATCCAATGGCTATGAAACTTTCTAGATTTTAAGTAGACATTATAAGCTTTAATTTAATAGGTCATATAGGTAATTCGGATCGGTCTATAATGAGTTATGAATTTTTCAAGTTAGCTATTGGATCTGGAGCCTTTTTTGGACCAGTGTGTAATGATTGATAAATATGGAATAGATTACGTGTGTTTGACTTTGGGAGGAAATTTTTCCTGACAAGAGAGTTCATAATGGTTAGATAGCCTCTGGAATCACCATAATTAAACTTTTGTAAATTAAATTATGATTTTTCAAAAATAAGTGAAAAATCTGGCAGTGTAGGTTGTTATGCGAAAATAAGAAGTAAGGGCAAAGGATAGTGAAGATAACTAACCCTAGTATTTTGTGATAATGAAGAGTTTGGACAGGAATTAACTTGCCGTCCGTGAATATGTAAATTATAGGATTCAACATTTTCCTAGACAATCAAAGGATTGGGAAACAGTTCGAGAATTGGAAAAACCACCAGGTAGTAACTCTTCTCTCACATATTATGTATGACTTTATATGCATATGTGGACTTTCATGTTATATGTGTTGTTTGTTGGTTGATTACCATATACTATGTATGCAGTTTGTGTGAGATTAACTGTTATTTTGGAATTCGTTTGAATCTCAGCCCTTGTCATCATTTGTGAAATGAACAGCATAGTGAACGCGGCTCCTAGGGCAAGGCAACGGATACCAGCAAATGAAGATTTAGGACGTGTACAAGTAGAGATGTTGGTTATTTGTAGTTGAATTCTGTAAATTTTGAAATTTGTAAATACCATGTACATACCCTATGGGATTTTCTGTTATGTAATCAAGTACTAAATATTAGTATATTATGTTATTTTTGTTTGCCTATTGAGTTGTGCATTATTACTCTGATTAATGTCGTAATATTAAGAGGTATGACACTATACATAATCTTACTCAGAGAAATTCCCAAAATGATGTGGATTTTGTTTAAGGGGAAAGTTGGGTGATTAAGATAATAATGATCCTTGATGTAATATGTTCATCAAATATTCCTACATTATATTCAATACAAATGAATCATGTTCGTCATAGAATCAGAGACCAACTTGTTAGGGATGGGTGATCCAATTAGCAATATATTAATATTTAGTATCAACCTATAAAAAAATTTGTATAGAGTAAATACCCAATTTGATCCCTGGAAAAAAATACGGGACACCTTTTTGGTCCCTCAATAAAAATAACTCGTCCGTCATCCCCGGGAAATCAAAAACCATCTCACGTTAGTCCTTCCGTCGTTAGCTCCTAACGGCGTCACTAACGGTGATGGCGACGTGTAACGTGAGTTGCGACGTCACATGCCACGGAGGAAGGCCAAAATAGTAAATACCCAATTTGGTCCGGAAAAAAAGTACGGACACCTTTTTGGTCCCTCAATAAAAAAGGTGTCCGTATTTTTTTCCGGGACCAAAGGTATTTACTCATTTGTATACATTATAATTTATATACAATTTTATCCATTAAATATATTTAATTAAGGACTTTATTGTTTATTATTTTTTTATAATAATATAATTTAAAATAAAATTAAAATTTTATCTTTAATACAATCACGTTCAGTTTGGAAGAAAAAAAAAAAACCACTTATATCGCGGTTAATCCAAACGCAAATCACATTTAAAATATGACTTTGTAGATAAGTCACTTACCCCAAACTAGCTACGTGACTTCCCATCAAAGTGAATTTTGTATGTTCGTTCAGCAAGATGTAGATAGGCTTTTGCTTGAGGGTTAGATGTTAGTTTCCTTTTGTTATATTAAAAAAAAAATGGGAAAATTATAAAAAGATTGACCAATATTAAAATTATGGGACTTCCCACTGAATTAAAATTGGATTAGACTTAAGTTTTTTCTTTTGCCATGAATTACTTACTACCCTAAATTCAATCGATCTGTTTGAAATTTGACCTTTGAAAACAAGTTGGCTTTTGGCACGCGTGCTTGATGTTGGGATCATGTACCAACGAAGAAGTAGTGGCTCTTCCGTAATCCGTTCGTATTGCTTATCCCTCATATTTCTTTGATTTTATGAAATCAATCTTCCGTTTGTGATTTCCTCACCTTTCTTCATTATTTTCTCCTTCAACGATTGAAAACCCTTGATGGCAACTGTAACACCATAAAAAACGAAATCCGGCAAGTTCACAGGCAATAACATCTTAACGATTCCTAGAAACACAGGCTGGAGAAACGTTCATTGAGCCTTTCGGTGGCGTGTGAATAATCGCAGTGTTGAACCAGATAAAGATCGGAGTTTCTGTGATCGGTGACGAGCTTAATGGGTGCTGCGGGCTCCAAGCTCGAGAAAGCTCTTGGAGACCAATTTCCTGAAGGCGAGCGTTACTTTGGTCTCGAGAACTTTGGCAATACTTGTTACTGCAACAGCGTTTTGCAGGTCATCAATCGTTGCTCTTTGTGTGTGGTCTGTATTCGAATTATGTTCTGTATGCTATCGTTTTTATTTGAAGCTTTGAATTCCTGCGGTAAGATATTGGATTTGCATATTTATTTTCTGTTGGAATATCGATAGTATCGATTGATTCTGTGCCTTGTGGACTATTGAGAAAAGAATATCGCAGCTGCAGCTTAACTAGTAAAGTGACTGATATAAATTCTGCTTTGAGTTGAGCTGTTCAGCTTAATTGCTAAGCGCATGGAGGGTGAAAAGTAAATAATATAACAATTGACCATCGAGATTTGAATTTTCACTTGTTTATTTTTGAATTTCTGCTGTAGTAATGAAAAATAAATTTTTTCCCACTCCATTTCCCCGGTTTGTATTTCTTCTGATTATGTTACATTTGGGTGTGCAAGTTGAACTTTGTCAAAACTAAAGGTTTGTTCGTTCCCTATCTTCTTTTGCTTACTGCATCTCATTAACTTGTTTACTTCTGCTGTATTTAACCTGGCTCAATAAATAGCAACAATAATTATTTGGCTTGCATATCAGAGAAGGCACGAGAATATTGATGCTGCTAAGCATTACTATCAATTTATCAATATAAAAAAGAATCAATCATCAATATTTCAATATCAGTATGTATAATAAAATCTAAAAGCCACAGTATTTATGAGCTACAACTCATTGATTATATTCTATCCAATTCACAGGAAACTTGTTTTATGCAAAATCTACAGAACCGTGTTTAACATGGTCTAAGACTTTTGAATGGTTATCTTCAGCCTGCAAGATTCTGTTTAAATGCTAGAAGTTGTCATGTTAGCTTACTAGTTTTTAGATATATAATAATGTCTCTGTCTAGGTATTAATTTAGTTTTTATAAAAAAAATCAAAATCATCGGATGACAGTTCAGGTTTTCTGTAATCTTTCATTGTTGATGTTCAATTTTAACTTAAGAACAACTGATGCTTAAATCTTTCAGTGCATATTTTAATGTGATAATGTTAATGCATAAGAAAAAATATTACTATGTCTAAGAATACATTTATAAAAATATATTAAACATATTTACTGATAGTACTGCAAACTGTGTGTTTTATATGTTTCATAGTTTTAATTCAGGTCCTTCACCTTCAAGCTGATTTTTTTCCTTTCTCTGCAGGCACTGTACTTTTGTGTTCCATTCCGTGAACAATTGCTAGAGTATTATGAAAATAATAAAACCCCCGGGGATGCAGAAGAAAATCTTTTAACTTGCTTAGCAGACTTGTTTTCTCAGGTAATGAATCTAGATTTTGGAAAGTTCCTGTGGTCATTTGCATGATGTTTCTTGATATAAAATTGACCAAGGCATGGTAAACTATCAGGGAGTTTGTATTGTTCCCAATAATTGTAGCTATGTTGTTTGACTTGCCTTTCCAAAGATCCTCTTGGTTCCCTAACTTGGCAAGATTTTGCTGCCACAATGATCATATGAAAGAATTGTTATCTTGACAGTTAATGCATTCTAGCCTTTGTCTTCATCTGTCTTAAATAACAGCTGGTAAGGATCCTTATGGTTTGAAATCACTTCTGGAATTTCTTGCTATGCTTCCGGTTAATACAAGTTGTGATGGGTCTTTTGGCTTAAGTGATATATAATGCTTGCATGCAGTTTCAAACTCTTGGATTGGGAAAATGTAACCATCTTTACTGAACTTGACCAACATACATTCATATATTAGTCATAATTTGAAACATCTTATTGTGCATTGAATAGTTATGCACTCAGAAACTAGAGGTCTACATGCTGATGTGTTCAGTGCTTTGAGTCTAGCTTGCAGTGATATCATGGGTCATGCTCATCAAGTGTGTATATCATTAACTTTTGCTATTTCTTTGGGTGTAGATAACTTCCCAGAAGAAGAAAACAGGTGTCATTGCTCCCAAGCGATTTGTGCAGAGGTTAAAAAAACAGAATGAACTCTTTCGAAGCTATATGCACCAGGTATGTCCTTAATTTGACAAGATTAAGCTTTCTTTAGAGAAGACAGTGATTCTTGAAATTTGAAATTCCAATGGTGGGAAGGATTGTATGCATTATGTCATTGTACATGCTTTTACAGGCCTCATCCCATTGTAAATGTTTGTGTTTGTCCATGCATAGGAAGGGATGAATGCATAGAGTTATGTCCTTCATATCATGTTGCTGCTGATTCAAATAATGGCCCCTAAGTATAGATGCTATTATCTGTTTTTAAGGTTCCATAAAACAAAGTTTGGAAGTAATAAATGTTATGTTTGCAGACCATTAGTTGAAATGTTATTGTTTTAATGCTTCCACTTATCTTCTGAATAAGGAGTATGCGATGTGGGTGCGCTTGCCACTCTATTGGATTGAAAAATTGCTTGTTTGATTCCCATTTTTTATTGGCTAATATATATATATATGTGCCTATTGGATTTTCCCCCTTCCAAATTGTTTTTCTGCCAAGTCATACATGTCAACTTAAACTAAGACATCTACTGATGTTGGTCCTACAATGCCAAATGATGATTAGGGTTATGTTTCTGCTTTTTTTTTTTTTTTTTTTTTGGGAGACAAATGTCTGTTGTTTATTTTGATTTAGAGGTTGTTTTATGAGTTGTGACAAAATGTACTTCCCAATGAGGTTGTTTTTCTCCAGTCGATCAGTGGATATCTTTTTTCCCCTGATATCACTGGAGATATCTTTATTCATAACTGTCAGTCTCACTTTTCTCCCAGGATTTGTTCATTCTGTCTGTTTAACTGAATTTAATGGTGGTTATATTATGTTTCTGCATGTTGTCAATATGGATCTTCTCTTTCTCCTTTTTCGTCAGGATGCACACGAATTCTTGAACTTTTTGTTAAATGAACTTGTGGACATTTTGGAGAAAGAGTCACAGGCTGCAAAAAGTGATCAAGAGACCTCACCCCCTTCTGATCCTGTGAAAGTACCTGAAAATGGTTTAGCTAATGGTGGTAAAAAGGAGCCTTTAGTTACGTGGGTGCACAAAAATTTTCAGGTTGGTCACTTATACCAATCTAATGTTGTTATCTAAGCACGTAGCTTGTGGCAAAACTTGGGAGCATAAATCGCAATTGATAGTTGGTTTGAACATTTTGAGTTCTCTTTTCCTAGTGGTAACGTCATGCTATTTCCAGTTCAAGTTTTTGACATGTACGGATTATCCATCTGGCTTTGACATGTAATGTTGTGGAAATAAGCATGCTATCCATTATACTGTTCTGGGTCTCTATTATTCTGTGTGCGTGTATGTAATGGTCTTCCTTGACCGGGAAATACCTCACTTCTCTTCAGGGGCCACAAAATAAGATTTTCTCCCGTTTCTGACAAATAATATAAACTGATCTGATCAGGGTATACTCACCAATGAGACAAGGTGCTTACGTTGTGAAACAGTGACGGCTAGGGATGAGACATTTTTTGACTTGAGCCTTGATATTGAGCAGAACAGTTCAATCACAAGCTGTTTGAAAAACTTCAGTTCCACTGAGACTCTGAATGCCGAAGACAAATTCTTTTGTGATAAGTGCTGCAGGTGAATACGTTTTACTTGTGTGCCCCCCCATATTTGTTTTTTCATAGCTGAGATTCATAATGACATCGACTATTAATTGGTTCCTTGAGTACTCTGAGGAGGTACGGGGTCAATTACAACTATTTTGCTGCTTGTTTGTAAGAATTAAATTAAATTTCTCTGAAGATGGAGTATAAATTTTGAATCCCTGCAATATTGTTTTTTTTTTTTTTGCTAGGCACAAGTATCCTCCTATTGGAGGCAATCTTGTTCGAAGCATTCTTGAGCACCTCTCCCAACGGGGATTCGAACCTTGGTTCGCCACGTTGTGAGGGACTAGCCCTTTCTACTAAACCCAACCTTGTTTAATATTGAATTTAATTTATGGTTAATTTGATCTACTTTTAATACAGAATGGATATATTGCTCTATGTTTTTAATATTAGCAATAATGTTGTAGCTTTTACCTAAACATACTTAAATACTACTACCTCCGGTCCTTGATATAAGATCCAATTGACTAATTTGAGGAGATTAAGAAAACTAAATAAATTACTTAATTATAACAAATGTTACATGAACTCTCTGAAATACTCATGTGTATCATTAAATTATATATCAGTTTATAAAATCAGGCAAAATAGTTTGGAGAAAAATGATAAATATAAATATTTTGAAGTAATTTATTTAGCTTTCTTGATGTTCCCAAACAAGTCAATTGGATTTATATTAAGGACCAAAGGTGGTATTGTGTTTGTTGCAATCTGGTTTCTGGTGACTTGATGCTGTGACAGAATGTAAACCAGGATCATATTGTATTGATAACTGACATTTTTCCTCTGGTATCTTAAAGTTATTTGATTGCCCTGAGTTAATGGTGTGTAGAAGTGTTTTTCATATTTCCATTCATATCTGATACAACTTTAATATGATATTAGTTTGCAAGAAGCTCAGAAGAGGATGAAAATAAAGAAACCACCTCACATCTTGGTCATCCATCTCAAGCGGTTCAAGTACGTTGAACAGCTGGGTCGAAACAAGAAGCTATCTTACAGGGTTGTCTTCCCTCTTGAGCTGAAGTTGGGCAACACTGTAGAAGATGCAGACAATGAGTATTCCCTATTTGCAGTGGTTGTTCATGTTGGCAGCGGGCCTAACCACGGACATTATGTCAGCCTTGTGAAAAGCCATAACCACTGGTTATTTTTTGATGACGAAAATGTCGAGATGATCGATGAGTCTGCTGTGCAGACATTCTTTGGCTCAGCACAGGAGTATTCCAGTAACACAGACCATGGGTACATTTTGTTCTATGAGAGCCTCAGCTTGGGATACGGGAGCTAGGCAGAGGAGCTCAACAACATTTTGGTACTTCGAATCATTTGGACTTTTTTCCTATCTGTCTTCTATGTTAATTACTTTTTTTGGGGGGAAAAAAGTAAAATTACCTTTTTACCCTTCAACCTGCTGGAGAAGCCGTTGTCCTTCAAGAGACCCGGGTTGAGGAAATGTGTACTGATTACTGAGGTGTTTGGCATGTACAGTTATCAGGGGAAATACACCACCCTTCTTTTGGTTTTCTCAATAAGAGCAGAAAGTGTAGTGCATATGATGTGAACATCTCACTCTCATTGTCGCCAATGTTGTTGCCAGTGCTTAATCAAGCTATTAGAATCACATTGTAATTGGGAATTGGCTATAATATAACTTGTGATAAAAATTAGATCGGACTGGTTAGTTGAACGAAAAAATTTGGTTAACTGGCCTATTTATTTGTCAAAGTTAGTGATCTGCAAAAGCTATTAATGGTAAGTTTGAATTATCAAAGGTTAGCATTTCGGAGAATGAACAAGAAGTCATAAAAGCATTCAACTCCAACAATACATATATATATGTGTGTGTGTGTTCCCATGTTGCCCTTCCTTTAATAATAATGTTATAGTGTTCTATGATAAATACTAGATTAAATTATACAAGACTACCTTGAATTATGGGGCAGTTGCAAATAACAGCCATAATATTTCAAAGTTTAAATTTAACCTCTCTGATTTTCTATTTTTTTCATTACGAGCCCCTTATTGTTGCCTTCTTGACAGAAATTACCATATCACATTAATAGAAGACACCCCACATCCTACTTGGCATCCTACATAACATCCTAGGTAAGATAATAATTTTATAATATAATAAGTATATCATTTTTAGATTAGGGCTACAATGTCATTTTATCATTGAAAAAACCCTCATTCTCATTGCCTCACCTTAAGGCCTGCGCAGGGTGCACCCTTTTCCCTTCTAAAGACTCCACCCAAACTCAACCGTGGCATCAAAAGAGCTTCACCGGTATTTTTTTCAGTTATGTACACGCCCATAATTTGCACGCCCTAAGTTTGTTTGGGATTAAGTTCTAAAAAGTGCTTATTCACATAAATCGAGAGAAAAAATCTCTCACATAATTACTTCTGTATGCTGCTTTTGAATGCTCCAATCATTATTCCAAACAAGCACATATTGGATTGAAAATGGATTGAGACATTATGAGCCAATTGGGGTTCAGTTTGATGTTTACTCCCAACTTAGAAGATTAGTATTTTTTTCATGTTCTAAAAGCCACACGATATGATAAAATGACATTTTAACCCTCATCTAAAAAATGATATAATTATTATAAAATTATTAGCTCACGAAGGGTATTATATAGGATGCGAGGTGTTTTCTATTAATGTGATGTGACAATTTCTTTGAGAAAAAAAAAATGTGGCAATTTCCGTTAAAAAAAATAACAATAAGTTAATGGCAAAGATTAATTAGTGGGCCTTGAGTAATATATATGATAGATAGTGGAAGGAGTCTTTAAAACCATTCGATCCCAACTAAGGATCATTAATGTATTATTTACTTTCGTTTGATTTCAGGCCAATATGACATGTGAATTTTACTTTGTTACCCTTCAACCTTATGAAATGTTGATGACCCAAAAAAGCATTAAACGGGAGCATAAGTGAGAAGCTTTACTGGTAAACATGCGCGAGCGAGTTCCACGATGAAGACCTTATTTGTGTGCTTCCTTCGCCGTTGGCGTTATCATCAGATTTCCCATTAGCTCCTCCGATTACCAGGCAAGCCTCGACATCGACAACTGGTTTTTTGGTGCTTCTTTTCCCAAGAGAGATGTCTTCCGTAATGCGTCATTCTTGACTTAGTTTAGCTGTGGATTCCATGGTTCTCAGACCCGGACCGGACCGGGAACCGGTGGGTAAACCGGTCCGGTCCAAGGGTCAAACCGGTTTATTTTTATTTTTAATAAAAAAAATTATTTTTATTTTATTTTTTTAAAATTTCATACTAATAACTCTAAAATATTCTTTTTTTCACCAGTTTGTTTTCCCGATTTAATTTCGATCGGCCTCATCGACCTTGACCCAAGTCTCGCGGACCCGGTCCGGGTTTTAACCTTGGTGGATTCAGTATCGGCAACGGCATGAGTGAGCTTGTCGTTTCTCTCCCTAGATCGACCTCTTTGTCTCTCATTGTTGTCTCGTTTTCTATCCTCCGTTGCAAGGCAACGGAGCGGCAGAGACCGCCGCAGTGGGCAACGTTCAAAAGCTCTGCATAGATTTCAAGAGAGAGCTTCTCCCTCTAGCTTCTCCCACTGTGAAGGGGGCGTATTTTTTTTCACACTAGATTCAATACTTCTCTATATTCTTATCCTTAAGTACTACATCATCAGACATCAAGCGTATATAAGGATATGGTATTGGTGTTAAATACATGACAAATTTTTCATATTTTTTAATGTTTTCCTAATTTATTTCTATTAATGTTCCATCAACCATAATCAAAGAGGAGAGGGAATGAGGAAAATAAGAAAAATAACTAGAGTGTTTTAAAAAATATGTGTCATATTAACTAATTTAACTAACTTCTTTAATCTAATCAAATTAGGTAAATACATCTTATATTAAAGACTAAAAAGAGTAGACCTTTTATTCAGAATTATATTAAAAATTGGAAGTAATACCGAGGAACTCTTCAAAGCTTAACCCCTATTGTTTGAATATATATTGTAGTTGGCTGAACCTTTCAGTTTTACTCCCTCTAGTTCTTAATATAATGTTCACTTTAATGAAGAAATTAAACTAACTAAATCTTATATTAAGAACTAAAATAATGGTGCTACGAAAAGGCAAAATGGTCATTCAACTGTCAATATGCAAGTGGTTGTATAAATTTCTGTATTAGGTTTAACAAAACATGAATATCATAGGTAGAACCTCAGGTCCGAACCAAAAGTTGGAACACTACGTATCATCACCTATTACCAATATATTAATGACCCTAAAATTGGATCATATGTACACAGAAACAGATATATTAAACGGTATATAACTATAATAAACTAAGAATTTCTGCATTTGTCATTGCATAACAGGATATAAGTTACTGGTTGAACCAGAACGGGGGAAAATCAAAGAACAATCAAACTCTTTGAGGAGATCAACTGGAGTTGGTATAAGTTAGAAGTCAGAACTCACTGAATCAGTCATATACAGTCTCTTTTCTTACTCCTCTAGTCCTAAATGTATGACCTATTTTATCGTGCAAATTGCACCACAAACTAGGTTCTACATTTAGAACCGGAGGTAGTATTTCTCTTCAAACTGACAGAAAATGATGTTTCTTCCTTTTTTTGTTTATACAAACCATATCAAATTGAGAGTTTCAAGAGAAAATATCAATACTTGCTTTTGCTTGTGAGACATGCCCCATTCCTCCTCCATACACCAGTAGTTCCACCTCCAAAAGCGAAAAAATGGCTAAAGGAGAAAAATACTCTCATCTTCAACTAATATCTGGCATAGAGTTGCTGTCATTATTGTCTATTCTACTTTGAGGACTATCTTCATGAATTCATAAACAAAATAACTAATGGCGGCTGATGGTAACACCTGAAGAGTCATCCAATTGAAGAGGCCATGTCAGAACTTGTATTAAAAGGAAATTTGCAATATTTGAGAATGTTAGCACTTGCAGAATTTGTAGATAAGAAAAGAAGAGAAAGACAATCTAGAGCCAGGATCTGAAAACTCTAGCCAATACTCAATAATTCTCAAATAATATTCATCCTCCCCATTCATAAAACACATTACATATATATATAGAGTTCTGTAATCCTAACTGCCTATAATAACTGCTAATAAAAAGATAATATAATAATCACTTCCCTAAACTAATACAAATTGACATTAACTACTACTTAACTCCTAAACATGTGTCTTCCTTCTGGAGCGGACACGTGGACCCCTAACAATACCCTCCCCTTGAAAATAAGCCTTGTCCTCAAGGTGGAAAGAAGGAAATTTCGGCCAAATTTGCAGTGGCAAGTTGCTCATCTTCCGAGAATTCAAGCGTCTTCCCTGTATCTTCAGTTATCTCCATTAATTTCAAAGTTGAGGATTGACAACGGTGACCAGGTGTGAAATGATTCTGCAAGTGACGTTGCTGATCGATTGCGGCTAACAGGTGCATGATTGTAGGATGAATCTGTGAATCCGCCAAATATAACGGTTGAGGAGAGTAAACCGCCGAATTTGGATTAATATTGGAGTCCCAAGGCTGACGTGGCAAAAAGCCTTTATTATCACGTGAATAAATATTATTTTACATAGCGCACGCGATCTGGTTCCTCAAACTCGAACGTTGGTGCTAATGGGATTGGGATTGTGCTTCAAGTTCTAAAGCTAAAGTCATAGCTTTATACACCGTACGTGGCTTTTGAACCTTTCATCAGCTTGAAATTCTTCCTTCAACCCGTTGATAAATACTCCCAAAAGACAGTGCTCTGGCCACCCTTGGACGTGAGATTAATGGCGAACAAACTCTTGTTTATATTCTCCCACAGTACCGACTTGCTTAATGCTACAAAGATGCATATCTGGGTTTTGAAACTCCACAAGACCGAATTATTCTTGGAAAATCTACACCAATTCATCTCAATACCTTATCGTTGTTCCCGATGAAACCCAAGTAAAGGTGTCCAATGCATCACCCTTGAGATTCATGGCTCCTACGTCAATCTTCAAATCTTCTAGAGTCTAGTAATATTGAAAATACCTCTTAGCCTTCAAAATCCAGCCTCTTGGATCACCTCCTTCATATTTTGGAAATTCAACCTTCGAAGGTCGCTTAGAAGGGTTCCTATTCCACCAAGGATTTTCTATATCATCTTCATCATGTGCTCCGTAAGTTCCTCTGTTGTTATGGCTTGATTCTCCATAATTCATGGCCGGCGCTTTTTGCTTTTTCAGAACATTAATTTCTGCATTCATCAGGTTTAATTGCGCAAGAATTGCTGCCAATTGTTGCTGATGTGAAACTTGGTGCGTTTGGGAAGGTTGTTGCACCAATAGGATAGCAAGATCATTCTGTGGATTTGAATTTGGTGGGTTTTCTGAGTTTAATGGAAGATCATTCTCGAAAGAAGATTTTCTAGTGTTAACCATGGTATCTTACAAACCCGAAGATTCATTGCTCTGATACCAAATTGTTAGCACTTGCAGAATTTGTAAATAAAAAAAGAAGAGAGAGACAATCTAGAGCCAGGATCTGAAAACTCTAGTCAATACTCAATAATTCTAAAATAATATTCATCCTCCCCATTCATAAAACATTACATATATATATATATTAAAAAAAAAAAAAAAAATCTAACTGCCTATAATAACTACAAATAAAACAAATAATATAATAATAACTTCCCTAAACTAACTAGTACAAACTGACATTAACTACTTCTTAACTCCTAAACATGTGTCTTCCTTCTGGAGCAGACGTGGACCCCTAACAAAGAACTACAAATGAATGAAGAAAATTATTCTCACATAATTTTGGATGGCAAAGAGAAGAAGGATGGATAAAATAAAAAGGTACAGTTCACGTCATGGACAAGGACTTAGGAATGTTTTGGAGATAATCTTAATTTATACAGAGTTTATGCATTAAAGTTTGGCAATATCTTAGACTTGAACAAATGGGGTTCTTCGCTTGGCTTGAACAGGTTTAAGAATTTGATTCTTGATATCTTCAGTGAACAAGAAAGCAAGTGGCCAATTCCTTGAGGGCCTGTTTGGTTTGAGGGGAGGGGAGAGAGAAATTTTTTCTCTCCTCTTTACTAAATAGCCCATGAAAACTTTTCAATATTTCAAAAATATACTTTCAACAAAAAGGAATATTCTTCTCATTAATGGCAATTTGGTCAATATCCTCCTTTCCACTCCCTCCCCTCAAACCAAACAAGCCCTGAGGGTCTAAATCATAAATATACTCCAAACACTATTGTCTTGTAAGGGGATTAGGGGAAATTGTAGTTAGCTACTCTAGTCTTATCTAAAGCTCAAATATTGAATAATCTTCAACCAACGAATTCAGTCTAACCTAATCTAATCTCATTGAAATAATCCAGAAACCCATAATAGATGATACTCACTAATCATGACCAGCACGAACTAGACAATGGGGTCAAAAACAAAGAAAAAGACACGTCAATTTCAAGATGTGTTGCAATCGTGCCCAATTTTATACCCTAACAACAAGCTGAGTCACAAAGAGGTCCTACTTGTTCACTTAACTCCTAATGACTTAAAAGTATATTTTGGTACAAATCTAACTAACACTTCTATCAGTCACTTTACTAGAATAGCAAGGCAATTAGCTTCAAAGGTTTGCAGAAGTTCAGGAGCAAAAGGTATTAAAAATAGTTCAAGAGCCTTAAAATTCTTGAAAAGAAAAACACATCTCTTCATGTCAGTTGGAAAAGTCATTTTTAAACCAAACTGTTGTTGACAGACCTTATTGTCTACCATGTGCAGATTCAAATATGAGCTATATAGCTGGAGCAACGGCCCTTTTTTTTTTTTTGGGGGGGGGAAAAAAAAAAAAAAAAAAGCCCCAATGTGTCCTCTTATTTCAATTGACTGAAATTTTTTACATGTATTTTTCAGATATGAAAGATAAAATCATAAACACATATCATACCTGCAACAAACTAGGAATCAATCCTGCATATAGAGCAGGAACACCACCATTTTCAACAATCTTGACACAAGTTGCCAGCGCATTCATCCTTCTAGCCCGAACTTGCATTTGAAGCTGTCTTCTGACAACTTCAAAGGGATATGTAGCAGCTTCAGCAGCACAACCAGCAATCGCACCATATAATAAAGTTCTAATGGGTCCCAATTCCATTTGTTCCATAGCATTCAGCTCTTGAGCTTGTTCTTTCATATGTTGGATCCTTTTTACTCCTTCGGGTGAATGCAGATATGCTGACTTTAATATGTCATAAACACCATAAAATACAGCACCTGAAGGTGCCATGCTGACAATGGAGGGAACCAAACCCTTGTAAAGAGAAAAGAAGCCTTCAGTTTTTATCATGTGCCGGAAGGCACCAATTACGCCTCCCAAGGCTTCACCACCAGGTGCAACCATTACTGTCCTGATCTGAAAAAGTCACTCTTAGAATACAATTGAAACATAATACAACAAAAAATGACACTTCATTGAGAAAACTGTTAAGAGAAGGAATGACATGAAATGCTTGAGAATGCCATTTTATGATCCTAGTGAGACACATTAGATACATATACCAAAAAGAACAATTCCATCGATTATCAACTATGGTCTTCAGCCAGTGCCTTTTCTTTGCTTTAAAATGTATAGCTCGTGGCTATTATTATGTTCTGAATTGCCCAAAAAAATAAAAGAAAATATAGCACATTTAAATCACAGAAGTACAATTAGAGAGCATCCTGGACCTGGAGGACATCAAAGTAATGAAGAAACAGTGATGGGCAAAGACATATTTACAACTCCCAAAGTCAATAGTCCTAGTTCCATTAGTTAAACGAAGATAAGGATTGAAAACTTCATATAGAATTTTGTAAATTAAATATTTAAAAGATAGATGCTTATAATTGTAGAAAACTTGTAATATAAACTCTACATGCACTACATAAGCTGCCTGCTTTACATCAAACAAGATATAAAACTATGTAACAACAGATGAACACAGAAAGGAAGTTATCAGAGAAGGACTAACTGTCTTAGATTGCAACTTACAGTGTCCATGGGCAGGCAGAGCAAGGTAGCAGTGATCCCTGCGGCAGCACCTGCGACAAATCTCTCAAAATTTGTGGTTTCTTCGTTTCCAGAAATCCTTACCAGATGATTTCTGTAAGTATCATAAGCATAAAAATTTATAGCTTTAAAGGGTGCTGTTCGAAGAATATTTACAAAATTCCCTTTCCAGAAACCTTTCAACCCTTGAGAAGTTGCAATTTCCTTAATGAGCTCAAATAGGTTTTTCTGTTCACCACGGACTATGTATTCCAGCTTAAGTCTCTCTAAAGGTGCTACAATTGTCCTGAAACAGCAAACAGCATGTTGACCAATGAATTTGGGCTGCAAGAGAAATAAAGACGGGTAATTGAATTCAAATTGTGCAGCAAAGTGACAGATATAGCTACAGCAATCAGAAGTTCTCAGTCATATCAACCACTTGAAACTGCAAAGGGTATACATAAAACTTAAAAGGGGAGGGGAGAACAGCATGTTGAATTAATGTGGTTTCCTAATTCACAATAACAGCCTCATCAATTACTAGGAGTTAACCCAAATGAAAGAAATCAGGTTCTGAATTTGTCAAAATGATATGGCGACAGATCATGAATATCCTTTTATTAATCCAAAATTTCAACCAAAATGAAAATATAGCTTTTTCACCCCTGAAAACTCCAACAAAGAAGAAAAATATATCATTGTCGCCACCTGCAACGGAAGCAAATTCACTCTTACAAAATGAAAATATAGCTTTTTCACCCTTACAAAACCCAACAAAGAAGAAAACTTGGCAGTATACAAATGATTACCAGGTAAAGACGACAAAAGCAAAGTTACATAACAATTCAAAAGATGAGATTAAACAGAGAAAAGTAGTCAGGAAAGAGGAAAAAGAAAAGAAGAGCACGTGATATGAAATAATCGTTCATTATTCCAAATATTAGGCATACTAAAAAAAAAAATCCAAACCTTGAAACCATAGCAGCCACAGCTCCGGCCCACAGATGCTTAGTCATATTCATAGCACCCGATCCCTTCATCCGAACATCCTCCTTCTCTTTAAATCCATCGGACCTGTCCGAAACTTTATCCTCATGCTGGCCCAGAATTTCTTGCGATTCTGGAGCATAGCTCTGATCCCCTTCGCTTCCATTTATCGACAAGCTTAGAGACAAAAACCCACAACCAACTTGCCCCGAAGCTCTCCTTTCCCGCCGGAAAATTTCGAAACCCACCGTTCTTCCGCGTCCCCATGATAAACACGAAACCCTTTCAGCTTCGGAACAAGTCTTGGACGATATCAACGAAATCACCGACGCAGGAGCTGAATCAATATCGAGGAACAAGCCCCCAGGAAGGAATACATCAAACGGTCCGGTTTTGATCAGATGATGGGACATTGTAATACAGGAATTAGATCCGAACTGAGAGATCGATCGGTTTGGTTGGTTTGGTCAGAAGCGAGTGAAGCTTGAAGCGGCACAACATAGAGAGTTTTCACATTTTCTTTGAATTTAAAGGGAGGGGCCAAAAGACAGGATTTGGGTCAAGTGAGAATCACAAGAGGAATTTTAATTGGAGATTCTTGCATAGCTTTGCCCGCCGAACCCCGCATTGCTCTGCGTCATCGTCAATTTGAGCTGGGAAAGTTGGATGTATGTAGTGGAGCAATATTCAAATGCAAAAAACTACGTGATTATTCGAGCTTTCCTAATCCCTGACTTGATATTTAGGTTGTTGCGTGGCGTTCATAAGGCTAGGCGGCTAAAAGACCGAGTCTCTCTGCAAAACAACCCGGCATCCACCGGATTCGGCTGGCGTCCTCTGCGAGTTACCAACCTCTGCCGTCCTCTTCGCTGATGCTGCGTGGTTTTGACGCCAAACAACACATGCTCCATCTTTTTTTTTTTTTTAATAATATACAGAGTACTAAAAAAATATACTTCGAATACCGACAAGATTGAAAAAATATTTCGTGATGTTGAAATATTATTTTAAAATATTGAAAAAATATTTAGTCTTCGATTTGACTAAAAAGATATTTCATGTGATTTGGGGATCTTGTTTGATTAAAAAAATACTTAATGAAGATACTTCATGATCTTAAAAATTATTTTAGATTGTTGAAAAAATATTTCGCAGATCTTTTAGATTTAAAAGATCTTTAGGACGATGACGGGATATTAAAAGATCTTAAAAGAATACTTCATGATCTTGAAAAAAAAAATCAAGATCTAGGATAATTTTTCAAGATCATGAAGTATTTTTTTAGTAGCGTAAAGATCCCCGATCATGAAATATCTTTTTAAGTCAAACGTCGAAGACTAAATATTTTTTCAACATTTTAAAATAATATTTCAACATAACGAAATATTTTTTTGAAGATCTGTCGTAAGATATCAAGACGTTTTTTAGTACCCTGTATATTATTAGAAAAAAAAAGAAGATGGAGCATGTGTTGTTTGGCGTCAAAACGACGCAGCATCAGCGAAGAGGACGGCAGAGGTTGGTAACTCGCAGAGGACGCCAGCCGAATCCGCATCGACCAAACACCGTATTACCGTAAAGACTAAAGACTGTTCTTCTTTTTCGCAGCCTGGTCATTTTTTAAGCCACCGACCCTGTTTTTTGTGTGTTTCATCATGCGAAGGACCGCGTCAGATTTAATTTCGTGTAAATGCAATGGAATCTGACGTAAGAACGTGCCTATGTTACTACTTTTTAAAAGCTAAAACTATACATTTAGTCTTTAACCTTATAAAATGTTTCAAAATCTCCTAACTTTAAAAATTAAAGTTCAAAATTTGAATTATCTTATTTTTTTATATAATACTGTCCTTAAATATAAATTTTAGATAATTGATTTTATGATTATCAAGAAAATAATTAAAATTAGTTAAAAATATTAAATATGTACAATTATGCCTTATTTGAAAAGAAAATAAGTAAGAGTGGCTATAAATACAACAAATATAATTCAAGGGTAGAGTTGGAAAAAATGCAATAAATACTTTGACAAACATGAAATAAATTTTATATTTTGGGATGAACTTATTCTCAAATTCGAAGCTTATACTCCATCTAGTCCTTTTTATAAGCAAATTTTATCCTTATTGCGCAAAAAGACTTTGAGTTAAGATTTGTTAAAAATAAAAAATGTATAAAAAATGCTTCTATCAAATATGCTCATATTTATGAAAAGAGAACAAGTAACAAATATGAGAGAATATGTGTAAAAATAAGTAAATGAAAAAGAATTAGTGGTGAGTAGTGAATAATTAGTATAAAGATGTGTATTTAATTGGGGTATAGAAGAAAAAAGTAGATTAAATTTTGAGACACAAAGATAAAGTTGCTTATAAAAATGACTAACCCTAAGAGAGAGAAAGTTGTTTATAAAAAGGATCTAACGGGGTATTTAGAACATAGGGAGTAGGAGCTTAGCAAGACTTGTCTAAATATTTAATGAGTTTTTTTTTTACCCTTACTAATTATATTATTGCATTAATTAAAATGTTAATAATACTTATATTTATTTTATTTCTCTCTTTTACTTGTCCTTTATAAATAAGAGCATACTTGAAAAAAAAAATCATTTCAAACATACTTACTTGCTCTTTATAACTTCTGATTTTTAACTAATTTTAATGTTAACAAAAAGTTGTTAAATGTTAATATATAAAGTTCAACGTTCAAAATGATAATGATTGTTAAAAAAATTATCCATTAACAATATTAGAGTTAAAGGACTGATAAAATAATTTTAAAAGTTAAGGGACCAAACTAAAACTTTACATAAAATTAAAAGGTTAAGATGTATCTAACACCCTCAAATATTTTTTCTTGTGTATCTAATGTCCTAAATATGGGTGGAAATAAGTTACACCCTTATCAGGTGGCCTATGCCTGGCTTGTGTACACAAAAAATATAATATAATTTATATCATATATTCTATACTCATATTTATATGTTTTTCATTTTTATATTTTGATTTTATTTTTCAACCATTATTATATTGTAATTTTTAATTTAAAGTTATAATAGGTAAATTATTGTACTACCCAGTATTGTTGTACAAGTATTATAGCCTTGATGTTGAAGTTATTCTGTTGTTTAATTCTTTTTGTGTACACAATTTTCATTATGGTGATATTAACTTTTTATGATATTTTTTTATATATTGCTTTGTGGATGTTGAATTTTGTGTTTATCACTATATTGATATCAATAGTATTATAATGGGTACATTTTTCTATTATTAGTAATTATGATTATTTTATTTTTATATAGGATTTAAATAGAGCCTATTTAAAATTTGTAAATATATTGGTTTTGAAACATACCAAAAGTCTACATTTTTTTAAGGTTTTAGTAGGCTCGAAGCTTACTTATGATCTTAAAGACTTGCAAAAGGGCACAATGTTACGGACCTGACCCATTACCAATTAGGGCGCGCAGGAGACGCCCTCACCTCGGCTTCAACCAGGGGACGCAACCAGGGAATAGAGGATCGCGAAGATCCAGGTTTCCCTACAATCATGGGGCAATCTATCATATCCATAATCCAGGATATGATAGATTAAGCGATTAAGATCTCGTGGATAACGCCCTATAAATACAAGGAGAATACCAAGGGCACACGTTCGACTCTAGCTATTTACTTTTCGCTCACACCGCACAAACCCCATCAACACATACCTCCTCCCCTTTGGCGAAAGCGTGTGCAGTGATTCATCGCTCATTTGGGATATCTCTACTCTTAGATATTCCAAGATAAGAATCCGATCCAAGATCAAACCACCACCATCCGGCATTTGACATCCTGCTCCACACCTAAATCCGCATTGTCGATGAAACGCAAAAAAGCGACAAGGCTTGGCTTTTAGCCTCATGTAGGCTCTCCGCCTAAGCCTAAAAGAAAAACACATATAAAGTATTTTCATATTCTCATTACAAGTTTAAGCCTCTTTAGTCAAATTTGGTCTGACCTGACCTATTTTCATACCTAGCCCTAAAGTATTTTGTGGTGCACCCACCACCCTAAATAGTCCAGTACCATAAACTATTTTTTGGTGCATTTAATACCCTAATGTATATTTTAGGTGTATCTAAACTCAAATTTATTATTTAATTTTTACCTTTTGTATACATTTTATAAATATCAAATTATTGGGTTTATTGGAATAATTATATTTTCTCTTAGAGGTATGTTTTCTCACTCCACAATGCACTTAAAAGCACCAATTTCTAACTTTTGATGCACCGTCCGTGGCTTTTGATGCAAATCGTGAACGACAATATTTCCTTCAAATAGGCTCCTAGTGCTCGTAGTACCGTTTTCTCAAATAGGGTCTTAGTGCTCGTATTAGATTCTGTTTTTTTGTCGTGGAGTCTTTAGTGTTATCGAACAAAATGTTATACAAAGTAAATAAAAATGAAAACGACCGCACGTTATTTTCGTGCCGGACAAATGTGAAGAAGAAAGACATTATTATTATCGAGTATATATGATTTAAATACGACATTTTATAAAAATTAGACGTGGTCTTCAACATTACACAGAGCCTTAGGAATCAGTTGTACTGTTTGTTCTGTTGTAGAAACGAGATGTCCAACTCTAGTGAAATTTTAGGAATGATTTATCTTGGATCAAGGCACCTTGATTGATCTCAGGTGAAGGTGCCAACTCGATAGTATCTATGGTTGAGATACCGTCGAGAGAGCTCGATCACGTCAACACCGTGTCGGGCGTTTATTTAGAGAAGGTGGTGTGCAACGAGATGTGTTGAATGATAAGTAATGGAAATAGAGAGAGTCAGCGTGCACTGCAGTGGGTAATCTCCTATTTATAGGGATTACCTGGGTTTCACTCCTACGCAAATGCTCCCATCCTTGTAGTTATGCACGTCCCACGTTCTCCACAGTCTCGCTCCACTAACCGTACGGTCCCGCACATATCAAAAAGCACGATGGAGTAGTGGGGGACCATTTACGGTTCCCTATTTACAGGTAAATAAAGGGGTTTTACCGTGGACTCCCACGGGTAGGGACCGCGCCGGCCCAATATATTGGTCCATGTGATTGCCCCCAAGCTCGGTATGGCGGGCTTCCGACGTGCCAAGATTAGCGTGTTGACTAGTCCGACCATCATTCATCCGAGTTCAAGCTCGGACTTTCCTCCTTTTTCTAGGAGCCTCCTTTGCTCCTTGTGCCTTTCGCTCTCTATCATGATGTGCTTTCTCCTTTAGAATACTTTCTTGACCTTGATAGCGACCGGGGTTCGTGTCGACAATTGATCTTTTGGTCAACACCGTTATTATGATCTCGGTCATAACCGGCTATGAGCTTTTGTCACTTTGCCGACTTTCTCCGACTTCCCCTTCATTCTAATACCACGACCGTCAAAGTCGTCAATTCTATAGCTACCACCTTATGGCAACCGAGATTGACGTCCTTGGCTATTATGCCTGCCTGGTTCCATAACCGCTGTATTAGGTGTCTCCCACATATTGCCCCCAATTTGGGTTGTCATAAAAGATATTGGTAGTGATGATTTATTTTGACTTTATCTACCTAGGGATACGATTTTCGCTCTTTATGATCATAATCCCCTTCGAATTTGTGTACAATTAATGCACACATTAATCGTCGATCCGCACGCCTTCCTATTAGGAGGCATTTATTACCGTCGGCGCTTGCGCTTCCCCATAAAGCAGGAATTTATTGCTTTCGACGGTTGTGCCCCCTTGTATAAGAAAACGTCAGCAGCTCTTGCGATTCTCTATGTTACGAGAATGAAAATTGTTCAGGCAATAAATGTCCACAATGCCCATATAAGGGCATGATTTCTTTATTCCGCATCTTGAAAGTTTGAAAACTTTTCCTTCTCATCCGAATCTTGCAGATGAAAGTCCATTCTATACAAATGGGGATTTCCTTTGGATCGTGCCACGACCTACGTTTTTTCTCTTTAAAGATTTTTCCATGAGAAAGCGAAAACCAAGAAGAAGAAACATAGGTTCATTGAGATGCCGCCGATGGTCCTTTCCATTGGTGACTTTCAACTGTATTTGCCAGTCTTCATCCACATCCCCGACGGGCTTCTGGGAGTCCAACTGTATTTGCCAGTCTTCACATGCCTGGCAGAATACTTACACTTGGATCCCTAAGGTTCGTCGGGTGCAGTGCCACTTTCCGTGGATTGGCCGTGCCGGAAACATCGCCCCCGGGAGTGCCACGGTTGGGGTGCCTGCAGCCGCCTACGGGTCAATAGGTCCCCGTATCCAAACATTCCAAAAGGATGCTCGCCGATGCACTTCGGAGAGCTCCTTCCGCCGAGAGGGTTCTTCATCCCTTCGCATATGACGCGAGCTTTTATTTCAAGATTGTTGTAATCCCGCTTATGAATACCAATTCCGTCTATTTTCCCGTATGAATGTTATGTAAAACCGTTCACTTATTAATGGAAAATCTTGTTTTATGCTAGCTTCTCTTTTTACGCTTCTTCATTCCAACCATTCCTTCTTAAAAGTAAACCGCCCTTCGGATGAGTGGAATAAGTTGAAAACTAATCGACCTTCGTAACGGATTGTCTTGAAAATCGACGCCATCCAATCCGGGCTGAGTTAAAACTAACCGCCCTCTAGAACGGATTAATTTTTTGAGGAAACCGCCCTCCAATCCGGGCTAAGTTAAAACTAACCGCCTCCCGTAACGGAATGGCTTGAAAATCGACGCCTCCAATCCGGCCGAGCTAAAACTAACCGCCCTCCAGAACGGATTAATTTTTTGAGCAAACCGCCCTCCAATCCGGGCTAAGTTAAAACTAACCGCCCTCCAGAACGAAATGGCTTGAAAACCGACGCCCTCCAATCCGAGCTGAGTTAAAACTAACCGCCCTCCAGAACGGATTAATTTTTTTGAGCAAACCGCCCTCCAATCCGGGCTAAGTTAAAACTAACCGCCCTCAAGAACTTCTAATGGGTCAAATCCATGTGCTCTCTTTTCTCGGGTGTTTTTGAGTACTCAACCGTCATTTTGCGGATTATCTGTTATTGCGGCCTTTGGTTTTCGTGCGCATTTAATGCTCTCGCCGTTTCCCCGAAACGTTCGTTGGACAGACGCTTGGCGTAGGGAGACGTAGGATTTCCAATTCCTTTAGAAGGAGCTAACGCGTCGCGACTCTTGGCCTTTCAAATTCCAAACGTCTATATATATTTCTCTTTTCAAAAACTGTCAACCCTTCTTGACATTATAGACTATTCTCACGGCTTCGGGAGTTTACCTTGCATCCAAGCTATTGCCTTTCTGTCAATCTTGCGCATTTCCTCTTTTTCACCGGTATTATCGCTTGCCGGTGATTTCTTGCTTCCGACTTCGCTCTTAGGCTTACTATAATGCATGTGGTTTTTTCGAGTATACCCGTTATTTCCGGGTTTCTATCGCTTTCGACTTTACCGTATTTCGGGTTCCGCTGGGTGGGTTCTTAGTTTGTTGCCCTTTCTAGGTGTTCTTAATGGCTCGAGCCTTTCCGTACGCCAGTGAAATCGGAAGCTCTTTGCCAAAAAATCTTCCTTTAGGTTCCGACATCGATCCTTCTTTACAAAAACTTTCCGGAAAACCTAGCAACCATCCCAGGCCCAAGAAGGTGCTTGCTCTGGGAATTATCCTTTGACGGAGACGAAACGCTTATTTCTTCATCCCGTCTCGTTGTAGTTCTAACTCCCTTACTTGGGACAATACTTTTCACCGACCCCACTCTAATGCTCTTTGATTTTTTATATCTAGGTGTTCATGGCTTCATCCCGGCTTGACCGGTCTTCAAATGAAGGGTCCAAAGACTTCCACCCCTTCCCCAATTTCTACAGAGCTAACCCCGCCGTAAGCCACAAGGTTCGAGGTGAAAAACTCCCCGACCGCGAAGGATCTTCCGCAACTCGGGGGTTGGGGACGGGGTAGGTTACGTCCCGCGGTTACCCGTAAAAACCGAATCCGTAGACGTCGGTCGTTCAAAGGAGAAAGGTCCTCACTTCTTTTCATCTACCGGGATGTCATCACTCTTTTGGGGGTGAGGTTTCCTTCATCGATTTCGGCACCGAGTTGCCGACTCACTTGCAACTCGCCCTCCCAACTTCTTCCCAACGGGCCGGGCGTTCGCCGTTGCCTTTGAGAACTTGTGCGCGGAGAAGGACTTTATTTGTAGCGTGCCGGTCTTCATGTCCTTCTTTTCCCCAACGGAGACCGGTATCCGACGACGAATCAACGAAGTGGTTTGGGTGGACCACTCTCCGAAGCATCCGCGATCGGAGACTCTTCAGCCTTTCCGCGAGTCCCGGAAGAACTTCAAATATGCCTTTGTCAAGGTCGAGGCCCTCAAGGGGTGGGCCCCCGGTTTGTGAGGAGGGCTGATTCTGGGGAACTCGAGGAGGGTTTCCCTTTACTGGTCAACGGACCATCATACCTTGAGGCCCGACGACTTCCTTCCGCAAGCGTTTTCGGACGAGGAGGATGATACCCTCCTTAGACTTCTGGAATACGTGGGGTCTCTGGCGGACCCCTTAGATCCGGCTAAGTACATCACCACGCCTTTGGTTAGGCGGAAAGCTACCGCGAGTATGACTTTATTGATACTCAGCTAAATTGCATTTTTGTTCCTCTTTTATTGTTCTGATATCCTTTTTCTTTTGCAGGCCGAGCTATGGGTAGACCGAAACAACTTGCCGTCTTTAAGAATCGCTCACGGGTCTCAGAAGAAAGCCTTGCTATCCCGGTTAGTGACACACCGGCTCCTGACCACGGCTCGCAAAAGCGGCTAGCCCCGTCTGATCCCGAAGGAGATGCCGCCCGAAAGAAGGCCAAGGGAAAAGACGTTGTGGCGGGACCACCAAATCCGAAAGAAGATACCGGTTTCTCGGGGTTCGCCGCTCTTCTTATGCCTCCCCAGCGCACCGCTCGCTGCCGAAATCGCGTGCCGGGGAACCTTATTGTGGATCGACCTTCCGAGGGTGCCTGTGGGGGCCGGGTTGAGCCGGGGAAGTGCTAGACATGATGAGACCTCCGCTTTTCTTCACGACGCATCCGCTTGACCGAGCCAATCAAGAGGATGTTGAATAATATCTTTTGGAGGGTTCTGCATGGTCTTTCCTCGCTTCGCTCTTACCCACTTGTCAAGGTAAAATACGGGTGGCGTACGCTCGGTTGGTTGCGGCGAAGAGAGAGAATGCGCCCGAGGCAAACCTCCGAGGTGGCTAAAATTGCCGAGGACGGGAATAGAGCCGTTGCCAACCTGTCGGCCCTTACCGAGCACGCCCGGCTACACGGTGATTTCTCCTCTCGAAGGCCGCCAAGGACAAGCGGGGAAGAGGAACTCAAGTCTTCCATTTCTAAGGAGAGGACCTTGGAAAAGGAACCGGAAACTTCCAGGTCCGATCTCCAGAAGATGGAGGAGAAGCTGTCGGCGGCTGAGCTAGATGTCCGTCGCTTGGAAGATCTTTGCGCGGATGGTCTCGCGGCCGTAGATAAGGCTCAATCTGAGGCCGAACATCATAAAGCCCTGCTCGCAGCTAAGGAAAATGAGCTTTCGGCTAAGGAGGTCGAACTAGGTCAAGCCAAGGTGGGGTTGACCGAGTATGCCGTGCGGCGGTTTTCTCATTTGACAACGCCGTTGCGCAAAGTCGCGCCCTCAATCCCGACCTCAACCTTAACCTGGATGGCCTTGACTATAAATCATATGTTAACGAGCAAGGGCATCTGATACCTCCCGGGGTCGAGGATGAAGAAGGAGAGGAGGAAGCAGCCCAGCCCCCGTCTTCTTGAACTTATTGTAATTTTCGTTCATTTTGGTTGTTTTCTAACCTGTTGCTTTTGATGCCGCGGTAATGACCCGGCTTATATGTAATTTGTGATATGATCAATCCTAGCTTTCCGTTTTTCGAATTTCCGCTTTAACTCCTTTGGGTTTTCTTGAAGGCGTGGCGTGGTCTTTTAAAAAAAAAACTGGATGTTTAATCAAGAGTTCATGCCATCCTTTCGCGAATATGCCGATGGAAAACCGGTTGCTTGACCATGAATCCACACGCATTTTGATGGGAACATGGTGTGTCGGAGGGCTATATTGCCTCGGGCTCCTACATGTTTTAATTGGAACACGGTTTTCGGAGCCGGGGCTAGAACGCCTCGGGCTTCTACATGTTTTAATTGGAACACGGTTTTTGGAGCGGGCTAGAACGCCTCGGGGCTTCTACATGTTTTAATTGGAACACGGTTTTCGGAGCGGGCTAGAATGCCTCGGGCTCCTACATGCTTTAATTGGAACATGGTTTTCGGAGCCGGCTATAATGCCTCATACTCCTACATGCTTTAATTGGAACATGGTTTCCGGAGCGGGCTATGATGCCTCATACTCCTACATGCTTTAATTGGAACATGGTTTCAGGAGCCGGGCTATGATGCCTCATACTCCTACATGCTTTAATTGGAACATGGTTTCTGGAGCCGGGCTAAAACGCCTCATACTCCTACATGTTTTAATTGGAACATGATGGCGAACTTGTGTTTGCAAAAAATGGGCTCCTAGACCCAAAATTCATTAATCTTAAGTACCAACACTCAAAGGGATCATCATAAGAAATCAACACAATTCATTTGCCTGCGGTATTGCTTGCAGTATTTCGGCAGGGCCTGTACTTCAACTGTAATAGGCCTTAAGCTTGTCGCGTTCCACGTTCGCTTCACAGGTTTCTTAGTCAAAGTCTCCAGCCCCTATAGGCTCCTTTACCTAGGTTATCGCCCACCGGTATGGACCTTCCCAATTTTCCGCGAGCTTTCCCCCCGGCGTTCTTGTTTCCGATGTCGGCCGTCGAGGACGAGATCCCCCCGTTAAATCCTCGGGGTTTGACCCTTTTGTTATACCGGTTTGCTATTAATTGCTTGGAAGCCAAATCTCGGTAGTGCGCCGTCATCCCGACCTCATCAATCGATCTAATTCGGATTGCGATAGCCTGGCTATTCTCTTCTTCCCTCGTAGAGCCTTTATTCTCCTCCATGAGGGCTCACCTATCTCAACGGGATCATTGCCTCGCACCCATAAGTCAATCGAAAGGAGTCTCGTTAGTTGCCGAATGGATGGTAGTCCGATGTCCCCAAAGGGGGGTACAATTAATCCACCCAACTTGACTCGGCTTCTTCCATTCTCTTCTTGACCCTTCAACAATAACCTTGTTGGCGCCTCCGCTTGTCCATTGGATTGTGGATGCTCTACGAGGCGAAATGCCGCTCAATACGGAAGTCGGCCATCATTTCTTGGAAGCCCTTGTCTATGAATTGGGTTCCATTGTCGGTGACAATCTCTGTCGAGATACCAAACCGAGATATGATGCTCCGCTGAAAAAACTTTTGCACCCTGGTAGAAGTGATGGTTGACAGCGGTTCCGCTTCTATCCACTTGGTGAAATAATCCACCGCCACTATCAACCATCACAACTGTCCAGGAGCCATCTTAAAAGGGCCGAGCAGGTCCATACCCCATTTGTAAAAAGGCCACGGAGCCAAGATAGGCGTTAACCGAGACGGCGAGTTCGCAGGAGATGGCGTGTTTCGACAACCGTCGCACCTTTGGACGTGTCTCTTTGCATCTTCCGCCATCGTCGGCCAAAAGTAGCCGCCCAAGACCGCCTTTCTTGCCAATGCCTTGGCTCCGTATGTGATGACCGTTAATACCCTCATGTATCTCCGCCGCACATACTCTACTTAGCCGAATCTAAGCACTTCATCAACGAAGAATGGAAACCTTTTCGGTACAATTCGTCCCCATCATGGAATATGAAGCCATTTGTTTTTACCAACTTTCCGCGTCCAAAACATCTTCCGGGAGTATTCCCTTCCTGTGTAATCGACTATTGATTTCCTCCAATCACTTGCCTCCGAGATGACCATCACGCAACTTGGCTCCAACAAATTTGTTGGATGATTGTTCGATGATTTCCAGGACTTTTAGTACTCGCCAACTTAGACGGAATGTCGGCCCTTACGTTGTCTCCTCGGGGATATGGACTATGGTTACTCTATCAAATTCGCCATAAGTTGTTTGACCTTTCCCAAATATTTGATCAGAGAGGACCTTTGGCTTGGTATGTACCTTCTATCTGGGAAGCGACCAGCTGGGAATCGGTAGATACATGTATGTCTTTTGCCCCATTTTCCTTGGCCCGCAACAAACCCGCGATTAGAGCCTCATACTCGGCTGGTTGTTTGAAGTGCCGAAGTTGAAACGAAGGGAATACTCCAATGATACTCCTTCCGGACTTTCAATGATAACCCCAAGACCGCTACCCGGATGTTGGATGACCCATCCATGAACAACTTCCAGGTATTTTCGGACTTGTCAACCCGGTCATTGACGGTGTGGATTCCATCACGAAATCCGCCAATGCTCGTGACTTAATCGCATGCCGAGCTTCATAAATGATGTCAAACTCGATAATTCGATGGCCCAACTAACCATCCGTCCGTCCCAGTCCGGCTTGTGTAGAATCGGCGTATCGGCCGACTAGTGCGTACTATGATCGTATGACTTTGGAAGTAGGGACGCAACCTCCTTGCCGCCACTAAAAGGGCAAATGCCATCTTTTCCAACTTTTGATAATTTAGTTCGAAACCCTGCAAGGCCCGACTTACGAAGTACACTGGCTTTTGACCATCCTGGGCATCCCTAATCAAAGCCGCACTAACTGCCTCATTCCCCACAGCCAGATATAAAATTAGACTCTCCCCCGGATCCGTCAGGGATAGCACCGGCGGGGTGGATAAGCATTGCTTGATCTTATTAAATGCCGACTCACAATCTTCATTCCATTCTCCGGAGGTTTCCTTTTTTAATAACTTAAAGAACGGAAGGGAGTTTTCTGCGGATCTCGGCCAAAATCGGGTTAATGCCGCCAACCTACCTGTCAACTGATGTACCTCTTTCTTGTTCCTTGGTGCTTGCATATCTAACACGGCCGACATTTGTCCGGATTGACTTCAATTCCCTATGCGTAAGCAAAAAGCCTAAGAACTTTCCCTGGAACACCAAAAGCGCATTTAGTCAAGGGTTAAGCCGAATCCGGAACTTTCTCAATTTATCGAACGTCTGCCGCAAGTCCTGGATATGGTTAGCTACGAGATAAAGACTTAACAATCATGTCGTCTATGTAAACCTCCACATTCTTTCCAATCGGTCCTCAAAGACTCGATTCATTCATTTGGTAAGTGGCTCGCATTCTTCAATCCAAAGGGCATAACATTGTAACAATAATTGGCCTTGTCGGTGATGAACGCTGTTTTTTTCTGGTCACCTGGATGCATAGCGATTTGATTGTAACCTGAATACGCATCCATGAATGAGAGTAATTTGAAGCCGACGAGTTGTCCACCAACCGATCAATACTTGCATCGGGAAGGAATCTTTTGGGCACACCTTATTGAGATCTTTATAATCGATACACACCCGCCATTTGCCACTTTGGGCTTCTTTACCATGACCACGTTCGACAACCAAGTAGTGTCTTGCACCTCTCGGGCCGGCTTCTAGCGGTTCCTCAACATGGGCTGCCAAAGCCTTTCGCCTATCCTCACCCTTTGACTTTCTCTTCTTCTACGACACCGGATCGCTTCGGGGATATTGCCAACTCATGACAACATACATCGGGATGAACCCCGGAATCTCGACGGTTTCCAGGGCGAAGATGTCTTGATTCTCTTTCAAGCATCTCTCTAGCTCGACCAAGCTCGAGGTCTAAACTCTTTCCAATTTTAGTAACGGCCGCGGTTCCGCGCCCATACTAAGTCGTCTAGCTCGCCATTAGGTTCGGTCTTCTTCATTTTTTGTTCCTCGCGTAGATCCAACTCGACGAGATTCACCGACTCTACCGTCTTCGTCCGCTCTTGGGGACTTTATATTTCGCTCCCTCCGTAATGACGGATTTATTTTGCTTTCTTTGACCGTGTCGAAATAACAACGACGTGAGTCTTTCCCGATCACCCCTTATCGTTACTATCTGATTTTTCCTGTTGACCAACTTTAGCTTCTGGTGCTTAGAGGACGCCAGTATGTCCCAATCGTGGATGGTAGGACGACCCAAGATAATGTTGTATTGGGATGGGAAGTCGGCAACTATGAATTTCACCCTTTCCGACTTAAAGGCCTCTTTAGATCCCAACGTCAACTTTAAGTCTATGTAACCCTTCGGGCATGTGTCTCTACCATTAAATCCAGTCAAGGTTGTTTTGCATGGCTTCAAGTCCTTCGGGTCCAGATGCATGCGTTTAAAGGCATCCCAAAGAATAATATCCACTGCACTGCCGTTGTCGATCAAGATCTTCTTAACACAACAATTTACCACTTGTTCTCGTGATAACTAGGCCGTCATAGTGCCCCGGCGGAACGTCCTCTAAATCCCGAGTGGAGAAACTCGACCGGGGTCCGGTTTGTCGTGTCCCTTTTGAACTCGGGCGATCCCCGATGGACAAGACCCCCCTTAGGTACTTTTTCCTCGACTATTCGAATCCCCTCCACCGCCAAAACCTCCGCTAATCGTAGTGCAATCAAACTTGGCGTCCGGGAATTAAATCGTCACTATTCGTCGCTTTTTTTTTCGTTCACGCTTTTTCTTTTCGGGGGTGGGCTCTTACTCCTTCCTCCCCCGTCTCTTGCCTTGCCGTCCCCGAGTTTGTATGACAAACCGACGAAGCTTGCCCTCTCGCACGAACCTTTCAATGGCGTCTCTCGGATCCGGCGGTTGTCGGTTTCATGACCGTGTTGATCATGAAACTCGCAATATCGCGTTTTATCGAGACTGTCATCCCTTCACAAGCGGGTCGCTCCACCTTTTTCATTTCCGTGGTTGCCACCTCCTTCCAAATCTCCCCTCCGCTTTTTCTCGCCTTGGTCCGGGCTCTTGACTGCCCGCGGGACTCGGCTTACGCCCCGGATAATGCGCTCTACGCCTTCTTTGGAGGAGGACTTTTCCCCCTTTCCCTCGGTATCGACTCATAATTTCCATTTGTTCGAGCTCCAAGTACGTCTTTGACCCGATCCGTAAACTCGGACGGGGTTTGGGACGACTTTTCATGACCGACTTCTTAAGCGGGACAAATTGCGAAGACCCGCTATTACGCAATGTAAATGCACGTCTTCTTTTAAACCGGGGATACGGAGGGCCATGTCCTTAAACCATTCCAAATATTTACGCAATGTTTCATTGGGCGATCGCTTGACTTGATCGATTTGGAACTCGGTCTTTGGTTGTTTTAGGCTTGTTGCAAAATAGAGTAAGAACTTATGCTCCATTGTTTTCATATCATGAATGGATTCGGACGGCAAAGAGTGGAACCACGTACGAGCGAGGCTCCTTGAAGGGTTCCCGCAAACAACCGTGGAACCACGTGTCCAACAATACCCTTTACTCCGATCTCCATCTTGAAGTTATTCGGGTGAATCAAGGGATCTTGAGTACCATTGTATTTCGGTAATTCCGGGGAATCTAAACCCTTAGGATAAACGCGGCCATAATCTCGTGGAAAATTGATTCAACAATCCCACCCCAATATGCCCTTCTGCCGAAGTCTTAGGCATGTTAAGAGATGGGGGTACCGTTGTCTGCTTATTCAAATCCGAATTTTCAACTGACTGTTTTCCCTTAGCCCGGGAAATGTCGCCCTCTGCCAACTTTCGAGTATCCTCACCTACCCCGGTAGTCGTTATATCGCTAACCCTTCTTGATTAGGCTTATCGTAACCCAAACAGTACGCCGGATAGGATTTTCGAGCGTCCTCAATCGCTCTTTTAACAATTCAATCTCCCAACGTTCCTCCTTAGTAGGCTCTTCCGAATCATCTTCTGCCAACTCGTCTTTCTCGTAACTTCTTAAGTTCTCCCCTCCATGAGTATGTGCCGAGGTTGAGATCATTACCCGACAGGTGCCGGCTCTATCTCATCCTACAACCCCGCCGGAATTCCCCCTTTGATCCTTCACGCCGATCATTAGCTTGACCTTATACGTTTTGACTCGTCCCGACGCGAGATAGCGTTTCGGCGTTCCAAGTCCTCCCGAATAAGTCGGGTGTCCTCTTCTCTCTGTAGCCGCTGACGAGTTTCCATATTCTCCATTCGCTGGAGTAATGAATCCACCGTCATGCGTATAATTCGGGTATCGGGGTGTTCCGCTTGGACTTCCCAAGAGGAGAGAAATCATCCCGAACCCGGTCCGCGCCGTCTAGCCATCAAACGGGATGGGGAGAATTCGCCATATCCCGCATTTCGCCTTCCATCACTTCGACGACATAGTTAGGATCCGGGTTAGCCGAATCGAACACCGAACCGTGTGATTTTACGTACAAGCCGTCGAGGCTCTCCCCGGTTGTCCCGACCGGAGTGCCGACTATGGCTTCTAGTGCTTGCCGCCATCCTCGGTGGTATCACCGGCTTTTAACGTGCACGGGAATCAAAGTTTATAGATCCCCGGTCGGCGCCAATGTTTGTTGTAGAACACGAGATGTCCGGCTCTAGTGAGCGGGAATGGTTTATCTTGGATCAAAGGGTCTTCCTTTGATTGAGTCTCGGTGAAAGGTGCCAATTCGATAGTATCTATGGTTGAGATACCGTCGAGAGAGCTCGGATCACGATGCAACACGTGGTCGGGCGTTTCGCCCGAGGTGGTGTGTGTCGTGTGTGGACGAATGATAAGTAATGGAAATAGAGAGAGTCCGGCGTGCACTGGTGGGTAATCTCCTATTTATAGGGATTACCTAGGGTTTCACTCCCATGCAAATGCTCCCATCCTTGGTAGTTATGCACGTCCCACGTTCTCCGTGTCTCTCGCTCCACTAACCGTACGGTCCCCGCACATATCGGGCACGATGGAGTAGTGGGGGACCATTTTACAGTTCCCTATTTACCTGGGTAAATAAAGGGGTTTTACTGTAGACTCCCCACTGGGCCGGGAATATGCCTGGCCCAATATATTGGTCCATAACACTGTTTATAAATGATAAGTTCAGAAAGGTTATTCATTAATACACTTTCCAGTGTTGCATCATTAAAAACCTTTTCTAAAAAACTGGAAAAGAGTACAATGTATATTGACTCCCTTTCTTGATAACATCATTTGAGATCTTTGAGTCTCCAAAGACCGATGCCACGGACGACAATCTTTTCAAAAATTGTACCTTGGAAGTGATTTGGTAAATAAATTTGCTAGATTTTCACTTGAACTGATTTGCTAGATATCAATTTCACCATTCTTTTGATGGTCACGAGTAAAGAAGAATTTTGGGGTGCAAAAATACACATGTACTTTTCTCAAAAGTGCACCTAACATCAAGTACTTTTTTTGGGTGCAAAAGTGATTATGTGGTTATAAAAGTGAGCAAAAATACTTATTAACTGTTAGTTTGACTTTTTTGTATTTTTAAGGCTGATATGAACGATGACTCAACTAAATTTCATCATAGGTGACAGTGAAGAATTAGAGAAAATTATAAAAAAATGACTAAATAATTTTGAAAATTACAGAAAGATGGTAAAATGGGAATTGAGAGAGAGAATGGCTGAACTGTAATATCCAAAATATCTATGTCATTTTCTATAATTTTCTCCGAGTTCTTTCTATTGTTTGGGAAGAAATTTAGCTAAGTCATCGTCATGTAGCCTTAAATACCAAAAAAAAAAAAAATCAAAATAATAGTCAATGAGTATTTTTGCTCTACTTTTGTAACTACATAGTCACTTTTGCAGCAAAAAAGTTACTTTGTGTTGGGTGCACTTTTGGAAAAAACCACATGTGTATTTTTACACCTTAACCCTTAATTAAAATATAGTAAATATATGATTTATTTTAATTAAAACATGTTCATTAAACTTTAATTTATAATATAATTATTTACCTATAGGGTTGGAAAAAAAATTATCTATAGGAGCGCGTGATAAAATCACTTGTTGTGATTTGAATACCGTGCATGCATTAATCGTTTTAAAATTTAAAAATGACAATAAAGCTATAAAATCCCTATAATTAATTTTTTATGAAATATTCCTTGAAGAGAAGTAAGAAAACTATGCTATTCCTCTATTCCATATCAGTTTCTCCTATAAATAAAATATACTCCTCTTATCCTTAATATAAGATAAATTTGGAGAGTTGATTTTGATCCTAAATATAAGACATCAATTTCATATTTGTCAATCGTTTTTCTAATTTATCTCTATTAACGTTCCCTCAACAATAATTAATGAAGAGAGATAATGAAAGAATTACGGAAGATGACTAGGAGTTTTAGAAAATACATGTCATATTAACTAACTCAACGAACTTCCTTAATTTAATTAAATTATGTAAATATATCTTATATTAAAAACCGGAGAGAGTAGTAGATTTGTTAACTTAGCAAGCCAACAATTCTATTTAATTATATATCTTTTTTAATTTCATTGTTGGTATGACCACGACCAAAAGAAACCCAACACAGTTAACATCAAATAGACAAGTTTGGAATTAACTGAGAGACACTTTGATATGGATTTTTCATATTATCATCGTAGTCTAGAATCGAAAAAGATTGTGTCAATATAAGTGAGAGTCATGTCATCGAAAAAAACAGTATGAGCGCTATGTTCAAATTTGACGAGAATAAGTAGTGGACGTGTTGAAATATATTACTCCTTTAGTAAATTAAGGCCCAAACCCAATTCAAGATGGACTATAATAGAGAGGCATATATTCATATAGAGAAATATTCATTTGTGGCCAATGTGAGTTGACATAGATGGTAAGGGATCCAAGATTAGGCTCTTGGGTCGTGTTGATCCTCCGCTGTGTTGGGACTCTTTTAGCAGCGATCTCGTAAGTCCCCGGTAAGTGCTCATAGAGCCGGGGCGTCTCCGGCAGTGAGGATCGATGTCGAACCCCTCCAAAACTTTTTTCTTATCAAAAAAAAATATTCATTTGTGGTTTAATAGTCATATTTATTCTTATGTACCCGTTGGCTTAAAAGTTATATATATTTCTATGTGATCATACGTACACAAAGAATATTGCTATTCTCTTGTAAGAGATTTTCTCATAAAAATATTATCTCTTATTCCCCTCTTTAGTGTATTAACTGTGTGATGTGATTAGGGTTCACATCGGTTTCTGGTTTCATATGGGTACTTTAGCAAGTTAATCAGATTTAAAGTACACACGAAATTCAACCCACCACCAAGACATGTCATCTCTCACGTGTCATACATGGATCAGCATATTACAAAGACACCAGTTATTGTAAGTTGTATCAACATGCATGCTGCGAGTGTACTAACAAGCATTGGTCATTGTATAAGGAATTTTGGTTACTCAAGTATGAGGTGTCAAGTTTAAATAAGTGTATGTAGAATGCACATTAATTTTTAGGCTTTGTTTGGTTTGGGGGGAGGGGAGGGAAAATGGAGGGAAAAAAAAATAAAGGAGAGGAAAATTCTTGTGGGCCCCACTACAAATAACTTTTCTCTCCCTCCATTTTCTCTCCCCTCCCCTCCCCCAAACCATGCATAGAGTTACCAAAGAGCGTGTGTTTATAGTGGTGTTTACGTATGAGCAACTTCTTACCTACTTGAATTTTTTTATATAACTATGTGATTAGTATAGATTCAAGTATTGTCATGCCTAATTGAGGTGATTGTACCAAAGACGTACGTCTCCTACATTCACTCAAACTTAAACTTGATATGTCATATTTAAGTAGTCAAAACTTAATCTACTAAGACTAGCCTTGGCTGGTGAAATGGTCGGATTTAAGTTAACTAGTTTGCGCAGAAAAGTGGATGCATGATTTAGAAAATATAAAATGATAAAGTTAATGAGTAATTCCAATTTTAACTTGATATGGTTTAGAAATCAATTTTTTGTGAAATAATATAGAGAAAACGACAAATAAAGACCAATATAAGTAGTAAGTAACATAGAGATGCTTCTAATTTCAAGAATCCTATAATATGATAGTGCTCTATTTGTCTTTTGTGAAATTAAAAAGAAATAACAAGATGCCCTTCACAATTTTTTTTTTTTAAAAAAAATTAACCCCTACCCCCATTGGCGATCAGCGGCATACCCTATCGGCGGCGCCGGAACTTTGATGGGAATAATTGATCATTTTTAAATGTATAGTTGTCATTTCCATATCCAAAGTTGTTATTTTCAAATCTAAACTTAATCAACTCATATCAAGTCTAGGAATTAATCATGCATGTCTTCTCATCATTTTCACAAGTGGTCATTTTTAAATTGATAGTTATCATTTTCATACCCAACATTGTTATTTTCAAAAAACTTGATAGACTCATATCGAGTCTAGGAATTAATCCATGCATGCCTTCTCATTTTTACAAATGGTTATTTTTTAATGGATAGTTGTCATTTCTATATCAGAAGTTGTTATTTTCAAATCAACAGAAACTTAATAAGGGAATTGGGAATGATGAACCAGAGTGAAAAATCATAATCACCTTCACCATATGCGACCACCACTACCTTCAATTAGCTTTTTCTTCACCCCGCGTCTTCTCCACAACCAGAGAGGAAGCAGACTTTTAAAGCCAGCTTAGACTTAGATATTTGAGGCGCATTTTGGAACAAAAGGGGGAGGGGAAGAGGAAATCGGACTACTATTGACAACATCGTCGAGATTTTCCACCATCGTCTTCTTCGTTCTCACATACCACCATCATAGGAGATTGCGCCTCTCTCTCCACCATTTCCAAACAAACTTAGACGATGTCAATGGTGTTTTCGCTAGGAATCTTCTTGATGACGGGGTGGGGAAACTATGGACGTTGTAGATAGAGTTGGGAATCAGGGCCGAGTCCTATAAGGCTCGGGGTAAGAAAAACATTTGTTTTTCAAAGCCTGTTCTAAGAGCACCAGGGCTAAGGCCGACCCTAGAAGGCTTGGAAGTTACTATTCCAAATTTTAACTATTTTTCCTCTATTTTTCAAAGAAATATAATTAGTAAACTACAACAATTATATCAAATAAATGTTGTCAACATTAATATCAAAACAACACTAATCATCCAACAAATAAACACATTCACTAATTCATAATCAAAAGCAAATTATTGTCCACAAATAACTCACATAAAACATAAGAAGCATATCACTAAGCAACATTAGTACGATGACTATCATTGTTATCTTCTTCGCTACTATCATCAATTTTAAAAACATTTGATTGTGCTTCAAGTCTTTGAGTGAGTCTGTGAGTGTGAGTGAGATTTTTTAAGGAAAAAAATGTAAAGAGAGACTAAAATTGGATTTTTTTAGGGTTATCACAACTCTCAAGTCTAGGCAGTCTAAGTAATTTTTTAAAAAAATTAAAATTAAAATTAAAAGAGCCTAATAGCGACCCGAGGCCTTCCAAGGTTGGCTCTTTTAAGCCTGAGGCCCTACAAGGCCAATTTTATTTAACTCTTCTAATTTTTAAGCCCGGCGCTTGAAGGACCAGGACTTAAATGGGTTCGACCCAATTTCCCAGCTTTAGTTGTAGAGGAGTACAATATGAATGAAGAGGATGATAACGAGGATCCATACATGAGGGTTTTGAGGAGAGAAAAGGACATTCGAAAGTGAATTGAAGGAGCTCTCGTCGTTAAATAATTCATGAGTTTTGAGTCTTCGGTGAGGTTGGAGTTTCGAGGAATGAGCTGATAAGAGTAATCTTGCCATTTCCTTTTAATTTCAAAAATAATAAATTAGGAACTCACATGTTATAGAAAAATACTGAAATTGGAAGTATCTTTCTATCCTTTACCATATGAACAGTGGCGGAGCTTGGAAAAAATATTTGGGGGGGCCAAATGTATACTCATTAACTAATTTTTTTCAAAGAATATTTTGGGGGCCAAGTGTATATATTTTTAGGTCAAATGTATAAATTTTTAGGCTAAATGTACTAAAAAAATCCAATTTACATTAAACATTTAGGATAAAAAACAAAATTTGGGGGCCATGGCCCCTTGTAACCATTAAGCTTCGTCCCTGCATATGAATTAGTCTTTACCTGTCTTTTTCCCAAAAATATATTACTATATATAATATTATTAAAAAAAAATATATGTTTGTGCGAAGAAACAAAGTTTACGGATCTGGCTTATATCCTTTACACTTACCATCCGCGGTTGTCCGATGCACTTCATACGGCACCGTTTTTTTTTTTTTCCCCACAAAACACACACATGGTTCCGTTAAAAAAAAAGAATTCGAGAATGCTAAAGTGTAATTAAAAATATAATTCGAGGAAATACCGAATGGTGCATCGAAAAAATTCTTCATGGTCTTAAAAAATTTTGGGATCTCGAAAAAAATATTTCAATTATGGCGGGTAGTAAAAGAATCGATTTGGTATCGAAAAAATTATTGATGGTCATAAAAAATTATTTTAGGATCTTGAAAAAATATTCCAGGTATAAAATGCTACTAAAAATATAGTTTAGAATATTTTTTCGAGATCCTAAAATAATTTTTAAGACCATCAATAATTTTTTTTTGTACGCCCAAGATCCTTTTAATACCCGCGCATTGAAATATTTTTTTGAGATCCAAAAAAAAATTAAGACCATGAAGACTTTTTTTTAGTACCTATTCGCATCCTAAATTATATTTTTTTGGCATCGACAAGATTTTGAGTTCTCTTTTTTTTTTTTTACAGGAACCATGTGTGTGTGTTTTGAGGGGAAAAAAGTAAAAACAAACAAACGGTGCCGTATGAAGTGCATCGGACAGCAGCAGATGGTAAGTGTAAAGGATATAAGCCAAATCCAAAGTTTACCCAGGGCATTTTTACCAAAATAATATTTTTTTTAAAAAAAAAAATACCAATCCGAGGCACTTTTAAAACTATTTACCAGGGTAGGGTTGTTTTGGGGTAGTGCCGTTAGGGAGCCTAACGGCACTATAGTGCGTCGGGCTCCCTAACGGCACTATAGTGCCGTCAGCTCTAATCCGGCACACAATTTGTGTGCCGCTAGGGACCCTAGCGCATTTGTCGTGCCGCTAGGCTTTCTAACGGCACACAACATGTGTGCCGTTAGAAAGCCTAGCGGACTGTATGTTGTGGGGGAGACGGAGGAAAAATAGGAGAAAAAATAGAGAAGCTTTGTTGATGCATATTTTACGTTCATATTTGTATGTTGAAAAAATAGGAGAAAAAATATGCATCAACAAAGCTTTGATATAATTACTTGCTATTTTATTATATATAAATATACATATAAGGTTCTTGGTGGGTGATTTTGTAGTATGAAATAATGAGAACGTTGCCTTGGAAAAATAATCGTGTTTGCTGAAATAATATATATATATATATATGTAAATAATATTATAAATGAAATAATATAGGAGTGAGTTAGATTAGATCCTATTATATAGGAGTTTATAAATATCAATCAACATATAAATATTTTTTCTCCTATTTTTTCAACATACAAATATGAACTAAAATATGCATTAACAAAGCTTCTCCTATGTTTTCTCCTTTTTTCTCCGTCCCACCCCCTCCCCCACAACATACAAGGCCGTTAGGCTTTCTAACGGCACACACATCCCTGGCGGCACACAAGTTGTGTGCCGTTAGGAACCCGACTCACTATAGTGCCGTCAGACTCCTAACGGCACTACCCCAAAACAACCCCACCCGGTAAATAGTTTTAAAAGTGTCCCAGATTTGTACATATTTTTTTAAAAATATTATTTTGGTAAAAATGCCAGTTTACCCATCATCCAATCCTTTATGGCACACCAATCAAGAAAAAAGGCTAAGCTTCTCACACACTCATATTTCTTTATCTACTTTCCGCCGGTTCTAGGTATACGACCCATCACTTTATAATTCAATTATTTTCACATCCAAATTTTATATTTAGGATAAGAGGAATATTATAAATATGATTTAAAATATACTTTTGATGACTATATATTACTATCTCTGGTATTAATTATAGAAACACTTTTATAGTGCAAATTACACTACAAAAGTATTCATATAATTAGGACCGGTGGGAGTATTTGAATGGTGGTGGCAGTGGGAGTGGCACCTAAGTTTTGATTTGATCATCAATAATATATCAATAATGATATTAATGTATAATATAAAAAACTGAACAAATAATCATTGTTCATGAATCACTAACTATTGAACTCATTTTTTAGGTTTTGTGTAATACAATGAATTCTCAATCTTGATTTTTTTTTTAATTGGTTAAAGGTTTCCCCTTAAAGAATAAAGGGTTTTCACATCTCTAAACAAATGCGCTTTCCAAGATTTAAATTTGTATTTTCCTCTTTATCAGGGTGAAGCCAAAACTCTTCAACCAATTGGTCTCAATCTTAAATCTTAAAAAAATTCAATATTCCTTAAAACTAAATCCCTAGCGATATTTTTTCCCACATAAAATTATTACATTTTTTTTATTATAACAAGTTTATCCTTCTCCAAACTCCAATGCACAACATTTGAGCAAATTGATGGAGAAGGACCTAATCAAATTATACGGTTTATAAGAATAATTTAAATTAGTTAAAAATAATAAGTATGTCTTAAAATATTTTTTTTTTTAAGTATGCCTTTATTTATGAGGGTGCGAGCAAAAGAGAGAAATATATTAAACATAAGACACCAACCCTTTAATTAATGTAATATACATATTTAATGAGGGGCGCAAAAAAAAAAAAAAAAAAAAACAATCATTAGATGATGAGACAACTTTTACTGTACTCTTATAAAAAGGATCAAAGGAGGGTAGAATTTTTTTGGGAAAATCCGTACCAGGGCCCTTTTAACCAAAATAAACCGAAAAAGGGCTCTATGAGTCTGACATTCCCAAAACAGGCCCTAGGGCCCTGATTGGGATTGAATTGTAAAGGGAAATTACCAAAAAAACCAACCTAATCTAAAGAAAAAAGGAACGTGCGATTTCAAATTTTTCCCATCTCAAAATCATCCCACTGTCTCCCTCGCTCGACTCTCATCGCTGTGCTTGTCGCTCACTCGCCGTCTTCTCTGTACGCCGTCGACCTTTTGAAGCTCGTGTGTGTCGCCGTCGTCTTGTGTGTCGCCGTCGCCGTCGTGGTTCACCTGCAGGTAACATTTTGGGGATTAGGGTTTCTCGTCTCTTTTTTTTCTCGTCTCTGTATGCCTCTCGAATTTGCTGGAAGTTTCTCACTGCTGCACTTTAATTCTTAATCAAGTTGCTACACATATGCTTGAACTAGATAAAAGAATCATAAGAGTTGTATTCCTCGATTTGAACCATAGTGATAAAACTCTAATCTGAAATTTTGAGTGGGCATCCTAGATTTTGCTGAAATTTTTAGTGAATCCTAGAGTACAAGGTTGCGATCGTCATCAAAAAGAGGCCAATGGTTGAGAATAGCTTCACCTTCCCGAAATTGGGATGCGAAAATTCGTGGCTTTGTTCAACGACTTTGGTTCTCTGTTTCAATCCTACTTTAATTTAAGGGGAATTTGGCTTTCTTTTCCTTTAGTCATACCGAAAACAACTTCTCCCATATAAAATTTGTGAAAATATCCATCAACATTGAAAATATCTACATGAGAAATAAAGGTTAGTTTAAAAATATCAGACTTAATATTTTTGGAAATTAGCATATTTGACTTGAATCTTTGAAGGTTGAACTTGTTTTTGAATTTTAATGACATATTAATTTAATTAGATGTGCTCTAATACGTATGCATATACGTATCTCTAGTGGTTAGGATTCTTGTTTGGATTAGTAATTATTCTATAGACGTGGTTAGGGTAAAATAGATTGTCCCCTGAATTTCAATACCATATGGAGGCCTTTTGAGATTCACTAAGCTGAGATCTCATAGTGTATCTAATGGAAAAATGGCTCAATATCTTAATCGGTAGATCTCTACTTGAGAAAAATTGCCTATTTTTAGATTGGGAATCAAAAATTGAAGAGAGCATTGGATATCTGCAGATATCTTGTTAGTTTTTGATGATCGTCATGTTAGTATTTTCCAGTGATCTTCATTGTAAGATGAGACAACTTCCTACATCATGAATTAATAGCACTTCTCTCGTTGCTTCATTGTGGGTTCAAGTTATTCTTTGCACCTAGGTTGCAAAAGTTTTTCAACTTATTTTCACGAGGATGTAGAGAAACAGAGCAAAGTGTGTGCTTTGTATTTGTATGTCTTGAAGGTTTTGCATGTATTCTTTGGATTGACATGTAAATCTCCGTCTATCTATTTCGGAAAATGGCTTTAGGTGGAACAGCTCCCCAAGAGGAAGTGAAGTTGCTCGAAGCATACGCAGGAGGAGAACTACGGGTGGAGGAGCTTCGGGAGGGCAACATTTGGAACTATGCTTCAATTTTACACGGATGATGCACCAGGACTTAAGATCTCCCCAAATGTGGTTCTTGTAATGAGCATTGGCTTCATAGCATTATGTTGTTGGGCAATTGATTTCTTTTGTTAGGCTTTGATTGATAGGAGAATTAGTTTCAGTGGGTCATCATATTTCGTTGAAATGTTTATGACTCCTTTGTATTCATGAGGATGACATTAAAACTTCTTGTTATTTTGTAAATTGATTCTCGTTTTGATGTGGTCATGGAATGAGAACAAGAAATTTTAGCTTTTGTTTTGATGTGGTCATGGAATGAGAACTGCAAAATAATGGACAGGATTAACAACTTCAACAGGGGTTGCTAACAACAATATCAAGGGTCACTTACAACAATAACAGGGGTCACTTACAACAATATCAGGGGTCACTTACAACAATAACAGGGGTCACTTACAACAATAACAAGGGTCACTTACAACAAAATCAGGGGTCACTTACAACAAAATCAGGGGTGTGGTAATTATATTATTTTATAATTAATATTGTAATCAGATATTATAGGATCAAGTTTGTTATCCTAGGTTAGTTAGAATTAGATTCCATCGTTTGAATTTTGAATTCCCTGGAATATAGGATCTGTTACAACAAATTATATTCCCTTTATATTCTATATATTACCGATGAATAAGAAAGCAAGAACCATCGGACTCAAATTATATCTAATCCTAAATCGCTACCCACTTACAGCAATAACAGGGGTCACTTACAACAAAATCAGGGGTCACTTACAACAAAATCAGGGGTCACTTACAACAATAACAGTACATAATTACAACAATAACAGGGGTCACTTACAACAATAACAGGGGTAACTTACAACAAAATCAGGGGTAACTTACAACAATAACAGTACCTAATTACAACAAAAACAAGGGGTCACTTACAACAATAACATGGGTCACTTACAACAAAATCAGGGGTCACTTACAACAAAATCGGGGTGTGGTAATTATATTATTTTATAATTAATATTGTAATCGATATTATAGGATCAAGTTTGTTATCCTAGGTTAGTTAGAATTAGATTCCATCATTTGAATTTTGAATTCCCTAGAATATAGGATCTGTTACAGATTATATTCCCTTTGTATTCTATATATTACCGATGAATAAGAAAGCAAGAACCATCGGACTCAAATTATATCTAATCCTAAATCGCTACCCACTTACAACAAAATCAGGGGTCACTTACAACAATAACAGGGGTCACTTACAACAATTGACCCCTGTTTTTGTTGTAAGTGACTACTGATATTGTTGTAAGTGACCCCTGTTATTGTTGTAAGTGACCCCTGATTTTGTTGTAAGTGACCCCTGATATTGTTGTAAGTGACCCCTGTTTTTGTTGTAAGTGACTACTGATATTGTTGTAAGTGACCCCTGTTATTGTTGTAAGTGACTCCTGATTTTGTTGTAAGTGACCCATGTTATTGGTGTAAGTGGCCCCTGATATTGTTAGCAACCCCTATTGAAGTTGTTAATCCTGTCCATTATTTTGCACTTCTCATTCCATGACCACATCAAAACAGAAGCTAAAATTTCTTGTTCTCAATCCATAACCACATCAAAACGAATCAAAAAAATTTCGTTGTCATTGAATAAAGATTATCAAGTTAGCATCAATAGACAATTTACAAAATAACAAGAAGTTTTAATGTCATCCTCATGAATACAAAGGAGTCACAAATACATATGTGTCCTAACACTTTTGTCCTAATACAAAGTATCTCCCTAATGTCATCTCCCTCCTCTATGTCATGTCCATCCTCGTCCTCCAACTCCTCGTGGCATCAACTTCTTTGGCCCCAAGTGCACTTCCATGCACATTGTAGGAGTTAGCCTTGTTTGGAGAACCATATCCAATGGTTGTAGTCACCTGCAAAATAGGATAAGTTTAGCAAAAGACCGATATTGGCCCGGTATAAAACTCATATTTGTAACTTTTTCTACTTTGCTTTCTCATCTATCATTATCAGCTTCTCTAATAAGAATAATCAAGTCTTTGGTCAATACCAATCAAGTGGGAAGCCGATTGAACAAGTTTCAACAGCAATGACATAAAGGTTCTTAAACAAAGCCTTTTTATCAAACCAACATATTCTGCTATCTATATGGCAAAAGATAAGCCTTTCAGAGATTTGTAATCGAAGTCTACAAAACTAGATGCTATTAAAATGAATACCTATTCCTCACGACAACGAGTTTACTCCTTCCAACTTAAACTTAAACTTGTGTTCTTAAAATCATTTATCAATAATAAACAATTCAATAAGCACAATCAAATGCCCAATGGCGTCACAAAGGCTAACAATAGAACAAGCAAGTTTGTCCCTTAAATTATAAATCAATTTCTTTTAGATTAATTCATTAGTTTTATTGCAAACTACATTAAAAATAATGATAATTGTTTCTTATACTATAACTAATAGGCAAACTCAATAACAATCCAATCAAGCATGAAGAGAACCCGTCGTTCTTCCTATCATATACGCTTTAAAATTATGTTACCAACTCACCCCTTACCACCACAACACAAGCATATAAATATAAACATGATCTAAACTTATCTAAGCTTCAATAAAGAATTTAAACAATTTTAGTCCAACCAAATTTTCTTTTGTGCATTTTTACAAACACCTTGTGTGCAATACTAAACAAACAACATTATCAAACTTCTTACTCTTCAAACCCCTTGCCTAAAATCTTCCAAACGTGGATATACAAAATTACCATGTTTTCCAAACTCAATTCTTAACCAGGAATCAATTTAAAACCTATATTATTTTGGCCACAATAAAACACTCATCAGAGTTATAATTTCCCTCCAATCTCACACGTAAGGTCCAGCTTCAAAGGAATGAAGAAATACTTGAATCTCACAAGCAAATATCGCCAAAGACAATCAAAGTGAGGGATTCAATACTACATGGACCCACAACGCACAACAAAAAGGGAGAAAAGTTTTGAGCCTACCTTACACACAATTGGCAAACAAGAGGAACAGGAAGTGGGAAAATGTTCAGCACCTCACACACAAGCAATGCTTTACAAAATAGATGAGAAAGACTGCAGCGATTATGGAAGACAACCGCATCGTCGAGTTAGCCTCGCGCACGCACACACACCAACATCGAACAAAATAGAGGAAAATGATGACAATAGAGCAACCGACAAAGATTTACTCACACGAGCACCGAAGCAACGGAAGAGAGAAGAAGGACGACACGCGAATCACCAATCCAACATGCCAAACCTCTAGAAATTCCTACCCCTCTTTGCTCGTACTTGACGGAAAAGGGATATATAGGAGGGTGTTGGGGAAAAATAGGGTAGGGTATATATTACTTACGACGGCAATAGGAGGAGGTCGGAGTTGAGGGTCGATGGTGGCAGACGGTTTCACCTTCCGGCACGAGAGAAGACCTAAGTTGGAAACGAGAGAGAGAGAGAGAGAGAGAGAGAGAGAGAGAGAGAGAGAGAGAGAGAGAGAGAGAGAGAGAGAGAGAGAGGCAGAGATAAGTCGAGAGAGAGAGAGAGATGTATTGTTAGTATGGGTTTTTTGTCTTTTCATTTAACACTTACATCCAAAAAGGGCCCAGGGCCTTTCCTCAGGAATGTCAGACTCATAGGGCCCTTTTTGGATTTATTTTGGTTAAAAGGGCCTCTACAGTGATTTTCCCAATTTTTTTTTCCCTCAACAGAAAGAAATTTTTCTTTAAAATATAGAGAGAAAACTTAATCGTTATAGACAATGGGGAATGGGTCTACTATTTGTATTTAGATCTATTTTATGCAATGGGCCATCCAGAGCTAACAAGGGGAAGCGGTGCAGGTTCATTAAAATAACTGGGGGCCAATGGAGCCCAGTGGGCCCTTTCTCATGGTAACTATCCGTTTTCCGGGCCCACAAAAAGAGTAGAGAGAGAGAGAATAGTTAACAAACCCGTGACTCGTTTCCACGGACATTTGTCTCGTTGTCCGTGGGATGGATCCAGCTAAGATGCTTTAAGGCATTTTTATTTAAATTAAATTAAAAAATCTCAAATTTTTGAAACACCATCATCACAAACCCTAGTCACTACTCACTAGTCACTACTAGTCCTCTACTCTATAAGACAAGAATGTAGCGATCCGTTACAGAAACTCTATAGTCTATACACGAGATTCATGGCTTATGAATATAGTCAAACTACAATATAAAATATTAATATTAATTAACATAAAATATAAAAATCCTAGTGAGCAGTATCATTTATAAATTATTAAATATTTTATTTAAATTTTTTTAGGGTAAGATTAAAAAAAAGAATTTTGAAATTACAAAATCTCAAATCAGATTTGTTACCAAAAGTTGATAATAGGATGACAAAAATTGATAAACAATTCACAACCCATTTTTTTTTAGGAAATACCTTATTTAGAATTTGGCAATTTTAAAGTTTTTTTCTTGTCTTTCTCCCTTTTTTATAATTTTAAGAATTAACATTAAAATGTAAATATTTTTATTAGCCTAATCCCTCAAATCCACACAATTCAATAAGAGTGTCTTAGTTCATAATATAAGTCATTGAGAGTAATTAATGCTTATTTGTTAATTTTCCCATATGGTTAATGCTTAAATGTAAGTTTTTGTATGTTCTCTCATTTGAAACATAATTTAATATGGGTAAAGTTGGAAAAAAATTCCAATTTAAAGCATGTTTAATGAGTTAACTACCATTTATTGGTTCTATTGGTTCTCCTTCTGATGAATTATTTGAAATGCCTTAGATGTGTTTGGTTTGAGAGAGAGGAAGGGAACGAGGAAATGAAAGGTTTTAATATTAGCTTGTTTGGTTTGATTAGAGGGAAAGGGAGGGGAAGTGCTTTTTTAATAATTCCTTGTTTGGTCCAAAACAGGAGGAGAGGATGATAATAATTAATCTACTGCCATTATACCTTTTCTTATAAGGTTATATAAATTAATTTATACCTTAATTTAGATTATATATTTAACGAAAATGTAGTCTTGTTAATAGGTATAAAAAATTGGGATGATGTTTTTTTCTTCTAATTAATATAATAATATATTTTTAAAAATTTAATAAAAAAACAAAATCTTCAATCTCTTCCTGGTATTGCTTCTCATCAACCTTTAATATATATTTTAATTAATAAAATAATACAATTGCAAAAATCAAATGGCAAAGATCCATCTACCCGATGAAATAAAGAGCTAGAATAAAATAAACAATGATAAGGGTTTTAAGTAGAGATGGGAATTAAGCCCTTGAAGGTCGTTTAAAAGGGGCACCCTTTTAGGCATTTGAGGTAAGAAAATTATTAGTTTTTTCAAGGCCTGGTCCCAAGAACATGTGGGTCAAAGCTAAAAAGCTATTTTTCTAAATTTGAATTATTTTTCGTGCGCTTTTTTTTTTTTTTTTCAAAGAAATATAATTAATAAATTATAACAATTCAAGTTCTAATTTATCAAATAAATGTTGTCAACATTAAGGTCTAAACAACACGCATCATGCATTGGAATAAATATAGTCACTAATTCATAATCAAAATTAAACTATGGTCCAATGTCTACAAATAAGGCATACAAAGCACAAGAAACTACCATTAAGCAATATGAGTACGAATACGATGACTATCATTTTTATCTTATTCACTATTATTATCAATTTCAAAGACATTTGATTTTTGCTTCATTTCGAGTAAGAGCTCTATTTCATGGATAAAAATATCAAGAATTTCTTCACCCGCATCATAAATACATCCATAATCTTTATCTATTATAAATAATAAACCAAATCATAAAATCAGAGTATAGTTATCATGTATTTGTGATTAAATGAATAAATAATTCTATAACAAATACAAAATACATATAAATTAATAAATTACCATCATATCTGAAGTCATGCATTCATTTGCGAGTACAAAATAAGAGCTTGAACATTACATGGAAGAAATGAAACTTCTATATTTTGTTAGAACACGTGAACCAATTTTGAAAGCTGATTCATTGGCTATTGTAGTATTTGGAATGCTCAGAATATCAGTTGCCACCTTTAAAAGAATTGGAAATCTTTGTTGATTGTTCTTCCACCAATTCAAGACATCCAATTTTTTTTCTAATTATCAGGCTTCAATATTGGTTCTTCCAAATAAGTTTCCAATTCAAACTTGTTCATGGAAGAATGATCCATACTTGCATGAATATCTTGATAATCCTTTATCATTACAAAACATTTAAGTAAATACTAGTTGGACATCTAACAAATTCAATTGACACTAAAATTAAAACATACATCAAATGCATCGTCAAAGACGGGCATGAAGCACTAAAAGTATGAGAAGTATGATGGGTTGTTATTGTTGAAGATCTGGTGATTGATGCACCTTCAACTCTGAGTTGAGAAGAGATGTCCTCACATTTGAATATTCATTGAAAATGAAATTCAACTTGCTCCTTATATTAGCAACCTTCTCTTCACAAGTCATATGGTCAATCTTTCCATAGAATTATTTTATAATATTGAACTTCTATCGAGGATCAAGAACCACTGCAACTGCAACAATGACGCTATAATTATGTCAATATTTGTCAAACTTCTCTTTCATTTTCATAGACATCTCTTGAATCACTAGGTCATGGCTCGCCATATTTGTAGTAAACAACATCTCAATTTTTGATATTTGCATAAAATAAGAACTGGAAGTTGGATATGACGACTCAGAAATCAACCTTGTAATCTTCTCAAATGGCCTCAAGAAATTGTACATTGACTCTGCTCTATCTCATTCATATTTTGCTAGAACAAACTTTAAGTTTGTATCATCTAAAGCCATATTTGCAAAAGCACGATGATATTTAAGACCACTCTCAAGCATTGCATAAGTGAAGTTTCATCTAGTGGCCACGTCTAATCGTAAGCCTATTGAAGTGTCAATGCCAACAACATGTTGAACACATTGCTTGAGAAGATTCATCCTTGCCTCAGATGTCTTTACATATTTAATACTCTCTCTAATCTTATTCAAAGAAGAACTTGTTACCTTTATGTCCTCTTGAACTATCAGATTGAGGATGTGGGCACAACATCTCAAATGAAAAAATTCCCCATTACAAACCAAGCTAACGTTGTTTTGCATGAGTAGCCTATCTTTCAATAAGTCTTGCAAATCATCATTTGTAGTTGCATTGTCTAGAGTAATTGAGAATATTTTATCATCAATCTCCCATTCTTTCAAGCAATTATACACTTTCCTAGACATCTAATATCTAGAATGTGGAGGCTCCATCCTACAAAAAGCAAGTATCTTATTGTTTAGTGTCCACATTTCATCAACAAAATGAGATGTCAAACATATATCCCTAGAAGTCACAGCAGTCCAACAATTAGATGTCAAGCATATTCTAACAATACTATTCTTCAATTTTTGTTTCAAAATATCCCTTTGTTGGTGAAAGAATTTTTGCACGTAAGCTGTCATTGTTTTTCTAGTCACGAGCCTCACACCAGGATTCAATGTCCTTAGTAGTTCTTTTACCCATTTATATTCAACAAGTGAATAAGGAAGATCATGTTAAATTATGTATAAAGCGATAATATCCCTAACATGCTGATGGTCAATTTTCCTACACCTCATTTTGCATTTTTTATCCAACATCATGAAATTTCTCTAAACAATTACAATTCTTAAGATTTAGATGTAAGGAGCCTTTATCACCACCACTTACAAATAGATCTTGACAACCATTACATTGTGCCTTAGCTACCCCTTGGACTTCAACTCTATTAAAATACCTCCATACATCATAAGTTAAATGTCTTGCCTTCTTAGCCTTTGATTCATCAATCTCTTGAACAAAAGATGTCTAACCTTTAGTCGGCATAACTAATGATTCATTAGTCCCTTGATTTTTTCCTTGTAATTTTTGTGACGAAGACATTAGGCTGCATTAAAAATCATACTCAGTCGTCAAAACTTAACCCCTACAATATTGTATACAGTGTAAATACAGTATAGATGCTAAACAGATTAACAATACAGTATAGATATTGAACAAATTGAACATAACATATTCGAAAAAAAAATCATACAAAATAGAACATACTCGATCAAAAATCATACTTGGAAAAACAAAACAAATAGATACTAAATAGATCAACAATACAGTACAGATGTCTTCAGCTGATATAAGCTTGTGGAAAAGCTCATTCGAACATATACTGATTTTGAATGAATGGCTTCGTGAATAATTAAAATCTTGTGCCAACTGGCAATAAGCTTTAGAAAAGCTGGCACTCATTCACCCTCCCCCACCGTATCCCCAAAAGCCCTATTGAACTATCAATGATTAGTGAATTGTGAATGCAGGGACGGAGCTTGAGAAAAATATTTTGGGGGGGGGGGGCAAATATATACTCATTAACTAATTAAAAAGAAAAAAAAATTGGGGGGGCCAAATGTATAATTTTTTGGGTAAAATGTCTAAAAAAATTAATTTTCACTAAATTTTTTAGATAACTTTTGGGGGGGGCATGGCCCCCCCTGTATGCATTAAGCTCCGTCCTTGTGTGAATGAGTGGTGGAAAAAAACTATAAATTATAACAAAAAAAATTATCAACACTATAAATCATTCAAACCTCATTCAAACACTACGTCGGCGGAGTGGTGGAAAAGCTCAATTTGCAGTCCATTAGAAAACCTTAGAAGGCTGGAAGGGATTGAGGAACAGATCTAAGATTGTGATGATAATGAACAGATTCAAGCCTATAAAGAACCTTTGAAAGGCTAGAGGAACAATCTATTGATGCCTCAGCAAAGTGCACCCTTTGACCTTCGACCAAATAGATCTGAGACAGTATCTGTAACAAACCTTTGAAAGCTCGTCAAATCAATCTATCAGTGCCTCGCCTTCACAGTTAGTCTGCCTCACCTTCGAACCGTGAGTCATGATATTGATTCGTGATTGTGAATGAGTGAGAGATTGAGAGTGAGTACTAAGTAGACAGAGTAGCGATTGAGAGAGTGTGAACTGTGAAAGTATGAGATTGAGACTTGAGACACTGATAGGATGATAAGAGAGGCGAGGAAAATGTTGATTCAATTTTTAGGGTTCATGTGAATCACGCCTCGCCTTCATAGTGTCACTCTTGGTCAAGTCTCAAGCAGGCAAGTTAACAAAAAAAATTACAGGCCTAATGGGCCGGCCCTTTTAAGCCCTCAGCCCTACAGGGATGGACTTTTTAGGCCCGACTTCATTTGGAGGCTTCAATTTACAAGCCTAACCCATGAAGGGCCAAGGCTTAAACATGCCAACCTGATGGGCTCGACTCGATTTTCGGGCTTTAGTTTCATAATGCGACCGAAAATTCGGTGACCAACCCTAAAGATTACCCACAACCAACATTATTTCTGCTACAAAACCATCACCTTTGCTCCTATGCCTCCCTCTTCTTCCACCACCACCACCACCGTATGCTCCTTTTCCCCGTAACCTCCTCCAACTCAATTGCCACCTCGCCATCGGTGACTTCTGCCAAATCAAGAGACTTGCGACCTCCTTGTCTTTCTTGCCAGTGAGTTATCAAGAGGACAATATAGAAGAGAAAAGGCAAGGGGTTTAAGGGTCTTCTCACAATGCTCTTGAATTGATTCTGACAATGCGCAGGTGAAAAGGGGAGCTAGCAAATCGTTCTAGTTGGCTATGTTATCTGATTCTCATAACAATGTTCTTGGGTTTCTCATGTTCGTGAAAAAATGGAAAATAAGAGAAAGGTAGGAGCATTAGTGGAGTGTTGAAAATATCACAATAATACAAGGCTAAATTTGTCAAAAATTCAGCTTCCTCCAAAAGAGCAAAATAAATGGGTTGGAGGGGAGAGGTTCGTTCTCCTCCTCTCAAAAATTTTCAACCAAATAAGAGGATAAGAGAATTTACCATCACATCCCCTCTCCTCAAACCAAATACATCATGATATTATGAATGGGTGGGAGGACAATTTTTTTCAATAAATAAACTATCTACTATATTACTTATGTTATGAATATTGTGGCCTGTGGATGTTCATACTCTCTTAGGATTCATAATGCCTATAACCTCCCATATTTTTTGTGTAGTTTTATGTTGTAGATTAATTCTTATATTTATGATATTGTAACTCCATCATAATGTGGGTTAATTCTTATGTTTATGACATTGTAACTCTTGGGAGAGTTGTAGGCTTATATATAAAGGCTTAACACAAAGGATTGGAGATTTATGAATGAGAGTTCTCCTCACTCTTCATCTCTACAACGCCTCTTGTGTTTCTTCATCCATTCATCCCAATCTCTTATATTTTGTTGATTTTATAACACGTTATTTGCACAACACTCTAATGAAGGTTTATTTTTTTCACCGTTGGTTTAACCATTTCTCCTACCTTTGTTTACCATATCTCTATTTGATATCTCTGGGATGATCTAAAAGCCATTATATGGAATATGGAATTAAAGAGACTATCTTATCGATTATTTTATACATCGGGTTTCATGGCTAAGATTGGAGATTATTGTTGCATTATTTTTCTTCACAATTTTTTTTAAACTTTTATTTATCATTTTCCACAAATCTCTTATTATGCAACATTTATATTTCTTTATTTTATATTCTGGTATTCTTTACATTTTATGTTGTTATATTATGTTATTTCATTTTATTTATGTTTCATTTGTTTATTTACTTATTCAAAATTTATATTTATATTGTATTTACATTTTATGTTATATTTTATTTTTATATTATTTATTTCATCTTGTTTCATTGTTATTTTATTTACATTTAATTTATTTATATTAGTATATTTTTGTTATATCATTATGTCAATATTTTATTTTCATTTGTTTATTATTACATTAATATATAATAGTATTATATATGACCATATATCGTGATCTATGATCATCGGCTTAACTATTGTTTATATTTAATTATAAATTTGAATTTACTTAATTTATTTTACATTATTTTGATTATATCGAAAGGCTAGAAGTCATAATATTCTTAATTTTGTTATCAGATGTCTAGAAGTCACATAACTTTCATAATAGTTACTCCTATTATATAAAAGAATGTTATTGGTTTCATTAAATGTCATGATTGACAAGAAAAACTTTGGCACTTTGATGATTTAATTGTTATAAATATCAAAGGCTGAAGGCTAAAGGTTCAAATATAAAAAGGAAAAAAAAAACTTTTAGCTATGCAAGATTTGTGTTATGGTCTTGAAGACCAATATTTTGAGAAACTGATTATGTGCTATTGAAAGAAAAGAACATGTTTATAAGAGTGAAAATGAACATGATCACATTGCATTAGTGGAGTTGATAGTTGAAAGTCAAGAATACTTTGTCTTAGCTATTGAACTATAGTCGTGGAAATAATAACATTTCTAAGGTTATTAAAATTATAAGCAAATGTTATGCTATGACTAGAAGTCATATGGATAGAAAAAATGGTATAATATGACCAGAAGTCATATAGACTAATATATATCAATTTATTTAAAGTAAAGATCAACATAGTTGTGAAGCCAAAAAGTAGTTATGATGCTTAAAGCAATAAGTTATGGAGAAAGATGACCAAATTGTAAAGCCAAAAGAAATAATTGTAAGCCTGAAAGGCTATATGATTTTGATTTTGATTAGTGTTTAAATTGAATTTATTGTGATTAATTTGTGAAAGAAATTATTATTTGATATTGTAATATTGATATTTGTTCATGAGTGATATATGAAATCAAATAGACAAAAAGATAATTATTGGTCATTTTAAAATTTTAATACAGTGCCAATTTATTTTCAAATTTAAACATTATTGGTAATCTTTGATATTTTGATTACATGGTCTTTTAGGTTTATACCTCATGGTTATACTACTCCCAAATTAAATGGTTTCTAGTATTTATTCATATAACCTTCAATTATACAATTAAGTTGTTTAATTCTCTTCTTTATGTATAATTGTACAATTTATTTGTATGTTTAAGTATATAATACATGAGAATATTATTCATACATCAATGAAGTTTACCACTTCAAACATACTTTTATTTTGTTCTTGGAACTTGTACTTATCTGTTGCACTATAAATTTTCCAACAAATAATCAACTCATATACTTCAACATTAAGGTACTTTCAATCATTATTAGTCCTATTTTTTATTTTAGCTTTGCTTTCCATCTCTTTTCTTCTCTTGAGTACTAGTATTATGTTGCCTTACATATATGTACAATTTTTCTTAGTTCCAAATGTTTCATTATTGAAAGGTATACAAATACTTTGCAATTTGTATTTTATTTTAGTATTGATAAGTTATTATATTCTCTCCCAATTCATTGAATAGTCATTTCTTCTACTCCTTCGCATTCTCATAGTTATGTGCTGGTTTGAATAGTTGAATAGAATTGTGAGACAAAAAAGAAATATGATTTTGAATAGTTGAAAATAGCTGAAAGTCCACAAGATCTTTCTTTGCAAGAACCAAATGAGAGAGAGTAGCAAACAAATTTTCTTAGGTGGATGAAGGAGATTTTCCTATAATTCTCATCTGAAAAGCTTCTTTTCTTCTTACTCTCGATTCAATGGTTGTTGCTCGGATCCACTTTCGGTGCCTATCCCAAGGATAGGCACCATCTACCTATCCGATCCTACTTCAGATTTGATTTTTTAATCGCTTTTTTTAAAAAAAAAAATAATTTTTTTTTTGAAAAAATGTTAGTTGAGAGATTATCTTTATTTTAGATTCTCTCGCTTTCATTAAAATACTTTTTTTCAAAAAAAAATATAAAGTAAAAAAAAAAGATCCTGGGCCCAAAGAAAAGAAGAGCTCGAGAAAGCGGGGAAAGTGATTATGTTGTTGCTCATACTTGCGCTTTCTATCTTAAAACTTCAACAAACAAGGCCGTTTACTAACAACACTATTCAAATCAGAATTTTCCAATTTCTGTTTACAAATGTTACTGCCCGTTCCCGAGCAATAATAAACAAGTTTAAGGCCAGTCCCTTGAAAATTGGAACTATAACAACCAAAGAATTCTTCATAATCAACCTTAACAGATTTGCTGCCTGCAATAGAAACCTTCACTCTAGGCTCAAGTGTGGAAGAAGATTAACAATACTGAGCAATATGACCAATAATAAGACAACAAGGACAAAATCTCCCTACTTGTTCCAAAATAAGAGATATTTTCAATATCTGCCCATCAAGCAAATGGAAGCTGCCAAGATTGATGGATTTGAGACCCAAGTCTGGAAGAAAAATTTGAAAACGCAAACCATGACCACATTTGAAAAATAATTCACAACTTATTTCATGGGAAATAATTAAATTTGAGATTGTGTAATTTTTAAGTTTTTATCTTTTATTTTCCCTAAAAAAATAGTATATTCACATTCACATAATTTATTGAGAAAAGACAAAAAAAAAAAAAAAAAAAACCGCTCGAATTTTAAAATCTTAAATCAGTCTTATCACCCACAATATATAGGGATTGATTATAAGAGTATAATAATTGACAATTCATTTTAATGCTTTTAAGACCGACCTTTTACATTGTATCCGGGTCCTAGAATTCATTTATTTGTTTTAATGATTCATAGTCGTAATCTTTTACACTCGTTCAAATGAACGATTCGTAGTCTTGAAAAACTTCCCAACTAGCTTCTCTTCGTATTCCGACGAACGTAAATGCGTCTCTCGTTATTGTTTTCGGCGTTTCATTGGTCGCAAGGTTCTCTATTTAAACCCGATGTTACTTTTACTTCCTTCACATTCTTCTCCATCACTTCGAAACATCCATAATCTACCACCACCGGGTCCTCCTCCTCCGCGTCGGAACCGACAATCTACTCGCATGATTCGGCACATTACGGCCCGCCCGCTCATATAGACCGACGCCAAGGCCGGTTGTTTACGTCTATTTTATTTTCGGCGGCGGCTCGACGCCCAAGACCCTATGACGACAACCTTCCGCCGACTCCCTCCCTATGGGGGGTAGATGTTTTTTTCCTTTTTTTTTATTCACATTCGGTAGCGTAAAAAAAATATAATAAAAAAATTGTTGTTTCCATATTCGATCGCCATGTTTTTTATTGTTCTTTCTTTTTCCTACAAAAAGAAACAAACAAAACAGTAAATCAACAATAAAAAATTCGTAGAATCTGCTAAGAACATAAAAAAAAAAAGGTCGTTATCCTTAAATAAAAACAAACAAAGTGACTATTCTTCTCAAGGTTGGACCCGCTAGGTTGTAGTCGGTGTTAATCGAGTTGAATATTTTCAGTTTCCTTTCGCATCTTCTTATCTTTTTCGACAAAAAAGAAAAGAGACAACGAAAAAGGAAACCGATAATGCTTTGCTCAACATCCCGACACAAGGAGGGTCCTACAACTCTCCGGTTGTCATGAACCCAAAAAATTTGTCTAAAAAACAAACTATTTTTTTTGATCGAATCAAGTAAAAAACTATTAAAAGCTTACAAATTCACGTTCGTAAGGTTAAGCCATATTTTAAAAATATTTTTATGACTGAACTTTTAGGAGTGGACAAATAACAACACAACGGTCCTAAAAGTCTAAGCATATTTTTTAATTAAACGTAGACTTTTAGGATGGTCATAACATAAACATATGATTTTTAGGAAGACTTTTAGTTTTATTTTATTATTTATTTAAGATTTTAAAGTTTAAACAGATTGGATGCAAGAACCTACAATAATGACATCGATCGTGAATTAGTATATATATGTATGTGTGTCTAAACGATGCATTTAAATTATGTACTCATAGAAGAAGATACTTACTTCATAAACATTTGAAAAATTGTGATGAAAGCTCCTATCCAGAAATCAAAGCGGGGACATTACATCTACGTCATCAATGTAAACATCTTGAGGATTTAGGGAGGCTTCACTACTTCATTGACAGCACGATTTATCTTTAAAATATCCGTTGTTTACCAAATCGGATATTTTTTCCTTGGATCAATTGGCGGTAAGGGATGGAACTTGAGGAGGAGGGGATGCAATGAGGGAGGGGATGGAACTTGAGGAGATGGAACTTGAGGAGCAGGGGATGCGGCTTGAGGAGGGATGTTTTGAGGAGATGGAACTGAGGAGAGGGGATGAAGTCAGAAGAAAGTGAGACATACAAGCTTCATCGGCCACGAGATGAAGGTTCCGATGACATCACTCACAACCTTGACTCATTAGTTAGGAGAGGGAGAGATGCATCAACGATCACCTTTTCAACCGGCCACTCTAACTTCATCATCGCCCATTCATTTGTTGGTGGTATGCGCATGCTTGATCCCAAGTTGTGGATGAGTCCCTTTGCAAACAAATCGTCTATGACTATCACCATCCTCCATGGCAGACAATTCACAAGGTTGCTCGATCTGTCCAACAATGCAGCTCCCTTTAGTGCTTGGCCGCATAGGGCGCGAGTGGAATGTGTTACGGAACACGCTCTCCGGTCGAGCTCAAATGCTCTCTATCCGATCATTTCCTTCATCCGTCTATCCGAGATTGAAATATTGCTTCAGCCCGCTTTCCTCACTTAATTTGGCTGTACTGCTCCATCTCCTCCCGGGTAACCATACTTTGTTTGTGGCGTTTGGATTTACCAAAGTATTCCTTCGAGCCTACCCCGTCCTCCAACCCCCATACACGCCCCGTGATCCGGTTTCCCGGCCGCAACGGCCGAACGTCATTCCTCCCGTCCAGACACAAAAGATCCTTCTTCTTTCTTTTTAAGATCTTCCGTAAGATACGTATAACAAGAAGCTTAGTAATGAAACATGTTTAGTAACTAAAATAACAATAACGATACTTACAATTCTTTCAAAGAACTACACGAGTTTGTTCACTTTCGTATAGGCACGCTTGGCTTTTGCCGAATATGCAACCACAACTCCTCGCAACGTATAGGAGATGGATCAACTATCGCGAAGGATTGGATTCAGCCTTCATCATCCAATCTCTTCCGCTTGGCCGCCATCAATTCTTTTTTCGCTATTTCATATCCGGCATGCGAAAGTGAGAGAGTAACGAGAGGATGGTAGTGGTGGGCGAGGAAGAGAAGTAATGCAACGGGAAGAGGGTTTCACAACAAGAACGGGGTTTGAGAGTTCGAGAGCAACGTATCGGTCGTAACTCTTACGGCAACGTCGCGCGAAAATTTGGCGCTTTAGTTTCCATACAGACGAATTAAAAGGTAGGTCTTAAAGGTCAAAATTTAGGACCGTCCATTATTAAAAGTCGGTCTTAAAGGTAATAAAATTTTCGAATAATTTTTTTCAATAGTTTTGTAGGCCATACTTTAAGTCCGGTCTTAAAAGTATAACATTTAAGACCGTGTTTATATATGTCTAGGTCTTAAAAGTTTTAACTTTTATATTTAAATTTTTACGATTATTTTGGTCCGAGAAAATATAAGTTCGGGCTTGTACGTGATTTCTCTATAAAATAATATAAATGTTAATTACATTTTTAAGACCTAGGTTGGTTTTTTAAGCGGTGCGAATAATATATTTAAGACCTATTAATAAATGATCCGGTCCAAGAAGTTCTTGATATTTACAAAAGCGCCATCGGTTATACATAAGAAATTCTTTATATTTACAAAATCGCCTGGTCATAAACTTTAAAGGCCGTCGACGAATGTCGGTCTAAAAGGCGGATGTCTTAAAGCCTTTTTCGCACTCATTTTAGCAATATGACCAATAATAAGACAACAAGGACAAAATCTCCCTACTTGTTCCAAAATAAGAGATATTTTCAAAATCTGCCCATCAAGCAAATGGAAGCTGCCAAGATTGATAGATTTGAGACCCAAGTCTGGAAGAAAAATTTGAAAACGCAAACTATGACCACATTTGAAAAATAATTCACAACTTATTTCATGGGAAATAATTAAATTTGAGATTGTGTAATTTTTAAGTTTTTATCTTTTATTTTCCCTAAAAAAATAGTATATTCACATTCACATAATTTATTGAGAAAAAGACAAAAAAAAAACCGCTTGAATTTTAAAATCTTAAATCAGTCTTATCACCCACAATATATAGGGATTGATTATAAGAGTATAATAATTGACAATTCATTTTAATAAAAAAAATCACTTATTTATTATTTATTTAAGATTTTAAAGTTTAAACAGTATATATATATATATATATATATATATATATATATATATATATATATATATATATATATATTTTTTTTATTGAGTTCGACCGGTGACATAACACTTCAGCCACTGCGGCCATTTATTGCATCGAAGATCCCATGGGAGCTATAAAAGGCCAACCGTGGTAGTTGAGAATGAGGTCACATTCTGGAACAAAAAAACGAATGAGGTCTCACACAAAATAGTAGTGGTTTTATCTTGTATACTAAAAATAACCACAGCACGAAAATGCCTCTAACTACCAGTACTTTTGTTGTTGTTGCTCAAATACAACTACCAGTACATGAATATCCCTTTGTTTTAAATGTTTATTTTTAGAAAATTTCACTTAAATACAATTTCAACTTCCAAAACCAATAAAGTTTATTAAGACATAAAAATGACAAAAAGATGACAGGGGACTAATTTGAAATTTTAAAGTGTTGCTAATTTTATCATAACGCTCCTCAATTTTTTTAAATAAAAAAAGAAAAGAAAAGGGCACCCCTTACTGGAGCAACGCCGTCGGTATTTTACACCTTTTGGCCACCGAAGCTCTGGCACCGATGGCTTTTTTTGGGGGTTTATTTTATTATTATTATTTTTTTAAAAAAAAAAAAACATGAGGAGCCAAGTGGGGGTGTGATTTGAACCCACCCTGTTGTTCCTCCAGAAGGCATGGTGACAATTGAGCCACCAAGCCCTTTTGATATATATATATATATATATATATATATATATATATATATATGTATGCATAAGAATATATATATGTATAATACAAATAATGGTGTAATGGTATTTGACTAAATAAGTAATGCAAATGACTAAAAGAGGATTAGATGCATAATGATATTCACTAAAGGAATAATGTTATTAATTAAAGGCGTAATGATATTGACTAAAGGTGTGATGATATTTACTAAATGAGTAATGATATTGACTAAAGGCGTGATGATATTCACTATAGTAGTAGTGGTATTCACTAAAGACATAATGATATTGATTAAATGAGTAGTGATATTGACTAAATACGTAATAATATTGACTAAAGGGTAGTAATATTGACTAAAGGCGTAATAGTATTCATTAAAGAGTAATGATATTTACTAAAGACATAATGATATTAACTAAATGAGTAATGAAAATGTCATCTTTAGTTAATAACATTACATATTCAGTGAATATCATCATGCCATTAGTTAATATCATTACTCATTTAATGAATAACATTATATCTTTAGTTAATAACATTACTCATTTAATGAATACTATTATGTCTTTAGTCAATATCATTACTCATTTAGTTAAATATCATTTTGCTTTTATTTATATTATACACACATACCTTTGGACAAACATCGCCTAGGGGGGTGTTGTTTAAATCCTACCCTCACTACTTGACTAAACCCCTAAAAAAAAGCGATAAGCACTAAAGCACCGGTGGCCAGAGCTTTGGTGGTTGGTAGGTGCCAAGGTCGCTCATGTCTTTTGGACGACAAGGGGGTGGGTTCAAATCCCACCATCACCCAGTGGCGAAACTAGAAAATATTTTTAGCCCGGGCTAAAAACTAAACATATTGAACTATTTACTAAATAATATCGCATAACATTGAAAATATAAATAAATAAGTGTCAGTATTAATTAGTATCTTTTGTCACTAAACATGAATTCTTATAGTACTTCTTAATCTACAAAACTAACATTTAAATGTGTATTTCACCTACCTCAAAACAAAATTATCGGAGAAAATAAAAGAAATATAATATAAACCCAAAAAAGTATTTTTTTAAAAAAATATAGATATGACTCAATTTCACCTAAGCAAATAACCCATTATAATATATATTTTTAAAGAGAAATTCATTAAAAAATCATAAGACAACCAAATAGTAAATCTAAAACGATTAAAATTAGTCATTGATCATCCTCTACATAAATAATCTATTGTCAAAACTATCCTAAAATCATAACCCCAAAATTTTCACTAATTAGCACAATATTACCCTCATTATAAAGAAAAAAATACGTAGAATAACTTTTATAAAAAGAGTGAGGTGAAAAGAAGTGATTTTGAGTACCTATTTAATTTTTAAAATGAAGATGAAGAGCCCAAAGTGAAAGAAGTTTGACGTCTCTGGACTATCTCATGAGCATGAAGAAATGACAAAGGAAGGTGGAGTGTATTTGATTTAATACCCCCTTCCACATGCAAGCTAAAGGGACCGTTCAATTATTATTATCATTCTTTTTTTTAATAGGCCACGATTTTTTTTTTTTTCCTTAAAATCAAATTAAATATAAGATGATACTAATTATCTCAAACAAGAATTTTATTTTCTTCTCACAACCCGTGAGTAGAATTTAACCAAACATTATCCTAATAAAAAAAGGAGTGCGATTATAGAGAAGATAAGAGATTATTTAAACCAAATTATTGACCAAAATAAAATATCATATAATACAAACATATAAACACACAGTTCTGCCATTGCCCTCACCATTTAGCTCCTCATTTATTTTTAAAAAAGATAAACCCCAAAAAAAAAAATCCACCGATGGCCAGAGCTCTAGTGTCCGGAAGGTGCCAGTCGGCGGTGGTGCACTGGCGAGGGATGCCATTTTCTTTTTATTTTTATTTAAGAAATTAAGAGGCATTATGATAAAATCATAAACATTTTCAAAATCTCAAATTAATTTCCAATCATCTTTCTTTTATTTTCATGTCTTAATATACTTTTTTGGCTTTGAAAGTTGAAATATTATGTAGGTGGAATTTCCTCATTTATCTTATATCCTGTCATTTTCTGAATTCTTGAAAATCTAAGAAGAGCCTTCAAAGCGAGGGTCATTATTATAGCCACAACGGCATATCGAAGTGGGGGTAAATAAAATAAATGTCGTTGTCGGGAACGAAGGCTTCGTATTCAGTATTCTTTCTGGAAAACCGCGCCACCGTTTTGGCAATGTAGGGTCCAAAAGAGTTTCACTTGATGTGACGCGTCCTTCATAAGCTCTGTGTGATTAAATGATTGTCTCCTCTTAAAGCCTGTCCGTGAATGAACAAAGCCATTCCCTACTGCGCCCTCTGATTCACATCACGAATGGCTGTTGATTCGTCCTGCGAGGTAACGTTCTTGTTCTACATTGCTTAATTGAAGCTGATCTTTGGCTAGATTTCCAACTGATGTAGATTTTAAGATTTGCTTCTTTATCTTGTAAGCTAAATTTCAAGTTTAGTTACTTGGCATTAATTTCCTCAGTATCCGAAGTCATTCGCATTTGCCATTTGCTTCTCAGTTTTAGTTTTGCTTTGAAGTTATGCGAAGGAGTGAGGTTGTGAAGTACAGCCATAGTTTTTGTGGAAAATCAAAGATATAAATCTCTAAGGTCGAGCGATTTTGTTTAGATTTTCTTCTGAATTTACTTTCGTTTGAAGAGTGTTGATTCACGGATTGAAATGAAGTTGATCTTCGGCTGGATGTCCAACTCATGTCGTTTGCTTCTCGTTTTCTCAACTAAATTTCAAGTTTAGTTGCTTGACATGAATTTTCTCAGCATCTGAAGTCAATCTCATTTTCCATACGATTTTCAGTTCTACTTTATTTGCTAAAAGCTGAGAGAGGAAAGACAAACTTATGCGAAGTACTCCTCAGTTTGATGGAAATCGAAGATATAAATCTCAGCTATCAAACGATTTTTCTTAGATTTTCTTCTAAACTCTCTTCCATTTGAAATGTGAAAGTTGATTCACGGATTGATATGCGAACAACACTGTTTCAGCACAGCTGCATTAGAAACTTAAAATCAAATTAGGATAATATTTCGGGGACACAATAACTACTCTCCTCGGGCTTTTAGTTTTAACAGACGACTTTATTCATTCTACTCCTTCCTAAGCTGTAGAAAATTCTGACGTGTAGAGTACTTGCAGGGAGAACCACTAACTGAGGAATTCCTGAAAGGGAATTGCAGCGAACCTACCAATTGTCGGTGTGCAAAATCACTTGTATCAAGTCATACTGCCGCTAACCAACACTTTTCCCCAGGTAGTTATGCAAAAGAACTTGGATATAGTTTTAGTTTTTGGTTCATGAGAGGTTGCTGAAAGGACTTTAATATTTAAACTGATAATTAATTCTGTTCCAGAGATTCCGCCAATTCTTGTTGAAGATGCTCCGCCACTTCCAAAAGTATTATACCAACCTTTAAGCGGCTCACTAGTGAGTTCCTCTCCTCTTATGACACTGTTTTTTTTCTTTTTTGGTTGAAGCCATTTCAGACCATAAATAGAAGTTTGTGATATTGGAACATGTTGATTACTGAGGGAGAATTTTATGATTTTTTCTTATGTAGTAATGTTTCATGTACTTATATAATGATATAGGAGTTCGCTATGGTTATCTTTCTTCATAAAATAATTCTTTCTAATTGTCTTACTGATTACCCCCACCCCGAAAAAAAAGGTAACTGATTATTATTTATCAAATGGTTTCATTAAGTATGGGTTGCTGAAGCTCCTTGTTCTCACAATCCATAAGGACCAGAAAGAGATTAGATAAACTCGTTGTTGTATTAATGTGTTGCGTGCCTTTCTTTCAACTGATTGATCAACTTCCATCTCATAGACGGCTATCGAGAAATGCTATGGTTTTATGTTTTTTTTTTTAATGAAGAATTGGTTCCTTTCTATTTTTGTAGGGTCAAGATGTATATAGTATTTCAGTGTTGTCCAAGGACGTTGATGATGCACATTGTGCTTCACCACCAGCCTTCTTAAGTGTCTTGGAGGTTCCCAATCAATCTAAAGGTCCAATATGCGTAGATGCTCACTTGAATTGCCAGAACTGCTTTGATTTCGGAATGGAGAGTAAAGAGGGGTATTCCCCCTGCATAATTGATCTGCCTAGTGGAAATGAAAATTCAATTTCACCTCAATCCTACGAAGAGGGAGTTGAAAGTTTTAAAACTAAAAATTTACTAGCTGTAAGTAACATACATCCATCTTATGGGCCTCTCCTCTTTAGGATAGCGTATGATAGTCTTAGTTAACTGCAAACAATTGATATTATCCGAGCAGCAATTATGTGATTTTCTGCAGCAATTTCTTTTATGGGTTTTAAAAGAGAAACAAAGTTTGTTTCAAACACTGGATTTAGACTTCTGCCAATTCTGATTTTTGACTATAATTGCACAAAATTGCAGAAGTTATTTTGGAGGCAGGCGAGTTTTAAATTTAGCGGAAAAGGTATGCTTTTCTAAATTCTTCACTTTGCTGTTCTGGAGTGGATAAGTATTTAATGATTCTTGATTCTTGTAAGTGTAAGCAATTTACGTTTTACCAGACATAAGTAAAATGGATGGGTTGCCTTAAGCATGCAGTATGGTCTTATGGAGAATTTTCCCCACTTGATGAAACAAAAGAAAATTTCTCTTTAACAACAGGCTAATTAGAACCTTCATCTAGTGTAACTAGGAACTTCCCACATACTGAGTTTTCATAGCTTGCATTCTAAAGATGACTGATAATTGATACTCCTTTTTAGCCTACTGAATAATTCTGATTCGAACATTAGATCATCAACTAGAAGATATTGCATTTGCATGCGATTCAAAAGCAAGGGGGTAAATCAAGCATTATGTTCACACGTTGCTTTGTATAATTAAAAACTTTACTGGAGAAACGGTTGACTTGAATTTGAATTGAATGTCAAGGTTATCAAATTCATATTATCAATAATTATCCTTTTGTTTTTCATGGTTAATCAACTTGAGGAGTCTTTACTGATCATTATGATATTTCTTTGCCCTTTTTCTGTGACCCGTCATAGTTTTCTGCTTTTACGTTCTGATTATCTTCTCCTTAAATTCGTACACTTATGTTTTAACAGCTGAATTCTTCAGTGAGCTGGATACATTTATAACTGTTATATTTTGTAAATTAACAGATAAGTCAGTCGCTGAGAAAGTTCATGATATGCCAAATAACAAATGCAGAAGACTTAAGCGTTCTGCCTCGTTTGATTCCAGAAAAGTCGCTTTTCTATTTTCAATATTGTAAGTTCAAGTTTCCACAATAAGAATTTGCATTACATTTGCTGCTAGATATGTGCCAGTATCAATATTCTGCCATGGTAAAAGTTACTGTCTATTTCACTGCCAAACAAACGACTTCAGAGTGTCGATGAGTCTGTCCTTTGGATAGTAAACTAAATTTCCTTACTCGCCCCTTCAGAAGTTGAGGTGAAGGAGTGTTGGAATGAGGTTGTGCTGTTTCTTGAACCATAGCGGTATCCTAAGAAAAATTGCACCTAGGTTACTCACTTGCGGCACCAAACCTAAACATGGTATTGTGAAGAAATGATTCTCATCCTCCTTTCCATGGAATAATCCTTAAAGGTAGTGGATGTGTCTTCATGCCATGCACAATCACTCTAATAAGTTAAACAAGAGTTGGATACTTAGTAAATTGAGTAGTAGCTCTAGCTAAGCTCACTCCCTTCTACCTAGAGTTGCCTTGAGAAGTCAATACTCTAGGTTCTTTACTCCTTAGCCTACCTTATCCGAACATGTCATATCTGACTGTTAACCCGTGATCATCCCATATCTCCTGCAAATATAGCCCTCCATCTAGCCCATTAATCCTTGCATTGAACTTGCAGGTAATGTCCCTTTATTGTAGACATACCTATCATGGATGTTAACTGTCATGTTATATCCCTTCACTATAATTAATTAGACACCACAGTCTCTGGAGACACATAAACTCACGTTTCTTCATTTCATTTACACTTTTATAATGCTTGAATTAAGATTCCCAATCAAGGATGAGGGGTATATAAGAACAGCGTTGGAGAAAGATAGAGTACAGGTGTCCTGAGTCTATGAATTGACTCTGGGATCAGAATATGTTCGGTTACTGTTGCTAGTTCTGAGATGGTATCTGTAGGACTTAAGAGGCAAAAACTCTGCATCAATTACGTTATAGATGTTGTGAACTTTTTTGGTTATGCTTGAGAGTCACTTGCCGATTTAATTATCTTGCAATCGAAATTTTTGACGGTTCAGAGCTAAGACTGGTCATGTGTTTCAATTTCCAATTCATATCATTACAGGTAGGCTCAAGTGTATCTATGCTCTCTCTTTTGTTTGTGAAGGAGAGGGCAGTGCACCGGGAAAATCTTTCTTTCAGTTTAAATAATTAATCCGGGAGTCTTAAGTTAATCTAGTTTCTGTTTTTTGGAGCTCTTCTTAAGGTGTGTTTGGTACGAGGGATTTGGAGGGAAGGGGAGGGGATGAAATTTTTTTTACAAGTTGAATTTAAGAAAATTAGAGAAGTGGGGTTATAAAATTTTAATAAAGAGAAGATATAAAATTAAAGAGTAAGAAAAGATAATTAAAACTTTTAACCCCGCATCTCTGATTTTTAAAAATCCAACTTTAAAAAAATCCTTCCCTCCCTTCCCTCCCCTCCCCTCAGTGGCGAGCCACACACAAGCCTATGGGTGCAAGTGCACCCACAAATTTTAAGATATATATTTTTTGAAGGAACCTTATAATAAGTTGTCTAGGTGGTGTGGTGGTAATCACACGAGTCCCTCATCAGATCCCGTGTTCAAGCTCCTGCTTGGACAACTTTCTAAGCTATTTTTTGGGCATGGACTTGCGGTGGCATATCTATGATAAGGGCTTAAAGCAAGTGAGGCGGCCCAAATGGTGGATAAAGACAGTGGCCTATCTATGAAATTTTTTTGTGTTCTCATTGTTTTCCTTCCTCCTTTATATAGGTGTTTGGTCTTGAACCTATTGAAAGTGTCAGTGTTCTCTGATGGACAGCCTTGTGAATTATAACATTTGTTATGTTCCTTTGCTCTTTCGTTCGTTGATATTTGACTTTTTAATATCCTATCACATATGACAAACCATAATAATATTTCCTTGCATGTTGCTTTGGAATTTGATTGTGTAACATCTGGGTATCTGTATGCTATGGGATTAGAGTATATTGTTCTATTTAAATTGATTTCATTGGAAATACTTTTCAATTGAACCCCATTTTTTGTCATAAACTTTACAAAGGAGTGGGTTGCCTTTTATTCTCCTTAAAAAAAAATTCGGGGGCGCTACCCTTGAACCCCCAAATCCCATAACTAATTGTGCACCCATAAATATTATATCCTGACTCCGCCACTGCCTCCCCTCATTACCAAACAAGGTGTTAGTCTACCTTCTTACATCTTTCGCTAAAGTGATCAAATATTTAATATTTATGCAGGTCAAGTTTGGGATCACTGGTGTTGATATATCTGACGTTGAGGATATGGCAGAAGGGTGAGAATTTTGTTCTTACGTAGTATTTAGTAGCTCAACCTTTTCCGCCTTGAATAGTTGTATTAATTTAAAAAATCGCTGCTTTATGTTGACGTGTAAAATAGTTCATTTTTTTAATATTATTCTCTATTAAAATTAATTCATGACTCCGTACAATGTTGAAGATAATACATGGGAAATGTCTGGCACAACGCTTGGCATGTAATCCATTCTCATAAATGACTTGACTAGTAGGTTGTATTTCACAATCTAAGGTTTTATAGACGTTATGAACTTGTAGGCCAAACAAGTAGATGTTATGAGCTTTTGTACCAAAAATATTTTCAATTATTTTTTCATCGAAAATAAGTAACACTTTGCATATTCATTTTTTTCAACATTTAAATTTAAATTCTTCATTCTAGTATTCTATTTTGTGTTGCAAAGGATTAGAACCTTTAAAAGGCACTGACATTATACCACATCAGCTGGCAACGCTTGCCAAAGTAACCAATATCTTATGTATTCATCGTCTAAGGTAGAGAGTGCGTGGCAATTTTCGAGTTGGTCCCATGTCTAATTGTCGATAAATTCACTCCTTTGTTTCCTTTTCCAGATTTTTCAGATGTTATGTCTCCTTAGCTACGGCTCCTTTCCCTTTTTATTATAGAACATTTCCAATCATTGAAACTAGGAAGAGGTCGTCACATCATTACATTTGTCAAAATGGATTTTTTTTTTTTACTCATATCTAAATGGAAACTTTTCATATTTGTTTTACATTCTTTATCGAAATGATTTTAAACGGAGGTGATATTTTAAAAAAACTAATTAATATTTAGTTAAATGAGTCATAACATAGAATAGGGTTAATATCATCCCCTCAAATTTACCTTCATTTTGAATTAGGTCTTGTAAATTTTAAATTATTAATTTTGATCCCTTTAAGGAAAAATAATTTAGGTTTTTATTAAGTTACATGAACCAATGTTTTAAACAAAATGAAACTTGAAGAACAAAAACCTATAGTTTAAAATTTGAAAGATTAAAACCAATATTAGAGCAAATTAACCATAGATTACATTAACCCTGGTGGACTATTTAACTTTTTCTCCCAAAACATCAATTTTATTTCAAAGGTTTCTTATACTTTCTCCGGTCTTATGCAAGACTTAATTTGTAGTGCAATAAACTAGGTCATTTATGACCAAAGGTAAAAAATAACTATAAAGTTGAGTTCAAATCCCACCACTAATATAAAAACCTTATTGTTGGGTGATTTATAAGTGAACCCAGTGACATGCCCTAACCCTGGTTAATCCTTAGAGCCAACTCACATAAAATTTATATAACCAAAAAAGAACCAAATGTGTGTGTGTACACACAAACTCATGTTCCGTTACATTGGATTTCAGCAAAGCATATTAAACCAGGAATAATTAAAAAGAAACAGGTATGAATTGAATATATTTTTAATACAAATTTAAAAGAAAATTCTATTTATTTTTCATCATTTTTTCTCAATTTAAACATGTTTTTAACGTCTAGATGAATTAAAGTCTAAAAGAATTTTAACTTCCAAATATTTTCTATGAGCTTATAACATGTATTCCTTGTATAAAAAAAAACATGTACTCCTATATAGTTGTATAAAAATTGAGGGAAAAAAATGGAATGACTACAGACCTCTGAATTTGACATTAACCATATTACAGCAACACGTTCCCCTCACCTGTGTAACCTAAAGAAGTATTTGTAAGAAAGCAAGGTTTGCAGGAACTCGCCTTACAAAAGGAACCGATTCCAGAGAGTGAAGACACATATTTAGCTGCTGGTAAATTAACCGTTTTATCTAGCATGCACAACCTCCTCCTTGCTGCTCAGTATTGGATGAATTGACTGTGGGCTTTAGATTTACATCAACCATGTCTTCATGTTTTGTAGAAGAAAGAGTTTCCATCCCTGGCAAGGCAGTCGCAATTTTACGAAACAAGGGCTGCAAATTTTCATTTGCGTAAGTCACTAACCCACAAATGTAAAATTGGAAAAAAGAAACTGTGAATTCAAAGGTTCTAGATTGCTTACACACACACTACCTCATATCCTAAATATAAAACTCAGTTGATTTTTTTAAGGGATTGTGGAAATTAAATTTCTTTGAAATATTTATATATATATTTTTTAAAAAAATTAATTTGTCGATTTATAAATTCATATATAATCTACGGGTTAAGATGCAAATTTTCCCCAGAAGTTTTCGCTGAGGAGTAATATTACTCAAAAAGTGTATTTTAGGTTCATTGTCATCTTGGAAGTTTCAAAATATAATAATGTTACCCCATACCATTGAGAAACTAATGTTGACGGTTTAAAAATTGATGCTCACTGTTAACTTTTTAACGGTAAGGAGCAACATTCTCCATTTTAATACTTTTGGGGCACCATTGAACTTAAAAAAACTTTCATGGTAATATTGCTCCTCAGTGAAAACTTCCAAGCCAAATTTGTACTTTAACCTTATAATATAATGATGCATAATATATGATATCATTAAATAACTTATTTAATTCTTTAATCTCTCTAAAAAAAAGTCAACTAGGTCTTATAGCAAGGAGCAAAACCAAGTTTTAGCAAACAAATATAACTAACAACAACATGCATCAAGTTCAGAAGCGTGTTCTGATCTTTCTTCTTCTTTTTTTTTTTTTTTAAAAACAAATTAAGGAAAGGAGTTGGAGAATTCACCTTAATATTGAAGCCCGCTTTGGCACTAGTTTCTATAAAAATGATTCCATATTCACGAGACTTAGCGTCCCCTTCCTCTATTGAGACTTGCCTGTATAGGTATCAAAATCACGTTAGAAATGAGAGATTAATCATCCATTTGATATAACAGATTCATACATGCAACGGATATGGTTAAACAGAAACTAAAATCTAGTATCAATCTGTTTATCCTATAAACATGGTTTTTCATTCCTTAATAATGTCAAGTTTTGAACACCTCTTAAAAAAAATGTTCGACAGGTAACCAAAAAACCAAAAGGATCCCAATTAGGTTGTTAGATGATGAACAGTGGATTCTTTTACCCAATATCGCAAATGTAACATGTTTGAACTTTGAAAATATTTTTATGCCTAAAATTTGGCAAACCAGTGAAGGTTACAATATACAAGAGTAAGTCCCTTCTGCTACGGGAAACAGCATAGAATACCCAGCAAACATATCCGGTTACAAAGAATCTGATATGTAAGGTTAACAAATAAGATATTTTAGTTAGGAGTTTCTTTCTTTTCTTTTGTTTTCTTTCACAAAACGGTTAGTTAGGAGTTAGTTGCGGGTAAGTAGGAGAGATTACAGTTAATAGAGGTTACAAATAGGTGGCTTAACTAATTTCTATCTAAGTTCTTTCTCTCTCTACCTCCCTCTTTCTCACCTTTTTTTTTTTTTTTTTTTGATAAGAAAAAAGTTTTGGAGGGGTTCGACATCGTGATCCCACTGAAAGTGAGCAAGATGGCCCGGGCTCTATGAGACTCTTGCGGGACTTACGAGATCGCCTACCAAAGGAGTCCCAGCGACGGCAGAGGGGATCGAACCCACGACCCAAGGGCCTAATCCTGGATCCCTTACCATCTATGCCAACTCACATTGGCTCTTTCTCACCTTTTCTATACAACAGAATCAACAAACTCTAACCAATAAAAATCATTTGGGCCTCATTTCATAACTCATCACTCACCTTTTATCAACGAGATCGGTTTTATTCCCAACCAAGACGATAATAACATCACTGCCCCTTTCTGTACGTACCTCCTCAATCCACTTATTAGTATTGAGAAACGATTGCCTGTCTGCATGACAAAAGCTAGATGATAAATTCAGATAATCATATATGGGTGCATAGCAGCTTGTGAATAATAAAATTAAATGGACATTAACGAGCATCAAGATGTACCAAAGATCAGGTAGAAAGTTTAAGAGAAATTTTTTGACCCCTACTAATGACACAATGACTTTGCTGAGCGTCATCAACAAGTGATAAGAATCATGTAAAAACTAAGAAGAATCTACGTGACAAAAGAGAACAAAAACTACAACTTACTAGCTACATCATATACAACAACTGCAACAGCAGAATCTCTGATGTAGCTTGGAATGAGACTTCGAAATCTTTCTTGTCCTGCAGTATCCCTGTTAAGTTAAAATACACAGCACTTAGCCAAATGATGCAACATTCAACATATAGAAAAGCCTACAACGAGTACACCAGAAGATATTCACGACGCCAAAAAATATTTAAGATTTTAAGTTCGACTAAGTGTCCTGAAAATCTGTCTATTATTCTTCCAAAACGACCCATAGAAAAGGGGTGAGATGTCTATGTAAAGGAATGATAAAGTGGAAAGAAGTAGCTAATCAAAATTTAGTAATGAAAAATATGAACAATGAGGTCAAAACTTGTATCAGTAGGCACTTTTCATCACGTAGGAGCGAACTAAAAGCAGTTCTCAGATATCCTATGAATAGGAGGAAATGAGGAACAACAATGTTCACTAGATGTTTTCATCCAATATAACAGAGCACCACCTAAAATACAGTCCACTGCTTCAAAGTCATTCCTCTATACTTACTTTCTCACTTCTCATTTCCTTTGCTATCATCTCTCCCTCTTTTTTATTTACACCTATATATATATATCACAGAATTAGAGTAATAAGCATAAAAACAGGGTGGTTCAATGCACAAGGCTCCCACAAGGTAGGGTCTGGGAGGGATAAATGTACATAACCTTACCCCGCAAGCGGAGAGACTATTTCTAGGATTTAAACCCCCTCTAGATCACATGGTAGCAACCTTACTTTGTGCCAAGGCTCAACAAAGTTTTTCTTTTCAGTAATAACTATCCCAATATACTCCCTCTGATCCTATTTATAAGCAATTTTCTCTCTCTTGGGGATGGTCCTTAATATAAGCAACTTTTTTTTTGTGCCTTAAAATTTAAACTACTTTTTCCTTTTCTACTCCTCTAAATAGTAAATACATATATTTATATTAATGAATCATTTATTACCAATTTTCTCTCATATTTTATACTCATTCTCTCTCATATTTGTTTATCGATTCTCTCTCCTATACTCTTTTTGTAAATAGGGGCATATTTGGAAAATAGTCAAAATACACGACATTTTTTACACATTTATTGTTTTTAACTAATATTAACTGCAAGTTTGTTTTGCGCAATTAAGAAAAATGTTGCTTATAAAAAGGACAAAATGGAGTAGCTTTCATAAAAATAAAAATAGTCATTGAGTGACATTGTTTATAAGAGGAATATAGCCTACCAAAGCTGCAAACGAAGTGTTCTGTCTTCAAGGTACATTGTTTTTGACAAGAAGTCAATTCCAATAGTAGCCTGCAACTCAAATTAGCAAAACATGCGTTAACCTAGCAGCAGGAATCAAGAAAAGAGGTATATAAACAAGTTTCCATTTTGAGTCATCTACTAATCAAGGAACATTACAAGGTCAGAGGAATTTAATACATGTAATACGCCTAAAATTTTCAATTATCAACCGTAATCAAAACCTTGAACATAATTCCTCAAATCAGCATCTTTTTCTCACTCTAGCATTTTACCAATTCAAACATCATGAAGTAGGGATTCATATTCATAAATATAGGATAACGACCCTTGAACATAATTACTCAAATCAGCATCTTTTTCTCACTCTAGCATTTTACCAATTCAAACATCATGAAGTAGGGATTCATAATCATAAATATTGGATAACGAACCTATAAGCAATGATTCTACGATCTTACCCTACATTATATCGACCTAGAATTTAAATACAGTTCAGAAAATAATGCCCCAAACGACACGCAAAAATTGAGAAAAAAGCATCTACGAGACTAGAGTATGTCACAGAACATCTATCCACGCTCCTGCTCTTAGCAAACACTTTCATAATCACAGCAACATTTTTCCCGGTATACATTTATTAAGGGCTCATCAATTAGATGATCTTCACCCCTCAGAACCATTTAAAAAAAGTTACAAAACATAAACAACATATGAAAAAATCTATATCAAACGAGAGAACGGTGCTGCCCGCTGCCAAAGGAACTAAGCGTAAAAATATGTCGAATTGCAGATTGATCTACGGAAAAACACATACAGATATCGTAGACAGGAAAAGTGATATCTGGTTAGAGATAAGAGATCGACAGCATAATCAAAATCCTGCAATTGCGATTCGAGAGAATTCGAAATGAACAGAAACGAAGCCTAATTGTGAAACAAAAGGGATCGGGAATGACCTGATATGTTGCGTCGAATTTGTCGTACATAAAGCGCGTGATGATACTGGTTTTGCCAACCGATTGATCGCCCAAGAAGACGAGCTTGAATTTAGAAAGAGCGGACACCGTCGCCATTTTAGTGGAGATGGATCGAAAGAAATGTCAATACTGGCTGTGTGAAGCAAATAAGGCTCAGATCTGAATCTGAATCTCCCAAAATCTCACAATCAGAGAGCGAGGATTAAGGGAGAAGCAAGAACAATATGACAACAGCCCATTTCGAGCGCAACACGTTTTTATATCTGCGCGAGGAGAAACCGCCAACAACGACGCGGACGTCAAAGTTCAAACGGCCAAACCTTTGAACTTTTAAAAGACAGCGGATGTTTGTTATCAAAAAAAAAAAAAAAGAAAGACAGCGGATGTTAGTAGAGTTCAAACGGCCAAACCTTTGAACTTTTTGGACGAAAAGAAAATTAGTAAGTTCTCTTGTTTGGTATATTTTTGTGTGTGTCAAATCTATCTCAGAGTCTACCAATCTTCTCTTATTTGTACGAAGATAACATCCCACCAAAATTAGAGGATCTCAAGTTCCTATGTGAATAGTGACACTTTTGGACAAATTTACCCTTCAAATTCAAATTTAGCGGGAAAGTTCGAACTTAGCGAATTTTTTTTAGACAAATTTAAACTTGATAAGAGGATATTTTTTAAAAATATATTTAAGCAAAAAAATTATTTTTCTTTTTCATTTTGAATTAATTATTTTTGAAGGTAAAATATGTATTTTTTGATTCTTTACCAACTACTACCCCTTCATTTTCTTCCTACCAAACAATTTCGTGTTCCCCATCCCTTTAAATCTTCTTTTCCCTTCCTTTTTTTTCCCCTCTAAGTTCATTTTTCTCCTCTAATCGTCCCTATACCAAACGGGCCACTAAAAGACAAAGCGGATGTTAGTAGGGGAGGTGAGTTATGGTCAAACGGTTAGATCGGTCAAATTGTTTGATTAGACCGGTAACATAATAATTAAATTAAAATTAATATTATTTTCTTACATAATGATATAAATATAATCAGTCCAATTTGATGAAAAGTTAACAAGATCAAAACATATATCACAATAAAATAAGACGATAAGACGATTTTTTATGACCTTGTATTAAATTGTGCATGTTTGAATTAGCGGTAAAAGTTGTTTTTTATAACGTGATCTACAATGTTCGAGATAAGTTTGTGAGAGAAGTTTTATCTTGACTTACATGAACGTGTTTTTCTAATGCCAACTATTCACCTAAATTCATGGGTTATAAATTATAGACAGTATTCTCTTAAACACATATCTTTAATTTTATATTAATCATTTGGGATAAAATTAAAGATGAAATAAAGCATACGTAAATAAATTTTAAAAATTTATAAAACTGGAATTATAGAGAAAAAATAAAAAATAAGGAAAAATGAAAGCTAATTAAGACAGAGTTGAATTTTTTGGAGATATTAAGAAAACTAATTAAATTACTTTAAAGTACTTATATTTCTCGTTTTTTCTTCAAACTATTTTGCTTAACTTATAAACTGATATACAATATAATAATATATAGTATATGATATGATTAAGTAATTTATTTAACTTTTTTAATCTTTCTAAAAAAATAGTAATATCTTATATTTAAGGCGAAGTATATTATACTCCTATATAAACTTTAAAAATATATCTGCTACTCCTGGTTTTAAAGGGGAGTATAACAAAAAGATGTTCCTTGTTTGACCCAAAACAAGAAGAAGACGTTCTTGGTTTTATATAAAAGATAAAAGATGTATGCGTTGGTTAAAAGGCTACCCCTATGGTTAAACTTTAAAATATATGTGCAACTCCTGGTTTTAAAGGGGAGTATAACAAAAAGATGTTCCTTGTTTGACCCAAAAGAAGAAGAAGAAGACATTCTTGGTTTTATATAAAAGATAAAAGATGTATGCGTTGGTTAAAAGGCTACCCCTATGGTTAAACTTTAAAATATATGTGCAACTCCTGGTTTTAAAGGGGAGTATAACAAAAAGATGTTCCTTGTTTGACCCAAAAAAAGAAGAAGAAGAGCGTTCTTGGTTTTATATAAAAGATAAAAGATGTATGCGTTGGTTAAAAGGCTACCCCTATGGTTAAACTTTAAAATATATGTGCAACTCCTGGTTTTAAAGGGGAGTATAACAAAAAGATGTTCCTTGTTTGACCCAAAAAAGAAGAAGAAGGCGTTCTTGGTTTTATATAAAAGATAAAAGATGTATGCGTTGGTTAAAAGGCTACCCCTATGGTTAAACTTTAAAATATATGTGCAACTCCTGGTTTTAAAGGGGAGTATAACAAAAAGATGTTCCTTGTTTGACCCAAAAGAAGAAGAAGAAGACGTTCTTGGTTTTATATAAAAGATAAAAGATGTATGCGTTGGTTAAAAGGCTACCCCTATGGTTAAACTTTAAAATATATGTGCAACTCCTGGTTTTAAAGGGGAGTATAACAAAAAGATGTTCCTTGTTTGACCCAAAAAAAGAAGAAGAAGACGTTCTTGGTTTTATATAAAAGGCTACCCCTATGGTTAAACTTTAAAATATATGTGCAACTCCTGGTTTTAAAGGGGAGTATAACAAAAAGATGTTCCTTGTTTGACCCAAAAGAAGAAGAAGAAGGCGTTCTTGGTTTTATATAAAAGATAAAAGATGTATGCGTTGGTTAAAAGGCTACCCCTATGGTTAAACTTTAAAATATATGTGCAACTCCTGGTTTTAAAGGGGAGTATAACAAAAAGATGTTCCTTGTTTGACCCAAAAAAGAAGAAGAAGACGTTCTTGGTTTTATATAAAAGATAAAAGATGTATGCGTTGGTTAAAAGGCTACCCCTATGGTTAATAAACTTAAAGGCATGGGTGAATGTGTTTACAAGATTCGCTGCATCGGTGAATGTGGGAGGCACAGAAAATATGGAAGTAGATCCTCTCATAATCTATTTTCTCATTATTTTTCATGAGCTTATTTGGGCTATTAATTGAGAATATGAGAAAAAAGTTAAAGTAATATTGTGACTTTTCATATTGATTAGATGAATATGATTTAAAGATTATGAAGGATAATAAGAAAAATGATGATGAGAGAAATCTGACCTGAGAAAATATAACAAAAAATAGAATAGCTTTTTAAATTGTTTCATCTTCTTCTTTCCTTCTCTGGTTTTATTTCTGGTGACCTTAGTTCTTCTTCATCTTATTAACTTCGGCTCATGTCTAATGAGTGATCGAGGTTTTTCTTTTGATTTTGCAGCTATTTTCCTCATTATTTTAGGTGTTATTGAAGGAAAAATCATAAAGTAGTGTATATGCTTTTAATCCTAAAAAGGTGTAAGGCAAGGTGATCCACTTTCACTATATAAGTTCATATTGCTTCTGAGGTACTATCTTTGATGATACAAATGGACATTGCGAGGAAATATTTGAAGGGTGTGAAACTGACTAGTAGAGAACCAATTTTATCTCATTGTTTTTTCGAGGATCATGCGATTATGTTCTTGAAAGCTGACGAGGTGAATTGCAAGGTAATAAAAATGATTATGGATGTTTACTATAAGGCGTCAGGGCAGCTAGTGAACTTAGAGAAATCAAATTTATTTTTCTCTTCTAATACTCATTTGAGAATCAAGGAAGAGATATCAACCTGCCTTGGTATTAAATACTCAAATCAGGCTCGAAAGTATTTGGGTTTGCTAGTAATTTGGAGGAGATCTAAGACTGCAACATTAGCTTTTGTAAGAGATAAAATTGGGCTGAAGTTGCAAGGATGGAAATGAAGGCTTCTTACCTTTGCAGGTAGAGAAATTTTGATTAAGGCAGTGGCGAATTCTATTTTACATATCCCATGACCTATTTTTTGTTTTCCAAAGAAGTCTTGGATGGAGATTGATCGACTGGCTTTTAACTTCTGGAAGGGACATAAAGGAGAAGAGGGGACTATCCATTGGAGAAATTGGAAACCCATGACTATGAAGAAGAGTAAAGGAGGGATGGGGTTCAGAGATCTGCTCTATTTCAATAAGGCCTTGCTAGCTAAGACGATGTGGAGATTACTTGAACAACCTAATGAATTATGGTGTAGAATCCTCAAAGGATTTTTTTTTTCCTAAGAGGAATTTTCTGGATGTGAAGAAAGGTAGGCATGCTTCATGGGGATCGACTAGTCTGTTGGAAGGGAGGGATTTATTACTAAGGGGGTTGAACTGGAAAGTGGGGAATGGTGAAAATATTATAGTATGGAAGGACCAATGGATTGAAGGACTTGGTGGTTATAAACTTCATAGTGAGATATTGACTGAGGAGGATGAAAGAGTTAAAGTGGAAGATCTTATAAGCAATGGCTGCTGGGATGTTAACTCTATTAATTCAAGGATTAGCAGTGTGGAAAGGGACATGATTTTGACAACTCCTATTCCTACTAGTATTTGTATTGACCTTGCAGTTTGGGTGGCAGATAGAGATGGTTTCTATTTAGTTAAATCTAGATACACAGTAGCCAAAAACAGTATGGAGGAAGAAAAAGTCAGGGATCCAGGTACATCCTTTTCTATTTCCAAAGTTTTATGGAAGTGTATTTGGAAAGTCATGGTCCCACAAAAATTCCAGCATTTTTTGTGGAGATTAGGAGCTAGGGCTATTGCAACTAAAGAAGCCCTTTTAAAACGTAAATGTGCTACTAATCCTATATGTCTTGTATGCTTATCTGAAAGAGAAACTATTGAAAATATGTTGTTTTTATGTCCTTGGACTAAACTCTGCTGGTTTGGTAGCCCCTTAGGATTTAAATTTAGCAAATGGTCCATGAAGAGATGTGAGGAATGGTTATGTAATTTGTTGCATGGAAGGGAGGGTCTAGATGAGTATGGTACATCATTATTTGCCACAATGTGTTGGTGGATTTGGAAGAAAAGATGCAGCTGGGTGTTCAAGGAGGAAAAACCTGACGCTAAAGAGGTTGTTAGATTGGTTAATGTTCAAGTGGAAATTTTTTGGAGAGCTAAAGCAAGAGGAGGTGGAAACTGCAAAAAGATATTTGAGGAAAGCATAGTGAGGAATAGTCTGTGGGTGGCGCCTGCACATGGATTTGTGAAGATTAACATGAATGGGTCTTTTAAGGGATCCACAGGTGTGACAAGTATTGGCTTGGTTAGTAGGAATGATAAGGGTAAACTTGTAGGAGGTTTGGGAGGTGCAGTGAAGGCAGATTCACCATTCATGGTGGATGTATAGCATTGAAGGAAGCTTTGCTGTATAGAAATAAATTTCAAGATTCTCAGATAATTGTTGAAACAGATTGTGAATTTTTGTATAGATTGGTACAGGGAAAAACATTAGCTGGATGTGAATGGAAATGCTGGGATTTAATGAAGGAAATTCTTGGATTACTGGAGTCATTGGAAGGAGTGTCGTACTCCCTAGAAAGATAGGGAAATAAAGCTGCAGATAGAATAGCAGCTAATGTAGTAAAGAAGATGTATCGACATGATTGGCTAGATTATATCCCATCTTCTTTAAGCAGTACTTTGATTCATGACTTTGTATTGTCCAGGGATTGTACTGATAATATAATTGATGTAAATGATAGAGATGGAGTGGGATAGAGAATTGGGGAAACTGATACAATAGACTAGTTGTTTGTTATAGGTTTTGATGTTGGTGAGAAGTGTGTTAGGTTGTACTTTTAGGTGTTTTGAGAGTTTATTTTGCCTTCAGCTATTAGTATGTGTAATACTTGTTTTGATATTAACAAAACGAGCTTTTACTCCCCCGCGCGTTGCGCGGGAGAATGTTATTCATGAAAAACTTATTTTTCATTAAAATAAATCCATCACACTAACATTAGTTGAACATATTATATTTTAATATAATTATGAGAGAAAACAATTAATTGAATAAAAAATGATAAATAAAATATGACTTATTCAATTGACATTGAGAATCAATAGAACAACATAATATAATCTATATAGGTTCTAAGAGATGAATATGTGTAAATAAATTCTAATTGTTCGAGTATAATGTTTTTAAAGATAAGCAATCGTTTCAGAATGGATCACTTTTGAAAATAGGCAATTGATTACAATTGTTTAAGTATAATTTCAACTTTTCCTGATGCATGCATGCATTAATATAATATGACTTCTATTCTAGAAGCTCATTTCCTCTAAATCTTAACTAATCATTTGTAGTCATTTGGAGTTATTACAATTTAATTCAAATAAATTAAAAATTACATTTTAGTTCAAAAAAGCATTACATCACAATACAAACTTTTAATATACATGGAGATTATGAACAAAAAAACCTTGGGATCAACAAAATCCGTTTCCTTTACTACGGTCCCTCTCACATTGGTCTATAGCCATTAGACACCAAAGTGTTTTCATATCTAAGCTATTAACGCCAACATTAAGAATCCTTTTATTTTTTTGACTAATAAGTTATTGAGGGTACTTAAATTCAAATTAATGCATCAACTTTAAATATATCCTTCTAATTTTTTACCTACTGAAATTCCCACATATTAATCATAACTACTATTTTTTACTTGAAAAAATAGCTACTAAAAAAATACCATTAAACGTAACATATAAATAATACCAATCACTCTCTCTTACACTGGGAGCATTGAATTCAACGCAAAAATAATGTTTCAACTAAAAGAAAGTGAAGAAAAACATTGTCTAACGTTAAAATAAAAATACAATTGCACTTACTACATGGATATTAACTAAAGATTACATCACACACAGCTATGATTATAGATCATGCATTTATTTTTGCAAATACCTCCTTATACACAATTTGTTGTTGTCCTCCTACTTCCATGACCATCATATGGAACGTATATCTTCATCCAATCCATTCTTCTCTTAGTAAGCATGGAAGTCACTTAGTTCAATTTCAATCCATTGTTGACTATTAACATACTGCATATGTGATGTTTAAGGATGAGAACTTTTGTTTGAGCTCATCATATTATAGCTGATGAATACCAAACTGACAGCAATCATGTGTGGTTTTCATGATGAAAGTAGCCCCCATTCATCAACTTCAGGTATAAGGTTTGGCAATTATAATTGACCTACAAAAACATATAAAATGGCTGTGGCATTTTTTGTTCTGGCTCTGCAAATAGAGCATTGGATACTGATCAGTCATTTTCGCCGAACAGTAACGAATAATGCAAAATCTAAAGTTTCCTTTCCGATGAAAGCAATGTGCAAAGTAACTTTATTGTGTTGACAACAACTGAGATGGTCACGCTGATTAAGGAATAGTATGAATGCTTTCAGATATAATCCATGTATAAAAAAATTACCCAACATTTACATATGTATCAAATAACATATACTGCACGTGCTTTAATATTCCATTCTAATAAAAGTAACTCCTTTAGAAATAACACAATGCTGCTGATAAAGCCCATTGATATATTTGAAGATCCATCACACCTTATCTGAATGCTTTCAGGTAGAATGCATGACTTGTTATAGAAAGAATCCATGTCTTAATACACATAAATATGTGTGCTAATACACAACCACATCTAGATTATCTGCAAAGGAAAATGTTATATCAAGATGCCTTGTATTTCCAGCATTACGTAGCTGAACATTTGTGACAATAAAAAACCTGCATTGATGCATATAAAAAGGAAGAGGAAGCTGAGCAGAGTAGAATTCAAGGACTTCACAATTTCAGTAGCAGAAAACTAAAATATTTCCACTTTCAATCTTCCAGAGAGGTTATTGGTTATTGTTAGCTTCTCAAATAACCAAGAAAAGGGGAAGACAAAGCAAAAATGTGCATTTCGTTGCAAAATGTAAGTAATGTTAGCTTCCCAAAATCAGAACAAAAAAGTACCGAATAAGATTCAACCTTGGTGGAAAAAATAATAATATCAACAACGGCTTACATCCAACATAGATAGTTGTTATTTGAAGAAATTAAGCAGCTCACTATCCCTGTCTGCTTGTTTCTTCCACTAAATCCACAATTGTTTGCTGCATTTCATTCAAAACACTTTGTGCCCAAGGCAAAGCGTTCCATCTCATCTAAGCAAAGAAAAATACAGAAAGGTCAAAGAAAGCTTGGCAAAACACTAAAAAACCCCCATGAAAAAAAAAACACACACAATTGCATATCAGAGAACAGACCATCACATTATATAGCATTCGACTTGATTGACCTTCATGCATTGAAGAATGTAGAATTGATCAGTTTCCATTTCAGTGATAGTATGATCTGTTCGCATGGCTATGACTGGTACAATAAAAGCTATATATTGTAGCTTGCATAGGTAATTTATTAAAAATAGTCATCTGCTTGGTCAAATAAAAAATACAGAGCAACCCTTCACAGTGCGCATTTGTGAGTCTTGTCTTAGTATCAGTACAACATTAGTCATCAACAATTCCCCTACAAACAGAAAAAGTGAAGTCTTAATCATATTATGATAGTCTTAAATTGAAAACTTGAAAAACGATGCAATACTGATACAAAGTTCCACAACACAATGACAATGATATTAGTCCGGATAGAAGTTAAACTGACTTAGTTATTACAGAACTAATTCCTCAAAATCATAATTGATTCGACCATATTAGCTTGTCCTTATTATCCACCTACAATTGGCCACCTCTTTTTATCTTCTCATTAATTAGGATTCACTTTTGGGTTAACAATTTATACCCTTTGTTTAACAGTAATTTTAAAAAATGCCAACTCACTTTTGGGTTAACAATTTATACCCTTTGCACACTGCACACCTTCACAATGAGTGTAGGCACAACTTCTTCATTTTTATAAATTGCCTTCATTCATTCAGTACTCAAATCAAATCAAGACTAAGACAATAAGTATAAAGAAGGTAAACCCACCTTCTTCATGAAGCAAGTTTGCAGCAAAGATCTGTACATAACTGCCGTTGAATAGTTATTCGACATAACTGTTCATAATATCTGTACATAACTGCTGTTGCATATTATTCGACAATAGCATACATAATTGCCGTTGCATTTTTATTCGACAGTCCTACAGCAAAACATACATAAAAGAGAGAACATAAGTTTGAAGAACAGCCAACATTTTTCTGTAAACCCCCAAAACATCATTAACAAATAAATCATAAGTTTGAAGAAGAATTTTTCACCTCCCTATATTTTTCTTGTCTCTCCAGCTCAGTTATGTATATCAACTGTTGTTTTCACCTCCCTAAATTTTGCATGTCTCTACAGCTTGTCTCTGGATTAAGTATATCAACCGTTGCAACTCTTGATCCACCCTCTTCCTGCCTCCAGATCCATTGATAGAGTTTCTCCTGAAATGATATACGAAATCAGCATTACAGAGAAGACGGGTGGAGCCAGAGCCTCTGGTCGGAACAAAATTGAAATTCCCCAGTAAAAAGTCAGCATCAATGAACGAAATATTAAAATCGAAATTCAAAAACCCATTTCACAAAACCAAAACACGAAATCAGAAAAAATGCAAAAATTTCTTGGGTCGAGAGGAGAAATCTTACGAGGCCTATTTCTAGATCCAGATCGTAATATGGATCATATAGATCATTATATCGGAGCCCTATTTCCCATAATCAATATCTGGTGAGAGAAGCCTTACAGACAAAAAATGAAAAAAATTCTCGGGTCGAGAGGAGAAATCTTAATAAACAGAGAAAGAAAGACAAAAATCAGTGATATAGGGATTAGGGATTCGAAAAGAGAGAGGGGAAAAGGGAGGAGGAACAACCGTAATTGCTAAGGCGGATAGAGACGTTTTTCATGTGCTGAGCAGCCAACCAGTTCTTCCTTGGATCTAGAAATGACTGCAAGAACCACGCCATTGATTTCCCCTTGCTGGCCATTTATTCGGATTAGAGGACAAAAGGAGGCGTATGGTGAGAGAAGCCTTACGGAGAAGATAAATGGAAACGCTGTATCCCGTGACTTGGCGCATAAATCAAGGGAAGAGTGATTTGAATTTCAAATTGGGGCGGGGATTGCATACGGAAATCAGCTTACACGCAGCCAGAGAAATTTCAATGCGGCTTATGAATAGTAATTTGTGAGACAAGCCTTAGATAAGCCATTTTCGGAATGGCTTGAAGAGATGGGTTATTATATATATATTGATTGACTTTTTTTAGGGGAAAAAAAAGGAAAAATCATAAAGGTCAGCATTGAGATTTTTTCCTGGTTCTCTATTCTCCCCCTCCTTCTTTCTTCTTCTTCAGTGCAATTGGACCTCATCTTGTGAGCCATCCGGTTTTTTAAAGAGAAAATCACTTTCAGGGTCCTTTTTGTAAAAAAAAAAAACCCTAAAAAAGGCCTTCAGAATCTGACAATCTGGGATTTTTAGAATCTTGCGTGAGTTGTTAACGGGGCTGATATAGTTGTTAACGGGTAGGTCATTAACAACTAAATCAGTACCATTAACAACAATTTTCTAACAACTACATCAGCCCCGTTAACAACTATATCAGTACCCTGTTAACAACTATATCAACTCCATTAACAACTCCATAAGATTCTAACAATCCCAGAAAAGGCCTTGGGATTGTCAGAATCTGAGGGCTTTTTTTTAGGGTTTTTTCTCCAAAAAGGGCTCTGAAAGTGATTTTCCTTTTTTTAAAAATTCGCTCTAGGCCCCTGGCTTTATAACGGTCGGTTTCTTGTCGGCTCAACACGGCTCTACCTCTAAAACAGTTCTCAAACAAAAACGAGCCATTCAAATCTTCGGCTGATGGTCCGGTGACCATCCGGTCCTGAAATCATTCCTCAGAACTTTCTTTATGATCAATTTAGCCTCATATTTTCAGCTCAAAAAATGGGCCTTCCTTTTAATGAAAAAAATGTAAGCAAATCTCCCTAAATAAAATTTATTAACAAGGGGAAACCTTTATATTATCCAAAAAAATTTATTATCAATAAATATTTTACATTGTTAAAGATAAGTTGCATATAGTTGAAAGAAAAGTTGTACTTGTAGAGCCAAATTTATCAGTTTGGGCCCATAGGCAAAATAGTCTATGTAAGGAAGGCCTAAGAATGGAAGCGCAGTAAGTACAGCCCAAGTTATGCTCAGCTACTTCCTATGAGTACTTGGTCAAGTCAAAATAGTTATCTTGGCGTGTTTAACCCAGAGTCTAAGGGTAAGGGTATGTTTGGTTTGAGGGGAGGGAGTGAGAGTGGAAAGGAGTAAATTGACCAAATTGCCATTAATGAGAAGAATATTCCTTTTTGTTGAGAGTATATTTTTGGAATATTGAAAAGTTTCCATAGGCAATTTAGAAAAGAGGAGGGTAAAAAATTTCTCTCCCCTCCCACTCCCTACCTCTCCCTCAAACCAAACATGCCCTAAAGATCTCCACCAAATGGGGGCAGCTACCGTCCACTGCAGTGGACTGTTCACTGCCCTCCCAAGGCAGTGATTATTATTATTATTATTATTTAAAAAAAATAGGCAAAGGTTCAACGCCTTGGGGGGGCAGTGAACGGTCCACTACAGTGGACCATAGCCCCCCGCACCAAATTTGGATAAATCTGAAATAAGCGGAACTAACACACCAATGCAAAGATTCAAAAAAGGCGGACCAACATGCCCAAATCTGAAAAAGGAGAACTGACTTACCAGATCGCCTTGTTATAAACAAGGGCAGCCAGGTCAAGGAAAGGGGAGATCAAGCCTCTCTCTCCAAGTGAAATTCTTCTTTTTCACTCTTCTGTATCACGCTTTCTGAATAGCAACTCTTCTTTTATTCTTTATCATTAAACATGTAATTACTTTGTATTTTCTATTTTATACTCCATCCGGTCCTAATTATAGGACACAATTTTACTTTTTGTCAACTTTTTCCAAAAATACCCCTATTTTATTCTTCTCAAGTGTGTTTGGTTTTTGGTGAGTATATGTCGGCATATAGAATCTTCCAATCAGTGAAACTTTTAAGTTGTTAGATTTTAATTTATTTATCGATCAGTTGTCGTTAATTTGCCAATATAAATATAGACACACGCACACACACACACATATATATGTGTGTGTGTATATATATATGTGTCTGTATATATATGTATGTATATGTGTGTGTATATGTGCGTGTCATTCAATATATAAATACACACTCACACACAACATATATATGTGTGTGTGTATGTATATCTATGTATGTCTTTGTCAATATATATGTGTGTGTATGTCTATATACATATATATATATATGTGTGTGTGTGTGTGTGTGTGTGTGTGTTTGTGTCTATATACATATATATATATGTGTGCGCGCGCATCATAATGTTTAGATATATGTACGTATGTGTATATGTGTGTGTGTAAATATCTATATGTATACACACACACACACACATACATATGTATATATAGCAAGACCATTATTTTAATTAAAAAGCTTGTGGAAAGAAAAATTCTAGGTTAGAGAGGTATGTGGTAGGGGTTGTTGATTCACTTTTACTTATATCATTTTAAATTTATATAAGGGCAATTTTAGGAAAATAAGTAAAATTAACTAATTTAACTCCTATCCTTAATCTCCTCAAAAGTGGTTAAATATGTCATATAATTAGGACCGGAGGGAGTATTATACTAAGACTCTACATAATGACCCCTATAAAATCTTTAATATAGAATTTTGGTTCTACAGTAGTCACTCAAAATAAGTTACAATTGAGTCTTCAAATAAATTTTAGATACATTTGGACAATAAATTTTTTGAGCTATAAAGTCAAAAAGAATCTGTCTCTTTGATGTCATTTTGAGACCAATATAACAAAAAAGACACCAAGCAATTCATATATAAGAAGGGTTAATGTGTATCTAACCTTGAGGTATTTTTTTAGGTACATTCAGTATCTTCAAATATTTTGTGATGTACTCAACACTCTGAAATATATTTTAAGGGTCGTGCGTCACCCTAAAGTACTTTTTGTACAATTTTCACTCAACAATTTAGATAATTAATGGTGCTGGATAAACTTAAAAAAATATTTTAGGGTGTTAGATATACCAAAAAAGTAGTTTATAGTACTAAATATATATAAAAAAATACTTCAAAGTGCTCGGAGCATTAGAAAAAAATATTTTATGGTGCTAGGTGCATCACAAAATATTTTACTTGGGGGCGCTGGATGCACCTTAACCCAATATAAAAAGATATTAATTATTAATTAATAATCTCTAAATACATTGTATCACATGGTAATTTCAAAAAAGTATTCTTCTACGTATCGTTAAAATTATCGTTAAATTTAACTGTTTTTGCCATGTCACCTTTTTTAAATTGGTAAGAATATGACACATCAATGCAATATATGACACTTTAACATCACTCCAATAAATAACGTTGTTATTGATAACAGCAACTATTGTTTCCATATATTAATGGTTAAACTTGGTGCTCAGATCTACCTTCGGGAGCAACGGAAGAGCCCCGGCTGTTGGCTATGAGATTAGAACCAACCAAACTTTGGCATTCATTGTGTTATTTGGCGATGATGAGGAGAATACTATTTGTTTCTTTGGTGTCCAATGAACGGCTCATGTTGAGTCTCATCTTGTTGTGGTTGAAAAAGTCTTCTCATCATTATCATGGTGTCTTTTTATTTTGTTCGCATTCTTCATGTTCAACTTGAGCTGGTTTCTCGTTTTTCTCATCAATTTTCCATAACGATTTCTCTTCTAATTTTAATACGTAGTAGTACTCTACACTCAACATTTCTCTTAATTTAACAGTTTATTAATTTAGATGTAAGTAGAGTTCGGAATTAGACCTGACCCTTGAAGCGTTAGAGTCTAAGAGAACCACCTCTTTTGGGCCCGTGGTAAGAAAAACATATATATTTAGAGTCGGAAGCTATTTTTCTAAATTTTAATTATTTTTTTTGCGTTTTTTTCCTAAGGAAATATAATTAGTAAATTACAATAATCAAAGTTGTAATTTAACAAATAAATGTTGTCAATATTAAGATCTAAACAACTCACATCATGCAACAAACAAATACAGTCACTAAGTCATAATTAAAGGTAAACTCAGGGGTGGAGCTAGGATTTGTAGATGAGGGGGGCAAGATTAACTAAACTCTATACACTTTTTACTTTATGTTAAATTTTCCGTGTATAATATCATTAATAAGAAAAAAAATCTGATTTCTATTTTATTATTTTATTCTTGATGCATTTTACATAGTAACAACTACAATCTTTACTTGAAACACTGAATGCTACGGAACCACACATTACATTCGTTGTATAAAGCCGAATAATCTTCTCTTTATACAGTGCATCTCAAGATGACAAATGGCTTGTAATGAACATCTTAGGCCCCATTTGGTATGGGGAAGATTTAAGGAGGGAAATAAACTTAGAAGAGGGAAATGAATTGAAGGGAAGATTAAGAGGGAACTTAAAAAGTTGAACTGTTTAGAAGATATGGGAATGAAACTTAAGTTGAGGGAAAATAAAATATTTGGTATGAAGAAAAATAAGTTGGTTAAGTGGGAATGAAAGGTAAAATACCTATAATACCCCTGAAATATAAAACCATCACACCTCTTCCTCGATCTCATCTTTGTCTTTCTTCCTCACTCTCGTCTCTGCCCTCTCCTTCACATCGCCGGTGCCTCTCCTTCACATAATTGGTGCCTCCTCTTCAACCATTATCACCGGCGCCTCTGCTTCATCCACCATCACTGGCGCCCTCTTGCATCACACCACCATCGCCAACGCCTCTTCTTCATTCACCATAAATGGCCCTAAATTAAAAAAAACAATCGTGAAATGATTCTTTTTGTTTTTGCAAGGGGACATAAATGAACCTAAACTAGATGCCGTGAAGGTGCAGCAATAAAACTGTAGGTACACCATGACTACAAGAGTTAAACCATAATTAAAAGAAACCCTCTGTTCGTTTGGACGTTTGAACGTAATAGGCACCCAATCGCCTGCGTTCAAACGTAAAATCTGACAGTGGCTTGGGGTTTACATCAACAATTTCACAACCCTATAGACTGAAAACCAGACCACCAGAACACAAAAACTAATTCTAAAATTATCAGCAAATATATTCTACAAACAAGCAGAGACGCATGTAAAGGGGAAAAAACCTATTTCATCACGTATTCCAGTTGCCTCTCTCATTAAAACATTTCCTCACTCACTATAACTACAAAAAAACATCGTATTACCCATAAAAAAATTCTGTGGGTAATTTCCCACAAAATACCGTGGGTAAAAATTACACACGGAATTACTTACGAAATTCCGTGGGTAATTGACATTACCCACGAGAATTCCGTGGGTAATTAAATTATCCACGGAAAATTTCCGTCCAAAAAAAAATTGTGGTAAAAATAAGCCACGTCTTTTTTTGGGATGGAGACGGAATTCTGTAGGTAATGTCAGTTACCCATGGAATTCTGTGGGTAATTCCGTGTGTAATTTTTACCCACGTAATACGATAGTTTTTTTTTTTTGTAGTTATAACTCACAAACATACGGATTATCGCACCATGAAAGCAACAGGGCATCGAGCAACATTATTAACAGACAGCTAAAACACCAAACAATGCAGACCTATTGCAACTTACCTCTATTCCACCTTCAAGTTGCCCTTGCGTTGAATTTGTGTTGCACCTCAAACTGCACTGTCGTCGCTATCTTCCTCAGCTCTTTCTTCGTCCAGCTCCTGATTCACAGCTCTTTTAAAACAGATCCATTGTTGATAAGGGGCTTTTTTGTCAAACAATTTCACTCTCCTAGAAAACTTTGCACGATCCTGCCACTTTTTGAGGGATTCAATTTTTCCACGTTTAAGGGAAGATCGAGCCATGCGGGAAGTAAGGTTGACGGGAGACTTGCGCACCAAACAGATTTTTCAGTGGAAACTCCGTCAAATTCCCATTCCCTCTCGTATGTGTACATAAAAGTATGAAATTTGAAAACAGTCTCAATAGTAAGCTTCCGTCCTCTTCATTAGAAAACAGAGATGAGATGTGGTAGAGAAAATTACAAATCCACATGAAAGTCATGGAGATCTTACATTCAAACATAATACATTTTAAATTTTTATTTGATAATTTTTAAATAAGGATATTTTAAATAATAGGTGAATGCTAATTCTCAAATAAGGTCCAAAATAACTATAAAACAACTGTTTCGAAATTCTATGTTGTGATTGCAAATTAAATCATAAACTATGTATAACTACCAACTTTAGATGTGGTTTGTTCTCCTATGAAAGTTTTTTTAATCTCCTTTGTTTGTTTGTTTCTTTTAAGGAGCGAGATGTAGCTGTAGTTGTGGAGAGATAAAAAAGGCAGGGTGAGAAAAATCAACTATGTGTATCACGTAGGAATATTTCATACAGTATTGTAACAATATGATTTTTTTTTAAAAAAAAATACACGGGTGGAAAAAAGGATTTTAAGACCGGACAAAAGAGGCACTGTAAGACCGAACTAGCTGCCGGTCTTGTTCTAGCCGGTATTAAAAGTCCGTCACTTTCAAGACCGGATTCGAACCGGTCTAAAAGAAACTTTTTTAGACAGGACATTTTAAAAGTTAGGTCTTAAAAGTCGTACTAAATAGACACGATATGTATTTTGTTCGGTCCTAAAAATCAACTTTTAAGACCGAACATAAACATAGACCGGTCTTAACATATCGACATTTTTAAGACCGGATAAATAATCTCCGGTCTAAAAAATACCGACTTCTAAGACCAGACGACTAACTAATCCGGTTCTAAATTTAATTAAATTGAAGACCGGGTAGTTGGTAAAGCCGGTCTTAAAAGTTGAACTTTTTAAGACCGGGCTAGACTTTTAAGACCGGACTTATAAATGCATCCGGTCTTAAAATTTGAACTTTTAAGACTGGCGATATTATTTCCGGTCCAAATTTTCCAGAATTTTTCCCTCGCTCATTCTTCCGATCATATATATATTACACACATCCACCACACAATCCAAAGACAAAAAATTAGATACTTTAAGCTACAAGCTATGAACAATCCATTATGAATAAATTGAATTGGGAAAAGAATACAAATATCACCAGCCATGAGTTATGTGGCCTCTTAATTTAGTACAACACCATAATGAATTATCTTACAAATACAATGATGAGTTACAAATAAATACCGCACCATGCCTTCATCTGATCCCACCCAACAACGTAACATGATATCCCCTTTTATAACATATATATCGGATCATGCCACAAAATAAAACAAGAACAAAAGTTTTTGATCGGTGTCGTTTAATTAAGAACAAGTACAACACGTAATGATGAATATATACATGTAATAAGATAACTTACAAATACAATGATGAGTTTCAAATACCGTACCAAGCCTTCATCTGATCCCACCCAACAACGCACGTAACATTATATCCCCTTTTATAACATATATATCGGATCCGCCACAAAATAAAACAAGAACAAAACCTTCATTGTTTAAGAACATGGAAGGAATATAGTTAAAACCTTAAAGTTTTCAAAGAATTCTGCATATGAATATTACCATATGAATTGACTCTTTTATAAAGGAATATCCTCCCATATCCCTTCTTGATGATCATTTCTTATTCTGGGTTCATTATCCGCTTCATCTTCTTCGTTCATGTCCAGGTATACCCCTTGAAAAAGGAGTACTCTCGGGAAGACCGTAATTCGAATGAATTTCATCATCAATATCAATGACCCTTTTTCCTTGGAGAGCTATGAGACCACATTTTATTTTCCGATCGGTGATATAGAACACTTGTTTTGCCTGGTCTGCCATAATAAAAGGTTCATCTCCAAAACATCTACCATTGATATCGACTAATGTAAGTCCTAGCCGATCGATCCAAACACCATTTTTGACATCAACCCACTTGCATTTGAAAATGGGAAATCTAATTTTAACATAGTCCACCTCCCAAATCTCTTCAATAACCCCATAATATGGCATGACCGCCAATAAAGGCCTCTTGTCTTTCGAATCGGAGAAGTGCATAGATTTAGCCTCTAACATAACACCACCGTTACGGACGGTGCTCCTATCATCTAGGGACTTCGTGTAAAATGTATAACCATTGATCACATATGAATTCCAACTTATGACATCAACCTCAGGACCACGGGCTAACCATTTGATTGTATCAGAAACACATTCCTCTCCCTCGACCTTTTGTTTGAACCAGTTTGCAAATGTTACGTTATGCTCCCTAATCAACCTTTGTTCGGTCATTCGATGATTTTCTTTCCTTACGGCTTCTTTATGTGTAGCTATGCTGGCTTGAACTTCATCAACATTATTCAAGATGTATAAGTGGACTTGTGACAATTCATCAGGATCCACACTCTTTACCGAAACACCTCGTCTACCCCCTTCAGCATGCTGATGTTTTGAAAGCCCAATATGTCTTACTTTGGCCAAATAATTTTGACAAAATTCCATGGCTTCTTCAGAAACATATTTCTGAACAATTGATGCTTCTGGCCGGTATGCGTTCTTCACGTACCCTTTTAGGAATTTCATAGATATTTCAATTGGGTACATCCACCGTAAATGGATAGGGCTGCACAACTTTATCTCCTCACTAGATGAACAATTAGATGAACCATGATGTCAAAAAATGTAGGAACAAAAAGCTTCTCAAGGTGGCACAAGATAAGATATCCTTCATTCTCCAATTCATCCAACTTTTCAATCTCAAAAACTTTACTACAAACCGCATTGAAGAAGAAACAAAGTCTAGTTGCATCAAGACATGACAATCATGAGACTTTTGGCCTACTAATTTCAAGTCCTTCATCGAAACAAGCCTCCTAAAATTTGAAGAATACCCCGAGGGAACTTTTGTGCCATGTAAACACTCACAAAAACTTCGTTTCTCATCCTTAGAAAGAGTATGAGAAGCTAGGGGGGACAATAAGTTCTCTTCCCATATGGCCTTGGATGTAAGTTTTCGCGTATTCTCATTGCTTGAAAATCCAATCTTGCCTTCACACCATCCTTTGAACTACCTTGTATGTTGAGAAGCGTGCCAACAATACTATCACATACGTTTTTCTCCACGTGCATGACATCAATACAGTGTCTTACATCAAGATTGCGCCAATATGGAAGATCGAAGAATACATATCTCTTTTTCCATATATTTGTTTCTTTTCTACTCTTTGCAGTCTTACCGAAGATGACACTGATATTTTTCACCTTTTCATAAACTTGCTCCCCAGTCAATGCCACCGGAGCATCTTCATACTCCTAGCCACCAAAAAAGGTTTTCTTTAATCGACGATATGGGTGGTCCCATCGAAGAAATCTCCTATGTCCAAGATAAACCGTCTTTCTTCCATGTTGAAGTTGATGGTAGCGTGTGCCTTCTTCACAAACCGGACATGCTTTGTGGCCTTTGACACTATATACGACAAGTTCCCATATCGGGAAGTCGTTTATAGTACAAAATATCATGGCTCGCATTTTAAACACCTCCTTCTTGAAAGAGTCAAAAACATCGACACCTTCTTCCCACAACTCCCTCAAGTCTTCGATCAAGGGTGAAGGTAAACATCAATGTCATTTCCGGGTTGTTTTGGTCCCGAAATCAACATAGATGACATGATGTACTTTCGTTTCATGCATAACATAGGAGATAAGTTGTAAATAATCAGGAGTACAGGCCATGAACTATGTATGCTGCTAAGGCTACCATAGGGATTCATGCCGTCTGTGCTAAGTGCAAGCCTAAGGTTCCTAGGTTCTTCGCCGAAGCTCGGAAATAATTGATCGATTTTCTTCCATTGAGAATAATCGGCCGGATGTTGAAGCTTTCCATCAGAAATCCTCTCATCAACATGCCACCTCAAATTTTTTGCATCACTTTCATTAGCAAACAACCGCTTGAACCTTGGTATGATTGGAAGATACCACAACACTTTTGCAGGCCCATTATTTGACTTGTACCTTGGGGTTTCACATATCGGACAATTCCGCTTCTCTTCAAACTCTTTTCTATACAATATGCAATCATTCGGGCATGCATGAATCTTTTTGTACTCCATCCCTAGTGGACAAAGTATTTTCTTAGCATCATAGTATCGATGCGGCAACACATTATCATCCGGAAGCATGTCCTTAAAAGCCTCAAGCATTTCAGAGAAACTCTTGTTGCTCCATCCATGACGTGCCTTGAAGCTTACCAATTTCAATACAGCGTTCAACAATTGGTATTTTTTACACCCAGGGTATAGCGGGATCTCGCATCACGCACATATTACCATATGCATGTGATTGCTCAAAAGCCTCTTCTCCTACATCACGAATAATGTCCTCTATGTGATCATCCATATCCGTGTCATTATCATCAAAGGCCACTTCCTCATGTTGAGACCCACTTGGCATTTTTTCACCATGCCATGACCATACCGTATAAGTCTTACAAAATCCTTCACAAATTAAATGTGTGTGGATAACTTCAGGACTTAATCGCCTCTCATTCAAACATTTTACACAAGGGCAATAAAACTTCCCACTATGATCATGGGCATTTTGTTTAGCAAATTCTATAAATTCCCTCAACCCATTATGATATTCAACACTCGTCCGTAAAGCATTATTTATCCAACTATGATCCATAGAAGAATTTCTATATATAGACGGAAAGATTTAACATACATAATCCGAAAAAAAATTGAAACTTGCATATAAAATTGAATGCATAACGAAGAATCACTTTTGGTCATAAATGTATCACAGTAAATCCAAGAAGCAAAATAAATGCATGACGAGGAAATTAAATGCATCGCATGAAGGTCTTGTGGACTCACCTGTAGCATATAAATTCAAATGGGTTTGCTGAGTCTTTCTTCTCCGGCCACGAACGTTGATGTTGCAGACAACAAGAGTAACCTAAAAACACTAGTTCGTCAGTTCGGTAGGTCTAAAGTGCAAATATAATCTTCAATATACAATATTCATTAACAACAGAGAAACCCACAAGAACATTTCATCGATTTCGTTCAACCCATGAAAAACCCAGAACCATAACCAGGAAAATAATAAAGTTATATAACCAAAACACCTAGTATAGCTTGGTCTATAGACATTTAGCTAAGGAACCAGAAAATGATTGTCGAGAGAGCAACGCGAAGCAGCGACGACGCAACAAGCAAAATGTGGAGAAAGAACCTGAGTAATCACTCTCGGCGCGACAAGAGAAGTTCTGAGAGGGATATTTAATTTTCCCCGCGAAAGAGACAAGTTTTAGTATTTTAGATTTTATTAAGACCGGTTAATTATAAAGTGTCTGGTCCTAAATATATAATTTTATTAATAAGACCAGGTAGTTATAAAGTGTGTGGTCCTAAAGAATAATTTTATTAATACCTTTTTAAGACCGGCAATTAAGAATACTTCTGTCCTAATATTTACTATTGATTTAATTTTAAGACCGGAGTTTTATAAACATCTGGACCTAAAAGTCAAATACTTATAGAGTCGTACACCTCTTCGTTTTATTAATGAACCAAACTAAAAAAAAAAAAAAGAGATTTGCCTTTGGCGAGCACAATAGAAACTGAATTAATAAAATAAATAAAGGAAAACTGGAGAATATGAATATAAAAAAGGCACAAGCTTAATTAGTTCTTACTGCTTCCATACATAACTGGAGAATATGCACGTACACAAGAAAAGAAAGAAAGAAAAACAATAACTGATCATTATCAATGACAAGAATCTAACAAAACATCCTAAACCTATTATCATCCAATGCCTTGGCGATATCGGTGTTAAAAGCATTAACTTCCCGCCGGAGATCAGCAAGTTCCTGTCTTATTCTCGTCACCCGCAGTGCATCATTAGAGGAAAGAGGAGAGGGGTCAGCAAGAGAGGCGGGGCGGGGTCAACCGATTGGAGAGGGGAGCGGGAACCTCTACATGGTCCGAAGGTGGAGGGGGTGCGGCAACCTCTTCATCATCCGAAATAACAATGGGTCCGACGACCCGAGATTCTTCGGTCACTGTAACGCACTCTCATTTGGAGGAGGCACACCGTATAACGATCTAAGTCTGGCAAGAGCTTCAGGTGTAAGAATACCCCTACGAGGAGTTCTCTTGTATCTAACCATGGTTTGAGGCTTTGAGCAGTTTGGGCATAGAGCTCCAACTGACACACTCTTTTTATTAATAAGAACATGGAGGTTAGTGTGCGGAGTTAATGAGGACAGAGAGATGGATACACTCTTTTTATTATGTAACCAGATTTAAAAGTATATTATTTATTTTTTCAAATAAATAACTTTTAAGACCGGATGTTTAGAAACATCCGGTCCTAAATGTCTACTATTTATGTTTCCATACAATTCAATTACTTTTAATACCGTCCATTTATATTATATCCGGTCCTAAAAGTCAATTATTTTTTTATCAATTATTTATTTTTGTAAATTAAGAATTTTTCCTTAAAAAATATTACTTTTAAGAACGGATCTTTTACAAAATCCGGTATTAAATGTTCGGTCACTTCAAACTCGGATAGCGAGTCGATCCTTGCACCCCATACACATGATCCAGTCTCTTCGGCTTCAAGGTCGTAAACCGACCAACTAAGCGTCTCCTCGTATTTACGAAGAACAATGCGTCTCCTCGTAAAAAGTTCACAACGTTTCATATTCTTCGGGGTAGGTTCTCTATTTAAACCCGTTCTTACTTTAGTTTCTTCACATTCTTCTCCATCACTTCTACACGGCCTCCTCCACCGACTAAAACCCACCGTAATGGCTGCTCCACCGGTCCTCCTTTTCCTCCTCCTCCTCTTCAACCTCAGCCCCCTCCTCCACCGCCTCCAAATCCAACTGTCAAGCAATTGGTGCAGAACATTGTGGCTCGCGTCGATCACATCGACCGACGCTTGGGCCAATTGTTTCAACTGGTTCATACTGTCAACCAGAAGCTGACTATGGTACTCGACGCCAATGACGTGGAGTACGATCCTACACAAGAGGACGCCTCCGACGCCTCCCACCTCTCTGACCACGGGGAGGATTAGTTGTTTTATAGTTTTTTTTTTGCTGCTTTTTTTTGTAATCGGCGCCCTATGAGGCGGCGTAAAAATTATTAAATAAAATATTTCGCATTTTGTTCTTATGGGAGTTTTAATTAATCGCCGGTTTAATTATATGCATTATCTGAACCTGGAAAGCAATAAGAAAGTCAATTATGAAATATGGAAAATGGCAGACTCAAAACACTAAAATTAAAAAAAAGAAAAAAAAAGACAGAAATTAGGCAATTATGAAATATGGAGTTTACGTTATAATATGGACAAATATTTAATTTAATGTTTTGATGCTATTACACTCTATAAATAAATAAAGTAAATCGGTTATGAAATATGAATAATAGGGAAAGACTTTAATTTAATAATATGATTATTCATTTAATAAAGTAGTTACAAATAGAATAATTAATAATGTAGACTATAGTTACCGCATATTGAATAAATATTTAATTTAAGCAAAAAGGTTATTCATTTAATTTATAAGAGATTATATATATATAAATATATATTATTAATAAATATATCATATATTTGTCGCAAATGAAAGACTTTTAGGACCGGCTATTTAGTAAACATACGGTCCTAAAATACTATAATTTTTTCACAAATAAATAAACGAAGACTTTTAGGACCGGCTACTTAGTGAACATGCGGTCCTAAAAGACTGGCGTATTTTACTGTGAATCACGAAGACTTTTAGAACCGGCTCTTTAGTAAACATACGGTCCTAAAATACTGGTAATTTTGAATAAATAAACGAAAACTTTTAGAACCGGCTACTTAGTGAACATGCGGTCCTAAAAGACTGGCGTATTTTACTGTGAATCACGAAGACTTTTAGAACCAGCTCTTTAGTAAACATACGGTCCTAAAATACTGGCATTTTTGAATAATAAACGAAGACTTTTAGGACCGGCGACTAAGTAAACATGCGGTCCTAAAATACTGGCGTATTTTACAGTGCATCACGAAGACTTTTAGAACCGGCTCTTTAGTAAACATACGGCTATAAAATACTGGCAAATTTTCACAAATAAATAAACGAAGACTTTTAGGACCGACTACTTAGTAAACATGCGGTCCTAAAATACTGTCATGTTTTCCAATAATAAACGAAGACCTTTAGGACCGGCTTTATAGTAAACATACGGTCCTAAAATACTGTAATTGTGAAAAAAAAAAACGAAGACTTTTAGGACCGGCTACTTAGTGAACATGCGGTCCTAAACTTCTCGCATTTGTAAATTAAGCAATGAATATTTTTTTCCACCATCCAATACATTCAACAACCACTAATGGACACAAGGAAACTTGTTTTAAATGAATTAACAAATTATTATTGTATACTATCACAAATTGGACAATTGTTCATTACAGACCGAAGATGATTGTTGATACAGCTAGCATATATTTACAATGAATTCACAAATCAACTATTTTTCCGATTTTCCGAGATGATCAGATCATACAGATATTCAGATAACACATTGCGTGTGCGCTCAATATCACCATCAGGAAAGGGATCAAGACACGGTCAAACGTACGTAGCATCAAAGACGAAATATATTAGTCGTCCTTCCTTGCATATCAAAGGGGTCAGCGCACATGCAAAGTTATGTAATACATTTACCTTTGCTTGGATGTTAGTCATTGGTTGCATGACAATATTATACATGTGTGTCATGACATAATGTCCACATAAGTTGGACTCCTTCGGTTGCCGATGGGTCTAAAAACAAACAAGAAATATATATATAAGAGCATATATTTTTTCTGACCAAGTTCACAAGCCAGTGTGCCAGTGTCCAAATATGTACTAACCTTTGGTTTGATCCATGTAGGATCTTTGACTTTAGTCCCAGACTTGTTCTTGACCTTTTCTTGAAATGATTTTAAGGGCCTATATATTGTCAAAATCACAAATTTACTCAATAATGGTTTGCGAAAATTTACAAGCAGAGATTTCGACTAGACAATCAAAATGACATATGCTTACTTGTTCACCATCTGCTGCAATGTAGCCGTTGGTTCGTAGTGAAGGGAGCATAAAAAGACCACTTTATTCTCATTCGGGAAAATCAGGACCAACTGCCAATGGTGACTGAAAATTCACAACAGACAAGTACTCAGTAATATGTAGCAGAATATAATTAAGGGAATTACAGAAAAGAATTATAATATGTACCTATTGTAGTATGGTGCCAAGTACCAATTTTTCCTATTCTTCTTGGTCAACCTTGTTGTTATGTATGATCGTCTCTCCGCTAAGGGTGGTTGACTCATGTACTGCGGGCACAAGAATCCAATATCTTTGCTTATGCCCTGCTGTTCCAATTCACGATGCAATAACCTACAATAATGACGTCAGGGAAATTATACGTATGTGAGTGTCTCACATTTATGTTATGTACTCATAGAAGAAGATACTTACTTTATAAACATGAGAATCATTGAATCGGTAAGCTCGTTTATCAAAAACGGGGAAATTATATCATCTTGGTCAACCAAAACTGGGTGCTTGTTTTTAAGACCTACTTCTGTATTGACAGGCCATTGATTAAGTGCAACTTGTTTATTGGATACCATAAGGACAAGCTTGTCCTTGGCACTCAACTCAGCCATGCCAACCAATTCAGGAGGGGCTGGAGCATCAGAAGGAGTAGAAACATGCACAAGCTTCACTGGCCACGAGATCAAAGTTCCAATGACATCACTCACAAGCTTCAGCTCATCAGTTGGGAGAGGGAGAGGTGCATCAACGATCACCTCTTCAACCGACACTCGACTTCATCATAAGCCATTTGTTGGTGGTGTACAGTTGATCCCAAGTTGTGGACAGTCCCTTTTGCAACCAATCGTCTATCATGATGTTCAGGATCCTCCACATAAAGGTCACAAGGTTGCTGTGATTGTCCAACAATGCAGCTCCCTCTAGTGCTCTGCTGCATAGTTGTAGGTGAGGGTGGCAATGGAACACTGGTCTCTACACGAGAGCTCACAAGCACCTTAATTTGATTCATTTCCTCCTTCATCTCCCTCAGCAGGGATTGAAAATAGGTAGTCAATGAAGCTTCTTTAGCCGCTGCTTGCTCATTCAATTTGGCCATCTCCTGTGCCACCGTCTGTTCCATCTCCTCCCGGGTAACCATACTTTGTTTCTGGCGTTTGGCGCTACCAAAGTATTCCTTCAGGCCTACCCTTCCTCCAATCCCCCTTACACGTCCCGCGTGATCTGGTTTTCCAGTCGCAACGATCAGAACATCATTCCTCCATTCCGACACAAAAGATCCCTCCGCTTCTTTCTTCTTTAGATCTTCCTGTAGGATACAGATAATGAGAAGCTTAGAAATGAAACATGTTTAGTAACTATAAATTAACAATAACGATACTTACAATTCTTTCAAAGCAACTAGACGAGTCGTTCACTCGTGTAGGCGCCGCTTGGCTTTTGCCGAATATACAACCATAACTCATCACGACGTATTGGAGATGGCGGATCATGTATCGCAGAAGGATTGGATTCTGCTTCTGCTTCATCTTGCAATCTCTTCCGCTTGGCCGCCATCAATTCTTGTTCAGCCTTTTCGTATCTGCCGCGAGAAGCCCTATGCGGGCAATCATTCTTTCTCCCTATCTCCTGTGCTTGTTCCCTTCTTTTCTGTGAATCAGACTGAAAACAACTATTAATTATGAATTCCAGCCATCTCACAAACAGAAATTAGAGAACTTCTGCTTGATATGAACCTCAAACACTAGTCAAATTCACTTCATCAAGTTTCAACATTTCATTTAAGGAGGATGTAGAATTGTAGAAGAAATTGAGAGAACCAGAGTAAAGTGAGTTGCAGAACTGCACCGAAACCTTTACACAGTTAACATACTAACTAACTAATAGTAATCTCTAACCACTACCTACTACAAAAGAACTAGCTAAGACTATAATAATGGTTTGACTCTTATGCCATTATTATTTCCCTAATTACCTACTTAGTATTTTACCTTTGCATGGTTTACATATCAGACTTGCATACAACTAAGACATGCTCCTCTTATGAAGGACAAAGGATGGAAATATATACTTCTATTCACAAACCAAACAATTTAACTTACAGGATTAGATGAACACGTACAATAACATTCACATATCCGCACAAGTTAATAAGCAAACAAAAGAGGGCAAACAAAACTAAATAACAACTCACCAAAGCTTCGGGAGTGGTCCATGGTGAACAAATTGTTGCTAAGTTTGTTCATCAATAAATGTGTACTTGTCCCAAGGATTATGGTCAGGCCTAACATCGGTAAAAATATATGTGTTAGCTAGAAAGGTCTTAAACTTCCTCCACCGATCAGCACAATAAGACAATGTCTTGTCTTTCAACTTCTGGGAGTCAGGGACAGTGTATGTGAGCCGGATAGTGACCCAAATAGGACCCTTTCTTTGCGAGACGGTCGACATTTTTCCACTCATATGTCAAGATGCTAGCCTTGCTTTGCGTGCTAGATAGCCGACAAAACTATTATATTTTTGTTTATTAGGACCGAAAGGAGCCAACTTTTCATCAAACTGAATCTCGAACTTTGACCCGGAAGCAGGACCGACTTACGGATACGTCTTTCATTCGTGTGCCACTTCTACCACGGCGTGCAGGGCGGTTACGAGGCTCATTGTGAGATGAAGAGGGTTCGTTCTGACTCACACCAGTCGCACCAGTAACTGTGGTTGAAGGAATAGAAGAAGAACCGTTTTCTCCGTTCATTTTCGAGAATGGAACAGAGACTGAGAGTGGTGGTGCGAAAGAGGAACGCCTGAGAAAGTGAGAGAGTAACAGAGGATGGTAGTGGTGGGCGAGGAAGAGAAGTAATGCAACAGGAAGAGGGGTTTCACAACAAGAACATGGGTTTGAGAGTTCAGAGAGCAACGTATTAGTCGTAACTCTTACGGCAATGTCGCGCGAATATTTGGCACTTTAGTTTCCATACCGGACGAATTAAAAGGCCGGTCTTAAAGGTCACAATTTAGGACCGTCCATTATTAAAAGCCGGTCTTAAAGGTAATAAAATTTTCGAATAATTTTTTTCAATAGTTTGTACCGGCCATACTTTAAGTCTGGTCTTTAAAGTATAAAATTTAAGACCGTGTTTATATATGTCCGGTCTTAAAAGTTTTAACTTTTATATTTAAATTTTTCCTGATTATTTTGGTCCGCAGAAAACATAAGTTCGGGCTTGTACGAGATTTCTCTATAAAATAATATAAATTTTAATTACATTTTTAAGACCGGTTGATTTTTTAAGTGGTCGAATAATATATTTAAGACCTATTAATAAAGGATCCGGTCCAAGAAGTTATTGATATTTACAAAAGCGCACCTTAGGTCATACATAAGAAGTTCTTTATATTTACAAAATCGCCACGGTCATAGCTTTAAGACCGTTGCGATTTAATGTCCGGTCTAAATGAGGCGGTCTTAAAGCCTTTTTGCACTAGTGATAGGGGGTCGGGGGCCCACCCTAGCCCCTATTCCGCCATTGGGTAAACTATTGTTCACGTACCACAATTACAAATAATTACTAGAAAATAAGTAAAAAAAATACAAAATTAGTAAGACTACTTATGAAATAAGAAATATCTTTTATAAGTTTTTTATTTTTAGAATTCTTAATATAAGATATTCTTATAAAACTTAATTCTAAAAAACATAATAACAACAATTAAATCTTTGCAATATCATTAACAAAGTACAAAAAAGCAATAATATTATTATCATACAAGTAATTGTTTTTTTTAAAAAAACATAACCGGCCCTTAGCCCTATAGTGCTAAGCATGGCTGTTTTAGAAATTGTGTGAGCATGTGGATTGTTGCATGATTTGGGATTAAACATATGAAGCCGGTCATTGTCTATTGTGACAACAAGGCGAAACATGTGGCCTAAAGGAAATAGCACAAAGGCGGTATATCATGAGCACAAGAAGCCTTGGGGCCATGCCTTGGCCTTGGTGGGGGACCGGCGCTGAACCCACCTAAACTTTTTTAGATTTAAAAAAAAAAAAAGAGCACAAGAAGCACATCGAAGTCGATTGCCACTTTGAGAGAGAGAGAGAGAGGAGATTCAAAGGAGATAGACTTGAAGCATATGGCCTTAAGTAACCAGCAAGAAGACCTTCTGCGCATAAGCGGTTGGAAGACATGTACAAAGGAGTTTGTTGTCCAAGTTGGGGACCCTTTGATATTTTTCATCCCCATCTTGAGGGGAGTGTAAGAAACAGCATTAGTGTTAATGTTGCTAATGTAATGATGTTAATGTTTTGGGCCTGTAAGACTTATATTGCTGCAATATATTTAGGTATATATTGTAGGTTTTATTTACAGCTTACAAGGCTCATGTTAATTGACCAATTCGTAAGGACAGTTTGTGTATAAATATGTGGGTCCTGACCATGTGTATTCTGAGTTTCCAACTAATGAAATCTCCTACCCCTCGTTCTTAGGTTCAACTGGTAAAAGAGTCGGACACTCACACTAAAAAGGAGGAGGTTCGATCTTAGAGTTGGTCAAGGCGCTGAGGGAGACATCTTAGGGGTCTACGAAGCAACGGTAATTTAGGTTAAGGTGGAGACATGTGTACTCTTAGTCCTAAATTCCTTGCGGAGTGGGTTCCAAGCGCCCTGTCCTTGGACTGTGGGTAAGCCCAACCCCTCTCCTAAAATTTTTATATCAAAAAAAGAAAAATAAAAAAAGAAATCTCCTTTCATGCCTTGTGTTAAGTGTTGAGGTGTGAGGTTCTGGGCTTTTACAGATGCCTTTCCATGTCCATGAGGAATTGTATGGTTTCTTCACTATGGTCTCACTGTTTAAAGCAAAGTATTTTAACTACGATAACAAAGATTCAGGCGAAGTTACCACTTACCATGATTCACCAAATTTGTTTTGCCAAGAGAGCCTAATTAACCTGTGTTGTGTGCAACGTAAACCCAATTCAACCTCAGAGATCGGTTTGAAGAGATTATTCTTATTGGAAAGTGAATTATTTTCTTGTCACCATTTGATCCCCAGAAAAAGTTGATGCATCTTGAGTCAACTTTATCACAGATGTATTAAGAAAGCTTAACACATGAAAGGATATGCAGGTTGGTTCCTTAAGGATTGATTTGATTAGCATTAACCTTGATGCCTGAGAAAGCAATCTTGCTTTTCCATGTGGCAGTTCGTCTTTTTTTTTTTTTTTTTTTTTTTTTTTTTTTTTTTGGTATAAAAAATTTTAGGAAAGGGGTTGGGCTCACCCACAAACCAAGGGCAGGGCGTTTGGAGCCGAATCCACAGCATTGTTGCCGTTGCTTTATAAACCTCTAGGATATCTCCCCCAGCGCCTTGACCAACTCCAGGATCGAACCCCTCTCTTTTGGTGAGGAAGTCGGCCCTTTGCCAGTTGAACCCAAGGACGAGGGTTCAGTCCATCTTTCTATTGCTTCAATGACTTGGGAATGAATATGCAATTTACTTCCCCAAGGATCCACCCAAGTACCCATATATTCATGGGTCAGGTTTCCCTCATTGTCTTTTTCTCATCATTTCTAAATCATATCCGTCCAATCAATCTGAAAAGTCACAATACTAATTTTACTTTTCTCTCATCTTCCCAATCAATGGCCCAGATGGGCTCATGAGAGATAATGAGAAAACTAAATGATAAGAGGATCTACTTCCAATTACCGAATTGATCAGTGAATCTCAACCCCAAAGAATTGAGAATAATGTAATTTTAAAGAGTGAGAAATATTAGGGCTGAAAATAATGGAAGACTTTGAGAAATTACTTTTCTGACCAGACCAAATACTGTAGATATCCAGATAAACTGTTATAGAGTTAATGCTTTGATCAGAGCACTCAAAGAAGAAAACTGAATCATCAGCATAAAGAAGGTGGGATCAGGGTTGAGCAACTTTGCAAAATTTTAATCCCTTTTAAGCTAATAAGAAGCTATAATACATGTGAAGATCGGTATATGTACTCTAAATTCAATGCTTTCATTTATCTTTGAATTGTCTTATTTTCGCCAACTTTCTTTGAATTGTATTTTATTACAAGTTTTTTTTTTTTTTTTTTTTTTTTTTTTTTTTTTTTTTTTTTTTTTTTTTTTTTTTTTTTAATTTCTACAATTAAGAATATAAATTTGATGGAATTAGGTAAATAAGAATAGCTAAAATGAGGAGGAAAAAAAATCCTTACTTTCCCTTAGAAGGATTGCGTTTTATTATGTTATTATCAAACCGATTTCTTTTTTTTTTTTTTTTTTTTTTTTTAACAAAAAAGAATAAGAAGAAGAAGACAAATAGACATATTTTTTGCCCATTGCAAAAAAGTTTAAAGTGAATCACCCTTTTGTTCTGGTCTAGAACACAGATGTCTAGCCTGGTAGGCTAATGCTTTACTATTGGATCGATAGGCTCTGTATGAATATCTATGAGGCAAATATCCAGGAGAGCATGAGATCACGGTACACAAACAAGGCTTTCGCCAAAGGGGTGGTATGTGTGCACAATGATGACTGTATGTAAATAGTTCAGAGTTAGAACGTGTGCACCTTAAGATTCTGTCTCTGTATTTATAGAGTGTACCTTATGTTGGATATCTTGGGTCTTATGTGATATCTCTGGTCGTTATATAATATCCAAAGATATCCCTTTATTATGGGTGGGTTAGAATTTCCCTTTATATTATTATTTTTTGATATAAATCCCCCTTTATATTAGATAGATCTTGATATATTATATCTATTATTGGGTCGTACTGTTATTGGGCATAACTTAGGTCCATAACACCTTTCTTATTAATTTTATAATTTTATTACATTTTTTTGACCAAATATTTTTATTACAATGATGCATTGATGCCCAAGTTATATGCAAGTTTCAGGGTATTCAAACAAGAGAAGGCAGATGGTTCCATTTCTACGAATAAAATGCCACGTAACAAATAGCAACAAGACACATGATTTCAAATAATGAAAGGACATCACTTTTTCTTAAGGGAAAATTAGGGAGAAAGATCAAGAAAAAGAAATATTTATTAATAAGGATCTTAAAAAGTGTAATTATTTTTAAGGAATAAAAATTAAAAAAAAAAAATTAATTACAAAATTAACCCTGATCAAACTTCCTACATTTTCTCTAAGCCCCGCCTCAACTATTGGACAATTAGTGTTATTAATTGATGTTCCCTCCTCTCACCATGTACTATTTGTTACTAGTTTTATGTTTGGGATAAATATCATTTTTGTTGTTGAAGTTTAGCTTAAGGAGCATTGGTCACCCATAAGTTTTTTTGTTCTCATTTTTGTCCCGGATTTTTTTTTTAGAAATAATTTTGCCCCAGAAATTATTTTTAGGAGCAATTGTATGCTTGGAAGTTTACAAATTATAGCAACAATTTAATAGTCAAGATCAACAAAAGGACAAGATTGTTACATTTTTAAACTTTCGAGACAATTTTGATCTCCAAGAAACTTACAAGTGACCTTCCATAGCAAAAGTAGTATTTATTCCTTTATGTTTTTGCAATACCAATTCAGTGTCGCTAGCGCACAATCGTGCATTTTTTTTTTTTTTCCAACCGTGCAAATTGTAAAAATCTTAGTTACATTTCTAAGTTAATTTAATATTGGTTGATTACTTAGAAATTTATTGTTTAAGAATTTTTAGATTTTTCATTTTTATAACAATTTTTTAGGGTGCATCCATTTGTTTAAGCTTTTTCATGAAAAATCAAATATTTTTTAAAAGAATATATTATAAGAATTATTTTGTGATTTTTTTAAAGTTTTTAAGGATAATTGAACCCTAGAAAGAACTAGAATTCTACTTATTTTTAAATTTTAGAGATTATATTAATTTTGGTAACTTTTAAAGATGATCCGATGTGCACAAAAGAGAATATCATAACAATATGGGAAAATTATAATAAAAGACCTAAAAAAATGATATTTATTAAGAAGGACTATAAAAATGGTAATTGTTTTGAAGGGCCAAAAATTAAAACATTAAAATAGAAATACTAAAACCCTTAGCTAGATTTCCTATATTCTATTTAATTAAATCAAAATCTAGAGTGATTGATAGATAATTACATATAGAGACCAAATCAAAATGAGCTAAGTTAGCGTCTCTAATGTACCGAAATCGGCTCCCAGTTACAATCAAGGTAACTCCCTTTTCCATTGCGATACAATTGTTTGTTTGGTATTACCAGTATAAATAGATAAGCCGAAATAGGTGGGGCGTAGGAAATTATCAAAGTCATACTTGATTCAACACATTATGCTAAGGATTTAAGTTTCGACCATTGAATGGCCGAAAGACAGATCATTGAAAACAGTTCAAATCCACAAGAACAACAAAGTTGAAAAGATATCAATTTTAGGAAGATCAGCAAGGGGATTTCATTAATCCCGATAATAATTAAAATATAAAATTCATTGTTTGTCGAGTCTAAAGCAACAAGAAACAAAGTCTATAGTGGAAGACAACCAACAAACAATTTCTCTTCACTTCCTGTGTTTCAGAATTAATAAGATTTCACTCCTCAAAATTAAAAATAGGAGAGACTTGATCGTAACTGGGAGGCGATTTTAGTGCAGTACAGACGCTAACTAAGCAGAATTTGATTTGGTCTCTATGTCTGATTATCCATCAATCACTCAGATTCTAATTTAATTAGAGATGTTATAGGAAATCTAGCTAAGGGCAATTTAATCTTTCTATTTTAATGTTTTAATTTCTGGTCCTTCAAAATAACTACCATTTTTATTGTCCTTATTAATAAATATTATTATTTTTAGGTCCTTTATTACAATTTTCCCTAAAAATATTGATTTACATATAAAAGTTTTTTTTTTCAAAATATACATGGAGATATCATTAAATTTGATAACTAAGGGTAAAATAGTTGAGATAGAGTCATAGAAAATGTAGGGTTGGTTAGGGTCAATTTCGTAATTGAAATTTCAGATTTTGATTTTTGGTCCTTAAAAGTAATTAGAATTTTAAGATCCTTATTAATAAATATTTATTTTCCTTAATCCTTCTCCTTAATTATCCCTTTTCCTAACCATAACTACAATACTTAAAACGTAATTAAAATACGTGTTGCATTAATATGATTGCAATAATAAATACTCCCTCCGGTTTTTATAAGACACATTCCAACACATCCCATAAAAAATAGATCTAGTTCTTATATTATAAGTCAAAGTTGTTTGACTAATGACTATAGTAAATTGGCACTAATCACTCGAAAGTCTTTGACTTGAGCAATAGGTCCCAAGTTTAACTCTTCATGAGCATGATGAGGGCCTGAACTCTCTCTGCTGGGTAAAGGATGACAAAAAAAAAAAAAAAAAAAAAAAAAAAGTCATTATTACAAGTTACCAAGTGGGGGTGTTATTTACAAATTGTTTTAAGATTGTCCCTATTTAAAATCTCATCAATTACAGCTTCTATAACTTCTTAGATGAAATTCATAACATCAAATATGAATAAATTTAAAAGTTTCTGTTTTTTCCAACAAAGTTAATGACTTAACTATCTCTCTCAGATTTCGATAAGGTGATAAAAGAAAGATCCTGGTAGAGAGTAATAGTGAAAGCTAAACTACTAAATACTCATTGTCGCCAATAGGACTCCAAAAATAAATAAATAAGTAAATAAAAGAAAGAAAAAGAATGGTGTAGCTCATCTATATGTAGTTTTCAGAGCATTTAAATATTTGGGGAATTTTGTGAAAGCAGATAGACATCCAAGGGAAAGGAACAATCCACCAACCATATTAACTACACTCCCACACAAAACCACAGACTCACTTCTCAGCATTTAATTTAGAGCACAGCTCGGGTATGTCACATACCTTTTATTCTCCAAAATTTTAATGAAGGGTGACCATTGCATGACTGCAACTAGAGAAAACCACCATGAGAAAGTCTCTTCAGCTTCAGGCGACTCAACCAAAAGACGCAGAGGCAGAGAATTATTCTGATGGCACAGATCAACTTCCCTACAAAAGCATCGTAGTTACCAACAAAGTCATCACAATAGCTGACAGCTTCAAAAACGAACATTCATGGTAGGAATATAAATTAGAGTCACAAAAGATTCTATAGATTCTGTTTCATTTCATATTTTGGCAGCTACAAAAACACTATTCAAAATAACGTTAAGATGTATAATATTGATGTGACTTTTGCACATCTAACTTGAGTAAAATTTCATGTCTTTTATTTTTGTCCCTTGCTTGCTCTGATTTGGAATCATGCAGGTTTATCACACCTCAAATCCCTTCGGACTTGTCAATTCATGTCCAGGAAACCACCTATAATGTTCACAAGGTACTTCTCAATTTTGTTCTATTACAAACTGGAATTTTCCCTGAAGCTACACTCCTAAAGTTAATCAAAAGAGATTTTACTTTTTCCTTAGTAGTTGAACTAATTAAGTTAACTTTTCATGTTTTAATACTGCCTCAAGTGCAAGAGAAAGCAGAAACTATGAAAAGGAAGATACTAATTCTAGAGAAAGGTACCTTAATCATTTATGTGTTTGATTCTTTTGCTGAAACAGTATCCTTTGATATCAAAATGCGCCTACATAGGACGATTGGAAATACAGCCTTCGGTCTCAAATGCAGGATATGAGCTCAAGCTTGAAAATTTTCCAGGTGGATCTGAAACATTTGAAACAATCATAAGATTCTGCTATGGCCTCCCAATAGACTTCAACTCAAAGAACATAGCGACACTGAGATGTGCGTCAGAATTCCTAGAGATGACCGAAGAACTGGAAGATGGGAATCTCATTTCAAAGAGTGAAGCCTTCCTCACATTTGTTGTGCTTTCTTCATGGAAAGACACAATCACTGTACTGAAATCTTGTGAAATTCTATCCCCATGGGCAGAGAATCTCCAAATTGTTAGAAGATGCTGTGACTCCATTGCTTGGAAGGCTTCTAAAGATAACTCCACAGGATCAGATACAGCAGCTAATCAAGAAGGCCGGTGGTTCAATGATGTGACAACTCTTCGCATCGATCATTTCATGCGGATTATTGCAGCTATAAAAGCAAAAGGAACCAGACCAGAGATAATAGGTGAATGCATTATGTACTATGCAAAACTATGGTTACAAGGGATGGATGTCGAGCTAGAAGGGCTAAGAGGATATGGGTATGGAAATAATGAATTACAGTTCAGTATTTACAGTGGGAAGGAGAAAGAAAAGTATGGACACAGCAAGGAGCAAAAGACAATTATTGAAAGCCTATTAAGCATACTTCCTCCTCAACAAGAAGCCGTGTCAATTAAATTCTTGTTGCAGATGTTAAAAATGGCTATGATGTATTCTGCGTCACCTGCTCTCATTTCAGACACTGAAAAGAGAGTGGGGATGATGTTGGAAGATGCAGAGGTGAATGATCTTTTGATTCCAAGATATCAAAATGGAGATCAACGAAAACTAGTAAAGTGTGTTTAGTTTTCCCTTTTCACACTGTGGACTTTGTAATTAAAATTTGAAGTTAAGAAAAAATACAGCAAATTTTTCAAAATGGCCAATCACAATAACCTTCATGCTTTTCTTTTTCTTGTAGTAACATGGTCAACTCATCAGAAGAATGTACGATGCTGGACACCGATATAGTGCAAAGGATTGTGGAATACTACTTGATGCATGAACAACAGGTGCAACACCAACACCAACACAAGTCTGGGATATTCAACATTAGTAGGCTCTTAGACAATTACCTAGCTGAAGTTGCAAGAGATGCAAATCTCTCAATTACCAAGTTTCAAGTTTTGGCTGAACTGCTACCAGAAAATGCTCGAACCTGTGATGATGGTCTATACAGAGCCATTGACACTTACCTCAAGGTTAGCTGATAATTTCTTCTTGTGTTTCAATTTTCTGTTTAATATGCAAGTAGAAGGAATTTTAAGACAATGTTCTGACATTATGACACTGAGATCTCTGCAGACTCATCCTACATTGCCTGAGCATGACCGGAGAAGGCTCTGCAAAATAATGAACTGTGGAAAACTTTCACTTGATGCATGCATGCATGCTGCACAAAATGATAGATTGCCTCTAAAAACTATTGTACAGGTGAAGTTTGTTAGAACCCAATAATCTAGTTGCTCAATTCATACATTAGGTATCTTAGAGAGCTTCTATTTTAAGCTCCACAGGAGGTGATCGAATATAAATGAAGCCTACACTAATGGGTTATTATTGACAATAACTTCTGCAAAAGTTTTCTTCTATACAGAAGAGCTTATGCCTAGTGTGGGTTGGAAATAAAATACTCTTGATGTTGCAGCAGAGAAAAGAGATTAAGGGAATTTGGAAGAAATTTTAAATAAAAGAGAATTTGAGATGTGAGATAGTCATCATAAATTAATTTACCAGAGGATAATCAGAAGACGGAACAGGATATTTCCAAGTCCATTATAAGAAATTTGTACTCTGTAGAAAGGTGAAATGTTTCACATGATGTCTGAAAGAGTATGGGAGCAAAACACAAAATTAACGGTTATGATTACTTGTCCTTCTTATTAATTCATCCCTGACCAAAATATGAGATTTGCAGGTTCTATTCTCAGAGCAAGTAAAGATGAGAGAAGCAATGAAAGAAAAGGAGCCATCACCGAGCAGAAACAACTCTGAACAAGATGTAAACCAATCATTTACAAATGCGGAGATCCAAGCACTCAAATCAGAACTTGATAATGTAAAGTCCAAGATGGAAGAACTGCACAATGATTACTCTCAGCTACAGAGGGAGTATGAAAAATTGAGCAACAACAAGCCAAAGAATGCATCGGGCTGGATTCTTAATTGGAGAAAGATTAAGCAGTCCTTTCATGCAAAACTCGATGGAGATGAAATCGGAGAAAGACAGGAGAAACCAAAGTCACCATATCCCAATAGAATAAGAGCCAACTCTAGAAGGCTTTCCATGTCCTAAGTTTTTCAGCTCAAAATCATGTAGCAAAAATATGTATAAACACTTTTTATGTGGAGCAAATGGTCTAGAGTTTATATCAGAGTTATTCTCTAAGACTCCAAAATAAAAAATAAAAACAATAAACAAGAGAGCTCCTTGAAGCTTCCAGACTTCTACAACTGTAACTCTTGAAGAATAAGATACAGCAATGATAAATATATTGTCATCATGGAAATAATACAGGCTACAGCAGCTACCACCTGGGAGCCAGAATAACGAAATTGCTAGCAGACAATCCTCTTGGAGCAAGCCTTAGCAGAACATTTGCTTTCGGTTGAGCATATTTTAATTTCTGATAGCTTTCTTGTGCTTTGTTAGCATTTACGATCAAATCCAACTTGTCAAAATTTTATTCATTAATCTATGAACTCCAAAAATCACTGGACCATCATCATAACATGTTCACCAATATCAACTAGAACAAAGATGTTTATAATCACTACCAAAAGTGAATTCTATTTCAAACATTCACAGCAACATGTCTTTTAAGCTACCTATCACTGCCAAACCTCATGCTGCTCCACGAGAATTTCGTAACAGCATCCACTATTCAACGCCCTGTCCGCCTCCTTCCCTTCTTTCACCGGAAGCCGCTTTCTCGATTTTAAATCGCTTACACTCGTTCTCATCAAGCCAATACTTGGGCTCGGTCTTCCTCAACGACGCGGGACTAGGATTGTTTGTTCTTCTGCTTATTGTCCTCGTCGATCATACAAATCGAATAAAGAGGTTCGGCGAAACCGAAAGCGAGTCCTTCGCTTCACCCTCCATGTTTATGGTCCGGACGTTCTCGGCTTAGAATCCGTAGAGGGATTTATTAAGGACACGCTTGATTTCGAACTAGGGAGCTGAAGAAATGGTTTGCAAAGTATACCACCCTGCTTCGCGAGATAATGCTGTTCATATATATGTTACTCCCAAGATAATTTGGCGGTACTGAACGTTAATCCCTGCGAGTCCTCCGGTCTGAAGAAAATAAAGCCTATGACAGTTGTCATTTTTTTTTGGCAAAATTGTACTTAGGTCCCAAATAAAACAAAAACACGATAAAATAGTCCTTGAAATCATAAAATTGCATGAAAATCTTATGGAACTTTGTGGATGGAACTTTTTGGAATTGTGAAAAGACCACTTTACCTTTTTTTTTTTAATTTTAGGTGAAAACCGCTCTCCGTGTCTAATTGACTGTGCTCTTATCTCATCACACGCTCATGGCCTTCGGTGTTGTTGTCTTATTCACTGTGGTCGCATGTGCTTGTCGTTATCATTGTTGTGGGGTTGGCTACGGTCCTCTTCCCTTCTCATTCACTTCCCATCTTCTTCCTTATCTTAAATTTAGTTGGATTAAAATCTTAGTTCGCTCAGATATAATATTATATAAAAATATTATTTTTATAGTTTTTTTAAGAATTTAATATTTTTTTAATATAAAAATAATATTTTTATAAAATATTAAATCAACCGATTCGATTTCAATCCAAATTAAGATTAAGAAGAGGATGAGAAGTAGATGGGAATGAAAGATGATGGGAGCCACTCCCGAGGACCGTAACCAACCCCTCTAATCATCTTGACCACTAAATTTTCTAAATTTTTCTTGTATTGGAACTAACCTCTGTTTTTCTTTCTTTCTTTCTTGGTTTTTTATGGTGAACTCCATGCAGATGGAAAATAGATTTGCTGAACATGATACCTTCATACCTACAACATGTCATTTGTATTTATCCTATTGAGTATCAAGTACTCAACCTTTGAAGGCGACATCAATTTTCATGATGACTTATTAAGAACAAAGCTTTCTGCTGTAGGAGCATGTGTAACGAATTGAAATAATTGTTAAAAGAAAATGTATCATAAGGGTCAAGATTCCAAAATCTCATATCATGAATAAAGAAATAACATAATCTATTAAAGACGTGAGAAATTCCATGTCAAGAAAGGTACTTTCATTTGCGCCCGACAATACTAAATTTTTCACATAATTTAGTATTTTCATTTGAATATTTACTCATTTATAGTTTAGTTGAGCCACGACTTTATGATGCATTGGCAATTTTCTACCAAGCTTGTATTTTGAGACACCTAATTGTTTATTATGCCTCAGATGGTGATGGCTATGATTTGAGTCATGAAGATGGGTCTTTGTTGGATGGCTTTGATGAGTTAAAGAAATCATTGGTGAAGTAACACGGGTACAAAAAGAGCTTTTAAGACCGGACGAAGGAGGCATCGTAAGACCAGATCCGCGACCGGTCTTGTTCCAGACAGTCTTGAAAGTCTGTAACTTTTAAGACCGGATCCAAACCGATCTTAAAGAAATTATTTTAGACCAGACATTAAAAACATTAGGTTTTAAAAGTCGTACTATATAGACCTGATATATTTTTTATTCGGTCCTAAAACTCAACTTTTAAGACCGGACAAACAAATAGGCCGGTCTAAACAGATTGACATTTTAAGATCGGACAAAAACAATCTGGTCTAAAAAATACCAACTTCTAAGACCAGACGACTAATTATACCAGTCTTAAAAACCTTTTTTTGACTAATTATAAGATCAAGCACTGATAGATTGTAATGATCAAGTACAGACTTGTACTGATGACAAGTTTTTTTTGTAATGATTGAGTATAGAGTGATTGTATTGATGACATGTTTTTTATAATTATTAAGTAAAGCCTGGTTGTATGACTAAAGCAGGGATTGCACTGACAACTACATGAGCAGGCATTGACAAGCCTATTTGCTTGTGTTGACAAATCAATGGGCATCCATTGACAAGTCTATGTGCATGTGTTGACAAGTCCTTAGACGTCCAGTGACAAATCCATGTGCTTGTGTTGACAAGTCGATAGGCGTTTATTGATATGTCCATGTGCCTGTGTTGACAAATTCTTGAGCGTCTACTGACAAGTCCATGTGCATGTGTTGACAAGTCGATGGGTGTAACATCCTCAAAATTAACTTAACATAATAACTAATTAAGGATTCATTAACAACTAAGCAATGCTTCAACATTTACCAAAATATACGAAATAAATCAGAGTATGCAGAATGGGCCCTAACATGGCAATATACAAACATCTCACATAAACCAAAATGACAGAAGCACTACTTTTGACAGAAGTAGCCTAAGCTTCTGGGGTCTTCCTTGATGGACCTGCCCGGGAGCTATCACCTGAAAAATGTGGGTAACCATCAATCCAACTTATTACGAATACTAATATGAGCTAGTGAGGTGCCAAGTGGAACAATTTATATAACAAAGTATTAAAAATATAATTCACCAATATCCACATCACAAAATTTCATATCATAAATTATGTATCACAGTTTTCATTAATATAATTCCTAAGATGCCTCCCACCAATCCAACCGAACCGCCTTATTTCCTTCGACTAGACCCATGGGCTAAGTTACATCCATGTTACTGGTTACTCAAAAGGTCACTGGTCATGTGATGAGGACTGGTCAAAATCTTTAGAGCACATGTCCCATACCATGGGTCTTTCCCCCTTATTGAACTAGTGGGCAGTCCCTCATTAAACAAGTGGGACAATAGAAAGCCAACCATTGTGCACCAATGGAGGCCTCACCACGTGGTGGAATACATTACTCTATTTCTTCCCAATTCAACCATTTCCATAATTATCATAATAAATAACTCAACAAGAATTTTTCCAAGATTTTCACAATTCAAATCATACGATCCACAAGGCAATTTTCTATTAAGATATTCATAATCATTTCACAAAATACTCACAAACAACATACTAATACACATAATAAGTGGAAAGTGGTTACCTCTCGCCGAAGCTAACTATTATCACATTGCTCCTAATCCAAGAGCTCAAACACACGCCAAAAATAAATCTACCACAACCAATTTACTAACCAATAGTAACTCTTCTAAAACTCTACATAAATAAAATCATGATTTATAATTTCATAAAATTAAGAATATACAAATTTTAATATATTTAGAATGCTTGAAGTGGGCACATTATGACGGAACTGGAAAATTAGGGAGACCATTGTGACTATTAATTTTGCTTTCAATTAATTAATAACTCCTGTTTTTTTTTTTTTAAAATTATTTATTCTCCTTCTTAATAATAATAATAATAATCTATTTTATTACCTATTCCTTTTTTCCTAATAACAATTATTATTATTATTATTTCTCTACAAGTATTTTAAACTCTCAGAGGCTATCTTAACGCTTTAATTTAGGAGTTTAATAAATACCAATTATTATATAAATTATGCTCTTTAGATATTCATAATATAGTATATTATTATTTTAAATATATATGATTTAGCATATTACACACACACAATCTCAACAGTATAAGTCTTCCTAAAATTTTCCAAGTGCAACGCTATACTTATATATATAGGTATATGTATTCAAAAATAGATATGCGGTGAGAAAATATTTATAACAGCAATATCATATACTTATATATTTATGACAACAAATGTTTTCCTCCATTCTTCAAAATGCAACGTGGTATGTATATATACATATACTTTAACAATAATATATATATATATATATATACATATATTATTTTGTAAATAATATTATAAGTGAAATAATATAGGAATTAGTTAGATCCTATTATATAGGAGTAAGTTGGATTAGATTTTGCCCTTTTGATTTCAGGATATTATATCAGCAAAATACTTTCCATTATATATATATATATATAAAAGACCTTTTTCTTTCTATTCTTTCCATGCGCAGAATAATTCATTGTACAGAGCAAATACAATGGCCATATATATATATATATATATATATATATATATTTTAGTAAGCTAATTGAACTAATAAATCACCAGAGTAAAAGAAGTAAAAGGGCCCGTAGCTTTCTCTATATATATAAGCTTATATATGTGTGTGTGTGTATATATATATATATAAATTTACTAGCTTATTATTATACATTAGTAATACATATACTTATATATATATATATGTGTGTGTGTGGTCTCCTCTTTTCCTTAAACAGTAACGACATATATATATACATACATCAGTCAGTTTCTTTTCTCTTTTTATATGTAGCAACGCACTTATATTTAACTGCAAGCTTCTGTAACGTTTGACAGCAATTTTCTTCCTCTTATCAGCTATGCCTATATACACCTACTTAATTGGCAGCAAATATTTTCTTCTTTCTTTTTCTACTGCAATGGGGTTTTTGTTTATATATATGTATATTATGACAACTAATTAACTCCCTTATATATATATGTGTGTGTGTGTGTGTGTGTGTCAGTGAAAGTTTCTATTCTATGCGCACATAATATAACAGTAATGTTTAGGGTTCGTTTGCTGTTTTGAGAGTTTTCCAATGTAAAAAAAAGAAGATGCAAAACTTGCGTGGTTTATCCTGGAACCAAGAAGAAGGAAGTTTAAACATTACCTAGATTAGCTATCTAGTTTGTACGTGTGATTTCCGCTGGAACTCAACTCCTTTGCTTTTCGATGCAAGACGCAGAACAAGATGATTGATCACAACAGACCCTCTCTCTCTCTCTCTCTCTCTCTCTCGGCCTCAAACTCTTTCTCAGCTCTCACTCTCGGTTTCAGTTTTGGTGGAAGTAAGTGAGTGAATGAGAGCTCAGGAAACACTTTAAATAAAACTTAAGGGTCTGGTCCGAGAGGCATACGCAGACAGATGAAGAAGAAGGACCGATGGGTATATGGTGTGTGGCTCAAGAAAGATGGAGAGGTATGGGACTGCATGGTCTACACTTGCGTGTACAGTAGAGAGAAGCATGGGTTGATTATATTTTGCTGGTAAATCTTGCTGGACTTCGGCGAAAGAACAGGCTTACGCGTTTCAGTGAAAAAGAAAAATTGCGTGTTATCATTCTTGCCCTTTATCCAACGTAAATGGGTCAATGAATAAAAGTGTTGGGATTAATGAATCAGTGAGGAATTTGTTTTGATGGGCCACCTCTCGTTATCACGTGTTGGGAGAAAGAATACTAATGGATAAATGAAGAGTGTGTATTTTGTTTGGGCCAACAGATATATGGGCTGAGAAAATTGATTAACAATGGAATATGAACATATATATTTACCACATGTTGAGCTTTCATCAACCTTTTATCTTTTGCAAATTTTTCCATAATTTTACTTTTAAATATTATATGGAAAGTAAATTTCTACCTTTCCAAATAATTAGTTTAATCATTTAGCCAATTTCTACCATTTAACTCTCATATATTATTTCTAAAATTTTTATGCATAATTAATTCCTTATTTGTATTATTCTTTTCCCAAAATAAATTAAGGGAAAAATAAGCCTAAAGTTCCACTAATTATTCTCGTAATTATTTTAAGCCAAATTTCAAAAATTTAATTTCTATATAATATTTCAATTTTCAAATCCCAAAATTTTGGGATGTTACAATGGACGTTTATTGATATGTCCATGTGCCTGTGTTGACAAATTCTTGGCGAAAGCTTCATCGACAAGTCCATGCGCTGTGTTAATAAGTCAATGGGTGTCCGTTCGATGATCCACGTATCTTTGTGTTGACAAGGCTATGGGCATGCGTTGACATGTCCTAGGGCGTCCATTGAATAGTTCATGAGCATCCATTGATAAGTCCAAATAATATGTCCACATAATTAATATTAAATTACAATAACGTAGGAATTTTACATATATTTTTATAATTTGATTTCACTTTCATCACAACATTTTGACGGATAAATATATATCAACCAGTGCAGGGGATTGCACTAACAAGTCAATGGGTGTCTAGTGGCAAAAAAAAAAGTACGAGATGCATTTTCCAAAAATAAACGACCCAAGCCTCCATGTATCTTTTCTTAGGTAGACAACTTGTATCAATAATCGACATATGAGTACACACTACGATGAGCTAACTTGATTGTTGTGTTAGTTACAAGAATCATCCAAGAGGAGGTGAATTGGGTGAATTATAAAAAATGAAACAAACTTAAGCAATAATTTTTTTAAAAAAAAACGGAAGGAAATGTTAGAGAGATATCACCGAAGTTTGAACACAAACATATACTGGTTTAGCCTTAACAATGTGGCCTATGTCCAGTCCCCAGAGCTCCTCTGAGATTTCCACTAACTGTCACAAAATGATTACAATAGGCACTGAGTAATCTCACTAGATTCACTCCCCCTTACAATTTGTAATCTAACAACCACTCAAGGTCCCAATACCTTGAGATTTTACAAGACTCAATTGAATGTGTAATACTCTGAAAACCCTAACTAATATAAGTAAAATATTTGGATAAATATTTCTGAGAGAGTATATTGTCTCTAATTTTGTAACTTAATTGTTATAAATTTATGAGCAATTTCTCTTTAAAATATCATTTAGGGATCATAACACACCCTAAAATAAATGTTGAATTTTAGTAAATAAATTCTGAGACTACCAAGGTGAATATGTGGTCTCAAGTTGTAAGTTTTAATTCTTATTTTCTAAGGTAATTACTTTGAAAATGAGAGAAGAAAAAGAGACTAAAAGTCATGAAAAATGTATTTTATAGGTCATAAAATGAATCGAAAATATTATGATAAATCCTATATGGTAACAAATATTGGCAAAAACTTAGGAAGTATGTTATCTTTAATTTTATGAATTTTTGGGATTATTTCCTGAAAAATAATAGAGCATGAATATAATATTATTAAAAGCATTTTTTGGCCCCAGTGTTTTTAATATTTTACATGGGACATAAAATACCAATGTCAGTGCAAAAGTTGTGAGATAATAATTAATCCTAATTATGAAAATTATCAACAATTAGTAAGTGGCTAATTAAGTAATTAGTAGCTAATTGTTTAGATTAAGATATAAGTAAATTAATTAGTAAAATAATTAATTTAGGGAGAAATTCGAAATTAATAAAAAAATAAAATAAAATAAAAATAAATGCTTAGAAAAATAAATAAAAAATAAAAATAAAAATAAAGAAATAATAAAATATCTTGATATTTTGATTAAAATACTAATATATACGGTAAAAAGAGCCAACAAGACATTTGAGAACGGATAGAAACTAAATCCTACACCAAGATATAAGGATTTAGTCTAAGTCATTTGGACTTTTTATAAACCAGTGAAATTCTACCTCGGAGTGGACTATCTCCGAAGTAATTTATGTAACCAACTAGGTCATTAAGATACAGGATAAATAAAGAATAGGGCAGATAGTGCAAATGAGAACCTATAGAAAACGAAATAGTCGTGACAAACCAGGGATAAGGTTTCTTAGGACAGAACATATTACGAACCAGCGAATTTCTGTCCAAAAGCTGGTTCTACCAGAAGTTATTTCCGTAATCGACAGCGTTTATCCGAAAATCTTCGGCAGACAACGGAATACCCTTAATGGGATCAAAAATTTAGTTAACCTAAGTAGTTTTAAAGAGAAAGAGTGGAACTACAAAACCTAGTTCCGGATTTTTGAGATTCTCCGAGATTTGCGCGTTTCGGACACCGAACTGGGAACTTTATCGGTACCGGCCATAAAGCAAGAGCTTGTGATGTCATGCATGACATCAATTTGCATTGGGAAGGGTGCAAGGAGGTCGGCCAAGGCAAGGGAAGGGCCAAGATGAGGCCACGTGGCGAAGTGCGATCCAACGGCCGAAAATCGATCTGAAAAAGGCATGAATAGTGCCAGACTTTTTCCTATAAATAGCAACCTCCTCTTCTCATTTCTCCCACCCCAAAACCGAAAACTAGAGAGAGGTTAGAGAGAAGGAGGAACCCGGAGAAAGTCTAGCGGAGCCCTGGGTAAGTTTTTTGGTCCCTAGTCTTAAGTTTCAGTAGTTCTTTCGGTAGATATAATAGAAGTGTTAGATTTATCTCTAAATTTCCCAGATAGTCTAGATATCATGTTTAGGGGTAGATATGGTATTTATTTCAAAAATATACTCGGAAAAGAGATATGTCAAAATTCTGGAGAGATAGGGTCAAAGTAGCGAAGCTCTGGCGAAATTCCGCCGATTAGGGGGTCAGGGGCAAAATGATAATTTTTACCTAAAATGCCTGTTATAATGCTAAAAACTGATAGATACTATCCTTATAGGATATCTGAGATAATTGAACCGCTGACGTACCGCTGTTGTACCGCTGTCAAAATACCGCTGTTTTTCGTAAAACGTGTCGAAGTACCCTCAACGAAGGTACATTCGCGACGTACTGTAACACTGACTTTGATGCTTGCTGTATGCTCATATATGATTGCTGTGTTCTTGTACCGAGATGCTGTCTCAATTATTTTTAAATGCAATCATGAATATACGGGTTATGGTATTGTTAACGCCGTTGAGAGTTTTCCTTAGCGCTTTGGACACGATAGGCCATCGTGGCACCGGAGAGTGTGCAGACTGGGGTAACAAACATACTGCAGGGGCTGTGTATTGTTATTGCCTTATATAAATACATATATGTATTTCCTACATCTGTTATGGGCTTTTGTAGTGATTATTGCGAAAATGTCATGAATACCTGTCATACATATATTGTTTACATGAGCATGAGGTTAACCGTTACCTGAGGTCCGATGGGCATTGGACCTCAGTTTGCATGATTAGACAGGATTCGGGTAATGAACCGAAGGAGGCACCCGGGGACGGAGCTATAGATATACACCAGTAGACGGAGCCGTGAGAAGGCACCGGTCAAAGGAAATGCGGGAAGAAAGTCAACAGAACCTACCTTATGGCATGAATCTAATAAAGTTACTTCATATCATTTGGTGCTTAAACTAGAAGGGTCGTCTATGTGGTTCAGTCAATCAGTCACCCTAGCATGGTGAGACTTCCACTAGACCTACCCAGCCTGGCTAAATGGAATGATTTAACTGAGTTAGGTTCTATGCCCCAGGCCTACTCAAGGCTTGGTTGAAGAGGGTATAGTTACATGTAAAATTGTAATTGTAAAGTTTTGTATTATTGTATCACATGTACAATCCTTCGGGAGATTTTATAATAAATATCTGTATACATCAGGCATCATCATATGTCTGAGTATTTCATATCAGTTACTCAGTGTTATATCTGTTGTTCAAATTTTTAGTACATGATCTTCGTTTCCGCAAAACGCTAAGCAGTAGCACCTCAAAACTCTGATGAATTTTTATAAAACCACGTGTCACCGGCACAATTTTTGTTAAGGAACTTGGGGTGTTACAGAATGGATATAACTCTCTTACAGAGTAGATGAATAAATACTACAGTAAATGAATATTTCAAGGAGTATTAATGAGTAATAAAGAGCAATTAATATGATCGTTGTTGGTTGTTAGCTCCGAATTGAATACTCTTCATATTTATAATTGGGGTCCATTAATGACCGTTGGTAAAGCTTCAAACTATTTGTTGAGAGAGTTCATGCTTTCCGTTTAGACTCAGAAATTTTTTTCTAGATACAAGTCGGAGACGTTGGTAGTTTTGAATATATGTCACTTTCGTTTCGCCGTAAACAATCTTTGCACAACATCTCTTTTGTTCCAACGTTGACTCTGTAGAGTCGCTTTCCCTTTCGCCATAATGGGTCTCTAAACATATGATCATTTATCTGCTCTGAATCAATTTTCATGTTCATGCTCTATTTTCTGCTACACAATAAATGCTTCTGACACAAACATTTCTTTTTGAAGATTTTCACATAAACCTTCGTTTGATTATCTGAAACTCACTAATAAACATGTTTAAAGTCATTGAGAATAATAATGAGTGATAATATGAAGTAAAGGAATAATGATCAGACAGTTTGAGTTTTACGAAAACAATGATCAACTTTCAGAGCTAGAAGAACTCGAGTTACTGAAACCAAAACTCGAATTTTATTCTCTAAACAAAACTCTTACAAAACAAGTTCAGTTTATAAATATTCTTTCAAAGGAGAACTCGAGTTATGAAATTCCAACTCTAACGAGAAACTCGAGTTGCCCAAAGAGAACTCGAGTTTTAGCATTTTGCTGAAATCATAACTCTTTGAAAAATAAAAAAGAACTCGAGTCATAACTGTTCAAACTCGAGTTGCATAAAATAGAACTTGAGTTGTTAGCATTTTGAAAGTTTGGTTGAATTCATAAGTCCTTTGAAAAAAGGGTTAAGGTGCAAAAATACACATGAGCTTTAACTCAAGATGCATCTAGCACCATATGCTTTTTCAGAGGTGCAAAAATACACATGAGCTTGTAAAACCAGAGCAAAAATTCCATCATAGTTAAATTGTTTTAACAGACGTTAAATAGGTTACGAAAATACCAAAATGCCCCTCACCTCAGAAAACACCCTCTCCCTCCCAACCTTCATCCTCTGCAGCTCTTTTCCAAAGGAGAACAGTGAAACCGAGCTTGGATTTCTTGCCATAGTCCACCGAGAGGCGCTCCAGTAGAAAGGCACCGAGACCAGAACCAGTGCCTCCACACACAGCGTTGAAAACCCAATTCAAAATAGAGTTTACAATTGCAGAGCATAAAGAAAGTCACAACGCCTAGAACTTCGGAGGTCTCCTCTTGTTCAGCTGAGCTCAACCTCTTTTGCGAAGCAATTCTACTGGTAGTTCCGGCTGCTGCTCCTTTATTGTCATTGTTGCTTCCCATATCTTCAATCTCATCCCAACCAATGTCTTCTTCCTTAGGCATCGATGGCTGGCTCAAAACAACTGAAATATTACTATCTTTGCAAGACTCACTGATCTGTTTTAATTTATGATGCTACTTGGTAGTTAATTTCCAAACCGAGTTGTCGATATCGTCTATGGCTTGTCCAACCGACTCAAGCGACTCTTGAGCCACCAACGCGCCAACATCAAGCGAAGCAGGGAGATCCTTCACGGCGCGTGAAGCAGCTTCTCGAATAATCGTCGTCTCTTTCTTCAACCCAGAATTGAATTCCTCAAGATCACGGCGATAGGTGCCAATAACGGACTCGGATTGAGAAGTAAGGGTCTGGAAGATACCTTCAAAGTTCCAGGCGTAGTTAGAGTTGGAACTCTGAATCGGAGCGGGACTCGAATCAAGATCGGATTCATCAGAACATACCAACGATGTGGATTAAGTTGACGATGAAGACATTCAAATGTTCAGAAACCCCTGTTGGGGACGGAGGCCGGCAATAAGGCTCGACATTCAGGCGGCGAGGAGGTTGGAGGGAATAGAAGGTGGAGGGTTTGAAGGATGAAGTGAGGGGTAGAAGAGGAATTTAAAACTTTTAGATATTTTTTTTATAAAAAAATGTGGGTCCTACTAACAGAGTTAACCTCTTTTAACGGCATGGGCATTTTTTCCTTGGTTTTACAAGCTCATGTGCATTTTTGCACCAGTGAAAAGTATATGGTGCTGGATGCATCTTGGGTTAAAGCTCATGTGCAATTTTGCACCTTAACCCTGGAAAAAAACATAAGAACTCGAGTTGTCACTGTTTAAACTTGAGTTACCAACTCGAGTTTCATAAAGTGAAACTCAAGTTCTTCAAAACATTCATTGAGGAGACAAGTTAAGAGAAGAATTGAAGACATACCTCAGAACTCAAGTTTTCTACAAGGAACTCAAGTTGATCGCTTGTAACTCAAGTTTTGCAGACCTAAACTCGAGTTTCACCTTGTTTGATCTAGAATGTGTTAGTTCTCTATATGTTTTTGATGATAACTGACAATTGTAAACACAATTTAAAGAATGTTAAAAACTTGTTGTCAAAGCCATACTCAAGTATGGGAATCTACACTCAAGTATGGACTTACCGAGAATTGCACAAATTTGATTAAACTGAACTATACTCAAGTATCCATGGGTATACTCAAGTATAGTCCTCACAGAGAGCACTCTAAGTTTTACACCAAGCTACACTCGAGTATGACTTTGCATACTCCAGTATAGATCACACAGAGAGTACTTGAATATTTGTCTAAGTCTTCTAAACTCAAGTATTCAAATGTACACTCAAGTATGGAACCTACAGAGGCTATCTAACGTTTCTTTTAAGATTAATCATACTCGAGTATATGAATGCACACTCGAGTATAGTCTGAACAAAAATCTTTCAAATCTCTCACATGCCTATCCATACTCAAGTATACATGTGCATACTCAAGTATTCGTCTTACAGAAAGCTACAAAAGTTTCATACATAAGCATACTCAAGTATGCAGTCACACACTCAAGTATGAGTCATACATAAAGATATTCTTCTTTCCCCAAAGCTTTGTAAACTCAAGCATGAATTTACATACTCAAGTGTGGTCGTGAAACAGATTTCAAAGAGTCTTTCAAAATAATTTCATACTCGAGTATGGCTGTACATACTCAAGTATAGGACATACAGAAAGTTCTTCCTTTTTGAAAGACATGCATACTCGAGTATGGCTGTACATACTCAAGTATAGGACATACAGAAAGTTATTCCTTTTTGAAAGACTTGCATACTCAAGTATAGATCTACATACTCCAGTATAGAGACTTTGGACTTAAACTTATTTTCATATTAAAAGTTTCACACTCAAGTATGGAATGACATACTCGAGTATGACTTTCACTTCAAAGATATAGACCAAAGCTTAAGTCACGATAATGCTCTCTCGTAAGAATCATACTCAAGTATCACTCTTCATACTCAAGTATAGACATTAGTGCACAAAGTGACACACTCGAGTATAGAATAACATACTCAAGTATGAGTCGTAGAATTTGAAATTCAAATCGACGGATTTGTGAAACATTCATGTTTGATCTTAATACTTCCCATTATTAATTTCTGTATTCCCAGCTATGTTTAACCAGTTTGCTCATGAGATTTCAGGAGATCAAAGTTTGTTTTGATAAATATTAAAACAACTACTCTGACAACTTGCAATATTTTATTATATCTCCCATACAAAGCAAATAGATGACAACCTAGAAAGTTGCACAACCATTCTCCAAGACAGAAAGCTAGCATCCATCATCTGAAACAGCTGGAGAACATTATACAATGTCCTCCACTAAGCATAACAGCATGGGAAATATTCTCTTGGAGCCAACATTCAAATATTCAATTCTGAAGTTCTCTCAACAGCTATATTCAGCAACTAAGGACTCAATGACTAGATTTTCGAATTGATCCAAGTCTGAACGGATATATGGAGCTGGCAACGGTCATCTAATGCTTTCTTAGTATATATAGAGTAGCATTCAGTTTCTCTAAATAACTAAGACAACAGAAAACAAAAATCATTCAAAGTGTCCAACTACTCTTGAGTTTTTCTGTGTAAAGTATCTGTTGATACATTCAATCTTCAGTGTTTATCATTATCCACTCTTAGAGAGAGTTTTTCATCTTGTAAATCATTTATTGTAAAGGAATCACAAGTCAGGGGACTTGGTGATTGGGTTCATTGATTACAACTTGTAAGGGGGAGTAAGTTCTAGTGAGAGAATTACTCTTGAGTACGAGTGTGTAATCAATTGAGATAGTGAAAATCCCGAGAGAGTCGGGGATTTGGACGTAGGTCAAGGGATTGGACCGAACCAAGTATAAATCCTTGTGTCTTGCTCTTCTACCCTCTACTTAGTTCATCTCTGTTTTTAGTCTACAAAAACAGAGTAAGTTTAAAAAGTTTTTAAAATCCCCAATTCATCCCCCCTCTTGGTGATTTAGCTCCACTTTCAGAATGAGTATAAGTCAAGAACTTTATCCATTGGAGCACTTTAAATCAACTTTGAAAAACCATAACTCGAGTTTTACAATCAAGAACTCAAGTTGTCTATCTTCCTGACTCAGGACAGTTTTAATAATAGTTTGATAACTCGAGTTTTACAAATATGAACTCGAGTTGTCTTGAATCACTAAGTTCTTCTTCATGGCAAGTGGTTGTTATCATTAAAACTTAAACTAAGAACTAACATGTTGCACATGCATGTTTTGAACTCTTCATGACTTGTGTCTTTTTTAATGGTTCTTGATCTCACTGTTCCCCCAACATATGTTATATCACTGTCTCCACTAACTACAAACTTTCCCCCTATATGAAAGAAACATATTAGATTCTTTCTAGGCGTGCTAGCATCACCACTATCCACCCGCACAATATAGTTATCATTAACAAGTTTACCAGCCATATTAATGACTATCATTGCCCCTATTAACAACTTATTATGACTTTGTACATCAAGAGTTCCAACCACACAACTTTCACCCCATGTTGATGAATTCTCACTTTTAATGAGTAAAAAGAACACAAAATACAAAAAAACATAGAAAACATTTGAAACTCTTCCCAAACATCATTAAACTACAAGTAAAACATTTAAATCTGACCAATAGTTGTCGTTAACAAATTCTTCACATATATTGACAACTATCAATGCACCTATTAACAACATTTTTTTCCTTCCACATCAAGTGTTGTAACTACAAAACTTTACACCTATTAGTAGCCGTTGACAAGTAAGTGGGCAACTAATGACAAGGCATTGATCAACGATTGACAAGTACACTTCTTTCATTGTTAGTTGAATGATAGTCAATGTAATGACCTCATGTGAATTGACATTATTCTATTGGTAAATGACATTATATGACCAACATGTATTATATGACCATATTCAAGTTAAATGAGATTATATGACCAACATGTATTATATAATCATATTTAACAATCATATTTAACGAAAAAGTAAGTGGTACATATTGACATTAGTTGTTAATTAATGCCCCAATAGTTGTTAACATGGCTATTTTATTTGTCAATAACATATTGATATTAAATATTATGTTAGTGGTCATTTGTGCTCCCTTACTTGTCAGTGGTAGCATTTTAACTCGTCAATGAACACTCTCACTTGTCATGGAATATTTGGATATAAAGAGTTGTCATTTTTGGCACCCTTGTCCATGGTTTTGCACATTAACTCATCCATGAATGTACCCTCACTTGTCATTTCCTTGCTTATAACAGTGTCATATAAAGATCTATTTTGACTTTGAAATAAAGTTCAAAGAGATAAATGGTAGAAACATATTTTGATTCATTGCATTGGTCTTTGCCAACTTGGTGTTTCAATTTTTAATTGCAAACATGTCATAAAACAAGACAAAAGCTACTACCTAATTAAATGGCATGCTCAAGAATTGGCATTACAATATGTATTTCCTAAATAACTATTAAAAAGCAATCTGCACAAAAATAGCAGTAACAACAACTATTACAAAGCCTACGATAACTACTAGCACAAAGCTACTACCTAACTTTTACTCGTGCAATGCAATTTCATTCTTATCTTTAATTAGGCCTTGGATTGTGTTTTCTCCATCTACAACCATCTTATCCTTATTTGCTACCATGTTCTCTTCATTTTCTGTCTTCTTCTCTTGATTCCAATCTTTTTCTGTTGATCTTCAATCCTTTTCTATTGTGATTCATATCAATACAAGAAATTAGACCAAAACTAAACAAGGCACTTCAAAAAAAAATTAAAAACAATTGTGGTCAAGATAATCAGAACAATTAACACTTGCCACAAGCCATTTGATAAATTTTTAGGAAACCCCGAGAAATTTCCTGAATTCTTAATGCTATGCTCATTTAAACGTATATATGTATATATATTGTTGGGCAACAACAACTTGAGTGGTTAGTCGATCTGTTGTCTAAATCCCAGCGACCTTTCTCCCCCCTTTGTCCAAACCAGATTGACCTAGTGAAGTGAGAAAATATTTCACAAATCTTACCTTGAGAGCAGTCAAATGAGGAAGTGAGAGATGACAGTGATCACAATGATAATGACAAGCACCAAAGACCACAGTGAATAAGACCACGATCGACAGCAATGAAAGCGAAGCTAATCACCAAGAGGGGGGGTGAATAGGGGATTTAAAAATTCTTTTCAAAGTGCTCTGTATCTTGAACACAAAACAAAGCAGAATAGAGTAAGGGAAGAAGAAGCAAGACAGAGGAAGATTTATACTGGTTTGGTCTAACCTCTTGACCTACTTTCAGTCCCCAAACACTCTGAGATTTTCACTATCACTTAGAATCAATTACACACTTTGTACTCGAAGTTATCTTCTCACTAAGATACACTCCCCCTTACAAGTTATAATTTGATATTCCCAATCTCCAAGTCCCCTTGACTTGAGATTCTTACAATAAATGATTTTAATAAATGAAACTCTCTCAAAGAGTAGATAATAATGAACACTGAAGTATAATATGTATCAAAAGATACTTTACAGTAGTTGGAAACTTGAATGATTTTCGTTTTCTGTAGATTGGGTGTTGAGAAGACTTAAATGCAGCTCTATATATATGAAGAGAGCATTAAATGACCGTTGGATTAATCAATGTAGCCGTTGGACACATTGTTGAGTTGATTAGGAACACTTTGGTCTCTTCCCTCTCTACTTTTCAGTTAATCCAGTTGCTCAGAGGATTAGGGTTGACTTCCTTTGAATTTAATCCGTTGGAGGAACAGCTACTGGATAAGGAAAGGAAACATTAATCCCTTTGCAACGTGTGTAGAATGATTGTCCAAAAGGATGCATGCTTTCTGGACTTAGCAATAAATGCGCTAACGTCACTTTTTGCTTTAAGCTAAATCTTCATTTAATATTCTCTAAATCATCTGAAACTCACTAAAAAATTGATTAAACATAGTTAGGAATAGTAATGATTGATGATAAGAAGTATTAAGATCAAACATGAAGATTTCATAAATTCGTGCAATTTGATTTTCAAACTTTGCGACACAAACTCGAGTTTGTTCTTACAAACTGGAGTTTGTAACTTTGCTTCAGAAGCTAAACTGGAGTTTAGAAACCTAAACTCGAGTTTACTTTATCCAGAGAAGAATGTTGCGATTTGAGCTTTGAGGCATATTTTGAATATGAGCAAAACTCGAGTTGATTAGTGACTAACTCGAGTTTTGGACTTTTATAATGAAAGACAAGTTTTAGTCCAAAAGCTCAAAAATGGAGTTTTCAAAATCACTGAAAAGAGCAAAGCTCTCTGCTTGGTACAAACTCGAGTTTCCATAATCATTTGGAAAAATGGAAAACTCTCTGTATGATGAAAATTGGAGTTTGCAAAGGTAAACTGGAGTTTTCAAAACTTCATAAATATGATATGCTCTCTGTATGATCCAAACTCGAGTTTGCAAAACTAAACTCGAGTTTCCTCAGAAGAGAGAAACCTTTGAAAACTTTTTGCCAAATGTAAACTGGAGTTTATAAAACTAAACTAAAGTTTTCTCAAGATCAGAATAGAGCCTAGCTCTCTGTTTGTTACAAACTCGAGTTGACAACCACAAACTCGAGTTTACAACAAAGCTTGGAAAATATGAGAGCTCTCTGTTAAGCACAAACTGAAGTTTCCAAATGGAAACTGAAGTTTGACTTAGTTCAAAAACTTTGATAGCTCTCTCTCTCTTGACTAAACTCGAGTTTCCAATTACAAACTTGAGTTTGTCTTTAACTTGAAAAACTTAGAGTGCTCTTTGTATGTCACAAACTAGAGTTTGCCTACACACACTGGAGTTTTGGCTTGGTTCATAAAATGAACTACTCTCTGTCAAGTTCAAACTCGAGTTTGGAATCCCAAACTCGAGTTTGTCTTTGATAGTAAGTTTTTCAACTTACTAAGATAAACTTCAATCTTGAGTTTATAATTGTCAGTTAACATCAAAACACATAGAGAACTAATAGGCAACACCGAAGGCCATGAGCATTCGATAAGATGAGAGCACGGTCAATCAGATGCGGAGAGCCCTAACCTCTTTTTTAAGTTTTCACCTCAAATAAAAAAAGGCAAAGCGGTCTTTTCACAATTTCAAAAAATTACACACAAGTCCCATGTGACTTCAATGCAATTTCATGATTTCAATGGACCATTTTATTGTATTTTCCCATGCCCAAGACCTAGGTGCAATTTTTCCTTTTTTGTTTGTTTTTTTTTAGCTAACCACATACATCCTCCATTTGAGACAAACTCATTCAAATATGGTTGAACAGTAAATGTAGGAACCTATGCTAGCGAATATTTGAACCTTGGTTCACTAGGTTGTGAGGGACTAATTCTTTTCACTAGACTCAACCTCATTGATATTGGTCTCAATATATTCACTACTCTTACCCGCCCTTATAATCGTTTTAACTAGATTTAATTGGCTTAGACAATTTAAAAACTTGGTTAAAATTAGTTTAAAATAATAAATATGTGAGAAATAATTTTTTTAAGTATATCTCTATTTATAATGGGTAAATAAGAGAGAGAAATAATTTTAAGAAAATGAGGAGAAAATAGAATAAAGATAAGGAGATAAAATATAATTAATTAGGGAAGATATTAGTAAAAATGCATTTAACGTTCACACAAACCAAAGTGGATCTCATAAAAAAGACCAAATCAATTTAGAAATTTGAATTTTATAAAAAGGATTAAGGAGGGGGTATTGTATCAAATATATTATGATAGGATTTGATGATTTAACATTCACACTAACCAAAGTGGATCTCATAAAAAAGACCAAACCAATTTAAAATTTTGAATTTTATAAAAAGGATTAAGGAGGGGTTATTGTATCAAATATATTATGGCAGAATTTGATGATGTGCATGGTGACTGGGACGATGAGTGGCTATAATATATTAGCATAGATGATTATGTAGATGCTGAGTCGGATGTTGATTGGGCGTACTACGATGATATGGCTGGTGGTGATATGGTTAATGAGAGGAGGGGCAGAGAGCCAGGAATTTTAGTGACGGGGGGCGAAAATTAAAAATATATATTATATCATAAATAAAAATAATTGAGATACAATATAAACCTAATATGCAAAAAATTGAAAGAAATATATTACATAAATTAAAGCCTGTGACATTCACCTCGCATATTGCTAGAAATTAAAGCCTGTTTTCATATTGTTAAATTCATCTATAATTGAATCCGTGCTAAAATAAAAGCCTGTGACATTCACCTCTCATATTGCTAGCGCAAATTGAAGCCTACAATTCATTCTATTCACCTCGCTTGTTAGCTCCATCATAGCCTTGTCCTCTAATATTTTGAACGTCAAGATTATGGTGACGAATATTGTTGAATATTTCTTATTTCAAAGTCTTAACACTTGTATCTTCCGCATATACAAGACCGAAAAACCTTTCCCTTATAAATCCATCTTTATCGATGTATCTCAAAACAATAGTCATATGCTCTTTTGAGGGAAAGCCATGAAGAATTTCCTTTTGAATTCAATAGGAACTATATGATACATTTTGAGTAGCTCTTTCCAAAACATAATTTCCTTTTGACAAGTAATTTTTTTTTTTTTTTAAAAAAAAAAAAATGAAGTAAGAGGGATGCAATGTTATTAAAAATGGAAGCCCAAATTTGTGAACCAAAAAAAACAAAAAGGTCCAAAAGCATAAAGACCCACGCAGATGATCCAGAAGTTTTAAGATCCAAAGGCCCCAAAATTGCAATAGAGCAGGAGACACATATAATTTCTCATGTATTTTTTTTAAAAAAAAAACAATTTAGGGGGGGCACCCTACCCCCCTATTCCGCCTATGAATGAGAGGCATGAGAGAGAACGAGGTTGTCCTCGGGAGTAGATTATCTCAATATCTCATCTCTTAGTATCTTTTCATCTTAGTCGTTCAATATTGATTTAAACGTCTAAAGAGAGACATGCCATCTACTTTTTAAATTTTCATCTCTACCCCGTGCGGTAATTTGAAATAAGGGAAAAATCCTTTTGAGGGCCCTTTTTGGTGTTAAAATCCCAAAAAATGCCCTCAAAATCTGACAATACCTGAAAAAGCCTAAGGCCTTTTCAGGTATTTTCGGAATCTTGGGTGAGTTGTTAACGGGGCTGATATAGTTGTTAACGGGGTACTGATATAATTGTTAATGGGGGCTGATTTAGTTGTTAACAATTTTAACAACTATATCAGCCAAATTAACAACTCGCGTAAGATTCTGAAAATACCTTCAGGCATTGTCAGATTTTGAGGGCCTTTTTGGGATTTTTACACCAAAAAGGGCCCTCAAAAGGATTTTCCCTTGAAATAAATGATGTGTCTCTGGACGCTTAGATTAATATTTAGACGGTTAGGATGTAAAAATTCTGAGGTATTTTGAGACACATTTTGCTGAGAGAATCCAGATCCGATTGTCCTCATGACTCCTTGCAGTCCTCACCTTTACATTTTGAATAATGACATTTTTTTTTTGAAAAATGACATAAAAAGGATTTAAAAAAAATACAAAAGAATAAAGAGTTGCACCAAAATTCACTAATGACAGAGAAGTACGACATCTCAAAATGATATATATATATATATATATATATATATATATATATATCAAAATTTTAGGAAAAGTGTTGGGTTCACCCACAATCCAAGGGTAGGGCGAAATCTCCCTTCCTCCTAGGTGATACCGATTTTGGGAAGGGTGAGTCGTCTATTACCTTCAAGCGTTAACTTAGCACCTAGGAGTTAGAATGCCTCCCCCAGCGCCTTGACCAACTCTAGGATCGAACCTCCTCTCTTTGGTGAGAGTGTCCGACCCCTTTGCCGGTTGAGTCCAAGGACGAGGGGTTCAAAATGAGATATTGAAATTGGAGGAAAAAGAAAAAATTACGAGTAAAAGATTGAAATGCCCCTCACCAACGAGTTGGCCCACGATGAAAATAATTATTTTGACAAGTGATAGATGTGGGATTTCATTGCTCAAAAAGCCTTTTTAAACTAGTTAAAAGTGGTCATATAGGGTGAGTTTAGGTCTGGTCTTATATCAATCCGTTTTAAAAATCGACACATTTTAGATTAGTTGTATGACCGATCTAAAAAGTTCATTTTCTAAACTTGTACTTTTTTAAAACAAGTCTAAAAAGTCCACTTTTTAAGCTGGCTATAAATTACAACCAGACTAAAAAGTCCAGTTATAATTACAACTGATTTAAAAAGTTTGTATCATTTTTTTAAAAAAAATATAAATCAATATGAAGATAGAACATATATATAAACTTACCACCTCATAATTGTAGAATGGGCAACAAATCTCAAGACCTCCCCAATTCCTTTAAAAAGCTCCATGTAAATAATTTCAACAAGCTGTAAAGAAAAACAAATATCTTAATAAGTTAGGAGAAATTGATCAGTATTTGTAACTAAAAATCTGCAAGCTAAGTTTTAGCTATGTACTATATTTCAATGAAAAGGTAGTTAGACAACAACACTAGTATTCTAAGTATTTGGAGAAAAAATAATTGTAATGTTCATAAAACATTTTTAAAAGAGGAAACTCTTGTTAAAAAGAAAGAAAGAAAGATACCTCCTCAAGCAGTTTTTGCTTAGCCTCTACATCAGAAATGATCCCTACAAATGGAAAGAGAACTGCATGATTTTTCAAATGGGTAAACAAAGATAAAATAAAGAGAAGAAACGAATCTTGCAGTGATAGAACAAGTCAGACAAGAATCTTATTGAAGGTTGTGATTTCAATTTCATAAGAACATCCATTCTCTTATAGTACATTTTCCCAAGCAAGTTTGGAATTTTTGGGCTCTATCAACCAAAGCTACAAGCTTACAATAGATAACAAAGAAGTTGAAAATATCAAAAAAAAAGTCCCTCACCATAAACATGATTTATCTCAACACCAGGCGTCAAAACATCGATCCCATCATTGAAAATGACGAACCACATGTGTCGAACCAACTGAACAAATTTCAGCCTAATCCAATGGTTAACGAGTGCATAAACACCAATTTACCGAGACTAACTTGTGAAGCAGAGTTTTTCACTTTCTCTCTTCTTTTCTCTCATATGGCTGGATAATCTAACCTAGGATATGGCACAAGGAAAAAAAGTAGAACTAGATTTAACCAAACACCAAAATAAAAGTGGAAAAGGATAAAAAATAGAAAGTTGCCTTATCTTCGTCAAAGTTCGTGGGAACAAAGGGCATTAGAATCGCCATGATTGCTCTATCGGATTTTCTTGAAGAGGTTGTATGAGAGTGAAATTGGCAACAATTCCAGGGTATGAGTCTTCGATTCCAGTACCGGCGAGGGAGAGGAGGAGTTGAGAGGAGAGCGAGTCGACGACGTCACAATAAGAGTAAGAGTTGAGAGGCTGCGAGAGCGAAGATTATAAGGATTTTAAGGTTAGCAGCAAATTATTTTTTATATTAAATAAAAGATATTAATTTTTTTTAGAGCTGGTGTAAAAAACATTAGATTTAAAATAAATCTTTTAGAACTCATCTTTTGTGACCAATCTAAAAATACATTTTAAACGTTATTTTTAATTTATTTTTATTAGTTTTTTAGACTAGTTGTAAAAGCAACAAGTTTAAAAAGTATATTTTAGATCTATTGTAAGTGGAACCGGTCTAAACTTTTGCATATATTTACAAAAAATACCATTGGTCACGTTTAAGCCTTCCCCAGCTATAGAGGTATAGATGGGTGGTCTTATAGGCATTTTTTGTTTTGGTAGTGTTTGATCACCCCATACTTGCATGCCAAAAACATTAGTGTCCATTATGCCATCAATGATTTTAAATACACAATATGCAGCAAAAAATATAATTTAACTCCTTAATTTTGACTACAACTCATTCACAAATTCTGTTAATGCATTCTCCATATTTCATTAGGTGTTACCAACTTTCATTTACTAAGTAATAAATCCACATTTTAGGTCATTTACAAGTTTTCTTAAGACATTACGTGTAAGGAATGCTTTGACAAAACTTGTGAAATATGAGGAATGCCAAATGAAATTGAAGAACCGGCTGAACCCAAGAGGGGGGTGAATTTGGTAAAGATTAAAAACTTGAAACTTTGAAAATCTTTCTGCGTCTTCTAAATCAACATTAGATATTCAAATAAGCATATACTGGAAATATAAGAGATATGGGAAGAGAATATGCAAACTATGATTTATACTGGCTCGTCCCAATCCTTGACCTACGTCCAGTCCCCAAGCTCCACTTGAGATTTTCAATCCACTATCCTCTTGTTTAACCAGGCACAAGAGAAGCCTATACAAACGCACAAGTTCACCCAGACACTTGTGAAGCCGAATCTCTCACCGAGATACTCTTTTCAATCAGTTACACACTTTGTACTCGAAGTTATCCTCTCTCACTATAATACACTCCCCCTTACAAAGATGTATACTGATAACCCAATATTCTTACAATGATTTAATAATCAGAAATTTTCTCTCTAAAAGAGAAGATGAATAAACACTGAAGTACAATACAAATCATTTCACTCTCTAGTGTAAACTATATAAACATTGAGAAACAAAGTATATGAGTTATTGAACTATCGACAGTGAAGTAGTAAGATCATTTCGTTGGCTTCGTTGATTCATTCATCAATCGTCACTTCTTTCGGTTTGAAGACTTTGCTATTTATAGGTAATGAAAATCATTTAATTGTTGTGAGCATTCGTCTGTTGAGTAATTCTTCCTGTTGGAATATGACCGTTGGAAGAAATAAATATAGCCATTGAAGCTTCTGACTTCATCATCTGGACTGATGTTAATCCTTCATATAATCATCTGGAACTCATTATCAAATTGATTAAACATACTTAAGAATAATAATGATAGATGATATGAAGAATCTAAAACCAATAGTAGATAGTTAAAGAATTGGAAGATTCAAAACGCACAGCATTTTCAGAAACAGAGACATATTGACTCGAGTCAAAGCTATCACTGGCTCGAGTCAATCCATCGTTCAAGGCACAGAGAAGTTTTCAAAATGATGTCTGATTCGAGGCAGCCAAAACATAGACTCGAGTCTAGGCTTAGGCTCGAGTCACAGAAAAACATGGCTCGAGTCAAATTCAATTGATCCATTAGCTTCAGAAACATTTGACTCGAGGCACAAAAAAACCTTAGCTTGAGTCTGTGTCCAAACTCGAGGCGACCAAAATCCTGGCTCGAGTTAGGTACAACAAAAAGCTTTGGGATTTCTGGAAAACGATCCTTCTGACTCGAGGTGCGCTTGTTGGCTCGAGGTAAAAACCTCTCTCAAAATGTCTAACTCTCTGCCTTCACTTAGACTCGAGGTGGAACTTCTTGCTCGGGGCAACTTCTTCCCTTTTTGAATTATTTTTTCTTTGACTTGAACTTGACTCGAGGAGGTACTTGTCAAAATTGGTTGCTTCCAAATTCTATGAAACACTTGTTGAGTCTATATTCATATGGAATTGGTTTCACTTCATTTGATTGTGTATAATGTGAGCTATATCCAGACAACCGAGCCTATGCTAAAATGAATCCAGAATTTCGAGTGTCAACTTTGGAAGGCCATAACTCCTTGGTATGAACTTCGTTTTGGTTGGTTCAAATATTTACGGAACAAATTTTGAGTCTATTTTCATATGGCACCGGTTTTAGCTCAATTGGGTATGTAGATTGTGAGATACACTCAAAATACTAAATCTTGGTCTGCTGTGTGGCGTGAATTTCAGTTTCAACTTCTACAATTCATAGTTCCTTCATCGGAAATCCTTTGGGCTTGAATTTTATATCAAAATGACGCATTAGAAGTCTAGTTTCATATGTCACTAGTTTCACCTCAATCCAATCTCTGGTTTGAGAGATATCGTCGAATTACCAGACCTCGCCCAAGATGAACGTGAAATAGAGTAGAACAGAGTTGCTGAAAACACACCTAACTCGAGTCAACTAAAGCTTGGCTCGAGTCAACTCATTTCAGAGAGCGAAAATGGCTTGAAAATCACTATTGGCTCGAGCCAAAAAATGTCTGACTCGAGTTTAGACCCTGACTCGAGTCTAAGAGTTTGTTAGCTCGAGTCAACTCCTACCAGATGCCCAAAACACTGTAGAAATCATTCTAACTTAAGTTTAGACCCCTTGGCTCGAGTTAATTCATCTCGAAGCTTGATTTTGCTTATCTTAACTTCGAATTGAGCCATTATAACTTCCATTTGATCGTGTAGACTTCTAGAATCAATCTAAGAACTTGTATAATGATTTTCTCATTCCATTCAGCAAGTTCTTCTTTCTTTCTTCTTCTCTTGATCATTCTCCATAACTCAACTCTTTCTTTCTTCTTGATCATTCTTCATAAACCAACTCTTTCTTTCTTCTCTTCTCTTGATCATTCTTCATAAACCAACTCTTTCTCTCTTCTCTTCTCTTGATCATTTTTTATTATTTGACTTCACATCTTCTTTGATTTTGCATTAAATATAAGAATTAGTCAATGTATATTATACAATCTTTTTGCTCTGAATAATGACATCTATATAAGACATCATCAAAACTAATCATATCCAACAGAAATGCCTAATCAAATGTGGGGAATTCCTTTACAAAATTTGTGATTGACATGAAATTATGGATTTGTTACCCAGTAAACAAAAGTTGGTAACACTTAATTCAATGTGGGTAATGCCTTAAAAAATTTGTGAATGACCTGTGAAAGTATGGTTTTGTTACTTGGTAAACAAAAATTAGTAACACCTAAAAAAAAGCAAGGAGCGCTTTAACAAAACATGTGAATTACCTAAAAAGTGTGGAATGCTTTAACAAATCATTAAGTGTAAGGAATGCTTTAAAAAACTTGTGAAATGTGATGAATGCCTAATGAAATACCTAATAAAATGTGAAGAATGCCTAATGAAATACCTAATAAAATGTGAAGAATGCCTTAACAAATCTTGTAAATGACTTGAAATTATCGATTGGTTACTTGGTAAACAAAAGTTGATAACACTCAATCTCCAAAATTTATATTTGCCAAAATATCCCTATTGATCGCACATATTAAGGGTTTTTATTAAACAATACCCATAGTGAAAGGTGTTATTTCAAGAAAACCTAAATATATTTGATGCAAACAATTAACATAATTAATTTCCTTAATCTACCTAAATTAGTCAGTTAGCTTTTAGTACCAGAGGTAGTATTATACATATTTGTTGACTTTTTTAATAAATTTGTCCTACTAATATTCTCTCAATAATAATCAAGTAAAAAAATGTAAGAAATTAGAGATGATTAGGGTTTAGGAAGTTTATTGAGTAATGATTTTTTTTTCCTAAAACATCCTAATCAAATTAGTTAATTATGTCTTATATTAAAGACTAAAGGAGTAATTACCATGTCGCAATAATTGTATATATTGTTGTAATATTAGAATAATAAAGGATGAATATTAATAAAATTGTATTGATTAAAGGGATAAGGGTCTTAAATGCCATGAAAGTTTTCACTATGGAGCACTGGTAAGACAAAAGTTTTTTTTGACAAAAAATGCCACGGAAGTTCACAAAACGTAGCAATTTTGCCCCTCCGTTAATTTTGACCGTTAAGTTTAACTGAGTGCACACATGGCATGTCATCTCATCACACGTGGCATGCCACCTCATCACCCTATTTTCACTAAGGAGCAATTTTGCCCCGGAAGTTTGCACTGAGGAGCAATTTTGCCCCGGAAGTTTTCACTGAAGAGCAATTTTGCTCCGGAAGTTTACAAAACACAGCAATTTTTCCCTTATGTTCCCCAATATTAAATTTGACTATTAAATCAGTCAAAGGCCACACATGTCATGCCTTGAAAAGGTCGAACTTGGAGTCAAAGAATGATATCCTTGAGATGTTGAGCTCAAGGCGGCCAGAATTTGTGAAGCCGAACTGGTCAAAGGGACTGAAAGGTCTGTCACAAAACCCAAAGGAAGCATCACTTATGATCTAAGTAAATGAAACGCAAAACGAGAAATGAATTGTTCTAAAAATTGGTTCAATAGCACAAATCAATAGTGATACTATTTACCTTTGTATAGACTGATCTAGACCACCCACCCTGTCTCACAAGATAAATCTCCAGCGAATTTAAGTGATGCTTACTTAACCAATTTTTGGGACAATTCATTATTAATTTGTCTAGTTTAAACCAATTTTTGGGACAAATCAATAATAATTGTCCCAAAAATCGGTTTAGTATGCATCACTTAAAATCGCTGGAATTTTTGGGAGCATTATAGATTTACCTTGTGGGACAGGGTGTGTGGCCTAGATCAATCTATACAAAGGCAAATACTATCACTATTGATTTGTCTTACTGAATCAATTTTTGGGATAATTCATTTCTCGTTTTGCGTTTCATTTGCTTAGATCATAAGTGATGCTTCCTCTGGGTTTTGTCTCTTTAACTAGTTCGGCTTCATAAATTCTGGTTGCCTTAAGCTCAACATCTCAAGAATTTCATTCACGACTCCAAGTTCGACCTTTTCAAGACATGACATGTGTAGTCTTTAACTGATTTAATAGTCAAATTTAATATTGGAGGACAGAAGGGAAAAATTGTTGTCTTTTGTAAACTTCCAGGGAAAATGCACCTTACTGAAAATAGGGTGATGAGGTGGCATGCCACGTGTACACTCAGTTAAACTTAACGGTCAAAATTAACGGAGGGGCAAAATTGCTACGTTTTGTAAACTTCCGTAGCATTTTTGGTCCAAAAAAAACTTTCATCTTACCAATGCTCCATAGTGAAAACTTCTACGACATTTAAGACCCTTATCCCTTGATTAAATTTAATTGAGATAGGCATATTTTAAGATTACAAGCGCATAAAATAGTACTGAACAATAAAATAGCGAACCATAATGAATATAAAATCAAAATGTTCTTTCTCAATGAATTTCATTATCATGCCCCCATGTGCTACAAAATGAAGAGGCGAAAGTATACAATTCGTTCAGAAAAGTTTGAAGACAAATCTGAATAACATCCTAATTATATTGATTAGTTCAGGTCGATTTTGAGAAGAATTCCTGCTTTTTTACCATATATTTTGGAAATAAAAGAAACAACCAATGGCGTACAATTCCACATCCTAAAGTGGGTAGGCTCTATGACACCTTTTTCTTAAGGTGATAGGGGTATTTCTGGTAAATAGAAATGCTAGTAACCACGAGTGGAAGAGCCATAAGGCAACATATGGAAGGTGGTTTTCCTTCAAAAATAAACTGCAACAATGCGGTAACTAGAAGCGCTGAAACAATGACAAATCCCTGCAACCACATCAGAACCATCACCATTGTTAGTACCTTCACACAATAACCCTGACAAAAATAAATACCTTTTCCTCTGTTATTTAATATAAGACCTATTTAACTAATTCAATTTGATTAACAAAATTAGGTAAATTAGTTAATTCATGACAATAAATATGAAATGTTTTTCCTAAAACACTTTATAAATCTTCCTTAATTACCTCCCCTCTCCCCTATTTGAGTATGAATAGGGGTAATTTGGGAGAAACTGATAAATATGTCTCATTTAAAATCAAGATCACCTCCCCAAATTAGATCCTGCATTAAGGACCAGATGAGTATAATTGTTGGCCAATTACTAAGTTCCTCATTTGTTTAATTGTTTTCATCAGTTATCTAGTAACAATATCACCTGTTTAAACCAGCATTACATATGAAACTAGAGCTATGCAGTTTAATGATTCAAACTTTCTATAATTGCTTCACCAATGAAGTCTAGTAAGCACATTGTCAAAAACGGTAATCACATACACTAAAAAAAACTCACAATATGCTTCCTCCAAAATCACCATTTTATTACCTTTCTAACACCACCGGCATAGGATGTAATTAAACCTACAAGAATTCCACCAAGAGCGTTGGAAATCACTGGGATCTGAAATAAATAAATAACGATATGTAACTTATGAGAAGTTGAGCTACAAGACTAACATCTATTGAAGAGGCAAACTCATGCATGTAAATTGAATAAAATCTCCAAATTATGAAATTTGTATAATTATAATATAATTGCCTTCAAAAATACAATTCAACTCTTAACTTTTAAAAAACAATTGACTTGAGGCATATGATTTCGCAGAAAAGATCAAGGTCAACATAAGGTTGGACAACATCAACAGAAACGTCGACAGAAATCAAAAACTTCAGCAAGACATTACAACTGAATGAAAACGCTCAACCAAGGGACTGAGATCTGACCTTTTCAAGTCTTCTAGATCTATGCTATGATTGTATTGGCTTATATATGCACAAGCATGACTCAAATATGTAAATGCTAAGAAACAGAAACAAAAGGGCCAAATAACAGTAAGAATATTACCAAATTTAAAGGAGTCCAACCATAAAAGAACCCCTTTTGTGCCATGGCTTTCCCGTCTGGAGATTTCAAAGTACTGAGGCACAAGCATAGACTCCCAACAATGGACATCTCTATAGTCATCAAATATGACGAGTGCTTTTTAACCTGTGATCAAATTAATGAATACTAGTACAAGTGTAACCCAAAAAAAAAATGTGAATAAAAAATCTGAAACTTTAAAGTTCTGGTCACCTGAGAGGCCCATTGACACAACGCAGAAGCCAACCCAGATAGCACTGAAGCAACTAATACAGGAACAATTCCATAAAATAAAATCAGATCGGCATTACCACCTGTAGAACCTTTGCTAGAGCTTTCGCCAATGCTTAAAAGAACAGCAGCAACTATCAACAAGAACAAAGCCCCAATTTGTTGAATTGATTGTTTTTGCCTGTATAAGCTATTATCAGATGTCTTGAACAGTATTAAGATCTTATTTAATACCAAGTGAAGCACTTTCTATCTAGATTTAAGGTTTTCATTCCTCTGGTAAAATTCACTAACAAGTATAACCCACATTAACTATGTGTAAACACTTCAACGTCCTCTCACATAGGGATGGACCTTTGTGTATACAATGGCCCCCAAAAAAAAAAAAAATTGTGCCAAATTTTTAATATAAATTGGATTTTTTTATACATTTGACTCAAAAAATTATACATTTGGCTTAAAAATTTATACATTCCCCCCCCCCAAATATTTTTTCTTAAAAATTAGTTAATGAGTATTCATTCCCCCCCCCCCCAAGGTCCGTCCTCTCGCACTATAGAAAATGCTTTTTCCTTTTACGGTTTAGAAGAATTCACTCAGTGTTGAAGAAAAATTCAACACCCAGGCACATGACAACTAACATGCTAATTGCGCAGCTGAAAATAGATCAAGAAAAATATTGTCTACAGATCAGCCCTGGCAAAGGATTTATGGTCATATGAGAGGCTTTTAGAGAGAATATTTTTAACAAGCTAGGTCAAAAAATAAGATGTGTGGCTTGGCGAATGAAATGTATTGTCTATTATGATGTTCACCTGTTAATAAATATTATTTAAATGAAAAAGGAAATAAACTCATAAGCCACTGGGTTTGCATAATTCATTATCAAGAATGAATTCAATTAACATCCACTCTTGGATTTTTCCAATAAAACCAATGAGAGATCAAAGCACATGTTATATATATTTTACAAAAAATGGTAACAGTAAGTCGTCAAATGGTCTAGGATCATAAGCACCAATCACCTTTATAGAAGACCAAACACAAAAAGATGGCTGGAAAAAAATTAGATGAAGCAATGGAACAAAAAGGCATCCTTGCTAAAACTACCGTAACTAACCCAATCTAACCCAGCTCCCTCCACCAAAAAAATGGAAAAGAAAAGAAAAGGAAGACAAATAACCCCTATCGAATACACAGGAGCAGTGCTAACTGAGATAGTTTCCTTCTGTTTGTACAGCTTTCCTCCATTAGACCTACACTCTATGGGGGGTTTCACTATTAAATAATATTATCTTTTGGTGTTGTTTCTATAACAACCCTACAACTGAACCACATGTCAGGACGCCAACCTGCTTGTAACTCAGAAAACATATGTTCTCTTGTTTAGTAAAAACCAGTTACCCATTTCAAAGAGAGGTTACCATTGTCTGCGTCACAAATCCTTACCTTATAGCAACCAATGAGAAAATATGCTGCTATGAAAGTATTAAACCACAGTTAAATGCATATGGCAACTTAATGGTAAGGTGAGTGATAAAAGGTATATCATTCTGATATGCAAGCACTATTCAATCAAACCATACAACAGACTAACATAATGACAATAGTGTTTCTTCTGATGCAATTTTGAACACGAGTTAGGTCCAGCAAAGCATAAATATCAAGGACGTTAATCACAGGGACATACCTTAAAATTAAGTAAGTAAAAAATGCGGTGAAAAGTATCTTTGTCTGATTCAGCATTGTGAATGTGAGTGAATCAAGATTCCTATAAGAAATTTGCAACAAGCTATTTTGAAGAGCATAGATGGCTGCAGGAAGTCCTGATGCAGTCAACGCACCAATCAAAGTCCATTCCTTGAATGCTTTCTTTAAAGTACCATCCTTTGCCATGAAAATTACTGCACATATAACCTAAAAAGCATATTAAAAGAATAGTTGAATTTTTCCCAATAAATAATTAGAGAAGCAATGCACAGTACGTGTACTTATCAATACAAATTTAATTAATGGTTACCTTTACAATCTCACATGCCAAAACAGATGACGTTACAATAACTTCTTTTCTGTAAGAAAAAGGGAAAATGAAGTTAAATAGACATGTTCATATGACCATTTGCTATAAAATTTTATTGCTTCATGCACAAGGATATGCGAGAAAATTAATTCCATAATAAACACATTAAATCCCCCCCTCATGAATTTAGGTAAGAAGTACACACTAAAAAATAAATCCCAATCCGAATGATTCTAGTAGAAAAACAAACTAATCATTCTCATAGAAGCCAATAGCACTTAACATGCAAATAGCTATAAGCTATTAGGAAGGTAAGGCTAATAGCATGCACTGAAAACATCTTACACAAACATGAAGTAGCACAACTTTGTGGATAAACCCAAGGAAATTCCTTCCATTATGAAGTAACATACTAGTACACAAGAACATATAAGTGGGATATTGGTTTTTCATTCAAATTCTGAGGCCTTCACTTCAGACAGTTTCTTACCCTAGCAATGACATTACCATCTACATTAATCAACATAAGGAACATCTTGCGGCTTATATGGCTTTCTAAATCCTGCCTTTTGAGCGGAAAAAATCACAATCGACCTTACTAGGCCTTCTTCAAGTCAACAAATTACTGAAAATGAAGTAAAACAATGTCTCAACTTCTAAAGTTGTTTAGTCGCCCTTCTATACTTTTTGGTTGATTACTAGTGTAGGTAATTAAGTCGATCTTGTTTTTCCAATGCCCTAATTTAATCTTGTCAACAACCACTAAATTAAATGACGTGCGAGATACTTAATCTGTTAACATAAGGAAATCAATTAGCCAAACGAGGAAGTTAATTTAAATTATCGTTGTTCACAGGAACATCTTTACAGATATAAAACCTGTCCTCTGTCCCTATAGAATAGACATCTAACACAGCAACATCTTATCATGTCAGTCGGAAAAAAATACGAACGAATCATCATGTTCAGGATAAATCGGCGTTCATAATCAACAGAAATGAATAGTGGCCCCTAATCTCGTTCGGAGGGGGGAATCCAGAACCAAATAGTAAAAAACAGAAAAGTAACCAAGGCAAATTGGATGATTAGAAGAAAATTCTTAAAGACACCTGATGAACCATTTTGAAATCAAAGGTTGAGCTCCATATTGCAAGGTGAGAAGGATCGAATAGAACCAAACCCTTGTACTCATCCCGTTCCCATGTGAGCCTTGAGTGGTACCTCTGGACTTAGGTGTCGCCATTGCTGGCGACTACAATTACTAATGTTGACTGGTTCTCTCTCAACTTGGAGTTTATTTTCTTCAATCTCCGGTTTTGATCTGATGTGAAGCGAATCTCAATTTCCCCTTATGAAACGCTTTCTTGCCAGTTGGGAAATCTGGCGATGCTGCAATAACGGCGTCGGTTTGACGAATAAATTAAAAGAAGAAAACAGATTAACGCGTGACGCTGTTAATTTCTTGACTCGGTTTGGAGCCTCACCATGTCTTTCTTGAAATTGGAAAATACCGTCCGGTGGTAGTACAACGCAATATATGCGCTATTCAACTTAACAACATTTTAAATTGAAGAGCCTGTTTTAATTACATGGTAAGCAGACATGAAAACTATGATTTCTGAAGTTTTTTTTTTTTTTTTTAAAGTTGAAATAAAATTACTCTCATAATAAATCGTAAAGCTATTTTTTAAAAGCAAATCTGAAAATACACAAATGGAATTTCTTCTTCTTCTTCTTTTTTTCTAAGGGCATAGTTGAAGAGGGGGAGGACGGTATAGAATGAAGAGCTTTTGTGAGGCCAGCTATAAAGAATCCACAATCTTTTTCAAAAAGAGTTTCTGGTATTCTAAATAATTTTGGGGTGTAAAAATACCATATGATCATATAAAAAGAATCCACATGTGGCAAGAAAAGAGAAGATAAGCAAATCCCCCTTGTTTGTTTGATACATTTTTAACATCAAATCTTCTTAGGAATTCAAGTTTCTAAATCCATCAATCTTTCTTTAAAGGTGGGAAGATAAAATCACACTAAAATTGGTAGGAATCCAAGTTTCCTTTATGTAACTGTAAAGCTTTTAGACATATTTATCCCTCATAAAATATTTATTTTCTAAGAGGCAAGAAAATAGAATTTTATTCGAATTTATGCCACAAACTCAAATTTGATAAGAGGATATTCTAGACAAATTCAAATTTGACAAGATAATATTTTATATAAATTTGATTTTTTTAACAAAATAAATGCGTCGTCGTCGTAAAATTCGAATTTGATGCAATCAAATTCGTATTAAATTCGAATTATAAAAAAAAATACATTTTTCTTTTTCATTTTGAATTAATTACTTTTGAAGGTAAAATATGTATTCCTTGATTTTTTTTTCTAATGACCACCCTTTCATTTTTTTTTTCATACCAAACAACTCATCATCCCTTATTCCTCAAAATCTTCTCTTTCCTTCTTTTTTCTCCTCTAAATTCCTTTCTCTATTCAAATCTTTGCCGTACCAAACGAACCCAATATTATGCTACTACAACCGTTAGATTGATATATGTTGCCTGTGCGTTTGAAAATTTTGACCAAATATGGTGATATGGACACTGAGTTGGCCAAATTCATGTCCTATGTGGCAGTGGAGGGTGAACACGTGATCTCTCTCTCTCTCACCAAGTATCATCACCCCTTCCTCGTCCAGATCTGCTTCTTCAGCCAAACCCATCAGCTTCATCGTGTGTGATCGAGTTCTTCATAGGATTGATTACGTCGCTTGTCACTTCTCACTCTTCTTCCTTCATCTTACCCATCACTTTCTCCTTTCTCTACCTCCTCCCCCTTTCCTCATTGCGAAGTGAGAATCGAAATTATGAAGCATACATGAAATTAGCACTAACCTTATCAGCAACAACTAACGCACCCAAAAAAAATGAGGAATCCGACAGTGAACGGTTCGCGGGCTTAGAGAGAAATTCCAAGCTTCGGCATCAAGGTGGAACCTGTCCGCCATTGAAGGTAGATCTGCTGAAGCCCTTCTGCTGATCTTTACCCCAATTTTTCTTCTAAAGAGAACTGTAATTCTTGAACTTGAGAAGGTGGTATTGCTGGAATTTCAGAATATTATTGTTTTGATCCTGGTTTTTCTAGGTTGGTATTTGAAATGTTTGATTTTGTGGGTCTAGTTAGGGGATTCCATGGTTTGGGTCTCCAATCTCAGGTTCTGTCAAAAGCTTCGCCAAAAGCATTAGTTGTTTTTGGGAAATAAAATTTATCTTTTGTTCCGGTTAGGCCTAAGCGGCCCAACGCCTGGACGGTCCAATATAAAATATATCACATATCCAGATACACCGACAATCAGGGAGGATCTATCATATCTGTAATCATGAGATAAGATAGATCCGGCGGTTACGATACCAAGGTATACCCTATATATACAGGGGAAGGATTCGAAGGTGCACATGTTCTAACTCTAACCTATTTACCTTACGCATCACTGTGCACCATCCCCACTGAACACATCCCCCATCCCCCATTTAGGCGAATAGCCTATAGTGTACAGTGATCCCGTCCCTTCCCGGATATCTCCTCCATAGATACTCCGGCAGGGCCATTCAATCCAAGATAAAAGCACTAGCCCAACAGGCTAGACATCTGTGTTCTACACCAGAACAGTGGCGCCGACCGTGAGGACGTTAAATTTCGATCCCCGTGACCACCGATGGCTAATACCAGAAGTAGCAGTCGGAATCCTCAGCCTGAGAATCCACCTCAGGCCGGGGCCCATCAGGCTCCGGAATAGCCCGAGGATATCCTGGAGGAGAACTTTTCTGACCCAGCGTCCTCCCCTCTACGATCCCCAAAGCACAAGCAGCTGCGGAAACAGAAACCTCGGGTCCAAATACAGATTTTGCCCTCCTCCGCCAAACACAGGAGTCGATGTTGAAGCGCATGGAAAATACTGAAAAGCGCAATATCCTCCAGCGCCAGGAAGATTTTAGGATAATGCAGCAGATGATGGAGGAACGATTTAAGAAGCTCGAGAAGCTAGTTGAAAAAGAAGGTCGCGAAGAGCCGCGAGAAAGCAAGGAAAGGAGGGCATAGAGCACCAGCAATTCATCTCGCAGCAAGGGTCCGAGATCATCACAGCGGGATGCACAAAAGACCTCAGGCTCTCCACGAGGCCCGCCACATCACAAGGCGAAAAAGATACGTCTGGGTCGCATCTCAGAACAGAAGGACCGAGATACCGAGCGAAGGCCCAGGCGTCAAAGCTCTCCAGAAAATACAAAATGAAATACCTAACCGCCCTTAATGGAGGCCCTTTCTCTGAGGAAATCGCAACCGTGCCGTATCCAAAGAACCTAGACTTGCTGCACCTCCCTAAATATGATGGGACTCAGGACCCACGCATGCACCTTGACACGTTCGAGCTACTCATGTACGTTCGGCTGATCAAAGGCCCGGTCATCTCCCGACTCTTTGTAGCAACGTTAACCGGTCCAACTCAAAAGTGGTTTCATACCCTGCCGACCGACTCAGTGCACAATTTTGAAGACCCGGACGAAAGTTTGAATTGAATTTCGCAACGAGCAAAAAGCAGCAAAAGTCTCAATTCACCTTGAGCAAAATCAAACAAAAGAAGGGCGAAACGCTCCAGAAATATTGGGACCGATTCAAGGAGGTGGCTTTACAGGTATGCTCGCTCCCATAGGACGTCCACGTACATTGCATCATAGACGGCTTGGATCCTCTATCTCGATTGGCTAAGAGTATTTTCAAGACCCGAGTCTACAATCAGACCGAATTTCACACTCGAGCCAAACAATACTTGGATGTAGAGCAGATGGAGCTAGCTAATGCCGTTGGAGCCGAGAAGCAGGGGAACACGTCACCTGACGACAAGGACCAGCCCGTTAAACGGAGGCAAGAGGCCCCACCCCGCACGCGAAACTGAGATGGACGAACAAGAGGGGAAAGACCCGAAGCGAAAGCAAAATACGATAAATGCACTCCTCTTAATGCTCCTTGTTCCCAGATCTGGAGGGAAGTCGCACACACCGAGATGAGAAGGGCGGACAGGCCCCGGCCTAACTGAAACCGACCTTCGACTGATCATTCAAAGTATTGCGCATTCCACGACAGGCCGGGGAATACCACACACCAGTGTTATGAACTTCGGGATGCCATCGAGAAGTTCATCAGGGATGGCATATTACGTCAGTACTTGATAAAAACCCAAGGGCGAAAAAATTACAAGCGTAAGCAAGAAGGTTGCAGTAGGAGCTCGATATCGGACCTTAAGAAAGATGGAAACAAACGAAAGGCAACTAGCGACGACGACGAGTTCCCAGAAGCCTAATTCCACTGCAACGCTATTAGTGGAGGATTCGGGGGAGGAGGAGATACCATGAGCCAGCGTAAGAAATACTTAAGAGAAGTCCTATCTGTAAGGGATCTCCTAAAGTTCAAAGAAGACCCTAAGAAACCGACGCCACCACCATTAGCGTTTACTCATGAGGAGTTGCAGGACGTAGTTCCGGGACACCAGGACGGTTTAGTTATCACGGGAACCCTGGCGCAATGCCGGGTTAAAAGGATTTTCGTGGATCCAGGGAGCTCGGCAGATATCATCAGTTGGGATGCCTTCAAAAGGATGAAGATGGATGCAGAAGACCTGAAACCATGCAAAACAACTCTCATAGGATTTAATGGAGAACACTCACTCCCCAAAGGGTATATTGACTTGCGACTAACACTGGGAACCAAAGAGGCGTTCAAATCAGAACGAATAAGGTTCATAGTGGCAGACTTCCCCTCCCCATATAATATCATATTGGGAAGATCGACCATCCATGGCTGGGACATACTGGCATCTACAAAACATCAGAAGTTAAAGATGGTAAACAAGAAAAACGAAGTCGTGGTGATCAGCGAAGACCAGAAGGAGTCCAGGCAATGTTACTTCGAAACACTTCAAGAAAAAGAAGAGGGCCCAACATCTCCTCCCCGGATCCTTAAGGGTGAACGCCGCCCTGACTCAGAAAGGGACAGGAAACCCGGACGTCCAGTAGGCATGATAGAGCTTGACCTCAGGGACGAGTCTGAGGTACCACGTCCGGAGCCGCAAGGTGAGTTGGAAGAATTAATCCTCGGAAGTGACCCTTCGAGAACCACGAGAGTAGGGGGAGCACTGAGCCCGGATATGAAAAATAGTCTTATTCGTTTCTTAAGACAGAACCAGGACGTATTCGCATGGACGTCGGCCGAGATACCTGGAATAGACCCGGCTTTCTACTGCCATAGGCTGGCTGTCCATCCAGGAGCGACACCAGTGGCACAAAAGAAGAGAAACATAGGAGCCGACCGACAGAAGGCTTTGGAACAGCATGTTCAAGAGCTACTAGCGGCCGGATTCATCCGCGAGGTACAATACACTACGTGGCTATCCAACGTGGTCAAGGTAAAAAAGCCAAGCGGAAAATGGAGGGTATGCACGGATTATACCAATTTAAACAAGGCATGCCCAAAAGAATCCTACCCAATGCCCAACATCGACCAACTGGTCGACAACTCCTCGGGTTTTCAGTTACTGTCTTTCATGGATGCTTACTCTGGCTATAATCAAATTGCCAAGCACCTGCACGATCAAGAGAGGACGGCCTTCATGACCGACAGGGCCAACTATTGTTATAACGTCATGTCGTTCGGTCTAAAAAATGCCGAAGCCATATACCAACGGATGATGAACAGGGTTTTTGCTTATCAGATCAGACAAAATGTGGAAGTTTACATCGATGATATGATCGTGAAAACTAAAGACCCAGAAGACCACATCCGAGATCTGGAGCAAAGTTTGACAAATTAAGAAGGTTTCAGATCCGTCTGAATCTCGCCAAATGTGCATTCGGAGTCCTGGCCGGGAAATTCCTAGGCTTCATGCTGACAAATTGAGGAATTGAGGCTAATCCCAATAAATGTAAGGCGGTGCTCGACATGCAGGCTCCAAGAACAAAGAAGGAAGTCTAGCAGCTGACTGGTCACTTGGCTGCCCTTACCAGGTTTTTACCGAGATCCGCCGAGAACGCACTCCCATTCTTCAGGTTAATAAGGAAGGAAACGCAATGAGGATGGAACCCGAACTGTGAGGCAGCGTTCGAAAAGATTAAAATGTGTCTTGCGACCCCACTAGTCCTCTCGAAACCTGACCCGGATGAGTCTTTATTCTTATACCTATCAATTGGACAAGAACCGGTAAGTGCGGCCCTAGTACGGGAAACCAACGTCGGCCAGTCACCAATTTTCTTCGTGAGTAAGGCGTTACAGAGCTCGGAACTACGATACCAAAAGCTAGAAAAGGTGGCTTTTGCCCTACTTATCTCGGCAAGAAGACTTCGGCCCTACTTCCAGGGGCATCGAATCATAGTTCGGACAAGCCAGCCTCTCCGACAGATTTTACACAAACTGGACCTAGCAGGAAGAATGACTAGCTGGGCCATAGAACTGTCAGAGTTCGACATCACATATGAAGCCCGACATGCAATCAAGTCACAAGCATTGGCAGATTTTGTGAGAGAGCTCACCCCGGCTGAGAACGCCGACGCCGGCCTAGACAAAGTATGGAAGGTATATGTAGATGGCTCCTCAAACACAAGGGGCAGCGGAGCAAGAATCATAGTCGAAAGCCCGGACGGCATTACCATTGAACATTCTCTCCAGCTGAAATTCCCGACCTCAAATAACCAGGCTGAATACGAAGCCCTAATTGTCGGACTATTGCAAGCCAGGGAACACGGGGCGCAAAGAGTAAAGGTTTTCACCGATTCACAGCTCGTAACAGCACAAGTTGAGGGCACGTATCAGACTAAAGGCCCTCTTTTGGCCAAGTACCTTAACAAAGCAAAGGACGTGATCGCCAGCTTTGAAGAGGTGACCGTCACTCACATTCCAAGAGAAGAAAACGCCAGAACCGACATTCTCTCCAAGCTAGCTAGTACCAAGGGCCCAGGGAATCACCGAACCATGATCCAGCAGAACCTGATAGAACCAAGCTGCATTATGACCATCTCGTCGGGGACGGATTGGAGGAAACCAATTTAGGATTATCTAGAGAGAGGAATTATCCCAACTGACTCAACCGAGGCCAAGAAATTGATCCAAGAGGCCGCCGTCTACACGACGATTGACAACCAATTGTACAGAAAAGGTTTACACTCTCCGATGATGAGATGCCTAGGTCCGTCCGAGACAAATATGTGTTAGCCGAGATACACGAAGGAATCAACGGCCACCACATGGGGGGCAAAGCTCTAGCCAAGAAAGCTCTACGTGCCGGCTACTATTGGCCAACTATGCTAGCGGACGCAAAAGAGGCCGTCAAGAGATGTGATAGTTGCCAGAAACACACCAGGATCATATGGCCCCCACCAGCAGAGATGAAGGGCATCACGGCCCCATGGCCCTTCTACAAATGGGGAATGGATCTACTTGGACCATTCAAAGCTGCCCTTGGGCAATTAAGATGGCTCATCGTGGCGGTAGACTATTTCACCAAATGGATTGAGGCCAAACCCCTAACAACGATCACCTCGGTGCGCGTACAACGTTTCTTTCGTCACAATATCGTCTCCCGTTTCAGAATTCCAGCCGAGATAGTCACGGACAACGAAACTCGGTTTATTGACAAAGGGTTCCGAGACATGATGGCAGATCTCGATGTATAACAACACTTCGCTTCGGTCGAACATCCCCAATCGAACGGCCAGGCCGAAGCCCCCAACAAGATCGTTCTCGATGGCTTAAAAAACCGAATGCAGGATGCAGAGTCCAATTGGGTCAAATAGCTCTACAGTGTCCTATGGGGATACAGGACTAGCGTGCAGTCCACAACTCAGGAAACCCCTTTTCGGCTAACCTACGGCTTCGAGGCCATGATCCGGTCGAAATAGGACAGCCATTATGAAGGAAGACTAAAGCTCTGGGAGATGGCGGTGAGGCCAATGAAGATGCTTTAAGGACAGAGCTGGATCTAATCGACGAGGTAAGAATCGCAGCACACTGCAGAGAAGTGGCGCTGCGGCCTCATCGCAAAGACAAAATACAACAGGAAGGTCCGACCCCGTTCTTTCAATAGGGGCAACCTGGTACTCCGGCGCATAGACGTTGGAAATAAAAACGCCAAGGATGGCAAGCTAGCTGCAAATTGGGAAGGTCCTTATCGGGTAAAAGAGAAGCTGGACAATGGAGCCTACATACTCGAGACCCTAGGAAGGAAGCCCATAAGGAGAACCTGGAATGCCGATAAACTGAGGATCTACTACAGCTAGACCCCGGCTCGGCACATCTTCTACCTCAGACACGTTATGAGAGTTTATCTTGATTTCAGTATTTAGATTTCGGTCATTTACATTTACAATTTAACAATTCCTTAAAAGACATTACGAGCTCTTTGGAGCCGATGTTTGTTTTAATAGTGAATTCCTCAGCAGAGTTTTCGTAAAGGCGCCTTAAAGATAGCTTAAGCTTTACACCGAGGTCATTACACCCGGTCATACTACACCGAGGTCTCGACACCCGGTATCAAAAGAGAACCCATCTAGATGGCTGACACTAGGGCCAGAGTGCCCTGGTTACGAGCAATGTAAAGTCGCCTACTTAGGCCCTTACAAAATTGACGTGTCAACGCTCGCTCCCAGATAAGAAGATGAACTGTCATTCCGACTTTGATCATGTCAAAATGTTAACAGCGTTGCGTTGCAGACACCACGACTGAACATGTGACAGTTTTCCCTTATCTGGGTGATGAACCCAGACAACGGATCCGGAACTCGGTAGTGAGGTTAAAAACAAATCCATGGCGGTTAATAAAGAAAACCCTACCACAAATTCCTAGGTGACGAGCCTAGAAGAAAACACATATCTGAATTATGACCCTGGCCCGGTCGAAAGAACGAGATTATAGCAAACACATAATTTAAACAAAAATTTAATACATATTCGGCACGAACGCCGGAGGATTACAAGTGTTAAAAGGGCACAGACGCCCGAAAATAAGAAACAATAACAAAAACCCCTCTCAAGGGACGGACGAGGACGGGTCTGCAGGACTGGGACCGGCATCAGAAGGGGCTTCAGGAGCGACCTCTGGCTCCCCTCCTCCTCCTTGGCCGGATTTGTCGAGCTCCGCCACAGGAGCATCAGCGGGCGATGGAGGAGGCGGGAAGAACTGGCCCTCATGCACGTAAGCCCTATAATGACATTTGCTGAGATCCAGGGTCACGTCCGGGTTCCAGTGGAGGATTTGGGCCAGAGTCATCTCAAAGACATCCTTGGCGGTCCTCTTCACAGTATCGGAGCTGGTAACCAGGGCCTTCTTTGCGTCCTCCAGCTTGGCCTTGACTTCACCCAACTCCTCAGCCAGATTCCCCCTCTGAGCCTGCACCGTCTTCAACGCGTCCAGACAACCAGAGTGAGCAGTTTGCACAGAAAGGAGTTCGGATTGTGTCTTGACAAGTTCGCCCTTAAGCTCATTGGTTGTTAGCACCGTCGACTCCCGGGCGGCGTTTAGCTCCTCATTGGCCTTCTTATTCTTCTCCGCGAAGAGGTCTCTCTCCGCCTCCAGCCGCCTTTTCTCCGCAGAGATCACCACGACTTGGTGCTTTAAATGAAGCATTGATTGCGCCAAGCCAACCCCCTTCAGGAGATGATTCTGCAAAGAGTGAACCAGATCCTCGTCACTTGCGGATAAGGGGAGGGTAGTATCCAAAAATCGACGTGGGGGGAAGAAGGCGACGCTGAGTTCGTCAGTAACCCCTTTCTCCTAGAATAAGCTCCGCGGCAACTTGCAAGGAGGAGGAAGAGAAGATGGTGAAGCAGGTACGGAGTGAGTTGAAGTCTGAGCCTCCTCGACCAAGGTCTCCTTCTCCGAAGGAAGAGATTGACCCGAAGGAAGAGGTGAAGACGTACCGACCGAGGATGAACTCCGAGTCTTTTTCGAGGCCGGGGCTCGGGGCACGGCTGATTGAGTCCCGGTTCAACGCAGCAGCAGCAGCACGTTTTCGGGATTCTGGCCTTGGAGGAGCGGCCCCACTAGGATTCACGTGAGACAAATAGGGAGGCAATCCTGTCATTTGCTGAGCTACAAAAAGAAAGATAGCAGAGGTCAGTCTCGACAAACATAAAAGCCATAAGAGCGCAACAAAAATAAACGATTAAGGATCCATACAGATAGTATATCCCGGTTTGGAACCAGGACTGGTAATAAAATAGGCTGCGCTCCTGGTGCCATATGTGGCGACATAGGACACCAGGCGATCGACCGACAAAACCTCGTCGGCCGGAAGATCATCAGATTCGACTTGGTAGGAGGTGGAGTTCAGCTTATGGTGATTGTACGTCCAGTACAGGGGAAACATCCACTCCACTTTCATCCCTCGGCCCCTGCGAAACCAAGGCCGCTCCCGGGTTTAGCGACTACCTTAAAAAAGTCGGTCTTGAAATGTTTGAAGGAGTCGGAGAAGGCGGTCAGGAGCTTCCGGTCAGTACAACCTCGAAGGGAAGTAAGCCCCTTTAACTTTTCAGCCTCCTTACCAGAACGAGGGGTAAAAGGGCAAAAGAAATAGAAAAATAAGGTAGTAGTGCAAGGAAGGGGCTCGGAAAAATTGTTGCATAAACGTTCAAAGGAAACTAAGTATGCCTACCCATTTGGATGAAGTTGGGAAGGAGCCAAGTGAAGATAATTTAAGCAGGCCATTTGGAACCCGGTAAACGGGAAGCGAATACCGAGCCGAGACAGGTAGGCTTTATAGAAAAAGAAGAAATTTGTACATCAGGTGGCCCGGGAGGAACAAACAGATTCGTCGGCAAGGGGAGGACTCAGGAAGCAGCCCTCCATCTCCCCCAGCTTCATCCAATCGAGATCGGCATCAGTCATCAAGGATCGGGTAGTAAGTACATCGTGTGTGACCCAAGGAAATCGCTTAACCAGGGATGGTGAAGGAGCAGAGGAATCCGCCTCTCCGGTGTCCGATCGGCCACTAGTTTGTGAAGAAGGTGACGCCATTTTACCTATAACACAAAAATAGCAGTACTAGGATCAGCAAGTGCGGAAATACCTGACGCATGCATGTTATGACGCGGAATGGGAAGAATAGGCAGACTCGGACGACCCACAGACCCAGAGTTACTCCTAAAGGACGGCCTATGGTGACAGGAGCCTAAAATGGTGTCGGCTCGGGAATCGTCGCCGCGTGCAAGATGGAACGAACTTGAGGCAAGGCAGTCCCAGCAAGGACCGAGATACCTGTCTGGAAGGGATTCTACCCTAGGACAAGGAGGGTCTTCATAAAAATTAATAGGTCGGGCCGGTTCCACCTCCGTTATAGCTGGGGGAAAAGGCCTAATAGGGGAACCAGGATTTCGCGGCCTGGCAGCAGCACGTGGGGCGAATTCAACGGTTCTCTGACCCGACCCCCACGGAGAAAGGAGGGTAATCTCTGCTCTTCGAAGAGGGGAGTGCCAAGCAGCCAATGGCTCATGCGAGGGTAACACGCACGAAGTGCTTCCTCCTCGTCAGGGTTTAGGGGATGGCTTGAGTATGAACGATTAACCCTAACCATAGACCTGGAGAGAAAAAAGGCATAAAAAGGGCTAATAAGGAAAATGGTGGAGACCCCACATGAGCTCAGACATGCACTTATGAACAGAAAAGTATGACTCTGGATACAGACACCCAGAAACTCATGTATCTTAGTCTACCCGCGGTACGTTAGCGTAACGAGCGAAGGGCAAATGCAGAAAAATAGACTGTAAGTAAAGACAGACAGTTAAAATAGCGGATGGAATGATCAGGCATACTTGGAGTTAAGAAAAGTAAAAGTAACGTCTGGATGGGAAGAATCTGAGAATACAGCACGAGATTAATCGGTGAGATTAATCATTCAGGCAAAATGCAAAACGCGTAGAGCAACTGTGAACTCAGGAGAAAGGAAGAAGACAAAGCTTGAGAAGTGGAGGGAAAAGTGAAATGTGAAAGACACTTACGAGTTAAGTAAGTAGAAGCGCCAGGGGTAAAGAGATAAATTCCCTCCTAGTGACGGGAGTAACGTACGATAAACGAGGAGCGCATTAAATGCGCACGAAAATCGAAGGTGGCATAGCAGGGCGGTTGAAATCCCTCGCCAGTCCAGGAGCGCCACATGTCAGGGGGCAACGATAGGGAATACATAAGGGTTCCGACCTAGGAATAAGAACAGATAGCTTGGCCTTACCTCAAACCCCGGTCCCCGGGATAAGTGTCCCGAGAATAAAAACATCGTAGCGTCGTCAAGTTGTCGTAGACTCGGCGAAACTCCAGGCAGATGCATAAATCCTAAGATAGGGCCTCGGGGTCGGGAGTGCGAAACCCCCGTAGCTGGGCCAGTGGTTACACGGCCTCGGCCAAACACCTCATAATTAAAGGATTATGGATACCTCGAACTATGTGGGCTTTGATCCCTTTGCAGGGTACGTAGGCCCTAGGGGTCGTACCCAGGTGAAGCCCTATCCAGTCAAATATCCAACAGGCTAGGCCGGCGTGACGAGCCTACCCCGGTATAACACCTCGGACAGGCAGTGAAGGAGCAAGATGCATCCCGGCAGATCAAACGCTTAAGCTACCAGGCTGGGGGCAACTGTTCCGGTTAGGCCTAAGCGGCCCAATGCCTGGACGGCCCAATATAAAATATATCACATATCCAGATACACCGACAATCAGGGAGGATCTATCATATCTGTAATCATGAGATAAGATAGATCCGGCGGTTACGATACCAAGGTATACCCTATATATACAGGGGAAGGATTCGAAGGTGCACACGTTCTAACTCTAACATATTTACCTTACGCATCACTGTGCACCATCCCCACTGAACACATCCCCCATCCCCCATTTAGGCGGATAGCCTATAGTGTACAGTGATCCCGTCCCTTCCCGGATATCTCCTCCATAGATACTCCGGCAGGGCCATTCAATCCAAGATAAAAGCACTAGCCCAACGGGCTAGACATCTGTGTTCTACACCAGAACATCTTTGAAATATGTAGTTTTTTTCAATCTGGAAATTGTGAACAAGGTGATTGAATCGAGGGTGGTTTTTGTCTCTACTATTCGGTTTTATTGTTTGCAAAACAGAGGAAGCAGAGCATCTTTGATGGCGAAGGTACAATACAAGCGGAGCCAGAGAATGTAAATAGTGGCGAAAATTACAGAAGATAACCCATATTTTCATGAAAGTACATTTTGGTCCCAGAAAATTTTAATAGTTTCATTTTGGTCCCTCCATAAAAATTTTTTGTGGGGACTAAAGTGAAAATATTAAAATTTTATGAGGCTGAAATATAATTTCTTAAAATTCTGGGTTCGATTCTGTAGTTTTAGGGGGACCACCCCTAACCCCAGGTCCGCCCCTGAATGCAAGAATGGTGGAGCAATGGAGGAATGGTTGAAGAAGAGCAATGGCTGAAGTATGGGGGAGCGGAGGACGATGATGAGACGAAGCTCAGATTTACAACCCAAGCTCTTGCCACGTTAGACTCAGAAAGTAACAGACGTGTGCTTAATTTAACGATGGTAGCATTTTAAGATTATTTTTAATTGATTATAGTTAGTTTTTCACACAAAATTTATTTATAGTACCAAGTGCCAACAGCTCTTTTTGATAAAGATTATGGTTATTTTTCTCTTTCACCTATTCTTTTTTTGTGCATGATATAATGGTCTTTCTTCAAAGATTTCCATAAATAATAAGAAGGGACTGCTCTCATATTCAATAGTGAATGAAATATCCCTATTATTATAATCTATTTCTCCTGTTATACAAGATATAAAGTGCAGGTTTTGTTAAATTAAAATTAGGAAAATTTTCAGAAAAATACTGTTAAAATAGGTAAAAGATAAATAAGGGAGGTCAATATTTGAAATCTAGAGTCATACTTTAAGGAGATATCTGAGATTTCAAAAAGACCAATCTACCCCTAAGTAAGTTTTGAAAGCCACATATGTCAGGTATCATTAACAACTAATATATAGATAATAACAACTTCAATATAAAAATTGACCACTTGATATCCCGAAATACTATAAGGCGTCATTAACAACTTAGGCATTAATAATAATAACTTCAGAATCGCAAATAAAAACTTTAGTATATATATTGATTACTTGACTTCGTCAAATCCTAGCAAGCTTAAATGTAATTTTTTTAAAGTCACACATGTGAACAACAACATAATCTCAAATAACAACGTCAATATACACATTGACTTTACTCTTTTTTTCAAAACTTACTCAGCAATAGATTAGTCATTTGGGAAGATTTGGAAGTCTTAGATTCCTCGTTAAAGTCAGACTTGGGATTTCAAATATTAGTCTCCCTTATTTATCGTTTTCCTATTTTAACATTATTTTCTGAGATTTTCCCTTAAAATTAAGCTTATTTGGCAAGAAAAATTAAAATTAAGCTTAAAACTAGAATTAAAATTAAGTGACGTGTTATGTTCTGACCGGTTAAGGTATAGATGATATGGCACACACGAACACCTAGTGGTGATGAAGGCGGTTGAAAACTTGTAATTAGATATAATGTCATGTTCAAGGCACTTACACTAACTAAGAAAACCTCTCTCAACGAGAATCCAAACCTTATTTCATTGAGCGACTAGCATATTCTAATAGACTAACACTCGGTAGTTACACATACTTTCTCCAAAACAATCTAAATGCAAAATTATTCAGGCCTGTTATTTTTTACTACGCCATTAGTTTGTGAAAATTAAAATTGGGTTTAAATGGTCCATAAAGTTTCTTCTCCACTTTTTTTAAAAAAGACCCAAAACTTGGGCCCAAGAAGTTTCAGACAAATAAAAAAGGCCTCAATCTTATTATAACTGCTTTTGGTTCACGACCCCACCTGCTGTTTATAAAAGGAAACCTTTGTTATAGAAAAAAAAAAGACCTTTGCTCTTCTTCTTTCTTTTTTTCCCGGAAGAAAACCGTTTTGCAATGTAAAACGGTAAAAGCAAGGTTTTAAACCACATGCCCATGTTAGGCTCCTGGCATTGACGGGTTTCCTGCTGTCTTCTATAAAAATAATTGGGGAACGGTGGGTCCAGCGCTATGCAATTTTGTCAAGAAGGTGTTTAGTAGGGAAATTTCTGTTGCGGAGGCAAATAGAACACTTATCTCCCTGATCCCTAAAAGGGATAATCCTGTGTAGGTAACTCATTTCGGGCCTATCTCTTTGTGTACTGTGCATTATAAATGTATAACAAAGATTATAACTCTAAGGCTCAAAGAGGTTATGAATGTTTTGATTTCTCCTTTTCAAACTAGTTTTATTAAAGGTAGGCACATTCAAGATAATCTGATTGTTGGTCAAGAAATCTTACATATTATGAGTAGAAATAGGAGTAAAAAGGGTTTGATGGCTTGGAAGATTGATTTGGAGAAAGCTTTTGATAGGATCCGTTGGGATTTTCTTGAACAAGTTCTTAGAGATGCTGGATTTGCTTCTGATTTTATTAACCTGATTGTCTCTTGTGTTTCATCGGTATCTTATAATGTTCTCTGGAATGGATCTCATATTGACTTCTTTTTCCCTAAGAGGGGACTCCGCCAAGGGGATCCCATTTCTCCTCTCTTATTTGTGCTCTGTATGGATCGGCTCTCGCATTTGATTTGTGATGAGGTTGCTGATGGTAAGTGGTGTCCGATAAGGGCGGCTTACTCTGGTCCTATCATATCCCATTTATTATTTGCTGATGATTTGCTATTTTTTGGGACTGCATCTGAAGTCCAAGCTTCTTGTATGCTCAATTGTCTGGATAAATTCTCTAAGGCTTCAGGGGGTAAGGTGAACAAGGCTAAGTCCTCTATCTTTTTTTCTCCTAAAGTGCTTCCTCATACCAGGCAAAGGATTAAAGGTATGACTCAAATGCAGATTACTTGCGAAATTGGAAATTATCTTGGGTTTCCTCTCTCTCGTTCTAAGAAGACAAAAGAGAAGTTTAATTATATAGTTGAGCGGACACGTTCAAAGTTGTCTAACTGGAAGGCAAACTGTCTTTCTTTTGCTGGAAGAGTCACCTTAGCAAAGTCGGTTCTTAGTTCTATTCCATTATACCCGATGCAAGTTGCTGCTATTCCTAAGAGTACTTGCCTTGAGGTGGAAAGGATTCAGAGAAATTTTATTTGGGATCACGATGAGGCCTCTAGGCATTATCATTCTATTGGGTGGGAACAAATCCTAAGACCAAAGCAGTGTGGGGGTCTTGGTTTCCGCCTGTTGGAATCTATTAATAAAGCTTGTGGGGCAAAAGTGGCATGGAACCTGGTGATGGGGTCTTCAGGTTTGTGGGCTGAAATTCTTCAGAAAAGGTATATGATGCGGGATGAGTCTTCCTTACTGTCTTATCAAGTAGGGGACTCAAAACTATGGAAATTCATTTGTTCTTGCAAGGATCTGATTGACAGGGGTACTAAATGGCAGGTAAGGAATGGTGAGTCAATTAGTTTCTTTGAGGATTGTTGGCTGATTGATGGGAAGAAGTTGAGTGATTATTGTACGAGGCAACTTTCGGAGGTTGAGGCTTCTTCCTCGGTGGCTGACTGGGCCATTAATGGGTCCTGGAATTTTGGGGGCCTTTCGGGTTTGGTTACAGCAGAGGTGATCTCCAATCTGAGGGCGAAAATTCCACCTTGTGAAAATGCAGGTTTTGATCTCCTGGTTTGGAGTGCTTCTAATAATGGGCAATTCTCAATTAGGAGTGCATACTTTCTAATAGAGAATTATTCTCTGTGCACCAGATTTATGGGATTAAGGGAGATTTGGTCATGGAAAGGTGTGGAGAGAATAAAAATATTTATGTGGAAGGTATTTTTTGATAAATTACCTACAAATGAGAGAAGGAGCAAATGGGGAGATGTCTCAAACTTATGTGGGTACTGTGATTCTGAGCCTGAGTCTATTATGCATATCCTCAGGGATTGTAGCTATGCTAGGAAGTTGTGGGCAAAGCTAATTAAACCCTCTTACCGTAGGGTGTTTTTTGGCATGGAGTTGAGAAATTGGCTGGTACAGAACCTTAATTGTAAGTGTGGTTTTGCTTCATCGGATAATTGGTCCATTTTATTTGGAGTGGCTATATGGATGCTGTGGAGGTGGAGAAACTCGTCAATCTTCGAGAGCAACTTCGTAAGACCTGCTAATCCAGTGGTTGTTATCCTGCACTGCTGGAGGAGTTTTGCGCTGGAGTCGGGTGGCTGCTGTGTTAACACATCAGCTGCAGGCGCATCAGCTCTAGTGAGGCAGCGAGGATGGACGAAGCCTCTGCATGACTGGAAGAAGCTGAATGTTGACGGGGCGGTAGCACGGTCTTCTTCGAAGGCTGGATGTGGAGGTCTTTTAAGAGATAGTGGAGGGATCTGGTTGTGTGGATTTAGGAAGCAATTAGGAGTATGTGATGCTTTGGTTGCGGAAGAGTGGGCCATTTTTGAAGGTTTGTCTCTTGCTTGGGATTTAGGGGTCAAAAACCTGATCCTTGAAAGCGATGCTCTAGAGCTGATTAAGTTGCTGTCTGAAGATTCCATTTCCTCTGCTAGCTTTCTACTGGTGAGAATCAAAGAATTATTGCAAAGGGATTGGCATGTTCTTTTATGCAATATCTCGAGGGATGCAAATTGCGTGGCTGATATCTTAGCTAAACAAGGGATTAATCAGTCTAATATTATTATAGAGTGTCCTATGTTGCTGCGTTCCTTGGTGGCGCAGGAGAGTTTGGAAATTTATTCCCCTATTTCTTTAGCTTCTAGTTAATGTAATTTTGGCTGTTTGCCTTCTTCCTTTATCAAAAAAAAAAAATTACAGCTACAACTTTCTTTTTTCGTTTCAGGATAAATATTTTTCTTTTTCTTTTTTGTTTTTCTCCCACCGAAATTGAATCTTACCCTGGAATGTAGTTAAAAAATAATCTTTTTATAAAAGATTAAATTTAAACCATTCAGATTTCAATCCAACGGTTGAGATGAAAAAGATGATGGGAAGTAGATGAAAGGGAAGAGGATGGGAGCCAAATCTGTTAAAAGAAGTGTATTAAAAAAAATTGAATCTTGTTATAAAACTAAAAGAAATCTAGGATTAAAGAGGAAGAGATAAATGAAGAGAGAGAAAAGTTTCTTGTATGATCACAATACAATCTCTACAATTTACATTTGTGTGAGGGGAGGAAAGAATTTATAATGGTTGGAAAGTATGGAAGTTTTATGTAGTTTCTACCCACTCCCCATCATAAACATAGTGGGCGACTTTAATGCCTATAATGGGTAATTTTAATGTCCACTACATTATATTATATACCCAATTGATTTTCATAAATTGTAACAGAACGTGGAAAGTTAAGAGTCAATGAACATCCACATAATTTAATATATTCATAACACTCTCCTTAGATGTCCATTATGAATGTGTCTTATTAAAAACTTTAACTAGAAAAAACCCAGTGGGATAAAAACCTAGTCAAAGAAAAGAGTAAATCATTTATTAATACACTTTCCAATGCTGCCTCATTAAAAACCTTTACAGGAAACCCCAGTGAGACAAAATCTAGATAAGGAAAAAAGAGTACAGCGTATATCAACTTCTCCTTTTGACAACATCAGTATTACTCTCCTTGATGACAACATTGCTTCCAATGTCTTTGTATTAGTGAAGTACTATATCTTGCTAATAAGCATGATACATTAGTGCTCCAATAGCACTAAGTTATGATACTTCTGAACCAAGTAGTTCTTCTTCAACTTCTTTCTTTAAACAATTAATTGCTTTTTGAAGCTCTTCAAGAGTTTTAATGTTGTTAATATTATCGTATAAACAACAATTGTAACAAATTCGCTTCTATATCTTGTCATAAATATGTATGAGTATATTGGGTCATTTTTGTACTCTTCTTTTCACAGATATTCTTGAAACGATTATATCACATGCGCTCTGATTGCTTCAAGTCATACAAAGACTTATTTAATTTAATTAAGTATTGTTCTCGAGAACTTGAATTAAATGCTTCTGACATCTTGAGTTCTTTAGGGACTTGTGCTTCTGGCACCTTAAGTCCTTTGGGGATATGTGCTTCTAGCACCTTAAGTCCTTCAGGGACATGTGCTTATGACACTCGCTTATAGATTGTGGCTCATGATCCTTATTATCATTCATTACATCATGTTATATTATAAGCAAAGATGTCGTCAACGTTGACTTCCTTTCAATCCCATTAGATTCTATTCATAATATAATTTATTGAGATCTCATAATTTTTACATATTATTTCAGGTACATGGGTCTCTTTTGGGACTACAACATTCTCTTCTAGAGATATCTCTACTAGAGATGATAAGGGAGTGCATGACAACCATTATATTCCCAAAGATCAAGCTTTTTTCGAGATAAAAATGCTTTTTCTGATTCTATGCCTTTGAAGAGTTCTGAGAATCAGAATTACATTTGTTAACTCATTTTATTTTTACTCCGAGAATCAGAATTACGTTTATTAGCACATTTTCTTTTTCATTCTGAGAATCAGAATTCCTAGAAAAACTATATAGAAGCGAAATCAATAGTTTGCTAAAATGAGCTAAAACATGAAAATTTATCTTTCACTTGACAAAAAAAGCTCACAGCTAAAAAGGGAAATATCATTCAACTAAAGCAACTGCTCATTACAAGGGTAAAGAGCCCAAAAAAAAAAAAAGAGAGAACAAAAATACAAGAAGAAAAAAGACAAAGGGCCATGTTACATCAATTTCTAGTGCTGAGGGTGTGTTGAACTATGCACCCAGTCACAGGCCGAAGAAGACTTGCCAACTGTAGAAAAAAGGAAATTCCCATGTTGGGCAAAAATCCTATAACTAATCAATTATCTTTCTTGATAGACTATACTCCTTCTCAAAAATCATGGAATCCTCTTCAAAACTCAATATCCTTAGCATCTGAAGAAGATTTTGGATAGCCATCATAGTCTATTTTCATGTGCAGCGAAGAACAAAACCATCTTGAACTTGAGCCTCAAACTGTCCATGATTTCTTGTACTTGTAAGAACAAAATTCAAGAATCAAATATATCAGCCATGAATACCAATATCCAAGAACAAAATTCGCAAACAAACTAGTTTCAACCTTGATCAATGAGAGCCGTCTTGTACCGAAGATGGTGTAGCAGTATGTGGGACAGATTAACTAAAGCCACCAGGGAGATTAGCAAAACCAAAGTGGATTAATTGATTCAAGCTGTCAACTCTAGGAAAGATTTCAAAAATAGGGGGACATCCAAGATTAGCCACATTAATTAAAATCAACAAATAGCTAACAATGTCCATTCCTCAATTCCACAACGCTCCTTCCTCAGAAATTTCACTAAACAATTCATAGGCATTCCCAAAGGCTAACACAAAATAAGTAAACTTCATCATCAAAGTTTCAAATCAACATCTTTCCTTCATTGTCATGAAGTGACAAATCGTCAAAATTCAATCTCATATTTCCTTCGTTCCATAGTTTAGGCTATAATACTTTAATCATAAGAAGCTACTCATTTTTGTTTTAAACCCCCCACTCAAACATTAGATCAAATACTCATCATTCATAGCAATTGAAATTAATAAAACAAGCTTCCTTTTCCTGAACTTTCTACAACAACTTTAATTTCTCCTTCACACATTTCCTCAAACAGCCCAAAGGCATTAAAAATTAAATCAAAAACAACTCCCTATTCATAATTACCAACAAATAATACACTTCCTAGCATCAAGAAAAACTCTTACAGTTAAATAAAAAAAATTATTAACAAGTTAACATTAAATCCTTCTTTGACGAATAATAAATTCTTAATCTAATAATTTAATCAATTAAGATTCTAGCATCTATCCTTTCTGTCAATCAGAAGCAATCATAGTGAAAGAGAAAGGATTTGAGCATACCGCGATGAAAAATTAAAGAAATGGTGGTAAAATCCCTAAAATTCACTTGCAGACACAGAGCATGGATGGGTCAGAGTTGCAGCTCCAAGAAGAATGAATCTCACTCAGCACACAAGGCTCAATCGTACACACAGACGCCGCAAAAGAAAGGAGAAATAAGAGATGAGGTACCACCCACAACCACCACGATAACAGATAGCGACGGAGGAAGGGGAAGAAGATGAGAAACGTAGTCACCCGCGGCAGCGGAGGATGACGAAAGGGAAGAATAGCTGTGGGTTTTCAGAAAAGGTCGAAGCAGCAGGAAGGAGTCCAGTTTTTTTTCTGAGAGAAAAATGATTATGTAGAGAAGCAGAAATTTTCTGTTCTTTTTTTTTTTTATTCCCCAGCACAAAAAATAAACCGGTTCATCCTGGAAAAAAAAAATCGGATTTACTAAACACAATTCTGATCCATTTTCACTCCTAGGAACAGAAATTTTTTTAAAAAAATGATTCTGGGAGCGTTACTATGCACACCCTAACTCTTCAGGAGATGGCTCTTCTAGAGCTACTAACTTTTCTTGATTATCCTCGACTTGACCATCTATATTCTTAGCTCATTTTCTCTTTCGAGGATTTTTATTTTTGGAACCGATGGACCTACCATGCTTCAGGCGCATTTTAAATTCATTTATAATAGGTTGTCTTTCGGAGATATTAATTCGAATAGAAGCATTAGCAACTAGGATATGTGACTTTGTCACTTTCTTTGGGTCAGTAAATGCTTCTGACATTCGATTAGCTAAATTCTACAAATAAATTATCTTTTGAACTTCCAATTTACATTGTTTTGTACTAGGATCAAAATGAGCCAAAGATAATTTATTCCAACTAATCTCTTTACCCAACTGCTTATTTTCTCCCCCTCACGTTAGGAAAACAATGTCAAATCACAATTGACTAATCATGCAGTATAAGTCTCTTAAATCCATTTGTTTCCTTTAAAAATATCATTTTGTTTCATTTAGAGATAAACAAGAAGAAAGAGGTCCTTATGCAATGTTTATCCATGTACGTGCATTGTCGTGCACATTCAAACCTTTTAAGATGGAATTTTTCTAGCTCCTGACCAAAAGCCAATTTTATAGGGAGAATTTTGTTAGCTTATATAAATACTACAATATATAAGATCAAATATACCAACATAGAAATTTAGTTCTCATAAGCATTAATCTAGCTATTTATGGATTCTTTAATATTTTAGTTTTTCAAGAACTACCATATAATATTACATCACTAGATAATCTCATTACTCATTAATAATACACTTCAATTTACTTATATATATGCAAAATATATACAGTCCACCACATATGAAGATATTCACGATCAAAGTAACTTAGAATCACACAGATTTAGAATCACACATATGGGAATTCTCTAGCAGAAAATTCTCATGGCAACAAATTTATGAGATGTGATCACAAAAAATGTAAATAATAATAATTTTTAATAACAACAAAATTAAACATCACATTACCTTATAGGCTTATTCTTTATTCCTCTTGGCTTCAAAATAAATTTAGACATATTTTTCTACAGCTCTTTGCCTTTTTAATATTTCATTGGCAGCATTGACAAACATTTGATTTGCACTAACGAACTTCTAGTTTGCATTTACAATCCATTGCATTATTATTTGTAAATTTTCTATATAATATCCAATTCTGCAGATATCTTTGAAACTTGACAGGTTTCTTAGAATAAAATGCATTATTAATGCATAATTTTGTTCCTTCATGTAACAAAATATTAGCTCTTTTGGAGTCTTCAATCAAATTTATACTGTCATATATAGTCTGAACGTTAGCCTCTCGCATTATAAAGTCAGGAAAAATATGCTAATTAGTCCTCAGGACTATTAGCCTTTAGACTTATTACCCCTGAGTGACATAATTCTCTACAAGTTATTGTCTTCAAGACAATACTTTTCTAAGGCTACCAAAATCTCTATATTATACAATATTTGAAACATAAGCCTTCAAGGTCTTAATATTTATAACAATCCAATACCATAAAATTTTTCTTGTCATGCCATTTCTTTGAACCAATAATGTTCTTTTATAAAAGAACCATTATAAAATTGATAAAACTTCTTGCCATCAAATCATAAATTAAAAGTATTAATGAATAATGGCTATTCAATGAAATTAAAATATCTATAGATATCTAAATCATAAACATATGTAAAACTTAAACTTTAGATGATAAAATCAAAAATATTAGGAAAACAAATTCTACATGTGGCTGAGTTTGGACAAAAAGAATGGCACCTTTCTGTAATATTTTCATCACTTTTAGAAAAGTGAAATATCAGAGAAAATTGCATAATTACCCCTAAATTCATAAATGACATTTTAGTATCAAATAAAATTACAAAGTTATACCCCGAAATTCATAAATGTCAAATTAGTCCATATTTTCGAGAGAAAAAACACCGCCTTCCATAGTTTAAATTGATTTAAGGCTGATTTACTCATAATTTTGATCTTATCAACATAATTTATTTCAATATTTGACCCTTTTACTAATATGTCTCGGCGCATTTACTGTGTACAAGACCAATGATCCTTATCACCGCAGTGATAATATGGATTTTTAGCATATTTATTACGTCCACTAGTTTCCCTTTTATGGTTCTCATCAATTATCTCTCTCCACTTCAGGTGAAAATCTGAACCATCACATTACAACTATGATCATGCCCAAGACTATAAACATGTTCACACTCATATCCACAGCCATAATTAGATTCATTTGTTACTTCATTCCCTTCTAGGAATGGAGTCGAGTCTGTTGGATGAGATTCATGATATTTGCAACAAAAACACATTGTTTTGTTTGGCCATAGGGGGCAAGAAATTGATTCAGCATATTTCTTAAAACCCCTTTTCGCAATTTAGCTACTGTAGGATCAAATTGAATATACCCATTGATAATGAGCTTTTGGAAGAATAACCACCTTCTAGTAGTAATACAATTCCTTTAATTTGTTCCAAAGAACAAGAGGCCAAATATATAATTTTGATGCTTCATGAACCACAAATTTAAATTTCATTATACCAAAAAAAAAAAAAAATTTATGAGGTATAAAACACAATATAATAAAATAAATAATAATAAATTCATAAAGACAATAAATGATCATAAATTATGATATTACAAGGAAATTAAATTTATGGCTTCAAGCCATTTAGTTTTAATGGCTTCAGGCTAATTCTTATGGCTTCGGGCCAATGATGAGAATTTAGAATTATATGGCTTCTAGCATTTTATCTTCATGATAAATAAAAATTAAATATATGTTTCTAGCCATCCAATAAAATAAAAGACAAAAAAGTATATGACTTCAGGTCATATAATAGGGAATATATATATAGGCCATATAATATAAAAATATAAATAAAAGGAATATGGCTTCTAGCCATATTATATCAAAATAATAAATCAAAATGTATATAATTTCTGGTTATATAATCTCAAAGTAGGAATAAAAGGACTATAGCTTCTAGCCATGTAATAGGAAATCTGAAGCAATATGACTTCTAGTCATATAATTTGAGAATATGAAATTAAGGTGTATGACTTCTGGCCATACTAAAATAACAATATCAATAATATAAAATACTTCGTAAAGGAGATCAAAATAAGATATAAAACAGTAATAATCTCCTATTTTAGCTATAGAACCCGATGTTTGAAACAATAGGTAAAAGTATATTTTTTAATTCTATATATTAACTCAGATTATCCAGATATTTTCTTTCAAATCTCCAGACTCTAGAGACGCAAAAACTTTCTCAACACCAAACACAAAATGATAAACTGCAAAAAGTTAGAAATTCCTTATATATGGATTACCGTTTCCATGTCTTCGTTATTATCAAGAAAAATTGTTCACTCTTTCTCTTTAATCATTCATTCATTCAATATCTTTCTCTCTCTCTCTCTCTCTTGTCCCTTGTGCCTCTTTGATATACTTTACACAAAGTTCACACACTCAGAGGCAGATCTTAGTTAGGGGCTTAGGGCTATGGCCCCCCCAAAAAAAATTTAGATTTATTTATTTTTATTTTGTTTACTGAAATGTTTTTACCAATAGTGAATGAGGCTATTGGTTTGTTTGGGAGATTGGGCTTTGGGAGAATAATAGGCGTTGGATATTTGGGAGAACAAAGTAAAAATGACGAATGAGGCTCGGCCCGCATAGTCACAGACGTTAGATATATATTAGGGCACGATTCTATTATGCTCCCAAATCCCAATCTCCCAAACAGATCAATACTAATAGACATTTACCTCAACATCAGCGATCTACGCCGCCAATGACCAGCAAAACAAGATCAACCACTCGAATCCCAAACAAACTTATAACTCTTTTAATTACATTGTTTCTTTGTATTATAAATTACATTGTTTCTTTAATATTTTGATATATTATATAACAGGCAATCTTGTGGAATTTCATGATATCTTCTCATTTTGTAGTTGATATGACATCCATACTAGAAAAATATATGTTATCTTATAAATTAGAATTGTTAAAATACTTTTATTATAACTCTGAATATTTTAAACATGTTATATAATCATAACATTTTTTTAATTAGTTAATGAGTATACATTTGGCCCCCTAAATATTTATCTCAAGATCCGTTACTGCACACACTTACACAGAGCAACCAAGACTCAACACAGAGAAAGAAAAAATACAAAAGATAGAGAAGGTAAAATGAATTGTGAAGATCAAAGAAGAAGAGAGAATAATCCTTTTGTTAAAGGAGCTTTCGTGCTCATAACATATTATAAAACTAAAAGAAATCTAGGATTAAAGAAAGCAAGAGATAAATGAAGAAAGAAATTAAGAGAGAGAAAATGTATAACAATTCTCATTCAGTTTCTTGTATGATCATAATACAATCTTTTTAGAGTACATTTGTATGAGGGGAGGAGAGAATTTATAATGGTTGGAGAGTAGAAAGTTTTATGTAGCTTCAACCCACTCCCCACCATAAATATAATGGAGTTGGTTCCCATCAACTTCCCTTCCGATCATCTTCTTCATGTCAATCGTTGAATTGAAATCCCAACAGTTGATTTCATCTTTTATAAAAGTATTATTTTTAAATAATTTAATTTTTTTATTAATATTTTTATAAAAGATTAAATTTGAACCGTTGAGATTTCAATCTAACGGTTGAGATGAAGAAGAAGATGGAAAGGGAAGTGGATGGGAGCCAAGTTCAAACGTAATAGGCGACCTTAATGCTTGGTGATTTTAATACCCACTACATAATATAATATATATACCCAATTAATTTCCATGAATTATAATAGAATGTGGAAAGTTAAGAGTTAATTGACATCCACATAATTTAATATATTCATACCCAATCTCTCTCCTTTTTCCCTTTTTAGATCCAACAAAAAGAAAGATTCTTTGTAAAAGGAAAAAGAAGAGAATCCGGAATGAAATTGATTACCGACAAAACCCTAAAGAGAATATTCCATCACTAATCTTAATTTAATATTAAATATCAGAAAGCTCCCACAATAAAATTAATATTATATAGAATCTTCTGACTGAAGTCAGAATCTAGGGCCTCTGTAATATTTTATAAAAATAAATAAAATAATTATAAAATCCTAGTTACTCCAGCTTTTCTAGTAACCCGTCATATAACCATCCTCCTCAATCTCCTCCAAGCCCACCCTCTCAGAGAAGCCGCCATGTGTGGAATACTTGCTGTCTTGGGTTGCATTGACAACTCTCAGGCTAAGCGTTCTCGTATAATCGAATTGTCTAGGAGGTGATTTTTCTTTCCGTACATTTCATTTCTCCAAACCTGTGCTTTGATTTTTGAGTTGAAGTAGTGATTTTCTCATGCTTGCAAAATATTTGTTGTTGATCTACAGCTATGACTTACAAAAGGTATTTTCAGATGCGTTGTTCTTGTTTTGATAGGATAGATGACTTAACTCCATTTCCTTCTTGGTTAATATTTTGCGATGCGGTATTCGGCTTTCTAAATTGTAGCTTGGAAATGCAGGTTACAGCATCGGGGCCCTGATTGGAGTGGTTTGCATTGCCACGAAAACTGTTATCTCGCCCATCAACGGCTGGCTGTTGTCGATCCTACCTCAGGGGATCAACCTCTATATAATGAAGATAAGACTGTTGTTGTCACTGTAAGTTTGTTTACCCGATTATGTTCATTTACTTTCTTTAACTATAAAATGCATTGCTTTTCTCATTCAGTGCGTAATGGATATAATCCATATCATTGACTTTAAAGAAAATCCATGCTATTACTTCAGTGAGTACAATGGTCTGCTTAAACACGAATCCTATTTACATGCTTATATCATCGGCCTGGTCTATTGTAAGGTCTGCACTATGGCAAATGGGATTTTTTCTTAATTTATACAATTAGAGTTGGTAGTCTCATTGCCGTTTCAGAGCCCAGAGAATGTTTCACCAAAGGTCGTCTTTTTTCTGAATGTACAAGGTCTTCAAACACAATTAATTTTGCATGTATTTTGTTTTTGACACCTCAAATCTTCCATTATTGTTCTTTTTATTTCTTCTAATATTTCTTAGATCTTAAACTAATTCCTGGATAAGCCTGATCCTTTTTTGTTTGAACCATGGCATTAGGTGAATGGAGAGATATACAACCATAAAGAATTGAAAAAGAAGCTGTCTTCTCATCAATTTCGCACTGGAAGTGACTGTGAAGTGATTGCCCACCTTGTAAGTGTTCAGGAGATCAAGTGATCGTCACGTTATTTCTATAAATAATGAAAGATGCTCTGTTCAATGCGGCTTTGCTTACTATCTTCCTTCCTGTTTGCTGGCAACAACTTGAAATCATCTCAGTATGACGAACATGGTGAAGACTTCATTGACATGTTGGATGGCATGTTCTCTTTTGTCCTTCTAGACACTAGAGACAACAGCTTCATTGCAGCTCGTGATGCTATTGGGATTACCTCTCTTTACATGGGCTGGGGTCTCGATGGTATGTGGCTTTACTTTGTTATAGAATGAACTGCTGCTTCAGTAACCTTGATCATCTGTACTGTATTGCTGCTTTTGCTTGTTTTGGCAAACACCCATACTTTTGACCTTGATCATTAGCATTGTAATGCCATATGTTAGAAATTTTAGTAAAGCATTCATGTTAATCTTGCTACGAAGATGTTAATATTTACCAGACAGCTGTAATATTATAGAGTAGCATGAAAGTAGCCTTAATTTGAGGTGGATCAATCTGTTTGGCTGCATATTTTTACTCTGATTCATACTTAAACAATTATAGCAAAGTTCAAGGAAATGAAAATGTCATTTTGCATTTTCACTTTTATTTGGTTGGTGTCTTTACTTTCTAGATCTTCAACTTTCCTATTGCTCAATATAAACTAATTCAATGGCTAACTAAGATATTGTTTGCAATCAGTGCAGATAATGCGCATGATAACTATATTTTCAGACAATAAAGTGTAATAAATTATAAATGTGTGCCATGACCATCTCAATCTCTCCATCATTTGAGCTCTTGGCTCTATGTAGTAACTTGCATACAAATTTTACAGTTTAACTGATGCAGTTTTTCGCGTGCTGTGCACAAATTTGTGTAGTACCAGTTGTGTATTTCATTCTATATCAAAAAACTGTTGTTTTTTGACCAAAAAAAAAAACTGTGTTATTTGTCCTAGTCTTGTATGACAGGTGTTTATGCTGTCTATGAAGGTAGTTAAATCGGCTTGATTTTCGAAAGTTCATAAAAGATTCCCTTATTAGTATAACGTTAATATTGAGATGATATCAAAATATCCTCCAGAACTCCCTTAGTCCTCACATTTTGAAAGATTTGATATTTCTTCCAAGGAATGTAACTAAAGCCTCTCTCTCTCTCTCTCTCTCTCTATATATATATATATATATATATATATATATATTTGTTTCGAATACTACTTTTGGAATAATATCATTCACCTAGCCCAAACACTACTTCTGGATGAAAAATAATGATTTGCCTAGCACACCCAGTTTGACTAAGCTTATTCTCTGTTTTGGTTTATATTTATTATAATTTTTTGACCGAAGCAGTTGTCTTATATACTGAAGGCCTGATTTATTTTCAGGATCTATATGGTTTGCATCTGAAATGAAAGCTTTGAGTGATGATTGTGAGAGATTCATATCTTTTCCTCCCGGGCATTTATATTCCAGCAAACAGGGTATTGGAAACCTCATTCTTCTATTCACTAAATCATTATTATTATTTTTTAATGCAACTAAATCATTATTTTAAGTATATTGAAAACTGCAACCTCTTTAGCTATACTGATGAGTCTTGTGATTATCATCCTTTACTGGTTTCACTTCAATTTTGGAGATACTATTTCATTTATATATCCTTTGAACCTTGCCTTTTCAGGAGGCCTAAGAAGGTGGTATAACCCCCCTTGGTTCTCGGAGGACATCCCATCAACTCCATACAATCCTCTGGTTTTACGTGAGGCATTTGAGAAGGTAAGCTACTGTGCTGAATTTGCCTAACAAGATTCTTTAGGCTGCCTTTTTTATTTCACTGAAATTTTGACATATAACTACATGTCTTGACGGTGGCCTGACATTTTTGCAAGAAACTGAATCCAATAAATTTCCCTGTGTAACCTGTCAAGTGAAACAAACAATAAGTCATGCGGAATCACTGTTTAAGAAACAGTAAGTGCATTCTCAATGAAACTCAAAGCCCCAAAACCTTTAAGGGCTCATCACTGGGACCAAATATGCTAGCTTATCTATTATTGGCATCTGTTGCATATGATTATTCTGGCACCAAATAGGGTGATTATAAGGTCTTAATGGGAGGAATTGTTGGCTTACATGCAACCAAATTGTTTGTTACGATGATGATGTACAGGGTGATGGGCAATAATAGTTCTGAAAGTGGGGGTAGTGTTTACAAATTATATGTGCTGGTTTGCGAAGGAGAATGGTCTTTTTGAGTTCCTTCTGTTAGTGCATGTTTAATGACTTTTTGTGTTGGCTTTACTTTTATACCATGCAGGCTGTAGTTAAGAGACTTATGGCTGATGTACCATTTGGAGTTCTGCTGTCTGGAGGGCTAGATTCATCTCTGGTTGCCGCTGTTGCCAACCGTTATTTGGCTGAAAATGAAGCTGCTCGTCAGTGGGGATCACAGCTACATACCTTCTCTGTTGGTTTAGAGGTCTGAATGCTTTTCTCATGTTTGGTGAAAATGAGTGGTATGTTGATAACATTTTCTGCCAACTTGTATGCTTGAAATTTTAACTTATCTAATATTCAGGGTTCGCCAGATTCGAAAGCTGCCAGAGAGGTGGCGGATTATATTGGTACTCGTCACCATGAATTTCATTTCACTGTTCAGGTGGTGACTGTCTTCATTACTCTCTCTCCCAATTTGTGTGTGTGTTTGTGTTCATTTCTTTTACTTGGAGGAGTAAAATATTCTCATCTTATGCCAGGAAGGTATAGATGCGCTTGAAGAGGTCATTTACCATATAGAAACATATGATGTAACGACTATCAGAGCAAGCACTCCTATGTTCCTTATGTCTCGAAAAATTAAATCCTTGGGAGTGAAAATGGTTCTTTCTGGGGAAGGTTCAGATGAAATATTTGGAGGTTACCTGTACTTCCACAAGGCACCTAACAAGGAAGAATTTCACCAGGAAACATGTCGAAAAGTACAGACATTATCTCCTCTTTTTAAGAACCAAAATTAGTGCTTACCCAATTAGATTCTTCATATTTCTCCCTTTATGACTTTGATGATTTGAGATTTTGATGGCTTTGATGATTGATAGATTAAAGCACTACATCTTTATGACTGCCTGAGAGCCAATAAATCAACTTCAGCTTGGGGTGTAGAGGCACGTGTGCCATTCTTAGATAAAGAATTCATCAACATAGCGATGAGCATAGATCCAGAGTGGAAAATGGTATTTAAACTTAAGTTTAATATTGTTCCTTTGTCCAACCAAAAAAGACCATGTCTTTGTAGTACTGCTTCATTGACATATGAAATTAAACTCACTGACAATCTCTTTTAATCATATGAAATTTATATCTCATTACTCAGATAAGGACTGATATTGGAAGGATAGAGAAGTGGGTTCTACGCAATGCATTTGATGATGATCAGAAGCCATATTTACCTAAAGTATGCTAATTTATTTTTCTTGTCCACTTGAACTCATTGTGTTGAAATGTCTCAATTTATTTGGAAGTCTTTGCCTTTGTGTTATATTAATGTGTTTTTTCATACTTAATTTCTGATTTTTATCCTGTTTTCTTTTGGGATCATTTCAGCACATATTGTATAGGCAGAAGGAACAGTTTAGTGACGGTGTTGGGTATAGCTGGATTGATGGCTTGAAAGAGCATGCCAACAAACAAGTATGTATTTGGCTTAGGACATTGAGGTTCATTTTTTGATTTGCTGCTTCTTACTCCTATAATCGTATTTATAAGTCATTTCAAACATATTTCACCGGAATCGAAAAATCTTTTAAACCTTCATTAGCTCTGCCTTAAGATCTAACCTCCCAACTTCACCCCTATTTAATACACATTATATACAATGAGAACAAAGCTTACACAATAATAACTAATTTACAAAGTTGTACATTGAAAAATTTTCTGGGCCATTTAACTTCTAATAAACCTTTGTTCTCTTTTGTGATTGATCAGGTGACAGATGCAATGTTGATGAATGCAAGTTTTATTTATCCAGAAAACACTCCTACCACGAAGGAAGCATACTTCTACAGAACAATTTTTGAAAAGTTCTTCCCCAAGGTTGGATATGATGATAGTTTCTTGCAGATTTTCTCGAAGTGAACTTCAATTGCTTACAAAATTAATACTCTGGTCAACCATTGAAACAGAATGCTGCTAGGTCAACAGTTCCTGGAGGCCCCAGTGTGGCATGCAGTACTGCAAAAGCTGTGGAATGGGACGCATCGTGGTCAAAAAATCTTGACCCTTCTGGTCGGGCTGCACTTGGCGTTCATGAAGCAGCATACGAGGAAGCAAAAGTTGCCAAACCTATCAATGGTGCCCACTAAATTCCATATATTTAGTGGGTAATGAAAGTAGAGAGGACGTCTTGTTTCTAAGTTATATTTCTGAACTCCACAGTGTAATAGGCGTAATAAGTTGTTTTATTTCTTTGGAGCATTTCTGTAGTGTGGTCTCACTTGTACGGTTGGTGGTTGTTTCTCCTTCATCTGATGAAATAAGCAATCACTTCTAGTATAACGTTGACACTACATAAAAATGGTAATTTAGTACTACGAATTAATTTTATATTTACAGCCTGAGTACATATTTACAGATAATACATTTCGTTGTTGATAACGTAGTTGGATGATAAAATCTGTCATATTATTCGTCAACATAGCCTCCCTTACAACGTATTGACTTGTCAGGATTCTGACCCTGCATGACTTATATATACAAAAACAAGCTGCAAGGCATTAAATATCATCCCAGATGTATGTTGAAGTTAACTACCATCGGCAGATTCCAGGTGCCTCTGTTCGGCTCAATGCCAAAACTTCTTCGTACTTTGAACCATATACAAAGCCCCACAACTGCATGCATGGATAAACAAGTACTTAATAATATTCTGTTTGAGTAAATGTTGAATTGAAGTGTGTCTGACCTTTTAAAGTTAGCTTAGGTGATAAAGATAGAACAATGAGTGAATCGTGGTCAATGATTTAGAGCTTATTGGTGTAACTCCAAAGAAATAAATGTTGAATTGAAGTGTGTCTGACCTTTTAAAGTTAGCTTAGGTGATAAAGATAGAACAATGAGTGAATCGTGGTCAATGATTTAGAGCTTATTGGTGTAACCCCAAAGAAACAAAGTGCTATTCTGTGTGTGTGTGTGTGTGTGTGTGTGTGTGTGTGTGTGTGTACAATGAGTGAATCGTGGTCAATGATTTAGAGCTTATTGGTGTAACCCCAAAGAAACAAAGTGCTAAACAAAGTAGAGCTTATTGGTGTAACCCCAAAGAAACAAAGTGCTAAACAAAGTGCTATTCTGTGTGTGTGTGTGTGTGAGAGAGAGAGAGAGAGAGATTTTTAGTGCATCTACCTCTACTTCCTTAACTTCAAAGTCCTGAGAATGCGCAAGGCAAGGATTTCCGTAAGTTTCTGAGACAGAACTAGACCCGTTCAATCTGAAGTAGAAGTTAAGAAAAAAAAATATAAAAATGATATTAATAAAAGGCATGGTCAGAAGAAAAGATTTCATGTGAGGCCAGAATTCTTACAGATCACCATCCAAATAAAGCGCAAAATGACCTCCCCCACCAATGGCTAGAAAGTCAGTGGAGCATAGTGTGAAATAGCGGTTTACGCCTGCAAAAATTGAGGTTAGTTTGAGCATAGCCAGTTTCTGGCTATGAAAAAAACATAGGTAGAATCCCAATCCAGGTCATAACCCTTATCAGGTGGATCAAATGCTAAAAGAAAGTATACAAGTGCCTGTAGTTGTTTATAATGCAGTAGTTAACAAAAATAAAGCATTCCTTTAAAGAGATTGGTTCCATTTGTCCAAGTTTAATGTTTCAAAAAAACAAAGCAAAGAGAGCTGAAATAAAAGTAGATACCTGTTGGGCGATACACAGTAGGATGGCCAGAGGTGTTTGTGAAGACAAAAGTATTACTTGTTCCCTGTTACAAAATCTGATGTTAGCAATATAAAAACAAATGGCAATAACGCAAATAAAATGTAGAACAGCGTAAGATAGTCATTAGTCAGTAGGGTAAAAGGTCAAATAATGACCTGATATCTTTTGCCAGATGGCTTTAGTGGTGCTTCAACTAAGCCACCAAAAACTGCACCTTTACGATCTCCAACAACCTAGAAATAATCAGATAATTTTTGACATAAGTGCAGAACTCATCCATACAATTCAAAAGACTATACAACAATGCAATATAGACTTCCAAAATACTAAATAGTGTATTAATCTGTACCAAACACTGCATTTCAAAGGTCAAATTTAAAATGATGAATGGCTTTAAATTGCGCAGTTTGGACATTTACAACATAAAGCTTACAAGCACAGGACGTTAACAAATATAGAAACTACTGCATGCTACTCGTAACCATATTCAACCACAACTACTTCCCAAACTATTCAGTGACCACATAACAACAATGAAACATCACTGTTGGTACAGGTGGTAAAAATAAACATTCACACCAAGTGATCAAGATCAAGAATACTAAATGACATATACATTGGTATGTGATAAAATCAACATAAAACAACATGATATATTATCATAAGAATAAAAACCAATTATTCTAACAATAATCACAATGTCAACTCAGGATTTATATTTCTCAAGGGTAAAAAAACTGTACCAGCAAACTCAAGCCAGGCCAAAGCATGCTTCTCCTGTACAGTGTCAAAAGTGATACCCCATGCCTCTGTGTACTGCAAGAAATGACGAATGGTGACAAAAAGGCTTCATAATCATTATGTTTTGATATAAAGGTTGCTGAACTTAAAAATAGAAAGTTTATCATCTACACCAAATAAATTTTCATCTCTATATACCTGTATAGCAGCATCCATTTCCTCCCATGAAAAAGAGCAGGAAGAGAAGCATAAAGAATATTTCTCATTTTCTCTGAAAGGAGCGCTGAAGGTTCAGAAGGTTCTGGTAGATCAATCAAAGATGTATGCTCCTCCTCCTCAGGCTTAACATGCCTCATCTCAACAACAGATAATCTAGAACCATGTCCATCATCCAATTTCATTTCAGTCTCATCCTTCGGCTCTTGAGATCGGAATCTCGTGATTCTTGCAGCTTGGTTGATAGCTCTACCAAGTGTTTGCCTACCCCTAGAAAACAAACTTTTCTTTCCACTATTTTCCTTCATGGTTGAGTCCGATGGAGGGACATCAGCACGACTTGTAGTGTCATTTTGCCCATCTGAGTTTACATTATCTCTAGAATCTGAAGAAGACAAGAACGAGTAGAGGAATGAAGTGAAGGATGAAGTATCAGGCCCATCATTTAAATTCTGGCTGCCATCTCGATTAGCTGACTCCGAATCAGACACGTCTGATATGTCCACTCCTTCCTAAGTAAACAACAGCCAGACAAATTTTAGCAGGAGATAACTCTTACTTCCAGTTTAGAACTGAACTTCTCAAATATAATGAACAAAAAGTCACGCACATAGAGAAAGAGAAAAGTAAGGACATGGCTTATACACAGAAAAATTGTATTGCAAGATGCGCAAAGCTTATCGTGCAATTAAAGGGCTGATTCACAAACGAAAACAATATGCCTTATCTATAACTCAATAAAGGGTAAGATAGAAAGCACGAAAGTTAAGGAAAAGCAACTTCCCCTACCAATATATGTCGGATAAGCCATCTAAATTTCCATAATCATATAAATCTAACAAAAAAATCAAAAGAAAAGGAAAGGAATAAGGAAATCACACTATACAAAAGGGTCATATAGACTATGACTAATTTGGATAAAAGACTAATGAATTGATCAGAGGAAGGAAGGTAAATGAGCTAAGAATTAGCGAGAAAATGGAACGCGAGAACTTACAGAAGGAGGAGGAGGGGATTTAGAGGGTTTGTCAGAGATTGGGTTGAGTAGAACAGTGGTGAGATCCGATACGAAGTGAGCTGCTTTGCTCCGTAGAGATTGCCTTCGTCCCATTTCTATATACTAATAAAGATGCTATGAGCTTCCACTCAGAATCTTCTATCGCCAGCACGCCACCGTGTTTGAACAAAGATTAGTATGATTTATCTCTTCCGTTTCTGATTCATTGATAAATTTGCTCACAAATTAGAAGTATCTCATCCTTCTGTTATTAATTTTTATCGAAGTGATAGATTTGTGGGTGGTGTCGCAGAGCTATTCAAATAGTTGTGACCTGGTCTCCTCCCTCGTCAAGACTTGCAGCTCCGGATAGTCGGTTCGGTACTTCGGTTTGTCGGTCGGATTAAGGTGGTTGTCTTAAATCCATGTTTAAGTTAGAATTTCTCTCACATTATTCACCCAGTGACCTAAGAATTTTCTTTTTCACTGTGCTTCTTAAATTATTACTCCTCTGTTTTGCACGATACATCTCTATCCACCTAATTTAAAATAATTAAATTAAAGAAGGAAAAATTCTAAATAAATACCTTCTGAATTTGTAAAACCCTCAAGAAGTCTATTAAATTTGTAAAAAAAAAGCGAGAAGTGCATCAGCGACCTATGAGGGATACGCAAAGTCGGATGAAATTCTTTTTTTGCTTACTTTTAAATAATAATAATAAAAACCTCCACCTGATGGTGGTGGTGGTGGTGGGGGTGGGGGTTTTTTTATTTATTTATTTAAAAGTAAGGGTAAAAAAAGTAATTTCATCCGAATTTATATATCTCTCATAGGTTTTTGGTATCTCTTAATTTTTTTATAAATTTAACAAACTTCTGGGGCTTTTACAAATTCAGAAGATATTTATTTAGAATTTTCCCTAATAAAAACAAGAGAGAAATCGATGAAGAAACGTGCCGTTATTTATTTATTTATTTCTTTTGGTTAAGGGGAACAAAGTATGTCTTTTTATAATGAACGTCAACTTTCGCTTTAAAAGGTACGATGAAATCAGCTATAAACTATGCAATAACGTAATTTTATTTTTATTTTGTTGTTGTCTTGATGAGTAACGTATATATGACTATGGTCTATGTATAATTAAGGTGAGGTGTAATTTTAATAATAAAGTTTTACATCAATGAAATATGATATCATTAAGTTTTTATGGCTGCTAAAATACATATAAAAGTTATAAATTAGAGTAATTTTACCAAAGCTTTTAATTCTGTTAACGTTGACTAAAATTGAAATGGAGTGAGAAAAAGATTTGACCTTGGTGACATGGCAAGATATAAATGAGTCTCCATAGATCTAGAAGCCATTCGATTGTGTGTCTGGAATAGCGGTAACAAAAATGATTGTTTTGAAACTGAAATTTGTTTGAATGATTATTTTGAAAAGTAAGTTTAGATATAAAACGACTAAAAAAGGTATTAGTTGTATAATATATATGGTATATAATTTACTAATAAAAAAAATATTAAAATTAAAGTTATAACATAAAAGGATAGTTTATTATAAAAAAATGTAAATGCTAAAAAGCATGTAATTAAATGTATTCTATAAATATATGTAAGTATAAAATTTAAAAACAATATAACAAATTGTTGGCCACAAAAATGATATTAAAAATTAAAAAATGAGAAAAAGTACGTTGAAAATTATTTTAACTCAAGAGAGTATTAAAAATAAATAACAGTTGGCAATGAAAACTAAACAAACGTAAGTAAAGCATAACCGAAGAAAATAAGGAGGTGGTGATCTATAGGCAAATAAGGAAAAAATTGTGGCTTACAATCTGATCTTATTTATAAGTCTCTTTTGATTAAAAAATTTAGTCATATTTTTGAGTCATCTTTTAAGTAATAAATGAGATTGTGACAATTTTACATATATTAATTGTACCAATAAAAATAGAAAGAATTGAAAGATACTCATTCATAAATAAGAGTAAAGTTAAAAATTTATCTATATAATCATTGCGCTAACTATCTCTTCTTGATATGTGTGATTTAGTTAAAAAGAATTTATATGTATAATTTAGTTAAAAAAATTTATAAATAGCAGCGGAGAGAATAATATCACGGTCACAAATTCATGGCGTCAAATTGATGTAAGCTACTACAATAAATGGCTCACTTCCAAAATAATCGAAGATTATTTCTTGGGGACACAACTAAAAACCAATCACACGTAATAACTTATAATGGCTACTGTTATTTTATTGGGATAATGGTTTTATTTGCCTTAGAAGTTTTGACTGAAGAGCATTGGGCGGACGGAATTTTTTTTAGAGCAAAATTGCCACAAAACGTAGCAATTTTACCCCTCCGTTAATTTTGACCGTTAAATTTAACTAAGTGCACACGTGGCATGTCACCTCATCAATCAAATAAGAGTTAAGTATCATTTTTGCCGCGGAAGTCTTTCGTTGTGGAGTAATTTTACCCCGGAAGTTTACAAAACGTAGCAATTTTGCCCCTTCTGTCCCTGAATATTAAATTTGACTATTAAATCAGTTAAAGAACACACATGTCATGCCTTGAAAATGTCAAACTTGAAATCAGATAGGGAGATCCTTTAGACGTTGAGCTCAAGGCGGTTGGAATTTGTGAAGCCGAACTGGTTAAAGAGACTAAAAGGTCTGTCATAAAACTCAGAGGAAACATCACTTATGATCTAAGCAAACGAAACGCAAAACGAGAAATGAATTGTCCCAAAAATTGGTTCAGTAAAACAAATCAATAGTGATAGTATTTACCTTTGTATAGATTGATCTAGGCCACCCACCCTGTCCTGCAAGGTAAATCTATACTGCTCCTAGAAATTCTAGTGATTTTAAGTGATGCTTACTGAACCAATTTTTGGGACAATTCATTATTGCTTTGTCCCAAAAATTGGTTTGATATAGACAAATCAATAATGAATTATCCCAACAATTGGTTCAGTAAGCATCACTTAAAATCACTAGAGATTTATCTCATAGGACAGGGTGGGTGGCTTAGATCAATCGATACAAAGGTAAATACTTAGGAGTAGTATAGATTTACCTTGTGGGACAGGGAGGGTGGCCTAGATCAACTTATACAAAGGTAAATACTATCACTATTGATTTGTTTTATTGAACCAATTTTTGGGACAATTCGTTTCTCGTTTTGTGTTTCATTTGCTTAGATCATAAGTGATGCTTCCTCTGAGTTTTATGATGAGACCTTTCAAATCCTTTGACCGCTTTTTAGCTTCACAAATTCCGGCCGCCTTGAGCTCAACGTCTCAAGGATCTCCCTCTCAGACTTCAAGTTCGCCTTTTTCAAGGCATGACATATGTGCTCTTTGACTGATTTAATAGTCAAATTTAATATTAGGGGATAGAAGGGCAAAATTGCTACGTTTTGTAAACTTCCGGGGCAAAAATGACTTAACTCTTATTTGATTGATGAGGTGGCATGCCACGTGTGCACTCAGTTAAACTTAACGGTCAAAATTAACGGAGGGGTAAAATTGCTACGTTTTGTTAACTTCCATGGCAATTTTGCTCCAAAAAAAACTTTCGTCCACCCAATGCTCCTAAGCCAAAACTTCCGGGGCAAATAATACCCTTATCCCTATTTTATTCATCATTTTATATAAAATCCAACCCCCTTGGCTTCTCGAAGAAGTCAATTTTTTTTTCTTTTTTGTTCTATTTTCGATATTCTAAATTTTGAACGTGCCATGCTGTGTAAATCATAAAGCAATGTGTTTAGTTATAAAAACATAGATATCTAGCCTCAATGGACTAGAATATTGATATTAGATCAAATATTTCTCTTCTAGGTATCCATGGATGAGATACCTATGAGAATAGAAGATTACTATGCATAGATATGAAGGCTTTCGCCAAAGGGGATAGTGTGTGTGCACAGTGACAGCTGAATAATAAATTAGAAAGAGTATAGAATGTGTGTACCTTAGGGCATGGTTATGAAAACCGGACCGGCCGGTTCGGACCGGAAACCGCCGAACCGGCCGTGAAACCGGTCCGGTCTACCATAGAAACCGGTGTCAAGGTTTTTTTTCTTCAGAATAGCAGAAACCCGTCGGAGTCCCCTGTTTCTAATACAATACAATATCCACCTAAACCTGTAGATGATTACAGAGAGAGAGAGAGAGAGAAAGAGAGGTGGAGAGAGAGAATGAACGCAACCCCTTGTTCGACTCCTGGTTCTGTGCGATGAAGGCGATGAACAGTCCCTGTTCACGTTCTCTCTCTCCCTCTTTGGTTCAGATGGAAGAGGATGACTCAACGGTGAAGACGGGCCTCCTTCCTTTTTTTTCCGTCGATCCACCTCCTCCTCCTTTTTTTCAGTTGCTCATGCGCCTCCTTCTTTTGTTTTTCTCCATTGCTCTCCACCTCTTGCTCCTGCGCCTATTCTGATTAATTGATAAAAAACACACTCATAGAAGGACATGCCCTTAAATGAAAAGCAGAAGCAATAGCTTGCACGCCTCTTCTTCATGTCTTTTCAATTCTCAAAAGTTGTGCCTTTTTGTATTTTTTTTTTAAAAATTTGTGAAAAAAACCTAATTAATATTATATAATAAATCATAGATACTTAACTAACTACCGGTTTGACTCCGGTCTAACCCATTGACCATTGACCCAGTACTCTGACCGGTTCACTAACCGGTCCGGTTTTAATAACCTTGCCTTAGGGTTTACCCTCTATTTATATCGTGTACCTTAGGGTTAGGGTTTGAACTGCTGGGCCTCTTGTGCCTCCAAGCCCAAATGTTGTACCATCATATATGTGTTATATTAGTTAACTCTTGTTGGACCACACCTTGGATGGGCCTCATATTTGAGTCCATAACAGTTGCCCCTTAGCCTCAGTAGTTCAGGTCTCTGGGCTGCCGGGATGTATTGATTGTTTGATGTGAAATGCGGATTTGGCTGAGATATATCCAACTTATCTGGGTTGTTTGAGAAGAAATAGGGTCCCTTGCTTGATTTCGTAGCAATTTTTCCCGGGAGAATCACCCGGTTTATATGTAAGCAAATCAAAATCAATGGAAAATACTTACTATTTGAGCAAATCATTCAGCTTGCTCATTTCTTGTCGAACCCAAATGCTTGTTTGAGCTTGATTTCTTGATTTCCGTTCTAGTTTGCCTTAATCTCGGCTATTGATAACATGCTTTTCCACTAACAATTCACTGTCCACTTTGTGTTGCCCCCAGCCCGGTAGTTTAGGTCTCTAGACTGCCTGGACGCATTTATGGTTTAACCCGGATCTTATGTCCGAGTCGTCTGGGGCTCCATCTTGTTGAAGGGCCGGGATGCCGGTTTTGCTTGTCTCGAGTTTGCATCGCTAAGTTTGAAAATCAAATTGCTTGAATTTGTGAAATCTTCATGTTTGATTTAGATACTTCTTATCATCACTCCTTAATATTCCCAACTATGTTTAATTAGTTTGTTAGTGAGTTTCAGATGAATTAAAGAGTGTTAAATGAAGATTTAGCATAAAGCAAAAAGTGATGTCAGCGCATTTATTGCTTAGTCCAGAAAACTTACATTCTTTTGGACAATCATTCTTTACACGTTGCAAAGGGATTAATGTTTTCTTTCCCTATCAAGAAGCTACTCTTCCAACGGATCTAATTCAAGGGAAGTCAACCATAAACTTCTGTACACCTGGATTAACAGAAGATTAGAGAGAGAAGAAACCAAAGTGTTCCTAACAGCTGGTCCAATGTCTCCAACGGTTACATTGATCAATCCAATGGTCATTTAATGCTCTCTTCATATATAAGGAGTTGCATTTAAGTCTTCTCAACAGCCAATCTACAGAAAATGAATTGCATTCAATGTTTCAACTACTCTTTTAGTTTTCTACTTGTAAAGTATCTTTTGATACATTTGTACTTCAGTGATTATCTTATCTACTCTTTGTGAGAGTTTCATTTATTGAAATCATTTATTGTAAGAATTTCAAGTCAAGGGAACTTGGAGATTAGGTATATCAGTTTACAACTTGTAAGGGAGAGTGTATCCTAGTGAGAGGATAACTTTCGAGTACAGAGTGTGTAATTGATTTGAGAGATAGTGAAAATCCCAGAGTGTCTGGGGACTGGACGTAGGTCAAGGATTTAAACCGAACCAATATAAATTCTCTTGTGTCTAGCTTCTTTCTTTCTCCTATGTTCTAGTCGATTTTTGTTATCTATTAACAGAATTTTTTAAAATCCCCAATTCACCCCCTTGGTGATTTGATCCATTTACAGGATCAGTATTGGTACAATATGAACTAAGTTCATGATTTAAGGTCACGATTGTTACGGCGCAAATCTCAGATCGCAGCTCGGATTTAAACCTCTCTCTAGCTCGTAATCTTCATCTTTGAGGTTAGGTTCTTTTCGAAAGGAGAATCTATTCTTCGATCACCCGATGCTTGAACTCAAAGCGGGTATATGGTAAGAGCTCCACCTTTTCTTGCATTCCAGTTCTTGGTTGCTCAAATGCATATCGCTAGGAGAAGCCGAGGTAGGGAGGATTCAGGTGAGGAATTAAGGTTTTGTTGATCGTGGTTACCAAATTTGTTTGAACCATCGTCGTTTTGATCTGCATAGTTCTAAGGAAGATCCATTGAGGTGTTGATGATGGAGAATTAGAAGGAACAAATTCTCAAACTGAATTGAAATCATTGACCATATTTGATCGCGGGAATAAAAAATTTATTGTTTTCCCACGGTCGGCGCCAATGTTCTGTTATAAGAACACAAATGTCTAGCCTCAATGGGCTAGAATATTGATATTGGATCAAATAGCTCTTTCCTAGGTATCCATGGATGAGATACCTATGAGAATAGAAGATAACTGTGCACAGATATGAAGGCTTTCGCTAAAGGGGGTGGTGTGTATGCACAGTGACGGCTAAATAATAAATTAGAGAGAGTATAAAATGTGTGTACCTTAGGGTTTACCCTCTATTTTATAGAGTGTACCTTAAGGTTAGGGTTTGGACTGTTGGGCCTCTTGTGCCTCCAAGCCCAAATGTTGTGTTATCATATCTGTGTCATATTGGTTGCCTCTTGTTGGGCCACACTTTGGATGGGCCTCATATTTGAGTCCATAACACAATGTGTTTCATCATTTTCTTAGCTCCAAATGGTATACATATCTTCACAAGGGTTACCACTTGAAACCCATGAGCATGCAGAGAGACTGTGATACACAAAAGAAGACAAAGAACATAGCACAAGAGTGGATGTGTGAGATGAAGAGAGGGAAGAAATGGAAGGCAAGGGGAAATATGGGAAGTAGGAGTAAAACACGTGGGACCCACATATACTAAAATAACATTAATTTTGTTTCTCTCATAATTATTTTCTCATCATCCTTTATAATCTTTAAATCATGTATGTCTAATCAATTTGAAAGTTCACAAATACTATTTTAACTTTTCTCTCATCTTCCTAATCAACGGCCCAAATGAACTCATGAGGGATAATGAGAAAAATAGAATATGAGAGGATCTTCTTCCCTCATGATTTATATTTCTCATTATCCCTCGTGAGCCCATTTGAGACGTTGATTGAGAAGATGAAATAAAAGTTAAAATAATATTGTGAATTTTCAGATTGATTAGACGTATATGATTTAAAGATGATGAGAGAAACTTGACCTGGAAACCATCGGATCAGGTAAAAACTTATACTTCTCCAATTATTAATATAAAATATATTTATCTAATTTGATTAAGGGAAAAGTATTTCTCCAGTCACTGGAGATAAGTTATCTCCAGTGACTCCTAAAACTACGTCGTTTTGAATTAATGAAGGGTATGTTTGTAATTTTAGGTGAATTAATGAAGGGTGCAAAGTTACAAAAACACCTTTCATTAATTCAAAACGACTTAGTTTTGGGGGTCACTGGAGATAACTTATCTCCAGGATCGGAGAAATCCTTTACCCTTTGATTAAATTAAGAAAGTTAGTTTAATTAGTTAATATAACATATACTACGTATTTTCTAAAACACTATAGTCACCTTCTTTAATTCTCACATTCCCTCTCCTTATTAATTATTGATGAGGGAGTATCAAAAAAATAAATTAGAAAAAACTTGACAAATATAAAAATTTTGTCTTATATTTAAAACCAAGATTTACTCCCCGAATATATTTTACATTAAGGATGGGGAATATTTAATTATTTATGATCTTAGTAAATAAATAATAATAACATACAATCTTTCTTCTTCTTCTTTTTAATGAAAGAATAATAGGAACATGCGGTCTTTGTTTTTTTTTTGGGGAAAATTACACACAAGTCCCAAGGAACACGAGATATTTACATTTAGGTCCCATGAAATGACAAAATTACGTAAGTCCCTAGGGACTTCGTGTAATTATTTCAGAATAGTAAATGACCCTTTTGAACAATCAGCATAAAAAACGCATGAAACAAAGAAAGCAATGAAAACGCGGCAGAGGAGTTTGTGGAAAAAGGGGAAAACGTTGAAATCAATAAGCATTAAAGGTGGATCGAATCTCCAACGTAGAAGGCAAGTAAGTGACATTTTCATGTCCTAGGCAAAGCTTAGACCGTGAAGTCGTCATATTTTCGTTGAATAATCCTTCCCCTTCATTGTATGTTCTTTGCATTCACTTGTTCCCTGTACATTTCCTTCAAGTCCACAATATCCGCATGAAGTTCCTCCAGCTAGGCGCATACATTCAACTACTTTTAGATATATATCACCCATTTGATGTGATGATGGAACATTGAAAAAAAAAGTTCTAGGGTTTCATGTTATTGGGTAGGGTTAATTACATTTTGCTCTGTTTTTTGGGAAGGAAACAGAGGGACTACTCTATTTTCACTTGTTTGTGGTTAATGTGATGATGGAACATTCAATAAAAAGTTCTGATATGATTCAATAAAGTTGTTGTTAATACGTGAATTTATTGTTGTAAATTGTGGCTTTTTCAGTTGTTAATACGTGAATTTATGTACATGCTTTTGATTGTTAATTGCTTAGTCATTTTGTCTATACACACCTTGTATTAGTGACTTCTTGTAACACCTTTTTGTATTTTTGTGGGTGTACAAGAACTTGTAATTACAACTTACACATGGATGTGAAACTATATGTAATATTGAGTTCAATGAGTAGGTGTAAATACCCACTTACTCATACAACTTAATATTTTGAAATGCTATTTACTTCTTCAACTAGCCTTAGTGAAATTGTCAAAATTCTTAGAAGTTGTTGTTAAAAACAAAGAATTGTGTGTTGTAAATATAGAATTTATTGTTGTAAATCGCCTCGGAACTCAAGATTTGAAAAAATCCAGGTTGTAAAAACTTGTTGTTAAAACAAAGAATTGTGTGTTGTAAATATAGAATTTATTGTTGTAACTCGCCTCCGGAACTCGAGTTGAAAAAATCCAGGTTGTAAAAACTTGTTGTTAAAATAGCAATTGTGTGTTGTAAATATAGAATTTATTGTTACTCGCCCTCCGGAACTCGAGTTGAAAAAATCCAGGTTGTAAAAACTTGTTGTTAAAACAAAGCAATTGTGTGTTGTAAATATAGAATTTATTGTTGTAATCGCCTCCGGAACTCAAGATTTGAAAAAATCTAGGTTGTAAAAACTTGTTGTTAAAACAGCAATTGTGTGTTGTAAATATAGAATTTAAACTCGCCTCTGGAACTCAGAGTTGAAAAAATCCAGGTTGTAAATACTGAATGGGCAAAAAAGTAATTTTATGTTTACAAATAATTATACAGAAGTCCCTAGGGACTTCTATGTAATTTTGTCATTTCATGGGACCTAAATGTAAATATCTGTGTTCCTTGGGACCTGTGTGTAATTTTCCCTTTTTTTGTTACTTGAATAACATGCTGTCTTTCTGAGCAAAAAAAAAATAACATGCTGTCAAAGTCAAAGTCAATGGATTTAAGGTAGGACCCAATAGGATCATTACGTTACGTGATACGGGTTTTTGACCAAAATAATGTTTGAAAAAAAAATATTTACCAGATTAAAGCAGATTGGAAACATTTTACCAAAATAATGCAGTTAGTGGCGCCCGTCAGAATCACGGAACTAATGGCGCAAAAGTGTTTCACGCCACTGACGCATACCGACAAAATTTATGTCGGTGACGCGAGACTTCATCCATGCCACCTAATGGCGTGGATGTTATCCACGCCACCATGCCACCTAGTGGCGTGGATAACATCCACGCCCACGCCATTGTGGCGTGGATGATTATTGAATCAGACCCACTTTAAGTGGGTCTGATTCCATAGTTTAAAAAATAATAATAATTAAAATTAAATATAATATTAATATTAAATATAAAAAATTAATATTAATATAATAATAAATGATAAAAAAAGTGGAATAATTTAAAAAGTTTCTACTTCATTTAATTTGAAGTCAAAAAAATAAAGCGAAATTTTAAATAACTCATTAAGAACACCTTTTAAAAGATTACGCGCACAATTTGGTTATAACAACAGATCACAATACGGGGGATCTATATATTTGTTATACACCTACAATTTGGTTATAACAACAAGTATTGATTTTAGGATCTGATAAAAAAGTATAAGCGTAAAAGTGTTTTCGGGATTTAGAAACTCTTTACGCGTACACTTTTTTATAATAAGTTATACAAATCCCGAAAAACACTTTTACGCGATACATTTTTTTATACAGATCTCAAAATCAATACCGTTGTTATAACAAATGTAGGTGTATAACAAATATATAGATCCCCGTATTGTGATCTCGTTGTTATAACCAAATCAGTGTCGCGTAATCTTTTAAAAAGCGTTTTAATGAGTTATTTCAACTCCATGTTTTCTTTCTTTTGACTTCAAATTAAATAAAGTAGAGTTTTTTAAATTATTCCACTTTTTTTATCATTTATTATTATATTAATATTAATGTTTTTATATTTAATTTTAATATTATATTTAATTTTAATTTTTTTAAAAACTATGGAATCGACCCACTTAAAGTGGGTCCGATTCAATAATCATCAACGCCACTAGGTGGCATGGTGGCGTGGATAACATCCACGCCATTAGGTGGGCGGGGACGAGTTCCACGTCACGACATAAATTTTATCAAGATGCGTAAAAATGGCGCGTGAACATTTTTTGCGCTTATTAGTTCGGACTCGATTGCGCGCCACTAACCGCATTATTTTGGTAAAATGTTTCAAATCAATGTAACTGCAAATATTTTTTTAAAACATTATTTTGGTCAAAAAGCCCGTGATACGAGTAATTTCTTGGGAAAATCACAGCTAGGTCCTAAGGACTATAAAAAATAGTAAAAAAGTCCTAACAAAAATTTACATATCAATAAAAGTTTTTAGGGATGTTTTTGATATTATTTGTATTGACAACAGAAAGTGTTATATTTACAACAAGAAGTACTATATTTATAACAAAATTTATACACCTGGATTTTGTTTCAAACTTAAGTCCCTAAACAGACAGATTATTTATTCATTTAAAAAAAAAAAGCTAAATTTACAACAGAAAGCACTATATTCATAACAAAATTTAAAACTTGACCATTTACAATAGAAAAAGCTATGTTTACAACAAAATTTAAAAACCTGGATTTTTTTTTAATATAAATAATATCAAAAAGTCTCTAGAAACTTTTTTGATATGTGAATTTTTTTTTTTGAGACTTTTTTGCTATTTTTTATGGTCATTAGACGTGGCTATCATTTTCCCTAATTTCTTTTTCTTTTTTCTTTGGGTACGTGGCGATTGTGTAGAATGTAGATCCGCAAGGGATTCACGATTTCACATATTCGCACACAGTCACACTAATGATAATAATTCTTGCCTGAACAGTATCACCATCTCCTCATTTATATCGGTTTTACGCGTTACATTGTTTTCGCTTTCCTCCATCAAATTGCAGGTTCAGATCGATTGATTGACGAAGAGCGAAAATGGCGACTTTGAAGGTGCCTGCCCAAGTTCCTTCTCCGTCCGAGGATGCTGAGCAATTGCGGAAAGCTTTTGTAGGTACTGAGCTCGTCACTGGACTGAAATGATTAACTTATTTTATTTAACATTTCCCTGCGCTAGTTATTTGGATTTGATTTATGTTCTTGGATCCTTGGTTGATGATTGATCTGTTGAGTGGTCGCATTGTTTTCGACCGGTCTGAAATTTCTCGTTAATGTTATCTGATCGTGTGGATTTTACTTTACGATATTGTTCTGATGATTCTGAAGTTTTACCTAAATCGTAATTTTTGTTGTGTATCTGATCACGGTAACTGGTTATCATGTTTGATGATATGTGATCTTGCTGCATGCGCTCGTGATATGTCTGTTCTGTTTGAGCATTACGTGGAATTTACTAATGATTCTGAAGTTTTACTTGAATCGAAATTTTTGTTGTGCGTCCATTCATTGAATCACTGTTACTGATGCTCGGATTTATGCATTACGTGGAATTTGCTTTTGAAAAGGTTTTTAAAGTATGGAATCGGTGTGGATACATTTCAGACACCGAGGCTAAATTCCAAAACGCTCACTTTTTCCCAGCACAATATTCCTTTTGGGAGGGAGCCTTGCTTTTAAGCATTATTATAGTCTTAAAAGTTTTGTTCCCTTAGTCCTAGTGTTTTTGCAGTTTTGTTGAATCTGCTGGCGCTCAGATATGTGGTTTCAGTTTATTGCTTTATAGAAATAATAATTCTCTTATTAGAGATTTATGTTTATAATATTAATTCTTCCTCGTTGATTTTCATTTCCTTTTATTGCACCTTTCATGAGCGGTGTGGTAGTTTTCTTGCAATAAAACCAAGAGAAGGCATATTTCTCCATTTCTAGTGTTACCTGGCTCTATTGTTTGTGATAACTTGAATAATGTGTTTTCTTATTCTAGAACCTAATTAATCAGTCTCATTCATCTAGTGTTACTTACCTGTCAATTATTGCAGGTTGGGGAACAAATGAAGATTTGATAATATCGATCCTGGCTCATAGAAATGCATCTCAGCGTAAGTTGATTTCTGAAACATATGCAGCTACTTATGGAGAAGATCTTCTTGCATCCTTAGACAAGGAACTTTCTAGTGACTTTGAGGTTAGTTTGAAACTTTATATGTACCACTCTGGTCTTATTTATAAGTCCATTTTGATAAACAAATTTGGTCCTATTTATAAGTCCAGTTTTATGTAATAAATGAGATTGTGACAATTTTATTCATATTAATTATACTTGTAAAGATAGAGAGAGATGAAACATTTGAAAAATAGTCAATCATAAATGAGGGCAAAGTTGAAAATTACCCCATAATCATTGAATTAACTACCTCTCTTTGGTATGTGAGATTTGGTCAAAATGGACTTATAAATAGGATCAAAGTGGTATTCTGTATTTTATTCTCAATTTGATGGCTACTTTATTTGTCTGGAATTTCAATGTTACAATTAGTGCTTATAGTTTCCATAGTTCAAGTGCGCAGTTTCAGTCTAATGTTTGATGTTTTGAATTTAAAAGCGAATTGTAATGCTGTGGGCTCTGGGTCCTCCTGCTGAGCGTGATGCATTTTTGGCTAATGAAGCTACTAAGAGGATGACTTCAAACAATTGGGTTCTTATGGAAATTGCCAGCACCAGATCTTCACTTGATCTGTTTAAGGTAAAGCAAGCATATCAAGCCCGTTTTAAGAGATCCCTTGAAGAGGACGTTGCCTACCATACATCTGGGGATTTCCGCAAGGTAGAAACTTGTAACTTTTGAAATGCAGTTTTCTTGCCTTAAAAATGTTACTCATTCATGTTGTAATTTTAAAGGGGTCATTCCTTTGATTGATGTGATTGATTCAATCAAAATAAACTGAAATTTACATCCCTTTTGCTTTGAGGAGAAATTACATTACGGTCAGTAGTGCCGTAAAAAAAGGTATGTTAAACCGTTAAAGAAAATGGAGCATTCAGCTTACAATTACCTTCAAGCAAATTATTTACTATGGACCTTCTTCTGCACACATGCCACTTTGTTAGAAAAAGAGTGATACAGAAAGAAAAACAAATGTATAAATTTCACTCCATTATTTCGTCCACTTTCTTATCTGGATTGTGAATTGCTAGGATCGGCAACACTTTTAACATCCTTGTGTTTTTTGTCATCATGCTTATGTATGTTGCGGAAAAAACTTATCCGGGTGCTCTGGTAACAGCTGTTGGTTCCTCTTGTGAGTACATTCCGTTATGAGGGAGAAGAGGTGAACATGACATTGGCAAAATCAGAGGCAAAATTGCTTCATGAGAAGATCGCAGAGAAGGCTTACAATGATGAGCAAGTGATCAGGATTATAACTACAAGAAGTAAAGCACAGTTAAATGAAACACTCAATCACTACAACAATGACTTTGGGAATGCTATAAACAAGGTATAACTCTCAAGTGAAACTAATTAGCACTTGCTTCAAACACCGTCAATGAATTCTATTGATGCAATTTGGCCTATGGATATGATGTTGTGGATTAATCTTTTACAATTTAATCAAAAGGTTTAGAAATTTTAACTTTGAAGTTGAACTGAAAAAAGTGTCCTGGCTACAGGATCTGAAAACCAATCCGGAAGATGAATATCTGAAATTGTTGAGATCTACAATTAAGTGTTTAACCTTCCCTGAGAAGTATTTCGAGAAAGTTTTGAGGATGGCTATAAACAAGCTGGGAACTGATGAATGGGCGCTTACAAGAGTGGTGGCTACTAGAGCTGAGGTTGACATGGAGAGAATCAAGGAGGAATACCAAAGAAGAAATAGTGTTCCTCTGGACCAAGCTATATCCAATGACACCTCTGGAGACTACGAGAAAATGCTTCTTGCATTGATTGGTCATGGTGATGATTGAAAATACTCTTCTTATTCTGTTCAGTAATCATAGTACTGCTGATCAGGTTCTCGGCCTTCGTTGTCATCGTCTGTTACTGAATTATTCTGTGTATGTCTCGACGTTTTTAATTATTTGGGGGGGCCCTGTTTCTGAAGTGCGATGCTCCTGGTGTTTTTAGTTTTATTACGTGAATTTGAATAAGCAGACGATGAGGATACTCATCCAATATTTAAAACGTATGTCTTCATAATGTCTATCAATTATATTTTAGGGGAAATCCCCTCAGGCCTAAATAACAAGAAATTGTTAAAAAAGACCTAAAGAAAAGTCACATATCAGAAAAAACTCAAAGGCCTTTTTTGATATTATTTCAGAAATGTTAACAACTATGTTAGTACAACATTAATAATTAAATCAGTACGTGTTAACAACTATATCTTAACAACTAAATCAATACGTGTTAACAACTATATTAGAATAATATTAACAACTAAATCAGTACACGTTAATAACTAAGACATTTTCTGACATGTGACTTTTCTCTGGACATTTTTTGACAATATCTTACTTACTTGGGTCTTGAGAAGGATTTTCCCTATATTTTATGTAGTGCATGAATACCATCATGCTAAGAATTAAATTTGTCAATTTAAACATAAGTAAATTACAACTTCAAATCATTAGATCACTTCCAACGGACGTTTTCTTCCGGCACAGCAAAAGTGTTGAAAATCCATAGCCGATGTTCATTGTTTCATATTTCCATTCCCAAGCTGATGTGTGCCAGTATGATATTCCTTTGTTAGGAAATTCTTTTCCACAATTGTTTTTTCACCAGGGCAGGAGGAACAGAAACATTGAAACAACATTAAAGAGCCACCCACTATATCATGCTTTATCTTCCGAGTCTCAAAACATGGTTCTGATTTATGAAATGGTCATGATCACACGTTGTTCTCTCAAGTCAAGTCGAAACACGAAGTCCTTAAGAATTAGTAAAATGCCTACACATCTGAATGTGACTAAAACATTATCATTGTTATAACCTAGACCAAGGTGAGGCTGCTTTCTCCACCAGGGGGTCTGCGAGCGCCAAGTATGCAGTCTCTGTTTTCAGCCTTTCCATCAGCAAATATGTCGCTGCCAGTCATTTCTCTCAGTTTAGCCCTACTCATATGCTTTTCCGTGTACCCTGGTGAAGCTTCTCCATGGAAAATATTATTGCCTGTTAACTCTGCAAACTTGTGGTCAAGTATCTTCTTTGATGTCTTAGGTGGTTCTTCGCCAATGAAGATCTTACTTTGGCCACCCGCAGGCTACACAGAGAGGAAGGAAGGGAAAAAACGAAAACACACTGGTCAAGATGCTGTTGTAACCATGTAGATCCAAACAGGAAAACATATGAACGAAACATATCACTAATTTGTCAAGCTCAATGTAGTCCAATTGCTTGAGACGACTATATGGAAAAAGCAAGCAACAGCATCATTTGAAACAGACCGATTTTCCATAAAAAGATCTAAGAAAAACTTACATTGGAAACTTTAACAGAGGTGCGCACATTACGAGGAGCTGGTTCTCCCATTTCTTTCCTTTCCTTTGATTCCAGAGTGCGTGCAGCAGCCAATGAACGAGGCACGATTTCAGGAGGAGGGCCAAATATGTCATTTCCACTGAGTTCCTTGGACTTAGCATTGGATATATGCTTCGCCTTTGGGTCTGATTCGCTTTTCAATGACCCACTCAGCTCGCGCTGCTTAGCTACCTCAGGTATTGAGGTAGCCTTCTTAGGTGAAATACTTTCTTCAGTACTGAAGGATATCTGACTAATTCCATTCATTCCTTGCTGAAATGAAATTGCATGCAAGGAGGGAAAAATTAGAACATACTCAAGAAGTGCATACACAAAGTTTGATATTTGAGAAATATCCACATGGTTCAATGATACACCCCACCGAGGAATTCATCCTATAATACCTGATACATACGCAGGCCAGCGGCTTTGTTATTTGAAGCAGATTTGGATTCTGATGCACCGTCTTCAGCACTGGCTGAAAATATGCCACTTCCAGTCATCTCTTTCATTTTATACCCGGAGCAAGGTTTTCTGAGAAGAGGAGATATGTAAAAGATTAGCATGAAGAATGGATTGAAATGGTGTTTCTAAGTTGACCATAGAATGTATTCTAGTTTACATAATGGTAACACTGTACCGTGCATGCACATGTAAGACACTTGATGGTTAAGGTCAGTGATTTTTAATAATGCAATATAAAATAAAAATAACAGTAATCCCAAACTAAGAAATAAAAAAGGGTATTCATTACCATCTTGTGCAATCATATAACTTTTTTATTTTTATCATTTATTTCTGGAAGGTTTGGGATTGGGGAGAGAGGTGAAAAGCATAATAGGAATCAAATCCTTGGGTATCAGGATCTCTAGAATCCAGGACTCGCAAGTGTTAAAATGTATTTGGGCGAATCATCAATGAATTTTGTCTAGCATTTCGTTTGATGGGATTTACGAACTTCTATTTGTAGCAGATTCCACACGCCTATGGAGTATTCTATCCGTCCATCTTCAAAACTTAGATAAAGGCATGAATTTCGAAGCTACAATGTCAACTTAAATATAAATTCTGCACGTGATTTGAGCCAAAAATCCCAGAATTTACAGTGTTCTACATTATTATTATACTCCGTAGTTGGGAACTTCAATTTGTGAGCTTAACAGAGGATAGTGATTAGCCGCTTACTAAGATCGCAAAACAGATCGGCACAGCTAAAGTTGTTATATATGCAGTGACTGTCAAATACGAAGCCCCAAAACAAGGAACAACAAAAACAAAAATAAGATCGGATCGAGAAGCAAACAAACTAAAAAAAATGAACTAAAACAATAGCAGATCTGACTGTCCATGCATTTTTAAAAAGAACGCAGACCCAAATTTTAAGGAAAAAGCCAAAAATGCGAAGCACGAGAGAATTAGTAATGAATCTTACGTCTTCTCGAGACTCCGTGCTTCTTCCTCAGTGACCTGGCCTCCATGAAGCACCTTGCTGATTTTATCAGCCGGCTGTGAATTCGATGAGGGAAGTTCAAAAACAGAGTTAATATATGCGTGAGACTGAACCCAAATCAAAGAACCATAAGTACGGAGATAAGAGTAACCTGACGAGAACGGCTTCCGGAGCCAGTGACGGTGGTAGGGGAATCGGTCGGAGGAGTTTCCGACCATGTGAGAAGATCTGAGGTGGAGCTATTTGGCTTCCTCACCGGTGTGGTTCTCTGCATTTTCTTCTTCTGTTGGAGTGAATCTCGCGGCCGTGAGATATTTCTGGGGATTGTGATGTGACGGAGAGAACTTCGGGTGGGCGAGATAGATTATATGTTGAGGAATGAGAAGATTTGAAAATGTTTAAAAGTTTAAACGATAAAGATTTTTTTTTTTTTTTGGGCAAGAGAGAGAAGAAACCAAAACCGATAAAGAGCTTTGAATTTGGGAGGGCAGTTTGGTTTGGAGAGAGGTTAGACACCTGGAAACCCAGTGCCCATGGCGGACATGTGTCATCTTTTTGGCCGAACACACTCGTGTCATTTGACTACGCACGCTAAGGATAACAACCACTCCCCAATAAATAAATAAACGTCTGACTTAATTAATTTTTTTAGAAAAATTAAGAAAATTAATTAAATTAATTTTAAGTATTTATATTTATTTTTTTTAAAAAAAATCTTATATAAAGACCTTTGAATTATCAAATTCTAATTTTGGTCATTAAATTTAACAAATTATATATCAATTTTGACCCCCAAAAAAATGTTATAATTAAATATTTAAAAAATACATCAAATTACCTTTATATTCCTTAATTATTAAAATAGCAAAATTGAAAACATAACCATATAATTTGCTTTATCAATTAATTCCATAGAAAGTACTGTACAACAGAGCATCGTTGTTCTCCTACTTCTTTCCAAACATTAATTATGCATACAGTGATAAATGAAATATATATCATCAATATTTTTTCTATACAATATGCAGTTTTATAAAATAATGTATTATAATTAATTGAAATCTAATGTGACGGTAGATTTACGTATCCACTTGAAGATCTATTACATTCTTTTGATATTTATATTTATATTCAAAATTTTATGATCTGAGTTTAAATTTTGAATATGTATATATATTCTAAATGTATGATCCATGATTTTTTTTTCCCCTTAAAAAGGGAAAATCATGTAACACCCCTTATAACTACCGTCATACATCAAAGTAATAGAGCATGCAGATCTGATTTGGACGAATAAGTAACTGATAATATACAAAACATAAACTTGGTAATGTGTAAAAACTAATCCCCACAAGGATATTTCCAAATAAGATTTAAAACAACGTCCTTATATAATCCTTCCATAACTTCTAAAAAATAATATACAACTCCTAGGTTCAGCCTTCCTCCAACAGCCTCACAACATAGTCTTGCCCTTCCTTCCCAATCCACTACCTGAATCTTTATGTAGGTCTGAGATTCAAAATTGAATCTCAAAGTAACAAGTTAATCTCTATGTATAGTGTAAACAAAATATGATAATCCACCACAATTAGGAAAAGTAATTCAATACTTAGCATATACGCATATTAACATTAAACAATATACCATACATGTTATGTTAACTGCGAATGGACCCTAGAGTCCAAACAACGTAGGAGTTTACAAGTCCCGAATTCCATCATGCTAAGAAAATATATAAACACAGGACCCTACAAGTCCCAAATTCCTCAACATGAGGAAAAGTATGGAGACGTAGGACCCTAAAGTCCCGAATTTCTCAGCACTTAGGAAAACACAGTTAATGTAATTGGCTAATAAACATAAACACTGAATGTAAACAACCACGTGTACAAGACATGAACCCACAATCATGGCAATTCAACCATATATAAGCATACATATAACAAAAAGGATTAAAGTTACTACTTGTTGATCTTTCTGACAATGTACCTTCCATAAGGTTCTTATCACTTTGTTTGTCCTTCAAGCTTGGGTAGTTATCTCTTCCTATAATTAACATTTATATAGAGATTGATCATTATCCAATCTAATCTTAATAACATAATTGAGATTATTTCTTCTTTAGATTCACCCTAAAATACTTGTCCTTTTTATATCCTTATGATTATGAATGTATACCTTTTGGGACTTATTTAATTTAATACTATTCACTATGGAAAAAAATTATTATTTCAATCATTTAACCTCCAACTTATCCAAAGAAATTATTTCTTTAGAGGTTAGACACAATCCACTACTTATGTGGTTATTTTCAGACTTTTTAGAAATTAACCTTTAATTTCTCTAGGAATCTGGAATATTCATAATTTGAGCTATACAACTCCAAATGGAGTGGTTCCAGTTCCTAATTAAAGCTTGATAAGTCTATTTTCATATATTAATAATCACTGAGATAATCTATAGCCGAGTCATTCCCAGATATTCGAAAATTAGACATGTCTTGAATCTGGAACCAGAATTTTCCAGATTATCTGACCAATATTTGAAAATTCATAAAATTTGAGTTTTAGACCTCCAATTAACATGCTTTATGACTCATTTTAAAGCTTGAGACGTCTACTTCATTCTGCCCAAATTTCACAGACAACCAAAGTCATTTACTTATACAAAAGCTCTTTTGAAAATAACAGTTCCAGATTAAAAACCACTAGTGCAAAAAAGGGTTTTAAGACCGGACAAAAGAGGCATCGTAACACCAGACCCGCGACCGATCTTGTTCCAGCCAGTATTAAAAGTCCACATTTAAGACCGGACTCGAACCGTTCTTAAAGAAACTCTTTTAGACCTGACATTTAAAACATTAGGTCTTAAAAGTCGTACTAAACAAGGCTGAAATATTTTTTGTTCGGTCCTAAAACTCAACTTTTAAGATCAGGCAAAAACTCGGCCGCTCTTAAAAGATCAAAATTATAAGACCGAACAAAAATAAATCCGGTCTGTAAAATAGCGGCTTCTAAGACCTGACGACTAATTATACGCGGTCTTAAAAGACTGACTTTCAAGACTGGACGGTAAATTTGTCTGGACTTAAAAATTGAATTTTTAGACCGGACGTATATATACACCGGTCTTAAAAGACACACTTTTAAGACCGGCTTAATATCAAATATGTACACATGACCTTTAAGACCGGACATATTAATACATCCGGTCTTAACATTTGAACATTTAAGACCGGCCTTTTTATTACCGGTCTGTATTTTCCCGAATATCTGATGAAGATGAAGCTGATGAGGAAGACAAAGCAAATATCTGTTTAGTTGCTGAAGAAGAAGAGCAACATGACAACAATAATGAGGTATACGATTCAAAACCATCTTATGATGAATTGTTTGCTGAGTACATTGTTGTTCAAACAGAATTTGAAAAACTTGCTGAAAAATATCTTGCTTTGAAAAAGAAAAACATAACTCTTGAACAGCAAGTTGAAAAGTTTTCCCATCTTGAAAATGCTGTTTGTGAAGATTGTCTCTATCTAAAGGAAAATAATTTACATCTTACAAAGGCACTTGAGAAATTCACTAGAGGTAGTGAAATGCTCAATGTCATTTTGAAAGAACAAAGATTTACAAATGATAGATCAGGGATCGGTTACAAACCAAATTTTGATAAGAGAAAAGGCAAAAAGAAATTTGGAGAAAAGACTTATATGAACTACTTTAGAAAATATGTTCACTCTTCAAATCCTTTTGCTCATTGCAATTATTGCAATCGTAAAGGTCATACTACTTCTTCATGTTTTCATAAAAAGGAAAGAAAGAGTAAACCTTTAGGAAATTATCAATGGGTGCCAAAGGGATCTTACAAGATTCCTATGACACAAACTAACCCCAAAGGACCCAAGAAAAGATGGGTACCTAAGACCTGATCTGTTGTGTTTTACAGGTTTGTCTAAGAGCATCAAAATCCAACAAATGGTACATTGATAGTGGATGCTCTAGGCACATGACGGGAGACCAATCCAAATTCGCTTCAATCAAGCCCAATGATGGTGGCAAGGTGACCTTTGGTGGAGATCAATCTAGAAAGATTGCTAGAATTGGTGAAATTGGCAACAATGAAGGACCACTAATCAAAGATGTCTACCTCGTGGAAGGACTTTGCCACAATCTCCTCAGTGTAAGCCAAAGCACTGACAAAGGTAACTTAGTTATCTTCGATTCTGAGGAGTGCCTGATTGTGAGTAAGGATGTTATCTCTTTAGAAAACATAAAATCAAAAGCTTTATTTAAAGCCCCTAGAGATGGCAATTGTTATACACTTAATCTCTCTAGTAATGGTTCTGTTTCTAAAAAATGTTTTGTGAGTAATTTGGATGAGAGTTGGTTGTGGCACAAGCGATTAGCCCATGTCAACATGATTCAACTTGACAAATTACTTAAAAAGGATTTGGTCATTGGTGTTCCAAAACTTCGATTCAAAAATGATATGATTTGTGATGCTTGTCAAAAAGGGAAACAAACCAAATCTTCTTTCAAATCTAAAAATGAAGTTTCAACTAATAGACCTCTCCAACTACTCCATATGGATCTAGTTGGACCAAACTAGAGTAAAAAGCCTTGGTGGCAATCTTTATACTTTGGTCATAGTTGATGATTTTTCTAGATTTGCTTGGACAATTTTCTTATCCTCTAAAGATGAAACATTTGATCAGTTTGTTTGTTTTGCCAAGAAGGTCCAAAACGAGAAAGGGTTCTCAATTTCAGGAATTCGAACTGATCATGGAGGAGAATTCGAAAACCATGCATTTGCCGAGTTCTGCGACAATCATGGTATAGATCACAACTTCTCAGCCCCAAGGACTCCTCAACAAAATGGTATTGTGGAAAGGAAGAATCGAGTCCTCACCGAGATGGCAAGAGCAATGCTAAATGAGAACACTTCTCAAGTGTTCTGGGCTGATGCATTGAGTACAGCTTGCTACATCTCAAATCAGGAATACCTCCGGAAGAAGTTGAACAAAACTCCCTATGAGTTGTACAAAGGAAGAAGGCCAAATTTGGCTCATCTGCATGTTTTCGGATGTAAGTGCTTCATCCACAATAATGATAAAGACAATTTGGGAAAATTCGATCCCAAATCGGATGAAGGTATATTTTTAGGCTATTCAAATAGGAGTAAAGCTTATAGAGTTTTTAATACTCGTACTCGAATAGTTGAAGAGTCTATGCATGTTGTTTTCTGTGAATCCAAAACTGATAAATCCTTGGATGATGAAGAAGAAAATGTTTTCAAAAATCAATTCTTTTCAAAAACTACTCATGCATCTATTGAAAATCCTGAAAATGTTTTCGAGGCTGATCCCCAAAATAATCTTGAAAATTCTGATCAGTCTCAACCTAGAGCTTGGAAGTTCATAAGGAATCATCCTTTGGACCAAGTAATAGGTGATGTAAATCAAGGAGTAAGAACCAGAAACAACACTTTGAATGAAGTAATTTTCTCTGCATTTATTTCTCATATAGAACCCTCTAAAATTGATGAAGCCCTTTCAGACAATGATTGGGTGATAGCTATGCAAGAGGAGTTACATCAATTTGATAGAAATCAAGTTTGAGATTTGGTACCTAGGCCCAAAGACTATCTGGTCATTGGCACCAAATGGGTATTCAAGAACAAGCGAGATGAATCAGCGATCATTGTCCGTAACAAGGCAAGATTGGTTGCTAAAGGCTATAATCAAGAAAAAGGAATTGATTATGAAGAAACTTATGCTCCAGTGGCAAGATTGGAAGCCATAAGAGTTCTTCTAGCCTTTGCTTGTGTCAAAGGATTCAAGCTATATCAAATGGATGTAAAAAGTACTTTTCTAAATGGTTTTATTCAAGAGGAAGTTTATGTAGAACAACCTCCCGGTTTTGAAAATGATCATCATCCAGATCATGTCTATCGTCTCAAAAAGGCATTATATGGTTTTAAACAAGCTCCTAGAGCTTGGTATGAGCGATTAAGCAAGTTCCTTCTTGATCAAGGATTTATTAGAGGAAAAACATATACAAGTCTCTTCATAAAGAGTAATAAGCTTGGTGAAATTTTAATTATTCAAATATATGTTGATGACATTATATTTGGTGCTTCTAATGATGCTTTGTGTGAAGATTTTGCTAAGAATATGCAGGGAGAATTTGAGATGTCCATGATGGGAGAACTCAACTATTTCCTTAGTCTGCAAATCAAGCAAAGAAAAGATGAAATCTTTATATCACAGACCAAGTATCTCAATGATCTGATGAAGAAGTTTGGGATGGACCAATGCAATGGAACTGATACTCCAATGAGCTCAACCGCCTCTTTGGATCGATGAAGAGGGCAAGGACTTCAACATCACAAGATATAGAGGAATGATTGGATCATTGCTCTATCTTCTCGCAAGTCGCCCCGACATCCAATTCGGTGTGGGGATGTGTGCAAGATTCCACCGCTCCAAAGGAGTCTCATGCTGAAAATGTGAAGAGAATCTTCGATATCTTGTTGACACAAAGACCCTTGGATTGTGGTTTCCCAAAGGTCAACCTGAACATTTGGTGGCATATTCAGACTCGGACTATGCCGGCTATAAGACAGATAGAAAGAGCAAAAGTGACCAATGTGAATTTCTTGGTAGCTCACTTGTCTCCTGGTTCAGCAAGAAACAAACAAGCGTGGCTGTATCTTCCATCGAAGCTGAATATGTAGCTACCTCAAGTTGTTGTGCTCAAGTCCTATGGCTCAAGCAACAACTATCTGACTTGGGAATCAACCTGAAGAAGATCCCAATATTGTGTGACAACATAAGCACAATAAGCTTGGCCAAAAATCCAGTTTAACATACTCGAACCAAGCACATTGATGTGAGACATCACTTCATAAGGGATCATGTTCAGAAGAAGGATGTCAATGTCATGTTCATCCCAACACATCTTCAACTTGCTGACATCTTCACCAAACCTCTAGCCAAAAAACAATTTAATTTCATAAGAAGAGAATTGGGAATAGTAAATCCCAATGAGTTGTAAGTATCTCTCTCTATCTCAATGTTAGTTATGGTTTTGATGATTATTAGAAACTAACTTAAGCATCAGAGTATCTAGTTATGTCTTATGCAGGATGCTTTAAACTTGGGTTTTTTCTGTCAGAAGGAGCAATACTCGAGTATACCGGGGTCAGAGAGCAACCTTGAGTTTTGACGAGAAGCAATACTTGAGTATAGGAATGAATACTCGAGTATCCAAGTAAAGTGTTGAATACTCGAGTATGTAAGTTGAATACTGGAGTATTGGTCAGGAATTTCAAAGGTTCACCTCACATCTTTGAAGTCCAGGTTAGTGAAATTACTTCAATACTCGAGTATTGAAGTGAATACTCGAGTATAGCATTGCATATATATATATTCACTATTCATGTTCTTCATTACTCGACCCAACACTCAAGTTTTGCCCTAAACGCTCTCTCTTCCTCTCTCTAATTCTCGTCATTCTCGACCAAATCCCTCTCTCTAAACACAGAAATGGCTTATAAATCTTCTTCTAAAGCCATTCTCGTTGCTGATCCCAACTAGGAAGGCACGAAATCCATCTCTCCATCTCATCCTCCTCCTCCAAGACCCCTGAGGATGAAATCAATTCCAAATCGTCTTCATCATGGGATTGATCGATCGATTGGGGGAATAAGCAAGAGGATACCTGAAGCTTCCTTTCCTAACCCTAAGAAGAAAGGGGTTTCATTCGAGCAACCCATTCCGTAACCTCTAAGGAAGAAGAGGTCCGCTCCGAACCTACCAAAGGGAAAGAAAAGAAGAAGGTGGCCGAATCATCAAAGTCAAAGCCCCAGAAGAAAAGAGCTACTACCTCCTCCTTCCATTCTTCTCGTGGCCAATCTTCCTCCAAAGCCACTTCATCTTCTCACACTCACTCGAGGAGACACCTTCAAATGATGGGCAATCTTTGTAGAAGATATCTACAGGAATCCGATCCTCCCGAGAGGTTTCACAATTGCCAACACTTTTCTTTCGATGATCGAATGCCAAGTTCAAAGAGAAATACATGAAGAAAGACTTCGCCCGTGGTTGCAAAGTGAGACTTGGTTCGGTTGCAACAAGATTGTAATGTCAATCTCTCTCCCCGGCTTGTACCCTATGATTCCCTCCTTTCCATTTCAGCTCCTTATACTCCTAATCTAGTTAGATTGTTCTATTTCAATATGAAGTCTGCTAATATTCTTGATTCAGATGGGGAGTTAGTTGAGGAAAGAGTGACTACCTGTGTCAAAGGTGTCAAATTCACCTTGCCTGCCTCTATCCTTAACTCTATTCTAAAAATTGCCAATCCTCCTCCTATCTCCACTCCAATTTATAGCAATCAAGAGATCTTCTCTACCTTGAGACCCAATGAGGAGTTTCCGAGAACCGAGTCATACACTCTCTTTTAAACCAGGGTCCATGTCGCCCTCAACGCAGTTCTCTCGGTATATCTATTCCAGGAACTTTATCCAAAAAGAGGGAGCTTCACCCATTTTTCTCAAAAAGACTATCGTTTTTTTCACCGCATTTGTGAAAAAGAATCCTCTCGAACCTTGGCCACCGGCTTTTTCGGGGAGATGATCAAATTTAAATGTTCATTCAGAAAGAATTCCTACATACCTTTTCCTTCACTCATATATGTCATCCTCTTCTACCATAAGATTTGGTATGTTGGTGCTCCTGAGAGTTTAAAGTACCCATCATTCTTTGGTAAGGCTCAACTGAACTTGATGAAGCTCAACTTTGAAGCAGAAGGCTCTGGCCAATCTCGAGCACCTTCAAGATCACAAGCATAAGCCTCTCAGTCAAGAGCGTAGGAAGCTCAGTCTGCTCCACCTCCACAGTCACCTTTTCCCTCAAGCTTTGATGAAAGAGTCAAAGCAATAGTAGATGCTGCCATTGCCTCATTATCCATTCGCTTGGAATTCAAAATAGGCAAGCTAGTGCATGAGGTTCGATAAGGCAATCATGCCATGGTTGATGCTCAGGATGCAATGAAAGAGCAAATTGACAACCTCCTTGGTCAGAACAACGAGTTGCAGACCAAAGTTGATGAGCTGACTCAAAAGAATGATGCACTTTCTGATCAGGTGATTGATCTTGATGCCAGGACATCCACTCACATAGTCACCACTGGCCTTGTAAGCAATAGCATGGACAAGATCATGGCTCACTTCAAGATTGGCACCTCTGATGTTCCTAGCTCTTCCATGCCTCCATCTGTTCTTGAGCCTTCCCCTTCATTTCCACCATTTGTCTTTCATACTTCTCCCATCACCACCTCCCCAACTGAGGCTTCTACTCCTGTGCTTGACACTTCACCTATGCCTGCCTCCACTCCTACCATTGAGATTCTAGCCTCTCCATCTTCACCTACACCTACAACGAGATCTTTCATCTCTCTCGCACACCTCCACTGAGATTTTCCATCCTTCTCCTTCTTCTATCTCAGCTCCATCCCCATTTGAAGATGACAAAGGGGGAGAGAAAGGCAAAGAAGAGTAGAATTTGAGTGTTGAAAGTTTGTAGGAATTGTAGGTTGTTATGTATTAGGTTGATATGTATTTTCTTTATTCTGTCATGTTCAATGTAATGCATTTTGACTTTTCAATTAATGTGCAATCCTTCATGCTTCTGTTATCTCTGATATCTTGTCATTCTAAATACTTTAAATGTGCAAATTCAGTTTTTCCAAATGGCTAAGTCTTCCAAAATGTCAAAATGCCTACCTTTGTGAACACTTCAGTAACTTGAAACTTCTGTCAAATGCAAAACACAATTCAAGACTCAAACTCTCTCAAATTCTAGCAAACTTGGTTTACAAGTGTTGTCATCATCAAAAAGGGGGATAATGTTAGTTCTCTATGTGTTTTGATTATAACTGACAATTGTAAACACAAGTTAAAGTTTGTCTTGATAAAGTAGAAAAAATTACTGTCAAGTGAATACTCGAGTATTGGTTTCAATACTCAAGTATTGAGTTGATAGAGAATGGCTCATTTTCATAAAGATAAGCAATACTCGAGTATTCCTCGAATACTCAAGTATTGAAGTTACGAAGAGCATTCCAAGTTTTTCACTATGAGTCAATACTCAAGTATTGGTATGAATACTTGAGTATTGACCATACAGAGACTCTTTCACTAAAAGGGGAAATTGTCAATACTCAAGTATCCATTTGGATACTCAAGTATTGGTTATACAGAGAGTCACCAAAGTATTCCAACATGTGAATACTCGAGTATTGGTTTGAATACTCGAGTATTGAACTATCAAAAGTTTTCAAACTTTACACATGTTATGAATACTCAAGTATTGAAAAAAAAACTCAAGTATTGATTTGGCAGAAACCCATCCAAGTTTTTGAAAACATCTGAATACTCGAGTATTGGCCATACAGAAAGGCTCGCTATTCACAAGTGATTTGAATACTCAAGTATTAAAGAGAATACTCAAGTATTGAGTTGGAAAAGATTTCACAAAGTTTTTTAAACAATTTGATTACTCGAGTATTGAGATGAATACTCGAGTATTAGGCATACAGAGAGCTTGGCTCCTTTTTCAAATGTTTTGAAAACTCAAGTATTGATTTGAATACTCAAGTATTGAGGTTTTGAACTTAAACTTATTTTCACATAAAAGGTTCAAAACTCGAGTATTGGTTCCAATACTCGAGTATTGATCTTATTCAAAGGAATGGTCCAAAGCTCAAATCATGAAGTGCCTCTCTGGAAGATGAATACTCGAGTATTGGTCGCGGGTTTTGAAAATCAAGTTGAACGAATTTGTGAAAACCTATTTGTTTGATCTCAATACTTGTCATTATTATTCTCTGATATTCCCAGCTATGTTTAACCACTTTGTTAGTGAGTTTCAAATGAATTAGAGAATACTTATTGAAGGTTTAAAGCAAAAGCAAGAAGCATGTCAGAACATTAAATGCTAAACCCAGAAAGTTGCATACTTTTGGGCAATCCTCCTGCACACGCTTAGCAAAGAATTAAAGAATGTTTCTACATCCAGCAGTTGCCATTCCAACAGATTTATTTTCAAGAAGTCAACTTTGAACTTCTGCACAGCTGGATTAAGTGAAGATTAGTGAGAGAAGACACCAAAAACTACCTCCAACAGCTAGATTAACACTTCAACGGATATATGGAGTTAGCAATGGTCATTTAATGCACTCTTAGTATAAATAGAGTAGCATTCAATTTCTCTCAACAACCAAGACTACAGAAAATGAAAATCATTAAAGTTTCCAACTACTATTGAGTTTTTCTGTGCAAAGTATCTGTTGATACATTAGAGCTTCAGTGTTTATTCTTATCCACTCTTAGAGAGAGTTTCTTACTTGAAAATTATTTATTGTAAAGAATCACAAGTCAGGGGGACTTGGTGATTGGGTTCATTGATTGCAACTTGTAAGGGGGAGTAAGTTCTAGTGAGAGAATTACTCTTGAGTACAGAGTGTGTAATCAATTGAGATAGTAAAAATCCTAGAGAGTCTCGGGGACGGACGTAGGTCAAGAGATTGGACCGAACCAGTATAAATCCTTGTGTCTTGCTCTTCTACTCTCATCTTAGTTCATCTCTGTTTTTAGTGTTAAAAAATAGAGCAATTCTAAAAAGATTTTTGAAATCCCCAATTCACCCCCTCTTGGTGATTTAACTCCACTCTCAACTATATGGAATGGAGCCTCCAATATATGATGGTCCATCCATTTGGGCCCATTTTAATTTATTTCTCTCACTTTTCTTCTTAAAATTCTCATCGACAACCCATCTTTGAAATAATTGTTTTGCAGTCTCAGGTTGAATCTAATCTTGCATGCCTTTATTCTTTCTCAATTTATAAAATTTCTCAGATAACCACCGGCCTCCCTTGTGGTTATAAGCTTTTTTCAAATTTTCCCGATGGTCAGGAAACCACCTAAACTAACGCTAAAAATCAATAACGAACAATTAGTGCTCCAAATTATAAAAGTACTTAATCAGTTTGTATTTGGATAAGAAATTAATAACCATAAAGCACATAACTTACCAAGAACTCATTGAACCAAGCATCCCGATCATCCTTAGGAAGCACCAATTTCTCTAAAGAACATGGAAAATTCTATCAGAATAGTCCATATATGCTTCAGTAGTGCTTTCATGGCCCACAACAACAATCTTTTGAAAAAAAAACATGACAATCATGACTCTTCATCCAGAATAACTTCACCTCGTGCATGTTGACACATCTTGACAAGTTTGATGCATAACCGTCTGGGTGTTTCAGATCTTTAACCCATCGCAATAATTCTAAATTCTGCTCTTTATTCAATGTGTATGGTGCTCTAGGTTTGGAAGTCTGTCCTGTGGTATACTCCACCAAATGCAAATCAAGCCTTCTGCAAATCGCTTCTACGTCTCATCTTGCGTTGACTATGTCCTTCGTCTTGTCCTTGGTGTCCATCATGGTGTACAGAATATTGCAAAACACATTCCTCTCAATATGCATGACATCGAGGTTGTGTCTTTACAATTAATCTTTCCAATATGGTAGTTCCCAGAAGTAGCCCCCTCTTCAACACTTTGAATGTGCTTGACCTTGTCCCATCTTTCTTGGCCACTTAAACGACGTGGTTGATTTGCCTGTTCGACCACATTCCGCCTCAAGTCTTTTTTATTTCTCCTAAGTGGATGATGTAGAACTGGCTGAACCCAAGAGGGGGGTGAATTGGGTGAAGATTAAAAACTTGACACTTTGAAAATCTTTTTGCAAACAGTTAGATATTCAAATAAGCATATACTGGAAATATAAGAGATAAGGGAGGAGAATATGCAAACTATGATTTATACTGGTTCGGCCCAATCCTTGACCTAGTCTAGTCCCCAAGCTCCACTTGAGATTTTCAATCCACTATCTTCTTGTTTAACCGGGTACAAGAGAAGCCTATACAAACGCACAAGTTCACCAGGCACTTGTGAAGCCGAATCTCTCACCGAGATACTCCTTTCAATCGTTACACACTCGTACTCAAGTTATCCTCTCACTAGGATACACTCTCCCTTACAAGTTGTAAACTGATAACCCAATCTCTAAGTCCCACGACTTGAGATTCTTACAATGATTTAATAATCAGAAATGTTCTCTCTAAAAGAGAAGTTGAATAAACACTGAAATACAATACAGATCATTTCACTCTCTATGATGAACTATACAAGCATTGAGAACAAAGAGCGTGTGAGCTAAATGTTGGATTCAGGATATCAGCATTTCGACAGTGCAAGCTCTCATCATTATCTCTATTTTGAATGGTTCTCATTTTATAGTCAATGAATAACATTGAGCAATTCTTTCAGGTTTGAATATGACTGTTGTGAGCGTATATGACCGTTGGGACTATTTGACCGTTGGAGAAATATTACCGTTGAAGCTTAGGACATCATCATCTGCTTTTTGATAATCTGATGTTAATCCTTCATTTGATCATCTGAAACTTGCTAACAAACATGATTAATAGCATTGAGAAGTATAGCAAGTAGAAATCAATTGATAACAATCATTTATGAATTCTTGGAGACATTGTGGAATTGTGCTCTGCTGTCTGATAGGCTATGTGCTCGACTCCTTCATATAAACATCTGGAACTCATTATCAAATTGATTAAACATAGTTTAGAATAATAATGATAGATAATATGAAGAGTCTAAAACCAATCATAGACAGTTAGAGAGTTGGAAGATTCAAACGCACAACATTTTCATAAACAGAGACATATCAGCTCGAGTCAAAGATATCACTGGCTCGAGTCAATCCATCGTTCAAGGCATAGAGATGGTTTGAAAATACTGTCTGACTCGAGACAATAGAAACCCTGACTCGAGTCTGTGCCCAAACTCGAGGTTGCATTTTTTGAGGCTCGAGTTAGTTCTTCACATTTGTGCTTTATCGGTCTGCTTTGGCTCGAGTCTTCACTTACTAGCTCGAGTCAAAAATTCTTCTCCATTCTTCAAACTCTCGGGTTGGCCATTGGCTCAAAGTGCGCTTGTTGGCTCGAGGTAAAAACCTCACTCAAAATGTCTAACTCTCTACCTTCACTTAGACGCGAGGTGGAACTTCTGGCTCGAGGCAACTCGCTCTTTTTCGATTTCTTTGATCTTTGATTTGAACTTTGTTGCTTCCAAATTATGTGAAACACTTGTTGAGTCTAGATTCATATGGAATTGGTTTCACTTCATTTGGTTGTGTATAATGTGAGCTATATCTAGAAAACCGAGCCTATGCTGAAATGAATCCAGAATTTTGAGTGTCCACTTTTGAAGGCCATAACTCCCTGGTATGAACTCCGTTTGGGCTGTTTAATATCTTGATAGATATCCTTTTGAGTCTACTTTCAAATGGCACTGGTTTTAGCTCAATTGGATTTGTAGATTTTGAGATACACCCAAAATACCGTACCTTGGTCAACTGTGTGGCGTTGATTTCTGATCCAACTTCTACAATTCATAGCTCTCTCATCTGAACTCCTTTTGGCTTTAATTTTATATCAAACTGACAAATTTGGAGTCTAGTTTCATATGCCACTAGTTTCACCTTAATCCAATCTCTGGTTTGAGAGATATCATCGAATTACCAGACCTCGCCCGAGCTGAACGTGAAGCAAAATAGAACAGAGTTGCTGAAAGCACGCCTGACTCGAGTCAACTGAAGCCTGGCTCGAGTCAACTCATTCCAGAGTGTGAAAATGGCTTGAGAATCACCTTTGGCTCGAGTCAACAATATCACTGACTCGAGTTAAGACCCAGACTCGAGTCTGTGAGTTTCTTGGCTCGAGTCAAACCCTACCTGAAGCCCGAAACACTGTAGAAACCATTTTAACTCGAGTTAAGCTTCCTGGCTCGAGTTAATTCATCCCAAAGCTTGATTTTGCTTATTTTAACTTCGATTTGAGCCATTCCAACTTCCATATCATCGTGAAGACTTCTAGAATCAATCTAAGAACTTGTATAATGATTTTCTCATTCCATTAAGCAAGTTCTTCTTTCTTTCTTCTTCTCTTGATCATTCTCCATAACTTAACTCTTTCTTCCTTCTCTTCTCTTGATCATTCTTCATAAACCAACTCTTTCTTTCTTCTCTTCTCTTCTTCCTTGATCATTTTCCACAATTCAATTCTTTCTTTGTTCTCTTCTCTTGATCATTCCCAAAATCCTTTGATAGCTTCTTGCTTCCTTGATATTCTCTACAGGTTCTTCTTTTTCTTTCTGTAACCTCTTATCTCCTTCTTGATTAATCTTTATAATTCAACTTGGACTAATCTACATTAAATATATAATAGTTAGTCAATGTAGGAGATAAATATAGTATACAAGCTTTTTGCTCTTGATAATGGCATCTATATAAGACATCATCAAAACTAATAATATCCAACAGATGATTGGGGGGCCGGAATTGCCAGTGCCTGTCAAACCAACAAACCTTGCGACTATATTGCAAGCTAAAACCCACGTTCTGTTCAAGACATACCGAACATGCAATCTTCCCCGACGTTTTCCAGCCACTCAACATCCCATATGCAAGGAAATCATTTATCGTCCACATTAAGGCAGCTCGCATGGTGAAATTCTGGCTCAATGATATATCGTACGTAAGAACCCCTTCACTCCACAACATCTTCAACTCGTCTATCAAAGGCCTGAGGTACACATCTATCTTCTTTTTTGGGTTGGATGGCCTAGAGATTAATGCGTTAAGGAACAAAAACTCCCTTCTCATGCACATGGAAGGTGGGAGGTTGTACAGAGTCACAATCACAGGCCAACCATAATAATTCATGCCTGTCTGGTTGAAAGGAGCAAACCCATCCGAACATAAACCAAAAGACGGACATTATGGGGATCCGATGCAAACAAAGGATTCGCCTCGTCAAATTTAAGTCAAGCTTCAGCATCGGATGGATGCGTCACAAATTTTTCATCCCTGCAATGCTCCCGGTGCCATCTCATGTGAGCAGCTGTTTGTTCTGATGAATACAATCTCTAAAGTCTGGGTACAAGAGGAAAGTACCACATCTTGCTTAATGCTTGAAAGGTCATTTTCTTTCCATTCCTCACAACTTTGTATCTGTCATGTTCATAGAATTTGCAATTGGTCAGCTCAGCATCATCCTTGTAATACAACATACATCCTCTGGGGCAGCAATGAATTTTTTTACATCTAGGCCCAAGCTCTTTCACCTTTTTTTTTTGCTTGGTAAAAATCCGTCGGTAAATTATTATCTTTGGGAACAACCTTACTCATGATCTACTTCATTTTGTTGTAATTCCTCTCACTCATATGGTGATCAGTCTTCAAGCTTAGTATTGCTAGGGTAACTAATAGCGATGAATGTTCACTATTTTCAATGTGCTCGCAACCTTCTCATAATGGACGTTGCGCATCTTAAAGCATTTTATAGAACCTATCGACTTCCGGATTAGGATCCTCTCCCATGTATGATGGTTTAGCATGAGTAACGAGATCAAAATATTGGTCGATCGACGGTCCCGCGACATCCATAACCAAATGCTCATATTGATTAAGGTTGTCTCTATGACTACTGTCCCCGTAATAACCACTCAATGTCTGTTGGATTTCGCCATGACATTCCCAACATTCATCATCATTCATGAATCCCTTTCTACACAAATGGATTCTGACCGTGCCCGGATCTTGAAATTTTAAACACCTACATTTGACACACAAACAACTGATCCAGGTACTTGAATTAGTTGTTTGCGCCAAAGCAAATTGGATGAACCCTTCCAAACCCTTCAAGAATGCTTGAGTTAGTTGTCTTTTCTCAGTTAGACGATTGTACATCCAACTCCTATCACGATCGCCTTCCATACTTCCCCAACCCAATCCTACACAAATATATACAATGAGGATATACTCCAGTCCACAAAACAACATGTCACAAATATAAGTGGCTAATAAAACTTGTCACTTATGCCAATCAATTGCCTCTTAATCAAGAAAGTGAGAAACAAATACATGCATTGAACTAATAATGAAATTTTATAGTTTTAATAAAATTCAAGGTTTAAAATAAATTATAATTTTTTTTAAAATCAACAAAAAATTTAATTAAAAATAGAATTTTATAATTTTAATAAAATTCAAGGTGTTTTATAATTTATCCTATGTGATTTATTTTTGTTTTAGAAGCAATTTATGTGGGTTAAAAATAAAAATTAACAAAAATAAGAATTTAAGAGTTGTTAATTAAATAATATATTGAAAATAAATTATTTAATTAACAAGTAGCTTATTGCATAACTTGTTAACAAAATTATCACAAACAAGTAGCTTCCAATCAAGCCAATTAAATGATATATTTTTCTAAAAAAATTAACATGCATTTTTTTAAGAGACTAATTCAACTAGTTTGTTTCACTAAATTTTTTAAATACATACTAATTTCAGAGAGGTTAAAAAACAATTCAAACCAATTAATATTCTCATTAATCACATACAACAAAACATCCAACGTAAATGATTTAATTTACCAAAGGAACACTCATTATCATAAAAAACAATAAAACCTCCAACATTGGCTTTCAAATTTTCTAACAAGACAATTTTACCAATTCAACATGTAAACACTCATATATCATCACATTATATTACCCAGTATAACTAAGAATTTTAGTTTAATACAAAATGCACATACATATATTGAACGCTACAACAGGGGTGATTGATAAATTGCAAGACTAATACATATACAAAACGCACATACATAAAAAGCAAGGCTAATACATAAAAGAAAATTTGCATTCATTTCATTCAATTTATCAAATATCTATCAGACCTAAGCCAAAAAAAAAATGTTAGACGAGAGAGGGAGGGAGGTTACTGGACGGTGAGCAAAAGGCAAGGGGAAGGCGGCACCGGACGGAGAGGAGGTGACGGAAGTCAGCTTAAGACGGGGATGAGGCGACACTAGGCGACCCAACCAGAGAATGGAGGAGTTGAACGAAATCGGAGATGGAAGAGGCCAGATGGATGAGGGACGACAGTTAGCGGCGGAGACAGGAGGACGAGCGACGGCGACGCACGGAGGAGGTGAGGGACAGAGGATTTCCTAACTTTCAAGGAAATATTTTGAAAAGACAATGCTGCACGAGGCGAGAGGAGAAAGTGAAATGCAAAAATGAAGACGGGGATAGTTTTTCAATATTTTTTTTGCAACATAACTCTAATCATTTGATTTTACGACGAAACTGAACAAACCTAAGTTTGAAAAATCAAATTGCTCGAATTTATGAAATCTTCATGTTTGATCTAGATACTTCTTATCCACTCCTTACTATTCTTAACGCAAATGGGGAAACCATTTATTGGCGGCTTTTGGAAAAAAATGGCCACCGGTTTGCGACGGATCCTAGATTCGTCGCAAAACCCATTCAAAGTCTAGGGGTTGCACGATGATCCTTGATCATTTATTGTAAGTCGCAAAATCCCTTTGGGGGTGTCGACGTAATCGTGTTCCGTCGCAAATTTCGGGATTTGCGACAGTTGTTTTTGTGACGGACTGAAATCCGTCGCAAACCAATTTTACGACGGAAAATGCCTGTTTTCCAACAGAATTTTTCCGTCGCAAAACATGATTTTTTTGTAGTGACTTTTTATTTTATCATAGAAATTCCCAATATCACATCTAGGAGCTTGAATATTGTTATTCCAATTATATTTTGCAAGTTCTTCTTTATCTCTTTCTATTTGGTCTCCAAAATCTTTTGATAACTTCTTGTTTTATTGACTAATGTCTTTAATCTCTTTCTTCTTCTTCCTCTAAATCAATCCAACTTAGTAACTTCTTTCTTAATCTTAATCTTATTCCTTATCCACATTTCAATTTAATATCTTCTAATCTTTGCTTGACTAATCTACATTAAATATAGAAGTTAGTCAATGTATGAGATAAATATATTATGTAAAAAAATTTATCTTAATATTTGGCATCTCACATTTATATTTGACATCATCGAAACTAATTATATCTAACATTATCAAATTAGGTTTAGGGTCTTTGTAGCTGGTAGTAGCTATTGTGGTATCTCTATAACAATTTCTTTCGACAGCATCCACTTTCATCAATGGACGACTACTCCTCGCATCAGACTTGAAACGTTTCAGCTCCAATTATTCGCACTTCGGGAGGCAATTACTTTCATCATCAGGCAGCGTCAAGTGAATCTTCCGCGTAGTTTTCCTATCCATTGTCAACTTGTCAAACAATCCCATGTTAAACTAATTACTAAAACTAAGAATGTCCACTGGTCTCTACAATATCTTCTCAGGGATGTCTGTATATTACTAAGATACTTTGTACATATTATGTTTTGTCGTTTTGAATGCAGAGTTATATTTCATTAAAAAAAAAAAAATTGTTCAAATTTTATACCGAATTAGTAGGAATACAAGACAAATTTTCTTATTAGGTGGAATGATTTAATTGAAAAATATGCTATATGTTTAAAATTAACTAGTACAATAACACTTATTAAACTAAATTAATAGAAACTACTAGCTCTAATTCCAAGCATTCTTAATTGGCCGGAAGCAAGAGGGGATTGGGAATTCATTAAACAGTGTTTGGTACCAGGGATTGTTCGCTGGGTAAAATTAAACCCTTGTGGATGAGACTTTGGATTACCAAGGGGAGGTAGCCTTGGAAATTTTTTTTTTATATATATAAAATGACAAAATGGTATATTAGTTGGCAAAAAAATTATATTAAAACTAGCAAAGGTTAATCCAATTGGTAAAAGAATTGACTCATAACCATAAAATTGTAGGTTCAAATCCTACTTATGTGAGGACTTTATTGGAAGGTAATATTTAAGACGTATATATGTAAAGATTTCTTTTTCGGGAGAGGTATGCCTGACGACCTAGTGAACCTTAGGGCCCAACTCACTTAAACTTTATTATTAAAAAATGATATATTAAAAATAAAACAATTTACAGTACAACATAAGTAAACGCACGAAAAAAAAGTATACAAGTGCTAAAAAAACTAAACTGATTGGAAAAAAAAGTAACAGATGAAAACCATTTTAGCAAAGGTATGATGTCTTGACAAATGACACCAAGCTGAGAAAACTTTGAGACGCTATAAGTGGAATAAATTGTTTTTTGAATGCAAAAGATTTCTAGCTTGCCACTAGTTGTGAATGAAAATTTAATCCTGAAATTGGATTTTTCATTAAAAAAATGCCACCTTCAACCTTCTCTAGTAGTCTCATTGTCCCTAATTTCCTCCACTACCTCCTCTATCTTTGGTTTCCTTCTGCTGCATCTTCAGTCGCCTTCTCCTTTGTCTAATTCCCATTTCCTTATGTTCTGTCATAAGAACACAGATATATAGTCTCAATGGACTAGTATGTTGATGTAGGATCAGATAGCTACCTCCTAGGTATCCATGGATGAGATACCTATGAGAATAAGAGATCACAGAGCACACACATGAAGGCTTTCGCCTAAGGGAGTGGGGTGTGTGTTCTGTGTAGACTGAATTGTAAAGAGACAGAGTTCAGAATACTTGTGTGTCGTTCATCGGGAGAATATCTCCTTATTTATAGTGAGTGTTATGAGGATACGATTCCCCTGATTGCACGTTCCCATGACTTGCCTGTTTCATCTCCCAGTGCTCCCACTATGTGATGGTGGGATAATGGGTCATTCCCTTAGGGTTAGGGTTTGGTTGCCCCTTGTTGGGCCTCACTTGAATGGGCCTAATATTTTATTCCATAACACCTTATAATTTAGTCATGCGCATCAAACGGGGCCTACAATGTAGATGAATGAATGCATCAATTTAAAAGCAAGGTATATTTATTTTAATGTATAGTTAATAGGTTTAATGTTTCGCTTACTACGTAAATTTTTTATCCGCCACACTCACATAAAAATGAGTGGGTCTCACTAATATTTTCTCTCTTTTTATCTTTACAATGGAACTCACTCACTTTTATATGATTGTGGCAGAAAAAAAAAAAAAATTATGCAACAAATGTTGAAACATTAAACAAATAATTAATTATTTTATATAAATTAAGAAAGCTAGTTAAAATTAGTTATATCTTAATAAAAGTTAGTAGTTAAAAGAGGATGGCTAATTAGTTACACAGTTTTATAATTAGTTAATCATAGTGAATTTAAAAAAAAAATAGATAAAATTTATATTATAAAATATGTAGGAGAAAGTTGGCATATATTTAAAGTTATAAAAATTGTTCTTATCCCTAAACAATGATGAGAATAATGAGGCCAAACAATATCAAAGTTGTGGATATCATAACTTTGAGATTGATAGGACCCCACCTGCATGTTATTTATATGATTTCATGCATTACTCTCTTTTTTCCATACAATATTCTGGGCCCGTTTGGATCCTCGACTTTTAAAAAAGATCTTTTTTTTTTTTAAGTGTTTTTTTTTAAATCCAAATTATTTTTTTTTTTTTTTTTAAAAAAAAAAACAGCATTTTGACTCTTTTTTTGTAACTTTTGCTTTTTTCAAAAAATATCATCTAAACATATAAATTAATAAAACAAGCATTTTTTGTGCATTAAAAAAGTGTTTTTTTAAAAAAAAATAAAATAAAAAGCTCATCCAAAAGCTTTTTTCTTAATCTTCTACTTATCTGACCCTCACCGACTCCATTTAGTGGGAGGTTTGTATATTGGACTACTAGGATTCTTAAATCCTAATTATTGTTTTATAAAATAGGGTTAAAGTGTAAATTTACTTCAAAACTATTCGTTGATGGAAGAATATTATATTTCGTAAGTTTTTTCGCATTTAATGTAACATTAGAAATTTCAAAATGTAGGAATTATGCCTCCATACCAGTAAAAAAACTAACATCACACCCAATTTCTCCATTTCTTTTTTCCTTATTTTTTCATTGCAACTCTGGGTTGTGTGCTGGCTTATTCCTTCTTTTATATATATATATATATATATATATATATATATATATATCTTTATTTTAATTAAGACTCGATCTGGATTTGTTGATATGGATGATACTGCTAAACTAATTTTTGAGTTGGTGTTTGGTGATTTTACATTTGAACTAGGGTGATTGGACATTGCGTGATGATGAAAATTGAAAAAGAATGTAGGAGGAGTGTTTTTCATGGGTTGGAGGGTGAGGACTGTTGGAGATCGCATTCTAGGGAAAATGAGATCACACATTTGCAGATTAATGGGGTAGGCCGTTTTAATAATAAATTAATACTAGTAGGCATACATGTGGCGTCTTTTCTTTTTTTTTTTTAATCTTCCATTTCCAGCTAGGAAATTATCAGTGTGACATCACCGTTATCATTTTCACTCAACTAACGGTCAACGTAATAGGAATTAACGGTTTTGGTATTTTAGCTCATTTTAAAAGTTTATGGACATTTTTACACCTCTAAAAAACATAAAGTATTGAGTGCACTTAGGTAAAAACTTATAGGTATTTTTACACTTTAATCCAATAATTTAATTAGTTTTATTAATTCCAGTACTAAATACTTATATGTTGGATTTCATAATTAAGTATTGATTTGCTTGAATTTGAGTGTGATAGCTCACCAAGCTCTATGCTCACCGATTAGCTAGATAAAGTCTTTTTTATTTTATTTTTTTCTTTTGAAATTAAATACATTGTCAATATACCAATAAAATATCCGGAAAAAAAATTTAAAGATAATAATTTCAAATAATAATAATAATATGTGAACTATCTATCCAATACAATTGCATGAAATTTAAAGAATTACTGACTATAAATTTTTTTTTTAAAAAAAAACCAGCTTAGCTTCAAAAATACCTGTAAACTTTTTCAAACGGAACAATAATGCTATCTTCATTAAATATCTCACACGTCCGTTTTTTGTGGGTTCCACCTAGTATCCAAATATCCATAATGTGCCAACTCACTTCACCGTGACCAATGGAAAACAACACCAACTTTAAGGGCCCGTTTGGTTTAAAGAATTTGGGGGAGGGAAAGGAACTTTGAGGGAGGAAAGGAAGATTTAAAAGATGAGGGAATATGGGCAGTTGTTTGGTAGGAAGAAAATGAAGGGGTGGTAGTTGGTAAAGAATTAAGAAACGTCTATTTTACCCTCAAAAGAAATTAATTCAAAATAAAAAAGAAAAATATTTTTTAAAAAAATGTCTCTGTTAAGTTCGAATTTGTGACCCAAAATTTTTTCGCAAAGTTCGAACTTTCCCGCCAAATTTGAACTTTCCCCAAGTTCAAACTTCCCTCCAAATTTGAATTTCATGGGTAGAATCATTCAAAACGTGAATAGTAGTGGGGAACTTGAAAACCCACCAATTTTGGTGGGATCTCAAGTTCCCACATACGAGGAAGAGTGGTGGGCCCGCAAAAGGAAGTTGGAGTTACGGGACTTGACGCACCAAACGGTCTTTTTGCATGGGAACTTTATTAAGTTCCCTTTCCCTCCTCCAAATTCTGTCAACCAAACAGGCCCTAACTTTTATCATAGTTGTCATCCAGTATTCTATTCTTCTTCTTCCCTTCTATCAAGCCACCCCCATACTCATTTTCTTGGCTTGTTCAATTGCAGGTTTATCCGACTCACCCCTGACCAATGTCCATCAAAATCCTTGCCTCACCTCTGCCGTTGTCGTTAGCCCCTCTCAACCGCAACTAACGTTGGATCTAAGACTAAACCTCGACCAAAGTTTGAGTAGATCCAAAACTATAGGTGGCGTCCTCCGTATGTAATAACGTCCACGTTGTCGACAGTTGCGATATGTTGAAACTTTAGGCTTGTGAAATGCTAAAACACTTCACATTTTTTTGGTACTTGGATTCAAACCATGAGAGGGTGGGTGCATGAGGGAGGGACTTGATAGGCATTATTTGGTTTCCACAAATATTCCAAGAGAGAGTACGAGGAAGGCGAAGGTGAAGGGGGAAGAAGAAGAAGAGATCTAGACTGTGCTTTTGATTAATCAGATACTAATAAATGGTTCAATTGATTTTTAGCTAGGTTTCAACTTTTCAAAATTGATATGCAAAACAGAGAATTTGTATCTATTTATCGTCCCTTAGGCTATCATTTATGCCGGTCATTATTTATGAAGAATGATTATTTTCTTCTAGAAAACTGCTACTTGGATATCAGTTTCATAGTTTGGGAATTGGCATCAGAAGGACCAATTACCGGACTACTCGCTGGATTTTTCAAAAATCTGGAAAATGAGGAAGCATAAGATCTAGATTGTGTATGATTTTTTGTGTTTTCTGGGTTTGATCTATGTTTGCAGTGGGAGGAGGAGGACACAATGGAAGAGGAAGAATTTGTGTAATTGTTGTATTTGTTTTTTGTCCAGCTCATATATTGTTCTTCCACGTCTACATCCACATCAGCATATTAAGTCAAAATGTTCTCTCCAGACGGTCACCGGTTATGGAATATTTGCACCTTTTTAAGAAATTTTATAGGCATTTTTACCTCAAAATTTATTTAAAATACTAGCAGGTCTTTTAGAAAAAGATAAGAGGTATTTTTAGAGATTTTCCTTAAATTTAATCTAGGGAGAATGACAAAAAAATATCACTTGAATTTCAAAACAATGTTGATAACAACGATAATGAGATTAACAAAAACAATAAAGCAATTGACAACTTATTTTATTATGAAATAACCTATTTGACATTTTAAATTTTAAGTGGTATTTTATTGGGATTCTATTTTTAATCTATTGTGTTGACATTGGCAAAAACATTGGGAAGGCCGATAAAAGTTTATAATCACTTGCCTTAAAACCAATGATGTAGATTCAAATCCTATGGTCGATATAATAATAATGTTGTCGGTGAGCATCCTGTAAATACTTTGTAAACATTATTTAAGTTCTAGAAGCATGCCTTGAAACATATAGAATCCAAAACTCAAATCACCTTAACTTTACTTTTTTTTATATAAAAAATATATTATATTGACAAGTATTAATTAACTAAATAATCCAAAGTTGTACCAAAAGAATAAGTAATATATATATATATATATATTTATTTATTGTTTAGAAAAAAATTTCATGAGATAGTGTTGGAAACCATTTGACGGCGACCACCAGTATGCCAAAAGCCCAACACTAGCGATTGGTTTCTTTTTCTTTTTTTTTTTATAACAAAAAGTTTTGGAGGAGGTTGATCGGGCCCCCACCAAAGTTTAAAAGACGGGTTCCCGCTCTTTGAAAGACTTAATGTGAACTTACGAGATCGCCTACCAAAAGAGTCCCAGCAACGGCAGCAGAGATCGAATACACATCCCTTTGAGACTTGAACAAATTTCTTATCATCTATGCCAACTCTCTTTTGGCTAGCGATTGGTATCTAAATAATCTGTTTGGGAAGGCGTCTGTCTCAACATCTTAAAAGTCCAATGGATTTAAAAATAAAAAATAAATAAATAAATAAAAATCAGTGGGAAAACCCATTTGTATGGTGTTTGGGTTAGTTTATGAGTGACTAGGCTTATCCGAAAAACACAGCTTTTGATGAGAAGCCCAATTTAACAACTCCTGAGAGAGTGTTGAGGCCATCATTGCAGCATTGAATGGGATATTAAATTCTGGGAAAATTCACATTAGGGCCCTTTTTACAGAAAAAAAAAAACAATCCAAAAAAGGCTCCAAGATTCTGACAATCCCACTGGGGCCTTTTTTGTGATTGTCGAATCTACGTGAGTTGTTAACGGACCGATATAGTTGTTAACGAAGATCGATATAGTTGTTAATGAGATTTGATTTAGTTGTTAGAAATTGTTGTTAATGATCTTGATTTAGTTGTTAATGACCTACCCGTTAACAACTATATCAGCCCCATTAACAACTCACCAAAGATTCTGAAAATCCCAGGGATTGTCAGAATCTTGGGGCTTTTTTTGAGTTTTTTCTGTAAAAAAGGCCTTGATGTGAATTTTCCCTTAAATTCCCACACCTCCATGGCGCCCTCTCCTGCGATATACCCTCAGAGTCTCACCTCCTCTTCTCTTCTTCATGCCATGTCTCAGAGTCTCACTAGCCATAGAAAAAAAGTATGATCCTTGGAGTCGGTCTCGTCTCTTGCATGCACTGGGAGAGCATTGAGTCGTCGTTGAAACTTGTCGCCATCCGTCTGTGGTTCGCCAATGGGAGGTGGTCATTCTTTGATATCTGTCGTCTTGAGTTGTGTGGTCTCGGCTCTCCTTCTCTGATCATGAAACTCGTCGGCGTTTGTTGGCCAACTCCATTCATGGGAGTCGTGATTTGTGGTGGCCGGAAAAGTTTCAGGTCGCCAAATCTTTGGTGTTCGTGTCCTCCTGGTCCATCATCCATCAGTCGCTGTGCTAGAAGCCAACCATTGTCGCAGACAGGGGCGGATCCAAAAAATTTATGAAGGATGAGTACCAGTGGCAGGGGGATTTGGGGCTGCCCCCAAATTTTTTTAAAGGAAAGTTTCAAATGTATTAAAAAAAATAAAAGAATATAAACAAAAAAAAAAAAAAATATCAAAAAAATATTCATAAAATCAAGTGAATCTTGATGATGTAATAAGAGAGACAATTATTTTACAAACCTATCATTTAAAAGCAAGGCTAAGTGTTGTTAAATGCAACTACATAAATTACAAAGGGTACGCAAGATTCAATAAGTTCAAATACATATATTTTAATAACAAAAGATATTACAATAAAAATAATTACAATGTCATCTTTCTGCGCTTTTATTTTTGGAATTCCATTATAATTGTCTTATTATTAATGCTATCAAATACATCTTTTTTAATATAAGACACTAAACAATCATTCAACTATTCATCCTTCATCCAATTACGAAGTGCAGTATTGATGTATTAAAGATAGACAATTATTCAAACATGTAAAAAAAATTAACCAGGATTCCCCAATTTAAGGTGGGCACTTGCCCCTAGTCTTATACCTGAATCTTGGTCGCAGAAGCATACGTTGTTCCTTTTTTCATCATCAACGTCGCCAATTTCACCTTTTTTCATTCGGGTTTCAGTGTGCGTGTTTGAACCAAAATATTTTGACCCTTCTGCCTTCAAAAAATCGTCGATTTCTATCTTCATCATCACCAGTGCCGATTTCAGCTTGTTTCTCTCTGACCATAGTTGTTCGCCTCAGGCACCGGTGAGATCGAGGTTTTGAGGAAAAATTTTGAACTTCATCATCACCGGCACTGATTGCTTGTTCAACTCTTTAACACTGTTAAGTTTGCTTATTTGGAGAGCTGACATGGTATAATAAGTGACCTGGACTTGTGATTGAAAAAAAAAAACTTCCCTTTTGTAACCGGTGAGATTGAGCGTCATCATCACCAGCGCCGAACACTGTTTCTGTGTTTGTTTTAAACAGGGCATGTTGTAAATTTTAAGGAAGATTATAGGCACTTTTGGTTCTGCTTGTTCATGATTTTATCAAGGCAATCTATGGTTTCTTTGTTCTGAAGGCTTTTTTGTTGTAATTATTCTCTGTTTTTTTAAACATAGGGCATGTTCTAAATTTTAGAAGCAAGATGACAATATTTTGTTCTGCTTGTTCACAATTTACTCAAGTGAATATATGGTTTCTGATTGTTCTGAAAATAATATTCTTATGTATTTATGGTTAAATTTTTTAAATAAAAATGACAACTTTAATTCAATTACTTACTCGTTATCTTGTAAATTAAGTTTAAAAAATAATTTTGATCGTCAATACAATGATAATACTTTAATGTCTCCCTATTAGGTATTTATGGTTAAATTTAAGTTTAAAAAATAATTTTGACCGTGTATACAATGATAACAATCAACCCTACAAATTACCTCATCCAAATTAATTATATCAATGCCTCTGGAAATTTCTTTTTAATTATTAAATTTAGCTGCCGTTTTTAAATGATAATATATGTTTGTGTTAACTTGCTCGAACATGGATAAAGGTAAAGTAACTTGGGATATAAGTTCTACAAGGATTTTCATCAAACAATGCTTTGAGAAAATATACAAGAAACAACGGCAATGATCATCATTTACGAAGCAAGGGTGGAAGAACATTTGTTTTGGATTTAATGAAAAGGTAGGAAAATTATATGACAAGAAACAACTGAAAAATAGGTTAGATAGCTTGAAGAAAGAATTGAAGGCATGGAACAAGTTATTAACCCAGCGTTTAATCCCAATCAGCATTAAGCTTAAGTTAGTGAGTGTTTGGAAATTGTAGTTTCAGAAACTTTTTTCCGTAAGTCGAGGCAAAACTCATCTTATATGCTTACCTCATAAATCGTAAATACTAATCAAAACACACACTTAGTGAGTGTTTGGCTAATAAAAAAAAGTGCTTCTCGAGGCCAAACCTTGGTTTTGAAAAAAATTGTCAAACATTTTATAAAAGGAAAAAAGTGTTTTGTTGGCCAAAACTAGCTAGAGTCAGAACTCGGGCCAACCCTTAAGCCCTAGCCCTTTAAAGGTCGGATTTATAAATTGGAATTTTTAAACGAAGTTAGTCGCAAGCGCCGCCCTCTAGGGCCAAAAGCTTAAAAGGGTCCGCCTTTTAGGCCCTTTAAATATTTTGTTTTGTTTTGTTAACTCGATTTGATCATTTAATTTACTAATTTATATGTATTTTATATTTTTATAGAGTTATTTATCCATTTAATTACAAATACATAATAACTATAATTTAATTTTATTATTTGTTGATGATAAAGATTATGGATTTATTGATAATATGAGAGAAGATATTCTTGATATTTTTACCGCGAAGCAGATCCTACTACTCAAAGAAAGACAATCAAATGTCTTTGAAATTGATGATAGTGGTAAAGAAGATGAAACTGATAGTCATCATATTCATGTTGTTTCGTGGTAAACTTATTATGCTTTGTGTAAGTTATTTGTAGACAATAGTTTACTCTTGATTATAAATTAGTGACTGCGGTTATTTATTGCATTAAGCGTGTTGTGTAGATATTAATATTGACAACATTTATTTGATAAATTATAACTTTAATTGTTGTATTGTATTAATTATATTTTTTTGAAAAAAAAAAACACAGGAAAAATAATTTTAATTCATAAAAATGTCTTCCAACCCCGTAGGGCTGGCCCGCCCGCATGCTTTCGGGTCCGTATTAAAAAAATAGATATTTTTCTTACCCGAACTTTAAAGAATGACCCTTTTAAGTTCGGATTCTTTAAAGGCCGACTCGATTCCCAACTCTAAGTAAAACCATAGTTTTAAAGGTAGCATTTCTCACTTTTTCATATGTGGGTCCCACCAACTTTTCTCTCTCCTCATTTTTTCTCTGTCTTCTTCCTTTCACCGTATTTCCTTTTTTTCCCCCTCAAATCTCTGTTGCTGTTTTCTCATGTATGGGTTTTTTTTTTTTTTAGAATCACTGTTCCTATAAAAAAATAGCTATATCAAAATTTGTTACTCCTCCGGTTTTAAATATAAGATAAAGTTATATTTTTTAAGAGATTAAGAAAACTAATTAAATTACTTTTGAGTATTCATATTTTAATTTTTTTCCCAAACTAATTAGTTTGACTAATAAACTGATATATAACTTAATGATACATAACATATGATATGATTAAGTAACTTATTTAGCTTTCTTAATATTTCAAAAAAAAAAGTCAACGTTGTCTTATATTTAGAATATGAGGCTGTGCTTATTTCAATCTAAAATACAGTATAATATTATTTGGATAATTACTGTTTGTAAATGATTTTAGTGTATACAAATTATCAATACATGTTTGAGCTATTTGTTATCATGTTACATAATTGCCTAAGGTTATAATATTAATTTATTCTGCAGATTTATTTCATTTTTGGTATTTATTTTGAAATTTAATGTTAAAAATATTTAAAATAAAATCTTATCTTTATATACAATTATTACAAAAGTTAATGTCTTGTTTGGTAATTTGAGCCTGAAAAAATATTGTGATAACAATATCAAAACACTATTATTTTATCAAAATTATTTTTCTTATAAAATCTATTCTACTCAAAATCTATTTTGAAAAAACACTTTTACCACTTTTTCTTTTAAAAATATTCACAAAAACTATCTCAAACACTTTCTTAATTTGACCATCTCACTTGTTGGTCTCTTCACAACACCTCAACGGCTCAACATCGACTCAGTCTCTCTCTCACCCACTCGCTGATCAAGCAAAGGTTGCGTCCGTTTTCATACCAAAAAAATAAAAAGGTTCCATCCATTTGACAATTTTAAATTTGAATTTATCATTTTAAATAAAATGATTTTCCTTAAGATTGATAGAAACTGACATATTGAAACAATGATCAGCGAGGATATCACAAATTATTATTATTACAAACTGACACATTAAAGAACATTATTGACACATGTGAGATCACGATTGTAGAAATGATTTTTGTCTAGGTAGACTTTTACAAACGGAAGATAGATAAAAGTTAGATTAAATGTATATGATTTGTGTTTGAGATATGAGTGGTAGAAGTGACTCTTTTCCAAGATGGGCTCTTATTTAAATGATTATTTGAGATGAAAAATTATTGAATGATATGAATTTTATTAAATACTATATATATTAGTTATATATATTGTGATAATTGAATATAAAAAATTAAATTATTATTAAAAAAAATAACAAAACTCTTAAGTACTTAATTAAATATATTCTAATAGATAAATTAGAATACATACAAATGTATATTTAATAGTACATTATTTATTAGATTATATATCTCTAATATTTTTTACCAAAAGTTAAAAAAAATCACATGAGAAGATAAAAAAAATGACTTCTGAACAAAGTCACTTTATCACCCACCAAGCCATCTCAAAGCCTTTTTTTTTTTTTTTTCGTTGGGCGGTTTTTAATTTCTTCAGCGGTGCCAAACAGACCCAGTTAACATTCACCTACTTATACTTGTACTTTTTTTAAAAAAAAGTTATTATTATTATTATTAATTTTTAAGCCAATTTTTGCCCTTTTTCCCCCTATTGGACTATAATAAAACCAATCATTTTCTAACTAACTCAAAGCCAAATATTCCCTTTATGTCGGTGTTTTTTTATAACAACAACGTACAATGCTGTGAATTGCTATGATATACTCTAGGATTATACTCCTCAGATCCGGGTCGAATGAGAAAATTTTTATATGAATTTAAATTTCACCCTTCATTAATTATTGTATTGACTTTATTCTAATGAAAAAATATAAATTAAATATGAGTAAAGTTGAAAAGTGGTTAAATTTTATATAATGATTAATAAAGTTTAAATTTTTTCTTGAAATGCTTTATAAATATAGGACTTGGGGAGTTATACTATTTTCCAATGTCAGCGAAAAAAAAAAAAAAAAAAAAAAAAAACTGTTTTCAAATGTCAGAATTTAACATGGGGAAGTTTGAGTGAGATTTTGTTCCTTCTGCAAACATCAAAATCACAGGTTTAATCGCTTTCTTCTAAACAAATTCAATGAAGCACTATGCTTTGCCTGGTAAATAATGGGGAAAAAAGCATCCTACAAACTACAAAGTATGAATTTAGAGCATAAGTAATTATTGGTAATGAATATTTTAATCTAATAACTACTCCCTCCGATCCTAATTATGGAACTATTTACCGAATTTGAAGAGATTAAGGAGAGAAGTTAAATTAATTAATTATAATTATTTTCTAAAAATACCACTGCTGAAAATTGAAAATTACATTAAGGCAAAATTAGTTTAATCAGGCGGCGCTTATTATGGCCTTGCATGTATTTATTATTTAGATTAACTTATATATTGAGACCACAGAGTATATCTCTATCACTGGCACTGGCCTTGCATCAAGTCGATTATTATGGTGAAAAAACCAATATCACCAGAATCATTTATCTTATTACAATATACTCCGTCCTTTCAACGTGCAAGTTTATTTTTTTATTGTTGGAAAAAAGATAATGAAATTAATGTTTTATTAGGTTATTTTAGGGGGAAAAAAATTAATCACTTTGGACGGATAGTTATGAAAAAATATTTTTAAAGGAATATTAAAATTATTTTATTTAAAAATAAAACTAAAGTAAAATCTCCCACTTGATAGAATATAAGAGTGTTGTTAAATTAATTATTGTGAAAGAAGTATTAGTAGGGGTAATATGGGAAAAATATGACAAAAGTTGTTCAAAATTATTTTATAAAAAAAAAAGTATAATTGAAGTGTATAGAACATTAATGAGTTGCAAACATTATTTATTTTGTAAAATATATAAGTGTATTATTAAATTATTATTGAGAAAGTATAAATAAGGGTATTATAGGAAAAAATTGACAAAAGTTAAAACTTGCTCTTATAATTAGGACCAAAACCAACTCCAAAATGTGTTCCTATAATTGGACCTAGGAGGGAGTAATAATCTTGTGACTTTAGGGTGTGTTTGGTTTGAGAGGAGGGAATGTTACTTTGTTTGGTTTGTTTGAGGAAGGAGGGAAAAAAATCATTAGGGCCCGTTTGGTATGGGGAAGATTTTAAAGGGAAAGGAATTTAAAAGAGGGAAAGGAATAGAAGAGAAGATTGCGAGAGAAATTAAAAAGTTGAAATTGTTTGATAGAAATGGGAAGGAACTTAAGTTGAGGAAAATGAATGGTTTGGTATGAAGAATTGGGTCTTGGTTAAGTGGGAATGTGAGGTGAAATATCAAAAATGCCCCTAAATTAAACAAAAAAAACAAAAAAAAAAAACATTCCCGTAATTGAATTTTGTTTTTTAAATGGAGAACAAAAAGAGACGGAAAAAATATGAAACGACACTTTGGTGAGTTAAGGTGATCGCCCATCAATTCTCGAGAATCAAGACAATTCTTGAGAATTCTTAAGTTATTCTCGAGAATGACTTTAGATATTTTGCAATGTGTAAGCAACCAACCTGGCCCAACTCTAAATAACTTTATGATAATTTGTTGTTAATCCATGATATAATCATCTGAAATTTGTTATAAAATTGGTTAAAAGCATTTAGGAATAGTAATGAGTGAAAATATGAAGTAATGAAATCACAAGCATTGATTATCAGTTTATGCAGACGATGATTTTTAAATCTGATAATGTTAACTTGAAAGAAGAAGTTAACTTGATATTGGCTTGAAAGTTAACTTGATATAGAGAGAGTCAAAGACGCAACTTGGAAGAGAAAGCTTAACTTGAAATATGACTTGAAATTTAATTTGCGTTTTGAGGGAGTTAACTTGATATAGCGTTGAAAGTTAACTTGAAATATTGAGTTTAAAGTTAATTTGAAATATTGAGTTGTAAGTTAACTTGAAATGTTGAGAAAGTTAAAATCGCAAGTTGAAGAAAAAACTTAACTTGATATATGACCAAAAAGTTAACTTGATGTTTGAGAAAGTCAAAAACGATAGATATAAGGAGAGAACAATGTTTAACTTCAAGTTAAAATAATGTTGACTTGAAATAAGAAGTTAACTTGATATTTAATTGAAAGTTAACTTGATATTGAGAAAGTCAAAAACGATTATGAGAAGAGAACAATGTTTAACTTCAAGTTAAAATAATCTTGACTTGAAATAAGAAGTTAACTTGATATTCAATTGAAAGTTAACTTGATATTGAGAAAGTTAAAAACGATTATGAGAAGAGAACAAGTTTAACTTCAAGTTAAAATAATGTTGGCTTGAAATAAGAAGTTAACTTGATATTCAATTGAAAGTTAACTTGATATTGAGAAAGTCAAAAACAATTATGAGAAGAGAACAAATGGATTCAAGCGCAAAATGTAATATTTAAATTTTGAGCGCAGTTAACTTGAGGTAAGACAAAACTTACTTCAAGTTAAGATTCTAATCAAAGCTTTATTAAAAGTATTGACTCAAGGTTCCTTTACAAAAGCATCAAGTTACTATAAGATAGAAAGTTCACAATGAATTTACCTTGAGATTAATTATAATTGTTATCATTAAAACAAGGGAACTATAACAGAATTCACCCCTCACTCCCAGAAAAGAGCTGGTCAAATCTTGAACAATACGGAGCTTCTCGATTGCATCATCGAAATCACCTCTACAAAAAATTAAACAAGATAAACTTTTACGAGCTTAACAACCTATCCTACAGAAATTATGCACCAAAACGGGGTTTGAAATGTCAGGAAGGAAAAAGTTACCTTTCAGACAACAAAGTATACATAGCGAGTAACACTGCTCCTCTAGAGTTTTCATCAGAGGGATCTTTACTTTCACATGAACTTGTGTTGCGTCTCCAACTGTCCCGTCGTCGATTTCAGGTGAGAGTCCTTTGTTCAACTCCTGTCTTCGATTTCAGCTTCGTCGAGCTGCAGGGTCGATGCTCTTTTTTAATAAATACCTCCACTATATACGGGGCTTTTTTTGTCCACAAAATTCACTCTCCTAGGAACAAAAATGCTATCCCACCAATTTTGGAAGGATTGAACTTTCCCAGCATTGTGGGAAGATAGAGGCTGGCGAGAAATCAATTTTTAGGGACACAGCGCACCAAACAGTTTTCATCCGTGGGAAGCCTCTCATTTTCCCTTTCCTCGCCTTAAATCGCACTCAAACGGACCCTTAGTTTGGTTTAAGAGTGGAGAAGAAGGGTGGTTTAAAATTTTAACTCCCGTCCCCTCCCCTCCAAAATTTTAACTCCCGTTTCCCTTCCCTCTTATCCATTTCCTTCATATCAAACACACCCTTAACAACCTCGATCTTACATGCTACTACTCGTATTACTCTCTCTAATCTTTATTATAAGATACCAATTAACAATTCTCATAAACTAATAAAAACAGTTAAAGTCAATAAAGTTATCTTACAATTTAAGTAATTTTCAATATTACCCCTTCTAATTGTACTAAATTCTAATATCATATTAATTATTACTCTAACCCACTACCCTTATAAATTATGGGCATACATGAAAAAAAAAAGTAATTAATACTCCTTGGAAACAAGCAAGTGCCATATAAAAAGGAGTAATTAAACTTGTTAGTTGTTGCGGGAATATATTTCAAAAAATATTTCAAGTTAATAGTTCGGTCAAATTTAGGTGAGGCGTTTGGGGAAAAAAGATTAGGTCGGTTTCCTTTTAGGATCATGAATCCACGATAGTCAACAGTCAAAACTCAAAACTCAACTCAAAACGCCTCCATTTATTGGACGCCGAAATACTTGATCTTCCTGGTTGAGGATGTACAATTTCCGCTTTTTTCCAATTAACTGGGGGCATTAATTAAAAAAATTAAAGCAAAGAACAAAAAATTATTTTAAAAAATGTATTTATTTATACATATACTTAAGTGATGAGGAGAAACAGGAATGATCTCAAGGCCTTTTCGCCAAATAAAAAAGAAAATAAAACGGTAACTATTGTCATTCTATGGTTCATGCCAATTTCCTTGTTGCGGCATGAGTCCGTGAAGAACCATAATAATTTCTCTCATAAATTGAAAATTTTAATTAAATGTAAAATTCAATTTATAATTTAATTCTTCTTGCCTTCTTCTCCACCTTCCTCCATGTAAGCCTTCTTCCTTCTATCAGCCCTAGCAATCACGCAGCTCATCAGAAAACACGTGGCGTATATCCCGTGAATCTTCCAATTCGTCTTTGGCGCTTGCTTCAGCACCACCCTGTGAAACACCGTCACGTAATAGTGCAACCCGACGGAGAACCCGACAAATACCTGGGTCAGGCCCACCAATTTCGAGCCCGGCCCACAATCCGTTGAGAACACCAGGATCAGGTACATCACGAGCAGGAGCAGGTACAGTACGTAACCCAGTGTTTGCAGCACCTGGAGGCAGACGTATGTGGACTGCGAAGTAGCGTATAGAAACTTGAGGGGCTCAAGCGCTGTGATCAGCGAGACGAAGCAGAGAATGGAGAAGTAGATGGAGAGATAGACTTGGATGAAGATTAGGAGTCTCTGGAGAGAGAAGTAAGCTTTAATTCGATTGAAAATGAGAGAGACCAAAACCAGAGGGATCAGTAGGGAAACGCAAGAGAGTACGGTGGCGATGGTGGGTGCGTATTTGTTGCCGACGTAGGGTTTGAAACCTTTCGTGATTTCTTTGTTGGCTTTGCTCATGTAAATTCTCGAGGTGCTAGAGATTCTCGTGAGGTCTGGAATTATCGACTGTTGAAATCTGGTTGGCAGATCTCTCAACTCTGAAACGAAATCGTTGTCGTCGTCTTGATCGATCCAACTCGGCGGCGATTGTTTCTTGTTTTTCTGCTGTTCAGACTTCTTCGCTGCGTTCTTATTCTTGGTCGTCTTCTCAGATTCGAGCTCCACTTTTTGATCTGCTTTAACCTTGGTTTCCTTGGCGGCGGTGGATTTTGTCGTTTTGTTCTTGGCACCGCCTTCTTTCAGAATAATACTTGAGGATTTTTCGCTGGAAATTGAGGTTGATTTGGTGGAGCCTTTTGATGTGGAATTTAGCTTCTTGTTCTTGGTGGTCGAATTCAGCTTCTTCACCACTGTGTCGGTGAGGACGGTGGGTATGGTTTTGGACGATGAATCGGAACTGAGTTTGGCAAGCTTGGTTTGATTTTTGGAGGATAGGTTGGATTTGATGGTCTTGGTCTGATTCTTAAGGGAAAGATTAGCCTTCATTGGCTTGGTCTTTTTCAGGGCCGGCTCTTCTTTCTGTGATCCCTCCAACATTCTTCTTCCACCAGCAAACTCTTTGCTCTGAAATTGCGTCTCTGAGCAGTCACTGGAACAAGCAGAAACAAAGAGAAAAGAAATAACGCAGAACAGAACCACTCTTCTGCAACCCAAGTACATTGGTGGAGCCATTTGTAACAAAACCGAGGTAATAATACTGAATTGAAGATCTATAAATAAAACCTGTGCTGCAATAGGGAGATGGCTATACGGCTTAATTGTGAAGGAATTGGTGAGTTGTAATGAAGAGAGAGATTACAAGAAAAGTGAAGCAATTAAGAGGGGAAGAGAGTGTTAAATGCGAGAGGAAGAACCTATCACATGGCGCATATAGACAATGCAGAGTTATCTTAAAAACGCGGTTTCTCTCTTTTTTCTCACGGAGCAATAATATGCTTGAGACGTGGAGTGTGAGAGTGTGAACTTTTTTGTGCAGTGGGCATCCCATTTTATACTAATAATAATAATAATAATATGAGAATTCTCTCATTTCTATGTCAGTTTTTAATTGCATACTTCTACAGTAACTGTGACTTCATTACAAGTCAATATATTTTCTATCAGTTTGGTATTGCAAGAAGAAAATTGACAATGGCATCTTGTTGATATTTTTGCGTAATCCTGGGTTTGTTGACAAATAATTAAAGGGCAAAAGGACTGCCAATCGAGTACCGACACTGTAATTAGTGGGGTAGATCAACTTCTTGTATGGGACTGGTGTATAATAAATTATGGTAAATTAGGCTTCAAACATTAGTAATCCCTCATCTTTGACTTTTGCTTGTCTCAATGATCAGAGGGCTCGAATTTCGACATTTGACCATGGCTCCAAAAAAGTTATCTTGGATGGTTGGATCATGGATGCAACTCTGAGCTTCCCATAGTTTAAAAAGTCTATTTTTGAGTAGGTCCAAATCCAGTACACGGAAAACCAAGGACAAGAGTAAGTGATTGATTTCGTTGTTATTTATTTTATGGTATTGGTTGTAGTCCACTTATTTTAGAAGTGATATTTTCTTGAGCGATTTTGGGGAAGCTGAGACTTGTCAATGGTTGAATATCCCTAGAATCACTCACTTAATAATTGGATCAAATGCATATGGCTTTGATATCTTTAAATGAGTGCCCGAACCGTTATTTTTTATACTTCTTTCAGATCATAATATATAACACTTACCTCTCATCTTTGATTGGTTCAACCCAGTAAAGGGTGGACACTCTCACCAAAAAAAGAGGATTCGATCCAGAGTTGGTGTGCGCGTGGGGAGACATCCTAACTTCGCGCTGCTTGGTCACGCGAGGGTAATAGACATTGCCTTTCCTAACATTGATATCACCTAAAACGAAGGAAATTTCGTCCCGCTTGGATCGTGGGTGGCCCCAACCCTTTTCCTAATATTTCATTATCAAATAATAATAATAATAATATTAACACTTTTATTATTTCACAATAAATAAGAAGTGTGAGTTAACTTATTAAATATTTAATAATTTTTTTAAAAAAATCATTTTTACCCTTTTGGGAAATGTGTTTGATTTGAAAATTCAATAAGTAGGTAAAATTAGAAATTAACATTAATTACAGGAGCTAAACTGAAAAATGAGCATTAATTACTTTATAGGTGATTTACATTTTGGACTAACTTATTCTTTTAAAAACGTTCTATATTATGAATCGGAGAGAGTACATGTCTAGAAAAGTCTCCCTCCTCTTATTGTTATGAGTAGAGCCGGGAAATCGGGCAAAGCCCATCGGGCCGGCTCGTTTAAGCCCCGTCCCTTCAAGGGTCGGACTTGAAAAATAGACGAGATATTTGAAATTGGCCTTGGAGGGCCAGCCCTGAAGGGCCTTGGGCTTAAACAAGCCGGTCTTGGAGGGCCTTGGGTCGGCCCTGCAGACCCTTTTCACGGTAGCTTTTTCTTTTGTTCCTTTTTAAATTTATTAATATATATATATATATATATATTGTATTTGTTATAGAGTTATTTATCCATTTAACTACAAATACATAATTACTATACTCTAATTTTATGATTTGGTTTATTATTTGTTGCAAATAAAGATTATGAATGTGTTCATGATGCGAGAGAAAAAATTCATGATATTCTTACTCATGAGCCAGAGGCTATTACTCAAAGTGAAGAACAATCAAATGTCGTTAAAATTAATGATAGTGACGAAGATGACGATAATAATAGTCATCATACTAATGTCGCTAAGTGATATGCTTTTTATGTTTTATGTGAGTTATTTGTGAAAATAGTTTGCTTTTGATTATGAATTAGTGACTGTGCTTATTTATTGGATAATTCGTGCTGTAATTTACTAATTATAATTTTTTTTTAAAAAAAAAAAGCGGAGGAAAAATAATTAAAATTTGAAATATTTGGGTCCTGAAGGGCCGGCCCTGGCCCTAGTGCTTTCGGGCTGGGCTTTGAAAAACTTATATTTTTTTTACCTCGGGCCCTAGAGGGCTGGCTCTGTTAGACCTTAGCCCTTCACGGGCCGGCCCTGATTCCCAGCTCTAGTTATGAGTAAAATCTCAATTTTTAAATTGATTTGGTCATTTTTATACTTTTTCTTTCGCCCTTTTTCTTACGACTAATTTTCTGTATTATCTGCCTCTTATAAATAAGGGAATATTTAAAAGAAAGAAAAAAGTTCATTTCATACATATATATTATTTTTAATTAATTTTGACTAATTTTTTAAACTACGTAGTTCGGTTGGTTGAAAAGATCTTATAAAAAAATGATGTGAGTGTTTGAAACGTGAGTGTCATTTTTTGCAAATCGAGACAAAAAGTCATCTCGTATATTTACCTAGTAAATTGTAAAAGCTATTACCTCCGGTCCCTAATTATAAGATATAATTGACTTTGTTTGGAGAGATTAAGGAAGTTTAAATAAGTTATTTAATCATTTTATATGTTGTGTATCTTTAGATTATATATTAATTTATTAGTCAAACTAATTATTTTGAAGAAAAAAATAAAAATAAAAATACTCTAAAGTAATTTAATTATTCCTTAATTTCTCCAAAAAAGTCAACTATATCTTATAAAGGACGGAGGGAGTATTATTTAAAAACTAATCCAAATATAGTTGTCACTACATAACAAACATTTTAAAGTCCTGTTTTGGGATAAACTTTCTTTAGGATGATTTTTGTTACGAGGTAAATATAATTAGCGAGTCTATTCCTCTGCATATTTTTCTTTTGACAGAAGAAGAATAAAAAAACATGAGAAAGGTGGGACGAAAAATAATGAAATGAGTGGAGTGGATAGGGTGATGGGAAGTGTCGGTCCATCACTGAGAAAGCAGAGCACAATTTGATGAGACCCACTAACATGGAATGGAACTGACGCATCTAAATCAGATGAGGTTCTAGTTTCAAGAGGTTGCTTCATAACTATAGGATCTAGTTTTGTTCATTTCTGGCTCAGATTCCATATCCATACAGATTGAAATCGTAAATCATTAAGGTGAATTTTGTTATTTTAATACATTATTGTGAGTTTTAAATATCAGCAACTGGTTTTTATCAATTGTGATTCCAAAACCAACAAAATATAAAAAGAGTTGGAAAGTCAAGCACATCATCATTAACATTTCCTCGCCGACTTGAAAGAGTTGGTATGACATTTTTTTAAAAGGAAAAAAAAAAAAAAAAAAACCAACTTGCACGATTTCGTAATTTGTTTATGCTTTTTTAAATATAGCCAATGAGAGTTCCAACTTCCGAGTAGGGAACTTGGAGAGCTATACATGATCCACCGACTCATTTTGGGATTTGGATAAACAAAAAGCAGATCTCGCATATTAATTAAATAATTAATACTTGAATACACCAACACAATAAGCTAAAGCAGGACTGATAAAATGATTTCTTGAATTTCATAACTTGAAAGAATATTTAGGAGCGATAAAATGATTACTTGAATTTCTTTTCCTTTCAAGAGAGTTTGCTTTGTATTGTGTATGTATGTATATATATATATATGTGTGCATATTTGGTTCTGAAATTTTTCTTATTTTAAGATTCTTAGAATAAATGTCTGCATTCTATGAACCTCTTCTTATTCCTTGTTCTGATTTGACACAGAAGCATGCCCCATTTAAAAATATCAGAAGAGACAGTGCCTTAGCAGGGGGAAAAAAGAGTTGAATCTACAACATGAAACTTTTTTTGGAGGCATTTTTCCCTATTGTAGAGTGAGTCATTTATGAGTTGATCTCTCGGTTAATTTGGTTTGGAATAATCAACTCGCTTGCTATTTTATTTTTATTCTTTTTAAGTAATTAATTAGTTAAGAGTCAAATGAATGGAGAAATATGCATATATAGAAACCCAAATAGCTCTCAAGAAGTCAGAAGATGAGAGGTCCAGTTACAGTTCCAGTTCATAGCTACGACTTTGGGAAGCATTTAGTACTGAGTATGATCTGACCATCATTTTTAAAAAAACTTGAGAGAGTAAACTTTAAGGACATTCTGGGGTCAAGGGGGTTCACTAAGGATTGACATTATTACTTGCAATATTCAATCCGATTTAAAATGAAGAAACACGTTTTATTTGGGATTAAGAAATGAAATGCAAGGAGCAATTAACAAAAGAAAATTCTCGCTATGGATGGAAAAGTTTAGGAAGCTTATTGGCCTCTCATATAATTTTCAGCTTCCATTATTGCCAAAATTTGTACATATTAGTAAAATATTGTATAAGTATAATGATGAAGGAAGAACAAGTAAGAAAGGTGCAATTTTAAGGGCAATTTATTTAAGTTTCAAAAAAGTGATTTTAGTTAATTAAATATAAATAGGGTTGTTGGGGCTGAGTTTGAAGATGGGAGCGCGTTAAAATTAATTTACCTCTAATTTATCAAAATGGAACGGAACTAGTTTCAATACTCATCTCAATAATGAGCACTAAAAGCTCATTGCTACTGTGAGATCTAACACGAGTTCAAATAGAATCCCAATTATTTAAATTTAATATTTGATTGATTTTTAAATTAGAAAATCATTTTTTGAAATCATAATAGTTTATAGATTATCTTTATTTTAGATTTTGTACGCATCAAAATAATTTTTTTAAACAAAAAACCTAAAAGTTGTTTGTCTTTTTTATTAGATGTTTTGATAGTTTCAATTAACATTAAATATTTTTACATATATGCTCATATTATATAAGGGTAATGAGAGAGTAGAAATAAATATGACGATTGAGTTTAGTGTGATTAATATAGGTAATATTGGAAATCATTATTATTTTTTTGATAATTTGATGTTTTTAACAATTTTTATTGGTATATGTGAATTAGATAGAAAAATTTTATTAAATGGACTAGTGGGACTTTGGAGTACACCCTTATCTACAACATAAGCACTACTAGTCATATATGACAGTTATTAACTGTCATACATCACGGTTTCAAACCGTCATATATGTGTAGGAGCTATGAAAACTCGACACAGATATGTTATGGTCCGAACTATTATTTATTTTGAACTTATTATAACGTTTATAATATAACACTTATTATATATTGATGTTTGGTGAAGTCATGATCTACCCATTGCTATGATAATAATTAACAAGAACACGTAAACAACCATCATAATGTATGGTAATGCTTATATGATACATAACGGTCTCACTTTACAATCGTTATTTATTCATTAACATACATAACTGTTTGTATACAAGAACCATGACTTTGAATAAAAATTAATTATGGTTTCACGTAGACAACCGTTATATATTAAATACATAAATAACGGTTTATAAATAAGAATCGTGAACCTTTATAATACATAACGGTTTTTATATAGTAATCGTGATATATGGATATAATACTCTTCAAATGAGAGTTTTTAAGCTAGTTGATCTCTTCTATATATATAATAGAACAACAACACCTTCCACATCAAGTAGCTATGCAATTTGGCATGGATAAAGACATTTCATGCTTTGTGAGGAGAATCAATGGCAACTATTGACAATGTAACTGGTGACCTATATATAATTGTGTCTCTTCATAGAAATTAACCCTTGGAAATCAAAGGACTCTGGGAAAAAAACATATACCCTTATCAAAAAGGGTAGAGGGCCATGCAAACCCTTGAACTCAAACGTTTGCATAATCTATGCGCCCTTTCTGATAAGGGTATTTGTTTTTCCCCATCTTCCTTTGCTTTCCAGGCTTAATTGCTGAAGAGATATGAGATATAGGTGAACACTTATATTATTATATAAATAGATCAGAGTACAATTGATTCTAGCCACAAAGCCTATAAAATCTTGATCATCCAAATTGCTTGGCTACTCAATATGAGAATTACTACTCTATTATATATAGGGTTAAGGAGCAATTTGGCTAACGAACTATTACCTTTGGAGCGCCTAGCACAAATTACTTTTAAGTAGACTAAAAATACCAAAAAAACTTTTAAAAATGTGTAGTCAACACAACAAAACTTTTACTAAAAAACTTTTAAAAATGCGCAGTCAGCACAAAAATGGAGTATTTTTTTTTTTTTCGGGCGCTCATGAAGTAAAAGTTTTTTGTGCTGACTGCACATTTTAAAAAGTCTTTTTGGTATTTTTGGTCCACTTAAAAGTTATTTGTGTTAGGCGCTTTTGAAGTAATAATTTGTTGGCCAAATTGCTCCTTAACCCATATATATATATATATATATATAAAAAGAGAGAAAGAGAGAGAGAGAGAGAGATGAGAACAAATAGCTTAAAATCTCTCAAATTGAAGAGTCTATGACTGATCATAATGTTGAATTCATAGCTTTTAACTTGGTGCCACTTACTCAATAGAGAAACTAGAGAGGAACCTTCTGTCAGAGCAATATGGAATTACAAAAAAAAAAAACATAACTTCACAAAAGCAATTTAATATGTTACCTAAACTAGTTTATTTATAAAGCTTGTTCATGTATGACTTTCGATACATCTGAACTAGTTTATTCATAGAGGTGGTTCATATATGACTCTCATTGGTAAAAATGAACTAGTTTATTTATCTCTTTCGTATTGAACCTTTTTAAGTAACTTTCAGAAATATACTTCCAAAATGGAGATGTATTTTCTTAGAGATCATATCTCTTACATAAAAATATATCAATAAAGTAAGAACATTTAGTCAAAGCAATGGGTTAACAACTTCCTATAACGAGAAATGAATCGTCGATCAGAGCAATAATTGGTTTTTTAAAATAAAATAACATAACGTCACAAAAGCAAGTTAGTGTCATCTTGAAAGCTTTATCACACCGTGACTTTACAAAAGTACCTCAATCGAATAAGGAGAACAGAACACCAAAGGAATACAACCTAGCTAAGGCTCACAAACTATGAAAACACGAGTTAGGCCAAGCGAAAGCAACTTGCTTGGCAATCGCTGAGACAAGTGTGGAGGGGTTCACTAGCGCAGTTGTTGCTGAGAAGTAAGATGAAGGGCTTTTAGATTGGGGCTCAATTGGCTGAAAAAGACAACAAGAATAGTAGGGTTGTGATGTTGGTAGGTTTCGTTTGAACTATTAAGTGTCAAGTGTGTTCCTTTTCATATGTTTAAATAGAAGAGGAAGAGTAAGGTTTTTTGGGTTGTCATGCTTAAGACTTTACATAACCGTTGTATCGATAAAACTGTTATTTATTTGATTATATTTAATATAGTTCTTTGTTAATAACCATGAGTTATGTCATTATTTTTGTAGGATTAGGAATATCACCTAGAGGGAGGGTGAATAGGCGATCTCAATAAATTTTTGCTAACTGCACACAAATGTAAATAAGACAGAGATAGAAAAGGAAAATTGACACAAGGCGATTTATACTGGTTCGGCCTAACTCTTCGACCTATGTCCAGTCCCCAAATCCTTTGGGTATTTCACTAATCACAAGAGGTTACAATTACATACTCTGTATTCGAGATGATCCTAATTCACTAGGACTCACTCCCCCTTACAAGTTGTAATAGTACACCTGCACTTAAGGTTCCACAACCTTAAGATTTAAACCAAAAATATAATAAGTGTTTAAACAACTCCTCACGAGAAGATAAAATATGAACACTGAAGAACGATGACTATCCGAAGATATTAGAGAAGTAAATGAAATAGTAGATTGCAAAATGTTCGAATTGAATGCACATCATTTCGGTAGTTGGCGAATTCAATGCTTCAACTATTTATAGGTGTTACAATAAATGACCGTTGGTGAAGCTTGAAGATTATCCGTTGAGACTCTTGAATGTGTCCGTTAGATAGTGAAGGCTCGGATAATATTTTCGCCATTCAAATAATCCAGGTGGATTTTTCAGTTCGACATTCTTCTTCATTCCTTTTGTTTTGCCCGTTGTAAGATGGCATTTAATGCTCAGATGGAATGTAGAAGAAACCTTTACATCGATCAAAGTATTGATTACGGAAATCATCACAGCTTTGGCAACTGAATTTAATGCTCTTCTGACACAATTTGCTTTCTGCTAATTTGAAGTTTAATTCATGTTTAAATCATTTGAAACTCATTAACAAATTAGTTAAAAGCATTTAGGATTAGTAATGAGTAACATTTAGAAGTAACAAAATTAATAGAGTGATTTTGTAAATTACGCAGATGGAGATTTCAAAACAGAGGGGTCTTGCTCGAGTAATAGTTCATGCTTGCTCGGGAAAGCTTCTCTTGAATCAGATAAAAGCATATTAACGTCACTGATGCTCGAGCAAGGATTCTTGTTTGCTCGAGCATGATAAAATCATGCTCGGGCAAGCTTCTTTTCAAGAAGCTGAGAAGTGATCTACATCGCTGATGCTAGAGCATGGCATCATGCTTGCTCGAGCAAGACATAGGCAGAGGCGAGAGTTTGAACATTTAGCGATGCTGCTCGAGCAGGCTTTAGCCCTTGCTTGAGCATGGTGCTCGAGCATGAATTTTGCATGCTCAGGCACAAGTTGTTCAAAGGCAAGAATAGAGCAATCGAGGTATGCTGCTCGAGCATGGTTTTCCTTTTGCTTGAGCATGGTGCTCGAGCAAGCCATTTGCTCTGCTCGAGCATAGCTCATCGACAAACATTATTTTACTTCTGCCTCGATGCTGCTCGAGCAAGGAATTTCTCCTGCTCGAGCATGATTGTTCAATCATGCAACTTTCGTTTTTGACTCGATGTTGCTCGAGCAGGATCAATGTGCTGTTTGAGCATGATTGATCAAGCATCACTTCTTCTTTTCAGAGATCCCGATGATGCTCGGGCAAGATCATAGTGATGCTCGAGCAAACCATGATTTAAACACATATGACTCAATACAAAACTTAAAATTTGTAATCATCAAAATACTGAGAACTAACAATTTTAACATATACATATATCATAGTTATTAGTTAATAACCGTGAAGTATGTTATTAATATTTTTTTTTGAGCAGTTAATGCCTAGATAATTACATTTTTATATTTTATAAAAATAAAACAAAAAACTATCACCCACGATCTAGTGACTAGTTATCTAATATATGATATGAGGTCCGCTACAAATTTAGAAACTTTTGTTTCTTTCAATTTGAATGAATCAAAAGTTCTGTAAATTCGTAGGAAACCTCACATTATCATGCTATTTGTCACCAGAGGAGTAGTATGAATCATTGGAGATTATGGCAATATCATAGTGGCCAATCTCATACTTATTAAGAAGGAGATTGGCCCTCTTGTCATACTCGAAAAATATTCAGTCAACCTCCTCACAGCATGGTCAATGTGTTCTGCATGCTACATTATTGCCTATACTCGATGTAGAGGCGGAAGTTGTAGAGGAGGGGAAGGGGGATAAGGAGGTGGTAGAGGTTGTGGAGCAGGAGGAGGAGGATGACGCCATGTATTTTCCAGTAAGTCTTTAGCATGACATTTCATCTAGTCGATTGAAAGAAAAGAGATGGACAAAGAAGAAATAGTACGATAAACATAAGGAAATGGGAATTTTATATAGATTAGAAGTGACGGGTTTGAACAATCATTGCACACGTTGAAAGTTGAAGAGGAGCATTCACACACTAGTGGTGGGTAATGAAAGGGTACTTGGTTATCGTGATGATTATCGAAGAATGAAGAAGCACAAAGTATTCTTAACATGAGCATTGGGAAGGGGAAATGTTGGAACCATTTAGTTGATAGTTATTTAAGAGAAACTGTTATGTTGTTTTCCTGATATGAAGTTGAAAGATAAATCGTTTGTTTGTTCATCTAAGCGTTATATATCATATGATGGAGAGAGGTTAGTTCTTTCAAGGACTGGTCCATGCGTCCTTACTCTCGCAAGTAAACTTATACCATATGATGGAGCTTGTAGGTTGCATGGACGAGACTTTCAATGCTTGTTGTTAACCTTTTACATTTAAGCGTTATATATCCTTGCACGACCTCCACCTCGATATACCATATGTTTATTAGTTGTAACCATTATGTATTAAGTGTTATAAATATACATATATGTAGTAATCAAGTCACTTTTAGAAACATTCGTTTTTCCATTTATTTTTGCCATATAATTAATGCTTAAAAATGAATCCTTACATTTTTCTTTCTCCTTAAAAACCTCATTAAATACAAGATTCTAGCAAAAGAACTTAAACAACACTTAAAGACAAAAAGATGTTTCAAATATTCATCATACCAGAGAAGTATTAGGCAACTTTTTGAAATTAAAAAGAAATGACAAAAATGCCCTTACACATATTTCTTAAAAACAAAAGAGGCTGATCACCGACGACCCGCCACCAGAGCTCTCGTGGCCGATTAACCGCCGAAGCTCTGGTGGAAATAAATATTGCCAAAATGGTAGGGGTGGGATTTGAACCCCCACCACTTGGTTTTCCAAAAACACCACCAATGATTTTCAATATATATTGTGCAAACAAATATATATATATATATATATATATATATATATATATATATATAAGTTAATGCTTTAATTTTGATTCAAACTCATTTCATAAGTTTTGTTAAGGAATTAATAAGATTTTATTAGTTTTTAACAAATTTTGTTCACATAGTAAAAAAATTCACACAATGACGTCATTCACAAGTTTTATTAAGGAATTCATTAGGTTTTAACAACTTTTATTTGCGAAGTAAAAAATTCACACTATCAGATCATTTACAACTTTTGTTAAGAAATTAATGATCTTTCACTAGGTTTTGACAACTTCGTTTACCAAGTAAGAAATTCCACAATATCATATCATTCACAATTTTTGTTAAGGAATTCACGACATTTGATTAAGTTTTAATAACTTTTATTAAAAAAGTCGCACTATCAAGTTTTAATAGCTTGTGAATTTCTTTATGGGAAAACGAAAATTGAAAAAATTTAATTAAATATGGTAAATTTCTTAACAAAACTTGTGAATAACTTGATAGTATAAATTTTTTACTTGGTAAACGAAAGTTGTTAAAACCTAATTAAATGTCGTGAATTCCTTAACGAAAATTGTGAATGACTCGATAGTGTGAATTTTTCACTTGGTAAATAAAAATTGTTAAAGTCTAATGAAATGTCGTGAACTTCTTAACAAAACTTGTGAATAACTTGATAAATTGAATTCTTTACTTAGTAAACAAAAGTTATTAAAACCTAATGAAATGTCGTAAATTCCTAAACAAATTTCTGAATGAGCTTGGGTTAAAGATCACAAGTTATCATATATATTTCTTTACATAATATCTCTTGAAAGCAATTAGTGTCTGAATGACCAATAATCTTTTGAGCAAACTAAGTTGTAGGGGTTTAAACCACACCCACACCACTTTAGGAATATTTATTCCTGCCAAAGCTTCGAGGGCTGGCCGACATGGGGCACCTGCCGATTGGCATGGGGTGGTCATCGGCCACCAGGGCTCTGACAAGGCGGTCGGGGTTAATATTTTAATATATTTGAAACATCATTTGGTCCTTTCCTATTTTTTAAATTCGTTTTGTGGGATTTTCCCTTTAATATAAGTACAGTTGGAAAAAAAATCATTTAAAGCAAATTTAATGATTTTCTTTCTTATAATAATCAAATTTAATTAGTTAATTACCATTTTTTATTCTAATAGGTTAATTGAAATGACTTATAATATGTATCAGAGTGAAAAAGTACTCAGTTTTTAGTTTACATAACATCAAAGTCTTATTTGATAGAACTAGGTAGATTCGAGAAATTGGCCGAGCTTATAAAATGAAGCCTCCAAACAAAGTCGGGCCTAAAAGGGTCAGCCGTGTAGGATCGATGGCTTAAAAGGGCCGGCCCATTAGGCCCTTTTAATTCTTTTTCTTAACTTAAATGTTTTGTAATAATGCGGGATTATCAAAATATTTATGCGAGCATGGGTTATTCTTCCATGAACAAGTTTGAATTGGAAACTTATTTGGAAGAACCAATACTGAAGCCTACTAATTAGAAAGAATTGGATGTCTTGAACTGGTGAAAGAACAATCAACAAAGATTTTCGATTCTTTCAAAGATGGCAACTGATATTCTGAGCATTCCAATTACTACAGTAGCTTGTGAATTAGCTTTCAGCATTGGTTCACGTCTTCTAACAAAATATAGAAGTTTTATTCTTCCATGTAATGTTCAAGCTCTTATTTTTACTCACTAGTGGATGCATGGATTCATATATGATGATAAGTTACTAATTTATAAGTATTTTATTTTTGTTATAGAGTTATTTATCCATTTAATTACAAATACATAACAATTATACTCTGATTTTATGATTTGATTTATTATTTGTTGCAGATAAAGATTATGGATGTATTCATGATATAGGAGAAGAAATTCTTGATTTTTTACCCATGAAGTAGAGCCTACTACTCAAAGTAAAGCACAATTAAATGTCTTTGAAATTAATGATAGTGGTAAAGAAGATGAAAATGATAGTCATCATACTCATGTTGTTTAGTGGTAAGCTTCTTATGCTTTGTATTAGTTATTGGTGGACAATAGTTTACTTTTGATTATAAATTAGTGACTGTATTCGTTTGTTGCATGATGCGTTATTTAAACCTTAATGTTGACAATATTTATTTGATAAATTAGAACTTTAATTATTGTAATGTTCTAATTATATTTCTTTAAAAAAAAAACACAGGAAAAGTAGTTAAAATATAGAAAAATAACTTTTGGCTTTATAGGACCGACCTTGGCCCGCATGCTCTCGAGTCGGGCCTTAAAAACATATTCTTTTAACCCCTGAGCTTAAAATAGCCACCCCTGTAACATCCCATTTGAAAACGGCGGAATATTTTTTTTTTTAAACGTTTCCAAATATTTCAAGCAGAGTAATCGAGTAGAGCATTGGAGCGAAAGAGTAACTCGATTCATAACAAACATCAACCACGGTGTAACATTGTAATGATTACATTAATCCTAGAGTTTGAAAGTGAATAACCGAAAGCGGTAAAGATAGATAAGTCTCCGGGCTGCACGTCTATCGATGCTTGCCTCGATCTTCGATCCGTATTCCTCCGGATCCACGATGCTATAGCGAGATTCAATTCACCGCATTGAATCTCGTGTAATTAATCTCAAACCCAAACAATACAAAGATACGAGATAATGATATTCTAGACAATACAAAAGTATATCACTACATAAGCATACAGCGAGATGCATGATCATTATGCCGACAAAACATAAGCATTACGCAGTATGTAAAGCCCCACAATGTAAAACAACAATAACAGCTTGCACTATTCACCGGTGCCACGATACCACTCGTGTTCTCGGCGCTAGAAAAACATACGGCGTTATCATGACTATAACCCGTGTAAACTGGGGTCTCGTATATCGGTCTACAAACGTATCTATCACATATATATGCATTTAAGCAAGTACAAGATTAGTGTTACAAGACGCGTCCGTACCTTCGTTGACGACGTTAGGTACTTCGGCGGAAAAACGTACTTTTACGGAAAAACGTGAAATGTTCACCGGCGGCACGTCGGGCGGCGTAACGGCAGCAAATCAAAGTTTCGATGCCCTATCGAGTAATATCACTTTCATTAGTGATTTGACATCATAACCGGCATTTTAGGTAAAAATTACCATTTTGCCCTTCTACCCCTAATTTGGCGGAATTTCGCGTAACTTCGTTACTTTGACCGTATTCCATTTCAAAATTATCCCCACTATGTTTTTACCTCGTCAGGCATCTTTCAATGCAATGAGGCATAAAAACAAGCATAGGAACAAATTTTGAAACTTCCTAGATCAAAACAACAGTTCTACTATAACTACCGAAAGAACTACGGAAACTAAAAACTAAGGACAGAAGAACTTACTCGGAGCTAAGGCAAAACTTTTGCAGAGCTTCTCACTCTAAGTTTCGGCCAAGGTAGAGAGAAGAAAAGGTGTGAAGAATGAAGAAGGGAAGGGTGCTATTTATAGAAAAAGGGAGGACAAGGTGGGTATTAAAAAAGTCTTCGAAATGATTCGGCCGTTGGATCTAGGGTTTTGTAAGATGCAATCTTGACCATTCAAGGTCTTGGCCGACCTCTTGGTCCCCCAAAAGTCAAAGATTGATTTTTCATCTTGCTTTATGGCCTCCGGTCCGATAAAGCTACCGATCGGTGTCCGTTTCGCGATTTATTTGAAACTCAAAAACTGGGCATGTAACTTTGAAGATCTTTTCATCCTCTTTCATATTATCTATTTTGATCCTCTTTTTGATCATATCCAGGTATTCTCCGGTGCGTCGGAAGATATTCGGACAAACGCGTCCGGTTACTGGAAATCGCTTCCGATAGAACCAACTTCTCGGGCAATAATTCGTCAATCGTAAAACGTCCGTGGTTGCCTAACTTAATCCCGTGTTTGAAAACACGCAATTGTTTCTATAGGTTCTCACTTTGCCTATCGGCTCTACTCTATCCGATCGCCTTCCGTCTTATTAGGAATTAGGGTTTTCGGTTGCGGAATCGACGTACGGTAAATTCTTTCTTCGTGTAAAAATTCACTTGTTCTTAATTTGATCAGTCTGAAAAGACTTTTACCTCTGGTTTACCTGTAGAATTTATTTCTAACTTTTCCCTGCCCGCCTATAAGACGACTCACCGCATTTTATTATTATTTTATTCTAATTACCATTTTAATTATTTAAACAATTCTTTTTAATTAAAAATACTAAGAATTTCGGCCCCCTCTTTTAAAAATTCAGATTTATTTATTTTTCTATAATTTTTTCCATTTTTTAAAAATATAATATTTTTTACCAAAAATTCCCGTTTTACCCCCGCCTTCGTTAGGGCTTAATCGGGCCTAATTTCTTCGTTTAGTGATCTTTTCGGGATCAGGTTTCTTCATATATTTATCTTTACTAATTTACAGTATATTGTTATCTTTCAAACTTCTATACCGATATTGTCATTTTATATCCTATGTAAAATATTAAAAATGTTTACCCCATCGTTACTTTATGGTTCGAAATGCTTTTTAAACTTTTCTTCATGTTATTTCCTCTGAAATAATTTATTAAATTCTCATAATTAGGGATAACACTTCCATATTTTTCTCATAATTTTTCATGATCTTTCAAGTATTTATCATAATATTTTTAGATTTGTTTTTATCACCATTATATCATTTTTAGTCATTCTGTTTCATCGATTTTTTCCGTAACTTTTTCAACAATTTACTCTATAATTATAACAATTTTCTATAATAGTTTTATCTCATGAATTTATTTCATTAAAATATTCATTAATTTTCTTTTTATCTCGTAAATTCCAGATTTCTAAAATCTTGGGTATAACCCCTTTTAGGCCCTGGCCATAATTCTCAACTCTAGAACTAGGAGCCCGTTTGGATGTAGTTTTTGGAGAATAGCCTTTAGGATTTACGAAATAAAAATGGCTTTTGAAGAATAGCTTTTAAGATTTACGAGGTAAAAATGGCTTTTGGAGAATAGCTTTTGGATAAAAATGATAGTGTTTGTATATTGTTATTAAAATAGCTTTTTCAAGGTCAAATTTATCAAAAACGACATTAGCTTTTGGTATAATTGCATATAAAAGATGATGTTGTATGTTAAATATTATAAACATTATATTTCATAATAAATACTAAAAATTATATAAATTTGTGTACAAAATTAAATCTTTGAAGAGTCTTGATTGAGATGTTTGTAAAAATACTTCATTATCTTAAAAAATTATTTTAGGATATTAAAAAAATATTTCGGGTTAATGACTGATCTTGAAAAAATATTTTAGGATACTTACAGTCACTAAAAAAAGATACTTAAGGATGTTGAAAAAATATTTTAGGGTAATGACTGATATTGAAAAAATATTTCAAAATACTGATGGGTAATAAAAAGATAACTAAGGATATTGAAAAAGTACTTCATGATTTTGAAAATATTTTTTAGGATATTGAAAAAACACTTTAAGGTAATAACTAATCTTCAAAAAATATTTAGACTAAAGAAAGACTCTAAAAAGATACTTAAGGATATTTACAAGTATTAAAAAAAATACTTTATAATCTTAAAAATTTATTTTAGGATTTTGGAAAAATATTTCGGGATTGAATGAGCTTGCAAAAAAAAAATCAGGATATTGACAAGTAGTAAAAAGATACTTAAGGACATTGATCGACATCTTGAAAAAATAATTCATGATGTTAAAAATTTATTTTAGGATCTTGAAAAAAATATTTTAGGGTACATTGATTGACCTTAAAAAAGCTTTCGTCTTACGGATACTTAAAAAGATCTTGGCGATACTAACCCAGACCCGAAAAAATACTTGATTATAACAAATTAGAAAGAAAAGTCTTTTTTTTTTTTCAAAACATAGGTTTTGGCCTAAAATAGCTTTGACAGTTTTTGTTGATGTTTGACAAACTTTTACCAAAATCTAAAATTTGATACAGAATAGCTTCTTGATAAAATAGAGTATTTGACAAATTTTTATCAAAACTATATCCATGAAATCGGGGGGAAAATGAATGAGAGGGGGACCAAACCATAAATGATAATAATGGAACAATAAAAGAGGGAATGATAACCATATCACACTTTGCCTGATCGTGTTCTTGTCCTTTTCAAAATGTAAATGATCCAATTCCAGCAGCCTCTACCTCTTCACGGGATCTAATTTTATTTTCCGCATACGACAATAGAATTCAGATAAGTTGTTGTTGTTGTTGTTTTTTTAAATTTTTCAATTTCACTGTTCATGTTTTTGAAGTGATTTATATTTGTTCGTATTTGGGAAAAAATTAATAGGGTGAGAGAGGCTCTCGAGCCTCATATCACTCAACAAGTTATGAAACCCTATGTTACTTATAGTTAGATTGTGATTTACAGCTAAATACAAAATTGTTGTAATTATAGGAGTGAAAAATGTGAAATAAACACGCCTTCGAGCTTCTTTTAATACTTTTAGCAACAATATATAATGACCAATTTGTCCGATATTAACAACCGAAGAATGAACATGACCATTGATTAACCCATGTCTGGTGAATCGTGGAACAGAGGAAACATCCACTATTTAAGACTGGCCCTGCCTGTCCATGGAGAAAAAACAGACCCAGGTTGTTCAATAAAGAAGCTCCAAATTACATTATTCGGCTAGATTAGAAAATGTCAACTGTCTAGACAACAAATACTTCTCATCATTATCATCCATTTCATGACTCTCTTCAGTTTCACCATTCACCCCATTTGATTCAAAAACATGAACTTTACGCCATTCCTCTGTTTCACCCTTTTCATCTTCTTCCTCAAGCCTCTGCATTTTCTGATTCAACCAAAGGAACCATTCTGGCTCGTTCTCTGTCTCTAGGGTACGTACAGTAAAGGAAGGAGTAGATAAAGCAGCAGATTGCCGTCGGAATGCCAATGGCAGTGTAGAGTGCTTTGGCCAGTGAAGTTGCATTTTCTCTGTCTGTTTCAATTTGGACAGAGTCCGAGGTTCCTTTGGGGATTGGTTTGAAACCATACACATGCTGAGCCAAAATCCCAACAATAAAAGGAGCAAATGACGCCAATACAGATTCAAATGATCGATCCAAAGCATAAATACTCGTCCGAGATCTCTCTGGCACTATTTCTGCAAATATTGGACTGTTTTCACACTGTTATCAACATACCAAACCAATACCCAATTGAATCCAATAGAGAGCAATATGTTTGATATTTTAATTGCTATTTTATATGATATTATATGTTTTAGTATTGATATCTAACAGGATTTGAACATTGTCAAAGATACTCTGCTTAACCGGCTAAATATATTTAATTATATTACTATATGTCATGTCTTTACTACAATCGTTATTTGACTTTTTTTAAAAGAAAGATTAAGAAGTTAGAATAACTTATCTTAAAGTATTTATATTTATCGTTTTTTACTAAATTAATTTGTCTGACTTATAAGCTGACAGATAATCTAATGATTAATATATATATATATATATATATATATATATATATATATATATGATTAAGTAACTTATTTAATTTCCTTAATTATTCAAAAAAAAAACAAGCTGACTATTATGTTAAGGACCAAAGTAGTAATATATTGGATATTGAATGCAAATATCTTGAGTGTGACGTGATGATAGATTTAGGCCCAATCATGTTAGGATTTATGCTTAGTATGACCTTGATGGAAGGCCATTAGAAAGACAAGGTGTGAGAACAACCCATTAAGAAACCTAATTCGTTCTTGAGGTTTTACTAAGTCTTTGGATGCTCTTAAACTTGCACAACGTACTTACTTGTTAGTGGCAGAACCATTCCAAGATATGGACAGTCCCATGATGAACAAGACGAGGCCATGCAGGAAGGCGGTGGAAGGATCATTAGGCAAACCCAACAACAAAATGGAAGCTAAAGGAATGGCAGAAGCCGAACTTATTTGAGAAAGCATTATTCTTCCAGTGTTTGGTAACCGTTGTGACAAGACATCCCCCATATAGCCACCAAACAAAGCACCAAAAGAACGAGCAAGACCAAACAGAGTCCAGAGGTAAGCAGTTTCCACATGAGAAAAGCCAATGAGTTCCAACCATAGAGTCGCAAATGACAAAGCCGACCACGGGAAGGAACCTGAAATCCCCTGAGCGACAATTATCTGAAACGATGGAATCCTAATCACCCACTTGGCTTCATTGATCATATCTCTCATCTCATTATAAAATGATTTATTAACAGGACCTTCATGTTTGGTATCAGACTTGGGAAAGCGAGGATCATTGGCGAAGAGGTAGACGAGAACACCCACGAAGACACTGATGAGTGCAACTAAATGGAAAGAGATTCTCCAACCAGGAATGCCTAAGAATGAGGTTGAGGCCAATAGAACAGAACACAGGCCACCAATTATGCTTCCAAAGCTTGATGTCAATGCAAGCCACCCAAAGGCCATTCCACGATTGCTATCTTCTGTTGAGTCTGCAACTAGAGACTGAATTGCTGGAATAACAATCGCTAGTCCTATGCCGTTTAAACCTCTTGAAATTGCCACCTTTATCCATTCATATTTATGCAACAAGTGTTAGTCTAAGAATTGTGTATAAGAAAATATAAATGAAATTGTAATTTGAGTGCATTTATATTTCAAATCCTACAGCACATCCCATGTTCTTTTTGACCAAGTAAAACATCCTACGTTTAGTGAAAAGAAAGCCAACAATTTTCCTTTTGTTTTTATAGCCGTTATTGATTTATGTTTAATTTTTTTTATTTAAATTTTAAAATTGATTTCTGTAAATAGTTATGTCAATCTATGTATAGTACATATTTTTATTTTGTATAATTGTTTTGGGGAATTATTATAATGTTTTGAAGAAATGACTTAACCACCCGAAAGTATGATACTAACTTATTAGCGTTCGATGATAAGTTTCAGAGTAGAAAATGACAATAAATTTATGTTGTTCCCTTATCATTTAGACTTTTTTTCTCATTAAATTCTCCTTTCCTTTAGACCTCATAGCTATTCATACTTAATTTTGTTAGGTTGGGTGAGTGATCAATGAAAATTGACATGGAAAAAGGTAAAAAATAAAATAAAATAAAAAATATTATGGATATATTAAAGGCGTGTTTTGGATTGGCTTATGATAAACACATTCATGGAGGGCGAGGCAAACCTCTCACACTTGTCTCTTACCCTATATTTGGATAGACAGAAAATTAGAGGGAAAGAAAATTGTTCTGTTCAAAGAACACAAGTGTTTAGCCCTAGGTGGACTAGTATGTTGATATAGGATCAAATAGCTCCCTATCAGATATCCATGGATGGGATACCTTTGAGAATAGACGACCACTGTACACAGCAAAAGGGGTGGTGTGTGTGCACAGTGTGGCCGAATAGTAAAGAGAGAGCGTACCTTTAGAATTTATCATCTATTTATAGTGGATACCTTAGGGTTAGGGTTTGGACTGATGGGCCTCTTGTGCCTCCAAGCCCAAATGTTCTGCCATCACATCTGTGCAATATTGGTTGCCTCTTGTTGGGCCACACCTTAAGTGGGCCTAATATTTTATTCCATAACAATTGCCCTGACCCCCCGTAGTTCAGGTCTCTGAGCTGTCGGGATGTATTATTTGCTTGATATGGAATGCGGACTTGGCCGAGATGTATCTAGCTTATCCGGGTTGTGCTAGAAGAAATAAGATCCCTTGCTTGCTTTCGTAGCAATTTTTCCCGAGATAACTCTCCGGTTTATATATCTGCATTTAATAACATGTAAGCAAATCACATTCAATGGAAAATACTTACTGTTGCATTCTAGTTTGCCTTGATCTCGGCTATTGAAAATCATGTTTTTCCACTAACAACCCATGTTGCCCCCCAGCACGGTGAATCAGGTCTCTGGGCTGCCGGGATGCATTGATAATTTAACCTGGCTCTCCACACGGAGCTCGGCTTTTGATTGTACACAGAAGCTCGGATTTTAACTGTAGTTCAGCTTCAAGACTTTGCACGGATCCCTAATTTAAACTAGATTCAATTTAAACCGGGTCCCCGCCATCATCCCTTTCGTAGGAATGGAATCCACACGAATCCCAGATTTTAACTAGATTTAGTTTAAATCGGGTTCACCTTCTTTTTCTTTACAGGAGTTTGAGATAGACTTGGCGGCATTGCCGTTGTAACATGATTCATGAAATCAGGTTTGTGTACCTCGGATTCATGTACATACATGCATTTCTGAACATGCCTCCCAATCCGGGTTGTCATTAAAATGAATCGCCCTCCAATCCGGGTTGTCATTAAAATGAATCGCCCTCCAATCCGGGTTGACATTAAAATTAATTGCCCCTCAATCCGGGTTGACATTAAAATTAATCGCCCCAAGAACGGATTGATCTTTAGATCAAAACGCCTTCCAATCCGGACTAAGTTAAAATTAACCGCCCTCCGTAACGGATTGATTTTTCGAGCAAAACGCCCTCCAATCCAATCCGGCCGAGTTAAAATTAACGCCCTCAAGAACGGATATATTTTTAGAGCAAAACGCCCTCCAATCCGGCCGAGTTAAAATTAAGCGCCCTCAAGAACATGATTGATTTTTAGAGCAAAACGCCCTCCAATCCGGCCGAGTTAAAATTAACCGCCCTCAAGAACGGATTGATTTTTAGAGCAAAACGCCCTCCAATCAAATTTGAGTTAAAATTAACCGCCCTCAAGAACGGATTGATTTTTCGAGCAAAACGCCCTCCAATCCGGGCTAAGTTAAAATTAACCGCCCTTAAGAACGGATTGATTTTTAGAGCAAAACGCCCTCCAATCCGGGTCAAAACTTAAACTTGACATGATTCATGAAAACGGGTTTGTGTACCTCGGATTCATGCATGTATAACTCGGACATGATTTTTGGAAACAGGTTTATGTACCTCGACTTCCTACATGTTTAACTTGTACATGATTTTGGGAAATGGGTTTTTGTACCTCGGATTCCTACATGTTTAATTTCGACATGATTTTCGGAACCGGGTTTTTGTACCTCTGATTCCTACATGTTTAATTTGGACATGATTTTCGGAAACGGGTTTCTGTATCTCAGATTCCTACATGTTTATGGATTAGGCGGTCGTGCCGTCTTCATACGGATCCCGGATTATAACTAGATTCAGTTTAAACCGGGTCTTCACCTTCATCCCTTTCGTAGGGACGGACTCCACACGGATCTCGGACTTAAACTAGATTCAGTTTAACCAAGTCCGCCTTTGAACTTTACCCGGATCTCGGATTTCAACTAGATTCAGTTAAACCGGGTCCGGCTTCATAACTTTAGATATTTCCAATTAAGGAAATTTACATAGACTCGGCGGCCGTAGCCGTCACAAATAATCCAATAAAGGACTTTCAAAATACACGGAGCCCGGATTTTAACTGGATTCAGTTAAACCGAGTCCGCCTTTTTTTATCTGCCACAATTACATAGGTGACCCATTTGATTTGAGACATGAAAGCTGATGTATCCATTCTTACGAGTTGCAAAACTCCCTTGATTAGTCTCTTTTATATTTTCACAGAAGGAGGGTGAGTATATGACTACTTGCAGGAGCCTTTGAGCATCTCTTTAGCAATCTCTTTGGCACTCCATGCTTGAGAATAATTTATCTCAACCCCATACTCCCGCTTAATCCCATCTGCAATATCCCTTGGCTATTATCCATTGCATTATCCTAGTTTGCATTGCTTGAAACCCAGGCAATCATGATAGCATCGCCACAGGAGCCATAACCAAGTTAAAGTAATAACCCCAATCAACAAATCATATATCCTAGCCAAGGAAACAACGGCATCCCACATAACAGTTGATTGAAGAAAAGGCCTTAGAACTTGGGATATTAAAATCATTCCCCAGCTTGTGGGAATGAATACCCATATGCCTTTTAGAAGATCAATGGATTCAAAATGAATTAATTTTAAAAAGATAACAATGACAAGAATTGTGACCACAATCACAATAAGCTGAACTAGCCCATAATATATGTGCTCCTTTCTAGCATATTTATCACGTGCACAAGCATACCCCAGATAGCAAGTAAACCTTGCTATTAAGAAACCATTCTTGATTTATGACTGCACCAAGTGCTTTATTGTTGGTATTCTTGATTGGCTGCTCAATGCCACCATATATATTCTTGGTGATAATCTTTATAAATGCCGTGAGCAATGAACACATTTCAGCTTGCAACAGAGATGTATGCACATGCATCAGGTTTTGATGATGAAATGACTAAGTGGATCAATTCTTCAAAGAATCAGCGATTTAACTAGCATGCAAATATTCCCACTGAAGAAGAGATTCCATCAAGTGAAGAGGAAAGAAGTTGACCCAACAGCTAGATGCTTGACAACAACTAGATATATTTACATCATTGCTTTCAATTCAAGTTGATCATTGATGCCAATGATGGGCATACTATTTGATGATGGGGGAAGGTCCACTCCATGGCTTTTCTCTTTCATGGCTTGGGGCTTTTCTTGTTTAAGTTTTGTTGTCAAATCATCCCCATGTCAACACATGAAGATAACCATAGAGTTGGAGAAAAGAGACCCATTCAGAAGGTGGGCCAATTAAAGACCAAGCGTAAAAAATAATATTATGCTCACAATATGCATAAATCTCTTTTGTCATTTATTCAAGACTTGAATGCTCCTTCTATCAAACAAGATGCTCCATAAATTGAGAACAATTTTATGCGCTTTGGCAATAAATCCATAACCCTCAATATATACGTTTGCCTCACTGTACTGGTGAGTCAATTGCAAATGACAGGAAGTGAGGGCCAAGTTGAACGGTAATGAGGTCTAGTGCTTGGAAATGATACAACATTTTGCTACCTCTCTTGATCCTATCGAATCTTTCCATATAGCATTAAGAAGAAGCCTTTTCCTCAGACCCAGAACAAGTTCTTCTTGAGCACTAGGTTATTAATTAGGAACTTCTTAAGAGCATCCTTGACATGGAAGCTTTAACTGTTGAAGTCCTACAGCTCCTCATTTGAAGCAGAATTCGAGTAACTTTGCTAAAATAGCTTTGATCGATGTTTTAGCGTCATTGAATCCTCATTAAGAGCAAAATAATATAGCAATCTCTGAGCAGGTTTTCCAAGAATACTACGATCAACAAGACAAAGAAGTTGCTTGGAAAGAGTTCTTAATAATCTTCCTTAAATATGTCATTAGATACAAAGCTCTTCCACTGATTGAATTCTTCAAAAAGAATTCTGGAATGAAACCTTTTTATAAGGGGAAATGCCACTGGAAAGAGTAACAAACCTCTCCAACGTAACATACTTGTATCCGCTGAATAAAAAACCCACGCCAGAATCTATTCTGTATGAAGGTAGCATGTACAAACTTCTATTGTACTTAACAGAAATCAGCTTGTTCGAAGCACCATGGGGAAATCTCATAAGGTTGCAAACAGTCCCCATAACAAAGTTAAAGTTGTCCAGTCCAACTATACTCAAATTAATAATTAATAAACATAAATTACTAAAACTGACCTCTTTAGAATCAGGACTAGGCGGCGAACAATCAAAGAATTCCAAGCAAGTTCATCTCCATATGATATCTCTGCGAAAACCGAGTCTGCAGAATATATAAAGCAGAGGTGTGTAGACGCAAACTTCATTGATTAAACCCAGTCTCACGGCTTAGGCATGAAGTGACGGAACAACCAGGCCATCTTCAAGCAATTGTTTGTAATAAGCCCGTGAACGTCAAACTGCTCTGGGAGTCCCTGATTGAGCCACATCGGCATAGAGGGAAATCATATTTGTTGCATAGAAAATATTGCCAACCAAGCCGGCTTAGGCATGAAGTGACGTACTATCGCCAACCAAGCCTTCTTTCATTGGGTATCACACATTCACAGGATCTCGTCTCTCATCATCATGATGAGTTCAATGATCTCGGCTCCGTCGCCGTGGTGGCTTCATTGGATAAGTGATGATGAGGAAGTCGGCGCTGTGGTGATTTTTCTTGGAGTATCTCGGGTTAAAAATATCATAGACCCAGTAACAGGAGCCATTCTTATCACCCCAGCAATTCTTTATTATAAGAACACAGAATCTGTGGCCTCAATACAATGAACCAGAAGAAGGACTTTTGACGTTCTCCCTTACGAGGCATCCCGACACTGTATCCCGGATATGCACACATAGGGAATCTCGGCAGGCAATGGCTCTTGGGGTATGACGGTATCAGATAGATGAAGGTATCCCGATCATGAACGTCGGTGAATCATGTTTTACCATCGACTGAAGCTCCAATTCACGCCAAACCAATTTTGTGCTTCAGAGCCGAGTTAGAGTGAGGAAGCCGGGTTACAGAGCTTATGACCCGAGTGAAGAAGCCGTGGTATGCTGCAACTTTGACAAAGTTTTTCGCTGCCTGTCTTGTGCAAGTTCACTCTTGAACTAACAAAATTTAATGACAATCTCGGTTTACTCTATAGATATATTAGTAAAGCCGCAGGGCGTTCTCCATCTTCTCGTGGTGTATCTGTCAACTACACCTCCTCACCAATCCCCAGCAATTGAGACTTGATCGACAACACCAAGACTTTAATCAGAAAAATACCTCGGCAAGGCAAACCCAGTAATCTCGGCATGCTCTCGGCAAGGCAAACCGAGTAATCTCGGCATGCTCTGAGATTAGAAAAAATCCTCCATCTATCTATAGCTATCTCGACATTCGTAATGAAGGCATCTATCCCGGCTGTTAGGTTTGATGCCGGCTTTCCGGAAAGGAGCTCATCATCACCTCGGGATTTCACGCTCCAACATAACAGCGGAGAAGTGTTATGGCCGAAGCTCTCCTCAAGGGTAGGTTCCCGTGTTTGCTTAACTCATGTCTGACATACACATCTCGGCCACCCAACGGTCTCGACTTTTGGGAAATGATCAAACGCTATCGTCACCTGCATTGCCTGGTAGTCCGGCAAATGCTTATCCTGGTGCCCTCTAATTTGTGATGCGCAATGTTGGAGTGAATCGGGATCATGTTGTTCTTGAATTTGCAAATCTCAAACTAACTATAGCAATAATGCGTCTTCCAGGTGTGGTGCATCTGCGAAGGCCCTTGCTTCCAACCAGTATACCATTGAAGAAAAGTAGATCTCCACTCAGCAAGTTGAGGGATTATCTGGTCAACAAGAATTAGGGTTTTCCTTCGGGTGTAAGTCCGTGGAAATTTCTGTCTGCATCACGCCTTCTTAGCCAGAAGACTTCTTTAACAGAATATCGATTGTTTGTCTGGAAAAGAGAATTGAAATTATTGACCTTCCTTGGTCGCGGGAATAAAAAATTTACCGAGTCCCCACGGTCGGCGCCAATGTTCTGTTCAAAGAACACAAGTGTCTAGCCCTAGGTGGACTAGTATGTTGATATAGGATCAAATAGCTCCCTCTCAGATATCCATGGATGGGATACCTTTGAGAATAGACGATCAGATATCCATGGATGGGATACCTTTGAGAATAGACGATCACTGTACACAGCAAAAGGGGTGGTGAGTGTGCACAGTGTGGCCGAATAGTAAAGAGAGAGCTTAGAGTCTATGTACCTTTAGGGTTTATCATCTATTTATAGTGGATACCTTAGGGTTAGGGTTTGGGTGATGGGCTCTTGTCATTCCTCCAAGCTCAAATGTTTCGCCATCACATCTGTCATATTGATATTATTTTCTTGTTGGTCGGGCCACAGTGGGCCTAATATTTTATTCCATAACAAAAACTATGGGAGAAAACTCTCAATTTTTTTTAATTATTTATGAAAGTTTTTAAACCTAATATTCGTTTTCCGTATTTTTTCGTCACTTTTATCTCCATCCAAACATAATTGTAAAATTGCAATTGATCTTAAAAATGCCAATCCAAAGACACCTTCAATTCATTGAAAGGAAAATATAATAGCGCATTTAACAGAATAAAACTCCGAACATTCTAGACGGTGTGATGGATTAAGGCTGATCAGCTTGACCTTAAAAAAATATTTATCCTGACTCAACATTTCACGAAAAGTTAGTAGTATCATGATTAAATTATTCAGTTGCAAGATCCATGCAACCTAGTACAATCAGGAAAACTCAAGGCGAAAATGCGAGGAAAATGGCTTATTGAAGTCACCTATGATTTTTAGTAACACGTTAGTGAGTTGCATTCACTAGTATAAAATATGACTTTTAAACCACTGTATTTAGAATATTTAGAACAGTTATAGAGGGTAAAGTCTAAAAAGTATGACTAGTTTTATAAATACAAAGAACTTTTTAGACTAGTTCCTTTAAAATAAAGTTTAAAAGATATTATTTAGGTCAGATTTCCGAATGCCCGGTCTGAAAAGATAAAATAATAGAAATATAAAAAAAATGATTTTTTTAGACGATTATCTCTTATAATGTCTAAAAGATGAAGCTTTTTAGACATGATGTTTCTTATAATCATTCTAAAATATGCAAAATTAATATATTACTTTTAACACATGATGTTTCAAATAATTGATTTAAAAGATGAACTTTTTATACTTGATTTTGAGCATAATCGGTCTGTGGAATAATATGAGAGAAAATTGTATTCTCATTGATATGTAAAATGCTGTAATACAATGCCTACTTATACACAAATAGAAGGACATAAAAGTAAAGATACAAAAGGACCCTATAGAGGTGGAAGCTGGACGGATCCTATAGATTTGGAAGAGGAAATACAAAGGACCGACGGAATTAATGAGGAGCATTAATGGTGAGTGGAGACAGCCTGGTAGATGAGTGGAGTAGGAGGAGCTGATGGAGAGCATTAATTTAGGAGAGGAGAGAGAATAATATTATATTATATAATATTCCCACACTCCCCCTCAAGTTGGATTATGATTGTTAATCATATCCAACTTGCAACTTTATACTACTGACTCCCCCTTAGGCTTGTACTTCTTGAGTCTCAGAGGTCCACTGACTTTGGACTTGTACTCCTTTTTGAGTCTCAGAGGCCTATTTAGAGAGTAGCAGATATTTTGAAAAACATTGGGATTTACTGGCTGCGACAGATCGACGGGCAGCAACTGCGACAAGACGAATGGGCAGCAGATACTTGACAACTTTGGAAGTAAGGCACAAGCGCAGATCGACAAGCGAAGAATCGTGACAAGATAGACGTGCAGGGGCTACAACAAGATAGATGGGCAATGACTACGACTAGGTTGACGGGCAGCCACTGCGACAGATTGACAGACAGAAGATGAAGGTACCATAACTGCTTGAGGGGTATAAACACCAGTTCTCGGTTGTTATCCCTGTAAATTTGTCAGACGAGCTCTGGAGGACGACATCGAATGGGCTCCGGAGGACGGCATCGGACGGGCTCTGGAGGATGGCATCGGACGGGGACAGCGTCAGATGGGCTCTAGAGGACAACGTCGGATGGGCTCCGAAGGACGGTCATTTGACGGGCTCCAAAGGATGACATCGGACTTGACAACTGACAATTTGGTCCTTCAACTTGATAAATGACAAATTGGGCCAAACATATAAATAGTACTAATGAATAGTACCATACATACGAATAGTATCCGTATGTATGAATAGTATCATACGTATGAACAATGTCGTACAAAACCAATGACAACTGAGTGATGAACAATGAACTGTTGTGGAGATGTGAAATCTGAGTCTCAGGTGCCACAATTGACTTTTGCACCACCACCAACAACTTTGAATTTGATAAACATATTCATCTGACACTGTTCACCTTTTTTTTTTTTTTTTTTTTTTGAACATCAACCAGATCCGTGACTCCATTCAAAGTGCTTCTATTTTCAACTTCAGATTCTTGCATATGGAGCTTTTCCATTTTGTCAAATATATAGGACCCACAAACCATTCAAATTTTCAATGTCCTGCCAAAAAGCATGTAGACCCTACAAGACTCAACAACTCTGCACCAAATGCAATTCCTTTCTTATTTGCATGCACACCTTTTGGGAACCGCCACGGACTAGAGAAAAGAAAATCACAAAATTTCAGATCCAGAGTTCAACACTTGAACTCAGACAGAAGTGAAAAACAAATGGACAGAGAACAAAGGACTGTCTCCAGCTGAGATGAAGACAACGGAGGGCGAGACCAAAAACAACGGAAGACACGCAAGTTCGAATGTATTCTTCGCTACAACTTTCAAAGAACGAGACTTTCTCTCATCGGAAAGCGAGACAGAGAGGCTGCTATATGCGGGTCTGAAAGATGGAGCACCCACATAGCACCAAAATATGACTGAAGAAGAAGGTCCTGGTTCACTGGTTGTATTTCTGAACTTCGCCGGAAACTGAAAAATTTATTTGAGTTGGTCGAAAATTGCGACACCGGGTCGACAAACGGAGAACCCAGGAGCGGTGACTAATATCTCGAACGGAGACATGGACAGACCGATCGGAGACAGATACATAGGCTATTGACACTGGGTTTGACAGCAGAATCCCAGGGAGTGACAAGATGAGGACTGTTCTGGTTCGCCACTGATTCTGGTTCAAACTTATCGGTTTTCATTTCCGGTGATACATGCGGCCGGTGAGAACAGACATCTTCACCTTCTTCTTTCTCTATTTTACTTCGATCCGCGACTTTGCCGGAAGCGCGACGCTGGGTCCGCGATGGAAAACCCATGGGAGCAGAAAATATAACAGAAATTACTGACGCTGGGTTTGACAAACGGAGAACCCAGGGAGCAATTAGATTGAGAAGAAGTAGGAGACGAGGTGAGGAGCTGAAATCATGGACTGACTAAATGGACAGCAACTATGGGCTGACACAACAGACAAACGGTGGTGAACATGGCTCCCGGTGTGGTCTCCCGGCGCTGTGTGTCTTACAGCCTCTCCAACTATTTCTAGAGGGCAGCAAGTCACCAGCGCCGGAGAGCCAGAACTGAACTGCTAATTTGCTTCAGGAATTAACCTGCTTTGATACCTTGTGGAATAATATGAGAGAAAATTGTATTCTCATTTATATGTAAAATCTTTGTAATACAATGCCTACTTATACACAAATAGAAGGACATAAAAGTAAAGATACAAAAGGACCCTATAGAGGCTGGAAGAGGAAATACACAGGACGGACGGAATTAATGAGGAGCATTAATGGTGAGTAGAGACAGCCTGGTAGATGAGTGGAGTAGGAGGAGCTGATAGAGAGCATTAATTTAGGAGAGGAGAGAGAATAATATTATATAATTATATTATATTATATAATATTCCCACACGGTCTAAAAGATGAGCCCCAAATTAAAACTCGCTCCCTGAATCCTCTCTTCGTCATGCATAAATTGAATTTCGCTCTCTGAACATCTCTTATTTTTGCGCTTACTATGTGAACTCTATCGTTTTTCTAAACTCCTCCATAACTCCCTAGTCCTTCTTTTGCATGTCACTCCTCCGTCATTACCACTGCCGCCAATGTGTATGCCCTCATCGCTGCTATTTTCTCGTGGGTATTCCTTTGTTTTGTGCCCTCATTGCTATTTCGTGTTTCTCTCTCGACAAGTTAGTTTCAATAAGCTCACTTTTCGCCTTAGTTTTTTTTCTCCCAACTTTTGGTACAATGATGCCTATACACACTCCTCGCACACCATTTTCCCATATGTGAACTCAATTTAGTGCAATTTTATTTTCTTTGTCATCCTCTCTTATCAGAACCACACATGGCTTCACTAATGCTTAATGGAGTTGAAAATCTTACGTTCTTAAGTAACATAAACCCTAGTAATTTAGGTTTTATAAGGTCAGATTTACATGGAAAGAACCTCCCAATAGTGGGTTTTGTTAGTTCTGCTAGAGTTCTCAATTATAGGATTGTTGCATCTAAGTGTAGTCTCTCGACTTCGAGGCCAAGCTCACAGCCAAGGTTCATGCAACACAAGAAAGAGGCTTTTGGTTCTATAGGTTTTTATCTATTGTATATGACCATATTATAAATCCTGAGCATTGGACTGAGGACATGAAGGATGATGCACTTGAACCCACTGATAGTTGTAGATGTTGGTGGTGGCATGGGTTTTATTCCCTGCCTTCTAATTTAGTCGTGTTGTTAGCATATTATATGTTAGAATATTATGGACTTTAGGACCTTACAAGTTTTTTTTTCCTGCTTCAAGATACATCTTATACGTTAGGATAATATATGTTAACTGTTTTGGTCTATAAGAATTCAAATATGAATCACAGTTGGACAAATGCTAATTGGACTAATGTTGAATCTGATAATGGGGTGAGCGAATTTTTAGAATTTGTTAAAACAAATGTCAATAATGATAGTGTGATGTTTTATTGCCTTGTATAGAATTTTTAAATGAGAAATGACTAAGTGATGCAGATATATATAGACATTTAATTTGTGAAGGATTTTGTAAGAGTTATATAGTGTAAGTATGGCATGGTAAATAAATAGAAATGTCAAGTGCACTCAACAGTGAGAAGTGACCTTTGATCATCATGACACATATATGGATGATCAGATAGAGGACACTATTCGTGATGTAGGAGAAGAGGCTTTTAAAAAATCACATGCATATGGTAATCTGTACAATGATGCAGAGAAGCCGCTGTACCCGAGGTGTAAAAAATACTAATTGTTGAAAGTAATATTGAAATTGGCAAGTTTGAAAGCGCGACACGGTTGGAGCAACATGAGCTTTTCAAACATGCTTAAAGCTTTTAAGGACATGCTTCCATATAATAATGTCTAGTCAGGTTGATACTATGATGCTAAGAAAATACTGTGTCTACTGGGGATGAAGTACAAAAAGAACCATGCATGCACTAATGATTGCATATTGTATAGAAAAGAGTTTAAAAAGAAGCAGAAGTGGCTGATATGTGAAACCTTAAGGTACAAATCAAATAAGATTCCTGCAAAAGTGTGTTGTGGTATCTTCCAATCATACCAATGTTGAAGTTCTTGTTTGCTAATGAAAATGATGTAAAAAATTTGAGCCGACATACAGATGAGAAGATTTCTGATAGAAAGCTTCGACATCCAGCTGATTCTTTTCAATTGAAGAAAATCGATCAATTATTTCTTAACTTAGGCAAAGAACCTAGAAACCTAAGGTTTGGCTATAGCACAGATGACATGAATCCTTATGGTACCATTAGCAGTATACATAGTTCATGGCATATTCTCTTGATTATTTACAACTTATCTCTTCTGTTATGCATAAAATGAAAGCACATCATGTTGTCTATGTTGATTTCGGGACCTAAACAACCCGAAAATGACATAGATCTTTACCTAAAACCCTTGATCGAAGACTTGTGGGAAGAAGGTGACAATGTTTTTTACTCGAACAAGAAGGAGGTTTTTAAAATGTGAGTCATGATCTTTTGTACTATAAATGACTTCCCAGCATATGGAAACTTGTCAGGGTATAATGTTAAAGGACATAAAGCATGTATGGTTTGTGAAGAAGGTACATGCTACCATAAACTTCAACATGAAAGAAATATGGTTTATCTTGGCCGTAGGAGATTTCTTAGACCGAGCCACCCATATCGTATATTAAAGAAAGCTTTTTTGTGTGTGTGGCCAAGAGTATGCTTCGAAGGCATTGACTGAGGAAAAATTTTATGAAAAAAATGAAAAATATCAATGTCATCTTTGATAAGACTACAATGAGTAAAAATGCAAAAAATATATGGAAAAAGATATGTCTTCTTTGATCTTCCATATTGACACAATCTTGATATGAGACACTATTGATAACATGTATGTGAAGAAAAACTTGTGTGATAGTAATGTTGAGACAATTCTCAACATAGAAGGTAGTTCTAAGGATTGTGTGAAGGCAATATTATATTAGATTTGCAAGAAATGAGAATACGAGAAGACTTACATCTCAGGCCATATGGTAAGAGAACTTATTGTCCCCTAACTTCTCATACTTTGTCTAAGGATGCGAAAAGAATTTTTTTTTTAGTGTTTACATGGCATCAAAGTTCGCTTAGGGTATTCTTCAAATTTTAAGAAGCTTGTGTCGATGAAAGACTTGAAACTAGTAGGCCAAAAGTCTCATGATTGTCATGTGTTAATGCAACAACTACTCCCAGTAGCTATTCGAGACATTGTTAAAAATGATCTTCAACACATTTTGACTAGACTTTGTTTCTTTTCAATGCTATTTGTAGTAAAGTCATTGAGATTGAAAAATTGGATGAATTGGAAAATAAAGGATATCTTATCTTTTGCTAGCTTGAAAAGTTTTTTCTTCCTGCATTTTTAACATCATGGTACATCTAATTATTCATCTAGTGAGAAAAATAAAGTTGTGTGGCCTTATCCATTTACGATAGATGTATCCAATTGAAAGAACTATGAAATTCCTAAAAGGGTGTGTAAAAAATGCAAACTGGCCTGAAACATCTATTGTTCAGAAATATATTTCTGAAGAAGCCATGGAATTTTGTCAACGTTATTTGTCTAAAGTAAAACATATTGGGTTTCCTAAATGTCATCATGAGTTGGAGGAGGAGTACGCATAAGTGATTACTTTGGATCAGCTACATGCCATTCCTCAAGTGTAGTAACTAAGGAGGAGATAGAACATATGTTGGCCACTGTGAGGAAGGAATCAAGGGTAGAGGCAGAAGGTTCATTCGATGCAATCAGAACCCCATTTGAGCAAAATGAAGGAGGAAATGATGATGATTGTGAGCATACGACAAGAAACCAATGTTCCCCAGGCACATTCACTTGCATCCATTCAGAGCGTTAAAGGGAGTTGTTGCATTAATAGGCAGTCATCAGAGAGTCTTGGAATTCAAATTGCTGAACCTTGTAACCTTTTTGTGGAGGATCCTCTCAGAAAATTAGTTGCATGTGGGAGTGTCCATAACTTGGGATCCACTGTACACCACCAACAAATAACCTTTTTGAAGAGGTGATCATTGCATATGCACATGTCCTTTCCTTACTAGTGATTTTAAGATTGTGAGTGATGTCAAGAGTTCCTTCATCTTGTGACCGAAGAACCTTGTTTCTATTCGAGCTAAGGAAACCCCGATCACAACCCCAATTATAGCTCCATCCACTTAACTAGTTTCCCAGCCTAAGTTGAATGCCATGCAACAATTGATTCTTAATTATGGCATATGATACATCTTTTACAATAAGACCGTGGCTTATAGATTCAGTTGCAGGCAAGTCAACTATAGTGGATTTCTTGAGAGGGATAATTTAATGTCCATTATAGCTCCTAGCTCCTAAACAAGAGCTTAAGGAAGCAATTATCAAAGTTTTTTAATGTACATATTTTCTTATAAGTATAAATATTTTAACAATATAATTAAGCCATTATAATTTATGTGCTTGCATTATTGTAGATATATGAATCGTAAGTTGGTTTCCTCAGGAAAAAGCAATAATTTTGGATTCATTTTCCTAGTTCAAACCCAAGAGAAAGGGACCATTGCTGCTATCAGACATACATACTTATTAGAGAGAGGCTCAGTGAAACCAAAATTGAGTGTTTCTTGTCACCATAAGGGCATGAGTAAGAAGCTAATTTATATTTCATAATATATATACTACTTGAAAAATTGGATTAATAGTCATTCCTTTTTTTTTAGTGATCATTGACGGTTGGTTCTTTTATGCAAGAAGAGTTATATTATCATCTTCTTATGCTCCATTCATTACAGACCAGAGAATGAATTGAAGAAGACAATAAACTCGTAAGTTTTCTTATTACTAAATAAAGTAGTGAACTAGTAATGTCATTGAAATAAATAAGATAAAATCATCAGTTTTCTTGCATTACCTATTGTTGAAAGTTTATGGAATTTGTAAAAAGTAAGTAAACTACTTTGTGATTTTGATGATAGGGATATGAGGATATATCGACACGCTGCTAGTGGTAAGCATTTGCATGAGGTAAAAGACCCTATATGGATCATACCAAAGGTTAGTACATCTCTATTTGCTTTATGAACATGTTCAATAAGCTATGCTCTATATAGTTTTAATTATGTCATGTTCTTTTTTAGAGCCGTAAGCAACCACTGGGGTCCAACTTATGTGGCTTTTATGTGTTGAGATATATATATTTAACATTATCACATTAGGCATGACTGGATTTACTCAAGAGATAAATGTATATTTAACAATTAAATTTTATGTTTTTTTCAAGTTGACAAGTTAATGATTTGTTTGGCTTTGATGTTACGATGATGTTTGATCTTACTGATCCCTTTCATGAAGAAAATATTTACTTCATTTGCAAATGTTATGTTGAATACACTTATGAGCCCTTAGAACAATAGTGAGTTTAGGTCTTGTGTATTTCATCATGTATGTATTTATCATTTGAAGGTTGTAAAATGTTATGGTCTGTGATGATTCCTTGGCTACGAAAATATTGTTGTCGTCTATGGTCTATGATAGATAATAGTTGTTAGATTTTGTTTCCACTTAAATTGGAATATTGTTGGCATTATATTCATTTTCAATAATTCAATTTGTAACTCATATTGAGTTGTTCAAAGTTAGTAGATTAAACTGTCTTTTAGGTACTTGGATTGAATGGTGGGTAAACAGAAGAAATAGGGTGGATATGAAAAAAACAAGAAAATATTTAGACCGGATGTTATAAATATCAGGTCTAAAAAGTATTAAGACATGGTGTATAACATATGGGGTCTAAACAATTTAACTTTTAAGACCATTTTTATAAATATCAAGTCTGAAAACTATTTTTAAAACGTGTTTTTGAAACAACTAGCTTAAAAGTAGTATTTTTTGGACGTAATATAAGCTAAGATAGGTCGAAAAAGTAATCTTTTCGCTAAAATGTAACACATTTTAGATGTGATATAAATCAAGGTCTAAAAAGTCACAAGTAACCCATTTTAAAAGTGATTTTTAAGATGAGTTATTGAACCAAACTTACTATTTTGACTATTTTTTAGAAACTATATATACACACACACACATCAAAAATCTGTCCGCCAGTCAACACAGGCAGGTTTCACCGGAGACGAGATTTGCTCGGAGAAAATATCAGATAGAATATCTGAGATTCACTAAGAAGCAGATCACAGAGCAGCATTATCAAACATGATTGTAAAACAAAGATTCACCAGAGAAACAAACGAATGATCAAAAGCGAAAAGATAAAAGAGAGTGTAAAGACAGGAACCTGTAAGAAGGTGGAGGAGACTGCGACGAGGAATGTGGCGGCGGCCCAGAGAAAAGCGCCGAGAGCGATGACGTGGGCTCGATTGAATCGCATAGAGAGGTAAGCGGCGAGAGGATAACAGAGAGATTGAACGATGGATCGGAAGAGAGTGAGGGACCCTAAGCCTGTGGGGTCGGTGTGTAGGGCAGCCCCAACTTCCTTGTAAACGCCAGGTAATATTGCCTCATCGGCCTTCTCCATAATACCTGCCAGATTCACTAACACTAAGGTCACTGTCTCTGATTTCATCTTCCAATGTTTCATGAATGGCGCTTCCTTCTGCTCTGTGTCTTCGATTCCGCGACAGAGGAAGCGGTGAGTGAAGGCAACCAAGAAAGTCTAGGTTGACATGGATGGGAGTGTTTTGTTTCAAGTTTGAAACTTTGAAGGAATCGGTTGGGGTTGTACACGTGTACGGTAAGGATCGATTGGGAGCGGAGTAAACTTGTTTGACGCGAAATAATGAGATACTACTACTACTACTTCACGCTATCTGGAAGAAAAAAGTGGTAATACTGCTATGATTCTATTTAGGGTTCATGGTCTGTTAATAAAAAAAATTTAGGGTGAATGGTTGAGGTTGAAATCAGGCTGGCCGCCTGGCCCCGTGTCCTGACCCTATAGGGCCTCTCGCTATTCTTAAAAGGTCAAAGCCTCAAGGGGTTAGGCATTTTAAATTTAGAATAAGAAAAATATGTTTTTTAATGCCCGCTCGTATACGTATAAGTTGGCCATGTGAAGCCGAAAGTTATTTTTCTAACTTCAACTATTTTTTCTGCGTTAATTTTTTAAAGAAATATAATTAGTTAATTATAAAAATTAAAATTATAATTTAACAAATAAATGTTGTCAAGTTTAAGGTATAAATAACACGGATCATACAACAAACAAAAACAATCATTTAGTCATAATCAAATATAAAATATTGTCCACATACCACAATTAAAATAATTAATGAGCTAAAGCTTAACAAAATTTAAAATATGTCTTATAAATATGTTTTGAAAAATATAAGTAGTTAAAAAAAAACAACGAAAGATATGAAATAAACAATTACTATAAAAGAAGTCAAAAAATATAAAATTAGTAAGAATACTTATGAGGTAAGAAATATCTTTTATAATTTTATAATTTTTAGGATTCTTAATACAAGATTTTCTTATAAAACTTAATTCTAAAAAAGATAATAACAACTAAATATTTGCAACATCATTAATAAAGTATAAAAAATTAATAATAATAATATTATCCTATATATATATATATATATATATATATATTAAAAAAAACATACGGGCCTAAAAAGGGCCGGCCTTTTGTTTTATTGAGCCGGCCCTTTTAGACCCACTTTCACTTTTGAGGGAAAAATCTTAAGCTCGACCTTGTAAATTCAGGGCCTAAAATGGGCCGGCCCGTTTTTCTGGATATAGTGAATGGGTAATTTTGTCCCAGAATTTTTAAAACGGAAGTAATTTTATTTTGACAGTTAGTTGATAAAATATGTTGAGCTAACCGTCTATATATCATCTACGTCATTATCCTTAGGACGTAAATTTGTCCTGGAACACCATATACAATCTATTTCATTTTTTTTTTAAAAAAAATTATAATTAAAACTTTTGGGGAAAATTTACACTTTAAAGAAAATAATGTGGATGATAGGTAGACGATTAGCTTAGCATATTTAGTCAACTAACAGTCAATTAATCAAGATAATGGTCAGGTAAAATTACTCCCTTATCCCTTCTATTTATAAAGCACAAAGGGAGTTGTTTTTTTAATCCAATTTATAAGGAATATCATTAAAGTTGTGTTATAGTTATGTTCTTGTAACATGTGTAGTTAAATAGAGTTGAAGTTGTAAAGTTTTTAAATTTTAAGGTAAGGTTAATGACATTTTAGGTTGTTATTAATATGTGTGAAATAAACTGGAAGTGCCTCATAAATTGGATTGGATGGGTATTTTGTAAAGATGGTTCTTATTTAAAGTTTATTGCTGTTTTTCTTAGTTGTTTCTCATATTTTATAACTAAGTGATTGTTTTATATTGAATTTCTAACATCTTTAACTTTTTTAAAAGATAAAAGGACAATTTTATTCCAACATAAGTACATATATAATGATGCATAAAAAATATATGTAACCAAAACAAAACACATGAGCCCAATGTAAAAAAGAAAATATAAGACCTAGAAATAAGCTGACCCAAAGAACCAACTCAAACGCATGCGTAATGGTGCAGAGGAATAAGATGATCACCAACATCCATTGTATTAGAAGTGGTGCGGAACAAAAGCCATCGATGAAGGGATGAGGGAGAAACAGAGACGAAGGTGACGCCTAAGCTAAACAAGAGCAACACAGAAGTTATGGAGGTTGATAAAAGAAACAAAATTAAGCTCCTTTTCTATTCATTGATTCTAACATATTTAACTCCTGCACATTGTTTTTTTGTTTTTTTTTTATTATTTATTTATAAAATTTAGGTTTTTATACTTTTCAAATTGAAAAATAAATGTAAAAAAAAGGGTTAAGGAACGCCCAAAGACAACAAACTATTACCAAGAAATGCGGCGTCAACACAATTAACTATTAAGTGGACCACCCAAGACAATAAACTTTTAAAAAGAGCCAAAGACAACGCCGTTAAAAAAGTTAACGCCGTTAGCAAAAAGTTAACGTCATATTCAAGGAAAGCGCCCCATCACAACAAACTATTATTCCAAGAGTCAAAGACAAAATTCTAAATTTTACTAAATTAAATAATTTTTTTCTCAATTGTCATTATTCAAAACTACTTGTATAAATATCTATGGACAAAATTACTCATTCTTCAATTTTGTCAAAATTATAATTTGCTAAAATAAACAAAATTTTTGATTAAAAATATAATTATATGATTTAAATAAAACTCAAGTTGTTTTATAGTTTATTATATATGTTAAAAAAATATATGATTTATTCTTATTTTAGAAGAAATTTATGTGAGTTAAAAAATTCATTTAATGTTAATAAAATTTAAAAAATCTAAAAAATCTGTTGACAAAATTGAAGAATGAGTAATTTTTATCTATAGATATTTATACAAATAGTTTTGAATAATGACAATTGAGAAAAAAATTATTTAATTTAGTAAAAACCCAAGGTGTTTTATAGTTTATTATATATGTTAAAAAAATGATTTATTTTTATTTTAGAAGAAATTTATGTGAGTTAAAAAATTCATTTAATGTTAATAAAATTTAAAAAATCTAAAAAATTTGTTGACAAAATTGAAAAATAAGTAATTTTTGTCCATAGATATTTATACAAGTAGTTTTGAATAATGGCAATTGAGAAAAAATTATTTAATTTAGTAAAATTTAGAATTTTGCGCAATTTTCTTTGGAATAATAGTTTGTTGTCAACGCATTTCCTCAGATAACGGACGTTAACTACTTTTTTGCTAACGGCGTTAACTTTGTTTTAAATTTTGGCGCTTCCTTTTTAAAAGTTTGTACATAAGGTCCACTTAATAGTTAATTATGTTGGACGCCACGTAAAGTTTAATAGTTTATATCTTGGGACATTTCCTTAACCAAAAAAAAATACATTGAAAACAATTCTTCCTCAGCTTCGCAAATTTTCAACTCGACATTTTGTGATTTTTTACTTAGATTCCAAAATTTCCAACTTAATTGGTGTCACTTTCCTATCTTTTCTGATATTTGATTACATGCTCTTTCCAACTTAATTGGTGTCACTTTCCTATCTTTTCTGATATTTGATTACATGCTCTCTCTCAACTCTCAAGGCTACTAATTCTATATTGCTATATAGTACTACAATTTAAATGTAATATTTGGTCTTTATTATAAGTTCATTTTTAAGGTAATAACTGTGTGTGTGTGTGTGTGTTTTTTTTAATACCTTTTTGCCCTTTTAATTACAATAAACAAAAAGCATTTATTTATGTTGACATTTAGAATCAATAATAAATAAGGGAAAATTTGAAAAATTAGCTTATTAATGAGTTAACTAAATATTCATGGTATGTGAGAGTTAGATAATTTATACTTATAAATATAATTAGAGTGGTACTTTATTTGGTCCTTATTATAAGACATCAACTAACAATTCTCACAAACCAATAAAAACAATTAAAGTCATTAAATTTGTCCTAAAATTTAAGTAATTTTCAATATTACCCATACTAATTGTACTAAATTTCAATATCATATTAATTATTATTCTCACCTACTCCCTCTAGTCCTTATTATAAGCCACTAACTTACTTTTCTCACAAACCAATAAAAATAGTTAAAGTCAATAAAGTTGTCCTATAATCTAAGTAATGTCTAATATTACCCTTACTAATTGCACTAAACTCTAATATCATATTAATTATTACTTTCACCCACTATCTTTAATAATTATGAGCAGACATGAAAGAAATAATTAATGTTCATTGGGAACAAGCAAATGCTTTATAAAAGGGACCAAATAAACTTGTTAGTTGGTGCCTTATAATAAGGATTAGAGGGAGTACAACCCTAATTAATTATGGGAATACATAAAAAAAATATTTATTACTCTTTAAAAATAAGTAAGTACCTTAAATTGTCTTGCAAGAAAAAACCGCTACTTAGCCTTGCTTCAAATTTTGTCACAATTATTGAGCATTTTTTTTTTTTGGTCACAATTCCAATGCCAAGTTGTCATTCAAACCATTAAATAATGTTGCAAGTTGGTGGTCCCAATATTAATTACCAGTCTCTCATCCCGTAATACGATTTGCTTTGATATAATATAAGGATAAATTACTTCAAGGTGGTATGTGAGAAAATCAAATACAAATAAGCCTTATAAATATGTTGAGGCATCATTACAAGTTAAAACTACAAATAATTTGTACTTCTCAAGTCCTTAATATAACACATGCTCTTCTAGTCCTATGCATAGGGAATATCACTACTAGAAAAAGAAGAAATAACGACGGAATTTGCTACGAAAAAATTCCGTAGCAATAGCGAAGGATATTGCGACGGAAATTGCGACGGAATTATACTTCCGTCGCAATGAATTTGCGACGGATCAATAGATCCGTCGCAATGGGCGGCCAAAAATGGCCGCCATTTCCCAAATTCTGCGACGTATCAACTATCCGTCGCAAATTTTGCGACGGATCGACGGTCCGTCGCAAAAAGGGGCGAAAAAGGCCGCTTTTTTGGGGGTTGCGACGGATCCTAGATCCGCAAAAAAGCGCAAAAAGGCCGCCTTTTTTGGGGGGTGCGACGGATCTTGGATCCGTCGCAAAAAGGCGGCAAAAAAGGCCGCCTTTTTTTGGGGGTTGCGACGGATCCTTGATCCGTAGCAAAAAAGGCGGCCAAAAAGGCCGCTTTTTTTTTGACTGCGACGGATCCTAGATCCGTCGCACGCAAATCCATGCGACGGATCCGTAATCCGTAGCGGGTGTGACGGATCCGGGATCCGTCGCAGAATGTGCGGCTTAAAGCCGCAACATTCGCCCCCATTCGCGATTTCGAACCTCCGCCCCCTCCCCAACTCCGGCGACCCTCCCCCCCCCGCGACTCTCCCCTCCTCCCTCCCTCATCCGCGCCTCTCCCTCCCCCACACCCGACTCCCCCTCCGCCCTCTCCCCGTCCCTCCCCCCCTCCCTCCTCCCTCTCTCCCCCTCCCCCCCCCCCACCCCCGTCCCGTCCCCCCCTCTCCCCTCCCCTCCCCCCCTCCCCCTCCCCCTCACCGTAGCTCCTCCTCTCCATCTCGTCCGATTTTTTTGGTATGTAAGTTTTTTTTGTTTTGTATTTTTTTCCCTTTTTACGTTTTTTTTTTTAATTTTCATTTTTTTGCGGAGTTACAAACATATCCTAGCACTAAGATCTTCGAAGGGAAATTATCAAACAAATCTTAGCATTTCGATTTTACGGAGTTAGCTTGAAGTATATTTTTTTTAATCACAATTTGATATTTATGTTATGTTTGATTAGTTTGAAATATTAAAAATATGTATGTTAGTCGAAGATTATCGAGTACACGAGTTTAAATCGTTTTTTTTTTTGAAATAAGATAAATTTTAAAAGTAATTTTTTCAGATTTGTAACACGTTAAGAAACGTATAGAATTTTGTTATGTAAAGTATTTTTATCTAGCACTTTTTAGGAATTTAGAAATTCCAATTCGATTTTGGTGTGATAAAATTAAGATTTTGTATTAGATGATATTGATACATAAATATTTAAATAGGATGATGTTGAAACTAGAAAAGTGAAGTGTTTGGAAATAAAATTTAGGGATAAGACAATTAATTAATTAATGTCAACGAGGATGAGGAAGGTGTGACATTGAAGAATAATCACATTTGTATGTTTTATAAAAATTAGTAGAATAAATTTTTTATTTAAATTTTTTATTTCAATATATGTTTAACAAGTTATACAATAAATTTGATTAAATGTTATGTAATTCCTTTGATCTAGCCCATATATGTTAGAAACTCCAAAATACTTAGTATTTTATTCTTTGTTTGCCCTCCACATGCATGTCCCCATGTTTCGGTGTGCTATCCTCATTCTCTCGGTTGCTTTTTGGAATATGTTCTTTGTTCAATGCATGTGTTTCTTTTTCACTTTCTTGATTAAGTGGCAATTGGTAGGCATAAGAGGCGACTTATATATATATATATATATATATATATATATATATATTTGTGGTATGTTGAGAAGTTAATTAGGGTAGTAACTCGAACTAGCTAGGAAGTATGGAAGGCAGCCATGATAGAAGTTGGATGTACAATCGTCTAACCGATGAAGAGAACTAACACAAGCATTCTTGGCGGGTTTGGAAAAGTTCATCCAATTTGCTTTGGTGAATTCAAATAATTCAAGAAGGGAGATCAGGTGTCCGTGTGCCAAATGTAATTGTTTAAGATTTACAGACGCGGACAAGGTCAGAATTCATTTGTGTCAAAAGGGATTCATTAGAGATTATGAATGTTGGGAATTTCATGACGAACAAATATATAATCAATGGGTATCATTTGTGTCCGTGTGCCAATGAAGTTGCGTGAAGTTTATCTTATGGAGCTGCAATGACAGTTACCCGATGCAACAAATATATAATCAATGGGTATCGATTTGCAACTGTTGACGCGAACGCAAGTACACTATGTTGCAATTACGGTGTATGTTGTCGAGGTGACCAAGTTGACGGGGTGGAGACTGACTACTACGGGAAGTTAGTTGAGATAATTCAGTTAAGTTACCAGTGGGACAAGGTGGTGACCCTGTTTAAGTGTGAGTGGTTTGATAACAGTCCGCGTGGGACAAAAGTGGACAAACTTGGAAATATTGAGGTCCATTGGACAAGGAGATATACGGTTGGTTATGACCCATTCATCCTTGCTCAACAAAGCGGAATAAGTTTACTATACACCATACCCTACATCTCGCCAAGGGTGGACGGGAGTTATTAAAACCAAAGCACGAAATATTATACCAAAGTCGAAAGAGCCGGAATCAAATGACAAAGTATGGTTGAACCTTTCCAAGCCGATGTGGAACATGTGTGCGCCCATAAACATCTTCGATGACGAAGTACCAAGCAATCTCTTTGATTTTCGTGTGGAGTTATAGTTGATTCCTATACAAATTGACGATGAGAAATCAGACGATGAGGATGAGGCAGAAATGAGCTTCTCTTATAGTGAATCTGAGTTCGACGACTATGAGAGTACAAATGAGGACATGCAAGTAGATGTCGATGAACATGAATCGTCCGGTTGATTTGTGTTAGTTCTTTGTTTATGACGATATGTTATACTACATACTTTGTAAGTACTTTTGTCATATTAACCAAATATCTTTCTTTTTATATATTTTTTGACATTATGTCTATAAGTGTTCAGAGATGGAGCATCAAGGAGGACGTTCAGGTAGTGGACGTGGCAGTGGTCGATCCCGACCCCGTACTATAAGAGGGGGTAGGACGACGCCAACTGCTCCATATGGAGGCAGAGGGCTCAGCCCAGAGGTGCCACTATTTGATTTTTCGTCGTCCCCGTCTGGATATTTGTCATCTTCACCATCACTTTATACATCGTCGTCACCGGCGGCTAACTCCCCTGATTCACAGCAAAGGGGACAACAGGTTTACTTTACCCTTTCTGATTGATTTACATATGTTTCGTTTCTTGAAACCATCTATGTACAAAAATCTTCAATATTTCACATTTCTTCCTTAGCACACTTCGTCGCCTCGCAGCCACGTCGGGGAAGCGGTAGTTCCTCCGATACACCTATCCGGGGCTCAAGAGATCCCGAGACAGGGTTTCTTTGGATCTCGCACTAAAGGCAACGAGTAAGTCATGCGAAGTACCTGTAATGTTACAATTCTCTTTTGAGATTGGTTTGTATGCTAATATTTGCATGATAATCTCGTTTTCAGATTTGTGCTCGATAATCCGGTGGCGACTTTCATGTCGACCCAAATATTCCGTAACTACAATCAAGTTTGGACCGCGTGGACAGAGATTCCTACGGAGCAACGAGATATGTGGTTCACAGAGTTCTTGGTAAGTTATTTGTTTTATGCGTGTTAATTAAGTACTTTTAAAATTTGGAGCACTAATTGTTCGTTATTGATTTTCAGGAAAAGCATATGACATTGCCTGAGCATCATGAAAATCTGAAAAAAGCTTTTAACCACAAGAGCGTCTTTGACAGCCGGGTGCGTCGAAAGCTCTATTCATTGAGAAGGTCGAGAGGCAAGACAGATTGGCTTCCACAGGACACTAAAGATGAATTATTTGGCTTGGGAAAACAATGAAAAGTTTAAGGCCATAAGTGCGAAAAATAAGGAAAATAGGGCCAAAATGGAAGGACCGTCATATACCGAGGGCTCCATATCCATTTGCGAGCATCGACGCAAAGTTGTAAGTACACGTTATTTTCTATTTACGTATTGAATATTTTGTACTTTGAAGTAATTAATTAAGGTCATCATTTGCGTTTGCGGGAAGAGTACGGGGGAAGCTCCACCTGGATCGGTTGAGTGGGTTACCTTTCAAACGGACCCATTCCCGACGTCGAAGGGAGTGAGAGGCAATGGATTAACCCAAAGGCGAAACAAATAGCGGTGAGACATTTATTGCCTTTATTACTTGTTTTATGCACGTTATTTTCTTATTTGTTATGTATTTGTTTGCTTGTAGGAAAACTTTGAGAGGGTCGCGAGGAGAGAGCCTCGCAAAGATGAGATCGACCCCTCATCCTCTATATCCGATAACGAGAGTCTCTTCTTTGAGGCTACCGGCGGATTTGACAAGAAAGGGAGGGTCTTTGGATACGGTGAGTCCGCCACCGATCGAAGCAATCAAAGCGCCTCTCATCCGCACAACGGGGTTCCTTTAGGTAAACATAATACATTTGATATTGATAATTTTCATTCTCTTGTCCATTCAAATGAAGTACAAATAATAAATGTACTAATCAATTTTGTAGATGAGTTGAAGAGGATGAAGTCGTTGGTGGAGGAGCAAGCAACACGGATGACCCAGGAACGAGAGATGATGAGCCCGGGCGACTCAGAAACGGAGATGATGAGGCAAAGCAAATGCTTATGGAACAAGAACAGATGAAGCAGGCGTTGCAGCAGGAACGGGAGATGATGAGACAGGAGATGAATCAGCAGGCGGAGATGATGAAGGCGGAGATGATGAAGGAGATGCAGCTTCAAATGATGTCCCTTCTGAAAGACAGAGGTTTCGGGTCCGGGCCGACTTCTGGTGATGATGACCATGCTGGTGATGATGATGATCACAATGCTGCTGTTTAGCCTACTTTTTTGTATTTGTTTGTTGCTACGGATTATATATATATATATATATTGTGTTTTCACTATGTAAACTCTTTTTTATCGTTAATATATTCATGGTACATTATTTTACTATTTGTATTCAATTTTTCTATTAAAATTTTTTAAAAATATAAATAAAAAAATAAAAATTTGCTACCGTAAAATAATTCAAAAATTTGCTACGGAAAATAAATCGTAGCAAAATTTCAAATGTGCTACGGATTGTTTCCGTAGCAAATTGCTACGGAAAAAATCCGTAGCAAATTTGCTACGGATTATATAATCCATAGCAATTGCGACGGATTATGAAATCGTAGCCATTGCTACGGATTGTAAAATCCGTAGCAATTTGCTACGGATTTTACAATCCGTAGCAATTTGCTACGGATTTTACAATCATTGTAGCAAAACCGTCGCCATTGCGACGGATTTTTTCAAATCCGTCGCAATTGCGACGCCATATTTTATACGGACAAAATCCGTAGCAAAAACGTTTTGCTACGGATTTTTGGGTTTTTACTACGGATTTTTTCCGTAGCAAAATCTGAAATTTCTAGTAGTGTATAGAGAAGATTTTTCTAGCCCTATTTATAAGGCAACTTATTAAAGTTTTAAGATGAATGTACAATTTAACTCTACATTTATTATTGTGTTGACTTTATTTTCATTTGGCGTTATATATATTAAGTGGAAATAAAGTTGAAAAGTTGTTGAATTTTATAGTAGAGTTAATGAGGTTTAAGGTTTTTCTTAGTCTGTGTGAAAAAGTTGGAAATGCCCTTCAAATAGGACTAGGGGAGTATTTACTTAATTTAATTATAATAAAGAAGTTAGTTAATAACATGTATTTTCTAAAATAACATAGTTATAGTCTTTAATTCACTCCTACTTGATTATTCACTGGGCACCCTTATGATTGTCACATCTGAATCTCTTATATGCAGAGACCATTTAAAAATATGACTGGTGAAATGTTTGTAAATATTGATACAACTTAAAATTCCAAAGTAGTAGGGATGAGCTTTGAACCCCCACCACTTAGTTTGCCAAAAACACCACCAATGATTTTCAATATATATTGTGCCCCACACACACACACAAACAAAAGTTTTAACTCATTTCACAAGTTTTGTTAGAAATTCATAAAATTTCATTAAGTTTTAACAACTTCTGTTCACAAAAAAAAAAAAAAAAATCAATCACTCAATGAGGTTATTCACAAGTTTTTTTAAGAAACTCACAAAAAGTTTTAACTTATTTCACAAGTTTTGTTAAGAAATTTATAAGATTTCATTAAGTTTTAACAACTTTTGTTCACAACAACAACAACAACAACAATAATAATAATCACTCAATGAGGTTATTTACAAGTTTTTTTTTTTTAAAAAAAGAAACTCATAAAATTTTACTAGGTTTTAGTAACTTTTGTTTACTAAGAAAAAAATTCACATTATCAGGTTATTCCAAGTTTTATTAAGAAATTAATAACCAAGTAAAAATTCGCATTATCGGGTCATTCACAATATTTGATTATGTTTTAACAACTTTCATTAAAAGAGTCACACTATCAAATTTTTAACAACCGTGAATTTCTTTATGGGAAAACAAAAATGGTTAAACTTAATTAAATATGATAAATTTCTTAATAAAACTTGTAAATAATTTGATTGAATAAATTTTTTACTTGGTAAACGAAAGTTGTTAAAACCAATTAAATGTTGTGAATTCTTTAATAAAAATTGTGAATGACTCGATAATGTGAATTTTATACTTGGTAAATAAAAATTGTTAAAAGCTAATAAAATGTCGTGAATTTCATAACAAAACTTGTAAATAATTTAATAGTGTGAATTTTTTACTTAGTAAACAAAATTTATTTAAACTTAATAAAATTTCTTGAATTTCTAAATAAAACTTGTGAATAAGCTTGGGTTAAACATCAAAAGTTACCATATTTTTTTTATTTTTATTTTGGCATAGTATGTCTTGAAAGCAATTAGTGGCCAATAACAATCAATCTTTTAAGCAAACCAAGTTGTGGGGTTTAAACCCCACTCACACCACTTTGAGAATATTTATTCCTGTCAGAGTTCCATTGGCCGGCCGAAGGGGGACAGTAAAACAGATCCATGAAATAGGGGGGAAATGAATGAGAAGGGTGTGAAAATCAGTGCGAGGCTTTAGGAATTAGTTGCCATTGTATATTTGTATTGCTGATATTGATGATCCTTTATTTTATTTTAATTCTATTTGAATAATATGCCAAGTAGATCAGGTAAGGATTGTTCACGATGGTGAGTCCGATAAGTGGGTCTTGTTAGTTTCCTATTATTTTGCTTTATTTATTTGTTCTATTTAAATAATGGAGAGTGTGTGAGATAGTTGGAGAAAATTGTGGCGAGCAGAATCGTGGATCCACCTTATATATAGGATCTTATTGTAATAAGTTTGAAATAGAAAATAATAGATACACATTCCCGAAATATATTCTCCAATTAATTTTACGTCTTTATCATTATTATTCCCTTTTTTATTTTATTTTATGGTATTAGAGACATTGGTTTTAGGGAATTTTGTGGTCCGCTGAAATGGAGGAAACATACAGAACATGATGGAGAAGCTTGTAGGTAAAAACTACAAGTATTAGAGGATGTGTATGGAGGCATATCTTCAAGGTCAGGACTTATGGGAATTGATTGCTGGTGTTGATACAATTCCTCTGGATGTTCCTGAGAATGCCCAGTCGCGACGAAAGTGGAAGATCAAGTGTTTGAAAGCTCTCTTTGCATTGAGGACATCTATTAGCAGAGAGTTCATTGATCATGTTCGTGATGCTTCTTCTCCAAAACAAGTTTGGGAAACATTGGAGAGGCTTTTCACCAAGAAGTACACAACGAGGTTGCAGTTGTTGGAGAATGAGTTGGCAATGCTAAAGCAAGAAGGTATGTTGATTTCAGAATACTTTTTACGTGTAAAGAGTATTTGTGCTGAAATTTCTGAAATATATGTGGATGAAAAGATTAGTGAAGCTCGTATACGTCGCTATCTTATTCGTGGTCTAAAAAAAGAGTATGGGCCTTTTGTTACCTCCATACAAGGGTGGTCGACACAACCTTCTGTTGAGGAATTAGAAAATTTGCTTTCTAATCAAGAAGCCTTAGGAAAACAGATGGAAAAGAACTTCAAAACTGATGTAGTTCTCTACTTGGAGGGAAAGCCAAACACAAAAAATGTGTCCAGGAACAAGAAGGAAGAAGAAGATTCAAATTCAGAAGAAGGTGGCAGCTCACACACTAAGAAGCCCTTCATATGCTTCAGATGCGGGATGACTGGGCATATAAAGAGAAATTGTCGAGTGAAGCTTTCCAAGGCCAACATTGCAAGCACAAGCGAGGGAGATGATCAACTCAACTGGGATCACTGTTTTACTGTTGAAGCTATTGAACAAAAGTCAACCCAGGCCTTTGTTAATTATGCTTACAATAAGAAGGATGAGTGGATCATTGATTCAGGTTGCTCTTACCATGTAACCGGGAATGAGACCTTATTTTCAGAAGTGCGTGAACACCATGGAGACCAAGTTATTGTCATTGCTAATAATTCTACTCATCCAGTAGTCAAAGATGGCGTTGGGACGATCAATGTAGCAAATGATATAAGTACAAAAAGTGTCAAGCTACATGATGTTTACCATGTTCCAAGTTTGACTAAAAATCTAGTTTCGGTTCCTCAAATTACTGATTCTGGAAAGTATGTGTTATTTGGCCAAAATGATATGAAGTTGCTTGATCATGTGAAAGAAATATCGGCTGACGTCATTTTCTCTTGTGAAAAGAAAGGCTATTTGTTTGTTATGTCAGCAGGTGAAGCTTATGTGAAAAAGACAAGCCAAACTGAAAATGTTGCTATTTGGCATGCTTGGTTTGGTCATGTAGGCTATCAAATGTTACGGCAGATTTCTTTTAAAAAGTTGGTGGATGGAATGCTAGCCTTGAAAAATGTTTGTGAAGATTTGATTTGTCAAGGTTGTGAATATGGAAAATCCCATCATCTCCCTTTCAAAAGATCATTAAATCGGCGATATGCATCGTTCAAGTTGGTTCATACAGATTTAATGGGACCAATAAGAACACCAAGCTGTAGTGCACATCGTTATGTTATGGTGCTGATAGATGACCACTCAAGGTTTACATTGGTGAAGTTTCTGAAAGATAAAAGTGAAGTGCTATCAGAGTTTGTAGAGTTCAAAAATTCCATTGAAAAGGAGTTTGGAAAGACGATAAAATGTCTCTAGAGTGATAATGGTGGAGAATACATGTCAGATGACTTCTTTAAATATTGTAAAGATAACAACATTATTCTCAAATGACTTGTCCGGATACTCCGCAGCAGAATGGGGTTGTAGAAAGAAAACTTGGGCATCTTGCTTCAGTTTATCTTTCATGGTTGCATGACAAGAATCTTCCTCAAGAACTTTGGGCAAAAGCAATTCAATGTGTGTGTCATGTGACAAACGTATTGCCAACTTGGCCAGGTACACATAAATCTCCCTTTGAAATTCTATATGGTGAAAAGCCTAATGTGAACTTTTTTTTTTTGAGTGTTTGGTTCTATATGCTATGTTCATATTCCTAAGAATCCTAGGACCAAGGTTGACCCAAAAGCAAAGAAGTGTGTATTTGTTGGCTATGACTCTTATAGGAAGGGTTGGAGATGCATGGATCTTGAGACAAAGAAGTATAATACTTCTAGAGATGTGGTTTTTGATGAGGTGTCATCACCATTCTATACTCCAAAATTTGTTCCGCTTAATGATGACCAAGACAATTTGGAGCTCTTGTTTCCTAAAACAAATGTATACAAGCACCTAGTGATAGAGAGGCAGAAGTTGAGCCACCAGTTGGGAGTATAGAAAATGGTAGGCAACAAGTTGTGAAGCAGTCATCAAGGGAGAAACGACAACCAAACTACCTCAAAGATTATGATGTAGAACTTAACAATCGGTCGGTGACTGCATGTTTCTTTGCAGGGTCATTAACTACAGAAGAACCAACAAGTTATGAGGAAGCAAAGGGCTGTCCAAATTGGGAAAAAGCAATGCAGGAAGAAATTGATGCTTTAGACAAAAATGAGACATGGGACATAGTACCCAAACCAGAAAATTGTGAGACAGTCACTTGCAAATGGGTTTTTCAATTGAAAAATAAATCTGATGGCACTATTGATAGGTTTAAAGCTTGTCTGGTTGCTCGTGGTTTTCTCCAAATAATGGATTGGGCTATGAAGAAACATTTAGTCCGGTGGAAAAGATGGTGACATTGAGGACTATTATTTCACTTGTTGCTTTTAAAGGTTGGAAACCGTGACAACTTGATGTAAAGAATAAATTTCTTTATGGAAAGTTGGATCATGAAGTATTCATGGAGAAACCCTCTGGTTTTGTTTCTGATCAATTTCCAAATCATGTTTGTCATTTGAAGAAAGCAATTTATGGCCTAAAGCAAGCTCCACGAGCCTAGTATGGTAAAGTTTCTCAATATCTTACTTTCGTGGATTTAGAGTTTTTGATTCAGATTCTAGTTTATTTATAAAATCAGAATCAAATGTGCATCTTTTGGTATTATTATATGTCGATAATATGATAATAACTGGAGATACTGAATCAGAAATTTCTAACTTAAGGGATGACTTGTTTGTTCGTTTTGATATGAAAAAATTGGGGGAGATTGAATGTTTTCTTGGTTTTGAAGTTGAAATATTATCTCAAGGGTATTTTGTATCTCAAGAAGCATATGAAAAAAGTTTCTTAAATCGTTTCAGCTTGGGGGAGTCAAAAGAAAAGGCCACCCCGATGGAGCCAAATCTAAAGTGAAGGAAAGATCAAGGCAAGCCATTAAAAGATGAGAAGAAGTTCAGACAACTTGTTGGAAGTTTGATTTATCTAACCATTACAAGACCAAACATTTCTTACGCTGTTGGCATTATTTCTCAATTTATGCAAAATCCAAGAAGTTCTCACTTGGAAGTTGGAAGCGGCAAAAAGAAATTTGAGCTATGTGAAAGGAACTATTGGTTATGGCCTTTTATACAAGAGGTGTAACAGCTTAATGTTGAGTGGATTTATTGATGCAGAGTGGGATCGAGATACAAATGACCGTGACTCAACTTCAGGTTATTGCTTCACTACAGGCTCGACATTAGTTTCTTGGTGCAGCAAGAAACAAGATATTGTTGCCATGTCTAGCACCAAAGTCGAGTATGTGACAGCAGCCATGGCAGCACAAGAGTGCACTTGGTTAAAGAGGTTAATCGGGAACATGCTATGTGAATCAACTATGTTGTGCAGATTAAATGTGATAATGAAAGTGCCATCACGCTTGCATCAAATTAAATCTCGTTTTTCATGCCAGAACAAAGCACATAGAGGTGCGTCATCATTATGTTCGTGAAAAGGTCTTCAGTGAGGAGATGCAACCAACGTATGTTCACATCAATGCTCAAGTGGCGGATATATTCACTAAGGCTTTGGTGAAACCTAAGTGTCAAGGCCTTCGGGATGCTCTCAGAATTGTGGATCGGAATTCGGAAGTTTGCACTGAGGGGAGTGTGAAAATCAGTGCAAGACCTTAGGAATTAGTTACCAACGTTATTGTGTTGCCGATATTTAGGATCCTTTATTTTATTTTATTTTAATTCTATTTGAATAATCTGCCAAGTAGATCATGTAAGGATTGTTCACGATAGTGAGTCCGATAAGTGGGTCTTGTTAGTTTCCTATTATTTTGCTTTATTTATTTGTTCTATTTAAATAATGAGGAGTGTGTGAGATAGTTGGAGAAAACTGTGGGGAGCAGAATCTTGTATCCACCTTATATATAGGATTTTATTGTAATCAATTTTAAAATAGAAAATAACAAGACTTCGGACCCATGCGTTGTACGGAGTGTGGAATTCTATTATGTTTTAAATATGGACAACAAAGTCATAATTGTAATCACAAAATAGTTTTATTCAAGTAATAGATAAATTGTGCACCTCAAGAAAAACACAAAAGAAATTAAAAAAAAAGAAGAAGAATGAATTCATATAACAATGAAATTCAAACCACAACAATAACAAAGTCGAACAATCCGATGCTTGGTCAATATTCCTTATTAACATAACAGGTACTCCCACCTTCAAAACCAATTCATGATGAGGAATCCCATAACATTTAATTGAATTTAAAAACTGTGTGTCATATAGATCATCAAAACTATCATTTGAATAATCTATACGATTTATAGAGTCAACATTAAAGGACTTTACTTCATCTCCAAGGAACAAAGAACAAATATATTCATTCAATGAATCGACTAGGTAATTTTCGTCGAATAAATGCTCCATTAAATTTGGGTATGTAGATTCAACAATGCACCTTATTAGATTATCATCATCAAAAAGCAACACAATTGATGGTAATGTTATGTTTGCAATACCATCGTCGGTAATCCAATGATACCCTCTCCTACGAGCAATTAGCTACGTACCTGCTAATTGAACTTCACTGAATCCCTAAGTGTTTGGTCAAAACCCTCGATACAATGTCTATTCACCACGAGCGCTTCATCCAATATAATGAGGTTAGTAGCTTTTATTAAGTTTGCCGTTGGTGAATTGTAAGTAATTAAACTTAAAGAATCTTCATTAACGTCAATAGGAATACAGAACATTGAATGCACAGTTCTACCTTATGGTAGTAGAGTTGTTGTTATTCCACTAGATGTTATGTTAAGGATGATTCCACCGTTTGCTCTTACTGAAGCTGTCAATACATTCCATATGAACGTTTTACATGTTCCACCAACACCAAGCACAAAGAAGAAACCCCTTATATATTTGTGAAGAAATTGCCCTTGCTTATATCTACATCGCTATCAATGATTACATATTGATAATAAATATAAATATAATCCTCTAAATCCTATAAGCTAATACAAAATTCATCGACACTAGTGAACACTTTGTTTGTTTTTTTTTTTTTGCCATAATTATTTTGTAATTTCCCAAATTAACTAAGAATTAATGACAAAGTAATTTATAGAAAATAAATTATTGAAAGAGAGGGCAAAACACAGTGACCAAGAAATTAGGGATAAAATTATGTATGCAAATCAATTATTAGATCTTAAGTAAATAAATGATGTAATTTTTTAAATCTCTCCTTTATTAAATACCTGATTACATAATTTCTAAATTGGAAGTAATGATTATGAATTGTGAGATTTTTCCCCACAAATCCAAGGATTATCACAAATATATATGTAATTAGCTCATTCTTTTTATAATATGTGATTTGCTTGTATATGGTAGAAAAATAAAAGTATACAATCATGCAAAGTATGGCGTAAAAGAAACACAATCAAATAATGTTTTCTATGCTTCCCTTAAACAATGCAATGTCATTTTGATTTCATTCATTCTATATCGAGTTTTGGAAATATCTTTCTATAGACTTACCTCCCATAGGTTATCTAATTTGTACATTTAAATATTTATTTTATCAAATAATAATAATAAATAAAAATGTTTATATCCATTAAATGAAGATTTAATATAGATTGAGATTTTTGGCCCAAAAAAAAATATAGATTGAGATTTATCTCTTTTATTATTTTTATAAAAGACCATCAAAATCTCCCAAAAAAAAATTTACTATTGACCTTTACTATATTAATTCACTTTAAGTAGGGAATTAGTTACATAAATAATTTTTGCTCTGTAAATATGATCTACTTTAGATTTATATCTTTTTTTTTTTTGCTTGAATTAGAATAACGAACAAAATGCCCACAACAACTTGCAATCAAATTTTTGTGCTTTCTTATAAACAGGAAGAAAAAACAAAAAGAGAAAATCATTGGACCAAAAGTACATGTAAAAGCATCATATCATATTCCCGAAAAAACACGCATGAGACCATTTTTGTGCAATCATCTTTTGGCCTGTCAAAATTTTGAAGCAACACAAATATGACTAGCAATGTCTTTAAAGCAATATAGACAGATACTTATATACAAATCAGCCACACCATTTGCTTCACGTGAAATATGAACACAGACTTGCCATTCCCTTTGCAACATGTCTTTTATTCTCATCAGCAAGAGGCCTGCACCAGAAAAATTCTCATCCACCAGCCACGTTACTATCTCTAAAGCATCAGATTCTAAAATTAGTTTTAAAATAAAAACATGGAACATAGACAGCAACTGAGAGGCAGATCAAAACATGGATTCCCAGTATGTTGATTAACTTGATTACTGGAGTCCTCAAAACATGTTTAATGCTCATCAAAATCATCGCCACTTTTTATGGCACAACTCAAAATTATAAAGCCTAATAGAAAAGGCAATAATTATCTTCGAATTGGTTACTGTCCCTTCTCAAAGCAACTTATCAAACATCTCTTTGTATTTCCATCTAGCAGTACAATCATTTCATTCATCCGATCCTCATCTACAAGATAATGTTGATATCCAATGGTCTAAGTTAATGACAGCCATCAAGATGAAATCAATATTAACAAAACAACAAATTATTATAATACAGCAAAATGTTTCATAAGACTTATTTAACCGTAGCCAATAGCACTTACACGTTAATGGCCAATGTCCACAATTGATTTACTGACCTGAAATAATATTCTATCTGTTTAACAATGCTAGCCCTCAAAGATATAGTTTCTGGAGGCATTGGCTGAGATACTGGATTGACAGGATATGGAACAAAATGACGAGGATGCGCTCCTCTAATAGAGCCTGGGGGTGCTATGGGGACATACCATACAGGTGGAGGTCCTAAGCAAAAACAGAATCATTGAGATACGGAACCAACCAATGGAGGAATTCAAGAATTATAAAAAAGACAGAGATGTGTACCAAATCACTCAAGACAAATTCCTGTGCAGAGTTCTGCATATGAAGAGCTAGAGGATTGTGAACAAATATTTACCTGGGAAGGTTGGAGCAACCATGCAACATACCAGTAAAAACATGGAAGGTGAAGCAGAGTCTGGCAAGATCGAGCTTCGATCGAAGAACTGGAGAAAAGGCAGATCGCAAGAGAGATAATTGGAAGTTGTGGGTAGTGATAAAGGCAAGAGAGATAATTGGGTAGCAAGTGGCTACAAAATTATAAACTCATCCTAGAAAATATATACAGCAGAAATAAAATTGTGTTACTCATGACTATTTAAAGAATACATTCAGTTAGTTCTAGTAAGATACATGAAGCGTTAAAGCTTTAAATGTAAAAGATGGTTGTATGTGAAGCCAGTGCGTCAATTTGAAAGAGGAATCTACATTGTCTGTACAACATCATTTGGTTCTCATTAGTTGAACAATTATTCGTTATCAAAAAATCTGCCCAGGCTTCTTTATGATGTTAGAATTATTGATGAGATGATTTCTTAAAGGGGAATATGCTTTCCATGGTCACTATTGAAGCTCCTTTTTCTAATTATCATTACAAAAGGGAGACTAAGCCTTCTAAGAAATCAAAAGTACCAAGGGTCAAGATCGTGGAGAACTATTGAAGCTCCTTTATCAAAATCATTATCTTGATAAATGACCCTGTCAGATATATCTAGGTATTTACTCTAACCATCAGTACCAAATATAATAAAATCATAGAAAGCTTGTTATCTATAAAATGTGCAAGAAGATATTTGGCTTAGGAAAAGTGAACAATTTGTAATGGGCTCCGTGCATGGCATGGAAGACAATTCCATTTAGAGTAAATAGAATAAACAATCCAACTAAAGTAATTCCTATAGCTGTACAATCTGACTAAAGTTGAAAAGAAAAAGAAATTACACGAGAATTAGGCAACAGCAGTTTACATACCTCTTAAGTACAGGTAAGACATTTTCTATATAACAGTCAGCAGTAGCATGAATTGGAGCTGTTTTGATTCTGGTATTTCTTATGTCTGTGGCATAATACTCCCTTGCGCTCCAAGAATAGTTGCTGGGAAGCTCTTTCACTATAGATACGTAATCTTGGAGGGTATTAATGAAGTGGTCCACGTCAAATATTTCTGCAAATGAATTGTAGAAACATGACAATTTCACAGAAAAGGCTAATTGTCAATAATAATAAAAAAGTTGCAGCAATAGCAAACTAAGGAAATACCTTGAATCTTGCCAAACAGGGATCACCAATGTTGCATTCAAAATTTTAGCAACAGCATCACATGTCTTTCAAAATGAACATTGACGGGAGGACATTAGAAGGGTGATCAACTGCTAAGGCATATATCTAAATCACAATAACAACCAAAAGAAAAAACTGAAAAACTAATCCTTATTGGCATACTTTATCATTTTGTTTAAATTACATCCTTGCAACAGATACATACCCCCATCTTCTGCTGGTTCAGCCCTCCATCAAGTCAAACCTGGATATAACCCTGAGACTTTTCTGCATTTGCTGCAGGAAGTTAAGAAGTGAACAGGTAAAAAAGAAACCCTATCAACAGATAATCTCCAATTCAATCGATATATTCACCAAAGGAATTATTGTTAGAAAAAAAGAGGTTCATCTATTATTAACCTCCTGTCTTTATCATCTAGTTTCAAATTTCATATTACAACCTCTCTGCTGTTTATTTTACATGACATTCAGTTAACTTAAGCCTAGTTCAGAAGTCATAGGACTGAGCAACTTCCTGTGTGTATAAAAAAAAATGTATAAAAAAAAGGACTGAGCAACTTCCAAACTTTGCAAGAAAAAAAAAGGAATTATCCGTTACCCTGTGTGTATCTGCATTGGCAAGTCATAGGACTGAGCAACTTCCAAACTTTGCAAGAAGATGTAATCAAGGTTATTCTTTGTTATGCGGACAGGCTTTCCAGCTGAAAATAAGGACTTACGCCTCACTGGCTCGTAATATCCAGCATTATATCAAATTGAAACCAATTTTACATGCTCTACTTGCCAGTTAGCACATCAGTGAGACCCTCCTCTGCATCCTTGTTTGTCACTTTTGTATTGATTTCAAGACCACTACGATATGCAGCAATGCTTTTCAATCCAAAGATCACAGCAGCAACAGTAACAAAACTGCTAAGGAGTCCAGTTAAACCGGTGAATAATATCGCAACCATCTGCCAATTATGAAAACAAATTCATGTGCAAAGGATATGATTTCAACTTTGAGACAAATGCTTCAGTAAACTTATCCATTGTCCACTGAGATCCATCTGGCAACACCTAAAGCAACATAAGAGTTAGAATATTGGATGAAGCAATTGCTAAATAGACGATTGGTCAAATGTACGGAAAAACAACAAATAGTATGGATGCAATCACAGATGCAAGAATGGAATACAAACAAAAGATTAAACCAAATTTCTATATTTCCTGTATTTGGAATGAACGTGTGCAATTCACTAACAAAGTTACCGTTTATCAATGGTCCTTAGAACGTTGAGACAGCAACACAATTAAAGAACAATATAGTGCCTAAAAATAATATAAGATGCCCAACAACTATGCCATTTCAGATCAAAAGTGAAAATCTGTAAGCTTCTCACTTCATCGAGAATTTTCTCGGCCAACCGTTCAACTCTTAAGATTCTTCCGACGAGAGGTGGCAAACTCTCATGCCACCTTAAGCCATGCTTTTTATCCAATTCAAGCCCATCGTCAATGAGTATGGCGGAGATTTTTGCAGCTTTGAAGCATGTAGAACAGATGGATTGCAATCCAGAAACTCTTCGAAATTCTTCAACACTTGGCAAAGAACATTGAGATCCATAGAGTTCAGCAATTTCTCGACATTAAGTAGTAAGTACTGCTATTTGATGATCATCACATTTGGGTATACATTAAAATTAGATTGTCAATTATGTGGAAAGCAGAACAAAGCTTGGAAAAAAAAATTAAAAACCGAAATAAGATAACTGACCAGCATAAAATCTTCCAGTTAGATTCTTAAGATTGTCAAATATTCAGTGCATGCATGATTGAGTTTCTACCAATTATTATGCGAATAGTAATATTATAAATAATAATGTAATACAAAACACGTGGAGCCCACATGCATATTTTTTCCAAGTCCTCCTACTCAATAATATAAATATAAGGGACGCTCAGACAAATTTTCAACTCTCCTCACAATCATTCGGTATTTTTTTCCCAATCAATCATTGAGTAACAAATCATTCAACTCACATGACCCGCTTGTTGAGTATGCTCCCATAATCTGCATTGATCTGCTTGCAAAGTTGTGTCATGACACCTGCATGGGTAACAATTGTTACCCTCTTCCCTGCAAATGAATACAAATTAATTACACAATACACCTATCTTTTATTATGAACATAGAGCAAAAAAAAATATGAACATAGAGCAAGAAAACACAATTAAAAGGACCAGAAAGAACACACGGGGATGCATCGTCATATTCCTCCACAGAATATTCACAAAGCCCCGTACATGCCTACACATACTTTATCGGGAGGAAAAGGAAATTTCAAAAATATAAGGTTCTTATCATATGAATTTTAGCAAAATCGTTAGCGAAAAAATATTTATGTTCTGGTGAAGAAAGAAATAATCCTCATCTTCATGGCCACATGAAGTCAATGAAATTAATTTAAAATATTTCTTATTGCGACCATTAATACCATCATATTGAAAAAGAAACAGAATCTTCCCTTTTGTAAACCAAAAAAAAGAAACAGAATCTTATTCCGAGTGAATTAATAAAGAAAATATTAATAAAATAAGCTTGCCCCCAACATCTTAATTACAGGTAAACATCTTATCTTGTTTTAGCGCACCGTCCACTTGATCAATTGCAAAAAGTAGTTATAATATAATATTATAATAAATAGTACTCTAATAAACGACGAATATGTTGGGAATATATATAAAAGTAAATCAATAAATAAATAATTTAAATATAGCATATAAAAATAGATAAATAGGACCCACAACTTTTTTTTTCATCCAATGACTTCCGCCCCTGCCAATTTTTTGGATATTATATATTATTAATCAAAACGTGGGAGACAGCCAGACAGGCGGGCGTTTTGCAACAAAGAAAAGTGGGATAAGATAAAAATTTGTAATGGGCATGGAAAGAAGAGGAATCAGACATACCTTGTTGCAGATAAAGGACAGAAGAAAAAATGGTATAGGAGCCGTAGGAGATAAAGGAAGACGAACAGGCGATCTTCCAGGAGATTTTTTGGATATTATATATTAATAATAATCAAACGTGGGAGACAGCCAGACAGGAGGGCGTTTTGCAACAAAGAAAAGTGGGACAAGATAAAAATTTGTAATGGGCATGGAAAGAAGAGGAATCAGCACGGTAGTGAGATCATGCTCATCAAGGCCTCTGCCTTCACCGTCAAAGAGGTGGAGAACATGCAGCACATGTTCTCCGGCAAACGCAGCCCCGCTGACTTCTTCATCTATAGCCGTCACCTTTAATCCGAGCCCTCAACCTCTCTGGTCTGATAGGTGCCTACTGTACGGCTACTGCAACAGACAGAAGAAGCGTGAAACTAACTACAGTTCAGATCTACCAGTTCCAGATCTAAAGCAATTAACCTGTTCAACATGTTAGTTATAAAAGGAGAGCAAAAGGATGAACTCAAGTATCTACCTCATCGTTCGCAGATGCAGGTCCAGGAGAGAAAGCATCTTCCGTGGATCCTGAAGCTCCCGTCGGTGGTGCAGGTGGTCCTAGCAATGACAGTGATGATGCTGGCGCATTGTGCTGCAACTGGTGAGGGAGGAGCACTCTCCGGAGGAGTTGTCGATGCAGGTACGGGTGGAGATTTGGCTGGTGGCGAGGATGCTGGAGATTTGGAACCATTAAAGCCAAAAACAGACTAAGAAGAACAACAACAGGGACCCGAAAGTTTCCAAGAAAGAAAGGCAAATAAAAGAAAAGGAAAACAAACCAGATCGAGATTGATAGCGGCATGAGGAAGTCAAGAGATGGCTATGTGAACACTGTTCACATAGGCATCATCCTCATCAACACACAGCACACAGAGAAAATCCTATAGAAATCTTCTTAGGGGTAGGGCGCTTGATATTTTCTGCCATTTCTTAAGCTGTTGGAAACCTACAGAGCGAGAGAGATATAAAACTAATGGAAAATGAAGAGCAGGTAGAAAACATCGAGAAGAAGGGAAGAATGGTGCAAGAGTACAAACCTTCTTAGCATCAAGAAGCTACAAAAGAAAGGACCAGAAAATTCATCGATGGCGACGGCAGAACTGATGAAGCTTGAGTTCCGAGGAGATGTTTGAGAGAGAGAGTCGGAGAAGAAGAAATATCCTGGGATTGAAAGTTACTTGCTCCCACTATAAGGTGGCGATGAGAGAAACTGAGGAAGATGGGAAAGAGAAGAAGGAAAAAAAATGGAGGGAGCATAAGAGAGAGGAATCAAACAAAGGATTCAAATTTTGAATCCTGCTCCACTCACGAGAAAAAGAGAGAGGAGAGAGACGAATGGGAAGTGGCTTACACGCAGCACGAGATGCAATTATATGATAGGAAATGAGTTCGGTTTGTTGAAGAATAACCACGTGTACGTTACCATCGGAAGCCAACTAAGGACCAATGAATGAAGGGGAAATGCACATGTGTCAGTGACAAGTGGACCAATAACTAAGAGGCTAGGAGATTTAGTAGGATATATTGATGATAGACACACATTCTTCCCAAAATATATTCTTCAATTAAATTTACGTCTTTATTTTTATTTTTTAAAAAAAATTTTATTTTAAGGGGACCAAACCGTAGATAACCATTTCACACTTTGCCTTATCTTATTCTTGTCCTTTTCAAAATGTAAGTGATCCAATTCCAGCAGCCTCTCCCTCTTCACGGGATCTGATTTTATTTTCCGCATACGACAACAGACTTTAGATAAGTTATTCCGGATAAATACTAATTTTGGTACGGAAATTTTGGTTTTGGAAAGACCTCAAAGACGAAAGTTTTTTTAGTATGATTTTTCATTTGGGAAGTTTATTTAACGTAGTAATCTTGCCCATTGGTTGATTTTGACCGTTGGATTGATCATTTTTTGTATTATTTTTACCTCAAAAGTTTACGAAACTTTGCTTTTAAAAAAAAACTTCTGAGGCAAATTTGCTCAAAAAAAAAATGTTCAGGCTATATTTGCTCCTTTATGTAAATCTTCGAGACAAAAATGATATCAAAAAAATTTCCGGATGCTGAATGCGCTCTAACCAATGCTTCCATGGCGAAAATAGTATTTGACCGGTCTTTTAATATCTCAATTTCACTGTTCTTGTGTTTTTTTTCCTCATACGACAACAGACTTTAGATAAGTTATTTCTTAAAATTTCTCAATTTCACTGTTTATGTTTTTGAAATTTGAAGTGACTTCTATTTTTTCATATTTGGGAAAAAGATAATGGTTTGAGAAAGGCTCCAACTCCTCAAATTAATTAACTTTCAGGATGTTAGTGTTATAGGAAAAATATTTCTGAATATAGCACTAAATATTAGGTAATTAGAGATATTGAATATAAAAAAGCATTTCAGGATGGATTATATAATTTAATTTAAATAAATAAAAAAATATAAAAAATGCCAACACCCTAACCGTTAGGGATAAACATTTAAGAGAAAAGCATGAAATAAGAACCCAACTACGCGCTACCCAGCTGGCCACCATCCTATGTTGCTCTTCTCTTCTACGCAAATATTCTATAGTTACAGATAGATTGTGATTTACAGCCAAATACAAAATTGTTGTAATTACAGGAACATATGAACATTGATTAAACCATCTCTGGTGAATCGTGTAACAGAGGAAACATCCACTTTTTAGGACTGGCCCTGCCTGCCGATGGAGAAAAAACAGACCCAGGTTGTTCAATAATGAAGCTCCAAATTACACTATTCGGCTAGATTAGCAAATGTCAACTGTCTAGACAACAATACTTCTCATCCATTTCATGACTCTCTTCAGTTTCAAAATTCACCCCATTTGATTAAAAAACATGAACTTTACGCCATTCCTCTGTTTCACCCTTTTCTTCATCTTCTTCCTCAAGCCTCTGCATTTTCTGATTCAACCAAAGCAACCATGCTGGCTCGTTCTCTGTCTCTAGGGTACGTACAGTAAAGGAAGGAGTAGATAAAGCAGCAGATTGCCATGGGAATACCAATGGCAGTGTAGAGAGCTTTGGCCAGTGAAGTTGCATTTTCTCTGTCTGTTTCAATTAGGACAGAGTCCGAGGTTCCTTTGGGGACTGGTTTGAAACCATACACATGCTGAGCCAAAATCCCAACAATAAAAGGAGCAAATGATGCCAAAACAGATTCAATTGATCGATCTAAAGCATAAATACACGTCCGAGATCTCTCTGGCACTATTTCTGCAAATATTGGACTGTTCTCACACTGTTATCAACATATCAAACCAATACGCAATTGTATCCGAGCAATACGTTTGATACTATTTTAAAACATTGTCATAGATACTCTGCTTAACGCGCTAAATATATTTAATTATATTACTATCTCTCATGTCTTTAATATAATAGTTATTTAACTTTTTTTTATAAAAAAAATTTAAGAATATTAAATAAGTTATATTAAAGTATTTATATTTATGGTTTTTCTTCAAACTAATTTTTTTGATATATAATAATACATAAAATATGTCAATAACTTATTTAACTTCCTTAATTAGTCCAAATAAACCAAATTGATTCTTATATTAAAGACAAAAGTACTAATGTATTGGATATTTAATGGAAATATCTTAAGTGTGACGTGATGATTGATTTAGGCCCAATTCATGTTAGGATTTATACTCAATATGACCTTGATGGAAGGCCATTAGAAAGACAAGGTGTGAGAACAACACATTAAGGGCCCGTTTGGTTGAGAGAATTCGAAGGAGGAAAGGAACTTTATGTAGTTCCTATCAAAAAAAGACCGTTTGGTACGTCAAGTTCGGAGGAACCTGAGCTCCCGGGCCCACCACTCTTCCCTCATATGTGGCAACTTGAGATCCCACCAAAATTGGTGGGATCTCAAGCTTTCTGGCCACTATTCACGTTTTGGATAGATTTACCCCTGAAATTCAAATTTGGTGGGAAGTTCGAATTTGGCGGGAAAGTTCGAACTTAGCGAAATTTTTTTGGGTCACAAGTTCGAACTTAACACGGACATTTTTTTAAAAAAAATATATTTTAGCAAAAAAAATATTTTTCTTTTTTATTTTGAATTAATTTCTTTTGAGGGTAAAATAGACATTTCCTAATTCTTTACCAACTACCACCCCTTCATTTTCTTCCTACCAAACAACTCAAGCCATCTTCTCTCATCTTTCAAATCTTCCTTTCCCTTCCTTTAAATTCCTTTCCCTCCCCCAAATTCTTTAAACCAAACGGCACCTAAGAAACCTATTCACCGCTCTTGAGGTTTTACTAAGTCTTTGGATGCTCCTTTGTATTATTATGGGATTCCATAAGCTGACTGTACTATTGTTTTCATATGGCTATACTTGCATAATATACTTACTTGTTAGTGGCAGAACCATTCCAAGATATGGACAGTCCCATGATGAACAAGATGAGGCCATGCAAGAAGGCGGTAGAAGGATCATCAGGCAAACCCAACAACAAAATGGAAGCTAAAGGAATGGCAGAAGCAGAGCTTATTTGAGAAAGCATTATTCTTCCAGTGTTTGGTAACCGTTGTGACAAGACATCCCCCATATAGCCACCAAACAAAGCCCCAAAAGAACGAGCAAGACCAAACAGAGTCCAGAGGAAAGCAGTTTCCACATGAGAAAAGCCAATGAGTTCCAACCATAGAGTCGCAAATGACAAAGCCGACCACGGGAAGGAACCTGAAATCCCCTGAGCGACAATTATCTGAAACGATGGAATCCTAATCACCCGCTTCGCTTCATTGATCATATCTCTGATCTCATTACAAAATGATTTATTAGAAGGACCTTCATATTTGGTATCAGACCTAGGAAAGCGAGGATCGTTGGCGAAGATGTAGACGAGGATACCGACAAGGACACTGATGAGTGCAACTAAATGGAAAGAGATTCTCCAACCAGGAATGCCTAAGAATGAGGTTGAAGCCAATAGAACAGAACACAGGCCACCGATTATGCTTCCAAAGTTTGATGTTAGTGCAAGCCACCCAAAGGCCATTCCACGGTTGCTATCTTCTGTTGAGTCTGCAACTAGAGACTGAATTGCTGGAATAACAATGGCTAGTCCTATGCCGCTTAAACCTCTTGAAATTGCCACCTTTATCCGTTCATATTTATGCAACAAGTGTTAGTCTAAGAATTGTGTATAAGAAAATATAAATGAAATTGTAATTTGAGTGCATTTATATTTCAAATCCTTCAGAACATCCCATGTTTTTTTTGACCAAATAAAACATCTCGCGTTAAGTGAAAAGAAAGCCAACAAATTTTCCCTTTGTTTTTAAAGCCGTTATTGATTTATGTTTAGTTTTTTATTTAAATTTTAAAATTGATCTTTGTAAATAGTTATGTCAATCTATCTATAGTACATATTTTTTTATTTTGTATAATTTTTTTGGGGAATTATTATAACATCCTAAAGAAATGATTTAACCATATGAAAGTATGATAATAACCGATAAGTGTTCGATGACAGGTTCCTAGCTAGATAGAAAATGACAACAAATTTATGTTGTTTGCTTGTCATTGAGACTTTTTTCTCATTAAATTCTCCTTTCCTTTAGACCTCATGGCTATTCATACTTAATTTTGTTAGGTTGTGTGAGTGATCAAATGCAAAGTGACATGGAAAAATGTAAGTTAAAAAAAAAATTATGAATTCGCTTATGATAAACACATTCATGGAGGGCGAGACAAACCTCTCACACTTGTCTTTTACCTTATGTTTGGATAGGGAGAAAACTCTCAAAATAGTAAATTATTTTTACCATTTATGGAAGTTTTCAAACCTAATATTTGATCCCCCTAGTTGTTCCCTCAATTTTATCTCTATCCAAACATAATTGTAAAATTACAATTGATGTTAAAAATGCCAATCCGAACACACCTTTGATTCATTGAAAGGAAAATATAATAGCGCATTTAACAGAACAAAACTCCGAGCATTCTAAACGGTGTGATGGATTAAGGTTGATCAACTTGACCTTAGAAAAATAATTATTCTGGCTCTACATTTCTCGTGGGCATGCATTCCTCTGTTTTGTCATTGCTGCTTCGTTTCTCTCTTGACAAGCTAGTTCTGATAAGCTATTTTACGCCTAAATTTTTTTCCCCCAACTTTTGGTACAATGATGCCCTTACACGCTCCTCCCACTCCATTTTCCTATATGTGAACTCAATTTAGGGCAATTTTATTTTCTTTTTCATCATCTCTTGTCAGAATCACAGATGGCTTCAATAATGCTCAGTGGAGTTGAAAATTTTGTGTTCTTAAGTAATAGAAACCCAAATAAGTTAGGTTTTATCGGGTCGGATTTGCACAGAAAGAACCTCCCAATAGTGGGTTTTTGTTAGTTCTACTAGAGTTCCCAATTATAGAACCATAGCACCTAAGTGTAGTCTCTTAACTTTGAGGCCAAGCTCACAGCCAAGGTTCATACAACACAAAAAAGAGACTTTTTGGTTCTATAGGTTTCTGTATATTGTATATGACCATATTATAAATCCTAGGCATTGGACTGAGGACATGAGGGATGATGCACTTGAACCAGCTGATCTCAGTGATAGAAATATGATAGTTGTAGATGTTGGCGGTGGCATGGCTTTTATTCCCCTACCTTCTAATTTGGCCGTGTTGTTAGCATATTATATATTAGAATAATGCGGACTTTAGCATCTTACAAGGTTTTTTTTTTTTCCCTTCAAGATGCATCTTATATGTTATGATAATGTATTGGAAGTTTATGGAATTTGTGGAAAATAAGTAAGCTTTGTGATTTTGATGATATGGCTATGAGGGCATACATACATGCTGCTGGTGGTAAGCATGTGCATGAGGTGAAAGACCCTAAATAGATCACACCAAAGGTTAGTACATCTTTGTTTGCTTTATGAACTTGTTCAATAAGTTATACTACTCTATACAATTTTAATTATATCATGTTCTTTTTTATAACCTTAAGCAACCACCGGGGTCTAACTTATGTGTGCTTTTTTATGTGTTGAGACACATATTTAACATTATCACCTTAGGCATTGCTGGATTTACTCAAGAGTTAAATGTATATTTCAACAATTTTGTACTAATTTTTTTCTTTTTCAAGTTAGAAAGTTAATTATTTGTTTGGCTTTGATATTACATATGTTTGATCTTACTGATCCCTTTCTTGAAGAAAATATTCACTTCATCCGCAAATGTTACGCTAAAATCATTTATGAGCTCTTAGAACAATAGTGCTATTAGTTTTTGTGTATTTCATCATGTATGTATTCATCATTTGAAGGTTATGAAATGTTGTGGTCTGTGATAATTCCTTGGTTACGAAAATATTGTTGTGGTCTGTGATGGATAATAGTTGTTAGATTTGTTCCCGCTTGAATTGGAATATTGTTGGCATTATATTCATTTTCAATAATTCAATTTGTATATTTATTTTCAATAATTCAATTTGTAATTCATCTTGAGTTGTTCAAAGCTGCTTAAATTGTGTTTTAAGGGCTAGATTGGATGATGGGTAAGAGGAAGAAATATGGTGGATATGAAAAAAAAAACAAAAAAATTTAAACCGAATGTTATAAATATTAAATCTAAAAAGTATTAAGACATAATATATAAAATATGGATCTAAAAAGTTAACTTTTTAGATTGATTTTATAAATATCAAGTTTTAAAACTATTTTTAAGATGTGTTTTCGAAACAACTGGTCAAAAAGTAACATTTTTTAGACAAACTATAAGTCAGGTTGATCTTTTTCACAACTGATCTGAAAAGTAACATATTTTATATGTGATATAAGCCAAGTCAGTTCTAAAAAGTTCAACTTTTTATATATGATATTTGAGCCGCTAGTTAAAAAATGATTTTTAAGACCAGTTGCTCAACTAATCGAGAAAGTAACAGATGTTTTAAACCTAATATATCAAGACCTAGACCTAATCTAAAAATCAAAATTTAAAAAACGATTTTCACCCGTCGCAATTTTTGCGATTCCTTATTGAACAAAACATACTATTTTGACTATTTCTTAGAAACTTTGACTATATACATATAAAAACAAAAGTTTTATAGTTTTCATCCACACCAAAAATCTGTCCGCCGGTGAAACTCAGGCAAGTTTCACCGGAGACGAGATGTGCTCGTAGAAAATATCAGATAGAATATCTGAAATTCACTAAGAAGCAGATCACAAAGCAGCATTATCAAACATGATTGCAAAACAATATTCATCAGAAAGAAACGAATGATCAAAAGCGAAAAGATCGAAGAGAGTGTAGAGGCAGGAACCTGTAAGAAGGTGGAGGAGACTGCAACGAGGAAGGTGGCGGCGGCCCAGAGAAAAGCACCGAGAGCGATGACGTGGGCCCGATTGAATCGCATGGAGAGGTAAGCGGCGAGAGGATAACAGAGAGATTGAACGATGGATCGGAAGAGAGTGAGGGACCCTAAACCTGTGGGGTCGGTGTGTAGGGCAGCCCCAACTTCCTTGTAAACACCAGGTAATATGGCCTCATCGGCCTTCTCCATAATACCTGCCAGATTCACTAACACTAAGGTCACTGTCTCTGATTTCATCTTCCAATGTTTCATTAATGGCGCTTCCTTCTGCTCTGTGTCTTCGATTCCGCGACAGAGGAAGCGGCGAGTGAAGGCAACCGAGAAAGTCTCAAGGTTGACTTGGATGGAAGCGTTTTGTTTCAAGTTTGAAACTTTGAAGGAATCGGTTGGGGTTGTACACGTGTACGGTGAGGATTGATTGGGAGCGGAGTAAACTTGTTTGACGTGAAACAATGAAATACTACTACTATTTCACGCTATCTAGAAGAAAAGAGTTGGTAACACTGCTATGATTTTATTTAGGGTTGATGGTCTGTTGATAAAATTTTTTTGGGTCAATTGTAGAGGTAAAAATCAGGCTGGCCTGCCCTTAAGGGGGATCCTTTGAGGGTTAAGGTTTAACCAGTCCTTTTAAGTATAAGGTAAGAAAAACATATATTTTCGAAGATCCGACTTATGTGCCTATGGGCTAGGCCGGCTTGTAGAGTCGGAAGCTATTTTTATAAATTTTAACTATTTTTTCATGTGTTTATTTTTTAAACAAAATATAATTAATAAACTACAACAATTAAAGTTTTAATTTAACAAATATATGTTGTCAATATTAAGATCTAAATAACACACATCATACAACAAACAAACGTATTTACTAAGTCATAATCGAAAGTAAATTATTGTCTACATACTTTGATTACAAATAATTAATGAGAATGTTTAACAAAATTAAAAATACTTCTTATAAATATGTTTTGAAAAGTGCAAGTAGTCAACAAAATAAACAACAAAAGAAGAACAAAACAATAATTAGAAAATAAGTCAAAAAATACAAAATTAATAAGAATGGTTATGAAGTAAAAAATATCTTTTATAAGTTTTTAATTTTTAGGATTCGTAATACAAAATGTTCTTATGAAACATAATTCTAAAAAATATAAGAACAACTAAATATATATTTGCAACCTCATTAATAAAATATAAAAATCAATAATATTACTATCATATAAATAATTTTTTAAAAGCACACATACGGGCCAAAATGGGTCGACCTTTGGTCCTACTGGGCCGGCCTTTTTAGAATCTCTCTCCTATAGGGCTAACCCTTTTAGGCCCTCTTTTACTTTTGAGGCAAAAATCTTGAGCCCAACCTTATAAATTTAGGGCCTAAATGGGTTGCCTTGACAAACTTGACCCGTTTTTCCCGACTCTAGTGAATGGTTAAGTTTGTCTCAGAAGTTTTAAAACAGAAGTAATTTTATTTTTACTGTTATCTCAGTTAATTTTGACCTTTATTTGAAAAAACACTACCAAAAAAAAATCAAATTAGCCACGGAATTTGAGACGGAAAAAATTCCGTCGCTAATTACCGACGGAAATCCGTGGGAAAAGTTTAAAAATATTTTTTAAAAAAAAATATTACCCACGGAATTCCGTTGGTAATTTGACGGTTTACATTACCCACGGAATTCCGTGGGTAATTTAAAAATTTTTGTTTTAAAAAATAAAAAATAATTACCCACGGAATTAGAGGTTAAAGTATGGTATGATGGTAGATTAAAGATTACTTGTTACTCTCTCATTATTTATTAATTAAAGAAAATACGTCTCGTCTGTTGTAAGAGAAGTAGTTTCTTACAATTGTGATAATAGTATATATATGATAATGTTATCTATTTGAATTTGCATATAAAACAAAATTTTTGTGACATGATTAATGAAAGTATGTTGAGAAGAAAATAAACCTATGGTGTCAAAGTTTCAAAAAAAAAAAAAACTAATAAAATATAGGGAGCACATAGTCCTAACTTGAACAACTTAAATATCAAATTGGACCCACCCAAAAATAAAAAATCAAAACTGAAAAACGTAGTTTAAGTCTAGCTTCAAAAGTAGTTAGTGTCATTTATTTGGTGCAAAATGAAAGACAAATGGCTCATGGAAACTATGTGCACACAATATACATATATAATCTTTTAGAAAATGCATATAATGTTTTTACATTTTTTATTATGATATTTCTTGTTTTTAAATAAAATGATCAATATATTATTTTTTCTTTCATATATATATATATATATATATATATATATATATATATATATAACTTCTTTTAGAAAATGCATATAATGTTTTTACATTTTTTATTATGATATTTCTTGTTTTTAAATAAAATGATCAATATATTATTTTTTCTTTCTTTTATAATGTAATGAATATATAATTCTGTGCATAATTCAACCGAAACTCGTATGAAAAAAAAATGCATACAATTTTTTTGCAATGCATATAATGTTTTTACATTTATTATTATGATATTTCTTGTTTTTAAATATAATGATCAATATATTATTTTTTCTTTCTTTTATAATGTAATGAATATATAATTTCGTGCATAATTCAACCGAAACTCGTATGAAAAAAAAAAGGTTTCATGTCAATGCTTGGTTCGAACACGGGACGGAGGAGTATAAGGAAAACACAAAACCCTTTGGTCTAGGAGATTTACTAGTATGTATTGCGAAATTAATTTTATTTATAGGGTTTATCGTTTGTCATGTCACTTGACATAAAGTTATGTCAAGTCACCCCAAAACTACATAGTTTTGGGAGTTAAGAGAATTAATAAATGGTGTTTTTTTATTTATTATATAAATTTTTCCAAAAGATCCTTTATTAATTCCTCTAACCCCAAAACTACATTGTTTTGAGAGTTCATTAATTCCTCTAACCCAAAACGACGTAGTTCTGGGGTGACTTGACATAACCATTTGTCAAGTGACAAGACAAACGATAAACCCTTATTTATATTAACATTTTGCAAACCCTAAATCCCTAAATTCAATTTGAGCGCCCCATTTTCATTTTCAGTCCGGCGCTAATTTTCAATCTTGTGCGAATTGCCTCTTTAATTTCCCTCCCATGCGAAACCTTCATCCAATGTAAACATTTTTAGCCTCTTTCCCTCCGATGCGAAACCTTCATCCCTAAAGGGTTAGGTTGAAATTGAAAACCCTATTCTCCAATTTCAGTATTGTGAGCGACTGAGTGTGGACTCGGACTGGAGTTGCCTTGCCATCGTCATCCATCAGACCCAAACCATCGGGGTCGCGGCATTGCGGCATCGCCCTTGAGAGGCTTTCAAGTTTACCGATCCATTATCTATCGGCATCATCGGACCCAAAATCGTCGCGCTCGCTCCTTTGCTTGGACCCAAACCATCGTCATCACCAAGGTGCTTATTTCTCACTTTCTTTCAATTTCAAGTATTTCCTCTTCTCAAAATCTCAGTTATTTGACTAGCTACTAGGTTGCGATTTCAATTTTCCATTTAGGTTGAAACCGTGCTCTTGCTTGTGCTCTCTCCTCTGCTTGTGGTTTAGTAAAATTTGAGTATAATGTAGGAATTAGGATAAATGTCACCTAGATAAATCTTCGACATGGCTAAAATAGTTCTGTTTATTGTGCTTTAGCTGTTTCTATTTCCAACAATTAGGCTCTGATTCGTATCTAGTATAAGCCCTGGTTTAGCTGTTGACACTTGATAGTGCTTTAGTTGTTCCCCTGTCCCTGTGTATCTGGTGTTAGTTCTCTAAGGGTTTTGATGATCTCCAATAATTGTAAACAAAGCATGAAGGTTTGCTCTCAAATGTATAAAACCCACTATAAGAGCAAAACTCGAGGTTTGCACAGAAACCTCGAGGTTTGGCCTTACAGAGAAAAACGGACTGAGGAAAATCAAGGTTTTTAGAGAAACCTCAAGGTTTCTTCATACAGAGACTTCTCATCATTTTCTGAAAAATGGAAAACTCGAGGTTTCTGTTTAAACCTCAAGGTTTTGACTTACAGAGAGTCTCCTAAGTTTTGAACACTTGAAAACCTCAAGTTTTTTTTGTCTAAAACCTCAAGGTTTTGTTTTAACATGAAAATCCCAGGTTTCACAAGTTTTGTGAAACCTCGAGGTTTGGTCATAAACCTCCAGGTTTGAGCTAAATGAAGTTTTCTCAAAGTTTCCAAAATTATGAGAAAACTCGAGGTTTCTGGAAAAACCTCGAGGTTTATCCAGGCAGAGAGGATATATGTTTTTCCAAGTTTACAAAACCTCCAGTTTTATTCTCAAACCTCCGTGTTTTCGTTCGGCGCAAAAAGCTCAAGATTTCCACATTTAAGCGAAACCTCGAGTTTTGATACAAAACCTCCAGGTTTTGGCATCCAGAGAGCAAACGACTTTTCGATTCGAAAACCTCCAGGTTTCTAGAAAACCTCCAGGTTTGCTCTTGGCACGATTTTGTAAAGTTTCACATTCAAAGTGAAACCTCAAGGTTTTTGATAGAACCTCGAGTATTTGCCAAACAGAAAGGGTGTCACTTTTTGCTGTGTTAAAAACCTCCAGTTTTGGTTCGAAACATCCAGGTTTGATGTTTTGGACTTAAATCTCTTTCACTTGCTACAGTCCAAAACTCGAGGTTTGAAGAACAAACCTCGAGGTTTCATAGCGACTTCAAAATTTCAAATCTGACGAATTTGCAATACCTTCTTGTTTGATCTTAATACTTCCTATGATTAATCTCTAATGTTCCTAGATATGTTTAACCACCTTTTTAGTGAGTTTCAGATGAATTAGAGAATTTTTATTGAAGGTTTAAAGCAAAAGCAAAAAGCATGTCAGAACATTAAAGGCTAAACCCAGAAAGTTGCATACTTTTGGGTAATCCTTCTGCACACGCTTACAAAGGATTAATGTCTACCTACCACATCCAGTAGCTGCTATTCCAACAGATTAATTCGCAGAGAAGTCAACTTTGAACTTCTGCCCAGCTGGATTATGTGAAGATTAGTGAGAGAAGACATTATAACTGCCTACAACATCTAGATTATCACTTCAACGGTTATATGAAGAATTACAACGGTCATTTAATGATCTCTGAGTATAAATAGAACAACATTCAAGTCTTCTGAATAGAACACACCTGCTGAAAATGCATAGCATTCAAAGTTCTTCAACTACCTTTCTGTTTTCACTTGTATTGTGTCTTTTGACACTTAAAGCTTCAGTGTTTATCAATATCCACTCTTAGAGATAGTTTCTTTTCTGTAAATCATTTATTGTAAAGGATCACAAGTCTGGGGACTTGGTGATTGGGTTCATTGATTGCAACTTGTAAGGGGGAGTAAGTTTTAGTGAGAGAATTACTCTTGAGTACATAGTGTGTAATCAATTGAGATAGTGAAAATCTCGGAGAGTCCGGGGATTTGGACGTAGGTCAAGAGATTGGACCGAACCAGTATAAATCCTTGTGTCTTGCTCTTCTACTCTCATCTTAGTTCATCTATGTTTTTAGTGTTAAAAAACAGAGGTATTAGGAAAAAGATTTTTAAAATCACCAATTCACCCCCTCTTGGTGATTTAGCTCCACTTTCATCTGGTTGTGAGACTGTGGCACCATCACCGAGTGCAGTTCCCCTCTCGTGATTTTTTGTAACGTAACTCTTCCACATTTCCCTCTCATTTGGAATTGGAAAACGTATCTCAAGATAACAGAATATTCCGTCCACTCTTGAGCAGCCCCCTTTTCAATTACAGTCTCAAATCGCATTCCAGGCTAGAAATAGGAAAGCTGAAAAGGATAGATTAGCTGTCAAAATAAATTGCATTCTTAGACATCATATCAAAAAATTGCAGTAGCTTTATCTCTCAAAATAAATAAACCATTCTCTATTGCATTCTCGATTGTTAATCAGATGTGCTATGAAAAGCATAACCAACAATTTAGAAGCAACATCAAAGGTGATCATATTGTTCATGTATTGATTGCAACAATATAGAAGCCTCTGGATTGTTCATATAGAAGCATCAACAAACGGGCCATTGATCATTCTTAGCAATAGTCATAATTATGAAATACATAAAGCACACTACTACAAAAAACCAAAAAAACAACCTAAATAAGACCCAATTAACGTCCCTTTTCAAAGGGACGTCTCGACGGGGATAGTAAAAAAATTTTGAATTTTGGCGTCCTGAATAAAATTCAGGACGCCTTAGTTAAGGCGACTTGAAATTAAATTTAGGTCACCTTATATTTTTTTTTTAAAAAAAAAAACCCTCCAAACCTCATGTTTGGGGGTTGGCCGTGGAATTGGAAGAAGAACGAGCAAGAAAAACACATCAACAATCAACATTATTCCAGAATACCAGCAAGAACAACACATTAGCAATCAACAATAAAAAAAAGAACTAACTTGAGCATCGGAGTGTCTAGACATGTTGTATGCAGGATAATTCAAAATCTGAGTTTCACTGTCGAAGAGTGAAAACTCGAGTTTTGATATCAAAACTCGAGTTTTGATTTTGGTAAGTCAGGATCAAAAACTAACCAAATTTTTTTTTTTAATTTGTTTTTTTTAAAACTCGAGTTTTGAAGTGAAAACTCGAGTTTTGAAGTGAAAACTCGAGTTTTGGCCATGGAAACTCAAAGGGTCACATAACACCTGTCATCCAGATTAACTGCTAAGTGACTATTAAAACTCGAGTTTTGAATTGAAAACTCGAGTTTTGTCAAGGTTATATATATAGGTCACTGTTTTAAGTTCTTCAAAACTCGACCTAAAACTCAAGTTTTATCTAGGGTTTCTCTCATATTGCCGATTCTCTCATCCCTCAACCTAAACCCTTACTCAAAAATCTCTCATGGCCTCGAAATCACACTCTCTTGGGGATTCCGACACTGATTCGAGCAACAAAGGTTCAAAATCATGGTCTCCACCTCCACCTCCTCCACCTCAGCGACCCGTGAGGGCGAAGGCGGTACCCAAGCGACTTCATCAAGGGGTAGATCGCTCAATCGAGGAATTAGCCTGGAAATTCCTTCCGATTCGCCTCTCTCAAAAGGGAAAAAGAAAGCTCCCACTGGTTCTTCCAAGTCCAAAGGCGTGTCATTTCAGACCCGTATCGTCGCAAGCAACGAAGAGAAAGGAACCTGAACCAAAGGGCAAAGGAAAGAAGATTTACGAAGATTCTCGGCCGTAAAGAAAAAGGCTGCGCGACGTACGCAAGAACAAAGAGAGCTTCGTATCACAACCCGGTCAATCTTCATCCAAAGCTCCTTCATCGTCTTCTAATCACCAAGAAAGACGCAGCCTCTCCAATCATGGCCAATGCCATATCAAACATTTATCTTCATCCTTCCCCACCTCCGGGTTTTAGAATCATCTCGATGGTCTTTCTCGTTGAACAAAACAACAAATTCAAGGAACAATATATGAAAAGAGAATTTTGTCCCGTAGTAGCTGTCATTCTTGAGGACTTTCTCAAGGAATGTCATTTGGACTTTTCTCCTTGGCTAAAACCCTATGAGTCTTTCATTTCTATATCTGCTCCTTTTGCTACCAATCTTGTCAGATTATTTTACTTTAATATGGAATATGACAATGAATTGGATTCTAGTGGTGACATAGTTGAGGAACGAATCACTACTACGTTAGGGGTGTCAAATTCACTTTGTCTCCTACCATTCTCAACAATATCTTAAAGATTGACAATCCACCTCCTATTCCCGACATTTCCTATAGCAATCGGGAAATATTTGGGACCTCGGACCAATGAGCCCTTTCCTCAAGATCGCTTCACTTGCTCACTTTCAACCCCGGGTCAATGTCCAATACAAATCGAGTCTTGTGGTATATCTATTCACGAAATTTCATCCGAGAAAGGTGGAAATTATACCCACTTTGCTAAAAAAGATTACCCTCTCTTCGCGCCTTTGTCAATAAAGTGCCTTTCAATCTCGGGCCTTTGGATCTTCCAAGAAATGACCAAGTTCAAGTTTGCTCGTCGGAGGCTTTCTCACATACCTTTTCCTTCATCAATCTCGGTCATTATGTTCTATCACAAGATTTGGTATGTAGGTGCGCAAAGACTCTCAAGTACCCTCCATTCTTTGGGAAAGCTCAATTGAATTTAATGCACATCACCTTTGAAGTTGAAGGCTCGGGCAATCTCATGCCCCTTCAAGGTCTCGGCCTAGAGCATCTCAAGCCCGTGCCTACTCTCAAGCTCATGAAGCTCAATCGCACCCCTTCTCATTCTTTGCCAGACTTTGAATCAAAAGTACACAAACATTGTAGAGAGGGCCATTGCTGGCTTGTCAATTAGATTGGAATTTGAAATTGGTAAGTTGGTAGCTGAGGTCAGAAGTGGGAACCACGAAATGGTGGATGCACAAGAAGCAATGAAAACTCAAATTGAAGGAGTCTCGAGCCAGACTGATGAACTCAAGGGCAAGGTTGAGGATCTTGATGCTAAATTATCTACTCAGCTTGTCTCCAACTTGGATCTCAGTGACAAAGTGGATAAAATTCTAAAGCATCTTCATATTGGTACCTCTGCTGGTCCAAGCGCTTCAGGTCCTGCTTCTGGTTCCTTATCCCCTTCCTTCACTTTCACCCGGTCCCGAGATTCCCACCTCCTCACCGTTCCTACTACTCCAATCCTTTCTTCATTGTTCCCGCATCTACCCCAAAGAATCGAGATTCTTCCATCTCCTACTACCCCAGCGACTGCACCCCTTTCTCCTGATCCATCTCCAACCAACCCCTCTACCGAGGTTCTTCACCCTGCCTCACCTCCTCCTACTCCCATACTCACTCTCCATGAATCCTCTCTCTCGGCTCCTCCTCTCTTTTGAAGATGACAAAGGGGAGAGAAAGCGACAGAGCCAAGACCAAAGTTAAAAGCAATTGAGAGATTAAGTTATAGCTATGATGTTTGATCTTTGGTATTTTGCAAATTTTAATGTTAACCATGCTTCCGTCCTTATGTTTGTTAGTTGTATTTCAAAGTGCAATTTATGATTGAACTTTGGGTATGAGATACAACTTGTGATTTCGTGCTTCGTTGCTCATCTCGTCATTTTTGTGTAAATTCATTCTCGGCTTTACAATTCTGAATTTCAAAATGCAATCTACCGATATTCGCAAACTTAACCTCAAAATCAAATTACGTTTGTTTACATTTGTTGTCATCATCAAAAAGGGGAGAATGTTAGTTCTCTAAAGGTTTTGATGATTACCAACAGGTTGTAAGCAAAGGATAAAGTTTTGCTTTGTAAATTAAAAAAACTTACTGTCAAAGCAAAACTCGAGTTTTGGATTCCAAACTCGAGTTTTGACCTTACAGAGAAGAAACCAATTCTCTGATCAAAGCAAAACCGCCAGTTTTCTGGCAAAACTCAAGTTTTAACTACACAGAGACTTCTCAATATTTTTGAGAAAGTCAAAACTCCAGTTTTCATTGAAAACTCGAGTTTTGGACTCACAGAAAGTCTCCTACATTTTGAGATTTTGAAAACCTCCAGTTTTGGCTAAAACCTTCAGTTTTCAAATTAACTTGAAATATTCCAAGTTTTCACCAAGTGAAAACTCGAGTTTTGAGTTGGCAGAAAGGTTTCAGTCTTTGGCACATTTTCAAAACCTCCAGTTTCTCAAGAAAACTCCAGTTTTGGTTTTGGACAATGTTTTCACGGTAAAGTGAAAATTCGAGTTTTGATTTCAAAACTCAAGTTTTGATCGACGTAAAGTTCTTGGATTTTCTTAAACTCCAAAACCTCCAGTCTTCAACAAAACCTCCAGTTTTGACTTTTCACAATGTTTTCACAACAAAAAGTGAAAACTCGAGTTTTTATTCAAAACTCGAGTTTTGATGTGTCGAAAATCTTTGAGTTTTTTCGAGTTTTGAAAACCGATTTCTTCACAAAACCTCCAGTTTTGTCTTGGCGCAAATTTACCCAAGTTTTCATGTTTAAATGAAAACTCGAGTTTTGATAGCAAAACTCGAGTTTTGGCCAAGCGAAAGTCGATGTTTTTGAACTATTAGAAAACCTCCGAGTCTTGCAAGAAAACCTCCAGTTTTGATGTTTTGGATTTAAATCAATTTTACTCATCAAAGTCCAAAACTCGAGTTTTGAGAAATAAAACTCGAGTTTTCATTACAGACTTTAAAATTCAAATCTCGGTGAATCGTGAATCCTTCTTGATTGATCCTAATACTTTCTATTATCATTCTTGCATATTCCCCGCTATGTTTAACCACTTTGTTAGTGAGTTTCAGCTTGCTTAAACAAGATTAAATGAAGATTTAGTGGAAAAGCAAAAAGCATGTCGAACATTAAATGCTTCAACCGAAAAGTTGCATACGGTAATCCATCTATACACGCTTGCAAAGCATTAAAGAATGTTCTCCACTTCCACACGCTACACCAACGGATTGATTTGTCCGAAATCAACTCGACCTCCTACACAATTTGGATTAAATGAAGACTAGTGAGAGAAAGCCCGAATTGCCTCCAATGACTAGAATAATCCCTCAACGGATATATGAAGTTGGCAACGGTCATTAAATGATCTCTCGAGCATAAATAGAGCAGCATTCAAGTTTCCCAACTAACACATCGCTGAAAAACAAAAATCATTCAAAGCTCTCAACTACTCTCTAGTTCTTCTCGTGTGAAAGTGACTTTTGATACAAAGCTTCGGTGTTTATCATAATACACTCTTAGAGAGAGTTTCATTCTTGTAAAGCATTTATTGTAAGGAATACAAGTACGGGGACTTGGTGATTGGGTCATTGATTACAACTTGTAAGGGGGAGTGAGTTCTAGGGAGAGAACTACTCTTGAGTGCGAGTGTGTAATTCTTTGACATAGTGAAAATCTCGGTGTGTCCGAGGACCGGACGTAGGTCGGTGGTTGGACCGAACCAGGATAAATTCGTGTGTCTTGCTCTTCTACTCATATCTCTCGTTCATCTCTCTTTTAGTGTTCAAAAAACGAGCAAGTTTTCAAAAATTTATACATACCCAATTCACCCCCCTCTTGGGTATTTAGCTCCACTTTCAAAAACCAAAGGAGAAACTATAGATTCAGAGATTCCAATATTATATTATCAGCCACCAAAATTTATAGTTACATACTTATATAAGACAAACAAGTTCAAATTCAAGAACAAAGAAAGTAACGCCAACAAAAAATATATATACCATTTTTCTTCTCCTGATCTTCTTCCACCGGCCCAAAATCCAGATCTAGGCAAGGCTCCATTTCTAGATCTGCAAAAATTGGTGCCCTCTCAGATCTAAAAAATCAACAAGAGTCAGATTTGGAAAAATACTTACTGGCGGCAGCGTTTTGGATGAAATCGATGGTGACTCTTGTTCCGAAGTGCAGATTCTGGCATCTCGTTGCTCGGTCTCCTCGCCATCGTCTCCTCACCGTCGTCTCCTCGCCGCCTTCTCTCGCCTGCCTAGATCGAAGAGTGTTGAAGGAGTATGAATAGATCGAAAGAGAAGATGAGGTGTAGAGGAGAGAAGAGGAAGGCGTATGTGCAAATCAAAAATGAGAAGAGAAAGGCGTACGTGGGGAATTAAATGTTGTGCGAGAGGAGAGAAGGGATAAATAAATTAAAAAATTTCATTTTAGGCGACCTAAATAATTGTTTGGGTTGTCTAAAGTCTCAAAAAAAATTTAGGCGACCTAAATTAACATTTAGGTTGTCTAAAGTCAATTTTTAAGAATTTTCCTACGCCAAAAAAAATCTTAAATGGCGCCAAATATTTCATTTTAGGCGACCTAAATTAATATTTAGGTTGTCTAAAGTCAATTTTCAAGAATTTTCCTACGCCAAAAAAAAATCCTAAATGGCACCAAATATTTCATTTTAGGCGACCTAAATTAATATTTGGGTTGTCTAAAGTCTCAAAAAAAATTTAGGTGACCTAAATTAATATTTAGGTTGTCTAAAGTCAATTTTCAAGAATTTTCCGGCGCCAAAAAATCCTAAATGGCGCCAAATATTTGGCGACCTAAACCTTGTTCAGGTCGTCACAAAAAAAACATTTGGCGACCTAAACATGATTTAGGTCGTCACAAAAAATATTCTAGCGACCTGAACCTTGTTCAGGTCGTCAAAAAAATGTTTTGGCAACCCGAAGCTTGTTCAGGTCGCCAAAAAAAGATTTATGGGGCTAAAACATTTCCCAAATTTTCTAAATTGCGCCAAATATTAAATTTTAGGTGTCCTATAATATATTTAGGACATCAAAAAAAATTTTAGGCGTCCTAAATTAATATTTAGGTCGTCTAAAGTCTAAAAAACAAGTAAATAATTACGAGAATGCCACATCCTTCACTTTTTACTTCCCTTTTTTAAAAAAGGGACGTCTTTTAGGGTAGTAGTATCCATATTTTGTAGTTGTGGCATTCTGCATTGGAACATATAAACAGCATAAACTAAATTGCATTCTCCACTTACATTTAACACTGCCCAGTCTCTAAGTCAAATCTAATGCCCATGCCACTCTTCTTGTAAGAACTCCTCACTGGGAGTTTAGGTCTACCTATAATTTAGTTGTTCACTTAGATAATTAATGCATCTGATATAGGCAAAAACAATGCAACCTCACCTCTTGTATGATTTGTCTGTTTTTTTTTTTTCAAAAAAAAAATTGAAATCATTTTGTAATTTGTAGTTTATTGTGGCAGTGATAAGTCCCTAGCACTGATTTTCTGATATTTCCTATTTAGGCTCAGCTACCTCCTTTATGTTCTTTTTGCTTTCATATCATAACACAGGTTATTCATACCAGGCCAAATATTGTTTTCATATCATACACACTGCTTTCTGTTGCTTTCCCCTATGCAACAACACATATTTAGAATTTAGGTTCACTTTGAAAAAAATACGGTCCAGTATATGTTCTTTTATTGTTTTTGTGGTTGATTAAGTTGGGATAATATGGGTGGGGTGCTTTCTTTTGTTGTTAACAAATGATGAGAGAAAAAAGGTATTTCCTTTTACACTTTGCTTTAAATATTTGTTTGCATGCTCAATAAATCACAAGAATTATGAAACACAGATAGTTAAGCTTCGGATATTTGAATATTTTAGTTATTATTATTATTTGTTTATTTCAAACTTTGAAATAGGCATGTTTTGTATATATTTTGGAACTTTTTGAGGCCTGACTACAACAACATGGACAAAGTTTTTTGTTTATGGGTTTTTTTCCCCTTTTTGTTTCTAGTTTCTGGTCTTAATTATTGATCCTAGGTGCAAATTACTATGAGGTTCTAGAATTGTTGCTTCTTAGAATGGAAGTCCCAGAACATCGAAGATGGATGTACAATAGAATTAATCCGAGTACTAAATGGGTGACGGAAGAGTTTGAGTAAGGTGTTGATGGGTTTCTTGCATACGTAAATCAATCACCTTATTCTCAACAATGGGGAGAGCTTAGGTGTCCATGTGTGAAATGTAAAAGTAGGTATTATATAAAGTTTGATGAGGTGAAGGTGCACCTTTATAAGAAGGGTTTCATGCTGGACTATTATGTATGTACTAGTCATGGTGAAACATAAGGAGAAAATCATCGATCCATGTCTCCAATACCAGGTGGCCTATATTCCCCACAGGGGGCATTTGAAAACCATCTAAGTCAGTATGAGACGATGGTGATGGATGCAGCTGGGCCGAGTTTTAGGGATAACTTTAATGAAGGTGCTGAAGAGATGCCAAATAGTAATGCAAGATAATTTTATGACATGTTACATGCTACACAACAACGTTTGTGGGAGGGTTGTGAAGAATCTCAGCTTTCCACAACATTGCAGTTATTAAGTATTAAGGCAACAACTAACATGTCTCAGCATGCCTTTAATTTAGTTTCCCAACTCATGGTGAGGACACAACCTAAAGACACCCTTATGCTTCCAGATCACTTGTACCAAACAAAGAAGTTAGTGTCTAAGCTAGGTCTAGATTATAAGAAGATTGATTGTTGTGTGAATGGGTGTATGTTGTATCATAAAGATGACGCTGACGCCACCCAATGCAAGTTTTGTTGTGAGGATAGATATTCTGCTAACAAGTCTCGTGGAAGAAAAAAGAAAATTGCAAGGAAGCAGTTGTTTTTCTTACCTCTCATTCCAAGATTGCAAAGATTATTTGCTTCTGAAAAAACGGCAAAGGAAATGAGATGGCACTATGAGAATCGTCGAGCTTCCAATGTTCTCTCGCACCCGTCTGATGGTGAAGCATGGAAAGTTCTTGATAGAACATATCCGGACTTTGCATATGATCCAAGAAAATGTGAGGCTTGCAGCAGAAGCTGCATAAATCAAATAGTCTATAGTATTATTTGACTTTGTGATTAATATTATTATTGGTATTATATATTCAAGTCCACTGCTTAGCTTTTATTTAACTTCTTACTATGTACGTGATTTATGTACCCCACTATCCAAGTAATCATGCAACAGAAGCTGCATATTAAAAATCAAACTATGTTGTTGAATGGATTTTGTTTTTGTTCATCTTGTAAAGAGTAATATTCTGTTGTCTTTATTTTTATGTACATCGTTTGTAGGATGAATTTTTTAGACGAAAGGAATCCCTCAATTCTGAGGGAGGTATCCTATCTAATGAAGATGAACTCAATTTGTGGTTAGAGGTTATTGGTGGTAAGAATAAGAAGGTTCGAATCTATGGGTTGGGATCTGAAGATGAACATATTGGTTCTTCTGCCACAACTCCTTCTGTCAACTCTACAGTGGATCCAGAAATTCAAACGAAGATGAGTCAAATGAAAGAAGAAGTTGCAAGCTTGAAAGAAAAGAATGACATGATTATGTCAGCATTGCAAGCACTTAGGATTCATTTACCTAATCTCTCTAACCCTGCCGCCAATGATGAGGCTCCCCTTTCTACAAATGCAAATGAAGAAACTGGAAATGATAGTTGAATATTTTCATTGCTGTTGTAAAAACTAATTTGGTGTCTATTTATATCTATTTTCCCTTTTAGTGACTTTAAGTGGTGACATTTATATGAACATGTGCTTTTGAACTTGTTCAGCTTTCTATCTATATGAACATGCTTATTTTCTCATTTTAGTGCATTTTAATTATTAAAAAAAAACGAAAAGGGAACATACATGTGAAAATTTGGTCAGATTACCCACGGAATTCCGTCCCAGATTACCCACGGAATATTTCCGTGGCTAATTACTGACGGAATGGTTCCCTCCCTAATCCATAGGTGATTTTCAGACGGAATAATATTTTGTCGGTAATATGATTAGCCACGGCATTTTCGCCGACGCTTTTTGTTCCGTCGGAAATTATTTACCCACGGAATTCCGTGGGTAAATGTAGGTAATATGCTGTTTTTTTGTAGTGAAATATGTTAAACTAACAGTCCATATGTCATCTACGTCATTATCTTTAAGATGCGAATTTGCCTCAGAAGTCTATATATCATCTATTTAATTTTTTAAAAGTTATAATTTAAACTTTTGGGATAAATTTCCACCTTGAAGAAAATAACATGGATGACATGTAAACGACCAACTTAGCATATTTAATCAATTAATGGTCAAAATTAACTAAGATAACAGTCATGACAAATTTGCTCCCTTAACCCTTCTATTTATAAAGCAGATAGGGAGTTGTTTTTTAATTCGATTTATAAGGAATATCATTAACGTTGTGTTATAGTTATTTTCTTGCAACATGTGTAGTTAAATAGAGTTGAAGGTGTGAAGTTTCTAAATTTGAACGTAAGGTTAATGAAATTTTAGATTGTTTTTAATATGAATGAAACAAGGAAATGCTTCATAAATAGGACTAGATATGTATTTTGTAAAGATGGTTCATATTTAAAGTTTATTGTTGTTTTCCTTCGTCGTTTACCATATTCTTTTTAATTTTAAATATGAGTAAATCTATTTTTAAAATTTTAAAATAAATTCAATGATTTAACCATGTCTTCTATTTTTGTTAATGAAATATTTATTTTTAGGTAGAGTAAGAAAAAGAAAGAATGGGGAAAATTTTCTTGGCCAATCAGAGGGTGCTGCCACAACGTAACTTTGGGGATTTGCGGGGTCCTCCTGATTCATAAAAATGGAAGCCGTTTTGAAAATCCAACGTGTGGCGAAGAATCGACAGTTCACACTAGCCAAGATGTTGCCCCCACGCGTAATGGTGCTATTGGCTGTTGAGAGTGAGGACATGAATAGCCCTTGAGATATATATAGATGAAGAGACAAGGCAGTTTGAATAAGATAGATATGGCGATCGAGGGAAGAAAAAGATGGTGAAACTGGGATGAGGGAGAAACACAGACGAAGGTGACGCCTGAGCTCAACAAGGGCAAACATATGTACAAGACAATACATAACCGACTTACCAGTTATAAAGATGGAGGTTGACAAAAGAAACAAAATCTCCTTTTCTATTCATTGATTCTAACATAATTAACTCCTGCACATTGTTTTCTTCTTTTAATTTAGGTTTTTATATTTTTCAAATTGAAAAATAAATATAAAAATACTTTATTGAAAACAATTCTTCCTCAGCTTCGCAAATTTTCAACTCAGCATTTTATGATTTCTAACTTAGATTCCAAAATTTCCAACTTAATTAGTGTCACTTTCCTATCTTTTTCTGATATTTGATTACATGCTGGCTCTCAACTCTCAAGGCTCTCAAGGCTACTAATGCTATATTGCTATATAGTACTACAATTTGAATGTAATATTTGGTTCTTTTTATAAGTCTATTTTCAAGGTATAATGTGTTTTTTACTTTTTTGTCCCTTTCAATTACAATAAACAAAAATAATTTATTCTTGTTAATTTTTGAAATCAATAATACATAAGGAAAAAATTGAAAATTTAGCCCATAATTAATTGGTTAACTAATTCTTTTTAGTATGTGAGAGTTAGATAATTTAGACTTATAAAAAGAATTAGAGTGATACTCCCTCGGATCTTTATTATAAGACACCAACTAAAAATTCTTACAAATCAATAAAAACCGTTAACATCATTAAAATTATCCTAAAATTTAAATAATTTCTAATATTACTCCTTCTTCAAATTTTGTCACAATTCCAATGCCAAGTTGTCATTCAAAACCATTAAATAATGTTGCAAGTTGGTGGTCCCAATATTAATTTCCAGTCTCTCATCCTGTAATACGATTTGCATTTATATAATATAAGTATAAATTACTTCAAGGTGGTATGTGAGAAAATCAAATACAAATAAGCCTTATAAATAAGTTGAGGCATCATTACAAGTTAAAATTACAAATAATTTGTACTTCTTAAGTCCTTAAGATAACACATACTCTTCTAGTCCTATTCATAGAGAATATAGAGAAGATTTTTTTAGCCTTATTTATAAGGCAGCTTATTAAAGTTTTAAGGTGAATGTATAATTTAACTCTTCATTTATTATTGTGTTGACTTTGTTTTCTTTTGACATTATATATATCAAGTGGAAATAAAGTTGGAAAGTGTTGAATTTTATAGTAGAGTTAATGAGGTTTAAGGTTTTTCTTAGTCTGTGTAAAAAAGTTGGAAGTGCCTTGTAGATAGGACTAGAGGAGTATTTACTTAATTTAATTATAATAAGAAATTAGTTAATATAACATATATTTTCTAAAATAACATAGTTACTCTTTAATTTACTCCTACTTGATTATTCACTGCTAGAAAAATGACCCTTATGACTGTCACATCTAGACTTCTTATAGGTAGAGACCATTTAAAAATATGACTGGACATTTTTGGAAATATTGATACAACTTAAAATCTCAAAGTTGTAAGGATGACATTTGAACCCCCACCACTTAATTTGCCAAAAACACTACCAATGAAGTTGTAGGGATGACATTTGAACCCCTCTTTGAGGTGAGATATATATATATATATATATTTATATATAACTTAACTCTTTAATTTTGACTCAAACTCATTTCACAAGTTTTGTTAAAAAATTCATAAGATTTTATTAGGTTTTAATAACTTATGTTCACACAATAAAAAAATATTTAATGAGGTTATTCACAGGTTTTATTAAGAAATTAACAAAATTTTATTAGGTTTTAATAACTTTTGCTTACTAAGTAAAAAAATTCACATTATCGGTCATTCACAAGTTTTATTAAGAAATTAATAATCAAGTAAAAAATTTACACTATCAGGTCATTCACAATTTTTGTTAAGGAATTCACAATATTTGATAATGTTTTAACAACTTTCGTTAAAAAGTTACACTATCAGATTTTTAACAACTTGTAAATTTCTTTATGGGAAAACAAAATTTGTTGGAACTTAATTAAATATGATGAATTCCTTAATAAAATTGTGAATAATTTGATAGAATGAATTTTTTACTTAGTAAACGAAAGTTGTTAAAACCTAATCAAATATTGTGAATTCCTTAATAAAAATAGTGAAGGACTTGATAGTATGAATTCTTTATTTGATAAGTAAAAGTTATTAAAACCTAATGAAATGTTGTGAATTTCATAACAAAATTTGTAAATAACTTAATAGTGTGAATTTTTTTACTTAAATTTAATGAAATGTCTTGAATTCCTAAACAAAACTTATAAAGAAGCTTGGGTTAAAGATCAAAAGCTATCATATATATTTCTTTGCATAATATGTCTTGAAAGCAATTAGTGGTCCAATGACCATCAATCTTTTGGACAAACCAAGTTGTGGGGTTTAAACTCCACTCACACCATTTTGAGAAGTTAGAATTCCGGCGGGCGGCCGATGGTGACAGTAAAACAGATCCATGAAATAGGGGGAAAAATGAATGAGAGGGGGACCAAACCGTAAAGGATAAAAATGGAACAATAAAGGAGGGAAGGATAACCATATAACACTTTGCCAAATCTTATTCTTGTCCTTTTCAAAATGTAAGTGATCCAATTCCAACAGCCTATGTTACTCGATGTATTACGCCTCCTTTTGTGAGCGCTGGTCTCTCTCCCTGTGTGAGTAAGTGTTTGGTTCCTCAAAGACCATTCTGAACGTCATTCCTTTTGATCGGCGGTCATCTTCATATCTTCCTTCTCGTCTTTTTCTCTTTCTCCTCTCCCCTTATTTCTTCTCCCTCTTCTTGTTGTTTTTTTTTTTTTTGGTTTTAGGTTTTGTGGGTTGGGTCTAACGGAGTTTGGAGGCTGGTCAGGGTAGTAGTTCAAAAAGATTTCGCAGGTGATCTTGAATCTTGATAGGAAGGTGGAAGGCCCGAGGGGTTGCTTAGTAGGAATAATTTTAACCCACAAAAATCTGAATGTTCCAACGGTGGTTACGATGATAAAGAAAGGGTGGAAATTGGAAGAGTAAGTGGAAATTCATGAGTTAAATCGGAAACAACTTATTTTCCTTTTCCATTTTAGTAAATCTGATGATTATGCTCGGATCCTAAAAAACCAGCCTTGGTCGATTCAAGGTTTTTTACTTAACCTTCAAGCATGGGATGACGATATGGTGTTGAAAGATATAAACTTTGAGTATGAGCCATTCTGGGTGCAACTCCATGGGCCCCCATTGGCTGCATTTGATTCTGCAAATGCTAAAATTCTGGGGGATACAGTGGGAGAGATTGTCATGATCGAAAACCCGATGGTGGGTGGCAAGCTGGGCCAAGGAAAGAAGAGACTCGGCCTGGGTTTTGGGAAATATGAAAGATTGTAGATCTTTTGTTACCGTTGTGGTTGTATCGGGCATGAAGGCAGAAGATGTAAGGACTCTACTGGGGATAATGATGGGGATGAAATAGAGTCCAAGTATGGTGTTTGGATTAGTACTCCGTCGGTGCGTACGTGTGAGGAGGTTCTGGAGGTTAGAGGAGATTGGATTGAGGCCAAATTTTTCAAGAAGAGAGCTCTGGCCTCCCCTCCTCGTTGGAGTTATCCTTCGGAAGAGACGAATGTTCATTTTGGCAACCTGGAGCCGAGGAGTGTTGAAGGTCAGGGCCACGGTTTAGCCACTTTGGTGATAGCGTGTCAACATGGGGAGAATGTTGACCAAAATCAATTGGCAAAAGGGAAGAACTCTACTAGGCATTATGCTCGAGATGTCCAGGATGTACAGGCGGTGGATAGTGATGGGAATTTGCGAAGTCAGAAGGTTTTCGTGTCTTATTTGTAGAGGACTTTGTCAACCCTTTGAGGGGGGTTCCACTCGGGTCCAGCTATTCCAATATCCTCCTTAGATGGGCCGGCCCATTAGGTAAGAATATCTGAGTTGAATAGGGATAGCCTAACATCTCCTACACCGACCCAATTATATCAGGTGGAGTTCCCTGCTTAGAATGTGGCCACCCAGTCTAGTATCATTCCGTTTAATGGGCTTTCCCCGTATCTGCAGTGGCTTGCTCGTTGAAACACATTCAGCTTAAATGTCCATTTGAGGGATCTCCTGAAACGATTGAATCAAAATGGCCTTGACGTCTTTCATTTGAGGGACTCGACCCTCTTTCCTTGGGAGTTCCAACAAGAGTTCTTCACAGAAAGGGAGACGAAGAAATTTTAAAGCTCTTAAGAATCAGATTCGGAAGAGCAGAGCAAGGGAGTCGTCTGATTCCGTCGAAGCTTTGCAAGTGACAGGCGAGATAGACTTTCCTTCAAGCTAGATTCTAGCAAGTCAGATTCAAGATGATACCCGTGAGCTTTCCTCTTCTTACAACGCCATTGGTAGGGTGGATCCCACCACCAATTCATTATGAATCTCCTAGCGTGGAACTGTCAAGGCCTTGGGGCTGCCTTGACAATTAGGAATTTAAAGGAAGAGTGCTTCCGAATAAAGCCCCAAAGAGTGTTTTTATGGAAACTAAGCAAAAGGCAAGGGTAGTAAGGAAAGTGAGATGGCGTTGTGGTTTTAGTGAGGAATGGTTGATTGATCCTATTGGGTTGAGCGGGGGTTTAGCGTTGTGGTGGAATGACTCAACCAAGGTAAATATATTATTTTCCTCTTCTAATGTTATACATACTCTGATTGAATCTGATGAGTTGGAAACCCCTCGGTATATTTCTTTTATTTATGGCCCCCCAGATGAAGTGGATAGAAATCGGTGTTGGCAGGAAATTAGATGTATTAGTGGTCCGATTGTTGATTCCTGGTTATGTTTGGGGGATTTCAATGAGATTTTAGCTTAGGAGGAGAAATATGGGGGACGACCTAGAACATGGAGGAGAATTATAAATTTTAGAAGGTTTGTGGAAGATTGTGGAATGGATGATTTGGGTTATAATGGTCCGCAGTACACTTGGTGCAACAACAAGGAGGAACCTGATACAGTTAGAGAGCGCATTGATAGAGCATTTGGTAATTTGAAGCTTAAAGAATCTTTTCTTAATTTATAAGTTTTTAATGTGGTCCGGTAAGTTCTGATCACCATCTGTTATTGATTAAATGTCATTTGGAAGAGCCTCGGAGGAGGAAGGTTTTCAGATTTGAAGCTCCTTGGGCGAGCCATCCTAATTTTCTCCAAGTTGTGAAGACGAGTTGGCAGAAGCAGACTGCTGCTTCCTAGTCTACTCTTTCAATCTTTGCTAATAAATTGAACAGATGCAGGCAGGACCTGATTTGTTGGAGTAGAAAAGAATTTCCAAACTCGGCCAAGATTATTGAGAAGATCAAGTCTCAGCTAGCGGTTCTTACACAGGGGGACCTCACAAGTGCATCAGTTTGTGTTATTGCTGACCTCAAACTTCAACTGGATAGATTATTTGCTCAAGATGAACATTATTGGTGGCAACGATCGCGAATTAGCTGGCTACAGGTGGGAGATAAGACTCGCGTTTCTTCCATTTGTCTACCATTAAGTGAAGAAGGAGTAACAACATTCTATCTATCAAGGATGACCTGGGTAACTGGATCATTGAGAAAGAGGCTATTTCACAGAATATATCCTTATATTTTCAGAATATTTTTACTTCTTCGCTAATTTCACAGGATATGGAAGGCGTGTTAGCATATATTGAGGAGAAGATTTCGGATGGCATGAACCGAAGTCTACTACTCCTGTTACGCGTGAGGAGATTAAGGCAGCTGCTGCCTTCAGTCTTGGTATTTCGAAGGCCCCTAGTCCGGATGGTTTCTCTGGGCTTTTTCTATCATAATGCTTGGACGGAAGTGGGTGAATCTGTGTGTGCTATGGTTGTGGAAATTTTTGTTGGGAATCTTTAGCTCCATGGTATTAATGAAACAAATATCACTTTAATCCCCAAGGTGGTAAAACCGAAGCATGTTTCTCACTTTCGACCTATAGGACTATGTAACTTCTCATATTAGATAATTTTGAAGATCCTATCCTCTAGGATGAGACCTCTTCTTGATGTTTGCATTTCCCAGAGCCAGAGTGCTTTTGTTCCCGATCGTTGTATTCAGGATAACATTATCATAGCTCATGAAGTCTATCATTATCTCCAGAGAAAGAAGTTAGGGGTTAAGTTTGAATTTGCTCTCAAAATGGATATGAGTAAGGCTTATGACCGAGTGAAATGGAACTTCTTAGATAAGGTATTGCTGCGATTTGGGTTTAGTACTGATTGGATGGCACTAGTTATGCATTGTGTACGGTCTACAAGTTTGAATATTTGTCTCTCGGGGGAGAAAGTGAATTCATTTACTCCTAGTAGAGGGTTAAGGTAGGGGGACCCTCTTTCGCCATATCTTTTCATTCTTGTAGCAGAGGTGCTGTCACGTACATATGATCACTAAAGGCCAACTTGCCAATAATATGAAAGGTATTAAACTGAGTCTTGGCTGCCCGATACTCACTTATTGTTTTTTTTTGCGGATGATGCGGTGCTATTCTTGAATGTTGACCAAGGGAATTGTAATGTTATGGCTGATCTTTTGCAACAGTATTGCTTGGTGTCTGGTCAAACCATAAACTTGGATAAATCAAGTTTATTTTTTTCTCATAATACCCCTGATTTTGTACGGGCCAATGTTTGTCAAATATTGGGAATTCCAGTAGCTGAGGATCCCGGGAAGTATTTTGGTATACCAAGTATTTGGGGTAAAACAAAGCATCAAGCGTTGGCATATATTAGGGAGCATGTACTAAATAAACTCCAAGGATGGGGGAACTCATATCTTTCTTTTGTGCGGCGGGAAGTGATGATCAAGGCAGTGGTCTAGGCGATCCCTCTTTATCTGATGTCTTGTTTTAAGTTCCCTATTCTCACATGTAAGGAATTGCATAGTATGATTGCGAACTTTTGGTGGGATGGTAGTGCCCTTGGTGGCCATACTCATTGGAAGGCCTGGGAGTTATTGACAGTCGGAAAGAGTCAAGTGGGTATGAATTTTCGGGATTTGCTGGTTATGAATGAGGCTTTATTGGCAAAAACTGCTTGGAGGTTGTTCATGAGACCAAATGATTTATGGGTGAGAGTTTTGAAAAGTGTTTATTTTCCCAAAGCAGTTTTCATGGATGCTAAGAAAGGGAGCTGAGCTTCATGGTGTTGGTCAAGTATTCTTGAAGGCAGCGATTTACTAAAAAAATGATTTGAGGTGGGATGTGGGGAATGGAACTAATATTAGAATATGCGGAGATAGTTGGGTACCTGATGTGAATTTCCCTGAGTAGCCCGAGGCCAGTGGCAATCCCCTGGTTTCAAATGGCATGGTTAGTGATTTAATAGTTGATGGTTTTTGGGATTTATCACCAATTGCTCAATTCCTTCCTGGTGATGTTAAACAAGCAATTTTTAATATTCCAATTCCAAATAATGGTTTAGTGGATAAGCTAATCTAGACCAAAGCAACCAATGGTGTCTATTCTGTTAAGCTAGGTTACCAATTTGGAAAGGTGGATAGATCTGTATGTAAACACACTGCTGGCTCTTCAGTAGTTATCACTGGTTCAATCTGGAAGTCGGTCTAGAAGATTAATATCATCCCTAGGGTGCAACATTTTATTTGGTGTCTGCTTCATAACGCCATTGCTACTAATGTTTATTTATACCACCGGAAACGCTCTCCTACGCGCTTGTGTCCAATATGTGAGGAGGCGGATGAGACCATTGAGCATCTATTTTTGCACTGCAATTGGATGCGATGTATTCGATTTGGAAGTGCTCTTGGTGCCCGGTTTGAAGTCTACAGAGTTACTAATTTTAATTCTTGGTGGTTGAAAATTTCAGGTATGAATTCCCTTCAATCCCATGATATCTTAGTCTTATTGAGATCGCTAGACTCACCTATTCTTTGGTTTTTGTGATAAACAACGGAATCAAATGACACCTTTATACTAACAATAATCTGGTGTTTAATCGTATTAAACCGAATCCCTTCTCGGTTATTGAGATGGCTAGGCTAAATAATAGTGAGTTTTGGGGATCCTTGGAGCTCCATCAGAGGGGGCCAGATGTGGTGAATGTTAGCTCACGTGAAAAGGGATCTTGGGTTCCTCCTCCACCTGGTTTTTTAAAGTTTTAATTGTGATGGTGCCTTCTCTGGAGGTAAGAGTGGTGCAGCTATTGGGGTGGTTTGTAGGGATAACTTTAGCTGTTTTGTATGGGGTTATATGGATAAATTGAAATCGATATCTGCCTTCATGATTGAGGCTTTGGCCCTGAAATATCCTTTGATGTTAGCTGTTGATTTGGGTCATGATAAGGTAATTTTTGAAACGGACTACCTCCTTCTACAATCCTATGTTGATTCAAGGGTTCCAGACTTATATGACTGGAAATGCAGAGGTATTATTTATGATATTATTTGTATTCTTTCTACCAAGGTTGGGTTTTCTGTTACTTTTACCCCTAGACGGGGGAATCATGTGGCTGATTGTCTTGCAGCCGAGGCTTATAAAGAGGTGTACCATGTGGGGTGGGTCTACCAACCATCACTTGCTTTGCTGTCGCTTCTAACCTTGGACATGAAGGAGATAGAGATTATCCCGAATGATACTTCTGTTTCTGGTCCTGTTGTGACTGGGGTCTGATTTTATTTCTTTCTTATTGCTCTGATTTTGCTCTTTGTTTTCTGCCTTGCATTCTTGGCTATGTTTAGCCTTGTGTCTTTCGCTTATGTTTATCTACTGAACTTTGTTTCGAGTCTCTGTTGTAAGCTTCTGCATATTAATATATAATCTTTCTTGATAAAAAAAAAAAAAAAACAATCCAGCAGCCTCACCCTCTTCACGGGATCTGATTTTTTTTTTCCCCCGCATACGACAACAGACTTTAGATAAGTTTTTTTTTTTAAAAAAAAAAAAAATTTCTCAATTTCACTGTTCATGTTTTTGAAGTGATTTCGATTTTTTCATATTTGGGATGAAGATAATGGGCTGAGAAAGGCTCCAACTTTCTACCTACGCGGGTATTATTCATTTTATGCTTTTCTTTGAGGTATTTATTAGGTGTTCATTCCCCTAATTTAGGGGTATGGGCTTTTTATATATATATATATATATATATATATATATATATATAAAATTTAAATTAAATTATATGTTTTATCCTGAAATATTTTTTTACACCTAATATCTCAAATTAATTAATTTTTAGGATACTAGTGTTACAAGAAAAAATATTTTTGAACGCAGAACTGAAACTTAATTAATTTAAGATCTTATTTATAAAAAATATTTCAAGATAAAGATATAACTTAATCTAAACAAATATATAAAACAATAAAAAAATGCCAACACCTCCAAATTAAGCAAAAAACATTTAACAAGCACCTAAGAGAAAAACATAAAATGAGAACCTACGAACGTGAAATACAAAATTGTTGTAATTACAGGAGTGAAAATATGAAATAAACACGCCCTCAAGCTTCTTTTAAGACATCAAGCAACAATATGTAATGACCAATTTGTCCGATATTAACACGAAGAATGAACATGAACATTGATTAACTCATCTTTGGTGAATCGTGGAACGAGGAAACATCCACTTTTTAAGACTGGCCCTGCCTGTCGATGGAGAAAAAACAGACCCAGGTTGTTCAATAATGAATCTTCTGCGTCAGCACTTGTTCCTCCACATGTCGGTCATATTTCTTCACCTCAACTTCATGCCATTCTCGTTTTTCTTTCCTTCCCTATTTTTTTTTTTTAATCTCTCCATAATTTTTTATTATATTTTTTCAGCGTCTATGTTTGTTTGTTAAGTAAGAACAAGTATAAATCTAATACATACTTTGTTAGAGTCTTTGAATATGATAAGAGAAGCACTACCCAAGGGAACTAAATTTCCTTTTGTCAAAAGTCAAAAAATAGCAAACTATTGAAAGACAAGATTCTCATATTACATGTAGCAATATGTTCCCTCTAATCTTTATTATAAAACACCAATTAACAAGTGTATTTGATTGTTTTTACCAGGAACTTTGTTTCTGAAGAGCATTAAATAGTTTTTTTTTTTCCATATATGCCCATAATTAATAAAGGTAGTGAGTGAGAGTAATAATTAATATAGTATTAAAGTTTAATGCAATTAGTAAGAATAATATTGAATATTACTTAAATTTTACGACAAATTTAATAACTTTCACTTTTTTATTAGTTTATGAGAATTATTAGTTGGTACTTTATAATAGGGAGAGAGAATACTATAGTAATATACTATCAGTAATATATTACCCTTCTTGTTTTTAATATGAGACATATTTTAAACTACAAAGTACATCTTACACTGAGGACCATAAGGAGTATAACAATATGAATCACATGTGCTTTTAAATTTCCTGATTTCTCCCTAACCATCTTCATAAAGTTCTGAACAATCGGTCATCCCAACTTTTATTTCTTGGCCACCATTTGCGTTTTGGAATAAAAGGGCACATTGATTATCTAGTTAATGGAAGTCTATCTTCTTCCTCAAGCTTCTGCATTTCTAATTCATCCAAAGCAACCATTCTGGCTCGTTCTCTGTCCCTAGGGTACGTACAATAAAGAAAGGAGTAGATAAAGCAGCACATCCCCATGGGAATGCCAATGGCAGAATAGAGAGCTTTGGCCAGTGAAGTTGCATTTTCTCTGTCTGTTTCAATTAGGACAGAGTCCGAGGTTCCTTTGGGGACTGGTTTGAAACCATACACATGCTGAGCCAAAATCCCAACAATAAAAGGAGCAAATGACGCCAATACAGATTCAAATGATCGATCCAAAGCATAAATACACGTCCGAGATCTCTCTGGCACTATTTCTGCAAATATTGGACTGTTCTCAAACTGTTATCGACATATCAAAACCAATACCCAATTGAATCCAATACAGAGCAATATGTTTGATATTTTAATTGCTATTTTATATTATATTATGTTTTTTTAGCATGGATATCAAACTGGATTTGAACATTGTCAGAGATAATCTGCTTAATCGGCTAAATATATTTAACTATGTTACTACATCTTGTCCTATCTATATAATAATTAGTTTTTTTTTTAAAAAAAAAAAAAAAAAATCAAGGAGGTTAAATAAGTTATATTAAAATATTTATATTTATTGTTTTTTCCAAACTAATTTTTTTACTTATAAACTAACAGATAATCTAATTATACACAACATATGTTATGATTAAGTAACTTATTTAACTTCTTTAATTCTTCCGGAAAAAGCAAACTTGCTCTTATATTAAGGGCAAAAGATAGTAATGTATTGGATATTTAATGGAATATCTTGAGTGTGACTTAATGATTGATTTAGGCCCAATTCATGTTAGGATTTATACTTAGTATGACCTTGATGGAAGGCCATTAGAAAGACAAGTTGTGAGAACAACACATTAAGAAATCTAATTCACCGCTCTTGAGGTTTTCCAACTGATGAGGGCTTTTCTCAGTTGCCATCACCAAGCCCATATCTAGTCAAGAGTCCCTGAATTTTTTTTTAAGAGTGTTCTTTGTTTAGATTTAAGTCTTTGGATGCTACTTTGTATTATGATGGGATTCCATAAGCCGATTGTGCTATTGTTTTAATATGGTTAAACCTGCACAATGTACTTACTAGTTAGTGGCAGAACCATTCCAAGATGTGAACAGTCCCATGATGAACAAGATGAGGCCATGTAAGAAGGCGGTGGAAGGATCATCAGGCAAACCCAACAACAAAATGACAGCTAAAGGAATGGCAGAAGCATAGCTTATTTGCGAAAGCATTATTCTTCCAGTGTTTGGTAACCGTTGTGACAAGACATCCCCCATATAGCCACCAAACAAAGCCCCAAAAGAACGAGCAAGAACATACAGAGTCCAAAGGAAAGCAGTTTCCACATGAGAAAAGCCAATGAGTTCCAACCATAGAATCGCAAATGACAAAGCCGACATCGGGAAGGAACCTGAAATCCCCTGAGCGACAAATATCTGAAACGAAGGAATCCTAATCACCTGCTTCGCTTCATTGATCATATCTCCCATCTCATTACAAAATGATTTATTAGCAGGACCTTCATGTTCGGTGTCCGACCTGGGAAAGCGAGGATCGTTGGCGAAGAGGTAGACGAGGATACCGACAAGAACACTGATGAGTGCAACTAAATGGAAAGAGATTCTCCAACCAGGAATGCCTAAGAATGAGGTTGAAGCCAATAGAACAGAACACAGGCCACCGGTTATGCTTCCGAAATGTGATGTTACTGCAAGCCAACCAAAGCCCATTCCACGGTTGCTATCTTCTGTTGAGTCTGCAACTAGAGACTGAATTGCTGGAATAACAATGGCTAGTCCTATGCCGCTTAAACCTCTTGAAATTGCCACCTTTATCCGTTCATATTTATGCAACAAGTGTTAGTCTAAGAATTGTGTATAAGAAAATATAAATGAAATTTTAATTTGAGTACATTTATATTTCAAATCCAATAGAACATCCCATGTTTTTTTTTGGACCAAGTAAAACATCCCGCGTTTAGTGAAAAGAAAGCCAACAATTTTCCTTTTTTTATATAGCCGTTATTGATTTATATTCGATTTTTTTATTCAAATTTTAAAATTGATTTATGTAAATGGTTATGTCAATCTATGTGTAGTACATATTTTTTATTTTGTATAATTGTTTTCAAGAATTACTATAACGTTCTAAAGAAAAGATTTAATTGCTCGAAAGTATGAAAATAATCAATAAGAGTTTGATCACAAGTTTCAGGATAGGAAATAATAACAAATTTATGCTGTCATGGGACTTTGTTCTCATTAAATTATACTTTCCTTTAGACCTCATAGCTATTCATACTTAATTTTGTTAGGTTGGGTGAGTGATCAAATCAAAAGTGACATGGGAAATGCCTAAAGTGTCCTACATATATGCTCTGTCCTCCTCCCTCGCCCGTTCGCCCTCCTCTCAAAACTTTTCCCTAGCCTCTTATGTTCCTTCGCCTAGCAGTCCCCCTCTTGGCATTCTCTCTTCTTTGTCTATCGACCATCCCTCTCTATTGCAGCTCATCATCGTAGCTTGCTGTGTCTCTTTTCTTTCTCCTCATTGGCATCGTTTAAAACCTAGCAATTGGCAAGAAAAACCCAACGACTTTGGTTCCTTGCCGTGTCTCAAATCTAACACTAATGAAGGAGGACGATGGCGAAGGTGATGAAGGATGACGATTCGACTGTTGATCTGCGACAGAGGATGGTGAACCTCTGATCTTCTCCTTCTCCCTCTTCAAATATGCAACATAACTTGGACCTTCGACATTAGATCTATCACTTTTGCCTTTGAGCCTCTGAGAGATTCGACGTCTCGAGTATGGGCTTAGTCATCCATTAGCCGTCATCATTCTTTCTGTCGATCTGCCATCATCGTCAATCCCCTTCTTCCCCTCTCTCTTTCTCTTTGTCGATCCACCTTCATTGTTTAGAAACTCGCCGAGATCACCATCTCTGCTTTGGAACAGAGGCCAGGTTTGATGCGCGAAGAAGGCGTTGCACTCCTTGGTAACGGCGATGGTGGCGGAGGATAAGCCTGGCAACCAGAGCAAGAGAGAATCCAAATCCAACGGCGGCCATAATTTTTTTGTTTTTTTTAAATTTTTTTTAACAGGTGTTATTCCCAGACATTATTACATCGCTCACATAGGCGTCCCCTGTAAAGGGACATAGAAAGAGCCTAAAAACAAACGTTAAAAGGTTTTTTTGTAGTAGTGAGTAATGCCCTTCGCATCAATCGGACCTAGCTATGGTAATTTGAACCACCAAGTGGCAACACAACCAAGACCAAAGCAGGATTTTTTCATTTTGGTGGATGTAATACGGACTGCTCAAATCGACAATAGAGTTGGTGGCCATTAATAAATCCCAATTTTAATATATTTTATCCCTCCTTATTCATTTATTTTGTAGACTATTTTAGGCTAATTTGGATTTATTAGATAATATTTAGATTGTTAACCGAGTTTAAGAAATAATATAAATTAGAATTAATTATGAGATTATTGGGATTAAATTATTAATATCTGATTGATATCTTGTGATTGAATGATATTTCTAAATATATGATAGATCACGATTTTATTTATTCCTTGTAGGACAAGGAAAAGCATGTTAGAAGATCCTACGATGCACAATTGACCTTGGAAGCTAAAAGAAGATCTAATGGTAGAATTTTGTTGAGCGCTTCTTAAATTTTAATAGCTCAAATTAATACCCAAAAACTCTCCTCTCCTTTTATAAAAAGACCTAGCAGCTAGAGAAGAGACGCGCTCTCTTGGAGAGCCGCAGAAACACACGAACGCGGAGTGAATTGAGACGCAGCCACCTACGCGAAGCATTGGAGCACGCTGGAACCCAGAGGAAAAAGTCATCATCATATATATTTATCCATTACATTCCTCTTCCACTCACGTACAGCCAACACAAGGGTGTGTGTCAAAGCATTTATCCATTAATTCACCATTCTTTGGATCATGGCCGTGAGGTGCAGTTTCAAGCGTGAGGAAAATATTTACATGGCAGCTTAAACTAGTTGGGAGGCAACTTGGGAGGAGCATGGAGGAAGTTAGAGCCTAGAAACTTACACTTGAAGATCACAAGGGAGTGTCTTTCTTTTTATCTTTTCAATTCAAACTTGAGGTTATTTAGTTTTAAAGAATTTCAAGTTGTATCAATTGAGAACAATCTAGTTTTAGATTGTAAACTTATTTCTTTTGGATTAGATTGATAATTTGAAGTTTTTATGTTTATTGCTGGATTCTTATTTGCAACCTTTGATTGTCAATTGAATTAATAATTGAGTTTTCGTTATTAATTTAATTATCAATTGGGTTTATCGATTTAATTGTTTAATTGAGTTGATAAATTGTCTAGTTGTTTAATTGGATAATTGTAAACAAGATTCCAAAATTATTTAGAAATTAATTGTGATTGGGTTTTAATGAGTTTAATTAACTAGCACTCATTCCATTATGAGTTTTCTAGTGGATTAAGTGTTATTGAACTTGAGGGTTTCCCATGTTTCAATTAGTTAATTAAATTCATTAATTCTAATTTTTCACTAATCTCCCTTTGATCTAATTAATTGATTTGGGCTAGGAAGGACTCCATGTGAATCCTGAGTTGTTTTCCTTTATTGTCAAGTAAACCTTTTTTATCTTTTCTTATTTGATTTTTTAGTTATTAGTTAATTTCTTTGCTTAGGATTTTAAATCTCTTTCTATAAAACCCCTTTAATTGCATTTGCATCTAGTTTAGTTCCATTATCATATAGGTTTTAGAGTTATTTTCATATTACATTTAGTTTAGTTTCATTTCATTACATTTTTTCATCACCTAAATTCAACCTAAAGAAAAACTCACAGATTGCTCCTTGGGAGAATAACCTAGGTTAACCTTAAACTGCATAATTAATTAGGACCTAGTGTAATTGATTACTTTCGCGACAAAAGTAAGCTCATCAGCCATATAAGAAGAAAGAAGTCGAAGACAAAGAGAGAGAAAAAAATATTAGGCTCTGGATACTATGTTACTGAATGTGATTGAAAAAGCTGAGTGTTTTTTGTGACTACAATAAATGATTTTATACATCAATGAACTATATAACAAACTTTGGTTAGTCTTTTAACTAAATATGAGTACATAATCATAACAGAAAGCTATTATAACCATACTATTATCCTAACCATCATAATATTATCTAACCATAATATTATCCTATAATTAACATAATATTATCCTAACTGCCATAATATCATCTAACCACAACATTATCATATACTTGACACAGATCACAAAGCAGCATTATTAAACATGATTGTAATACAAAGATTCGGCAGAAAGAAACGAATGATCAAAAGCAAAAAGATCGAAGAGAGTGTAAAGGCAAGAACCTGTAAGAAGGTGGAGGAGACTGCAACGAGGAATGTGGCGGCGGCCCAGAGAAAAGCGCCGAGAGCGATGACATGGGCACGATTGAATCGCATAGAGAGGTAAGCGGCGAGAGGATATATAACAGAGAGATTGAACGATGGATCGGAAGAGAGTGAGGGACCCTAAACCTGTGGGGTCTGTGTGTAGGGCAGCCCCAACTTCCTTGTAAACGCCAGGTAATATGGCCTCATCGGCCTTCTCCATAATACCTGCCAGATTCACTAACACTAAGGTCACTGTCTCTGATTTCATCTTCCAATGTTTCATCAATGGCGCTTCCTTCGGCTCTCTGTGTCTTCGACTCCTCGACAAAGGAAGCGGTGAGTAGAGAGAGAGAGAGGAGAAAGTCTAACATGGATGGGAGTGGGTCGTTTCAAGTTTGGAGCTTTGAAGGAATCGGTTGGGGTTGTACACGTGTACTGTGAGGATTGATTGGGAGCGGGATAAACTTGTTTGACGGGAAATAATGAAATATTACTACTACTTCACGCTCTCTAGAAGAAAAAAGTGGTACTACTCCTATGATCCTATTTGGGGTGAATGGGTAATTTTGTTCAGAATGTTTTCAAACAGGAGTAATTTTATATTTATCGTTATCTTAGTTAATTTTGATCATTAATTAGTTGACTAAATATGTTGAGTCGTCAGTTCATATGTCATCTACGTCATTTTCTTTAAGATGTAAATTTTTCTTGAAAGTCAATGTATTGTTTACCTCATTTTTTTCAAAGTTATATTTAAAATTTTTGGAGCAAATGTGCACCTTAAAAAAATAACATGAATGACATGTGGACAGTCAACTTAGCGTATTTGGTCAACTAACAATCAAAATTAACAGAGATAATAGTCTGGGCAAAATTAATTCCTTAACCCTTCTACTTATGAAGCAGAAATGGAGTTGTTTTTTAATCCAATTTATAAGGAATATTGTTAAAGTTGTGTTATAGTTATTTTCTTGTAGCACGTGCAGTTAAATAGAGTTAAAGTTGTACAGCTATTAAATTTTAGGATTAGGTTCATGAAATTTTATATTGTTATTAATATATGTGAAACACATTGAAAGTACTTTATAAATAGGACTAAATGAGTATTTTGTAAAGATGGTTCTTATTTAAAGTTTATTGTTGTTTTTCTTTGTTGTTTCCCTTTTTTTTTTTTAAATATAGTTATCATATTTGTCAATCCATATAGTTTTCATATTTGTCAATCATTTCCTAACTTGTCTTCATTGATGCGCCCTCAACAATAATTAAGGAGAGGGATATATAGGGAATTAGGAAGATAAATATGACGTTTTAGAAAATACATGTCATAATAACTAACCTAACTAACTTCATTAATATAATCAAATTAAATAAATATTCTTATCTCATTATAAATAAGGGTATATTCGGAAGAAAAGTTCATTTCTAACATATTTGGTAACCAATTTGTTAAACTATATAATTTAGTTACTAAGCTCTTATAGAAAAGACCAGAGGAAACACTTAATTATATTATACTCTATGTTACATGATATGTCTGAAATATTTATATGTATCGTTAGATTATATATCAATTTATACATAAATCAAGTATGTTAGTTTTAAAATATGATAACAGAAATATTTTTAACTTTTTAATCTTATCAACCTAGTTAACCCAGTCCATATGATAAAAAACTGGAGATAATACAATATATTAAGTCAACCAACAGGGAAATGCATGTGGTTGAGCTTTAATTTAAAGAGATCCACAATTCTTAGTTTGTCACAGCCAACCAAATATGATGAAACGCAGTCCAGAATTTCTGTCTCCAACCCTAAAAACAAGAGTGCACCAAGTTGTAATTTTTAGTATTTGAGACTCTTGAGTCCATTCTACTACATGTATAACACACACCACTCAAAATCTTACTTTATTTAAAGACAAGTAATTTTTTCACTTTAATTATTTATATTTCAGAAGAGCAAAAGAAAATCCAAAATATGAATGGATAAAAGGGGGCCGTATTGGTATTGCAACTAAAGCATGTTGATTGTTTTGGATAGACACCATCTGTCGGGCTCATTTGGGTCAGGATTTAATCTGACGGTTTCATTTTATTTTTTTTAAAGCTATTTATTTTTTGAATAAAAAAAAATATTTTTTAAAAAAATTGTTAGTTGAAAGATTATTTTTATTTTAGATTTTGTATCCATTAAAATAATTTTTTTAAAAAAAATATAAAGTAAAAAAAATAAGATCCGGACCATCCCAAAGAGAGAAGCTCTCCCTACCTATCGAAAGGAAGGATAGGTAGGAATCCCATTCATTCCAGTTGAGTGATGGAGGTCCAATGATTCCAATAAGTGAGAGAGGGTCCCACAAATAATCTTGCAGGATATTTTATCCCCCCTTAACTCCTCCGAACCCCATCAAAAACCGTGCAAGCACGCCTCTCTCTTTTTTCCCACCAACGGAAATCATAGAAAAGAAAAAGAATGCAAAATATTTGCTGCAAAAATAATAAAAAATAATTTATGTAATACTATATCTCCGGTCTTAATTATAGGAACACTTTTATAGTGTAATTTATTCCTATAATTAGAATCGGAAGGAGTACAATTCTAATCTTATTTATAAATCCAAAAAATAAGCTGACCCAAAAAAACCAGCTCAAACTAGAGCCTAGAAATCCAAAGAATCGTCGACGGTTCACATTAGCCAAGATGTTTTCCCCATGCGTAATGGTGCTATTGGCTGTTGAGAGTCAGGACATGAATACCCCCTTGAGATATATATAGATGAAGGGACAAGGCAGTTGAATAAGATAGATTTGAATAAGATAGATATGACGATTAGTACGATTTGCATTGATATAATATAAGGATAAATTACTTCAAGGTGGTATGTGAGAAAATCAAATACAAATAAGCCTTATAAATATGTTGAGGCATCATTACAAGTTAAAATTACAAATAATTTGTACTCCTCAAGTCCTTAATATAACACATACTCTTCTAATCCTATTCATAAGGAATATAAAGATTTTTTTAGTTCTATTTATAAGGTACCTTATTAAAGTTTTAAGGTGAATGTACAATTTAACACTTCATTTATTATTTTGGTGTTATATATATTAAGTGGAAATAGAATTAGAAAGTTGTTGAATTTTATGACAGAATTAATAAGGTTTAAGGTTTCTCTTAGTTTGTGTAAAAAAGTTGGAAGTCCCTTGTAAATAGGACTATTGGAGTATTTACTTAATTTAATTATAATAATAAAGTTAATTAATATGACGTGTATTTTATAAAATAATATAGTTAATTATAGTCTTTAATTTACTCGTACTTGATTATTCACTGCTAGAAAAATGACCCTTATGACTGTCACATCAGACCTCTTATAGGCAGAGGCCATTTAAAAATATGACTGGACATTTTTGGAAATATTGAAAATCTCAAAGTTGTAGGGATGACATTTGAACCCACACCACTTAGTTTGCCAAAAACACATACATAACTTAACTCTTTAATTTTGACTCAAACTCATTTCACAAATTTTGTTAAAAAATTCACAAGATTTTATTAAGTTTAAACAATTTATGTTCACACAATAAAAAAATTCATTTAATGAGGTTATTCACAAGTTTTATTACGGAATTCACAAAATTTTACTAAATTTTAATAACTTTTGTTTACTAAGTAAAAAATTCACATTATCAAGTTATTCACAAGAACAAACAAATGTACAAGACAATACATGACCGACTTACCAGTTATAAAGATGAAGGTTGATAAAAGAAACAAAATCTCCTTTTCTATTCATTGATTCTAACATAATTAACTCATGCACATTTTTTTTTAAAAAATTAGGTTTTTATATTTTTCAAATTGAAAAGTAAATATAAAAACACTTTATTGTAAACAATTCTTCCCCAGCTTTGCAAATTTTCAACTCACTTTGATCAAAAAAAATTTCAACCCAGCATTTCGTGATTTCTGTCTTAGATTCCAAAATTTCCAACTTAATTGGTGTCACTTTCCTATCTTTTATGATATTTCCAACTTAATTGGTGTCAATCACGGGCAGATGGCCTCTTAATGTGTGTTTGAGATATATATGTACCCCACTTGATCAATCACGGGCAGCTGTCACGGCTGAGGACGCCATTTATGGCCTAATTTACCACAAATATAGTCAATATAGGAAGTTAGAGATTGTGCACGTAGCTATCTCTAGCCTATCATGTTCTTGGAATTGACACTAGAACTTGATGTGACTACGTGAATTAGAAAGGTCATTGTGGTCCACTGGCTAATTGGCATAGAAGTAAACCAAGTCAATACTCCTATCGGTTGTGTTTGGATGAAGGGGGAAAAAAGTGATTTAGGAAGAAAACCATAGTTTTGACGTAAACACTGATGTAAAAGTTAGATTACCGTTTTGTATTAAAGCTGATTCTCCCGCCCCCCCCCCCCGCCCCTCCCCCCCCAAAAAAAAGTTGGTGAGCCCACGCTTCTCTCTCGTGTCCTTTTTCATGTTGGTGGGTCTCATACATTGGGTTTTTCGTTTCCTTTTACAATTCCCTCTCTCTCACGCTTATAGCTCTCTTCTCTCTCTCCTTTGTTTTTCCAGTCTTTTAAAATTGATAATTAAAAATTAATTTCATTTTAATTTTAATTTCATTTTAATTTTAAGTGTTTATTTACAAGAAATTTTAACGCCCCTCCGATCCTTAATATAACACCTATTTATCTAATTTTATTATATTATGAAAATTAGTTAAGTTCATTAATTTGCGGGAAAAAAATTGGGTTTCACCTTTGAGCTCACAGACGCGTTTCTGACATTATTTCTCCATGATTTCAGATAAAAACAAGTTTATAAGATTATTTAGGTAATTAAACTAACTTTTTCAATAAACCTTTTTCATGAAAGTTATTCTACATATTTTTTTTCTTTTCTAATTGGGGTAATATTATGTTGATTAGTGAAAATTTTGGGGTTAAAATCTTGAAAAAGTTTTGAGTTTTGAAAATAGATGACTATATATATTTAGAGGATGATTAATAGTTAATTGTAATCTGTTTAGATTTGTTGGTTGGTTTTTGTAGGAATTTAAAATTAATTTTCTATTTTAAAAGTTTACTATTTATGTCATATGCACTAGTGCAAAAAAGGGTTTTAAGACCGCCTCATTTAGACCAGACTTTCGATGCCCCGGTCTTAAAGGTATGGCCGGTGGTAGTTTTGAAAATATAAAGAACTTCTTATCTTAGGATCATTTTTTCATAGGTCTTAAATATATTATTCGCACTAGTTAAAAAACAAACCGGTCTTAAAAATGCTATTAAAAAAAATTCAAATATCAATTACTTTATGGAGAAATCTCACACAACTGGACTAATATTTTTCGCGGTCCAAAATAATAAGGAAAAATTTAAATATAAAGGTAATAAGTTTTTAGGACCGAACATATTTAAAAGCCTAGGTCTTAAAAGTTATTCTTTTAAGACAGGACATAAAATAAAATGGTATAAAATATAGAAAAAGAGTGCGGATAAAAAATTAATTACTTTTAAGACCGAATTTTAATATGACCGGTCTTGAATATTAATTAATAAGACCGTCTCTTTGTTTATCCGGTCTTAAAAATGAACCGCCAAATAAACATTTCTTCGCGAAAGCTTTTGTTACTATCACTCGAAGAACCTCTGTTCACGTTGAGAAACCCTTCCTGTTGCATTACCTCTCTTCCTGTCTCGAAAATGAACGGTGAAAACGATTCTATTCGTGTTCCGGGATCGCTCATTCGGTGTGGTGTGAGTCGAACGAACCCTCTTCATCTCACAATGAGCCTTGTAATGCCCCGCACGCCGTGGTAGAAGAGGCACACGAATGATGGATGTAACCCTAATTCGGACACGGGTCAAGGTGGAGATTCGGTTTGATGAAAAGTTTGAACCTTTCGGTCCCAATAAATGCAAATATACTAGTTTTGTTGGCTATCTAAGTACGCGGAAAGAAGGTTAGCATCTTGACGAGATGAGTGGAAAAATGTGGACGTTGGCACGTAAAGGATCTATTTGGGACACTATCCGCTTACATACACTGTTCTTGATTGTCAGAAGTTGAAAGACAAGACATTGTCTTATTGTGCTGATCGGTGGAGAAAGTTTAAGACCTTTCTAGCTAACAAGTATATTTTTGCCGAGGTTCAGCCTGAAGAAAATCCTTGGGACAAGTACACATTTATTGATGAACAAACTTGACAACAATTTGTTCACCGCCGACCACTCCCGAAGCTCTGGTGAGTTTATATTTAGTTTTGTTTGCCCTTTTGTGTGCTTATTAACTTTTTGCGGATATGTGAATGTTATTGTGTTCATCTAATCCTATTAGTTAAATGGTTTGATGTGTGAATAGAAGTATACATTTCCCGCCTTTGTCTATGCAAGTCGATATATAAACCCTGAAAAGGTAAAATACTAATAAGGTAATTAGGGAAATAATAATGGCATAAGAGTCAAGCCATTATTATAGTCTTAGTTACATTATAGTTGGTAGTGGTTAGACATTGTTGTTAGTTAGTTAGTATGTTAACTGTGTAATGGTTTCGGTGCAAGTTTGTTATTGGGCCTTAAGAGTCAAGCCTCAAACTATATATAAGAGGTTAGTCTAATATGTGTAGGAACCAATTATGATGAATGAATAAATTGACTGAGTTGGCAGCATTTCTGCAACTCCCTTTCCTCTGTTTCTCCCAATTTCTTCTTCAATTCTACATCTTTCTTAAATAAAATGTTGAAACTTGATGAAGTGAATTTGACTAATGTTTGACCTTCATATGAAGCAGAAGTTCTCTAGTTTCTGTTAGTGAGATGGCTGGAATTCATAATTAATAGTTTTTTTTTTTTCAATTTTGATTCACAGAAAAGAAGGGAATAAGCACAGGAGATATGGAGAAAGAATGAGTGCTTGCATAGGGCTTCTCGCGGCGGATATGAAATGGCCGAAAAAGAATTGATGGCGGCCAAGCGGAAGAGATTGGAAGATGAAGCTGAATCCAATCCTTCTGCGAAAGTTGATCAGCCATCTCCAATACGTCGCGAGGAATTGTGGTTGCATATTCGGCAAAAGCCAAGCGGCGCCTACACGAGTGAACAAACTCGTGTAGTTGATGAAAGAATTGTAAGGATCGTTATTGTTATTTTTTAGTTACTAAACATGTTTCATTACTAAGCTTCTCGTTATCTATATCTTACAGGAAGATTTTAAAAAGAAAAAAGCAGATGGAACTTTTGTGTCGGATGGAAGGAATGATGTTCTGACCGTTGCGACTGGAAAACCAGATCACGCGGGGCGTGTAAGGGGTTTGAGGACGGGTAGGCCTGAAGGAATACTTTGGTAAATCCAAACGCCACAAACAAAGTATGGTTACCCGGGAGGAGATGGAACAGACGCTGGCCAAATTAAGTGAGAAAGCAGCGGCTAAAGAAGCAATGTTTCAATCCCAGATGGAACAGATGAAGGAGGAAATTAATCAGATGAGGCTGCTTTTGAGCTCTCGTCCAGATACCAGGTTCTCTTCACACATTCACCTACACTTATGCAGCAGAGCACTAGGGGGAGCTGCATTGTTGGACAGTCAGAGCAACCTTGTGACCTGTATGTGGAGGATTGTGATGGTCATAGACGATTAGTTGCAAAAGGGACTGTCCACAACTTGAGATCAACTGTACACCACCAACAAATGGCTGATGATGAAGTCAGAATATCAATTGAAAAGGTGATCGTTGATGCACCTCTCCCTCTCCCAACTGATCAGCTGAAGCTTGTGAGTAATGTCAAGGGAACCTTCATCTCTTGTCCAGTGAAGCTTGTACATGTCTATACTCCTCCTGAAGCTTCATCCCCTCCTCCTCAAGTTCCATCTTCTCGTCAAGCTGCATCCCCTCCTTCCATCCCTTACTGCTAATTTGACTGCCAAGGAAAAAATATCCGATTTGGCCAAAAAAAAGATAGTTTAAAGATAAATCGTGGCCTGTCAATGAAGTAGTAGGCGTCCCTCATCCTGAAGAGGTTTACCTTTACAACAAAGATGTAATGTCTCTCGCCGCTTTCCGGACGGGGAGCTTCGATGCGATTGTTCAAATGTTTATGAAGTAAGTATCTTCTTCTATGAGTACATAATTTAAATGCATCGTTTAGACACACATACATATATACTAATTCCCTCATCGATGTCATTATTGTAGGTTCATGCATCAAGAATTGGTTGAACGTGGCAGAATCAATGATTTTGGATTCTTGTGCCCAATCTATGCAAGTACAACACCCTTGGAGTTGAGACAAGAATACATGTCAAAGAGGGTGTGTGAAGTGATAAGAAAGGTGTACGTGTTTCCATACTACCACGGGTACATATCACAATTCTTGTATGCAATTCACTTAATTCTGCTACATATATCACTGAGTACTTTATTCGTGAATTTTCAGCCGCCACATCGGCAAATTGGTCCTCATGTGCATGGAGGATCATAAAGTTATCTTCTTATGCTCCACTCACAATGATCTAGAGTCTACATTGATGCAGAGCGTCAACAAGTAAGCATGTCATTTTGATTCTCTTGTCTGAAATCTCTATTGTGAATTTTCAGTGAACATTATTGATAAATTTGTGATTTTGATGATAGTGCCATGAGGACCTTCCAAGTCGAGGTAAACAAAAGGCGTGGGTCTCAGGCCACTTATCCTAAATGGTACAAACCACAGGTTAGTACATATTTGGACACTAGCACACTGCCTTGTGAACTTGGTCAATAAGCTATATATGCTAGCGATCTTATATATATTTCTTGTTCGTTTTAGACCCAACGGGGTCCAACTTATGTGGCATGTACGTCATGAAACACGTATATGATATTATCACGAAAGGAACGACTTAATTGCGCAAAGGTAAATGTATTTGATGTTACATATTATGGTTGAATTCAGTTTACGGCTTAATGTTACATATGAAATATGCACGCAAGTTAATTCAGTTTCTGTCTTTGATGTTACAGAGGTTTGCCGGTCCTGCTCCCTTTCCTGATAATGAAGTGGAGCACATACTCAATGTGTTTTGTGAATATCTGTATGACCTAATTAAGTTTTAAATTCATTTGTAAATATACATACGCAATGTGTAATTCAATAATAAATTTGTTTATTTTTTCGAAGAAATTCGTTCATTGATTCTAGCTATTTAGTGCTTGAAATTTGAGGTACAAGATGTTGTAAATGAGCAATAAGATACTCTGAAAAGTATTTGCGACTTCTATGAACTAAATTAATTAAGGGAAAAGAATAATTCAATGAATTATGCCTAAAATTATATATGAGAATTAAATCATGAAGAATAGCCAATGCTTTAAACTTAATTTGAAAATTATGAATTTATTTTCCTTGTAATCTATAAAAAAAAAGGAATTTAAAATAATAATAATTGAATAAAGTACTCAGTGACTTTTATGACCGCATATTTTTAAAAGATCCGGTCCTAAAAGACTTTTAGGACCGTATATTTGTTAAAAGTACAGTCTTAAAAGAATTCATTTATTTTATACATATGGCGAGACCTTTAGGACCGCATATTTATTGAATATCCGGTCCTAAAAGTCTTCGTTAATTTCTAAAGACTTTTAGGACCACATATTAACTGAACATCCGGTCCTAAAAGTCTACGTTTAATATAAAAATATGGCAAGACTTTTAGTACCACATATTATATAATCTTCCGGTCCTAATAGTCTACGTTTAATTATAAAAATATGGCTGGACTTTTAGGACCGTACATTTGTTAATTATCCGCTCCTAAAAGTCTATTGTGAGACTTTTAGGACCGTATATTTGTTATTTGTCCGCTCCTAAAAGTTCAGTCTTAAATATCATTTTTTAAAAAATATGGCTTAACCTTTAGGACCGTATATTTGTCTAACGTCCGGTCTTAATAGTTTTCTTTGAAACAAAAATGTTGACTCGTTTTTCAGACAAATTATTAGGGTTCAAGACAACCGAGGTTCTGGCGTTCTGCTCAAGCTAGGACCCTCTTTGTCGTCGATGTTACCCTCGGTTTCCCTTTTCTTTGTCTCTTTTCTTTTTGTCGGAAAAGGACACTGAAAATATTCAAATCAAGGCGAGGTAAAACCGACGACAACGACGGTCCAATCTTGAGAAGAATAGTCACTTTGTTTGTTTTTATTCGAATAAGGTAAACGATTTTTTTTGTCTTTTTGTTTTTTTGTATGTTCTTAACTGTATTCTGCGAATTTTTAATGTTCATTTACACGAGGACAATGTTTTGTTTGTTTCACGAATATGGACAATCATTGTCGGAGGGGAGGGAGTCGAATATGGACAATAGGGAAACATAAAAGATAATGAAAAGGACAATGTTCACGAATATGGAAACAATAATAAATTTTATTTATATTTTTTTTAATGTTGCCCCGTTAGGGGCAGCAGCATACAGAAAAAAAAAACATAAAAACATTTAATCCTCCCCACCATTGTCGGATGGGAGGGAGTCGTCAGAGAAGTCGTCAACGTCGTCATCTGAAGGATCGTACTCAACGTTCTGGGCATCGTGTACCGCGGTCAGCTTGTTGTTGACGGCATGATAGACCTGAAACAGTTGGCCCAAGCATCGGTCTATATGATCGACGCGGGCCGGGGAGACGCCTAGTTGGGAAGTCGGAAGTCGAAAATCATGAACAGTGTAAGGATACGACTCTACTATTTGAGTAATTTGGTAGAATGACGGGTTCAGAGGCAGTGGAGGAGGGTACGAAAAAGGAGGACGTGGTGGTGGTGGAGGACCTAGTGGTGGTGGAGGACCTCGTGGTGGTGGAGCAACCATTACGGTGGAGGTTTTAAAAGGGATGGAGAAGAATGTGAAGGAAGTAAAGTAACATCGAGTTTAAATAGAGAACCCTTCCTGAACAATGTGAAACGCCGGAAACAATAACGAGGAAACAATAACGAGGAGACGCCTAGTTGGGAAGTTTATGCGGAAGTCGAAGAGACTCGAATCATTCATTTGAACAGAAAGTGTAAGGATACGACTCTACTATCTGAGTAATTTGAAAAGAATGAACCTTTAATACCGGATCTTGTAAAAGATCCGTTCTTAAAAATAATATTTAATAAGAAAAAATTTCTTACTTTAAAAAAATTGAATTGAAAAAAATAAATGAATTCTAGGACCGGATACAAGGTAAAAGGTCAGTCTTAAAAGTGATTGAATTGATTGAAGAAAATAAATAATAGACTTTTAGGACCGGATATATTATAAAAGGTCGATCTTAAAATCAATTGAATTGAGAAAAATTAAATACTAGAATTTTAGACCACATATTTATTAACTCCTCATACCTCTTTGTCCTTATTAAACTCCTCATACCTCGTAACTCCACACTACGTGGCTCTTAAAGTATATAAACTCCTCATACCTCTCTGTCCTTATTAACTCCTCACAATCTCGTAACTTCACACTACGTGGCTCTTTGCCCCAACTGCTTAAACCATGGTTAGATACAAGAGAACCGCTCGTAGGGATACTCTTACTCCTGATGCTCGTGCCTTTCGTAGATCGTTATACGGTGCGCCTCCTCCAGTGAGAGTGCGTTCTATTGTGACAGAAGAGTCTCGGGTCATTGGACCCATTGTTATTTCGGATGATGAAGAGATTGCCGTACCCCCCTCCAGCCTTCAGACCATGAAGAGGTTCCTGCTCCCCCTCTCCAACTAGTTGGCCCCAGCGCTCCTACCGCTGACCCCTCTCCTCTTTCCTCTAATGATGCATTGCGGCTGTTGCGAATAAGACAAGAACTTGCTGATCTCCGGTGGGAAGTTAATGTTTTTCATGCCGATATCGCCAAGGATGTTTAGTCAGATTATTATTATTTTTGATAATTTTCTGCTTGTTTTTCTTTTGTATTTTTTCTTGTGTACGTGCATATTCACCAGTAATGTATGAAGCATTAAGAACTAAGCTTGTGTCTTTTTTTTGTTCATATTCTCCAGTAATTAAAGAAGCTTATTCTCCAGTTTTTCTTTAATTTTTATTCGTTCAGTTGCTGCTACGTTCGCCAAAGCCAATCCTCTGTTTTCTTTTTTAAAAAAAAATGAGGACTTTTAGGACCGGATGTGTAATAATACTCTAGTCTTAAAATTAAATGAAAAATAAAAAATTAAGACCGGAGTCTTTTAAACCTCCGGTCTTAAAAATTTAATTATATATTTAGGACCGGCTACTTTATAACTAACCGGTCCTAATAAAATCCAAATTAATAAAACATGTCTTTGTCGCGCGGAATATTAAATTTCCCTCTCTGAACTTCTCTTGTCGCGCCGAAAGTGATTACTCAGGTTCTATCTCCAGTGTTTGTGTGTTGCTTCGTCGTTGCTTCGCGTTGCTCTCTCGACAATCACTTTCTGGTTCCTTAGCTAAACGTCTATAGACCAAGTTTGTAAGAGGTGTTTCGGTTATATAACTTTATGATTTTCGGGTTGAACGAAATCGATGAAATGTTTTTGTGGGTTTCTCTGTTGTTAATGAATATTGTATTTTCAAGATTATATTTGCACTTTAGACCTACCCAATTGACCAACAAATGGTTTTAGGTTACTCTTGTTGTCTGCAACATCAACGTTCGTGGCGGGAGCAAGTTTGACTATGCAAACGCATTTGAATTTATATGCTACAGGTGAGTTCACAAGACCTTCATGCGATGCATTTAATTTCCTCGTCATGCATTTATTTTGCTTCTTGGATTCACTATGATACATTTATGACCAAAAGTGATTCTTCGTTATGCATTTAATGGGCAAGTTTTTCCGTAATAAAAAAAAAGACATAACCGACATTGAGCATAAATATGCATTTGGTGTTGCCTTATTTTATATGCAAGTGTCAATTTTTTCGGATTATGTATGTTAAATCTTTCCGTCTATAGGAATTCTACTATGGATCACAGTTGGATAACTGTGTTACGGACGAGTGTTAAATATCAGAATGGGGTGGGGGACTTTATAGAATTTGCTAAACAAAATGCCCATGATGATAGTGGGAAGTTTTATTTCCCTTGTGTAGAATGTTTGAATGAGAGGCGACTAAGTCCTGAAGTTATACACACACATTTAATTTGTGAAGGATTTTGTAAGACTTATACAGTATGGGTATGGCATGGTGAAAAAAAACCAAGTGGGTCTCAACATGGGGATGTGACCTTTGATGATAATGACACGGATATGGATGATCGCATAGAGGAAATTATTCGTGATGTAGGAGAAGAGGCTTTTCATCAATCACATGCATATGGTAATATGTGCAGTAATGCAGAGACCCCGCTATACCCTGGGTGTAAAAAATACCAATTGTTGAGCGCTGTATTGAAATTGGTAAGCTTGAAGGCACGTCATGGATGGAGCGACAAGAGTTTTTCTGAAATGCTTGAGGCTTTTAAGGACATGCTTCTGGATGAGAATGTGTTGTCGCATCGATACTATAATGCTAAGAAAATACTGTGTCCACTGGGGATGGACTACAAAAAGATCCATGCATGCCCGGATGATTGTGTATTGTATAGAAAAGAGTTTGAAGAGAAGCAGAATTGTCCGATATGTGAAACCCCAAGGTACAAGTCAAAAAGGGGCCTACAAAAGTGTTGTGGTATCTCCCAATCATACCAAGGTTCAAGCGGTTGTTTGCGAATGAAAATGATGCAAAAAATCTGAGGTGGCATGCAAATGAGAGGATTTCTGATGGAAAGCTTCGACATCCGGCCGATTCTTCTCAATGGAAGAAAATCGATCATTTATTTCCGAACTTCGGCGAAGAACCTAGGAACCTTAGGCTTGCCCTTAGCACGGATGACATGAATCCACATGGAAGCCTTAGCAGCATACATAGTTCATGGCCTATGCTCCTTATTATTTACAACTTATCTCCTATGTTATGCATGAAACGAAAGTACATCATGCTATCTATGTTGATTTCGGGACCAAAACAACCCGGAAATGACATTGATGTTTACCTTGAGCCCTTGATCGAAGACTTGAAGGAGTTGTGGGAAGAAGGTGTCGATGTTTTTTACTCTTTCAAGAATGAGGTGTTTAAATTGCGAGCCATGATATTTTGTACTATAAACGACTTCCCAGCATATGGGAACTTGTTAGGGTATAGTGTAAAAGGCCATAAAAGCATGTCCGGTTTATGAAGAAGGCACACGCTACCATCAACTTCAACATGGAAGAAAGATGGTTTATCTTGGACATATGAGATTTCTTCGACGGGACCACCCATATCGTCGATTAAAGAAAGCCATTTTTGGTGGCCAAGAGTATGAAGATGCTCCGGTGGCATTGACTGGGGAGCAAGTTTATGAAAATGTGAAAAATATCAGTGTCATCTTCGGTAAGACTCAAAGAGTAGAAAAAAAACAAATATATGGAAAAAGAGATCTGTATTCTTCGATCTTCCATATTGGCGCAATCTTGATGTGAGACACTGTATTGATGTCATGCATGTGGAGAAAAACGTATGTGATAGTATTGTTGGCATGCTTCTCAACATACAAGGTAGTTCCAAGGATGGTGTGAAGGCAAGATTGGATTTGCAAATAATGGGAATACACGAAGACTTACATCCAACGCCATACGGGAAGAGAACTTATTGTCCCCGGCTTCTCATACTTTGTCTAAGGATGAGAAAAGAAGTTTTTGTGAGTGTTTACATGACACAAAAAGTTCCCTCGGGGTATTCTTCAAATTTTAAGAGGCTTGTATCGATGAAGTACTTGAAATTAGTAGGCCAAAAGTCTCATGATTGTCATGTCTTGATGCAACAGCTACTCCCAGTAGCTATTCAAGGCATCCCCAAATATGATCTTCGGGTTGTTTTGACTAGACTTTGTGTCTTCTTCAATGCGGTTTGTAGTAAAGTTTTTGAGATTGAAAAGTTGGATGAATTGGAGAATGAAGGATATCTTATCTTGTGCCATCTTGAGAAGCTTTTTCTTCCTACATTTTTTGACATCATGGTTCATCTAATTGTTCATCTAGTGAGGGAGATAAAGTTGTGCGACCCTATCCATTTACGGTGGATGTACCCAATTGAAAGATCTATGAAATTCCTAAAAGGGTACGTGAAGAACGCATACCGGCCAGAAGCATCAATTGTTCAGAAATATGTTTAAGAAGAAGCCATGGAATTTTGTCAAAATTATTTGGCCAAAGTAAGACATATTGGGCTTCCAAAACATCAAAGCATCTTTGAAGGGGTAGAAGAGGGGCTTCGGTAAAGAGTGTGGATCTTGATGAATTGTCACAAGTCCACTTATACATCTTGAATAATGTTGATGAAGTTCAAGCCAAAGCATAGCTGCACATAAAGAAGCTTTGTAAGGAAAGAAAATCATCAAATGACTGAACAAAGGTTGATTAGGGAGCATAACAGAACTTTTGCAAACTGGTTCAAACAAAAGGTCAAGGGAGAGGAATGTGTTTCTGATACAATCAAATGGTTAGCACATGATCCTGAGGTTGATGTCATAAGTTGGGAATTCGTATGTGATCAATGGTTATATATTTTACACGAAGTCCCTAGATGATAGGAGCACCATCCAGAACAGTGGTGTTATGTTAGAGGTTGAATCTATGCACTTCTCCAGTTCGAAAGACAAGAGGCCTTTATTGGCAGTCATGCCATATTTTGGGGTTATTGAAGAGATTTGGGAGGTGGACTATGTTCAAATTAGATTTCCCATTTTCAAATGCAAGTGGGTTAACGTCAATAATGGTGTTCAGATCGATCGGCTAGGATTTACATTAGTCGATGTTAATGGTAGAAGTTTTGGAGATGAGCCTTTTATTATGGCAAACCAGGCGAAACAAGTGTTCTATATCACGAATCAAGAAAATAAAATGTGGTATGTAGCTCTCCAAGGAAAAGGGTCATTGATATTGATGAGGAAAGTCATTCAAATTATGGTCTTCCTAAGAGTACTCCTTTTTCAAGGGGTCTACCGGACATGAACAAAGAAGATGAAGTGGATAATGAACCCGGCATAAGAAATGATCATCAGGAAGGGATATGGGAGGATATCGCTTTATAAAAGAATCAATTCATAAGGTAATATTCATATGCAGAATTCTTTGTCAAACTTTAAGGTTTTAACTATATTATATTCATTCTATGTTCTTAAACAATGTCACTGACTATGAAGTTTGTTCTTGTTTTTTTTTGTGGCGAGGATCCGATCCAAAGGGGCATGTTATAAAAGAGGATGTTACGTTGTTGGGTGGGAATTAGATGAAGGCATGGTGAATATTACATTGGGCATGTATGTTGTATTTGTAACTTATTGTATTTTTATTATATTGTAAGTAAGTTACCTTATTGTATAAATTAATTTAGGTGTTGTAGTCATAGTATAATCATTAATTAAGAAGCCACATAACTCATGATGAATAATATTTGTATTCTTTTTCCCAATTCAATTTATTCATAATTGTTCATAGCTTGTACTTAAAGTATCGACTTTTATGTGCTGGATTGGGTGGTGGATTTGTGTATATATATGATCAGGAAGAACAGAACAGGGAAAAATTCGGGAAAATTTAGACCGGAAATAAATACGCCGGTCTTAAATGTTCAACTGTTACGACTGGATGTATTTATATGTCCGGTCTTAAAGGCCATGCGTACATATTTGATATTAAGCTGGTCTTAAAAGTCTGTCTTTTAAGACCGGTGTATTTATACGTCAGGTCTAAAAATTCAATTTTTAAGACCGGATGAATTTACCATCTAGTCTTGAAAGTCAGTCTTCTAAGACCGCGTATAATTAGTCATCAGGTCTTAGAAGCCGCTATTTTTTAGACAAGATTTATGTTAGTCCGATCTTAAAATTATGATCTTTTAAGAGCGGCTGAGTTTTTGTCCGGTCTTAAAAGTTGAGTTTTAGGACCGAACAAGAAATATTTTAGCTTTATTTAGTACAACTTTTGAGACCTAATATTTTAAATGTCCGGTCTAAAAGAGTTTCTTTAAGACCGGTTCGTGTTCGGTCTTAAATGTGGACTTTTAATACCGGCTGGAACAAGACCGGTCGCGGGTCTGGTCTTACAATGCATCTTTTGTCCGCTGTTAAAACCCTTTTTTGCACTAGTGATAGTATGTTTCTACTGATTATATGTGGTTTAAATTATTTATTTGGGTTAATGGAGGCAGTATTGAAATTTTAATCAGTTTAATTTTGTAGATTTTGAGTTATATGAAAATTATAAGATATGATTTTGATTATGTGGAGGTTTGAATAGTTATTAATGTGTAGTAAATTGATTGTTGTAGATTGATTTTGATGTGTGTTTGAGATCTTGGATTAAGAGCAGTGTGGTAATAATTTGCTTCAGCAAGAAGTAACCACTTTCATCTTATTGTGCATGCTTTTATGATGTATATGAGTGTTTTTTTACTATATAAAAGTATAAACTATGATGATAATGCAATTATCTTGTTGGATTTATTTTCATAGAGAACTAACTAGTGAAATTATATTATATGAATTGGTGTTAATTTATGAGATTAGAAAGATTCTCTTGATACACTGCTACAAAACAGGGCTACGACGTCCTATTTTTTGCACTTTTAACATTTTTTTCCGTGGGACGCCTAACTGGGAGGCGTAGTAGGTACAACTTAAGGCGTCCAAAAAAAAGCAGGACGTCGTAAATTGTACCTTACAGCGTCCTAAATTTGTAGTAGGACGCCATAAGAGAACTCTTTAAGGCAACTTGCGCCATACTTAACGCGTCCAAATAGAGTATTAGGACGTCGTAAGTTAGCAATTAAGGCGTCTAAATAAAGGATTAGGGCACCGTAAGTTAGCACATAAGGCATCTAAATACTTTATTAGGACGCTGTAAGTTCAACTTAAGGCATCCTATAATATATTTGAGGCGCCATAAGTGAACTTATGACGTCCTAATACATGTTAGCTTAGCTAACCTTATAATTTTTGCTCGAAAGTGTAACAACAAAGTGTAAGTGGACAGTAAGTTAGCACATAAGGCGTCTAAATACTTTATTAGGACTACTACTACTATGGATTGTAAGTTAGCACATACTACTACTACTACGACCACCACCACACCACCACCACCACTACCACTACTACTACTACTGCTACTACTACTGCCACTACTACTACCACTGCCACTGCTGCTACTACTGCCACTACTACTACCACTACCACTGCTGCCACTACTACTCCTACTGCTACTACTACTCCTACTACTACTACTACTGCTATTGTTGTTGTTGTTGCTGTTGCTGCTACTACTGCTGCTGCTACTGCTACTACTACTACTCCTGATGCTGCTGCTACTCCTACTCCTACTACTACTACTACCCAACAGATTTCAAATCAAATCGATATCTTCCTCCGAGTAGGCTTCCTCAGTACCAAAAATCTATAAAATGGAAAACAAGGTATAAGATAAATCAATCAAGTGAGTGAATTAATCGATACCTGCTACTTATTAAGCAATATAAAAGACTAACTTCATTCATCTATGCTACTACTTGTCTAGCTACCTGCTACTACTACTACTACTACTACTACTACTTGTCTAGCTACATGTACTACTACTACTACTACTACTACTACTACTACTACTACTACTACTACTACTACTTGTCTAGCTACCTGCTACTAATTAAGCAATATAAAAGACTAACTTCATTCATCTATGTGTTGAAGAAGATGTCCAGCCAACAGGCTTCAAATCAAATTGATATCTTCCTCCGAGTAAGCTTCCTCAGTACCAAAAATCTGTAAATTGGAAAACAATGTATAAGATAAATCAATCAAGTGAGTAATTAAACAACTTTCCAAATAGATGTAGTTCAAGTTTATGTCAAGATACAACATATTTAAGCAAGTGTAAATCAGATTTAGATACAAAAATTTAAGCAATTTCAGGTTTGACAACAAAAACACCCAAGTCATAGCAAAAGGATGTCATACGCACAAGAATTGCTCTCAAACATATAGGCACAACAATAATGAAAGCAAGTCTAAAATTCAAGTAATAGTTAGTATTTCCTACCATTAAAGGTGCCGGCGTGTAGTTAATAAGTTTCTTCAGCCAAAGGATGAACGATCCTATCGCCTTGCCTAGTGTGGGAACCTCGTCACTAGGGATCGGGATGTCTATTGCTTTTCCCCCTCTCGAACACACATCACAATGACCCTATGTTGATTGTCTGGAATTTGTTTATTATGGTGGGTGGTCTATTATGAGTGAACGAGAGCATCAGCAACAAGACGAAGTTGTGGGACATCCAAATATAGCTTGCAAGGTTCTCCACCCTGTGGAGAGAGAGAATGTTTGCATTGTACTACCTTTGGAGGTTTATAACTGTCCTTCGTGCTAAGGACGGCCGGGGAATCCTCAGTTATGCGTTCTTTCGATGATTGCATCATAGATACCATTTCACCACATACCTGTTTCATGATATCTCCAAGGAGTTCCGCTCGAATTTTTGGCTATAAGCTCCAGACTAGGCTCAGGATTTGAACAACAATGTGGAGTGTGTCCAAAATATTTTGTGACACCAACTCCTCTTGGCTCTCCTCGAAGACAACCAAGGTTATCTGGTTTCCCAATCGTTGTTGATATGATGTCCATCCGGTGACTCGACGTAAATGAACCTTGGCTGCTCTGCTCTTCAAGTGAATCCTATATCATACAATTTTAATCCAATGAAAATTAAATACTTGTAATATGAAACAATTTCAAAATTACATACTTCAATTTTAACTACATACGATCTTTGCAACAACCTCAACAACAACTGGATTGATGTATTTGTCACCCTTAAGCCTCGTAGCTTTCCATTTTGGGTAACGCGGAGGAGGATCTAGGGCCTGAACAATTATGCTAGGATCTGATTTGGTAGCTTCCTCCCTTTTCTCCAACTCTTCTGCCATCATCCTCCGTTCAAGCTTTTTATAACCAGCTCGAGACATGTAATGCTGGTACTTATTTGTTGTTTGCTTCGCTTTATTTGCTTCACTTACTTCCTGTGAAACGAAAACAAAGAAAACTAAGTCAATGATGTCAAGTATATTGAAATAAAAGATAAGACAAGAGTTGAAAGAAATTTTACAATAAATTAAGGCTCTTGTCGTGACACCACAAACGACCTCCAGTCCTATGGAGAAATGTACGTATATTTAACACATAGATCCTCATTCCTCTTTGCCCTGCGAATATACTTTTGGGAGAGCTTGTTCTTGAAATCTTTCCATCGAAGACGAACTTCCCCCATCAAGTGCTTTTACATCGCCTTGTTGTCTGGGACATCGTACGTTTTTTGCAAGGTAAATGATAAGATAATTACATTTCAAGCAATATGACTAAAGATAAAAATGCAGATATATCAAAAGTTATATACCAAAAGTTGTCGCCAAATCAACTCCTTCATTTTTGATGGAACCGACCTCCAATTAGCATACACAATGCGAACTTTGCTTCGAGCTAAATAGCCAACATAGCTAGTGAACTTGTCTTCCTCATCACCAGTTGGATTCTTATTAGCATCGAAGTCCACATGTAGCCTCTCCCGTTGTTGTTCATGACGTGCAACCAAACCTCTCAACTTTGTGCTGCCTTTAACCCTTTTCACAATGGATTCGGCTCCATCGCTATGTGACCCATCAGAGTTGTCCAAATTCCTATTAAGAGAAATAAATGTAAGATAGGTTATTAAGTTGTAATTAAATGAATAAAATAAACAAATAGGTAAAATGAAAACAAAAATCACACAGTGCTATTTCATAACTTAAGGTCTTACTTTATATGGTTTCCCATATTCCTTCACAATGATCATTTCTTACATCATATTCTTCATCATCTACCAATTCTACTTCAGTTGCTGTAGGTGGATTTGTTGTGAAAGGTGGTATATCGTCAAGGTTGAAGGATTCTTTACCATACTTCTTTTTATTTTTTATTTTAACTTTGGATTACAATAGACATCTTTTTATTTGCAGGCTCTGTGACATAAAACATTTGTTTCGCCTGGCTTGCTAGAATGAATGGCTCATCTCTATGACCAACTCTTTGAAGATCAACTGAGACAAATCCAAATTGTGAATCTATTACAACAGCATTACTTCTAACCTACTTACATTTCAATAAAGCAATTTTGAACTTATTGTAGGTTATCTCCCATATTTATTCAATAACTCCATAATAGGCCATTGATGCTAATACGAGGTTTTTGTCTTTTGAACTCGAAAAGTGCATGGATTTAGCTTCAACCATCACCCCACTATTTTTCATAGAACTTCTGTCATCTTGGTCTTTGGTGTAGAAAGAATACCCGTTTATATCATAACCGCGCCAAGTGATGACTTGAAAAGAAGGCCCCCAAGCGAACCACTCGATTATATTAGACACACCGGTCTCATGCGACACCTTCTCCTTGAACCACTTCATGAATGTCTTGTTTTGCTCATTCGCTATCTGCATGTCATTCTTCCTTGGATTCATATTCTTCAAACTCTATTTGTGTTCATCTATGTATGGTTGAACTTCTTCCATATTATTCAAGATATACAAGTGTGTCTGCAACAACTCTTCACGAAGCATATTCTTCATTTTGAGTCCTCTAGTTCCCTTGCTTATCCCCTCGTCATGCTGAGATTGTACCGTGGCCCCTGATAGATAATCTTTGCAAAAGTCCATAGTCTCTTCAACTACATATCTTTCAACTATTGAGGCTTTCGGTCGATAAGGATTTTTAGAATACCCTTATAAGATCTTCATATATCGCTCGAAAGTGTACATCCACCTTAGGTAAATTGGACCACAGAGCCTTATCTCCTTTACTAAATGCACCATTATAACAAAAAATGCGGGATGAAAATGCATCTCTAGTTGGGACAAAATAATATAACTCTCATTTTCCAATTCATCCAACTTTTCAATGTCAATGACTTTGTTACAAATAGTATTACAGAAAAACAGTTTTGTTATAGTGCTTTGTACTTCATCTTTTATAATGCCTCTAATAGCTATTGGTAATAGTTGTTGCATCAACACATGATAATCATAGGACTTCATTTCCACTAACTTCAAATCTTCCATTGACACACACCTGCTCACATTAGAAGAATACCCTTATGGAACCTTAATGTCATATAAACACCCACACAAACTTTTTTTCACCACTTTTGATAGTGTATGCGTTGCTGGCCCCATGTATGCCCTCTTCCATCTTCTCTTAGTTGTCGATGTAACCGTTCTCTTATTCCCATATCAACCAGGTCCAGTCTCATACTAATTCCATCCTTAGTCTTCCCTAGTATGTGAAAAAGCGTAATGACAAGACTATTACAAACATTTTTCTCCACATGCATCACATCAAGACTATGTCTCAAATCAAGACTACGCCAATATGGAAGATCAAAGAAAATTGATCTCTTCTTTCATATGTTCTTCTTACCTGCAATCCTTTGCTACTTACCCATGATGACATTGATATGTTTCAACCGACTATAAACTTCCTCTTCGGTTAATGCCTTTGGAGCCGTTCTATGCTCCTATAAGCCGTTAAAATGCTTTCTTAACCTACGATACGGGTGGAACCAATGAAGAAACCTCCTATGATCTTGGTAGACCATTTTTTCCCGTGCTTTACTTGATGAAAGTGTGTGTCTGCTTCACATATTGGACATGCTTTATGCCCCTTCACAATGTACCCTGACAAATTTTCGTATGCAGGAAATTCGTTTATCATGGTAAAAATCATTGCACGCAGCTTGAATAACTTCTTCTTATATGCATCAAACACATCTACACCTTCCTCTCACAACTTCTTCAAATCCTCAACTAAAGGCCCCAAGTACACATCAATATTGTTCCTTGGTTGTTTTGGTCTAGAAATCATCATAAAAAGCATAACATACTTGCGTTTCATACATAGCTAGGGAGGTAAGTTGTATATTACAAGGAGAACTAGCCATGCACTATAGGTGCTACTAAGAGTTCTATACAGATTGAAACCATCTGTACAATGCCCCAATCGAAGGTTTCTTAGCTCGCTGCCAAATTAAAGGAACATTTCGTCTATTTTCTTCCATTGTGGAGAGTCAGCCAGGTGCCAAAGATATTTTCCATAAGATATTCTCTTATCAAAATGTCATCTCAACTTCTTCACCATTGATGCACTAGTAAACAGACGCTTAAACTACGGTATTATTGGAAGATACAACAACACCTTCAAAGGTTGCCATTTTGTTATCTGATCTCCAAAACCACCACCTTTATTCACTTTGTATTGTGAACTTTTACACTTCGGACAATTACTAAGGCCTTCATACTCATTTTTGTACAATATGCAGTCATTAGAGAAACTATGTATCTTTTTATACTCCATACCCATCGTAGACAAGATTTTCTTGGCCTCATACATACGATTTGGATGTACATTATCATCTGGCAACATATCACACATCAATTCAAGCAACAACGTGAAACTACTATCGGTCCACCCACAAGTTGCCTTTAAGTTGAGCAAATGTAAGGTCCCTGTCAACTATGTATACTTAGTACACCCAGGGAACAAAGGTGTCTTTGTATCACTCCGCACGCTATCATATTCACGCGATTGTGCAAAAGATTCTACCTCAATATCATGAAGCATTCTCTTTATTCCATCATCATCTACCTCAACTTCATTTTCGTGGGATGCAGTAGTTGTTACTTCCTCACCATGCCATATCCACGTTGTGTATCGAAGGTTTATTCCATCACAAAGTAGGTGATCCCTTATATTACCAATATCTCGTTGACTCTCATTTAAACAATTCACACAGGGACAAAAATACATCTCATTTCTTGTAGCCACATTCCTTCTAGCAAATTCAACAAACTCTTCCACCCCATTCTCATATTCTTCACTAGTTCTCAAAGCATTCATCCAACTATAATCCATTTTATTTCCACCTACGACATTTCCAACAACACTCAAGTTTATAACAATTTCAAGAACGACATGCTTTTTTCTCAATAATTTAAAATTTTGGCATCATTTTCCCTTAAGAGTAAGACATCCCAAAATTTCAATAACAAACAATTTCAGCTTAATTCAAACAAAACTTACTAACTAAGGCAATTCAGAACAATATCAACTATTAAATCCAGCACTTTCATCAGCAAAGACTAGAATTATTTGTACTAACATATACTTCAATGGTAATGGAAACCATGAAGCCATCACTTTTTTAATCAAGTTCATGTCGTTCAGATGGCTAATAATAAAGCAAAGACAAAAGAAAAATTTCAAGGACTAGATTAAAAACACTTAAATCCATAATGGTAAACCATGAAGCCATAAGACAAAAGTGTTGTTCTTACTCAGTAATAAGGTATTCATATGAGGAAAATATATGTGTGTGTGAATAAAATGAAAGCAACTGACCTAATTTGAGAGCGCAACAGTTTGTTTTAAACCTTTAACCAAGAAGGTAGAACTTACGAGATTAAATTTTCTCAAGAGTGAGGACTCATACAGACCAGGATTAACTGCAAAAGAAAATTTGACACAAAAGAAAAATACTTGGTTGAATACAGGTTCCAACGATCATAGAAGGTCAATAAATAAAATATGTTCAGGCTTAATTCGAGGCTAAATGTCAAATTCATCATCATTTTTCTAGTAGCAGCACATTTTTAAGCCGATGCAGTGTTATTAGATTTAAAAACTGAAAAATGATCAAACTCATCATCAGCAATACATGTATGAATGGAAATAACAAAAGAATTAATGTCAAACCTATCACCACTTAAAAGCATGAATCTTTCAATTTATTTCAACTAAGCAAAAAATTAATCTATATACATTCCACGTGTATAAATAAATGACAATATTTCCTCCTGAGGGAACTTTTTACTATGAAATTGAAAAAAATCAAAATTTTGAAAAGAGGAAGATACGACTAATAAAAGGAAAAAAAATAGCACTTGTCTATAAGGAAATGGTAAGGATGATCAGATGGTCAGGAATGCCTTCCAATGTACAAGAAATCTTGACAGCTACTCTACCTTTGGCGATCATCTAAAAATATTTCCTGCTTTGATGGCACCACAAAAATGTAAATGAATTTTCCTTTTGTTTTCTCCATTCTATTGGAGTATTAATATGCGAAATAGTTCAGATGCACGAGTATGCAACTTCTTAACAATCAGCTGCTTGACTAGGTTTCTTCTTAAAGAAGGAAACTTGCAATTTTTCTGATATAAATAAAACACAAAAGCAAGACCAAGTAATATACTCCCCTAAATTTCCTATCACTTATACCAATAATTGAATCCTGATAAATGTTACAACCTTGAAGACAGTCTAACGGCTTGGAAGCCTGATATTTGAAAGCTATAAAATATTCTTTGGAGAAAATTTGACAGAACTGATCAATATTAACCAAGACGGTTCAACAATTGAATATATCAGAAGAAAATTTGACAAAAATGAAAAATACTAACCTGAAACATTGAATGCAAGTAAGAAGAACATGTTGAAGTTCAGTAGTACCCATTTCCAGAGGTGCCATGACAGAAGGGAACATAAATTAAGGGGCAAAAAAAATACAAGTCCAACAATGTGTGACTGCATACCTCACTGGCTGAGATTGAAGATCAGCGACGGTGGGAGAGGGGAGGTCAGATAGAGGGAAGGCAAAGGTCAAGGAAGGAAAAATGAGCACCGACGATGGGAGAGGGAAGGTTTGACAAAGGGAAGACAGAGGTTAGGGAAGGAAGAATGAGCACTAACGGTGGGAAAGTGGAGGTTCGACAAAAGGAAGACGGAGGTCAAGGAAGGAAGAATGACACCGACAGTAGGATAGGGGAGGTCTGACAGAGTAGCGGCTAGAGGCGGAAGAAGGAGGGCACGCGACTTAGAGGGAAACACGATAAACACGATACACTCTGCTCACTAGCCTGGAAAACACGATGAAATAGAACCTTTTTGGTGTCTAAATATTTAGTTTAGACTCCAAAGAGCAAATTTTTGGTGTCTAAACTATATGTTTAGACGCCAAAAATATGGCACTTTTCCCAGGCCTCAGATGCAGGCCCAGTTTTGGCGTCCTAATATTTTTTTGGACACCAAAAAGCCTCATTTTTTTTTTGCCAAAAGCATAGCAATTTGCTACCAACCTTTTCATTTGTCGCGCTTTTCCTCTTCTTTAGGCTACTTTTGGCATCCTAATATTGTTTTAGGACGTTTTAAGTACACTTCCTGCATCCTAAATTTTTTTAGGACACCTAATATATCAAATTTTCTCTAAATAATTACAAAATTGCCACCACGTTCACATTTTACTTCTCTTTTTCCAAAAAGGACGTCCTTTAAGGAAGAAATATCTATTTTTTGTAGTTGTAATAGCTTGTGAATTGATAATGGTATGTGATAATCCATTATCATTATATCTCGACTATTGATATGAAAGGGGATGGTAGATATGTGTTAGCTCCAATGTTTGTTTTGATGATAACTAACCTTTACAAGAAGATCTTGACTCATGATTTAAACCAAAATGTTTTACTTTGTAAAAATACACGTCTGCATTATAGCTGTCACATTGGCTCCAGCCAAAGCCATCTGACTCGAGCCAATATCCTGTCTAAATTTATCAAAATGCAAATTTAGACTCTAGCCAATTTCTGCTGACTCGAGCCAAGCCATAGATACATAAAATATTATTTTATGTAACTCGAGCCTAAGAGCATTGGCTCTAGCCAAGTTTTTGACCGTTATTTTCAAAAGACATTTTCGCCACTAGCCTACTCTGAGTACCTCGAGTTTAGGGCCAAACTCGAGCCTGAATCTTGTGGCTTGAGCCAAGAGTGTTTCATCAAAGTAATTTGACTCTAGCTAAAATTCCTGACTCTAGCCAAAATGTATCAGTTTGATAAACCTTAGTTCCAAACCCTGTCAAATCTCTAATTATGGTTTGTACACTTTATATATTCTTCCATTATTATTCCTAATCACGTTTAATGAGTTTGCTAATGAGTTTCAGAAGATTATTATGTGGATAAACACTAAATTGCAATAAAGCAACGATGTGTCAGAAGCATTTAATGCAAAGCATAGATATTCACCATTTCGGCAAGATGACCTTCTGGGCAACGATAAAGCTTCACGACTATTTCCTTCATACATTCTCACAGTCTCAACGGACAATTTGAATAAAGAATGTCAACGTTGAATCTTCAGAGAATACGAGTAGTCCAAGTAAACATTCTTCAACGGAATTATTCATCACTCTCAACGGCTAATTCGAAGAGTCTCAACGAACAAACTTGAAGCTTCTTCAACGGTCATAAATGCCACCAACTATAAATGCCAGAAGCATTCAAATCTACACCTACCGAAACTCTGCACATTCAATTAGCAATTAAGAGCATTTATTGTTTCCACTCCAAGAATTAATATCTTCGGATATATCAAGCTTCAGTGTTTATTAATCTGCTCTTTCAGAGAGTTCATTATTGTTTATCAATCTTTGTAAGAATCTCAAAGTATTGGGACTTTGGGATTGGGTTATTTGATTACAACTTGTAAAGGGGAGTAAGTTCTAGTGAGAGAATTACTCCAAGAGAGTTACAGAGTGTGTAATCATTTGAGTTAGTGAAATCCCGGAGAGTCTGGGGATTGGACGTAGGTCGAGGATTTAGACCGAACCAATATAAATTTCTTGTGTTCAATCTCTCCCTATCCTTCTCTGTTCATCTCTGTTTTGTTAATTGCCAACCGAGTAATTTTACGAAGAAAATTTTATATCCCCAATTCACCACCCTCTTGGTGATATTTCGTCTTTCATTTGGTATCGTGAGCAAGGTCTTCTTGAAGAGTTTAACATCCTAGACAAAAGGATCAATGGAAGGAATATTCTACTCGATGGAGCTTCGATCAACATACCACCGGTTTCGGTGGAGAAGCATTATTCTTTTGGAAAGCCAAATTCGAGTCTTTGTTATGGCTTCGAATATGGTTTATGGAGAGTGTTCAGTTGGAGACTACAACCCAACCATTCTCGAAAATGGCCTCAGAATTCCAAAGCCTGAAGAGGCCTATAATGAAAATGACAGGAGAAATATCACACTCAACAGTAAAACTATCCTCATGTTGCAAAGCGCCTTAAGAGTATTTTTGTATTTGCACACTGCCAATTGCTAAAGCCATGTGGGATGCTTTAGAGATAGCTCATGAAGGAATTGTTGGAGTAAAGCGGAATAGGATCAACACTATCACGAAAAAATACGATCTTCTTCGTATGAAGCCTGCTAAATCCATCAGTGAATTTCAATTAAGATTCACCCATCATCGATCAATCAACTTGTTGCTTTGGGCAAAAATATGAACAACTTTGTTCAAGTGAGGAAAATTCTCAATATCCTCAACAAGGAATGGGAAGCTAAAGTCACCGCGATTGAAGAAACTCGTGGTGAATCAATGAGTTCTATAGTAGCCTTTTGGTAGTCTTTCCGAATATGAATCCAAGCTCAAGTTCAGAAAAGCACTTGATGACATTAGTGGCAAAAACAACGGAATTGCTCTCAAAGCTGCCAAAGAAGCAAAGGAATCGGATGATGAAGAAGAAGATGAAGATGAAGAGCTTGGCATGATGGTCCATAGGTTCAAAAAGTTCTACAAGAAGGACCAAGGATTCAAGAAGTTTCATAAGGGTAGTTCCAGTTTTGAGATGAAAAAGCCAATCATCTGCTACGAGTGTGAAAAGGCTGGCCACATCAAGTCAGAATGCCCTCAGTTGAAAATCAAAGATAAAGAGAAGAAGAAATTCAATAATTTCAAGAAGAAAGCTTATGTGTCAGCTATATGGGGAGACAACTCATCCGATGAAGATGAAGTTGAAGATGAGGAAAGAGCCAACATATGCCTCGTGTCTCAAGAAGAAGAGCAAACTAAAAGTGTCAATGAGGTATATGATTCGCAACCATCTTATGATGAACTATTTGCTGAATATAATCTTGTACAATCTGAATTTGAAAAACTTGCTAAGAAATACATTGCTTTGAAAAAGAAAAATATAACTCTTGAACTGCAAGTTAAAAATCTTTCTGAAAATGCTGTTTGTGAAGATTGTGTTGATTTATAGAAAAAGAATATACATCTTATAAAAGTACTTGAGAAATTCACCAGAGGTAGTGAAACGCTCAATGTCATTTTGAAAAAGCAAAGATTTACAAATGACAGATCAGGAATTGGCTATAAACCTGATTTTGATAAAAAGAAAGGTAAAATGAAATTTGGAGCAAAATCCTATATGAACTATTTTAGAAAATCCGTTCATTCTTCAAACCCTTTTGCTCATTGCAATTATTGTAACTGGAAAGTTCATACTACTTCTTCCTGTTTTCATAAAAAGGAAAGAAAGAGTAAACCTATGGGTAATTATCAATGGGTGCCAAAGGGATCTTACAAGGTTCCTAAAACACAGACTAACCCGAAAGGACCCAAGAAAAGATGGGTACCTAAAACCTGATTTCTTATGATTTGCAGGTCTGTCTGGGAGCATCAAAATCCAACAAGTGGTATATTGATAGTGGATGCTCTAGACACATGACGGGAGATCATACTAAATTTGCTACTCTCAAGACTAAGGATGGTGGCAAGGTGACTTTTGGTGGAAATCAATCCGAAAGGATTGCTGGAATTGGTGAAGTTGGCAACAACGATGGACCTCAAATCAACGAAGTCTACCTTGTATAAGGCATTTGTCACAATCTCCTCAGTGTGAGCCAAAGCATAGACAAATGTAACTTGGTTATCTTTGACTCTGAGGAATGCTTGATTGTAAGCAAAAATGATCTGCCCTTAGTCAACATCAAATCAAAAGCCTTATTCAGGGCTCTTATAAAAGGTAATTGTTACACTCTAAACCTCTCTAGTGATTGTAATAGAATAAATTTTGAAAATTGCTTTATTAGTAACTTGGAAGAAAGTTGGCTATGGCACAAGCGTTTAGCTCATATCAATATGTTTCAACTTGACAAGTTGCTAAGAAAGGATTTAGTCATTGGCTTACAAAAACTTAATTTCAAAAATGACATTATTTGTGATGCTTGTAAAAAAGGTAAACAAACTAAATCATCTTTCAAATCTAAAAATGAAATTTCAACCAATAGACCTCTTCAACTACTTCATATAGATCTAGTTGGACCAGCTAGAATAAAAAGCCTTGGTGGCAATCTTTATACTTTGGTCATAGTCGATGATTTCTCAAGATTTTGTTGGACTATATTTTTGTTCAAAAGATGAAACCTTTGGTTTATTGTTTTGCCAAGAAGGTCCAAAACGAGAAGGTATTTCTATTTCGGGTATAAGAAGCGATCATGGTGGAAAATTCAAAAATATGCATTTGAAGAGTTTTGCGACAACATGGAATAGACCACAATTTCTCTACCTTGAGGACTCCTCAACAAAATGGTGTTTTTTAGAGAAAGAATCGAGTACTCACTGAGATGGCAAGAGCAATACTAAATGAGAATCAAACATCTCAAGTATTTTGGGCTGATGCAATGAGTACTGCCTGCTATATATCGAATCGTGCATACATCCGGAAGAATCTCAAGAAGACATCCTATGAGCTATACAAAGGGAGAAAGCCAAGTTTCTCATTTGCACATTTTTGGATGCAAGTGCTTTTGTGCACAATAATGGTAAGGAGAATTTGGGGAAGTTTGACCCAAAATCTGATGAAGGTATATTTCTCGGCTATTCTAATAGAAGTAAGGCTTATAGAATTTTCAATTGTCATACTTGAGTTGTTGAAGAATCTATCCATGTTGTATTTAGCGAACCCAAATCTTATAAACCTTTGGATGATGATGAGGAAAATGCTTATAAAAAATAATTCTTCTCAAAAACCACTTCTGCCTCTCTTGAAAATTCTGAAGATGTTTTTGAAAATGTTTCTGAAAACGAAGTTCAATCTCAACCTAAAGCTTGGAGGTTTATTAGGAATCATCCTTTAGACCAAGTGATAGGTGATGTAAATCAAGGAGTAAAAACCAGAAAAGGAACTTTGAATGAAGTAACTTTTTCTGCCTTTATATTAGAGATTGAACCCTCAAAGATTGACGAAGCCCTTTCAGACAATGATTGAGTTATCGCAATGCAAGAGGAATTGCACCAATTTGATAGAAATCAAGTTTGGGACTTGGTACCTAGACCTAAAGACCATCCGGTCATTGGGACCAAATGGGTATTTAAGAACAAACGTGATGAAACAACAATCATTGTCCGTAATAAGGCAAGATTGGTTGCTAAAGGCTATAATCAAGAAGAAGGAATTGATTATGAAGAAACTTATGCTCCAGTGGCAAGATTGGAAGCTATAAGAGTTCTTATAGCCTTTGCTTGTATCAAAGGATTCAACCTCTATCAAATGGATGTCAAGAGTTCATTTTTAAATGGTTTTATTCAGGAGGAAGTATATGTTGAACAACCTCCTGGCTTTGAAAGTGATAATCATCCAGATCATGTGTATCGTCTCAAAAAGGCCCTATATGGCCTCAAGCAAGCTCCTAGAGCTTGGTATGAGCGATTAAGCAAGTTCCTTCTTAATCAAGGTTTTATCATAGGTAAAGCTAATACAACTCTCTCAATTAAGAGTAATAAATTGAATGAAGTTTTGATTGTTCAAATTTATGTTGATGACATTATTTTTGGTGCTTCTAACGATGTTTTGTGTGAAGAGTTTTCTAAGAAAATGCAGGGTGAGTTTGAGATGTGTATGATGGGCGAACTGAACTACTTCATAGGATTGCAAATCAAACAATGGAAGGATGGAATATTTATCTCACAAACAAAATACCTCCGTGATTTGTTAAAGAAGTTTGGATTGGAGCATTGCAATGGTGCAGACACTCCAATGAGTTCAACCGCCTCTCTGGATGCCGATGAAGAAAAAGGCAAGGACTTCAATATCACAAATATCGAGGAATGATTGGAAATCTGCTATACTTAAGCGCAAGTCGTCCCGATATTCAATTCGGTGTGGGAATGTGCGCGAGATTCCAATCTGCTCCTAAAGAATCACATGCTGAGCATGTTAAGAGAATTTTTTGATATCTCTCGGATACAAAGGAATTGGGTCTCTGGTTTCCAAAAGATCAACAAGAGCACTTGGTTGCATATTTGATTCAGATCATGCTGGGTACAAAACTGATAGGAAGAGTACCAGTGGTTAATGTGAGTTTCTTGGAGGATCACTCGTATCATGGTTTAGCAAGAAACAAACTACTCTGGCTGTATCCTCCACCGAAGCTGAATATGTTGCCACATCTAGTTCCTGTGCTCAAGTCCTTTGCCTAAAACAACAATTATCTGACTTGGGGATCTATCTGAAGGAGATTCCAATTCTTTGTGACAATACTAGCACAATAAGTTTGGCAAAGAATCCAGTACAACATACTTGGACCAAACATATTGATGTCAGACATCACTTCATAAGGGATCATGTTTAAAAAAGGATGTCAAAGTAATGTTGATCCTAACTCATCTCCAGCTTGCTGATATTTTCACCAAACCTCTGGCCAAAGAACAATTCATGTTCATCTAAAGAGAATTGGGAATGGTAAATCCCATTGAATTGTAAGTAAAATATCAACAAAATGTTATTACTTATATTTTGATGATTAATAAGGACTAACTTAAGCATCCGAGACTCTAAGTTGTGTTTTTGCAGGACTTTGTTAAGAAGGCGAGAAGGTAAGGTAAGTAGTAATGGTTTGGCTCAAGCTCGTCTCGATGAAACTCGAGCCAATGGTTGTCCACCTCAAGCCTACTCAAAGACAAACACTTGGTCTCTACCTCAAGCCTCAGCAAGACAGAAAGATAAGCCTTTTGAGAAAGGTTTTTGGCTCGAGCCAAGGCAATGTAACTCAAGCCAATGCATCTCTGCTAAGATCAAACATGATGAACAAACTCGAGCCTAGATTCATCACCTCGAGTTTGGGTCGAAACTTGAGCCTATTCTAGCAAGCTTGAGCCTAAACGCATTAGAGGTTAGTATCCTTCTTACTTAGACTCGAGACTCTGTATCAAACACTTGAGCCTATATATTGTTTTGCTATATACACTGTTGTATCTCTTCATTTTTCATTTTCGTGCTTCTCTCTCCAACCTCTCACTCTCTTTTCAAAATCTCCCAAACCCTAACCTTCGTCTTCACTACAATGGCCCCCAAAATCTCCCAAAAATCTCCTGCCAAGATCAAAGGATCTGCTTTGAGCCTTGAGAAGACTGAATCATTGTCACCTCCTCAACTGCAACGTCCTCAACGCACTAAAATTCCTCCCAAGAGATTTCGTCCGAAAGTCGCTTTTGAGGAACCTCCGCCTAAGCGTTCAAAGAAGTTGGTAATCGAAGAACCTTCTGAAATTCCTGCCAAGAAATAGATTCATTCTGAAGCAGCCATTCGAAAAGACAAAGAAGTTGAAAAGGAGGTCTCCAAGCCATCCAGAAAGAAGCCTGTGTCTTCCTTAGTGCTCAAAGAAAAACCTCCATCCAAAGTGATTGCTTCTGGTTCTAGGTCTCAAATTAACGAGCCATCTAGGTCCAAGGTACTGGAAATTCCTGCCATTCACGCTATTTACCATGCCCCTGTCTCTAATCCTCCTTTAAATTTTGCCTGTGGTCCACTACTATTTTCTCTTGAAAAAGGAAAGAAGTATAGAGAGGATTTTGCACTTAGGAATTTCTGCCCTATTGTGTATCTTGATCTACCTAAGCTAAAGGAAGAGTGTCATTTGGACCTCTATCCCTGGTTCAAAGACTGAGTTATTTCTCTCAATACGTGCCTCATATAGCCCTACTGTAGCAAGGGTGTTTTATTTCAATGTGACTGCTCACTATCTGATAGACAAGGATAAACAAATTACTGAAGAAAAGCTTATTACTTATGTAAGAGTCAAGAGATCTGACTGTCGATTACATTAACTCTCTGCTTCAAATCTCAAACCACCTCATGTTCCTTCATTTCACTATGACAATGAGCAGATTTACAAAACACTTCAACCAAATGTTCCTTTCTCTGTGCCACTAAAGTTTTCTCCAGTAGCTATGCCTCCAACTTACAGAGCTTTGTGGTATGTATATTCAAAGAATTTCGTTCAAAAGGGGAAGAATTTCACCCATTTTACCCAAAGAGACTACTCATTGTTTACTTCCTTCGTGGCTAAGGTACCCCCACAATCTTGGTCATTGGATTTTTAATGAAATGAAGAAGTACGTCCTCCACTCCAAAAGAACTCTACCATACCATTTCCTAATCTGATTTCAGTTATCTTATTTCATGAGAAAGTATGGTACCTTGAGTCACTTGAACAACCAATGTCGCCTGAGAGGTTTGGCCAACATCACTTGAATCTTATGAAGGTTTCTTTTAAAGAGGGATCTGGAGAATCTAGACCACCTGCACCATCTTAATCCAAAGCTCCTAAATCAAAGTTCAACCGAACTTGGTCAAGGTCTTTTTTCTCTTTGGAGCACACTTCAAATATATTGTTGAGAAGGCTATAGCAGATAGTTTGGATCCTTTATTTATCTCTGTTGCTGCTCAGAATTCTCTCTGTGTAAAGCTTGAAACACAGATTGCCAAGCTAGTGGACGATGTTGCTTAGATTCAAGAAGATCTAGTTGACATCCAAGAAGAAGTGGGTAACTTAAGTGGACATATTGGCGATCATGGTGCAAGTCTTACCAATGCCCACAACACCTTGTGGTCCTTGATTCATAAGGTAGAAAAAGTTAAAGCATCTCAGCAACAAAGGTCTCCAGTAGTTGCTCCTGGTCTTGGCACTTGTCATGTTTCTCCCAAGCCATCTCCTCCTTCATCTCCTATCCTCCCATCGATCACACCCTCTCATGATCACATTTCTCCCATTCTCTCCACTCCTGTCATCCCAACTTCCATTGCCACCCCTGCTACTATCATTCTTCCATCCCCTACTACTATCCCTCTCCCATCTCCAAAAGCTTCACCTATAAAGATCACCTATTCTGGTACTTCTACCGCTGACTTGTTTGATGAAAGTGATCTTGATTCTCCTGTCACTAAACCTGAGTCTACTGTTTCTCAATTGTCTCTCACATTTTCTTTCTCTCCTCTTCCTTTCCCATCATCCTCTCATCCATTTTCATCTCGCTTCCAGCTTCCACCTCTGTATCTTCCTTTTTGAGTGATGTGAAAGGGGAGAGATTAGTAATCAAGTCAAGAAGTCAACTTAACCTTTTGTGTAGCCTACTTGTGAAGGCTAAATTCTTAGCTGACTTTTTTTTTTTGTGACCTTTTGTTATGTTGCTTCACTTTTGTATGTCAAGTTATTTTGGTAGTTCATATTCTGTCACATTATGCCTTGAAATACTATCATCTTTTATGAATTACATTATTAATGAAATACTATCATCTTTTATGAATTACATTAACTGACATTTTTTATGACTTGTTTACTGTGATGTGCTCTATGGCTTTTCAAAACTTGCTTAAATCACTTAAAACATTTTTTTCTTGACTTCTAAGTGTTGAAAGATTACAAATTTTGTCATCATCAAAAAGGGGGAGAATGTTAGCTCCCAATGTTTGTTTTGATGATAACTAACCCTTGTAAAAGAAACTTGCTCATCTTAGTTCATTTACTTGTGAAAATTGAGTCTGCATTGTTATCTATCATATTGGCTCTAGCCAACCTCATCTGACTCGAGCCAATATCCCGTCTAAATTTGTTAAAATGAAAGTTCTGACTCTAGCTATTTTCGGCTGACTCGAGCCAAGCCCTGGTTACATAAAATATTATTTTATTTGACTAAGCATTGACTCTAGCCAAGAGCGTTACTTTCAAATAACCATAGACCAAGTTTTTGTAACTAGAGTTTTTCAATTGGAGCCAAAGAATTGTGACTCGAGCCTAGAGTGCTTTCATAGAGTAATTTGACTCTAGCCTACACAATGTACCTTGTATTTTAAGCCAGACTCTAGCCTGAATATTCTGACTCAAGCCTAGCATGTTTCATTCGAACAATTTGACTCTAGCCTAACGAGTGTACCTCCAGTTTTGGCCTAGACTTGAGCTTGAATCTCGTGACTCAAGCCTAGATCGCTATTATAGAAGAACTTGACTATAGCCAAAATGTATAGTTTGACAAACCAGTGTTCCAAACCCTAACAAATCTCTTGTTATGGTTTGTATACTTTGTAACTTCTCTCATTATTATTCCTAATTGCGTTTAATGAGTTTGCTAATGAGTTTCAGAAGAGTATTATGCGGATTAACACTAAATTGAAATAAAGCAATAATGTGTCAGAAGCATTTAATGCAAAGCAGAGATATTCACTATTTCGACAAGATAACCTTCTGGGCAACGATAAAGCTTCTTGACCATTTCCTTCATAGCTTCTTGCTAAGTCTCAACGGACAATTTGAATAAGGAATGTCAACGTTGAAGATTCAGCGAATACGATTAGTCAGAGTAAACATTCTTCAACGGAAATATTTATTACACACAACGGCTAATTTGAAGAGTCTCAACGGATAAACTTCAAGCTTCTACAACGGTCATAAATGCCACCAACTATAAATGCCAGAAGCATTCAAATCTACAAACACCGAAATTCTGCACATTCAATTAGCTATTAAGAGCATTTATTGTTTCAACTCTAAGAGTCAATATCTTCGGATATATCGATCTTCAGTGATTATTAATCGACTCTTTCAGAGAGTTATTTATTGATTATCCTTTCTTGTAAGAATCTCAAAGTATTGGGACTTTGGGATTGGGTTATTTGATTACAACTTGTAAGGGGGAGTAAGTTCTAGTGAGAGAATTACTCCAAGAGAGTTACAGAGTGTGTAATCATTTGAGTTAGTGAAATCCCAGAGAGTATGGGGACTGGACGTAGGTCGAGGATTTAGACCGAACCTGTATAAATTGCTTGTGTTCAATCTCTCTATATCCTTCTCTGTTCATCTCTATTTTGTTAATTGCTAACAGAGTATTTTTGCGAAGAAAATTTTATATCCCCAATTCACCCCCCCTCTTTGTGATATTCCATCTTTCACACAACTTGGTTTGATATGGATATTTTGATATATCTTTGAAACATTATTCGGTTAACGAGTTTGGACCTTATGAAATCGAAGATCAACGTGTGCATGATAATGTTTTAATGAATGATTTGATCAAACCCTTAGTTAGTTATTGTTTTAAGGAAATTGAGGATTTTATAGTATGTGAGAAAATAAACTACAAATAGGCCTCATAAATAAGTTGAGGCATCATTTACAAGTTAAAATTAAAAATTAATTTATACTCCTCCAGTCCTTAATATAAGACATACTCCTATATTTTTTTAGTCCTATTTATAAGGCGCATGTTTTAGGTTAAGGTGAATGTACAATTTAGCTATTCATTTATATTGTGTTGACTTTGTTTTCATTTGGTGTTATGTATATTCGGTGGAGGTAGAGTTGAAAATTTGTTGAATTCTATGGGTGAGTTAAAAAGGTTTAAGGTTTTCCTTGGTGTATTACAAAAGGTTGGAAGTGCCCTATAAATAGGACCAGGAGTATTTACTTAATTTAATTAGATTAAAAAAGTTGATTAAGCTAGTTAATATGACATGTATTTTATAAAACACCCTAATCATAATATTTAATTCACTCCTACTTGATTATTCATGACTAGAAAAATGGCCCTTTAAGACAGTCACATTTAGACTTCTTATAGGCGGAGATGGTTTAAAAATATGACCAATGACATTTTTGTAAATATTGATACAACTTAAAACTCCAAAGTGGTAAGGGTGGGCTTTGAACCCCACCACTTGGTTTGCCAAAAGCACCACCATTGCTTTTTAATATATATTGTGCAAACAAATATATCAAATTTCACTCTTTAATTTTGACTCAAACTCATTTAACAAGTTTTGTTGAAGAATTCACAAGATTTTATTAGGTTTTAAGAATTTTCGTCCATACAGTAAAAAATTCACACAATGAGTCTTTTATAAGTTTTGTTAAGGAATTCACAAAATTTTATTAGGTTTTAACAATTTTTTTTACCAAGAAAAAAATTCACTATCAAGTCATTCACAAGATTTGTTAAGAATTTAATAATATATTATTTGGTTTTAACAACTTCTGTTTACCAAGTAAAAAAATCTCACTATCAAGTTATTCACATTTTTTGTTAAGGAATGCATGACTTTTAATTAGGTTTAAACAACTTTCATAAAAAAGTCACACAATCGGGTTTTAACAGCTTGTGAATTTTTTATGGGAAAACGAAAAAAATTGTTAAACTTAATTTAATATGGTGAATTCCTTAACAAAGCCTGTGAATGACTTGATAGTATGAATTTTATACTTGGTAAGGGAAAGTTGTTAAAACATAATCAAATTTCTTGAATCCTTAACGAAAATTGTGAATGACTTGATAATATGAACTTTTTACTTGGTAAATAAAAGTTGTTAAAACCTAATAGAATATCATGAATTCCTGGTGAAGCTTTTAGTTTGGAATTGTCGGGGTGCAGCGAGAAGAGGAGTTGTGTCTGTAGTTAGAGACAGTAAACATCGTTATAAACTGGATATGATTGCTTTGTTGGAACCTAGAATAAGTAGGAACCAAGCAAAAAGAGTCATTAAGAGATAAGGTTTCAAACACTCGAAAGGAGGGAAGCGAAGGGTTTTTCGGGGGGTATTTTGTTATTGTGGGACTCGAGATGATTTAACTGTTGATGTAAGAATAGTGCATGATCAGTTTATTCATTCTAAAGTAAGTCTAGGAGAGGAAGATATGATGGTTATTGTAATTTACGCTAGCCCAACAGAACAGAAAAGGCATAGGCTGTGAGAGGTTCTATATGAACTAGCGTGTGAAATTTCTGAGCCAAGGATACTAGTGGGGGATTTTAATGAAATTAAAACCCCTTTGGAACAAAAGGGGGGTGGTCGGATAAATGAGACAAGATGTCGTAGATTTAATGAATGGATTGAAGGTTGTAGCTTGATAGACATTGGGGCACAAGGTCCTTTCTTTACATGGAAGGGCCCTAAATGGGAAGGATTGGTGAGGGTGTATAAGAGACTAGATCGTTGTCTGTGCTCGTTAAGCTGGCATGAAAGGTTTCAGGAAGCAGAGATCTGTGTTCTTCCCCACTTATGTTCAGATCATCACCCATTGTTGGTAAGGTCAACAATAGAGAACAAGGTGTTGAGAACAAGAAACTTTAGATATGAAGCTATGTGGAAAACACATAAACAATTTGATAGTGTAATGGCAACCAGCTTATGTTCAGATCATCACCCATTGTTGGTAAGGTCAACAATGGAGAACAAGGTGTGGAGAACAAGAAACTTTAGATATGAAGCTATGTGGAAAACGCATGAACAATTTGATAGTGTAATGACAGCCAGTTGGAGGAGAAATGAGGAAGCACATGTTAGCCTTGCGTCGCTATAGTTAGATCTAATTAAATGGAATAAGGAGGTGTTTGGGCAGCTAGAAGGCTCTAAATGTAGACTCCTAAATAGACTAAATGGGATTCAGCAAAGGCTGGAAAACAGAAGCAATCTGTTCCTTCTTAGTTTGGAGTTGGAATTAGAAGATGAGCTGCTGAAGACTTTGTGGCAAGAAGAGATTTTTTGGTTTCAGAAATCAAGAGGAAGATGGCTAGAGGAAGGTGATCGAAACACAAAATACTACCATACAAAAACCTTGATGATAAGGAGAAGAAATAAGATCACAATGCTCAAGAATAGTATTGGGGAATGGGTTGAGGATAAAGAAATCATTGCTGGGTTATTTCATGATTTTTACAGCAAGCTGTTTTGTGAAAATGAATGTAACAGGGTCTGGTCTACAACAAGCCAGGCATGGAGGAAGGTGGACGAGGATAAATGGAAGAGGGTTGGTAGAGATGTAAGTGGGGAGGAAATTCATAATGCTTTCTTTCAGATGGGGGGTTTTAAAGCGCCAAGAAGAGACGGATTCCCTGCTGTACTCTATCAGCAAAACTGGGAATATGTAGGCCAATCTATAATAAACTTCATCCAAACTATTTGGAGGCAGCCGGAGAGAATTGGCGAAATTAATGACACGTTAGTGGTGTTGATTCCAAAGGTTGATAAGCCAAAAGAGGTAAGCCAACTTAGGCCCATTGCTTTATGTAATGTCATTTACAAGGGGTTAGCTAAGGTGATAGTGAACAGATTGAAGCCTTTTCTAGATAAGTTGATTTCCCTGTTTCCGACGAGTTTCATTCCTTGGAGAAGTATTCATGATAACATTGTGATTGCAAAGGAGATTGTTCATTCTATGAGCAAGCTACAAGGTAGGAAGGGTCATATGATCATTAAAATTGATCTTGAAAAAGCATATGATTGGATGAACTGGCATTTCATTGGAAGGGTATTGGAGGAGATTGTGATTGATGATCACCTAAGGAAAGTAATAAGGGGTTTTATTGGTTCAGTTAAACAATCGCTTATGTTGAATGAGAGTAGGAGAGAAGATTTAATCCCATCAAGGGGTTTGAGACAAGGAGATCCCCTATCTCCTTTTTTGTTTGTACTAGGAATGGAAAAACTAAACTATCTAGTTGCTGATTGTGTGAGTAGGAAGCAGTAGAAACCAATAAAAATGGGAAGGGGAGGCACTAAGATTTCTCATCTGCTGTTCGCAGATGATTTGCTTCTTATCTGTGAAGCTAACCTAGAGCAAATGAGCATGGTTATGGAGGTGTTGGAGAAATTTTGGGATATGTCTGGCCAAAAGGTCAATACCTTAAAAACTAGTGTTTTCTTCTCAAAGAATGTTGATAGAAGATCTCAGAATGAAATGTGTGAGTTCTTAGGGTTTAAAAGGAAGGATGACTTGGGTCGTTATTTGGGGGCGTATCTCATAAATGATAAGGGGAAGAGAAAGAAGTTCCAACAATTAATGGATAAAATGCAATCTAAACTCAGCAGTTGGAAATCCTAGACGCTATCTCTTGCTGGTAGGATTACTCTTGTGCAGTCTGTGACCAATCAAATGGCAGTGTATACCATGCAACACTTTGCAATCCCAGTGGGACAGAGGCATCAAATGGAGAAAATTCAAAGAGAATTTATTTGGGGTTGTGGAGAAGGGAAAAGGAGGCTTCATGCTATAAGCTAGGATTTGTTGTGCAAAGAAAAGAAAAATGGTGGGTTGGGGATAAGAAATTTTGAATTAATGAATGGTGCACTTTTGGGAAGGTGGCTTGGAATGTTATTTCTAAGCCTAACAACCTTTGTTCAATGGTGCTTAGCGGAAAATATAGAAGGAACTGCAACTTTCAAACAAGTTGTAAAGGTATGAAGAGTGATTCTGAATTGTGGAGGAATTTGGCCAAAATTAGTGGAAAATATATACTGGGAAATTGGGAATGGAGAGTTGGCAGATTTCTGGGAAGACAGGTGGATAGAGGGTAGCGGTAAGCTACTGGATAAGTACGAAGGGCTTCCTGAGGAGGAAAAAGGAGTGAAGGTGAGGGAGATGATTAATGTGAATGGTGAATGGGATATGGTGAGAATTGGGAAATTTGTGAATGAAGAGGACATGGAGTGCTTATTGTTTGTACTTCCTCCTAAACCAGAAAATGGCGTGGATATTGTTAGATGGGGAAGGAGTCTACAAAATAAAAATGAAGTGGCTGAAATGTATCATTTCATGAAGAATGAAACAAATTCCAAAGGAAAGGAGTGGAATGGCTTGTGGCGGTGGAAGGGGCCAAAGAGAGTTCAGATTTTCCTCTAGCTAGCTCTACACAATAGGTATCTAATAGGGGAGAGAAAAAGCATGATTTGGGGGGGGAATTCGAATTGTTATTGCTGCAATATACCTGAAAACTTAATGCATGTATTGTGTGACTGTAACACTGCTTGGTTACTGTGGCAAGAACTTAATTTCTATATTGCTGGTTCTGGTTTTATAAATTTGCAGGGAAGTGACTGGCTCAGATGGAACCTAACGCATGTGAATGAGGATTGGAGGCTTGTGTTTTGTCTCACCTGCTAGCTGCTGTGGAACTGGCGAAACCGATGTTGCTTTCAGGAGGGCTATGTCATGCCGGAGGATAGAGAAAGAATAATGTACTGGTATGTAAAGGAAGTTAAAATGCCACGAAGAGAGTTTAGTGTTGATAGGAAAATGAAACAGGAGGTCGCTGTTAGATAGAAAGCTCCTGATGAGGGTTGGGTAAAAATAAATGTACATGGTGTCTCAAAGGGTGAAAGGAAGACTACTAGACGTGGTGGGGTAATTAGGGGCTCAATGGTGAGTGGGTGTGTGGGTTTGCACGTAAGCTAGGGGTATGTTCTGCTGTAAGGGCAGAAATGTAGGTTGCGTTGTATGGACTAGAGCTTGCTTTGCAATTTCATTTCGATATGGTTGTGGTCGAATTTGACTCAGTGGAGATTATTCATTTATTGAATGCATTTAAAATAGCTGAGGAACTTGAGTCTAGTCTACTAAAACAAATTAGCAGAACTATAGCAAAGTTTTCAAATGTTTCTTTTAAGCATACTTTTAGGGAAGGGAACAGCTGTGCAGATATGAAAGCAAATTATAGTCTGAAACAGGAGGAGTCTAGTGTTGTTTTTGTTAGGCTTCCTATCACTAGTGCAAAAAAGGGCTTTAAGACCGCCTCATTTAGACCGGACATTGGACGCACCGGTCTTAAAGGTATGACCGGTGGCAGTTTAGTAAATATAAAGAACTTCTTATGTATGACCGATGGCAGTTTTGTAAATATAAAGAACTTCTTATGTACGACCGATGGCAGTTTTGTAAATATAAAGAACTTCTTATACCGGATCATTTTTTCATAGGTCTTAAATATATTATTAAGACCCGTTAAGAAACAACCCGATCTTTAAAATGTTATTAAAAAATATTCAAATATCAATTACTTTATGGAGAAATCTCACACAACCGGACTAATATTTTATGCGGTCCAAAATAACAAGGAAAAATTTAAATATAAAGGTAATAAAGTTTTAAGACTAAACATATATAAAAGCTGGTCTTAAAAGTTATTCTTTTAAGACCGAACATAAAATGCGCCGGTATAAAATATAGAAAAAGAGTGCGGATAAAAAATTAATTACTTTTAAGACCAGGACTTTAATATAACCGGTCTTGAATACTAATTATTAAGACCGTCTATATTTTCATCTGGTCTTAAAAATGAACCGCCAAATAAACATTTCTTCCGCGAAAGCTTTTGTTACTATCACTGAAGAACCTCTGTTCACGTTGCGAAACCCTTCTTGTTGCATTACCTCTCTTCCTGTCTCAAAAATGAACGGTGAAAACGAGTCTATTCTGTTCCGAGAACGCCGATTCACTGTGTGGGTGTGATCGAGAACGAACCCTTTTCATCTCACAATGAGCCTCGTAACCGCCCTGCACGTCATGGTAGAAGAGGCACACGAATGATGGATGTAACCCTAAGTCGGTCTTCTGGCTCAAGGCTAGAGATTCAGTTTGATGAAAAGTTGGAACCTTTCGATCCCAAGAAATCCAAATATACTAGTTTTGTTGGCTATCTAGCACGCAGCAATGTTAGCATCTAGGCAGATGAGTGGAAAAGTGTGGAGGTTGTCACAGTAAATGATCCTATTTGGGACACTATCTGGCTTACATACACTGTCCTTGACTGTCAGAAGTTGAAAGACAAGTCATTTTCTTATTGTGCTGATCGGTGGAGGAAGGTTGAGACCTTTCTAGCTAACAAGTATATTTTTGCCGAGGTTCAACCTGAAGAAAATCCTTGGGACAAGTACACATTTATTGATGAACAAACTTGGCAACAATTTGTTCATCTGCGGACCACTCCTGAAGCTCTGGTGAGTTTATAGTTTTGTTTGCCCTTTTATGTGCTTATTAACCTGTGCGGATATGTGAATGTTATTCATCTAATCCTGTTAGTTAAATGGTTTGGTGTGTGAATAGAAGTATACATTTCCCGCCTTTGTCTATGCAAGTCGATATGTAAATCCCGAAAAGGTAAAATACTAAGAAGGTAATTAGAGAAATAATAATGGCATAAGAGTCAAGCCATTATTATAGTCTTAGTTCTGTTATAGTAGGTAGTGGTTAGACATTGCTCTTAGTTAGTTAGTATGTTAACTGTGTAATGGTTTCGGTGAAAGCTGTTATTGGGGCCTAAGAGTCAAGCCTCTAACTATATATAAGAGGTTAGTCTAATATGTGTAGGAACCGAGTTATGATGAATGAATGAATTGATCGAGTTGGCAGCATTTCGCAACTCTCTTTCCTCTATTTCTCCCAATTTCTTCTACCATTCTACATCTTTCTTAAATAAAATGTTGAAACTTGATGAAGTGAATTTGACTAATGTTTGACCTTCATATGAAGGCGAAGTTCTCTAATTTACGTTAGACATCAATGGCAATGGTGGAATTCATAATTAATAGTTTTTTTTTTCAATTCGATTCACGAGAAAAGAAGGGAACAAGCACGGGAGATAGGGAGAAAGAATGATTGCCGCATAGGGCTTCTCACGCGGATATGGAATGGCTGAAAAAGAATTGATGGCGGCCAAGCGGAAGAGATTGGAAGATGAAGCTGAATCAATCCTTACGCGATAGTTGATCAGCCATCTCCTATACGTCGCGAGGAGTTGTAGTTGCATATTCGACAAAAGCCAAGCGGCGCCTACATGAGTGAACAAACTCGTGTAGTTGCTGAAAGAATTGTAAGTATCGTTATTGTTATTTTTTAGTTACTAAACATGTTTCATTACTAAGCTTCTCGTTATCTGTATCTTATAGGAAGATCTTAAAAAGAAAGAAGCAGAGGGATCTTTTATGTCGGATGGGAGGAATAATGTTCTGACCGTTGCTACCGGAAAACCGGATCACGCGGGGCGCGTAAGGGGGGTTGGAGGACAGGTAGGCCTGAAGGAATACTTTGGTAAATCCAAACGCCACAAACAAAGTATGGTTACCCGAGAGGAGATGGAATAGACGCTTGCCAAAATAACTAATGAAGCAGCGGCTAAAGAAGCAATGTTTCAATCCCGAGATGGAGCGGACGGCCAAATTCGAAGGAAGCAGCGGCTAAAGAAGCAATGTTTCAATCCCATATGAGCCAGATAAAGGAGGAAATGAATTAGATGAGGCTGCTTTTGAGCTCTCGTCCAGAGAGCAGTGTTCCCGTCACACATTCACCTACAGTTATGCAGCAGAGCACTAGGGGGAGCTGCATTGTTGGACAGTCAGAGAAACCTCCTCCTCAAGTTCCATCCCCTGGTGAAGCTGCATCCCCTCTTCCTCAAGTTCCATCCCTTGGTCAAGCTGCATCCCCTCCTCCTCAAGTTCCATCCCCTAGTCAAGCTGCATCCCCTCCTCCTCAAGTTCCATCCCCTACTGCTCATTTGACTGCCAAGGAAAAAATATCGATTTGGCCAAAAAAATTATTTTAAAGATAAATCATGGCCTGTCCAAGAAGTAGTAGGCGTCCTCATCCCGTAGATATTTACCTTGACAATATAGATGTAATGTCCCTGCTGATTCCTGGACAGGAGCTTAGTAATCCAATCATTCAACTGTTTATGAAGTAAGTATATGATTCTATGAGTACATAATTTAAATGCATCGTTTAGACACACATACATATATACTAATTCCCTCATCGATGTCATTATTGTAGGTTCATGCAACAAGAATTGGCCAAACAGGGCAGAATAAATGATTTTGGATTCTTGTGCCCAGTCTATGCAAGCACAACATCCTTGGACTTGAGACAAGAATACATGTCAACCAGGGTGTGTGAAGTGAAAAGAAAGGTGTACGTGTTTCCATACTTCCACAGGTACATATCACAATTCTTGTATGCAATTCACTTAATATAATTCTGCTACATATATCACCGAGTACTTTATTTTTTGTGAATTTTCAGCCACCATCGCGAGTTGGTCCTCATGTGCATGGAGGATCATAAAGTTATCTTCTTATGCTCCACTCACAATGAGCTAGAGCCTATATTGAGGCAGAGCGTCAACAAGTAAGCATGTCATTTTGATTCTCTTGTCTGAAATCTCTACTGTGAATTTTCAGTGAACATTATTGATAAATTTGTGATTTTGATGATAGTGCCATGATGACCTTCCAAGTCGAGGTAAACAAAAAGCATGGGTCTCAGGCCACTTATCCTAAATGGTTAAGACCAGAGGTTAGTACATATTTGGACATTGGCGCACTGCCTTGTGAACTTGGTCAGTAAGCTATATATGTTAGCTCTAATATATATTTCTTGTTCGTTTTAGATCCATTGGCAACCAACGGGGTCCAACTTATGTGGCATATATGTCATGAAACACATGTATGATGTTATCAGGAGAAGAACGACAAAATTGTTCTCAAAGGTAAATGTATTTGATGTTACATATTGTGGCTGAATTCAGTTTCTAGCTTCATGTTACATATGAAATATGCACGCAAGTTAATTTAGTTTATGTCTTCATGTTACATATGAAATATGCACGCAAGTTAATTCAGTTTCTGTCTTTGATTACAGATGTTTGCCAGACCTACTCCCTTTCCTGATGATGAAGTGGAGTACATACGCAATTTGTTTTGTGAATATCTATATGAACTAATTAATTCCTAAATTCATTTGTAAAATATACGCACAATGTGTAATTCAATAATAAATTTGTATATTTTTCGAAGAAATTCGTTCATTCATTCTAGATATTTAGTGCTTGAAATTTGAGGTACAAGATGTTGTAAATGAGAAAAAAGAGACTATCTGAAAGTCCGGTGCTAAGAGTCTTCATTTATTTCTAAAAATATGGCGAGACCTTTAGGACCGCAGAATTATTAAACCACCGGTGCTAAAAGTCTTCGTTTATATTAAAAAAACTATATCTAGACTTTTAGGACCGGACGTAATTATTTGTCCGGTCTTAAAAGTCTTATAAAAATTCACTAGACTTTTAAGACCGCATCTTTATGGTACAACCGGTCCTAAAAGTCTACGTTTAATTAATTAAAAAATATGTCTAGACGTTAAGACCGTAAATTTGTTAAATAACTGCTCCTAAAAGTCCATCTTCTTCGTTTATTTTCAAAAATATGGCGAGACGTTTAGGACCGCATATTTATTAAACCTCTGGTGCTAAAAGTCTTCGTTTATTTCTATAAAAAAACTATGGCTAGACTTTTAGGACCGCATATGACTTATACATGCGGTCCTAAAAGTCTTCTAAAAATTCGCTAGACTTTTAGGACCGAATTGTTATATTTTGTCCGGTCCTAAATGTCTACGTTTAATTAACAAAAAAATATGTCTAGACTTTTAAGAACATAGTTTTCTTATATCTCCGCTCATAAAAGTTCAGTCATAAAAATATTTTATAAAAATATGGCTTAACCTTTAGGACTTTGTATATATTTGGGATCTTCTTAATAGTTTTGACTCGGTTTTCAGACAACCGAGGTTCTGGCGTTCGCTCAAGCTAGGTCCTCGTTGTCGTCGATGTTACCTCTCTTGATGTTGAGCGGCATTATCGGTTTCCCTTTCCGTTGTCTCTTTTCTTTTTGTCGGAAAATAAGGAAGATGCGAAAGGAAACTGAAAATATTCAACTCAGTCGAGGTAACACCGACGACAACGACCGTCCAACCTTGACAAGAATAGTCATTTGGTTTGTTTTTATTTGAATAAGGTAAATGATCTTTTTTTTGTTTTTTGTATGTTCTTAACTGTATTGTGGGAATTTTTAATGTTGATTTACACGAGGACAATGTTTTATTTGTTTCCTTTTTTGTCGGAAAAAGAAAGAAGATAATGAAAAGGACATGGCGATCGAATATGGAAACAAAAAGATTTAAATTATTATTATTATTACTGCTGCCCCGTGAGGAGGAGCAACAAAAAAAAGGAAAAAAAAACATCTACTCCCCCCCATCGTTGTCGGAGGGGAGGGAGTCGTTGGAGAGGTCGGAGAAGTCGTCATCGAAGGATGGTTCTCAATGTCCGGGCATCGAGAACCGCCGCGGCTTTACGTTGACGACGTGATAGACCTGAAAAAGCGGCCACGGCGTCGGTCTATATGATCGAGGCGGGCCGGGATGTGTCGAATCATCGGTAGAGGGTCGGAACCGGGAGGCAACGGAGGAGGAGGACCTCGTGGTGGTGGAGTAGCCATTACTATGGATGTTTCAAAAGTGATGGAGAAGAATGTGAAGGAAGTAAAGTAACATCGAGTTTAAAAAGAGAACCCTGCCCGAAAAATGTGAAACGCCGGAAACAATAACAAGGAGACGCCTAGTTGGGAAGTTTATCTGGAAGTCGAAGAGATTCTGAATCATTCATTTGAACAGAGTGTAGGGATACGACTCGGGAACCTTTAATACCGGATATTGTAAAAGATCCGTTCTTAAAACTAATTAGAAAAAATTATTACTTTAAAAAAATTGATGTGAAAAAAAAAAGATTTCTAGGACCGGATATAAGATAAAATGTCGGTCTTAAAAGTAATTGAATTGATTGAAAAAAATAAATAATAGACTTTTAGGACCGGATATATTTTAAAAGGTCGGTCTTAAAATCAATTGAATTGGAAAAAATAATAATAGACTTTTAGGACCGGGTATATTATTAAAGTCCGGTCTTAAAATCAATTGAATTGAAAAAAATTAAATAAAAGAATTTTAGACCGCATATTTATTAACTCCTCATACCTCTCTGTCCTTAACTCCTTATTAAACTCCGCATACCTCGTAACTCAACATACCTCTCTGTCCTTAGTAACTCCTCACAATCTCGTAACTCCACACTACGTGACTCTCTGCCCCAACTGCTCTACCCATGGTTAGATACAAGAGAACCGCTCGTAGGGGTGCTCTTACTCCTGATGCTTGTGCCTTCCGTAGATCGTTATACGGTGCGCCTCCTCCATCAAGAGTGCGTTCTATTGTGACGAGATGAGTCTCGGTCGTTGGACCCATTGTTATTTCGGATGATGAAGAGGTTGCCGCACCCCCATCTAGCCTTCGGACCATGAAGAGGTTCCGCTCCCCTCTCCAACCAGTTGGCCCCAAAGACGCCTACCGCGTGACCCCTCTCCTCTTTCCTCTAATGATGCATTGCGGGCGATGCGACTAAGGTAGGAACTTGCGATATCCGGCGGGAATTTAATGCTTTTCACGCCGATATCGCCAAGGATGTTTAGTCAGATTCTTGTTTTTTATAATTTTTTGCTTGTTTTTCTTTTTTTTTCTTGTGTACGTGCATATTCACCAGTAATGTATGAATCATTAAGAACTAAGCTTGTGTCTTTTTTTTGTTCATATTCTCCAGTAATTAAAGAAGCTTATTCTCCATTTTTATTTAATTTTTATTCATTCGGTTTACACTCTTTGCGCTCGCCAAAGCCATTTTTTTAAAAAAAATGAGGACTTTTAGGACCGGATGTTTCATAAGACTCCGGTCTGAAAATTAAATGAAAAATAAAAAACTAAGACCGGAGTCTTTTAACCCTTCGGTCCTAAAAAATTAATTATATATTTAGGACTGGCTACATTATAAATAACCGGTCTTAATAAAATCCAAATTAATAAAACATGTCTCGTCTCGTGCGGAATATTAAATTTCCCTCTCTGAACTTCTCTTCTCACGCCGAAAGTGATTACTCAGGTTCTGTCTCCAGTGTTTTTGTGTTGCTTCGTCGATCGCTTCGCATTGCTCTCTCGACAATCACTTTCTCGGTTCGTTAGCTAAACGTCTATAGACCAAGTTTGTAAGAGGTGTTTCGGTTATATAACTTTATGGTTTTTCGGGTTGAACGAAATCGATGAAATGTTCTTGTGGGTTTTCTCGTTGTTAATGAATATTGTAGTTTGAAGATTATATTTGCACTTTAGACATACCCAACCGACCACAAATGTTTTTAGGTTACTCTTCATCGCAACATCAACGTTCGTGGCGGGAGAAGAAAGACTCCGCAAACGCATTTGAATTTATATGCTACAGTTGAGTCCACAAGACCTTCATGCGATGCATTTAATATCCTCGTCATGCTTTAATTTTTCTTCTTGGATTCACAGTGATACATTTATGACCAAAAGTGTTTCTTCATTATGCATTTAATGGGCAAGTTTCTCCGTAAATATATATATATATATATATATATATATATACACACACATAACCGACATTGAGCATAAATATGAATTTGGTGTTGCCTTATTTTATATCCGTGTCATAAATAGGAATTCTACTATGGATCACGGTTGGATAACTGCATTACGGACGAGTGTTGAATATCAGAATGAGGTGAGGGACTTTATAGAATTTGCTAAACAAAATGCTCATGATGATAGTGGGAAGTTTTATTGCCCTTGTGTAAAATGTTTGAATGAGAGTCGACTAAGTCCTGAAGTTATGCACACACATTTAATTTGTAAAGGATTTTGTAAGACTTATACAGTATGGGTATGCCATGGTGAAAAAATAACAAGTGGGTCTCAACATGAGGAAGTGGCCTTTGATGATAATGACACGGATATGGATGATCACATAGAGGACATTATTCGTGATGTAGGAGAAAAGGCTTTTCATCAATCACATGCATATGGTAATATGTGCGGTGATGCGAGACCCCGCTATACCCCTGGTTGTAACAAATACCAATTGTTGAACGCTGTATTGAAATTGGTAAGCTTGAAGGCACGTCATATGGAGCAACAAGAGTTTTTCGAAATGCTTGAGGCTTTTAAGGACATGTTTTCGGATGATAATGTGTTGCCACATCGATACTATGATGCTAAGAAAATACTCTATCCACTGGGGATGGAGTACAAAAAGATCCATGCATGCCCGAATGATTGCGTATTGTATAGAAAAGAGTTTGAAGAGAAGCAGAATTGTCCTATATGTGAAACCCCAAGGTACAAGTCAAATAAGGGGCCTGCAAAAGTGTTGTGGTATCTTCCAATCATACCAAGGTTCAAGCGGTTGTTTGCGAATGAAAATGATGCAAAAAATTTGAGGTGGCATGCAGATGAGAGGATTTCTGATGGAAAGCTTCGACATCCGGCCGATTCTTTTCAATGGAAGAAAATCGATCATTTATTTCCGAACTTCGGTGAAGAACCTAGGAACCTTAGGCTTGCCCTTAGCACGGATGGCATGAATCCATATGGAAGCCTTAGCAAAAGCATACATAGTTCATGGCCTGTGCTCCTTATTATTTACAACTTATCTCCAATTTTATGCATGAAACGAAAGTACATCATGTTGTCTATGTTGATTTCGGGACCAAAATAACCCAGAAATGACATTGATGCTTACCTTGAGCCCTTGATCGAAGACTTGAAGGAGTTGTGGGAAGAAGGTGTTGATGTTTTTGACTCTTTCAAGAAGGATGTTTTAAATTGCGAACCATGATATTCTGTACTATAAAAAACTTCCCAGCATATGGTAACTTGTCAAGGTATAGTGTAAAGGGCCATAAAGCATGTCCGGTTTTTGAAGAAGGCACATGCTACCAACAACTTCAACATGGAAGAAAGACGGTTTATCTTGGACATAGGAGGTTTCTTAGATGGGGCCACCCATATCGTCGATTAAAGAATGCCTTTTTTTTTTGCCATGAGTATGAAGATGCTTCGGTGGCATTGACTGAAGAGCAAGTTTATGAAAAGGTAAAAAATATCAGTGTCATCTTCGGTAAGACTGCAAAGAGTAGAAAAGAAACAAATATATGGAAAAGAGATCTGTATTCTTCTATCTTCCATATTGGCGCAATCTTGTTGTGAGACACTGTATTGATGTCATACACGTGGAGAAAAACGTATGTGATAGTATTGTTGGCACGCTTCTCAACATACAAGGTAGTTCCAAGGATGGTGTGAAGGCAAGATTGGATTTGCAAGTAATGGGAATACGCAAAGACTTACATCCAAGGCCATATGGGAAGAGAACTTATTGTCCCCGGCTTCTCATACTTTGTCTAAGGATGAGAAACGAAGTTTTTGTGAGTGTTTACATGGCACAAAAGTGTTGGTTTTGATTAGTTTTGATGATGTCTTATATAAATGCCATTATTAAAAGCAAAAAGATTGAGTAATATAGTTATCTCCTACATTGACTAACTGTTGTATTTAATGTAGATTAATCCAAGTTGAATTATAGAGATTAATCAAGAAAGAGATATTGAAGAAGATTATTCCAAGTTGAACTATAGAGATTGACCAAGAAAGAAGAACTTGCACTATATGTGATACTAGAAGTCTCTATGATCAAATAGAAGATGGAATAAAGCTTCATCACATTTGAGCTACAGTGGAATATACATGAATAGTGCTGATACAGAAAGTCGACACATGAAATTCTGGAAGAAGTTCATAATAGGCTCAGCTTTCTGGATATTGAAGAAGGTAGAAGCTGCAGAGAATAATGAGTCCAAGTTAAATGATGAAGAATGATCAAGATGGGAGATGGAAAAAGGAAGAACTTGTTGAATGGAATGAAGATATCTAAAGAAGCCATGGAATTTTGTCAAAATTATTTGGCCAAAGTAAGACATATTGGGCTTCCTAAACGTCAGCATGATGAAGGGGGTAGACGAGGGGCTTTAGTAAAGAGTGCGGATCCTGATGAATTGTCACAAGTCCACTTATACATCTTGAATAATGTTGATAAAGTTCAAGTCAGTATAGATGCACATAAATAAGCTGTCAGGAAAGAAAATCATCGAATGACTGAACAAAGGTTGATTACGGAGCATAACAGAACTTTTGCAAACTGGTTCAAACAAAAGGTCGAGGGAGAGGAATGTGTTTCTGATACAATCATATGGTTAACATGTGGTCCTGAGGTTGATGTCATAAGTTGGAATTTGTATATGATCAATAGTGGTGTTATGTTAGAAGATGAATCTATGCACTTCTCAAGTTTGAAAGACAAGAGGCCTAAATTGGCAGTCATGCCTTATTATGGAGTTATTGAAGAGATTTGAGAGGTGGAATATGTTAAAATTAGATTTCTTATTTTCAAATGCAAGTGGGTTAAGATTAATAATGGTGTTCAGATCGATCGGCTAGGATTTACATTAGTCGATATCAATAGTAGAAGTTTTGGAGATGAACCTTTTATTATGGAAGACCAGGTGAAACAAGTGTTCTATATCACCGATCAGGAAAGTAAAATGTGGTCTGTAGTTCTCCAAGGAAAAAAGGTCATTGATATTGATGAGGAAATTCATTCAAATTATGGTCTTCCTAAGAGTACTCTTTTTTCAAGGGGTTTACTGGACATGAACGAAGAAGATGAAGCGGATAATGAACCCGACATAAGAAATGATCATCAAGAAGGGATATGGGAGGATATCTCTTTATAAAAGAGTCAATTCATAAGGTAATATTCATATGCAAAATTCTTTGAAAACTTTAAGGTTTTAACTATATGCCTTCTAAGTTCTTAAACAATGTCACTGACTTTGAAGCTTTTGTTCTTGTTTTATTTTTGTGGCAGGATCCGATCAAAAAGGGCATGTTATAAAAGAGGATGTTACGTTGTTGGGTGGGAATAAGATGAAGGCATGGTGAATACTATATTGGGCATGTACGTTGATTGATGTGCTGTATAGGTGTTGTACTCTCATATTATAATCATTAATTAAGAGGCCACATAACTCATGGTGAATAATATTTGTATTCTTCTCCCAATTCAATTTATTCATAATGGATTGTTCATAGCTTGTAGCTTAAAGTATCAACTTTTATATGCTAGATTGGGTGGTGGATGTGTGTATATATATGATCAGGAAGAACAAAATAACAGGGAAAAATTCAGAAAAATTTAAACCGGAAATAAATACGCCGGTCTTAAAAGTTCAAATTTTAAGACTGGATGTATTTATATGTCCGGTCTTAAAAGTCATACTTTAAGACAGATGTACATATTAGGCCAGTCTTAAAAGTTGATCTTTTAAGACCGGTGTATTAATCCATCCGGTCTAAAAAGTTCAATTTTAAGACCGAATGTTTTTATTATCCGGTCTTAAAAGTCGGTATTTTAAGACCGGTCTATTTAGTCGTTTGGTCTTAGAAGTCGGTATTTGTTAGACTGGATTTTCTTTGTCCGGTCTTAAAATGTCGATCTGTTTAGAACGATCTATTTTTTAGTCCGGTCTTAAAAGTTGAGTTTTAGGACCGAACAAAATATATATCAAGTCTATATAGTATGATTTTTAAGAACTAATGTTTTAAATGTCCGGTCTAAAAAAAGTTTTTTTAAGATCGGTTTGAGTCCGGTCTTAAAAGTTACATACTTTTAATACCGCCTGGAACAATACCGATCTCGGGTCCGATCTTACAGTACCTCTTTTGTCCGGTCTTAAAAGCCTTTTTTGTACCCGTGTAGAAGCCAACCACCAAAGCTTTGGCAAAGGCGGCCGGGGGTAATATTTTTTAAAAATATATATAGATAAGGACATTTATGTCATTTCCTTTAAATTTCAAAAGGACAAATCAAGTACTAACATCTCTTTGCTATTATGAAAGTTCGAAACATCATTTGGTCCTTTCCTATTTTTAAAGTTCTTTTTATGAGATTTTCTCTTTAACATAAGTAAAGTTGGAAAAAAATTAATTTAAAGCAAATTTAATGAGTTTTTTTCCTTATAATAAGTACAGTTAATTAGTTAATTACCATTTTTTATTCTAACAATTTAATTGAAATTACTTATATTGTGTAATTACTTATATTGTGGATGAGCGAGAAAAAAAGTACTCAATTTTTCGGAACGTGTTTCCCTGCTCGTCCAAACGCTCGTCCCTTTTGGGGACAAGATTTGTCCGTCAGATCTCATTTGACAGTCCAGATCTCATTGTTTTTTAAATATAATTTTTTTCATTAGTACTGCAATCAAGTATCCGAACTATCTTTTTAGTATCATCCAATACCCTGAAATAATTTTTTAAGATCCTAAAAATTATTTTCAAAATCATGAAATATTTATTAGTACCAAGTCAGTATCCTGAAGTATCTTTTTGTCTTAGTAAGTACCCTAAAAATTTTTTATCTTAATAAAACTTTCCAGAGTACTAACTAAGACTAAAAAGATACTTCAGGGTACTGACATGTACTATTAAAAAAAATTAGGGTATTGACTGAGACTAAAAAGATACTTCATGATACGGAAAAACACTCCATGATCTAAAAAAAATTAGGAATATTTCAAGATACACTGATACTAAGAAGATATTTCAGGATACTAACGGATACAGCTGAAAAAAAAAATTAAAAAAACAAGAAAAACAAGAGATCTGGATCATTAGATGAGATCTGTCCAGATCTTATCCTAAAAGGCTAAAAGGGATGAGCGTCCCTTAGGATGGGACAAGGAGGGAAAAGCGTTCCCAATTTTCTTGAGTACGCAACCTTTAGTTTACATAACATTGAAGTCTCATTTGATGGAACTAGTGCCTCCATTCCCTATCACGGGACTGTAAAACAGATCCATGAAATAGGGGGAAAATGAATGAGAGGGGGACCAACCCATAAATGATAATAATGGGACAATAAAAGAGGCAATATAATGATAAGTTATTTTTTGAATTTCTCAATTTCACGTTCATGTTTTTGAAGTGATTTCTATTTCTTCATATTTGGGAAAAAAAATAATGAGGTGAGAGAGGTTCAAACCCTCGACCAGGATGACTCAACAAGCTGTTAGACCGGCGCGAGCACTGCGCCACCATGCCTTGTTACTTTTATCTTCTACGTAAATTTTCTATAGTTACAATAGATTGTGATTTACAGCCAAATACAAAATTGTTGTAATTACAGGAGTAAAAATATCAAATAAAAACGCCCTCGAGCTTCTTTTAAGACTTTTAGCAACAATATATAATGATCAATTTGTCCGATATTAACAACAGAAGAATAAGCATAAACATTGATTAAACCATCTCTGGTGAATCGTGGAACAGAGGAAACATCCACTTTAAGACTGGCCCTGCCTGTCGATGGAGAAAAAAAACAGAGCCAGGTTGTTCAATAATGAAGCTCCAAATCAAACTATTCGGCTAGATTAGCAAATGTCAACTGTCTAGACAACAAATACTTTTCATCATTATCATCCATTTCAGGACTCTCTTCAGTTTCACCATTCACCCCATTTGATTCAAAAACATGAACTTTACGCCATTCCTCTGTTTCATCATTTTCTTTATCTTCATCCTCAAGCCTCTGCATTTCTGATTCAACCAAAGCAACCATTCTGGCTCGTTCTCTGTCTCTAGGGTACGTACAGTAAAGGAAGGAGTAGATAAAGCAGCAAATCGCCATGGGAATGCCAATGGCAGTGTAGAGAGCTCTGGCCAGTGATGTTGCATTTTCTCTGTCTGTTTCAATTTGGACAGAGTCCGAGGTTCCATTGGGGATTGGTTTGAAACCATACACATGCTGAGCCAAAATCCCAACAATAAAAGGAGCAAATGACGCCAATACAGATTCAAATGATCGATCCAAAGCATAAATACACGTCCGAGATCTCTCTGGCACTATTTCTGCAAATATTGGACTGTTCTCACACAGTTATCAACATATCAAACCAATACCCAATTGAATCCAATACAGAGCAATATACTCTTGTCCTGTCTATATAATAGTGAGTTTTTTTAAATTAAAAAAAAATAAGGAGGCGAATAAGTTATATTAAAGTATTTATATATATCGTTTTTCTCCAAATTAATTTGTTTGACGTATAAACTAAAAGATAATCTAATTATACACAACATATATTATAATTAAATAACTTATTTAACTTCCCTAATTCCTAAAAAAAAAAAAACAAACTATCTTATATATTAAGGAACAAAATAGTAATGTATTGGATATTTAATGGGAATATCTTGAGTGTGACTTGATGATTAATTTAGGCCCAATTCATGTTTGGATTTATACTCAGTATGACCTTCATGGAAGACCATTAAAAAGACAAGGTGTGAGAACAACACATTAAGAAACCTAATTCACCACTCTTGAGGTTTTCCTATTGGTGAGGGCTTTTTCTCAGTTGCCATCACCAAGCACATATCCAGTTAAAAGAGTCCTTGATATATTTGTAAGAGTGTTATTTGTTTAGATATATAAGATTGGGAACTAGTGCAAATCACAAGGTCACGAGAGGTATTTAGATTTAAGTCTTTGGATGCTACTTTGTATTATGATTCCATAAGCTGATTGTGCTATTGTTTTCATATGGTTAAATAAACTTGCACAAGGTACTTACTTGTTAGTGGCAGAACCATTCCAAGATATGAACAGTCCCATGATGAACAAGATGAGGCCATGCAAGAAGGCGGTGGAAGGATCATCAGGCAAACCCAACAACAAAATGGCAGCTAAAGGAATGGCAGAAGCAGAGCTTATTTGAGAAAGCATTATTCTTCCAGTGTTTGGCAACCGTTGTGACAAGAAATCCCCCATATAGCCACCAAACAAACCCCCAAAAGAACGAGCAAGAACAAACAGAGTCCAGAGGAAAGCAGTTTCCACATGAGAAAAGCCAATGAGTTCCAACCATAGAGTCGCAAATGACAAAGCCGACCATGGGAAGGAACCTGAAATCCCCTGAGCGACAAATATCTGAAACGAAGGAATCCTAATCACCTGCTTCGCTTCATTGATCATATCTCTCATCTCATTACAAAATGATTTATTAGTAGGACCATCATGTTTGGTGTCAGACCTGGGAAAGCGAGGATCGTTGGCGAAGAGGTAGACGAGGATACCGACGAGGAAACTGATGAGTGCAACTAAATGGAAAGAGATTCTCCAACCAGGAATGCCTAAGAATGAGGTTGAAGCCAATAGAACAGAACACAGGCCACCAATTATGCTTCCAAAGTTTGATGTTAGTGCAAGCCAACCAAAGGCCATTCCACGGTTGCTATCTTCGGTTGAGTCTGCAACTAGAGACTGAATTGCTGGAATAACAATGGCTAGTCCTATGCCGCTTAAACCTCTTGAAATTGCCACCTTTATTCGTTCATATTTATGCAACAAGTGTTAGTCTAAGAACTGTGTATAAGAATATATAAATGAAATTGTAATTTGAGTGCATTTATATTTCAAATCCTACAGAACATCTGAGTTGCAATAAATGATATTTATACATTAATAAACCATATAACAAACTATAGTTAATCTTCTAACTAAATACATAATCATAATAGAAAGTTGTTATAACCATAGTATTATCCTAACCCCTAGAATATTATCTAACCATAATATTATCTTAATCACCATAATATTATCTTATACTTAACAGAATATTACACTAGCCACCATAATATTATCCTATACTTGACACCCCCGGTAAGCTAGAGCATGGATATTTTTCATGCCCAGCTTAGAAATGATCTCATGGAACCGGGAAGGATGTGAATGATTTGAGCTTGGACTTTTCACACACCAAATGAGCATCCAGTTTTATGTTCTTGGCCCACTCATAAAAAATGGGATGGGAAGCAATCTGGATAGCCGATTGATTATCACAAAATAATAGAACAAGATCTATATGTATGTGACATATTGAAATCAGTTAAGAGGTAAATAAGCCACTATAACTTGCAAGTAGAAGATGCTAAAGCTTGATGCTCGGCCTCCAAGTAAGAACGAGAGACCGTGGGTTGCTTTTTGGCTCACCAAGAGATTAATGAAGAACCAATAAACACAGCAAAACCAGTGACAGAAGGATGAGTATCAACACAACCCACCCAATATGAATCACTAAAACTTCGTAGCTTCAAATCTGATGAACAGGAAAGAAAAAGACCAGCACCAGGAGATGATTTAATATACCTTAGAACATAATGTGCGGCCTGAAGATTAATGTCACGAGGATTGGACATAAATCGGCTTAACTGTTGAGTGACAAAACTGAGATTAGGCCGAGTGGTGGTGATATATTGAAGTCGGCCAATGAGTTTCCTATAGAGTTGTGGATTATTAAATGGTTTCCCCATATGCTTGGAAAGTTTAAAATGAGGACCCATAGGTGAGGAAGCTGGCTTGTAAGCTAAATAACCAATATCTTTAAGCAATTCTAAAGCAAACTTCCTTAGATCGAGCTAGTTCAAGACCAAGGAATTACGAAGTTCACCTAGGTCTTTGATAGTAAAAGCTTAATCCAATTGTCTCTTAACAATATTGATTCCAGTCATATTATTTCCAGCAAGAACAACATCATCCACAAACACTAATAAAACTATTATAGAAGAAGAATGAGCTTTGTAGAACAAAGAGGTATTATATGTAGATTGTGTGTATCCATAGGACAATACAATAGAAGATAGTTTGGAGTGTCACTGTCTACTGGCTTGCTTTAAACCATAGAGAGATTTCTGCAATTTGCAAACCAAGTTAGGATAAAAATGTGTACATCCTTGAGGTAACTCCATGTAAACATCTTCATTCAAATCTCCATAAAGGCAGGCATTATTAACATCCAGTTGGTGTAAAAACCAACTTTTAGCAACAGCAATATAGAGTAACATTTGAAGGATAGTCATTTTAGCCACTAGTGAAAAAGTGTTGAAATAGTCAATGCCTTTACTTTGAGTGTATCATTTAGTGACTAGCCTAGCCTTGTGTCTATCAATATCACCATTAGACTTCAATTTGGTTTTATAAACCCATTTGTAACCAATGGTTTTCTTGCCAGGTGGTAAAGATGATAAAACTGTAGGAATTCTTACAACGCAGCGGATTGAAATTTTAAGAATCCCGTCCCGAGGATCACTCAGGTGCGTTTAAATCAAGACTAAGGGAATCCGAAATTACCTTTGGTGAATCCGTTCGCGTCGCGTTTCCTTTGAACTGGTGGGCTACCTCCTCGATCAATAGAAGACGACTCGTTGAATCGGCTTCCTCTACTGGTATCCACACGAACAATTTCCCGAACACGGCTACGGCAGTGTGCTAGCGCTTCTTGTGTCTCTCTAGGTTCTTTTTCACCAGATGAGTTTGTTTCTCGTTTTTAGGCTTATACACACACAACCATCAAAAGCCTCAAAAGCTTTTGTACGTTTTTGTGCATCAATCCGCAATAATCCGTATTAATACGTATTAATGTACAATTAATCTGTATTAATATGTATTAATGTACAATTAATCTGCATTAATGTACAATCAATACGCATTAAGTTTGAATTTCGAATTTCAAAAACTGATTTTTGAAATCTGAATTTCGAATTCTAGAATTAAAAAAAAATATTAATTAAATCTATCGATAGATCTAATCTAATGTATTTATTTAATGCAAACTAAAAAGCCTTCGATTTAATTTATTTCTATAAATCAAATCCGAGAAATAATACATATCTATTTAATTAATTATGAGATATCATATCTCAATTTAATCTAAATGAGATATCGATATTCTTATTCGAATATTAAACGAGATACATTATCTTTATTTGTTTTAGATATTTAATTTATCAAATAAATTAAATACAAAACAAAAATTATATATAATAATATTATAATCTCCATTAATAATATTAATATATATATATGTTAATTTCGAATTTTAATAAATATATATAAATATATATTTATCCTAGATTAAATTTAGTATTCATTAATTCCGCATTAATCGAGATTCAATGAACACGGACACAAATGCTCATGTTGGGTTATTCTTGTGTGCGACCCGCAGCCCATATGAGATTGGCGGTGGGCCAAAAGCGTATCGACCCACAAGTCGCAAGCGGCCTCTAGCAAGACATTGCGACTACCCAACTCACATGGGGATCGATATCACGATACAACCTTATCATACAACCATGTCACGTCCCTTTTGTCACGCGATAAGTGGGTCAAGGATGAAGCATGGACCATGTCAACTTCCTATTCTTGTCCATTCCGTTCTCGATTCTCGAGTCGTCTAATAAGTGAAATGGAAACTCCTGTCCAACATAGTCTGGCCAGACATTTCTTAGACTCACTCATCGAGGGGCCCAAAGATTATCTCTCTACAAATGTGAGGGACAAATTCCATCTTGACCATTCACATTCCTCCGCATGAAAACCACTGATCCCGATCCCAGCCTTTAGCATCACCCGGTCAAAGGTGACTTTTGACTAGGTCAAAGATTAATGATTCATCATGTAGGAATCCATGATGATATCAGGTCATAGGGAGTTGTGATGCGGTTATACATGAGACAAGCTAATGACTAGATCCATGCAGCTTTCTCATAGTGGGTCGATCCAAGACCTTGTACTCTTGCAAGTGCCCATGACTCGATTGTATCTCCATATCTCATCAAAGTCATCTGGTCTTAACTCATCTTCGCTCCGCGTAGATGACCGACGAGGACATTTAGGATAATCTATAAGATATATCCAGGGATGCAGTTATCAATACAAACATGCAAACGAAAATGATAACAAAAGGAGAATACTATAAATATCCTAAACGTTCATTGTACAATGACTTGCCCCTAGGGCATAATTTCCAACAAAAACCTAGGTCTAATTTCATTCAAGAGCCTCTATCTTAGCCTGCATAACATCCCTCCAAATACAATTTTTGACAGTTTGACTATATGTTGTTGGATCAGGAGTAGTAGTGATTGCAAAAACATAGCTTGTATATGAAGGATAAAGAGAGGAGTAAGACAAAACAGATGATAAAGGATATCTAGGACTTCCCTCACACGATAATTGATTAGTAAGAGATTAAAGAGCATAATGATAGTCATGTAGACTTACAGTTATGGGACGAATTGATTATAAGAAGAAAAAAAATTGAGACAACAACAAACATGATCGGTGGCTCCAGAATCAGATCCAAGAAGAAAAGAAAAGAAAAGAAAGGGAAGGACAATTACCTTTGACGGATGAAACAGAGGTGGTCAAATGATTGACCGAAGTAGAAGTGGAAGGTGAGGAAGAACTCAAGAGATTAAGGAGATGCTGGTACTGATCATCAAAAAGAGAAGGCATAAGGGAAGCTGTAGATAATGAAATTAGAGGAATGTGCGAAACAGAGGAAGGCTCTGGAACAGAGATAGACACTAAAGTCAAGAAACTGTGCATTGTAGCAAAAGAACCAGTATGAAACTTGAAGCTAGGAGGGAAGTCTTGTTTTCAATAGCACGTTTCTTCAGTATGCCACGACCTATCGCAATAGGAACATAGTCGAGTGGCTTGGTGTTTACCAGGGAAGAGGTTTCGAACCCTTAGCCAATCAAATCTTCAACTTAGAGGAAGTATAAAACTCCCGTTCTTGTTGAACAACTAAGGAAAACGCACGATGGATCAACAGTAATGGCTCTATAAGCATGATTTTAGATTTTACATAGGCGAAATGTTCATATTTCAAACCTTTGAGAAAACGAAACACATAATATTATTGCAGATGTTTAATCGCAAGACCAAGAGAGCCACAATCACAAGGTGTAAGAGAACGGATGTTAGAGAGCTTGTCCCAAAGAATTTTGAGTTTAATGTAATAATCACTAACACTCAGGTTCCTTTTCCAGAGACTATAAATTTGCTCTTGTAGATCAGCAACACAGAATATGTACGATTGAGAAAAATGTGAGCAAAGGTTAGACAAGATCTTGGAAGCCTTGTTGAACCACAAGATGCCCTTTGAGATGGTCGTAAAGATGGATTTGATAAGCCAACCTTGAACGAGGTTATTACAATGCTCCCAAGCCAAAAATAAGGGAGCAGTGGTTGGTGGCGAAGGTAGAAAGCCATCGATGAACTGAAGTTTATTCTTGGAAAGTCACTATTATAAAAAAAAATGGATTTTACTTCCTTGAAAACCATCTTTTTTTCAAAAAGGGAAGTAAAAAATAAAGGCGGTGGCATTTTTGTAATTATGTATGAGAATTTTGACATATTATGCGTCCCTTTAATAAAAATAGACGCCAAAATTAAAATTTTGGCGACCTAATTTAGAAAAGGGAAGCTAAAAGCAGGGATTTTAAGCGTCCTAACTTTAAAAAGAATGCCAAAAGTAGAGCTTTTGGTGCTAAAAGCACTACTTTTAGCGTCCCTTTTAGAATTGAGACACCAAAAGTGGTCTTTCGAAGTCCCTAATTCAAAATCGCCCCAATTTAAATTTGGACGCCTAAAGTGTCCTACATATATGCTCTGTCCTTCTCCCTCGCCCATTGTCCCTCCTTTCAAAAAATTTCCCTGGCCTCCTTTGCTCCTTTGCCTAGCAGTCCCCCTTTTGGAATTCTCTCTTCTTTCTCTGTCAACCATCACTCTCCATCACAACTTGTCATCGCGGCTTGCTGTGTCTCTTTTCTTTCTCCTCGTTGGCGTCGCTTAAAACCTAGTAACTGGCAAGAAAAACCCAGTGACTTTGGTTCCTTGCCTTGTCTCAAATCTAATGCTAAAGAAGGAGGACAATGGAGAAGGTGATGAAGGACGACGCTTCGGCTGTAGATCTGCGACAGAGGACAGTGAAACTCCGGTCTTCTCCTTCTCCCTCTCCTTCTTCAAATGTGCAACATAACTTGGCCCGTCGACATCAAATCTATCGTGTTTGCCTTTGAACCTTTGAGAGATTCGACATCGTAGGTGTGGCCTTAGTCATCCTTCAGCCGTCATCGTTCTCTCTGTCGATCTTCCATCATCGTTAATTCCCTTCTTCCCCTCTCTTTCTCTTTGTCGATCCACCGTCATTGTTTAGAAACTCGCTGATGAGATCACCGTCTCTGCCTTGGAATAGGGGCCAGGTTCAACGCACGAAGAAGGTGTTGCACTCCCTGATAACAACGATGACGGTGGAGGATAAGCCTAGCAACCAGAGCGAGAGAGACTCCAAATCCAACGACGACCATAAAGATTTTTTTTCTTAAAAATAATAATTAATGAACGTTGTTCCCAGACATTACTACATCGCTTACATAGGCGTCCCCCTATAGAGGGAGATAGAAAGAGCCTAAAAATGGACGCTAAAAGGCTTTTTTGTAGTAGTAAATAATGCCTTTCATATCGATCAAACTCAGCTATGGTAATTTGAACCATCAAGTGGCAGCGCAAACAAAACCAAAGCATGATTTTTTCGTTTTGGTTGATGTAATATGGACGGCTCAGATTGACATTAGAGTTGGCGGCCATGGAAGAAGAAAGAAGTCGAAGACAAAGAGAGAGAGAATATTAGGCTCTGGATACCATGTTACTGAATGTGATTGGAAAAGCGAAGCGTTTTTTGTTATTGCAATAAATGATTTTATACACCAATGAACTATATAACAAATTACGATTAGTCTTCTAACTAAATACATAATCATAACAGAAAGCTGTTATAACCATACTATTATCCTAACCACCATAATATTATCCTAACTGCCATAACATTATCTAACCATAACATTAGCATATACTTGCGACACAGATCACAAAGCAGCATTATCAAACATGATTGTAGTACAAAGATTCGGCAGAAAGAAACTAATGATCCAAAGCGAAAAGATCGAAGAGAGTGTAAAGGCAGGAACCTGTAAGAAGGTGGAGGAGACTGCAACGAGGAAGGTGGCGGCGGCCCAGAGAAAAGCGCCGAGAGCGATGACGTGGGCACGGTTGAAGCGCATAGAGAGGTAAGCGGCGAGAGGATAACAGAGAGATTGAACGATGGATCGGAAGAGAGTGAGGGACCCTAAACCTGTGGGGTCGGTGTGTAGGGCAGCCCCAACTTCCTTGTAAACGCCGGGTAATATGGACTCATTTGCCTTTTCCATAATACCTGCCAGATTCACTAACACTAAGGTCACTGTCTCTGATTTCATCTTCCAATGTTTCATTAATGGCGCTTCCTTCGGCTCTCTGTGGTCTTCGATTCCGCGACAGAGGAAGCGGTGAGTAGGGAGAGGGGGGAGAGAGAGAGTGACGAGAAAGTCTTAAGGTTGACATGGATGGCAGATGTTCGTTTCAAGTTTGAAATTTTGAAGGAATCGGTTGGCGTTGTACACGTGTACTGTGGGGATTGATTGGGAGCGGGGTAAACTTGTTTGACGGGAAATAATGAAATACAGCTGCTACTTCAAGCTCTCAAAAAGAAAAAAGTGGTAATGCTCCTATGATCTTATTTGGGGTGTATGGGGTAATTTTGTTCAGAAAGTTTTGAAAGGGAAGTAATTTTATATTTATCGTTATCTTAATTAATTTTGATTATTAGTTGATTAAGTATGTCAAGTTGTCAATCCACATGTCATCTATGTCATTTTCTTTAAGATGCAAATTTATCCCAAAAGTCAATGTATCATTTACTTCATTTAGTTATATTTAAAATTTTTGGAACAAATTTGCAATTTAAAAAAATAACATGGATGATATGTGGATGGTCAACCTAGCATGTTTGGTCAACTAACGATCAAAATTAACCGAGAAAACAACTAGGGCAAAATTGCTCCCTTAACCCTTCTATTTATAAAGAAGAAAGGGAGTTGCGTTTTAATCCAATTTATAAGGAATATAATTAAAATTGTGTTATAGTTATTTTCTTGCAACATGGGTAGTTAAATAGACTTGAAGTTGTAAAGTTCTTAAATTTTAAGGTAAGGTTAATGAAATTTTAGGTTGTTATTAATATGTGTGAAATATACTGGAAGTACCTTATAAATAGGACTGGATGAGTATTTTACCGGTCGTGGTACTGGGTTAAGGATTAGTGGGTCAGACCGGAGTCAGCCCGGAGTCAACCCGGGCCTAGACCGGTGAGGTATAAAAAATTGAAAAATAATTAATTTCTTATCACACCAACCTAAATTTGACATACTATATATCATTTCAATACTTTAGATCAGTGGCAAAATAATCATATACTCCAATACTTGTGACATATTCAAATATTCTTAACAATTTTCTTTACAACCTACATTTAACATCCACTAAGCAGAGCCAACCAAAAACAGAGAAACCACAATAGCTTTGTAATACCCGGATTTTAGCAAATCTGGAATTCTTGAGATAAGAGAAATTAATGAATATTTTGATGAAGCAAATTCATGAGTTTAAAAATATTATAGGAAATTGTTATAATTGTCGAGTAAATTGTCGAAAAAGTTCTGAGAAAAATCAGATGAACGAATGACTAAAAATGCAATAATAGTGATAAAAACAGTCTAAAAACATTATGATAAATGTTTGAAAGATCATGAAAGATTATGAGAAAATTTTGGGAGTATTATCTTTAATTATAAAAATTTAATAAATTATTTCAGAGGAAATAACATGAAGAAATGTTTAAAAAAGCATTCGGAGAACCATAAAGTAACTTTATGGTGTAAACATTTTTAATATTTTACATAGGATATAAAATGACAATGTCAGTATAAAGTTTGTAAGATAATAATATACTGTAAATTATAAAATTATCAACCATTGGTAAGAGAATGATTAGATAATTACTAGCTAATTGATTCAGTAAAACAAGAGAAAAATATAAGTTAAATTTATGGTAAAATCCTTAATTAAGAGATTAAAATTTGGTAATTAGCATAAAATATACTTACTAATTATGATAAAAAGGATTAAGGAAAAAAATTAGTAAAGATAAATGTATGAAGAAATCTAATCCTAAAAAGATCACTAAACGAAGAATTTAGGCACGATTAAGCCTTAACGAAATGAGGGTAAAACAAGAATTTTTGGTAAAAAATATTATATTTTTAAAAAATGGAAAAAATTATGAAAAAATAATTAAAATTGAATTTTAAAATGAAGGGGCGAAATTCTTGGTATTTTTAATTAAAATGAATTGTTTAAATAATTAAAATGATAATTAGAATAAAATAATGATATAATGCGGTGAGTCAGCTTATAGGCAGACCGAGGGGAAAAGTCACAAATAAATTCTACAGGTAAACCAGAGGTAAAAGTCTTTTCAGACTGGTCAAATTAAGAACAAGTAAATTTTTACACGAAGAAAGAATTTACCAGACGTTGATTTCCGCAACCGAAAACCCTAATTCCTAATAAGACGGAAAAGCGATCAGATAGAGTAGAGCCGGATAGGCAAAGTGAGAACCTATAGAAACAATTTCTTGTTTTCAAACACGGGATTAAGTTAGGCAACAACTGGACGTTTTACGATTCGCCGAATTATTGTCCGAGAAGTTGGTTCTATCTAAGCGATTTCCGTAACAGGACGCGTTTGTCCGAATATCTTCCGACGCACCGGAGAATACCTGGATATGATCAAAAAGAGGATCAAAATAGATAATTTGAAAGAGGATGAAAAGATCTTCAAAGTTACATGCCCGGATTTTTGAGTTTCGCGAAATCGCGCGAAACGACACCGTCGGGTAGCTTTATCGGGCCGGAGGCCATAAAGCAAGAGTCATCATTGGATGACAACTCATTCTTTGACTTTTGGACCCCTTGGATGTCGGCCAAGACCCTTGGATGGCCAAGATTTCATCTCACAAAACCCTAGATCTAACGGTCCGAAACAAAGCGAAAATTCCCTTTACGTCCGAATTTTCACTATAAATACCCCCTCCCCTCTTCTTGAAACTTCACACCATTCTTCTCTCTTCCTTGGCCGAAATCTTAGAGTGAGAAGCTCTGCAAAAATTCTTCCTAGCTCCGAGTAAGTCCTTCTGTCCTTAGCTTTTAGTTTCCGTAGTTCTTTCGGTAGTTATAGTAGAACTGTTGTTTTGATCTAGGAAGTTTCAGAATATATTCCTATACTTTTTTTTAAGCCTCATTACATTGAAAGATGCCTGACGAGGTAAAAACCTAGTGGGGATAATTTTGAAATGGAATAAGGTCAAGGTAACGAAGTTCTGGCGAAATTCCGCCAAATAGGGGTAGTAGGGGCAAAATGGTCTTTTTCACCTAAAATGCCTGTTATGCTGCCAAATATTCATAAGTGTGTTATTATTCTGATTAGAATACTTCGACGTCGAAATTGTCGAAATTCCATCGTTCATTTGTTTGCCGTTTGTTTATTTGTTTTACGTACGGCCGTCAAAAAGTACCGTTTTTAGCCGGAAGAGCCGGATATCGCAACTAAGGTACGGACGCGTACGTAACCCTAACTCTATGCTGCTTATATACTTTTGCGTTATAGATACGTTCATAGGCGAGGTTACGTTGAGAATCGTCGGAGATAATTCTGACCTTACCCACGGATTATAGTATTGGTAATGCCGTTTGAGTTATTCCTAGCGAGGACACGTTAGTGGTGTGGCTTGGATATGTGCAGAACTAGTCGAGATAGACTTTACATACCGCTTTGTGCTTATGTTCGTCCATGTTATTGATCATACATCCGTTGTTTGCTTTTGTGATGATATCTTTGTATTGAAATGAATATCGTTGTACGTATCTTTGTTTTATTTGTGCTTAAGGTTAACCGTTACCCGAGATCCATATGTGGAATGGATCTCGGCTGTATCATCGTGGTCCGGAGGACCGATGTTTGGCGATCAAGGCAAGCAAATTTGGAGTAGGCCAAGACGTGTCTACATTATTTATCGTTTTCTTTAGTTTCTTTAACTTTTGAGAATTCGGATGACGTAATCCGATACATTTACACTATGGTCCATATTTTGAATGTAATGTAAATTACTTACTCGTTCCAATGCTCTACTCTGATTACTCTGCTTGAAATGTTTGGAAACGTTTAAAAAAAAAATCCGCCGTTTTCAAATGGGATGTTACAAGCTTCAGGAAAACCAAAAAACAAATCCAAATCAAACCCATATGACATCCAAAAGTGAAAAAAAAAAAGTGAAGGAGATTTGTTTTTTAATAATTTAAAAAAAAAAAAAGGTCTGACCCAGTGACCCGTCCGGGTTACCCCGGGTTCACCGGGTCAGTCCGGTTTTACCCTAAACCGGACCAGTTTCGCGGCCGGTTGGCCTGTCTGGTCCGGTTTCACCAAACCATGATTAATAGCTTGATTCATATATTTTAAAAGAATAGGACTACACCTACAATTATTCATTATATATATACGTGCATATATATATATTAAGGTTTTCCTGGCAAAACAAGTGTATATATTAAGGTTTCAAATCCTCAAAAACCTCAATTAGAATACATCATAATTATGTTTGGGGAAAAAGGAATATATTTTATAATTAAGTGATTGTTTTATATTGATTATCTGACATCTTTAACTTTTTTAAAAGATGAAAGGACAATTTTATTCCAACATAAGTACATATATAATGATGCATAAAAAATATATGTAGCCAAAACAAAACACATGAGCCTAGAAATCCACCGTGTGGCGAAGAGTCGACGGTTCACATTAGCCAAGATGTTTTCCCCGTGCGTAATGGTGCTATTGGCTGTTGAGAGTCAGGACATGAATACCCCTTGAGATATATATAGATTAAGGGACAAGGCAGTTGAATAAGATAGATATGACGATTAGTACGATTTGCATTGATATAATATAAGGATAAATTACTTCAAGGTGGTATGTGAGAAAATCAAATACAAATAAGCCTTATAAATATGTTGAGGCATCATTACAAGTTAAAATTACAAATAATTTGTAATCCTCAAATCCTTAATATAACACATACTGTTCTAGTCCTATTCATAAGGAATATAAAGATTTTTTAGTCTTATTTATAAGTCCAAAAAATAAACTGATCTAAAAAACCAACTCAAACTAGAGCCTAGAAATCCAAAGAATCGACGGTTCACATTAGCCAAGATGTTTTCCCCATGCGTAATGGTGCTATTGGCTGTTGAGAGTCAGGACATGAATACCCCTTGAGATATATATAGATGAAGGGACAAGGCAGTTGAATAAGATAGATATGGTGATCGAGAGAAGAAAAATATGGTGAAACTGGGATGAGGGAGAAACAGAGACGAAGGTGACGCTTAAACAAGAGCAACACAGAAATCTATCAACGAAGACGATGAAAGGCAATAAGGCTATGAAGCCGCTTGTAATTAAGGGAGAGAAAAAGATGGAGAAAACATATGTACAAGACAATACATGACGGACTTACCAGTTATAAAGATGGAGGTTGATATAAAAACAAAAGCTCCTTTTCTATTCATTGATTTTAACATAATTAAATGATGCACATTATTTTTTTAAAAAAAAAGGGTTTAATGTTTCTGCGTTTACTGCCGAAACTTTTTTTCTGCAGCATTCACATAAAAGTGAGTGGGTCCTACTAATATTTTCTCTCTCATCTCTTTACAATGGGACCACTCACTTTTATGTAAATCTTTTGAGAAAAAAAGTTTCTGCAGTAAATACAAAAACATTAAATTCTTTTTAATTTAGGTTTTTATATTTTTCAAATTGAAAAATAAATATAAAAGTACTTCAGTGAAAACAATTCTTCCTCAGCTTCGCAAATTTTCAACTCACTTTGATCAACAAAAATTTCAACTCAGCATTTTGTGATTTCTAACTTAGATTCCAAATTTTCCAACTTAATTGGTGTCACTTTCCTATCTTTTCTGATATTTGATTACATGTTCTCGCTCTCAACTCTCAAAGGCCACTAATGTTATATTTCTATATAGTACTACAATTTAAATGTAATATTTGGGGTTTAAAATTTTAATTTAAAATTCACAAGTTGAAAAATTATATGTTAGAATTGTCTTGTAGGGGGAAAAAACGCTACTTAGCCTTGGGGATGCATCAAATGCTGTCACAATTCCAATGCCGAGTTGCCATTCAAACCATTAAAAGATGTTGCAAGTTGGTGGTCTCAATATTAATTTCCAGGCTCTCACATCCTGTAATACGATTTGCATTTATATAATATAAGGATAAATTACTTCAAAGTGGTATGTATACTTTTAGGATTTAATTATAATTAAGTAGAGGAAATTGAAATAAATAAAATTAACTAAAGAGATGATTTCAGATCTAAGGCAAGTTTATAAGATCATTTAGGTAACTAAATTAATTTTTTTTTTCAACAAACTTCCTTTATAAAAGTTATTCCACATATTTTTTTTTGTTTTCTAATGAAAGTAATATTATGTTGATTAATGAAAATTTTGGGGTTAAAATCTTGGAAAAGTTTTGATTTTTGATAATAGATGACTATATATATGTAGAAAATAATTAATAGTTAATTTTAATCTGTTAAGTTTTGTTGGTTGGTTGTTGTAGGAATTTACAATTAATTTTTTATTTAAAAATTTTAGGATTTATGTCCTATAGCATATTTGTAGATTTTGAGTTATATGAAAATTATAAGATATGATTTTGATTATGTGGAGGTTTGAATAATTATTAATGTGTAGTAAATTGATTGTTGCTGATTGATTTTGGTGTGTGTTTGAGCTCTTGGATTAAGAGCAGTGCGGTAATAATTTGTTTTAGCAAAAAGTAACCAATTTCCTCTTGTTATGCATGCTTTTATGTTGTATGTGAGTGTTTTTTTACTATATAAAACTATATACTATGTTGATAATGCAATTGTCTTGTGGGATTTATTTTCATAGAGAACTAACTAGTGAAATTATATTATATGAATTGGTATTGATTTATGAGATTTGAAAGATTCTCTTGATAACTTGTGAATTGGTAATGGTATGTGATAATCCATCGTCATTATATCTCGAGTATTGATATGAAAGGGTATGGTAGATATAGATTTAACGGGAGGTTATTTAAAGAGGAAATAAATGAGTAAATTCTTGTACAAAAAGAGGAAATAAGGTGTTGAACTTTCAGATATACACCGGTTAGTCCTTTGGTCTACTTGTGTTTATTAGGGCCTTGACACCTCACTAGTATTTTAGAGGGGAAACCCACGGTCTGGTCTTCGTCTTGTGCTTTGTGGATTTTGGTTGGTCCATATCATTTGATCAGTAAGCTTGTTGAGTTGAACTACTAGTCATATGGGTGAGTACTAGCTCATGGGTTCAGTCAGAGGAAATTAGTTAGGGAGGATGAAGAATAAATTCTTTTGTTTTGATTCTTGTGCACTTATGTGATAAACATGAGACATGAGATTATGATATGTGAATTGATATATACATATATGTTGCCATGTGATATTTTTAATAATGCTATGATTTTATAATATCTCACTTGACACCTCACAAGCATTTATCTGTATGCCCAATGAGATGGGTTGTTGGTTACTGAGGCTTTTGCCTCACCCCATTGATTTAACAATTCTTTTTCAGGTGATAGGTCTAGTGCGGGTCTATCAAGGAAGACTTCGAAAGCTTAAACTACTTATGCTAACAATAATGTTTCCATCTTTTTGGTACATGATGAATTATTGTATATTGTCACGTTATGACTCATTTTGCATACCTTGGTTTATTTTGAATATTTGATGCATTAACTATATACTTTTGATTACTCTTGATACTTTTGGATGGTCTAAAGACCTTATGACTTTTTTGAGCTTGTGGATCCACAACTTGGTTTGATATGGATATTTTGATATATGATGAAGCATTATTCAGTTAACGAGTTTGGACCTTGTGAAGTCCAAAGCTCAACTGTGTGCATGATAATGTTTTGATGAATGATTTGATCAAACCCTTAGTTAGTTCTTGTTTTAAGGAAATTGAGGATTTTACAGTATGTGAGAAAATCAACTTCAAATAAGCCTCATAAATAAGTTGTGGTATCATTTACAAGTTAAAATTACAAATTAATTTATACTCCTCCAGTCCTTAATATAAGACATACTCCTATATATTTTAGTCCTATTTATAAGGCACCTGTTTAAAGTTTTAAGGTGAATGTATAATTTAACTATTCATTTATTATTGTGTTGACTTTATTTTCATTTGGTGTTATGTATCAAGAGTGGAGGTAGAATTGGAAATTTGTTGAATTCTATGGTTGAGTTAATGAGGTTTAAGGTTTTTCTTGGTATATGTAAAAAATGTTGGAAGTGCAACGTAAATAGGACCACAGGAGTATTTACTTAATTTAATTAGATTAAAGAAGATGACTAATTTAGTTAATATAACATGTATTTTCTAAAATACCCTAGTCATATCTTTAATTCACTCATACTTGATTATTCATGGCTATAAAAAAGGCCTTTTAAGACCGTCACATTAAGACTTCTTATAGGCAGGGATGGTTTAAAAATATGATAGGTGACATTTTTATAAATATTGGTACAACTTAAAGCACCAAAGTGGTAGGGGTGGGCTTTGAACCCCCACCACTTGGTTTGCCAAAAACACCACCAATGCATTTTAATATATATTGTGCAAACTAATATATCAAAGTTAACTCTTTAATTTTGACTCAAACTCATTTCACAAGTTTTGTTAAAGAATTTACAATATTTTATTAGGTTTTAACAATCTCTGTTCATACAGTAAAAAACTTACACAATGAGGCACTAGTGCAAAAAAAAAAAAAAGGCTTTAAGACCGCCTCGTTTAGAGCAGAGTAATGATGCACCGGTCTTAAAAGTATGACCGGTGGCAGTTTTGTAAATATCAAGAACTTCTTGGACCGGATCCTTTATTAATGGGTCTTAAATATATTATACAGACCTCTTAACAAACCAACCGGTCTTAAAAATGTTATTAAAAAAATTGAAATATCAATTACTTTATAGAGAAATCTCGTACAGCCCGACTTATATTTTCTGCAGACCAAAATAATAAGGAAAATTTTAAATATAAAACTTTTAAGACCGAACATATATAAAAAACGGTCTTATAGGTTATACTTTTAATACCAGACTTGAATTGTGGCCGGTACAAAATATTGAAAAAAATTAAACAAAAAGTTTATTACTTTTAAGACCGGATTTTATTAAAGGACGGTCTTAAATGTTAACCTTTATGACCGGCGTTTTAGTTCATCCGGTCTGAAAACAAAAGCGCCAAATATTCGCGCGAAACCTTACCTTAAGACTTATACGTTGCTCTCTCTGAACTCTGAAACCCCTGTTCTTGTTGCGAAACCCCTCTTCCTGTTGCATTACCTCTCTTCCTCGCCCACCACCACCATCCTCTATTACTCTCTCACATTCTCAGGCGTTCCTCTTTCGCACCACCACTCTCAACCTCTCTTCCTTTCTCGAAAATGAACAGAGAAAATGGTCCTTGTCCTGTTCTTTCAACGCCAGTTATTGGTCTTACTGGTGTGAGTCAGAATGAACCCTCGTCATCTCTGTAACATCCCATTTTCAAAAGCAGTATATATTTTTTTCATTTTATCAGAGTAGAGCATCGGAGCGTAAGAGTAACTGATACATATTTCAAAATGTCGTAAGTCTGGCTGTTTACAGTATCGGTACATTATACCGAGTGTTTTCAGAAGTAAATAACAACAAAAGGAAAGTCTTCAGCCGAGTCCCTATGCGTGCTGCTTGCCTTTCTCCTCGGTCATTGGTCCTCCTGAACCTGACGCTATGTTAAGAGCTGAGGTCCAATGCATACGGACCCCAGGTAACGGTTAACCTCATATTTACATATACAGTATATAAGCATACCAACAAGCATATCCCAACATCATATAAGCCCCCTGGGAGATATGTCACACTTAGCAAACGTTTCACACCTAGCAGTCGTTTCACACCAAGCATTTCACACCTAGCAACCGTATCCCGACACTCAGCAAGCATAATAACAGTACAATGAGCATACCACAGAGCTATCAACTACCTCACATAAACATAACATACACATAGCACATATACGCATACAATAAATATCAGAGTTAGTGTTACCGTACGCGAACGTACCTTCATTGACGAAAAACGGCACGTTTGACAGAAAACGATACTTCTGACAGAAAACAACGGTACGACAGCGGTTCGTGATTACATATATCCTATAAGGATAATATCACATTTATAAAGATTTGGCATCATAACAGGCATTTTAGGTACAAATTACCATTTTGCCTCGACCCCTAATCGGCGGAATTTCGCCGAGCTTCGCTACTTTAATCCTATCTCTCCAGAATTTTGAAATATCTCTTCTCCCAATATATTTTCAAGATAAATACCATATTTACCCCTAAAACATGATATCTAAACTACCTTGAAAAATTAGAGATAAATCTAGCATTCCTACTATAACTACTGAAAGAACTACCAAAGCTTAAGACTATGGACCGAAGAACTTACCCAGGGCTTCGCTACACTTTCTCCGGGCTCCTCCTTCTCTCTAAAAGCTCTCTAGGATTCAAAATTTTGTGTGGGAAATGAGAAGAGAAGAGCTTCCTATTTATAGAAGAAAAAATGACACTATTCATGCCTTTTTCAGATTGAATTTCGGCCGTCGGATCGCACTTCGACACGTGGCTCCATCTTGTCCCTTCAAGCCTTGGATGACCTCATGCCCATGTCATCCTTCTAGAAGAAGATTTCATCATCCATGATGTCATCTTGTTGCTTTATGCGACTGTACCGATAAAGTTCTCAGTTCGGTGTTCTAATCGCGTAATCTTGACGAATCCCAAAAATCCGGTAGCACAGCGCTGAAGTTTTATTCTTTCTCTTTAAAACCACTTGGGTTAACTAAATTTTTGATCCCGTTACGAGTATTTCGTCGCCTGCTGAACATTTTCGGACAAACGTCATCGGTTACGGAAATAACTTCCGGTAGAACCAGCTTCTGGACAACAATTCACTGGTTTATAATATGTCCTGACCTAAGAAACCTAATCCCTGGTTTGTCACAACTATTTCGTTTTGTATAGGTTCTCATTTTGACTATCTGTCATTTTCCCTTAAAACCATGTATCTTAAGTGCTCTGTTGGTTTCAGAAATCACTTCGGAGCTAGCTCACTCCGGGATAAAATTTCACTCGTTTATAAAAGGTCCAGATGTTATAGACTTAATTCCTATATTTTGAGGTAGGATTTTATTTATATCGGTTCTCGTTTCTCCTGTTGACTCTTTATCATAATATAATATTATTTAATTATAATATCTAGATATTATTTGAAATAACCACAACCATTTTCACACTATTAACTTAATTATTATTTATTATTTTTATTATTAATTTCGGTTTCTCCCCCCTTAATTTAATTATTTACTAATTGATTTACTTATATCTTAATCTAAACAATTAGCCACTAATTACTTAATTAGCCACTTACTAATTGTTGATAATTTTCTTAATTAGGATTAATTATTATCTCACAACTATTTCACTGACATTGGTATTTTATGCTCCATGTAAAATATTAAAAATCATGAGGTCGCTTATGATCCCCAAAATAATATTTACTTTTGCCTCATTATTTTCCAAAGGAAATAATCCCAAAATTAGAGACAACATACTTTCTAATTTTTAATAATTATTTTACTGCCTCTAGGGATTTATCATAATATTTTCGGGCCACTTTATGCCCCATAAATGTATTTTAGAGATTTTAGCTCTTTATTTACCCTAATTTCAATAAAAATTACCTTAGAAAATAAGGTAATTATAACTTATTATCTGAGGCCACATATTCACCTATTTACTAAAATATAATATTCCAGATAAATAATTATCCGGGTATTACAATCTCACAATGAGCTTCGTAACCGGCCTGCACGCCGTGGTAGAAGTAGCACACGAATGAAAGACGTATCCGTAAGTCGGACCTCTGGGTCAAAGCTCGATATTCAGTTTGATGAAAAGTTGGCTCTTTTCGATCCTAATAAAGGCAAATATAATAGTTTTGTCGGCTATCTAGCACGTAGCAAGGCTAGCATCTTGACATATGAGTGGAAAAATGTGGACCTTCGAACAGTAAAGGAACCTATTTGGGACACTATTCGGCTTACCTACACTGTCCATGACTGCCAAAAGTTGAAAGACAAGACATTGTCTTATTGTGCTGATCGGTGGAGGAAGTTTAAGACCTTTCTAGCTAACACCTATATTTTTGTCGAGGTTCAGCCTGACATAATCCTTGGGACAAGTACACATTTATTGTTGAACAAACTTGGCAACAACTTGTTCAGCTGCGGACCACTCCTGAAGCTTTGGTGAGTTTATATTTAGTTTTGTTTGCCCTTTTTTGTTTGCTTATTAACCTGTGCGGATATGTGAATGTTATTGTGTTCATCTAATCCTGTTAGTTAGATGGTTTGGTGTGTGAATAGAAGTATATATTTCCATCATTTTTCCTGCATAAGAGGAGCATGTCTTAGTTCTATGCAAGTCTGATAATGTAAACCATGCAAAGGTAAAATACTAAAGCATGTCTTAGTTCTATGCAAGTCTGATATGTAAACCGTGTAAAGGTAAAATACTAAGTAGGTAATTAAGGAAATAATTTATAGTCTTAGCTAGTTCTGTTATAGTAGGTAGTGGTTACACATTGCTATTCGTTAGTTAGTATGTTAACTGTGTAAAGGTTTTGGTGCAGTTCTGCAACTCCCTTTCTCTCGGTTCTCCCAATTTCTTCTACAATTCTACATCTTCCTTAAATAAAATGTTGAAACTTGATGAAGTGAATTTGACTAGTGTTTGAGGTTCATATAAAGCGAAGTTCTCTAATTTTGTTAGTGAGATGGCTGGAATTCATAATTAATAGTTGTTTTCAATTCTGATTCACAGAAAAGAAGGGAACAAGCACAGGAGATAGGGAGAAATAATGATTGCCCGCATAGGGCTTCTCGCAGCGGATATGAAAAGGCCGAAAAAGAATTGATGGCGGCCAAGCGGAAGAGATTGGAAGATGAAGCTGAATCCAATCCTTCTGCGATACATGATCCGCCATCTCCAATACATCCGAGGAGTTGTGGTTGCATATTCGGCGAAAGCCAAGCGACGCCTACACGAGTGAACAAACTCGTCTAGTTGCTGAAAGAATTGTAAGTATCGTTATTGTTATTTTTTAGTTACTAAACATGTTTCATTACTAAGCTTCTCGTTATCTGTATCTTACAGGAAGATCTTAAAAAGAAAGAAGCGGAGGGATCTTTTGTGTCGGACGGGAGAAATGATGTTCTGACCGTTGCGACCGGAAAACCGGATCACTCGGGGCGTGTAAAGGGGATTGGATGATGGATAAGCCTAAAGCAATACTTTGGTAAATCCAAACGCCACAAACAAAGTATGATTACCCGGGAGGAGATGGAACAAACGGTGGCCAAACTAAATGAGGAAGCAGCGGTCAAGCGGCGGCTCAAGAAGCTTCATTGATCGCAATGTTTCAATCCGGATGAGCAAAATGGAGGAGGAAATGAATGAATTGAAGCTGCTTTTGAGCTCTCATCCAGAGACCAGTGTTCCATTCACACATTCACCTACACCTATGCAGCAGAGCACTAGAGGGAGCTGCATTGTTGGACAGTCAGAGCAACCTTGTGACCTTTATGTGGAGGATCTTGATCATCATGATAGACGATTAGTTGCAAAAGGGATTGTCCACAACTTGGGATCAACTGTACACCACCAACAAATTGCCGATGATGAAGTCAGAGTGTCAATTGAAGAGGTCATCATTGATGCACATGTCCCTCTCCCAACTGATCAGGTGAAGGTTGTGAGTGATGTCATTGGAACCTTCATCTTGTGGCCAGTGAAGCTTGTGCATGTTTCTACTCCTCCTGAAGCTCCAACCCCTCCTAAATTGGTTGGCACGACTAAGTTGAGTGCCAAGGACAAAATTGTCCTTATGGTATCCAATAAACAAGTTGGACTTAATCAGTGGCTTGTTAATACAGAAGTAGGCCTCCGTAATAAGCACCCGGTTTTGGTTGACCAAGATGATCTAATTTCCCTGCTGTTTGATAAACAAGAGCTTACTGATTCAATTATTCTCATGTTTATAAAGTAAGTATCTTCTTCTATGAGTACATAACATAAATGTGAGACACTCACATACGTATATACTAATTCCTTCACATCATTATTGTAGGTTCATGCATCATGAATTGGAACAGCAGGGCAGAAGCCAAGATATTGGATTCTTGTGCCCACGGTACATAAGTCAACCACCCTTAGCGGAGAGACAATCATACATAACATCAAGGTTATTGTCCCCCAATAGGAGAAAGTGGTACTTGGACCCATACTACCCTAGGTACATATCATAATTCTTTTATGCAATTCCCTTAATTCTGCTACATATTACTGAGTACTTGTCTGTTTTGAATTTTCAGTCGCCATTGGCAGTTGGTCCTAGTTTGCGCGAATGAGAATAAAGTGGTCTTTCTATGCTCCATTCACAATGATCCACCGCCTACATTGAAGCAGATCGTGAACAAGTAAGCATGTCATTTTGATTGTCTAGTCTAAAATCTCTGCTGTAAATTTCCAGTGACCATTATTGAGCAAATTTGTAATTTTGACAATAGACCCTTGAAATCATTCCAACAAAAGGTCAAGAAAAGGTTTGGGGCTGAGGTCAAAGAGCCTACATGGATCATACCAAAGGTTAGTACATATTTGGACACTGGCACACTGGCTTGTGAACTTGGTCAGTAGCAATATATGCTCTTATATATTTCTTGTTCGCTTTCAGACCCGTCGGCAACCAAAGGAGTCCAACCTTTGTGTCCATTACGTCTTGACACACATGCATAATATTGTCATGCAACCAGTGACTACCATCACTGAAACGATAAATATATTACATAACTTTGCCTGTGGGCTGACCCCTTTGATGCAAGGAAAGACGACTAATATATTTTTGTCTTTGATGCTACAGACGTTTGACTTTGATGACCCCTTTCCTGATGGTGAGATTAAGCACACACGCAATGTGATTTGTGAATATCTGTATGATCTGATGATCTTGGAAAGTCAAAAAAATAATTGATTTGTGAATTCATTCGTAAATATATGCTGTATCAACAATCATCTTCGGTTGTAAATGAACAATTGTCCAATTTGTGATAGTATACAATAATAATTTGTTAATTCATTTCAAACAATTTCCTTGTGTCTATTTGTGGTTGCTGAATGTATTGGATGGTGGATAAAACTATTTATTGCTTAAGTTTAAAAAATATTGTGAGAAGTTTAGGACCAGACTTTTTATAAATGCCCGGTCCTAAAAGTCTTCGTTTCATCACAAACTTTTAGGAACGTAGATTTACTTAATGTCTGATCCTAAAAGTCTTATAAAAAATAGCCAGACTTTTAAGACCATAGATTTACTAAACGTTCAGTCCTAAAAGTCTTACAAAAAATAGCCAGACTTTTAGGACCGTAGATTTACTAAACGTCCGGACCTAAAAGTCTTCGTTTAATTTAAATTTTTATGTCTGACTTTTAGGACCGTATATTTACTAAATGTCCGGTCCTAAAAGTAATTTAAAAAATATGACAGACTCTAAGGACTGTTGATTTATTAAATGTCCGGTCCTAAGAAGTCTTCGTTTAATTTAAAAAATATGGCCACACTTTTAGGACCGTAGTTATGTTCAACGTCCGATCCTAAAAATATGGGCAATATATTTATATATAAAAAATCACTTAGATATTTAAGGAATAATCATATTATTAAATTAAATATTTATTAAATCTTGTGTAACTATATCATCTCCATTATCCATATTTCATAATTGCCTTGGTTTTTATTTTTTATTTTTTTCATTTTAGTGTTTTAAGTCTGCCATTTTTGCTGATGTACGTGTTGGCTAGAGATCAGATTCTTACTGCTCTACTTGTATATAGTTAAGATTAAGATTGCTTTCCACCACCAGATATTCAGATAATGCATAAACGTAACTAAAACACACACGAGAACAAATTTTAAAAAGATTTTAGTATTCTTTTCCCAATTCAATTTATTCATGGTGAATAATATATGTATTCTTTTCCCAATTCAATTTATTCACAATGGATTATTCATAGCTTATGGCTTATAGTATCAAATTTTATGTGCTGGATAATGTATTGGATTTGTGTATTATATGATCAGGAACTACAGAACAGGGAAAAAATTCATGAAAATTTGAACTGGAAATAAATACGTCGGTCTTAAAAGTTCAAATTTTAAGACCGGATGTTTTTATATGTCCGGTCTTAAAGGTCTAGTGTACATATTTGATATTAGGCCGGTCTTAAAAGTTGGTCTTTTAAGACCGCTGTATTTATACGTCCGGTCTAAAAATTCAATTTTTAAGACCGGATGTATTCTTCATCCAGTCTTGAAAGTCAGTCTTTTAAGACCGGTATAATTAGTCATCTGGTCTTAGAAGCCGCTATTTTTTAGACCGGATTAATTTTTGTTCGGTCTTAAAATTCCGATCTTTTAAGAGCGGCCTATTTTATATCTGGTCTTAAAAGTTGAGTTTTAGGACCGAACAAAAAATATTTCAGGTGTATATAGTACGACTTTTAAGACTTAATATTTTAAATGTCCGGTCTAAAAAAGATTCTTTAAGACCGGTTTGAGTCCGGTCTTAAAAGTTAGACTTTTAATACCGCCTAGAACAAGACCGGTCGCGGGTCCGGTCTTACGATGTCTCTTTTGGCTGGTCTTAAAACCCTTTTTTTCCACTAGTGAGGTAATCATTCATAAGTTTTGTTAAGGAATTCACAAAATTTTATTAGGTTTCAACAACTTTTGTTTACCAAGTAAAAAATTCACACTATCAAGTCATTCACAAGTTTTGTTAAGAAATTAATAATATTTCATTTGGTTTTAACAACATTTGTTTACCAAGTAAAAAAAACTCACTATCAAGTTATTCACAGTTTTTGTTAAGAAATGCACGACATTTGATTAGGTTTTAATAACAGCTTGTGAATTTTTTATTGGGAAAATGAAAAAAAATGTGAAACTTAATTTAATATAGTGAATTCCTTAACAAAATTTGTGAATGACTTGATAGTATGAATTATTACTTTGTAAGGGAAAGTTGTTAAAACATAATCAAATGTTGTGAATTCGTTAATGAAAATTATGAATAACTTGATAGTATGAATTTTTTACTTTGTAAATAAAAATTGTTAAAATTTAATGAAATGTCGTGAATTTCGTAACAAAATTTGTAAATGACTTGATAGTGTGAATTTTTTACTTAGCAAACGAAAGTTATCAAAACTTAATGAAATGTCGTGAATTTCTAAACAAAATTTGTAAATGAGCTTGTGTTAAAGATCAAAAGTTATCATTATGTCTTGAAAGCAATTAATGGCGGATGGCCCAATGGCTACTAATCTTTTGGCAAACCAAGTAGTAGGGGTTTAAACCCCACCCACACCACTTTAGGAATATTTATTCCTGCCAGAGCTCCAGCGGTCGACAGGCAGGCAGTGTACCACCATTGATTGGTAGGAGGTAGTTGCCAACCACCAAAGCTTTGGCGGAGGCGGCCGGGGGTAATATTTTTAAAATATATATTTAGATAAGGGCATTCATGTCATTTTTTTCAAATTCAAAAGGACAAATCAAGTACTAACATCTCTATGGTATTATGAAAATTTGAAACATCATTTGGTCCTTTCCTATTTTTAAGTTCTTTTTATGAGATTTTCTCTTTAATATGAGTAAAGTTGGGAAAAAAATTAATTAAAAACAAATTTAATAAGGTTTTTTTTTCTTATAATAAGTAAATTTAATTAGTTAATGGGGAAAACATATATGCTTCTGTGGTAGATAAACTTTTCTGCAACAAGAGAAAAACAACACCGTTTGATCCTTTTTTCCCCTTCCTTTTATATGTTTTAATCCTCTTTTAATCTTCCCTATGCAAGTACCGTCGGACAGCACAATAAAACCTAGGAAGAGACAAAATCTCCCTTTTTCTTAACCTGGCGTTAAGAAAAACTCAAGGCCTTGAGCACCATCTGGGTTGATCATGTACAAAGTTTCAGAATCCTTAGAACCTACCACCCTCTGAAAGCTCGCCCTCATATACGTCAATTCCCCATTTGAACTTTCCTTCTCTAACGACGTACTCGGAATAACTCTGGCACCCATCGACACCCCTCTTAAATGCTGCATCGCATACATCTCATCTTCACCCAACTGCTTCCTACTTATCGAATAACCCACTTTTCTTCCATTGCAATACACCGCCCACACCAGGGAAGATTTTGTCTCTTCCTAGGTTTCATTTGCTGTTCGGCGGCACTTGCAGAGGGAAGATTAGAAGAGGATTAAAACATATAGAAAGAGGGGGAAAAAATAGGATCAAACGGTGTCATTTTTCTCCTGTTGCAGAAAAGTATATCTACCACAGAAGTAGATATGTTATTCCCTTAGTTAATTACCATTTTTATTCTAACAAGTTAATTGAAATGATGAGAGAGAGAGAGAGAAAGTACTCATTTTTTCTTGAGTACGCAACTTTTAGTTTACATAACATTAAAGTCTCATTTGATGGAACTAATGTCTCCATTACCTATCACGGGACAGTGAAACAGATCCATAGAATAGGGAGGAAAATGAATGAGAGGGAGACCAAACCATAAATGATAATCATGGAACAATAAAAGAGGGAATGATAACCATATCACACTTTGCCTGATCTTGTTCTTGCCCGTTTCAAAATGTAAATGATCCAATTCCAGCAGCCTCTCCCTCTTCACGGGATCTGATTTTATTTTCCGCATACGACAATAGACTTTAGATAAGTTATTTTTTAAAATTTCTCAATTTCACTGTTCTTATTTTTGAAGTGATTTCTATTTTTTTTTTTCATATTCGGGAAACAAATAATGAGGTGAGAAAGGTTCAAACTCTCTGACCAGATCACTCAACATGCTGTTAAACCTGCGCTAGCACTGCGCCACCACCCCTGTTACTTTTATCTTCTACGTAAATTTTCTTTAGATAGATTGTGATTTACAGCCAGATACAAAATTGTTGATTACAGGAGTGAAAATATCAAATAAAAACGCCAACGAGCTTAATGGCGGATAAGGGACAAAGGGGGTCATGGCCCCCAAAAAAAAAAAAAAAAAAATTGTTCACAATATTTCTTTAAAAAAAAATTAATATATTGTAAAATTTAATTTTGACCCCCCAATTTTTTTGTTAATCTAAAAATTAATATAAAAATTTTTAAACTAATTTACAAAATTATTAAATTTAAATGTTATATATTTTTTTAAAATATTGAACTCACAATAATACAATTTTTAATAAATATTTATCTCATAACTTACACATCATATATGCAAATAAATAAATAAACATAATCTATTGAAAAGCAAAAATAAGTGGATCATAGGTCCACATTCTCAAACAAAGTCAAAATGAACTGCATAGGAAACAAAATTTCACTTTCTTTGGTAAAGTAAATGTTTGGTAGCACATAAGCCCAATCAACGAAAACCATAATCCTTATCATCCTATTCAGAGCATCGTCTCCTTTGCAACTCCTCCGATTTAACTCTATTGCTGGTTAAACCTCTCCAACGACCTCTGATTCTAGTAAGTTTATATCCACCTATTTGTTTCTGTTTTCCTTCATCTTTCACGTTGTCTCTCTTTTTCTATGGAAATGCATGCTTCTATTGATTTTGATAGTCTCATAATTTCAATAGTCTCTTAATTTCGCATGATCCAAGTAAGCTCCCCAATGCTTCTATTGGATTATTTGAAGTCTCTCTATGTCTGCGTCTTATGGTTTGATTTGATTCAGTCAACAAAGCAAGAGGTGCATTTACCTAGTTCTTTTCTAATCTTATATAAACTACTAAGTCTAGTTTATGATCTAGTATTTCATTAGTAAAAGACATTTTGGGAAAAAACATTTTAATATGAAAGAGGTTAAAAAATGAGTTTTTTTCCTTCTATACTTATATTTATTGTTTATGATAAGTGATAAAATTTAAGAATAACTCAATGACGAAGAATAAAACAATTGATTCATTTTTTTAGTGAAGGTAATTTTTAATTGTTTTATAAGGTATAGTGTTTTATTAATTTTATATTATAAATTACATTATTAACTTTTAATATTTTGATATATTATATAACAGTCAATCTCCTAAAATTTCATGATATCTCTTCATTTTGTAATTAATACGACATCCATTCTAGAAAAAGTATGTTATCTTATACATTAGAATTGTTAAAATATTTTTATTATAAATCTGAATATTTTAAACATGTTCTATTTTCATAAATTTTTTTAATTAATTAATGAATATATATATTTAACCCCTTAAATATTTATCCTAAAGTACACTACTGCTCAAGCTTCTTTTAAGACTTTTAGCAACAATATAAAATGACCAATTTGTCCGATATTAACAACCGAAGAATGAGCGTGAACATTGATTAAACCATCTCTATCTCTGGTGAATCGTGGAACAGAGGAAACATCCACTTTTTAAGACTGGCCCTGCCTGTCGATGGAGAAAAAACAGACCCAGGTTGTTCAATAATGAATCTCCAAATCACACTATTCGGCTAGATTAGCAAATGTCAACTGTCTAGACAACAAATACTTTTCATCATTATCATCCATTTCAGATTCACCATTCACCCCACTTGATTCAAAAACATGAACTTTACGCCATTCCTCTGTTTCACCATTTTCTTTATCTTCTTCCTCAAGCCTATGCATTTCTGATTCAACCAAAGCAACCATTCTGGCTCGTTCTCTGTCTCTAGGGTACGTACAGTAAAGGAAGGAGTAGATAAAGCAGCAGATCGCCATGGGAATGCCAATGGCAGTGTAGAGAGCTCTGGCCAGTGAAGTTGCATTTTCTCTGTCTGTTTCGATTTGGACGGAGTCCGAGGTTCCTTTGGGTATTGGTTTGAAACCATACACATGCTGAGCCAAAATCCCAACAATAAAAGGAGCAAATGACGCCAATACAGATTCAAATGATCGATCCAAAGCATAAATACACGTCCGAGATCTCTCTGGCACTATTTCTGCAAATATTGGACTGTTCTCACACTGTTATCAAAATATCAAACCAATACCCAATTGAATCCAATACAGAGCAATATGTTTGATATTTTAATTTCTATTTTATATGATATTATGTTCTTTTGCATGGATATCTAACTGTATTTGAACATTGTCAGAGATACTCTGCTTAACCGGCTAGATATGTTTAACTCTGTTACTAACTTTTGTCCTGTCTATATAATAGTTAGTTGTTGTTTTTTTTTTTTTTAAAAAAAAAAAAGATTAAGGAGACCGAACAAGTTATATTTTATATTTATCGTTTTTCTCTAAATTGTCTAACTTATAACCTGACAGATAATCTAATGCTACATCATATATATCATGATTAAGTAAGTTATTTAGATTCCTTAATTATAAAAGTATATTAAATTTTAAAGATAGTAATGTATTGGTTATTTAATGGAAATATCTTGATTGTGACTTGATGATTGATTTAGGCCCAATTCACGTTAGGATTTATACTCATTATGACCTTGATGGAAAGCCATTAGAAAGACCAGGTGTGAGAACAACCCATTAAGAAATCTGATTCACCGCTCGAGGTTTTACTACTTGTGAGGGCTTTTCTCAGTTGTCATCACTATGCCCATATCCAGTCAAAGGAGTCCCTGACATTTTTTTAAGAGTGTTCTTTGTTTAGATATTTAAGATTGGGAACTAGTATGAATCACAAGGTTAAGGCGAGAGGTATTTGGATTTAAGTCTTTGGATGCTACTTCGTATTATTATGGGATTCAATAAGCTGATTGTGCTATTGTTTTCATATGGTTGAACCTGCACAATATACTTACTTGTTAGTCGCAGAACCATTCCAAGATATGGACAGTCCCATGATGAACAAGACGAGGCCATGCAAGAAGGCGGTGGAAGGATCATCAGGCAAACCCAACAACAAAATGGCAGCTAAAGGAATGGCAGAAGCAGAGCTTATTTGAGAAAGCATTATTCTTCCAGTGTTTGGCAACCGCTGTGACAAGACATCCCCCATATAGCCACCAAACAAGGCCCCAAAAGAACCGGCAAGAACAAACAGAGTCCAGAGCAAAGCAGTTTCCACATGAGAAAAGCCAATGAGTTCCAACCATAGAGTCGCAAATGACAAAGCCGACCACGGGAAGGAACCTGAAATCCCTTGAGCGACAAATATCTGAAACGAAGGAATCCTAATCACCCGCTTCGCTTCATTGATCATATCTCTCATCTCATCCCAAAATGATTTATTAGGAGGATCGTCATGTTTGGTGTCAGACCTGGGAAAGCGAGGATCGTTGGCGAAGAGGTAGATGAGGATACCGATGAGGACACTGATGAGTGCAACTAAATGGAAAGAGATTCTCCAACCAGGAATGCCTAAGAATGAGGTTGAAGCCAATAGAACAGAACACAGGCCACCAATTATGCTTCCAAAGTTTGATGTTAGTGCAAGCCAACCAAAGGCCATTCCACGGTTGCTATCTTCTGTTGAGTCTGCAACTAGAGACTGAATTGCTGGAATAACAATGGCTAGTCCTATGCCATTTAAACCTCTTGAAATTGCTACCTTTATCCATTCATATTTTATGCAACAAGTGTTAGTCTAGGAATTGTGTACAAGAAAATATAAATGAAATTGTAATTTGAGTGCATTTATATTTCAAATCCTACAAAACATTCCATGTTTTTTTTGGGACCAAAAAAAGGATCCCACGTTAAGTGAAAAGAAAGCCAACAAGTTTCCTTTTTTAATAGCGGTTATTGATTTATATTCTATTCTTTTATTTAAATTTTAAATTTGATTTATGTAAATAGTTACGTCAATCTATGTATAGTACATATTTTTTATTTTTTATAATTGTTTTGGGGAATTATTATAATGTCTAAAGAAAAGATTTAATCACTAAAAGTATGATAATAACTAATATGCGTTGATGACAAGTTCTAACATAAGAAGACAACAAATTTATGCTGATCACTTGTCATTAAATTTTTTTAGTCATACTTAATTTTGTTAGGTTGGCCTAGTGATCAAATGAAAAGTCACATGGATAAAGTAAAAAAAAAAATTATAGATGCATTACAAGGTTATTTGGATTGTCTATCATATGATAGCAAGCCAAACAAACCTCTTACACTGGTCTCTTACCTTATGTTTGGATAAAGAGAATATTAGGAAGAAAGAAAATTAGAGGAGAAAACTCTTACAAATAATTTATTTGAACGCCACACCACCACACCACCACCAGTGGCGTTTCAGTGGACGTCATTAAACCTGTCAGTCAATTAACAGGTTTGACTGCCTTATTTTAGAAAAAAAAAATTAAAGTGCTGTAATCTGGTAAAAAAAAATTTCCTGTTCTTATTTTGGTAAAAAAACCGATTTGACTATATATATATAAAAAAAAAAGTTTAACAGTTTTCATCCACACCAAAAATCTGTCCGCCGGTCAAACTCAGGCAGGTTTCACCGGAGACGAGATGTGCTCTGAGAAAATATCAGATCGAATATCTGAGATTAACTAAGAAGCAGATGCATTATCAAACATGATTGCAAAACAAAGATTCACCAGAAACAAACGAATGATCAAAAGCGAAAAGATCGAAGAGAGTGTAGAGGCAGGAACCTGTAAGAAGGTGGAGGAGACTGCGACGAGGAAGGTGGCGGCGGCCCAGAGAAAAGCGCCGAGAGCGATGACGTGGGCACGGTTGAATCGCATAGAGAGGTAAGCGGCAAGAGGATAACAGAGAGATTGGACGATGGATCGGAAGAGAGTGAGGGATCCTAAACCTGTAGGGTCGGTGTGTAGGGCCGCTCCAACTTCCTTGTAAACGCCAGGTAATATGGACTCATCGGCCCTCTCCATAATACCTGCCAGATTCACTAACACTAAGGTCACCGTCTCTGATTTCATCTTTCAATGTTTCATTAAGGGCGCTTCCTTCTGCTCTCAGTGTCTTCGATTCCGCTACAGACGAAGCGGTGAGTGAAGGCAACCGAACAGAAAAAAAAAGGGGGGGGGGGGGGGGGGGGGGAAGAGAGACCGAGAATGTTTGAAGGTTGACTTGGGTGGAAGGGTTTTGTTTCAAGTTTGAAACTTTGAAGGACTCGGTTGGGGTTATACACGTGTACGGTGAGGATTGATTGGGAGCGGGATAAACTTGTTTGACGGGGAAAAAAAAATAAAGTACTACTACTACTTCATGCTCTCTAGAAGAAAAAAGTGGTAACACTCCTGTGATTCTATTTAGGTTCTAGGCGCAATTTTGTTTTGAGGTTTTCAATTAAAGCAAAATAGAGTTATTTTTTAAACTTTTAAGGTAAAATTGCTCCTGAAAAACTTTAGGGCATAATTATCCCTCGATAAAAACTTTTAGAGTAAAATTGACCATTAACCCTTCTATTTATAAAAGCAGAAAGGGAGTTATTTTTTTAATCTAATTTATAAGGAATATCATTAAAGTTGTGTTATACGGAAGGAGATCCTCTCCTTATCTGCTTTCTCATTTTCTCTCATCAACCAAATTTAGACCGTTGATTTGGAAATGAGAGAAAAGTAAAAGTAGTATTGTATTGATTGGACGAGATGTGATTTAGAGATTATGAGGGATGATGAGAAAAGGATGATGAGAGAAACCTAACACGTGTTATACGGAGTAGTTATTTGGCTGTAGCATGTGTAGTTAAGTAGAGTTGAAGTTGTAAAGTTGTTAAATTTTAAGGTAGAATTCATGAAATTTTAGGTTGTTATTAATATGTATAAAACATAGTGGAAGTGTCTTATAAATAATATTGGATGAGCATTTTTGTAAAGATGGTTCTTATTTAAAGTTTATTGTTGTTTTTCTTAGTTGTTTCCCATATTTTTTTATTTTAAATATGAGTAAATCTATTGTTTAAAATTTTAAAATAAATTTAATGCTTCTATTTTTTTAAAAAAATTGTTAGGTAAAGTAAGAAAAGAATGGGGAAAATGTTCTTAGCCAATTAGAGGGTGTTGCCATAACTTTGGGGATTTGCGGGGTCCTCCTGATTCATAAAAATGGAATCCGTTTTGAAAATCACAATATAGTTGGAAATAAAGTAGTAGTTTCAAATTTTTCAATAGGTCATAAAGATATCTGACTCATCAGTCATCACTTTAAAATGTCAATTAATAGCTTGATTCACACACTACTACGAAAACGTGAAATAAAGTCTTGAATTAGAGGCAATTAACGCCACTTTTTAGAAGGACGTCTAACCAGGGGAAGTTATATTTTAAGTTTTTCGGCGTCCTATGTTTTATACAGGACGCCTTAAAAAAGGCATCCTGTGTTTAATCAAGGACGCCTTAAAAAAGGCGTCCTATGTTTAATTCAGGACGCCTTAAAAAGGCGTCCTATGTTTAATTTAGGACGCCTTATTACTTTTTTTTTTTTTTAAAAAAAAAAAAAAAAAAACCCCAAACCTCAGGTTCGGGGAGCTAGTTAGTGAGCCAAGCGGATCGAAGACAGCAAGCCACGATTTGGGCAGAGGAAGAGCAGATCTAAAATCCGAGAAACATGTCAAGGAGCAAATCCAGAATATAAAAAATGCCATGGAGCAAATCCAGAAAACAACTGAACCCAGAAAATCAAACATGCGAAGCAAATCCAGAAAAATCAATTGATCTTTTTTCAACAAATCGTTTTTTGCAACATTCTGAACAGACCGTCAACTTGAAAACATCATATCTCCTTCAATTGATCTTTTGTTTTCATTATCTTGATGTTTTTGGAAATGTATGTGAGTCTATTTTCATATGCCACTGATTTCAACTCAATTGGATGTGTCGTTTGTGAGATACGCTCAAAATACCGAAGCTGGGTCTGGATTGTGACGTTGATATTTGTTGCAACTTCCACAATTCATAGATCCTTGATCGGAACTCCTTTGGAATTGAATTTTATATCAAAATGACGCATTGGGAGTCTAGTTTCATAAAAAATTAGTTTCACCTCAATCGAACTTCTGGTTTGAGAGACATCATCGAATTATAAAAGGTCGCCTGAAACAGAACTGGATAGAGTAGCTGAAAATCGCTATTGCTCGAGCACCAGATTTGCTTATGCTCGAGCAAGGCATTTTTTCATGCTCGAGCATGACACTGTTCATGTGAGAAAAAATGCCGAAACTGCAGCAAAGTTTTGTAGCAAACTACTATTCATCCGGAAGCTTGAACTTGCTTATTTTAACTCCGAATTAGTACGTTCCAACACGTTTTGATCATAGAGACTTGAATATTGATATTCTCATAATATTTAACAAGTTATTTTTTCTTCAAACTTCATTCTTGATCATTCTTTATTGTATTAAACTTCACATCTACATTAAATATAAGAATTAGTCAAAGTAGAAGATGAATGTAGTATGCAAACTTTTTGTTCTGAATAATGACATATATATAAGACATCATCAAAACTAATCATATCCAACAGGAGAGTCTCCCAGCGGGGCTTTTCTACATTCACAAAGCTCGAACTCGAGACCTTACTTAAGTGACATAAACCACTTACCACTTGTATCAACCCCTATTAGTAAGAGAATAGCTTTTAAGCGCATTGAAACACACAAAAACGTCAAAACAAGCAAGGCTTGCAATATCATCAGTTTCATCAACTCTGTTACAGTGGCGGAGCCAGAAATTATAATTAAGGGGGGCGAATATTACAGAAGAGAACCCAAATATTTGTGAAATTATATTTCAACTTAAAAACATTCAATATCTTCATTTTAGTCCCTTTTTAAAACAAATAGTAAGGACTAAAATAAAATTTTGAAATTTGTATAAGACTGAAATAGAATTTTCTAAAAATTTAGGTCATATCCTGTAATTTTAGGGGGGGCGGGGGCCACCCCTAGCACCCCCTCCCTCTACCCCTGCTCTGTTAGTCAATATTTGTAAGTGGAATCCAAAAATTTTAAATTTATAGGGTGCTTGGAATTTGTTTTTTTTTAAAAGTAAATTTACTTATAGAGAGATTGTGATTTATAGCCAGATACAAAATTGTTGTAATTACAGGAGTGAAAATATCAAATAAAAACGCCCTCGAGCTTAATGGTGGATCTTTTAAGGGACAAAGGGGCTTATGGCCCCCAAAAAAATTTGTTCAGAATGTTTTTTTAAGAAAATTTAATATATTGGAAAATTTAATTTTGGCCCCCCAATTTTTTTTTGTTAATCTAAAAATTAATATAAAAATTTTTAAACTAATTTACAAAATTATTAAATTTAAATTTTTTATTTTTTTAAAAAAATATTGAACTCACAATAATACAATTTGTAATAAATATTTATCTCAAAACTTACACATAATATTTGCAAATAAATAAACATAATCTGTTGAAAAGCAAGAATAAGTGGATCATAGGTCCACATTTTCAAATAAAGTCAAAATGGGTTGCATAAGAAACAAAAGTTCACTTTCTTTGGTAAAGTAAGTTTTTGGCAGCACAAAAGCCCAATCAACGAAAAATGTAATCCTTATCATCCTATTCAGAGCATTGTCTCCTTTGCGACTCCTCCGATTTAACTCTATTGCTGGTTAATCCTCTCCAACGAACTCCGATTCTGGTAAGTTTATATCCACCTATTTGTTTCTGTTCTCCTTCATCTTTCACGTTGTCTTTCTTTTTCTATGGAAATGCCTGCTTCAATTGATTTCGATAGTTTCATGATTCCAATAGTCTGTTGATTTCGCTTGATCCAAGTAAGCTCCCCAATGCTTCTGTTGGATTATTTGAAGTCTCTCTATATTTGCATCTTATGGTTTGATTTGATTCAGTCAACAAAGCAAGAGTTGCATTTACCTGTTTCTTTTCTGATCTTATATAAACTACTAAGTCTATTTTATGATCTAGTATTTCATTAGTAAAAGACATTTTGTGAAAAAAAAAATTAATATGAAAGAGGTTAAAAAATAAGTTTTTTTTTCCTGCTATATTTATATTTAGTATGATAATAGTTAATTATATTGTTTATAGGTTATTAGAAAAGTGATAAAATCTAAGAATAGTTCAATGAAGAATAAAACAATTGATTCATTTTTTAAGTGAAGGTAATTTTTAATTGTTTCATATGGTATAGTATTTTATTAATTTTGTATTATAAATTACATTATTAACTTTTAATATTTTGATATATTATATAACAGTCAATCTTCTGAAATTTCATAATATCTTCTCATTTTATAATTAATATGACATCCATTCTAGAGAAAATATGTTATCTTATATATTAGAATTGTTAAAATACTTTTATTATAAACCTGAATATTTTAAAATATTCTATTATCATAAAAAAATTTATTTAGTTAAAGTATATAGATTTAACCCCAAATATTTATCCTAACATGCGCTACTGCTTGAGCTTCTTTTAATAAGACTTTTAGCAACAATATATAATGACCAGTTTGTCCGATATTAACAACCGAAGAATGAGCATGAACATTGATTAAACCACCTCTGGTGAATCGTGGAACAGAGGAAACATCCACTTTTTAATACTGGCCCTGCCTGTCGATGGAGAAAAAACAGACCCAGGTTGTTCAATAATGAATCTCCAAATCACACTATTCGGCTAGATTAGCAAACGTCAACTGTCTAGACAACAAATACTTTTCATCATTATCATCCATTTCAGATTCACCATTCACCCCATTTGATTCAAAAGCATGAACTTTACGCCATTCCTCTGTTTCACCATTTTCGTTATCCTCTTCCTCAAGCCTCTGCATTTCTGATTCAACCAAAGCAGCCATTCTGGCTCGTTCTCTGTCTCTAGGGTATGTGCAATAAAGAAAGGAGTAGATAAAGCAGCAGATCGCCATGGGAATGCCAATGGCAGTATAGAGAGCTTTGGCCAGTGAAGTTGCATTTTCTCTGTCTGTTTCAATTTGGACAGAGTCCGAGGTTCCTTTGGGGATTGGTTTGAAACCATACACATGCTGAGCCAAAATCCCAACAATAAAAGGAGCAAATGACGCCAATACAGATTCAAATGATTGATCCAAAGCATAAATACACGTCCGAGATCTCTCTGGCACTATTTCTGCAAATATTGGACTGTTCTCACACTGTTATCAAAATATCAAACCAATACCCAATTGAATCCAATACAGAGCAATAAGTTTGATATTTTAATTGCTATTTTATATGATATTATGTTTTTTAGCATGGATATCTAACTGGATTTGAACATTGTCAGAGATACTCTGCTTAACCGGCTAGATATATTTAGCTATGTTACTAACTTTTGCCCTGTATATACAATAGTTAGTTGTTGTTGTTTTTTTTTTTTAAGAGTGTTCTTTGTTTAGATTTAAGTCTTTGGATGCTACTTTGTATTATGATGGGATTCCATAAGCCGATTGTGCTATTGTTTTCATATGGTTAAACCTGCACAATGTACTTACTTGTTAGTGGCAGAACCATTCCAAGATGTGAACAATCCCATGATGAACAAGATGAGGCCATGTAAGAAGGCGGTGGAAGGATCATCAGGCAAACCCAACAACAAAATGGCAGCTAAAGGAATGGCAGAAGCAGAGCTTATTTGAGAAAGCATTATTCTTCCAGTGTTTGGCAACCGTTGTGACAAGACATCCCCCATATAGCCACCAAACAAAGCCCCAAAAGAACCAGCAAGGACAAACAGAGTCCAGAGGAAAGCAGTTTCCACGTGAGAAAAGCCAATGAGTTCCAACCATAGAGTCGCAAATGACAAAGCCGACCACGGGAAGGAACCTGAAATCCCCTGAGCGACAAATATTTGAAACGAAGGAATCCTAATCACCCGCTTCGCTTCATTGATCATATCTCTCATCTCATTACAAAATGATTTATTAGCAGGACCGTCATGTTTTGTGTCAGACCTGGGAAAGCGAGGATCGTTAGCGAAGAGGTAGATGAGGATACCGACGAGGACACTGATGAATGCAACTAAATGGAAAGAGATTCTCCAACCAGGAATGCCTAAGAATGAGGTTGAAGCCAATAGAACAGAACACAGGCCACCAATTATGCTTCCAAAGTTTGATGTTAGTGCAAGCCACCCAAAGGCCATTCCACGGTTGCTATCTTCTGTTGAGTCTGCAACTAGAGACTGAATTGCTGGAATAACAATGGCTAGTCCTATGCCGTTTAAACCTCTTGAAATTGCCACCTTTATCCATTCATATTTATGCAACAAGTGTTAGTCTAAGAATTGTGTATAAGAAAATATAAATGAAATTGTAATTTGAGTGCATTTATATTTCAAATCCTAAAGAACATCCCATGTTTTTTTTTGGGGACCAAATAAAGGATCCCGCGTTAAGTGAAAAGAAAGCCAGCAAGTTTTGTTTTTTTATAGCGGTTATTGATTTATATTCTATTCTTTCAAATTTTAGAATTGATTTATGTAAATAGTTATGTCAATCTATGTATAGTACATATTTTTTATTTTGTATAATTGTTTTGAGGAATTATTATAATGTCTAAAGAAAAGATTTAATCACTAAAAATATGATAATGTGTTTGATGACAAGTTCTAAGATAAGAAAATGAAAACAAATTTATCTGATCACTTGTCATTAAAAAAAATTTCTCATTAAATTCTCATTTCCTTTGGACCTCATTGCTATTCATGATTAATTTTGTTAGGTTGGGCTAGTGATCAAATGAAAAGTCACATGGAAAAAAGGGATTTTTTTTTTTTTTAATTTTTTATGGATACATTAAAAGGTTATTTGGATTGGCTTATATGATAAACACATTCCTGGTGGGCTAAACAAACCTCTTACACGTATCTCTTACCATCTTTGGATGAAGAGAATATTAGGAGGAAAGAAAATTAGAGAAGAAAACTCTTAATTTTTTTTTTTTTTTTATCATTTATGAAAGTTTTTTTTTTCAAACCAAGTATTTCCTCTCTTATTTTTCCCCCACTTTTCTCTCATCCAAACATAATTGTAAAATTACAACTGATCTTAAAAATGCCAATCCAAACACAACTTTAATTCACTGAAAAGGAAAATATAATAGCGCATTTAACAGAATAAAACTCCGAACATTCTAGACGGTGTGATGGATTTAGGTTGATCAACTTGACCTTAAGACGGTGTGATGGATTAAGGTTGATCAACTTGTTCTTAAAAAAATATTTATTCTGGCTCTACATTTCACGAAAAGTTAGTAGCATCGTGATTAAATTATTCAGTTGCAAGTTTCACTGTGATCCATGCATCCTAGTACAATCAGGAAAACTCAAGGAGAAAATGCGAGGAAAATGGCTTATTGGAGTAACCCTTCTGATTTTCAGTAACACGTTAGAGTTGCATTCCTTATTGAACGAAACTAAAAAAACAAAAAAGTTCAATAGTTTTCATCCACACCAAAAATCTGTCCGCCGGTCAAACTCAGGAAGGTTTCACCGGAGACGAGATGTGCTCCGAAAATATCAGATCGAATATCTGAGATTCACTAAGAAGCAGATCACAAAGCAGCATTTTCAAACATGATTGTAAAACAAAGATTCACCAGAAAGAAACGAATGATCAAAAGCGAAAAGATCGAAGAGAGTGTAAAGGCAGGAACCTGTAAGAAGGTGGAGGAGACTGCGACGAGGAAGGTGGCGGCGGCCCAGAGAAAAGCGCCGAGAGCGATGACGTGGGCACGGTTGAATCGCATAGAGAGGTAAGCGGCGAGAGGATAACAGAGAGATTGAACGATGGATCGGAAGAGAGTGAGGGACCCTAAACCTGTGGGGTCGGTGTGTAGGGCCGCTCCAACTTCCTTATAAACGCCGGGTAATATGGACTCATCGGCCCTCTCCATAATACCTGCCAGATTCACTAACACTAAGGTCACTGTCTCTGATTTCATCTTCCAATGTTTCATTAATGGCGCTTCCTTCTGCTCTCAGTGTCTTCGATTCCGCTACAGACGAAGCGGTGAGTGAAGGCAACCGAACAGAAGGGACAGACAGAGAGAGAGACCGAGAAAGTTTAAAGGTTGACTTGGATGTGAGGGTTTTGTTTCGAGTTTGAAACTTTGAAGGAATCGGTTGGGGTTGTACACGTGTACAGTGAGGATTGATTGGGAGCGGGATAAACTTGTTTGACAGGGAAAAAAAATGAAGTACTACTACTACTTCATGCTCTCTAGAAGAAAAAAGTGGTAACACTCCTGTGATTCTATTTAGGTTCTAGGCGCAATTTTGTTTTGGGGGTTTCAACTAAAGCAAAATAGAGTTATTTTTTAAAATTCAAAGGTAAAATTGCTCCCAAAAAACTTTCAGGACATCATTACCCAATGAAAACTTTCAAGATAAAATTGACCATTAACCCTTCTATTTATAAGAGTAGAAAGGGAGTTATTTTTTTAATCCAATTTATAAGGAACATCATTCAAGTTGTGTTATAGTTATTTTCCTGTAGCATGTGTAGTTAAGTAGAGTTGAAGTTGTAAAGTTGTAAAATTTTAAGGTAGAGTTCATGAAATTTTAGGTGGTTATTAATATGTGTGAAACATAGTGGAAGTGTCTTATAAATAATATTGGATGAGCATTTTGTAAAGATTGTTCTTATTTAAAGTTTATTGTTGTTTTTCTTAGTTGTTTCCCATATTTTTATTTTATTTTAAATATGAGTAAATCTATTTTTTAACATTTTAAAATAAATTTAATGCTTCTAATTTCCCCCCCCCGTTTTTTATGAAATATTTATTGTTAGGTAAAGTAAGAAAAGAATGGGGAAAATTCTTAGCCAATTAGAGGGTGCTGCCATAACTTTGGGGATCTGCGGGGTCCTCCTGGTTCATAAAAATGGAATCCGTTTTTGAAAATCACAATAGAGTTGGAAATAAAGCAGTAGTATCAAATTTTTCAATAGGTCTTAAAGATGTCTGACTCATCATTCATCACTTTAAAATGTCAATTAATACCTTGATTCACATGAATAAGACTAATAATAATTCATTCATCTACATACGTGTATATATTGATGGTTTAAAATCTTTAAAAAACCATCTACACTTATAATTAAGTGATTGTTTTATATTGATTATCTAACATCTTTTAATTTTTTTTAAAGATGAAAGGACAATTTTATTCCAACATAAGTACATATATAATGATGCATAAAAAATATATGCAACCAAAACAAAACACAGGAGCCCCATGTTAAAATAGAAAATACAAGACCTAGAAACAATGCTTAGAAATCCACTATGTGGCGAAGAATCAATGCTTCACACTTGCCAAGATGTTGCCCCCATGCGTAGTTCTACACAGGGGAGGGGAAGGACATCCTCTCATTAACTTTGATTCTTATTATCCCTTATCCTTTATGAGCTCATCTAAATTGTTGATTGGAAAATGAGAAAAAAGTATTGTGATCTTTTGATTGATTGGACGGATATAATTTAGAAATTATAAAGAATGATAAGAAAATAATGATGAGAGAAATCTGACCCGGAGGAATTAGATAATCACCAACATCCATTGTATTAGGAAGTACAATGTGGAACAAATTAAAAGGCATAAATAAACGCTGCTATTGTGCATGTTTGGTACGCCGATTGGATTTATGGATTTTTTTTTTTATATTTTAATTGAGAAGTTGTTCCAATCAGACTTATAGACCAAAAGTTATTTATTTGAAAAGTTACTTTGGTGAGCTTTCAAAAAGTTACTTTTGGACTTATGGGGTAATTTTTTTTTATTACTGTTCAGTATCTTGAAATATATTTTTAGTACCATTTAGTACCCTAAAAAATATTTTAAGGTACTGACTAGTACTAAAAATAATTTTTTCAAAATTCTAAAATATTTTTTTAAGATCATGAGGTATTTTTTTAGTACCGTTCAATATCCTAAAGTATATTTTTAGTACTTTTATTCAAGATCTTACAAAATATTTTAAGGTACTGATTGATACTAAAAATAATTTTTTAAGATCATAAAGTATTTTTTAGTATCGTTCAGTATCCTAAAGTATATTTTTAGTATCAGTCAGTACCCTAAAAAATATTTCAAATTGGCTCTAATTTAAAATCACAAAAGCTATTTATGCTACCATCAATCCAAACATTAATTATATTTTACAATCAAACTTTTACTTAATATGACTTTTCCATTAGTCATTTTTTATTTTTTATTTTTGCTCAAGCCATTAGTCAAATTGACTATAAATCATTTTTCCTACTGTTATCGAAAGAAGCTCATTAACTATTGGTAGTCAGAACACGAACACCCTTTGAGATACAATAACAAACCAGAGACAAAAACAGGAGGCGATGGAGAAATTAAATGAAAGACGAAAACAAAAAATTAGGCAGAGAGGAGAAAGAAAGTTGAACTAGAAGAAGAAAATCGTGATTTCCAACTTAGATTCCAAAATTGGTGTCACTTTCCTATCTTTTCTGATATATTTGATTACATGCTCGCTCTCAACTCTCAACTCTCAAAGGCTACTAACAGGTTAAAATTACAGAATCAACCCATAGTTTTAGAAAATTACATTTCTGCATTATAAATTTTTTAATATTTTCACTTTAGTCCCCATTAAAAGTTTCATGAAGTGACTAAATGAAATTATTAACAATTTTTAGGACTGAAATGTACTTTCATAAAAATTTGAGTTTTATTATGTAATTTTCACCCCTCATTATATTTCTGACTCCACCTCTAGCTACTAATGCTATATTGCTATATAGTACTATAATTTAAATGTAAAATTTGGGGGTTTGAATTTTAATTTAAAATTCACAAGTTGACAAATTATATGTTAAAATTGTATTGTAGGAAAAAAACATTACTTTGCCTTGGGGATGCTTCAAATTTTGTCACAATTCCAATGCCAAGTTGCCATTCAGACCATTAAATAATGTTGTAAGTTGGTGATCCCAATATTAATTTCCAGTCTCTCACATCCTGTAATACGATTTGCATTGATATAATATTTCCTCTGGTCCTTATTATAAGGCACCAACTAGTAAATTTATTTGATACTTTTTATAAGGCACTTGCTTGTTCCCAATGAGCAATGATTATTTTTTTCCATGTCCGCCCCTAATTAATAAAGCTAGTGGGTGAGAATAATAATTAATATAATATTAGAGTTTAGTGCAATTAGTAGGGATAATATTGAAAATTACTTAGATTCTAGAACAACTTTATTGACTTTAACTACTTTTATTGGTTTGTGAGAAAAATTAGTTGGTGCCTTATAATAAGGACTAGAGGGAATATAAGGATAAATTACTTCAAGGTAGGTGAGATGTGAGAAAATCAAATACAAATAAGCCTTATAAATAAGTTGAGGCATCATTTACAAGTTAAAATCATAAATTAATTTGTACTCCTCCAATCCTTAATATAAGACATACTCCTCTCATCCTATTGATAGGGAATATAGAGAAAAACATTTAAATTCTATTTATAAGGCTCTTTATTAAAATTTTAAGGTGAATGTACACTACTACAAAATATGGATATTACTACCCTAAAAGACGTCACTTTTTAAAAAAGGAAGTAAAAAGTGAAGGAGGTGGCATTGTCGTAATTATTTACTTGATTTTGAGACTTTAGATTTCCCAAATATTAATTTAGGACGCCTAATTTTTTTTTTGTTGACGTCCTAAATATATTTCAGGATGCCTAACATTAATTGCTTAGCGCCAAAAATTAACACCATGGCGCCATTTCGGGATTTTTTTAGGCGGGAGGTAATAATTTTTTATTTTTGGCGTCCTGAATGAGGTTAAGGACGCCTTAATTTTTTTTTGGCGTCCTGAAATATATTTCAAACGCCTTAAAAGTTTTTTTTTTCGCTCAGCTAATTTTTGGGCTTATTTTTGCTTTTTTGGCATCTTGAATAGCTATAAGGATGACTTAATTAATTTTGTGGCGTCCTGAATAGATATAAGGACGACTCAATCAATTTTTTGTCGTCATGAGTCTTATTTCTTATTTCAGGACGCCAAAATTGCCCATTTAATTAATCTCTCATTCACATGTACTCAGTCCCCTCCCCTTCTATCTCATTCACGCCGAACTCCAAAGCCCTAACTTGCGGCGTCTTCCCTCTTCTCATCCTCCACCGACCTTTTCTCCTCCCTCCTTCTTCCCTCCTATTAGGGCCATGAGATCGATGCAGGGAAAGGTCGTCAGCGCCACCAGCGACAAGAGCGTTGCGGTTGAAGTTATTCGATTGGCGCCCCACCCCAAGTACAAGAGGCGTATCAGGAAGAAGAAGAGAAGTACCAGGCTCATGACCCTGATAATCGGTTCAAGGTTGGGGACATCGTTCAGCTTGAGAAGAGCAGACCTATTAATAAGACCAAGACCTTTATTGCCGTCGCCGTTCCATCTAGGGTTTCGAAGAAGAAGGAAGCTTCTTCCGAGGAGCTTGGAATTCCATTGGAATCGCAGCAGGAGCCGCTACCAGCTGCTTAGGGTGATGTCAATTTTATGTTTAATTTGTTATTTGTGCTTTACTTTCGTTGAAATTGCTTCGGATTAGAGTTCTCATTATGTATCCTTAATTGTGTTTTACTAAGGTTTACGTTTTAAGCGATAGTTTGTGTGTCTCGAGTGAAAAAGTTCCTTGTTTGCTAGTTGTTGAGAGGTGGAGACTTGCTTTACTGTGTTGCACGGTGAATTATCTCAGGGAGACAAAAAGAAATTCTTCATTTATCAGTGAAACCACTGCGAAAGACAATGACATTTAACTTTGCATAAATTACTTCTAAATTTTATACCATTCCATGTTAAGTAATAGGTATGTTTCTTTTAGATCTCTTTAAGTTCAGTCAGCTACATATGGTGCTTGATTTAGGAATGTACAGAACACTGTGATTCCAAGGGTGTCTTACTCCAGATGCGCAAACCACTAAGCATGTCATCAATATTTCTAGAGATCCTAGAATAGTAGACTTGGGAAAATGTGGTCTTATTAATGTCCCCTAATTTCCCCATTTTACAAATTTGAATTTATTGTGACAGGAGAATAGTCTGGAAACTAGATCCCTTTGGGCACTGCAAGTCTTCGTTTAGCTTATGCATTATGAATTATTCTTATTTTAGGGAAGATGAATTGCATGAGATTTTAATTTTAGTCCTTAGTTTTGTTATAATCCAGTACTGAATGACTGACTATATAGGCCCAAGAACCCAAGTATTACTCTTTGTTTAATGTGTCTGTGTAAAATATTCTGATGGAATGAAGACAAGAACAATTCTTCCGAGTCTTGACCATTGAGAGTTGTTTTCAAAGGTAGCATCAAGTGTGTTGGTATCTTTACAAGTTTAAGTCTAGCTCTTTCACAGAGGAGACTTGCCATTGGAAGGACACCATTACACCACGACTTGAAGAGAGGGCTTTCTTAGACATTAGAAATTTTAGCATAGATTATAGAATCCTAAATGAAACTTGTGTAGCTTGAATCTTTTAGAACCACTTCATTTAATGTAGCACTTTGAAGTTATCCTGGGCTATTATTATCTTGTGGGAAGGTGTTATTTGAGTTTTATCAAGAGCTAATTGTTTACTTCAATGCTTCATATTTGGTGCTTTTGTCAAGAATATTATAAGTGAAAAATATAGAAGATAAGAGAAATCTCTTGTCAAGAACACATTTACAAAATACAGTAAAGTTTTTGGGGTGATAGTTTTCTTGATTAAGATTGTTGAAATTATCATCAGAACCAGACTTGCAACTTAGCTTCACACTTGAGTATGTTTAAATGCTCTATGTTTTGTTGCTGATGTTTTTTTGGGCCCATGTAAGAAGTTTAGAATTATTTTCTGATCAATCAAAACTTTTGCTGTGAGTTGGTTTGCGGGCCTTGGACTATGTCATAGCAGAAGCAAGGCAATAAGGAATAAGGCTCCTCCTTAGCGTGTGTCAAGCTTTCATTTGTAAGGAATATTGTCAACCCAGTTGGTTTTCTTATTTAATAATCTAGAGTTGTAAACTATGATAACTAAGTTCTTGCTCTCAATGTTGTCATGTTTAGTTTTGGCTGGAAAAAAACCAAATTTTGGCAATGTTTCACTCTACTTGCTATGCCTGTTGTTTGGCAATGGGTGGCACTTGTAGGTTACTCATTTTTCTCAGAACTGAATCATATTTTCAAGTGTTCAGAAATTTATCTTGGTGATGATATCATGAACTAGAACCTTTCTATCCTTTTTTTTTTTTTTAATTTATCGATTATGTACGAAAGTGGCAAAATGTCCTCCATTTTTCTTGAATCATTCTGCTATATTCTCAAAAACAAGAAAGAACCTTGAATACTTGTCGATATTTTTCTTGGCTAAATAGTTTCTTATACTTGATTCATGGCGGCAATGATGTTATGATTTTGACACTGGAGCTGATAAAAACAAAAAGGAATCAGTAGTTAATATGTTTGGTAGGTGAGTTTATAACTTATATTTCTTATCTATGATTTCTTCTTTGTTACTTCGGGTTCTGTTATAGAATAAAAACTGATATTTTATATTTTTTTATTGAATTTGGGAAGTCGAACCGGAACCTTCATTGCTACTTGCAACTTATCTCGCTCTCGGTTTCATGGGACTAACGTTATCGCTATGAAGGCTGGAAATATGCAATCAATTTTGTTTCTAACTTGTGCAATAATTTGTGGTTATATATATATATATATATATATATATATATATATATATATATATATATATATATATATATATATATATATCAGGTTATACAATCAATTAATGAGCTCATGATTGTTTTAGATGTTGGGGTAAGTTTTCGATGTTGTTTGTCCCCCAAGGTTATACAATCAATTAATGAGCTCATGACCTGTGTGGTTTCTTTTCTTTTTTGGACTGAAGTGTATATGCTGTTGATCTCTATTTTAGAGTAATAAACATATTTATGAACTCAAATATTTTGCCCTATCTTCCGATACTGATTTTTTTCAACTTTCCTGAATATGATTCAATGTGCATATTAATTTTCATTTTGATTAGATCGAGAGTTGTTGCTTATGTTTAGTCTATTGAAGTTCAGTTGAAGGTTTGATTTTTTTTCTCTCGTACATGCTCTGTTGAGTTATCAAACCAGTGGCGTATTTTAGTATTTAAAAAAAAAGATTGGATTTTAATTTGAATATGTAGTTTTATGGTAAAGTTACCATCCTCTATGAAGTTTGATCTCTTGCCATTATCTTTATTTTAGCATATGGATCATCATTTATTGCTATATATGATGAATAGTATGAAATCTAGATGTTGTTATGCTGTCATTATATCCTCTGATATAAGTTTTTATCATTTAATCGGAGATCTGGGGATGGTGGAGTCTTAATGGTGGCTATATCCCCCACGTCAAATTGTCAATCATGCCCCCATTATTGTTGATCAAGATATTTGAGTTGCACTTTAATACAAGTTCCATGGCTGCTAAAGTAGATCATTATTCTTTATCCTACTACTGCAGGTATCAGGACCAGTCGTGGTTGCAGATGGCATGGCTGGAGCTGCTATGTATGAGCTAGTGTGTGTCGTTCGTGACAACCTCATTGGTGAAATTATTTGTTTGGAAGGGGATTCTACTACTATCCAAGGTCCTATATGAAGGTGGAATATCACCTAGAGGGGGGGTGAATAGGTGATCTTGAAATTCTTTCGCTAATTGCTCAAGACCACTTAAAACGAGAGATAGAGAGAAGAGCAATGAACACAAGAGATTTATCTTTGACCTACGTTCCCCGAAAACACTCGGGATTTCACTATCTCAAACCTTGATTACACACGTAACTCTCGAGTAATCCTCTCATAGGACTTACTCATCAAGTTGTAACCAATTGGACACAATTACACACTAAACGAAGGATGATCCTTTCACTCTGAATACAAGTTGTAATTGATACACCCACACTCAAGATACCTCTATCTTGAGACTTGGAGCAATTGTAAAACAAATGGTAAGAAGTAGATAAATGATAAACTTTGAAGCTCAATGATATCTAAAGATATGACTATAAATGGATTGCTTTGAATGCTTTGTCTGTGTATATGTATGTTCCGCCATTGAAGAATTCAAACCTTCGAGTATTTATCTTGGTTGAAGCTTTGAGGACCGTTGAAGGATTTTTTTAGTTCATTTGAGCATTTGACCGTTGGGAGGATTTGAACTTGTCTATTGAAGAGTTTGTATTTGCCGTTGGGAATGTTTGGAGCATGGCCATAGTTGAATGTATTAATGCCCACCATCGAATGTTTGCTTAGTTTCAATTCTTTTCATGTGGTCTCGGATGGGCAACGACTTAAATAATGATTTGAAGCTTTTCAGTTATGGGTCATCTGTATCTTGTCGGCTCGTCTTTGTCAATCATGCCCCGTAAATTATTGATTAGTAATTTCATAGGTAATATTGAATGATTTGGAAGAAGATATAATTGAATGATTAAATTATTAGAATCAAGTTGCGAGATGTTTATATACCAAGTATCCATTTTCCATAGCTTGTGCATAACCATCGTCGGATGCATCGGGCTTGTCGAATTCGAACCTTGAGAAGTAATTGAAAACCAAAGCTTTCATCTTCTGAAATCTCATAATCAAAATGGTTAAGTATGGTTAGAATCAATAATGATAAACGGCAAGACATATTCCATGTTTTCCAAAAAGTAGACATTCTTGGTGTTCATTATTTGAAACTTGATTATGAATCTGAAAAACTTGATCGGGAAGATGATTAATGATATCATAGTTAATGTTGAATGATGTATTGGAAGATATAATCAATTAACTAGATCATTTAAATGAAGTTGCGAGATTGATTCATGTTTCTTTGTCAAATCTTTGGTATTCATTCTCTCGGGCATTCTCAAGAATCGCGAAGGTATACTCAAGAATTGTTCTTCAAATCAGTTCCACCTTCGATCATTCTCGAGAATCACCAAGTGATTCTCAGAACCATTCTCGAGAATTGGTTTCCAATTCTCGAGAATCACTTCGTGAAACGAGATAACTCGAAGAACATCGAGGTGAAGCAATCGTTCATACTCGAGAATCCTTTGCTCATTCTCGAGAACCATTCTCGAGAATTGATTCCTCATTCTCGAGAATCACATGTGAAAGCTTTTCATTCCTCATTCCCGATCATTCTCGAGAATTGCTGGTGCATTCTCGAGAACCATTCTCGAGTTTAATAATCATTCTCGAGAATTGTTTGTTGCGATGGTGAATTATCTGAGAACATAGATTAGCAACCATTCTGGAGAACCCTTAATCAATTCTCAAGAATTGATTTCTGCACATCGAGAACCATATCAGAAGAGATAGCAATTTTGTCAAAACACCCATATACTCATAAATCTCTTCAAACCTTCTTTCCAATGCAAGAAGAGTCAGTCCAAACTTGTTGCATTTCGTTGGTTATCATAGGAAGAATGTAGCTGTTCTTAATCAACTCGATTGCAACTTCCTGAACATACTACCAACTTCAAAACATCATAACTCCTTTAATTGATCTTATTTTTCTGTGTTCTTGATGTTTCTGGAAAGGTATTTGAGTCTAGTTTCCAATGGCACCGATTTGGCGCAATCCGATTTTTCGTTTGTCAGATACACTCAAATTACCGAAGGTTGGTCTGGACTGTGACGGTGATTTGTGTTCCAACTTGAGAAAATCATAGCTCTCTCTACTGGACTCCTTTGGACTTGATATTTTGTCAAAAGTACGTGTTGGATGTCTAGTTTCATATTCCACTGATTTCGTGTCAATCCGATTCCTGGTTTGTGAGATATTGTCGAATTACCAGAGGTCGCCCAAACTGAGCGCGAAACAGAGCTGCTGAAGAATTGCTTTGAATCCCGACCATTCTCGAGAATCGAATGGCATTCTTGAGAACCATTCTCGAGAATGGGTTTTCAATTCTCGAGAATTGCCTCCAGATTTCACATATTCAGCTGCATTCTCGAGAATTGCTTCAGGAATGGATTACATTCTCGAGAATTGATTCAGGAATACACTTGTAACTCGTTTTCACTCATTTTAACTCCGAATTGACCCGTTCCAACTTCTATATGATCATGGAGACTTCTAGAATCAATCGAGAGCTTGTATAATGATTTTCTCATTCCATTGAGCAAGTTCTTCTTTCTTTCTTCTCTTCTCTTGATTATTCTTCATCATTAAACTTCACATCTACATTAGATATAAGAATTTGTCAAAGTATAATGTAAATGTAGTGTGCAACCTTTTTGCTCTTAAGAATGGCATCTATATAAGACATCATCAAAACTAATCAAAACCAACATTCTCCCCCTTTTTGATGATGGCAAATACTTTAAGAAAAATATACATGAAAATATATTAGAACACATATTTTTCTTGCCATTCTCTCCCCTTATTTGTCATTAGCAAAAAGTTGAAATAAAGAAGAAATGTTTAGAGAGACAAAGATTAAACCGAGATAGAAATGAGTCAAGGAACTGATTTTCTCTCCCGATTGAAAATACTTGATTTTTAATATGATGCAAGTAGAAATGAGTTCTTCATGAAAATATGTTTGAAAACAATTTGGAGAGGCTTTTCAAGAAACTTTCATATTTGAAACATAGAGATATCAAACATGTGCAAAATTTCTACTAAATAAAGAGATAAGGATTAGAAATGCTCATGTAGATTCTGCAAATGATGAATGATCGATGAAGTCCATTTGCTTGTTGTATGCATTTCGATTGAATCCTGTAGCACGAGATGAAGTAGTGGTAGACTCTCTTCCTTTATAGCTCAGCTTCAACCATCAAGGCATCTTTCCTTAAATTAATATATTCTCCTTGTATTGTGTTAAGGAAAGTCCTAGCACATATCGAATCTCCTTGCTACAAATGTAAAACTTTCTTTGCAAAAGAGATTTGTTAGTGCAATCAAAATATTCCTTCCTATATGATATCTTCAAGGTAAGATAATGAAAGGAAAATATGATATTAACTCATCATCAAAACTAATAGCAGAAAATGAATGCAGATGAGTATACTTAAAAGGGTTTTCTTTCAAATAAAAGAGATGAGCCTTTTTTTTAAAAAAAATATAAGAGTACATGAGAATGTGAAGCTCCCCCTTAATGAATGCATGATAAAAACATGAAGTTCCCTTTAAAGATACCAAATAATAATGTGACACCAAATGTTATGAGGTGTGGAAATATCCTTGCTCACAACATGGTATCTCAATCTTCAAGATCATTGAAATTGGTATGAAGAAATCACTTATGCTTTTTATGATGATAAATATGTTTAAAGCATAAGAATCATTTTGAAAATGAATGTGCTAAGGCTAAATTTCAAGAGATGGAATGAATGAAATCAAGTTAGCCAAGCATGGTTATAATAGATGTAAAAGAAGATGATGAAAAGGGAAACGGAGAAGGATAAATGAAACGACATTATGTTCTGGTCCTTTGAAATTCTCTGTTTGATGATTCTCGAGAATCTCCAAGTGATTCTCGAGAGCTGTTCTCGAGGGAACTGAGGCGTCGATTAAGAGTAAAACGACATTATACTCGAGACACGTTCGCTCGATAATTCTCGAGAATCAACAAATGATTCTCGAGAGCTGTTCTCGAGAATGACACTTCATTCTCGAGAATGATCTCGAAATGAAGAATAAACCGTGCAACGTAACACACTATCGCTACGATTCTCGAGAATGCCGATCCATTCTCGAGAATGATGAGTACGAACATTCTTGAGCATCAGAGAATTCCCGATATTTCTCGAGAATGACCCTGTATTCTCGAGAATACTTAAGTTCGGAAATGATCCTCATCTAGCAATTCTCGAGAATGATAACCTCATTCTTGAGAATTATCAGTTTTATATCAGCATTTGCAAATGAACCAGAACCTGCAAAGACAACAACTAGAAGCTCCTGCACAAATCAAATGTATATGTTGATATGCATTTGACAATTATCATCCTTTGATAGACTCCGTAATTCTAACCACAGAGCATCCTACATAAATCAAATGACATTTGAGCAGAGTATAACAATCAGAGAAAAAAAATAGCTTTACCCAATCAAATAAGTTTAATCCAATGAATCAAATAGGGTAACAACTAAATGATACCAAAAATGTTATTTCTCAATGACAGTTTGTAAATATACTTTATGCAGAAATGATGTCATTGATGTGAATCTTACGTAATCCATGGATGAGATAAAAATTTCAAAAAAAAAAATGAAACATGCAAATTGTTTCAAATCTTGAATGTTCTTTCAAATCGTGATGATGCATTATGAAATCAAAATTCGATGAAAGATTCATTTTTGAAGCATATTTGAAATCAATGCTCATTCTAAAACATGGTGGAAGTTAAGTTTAAAGAATATATCGAACATGTTTTGATTTGGAGAACATGTTATACACGAGAAATTAACATGTTGAAGAAGTTGTTCGGAAGCAAAAGTCATGGTTAACGGGAATAAATGAGCACAATGACTTTGCTATAATTAAGAGATGATCTTGCCTCTTAGAATTGGATTTAGAGATGTATGAATGGTCAAGGCAGGAATATGAACATACAGCTATAGTCACTCAAAATATGGATGGAAACAATGTTGATGTATATGAGTAACAAAATGACTACTAGGATTTATAGATGACGAAGCACATATTCGTTAGTCCAATTGACTAGAGCTCTAGTATGTCATCCTAGTAATTTATTCCATATAATGATTAATGCACTAACATTCAATGCACTATAAAGCTTGGAATATCTTGACTAATAAGAATTTATGCAAAGTAGGCATAGCACACCTGATTGAATCTTTTTATGGGAGATAGACTTGAAACTCATAGATGACCAACTTATTAGACGAATTTGGAAGAGTTCAAGTAACACATTGAATTCCAAAGATCAATATGTGAGATGTAGGAAAATTCAACCGAGCACAAATTTGAAGCATATCGACATTCGGTAAACATTATTAACTTCCAATTTTGAAAACATCAATTGAATGCAATAAAGGCATGAATATTTTTCAAATCACATGTATGCATTTTCACAAAACGAGTGAATGAAATTTGAAACATATTTTAGAAATGTGCACTTCAAAAACATAAACTCGAGAAAGTTATGCACAAATTCATTTACGGTCCATTTAGCAATCCAAAAACATTTTGAAAAACATAAAAGATTGATTGCTAATGGAATGCAATGATGGACAAGTATTCATTACCCAAAAATGAATATGTAATCACAGTATGGGGTAAGAGTTAGATATCACCGTCGTAATTCCTCTTGTCCTTTGTAATGGCATGCTTGGTTGAGATGTATTGATGTAGATAACTCCTCTTTCGATGTTCACAATTATCATCAACCATTGCTTCTTTTTCATACTTGGGAATCGCTCCATTATATCAGAGCCAGCATGAGATAGTTGTTCTATCCAACCAATACTTGAGTATATCTTACCAATACTCACATATTGATGCCTAAAACACTTAAGCATACTCATTGAAGCCCGACAATACTCGAGTAGGTTAGCTTTTTTACTCGAGTACTATTCCAAAATATGCGGTTCACGAGAGGGAATTATCAAATCATTGTATATGCATAAAGAGTCAAACTATTGAATATTGCAATTCTTTTAAAATCAATGGATTTTAAGACATATGGAAGCCTAATTTCAGAATAGTTTGCAATACTCATTCCTACGGTTCCACAATATAAAACCTCAATTAATATTACGAGATAATAGCATAGGAGGCTTTACCATTGTATACCTTGTACCTTAAGTACTTGGAGGATCGACTTTGCTTACCCACTGCATCTTCTTCATATGTCTTTCCATGGGTGTCTGCAAAGTTCTCTCAGAGGGTATAGACTTCAAGTGTCTTCTATTTGATACTTGAGAGAATCTCCTTTTCTTGTTTTCCTCAAGATAGTTGAATGGTATTCTCGTGGTAGTTTGTTCTTGAGGTGGAAGATACTCTTCTTGCTTGTGCCCATTGCTTCTTTTGATTTGAGGATAAGGTTGTAGCAATGGTTTCTCCACGAGTTCTCCTAGATGTAAATCTCATTTTCCGTTCATGAGAAGCTCTTCGATTCTTATTCTTCTCTATACGTCTAGGTCCATTCTTTTCAGAATTAATCTGCACAAATAAAGCACTAGATGGACATTTTGGTACCCATTTATACTTGGGTCCTTTCAGGTTAGTTCGAGCCTTAGGGAAAACATAAATTCCCTTTGGTAGCCATTGATAATTACCAACGGGTTTATCCCTTCTTTCCTTTTTATGAAAACAAGATGATGTCTTGTGACCCTTTCGGTTACAATAATTACAATGAGCAAAGGGGTTCGAAGAGTGGAAAATTTTTTGAAAATAGTTTAAGTAGGATTTTCCACCACTTTTCTTTTTCCCTTTCTTTTTGTCAAAAATAGGATTGTAACCTATGCCCGATCGATCATTTGTAAATCTTTGAGCTTTCAAGATTACATTGAGCATTTCACTACCGTTAGTGAACTTCTCAAGTGTTTTTGTAAGATAAACATTTTTCGTTTCAAGATCAGGGCATGTTTTGCAAATCACATTTTCACAAGATGGAGAAATATCTTTAACTTGTTTTTCTAGCAATTTGATTTTCTTCTTTGAGATAATGAGTTCTTTCACAATTTTACTATATTCGAATGTAATTCATTATACTCGAGCGAGTTCATCATAGGTAGGTTCAGAATCAAATACCTCATCATCGTTTTCACATTGCTTTTCTTCCTCGGCAATTAAGCACATGTTTACAACTTCTTTTGCCTCACTTGCTTCATCTGAGGAGTTATCTCCACTTATAGTTGACACGTATGTCATTTCCAAAGCTTTCCACATCTCCTTAGCAGTAGATAGATTGTAGATGCGGAAATACTCCTTCTGACTAAGAGCACTCGAAGCATCGAATTGCTCTCTGTTAAGAATTATTTTCCTTCTATCATCTTCGTTGAACTCATCTTTTGCCTTTGGAACTTTAATTCTGCCTTCTTCTCTTGTGGGAACATAATCCCCATTCTCTATTACTTCCCGAGAGACCATACTCCGTGGCTAACACAAACGCTTTGAACTTTTCTTTCCAGAATGAATAGTGTACACCGTTGAAACCAGGTAGTCGGTTGATTGAGGCACTGTCAGGTAATATTCCTTCCATGATCTATCTCGGGATGTTAAACCCAATTGAGAAACCTATGCTCTGATACCAAATGAAGGTGGAATATCACCTAGAGGGGGGGTGAATAGGTGATCTTGAAATTCTTTCGCTAATTGCTCAAGACCACTTAAAACAGAGATAGAGAGAAGAGCAATGAACACAAGAGATTATACTGGTTCGGTCCAACTCTTGACCTACGTCCGGTCCCGAAACACTACGGGATTTCACTATCTCAAACCTTGATTACACACTGTAACTCTCGAGTAATCCTCTCACTAGGACTTACTCCTTTTTACAAGTTGTAACCAACTAACCGTGGACACAATTACACACGTAAACGAAGGATGATCCTTTCACTCTCGGACTCACTCCCCTTACAAGTTGTAATTGATACACCCACACTCAAGATACCTCTATCTTGAGACTTGGAACAATTGTAAAACAAATGGTAAGACTCTCTCACAGAGTAGATAAATGATAAACAACGAAGCTCAATGATATCTAAAGATATATACGAGACTATAAATGGATTGCTTTGAATGCTTTGTCTGTGTATATGTATGTTCCGCCATTGAAGAATTCAAACCTTCGAGTATTTATTTGGTTGAAGCTTTGAGGACCGTTGAAGGATTTGTCTGTTGAAGTTACCGTTGTGAGCATTTGACCGTTGGGAGGATTTGAACTTGTCTATTGAAGAGTTTGTATTTGCCGTTGGGAATGTTTTCGAAGTATCCGCGCATGGCCATAGTTGAATGTATAGTCGTTTTAGCTTGCCCACCATCGAATGTTTGCTTAGTTTCAATTCTTTTCATGTGGTCTCGGATGGGCAACGACTTAAATAATGATTTGAAGCTTTTCAGTTATGGGTCATCACGTATCTTGTCGGCTCGTCTTACGATGCTTTCGATGCACTTCAGCTTGTCAGAGTTCAAACATTGCCTACACCTCTGTAAATCACTCAACAGTCATGATTAGTAATTTCATAGGTAATATTGAATGATTTGGAAGAAGATATAATTGAATGATTAAATTATTAGAATCAAGTTGCAGATGTGTCGAGTCTACTGATATACCAATACTCGAGTATCCATTTTCATATACTCGAGTAGCTTGTGCATAACCATCCGTCGGATGCATCGGGCTTATCGAAATTCGAACCTTGAGAAGTAATTGAAAACCAAAGCTTTCATCTTCTGAAATCTCATAATCAAAATGGTTAAGTATGGTTAGAATCAATAATGATAAAACACAAGACATATTCCATGTTTTCCAAATCAGCAAATGTAGACATTCTTGGTGTTCTTCGTGAGAATTTGAAACTTGATTATGAATCGAAAAAACAGTCGGGAAGATGATTAATGATATCATAGTTAATGTTGAATGATGTATTGGAAGATATAATCAATTAACTAGATCATTTAAATGAAGTTGCAGATTGATTCATGTTTTTTGTCAAATCTTTGGTATTCATTCTCTCCGGGCATTCTCAAGAATCGCGAAGGTATACTCAAGAATTGTTCTTCAAATCAGTTCCACCTTCGATCATTCTCGAGAATCACTAAGTGATTCTCCAGAACCATTCTCGAGAATTGGTTTCCAATTCTCGAGAATCACTTCGTGAAACAGATAACTCAGAAGAACATCAGGTGAAGCAATCGTTCATACTCGAGAATCCTTTGCTCATTCTCGAGAACCATTCTCGAGAATTGATTCCTCATTCTCGAGAATCACATGTAGCAGAAAGCTTTTCATTCCTCATTCCCGATCATTCTCGAGAATTGCTGGTGCATTCTCGAGAACCATTCTCGAGTTTAATAATCATTCTCGAGAATTGTTTTTGCACGATGGTGAATTATCGAGAACATAGATTAGCAACCATTCGGAGAACCCTTAATCAATTCTCAAGAATTGATTTTGCACATCGAGAACCATATCAGAAGAGATAGCAATTTTGTCAAAACACCCATATACTCATAAATCTCTTCAAACCTTCTTTCCAATGCAAGAAGAGTCAGTCCAAACTTGTTGCATTTCGTTGGTTATCATAGGAAGAATGTAGCTGTTCTTAATCAACTCTGATTGCAACTTCCTGAACATACTACCAACTTCAAAACATCATAACTCCTTTAATTGATCTTCTTTTTCTGTGTTCTTGATGTTTCTGGAAAGGTATTTGAGTCTAGTTTCCAATGGCACCGATTTCGGGCGCAATCCGATTTTTCGTTTGTCAGATACACTCAAATTACCGAAGGTTGGTCTGGACTGTGACGGTGATTTGTGTTCCAACTTGAGAAAATCATAGCTCTCTCTACTGGACTCCTTTGGACTTGATATTTTGTCAAAAGTACGTGTTGGATGTCTAGTTTCATATTCCACTGATTTCGTGTCAATCCGATTCCTGGTTTGTGAGATATTGTCGAATTACGAGGTCGCCCAAACTGAGCGCGAAACAGAGCTTTGAAGAATTTCTTGAATCCCGACCATTCTCGAGAATCGAATGGCATTCTTGAGAACCATTCTCGAGAATGGGTTTTCAATTCTCGAGAATTGCCTCAGATTTCACATATTCAGCTGCATTCTCGAGAATTGCTTCGGGAATGGATTACATTCTCGAGAATTGATTCGGAATACACTTGTAACTCGTTTTCACTCATTTTAACTCCGAATTGACCCGTTCCAACTTCTATATGATCATGGAGACTTAGAATCAATCGAGAGCTTGTATAATGATTTTCTCATTCCATTGAGCAAGTTCTTCTTTCTTTCTTCTCTTCTCTTGATTATTCTTCATCATTAAACTTCACATCTACATTAGATATAAGAATTTGTCAAAGTATAATGTAAATGTAGTGTGCAACCTTTTTGCTCTTAAGAATGGCATCTATATAAGACATCATCAAAACTAATCAAAACCAACACTATACTATGAATTATACTTCCATCATGTGTTCTTGCTATCCATGCTTATTTGCCAACTCAATTCACTGTATTATGGTTACCTAAGGGGTATAATATTTTCTTTATCTAAGTTTTGGCAACAAGCTTCTTGTTTTTGTACAATTTTTGTTTATGAGGAAACAGCTGGTTTAATGGTCAATGATCCTGTCTTACGAACACACAAGGTGAGATGTGTAAATTCTATTTACTGATTTCATTACTGCCTTGATTCCTGATAGCTGATTAGCACTATAATGTATAACAGCCTTTATCAGTGAATGTCTAGTATAGCATATTGTAGCAGGTATATATATAAAAAAAATCATATAAGAAGTCCTGAATAATATTATTCAGGACGCCTTACACAGGCATCCTGAATAAATATTCAAGACACCTTATGCGTCCTGAGAAGTCCTAGGATGCATAAGGCATCCTGAATATTTATTCAGGAGGCTTTATGCGTCCTGAATAGTCCCTGGATATTTCAGGACGCCTTACTTAGGCGTCCTGATTTTATTTCAGGACGCCTTAAATAAGGCGTCCTGATTTAATTTGAGGACGCCAAAAGCGTGAATTTTTAACTTTCCCCTCCAAGACGTCCCTCTAAAAAGGGACGTTAATTAGGTCTTATTTAGGACCTTTTTTGGGTTTTTTTTTGTAGTAGTGGTACAATTTAGCTATTCATTTATTATTGTGCTAACTTTGTTTTTATTTGGTATTATGTATATTAAGTAGACGTAAAATTAGAAAGTTGTTGAATTTTATGGCAGGGTTAATGAGTTTTAATGTTTTCTTTGGTCTTTGTAATGAAGTGGAGTTACTAATGACAGGTTGATGATTAAAACATCTAAAGTAAACATTTTTCTCAACAAATGCTTCATTTATATAAACATTTTGAAAAAAAAATATGAAAGAATTTTTCTCAACCCAATATTGCTGGCATGAAACTCATCACTGCTTTGCCCAAATATTTTTCAAAACTCTTGTAATTATCCGACAAAAAATTATTAATTTTGATCCAAAATTTGATTATGACTTTTTTTTTTCACGATGATTTTTATCCAATCGTAAAATTGATATATTTTTTTGCCCGGACATATCATAAAATTGATATATAAGAGTAACCTAAGGCCTTCAAAATATTTTTTTAAAAAAACCTGGAATTTCTCTTAGGTCCACTACGTGAGGAGTGGAGAATAACAATTCATTAAGTTTTAAAACTGCCAGTTAGGATCATTTTGGAAGCCCATATTGACCATAAATAGAGTTTATTTTTTTTAACCAAGAGGGTCTAGGTTACAAACATATAAAATTTTTAATATCATGTGTTTGCATGCATTTTCCTCCTCCTTGAGGCACTTTCATTTAAAAATTGTTGAGAACAACTTTTAAATGCATTGAAACATTAAAACAAACGTTATAGCTGACAGGTGTTGTTTATGCTCATAATTGGCTTTAGAGAATACTACAGCTTTTAAGCGCATTGAAACACACACAAACGTCATCAACTAATAATTCTCACAAATCAATTAAAACAATTAAAGTTAACAAAGTTGTCCCAAAATTTAAGTGATTTTCAATATTACCCCTACTAATTGCATTAAACTATAATATTATATTAATTATTACTCTTATCCACTACCCTTATTAATTAGGGGCATATATGAAAATAATAATAATTAATGCTCCTTCAGAACAAACAAGTGCCTTATAAAAAGGATCAAATATATTTATAAGTTGGTGCCTTATAATAAGAATTAGAGGAATTAATTGTAGTTGATCCGTGTTGTTATACACTTAATTCGCTTCACATGTAGCTGGTTTGCTTGTGATATCATCAGTTTCATCAACTCTGTTAGTACTGGAGTTGTTGAAAAAAGGCCATCAAATAGTAAAATAAATCCAGTGAAAGGAAAAAAAAAAAACTAATCTTAACTGTTTGGATAACTTCAAGAGTTGATTCACTTATTTTATTGTAAAAAGTGGTCTCTGATAGAAGTCACTTTTTTCAGCTTATGGAGAAAAAGGTAAGGAATGTGTGATCTAATAAGCAATGTACTATTAAATATGTATTTGTATACATTCTAGTTTATTCATTAGAAAATTATGAGCACCTGCAAATATTTTTTCCAACTATTTAAGAGATGTTTGAATAAATCATGGTTTTGACTTTTGATTATGCCAAAATCAATCTTATACACCAATTTGTGCCGGTTTGAGATAGCAGTGATAAAAGTTACTTTTTTTATATATATATATATATAGATAGGCTCTTGTTTGGCATAACGTTTGAAAAGTCCGTTGAGATGGAAAATGGCTAAAAAATGCATGAATCTTATTGAATACTACTATACACACACATATATATTGTATCTTATGTGAGGAAAAAAAATAAATTTAAATGTAAATTTTCTAAAAAAAGTAGTAAAATTACCATTAAATTTAAATGTAATTAAATCTTTCCACAACAAGTTGGTCTCTGATTGTATCATGAACATGATTTATTTATGTTGAAGATAATGTATGGATATTAGTCATATAGAATGATAGAACAACTCTCCCATGTAGTTCATTGAGCTCAAGTATACATTTCCATTAGTAATAAGTAAAGGAATTAATCACATATAGCCATGGAATAATCAACACAAGTTGCAAAAGGAGGTTGCTAGAAATCACAGATGTTATGGACTCATGCATGAGGCTCATTTGTTGTGTGGCCTAACAAGGGCAATTTCTACCGGGATTTGCCCATAATGAAAGAAGATCCCAACCAGCCTATAATCAAGGAATATCCTAAACAAGGATCTCAATCTATGTGTGGCGGCAAAATACATGGGCTATAAGGCGCAAAAGCCCAAGAGTCCAAACCCTAAGGTAATCTCTATAAATAGGAGGTAAACTTAAAAGGTACAGATATTCTAACCTATTCTCAGTTACTATTCAGCCGTCATTATGCACACACCACCCCCTTTTTGGCTAAACGCCATATACGTGCACAATGATCTAATATTCTCCTCGGTGTCTTCCTTATAGATTATCTTGGAGTAATCATCTTCTCCTCGGTATCTTCCTCATAGATATCTTGGAGTACTAATCACCTGATCCAATATAAATACACTAGTTCAGAAGGGCTAGACATCTATTGTTCTTATACAGAACATTGGCGCCGACCGTGGGGAATTGGTAAACTTTGATTCCTGTGACCAAAGATGGTTGCCACCAAAAGCAGTAGTCAGATGCCGTTGCACAAACAATTGCCTGAAGATCCACAGCACCAAAATCAAGAATGAATGGTTCAACATTAGCTACAACTGGAGGATACGATCATTCCAGAATATAACCAAGTGGATGATGTATCTGACACGACATCCTCCCAAGCGTTCATGTTAATTGATGAGTGCTATTTATGCCATGTTTTCCTTATATTATATGACTATATTGTATGGTGAATATGAGCTTAATTGCATTTAATCAGAGCAAAAATGCATTAATTCATTATATAGGGAAATTAAGGATAAATCTCAAATTCATCCTAAACATGTGTTGAGAAAAGAATGAGTTTTGAGGTTTTAAGAAAAAGGCGCATAACATAGCTGATACAATTCTATAGCATCAGGACAGCTTTATCGAAATGCAATACAATGCATCCCTGAGGTTATAGCAGAGTAAGTGAAGCATTGCTATGCGGCATCGGTTTTGATCTTTTATCAAGGTTGTTTCAAGAAATAAAGTGCAGGTCGTTAAGTGGACGAGAATAATGGTTAGATTGCTGACGTATTGGAATAGAAGATGCAAAGAATCGGAACTAAGATTTGAAGAATCCCGCAGGATCAACAAAATCAATCTACCGAGATTGGAAAGAGAGACCACGATTGGACTTCGACAGATTTGAAAAGGCCCAGATTGCGGGATGTACGCCGCAAGTAGACCTGAATATATAAGGAAACAATAGCCAACCTTAAGGGGAGTTGAAGTCGTCGAGAGTCAAGGATCATTCCCATACGGCTAGACTTGAAAGAAGAGTGAGAGAAGTTACAAGGCACGAGAACTCCAAGAGAACCCTGCATCCTTCCTTGTAGTGAGACCGAGACAAGAAGACGTGGAGTTGTGACGTGACAGGGCTTCTTCCACGCCGTCGGAACCTCCATCAAGCTTTTTGTTTTTCTTCTTTAATTAATTCTAGTTAATCTTTTGGTCATGGGCTATTCTATTGTGATCTGTTTAGTGATTCCCTCGTCAAACATGAACTAAACCTCTTGTGGCTGAGTGAGGATGATTTCCTAAGTTTGGAATGAATCTAGTTGCTAGTTTTTAATTCAATACATTCAATTTGCTTATCAGTGATTTAATTTCTCATCGATTAGCAAGAGCTAATGGCTAGATCAGTGGCCTCGGTTTACCGAGAGGGAGTCGGGGTTAGACATCTAAGAAACAGTGATTGCTAGGCAGGTTGGTGCAAGACTTGACCTATTATTGTAGGCTTCAGGAATGAGTCTATCGCTCATAACCATAACACCATGAAGCTTTGTGGCCTCTAACCACATCAAGGAACTCTACTTTAGGAAAATACACACTCTTCATAACTTTAACCCACAAGTCACCAGGACGAGTCAGAAGCCGCCATGCAGTCTTAGCCAGAAGGGCGTTATTCATAATAACCAAATCTCGAAAACCCATACCGCCCTGGCTCTTTCCCAAAGTAAGATAGTTCCATGCCTTCCAGTGAGTCTTTCTTCCAAATGCATTACCATCCCACCAGAAGTTGGCTACAAGGCTGTGAATTTCTTTGCAAGTTTTAAGTGGGAACATAAAACAATTCATAGGATAGATAGGTATAGCCTGAATGACAGCTTTAATCATGACCTCCCTTCCTGCAAACGAGAGGAAATTGTGTCCCCACCCTTGAAGTTTATTAGTAACACGCTCCCTGATATAGGCCAAAGCTTGCTGCTTAGTCTTCCCTCATATACTCGGGATGCCAAGATACCTCCCAGGATCCTCAGAAGTAGGAATGTGCAGTAGATCACTAATCATCCTACGTACATCATCCGAGGTATTAGTAGAGAAAAACAAGCAAGATTTATCCAGATTTATGACTTGGCCAGAAGCAGCACAATACTGATGAAGAATAGAAGCCAAATGAGAACAGTTACTCAGAGTGGCACTCATGTATACAAGAGCATCATCCGTAAAGAAGCTATGGGAGAGAACTGGGCAAGTAAGACTCAACTTAATCCCCCTAAGCAAAAAATCCTCCTGGCTTTTAGTGATCATAATTTAGAGGACTTCTGCTACCAAAATGAAGAGATATGGTGAGATAGGATCCCCCTGTCGTAAGCCCCTACTAGGAGATAAGGAACTAACGACTTCCCTAGACAGGCATAGGCTCATTGTGATTGATCTTACACACTTCATGATTAGAGAAACCCACTCATCACAAAAACCAAATCTCAACAGCACATTTTCCAGAAAAGCCCATTCGACTCTATCATAGGCCTTGCTCATATCCATCTTGAGTGCAAATTCATATTTGTCCCCATCCTTTTTCCTCCTTAAATAGTGATAGACCTCATGAGCGATGATGATGTTATCTTGAATACAACGACCTGGGACGAAGGCACCTTGGTTCAGCAAGATACAACTATCAAGGAATGGTCTCATGCGATTAGCCAAAATCTTGGAGATAATTTTGTATGAAAAGTTGCATAGACCAATGGGTCGAAGATGTGAGACATGCTCGGGTTTAGCAACCTTTGGGATTAGAGTAATGTTGATCTCATTAATGGGGCCGAGAGTAGAACTGCCTTCAAAAAATTCAAGTACCATATCACACACAGAATCACCTACCATAGGCCATGTATTACGGTAGAAAGTCCCTGAAAAACCATCTGGACCAGGAGCCTTGGAGCTACCCAAACTAAACGCCGCCTGCTTGATCTCTTCCTTAGTAATAGGTAACTTCAAGCGCTGATTCATCTCGGGCGTAATCTTAGAATCAATACATGAAAGAGCAAGCTCCATATTACTCATCCCTAAAGAGGCAAATAAATTCTGAAAATAATTTGAGATATTATTTACCACAGCACTCTTCTCAAGTAACCATTGGCCTTCAACATTTTTAATGCTCAAGATGCTATTACGCTGCCTTCTTTTTACAGTAGACAAATGAAAGAATCTAGAGTTCTTATCACCTGTCAACAACCAATTAATACGGGATCTTTGCCACCAGAATTTTTCTTCCCGCTCATAGAGACGATCAATGGCCATCTTAATATCACTAATGGTCTTGGATGACGTCGCATTTACTTCCCCATGAGAGAGAGAAGCTAACTGAAGCTTCATATTTTCCAGCAACCTGGCATTATTTGGGAAAGCACTTCTACTCCATTTCTCAAGAACCCCTGCACACCACTTCAAGTTCCCAGTGAAACCAGCAATAGCACTACTACACCCCTCAATAACATATCCTCAACTACTCTTCACAATTTGGAAAAAATCAGAGTGTTGTGTCCAGTTTTCTTCAAAGCGAAAAGTCTTCTTTCTTCGAACCGGATCAGGTTGACACTGAACATGTAGCAGATGATGATTAGACCCAACTGGTTCCACATGGTGACTTGAAGATTAGGGAACTGCTCCCTAAGAAGATAATTACCCATAGCTCTATCAATTCTCTCCCAAACTCTTGCCGGTTCTTCTTTATTGTTACACCAGGTAAATCGGTACCCATTAAAACCCAAATCATCCAGTTCACATCCAGCCACAAAACATTTAAAATTCAAGATCTTTCTCCATGCTCTAGGTCTCCCCCCCATTTTCTCAGACTGAGATGAAATGTCATTAAAATCACCAAGGCATAACCAAGACTCACTAATATGCCGACTAATCCTAGTGATTTCCTGCCAACATAAGTTTCTGTCCTCTTCACAAGGTGGACCGTAAACAGAGGAAATATATGAAGGGCATTCCAATTCATCAGATTCAACCCGTGCATGTACAATATTGGAAGAAGGAAATAAAATACTGACCTTAATAATCTCATTCCACCAAATAGCAAGACCACCACTTCTCCCCACCGGGTCAAAGATCCACTCTTCATAGAAACCACACCGACGTCTCAACTTTCTCAGATATCTGGCCTTCTGCTTGGTCTCCATTAAGAGCACCAATTGGGGTTTTTTCCGGAAGCACTCTTCCTTCAGATTCTTGGTTGTCAAGGCAACCCCAAGACCTTGACAGTTCCAGGCCAAGATATTCTTGGTGCACCGGTGGTTGGTCTCATCCAACCACCGGCGGTTTGATCAGGTAGAGAAGATTGATCATCATAAATTATAGAGTTACCTAAGAGCCAACTTGAGGGGAAGTCAATTTCCTCATTGCCCAAAGACGCTGACCCCTCCCCTTGCGCCTCTTCTCTTTGATTTCGAAGAAAATGCTTCACAGACCGGAAACTCCTCCTTCGCCCACAAGGAGCTGGTGGATTGGTAAGGCGAAATTTGGCTTTTGGGGGGGGGGGGTAAAAAAAAAAACCTTCCTCTTTCTCTTATTAGCCGCTGGGCCGAACTCCACCTCATATGGCCTTTTTAAGTGGAATGTTTTGAGTGAAAGCGAAACCGCCGAAATGGGCGAGAGTCCAACAGAAGGAATAATGGGGGAGAAAACCTCCAGCTTGGGCTCAGCCTCATCTGGGAATTCCACCCTATAATATTGCTCCCCACATGGCATAGATGGACTATTGTCCTGGCTGTTAGCTAGGCCTAATTCAGGGGAGAGCCTAATGGAGAGACCACCAACAAAACTCGATGGGTCCTGGCAAACAGTAGGTTGACTAATTGCTGACATATCCCTCTGCACATAAGCAAGGGAGGGACCACCAACCTCTGGAGCATTAATGATCCCACCTCGCCATAGTCAAAAGCCACATATGAGACCGAGCTCCCCGCCGAAAGCCCTTGCCACGTCGTAATCGTCTGACAAACATTGCTCTCCTTACCAACTTTTGCAGGTGTCTGACATTCCTCCATCCTAGGACCCAACTTGCCTCCCGTCACCACCTCCGACCTGCTCCTCGAGTTCGCCTCCTTCTCCGGCAACCAACACCGACGTGGTTTAGAGTTTGGGGCACTCTTCTCCATATAGGAAGCTTCACACCAATCCTTCTTGTGTACAACCACTACATCATCGTTAGTCCTTACACCTGAGGTACCCAACTAGTTGCCATACAGGATTTCCTGCCCTTCATCATCCTTACGAGCTTGGGGTTCCTTACAGCCCCGACCTTCATGCCCGATCCTACCACAAGTATGACAAAAATATTGCAACCTCTCATATCTAATGGAGACCCAGGCCGACTCTTTGTTAGCACGCGGAACCCAGAACCCCGCCGTTAAGGGGTCTCTTAGTTGCACCAACGACCTAACCCTGATGAAGCTACGATCCAGTCTTCATCCCACCACAGGACTTTCCAGTAGAACTGTTTCGCCCACAGAGTCACCCAGGATTTTAGCATTGTTATCATTGAAAGCTTCAAGTGGAACTCCATGAAACTGAACCCAAAATGGAGCCATATCAAAATTAACATCCTTGAGTACCATATGGTCCTCCCACACCTGAAGATTAAGCAGGAATCCTTGAATCGACCACGGCCGTCCTTTAAGAATCCGGCCATACTCTCTGGAATCATGAAATCGAAAGAGGAAAACAAGCTGACTACTATCAAGCTCATGCACCTCCAGATCATCATCTAGCTTCCAACCTTTTTTAATCATCGATATAACAGTAGGGACATGTAGCTTCTTTCCAGTAAAAATCTTTCCCACCAGCGTCCCACCAAATTTAGGAACTTCAGGATCCAGGCTGAGCATCACCCGTTTTGAGTACCTAATCCCATTGTTGCTAGAACTACCATCGCCCACCTCCATACTCCAAACTCACCAGACATGACCCACTACACACGCACACTAGGAGCACTCTAAGAAGAAAGAGAACACTCCCCACACACAAGAGAACACTCAGATAAAAGAAAGAGAAGAGGAGGAAATCACCGTTGAAAGAATGACGATAGGAGAAGGCTCGCACAGAGACTACCAACACTCCAGAGGGAGAGAGAAAGCACTCACACAAGGAGAGAGAAAAGCCTTGCAGCGGATGGCTTTTAATAGTAGGCTTATTTTGCTCTCTCCCGTAGTGAATCTTTCATGCTAGTGATTTTAAGTTCCATTTAATAATATGTATGCTGCAAGCTGCGTTTCTCCCAAGAAAATGAACATAGCCCCCAAATGGAAATGCTCCATATGACAGAAGATAACTTCATAATAAGGCAGTGAAAGTAAATTTGCCAGATGACGTCATTCTTCAGAAAGGTGTGTGTATCATGCCAGACCCAAAAGGGAAAGAATCCCTCTTTGAAATTATTGTATTACAATGGTTTGTATACATTCCAAAATGAGATCTACGGATTTTTTTATATATTTGTGGGAAATCCATGGCCTAGGCAATGCCTGATATAAGAAATGTATATAAGTATTATTACTTGCATAGCTACATTGGTATTCACTCTCTGATATTTGGAATTCTTGGGCATTGACGTTGCATATCATGGTTTTTAACTATGAGATCTTATTATTTCAGATGATTTTTGCTTTAAACACCTTCTATGGGTTTATAGTGGCCGCCGTGGTGTTCACTGTTGGGTCTGTGATGGGAAAGCAAGAAGGCGGGACAATACAATTAAGAATTGCATTCTTTTTCCTTCCATTTCTCAGTTTAAAGATTCTATTATGTCACCTTTACTTTTGCAGGTTGACAAATGAGCAGAGAGCGGCGATTGCTGACTATTTTCGCGTCTACAAGGTGGTATTATTTAGAAATGGAATGTGTTTGTTTTGGGAATACTTATTTTAACGAGTACTTCCTGTACTTAATTCTGTCCAGGGAAATGAGAATAGTCATAAGAAGGTTTCATTGACGGGTCATGCTCTTCATCCTTTCCTGGTGTAAGTTTTAACAAGGACGATTGCCTTTATGGACCACATATTTTATATTCCTATTTAAGCCAAGGTGAATTTTGTTTTTGCAGGAGAGCATACACTATGTTCTTAAAGATTTTTTTGAGAAAGGACTACTAATAAGTCAAACTTTACTTTCTACCGAAGGAGATATGAGATGTTCCTAGAGTTGATTCCGCCAGATGCAGGTACATATTTTTACTGTTCCTGTCATGCCTTCAGATGAATCTTGCTATAAGATTTCCATCTCGGATCTATGTATATAATTTGTGAGTTCTGTCTGCAGCTATTGCTTCGGAACTTAGGGGTAGGTGGCAAGATAATGGGCGGTCTTCAAGGCAAAAGAAGACATTAATGTTGTTCGATGGGAACAGCTCAAAAATTTGGCGTCAAAGAATAAGGTCAGTAGGCAAATGCTTGTAACGAAACAACAATTTTCAAGGTGAAAATGTCATATGCTCCATATGCATTATGGTGTACTTGGTAGAAAATTAGTGGGCTCTCATATAGGGAAGATTGTACTGGAAATTTCTGTTAAGATCTATTTTAATAATAACATGTTTCTATCTCTTTCACAGGATGTTTATAATGTGTTTCATTCGAGGAAATCATACAGAACATGTTGAAAAATGAACTGCAATGATACTCCATTCATCATTAATGTCTACCTATTCCTTTCTGCAGGCACTAGGACTGCGAAGTTCTTCAATTTGTTGACCATACTCCAGTAGTAAACATACCAGACCACTATAAAGATGTCGCATATAGAGCTGGGAGCAAATGACAGAGGACCCACTGGCTCTCCTGGCTTCAGTATCTCAAAAATCTCGTGGGATGAGAACTCATGAAGGGTCCAGTAGGGGCATTCTCAATCCCTAGATATGTGTTTAATAGCTCAGCATGAGACGAATCTTCTTACCCCTTACAGATGTCACATGAATTTCCTCTACGACATTGCCCTCGCGTCATACTCATAAGCTATCTCCATGTTATAGTAACATACCTTGACTATGGTTGGGCAATATACATTACGAATCCTTAACCAGGATGCATACTGCCCTAGATATGGATATAGGTCTAGATTGAACTTGGACTTCAAGGCATCCAGAACCACATAGACAACAGGGCATAAAGATCGATTACCATAGTCAGAGTCGAATGTAGCGTGATTAGCTATCTGTATATTGCCAATAACGAAATTCGGAGGTGGAACTAGAGTCTCGACTTCTTCGGCCAACTGTGGTGGGGTAAGACTCATTGAACCATAGGCACCCGGAGTCGTTTGACTAGCAGTGGCCTCATGAGAAGAAGCACCATATTTGGACTTTCTCGGGACAGAACTCTGAGGCATAAAATACTTAAATGTGGAGTTGAGTTTAGCCCAAAAGGTACGATCGTGAATATCGGCCTCCCGTTGTGGAACCTCTTTCTCTTTTCCTTTCCCCAGAGGCACTAGCTTTGATGTGGGTTGAGACTCTCTTGTTTCCCGAATTACTACCCCTTTCGCCTATGGTCGAGGCTTAGAAGGACTAGAAACTTGAACCTTTGGCCAAAACTTGAGACGATTAAGTTCTTTAAATAAGAGCCCTGCTCTAATACCAAATGTAATGTGTTTTAGGAAGAAGAGAAAATGGAAATATGAAATATTATTTCACCTCAAATAATCTGATACAAGTGTGCTTTTATAAGCATAATAAGTAACAGCTGTACAAAGAAAGTATCTCCTAACTGATTATGTTCTAATAGTTATTTCTGAACTAAAACTAGTTATTCTAACTAATTACATTATACTCCAATACCCCCCTCAAGCTGGGGAATATATATCAATCATGCCCAGCTTGGTAAGGAATGTACAAAAAGAAGAAGGAGGCAAAGCCTTAGTAAAAATATCAGCTAATTGGTCCTCAGACTTAATAGGAAGAAGATGCAATAATCCTTGTTGAAGCTTTTCACGTACAATATGACAATCAATATCTAAATGTTTTGTACGCTCATGAAATGTAGGATTTGCAGCAATATGCCTAGCGGATTGATTATCACAATACAAAGAAGCAGGACTAGAAATAGGAAGACCAAAATCTCTCAACAAATAAGAAAGCCATTGGATTTCACATGTAGTTGCAGCAAGAGCCCGATACTCAGCTTCAGAAGAGGAGGTAGAAACTGTTGGTTGTTTCTTAGAGCGCCAAGTAATCAAAGCTTGGTCAAGGAATCCACAAAAACCAGTAATAGAACGTCTAGTATCCACACAACCTGCCCAATCAGAATCACTAAATGCATTAAGTTTGACAGTAGATGATACAGGAAAGAAAAGTCCTCGACCCGGAGAACCTTTAAGATATCGCAAGATGCGATGAAGTGCCCGGAGATGTACATCAGTGGGCTGCTGAACGAACTGGCTCAATTGCTGAACAGCAAAAGAGAGGTCTGGACGAGTATTAGTAAGGTAAAGTAAACGACCAACAAGAGTGCGATACATAGAAGAATCATCTAGAGGAGTACCACTATTAGCTGAAAGTTTAAGATTATGAGCCATAGGAGTTCTAGCAGGTTTACATTCCAAGAAATCAGCATCAGACAAAAGATCTAAAATAAATTTCCGTTGACACACAGAAATTCCAGTAGAATTACGAGCTATTTCCAAACCAAGGAAATATTTAACATCCCCAAGATCCTTTATCTTAAAACAATCATCCAGGACAGCCTTAATATGATCAATTTCACTCAAATCAGTACCACCCACAATGATATCATCCACATATATAAGCAAGGCAGTAAAAGAAGTTTCAGTATTCTTGAGAAATAGAGAGTGATCAGCCTGGGACTGATGATAGCCACATGATACAAGGACTTGAGACAATTTAAAAAACCACTGACGACTTGCTTGTTTGAGACCATAAAGAGATCTCTGTAGCTTGCAAACCTTATGTGGAGAAGACACATTCAGACCCGGAGGTGGTAACATATAAACTTCTTCATCTAAATCCCCATGTAAGAAAGCGTTATTAATATCCAATTGCTTCAAAAACCAATTGTGAGCTGCAGCAAGGGCAAGAAACAGCCGTATAGTAGTTAATCTAATAACATGGGAAAATGTGTCATTATAGTCAATACCCTCAACTTGTGTAAAACCTTGAGCAACAAGTCGACCTTTATAACGATTAAGGGTACCATCTGAATTATATTTCTTAGTAAAAATCCACTTACACCCAATAGGGCGCTTGCCATGAGGTAAATCAGTTATCACCCAAGTGTTATTTAATTGTAAAGCATCAAGTTCAGCCTTAATAGCATTCTGCCAGCCTTCAAATTGAATAGCTTTAGAGTAGGTTTTAGGGATATCATCAGAGGAAATTGAACAAACAAAGTGATGATGAATAGGAGAAAGACGATGATAAGAAAGAACTTTAGAAAGAGGATGATATATACCTGCCTCCAAAGAATCTGGTAAAACCGAAGCACATTGAAGGGTAAAGTGATAATCATGCAGATATGAGGGAGGCCGATGAGGTCTAGTGGAACGTCTAGGTAAAAGTATAGGGGAAGCATGAGATGCAGCAGGTGTTGAAGCAACAGATGGCACAAAATGATCAACAAAATCAAGAGGAGGTGTCTCTTGTGGAAAAGGTAAAGAATCAGGGGAAATAACATAATCATTGTTGCAAAAAGGAAATATGGATTCATAGAAATAAACATGGCGAGAGATAAGAATCTTCCTGTTTTGCAAATTTAAAATGACATAACCTTTAGTACCTGGTCTATAGCCAAGAAAAATGCATTTATTTGCCCTTTTATCAAGTTTGGTTCGGTTATGCAAAATGGTAGAAGAAAAACAAAGGCATCCAAAGACTTTTAACATGTTAAAATCAGGGGGTTTATCAAATAAAAGTTCAAAAGGAGTCTTATTTCCCAAAATAGGTGTAGGTAGTCGATTGATGAGGTATATTGCATGAGAAATAGCATAAGACCAGAAAACTTTGGGAATATGGGCTTGAAATAAAAGTGCTCTAGTAACATTAAGAATATGTTGATGTTTTCTTTCAACTCTACTATTTTGTTCAGGAGTCTCAACACATGAAGTTTGATGAATAATCCCATGTTCATTAAAAAAATCTGTCATTTGAAATTCTATACCATTGTCTGTCCTAATGATCTGTACAGTGGTACCAAATTGGGTAGAAACCAATTTAACAAAGTTTTGAATATAGGTCTGAACCTCAGACTTGTTTTTAAGCAAATAAATCCATGTATATCTCGAATAATCATCAACAATTGTCAAAAAATATTTATGACCATGCACAGAAGGTAAATGATAGGGACCCCATATATCCATATGAACTAAAGCAAAAATTTTATTAGAAATACTGTTGCTTACAGGAAAAGGCAACTTTCGTTGCTTGGCAAAATGACAAACATCACAACAGTGAAAAGAAGCATTATATGGAATATCTGGATACTGCTCATGAAGGGAAAACAAAGTGTGTTTGGACAAATGTCCTAAGCGAAAATGCCACAAATCAAATGGAGTAGAATTTTCAGTAGTGGAAATGGAACTAACTAAGGGAGTGGGAATCATATCTGCACGTTTCATGATGTATAGCCCTTTAACGACTTCAGCTGAACCAATCATCTTTCTCAAGACGGAGCTGAATGTGGCATTGGGATTTCTGAAAGGAAACAATACAAGATAGTGATAAGGTAATTTTAGGAACTGAAATAAGATTGAAATGAAAATTTGGGACATACAAAACATCCTGAATAATGAAAGAACTAGAGAATTGAACAATGCCACTATAGACAGCTAGTACACGAGTACCATCAGGAAGGTTAACAGAAATGGGTTGAATTTGCTTATAAGATGCAAAGAGAGAAAGATTAGAACAAATATGGTCAGTAGCTCCAGAATCTATGATCCAAAAATCAGAATAGGAATGAAAAGAGCTAGGAAGAAGGTTACCATTGGTAGAAACCTTATTAACAGAAACTGAAGGCAGAGAAGACACATCAGGCTGAACAAGTGCCAATAATTTTTGGTATTGTTCTGGTGTGAAACTATATGTTGGATTGGCTACCCGATTAGGTGCAGTGAGACTCTGACAAGAAATAATGTTAGTTGATACAGCATTGACAGAGGAGCTTCAAAACTTGAAACCCGATGGGAAACCATGTTTCCTATAACATGTTGCCTCTGTGTGTTTACCTTTCCCACAGTATGTACATTGCTTTCCAGAGGCAGAATAATTTGGCTTAGGCAAACCAGAGACAGGAGCACGTGGTGCAGAGGACTTAGCCAACAGAGCATTTACATCAGTAACATGATATCCCATTTCCCTCTCTTGCTATTGAACTAGAGCAAACACACGGTTAATAGAAGGTAAAGGATCTATCAACATTATCTGTGATTTCACCGAAGAGAATCTGTCACTTCAACCTTTCAAAAACCTAATGACATAATCTTGTTCAACATGCTTCTTATATGTTTCAATCACACCACAACAACATTTTGGAGTACACGTACAACAAATCAGAGGTCTCAAGGTGAGGTATTCATCCCAAAGTACTTTTAATTTGGTAAAGTAGTCACTTACATGGAGATCACCTTGCTTCAATACCTGAATATCCTTTTGTAGGTCGGCAAGCTGGAAGACATCATTCTGAGAAAAACGAGCGTGTAAATCCTCCCAGACGTCGGAAGCCTTGTCAATCCACAAAATGCTTTGTGCGAGTGAAGGCGAAATGGAACGAGTCAGCCACGATAGTACCATCATGTTGCAGCGTTCCCAAGCAAAGAACAGAGGATCGGAGGTCGCCGGAACCGGAATAGACCGATCGATGAATCTGACTTTGTTCTTCGACATCAATGCATTTCTCATGGCTCTGGCCCATGAGTGAAAATTAGGTCCAGTAAGAACTGGAGAAACTAGAATCAGAGAAGGATTCTCATTAGGATGCAAGTAATAGGGATTTCCAATCGATTGTGAGGGATCAGACTGAAGTGTAGACGAAACACCGATTGTGCTTTCAGCGGAAGAAGGAGCCGATGCCATCTTGACGGAGCAATCGGAGAAGCAATCGAAGAAAATGAAAAGATGACGGAGCTATGGAAACTTGAAATTGATTCCAGAAACCTATCGGATCTCAAGGCAAAAAGACGAATGAGACTTGAGTTCACGTGATGGTCCAAAAATGTCAGAACGGAAGAAAAAGTTGGTAAAAACGCGTGAAGGCCAGAGGAAGAAAAAGCCAAAACGCAAGAAGGAAAAGTCAAAATTGATGAGGCGTGATGTGTCAATAAGGAACAGGTATCACGTGAAATTACAGTGAAATTGCAGAAAGGGAAAAAAAAGTGCATACGGAAGCTAAAAAAAAATTGAGAAGAACACAAGAAGCCAAAAACTTTCTTGCTTTGATACCATAATGTGTTTTAGGAAGAAGAGAAAATGGAAATATGAAATATTATTTCACCTCAAATAATACGATACAGTGTGCTTTTATAAGCATAATAAGTAACAAAATTGTACAAAGAAAGTATCTCCTAACTGATTATGTTCTAATAGTTATTTCTGAACTAAAACTAGTTATTCTAACTAATTACATTATACTCCAATAAAATGTCAGAACCAGTTGACACCCAAGAAGGAGGTGAATTGGGTGTAAGATAAAAGTTTAAGAACTTTAAAAATCTTTTCGCATCTTAGTAAAAACAATAAGTATGAAAGTAACAAGTTATAAATCAACAGTTAGTTATTCAAATAATATATTCTGAAAATATAAGAGGTTAGGGAAGAGAATATGCAAATTGTGATTTATTTTGGCTCAATCTAATCCATGATGACCTACATCCAGTCCCCAGGCTCCTTTTAAGATTTAAATACACTATCTCTCTCAAGTTTAACTGTGTACTTGAGAACTATTACAATCTCATAAGTTTAAACTAAGCACTTGTGAAGCCTTTACAATTCTCTCACAAAGATAAGAACCCCTACATATTGTAAGAATACAATCTGTTTCCCACTTAAGATCTCATAATCTTAAGTATTTCTCACAAAGATAGAATGATTACAATGAAAACATATTTTTCTCTTTATGAAGTAGATGATGATTAACATTGAAGTACATGGTAGAGTATAATTATAGAGCTTTGGTCGGGTAAGATTCTGAATATTAGCATATCAACATTGTAGGAATAGGCTCTCTTTTTCTTCTTTTATCTTCAATGACTCTCCTTTTATAGTTGATGAAGAGCATCTGACCTTTGAGCACATTCTTCTCATTGAGTATCTTAGAATATGACCATTATATTGGATGTTCGTTGGAAGTAACCGTTGAAGTTTCTATACAAAGTTGCTTTTTGGCCGTTGAGCTCTAATCCAAGTTTAATCACTTATAATCCTCATGTAAACTTAATTAGCGATGATTAGGAATGGTTAGGAACAAGATAATAAGATTTTAAATGCGTTTCAAAGAATATAAAAAAATTTGAGACATAAATTCTATGTTTATGATGATCAATCACTTAAGTGTGACTTTAAATCACACGAGTGATCTCTTATCACTCGAGTGCTTACTCTGTTGCTCGAGTGTTCAAGTGATCTTATGCCGATAATAACTAGCTAGTGGTTTGGTAATGATGTTGTTAAAATGAATATCACTCAAGTGCATATTCATTCACTTGAGTGATCTTCCATATGTATTATAAAAGATAAATCAATTTTTTATTGAGTAACTCGAATGCATTTTTGGATCACTTGTAGGTATTTGCAAGTGATCATGGATCACTCGAGTGATTCTCTCAATCACTCAAGTGATCTTATCAGAAGATCACATCACTTCAACTTCACTTGAAAGTGACTTGCAAGTGAATTCCATCACTCAAGTTATTTGATCTTTGTGGATCGTATCACTTGAGTGCTCCATTTAGCCACTCAAGTGATATGCTTTACCAGACCACTAACTCTCATATTTCTTACGAGTGACTTGCAATTATTTGCAAGTGATGTCTATCACTCAAGTGGTTACCCCATCACTCAAGTGATCTAGACACAAAACCTTTCACAAGTTTTGATCACCATCAGTGACTTACTGAAATTTTGGAAGTGAAGCTTTGTCACTCGAGTGCATCTACTATCACTCGAGTGCCCTTTTCCTTTTTAGGACATACATAGTTTGGTACAGAAGTCGACTTCCAATGGGCAAAACTCTTTGAATATAACTCCAAATTTGGAAAATGACCTATCCCCATAAACTCTTTTGTCTTCTTTCCAATGAAACAAGAAGCAGTTCCAAATTCGTTGTCTTTCAAATTTTATCATCAAATTAGTAGCTATTGGTATGGAATACATCGTTGATTTTGGGCACCAACTTTAAGATGGCTTCCAAGTCACTTGCAAGTGATGACTATCACTAGAGTGCTTACCATCTCACTTGAGTGATTTATTCTCTAAACTCTTTTCTTGACCATCGAGTAACTTGTTGAACTTTTGAAGTTGAAGCTTCATCACTCAAGTGCATTTACTATCACTTGAGTGATCCTTTGTGAAAATCTTGGTTTTTACTTGGTTATCCCTTGAGTGCTAAAACCATGACTTGAGTGATTTTCCCAAGGTAGAGAAGATCACCATAGAGCTTCACTTGAAGTGAGAAATCATCACTTGAGTGTCTTGCTGATTCAATATTTTCCAATAACACTTAAATCACTCGAGTGCTCAAAACTTTACTCCAGTGAGTTGAATCATCAAGAAAACTTTATGTCATCCTTTGTGTATGTTAAAAAATAGGGAAAATTACGTGTAGGTCCCAAGAACCAGAAATAAATACAAGAGGTCCCTTGAAATCACCAAATTACACAGAAGTCCCTAAGGACTTTTTTGATATTATTTGTATGGAAACAAAATTCAGATTTTTAAATTTTGTTGTAAATATGACATTTCCTGTTGTAAATATGGCTTTTTCTATTGTAAATGGTCAGATTTTAAATTTTGTTGTAAATCTAGCATTTTGTTGTTGTTGTAAATAACCTATGTACGTTTAAGGACTTGAGTTTGAAACAAAATCTAGGTGTTGAAATGTTGTTGTAAATATGACACTTTCTGTTGTAAATATGGTTTTTTCTGTTGTAAATGGTCAGGTTTTTAAATTGTGTTGTAAATATAGTTGTAAATATGACATTTCCTGTTGTTAATACAAATAATATCAAAAAAGTCCCTAGGGACTTTTGTGTAATTTGGTGATTTTAAGGGACCTCATTGTATTTATTTCTTGTCCTTGGGACCTGCGCGTAATTTTCCCTAAAAAATATACTTAGATATAAATGTTTGTTATCATCAAACCATTATGAGAGTTAACAGATCAAACCTACATAATTATACAATATGCAAAAACGTTTAAAGGTTATGTATATTAATCATGGAAAACTTCCAATAAGCCATTCATGTAATAGGTTACATAGGTTTATGTGTAGAACTCCAAAAGACACCTCTTGGGAGGTTATGGACATCCACAAATAATTTTGCAATATTTATGACAAGAACTTGTTTAGAATTCAAATTTCAATTCAGGAAAAATTTCATACAAATACTTCAAAATTTGAAAATCCCAAATCAGTGAGTCTCTATTAAAATGAATTATGAATTGCTAATTAAGTGTCGGTCAATATTTAAACTATTGTATGAAACAAAACTAATCTGGGATTTTGAAATTTTGACTTCCAGAATCTTCCCAATTTATGACTCAAACTTTTATGTTTATAGATTGAAAGTTATTATTTTATATTAATTTTTACAAGGTTATTTCTTAGGGAAAATCCTAGAAAAATACAATTAAAAATGTGAAAAGATAAATTGGTGTTGCAAATTTATCAAATCTCATGTCATAATTGAAGTAGAAATATGAGATTTCTAATTCTAACCAAATGACCAAACTTCCCCGAGTTAAGTTGTGAAACATGAAAGTAAATTCGTTAATATAAAATATGATGATGAATATAGATATAGATGTTGTTATTGACCCATGAAACTTGTACCCTCAAAATTATCTCTAGGCATGTGTTGGCTTTTGGGATATGAAATTTTGAAACATGAAAGTGAAGTCACTAACATAAAATCTAATATTATTAATCTTGATATAGATATTGTTATTGACTCCTGAAACTTGTGCTCTCAAGTTAGGGCAATTTGGTTATAATTGGAAATCCTAAATTGCTACTTCAATTCTGATATAAGATTTAATAAACCGACAGCACTAGTTTTTTTTTTTTTTCATTTTTAATTGTATTTTTCTAGGATTCTCCTTATTTCTTAGGGTTAAATGCCTAATTTTCCCCGAAAGTTTTGCTAAGGGGGCGTTCAGCACCCGGAAGATTTTTTGGTACCAAATTTGCCCTGGAAGTATGAAAAATGTACTAAATTTGCCCCGGAAGTATGAAAAAGGTAGCAAATTTGCCTCTCCGTTAATTTTCACCGTTAAGTTTAACTGAGTGTACACGTGGCATGCCACCTCATGACACGTGGCATGCCACCTCATCAACCCAATAAGAGTTAAGTATCATTTTTGCCCTGGAAGTTTTCATTGAGGAGCAATTTTGCCCCGGAAGTTTTCATTAAGGAGCAATTTTGCCCGGAAGTTTACAAAAGTAGCAATTTTGCCCTTCTTTCTCCCAATATTAAATTTGACTATTAAATCGTCAAAGACTACACATGTCATGCCTTGAAAAGGTCGAACTTAGAGTCAGAGAAGGAGATCCTTGAGATGTTGAGCTCAAGGCAGCCAGAATTTGTGAAGCCGAACTGGTCACAGGAAGCATCACTTATGATCTAAGCAAATGATCAATCTATACAAACTTATTATCACTATTGATTTGTTTTACTGAACCAATTTTTGGAACAATTCATTTCTCGTTTTGCGTTTCATTTGCTTAGATTATAAGTGATGCTTCCTCTGAGTTTTGCGACAGACCTTTCAGTCCCTGTTAGAGCCGGGAAATCGGGCCGAGCCCGTCGAGTCGGCCCGTTTAAGCCCTGGCCCTGCAGGGCTCGGGCTTGAAAAATATGCCAAAAATTTGAAATTGGCCCTGCAGGCCCGTTTAACTGTAGCTTTTTTTTTAAAAATAAAATAAAATTAATTACTTAGACTTCCACTTAATGAATGTGTTTATTTGTAATTACTTAGATTTTTTTAGTTTAAACTAGAACCCTTTTTTATGTTTATTATTATTCTGTATTAAAACACATAATTAGTTTTTAAACAAGGGATGTTTTCATATTAAATAAACACATACTTTGGTATTACAATATTATATAAGTAATAAATTATAAATATATTTGGTGTAAAATAAGTATAATTATTCAAGCCCTGGCCCTGGTACTATCGGGCCGGGCTTTTTGAAAAACATGTTTTCCTTACTCCAAGCCCTATAGGGCCGGCCCGGCCCTAATTCCCAGCTCTAGTCCCTGTGACCAGTTCGACATTACAAATTCTGGCCGTCTTGAGCTCAACATCTCAATGATCTCATTCTCTGACTCCAAGTTCGACCTTTTCAAGGCATGACATGTGTGGTCTTTGCCTGATTTAATAGTCAAATTTAATATTTGGATAAAGAAGGCAAAATTGCTACTTTTGTAAACTTAGGGGCAAAACTGCTCCTCAATGAAAACTTCCTGGGCAAAATTGCTCCTCAATGAAAACTTCCAGGGCAAAAATAATACTTTTGATTGATGAGGTGGCATGCCACGTGTGATGAGGTGGCATGCCACCTCACATTTTAACGATCTACGTGGACTTCCGTCACTTTTGGGTAAATTTGATACCTTTTTAATACTTAGGGGCAAATTTGGTACCAAAAAAACTTCCGGTCTTTGAGTGCCCCTTTAGCAAAACTTTAGGGCAAATCAGGCATTTAACCCTATTTCTTATCATTTTTCCTTTATAGAACACGGATTTTTTTTTTTTTGGAATCGCTGTAAAATTAACAAGTACAGTATTTTGAGTTCGTTTGGGAAAGATCTTACAACTCATTTATAGTTATGAATTGGATTATAAATATGTAATGTATATTTTAATATAATTTCTATTCATAATTTTTAACGATAAAATATTAATTTGTCTTCCAACTACATCCAAGGTTTTGGTTTGGTTTTTTAATTTTATAAATTATTTTTAGTGCTCTGATCCTAATACAATTTGTCTCAACTCTCATCCTGACATTAAAATAGGGGCATGGATATTGTGCTCAATTTGTTTGATTTTGGGAAAATATGTAGAGTAAGGGACCTTGCTTATAATGTTTTCAACTCTTTGCGGTCATGTTCTTTTAGGATTGCAGACTTATAACGTACTATCATTTTATTTGCTATTGGAAATTGTCGTTTATGAAAAAAAAAAAGACATTAAAATAGTGGCACATTACTCCTTTTTTATATATTTATGTACTGACATTGAATTAAAAAAATTATGGATACTCACAACTCTTGAGGGAAAACTTTCATGATACAATTGCAACGTAACCCTTTATAAAAGGAGAAAAAGATTAAAAAAAAAAATAGTTGTTAAAATTGGTAAAACATAAATAAATATGTTGAGTTTCAATAATTTGAAAGGGACTGATTTGAAATTTTGAAATGTTGCAAAATTTGAAAAATTACTTAACCACCCTTAAAAAAGACAAATGACTTAGTTTTCTTAATAAAAAATCCTCAACCCCTTGTTGGTTGCCAAAGCTCCAAGATCGTGACTGGTGGCATAATAGAACGGGTCATCAGACCTCCGGCATTCTCATATATATCTTTTTTGAATTTCTCAAGCAAAAGTCATCTATATGAATATTTGAGTTGTTAATATAGGTACTAAAGTCATAAATAGGATCAATAGGAGCTTTGGCAGTCTCAATTTTATTTTATTTTTTGAATTTCTAAAACAAAAGTAGTCAATATGAATACTTGAGTTGTTAATATGTAAACTAAAGTCAAAATATATATATGAAACCATTGAAGCTCTGGCTGACCCTATTTACGACTTTAGTATCCATATTAACAACTCAAATATCCATATTGACGACTTTTGCTTGAGAAATTCAAAAAAATATAAGACCACCAAAGCTCTGGCGGCCGATTGCTAGTGTTGCCATTGAAGCTCTAGCAACCAACAAGGGGTTAAGGATTTTTTTTTATTAAAAAAAGGTTAAGGTGCATTTGACGCCTTGAAGTATTTTTTCAGATGCATCCAGTGCCCTAAAGTATTTTATGGTGCACTCATATTCCATCTTGGTGAAGTACTTTTTATAGTGCACCTAGCACCCTAAAATATTATTTTCAATTGCGTCCAGTGCCACAACTATGTTTTTGATGTATCCAACGCCTTAAAGAATTTTTTAGGTGCATCCAATACCTTAAATCATCTAAATTGTTAAGTATAAAATTGCATAAAAAGTATTTTAGGGTGATGGGCACCTCTGAAAAATACTTTAGGGTGTTGAGTGTATCACAAAATACTTTAAGGCAGTGGATTCACATGGAGAAATACTTCAAGGTGCTGGCTGCAACTTAGCCCTAAAAAACTAATGGTAGTTAGATAATTTCTCAAATTTTGAACATTTCAAAATGCTAAATCAATCCCTTTAGAATGATTAAAATTCAATGTACTTATTAGTCTTTTACCACTTTTGACAATATTTTTCTATCTCTTTCTTTATAAAAATACAATCTCTTCAATTTAAGAAAATAAAAAATATAATTACTTTAATCTCTTTCTCTTGCTTAACGTAAGGGTGAGGATAGCATGACTACACCACCCTGAGGCTAGCCATGGGATTTTCTTTCGTGGACGCCTTTGGATTAACTATATTCATAAAAGTTACATTCATTAAATTAAATTAAATTAAAAAATTTGGGTAACTTCTTGTTAAGAGAGAAATAAAATAAAAGAAATAATTAGAGTACAGATGAAATATGAATTTTATATATGATCACAATGTCTTGTATTGCACGCTGTGGTTGAATGTATTAATGTGTATAAAGTATCAAATTATAGCAAATATATAATTCCCTTGTACCTAAATATAAAGCCAAATTTCTTATTTATAGATATTAATAAAAGATATTTCTCTAATCTTATTTATAGGTTACTTTAAACAAGTTTCATTAAAACCAAGATAAAATCTTCCTTAAAATCCAACAATTCTACTAAAGGCTTTACAGTCTAGTGGTATGAATGCTCCCTTATAAGTAGAAAGTCACATGTTTAATCTCATTTGTAACTCAGGTTGTTAATATCTGATCTTATAATTCAAAAAATAAAAAATTGAACAATTTTACAACTTTACCTTTATTTTATATACATTGTACCCCATGAGAATAAAGCTTGCATAATAAATTAGGAGTAAAATCATTTATTCATATGAAAAATTTAATGACGTGACTTAAAAATAGGGCCTACAAATTCTTTCGTTCTTTGACTTCCTTATGAATAGAACTAGATGAAAGATGAGTATTAAGCTACTTATGCCTAAAATATTTTTGCTTCTTTTTAATTTTACCTTCAATTAAATGTCAACATTTTTACAACTTCAAATACCCTTCATAAAAATTGAAAGAAGAGGGTCTTTAGTAATTTATTAGGAGCATGTATAAAAATATGTTTTTAATTATTCAGAAAACCTTATAAATAGTCTTATAATTATGGATATGGACCCCTTGATCAAAATTATCTCTCAATTAAATAAAGCATAATCAAATCTAAAATTTTATGTGCTACATGAAATTTGAGATTGAAACCTATTCTCACCCCCACATTCATCTCATTCTCAATACTATCTAATAATAATAAAAAAAAAAAAAACTATCAGAGATATGAATACATATATACTAACATTGTAATATAGTGATATGTAAGTTATATTTGATGTTGCAAGTGTCATCCCACTTATAATTTGATCTCATCAGTCTTCAGCGCCTCTCCCTTAAATTTTCCCCCCAAAAAACAAAGGTGGCCTTGAGGAAGAAGTGGGGCAAAGGGTAGTGAGGTAGGAGTAGGATCAAGAGCCACGTCAGCATGGATGGAGAGATAACAATGATGATAAAAAGGATGTTAATGCCCTTATAGGGTCCCACACACAAGGGCCCCACCCTCTCCCCATTTGTATCAAAATCTGAAAGCCTTACGGCCCCCCAATCTGCTCCTTCCTTACCCTACACTTTCATCATATCCTTCATCCCCCTTTCTCTTCAATTCTTATCTGTTTCCCACTTTACTCTACACCTGCATGTGCTTCAAGTGCTTCAACACTATAAATTGTCATAAATTCATGATGAAACATTAACATAATTAAAAACTTTCAAATTGATCAAAGCAGTGTTATTTAGTCTAATAAGGATGAATTTTGTTATTTGTTAAAATAAAGAATAGTTGCGTGTGAAATAAGATGGCCTAAATCTAGTCAAATAGTAACCTCCAAAGCTGGTTTATAAGTGGAAAAAGGTGAAAAGTTTCTGTTTGGAAATTTTATTATCCAAAATGATTTGAAACATTTTCATAAACAGAAGGTATCAGTAAGCTGGAGGATTTTATGTACAGAAAGTATCAGTATTGGTATTAAACTCCTTTTGGTTAATAAAATTTTCAAACAATGGGGTTTAATTTACTGATTTTTCTTTGAAAAGGAAGGGAAAAAAGTAAAATAGAGAGACTAGAGAACAATAAGGTTATAGTAGAGGTTATGAGTTCAAATTTTAGAAGCAATTTCTCCACTTATGGGGGTAAAATTGGGTACATCTATCCCTTCTCAAAACCCACCTTACTTGGTGGAAGTCCTGTACACCCGGCCATTCTTTTTTATACATTTATTTGCAAGAATGCGTGGATATCCATTTATGTTACAAATTACTCCCTCATATTCTTAATATAAGACATATTTACCTAGATTAAAGAAGTTAGATAAGTTAGTTAACGTGACATGTATTGATATTTTCTAAAACAGTCTAGTCATTTTCTTTAATTTCCCCCTTTTCTCTCCTCCTTGATTATTGTTTAGGAGAGCATCAATTAGGATAAATCAGGAAAATATTGATAAATATAAAAAATAGGTCTTATATTTCAAAACCAACTCTCTAAATATGTTATATAATAAGGACTAGAGAAAGTATAAAAAGGACAGAAAAAATCCTTGTTATTTGACCTCGAAAACTTTGTAAATCAGTGCCTCTGCTTGGGAAAGGATTGTAACCAAACGAAAAGAAAAGAAGGGAAAAGTTGAGTGGGAATGTTGGAATATCATTACAAAGATACAAAACATGATGGACTTCCCTGTATTATTAGGTTGGGGGTATCCCCATCATCTGTACTCTAACCACGTGCAACATTTATAAAAAAAGTAGCAATTAATTCTAAGGCCATAGGGAATTTAATCAGATCATGAATCGGTTACCTTTTTACTTGAATGGTGATTTTTTATTAAACAAATTTAAGTAAACCATAGGGAATTAAATTAATGAATGGTTGCAAATGGCGTGGATAACAGTAATTTGGATGGACGTGATCACAGAAAATAAGCAATAGTGGCAGACAGAAGTAGGGTTCATGAAAGTCACACCTGACCTACTTACACGGACTAAACATTATTTCCCAAATCTAGACATGCTCCCTCTGTGTATTTCTCCCAACAACTTGCACTAATCTTTATTTTAAATCCTCAACTTTGATATAATACTAAAAAAAAAAAAATCCACAACCTTTTGCCAAATGTATGGTAATTCTAGCTTTAATGAGACAGTTCAAACACTACAATATATATATATATATATATATATATATATAATATATATATATATATATATTCATTTTGTAGCGATTTTAACCACTATAAACAACATTAGTAGCGGTTCAAAAAACTGCTATAAAAGACACTGTTGCAAATAGATTTGTAGCGGTTTTGAGTCACCGCTACAAGATGCGTATCTAGATGACATATTATCTGAGAATCATGTAGTGGTTTTAGAATTGCTACAAATGTTGGCGGAAAATTTTGATAGAATTTAGCTTGGCGAAAAAGGTTAATTGAAAATTTGTCTCCAACATTGTAGCGGTTCTAAAAACCACAACTAAATACATCCATGATAAAAAATGAGTGCCAAAATATTTTTACCGGTTACATAATAGCTACAAATGTTGGATGAAATTTTAAAAATTGTGCCAAATATTTAATTTGAATTTAAATTTGTTGCGGTCTTAAAACTACAGCAAAATATTGCAAAAAAGAAGAAGCAAGATCATCATTTGAATCAATTGTTACAATATTAGGTTGAATGTTTTATTATTTAAGTAACAATTTAATGATAGTTGTTAATATTTGAGAAAAATGATTAAATTAAGTTAGATAAGTATAAATATTATGTATGCTGTGTAGGTAATAAGGACTTATTATGTTTTCCACTAAATGATATTTGACTATGGAAGAAATGTTGAGGAAAAGTCCTTAATTTTATGGACAAGAAGAAAAAATAATTAGTATTAATATTATAAGAAGAAAAAATAAAAATTTGAAATCAAATATTTTTTAAAAAATTATCATATTTGATTAGCTTACTTAGCTTTTCAGATCTTCAGAAAACCTTTACAGATGAGAGAAAATGAGAGAGAAGAGGGGTGGAAAGAAATGAAAGAGTGTTTGAAATGAGGTGTGGTGAGTGTATTTATAGGAATATGCATAACTCTTGTAGCAGTTGATGTTATGGATTTTATAGCGGTTTCACAAAAATTCGTTAGTATTTTTTTTTTAAAAAAAATATAAATTGAGGTTTACAAGAATAAATGTTTAATTTGTTTAATCATTCTTCATCGCCATCTCTACAAAAAAAAATATGTGGAGAAAATGTTAGTGGTGAGTTTGATATTTTGTACAAAAATTAAATTTAAATTAAGTGATAATAAAACATAATTTATAAAAACGCATCAAACTATAGGTAAATTGTCATCGTCTTCAAGGAAGAAGTTTTTGAAATTGGCAGGCTTCAATGACTCACGCTCGTAGGCAATGTTATCACCATTACCCATGTCGTAAAAGTCTCGAGGCCTTAAGTGAACCACCATATTTTAATCAATGTGCATCTCGTTCTCGACATAATAAACTCGATGTGCCTCTACGACAAGAATATATGGATTATAATCTTCATATTGACCAGTGTGAATTGGCAGGGAGAAATTTAATGATGTGATGTCTAAGTTGTCAATTGTGAGTTCCTGGGAAGTTTTTGTATTTGCCCACAAACACGAATAGCGTTGCAGTGAAACTGCCTTGGTAATTTAGCTCAACGACATCAAGAAGCTTTCCATAATAAGAGACGGTTTCGAATTGCACGTTGTCGTCACTGCTGCTTGCATAACTCCTTGTCCCAAAGGTGCCATAAAAACCCGAGTTTTGAGTTAGTAATCTTTGATCTTGTGAAACCGTGTAAAACTTTAAACCATTGACATTGTATGCCTTAAACCTTTTTGCATGTTCGAGAGAGCCGATTGCGAGAGCTCTGAAATTTGGTGAGTGTATGCACACAAATCAACTTGGGAATTATCTATGGACCTTTTTGTCAATTTCGGAGGATATTTGTGTATGGATCCTGAGTTGACACTTCACATGACTTCTAAATTCCCTACAATTAATCAAGAGATGGTGATTATGAAATGTTAGTAAAAAATGTAAGGAAATATATAAAACAACATATAAGTGTATAGTTCTTATTAAAGGAAGGGTTCAACTTAAATGCAATTACTCAATACATGTTTATGTGCTTGCAACTTCTCAATTGTTGTTAGTTTGAAGTTCTCACTTCCTCCAATTGGTTTACCAACACTATGAATTAACAACTCTCTTGATAATGGCTTAGGTTGAGGACAATCATCTACATGAGATGGTTGGTTGAAAGACATCTCAATATCATCAAAGTACCTTAAACAGAAATAAGGACCTTATCCCCATATACAACCTTCAATTATAGAACCTTCTGGCCACGCCTTATTCCCTACTAAGATTTCAACTTTCCAAGAAATCTATAAAGTAAAGAAGGAAAAATGTTAATAAATGCTGAAATATGAGACTAGCAAATTTAGAAATTAAGGTTGATCCACATATGTAAATTAAGTACTTTTCAATAGGATACATCCATTGATAGTGAACTGGGCCAGTGAGGTTTGTTTCATGAATAAGGTGGACTGTCAGGTGAACCATCACAGTGAAAAAGGATGGAGGAAAGATCATTTCAAAATGACAAAGCGTAAGAATGATTTTGTGTTGCTCCCCCTAGAATAGGTCAGGGTGGACGCTTAACCTCCTTCTGATCCTCTTGCCCTTATCTCTCCTGAAATTTTAAATAAATTTAGTTTTGGAATGATAAAAATACCATTACATGTTCCTATATTTCTTACTTGTGTTTTGTTTTTAGCCCCTGCATATCGTTGATTTTCATGGTTTACTAGTTCTTTTATTTGTTCTGCCTAAACCGTTAATTCCTTTTTTTTTTTTTTGAAAAAAAAAATCATAACGACAATAAATTGATCCAAATATTGTTAATTTTGCGGAAGTGGATTTATCGCTGTTAGACTTAGCAGTTGACTTATTGGAAAAAAGCATGTTGAACAATATATATATATATATATATATATATATATAAAGAAATATCATAGCATTGGAGCTCAGCAAAATCAGCACTGTTTGGACTAGCTCATGAACCTTCTGAAAATTATTCAAAATAAATGGACTAATTAACATTTTAAACAGAGCAAAGAAAAGGGATAAAAACTATGAAATAAACTATAAGGGCTAAAAATAAAATATGATTAAAGTATAGGGATATGGAGTACTATTTCCCAAAATATTTTTTACAGTCAGGAAAAATAGGTATTTCAAGATTATATCCAGTTTAATAATAAGTTTGATATATTGGAACTTGGAAGTCACCTTTTGAGAATCGATGTACAAGTGACGAGAATATATATATATATATATATATATATATATATATATATATATATATATATATATATATATATGCCCAAAGATTGAATTAAGAAATACAAAATATATATTCCTATTATAATTCGATAATTAAAAGATATTTTTGTTACCAAACAATAGAGACTTTTTTTTGGTGAAACAAACAACAGAGACTAGAGATATATTATTTTTTATTTTATTACGCTCAATTTTTTGTAAAAATCAATTATCATAGCTTGTTTCCATGAAATTATTCAATAAACCAGAAGGTGATGAAGTTGTTGGAACAATCGAACAAGGCGAAATAATTAACTTTCGTGGTCCTCCTTCTTCTTCTTTTTTTATATATTCCCGTTCTGTTATAAGAACACACATGTCTAACCATAGTGGGTTAGCGAATGATTTATATAGGATCTGTAATACTCTCTGGGATATATGTGTGTTAGTATACCGAAGAGAAGGTGATGGATCTATGATGCCTATGAGGAAGACATTGAAGAACACCAAGTAGATCACTGTACTACACGATAATGGCGATTAGCCAAAGGGGGTGGGGTGTGTGCCCAGTGAGACTGAATAGTAAAAGGATATGAATAGAATCTATGCACCTGTGAGGTTAATCTCCTATTTATAGAAATTACCTCTAGGGTTTTGGCCCTTGTGCTATACGCGTTCGACTGTCTGCTCCACTCACCGTGCATGTCTGCTCCACTACCTGTACTGTCCGTGATTAGTGTCGACATTACAGGATGATTAGTGTTTAACCTGATTATGATAAGATTCTGCCATAAAGTGTCCTTGTCGGGCCGTATCATATTTGGGCCTAATATATGAGTCCATAACAGTTGGCCCCTAGCTCGGTAGTTCAGGGCTCTGAGCTGTCGAGATTGATTAACTGTTTCAACCGGACTTTTATTTACTTGGCATTCCCTGTCCTTTGTGAATTCGGCTCACTTGATCTCGGAGAATTTTCGATAATAACTGATTCATTCGTGGCTTGCCCCCATACACGCATGCCGAGTTGTTATGCTTTGAAAACACTTGTTTTATGATAGCCGGGATTTCATTCGTAACTTTGACCTAGATTGCCGAGTTCATATATTTCCGCCACGTGTGTTGCCCCCAATTCAGGGTATCATAAATAAGAAGCATATGAATAGGCTCCATTTGCTTATGTTGCTGACATTATGACGTAAGATCACCATTTCCCGCGTATTAACCATGATTGCTGTCTTTGAAATCTGTGTGGCCATCTTTAAAATCCGTGCCCAATTAATGTTCACATCACTTCATAGCGGTCATCATTGCACTTTTCAGAGGGAAATCAGGTTTTTAGTAGGAATTGTCAAGGTTACCCTTGACTCCTCAAATTCGAACGTCTATATATTTCGACTTCCTCCTCTTCTCTCCTCTTTACGCTCACAAACTTCTTCACCTTATCAGAGAAAACTTCTCGCTTCCACAGAGCTTTCTATCCTCTCGTATTCCCAAACTTTCTTCGACTTTTTCAATAGCCAGATACTCTCACTGCTTCCATTTCTTCTTTACTATCGTTTTACTCCAAAATCCAAACTCAACCGCGTGTATTGCATGATTTAAATACTACCATCCCTGAATCTTCGGCCGGTTCATCTTCAAGTCGGGGTTGGGTTCATAACATTCCTACCTTGGTTTCCCAAATGCACGCCTCAAGCCTCAAACCTCAAACCTCAACTGGGCTAAACCAGGTCCTCATCCGGAACACATCTTTGATCCCTGCGACAAATGTTACTATCAAAATATTGGTCTCGTCTAGGATGGTCGTGAGAGAGAAGCTCAAGCGATACTAGCCACATGCCAACATAAATATGTTACACAAGCTATCCCGACCCATGCTAACTTTGACTATCCTAACCTGACGCCTTTCATTTTCGCGCATAGAAACCCCTTTTAGCTCAGGTACAATTTCTGTTTTTGACTTTCATCTTTTTGCCTATAGGTATAAATGGGTTTGCCTTTATGCCGTGTTGTACAATCCATGACCAAAGAAATAGGTTCCGCAGGTCCTGCCAAAGGTTTAAAGATTTCAGATCTGTGGGTCACCGAAGAAGTGTTAAGTTTCAAAAACACAATGACCATCAATGAACTCATTGAGATAGGTCTGTGCAGCGGAGAAGATTACTCTATTCGCTTGCCCGCGTCTGAAGAATTAGTATTTAGGAGCCGGACTAGGAACGATGACACTCATTTCTTCTTTTTCTACCGAGAGTGCATTTCTCGCCTCGGTGTTCACTTTCCATTCACTAAGTTTCAGATTAACCTTCTAAACCATTTGCATATTGCTCATTCCCAACTTCATCCTGATGGTTGGGCACTCAACATTGCTTTTTGAAAACTTTTGCAAAGCCGAGAAGCTAACTTGTACCATCCCTGTTTTCTTTTACTTCTACGGGGTTCAAAATACCGATAACGATGCCCCCTCTAAGAAGGGTTGAACCTCACTCCACAACGCCTATGGCCACAGTCTTTTCAAGCCTCTTATCGACTCATCTGAAAACTTTAAGTCTTCCTTTTTTAAGGTGGTCACCGAGAAAGGGCAACTACCTTGGTTTCTTCAAACCGCTAAGTCCGGGGAGGTGGAAGAAAAATTCCCATTGTACTGAACCTATGGTCACCATGAACTTTCTCCCTCCGACTTCAACTTTCATGCCGACAACCTTTCTAATGCCGAACTGAAGACAATATCAAGTCTGGAGCATCATGTCATAGAACACGGCCCATTGAGCTCGGCCGACCATATCCCACAATCTCAAGCCAAAAAATGACCTATGGCAAGTACGGGTACTTGTTTTTTCCATGTCCCCTTGCATGACGCATGATTTTTAAATGAATGACTTGTACCCGTTTTTAATCACTTGTTTTTGTTTTGTAGATCAAACTATGGGACAAATGCCCTTCTTTGTTGTTGCCTTAGCCAACACTGGTCTTATAAAACCTGGGGCCGACAAGAAAAGGGTCGCACCTCCATCTGTCGCTCCAAGTACTGAAAAGGGTGGTCAAGTGAATCCGGCTAAGAAAACAAAAGTCGGCTCTTCAAGCTCCTCCTCAAAATCCAAAGAACCTGCCACTACCAAAGCGCCTGTCACAAAGGTTCCCGTCCTTCCTCCTCCTACAAATCTTCCGTCTCCTCCTCCACCAACCTCGAAGTTTCCCCGCGATGTTGTCTGGAACCATAACGTCCCTACCAAGCTTCGTTCGGCTATCTTCCCTCTTGAATGCTTCTCCGAATCAACCAAGTATGGCAGTGACGAGCTAAAGAAAATTGCCGAGTTAGAGCAATGTGCCTTGCAGTTTGCTGGCTTGGCCCAAACTCTGGTTATTGTGAATTCACAGCATGCCGATCAAGTTTCTGAGTTACAAAGGTTGAAATTAGAAGTATAAGAGCACAAATGTTTGATGGAGGCGGTTAAATCTGATGCTCTGACACAAGTACAAGCGGCTGATTCAGCAAGGGATAAGATGTAGCAGGAGGCGGAAACAACCAGAACAGATTTGAACAAGGTAGTCTTTCATCTGCGCCAATTTCACGAGATTCATATCTAAGGATAAGTCTGCCATATGGTTGTTGCAGCAAGATAAAAAAGAACTTTCAGCTCAACTAGGTGGCTACCAGGATGCCTTAGATGCCGCGATTAAAGAGAAAAATGCGGTGATAGTGAAATCTGTTGGGGAGTCTTTTGAGAATGCCCTGGTGCAGATTCGCCTTCTGAATCCCGATGTTAACCTTAACACCTCCGGGATGGATTGCATGTCTAATATCAATGGAGATAGGATAGTCCCGCTCTTTCCCTCCCCCGAAAATGCTTCTGGGAGTCAATTTGAAGGGAAACAAGGGGAAGGTGGAGGTGAAGAGGTCCCCCCTGACACTGGAGCTCCTTCCCCTAGCCTCCCAATTCAGATATATCTGCCAGTCTTCAGATGTATTTGTCAATTTTCATCACACGATGATCATCTGAAACTTGTCCAGCATTAGGGAGTCCAGTTGCCCCGTTCCAAACTTGTAAATTCTGCCTAACTGCTGTACTTTCTGCTTTTAAAAAGCCTTCAGAGTTGGATATTTTGCTCAGGTTAGCTTTGTCTCTTTGCTTGGGATACTAGAGCCCACGGCTTTATTTCTTTGTAATTCTTTCTTGGGTTGATAACCCGGTTTATGTTCCTATAAGGATATCATATAAGCAATTCAATCATCAATGGAAAAATACTTACTTTGCCATAAACTTCGTATGTTAATCCGAGTTTATCCTTGTTGTATTCATTGTGCTTTGTAAACTTGAATCTACCTTCGAAATTCCATTGCATGACTTGGCAAGAGCCAAAAACTTATTGCGCAAGGTATTTTGTCCGAGACCACCCCTGAACTATACATCCCGGCATAGTTGGCCTGAATTTACCCAGAGTAAGAGCAATCCGTCACATGTTTAGGTTCAGTGTCGTAACGAAACTCTAAGCATTTCGACTTGATCAGGGTCATCATGACGGTTTGCTTCGTTACTCCAAGCTTTGATGCATCAAGGCCAAAAAATCTTTTCATCTTTACCATGCCCTAAAGGAGCACATTTTAACCTTTACTTCGACTTTACCGCGTCCCAGAGGAGTACGTTTTAACCATAATATTGGCTTTACCGCGTCCCGAAGGAGCATGTTTTAACCTTTACTTTGGCTTTACTGCGTCCCACAGGATCACGTTTTAACCATAATCTTGGCTTTACCAAGTCTAGAAAGAAAGCACGTTTTAACCTTTACTTCGAATTTACCGTGTCCCGAAGGAGTACGTTTTAACCTTTACTTCGGCTTTACCGCGTCCCGGAGGAGCACGTTTTAATCATAATATTGGCTTTACCGTGTCTCGAAGGAGCACGTTTTAACCTTTTGGCTTTACCGCGTTCCGCAGGATCATATTTTAACCATAATCTTGGCTTTACTGAGTCCCGAAAGGAAGCACATTTTAAACCTTACTTCGGCTTTACCGCGTCCCGAAGGAGCACATTTTAACCTTTACTTCAGCTTTACCGCGTCCCGAAGAAGCACATTTTAACCTTTACTTCAGCTTTACTGCGTCCCGAAGGAGCACGTTTTAACCATAATCTTGGCTTTACCGAGTTCCGAAAGGAATCACATTTTAGCCATAATGTCGGCTTTACCGCATCTCGAAGGAGCACGTTTTAACCTTTACTTCGGCTTTACTGCGCCATGAAGGAGCACGTTTTAACCTTTACTTCGGCTTTACTGCATCCTGAAAGAGCACGTTTTAACCTTTACTTCGGCTTTACCGCGTCCCGAAAGAGCACATTTTAACCATAACCTTGACTTTATCGTTCTGCAAATTGCGCATTTGAAAAAGCTTAATCTCATTGATTGAAGGCATTGCCGTTCTTACAGAACTTGCCCATCAATAGGCCCAAAATAAATCCAACCTAATCAATAATCATCTAATTGCACTCGAAATCGGCCTTCGGAAAGTCATCATCATCATTAATCACTTTCTTCCTTTTCTCGTTCATCTTCTTCTTCTCCCAAATAGGACTCTCTTTGCGGCTTGGCTCTTTGCGCTTACTTTTATGTCCCTAGGTTTCTATCACGTACTGCTACAACTTCCCTTCTCAAACGAACTTCTCGATAGCATCTCAGAGGTGATAGCATTGGTCCGTAGTATGCCCTGGGCCATCATGAAATGCGCAATACCGAGATTTATCTGTTCCTGGTCTATTAAAGGAAGGTCGAGGTCGTTCCACTTTTTTCATTTCGGTCTGAGCCACTTCCTTCCAAACCCGTGCTCGTGGTACGTTCAGAGGAGTGTAATTTCCATATTTCGCTTTCAGGTCACTCCTCTCCCCCGGTACTTGCTATCCAGATTTTTCCCGCAGGATTCACACTTCTGATTATTGTACTCTTCTTTCCCTTTCAAAAACCTCTCGGATTGCTCCTTTTCTTTCAAGGGCGGACTCTTTCCCCCATCTTTCGTTGCACGACTTGACATCTCCATCTACTCCAATTCTAGGTATTGCTTGTACCGATCTCAGAAATCTGTCAATGAATCAACACGTCGCTTCATGATTGATTTCTTCAACCGTGATGAAACATCCAAGCCAGCTATAGCCAGATGTAGATGCACATCCTCCTTCAACCTTGGTACCTGAAGAGCTGTGTCTTTGAAGCGATCCAAGTATTTCTGCAATGTTTCTCCAGGTGACTACTTCACCTGGCTGAGTTGGAACTTAGTTTTTGGCTGTTTTCTGCTAGTCACAAAATTTAGCAAAAACTTATGCTCTAGACTACACATATCTTGGATCAATTTTGACGGCAATGAGTGAAACCATATTTGCACAGCCCCACGCAAAGTTCCTTCAAAGAGCCGAGGTATGATATGTCCTTCAAATCTCTTCACCATGATCTCCATGTAGAAATTGTTGATGTGAACTTGCGGGTCTTGGTCCCGTCATACTTTGGCAAGTCCCTTGAGTCCAAACCCTTAGGATATGTAGCGGTCATGATCTCGTCCGAAAAAGGGATTCGATTCATCTCTCCGCCATACTTTCCTACATATGTACTGGGCACACTTTGTGATGGAGGTGCCATATCCTCCTTTCCAGCCTCTCGGCTTTCGATGGGCTCCTTATCTCTTGCACGTGCTAGGTTTGAGGTTTGAACCTCTGGGATTCGAGCCTAGTCTTGTTCGGGTTGATCAACCCGTGGGCCGCCAGTGTCAACTTGCGTGTCAGTTGTGATACTAACCTTGCTGGGATTACTAGCATCTCGGTCGTCATTTCGCGCAGGGTTCTCAAGAAACTTAATGCGTTCCTCTAACAACTGCATTCTTTGGGTATCCTCTCTAGTATTCTGAACCCAGCCATGGTCGGTCAGGTTTTCTTCTGCATGATTTGTGCGTTGTATTTCTGCACTCACATGAATTGATGCTAATGCATTGGCTCGGCTTGGTCCAGCAGCATCCCGATCCGTATCTCGGATGAGGATATAAGCCTGGTTCAGACTAGCAGCATCTTGGCTTGTACTACGATCTGGGTTTCCCACCTGTCCAATATGCTCATCCAGCAACTCTTGCATTATTCGTCCTTCATCCCGCCTCCAGAGGGCATTATGACGATCCATATCTTCTTGCATAAGCCGGATATCTTCTTACCTCTGGAGCCTGTTATGGGTCTCCATCTCCTCTATCTGATGTAACAATGATCCCAGCGTGCTATGTAACATACAGATATCAGTATTCTCAATTTGAAACTCGGGAGGAGGGACTTTTGGTTGGACTACTGGCTGGAGTGGCATCGTAACCCGGTTACAATGGGCTGAAGAAGTTGCAATGTCAGCTGTCTCCGCCTCCATCTCCACCTTGATTTGGTTAGGATCTGGAGCCACCGAGTCCTTGTGCTGGATCGCTTGCTCCTGATTTTGCTGAGGTTTTGGTCGTTCCTCCGGCAACTAATCCTACCAAGGAACCTAGCTTCGGCTTCTGGTGTTTGCTGCCATTATCAATGGTTTGGGAATTGAAGTTTATGGTTCCCCACAGTCGGTGCCAATGTTCTGTTATACGAACACAGATGTCTAACCACAGTGGGTTAGCGAATGATTTTTATAGGATTTGTAATACTCTCCGGGATATATGTGTGTTAGTATACCGAAGAGAAGGTGATGGATCTATGATGCCTATGAGGAAGACACTGAAGAACACCAAGTAGATCACTGTGCTACACGATAATGACGATTAGCCAAAGGGGGTGGGGTGTGTGCTCAGTGAGACTAACTAGTAAAAGGATATGAATAGAATCTATGCACCTGTGAGGTTAATCTCCTATTTATAGGGATTACCTCTAGGGTTTTGGCCCTTGTGCTGTGCGCGTCCGAGTGTCTGCTCCACTCACTATGCATGTCTGCTCTACTACCTGTACTGTCTGTGATTAGTGCCAACATTAGAGGGTGATTAGTGTTTTACCTGATTATGATAAGATTCTGCCATAAAGTGTCCTTGTTGGGTCGTATCATATCTGGGCCTAATATATAAGTCCATAACAATTCCAAAAAAAAAAAAAAGACTTTTGACTTGTTAATATTGATGACTTCATTGTTGTCCCGGGGACATCCTCATTTTACTTTGAATATACTCTCTCATTTATTTAATATATGACATATTTAGAGAGTAAATCTTGATTCTAAATATAAGATTTTTTTTTCATAATTATCAATATTTTCCTAATTTGTCTTTATTAATGCTCTCTTAACAATAATCAAGAATAACAGAAAAATGAGTGAATTTAGGAAGATGAGAATGGTGTTTTAGAAAGTACGTGTCAACTAACTTATTTAATCTAATCAAATTGGGTAAATATGTCTTATATTAAGGACATGAGGGAGTGTATATATATGTATATATCTACATGCAACAGACGACTAAGTAAGCATTAAACCGTAAAAGTGAACTCTTAACTGCACATATTCTATATATTTTTATGTTCATCCAATCAAGAAAGAAATAAGGAAATAAATAAATAACTAAATAAATAAAATACATAGAAATTATAGAGATGAATGGGGTAGGATGATAGAGCATAGTTGGAGGGATCAAATGGGGAAAAAAATGGTAGTTAGTTAATTATATTCCCTTCTCTCATTATTATTAGGGCATTCTTCATGTTGTTTATAATATATATATTTTTTTATTAAAAGTACTACCTCTAATCCTAAATATAAGACATAGTTGACTTTTTTTAGAGATTAAAGAAGCTAATTAAATTACTTTAGGGTATCTATATTAGCTTTTTTTTTTCTCCAAACTAATTTTTCTTACTTATAAATTGATATATATATATATATATATATATAAATATATATAAATCATACACAACATATGATATGATTAAGAAACTTATTTATCTTCCTTAATCTCTCCAAAAAAAGATTAATTAGGTCTTATATTTAGGGTCGAATGTAGTATTAATTTTTCTACCTAATCATCTAACTGGCTATAAAACTTCCTAATTAATTAACCAATCTCTTCTTACTACTGATGCTTATTGAAGATAATTTAGATACTTTTAAAAAATAACTTATTCTTAACTTGATTGACTTAGATGAAGTAGATCTTTGGACCTTATAACAAAAGTATTGGAGGACTGGAGGAGTATATTATAATAATAATAAACCAACTAGTGATCAGAAAATCTCAAACACAAGATTTGTCAGGCGTATTAGTTTATATATAAGTCCAATTTAAAATGATATCGTGGGTTGCATATGTGTATATATGAATATATCTTTTGTGTGTGTCGCTTTTTGTATTGTTCTTGGGGCATAAATGCAATTAAAAAATATATGCTTTATTCGAGTGTGCAAATACTATTGGTGGAGCCTTTTCACATGAAGCTGCCACCAAAAGTTCTTCCATCGTATCCATTTTTGAGTCGCTCATCAGGCTCAAAATTTGTAGGGCACTGTGGATGGTGTCTCTCTCTCTCTCTCTATATATAGATAGATAGCCAGTCCTATCGTTCGCAAGAATATGCCTTGGCCAGTACGTAGTAAAGGTTTATATTACTGCTTAAATTTTTTATATATATATATATATATATATATATATATAAAACTTATATAAAGTTGAGATATATATTTATTTTCAGAGCTAAGTAAAAATACATATGAACTTTTATGGAAAGTGCTTCCAACACTATATACATTTCGGAGATGTAAAAATACTCATGAATATTCAAAATAAAAGAACTAATGCCAACACCATTAAATTTGATCTAACACCGTTACACATGCATAAGGAAAAAGAGTGTGGGTCCCACCACAAAAAGTAACGATGTTGAGCCAAATTTAATGATGTTGGCATGTTTGCTTCAATTTTAAATATTCATGTCTATTTTTGCAACTCTAGAATGTATATAGTTGTGGATGAACTTTTGGTAAGTTCATAAGTTTTTTTTTTTTTTTTTTTAGATATTTATCCCTTATTTTTTATGGGCTAAGGTGTATCCAACACCTTGAAATATTTTTCTCAATAAAGGTTTTTTTTCCAGGTGCGTCTATCATACTAAATTACTTTTTGTACAAGTTTACACTTAACAATTTAGGTAATTTAAGGTGTTGAGCACACCTAAAAAACATATTTTATGGTGTTGGATGTACCAAAAAATGATTTAGGATGATAAACACTCTTAGAAAAATATTTCAAGGTATTGGGTGTACCTGAAAAGATACTTCATAATATTAGGTGGTCTACAAAAAATTTTAGAACATTAGATACACTTGAAAAAATAATAATTCTTAGCCTTTTATTTATTTTTAAATAACTGTTTGAGCCATTAATGGAGTATACATTGCATGTTGTGCAGGATATAGAAAAGAGCCATCATTGCTAGAGAGTGAAGGGCTTGGCATATTATATATGTGATGCTTCAATGAGATTTGAAAGCTTAGGTATATATCCTCCTATCTGTGGCAAGCTCTAGCCCCTCGAAAATCTTCCAAAATCTCATGCCTAATCATTTGAGTTTTTATATTTTTAATATCTCAGTTTTAACTGGTTCAACAAAAGCTAATGTGAAAAGATCAAAAGCTAGTTTTCTTTCCTTTTTGTGAAAGTAACCCCTAAATTTTTCATCATCTACATTCACTGTCTCTTTCTCTTGCTTCTTTTTACCCTCTCTTAGCTCACCCACACCCACCTAAAATTACTTTGAAAGCCATATATATCATCACATGCCACTTTCATCATTCTAAATTTATTTAAACCAAAGGTGAGAGATCATGATCTATCAATCAATGAAAAATGAAAATGAAAAAGATCTCAACCTTTTGGATTCATCATATATACATGTGAGTGTGTGCCCCAGTTTCATGCAAATACAAGCCTCTCCTACAATAATAAATTGATAATATATAGTTCCAGAATAAAGCAGAATAGATCTTCTTTTCCTTCCTGTTTTGTGGAGCATATTATTGTTATTAGTCTCAAGCATGAATCTATAAAATTAGCTTTTAAATTTCTGGTCTGAATTAATGATGTACGACAAAAAAATAATTAAAACTCATGAAGATGGATCACAGAAACAGTTGTTACTTATCTGGTAATGCAATGATATATGCTGTACTATTTGAAGAGAATTATAGGGAAAAAAATTAAATATAATTATGAGATGTGAAACTATATATATACACAAGTCTGTATTGTCTTGTATTACTTTATTTTCCTAACACACCAATTGGAAAATCCAATTTTAGATAATATAATGTCCCCTTGACCTCAACCACATGCAAATTCTCAAAAATGTCCGTGGAGGTAAAAAATTAATGATCCATTTTATTTTTATTTTTTGATAAGATGATCCATTTGTTACTATCTGACTTTGTAAAAGTAAATGAGTTGAGCCACGTAGCGTGGACGTACGTGCCTGTATGAGTAGGATATATTTAGATCCTAGCCAGATTCAGATCAGAAGAAATATAATGTGTTTCTGGTTTTTATTTCTGACTCATGTCTAGATCCTAGCTAGGGTTTCACAAATTATATAGATCTTGTATATCATTAAATTTGAGCAATAATTATATTATTATTTTCACAATTAACACACCATGTGGCTTAAAGAATGAAATTTGGAAAACGTCGCTGTCAATCACAATATTACCTTTTCATTTTGTTTTATTGTTTTGGCCTTGCCGATAATTATATATGCTCTATACTCTAAGGCTGCGTTTGGTGTGTAAGAATCCTAACAAGGAAATGAAATTAGAAAACGATTCTTAGTGCAATCATGTTTGGCCAGGAACAAGCATAGTTTTAAAGTCCAATTCTATTCTAATTTTAATTTCGATTCTACTTTCAATTTCTTTAAAGACTTTTCCATCATAATAAATTAAATGAGGACAAAATCTTTTTGTTTCTTCTCTTTATTTTTTTTTTTTTTTTTGTCTGTCCTTGGCCAAGCACAAGCCTAACCTACATGCACGCCAAGACTTTATATTTTCTCTTTTCTTTAAACGATTTTTTTTTTTTTTTTTTGGAATTGAGATTTGTTAACTTCTTATATGACTAAAGGCTACCTGGGTGTAGGTACGTCGAAGACCAGGAACCATTTATACCCCACTTGAAGACGATGAAAAATCCAAAATATTGAGGGGTTTTGAATTTTCTTGAGGTTGGACAAGCAATTTTGTATTCTTTTGCTCTCTTGACTCTTGAGAGTCATATTCAAATGGACCATCACATATCAAACCTTCATATAATTTAAGGCGTGATGTATGGACCCATGCATTGATCAACATGTTATTGTGGTTGACATATCGCCCTCTTTTTTATTTGTATTGGCAATTATATATATAATGACTTATTATGACTATATAATCTGGAAAAGGGAGAATTATTGTGATTGCACATAAATAATTTAATCACCAAAAAAGTCTCACAACAATTGAGTAGCGTTTAATAACAAGATTTGACATAAGAAATGACGAGTTATATGCTGCCCACTTGTTGCCATTTCCTACACAAGTTTTAGTGTAGGAAATTATAACAAATTTATACTGCTCACTTGTTATTGAGACTTTTATTATATTAATGAATCTCCTAACTTTTAGACCTTACAGTAGCTCTCCCTTTGCTTACACTTGACTTTGTAAAATAATTCTCCATTTGGAAAAGTAAATTAACGCAAAAAGGAGATATATAAGGATTAAGAGTAGTCATGAAAGAAGGGGGAAAAAACACAACCCAACAAGAGATCTTTGATTCCAATAAAACAAGATTACGGCGGCTAAAAGGATTCCCCTAATCTCGCCACTTATTACTCATACAGCCCACAAATTTAACTTTGATAGCCAAAAACCAAAATAACAGAAGAAAAGTTGGGAGGAGAAGGCAGACACATAACGATAAAAGTCTAGAAGGAATCAGACAAAACGCCAGACCGTCAATAAAATTAGAGCAATTAAAAGGCGTACCATGAATGAGTGTGTGTGTGTGTGTAGTCAAATGCTTCACATTGTACATTTTCTTATGCTTATCACACGTACAAAATTAAAGTCAAAGCCAATAACCCATACTGATACTGCTATCATATAAAAGCAAGAGTGACGCCAGTTAATGTCTAGCTAAGCAGAGATATACAGAAAGAAAATTAAAGCATAAATATTCAGAATAAATTGAACCACCTTCATCATTTTTGCATAAGGATACGATTAAAAAAAGCAGAATTTAAAATTGAGGGGTGTTGATTAAAAGACCAAGAGAGAATTAGCTGGTGCTATTATTTACACATAATTTGAAGGGACTCGAAGGGCTACAAATTAAAGTTTGGAGGAAAAAAAATATAATAATAAAGACATGAAATTGTTTTGATTAAATTGATGGTCATGGTTAAAAAGTACCAAGATTCATAGGTCTTCATGCATTGGTGTTGCACTACCATCCGTTCTTCCTTTTTCTTATTCCTTTCCCATTTGGATATTTTCTTAATCAGTAGAACAATTAATCCACGATTCCACAATACCTTCATTTCTTCCAGCAGCAGCAGCAGCCACACTCTCCGTGGTTGTTGTCGCCGGCTTCTCCCCATGAAAATCCGACGAAGAAGCAGCCAATGAATCTCCCAAGTTGTCACTCCCAGACCTCATAACTCCATGATCACCACCGTTATTATTGTTCGTACCCATTCTCTCCGCCCACTCCGATGATGAAGAAACCATATTCTGATGATGAAGGCCACTCTGATGATGAAGGCCACTTGTATTGTCAGCGTTATTAACATCCACATGGTTCAATCCGAATTCCCCAAACCCGCCCATTTTGAGATGCGAATTGGCCGGAGGAATTCCCAGAGGAGCTTGAGTTTTAGAGGCGAGAATATCGGAGCTGGAACTTCCGAGCTGGATTGATGATGGGAAGTTGAGTACTGAATTGTGTAGGTTGACGTTGAGACTTGGCTGCTGCTTGAGAAGGCATAAATCAGAAGAAAGTGATGGGTAGATAATGGAGTTTGAATTAGTTGTTGAGGAAGAAGAAGCTAATAATGGGTCCACCGCCGTTGATGGAAATGCTGGCGGAAGCGACGACGACAGGAATGGCTGGTGATGATAAGACTGAGGCTTCTGGGCAAAAGGTCGAAGAAGATTATAGGTATGTGGAGGAGGAGATCTGACGGCGGCGTTAGAACCGAGAAGATCCAGTCGACTTCTTTGGAAAGGCGAGTAAACGAATGGCTGTGCCGGTATACCGGTGAATTCCTGAACCATGGCTCTGAAATTGGTGGTGTCCGTCGTCAGGACCGTCGTGGGTGCTCGCCGGGACGCTCTCGACCTCTTCTTCGGATTCCGACCAACGTTGTTGCTGTTGTTGTTGCCGCCGGCGGACAGATCAATATTCCCGCCACCGCCTCTGGACACAGAAACTAATCCTCGTGAGGAACTTTCTGGAACGAGAGGTTGCTGATGATGAGAGTCCGGACCACCCAATTGACCTGAGAAAAAAAGTTGGTTGGAGGAAGAAGAAGGATTGAAGCCACCGAGATCGGAGCGATTTGGGTCGGATCTAGCAGGTCTGGCCCAAACCATATCGAAGTTGGATGCTTGAATTGGATCCAAGTAATTAGACGAAGGATCGAAGCCGAAAGGCGGTGGCGCGTTGGAGTGTGTTGAAGAAGCTACATGATGGTGGATGGGTGGGTTTGGGTGGTGGTTGAAGAAGGCGGACATGGATTCGGCGCGTGAGTCGTACTCATCGTCACCGCCGCTGGAGGATTGCAAACTACCGGTACTGTGACCGGAATCCATGAAGAGAGAAAAAAATAAAGAGAGAGATCAGAGGAGCCGAAAAGAGTAGGGAGATTTGTTTTCTTATACGACATAAGCATTTAAGAGGAAGATACAGAATGAGGTATGGGCCAAAGAAGTGAAAAGGATACGCATAATCGTCTCTCAGAAAGTACAAAGCCACGTCTTTAATAAATCCTCTGATCTGAGCAGAAGAGAAGATAGAACAACATGAAGGGTCATCAATTCAATACTTGCATCAGTTGCAGAGAGAGAGAGAGAGAGAGAGAGAGAAGAGGCTCTGTAAATTAGGGTTTTAAGTAAAAAGGAGAGGGACGAAGGAGGAAGAAAGAGATGGTTCGCTAGTCTTTTTCTTGTTTAAAAAGTGAGATGGAGCTTCTGCTTATGGTATCATCCAGAAAGGAAATATCAGAGTGGGGTAGCCATGGGGGATAGAGAGAGAGAGAGAGAGAGAGAGAGAGAGAGAGAGAGAGAGAGAGGTGGTGATAGTAAGCTAAGGCTAAGCTCTTAGTGGTCAAAGCATGTGAGTTGTGGTTTTGATTTGCAGTGTGAAATGGATATAATGCGGTTAAGGAAGAAGAATATGGAATTTATTTATTATTTGTTTAATAGTTTACTATTTCTTTCAGGGAAAAAATCGTTCTTAGATTTTTCGGAACTATAGTGAGGTGGGGGAGGCAACCTAATCAGAGTGATGGTTGGTCGAACTACACGAAGGCTAGAGGTAAAGACAAAATAAATCTGCTTCAGGAGACGACTAGAAAAATTTACACTAAACACGCCAAATTTTTTTTTCTTGCTCTAATTAAGAAAATATTTTTTAAAAAAACTATACTCAGTCCTCTCCTTAATAGTACTTCGGTCCTAATTATATTATCACTTTTCTAGTGTAAATTGTACTACAAAAATGCTCCTATAATTAGGACTTGAGGGAGTATAACCCCAGGAGTTGATATTAATCTTTGATATAAGACATATATTTTATATTTATCAATATTTATTTAATTTATATCTATTAATGCTCTATCAAATAAAAAAGAGCAAAAGAAAGAAAATAAGAAAAATTATTAGAGTGTTTTTTAAAATACATATCATATCGATTAACATAATCAATGTTATTAATCTAATTAAATTAGATAAATATATCATATACTCCCTCCGGTCATAATTATAGGAACACTAAAAAGTATTTCTATAATTAGGAGATTAAATATGAGAAGGAGGAATGTATTGGGACAAATTAAGTTAATTTGACCAAGTCAAAATCATATAACGTATCATGTAAGATAGATAATTTCCGTCTATGGATTTCTTGTGTCTGTGTCTCTGTGACACATATCTCAGGAGCGACTTCGATTATTGTTCAACAACTAGAACAGTAAAACCTCAGGAGACGGAGGAGAAGAATGAAGCATAAAATTGAGCCTAAAAAGTTCACTATATATATTTGTGATATATTTTTAATTGGGATCTTCTTTATTTAGTTCTAAGGTCAAACTGTTGGTTTCACTTGGTCAATTGAAAGTTAATTTTATTTTCATTTTATAGGGTTAAGGAGCAAAAATACATATTTGTTTTTTTTTAGAGAAGCATCTAACATCAAGTATTTTTCTATTTATGAGCAAAAGTAAGTACGTAGTTACAAATTAAGTGTAAGAAATACCGTTTGACCGTTAAATTTGATTTTTTTTTTGCTGACTGGCTGATGACGTGGATTTTAAGGTGCAAAAATACACATGTGGTTTGTTTAAAAGAGCGCCCAACACCAATTGCTTTTTTGAGGTACAAAAATATCGATTGACAGTTAAATTTGACATTTTTTGTGTGGAAAAAATAGTACCAGTCAGTACCCTAAAAAATAGAATCTTGAAAAAATATTTCAAGATGCTGATTGACACTAAAAAAAAAGACTTCAAGATGTTGACTGGTACTAAAAACAAACTTCATGATTTTGAAAAATTATTTTACGTTCTTGAAAACATATTTCAGGTACTGTCTGGTACTAAAAAAAATATTTTAAGATACTGACAGCTACTAAAAAGATACTTCAAGACATTAACCGGTACTGAAAAAAATACTTCATAATCTTGAAAAATTATTTTAGAATCTTGAAAAAATAATCGAGGGTATTAACTAGTATTAAAAAAAATACTTTAGGGTACTGACTGGTACTAAAAAGATACTTCAGAATACTGAATGGTATTGAAAAAATACTTTCTGATCTTGAAAAAATATTTCTGGGTACTGAACAGTACTAAAAAAATACTTGAGGATACTGACTTGTATTAAAAAAAAAATACTTCATGATTTTGAAAAAATATTTTAGGATCTTGAAAAAAATATTTCATGGTACTGATTGGTACCAAAAAATATTTCAAGATACTGACTGGTACTTATTTTTTTTTTTAAAAAAAAAAAGTCAAACTAATGGTCAAACATTATTTTTGAACCTAAAAAAAGGCACTTGGTGTTGGGCGCTCTGTTGGCCAAACCACAAGTGTATTTTTACACCTTGAAAGCCATGTCATCGTCCAATCAGCAAAAAAGTCAAACTTAACGGTCTTACGGTATTTTTGCATCTAATTTGTAACCACGTAGCCACTTTTACATCTAAAAAAAATATTTGGTGTTGGATACTCCTTTGAAAAAATCACATGTGTATTTTTGCCCCTTAACTCTATTTTTAATTGTGAATTAATAAATTAAATTAAGGGTTAAGGTACAAAAATACACATGTGCTTTACCCCAAGGAGCGTCTAACACCAAGTACTTTTTTTAGGTGTAAAAATACACACGTTGTTACAAATTAGGTACAAAAATACCCTTTGATCATTAAGTTTGACTTTGACCGTTAAATTTAACTTTGTGGCTTTCAAAGGTGTAAAAATACACATGTAATTTGATAAAAAAGCGTCCAACATCAAATTTTATTTATTTATTTATTTAATAATTTTATTTTAATTAAAGGAAAATTATTATTTCTTTAAGCATAATTCTTCAAGGCCAAATTTTTTATTTCCATAATTTTTTTTAAGAAAATCATTATTAAATTTTCTAATTAATAATTAATAAATGAATATTTATTATTTGAAATTTGATATTATAAATACTATATTTAATTAAAAATAATTTTAATTTTTTGATCTAATAGATTGAACTAGAAATTATTTAAATAATTTTTCAATCAAAACCAAACTATTATTTAATATTTATTGCATTGAGAAATATGCAATACAAATGTTTGCTTTTAGAGTTATTTCTATTTATATGATGAATGAAAGTAAATCAATGAATGTTCTAGACTTTATAGTTATAAAGTTGACTTTTTCAAAGTAAATGAATTCTTTTTTTTTGATAGAATAAATGAATTATTTCTTTAACTATTTATTTTTCAAAAAATTAAAATTATTTTTAAGTAAATATATTATTTATAATATTTCAAATGCATAAATACTCATTTTGAATTATTAATTAGAATCGGGTAAAGAAAATTATTAATTAGAAAATTTAATAAGGATTTTAAAAAAGAAAAAAGAAAAAAAAATGATGGAAATAATTTTTTTTTACAGTTTTTACCCATTGAATAAATCCTCCTTCCTAAAATGATAAATCGGGAAAAAAAAATTGGCCTCCCAAGAATTATATTTAGAGAAATAATAATTTTTCTTTAATTGATTTTTTTTTTTTTTAAAAAAAAAAACCTTTGGTATTGGACGCTCTTTTTACCAAACCACATGTGTATTTTTGCACCTTTGAAAGTCACAAAGTCAAATTTAACGGTCAAAGTCAAACTTAACGGTCAAACGGTATTTTTGCACCTAATTTGTAACCATGTGTGTATTTTTGCACCTAAAAAAAGCACTTGGTGTTGGGCGCTCCTCAGGATAAAACACATGTGTATTTTTACATCTTTACCCTTAAATTAAATATTTACTAATTTGACACTCATTTTCCTTCATCTACTTGACTCTCCTTTGAACTTCATTTGTATCTTGTGAATGTTTATTATTAAAAATTTTCCGAAGGGGAAAAAATTTCCTTTTTGTAATTCAAAGGCATTTAAAAAGTATGCAACATTTTTTATAATGCAAGTTCTAGGCCTATATTTGGATTTTGTTTTGGTTTATCTTGAGTTTGTTGGTAATAAATGGATATTTATTTACAAGTTTATGGTGTTATTTAAATAAAAATACTAAAAGTTATTAGAACCAACTACGTATCTATATATAGGACTCCGTTTTAATTTGTTTTATTATGGTATATTTATTGATGATAGGATGGCTTACTATTTTAGATTTCTGTATGAACAACAAAGTATCAATATAGCTGGCCCTGTATTTTTTGATTAATTTATTATGTATGTTAAAAAAGTTTTGTTTCATAAAATGTAAAAGCATTTTTTTAGAGATCCCAAACACCCCGCAACAGGAATAATGCAAAAGTATTAAACATATATTTTGGAATATTCAAATAGAAAAATTTGTCCGTCCCAAGCATAAAATTTTATAACCTAACCAAGTTAGTAGTAGATGATCAATCTGTACTAGAAAGAAATATATATATATATATATATATATATATATATAGAAATATTGATATCAAAATTAAACCCAACATTCAAACCTCTGGCAAAATAAGCCAAATATTTAAACCAACTTTCATGTATAAAAATAAAATAATTAAATCGATTTAATTTCTTATTTTTTTTAATGTTGGCTTTTTTTGCCACGTTTATTTTTAGTGGTTTAACTCAGTTCAAATTAAACAAAGGGTTAATGTTGCTATTTAATTTTCAACTTTGAGAAATACATGCAAAGTTATCTCATGTATAGCTAATCAAAATTAGTAGCTCCTAGAGTTGGGAAATAAGGTTGATCCTTTTAAACCCGGGGTGAAAAAACAATTATTTTCCAAGCTTGACCCTTGAGTATACGGGCCAACCGAGTAGGGCCAGAAGCCCTTTTTACAAACTTTAATTATTTTTTTTGTGTTTTTGTCAAAGAAAGATGATTAATAGATTACAAAAACTAAAGTTCTAATTTAATAGATAAATGTTGTTAACATTAAAGTCTAAACAACATGTATCATGCAACAAACAAATAAAGTATCACTAATTCATAATCAAAAGTAAACTATTGTTCACAAATAACTCATACAAACTACATAAAAATGATATTTTGTAGCGGTTAAAATTGCACATATGTCGTGGTTTTAACTGCTACAAAAAATAGTAGCGGCGATTTAAAGAACATTAGTGCAAAAAAGAGCTTTAAGACAAGACAAAAGAAGCATCGTAAGACCGGACCCGCGACCGGTCTTGTTCCAGCCGGTATTAAAAGTCCACATTTAAGACCAGACTTGAACCGGTCTTAAAGAAACTCTTTTAGACCTGACATTTAAAACATTAGGTCTTAAAGTACACATGACCTTTAAGACCGGACATATAAATACACCGGTCTTAAAAGTTGAACATTTAAGACCGGCATATTTATTTCCGGTCTAAATTTTCCCGAATTTTTTCCTTGTTTTGTTCTTCCTGATCATATATATACACAAATCCACCACCCAATCAACCACATAAAAGTCGATACTTTAAGCTACAAGCTATGAACAATTATGAATAAATTGAATTGGGAAAAAAAATACAAATATTATTCACCATGAATTATGTGACTTCTTAATTAATGATTATACTATGACTACAACACCTAAATTAATTTATACAATAGATAACTTACTTACAATGCAAATAAAATAAGTTACAAATACAACATACATGCACAATATAATATTCACCATGCCTTCATCTGATTCCCACCCAACAACATAACATCCTCTTTTATAACATGCCCCTTTGGATCGGATCCTTCCACAAAAATAAAACAAGAACAAACTTCATAGTTAGTGACATTGTTTAAGAACATAGAAGGAATATAATATAGTTAAAACCTTAAAGTTTTCAAAGAATTCTGCATATGAATATTACCTTATGAATTGACTCTTTTATAAAGCGATATCCTCCCATATCCCTTCTTGATGATCATTTCTTATGCCGGGTTCATTATCCGCTTCATCTTCTTCGTTCATGTACGAAAGACCCTTTGAAAAAGGAGTACTCTCAGGAAGACCATATGTTGAATGACTTTCCTCATCAATATCATTGACCCTTTTTCCTTGGAGAGCTACAGACCACATTTTATTTTCTTGATCGATGATATAGAACACTTGTTTCGCTTGGCCTGCCATAATAAAAGGTTCATCTCCAAAACTTCTACCATTGACATCGACTAATGTAAATCCTAGCCGATCTATCTGAACACCATTATTGACATTAACCCACTTGCATTTGAAAATGAAAAATCTAATTTTAACATAGTCCACCTCCCAAATCTCTTCAATAACCCCATAATATGGCATGACTGCCAATAAAGGCCTCTTGTCTTTCGAACTAGAGAAGTGCATAGATTCAGCCTCTAACATAACACCACCATTCCGGACGGTGCTCCTATCATCTAGGGACTTCGTGTAAAATGTATAACCATTGATCACATACGAATTCCAACTTATGACATCAACCTCGGGACCACGTGCTAACCATTTGATTGTATCGAAACACATTCCTCTCCCTCGACCTTTTGTTTGAACCAGTTTGCAAAAGTTCTCGTTATGCTCCCTAATCAACCTTTGTTCGGTCATTCGATGATTTTCTTTCCTTGACTTCTTTATGTGCAGCTATCCGGCTTGAACTTCATCAACATTATTCAAGATGTATAAGTGGACTTGTGACAATTCATCAGGATCCACACTCTTTATCGAAGTCCCTCGTCTACCCCCTTCAACATGCTGACGTTTTGGAAGCCCAATATGTCTTACTTTGGCCAAATAATTTTGACAAAATTCCATGGCTTCTCCAGAAACATATTTCTGAACAATTGATGCTTCTGGCCGGTATGCGTTCTTCACGTACCCTTTTAGGAATTTCTTAGATCTTTCAATTGGGTACATCCACCGTAAATGGATAGGTCCACACAACTTTATCTCCCTCACTAGATGAACAATTAGATGAACCATGATGTCAAAAAAGGTAGGAAGAAAAAGCTTCTCAAGGTGGCACAAGATAAGATATCCTTCATTCTCCAATTCATCCAACTTTTCAATCTCGAAAACTTTACTACAAACCGCATTGAAGAAGACACAAAGTCTAGTCAAAACGACCCGAAGATCATATTCGGCGATGCCTCAAATAGCTATTGGGAGTAATTTGTTGCATCAAGACATAACAATCATGAGACTTTTGGCCTACTAATTTCAAGTCCTTCATCGATACAAGCCTCTTAAAATTTGAAGAATACCCCGAGGGAACTTTTGTGCCATGTAAACCCTCACAAAAACTTCGTTTCTCATCCTTAGACAAAGAATGAGAAGCCGGGGGACAATAAGTTATCTTCCCTTATCGCCTTGGATGTAAGTCTTCTCGTATTCCCATTACTTGCAAATCCAATCTTGCCTTCACACCATCCTTGGAACTACCTTGTATGTTGAGAAGCGTGCCAACAATACTATCACATACATTTTTCTCCACGTGCATGACATCAATACAGTGTCTGACATCAAGATTGCGCCAATATGGAAGATCGAAGAATACAGATCTCTTTTTCCATATATTTGTTTATTTTCTACTCTTTGCAGTCTTACCGAAGATGACACTGATATTTTTCACCTTTTCATAAACTTTCTCCCCAGTCAATGCCACCGGAGCATCTTCATACTCCTGTCCACCAAAAAAGGCTTTCTTTAATCGACGATATGGGTGGTCCTGTCGAAGAAATCTCCTATGTCCAAGATAAACCGTCTTTCTTCCATGTTGAAGTTGATGGTAGCGTGTGCCTTCTTCACAAACCGGACATGCTTTATGGCCTTTTACACTATACCCTGACAAGTTCCCATATGCTGGGAAGTCATTTATAGTACAAAATATCATGGCTCGCAATTTAAACACATCCTTCTTGAAAGAGTCAAAAATATCGACACCTTCTTCCCACAACTCCTTCAAGTCTTCGATCAAGGGCTCAAGGTAAACATCCATGTCATTTCCGGGTTGTTCTGGTCCTAAAATCAACATAGACAACATGATGTACTTTCGTTTCATGCATAACATAGGAGATAAGTTGTAAATAATCGGGAGCACAGGCCATGAACTATGTATCTTTGCTAAGGCTTCCATAGGGATTCATGCCATCCGTGCTAAGGGCAAGCCTAAGGTTCCTAGGTTCTTCGCCGAAGTTCGGAAATAAATGATCGATTTTCTTCCATTGAGAAGAATCGGCCGGATGTCGAAGCTTTCCATCAGAAATCCTCTCATCTGCATGTCACCTCAAATATTTTACATCATTTTCATTCGCAAACAACCGCTTGAACCTTGGTATGATTAGAAGATACCATAACCCTTTTGCAGGCCTCTTATTTGACTTGTACCTTGGGGTTTCACATATCGGACAATTCTGCTTCTCTTCAAACTCTTTTCTATACAATACGCAATCATTCGGGCATGCATGGATCTTTTTGTACTCCATCCCCAGTGGACAGAGTATTTTCTTAGCATCATAGTATCGATGTGGCAACACATTATCATCCGGAAGCATATCCTTAAAAGCCTCAAATATTTCAGAAAAACTCTTGTCGCTCCATCCATGACGTGCCTTCAAGCTTACCAATTTCAATACAGCGTTCAACAATTGGTATTTTTTACAACCAGGGTATAGCGGGGTCTCTGCATCACTGCACATATTACCATATGCATGTGATTGATGAAAAGCCTCTTCTCCTACATCACAAATAATGTCCTCTATGTGATTATCCATATCCATGTCATTATCATCAAAGACATGTTGAGACCCACTTGGTATTTTTTCACCATGCCATACCCATACTATATAAGTCTTACAAAATCCTTCACAAATTAAATGTGTGTGGATAACTTCAGGACTTACTCGCTTTTCATTCAAACGTTTTACACAAGGGAAATAAAACTTCCCACTATCATCATGGGCATTTTGTTTAGCAAATTCTATAAAGTCCCTCACCCCATTCTGATATTCAACACTCGTCCGTAACGCAGTTATTCAACTGTGATCCATAGTAGAATTCCTATAGACGGAAAGATTTAATATACATAATCCGAAAAAATTGACACTTGCATATAAAATATGGCAACACAAAATGCATATTTATGCTCAATGTCGTTTATGTCAATTTTTTTGTACGGAGAAACTTGCCCATTAAATGTATAACGAAGAATCACTTTTGGTAATAAATGTATCACAGTGAATCCAAGAAGAAAAATAAAAGCATGACGAGAAAATTAAATGCATCGTGTAAAGGTCTTGTGGACTCACCTGTAGCATATAAATTCAAATGCGTTTGCGGAGTCTTTCTTCTCCCGCCACGAACGTTGATGTTGCAGACAGCAAAAGTAACCTAAAAACATTTGTTAGTCAGTTGGGTAGGTCTAAAGCGCAAATATAATTTTCAAAATACAATATTCATTAAAAACAGAGAAACCCACAAGAACATTTCATCGATTTCATTCAACCCAGAAAACCATAAAGTTATATAACCGAAACACCTCTTACAGCTTGGTCTATAGACGTTTAGCTAAGGAACCAGAAAGTGATTGTCGAGAGAGCAACGCGAAGTAGTCGACGAAGCAACACAAAAACACTAGAGACAGAACCTGAGTAATCACTTTCGGCGCGACAAGAGAAGTTCAGAGAGGGAAATTTAATATTCCGTGCGACAGAGACATGTTTTATTAATTTAGATTTTATTAAGACCGGTTAGTTATAAAGTAGCCGGTCCTAAATATATAATTAAATTTTTAGGACCAGAGGGTTAAAAGCCTTCGGTCTTAATTTTTTATTTTTCATTTAATTTTAAGACCGGAGTCTTATTAAACATCCGGTCCTAAAAGTCCTCATTTTTAAAAATATGAGGATTGGCTTTGGCGAGCGCAGCAGCAATTGAATGAATAAAAATTAAAGAAAAACTGGAGAATAAGATTCTTTAATTACTGGAGAATATGAACAAACAAAAAAGACACAAGCTTAGTTCTTAATGATTCATACATTACTGGTGAATATGCACGTACACAAGAAAAAAAACAAGCAGAAAATAATCAAAAACAATAATCTGACTAAACATCCTTGGCGATATCGGCGTGAAAAGCATTAACTTCCCGTCGGAGATCAGCAAGTTCCTATCTTATTTGCATCAGCCGTAATGCATCATTAGAGGAAAGAGGAGAGGGGTCAACGGTAGGCGCGTTGGGGCCAACTGGTTGGAGAGGGGGAGCAGGAACCTCTTCATGGTCTGAAGGCTGGAGGGGGGGTGCGGCAACCTCTTCATCATCCGAAATAACAATGGGTCCAACGACCCGAGACTCTTCTGTCACAATAAAACGCACTCTCGCTGGAGGAGGCGTTCCGTATAACGATCTACGGAAGGCACGAGCAGTAGGAGTAAGAGTACCCCTACGAGCGGTTCTCTTGTATCTAACCATGGTTTGAGCGGTTTGGGGCAGAGAGCTACGTAGTGTGGAGTTACGAGATTGTGAGGAGTTAATAAAGACAGAGAGGTATGAGGAGTTTATATTTTTAAGAGCGACGAAGTGTGGAGTTACGAGGTATGAGGAGTTTAATAAGGACAGAGAGGTATGAGGAGTTAATAAATATGCGGTCTAAAATTATATTATTTAATTATTTTCAATTCAATTGATTTTAAGACCGGCCTTTTATAATATATCCGGTCCTAAAAGTCTATTATTTATTTTTTTAATCAATTCAATCACTTTTAAGACCGACCTTTTACCTTGTATTTGGTCCTAGAATTCATTTACTTTTTTCAATTCAATTGATTTTAAGACCGACCTTTTAAAATATATCCCGTACTAAAAGTCTATTATTTATTTTTTTCAATCAATTCAATTACTTTTAAGACCAACCTTTTATCTTGGATCCGGTCCTATAATTCATTTTTTTTTTCAATTGAATGATTCAAAGTCATATCCTTACACTCTGTTCAAATGAATGATTCAGAGTCTCTTCGACTTCCAGATAAACTTCCCAACTAGGCGTCTCCTCATATTCTGAGGAACTATGCATCTCCCCGTTCTTATTTCCGGCGTTTCACATTGGTCAGGCAGGGTTCTCTATTTAAACCCGATGTTACTTTACTTCCTTCACATTCTTCTCCATCACTTCTGAAACATCCGCAGTAATGGCTGCTCCACCACCATGAGGTCCTCCTCATCCGTTGCCTCCAGAACCGACAATCTACCAGATGATTCGGCACATTCTGGCCCACCTCGCTCTATCACGCTGTCAACGACAAGCTGAAAGCGGTACTCGATGCCCAGAACGTTGAGTACCATCCTGAAGATGACGACGTCTCCGACGACTCCCTCCCCTCCGACAATGATGGGGGGAGTAGATGTTTTTATGCTTTTTTTCTATTTTTATTATGCGTCTTACTTCCGCGCCTTTTTACTCTTCACGGGGCAGCAGTAAAAAAATATAATAAAAAAATTTTGTTTCCATATTCGATCGCCATGTCCTTTTCATTATCTTCTTTTTTTTCCAACAAAATGGAAACAAACAAAATATTGTCCTCGTGTAAATCAACATAAAAAATTCACAGAATACAGTTAAGAACATACAAAAAAAAGATCGTTTACCTTATTCAAATAAAAACAAACAAAGTGACTATTCTTCTCAAGGTTGGACCGTCATTGTGTTCGGTTTTACCTCGCCCTAATTTGAATATTTTCAGTGTCCTTTTTCATTATCTTCCGTCTTTTTCCGACAAAAGGAAAAGAGACAACGAAAAGGGAAACCGAGGGTAACATTGACGACAAGGAGGGTCCTAGCTTGAGCATAACACCAGAACCTCGGTTGTCATGAACCCTAATAATTTGTCTGTAAAACGAGCAACATTTCTGTTTTAAGGAAAACTATTAAGACCGGACGTTAGACAAATATACAGTCCTAAAGGTTAAGCCATATTTTTAATAAAATTGATGAACTTTTAGGAGCGGAAAAATAATAAATATACGGTCCTAAAAGTCTCGTAATAGACTTTTAGGAGCGGATATTTAACAAATGTACTGTCATAAAAGTATAGACATATTTTTATAATTAAACGTAGACTTTTAGGACCGGATATTATATAATATGCGATACTAAAAGTCTTGCCATATTATATAATATGCGGTACTAAAAGACTTGCCCGACTTTTTAATTAAATGTAGACATTTAGGACGTTCAGATAATATGCGGTTCTAAAAGTCTTTACAAATAAACGAAGACTTTTAGGACCAGATGTTTAATAAATATGCGGTCCTAAAGGTCTCGCCATATTTGTAAAATAAACGAATTCTTTTAAGTCACTGAGTACTTGATCATTATTATTATTTTATTTTCCGTTTTTTTATATATTACAAGGAAATAAATTCCTAATTTTCCAATTAAGTTTAAATCATTGGCTATTCTTCATGATTTAATTCTCATATATAATTTTACGCATAATTCATTGAATTATTCTTTTCCATTAATTAATTTAGGTCATAGAAGTCACGAATACTCTTCAGAGTATCTTATATATTGCTCATTTACAACATCATGTACCTCAAATTTCAAGCACTAAATAGCTAGAATGAATGAACCAATTTCTTCGAAAAAAATAAACAAATTTATTATTAAATTACACATTGTGCGTATATTTTACAAATGAATTTAGGACTTAATTAGGTCATACAGATATTCACAAAACACGGTGCGTGTGTGCTCCACTTCATCATCGGGAAAGGGAGCAGTCCGGCAAACCTCTCGTAACATCAAAGACGTAAACCGAATTAACTTGCGTGCATATTTCATATGTAACATTAAGTCAGAAACTGAATTCAGCCATAATATGTAACATCAAATACATTTATCTTTGCAGTTAATTTTGTCGTTCCTCCCGTGATAATATCATATATGTGTTTCATTACATACAGGCCACATAAGTTGGACCCCGTTGGTTGCCGACGGGTCTAAAACGAGCAAGAAATATATATAAGAGCTAGCATATATAGCTTACTGACCAAGTTCACAAGGCAGTGTGCCAGTGTCGAAATATGTACTAACCTGTGGTTTGTACCATTTAGGATAAGTGGCTTGAGATCCACGCCTTTTGTTTACCTCGACTTGGAAGGTCCTCATGGCACTATCATCACAATCACAAATTTATCAATAATGTTCACTGAAAATTCATAGTAGAGATTTCAGACAAGAGAATCAAAATAACATTCTTACTTGTTGACACTCTGCGTCAATGTAGACCCAGGCTCACTGTGATTGGAGCATAAGAATATAACTTTATGATCCTCCATGCACATGAGGACCAACTGCCAATGGCGGCTGAAAATTCACAGCAGTAAAGTACTCAGTGATATATGTAGCAGAATTAAGTGAATTGTAGACAAGAATTGTGATATGTACCCGTGGTAGTATGGAAACACGTACACCTTTCTTATCACTTCACACACCCTCGTTGACATGTATTCTTGTCTATTCTTCAAGGGTGTTGTACTTGCAAAGACTGGGCACAAGAAACCAAAATCATTGATTCTGCCCTGTTCAACCAATTCTTGATGCATGCACCTACAATAATGACATCGATAAGGGAATTAGTATATATGTATGTGTGTCTAAACGAGGCATTTAAATTATGTACTCATAGAAGAAGATACTTACTTCATAAACATTTGAACAATTGCAGATGTAAGCTCCTGTCCAAGAAGCAGCAGGGACGTTACATCTACGCTGTCAAGGTAAACCTCTTCAGGATGAGGGACGCCTACTACTTCATTGACAAGCCACGATTTATCATTAAAATATCCTTCTTCTTTTTTCCAAATCGGCTATTTTTTCCTTGGCAGTCAAATTAGCAGTAGGAGATGGCACTTGAGGAGGAGGGGATGCAGCTTGACGAGGGGATGGAACTTGAGGAGGAGGGGATGAAGCTTCAGGAGGAGTAGAGACATGTACAAGCTTCACTGGCCAAGAGATGAAGGTTCCCTTGACATTACTCACAAGCTTAAGCTCATCAGTTGGGAGAGGGAGAAGTGCATCAACGATCACCTTTTCAACTGACACTCTGACTTCATCATCAGCCATTTGTTGGTAGTGTACAGTTGATCCCAAGTTGTGGAGAGTCCCTTTTGCAACTAATAATCTATTAGGTTTTTCCACATACAGGCAACAAGGTTGCTCTGACTATCCAACAATGCAGTTCCCTTTAGTGCTCTGCTGCATAGGTGCAAGTGAATGTGTGATGGGAACACTGCTCTCTGGATGAGAGCTCAAAAGCAGCCTCATCTGATTAATTTCCTCCTTCATCTGGCTCATCTGGGCTTGAAACATTGCTTCTTTAGACGCTGCTTTCTCACTTAATTTGGCCAGCGTCTGTTCCATCTGGGATTGAAAGATTGCTTCTTTTGCCGCTGCTTCATCACTTATTTTGGTCAGTATCTGTTCCATCTCCTCCCAGGTATCCATACTTTGTTTGTGGCATTTGGATTTACCAAAGTATTCCTTCAGGCCTACCCGTCCTCCAACCCCCCTTACACGCCCCGCGTGACCCGGTTTTCCAGTCGTAACGGTCAAACATCATTCCTCCCGTCCGACACAAAATATCCCTCTGCTTCTTTCTTTTTAAGATCATCCTGTAAGATACAGATAACGAGAAGCTTAGTAATGAAACATGTTTAGTAACTAAAAAATAACAATAATGATACTTACAATTCTTTCAACAACTACACGAGTTTGTTAACTCGTGTAGGCGCCGCTTGGCTTTTGCCGAATATGCAACCACAACTCCTCGCGACGTATTGGAGATGGCTGATCAACTATCGCAGAAGGATTGGATTCGGCTTCATCTTCCAATCTCTTCTGCTTGGCCGCCATCAATTCTTTTTCGGCCATTTCATATCCGCCGCAAGAAGCCCTATGCGGGCAATCACTCTTTCTCCATATCTCCTGTGCTTGTTCCCTTCTTTTCTGTGAATCATAATTGAAAAAACTATTAATTATGAATTCCAGCCATCTCACTAACAGAAACTAGAGAACTTCTGCTTCATATGAAGGTCAAACATTAGTCAAATTCACTTCATCAAGTTTCAACATTTTATTTAAGAAAGATGTAGAATTGTAGAAGAAATTGGGAGAAACAGAGGAAAGGGAGTTGCGAAATGCGCCAACTCGATCAATTCATTCATTCATCATAAGCGGTTCGTACATATATTAGACTAACCTCTTACATATAGTTAGAGGCTTGACTCTTAAGGCCCAATAACAGCTTGCACCGAAACCATTACACAGTTAACATACTAACTAACTAAAAGGCAATGTCTAACCACTACCTACTATAAATGAGAACTAAGACTATAATAATGGCTTGACTCTTATGCCATTATTATTTCCCTAATTACCTTCTTAGTATTTTACCTTTTCGGGGTTTACATATCGACTTGCATAGACAAAGGCAGGAAATGTATACTTCTATTCACACACCAAACCATTTAACTAACAGGATTAGATGAACACAATAACATTCACATATCCACACAGGTTAATAAGCACACAAAAGGGCAAACAAAACTAAATATGAACTCACCAGAGCTTCAGGAGTGGTCCGCAGCTGAACAAATTGTTGCCAAGTTTGTTCATCAATAAATGTGTACTTGTCCCAAGGATTTTCTTCAAACTGAACCTCGGAAAAAATATACTTGTTAGCTAGAAAGGTCTTAACATTCCTCCACTGATCAGCACAATAAGACAATGTCTTGTCTTTCAACTTCTGACAGTCAGGGAGAGTGTATGTAAGCCGAATAGTGTTCCAAATAGGATCCTTTACTGTGCGAACGTCCACATTTTTCCACTCATCTGTTAAGATGCTAACCTTGCTGCGTACTAGATAGCCAACAAAACTAGTATATTTTGATTTCTTGGGTTTGATAGGTTCCAACTTGTCATCAAACTGAATCTCCAGCCTTGACCCAAAAGTCTGACTTAGGGTTACATGCATCATTCGTGTGCCTCTTCTACCACGGCGTGCAGGGTGGTTACGAGGCTCATTGTGAGATGAAGAGGGTTCGTTCTCACTCACACCAGTAACTGGCGTTCCCGGAACACGAATAGAATCATTTTCACCGTTCATTTTTGAGACAGGAAGATAGGTAATGCAACAGGAAGGGTTTCACAACGTGAACAAAGTTTCTTCAGTGAGAGTAACAAAAGCTTTTGCGCGAAGAAATGTTTATTTGGCGGTTCATTTTTAAGACCAGATATAAAAAGAGACGGTCTTAATAATTAATATTCAAGACCGGTCATATTATGGTCCGGTCTTAAAAGTAATTAATTTTTTATCCGCACGCTTTTTCTATATTTTATATAGGCCGCATTTTATGTCCGATCTTAAAAGAATAACTTTTAAAACCGACTTTTAAATATGTTCGGTCTTAAAACTTTATTACCTTTATATTTAAAATTTTCCTTATTATTTTGATTTCGTGAGAAAATATTAGTTAAATTTTGTGTGAGATTTCTCCATAAAGTAATTGATATTTGAATATTTTTTAATAACATTTTTAAGACCGGCTTGTTTTTTAACGGGTCTGAATAATATATTTAATACCTATGAAAAAATGATCCGGTATAAAAAGTTCTTTATATTTAGAAAACTGCCACCGGTCATACATAAGAAGTTCTTTATATTTACAAAACTGCCACCGGTCATACCTTTAATACCCGTGCATCGAAAGTCCGGTCTAAATGAGGCGGTCTTAAAGCCCTTTTTTACACTAGTGGAATCTTTACAAAACACACTGTTGCAAACTGTTTTGTAAAGATTTAATTTCCAAAAACTGTTACTTATGAGATTGAGATGACAGATTGTGTGAACATTTTGTAGCAGTTATAGAACCGCTACAAAGGATAGAGCAAAAAGTTTTAGTGGCGTGAAAGGAAATTGAGAAATTGGCGACAACTTTGTAGCGATTATTAATCCGCTACTAACTATATCCACAAATTTTAAAAAATTGGTGGTAAAAGTTTGTAGCTGTTGTAAACCCGCTACAATATTGGATGAAATTTCAAAAATGACGCCAAAAATTTGAATTGAAATTTTTAGCGGTTATAGAATCGTTAAAAAAAAAAAAGTTTATAGCGATTGTGGAACCACTACAAATTTTGGATGAAATTTAAAAAAGTGCACCAAAAAATTTGAACAAAATTTGTTGCAGTTCCAAAACCGTTACAAAATATTAATTTTTTTGATTAAAAATAACTTAATTTGAGTCCATTTTTACATTATTTTATTATTTAAGTGATAATTTAAATGATAATTGTAACACCACGATTTATAAAGCACCTTGATGGATTTAGAAAGACAATAAGTTTAAACCAGTGGCTATAAATCAGTCTTAAACAATGGCGATCCCGATTCCAAATCAGGGATCGAACCTGCACTTGGGTGGGGTTTTCAATAACTTTTCAAAACATTCTTATTGTTGTTCCCACTTATTTACATTTTCATTACATCTCATCCGGTTTTAGTTTCATTTATCAATATCAGAGTGTTTACCTCAAAGTGTGTTCAGCGGAAACCTACATCCTTGTGCTTAATACTAATGGGCTCTATGCATTTGATTTCCTAATTCCAGTTTGTTTATCCCATATAATTACTGAAGTTCGAACTATGTCTACCTTATTACTACTACAAATAATGATGGTTTTGACATGTATTAGTTTACATCATATACAATCCCAAAACATATAACCTATGGAATTAAACTCCTCCAGACTTGATCTACCCGTACATGTTCACCTTAATTTCTATCCTTGAGGTAGCACTCTTGATTCATCAATGAGTGTCATGTACAACTTCTGCTGGCAATCACTGTCACTCAAGTGCTACTAAACTTCACTCGAGTGCACTCTAGAAAATAAGCTAGCATTCTCGACGATTGATCTCTAGTACTCAAGTGATCACTTAAGCACTTGAGTTCATCATTCCGAAGGACAGACTTATTCATCAGCCAGTGTCTTACATTTTACTCGCGAGTGCTTGCCTTTCACTCGAGTTTGTGTCTCAATACCTTCAGTGCGAGTGACTTGGAGTGACTTGAAAAATGTATAAGTGACTATAAGCACTTTATTGATCTTGTACAATGGTCAACTTCCAGAATGCAAGTACTTTGGTAGCACGAAGGTCAACTTCCAATGACCATAACGTCTTCAATATAACTCCAAATTTGGAAAATGACCTATCCCTAGAAATCTATTTAAGTCTTCTTTCTAATGCAAAAAGAATCAGCTTCAAATTCAATGTATTTTTGGGTTTTAGATCATATTAATAACAATTATTTTGGAGTAGCATTTTGCAACGTCTTTGTACTACTGTGAACTTCCAAAATTCATATCTCTTCCAGTTGTTCTTCATTTACCATGATCTTAATGTTTCTAAAAGGGAGTCTAGTTTCATATGCCACAACTTTAAGTTCAATTGGATATGTATTTTGTGAGATACATCCAAATTACTGAACCTGTGTCGGATATAAGGTGTGAATTATTGTGCCAACTTCCGAAATCCGTATCTCTTTCATATGAAATCCTTTGAGCTAGATATTGGTGTCTATGTGACAAACAGATCAAATGTTTCATCCTTGGAAGATAAAAAAAATTGTTCAAGTAAATCTTGAGAAATCATCAACAAATATTGCCACCAAGGCTCGTAACTCTTGCAGGTCCAACTAGGTTTATATGAAGTAGTTGGAGAAGTCGATTAGTCGGTATTACATTTTTAGTTTTAAAAGATGATTTAGTTTGTTTACTCTTTTGACAAACATCACAAATCATGTCATTTTTAAAACAAAGTTTAGGAAAGCCAAGAACTAAATCTTTTCTTAACAACTTGTCCAATTGGAACATGTTTACATGACCCAAACGCTTATGACACAGCCAACTCTCGTCCAAGTTACTAACAAAACAATTTTTAGAATTGACTTTTGGTAAATTTAATGTATAACAGTTACCTTCTCTAGGTGCCTTGAATAGAACTTTAAGGTTACCTCTATTGATTGGAAGATCATCCTTGTTGACAATGAGGCATTCTTCTAAATCGAAAACGATCCATTTGTTCTTGTCTACACTTTGGCTCACGTTAAGGAGGTTGTGACAAAGACCTTCTACAAAGTATACATCTTTGATCATGGGTTCTTCCTTTGCACCAATCTTACAAATTCCAACGATCTTTCTAGTTTTATTCCCACTAAAAGTGACTTTGCCACCATATTTTGATCTCATTGCCACAAACTTAGATTAATCCCCCATCATGCGTTTGGAGCATCCGCTATCAATGTACCACTTATTGGTCTTTGATGCCCTCAGACAATCTGCAAACAAGACAAAGGCAACCTTAGGTACCCATCTTTTCTTGAGTCCTTTTGGGTTAGCTTGGGTCCTAAGGAAAACATAAGTCCCTTTAGGTACCCACTGATAATTACCAATAGGTTTATCTCTTCTTTCTTTCTTAAGAAAACATTATGAAGTATTATGCCCCTTTCGGTTACAATAATTACAATAAGCAAAGGGATTTGAAAAGTGAATTGACTTTTGAAAATAATTCAAATCAGATTTTCCACCATTTTTCTTTTTCCCTTTCTTCTTGTCAAAAATAGGATTATGACCTATGCCTGATTGATCATTTGTAAATCTTTGAGCTTTCAAAATGACATTGAGCATTTAACTTCCTTTAGTGAACTTTTCAAGTGTTTTCGTAAGATAAGTATTTTTATTCACAAGATTAGGACATTTTTCACAAATCGAGTTTTCGCAAACCAAAAGAGAATCTTTAGATTGTTGCTTAAGGAATTTGATTTTCCTTTTTGAGGCAATGAGTTCTTTCGCAATTTTTTTAAACTCAGAATGCAATTCATTATATTCAGAGAACAATTCATTGTAGGTGGGTTCAAAATCATATACCTCATCCTCATTTTCACATTGCTCTTCCTCTTCTATTACGAGACATACGTTTGCCACTTCTTCTTCTGCACTTTCTTCTTCATTCGAGGAGCTGTCTCCCCATATTGCAGATACGTAAGCCTTCTTCTTGAAGTGATTGAATTTCTTCTTCTTCTCATTTTCCTTTCCCTTCAGCTGAGAACATTCGGATTTGATATGGCCCGACTTCTCACATTCATAATAGATGATCTGTTCTTTATCCTTGAACTCACGTATGCTACTTGGGCTTCCCTCTTGGAATCGATTTCTGAATCCTTGATCCTTCTTGTATAACTTCTTGAATCTATGAATGAACATACCCATCTCATCATCATCATCTTCGTCTTTGGCTTCCTTCTCTTTCACAGCATTAGGGCAATACCTTTGCCTCTATTGTTTTTGATTTTGTCTAAGCCTTTCTTGAATTTCAGTTCACCTTCGTATTTAGATAAGCTTCTGAATAGAGCAGCTACTGATTGCATTGATTGTTCATGGACTTATTTGATTGTTGTAACTTTAGCTTCCCAGTCTTTTGTCAGGACATTTAGGATTTTCCTGACTTGAGAATTTTGCTCATATGTCTTACCCAAGGCCAATAGTGGTTGATCAAATGAGTAAAACAAAGTTGGAATTCTCCGATAAATTCTTCAGTCTTCATACGTAGAAGATCATATTCGGTTTTCAATGTGTTGACCCGATTCTCCTTTATCCTGGAAGTTCCTTCATAGGTTATTTCCAATGCTTTCCACATTTCTTTAGCGCTTGACAAGTTACATATCCAGAAGTACTCCTTTTGACTGAGAGCACTTTGAAGCATCAAAACAGCTTTACTGTTAAGAGTTATCTTTCTTCTATCATTCTCATCAAATTTGTCTTCGGTCTTTGGAACGTGGATTCCACCTTTTGTTTTTGTAGGAATGTAATCCCCATTCTCTATCACTTGTAAGAAACCATACTTCGTAGCTAACAGGAACACTCTGAACTTTGATTTCCAAAATGAATAGTGTTCGTCATTGAAGCTAAGTGGTTGGTTGATGGAGGCACTGTCAGGAAATATTCCTTCCATGATCCTTCTCGGGATGTTAAGCCCAAAAGAGAATACTAGCTCTGATACCAAATGAAAGTGGAATATCACCTTGAAGGGGGGTGAATAGGGGATTTAATTTTTTTTTGCGAATAAGCCGGATAGAGATAAAACAGAGTGAGAGATAGAGAGAATGAAACAAATGATTTTTATTGGTTCGGTCCAACTCCTTGACTTACGTCTAGTCTCCAGACACTCTGGGATTTTTGCTAACTCTTAATCACAAATATAATTACATACTCTGTACTCAAAGTAATCCTTTCACACTAGGATTCACTCCCCCTTATAAGTTGTAATCGTACACCCACTCTTAAGGTCCCTTTGCCTTGAGATTAAACAGATAAACTGATAATCAAATAAGTGTTTAAACTCCCCACTGAGTAGATGAATAATAATCACTGAAGTACAAGAATATTCGAAATATTAAATAAGGTGAATGGAACAGTAAGTTGTAATAATGTCAAAATGAATGCACAGAGTTTCGGTAGTTGGCGAATTCAATGCTTCTGGTATTTATGTTGGTTGACATTAATGACCATTGGGGAAACTTGAAGACTATCCGTTGTGACTCTTCAAAGTAGCCGTTAGACCATAGAAGCTTGGTAGTCAGTTTCGCCATTAATGTTCCAGTTGTAAATGTGCCGTCTCGATATTCTTTCATCCTTTTGTTTTGCCCGTTAAGAAAAAACATTTATTACACAAATGGAATAGCAAAAACTACTTTAGAATGCTCAGAGGAATGGTTTCTGTGTTTGTGCTTCGTTTAATGAAAGAGCATTAAATGCTTTCTGACACACAAATTACTTTATGATAATTTGTTGTTAATCCTTCGTATAATCATCTGAAACTCATTAACAAAGTAGTTAAAGATAGTTAGAAATAATAATAGGAGATGATAAGAGGTAATGCAATTCCAGTTAATGATTTTAGATTTACGAAGACGGTGATTTCCGAAAACCAGTAAAGCTAACTCGAGTTAAATTAAGATTTACTTGAGTTGATGACTCGAGGTGAATATAAGTTAACTCAAGTCACTACTTGATCTTCTCAGAAAAAAGAGTTAGGACATAAATGAGAAGATGTCTCTGTAAGTCTTTAACTCGAGTTCAAGAAACATTGACTTGAGTTACTAACTTGAGGCAAATATCTTATACGAGAGTCAAAGACTTTCTTTCAGAAACAAGCAAGTTGAACAAGAAGATAGCACATAACTTAAGTTTAGAAAAAGATGCCTAGAGACATTGACTTGAGTTACTCATTATTTAACTCGAGTCAAGCTGTTCTGTTTCACAACCAAATGACTTTGAAAAACATTTCAGACAAAGATAACTTGAGGTAATATTATTAATTTCAAGTTAGTTAATCGAGTTAAGTAATATTCACTCGAGTCAGACCTTGTAAAACTTGAACGTTGGAGAAAGATTAACTGAGCGTGAGACTTAAATTTAAATCTTTAAAAAACAATTAACTCGAGTTACAAACTTTCTCTTAAAGGTTTCAAACTAATTCCTTTGAATTAAACTTGACCAAATTTGAGGCATTCCAAATCAAAACACTTTGCTTTTTACAAATGGTTTGAAACATCTGACTCCAGTCTGCCTTTGACAAACACTTCAAAATACTTAATGATTCAAGTTAGATTTGAAACTTAGTATTTCCCTTTGAATCTTTAAGACTATTTTCATTATAATTATTATCATCAAAACATAGAGAACTAACAATAGCAAATAGTCAATGTAGGATATAGATATATTATACATACTTTTGTTTATCTTAATCTTGGCATCTATATTTGACATCATCAAAACTAATCATATCTAATAAATGGTTCACACATGCATATAAAGGCATACATAGTATGTGAGAGAAAAGTTACTACATGGTGGTCATTCCAATTCTTGAACTAGTTCCCAATTCTTTAGTTGTCCAAGACAGATATTGAAGCCTATAAGTACATATTCATAGACAGGGCGAGTTATTACTTATCTAAATTCTTCATTATCTCAAGATACTAAAGTTGGTTATATTTAATGTTCTTTTACTAAGCCAACTTGTATCTAAAGGGCTTACACTAGTTCAAAATCATACCCCTTATTTATGCCATGTTCTGACCAAAATATTAGGGTTTCAAAACAACAATTCACCAATTCACATTTTACTCATAAAACTAGGTTCATATTCTTCCAAAACATCGTATAACTACACACACACACACACACACACACACATATATATATATGAGCAATGCATCATGAAACATTAGGGTGTCACAAGAAATTCATAAAACTTGTCAAATTCTCAAGACAATCGGTTCAAAATGAAGCTTAGGCTTACCTTAAGGCAATTTTACAACCAATTCAAAATTCCAACAGCACTCCATCTAATTATAAGCACAAAACACCTCTAATAAAAGAATTGAGACCATAAGAATGAAGCTCTTAGTGAGTGGAACAATGTTTGTGAAGGACATACCAGACGAAAATGACATTTTGAGGTCGAAACGGCTATGTACCTCTAGGGATTTTACTATTCACCTTCATTCTCTCCTCTTCCCTTTCCCCTCTATTTTTCTCAAATTATCTCTTTTTTTTTCAGCTGGCTGAAATAAGGATCTTGGAAGGATTAAATGAGCCTTAAACTCATGCAATTAGCTCTTGTGTTAACATGTGTCCAAGTGATTAAATTTCAAGATGCCAAGTGTCATTGAAGCATCTTATTTCCCTTTTCTCTCTTATTAGTTGCCACTTTATTGTCAGGGGAAGGGAGCTGATGAGCATGATTTATGCCATGTTTTCCCTGTATTTTATGATCGAATTGTATGGTGAATATGATCTTAAGTGCATGTAATCCTAGCAAAAAGGCATTTATTCAGTGTACAGGGAACTTAAGGGTGAATCCTGTTTACATTCTAAACATGTGCTAAGAATGAAGCAACTTTTGAGGTTTTATAAGGAAGTCGCATAACATAGCCGATGTTGTACTTAGCATCAGGACAGCCTTATCGAAGTGCAATACAATGCATCCCTGACGCAGTGCTATGCGGCATATATTCTAATCTTTTGTCAAGATTGTTTCAGGAAGTATAGTGCAGGTTGAGGATAAAAGGTAGATTGTTGATGTATTGAAATAGAAGATGCGGAGGATCAGAACTAAAAGATTTGAAGAATCCTGTAGGATTAGCAGAATCAATCTATCACAAATTGAAAGATAGATACGATCGGACCTCGACAGATTAGGAAGGCCCAGCTTGTTGAAACTTACGCCGCAAGAAAGCCTGATTATATAAGGAAACAGCAAGCCAACCCTAAAGAGGTTGTCGAGTCGCTGAGAGCCTAATCCCATTCATATCCGGCCAGACTCGGAAGAAAAAAGAGAGAGATCACAAGTCACGAAACCTTCAAGAGAACCCAGCATCCTTCCTTGCAGTGAGACGGAGAGAAGAAGACGTGGAGTGGTGACGTGACAGGGCTTCTTCTACACCGTCGGAAACTTCGTCAAGCTTTCTGTTTTCTTTCTTTTTAATCTTTTGATCATGGGTTATTTTGTTGTTATGTGTTTTGTGTTTCCCTCGTCAGTCATGAACTAAATTTCCTATGGCTGAGCGACAATGATTTCTTAAGTTTGGAATGAACCCAGTTGCTAGTTCTTAATTAAATAAATTCAGTTTGCTTGTCAGCGATTTAAATTCTTGTCGATTAGCGGAAGCTAAGGGCTAGATTAGTGGCCTCGGCTTACTAGAAAGGAGTCGGGGTTAGACCTCTGAGAAACAGTGATTGCTAGGCAAGCTGGTACAAGGCTTGACCTATTATTGTAGACTTTAGGAATGGGTCTACCGCTCATAACCATAACACCTTGCTTTGTAATGTTGATCTAACTAGAAAATTGCCATAGACATATGGGAGAAGTAAAGTTAGTATTACATGTATCGGACACGGAAGCTTCGATAGACTATAGTGGTGGGTTAGTTGAATAGCAGTGTAAATAGCATCTATCTTTGTAGCATTGCGTAAGGCGTGTGCAAAGATAAATGCTATAGCAATGTGTGAAGCAACTAGGGGATTGATATGCTTAAGAATGATTCCGAGTTCAGCTTATTCTCCTACTGATTTCTTCTTACAACTTCAACACTATGTTTACTTTCTTGTTTTTTAGCATAATCACAAAAACCTCCAACCCAATCAGATTTTACTTTTTGTTCACGCAACTATTACAGCAGTTGAGCGTCACTTCTCGGTATCTCAGTCTCTATGGGACAATACTCTACTTGCACTTTATTACTTGTTCGACTGGTTCACTTGCCATCAAAGAAATCGACCAATAGGAGCCCTGATGAATTCCCTTGACACCTGGGTTCCGCATTCGGAAAAGTCAAGTACCCGACCGAATCAAAGGCTAGTGGATTCCCTAGACCCAAGCGCTAGGTGGCGTGTTCTAGAGTGCCAACACAAAAGTGATCTTTTACTTTGTTATGATGAGAGGACACTTGTAATAGTCTTACGGAGCCAACACAAAACTTTTGTCATCATTAGCTATCATGAACTACTTTATTAAAGCTACTTTATCGATGTATATCGGGATTCTACTCGGGTTTTACTTGGGATTGCGAAACGCATACCAAGGCCCACCAAATGATGCCAGGTTAGAGTGTGTGTGTGACATGACGCCACATACCGGTGTCTTTTCCAAAAACGCAGGGTACACATGTCTGCCCTGCAAATATCATGTGCAAACCTATATTGGTACATTTCGCTCGACCAATTGTCTTATACCTCATGACATAGTTGGGTGGCATCTTTCTACCAACCTAATGGCACCTTATATGTTTCATGTTCCCCCCTTCACTGACACTTTACTCCTTCTGCCTACGGATACTGGGCCCTCTTGGACAATTTTATTATCATAAGGGAAAGGAGTTGATTGCCTTTTTAACCCTCTTGATTACTATTTCTTTCTAAGAGAAAATCCTAGCCTCTTTAATCTTTAAAAGTTTAAATTAAGGATCATGATAGTTCTAATTTTGACTATCAACTCTCCTACTATTAGACTTATTGTTCAAGTTAAAGGTTTTTGTCATGTTATATTTTTATATTATTTTTTAAGTATTTATACTTTTTATTTAGAAAACACATAGTAAAGTAAATATTTGGGAAAATTGGCTAAAATTCCTTGATTGGAAAATTAATTGGCTATTGGTACCTAGAATCTGTGGTCCTTTAGGAGAAATAGACATGTAGAAAAAATGACGAAATTACACACCACGGAAGCTCAGTTGTAATTCATGGAAGCTCATTTACAATTTGTGGAAAGTCATTTACATTTGCACTCTAACTTAATTTTCACACCACGAAAGGTCATTTGCAATTCATGGAAAGTTATTTGCAATTCATGGAAGGTTATTTGCATTTTAACTTAATCTGTATACCTCAGAAGCTCAGTTGCAATTCTTGAAAGCTAAATTGCAATTCATGGAAGATCATTTGCAATTTGTAGAAGGACATTTGCATTCGTACTCAAACTTAATTTTCACACAACGGAAGGTCATTTGAAATTTATGGAAGGTTAGTTGCATTTGTATTCGAGGGAATTAAGGTCACTTGCATTTTAACATAATTTGCACATTACGGAAACTCAATTGCAATTCCTGGAAGCTCAGTTGCAATTTGCAGAAAGTCAATTACAATTTGTGGTTCACCTTCTATTCTACCAATCTGCTATAGTTTACCTTTATCTCCTTTTTCATCTCCCTCCTTCACCAAATTTGTCTAGGCTTGCCACTACACAAGATCTATTATTTTTCTTTTTGAAATTTGATTTTTGTTTTCAACCAAGTTAAGAAGGTGGAGGAGGGAGGGAGAGGCAGCAGAGGTCTAGGAAATGGGGGGAATGAAGAAGGCAAGTGCATCGGTAGTAGACGAGGTCGCTAGATTTAATGTGGTGTTGCAAGATGGAGGTCACCGTCATTGGTTGCCAAAGTCATCATTGTTCGTTGCTAGAGTTTGCTTGAGGGGGATCTGGAGTTTATGAAGGGTGAAGTTAGAAAGACGAAGGAGACAATGAGTGAGTGGATGGTAGTGAGAGAACTGACAGGTGGAAAATATTAAAGGGTATATCCTTATTTCATCAAGGGTAGAGTAATCATTTCATATAGTTACTTATTTCTCCCAAAGAACTTAAAGGCTTTACTTTTTTCTAAGTTCTATTCCCCAACAAATTTCTCACATGGGGATTTATCACCAATTTTCCCTAAATATTTTAAATGCTTTTTGAGTATTTTAAATATTTTACTTCAAATCGCATGGTTTATAATAAAAATTATTAAAATTATGATATGACAAAAATCATTAACTTTAATGGTAGAGGCACTAGTACAAAAAATGACTTTAAGACCGGACAAAAGATGCATCGTAAGACCGGACCATCGACCGGTCTTGTTCCTGCCGGTATTAAAAGTCCACATTTAAGACCGGACTATAACCGGTCTTAAAGAAACTCTTTCGGACCGAACATTTAAAACATTAGGTCTTAAAAGTCAGACTAAATAAGGCTGAAATATTTTTTTATTCGGTTTTAAAACTCAACTTTTAAGACCGGGCAAAACCTCGGCCGCTCTTAAAAGATCAAAATTTTAAGACCGGACAAAAATATACCCGGTCTGAAAAATAGCGGCTTCTAAGACCTGACGACTAATTATATGCGGTCTTAAAAGACTGACTTTCAAGATTGGACAATAAATTGTCCGGTCTTAAAAATTGAATTTTAAGACCGGGCTTATAAACACACTGGTATTAAAAAACAAACTTTTAAGACCGGCTTAATATCAAATATGTACACATGACCTTTAAGACCGGACATATGGATACATCCGGTCTTAACAGTTGAACATTTAAGACCGGCCTATTTATTACCGGTCTAAATTTTCCCGAATGTTTTCCCTGTTCTATTCTTCCTTATCAATATTCACAAATCCACCACCCAATCCAAGACATAAAAGTCGATACTTTAAGTATAAGCTATGAACAATTATGAATAAATTGAACTCGGGAAAAAGAATACAAATAATATTCACCATGAGTTATGTCGCTTCTTAAATTAATGAATATATTATGACTACAACACCTAAATTAATTTATACATACAATAAGATAACTTAATTACTTACAATCCAAATACAATCAGTTACAAATACAACATACATGCCCAATATAATATTCACCATGCCTTCATCTCGATTCCCACCAAACAACGTAACATCCTCTTTTATAACATGCTCCTTTGGATCCGATCCCGCCACAAAAATAAAATAAGAACAAACTTCATAGTCAGTGACATTGTTTAAGAACGTAGAAGGAATATAATATAGTAAAAACCTTAAAGTTTTCAAAGAAGTTTTCATATGAATATTACCTTATGAATTATATTGACTCTTTTATAAAGCGATATCCTCCCATATCCCTTCTTGATGATCATTTCTTATCGGGTTCATTATCTCGCTTCATCTTCTTCGTTCATTTCCGGTAAACCCCTTGAAAAAGGAGTACTCTCAGGAAGACCATAATTTGAATGACTTTCCTCATCAATATCAATGACCATTTTTCCTTGGAGAGCTACAGACCACATTTTATTTTCTTGATCGGTGATATAGAACACTTGTTTCGCTTGGTCTGCCATAATAAAAGGTTCATCACCAAAACTTCTACCGTTGACATCGACTAATGTAAATCCTAGCCGATCGATCGAACACCATTATTGACATTAACCCACTTGCATTTGAAAATGGGAAATCTAATTTTAACATAGTCTACCTCCCAAATCTCTTCAATAACCCCATAATATGGCATGACGCCAATAAAGGCCTCTTGTCTTTCGAACTAGAGAAGTGCATAGATTCACCTCTAACATAACAAGATCTTGTTCGACGGATGGTGCTCCTATCATCTAGGGACTTCGTGTAAAATGTATAACCATTGATCACATACGAATTCCAACTTATGACATCAACCTCAGGACCACGGGCTAACCATTTGATTGTATCAGAAACACATTCCTCTCCCTCGACCTTTTGTTTGAACCAGTTTGCAAAAGTTTTGTTATGCTCCCTAATCAACCTTTGTTCAGTCATTTGATGATTTTCTTTCCTTACAGCTTCTTTATGTGCAGCTATCGGCTTGAACTTCATCAACATTATTCAAGATGTATAAGTGGACTTGTGACAATTCATCGGGATCCACACTCTTTCTTGAAGCCCCTCGTCTACCCCCTTGACATGCGATGTTTTGGAAGCCCAATATGTCTTACTTTGGCCAAATAATTTTGACAAAAATCCATGGCTTCTTCGAAACACATTTCGAACAATTGATGCTTCGGCCGGTATGCGTTCTTCACGTACCCTTTTAGGAATTTCATAGATCTTTCAATTGGGTACATCCACCGTAAATGGATAGGTCCGCACAACTTTATCTCCCTCACTAGATGAACAATTAGATGAACCATGATGTCAAAAAAGGTAGGAAGAAAAAGCTTCTCAAGGTGGCACAAGATAAGATATCCTTCATTCTCCAATTCATCCAACTTTTCAATCTCAAAAACTTTACTACAAACCGCATTGAAGAAGACACAAAGTCTAGTCAAAACGACCCGAAGATCATATTCGGCGATGCCTCAAATAGCTATTGGGAGTAGCTGTTGCATCAAGACATGACAATCATGAGACTTTTGGCCTACTAATTTCAAGTCCTTCATCGATACAAGCCTCTTAAAATTTGAAGAATACCCCGAGGGAACTTTTGTGCCATGTAAACACTCACAAAAACTTTGTTTCTCATCCTTAGACAAAGTATGAGAAGCCGGGGGACAATAAGTTATCTTCCCGTATCGCCTTGGATGTAAGTCTTCGCGTATTCCCATTACTTGCAAATCCAATCTTACCTTCACACCATCCTTGGAACTACCTTGTATGTTGAGAAGCGTGCCAACAATACTATCACATACATTTTTCTCCACGTGCATGACATCAATACAGTGTCTGACATCAAGATTGCGCCAATATGGAAGATCGAAGAATACATATCTCTTTTTCCATATATTTGTTTCTTTTCTACTCTTTGCAGTCTTACCGAAGATGACACTGATATTTTTCACCTTTTCATAAACTTGCTCCCTAGTCAATGCCACCGGAGTATCTTCATACTCTTGGCCACCAAAAAAGGCTTTCTTTAATCGACGATATGGGTGGTCCCGTCGAAGAAATCTCCTATGTCCAAGATAAACCGTCTTTCTTCCATGTTGAAGTTGATGGTAGCGTGTGCCTTCTTCACAAACCGGACATGCTTTATGGCCTTTTACACTATACCCTGACAAGTTCCCATATCTTTGGGAAGTCGTTTATAGTACAAAATATCATGGCTCGTAGTTTAAACACATCCTTCTTGAAAGAGTCAAAAACATCGACACCTTCTTCCCACAACTCCTTCAAGTCTTCGATCAAGGGCTCAAGGTAAACATCAATGTCATTTCCGGGTTGTCTTGGTCCTGAAATCAACATAGATAGCATGATATACTTTCTTTTCATGCATAACATTGGAGATAAGTTGTAAATAATAAGGAGCACAGGCCATGAACTATGTATGCTGCTAAGGCTTCCATATGGATTCATGCCATCCGTGCTAAGGGCAAGCCTATGGTTCCTAGGTTCTTCGCCGAAGTTCGGAAATAAATGATCGATTTTCTTCCATTGAGAAGAATCGGCCGGATGTCGAAGCTTTCCATCATAAATCCTCTCATCTGCATGCCACCTCAAATTCTTTGCATCATTTTCATTCGCAAACAATCGCTTGAACCTTGGTATGATTGGAAGATACCACAACACTTTTGCAGACCCCTTATTTGACTTGTACCTTGGTGTTTCACATATCAGACAATTCTGCTTCTCTTCAAACTCTTTTCTATACAATACGTAATCATTCAAGCATGCATGGATCTTTTTGTACTCCATCCCCAGTGGACAGAGTATTTTCTTAGCATCATAGTATCGATGCGGCAACACATTCTCATCCGGTAGCATGTCCTTAAAAGCCTCAAGCATTTCAGAAAAACTCTTGTCGCTCCATCCATGACGTTCCTTCAAGCTTACCAATTTCAATACAACGTTCAACAATTGGTATTTTTTACAACCAGGGTATAGCGGGGTCTCTGCATCACTGCACATATTACCATATGCATGTGATTGATGAAAAGCCTCTTCTCCTACATCACGAATAATGTCCTCTATGTGATCATCCATATCCGTGTTATTATCATGAAAGGCCACTTCCTCATGTTGAGACCCTCTTGGTATTTTTTCACCATGCCATACCCATACTGTATAAGTCTTACAAAATCCTTCACAAATTAAATGTGTGTAGATAACCTCAGGACTTAGTCTTTGTCATTCAAACATTTTACACAAGGGCAATAAAACTTCCCACTATCATCATGGGCATTTTGTTTAGCAAATTCTATAAATTCCCTCACCCCATTCTGATATTCAACACTCATCTGTAACGCAGTTATCCAATCGTGATCCATAGTAGAATTCCTATTTATGACACGGATACAAAATAAGGAAACACCAAATTCATATTTATGCTCAACGAAGAAACTTGCCCATTAAATGCATAACGAAGAAACACTTTTGGTCATAAATATCACAGTGACTCCAAGAAGTAAAATTAAAGCATGACGAGGAAATTAAATGCATCGTGTGAAATTAAATGTGGACTCACCTGTAGCATATAAATTCAAATGGTTTGCGGAGTCTTTCTTCTCCCACCACGAACGTTGATGTTGCAGACAACAAGAGTAACCTAAAAACATATGTTGGTCAGTTGGGTAGGTCAAAGGCGCAAATATAATCTTCAAAATACAATATTCATTAACAACAGAGAAACCCACTAGAACATTTCATTGATTTCGTTCAACCCAGAAAACCATAAAGTTATTTAACCGAAACACCTCTTACAGCTTGGTCGATAGACGTTTAACTAAGGAACCAGAAAGTGATTGTCGAGAGAGCAACGCGAAGCAGTCGACAAAGCAACACAAAAACACTGAGTAATTACTTTCGATGCGAAAAGAGAAGTTCTAAGAGGGAAATTTGATATTCCGCGCGTCAGAGACATGTTTTAGTATTTTGGATTTTATTAAGACCGGTTAATTAAAAAGTAGACGGTCCTAAATATATAATTACATTTTTAAGATCGGACGTTTACAAAACGCCGGTCCTAATTTTTTATTATTCATTTAATTTTAAGACTAGAGTTTTATTAAACATCCGGTCCTAAAAGTCCTCATTTTTTTTAAAAAAAGATGATTGGCTTTGGCGAGCGCAGCAGTAACTCAATGAAAAAAAAAATTAAAGGAAAACTTGAGAATATGAACAAAAAAAAGACACAAGCTTAGCGGTCCTAATATTTTATTATTCATTTAATTTTAAGACCGGAGTTTTATTAAACATCCGGTCCTAAAAGTCCTCATTTTGTTAAAAAAAAAAAGAGGATTGGCTTTGGCGAGCGAGCAGCAACTCAATGAAACAAAAATTAAAGGAAAACTTGAGAATATGAACAAAAAAAGGACACAAGCTTAGTTCTTAATGCTTCATACATTACTGGAGAATATGCACGTACACAAGAAAAAATACAAAAGAAAAACAAGCGAGAAAATTATCAAAAACAAGAATCGACTAAACATCCTTGGCGATATCGGCGTGAAAAGCATTAAATTCCCGCCGGATATCAGCAAGTTCCTGTCTTATTTGCATCAGCCGCAATGCATCATTAGAGGAAAGAGGATAGGGGTCAGCGGTAGGTGCGCTGGGGCCAACTGGTCGGAGAGGGGGAGCAGGAACCTCTTCATGATCTAAAGGGTGGAAGGGGGGTGCGGCAATCTCTTCATCATCCGAAATAACAATGGGTCCAACGACCCGAGACTCCTCTGTCACAATAGAACGCACTCTTGATGGAGGAGGCGCACTATATAACGATCTACGGAAGGAAAGAGCATCAGGAGTAAGAGCACCCCTACGAGCGGTTCTCTTGTATCTAACCATGGTTTGAGCAGTTGGGGCAGAGAGCCACGTAGTGTGGAGTTACGAGATTGTGAGGAGTTACTAATGATAGAGAGGTATATATGTTGAGTTACGAGGTATGAGGAGTTTAATAAGGACAGAGAGGTATGATGAGTTAATAAATATGCGGTCTAAAATTTATTTCAATTTTTTCAATTCAATTGATTTTAAGACCAACTGTTTAAAATATATCCGGTCCTAAAATTCTATTATTTATTTTTTTCAATCAATTCAATTACTTTTAAGACAGACATTTTGTCTTATATCCGGTCCTAAAAATCTTTTTTTTTTCAATTCAATTTTTTTAAGAACGGATCTTTTACAATATCTGGTATTAAAGGTCCCCGAGTCATATCCCTACATTCTCTTTTCAAATGAATGATTCAGAATCTCTTCGACTTCCAGATAAACTTCCCAACTAGGCGTCTCCTCATATTCTGAGGAACTATGCGTCTCCTCGTTATTGTTTCCAGCATTTCACATTGTTCGGGCAGGGTTCTCTATTTAAACCCGATGTTACTTTACTTCCTTCACATTCATCCCCATCACTTCGAAACATCCACGTAATGGCCGCTCCACCACCACGAGGTCCTCCACCACCACCAGTCCTCCTCCTCCGTTGCCTCCAGTAACCGACAATCCACCGGATGATTCAAGACATCCCGGCCCGCCTCGATCATATAGACCGACGATGCGGCCGGCTTTCTCGTGTCTATCATGCCATCAACGCAAAGCTGCTGCAGGCGGTACTCAATGCCCAGGACATTGAGTACCATCCTTCAGATGACGACCTCTCCGACGACTCCCTTCCATCCGACAACGATGTGGGGGAGTAGATATTTCATTTTATTTTTCTGTTTTTTTGTCTGTACTGCTGCTGCTGCTGCTCCTCACGGGGCAGCAGTAAAAAACATATAAATTAAAGATCTTTTTGTTTTCATATTCTATCGCCATGTCCTTTTCATTATCTTCTTTCTTTTTCCGACAAAAAAGGAAACAAACAAAACATTGTCCTCGCTTAAATCAACATTAAAAATTCATAGAATACAGTTAAGAACATACAAAAAAACAAAAACAAAAAACAATTGTTTACCTTATTCGAATAAAAACAAACAAAGTGACTATTCTTGTCAAGGTTGGACCGTCGTTGTCTTCGGTGTTACCTCGACCTGAGTTGAATATTTTCAGTTTCCTTTCAGTATCTTCCTTATTTTTCCGACAAAAAGAAAAGAGACAACGAAAAGGGAAACCGATAATGCTGCTCAACATCATGAGAGGTAACATTGAAGACAACGAGGGTCCTAGCTTGAGCATAACGCCAGAACCTCGGTTGTCTGGAACTCTAAAAATTTGTTAAACGTAAAATGCGGATGTTCAAGTAAAATGCGATCCTAAAACTCTAACATTGAAGAACGAATTTTTAGAAGACTTTTAGGACCGGATGTTTAATTAAAATGCGATCCTAAAACTCTAAAATAATTTTTTAGGAGACTTTTAGGACCGGATGTTCAAGTACAATGCGGTCCTAAAACTCTAACGAATTTTTAGAAGACTTTTAGGACCAGCTGTTGAAGTAAAATGCGGTCCTAAAAGTCTAGCCATAGTTTTTTAGAAGACTTTGAAGACCGGACGTAATGATTTGTCCGGTCCTAAAAGTCTTGCCATATTTTTAGAAGACTTTTAAGACCGGACAAATAATTAAGTCCGGTCCTAAAAGTACAACCATAATTTTTTTTTAAATTAACGAAGACTTTTAACACCGGCAGTTTAATAACTATGCGGTCATAAAGGTCTCGCCATATTTTTATGAACAAAGACTTTTCTCATTTACAACATCCTGTACCTCAAATTTCAAGCATAAATATCTAGAATGAATGAACGAATTTATTCTTGAATTACACAGTTTGTATGTTTATTTACAAATGAATGACTTGTTCGAAAAAATAAACAAATTTATAGAAAGAAACTCTTAAGACTTTTAGGACCGGATGTTCAATTAAAATGCGGTCCTAAAACTCTAACGAATTTTTAGAAGACTTTTAGGACCGGATGTTGAAGTAAAATGCGGTCCTAAAAGTCTAGCCATAGTTTTTTAGAAGACTTTGAAGACCGGACGTAATGATTTGTCCGGTCCTAAAAGTCTTGTCATATTTTAGAAGACTTTTAAGACCGGACAAATCATTAAGTCCGGTCCTAAAAGTACAACCATAATTTTTTTAAAATTAAAGAAGACTTTTAACACCGCAGTTTAATAACTATGCGGTCATAAAGGTCTCGCCATATTTTTATGAACAAAGACTTTTCTCATTTACAACATCCGTACCTCAAATTTCAAGCATAAATATCTAGAATGAATGAACGAATTTATTCTTGAATTACACGGTTGTATGTTTATTTACAAATGAATGACTTGTTCGAAAAAATAAACAAATTTACGTAAAGAAACTCTTAAGACTTTTAGGACCGGATGTTCAATTAAAATGCGGTCCTAAAACTCTAACGAATTTTAGAAGACTTTTAGGACCGGATGTTGAAGTAAAATGCGGTCCTAAAAGTCTAGCCATATTTTTTAGAAGACTTTGAAGACCGGACGTAATGATTTGTCTGGTCCTAAAAGTCTTGCATATTTTTAGAAGACTTTTAAGACCGGACAAATAATTAAGTCCGGTCCTAAAAGTACAACCATAATTTTTTTTAAATTAACGAAGACTTTTAACACCGCAGGTTTAATAACTATGCGGTCATAAAGGTCTCGCCATATTTTTATGAACAAAGACTTTTCTCATTTACAACATCATGTACCTCAAATTTCAAGCATAAATATCTAGAATGAATGAACGAATTTATTCTTGAATTACAGTTTGTATGTTTATTTACAAATGAATGACTTGTTCGAAAAAATAAACAAATTTACGAAAGAAACTCTTAAGACTTTTAGGACCGGATGTTCAATTAAAATGCGGTCCTAAAACTCTAACGAATTTTTAGAAGACTTTTAGGACCGGATGTTGAAGTAAAATGCGGTCCTAAAAGTCTAGCCATAGTTTTTTAGAAGACTTTGAAGACCGGACATAATGATTTGTCCAGTCCTAAAAGTCTTGTCATAATTTTAGAAGACTTTTAAGACCGGACAAATCATTAAGTCCGGTCCTAAAAGTACAACCATAATTTTTTTTAAATTAAAGAAGACTTTTAGCACCGCAGGTTTAATAACTATGCGGTCATAAAGGTCTCGCCATATTTTTATGAACAAAGACTTTTCTCATTTACAACATCATGTACCTCAAATTTCAAGCATAAATATCTAGAATGAATGAACGAATTTATTCTTGAATTACACAGCTTTGTATGTTTATTTACAAATGAATGACTTGTTCGAAAAAATAAACAAATTTACGTAAAGAAACTCTTAAGACTTTTAGGACCGGATGTTCAATTAAAATGCGGTCCTAAAACTCTAACGAATTTTTAGAAGACTTTTAGGACCGGATGTTGAAGTAAAATGCGGTCCTAAAAGTCTAGCCATAGTTTTTTAGAAGACTTTGAAGACCGGACATAATGATTTGTCCAGTCCTAAAAGTCTTGTCATAATTTTAGAAGACTTTTAAGACCAGGACAAATCATTAAGTCCGGTCCTAAAAGTACAACCATAATTTTTTTAAATTAAAGAAGACTTTTAGCACCGTTGTGTTTAATAACTATGCGGTCCTAAAGGTCTCGCCATATTTTTATGAACAAAGACTTTTCTCATTTACAACATCATGTACCTCTAATTTCAAGCATAAATATCTAGAATGAATGAACGAATTTATTCTTGAATTACACAGTTTGTATGTTTATTTACAAATGAATGACTTGTTCGAAAAAATAAACAAATTTACAGAAAATTATTTTTGCTACAACATATATTTACATCCATATTTAAGACTTAATTAGGCCATACGAGATATTCACAAAAACATTGCGTATGTGCTCCACTTCATTATTAGGACAGGGGACCGAAGCTCAAAACATACGTAACATCAAAGACGTTAAACCGAATTAACTTGTGTGCATATTTCATTAAGCCAGAAACATAATTCAGCCATAATATGTAACATCAAATACATTTACCTTTGCTAACATTTTTGCCTTTCCTCCCCTGATAACATCATACATGTGTTTCATGACGTACAGGCCACATAAGTTGGACTGTTTTAGTTGCCGATGGGTCTAAAACGAACAAGAAATATAAGATAAGTGACAAGAAATATAGCATATATATAGCTTACTGACCAAGTTCACAAGGCAGTGTTTCAGTTTCCAAATATGTACTAACCTCTGGGGTGTACCAGTTAGGTTTAATAATGGCCTCTTTCCCACGCTTTAATCTTACCTCAACTTGGAAGGTCATCATGGCACTATCATCAAAATCAAAAATTTATCAATAATGTTCACTGAATATGCAACATAGAGATTTCAGACAAGAGAATCAAAATGACATGCTTACTTGTTGACGGTCTCCTTCAATATAGGATCTGGCTTATTGTGAGTGGAGCATAAAAAGATAAATTTATGATCCTCCATGCACATGAGGACCAACTGCCAGTGGCGGCTGAAAAATCATAGCAGTAAAGTACTCAGAGATATATGTAGATGAATTAAGTGAATTGCGAGACAAGAATTGTGATACGCACCCGTGGAAGTATGGAAACGGGAACACCTTTCTTATCACTTCACACACCCTGGTTGACATGTATTCTTGTCGATCTTTCGGGCCGTTTTACTTGCATAGACCGGGCACAAGAATCCAAAATCATTGATTTCGCCATGTTTGTCCAATTCTTGATGCAAGAACCTAAAATAATGACATCGATCGGGAATTAGTATATATGTATGTGTGTAAAAACGATGCGGTTAAATTATGTACTCATCATAGAATCGATACTTACTTCATAAACAGTTGAATGATTGGATTACTAAGCTCCGTCCGGGAATCGCGGGGACATTACATCTATTTTGTCAACGTAAACATCTACAGGATGAGGGACGCCTACTACTTCTTGGACAAGCCACGATTTATCTGTAAAATAATTATTGTTTGCCAAATCAGTTATTTTTTGCTTGGCAGTCAAATGAGTAGTAGGGGATGGAACTTGAGGAGGAGGGGATGCAGCTTTAGGAGGGGATGGAACTTGAGGAGGAGGGGATGCAGCTTGACGAGGGGATGGAACTTGAGGAGGAGGTTGCTCTGACTGCTGTCCAACAATGCAGCTTCCCCTAGGGCTCTGCTGCATAACCGTAGGAGAATGTGTGACGGGAACACTACTCTTTGGATGAGAGCTAAAAAGCAGCCTCATCTGATTCATTTCCTCCTTCATCTGGCTCATCCGGGATTGCCACATTGCTTCTTTAGCTTATTTGCTTCCTCACTTAATTTGGCCATCGGGATTGAAGCATTGCTTCTTTAGCTGCAACTTCATCACTTAATTTGACCGGCGTCTGCTCCATCTCCTCCCGGTAACCATACTTTGTTTGTGGTGTTTGGATTTACCAAAGTATTCCTTCGAGCCTACCCGTCCTCCAACCCCCCTTACACGCCCCGCATGATCATGTTTTCCGGTCGCAACGGTCAGAACATCATTCCTCCCGTCCGACACAAAAGATCCCTCTGCTTCTTTATTTTTAAGATCTTCATGTAAGATACAGATAACGAGAAGCTTAGTAATGAAACATGTTTAGTATCAGAGCTCCCAATTCACCCCCCTCTTGGTGATTAAGCTCCACTTTCATTTGGTATCAGAGCAAGGTCTTCTCTGAAGAGATTAACATCTCGAGAAGGATCACTATGGAAGGTATTCTACCTGATGGAGCTTCGATCAACCGACCACCGGGATTCACCGGAGAACACTACTCATTCTAGAAAGGCAAGTTCAAAGTTTTTGTAATGGCCTCGAGTTTGGTCTCTCGGAGAGTATTTGAAAGAGGAGATTATGTGCCATCAACTATCGAAGATGGAGTAAGAACTCCAAAGCTCGAAGAAGAATACGATGAGAATGACAGAAGTCGGTCGTTCTTAACAAAGAAGGCCATTCTTATGCTTCAAAGTGCTTTAAGTCAAAGTAAATACTTTCGAGTATGCACTTTAACTTCTCGCAAAAGCTATGTGGGACGCCTTGGAACTAGCTCATGAAGGAACCACCGGAGTCAAAGAGAATAGAGTCAACACTCTCATGACTGAGTACGATTTTCTTCTTATGAAGTCAGGGGAATCAATTGGTGAGTTCTGACTCTGATTCACTCATCTCATCAATCAACTTGCTGCATTGGGAAAAGTCTATGATCAACCAGTTCAAGTCAGAAAAATATTGAACATTCTCAGCAAGGAATGGGAAGCCAAGGTCACTGCCATCGAAGAAGCCCATGGCGCATCAATGGCATCTCGTATGACCTTTGTTTGGCGGCCTATCCGAATATGAAGGAAAAATGAAGTTCAGAAAGGGCCTTGATGAAATCAACAGCAAGAGCAAAGGGATAGCCTCAAGGCCATCAAGGAAGCTAAAGAGACCGATGATAATGATGATGAAGAAGACGAAGAAAAAAAGCTTGGCATGATCGTTCGAAGATTCAAGCGATTCTATCGAAAGGATCATGGATACAAGAAATTTCACAAAGGTAGCTCCAGCACTGAAGCAAAGAAGCCGATTATCTTCTATGAATGTGAAAAGCTTGGCCATATCAAGTCTGAGTGCCCCCAGCTGAACAACAAGGACAAAGAAAAGAAGAAGCTCAACTGATTCAAAAAGAAAGCCTATGTCTCAGCTATTTGGGGAGATAGCTCATCTGATGAAGATGAAGCTGATGAGGAAGACAAAGCAAACATTTGCTTAGTTGCTAAAGAAGAAGAGCACCATGACAACAATGATGAGGTATACGATTCAAAACCATCTTACGATGAAATGTTTGCTGAGTACATTGTTGTTCAAATAGAATTTGAAAAACTTGCTGAAAAATATCTTGCTTTGAAAAAGAAAAATGTAACTCTTGAACTGCAAGTTGAAAAGTTCTCCCATCTTGAAAATGTTGTTTGTGAAGATTATCCTGATCTAAAGAAAAAGAATTTACATCTTACAAAGGCACTTGAGAAATTCACTAGAGGTAGTGAAATGCTCAATGTCATCTTGAAAGAACAAAGATTTACAAATGACAGATCGGGGAATCGGTTACAAACCAAGTTTTGATAAAAGGAAAGGGAAAAAGAAATTTGGAGAAAAGAATTATATGAACTATTTTAGAAAATCTGTTCATTCTTCAAATCCTTTTGCACATTGCAATTATTGCAATCGTAAAGGTCATTCTACTTCTTCCTGTTTTCATAAAAAGGAAAGAAAGAATAAACCTCCAGGAAATTATCAATGGGTGCCAAAGGGATCTTACAAGATTCCTAAGACACAAACTAACCCCAAAGGACCCAAGAAAATATGGGTACCTAAGACTTGATTGGTTATGTTTTGCAGGTTTGTCTAAGAGCATCAAATCCCAATAAGTGGTACATCGATAGTGGATGCTCAAGACATATGACGGGAGACCAATCCAAATTTATCTCAATCAAGCCCAAGGATGGTGGCAAGGTGACATTTGGTGGAAATCAATCTGGAAAGATTCTTTGGCATTGGTGAAATTGGAAACAATGAAGGACCACAAATCAAAGATGTCTACCTTGTGGAAGGACTTTGCCACAATCTCCTTAGTGTAAGCCAAAGCACCGATAAAGGTAATCTAGTTATCTTTGATTCGAGGAGTGCTTGATTGTAAGTAAAGATAATCTCCCTTTGGAAAATATCAAATCAAAAGCTTTATTCAGAGCTCCTAGAGATGGAAATTGTTATACACTTAATCTCTCTAGAAATGGCTCTGCTTCTGAAAAATGTTTTGTTAGTAATCTAGATGATAGTTGGTTATGGCACAAGCGATTAGCTCATGTCAATATGATCCAACTTGACATATTACTTAAAAAGGATTTGGTTATTGGTATTCCAAAACTTCGTTTTAAAAACGACATGATTTGTGATGCTTGTCAAAAAGGAAAACAAACCAAATATTCTTTCAAATCTAAAAATGAGATTTCAACTAATAGACCTCTTCAACTACTTCATATGGATCTAGTTGAACCAGCTAGAGTAAAAATCCTTGGTGGTAATCTTTATACTTTGGTCATAGTTGATGATTTCTCTAGATTTGCTTGGACCATTTTCTTATCTTCTAAAGATGAAACATTTGATCAATTTGTTTGTTTTGCCAAGAAGGTCCAAAACGAGAAAGGGTTCTCAATTTCAGGAATTCGAACTGATCATGGAGGAGAATTCGAAAACTATGCATTTGCCGAATTCTATGACAACCATGGTATAGATCACAACTTCTCAGGCCCAAGGACTCCTCAACAAAATGGTGTTGTAGAAAGGAAGAATCGAGTCCTCACCGAGATGGCAAGAGCTATGCTGAATGAGAACAACACTTCTCAAGTGTTCTGGGCTGATGCAATGAGTACGGCTTGCTACATCTCAAATCGGGCATACCTCCGGAAGAAGTTGAGCAAAACTCCCTATGAGTTGTACAAAGGTAGAAAACCAAATTTGGGTCATCTGCATATCTTCGGATGCAAGTGCTTCATCCACAACAATGGTAAGGACAATGGGAAAGTTTGATCCCAAAGCGGATGAAGGTATATTTTTAGGCTATTCAAATAGGAGTAAAGCTTATAGAGTTTTTAATACTCGTACTCGAATTGTTGAAGAGTCTATGCATGTTGTTTTTTGTGAAACCAAAGCTGATAAATCCTTGGATGATGATCAGGAAAATGTTTTCAAAAATCAATTCTTTTCGAAAACTACTCCTGCATCTATTGAAAACCCTGAAATTTTTTTTGAGGCTGATCCCCAAAATAATATTGAAAATCCTGATCAGTCTCAGCCTAGAGCTTGGAAGTTCATAAGGAATCATCCTTTGGACCAAGTAATAGGTGATGTAAATCAAGGAGTAAGAACCGAAAACAAAGACTTTGAATGAAGTAATCTTCGCATTTATATCTCATATTGAACCCTCTAAGATAGATGAAGCCCTCTCAGACAATGATTAGGTGATAGCTATGCAAGAGGAGTTACATCAATTTGATAGGAATCAAGTTTGAGATTTGGTACCTAGGCCTAAAGACCATCCGATCATTGGCACTAAATGGGTATTCAAGAACAAACGAGATGAATCAGCAATCATTGTCCGTAACAAGGCAAGATTGGTTGCTAAAGGCTATAATCAAGAGGAAGGAATTGACTATGAAGAAACTTATGCTCCAGTGGCAAGATTGGAAGCCATAAGAGTTCTTCTAGCCTTTGCTTGTATCAAAGGATTCAAGCTCTATCAAATGGATGTGAAAAGTGCTTTTCTAAATGGTTTTATACAAGAGGAATTTTATGTTGAACAACCTCCTGGTTTTCAAGATGATCATCATCCAGATCATGTTTATCGTCTCAAAAAGGCATTATATGGTCTTAAGCAAGCTCCTAGAGCTTGGTATGAGCGATTAAGCAAGTTCCTTCTTGATCAAGGATTTTTTAGAGGAAAAGCAGATACAACTCTCTTCATAAAGAGTAATAAGCTTAGTGAAATTTTAATTGTTCAAATATATGTTGATGACATTATATTTGGTGCTTCTAATGATGCTTTGTGGAAATTTTGCTAAGAATATGCAGGGAGAGTTTGAGATGTCCATGATGGGAGAACTCAACTATTTTCTTGGTTTGCAAATCAAACAAAGAAAAGATGGAATCTTCATATCTCAGACCAAGTATCTCAATGATCTACTGAAGAAGTTTGGGATAGACCAATGCAATGGAGCTGATACTCCAATGAGCTCAACTGCCTCCTTGGATGCTGATGAAGAGGGCAAGGACTTCAACATAACAAGATATAGAGGAATGATTGGATCATTGCTCTATCTCACGGCAAGTCGCCAGGACATCCAATTCAGTGTGGGCATGTGTGCAAGGTTTCAATCTGCTCCCAAGGAGTCTCATGCTGAGAATGTGAAGAGGATCTTCAGATACCTTGCTGACACAAAGACTCTTGGATTGTGGTTTCCCAAAGGTCAACCTGAACATTTGGTGGCATATTCAGATTCGGACCATGCCGGCTATAAGACTGATAGAAAGAGCACAAGTGGCCAATGTGAGTTTCTTGGTGGCTCACTTGTCTCATGGTTCAGCAAGAAGCAAACAAGCGAAGCTGTGTCCTCTACAGAAGCTGAATATGTAGCTGCCTCAAGTTGTTGTGCTCAAGTCCTATGGCTCAAGCAACAACTATCTGACTTGGGAATCAACCTAAAGGAGATCCCAATATTGTGTGACAACACAAGCACAATAAGCTTGGCCAAGAATCCAGTTCAACATACTTGAACCAAGCATATTGATGTGAGACATCACTTTATAAGGGATCATGTTCATAAGAGAGATGTCAAGGTCATGTTCATCCCAACACATCTTCAACTTGCTGACATCTTCACCAAACCTCTAGCCAAGGAACAATTTAATTTCATAAGGAGAGAATTGGGCACGATAAATCCCAATGAGTTGTAAGTATTCTTCTCCTTCTTAATGTTAGTTATAGTTTTGATGATTATTGGGAACTAATTTAAGCATCAGAGTGTCTAGCTATGTTTTATGCAGGATGCTTAAAATTTTGAGTATTTGCTGATAAGAGAAGCAATACTCAAGTATTGAGGGCAATACTTGAGTATTCGAGGGTCAAAGAGCAATCTTGAGGCTGGCGACAAGCAATACTTGAGTGAATACTCGAGTATCCAAGTAAAGTATTGAATACTCGAGTATGTAAGGCAATACTTGAGTATTTCAGAGGCAGAGAGCAACTTGAAGATTGGTGAGAAGCAATAGTTGATACAATACTCGAGTATCTTGGTAAAGTATTGAATACTGGAGTATGTAAGTGACATTACTCGAGTATTGGTTTGGAATCTCAAAGGTTCACATCACACCTTTGAAGTCCAGGTAAGTTGAATTTTTTTTGCTTCAATACTCGAATACTGAAGTAAATACTCGAGTATCACATGTCTTATATATATATATATATTCACTGTTCATGTTCGTCATTACTCGACTCAACACTCAAGTTTTGCCCTAGTCGTCGTCTTCTCTCTCTGATTCTCGCCATCATCGACCAAAACCCTCTTCCTAAACACAGAAATGACTTCCAAATCCTCGTCTAAGGCCATTGTCGACACTGATTCCACCCAGGAAGGGATCCAATCCGACTCCTATCTCAACCTCCTCCTGCTCAACGTCCTCCAAGGTATAAATCGATCCCAAAGCGTCTTCATCACGGTGTTGATTGTTCAATCAGAGGGATTAGCGAAAATATCCCTGAGGCTTCAACGCCCAACCCGAAGAAGAAAGGGGTGTCATTCGAACAATCTATTCCAACCCCTCAGAGGAAAAAGAGGTCGGCACCTGAGGCTATCACTGGAAAAAGGAAGAAGAAGGTTGCTGAATCTTCCAAATCAAAACCGGCAAGGAAGAAGAGAGCCACAACCTCATCTCAACAGTCTTCGAGAGGTCAATCTTCCTCCAAAGCTACCTCTTCTACACATACCCAGTCTGAACAAGAAAAAGAACCCTCAGTGATGCCAAATGCTATTCAGGATATCTATCGTAATCCTGATCCTCCCTCAGGTTTCACTATCACTAATACTTTTCTTTCAAATGATCTCAATGCTAAATTCAAAGAGAAGTATATGAAGAAGGAGTTTTGTCCTGTGGTTGCAGTTGACTTGGTTCAATTGCAACAAGATTGCAATATCAATCTTTCTTCATGGTTTGCACCCTAGGAGTCTTTCATTTCCATTGCAGCTCTCTATACTCCTAATCTCGTTCGATTATTTTATTTCAATATGGAGTCGGCCAATATTCGGACTCGAGATGGTGAACTAGTTGAGGAAAGGATAACCACAAGTGTCAAAGGTGTCAAATTCACCTTGTCTGCCTCCATCCTAAACACAATCCTCAAACCAATCCACCTCCTGTGTCCACTCCAGACTATGGTAATCAAGAGATATTCTCCACATTGAGACCAAATGAGGAATTCCTTGAAAACTAGAGTCACACTCTTTCTTTTAAACCCGGATCAATGTCTCTAATCAATCGGGTTCTCTGGTATATCTACTCGAGGAATTTCATTCAGAAAGGAGGAAGCTTCACTCACTTCTCTCAGAAAGATTATAGGTTCTTCACAGCATTCGTGAAAAAGCGCCCTTTAAACCTTGGTCATTGGCTTTTTCAAGAAATGATCAAGTTCAAATTCTCATCCAGGAAGAATTCCTACATACCTTTCCCCTCACTCATATCTGTCATCCTCTTCTATCATAAAATCTGGTATGCTGGTGAAACTTTAAAGTATCCACCCTTCTTTGGAAAAGCTCAGCTGAATCTAATGAAGCTGAACTTTGAAGCTGAAGGCTCAGGCCAATCACGAGCACCCTCAAGATCACAAGCCAGAGCATCTCAGTCAAGAGCACAAGAAGCTCAGTCTACTCCACCTACTTAGTCACCTCTGCCTTCAAGCTTTGATGATCGAGTAAAGGCAATTGTGGATGCTGCTATTGCCTCACTTTCTATTAGATTAGAATTTGAGATAGGCAAACTGGTGCATGAGGTTCGACAAGGCAATCATGGTATGGTGGATGCTCAGGATGCTATGAAGGAGCAAATTGACACTCTCATTGGTCAGAATCAAGAGTTGCAGAAGAAGGTAGATGAGCTTACCAGCAAAAATACTGAGCTATCTGATCAGTTGATTGATCTTGATGCCAGAATGTCAACTCAGTCAGTCACCACTTGCTTCATCAGAATCGTGGACGGGATACTAAAGAACCTTCATACTGGATCCACTTCAACGTTTGGCACCACAACTGATCATGTCAAACCTGAATCCTCACCTCCATTTGCTTTCCACACCTCACCCATCACCACTTTTCCACCTACGGATTCAACTCCCATTCTCGATACCTCACCCATTCCAACCTCCACTCCTGCCACTGAGATTCTAGCTTCTCCATCTCACACAACCCCATCCACTGCCATTGTTCTTTACTCTCCACCCCCTCTCCTTTCATCGATCTTCTCCAAGCACCTTCACCATCTCTTTTTGAAGATGCCAAAGGGGGAGAGAAAGGCAGAGAGGCAGAGATTTAGAATTTGAGTGTTGAAAGTTTGCAGTAATTATAGCTTGATAGGTTGTTAGTTATGCATCATGCTTTTGGATCTGTAATGCATTTTGACTAAAGTATATGATATTACATGCTTTTGGATCTATAATGCATTCTGAATTTTAATGAAGGAACTTATGAAATTCTACATACTTCTATTATCTCTGAGTATCACTCAGTTATACTTCGTATGTGCAAAATCATCTTCAAATGGCTAAGTCTCTCAAAATGTCAAAATGATTATCTCTGCGCTCATATCAGTGTTTTAAAGCTTCTGTCAAACTCTCTCAAATTCTAGCAAACTTGGCTTACAAGTGTTGTCATCATCAAAAAGGGGGAGAATGTTAGTTCTCTATGTGTTTTGATGATAACTGACAATTGTAAACACAAGTTAAAATTAATCTTGGAAAAGTTGAAAAACATTCTGTCAAGTGAATACTCGAGTATTGGTTTCAATACTCAAGTATTGAGTTGACAGAGAATGGCTCACTGTCACAAAGATGAGCAATACTCAAGTATTGAGGTTACAGAGAGCATTCCAAGTTTTTCACAATAAGTCAATACTCAAGTATTGGTTTGAATACTCGAGTATTGATCATACGAGACTTTTTCACTAAAAGGCAAAATTGTCAATACTCAAGTATCCATTTGGATACTCAAGTATTGGTTATACGAAGAAAGTCACCAAAGTATTCAAACATGTGAATACTCGAGTATTGGTTTCAATACTCAAGTATTGGACAAACAGAAAGTTTTCAAACTTTACACATGTTTATGAATACTCAAGTATTGGAATGAAAACTCAAGTATTGAAATGACAAAGACTTCACAAATATTGAAAACAGTTCAATACTCAAGTATTGAATTGAATACTCCAGTATTGTCCATACAGAAAGGTTTGCTTTTTCCAAGTGATTTGAATACTCAAGTATTAAAGTGAATACTCAAGTATTGAGTTGGAAAAGATTTCACAAAGTTTTCAAACAAATTCAATACTCAAGTATTGAGTTGAATACTCGAGTATTGAACATACAGAGAGCTTGGCTCTTTTTCAAATGTTTTGAAAACTCAAGTATTGTTTTGAATACTCAAGTATTGAGGTTTTGGACTTAAACTTATTTTCACATAAAAAGTTCGAAACTCGAGTATTGGTTTGAATACTCGAGTATTGACATTATTCAAAGACATGGTCCAAAGTTCAAATCTTGAAGTTCTTCTCTGGAAGAGGAATACTCGAGTATTGACATGAATACTCAAGTATTCACATTAGTGCACAGTGACATACTCAAGTATTGGTCGCAAGTTTTGAAAATCAAATTTAACGGATTTATGAAAACTTTTTTATTCGATCTCAATACTTGTCATTATTATTCTCTAATATTCACAGCTATGTTTAACCACTTTGTTAGTGAGTTTCAGCTTGTTTAGAGGAGATTAAATGAAGGTTTGAAGTAAAAGCAAAAAGCATGTCAGAACATTAAATGCTAAACCCAGAAAGTTGCATACTTTTGGGTAATCCCTTTGCACACACTTACAAAGGATTAATGCCTACCTACCACATCCAGTAGTTGCTATTCCAACGGATTAATATTCAAGAAGTCAACTCGAACACGTACTCTTGGATTAAGTGAAGAGTAGAGAGAGAAGACTCCAAAATGCCTCCAACTGACTAGATTAATGCACCAACGGTCATAATGGAGCTTGCAACGGATCTTTAATGCTCTCTTAGTATAAATAGAGTAGCATTCAATTTCTCTCAACAACTAAGACTACAGAAAACGAAAATCATTCAAGTTTCCAACTACTCTTGAGTTTTCTTGTGAAAAGTATCTGTTGATACATTAGAGCTTCAGTGTTTATTTCTATCCACTCTTAGAGAGAGTTTCTTACCTACAAATCATTTATTGTAAAGAATCACAAGTCGGGGACTTGGTGATTGGGTTCATTGATTACAACTTGTAAGGGGGAGTAAGTTCTAGTGAGAGAATTACTCTTAAGTGCGAGTGTGTAATCAATTGTGATAGTGAAAATCCCGGAGAGTCCGGGATTTGGACGTAGGTCAAGAGATTGGACCGAACCAGTATAATTCATTGTGTCTTGCTATTCTTCTCTACTCCATAGTCTACTCGTTTTAGTGTTCGAAAACAAATAGCATTTCGAAAGAAATTTTTAAAATCCCTAATTCACCCCCTCTTGGTGATTAAGCTCCACTTTCAACATGCAGGGTGGTTACGAGGCTCATTGTGAGATGAAGAGGGTTCGTTCTGACTCACACCAATCACAACAAGAATCGGCGTTCCGGAACGGGGAGTAGAATCGTTTTCACCGTTCATTTTCGAGACAGGAATAGAGGTAATGCAACAGGAAGGGTTTTGCAACGTAAACAGAGGTTCTTCAGTGATAGTAACAAAAGCTTTCGCGCGAAGAAATGTATATTTGGCGGTTCATATTCAAGACCGGATATACAAAGAGACGGTCTTAATAATTAACATTCAAGACTGGTCATATTAATCTCCGGTCTTAAAAGTAATTAATTTCTATACGCACTCTTTTTCTATATTTTATACCGGCCGCATTTTATGTCCGGTCTTAAAAGAATTACTTGTAAGACCGGCTTTTATATATGTTCGGTCTTAAAACTTTATTACCTTTATATATAAATTTTTCCTTATTATTTTGGACCGCATAAAATATTAGTCCGGTTGTGTGAGATTTCTCCATAAAGTAATTGATATTTGAATATTTTTAATAACATTTTTAAGACCGGCTTGGTTTTTAACGGGTCTTAATAATATATTTAAGACCGAACAAAAAATGATCCGGTATAAGAAGTTCTTTATATTTACAAAACTGCCACCGGTCATACATAAGAAGTTCCTTTTATTTACAAAACGCCACGGTCATACCTTTAAGACCAAGGTGCGTCAATGTCCATTCTAAATAAGGCGGTCTTAAAGCCCTTTTATGCACTAGTGAGGAGTTGGAAGTCAAAACATGAAATATTTTTATTTTTAAAGGTTAGGGAGGTGATATGCATCAAGCTCAAGTTTAAGTTTTTCCCCCCGTATATATGTTTAGTCTTTGAAAAATAAGAAAAACATTGTGTAATGGATATTGGCCTAAAGCACACAAAATCTCTTAAACTTTAGGCTAGTTGTGCATCACCTCTTTCATTATTAAAAGTTTAAATTAATGACCTTAACCTATTGTCAACTCCTATGCTATTAAAATTTCCGTTAAAGTTAACGGTTTTTTGTGATATACTCCCTCCAGTCATAATTATAAGAACATATTTTGGAATTAGCCTTCTTCCTAACTATAGGACCAATTTTTATTTTCAATTTTTTCTAAAATACCCTTCTTGATACTTTCTTAATAATAATTAAACACAATAATAATTTAATAATGCATCTATATATTTTATAAAGTAAGTAATACTTGCAACTCATTAATATCATATAAAGCTCAATTATACTGTTTTTTGGGTTTTTTTAATAAAATAATTTAAAATACTGTTTTTCCTAAATAATACTTTGATGGCTTAAAGAGAATAATACTGGTAAATTGGGACCTGGCTTATCCCTTCCATTTGGCGCACTAGGTCATGAACTCTTCCCCTACAATCCATCGTTCATCCAATGAAAGTTGATCCCCGTGGCCAACTATTTAAGCAAGAGTATTTTAGGAAAATAAACATAATTAACTAATTTAACTTCTTTCCTTAATCTCTCCAAATTTGGTAAATAGATCCTATAATTAGGACTGGAGGAAGTAATAATTTTTATATTTTTAAAATTATATACTATGTCACTTGAAAAAAAAAACTCCACATTTCACATTTTAAATACTAAAAATAAATATTTAAAACACTTAAAAATATAAAGTTCTTAAAAAAGAATTTAGAATATTTATTTGACCATGTCTCTTTTAAAATAAAAAGTCTTTAAATATAAAATATTTTAAAAGGCATTTGAAATATTTATAAGATCCTTAAAATTATATGTTAAATGCCAAAAAGTTTTTCAATATTTTGTCCTAACCAGTTTATGAGGAAAACAAATCCAGATAGGGCAATAGGCACAGGAAGTTTAGAGTGAAGTACACACTCATAATTCAAAATATTTCACAAAATATATTAAATTTTAAAAATATTTTGAAATTTTAAGCCATGTCCAAAATTATAAGGGAAAATTAGGGAGAAAGATTAAAAAAAAAGTATTTATTGTAAAGTATTTTTAAAAATTTAATTATTTAGAAGGGCCAAATTTCAAAATATAAATTTTAAAAACAATAAATTACTCTTGGTCAGATTTTGTAAAGTCTCTCCTCTATCCCACCCATCCCCATTCTATTTTTAAAAATAATTCGAATTTTTTTCCCACCAAAATTAAAACCGTCAAAATCATCCATGACACAATTGTTTACTTTTTGACTTGTTTTTTACCCACATCATCAACATAATCTTATGATCAATATATTGGCATTGCATGCATTTTTTATAGATTAAAACTCACATAAATTTATTTTAAAATAAAACAACTCCTTTCTAATTGTTTTTATAAGATTAAACTGAAGATAGAATATCACCTAGAGGGGGGTGAATAGGTGACCTCAAAATTCTTTTCGCACACCCACACGAAGACAAGAAAAACAGAAACAGTGAAATGAAGCAAAGAAGTGAAATATACACAAGGCGATTTATACTGGTTCGGTCCAATATCACTGACCTACGTCCAGTCCCCAGAACTCCTAGGATTCCACTATCTTTCAAGAACAATTACACACTCTGTAAACGAAGGATGATCATCTCACAGACTCCACTCCCCCTTACAAGTTGTAATTGATACACCCTTTCTTAAGGTTCCTCAACCTTAAGATTCAATTGATAAAAAGGTAAAAGTTTATGAACTCCTCACGAGTAGATAGAATAATAACACTGAAGTACAAATTAATGAAACAGTTGAAACAACGAATAGTATTTACTCAAATTAATTGCACAGCATTTCGGTAGATGGCGAATTCAATGCTTCGACCATTTATAGATCTTTCATTTAATGACCGTTGATGAAGCTTGAAAGTAGCCGTTGGGTTTTCTTCAATATGCCCGTTGGAGTTGAAGTGCGAAAGCTTGGTCCATAATCCAGACATCCTAGTTGGAATATTCGTTAATTCCTTTTGTTGCTGCAATTATGACCGTTGAAGACATGCAAAAAGACTTGCCCAAGAAGAAGGAAAATGTCTTTCGAATAAGCAGAGGTTTGTCCATTGGATATGGTCTCGAATAGGCAACCGCATTTAATGAGGTCTGACACAACTGCTTTATTCAAAATCTTGACATGATATGTGTTTATAATCAACTGAAACTCACTAGCAAACTTATTAAGTTAAGAATAAACATATAAGATATGATGAATTTAAGCATATGCAGAGATATGAAAATCAAGATATCATTCACTAGAACAGAGGCAACCTTGCCTCGAGTCATCACTTTTCTCACCTCGAGTTCCTGTAGTATGAAGGGTAATATGTGTATTGGAAAATGATATTTAACTCGAGGTATAGATCTCCTCACCTCGAGTTACGTCTTAGACTCGAGGCATAAATAAGTGAGGCTCGAGTTAAACCATCAGATAGATAGAAGAAAGATTCAAAGATGGACTTGCCTCGAGGCTGTAAATGATTCACCTCGAGTTAGTGAAATGATAAAGATAGAAGGAATAAGTGATAGCACATATTGACTCGAGGTACAAAGGACTCAACCTCGAGTCTGGACTAAACCTCGAGGTAGCTTGAAGCTGAACTTGAGTTAATTGTTCCCGTTATAAGAAATCATATTAAAAGAACAACATGATTACCTCGAGGCTACAATTAGGTAGCCTCGAGTCACGACCTAGACTCGAGGTACTTCTATCAGCCTCGAGTCAAAATGAAGCTTTAATGATGCATTTTTAGGCAACCGACTTGAGGCTGCAACATCACCTTGAGTTAATGTGACAGCAAAGTATTTTTCCTGATAAAACACGATTTTGTCTAAGTTAAAGCTGTTTTGCTTATCTTCCTTGAATATAACTTTATTTTCAACTTTAATCATCATCAAAACAATAATAGAGAACTAACATAAACTGGTCTATTTTACTTACATAATAATTATTATTATTTTGGTTTTTGGGCAGGATTATGCCATTTTTAAATTCTTTTGAGTCAAATATTATTTCTTTCATCCTTCTTAAATTTTTAGTATTTAATCATATATTTTATTGATATAGTGATATACCAAATATCATATTTTTAGTCATATAATTTTGGTAAATGAACAATATCTATGTTAATAATTAAATCATATATTGATCATACGATTATGTTGATGTTAGTACAAAAACAAGTTAAAAAAGATCCTCATGATTTGAATTTGGCGGTTTTAATGTTGGAGGAAAATGGAATGTATGAGAGATTGAATGAGAGACTATAAGACGTTTCTTTTTTCTCTCCCCCTCATCTCGACTGCTTGGGTGGTGGGAGATCTTCTCTTGTCTTTGGGTGAGCTTTTTTCCACAACGTCTCCCTCCCCAATTTCGGCCAGGGGTGTAGACGCACGTATTTTATGTTAATCTCCTTTTATTTTCATATTTTTTGGGCTTTTTCTAGTGGTGTTGATTTTCTTTGCGGCAATAAATCGAGTTGAAAGTTTCAATGAAAGTTTCAATGGCAACAAATCTCATCTGGTGGCTACATTTCACGGTTTTGAGGATTAGGAATTGGTAACTATAGTCTTATATATTGTTGGCTTAATCTTTCAAAAGACTATTATAGATTGTTGGGAACAGAAAATCTAAAGCGTATGTCATGGTCGAGACTATGCAGTTAATAGCTTCTCTATCTTCATCTTTTTTTATTGGTGTTTGTGGGTGCTTTTCCTTCTATGAGATCTTCTCATGGAGTTTCTTCAGCAACCAATATAGTTGTTTTATTGCCGATAAAAGTGGTGGATTTTTTGGGATGGTTCATCGATCAACCACTTCTTATAATGGCTTTGTTGCTAGTGATGACCTTTTTTACCCACAAATTCCAATAAAGGGATTATGAAGGCAGTAGAGTTTTTGGCTGTGGTGGCAACTCCATCTCACATATTTTAGGGTTATTCTTAGGATTATTTGCATTGCTATGTATTTGGGCTTTCTTCTTACAAACTTTTTATTTTGAGCTTGTATCTCTCATTGGTTAGTTTTAATGAAATATGTTTTCTGGCCAAAAAATGAGAGACTGTAGGAATGTAGGAAGTTTGACCAAAGATAATTTAGTATTTTTAAATTTATATTTTGAAATTTGGTCCTTCTAAATAATTACATTTGTTAAAATATTTTACAATAAATATGATTATTTTTTCTGAGTCCTTCTCCCTAATTTTCCAAAATTATTATTTCTCATTTTCATTTTATATAGCTTTTTTAGTACAAGAGAGGGCAATTGCAGAGTTAAACTAACTGAAATTCAAACTAAAAGGGATTAGATCCATACACCCATTAGCAACTATTAAACCATAGAAAAACATTCTATTCTTTTAACAACATTCCAATATTTTTAATGGATCTCTTGGCGTGATTAGAAATTTGTTAAAATTGTAGGTCTAAATTTATATTTTTATATTTTATATGGATTTCATTGGGGCTCTATTTAGTGTTGAAAATAATTAAAGATTATGCTTAAAAACATTGAAGATAAAGTCTAGAAAATATTTAAAATGACTGTTGGAAAAAGTCAAAAATTGGTTATTAAAAATATTAAAGATAAGTAATAAAATATGAAAGATTAGTATTGAAAATATGAAAATAGAAAGAGATTAAAAAATTAACTCAGTAAATTCCTTACACCAACAATTACTTTAGGGTGGCGAATATATCTTCGCATAACGGACTTTTTGGGAAGTTAAGAACAAGAATAAAATTGCTCCTGAAAAAAAAAAAATTCTTTAAAGATAAAATTGCATCATACAATACTTTATGATACTAGGCACGCCTAGAAAAATACTTTTAAATCCTGAATCAATCTTAACCCTATAAATTTTACTTATACACGCGCGCGCACACACACATACATACATGTGTGTGTTTTTTTCCACTCCATATTGTTAGCACATTATTGATTAGAAAATTGTTAAGTTGTTCTGATTTTTTTTTTTTATATATATATATATATATATATATATATATATATATATATATATATATATATATAATTGAAAACGAACTAGCCTAATGGAAAATAGAGCCCTTTATCTCCTCTATGTAAGGAGACTATTGTGCCACTAAGGCAATGCAACAAGTGCCACTACTTCATACTCTGGGGTTAGAATTTTGGCAAGTCAAAATTACATGTTCTAGCCCTCATCCACTTTAATAGAATCTATTCATATATAAGAGCAATAGAGCATCACATAATAGATGTGGATCTATACATTATATAGAATTTGATAAATCAACTATAAAATTCATTATATGTAATATTTCATGAATCATTAGTCCCAGCTTACATTCACACCTTTGAGGGATGGATGTTATGAGGTGACACTACAAAAAAACACCATCATTTGTCGCGGTTCACCTGTAGGGTCATAAATGACCACTACAAAAATCATGCATTTGTTGCGGTTATTGACAAAACCGCAACAAATTAGTAGCGGAAGCATTGGTGCCAAAGCGCGGGTTTGTTTGCAACGATATTTGTAGCAGTTACCCTAAAGTAAACCGCTACAAATGTGGCGCCAGCTTGGCGTGTAATGGTGCGAATGTTTGTGGTGTGGAATTTGTTGCGGTTTTATCGGACTAACTGCTACAAATTTGGTGCCAGCGTTGGCGCGTAATGGCGTGAACTTTGTTGCAGTTAATTTATAGCAGTTACATAAAAAAACCGCTACCAAAAAGTGAAACGACACCTTTTTGTCACATTCAGAGTAAAACGACACTTTGACTGCGTCCAATCCTACAATTTTGTAGCGGTTTTGACTTTAACTGCTACAAATATTTACGCTATATATAGTTAATCTGTTCGTACATCTAATTATAAATATTGAGAAATTACTAAATCTGCATTGTCACTGAATGAACTTTCTGGGCTTGGTAGTCGAAGATATGCAGATGTCTGCAGCTCTGATCTCTTATCTCTGGAGATGAGAGTTGCAGATATTTGCCTTTCTGATCCTTGAAGCCGAGGCAGTTCCTTCAGTGATAATCCAGATTTAATTATTTCTTTGACGTGAAGACTTCTACTCTTCTGAAGATAGTCCAATATGCGACCAAAGATTAGGTTCCAATATAGCCACCTTTCTCTCATGAAAATATCTCTGATCAAAATGTGTCAGTGAGTTTTTCGTGGGAGATCAGTGGCTATACTGAATCCGAATCTTCACGGGCATGTTGGACTTTTTTCAGTAAATTTCTTACTCACAACTTTTTTTTAGAGAAATGAAATAAGTTAATTAAATTACTTTAGAGTTTTTTTTCACCAAACTAATTAGTTTGACTAATAAACTAATAGTTTGGAATTTTTTTTGTCAAAAAATTATATTGGTAACAGTTGGTCATAGTAACCGCTACAAAAGTGATAACTTTGTAGCGATGTATCCATGTAACTGACACAGAATCTCAAAGGCCAATAATTTTGTAGCGGTTTATCCCATTAACCGCTATAGAATCTCAACGGTCTTTCATTTTGTAGCGATTAAGTAACCACTACAAAATATCATGAAGAACGAGGTATATTTTGTCTGGTTTATGTCTCGGTTTAATGGTAACTGCAACAAGTTTGTAGCGGTTACTAATAGCAACCACTACAAAATGACGCATGTTAAGCGATGCCTCCCCTCATTTTGAATCACCCAAGGTTTGATTTCTCGCCTTTTAACTTTTCATCTTCTTTCTACTAGTGGTAAAAGTTATTCATTATGGTTTCTGAGGGAGACAAAGGGAAAGGTAAACAAGTTGTACGGGGTAGAGTGGGTTTAAGGAGAAGTAGTAGTAGAGGGGGCCGTCCAAGAGGGTGTGGGCTCTAAATATCCCTCTGACGTGGAATGAGTTTGATGACCTCTTCGCCAATGAGCCAATCCCTGAGCCGGAAACCCTAGAGACCGTAAGGGGAGAACGAGGCGCAAGTCTCTCGGTCAACTACTTTGATGAAAACCTGAAGTTACCTTTGAGATACCTTTGAAAATGAAGATGGTAAACTCAGACATCCACAGGATGCTCAAGCGTGGAAAGCGTTCGACTCAGACTTTCCTGTTTTCGTGGCGGACCCTAGAAATGTTCGGCTTGCTTTGGCGACCGACGGTTTTAATCCGTTTTGGGAATCTTAGCACAAGCTATAGTATATGGCCAATTGTTTTGATACCTTACAACTTGCCCCCTTGGATGTGTATGAAACAAAGCTCCTTCATTATGTCCATGATCATTCCAGGCAAAAAGGGACCCAGAAATGACATTGATGTGTATCTCCAACCACTTATCGCGGAGTTGGTGGAGTTGTAGAATGTAGGAGTCGAGATGTATGACGCGCACGAGAAGACGCTTTTCAACTTGTGTACGGCCTTGATGTGGACTATAAGTGACTTTCCTATCCTCAGAACATTATCTGGGTGGAATGTGCATACTGGCATTGCGTGTCCAGCTTGCAATTTTGACTCTGACTTAGTGCGCCTTCCTCATAGTCGTAAGTGGTGCTTTATGGGTCATCGAAGGTTTCTCGATGGTACGCACAAGTTTAGGTTACAACGCAATCGTTTCAATGGGCAACAGGAAAAAAGAGGACCTCCTTGGAATTTATCCGGTGTAGAAATCATAAAGCAGCTTCATGATGTTGAATTTGAGTATGGGAAAAAAGATGATCCTACAAAGGCCGGGACAAAGACTGCCAGGGCTTTTGGTTCTGCGCCTCAGCAATAGCGAAAGATAAGTGTCTTCTTCACTCTTATGTATTGGAAAGATAATTTGCTCCGACACAGTCTGGATGTCATGCACATTGAAAAGAATGTGTGCGACAATGTGTTGTACACAATTCTAAACGAACCAGGCAAGTCAAAATATCATCTTCAAGCGAGGAAAGATTTACTAGAGATGGGAGTTCATGGAGACATCTGGCCGGATGAGCATGACAGATTTCAACTTGCAAAATTCACCCTGACAAAACCGAAGAAAGAAATCTTCCTCGCGACATTGAAGGCTATAAAAGTTCCGGATGGGTATTCAAGCAACATATCCCGATGTGTTGACGTGCAGGCTCGAAAGGTTGTTGGGCTGAAGAGTCACGACTTACATGTGCTTATGCAACAGTTACTTCCGCTGGCCATTAAAAATACGCTGCCTCTCGATGTGTCGATCGTTTTGGTCGAGCTATGTTCTTTCTTCCGAAAGTTGTGTTCCAAGGTTTTGATCGTGGAGGAGCTCGACCAGCTACAATAGAAAATCATTGTTACGCTGTGTCATTTGGAGATGATCTTTCCTCCGTCATTTTTCACGGTCATGGTTCACCTGACAGCACACCTTGTTCACGAAACAAAGCTTGCTGGCCTAGTTCACTACCGATGGATGTATCCTATTGAGAGGTACTCATTTAAAATTAATTACTCTAGGATTACTTCCTAGTCACACATTTCAACATTAATGTATCGACTTTTTTTCCTTCATTACTTTATAGGTTTCTTGGAAAACTAAAATCTTACGTGAGGAATAAGGCGTGGCCTGAAGGTTCAATAGCAGAAGGTTATATTGGGGATGAGGTCTTGTATTTTTGTTCCAGGTACTTTGATGACATTGAGACGTCACTCAACCAACCGCCTTGTAGGAATTCTTACAACGCAGCGGATTAAAATTTTAAGAATCCCGTCCCGAGGATCACTCAGGTGCGTTTAAATCAAGACTAAGGGAATCCGAAATTACCTTTGGTGAACCCGTTCGTGTCTCGTTTCCTTTGAACCGGTGGGCTACCTCCTCGATCAATAGAAGACGACTCGTTGAATCGGCTTCCTCTACCGGTATCCACACGAACAATTTCCGAACACGGCTACGCGGTGTGCTAGCGCTTCTTATGTGTCTCTCTAGGTTCTTCACCACCGATCAGTTTGTTTCTCGTTTTTGGCTTATGCACACACACAACCATCAAAAGCCTCAAAAGCTTCTGTACGTTTTTTGTGCATCAATACGTATTAATTTTGAATTTCGAATTTCAAAAACTGATTTTTGAAATCTGAATTTCGAATTCTTGAATTAAAAAATATTAATTAAATCTATCGATAGATCTAATCTAATGTATTTATTTAATGCAAACTAAAAGCCTTCGATTTAATTTATCTCTATAAATCAAATCCGAGAAATAATATCCATCTATTTAATTAATTATGAGATACCATATCTCAATTTAATCTAAACGATATATCGATATTCTTATTCGAATATTAAACGAGATACAATATCTCTATTTGTTTTAGATATTTAATTTATCAAATAAATTAAATACAAAACAAATATTATATATAATAATATTATAATCTCCATTAATAATATTAATATATATATATATTAATTTCAAATTTTAATAAATATATATAAATATATATTTATCCTAGATTAAATTTAGTATTCATTAATTCCGCATTAATCGAGATTCAATGAACCGGACACAAATGCTCGTGTTGGGTTATTCTTGTGTGCGACCCCTGCAGCCCATATGAGATTGGCGTGGGCCAAAAGCGTATCGCCCCACAAGTCGCAAGCGGCCTCTAGCAAGACATTGCGACTACCCAACTCACATGGGGATCGATATCACGATACAACCTTATCATACAACCATGTCACGTCCCTTTTGTCACGCGATAATTTGGTCAAGGATGAAGCATGGACAATGTCAACTTCCTATTCTTGTCCATTACTTTCTCGATTCTCGAGTAGTCTAATAAGTGAAATGGAAACTCCTTTCCAACATAGTATGGCCATACATTTCTTAGACTCACTCATCGAGGGGCCCAAAGATTATCTCTCTACAAATGTGAGGGACAAATTCCATCTTGACCATTCACATTCCTCCGCATGAAAACCACCGATCCCGATCCCGGCCTTTATCATTACCCGGTCAAAGGTGACTTTTAACTAGGTCAAAGATTAATGATTCATCATGTAGGAATCCATGATGATCTCAGGTCATAGGGCGTTGTGACGCGGTTATACATGAGACAAGCTAATGACTAGATCCATGCAGCTTTCTCATAGTGGGTCGGTCCAGCACCTTGTACTCTTACAAGTGCCCATGACTCTGATTGTATCTCCATATCTCATCAAAGTCATATCTTGGTCTTAACTCATCTTCGCTCCCGCGTAGATGACCGACCGAGGACATTTAGGATAATCTATAAGATATATCCAGGGATGCAGTTATCAATACAAACATGAAAACGAAAATGATAACAAAAGGAGAATACTATAAATATCCTAAACGTTCATTGTACAATGACTTGCCCCTAGGGCATAATTTCCAACACGCCTCATGTAGACGATTGTCTTGAGCCTAAGCTAGAGCCATCAGCAACAGAGTTGTTAATCCCTCGTGTTGGTAAACCAGTTGGCGGAAGTGAGAACTTCAAACTGACGGCACTTGAGCAGCTTCAAGCACATAGACATATCTTGATTAATTGCACTAAAGTTGAACCATACCTTTAGTAAGGATTGCACACAGATATATGTTATCTTATATATTTCCTTACATATTATACTCACATTTCATGGTCGTCTTCACATGTTTCATTGCAAGGAATTCAGGAGTCATGTCAAGCGTCAACTGAGGATCCATACACAGACATCATCCGAAATTGATAGTAAGGTCCACAGAGAATTCTCGGGTTGGTTTAGGAGGAGAATAATGAATAACCACAACCCACACTCACCAGAATTCAAAGCACTTGCACTCGGCCCGCTTGACCACGCTCAAAGATTTACGGCATACAATGTCAATGGTTTCAAGTTTTGCACCGTTTCACGAGATCAAGGATTGCTGACCCAAAACTCGGGTGTATATGACACGTTTGTGATGAGGAGTTATGAGAGCAGTAGTGATGGGAACATGCAGTTCGATGACGTCCCGTATTATGGAAAGTTGTTTGATGTGGTCAAGATAAATTACCAAGGCCTTTTCACCATGACCATGTTCAAGTGTTTGTGGGCGAATACGACGACATCCCGAGGACTCACGATTGACGACTTTGGCATTACATCAGTGAATTTCTCCCGGCCTATTCACACTGGTCAGTCTGAAGATGATGAGCCGTATATTCTTGCCTCAAAGGCCCAACAGGTTTATTATGTCGCCGATGAGAGGCACAAGGATTGGAATATAGTGGTTCATTTAAAGCCTCGTGACCTTTACGACATGGGCGATGGTGATAACGTCGCCTACGAGAGTGAGCTGTTCCAGCCCGCCAGTTTTGAAAACTTCTTCGCAAACGGCGATGACAATTTACCTATAGTTTGGTATCTTTATTAATATATAATAACATTTAACTAAAGTTTTATTTGTGTTTAAACATATTCAACTCACACGTAACATTTTCTCCAAACTTTTTTTATAGGGATGACAACGATGATTGAGAGTAAAAATTATGCTTACGATGTAATCTGTAATCTTCTTTTTTAAAAAAAAAAACGAAAACAGTATTTGTAGCGGTTATAAACCGCTACAAACATTAACCGCTTCAAAAAGCACATCCTTAACCGCTACTAAATACAACCGCTACAAAAAGAGTCATCTCAACCGCTACAAAGTTATGCGCAATCAATATAAATATACCCCCACCAAACCACATCTAATATGCTTTTTACAGACGTTTTCTCTCTATTTTCTCTCATATTTCTACATTTTCTCCAAGAAGTTAAGTGTTTGAAGCGACTAAGTACTGACTAGATCAACTAGGATGAGTATCAACATATTTCTTTTTTCTTCTACCTTGGTGAGACTAACTTTTGTTACTTTACAATTTGAATTATGAATATTTCTCAACTTTCTTTTTACTTTAACATACATTATTCCAACTACTTTCACAATTTTTTTTTAGAATGAAATATTATTTTAATCAATTCATAATTAGTTGTTAATATACCTACATATATATTTTCATTGTTTTGCACCAACATAATAACCTTATATAATCAAATATCATATTTTAACATCATTTATTTCCACTAAAAAATAAATTATTAATAATACAATATATAGTATTATTTTTTTAATTACTAATGATTAAAAAATATAAATTATTAATTACTATAGTGATTTAAAAAATTTTAATTTTTTTTATTAATTTTTTTCATTTGTAGCGGCTATTAAACTGCTACAAAAATGAACAAAAATTTGAAAAATGCGCCAAAACTTTTTTCCCTGACAATGACAGAAATATTTTGTAGCGGTTCACAACCGCTACAAATATGAAAAACAAAGTGCAACATGCGGGAAATTAAAACTTTAATTGTTGTTTAGTGGTAAGTTCATTATACTTTGTATTAGCTACTTGTGGACAATAGTTTACTCTTGGTGACTGCATTTATTTATTGCATTAAGCATGTTGTATAGATATTAATGTTAACAATATTTATTTGGTAAATTAAAACTTTAATTGTTGTATTTTACTAATTATATTTCTTTGAAAAAAATGCAGGAAAAATTATGTTAATTCATAAAAATGTCTTTCGGCCCTGGCCGCATGCTCTCAGGCCGGGCCTTAAAAAACAGACGTTTTTCTTACCCAGGTCTAAAAGGATTGGCCCTTTTAGGCTTTGGCCTTTCAAGGGCCGGCTGTAATTCCTAACTCTACTTGGTACCATGGAGTATGTAAGTCATGAACTTTCGGAATAAATTTGCACATTAACAAAAATGATGTAGATGATATTTGGAGTGTTAGCTTAGCATATTTGATTAATTAAAATTTAAAATTAATTGGAGTAAAGGCCAGAGTAAAATTGCTCCTTTTTTTACACTTTCGAGCCAAAATTACCCCATGAAAAACTTGCAAGGTAAAATTACTCCTCAGTGATAACTTCTGAGGTAAAATTACCCCTTATTCCTTATTTTTTTATTTAAAAAAAGATATTACCTCTGGTTCCAATTATAAGACCACGTTTACTTTTTTGGAGAGATTAAGGAAGCTAAATAAGTTATTTAATTATATTATATGTTGTATGTCCTTAGATGATATATTAGTTTATTAGTCAAATTAATTAGTTTTGAGAAAAAAAAAATACTCTAAAGTAATTTAATTAGCTTCTTTAATCTCTCTAAAAAAATCAACTTGGTCTTATAATTAGGACTAGAGGGAATTTGTTAGAACGAAAAAGGAATGGAAAGAAAGGGAAGGGAAGGGAATTAAAATATTTTGCACTAGAAAGAAAAATGGGATGACAGGAAAATTTATATTTGGTATGATGAAAATGAGATAGGAAAATGAGGTGAATGACAATTTTACTCTTGAATAAATAATTAATATTTAAAATGAAAAAGAAAACATGATATATTTTCCCCCTTCTCCGGCACATTATCAACAGCAAGGAATCCCAAAATGAACCTTGATAGGGGAAAAAAGAAAGAAGAAGAACACACCCTGTTTGCCCCTGATTTCACCTATCCTAATAGAACAATAAGCAAAAGCCAATTTTGCAACTCAATTATCCATATAAATTCATTCAACATAGACATATATGATTCATTCATCCATAATATGTGACCATCACTAAAGTATTCATTAGTGTCCCAAAATACCCAAATTAAGCGTGGAATGCATTTGCAATTGATGAGTGGCTGATGGTTACACACGATTTTTTAATTAAAAAAAAGCAAAAATTACGCGCAGGTCCCAAGGAACGAAAAAAAATTACTTGAAATCACAAAATTACACAGAAGTCCCAAGGGACTTTTTTGATATTATTTGTATAGAAATAAAATCCAGGTTTTTAAATGTTGTTGTAAATATATGTATTTCCTGTTGTAAATATGACTTTTTCTGTTATAAATGTCCAGATTTTAAATTTGTTGTAAATACAGCACTTCCTGTTGTAAATATAGTCTTTTTCTGTTGTAAATGATCTCTCTACGTTCAAAATCCAGGTGTTTAAATGTTGTTGTAAATATGACTTTTTCTGTTGTAAATGTCCAGATTTTAAATTTTGTTGTAAATACAGCATTTCCTGTTGTAAATCTAGTTTTTTCTGTTATAAATGACCTCTCTACGTTCAAAATCCAGGTGTTTAAATGTTGTTGTAAATATGGGCATTTCTTGTTGTAAATATGACTTTTTCTGTTGTAAATGATCAGGTGTTTAAATGTTGTTGTAAATATAGGCATTTTCTGTTGTAAATATAGCATTTCATGTTGTTAATACAATATCAAAAAAGTCCCTTGGGAGTTCTGTGTATTTTTGTGATTTCAAGGGACTTTTTTGTATATATTTTTTGTTCCTTGGGACCTATGGGTAATTTTCCCAAAAAAATTGGTCTTAACAATGACATGCCCATCATGTGCATGTGGTCAGAGCTACTTACAGTAGAAATAATTTCACATGTTTGTCTGAATGCACCTCATGAGTAGCTCATGGTTACACACGACTTAACTAATTTTACTCTCAACTATGATATACTACTAGTGCAAAAATTGCTTTTTAGACCAGTTCTGGAGCAGGTCTTTATACAGTCAGTCTAAAACGTCTATTACTTTTTAGATCAGTTGCGAAAAATATCACATATATCTAAAACGTCATATTTTTTAGACCTGACATGACTTCATCACATTTAAAAAAGTGATACTTTTTAGACCGGTAGTTTCGAAAACACTTCTTTAAAATGGTTTTAAACCTCATATTTTATAAAACCGGTCTTAAAAGTTATAACCACATATTTTATACATCACATCTTAATACTTTTTAGACATGATATTTATAATATCTTATCTAAATTTTTTCATGTTTTTTCACATATCCACCATATTTCTTCCTCTTACCCACCATCCAAGGCAGCATCTAAAAGAGAGTTTCAGCTACAAGCTCTCGACAACTCAATATGAGTTACAAATTGAATTATTGAAAATGAATATACAAATTGAATTATTGAAAATGAAAATGATACCAACAATATTCCAACTCAAGTGGGAACAAAATCTAACAAACAACTATTATTCATCATAGACCACAGACCACAACAATATTTTTGTAGCCAAGGAATCTTGAAAGATCACAACATTTCACAGCCTTCAAATAATGAATACATGTATGACGAAACACCCAAGACCTAAACTCACTATTGTTGTAAAATATCATAAATGAAATCAACATGACATTTGCGGATAAAGTCAAAATCTTCTTTAGCAAATGGATCAGTAAGATCAAACATACATAGCATCAAAGCCAAACAAATCATTAACTTGCTAACTTTAAAAATAAAAAGTAAAAGTAGTACAAAATTGTTGAAATATACATTTACCTCTTATATAAATTCAATCATGCCTAAGGTGATAATGTTAAATATGTGTCTCGACATATGAAAGCCAAATAAGTTGGACCCCAATAGTTGGCTACAAGTCTAAAAAAAATGACATGATTACAACTATATAGAGCATAACTTATTGAACAAATTCATAAAGCAAACAAATATGAAATAACCTTTGGTGTGATCCATTTAAGGTCTTTTACCTCATGCACATGCTTACCATCAGCAGCATGTCGGTATGTGCTCATTGCCCTATCATCAAAATCACAAAGCTTACTTATTTTCCACAAATTCCATAAACTTCCAACAATGGGTAATGCAAGAAAAGTGAAGATTTTCTCTTATTTCTTCAAATGACATTGCTAGCTCATTACTTTATGAAGGCAATAAGAAAATTTATGAGTTCATTGTCTTATTTGATTCATTCCCTGGTTTGGAGTGAAGGGATCATAAGAAGCTATGATAGTATAACTCTTCTTGCATAAAAGAACCAACTACCAATTATCACTATAAATAACAAAATTGATTATTAATCCAATTTTTCAAACAGTATATATATTGTGAAATAAAAATTTGCTTCTTACCCATGCACAAATGGTGCCAAGAAACACTTAGGTCTAGTTTCACTGAGCCTCTCTAATAGAAATAGTGGTCCTTTTCTCTTGGGTTTGAACTGAGCAAATCAATCCAAAATTATTGCTTTTACTCGAGGAAATCAACCTACGATTCATGTACCTACAATTGTTAAAATATTTACTTACATTAAAAATACTTAGATAAGTGCTACCATAAGCTCATGTTTAGAAGCTATAAGGGACATTAAATCACCCCTCAAGAAAAATTGATACTACTGACTTGCCTGCAATTGAATACATAGGCCACAATCTTATTATAAAAGATATATCATATGCCATAAGAATCACTTGTTGCATGGCATTTAACTTAGGCTATGAAACTTGTTGACTAGATAGAGCTACAATTAGGACTTTGATCGGGGTCTCCTCCACTTGAATAGAAATAAGGTTCTTTGGCCACAAGATGAAGGTACTCTTGACATCACTCATTACCTTCAAATCACTAGTAGGGATAGGGACAAGTGCATTTGCAATGATCACTTCTTGAACTGATACTCTGACTTGATCATCTTTTATTTATTGGTAGTGTATAGTTTATCACAAGTGTTGGACACTCCCACGTGCAACTAATCATCTCAGAGGATCTTCCACAAAAAAGTCATAAGGTTCAGCAATTTGAATTTCAAGACCCTTTGATGACTACCCAATAATACAATAACTCCCTTTAGTGAAATGAATAGGTGCAAGGGAAGGTGCCTGGGGAACATTGGTCTCTTGTCGTGTGCTAAGAATAAGCATCATTTCCTCCTTCATCTTGCTCAACCAGGCTTCTAATCGTGCATCAAATGAAGCTTCAACCTCTGCCCTTACTTACGCCCTCACAATGGCTAACATATGTTCCATATCCTCCCTAGTCACCACACTTGAGGAATGGTGTGGGTTTGCTCCAAAGTAATCCCTTATGCCTACCTCTCCTTCAACTCCCCTGACATGACCTGAATGTTTGTGTTTTCCTGTAGCAATAGTCAACATATCATTCCTCATGTTTGACACAAATAATCCCTCGACTCGTGTTTTTTTGAAGTTCCTCTTGTAAGATATAGATAACAAACATAAGTAATGAAACTTATTTACTAAATAAAAAATAACAACAACAAAACTTACAATTTTTTCAGAAATTATATGAGTTTGTTCACTAATATAAGACCCGCTCCACTTTTGGTAAGCATACAACCATTTTTCTTCGCGATATATTGGAGAAGGTGGAGAAAGAAGAATAGAAGGATTGGATTGAGCTTCTTCTTCCAAATTCTTTCACTTGGCCACCATCAACTCTTTTTCAGCCTTTACATAACCCCCACGAGATATTTTATGAGGGCAATCATTCTTTATACCATTATCTTATGCTTTTTCCCTTTTTTTTTGTGAATAAGAATTCAAAATAAAAATTACAATCAATAAAAACAATTGATAGCTAAATAAAATCCAAGATAAGTTAACTCACCGAAGCTTCTGGAGTAGTCCAAATCCTACAAAATCCTTGCCAAGTCCCTTCATCAAGATATAAATACTTACTACAAGGATTAGGAAGAGACTCACCATCTTTCACCTCCATATGCACATAATTGTTAGCTAGATTTGTCTTAAACGTAACTTGTTCCAGCATTCACAACAATATGTCATTGTCTTCTTATACAATATGTCACTTTGAGGATCGTAAGTGAGCTGTAATGCATGCATTGAAGTAGTTAGTCACAAATTTGATAATAATTGCATACCCAAAAAAAAAATCATTTTATACCTAGATTGTATCTCAAATATGTTGCTTCACACTATCACCGATATTTCTCCACTCCTCTATCAAGATGCTAGGCTTGTTGCGTCCTAAGAGGCAAATAAAACTCCTATATTGGCTTGCATTAGGTGCGATTGGTTTGCAATATCTATCAAACTCAATCGGGATCTTCTTCCCGACACTCCGACTTAGGGCAATCTCTCTTAGTCATGTGTCTCTCCTACCCCTTCGTAGAAACTAGTTACTATGTTCACTTTGAGATGTCCAAGGCTCGCTCTGATTCCCCCTAGCTGGTTTGCTTTGAAAAGTACTAGAATGCGTCGACCCTTCATTTTCCTATTAAAAGACAACAAAAGAAGGTTAATCGATTAAATTATAACATCAAATAACTATATAACAAATAACTAAATAAATAATTCAAATATAATTCATGATGACAATTACTTTAGCTAGCTAACTTTCAAAGTAATATTTAAAAAAAATTCAAATGCAGATAATATCTCCTCAGGTCTCCTCTTTGCTTCTTGTAGCAATTTCTGATAAACAATATAGAAATAAAATGTTATAAGATAACATGTTTCATTCTTAGAAACAAAAAGGGGCAAGTAAATAACAAGTGATTATGATTAATTTGGAACAACAAAAGCCTTAGACCATTCCCCCCCTTTTTAACAAGTGTGAGAGAGCAAGCTACATATATAACATATAATCATAATCATGCAAGTTTCAGATAATTTTAGCTGTGCAAATCATGAAGAGCTTGCAAATATATATCATGAATACAACAGGTACACTAGTAAAAACTAAAAACCGAATTGATAGTGTAAATTTCATGACTAGCTTGGTAGTATTTGATAGCTTGTCAGCACTCATCAGAAACACATTTCACTCTTTCTAATTCAGAATTACTGAGGGTGGCTATGTTTAAAACAATATAATATTATTATTGTTATGACCTATAAGTTCACTCTAATTAAATCATTTTCTTTTCTTCAGCGCTGCATAAATGCATATAATTATTATATTCTCAGACGACTTTGAGAATTTGTGGTGTCTTTCAAATCTTGTGAGTGGAGTACAATTTGCTTTCTAATTGAGGTTCAAGGTCCTTCATGTTTTTATTTTTTAACCAAGTATAAAAATGTAATGACATAAGTAAAGTAATATACATCAGTAATGACCGTAGCAATTGTTTCCAGAACACTTTACATATTGAATATATAACAGGTTCATTTAACTGTGTGTATTAAGAGTATTGGCTCAAAAGGCAAAAACTATGGCATTAACAGTGTTGAATGAAATTTAGTTCCACCAAAATTGGAGGGAAGCCAAATTCATTTACATAAAGCAAATTGATTTCACGCCTCAGTAATTTCCTACCAAGTTGTCCCACCAAATAACTGCGGCCATTAGAAAATTTTGATTTTCCATTTCCTTTGAGTAATTTTCGTTGATCCAAACGGACCGCTAGTTTCTGGATGAAAGCATACACTGGAAGGGAGAGATTGCTTAACGAGGATGCAGAAGAAGTCCCATGTCTTATGATGATTTGATGGTGAGATGATAGAAGGATTTGATAGGAAGATAATGATATGATAATGACCAGCATCATATTCAAGTTTGAAATCTAATCTCACTCAAATTTTAATTTTGGCCTTCCCAATACACCTTTTCACTCTTCCTAACAACTCTAACAATTTTGCAACCACCACCATTAAATAAAAAACAAAATCCTCATTTTTAGCAAAGTTGACCGTTTTTAAGTTCGCAACTTGCAAAAATAATATCAATGTGTATATTTTGATGCGTTTAACCTAGGCATTGAGATTTAGATCATCAATTGTGGGCATTTTTATATATTTTATTTATTTAGATTAAAGACTAAAGTATACGTTTGATTTTTTATGTTTGCCTCTAGTATCATTTTAGTCCCTTAAGTTTGTAAAGTACATGTTTGGTCCTTCAATGTTAATACCGTTAGTCTAAAACCCAAACAATACATTATACAGATAACAGATATTCTAGACAATACAACAGTATATCACTACATAAGCATACAGCAGATGCATGATCATTATGCCGACAAAACATAAGCATTACGCAGTATGTAAAGCCCCACAATGTAAAACAACAATAACAACTTGCACTATTCACGGTGCCACGATACCCACTCATGTTCTCGGCGCTAGAAAAACATACGGCGTTATCATGACTATAACCCGTGTAAAACGTACGTATATCGGTCTACGAACATATCTATCACACATATATGCATTTAAGAAGTACAAGATTAGTGTTACAAGACGCGCGTACGTACCTTCGTTGACGACGTTAGGTACTTACGGCGGAAAAACGTGAAATGTTCGACGGCACGTCGGGCGGCGTAACGCGCAAAGCAAATCGAGTTTTTGATGCCCTATCGAGTAATATCACTTTCATTAGTGATTTGACATCATAAGCGGCATTTTAGGTAAAAATTACCATTTTGCCCTTCTACCCCTAATTTGGCGGAATTTCGCGTAACTTCGTTACTTTGACCGTATTCCATTTCAAAATTATCCCCACTATGTTTTTACCTCGTTAGGCATCTTTCAATGCAATGAGGCATAAAAACAAGCATAGGAACAAATTTCGAAACTTCCTAGATCAAAACAACAGTTCTACTATAACTACCGAAAGAACTACTAAAAAACTAAAAACTAAGGACAGAAGAACTTACTCGGAGCTAAGGCAAAAATTTTGCAGAGCTTCTCACTCTAAGTTTCGGCCAAGGTAGAGAGAAGAAAAGGTGTGAAGAATGAAGAAGGGAAGGGTGCTATTTATAGAAAAAGGGAGGGACAAGGTGGGTATTAACAAAAAGTCTTCGAGAAATGATTCGGCCGTTGGATCTAGGGTTTTGTAAGATGCAATCTTGACCATTCAAGGTCTTGGCCGACCTCTTGGTCCCCCAAAAGTCAAAGATTGATTTTTCATCTTGCTTTATGGCCTCCGGTCCGATAAAGCTACCCGATCGTGTCCGTTTCGCGATTTCGCGAAACTCAAAAATCCGGGCATGTAACTTTGAAGATCTTTTCATCCTCTTTCATATTATATATTTTGATCCTCTTTTTGATCATATCCAGGTATTCTCCGGTGCGTCGGAAGATATTCGGACAAACGCGTCCGATTCGGAAATCGCTTCCGATAGAACCAACTTCTCGGACAATAAATTGAATCGTAAAACGTCCGGTGGTTGCCTAACTTAATCCGTGTTTGAAAACACGAAATTGTTTCTATAGGTTCTCACTTTGCCTATCCGGCTCTACTCTATCCGATCGCCTTTCCGTCTTATTAGGAATTAGGGTTTTCGGTTGCGGAATCGACGTACGGTAAATTCTTTCTTCGTGTAAAAATTCACTTGTTCTTAATTTGATCGATCGAAAAGACTTTTACCTCTCGGTTTACCTGTAGAATTTATTTCTAACTTTTCCTGGGATCCGCCTATAAGGCGACTCACCGCATTATATTATTATTTTATTCTAATTACCATTTTAATTATTTAAACAATTATTTTTAATTAAAAATAACCATAATTTCGACCCCCTCTTTTAAAAATTCAGATTTATTTATTTTTCTATAATTTTTTCCATTTTTAAAAAATATAATATTTTTTACCAAAAATTCATGTTTTACCCCCCGCCCGTTAGGGCTTAATCGGGTCTAATTTCTTCGTTTAATGATCTTTTCGGGATCAGGTTTCTTCATATATTTATCTTTACTAATTTACAGTATATTGTTATCTTTCAAACTTCTATCGATATTGTCATTTTATATCTGTGTAAAATATTAAAAATGTTTACCCCATCAAGTTACTTTATGATTCCGAAATGCTTTTTAAACTTTTCTTCAAGTTATTTCCTCTGAAATAATTTATTAAATTCTCATAATTTAGGGATATCACTTCCATATTTTTCTCATAATTTTTCATGATCTTTCAGTATTTATCATAATACTTTTAGACCATTTTTATCACCATTATATCATTTTTAGTCATTCCGTTCATCAGATTTTCCGTAACTTTTTCAACAATTTACTCTATAATTATAACAATTTTCTATAATAGTTTTATCTCATGAATTTACTTCATTAAAATATTCATTAATTTTCCTTTATCTCGAAATTCCAGATTTGCTAAAATCCCGGGTATTACTGATCATATTAATTGAAAAATATTTAATCTTATTTGACAAAAAAAAATCTTTACAAACTGTGAAAAACTATAAAACAGTCCGATTAAATATTCTTCAATTAACAGGATTTAAAATATTAATTTATTAAAATACTAACATATAAGTTTGCTTGGTCAGCATTTAATTGCACAGTTATCGCTTAAAATTGTTGAGTCAGTATTTTCTGTTAAGTAAGACTAACGGTGTTAACATTAAAGGATCAAAAGTGCATTTTACAAACTTAAGAGGCTAAAATAATATCAGAGGCAAACATAATGATCAAACATATTCTTTAGCCTAGATTAAATTATATTTTGCATTTTGATTTTTGATTTTTTTGCACACAATATCTCAACTTAATTAATTTTCAGTAGGGGTACTATTATTACAGAAAAAATATTTATTGATGCAGGATTGAAAATTAATTAATTTAAGACTTTGGGTGCAAACAAATATTTCATGCAGCATTAATTTAATATATATAAAAAATACCCACACCCCCAAATTAAAGGGGTAAGTATCTAATGAGCACATTAGAGAAAAGTATGGAATGAGAACCCAATATTAGGCTGACTTTTTGGCTCATGAAGGTTATAATAATAGGTGCTTGATATGTTTTTGGAAGATATGCATAGTATGTGTGTGTGTGTGTATGCGCTCAGTTTTGTGTGGTTTGTTCGGATTTTCTCATAATTCAGTACTCAAGCGTTAGCTTGCCTTCCTATTTCAAAAAAGAAATAAATATAAATATAAATCGTTTATAACTTTAGTCTTTATAATTTATTTTTGTGGTTTCTTGTCCCTTTTATTTGTTCTATTGAAATATTAGTCCTTATATTTTGGAAAATTATTCAGAAAGACTAGCTATGAACTGACTCAGACAATGATAATTTTGCTAACATAGACTTAGCTCCATTAAACAGTGATTAGGGAAAAGGCATGCAGACCTAGAGAAAAATTTTAAAATTTGTTTGATTAAAAAACAGGAAAAAAAAATCTCAAAACAAAAGCGCATGAGTGAAGGGGAGAAGGGCATAATCACAGAAGCAATAGGGTACTGGACCTTAAAACTATTTTTTTTAAATGAAATAGTAAAACTAATATTGTTTGGGTCAGTTTGTGGGTTTCTTCTTCAATTACTTTATGAAATATATAGAACCAATTATAGTTGAGTCTAGTAGAAGGGGTTAATCTCTTACAATGTGGTGAAATAAAGTTCGAACCTTACTAAAAGAAATGCCTACATTTAGTGTCTTGATTTAACGGTACCCACAGTTAATATTTGACGGTACCTCAAACTGAATTATCTTACACGTGCTTACTAAATAAAAAGAGAAAGAAGAGATAAGGGGATAAAAAACCCCAACAATTAAATTACAAAAATTATATTGTTTCCAATAGGAGAATAAATGTGCTTAGTTAAAACAAAAGGATGAAAAATCCCAACAATTAATCACAAAAACTAAAATTAAAAGGGAAATTTTCCTAGCACCCCTCTGTAGCCATTTAATATCAAATAACCTAAAAACTTTCTAAAATTTCACTGCATTCCTTTAAATTGAATTGAATTAAATTTTATGGGTAAAAAGATAATTACGCCCTTACTTTACATCAAATATAATTATCTACAAGATATGTAAAAATTTACAAATCAAATATGCTTATTTACAAGATAAAAAAGTGAAATTATAATATTATCTTGGCCATATACAAGATGATAAGCATATTTACAAGAGTACATATTATTTACAAGTCAAAAATACGATTTTACAAGACAAGTGTAAAAATTTATAAGGTCATCTTAGTCATGTATAAGACAAAGGCATAAATGTATTTTTAATTAAAAAAAAAAAAATCAGTTTCATCCTACAAGGTAGTGCAGTAAAGTTTTAGAAAGTTCTAGGGTTCTTATATTAAATGTCTAAAGGTGGGGTGGAATGAAATTTTCCCAAATTAAAACACTATTAAAGACTTAAAGTACAGAGATTTATTGCAGAGCAATTTTTTTAATTTAAAAACTAGAAGAATCAGATGAAAGAAGTGTGATGCAGTAGGGTAGAGCAAAACTGAAAAAGAGTTAGAGTAGGAGAAGTTCGTCGGAGCTATGAATGTGGGCGTCAAAGCGTACGAAATGGTCCAATACTTAAATATGTATACGAGGGACCGTTCGTACTACGTAGGTTAGGTTGGATATTGTCCCCCCAAACTCTACTTTTTTAAATTCGGCAATGCTATCTTTTCCCTGCCTCTAAAGGTAGTTATATTAATATTTTAAAATCAGATGCATAAAATAATAACCAAAATAAATATAACAGCAAATACAACTGAACAAACCAAATACAAGGAAAAGCCTAATTATCATCAATTGTAGAATTAGAATAGAAGTGACATCAATGACTATACCAAACTCTTATAGATCCAAGGTTAGAAGTGAAATGAAAAAAGATGTTGGTTGACAAACTCATTCTATAAGGTACACCTCTTATGAGCATCAGCTACAAATAGAGCAGCTACATAGTAGCCTTGTCTTGGGGTAAAGAACATAAAAAACCCAACTTCAGAAAGAAGACCAATGATGTCCTGAAAAACACTTTTACTCCTCCATGTGACATCGACCACACACCAAACAACGCTTCTTGATGATGCCTATGGCTAACAATGGTCCTCTGATAGTTAAAGTATTTGGCAGCAGAGACCATTGATAAAACGATTTCCCAAAGAATGCAAATCCGAGCCACCTGAAGAGGATCAGATCTACTAACGTTCAAACAAACTTCTAACCAATAGGAGTTATAATGAGATCTCGTAGATCTGTTTATTAACACCACCAGTAAATCTCAACACCACAAAAACAAGAAGAGAAGAAGACGGATAGCTCGCACAAAGACGAGGGAGAGAGCTCTCACCTCCTTAAGACAGATCTAGAGAGGGAAAGGAAAAACTCACTCTAAAAACAAGAGAAGACCACAGTCGACAGAAATTAGAGGGAGGAGGCCGGAGCTGGAAGATCCAAGCTCTGATCTATCTCTTTGACACGGTTGTGGTAAAAGATGATGCTTGCCGGTGACATGTGATGGTGACACATGCCGCCAATGAGAGAGAGCCAAAGAGGTGAGTGTTAGAGGCAAATAAGAGAGAGTGTCGGCAAAGAGCGAGAAGAGCCGGCAATGCTATTTTACGATATCAGTGGTATAGATTTTAAAGTATGCGTAAATATGTACAGATTTAGGGAAAATCCCTTTAAGGTTCTAAGGGACAAAAAAAAAATCAAAAAAGTCTCATAAAAAATTCAGATGTAAAAATAGTTTCATTGACAACTTTTTCAGTAGGTGATTGACAATTCCATCAATAGATTTTAACAATTCTTTGAGACCTTTTAAACATCACAATTTTATGTGAGACTTTTTGATAAATTTTTGTTCCCTTAGGACCTTAAAGGGATTTTCCCACAGATTTAAAGGCAAGCTGTTACATGACAAATGCAATTTGTAATTTTGCAAACGATATGTGAATTGGTTTAATGGTTTAGTTAGAGCATGGGTGGGTTTCGAATGCGTTACAAACTATAGTTATTGTTTGGGTTAAGGTGTAGATTTGCAAACGAACTATTACCCGAGGAGCGTTTGGCACAAAAAACAATTAAAGGGACCAAATTGGCCAACGAACTATTAAAAAGTGAAAAAAAAAACAAAGAACTATTAAAAAGTGAAAAAAAAAACAAAGAACTATTAAAAAGTGAAAAAAAAATAATACCAAAGAACTATTAAAAACAACAACTATCACTATTACGTTAAAATATAAGGCACTGGCGTAGGACGGTGGCGGAAACGCTAAAGAAAAGAGCGGTTAAGCCTTCTTGTTGGATAAGACAAACACCAACAGAGATGGGACACATGTGAGCAGGCATTGTGGCAACGATGGTTGCTGCTTATGGCATCGGAGGCACGCAACCAGGGTGCAAGGCGCATGCCGGTCAAAAGCTGTGGACTGCTGGATGAGTTCAAGAGGGTGAGTGGAACACCCAGCAACAATGGAAGCTTTGAAGACGCCGACGTCGCCAACACTATGACAGTCAATGGAAGACGGAGGCACTAAGACGTGTGGGGGTAATAGTTCGTTGGCGAATTTACTCAAAATTGTTTTTTTTTTTCACTTTTTAATAGTTTGTTGGCCAATTTGGTCCCTTCAATTTTTTTTATTTTTAATTTTTTTTTTGTGCCAGACGCTCCTCGGGTAATTGTTCGTTGGCAAATCTGCACCTTAACCTTTAGCCGTCCCTTTCGGGAGTAGGGGCAGATCTGAAACTGAAATCCATTGATCTGGTCCAGAGTTGTAAATGGGCCTAAGTAGCCCATAATCATAGCCCATTTGTGACGTGCAAGAGATTGTAACATTATTTTTGTGGATCAGGTCGTGAAGGCCCATGACCGAATAAAAAGCATCCAATCTTTTTTTGCTCGAGAAAAGCATCCAATCTTCACTCCCCATGAGCGAAGGCAAATCACATTAACGAATCACCATCGGGATTGGTGATGAACCTATATTTTAATCATGTTGGAAAATGGTGGCTACATTTAGTCATGATTGTTTTTAATAAGAGAATACATTTACTTATTAAAAAAAAATTAATATAATCAATTTAAGAAAAATCACTACAAAGTCCTAAGAAATGAATGTATCACCCAAAAAAGTCGGGTTTGACTATGATCCATTTCTCTTACCATTTTCTTCTCATTCTTCTTTTTTCATCTCAAATTATTGGATTAAAATCTCAACGGTCAGATCTAATGATTTATAAAAATATTATTTTACAATATTTTAAAACATTTTTTTAATTTTTTAATAATTTAATATTTTTATAAATCATTAGATCTGAACCGTTGAGATTTCAATCTAATAGCTAAGATAAATAAGAGAATGAGAAGTGGATGGTAAAGGATGTGAACTGTAGCCAAAAAGTCCAACATATAAGAGTATTATAGGACTTGTCATTACATGCTACTTTTTTTTTTTGCTCGGACATTACATGCTACTTACTTATTAGTGATTACATTCTTTTCAGTGGGGATGGCATAGTGATTTTCCCATCACTTTATGTCTTTATGATATTCTCTCTCCCTCCAATTTTTAATATAATAATTTTTAGAGATTAGAGAAATAATTTAAGTTATTTAATTATTAAAAAATTGTGTCGATTTTCTTAAAATAATTCTTTAATAATTTGTGTTGAAGCTATTTTGACTAAACTTTTTTAATATGTTTAATCAATATGAATATTTATGAGATAAAATTGATTGAGGTATAATATTTAAAATAAAAGTAAATTTTTTAACTAGCTCCTATATTTAAGATAATATTATATTGATCAATTTCGTATTGGTTTTAATTGGGATTTATGCCTGTAATTTTTTTCCCCCTTTTATGTCTAAAATCTGATTCGATTAGTTAAAACGAAAAAAACTAACCAAGAATTTGCTGGATAACAGCTGGCGTACGTAAACGTGTGATGATTAGACATGGTGGGTCTCCTAAAATTCTAGAGAACCTTGTCCCACCCGAGACCGCGTCTCTCGCTCGGTTTCCACACTATCTATCAAAACAATAATTATTTTTTAATAAAAAAATAAAATATTTGAATAAAAAAGCATCGTAGCCAAAGATTAAAGATTTTTCCAGGAAACGCTTCTCCCAAACGACGCCATTAGAGTCTAAAGTTTTTTTTATTCTCATAATCACAAAAACACAAAAATTTTGTTCCCTTGAAGGTACTCCAGGAGACTTCTCATATGTTTTCTCCTGGGGTAGCCCTCTTCCAAATCCCTTTTTATCTTCTCTTTTAATGATCTTTGTATTATTTTAGGTTATGATCTTATAGAGGTATTTCATTGTCACCTCCATAAACATCATCATTAATGGCAGAAACTTCGCCGGACCGGAGATCGGGTGGTTGTGGCATAATCAACGCCGTGTTTGGACGACGCCAACGAAGATCACATTCTTCTCCTCCTTCTCCTACCTCAAAAAATGTTAATAATAATAATTTTAGCCCAGATGTCAAACCATCCTCAGACATGTTGAATCCAAAGCGCCGGCGAGCCCCATCGGACGATCACGCCGATTTACTCGCCGCCAACCCACAGACGCGTAATAATGTCATAATTCAAAACCAGCAGAGAAAACAACATCTCAACAACGAAACATCAAAACAGACACAACAGGGTCATCTTCATCATGCATATAATAATCAATGCCGATCAAAGGTACCCAAAGAAGCCCTCGGAATCTCCGGCGAGCTAGACAGTTATATCACCGATCACCAGAAGTCCAAGGGAAGTTGTACCCTTGTTCGTGCTTCCTCCAGCAACGTCATGCTCTTTGGTGATTTAGGAAACTTACGACAAGGTGGAGGGAATAATAATTCAAATTCTTCTTACGGCTTAATAGATCACATCCTTCCTAATAAGCCTAAAGATGAAACCTTTAAGGAAAATGGTGAAGGAAGATACTCAACAACAACAACAACAAAGCTTGCGACAGAGAGAAACAACAACAAAGGAAACAAGAAACAAGAAGGGGTTTCTTCTCTGTGCAGAGCGATATCGACAAGAATGGACCCAGAGCAGTTAAAGATAATGGGAAATGAGGATTACAAGAATGGTAGATTTGCAGAGGCATTGTCTCTGTATGATGCAGCCATAGCCATTGATGCAAACAAGGCTTCATATAGAAGTAACAGAAGTGCGGCTTTAACGGCTCTCGGTCGGCTCATCGAAGCCGTGTTCGAGTGTAGAGAAGCCATTAGAATTGATCCTCATTACCATAGAGCACATCAACGTTTGGGAAGTTTGTATGTTAGGTTAGGGGAAACAGAGAAGGCACAGTATCATTTTAAACATGCGGGACCAGATGCAGATCCTGATGAGATTGCTAAGGTTAGGAATCTTCAAGTTCATCTTAACAAGTGTACTGAGGCTCGTAGGTTAAGGGATTGGAACACTGTAAGAAAGGAGGCCAATTGTGCTATTTTATGTGGTGCAGATTCTGCTCCTCAGGTGAGTGAAAGGAATCTTCAAATTATGTCTCACTTGTTGGTGTTAATATATGTGTCAATCATATATATATATGCTAATGTGAGGTTGTCTTTGTTGGCTTTAATGGAAGATATTTGCTTTGCAAGCTGAAGCACTTCTAAAGCTTCGAAAGCATCATGATGCCGTTGAAGTAATATCAAGTGGTCCTGATTTTACAGACGAAGAGCTGAGCAAGTTTTTTGGACCTATTGGTTTCGCTAATTTGTTGGTCACTCGGGCTCAGGTTGATATGGCTGCAGGAAGGTACTGTATTATTTTGATCCTTGAAAAGCAAAACCTGGTTCATATAAAACATAGAAAACTATATGGTTATGTTTGGAATCACGTTGAGAAGCAAAAAGCTCATTGAAGTCTCAAAATGATGTTTGGGTTAGCCTTTAAGCAAAATGACCAAGTCAAGAACAATACAGTTGAAGCAAATTTGTTTTCCTAGTTTTTTGCCTTTAATTTAAACTTTTAAATATATTATCTAAAAATGTTTATGTCAAACTGGCTTTTTATAAAAGTATTTCCAAACATAAATCACATCATACTAATTGACTTTCATCCCAACTTTAGTTTGTAAAATTTAGTTAGAGGTAAAAGTCACTTTTTCAAACATGAATGGTTGGTTGATTTTAAACCTCTTGAAAGAGAGCAGAACTTTGCCACTGATATTATGCTAGCCAAACTTGTTGTAGTGATGCCCCATGAATTTCACTCCTATAGATGACTTTTGTTTGTTTAGTTCTAGTGATGTAGACTTGCTAGTTTTTACTACTTCACAATGGCATCATATGATCCATTTAACCGACCATGTCTAGTAGAATAAAACTTGTTGTTTACTTATGAAAAAAAAGTCACTTCTATATCAGAAACAGAAATAGCTTTTGCTGATAAAGGGTTAGCAATTATATGAACAGATTTGATGATGCTTTGGAGGAGGCTCAACGAGCAGTGAAGTTGGACTCGAATAACAAGGAAGCAGGCATTGTAATGAGAAGAGCTCGAGCAGTAGCGGCAGCAAGATCACATGGAAACGAGCTTTTTGGGGCATGTAGATTCTCAGAGGCATTAACAGCCTATGGAGAAGGGCTTGAGCATGATCCTAGTAACTCGGTTTTGTTGTGCAACCGAGCCGCTTGCCGGTCCAAATTGGGTCAATTTGAGAGAGCCGTGGAGGATTGTACTGCTGCTCTCAATCTTAGGCCTTCATACAGCAAGGCCAGATTGAGAAGAGCAGACTGTAATGCCAAGGTAAACATATATATTCCCTCATAAGCTTCTTAATGCTACATTTAGAATTTAATATAAGACTCAGTTAACTAATTTAGAGAGATTAAGGAAGTTAAATAAATTACTTAATTATAGCATATATTGTATGATTTCTATAAAATACTTATATATATATATATATATATATATATATATATATATATATATATATATAAAGACACACACACATACATATATATATATATATATATATATATATATATGTGTATGTATGTTATATATATATATATATATAGATACACACACATCAGTTTATAAGTCAGTCAAATTAGTTTGGAGAAAAAAAATAAATATAAATACTTTAAAGTAATTTATTTAGTTTATTTAATCTTTCTAAAATAGTTAACTAGGTCTTATATTAAGAAATGAAGGTAGTATATGTCTTTCCCATTAGCTGTTATCTGGTGTTTGATCCGTGTCATATATTTCTGTGGTGAAATGGTGTAGTTGGAAAGATGGGAAGCTTCAATTGAAGATTACGAGATATTGCTGAGAGAAACACATGAAGATGAGGAAGTAAGAAAGGCGTTAATGGAGGTTCAAAATAAGCTCAAGAAACAACGAGGTGAAGAGTTGTAGCACATGCATGCAAGAATATATGGTGAAGCTGGCTGATATATATATTTATAGTTAGAGATTAGACAAACTCAAGTGTATATGTCATTGAGTGTATGTTGGCTTTTGAGCTCGTATTAAGGGTTTGAAGAGGAAGACACATAAGTTGACAATTAGAGAGGTCAATATGTTAATGTTGTCCACTTGAGCATGTTGTATGTGATAGAAAAGAAAACAAAACTAGGCTCCTCTTTGTATTTGCGGGCGAATTAATGTGTATATAGCTGCTGACATTGTTCTTGCTTTTGTTTTCTTTTCGCATTTGGAATGCCTTTTAACGACTTACATGCACAAGAGATTTATTCCCAACTAGTTCATTTTGATTTATTTGTTAATAATTACTTCATCATATCAGATCATTAAGATCCACTATAATGGGAAAAATAATGAACACACTGGTACAAAAAAGACTTTTAAGATCAGCTGACGAGAAATGTATCGTAAGATCGGATCTACAACCGGTCTTGATATAGGCGGTCTTAAAAGTTTGTCATTTTTAAAACCGGATGCGAAACTGGTTTTAAAAAATTGTTTTTAGATCAAACTTAAAAAATATGAGGTTTTAAAAGTCATATTATGTAGACTTGATATATTTTTTCTTTAATCTTAAAACCCGACTTTTAAGACCGACAGAATAAATATGCTGGTCTAAAAAGACCAACTTTTAAGACCGGACGTATTAAACAGTAGGTATAAAAAGTCTAAATTTTAAGACCGGAATAATAAATAAGTCGATCTTAAAAGTTTGACTCTTAAGAACCGGTCTTGAAGGTCTGAATTTTTAGACCTGCTGTGAGATACATCCGGTCTTAAAAGTCAAACTTGTTAGACTGTTGACGTTATACATCCGGTCTTAAAATTCAGACTTTGTAGACCTCCTGTGTAATACGTCTGGTCTAAATTTTCTCGTATTTTTCCTTGATCTGTTTCTTCCTGATCATACACATCCACCACCCAATCCAACACTTAAAAGATAGTATTTTAAGCTACAAGCCATGAACAATTCATTATGAATAACAAATTGAATTATTGGAAAATAAATACAAATATTATTCACCATGAGTTATGTCCTCTTAATGAATATACTATGACAGTACAACACGTAAATGAATATATAAAATAAGATCAATTACAAATACAATGAGTTACAAAGACAACACCTAAATGAACATACATTCCTAATTCATCATGTCTTCATCAAATTCTCACCCAACAACGTAACTTTCCTCTTTTATATAACATGCCCCTTTTGGATCCTGCCACAAAAACAAAAGCTTCATAGTCAATGATATTATTTAAGAACATATATAGGAAGGAATATAGTTAAAACCTTAAAGTTTTCAAAGAATTATGTATATGAATATTACCTGATGAATTGTCTCTTTTATAAAGGGATATCCTCCTTTATCTCTTCATGATGTTCATTTTATATGCTAGGTTCATTATCTGCTTCATCTTCTTTGTTTATTTCCGGGAGACTTCTTGCAAAAGAAAGAGTACTCTCAGGAAGACCATAATTTAAACGAATTTCCTTATCAATATCACTGAATTCATTAGAGAGCTACAGACCACATCTTCTTTTCTTTATCAGTGTCCCGGTCTGCCATAATAAAAGGTTCATCTCCAACATAGCTACTATTGATATCGACTAATGTAAATTTAGCCGATCGATCTGAACACCATTATTGACATTAACCCACTTGCATTTGAAAATGAGAAATTTAATTTTAACATAATCCACCTCCTAAATCTCTTCAATAACCCCATAATAAGGCATGACAACCAATTTAGGCTTCTTGTCTTTCAAATTTGAAAAGTGCATAGATTCAGCCTTTAACCTAACACCACTATTCTGGACGGTACTCCTATCATCTAGGGACTTCGTGTAAAAGGTATAACCATTGATCACATACGAATTCTAAGTTATGACATCAACTTCAGGACCACATGCTAACTATTTTATTGTATTAGAAACACATTCCTCTCCCTCGACCTTTTGTTTGAATCAGTTTGTAAAAGTTCTGTTATGCTCCCTAATTAACCTTTGTTTAGTCATTCGACTATTACTTTCCTTATAGCTTCTTTATGTGCATCTATGCTGTCTTGAATTTCTTCAACATTATTCAAGATGTATAAGTGGACTTGTAGCAATTCATCATGATCCACACTCTTTACTGAAGCCCCTCGTCTACCCCTTTATCATGCTGACGTTTAGGAAGCTTAATATGTCTTACTTTGGCCAAATAGTTTTGACAAAATTCCACGAATTCTTCAGAAACATTATTCTAAACAATTAATGCTTCTAGCCGGTATGCGTTCTTCACATATTCTTTTAGGAATTTCATAGATCTTTCAATTGGGTACATTCATTGTAAATTGATAAGGCCACACAACTTTATCTCCCTCACTAAATGAATAATTAGATGAACCATGATGTCAAAAAATGTAGGGAGAAAGAGCTTCTCAAGCTAGTACAAGATAAGATATCCTTCATTTTCCAATTCATCCAATTTTTGAATCTCAAAAACTTTACTACAAACCGCATTGAAGAAGAAACAAAGTCTAGTCAAAATGTGTTGAAGATCATATTCGATAATGCCTCCAATTGCTATTGGGAGTAGTTGTTGCATTAAGACATAACAATCATGAGCCTTTTGGACTATTAATTTCAAGTCTTTCATCGATACAAACATCTTAAAATTTGAAGAATACCCTGAGGAAACTTTTGTGCCATGTAAACACTCGCAAAAACTTCTTTTATCATCCTTAGACAAAGTATGAGAAGTTGGGGGACAATAAGTTCTCTTACCATATGACTTTGGATGTAAATCTTCACGTATTCCTATTGCCTGCAAATCCAATCTTGCCTTCACACCATCATTGGAACTACCTTGTATGTTGAGAAGTGTGCTAATAATACTACCATATACGTTTTTCTCCACATGATGACATCAGTACAGTGTCTCACATCAAGATTGCGCCAATATGGAAGTTCGAGGAATACATATATCTTTTTCCATATATTTATTTCTTTTCTACTCTTTGTAGTCTTACCAAAGATGACACTGATATTTTTCGTATTTTCATAAACTTGCTCCCAGTCAATGCCTCTAGAGCATATTGATACTCTTGGCCACCAAAAAAAAGGTTTCTTTAATCGACGATATGGGTGGCCTGATCTAATAAATCTCCTATGGCCAAGATAAACCGTCTTTTTTCCATGTTGAAGTTGATGGAAGCATGTGCTTTCTTCACAAACCGGACATACTTTATAACATTTTACACTTGTAATACCCTGCAAATCATATTTATGATAAGTATCATATTTCGATAAATAATACCTATTGGAAATAGGTGAATATGGGGTCTCAAATAATAAGTTTTAATTATCTTATTTTCTAAGGTAATTACCGTGAAAATTAGAAAAGAAAAAGAGCTAAAATCCATGAAAAATATATTTTAATAAGGCAGAAAATGGCCTAGAAACATTCGATAAATACCATATGATAATGAGATCTTTGATAAAAACTTGAGAAATATGTTATCTTTAATTTTAGGAATTTTTGGGATTATTTCCCTGGAAAATAAATGAGCATAAATAAAATATTATTAAAAAGCACTTTATGCCCCTTTATTTTTAATATTTAATATAGGATATAAAATACTAATGTCTTTCAATAGTCATGAGATAATAATTTATCCTAAATCATAAAATTATCAACAATTAGTAAATGACTAATTAAGTAATTATTGGCTAATTAATTAGATTATGGTATAGATAAATTAATTATTAAATAATTAAATTAAAAGAGAAATTTCGAAATTAATTAATAAAAAAATAAAAAATAAAATTAAAATAATATTATAATCGGTAGAAATACCGATGGCTAAGTAGGGATGGATAGAAATAAAATCCAACCTCAAAATATAGAAACAAAGTCGAAACATCCGGACTTGTTATGAACAAGTGAAATTTTATCCGGAGTGACGCTGACTCTCCGAGGTCGGTTCGAAACCAACGGGGTATTTAAGACACATGGTAGGAGAGAGAAAATGCAGATAGGGGAAAAAGAGGCAATACAGAAACAAGTAGTTGCCGCGAATTAGGAATCTAGTGTCTTGAGTCAGAACGTATTTCAAACCAGTGGATTTTTGTCTAGGATTTGGTGCTTTCGGAATTTAATTCCGTAATGGAGGGCGTCTGTCCTAAAATGTTCAGCAGATAATGGAATACCCTTAATGGAATCATAAATTTCATTAATCCACATATTTTTAAGGAGGAAGTATAGACCTTCAAAACTCTGCTGTCGGATTTTTGAGATTCGTCAAGATTACGCGATTCGGACACCGATCAGGGAACTTTATCGGTAAGTCAGCAAAGATGACATCATCCTCTTCTAGAAGGATGACATAAGCGGGACATGTGGAAGGTCAAGACTGTGCCACATGGCGAAGTGCGATCCGACGGTTGAAATCCGATCTGAAGACATTTGATGAAATTCCCACCTTGTCCCTCCTTTCTTCTATAAATAGCAAGCCCTCCCCTTCTCATTTCTTCACCCCAAAAACACAGCCTAGAGAGAGGTTTTAGAGAGAGAAGCTCTGGAGAAAGTCTGAGCAAAGTCGGGGTAAGTTCTTCGGTCCCTGGTCTTTAGTTTCGGTAGTTTCTTTCGGTAGATATAGTAGGAATGCTAGATTTATCTTTAATTTTTCAAGATAGTCTAGATATCATATTTAGGGGTAAATATGACATATATTTCGAAAATATGATGAGGGAAAAGATCGGCAAAATTTTGGAAGATTAGAGTCAAAGTAACGAAGTTCGCGAAATTCCGCCGATTAGGGGGTCGGGGGCAAAATGGTAATTTGTACCTAAAATGCCTGTTATGATGCTGAATGTTGATAAATATCATCATTATAGGATATTTGAATTAATCGTCCCATTTGTCGAGAAAATACCATTTTTCGTAAAACGTGCCGTTCACATCAACGAAGGTACGTTCGCGTCTTGCATCGTAACACTAGCTCTAATGTTTATTATATGATTGTTGTGTAGTAGTGTACGAGGTTATGCTATATACACGGTATGTTACATACGAGGTTATGTCACATACAAGGTTATTATTGTTGTATCATACGAGGTTATGTTACATACGTGGTTATTATCTTGTATACGTGGTTATGTGTTTTTAATCATACATCTGTTGTGGTGTTGTATTGATTCTTTGTCGTGTATATGTAGTCGTATTTAAGCATGAGGTTAACCGTTACCGAGATCCAAATTGCAATTGGATCTCGCTCTTATCATAGCGTCGGGTTCAAGAAGAACCGAGGACCGAGGAGAATGGCGAGCGGGCCGTACGAGTCCCGATCAAGACTTTCTTCTGTTGTTATTCATTTTGAAAACTCTCGGTCAATGTACCGCTTCTGTAAATCAGCCAGACTTATGGCAATTTGAATAAATGTATCAGTTACTCAATTGCTCTGATGCTCTACTCTGATGAAAAAAAAATATACTGCTTTTGGAAATGGGATGTTACAACACTATACCCTGAAAAGTTACCATATGTCGGGGAGTCATTTATAGTATAAAATATCATGGCTCGCATTTTAATAGCCTCCTTCTTGAAAGAGTCAAAAACATTTACACCTTCTTCCTACAACTCCTTCAAGTCTTCGATTAAGGGCTGAAGGTAAACATCAATGTCATTTTCAGGTTGTTTTTGTCCCGGAATCAACATAGACAACATGATGTACTTTGGTTTCATGCATAACATAGGAGATAAGTTGTAAAAAATTAGGAGGATAGGTCATGAACTATGTATGCTTCTAAGGCTACCATAGGGATTCATGACATCTATGCTAAAGACAAGCCTAAGGTTCTTAGGTTCTTCGACAAAGTTAGGAAATAATTGATCGATTTTCTTCCATTGAGAAGAATTTGAAAGACCTGGCTATCACCCAAGAGGGGGGGGTGAATTGGCTGTCTGATAAAACTTTAGGAACTTTGAAAATCTTTTCGCTACTTCCAAATCAACAGTTAGATATTCAAATAAGCATATACTGGAAATGTAAAAGTTTAGGGAAGAGAATATGCAAACCGTGATTTATCTGGTTCGGTCCAATCCACGATGACCTACGTCCGGTCCCCGGCTCCCCCGAGATTTTAAATCCACTATCTTCTTTCAACTTGATTACACGTTCGTACTCGAAGCAACCCTCTCACTAGGATTCACTCCCCCTTACAAACGTAATCAATACACCGCTTGATCACACACTCGTACTCAAAGTAATCCTCTCCCTAGGATTCACTCCCCTTACAAGCCGTAATCAACACAAGTGTGTTTCCACTCAAGATCACCCAACCTTGACTAACTCTAAGATAGAATGTTTGAGATAAATCTTCTCTCTCTCGAAGTGAATAAATAAACACTGAAGTACAAAGTTAATCATTTCACTCTCTACGGTAAACTATATGAGCATTGAGAAACAGAGAGTAAATGAATATCAGAGTATTGCCATATGTTGAAGATGTAAGCTCTTGACTCTGTGTTCTCTCTTCCACTTGATGAATTCAATCCTTCGGGTATTTATAAGTTGAAGCTTGAGGACCGTTGGAAGGATTTGAATCTGCCCGTTTGAATATTTGAATTCGTCCGTTGAAGGTGTTTAGACGTCCGCTCCTTCTGCTCAACCACGATGGAATGTTTGTTTAGTTGAGTCTCTTTCCAGGTTGTCATTCACGTGCTCTTGAACTAAGGATAGCTTAAAATAATGATACGGCACTTTTGGCAGAGTAGGTAGCCTTCATTGGGTTTTGCGTGTTGCCTTAATTGGGTCTGCGTGTTGTCTCTGTTCTGCGTCTCTCTTAGTGTTTGACAGCTCATCAATATTCAAACAACAATTAATCATTTGAGAATTCAGTTTAGTGTATTCGAGTATTCCATTCTGTGTAGTGGAGTATCCCTTGCGAAGTACTTGACAAAACCTCAATCCTTGATATTACTTGAGTAGCCAAATTCTCATACTTGAGTATGCTCTTCGATGTGTTCAAGTATATTGCTGAAGGAGTTCAGAGACTTTGATTCATGAATGGATTCTACACTGTTTAACTTAAATTAATAATCTGCAACTCACTCAAGAATATGATTAGTAATAAGATTGAGTGATGTAGGAGAAGTATTAATTGAATAACCAAAGGATTCATATAATGATGCAGAGAAGATTTGCGTTGAATATGCTTCTTGAATACTTCCGGATTAATTTCTGAATACTTTCTGAATACTTGCTGAATAGTTGAGTATTCTTGCAGAATCAATTGAATGCTATCTGACTCGAGGCACATAAGGTCCTGACTCGAGGTAATCGATTGGTAATATTCAAACAAAGAGATCCAGATGAGAAAATAACTCGAGGTATCACTTATCGACTCGAGGCGGCTAACTCGAGGCATCATTCTTCCTTGGCTCGAGTTAAATCATCGCAGAGAATTCTAGTTTGTGTAATTACCTCGAGGTGAACATTACGCACGGAGGTAAAAAGTGCTCTCCATTGTTCTAACTCTACGGTTGGCCATTAACTCGAGGTGAACCTTCCGCACGGAGGTAAAAAGAGCTCTCCATTGTTCTAACTCTTTGGGCGGACTCGAGGTAAACCTTTTGACTCGAGGTAAAAAGCCTTCTCAATTCTTCTAACTCTTCCATCGACTCGAGGTACATAAATTCTTTGGCTCGAGTTAACCAACTCGAGGTTGCACTCCTCGGCTCGAGGTAACTACTTCAATTCGTGCTTTTGACTTAAACTTGATTTGAGGAGGCACTCATCAAAATTGGTTACTTCCAAATTCTATGAAACCCTTGTTGTGTCTAGAATCATATGGAATTGATTTCATTTCATTTGGTTGTGTATAGACAGAAAAACGAAGCAATGCTGAACTGATTCCAGAATCACATGTGTCCACTTTCGAAGGCCATATCTCCTTGGTCGGAACTCTGTTTTGATTGTTTAAACTCTTGATGGAAATCTCTGTGAGTCTAATTTCATATGCCACCAATTTCAGCTCAATCCGATTTGTAGTGTGTGAGTTATACTCAAAACACCGAAGCTTGGTTTGGACTGTGACGGTGATTGATGTTCCAACTTGCCAAACTCACAGCTCTCTCATATGAACTCCTTTGGACTTGGATTATATATCCAAATGACGAATTGGGAGTCTAGTTTCATATGACACTGGTTTCACATCAATCCAATTCCTGGTTTGGGAGATATCATCGGATTACCAGAGGTCGCCAGAGCTGGACGTGAAACAGAGTATGCTGAAGGAGCATTTTAACTCGAGGCAGTATGAATTCCTGACTCGAGGCAGATGAAAGCTTGCCTCGAGGTAACTCCATCCAGAGGCGAAAATCACTGTTCCAAAGGGCTGACTCGAGGCAACTGATCCCTGACTCGAGTTAACTCATCCCAAAACTTGATTTTGCTTATTTCAACTCCAATTTGAGCCGTTCCAATTTCCATATCATCGTGGGGACTTCTAGAATCAATCTAAGAACTTGTATAATGATTTTCTCATTCCATTGAGCAAGTTCTTCTTTCTTTCTTCTCTTCTCTTGATTATTCTTCATCATTAAACTTCACATCTACATTAGATATAAGAATTAGTCAAAGTATAATGTAAATGTAGTGTGCAACCTTTTTGCTCTTAAGAATGGCATCTATATAAGACATCATCAAAACTAATCAAAACCAACATTCTCCCCCTTTTTGATGATGGCAAATACTTTAAGAAAAATATACATGAATATGAAAATATATTAGAACACATATTTTTCTTGCCATTCTCTCCCCCTTATTTGTCATTAGCAAAAAGTTGAAATAAAGAAGAAATGTAGATGGATAGGAAAATATGAAAACAAGTTGGAAATGACTTGTCCCTCATTAACCATATGAACCAGAACAATTTTCTCTCCCCCTTTTTGAAAAGATAGATATTAGAAATGCTCATGTAGGTTCTGCAAATTATGAATGATCGATGATAGTTCATTTGCTTGCTGTATGCAATTCGGTTGAGTCCCCGTGGCCTTAAGATGATGCAATGGAAGGCTCTCTTCCTTTATGGAACATAGCTCAGCTTCAACCATCAAAGCAACTTCCCTTAATTTAATTGTTTCTTCTTGTAGTACATTAAGGAAAGTCCTAGCAAATATCAAAATCTCCTGCTACAAATTGAAAACTTTCTTTGCAAAAGAGATTTGTTCGTATAACCAATATCAAAATATTCCTTTCTAAATGATATTTTCACAAGAAGATAATGAAAGGAAAATATGATATTAACTTATCATCAAAACTAATAAAACACAGTGAATGCATATGAGTTTGCTTAAAAGGGTTTTCTTCAAATAAAGGAGATGAGCTTTTAAGGTATTCTTCATCATTAAACTTCACATCTACATTAGATATAAGAATTAGTCAAAGTATAATGTAAATGTAGTGTGCAACCTTTTTGCTCTTAAGAATGGCATCTATATAAGACATCATCAAAACTAATCAAAACCAACAGAATTAGCTAGATGTCGAAGCTTTCCATCAGAAATCCTCTCATCCATATGCCACCTCAAATTTTTGCATAATTTTCATTAGCAAACAAGCGCTTGAACCTTGGTATGATTGGAAGAAACCACAACACTTTTGCATGCCCCTTATTTCATTTGTACCTTAGGGTTTCACATACTGGACACTTATGCTTTTCTTCAAACTCTTTTCTATACGATATGCAATTTCAGGCATGCATGAATCTTTTTAAACTCCATCCCCAGTGGACAAAGTATTTTCTTAACATCATACTATTGATGCGGTAGCACATTATCATCTAGAAGCATGTCCTTAAAAGCCTCAAGCATTTCTTAAAAACTCTTGTCGCTCCATCTATGCTGTGTTTTCAAGTTTACCAATTTCAATACAGCCACTAGTACAAAAAAAATTGTAAGACCGAACAAAAAGCGCCCTTTAAGACCGGATCTGGAACCAGTCTTGTTACAGGCGGTCTTAAAAATAACATACTTTTAAGACCGGATAAGAAACTGGTCTTGAACATGATAAAACTTTTAAGATCGGATGTACGAAACATCTGGTCCTAAAAGTGTTTCAAAATAAATAATAAAAAAAGAATCAAAATTTATTCCCCCAGAACTCAAGAACGTAGAATTCCAATTCCAGATATTCAACATCAAGATACATCCAGTGAAATTCAAATGTTTAAGAAGAAGGTAGGGCGAATAATGAAAAGAAAACTGACATAGAAACTCAAATCTAAGAATTACGCTATAATCATCGGGATATCTTTTAATATGTTTTCTTATCATCCAAGAGCTGAGAAATAATAAAATTAAAGAATCAAAACCAGAAACCTCCAAAACTCCTCCACAGTTACAAAGGTATAAATGAATCAGATAGAGCTTTGCTGGGCGGCTTGCCTGGATATGGCCGAGGGGTTTTGCTCGCTCATAGATCTTCTTGTTGGCACTAAATCTGCAAAATGTTCCCAACATGTTCAAAACTCTTCCAACTGTTATAAACAAGATTTGCAAAAAGAAAACAAAAAATCAGAAAAAAAAACCCCAGATTTGCAAAAGGAAGCCTAAGTGTTCAAATCTCAATTAGATTTCAAACCAATCTCTATCACAAACAACAAAAAATCGAAAAAAATTCATCGTCGTCCAGTGGGGCCGTCCTTGTTCCGATCGTAGACGATCCTGGGTTGTGAATCATTTGCGAAAGGAGGTTCTTTGGATTTTTCGTCTACTCGAAGCAGCTTAGGTTTGTACCTGTTTCCTACTCTTGCGACCTCGAAAGACATACCCATGGGTGTAGTGCTGGAGTCGAATCGAAGAGCAAAGAAGAGAAATGGGTGGTGAGAGGTAGAAATTGGAGAGCGAAGAAGAGAATCGAAGAGTGATGAAGAGAGGCACAACTTTGGAGGCGAGAGAAATGATTTTCCTAGACTTTTTAAGACCGGATTTAAACATCCGGTCTTAAATAAACATTTTAGACCGGACTTTTTTAAACATCTGGTCTTAAAAGTATAGTTTTTAGACCGCATTTCTTAAAAGTCTGTTCTTAAAAGTTTTTTATGTCTATAAAATTGCACCGATCTTATTTTTTTAGACCTGATCGTAAAATTCCGGTCTTAAAAGTATTCTTTATATTTACAAAACTACCACCAGTCATACTTTTTAGACTTGATCTTTTATAATCCAGTCTAAAAAGTGTTCTTTATATTTACGAAACTGCCACCAGTCATACTTTTTAGACCTAATCCTCTACAATCTAGTCTAAAACATTCTTTATATTTACGAAACTGCCACTGGTCATACTTTTAAAGCCTGATCCTCTATAATCTGGTCTAAATGAGGCGGTCTTAAAACCTTTTTTTGCACCAGTGAGCGTTCAACAATTAGTATTTTTTACACCTTTGGTATAACGACGTCTCTGTATTACTGCACAGATCACCATATGCATGTGATTGCTCAAAATCCCCTTCTCCTACATCATGAATAATGTCCTCTACCCGATCATCCATATCCATGTCATTATCATCAAAGGCCACTTCCCCATGTTGAGATGCACTTGGAATTTTTTCACCATTCCATGCCCATACCATATAAGTCTTACAAAATCCTTCACAAACTAAATGTGTGTATCTAACTTCAGGACTTAGTCGCCTCTAATTAAGACATTCTACACAAGGGCAATAAAACTTCCCACTATCATCATCGGCATTTATTTTAACAAATTCTATAAATTCCCTCACCCTATTATCATATTCAACACTCATCCATAAAACATTTATCCAACTGTGATCCGTAGTATAATTCCTATAGACTGAAAGATGTAACATACATTATCGAAAAAATTTGAAAATTTCATAAACCAAGCCAACTCCAAATGCATATGCTCAATGTAGGTTATGTATTGAAAATAAATGCATGCCGAGGAAAATAAATGCATCGCATGAAGGTTATGTGGACTCACCTGTAGCATATAAAGCCAAATGCTTTTGCAGAGTAATTCTTCTGCACGAATGTTGCTTTTGCAAACAACAAAAGTAACCCTAAAAACACTTGTTGGTCATTTGGATAGGTTTCAAGTGCAAATGTAATCTCAAAAACACTATATTCATTAACAACAGAGGAACCCACAAACACATTTCTTCGATTTAATTCAACACATTAGAAAAACAAGAACGATAAGAAGAAAAATCAAAAAGTTATATCAAATCGAAACACCTCTGATGACGTCTTGGTGTATCGCCTTTGATCTAAGAAACCAGAAAGTGATAAGCTGACCAACACTAGCTTGTTGAGAGAGAAACACGAAGCATTAACAAAGCAACACACAAACACTAGAGAAAGAACAAGAGTTATCACTTTCAGCGCAACAAGAAGAGAAATTCAGAGAGGGAAATTTAATTTTCGGCACGACAAAGACATATTTCAGCGACTAGTTCTAATTGAGAGATATTATGAAGACTGGTTTCTTATAAAGTATCCGGTCCTAAAAGTCTATATTTAATTTTTTTTCTATTCATTTAATTTTAAGACTATATTTTTATAATATATTCAGTCCTAAAAGTCAATATTTAATTTTATCTATTCATTTACTTTTAAGACCTTATTTGTATAATATATCCAGTCCTAAAAGTCTATATTTAATAATTTCTATTCATTTACTTTTAATACCATTTTTTGTAATTTATCCGGTCTTAAAAGTCTATAATTTATTATATATATATATATAATTTTTAGGGAACAGGGGTTTCTAAGAAGATCAAAGCAAAATCAATGTTCTTTCAACAAAAACGAAAATGGCAAAAACAAAAATAAATAGCTTAGTTCTTTATGCTTCTTTCATTACTGGAGAATACGAACAAAAGAATAACAAGAAAGACAAAACTAAAAATGAACAACAAGAAAAAGGATGGAGGGGGGGAGCGGGCATCTCTTCATCATCTAAAATAACAATGGGTTCAACAACACGCGACTCTTCCGTCAGAATAGAAGACACATGATGGCCCAACAGTCTTGATCTAATCGTAGGACATAACACAGGGTAGAACGACTGGAGACACGCTCGTTTTTGGTGCCATTCATGGATATGAATCTGGGAGCAATGGCTGGAGAAGCAGACCCACCCCTGCAAGCGGTTGTCTTGAACCCTAGGGAATTGTTTGATCAGAGATGAATATTAGGGGGTTGGCCATAGAGTACTTATAGTGATTTTTAAGACCGGATTTTAAATATATCTAGTTCTAAAAGTCTCGCCATAATTTTTAAAATTAAATGAAGACTTTAAGATCGGATTCTAAAACAATGCGGTCCTAAAAATTATACTTTTAAGACCGTATTTTTAAAAAATCCAGTCCTAAAAGTGTCACCAATTCTTAAAATTAAATGTAGACTTTTAAGACCATATTCTAAAATAATACGGTCCTTAAAATTAACACTTAAGACCGTATTTTTAAAAACTATGGTCCTAAAAGTGTCACCAATTTTTAAAATAATACGAAGACTTTTAAGACCGTATTTTAGAATTAGGCAATCCTAAAAGTCTCGCATAATTTTTAAAATTAAATGAAGACTTTTAGGACCGGAATTTTAAGTCTTTAAAAAAATACAGTCCCAAAAGTCTTCATTTAATTTTTAAATGAAAAATAACTTCATACATTTCAGATCGCTTATTGACAACATCCTGTCCTAAAAGTATACGCACTAAATTTCTTTATCCACCAATACATGTAGCAACCCAAAATCGACATAAGTAAATTGTTGGAAAAAAATAAACAAATTTATTTATTATTGATCATTAACCAAATTGTACAATTGTTCATTTACAGAATATTATTGCTATGTATATATACAAATGAATTCAAGACATTATTGTTCTAACTGTATTAACTCACACATATACTCACTACACACTTTGCGCATAAGATTAATATTATTACCAAACAAGGGGCCAGCACAGTCAAACGTCTGTAACATCAAAGACATAAACTGAATTAACTTGTGTGTAAACATATATATATATATGTGTGTGTGTGTGTCTATTTGTATGTATTTATGCATGTGTGTAACATTAAGCCGAATACGAATTCAGCTAAAAATATCATAACTAACATTAAATACATTTATCTTTTCAGTGAATTTAGTGTTGCCTTGCATGATAATATTATATTTGTGAACCAATACATAATGGCCACAGAAGTTGGATTTCTCTAGTTGCCGATGAGTCTAGAAAAGAACAAGAAATATATAATAGCATATATAGCTTAACTACAGACCAAGTTCACAAGGCAGTGTCCAAATATGTACTAACCTTGGATGTGATCCATTTAGGCTCTCTGGCCTGATACAAATGCTTTTTCTTGAGATTGATTTGGAATGTCCTCATTGCTCTATCATCAAAATCACAAATTTATCCATAATGGTCACTAAAAATTCACAGCAAGGATTCATACAAGACAATCAAAATAACATGCTTATGAGTTCATGGTGTTCTTCAATACAGGCCTTGGATCATTGTGAAGGGAGCATAAGAGGACCACTTTATTCTCCTACATGCACAAGAGGACCAACTACCAATGACAACTAAAAATTCATAGCAGACAAATACTCAGTGATATATAGCAGAATTAAGTGAATTGCAGACAAGAAATATAATATGTACCTATGGATATATGGTGCCAAGTAACACTCTTTCCTGTATTCATATACCCTCCATGATATGTATTCATGTCTCTCCTTTTATGGGTATCTGACTTATATAGTTTTGGCAGAAGAATCAAAAATCATCGCTTCTGCCCAATTCGCCCAACTTAAGATGTATGCACCTAAAATAATGACATCAGGGAATTGGTATGTATATGTGTCTAAACGATGCACTTAAATTATGTACTCATAGAAGAAGATACTTACTTTAAAAATAAGGTCACCATTGCATTAGGAAGCTCCTGTTTAGGAACAAGCAAGGACAATATATCATATGAGTCAATGAAAATCGGTTGCCTATCATAGAGGCGTACAACTTCATTGACAGGCCATGATATAGCTCCAAAAGACTGATTGAAAATCAAAAATATAATTTGATCCTTGGCATCCAACTTAAGGCTTGTCAACAACTTCAGGGGTTGGAGCTTCAGGAGGGGTTTTGATCAGGATTTCATCATGTGGAGTAGAAACACATACAAGCTTCACTAGCCATGAGATGAAGCTTCCCTTGACATCACTCATAACTTTCAGCTCACCATTTGGGATAGGGATAGGTGCATCAGCAATGATCATCGCTTCAACTGACACTCTGAATTGATCATTAGTCATTTATTGGTGGTGTACAGTTGATCCCAAGTTGTGGACAATCCCATGTGCAACTAATCGGCTATCAAGATCCTCCACATAAAGGTCACAAGGTTTAGGACCCTCTGTCTGTCTAACAATGCAACTCCCTTTACTGCTTTACTGTATAGATGCAGGTGAATGTGCTGCGGGAACATTGGTCTTCTTACGTGAACTCACAATCATCATCATTTCCTCCTTCATATTGCTCATCTCGGCTTCAAACATTGCCCTCAATGAAGCTTCTTGTGTCTCTACTCGCGTTGCTGCTTCCTCACTTGAGAACGCCACCATATGTTTCATCTCCTCCCAAGTAACCATACTTTGTTTATAGCGTTTGGATGCTCCAAAGTATTTCCTTAGGCCTACCCGTCCTCCAATTACCCTTACATGCCCCACATGATCCAGTTTTCCAGTCGCAACGGTCAGAATATCATTCCTCCTATTCAACAAAAATGTTCGCTCTACTTCTTTCTTTTTAAGTTCGTCCTTTAAGATATAGATAACGAGAAGCTTTGTTTAGTAACTAAAAAAATAACAATAACGATACTTACAATTTTTTCAGCAACTATACGAGTTTTTTCACTCATATAAGCCCCGCTTCTCTTTCGATGAGAATACAACCATAAGTCTTCGTGACGTATTGGAGATGGCGGATCACATATCGCAGAAGGATTGGATTTAGCTTCTTCTTCCAATCTCTTTCGTTTGGCCGCTATCAACTCTTTTTCAGCCTTTTCATAACCACCACGAGACATTCTATGATGGAAATCATTCTTTCTACCCGTCTCTTGTGCTTGTTCCTTTTTTTTTGGTGAATCAGAATTCAAAACAACTATTAATTAAGAATTCCAGACCATCTTACTAACAGAAATTAGAGAAATTCTGCTTGATATGAGCCTCAAACACTAGTCAAATTCACTTCATCAACTTTCAAGACTTGCATAGAACAATAGCGAACTTTTATTGTATTCCTTCATCTACAGTCATATTCACATAAGAACTAAGACTTGCTCCTTTAATGCAGGACAAAGGATGTAAATGTCATTCTATAATTCAAAATGTCAAAATGATATATCTATAAACACATTCTGAGTTTCTGAAAAGACTGTCAAATGCAAAACATAATTCAAGATACAAACTCTCTCAAATTCTAGTAAACTTGGTTTACAAGTGTTGTCATCATCAAAAAGGGGGAGAATGTTAGTTCTCTATGAGTTTTGATGATAACTGACAATTGCAAACACAAGTTAAAGTTTGTTTTGATAAGTTGAAAAACTTACTGTCAAAGGCAAACTCGAGTATTGGTTTCAATACTCAAGTATTGACTTTACAGAGAGTAGCTCATTTTCATTAAACTAAGCAATACTCGAGTATTCCTCTGAATACTCAAGTATTGAACTTACAGAGAGCACTCCAAGTTTTTCACTATGAGCAAAACTCGAGTATTGGTTTGAATACTCGAGTATTGACCATACAGAGACTCCTTCAATAAAGGCAAAACTTTCAATACTCAAGTATCCATTTTGATACTCAAGTATTGATCATACAGAGAGTCACCAAAGTATTCCAACATGTGAATACTCGAGTATTGGGTTTGAATACTCGAGTATTGAACTAAAAGAAAGTTTTCAAAAATTTACACATGTATATGAAAACTCAAGTATCCATTTGGATACTCAAGTATTGGTCATACAGAGAGTTATCAAAGTATTCTAACATGTGAATACTCGAGTATTAGTTTGAATACTCGAGTATTGGGTTAATAGAAAGTTTTCAAAATTTACACATGGTTATGAATACTCAAGTATTGAAGTGGAAACTCAAGTATTGACTTGGTAGAGTCTTCTCAAAGTTTTTGAAAATATCTGAATACTCGAGTATTGATTTGGAAACTCAAGTATTGGCCATACAGAAAGCTTTGCCATTCTCAATTGACTTGAATACTCAAGTATTAAAATGCATACTCAAGTATTGACTTGGAAAAGATTTAACAAAGTTTTTCAAATAAATTGAATACTCGAGTATTGAGTTTGAAACTCGAGTATTGGGGCATACAGAGAGCTTAGCTCTTTTTCAAATGTTTTGAAAACTCAAGTATTGAATTGAATATTCAAGTATTGAGGTTTTGGACTTAAACTCATTTTCACATAAAAGTTCAAAATTCGAGTATTGGATTTAATACTCGAGTATTACTCTGATTCAAAGAAATGATCCAAAGCTCAAAACATGATGTGACATACTCGAGTATTGAGGAACATACTCGAGTATTGGTCGCGAAGTTTGAAAATCAAGTCTGACGAATTTGTGAAAACTTCTTGTTTGATCTCAATGCTTCTCCTTTACATTCACTACTGTACTTAACTATGTTTAATGAGTTTGTTAGTGAGTTTCCGATTGTTTAGAGAACATTAAATGAAGATTTGATCAAAAGCAAAAAGCATGTCAGAACATTAAATGCAAGTCCAGAAGCTTGCATCCTTTTGAGCCCACATTCTCTACACATCTGCAAAAGGATTAATGTCTATTTTCCCTAAGCAGTACTTGCTCTTCCAACGGATCTATTACAAGGAAAGTCAACACTAATTCTCTGGGCAAAAGGAATTAATTCAAGATTAGAGAGAGAGAAGTCACCAAAGTGCCTCCAATAGCTAGATTAGCCTACCAAAGGATATAATGGAGTTGGCAACGGTCATTTAATGCTCTCTTAGTATAAATAGAGTAGCATTCAATTCTTCTCAACAACTAAGATTGCAGAAAACGAAAAATCATTCAAAGTTTACAACTACTCTTGAGTTTTCTTGTGTAAAGTATCTATTGATACATTAAGCTTCAGTGTTTACCATTATCCACTCTTAGCGAGAGTTTCTCAATTGTAAATCATTTATTGTAAGGAATCACAAGTCAGGGGACTTGGTGATTGGGGTTCATTGATTGCAACTTGTAAGGGAGAGTAAGTTCTAGTGAGAGAATTACTCTTGAGTACAGAGTGTGTAATCAATCGTGATAGTGAAATCCCAGAGTGTCTGGGGACTGGACGTAGGTCAAGATATTGGACCGAATCAGTATAAATCTCTTGTGTCTTGCTATTCTTCTCTATCCTTTGTTCTGCTCTGTTTTAGTGTTCGAAAAACAGAGCACTTCTGAAAGAATTTTTAAAATCTCCAATTCACCCCCCTCTTGGTGATTAAGCTCCACTTTCAAGATGGACATTTATTTTGGCTTGAAGCCACTTTTCCCACCTCTGGTCCAGATTCACCCAACTGCTCTCTGGTTCAACTTTGACAATTTTTATCTCTTAGTAGAAAAATCCAAAAGCTACAAAATATAATATCAAGGTGAATCTCAAGATGTGTAATTTCTCCCTGTAAAATATCATATTTAACTAAGTTCATTTACTATTTTTAGAACCCCATTGAAAGTGCGCTGCCAGAATTTCCAGATTTAGCAACAAACTTGTTTCAAGAAGTTTTTCGGTGTTTTTAAATCGGAAACTTAAACTTCAACATAACCCCACAAAAAATCAAGTTACAGAGCCATTGGGGACCATAAGAATATGGAAATCCAACCACAACTCCAAGCTTTTACCCTTTGGACGAAAATACTTGAGCAAGAACTTGAAAAGTGAGATTTTCGGTGTTACCTGAGATCGGAGAATCGTTGGATGAACTTGGTGGCTTGAGCTTGGAGCTTGGCTATGGAGTTGCAGACTTCCCTCCTATGTTCTCTGGAAAATTTCGTGCTCCTAGGGTAGAAATAAGGGGTCAATTACCTTTTTAATAAAGGTAACTTTGATCCGTTAATTTTAAAATTAACTGGCGTAAGTTTCAGTCCAAAGTTCATCTGGCTTTTTGCTTTTTCCCCAAGTAAATCTAGAAAATTCCAGGGAACTCTAGGAATCTGCCAAGTGGTGCAGCCCTCTTCAAAAATATCTAGATATTTCCTGCTTTTGGGGCAAATTACCCGTTTTGGCCCGAAACTTTCGTAAATTACAATTGTGGCCCATAACTTAATAATTATTTTTGACTTTTTCCATGGACTCTCACCTGCCAAAAATTACCCATGTGGCGCCATTTGGGGCCCACATATCTGCCCTAATTAATGTTTTACCCATTTATTCCCATTTTCTCCAAATGTGGGACCCGCGGTTTGACTTTTACACTGATTTCTCTTTCTTTCCCTCCAAGTGAGTATTTTAATAATTAAAGGGGGTCATGTGGCGCCTAATGGAGCCCACAAATCTGATCCCCCATGTTTAATTCCTTTCTCCCACTTTATCAGTCCAGTTTTTGGTCAGGTCTCCGGCCGGCTTTTTTGGGTACAAAGGTGCTTCTTTTTTGTACTTTTCTTCAGCTTTTCAGATATTTTCCCCTGATTACCCATCCATATGTGGCGCCATCTTGACTTACCAAAGTGGCCCCACATTTGTCTCATTCATTCAAAAAGAAGCCCCTAATTAACTAGTCCCTATCGGTCCCCTTTCCACCGGTTAACATCCTGTGGGACTCGTATTTTGTGTTTGGGCCTAAGCATGTATAAAATCATCTGAGTTTTCCTTCTCTCTCCTGGGTGGACGAAATTAATGACTTAAGGGGTAAGGATTTGACTATTTTGCCCCTGTAATCATTACTTACTTTTGCTTTTTAATCTTGTAGTGACACGTGTCCTCTAGTAATGATTACACTGACTGCCCTGGACATGCTGTATACTTACTTATACCAGCATATTTTCACTCAACTAATTGTCATGTACCTTAGAACATAGTTAGGGAGCATCTTTCCCAACCGAATTTGTACCGTATAGGTCTTATGTGCCCCCTTTTTCCATTGGCACTTTAATTCTACGGTTTATACTCATTAGGTCTACTGACCCATATAGCCAAATTACTTAGTCCCTGAGAGGCTTCCTGTCTCTCACCACTCTTGGGACTCTTCCTGAACCGGCTTAGTCGTCTACCCACTTTTAGGCTTATTCTCCATTCTCAAGGTCCAAAATTCAGGATATTACAGCTAACATTCTCCCCATTTTTGATGATGACAACATGTGGAGGAAGCATTTTGAATTTTGAAAAGAAATTTTGAAGTTGTCAAAATGGTAGAGAGTATAAGGTCAAAAGCAGCATCCATACACAGTCAAAAGTATCATCTATCAGCATCCATACACATAACATCCATACACATTATCTATTTATCAATACTTAATCTACTCTCCCCCTTTGTCATCAATCAAAGAGGGGGAAGGAAAAGAGGGGTCTGCATCAGATGGCACAGCAAAAGGAGCAGTCGTTGGATCAGTGATAGGAGCAGAAGCCATCTCAGAATCAGAGTGTGAGAGACTGTAGGAGTGGAAGCAGGAGGCACAGAAGAAGTAGGGGCAAGGTGTGTCTTGGAGGGAGCAGCAAACCCAAAGCTCATCATAATAGCTTCTAGAGTAGCATCAAAGTCCTGAACCATCTGTTGAGTGCTAAGTTTCTGATGTCCCAACTCCTGAACTTTTTTCTTAATTTCCTGTTGATGATCAAATAACACAGCAAAGCGAGTGTCCATTTCAGCTTTCAGGTCATTCAATTTTGAGTCCATGTGTAGGTCAATATGAGCCTTTAGATTGATCATCTCTGTGGACATGGCTTTGATCATTTCTACCACGAGCTTCCTATAGGTCTCCAAAGACTGCAATACTGGAGCCATGGCACTCTGAATAATGGATTGAATCTGAGTCTGTGAGGAGGCTTCTGAATTCTTTCTTCAATGCTCTTGGACCTTCTCTCATGAAATTGTGGTACAGTGTCTGCATCTAGAACAGTGGATTCAATGCTTCAGAACCCACTGACTTGGATTGTGAACTTTCTTTTCCTTTTCTTTTGTCGGATGGTAGTGAGTGAGTATGGGAACAAGTTACAGGTCGAGGTGATTCGATGATGGTAACGACCTTGGGCTTCGACTTTGGAGGTTCCTTTTTCTCAGAGTCTTTCACCTTTGGCCGATGCTTTGTGCGAGGCTTCTTGGTGGGGGGTTTCTCAAGTGATTGCGACGAGGATTTGCCCATGGTTGACGGAAATTGATAAGTGCAATGGAGTTGTAGGAAAAAGGGGCCAAATGAAGAGAGCAGTGAGAGACGGATGAGAAGAGATGGAAGAGAATGAAGAACGCCAATGGTCAGAGCTAAGATGCAACGATCGTCAAGTAACGGAGAAAGAGGGAAAGGAATAGCGAGAGGGTAGGGTTAGGAAATGACGGAGAAGGAGAGATGGAGAGAGACAGAGAAAAATAAAATGAATTTATGAAATGAGGAGAGCCCTCCTTTTGAAGGTGATGTGGCCCAATGATTCTCGAGAACACTTAATTGATTCTCGAGAATAGCTTGAATTGAAGCTATTCTCAAACCATCCAAACTTTGTCAATTCTCGAGAGTGCAATGTAATTCTCGAGAATGACCTCAATTCTCGAGAACATAATAAAGATTCCCGAGAAGAGCCATTGCTCTGTCTGCGTCGATTCTCGAGAATGCCTTATCCATTCTTGAGAATGGAAATGTTATTTTGAACATTGACATACAGTGAACTTAAGCATCCCGATATTTCTCAAGAGTGGCTTTCAATTCTCGAGAATGCTTAGGAAGTGCATGGAAAATTACCCTTAAATTCTTGAGAATGATGAAATCATTCTTGAGAATTAGAATACTCTGTAACTTTCTAGTTTTTGGTTCACTGAACAGAGACACTGCAAAACATCACCTAGAGGCTCCGATACTTAAGTTAGTTTCTAATAATCATCAAAACATAATTAACAACATTGAACTAACATTACTTACAATTCATTGGGATTTACCATTCCCAATTCTCTTCGGATGAAATTGAATTGTTCTTTTGCTAGCGGTTTTGTGAAGATGTCTACTAGTTGAAGATGGGTTGGAATGAACATTACTTTGACATCCTTATTTTGTACATAATCTCTGATGAAGTGATGTCTCACATTAATATGCTTGGTTATTGTATGTTGAACTGGATTCTTTGCCAAGCTTATTGTGCTAGTGTTGTCACAGAGGATTGGGATCTCCTTCAGATAAATTCCCAAGTTAGACAGTTGTTGTTTTAGCCACAGGACTTGAGCACAGGAACGTGAGGCAGCAACATATTCAGCTTTAGTTGAGGATATAGCCACAGTAGTTTGCTTCTTGCTGAACCATGATACGAGTGATCCTCCAAGAAACTCACACTGTCCACTAGTGCTTTTTCTGTCAGTTTTGTATCCAACATGATCTGAGTCTGAATATGCAACCAAAAATTCTTGTTCACCTTTTGGGAACCAAAGACCTAATTCCTTTGTATCCGAGAGATATCAAAAAATTCTCTTAACATGTTCTGCATGTGATTCTTTAGGAGCGGATTGAAATCTCACGCACATTTCCAACTGAACTGGATATCGGGTCTACTTGCAGTCAAGTAGAGCAATGATCCGATCATCCCTCTATAGTTGGTTATGTTAAAATCTTTGCCTTTTTCTTCATCGACATCCAGAGAAGCAGTTGAACTCATTGGGGGTGTCTGCACCATTACAATGCTCCAACCCAAACTTCTTGAGCAAATCACGAAGATACTTCGTTTGTGAGATGAATATCCCATTCTTTCGTTGTTTAATTTGCAAGCCGAGAAAGTAATTGAGTTCTCCCATCATTGAAATTTCGAACTCACCCTGCATAGTCTTAGAGAAATCCTCGCAGAGCGATTCATTAGGTGACCCGAAAATAATATCATCCACATAAATTTGAACTAATAATACATCATTTTTTTATAAAAAGAGTTGTGTCCGCTTTTCCTCTTATGAATCCCTGATCAAGGAGAAATTTGCTAAGTCTCTCGTACCAAGCTCTAGGAGCTTGCTTTAGACCATACAAAGCCTTTTTAAGTCGAAACACATGATCAGGATGATGATCATCCTCAAAACCAGGAGGTTGTTCAACATAAACTTCCTTCTGTATAAAACCGTTTAAAATAGCACTTTTGACATCCATTTGATAGAGCTTGAATCCCTTGATGCAAGCAAAGGCTAGAAGAACTATTATAGCTTCCAATCTTGCCACTGAAGCATAAGTTTCTTCATAATCAATTCCTTCTTCTTGATTATAGCCTTTAGCAACCAATCTTTCCTTGTTATGAACAATGATTGCTGTTTCATCACGTTTGTTCTTAAATACCCATTTAGTCCCAATAACCGAATGGTCTTTAGGTCTAGGTACTAAGTCCCAAACTTGATTTCTATCAAATTGATGCAATTCCTCTTACATTGTAATAACCCAATCATTGTCTGAAAGGGCTTCGTCAATCTTAGAGGGTTCAATCTGAGAGATGAACGCAGAAAAAGTTACTTCATTCAAAGTACCTTTTCTGGTTCTTACTCCTTCATTTACATCACCTATCACTTGGTCTAAATGATGATTCCTAATAAACCTCTAAGCTTTAGGTTGCGATTGAATATTGTTTTCACAAATATTTTCAGAAACAGTTTCAAAAACATCTTCAGAATTTTCAAGAGAAGCAGGAGGGGTTTTTGAAAAAAAATGATTTCTATAAGCATTTTCCTCATCATCATCCAAAGATTCATTAATTTTTGGTTTCACTAAACACAACATGAATGGATTACTCAACAATACGCATACGAGTATTGAAAACTCTATAAGCCTTACTTCTATTACAGTAACCTAAAAATATACCTTCATCAGATTTTGAATCAAACTTACCCAGATTATCCTTACTATTATTGTGCACAAAACACTTACATCCAAAGATGTGCATATGGGCAAGGTTGGGCTTTCTCCCTTTGTAGAGCTCATAAGATGTCTTCTTAAGATTCTTCCGGATGTATGCACGATTTGATATGTAGCAAGAGTACTCATTGCATCAGCCCAGAATACTTGAGATGTTTGATTCTCATTCAGCATTGCTCTTGCCATCTCAGTGAGGACACGATTCTTTCTCTCCACAACACCTTTTTGTTGAGGAGTCCTTGGGGAAGAGAAATTGTGATCTATCCCATGAGCATCACAGAATTCTTCAAAGGCATAATTCTCGAATTCTCCACCATAATAAGTTCTTATACCTGAAATAGAAATATCTTTCTCGTTTTGGACCTTCTTGGCAAACACAACGAACTGATCAAAGGTTTCATCTTTCGATGATAAAATATAGTCCAACAAAATCTAGAGTATTCATCAACAATGATCAGAGTATAGAGATTGCCACCAAGGCTTCTTACTCTTGCTGGTCCAACTAAGTCCATATGAAGTAGTTGGAGGGGTCTGTTAGATGAAATCTCATTTATAGATTTAAAAGATGATTTAGTCTGTTTACCTTTCTGACAAGCATCACAAATCATGTCATTTTTGAAATTGAGTTTTGGTAAGCCAATGACTAAATCCTTTCTTAGCAACTTGTGAAGTTGGAACATATTGACATGAGCTAAACGCTTGTGCCATAGCCAACTTTCTTCCAAGTTACTAATAAAGCAATTTTCAGACGTAATTTTATTGCAATTACTAGAGAGGTTTAGAGTGTAACAGTTACCTTCTCTAGGGGCCCTAAACAAGGCTTTTGATTTGATGTTGACTAGGGGTAGATCATTCTTGCTTACTATCAAGCATTCCTCAAAATCGAAGATAACTAGGTTACCTTTGTCTATGGTTTTGCTCACACTGAGAAGGTTGTGACAAAGGCCTTCCACAAGGTAGACATCTCTGATCTGTGGTCCATCGTTGTTGACAACTTCACCTATTCCAGCAATTCTTCCGGATTGATTTCCACCAAAGGTCACCTTGCCATCATCCTTGGTCTTGAGAGCAGCAAATTTAGTATGGTCTCCCATCATATGTCTGGAGCATCCACTGTCAATATACCACTTGTTGGACTTTGATGCTCTCAGACAAACCTGCAAATCACAAGAAATCAGGTTTTAGGTACCCATCTTTTCTTGGGTCCTTTCAGGTTAGTTTGTGTCTAAGGAACCTTATAAGATCCTTTAGGCACCCATTGATAATTTCCTAAAGGTTTACTCTTTCTTTCCTTTTTATGAAAACAGGAAGAAGTAGTATGACCTTTACGATTGTAATAATTGCAATGAACAAAAGGATTTGAAGAATGAACAGTTTTTCTAAAATAGTTCATATAATATTTTTCTCCAAATTTCTTTTTCCCTTTCTTTTTATCAAAATCCGGTTTATAGCCAATTCATGATCTGTCATTTGTAAATTTTTGCTGTTTTAAAATGACATTGACCATTTCAATACCTCTAGTGAACTTCTCAAGTGATTTTGTAAGATGCAAATTCTTTTTCTCTAAATCAATGCAATCTTCACAGACGTTGTTTTCACAAGAAGCATTTTTGACTTGTTGTTCAAGAGTTATGTTTTGCTTTTTTAAAGATACATATTTTCCAGCAAGCTTTTCAAATTCACATTGTATAAGATTATACTCAGCAAATAACTCATCGTAAGTTGGTTGTGAGTCATATACCTCATTGACATTTTCAGTTTGTTCTTCTTCTTGAGCCACGAGGCATATGTTGGCTCTTTCCTCATCTTCAGCTTCATCTTCGTCGGATGAGCTGTCTCCCCATATAGCTGACACATAAGCTTTCTTCTTGAAATTATTGAATTTCTTCTTCCCTTTATCTTTGTACTTCAACTAAGGGTATTTTGACTTGATGTGGCCAGGCTTTTCACATTCGTAGCAGATGATTGGCTTTTTCGTCTCAAAGCTAGAGCTACCCTTGTGAAACTTCTTGTATCCTTGGTCTTTCTTGTAGAACTTCTTGAATCTCCGAACCATCATGACCAGCTCTTCATCTTCATCTTCTTTATCATCATCTGATTCCTTTTCTTCTTTGGCAGCTTTCAGGGAAATTCCCTTGTTCTTCCCACTGATCTCATCAAGTCCTTTTCTGAACTTGATCTTTCCTTCATATTCGGACAAACTGCCAAACAAAGCTGCTACATAGCTCATCGACTCTCCACGAGCTTCTTCAATAACTGTAACTTTAGCTTCCCATTCCTTACTGAGGATATTGAGAATCTTCCTCACTTGGACAGGTTGTTCATAGTTTTTTCCCAAAGCGACAAGTTGGTTGATCAGATGAGTGAACCTCAGTTGAAATTTGATAATGGATTCCCCAGACTTCGTACGAAGAACATCGTACTCGGTCATGAGGGTATTAACTCTATTCTCCTTGACTCCAATTATTCCTTCATGGGCTATCTCCAGTGCATCCCACATAGCTTTAGCAGACGACAATGTGCATATACAAAAATACTCTTGTTGCCTTAAAGAGCTTTGCAACATAAGGACAGCTTCACTGTTGAGTGTGACATTTCTCCTGTCATTATCATCATAGGTGTCTTCAGGCTTTGGAATTCTAAGTCCATTTTTGAGAATAGTTGGATTGTAGTCTCCAATCTCAAACACTCTCCATAGGCCATATTCAATAGCCTTAACAAAGACTCTGAATTTGGCTTACAAGAATGAGTAGTGCTCTCTACTGAACCCGGGCAATCTATTGATCGAGGCTCTATTAGGCAATATTCCTTCCATTGGATCTTTTATCTAGGATGTTAATACTCAAGTAGATAACAAGAGCTCTGATACCAAATGAAGGGTAGGAATATCACCTAGAGGGGGGTGAATAGGTGATCTCAAAAACTTTTCACGGATTGCACACAAACGTAGGTAAGACAGAAACAGAGAAGAAAGATAAACACAAGGCAATTTATACTGGTTCGGTCTAACACTTCGACCTATTTCCAGTCCCCAAATCCTTTGGGTATTTCACTAATCATAAATGGTTACAATTACACACTCTGTACTCGAAATGATCATAATTCACTAGGACTCACTCCCCCTTACAAGTTGTAATAGTACACCCACACTTAAGGTTCCTCAACCTTAAGATTTAACAACTAAACTGATAATCAAATGGTGTTTAAAACTCCTCACGAGTAGATAAATATAAATACTGAAGTACAATATATCCGAAGATATTAATGAAACAGGTGTAATTGCAAGTTGCAATAAGTTCGAACTGAATGCACAGCGTTTCGGTAGTTGTAGAATTGAATGCTTCTGGATTTTATAGATGATAGCTTATAATGACCGTTGTAGAGAGATTAATGAGTCGTTGAGAGTAATAAATATTTCTGTTGCTCTGTCTCTTCGTAATCTTTCGACGTTGGTCAAAATACTCCGTTGACATTCTTTGTTCGATTTGTCCGTTGAGGCTCAGGTAGAATATTGACTGAAAATGGTCGGAGTGCTTTATGGTTATTCATAAGCTTAATTTCCACTTTCATGCTTCATCTCTGCGTCGTCATTTAATGTGTCTGACACAGATTTTCTTTATGTAAATTTGATGTTTAAAACATGTTAATCATATATGAAAAACACTAGCAAACTGATTAAACTTGGTTAGAAGCAGTATAAATCAATAACATGAAGTACCCAAGTTATAATCAATGATCTGTAGTTTACGAGAATGGAGATTTCAAATACTGATATTGATTCTCGAGAATTGTTCATATCATTCTCGAGAACTAGTCAGATAAAGGTCTTTCCAGAGATTATGTCTCGATGATACTCGAGAATCACATTATGGGTTCTCAAGAATGATTTGTTTAAAAAGCCTTTGAGTTCATCAGTGAATGATCATTCTCGAGAATCATTTTTCTCATACTCAAGAATCCCATTTCATTTTAATATAAGAAGAGAAACAAACAAAGTGTTTTTCCGTTAATTCTCGAGAACCATTCTCGAGAATTGCTTATTCATTCTCGATAATCACATTCAAGAAACCATGCCATTGTGATTCTGTCTAAGACATTCTCGAGAATTACTTATACATTCTCGAGAATCCTTTATCAGTTCTCGAGAATCATTTGCACAGAGAGCTTGCTATGGCGAACTTGAATACCATTCTCGAGAATCCTTGAACCATTCTCGAGAATTGCTTCCTGAATTCTTAACACAAACTGGTTAGTATACTGTTAATTCTCGAGAATCAATTTCAAAATTGTTAAATCTAATTCAAGACTTTCAAAACTTAAATCTTTGTTATCATCAAAACATTGGGAGCTAACAGCTATAGCAATGCGTTGCGTGCAAATTGGGGGAGTAAAGCGACTTAGGATGAAATTCGAACTCAGCCTACTTTTAAACTGATATCTTCCTTTCGAATTCCGATCATTTATTTACTATTTGTCATTTGTAATAGCAAAAACAAATAAACCAACCATATTTTCACTTCACACAACTTTTACAAGAAACTGGCATCATCTTTGGTATCAACAATCTGGGATGATAACTTACTTACACTTTATTACTTGTTCGACTGGTTCACTTGCCACAAGAAAATAAACCAACAGTAAGCCTCACCCTAATCTTTGCTACAAGTATAAATTTCTTGATGAAGACACTAGGCAACAATTTTTTCAGACTCGGACTACTCCAAAAGCTTTAGTGAGTTTATATTTAGTTTTTTTGCCCTTTTTTGTTTGATTAAGAACCTGTGTGGATATGTGATATGTTATTGTATTCATCTAATCCTTTTAGTGAGATGATTTGGTGTGTGAATAGAAGAAAAATAAAATCTTTCTACTTGGGTGAAAACATGATTGTGCAATATTTAGAATATCAGAGATAGCAGATGCGAAAAAATCATAAATTGCATGCATTCATTGATGTTCAAAAATACATAACATGCTATTAAACCAGAGCAACAAAAAACTACAAACACTCGAAATACTACAACACCCTAAGTTCTACTCTTGGTCTTTCTCTCCCCCTTTGTCATATTCAAATGGGGATGGAACTGAGATAGGAGAAGGAGAAGGATGAAAGATCTCAGTTGAAGGTGTCTGAGAGATATGAAGAATCTCTGTAGTTGGTGTAGTTGGAGATGGAGAGGCTAGAACCTCAGTGGTAGTAGAGGAGGCAGGCATAGGAGAAGAGATAGGAATCTGAGGGCTGGTGAAGGTGAATGAAGGTGAGAAGGAGGAAGGTGCAGACTCATGCTTCACGCCAGACGAGGAGCCAATATGAAAATGCTTCAGAATTTTGTCTACCTTGTCACTAAGGATCACATTGTTAACCATTTGAGTGGACAATTTTGCATCAAGGTTGATCATGTGATCAGAGAGCTCACTATGTTGACCAGCAAGACCAGCTATATTTTGTTGCAGCTCATTGTTCTGTGTAGTGACATGCCCAAGTTGCTCTTTCATGGCTTCCTGAGTATCAACCATGTCATGGTTTCCTTGACGAACCTCAAGTATCAGTTTGCCTATCTCAAATTCCAATAAAATAGATAGTGAGACAATGGCAGCATCCATTATGGCTTTGACCCTTTCATCAAAACCTGAAGGGAGAGATGATTGGGGAGGTGGAGCAGACTGAGCTTCCTGTGCTCTTGATTGAGAGGTTCTTGCTTGTGACTTTGAAGGAGCCCGAGATTGGCCAGAACCTTCCGGGGTCTGCCTGCGTGGCGACTCAATGGAGACAGATTTGTGCTTCTGGGGCCTGTCTTGGTAAGGCGGCTCAACGGAGCAAAGATGTGTTTCTCTGTGTGTTGCTATTTGCATATTGTGGTATATTTGGCATACTTGTTTGTGTTTACCTACTTACATGGTAGCATGAATACGCATTTCACATTTAGTGCATGAGTATTGATGGTTACTCTGGGGGCCATTGTCGGACTCCAGAAGTTTTTTGTGACACAAGTCGTCGTGCGGAAGTTTGAAGTACCTTTTTGGAAAGGTAGGACGTTGCAGTGCAGTTGAAGAATAGGGAATGCCTGATAATTGAATATTTCATACACTTCTTTTTATCTCTTGATTAATAATTTAGGACTCTTTAGTTAATAAATAATGGCTTTTATACTTATTTGGGCTTTGGGCCTTTGATTATATTTTAGCCATTTTTAATAATAAAATTTCAGTTTTATATTGCTTCACTCTTTTTACCATAACTCTTGAACCAGACATCGGATTTACCTCATTCTTGTTTCATATTTTAGATGATTCAAAGAGCTACAATTGCTATGAAGACTTGAAGGGCAAATTTGGACAAGAAGACAGTCAAATTTTGGAGCCGAAGTCAGCTGAATATTTCTGGATTTTATTTGGGCTCGAATTTTGTAATTAAAGCCCACTTTTTTTTTTATTTCCATTTTGGGCCTGAACTGAATTGTGGATTGGAGCCCCATTTCATTTTTTTTTTATTTTAGGTTAAGTTAGATAGCAGCCACAAACACTTTTTTCATTCACCTTTTTACACATTTTTGGATTAAACACAGAAGTTTCATTTTCTCTGCAATGTTCTTCGTGTTCTTTGTCTGTTCTTCATTTTTTCCAGCCATGCTCGGCTAAACTTCTGTGATTAACCCAACGTTGAGGATTCCATGAATCATCCAGAGAGCTTGTGCTTGATCGGTAATTTTACTCGTTTTTGTTTTCATCTTATCGGATTCGATTTCTGGAAATAGATCGAATATTAGATTTAATATTCGGTTTGGTTCATCCCAAGGACCGAGTTCGAACTAGGTTTTAGTATTTTGTGCGATTGCCTTTGTGAGATGCCACTGTTCGGACAAATACTAGGCGATCGTCTAGTCGAGGGAATTTCTGGACGAACACAGAGATTTCGGTTCGTCTAGAACCAAACGCGAGTTCGTTCATATTTTGTTCAATGATGGAAGTCTCTGGAATCTGAATGTTGGGCTGATCGTTTTTAATCTATTTCTGCATATTTCGTTATGTTTCAGTTTTTTTTCGTTTTTAATCTGTTTGAATAAAAAAAAACCTCATTTTTACTGTTTCTGTTTCGCTGTTGCTATCAATCAAACCCGCTGCAAGTTCGTTGGGGAAACGACCCAGGTTCCCTATTTCTGCAAATTATTTTTCGAACTTGGTTATTTTGGGAGACATGGCAAATCTCTTTCAATGCCCTATCGTATTTTTGTATTTTACTTCTTGGATGACTGTAATTAATGTTTTCATTATTTATCTTGGATTACTATACCCTTAACCCTACGGGGACTTTACCTTCAGTTTATTTTATCTTTACCAGTACAGTAGGTAGTCCAAACCGGTTTAATGCTCTGTTGCGCTCACTCTGATATATGCTAAACTGATGTAAATAACCGAGGAAAGGTAACATATCAAAGGAATCCCTCTAACCCGCCACCCGAAAGGGCGAGGCCGGTAGGGGTGTAACATTAGCTCCCAATGTTTTGATGATAACAAAGATTTAAGTTTTGAAAGTCTTGAATCAGGTTTAAAAATTTTGAAATTGATTCTCGAGAATGTATCAATGATTCTCGAGAATTGCCAGTATACTAACTAGTTTGGGTTAAGGATTCAGGAAGCAGTTCTCGAGAATGGTTCAAGCTCTCTATGCAAATGATTCTCAAGAACTGAAAAAGGATTCTCGAGAATGTCTTAGACAGAATCACAGTAGCATGGTTTCTTGAATGTGATTCTCAAGAATGAATAAGCAATTCTCGAGAATGGTTCTCGAGAATTAACGGAAAAACACTTTGTTTGCTTCTCTTCTTATATTAAAATGAAATGGGATTCTCGAGTATGAGAAAACTGATTCTTGAGAAGGATCATTCACTGATGAACTCAAAGGCTTTTTAAACAAATCATTCTCGAGAACCCATAATGTGATTCTCGAGTATCATCGAGACATAATCTCTGGAAAGACCTTTCTTCGACTAGTTCTCGAGAATGATATGAACAATTCTCGAGAATCAATATCAGTATTTGAAATCCCCGTTCTCGTAAACTACATATCATTGATTATAGCTTGGGTACTTCATGTTATTGATTTATACTTCTTCTAACCAAGTTTAATCAGTTTGCTAGTGTTTTTCAGATATGATTAACATGTTTTAAACATCAAATTTACATAAAGCAAATCTGTGTTAGATGCATTAAATGACGACGCAGAGACGAAGCACGAAAGTGGAAATTAAGCTTCTGAATAACCGTAAAGCACTCCGACCATTTTCAGTCAATATTCTACCTGAGCCTCAACGACCAAATCGAACAAAGAATGTCAATGGAGTATATTGACCAACGTCGAAAGATTACAAAGAGACAGAGCAACGGATATATTTATTACTCTCAACGACTCATTAATCTCTCTACAAAGGTCATTATAAGCTATCATCTATAAAAGCTAGAAGCATTCAATTCTACAACTACCAAAACGCTATGCATTCAATTCGAACTTATTGCAACTTGTTGTTTCATCTGTTTCATTAATATCTTTGGATATCTTGTACTTCATTATTTATATTTATCTACTCGTGAGGAGTTTTAAACACCATTTGATTATCAATTTAGTTGTTAAATCTTAAGGTTGAGGAACCTTAAGTGTGGGTGTACTATTACAACTTGTAAGGGGGAGTGAGTCCTAGTAAATTAGGATCATCTCGAGTATAGAGTGTGTAATTGTAACCATTTGTGATTAGTGAAATACCCAAAGGATTTGGGGACTGGACGTAGGTCAAAGTGTTAGACCGTGAAAGTGGAGCTAAATCACCAAGAGGGGGGGTGAATTAGGGATTTCAAAAATCTTTTCGACTTGCTCTGTTTTTGAACACTAAAAATAGAGATGAGCTGAGATGAGAGTAGAAGAGCAAGACACAAGGATTTATATTGGTTCGGTCCAATCTCTTGACCTACGTCCGGTCCCGGACTCTCGGGATTTTCACTATCTCAATTGATTACACACTCTGTACTCAAGAGTAATTCTCTCACTAGAACTTACTCCCCCTTACAAGTTGCAATCAATGAACCCAATCACCAAGTCCCCTGACTTGTGATGCTTTACAATAAATGATTTACAATTAAGAAGCTTTCTCTAAGAGTAGATAAGAATAAACACTGAAGCTCAATGTATCAAATGATACTATACAGATGAAAACTGAAAGTAGTTGAAGAACTTTGAATGCAATTTGTTTTTAGTAGTTGTGTTAGTTGAGAAGATTTGAATGTAGTTCTATTTATGCTAAGAGTGCATTAGATGACCGTTGTAATCTTCAATATAACCGTTGCCTTCATTAGACAAGGATTAGCTTAAGCTTAGGTCTTCTTCTCTCACTAATCTTCTCTTAATCTAGCTGTGCAGAAGCTCAGAGTTGACTTCTTGAAAATAAATCCGTTGGAGTGACAGCTGCTGGATGTAGAAACATTCTTTAATTCTTTGTTAAGCGTGTGTAGGCAGATTACCCAAAAGTATGCAACTTTCTGGGTTTAGCATTTAATGTTCTGACATGCTTTTTGCTTTTGCTATAGACCTTCAATAAATGTTCTCTAATTCTTCTGAAATTCACTAATAAAGTGGTTAAACATAGCTGGGAATATCAGAGAATAATAATGAAAAGTATTAAGATCAATTAAGAAGGTTTCACAAATTCATCAGATTCGAATTTCAAACTCTGCGATGGAAACTCGAGTTTTGTTTCTCAAAACTCGAGTTTCGAACTTTTGTGTGTAAAATCGATTTAAGTCCAAAACATCATAACTGGAGGTTTTCTTCCAAAACTGGAGGTTTTCAAAACATTGAAAAACATTAAACTCTCGGCTTGGCCAAAACTTGAGTTTTCATTTAAGTATGAAAACTTGAGGAAATCGCGCCAAGTCAAAACTGGAGGTTTTGGAGAAAACTAGCAATTCTCAAAAACTAAGAAAACACAAAGGCTTTCTGCCTGAGCAAAACTTGAGTTTTGTAATCAAAACTCGAGTTTTCACTTTACTGTGAAAACTTTGAGAAAACCTTGCCAAACTCGAAACTGGAGGTTTTAAAACTGGGTAAAATATGAATGCTCTTTGCCAGGACAAAACTTAAGTTTTCATTCAAAACTCGAGTTTTCATTTAATCATGAAAACTTTGAGAAAAACTGTGTTAAGTCAAAACTGGAGGTTTTCACCAAAAAGGAGGTTTTCACCAAAAACCGGCGGTTTTCAAAATTGTGTAAACTTTGAGAGTTCTCTGCCAAGTCAAAACTCGAGTTTTTACAAATCTTAGTAAAAACTTGGAAATCTCATGCTAAACTGAAAACTGGCATTTTCTCTGAAAAACCGGCGGTTTTGCTTTGTTCAGGATTTTTCTCATTAAGATCAAAACTCGAGTTTTGAACCAAAACTCGAGTTTTCCTTTGATAGTAAGTTTTTCAACTTACTAAAAGAAAACTTCATATTTTGTTTACAATTGTCAGTTATCATCAAAACACATAGAGAACTAACAGACTGAACCAGTATAAATTGCCTTGTGTCTATCTTTCTTCTCTGTTTCTGTCTTACCTATGTTTGTGTGCAATCCGCGAAAAGTTTTTGAGATCACCTATTCACCCCCTCTAGGTGATATTCCTACCCTTCAATGACAACTATGCTACAACATAACCGCTTTTCACAACGTTATTCAGCTAACCTACTACTATCTTATACAGAAGCGTCCGCATTCTGTAAGTAAAATCCTTGCTTTACTTCTCCCATATTCCTATGGCGATTTTCCAGTTTAGATTGTGGGTTTTAACCTAGGTGTTCTAGTTATGAGTAGTAGATCCATTCTTGTAGCCTACAATTTAGGTCGAGTCCTGCACAAGCTCGCCCAGCAAACATTGTCTAATAAAGGTCTAACCTCGACTTCTATCCGGTAAGTTGAGGCCACTGATCTAGCCCTTAGCGTCCGCTAATTGACTAATGTTAAACAAACTAAATTTATTAAATAAAGAACTTAGCAAACTAGGTTTATTCTACAACTCAGAAATCCATCCTCACTCAACTAATAGAAGTTTAGTTAAATAACTGATGAGGGAAACTCAAAACAGAGTTACACAAAACAGCCCATGGAAAGAATTACGAAAATAAAATAAAAGAAGAAAACAGAGGAGCTCGTCAGAATGATCGACGGCGTAGGGAGTGCCCTATCACATGACATCTCTACGTCATCTACAATCTATTTAACTCCAGGGAAGAGTTGGGTCTCATCTACAGTTCTCTTGTTCGATAGTTCTCTCGTTCCTTCGGTATGAGTCCAATCGGATGGGAATTGTACTGACTGCTCTGACTCTCATGACTTTGACGACCTCTTTTAGGTTTAGTCGCGCTTTCCTCTTATAGTCAGGTCCATTTAAGCCATACGTCCAGTGAGCTGGGACTTCCAAATCTGTTCGGTCTAAATCCCTAGATTCGGCTAATTGATTCTCTTTTAATACTGCGAGATTCTTTAGATCTTTCATTCAATTCTCTACATCTTCTGATTCAGTCTTAATCAATTCAACTATCGTCTAAATGTTTGTCTAGATAACCTATATTAATTTCCTGAAAACTCGCAAGATAAGGTCAGCATAACATAGCGCATAATTCCACATCACTTACAATACTACAACATAGTGGTCGTATTGTTTTGATAGCACAAATGTGAGCATACCATATGCTATAGCATTGTATCAACTTCGTTATGTGCTTTCATGGTAAACCAAAAAGTGGACCTCTTCTTATGCACATGAGCAGGATAATGATGTGGATGCAACAATATGTAGAATATATCCTCTATTTCCCTATGTGCATGATTTCTTACATATTTTATTAGATATCGTACAAATAAGCTCAGATTTATCATTACAAACAGTCAAAACACATAGGGAAAACATGGCATAAATATGACTCATCACTTACCAACTAGAACCTCGACATGCATATAATTGTTAGATAGCGAGGTCTTAAACTTCCTCCAGTGATCAGCACAATATGACAATGTCCTGTTTTTCAACTTCTTACTGTCAGGAACATTGTATGTCAGCTAGATAGAGTCCCAAATAAGATCATTTACTTTCGCCCTGTTGACATTTTTCCACTCATCTATCAAGATGCCAGGCTTGTTACGTGCTAACAGGCCAACATAACTCCTATATGTGTTTTTATTAGGGCCTTTATAGGATTCAAATTTTCATTAAATTGAATGTCGATCTTTACCCCGGCAATCTGACTTAGGGAAAGGTCTTTCAATTGTGTGCCTCTTCTATCATGGCGTAAAGGTCAGTTACAAGGCGCACTTTGAGATTTACAAGGCTCGCTTTGATTCACACCAATATCTGGTGTTCCTCGAACAGAACTAGAATCGCTTTCTCCATTCATTTTTGAGACAGGAAGAGAGGTTGAGAGAGGTGGTTCGAGAGAGGAATGCCTGAGCGAATGAGAAAGTAACAGAGGCTAGTGGTGGTAGGCGAGGAAGATAGGTGATGCAATAGGAAGAAAGGTTCTGAGAGAGCAACTTCAAGTCTCAACATGAAGAAGAAAAGATATAGTTCCTTTTTGGCTCTGTAATTTTAAGACCGGATATATTTAGAAGCCAATTTTAAAAGTTGAACTTTAAGACCAGTCCTAATTAAACTCTGGTCTTAAAAGTATTTAATTTTTTTCTTATCTTTTGTACTGGCTACTGTTAACGTCCGATCTTAAAAATTTAACTTTTAAGATTGACTTCTAAATACATCTGATCTTAAAATTAATAGACTTTATATTTAAAATTTTCCTTATATTTTGGACCCAAGTCCGGTCTTATGAGATTTCTCTAAAAAGTAATTAATATTTCAAAAAAAAAATTTGTTAAGACCAGTTGTTCTAGAAACTGGTCTAAATAATATACTTAAGACCTATGAGTAAAGGATCCGATCCAAGAAGTTCTTGATATTTACAAAACTGTCATCGGTCATACTTTTAAGACTGGAGCGTCAATACTCCAACCTAAACGAGGGGTCTTAAAACCCTTTTTTTGTACTAGTGACAATGAAGTGAATCTTGTATTAAGGATGAATATTATAGTAAGGACAAGAGATATCATATCTATTATTGGGTTCACATTAAAGTCAGAAAATCGGGCCGAGCCCATCAGGCCGACCCGTTTAAGCCTTGGCCTAGTAGGGCCTGGGCTTGAAAAATAGGCCAGAGATTTGAAATTGGCCCTGTAGGGCCAGCTCTGCAGGGCTTCGGGCTGGCCCTGCAGGGCCTCGGGCCAACCCGTTATGCCCGTTTAACGTAGCTTTTTTTAAAAAAAAAAAAAAAAAAAATTACTTAGACTTCCACTTAATGAATGTGTTTATTTGTAATTACTTAGATTATTTTAGTTTAAACTATAACCCTTTTTTATGTTTATTATTATTCTGTATTAAAACACATAATTAGTTATTATAAATTTTAAAGAAGGGATGTTTTCATATTACATAAACACATACTTTGATATTACAATATTATATAAGTAATAAATTATAAATATATTTTGTGTAAAATAAGTATAATTCTTTTTACCTGTCAGTAAAATCATGCATGAACCGAAGGAATCTGCAGATACACACAAAATTACGAGAGGGAAAGGCATTTTGTCGTGGGCATACATAAAGCAATTCCTTTGTTTATAATTTTTTGAAAAAAAAGAAAAAAACATATTCTTTGTGTTTATTTGTTTTTTATTACGAATTAATAAATGTGTTTATTTGTTGAATGATTTATATTGTTTAGATATTAATGTTGATAACATTTATTTGATAGATTAGAACTTTAATGGTTGTAATTTACTAATTATATTTCTGTGAAAAAAATCGAAGAAAAAATAGTTAAAATTTGGAATAGTAATTTTCAGGTCCTGTAGGCCCTGGCCCTGGTACTATCGGGCTAGGCTTTAAAAAACAGATTTTTTCCTTACCCCAGGCCTTGTAGGGCCGGCCCTGATTTCCAGCTCTAGTTCACATTAGGTGCACATCTCTTATGTGCTCATCCCTCTAATGGGATGAGCACATTTTATATATATATATATATTTTTATTTATTTATTTATATTTAAATTATATGATGTTTTTTGAAATGTTTTTTTCACCCGGTTTCTCAAATTAATTTGTTTCTAGTCCGCATTTAAAAATATTTGTCCTATAACATCGGTATCCTAGAAACTAATTAATTTGAGATACTATGTGCAAAAAAAACATTCCGAAAAAAGCATATAATTTAAATCTAAATAAATAAAATATTTATAAAAAAAATGCCTTAGAGGGATGAGCATGTAAGGGGCACATAAGGGAGAAGCATCTTATGTGCTCCCCATATCTATTAGGGTTAAGAAGCAATTTTGCCCTATAAGTTATCACTGATGGACAAATTTGCTCCAAAAGTGTCAAAAAGGGAGCAATTTTGCTCTGGTTGTTGTCACAGCTAATTTTGATCATTAGTTGATCAAATATCTTTGAAATTTGTGATCCATATGGTATCCATGTCATTTTTGTGAAGGTGTCTAAAAGTTCATATGTCATCTACTTCATTTTTTAAAGTTAGATATAAAAAATTTTGTGCAAATTTGCACCTTAACAAAAATGATATGGACGACATGTAGACTATCAACCTAACATATTTGGTTAACTAACGGTCAAAATTAACTGAGATAACAACTTGGACAAAATTATTCCTTTTTTTTTTTACACTTTCGGAACGAAATTGCCATTTGGCAATAACTTGAACGACAAAATAGACCTTTAATCCTATCTATTACCACCCCTCAAACTTAAACGGGGTTATGAATCACTTAAATGGTGTAAGAATCCTTTTTTTTTTTTAATAGAAGCTGAAATCCATTAAGTCAAAGGAGTATCACATCTTGTTCCAAAAAAAAAAAAAAAAGGAGTATCACATCAAAATGCTAAACCCACATCCCATCGTTCACTACCATCCCGGAGGAGAAGGGGGTGGGTGCAAGAATTTATTTTTCAATCATTCATTGGGAAATATGGAATAATTTTTTTAAGGCCACAGTCGTCCAGGGGCAACATAAATTCGGAACAAGTTACCAACAAAGAAAGAAACTCAAATACTAAAATTATTTTTTAAAAAACAAATGTAATACTCCTGCATATAAGCTTATATCCAAAAGTCTATCAATACAATAGGTAAAATAATTTTATAGCAAAATGAGTTTACTAAAGAAAAGGGCAGTCACTATTAACTATTACATGACTTAACGATATGCTAAAAAAGATGTTTGGCTTGTTACGTTTATACTCAAAGGACTTCATGGATAATCCATGGGACAAAACTTTTGATAATTAGAATAGACGGATTGATTATTCTCCCGCCAGTTCCTTTTTATAACTAACAACCATCCCTAAGATGTCTACTTGTTCGTACTTCTAAGAAACATTCAGATAATGTCTTAATTTTTGTTTGTTACATTCCTATTTTACCCATATTTAAATATCTATATTCCTTACTCTCTCTCTCCACCACACATTCTCTCTCTTCTACAACATATTTATTACTCAAACATATTGGGTCTGTTTGGGTTAGCGATGAGAGCGGTGGCTTAAAAGCTATCTGAATTTTGTAAAAACTCAGTAGGAAAAAAATCATGTTGTAAATGTGATTTATGTTTGGATTGATAGTGGTAGAAGTGGCGGGACCCATGCCAAAAAATTGAGAGCTTTTTCCAAAAAGCTCCCCATGGAGCTTCTGCTTAAAGTAGCTTTTTTGAAAAAATCCAGTGGGTTAAAAGCTAACCCAAACATCTTCCACTGAACTTTTTTTCTACTAGAGCTTTTTCCTAACTTAAAGCTCCTTAACGCTGTCACCAAATAGGCCCATTGATTTTCTTATTCTCTCTCTTCATCAATCCTCTTTATTGTAATAATTTTCTTATTCTCTCTCTTATTCCTCATCTCCTTATAAATAAGGGTATATTTATCAAAATGGTTACAATTTTTACATATTTATTATTCTTAACTACCGCTTTGATCTACGTTATTTGGTTAAATGTTCCTTATACTCCCTCCGTCCCTATATATAAGAACTTTTCAATCATAGTGGAATTTTTAAAAACAGCTAAAAGTAAATGTAATAATTATGTAGGAAATTTATTTTTTATTTTTAATTAAAAAGGCCCCTATTTATGAACGGGTGGGAGAGAGAGTAATAATGAGAAAATGATGAAAGAGAATTACGTTATATAATAGTTAATTGAGGGGAAAATAGAAAAAAGTGTATTTATTATTAAAACTGTAACATCCCATTTGAAAACGGCGGATTTTTTTTTAAAAAAAAACGTTTCCAAATATTTCAAGCAGAGTAATCAGAGTAGAGCATTGGAGCGAGTAAGTAATTTACATTACATTCAAAATATGGACCATAGTGTAAATGTATCGGATTATAGTCATCCAAAATTCTCAAAAGTTAAAGAAACTAAAGAAAACGATAGATAATGTAGACACGTCTTGGCCTACTCCAACTGCTCGCCTCGATCGCCAAACATCGGTCCTCCAGACCCTGATGCTACAGCTGAGATCCATTCCACATATGGATCTCAGGTAACGGTTAACCTTATACTCAAATAAAACAGTATACGTACAACAGATATTCATTTCAATACAGCATATCATCACAAAAGCAAACAGCAGATGTATGATCACTAACATGGACAGAACATAAGCACAAAGCAGTATGTAAAGTCTCTCTCGACTAGTTCTACACATATCCAGTGTCATGCCACCAACGTGTCCTCAGCGCTAGGAATAACTCAAACGGCATTACCAATACTATAATCCGTGGGTAAAGCTGTAAGTATCTCTGACGATTCTCAACAGAACCTCAGTCTATGAATGTATCTATAACGCAAAAGTATATGAGCAGCATAGAGTTAGGGTTACAGTACGCGTCCGTACCTTAGTTGCAGATATCCGGCTCTTCCGGCTAAAAACGGTACTTTTTGACGGTCGTACGTAAAACAGAGAAACAGCGGCTCAACAGCGGCAAACAGCGGAACGAAGGAATTTCGACTGCGGTTCGACGTCAGAAGTATTCTAATCAGAATAATAACACACTTATGAATATTTTGCAGCATAACAGGCATTTTAGGTGAAAAAGACCATTTTGCCCCTACTACCCCTATTTGGCGGTATTTCGCGAACTTCGTTACTTTGACCTTATTCCATTTCAAAATTATCCCCACTAGGTTTTTACCTCGTCGGGCATCTTTCAATGCAATGAGGCTTAAAAACAAGTATAGGAATATATTCTGAAACTTCCTAGATCAAAACAACAGTTCTACTATAACTACCGAAAGAACTACGGAAACTAAAAACTAAGGATAGAAGATCTTACTCGGAGCTAGGCAGAATTTTTGCAGAGCTTCTCTCTCTAGAACCTCTCTCTAGGTTTCGAATTTTGGTGTGAAGAATGAGAGGAGAGGTGCTTGCTATTTATAGAAGAAGGGAGGGACAAGGTGGGAATTAACACAAAAGTCTTGGATCGGATTCGGCCGTTGGATCGCATTTTTGAGGACAAAACAATCTTGGCCATCCATGGTCAAGGCCGACATCAAGGGGCCCCAAAAATTCAAAGGATGAGTTGTCATCCAATGATGGCTCTTGCTTTATGGCCTCCGGCCCGATGAAGTTACCCGATCGGTGTACGTTTCGCGCGATTTCGCAGAAACTCAAAAATCCGGGCGTGTAACTTTGAAGATCTTTTCATCCTCTTTCATATTATCTATTTGGATCCTCTTTTTGATCATATCCAGGTATTCTCCGGTGCGTCGGAAGATATTCGGACAACGCGCGTCGATTCGGAAATCGCTTAGATAGAACCAACTTACGGACAACAATTCGTTGAATCGTAAAACGTCCAGTTGTTGCCTAACTTAATCCGTGTTTGAAAACACGAAATTGTTTCTATAGGTTCTCACTTTGCCTATCTAGCTCTACTCTATCGATCGGCTTTCCGTCTTATTAGGAATTAGGGTTCTCGGTTGCGGAAATCAACGTCTGGTAAATTCTTTCTTCGTGTAAAAATTTATTTGTTCTTAATTTGATCAGTCTGAAAAGAGTTTTAGCTCTGGTTTACCTGTAGAATTTATTTTTGACTTTTCCCCTCGGTCTGCCTATAAGCTGACTCACCGCATTATATTATTATTTTATTCTAATTATCATTTTAATTATTTAAACAATTCTTTTTAATTAAAAATACCAATAATTTCGGCCCCCTCATTTTAAAATTCAGTCTTAATTATTTTTTCATAATTTTTTCCATTTTTAAAAATATAATATTTTTTACCAAAAATTCTGTTTTACCCCCGCCTTCGTTAAGGCTTAATCAGCCTAAATTCTTTGTTTAGTGATCTTTTTAGGATTAGATTTCTTCATACATTTATCTTTACTAATTTTTCTTAATATTTTTATCATAATTAGTAAGTATATTTTATGCTAATTACCAGCCTTAATCTCTTAATTAAGGATTTTACCATAAATTTAACTTTCTATATTTCTCTTGTTTTCTTGAATCAATTAGCTAGTAATTATCTAATCATTCTCTTACCAATGGTTGATAATTTTATAATTTACAGTATATTATTATCTTACAAAATTTATACTGACATTGTCATTTTATATCCTATGTAAAATATTAAAAATGTTTACACCATAAAGTTACTTTATGGTTCTAGAATGCTTTTTAAACATTTCTTCATGTTATTTCCTCTGAAATAATTTATTAAATTCTTATAATTAAATATAACACTCCCATAATTTTCTCATAATCTTTCATGATCTTTCAGTATTTATCATAATGTTTTTAGACTGTTTTTATCACCATTATTGCATTTTTAGTCATTACGTTCATCGATTTTTCGTAACTTTTTCGACAATTTACTCGACAATTATAACAATTTTCTATAACAGTTTTAAACTCATGAATTTGCTTCATCAAAATATTCATTAATTTCTCTTATCTCAAGAATTCCAGATTTGCTAAAATTCGGGTATTACAAAAACAAACATAAAATGGATCTTTACATTCAAGGACAAGTCCATTTAAAAAAACAAAATTATATATAGAGACAGAGGGAGTAAAAGTAATGAGGGAGTAAAAAACATGGTTTGTTGGTTAGTTTTTCTTGTTTGAATTAAGTTTATTTTAAGTAAGATAAATATGTAATAGAGGAGTTTTGTCTTGTAAATGGCACAACTACCTACGCTAAACCAATGGATCTAAGCTGGTCAAGAATTAACCAAATTTTTCTTCTATGGAACTCATAAAAATTGAATTAACCATATAATAATATGTAGTATGTAATTAATAAGTTACTAGGTTACTTGACTATATAATATATATACTTCAAACATATTTGATTAGTCATTGACTCTAATAACTCAATTGAACGCAAATTAATTAGTGCCTTCTTAAATAGATTTTGTGAAGAAGAATATACCAAATTGAATATAAGAAAGAGAGATTAAAGAAAAGTGGTTATGAAAAATAAGTAAGTTAAATACACAGGGAAGGAAAAGGCGAATAAAACTAAAAATAGATTAATTAGGTGTTAAGAAAGTCAGAAGAAACACACAAAAAATATTGTGGCCATTTATAGGGATTTCCATGTTGTAATCCCCCTTTCTCTCTCTCTCTTTCTGTTTCTCTCTCCCTCTCTGTGTCTCTCTCCCCCAACCTCTCTGAACCTCTCATATACAAAACTCATTCATGTCGAAGAAGAAGCCGCTGCTTTAGCCTCCCCTCCACCATTAATCCCCTCCCGATAGATTCTCCGTTTGCCCATGGAAGGGCGGCTACAGCCACCCGCCGCCATAGACGAACAGAATGCAGTTACACCCTTACCCCTCCCTCCTGGCCGCGAGCGCCACACTTACATCGTCCAAGTCCCCAAGGACCAAGTCTATCGCGTCCCTCCGCCGGAAAATGCCTTGTTCGTCGAACAACGCCGTAACCCTATCAAAAGAAAGAACAACAACACCTGCTATTGTTCCTCCTGGTTCTTGATCTCTCTATTAGCCATTCTTATCGTCATTGCACTCACCATAACCTCCTTGTATTTCATCTTCAGGCCCAAGCATCCCGAGTTTTCCGTCACCAAATTCCAGGTAAAGAAGCCTCCGACGGCAACGACGAACAAGAAGAATGCCCATTGGGTTCCACATTATTTAATTTCCATGAGGGCAAAGAACCCTAATGGAAGAACTGGTCTTAGTTACGCCAAGGACGGCGATGTTTCCATGTATTGTGATAGCATCGTGGTGGCCACCGGAAAGTTTCCGGGATTGGATCAGGACCCAAATGCTTCTTCTGCAGTGAAGATTGAGCTATCGGGATCGAAAGATCGGCCGTTAAACGCGGCTATGCAAAGGAGCATGAATTCGACGAGCAAGAGTCAGGCGGCGATTTCTTTTGAGTTGGAGATGAAACTTGAGGTGAAGGGAAAGATTGGGGGGTTGAAGATTTATGGGATGAATCCGACTGTGAACTGTAAGATCAAGTTGAGTTCATTGAGGGACGATGCACGTGTGCTTTCACAACAATGCAAGTAAATTAAATGTTAATTAAACTGGGCATTCATGAATTGAACAATTGAGATGATTATTTAAGGAGGGTGACGATATGATTAGCCAATTATATTTGTTGTTTAATTATAGTTTTCTTTTTCGATTTTCTCTGATGGCATTCTTTTGGATTGGCAAATTCCTTATTGTTCTATGCTTTATAATTTATTTGTGACTTAGATTTTTACGTTAGCAAGCCTATATAGGAGCAGATCAGATCACATTGAATCCTATCAAATGTGTGATTTATACAAACGATGCTTTTGTTTTTAGGATTAACTTGCGAAAACCAATTAAAAACCCAGTTTGATTAACAACCTATTAAAAAATGATGGGTTTGGTCTAGAGTTTAACAATCCACATAAGCCTTAAGTTTTGTTTGGGACCCCATTTTTCTTAGCTCCCTTGTTTTGATGGGTAAAAACCTTACCTGTACACCCATATGCATAATGGGAAAAATCAGAGAGGAAATTAATTAAACTACTTCTCATAACAAAAACCTTACCAGCTTATTTTTTTCCCCGCAAAACAAAATTGGAAAAATATTACACGCGGTGAAATAATCTCTACCTTCATTATTGTCATTTATGTATACAAATAAAACCACAACAACACCATAATTATTTGAGATATTTATGTTCTAATGATCTAATTTGTTAGTCTTGAAATTTGATAAAGAAATAAAAATTGAATTGAAAAAAGAGAATAGGTCTTAATACTTTATGCATTTTTTTATTCAAGACAATATATATATATATATAGAGAGAGAGAGAGAGAGAGAGAATGACATTTAAATACCACATGAACTTTCAAAACCCAAAAATGCCTACTAAAAAAAGGAAAAGGACTGAGAAGTATGCATGTAGAAATCTGAGTTTTGAATATTTTGGTAAAAAACAAAACTACCATTTCCTTCACATCTCTCTCCACTCCATTCTCTCTTCTTCACCATCTTCCGTTCACTCCACAAGATCAAAGAAGTAGAAAACTCAGGAAGTGGTTCCTCTCATTTTCCCTCCCTCTCCCCATCCTCTGCCCGGCTGCATCTCAGCCGTCCAATCCAGATTTGGACGGCCGAGATGCAGTCCGAATTTTTTTTTTTTTAATAATTAATTTAAAAAAAACTGTACCGTTGGATCGAGATTTGGACGGTCCAGATGGGACTGTGAGAAAGATAAGGAGAGAGGGGAAAATGAGAGGAACCGGATCTTAAAACTCACTGTAATCAATGGCACCCAGCTCTCTCTAAACCAGTCCCCTTTCTCTAAATGTACCTTTTCAGCTCATAATCTCTCTCTACTCCGACAAAGAAAGAGAAATAGAGGATAGAGACGGCACATCGGAGTTCTTTTTTTCCTCACTTTTGTTGCCATTGAAGGTTGAAGAAACCAATTTCTGGTAAAGTTCTGCAGTTTTCAGTGAGTTCTTGAGTTTTCTGGCAAGCTTATGAATTTTACAGCGAGCTTTTCCAATTTCCAAGGAAGAGTAATGAGATTGACAAAATCCGTAAGTATTGACAATATGTGTAAAAGTATTGACAAAGAGTTTTGGGTTGTGACCAATTGAGTAATAAGATTGACTAAAATAGTAATGGTTTTGACAAAATCGGTAAATAAGGACAATATGTGTAAAATAATTGACAAAGAGTTTTGAGTTGTGACCAATTAGTAATGAAATTGACTAAAATAGTGTTTTGATAAAATCCATAATATTTTTGACAAAATCCATAATGGTTTTGACAAAATTGAGTAATTATTTTACGCATATTGTCCTTACTTTCCAATTTTGTCAAAACCATTCCTATGTTAGTTAATCTCATTATTTAATTGGTGACAACCCAAAACTCTGTCAATCTTTTTACACATATTGTCAATACTTATTGATTTTGTCAATCTCATTACTCATTTTAGTTAATATCATTACTCAATTGGTCAGAACTCAACACTCTTTGTCAATCCTTTTACACATATTGTCAATACTTATGGATTTTGTCAATCTCATTACTCATTTTGTCACTCTTATTACTTAGTTTGTCAATCTCATTACTCAATTGGTCATAACCCAAAAATCTTTGTCAATCCTTTTACACATATTGTCAGTACATACAAATTTTGACAATCTCATTACTCATTTTGACAATCCTATTACTCTTCGCTGGAAACTGGAAAAACTCGCTAAAATTCATAAGCTTGCCCAAAAACTCATGAACTCGTCGGAAACCGGATTTCTTCAACCTTCGATGGCAACCAGAATGAAGAGGAAAGGAACTCCGATGTACCATCTCTATCCTCTATTTCTCTTTCTCTATTGAAGTGAGAGAGAATGCGAGCTCAAAAGGTACATTTAGAGAGAGAGAGAGAGAGGACTGGCACAAAGAGCATTGGGCGCCATTGATTAGAGTGAGCTTTCTTCTTCTTCGATCCTATGGAGTGAACGGAAGATGGTGAAGAAGAGTTCTGGAGTGGAGAGAGAAGAGGTGAAGGAAAGGATAGTTTTGTCTTTTTCCTAAATATTCAAAACTCATATTCCGACCTGCGTACCTCTTTGTCCTTTTCTTTTTTCAATAGACATTTATGAGTTTTGGAAGTTCATGTGGTATTTAAATGTCATTCTCCTTTAAGATAAAATAATTTTTCAATAGTCCTTAATTACTAAAGTTGGGCCAAATTAGTATAAGATGAAACAAGCAAATGAACTAGTAAGCAAATCTTTACATCTTGGGAGGATTAATTTCTAGTTTTGGCTACGGATATCACATGGATTTTACTAAAAGAAAAGGTGGAAAGTTTTGTGGTTAAGCCATGCAAGGAGGGAGATCGAGAAAAGAACACATAGCTCATTCCATGGTTGCAAGAAACTTGCAGCCAACAAAATGCATAAGCAAACGGAACAACGATAGAAAACTAAACACTTTGTCTCCACCTAAAGAGCTTAGCAACAGGAAGATGCCAAGTCACTCCATAACGAAGAGCTAGCCAAAATCAATTCCCCATAACGTCTATACATTTAGTGGTTTTGGTTATGTGACCAGCAACAGTAGAGGATGCCAAAAACCTATATAAAACACAAAGAAAACTAGGAAAAACATAGTAAATATTAGTAGATATAACATGAGCAACGAAAGATCCCAAGCGACCAATCCATTGCTGCTTGAACTAGAAATTGGCCTCACAGTGGAGCTCATAGTGAATCGTGGTAAGCTCTGGTGTATGCTAACGAAGTTAGTTACATAATTTGTTATGGTTTGTTTATTTGTTATTTGATAAGTTGTAACCACTTGTTCAGTTATAAGTGTTTTAGTTATTTATTTTAGTTAAGTTGTAACTAGCTACTCCTATATATAGGAGCCACTGTACGTAGTACAAAGTTAAGTCAATGAGTATATTTTTCTCAGTTTTCCTTTCCCACTCAGATTGCTTTTGCGTATTATGGTATCAAAGCTATATTTTTTAGGCTTCCGCTTTCTCTTTCACCTTTCAACTTTCCCTTTCTCATTTTTGTCTTAGTCGATTTCCGTCTGACATACAGAGTCCCTCTTCTCCATTTTTCTTCCTCAATCGATTGGATTCTTCGTTGATCTAGAATCACGATTCTCTTTATCGATCGGTCTCTTTGCTTTTCATTCTTGTCCAAATCCCAATTTCTTTGTTTCCAATGACCACCGAAAGCTCTTCTATCGTGTCACCATTGGCAGCTACTCAAGATCCATCGAGCTGCTATTTCATGCATCCAAACAAAAATCCATCATTGGTGCTTGTTTCATCTCCTTTAATCAGTTCCAATTATCACCACTGGGCACAAGCTATGATGATAGCCCTAATGAGCAAGAAAAAGCATACGTTTGTCGATGGTTCCCTAAAAGTTCCAGCTGTCACTGATCCTCTATTTCTGGTATGGCAGCAATGTAAGACCATGGTCCAGACTTGGAGTTTCTATTTGATATCTCCTTCCATCGCTTAGAGTGTGATTTGGCTTAATCAAGCAGTGGATGTCTGGAATGATTTGAAGAAGCGTTTCAATCAAATCGATGCGTTCAGAGTTGCAGAACTATGGGATGAACTCTTCCAAATTTGATAAGGTGACCTCTCTATATCAGATTAATCTACTAAGGTCAAAACTATTTGGGACTAACTACTTAATTTTCGTCTGATAGCTAAGTACTCTTTGATAATTGAATATTATTTCACTTATTTGTATCTCTTGGTTAATAATTTAGGAGTGTTTAATTAATAAATAATGGGTTTTATTACTTAATTGGGCTTAGAGCTTTTAATTGGATTTAATTCATTTTTATGATTAAATTCCAGATTTACAGTGCTTCACTATTTTTGCTATAACTTTTGATCTAGATATCCAATTAGCCTGATTATTCTTTCGTTTTTTATATGATTCAGAGAGCTACAATTGTTATGAAGACTTGGAAGGCTGATTAGGACAATAAGATGGACGAAATTGGAGCAAAAGAAAGACACATTTTTCTAGATTTTTATTGGGCTCGAATTTTGTAATAAAAGACCAGTTATTATTAGAGGTTTCTATATTGGGCCTATTTTGTAACCCTAGCCGTCATTCCCTTTAGGTTAACTTAGATGGCGGCCGAAAACACATTATACATTACATCTTTTATGATTTTTGGATTAAATTAGAAGCTTTTTATTTTCTCAGAGTTGTTCATCATGTTCTTTGCATTCTTCATCTTTTCTTCTGCATTTTGCCCAGCCATGCTTGGCTAAGCTTCTGTGGTTGACCCATGGATTGAGGATTCCACGAATCTAGAGGACCCGCGCTTTGATTGGTAACGTAATTCGTTTCTGTTTATTTTAATCGAATCTGTTTATAATTACGGATTGAGTATTAGATTTAATACCCAGATTGATATCCCAAAGACATAAGTTGGACCGGGTTACAGAGAACGTTGTGCAATCGCACAGTGAGCTCGCCATGCGTCTGATTAGATGCTAGGCGATCGTCTAGTTGAGGGAGTTTCAAGACAAATGTAGAGATTTCGATTTGTCCATAATCAATCACGAGTTTAGTTGTTATGTTTTTGTCCGATGAAGGTTATGGAATCTCAATTCTAGGTTAATCGTTTTTAATATGTTTAATCTAGTTTTTTTATATTTTGTTTTGGCTTGGCTTCATTTTAATTACTTTGAAAAACTCCCCCATTCAGGTTACTGTTTTACTGCATTTACTGTTGATTTTAGACCTGCTGTTAATTCCTTGAGAGAAACAATCTAGGTTTCCTATACTACAAATCTTTGAAATCTGGTTATTTTGAGAGAGCCCGACAAATCTCTATCAAAATTTGTCACTGTTGCCGGGGAATTTGCATTGGTCTGATTATTGACATTAGAGTAGTTTAGATTATAGTAGTTTTCGGTGGTTCTAGTGACTAGGTAGATTTGTATCTCACCCATATCACTCTGACGCTTGTAGGAGATCTTGTTACTTCACGGTATCCAGCTTGCTCTGTCATTGACTTCAGTTATCCTTCATTAAATATTCATAGTCCCCGAAATTTTTTAATTTTTTTCCCACGACTTTTACAACTGTTAGGTGGCTGTTCCTTTGAAGGATAGAAATTTTTACAGTGGTCACACCAATCTCAAAGGAATTGGTCATTCTAAGCAATAATCACTCCCTTAAGGAGTGTGGTCTGATCTATTTTGGCCAAATTCCATCGTTTAGACCACTTTTTCGCTGTTTTTTTTTTTTTTTTTTGTCTCCGCGGGTATTTTAGAAATTGTTTGACTTACGCCGATCGGGCTGATTTTTGGTGAGCGGAAGGAAATTAGCATTTAATTAAGAACACAGTGCTTTTAGCATCGTGGTCTTCAGATTTTAGCCAAATTCCATCATTTAGACCACTTTTTCAATTTTTAAGTTTTTATTATTTGCTTTTTAGGTTCTAGAATAGTCCAGAAGTTGTCCTGTGGAAGTCCCAAAAAAATTAAAAATCATTTGACAGTGTTTCTGGACTTGTTTTGGTCAATTTCTAGCATTTTTTCTGTTTGTGAGTCTTCTTTTTGTTTTTGAGTCTTTTTATGTGTCTGCCAAGTCTGTGTACCTATGCTGTATAAGTACTAGGAGTACTACTAATCCAAAAGACTTGTTAGAATTTGATCCTCAAATTGAAAGAACAATTATTGCTGCTAGAAGAGTTGTTAGGCTGAGTCGTAGGACTATTACTGAAATTGATTATGATTTTGAACATTATAAGCATATTGAACTTGATTCTGATATTTCTGTTGATATTTCTCGTTCTGATAGTGTTGTTTACACTTATTCTAGTAGCACTTTTGCTAACTCAAAAATTATGGCAAAACAAGAAATTCATTATACTTTGAAGGAATTGGTTGCACCTTATGTTAATTATCAACCTTTGTGCATCCAATATCCAGAACTGGCTGCTAATGCTAATTTTGAACTTAAATATGGTCTTATCCATTTGTTGCCAAAGTTTCATGGTCTTGCAAGTGAATGTCCGCATAAGCATTAAAAAGAGTCCCACGTGGTTTCCAGCACGATGAAACCTCAAGCAATTGATGAGGACCACATAAAGCTGAGAGCTTTCCCATTTTCTATTGATAGTGTGGCTAAGGATTGACTATATTATTTGCAACCATCATCCATTGGAAGCTAGGCTGATATGCAAAGGTTATTCCTAGAGAGGTTCTTCCCTGCCTCAAGAGCTACTGCTATTCGAAAAGAGATCAGTAGCATTAAACAAATCAACGGGGAGAATATGTATGAGTATTGGGAAAGGTTCAAGCGATTGTGTGCTAGCTGCCCACACCACCGGATTACTGAGCAACTATTGATTACATACTTCTATGAAGGTTTGTTGCCAATGGACAGAAGTTTGGTGGATGCATCAAGTGGTGGGGCCTTAGATAGTAAGACACCTGAAGATGCTCGAGAGTTGATATCCACTATGGCTGCTAATTCTCATCAGTTTTGCACCAAAACGAATAGTACTGTTGTCTACCAAATTCAAACACCTCCAGTCCAGTACAATTCCTAGAGATTAGAGAATAGACTGATGATCTGACCTCTTTGGTGAGGCAGTTGGCAGTGACACAGACAGTACAATCTTCCCCTTCTCAGATTGGACACTCGTATGGGTACTATTTTGACTCTTATCATTCTACTGACTCTTGCCCTACCTTGCATGATCCCGCTTATCAAGACTAGTCGATAGCTACAATGGGTGTTTTTCTAGGAAAGCCACAATACCAGCAAAATAGTGCATTTTCTAATACTTACAATCTGGGCTAGAGAAATCACCCCAATTTCCGTTGGAACCAGAATTAGAACCAGAGTAACCAGCATCAGCAGAATTCTGGAAATTATCAACAAAGACAGTACAGATCGTAGAATTTCTAGCAGCAATCTGCACCTCCTTTGTCAGCACCACCTCATTTTCCAGCCATATGTGCACCTCCACAGGCAGCACAATAGCAGCCTAGTAGTAGTGGTTCCTTATTGGAGGATATGATGAAACAATTTGCCTATGTAGTTCGACTAGCAAACTGAAACTTCTATTCAGAGTTTGCAAACTCAAATTAGCCAATTGGCAATATCATTAACTAGCTCCAACCTCAGGGATCCAACACTCTTCCTTCACAAATAATTCCCAATCCTAAGGGGAATGTGAGTGCTATCTCTCTACATTCTGGAAAGCAATTAGAGGAGCCTAAACAAGCTACAGATGTGACTGAATCCATATCAAAAAAAGAGTCAGATGTTGAGAAGATTGACTCTAAAAACAAAGAGGCGGTGAAGCAAAGTGAAGAGGAACCTGACATTCTCATTCCTCTTCCCTTCCCTCAGAGAGCCATTAAATCCAAGAAGTTGGCAGAGAATACAAAAGAGTAGGACATTCTTGAGACATTCAGGAAAGTTGAGATTAAATATGTACCAACAAGAGGCGACTGAAGGGGACTGCATGAGTGAGCTTAAACCAGAATGTATTAGCACTCTCCAACCTACCATGCCTCGTAAGTGCAAGGATCCAGGTACGTTTTTTATTCCTTGCATTATTGGGAATTATAGATTTGATTATTGCATGCTAGATTTAGGTGCTTCCATTAATATCATGCCTGCATCTGTTTATAAATCTCTTGGTCTTGGTCCTTTGCGTCCTACTAGCTAATAAGAGTAATACTCATCCTACTAGTTTGATTGAAGATGTTTTAGTCAAAGTAAATGAATTGCTATTCCCTACTGACTTTTACATGTTAGACATGGAGGATGAATCTCCTAACAGTAGGTCCCCAATCATTCTAAGGAGATCTTTAATGAAAACAACTAAAACTAATATAGATATGCATTCTGGTACTCTTTCCATGGAATTTGGTAATATTCTGGTTAATTTTAATATTTTTGATGCCATGAGACATCCTAGGGAAGAGCATTTTGTTTCGTGCATTGATGTGATTAATGATGTTGTAGATGATGTGCTTGCTGAATGGTATGCTGCTTACCCTGATTTTTGCATCTATGTGTGAATCTGGTGTTTGTGGTTGTGCTAAGAATGAGTGGTGCCCTATTTGCACTGAAATTAATGATGTACTATATGGTGATTCTGACTTGATTGATTATTCTACATTTATTGAGGATTCTGATGTTGATTGTGAATTTGAGTTACATTCTAATTCTGATGTCACTTTTGATTCTGATGTCCATTCTAAATATGAATTGAATTTTGACACTAACATTGAGCTTCCTAGACATAGTTCTGTTTTTACTTTTGTGCATGTGATTTCAAGTATTGCAGGTGAGCAACCACCCAAGCTTCTTCCATCCACTAAGTAGCCACCTAAGTTAGAGTTGAAATCCCTTTCAACTTATTTGAAATATGCCTTTTTAGAGGTGAATGAGCAGTTACCAGTTATTCTGGCTAACAACCTTCTACTCGATCAACAAGAAAAGCTGCTAAGCTTGTTGAAGGCCAATAAAAAGGCGATTGGGTGGACATTAGCTAATATTGTTGGTATTAGCCCTTCCATGTGCATGCATCGGATTTTATTAGAAGAGGATGATAAGCCAGTAAGACAACCCCAGAGACGCCTGAACCCACTTATTCTAGATATGATGAAGAAAGAGGTAACTAAGCTTCTGCAAGCTGGTATTATTTATCCCATTTCCGATAGCCGGTGGGTTAGCCCAATCTAGGTGGTTCCCAAAAAGTCTGGAGTGATTGTGGTAACCAATCAAAAGAATGAGCTCATCCCCACTAGAGTTCAGAATATCTAGAGAGTATGTATTGACTAACGAAGACTTAACCAAGCTACCCGCAAGGATCACTATCCTCTTCCTTTCATTGATTAGATGTTGGAGAGGTTGGCTGGTAATTCTCACTGCTACTTTCTAAATGGCTACTCGGGCTATTTCCATATCCATATTGCTCCTGAGGATCAGGAAAAGATGACATTCACATGTCCCTTTGGCACTTATGCCTATCGGAGGATGCCTTTTGGCCTCTGCAATGCCCCTAGAACTTTCCAGCATTGTATAATATCTTTTTTAAGTTTCTAGAGGATTGCATGGAGGTTTTTATGGAAGATTTCACTGTGTATGGGTTTGATTTTGATGCATGTCTGGCTAATTTGTCGAGAGTCTTGAATAAAAGCATAGAATCTAATCTTGTGTTGAATTTTGAAAAGTGTCACTTTATGGTTGAGTCAGACATAGTTTTGGGACATGTAGTGTCTAGTAAGGGTATTGAGGTAGATCCTAGTAAGATTGATGTTATTACTGCTTTACCCTACCCCACATCTATGCGGGAAGTTCGTTCTTTTCTTGGTCATGCAGGTTTCTACCGGCGCTTCATCCAGAATTTCAGCCAAATTGCCCTACCTTTGTCCAACCTTCTACATAAGGACGCGGAGTTTGTGTTTGATGATAATTGCAAGTCCACCTTTGATCTTTTGAAGCAGTGCCTGCCTCCCGATTGGCACCTTCCATTTGAGCTTATGTGTGATGCCTCTAACTATGATGTTGGCATCATCTTAGCTTAACGGGTAGACAGAGTCTCTCATTTCATTGCCTATGCGTCCAAGACTTTGGACTCTACCCAGTCTAATTACACCACCACTGAAAAAGAACAGTTGGCTTTAGTATTTGCCTTTGATAAGTTTACGTCATATTTGCTAGTTAGTAAAGTAATTGTTTTCTCTAACCATACTACTTTGAAGTTTCTTTAGAAAAAGGCATATGCTAAGCTTAGACTCATTCGGTGGATGTTATTGCTCCAAGAATTTGATGTTAAGATTCGAGATAGAAGTGGAGCATAGAACTTGGTAGCTGATCACTTGAGTCGCATCACTCAATCTCCTTTTAATCCTTCCTCCATTCGTGATGATTTTCCTGACAGACAGCTTTTACAGCTGCAAGGTAAGATTGCATGGTATGCGGATTTAGTTAATTACTTGGTTTCTGGTGCTTTACCTACTGATTCCACTAGGGGCCAAACTCTACAATTGAAAAGTGAATCTAACTATTATGTTTGGGATGACCCTTATTTGTGGAGATTTTTTAGTGACCAAGTAATTAGGAGATGTGTGTCTGATCATGAGTTTGATTCCATATTGCACTTTTGTCATGCTTCTGCTTGTGGTGGTCACTTTGGACCACAAAGAACTGCTAGGAAAGTGATAGACTGTGGATTGTATTGGCCTTCCCTATTTTATGATTGTCATTTGTTTTGTAAGTCATGCAATAACTGTCAGAAAGCAGGGAGTATTTCTCGTAGGCATGAAATGCCCCAGAACCTTATACTATTTTGTGAAATCTTTGATGTCTGGGGTATTGATTTCATGGGTCCATATCCTGCTTCATATGGTTTTACTTACATATTGCTGGCTATGGATTACGTTTTGAAATGGGTTGAGGCGAAAGCCACCTGAACTAATGATTCTTCTATGGTGGTGGATTTTGTTTAAGTCTAACATTTTCTATAGGTTTGGTATTCCTAGAGCTATTATCAGTGACCAGGGTTCTCACTTTTGTAATCAAAGCATGAATGCTTTGTTACGTAAGTATTAAATGCTTCACAAGGTCTCCACAGCATACCACCCTCAAACCAATGGTCAAGCTAAAGTCTCGAATAGAGAGATCAAGTAAATCCTCCAGAAGACTGTTAACTCTACTAGGAAGGATTGGAGTAAGCGACTTGATGATGCTTTGTGGGCATATCGAACCGCCTACCAGATTCTGCTTGGGATGTCCCCCTATCGGCTTGTATTTGGTAAGGCGTGTCATCTACCAGTTGAGTTAGAGCATCAAGCCTATTAGGCCATTAAGCAGTGCAACATGGATTCGGCTTAGTCTGGAATGGAGCGGAAGTTGTTATTGCAAGAGCTAGATGAGCTTAGATTGGATGCTTATGAGAGTTCGCAGTTGTACAAAGAAAAGACAAAGGCATTCCATGATAAGCATATCCTGAGGAAAGAATTTTCTGTGGGCCAAAAAGTTCTTTTGTTCAATTCCCATCTCAAGTTTATGCTTGGTAAGCTTCGATCTAGATGGGATGGCCCTTTTGCGATTACTAGCATCTTCCCTTTTGGTGCTGTTGAGTTGTGTGATCCACCCACAGGAAGAACGTCCAAGGTTAATGGGCATCGCCTAAAGCAATTTTATGAGGGATTCCAGTAGCAGCCTGTGGACGCAAAGATTCTCCTCACGGATGCCGCCTATCCTCCATAAGAGCCTCGGGAACTGCCTCTCCTCCAAAAGACCCTTGGGGAGTATTCTTCTTTCTTCCTATCTTCTCTTTTTCTTTTATTTCCTCCATTTTCCCACTTTGTTTTTGTTTTTCCAAAAAAAAATAGAATAACACCCTCTCTTTTTATGATTGCTCTACATCTTGTGAAATTTGACATCTTGGTTTTAACGGATCTTTCTGTTTGGGCTGAATTTCTAGACTCTTGGATTATAATTCTTAGTAGTTAATTTTGGGATACTGACTACATGATTTCGTATTGACCTTTGTGAGATTTTGGGCATGCATGAATGGACTTCATCTTTTACCATTCTTTCTTTCCTGTGTGCAGCTACTCATGATTTTTGTTCTCTAGAACTTGCTCCCTTCTTTTTGAAACTAAATTTTTCACTTACATGCATTAATATGATGGAGACTTGTTTTCTTTCTTTCTTTTTCCCCATTTGGCTAAATAGCTTTTCCCTTCCATTATCTATTCTTTCTCAACCCCTTTGTGCCTTTTTAACTCATCTTTTTCTCAACTACATTACAAACAAGTGTAAAACCATTTAATCCGCACCTTGGAAATTTATTGAGCATTGGTTTCACCTTAGTTTTGTGTTTAAGTATGGGGGTTGCCCACGTGTGCTATTATTAACTTATGTTCTTTCAATTTCTTGGGTGCTTAGCCTATCAAATCTATACTTATTCATACCTTTACCCTAGCCCCATTACGACCTTCAATAACAAACTCTCTTGATTTTTGCATACATGTGTTATAAGTAGTGGAGAAGTAGAAATTGAGCAAGCCTATGCTAAGACAATCTTCTTGAGTAGAATTTGAGCGATACACTTATTTACCCTATACACTTGAGAGATTGATTGAGAGCACCCTTGAGAGACCATCTTGTGTGGTTAGCATCATTGATTGAGATTGCCATGCTTTATAATTTGAGATGAAAGAATGTCAATCTTGATTGGTTGATCTTGAGAAGCTTTGTGATCTTTGTTCAATTCTTAAAGTTTTGGCAATTGTTGGAAAGAAGTTTTCTTTTACTCCTTTTCTTTTAATTTTGCCCAGGAGTGCAAAAGATTAAGTGTGGGGGAATTTGATAATTGAATATTATTTACTTATTTGTATCTCTTGGTTAATAATTTAGGAATGTTTAATTAATAAATAATAGGTTTTATTACTTAATTGGGTTTTGGACTTTTAATTGGATTTAATTCATTTTTATGATTAAATTCCAGATTTACAGTGCTTCACTATTTTTGCTATAACTTTTGACCTAGATATCCAATTAGCCTGATTATTCTTTCTTTTTTAGATGATTTAGAGAGCTACAATTGTTATGAAGACTCAAAAGGCTGATTCGGACAAGAAGATGGACGAAATTGGAGCTAAAAAGAAACACATTTTTTTGGATTTTTATTGGGCTCGAATTTTGTAACAAAAGATCAGTTATTATTAGAGGCTTCTATATTGGGCCTATTTTGTAACCCTAGCCTGTTTTGAAACCCTAGCCATCATTCCCTTTAGGTTAACTTAGATGGCGACCGCAAACACATTCTACATTACATCTTTTATGATTTTCGGATTAAATTAGAAGCTTTTTATTTTCTCGGAGTTGTTCATCATGTTCTTCGCATTCTTCATCTTTTCTTCTGCATTTTTCCTAGCCATGCTTGGCTAAGCTTCTGTGGTTGACCCATGGATTGAGGATTCCGCAAATCTAGAGGACCCGCGGTTTAATCAGTAATGTAATTCATTTTTGTTTATTTTAATCAGATCCGATTATAATTACGGATTGGGTATTAGATTTAATACCCAGATTGATATCCCAAGGCTATAGGTTGGACCAGGTTATAGAGAGCGTTGTACGATCGCACAGTGAGCTCGCCACACGTTCGATCAGATGCTAGGTGATTGTCTAATTAAGGGAGTTTCTAGACAAACGCAGAGATTTCGGTTTGTCCAGAATCCATCACGAATTTAGTTATTATGTTTTTGTCTGATGAAGGTTATGGAATTCCAATTCTAGGTTAATCGTTTTTAATCTGATTAATCTCGTTTTCTTATTTTTTGTTCTATCTAGGCTTCATTTTAATTACATTGAAAAACTCCCCCATTCTGGTTACTGTTTTACTGCGTTTACTGTTGATTTTAGACCTGCTGTGAATTCTTTGAGAGAAACGATCCAAGTTTCCTATACTACAAATCTTTGAATCCTGGTTATTTTGAGAGAGCCCGACAAATCTCTATCACTCTTGCTCTTTAAAGGACTATTTTCGACAAGATTATGGAATCTGATTTTCAACATGACTTAATGATCGATTTGCTAATGTCCATTCTCAAATCTTGTTAATGGATCCACTTCAATCTATCAATAAGGCTTTTTCCTTGGTTGTCCAACAAGACAGGGATCTGACAGGTACCACAGAACCGAGCATTGGCTTGGCTCGAGCAGACTCAACACCAAAGTCTGTGTATCAGCCTTAATCTGCATCTAATGCTAAGGTATGCACCTATTATGGTAAGCCAAGACATACAATCAAAACATGTTACAAAAAGCATGGTTATCCTCCTGGCTACGGAAATCGCACTAAGGCTTCAGTGAATAATGTGGTAACATCTTCTCCTAGTCCTTCAGCTGGTAGTTTGTCTTCAACTCCTAGTACTGCTAATCATCCTATTAGTCAAGATCAATATAATCAATTGCTTGCTTTACTTTAACATCATACTATTGCTGCTCATGGTTCAATTGCTTCTGCCTCAAAACCTGATGCTTCTTCTTGTGTTAATCAGCTTTTTACACTAAATTTGATTCCCAATGCTTATTCACAATGTATGTATATCCAATTTACCTTTTGATTTGTGGCATTTTCGCCTTGGACATTTATCTTCTTCTGTTTTGAATGTTTTGAATCATCATTTTTCTTGTATATCATGTAATCCTTCTGGTGCTTGTGATGTATGCCATTTTGCAAAACAATGAAAAATGTCATTTCCTACACTACAAAAAACCTTTAATACCCACAGAATCGAAGACGAAACACAATTCGTTGGTAATCAGAGACGGAATACCTACGGAAATCCGTCGGTAATATTATAGGTTTTTTACAAAAATAAAATAAAATAGTACCCACGGAATTCTGTGGGTAACTTGACGGGTTATTTTTAAATAAATAAATAAACAATTACCCATGGAATTTCGTGGGTAATTTTACGAGTTTTTTTTAAAAAAAAAATTAGAAACAATTACCCACGGAATTCGTGGGTAATTCCATGGGTAATTTGGGATTCCGACGAAACAAAATCAAGTCTCTCTTCGTTGCCGCACGACAAATTAACTTTCCTCCTCTGCGAAAAAATTCCATCTCATCATCCGAAAGCCCTTAGGCTCTGTTTGTTGTAGGGATTTCAAGTGATGGAAAGGAAACTTAACAGGGTTCCCTCCGAAAATACATGTTTGGAGCGGCGTCTTCTGTCGAGATGAGTTCCCACACAGCTGAAAGTTCCCTTAAACGTGGGAACCTTCAATCCCTCCGAAAGTGGAGGAAAAGTTAAAATGTTCCCAAGAGAGTGAAATATTGAGACCTAAAAGCCCTTTAAAAAAACAAGACCTATTTAAAATGGTGAAGGAGCAACAAGCTTGACGAAGGACTCGGAGAAGAAGGTTGCAACGGCAATGGACGTTGGAGGTGAAGGAGAAGTTGAACCCAGTGGAAACTGAGATTATGTGTGATTTATTGGTTTGTGTGTATTGCTGATGCCCTGGTTCACGAACATCATCACCTAGGTGGGCCGTTCATAAGAGGTCTCCAACGAAGAGGAAGAAGAAGAATAGGGAGAAATTATTTTATCTTTTATGTTTTGCATTATATGTAATGAGTAAGTAAAACATTTTTCATTTATGTTGTTGTTATGAGTCCTGCTTAACTGTTGCTGATCTAGTTTATATTCTGTCATGGGAGTTCGAACGGTAATGTTTGGTTTGAACTTCAACTTCTGTGTCATTTTGCAGTTCGAACTATGCTGTTTAGTTCGAACTTCAACTTGTGTGTCATTTTCTTTCCTATTCCTCTGTTATGTATTCATTTCCCTACCAAATATCCTTCTTCTACAATGTTCTATTTCTTCTTCTCGACTGCCATTTCATTCACTTTGTGCAAGCGTTTTTGGCCTGTCTCTTCATATTTTGCTCCTCCTCTTCTCAACTGCCATTTCACTTTGCTTTTTAAAAAAAAAATATAGGGCCATTTTGGGAATTTCACCTAATTTTCCCACTTAACCAACACCAGTTCTTCATACCAAGCATTTCATTTTCCCTCAACTAACTTCCATTCCCTAGTATATCAAACAGGTCACATTTTTAAAGTTCCCTCCTAATCTTCCTTTCCTTTCCTTTCCTTCCTCAAATCTTCCGTGTAACAAACAAGGCCTTAAGCTCTTCCAACTTCCAGGCTCAACTCTCCTCCCTCTCATCTCAGTCTCAGCTTTACTCTTCTCTATTTCACTATTTGACCCACCCTACATCCAACCTCCAAAGTTTGCGACACGCAGTGCCCGATGGCTACATATCAGGGTTTTCTTAGCGATTTTTTCTTTGAAATGGTGCTTAATCACTTCCATTGTTAGGTAATGCTTTCTCTTCTTCTTTGATTTCCTACTTCTTTTTTTATTTTGTGATTCATCGATTCCGAGGATCTTGTTCTTTTATGCGGATTTGGATTCTCAAGAGGGATTGCAGTCGGTTTAGCTTTGATTACTCCCTGTCGTTTGACTGTTATGATCTTTATCTTTAGAAATGTCTTCATTTTTTGTTTGGATCCAATTCGACTTAGAATTTAAGGGATGGATGTTTGTTATGTTTGCAAACCTAATATTTAACAAACTTTTAGAAGCAGCGGTTGCGATGTAGGTTGAACCTTGAAGGAAAAATGTTCTCTATTTGTTTGTTTATTTTTTTCCCATGGCCAAGGGTGAAAACCTATCTATTGATTGTTTATTGGCTGAGTTCAAATCTTCTTCTGTCGGCAAAAGAAGGGTATTCAATTTAGTTTTAAGTTGAGAAATTATGGAAAGCAAATCTGCTTTCGCAGGTTGATAGACTACACTTCAATTCTAGTTTTGGATTTTAACACCAAAACAAGCTTTATTAATTGAGTTCGGCTTGGCTTGAACCTAAAATAGACAGTAGAACCAGATCTCACATGGTTTGTTACCAATTGAAAGAAGATTTAATCCAATTTTTTTGGTGCAAAAGATGCTCTGCGAATCTAGATTTAATACTCTCTCAGTTGCTTTTTATTATAATATTCTTCAATTAAAAAAAAACAAAAAAGAATTAAAACCAATGGATTTTTCTAATTCCACCGATTTCCAAATTTAAGAAAAAGGGAGGAACTCTCTCGGTGCTCTATTCTCTTGCTATTAAACAATTTTCATTTACAGCAGCCTATGTTTGTATGACTGATTGAAGGAACCAAAATCTTATGTGAAGCTTGACAGTAGGTGGCTTAGACTGTCAAGACAAAGGATCAGGCCTATGGCAAGGCGAACAATATCCATTGAGCCCACTTACCCACTTGCATACCACAAAAGATATATTTAAATTCAGTGTTTCGTGCTTTTTCCAAAGAGAATTCTAATGATATTTTTTTCCCTTCCGAACTTTGTCAATAGTTTAAATATTGAAGTTCAAAATTATTTATTCTCTCAACTTTTAAATGATATTTCGCTTTACATGTTGTCTTTGGGTTAATCTTGTACGGAGTTATTATTATTTTTTTGGTATAATGTTAATCCCGTATTCTTGACGACAAAGTTCAACTCATACTTGAGTACCTTATTACCTGTTGCCAAAGGCATCTTGTGGGGTTTATGTATAAATAATCTTGCTAAGCAAATTGAAGGTTGACCGAAGCTTGACAAGTTTGAGGCACTATTTATATTTGGCATTTGATGTATTCTTCATTATTATTACCCCTGCTGAAAATTTAGTGTTATGTCTTCTTTTCCTTCTTGTCATTTCTTTTGGAAAATTGTTGCCTTTCTCCTAATTGGTGTTTGATCTTGTTGTCCCAAGTTTGGATACTAAATAGAAGTGGATTTATAGTTGGAACATATGAATTTTGGGGCTCTGATAAGAAGGATTGAATATTTTTGGAGTTTTCCTAATATGAAATGCATACTGAGTGTTTGATAAAATGTTTGAAAGGCGAATTTCAAGCTAAATTTTGGTATTGAATGGAATATTGGGACTTTATGAAATTACTTTGATGCTTGAGTGTTACATGGTTTTTAAACAGTGTTTATTGGTTAAAAGTTGTTAAGAAATTTGAGTTGGGTGGCATTGCTATTAATAAGGATGCTTGAAGTTACTTGCTAGCAATGTGAGATGATGATGATTGTTTTATGATAATTGGTTGTGTGTGTATGTGTTTTGCATTCTATTAAAACTTCTCTATTTATGGGGGGGGGGAAACAAAACAAAAGCATCTATCCATTCAAAAGAGGAGTTTTGAATTTGAAGCATTTTGATCAATAAATATGTCCATTCTTTTTTATAAAAAAAAAATAATCTTCTTGCATTTAATGGGGGACATAATAAAGTGTTTTCAGTTATGATATTTGTGATAAATGATATGGAAGCATGTTATCGAGAATATAAAACATGATTTTTATTTCAACTAATATTAGTCTCAAGTGTTGTGTTGCATGGAATTTGAGAAAATGAAGTAATGAACCATATTTATATATTTAATGATTCAAAGTGTAAAGGATACAAAACTCATATTTCTCAATTCATTTCCCTAATTTTTATTTGTGCACATGTTTGTGGTGAGTTTGGCCTCTCTCTTGCCAAGCCATTCTCTTTTTCCTTTTTTTTTTAATAATTTGAAGAGATCAAAGCTTGCAGATGAAAAAAAAGATAATCTTGATATCGTCTTCCAAACTCACAATAACTTGACTATTGTAACAGCTTTGAATTTACAGTGTCTATGTTACACTCCCCCCCTTCTCCTCCCTTACTTTACATTGTGTTCCTTGTTTCAATTTGGGTTGTTTATGAATTTCAGTTCAGACTTTATGTTTTGTGAGTTTTGGGCTTCTATGGTTAGAAGTGTCTTTCTTAGGGTGTATTTGGTTTGAAAGGAGAAAAAATATAGGTTACCATATTTGGTTTGATTTCATCATAGTGTTAGTGAAATTGTATAGAAGAGAAATTCAATTAAACTAAGATTGTTGAAGCTTATGAGTTGATTTTACATAATGCATATGAAATAAGTAAAGAACAATAGTATTATTTGATATTGTGTTCTCTTCTTGAGTTTTATATATAAATTTTTCTTGCACTTTGAATTTAATTAATATGTGAAAGTATTTCATAATTATGGTTCATTCATTAATTGTGGTTAATATGTATGAACATTAGCCTAAAGAGTAACACCTAGTTGTCATATTGTGATTTCACTACTTCCATTTGTAGCCACTTTTTGCGTTTCTCCATACTTTCTTGTCACACATACTTGAGGTTATCTGGGTGCTAGGTGGCAAAAATATTTCAGGTTTATTAAAAATCTAACTATATTGTTGAATGAATTTTGTTTTTGTTCATCTTGTAAAGAAATATATTATGCTGTCCTTATTTTTATGTACTTTGTTTGCAGGATGAATTTTTGAGACAAAAAGAATCTGTCAATTCTGAGGGAGGTACTATCCAGTCTAATCAAGATTAACTTAATTTGTGGTTAAAGGTTACTGGTATGGTAAGAACAAGAAGGGCCAAATCTATGGGTTTGGATCTGATAGTGAACATATTGGTTCTTCTGCCTCAGCTCCTTCCGTCAACTCTACGACAGATTCTAACACTCAAGAATTTCAAACAGAGATAACTCAAATGAGAGAAGATTATGCAAGCCTGAAACAACAGAACGAAATGATTATGTCAGCATTGCAAGCACTTGGGATTCACTTACCTAATCTCTCTAACCCTGCCGCCGATGATGAGGCTCCCTCTGCTACCAATGCAAATAAAGACATTGAAAATGATAGTTGAAAATTTTCATTGCTTTTGTAAAAACTAACTTAGTGACTGTTTACATCTATTTGCCCTTCTAGTAACTTTAAATTGTGACATTTATATGAATATGTGCTTTGAACTTGTTCAGTTTTCTATTTATATGTACATGCTTATTTTCTCATTTCAGTGCATTTAATTATAAAAAAGCTGCTTAAAAAATTTAGATGAGACCATACATAATCTACCTAAAAATTTCCCATGAATTACCCACGGAAATCAGGCATGAAATTTTGTCCCTTATCACCCACAAAATTCCATCCCTGATCACCCACGGAATTCCCTCCCTAATCAACCACGAAAATTGCCTACGAAATTCCGTCCCTAATCATCCACGGAATTCAGCCACATAATTTCGTCCCTAATCACCCACAGAATTCAGCCACGGAATTCCCTCCCTGATCACCCATGGAATTATTCTGTGGCTAATTATCGACGGAATTATTCTGTCTTTAATTCATCAGTAATTACCGATGGAATTATATTTCGTGGGTAATTTGATCAGCCACGGTATTTTCCCCGACGCTTTTTGTTTTGTCAGAAATTCCATCAGAAGTTATTTATCGACAAAATTTCGTGGGTAATTTCGTCGGTAATTTGAATTACCGAAGGAATTCCATGGGTAATCTGAGGTTTTTTTGTAATGCTACTAGTACTTCTAAGATTGTTTCTTGTTTGTAATTATTACATGTTGACATTTGAGGACCATATAAACTATCCTCAATTCATGGTCATCAATATTTTGTTGTTGTTGATGATTTCACACGTTACACTTGGGTATGTCTCTTAAAAACCAAATTTGAAGCTCGTTCTTCTTTGCAATCACTCATTCTTTTTCTTGAAAATCAGTTTTCTCATAATGTTAAAGTTGTTAGAACTGATAATGGTGTCAAATTTTAAATTTCAAATGGCTTCTTTCTATGCTTCTAAAGGAATTCTTCATCAAACTTCATGTGTTGAAACCCCTGAAAAAAATAGTGTTGTGGAAAGGAAGCATAAACATATTTTACATATTCTTGGGCACTCATGTTTCAATCTCATTTGCCTTTATCTTACTGGTGTTATGCTATCTCCCATGCGGTGTATATCATAAATAAGCTTCCAACTCCTGTTTTGAACAATGATACTCCCTTTTTCCTTTTGAATAACACAAAACCTTATTATGCTCAATTTAAAGCTTTTGGTTCATTGTGTTTTTCTTGTACTTCTTCCCATAGAACTAAATTTGATTCTCGAGTTCAAAAATGTGTTTTCCTTGGTTACGGAACTAGCACCAAATGTTATGTTCTTCTTGATTTTCACACTCATCAAATTTTTATTTCAAGGTATGTTTTGTTCTGAGTCAATTTTTCCATATACCCATTGTTAATCTCCTATGGCCTCTATTCCCTAGCCTACTACTCCTATTGTTGTTGATTTTTAATTACCCTGATCCTTCATTTCCTTATATTTCTATGCCTACTGTTCCCACCCATTTTCCTCCTTCTCCTATTTCTGTTGCTTCTTTTGTTTCTTCTAATTCTCCCTCTTTTTTTGCTACTGCTTCACCTATTCCAATTCCTAATCCACCCATTCGCATATTAGAAAGACCTCACAAGCATCCTACATATCTAAGTGACTATCATTGTTCTCAACTTACATCAGCACAATTTGATTCCATGTCTAGTTCCTATAGATATCCACTTTCTTATGTTCTCTCCTAAGGTAATCTCTCCCCTTCCTATAACCATTTTATTTGTTCCATTTCTACTCCTCATGAACCTCAAAATTATAAAGAAGCGCTTCAATATCTTGAGTGGCAGCAAGCTATACAGGCTAAAATCTTAGCTTTAGAGCAAAATAACACTTGGATTTTGACTAATTTACCTAAAAATAAGCCTATTATTGGTTGCAAGTAGGTGCTTCGAACCAAATTCCATGCTAAGGACTATACTCAAATTGAAGGTGTTGATTATTTTAACACTTTCTCTTCTGTTGCTAAGATGACTATTGTGCGTTTCTTACTTGTTGTTGTTGCTTCTAAGAATTGGCATCTTCAACAACTTGATATCAATAATGCCTTTTTACATGGTGATTTACATAAGGATGTTTATATGTCTCTTCCTCCTGGTTATTCTTTTCATTCTAACCAAGTTTGCAAATGGCAGAAGTCCCTTTATGGTTTGAAACAAGCCTCAAGGCAATAGTTTGCCAAAATTTCTTCTACCTTGTTGTCTTGTGGTTACATTTTGTCCAAATCTGATTATTCTTTGTTTACTCGAAAGCGTGGTGATTCTTTTACCACTATTTTGGTATATGTAGATGATCTTATTCTTGTTGAAAATGACTTTGTGGAAATTACTCACATTAAATCCTTTCTTGACACAACATTCAAAATTAAGGATCTTGGTAACCTAAAAAAATTTCTTGGTCTTGAAGTTGCGCGTTCCTCTACTGTATTTCTTTAAATCAACGCAAATTTGTTCTTGATATACATCATGACGCAGGATATTTGGGTTGTAATCCTGTTTCTACTCCTATGGCTCGTCATACTCGTCTCAAGATGTTGGTACCTTAGTTACTGATGTTGCTCCTTACATAAGAGTGGTTGACCGTCTCTTATACCTCTCAACCATCAAGCCAGATATCTTTTATGTTGTTCAGCAGCTATGCCAATTTCTAATGCTCACACTATTGTGCATTATCAAGCAGTATTGCGGGTTTTAAGGTACTTAAGAAATGGTCAGGAAAATGTATTTTCTTTCATGCCTCATCTTCCATACAATTGAAGGCATTTAATGACTCAGATTGCGCTGGATGCCTTGATACTCGTCGCTCTTTATTTGATTATTGTGTTCTTCTTGGTAATTCTCTTGTATCTTGGCGATCTAAGAAGCAAACTATTGTTTCCTTCTCTTCTTTTGAGACTGAATATAAAGCCATGGGATGTGTGGCTTGTGAAATCCAGTGGCTGCTTTCTCTTCTTGCTAACCTACATATTCCTTACCTTTCTCCTACAATCTTCTACTGTGATAATCAATCAGCTGTTCATATTGCTTCAAATCCAACATTTCATGAGCACACCAAACATCTTGAAATTGATTGTCACTTTGTTCGTGAGAAGGTTCAAGCTGGAATCATTAAACTTCTTCTTGTTCATAGTATCAATCAACTTGCTGACATATTCACTAAACCTCTTGATCCACAGCCCTTTCATGGCTTTTTATCTAGACTTGGCATGATTAATATATATGCTCCAGCTTATGGGGGTAACGGAGTTAGTTACATAATTTGTTATGGTTTGTTTATTTGTTATTTGACAAGTTGTAACCACTTGTTTAGTTGTAAGTGCTTTAGTTACTTATTTTAGTTAAGTTGTAACTAGCTACTCCTATTTATAAGAGCCACTGTAAAGAGTACAAACTTAAGTTATGAGTATATTTTTCTCAATTTTCCTTTCCCTTTTAGATTGCTTTTGCGTATTAGATGCGGCTCTCCATACTCTAAGGTCAATTAAGTAAACACTTCATTGTTCTCTTTTGCCTCAGCCTCAAACTCAACACGAGTCCTTCTACGTCCAACAAAACCATTATGGGATTGCCAATTGACCGCACAAGTAGCAGAAGCAAAGGCATCAAGGGAAGGAGAATAAGTGCGATAAACACCATACTTAAAAGGGGTTAAGGCCAGCACTCTTATGTAGGACGGTGAGGCAGCAGAAGAGAATTGTGTGTTTGAGGAGGATAAGAGGTAAGGAGTTCCTCATAAAATGGATACAATTGAGGACAAATCAAAGGGACCCACATCACGCCGCATAATCAGATCGATGGAGATCTGCCCAATGCATCATTAGAGGAAAGAGGAGAGGGGTCAGCGGTAGGCGCGCTGGGACCAACTGGTCGGAGAGGGGGAGCAGGAACCTCTTCATGATCTAAAGGGTGGAGGGGGTGCGGCAATCTCTTCATCATCCGAAATAACAATGGGTCCAACGACCCGAGACTCCTCTGTCACAATAGAACGCAATCTTGATGGAGGAGGCGCACCGTATAACGATCTACGGAAGGCACGAGCATCAGGAGTAAGAGCACCCCTACGAGCGGTTCTCTTGTATCTAACCATGGTTTGAGTAGTTAGGGCAGAGAGCCACGTAGTGTGGAGTTACGAGATTGTGAGGAGTTACTAAGGATAGAGAGGTATATATGTTGAGTTACGAGGTAGGAGGAGTTTAATAAAGACAGAGAGGTATGAAGAGTTAATAAATATGCTATCTAAAATTTTTTTCAATTTTTTCAATTCAATTGATTTTAAGACCGATCGTTTAAAATATATCCGGTCCTAAAAGTCTATTATTTATTTTTTCAATCAATTCAATTACTTTTAAGACCGACATTTTGTCTTATATCCGGTCCTAAAAATCTTTTTTTTTTCAATTCAATTTTTTTAAGAACAGATCTTTTACAATATCCGGTATTAAAGGTTCCCCGAGTTGTATCCCTACACTCTCTTTTCAAATGAATGATTCAGAATCTCTTCGACTTCCAGATAAACTTCCCAACTAGGCGTCTCCTCGTATTCTGAGGAACTATGCGTCTCCTCGTTATTGTTTCCGGCGTTTCACATTGTTCGGGCAGGGTTCTCTATTTAAACCCGATGTTACTTTACTTCCTTCACATTCATCCCCATCACTTCTGAAACATCCGCAGTAATAGCTGCTCCACCACCACGAGGTCCTCCACCACCACCAGGTCCTCCTCCTCCGTTGCCTCCGGAACCGACAATCTACCAGATGATTCAGCACATCCTGGCCCGCCTCGATCATATAGACCGACGATGCGGCCAGCTTTCTCAGGTCTATCACGCATTCAACACAAAGCTGCAGGCGGTACTCGATGCCCAGGACATTGAGTACCATCCTTCAGATGATGACCTCTCCGACGACTCCCTCCCCTCCGACAACGATGGGGGGGAGTAGATATTTCATTTTATTTTTCTTTTTTTTTGTCTGTACTGCTGCTGCTGCTGCTCCTCACGGGGCGGCAGTAAAAAAGATATAAATTAAAGATCTTTTTATTTCCATATTTGATCGCCATGTCCTTTTCATTATCTTCTTTCTTTTTCCGACAAAAAAGGAAACAAACAAAACATTGTCCTCGAGTAAATCAACATTAAAAATTCGTAGAATACAGTTAAGAACATACCAAAAAAAAACAAAACAAAAAACAACCGTTTACCTTATTCGAATAAAAACAAACAAAGTGACTATTCTTGTCAAGGTTGGACCGTCGTTGTCTTCGGTGTTACCTCGATCTGAATTGAATATTTTAAGTTTCCTTTCAGTATCTTCCTTATTTTTCCGACAAAAATAAAAGAGACAACAAAAAGGGAAACCGATAATGCTACTCAACATCATGAGAGGTAACATTGAAGACAACGAGGGTCTTAGCTTGAGCAGAACGCCAGAACCTCGGTTGTCTGGAACTCTAAAAATTTGTTAAACGAAAAATGCGGATGTTCAAGTAAAATGCGGTTCTAAAACTCTAACATTGAAGAACGAATTTTTAGAAGACTTTTAGGACCGGATGTTTAAGTAAAATGCGGTCCTAAAACTCTAAAATGAATTTTTAGAAGACTTTTAGAACCGGATGTTCAAGTACAATGCGGTCCTAAAACTCTAAAACGAATGTTTAGAAGACTTTTAGGACCGGATGTTGAAGTAAAATGCAGTCCTAAAAGTCTAGCCATAGTTTTTTAGAAGACTTTGAAGACCAGACGTAATGATTTGTCCGGTCCTAAAAGTCTTGCCATATTTTTAGAAGACTTTTAAGACCGGACAAATTATTACGTCCGGTCCTAAAAATACAGCCATAATTTTTAAAAAAATTAATGAAGACTTTTAGCACCGCAGGTTTAATAACTATGCGGTCCTAAAGGTCTCCCATATTTTCATGAACAAAGACTTTTCTCATTTACAACATCATGTACCTCAAATTTCAAGCATAAATATCTAGAATGAATGAACGAATTTATTCTTGAATTACACAGTTTGTATGTTTATTTACAAATGAATGACTTGTTCGAAAAAAATAAAAAAATTTACAGAAAATTATTTTTGCTACAACATATATTTACATCCACATTTAAAACTTAATTAGGCCATACAGATATTCACAAAACACATTGCGTATGTGCTCCACTTCATTATCGGGAAAGGGACGGAAGCTCTAAACATACGTAACATCAAAGATAAACCGAATTAACTTGTGTGCATATTTCATTAAGCCGTAAACTGAATTCAGCCATAATATGTAACATCAAATACATTTACCTTTGCTAACAATTTTGTCTTTCCTCCCCTGATAACATCATACATGTGTTTCATGATGTACAGCCCACATAAGTTGGACTGTTTTGATTGCCGATGGGTCTAAAACGAACAAGAAATATAGGATAAGTGACAAGAAATATAGCATATATATAGCTTACTGACCAAGTTCACAAGGTAGTGTTTCAGTGTCCAAATATGTACTAACCTTTGGGGTGTACCAGTTAGGTTTAATAGTGGCCTCTTTCCCACGCTTTAATCTTACCTTGACTTGGTAGGTCAACATGGCACTATCATCAAAATCACAAATTTATCAATAATGTTCACTGAATATGCAACGTAGAGATTTCAGACAAGAGAATCAAAATGACATGCTTACTTGTTTGGTCTCCTTCAATATAGGATCGGCTTATTGTGAGTGGAGCATAAGAAGATAACTTTATGATCCTCCATGCACATGAGGACCAACTCCCGATGCGGCTGAAAATTCATAGCAGTAAGGTACTCAGAGATATATGTAGATGAATTAAGTGAATTGCAGACAAGAATTGTGATACGTACCCGTGGAAGTATGGAAACAAGAACACCTTTCTTATCACTTCACATACCCTGGTTGACATGTATTCTTGTCTGATCTTTTGGGCCGTTGTACTTGCATAGACCGGGCACAAGAATCCAAAATCATTGATTACGCCTGTTTGTCCAATTCTTGATGCAAGAACCTAAAATAATGACATCAATCAGGGAATTAGTATATATGTATGTGTGTCAAAACGATGCAGTTAAATTATGTATGAAAGTGGAGCTTAATCACCAAGAGGGGGTGAATTGGGGATTTTTAAAAATTCTTCCAGAAAAGCTCTGTTTTTCGAAGACTAAAACAGAGTAGACTATGGAGTAGAGAAGAATAGCAAGACACAAGGAATTATACTAGTTCGGTCCAATCTCTTGACCTACGTCCAGTCCCCAGACTCTCTGGGATTTTCACTATCACAATTGATTACATACTCTGCACTCAAGAGTAATTCTCTCACTAGAACTTACTCCCCCTTACAAGTTGTAATCAATAAACCCAATCACCAAGTCCCCAGACTTGTGATTCTTTACAATAAATGATATTCAAGATGAAAAACTCTCTCTAAGAGTGGATAATGATAAACACCGAAGATTGAATGTATCGTGAGATACTTAGTACGAAAGACTCAAGAGTAGATGAAGGCTTTAATGATTTTCGCTTTACGAGGTCTTAGTTGTTGAGAGGAATTGAATGTTCTTCTATTTATACAGAGAAGGCATTAAATAACCGTTGTAATTCCTCATATAACCGTTGGTGACATTAACCAAGGTTGGTTCGTTTTGGTCTTCTTCTCTCTCTAATCTTCACTTAATCCAGCTGGGCAGAAGTTCAGAGTTGACTTCTAGTGAATAAATCCGTTGGAGAATTAGTTTCTGGAAGTGGAGAACATTCTTTAATGCTTTGCAAGCGTGTACAGATGGATTTCTAGAAGTGTGCAACTTTTCTGGTTGAAGCATTTAATGTTCTGACATGCTTTTTGCTTTTCCATTAAATCTTCATTTAATCTTGTTTAAGCAAGCTGAAACTCACTAACAAAGTGGTTAAACATAGCAGGGAACATTAGAGAATAATGATGACAAGTATTAGAATCAAACAAATAGGATTTCACAATTTCGCTCAAGTTGATATTCAAAAACCGCGACCAATACTCGAGTGAGTTCTTCAGTACTTGAGTATTGTACTGTGTACTAATGTGAATACTTGAGTATTCATCTGAATACTTGAGTATTCATTTTCCAGAGAAGGCACTATTGATTTTGAGCGTTGGTCAATTTCTTTGAGTAGGACCAATACTCGAGTATTGAAACCTATACTTGAGTATTGAACTTTTTATGTGAAAATAAGCTAAGTCCAAAATCTCAATACTTGAGTATTCAAATCAATACTTGAGTTTTCAAAATATTTGAAAAAGAGCCAAGCTCTCTGTGTGCCCAATACTCGAGTATTCAACTCAATACTCGAGTATTCAACTCAATACTTGAGTATTGAACTTATTTGAAAACTTTGTGAAATATTTTCCAAGTCAATACTTGAGAATTGAACTCAATACTTGAGTATTCAAATTACTTGGAAATAGCAAGACTTTAAATGTCGGTCAATACTCGAGTAATCATATCAATACTTGAGTATTGAACTATTTTCAATACTTATGAAGTCTCTGCCATTCCAATACTTGAGTATTCATTTCAATACTTGAGCATTGATAAACTTGTGAAAAACTTTAAAACTTTCTGTTTGCCCAATACTCGAGTATTCAAACCAATACTCGAGTATTCACATGTTGAATACTTTAATAATTTTCTGTATGACCAATACTTGAGTATCCATATGAATACTTGAGTATTGGCATTTTTGCCTTTTAGATGAAGAGTCTTTGTTTGGTCATTACTCGAGTAATCTAACCATTACTCGAGTATTGATCTTTGTGAAAATAAAACTTGGAATGCTCTCTGTAAGTTCATTACTTGAGTATTGAAATCAATACTTGAGTAATGATCATTTTTGTACGAAGGAGCCATTCACTGTCAACTCAATACTTGAGTAATGAAACCATCACTCGAGTATTCACCTGACAGTAAGTTTTTCAACTTATCAGAAACTCATTTTATCTTGTGTTTACAATTGTCAGTTATCATCAAAACACATAGAGAACTAACAATGTACTCATCATAGAATCAGATACTTACTTCATAAACAGTTGAATGATTGGATTACTAAGCTCCTGTCCAAGAATCAGCAGGGACATTACATCTATTTTGTCAACGTAAACATCTACAGGAATTGGGACGCCTACTACTTCTTAGACAGGCCACGATTTATCTATAAAATAATTATTGTTTGCCAAATCAATTATTTTTTGCTTGGCAGTCAAATGAGCAGTAGGGGATGGAACTTGAAGAGGAGGGGATGCAGCTTTAGGAGGGGATGGAACTTGAGGAGGAGGTTGCTCGATCGTCGTCCAACAATGCAGCTCCCCTAGTGCTCTTTGCATAACCGCGGGAGAATGTGTGACGGAACACCGCTTTGCTCTACGGACGAGAGCTAAAAAGCCTCATCTCGATTCATTTCCTCCTTCATCTGGCTCATCTGGGATTGCCACATTGCTTCTTTAACCGCTGCTTCCTCACTTAATTTGGCCATCTGGGATTGAAGCATTGCTTCTTTAGCTGCAGCTTCATCACTTAATTTGACCAACGTCTGTTCCATCTCCTCCCGGGTAACCATACTTTGTTTGTGGCGTTTGGATTTACCAAAGTATTCCTTCAGGCCTACCCGTCCTCCAACCCCCCCTTACACGCCCCGCGTGATCCAGTTTTCCGGTCGCAACGGTCAGAACATCATTCCTCCAGTCCGACACAAAAGATCCTCTCGCTTCTTTATTTTTAAGATCTTCCGTAAGATACGGATAACGAGAAGCTTAGTAATGAAACATGTTTAGTAACTAAAAAATAACAAAAACGATACTTACAATTCTTTCAAAGAACTACACGAGTTTGTTCACTCGTGTAGGCGCCACTTGGCTTTTGCCGAATATGCAACCACAACTCCTCGCGACGTATAGGAGATGGCTGATCAACTATGGCAGAAGGATTGGATTCAGCTTCATCTTGCAATCTCTTCCGCTTGGCCGCCATCAATTCTTTTTCGGCCATTTCATATCTGCTGCGAGAAGCCCTATGCGGGCAATCATTCTTTCTCCCTATCTCCTGTGCTTTTTCCCTTCTTATCTCGTGAATCGAATTGAAAAAAAAAACTATTAATTATGAATTCCAGCCATTGATGTCTAACGAAATTAGAACACTTCGCTTCATATGAAGGTCAAACATTAGTCAAATTCACTTCATCAATTTTCAACATTTTATTTAAGAAAGATGTAGAATTGTAGAAGAAATTGGGAGAAACGAGAGGAAAGGGAGTTGCGAAATGCGCCAACTCGTCGGTTCATTCATTCATTCATCATAAATGGTTCCTACACATATTAGACTAACCTCTTATATATAGTTAGAGGCTTGACTCTTAAGCCCCAATAATGCTTGCACCGAAACCATTAAACAGTTAACATACTAACTAACTAACAAAGCAATGTCTAACCACTACCTACTATAATGAGAACTAAGACTATAATAATGGCTTGACTACATATCCGCATAGGTTAATAAGCACACTAAAGGGAAAACAAAACTAAATATAAACTCACTAGAGCTTCAGGAGTGGTCCGCAGCTGAACAAATTGTTGACAAGTTCGTTGATCAATAAATGTGTAATTTTCCCAAGGATGTTCTTGAGGCAGAACCTCGGCAAAAATATAGGTGTTAGCTAGAAAGGTCTTAAACTTCCTCCACCGATAAGCACAATAAGACAAGTCTTGTCTTTCAACTTTTTGCAATCAGGGACAGTGTATGTAAGCCGATAGTGTCCCAAATAGGATCCTTTATTGCGCCACGGTCCACACTTTTCCACTCATCTGTCAAGATGCTAACCTTGCTGCGTGCTAGATAGCCAACAAAACTAGTATATTTGGATTTATTGGGACCAAAAGGTTACAACTTTTCATCAAACTGAATCTCTAGCCTTGAGCCTCCCGTTCGACTTAGGGTTACATCCTGCATTCGTGTGCCTCTTCTACCACGACGTGCAGGGCGGTTACGAGGCTCATTGTGAGATGAAGAGGGTTCGTTCGACTCACATCGTCACAGCGATGGCGGCGTTCCGGAACGGGAGTAAAATCGTTTTCACCGTTCATTTTCGAGACGGGAATAGAGGTAATGCAACGGGAAGGGTTTCGCAACGTAAACGAGAGGTTCTTTAGTGATAGTAACAAAAGCTTCCGCGAAGAAATGTTTATTTGGCGGTTCATTTTTAAGACCGGATGAAAATATAGTCTTAATAATTAATATTCAAGACCGGATATATTAAAGTCCGGTCTTAAAAGTAATTAATTTTTTATCCACACTCTTTTTCTATATTTATATCGCCGCATTTTATGTCCGGTCTTAAAAGAATAACTTTTAAGACCGACTTTTATATATGTTCGGTCTTAAAACTTTATTACCTTTATATTTAAATTTTTCCTTATTATTTTGGACCGCATAAAATATTAGTCCGGTTGTGTGAGATTTCTCCATAAAGTAATTGATATTTGAATATTTTTTAATAACATTTTTAAGACCGGGTTGTTTTTTAACGGGTCTTAATAATATATGAAGTTCTTTATATTTACAAAGCGCACGGTCATACATAAGAAGTTCTTTATATTTACAAAACTGCCACCGGTCATACCTTTAAGACCGGTGCGTCCAATGTCCGGTCTAAATGAGGCGGCCTTAAAGCCCTTTTTTGCACTAGTGACTTGACATAAATAGTATGATCCATGTCGGAAGGTGACGTGAGACAAAGCCGGGCCCACCAAACATGTATGCATGGGAGCTTGGATCTTGTTCGAAATTGTAGGGCGTGAATAATACTGGAGATTATGACTTAGGTGTCCACTTCTTTGACAATAGCACTTGATTTGTTCCAAAAGGTAGGTTAGTATAACCTACCTGATTGGAGCTTGATTGGTGGAAGGTGAGGTAATCACGTCGTTAATGAACATTGAACCTTGACTCAGAATCTGGCTGTGTCTTCATGGTAGTATTCAATCGGGAGATCATAGAAAGAAATCCAAATAGGCATATGATTTATTTGTAAGTCTTGGAGAGGTAGGTCAGGTTGCCACAGATAGAAAACACATAAGAAACCCTGGAAACAACAAACACAATGATTGAGGAAGAAGGCTCAAGCTCGTATTGAAAGTATAACACAAATGGTTTGAGTGATCCTGAATCACAGAGACAAGCCTACGGAGATGTCAATGGATAGAAATCAAGGATTGCAGTTTAGAGGCATGAACTAAACAGCGGTGGAAATCCTGGACGAAAAGGTAGTGCTTGTTATGTTCCACATGACTAGAGAAAGGAATGTAAAACGCCTTGTAAGGGTCTAGATACTTCCACCTCTCGACGTGTTTTAAAGCCGTAAGAGGTAACGGGACCCTAAAGCGAATAATATTAAAAATAAAGTGTTGAGATGTTACAAATGATATCAGAGCCAGCTTCGGGACGATATAAGCCAATGTGTCTTATGTCCCACATCAGCTGGGGAGGGGAACATAAGACGCCTTATAAGAGTCTGGATACCTCTTCCTCTCTACGGCTTTTAAAGCCGTAAGTGGTGGAGCCCCAAAATGGACAATATCGAGAGTAAGGCGTTATTGCAGCAAATGAGTTAAACAAGATTTCCTACCTAAATGAAGTAATCTATGTGAAACAACATAATCCATATAATCACAAAGCTAATCAACAAGCCAAGGACAAGGTAACTCGAAAGAATAAACATAAAAGATGGGGATAGAGATAATACCAGGCAAAAGGCTTATAGCTTACAACAAAGCCAAATAGAGCGAGAGTTCTCTCCCACTCCCAATAACCCACACCTTTTCTTAAACAATAAATAATGTCATTCTATCACCTCCAATTCCAATATTTTATGCATTAATATGATTTTCAAACAAAATTAGCACATGTATATTCTAAAGAAAAATCTGGTAAGAAGGAGATATTATGTTCATTTTTCCTACCTCAAAACAAGATACTTTTCTTTTTGTACAAAAAAACTTGATAAGTTGGGTCGCAGTAGCTCACCAACACTACTACAAAGAGACCTTTAACATTCATTTTTAGACCATTTTTACGTCCCTTTTCAGGGGCGCCTATGTAAAAGACGTAGTAAATTCTGGAAAAAAAATTCCTTGAAAAGGGACGCCCTAAGAGACTTATGGCGTCCTTTTTTAAAAAAGGACGCCGTACATTTTTTTAAAAATAAAAAATAAAAAATCCAAACACTTGAAGACGGGGGGAACTTGTTTTGCGAGGAAGTGTGTTTAACAAAATCATATTGTCAACTAAAAAAAAAATAAGAGGAAGTGTGTTTGTTGTCATGTTAAACTAGAAATTGGATGGCAATGAAAAATCTTGTTCAAAAATCAACCCATTTGGACTTAAAAACAGAACTTGTCCAGAAATCAACCCGATCGAACTTCGAACTCACAACATATCTTGTCACAGAAGATAGATCGGACTTTTAAACTCGCGACAGAAGTTGGACGATGATGACAACCATAGAGGGAGCAGAAAGTTGCATTTGTTGTTGGTGGATATAGAGATTGGTGCCCTCACGTCCTTCAGACTCAACCTTCAGGACCCTCTCGGCGATCTCGATGGATGGGATCCTTCCTCACTAGCCGCTCCTTGCTCACCTGTTTCAGATCTACGATTACAATCAGTGAACAAACGCAATTGGGGAAAGAGGCTGAGAAATAGTTACCTATCAGCGTTGGTTTCAAATACAGCAAGTCGTGACTGGGGACAAACGAGGACGATCTTTGAGTAGAGGGGGAGCACAGAAAATCTTCTTGAGAGGATGATGATGGTGAAGCTAAGGAAGATCCATATGGGGAGCACAGACGATCTTCCTAGAGATTTGTGAAGAGGATGAGTCGAAGTTACTGTTGTCGTCCCAGTCGTGGGCTGCCTGCAATGGGTGTCGTGGGTTCTCGGTAAAGTTCATAGTGGGTGAGATTCAAAGTAGAGAGAGAGAGAGAGAGAGAGAGAGAGAGACTCTGAAACTCAAAACTGAGCTGATGAAGCAAGCAATGTAATTATTGGAGGCAATGACACAACAACTGATGAGAAGACTTTAGGCATCCCAATTTATAATTGGGAAGCTTAAAGTGAGACTATGGGCGTCCCAATTATAAATTGGGACCCCTAAAGTGAAACTTTGGGCATCTCAATTTACAATTGGGACGTCAAAAGACTACTTTTGACGTCTCAATTCTAAAAATGACGTCAAAAGTAGACTTTTGACATCCATTTATGTGAATGAGACGTTCAGTATGTCAAAAAATTTCATATATAATTATAAAAATGTTACCGCCTTTATTTTTTACTTCTCTTTTTAAAAAAAAAAACATACGAATTTTAGGGAATTAAATCTATATTTTGTAGTAGTGCAAGGGCTGAGCAAACTATCGGACTCAAGCGTTTATAGAGATACTTGCATATTGTCTACCAACAAAGTCGTGACATCAATGATGGGATCTGAACTTACAACTTTATGGTTATGAGTCATCTCTTTACCAATTGGACTCAATTTTATTGGCAAACGAGATATTTTGTTAAGAACAAGAGAACAACTCATTTTTATGGCCCTTTATGAATTATTAAATTAACAAATTATTGGAAAAGAAATTGATGACCCAACTGAGCAAAGCAGATCACCGAATATTGGCCGTATAGTCGTTTTTCAAGGGCCCAACATGGATTTCATTGGCAGCCCAATATTTGCTCTAATTCGTTCAGAAGTCAATTTATTGCACGTAATGGTACAAATAATGCATGAGTTAGGTCTTGAGAACTGCACCAAAGTATCAAAAAAAAAAAGTAATATTCAAAGATTGCTTATAAAAACATTTATTCAATACAGTTCATCACATTGGTTATGGGATTGGAAACCAAATAACTTATAGAATGTGAGTTGTATTCTTACCGATTACTCCAACATTTATTGCCATAAGTTTAATATCTTATTTTGGCGTAAGGCCATCAAAGATATACAAAAGTGGTGAATATATGTATGTGTGTATGTATAATAGGGGAACCCAAGGGGGCTAGCATGGGCAGCCGCCACCCCTAAAATTTAAAGGATCAAAAATTTTGAAACATCTCTGCTCCTCAAATCAACACTTTGTTTCAGTCTCTCCTCTCTCTTTAATTTCTTAGACCACCGGTGACTCCTCAGATCCACACTTCGTTCATCGTTCCAGATCTGGGTTCTTCGTCTGAATTTGTCTTCCTCAATTTTAGTTAAGTCCAGTGACTCGATTTATCTACTAGTTAGTTGATTCCAGAATGTTTTTGTCTGTATTTAAGTTATATTTGCTCCGTATTCCTTCCCTTCACAATCATACTATGTATGTATGTATGTATTAATTGCATATTAGTGATATTATGACATGTGGTCTACGTTGCAAGATTTTAAAGAACATAAAATATAAGAGACAATTAAGGAGTTGGTATAAGTTGGAGCATATTCTTTTTTGTTTGGTATCACATAATTAAAAATTTAACAGTAGTTTTGTCAATAAAGTTACTAAAAATTGCACACTAGCTAGTAATATAATGCACGTTGAAAGCCACTGCTTCATTAACTTTATTGCATCCGATTAATTAATTAATTAAAAATATAGTGACCCAAAGTCATATGGACGTGAACAAAATCAAAGGGGCCGGTAACTTGTCAAGTATTAAATAATTAATTATTAAATAATTATAGCTCTTCAAAGCTTCCATAAGGCAAATTTGACCCTTGAAAGCTTCTTGAAAATGATTTGGGGAAAAAAAAAAAGATCCTAGAAGTGTTCTTTGACCGACATTCGACCAATTTGGATAATGTAATAGACCTTGTTGAAATATATTATTATGATTATTAGTCATCACTAATTTAAATATATGTCTTTTTGAAACTGTGGTACTTTGTCCTAATCTAACTTAATTAGGCTGTTAAACTGTCAAATTAAGGGACTGAAGTTTATTGACTTTTTTGGCACTCCAAAAGAAAAAAAGGGACTGAAGTTGACTTGTAAAGCTGTCAATACCATAAGTACATGAAAGACTATTATCTGACCCGTGAGGCTTTGTCCATTTTCTTCGAACGATACTTCAAATCTCGAGTTATATATATATATAATCTTAAAGGGTTAGATCTGCCTCCCTAGTTAAGTTAGTTTGATCATAATTATCTTAAACAAATCACAAGCTGCATTTGTTTTATGTATTCCCATGTAACATGTTTTAGACTTGACAAGTGTGAACTTATATATATTAATTAGATTATGTTGGGAAAGATGACAAAATGCAAATCAGATGTTTTCTTAAAATAAGAATTACACTTATTCTTAATTTTCTAAAATTTGGTTACTTGTCATTTGTCAAACAGGAAATCAAAGTCCTTTTTCAAACTGAGTTGTTCAATGAACTTGGTCGGATATATAAATGGATTAAGCTAGGGTCCAACAATAGTTATTAAATTATCTGATCAATTATTGAAGTCTTTTGCATCGATCCTACGTACCCATCATATAAAAATAAGTTTTACTAAGATATAATCAATTTTAACCTTATAATTACTAGTATTTTTCTTACTAACTCTAACAACTTATAATATAATGATAGAGATATTATTACATTTTTTCCCCTAAAATCACCTAATATTTTAAATAATTTCAAGTTCATGCATTGTTGTTACATTTACAACGTGTAACAGACGCAAAAGTAGTTAATCTAACAGATAGATAATAATGTAAGATTTTTATATAATGGTTGATTCATGCTTCAATATAAGTAAAGGCCATAAGAAGTTATTCAAAATTAAACTCTTTTGAACTTATCTAAGTGTACGAAGAGAATATCAATTGGGATTTGAAGAACCTCAAATCAAACAAAATATTATTGCTTTCTTTCTTTTCCTGAAAGTTGCGTCCCAACTTTTCATGTGTAAGAGCACTTAACCTACTCACATGCTTCTTTTCTTTAACTATCAATAGTTTCCGAAAGATCGATATCCTTATTATTATTTTCATTATTATATCATGACAGCCACTAGGAAACGAACAAAAACTACTATTTATTATAATGCTTTTTAGCTTTTTATTGACAACTCTCATGTCTCTCTTTACGGGGTATATTTTCATATTTATCTCACCATTACATTCGATATATCCAAGCATATTGTTTTGTGCATCAACTATGCCCTATTGCCTATTATTCTTTATGATTATATTATTCGATATATTCGCTAAAGTAGTTATATATTAAATTTCATACTTTACAAAAAAAAAGTAAAAAAAAAAAAAAAAAAAAAAAAAAAAATCTCAATTGAATGTGATTCGATCTACCACGTTCCTTCATTGCTCAAGTGCAAATCTCGTCAATTAGCGAAAAGGTAGATAAGGCAACCTTGTTCTTTATAATTTTACAGGTTTTCGAGAAATCTGAACAATTTTTTTGCGCTTTAATAGCTAATAATTAAATAGGTAGTATAATTTTTTTTCTCTCCCTGCTATCCTATTTATAATATTTTCTCTGGTAGGGTTGGTCCAAACTCCTAAATATGTAACAATATGTGTTTGTCTTAAAATGTAATGCATTTTTTTTATCCTTAATTAATTACAATCTTTTTTTCCTACTCATATCTGATCTCTCATCCCACTCATTCTCTCTTCCACTCATCATCTTCATAAATAAGTGTATAATTTAAAAAAGATCTCTTACACACTTATTTTTTTAATAAGTAATTTTAACCAAAATTTTTATCTACATTATTTGCGTAGTTACTATTTATACATACATACATACATACATATATATATATATATATATATATATACATATATCCTCCCTCCAATGTGAAAGATAAATCGCACCTTCTAGAAGAATGTTATTCTTTAATCCAGAATATAAGTTATTTGAAGAATAATTAATTCTTCAATGTTGTTCTTCGTACGTATTTTTCTTTCTCCTTCAAAACTTCAAAAAGTTTGGAAATTTTTTCAATTTGTGATAGATTAATATGAGTTAATTACTCTTCTTTGATTTCGATCGGTGAGATGATTGATAGTGACTTACTTCTCTAGACCTATTTACAATTCATTTCCAACATGTTTCATCTAAACTAAGAATAAAATTTAACAAATTTTCAAATTTTCCATTATTTAGTATGCATTATGCCCTGTGAGAAGAAATCCTACACAATAATAAATGAAGTATAAAACTGAACATTTGTAAAAATTTTGATGATGTGACTTATAAATAAAACAAAAAAAAAATCCTCACTCTTATAAATAGGATTATTGGAGTGGAATATATATTGATATCCATGGTAGTTAAAATCTCGATTTATCACTGCAAATTTACGTTTTTACGATTTTTTTACGTTTTACGATTTTTTATCCCTCTTCTGATTTTACTTAAAATCTTGATTTTAACTACCTTGTGGATATGTATTGACCATTATTGGCTGACATTTCCAATGTCTAGGAGCCCCACATATCCACTCTATGTTCATATACAATGATGACAGATCTTCTTAGGGACAATGCCAAAAAAAAAAAAAAAAAAAAATTGTCTCAAATATTTAATATAAAATGGACTTTTTTTGCATTTAACCCAAAAAATTATACATTTGTCTCAAAAATGTATACATTTTGCTCCCAATTTTTTTTAATTAGTTAATTAACATACATTTGACCCCCAAACATTTATCCCAAGCTTCGTCATTATTCACATGCATATATAAATATCTTGTGTGTAGGTACTTGTGAAATCGTGAAAGACTTGATTTAACTATTCATCATCTCTTTCTCTCCCTTCCCAACAACCAAACACGTGTAATCGAGCACCCAACCTAACACACTGCCAATGTGCTTCGTCAACCCGATTCCTTGAAGAAAGAGAGTTAATTAAGAAGCAAGGAATTTGAAGGGTAAGTTTAATGATTATTGTTGAATGTCACATGCTGGTTTCAAATAAACCATAAATGTTAAATTAATCCTTCTTTGGATCTCGCTTTGTACTATAAAGTAACCAAAAAAAAAAGATTGTGTTGTTCCCATAGTAGGGTTATTGTAAAATTTTTCCAACATCGTATTAAATATATCGAGGTTGGGTTTGGTGGGTGCAAGAGCAGTTTATATATGCACGATCTAAAGTGATCAGAGACTTGCATATACATATTTTTTCAAAAGCAATGTTACTTGTTAGTAAATGGATATAAACTCTTTAACCTTTTTTTGATTTTGTTCTTTCTAAGTAAAGACTAGAGAGGGAAAAAGTAGGATATATTATATTATGGAATTGAAAAAAAAAAAAATGAAGTTGAAAGGTGATCGTTTAACTTTGATGGCCCATTATATTCTCACCAATAATTGAAACATGTCAAGTGTTAGTTTAATTCAACTACTGAATGAACGAAAGAAAGAATATTAATAATATGAATGAATGAATATGAAGTAGTGGAGTGCATCTTTCCACGTCCGACACAAACATCGACATATGAAACAGAGAGTTTTTGTCAAAGGTTATTGGATTGGAGCCATGTTGGTGTCTTTTACTCCGAATATCTATTTATTCTTCACATCAAACATCTGTCTTTAAGTGGATTCCAACTCCTCTTTCAACCATCCTACCTTATGATTCCTCCCAAGTTTCACTTTCATTAACCCATCAACCCCAACATTCTAACCTTTAATTATTCCCTCCCAGAGGAGTGATATGTGTGTTTGTGTGTCTATATATATATATATATATAAACTCCTCACTTGTAACCAATTTATCTCTAACTATGTATGAGAGCATATACACACACACATGACAGAGGATATTATTAGGATAAATCTAACAGTGTAAGCAATTTCTGTATAAAGCCTTTTATCATCATCAATAATAAAAAAATCTATTCAGTTTATTTTACTATCGTATCCCAGCTACCTAAAGTAACAAACCATCATAGTTATCCATTAAAAAAAAAGACCAACTTTCGCATCAAGTTCCACATCGATCTAAATCATTTTCATTTTTTCCTCTCTCCTTCAGGCCTCTTCTTTGGAACCTTCTTTGATTCTTTCCTTGGCCTCAGTATATCGCAAGGTCCTTCTTCACTTATTCATATGATTTCACTTAATAATTCTTCTCTTTCTTTTGACATTGTGCCTTTCACTTATCTCTCTTCTATTCTTTCCTCAACATGATTCACTTGATTCTTCTCTTTCTTTGACCCTCATGCCTTTCACTTATCTCTCTTATATTCTTTCCCTAGTATGGTTTCACCTAACACTCTTCTATTCTTTCCCAATATAATTTCACTTCATTCTTCTATTTTGCATTTTTTTTTCAATAATGCATGGATTATACATTGCCTTATTCTGTCAATTTCATCTGGTGTACTACAATGTTCAACTATCTCAGCGTAGAACCTTTCGTCTCCGCCATTGGCAAGCTGTTGGATACCCATTCTCCAGCTTGCGGGGTGTCAGAGGATATTATTAGGATATTAGATATTATTTTGTATAAGTAGTGGCACGGTTAGGATTATGTTAGTTGCATGTTAGAATATTTTCAAATATTATTTTGTTATTCAGTTAGTCCCACAGTTGGGATGCGTTGATTTTACCATCTCACTACTTAAAGTAACAATATTTATTATATATATATATATAGACACACATATATAAATGCAAAAAAAAAAAAAAAAAAAAAAAAAAAATTGGCAATGTAGATTTTGGGTCTATGGTTTTTTTTGGTGTGTTTGGAGCTAGCTAGCACAAAACTTTTTTTTTTTTTTTTTTTTTTTTGCATGTGTGTGTGTGTGTTGTGGTCAATTTTCACATGATTTATGAAGCCAAATATTAATATCAGTGTGGGTGTGTTGTATTATGGTGCCAACTCACAATTCTACTTAAATAAAGCATGCCTTTGATTTTATATGAAAGTGGGACACCAAAAGTGTGTATATAATGGAATCGTCCCAACCCCTTTCCTTTCTCTCTATTCCTTTAAACAAGCGTGCCAATAGCTCTGTCTATGTTTATAAATAAGTTAAAAATCACTTTCTTCTTTGTCACCCCCACGAAATTTCCTCCCCTGATTTCTCGCAATTCACTGCTTCCTTTTGATTAATTATTATCAAACTCAGTTTCTCTCTCTATGATTTGCTCATGACCATCCAAATTCTCAATGCATTCACCACTAAATTCACCTAAACTGCCTAATAAACTAACCAACTTAATTAACTAATCTCGAGTTTCCAGAGGAAAGAATTCAAATAATGTTGTGTTCTTCGTTGCAGCAATAATTATTGGTGTGTGTGTGTGTGTGTGTGAAACATGTAATAAACACAGTACACAGATATTGCGTTTTGATTTAAGAAATCCATGAAGGAGCTAGTATAACATATAAAAGAGGGAATATATAATAACAATTAAAACAATGGGAATATTGCATCTAGACACTTTATATATATGTATACAAAGTGACAATTAAAATAATGATGAATTTGAGCACTAAAAGAGGAAGATCAAAACTGCCACTTTCGAGTCAGCTTTGATATGATTAATTTCTACATATACATAAGTCTTTTCTCTGTAAGAAAAACATAGTTGATAAGGGTCCCTCTTGTTACCTGAATCTCTTTATACCCAATCATAGATCCCTTCAATTATCTTATCTACTTCACAACGCACATACACACTTTTGCTTACACTTGTGGTTAATTATTAGGGTTTAATATTTCTGATTTTGCTGCAGAAATATTTTTTCTACCATACTCATATAAAAATGAGTGAATCCTACTAATATTTTCTCTCTCTTTTCTTTACAATGAGTTACGCTTTATGAAATAATAACATTTAATTAAAGTTTTATTTGTATTCAAACATATTCAACTCACAAGTAACATTTTATTCAAACCTTTTTTGTAGGGATGGTGATGAAGATTGAGAAAAAAATTATGCTTACCATTTATGTAAGTGTAGCAGAAAAAAAAATATCCAGCAAAAACAGAAACATTAAACCCTAATTATTATTGCAATATGTAGCCAACAATATGGAACAAAAGAAGGAGTTCGCGTGCTAATTATATGGAAGCGGCTACGGTCCTCTGCTTTAGGGTCCACTACTGTCCACACTTCGGCGGTAAGTGAAGTGTGACAACAGTGGACCCTAAAGTAGAGGACCGTAGCCGCTTCCTAATTATATGAAGCAGCAACTTGAATTAATGCATTAGGCTAGAATTAGATCAGACATATAATATTTATAATATATGATATTTATTGCTGTACTTGGGCTAGCTGGTTACATCTAAACTAAGAAAGACCCTTGTGTCTTTCTTTGGCTTCTACTTCATCCTTACATATTTGTCTTGTTCCTCGTAGCTGAACAAAAATTACAAACTGTCCTATATTAATTTCCTACCCCCACATCAGCTTATGTTTTTGCAGGGTAGACACGTACATTTAGGTCATTTTATTTTTACCCCCTGAAACGAGTCCTCACTGAAACTCTCTTCCACTCGACCAATCGCTGCAGAAAATCCATCACCTGCGTTTATATATAAACAAAAATTAAAACCACTATATATGTGTGGGCAAGAATAATCAGAATATACATATATATATATATTTGTGGGATGCTATAGTTGCGGAGAAAATATCAGGTCCAAAATGTGTACTTGCCTCGTCGGGTTCTTGTAAAGAGTATGAGGCACTCGTATCTTTCGGGAATTTGGAGACAAGAATTCCATAGCCTTTTCCTCTTTCTCTTAGTTTCTGTTTTATTTGCAGTACCACATCATTATCAGATCATTAACATATAACCTTTTTAAGGTTTAGTCTGAATAATAATCCTAATACTACCGGTGCTAATTATAAGATATAGTTAACTTTGTTTGAAGAAATTAAGGAAGCTAAATAGGTTACTAAATTATTTTATATCGTTGTGTATCTTTAGATTTTATATTTGTTTATTAGTTAAACTAATTACTTTGAAGAAAAAAATAAAAATAAAAATAAAAATACTCCAAATTGATTTAATTAGCTTCCTTAATTTTTCTAAAAAAATCAACTATGTCTTATAATTAGAACTCGATGGAGTAATATATATAAATAATTAAAGTGGTGGAGTGTGAGATTTTTTTTTTTTTTTTTTGGGTTTCGGAAGCAAAGTAATATCATTGGATACCTTGAACGCATCTTCATCGGATCGATCGTCGCCAATATAAACCGGGAAGACGTCGGTACAGTTGGCAAAACCTGTGGAAATATTTGGATTTATATATTATTCAGATTTGGATTTGGCAAAACATCCCCATAAGAAAAAAACAAAACAAAAAAGTTGATACAAATTATGAACGGCCATTCATTTTATAAATCTTCATTAAAAAAATAAAAGAAGCCCCACAATGGTCAAGCTGTCTTCCTTTATGTCTTTTTCCGATCCTCTCTCTCTCTTTTCCCTGGCTTTTTTTTTTTCCTACTTGAGAAATATATTTATCAAACCATCCGTCGGTCTTGGTGGGTTGAGTATTATTAATAATTTAATAATATATAATATAATGGTGATCCAAAACTGAAACACTTGGAACTCACCAAGTGACTGTAACAAAAATTCCAGAGCCTCCCCTTTGTCCCATTTAATACGGGGACGAATCTCAAGTACCTGTATCAAAGCACATCATACTGAAAGTGATGAGACATACTGAAAGTGATGAGACATGGCCTTCTTTGAAACGCATCCTAATTTTTTTAAAAAAAAAAACAAAAAACAAAAACGCACCCTAATTTGGTTTTCTTAATTAATACTCTTTTAATACTAAATAAAATATTAAATATAAGATATGATTGACTTTTAAAAAAAAAATATTAAAAAACTTAATTAAATTACTCTTAAATATTTATATTTATCATTTTTTTTCTTTAAACTATTTTACATAATTTATGAACTTACATATAATCAAAAAATATATAACATATGATATGATTAAGTAAATTATTACATTTTTTTAATCTCCATAAAAAAATCAATTTTATAAACAGATACAATACAATAGTAATAACCTCGAAGTGATTAAATATGATAAAATAATAATAATACACAACCAGCTGGGGCCCCACCTTCCTTCCTTGAGTAAGACGAAGCTTGGGGTACTCCTTTAACACTGATCTAACCTGGTTTGCCAGTTCGCTCCATTTCTATGCACAAAAAGAAACCATTTTGGTTCATCAGAGACCATTTTTTGTTTAGAGTATGTAAAAATAGTTAATTGCATGAGATTATATGGGTAATATAATTTACCTTTTCATCAACACAGCGAAAATGAACCGATACACAGAACTTATTGTTCTCCACTTTAGCTCCTGGAGTTGAACTTGTTCTCTCAACTAACAGTTTATACACCTGAGAGAGAAAAAAAATTGACCCTTTTCATATGTATCTTGTAAACTTTGATTCATCGTAAAACAAAAAAGTAGAAATCTCGAACCAAAATAAAAACCAGACACCAACCTTGGCCATCATGGGTAAAAATTCACAGGCAGGCTGAAACAGAATTGCTTTACTGTCCTGCATCAGAGCATAGTTAATCAATCAGTCCACTCTAATAATGAATGACTTCTTATAAATAGAAAGAAGAAAAAATGTGATTAATAGAACTAGAGTGTTTAGGTACACTCACTTTATTGTATTTAGAGATTTTAGTTGGTCCTTTAATGTCCATCCCATGGCTCCCTGCATAATATAGCTCTGCCAACCGAACAAAGCTGTACACCTATATTTTAGCAACACAATGGAAATTTAATCAAACATGAGACTATATATATAAACTAATGATTGCTTGAGAAAATTAAAGAAACTAAAAGAAGACTATGGAATGCACCTTGTCTCTGCATCTGCCGCTTACTATGGCAGTCGGAAAACACCTGGCGAGGTTTCTCACCGTCTTCCTCATCTGTGTGAACACGTATGTAACGTAAGTAAGAATTGAGGATTTTACTGTGAGAATAAAGAATCAGATGATCAAGAGTCGGGGCGGGGGAGAGAGAGAGAGAACTAACGGCGTCGGACATGAAAGCACGATCAGGGTCGTCGACGATGGGGGATAGCGTACCGTCGTAGTCAAGAAACACGACTATCTGCTTTCCTCTGGAAGCTTCGACGATTTGCTCAAACATATCTAATGCAGATGGGTGATGAAGCTGCTTCATCAAATACACACACACACATATATACAGTTAGATTCATGAGTTATGATGAAGAAGATGTTGACCAGAGAGAGTAGAGAGAGGGGTGCTTACGATCCATGAGTTGTGTTGTGGGTCAATAGGGGAGGTGGTGAGAGTGGTGGTGGAGGAGTGGTGGCGGGTGGGGGAGCAGGCGCGCATGGAGTCCACCAAGGAATTGATTTTGGCGGCTCCATTGATGTCAAGGGTCTTTAGGAACTTGTTCCTGGAAATGGAGATGAAGCCGGCGACGGTGCCACCGGTTGGGGTGGCGAGGGGCTTGTGAGGTGCGGTGGTGACATTTAAGGAGTTAGAGACGGCGGCGGTTAAAGCCTGAAGGTTGATTCTGGAATTGGCGTCGGAAACCACCACATTCTGCTGCGTCATGTCTCTCTGCAAAAACAAGTATGTGATCAGAGAGTTGAAAACAGAGGAGGAGGAGGATGATGATGATGAACTAAAATGAAATGGAATGAAGAAACACCTGAGGATTGGAGGAGAAAGGAGAGGAATGAGCCAGTTATATATGAATGAAGAGAGAAAATCACAGAGAGAAAGGTTGAAGAAGGAGGAGGAGGAGGAGGAGGAGGAGGACAGATTGAAGGAAGGAGTGAGTGAGTGAGTGGGGGTAAGAACCAGGGGGAGGAAGGCATGGATTTATAGTTGCAACCAGAAGCTCCTCTCGGGGCTGGGTCCCACTCCTCCCAAAGAAACCCAGGCCCCAGTATCGCCACGAGTTGCATCCCTTATGGGCCCCACCACTTCATGGACTGTTTTTGGTCTTTCCCCCGCTTTTCTTCCTCCTCCACCTCATTTCTTCTCTATTTTTTTAAAAAAAATTCCATTCATCATAAATTAATACTACCCTCCATTCATATAAAATAAAAAATAAAAGGTGAACATATGTATTTCAACGGATTTGAAAGAATTATACGAGTGCACATACGGTGTTGAGATATTATGTGCTTATTACATGCTTATACCTTAAATTGAGGTATAAGTATATTATTTTTATTTTTTATATATTGTATTTATTTATATTTAAATTATGTCTTCTTTTTCGAAATGATTTTTGACTTAATATCTCAAATTAATTAGTTTTCCATCTTGCATTCGAAATATTTGTTTGTAACACCAAGATCATAGAAATTAATTAATTTGAGATGGGTGTAAAAAAAAAATTCGAGAAAGTAGTATATAATTTAAATATAAGTAAATACAATATATATAAAAAAATTACATACTTATACCTTAATTTGAGGTATAAGCATGTAATAAACACATAAGTTATGTGACTCAAATTATACTATTCAAGAGTTTTTGTTTTATTTGATCACAGATTTTCTTTTTTAAGACACACAACCGAAAAAGTTTTCAACTCTCCTAGTAAATAAATATGTTTCCGGTACTTAAATTTATGCTCTCTTCTTTATAAATTAAAAATTGCTTGCTAACCACTTTAACCAACAAATTATTAATTTATTCAACAGATTGGAGGACTGGGAGAAATGACGGAAAGAGCCCTTCGTAAGAAAGAGAGGAAGAGGGCCGAGCTTCTGAGCAGCGGAGTGGTGAAGCCATGGGTGAGATGGTTGGTCCACGTGGGCTCCTTCCTATGGATTTGTGCCACGCACACAATTCCCCTCACTCACTCACCGTCCATTCCCACTCTTTATTTTTTTTTTTTTAAAAAAAAAATTCTCTAAAAGAACTATTATATAATAAATAAATAAAAGTAATATCCAGATAATAATATCCAGATAATAATATCTGGCATTGGCCATGGAAGGCAGTGCAGTATTTCCTTAACTGGGCTGTTTAGGGCCGTCCACTTAAAGTTTCTCCTCTTCAGGTATGTCGGCCTCCATTTGGTCTCTTTTTTTATTTCATATACCTCTACACTCTACTGTCTACACATCTCAATAACAAATCATATTATATTATAGGGTTTAATGTTTAGCTGCGACTCACATAAAAGTGAGAAAGTCCATGGTAGAGAGATGAAAGAAAAATTATTAGTGGGGCCACTCACTTTTATGTGAGTCTTTAGAAAAAAACTTTTTGTAGAAACATTAAACCCTATATTATATACTATTATTCAAATAATTTTTATTTTAAACTTTTTCCTTTTCAATAATTTTAAATGTTGAATCTATTCTATTTAAACTTCTAAGATTTTGAATTCAAATGTTCACTAACTAATAACGTCTTAAAAGTCTTGTTGTCAAATTCGAGTTAACTTTTCAAGTTTACCATTTTACGTTTATAGTTTATCAAATCGAGTGAGTCACTAGTAAATTTGTCACATTGTGAACTCAGTAAACTCACAAGTTTATACATCAAGTTTATCATTTTTACATTTCTAACTTACAAAACTATGTTAACTTACTCTTAAACTCGTATTTCCTTTTTTTTATTTGATAATGCTCAATGGTTTTATACATGAGTTTTATAGATTTTTTTGTTAAATATGGTAAATTTTAATTTCAATTATTTAGATTTAAAATATATTTAAATCAAATTATTGTCATTTTTTTATATTTTAATTATTTATTATAAACTATTAATACCTTGATTGCAAGCATTTGTATTTTCAAGGACAACATAGATTTATTTGGTTTATATCGATCCATTGTATCCGATCCAATTTTCCAATCAAATTTTAGCATATGGAGTTTTTCCATGTAATAAAAGCTCTTTAAGTATAAGATCTCAAAATCGTATTATACCATTACTAAATATAATAATTTTATATAGGGCACTATTTGACTGGAGAATTATATGTAATGGATATAAATAAATGAATCTAAAATTTTCCTATTTTAAATTATATTATAAGATGATGAAGTGATATAATTTTGAGCATATTATATTAATGTTTTTGTTTTTTAACACCAATAGTTAAAAGGCTCTCACACAATACAAGTTAATATAAAAAATGAGCTTATGATATTCACAGCATGAGTTAATTATATATAATATCGCCAATAAATAAAAATATTATTAAAAAGACAAGTAATATCACATAATATCACTTTCCATGCAAATACGGCCAAAATAATTTATCTACTAAAATATTAAAAAAGACAAATAATTTTACACAATCTTACTTTCCTTTCAGATAAGGCCGAAATAATTTATCTGAAAACGAATTGGAAAAGTTCGATTTTTTTTAATGATGCGACATTTATTGCGATTAAGAAAAGATCGGATTTTTTTATTATTATTATTATTATAAATGGGCTCCATTTAGCATGTCGACCATTGAAAAAGATTCAGTACCGCAAAACAAACAGCTCCTCCAAATCTACAGGGAACAAATCCAGCAGCGGCTTGCCAATAACAACTATACAGCTTTTTGCCCTTTTCTCTATTGGCTACGTATTATTAAGAGTAAATATCATTTCTGGTCCCTGACAAAAAACACGGATCACATTTTTAGTCCTTACAAAAAAATTGACCATTATTCGCCCTTTTTATAGACTAAAAATGACATTTTTTTTAAGAGACCAAAATGGGGATCGCGTTTTTTGTCAGGGATCAGAAATGGTATTTACTCTATTACTAATCAAAATATTCATATATATATATATATATATATATATATATACAGACACGTTACAAGAGACATTTATATTTGATCTCGGATCAAAAGAACCTAATCGTTGTGCTGATTCCCGACTTGTTAGGTCACCAAATGAAAGTTGAAACTGTCATCATGAATATTTTTTTCCTGGAAGGAATATAAAGCTATCCACTCAAGAGAAAATTTCAGATATAAGCTTCTTTTACGAATTAGTCTTTGCGCTTGCATTTTCATGCGGCTTTTTATTCAAAACAAAATTCATACTAGCTCTTTTCCATCTTTAATTTAAGATATATTTAATAATTGATTTTAATCCTAAATATAATATATAGTTTTTAAATTGATCTATTTCTTCTTAATTTACCATATTGATACTCCTTCACAGTAATTAAGGAAGAAAGAGAATGAAGGAATTAAGGAAAATAACTAAAATATTTAAAAAAATACATGTTTTATTAACTAACTTTCTTAATCTAATGATAAATATATTTTATATTAAGAATCGAGAATACCATATACACCTTTATGTTATAAAAACCTGCCATTTCTCAAAGAAACTCGATATCATACTTGTCTATATGTGTGTGTATCTTATTATAAAGACACGTTAACAACAAATTTAAATAACATTGTAATTATATTAAGCTTCCTACCCCAACACTACTTTTCACAAATAATTAGTATCGAGATTTTTGAGAAATGAAGTAGTAAAAACAGATATAGAGAATATGTGCTAATAATAAATAAAATTCGTAGATTTCTTAATATATATGAGAATAAAATAATAAAGCAATACGATTTTGTGGTTGTGTTTCTGGTTCCCTTCTGTGTACCTAGACACAAAACTTTGGACATCTATCTCTCATGCAACGCAATGGCATACGTACTACTGCAACCTACGAATTTATTATTATGATTTTTGTCAACACCAAACCCAATATAATATATCTCTGACTCGTGTGTCAAAAAACAGAGAAGAAGAATTCATCAATAAGAGACAAAGAAAGACAACGAAGATGTCGATATTTGTGCAGGTTTCATTTGCATGCACTAAAGTGAAACCTAGCTAGTACGGCCAAAACCCCCCATAGAGTCCATTGACGCCTGATCCATGGTTTCATTTACTTGCTTGACAAGTCTTTGTTTGAAGCGTAAACCCTACGACACACACACACTCTCTCTCTCTCTATATATATATAAAAGGAACATACATACATACATACATAATATATGAGAAAAGTATTTCTCTGGTCACTCGAGATAAATTATCTCCAGTGACCCCTAAAACACGTCGTTTTGGATTAATAAAGGGTGCAACACTACAAAAAACCCATTTAATGTCCCTAAAAGGCATCAAAAGAAGTAAAAAAAAAATAAGACGATGGCATTTTTGTAATTATATATAAGAAAATTTGACTTTTGGCATCTAAATTTTAAATTTAGACGCCAAAAGAGACATATTTGGCTCTAAAAGAAGGGTTTTTGGCATCCTAAATTAAATATAGGACGCCAAAACAAATTCAAAATCCCACCCACTCTGCCATAACTCCTCCTTCGAATTAAATGCCCTGCACCCACGTCCCTTCAGCGTTTCAATTTTCTTCTTTCCTCTTTCTTCTTTCTTCTCTACCATATATATAATGCCGAACCCTCTCTTGCCTTCTCCACATCTCTCTCACTTGCCTCACCCGCCATCCCTCGCCTACCTCGCCGCCATTGCTCACCTGCCTCGTCTGCCATCCCTCACCCGCCATCCCTCGCCTACCTCGCCGTCGTCCCTCACTCGTTCGCTCAAGGTCGCCCGTCATCCCTCGCCCGCCGTCCCTCGCCTACCTCGCCGCCGTCCCTCACTTGTTCGCTCAAGGTCACTCGCTCGATCGCTCACCGTCGCTCGCTCGTTAGCTTGATCGCTCACCGGCGCTCACCATCCCAACTTCGATCTACGATTTCTACAGTATAGCTCTTCGATATGCGATGATCTGCCACTGAAACTTTCTTCGATCTACGATTTCTACATGAGATTAAATGTGATTTCTTCCTTCTCCTTTGAAACTTTTTATTTCTTTGTTTTGGGATGATTTTGATTTTTGGATTGTTTATGTATATTTGGAATTTGTAGATCTGGAATGTAGATTTGGAATTTGTGTTTCTTCCTTCTCCAATGAGTCTAGTATAAATTTTTAATTTTACTAGTAATTTCTTGGTTGGTTTGGCTTCCGACTTCATATCCTTTGATTTGCCTCTTGTAATTTTACTCGTGATTTCCCATTTAATTTGTTGATCTGGAATATGAATGCTTTGTCTTTTTTTTTTTATGCAATATTCTCCATTTTTTGATCCAAATTGAAGGATAGCAGTGAAGGTAAGTCGAATGTTGTGTAGATTGATCTGGTTTAGGGGGTCTTTTTTAAAAAAAAAAAAAAGAAAGAAAGAAGAAGCCAATATGGCGTCCTAAAAAGTATTAGGACGCCATAAGCCTTGAAATATGGTGTCCTAAAATGTTTTAGGACGCCGAAAGCCCTACACTTTCTACGCCCTAAATAGACATCCCTACAAAAAAGAACGCTGAAGGGGGAAAATAGGACGTTAAATAGCCTTTTTGTAGTAGTGGTGTTTCCGTAGTTTTAGGTGAATTAATGAAGGGTGCAAAATTACATAAACACCCTTCATTAATTCAAAAATATGTAATTTTGGGTCACTGGAGAAATCTTTTACCCTACATATATATGTATGTACGGGGAGGATCCAGAAAATTATTCGGGGGGGGGGCACCAGTTTTTTTAAAAAATAATAATAACAAAGTCTTAAATGCATTAAAAATTAAAAGAATATAAACAAGAAAATAATATCAAAAAAAAAAATATTCATGAAATCAAGTGAATACGATGATGTAAGAAAGAGGCGAGTTATTTTATAAACATGTCATTTAGAAAAGGAAGGCTAATTGCTATTAGAAATGCAGCTACATAAATTACAATGAAGGATGAACACTCAATAAGTTCAAGTACATATATTTTAATCATAAAAGTATATTATAATAAAAATAATTACAATGTCATCCTTCTAGGCTTTATTTTTTGAAATTCTATCATAATTATCTTATTATCAATGCTATCAAATACATCTTCGACAAAAAAATTTGGAAGAGACAAATTTAGGGGGCACTAAATACATCTTTTAAAAAAAAATTAACCAAGTGACAATTTCAAGGGGTGCAAGAACGTAGATCCGCCTATGTGTATGTATGTATGTTCCTTATATTATTTAAGAGAAATGGTATCTAGCTTCTACCTAGCTAGTTAATTAACTGAATTTATTAATTGGGTTTAAGCAGAGACAGTTTATTAATTTAAACTTTTATATACTTGGATCACCTAAGAAAGTGAATAAGACTACGCTATTATTAGTTGGTCGTCTCTTTCAGTGCTTTTTCACATGCCTAGGTTCTTCTTTCTCTCGGGCTTTGATATATCAAACTGTGTCTTCGTATATACTATATACTTTGAGTATCTATAATTTTTTAACAGATTTTGTTCAATTAATAAATTAATCTTATGCATGCCATTGATTTTATTAATTTCCATGACATATCTATCTGATGGAGATTGTTTGCCGGCCAACAATGTATGTGTGTTTATTTAAGTTAAATCATCAAGCCTCGGAGTTTTATATGTATAATATGTACTTCATCTAGTCTTAAATAAGTTTTATTATTTCTTATTACCCCCATTAAACATTTTTTCACGATACCCCTATTTATTGGAACATTTTTTTATGTGCTTTAAATGATAGGAATATTTTGGAAAGGTGTCACCAATTTTCTATATATTGATTATATGTAACAAATAAGTTATCTATTTTCTTGGGATTTTCCCAATAAGTAAAGAAGATGTTATATGTAGAACTGGATGGAGTTGTATAAAATTTATTAGTTTTATTCTGAGAGGGTTAAATATGATAAGAACAAACCCTAAAAAAGATTGTAACAGAAAACATATTACCCTGTGCTACTGGCAATTGACTAGTGCCGTTCGCTTGATGTATTGAAAACACACTCTCAAGAAGTTCTTATATAATTTTAAAAGGGGAAAAAAGTAGGGAAAATCATATAAAAGTTTAATGTTTGTATCACTTTCTAACTCCAAAGTTCTTGCTGTAATAGTAGATTCCAAGGATCTTTGTACTTTCTATAATATTTTAGAGTGTTCGCGCATTCTTAGCCTAAATATCCGCAACCAAACACTTTTTTTTTCACATTCATTTGGATAAACACTTCTTCACTACACAGGCAATGATCTTAATTTGTGGAAACGATTTTGAACAGTATATGTCTTGGGTTCGACTCCGTGTGAATATAGAAATTAAAACGTCCTTAGGATCTATCTCTAACTAAGCCCTAATTTGATTATATGAGATAGCCATATAAAAAGCAAGCTTTAATTACAAACTTTCATCAACTAAGATAGTGTCAAATATTGGGACAAACAGTTACTTCAATTACCTAGTATTATGTCCAGTCATTAATACAAGATCTAGTTTTTAGTGTAATTTATACTACGTACAAACAATATTTTATATTAAAGACCAAAGATAGTATTAATGTTCCTAAACTAAGCTTCTTTCAAACCAATGAAAAGTGGCCCCTTGCTCCTGTTTTTCCCCTCTTAATTAATTTATCAAGCGATCTTCAACATTGATCAGCAGCTTCTACAAATTTCTTTGCAATAATTGTAAGATGTAAAAAATCATATATAGTATTGTCTAAAAAATTGAGGGAACGGAGGTCGAGGCCGACCACTATTGGAGGTCGTCGTTGAACTTTAAAGGTCTTAGATTCCACTTTCTCATCCACACGAATATAATTATACTAACCCTAAAAATTAATCAATGTCTTAAACTAATTAATTAATAATTAATTAACACAACAGAGAGCTATGGCTTAGGCATATAGCTGATGAGGTGTGTGCGTGTAATGTAGTGAGCACTGTTAGCCGCCTACCCAACAAGAAACACTGAAGGATTCCCAAGTGCATGGAAACCAACGTGTCAAGCAAGCAATCACGAAGATTTTTTTTAAAAAAAAAAAATTAAAAATTATCGATACCTATAAAAAAAAATTTTGAAACCCCATGCACCTTGTTCTACTCATCCCAGACACAACATGTGTACTAGGGCATCTCCCTCAGCTTTTTATTTCTTTACATAATTATGTGTAAACACATTACACCCACGTACAAAGATACCACCATACACACACACATATATATATATAATAATGAATGAAGTTAGAGCTACGTGTTCAATCGTCAAACTACACAAACTCTGATAACATTAGTTGTCGGCAGATTCGGAATCTGTGACCTGAAATATATATATACACTCTATAAGTTAATATAAATCAGCCCCTCCATATATCGCCAGACCATGCACGTTCTTTCATGCACTAGGATCAAGGCCAATAATAGTTGTAACTCTCTCTCTCTCTCTCTCTCTGTTCATTTGATTTATTTGTGATTATTATACAAAAGAGTGGTGGGAGTTAGAAAGAGCATATTTATATGCTTGCACATATATAGATATTCTCTTATGAGCACATGTGGGGGATGGCTGGATGGCAATTATATGCGTCTATATTATGTGGATGGTGTGTCATTTTGTGGACACCAGAAGCGAAGAGAAGAGAAGAAAGAGAAAGAGGGGTAAAAAGCAACAGTGTGTGTGTCTAGGAACTTCTTCTCATGGTCTTAAATTGGATCGATTCTTTGCTTTTATGAAAGACAAGTAAAGGTTGCATGATCTTTTGCTTTCATTTTTACTGTGTAGTCGAATGAGTGAACGCCAAACTAAAAGAAACATGTCTGACAAATTAATTAGGTGTTTGTTGAGAAGACGACACGAGCTTCGGCCTTCTCATCGATCATCAACTATATATGTATATATGGCCTTTGTTTGGACACATATTTTGTGAAAAAGAGTGTGCTTCGTTACCCTCTACCTATACTATCAACCTCTGACCTCTCAACATGGACCCAATTATATGTGATCTCTTCCTAATGCACAATGTTTTAAATAAGTACTGAATATTGTCATTCACAACTCAAAAAGTGAGCAAATAATGCAATCCCAGTTTCCTTTATCAACCTCCACCTCTCTAAAGATGAGGTGGTGGTGGTCGATCAAGGATTACAAAACGTAAAAGCCTAGTTATGAGACATCCTAGCTTAGTCATCAGTTAATACAATATTTTCTCTAAATGTGTGTGACCTTAACCTTCTAGAATTCCTATATAACAACAACCTAGCATCATCAACTATGTCCCTAAAAGAGTGAGCCAAATTGCACCCCCTAGTAAGCAGATTTATATCCTCGTAGGAGGCATTGTAGAGGGCAATGTCCCTGTAGCTTTTATCTCAACATAGGTGTAGACCATGGATGATAGCAATAAGTTCCGGTATAGGGGAGGGAACATTGGTAAGTTTTCAACGGAAGCCACTTAACCATCTATTCTCGGACCTACATAGAAAGCACAATCCTCTAACAAATCCTAATCTAAACAAGCCCTAAACAAACTATCGTTTGCACAAAATATTAAGGAAATACGAGTAATATTTTCTATAGATGTATTTGAATATATGGATTGATGGTTATCCGATAATTCGATTATATAGTTTTTCATAATTACTCATTTGGTCTTATTTATAAGATACTTTTAGCATATTTAACTAGAAGCAAAAAAATAAAAATAATAAAAAATCGTAAACCTTATTAATCATACCTTGAAATTAAATAACTTTTCAACTTTATCATTATTTAATATACAATATATTCCATGAAAACAAAGCCGACATAGTAATAAATGAAAGGTAAAATTGTACATTCATATAAAAATTTTAATAAAATGACTTCTTAATAAACATCAACACAGAGTTGGTCTAGCGGTGTAACATTTCTAATTATAACATAAAGTCGTATTCTTTTCAAGTAAATTATATATAAATGAGTGTGATAATCGGGCATGCATGTGATTCCATTTCCTAGCTTAATTAATACTCTCTGCGATCCTAACTATAGGATATATTTGACCGGTTTTGGAGAGATTAAAGATAGAGGTTAAATTAGTTAATTTTACTCATTTTCCTAAAATACCCTTATATAAATTTTGCACTTCAATTACCTTATTAATTTCACATAATTCCTCATTCATATCAATAGGGGTATTTTAGGAGAAAATTGACAAAAAAAAATAGAATGTTGTCCTATAATTAGAACCAAAACAAACTCTTAAATGTTGTCTTATAATAATTAGGACTGGAGGGAATATATACTCCTACTTGGTTAATCAATTTTTGAATTTATTATGCGGATTCGCCATCCTGTAATTTAGTCACTTGCACCTCCAACTGAAACTGTTACGTTCGTATTACTACTGCTACTACTAATATTTTGAATGGAACCAATGAGGTCTAAATGATTAATATTTTTTTATTTTAACTTTTTCTATAATATGAATATAAAAGAATGAAGAATAAATGCAATCCTTTAATTAATAATATGTTCATTTTAAAGTATAATGAAAAGTTAGGATCTAAATGATCTATTGAAGGAATTGAATATAATAAATTACATGGACTCTTTTTGTCGGTGCGAAAGAATATTCTTTTTTTATTAGGAATAATATGTGTATAATATATAGAATGAGATTCTAAATTCTACTTCTAGTCATCAACTGATCATTCACGCGAAGAGGCAAAATGAGATTCATGAATACGATTATATGCGAGAATATCAAAGGGAAAATTAGAATGAAGGACATGGAGAAAAATATATTTATGGAGAAGGACTATTAAAATTGTAATTATTTAGAAGGACCAAATACAAAAACATAAAATTTAAAAAGGCAAAGGTGTAAATTTAGCAATGAACAATTTCATTATGAGCACCAATATGACTTAGGGCCCGTTTGGATGGGCTTTAAAAAAAATGATTTTTTTTAAGCTCCAAATTGGAGCTTTTAAAAAAAACAGCATTTTGGCTTCTTCTTTTTTGTGACTTTTACTTTTTTTAAAAAAATATCATCTAAACATATAAATTAATAAAACAAGCATTTTTTTTGCATTAAAAAAGTGCTTTTTTTTTTTTATCAAAAAAACCCATCCAAACGGGCCCTTAACTATTTACGGGTGCAAAAATAGATATAAACAAATTATTAGGGAGCATATATAGTAATATCGTTAAGCACACTTAACTTCCGCTACTTACTGTATTGTGGGTCTCATCAGTCTTCTCTTTATTATTTTAATATTTTTTAATGAGAAAATATCACTTAGACCCATGGAAAAAAGTTTATTTTAATTAACCCCAAAACATTCCAAAATTTCACTGCACCGGTCAAAATGAAATTAAAATTTTCAATGAAAAGACAATAATGCTCTTACTTTATTTTTTTCATAAGACATTTACAAGACAAATTTGAGCATTTTAAAGATAAATAAAGGGATTCAAAGAAAACTAATGAGTGAACAAGAACATTTGACTATTCATAAGAGAATTTACAAGACAAATAAATGCATTTACAATAAAAATAAAAGGGATTTAAAAGAATCCACGAAGTTTTTAAAAAAATTTACAAATCAAATATAGGCATTTTCAAGACAAATATATGAATAAACATTTTTTTTTTAACTCCTTAGTCATTCGCATATTTATCTTGAAAATGCATTTATTCGTCTTGAACATGCCCATATTTATCTTATAAATGCTCTTATGAAAAAAGAGTATTATTGTCTTTATACTGATAAAACTTAATTTCATTTTGATTCAAGGGGATGCAGTAAAATTTCATAATCTTTTTGGGTTAACGGAAATGAAATTTTTTCCATGGGTCTTAGTAGTATTTTTCCATTAAAAAGATGTTAAAATAATAGAGAGAAAGAAGATTAGTGAGACTCATAATGCAGAAATTAATAGAAGTTAATTAAGTCCCTTTAACGGAATTGTTATATATGCTCAGAAATAAATTATTTATGTCTACTTTTTCACTCAACAATAACTAAGTCTTATGGGTGCTCATAGCAAAATTGTTCATTGCTAAATTTGCATTTTTCCCAATTTAAAAAAATACTAAAATGCCTCTAACAAAATATTTTGAATTCTCTTCTACATCCTCTCCCACATTCTATTTTTAAAATTAATACAAAATTTTAAGTTTCACTAAATTAAAAAGTTTTCTCAATTTTCATTTTTACAACTTGCATATCGATGAAAAACTTACACATTCTTCAATATTGTAAAAAAAATTATATTTTTAATAAAACTCAAGGTATTTTATAATTTATCATATATGTTAAACCGGCCAAGAAATTTTCTATGATTTATTTTTGTTTCTAAGTAATCTATTAAAGCCAAAAAAATAGGGAAAATTACGTTCGTGTCCCAAGGAAGAGAATTAATTACAATAAAGTCCCTTGAAATCATCAAATTACGCTCGGGTCCCAAGGGACTTACGTAATTATTTGTATTAACAACGGAAATGCATATATTAACAATTTAGAAAATGCATATATTTACAACAACTTTTAAATACGACCATTTACAACAAGAAATGCATATATTAACAAAGAAAATGCATATATTTACAACAACATTTAAACACCTAGATTTTGAACATAAAGAGGTCATTTACAACGGAAAAAAGCATAGATTTACAAAGGAAATGTTGCATTTGCAACAAAATTTAAAATATGGTCATTTACAACGAGAAAATGCATGTATTTACAACAGGAAATGCATGTATTTACAACAACTTTTAAAAACATGGATTTTATTTCCATACAAATAATTACACAAAAGTCTCTGGCTATTTACAACAGAAAATGCATGTATTTACAACGGAAATGCATGTATTAACAACAACATTTAAAAACCTCCATACAAATAATTACGAGAGAAGTCCTGGGACCTGAGCGTAATTCGATGATTTCAATGGACTTTTTTGTAATTTTTTTCGTTCCTTGGGACCTATATGAAATTTTCCCAAAAAAATATGAATGAGTTTAGTTTTAATTTTTTTAAAAATATATTGACTTTGATAATATGAATCCGGCAACTTGATGATATAAATTGGCAAAAAATTAAAATTAAAAAATATGAGTTTAACCGTTGTTAATTAAATAATATATTACAAATTAAAAAAAGAAACATATCATGATGGGCAATTTTTGTTTTAATTTTAGTTATTTTGTAAATTGTGAATAGAAGATGTAATATATGAGGTTTAATTATGTGCAATTTAGTAATTTTAAATTTATATTATAATGTTTGGTCATTGTAAGTAATTACAATTTTTATGGTTTTTATAATAAATATTAATTTCTACATTATTTATTTTAATTTTCCAAATATCAAATTTCGTAAGTGATTGAGTTCATATATTTTTTTAGGAAAAAATAATAATTTAGAATCAAATTAATTGGCTTCGATTTTTCTTTTATAGATTATTTTTATTATCTTAAAAAAAAAAATCCGGTTGCTTATTCTCATGTAAAGTCAATTAATTAGTCATAGACGTTGATATGACATGAACACATATTCTGGGGCGCAATGAATTGAAATTTAAAGTGAGAATAATGGAGAGGAATATATTTGAAAACGATAATAATCATATATAAGTCTTCTCAACCACCACGTACACCAACGACAAGTTCCACTTTCGGTTGTTTTGGCTCGATTGGTTGCACTTTCGGTTTCTCATTTTAATTTTTAATTGGTGAAGTTTTTTAAGATCATCTATATAATTGTATACAAAAATTATTCTTTGAATTTCATTATATATATATATATATATATATATATGGGATAATATATATATATATATATATATATATTTTATAACATATTCTATTAATTTTTATTCATTTTTTCACCGTTAGATCAGAATCTTATCTATCTTTATTATTTATCTATCCTATTGAGATTTGATCTAACGGTGAAAAAGTGGTAGTGAATTTGGTAGTACATAAAATTGGTAGTGAAAATATATTATATATATATATATATATATATAATTTCAGCTGATTTTTCATTTTATTTAATTTTTGTACTATTCATTTTGCAATTACTATATTTAAAAAATACTCTGTATATATGAGTTATATAAATTAGATGCCAACAGTTCTCTAACTATTTATATTTTATATTTTGATAGGTTGAAGAAAAACATTTTGAGAATTGTCTGTTGAAGTAACACCTGTCTACAATTAATACAATTTAAAAATATTGTTCCTTTTTTATCTTAGTACTAATAAATTATTAGTTGAGGTGTTCTACGGTCTCAACACACAAAAAGAAAACTACAAACTCATATTTTAGAAAGTATATTTATTCCTGACCAAAAAAAAAAAGTATATTTATTGAAATGTGAATTTTTTTTTTTTTTTTTTTTTGCGAGATAAACCTTGAAAGCGGAAAAAAAAAAGGGATTAATCTTGGTTGTTGAGGTCAAAATTAAAATTAAAGAATTGGATCGGCATTTTCGTGAGGATGCTTATCTTTATCTAAGAACGGGCCCCACTTAACGGTAAGAATATACACGTGTTACAATCAACGCCTTTTCTATTTTTTGTCCCGGTTATTCAGTTAGCTAGATTTTCCCCCGATTATGAAAAAGGTTAAATTAAGCTGATGCCCCATTTCTTTTTCTTTCTTTTTTTTTTTATTTGAAAAAAACAGTCACTGGTTAAGGAAGTGAGCAGCGTCAACCCATAAAAATGTGAATACAAGTTTAAATATCAAAAAACGTAGAAACACAAATCTGTTAACTTCTAAGTCTTAAAGAAATTAATTTCAAATTGAGAGAGAGAATGTGGCAATTTTTTTAAGAAAATATTAAATGTAGGGATAAAAACAAAATGGGTTTTATAAAAAAGACACACCCCTCACAAATTTAACTCTTATATTTCGGACGAGAGGGAGTAACGTCTTAAGTTTATAAAAACTATAAACTCGAATAGCTGAGTTGGAAATCTAAACCAGGGTTCCTAATCTATGGAACACATAATCCATTCACATTACTACGTATAACGAATCAATAATTAGCTTTTTCATGGCATATCTTCTTCTTGGTTTTTTTTTTAAAGCCCAGCTTATATATACACATGCACTATGTGCATATCGATTTCCCTTTAATGAGAACATCCTTCTCTGTGTGTGTAGTTTTGTTTGCTTTTCCTATTATGTCACGTCCAGTCATGTCATGCATATATATATATCCTCTCTTTTATCTGATCTTCACACTCTTTTCGTTCCCCTTAAATCTTTCAAACTCTCTTTTCTCTAGTGATAAAACGATATGATAACGGATAACGAATAATTTATTCCCACAAAATGTTTCATCATTTTGTCAGGAAAATGCATAAACTATATTTTTATCGTGATGATAATCAAATTAGCTTATGGTTGAGAGGCAATTATTGTAACTGAAATAATCAATCCTCATATTTTTTTTCCCCGCATTGAATAAAAAGCGCATAGCCAGCTATCTATAGTAATGGCATTATCTAGAATCTAACGATAACATATTTAATTAATGATTTAGGGAGAAAGACAACTTATAATTCGACGTAGTGAGGTTCATAAAGCATGGGATTTTAATGAACTGGGACCCTAATATAATGTTCTTTAAAAAAATATATATATAGTAAACCCTAATATAATGTTCTTGGAAAGGAAGGGCCGTCTAGAGAATTTGAAAGCCACTAGATATTACTAGAAAAAGAGTGGTTTTGTACGTTATCATATGCCCATCTTTTTAACTTCTGATGACTCAGATTGGGACAGTCCACACAGAAATGCTGAAACCCAAACACTGTTTGAATTAACAACTGATTATGTACCCACTATAACATTTAATGGTTTATTATTTCTCACTTTACAAAAAGACACTCACACACACAATATATATATATATATATATGGACAAACATTGAGGTTACATCATTTTAATTCATATGTGACACATGATTTATCTTTTTTGCCTTTGATATAGCTAGCCACCATAAAAAGTTGGGTTCTTATCCTCTTCCCATGCATGCGTATCTGATTTCCCTAACTCTTATATTATTAGAACCCACATTGCCAAATCAATAAGCACAATAATTGATCAGGAAAAATGGGCATATCATATATCGAATTCCTGGACCAAATCCATTAAAACAAAGTGTTTTATATATAAAAAAACAGAACTTAATTGGTATGTCAGATCAGGATATTGTGAGAATAAGGCAAGTTTGTTTTCATTGGCTATTTGATTTGATGACTAGTATCCTGCAGAGTTTAACGTTTTATTTGTTTCTGGTGGGTATTAATTATAATTAATCATATTGTTTTCTTTTTGCCACTTTCTTCTTTCTCTTTTATCTTCAACTTTTGGTATTGATGATTTAGTGGATATAAAACTAATGGTAGCCCCCATGGATGGTGGTGGATAAGAGATAAAAATTTTCCAACTTTATCTTTTTTTTTCTCCTTTGCTTTATCTTTATTACTTTGGTTTTATTATTACTATCTATATGTCAACTATTCTTCAACTGAAACAGTTGGAGATGGGACATTCCTACTGAGTTCCACGTCGGCTTGATGGCTTAAAGTTGCTTTCTTGGTTTTGAAAAATACAAAGTTGGGGTCATCTGACTTGTCTTAATGTGATCATGAAAAAGTCTGGGTTTTGAAACTTGTCTCAATATAATGTGACTGACACACAAAGTTAATTGTATTCCCTTCGATCTGTTTAGCATTATCAGTGCAAATACTTGTGGCCATTGCTCTATGAACAGTTGTTGATGAAGTTTTTTTACCCGATACACAATTACATCACACTCATAAAAATATTAACCTATACTAGCAGACCTAAATATCTTCCTCATGCCTTGAGTTTTAAGGTTGGAACTTGGTTTAAGAGATCCAAGTTAGATTACTGGTATATCTCGAAAGTGAGGATTCCTAACTTAAGAAAATTTTAGAAAATAAAAAATTATTTAGAAAAATAAGAAAGAAAAAAGTATTTTAAAACATTATTACTTACTAAAGAACCCATCAACTTAATAACCTTTAAGTTGCAAAAAATCAGCAATAGATTTTTCCCCTTTTGGTGTTGCATCTGAATAATGAAAGAGTATATACAAAAGTGGGTGGGGGCTATTTTAGTCTTTTTGATAATCACTCCGGCGAATATATGCAACATTCCATCTCATGGTCAAAGAAGTGGCTATTCCTTTGACTCCTACATATAGAATAAGGAATTCTATTTCCCAACAATTAATTTGTCCTATCTCGTGCCATTGCTATTCCAAATGAATTCAGATGAAGCAAAAATAATCCAATACAAGACAGTTCCGGCCCTCGATCATGTCTTAAACGAAACACTAACTAGTATGGACCTGACTTTTCTCCTATGTTGGTTTACTTTAACGCCCTTCTTTTGTCCAAAACTACATTGTTTTGAATATAAATATTGATTAACCCTCAGTAGCTTGAAATATCTTTTCAGTAATTAATACTCAATATTCTAAAATATTTTTTTTCAATAACACCCGATACTCTGGCAGCTAGTTCCCTGAAATATTTTTAAACTAGCATGTAGTACGCTAAACTAATTTTTAATGTGTTAAGCATTCTAAAGTATATTTCTGATAGCAAATAGTATCATGATGAAGTGATTTTTTGTGTATTTAGAATCCTAAAGTATTTTTTGAGTAGCACCTCATTGCTATTGGTCAAAATACTTTAAGAGTAAAATTGCAATACAAATTTCTTAAAATGTTGAGAGCAACTAAAACAATATTTTAGGGTGTTTGATGCAATAAGAAAATATTTTAAAATACATGGTGCTATTGTAAAAATACGCTAAGGTGTTGAATGATGGGTACCAAGTGCTAGTGAAAAAATATTGTAGGCATTGAGTGTACAAAATAATATTTTAAAATACTAGGTACTTCTAAATAATACTTCAGAGCGTTTGAATGCCATTTTTATTATTATTTTTTTAAAAAATAAAAATCAGCATCAATATTTTACACCCAAAATGTAGGAGGGGCATATAATGTAACTGGCAAATGAGAGAAGCTAGATCCTAGTACAAGCTAGCTAGTGGGTTGAGTTTCTTTGATTGTCCTCTTTCTCTTTTTCTTTTCATAATATCATATCCACCGTTGGATTAAAACAATAAATGATTCATATTCAATCTTTTATAAAATTATTTATATAAATATGTATAAGTAAATTTAAACTCTTAAAATCTAATAGCTACCATTCATACCTGCAATCCATAAAAAAGAAATAAATTTTAATTTATTAAATATAATAATAATAATAATTTTATAAATATTAAATCTAAACTATCAATTTGATGATCTAAGAGTTTATATGAGAATTTGAGAAGACAATGATAAAGAGGACAATAAGAGTATCCTCTTCCTTAGTTAGAAAGTTTACTTTGGTACTAAATGTAAAACCACAATTCATTTTGTCTCACAAATTTTTATATATTTTTTAAACTATCTCTATTGATTGCTCTATTCCTATGCAAATGATTAAATGAGATACTTTAGTGTCTATTTGTTATGAGACTATGGAAAAAGGAAGGGAGGGGAAAGTTTAATGAGTTTGATTTAATATAAGAAGATGGGAGAAGTGAGGTTAAAAGTTTTTAATTTATTTTTCTTATCTTTTTATGCATACATATTATCTTTATTAAATTTTTTAACCTTACATATCCATCTCTTTTAAATCAAACTCATGAAATTTTTTTCCTCCCATCCCCTCCACTTCTCTTGGGCCAAATAAGCTCTTAAGGAAACCAACAAACATTTTTTTTAATAAATAATTGACTTAAATATTTTCTTTAACATCTGCAAATTAATCATATAACTTATAGAACTTAATAGAGTATTTTTCAATTAGAAATCATGCAAAAAAATAAGGGTTAATGCCATAAATTTGTTACATTAAGATGTTAATTAAGTAAAGTTTTCCTTTTAAATAACTGGTCGATCGTAATTAAAACAGGACCACAATCGGGTGAGATATATTATCATATTGATAAATCAAACAATTCATAATTCTGGCTTCAATTAGTGATCCCCATATATATTCCTCATCAATTGAAGTGGGTAAGCAATAATGATCTCTACTATCGACCTATCATTCCTAACCGCAATATATTGCCAGATGAGTCCACACGAAAGGTCAATTATTATTATTAAGAATTAATAATGCTCATCATGGTCCCAAATTACGCCAACCTTATTGTACTTACTACTACACCCAGTTAGGCAATTCATGAGTGGTTGTTCCATCCATTTCAAAAAGTGCTTCACTTTATTACTCTTTTAATTTAATTTAATTCTATAAATTTCTTAAACTCTCATGCATGATGATTTTTAATTCTGTTCTCTCTTGTTGTTCAAATGTCACAGTCTAAACGCATGTGTTAGCATTGAATAAAGTTAAAAAGGAAGCCATATATAATAGATGCATGGTTAGGAAAACCAAATCTTCTTTAAATTTGTGACGATAGATTCTTTTGGTTGGTGTTCTTTTCACCAAGATCACAAATTTAGTGTATCTCTTCCGATTCCAACTTTCAAACTAGACTTGATTGATATTGACTATATCGATCAACAACATTATTATATATTAATGCAATATATATGGTTTGAATTAAGTTTGATCAGTAAAAGTCTACACCTGAAACTTTAGTTTTATTGATGCAGAGAATTATGTGAATAGGTAGATGCATTAGCTTGTGAATTTATTTAATATTTCAAGGTTTCATATCATCAAGATATAATGTCGTCAATTTATATTATTTTAATGTTTTAAAGCTCTCCGAATCTTAAAAAATTACATCTTGGACTACCTCTCAAGCCACTTTGATGAAAAAAGAGAGGAGGCATGATAAATCTAAGATTTTATTCCTCCACTAAATTCCAGAATCGCCTGCTAAAAAGAATCCTTAAACAAATAAATATAAGTTCTACAAAATTAATATTTTTTATATGCAAATTAATTAATAGAGCCATCTTTTTCAAATATAATTTAATTTGTAGTACATATTTGTTGCGACCCTTGCCATAATACCAGCTAGCCATGCTTTGCACGTGACATGCCAAAAAATCAATTACAATTGAGATACATTATTTAGTCAAAATAAATGTTGAATTTAAGGTTGAAAAGAGAAACATATTATTGAATTAATGATTAATCATATTAATTAGGAGCACCGAATTAAAGTTATTAATACTAATGAGAGTTGCAATAAAATAAGAAAGGGACTGATCGAGACGAGTGCCTCATGAATCATTTTGGTCGCTCAGTTCTCTCACCTAATTGTTGGGTCAAAAACCATTTAGATTTTAGAGAATTGAAATGACAACGACTTCATATAATATATATGAGAATGACCCGTTGTTTTATTGCAATTTTTTGTATATATATTCTGTATATATTGTCAATTTAACTTACCAATAAGAGCAACAAAACAAAACATTTTGATTTGCTGAGTTGTGAAGCAAATTAAAGCGTGCATGTTTTTTATCAGACCTCCATCTCCAAGCTATATTCAATTTCTTTTTATTAAATCATTGACGATATGATATGCACTTTATGTATATTTCTTCTTAGTAACTTTCCTTCCTTGAAAAATATATTATAGATTATATATGTTTGCATCTTCTAAATATGATTTAAGATCTTCAAAATTATGAGGGAAAAAAAAGTGCGTATTTGATTTTCTAAATTTATATAAAATTTCAGTCTGACCAATTAATTTTATAAAATATAGTTTTAGTATTCTAACCATTATAATATTAGCCTCAAATGATATTTTTGTAACTAATTATTGTTTAAAAATTTAAAAGTATGTGTAATAATAAATTATATATATATATATATATAAATATAAATATAAGAGATAAAATGAAAAAAAAAAGCTCCTACATTTAGAAGGGGAGTGTGTATGTGTTACTTGATTGCCTTCAGCATAAGGTTAGGGTTTTTCTTTTTTTGGTATATGGTGTTAGTGATATTTAACAACATAGAGCCTATTAATTAAACTTAAAGGCCATCAAGAATGTATAAGGCCAGCCACCAGTAGCTGAAGTCACAAATGAGAGCCCAAACCAAGTAGTATCAGGAGACCAATTATCTTTTAAAAGTAGTTTTAGATTTTAATCTTGCAAAAAAATTAAAAAAATATATGACATTGTTCATAAGTAGTCATTCTAACTGCCAAATGGCAAACATGTTTTTCCTGTTATTTTATTTGTACAAAAAATGTATAGTAGTTTAGAAAAAACACCCTCTGTAATTATTTGCATTAGAATTATCTCTTAAAGAAAATCTCTCAATACTTGCAATCAATATGGATACTTTTAAGGGACAAAAATTATAGATTTAGATGATAAAATGAATTGGAGTTTTACGTTACAGCAGGAAAAAAAGAAAGAAAGAATTAGAGTCTTGCATTTATAACCAAATTAAAATAAACTGGCAAACTAGCCTATACATTTAAGGCTAGTGGAAGTATATTATAACAACCTCAACTAAAATTCAATATGAATTTGTTTCCTATGATATAAGAAAACATACGAACGAAATTAGTGATTTTTATTTTTTTATAAAAAATGAAATTAAAAAAAAAAAAGGAAAAAAAAGAAGAAGAAGTGAAATTAAACTCCCCCCCCCCCCAAAAAAAAAAAACACTTAAATACCCTTCTTCCTTTGCAACTCTCTCCCAATAGTTTCAGAAATACAACTCATTAAATCGAAGAGAGCTAATGTAATCACAAATCTCAGTCATAGAACAAAATCAGATTAATGTAAACTGGATCATAGAAACCAGAAATATAATACAAATCCGAATCAAAACATGGCAAAGCAACAAATAGTTTCTAACGCGTTTTGATAATTTTTTAAAGTGATTTTGAGGCCGCATCATCCATCATTAATGTATAAACTACAGATATTTTGAGATGTGAAGCTTCCACATGGTAAAAAGTATACTCCCTATGGTTCTTAGTAAAAGAGCTAGTTGGCTTTTCTTTAAGAGATTAATGAAGCTAAATAAATGATTTAATCATATCATATGTTGTGTATCATGAGATTATATATCAGTTTATAACTTGGGCAAATTAATAATATAATTATATACAATATATACTATGGTTAAGTAATATATTTAGCTTTTTTTAATCAAAAAAAAAAAAAAAGTCAACCGAAGCTAACATTAAGGACCAGAAATAGTAATATTATTGGACTATAGCTGAAACCACTTTGTTATGAAGCTTGAGTTTGCCATATGCTTATATACTTTTGTCAAACTAAATGTAGAGTTGAAGGTTGAAAAGAGCCATATATATAATTGAAATGAAAACACTAATCTGAGTATCAAAGTGATGATGATGACTCCTATATTTATTTATACACGTGTGTGTGTGTGTTCATGAGTAGGGTTGAAACTAAAGAAAGCGATTGATGCTAGATGAGTGCCTCATGAATCATGAGCTAGTCCTCACCTTATTATTGGCTTCTAATTAAATGAGAATTAATCACCCTTTCTCTTTGTTTTATTTCCTATATTGTCCAATTTTTGTATGCATATTATCACACTTTTATTCACTGATCATTGATCTCAATATCAAAAATATTTGTGACTGTTCATTTTTAAGACTTAGAGAATTAGTTCAGACTTGGAAGGAACTTAAGTCTACGAACCCAATTAATATAGAGTAGGAATAAGGGTAAAAAAGAGAAAAATTAGATTAAGCTGGATACAAGTACACAATGTATATACTTGAAGATATGGCACAAAACATTTGGATTTGCTTAGTGATCTGGCGTATCAAGAAGAGGAAAGGGAGGAGGGAGGAGGGAGGAGGAGGGAGGAAGGGGGGGGGGAGAGAGAGAGAGAGAGAGAGAGAGAGAGAGAATGCAATTCTTATTAATATTATTCAAAGGTGTATAAAATAAAATGTGTTGAGGCATTGTTTATAGGCGTCAACCTATCTTGTGAATTAACCGTAGAAAATTTTAGAAATTTAAAAATTAAATATAAATAACAATTAATTATAAAAAGCTAACAATCAAATCAAAATTATAAATAAAGCTAAGAGTAAATACTTTTTCGGCCCCCGACAAAAAACGTGATCCCCATTTTGGTCCCTTACAAAAAAAAGGTCCTTTTTAGTCCATAAAAAAGATGAATAAGGGTCGATTGGTTGACATTGTGATCCCTCACAAATTTCCAAAAGGTCCTTTTTAGTTCATAAAAAGGACGAATAAGGGTCGATTTTTTGTAAGGGACCAAAACGGGTTCGTGTTTTTAGTCGGGGACCGAGAAAGAATATTTACTCTAAAGCTAAATAATCCCTCTCGATCCTTGATATAGAATATATTTATGAAGTTGATATTGGTCATAAATACAATATATACTTTTCATATTTTTCAATTTTTGTCCTAATTTACCCTCGTTACTCCTCAACAATCAAAGAGGAGAGGGAAGGAAGAAATTAAGAAAGATAACTAGAGTGTTTTAGAAAATACATGTTATATTAACTAACTTTCTTAATTTAATCAAATTATGTAAATATATCTTATATTAAGGATAAGGGGAAGTATATGAAATATCTAATTCTAATTAATCATTTTCCCATATCTCATCACTTAGTTGGGAAGCAATACAAGTATTTGAGATCTCCTCACGCTGCTTGGCATTAAATTGGTTAACCATACAATTTTTTTTTTTTTTTGATACAGAAAAGAGACCTCAACAAAAACCTAAAGCACCATTACAACCATTCAAATCCTTGGAAATCAGACCCTGAATATTATCCGAAGGAAGGTAGATTTCCTGATAACCCTGAACGCCTTCCAGCCCTGTCTTAGCTAATGAGTCCGCAACCTGGTTACACGCACGAGGCACATAAGTAAACCTCGTCATCCGGTCCCCGCCTAGCATGGCTCTCACCCCGTGATAAGATCAACATCCCTATGGTTTTGCCCTGTGTTCGTGGAGAGACAAATCCCGACACTCCGTGGAGTCGGTCTCAATCCAGACTTTCCGAAACCCAAAGCCCATGCCATTCGAAGACCAAGGAGACATCCCGCATTTCGCCAATAGCGCATCTCCTTTGCCAATGTGATATTTGAAGCCTTTAATAAACTTCCCGAAGAGTCACGTACCAGTCCCCCATGTGCACTCTTAGTCGTGGCTATTGAGTGAGCTCCATCAACATTTACCTTTACCCAATCCTCTTCGGGTGGCCGCCATGACTCTCGGCTAGGTGCAAGGATTGCCCTCGAATCTTCGTCCCGCGACGATCTTTGGTACGTGTCATGCTATTTACCATCACAGTTGAACTTGCAATAAGACTGTCATTCGGGGTCCACTTGTTTTCGAAAACCAATAAATTCCTGCGCCTCCAGAGCCACCAACACAGGATCATGAACGTTGAGGCCCAACGCCTACTAGCTTCCGATTTCCTCCTATGTTCCCCCATACCAGTCGACAATCTTTGGTTACAGAACCAGCTCCATCTAGACGGAGGAACTACTTTCTTCCAGAGAGATTTTGAATGTGTACAATTGCGAAACACATGAATAGTGTCTTCACATGTCTGTCCACAAAGAGCACAACTCGCATCCGTAGACAAACCTCTTCGCTTACGATTAGCATTAGTAAGCAAGCACCGTCGAGCTACTAGCCATAACGAGTCTTACATCGTTGGGGTGCTTTAACTCTCCATAATCCACTCCAGTCATGTCCCTGGTCCTGATCATCACTAGATAACACCCGATATGCAGATTTCACCGTAAAATTACCATGATTCTCCCACTTCCACTTCACTAAGTTAGTCTCCTGATTGGTAACAATTCCTCCAGACACCGACTTCCATGTCTTCTTAATCCCTGACCATACATTTGACCCCGGTCGCCTTACATCTATGCAAGGGAGTAAATCCTCCCCACATTTATATTTATCTCTGATCACCTTAACCCAAAGAGCATCCCTATGAGTAACAAGCCGCCATCCCAATTTCATGATGAGGGCTTGGTTGTGAACTTGAGCATGTCGCGCCCCAAGCCTCCCCGCCTCTTTTCCGAACACACATCCTCCCAAGCTACTAGATGAGTTTTCCGATGCTCCACCGTGCCACCCCATAAGAAGGTACGATTCGTTTATCTAGAGTCTCACATACATTCTTGGGAAGATGGGAGGTTTGCATAGTATAGGCGGAATTGAGAGGAGACCGCAGAGATAAGAGTCGCCCTACCTGCTAGAGAAAAAGAATTAGCTTTCCATTTTGCCAGCCTATCTTTGACTTTATCGACAACCTCCTGGAAAGTTCCCTTCACAACCCTGTTATGATGAAGTTGCACTCCTAGGTACTTCCCAAGATCCGGAGTTTGAGTAAACCCAAGGGTACTGCTAAGTTCTGATCTCCTGATATGATTGACATTCTTGGAAAAGAAGACCCGAGTCTTTGAGGAGTTAACCTTAAGGCCTGAGGAGTCACAAAAAAGGGACAAGCAATCTCGCACCAACTCAGCTTGTTGCATCGACGCTTAAAGTAAACAAGAATATATCATCTCGCAAAAAATAGATGGGAAATCGGCGGGCCGGTCCGAGTGAGCCCGATGGGCTTCCATACACCACTTACCATCCTTTCTTGAATCATATGTGCTAATTTCTCAATACATATCACAAATAAGTAGGGCGAGAGGGGATCCCCTTGTCTGACACCCCGAGAGGGCTTAAAACACTCTGCCTTACACCCATTCCACGGTAAACCGCAGATTCGCGGTACTAACACATTGCTCCACCAACGGATAAAATTCAAAGGTACTTTTAACTCCCGAGACAATTAACAAGGAACATCCAATTAACCCGATCATAAGCCTTTTCAAGATCAATCTTAATGGCCATGAACCCTTTCTTCCCTCCCATCCCACGCATGGAATGAATCACCTCTTGAGCCACAATAATGTTATCGAGCTAAGTCGACCGTGTACAAAGCCGCATTGGTTAGGAGAAATAACATGTGCCATGAAGCATTTCATTCTGCTAGCCACTACCTTTGTAATCAACTTATAAATCACATTACAAAGGCTAATTGGTCTAAAGTCCCGGAAAGACTCTGGATGGTCTTTCTTGGGGATTAGGACAATTAGAGTATCATTCACCTCACAAACCCGCTCAGGATGGAGAAATACCTGTTTGACAAAATGAACCACCGAATCCCGAACAATTTCCCACTGATGTTGGAAAAATAAGGGGTTAAACCCGTCTGGACCCGGGCGCTTTCAAAGCACCCATGCTAAACGGGGCATCCTTAATCTCTACTTCATCCACTTCCTTACCGCATCCCCGAACATGCACTTCCATAAGCTTTGGGAAGGAAATATCACACACAAGGTCGGGCCGAGTCGTGACTTCTTCCTCAAACAAATTGGAGAAGTACTCGGTTGCATGATGCTTAATCGTAATTCATCAAAACACCAGTTCCCATCGCTCACACGAGATAGCGTTGATTCCCGTTCTTCTTCCGCCCTCCGCTATTGGCTGCATGTGAAACCACCTGGAATTCCTATCGCCCTCCACCGACCAGTTAACCCTAGCTTTCTGTGCCCATAAAAGTGCCTCTTGAGTCAAAACTTCATCTAACTCTGTCCACAATTTTACCTGAAGGTCATCAAGTTCTTGAAGACTTCCCAGTCTCGCCATTTCCCTGTTCACTCCATCTAACCTCCGAAGGAGGAGACTTTTCCGCCGTTGGATATTCCCAAAACTTCCTTATTCCACCGACGGCAAGCATGAGCAAATTTCTCAATGTTCGTGCCCCATCCTTTCTCGCTTTCCACTTACTACGAACCGGGTCGTTAAAATTATCATGGAGGACCCATGCCGCAATAAATCGAAATGGCCGATCAACCTTACTAAATGAAGAATTTCCCTCCAACCGTAACAAAACCGGTCGATGATCAGATTTGTAATAAGGTAGATGAAGGATTCTCGCATTGTTAAACGTAGAATACCAAGCTTCATTGATTAGTAAACGATCCAACCGAGCTTCCGTGCATCCTTTCTTCCACGTAAAGGATGGCCCATCAAACCCCGGATCGGCCAGGATCATATCATCGATCCATCTAACAAACTCACTATCCGCTGAAATCCGAGAAAGCGCATTGGACCGTCGTTCCTCCGCATTAAGTACGGTCGCATTAAAGTCACCCCTATGCACCAAGGTCCCGATCTGGAAGCCCCGATCCTAAAGAGCTCCGTCCACAAAGCATCCGTCGGAGCACACGATGCGGGCTTGCATAAACCACAGTAAAAAACCATCTACCCTGTCTCGGAGAGTCAATCTGCAAATGCATAAATTGTTTGTGCTTCTCTACAACCACCACTTTCATTGAAACTTCCTCCCACATGCACCAAATTCCCCCACTATACCCTTCTCCAGCCAGTGAAAAGAATACTCACTAAAACCCAATCGACGAATTTTGCGTTCGGATTTAGAAGCATCGGACCGAGTTTCAAGGATAGCAAGAAAATCCAACTTATGATGATTTTTAAGTTCACGTACCAGGCTTGGAAAGGACTTCGAGCCCGTACTCTTGAATTCCATACCATGTAAATCATTTAGACGGTGTGAGAGGTGATTGGGCCAAACCACCGCCCAGAAGAACTAAGCTCCGTCCCTAAGCCGCTATCGGCTCATGAGCACCAACCCCCATTTCATCATCCACCAACACCGCGAAAGAGGATCCTCCGCCGACTTCCCAGGTTATCGCCTCGGATGACATGTTGAGCAACATGTCCTCAATTGGCGAAGAATACCGATTAGTAATTTCCACCAAGAGAGCTTTTTTATGTCGCCTCTTTGATTTTAAATTTGGGCCCTGTCAATAAATTTATTTTCCTTGCCAAAAATCTTGACTTCTCTTCCTTTTTCCTCTTGGAACCCACTACAACCCATTCCGACTTGGGCTTCTCAAAAGGCCCATTTGTCACATTAGACTTATTCAAATCACCTCCCATTAATTGTTTATTTTCTTTGTGAGATCCCCCACGTGCTGCCTCTGCCAATTCCCTTGATCCTCGTGTCGCTATCTCCCCCATATCCTGCGTCATCCCACTCTTCACGCCCTGTCCGCCACTTCTGCCCCCCACTATCCCCAAGCCGTTGGAGCCTCGCCGGAAGTCACGCCTTTGAGAGCATCTGCGGCCCCGTAAAATCCCGCCGGCCGGTTGCGCCGGCCAGTGAGTACCGCCGAGGGGTAGCGCCGACGTTTGTGAATGGAGTTCTCGCCGATGAACCTTCATTCATGCCGTCGGCCACCGCCTTTTCTCCGTTCGAGCTTGCACGATTTTCCGACCGCCTCCTTCTTCCCCTTCGCCACCCCCGCTTTGTTTCTCCTTGGTTGAGTCGACTTCAATCCCGATCGCATAGCCTCTCTGTATTATTTTTCACACCCTCCATCGTCGCCGAACTCGTGCCGTTTCAACTCTGACCCCAGTCGCAAGCTTCGTTGTGCTTCGACCATCGTTTACCTTATCACCGTCCGCAGGGGTCTGGTTCCTCTGACCGTCAGTTTCTGTCGTGCGAATGGGCTTCACAGGAACAGCAACACTGACATCACTATTCAAACAGGCCCCCTGTTCATGCCCATACAAACCACAACCAAAGCACACCAGGTGCAGCCCCTCGTATACCAACTGTTTCTCCTCCCCAAATACTTTGAAAGCCTAAAAGAAAGGATTACGTAAATCAATCTCGACGCATATCCGTGCAAAACCTCCCTTCTCATATATCGACGTGGATCGGTCAATTTTCACTATTCCGCCTATCATGTTCCCTATTAAGCCTAGCGATTCCACCGTCGAGAACTCCATAGGCGTGTCCGGAATCCGTACCCCAGACCGCAATTTTCCTTTGGCGATCTGCTCTCCATGGATTAAAGTTCGGACGCCAACGTTGAACCAACAAATAATGATCGTCAATCATCCGGGGTCCCTCGAGAAAGCATAATCCCTATCTTCTTTGTTTGAGAATGACACTATGTAGTAATCGTTGCTCAATGGAACCACCTTCAAGGGTTGTTGAGGCCTCCACATTCGCCTCACCCGATCAAAGAGTACATGCTTCGGGATCGACAGGCCAAGGACCTTGATGATGAGCGAATTCATCCAGGGCTTACACCAAGCGATATCGAGCCTCGTCATAGACAAAACTGGATGCGGCTTGATGAATCATTACACTCGTCTTCATCCTTATGCGCTTCATTTTCCCTGTCTGTTCTCTCCAACTCGTCGTTCTTCTTTGCAAAGTACCCCCTCCATCCACTAACAATATCATCTGCCTCCTCGTGACTCACCAGAAAACCCAGCCCACCAGGAGAAAGGAGCTTCTCCTTAAACGAGATTGAAACAGGCCTCCGGTCGACACTCTTAACCACCGGGGTCTTTACCGTCGAAATGTCTCGTTCCCTCCACTCCCAAAGCAGTGAACGCCATACCATCTCTTATAGACTCACTCACATATTGGTGTGGACTGCTGCTATCATCATCACGTTCTCTCCCATCGCCATCTCCCCTTCCTCGACCGTCACCTTCGCCTTGCGTCGGACGCTCTCCCTTCGCCATTTCCGGTCACACACCATTAACCATACAATTTTAACCAAAGTAATATGAGAATAACACTGTTGATCAAAACGTGGGTTTTTGACTGAAATCAATGAATAACCAAACACAAAAGGGACGCGGCTTACATCATTTGCTGACTTGCGTCTGCTGCGGTCCTTTGCTTCAAACGGCGCCATTTTAAAATCATGAATTATTTTTTCAGTACCAGTCAGTATCCTGAAATATCTTTTTAGTATCAGTCAGTATCCTAAAATATTTTTTCAAAATCCTAAAATAATTTTTCAAGATCATGAAAAAAATTTCAGTACCATTTAGTATTCTGAATTATCTTTTTAGTACCTGACAGTACCATGAAATATATATATATAGATATATAAATATATATATATATATATATATATATATATATATATATATATATATATTAATTAAAAAAAGGGCACCAAGTGAGTGTTTGGCGCCAAAATAGTGTTGTTTGAAGCAAAGGATTGCAATGGATGCAATTCTGCAAAGGATGTAAGCCACGTCTCTCTTATAGCATGTTTGGTTTGAGGGGAGGGTATGAGAGAGGATAAGAGGGGGAAGAATATTGACTAAATTGTCATTAATGAGAAAAACATTTCTTTTTATTGAGAGTGTATATTTGGAATATTGAAAATTTTCCATGAACAATTTAGTCAACATGAGGTAAAAAATTTCTTTCCCCTCCCTCTCTCCCTTCAAATCCTCTCAAACAAAACACACCCTTGAAGGAAGGGGTTATTTGATACAAGAGATTGGATGGAGGGGGAGGGGGAGGGGGAGGGGGGATTTGAGTTAGATTTAAAATAAAATAGAGAAGTAGGATTATAAAATTTTAAAAAAGAGAATATATAAGAGATAAAGAGAAAAAAAATATTAATTAAGAACTTTTAATTCCACTTCTCTAATTTACTAAATCCAACTCAACAAAATTTCCTCTCCCCTCATACCAAATAGCCCCTAATAGAGTAATAATACATATAATTCAACCTTTAAAAGTTTTAGACTACTATGCTTATACTTCTCATCTTGCAATACTGATAAGTATCAATTGATGGAAAATATTAGGCAAACAACTGAACATATAATTATTTTTAAAAATGAATATTTTATTTCAAAAAAAAATGAATAATCAAAGAAAGATTAAATTAAACACTTTTTTTTAATACAGAAATTAAATTAAACACTTGGTTCCTAATATATTATATTTTTGGGACAAACTATTAGCCCGTGAAACTTAAAGGGCATGAAGCCCAACTCACAGATGAGAGCCTAATCATATTCCCACAATCTGTTTAACCTTTTTAATTTTATTATACTAATGGGCCTTGGGCCCATTCCATTCCTAAAGATGAGTAGCAAAAAAAGAAAAAAAGATTTGAAGAAAGTTTTTTTTTTTTTTTTTTTTTTTCACAAGAGAGGGCAGGGTTCCCGAAAAATAACTAAATTGATGTCAACTACAAAGATCCGAATAAACTGGGATTAATTTCCTGCTTGTAATTGTTTCTTAGTTTATTTTCTGTTTTCTTCTGTAGCCAAAAAATAAAATAAAATAAATACAAAGATCCGAAGATGAGTCAGACACAAATTGAAGAAAACTGACCTAGATAACACTATATGAAGATTGAGGAAAGGATTTAAAAAGGAAGAGCATGTGAAGATCGGTTTTTGGTTTTCAACTTCCAAATACAAATAAACCAATTAAGGCATGCAATAATAAAATAAACTACACGGATTAGCTCGTGTGATGCACAGGCCCTATAATTATAAAGTGAAATGGCAATTTCTTATGGTAATAGGCAGTGTTATCAAGGCCGGACCAGACTATAATACCCTACTGATATTTCAATAATTATCAGGGTAATGTTGCAAAGCCTAGTGGGTAATAATTAGAGGCAATTAAAAATAGCATAGCATGCTGATAAAAAGTACTTGATTATAATAGGAACCCTCATATTGTTGTACAAAATCTTACCACTTCTAAAAATACTACTCCCTCCAATCTTAATTATAGTACAACATTTGGAAGTTGGTTTTGGTTCTAATTATAAGACAAGATTTTAATTTTTGTCAATTTATTCCTAAAATACCTTTATTTTATTCTCTCAAATGTGTTTGGTTTTTGGTGAGTATATGTATGTGGGTGCGCAGTCTCTTCCAATTAGTGAAATTTTTAAATTGTTGGATTTAAATTTATATCTATGTGTGTAGACACATATATATTGACAGACACACACACATATATACAAACACACAGATATACATATATGTACACACACCCACACATATATACATAGATGTACACACACACGTATGTGTGTTTATATATGTGTGTCCACACACAAGTATATATGTGTGTAGATATATACATATGTGTGTATATACATAAATGTATATCTATGTGTGTCTGTCAATATGTGTGTGTGTGTGTACATATATAAACACACACATATATGCGCGCATGCATGCATATATATATGTGCGTAGATATATGTACACACACACATATGTATATACATCTATATGTATACATATATATATATATACACATATATATGTATATATAGCAAGACTATTATTTCAATTAAAAAGCGTATGGAAAGGAAAATTCTAGGTCGGATAGGTATATAGTAGGGACTGTTAATTCACTTTTACTTATGTCATTTTAAATTTATATAAGGGCATTTTAGGAAAATAAGTAAAATTAACTAATTTAACTCCTCTCCTTAATTTTCCCAAAATCGGTTACATATATCCTATAATTAGGATTGACGGAGTATTACAAAATTATTATAGACAACTAACAGTTACCCTTATCTTGATCCGAAATCTTCCATTGTCGGTATCCGTCGTCTTGTCCTAGAGGTCGCATCCATTACATTGTACAATTCACAGGTAGTAATAGGAGATGGAATCCTAAAGGACCCAAGGGTAACAATTAATCTCACAGACAAAGTATAGACAATATATAATAATTAACCACAATAGCAAACAGTCCACAAGAGTATAAGAACATTCAGGAATCGTAACACATATCACATAACCATATCGCTAAGAACTAGACTGTGAACTGTCCAAGTCGTCTGAATGCAACTAAGATCGTCTCCTATGGACTACCGGTCCATTAGGCCCTAGCCACCGAGAATGATCTCCATGATCAGCCCTTACGCTCGATCGAGCCACGAGTGGTGCTGGTCCCACATAGGATGAGACATTGATATAATGGTTCAAACAAACATACACAGTCATACAAAGTTTGTGAGAGAAGAGTTATCACCTGGACGCTTTAACGTCATCAAAACTAATTGTATTAATTTTTATTTTTATTTTTGATAAAATGTCAAAGATATTATTAAGTAAATATCAAAGCGTTCCAAATGAGACAGGACAATAGTTATTATCAATTACAGACATGAAGAAAGAAGGAGCTACTGATACAAAGATTGATGAGAAGAAATAAAAAAGAAACCTAATATGACTTAATATGTCTTTTATTATCTGATGTGGGAATCTCAAACCACATTGATGGTTCACACTATTTCTGTTGAACCAAAGGATATTTTTAAGCATAATAATTCCTTTCAGCATTGATATTTCCTCAGAGGATTTCAAGACCATTAAAATGGTTTTAAGCCTAGATAAGAATGAGGAAATAACTGTTTTTAAGACCATTAATTGTATAAGTAAACATGCTAAACATTAAAATATTTCTTAAATCAATATGAATGCATAACTAATTAAATAACTATTTTCCAATATGCCGGTGAGTGATGTAGAAATCGCCAAAAGCCAGCACAGATGTTTTCAAGCATAATGGCAGACAACCAACAAAGATTTTAACTACCCAAAAATTAATCAAAACAAAAATTGAAAGGAAAAAAAAAAAACACAAAAGCATTCTAAACCTTCAGGTATTAAGCCATGCGATCTCCTCCTTTCCAGGAGGGATACTAACACAAAGAGTATTATAATACTTCGTTTGCTTTACTATTGCAGACAACCGAGCGGTAACGAGCATGAAACACAGGAGGAGAGGGAATTAGGAGAGAGAACAATGAGACTTGAGCTGAACAAACTATTCTATTTTTTTTATAATAAAAAAGGTTTTGGAGGGGTTCGACATTAGGATGAACACTTAATAGGGACTTACGAGATCGCCTACTAAAGAGTCCCTGACAGAGGGATGAACCCACCACCCAAGCCTAATCCGAATCCCTTACCATCTATGCCAACTCACATTGGCAAAATATTCTATTATTGAATCAACCAACCAACATATTACAATTGGGTTCTCTATTTATAGTCTACACATTCACAATCCTCAACAACATTGGCCCAAATACATGGCCCATTTACACAATCCATAATACTAATAACAACCATTACATATTGTCATTACATTAATCTCAACACCCCTTTCAAGTTAGGGGCTAAACAAATCAATAGCTCCTAACTTGTTCAACATTCTATCCATGTGAAGCAATTCAAAATAATGAACATATTTAATATAGCTAGAGGCAAAAGGGAGTTTTGTTTGCTTAGATTGAATGCAAACTTCACAAGTTTCATTCATATTAAAAACTTTTATCTTTTACAAAATTGAGATGTTTCAAAACTGACAATGGGGCATGACCCAACCTATTATGTAAGGTCCAAATATCTATGGGTTTATTTTGACCAAAAATTCCTCTATCAACCAAGTTTACAAGATGTATATTAGTATTTGATTCAATTTGAAGAATGTATAGACCCTCAATTAGTCTACCTGTCGCCCTCATTGTCCCAGCTTGAAGGCTCTGCAAAATACAATGGTTAGGGAATAAAGTAACCATGCAATGTGCATTACTTGTAATCCTTGAGACAAATATCAGATTCAATTCCATTTTTGGTGCATACAAAACATTATGTAACTTCAATTTATTAGAAAATTTAACATTTCCTATATGAGTAACCATTACTCTATCACCATTAGGAATTTTAATTGATTTAATGGGCCTGTATATTTCTCATATGAATATAACAAAGATAAATCTCCAACCAAGTGAGTAGTTGCACCAAAATTTATTACCCAATTAATATGTGAGTAATGATAAGGATAGCAATTAAAACCTGTACCGTCCAATGCATGCATATTTGACTTTGGCTCAATGTCTTATTTGAGGAATTCCATGAGCTTGTCGTATTTTTCACTGGTAAAGGTTGGAGCAATTATGTCATCACTGGCTACAACTCCCTCCTTTTCAAATTGACTAAGATTCACTGATAAAAAGTCTTTGGTTTTTCCCCTTAAAATCAGTAGGGAATCCTACCAAATGCTAGAATTATCTTTGACATGTCCTTTCTTATTACAATAGGAGCACTCTGGTAGTAGAATATTTCTTCCTCTTCTTCTACCACGCCCTCTTCCAAGAGCAACCATCTTAACGCCTTCAAATGGGTGTTTTTACACTGTTATTGAGATTACGCTGAGCCTTATCCTCTATAATCATACTAAATACTTGATTCACACTCGGTAAGGGGTTCATCAACAAAATTTGACTCTTAGGTGCACTATAATTGTCATTGAGTCCTAAGAGGAATTGTAACTACTTTTGTTGCTGAAGATGTTGGGAATAAACTTGAGAGGTAGAACACTTACAGGAGGAAATTGGCAATATGACAGACTCTTCATCCTAGAGTTCCTTCATCTTAGTACTATGAGATTGTGAGAGTCCTTTGCCGAAGGGAGTTGATTTCTCTATGAAGACTGAAAATTTGGGAGCCTGTTACCTTGTCAGAGAGAACTACTTCGTTGCACCGCTCCCATTGATCATGGAGTCAACTATCTTGTGCATCCTTAATGCAAGTCCCATCGATAAAGTTCAATTTATATTTTCCTTTGAGGGCGATTCTCATTGACCGGCTCCATATGGGGTAGTCCTCACACCTAGTAAGCACTTGTGGTATAAGGGCCGATCCTTGTGTAACAAAAGGAAAGGAATCTCCGGTGAGCTAATCATTTTCCCTTTTGTTTGACATGAGTGGTTTTAAAGAGTATGAAGAGAGAAGGTAGAGAAAAAGATACTCACAAAATCTGAAAAACTAATCTGGAGAAAAGAAAGACAGATACGCCTCGGGTTCAGTTGTATATTTCGCATTCTTGTCTTGAAGTTTTGATCGATACTACTTTCCAAATTTCTAGCTTCTTTTAGAACTCACGTACGAATATGGGTTCTAGAGATTGTTCTGGAGATTGTGAGGATTCTGGCTTGGGAAATCATTGCGAGCGTTCTGAATCTATTTCAAGCTTTGATCTTCCAAGCGATTCTGGGTTCTAAGACTTACTCACGATACGTTATGGGTTCTGAATCTGGTACTCATGACGACGAAGAAGGATGGAAGAGATTCTCTGTTTGGTTGCAAGGATATGCAACGATATGAGTTTCAAGGATTCTTGTTTCATGAAGTTTCAAGCGAATCCACTGAATTTCTGGGTTTGTTGGTGAACTTGTGAACTTGGGTAAACGTGCGGGTGTGTCTTGAAGTTCTGAGTGTATTTGGGTCTGGTTCTTGAGATGCCAGCCGGGTTGTTGGGCTGGTTCTTGCTTTGTGGGCCTTTAAAGTCGAAGCTTGAGGCATTTACTTATAACTTGGAGCTTTGATGCCATGTTGAGTTGAACAAAATATTCTATTATTGAATCAACCAACTAACATATTACAATTGGGTTCTCTATTTATAGAATATACACTAACAATCCTCAACAACATTGGCCCAAATACATGGCCTATTTACACAATCCAGAATACCAATAACAGCCATTACATATTGTCATTACACTAATCTCAACAAAGAGGAAAAATAGGAAGCCACATACCAAAAACTTCAACTACCTACCCACTAAATAGTCAATTTTAGGTTGGACTAGTCAACCCCATTTTCAGCAATGAAGAAGAAAGAAGAAGGTTTGATGTGAAATACTCCCCACTGGCTACCGTCAACATCATCAAGCAACAAGGAGGATGGAGGCGTGATTCCTGCAACGACGCGGTGGAAGTTGAGTTTGATGAAGCTAGGGTTGGGAATAGTCATGCTTCAGCGAGGGGAGAAAAATTGAGAAGGAAGGATGGAGAGAAATGTACCTACAGATGGAAAGTTAAAAAGTTGAATGAGAGAGAAATATTGATGGGAGGATTTGAATTTGACATATTATGATCTATCTTAGAAGTTGAGAGTTAAAAAGTTAAATAAATTAATTAGTAAATTAAAATATATTTTATTCCAATCAATTTCTTTATTTAATTGATATTTAAACTTTGCAGTGATTTGAATTCCAAAACTTGAAAGAGTAAAATAAAGAAGCATTTAACATAGATTGGTGCGATTGGACCAATAAACTATTAGCTCAGGAGCGCCCAACACAATTAACTATTAAGTGGACCAAAAATACCAACAAACTTTTAAAAAGGTGTAGTAAGACAACGTAGTTAGAAAAAGTTAACGTCATTATCTAAGGTGCAGATTGGCCAACGAATTTTTACCTGCGGAGCGCCCAACACAAAAAAGTTTTTTTTCGGGGCGTCAAGACAAAATTCTAAATTTTACTAAATTAAATAAAATTTTTTCTCAATTGTCATTATTCAAAACTACTTGTATAGATATCTATGGACAAAAATTACTTATTCTTCAATTATGTCAAAATTATAATTTGCTAAAATAAACAAAAGTTTTAATTAAAAATATAATTATATGATTTAAATAAAAATCAAGGTGTTTTATAGTTTATTATATATGTTAAACAAAAAAATGATTTATTTTTATTTTAGGAGAAATTTATGTGAGTTAAAAAATTCATTTAATGTTAATAAAATCTAAAAAATCTATTATATCCTTGAAGAAATGAAATGAGTTTAATTTTTATTTTTATAAAAAGAGCTTAATGAATATCAACATTAATACTTAATAATATAAATCCAAAGCAATTTGATGATATATTTGTTAATTAAATGATCTATTGATTATATGAATAGGGGACTTGTTGAAGGACAATTTAATAATAGGTTAAGGATCAATTATAATGGGTTAATGAGCAATTTGGCCTACAAAAATTTTATTAACATTAAATGATTTTTAACTCACATAAATTTCTTCTAAAATAAAAATAAATCATATAATTTTTTTGTTTAACATATATAATAAACCATAAAACACCTTGAGTTTTATTTAAATCATATAATTATATTTTTAATTAAAACATTTGTTCATTTTAGAAAATTATAATTTTGACAAAATTGAAGAATGAGTAATTTTTGTCCATATATATATACAAGTAGTTTTGAATAATGACAATTGAGGAAAAAATTATTTAATTCGTAAAATTTGAAATTTTGTGTTGGGTGCCCGAGTAAAACTTTTTTTTGTAATTATACACTTTTTTTTTTTTTTTTTTTCTCATTTTCCCGCACTCCTGGGGTTTAAAAGTTCATGTCCATCATCTTTATCATCTTCACGCTTCCCAACCCTGTTTTTATTCATCCAAGACATTAGTTAGACCAATATGCACCTTAGATAGACAAATTTAATATACATCAACTTTTTGTCTAACTCGCCATTGCAATTGCCTTCCTCCCATCCATTCTCTTTGAATCGCAGGCACAGAGGAGGACTAAATTCGAGTAAAACTTTTTTGTGCTGGGTTGTTGATTGAACATTTTTAAAAGTTTGTTGGTATTTTTGGTCCATTTAATAATTAATTGTGTTGAATTTTTTCCCCATGTTTTGCCGACATTGAAAATTAGGGACGACAAGGTAAAAACAAGCGACCAAGCCAATAGTTTATTGGCCAAATCGCACCTTAACTCTTTTTTTAAAAGGAAAATTAAAACAAATCAACCAAGAGAAATGAATATGTTGGTGATGTGGAAAATACAATTGGACTAATGAGAAAGAAGCCAGTACTATTGAAGATATATATTGATATGCCCAAATACAAATTATACATCAGACTTCCAGCCTCTAATATGTATATTTGTTTTATCTTTAAAATTAGCTATAAATATCACAAAATCTTGATCTTGAAATAGAATCTAATGTTACTTATCCATATAAATTGAGTAAACCTACATCAAGATTAATTATATTTCACTAGGCATTCTCTTAACTTCCTTACTTTGGTTTATGAGTAGCATATAGGTTGTTACTTATTACTTAGCTTAAAGTGAGGAAATTATATAGTTTGTTAATTTGGTTTTATTCAACTAAAATACCAAACTAGAAGGTGGATGTATCAAGATCCTAATGACAGTGTTTTTTCAATGACACCCTCTAGTAAATAGCTAAAGGAAACAAGGACATGGACAACAACAATGTCATTAGAACCTTGATCTATCCTATCTGATGACTGGAGATCTCATCTCACAGATAAACTGAAAAATATTATATTGAACTATCGTTAGGAGATGTATACTTTGATGGAAAGATGCTCAATCCAGTGGATAGTTTGAGCTTCTCAAGCCTCATCTCATGCTCATATGCTCATGGACACTTTAGGATTCAAGCATCTTCCCAATCAAGGCTTACAATACTGGCATACTCAGTATACTAGTTTTCAGTACTCTCTCGACTTGATCGTGATCTTGATTCTGTTTTGATGCACAAGTTTCTTATGAAGAGGCAAGTGCAGAGCATACTTGGAATCTAAGAAGCAGATAGTAATAACATACTAAGAACTCAGGCTTTCAGAAGCACAAGGAGAAATTTAGAGGGAAGCCATATTAAAAACACACTAGGATTTTTATTGTTGATTGCTCGATGATCTACAGGTGAAGATAACCCTACTTTTATAGAGAAGCAGTGGTGCATCATGACAAAGATGATAAAGACACTGAGTACATACATTTATGACACATAAAGACACTTAGTACAATCATTTATGACATAAGAAAGTACACACAATTAAAGGTAAGGGACACGTAGCAAACTTATGAAACACATGATAATAGCTAAAAGACAAACTTGACAAGACTTGACAAGCTAGCTACAAGACAAACTACCGACACTTAAACTTTATGGAGACCCTTTGAAGATAGGCTCATGACTCGGAGAGAGATTATTATTATCACTGTCATCATCATAGTTATTGAGAGGGCTTCGTCAATTTTTGAGGGTTTAATGTGAGAAATAAACGCAAAAAAAGTTACTTCATTTAAAGTGTTATTTCTGGTCCTTACTCCTTGAGTGATGTCACCTATTACTTGGTCCAAGGGATGATTCCTAATGAACTTCCAAGCTTTAGGCTGAGATTGATCGGGATTTTCTAAATTGTTCGAGGATCGGCTTCAAAAACATCCTCTGGATTTTCAATAGAAGCAGGAGTGGTTTTCGAAAAGAATTGATTTTTAAAAACATTTTCCTCATCATCAGGATCATCAATTTTAGATTCACAGAATACAACATGTATTGATTCTTCAACCACACGAGTACGCTTATTAAAAACTCTATATGCTCTACTTCTATTTGAGTAACTGTAACATCCCATTTGAAAACGGCGGATTTTTTTTTTTAAAACGTTTCCAAATATTTCAAGCAGAGTAATCAGAGTAGAGCATTGGAGCGAGTAAGTAATTTACATTACATTCAAAATATGGACCATAGTGTAAATGTATCGGATTACGTCATCCGAGAATTCTCAAAAGTTAAAGAAACTAAAGAAAACGATAAATAATGTAGACACGTCTTGGCCTACTCCACCGCTTGCCTCGATCGCCAAACATCGGTCCTCCAGACACGATGCTACGTTGAGATCTATTTCACATATGGATCTCGTGTAACGGTTAACCTTATGCTCAAATGAAACAAAGATACGTACAACGAGATATTCATTTCAATACAAAGATATCATCACAAAAGCAAAAGCAGATATATGATCAATAACATGGATGAACATAAGCACAAAGCAAAGTATGTAAAGTCTCTCTCGACTAGTTCTGCACATATCCAAGTGCCACGCCACTAACGTGTCCTCGCTAGGAATAACTCAAACGGCATTACCAATACTATAATCCGTGGGTAAAGTCGTAAGTATCTCTCGACGATTCTCACCGAACCTCGTCTATGAACGTATCTATAACGCAAAATTATATAAGCAGCATAGAGTTAGGGTTACAGACGCATCCGTACCTTAGTTGTAGATATCCGCTCTTAGGCTAAAAAAACGGTACTTTTTGACTCGCCGTACGTAAAACAGTGACGGCAAACTTGACAAACAGGCGGAACGATGGAATTTCGACGGCGGTTCGACGTCGAAGTATTCTAATCAGAATAATAACATACTTATGAATATTTGGCAGCATAACGGGCATTTTAGGTGAAAAAGACCATTTTGCCCCTACTACCCCTATTTGGCGGAATTTCGCGTAACTTCGTTACTTTGACCTTATTCCATTTCAAAATTATCCCTCTAGGTTTTTACCTCGTCGAGGCATCTTTCAATGCAATGAGGCTTAAAAACAAGTATAGTAATAAATTCGGAACTTCCTAGATCAAAACAACGGTTCTACTATAACTACCGAAAGAACTACGGAAACTAAAAGCTAAGGACGAAGAACTTACTCGGACTTTTGCTCGACTTTTTCCAGAGCTTCTCTCTCTAGAACCTCTCTCTAGGTTTCAGATTTTGGGATGGAAATGAAGAGCAAGAGAGCTTGCTATTTATAGGGACAAGGTGGGAATTTCCAAATTTGTTTCCAGATCGGATTTCGGCCGTCGGATCGCACTTTGCCACGTGGCACTCCCTTGGCCCTTGGATGACTTGGTCGACATCTCCCCCTTGTGACATCATCATTGATGATGTCACCCTAGCCGACTCCCCGATCGTCTCCCCCGATCGGCACCCGAGGTCGCTTAATCTTGTCGAAACTCAAAATTCCGACAACGGTGTTTGAAGGTTTAAACTTCCTTAATCATAATATCTGGGTTGCCTAAATTCTTAATCCCATTAAGAGCATTCCGTTATCCGCTTTGAAGATTTTAGGTCGACGCCCTCTATTTACGGAATTGAATTAAGCGTCGCGTCTAGGCAAAAATCCACCGGTTTGTAATATGATCTCGACCTAAGTCACTAAGTACATAATTCACGGCAACTACTTGTTTTAGAATTGACTCTAAATCCTCTATCCGCATTTTCTCTCCTCCCGGTGTCTTAAATACCCTGTTGGTTTAACCGACCTCGGAGACAGTGTCATTCCGAGGTAGAATTTCTTTGGTTTATAAAAAGTCCGATGACTTAGACTAAATCCCTATACCTTGGTGTAGGATTTATTTCTAACTTTCCCCGGTCCGCCTATAAGCCGACTCACCGCATTATATTATTATTTTATTCTAATTATCATTTTAATTATTTAAACAATTCATTTTATTTAAAAATACCAAGAATTTCGGCCCCTTAATTTTAAAATTCAGTTTTAATTATTTTTTCATAATTTTTTCCATTTTTTAAAAAATATAATATTTTTTTACCAAAAATTCATGTTTTACCCCTGCCTTCGTTAAGGCTTAATCAGCTCAAATTCTTCGTTTAGTGATCTTTTTAGGATTAGGTTTCTTCATACATTTATCTTTACTAATTTTTCTTAATATTTTTATCATAATTAGTAAGTATATTTTATGCTAATTACCAGCCTTAATCTCTTAATTAAGGATTTTACCATAAATTTAACTTTCTATATTTCTCTTGTTTTTGAATCAATTAGCTAGTAATTATCTAATCATTCTCTTACCAATGGTTGATAATTTTATAATTTACAAGTATATTATTATCTTACAAACCTTATATTGACATTGTCATTTTATATCCTATGTAAAATATTAAAAATGTTTACACCATAAAGTTACTTTATGGTTCTGGAATGCTTTTTAAACATTTCTTCATGTTATTTCCTCTGAAATAATTTATTAAATTCTTATAATTAAAGATAATACTCCCATAATTTTCTCATAATCTTTCAGTATTTATCATAATGTTTTTAGACTGTTTTTATCACCATTATTGCATTTTTAGTCATTCTATTCATCTCGATTTTTCCGTAACTTTTTCGACAATTTACTCGACAATTATAACAATTTTCTATAATAGTTTTAAACTCATGAATTTGCTTCATCAAAATATTCATTAATTTCTCTTATCTCAAGAATTCCATTTGCTAAAATCCGGTATTACAAAGAACCAAGGAATATACCTTCATCAGATTTGGGATCAAACTTTCCCAAATTGTCCTTACCATTAGTGAACAAAGCACTTACAGCCAAAGATGTGGAGGTGAGCCAAGTTTGGTTTCCTCCCTTTGTAGAGCTCATATGGAGTCTTGTTAAGTTTCTTCCGAGATAGGCTCGATTTGATATATAGCTAGCCGTGCTCATAGCATCTCGCCGGAAGACTTGTGATGTCGATTTTCATTTAACATAGCACGAGCCATCTCGGTTAGTACACGATTCTTCCTTTCGACCACACCATTTTGTTGTGGTGTCCTTGGAGCCGAAAAATTGTGATCGATCCCATGAGCATCACAGAATTCTCCAAACGCTTGATTCTCGAATTCACCTCCATGATCTGTTCGAATGGCTGTAATGCAAATACCTCTCTCATTTTGCACCTTATTGGCAAACACAACAAACAGATCAAATGTTTCATCCTTAGAAGATAAAAAGATAGTCCAGGTGAAACGCGAGAAATCATCGACAATGACTAGAGTATACAAATTGCCACCAAGGCTCTTTACTCTCGCCGGTCCAACTAAATCCATATGAAATAGTTGAAGAGGTTGATTGGTCGAGATTTCGGGCTTGTTTTTAAAAGAAGATTTAGTTTGTTTACCCTTTTGACAAGAATCACAAAGCATGTCATTTTTAAAATGTAGTTTGGGTAAACCTAGAACTAAATCCTTTCTTACCAACTTATCCAGTTAGCATATTTACATGAGCTAATCTTTTATGCCATGACCAACTTTCATCTAAGTTGCTAACAAAACATTTTTCAGAGTTGATTTTGGGTAAATCCAATGTATAGCAATTTCCTTCGCGAGGAGCTTTGAACAATACCTTCAGTTTACCTTTATCGATTGGGAGATCATTTTTGTTGACAATGAGACATTCTTCTGAGTCAAAGATGATCCAATTTTTTTTGTCAGCACTTTGGCTTATGCTCAAGAGGTTGTGGCAAAGACCTTCCACAATATAAATATCTTTGATCTGAGGTCCATCTTTTGCGCCGATCTCTCCAATGCCAGTGATTTTACCGGATTGATTACCTCCAAAAGTGACTTTGCCACCATCTCTTGATCTCATTGCTACAAATTTTTCTGCATCCCCCATCATGTGTCTAGAGCATCCACTGTCAATATACCATTTGTTGATTCTTGATGCTCTCAAACACACCTACATATCAGAAAAGATTAAGCTTTAGGTACCCATTTTTTCTTGGGTCCTTTGGGGTTAGTTCGGGCCTTAGGAGCATAAGTTCCCTTAGGTACCCACTTATAATTCCCAACTGGTTTATCTCTTCTATCTTTCTTATGGAAACATGATGAAGTATTATGCCCCTTTCGATTACAATAGCTACAATGAGCAAAGGGATTTGAAGAATGGACAGTCTTTTGAAAATAGTTTAAGTAAGACTTTCCACCATTCTTCTTCCTTCCTTTCTTTTTGTCAAAAATGGGATTGTAACCAATGCCTGATCGACCGTTTGTAAATTTTTGTGCTTTGAAAATAACATTGAGCATTTCACTTCCTTTAATGAATTTCTCAAGTGTTTTTGTGAGAGATAAATTTCTTTTCTCTAAATCCAGGCAATCATCACAAACTAGCTTTTCACAAGAAAGATTTTCAACTTGTAGTTTAAGAGTCATGTTTTCCCTTTTCAAGGTTATACATTCCTCAACTACTTTTTCAAATTCTGCTTGTATTTCATTGTACTCATAAAATAATTCATCATAAGTGGGTTGTGATTCATATACCTCTTTGTCATTATCCGGTTGTTCTTCCTCTGCTACTAGACAAATGTTTGCTGTTTCTTTTTCCTCTTCACTTTCTTCTTCTTCTGAGGAACTATCACCCCATATGGTTGATACATAGGCCTTCTTCTTGAAGCGGTTGAACCTCTTCTTCTTCTCGTTGCCATTTTCCTTCAGCTGCGGACATTCCGACTTGTAGTGTCCTGGCTTCTCGCATTCGTAACAGATGATTTGATCTTTATCCTTGAATTCTCGTCTGTTACTGGTGCCACCTTTCTGGAATCTATTCCTGAAACCCTGGTCTTTTCTGTAGAACTTCTTGAATCTTCTTACGAACAAGCCCATCTCATCATCGTCATCATCTCCGTCTTTGTCTTCTTTTTATTTCACAGCATTAAGAGCAATACCTTTGCTTCGAGTAGGGTTGACTTGCTCGAGGTCCTTCTTGAATTTCAGCTTGCTTTCATATTCAGATAAACTTCCGAATAAGGCAGCAACTAAAGTCATTGATTCTCCACGAGTCTCCTCTATTGCTGTAACTTTTGCTTCCCAATCTTTTGTTAGAATGTTGAGAATTTTTTTGACTTGGGGACCTTGATCATATGTTTTGCCCAAGGCCACCAGTTGATTGATAAGATGAGTGTAGCGAAGTTGAAACTCAGCAATAGTTTCTCCGGTCTTCATTCGAAGAAGATCATACTCAGTGGTTAGAGTACTAATACGGTTTTCCTTAATGCCGGTGGTTCCTTCATATGCTACCTCCAGAGCCTTCCACATTTCTTTTGCAATCGACAAATTGCATATTCGAAAGTATTCCTTCTGACTGAGGGCACTCTGTAACATCAAGATAGCTTTACTGTTAAGAGTGATGTTTCTCTTGTCATTTTCATCAAACTCGTCTTCTGACTTGGGAACGGCGAACGTGTTGGCTCGAGTCAAGACTTCAGCTGCCTCGAGTCAAGTGCAATTTCAACAACTCTGTTTCACATTCAGTTCGGGCGACCTGGTAATTTGATGATATCTCCCAAACCAGAGATCGGATTGAGGTAAAACCAGTGGCATGAAACTAGACTCCCAAGACGTCATTTTGATATATAATTCAAGCCAAAAGGAGTTCAGATGAGAGAGATATGAATTGTACAAGTTGGCACATCAATTCATGCCACACAGCAGACCAAGCCTCGGTGTTTTGAGTGTATCTCACAAACTACAAATCCAATTGAGCTGAAATCGGTGCCATTTGAACGAAGACTCAAAATTCGTTCCATCAAGAGTTGAACCAGCCAAAATGGAGTTTATACCAGAGAGTTATGGCTTCGAAAGTTGACACTCGAAATTCTGGATTCAATTCAGCATATCTTCGGTTTTTTGTCAATACACAACCAAATGAAATGAAACCAATTCCGTATGATTCTAGACACAACAAGGGTTTCATAGAATTTTGAAGTAACCAATTTTGATGAGTGCCTCCTCAAATCTAGTTCAAGTCAAAGAGCACAGAATTGAAGTTTTTGCCTCAAGTCAGCTTATCCACCTCGAGTCAAAGGCAAACAGAAAGTTAGACGTTTTGAGAAGATTTTTTGCCTCGAGTTAGAAGTTCCACCTCGAGTCAAATTGAAGACAGAAAGTTAGACATTTTGAGATGGCTTTTTACCTCGAGTCAGAAAGCGCACCTCGAGTCAGAATGACAGAAATCCTGTTTTGAACACAGACTTGAGCCAAGATTAATTGTGCCTCGAGTCAAACACTTCTGAACCTAAATGATCAATTGACGATTAAACTCACCAAGTTACGAAAAGATTTTCAAAGTTTCAAAAGTTTTATCGAACACCCAATTCACCCCCCCTCTTGGGTGATAGCCTGGTCTAACAAGATGGCATTAAATGCTCAGTTAGAATGACAGGGGTTGCCTTACATTGAACAGGTATTGATAACCGAGATTATCACTTGGTTTGGTAACCGCATTTAATGCTCGTCTTACACAGTGTGCTTTCTGCTAATTTGAAGTTTTGCTCATGCTTAAGTCATTTGAAAACTCATTAACAAACTAGTTAAAAGCATTTAAGATTAGTAATGAGTTTCATATGGAAGTAATAAGATTAACAGATTGATTTTGTAAATTACGCATATGGATTTTCAAAACAGAGGTATCTTGCTCGAGCAGTAATCCTTGTTTGCTCGAGCAAGCTACTCATTGAGTTAGTTAAAGTTGTTCTTGGCCGCTGATGCTCGAGCAAAGGTATTTGGTCTGCTCGAGCATGGTGCTCAAGCATGATAATTTTCATGCTCGGGCAAGGCTTTCCTTAGATAGTGTAAAAGGCTTCTACTCGTTGATGCTCGAGCAAGTCATAATTCTTGCTCGGGCAAGGTATAGACAGAGGCGAGAATTTGAAAGAACAATGATGTTGCTCGAGCATGATTTTATCATGCTCGGGAAAGCATCATACAGAGAGCATGTTGGACGTCGTTACTCAAGCAAACCTGTTGTCCTTGCTCGAGCATGGTCTGCGAGCATGCTTCCAAGCTTTGCTCAGGCAAGGTTCATTCTATGACGATAAGACATGTTGCTCGACTTTGCTCGAGCAACACTTTCATGCCTCGCTTTCGAGCATTGTGCTAAAGCATGCTTTCTGGCTTTGCTCGGGCAAGGTCCATTCTCGTCTTTTGCTCAAGCAACTCCTTCACGCCTGCTCGAGCAAGATGTTTCAAACAACAAAGTTTTTCCTTTGCTCGATGTTGCTTGAGCATGACTCTATACTCTGCTCGAGCATGCTCATCTGATATGCTTTAATTAGTTCAGTTATGCTCGGGCATGAACTCATCTTTGCTTGAGCAAACATATCTTTCTTAATTTAATAACTTAGAAATTGTAATCATCAAAACACAGGAGCTAACAATAGGTAGCATGGTAATGCTTTTCTGAGTCCTTGAATTGACCACTAGCATGTCCACAGTAGTGTCGAGTCCCATTAACTTTTTCAAGAAGTATTGCACCCCAAAAATCATCACTAGCATCTATATGTAAAATTCTTTGTCTTGATCTGGAATTTTTATTGGTGGAGGATTTTGTGCAATTCTTTTGAGGGTAATGACATCTCCTATCTGTACTGGAGACCACTCTAGTGGATTCTTTTTGAGCATTTTTTACAGGTGGTTGGTATGATGGGACAACTGAGGGATAAAATCTTTGAGAAAATTAACAATCCCGAGGAATTGTTGAATCTACTTGCGAGAGAGATTTTCATGAGGAAATTTTAACAAATCTCTAGCAATATGTTGAAGCATAATGCCATATTAAGATATGATATGATAAAATCGAGGCAAGAGTGACTTATGATATGCTTTAGAAGTAGAGAAGAGAAGGATATCATCAATGTAAATAAGGGCTTCATTGATGATTGGCTCAAAGATTTTTATCATGGCTTTTCGAAACAATGATGGAGCAACTTTAAGGCCAAAGGGCATAATAGTCCATTGGTATTGGGCATTTGGAATATAGAAGGTGGTCTTGGGCCTATCTTGGGGATTGATAAGTACATATTTTATAATTAAATAAGTATAGATTCTGAGATATATTAGATTGAATTTATTAATAGTTTATACTTATTTAATTATCTTTTATATATTTTTCTACCCTTTAATTAATTATAGGATAAAAGGATATTTTGATATAAAATCTACTCATATCCTAACTTATTGTGCATGAGATATTATCATGCTTACTATATATATATATATAAAGGACGAAATTTTGGATTATGATAGCATCATGGAACTGAAGATTTGAGATTTGAATGGAGTCAAGCATTATAAGATACACGTGGTAGGAAGGAATAAAAAGGACCCAAGTTTATATAAAAGACGCAGAGAACGATCACGGAATGCACAAAGATTAAGCACGCATGAGAAGCAACAAAGCAGAGAGGCGACACACGTGGACGACAGCAGGAAAAACGGAAAGAAGCAGAGGAGCTGCGGCTGAGTCGGTTCTCTTCATCATCTCCACGGAAGGACAAGAGGACTGTGGAGGCAACGGAGAACATAGTCGGCCGCTTCTTCTTCATCATTCGTGGCTCACCATCAACTGAATTAGAGGGAACACTTTTGTTCTTAATTTCTATACTGTTCCTATTCCTTTTCCCTTTGATTTTCAGTATGGTTTTGAACCTTGTGTTGCTTCGATGGTTTTAAATCTAGCCATGTGTGGCTAATTTCTTTGCAACCTAGAGGAGCTATAAATTTATTTGTGGATTAGATTTTATTTTCATTGTTTAGTTAAATTAATATTAATTTTGGTTATTTAATCGTGTTTAGATTTATCTATTTAGTGATTGGCCATCATTGGATATGAATTTGAGCATTAGGATTTACCTTGGCGAAGGAAATTTTTATTAGCCTCTAAGATTAAGTAATATGGGATTAGATTACGATTTACTTTGCGATTATGATAGGCATATACCTAATAGCCCCATATAATTGTTGAAGAATGTGTTCGAGTTTTATAGTCTCTTAAGTAATTATGTTAGACATAACAAAATACACTTAAGAGAGGGTTATAAGTTGATCGGCAGACACTTACAACTATTTATACTCGAGATTGACAAAATTGATATTAAGGCTAATTAAATTAGTGAAAATAAGGTTTATGAAGCTAATAAGGGATTAGTGACTCTGGGTTGCTCGTACGGTTATTGTGGTAGTTTCTTTCTTTTAATTTTAGTTTTAATTTCTTTTCTCTTAATTAAATTCAATTCGTTTTTCTCAACTTAAATGAAAGTGTAAAATTAGTGCTTAACTGAAGTTTGTGATACTAAATCCTAGTGGGAACGATACTTTTCTTATCACTTTATTACTTGATACGGCCTGTATACTTGCGGAGTTATAGGCTATAAAGTTTTGCCTTATCAGGGATGGATGCCTAACTGTCAAAATCCTGCTTTAAGATCAAATTTGAAAAATATTTGGGCTGGTCCTTTGAGATGGGCAAACAAAATTGTGGGCTTTGGGAGAGGAATTTTGTCATCTTGCAAAAAATGATTCAAAGGCTTATAGTCAATCACAAGCCTCTTTTTACCTCTTTTGATTTCAGATCTTTTTTCAACATAGAAGGCCTGGCATGCTCTTTCAGATTTTGTTGGTTCAATGAGACTCTATTTCAATAAAGCAGCACATTCTTCTCTGACTAGCTTCAAGTCATCTGGATTCATGCCTGGATGAGAAGCTTTAGTAGGATTGATGTCTTCATTCCTTTTAAAAGGAAGACTGATGAAAAAATCTTCATTTTTCCATAGCGAAGAAGGATGTGGAAAACTGATCATGATTATCAGTGCAATATTGCAGCAATAGGTCTCTGATATCTGAATATTAAGGTGGTGCATTCTGCAATTCATAAAGACTTGGAATTTCTGCCTAGCAACTAAAATTCCCTTTCCATCTAATTCCTTTTGGAAGTATCATCAGATTTTTGGTATGATCAGAAAGCATCAAAACCAAGGAGAATATCCTTACCAGGAAGGTCACTTCCTAATACCCTGAGTTTTAAGGTACATCCTGGGAATAATTTAATACCAATCTTTCTTCTAATAATAAGATCAATCTTGAAAATTTTAGCATCAGTTGTGAAGAAATATTGGTCATGAGGAACCCATTCTTTAGGAGGAAGAATATGGGGTTTCGTTACTGTATTGGATGAGCCGGTATCAAAGAAGGCTATAGCAGTAATGTGTTTGGAATATTTCTCTGGTAGAACTTGAACCTGAATATTTGGTAATGGAGCTTTGATATTGATTTCAGGATTGGAGTTTAAGGATCCAAGACATCCAATTAAAGATTTGGATAAATTTGGAGGAGAAACTTGCTGGACAAGGTTGATAGTTCCAGGGGAATAGTCCTCTTCTTCTGATTCATATTCAACATCAGATTCTAAATAAGAAGAGTCTTCTGATCCCTCATAGAAAGGAATAGAGTAAAATACTCTGACCACCCTCCTGTTTTGCCTTAATTACACAAACCTCCCCTCTATTTTGAAAACCCATAGAAACCTCCGTTAAAATTCGAGTAAATTACTCTGACAACCCTCCTATTTTTCCTTAATTACACAGACCTTCCATCTATTTTGAAAACCCATAAAAACCTCCCTTAAAATTAAAATGTATGTTACACAAACCTCCCTTATATTTTAAGATTCTATTTTCATCCACCCATTTTGAGAATTAGTTAACTCGTTAAGTTTGACTTTTGAACCTTTTTTTTTTAAAAAATGTCCCTCTTTGATATTAGAATTATTTAAGTATATAAAACCAAATTTATACAACCAAAAATGTATTCTAATAGATTTTCTAACTTTTAATTTGTTAAAAAAATTATTAGTTTTGATATTATAAATTAATTTTGACTTAAAAATATAAATTAAAAACATATATTTTTTATCAAATATAATAAACTACATAAGTTTGAGATTTCATGTGTCATATAAATTTCTAATTTAATAATTTTTTCCCAAATAATTATAAATACATTTGATCAAGCACATGTTTATTTAAACACTTATTTGAATATTCAACATTTTGTGATATTTACATTAATCAATGCTAAAATAATTAAGACTAAAGTATACTTTTAGTCCTTTAAGTTTTACATAAGGTATACTTTTGGTCCCTTAACTTTAAAAAGTATATTTTTGGTCATAAAATTCTAACGCCGTTAATGTTGATAACGGAAAATGCTAACGCAAATAACTCAAGTGTTGACTAATAGCATTTAATTACAAAAATTTTATATATTCTTCAATTTACCCATATTTTAAATTTAAGCCTAATAGCATTTAATTACACAATCATTTCTTAAATTTACACTGTTATCACTTAAGTTTGCATTTTCCGTTAACAAAACTAACGGTGTTAGAATTATAGGACTAAAAGTATACTTTATAAAGTTAAGGGACCAAAAGTATACCTCATGCAAACTTAAAGGACTAAAAGTATACTTTAGCCTATAATTAAAGAGATAACTATTTGTAAAGATAAAAAACTCTTAAATTAGTTTAAAAAATATTAATTAAAATATAAAAGTAAAATTAGGGATTAAGTATTAAGGGTAAAATAATATATAAACTTTAATTAAAAAAAAATATTTTTAGAATATTATCAACGTAGTTAATTATTTGGAATTAGGTGTAAAATAGAGGGGAGGTCTGTGTAATTAAGGCAAAAACAGAAGGGTGGTCGGAGTATTTTACTCATATAAGGGAGGTTTGTGTAACATAATTTTAATTTTAAGAGAGGTTTTATGGGTTTTCAAAATAGAAGGGAGGTCTGTGTAATTAAGTCAAAACAAGAGGGTGGTCAGAGTATTTTACTCAAAGGAATAACATAGTGAGTTTCTTCATCCTGTTCTTCTAGATAATCTTCAACATCCACTTGATCATTAGAAATCATCAAGATCTTCTGAAGTTTTTGAAGCATCTTGACGTCTTTTCTGGTTCTGTTAGGACAGTTCTTGGCAAAATGTCCTTTCTTTTTACAGATAAAGCATCTGGAACCTTTTGTGAAAAGTTTTTTAGGCTTAAAAAACCTAGCTGTCTTTCCTCTGTATCGCCTGTTTGTTCTCCTGGGGTTTTTCTGGAAAGGCCGAGAATAATGACGATAATGAGATTTCTTATTTGTAGGACATTGACCATCTTTGTGATCTTTACACTTGATTTTCAAATAGGGCTTTTTACAGGCTGGTTAAACTTTGGAGCTCCTTTTTGCATGTCCTTGAAAAACTTATGTTGTTCACAAAGTTTATCAAGAGCTGCAAGGGCAAGTTAATAAAGTTCACCAATTGATACATCGAAAATTTCTCTGCGAAGAGCATGAAGATTCCTGTGAAGTTTAGCTTGAAGCTCATCAAGGAGTGATGCAATGAAAGTATGGTGGAGATTAACATCATTGCCACCATTTAACATATAGTATTTCTTCATCATTCTCTGAAACTAAAAAAATAAATCGGTAAATTTAAAATAATTGTTGTATTTCGAAATGAAGGCAATAAACAATTGGAAGTCACAACAAAATGACATGGCAATTAGGGTAGTTAAAATTCAGTTTCTAGAATTGTTTGTTCCATAATAAGTTAATAACACTGTTGAAGAAAAATTTAAGGATGTATTTAGTGTCAATTGGGCTAAAGAACCCTGACAACCTATAACATATTATTGGAACAGTTGGTACTAAAATAAAAGTACAAATCTTATTATCAAGTGATGTTTAATTAAAAATGAAAGTGGAAGGGTATCATGAACATGCCAAGAATAATTAAAAAAACCAGCATACCATGGAACCCATTTTCACCACAAGTCAATAAGCACTATGACCCATTGAAATTGTGATATTGGCTCCACCAAAATCTCTGCACATGTCAAAAATATTCCATTGCAGAAACTACCCCAACACTCCTAAACTGAAACTAATAAAACATAACAGAATAAACCTCATACAAGTCTAGGTAAACAGGTACATGACATGTCTCAGATAGCAGACCAATCAATCTCAATGGAAGGATACTTCTCCAAACCAACAACCTCTGTTTCATCCACTTTAGAATCCGAGAAATCCCAGTAAGTAATCTCTAATTCATCCGACGACAACGAAGACGAGGCTAAGTTGGACAGAGTAGTGTTCTCTGCATTCCCCTGTTTCTGTGAATTGTCTGCTAAGCTTTCACATAAAGCTTGGAGCTTGGCCTGCACAGATGAGCGAAGGGGCATGTAATCGCCGAATTCACCGATCACATGAGCTCCACGGTGGCGCAAGTGAGGGAAATTGAGGCGAGCAAAGTCTCCTCTGAGTTTATAGGCGGCGTAGTCGTAGGCCAAAGCGGCCTGGTCTGCCGTGTGGAAGGTGCCGAGCCAGAGTCGGGTTCGGTTCTTGGGCAGTCGGATCTCGGAGACCCATTTTCCCCAATGTCTCTGTCTGACTCCTCTGTAGAGTTTTGTTGGCTTACAACGTTGGAGTGAAGGTGAAGAAGAAGAAGAAGCAACATGGCAATGAACATGATGCGTGGTGTTCCTGTGCTTGTGGATTATTTGGGATTGGATTTCTTGAATCTGAGATGGTTTGAGCTGGTTCAACCTCATGGGACTTGTCTGGATGGAGGAAGAAGATGAAGCAGAGTTCAAAGCTTGGAGTGTTTTTATCAACTCTTCACTGTAAGGATCCATCAAATCTGAAACCTGAGAGTGGAAAAAGCTTGAGGGGTTGGTTGAAGAATTGGGAAGCTGCAAGCTTCTCTGTGCTTTACGTGTTGCCAAGCTTTTGTCAATTTATAGTATCATCGAATGCTTTGCTATTGTAATCACGAAGCACCCTATAATCATTTTTCTCTTTTATTAATTAATTTATTAATCAGGCATTGAGTCAATTCTGTTCCAAATCCATATTATAGAGACATCAAGCACTTCGTCAACTTCAATAATTCTGATATTCCATCAAGGCTATACAATGGTTGAATGACGTGGGTCTTCTAATGCAGGATACGGGCATCCAATTAAACCCTGTTCTACACGTGTCATGGCCGTAGTGGTGGAAAAATGAAACAGAGGATATATATATATATATTTTTGGCCGAAACAGATGACATACATGTGGATCAATGTTCGGTATTGGTTGAGAGGAGCAATTTCCTCGCCATACGTCACATGTTGGAACAGGGTAAAGGAAGATAGCATATACGGGTGTGTGTGCAGTGCACTGTGCAGCGCACTCAAAATGTCAACTTTGGGTGTTCATGTTTTGCTTGTTTTATGTCTGTCCACGTCAACGTTATGATATATTCCGTGGCACAAACGTCTAGGAGGCTTGTTTGTTTGTTTTTTATTTCAACAATTTGATGCTAGTACTTTAGTAAGGTTATTAAACTCTGATTGACCTCTAAATCGTTGAGGCAATAGTCAAGGATCAATGGATTAATTTAGAATCAATTCAGGGCCAAACCGGTGAGGAAAAATAAAAATAAAAAAGTAATTTAAATTCTCATTATAGTATCGTACCGTACCATTCAAAATCAATTCAATGTATCTCTAACAAAATAATTATATATTTATCCAATATTCTTTACAATTTCTTTGGCATATTGACATTATAGTATTAATCAACCATCCAATGACATTATAACCAATAATCATTAATATTCTTCCTAGCAAATTATCAAAATAGATATATGATAACAAAATATTCATACCTACAATGCTTTAATCATTAAACTAATAGTCATTAATACAAATTATTATCAACCTTGATTAATATTGTCGTCTTCCCCAGAAAAAAATAAGGTTGATAGAGAAAATTTTCATATGAACATACAATTTTACCCTATATTTATTAGTGTATTGACTTTGTTTACTATAATGTATACTTACTTCGGTCTTTTTTTATAAGAACTCAAAATTTAAATTGGCTTGGTTTTTTCCATAAGAGTTTGACAAAAGTTGTCTTAATATTTAATAAGTTTTTCTCCATTTGTGCCTCTCATTAATTTTTTTATATATATATAGCATTAATTAAAGGGTTGATGATATTTATGTTGATTTTATTTTGGGTTAAGATGCAGATTGGCTAGCGAACTTTTACTCCAGGAGCGCCCAGCACGAAAAACTTTTAAGTAGACAAAAAATACAAAAAAAAACTTTTAAGAATGTAAAGTGAGCACAACACCGTTAGAAACAACGTCCGTTAAAATGTAAACCTTTTAAGGGTTAAGGTGCAGATTGGCCAACGAACTTTTACTCTAGGAGCGCTCAACACAAAAAAGTTTTACTCTAGGAGCGCCTAGCACAAAAAAGTTCATGCAATCCACCCAAAATTTGATTGTTGCAAATGCTTGTCTGAACCCCCAACCATGTGCATTGGGGGTTAGGAAAAGTGAATGTAACAAAAAAAAATCAAAAATGTAATAAGTAGATTTCATTTTGAGTAAGGGTGGTAAGTTTTCAAATGTGCCCGGGCAAGTCCATGTGCAATCTACCCAAAATCCGACTGTTGAAAATCCTTGTCTAGACTCCCCTAACCATATGCATTGGGGTTAGAAAGAGTGAATGCAACAAAAAATCATAAATGTAACGAGTAGATGTTTTAGATCTACTTAAAAATCACAATATGCACATGCACTAGGCAAGTCTCGACCACCCTTACTCAAATTGAAATCTATTCATTATTTTTGTGATTATTTTTGTTGCATTCCACTCTTTCTAACCCCAATGCATATGGTTAGGATTTGCAATAATCGGATTTTGAGTGGATTGTACATGGACTTGCCCAGACACGTTTGAAAACTTATCAATCTTACTCAAAATGAAATCTATTTGTTACATTCATCACAACAAAAAGTGGATATTACTTCTTTAAAAGACGTCCTTATTTTAAAAAGGAAGTAAAAAATATAGGCGGTGACATTCTCGTAATTATTTGACTGAATTTTTAGACTTAGGCGTCCTAAATATATTTTTAGGACGCCTAAAATTAATTTTTGGCGCATTTTGAGGATTTTTTTGGCGCTAGGAAATTTTTTCGTCCTAAAATTTGAACCAGGACTTCAAAATGAAAATTTAGGCGCATTTTAAGGATTTTTTTTTTGCGCTAGGAAATTTTTTAGCGTCCTAAAATTTGAACCAGGACGTCAAAATATATTTTTTGGCGTCCTAAAATTAATTTTTAGTGCATTTTAAGGATTTTTTTTTTGCACCACGAATTTTTTGGCGTTCTAAAATTTAAACTAGGACACCAAAATAAGTTTTTTTGGCGTCCTAAACTCTGCGCAAGACGCCAAAAGCGAATATTTTTTCTTATTTTGAAATATTTCCCATGCTCGATAATAGCCTTGACTTTCTCTCGGCATACAATCTCTTCCTCTCAGCTCCAGCTCCAGCCTCAGCTTCAACTCCACTGCGGCCTCACTCTACTCCGACGGCAAAACATAGGGGCGAAACGGAGCAGGGTTGCAGATCGACAGAGGCCGCGGTGTCGATCTGCAAAATCAATACCAGATCGACAGATCTAGTATTGATTTTTCATGTATGGGTTCGACAGATCTGGGTATTGATTTTTCAAATTTGGTATCTAACAGATCTGGGTTGCAGATCTCTTCCTCCATTTTTCATTTGTCTGCTCTGTTATTCCCTGCTTCCATAACCTTACTCTTGATCTTCTTGTGAAAAAAGGGCTTTGGATTTTAGATGTGGCTCACTCATGCCTTCTACTTTTCTTTTCTGGTATTGATTTTTTTTTTTGAAACCTCTTTCCTTTCTTTCAATTTTTTTCTTTCTTCTGCTGGTTGAATCTGAGTTGGGATTTATTTCCTTTTCCAGATACGATTTAATTCAAGAGTAGACCAAGAAATTTCTTAACAGATTTTGCGTTTCATGGTGTAAAGTTTCTTGTTTTTCTTCGATGATTTTGTTAGAACCCCATCCTTTAAGTCTCTGAATCCTTTCTAAGAAGAGATCCGGAGCGAGGAAGAAAGAGTATGTGGCTGAGATGGAGAGACAAGTAAAATATATATTTGCAGGTGAGAAATTCTTCTTCCAACTTGTAATTTATTTGTTAATGATTTTTTGGGGGTTTACAGACAAAAGTTAGATGTTTGATTCTTTTTTATAAATGGAGTAATCTCAACGATTGAAGAATTTATCTTTTTCCTCATTGGTAACTTAGCATGTGAATACTTTCTGCTCCTATATGAAGGGGGAATTAATTCTTCTGTTTCAATTGTTCGTCCAAGTGCAGAAATCGAGCATCTGATGAAGAGCTGCAACCTTCTTGCACTAATAGAAGTGTATCTTCCTCAACTTTGAAAAGATTCATTGCGAGGCATATTTCTACTGTGTCAATGAAATTTCTTCCTCTATTCATCTTCTGCCTGTGAGTTTTTGGCTTTGTAGTTATTATTGTGTAGATTTTGGATTTGGACTTCAGATATCAAATCTGTAATTCTATTGACTATGGTATGATTGTGGGTGAATTCATCACGATGATTTAATTTGTTCTTATTTCTTATTCGTTCGTAATTATGCATAGATATCTGGATGGTTTGGGTTTTTTTTTTTTTTTTTTTTTTTTTTTTTTTTTTTTTTTAAAAAAAAAAGGAGATTTTTGGCGTCCTGAATTTTGTTTTAGGACGCCTTACATAAGGCGTCTTGAAGTTTATTCAGGACGCCTTATGTAAGGCGTCCTGAATTAATTCGGGACGACAAAAGTCTGAATTTTTAACTACCCCCTACGAGACGTCCATCTGAAAAGGGATGTTAATTTGGTCTTATTTAGGACTTTTTTGGGTTTTTTGTAGTAGTGATTTGTGATTTTTTTTTTGTTGAATTCACTTTTCCTAACCCTAATGCATATGGTTGGGGATCTAGACAAAGATTTGTAATAGTCGGATTTTGGGTGGATTGCACATAAACTTTTTTGTGTTAGGCGCTCATAGAGTAAAAGTTCATTGGCCAATATGCACCTTCACCTTTAAAAAGTTTACATTTTAACGGACGTTGGTGTTTTTCTAACGGCGTTGTGCTCACTTTACATTTTAAAAAGTTTTTGTGCTGACTTTATATTTTTAAACGTTTTTTTGGTATTTTTGGTCCACTTAAAAGTCTTTTGTGCTAAGCTCTCATGGAGTAAAAGTTCGTCGGCCAATTTTACCTTAACCCTTTTATTTTTATCTCTTACTTGCCCTTTATAAATAAGGGCATACTTAAAAAAAAAAAAAAAGTTTATTTTAAGATATACTTATGATTTTTAACTAACTTTAACCATTTTCTTAAACTGCATAATTAGGTTATTGAACTCTAATAAAAAGACCGGATGGAATATTAAATAGGGGTAAAGTTAATTTTTTTAAATTAAATTTTTTTTTATGAAAGTGTTAATGAAATTTAAAGTTTTCTTCCTCCACATCAATCAATATACAAATAATACTTTTTAAATAGAATGAGAGGAGTGCCTTTAGACTATATATAGGAGGGTTCACATTAGGTGCACATCCTTATGGGAGGGCACCCACCCACCCCTATTTTGACACATGAGGTAAATACCTCACAACTTCTATAGAAAAAGTTCTAGGTGCCATAAAAGCTAAAAACTCTTGGCCGGTTTAGGCGTTTTTTTGAGTCAATTTTGAGATTCAAATATACAAAAAAATAGTTAATTTAATTTTTTTGGCAATTTTTTAGTTTTATACTACTATACTTAATGCAGCAAGTCTTATATTTAATGTATCAACTAAATTCTTAAAACTTTATTTTTATTTTTTTTTCATTAATGCGAAATACTCCTAGTCTCCTACATTAATTAATTACCTAATGTGTTAATGAACTTTTTATGAAAATGTGAGTTTTGCTTTTTGGCAATTAACACGTCAATTTTCCCACCAACAAGTCAACGAGTTATTGTTGCAAAAAAGAACTTTTTGTGCTTCATATTTAATGCCTTAACCACGACATAGAAAAGGTTTCCAACATAACTGGCTAGTTTTTCTCCAATGGTTATATTTTACTTAATGAGATATAAGTATATAACACTAAACTTGTTTTACGGAGTCTGACTAATTAGAATTGTGTTTGAAGTCTTTACTGATCCATTCATAAAACCTTCTTCATGATTGTGAAAATTGGTTTAAGCATAATTGTAAATAAGTTTATGTTCTTGAATTTGATTAAGTACTCATACACTTACACTATGTTTTACTGGAAACTATTTTCAAAGATACTAAGATTTGCAAACACTCAATTATTCCCTCTCTATCCTTATGCGTATTGTCATTTTTAACAATAACACTCACAAAAAGAGTGAAGTTCCTCTCGAAAGGAGAGCTCTCACACTTCTATCATTTTCAACAACCACATTCGGGGTTGACAATGTCGGTCGTCGCTGTTGGAAGTCAAAATTTATTGACAACTTTTCTTACTTTTGACAGTGACTATCTTTTCACCGCCAGAACTTTAAGCCGTAGTCGTTGTGGCAGTGATTTTACGACGACTTTTTGTTGCCACTGAAAATCAATTTTTTTAGTGAGAGATGGGGTCCAAATTATCCTTGGCCACTCTTAAAATTGACTTTAATACACGATCAATTTTTTTAATGATAACATCGTTACCAAAAAAAATTAATGGCATGCCCCCCAAAAAAAAAGCATTGTCGTATATCTCAAGGGAATCATAGAATTTTTTTTTTCAAGATTCTAGAATGGTGTTCGAGTAAGATTATTTAATTTGATATCAATAGTCTGTCACATACCGAATTTTAAATGCTTGTCAAGAGCAAGCTAGCAAAAACAAAAGTTTAAAAGGAAATTAAAGAAAGTGAAAGATGAGAGACGAGTTATGGTGGGTTGCGGCGTGAGGATGAGAAGGAATCATTAGTTGTTTTTTTAGAAAAATGGAGAAAATGGTGATAGAAAGGAGGAAGATGGGTGAGAGATACACGATAAGGGACGAGGAATATAAATGGAATACAAATTAAAGATTGCCTTGTTGCATATATCCTATTTATTCTTATCCCTCCTTCTCCACCAAATGTTCAGTAAACCTAACCCCCTCCCACACACACACTATGATTGAGGGATTAAAAGTATTCTCTTTAATATGATATGCTACCTCCGTCATTAATATAAGATCTTATCTAAAGAATGATCTCATCATAACTTTCGCAAAAGAACATAAGTCGAATTGAGTAAGCTAGTGATCACTGAACCTTCGTCTGTTAAAACAAGCAATGGACTAAGCGCACTAACGTCTCAAGCCCTCGAGGCTCGAGCAGTTGACGCTCAAGCAACTGCACACGTTAAGCTATTGAACAAACAATGGCCCTAGTGCGGGTTAGTGAAAGCCATTGCGTGTTCGTGCATTAGTTTTCTTGTTGTATCTATTTTTTTTAATGGGAGAAGAGTCTTGTTGATTTATAATGTAAATATACAAAATATTATATTAAGGAAAAGATTTAGTATGATAAGTTATTTCTAATCAACTACCTTATTAAAATTAAGGAGATATATCTTTCTTTCTTTTTTTCCAAAGCGAGAGATATAGTTATTAAATCTTTCATATTTGTTTTAAAAAGAAATATCTTAATTTACCTTTATTGAATACATCTTTCTCGTTCATGTGTAACCTCTTGCCGTACTTGGAGAAAATAGAAAACTAAAAGGTAATTGGAGGAAAGTCATTAATAGTTCATCTTTATTATGTAAAGTTACTTGTAAAAAGGACTATTGATTTCTTCTAAAATGGACTCCCTCTCACCCTTCATATAGAAGTCACTTATAAGTAATTCAAATGTACCAATAACACCATTTAAAAAGTACTACCTCCAGTCTTACATATAATACCTAGTTGACTTTTTTTTTTTTGTGGAGAGATAAAAAAAACTAAACATGTTACTTAATCATATTATATGTTGTATTTGATCAAATTATATATCAATTTATAAGTCATACAGATTAGTTTGGAGAAAAACGATAAGTATAAGTACTTTAAATTAATTTAATTAACTTCTTGAATCTCTCTAAAAAAGCCAATTAGGTTTTATATTGAGAAATGGATGTAGTATTAAGTTTATCAAAAAACTTAAATGCTTTTCAATATTATCCTTATTAGTTACACTAAACTTTAACAACAACAACAAGCATTTACCCACTAGGTGGAGTTAGTTACATGGATTTCACGAAGCTATTGTGCCGCATCAACAATCAAATCTTTTAATAGTTATTAATTAACCAAAATGTCACGCTCTTAATTGTTTTATTTGATCTTCCCCTACCCATTTTAAAGGACTCTACACTGCTTGATCTACCTCACTTACTAATATATCCAATTGCCCTTTTCCTACATGTGTAAACTACTTCAAATGATTTTCGACCATTTTATCTTCAATAAATGTCACTCTAACTCTTTTGCGATATATTCATTATGAATTATATATCACTACTACATAAATCATGATATATGAAGGTTATTAACTGCCGTACAAAACGGCTCCGAACCATCATATATGCAGGTACTACAAAAAGTTCGACGCAGATACATATGGTTACAAACCTTTATTTATTTTGGACCTATTATAATGGTTATAATATAACACCCGTTATGTACTGAAATTTGGTGAGGCCATGATCTTCCCATTGCTGGGATAATAATTAACAAGCACATGTAAACAATCGTCATAATATATGGTAATGATTTCATAATAAATAACGGTCTCATTTTACAAATTATATCTTCAATAATATACATAACTGTTTGTATATAAGAATTGTGAATTTTAATAAAATTTAATAACGGTGTCACGTAGACAACCATTATGTATTAAGTACATAAATAACGGTTTATAAATAAGAACCATGAATATTTATAATACATGACTATTTTTATATAATAGTCATGATGTATGGATAAAAAAACTCTTCAAATGAGAGATTTTGAGCTAGTTGATATCCTTTCTACATATAAAAAAGCAATAGTACTTTCACATCGAGTTGCTATGCAATTTGCATTAGATCAAGACATTCTAAGCTTTGTGGGGATAATCAATGATTATTGTTGACATATATAAGTGATAATGTAACTGTTGACCTATATATAATTGTGTCGCTTCACATAAATTAACCTCAAAAGCAAAGGAATTTGGGAAAAAAACATATACCCCTATCTAAAAGGGTGGAGGAGGGGATATGCAAACACTTGAGTTCAAGGGTTTGCATAACCCCAAGGCCCTTTGTGATAGGGGTATTTGGTTTTTACCCCATCTTCCTTTTCTTTTGAGGCTTAATTACTCAAAAGACACAAGGTATAGGTGAACACTTGCATATATATATATATATATATATATATATATATATATATAGAGAGAGAGAGAGAGAGAGATTAGAAGTGTGATTGATTCTATCCATAAAGCATAAAAAATCTTGATTCATCCAAATTGCATCGCTACTCGATATGGGAAGTACTACTATATTATAATATAGAGATGAGACTAAGTAGCTCATAAATTGTCACATTGAAGAGTCTCGAACTGATAACAATGTTGAATTTCATAGCGTTTAATTTGGTACCACCTGTTTAATAAAATACAAGAGACGAACCTTCAGTTAGAGCAATAATGGGATGTCCAAAAAACATAACTTCACAATAATAAATTTAATATGTTATGTAAACTAGTTTATTCACAGCGCTTATTTGTGTAAGACTCTCGACATATCTGAATTAATTTATTCACAAAGCTTGTTCATGTATGACTCTTATCGACACACCCGAATTAGTTTATTCATCACACCTATTGAACATTTTGAAGTAACTTTTGAAGACACAAATACTTCCAAAATGGAGATGAATTTGCTTAGGGATCATATCTCTAGAAGTTACTTTAAAAAAGATCAATAAAGTAGGAACCTTTAGTCAAAGCAATGGGTTGGCAACTTCGTGTAACAAGAAATGAACCTTCAATCATAGCAATAATAGTTTTTCCAAAAACATATTTTCACAAAAATAAGTTAATGTCACCTTGAATGCTTATCTTGTCATGACTTCACAAAGAAACCTCAATCAACTAAAGAGAACAGAGCATCAAAGGAATGCAACCTAGTTACAGTGTTGGAGGGTTTCATTTGAACATAATAAATGTTAAGTGTGTTCTGTTTCAGACACTTAAATAGAAAAGGAAGGTTAGGGTTTTTTGGGCTATCATGCTGAAGACTTTACATAATGGTAGTATGTTATTTATTTGTTTACATTTATTACGGTCCTTTGTTCATAATCGTGAGTTATGTTATTATTTTAATATATTCATATATCACAGTTATTAGTTAATAATCGTGAGATATGTTACTTTTTTTTTAAAAAAAAATTGAGCAGTTAGTTTCCAGATAATTATATTTTTACATTTATAAACAAAATATCACCCTCTGGTGACTAGTTTCTTGATAAATGATCCGAGGTTTGTTGCAAATTTAGGAACTTTTGTTTCATTCAATTTGAAGGAATCAAAAGTTTTATAAATTCACAGAAAACCACACATCATCACATCATCACTCTACTTGTCACTAAAAGAGTGGCCTGAATCGTCTGGGAGTATATCAAGATCATGGGGGCCAATCTCATCCTCATCAATAATGAGATTGGCCTTCATGTTCATAGTCAACAAATATTTGGCTAGCCTTCTCACTGGATGGTCAATGCCTTCTATATGCTCCATCATTATCTCCACTTAAGGTAGAGGCGGAGGCAAACATTGTGGAGGACACGAAGGGGGAGAAAGAGGTGGTGAAGGTTATGGAGGAGAGGAAGGAGATAGAGGAGGATGATAACGTCGTGGATTTTCTAGCAAGTTTCAACATGGCGTTTCATTTTGGTGATTGAAATAATAGGGGAGAACAATAAACATAAGGAAATTGAGAGTTTATATAGACTCGAAGTGACGAGTTTGGACCATCATTGCACACATTGGAAGTCGAAGAGAAATAGTCGTGTGTAGTGGTGGGTAATGAAAGGGTACTTGGTTCTCATGCTAACCATTGAAGAAGGAAGAAGCATATAGTTTTCTCATCATGAGCGTAATGAAGTGGAAAGGTTTAGACCGTTTAGCTGATGGTTATTTAAGAGAAACCTTTATATTGTTTTTCTAATATAAAGTTGGAAGACAAATTGTTTGTTTATTTGTCTAACGTTTTGTAACAGTTTTATCATAAGAACCGTAGTTCTTGTGAGACAATATTTGGAGGTTATAAGGTACAACCGTTATATATTTGTATGGTATTATAATAAGTGACAATTGTTGGTTAACAACCGTAATGTATATACCCTTTTTAAAAAAATTTGGTAGTTGATTATGCAACCACCATTTTACAACAAAGAAAAAAGACAAAGTAAATAAACAAACTAAAACTAAAAAGTTATGGAGATATTTTAAGAATTTGATACATCATCAGATTCTTTATTCTCTAGTAACTTGTCTTCCTTCTAGTTCAAAGAGTGAATGAGAGAGGTTAGTTCCTTCAAGAACTGGTCTATGAGTCCTCGATCTTGCAAGTAAACCTGAACCATATGAAGAGGCTTGTAGGTTGCGTGGATGAGACCTTCAATATTTGTTCATGGAGGGAGTTCGTTGATAAGTCATATTTCTGCCATATATTTCCCATATGTCATGATTGGTTTTCATGGTAATTCTGAGCTTTAATGTGCTTTATTTGATGAAATATGTTAGAATTCATGCACGTGTGGAAATCCGGATAAATGAAGTAAGTTATTGAATTTTGAATGCTTTCCAACATATAGGTAGAAGAAAAGGCTACATTTTAATGCATTCTAAAATCACATGATGATGCTGGCATTATGCTACAACATGGTGGCTATTGCTTTGAACTAGCATCACAATGCTACCCTAATGTTATAGCTTCATAAGTAATGACCTGTTATATATTATGTTACGCTGATATTTTTTTTGAGAATATTTCAAGAAATAAATGCAGGTAATGTTAGTTCTCTATGTGTTTTGATGATAACTGACAATTGTAAACTCAATTTGAAGTTTGTCTTTGGTAAGTTAAAAAAACTTACTGTCAAAGGCAAACTCAAGTTTGAAATGTCAAACTCGAATTTGGACTTGACAGAGAGTAGCTCAAATTTTATGAACTTGGTCAAACTCCAGTTTGCTTTAGCAAACTCAAGTTTGTGTAAAACAAAGAGCACTTAAAGTTTTTCAACTTAAGGAAAACTCGAGTTTGTAATTGTAAACTTGAGTTTATGCAAGACAGAGAGCTTTCAATATTTTGTGAACTCAGTCAAACTCCAGTTTGCTTTGGCAAACTCCAGTTTGTGCTTGTTAGAGAGTTCTTGGGTTTCCCTAGCTTTCAAGGAAACTCGTGTCTGTGTTTATAAACTCGAGTTTGTGGCAAGTAGAGAGCTTTGTTTTATCTTGAACTTAAGAAAACTCCAGTTTTGTTTTATAAACTCCAGTTTGCATTAGGCAGAAAGTTTTCAAAGTTTTCTCTCTTTTGAGGAAACTCAAGTTTGGTTTTGCAAACTTGAGTTTAGTTCATACAGAGAGTTCCTCAATTTTCTGATGTTTTTGAAAACTCCAGTTTAAGCTTTGTGGGCTTAAACTCATTTTCACTTCAAAAGTCCCAAACTCGAGTTTGTAGTTTATTGACTCGAGTTTGCTCCTATTTTCAAAATGCTCTTCAAAGTTCAAATCGCAACATTCTCTTTTGGATGGAACAAACTCGAGTTTGGATTTATTAACTCAAGTTTGGTTCCTAAAGAATAGTTGCAAACTCCAGTTTGCTTGAATAAACTCGAGTTTGCATCACTAAGTTTGAAAATCAAATTGCTCGAATTTGTGAAATCTTCATGTTTGATCTAGATACTTCTTATCATCACTCCTTACTATTCTTAACTATGTTTAATCAGTTTGTTAGTGAGTTTAAGATGAATTAAAGAGTGTTAAATGAAGATTTAGCATAAAGTAAAAAGTGACGTCAGCGCATTTATTGCTTAGTCCAGAAAACTTGCATTCTTTTGGACAATCATTCTCTACACGGTGCAAAGGGATTAATGTTTTCTTTCCCTATCAAGTGGCTGCTCTTTTAACGGATTAAATTCAAAGGAAGTCAACCATAAACTTTTGTGCACCTGGATTAACAGAAGATTAGAGAGAGAAGTGACCAAAGTGTTCCTAACAGCTAGTCCAATATCTCCAACGGTTACATTTTTCAATCCAACGATCATTTAATGCTCTCTTCATATATAAGGAGTTGCATTCAAGTCTTCACAACAACCAATCTGCAGAAAATGAATTGCATTCAAAGTTTCAACTACTCTTTCAGTTTTCTACTTTTTGTAAAGTATCTTTTGATACATTTGTACTTCAGTGATTATCTTATCTACTCTTTGTGAGAGTTTCATTTATTGTAAGAATATCAAGTTAAGGGGACTTGGAGATTGAGTACTTCAGTGATTATCTTATCTACTTTAGTGTATCCTAGTGAGAGAATAACTTTCGAGTACAAAGTGTGTAACTGATTTGAGAGTTAGTGAAAATCCCAGAGTGTTTGGGGACTGGACATAGGTCAAGGATTTAGACCGAACCAATATAAATTATCTTGTGTCAAGCTTCTCTCCTTCTCTTCTGTTCTACTATGTTTTCGTTGCCTATTAACAGAGTATTTTAAAATCCACAATTCACCCCCCCTCTTGGTGATTTTCTCCATTTATAGGTAATTGGGCTGAATGTTTAGACGATGGTTGACTTGATAGAAATGGAAAGAAAGAACGTGGAGAATCGGAAGATATGGAAAATCCCACGAAATTAAAGAAAGAATCAATCAACCAAATCTAGGGAGTTGGGTCTAACAAAATTGGAAAGCCCGGCTCACTAGTTGAATGACGCGAAGATCGTGACTATAAAGAGAAAAGACGACTAGGCCTAAAAAAGAGGATTCAAGAATCATCAGTCAGCGAATAACACGACGTGACTCAAGTTATGGAATTGGATTCGTTAAGAGATATCAAAATTATGCCGAGAGCTGCAGGAGACCAATTGGGATAGAAGCTAGACAAAGTTGAAGAAGACGCATAGGCATTGCGTGACAGATGTCCTCTACGCCATCGAACACTCCAATGATCCTTTCTGTTTAAATTCCTCTGTTTTTCTAGTGTTCATGGATTGTCTTCTTTTTGTTTCGATTGTGTCCTTCTTATCAGCTATGAACTAAATTCCGTTGGCTGAGTGAGGATGGATCCTTGAGTTGTAATATGAACCCAGATTGCTAGTTTAAATTAATACATTTAGTTTGTTTAATTGTGATCATAACGTTGGTCTTGTCTAATTAGTTGGCCACTAATAGGCGAGAGTAGTGATCTTAGTTTACTGGAAAGGAGCTAAGGTTAGACCTCTGTTAAGCAGTGTGTACTAGGCGAGCCTGTACAGGGCTCGAGCTAAATTGTATGCTACAAGAATGAGTTTACCTTACATAGCCAATACACCTAAGTTAAACTGACGTTCTAAGCCTGAAAATTGCCATAGGAATATGGGGGAAATAGAGTAAGGGATGTACTTACAGGATTGTGGAAGCTTCTGTATAAATTAGTAGTGTGTTAACTGAATAATATTGTGATAAGTGATTTGTTGTAGCATTGCAAAAGCAGTGCAGCAGATTGCTATAGCAATGTGATAGATGCAATCTGGGGGATTAATGTGAATTAAGATTAAATCTGAGCGCTGTCTATTTTAAATCTGATCCTCTCAACCGCATTCTCGATTATTTGCTTTATTTTGTTTATTAGTAGCAATAGCCAAACAACCATCACAATCATTACCATCACACAACTTTCAATCAATTACGGGCTACATAATCGGTGTTACAGTCTCTATAGGACAATACTAAACTTAATACTTTATTACTTGTTCGACTAGTTCACTTGTCACAAGGTGATTTTGACCAACATTTATCTTTCATTTTTTTGCTAGATGATAAATTAGAAGTTCTCTTCTATTTGTCCATGATGTTTTGTTGAATCAAAAGTTGGCTTTGAGAAGTTGAAACGGAAGTAAAGAAGTGGAGTTCAATTTTCAGACGTTTACATAGAGAGGATTTCGTGGATTATCAAGCCGTGACATCTTTTAGTATTAAAGATCATTATATTTTATAAACGATGGTTAATTCTTAATAAATGTAACACCCCATTTTCATAAACATTTCCATAGCGTTTTGATCGAGTTGAGCATTGGAATTATTTTCAAAATAAAGAGTAATCGAATAACATTGTTTGCGAGTATCCGGTTGTTCATACAACAAGAGTCATCCGAGTATTTAATAAAGTACACAATAACGTCTCCATCTGGTTCTTATGTCGGCTCCTTACCCTTGTCCTCGATCCCGATTCCCCGGATCCCGGCTAAGGTAAGAGCCGAGGTCCAATGCCCATCGGACCTCGTGTAACTGTTAACCTCATGCTTATGTAAACAATATATGGATGACAGTTTATTCATGACATGTCAGCAGTACAAAATCACATATGTAAAACAATAACCACACATAGCCATCGCACATGTATGTTATCCCTGTCTGCACTATTCACCAGTGCCACAATGTACATTCGTGTCCTCAGCGCTAGGAAAACAATCTCACGGCATTATCAAGACTATAACCCGTGTATAGTTGAATGTATAATGAAGAACTTAAGACAAAGTCTTAGTCTATGAATACAACCATCATATATAAGCATACAATAAGCATCAGAGTTAAGGTTACAATACGCGTCCGTACCTTCGTTGATGAATACGTGACGTTTGTCGGTAAGAATGCGATCACAGATCTCCTATAAAGGTAATATCGCATTTATTAATTCATAAATAATATTCTAGTAAATATTTTAGTCACAAATGACCATTTTACCCCTGGTGTAATTATTTTTCAATTACTTTCTACAATTTCGTAAAAATGCTGTTTGACAACATATGGGCTGATTTTTCGCCTAACTTTGAAAACTCACCATTAATTCTACAGAATTCAGAATGAGGATCCGAAAAATTCCTCGGAAACCTTAGGATGTCTAGTTTTAAAGAAAAATACTGGTTCTTGCCCAGAGTTTAAGAATAGTTCCCAGTTTTTACGTGTTCATCTTCTGCCCAGAAAATTTCCAGAAAACATAGCCCAACTTTGGATATTTTTATCTTTTAGCACTTAATGTATTATTTATGATATATTTGACAATTTTTTTCAAAAAAAATTTATTGGTGTCTACTTTTAATTGAATAATCAACCACAATATTAACTTAGAACCGTTAAGTGTGTTGGAAAAAATACTTTACAGTTCTTAATTGATAACCATGAATTATTAATTTTAACTTCATCTCCTTCCTTTGATGATGAGGAAGAGGAAGAGGAAGAGGAGGATGATAGCGACTATCATCCTTATCATCCTCTTCTCCATCCTCATCCACATCCTCATCGGAGGAGGAGGGAGATGAAGGCCGGGTCAGAGTATTATCATCAGCGTGGGGAAAGGGAAAGGTTTCAAACCATCACATTGTTTGTTGTTTATAACAGTTTTTGTTTAATGATTTTAATTATCGTGAGACAAAATATGATAGTGCTCTTTTCTCTTATGTCATCTCATCATTTGGCCAAATAGATGGATTGACGGAGCGGGAGGAAGCACTGGCTTGGTGGAGGGGGCGACATGGTTAGGATCCTTAATACTTAATAATCGTTATGTATCTCAAGTATTGAGGATCCTAACCATGCCGCCCTTCCACCAAGCCAACGCCTCTGCCGCCTCCGTTAATGCATCTATTGAGCCGAATGATGAGATGATGCAAGAGAAAAGAGCACTGAGGAAGAGTTTTACTGTCATGAAGAAGCATGGTTCTGAAACCCGGATCGAACCGGCCGGTTCGGACCGGAAATCGGCGAACCGGCCGGAAAACCGATCCGAGTTAGGTATAAAATCGGGGTCACGAGTTGACCCCGAGTCAACTCGGCCTAAACCGGCCGAGTTAGAGTAAAAAAGATTTGTTTTTTTTTCAAAAAAAAAATCAACTATCGGATGGAGAAAGAAGAAGATAAACCGAAGATAGCAAAGAGGGTGAGAGAGAGATCTGAAAACTGAAGTTTGAAGAGGGTGTGAGAGAGAGATCTGAAGTGAGCCCCTGAACTTGCCTCTCCGTTGAACAAAAACAGACGTACGGTGCAGTAGCCATGGCCGAGGCAAACCTCAATGGGAGGGAGTAAGACGGCGAAGAGTATTTCACAGTAGATATCAACTATGCATCTCCGCCATTTTAGATTAAACCCAACAGTGAAGCTTTGTTGGTGACAATAATGAGAGAGAAAAGAAAATCAACAAACGGATTCCTTGTGGGTAAGTGGCCAACTCCTCCTTTTTCAAAAGCCATGTGATATTTTTTTTTGGATCAAAATAAGTGGATGATGGCGCTTGGGGTCTTGTCTTATTAAATCATCTCACTAACGCACTGCTCAAAGAGTTGGTAAGTAGCTGCCATTTTTTTAAGTTCTTTTAAACATCGAAAATAGAGAAATTGAAGGAAAAAAATTCAATTTCTCACCGGTTTGGTCCGGTTTAACTCTGGTTTGACTCCGGTCTGACCCACTAACCCTTAACCCAGTAGCTCGACCGGTTTAGTGTCCGGTCCGGATTTAATAACCTTGTGAAGAAGGTCCAAAGCAAATTACGAAAGATGGGAGGAAGCTTACTCTGAGGTGGAACAAGAAATGAAAAATTGTGAAATCTAACAAATTGTTTTTTGAACCCTCTTCATGACAACAAGATCCTTTCCCAGTGCTCTTTTCTCTTGTGCCATCTTGTCATTCGATGCAATAGATGGATTGGAAAAGGGGCGAAGGCGCTAGCTACGACAGAGGGGTCGATGTGGTTAGGATCCTTAGTACTTGAGCCATTTGTTGCCACCAACAAGCTAGCCTTGAGGAGAAGGAGGTGGTGACGGTGGTAGAGGGGTTCCCTAGGATCTTAACATGATGAAAGAGAGAAGGAAGATGCCGATAAAGAAAACTAATAAGAATCACAAGGAATAGTTGAGTTTAAATAGAGGTCTAACAAATTGCAAAAGGTTATGAATTATGACTTATGAAGGTCTAACTAAATTACAAAGGGTTATAATAAGTTATGACACTGAAGGTCCGAATGTTATGAAGAGTTATGAAAGAGTTAGATGACAGTTGTTTCTTAAGAACCGTCATTCCTGTCACTAAATAAATGACAATTATTAGCAACAACCGTTACTTTTGTGTTTTTGCAAATTTCGCTTCACAATACATGACGATGCGCATAATTAACTGTTACATTTAAGTGTTACATATCCTTGTGCGATCTTTGCCTCGACATACATAATGTTTATTAGCTGCAATCAATATGTATTAGACGTTATTAATGCCTAAATCTTTAGTAGTGTCCTTTCTTTTATAACCATACATCTATCATAACATTCTCATATTAGTTACCCCACTTTATCCTCATGTTGTCTCTTTAAAGCTCAACAATTACTACCATAAATCATTGCAATAAAACTCCATCTTTGTTGTATATCTGGTCCCCAAGCCTAGATAAAGGATGTGGGTTGTGTTAGGCCCTTAATAATTAACATAAAACTTTGTCAAATCTTTATAACTATGAAACTACATTAAACTCCAATATCATATTAATTTATACTCTCCCTCACTACACTAATTAAATATGAGTGCGTATAGAAAATATTTAACACTTACTCAAACTAGTAAATACTTTATAAAAATAACTAAAAACACTTTTTAGAACACACCCTGATAACATATATATATATATGGGTTTATTGTTTGTCATGTCACTTGATATAAGGTTTTGTCAAATCACCCAAAACTACGTCGTTTTAGGAGTCAGGGGAATTAATGAAGGTTGTTTTGATAAAATTCATATAATAAATATAAAAACAAAAATACTAAAACACCCTTCATTAATTCCCCTAACTCTCAAAATGATGTAGTTTTGGGGTTAGAGGAATTAATGAAGGGTCTTTTAGTAAAATTCATATAATAAAGGGTTAAGGTGCAGATTTGCCAACGAACTATTACCCAATGAGCATCTGGCACAAAAAACAATTGAGGGTACCAAAATTACCAATCAACAATTAAAAAGTGTAAAAAAACACAATTAAGGTGCAAATTGACCAACGAACTATTACCCCGTCACTGTCTTGGTGTCTCCGTTTTCCATTGACTGTCACAGTGTCGGTGACGTCGGCGTCTCCAAAGCTTCCATTGTTGTTGGGTGTTCCACTCACCCTCTTGAACTCATCAAGGTCTGTATGCAGCTTCAGAGCGAGAATCACGCATTGAAACCAAATCCAGCAGTCCACAGCGTTTGACCGGCACGCGCCTTACACCCTAGTTCCATCCCTCCGAAGCCACAAGCAGCAGTCGCCGCTGCCACAGCGCCTGCTCGCATGGGTCCCATCTCTGTTGGTGTTTGCCTTATCCAACAAGAAGGCTTAACCGCTCTTTTCTCCCGCGTCTCCGCCACTGTCTTACGCTAGTGCCTCATATTTTAACGCAATTGTGATAATTGTTTTTTTTTAAAAAAATAGTTATTTGGTACTTTTTTTCACTTTTTAATTGTTTATTGGTAATTTTGGTACCCTCAATTGTTTTTTGTGCCAGATGCTCCTTGGGTAATAATTCGTTGGTAAATATGCACTTTAACCCTATAATAAATACAAAAATAAAAATATCAAAACACCTTTTATTAATTCTCCTAACTCCTAAAATGACGTAGTTTTGGGGTGACTTGACAAAACCTTATGTCAAGTGACATGATAAACGATAAACCCTATATATATATTTAGAGAGAGAGAGGGGGGGGACGGGATAGAGAGGAAGTACACTGTTAGTTGAATGGGTGAAGTTATTTGTTTACATTTCAATGACTTTAATGTCTTCAAGCTGCACAAGAATAAATTAATTAATATATTTTTCATTGCATAAAATTATTTTAAATAAAAAAGCACATCTTGCTCGTTAATCATCTTTTATATTGTTTATATGGTATATTTTTACATAAATGATAGTTCATAAAAAATTAATAATTAAAAATGAAAAAAAAAAAGATAAATTGAAATATCAATTTTTCAGGTTTTGTTTTGTTTTTTTTTTTTCACCGATTCTAACTTTTAGGCTGTTTCAAACAAGGTTCTAAAACCCGGACCGGCCACTAAACCGGTCCGAATATTGGTTTAAGGGTCAATGGATCACACAGGAGTCAAACCAGAGCTAACCTAAAGCAAAATCAGTAAGAAATTGAAGATTTTTGGATCACTAATATGAAATTCTAAATAAATTGTTTTAAAAAAAAAAATCAATTTTTAACCTCCCGAGAACCAGATTGATATCCGGACTAGACCGGTTTTCAGTCCACCTCGGCCGGTCTGGTCTGGATTTCAGAACATTGGTTTCAAGACATTTTCCAGATTGGGTCAATTCCCCATTACTAATTCACTGTTTCAAGACACAGTTTAATTATTTGATTGGGTTAATGTACATGTGAAAGGGCAAGGATGTAAAATTGAGACTTAAAGATTAAGTCAAAGGGTTGACAAACACTTAGTGACGAGGGAACACGTCAGATCCTACATGGACATCACTTATCGGGTTAAAGCAACGTAGGGAAGGCGTCATTAGATTCTCTAAGTCATCAAACTCTCCACTTTACCAATATGAGTTTGCTGCCTTTTGCTTTTCCCTAATTCCTAGTCTTTTGACGTCCTCACTCTTTTCTCTTAAACCCCTCCCGCTTTCCTGTTCTTACCTTACTCATATTTCCTACCAATCCCCGAATTTCACACAAACCATAGTTAATTTCAGGACGTACCTAGCTAGAATCTGATGAAGCATCTCGATACACTAATTATTGGATCACAGGTTTAGACTTTGATTATAATACACAGATAATGTCATCAAAAAGATTACTAATAGACAAAAATGACCACATTAAACCCTCAAAAACTAAAACTCTTCAAAATTTATGCAGAGATGTCTTATGTTAACCTCCCTATATCACTTAATTACATTCAAAGACGCTTAATTATATATTATATATAGACTTTAGGGCATCAATTAACAAGGTGATTAACACTTATAACCTACTAATCACTGACCACTAATTCAACTTTCTAATATATTAATTTGTTAAGACTCTGTGGTGGGGCTTAATTAAATACATTCAGCCTCATTCTTTTTAAGTTGGTGTATTTTGTTATGCATGCAAACCTCAAATCAAACTGGGGTCATTATTCATTAAATAATTAATTATATATGTAAGTAGTGGTATACTTATTGAATTCCAAATAACTGCATTTTTGGACCAAGCATATATATTAAATTTATTATTCTTTTCCACTTATAACAACAAGATCGCGCGCGCGCACATATTAATATATTATCCTTCCTTACCTTAAATACTTCACTTCCCACCAAACGTTCGGTCAACTCATATACATATAATTGTGTCCACTCATGAAAATGCATAACTCATTAAAAAAAAAAAAAAAAAAAAAGGAAAATTGATGGTACTGATAGCAAAACTGCATGCTTTTTTATTTGAATAATTGATTGATGATTGGCCAAGGAAATTATATATATACACATCAGATCCAACGTGGACATCACTTTCCAGTTTCAAAGTATCATCACATCATTATCTCAAATTTAACTTTCCATTGTATTCGCACTTGTTTTTATCTACCCTTCCCAACTCATTTCTTAATCTTTAATACCAATATATGATTTTATTTGTTCTAATATTTCTTCATCGATATTTAAATGTACTTGGCATTAACAAAAATCTCATATAAAGACAGTTGAAATAAGAAAATCCTATATAAGTCTGTTAATCTCAACAAATCTTAAATTGAGCCAATGACTCAATTTAGGATATTTAAAATGTTTGATATTTTTTAATAATACCCCTAACTCATGGTCCAAAGAAAAAGGAAAAGCCAAAAATCAGCTTTTCCATCGTCGCTCTCTCTCGTGTGCCTTGAGGAGCATGAACGCTGCCATGAGAAGCTGCCGCTTTCGCCACCATTAGAAGAAAAACTCACAAATTATTAACACGAATATTCAAATTATAAAAGCTTCCTAGACCAAAAGAAACCACGACCTGGGTCTTGAGTTCACCGAGTAAGTTAACGTACAATTTACTCATAAATAGATCAAGTAGAAGATAAAATACCCATTTGAGCGGAGGAAGGCTCCAATCCATGCCCAAAGGAAGAGGCGACGTGCCATCATGGCTATGCTTGGGCGGAGTTGGAATTTTCACAACCGGCCTTTTCTTATCAGGATAGCTCCTTCCATCACCGAGAAGATCATACATAATCTATCATCGTCAACATCATAAAGTGAAGTCAAGGAGCTTGTCTTATAAGAGCGACCATATGCATAAGGGTTGAAAACCGGATCCGAATAATTGAAATTCAAGCATAATCACTAGTGCAAAAAAAAAGCTTTAAAACCACCTCGTTTAGACCAGAGTATTGACGCATCGGTCTAAAAAGTATGACCGGTGGTAGTTTTGTAAATATAAAGAACTTTTTGGACCGGATCCTTTATTAATAGGTCTTAAATATATTATTCAGGCCGGTAAAAAAAAAAACCGATCTTAAAAATGTTATTAAAAAAATTGAAATATCAATTACTTTTTAGAGAAATCTCATACAACCGGCACTAGTACAAAAAAGCCTTTTAAGACTGGACAAAAAACGCTTCGTAAGACCGGATATGGAATCGGTCTCGTTCCAGGCGGTATTAAAACTATGTTACTAAGACCGGATGAACGACCAGTCTTAAAAAAATCGTTTCTAGACCGAACTTTTGAAATATTCGGTCTTAAAAGTGTTTCAGAAGAAATAAAAAAAAAACCCCCAAATGAAACAATTGGTCCCAAATCACCAGATCTGGAAACATTTTGAATGTCCTTACGTCATTAGCAACGAAGAATCAAGAGAAGATTGGAAGCAACAACAACAAGAAAAACAAAAAAAGAAGATTACAAACTCCAGAAATAAGAAAAAATAACAAGAACCAGAAATCATTCACCATGGAAATCAATATAAAATCAGAGGTGAAATTGAAGTCCAGATCTACAAAAAATCACAAGCTTAAAGCAACCAAATCTGAGCAGGATCCCCTTGTCGGTACTAGCAAAACTTCAAGCAACCAAAATCGAAGTCCAGATCTAAGCAGGAGTGGTCAAGGTAGGAATAAATAGACTTACGCAAGAAGAGATCCGAGTTTGATTTTAAGCTGGAACTGTGCGAGGACAGCGTGGGAAGAGCCATAGATCGAAGAGGAAGGAGCCGCCGTCATCCAGAATCCTCGAAGTAGTACGCTTTCCCTGTTGCTGAGGATTGAAGTCGACGCCATCACAAAACCCTTGAAGCATCTCACCGCCAACGTTGCTAAAGATTTGATTGTGTGGTTCTTGGGATGACTTACAAAGATTGCGAGTAGGTTAGAGGAAGAGGATGGCATTCTTGCTGAGGATTTAACCCGTGAGGCTCTTGGGACACTCTTTGAATCTATAACTAAGTAAATGTTATATCACCAAGAAGACAAAGTAGACTCTCGGACTTAACAAGTTTAGCGAATTTAGCTTCTTCTTTTTTAAGACCGGTTTTTTAAAACAAGCGGTCTTAAAAGTATACTTTTAAGACCTATTTTTTAAAACAAGCGGTCTTACAAGTGTTCTATATATTTACTAAATTGTCACCGGTCATACTTTTTTTTAAAACACTTTTAAGACCGGTTGTTTGAAACAAGCGGTCTTAAAAGTATACTTTTAAGACCTGTTTTTTAAAACAAGCGGTCTTAAAAGTGTTCTATATATTTATGAAATTGCCACTGGTCATACTTTTTTTTAACACTTTTAAGACCGGTTGTTTGAAACAAGCGGTCTTAAAAGTATACTTTTAAGACCTGTTTTTTGAAACAATCGGTCTTAAAAGTGTTCTATATATTTACGAAATTACCACCGGTCATACTTTTTTAGCAGATCATGGTTTTTTGAATTTTGTAATTAAATTCCTGATTGTAATCATCTTAATTAAGTTGGTAGAGAGATTTTAGGAATTAAGTTAGCAGGTCATGGTTTTTTGAATTTCGTAATTAAATTCCTGATTGTAATCATCTTAATTAAGTTGTTAGAGAGATTTTAGGAATTAAGTTAGCAGATCATGGGTTTTTGAAGTTCGTAATTATATTCCTGATTGTAATCCCTAGATTATAGAAACTGCCTAGGTCAGAAGATTATTTACTTATTAGCATCTGTATATAATCCCAATTAAGCGAAGGAATAAATCATCGCATTCTCGGACTCATCTCTAATCAGCGTCTTCTCACAATATTTACGAAATTGCCATCGGTCATACTTTTAAGACCGGATATTTTATAGTCTGGTCTTAAGAGTGTTCTATATATTTACGAAATTGCCACCGGTCATACTTTTAAGACCGGATCTTTTATAATCTGGTCTTAAAAGTGTTTTATATATTTACGAAAGTGCCACCGGTCATATTTTTAAGATCGGATCCTTTATAATCCGGTCCAAAAAGTTCTTTATATTTACGAAACTGCCACCGGTCATACTTTTAAGACCTGATTCTCTATAATCCGGTCTAAATGAGGCGATCTTAAAGCTCTTTTTTGCACTAGTGCGGACTTATATTTTATGTGGTCCAAATATATAAGGAAAAATGTAAATATAAAGGTCTAAAACTTTTAAGACCGGTTATATATAAAAGACGGTCTTAAAAGTTATACTTTTAAGACTAGACATAAATTGTTGCCTGTACTAAATATTTTTTTAAAAAAATTACTTTTAAGACTGGAGTTTTATCCGGACCGGTCTTAAAGATCAACTTTTAAGGCCGTCTTTTTATACATCCGGTCTTAAAACTAAAGCGCCAAATATATTCTTTTTCGCGTGAAACCTTACTTTACGTCGCTCTCTTTGAAGTCTGAACCCATGTTCTTGTTGCGAAACATCTCTTCCTATTGCATTACCTCTCTTCCTCGCCCACCACCACCATCGTCTGTTACTCTCTCATTTTCTCAAGCATTCCTCTTTCACACCATCTCTCTCAACCTCTCTTCCTTTCTCGAAAATGAACGGAGAAAACAATTCTAGTCCTGTTCGTGCAACACCAATTACTAGTGTAACTGGTGTGAGTTAGAACGAACCCTCTTCATCTCACAGTGAGCCTCGTAACCGCCCTATACGCCATGGTAGAATATGCACATGAATGAAAGATGTATGCCTAAGTTGAACTTCTGGGTCAAAGCTCAAGATTCAGTTTGATGAAAATTTGGCTCCTATCAGTCCTAATAAAAACAAATATAATAGTTTTGTCGACTTTCTAGCATGCAGTAAGGTTAGCATCTTGACAAATGAGTGGAAAAATGTCAACGATGCCATAGTAAAGGATCTTATTTAAGACACTATCCAGCTTACATACACTGTTCTTGACAGTCAGAAGTTGAAAGACAAGACATTGTCGTATTGTGCTAATCGCTGAAGGAAGTTTAAGACCTATCTAGCTAACAACTATATTTTTGTCAAGGTTCCAGTTGGTGAGCCTCACCCTAATCCTTTGGACAAGTACACATTTCTTGATGAACAAACTTGGCAACAATTTGTTCAGCTACGAACCACTCCTAAAGCTTTGGTGAGTTTATATTTAGTTTTTTTTTTGCCCTTTTTTTTTTGCTTATTAACATGTGTGGATATGTGAATATTCTTGTGTTCATCTAATCCTGTTAGTAGATAGTTTGGTGTGTGAATAGAAGTATACATTTCCATCCTTTGTCTTGCATCTAAGGAGCATGTCTTAGTTCTATACAAGTCTGATATGTAAACCGTGAAAAGATAAAATACTAAGTAGGTAATTAGGGAAATAATAATGGCATAATATCTCCTATGAGACCATTAATCAGTTAGGAAGGTATTCTGTTATAGTAGGTAGTGGTTAGACATTGCTGTTAGTTAGTTAGTTAGTTAGTTAGTATGTTAACTGTGTAATGGTTACCGTGCAAGCTGTTATTGGGCCTTAAGAGTCAAGCCTTTAACTATATATAAAAGGTTAGTCTAATATGTGTAGGAACCAGTTATGATGAATGAATGAATTGACTGAGTTGGCAGCAATTCTGCAACTCCCTTTCCTCTATTTCTCCCAATTTCTTCTACAATTCTACACCTTCCTTAACAAAGTCTTGAAACTTGATGAAGTGAATTTGACCAATGTCTGGAATTCATAATTAATAGTTGTTTTCAATTCTGATTCACAGAAAAGAAGGGAACAAGCACAAGAGATCGGGATAAAGAATGATCGGTCAGTAAGCTATATATGCTCTTATATATATTTCTTGTTCTTTTTAGACCCGTCGACAACCAAAGGAGTCCAACTTATGTGGCTCGAACGTCTTGAAACATATATATGATATTATCATGCAAGAAAGGACTAAATTCACTGCAAAAGTAAATGTATTTGATGTTACATATTATGGCTGAATTCAGTTTCTAGCTTAATGTTACATATGAAATATGCACCCAAGTTAATTCAGTTTATGTCTTTGATGTTACAGATGTTTGTCTGTGCTGATCCCTTTTCTGATGATGATTTGAAGCACAAACGCAAAGTGTTTTGTGAATATCTGTATGACCTCTTAAAGTCAGAACAATAATTTATGTCCTGAATTCATTTGTAAATATATGTTGTAGCAACAATAATCTTCTATAAATGAACAATTGTACAATTTGTTTAATTGTTAATAATAAATTTGTTAATTTTTTCAAAAAAATTCCTTGTGTCCATTTTGGGTTGCTGAATGTATAGGATGGTGGATAAAGTTATTTAGTGCTTGTACCTTGAGGACAAGATGTTGTAAATGAGTAGTATGAGTCTTTTAAAAGTCTTCGTGACTTTTAGGACCAGATAGTTTTTTAAGATCTGGTCCTAAAAGTCTTTGTTAAATATGGCGAGACTTTTAGGACCGGATGGTTTATAAAGGTCCGGTCCTAAAAGTCTTCGATTGATTTTGTAAATATGGCGAGACTTTTAGGACCGAATGGTTTGTAAATGTCCGGTCCTAAAAGTATTCGGTTAAATTTGAATATGGCGAGACTTTTAGGACCATATGGTTTATAAAGGTCCAGTCCTAAAAGTCTTTGATTAATTTTGTAAATATGGCGAGACTTTTAGGACCGGATGGTTTATAAATGTCTGATCCTAAAAGTCTTCATTTAATTTTAAAAAATATGGTGAGACTTTTAGGAACGAATGGTTTATAAAGGTTCGGTCTTAAAAATCTATCTTTTAGAATCATATTGTTTTAAAATCCGGTCTTAAAAGTTTTCGATTAAAGATATGAAAGGGTGACCCGCTTTTCAGACAATGCATTAGGGTTCAAGACGACTGAGGTTCTGCTCAAGGTAGGTCCCTTATTGTCGCCATTTTTACCTCTCCAGTTATTGAACAACATTATTGGTCTCCTTATTCTCTATCGTTTTTCTTTTGTCGAAAAAAAGGAAGATAATGAATAGGACACTGAAAATAATCAAATCTGGGCGAGGTAAAACCGAAAACAATGATGGTCCAACCTTAAGAAGAATTGTCACTATATTTGTTTGTATTTGTTCGAATAAGGTAAATGATGTTTTTTGTTTTGTTTTGTATGGTCTTAACATTGTATTCTGTGAATTTTCAATGTTTATCACACACGAGGACAATGTTTTGTTTGTTTCCTTACTACTGTGTATGGACCACTTGAAAAATGAAGATGACTAATGAAGATGGGAACAAAATTTAAAACTATTATTATTATATTTATGCTACCTGATAAAGGGAAGCACTACTACAGACATAAAAAAAACATAAAACATCTGATCCTCCCCATCATTGTCAGAGGGGGAGGAGCCATCGGAGAACGCGTTGGAGGAGTCCTCTTCAGAAGGATGGTACTCCACATCATTGGCGTGGTGTACCATGTTGAGCTTGTTGTTGACGGTATGAACAAGCCCAAACAATTGGCCCAAGCATCGGTCGATGTGATCAACGTGGGCCACCAGGTGCTCCACCAAGTAGGATTTGGAGGCAACAGAGGAGAGCACTGGGGTTGAGGAGGAAAAGGAGGGCCTGGTAGAGCAGCCATTATAGTGTAGGCTAGGCCGTGGAGGTTGTAGAAGTGGAGAAGAATGTGAAGAAACTAAAGTAACAACAGGTTTAAATAGAGAACCCCATCCTAAAGAATTTGAAACGCCGGAAACATTAACAAGTGGAGTGGTTTCGGAATACGAGGAGTCGTATAGTTCCTCAAAATACAAGGAGACGCATAGTTGGGAAGTTTACCTAGAAGCCGAAAAGACTCTAAATCATTGAACAGAGTGTAAGGATACGACTCTATCTGAAGAATATGAAACTGAAACTTTTAAGATTGGATATTTTATAGGAAACCGTTCTTAAAAGTTATTTAATTGACAAAATAAATAATAGATTTTTAGAACCGGATGCTTTATAATAAACCAGTCTTAAAAGTTATTAAATTGAAAAAATTAATTATAGACTTTTAAGACCGGATACTCTATAATAAATCGGTCTTAAAAGTTCATTTAGGATCGGATATTTTAGAAATACACTCTTCAAAGTATTTACTAATTATATATACCAATTGAATTTCATTCTTTCGTGTCTCTCTGCCCTAACTCCTCACCACGTCCCTGATAATCCTCTATCCCCAATTGTTCAAACAATGGTTAGATACAAGATAATCGCTCGTAGGGGTCATCTTGAACCTCGTGCCTACCTTAGATTGTTATACGGGGCGCCTCAAGCGAGAGTGCGTTCTGTTGTGACAAAAGAGTCTCGGGTCGTTGGACCCATTGTTATTTCGGATGATGAAGAGGTTCCCGCTCCCTCTCTCTCCAGCCTTCTGAGAATATTCGCCAACGTCCTGGCCCCAGCGCGCCTATGCTGACCCCTCCCCTCTTTCTTCTAATGATGCATTGTGGCTGATGCACATAAGACAACAACTTGTTGATCTCTAGCAAGAAATTAATGATGCTCATGCTGATATCGCCAAGGCATTGGATGATAATAAGCTTTTGGATGTTTAGTCAGATTCTTGTTGATAATTTTAAGTTTGTTTTTTATTTTTCTTTTGTACGTGCATATTCTCCAGTAATGTAAGAAGCATTAAGAACTAATCTTACATCTTCTTTTTGTTCATATTCTCAAGTAATTAAATAAGCTTATTCTCCAGTTTTTCTTTATTTTCATTCATTAGTTACTGCTGTGCTCGCCAAAGCCAATATAAGCCTCCCTTTTTTGGTTCTTCGTAATGTAAATGAGTACCTTTAGGTCCGAATACTTTATAAGTAACCGATCTAAAAAGTATTTGATTTTTAGGACTGGATATTATATAAAACTCTGGTCTTAAAATTAAATGAATATGAAAAATTTAGTACCGGATTCTTATAAACCTACGATCTAGAAAATTAAATGAATAGAAAACATTAAATGTATACCTTTAGGACCAGATACTTTATAATTAACCGATCTTAATAAAATCCCAAAACGCTAAATGTCTTTGTCGCGCAGAAAATTAAATTTCCCTCTCTGAACTTCTCTTATCGCGCTGAAAGTGATATCTCATGTTCTGTCTCCAGTGTTTGTGTGTTGCTTCGTGATACACTTCGTGTTGCTCTCTTGACAAGCTAATGCTGGTCAGCTTATCTCTTTCTGGTTCCTTAGTTAAATTTTTCTTTTCATTCAGTTGATTTTTCTGCTTATCGTTCTGGGTTTTTCATGGGTTGAATGAAATCGATGAAATGTTCTTGTGGGTTCCTCTGTTATTAATGAATATTTGTATTTTCAAGATTATATTTGTACTTGAAACCTACCCAACTGACCAACAAGTGTTTTTAGGGTTACTTTTGTTGCCTGCAACATCAACGTTTGTGGCCGGAGAAGAAATCCTCAGCAAAAGCATTTGAATTTATATGTTATAGGTGAGTCTACAAGACCTTCATGCGGTGCATTTATTTTCCTCGTCATGCATTTATTTTTCTTTTTCAATTCACAGTGATACATTTATGACCAAGAGTCACTATTCGTGATGCATTTAATGGGCAAGTTTCTCCTTCAAAAAAAATATATTTATAACCTAGCTACATTAAGCATATGCATTTGGAATTGACTTAGTTTATGCAATTTTCAAATTTTTTCGATAATGTATGTTAAATCTTTCCGTCTATAGGAATTCTACTACAGATCACAGTTGGGTAAATGTTTTACGGACGAGTGTTGAATATCAAAATGGGGTGAGGGAATTTATAGAATTTGCTAAATGAAATGCCCATGATGATAGTAGGAAGTTTTATTGCCCTTGTGTATGAAAGTGGAGCTTAATCACCAAGAGGGGGTGAATTGGGGATTTTTAAAAATTCTTCCAGAAAAGCTCTGTTTTTCGAAACTAAAACAAAGTAGACTATGGAGTAGAGAAGAATAGCAAGACACAAGGAATTTATCGGTTCGGTCCAATCTCTTGACCTACGTCCGGTCCCGGACTCTCGGGTTTTTCACTATCACAATTGACTACACACTCGCACTCAAGAGTAATTCTCTCACTAGAACTTACCCCCTTACAAGTTGTAATCAATGAACCCAATCTCCAAGTCCCGGACTTGAGATACTCACAATAAATCATTTACAATCAATGAACTCTCTCTAAGAGTAGATAATGATAAACACTGAAGATTGAATGTATCAACAGATACTTAGTACAGAAAGACTTAAGAGTAGATGAAGACTTTTATGATTTTCGCTTTCTGAGGTCTTAGTTGTGAGAGGAATTGAATGCTCTTCTATTTATACTGAGAAGGCATTAAATGACCGTTGTAATTCTTCATATAACCGTTGGTGACATTAACCAAGGTTCTCGGGTTCAATTTTGGTCTTCTTTCTCTCTAATCTTCACTTAATCCAGTGGGCGAGAAGTTCGAGTTGACTTCTAGTAAATAAATCCGTTGGAATAGCATTCTTGGATGTGGTAGGTAGGCATTAATCCTTTGTAAGCGTGTGCGGAGAAGGATTACCCAAAAGTATGCAACTTTACGGGTTCAAAGCATTTAATGTTCGACATGCTTTTTGCTTTTGCTTTAAATCTTCATTTAATCTCGTTTAAGCAAGCTGAAACTCATTAAAAAAGTGATTAAACATAGCTGGGAATATATAAGAATGATAATAGAAAGCATTAAGATCAAACACGAAGAAATCACAAATTCGTATGATTTGAATTTTGAATACTTGCTCCCAATACTTGAGTGAGTTCTTCAATACTTGAGTATTGCACTGTGCACTAATGTGAATACTTGAGTATTCAGATGAATATTTGAGTATTCGTCTTCCAGAGAAGGCACTTTATGATTTGAGCGTTTGGACAATTTTTGAGTAGGACCAATACTCGAGTATTGAACCAATACTTGAGTATTGAACTTTTATGTGAAAATAAGTTTAAGTCCAAAACTTCAATACTTGAGTATTCAAATCAATACTTGAGTTTTCAAAACATTTGGAAAAGAGCCAAGCTCTCTGTATGTCCAATACTCGAGTATTCAACTCAATACTTGAGTATTGAACTGTTTGAAAACTTTGTAAAAACTTTTCCAAGTCAATACTTGAGTATTCATCTCAATACTTGAGTATTCAAATCACTTGGAAATAGCAAGCCTTTTCAGTATGGCCAATACTCGAGTATTCAAACCAATACTTGAGTATTGAACTATTTGAAAACTTTGTGAAAACTTTTCCAAGTCAATACTTGAGTATTCGCCTCAATACTTGAGTATTCAAATCACTTGGAAATAGCGAAACTTTTAAATGGCGGTCAATACTCGAGTATTCAACTCAATACTTGAGTATTGATCTGTTTTCAATATTTGTGAAGTTTCGTCATCTCAATACTTGAGTATTCATTTCAATACTTGAGTATTGATAAACATGTGAAAAACTTTGAAAACTTTCGTTTGCCCAATACTCGAGTATTCAAACCAATACTCGAGTATTCACATGTTGAATACTTTAATCATTTTTCGTATGACCAATACTTGAGTATCCATATGAATACTTGAGTATTGGCATTTCGCCTTTAGATGAAAAGTCTCGTTTGGTCATTACTCGAGTAATCAAACCATTACTCGAGTATTGATCTTTGTGAAAAGAACTTGGAATGCTCTCTGTAAGTTCATTACTTGAGTATTGGAATCAATACTTGAGTAATGATCATTTTTGCACGAAGGAGCCATTCACTGTCAACTTAATACTTGAGTAATGAAACCATCACTCGAGTATTCTCCTGACAGCAAGTTCTCTCTTTTTTTTAACTTATCAGAAACTCATTTTATCTTGCGTTTACAATTGTCAGTTATCATCAAAACACATAGAGAACTAACAGTGTAGAATGTTTGAATGAGAGGCGACTAAGTCCTGAAGTTATATAGACACATTTAAATTGTGAAGGATTTTGTAAGACCTATACAGTATGGATATGACATGGTGAAAAAATGCCAATTGCATCTCAACATGGGGAAGTGGCCTTTGATGATAATGACACAGATATGGATGATCGCATAGAGGACATTGTTTGTGATGTAGGAGAAGAGGCTTTTGAACAATCACATGCAAATGGTAATATGTGCAGTGATGCAGAGACGCCGCTATACCCTGGGTGTAAAAAATACTAATTGTTGAACGCTGTATTGAAATTGGTAAGATTGAAGGCATGTCATGGATGGAGTGACAAGAGTTTTTCAGAAATGCTTGAGGCTTTTAAGGACATGCTTCTGGATGAAAATGTGTTCCCGCATCGGTACTATGATGCTAAGAAAATACTTTGTCCACTGGGGATGGAGTACAAAAAGATCTATGCATGCCCGAATGATTGTATATTGTATAGAAAAGAGTTTGAAAAGAAGCAGAAGTGTTCGGTATGTGAAACCCTAAGGTACAAATCAAATAAGGGGCCTGCAAAAGTGTTGTGGTATCTTCCAATCATACCAAGGTTCAAGCGGTTGTTTACTAATGAAAATGTTGCAAAAAATTTGAAGTGGCATGCAGATGAAAGGATTTCTGATGGAAAGCTTCGGCCGACATCCATACCGATTCGGTTGTTTACTAATGAAAAGAAAATCAATCAATTATTTTCAAACTTTGGCGAAGAACCTAGGAACCTTAGGCTTGCCCTTAGCACGGATGGCATGAATCCCTATGGTAGCCTTAACAACATACATAGTTCATGGCCTATACTCATGATTATTTACAACTTATCTCCTATGTTATGCATGAAATGAAAGTACATAATGTTGTTTATGTTGATTTCAAGACCAAAACAACCCGAAAATGACATTGATGTTTATCTTGAGCCCTTGATCGAAGACTTGAAGGAGTTGTAGGAAGAAGGTGTCGATGTTTTTGACAATTTCAAGAAGGAGGTGTTTAAAATGCGGGCAATGATATTTTGTACTATAAACAACTTCCCAGCATATGGTAACTTGTCAAGGTATAGTGTAAAAGGCCATAAAGCATGTCCAGTTTGGCACATGCTACCGTCAACTTCAACATGGAAGAAAGACAGTTTATCTTGGATATAGGAGATTTCTTAGATGAGGCCACCCATATCGTCGACTAAAGAAAGCCTTTTTTGGTGGCCAAGAGTATGAAGATGCTCCGGTGGCATTAACTGGGGAGCAAGTTTATGAAAAGGTGAAAAATATCAATGTCATCTTCGGTGAAGCGCAAAGAGTAGAAAAGAAACAAATATATGGAAAAAAAAAAGATATGTATTCTTTGATCTTCCATATTGGCGCAATCTTGATGTGAGACAATGTATTGATGTCATGCATGTGGAGAAAAACGTATGTGATAGTATTGTTGGCACGCTTCTCAACATACAAGGTATTTCAAAGGATGGTGTGAAGGCAAGATTGGATTTGCAAACAATGGGAATACGCGAAGACTTACATCCAAGGCCATATGGTAAGAGAACTTATTTTCCCCCGACTTCTCATACTTTGTCTAAGAATGAGAAATAAAGTTTTTGTGAGTGTTTACATGGCACAAAAGTTCACTCGGGGGTATTCTTCAAATTTTAAGAGGCTTGTATCGATGAAGGACTTGAAATTAGTATGCTAAAAGTCTCGTGATTGTCATGTCTTAATGCAACAGCTACTCCTAGTAGCTATTCGAGGCATCGCCGAATATGATCTTCAACACATTTTGACTAGACTTTGTTTTTTTTTTCAATGCGGTTTATAGTAAAGTTTTAGAGATTGAAAAGTTGGATGAATTGGAACATGAAGGATATCTTATCTTGTGCCAGCTTGAGAATCTTTTTCTTCCTACATTTTTTGGCATCATGGTTCATCTAATTGTTCATCTAGTGAGGGAGATAAAGTTGTGCGGCCCTATCCATTTACGATGGATGTACCCAATTGAAAGATCTATGAAATTCCTAAAAGGGTATGTGAAGAACACATATCGGCCAGAAGCATCAATTTTTCAGAAATATGTTTCCGAAGAAGCCATGAAATTTTGTCAAAATTATTTGCCCAAAGTAAGACATATTGGGCTTCCTAAACGTCAGCAGCTGAAAGGGGTAGACGAGGGGCTTCAGTAAAGAGTGTGGATCCTGATGAATTGTCACAAGTCCACTTATACATCTTGAATAATGTTGATGAAGTTCAAGCCAGCATAGATGCTCATAAAGAAGCTGTAAGGAAATAAAATCATCGAATGAATGAACAAAGGTTAATTAGGGAGCATAACAGAACTTTTGCAAACTTGTTCAAACAAAGGATCGAGGGAGAGGAATGTGTTTCTGATACAATCAAATGGTTAGCATGTGGTCCTAAGGTTGATGTCATAAGTTGGAATTCATATGTGATCAATGGTTATACATTTTACACGAAGTCTCTAGATCATAGGAGCATCGTCCAGAACAATGGTGTTATGTTAGAGGTTGAATCTATGCACTTCTCCAGTTCGAAAGACAAGAGGCCTAAATTGGCAATCATGCCTTATTATGGGGTTATTGAAGAGATTTGGGAGGTGGACTATGTTAAAAATAAATTTCTCATTTTCAAATGCAAGTGGGTTAATATCAATAATGGTGTTCAGATCGATCGCCTAGGATTTACATTAGTCTATATCAATAGTAGAAGTTTGGAGATGAACCTTTTATTATGGCAGACCAGGCGAAACAAGTGTTCTACATCACCGATCAGGAAAATAAAATGTGGTCTGTAGCTCTCCAAGGAAAAAGGGTCATTGATATTGATGAGAAAATTCATTCAAATTATGGTCTTCCTGAGAGTACTCCTTTTTCAAGGGGTCTATTGGACATGAATGAAGAAGATGAAGTGGATAATGGACCTAGCATAAGAAATGATCATCATGAAGGGATATGGGAGGATATCACTTTATAAAAGAGACAATTCATAAGGTAATATTCATATGCAGAATTCTTTGAAAACTTTACAGTTTTAACTATATTCCTTTTATGTTCTTAAACATAATGTCACTGACTGTAAAGCTTTTGTTCTTGTTTTATTTTTGTGGCAGGATCCGATTGAAAGGGGCATGTTATAAAAGAGGATGTTACGTTATTGGGTGGGAAACATATAAAGGCATGGTGAATATTATATTGAGCATGTATGTTGATTTACGTGCTATATTTGTAAGTTATTTTATTGTATATATTCATTTAAGTGTTCTACTGTCATAGTATAATCATTAAGAGGTCACATAACTCATGGTGAATAATATTTGTATTCTTTTCCCAATTCAATTTATTCATAATGGATTGTTCATAGCTTGTAGCTTAAAGTATCGACTTTTAGGTTCTGGATTGGGTGGTGGATGTGTGTATATATATGATCAGGAAGAACAAAATAGGAAAACAAATCAGGAAAATTTTGACCGGAAATAAATACGCCGGTCTCAAAAGTTCAAAATTTAAGATCGGATGTATTTATTTGTCCGGTCTTAAAAGTCGATACTTTAAGACAGGTGTACATATTAGGCCGGTCTTAAAAGTTGTTCTTTTAAGACCGGTGTATTTATCCGTCCGGTCTAAAATGTTCAATTTTTAAGACTGAATGTATTTATTATTCGATCTTAAAAGTCGGTCTTTTAAGACCGGTATAATTAGTCTTCTGGTCTTAGAAGTCGGTATTTTTTATACTGGATTTTTTTTGTCCAGTCTTAAAAGTTGAGTTTTATGACTAAACAAAAAATATATCAGGTCTATAGAGTACGACTTTTAAGACCTAATATTTTTAATGTCCGGTCTAAAATAATTTCTTTAAGACCGGTTTGCATCCGGTCTAAAAGTTACAGACTTTTAAGACCACTGGAACAAGACCGGTCGCGAATCCGGTCTTACAATGCCTCTTTCGTCTAGTCTTAAAAGCCTTTTTTGTACCCGTGACTATAGAAAGGTCGTCAGCGTATTAATACATCTCAGGTCTTCAGCTTTTGAATGGAGAGGTAGCTAAGAGCGGCGGACTTGCTTTTCACATCTTGTATTTTAGCTAAAGTGGCGGCTTCTCATGATGGCAAAAGCGGCGACTTCGCTTCCCATGGCATGTTCATGCTCTTCAGACACTGACTTCTGCCTTTTCCTTTTTTCATGGGGTTAAAGGTATTATTGGAAAATAACCAAACATTTTAATATCTTAGATTAGGTCATGGACTCAATTTAAGATTTGTTGAATTTAGCAACTTTATATAGAATTTTTTTTTAAAAAAAAAAATTAACTGTCTTTATATGAGATTCTCTCTTAACAAAAATCAAAGAAAGTGAGGATAGTATATGGGATTAGCACAAAATTAAATAATTAATCCTCCTTCAAGAAAAGGAGTAACTAGTCCAGGCCAATTTGGTGTGGTTCCTTTTTCTAGGCCATTGAAGACATATTTATCTTGAAATCTTACGGGACCGTTTATTAGTATAATGTTAAAGAAAATAAAAAATATATAATAATTATTATCTCTCTATTATCATTATTCAGTAGTTACTTACTTTTTGCTGACATTTTTCAAGGTCAACAAGAATATTTCATTTACATATATATATTTTTTATTTTCTTCCATTTTATGCATCAAACATCTTTTATGTTTGAAGTGTGTGCAAACCCATTTCCGAAAATTGTAACTATAGATATATGTGTGTTTATAGTGTATTCTTTTACGGTTAATATCAACCAATAAAAGCATACACTAATTTCACAAAATTTAGAAATATTTAATATAACATACCCATGCCAATAAGGGTTTATCGGAAAAGAATATATCAAACAAAGGTTATGAGAAAATAAAAGGGTAACATCTAACACTTGATATTATTTCTTGGTTGCATCCAATATCATATATTGATTGCGAGCAAAAAAAAAAAAAAATCATATATTGTTAATTTTTGGTTGCATCCGTTTATTAGTATAATGTTTATAGTACATTGAATTATGCTAAACCATAAACAAGATTAATATACAGGAGGCAACTAGAAAATATCATAGTGAGCCCTGGATGTGTTTTTTTTTTTAAAAAAAAAAAAAAAAAAAAAAAAAACTTTTGATCGGAAGAGAGATATTTATTAAATGAAAAACAATTACAAACACTAAAACCAGAACAAGAAACACAAACGATGGACCCTGAACCGACAAAACCAAAGAGCTAACCAAGGCGAGAAGAACCAAAACCAAAAGGACACAAACCTAAACCTTGCAGGTTGAAGGTGAGAATGCCAACTTACAATCCACCATGATCAAAGGAAAAGGCAACAGACGGAGGTTGTACAAAGGCGTGCTCTCCCAAGCCCACCCCTTTGAAGCCAAAGCTACAGAACAAGAGCAACTTCAAACACACCGCTAAAAGAAGGGCGAAGGACCATCTAGAGTTTGAGAACAAATACCAGGAAACCAGTGACCATGGAAAAAGTAAAGCAAGCATCTGTGATGAGCACAAGCCCAAAGAGAGAGTCCAATCTTCAAAATCTAACCTATGAGGAGGGAGAACCCAATGGACTAATAAACCTCACTACAAGAGTTTAGCTCCCCGATGTGGGACTCATTACATAATCACCCCCTCAAGAGCCAACGTCCTCGATGGCTCCACTCCACAACACTTCACTCGGCCTTGCCGGTCAAAACCCTCTACGCACGGCACTTCACTCGGCCTTGCCGGTCAAAACCCTCCGTGGGTAGCCCTTTCTGGAACACCGACTCTCAACGAGAGCACCAATGTGATGAGCACAAGCCTAAAGGGAGAGCCCAATCTCCAAAAGCTAGCCTATGAGAAGGGAGAACCCAATGGACTTATAAACCTCACTACAAGAGTTTAGCTCTCCAATGTGGGACTCATTACAGTATCCATCACAAACAAAGATAACCCACAAAACAAGACCATAACATGTAACATCCTGTTGTGTAGCATTTTGATTTAAGTGTAGTTTAAGCTTTATTTAGTCACAGAGTATAAAATAAATTAATAATTTAAGAGAAGCATCAAGTTAAAAAAAAACTATTAAAAAAACAAACAAATGAAATACCTCATTAAAATAATTATTTTTAACATGTGAGCATGTATAAGTAAACTTGTCTTATTATTGGAAAGCAATAAAGAACAAAAAAATGTTGGCTGAAGAAAAGCTATCACACTCACCCAGGGTGCTAGCATTTTCTACCTTAATCTAACGCAGTAGTGTGGCAAAATCAGAAATAGTTCGTTATACTAACAGCGGAAAATAAATTTGATTACATAACAGGGGTACTCTTAGGATTTATACCCCTTACAAACAATTACATTCATTTTCAAACAGTGCAAATTAAAAACACATTAATCACTATTGCCCCTCGGTTCTTCAAGTTGTCCCTCTATTGGGCCGCCTTCAAGCAACACTCCCTCCTTAAACCTTGTGCAACACTTCTCTTCCTATGCTCACCTGTCTATTGGTTGGTTGTGGGGAGTGGGATTCTGAGGAATCCTAATAACAAACAATATCATATAGTGTATGCAAGATAAATGCTAATGTATGATATACCTACCTTGCACAAGCTCATGTTGACATAATGACATATCTGCATGCTCAATATTTCATGCATCATACTCATGGCCATAGCATAATCATAAACAGAGCTTCAATCATTCAAATATGTTAAACATAGCAAGTAAGTATATCAATCAAACATATAAATACAAGCAATAATATCAAATACATGCAAGAAAGGTAAGTCCACTACCTCTAAGGACTAGTGTCCTTACTCGAGTTCCTCTTTCGCAAACTGTCAGGGTTGCTTGAAGTTCTTTCATTCTCCTTATAGTCCTAAGGACATAACTATATCTTTAGAATCAAGGAAAATGAATGTTTATTTATCTTTTTAACCCTTATTACATTAGGTACTATTTAGTAACTTAGACTTGGTACTTTCAACCTTTAACCTTGACTGCTCTTAAAAATCTAACAACTTTAATCATTTTTAATAAATTGCACAAAAACCATTTTAATGTGCTTCCAACTCACACATGCTGTTTGACCAGTCCATGTCATGGAGAAATATTATCAAAGGTACATGCCATAATGATCCCAGTTTCCAATTTTGCCCTTACTGTCCAGTTAAGCTTCCAGAAAACATGACTTATCTTTACAAATTCATATCTAGAGTTGTAGGTGTCCAATTTAAGTGTTTCAAAAACCTATGAACATCTTATTAAGTCTAGTTTTTTGGAAAATTGGTTCCAACATTTTACCACTCACCATTCGTTCCTAGTTCCCCAAAAGTCCAGACTATCCATATTGGTTTTCAGAACTCAGGGTCATTTTGTATAATTTATTGCTCTCTGACCAGAGCTTAGAAAAATACAAAATACCCACCATTTTATAGATATGCATGTCCTCTATCTTCTGGAATATTTTCATAATTTTTAGATGACTTTTATTTGGTCAAACCACACAGATAAGCTACTGACCCCAGGGTTTCCAGAACTGGCGATTTTTACTTCTTTAAAGAGCTTGTTATTTTATATTTGAAAACCCCTTTAAAAATTCATCAAAAACTTTATTCCCACAATATTTCATGAGGAACATGATGGTAGTCTCATAATTTCAAAATTCCAATTATTTCTTTGATTTCACCACAGATTATCAAATCTAGGTTTAATACTAAAATCTCCAAAATTTCAGAAAAGTGTTTAGAGTCTTACCACAAGAGACTTTGTGGCTTCTCCTACTTCACTTTTCTTCTTCTTCCTTTTGTCCCTGAAACAACCCTTACATGTGAGTTTTAATTCAACCACAATGACATTCTTGAAAGTATCATCCAAATCACCAAGTCTAGAGTTCAAGTTCCTTACCATGAACTTCTTGCTCTTCTTCTTTCTAATCCAGCTGAAACACAAGATGGGGGTGGATGATGATTATGTTGTCAGGCTCTCTCAAAATAACCAGGATTCTAAGATTTGTAGTTAAGGAAACCTAGACTGTTTCTCTCAAGGAATTCACAGCGAGTCTAAAATCAACAGTAAACGCAATAAAACAATAACCAGAATGAGGGAGTTTTTCAATGTAATTAAAACAAAGTCAACCTAGAATAGAATATAAGAAAACGAGATTAATCAGATTAAAAACAATGAACCCAGAATTGAGATTCCATAACCTTCATCGGACAAAAACATAATAACTAAACTCGTGATTGATTCTGGACAAACCGAAATCTTTGGGTTTGTCCAGAAACTCCCTCAACTAGACGATCGCCTAGCATCTGATCGAACACGTGGTGAGCTCGCTGTGCGATCGCACAACGTTCTATGTAACCCAATCTGACCTATGTCCTTGGGATATCAATCTGAGTATTAAATCTAATACCCAATCCGCAATTATAATCGGATCCAATTAAAATAAACAGAAACGAATTGCGTTACTGATTGAAGCACGAGTCCTCTAGATTTGCGGAATCCTCAATCCAATGGGTCAACCATAGAAGCTTAGCCAAGCATGGCTGGGAAAAATGCAGAAGAAAAGATAAAGAAAAACGCCAAAAATATGATGAACAACTCAGAGAAAATAAAAAGCTTCTAATTTAATCCGAAAATCTCATAAAGCATAATAATGAATGTGTTTGCAGCCGCCATCTAAGTTAACCTAAAGGAAATGATGGTTAGGGTTTTAAAACAGGCTAGGGTTACAAAATAGGCCCAATATGGAAACCTCTAATAATAACTAGTCTTTTAATACAAATTCGAGCCCAATAAAATCTAGAAAAATGTGTCTGTCTTTAGCTCCAATTTCATTCATCTTCTTATTCAATCAGCCTTCTGAGTCTTCATAACAATTGTAGCTCTCTGAATCATTAAAAAAAAGGAAAGAAAAATCATGCTAATTGGATATCTAGATCAAAAGTTATGGTGAAAATAGTAAAGCACTGCAAATCTGGAATTTAATCATAAAATGAATTAAATCCAATTAAGTAATAAAACCCAGTATTTATTAATTAAACATTCCTAAATTATTAACCAAGAGATACAAATAAGTGAAATAGTATTCAATTATCAAATTCCCCCACACTTATCCTTTTGCACTCCTAGGCAAAATTAAAAGACAAAAAAAGTAAAAGAAATTCTTTCAAGATCTCAAATCAAGACTGAAATTCTTTCATATCAAATTATAAAGCATGGCAATCTCAATCAATGATGCTAACCACACAAGATGGTCTCTCAAGGATGCCCTCAAAATATCTTTCAAGTGTATAGGGTAAATAAGTGTATCGCTCAAATTCTACTCAAGAAGATTATCCTACCATAGGCTTGCTCAATTTCTACTTCTCCACTACTTATAACACATGCATGCAAAAATCAAGAGAGCTTGTTATTGAAGGCTGTAATGGATATGATAGGCTAAGCACCCAAGAAATTCAAAGAACATCAGTTAATAATGTTAGTTCTCTAAGGGTTTTGATGATCTCCAATAATTATAAACAAAGCATGAAGTTTTGCTCTCAAATGTTGTAAAAACTCACTGTAAGAGCAAACCTCAAGGTTTGGCCTTACAGAGAAGGACTCCAGGTTTCTGGACTGAGCAAAACTCGAGGTTTCCAGAGAAACCTCCAGGTTTCGTCATACAGAGACTTCTCAACATTTTCTGAAAAATGGAAAACTCGAGGTTTCTGTTAAAACCTCGAGGTTTAGTCTTACAGAGAGTCTCCTAAGTTTTGAACACTTGAAAACCTCCAGTTTTTGTCTAAAACCTCAAGGTTCTGTTTTAACTTGAAAATTCCGGGTTTCACAAAATTGTGTGAAACCTGTTTGGCAAGAAACCTCGAGGTTTGGCAAGAAACCTCGAGGTTTGGCAAGAAACCTCGAGGTTTTGACCTACGTGAGAAAACTCGGGTTTTCGCCAGTTTTTAGAACCTCCGGGTTTTTGGGAAACCTCCGGTTTGAGCTCAAATGTTGTTTTCTCAAAGTTCTCGAAAATTATGAGAAACCTCAAGGTTTCGGACAAACCTCGAGGTTTGTCCAGCAGAGAGGATCTCGTGTTTTCCAAGTTTACAAAACCTCCGTTTTACTCTCAAACCTCCTAGATTGTTTTGGCGCAAAAACTCGAAATTTCCACATTTGAGCGAAACCTCGAGTTTTGGCAAAAACCTCAAGGTTTCGCCATCCAGAGAGCAAACGAATTTTCGATTTTGAAAACCTCCGGGTTTGCTCTTGGCGCAATTTTTCAAAGGTTTCATATTCAAATGAAACCTCGAGGTTTTGGAGTTAGAGAGGCGATGCTTTTTGCTACTTTGAAAACCTCCAGTTTTGGAAAGAAACCTCCGGGTTTGATGTTTTGGACTTAAATCTCTTTCACTTGCTACGGTCCAAAACTCGAGGTTTGAAGAACAAACCTCGAGGTTTCATAGCGTCTTCAGAATTTAAGTAAAACCTCGAGTTTTCGCGAAAACCTCGAGGTTTCTGCCATCCAGAGAGCAAACGACTTTTCTGATTTTGAAAACCTCCAGGTTTGTTCTTGGCGCGATTTTTTCAAAGGTTTCATATTCAAGTGAAACCTCAAGGTTTCTGATAAAACCTCAAGGTTTCAACGCGTCTTTAGAATTTCAAATTCTACGATTTTGTAAAACCTTCTTGTTTGATCTTAATTCTTCCTATCATTATTCTCTAATGGTCCTAGATATGTTTAACCACTTTTTTAGTGAGTTTCAGATGAATTAGAGAGTGTTTATTGAAGGTTTTAAGCAAAAGCAAAAAGCATGTCAAAACATTAAATGCAAAACCCAGAAAGTTGCATACTTTTGGGTAATCTGTCTGCACACACTTGCAAAGCATTAAAGAATGTTTTCCACATCCAGCAACTGCTTCACCAACGGATTAATTCGCAGAGAGTCAACTCTGAACTTCTGCACAGCTGGATTAAGTGAAGATTAGTGAGAGAAGACACCAAAACTGATCTCTAACGGTTATTATTCATAACGGTCATATTCTCAACGTTCAGATGATCTTCACCTATAAGTAGAGGCACATTCAAAACGAAGAAAATGAGAGACAAGAGCTTGCACTGTCAAAATGCCCAAATTCTGAATCTATAGCTTATCTCATACACACTCTGTTTTCAATGCTTACATAGTTCTTCATAGAGAGTAAAATTATTTGTCATGTACTTCAGTGTTTATCTTATTCACTTCGAGAGAGAAGATTCGTTATAAACATTATATCTCGTTTATTTGAGAGTTACTCAAGATTGGGTGATCTTGAGTGGGAAATCGATTGTAACCTTACATTGTGTAAGGGGGAGTATCTCGGTGAGAGATTTGGCTTCACAAGTGCCTGGGTGAACTTGTGGGTTTGTAAAGGCTTCTCTTGTGCCCGGATTAAACAAGAGGATAGTGGATTGAAAATCTCAAGTGGAGCTTGGGACTGGACGTAGGTCAAGGATTGGGCCGAACCAAGTATAAATCTCGGTTGCATATTCTCTTCCTTAATCTCCTTTATTTCCAAAGCATATATGTTTGAATGATTGTCTATAGCTTTATAACTCTTTACTTGTCATACAAACTAATTTTTCTTGAGTTACAAAAAGATTTTCAAAGTTGCTAAGTTTTTATCATCCTAGTTCATCTCTGTTTTTAGTGTTCAAAAACAGAGCATTTCTGAAAAGATTTTTAAAATCCCCAATTCACCCCCCTCTTGGGTTCAGCCGGTTCTTACAAATAATAGCAAATAACCTCAATATCATTTTCTTTTTATTTCTCATTCTTTGCATTGCTTCCTCTCTCTCTCTCTCTCTCTCTCTTTTTAAGAATCACAATGACCAACATCAAACAAAATCAAATACTCCCCCCCCCCTCACACACACACACACACACACACACTTAAAATGTTGCACACCAAGGCAACCCCCACACTTAAACACAAAACTAAGGTGAAACCAATGCTCAATAAATTTCCAAGGTGCGGGATAAAATGATTTTACACTTGGCTGTAATGAGGCTGATAAAAGGATGAGACAAAAAGGCACAAATGGGCTAACAAAGGATAGATAATGGAAGGGAAAAGATATTTGGCCAAATAGAGAAAAAAAAAACAAGTCTCCATCATATTAATGCATGTAAGTGAAAAAATTAGTTTCAAAAAGAAAGGAAGCAAGTTCTAGAGAACAAAAATCATGAGCAGTGTACATAGGAAAAAAAGAATGGTAAAAGATGAAGTTCATTCATGCAGGCCCAAAATCTCACAAAGGTCATACCAAATGATGCAGCCAACATCCTAAAAGTAAGCACCAAGAAATAATCCAAGAGTTTAAAAAATCAGCCCAAACAGAAGGATCCATCAAAACCAAGATGTAAAGTTCACAAGATGTAAAGCAATCATAGAAAGAGAGTGCGTTATTCTATTTTTATTTTATTTTTTTTGGAAAAAACAAAAACAAAGTGGGAAAATGGAGGAAATAAAAGAAAAGAGAATAAACGAAGAAAGAAGAATACTCCCCAAGGGTCTTATGGAGGAGGGGCGGTTCCCGAGGGTCTTATGGAGGATAGACGGCATCATGGGGAGAATCTCTGAATCCACTGACTGCTGCTGGAATCCCTCATGAAATTGGTTGAGACGATGCCCATTAACCTTGAAAGTTCTTCCTATGGGTGGATCACAACATTTAACAGCACCAAAAGGGGAGATGTTAGTAATCACAAAAGGGTCATCCCATCTAGATCGAAGCTTACCAGGCATAAACTTGAGACAGGAATTGAACAAAATAACTTTCTGGCCCACAGAAAATTCTTTCCTCAAGATATGCTTATCATGGAATGCCTTTGCCTTTTCTTTATACAACCACGAACTCTCATAAGCATTCAATCGAAGCTCATCTAACTCTTGCAATTGCAACTTCTGCTCCATTCTAGACTAAGTCAAATCCATGTTGCACTGCTTAATGGCCCAATAGGCTTGATGCTCTAACTCAACCGGTAGATGACACGCCTTACCAAAGATAAGCCGATAGGAGGACATCCCAATCAGATTCTTGTAGGCGGTCCGATATGCCCACAAAGATGAAGATGGAATATCACCTAGAGGGGGTGAATAGGTGATTATAAAATTCTTTCGCCGATTGCTCAAGAACAGTAAAAACAGAGATTGAGAGAATAAACAGAAAGACACAAGAGATTATCCTGGTTCGGTCTAATTCTTCGATCTACGTCTAGTCCCCAAAACACCTGGGATTTTCACTATCTTTCAAAGCAATTACAATTACACATTGTACTTGAATGATCCTCTCACTAGTTTGACCAAAAAAAAAATCCTCTCACTAGGACTCACTCCCCCTTACAAGCTATAATTGTATACCCACACTTAAGGTTCCACAACCTTAAGATTTTACAAATCAAATAAGTGTTTAGAAACTCCTCACGAGTAGATAAATGATAAACACTGAAGTACACAGAAATATCCGAAGATATTAGCAAAGTTAATGAAACAGTAGATTGTAATAAATTCAAATTGAATGCTCAGCGTTTCGGTAGTTGGCGAATTCAATGCTTCTGGTATTTATAGTTGTTGCAATTAATGACCGTTGGTGAAGCTTGAGTGATTCCGTTGTGACTCTTGAATATATCCGTTAGTAGCTAAAGCTTCGTTGGTCACTTTCGCCGTTAATGATTTTGTTCTTCAAAAACATTCTTCATTCCTTTTGTTTTGCCCGTTAAGAAATAGCATTTAATGCGCGAGCAGAACATCAGTAAATGCTTTACATTGATCAGAGAAATGGTTGTTGAGGTTATCGATGGTTTTGGCAACTGCATTTAATGCTTCTCTGACACATAAATTGCTTTATGATAATTTGTTGTTAATCCAAGATATAATCAGCTTAAACTTATTAGCAAACTGATTAAAAGCATTTAAAAATAGTAATGAGTAATGATTTGAAGAAACAAAATCATAATCTGTTGATTTTGATTTTCCGGAGACGGTGATTTGAAAATTTGAAATATATGACTCTCGTTTAAAATAATATGCCTAGAGGCATATTGACTTGAGGCAAGGTCGATTTGAGCAAAGTAGCGTGTTGGTCGAGTTTGTCTTTGATGCCTTGAGTCATGGTGTAATACCCGGATAATTATTTATCTGGAATATTATATTTCGATAGATAATACCTATTGAAAATAGGTGAACATGTGGTTTCAAATAATAAGTAATAATTATCTTATTTTCTAAGGTAATTACTATAGAAATTAGGAGAGATAAAGAGCTAAAATGTATTTTTAGAGCATTAAATGGCCTAAAAATATTATGATAAATCCCAAGAGGTAGTAAAATATTTATAAAAAATTAGAAAGTATGTTGTCTCTAATTTTAGGAATTTTTGGGATAATTTCCCTTGAAAAAATAATGAGGCAAAATTAAGTATTATTTTGGGATCATAAGTGACCCCATGATTTTTAATATTTTACATGGGATATAAAATACCAATGTAAGTAAAATAGTTGTGAGATAATGATTTATCCTAATTAAGAAAATTATCAAAAAATTAGTAAGTGGCTAATCTGGTAATTAATGAGATAATTAAGGTATAAAGTAAATGAATTAAAAATAATTTAAATAATTATTTTTAATTGGAGAAATTCGAAATTATTAAATAAATAAAAAATAAAAATAATAAAATATTAATAAAATATTTTATGCTTAGAAAAATAAATAAAAGAAAAAAAAAATCTAGATATTTTGAATAAAATAATAATATATATGGTAAAGAGCCAACGGGACGTTTGAGAATGGATAGAAATAAAATCATACACCAAGGTATAGGGATGTAGTCTAAGTCATCCTGGACTTTTTATGAACCAGTGAAATTCTATCTCGGATTGAGCGGTCTCAAGTCGATTCGGGAACCAACGGGGTATTTAAGACACCGGATAGGAGAGAGAAAATGCAGATAGAGGATTTAGAGTCAATACCGAAACAAGTAGTTGCCGAATTAGGAATCTAGTGACTTAGGTCGATCATATTACAAACCGGTGGATTTTTGCCTAGACGCGACGCGCTCCGAATTCAATTCCAGAATCAAGACGTATGTCATAAAATCTTCAGCAGATAACGGAATACCCTTAATGGGATCATAAATTTCATTAAACTAGATATTCCTAATGAGAAAGAAAGAAACTTCGAAACCGTCGCATTTCGCGATTCGTCAAGATTACGCGTTTCGGACACCGGATCGAAACTTTATCGACGGCTCGATGTCACCATCAAGATGACATCATTTTGTTGACTATTGGGGAGGGGGAGGTCGGCACAAGCAAATGGAGGGCCAAGAGTGTTTTGTCCTCAAAAATGCGATCCTACGGTCCATATTCGTCAGACTGAAGTTCAAATTATTTACCGTTCTGCCATCCGTCTCTTCTATAAATACCAAGCTCCTCTTCTTCATTTTTCACACAAAAAATCTGCCCCTTAGAGAGAAGTTAGAGAGAAGGGAGAGCTCTTGAAGTTCTAAGCCAAAGCTGGGGTAAGTTCTTCAGTCCTTAGTCTTTAGTTTCGGTAGTTCTTTCGGTAGACATAGTAGGAATGCTAGATTTATCTTTAATTTTTCAAGATAGTTTAGATATCATATTTAGGGGTAAATATGATATATATTTCGAAAATATGATGAGGGAAAAGATCTGTCAAAATTCTAGAGAGATAGAGCGAAAAACAATAAGCTCGGCGAAATTCCGCCGATTAGGGGTTCGGGGGCAAAATGGTAATTTGTACCTAAAATGCCCGTTATAGTGCTAGAATTTGATAAATGTTATCCTTATAGGATATCTAAGATAATCGGACCGCTGTTGTACCGCGTCGTACCGCATTTGTTTCACCCATTATGTCAAAAAGTACCGTTTTCCGTAAAAGTGCCGTTTTCCGTCAACGAAGGTACGTTTGCGTACTGTAACACTAACTCTGATATTTATTGTATTCGTATATGTGATATGTGTGTTGTATATGTGTTGGTGGTATGTTATTTGAATGCATGGTGATGTTAGAGGATAAGCGAACATTTGCATGCGCTGGGAGCGATATGTCGTATGCGGCGGGAGCGATATATCCGTATTATTTGGGAGCGGTGTGTCTTTTTTGGGAGCGGTATGTCTGCATTCACTGGGAGCGATACATGTAGGAATGGTTCATTTGTTATCGATATCCGTATATGTAAATATGAGGTTAACCGTTACTTGGGGTCCGTATGCATTGGACCTCAGCTCTTAACATAGCATCAGGTTCAGGAGGACCAAGTACCGAGGAGAAAGGCAAGCAGGCCGCATAGAGATCCGGCTGAAGATCTCTTCTGTTGACACGGCATGGCTGTTGCCGGGGAGACACTTTTGTTGTTATTCACTTTAAAAACTCTCGGTCATTGTACCGTTTTTGTAAATCGGCCCGGACTTACGGCGTTTATAAATATATGTATCAGTTACTCAATCGCTCCGATGCTCTACTCTGATGAAAAAAAAATATACTGCTTTTGAAAATGGGATGTTACACATGGCTTGAGTCTAGAAATTTAACTGGAGCTATAAAAAGAATACTTAAATCAAGTTGCCTTGAGGCAAATAATAAATGACTTGAGGCATTCGAAATAGTGCACATAGTCTTGACTGGAGGTATGAATGGCTTGAGTCAAGTTGCATTGAGGCAATAAATAAATGACTTGAGGCAATTCACGTAAAAGACGTTAGTTTGGAAAAATAGAAGAACACTTACCTTGAGTCATATATTTATGCCTTGAGTTATGTTAACTAGAGGTAAAACTTAGACATAACTGGGAATGGCCAAGTCGACTTGACTAGAGGCATGAATAAAGAGAAGTCAAGATGCCTTGAGGTGATTCACTAATTGACTTGAGGCAAAAGGAGAGTTTAAGCATAATTACAATATTGTCATTGGTTCATATTTCAAAAGTTATATGCGTTGGAGGAAAAAGAGATGCCTTTTGAGTCAAAAAGTGACTTTCACCATATTTACGATTTTGCCATTAAGAGTTGATTTTCTACATAATTACAATTTTGTCATTTTGCCATTAGAAGCTATTTCGAAAGTTTGGAGTGAAAAAGAGATGCCTTGAGGCAATTTACTAATTTCCTTGAGTCAAAAAGTAACTTTCAGCATATTTACGATTTTGCCATTAAGAGTTGATTTTCAACATAATTACAATTTTGCCATTTTGCCATTAGAAGCTATTTCGAAAGTCATATGCTGGAGTGAAAAGAAATACCTTGAGGCACTTATCAAGTGACTTGAGGTATCTCAAGGCGCGAGAATGAATTTTCAAATATTCAAGCCAGACAACTCGAGGCACATATAATTTTGACTAGAGGCAAATTAAACCTTCAAATTTTCATCAAAAATTAAGGTTCAATTACATTATAATTGTTATCATCAAAACATCAAAAACATGAGAACTAACAAAAGCATCATCAAGTCGCTTACTCCAATCCTTCATGGTAGAGTTAACAGTCTTCTGGAGGATTTGCTTGATCTCTCTATTCGAGACTTCGGCTTGACCATTAGTCTGAGGGTGGTATGCTTTAGAGACCTTGTGAAGCACTCCATACTTACATAATAAAGCATTCATGCTTTGATTACAAAAGTGAGAACCCTGGTCACTGATAATAGCTCTAGGAATGTCAAACCTGCAGAAGATGTTAGACCTAACAAAATTCACCACCACAGAAGAATCGTTAGTCTGGGTGGCTTTCGCCTCAACCCATTTTGAAACGTAATCCACAGCCAGCAATATGTAAGTAAAACCATATGAAGTAGGAAATAGACCCATAAAATCAATACCCCAGACATCAAAGATCTCACAAAACAGTATAGGGTTCTAGGGCATCTCATGTCTACGAGAAATACTCTCTGCTCTCTGACAGTTATTGCATAACTTACAAAATAAATGACAATCATGAAATAGGGAAGGCCAATACAATCCACAGTCTAACACTTTCCTAGCAGATCTTTATGGTCCAAAGTAACCACCACTAGCAGAAGCATGACAAAAGTGCAATATGGAATCAAACTCATGATCAAGCACACATCTCCTAATTACTTGGTCACTACAAAATCTCCACAAATAAGGGTAATCCCAAATATAATATTTAGATTCGCTTTTCAATTTTGGAGTTTGGGCCCTAGTGGAATCAGTATGTAAAACACCAGCAACCAAGTAATTAACTAAATCAACATACCATGGAATCTTACCTTACAGCTGTAGAAGCTACTCGTCAGGAAAATCAAGTAATGCCATGTGTCACCTTTTAATGACGCCACGTTGTTAGTTCTCAGAGTTTTGATGATAACAAGACTTAAATAATTAAAGATTTTATATTAGAAAAGGTTGAGTTTTTGATACAATAAATCTTCTCCATCTAATAAGGTTTTTAAGTGTTCTTATGAATGCAAATCGTTAGTTGGCCAATTAGTAGAAAGATTACTCGAGTAAATCTTGGAGTTACATGAGTAATGTCGTTTTTCAAGCAATGATCAGAAGACGTTGCTCATGTTACTCGAGTAAGTATAATTGGTTACTCAAGTAATATCGCTGCTTGATCAATCGTTTTTATCTTACACAATATTACTCAAGTAACAAAAATGTTACTCAAGTAATATTTAGATATTACTCAAGTAATATTTGAATATTACTCAAGTAACAAAATTGCTACTCGAGTAACCATGGTCCAAAGGCTATTATTGTGAAAGCCTTTGTTATTACTCAATAACATTTCATGTTACTCGAGTAATATTATTCCAGAGGATATTACTTTTGAACCTTACTCAAGTAACATATATATGTTACGCAAGTAATCACGTTACAAAGTGCATTATTTTGAATCTATGCGACATTACTCAAGTAACGAGGGAGTGTTACTCAAGTAATGTTCCTCAATCTATCAGACCCCTTCTCTATTACATTAATTATGATCTTAATCATACTGGGTTATTTTTTATTTATGCTTAATCTCACTCAAACTCATTTATATCATATCTAACCATGTTTTTGAGTGATTTACAATTGATTAACCATGTTTAGATTAAGATTAGCCGAAGAGCCATTCGTTGTGTCAGAAGCATTAAATGCAACTCAAAAAACAGAGCCTACAATCAAAATGCAACCTCATAGCAGACGAAATCATTCCTTCGAGGCTTACCGATTCCGACAATTATTTTGAGTCAATTTCTACGCAAATACATCGATGGTGAACGCATTTAATGAAGCAACGATTGATTATACTCAACGAAATTCATCTGTGCCTAACGGAATTACGAAGAGACAAAACGGCTATATTCAAAGCTTCACAACGGCGTTAATATAATATTGGTATAAAAGCTCATCACATTCAATTCGGCCAGCTACCAAAACTCTGTACAATCAATTCAACATTATTTCAATTTACTGTTTCACCTACTTCATTTAATATCTTCGGATATTTTCTATACTTCAGTGATTATCACTTATCTACTCATGAGGAGTTGTTAAACATTTATTTGATTTCTTGACTATCTATAAAATCTCAGGGTTGTGGAACCTTAAGTGTGGGTGTACAATTACAGCTTGTAAGGGGGGAGTGAGTCCTAGTGTGAAAAGATCATCTCGAGTAAAGAGTGTGTAATTGTAACCGTGATTAAGAGTTAGTGAAATACCCAAAGTGTCTGAGGATTGGACGTAGGTCAAGGAGTTGGACCGAACTAGTATAAATTCTCCGTGTTCATTCTTTTTGTCTCTGTCTCTGTATTTATTATTCATCTTTATTTTTCAGAAAAAGATTTTCGAAATCCCCTATTCACCCCCTCTAGGTGATATTCTCTCTTCACATGTGTGTTGAGGGAACAAGGCTTGCACCATGTGTCACGTGAGGGAGGAAAAGAAGACAAGTGTCCTCCATGTGCATCACCACGTTTCAATCCTTGATTTACGCCAAGTGACATCTTGGCACTTCCTTCGGTGACACGTGTCCCAAAATACATCTTTACTTACCAATAACACCTTATTAGGCCATGATGGTTGGACTTCCTCCGAGGGTCCATATCGCTTTTCAATCCTCTTTGACTTGGGTCTAATTCCTTAGTCCAATAAGAATCCCAACTGCCCTTTTCTTTTTATCCTTTAGTGTGACATAGGGTACCACATATCGGTGTCATTTATTCCAAAAATGCAAGGCACCCTTATTGATCTAGGAAATGCCATATATAACACTATATTGACACACTTTGCTTGACCAATTGCCTCGTGCCTTTTAACATAGCTAAGAGCATCTTCCTACCAACCCAACGACACTGTATAAGTGATATGTGTCATTCTGCACTGGCACTTTAATCCCACAGCCTTTAACTACTAGGTCCACTGATCAGTATGGCCGGATTACTTAGTCCTCGAGAAGCTTTCATTTTCTCGTTATTCTTGGGACTCTTCCTAAATTGGGCTTAGCCGTCTGCCTAATTTAGGCTTATTCTCAATTCTCAAGGTCCAAAATTTGGGATGTTACATTTCTCCCCCGTTCAATAAATTTCGTCCTTGAAATTTGAACGTCTATACCTTGAGGAATCATTATAGGCCCGCCGCCTATCTCTTTTCTATGCATGCTCACTAAGCACACAACTCATCATACCACATTCTTATTCATTTTGTACCCAGGTGTAATACTCAACCATTCAGGACCCATTGGTCCATGTTCTAAGTGCTTGGTCATACAGGCCTCACCGCCTGTATTAATCAAAAGTGAACCCTAACCCTAACTCTCTCCCTAATAAATATAATAATAATAATTATGTCCAGTGTCATTTTTTTCCCTTTTGATGCATCTTGTGCATATCTACTTTCAAAAGATTTTTTTAAGGGAAAATCCTTTTAAAGTCTCAAAAAAATCTCACATAAAATTCTGATATAAAAAAGATCTCAAAAAGTTGTTAAAACTCACGGATGAAGTTGTTAATAATCACCTACTGAAGAAGTTGTCAATAAGACTTTTTTTGACATCAGAATTTTCTGAGAATTTTCTAAAAATAGATATTGGCATAATGATGACTAAATTTGAACTTTGTTTTGTATGAGGTTCATGATATATGCAATTATATATGTAATCAGTTCTTTCTTTTGTGTGTTTGTGTGTGATAAAAACTTTCAATAGTTACTGAGATGTGGAATCTCATCCTTTTATATTAACATTTTCAGGTGATTGTTCTAGTACCCGCAAAGAAATATGCCTATAGAGTAAGCTTTGAAGGCTCTTTAGGGTGTGTTTAGTTTAAGGGGAGGAATTTTTATTTTATTTTTGGGGGGGGGGGGGGACGGGGAAAAACTTAATTATTAGTCTCCAAATTTAAACCCCCTCCCATCTCATCCGCTCAAACCAAACACACTCTTAATCTTTAGTACTCCTTGAGCACATGTTATGTTATTTTTATTTGTTATGACCCTAAGATTTCCGCATTTTATTTTTACTTGCAAAAATGTTTTGAGGATTTCAATTGACATTATGGTGTGGGTTTTATTTGAACTAATTGTATATTTTGATGATTTGGTATTGGCTATATATGAGATACTTGATTATTTGTCTATTTGGTTTGAGGTGTCACATAAGGAACCAACATGACACTCACATATAGTTTGAGTAAAAGTACTACCAAAGAATGCCCCACCTCTGGTAGTACCAAGGCCACATACGCACAGAGGCGCGACAAAATTGGCTAGTAGAAATGATGCTATGTGCTATTTTACCTCAAATAAAATGACAGGTCATATAGTTTGAGCATTATGTGAAAAAAGAGATTCAACATATTCAACCATAGAACCAGCGAAAATATATTCAACACTTTGACCAAAAAAAAATATATTCAACACAAAGATCAAACAGAATTGATATGAAAATACTTTCTACTATGGAACCATAGTGCCCAACTTTGTGGTCATCGAAATGGACTGATTTCATATACAAAAGCTTCACATGATGGTCCTCTCTTTTTTCCCCTCCTTTTTTCTTTAAAAAAATAAGAGTCTACATGTATTAATCTCAAGCAAGCTCAGAGAGAAGCAACCATGTATGAGAGGATCAAATAATTTCCAGCAATAACAAGATTATATATTATGATAAGCTTTCCGAGCTGCTTCATTCTTCTGTCTTATATCTTCATACATCTTCAACGACGCCTCTGAAAATTTGGTCAGTCGCTCCAGAACCTTGCTCAAGCTTGTATGCACGCAGCACAAATTTGCAGAGTCCTTATCTTCGTCCACCACCTCCTCCTTCATCTTGCTCTCTGTTTCTTCATAGCTTCCTTGACCAGAAGAAATCTGCTCCTTACCAAGCTGTTCATCTTGCTGCTCTAGCAGCTGCTGCAGATTGGACAAGAAGCTTTTAATCGAATCGCTTAGTTCCTGAGACGGCAAAGACTTGATCCCGGTACACCAATCTCGGCAAAGTACAAAAATTGGAGGAGCAAGAGCCCGGCGTGGCGAGAAAGGTCTTCGGCTCTTAGACCTAGGTTGTAGTATGCAGTTTTGAAGCCAAGCATTGAGAGATTCGATGTAGGACGTGTGGCTATTGATCCAGTTGGCAAAGCTCAACCCGAAGCACTCGATCTCTTCGAGCAATTGAGTCAAGATCTCTCTACGTGCATTTCCTCGCAAGGATCCACTCGAGCTTCTTGAATGGTACGCCAGAGAGATGGTAATGTACTGTGCATGATGACACTCTAGCATGGCCTTCCACATCCTAATCAATCTGCATTACACATTTTAGCCAATTACTTGTAAAGCTTCAAGGAATAAAGGCCATTGACCAATGTTAATGTAATTGAAAGCCTCGCTTACCCGTGAGTTAGCTCTACGAGTTGAGGGTGCAACTCTTCATCCCTCATTCGCTCGATTCGCTTCGATATTGAATCTACTGATCGGATAGCCACTCTTATTCGCGAATGCAAATCCTTCACAACAGACCGTGTTTTGTCTATGACATGAGTTCCTTGATCTTTTGCATATTGATGCCTTAGCTGCTCACATTTACGATCATACACTCTCTGGAGCAACTCACTTGCCTGTGGAGGTGAAAAGCAAGTCAGCGTGTAAAGCATAAAAGGCAAAACTCCAATGCCATGTCCTTGAAAAAGCACTATGTTGTCAGAATCAGAAGCACAAAAATGCATAATTATTCAAAGCAGCTACAGGGACCCTAGTTGTTGCATACATAAGATAAAGCACCTACCAAAAGATTTAGGGCTAGCTTAGATCAACGTTAGCATAACTAACTTCTATCACAACTGACTTTTGCAAACTGAAGTTGGGGTAAAAGCCAATTAATTTAATGTGGCTTACATTTAGATAGGCTTATATAAAAAAGACAGTTTGATATAAACTTGTTGGGATGATATATTAAATAGACAGTTTTACAATGTTCAAATATAAAGAAAAGCCATAAGCCAGACAAAATTGCATCAACTATATTGCAGCTTCTGAAAAAAGATCATTTCTTTATGTCACTATCCCAATCATCATTTTAATCTCGTGATAGCAGTAACTCAGTAAGCAACGTCTCGAATTCAAATACGTTAAGTGTCTTCAACACAATACCTTAACTTCATCATAGAGTTTTCTCTCCCATGCATACAGTCTGTCGAGGGTGGAGGAATGACTTCCAGCAATCATACAGAATTCTTCAATGAAGTCACTTCCACTATCGTCTACATCTTCCTTTGATGCCCCAGCCAATGGATTTCTGGATGATGTCGACCGAGTAGAAGCTGTCCTTTTCCAGCTAATTATTTTCTGCGTAGGCTCTGCACAAAGATTTGCATATTAGCCCTTCCTATATATATTTATCTTTTGAGTTTGAGGAAAAAAATCGTTACCAGGTAAAACCTTTGCACCAATATAGCTCAACATTACCACATAACCATAATCCATCAACTTCTTAGTTTTCAGAGATTCAAAATAACAAATCAAACAGACCAGACCTTCAAGTATAACAAATCAAGCATACCTTAAATTTAGTTCATTACACATAAATTTATTATACATAGCTTACAGATATAACTGACCTGGCCTAGGAAAATTGCAAACCCAAACCATGAATGACGTGAAGTTTCAAAACTCAACCTAAGTATTTTTATAAAGATTTACAGTTACAAATACAACTTACCCTGAGAATAAAGTGATAACCCTCTACGCCAGCAAAAGTGAAGAGCTGACATCAAAGCCAATGAAGATGATTTTCCTATCAGGAGAAGCTTCAATTAGATTAGTGATTTAAAATCCTGAAATCTCTAATTAGCTGTACATAGTTCAATTTAACGTGCACAATACATACAAAGTTCTGTACCTTGAGGGTTAAAAAAAGAAAAGAAAGAAACAGAGATAGCTAGAGATATAGAAGCCATTACCTTTTGGCTCACAATATTGAACCCTGATTTTGTATGCCTCTAACATTCTTGAGACCTCCCTACCAGATTCAGAAGCTCGATTAAACTTGTGCTCTATATCCTTTATGCTAGAAAGGAAATCTCTAGCTCTGTGTGTAATGAACTCTGAAGGGTCCTCTCTCTCTTCACACAAATTTTTCCCATCCATGCGCTTCTCCTTCTTCAAAACACCATCCTTGTCTTTCTCTGTCACAGTCTCATCAAAACCATTACCATTATCCACTAATAACTCTCCCTCCTTCCCTTCTTTCTGAACCTTTTGCTTACACCCTTCAACACATTGTCCAGAATCAGCAGCCTTTCCAACTTCGTAATCTCCAAAACCGGTTGCATGAGCTGCTACAAACCTAAATCTCTCAGAATCCTCAGCAGGGTCGAAGAAATCCCACGATGGTTCTGAATCAGGCGGGGGCGGGGGCGGCGGCATTGAAAATGCCGATGATTGGTCGTCTAAGTAGGAGTTTAGAGAAGGATTGATTCTAAGAGTCACGGCGGTGGGACCCCCTGATCTCATATAACTCAAACGAGCCATGGATGATGGTGGAGTAAGAGGGCTTTCGTTGTGCAAAGGTGAGTCTGAAACATCAACAGTTTGAGAAGGTGAAGGAGAAGGGTATGTGGATTGAGATGGGGTTTTGTCGGAAATCGAGAGAGACGACTCTATCAAAACCTCGGCCTCAGCGTAACGGCGAAGAGCGATTCCGACATTTCGGAGAGATTGTGTGTAGGAAACATGGGCAGCAACAAGATCATATCTTGAATCCATTGCCATTTTGATGAATCGCTTTCTATCCCTACAGAGACGCAAGGCTTCATTTTTCTCTGTCTTCGAGCTTGCAACTCCCATTTTTCATATCTCAATCACTTGAAGAACACTTTTTAATAATCCGACATTATCGGTTGGGAAAAATCAAACCTTGTCCGACATTTTCGACCTAAGAGTTCTCGAAGCTAAAGTTTCCAACTTTAAAACACCCATTTCCTTACTTTACAAGGCAAGCTTCATCCCGACATTTTCCGGGGAAAAAAGAAGGAGGAGATTAACCAAATGCGGTAAATCACGGGAGGAACAAGAAACTAATCCTCAATGTTGAAAATCGTACCTTGATGAATCAGACAAAATAAAACCAAGAAATGATCAGGCCCCAGAGGTAAAAGGACAGGACCTAGGTGGAAGTTACTGGTTGAAATGTAACCTAGCTATGATTTTTGCTTCATAGTAATTTCACTCTGAGGAGCCAAAAAAAAGCACGAGTTTAGTTGTTTTCAAGGACAAAAAAATGGCCAATGAAGTTGGAGGAAACCTGAATCACTACTGAATCGTGAAGCGTCTCAGGCTACTTCTGCTTGAAGGAAAGTGCATGGAGGAGGAAAATGCAGGACGATAAAGGCCAAACAAAAATTTAAAAACCAGAAAACAGAGGAGCAAAAGAAACAAATATGAATGGGGAAGAGAGGGGTGAGAGAGAGAGAGGAATCTGAAACAGTAGTTAGTGATAGGGAGTGTTCAGAGAGAGCCTCGGGTGATGTGTGAAACAGTCTCCTTAATTCATTCCAGTTCACCCCATACGAGCAACTAGCAAGACTAAGTTTTTAAACGAAATTAGTATTAAAAATCATTAATTGGGTCGCAAGAAAAGAGGAAAGTGAGCAATCAATTTTGCATTTCAGAGAGAACACAAAATGACAAATTCAACCGGTGAGACACAGGAGATTGATGAATTGATTACAAAATGAGAGGGAAGAAAAACTTTAATTAATGGCAGCACCAGAGAGAGTAATAAATGAATATGAAAATGAGTACAGTACAATTGTTCGTGTCAATGTTGGGAAAAGTGCAGAGATTACAGAATTACCCTCAGGATTCCTCGAAAGTCGAGATAATAAAGCGAGGCTCCTTCAAATCCGGTTCAGTTTTCTAGGAATTAGGCCACCTTTCATTGCTTTTTTTTTTTTGGTATTGACTATTTCCATGAAAACGCAATCTGAAATCTACTTCAAGAAGTAGCCTGAGACGCTTCAAGATTCAGTAGTGATTCAGGTTTCCTCCATCTTCATTGGCCATTTTTTTGTCCTTGAAAAAATGATTTTTTTTTAATTGAAAATATTTTTTAAATCATATGATATTACTATTTGAACGTTTAAAAGGAAAAAATTAATTATATTCTTATTAAAAAGCTAAGAGAAATTTGTTAATAACATTATAGTTAGTTAAAAAAGCCTTCTAATTGATTTTTTTAAATGTTAAAGTATACATTTAGTCTTTTATGTTTGCGTCTAATATCATTTTAATTCCTTAAGTTTGTAAAGTATACATTTGGTCTCTTAATGTTAACAGTTAATATGATTTAACGGAAAATACTAACCCAACAATTTTAAGGGATGATTGTGCAATTAAATCTTTGACCAATCACGCTTACATGTTAGTATTTTAATAAATTAATATTTTAAATCATATTAATTGCAAAATATTTAATCTTCAAACTGTTTTACGGTTTTTCACAGTTTGTGAAGATTAAATATATTTTTTGTCAAAGAAGATTAAATATTTTTCAATTAATAGGATTTAAAATATTAATATATAAGCATGTTTGATCAAGATTTCATTTCTTGTCATCATTCTTAAAATTGTTGAAAAAGATTTTCCGTTAACTCAAACTAATGGTGTTAACATTAAGGGACCAAACATGTACTTTTACAAGTTTAAGGACTAAAATGATCTAGAAACAACGTGAAGGACCAAATGTATACTTTAACATTTTTTAAAAAACTATTACTCAATTTTTAAGAATCTTTATTTGGTTCGTAATATTTCTCCAAAGAAATTTATCTTTATGAAATATTGAAAGAATCATTGTTTATTGATATAAGGTAAATAAAGAGAACAATTTTTTAATTGTATTTAAATATGTCTGAATATTATGTAAACTATATCAAAAAGAGAAAGTAATAAGTAATAACATACATTGAAAAATGAGAAAGTAGAGCCTCTAACTCATGAAGGATTTTGTTTTCAGACATATGGCCACTTATTCTATTTATTAAAAAAAAGATAAAAAAAAATTAATACTTTAAAAATATTTGTCTTAAATTAAAAATTTTAGTGTTTAAATTTAATTTCCTTAAGAAAATGGAAAAAAAAATTGTTAAACAGGCTAGAAGCCCGCGAGTCGAGCTTAAACCTGTGAGTAAATGAGTCGGGCTTCAAAAATATGGACATTTTATGTTAGTTGGGCCTAAATGGACTAGCACATTTAGGCACAAGCCATGAAGGGTTGGCCCTGCATTGTTGGCCCATCCCATTTTCCCACCTCTACTTGTGGTTAGATTGAAGATATTAAAAAAGAAAAAAGAAAAAAAAAGGCTTCTAATCTTTTCATAAATTCATATATAAACATTCTTAAGAGTAGTATATAAATAACTAGAAATCTTTTGTTACTCTTTTTTTTTTTTGGGTTAAGGATATAATTGTTTTGAAATTTAAAGTATAAAAGATTTTCATTTCTTTTAATAAATACACTTCTTAGAATTCATGCTTATATTCTCTTCCTCATAGATGCGAGACTACTAACTAACTTAACCAACACTTTGTTAGTGAATCTTTTGTTACTCTCTAAACAAAGAAGTTTGGTATTCCATTCGTCCTTATATATAAGGTTATTTCAACTGAATCGCAGAATTCTAAGAAACAGTTAAAATTCATAATATGTAGGAAATATAAGTTGTTTTCTAAAAATGCCACTATTTATGAATGAGTAAGAGGGATAGTAATAATGAAAAAATTATGAAAGAATATATATGAGGAATAAATTATTAGAGGGTAATTAAGAAAAAAAATAGGTAAAAATGCATTTTTTATTAAGATAAACTCAAAAATGATCTTATAAAAAGGGACAAGCCTATTCAAACACAAAAGATCTTATATATAGAGAAAGAGGGAATAATAAAAAAGCCCAAAGAAATAGACTAGAGCTAGTTAAATTCTTTTTAAGGTTAAAGGACAATTTTGCCCCCGGAAGTTTTCACAAGGGGCAATTTTGCCCCGGAAATGTTAAAAATGGAGCAATTTTACCGATCGTTATCTCGTTAATTTTAAGCTGTTAGTCAACTAATATATTGAGCTAGCAGTCCACATATCATCAACGTTATTTTTATTAAGGTGAAAATTTATGCCAAAAGTCTATGTGTCATCTACTTTATCATTTTTTAAAGTTAGATTTAAAACTTCCAATGCAAATTTGCACCTTAACAAAAATGACGTGGATGACATGTGGACTATCAGCTCAACATATTTGTTTAAGTAACAGTCAAAATTAATTGCGATAATGGTCAAGGCAAAATTACTCCATTTTATAAACTTCCAGGGTAAAATTACTTCCGAAAAACTTTTGAGGCAAAAATGCCCTTTAACCCATTCTTTTCAAAAAAAATAAAAATAAAAAAATCTCTCAGGGTCAAATATTTTAATTTTGGATGACGATAGAGACTAAAAAAGTGTAATGGCATTATTTAGTTTGAACTTTAGAACTTAATTTGGTCCTTTACACATTTATTTTTTGATAACTTAACCGGATGGTTTTGTCAGCTCTAATCACCGGTCAATAAAGGAAAAGTGAAGATTGGCGCAAACATAACCAAATAATACTTGTATATGCTTCTCTTATTAAGATTTCCTTTTCTTTTAACTATTTTTTTTTTGGTCTCTTTAAGGGCTAGTTTGATTTGATGGTGGGAGATGGGCTAATCTTTGTCCTCCTCTTTACCAAAAAGCCCATAAAAACTTTTCAATATTCCAAAAATATATTCTCAACAAAAAAAAATATTCCCTTCATTAATGGTAATTTGGTCAATTCCCTACTTTCTACTTCCTTCTCTCACACTCTTTCCCCTCAAACCAAACACACACTAAGATATGTGTTTCTCCTTTATTATGCATCTTTACCTGAGTGAGAAAGGGCCTGATCTGATGTTTTCTTTTCTGGGGCTAGTGGGGTCTTCAAAATTTGGATCACAAATCACCCCAACACTAATCAAATGTTCTCAATGAATATGCAGAAGCTTCTCAATCTTACCAACCACTCCATTTTCTTTTTTAATTTGATGAATGGTACAATCTCTTTTGATATTTAAAGTATGACGAGTTTTGGTCTCTCACAATAAATATACTTTCATTTACGTTCTCCTTCTTATTAAAATGATATTGTCTATAACTTCAATCAACAACCTAACGTACCTACACTCAATGGCTCGTTCTTGTGCATCCGCTTGGGACAGTGTAATGATTTCCTCATTTCATCCTAAAATTTCTACTTGGTCTGACCAAAAAAGAAAAAAAAAGAGTGTAGTAGAACAAATCACACTTTAAAAGAAAATCGATCTTTTATTTGGGATTCTATATAAAAATATTCCCCCACCCTACCCACATATTTCATAGGTATATGTCAAACTTGAAGTTCACGTCACTTTAATAAAACAAAATGTGGATTAGCTTTGATAGTTGAGAAAGTTGCTTTGGTTTCAAGCATGAGGTCAATATGATTTGAGAATGATGTTTTTTAAGTGGTTTAATATACTCCCTCCGATCTTAATTATAAGATTTAGTTCACTTTTTTGAATAAATTAAATTAGCTTAGAGTATTTTTATTTTTATTTTTTTTCTTCAAACTAAATAGTTTGACCAATAAACTAATATATAATCTAAGAAAATACAACATATGAAATGATTAAGTAACTTATTTAACTTCCTTAATCTCTCCAAAAAAAGTCAACTAGGTCTTATAATTAGGACCGGAGGTAGTATTTATTTTCGAGGGACAAAATCTTATTGAAATGTGTAAAAAGAATGAAAATGTAAGTTGCACCTGGAGATATCATTTCTGTGCTGTCCTGATGGTAAAGCTTTAGATTATTTAAGCCGGCCTTATAAAAAGAACAAACCTCTTCATCTATGTGCAATTACCAATATGCTTTCTTTCTTATTTGTGTGCTCCTTGAAAACAACGGTCATAATTATAGAAACACTTTTGTAGTACAATTTACACTACAAAAGTGTTCATATAATTAAGACTGGGAGTATCTTCAACTTAAGTCATCTCATATCTGGTTAGAGAACTTTCTTTTTTTCTTTTTGGACAGAGAAAAATGCGAGAGCTTTGAGGTTTGTTACTGGCCTAACAGCCTGGACGAGCCTAGAAGGCAGATAGGCTTGAAGCCTGAATTTCATTTCAAGGCCACACTCTTCTTTTATTTACTCATTGAAAAGACAGACAAACAAGAACACAACAAAACGTTACAATAACCTAGAATTTGACAGAGCCGGTTAACATCTGCTACCTTCCTATGTTAAAACGATGTCGTTTTGGGAAATAAAATCTCAGCCCTCCATGTATTTTTCATCCAAACGTTGGTTCTGAGGGAAGTTTGCACTTAGTTTTACATAAAGCCATCGACCAAATGTGATGGAACAAACGATGAAATCCACAGCTCAAACCTTTTCTGGCATCGGATCTGCCCCTCTGATTGAGGAGTAAGAAGATTTCCTCTATCTTCGATTGAAGAGGAAGAAGTTATTTTCAAACATTGGCATCTCTCTACACCCTGAATTCTCCTGTCCCTCGCCGTCGTGCTCCTCTGTCTGTCATCGTCATCCATTGCTGCTTTGTTCTAGGCCAGAAATGTCGTACATTCTTGAATCTTAAGTGTTCAACATTTCAACTCCCTCGTGTAGTTCGGTGAAGTCCATAAATTTCCAGAGAATCAGAATTCAATCTTCCTCTTTGTGTGGGTTCTTCCATTCTAGTAGGTTGTCCCTCGCATTCACTCTCTATTCTGGTATTCTGGCTTTCTTCGGCATCCATACGACATTAGAAATCCACCTTCATTTTTTCTTTTCATCTCAAATCAAAGTTTTCATCTAACATGATCAGTGGGTCTGTGCTATGATCTTTGGTAAATGCATATGGAATTGCCTCTTATGAATATGCATATGGCCTAAATAATGAACAAGTTTGCCTCCAATATAAGAAATCATGTTTGTAACTGTCTGCTGATTGCTAATTATAACTTTGATTTCTAACCTTGGAATTTTGCTAATTTTGTTGTAACTCTATTTGCTGATTTTGCACTTTCTTTAAATCTTTATTCATGTGAATTTTAAGTTAAATATCTGGGAGTTATGTTGGGAATAATAATTAAAAAAAAATTGGACAATATTCACAGTTTGGAATTACTAGTCAACGATTATTTCAATTTAGTTCCCCAGAATTTTTCATCTATGAAAATGGATAAATAATAATTCATTTTCCCCATCCTTTTTCTTTTCTTTTCATAATATTCATAGTGCATTTTGCATAAAGGGAAAGTTTTGTCTAGTTGTTCTAGACTGGCTGTCTGGCTTGCTGAACATAATAGAATCTTCCTTGTACAAATTATTTAATCATCTTCCTGATGGTAATATGTGTATGCATGCTACAATTCCCTTACATCTGGTTTGAAAATTATATATTACTGGAAAATAATACTAATGGAAGCTAAATGGGCAACACAAAAATAAGGGAGAAAATGCAAGAGCCAGTGAGAGTTGCAGTCATACCAAGTCCAATATCAATGACCTGGTCCAAGTTGTATCGAGGAGTTCCCATGCCAACAGAAGCATAGTAGAGATTGGTTATTGGGTCTTTCTTAATGGTAAGATTGAAGGAATTAGGCTGATTATGGGAAAGTGATGAGCATGAAGAAAGTGATGTAGCATAACATAATCTTCCTTCTGCATTTTGCATAAAGTGACGAACATGATCAGGGCGGATTTAGAAAATTACTGAAGGGGGTATCAGTGGCGGGGGATTTGGGGATGCCCCCGATTTTGTTTTTTGTTTTAAGGAAAGTTTTAAATGCACTAAAAAAACAAAAAGAATATAAACAAGAAAAGAAAAGAATATAAAAAAAATTATAAAATCAAGTGAATACTGATAAGTGACAATGTAATAAGAGAGACAGTTATTTTACAAACCTTTCATTTAGAAAAGCAAGGCTAAGTGCTGTTAGAAATGCGGTTATATAAATTACAATGTAGGTAGACACTCAATAAGTTTAAGTACATATATTTTAATAACAAAAGTATATTACAATAAAAATAATTACAATGTCATCCTTTTAGGCCTTATTTTTTGGAATTCTATCATAATTGCCTTATTATCAATGCTATCAAATACATCTTTTTCAATATAAGGCACTAAACAATCATTCAACCATTCATTCCCCATCCGATTACTAAGTGCAGTATTGATGTATTAAGGGTGGACACTTAATTTAAAGGTGTGCAATTATTCAAACATGTATTAATTTTTTTATTTAAAAATAAATAAATAAAACCCCAAATTCTCAGTTCAAGGGTGGGCACTCCTCTAATCTTGTACATGACATGTTGGGTTTTTAGTCATGTTGCAATACAACTTGCTTTGAAGTGAAGAACAAAAATTCCATAACTGTAGCTTTGCATTGTATTTATGTTCTTGCAAGACTTGTATATTTCAATTGTTTAATGTAGTATGCAGTATGCTATGCTGTGTATTTATAAATACAAATTATAAAAAGATAAATAATATTGAAACTTGTTATGTGATTGTTTGTTAACTTTGTTTCATAATAGATTATACAAATAATGAGTTTGTGCTTCCCCGTGCATTGCACGGGGTGATAGTACTTTACGGGTTACTCCAACATATTTTACTTTCTAAGTGATGCAAACTTTCTTGCATTTAAGGAACATTAAAACATCATTACTAATGAATGACTACATATTGGAAATGAAACCTCAACAATTGTAAACATCAATATCCTCCAATCATTTAGAGTACATGTTACAAAAGAAATCTCAACAATGTTAAACAACAATGTCTTATAATCGATTAACATTCCTAAATATCTCTTTGTACGCAACATTTTTCTTCTTGTGTTATTATTGCCAAATTCTGCAAAGCAAACATACATTTGGCACACACAAAAAAACCAACACAAGTTGCACAACATCTTCATATATTATTAATGAATATCATCCTAAAGAATGTTACATCAATTTATAACATTGAATTGTCAAAGGCTTATGTCCCACGAGAAGACCATTCACCAAGCAATTGTTATATGATTGTAAAAAACGATACAAATTATCAGCCTATCAAGAGTAATGTGCGTCTACACAACAAAAAATATTGACATTAAATATATGATTTCAATATACTCCCACAAGTTTCTTAACTTCAAGATGCAATTGAGCTTCTTCTCTTCTTTTTTTGGCTGAAAGCTACTTCTTTCTTGCACCAATCAGAGCCCTACAGAGATAATTCTCATAGCTCAATTCATCACAATAATCAACAGTAACATAAAGAGGCAAAAAATAGAGCATAAAAAAATGAATGCTGGACAATATGCTTACATACGTAAATTCTGGTTCTTCATAGAACAGAATGAAGTAAAGCAATTCTAAATGCTACTATTGCTGGAAATGTTTTTTAAACTTTCTTGAAGAGGTTAAGCTGTCATGTAAAAGGCACCTGGGAGCAAAAGTCAAAGGTAGGATCACTTATGTTTGATAACTATGAGTAATGTTAATTTAATCAAATACATAAATCTGTAAAGATGTGTCAAGTGGAAGGCTCTTTTTCACATCATTCAATGTGCTCATCTGACAAAACCCCAATAATATGATAATAGTTAGAAGATGCCTTTTGAATCAATTTTTTTTACAGTGCTTCTGTGTCCATAATGGGTAGATGTTTGGGGTTCCTTTACTGAACGCGTGTTTGTGAAAACATGATATTAGTATTTTACACTTTAGAAGCTCTGCATCCAAAGTCCTTTATAATCCTATAGATCACTCCTCGTACTACTCAGACCAGTAAATATGATGGTGCTACATCCAATTTAACTTTTGCTTCCCTTTCAATTCCAGGAAACTAATGATCTAACAACCTAAAACTCCTCTGTTAAATAACAAAAAAAAGCAAATAAACTGAATTATAGGAGGCGGCAATTTCCTACACGTAATAATGTGTCAAGGGCATGCAATGTGTAATAAAATGCATGGCTACATAGTCATACCTTCTATAAGATTCATTATTTTCAGAGTTAATTGAAATTCACAATGTGTGTATATTCTTATTTAATTGAATGCAACAATTACAAATTACTTGGTAATAGGAAACTTTCTTTAAGATATATTTTAATAACATAAATTTTCTTCAAATACTTTATAGCTCAACTTTCTTGAGAAAGAGTTCCATAAGGTAGGATAATATGGCTACAACACAGAGCTTTTATAACACAATGACAAAATGTTATTAGTGTTATAAAACTAAAAGAAACTGAAGGTAAATGAAGGAGAATAAGTGTAGAGAAATTTCAGTGAGAGTAAGTAGAGAGAGGAGTTCTCATTCCAGTGTATATCAGGATGTTTACAGAGGACGTCTATTTATAGAAAGAAAATGGGTCCTTAAGTGTAATTATTCCACCTGGGTCATTAGCTATAATTTTCCCCAATGTCACCAATCATACAAGCCGCCGTGGGTTCTGGAATTTGTGAGAATCTGCGTGGACCCCACATGAATAGTAACTGTATACATGAACAGTAAATACGTATACATGAATAGTGATTTCGTATGAACAGTAAATCCGTAAATACTTATTTGAGGATCAAGAGTCAATGGACATCCACATAATTAGTATATTCATAACACTCCCCCTTGGATGTCCATTTATGAATGTGCCTCGTTAAAAACTTTAGCTAGGAAAAACCCAGTGGGATAAAAACCTAGCCAAAGAAAAGAGTACAACATTCATTGATACACTGTCCAGTGCTGCCTCATTAAAAACCTTTATAGGAAAACCCAGTGGGATAAAACCTAGATAAGGAAAAAAGTACAGCGTGTATCGACTCCCCCTCTTGACAACATCATTTGAGATCTTTGAGTCTCTGAAGACCAATACCATGAACAAGCTTTTCAAAGATTACTCCTGGAAGCGACTTAGTGAATAAATCTGCTAGATTTTCACTTGAACTGATTTGCTGGATATCTATTTCACCATTCTTTTGAAGATCACGAGTAAAAAAGAATTTTGGTGAAATATGCTTTGTTCTATCACCCTTGATATAGCCTTCTTTAAGTAGAGCAACACATGCAGCATTATCCTCATATAGAACTGTTGGGGCCATCCTTCCTGAAGATAAATAACAAGTTGTTTGAATATGATGTATAACTGATCTCAACCATACACATTCTCGACTTGCTTCATGCATTGCTAAAATTTCTGCATGGTTTGATGATGTGGCTGATATAGTCTGTTTCATAGACCGCCATGAGATAGCTGCACCTCCACATATAAACAAATAACCAGTTTGAGATTTATCATCATGTGGGTCAAATAGAAAACCAGCATCTGCATAACCAATCAATTCATGCTTGGATTTATTTGAGTAGTATAACCCCATATCAATAGTGCCTCTGAGATATCGAAAAATATGTTTTACTCCATTCCAATGTCTCCGTGTTGGTGCAGAACTATATCTTGCTAATAAATTAAAAAGCAAATGATATATCGGGACGTGTGTGATTAGCAAGATACATTAGTGCTCCGATAGCACTAAGATATGATACTTCGGACCAAGTAGTTCTTCTTCACCTTCTTCGTTAATTATTTGAGGTCGGAATGGATCTTTATCCACATTTAGAGATCTCACTATCATTGGAGTACATAATGGATGTGATTTATCCATATAAAATCTCTCCAGGACTTTCTTTGTATAAGTTTGTTGAAATACAAAAATCTCATTCTTTAGATACTCGATCTGTAGTCCAAGATAGAATTTCGTTCGACCCAAGTCTTTCATCTCAAATTCTTTCTTCAAACAAATAATTGTCTTTTGGAGCTCTTCAGGAGTTCCAATGATATTGATATCATCAACATAGACCGCAATAATAACAAATTCTTTTTTAGATCTTCTCATAAAAATACATGGGCATATTGGGTCATTTATGTATCCTTATTTCAACAAATATTCACTGAGACGATTATATCACATGCGTCCTGATTGCTTCAAGCCATACAGGGACTTATTTAATTTAATAGAGTATTGATCTCGAATATTTGAACTAGATGCTTCTGACATCTTTAATCCTTCTGGGACTTTCATATAAATATCACTATCAAGTGATCCATACAAATATGCAGTTACAACATCCATCGATGTAGATCAAGCCCTTCTTTTCTTTGCTAGGCTAACCAAATAACGAAAAGTAGTTGCATCCACTACGGGTGAATATGTTTCTTCAAAATCAATACCAGGTCTTTGTGTAAAACCTTGGGCTACAAGACGTGCCTTATATCTTGTAATTTCACCATTTTCATCTCTTTTCGTACAAAAACCCATTTATATCCAAGCGGCTTTACATCTTCGGGTGTATGGACTACGAGTCCAAATACTTTTCGTTTTGCCGGTGATTTTAATTCTCGCATTAATAGCATCTTTCCATAGAGGCCAATCCTTTCGCTGTTGGCACTCGTTAATAGATTTTGGCTCATGATCCTCATTATCATTTATTACATCTTTTGTTATATGATAGGCAAAAATGTCGTCAATGTTGACTTTGTTTCGGTCCCATCGGATACCGTTCATAACATAATTTATTGAGATCTCATTATTTTCATATATTTCAGGTACCTTGGTCTCTTCTGGGACTACAATATTCTCTTTCGGAGATAACATCTCTTCGGAGATGACTCTTCTTACGGAGTTATTAACTTTTCTTGTTTATCCTCTACTTGACCATCTATACTTTTAGCTCCTTTTCTTTTTCGAGGATTTTTATCTTTGGAACCGATGGGTCTACCACGCTCAGGCGTACTTTAGATTCATTCATAATGGGTTGTCCTTCGAGACATCAATTCGAATAGGAGCATTAGCAGCTGGTACATGTGACTTTGTCACTTTCTTTGGATCAGTAAATGCTTCTGGCATTTGATTAGCTAAATTCTGCAAATGAATTATCTTTTGAACTTCTAGTTCACGTTGTTTTGTACGAGGATTAAAATGAGCCAATGATAATTCATTCTAGCTAATCTCTTTACCTAACTGCTTATTTTCTCCCCCTAATGTTGGGAAAAATGATTCATCAAAATGACAATCAGCAAATCGTGCAGTAAACAAATCTCCTGTAGATGGTTCTAAATATTTTATAATCGAAGGAGATTCATACCCGACATATATTCTCAACCTTCTTTGAGGACCTATTTTAGTGCGTTGTGGTGGAGCTACTGGTACATATACTGCACATTCAAAAATTCTTATATGGGAAATATTAGGTTCTTGACCAAAAACCATCTGTAAGGGGGAAACCTTTAAGTAACTTGTTGGTCTGATGCGAACTAACATTGCTGCATGCAAAATGGCATGACCCCAAGCAGAAATTGGAAGATTAGATCTCATTAATAAAGATCTTGCAATAAGTTGCAATCGTTTAATCAATGATTATGCAAGTCCATTTTGTGTGTGAACATGAGCTGCAGGATGTTCAACATCAATTCCAAAGGACATGCAATATTCATTAAAAGATTTTGAGGTAAATTCACCAGCATTATCAAGATGTATTTTCTTGATAGGATAGTCAGGGTAATGTGCTCTTAATCTGATCAATTAAGCAAGTAATCTTGCAAACGCTAGGTTGCGTGTAGATAATAAACAGACATGCGACCATTTAGTTGATGCATCAATTAATATCATATAGTACCTGAATGGTCCGCATGGTGGATGTATTAGCCCACAAATATCTCCCTGTATCCGTTCTAGAAATGTGAGAGACTCACTTTCTACTTTGCTTGGTGAAGGCCGAATAATTAACTTTCCCTTGGAACATGCTGCTGATAGGGCAAAACTTTATAGCCTAAAAAACTCCGCAAGTGCACGGGCCGTATCAAGTAATAAAGAGTAAGAAAGATATCGTTCCCACGAGGACTTAGTACCCACAACTTCAGTTAAGCATTAATTTCACAATTTCGTTTAAGTTGAGCAACCAAATTAAATTTAATGAAGAGAAAAGAAATTAAAATTAAAACAAAGAAACTACCACACTAATGAACGAGCAACCTAGAGTTACTAATCTCTTATTTGTTTCCTAGATGTTATCCCCACTAAATTAATTTTGACTTAACTTACTCAGCTAATCTAGAGTATCAATGTCTATAAATGCCTTCCGGTCCATTTCTATACCTATCTTAATTAATTATGTAATGCCTCACACAACTAAATAAAATGCGTTTTAGATCGGGCTCACTCTAATATGATTATGCAGAGCTTCTAGGTATATTCCTATCCTAGACGCAAATTAGATTAAAACCTAATTTCACATTAAATTTAAACCTAATTCTACATTATTTATTCCCATGGTCAATTTAGGATTCCCTCTTCCAAGTTCAACCCTAAATCCCCAAAACATGCTCAATGGTGATCAATCAATAAGCAATAACAATAAACACATGATTAAATAAACTGAAATAAAATTACTTAAAAATAATTCGTGGGAATAATCTCTAAGTCTCAAACAAGTTCATAGATCCCCTAGGTTGAAAAGAGAAATTAGCCACGCATGGCTTTAATAAAATTCGTAATAAAAAGATAAAGATTTCAGGTTTAAAGAATAAAAAGAGCTGGGAAAGAAAGCTTCTCCGTCGCCTCCACAGTCCTTCCGTCCTTCCGTGGAGATGGTGAAGATAACCTAAACCCCCTCTTGCTCAGCTTCGTTGTTCGTGCGTGATCTCCTTCCTTCTCGTTCGTCGCGTCGAATTGTGTCCGCGCCGTGCCGTGGTATTTTTCTTCTTCCGTTGCTTCTCCGTGCGTGCCTTTTAATAGATGTTCTTTAGGTTTCTTGTCTTTGCGGGTCCCACATGCTTCATATCTTTTTATTGGATATTATATCTTCACATCAATATCTCCTCAATCACTAAACATCCGTCACAATAGCTTCGTGGGTCCACCCTCTTTATTCCATTTTATCCTTTAATATATATATATATATATATATATTATTTGATTCTTTTTTATCTCTTTCTTCATATAATATCTCCCGCACAATAAAATAGGATATCAATAGATTTTTTGTTATAATATTCTTTTATCCTATATTTAATTAAAAGATAGATAAATATATAAAAGATAATTAAATAAGTATAATATTAATAAATTCAATCCAATATATCTCAGAATCTATACTTATTTAATTATAAAATATATGCTTATCAAACTCCCCCACACTTAAACATTTGCTTGTCCTCAAGCAAAAGAAAGAGAATTCATTATTTGAAAAGAACATTGCTCATGAAATTCCTAAACAGAAAGCAATAAACCACCACACTTAGATCATATCATCAAATCTTATTTAAGTGAATCTCTTATAAAAATATATCACTAAGTCCATAGCCTTAAACAATTGTAATAATCTCTTAACATCCAATGATCAAAAGATCGGCACGCAATAATTTCAACAATAAGATTAGTAAAGGAATATTATGCTACTCAATTTTTTCAGAAAACTTCAAATGCCCCACTAAACCAAGTTTTTCATTTAGTTTAATAAGGATCCTCAGATAGGAAATAACTCATTTTTTTTTTTTCCTTTTTTTTTTCTCTTTTCTTCTTTTTTTCTCTTTTTTTTTTCTTCTTTGTTTTTTTTTCCTTGAGCCGTTGTAGGTCCCCTTTTGACGCGACCCTGCACATGGGTGATGCAGCACCGGTTACTCAGTTACTCCAACAGGCACCTCAAGAGGCTTTTAGCCTAACTCATAACTCTCTTTAACTTTACCGTTTGACGCAAGTGCCAACATTGGTGATGAAGTGCCCCGGGTTACTAAGTAAGGTCTAGAGGAGTCATTGGAGTTGTGTGTTTGTGTGTGTATGTGTGGTTTTTTTTTCTGAGTCATTTCTCTAAACAAAAGTTTTACTTAGCTAGCAAACGTCATAATCTAATTTTCTAAAGAAATCATGTAGCAAAATATTCATAAACTAATAATCTGTTGATTCTATTACAAACTAATCTCTATTCTCATGATCAATCTCAAAATTGATACAAAAATTCAAGACTTAGAGGCTTAATTGAAACATTTTTTTTTTGATAATATTCTCTAAGATGAGGAAAGCTCAAAGTTAAGGTCAATTCTAAACAACGCAAAAATTTTAGAAAGAATTCTTTCAATTGAATAAAGACAAGCAAAACCAAAGAAATTATATCACTCCCCCACACTTAGATCAAACATTGTCCTCAATGTTGCATAAATCAATAAAGAGGGAAAGAAACTAGTACTCCCCTGGTTTAGGTCTCTATCTCTGGTGTGGAGTTCTTCTTTTAGTACCATCCATAATGTTTCCAATTTCGAGGGAGGAAAGAGTGCACAAGCAAGACTTTGCAGCTACAAGAGGAGTGATCATTTTCAAACCTGAATAAAACTGACAGAAAAACAAAAACAGAAGAAAAACAAAATGATAATAATAATAAATAATGTAAGCAAAACCCTTGGGTTGCCTCCCAAGAAGCGCTTGGTTTATAGTCTTCAGCCCGACTACTCAAAATAAATCACTAATCATAAGTATCGAACACCTTAATCACCTTGTCTTCATTCCTTTTCAAGCAACAAGGTTTCAAACACAAAAATTGATCATTCCAGTTAATTACTCGTACTTCCTTAATCATAGACAATCTTGGATTACAAGCAATCACTGAATTCAAATGAAGCACAACATGCATATCCTTGAAAATAAATATAGGCACATCTAAGAATTTAGAGCATCCAATAAAATCAACTTGACTCTCTTAGTAAGAGTCAAAACTTCAATAGGAGAGTCATGAACATCCACATCAAATTGATCACTAAAATCATAATCCTTAGGCTCCACAGCTGGAACCCCTTCTAGACACTCAATATTCTCATATAAATCAATTTCATGCTCACAATTACTTTCTACATTATCCACTATTTCATGCAATTCCACACCTTCAACTTTTTCACAACAATCATTATTAGCAGAAGAAGTAGTTATCAAGCTTAAGGAATTATCTTTCCCTATACTCTCAACAGTTGAAACAATTTGACTCGTACATACCTCAATATTTTGGACATTTTCCTCAATATTTTGGACATTTGACTCAACCCTCGTGATAAATTCCTTTTGCTATCTACTAAATCTCTCTGATGCTTCCGCACACTCCTCAAGTAATCTTTCTAAATTAGATTTTTCCTTATACTCAATGGTGTGTTCTTCAACATATGGATAAGAGTAAAAAGGAGGGGTATTTTCATGAGAACAATAGACATGTGGATCCCTAAAATTTTGTTGCTCAAAACTTTCACTAGGACAAAATGAATTATCAAAATAAGCTTGGTTCCTAGCAAAATCATCTCTCACAAAATGACTAGTTGTACTATATGGACACTGCTCAGATAAATGATTCCCTCCACAATAATAACAAGACATGCAAACATATTGAGAAGAACCAACATATGGAATACAACCATCATTTATGCTCCTTTTACGTTGCCTATCATTCAAAGAATTTAAAATAGCAATCAATCCATCTTGTATAGAAGACAAAGAATTTATCTCCTTCTCAATATTAAGACCAGTTGGTTGCCAATTGAAATCCATTTTTTAAAAAGAAAATTCCTAAAAAAATAAAATAAAATATTTATGAACTCAAACTTAAACTACTAATGTTCAATCAATTCTAACCAAGACAGTTGTGGCACACAAGTCCCCAGCAACGGCGCCAAAAACTTGATAAGGCAAAACTTTATAGCCTAAAAAACTCCGCAAGTGCACGGGCCGTATCAAGTAATAAAGAGTAAGTAAGATATCGTTCCCACGAGGACTTAGTACCCACAACTTCAGTTAAGCATTAATTTCACAATTTCGTTTAAGTTGAGCAACTGTTAACTCTTAGAAATTGACAATATTCCAGCACATTTTCTCTCTCTTTTTACCTATTTTTTGGTTCAAAATGTGCATAGAAATGAAGTTATAGAGAAAAATGTGCATATCAAAGTATAAGGCAAAAATCAAAGAAATTCTTGTTATTATAGAGTTATTGATTCAATTGAGAATTGATAATTGCTTCCTCTTTTGTAGGAAGATGGAGACAAGTTTTGAAGCTCTATAAGAACCAAGAAACAAGGAAAGAAATAAAGGAGGTGAAGCAGTGCAAAGTTAAAAGAAACGTACATAACCGTCGCATGACAAGTCAACAAGCGGCCGCGACCCGTAGTTTCCACGGAAAGTCAACAAGCGGCGCGAGCCGTAGTTTCGCGGAAAGTGAACAATCGGCGCGCATGACGTCGTAAAAAAAAATGCGAAAGTGCGGCTGCGCGTTTTACATTTCGAAACAGAAAAACACTATTTAACCTAAAGGGAAGGGCCGAAAAACACACTTTTGACCTAAGGAAACAAGTGGGCACACAAGGGAAGAGCTTGGGAGAGAGATTTGGACAATCTTGGAGGCTTGGGTGCTCAACCTAAGAGAAATTTTGGGGATTTCACCTTGGTTCTTCCTATTTTCTTCTATTTTCTTCTTAGTTTCTTCATGTATTCAGTTTCTTTGCTTAGAATCTCTTTGTATTTGAACATGAGTAGCTAAACCTTTCATTCTAGGGTTCTTTTGACCATTTGTATGGATTAATACTTGAATATTCCTCTCTTTTGGTAGATATATATATATATATATGTGTGTGTGTGTTGATTTCAACCTTGGCTTAATGCTTCTAAGTGATTGGCCTCCATTTAGATGATTTATTCACTTAGGCTATGACTTGAGAGAGCTAGTCTAGGTGTAGAACTTGATTGAAATCATGCTTGTCTTGAAGTTTACTTGATAAATGGATAGTTTGTTGGTAAAATAGAGATATATTTACTAATCTTGCATTGTCACATTAGGGTTGTTGCTTAAATATTGATTCTCATTAATTATAGCAAGAGATTGTGCATCTTAATGAGAAAAGAAACTTGATTTTGACTCGAGAGAGCGGGTCAAGTGTTTTAGAACCTTAGACTAACACATAAATGTATTGAAATGCTATTAGAGAGGAAATTAACCAAGTTTTATGAAATGCAAAAAAGGAAAAAGAACCCTAGGCTCAATTTTCCTTGAAGTCAAAGAATCATTTATCTTTATCAATTCTTAGTTTTAGAAATAGTCTTTAAAAAATTCACATTCCAACCCAAAACTTTGTTTTAGCTCAACTTGATGAAATTCACTAAGCCTCTTGCTTGACCAATTTGTTAAACAAATCCTCGTGGGAACGATACTTTACTTATCACTTTATTACTTGCGAAACTCGTGCACTTGCAAGGCGAACAAGATTTTGAAAATTAAATTTAATGAAGAGAAAAGAAATTAAAATTAAAACAAAGAAACTACCACACTAATGAACGAGCAACCTAGAGTTACTAATCTCTTATTTGTTTCCTAGATGTTATCCCCACTACATTAATTTTGACTTAACTTACTCAGCTAATCTAGAGTATCAATGTCTATAAATGTCTTCCGGTCCATTTCTATACCTATCTTAATTAATTATGTAATGCCTCACACAACTAAATAAAATGCGTTTTAGATCGGGCTCACTCTAATGTGATTATGCGGAGCTTCTAGGTATATTCCTATCCTAGACGCAAATTAGATTAAAACCTAATTTCACATTAAATTTAAACCTAATTCTACATTATTTATTCCCATGGTCAATTTAGGATTCCCTCTTCCAAGTTCAACCCTAAATCCCCAAAATATGCTCAATGGTGATCAATCAATAAGCAATAACAATAAACACATGATTAAATAAACTGAAATAAAATTACTTAAAAATAATTCGTGGGAATAATCTCTAAGTCTCAAACAAGTTCATAGATCCCCTAGGTTGAAAAGAGAAATTAGCCACGCATGGCTTTAATAAAATTCGTAATAAAAAGATAAAGATTTCAGGTTTAAAGAATAAAAAGATTGGGAAAGAAAGCTTCTCCGTCGCCTCCAGATCCTTCCGTCCTTCCGTGGAGATGGTGAAGATAACCTAAACCCCCTCTTGCTCAGCTTCGTTGTTCGTGCGTGATCTCCTTCCTTCTCGTTCGTCGCGTCTGAATTGTGTCTGCGCCGTGCCGTGGTATTTTTCTTCTTCCCGTTGCTTCTCTGTGCGTGCCTTTTAATAGATGTTCTTTAGGTTTCTTGTGCTGCGGGTCCCACATGCTTCATATCTTTTTATTGGATATTATATCTTCACATCAATATCTCCTCAATCACTAAACATCCGTCACAATAGCTTCGTGGGTCCACCCTCTTTATTCCATTTTATCCTTTAATATATATATATATATATATATATTATTTGATTCTTTTTTATCTCTTTCTTCATATAATATCTCCTGCACAATAAAATAGGATATCAATAGATTTTCTGTTATAATATTCTTTTATCCTATATTTAATTAAAAGATAGATAAATATATAAAAGATAATTAAATAAGTATAATATTAATAAATTCAATCCAATATATCTTAGAATCTATACTTATTTAATTATAAAATATATGCTTATTAGCCGCACATGAGAATTTATTGGATTGTGGTTTTTGCTTACACTTCGGGGGTATGTCCACATGAATTCTCAATTATTTGTCGCATCATAATTGACCGGGATGGCCTAACCGGTCATGCCAAACATTAAATTCATTAGTAAACTTCTGGTTTACATTGACAAACTTCTGGTTTGTATTGGTAAACTTCTGGTTTACAATGACATGTATTTCAATTGTACTTATATATGTATAATATAAACCAGAAGAGAAGGTAGGAAAACATTCTAATATGTTTTTTCTACCAGAAACAATATTCGTAACAACAAGACATTCCTGATCATTATTTATTATTGTTTCTATATGATATCCATTTCTGCGAATATCTTTGAAACTCAACAAATTTCTTTTAGACTTGGTAGAATAAAATGCATTATCAATGCATAATTTTGTTCCTTCAGGTAACAAAATATTAGTTCTTCCGGAGCCTTCAATCAAATTTATATAACCAGATATAGTTTGAATATTGGCTTCTTGCATTACCAAGGAAGAGAAATATTTATCTTGTCTTAAAATGGTGTGGGTTGTAGCACTATCAACGAGACATAAATCTTCAGAATTGATGCCAATGAAATTCATTCTTCATAAAAGATACATGAAAAACGAAAAGAAATACATAAGAAAGAAAACCAGTTTAAAAACATAGAAATATTAAAAGATAAAAGTAATTTATTCTAGGAAATCAGCAGCTTCCATATAATTTACATCATTGTCTTTATACTCAGAATTTTCTGCCATATTCACATGATTTACCTCAGTCCTTAGCCCTTTACCATTATTTTTCAGTGATTCTTGGTAAAGGTCAACCAAGTGTCTTGGCGTATGACAGGTACGAGACCAATGACCTTTTCCACCACATCGATAACATGCATTTTCAGAATGCTTGTTATTTCCACTAGTTTCCCTTCTGGGGTTCTTTTCAATCCTTCCCCCTAGGGGCGGGAATTTGATCCACCACGATTTGGACCATGATTACGGCCACGACCACGGTTGTAACCACCTCTACGTCTACGTCCTCGGCCCTTAAAATTTTCATAGCTTACTTCATTCACTTCAGGGAATGGATTCGAACCTGTTGGACGAGATTCATGATTTTTCAATAAAAGTTCATTATTCTGTTCAGCCACGAGGAGACAAGAAATTAATTCAGAATATTTCTCAAAACCTTGTCCACGATATTGCTGCTGCAAGAGCATATTGGATGCATGAAATGTGGAGAATGTTTTCTCTAACATATCATAATCGGTAATATTTTCTCCATATAATTTTAACTTTGAAGTAATTCTGAACACGACTGAGTTATATTCACTCACAGATTTAAAATCTTGTAGACGCAGATGCATCCACTCATAACGAGCTTTTGGAAGGACGATCATCTTCCGGTGATCATACCTTTCTTTTAGGCTGTTCCAAAGAACTAGTGGGTCTTTCACTGTCAAATATTCGACTTTTAAATCATCATGTAAATGGTGACGAAGGAAAATCATGGATCTGGCTTTGTTTTGATTAGATGCTTTTTTGACAGAGATTTACCGTCATCTCCCAAAATAACCAGATTAGAAAAGATTTGCAGTATAATGTAACCTGGGTCGTTTCTCTCAAGGAATTTGCGGTGGGTTTAAATCAGCAACAAAGAAAAAACGAACAACAACAAAATTGGGGTTTTTGATTTGAAACAGATTAAAACGAAATTAAACCGAAACTAATCTGAAATTTGCGAAAAGAGATAAAAACGAGATTGAAATAGATTAAAACGATCAACCCAACGTTTAGATTCCGAAACTTCCTTCATTGAACGAAATATAAACGAAATCGCGTTTGGTTACGGACGAACCGAAATCTCTGCGTTCGTCGAAATCCCTCAACTAAACGATCGTCTAGAATCTGTCAACAGTGGCGTCTCACCGTGCAATCGCACAAAGCAACACTCTAACCTAGTTCGAACTCGGTCCTTGGGATGAACCAAACCAAATATTAAATCTAATATTCAAACTATTTCGTAAATCGGATCCGATAAGATGAAAACGAAACGAGTAAAGTTACCGATTAAGTACGAGTTCTCCGGACGAATCATGGAATCCTCAACGTTGGGTTAACCACGAAGTTTAGCCGAACATGGCTGGGAAAAACGAAGAAGAGACGAAGAACACGAAGAACATTTCGGAGAATTTGAAACTTCGTGTTTAATCCTCAAAACGAGAATAAAAACGTGAATGATAAGTGTTTGTGGGCTGCTGCCTTACTTAACCTAAAATGGAAAAACGAAATGGGGCTCCAATCAATAATCCAGGCCCAAAACAGAAAATAATGAAGAATGGGCTTTAATCACAAATTCGAGCCCAAAATAAAACATCTGACTTTGGCTCCAAAATCGACCGCCTTCTTGTCCGAATTTACCCTTCATGTCTTCATAACAATTGTAGCTCTCTGAATCATCTGAAATATGAAACAAACATGAGGCAAATCCGATGTCTGGTTCAAGAGTTATGGTAAGATTAGTGAAGCAATGTAAAACTGGAATTTTATTAATAAAAATGGCTAAAATATAATCAAAGGCCCAAAGCCCAAATAAGTATAAAAGCCATTATTCATTAACTAAAAAGTCCTAAATTATTAATCAAGAGATAAAAAGAAGTGTATAAAATATTCAATTATCAAATTCCCCCACACTTATCTTTTTGCACTCCGAGCAAAATTCAAAGAAAAAGATGTAAAGGAGAAACTCTTCTTTTCTACAAATTGCTAACAATGCGAGAAATTGAACAAGGGACACAAAGCTTCATTAGAACCAATCAATTAAGACCCAAAATCCCTTCATCTCAAATTACAATTCCTGGTAATCTCAATCAATGATGCTAATCACAAATGATGGTTTCTCAAATGATTCGCTCAATCAATCAATCTCTCAAGTGTTTAAGGTAAATAAGTGTATCGCTCAAATTCTACTCAAGAAAATTGTTCTACCATAAGCTTGCTCAATTTCTACGTCTCCACTACTCATAACACATGCATGCACAAATCAAGAGAGCTTATTATTAAAGGTTGTAATGAGGTTAGGGTGAAGGTAGGTAATAATATGAAATGAGAGGCTAAGCACCCAAGAAATTAAAAAGAGCATTGATTAACACAATCATTCTCTATATATAAAAACTTTTATTTTACTCATAAATTTCCTTTCTTTTCTTTTCTTTTTCTTTTTCTTTCCTTTGTCTTTCTTTCTTTCTTTTCTTTTTCTGCTATTTTTTTTTTTTGAAACTATATACAAAATCACAATGACAAAACCAAACATCTCCCCCACACTTAAACATTGTTGCACTCCCGAGCAACCCCCACACTTAAACACAAAACCAAGGTGAAACCAATGCTCAATAAATCTCCAAGGTGCGGAATAAAATGGTTTTATGCTTAGGCTTGTAATGTGGCTTAGAAAAGAATGAGTCGAAAAGGCACAAATGGGCTAGCAAAGGAAACATAATGCAAGGGAAAGCTATTTGGCCAAAGTGGGGAAAATAAAAGAAAGAAAACAAGCTTCTATCATATTTATGCATGTAAGTGAAAAATGTAGTTTTAACAAGAAAAGGAGCAAGTTCTAGAGAACACAAATCGGGAGCAGATGCACACATGAAAGAAAGAATGGGAAAAGATGAATTCCATTCAAGCGGGCCCAAAACCTCACAAGGTCGGTACCAACTTAGGCAATCAACAACATCAAATCAACTACCAAGATATGTAATCGAAGAGTCAAGAATCACAGACCAAACAGAATGATCCATTAAAACCAAAATGTCCTATTTCATAATATATAGCAATCATAGAAAGATAAACTGTATTTATTTTCGAAAAGCAAAGTGCAAATATGAAAACAAATAAAAGAGAAAGAGGGAGAGGAAAGAAGAATACTCCCCAAGGGTTTAAGGAGGATAAGTGGCATCAATGAGGAGAATCTCTGCTTCCTCAGGCTGTTGTTGGGATCCCTCATGGAATTGCTTGAGGCGATGCCCATTGACCTTAAAGGTTTGCTTGTGGGTGGATCATATAGCTCAACAAAGCACCAAATGGAAATATGTTAGTGATCTCAAAAGGGCCATCCCATTTAGATCGAAGCTTACCGGACATAAACTTCGAGACGGGAGTTAAACGGAAGAACTTTACGGCCCACGAGAAAATTCTTTCCTCGAGAATATGCCTTAGTCTTTTCCTTGTACAAACGCGAACTCTCATAGGCATCCAATCTAAGTTCATCCAACTCTTGCAACCGCAGCTTAGTTCCATGCCGGACTTAGCCAAATCCATGTTACATCGCTTAATGGCCCAATAGGCTTGATGTTCCAACTCAATCGGAAGATGACATGCCTTACCAAAGACAATCCGATAAGGAGACATCCCAATCGGAGTCTTGTAGGCGGTGCGATATGCCCACAAAGCATCCTCTAATCGCTTACTCCAATCTTTCCGGAGTAGAGTTAACGGTCTTGAAGGATTTGCTTAATCTCTCTATTTGAGACTTGACTTGACCATTGGTCCGAGGATGATATCTTGTGGAGACCTTGTGAAGCACTCCATACTTGCGTAACAAGGTACCCATGCTTCGGTTGCAAAAATGGGAACCCCGGTCACCGATAATAGCTCTAGGAATGCCAAACCCGAGAAAATGTTAGACCTAACAAAATCCACCACCACAGAAGAATCATTAGTCCGAGTGGCTTTCGCCTCAACCCATTTCGAGACATAATCAACGGCTAGCGGGATGTAAGTATAACCATATGAAGCGGAAATGGACCCATAAAATCAATACCCCAAACATCAAAGATCTCACAAAACAATATAGGGTTTTTGGGCATCTCATGCCTACGAGAAATACTCCGCTCTCTCGACGGTTATCACATGACTTACAAAATAGATGGGAATCATGAAACAAGGAAGGCCAAAACAATCCACTATCTAACACTTTCCTAGCAGTTCTTTGGGGTCCAAAGTGACCACCACGAGCGAAGCATGAGCAAAATGCAATATAGAGTGAAACTCATGATCAGGCACACACCTCCTAACTACTTGGTCACTACAAAATTTCCACAGATAAAGGTCATCCCAAACATAGTATTTAGACTAACTCTTTAATTTAAAGGTTTGGGCCCTAGTAGAATCTTCGGGCAAAACACGGCTACCAAGTAGTTAACCGAGATCAAAGCATACCATGGAAGCTTACTTTGTAGGTTTGTAGAAGCCGCTCATCGGGAAAATCATCCCGAATAGAAGAGGGGTGAGAGGAAGAATGGGTGATACGACTCAAGTGGTCGGCTACCCGGTTTGTGCTCCGCACGTCTCGAATCTCAACATCAAACTCTTGGAGCAATAGCATCCACCGGATGAGTCGTGGCTTAGCATCCGCCTTTTTCAAAAGAAATTCGGACGGCATGGTCGGAGAAAACAATTACTCTACTAGCTAGCGAGATATGACCTAAACTTATCAAAAGCAAATACAATAGCCAACAACTCCTTCTCGGTAGTGGTGTAATTAGACCAGGCGGGATCCAAAGTCTTGGAGGCATATGCAATCACATGAGATGCCCTATCGACCCGTTGTGCCAAGATAGCACCAACCGCATAGTTGGAAGCATCACACATCAACTCAAAGGGGATGCACCAATCGGGGTGTGGATCGGTTTGGGGTTGTAGTCGAGCAACGCTTCAAATGATCGAAGGCCGCCTTGCAAGCATCATCAAATACAAAGTCAGTGTCCTTATGCAGAAGGTTGGATAAGGGTCGGGCAGTCTTACTGAAATCCTGAATGAAACGCCGATAGAAACCTGCATGACCAAGAAAAAAGCGAACTTCCCGCACAGATACGGGGTAAGGCAAAGCATAAATCACATCTATCTTAGCAGGAACTACCTCAATCCCTTTCCTAGACACTATGTGTCCCAAGACTATACCTGACTCAACCATAAAGTGACACTTCTCATAATTCAGCACAAGATTAGACTCAATGCACCTATGCAAAACTCTAGACAAATTAGCTAAGCATGCATCAAAATCAGACCCATATACAATGAAATCATCCATAAAGACCTCCATGCAATCCTCTAGAAACTCAGAGAAAATACTTACCATACAACGCTGAAAGGTGCCAGGTGCGTTGCAGAGGCCAAAAGGCATCCTTCGGTAGGCATATGTTCCAAAGGGGCATGTGAAGGTCGTCTTCTCCGATCCTCGGGAGCAATATGGATACGGAAGTATCCGGAGTAGCCATCCAGGAAGCAGTAATGAGACTTGCCAGCCAATCGCTCTAACATTTGATCAATGAAAGGTAAAGGGTAATGATCCTTGCGAGTGGCTTGGTTTAGTCTCCTATAGTCAATGCAAACTCTCCAACTATTCTGAACTCGAGTAGGAATGAGCTCATTCTTCTGATTGGCTACCACAAGCGACTCCATTTCTTAGGAACCACCTGGACCAGGGCTAACCCACCGGCTATCGAAATGGGATAGATGATACCGGCTTGCGGAAGCTTAGTGACCTCCTTCTTCACCACATCAAGGATAAGGGGATTAAGGCGTCTCGGGGTTGTCTCACCGGCTTAGAGTCCTCTTCCAACGAGAATTCGATGCATGCACATGGAAGGGTGATGCCAACTATGTCGGCTAATGTCCACCCAATGGCTTTCTTGTTCGCCCTCAATAAGCTTAGCAGCTTCTCTTCTTGATCGGCATAAGGTTATTTGCCACAATGATCGGCAACCTGTTCATCCACCTCCGAAATGCATATTTCAAGTGATCGGAAGTGATTTCAACTCAAGTTTGGGTGGTTGCTCGGTAGATGGGAGAAGCTTGGGTGGTTGTTGCAACAACTCGATGTCATCACACTTTGGAAATGCACGAAACCACATTCAAAGAAGCGGAAGAACTATGTCTACACAGCTCAATGTTAACATCGAATTCAGCTCATCAAAATCGAGTTAAGTTCATCAAAATCAAAATCGGGATGCACATCGGGATCGGGATGAAGCTCAAACTCGAATCAATATCGAATCCACAAGTAATGCGAATAATCACCCGGCAAGTCGAATCACCAAATAATGCAGCATTAACCAAATGAGTACAAACAGAGCACCATTCATTATCAACACATGCACAAATGGCGAATCACTCTCGGATGAAAAATCAGGATAATCAGCACACCAATCAGCAAGAACATCATCCACAGCATCATCAATCACATCAATACAGAAAATAGAATGTTCTTCCCTAGGATGTCTCATGGCATCAAAGATATTAAAATTTACAGAAATATCACCAAACTCCATGGAAAGAGTACCAGAATACACATCTATCTTCGTCCTAGTTGTTTTCATGAAAGGCCTCCCTAGAATGATTGGTGACCTACTACTAGAAGACTCATCCCGCATATCTAAGATGTAAAAATTAGCGGGAATATCAATTCATTAACTTTGACTAATACATCTTCAACTAAGCCGGAAGGATGGGCATTACTCCTATTAGCTAATTGAACAATAACACCGAGTTGGACGCAAGGGACCCGGACCAAGAGATCTATAAATAGATGCGGGCATGACATTTATAGAAGCACCTAAATCTAGCATGCAATCATCAAATTTATAATTACCAATAAGGCAAGGGATAGAAAACGTCCCCGGATCTTTGCACTTGCGAGGCATGGTAGGTTGGATGAGTGATGATACATTTCAGTTCAAACTCACTCGTTCATTTCCTTGATCGCCTCTTGTTGGTACACAACTCTTTCGAAACTTGGCATATTTAGGAATTTGTTTGACTCGCATCTAAAAGAGGAATGTTGATCTCTACTCTTACGAACGTCTCAACTATATCCTTCTCTTGTGCTTTTTCTGCCAACTTCTTGGGTTTAACTGCTCTCTGAGGGAAAGGAAGAGGAATGGGAATGTCTTCTTCTTGACCTTGCTGGATTTCCTTTTTATTTTTAGAGTCAATCTTCACATTTTCTGACTCTCTCTCTGATTTGGAAGTCACATCTACAGTTGGTTTAGGTTCCTCCAATTGCTTGCCAGATCGAAGGGAGATAGCACTCACATTCCCTTTAGGATTAGGAATTGTTTGTGAAGGGAGAGTGTTGGATCCCGGGGTTGAAGCGATTCGGTAATGTTGCCAATTGGCCAATCTGTGTTTGCAAACTACGAATGGAAGTTTCGGTTCTTTGTTGGAACCGTATAGAGTTTGTGGCAAATTGCTTCATCATATCTTCAAGTGAGGAACCACCACTACTACCGGTACTAGCCTTTGTTGTTGTGCCTTTGTGGAGGTGCACATATGGCTGGTCGAGGAGGTGGTGCGGCAAAGGAGGTGCAGATGTTGTTGGAAATTACGTGGTCATCTTGTCTCGTTGGTAATTCCCGAGTCCGCGATATTGGTTACTCGGTTCGATTCGGTTCCAACGAAAATTGGGGTGATTTCTCCATCCCGGATTGTAAGTATTAGAATAAGCATTATTCTCGCTGGTATTGTGGCTTTCTGGAAAAACACCTACGCAGCTCTACCGACCGGTCTTGATAAAGCGGGATCATGCAAAGTAGGGCAAGAATCGATAGAATGACAAGGGTCAAAACAGAACCCACATGAGTACCCAATCTGAGGAGGGGAAGATTGTACTTGTCGGGTCACCGCCAACCGCCTCACAAGGGAAGTCGATCATCAAGTCTATTCTCCAATCTCTCGAGAATCGTCTTTGGACCGGAGGTGTTTGAATATGGTAAACGGGAGTACCATTGGCCCCGGTGCCAAATTGCTAAGAATTAGCGACCATAGTAGATATCAACTCTCGGGCCTCTTCGGGTGTCTTGCCATCTAAGGCCCCACCTTGCTGGATGCATCCACGAAACTTTTATCCATCGGTAACAAACCGGAATAGAAATATGTAATCGGGAGTTGGTCCGAAATCGGTGGTGTGGACGGCTTGCACACAATCGCTTGAACCTCTCCCAATACTCATACATGGTCTCCCCATTGATTTGTTTAACACTAGTGATCTCCTTCGAATAGCAATGGCTTTTGAGGAAGGAAAGAACCTCACTAGGAATAACTTCGCATATCATCCCAACTCCCAACGAGATGTTGGTTGCAAATTGTATAGCCAATCCTTAGCCGCGCCATCTAGGGAAAATGGGAAAGCTCTCGGCTTAATGTGGTCCTCATCAATTGCTTGAGGTTTCATTGTCGCACACCACATGGAACTCCTTGAGATGCCTGTGAGGACATTCACCTGCAAGACCATGAAACTTGGGCAACAAATGGATAAGACCAAATTTTAGTTCAAAGTTAGCAGCAAGTTCAGGATATCGAATACACAAATTTTGATTGCCCACATCAGGGGTAGCTAATTCTTTCAAAGTGGGACGAGCTGCTTGCTTTGCCATAATTTCTGAGTTAGCAAAATTGCTACTAGAATCAGTGAAAACAACAAGACTATCAGAAGTACTATCAGAGTCAAGATCAACAGAATGGACACAATCAGAGTCAAGATCAACAGAATGGACACAATCAGACTTAAGTTCAATGTCAAATTCAGTATCAATCCCACGACTTAGCCTAACAACTCTTCTAGCAGTAAGAATTGTTCTTTCTATTTCAGGATCAAGTGGCAACAAGTCTTCTGGATTAATAGTACTCCTAGTACTCATGCAGCATAAACACAAGGCAGAATTTGCAGAAAATCAAAATCTCGAAAATGCCACTAAAAAAAGGGTAAAAATAGCTAATTACTGAAAGTAGAAAAACGCTAAGACAACACAAAAGCAAAATCACAAAAGCAAAAACCTATGTTAGAAATTGAACAAAACAAAACCAAAAACACTATCAGAATTTTTTTTTTTTTTTTTGGTCTCGTTGGGACGTAATGGGTATTTCAGATTTGTATGACTTACTCCGATTGGGCTGATTTTTGGTGAGTTGAAGGAAAACCCTATTTTAAGACAAACATAGTGCCATTAGGCACTGTGGGTCGTCGGATTTAAGCCAAATTCCATCGTTTAGACCACTTTTTCAATATTTTTTTGGTTTACACAAATCTATTGGAACTTAAAACAGCAAAAAAATGGCTTAAACGTTGGAATTTGGGGAAAATAGGTGAGACCTCACTTCCTAAAAGGAAGTGATTCTTGCTTAGAATGCCCAATTCCTTGTGAATAAGACCTGAGTTGAGTAATCTGGGTAGAAAAATTTCTGTCCAGCCACCCAAACCACCTAAACTACCGAAACGATGCTATTTACACTACTGTTACTAATCAAACCGATGCAAATTCCCCGGCAGCGGCGCCATATTTTGACAGAGATTTGCCGTCATCTCCCAAAATAACCAGATTAGAAAAGATTTGCAGTATAATGTGTTGGTTATGATTAGTTTTGATGATGTGTTATATAGATGTCATTCCTAAGAGCAAAAATGTTGCATACTACATTTATATTCTACTTTGACTAATTCTTATATTTAATGTAGATGCTAAGTTAAAAGATGAAGAATGATCAAGTTGGGAGATGGAAAAAAGGAAGAACTTGTTGAATGGAATGAATATATCATTATTCAAGTTCTTATATTGATGCTAGAAGCCTCCAAGATCATATGGAAGTTGGATTGGCTCAATTCGGAGTTAAAGTCGGCAAATATGAGATTGTAGATGAGCAAACTCGAGCCTCCAAGTATTAAATCAAGTTTACTACCTTGCTGAAGTAATTTGCCTTTCGATATGTCCAAACTCGAGCTTAGCACTCTAAACTCGAGTCTATAAGTGTCTTGGCAGCTTTGGTGTTTCGGACTAGGCAAACTCGAGCTCATCAAGTACAAACTCGAGCTTACGGCGGTGATCAACTCTGTTTCACGTTCAGCACGAACAACGTACGGTAATTTGATGATATCTTCCAAACCAGAGATCCAATTGAGGTGAAACCAGTGGCATATGAAACTAGACTCCCAATGCGTCATTTTGATATAAAATTCAAGCCCAAAGGAGTTCATATCACGGAGTTATAAATTGTGGAAGTTGACAGAGAAATCCATGCCACACAGAAAACCAAGCCTCAATGGTTTGCATGTAACTCACAATATACAAATCCAATTTAGTTCAAATCAGTGGCATTGGAAAGTAGACTCAACGAGCTTTCCATCAAGAGTTGAACCAACAAAAACGAAGTTCAGACCAGGGAGATATGGCCCTCGAAAGTGGACAAAGTTGCAAGCTCGCTGAACAAAGTCCAAAATCAGCCAGGCCAAGTTTACATGTAGCAAGCTCGAGCTTACATGTAGCAAACTCGAGCTTATGGGTTACAGAGAGGAAATGCTGATTTTGAAGAAGTCCAAACTCGAGCTTGAAGTTACAAGCTCGAGCTCGAGAGTTCCAGAGAAGAAATGAACTTTGGGAAAAAGCCAAACTCGAGCCTATAAGTGACCAAACTCGAGTTTAGCTCAGACAGAGTGCAAACAGGCCCCGATAAACACCCAAACTCGAGTCTATAAGTTATAAGCTCGAGCTTGAGACTTCCAAAGAGGCAAAAATTCAAGTTCAAAAGAAGACCAAACTCGAGCTTACCTATGCAAACTCGAGCTTGGAACTCGGAAACAGATTTACACATCGATTCGGAAAAATCACCATGATTTGAAACATCATATCTCATCAAGAACATCCAGATGATTACTCAAATGATTTATACTACTTCTTAACATCATTTATATCATTTGTGTATAAGTTTCAGGTGATTAAAGTTTGAGATAACATCAATTTGACGAAATCAAAATGTCATAAGCATGAAGATGAAGATTGCTGCATATTTTCGAAACAACAAAGAAGCGAATTGAACGAGAAACTTGAAGAAACAATGTTGAATGCTGAACGGTAATGTTCTTCAATGGATTCAAATGTTCAATGTCCTTTAACTTCAGATTTGAGAAGATTTGAATTTGCTTTAAAGTCAAATTAAGCAACTCCATGAGCCACTTGTATTATTTTATTATATCTTCTCAAACAAAGCAAATGGAAGACCTGGAAAGATGGATGACCATTTCTCAATGAACAACAATGCCTCCACCAACTAAAAAATTTGTACATCATTATTTCTCAAACAAGACCACATGGGACACATTCTTGAAGAGCCAAATATTCAAATATTCAAATCTGCAATTGTTCTCGTGCAGCTATATCTCAACGACTATATTCCCAATGACCATATTCTCATGCGGCTATATTCTCCACGAATTCAAAGCACTCCAACAGTCATTAAGCTTCAGCTAGCATAAATACCTGAAGATTTGAAGACTCTACAGAGAACACAGAGTAGACAAAGCAGAAAAACGCAGAGACACAGCTTACATCTTCAACATGCTAATACTCTGATCTTCACATCATTTACTCTCTGCTTTCAATGTTTACATAGCTTATCATAGAGAGTGAAGTGAGTTGTAATTGTGCTTCAGTGTTTATTCATCTACTTCTGAGAGAGAAGAGTCATTGTAAACATCCTATCATTCTATCTGTAAGATACTCAAGATTGGGTGATCTTGAGTGGGAAACACATTGTGTTGATTACAGCTTGTAAGGGGAGTGAATCCTAGGGAGAGGATTACTTGAGTACGAGTGTGTGATCAAGCAAGTGTATTGATTACGGTTGTAAGGGGGAGTGAATCCTAGTGAGAGGATTACTCAAGTACGAACGTGTAATCAAGTTACAAGAAGATAGTGGATTGAAAATCTCAAGTGAAGCTTGGGGATTTGGACGTAGGTCAAGGATTGGGCCGAACCGGTATAAATCGTTTGCATATTCTCTTCCCTTATCTCTTATATTTCCAAATATATATACGAATATCTATACATGTTTGAATGAGTGACTATTACTTTATCAATCATTATTATTGTCATTCAAAGCGCTTTCAATAAGTTGCGAAAAGTTTTTCAAAGTTCATAAAGTTTTAACAAACACCCAATTCACCCCCTCTTGGGTGATAGCCTGGTTTTCATTTGGTATCGAGCTAGGCTCTTGTTTAAAGGACTTAACCGTCTCAAGAGTTTCAATGGCTAATTTTGGGTGCTCTACGTTTTTTGTAGGGTTTGATTTTACCATTCCACCGCTTTTCAAAGATATTAGTTTTTGGTTTTGGAAAGCTAGAATGACTAGTTTTATCAAAGCAACTGATTTTTATATGTGGAATGTTTTTACAAATGCTTTTGATTTCAAACCAAGAAAGGATTGAATGAGAAAAAGACTTCAAGATGTTTTCATTGAACATTAGTGCAATGAACATATTATCTGATGCCTTGCTGAAAATGATTTTGAGAAAATCAAGTCTTGCTCTAGTGCTAAAGAAATTTGGGATACTCTTGATTTTATATATACTTCTAACAATTGTGTTGAAGTTGAAAGTGTTGAAAGTTCATCAGAAATTACAAACTGCACATTTATGGATGATGAACAAATGGAAGAAGGCGAAATCAGAGAATGCTTTCTTGATTCAGTCAACACAAAAGAACAAGAGAAAAAGGATTCCCAAGATGAGCTCATTGACATTTGTGATCAATCACTATCGGAGCTCTAGATGAACATGAGGTAAACAATTCCAATACTTCTTGTGTAGATAAGAAAAACGTTTTTGAACAATTGCTTAAAAGTGTTTTTCAACCATTTCGATTCTATTTTGAAAAACAAACATATTTTCGAAAATGTTCTGGAAAATCATGTGGGAAGAATGAATGCTCAAATAAAGATTATTTGAAGTCTTACTCTCATCAAAGACAATTCTTGCAAAAATGTTCACAATAAGCATCATTCTATTATTTGCAATTATTGTGGTAAATCTGGACATATTTCTTACACATGTTATATTAGGAGAAATTCTACTTGTGAGAAATAAATTTGTTTGGGTTCCTAAAGGACAATCAAGGTCTAATACTAACGATCAAGGACCCAAGTATAAATGGGTACCAAAATGTCCATCTAGTGATTTAAGTGTGCGGGATAATTTGAAAATTAATGGACAAAAGGATCGAGAGGATGAAGAAAAATCTAAGATTTTCTCATGAACCTAAAAGGAAACTCACCTCGGTTAGGAGAAAAGCCATTGCTGGAACTACAAGTTTTAAACATCGGAGGAAGCAATGGATACAAGCAAGAAGGGTATCATCCACCTCAAGAACAAACTACCACAGTACCATTCAACTATCTTGAGGAGAATAAGAAAAGAAGGATCTCTCATGCTCCAAGGAAAAGATTCTTGCATTCGAATCATATGAGAAAGCATTGCTTGATCCCAAGACTAAATTCAAAATGACAAAGTATCAACGAATGATACATTGGGTGAGCGAATGCAATCCTTCAAGTACCTAAGGCTGAGGTATTCAAAGGTAAAACCTCATATGCTATCATTTGAAATATTCATTGAGGTTTTATATCTTGTAGTCTTAGGAATGAGCATTGCAAATTATATTTTTTAGTTCTCACATCCTTATCTATATTTTGAAAGAGATTGCAATGTTCAACAAGCTTAATTCTTTATGCAAATATGATGATTTGAAAAGAAAGTATTTCTTTATGCATAAACTCATGATTAATTCACTGTGCTTTGTTGTTCGGCGATAAGAGCATGTGAATTTAATTTTGGTTCCTACAAGATAACGATGATTGGATCCAAGTAAGGTTGGATACCAAGAAAGAAAAAGATTTATAAGGTTTTGTAGGATCGGAGAGAGCTTCTCAAGAATGTAACATAGAGAAATGATCCAAATCTTGAGAAAGCTGAACAAGCTATGCTTGATGTTGATGGTGAACATTGGAAAATGAGTTATCTACATCAATCCATCTCAACCAAGCAAGCTTCTATGAGGACAAGAGGAATTACGGTGATATCTAACCCTTACCTCATACTATGATTTTATGAAATTCATTTTTGGTTTGTCTTTGGTTAAGTTAAAATGTTTTGAAACTTATTCAATTTCAATAAGAACTTTTCTTGTCGGTGCCAAACTTGAGCTTGGCTATGCAAGCTCGAGCTTGCCTCTTACAGAAAGCAAACCAAGCTATCTTGCATTTTCTAAACTTGAGCTTATCATTTTCAATGTAGAGTTTGTCTTTTTCAAAGAATTTTCAGATCATGTAAACTCGAGTTTAACGTTTCAAACTCGAGCTTGCATCAGACAGAAAATTTTCAGAGTTTTCCTAAATAGCAAACTCAAGCTTACCTTTCTAAGCTCAAGCTTACATTTTGAGGATTAAAATTATTTTTGACATGAATAGTGTCAAACTCGAGCTGATCACTAATAGACTCGAGTTTGCATTTTGTTCAAAATGTTTTTCAAGATGGTTTCACTATAGTTTCCTTGACAAAGCTCTAAACTCGAGCTTAGATACGGAAACTCGAGCTTGGTATCGAATAAAATTTCCAAACTCAAGTTTGCCTTTCCAAACTCAAGTTTGAGTCAACCGTGCTTTTGAAATCACTTTGCTCGAATTTTTCAAGAACTTCTGTATGATCTATATACTTCATATCATCAATCACTAATATTCCTAACTGTGTTTAATCAATTTGTTAGTGAGTTTTTGATGATCAAACAAGTGAATTGTGCATAAATTTTTGATTTTATATTTTTGAAATGCACAAGTGTAAAATTTGTTTGGATTTCTATTCACACTTGTTTTGTCTTGTGTGAATGCATACAAATGTTTTTGAAAACATATCCATACTTTAATTGCATTCAAATGATGTTTCAAATTGGAAGTTAATATTGTATATTGAATGTTGGATATGCTTCAAATTTGTCAAGTTGAGTCTTTCCTATCATTCACATATTGACCTTTGGTATTCAATATGATGCTTGAACTCCTCATTCTTCATTCTCAATCAAGTTAGATCTTATATCTAACAAGTTGATTATCTATATGAGTTTCAAGCTTATCTCCGGAAAAGAATTCAATTTGTGAAAATCTTGTGCTTAGTGGATAAACTCTTATTGGTCAAGTTACTCAAATATGCATTTATCTTCATCCATTTCTGAGTAACTATATTTATATTCTTGCCTTGAATATTCATATACTTCAAGACTCTATTCTAAAAGGCAAGATCATCTCTTAGACAATAGCGAAGTCATTGTGCTCATATATTTCTGTTGTGCAAAGCATGTTTCAAAATGCTTTACCATTATGACTTTTGCTCTTGGGAAAATTTTTCTACATGTAAACTTCAATGTTTCACATGTTCTCTTAATCTTGAAGCATTCGATCTATTCTTTAACATGTTGACTTCCACCATGTTTAAAATGAACATTGTTTTCAAGCATGTTTCAAAAATGAATCTTTCATTCATGAAAATTTTGATTTCATAATGCATTATCATATTTTGAAAGAACATTCAAGATTTGAAACACTTTGCATATTTCATTATCATTCTTGAAAAACTGAGCTCATTCATAAACCGTGAATTGATAAATGCTTATCTTTATGGATAAGATTTTCTATGCTCAAACTTACATGTATTTTGTCAATGACATCATTTCGCATAAAGTATATTTAACAAACTGTCATTGAGAAATAACATTTTTGGTATCATTTAGTTATTACCCTTTTTGATTCATTGGCTTGAATTTAATTGATTGGGTAAAACTATGTTTCACTCTTTGATTGCTATACTCTTTGCTCCAATATCATATTGTTAAATTATATATAAGAGCTCAAGAGTTATCATGTCTAATTAGTTGTGGACTCAAGAATCATTGAGTACCAAAGAACGTATAATTTTGCAGGAATTGACCAAAATGTTCTGTTGTTAAATACAAAGAACATAGGCAAACATAATAGACCATTTCAGTGGCTATGTCTGCAAATTCTATGACAATACCTGAGTGACATCCCATCACTAGCAAGAGGCTTAGGAGCATACTCGTTTGATGATAAGTTATGAGCGAAACTAATTTGAAATCCTATACAAAGCTCATTTGGGGTTTCGACTTCTAAGATGCATTAGAACAATTGATAATTGCTACCCGGTGATGCATCTATGGATGATTATAACTTGAGTAATTACGATATTACTCAAGTGAGGTATTGTATTATACATATGTCATAATCATGCTAGGCTAACTTTATTGTATTCATTTCATTTTATTTCAAGTATCTTAGCTCGAGCGTAATCATTTATTTAAAATGATCCTTATGTTTTAAAACTCTTTTATCATCATAAAAAACATAAGTGATTTCTTCATACCAATTTCAAGTCCACCCATGTGAACTTGAAAGTTCTTAATTACGAGATACCATGTTATGTCCATTGGAGTTAGATGAACTTTAGATCTCATAACATTTGGTATCACTTCATTATTTGGTATCATTTAAGGAGCTTCACTTTTCATTCATGCATTCATTAAGGGGGAGCTTCACATTCATATGTGTTTTATAATTTAAAAGCTTATCTCCTTCATTCGAAGAAAATCCTTTTAAGCATACTCATCTGCATTCACTATCTTCTATTAGTTTTGATGATGAGTTAATTTCATATCTGAAAATATCTTATATTTTCCTTTCATTATTTTTAAAATATCATTTGGAAAGGAATACTTTGATATTTGGTTGCACTAACAAATCTCTTTTGCAAAGAAAGTTTTCAATTTGTAGCAGAAGATTTTGTTATGTGTTACAACTTTCCTTAACGCACTACAAGGAGAAACTATTCAATTAAGGAAAGATGCTTTGGCGATCATTCAATGAAGTTGAGATATGCTCTACATAGATGATCTATGAAGAAAAGGATGGAAGTTGAGTACTTGCCATAATCATTCAGATGAGATAACCCTCAAGAAGCTAGAACTTTCATCTTCACATCTCAAAGGATATTCATGATCCTTCTATTGAGCACACGGATGATCTCATACAACAAAGCAAGCAAATGGACTTCACAGATCGATCATTAATTTGCAAAAACCAACATGAGCATTTCTAATCTCTATCTTTTTATATTCGTAGAAATGTTGCATATGTTTGGTATCTATATGCTTTAAGTGTGAAAGATTTCTTGAAAACCTCTCCAAATTCTTTCAAATTTGTTATCATAAAAACATTCCAAATTGCATCATATTTAGAATGAAAACACTTTCAAATCGAGGAGAGAAAATCAGTTCTTTGACTCTTCTAATATGTTTCATATTTGTCTCTCTAAGCATTACTTCTTTGCTTCAACTTTTTGCTAATGACAAATAAGGGGAGAGAATGGCAAGAAAAATATGTTGCATTGTTGCATTTGATATCCATACATATCTTTCTTAAAGTATTTGCCATCATCAAAAAGGGGGAGAATGTTGGTTATGATTAGTTTTGATGATGTGTTATATAGATGTCATTCCTAAGAGCAAAAATGTTGCATACTACATTTATATTCTACTTTGACTAATTCTTATATTTAATGTAGATGCTAAGTTAAAAGATGAAGAATGATCAAGTTGGGAGATGGAAAAAGGAAGAACTTGTTGAATGGAATGAATATATCATTATTCAAGTTCTTATATTGATGCTAGAAGCCTCCAAGATCATATGGAAGTTGGATTGGCTCAATTCGAGTTAAAGTCGGCAAATATGAGATTGTAGATGAGCAAACTCGAGCCTCCAAGTATTAAACTCAAGTTTACTACCTTCTTTGAAGTAATTTGCCTTTCGATATGTCCAAACTCGAGCTTAGCACTCTAAACTCGAGTCTATAAGTGTCTTCAGCAGCTTTGGTGTTTCGGACTAGGCAAACTCGAGCTCATCAAGAGTACAAACTCGAGCTTACGGCGGTGATCAACTCTGTTTCACGTTCAGCACAGGCAACGTCGGTAATTTGATGATATCTTCCAAACCAGAGATCCAATTGAGGTGAAACCAGTGGCATATGAAACTAGACTCCCAATGCGTCATTTTGATATAAAATTCAAGCCCAAAGGAGTTCATATCACGGAGTTATAAATTGTGGAAGTTGACAGAGAAATCCATGCCACACAGAAAACCAAGCCTCAATGGTTTGCATGTAACTCACAATATACAAATCCAATTTAGTTCAAATCAGTGGCATTGGAAAGTAGACTCAACGAGCTTTCCATCAAGAGTTGAACCAACAAAAACGAAGTTCAGACCAGGGAGATATGGCCCTCGAAAGTGGACAAAGTTGCAAGCTCGCTGAACAAAGTCCAAAATCAGCCGAGGCCAAGTTTACATGTAGCAAGCTCGAGCTTACATGTAGCAAACTCGAGCTTATGGGTTACGAGAGGAAATGCTGATTTTGAAGAAGTCCAAACTCGAGCTTGAAGTTACAAGCTCGAGCTCGAGAGTTCCGGAGAAGAAATGAACTTTGGGAAAAAGCCAAACTCGAGCCTATAAGTGACCAAACTCGAGTTTAGCTCGGACGAGTGCAAACGGGCCCCGATAAACACCCAAACTCGAGTCTATAAGTTATAAGCTCGAGCTTGAGACTTCCGAGAGGCAAAAATTCAAGTTCAAAAGAAGACCAAACTCGAGCTTACCTATGCAAACTCGAGCTTGGAACTCAGAACAGATTTACACATCGATTCGGAAAAATCACCATGGCGAAACATCATATCTCATCAAGAACATCCAGATGATTACTCAAATGATTTATACTACTTCTTAACATCATTTATATCATTTGTGTATAAGTTTCAGGTGATTAAAGTTTGAGATAACATCAATTTGACAGAAATCAAAATCTGTCATAAGCATGAAGATGAAGATTGCTGCATATTTTCAGAAACAACAAAGAAGGCAGAATTGAACGAGAAACTTGAAGAAACAATGTTGAATGCTGAACGGTAATGTTCTTCAATGGATTCAAATGTTCAATGTCCTTTAACTTCAGATTTGAGAAGATTTGAATTTGCTTTAAAGTCAAATTAAGCAACTCCATGAGCCACTTGTATTATTTTATTATATCTTCTCAAACAAAGCAAATGGAAGACTGACCTGGAAAGATGGACGGCCATTTCTCAATGCGGCACAACAATGCCTCCACCAACTAAATTTGTACATCATTATTTCTCAAACAAGACCACATGGGACACATTCTTGAAGAGCCAAATATTCAAATATTCAAATCTGCAATTGTTCTCGGCTGAGCTATATCTCATGACTATATTCCCAATGACCATATTCTCATGACTATATTCTCCACGAATTCAAAGCACTCCAACGAGTCATTAAGCTTCGGCTAGCATAAATACCTGAAGATTTGAAGACTCTACGGAGAACACGAGTAGACAAAGCAGAAAAACGCGAGACACGGCTTACATCTTCAACATGCTAATACTACGATCTTGGCATCATTTACTCTCGCTTTCAATGTTTACATAGCTTATCATAGAGAGTGAAGTGAGTTGTAATTGTGCTTCAGTGTTTATTCATCTACTTCTGAGAGAGAAGAGTCATTGTAAACATCCTATCATTCTATCTGTAAGATACTCAAGATTGGGTGATCTTGAGTGGGAAACACATTGTGTTGATTACGGCTTGTGGGGGAGTGAATCCTAGGGAGAGGATTACTTCGAGTACGAGTGTGTGATCAAGCAAGTGTATTGATTACAGTTTGTAAGGGGAGTGAATCCTAGTGAGAGGATTACTCCAAGTACGAACGTGTAATCAAGTTACAAGAAGATAGTGGATTGAAAATCTCAAGTGAAGCTTGGGATTTGGACGTAGGTCAAGGATTGGATGTAACTTTTTGTGTCGTTTCTCTCAAGGAATTTGCGGTGGGTTTAAATCGGCAACAACAAAAGAACAACAACAAAATTGGGGGTTTTTGATTTGAAAGCAGATTAAAACGAAATTAAACCGAAACTAATCTGAAATTTGCGAAACAGAGATAAAAATGAGATTGAAATAGATTAAAACGATCAACCCAACGTTTAGATTCCAGAAACTTCCTTCATTGAACGAAATATAAACGAAATCGCGTTTGGTTCTGGACGAACCGAAATCTTTGCGTTCGTCCAGAAATCCCTCAACTAGACGATCGTCTAGAATGCATGCGAGCAGTGGCGTCTCCGTGCAATCGCTGACAAGACTCTAACCTAGTTCGAACTCAGTCCTTGGGATGAACCAAACCAAATATTAAATCTAATATTCAAACTATTTCTAGAAATCGGTTCCGATAAGATGAAAACAGAAACGAGTAAAGTTACCGATTAAGTACGAGTTCTCGGGACGAATCATGGAATCCTCAACGTTGGGTTAACCACGAAGTTTAGCCGAACATGGTGGGAAAAACGAAGAAGACGAAGAACACGAAGAACATTTCAGAGAATTTGAAACTTCTGTGTTTAATCCTCAAAACAGAATAAAAACGTGAATGATCAGTGTTTGTGGCTGCTGTCTTACTTAACCTAAAATGGAAAAACGAAATGGGGCTCCAATCAATAATCCAGGCCCAAAACAGAAAATAATGAAGAATGGGCTTTAATCACAAATTCGAGCCCAAAATAAAACATCTGACTTTGGCTCCAAAATCGACCGCCTTCTTGTCCGAATTTGCCCTTCATGTCTTCATAACAATTGTAGCTCTCTGAATCATCTGAAATATGAAACAAAAATGAGGCAAATCCGATGTCTGGTTCAAGAGTTATGGTAAGATTAGTGAAGCAATGTAAAACTGAAATTTTATTAATAAAAATGGATAAAATATAATCAAAGGCCCAAAGCCCAAATAAGTATAAAAGCCATTATTCATTAACTAAAAAGTCCTAAATTATTAATCAAGAGATAAAAAGAAGTGTATAAAATATTCAATTATCAATGCTTCATTTTGTTCTTTAATTGTATCTTCAGACCATGTGCATTCAGATGAATCTCTGCATCTAGCATCCAAGATAAATAATTCTTTAGGTAATATCAAGAGCCATGAATTGAGTTTTGCATAGTTCGCAAGGTTTTTGTTTGTCATGATTCAAACTATTTAAAAAGAAAAATAAGCAAAAGTTATTAAACAGAAATATAAATAATAATAGGAAATTCAAAAAGACAATAAAGAAGAATTAAAATCTTATGACTTCCGGTCATAATATTTAGAAGATTATGACTTCTGGTCATATAAAATTAGAATAGAAGAACAAAGATGTATGGCTTCTGGCCATAATATAGTTTGTAGAATTAACATATAATTAAAAGTTAGCAATAATAACAGTATTATGTTAGCAAACATAAAATAAATGTTATGTTAGTAACATAAAAGTAAATTGTTGAATTATAAATATGTTAGTAACATAAAGTAAATGTTATGTTAGTAACATAAAAGTAAATTGCTGAATTATAAATATGTTAGTAACATAAAGTAAAAGTTAGCAATAATAACAGTATTATGTTAGCAAACATAAAGTAAATGTTATGTTAGTAACATAAAAGTAAATTGCTGAATTATAAATATGTTAGTAACATAAAGTAAATGTTATGTTAGTAACATAAAAGTAAATTGCTGAATTATAAATATGTTAGTAACATAAAGTAAATGTTATATTAAAGTTAGTAACAATAACAATAAACGATGTAGGTGGTAACAATAATATATATATATATATATATATATATATATATATATATATATATATATATATATATATATATATTGTGCACAAGAATAAAGCATTATGAAACAATATGTAAATAATTAAATCAAAGATGGATAATAAAATACTATTTAAATAAATAATCTCCAATCTTATACATGGAATCTGATGTTTAAAACATTCGGTAAAAATATATGCTTTTAATTCCATGTTGCTAAGATCATCACAGATCAATATAATGAATATATAAAGAAATCATTAAAAGATAATACGAAAATTATACCTTCTTTAGAGCACTTTCGTGCTGATAACGTGTTATAAAACTAAAAGAAACTGAAGGAGAATAAGTGTAGAGAAATTTCAGTGAGCGTAAGTAGAGAGAGGAGTTCTCATTCCAGTGTATATCAGAATGTTTACAGAGGACGTCTATTTATAGAAAGAAAATGGGTCCTTAAGAGTAATTATTCCACCTGGGTCATTAGCTGTAATTTTCCCCAATGTCACCAATCATACAAGCCGTCATGGGTTCTGGAATTTGTGAGAATCTGCGTGGACCCCACATGAATAGTCACTATATACATGAACAGTAAATACGTATACATGAACAGTAAATCCGTAAATACTTATTTGAGGATCAAGAGTCAATGGACATCCACATAATTAGTATATTCATAACAATTAGCAGATATAAAACATGATTTTGGACAATTTTCATTCTCTTAGAACCTGAACTATTTTTATTTTATTTTTTTTGCTAAAAAAGAACCTGAACTATTGACTGATGCGAAAAAGCTATGTTAGTGTATAAATAAATGTCATATGGGCCAAGCTCTATTTCTCCACTCAAAGCTCCAATTGATCTAGTCACTGATGGGCCTGCTTCAGCGATCTCATTTCCTTCTACTAAGCCCCATCTAGCTGTTGTTGACTCATCAAGTCCAAGGAGAATTATCCAGGCTTTAGTTACCAGTAAGCATACAGGCTCTTCTACTACTTATCAGTTTCCTATTTCGGTCAAATGTGCTTCCCCTTTAAATCCAGCTGATGAGTTTACTGCCACTCAAATCGTGGGCCTCTCTATTATTGAAGTTGATTCCCCAGAATCACATACGGTCAGCTCTCTTAATCCTAATGGTATTTGTAATATCTCCTCACACATCTCCCAAACTTATAGGGTTGACTTCCCAAGTGAAGATGAACCTAAAATTAACTCTATTATTCTTTTTAATGGTCTGTCCCCTATCTCAGCTGTATCTGTTGGTTTGAAAGGAATTAGAATTAAGCGACAGCATGATGATGATCTGGAGTTGGACAAATCGATTAAGTGTAGGAAGCTGGATTTTTCTTCAGTTGGGGATTCAACCGATGCTAATTTAGGCCCGAGTAGGGGGAAGAAGGCGAATAGGAGTAATTTCAAGTCAGTTAAAAAATATCTTTGTCAGTCTGGTAAAGCGAAGGGATCGGGTGTAATTGTTGGGAGTCTTCCTCCTGTTGAGATAGACTTCCCGGAGAGTTGGTTGGCTGTGGATAGCAATACAGAGATGGATCTGGGAGATACTGTTTCAGGTAATGCCAGTGGTTGGATTGGACCAACCACCGGTTCGCCATGAATCTGTTAGCTTGGAACTGTCAAGGTCTGGGGGTTGCCTTGACAGCCAGAAACTTGAAGGAAGAATGCTTCCGGAAAAAAACCTCATTTAGTCTTCTTAATGGAGACTAAACAAAAGGCAAGATACGTGAGGAAGGTGAGACGTAGATGTGGCTTCAATGAAGAATGGATAGTCAATCCGGTGGGAAGAAGTGGTGGCTTGGCTTTATGGTGGTCTGAGGTGCTTACGGTTAATATTCTATTCTCATCCCCGAATATTACTCATGCTAGTGTGATGTCTGCTACTTTTTCTACTCAGTCTTATATCACCTTTATTTATGGTCCTACCAATGAAGATGAAAGAATGTTATGCTAGCAAGAGGTTCGGAGAATTAGCAACAACATCAGGACTTCTTGGTTGTGTCTTGGGGATTTTAATGATATCTTATCTCAATCTGAGAAGTGTGGTGTTCGGCTTAGAGCTTGGAGGAATATTCTTAATTTTAAATGTTTTGTGGCTGATTGTGAGTTAGAGGATTTGGGTTACAATGGCCCCATCTTTACCTGGTGTAATAATCGTGAAAGCCCAGATACCATCTGTGAACGCATTGATAGGGCACTGGGCAACTTGCAATTGACAGAGCGGTTTTCTACCCTTCAGGTCTTTAATATTGATCCAGTTGGAGAGGCATGACATGACTAAAGAGAAGCTAGAGGCATGAATATTTTGTTTACAAAAACTTTGACCTAGCTTTGCTACAATGTTTTGTGAGGAGAGTTGGTGCTAAGCCATTGAGCAGATCGACTTGAAAGATGTGATATTATATATACATATTGATGAGAGCTCTTGACCAAAAGATAGAGCCAAGTCAAACTACCTCAATTGAGAAGACATGAGAAGCCAAAAGAATAAAATGAAGACTTCATGTACAAAATATGCTGGCTTGACCAAAATAAAGTGTAGACCAAAGGAAGTACAAAATGAGCTTGCTTAACCAAAATAAAGAGAAGACTAAAAGAAGTACAAAATAAACCTGCTTGACCAAAATAGAGCGCAGACCAAAAGAAGTACAAAATGAGCCTGCTTGAGCAAAATAAAGAGCATCCCAAAGGAAGTCATAAGCTGTATAAAAGAGTTGGACAAAATAAGGTGGAATGAAGGCTTCATGTAGGAGGATCAAAGTCAATCATTGAATTTGTACACAAAGCAACTTTGTAGTGTTAGTGAATATATATTGATAGTCTTGAATTTGTCCACTATTGTAAGATGAGACAATGCTTTGTAAAGAATTTTATATTTCAATATAAGAGACTAAATTGCTTTCTTTCAGTATCATTATTCTTTATGCTTGCCAACATGATATATTTGGCTAAAATCCAGTGCTTCAAGCGATGTACAGTCGCAATCAAGTGATGCTTATAATTAAAATAAAGTAAAGTAAATCTCTCTATACATAAAACAAAGTAGTTGAGGATGCTATTTAACATCATATGATGTACGATCAATAAATTTAAAAGAGTCATTTGACTTAATTGAGAGTTATTTAATATCATGTTATTATGTTGTACTGGAGTTGATATCTCAAATTTTTGACGTTGATTATGGTGTCCCTAAAACATATTTAGAATGAGACATTAAATATGTAATAAGCATTAAGCATTTTTTTTAAAAATAAATTATTGATCAAAAGTATACATATAAAGCTTGATGAGAGGCTTTTGTTATTCCTCTTCTTCGACTAATTCCAAGACAACTCTTTATTCGTTTATTTATCTTTCTACCATATCTCTTTTTGAAGCCAACAACTTTCCTACCACCATTATTGCCATCATGATTCCCCATACCATTTTCATCACCTTTACCATCATCTGATAGGCATTTTATGTAAAGCTCGGTCACTTTTTTACTTATTTCCAAGAAAGCTTCATGAATAAGCGAGAATGCCTTTAAACTTTCTTGTGTATCATTAGCTAATTTAACAAGTAAAAGGCATCATTGTCTGTACCTATTTGATCTTGGTAGTTTAGGATCAACTTCAATCTATTTCCCCTTGATATCGTACACTATACCACATCATGCTTTTCTTGTCCACCTTTTTACTATATATTTTTTAGGGAGTAATTTGATAGCACATTCATTCAATACTCTCAATGTATGACAACATAATATGTCAACTCGTTTAAACTTTTTGCAACTACAAGTTATTGTCTCTGTTAAAGGATCAAATGTCAAACTATGCTCTCGTTTACTTCCATCCATGTTGATCACATAATCAAACGTGGTGACACTATCCTCCACATCCATAATGATCTTTCTTTCTTTCCTCTCTTATATGTGTAGCATCGCATAGATCACATTGTTGTTGGAACAAGTTAAAAATAGGGCAAGTATATACATCAGACGAAGCATACTTAAACTCTATAATATCAACCTTGGCAACTTGTCAAGCACCCCAAAATCACTTTTCAATTCGTTATAACGCTTATCCTCTAGAACGTATTCAAATTGTTGGATGAATTGATTCATATCCAATTTATCATGGATGCAACTTTTGATAGATGTATTGACACTTTTGCTAATTTGTGTGCTTATCATGCCAAGTATCCTTGAGTTCTTCATCTATCATACTGCCCATTTCTCTTTTATTTGGTACATGGACATCAACCATGAGTTTTTTGCCATATCTTGTTGTGATAATAATGTCTGCCAAGCTTTTTCAAACTCCAGTTCATCCCAACAATGATACATGCAATGGCTGAAATCATTAACCATTGAGCTTGGAAGGTGCTTCATTGTATTTTTTGAAATATCCCAGGTGCACAAGGCATGCTTTACCTCTGGCATAACTTCTTGTAATGCACGTGACATAGTAGCATCTTGGTCAGTAAACATAGTTAGTGGCCTTGCATTTTTGTGTGCACACAAAAAAGTCTAAAAGAACCATTTGAAAACTCTCAACAGTCTCATTATATAATAATGCCACTCCAAATATTACCCCTTCTTTTGTAATGGCTAAAGTAAGAGAACATTGCAAGAAGTCTGTGGTCACAATATGTGCAATAAGTTGTATCAAGTGAAATTACTTCACCAGAGCAACCATAGTCGACCAACATGCGTGCATCAACCCAAAATATATTTGTCACTTGCTCCTCTAAATCCATTTGGTGAACATAAAAACATATGGATTTTCTGCTAATTGACGCTTAAAATACCCAAATATACATCATGTTTCCCCACATTTCATGACTCGTTGCCTTCTTGAATTAAGATAATTTTTCACATCACCTCTTATATATCTCAAATTCGTTCAACCTCCTGTATATTGGCTTTGCAAATTGAATGCTGATTTTTAACTGATCTCAACCTTTTCAGTATTTTCTAATTCATATTGTTAAGTTGGTGTTAATCATCGAAATGATGCAAATAGATGAACAACTTCAGGAGGTTGAAAATGATGATTATGATCTAGGAAAACTTCATTTATTTTGTACTTTCCATTTACTTCTTTAACTTTCATTATTGTTTTGTAATATGTTCTTGTCTCTTCTCTAGGCTTCCTAGTTTTCATATCACGAATGTTTGGTTTCTTCACCCTTTCTTTATGACAAACATATAGATAACATGAATAATTTGACTTATCTTTTTTGCTCTTTTTAAAGCTCTGTTTTCGAACACCAAAACCAATTCTTCTACTATATACCCTCAAAAATTCCCATGCTTCTTCTATATTGTTAAATTCAGGATCAAGTCAAGGATTTAAATTTATATACATTTGCAAAATTAAAAAATATGTACCCAATATAAATATAAACTCACAACAAAATTGATATGTTCTGCAAAAAGTTATTTAAACAAATGTGAAAGCATCTTCAGAATTGTCTGTTGGTATATTAATGAAAATCTTGTTATTTTTTTAATTCAACATGCATACTTTTAATATCAAAAGACCAAAATGTCCCCTACAAGATTTTTTTTTTTTTTTTTTAAAAAAAAAAGAGAGCCTAAAACTAAGGGAAAATTCTAATTAAATACCATTTGAATTTGTAAAACCTCCAGAAGTCTCTCGAATTTGTAAAAAGACTGAGAGATACCAAGTATCTATGAGGGATATGCAAATTCAGGTGAAATTACCCTTTTGCCCTTAGTTTTAAATAAATAAAAATACCCTCGCAGGAGGGCCGCCACCGGCCGGTCGCCAGAGGGTCGCTGGCCACTGGCGAGAGGGGTGGGGTTTAGGATTTTTGTTTTAAAACAAAAATGTTTTCATTGAAAGTGTGGGGGTGGGATTCGAACCCCCAACCCCCCACACATCCTTGGGGCCAAGTGGCCCAACTTGGTTCCTTTGTTAAAAAAATGTATTAACAAATATATACATTCTTCTTAACGTATTTTACCATTCCACAAACGAAAATTATCATTCCACAAACGCGAATTACCATTCCACAAACGAGAATTACCATTATTTCTACAGGGTTCCATTTTTTACTCTTTGATGTATGTTTTTTTTTTTAAAAAAAATGCACTATTACTATTCCACAAACGAAAATTACCATTCCACAAATGCGAATTATCATTCCACAAACGAGAATTACTATTGTTTCTACAGGGTTCCATTTTTTACTCTTTGTGGAATGGTAATTCGTGTTTGTGGAATGATAATTTTCGTTTGTGGAATGGTAATAGTACTTTTTTTTTGTTTTAAAAAACATACATAAAAGTGTAAAAAAGGGAACCCTGTAGAAACAATGGTAATTCTCGTTTGTGGAATGGTAATTCGCGGTTGTAGAATGGTAATAGTGCATTTTTTCTTGTTTTAAAAAACATACATCAAAGAGTAAAAAAGGGAACCCTGTAGAAACAATGGTAATTCTCGTTTGTAGAATGGTAATTCACGTTTGTGGAATGGTAATTTTCGTTTGTGGAATGGTAATAGTGCATTTTTTTTAAAAAAAAAAAATACATCAAAGAGTAAAAAAGGGAACCCTGTAGAAACAATGGTAATTCTCGTTTGTGGAATGGTAGTTCACATTTGTGGAATGATAATTTTCGTTTGTAGAATGGTAAAATACAATTGAAAAAATGTTAAGAAGAATATATATATTTGTTAGCATTTTTTTTAACAAAAGAACCAAGTTGGTCCCAAGGATATGCGGAGGGTTGGGGGTTCGAATCCCACCCCCCACACTTTCAATGAAAACATTTTTTTTTTAGAAAAAAAAACCCCCACTCTCTCGCAGGCGCCCAGCCGGCGGCGGCCCTCTGGCGAGGGTTTTTTTTTATTATTATTTAAAACTAAGGGCAAAAGGGTAATTTCACCCGAATTTGCATATCTCTCATAGGTCCTTGGTATCTCTCAGTCTTTTTACAAATTCGGGAGACTTTTGGGGGTTTTACAAATTCAAATGGTATTTAATTGGAATTTTCCCTAAAACTAATCTTGTTCTCTCATAGGTCCTTGGTATCTCTTAGTATTTAATAGTGCATTTTTTTAAAAAAAAAAAAACATACATCAAAGAGTAAAAAAGGGAACCCTGTAGAAACAATGGTAATTCTCGTTTGTGGAATGGTAATTCACGTTTGTGGAATGATAATTTTCGTTTGTGGAATGGTAAAATACAATTGAAAAAATGTTAAGAAGAATATATATATTTGTTAATGTATTTTTTTAACAAAAGAACCAAGTTGGCCCCAAGGATATGCGGGGGGTTGGGGGTTCGAATCCCACCCCCCAACACTTTCAATGAAAACATTTCTTTTTTTTAAAAAAAAACCCCCCCCACCCTCTCGCGGCGCCCGCCCGGCGGCGGCCCTCTGGTGAGGGTATTTTTTTTTATTATTATTTAAAACTAAGGGCAAAAGGGTAATTTCGCTCGAATTTGCATATCTCTCATAGGTCCTTGGTATCTCTCAGTCTTTTTATAAATTTGGGAGACTTTTGGGGGTTTTACAAATTCAAATGGTATTTAATTGGAATTTTCCCTAAAACTAATCTTGTCAAACGAATTTTCCCCAATCTTATCCTCAAACCCATTGATATCATGAAATTGAAATAAGCATGAATCACAAAACATTAAATGTGAGAATTGCTAATAGAAGAAGCCATATCAACAACATGCAAGGCTGCTAGCAGCAACAGTAGAGCATTCCTTTCAGGCTTTAACAAATTGGCCTTAATGATTTCTACAAATGAGTGAATGACCACTATTCCTGCAAAGCCAGTAGCTCAAGAAAAAGAACCCTCGCAATTAACCTACAAGTCATAATTCATTTACAAGAAAGATTTTACTGACTTACATATATTTGATGCTTACATCTATTCAATCATTGTAACAAATGGGTCTCTATTTATAAGGATGCAATGCCAATACAGACCACCTGTAAAATAAGAAGGGATTATTATAAACAATGATTTTTTTTTTTTTTATCAATCTTTGATATCTTGTACTCTCCCTTGTTGTTCCTCTTCTCTAAAAGCTTTTCCCACCTCCTTCGATTTCCTCTTCTCTAAAACCCTTTCCTACCTCCTCAGATTTTCCCACGCATCTTGATGAAGAAGAAAGGGATGTTAGCGCCAAAGAAGATGGAAGACGGACGTGTTTTGGTTCTTTTCGAAGGAAATTGAGGGAAAAAAAATACGACACTAAATGGATGGCTAAGATTGATTGAGAAATTCGATGGAACAGATGAAGTAGGCTAAACGGCATTGTTTCAATTAGTTGCCCCTCATAATCGTCCATGCTATTATAACAAAGAAAGGGTCCTGATTTTATTTCCCACACAAAACAACGTCATTTTATGTAAAAGAGTGCAGCGGATGTAAAGGGGTATAAGGGGAAAGCCAAACTCGAATTTCACTCAGGATAAGTGTTTGAGTAACTTTGAAACTGTGGTTTCAGAAGCCCTTTTCTCGCAAGCCAAAATAAAACTCATCTCACATGCTTACCTTATAAATCATAAAAACTATTCTCCAAAAGTTAATACAAACACATACTTATTGTAATTCGAACTTGGAATATAACCCATTGTTGGTTTCAGTAGTGGATAAGAGTTTGGCAGTTTAAATACATTGTCTTGAGTTCCATATACAAGAGTTAGGATGTAAATTTATTTCAGAAGTATATATTATCGAAATCTCAATATTGAACTAAAAGTCCTTTTTAGTCTTAATGTCACAAAAAAGTTTCAAAACGTAGTAATATCATCCTCAAGTTAACATCTCAAATGGTCAAATATTAACTAACCCATTATTCTAATGTGGCATGCTCATGTGGAATCCATGTCACTTTTTTTCCAAATCAAATTTCCATTTAACCTTTTGAAGTAAACTAACATGTGACCATTTGGCTATTAATTTAGGGGTAACATTATTACATTTTGAAATTTTCAAGGCAATATTCAGAAAAAAAAAAAACTTTCAGAATAACATTGTGATTTTGCTAATATTTTCTGGACAAATGTACACATTAACCCTACATAAAACATCTTTTGAAGAGCTACTTTTTTTGAATAAATTACAAAGTCTAATGTCTTAATACATTATCGATACAAAAAGAGCAACCAAACCTAGGATCCTTCATCAACGACAACCTCCTGATTAGGAGGCACTTGTTGATCAAAGATGCAAAATTTCCTACTAGTTCATGAGAAAGCCTAGCAAAATAATCGGCAAAACTTTTATTTTTCCTATAGAGATGGCTGAATACAATTTGCCAATCTCTACAAATAAGTAATCTAGCTTCATCTTCAATGTCTTTAAAAAGATGATTGTTGTCACAGCCCCTGAGGTGCTACTTTCAACTGGGCTTGAATGAATCTAACTGAATCATATAACAATATGAAAATAAAAATCGAAATGGGAATGTACTCCTACATGGGCCCAGCATGAGCATGAATGAGCTTGGATCTCCTAAAACACGTTCTATTTAAAGGCATAGAGAGAACTAGACAATTCTTATAAAAAAACTAGACAATTAAAAATGGGCCGAGAGATTTCCAATACGAAATGACAGCCACTTTTCTCTCTTTACTTCCCTAGGTAGGAAATTCTGGTCTCAGCGTCCACAGCAAAACACATAAACCTATTCTGACAATAATCCAAACAAACATCACTTCCTTCAAAAATTCAATGCTTGCTTTTTAGACTATACTAAAAAGAATGCAAGATATTACTCCCTCCGGTCCTAATTATAGGAGCAAATTTTAGAGTTGGTTTTGGTCCTAATTATAAGAGCAAGTTTTAACTTTTGTCATTTTTTTCCTATGGTACCCCTATGTATATTCAATAATCAAAAGTTGAGATTGAAAATAATGTTTTACATCCAGGACCAATAGAATAGAGGTAAATAATCATCACCACAAATTCACATGAAGGCTGAGTTGGCGAAATAAATATCCTGTGTGGCAGTGAAGTGTGAGGGAACAAGTACGTGAGGTGTCAGGTAACAAGGTATGGGTGCCGAGATCTTGCATGAATGGAGGAGGGAGATATTTGGAGGAGGATAGGGGTATTTTAGGAAAATACATATAATTAACTAATTTAACTTGCCTCCTTAATCCCTCCAAATTCTGATAATTTGCTCCTATAAATAGGACCGGAGGGAGTATCTTATTAAGTAGCTGGCGATGAGCATATCTTTGTACAAACATAAAATTTTTGTGTGAGCTTCAATGAGCAGTATTGTTAGTATTTACATGATGTCTAAAACGTACACGAAGTCAACAATACCTCAGGACATCAAAATTGAACTCACTCCTCTCTATACTTACAACATGACACAAGCCTTTAACATTTTGATTACCTTGTGAGGTAAAAAAACTCTTTGGGGAGAGGAGGGAAATTAACAAGAACGACGACAGACACATATAGTATAGCCCAGTGACATGAAAGAACTAATCATAGAAACTATGCCTCTGAGGAATGCAATAGGTGTCGTCATATTCAAATCTTGGGAAGGCATAGGAATATCCCTTCCTGAACCTGTTCATGACCACATTGTTTCTGGTCCTTGCTTCCACCTCCACGGCAAATACCGCACAGACAGGCCTGTGATCAGAGAATCTGGATTCCCCTCTTATGTATGATAGTTGTTCTATCCCCTTCCCACGCCATAGTATCCTATCACACCTGATCACCATAACCATATTTAACATAACGCTTTTAATTTTTGGATCATTGTATATCAGTAAGAGATTGAGTAGAATGATCATAATAATACCAAGCAGGTGTTCTTCGTTTTTTCTTAGACTTTACAGTTTCTCCTGCGTATGAGTCTGAATTATGTGAATACTTGTAAGTGGGAGCAAACATTATGCGTCCCTCGTCGAATCCCTTAAACACTCTTCCTGCGTCTCTCTCCGTATTCAACTGTTTTCATAACACATATGTTTATGAGCTAATACTACTAGTTTTCGATTATAACTACAAATATGAATATAGATGGATGGATGGATGGACGGATCACCTGATCTTTCTCTAGCAAAGCGTCCCACTCATTATCTTCTAGCAGGAATCTGGTTTCATCGTAACTCAAAGAGATTCGATAGTTCAAATCTCCTAGCCATATTATTCGACTGCAAGAAGAAGCAGCTGTGATGATTAATATGGAAGAAGATGAAGCAGACTTAGAATTAAAGAGGACAGAATAATAGGAGGCCCATATATATAACTCACTCATGGTCGACTATCTTCTCTGGCGCTCGACGACAAGGATTCTTACCAATCCTAGAGAACTGTGTGCTTTTGAGGATCTCTGCTACGTCAGAGTTCCTCCTCAGCTCGTCACCTTCTTTCTCGCCGGAAGCCAAATGACTACAAACGAAACAAAAAGTTGTTTGATGCAATGACATGCTAACTGATAGACAACCCTGCAAAAAGTAACCTGCAATAATTAGTTCCATAATGATCAGTCCCCACATGATAATTACTATGTGTCTTACCTTGTTGCCGAGACAACCCATGATTCCTCTTCCTACTGAATCTACTCTGAGATGAGCTATGTGAGGAACCAAGTCTTTTCTGGTCCATATGGAAAGAAATATCCCAACCATCTGTTTACTTGATATAAGGCAATATTTGGTTTCTTTTGGAGGTGGTGGTATTTCTGCAATTGAATGGAACTGATCCATGAAAGGATCACGATACAATGGAGGATCTAGTTTATTCAGTAGGTCATTACGCTTTCTTAATCTCCGTCCTTGCTCTCTGGAAGGTGAATCCAAAGCACAATTGCAACTCTTGAGCAGGCTGCTATCTGCTCTGTAGTGTCTGCTCAGTTCTTTAAGGGAAGACTTCTGAAAGAAATGACTTTTTGTGTCCTTTGAGTTGTTCTGTGTTGAGGTTCTGGAATCAGATGAACTGTCCAAGGAGCAGACATTATTTTTGGGTTTGTTTAGTGACTGATTTATCAGACTCAGCCACTTCGCAGCTGGTTCATTATCTTCAATCACCAAAACATTGCCTGCACTTAGAGGAACAATTTCCTGAAACCTGTATATGTACAAGTACTTCAGCCAACACTGCACTTCTATTCAATCACAAAATGCACATTGTGCATCAACTACTATATAGTAATCATAATCCAGTGCAACCTATGAAATATTTCAATTCATATCCAAGCATAGATGAAAAATTTTCATTGGTAGATATATACCCCAAGACATATATATCTGCAGAGCCCTCCACCAGTAAGAAATCTTCAAGATTGAGGCCTTGATTTGGTGTCTTTCCTCCCACATTCCATGTAGCCACAAAGACCCTGCAAATTTTATAGTTTAAGAATTCGTTCAAAACATGAAAAATGGCGTGAGGACCCATTTTTTAGTACCTTAAACTCTGAATTTCAGAAGTGGGAGCCATATGATGCTCGAAGTTGGACAGGTTTAGGCCTTCGATCGCCGGGCTCGTCTCCCCTTTGAACATGAAATAAGAAATTAGTTAATATCATGCTTTCGTTTTTCTTCCTGATGTTATCCCCTAAAAAATGTCAATAATTGATATGAATGTCATCCACTTGATGAAAGGGATTAAAGGTCAATATCATTTATGAGACGAAACAGCTTCATTTTCCCCACTTTGTGTTCTTGCCTTCTGTTTAGTGATATGTAGATCATTGTGAAAGTCACTGTTGTTAGGTAAGCCACCCTAATAATGCATCAAGACATAAGAGAGATTTTATCTTGTTTGATAGCTACGTGGCTCTGTAGTGTACCAGACCGGTTGGATCCTGAATCTAGTGTTGACCCACCCTTTATTATATAACCTAAACCCCCCGAAATCTGATTTAATTATTTTAAAATCATGAACAGAAATCTTCTTATAATAATCGCAAATCAATAAATAATTGTAGTTTAGCAAGGGGATCAAAAGTCAAAAGCCGTACCTGAGTAACTCTTCCTCATAACAGGGGACGGCGCAGAAGATAAAGCTTTTCTCTTCGAATCAACCATCTTCTCTAAATCTTTCAATTGAAGGGGAAATTTTATTAAAAGGAAACCTAGAAATTGAAATCGAGAAACCAAAAGAGAGAAACCTGTAATACCAGGAAATTGAGCGATTCTATCTATATCTGCTTTGAACTCGTCTTCATCGGAGCCTCTTCCACTTCGCTTTGATCCGAAAATCTTAGGAAGAATAGACTAGAACATAAAAGAAAACAACAAAATAACAGAACAATCAGAAATCACAGAGCGGTTACAGTCTGAGGGAAAAACGAAAACGAAGGACCTCACCTTCTTCTTTCGGTCATTCTTCACAGAATTATCAAGCGAGGGATCTGTGGAGCGCGGGGGGCTGAGCGCCGCGGCGGCGGTATTAGCCTTCGTCATTCTAGAATTAGCATTTGGGATGACGGAACGTCTTGATGTAAACGACGACATTCATTCATGTTTTCTGGGATTTCAATGATCGAAAAACGCGAATTGACGTTGGCATTGAACGTCGCTTTGGTTGATTGGATGGATTAAATTGGTTGAATTAAATTGAGTTGAGGAAGAATGAAGAGGTTTTCTTCTGGTTGATTTGGATCTGTTTAAAAGAGTGAGATTTTGGCGCCAGAGCTTTCGGAACACTTCAGGACGACAGCGAACCAAGGAGATTCAGACCGTTGAGTACCCACTTTACAGTTTACACAATAACCCCTTCCATCTTTTATATGTTTCCTCCTCCTTTTACAAATTATTATTGTTGCTGTTGTTATTTTGGGGTTTTATTTTTTATTTTTTTCTCTCAAAATAATAATAAATCCCAACACGTGTTGGTAAGATGGTTTTAATTTTCAGAGGAGTCTCACTGTAATATAGAGTACTTTTCTAATCCTATTTATAAATTACGTTTAGCATATTTCACACAAAGCCAACACCATATTAAAGGAAGATAAAATGATACATTTTATATAAAAAAAATTGGGATAAATATCAATTTTGCTACGAAAGTTTTTTTTTTAAAGACCCAACACCCGAAAGTTTTTTTTTTTTTTTGTATCATTTTTTTGGGAAGTTTACAAACGTAGCAATCTTGCCCATCAGTTGATTTTGACCATCGGATTGATCATTTTTTTGTATCATTTTGCCCTTGAAGTTTACAAAAATTTGCTCATAAAAAAAAAATTTGTCGGGGCAAATTTGCTCCTAAAAAAAACTTCCAAGGCCTATTTGCTCCGTTTTGTAAACTTCCGGGGCAAAAATGAAACCAAAAAACTTATAGGTCTTGAATGCCCCATACCAATACTTACAGTGGCGAAAATGATATTTAACGCTAAAAAATTTAATGATGTGCCTTATAAGTAAAACTATTTTTTTTTCTTTCTTTCATTGCATTACAAAAGAAGACCATAGAAATAAGAAAATTATATTTACATTTTAATATATAATTTTGGGGCGTGACATTACGAAACTCAGAAGGATCAAAACAGCAATAGAGAGCCCTATAAAGTGTTAATGTTTGATTTATTTTGATTAATATAAGTAGGGAGCTTTTGGATATCTCCAGGAGACAAAGTTAAATATAAAATTAGATACTCGTATTACACTAATCGTTATTGAGAAAGAGAAAATAGCCATCTAGCTTCTTTTATTAAAAAAAAAAAAAAAAAACATATTTTAATTTGGAAAAATCTCAAAAAAAAAAAAAAAAAAAAAACTTTTAAACTATAGAAAAGACAAATCAAGGATTTCAATATCATAAATTTCAAGTCAAACAACCTATGAAAGGAATTCAGAATTATGAAACTTGCCAAAAGACACACATGCCCTTGAATTTTCACTAGTAGTCCATGCATCATTAACAACTTATAAGGAATGACTATCTAAGAATTACAATTGACAACTGAAATATTTATATTAACAACTTGGATACTTCAAATGTTAATAACGTTGTAGGAATTTTTAAAGCCATTGTTGTAATGTACCAACTACCAATGATGACTTACATTTAGGAATGACTACTTAAGAATCACAATTGACAATTTGAATATCACTTGGGTGCCTCAAATGTCACCAACCGTGTAGGAATATTTGAAAATACCCTTTTAATGTATTATTCACAACTTACATATAGAGAATGACTACTTAAAAATAACGATCGACAACTTTAGCATCTATATCAACTACTTGCGCCTTCTCTTTATTTCCGTATTTGCCACATGCCTCATGGACGTAACAGTCCTTTGAAAACATTTGCTAATACCAAATTCCTCCCACATGTGTGATTAACTGATTTGAGACTTGCTATATTGAAATTCCTTATTTGTCTTTTCTATATTTTTTAAAAGATTCTGAAATTTTCCCTTTTAATTATGTGCCCAAGAGTGCGGGACGTTCCTAAAAAGGAAAAAAGGTCCAAATTTTGATATTTTTTTTAGGTGTATGTTATATAATATTTTCTGGCCTGAGGGTAAGTTATAATATATACCACTCTGATCCTATTTATAAGTCCCTTTTCACCAAAAAAATTTGGTCCTATTTATAAGTCCTCTTTGAGAAAAGAGATGAGATTGTGACAATTTTGCTCATATTAATTATACCAATAAAGATAGAGAGAGAAGAAAGAGTTGAAAGATACCCAATCATAAATGAGGGTAAAGTTGAAATTTTACTCTATAATCATTAAGCCAACTACCTCTCCTTGGTATGTGTGTTTTGGTCAAAAGAGGACTTATAAATAGGATCAGAGTGGTATGTATGTATGTATAATTCTTAATTTATTATTTGTTGAAGTTAAATTTAATCTCCTAATTTTATTTTTATTTATACCTTTATTTTATTTTTATTTTCATTGTCTAAAGCATAATTTTAATTCTTTAAGTTTTACCTAAGGTATACTTTTGGTACCTTAACTTTATAAAGTCTACTTTTGGTCATATATTTCTAACAACGTTAATGTTGCTAACCGAAAATGTTATCAAAGAAACTTAAATGATGATTGTACAACTGGTAAAACATATTTAATTTTTAATATAATATATTTAGATTATCAAATTAAATAAACACACAAATCAATGTAAAGAAATTTGTAGCTTTAATATTTAATTATTAAATTAATGTATTTATATTATTAAACTAATTTTTTTAATATAGTTGAGGTTTTTATATTAAGTGTTTCATAAGGTTTTTATATATTTTCTAATTTATATATATTTTAAATTTAAGATTAATAATATTTTTTTTGGTTGCCCATCCGGTATCCAGAGCTTCGCCCTGACTAATTCGAATCCGACCTAGGTAGCGCACCTGGCTATGATAGATGAGTCTCCCAGCGGGACTTTTTTGCATTCACAAGGGTTGAACTCGAGACCTTGCTTAAGATTAATAACATTTAATTACACAATTATCACTTAATTTTAGACCGTCATCACTTTATTTTGCTAAAAGTATTTTCAATTAGTAACATTAACAATGTTAGAATTATAGGACAAAAAGTATACTTTATAAAATGAAAAAAATTAAAAGTATACCTCATGTAAATGTAAAGAACTAAAAGTATATTTTATGGTATTTTTGTTTTATTTTGCTCCTTAACTTATTATGTACTGCTATTTGATTTTTAAAATATAATCAAATGCTTTTTTCCAATTTTAGAAAATCAAATTCATTCATTGAAGTTAATTGAGACCTACTATGAAACTATGAATCGTGATCAAACCTGCTATGAACAAATTAACATATTGTCTTAAAAGACAATATCCATCAATATTTCGTTGTCTTCATCCTATATATATATATATAAATAATTTATACTAATTTATAACTTAAGAATACTTACTTACAAGTTTATCAAAATAATAATGCATAATTACATCTTGCTTATTTGGTCATATATAATTTGTAGTTTACAAATATGAATTATTTACTTCGATCATTTTTATAAAGAACATTTTCTTTTATATGCGTGGTCTTAATATAAGAAACAAATCATTTGTCTAAAACTTTTAAGTACCTTTTCTATTTTTACCCTCATTAAATATATTTCATTAATCACCTCTCTCCAATACATTTATACTACCTCCGGTCCTAATTATAGGAACACTTTTGTAATACAATTTATACTAGAAAAGTGTTCCTATAATTAGGAGTAATGTAATTTGTACTACAAAAGTGTTCATATAATTAGAACCGGAGGTAGTATCTATTAAGATTATGCAATTTAAAATATTAATTAAAAACAATAAATGCATAATTTATATACATTTCTTTCTAGAAACACCTTTAGTTATAAAAAGTGTATAAATTAAATAGGAGGAGAAATTTATTATAGAGAGATAATAAGTAACTGTTAAAATTCAATCTAGAGTAGTATTTTCTCTTTTTCATTCATTCATTCATTCATATTTTTCCTCTTGAATGGGTAAATTTTTATACAAGTAGAGGTTAACATGAGCACAATAGTAGGTAACAACCTTTCAAATATTCAACTTTTCAGATAACTTATTCTCATCTAGTAACAATAATTCAAATACTAATAATAATTTAAAAATTCAAATAATCCAAATAATAATTCAAATTCAATTCATATCTTCAACACTCCCCTTCAAGTTGGTGCATAAATGTCGTTCATGGGCTAATCATTTCTTCAAACACTTTTCCTGAGAAGATGCTGAAACAGGAGGCATAAAGACAGGCAACTAGAGTTCTTTTCCAAAGGTCTTGAGTAATAAGATCCAAATCATTCGAGTATATTCATCAATAAGTGATACATATTCGAGTACATTCATCAATAGATGATACATAATAATAAGAAAGAGAGAAAGAAGGGATTCAGTGGCTTTTAGCCATTTCACAAATAGAACATTAAAACTAGGAGGGATTTGTTGAAGAGTTCAAAGAGGAAAGTTTCATTGGATCCATCATAAAAGGTACGGAGTGACACATCCAAGATTTCGCGGGCAGATTCAAGGAGGATGAACCGCTACATCAACGGGTGGCTCATGGATTCGATAAGCCTGCTTTTCACACGTTTGTGTTTCTTCGTTGCACCATTCAGGTACCTAGATTTTTTCTGAGCACCGATAAGCATATCCATTAATTGGGACCAAAGGGGATAGTTTGAGTCATCAAGGATAACGGTGATGGGAAATGAGGAATTATCTTGCTGGATGATATTGGAAGGTGGACCAGAGGCGGAGGACGGTGGAGAGGTGGAATTGATAGTAGAGTCGGGATTCTCCATGAGAAATTTGGGAGTTTAGGAATTTGGTCGGGTAACAAGAAAAAGAATATAGGACTTTAGGTTCCCTGAATCGAAATACTTTGATACTATGTTAAAATTCAATCCAGAGGAGTATTTCCTCTTTTTCATTCTTTCATTCATATTTTTCCTCTTGAATGAGGTAAATTTATACCAGCAGAGGTTAACAACCTGAGCATAGGTAACAACTTTTCAAATATTCTACTTTTTTAGATAACTTATTCTCATCTAGTAACAATAATTCAAATTCAAATACTAACAATAATTCGAAACTTCAAATAATAATTCAAATCCAATTCATATCTTCAACCGTAACATATATCTAATGAAGATAAAAATAGAAAGACGGGTTTAAAATTGCAAACAAATAAGATTTGTTTCTTATATTAAAGGCCACTCTTATAAAAGAGAATGTTCCTTATAAAAAGTATTCAAGAGAGTATTATTTAGGACTAATTCTCAATTCAACCGGTACAATTGTTTTCGTTATCCACATTCATATAGATTACTTTTATAATGCTTGACGGACAAATATAACTCCTTGTTGAACTATAAACTACAATTAGCAAATAAAAATTTTAAAAGCCAACTTAAATTTAAATGAAATTAAAACCTAAACTATTTAATAGAATGGTTAAAGTATACCTTTAGTCCTTTAAGTTTATATGAGGTATATTTTTGGTCCCTTAACTTTATAAAGTATATTTTTAGTCCTCAAATTCTAACACTGTTAATTTTGCTAATGGAAAGTGCAAACTCAAGTAATAACTATGTAATTAAATGCTATTAAATTTCAATTTAAAATATGGGTAAATTGAAGAATATATAAAATTTGTGTAATTAAATGTTATTAGTCATCACTTGATTTTGCTGCGTCAACGTTTTCCGATAGTAACATTAACGGTATTAGAATTTTAGGATCAAAAGTATACTTTATAAAGTTAAGGGACAAAAAATATGCCTTATGTAAAACTTAAAGGACTAAAAGTATACTTTAGCCAAATAGAATCAAGCAACCCAAAGTTAATTTTCTCTAGACTAAAGTATATTTTTAGTCCTTTAAGTTTTACATAAGGTATACTTTTGATCCTAAAATTCTAACATCGTTAATTTTGCTAATGGAAAACGTTGACGCAGTGGACTCAAGTGATGACTAATAGCATTTAATTACACAAATTTTATATATTCTTCAATTTACTCATATTTTAAATTTAAGCCTAATAACATTTAATTACACAGTCATCACTTAAATTTATACCGTTATTACTTGAGTTTGCATTTTCTGTTAGCAAAATTAACGGTGTTAGAATTACATATTAAAAGTATACTTTAGAAAGTTAAAAGACCAAAAATATATCTCATATAAACTTAAATGACTAAAAATATACTTTAGCCTTTTGTCTAATATATCACCGACTTGAGTTCTTTAGAAATTGATTGTGTCATTTTGTTTATTATCGATACATCAACATAATAGGTGTGTTTTTTTGTGTGTCTGTAATATTATATAAAATGCATACTATTTATGAATCAGAAATTTATACAACTACACTTAGGAGCCATGTAAAATATGAGGCCAATAGTCTAGTTGACAGTTCAACAGGTGGAACATAGTTTTCTTTCACTAAATAAATAAAAGGTTAATATAATCATTGATTTTAGAAGTTTGCCTTTATTTTAGTTTTGGTCCCTTAATTAATTTCATTTTGTTTACAACATTGGTTTTTATAACTCAATTAAAATCTGGACCATTTTTACCCCTATAGGGCCCAGAACCTATGGTTTGAAACTAAATGAATCAAAACTTAAATGAGGGTAAACTTGAGGGACCAAAGATGATATTAACCCATAAATAAATAAAAAATATTAGAGGTACTGTAAGTGGAAAAGATTACAAGTCGTAAATAATTAACAAGTATCTTTCATTGTCGGAAAAAAGAATTAAATAATTAACAAGCATCTTTCATTGTCCCAGAGAAAATAAAAACCTCACAAGTATATTACAAAACCAAGTTTCTCTTAAATTGACGATTTTAGACCATTACAATTACAATTGTACCACCATACGGTAGTTGTTAAAAATTCAGACATAATCTTGTTTTCTGAAGCGTCTCAAAACCAAGGTTATTAAAACTGGACCGGTCATTGAACCGGTCGGGATACTGGGTTAAGGGTTAGTGGGTCAGACCGGAGTCAAACCGGGATCAAACCGGTGAGAAAGTAAAGATTTTATATTATTAATATAAAATTATAACAAAATTAACTTTCTTTATTAGCTATTATCATCTGGTTAAAAACATATCTGGTGACACTAAATATTCATTGAACAAAAGGGAGTCATCAAAGAATTGTCTTGTCACTTCTTTTATAAGTTGCAGTCACGTGATGTCCTTCCTTGATAAAAAATTCAAATTGTCAATCACCTTCTCTCTTTCTATTCTCCTTCTCTCTTTCTATTCTCTTATGTATATCCCTTTTCTCTATCTCTTCGTCGTTTCTCTCCGTCTTTAGCTTTCACTTTTAGCGTTCAACACTTCAACCATGGCTTTTCCGGTAGTCTCGCTCCCTGTGTCTCACCGGATGTCCACCATCGATCAACACCTCAACGCATCTGTCATCGTCGATAACCTGTGGCCTCCCTCCTCGTTGATCTCCGGCGGTTTCTGAGGCTAAAGAAGTAGCGGTTGCTCCGATTCCGGTGACCTCTACTTCGCTGCTCCTCTATTATGTCCATCTCTATCTGTGTCCATCTCTTTCTTCTTCTATGTCGGAGGTGTAGAACAGGGAGCTTCAATCGACATTAAAGGAAAAAAAACAGAAGCTGACCCCGGTTTCTGAGCTGGACCGGACCGGTCCCAAGTCCGGTTCGACGGTTCCCGGTCAGAACCGGCCGGCCCGGTCCGGTTCTGATAACCATGCTCAAAACCAGGCAGCGATGGTGCATGACTGTTTAGCTAAATTCTGTGAATGCTCAGGACTCAAGGTAAATTCCTCCAAGACCCGCATCTTTTTTTCTAAGAATATTAATCAAAATATGAGCGTGGAGCTTAGTTCGACCCCTGGTTTTACTCCAACATCGGACCTTGGAAAGTACCTTGGGGTGCAACTTCATCATAAGAGGGCGGGAAAGGAAAGTTTCCAAGTAGTTATTGACAAGGTGAAAGACAGATTGACTCGGTGGCAAGCTACATCCTTTTTTCTTGTAGGACGAGCGACACTCATTTCAGTAGTTACCTCAGCTATCCCTACATATACTATGCAAACCTCTCATCTTTCTAGTAATGTCTGTGAAACTCTGGATAAACATAATAGATCTTTCTTGTGGGCAGTACAGAAGATAGTCGTTGGACACATCTTGTAGCTTGGGATGAGGTATGTCAGGAGAAGAGGAGGGGTGGCTTGGGATTGAGACATGCTAAATATCAAAACCAAGCACTCCTCATGAAGTTGGGATGGAGACTGGTGACTCAGAGATGCTTTTTGGTTGCGAGTATTACGAGACAAATATAAATGTGGGGAGGATCTCCTTCCACGTATTGACTCGAAAAGCCCATGTTCGAATGTATGGACAGGAATAAAGAAGACATGGGAAACAGTTAGGGGAGGGCTTGTAATAGATCACAACCTGAAGTCTGTTAGATGGGAGTGGGAAAGAAATGAAGAATTCTCGGTCAAATCTACATATCGAGTACTATCCGGGGTTGTACAGAATCCGAAAAGGGACTGTGGTGGTGTGTGGAAAGTTCGAGCACCACAAAGATGCAAGTCACTGCTATGGCTACTAGCTCGGCAACGCTTGCTCACAAATGCTTGCTGGCGAAGGAGGGGTTGGACGATGGATGCGGGATGCCCTTTATATAGGGCTGATATGGAAGATACTATCCATGTGTTTCGAGATTGTTCGTACTCAAGAGCAATAAGGTGAAAGGTGGTGTCCCCAGCAGAGTGGCATCGGTTTTGCAATATGAATCTTTCTGATTGGGTATGGAGGAATATTAACGACAAGAAAGAAACAAGTCGTGAGTGGGCCTCCAAATTTACTATCTTATGTTGGTGGATATGGCAATGAAGGAATTTAACTGTGTTTGAAAAGAAATTTGTAGCAAATGATACCATTCTAGCGAGTACGAGCACAATGGTAGAGTGCATGAATCTCACCAAGGATTGTCTAGCAGGAACGACGATTCAGGGGGCTACTTTGGCTCCTAGTCGTGAGTCTTGGCGACCACCAGAGGAAGACTGGGTGAAGGTGAATGTGGACGGTGCTTTTTCAGGTGCAACAATGAAAAGCAAGTGAAGGGGTCTTATTCGAAATTATGCTAGAAGATTTATCAAAGGCTTTATACATCCTCTTGACGATGAGGATGAATTAACTACAGAAGTTTGGTCCTGTTTAATTGGCTTAAAAATGGCATGGGCAATGGGCTATAGGAAAGTATGGGTGGAAACAAATTCCATGGAGACTCTGAACCTCATTTGGCACGGTCACAGGCAAGTACACGGGGATTTTGGTCTCCTTGATGAAGTGAAAGGCCTGATGACAATGGATTGGCAAACAATGATCACTTATGCACCTCGGTCAGCCAACTATGCGGCGGATCATCTAGCCAAGAAAGGGCTTGGTACAGGGCAGGGTCTCCTTGAAGTGTATCAGCCTTCTGAGGCTCTAGAGGTGTTCCTTTGTCAGGATTGTAATGGGTGTAACATTCTCATAGGGCATTAGTTGAGGTGTCTTCTACTTTATCAAAAAAAAAAAAAAAAAGACATTAATAAGCAAAATTAAAGCATTAGAGGCAACAAATGAACCACCGCTATTATTGAAAAATCTCAAGTGACGTAAAGTATAAATTGGATTAAGCATTTTGATTACAAAAAAAATACTAAAATGCTTCCAATAAGTGAACATATTCCTATTATAAACGCGTCATAGCTCGTGAGTTTACTTCCACTACTACTAAAATCACATTCTATTGCTGCTCTATCAAACAGAACAAGTAACAATCTGGTTCTCTATCTTCCCACCCCAAAGCGCTTTAGGAATTTGCTACAATATTACAGTTTCATGGCTCCCATGTTCACCATCATAGTCACAAAAGCTTTATCAGTTTTTTTCTGAGAATATTCAATGGGTTGTGTGCTATCTCATTTTACAATTGGAAAACTCATTCCATGAAATATGTCAATAACGGGCAAACTATAGAGATATCCATCTGATATAACAAAAGGTTATACCTGCAAATATATGAAAGAAAGATGGTCAAGACTCTGCTTATCAATTGAGGTCAATAGTGTGTATCAGCTTTGTTGAATATCCTTTGGTTAAGTACACAACAAACTATTATATCCCGTCTTTAATATAAAATCCATTTTGTAGTTCAATTTCTTTATTGAAACAGGTCTAGCTTTAAGGACTGGAGGGGTAATATAGTAAGAATAAAATGAATGTTTTAGGTGTATCAGGCGCACCTTTTTACCAGTAAAAGTGAGAGGAATCAATAACTTCAATGTGCCATTTCATCCAAGTGTTGTCTGTAATCAGCTAAGCTCTGCAAGCAACATGGGAAACATATAAAGTATTGGGATTGTCAACAAACAAATAGGCTCAGAGAGATCAACAAAACCAAAGTCTGAAAGGGAATATTGTTATGAAAATTCATTCAGGGTGAGCAAAGAGGGAATCTCCCATCTTAAAATGGAATTACAGAACAATTCATGTATGATAAACCATATTCCTGCCATTCAGCTGGCTGAATCAAACTTACTATCTCCGGTTTTAATTATAGGACCAAGTTTGTAGTGCAATTTGGCCCTATAACTAGGACCGGAGGGAGTACTATTTATTGAAACTTAGGAGGAGAACAAAAAACAGTAACTTTTTTGTCAAGACCTGAAGGGATAATATACTTTTCAATAAGCCTTCTTGAAAACTTGATTTACAACTTGGGATTGACAACTGCCCAATTTAAATGAGCAATAGTCCCCATTTCTGACAAAGTAACACTAGTATGAACTATTCAAGGCCTTATGAATAAGCCTAGTACAGTTTCATTTGTTTTTCTTCAGTTCCTATGACCGAAAAACTGCGAAAAAAGTAATAAGAAGAATACTCATAACTCAGGCTACAAAAATCTCAGCAAGCTATAGACTACATTTCTGGCTTTTCTTCGTTTGCAGGTTATAATGAAGGGCAAATATTGCCAACATAGACGTGCTGAACGAAGGCTGTGACAAATTGATATTCATAGACCACTTGCAAACATGAGGCTTGCAACCCTAACAGTAACAGAGCATCACTTCTTCACAAACTTACAAGCAATTAATGTCAATTAATTAATTCACCTAAAAATCAAGTTAACACCAGGCTAATGGATCGTACCTTAGTATATGCATAAACACCCGCCTCTGTAGTTCCCACAGGGCTTCCCCTACAGATAAATTTTCCCCCTTTATATATGTAAAGCAATGGTATCCCAGTTGACAATTCTAAGTTAATGACCTGTTTCTCCACAGAGGTTAAATTAATATTAGCCCAATTTTTATTAACAAGATATAACGAGTGACACAAGAAAATTTAGCTTAATACCTCCTGTGATGTTAATCTCTCAAGATACATTATAATGGATCTTAGAGAATTCCCATGTGCAGCGACCATCACATGCTTTCCAGCTTTAAGTTGGGGTTTGATCTACAATGCATGCTTCTCAGCATCAACTTCCGTGGCAAGATAATTCCAAAAGACCAAGTATAAAAAATATCCACAGAAAAAGGTGGAAGCTTAATGTTAGGGGGAAAACGATGTACGCACATGTTCCATAAAGTATGCAACGGCTCTTTGGGAACACATTTCTAGGCTCTCACCACTGGGAGGGGGAATATCATAACTACGACGCCACCCATGAACTTTCTCCTGGCCATATCTTTCTGCAGTCTCCTGCTTATTTAGACCCTGTAGCTCCCCATACCTGTAGAAGAAAGAAGGGTTGTTCAATCAAATTCGTTTGACATTTACATTGAATAATCAATGGGTGCAAAGATTTTAATACTCCTTACATTCTTTCATTCAATTGCCAAGCTGTTATAACTGGAATAGACTGTTTCTTGGTTTTTTCACTGCAAACCTGTGTCCAGGTTTTTGCTTGTTCACTCTCATTATGGATAATAATGGGCACCTGAAGAGTACACATTTGTCTTTCAAAATTGGAAAAAAGTCTAGCTTTTTCAAAGAAACAATAACAAAAGAGAAGAGAGAGTTCAGTATTAATTTTACTTCAATTCAGAAAGATATAAACTAAAGTTTGACACCTCTAATCTGTAATGCAGATGAAAGTTTTGTTTAGAAGTAAGCCACAAGCCAAGGCACTAGAAAACTTTGATCCTAGTCGTACGACATAAATTTATGTCAAATAATGTTTCATAAATACGCCAGTTCTTCTTTTACTTCAAGAAAAAACAACCCATATGAAGGACAGAGAATCATCTAGCGCTGAGCTGCCATTAAGCTGGAATTTAGCTAACACCCAGTTTCATTAAGCATATTCTTGAAATGTGTAAGTGGTAAATTTCAATAATATCTGTCAGAAGCGCCAGACACATACCTTCTTCTGGTGGTGCTGAGTCATGGCAAGCATAGCAGTCATTTGAGCTCGAATCAGAGCAGATGTAAAAATTACATCTACTGGTATATAACTTATCCTCTTACCAGCTTCAATTGCTTCTTCTACACCTCTCTTGGTCAAAGGCACGTCAACACATCCGGTAAACAAGTTCTTCTCATTCCACAGAGATTCACCATGCCGAATCAATATCAAAGCAGACTCAGCTAAAAACAAGTTTACATTACTGGCCAATAAGAAGTTAAAGCAAAAGTATCGAAGCCCTCTTTCTCAATCAGAATGAGTAATTAAAAACCATGACAGAATTGGGTTATTGACTCAAAATTTACCACTGAAGCATATACAAAAGTTATCAGATACTGGGCAAAGAGAACAACATTTATACGGCAACACACAAATACCACGAATCATCTGGAAAACTATCACTCACTTGATGAGTCCTGACGAATGTTAAGAGCATCATTAACTGATGTAGAATCCGTAGAAGAATAGGATATTGATCCATGAATAAGGTGCAACTTATGCTGGATAGATGTATGAAACTCTTTTCGGAAAAGTGCGGTTTTGCCTCCCAAATGCCTTGAGAGGAATCTCATAGAGAGATTCCCTAATCTTACAGTAAAGCTAGAAGCATCGGAGCCCCAGCAATGAAGCCCCACGGAATGGTAAGAAAATGTCGGAGCCATACTGATAATCCAATGGACCACGAACAAAAACACATTAGTATTTTCATTAGAAGCATGATGCAGAATCTATCCCACTATAAAGATTGACAAGATTTTTAGTATTCTCTGAACTGGTTATATTTCACTAAAATAACATCTACTAGGGTGCGGCCCCATAAGCCTGGTTATACATTTTAGTTTGGGGTGGGGAAGCAAAATTAATTACCATGAATCCTAGAATCCAACGATAGATTATGATATCCAGTGAAAAGTATCGAATATGTTACAGAGCAACTGAAATCTGAATATTACCCAAAGAACATATTAGGGGATTGACCAAACAGTATTAAAAAAAGAGGATCGTAAACTCACATGAATTGTTGATGTTGACGAAGAAAAGCTTAAACTGAGAATGCTCGAGACAATCTTAACAGAGAGAACGATGGTGCCCCGTCTTTTTTCTATTTTCCCCTTTTCTCTGGAAAAACGACGGCGTGAATTGAAATACAAGACATAAAAAGTAAAACTGAAAAAGGAAAAGAAGCCGGACGCATAAAAAAGTCTGGCGGATTCTTTTCAAAGATCATCTGCTCCGGCTAGGGGTGGAAATAGGCGATGGGCTTGTCGCGCGCAATGGCTGGCGCATTAAAACTTTGTCGAAGCTCTACTGTCGTAAAAAAAAGCGCTGCGCTAAGCTATTTCAGCTGTTTTTGTTTTAATGCGCGCAGCAGCCCCAATAGACTGCTGTCAGCTGTCGCCTATTAAGAGGATTTTTTTTTTTTTTTTTAAATTAAAACATCTTTGCCCTCAAAGCAAGCCAAGGGCCCAAGGCAATAAAAAAAGAAGCCCAATTCCGCATATTTGATTTTCGCCTCGCCTTTGTCGATCGCAACACCGTAAGTAACCCTAATTTCACAAATCACAATTGAGATTTGAGAATCTCGCCTCATCGTCCTCACCGTCACACGTCTTCACCGTCGCCGTCGCACGTTTTCACCCGGCCTCATTTGTCTTCACTTCTTCTTCACTCTGTGTCTACCGACAAGAGCTTGGCTATGGAACCCATTTCTTCGCATCAACCGTGAAAACCCGGAAAGCTGAGGTTGAAGAAGAAAGCTTGCGTTTTCCAAGTCTCTTCAAGTTTCTATCTTACCTGCATTATATTAAAGGGTACTGGGTTTGATTTTTTTGTTCACGCTTTTAAATGTTTTTGCTTCCTATTATTTTATTTTTTTGATGGTGATTGCAGGAGCTTAAAGGACTTCTGTATCAGCTTCATGATTCTGCAGATTACTGTGAAACGACATTCTCAGAGAGCAAAGTGAAAAGAGAGTGAGCCATCTCAGACCTCTCCTCCATAGCCATATTACTTGCTTGTTTTGATGATGCTATCCGATGCATTTGGATTCCATGTGTTCTTGATTTTATTGGCTTTTACTGGTCTGTTTTAAAAAAAAAAGATATTTATTTGCTAAAGTGTTGTGACTTATGACTCCCACATTATGAGCCCAGCGAGAACATGTTGCGAAGTTTTGCTATTCTTTAATTTCTTTATTCTTTGTCTTGTTTTGGAAGCTTTGTTTAACTGATACAATGATTTTGGAGAGATCTTTGTTCACTGATCAGATATGCTCATCCAGGCCTCTTAATAGGCCACAGGCCAAACCAGGCTCGATATATAGCCTGCTCAAGCCAAAAAATGAGCATTACAGCCACGCGCCGGCGCTCCACACTTTCTTGTATAACGAGCCAGGCTGCGGCGGGCTTTGGCTGGCGCAACTGTTTCCACCCCTAGCTCGGCTCCGACTGCAATATTCGTTCGATTTTTTTTTTTTTTCTGACGCTGCACAACGGCGCCGTTTAGAATTTTAATACCATCCAATCCTGAAAATAATACACAATTGATTTTTAAAAAAATTATAGAAGTTAACTAAGTAACTTAATTATATCATATATTTTTAAATTATATATCAAAGTTAGGCAAAATAATTTGAATAAAAATGATAAATAGAAATATTTTAAAGTTATTTAATTATATTTTTTTAATATCTCAAAAAAAAAGTTCAATAAATCTTATATTTAAGACATCATGTAGTATATTACTTGTTCGTTGAATTACATAAATTACCCCTGAATTTATAATCCTGTACAAATAACTTAATTTTCAAAATTTAACCGGATGTACCCCTAAGACTTCTAACTTTATGCAGATAGCCGGAATTATCAATTTTATATGGGAAAATTTTAAGTAAATACTTTCTGAATTTGTAAAACCCCAGAAGTCTATTGAATTTGTAAAAAGACTGAGAGATACCAAGGACCTATGAGGGATATGCAAATTCGGGTGAAATTACCCTTTTACCCTTACTTTTATATGAAGTAATTTTCACCTCAATTGGATTTGTGGTTTGAGAGATACGGTCGAATGACTAAACCTCGTACATGTTGAATGCAGAACAAGGTCACTGGAACAGTGAATTCACTCAAGTAAATCATGTTCCACTCAAGTGGAACAGTGCATCACTTGCAAATTCACTCGAGTGAAGCCAAGAGTGGTGTTACTGTTCACATTACTATAGCATGTTGATCATTATTCATCTTAAAGCTTGAAATAACTCATTTTAATTCTGAATTGAGCCATTCTAACTTCAATTTGATCGTAGAGACTTCAAGTATCACGTCTAAGAACTTAAATGTTGATACTCTCATTCCAACTTCCATTTAATCTCTTCTTTTAATCATTCTCCAGAATTCAACTTTGACTAATCTATATTAAACATAGCAGATAGTCAATTAAGAGATATATATATATATATAATGCAAACTTTTTGCACTTAATATTGACATCTATATTTGAGGTAATCAAAACTAATCATATCTAACATAAATTTGAGTTAGAAGTCCATGTATCATCTACTTTATTTTTTTTTCAAAGTTAGATCTAAAACTTTGAGGGAAAATTTTCCCCTTAACAAAAACGACGTAGATGACATATGAACTGTTAGCTCACCATTTTGGTCAACTAACAATCAAAATTAACAGAGAGAATAGCAGGGGTAGAATTGCTCGATGTTTTACACTTCCGAGAGAAAATTTTCCCTTGGTGAAACTTCCAAGGTAAAAATGCCCCTTAACCCTAAATTTAAAATATCAGTAAATTATAAAAAAGTTATATGAATTTTAAGATGTGCTAAAACACTAAATCATATTAATATTATTTAAATATAAGAAACCAGAAATGCTTATTTAATTTAATTTTCAATAAGCTAATTTGTTTTTGTGAAAATCTCACATAAAGACAATTTCAAATGGTAAAAGGCCGAGATGTGCTTCAAATTTCAATATACCTATAAGATGCTATGTCTTTTTGAAATAAAAAGAAAGGACAAAAAATGCCCTTACTCTTTTTTTTTTTTTTTTTTAAAAAAAATAAACATTAACCCCCACCACGCTAGTGGCCGGCGATAGCCAACCTTCTGGCACCGGAGCTCCAACGGGAATAATTCACTTGGTAAATAAAAAGTAGTGAATTCTTTAACTGTTGGGATCCGTACACGCAACGGAATAAAAAAAAACTTTACGAATCTCATAGAGAGGATCTATCAACGGCGTTTAAATCGGGTTCGTTAGAAAAACCATACCTTTTAGAACTAGTGTGCGTCTCTTTGCAAACACGTGGGCTAACACCTTCTTGCTCGATCATTCTCTAGGAGCCGACTCTACGAATCCACTCCCTCTACCGGTATCCACACCGAACAGCTCTCCAACACGTACGGTAGCGTGCTAGCGCCTTCTTCCTTTGTGTCTCACGTTTTTCTCTCTAGGATTTCTTTCGCGGCTTGTTTCTCTCTTTATTTCAATATGACTAAAGCTTTATTTATAGAGTTTCTCAAACCCTAATTGGGCCGTATTAAAATATTCAAGATTAATCTAATTAATCTTGAAATTCGAATTTTAGATTTAAATAGCATTAATTAAATCTGTCCAACCGATCTAATCTAATCTAATCTATTTATTTAATCCGAATTAAAAGCCTGCTAATTTAATTTATTTCTATAAATTAAATCTGAGATACGATATCTATCTATTTAATTAAATCGATATCTTGTATCTCAATTCAAATTAAATCATATATATGATATCTTTATTCGAAAATTAAATCTAAGATACAATATCTCTATTTGTTTTAAATATTTAATTTATCAAATAAATTAAATACAAAACAAATATTATATAATAATATCATTATTAAATAATATTATTCGAAATTTTTTTATATATATATATATATATATATATATATATATATATATATTCATCCTAGAATAAATACAAGTATTCATTAAATCATAGACATATCTAAGATTCAATGAATCAACACTATCGTCAGACGCTATTCTTGTGTGCGACCGCAAGGTCACATGAGATTGGATGGGCCAATATTGTACCCGGCCCACAAGTCGCAAGCGGCCTCTAGCAAGACATTGCGACTACCCAATCCATATGGGGATCGATGATACGATACAACCTATCATAAAACCATGTCACGTCCCTTTTGTCACTGTCACGCGATAATTTGTTCAAGGATGAGGCATGAATAATGTCAACTTCATGTTTTTGACCATTACTTTCTCGATTTTTGAGTAGTCTAATAACTGGAATGGAAACTCCTTTCCATCGTAGTATGGCCATACATTTCTCAGACTCATTCATATATCGAGGGGGCCCAATATTATCTCTCTACAAATGTGAGGGACAAATTCCGTCTTGACCATTCACATTCCTCTGCATGAAAAGTACTGATCCCGATCAAAGCCTTTATCATCACCCGGTCAAAGGTGACTTTTGACTAGGTCAAAGATCAACGACTCTCATGTGGGAATCCATGAGGATCTCAGGTCAAAGGGCGTTGTGACGCGGTTATACATGAGATAAGCTTATGACTAAATCCATGCAGCTTTCTCATAGTGGGTCGATCCAGCACCTTATACTCTTACAAGTGCCTATGACTTTGATTGTATCTCCATACTTATCAAAGTTATACTGGTCTTATTTTATCTTCGCTCCAGCGTAGATGAACGACCAGGGACATTTATGATAATTTATAAGATATATCCAAGGATATAGTTATCACTATAAACATGCAAATGAAATGATAACTAAACGGAGAAATACTTTAATTAATAATAACGTTAAAGTACAATGATCTCCCTCTAGGGCATAATTTCCAACATTAACTAACTTGTCAATAATGTTAGAAATTCAAATGCTTGTTTCATAATAGAAAAAAATAATGTGCCAACGATGATGCTAATATCTTATTGAATTTATTGAACTTAACATCAAAAGGAAAAAAACACCGTAGACTTGAACAATAACTTAAGCCTATATTAAGAGATCACACATACATAGATCTAATTAATGAAGCAGCAAAGAATGCTACAATATGAATAATTGAAACACTAATAATAAGAAAACAATAAAGAAATATAATGAAGATGGATCAAATTAATTAAACTTCATCTGACAAGTAGTATTTGAGGATCTCGTAGCAGTTAGGCAAAGGCACGTCCTTGTGGCAGCCCAAGGCGTTGGCATGGTGAACATCGTTGACGATGCCGTTGTCGGTACGAGTGACCACGATGCTGGATCTGCTTCGTCCTGGATCTGGCACTTTGCAATCTGCAACCGGGCTGCTCACAAACACCACCTCACAAATTTGATCCCCATGATCTTGCTCCACCAATATGTTGTAAGTTCCTGTTGAATCTGTCACTCCTTCCTTTGTGTACACCATCGCCAAACTCTCCCTTTCTTTGCACACAACTCTCACCCTTGCCCCTATCAACATATATAATCACATTACTACACTAAATGAAAGTGATGGTAAAAACACGTACTCCTAAACGTAAGACCTAGTCAGTACAATTTGAATTACAAACTAACTAGGTTTTATATTTAGGAGGAGAGGTAGTATATACTTTGTTATGATCTTATTGAATCTAAATATTCATAGAGTATGTGATTATTTTGACATCATGTTTAGAAGCAAAAAAATCACATTAAAAAGCTAGCTAGAAGCTCATTGAAGCCGCAAAATGTTGTTTGGATTGGCTTTTTGGCAAAATGACGTTTTGGTCTAAAGCAAAGATAAAGTCAAGGCTTGTTTTTGGAATTGCAATCTGGCTTTTGATTTTTCTTTACACTTGAAAATTTTGAAATGGTTTTTAAATATATTATCAAAATAAGTTTCCGTCAAACTAACTTTTTCATAAAAACCATATCCAAACATAAAAACTACATTACACTAATTGACTTTTTTCCCTCAATTTCAAGTTGCAAAATATAGTTGAAATGAAAGTTACTTTTACAAACATTAATCTAAACAAGCCCTGTGTTACCTGCGATGTAAGTGGTGGCATAGGTCTCAAACCCGGCACGGCAGGTGTCACAGTAGACGCGACCGATAACACTGAAAGGACGGGGTTCTGAGGTGGAAAATGGAATGAGAGTGCAGAGACAGAGAGCCAGCAAGAAGAAGGCTTTAGAGGCCATTGCTAGTAAACTATGAGAGAAATCTTGGATGGGAAAATGAAGGTTTGTGGGGTTATTATATATATAAAGCGTAGAAGTTTGGATGTGATTATAGTATTATTTAACAGCATATGATCCTTCCACTGCATGCGCCTTATAAAGCGAAATCCATATGCTGGCATTATTTCTGCATTCACATGCTATATCTTACGTATGTTTCTTCCTCCAAGAACAGATCCTTTGTGAAAGGAGAGGTTGACTTTAGCAGTTTTCCGAGAATTAATACTTAGGGTAGGGCAGAACTTTAATTTATGCCATGGATCCCAAGACATATATCTAACTACGTACTATTAAATATGGGACAGAAGAAGAATTACAGCCACCCAAACATGTGCTTGTGAGCTTTGAAACTTCAAAGTAAGAGTGTTAGTGTTTATTATAATCATGTACGCTATTGTTAATTAATTAGCCTCATATGGCTGTCTTATAAATAATGCTTAGTATGAAATTTCTAATTTTTCAGCCAATAAAATTACTTATAAATAATGAAGAAAAACCGATTAAACCGGAATAGTTTGTGCGGTTTAATCGTTTTTTCTTCATTATATATATATATATTTTTTCTTCATTATATATATATATATATATATATACTGCCTAGTGTTAGCTGGCCTGGTCTGTTGGGGAGTTCAGACTTTTAAGTGATTAAAAGACAGATCATCAGGGACTCTAGGTTAGGAATGTGCCTTATTTTACTCCAACTGGCAGCCTTTTTTTTTTTTGAAAGAAAAAATTGTCATCTAAATCAACAAAAGTCAGTTATCTTTTTAAAAACATAGAAAAATGCTGATTATAATCCGTAGGCTCAAGCATATCTTAAAACTTTTTTTTTAAAAACATTTATATAGGCATCTATAAAGTATCCATCAATAATAAATTCTCATATGAACGAATGTGAAGGTTGGACTATATATTAAATATCAAATAATAATCTGTAAAATTCCCCCTCCTAATTCCTAATCCTATAAAGCTACACGTACTAATTAAATTTCCGTTATCTTGATTGAGATTAGACGACTTGTGAAATAATATGTATAACAAAGTTTTTTTTTTTTTTTTTTTTAAACATAGAGAGAAAGGAGGAGTAAGGATTCTTATTGAATGTTTCTGTGTACATTTGTGTTGCGGGGAGGGAGGAAAGTATTTATAATGGTTGGAGGGTAGGAAGTTTTATGTAGCTTCTACCCACTTCCCACCATAAACGTAGTGAGCAACCTTAATGCCAATAATGGGTGATTTTAATGTCCACTACATAATATTATATTATATAATATAATATACCTAATTGATTTTCATGAATTGTAACAAAATGTGGAAAGTTAAGGGTCAATGGACATCCACATAATTTAATATATTCATAACACTCCCCCTTGGATGTCCATTAGGAATGTGCCTCATTAAAAACTTTAACTAGGAAAAAACATTGGGATAAAAACCTAGCCAAAGAAAAGAGTACATCATCCATTGATACACTTTCCAATGCCGCCTCATTAAAAACCTTTCTAGGGAAACCCAGTGGGATAAAACCTAAACAAGGGAAAAAGAGTACAACGTGTATCGACTCCCCTTTTTGACAACATCAGTATTACTCCCCTTGATAACAACATTACTTCCAATGTCTTCGGATTGGTGAAGAACTATTTTGCTAATAAGCAAGATACATTTAGTGCTCCAATATCACTAAAATGTGATACTTCTGGACAATTAATTGCCTTTTGAAGCTCTTCAGGAGTTTCAGTTATGTTGATATCATCAACATAAACATTAATTATAACAAATTCATTTCTAGATCTTTTCACAAAAATGCTTGGGCATATTGAATCCTTTTTGTATCATTCTTTCAAATAATATTCACTGAGATAATTATATCACATGTGCTCGATTGCTTCAAGTCATATAAAGGCTTATTTAATTTAATTGAGTATTGTTCTCGAGAACTTGAATTAGATACTTTTGACATCTTGAGTCCTTTAGGGAGTTGTGCTTCTGGCACATTAGTCCTTCGGGGACATGTGCTTCTAACACCTTAAGTCCTTCGGGGACATGTGCTTCTAGCACTTTAAGTCCTTCAAAGACATGTGCTTCTGGCACCTTAAGTCCACTACTACAAAAAACCTAAAAAACGTCATAAATAAGGCCCATTTAACGTCCCTTTTCAGAGGGACGTCTGGAAGGGGGACATCAAAAAATTTGACTTTTGGCATCCTACAAAAAATTCAGGACGGCTTACATAAGGCATCCTGAATTTTGTTCAGGACGCCTTATGTAAGGCGTCTTGAATTGTATTTTAGGACGCCTTATTGCAGTTTTTTTTTTAAAAAAAAAAACCCCCGCGGGGTTGGCCACGGAAGAACAAATCAAAAATCAAATTCCAGAAATACTTTCTTTTTTACGTTACAAACAAGAAATTCCACGACCAGCAAGAACAAGAAAAGAACACAAAGAAAGTCATCGAAATAGAGACAACAAGGAAGATACAATAAAAAAAGAAAGAAAAAAACCTAACAAGTAACTAACAACTCGCATTCTAATCCCCTAAAATGGAAGGAATAAGGAACAAGGATGTAAAAAATAGAGTAATTCCAGATCTGCAAGAGACTTGGTGTTCATAGTATCGTCTCGACGCCACGAGGAGATTTCCAGATCTGAAAAATCAACAAGAGTCAGATCTGAAAAAGCACTTACTGGCGGCGGCATTTTGGATGAAATCGATGGTGGCTCTTGTTCTGAAGTGCAGATTCCGGCGACATGTTGCTCAGTATCCTCGCCCTCGCCGTTGTCTCATTCCAAAGTGCAAATTCCGGCATCTCGTTGCTCGGTCTCCTTGCCCTCAGCCTCGCCGTCATCTCCTCGCCCAGCCCTAGATCGAAGAGTGTTGAAGGAGTATGAATAGATTGAAAGAGAAGATGGGGTGCAGAGGAGAGAAGGGGAAGGCGTATGTGCAAATCAAATGAGAAGAGGAAGGCGTACGTGGGGGTGTTGGAAATTAAATGGTGTGCAGAGGAGAGAAGGGATAAATGAAATTAAATGAGGGATGGTGTACATTCAAAGGAGCTAAAAAAGAAGGGATAAAAATTATCAAAATGCCAAACAAATATTTCATATTTTTTTGGCGACGTCCTAAATTAATATTTGGGTTGTCTAAAGTCTCAAAATCAAGCAATTTACAACATTAATCAATTTTCAAGAATTTTCCTGCGCCAAAAAAATCCTAAATGGCGCCAAATATTACATTTTAGGAGTCCTAAAATATATTTAGGACGTCATAAAAATATTTAGGCGTCCTAAATTAATATTTGGGTTGTCTAAAGTCTCATAGTCAAGTAATTTACAACATTAATCAATTTTCAAGAATTTTCCTACGCCAAAAAAAAATCCTAAATGACGCCAAATATTACATTTTAGGCATCGCAAAATATATTTAGGACGTCAAAAAAAAATTAGGTGTCCTAATTTAATATTTGGGTTGTCTAAAGTCTTAAAGTCAAGTAATTTACAACATTAATCAATTTTCAAGAATTTTCCTAAGCCAAAAAAATCCTAAATGGCGCCAAATTTTACATTTTAGGCATCCTAAAATATATTTAGGACGTCAAAAAAAAAAATTAGGCATCCTAAATTAATATTTGGGTTGTCTAAAGTAGTCTCAAAGTCAAGTAAATAATTACGACAATACTACCGCCTTCACTTTTTACTTCCTTTTTTTAAAAAAGATGTCTTTTAGGGTAGTAATATCCATATTTTGTAGTAGTGGTCCTTCGGGGACATGGCTCACTAATAGATTCTGGCTCATGATCCTCATTATCATTCATTACATCATATGCTATATTATAAGCAAAGATGTCGTCAACGTTGACTTCCTTTCAATCTCATTAGATTCTATTATAACATAATTTATTGAGATCTCATAATTTTTTACATATTTCAGGTACTTGGGTCTCTTCTAGGACTATAACATTCTCTTCTGGAGATATCTCTACTAGAGATAATAACTCTTCAGGAGATGGATCTTCTAGAGCTATTAATTTTTCTTGATTATTCTCGACTTGATCATCTATATTCTTAGCTCCTTTTCTCTTTCGAGGATTTTATTATCTTTGGAACCGATGGGCCTACCCGCTTCAGGCGTGCTTTAAATTCATTTATAATAGGTTGTCCTTTAGGGACATCAATTCAAATAGGAGCATTAGTATTTGGGATATGTGACTTTGTCATTTTCTTTGGATCAGTAAATACTTCTAGCCTTTGATTAGCTAAATTTTGCAAATGGATTATCTTTTAAACTTCTAGTTCACATTGTTTTATACAAGGATCAAAATGAGCCAATAATAATTCATTTCAGCTAATTTATTTACCCAACTGCTTATTTTCTCTCCCTAATGTTGAGAAAACAATGTCAAATAACAATTGACTAATCATACAGTATAAGTCTCCTAAAACCATTTGTTTCCTTTAGAAACATCATTTTGTTTCATTTAGAGATAAACAAAAAGAAGCAGATCCTTACACATTTATCTCAACTTTCTTTCTATATCCATCTATGTGCATTGTGTTGCACATTCAAAACCTTTTAAGATTGATTTTTTTTTTTGCTCCCTACCAAAAGTTAATTTTATCGGGAGAATTTTGGTGGCTTTTATAAATGCTGCAATATATAAGATCAGATAAACCAACATAGAAATTTTGTTCTCATAAGCATTGATCCAGCTATTTATGGATGCTTTAATACATGATTTTTGAATCGTATAACCTAGAAATAGCGTGCTTAATTTATTCAAACATTATTGCAAACTTCAGGTTGCAAGCTAATAGTCTCACTTGTAACCATCTTATAGATGCATCTTTAAAATTTATATGGTTTACATGCTATTTCAATGGGCTCATATAATATTGTTTGATATATTTCCAAAAATACTTATATCTATTACTAATCATGATCAATGAGAACAAACAACATATACTTCATAAATAATATGTTGGTTATTTATGAAGAATATTCTGGTTTTTCAATGGATGTCAATACATAATCTTATTGTGTGTGTGTGTGTGTGTGTGTGACTTGGATGATCAAACAAGTCATGCCAACAATAAATTTGTTTGAATTAGTAAACTTTTGGTTTACTATAACATATATCTCAACTAATCATAAACTTTTCAATTTCCATAAAATTATGATTTAAATCATTATCTGACATCCATTTTGGGAAATCTTTTAGGCTTTGTTTGAGAAGTATATAACTTTTCAAAAAGTTAGCTCACACTTGTTTTCTAACAATCTCCCCCTCAAGTGTGAGTCATATAAACATACCTTCTTTATTTCAAAATCACTTTCAAACCCTTTAAAGCTTGAAAGGAAAATCTATGTTAGTTCTTCAAGAACTACCATATAATAGTACATCACAAGATAATCTAATTACTCATTAATAATATACTTCAATTTACTTATATATGCAACACAATCCACCAAATATGAAGATATTCATGATCAAAATGACTTAAAACCACACATGACAATTTTCTAGCAAAAATTCTCATGGCAACAAATTTATGAGATGTGATCGTAATAAATGTAAAAAAATAAAAAAATAAAAAACAAAAATTAAACATCATATTACCTACTGGGCTTATTTTTTATTCGTCTTGGCTTCAAAATAGATCTAGACATATTTCTCTACAGCTTTTTGCCTTTTTAATATCTCATTGGTAGCTTTGACAAACATTTGATTTGCATTAACAAACTTCTAGTTTGCATTTACAATCCCTTGCATTATTATTTGTAAATTTTCTGTATGATATTCAATTCTGCGATATATCTTTGAAACTCAACAGGGTTCTTAGAATAAAATGTATTATTAATGTATAATTTTATTCCTTCATGTAACAAAATATTAGCTCTTCCGGAGCCTTCGATCAAATTTATACTGCCATATATATTCTAAACATTAGCCTCTCACATTATAAAGTTGGGCAAAATATGCTAATTAGTCCTCACAACTATTAGCCTTTAGACTTATTACCCTTGAGTGATATAATTCTCTGCAAGTTATTGTCTTCAGGACAATACTTTTCTAAGGCTACCAAAATATTTGTATCATACAATATTTGAAACATAAGCCTTCAAGGTCTTAATATTTATAGCAACCCAATATCACACAAATTTTCTTGTTATATTTCTTTGAACCAATAATGTTCTTTTACAAAAGAACCATTATAAAATTGATAAAACTTCTTGCCATCAAATCGATGATAAATTAAAAGTATTAATGAATTATGGCTATTCAATGAAATGAAAATATCAGTAGATATCTAAATCATAAACATATGTAAAACTTAAACTTTAAATGATAAAATAAAAAATATTAGGAAAACAAATTCTACATGTGGCTATATAGGAATTCTGACAAAAAAAAGGGCGCCTTTCTGTAATATTTTCATCACTTTTAGAAAACTGAAATATCATAGAAAATTACATAATTATACCCCTAAATTCATAAATGACATTTTAGTACCAGAGAAAATTACAAAGTAATACCCCGAAATTCATAAATATCAAGTTAGTCCATATTTCGAAAAACACCGTCATCTATTGTTAAAATTTGATTTGAAGCTGATTTAGTCATAATTCTTATCCTTATCAACATAATTTATTTCAATATTTGCCTTTTTACCAATATGTCTTGGCGTACTATAGTAAAAATATGGATTTTTAGCATATTTATTACGCCCACTAGTTTCACTTTTATGGTTCTCATCAATTATCTCTCTTCACTTCAGGCGAAAATTTGAATCATCACAATTACAACTATGATTATGCCTAAGACTATAGACATGTTCACACTCATATCCACGACCATAATTAGATTCATTTGTTACTTCATTCACTTTTGAGAATGGAGTCGAGCCTGTTGGACAAGATTCATGTTACTTGCAACAAAAATACATTGTTTTGTTTGGTCATATAGGGGCAAGAAAATAATTCAACATATTTCTTAAAACGTCTTTTCACAATTTTGCTACTGCAGGAGCAAATTGAATATACCCATTTATAATGAGCTTTTAGAAGAACAACCATCTTCTAGTGGTAATACAATTCCTTTAATTTGTTCTAAAGAACAAGAGGGTCTTATAAGGCCAAATATACAATTTTGATGCTTCATGAACCACAAATTTAAATTTCATTATACAATAAAAAGAAATTTATGAGATATGAAACACAATATAATAATATAAATAATAATAAATACATAAAGACAATAAATAATTCATAGATTATGATATTACAATGAAATTAAAAATTTATGGCTTTAGGCCATTTAGTTTTAATGGCTTCAGGCTAATTAATTCTCATGGCTTTAGGCTAAGTAGTCTCATGACTTTGGGTCAATGATGAGAATTTAGAATTATATAACTTCTTGCCTTTTATCTTTAGGATAGATAAAAATTAAATTTATATTTCTAGCCATCGAATAAAATAAAAAGATGAAAAAGTATATATATGACTTCAGGTAGTATAATAGGGAATCAAATGAATATGGCTTCTAGCCATATAATATAAAAGTAGAAATCAAAGGAATATGACTTCTAGCCATATTATATCAAAATAATAAATCAAAATGCATACGACTTCTGGTCATATAATCTCAAAGTAGGAACAAAAGGACTATGACTTCTGGCCATGTAATAGGAAATCAGAGCAATATCACTTCTTGTCATATAATTTCAGAATATGAAATCAGAGGTGTATGTCTTTTGTCCATACTAAAATAACAATATCAATAATATAAAATAGCTCGTAAAGGAGATCAAAATAAGATATAAAACACTAATAATCTCCAATCTTAGCCATAGAACCCGATGTATGAAACAATCGGTAAAAGTATTTCTTTAATTCCATATAGTGACTCAAATTATCCCAGATAGATAAAATAAACATATAACTAAATAATGTAGATTAAATCGTTAAAGAAACGATCATACCTTCGTTATATAATATAATATAATATAAAACACATGGGGCCCACATACATATTAATTTCAACTCCCCTATCATCTTACGCGTTTTCTTTCGATTACTGAAATCAATTTCTCAACTTGAAATCGATTTGGAAATCTTCTTCTGCCATGGAAGGCAAACAATGGTGATGATGAACAACGCAGAATGAAGGCTCAGTTGGTTAGAGCTTCGTGCTGATAACGTGTTATAAAATTAAAATAAAATATGAAGAAAGAAGAGCAGAGAACACAAAGAGAAAGGAGGAGTAGTGATTCTTATTGATATGTTCGGTGTACATTTGTGTGTGTGTGTGGGGGGGGGGGAGAAAAGTATTTATAATGGTTGGAGAGTAGGGAAGTTTTATGTAGCTTCTACCCACTCCCCACCATAAACGTAGTGGGCGACCTTAATGCCAATAATGGGTGATTTTAATGTCCACTACATAATATAATATAATATCCATAATTGATTTTCATGAATTGTAACAAAACGTGGAAAGTTAAGGGTCAACGGACATTCACATAATTTAATATATTCATAACATTTTTTTTGGGTATAAGAGAGGGGCACTAAGCCAAATCAAGAGTAACTGACCTATGGGTAAAATGAACCCCATACACTTATTAGCAACTAATGTCTTCAAATGGGTCGGACAAGAATCCAATAAGAAAGCATGTGATCAACCACCCTTAGCAAGAGTAGGAGGAGGATGTGTGTAATATTGAAATGAGAATGAATTATACGTCTTTTATTAATATATGGGTTTATCGTTTGTCATGTCACTTGACATAAGGTTATGTCAAGTCACCTCAAAACTACGTCGTTTTGGGGTTAGAGGAATTAATGAACTCTCAAAACGACATAGTTTTGGGGTTAGGGAAATTAATGAAGGATCTTTTGGTAAAATTCATATAATAAATACAAAAAAAAACAAAAACACCCTTTATTAATTCCCCTAACTTCCAAAACGACGTAGTTTTTGTTAGTTATGTTTAGTTTTGATGATGACAAATATTCTTACCAATATCCAGAGCAAAAATTTTGTATCATATACATCGACTAACTACTATATTCCATGTAGATTAGTCCAAGTTGAATTATAGAGAATGATCAAGAGAAGAGAAGAAAGAAAGAGTTTAATTATGCAGAATGATCAAGTGGGAAGATTGAAGAAGGAAGAACTTGTTGAATGGAATGAGAATATCATTATTCAAGTTCCTAGATTGATACTAGAAGTCTCCACGATCAAATAGAAGTTGGAATGACTCAATTCAGGGTTAAAACAAGGCAAAACGAGCTTCAGGATAAACCAACTCGAGTTAATGACTAAACTGCCTCGAGTTAATGACTATGCTACAGTGATTTGCGCCTCTAGAACAAGTTGACTCGAGTTAGTAATATTTTCAGAAACTCTGCTCAACTCTGTTTCACATTTCACTTGAACGAGGTCTGGTAATTCAATGATATCTCCAAAACCAGAGATCGGATTGAGGTAAAACCAATTTTGTTGGAAAATATACTTTCAATGCATCATTTTGACATAAAATTCAAGCCCAAAGGAGTTTAGATGAAGGATTTATGAATTTTGGAAGATGACAGTGAAATTCACGCCACACAGCAGACAAGCTTTGGTATTTTGAGTGTATCTCTCAAAGGACAAATCCAAATGACGTGAAACTGATGCCATTTGAAACTAGACTCAAATACCTTTTCAAAAACATTAAAATCATGAAAAAAAAGAGATCAATTTAAGGAGATATGATATTTTGAAGTTGATAGTCAGTTCAGGATGTTGTAAAAAACGCTGGTTAAGAACAGCCTTCATTCATCGGATCATAACGGTCAGAATACAATGAGTTTGGAGCTGATTCTTTTTGCGTTGGAAAGAAGACTCAAAGAGATATATGGGGATAAGTGGTTTTCCAAATTTAGAGCTATATCAAAGATGCTACACTTACTGGAAATTGACTTTTGTGTTGATAATATGCATGCATTCTGAAAGGCAGAGATCAATTCATGTTGAAAAAAATTATTGCCTTGAGTTCATTAATTATAGCCTTGAGTCAAGAAGAAGCAGAGCACAAATCAGAAGAGCTTCTGCCTCGAGTTCATATGGAATCACCTCGAGTCAAGTATTCTCACTACATACTTGACTTCCAGGTAAGTCTGTTTGTTACCTTAAGTTTAATAGTTATGTGCCTTGAGCCATAAAATTCTTTTTGAATGGTAAATTGTTTTTCCTTTGGTTACCTTGAGGTAAATTGTGTCTGACTAAAATTTAATAAGTTTTGAGAGATTTGCCTCTAGTCAAATTAAATATACCTCGAGTTAAACCCGTGCAAATGTTTTTGAATCTTTTTTGCGCTCAATGTATACATCGAGTCACTTATTTAATTACCTCGAGGTAACTGTTTTATTGCTCAAACGATTTTGGTCTCTGTGCATTGTGTACCTCGAGTCATATTTAAATGCCTCAAGTCACCATGACTCAAGGCAACAAATGCTTCTAGTCATGATGACTCAAGGAAATCCTTCTAGAGACACTTTAATGCGATAAACACTTTTTGCCTCTAGTTAATAAGCTATTTGCCTCAAATCACCATGACTCAAGGCAATGCTTCATTCTACATGTTTTTCCAACCGTGTTTTTGCCTCTAGTAAATAAGATACTTGCCTCAAGTCAACATGCCTCAAGGGAACACCTTTTTAACTAGAGTCAAACTTCTCTGTTTTTTTTTTTCAAATCACCGTCTCCGGAAATCTAAATTAATTGATTGTAATTTCATTTCTTCATATCATCACTTATTACTATTCCTAATTGTTTTTGATCAGTTTGCTAATGAGTTTCAGATGATTATGTTATGGATTAACATCAAATTGAGATAAAACAATTTGTGTGTTAGACAACATTAAATGCTACGTCAGAAAACAGAGGAAAGCTTCTGAGTTCAACGGATAGTTTGAACATTCTAACAAAAAGCTTGAATCTTTACAACGGCCATTAATACAACACTCAAGACGGAGTATTAACAAAGTCAATGATAAACATTCTATGATTGAAGTTGGATTAGAGCTCAATGAGCAAAAAGTAACAAAAGCTTCAACTTCTACTTCCAACAAATCTCCAATGGTTGAATGCTCGTGACGGTCGAAATACAAATGCCTATAAATTGTGAAGTCTTCAAACCCGAAGGAGAGACGATTGATGAATGACTCGACAAAGCCAATGAAATGATTTTACTACTTTATCGTCGATATGTCAATAACTCATACACTCTCTATTTCTCAATATTTCTATAGTTTACAGTAGAGAGTGAGATGAACGATTATGTACTTCAGTGTTTATACATTCACTTTTGAGAGAGAGAAGATTCATTGTAATCATCTTATCATTCTATCTGAGAGTTACTCAAGATTTGGTGATCTTGAGTGTGAAACCGATTGTATTGATTATAGCTTGTAAGGGGAGTGGATCCTAGTAAGAGGATTACTTCGAGTACAAAGTGTGTAATCAAGTGGCTGTATTTATTACAGCTTGTAAGGGGGAGTGAATCCTAGTGAGATGATTACTTCGAGTACAAAGCGTGTAATCAAGTTGAAAGAAGATAGTGAATTGAAAATCTCAAGTGAAGCTTGGGGACTGGACGTAGGTCAAGGATTGGGCTGAACCAATATAAATCACAGTTTGCATATTCTCTTCCCTTATCTCTTATATTTTCAATATATGTTTATTTGAATATCTAACTGTTGATTTAGAAGACGCGAAATTTTTTTTCAAAGTTCCAAGTTTTTAATCTTCACCCAATTCACCCCCCTTTTGGGTGACAGATGATTCTAACAGTTTTAAGGTGACTTGACATAACCTTATGTCAAGTGACATGACAAACAATAAACCATATTTATACACACACACACACATATGCGAGTACATGGGTACCCTAGTAGAGAATATCATAGCAACTGTATTTTCATACTAATATTTACAATATTTAGTTAATAATATAACCATAATATTATCTCAATATTATAATATCAAATACCGTGATATTATCTGAGATAGATTTCCTTCAGATAATCCCGTTCTCTTAAAATATCACTAATACGAAATCACGATATATGAAAGTTATTATCTGCCATATATAACAATTATGAATCGTCATATATGCAAGCACTATAAAAGCTCAGCGCATATACATTTTGATTACAAACCGTTATTTATTCCAGACTTATTATAACAATTATAATATAACACCCATTATGTATTGAGGCTCGGTAATGCCATAATATTCTCATTGCTGTGATAATAATTAATAGACACATGTAAACTAACAACCGTTATAATACATGGTAATGATTGCATAATACATAATAGTTCCGCTTTAACAATCATTATAATACATGGTAATGATTACATAATAACGGTTGTTAGTAACAATTGTGATTTATGGAAGCTAATTTTTTTAAAAAAATTGGGGGGGGGGAGGATTCTACTTTCAAGATCCCCACATATACATTTACAGAACGAATCATAATAATATTATATTTTTATTAGTATAAAGAACAATACAATAAATTAGAATATATTTATAGTCATTTATGTATATGTATACATTGTTAAAACTAAAACTTTAAAACAAACAAATCATCCTTATCTAGAAATTTACAATCATACTATGTATTATTTACTCTCCAACTAATGTTGCACAAATGTTGCCAACTACTCTTTAGCCACTTCTTCCATTTATTTGTTGCTAAACATTGCGCAGGACGCATTAAAATGTTGTGCGAAAATGAAATAAAAGATGGAAGTTAGATATCATAATATATAGCTTATTGAATATATATACATATGAACAAATTGAGCATATAATATACCTTATTTGTATACATATTTTCATAACCGTTCACAATTATGTCCTTCATGTAATGTATCACACAGTACCCACAATCATTGCTCATGTCTTGTTGTTTTTGGTACTATGAAGAAATGAGAAGAAAAATGTGTCATTCAATTATATATATAAACTATATGTGTGCTTCAAATTAATAGTATAGTCATTGGTGAATAATATATATACCTTCGGACACAGCAATTGCAAAGTGCATATGAAGTAGCCATCAGTGAGGTTGTAACTACTGCAGTCAAGACCATTCTGTGTGCGATACTTGTACATCGCTCTAAGAAGATACAATAAAAAACTATATATATAGAAAGATGCAAGATGAACTAAATTATAAGAGATGATGAATGGATAACTTATTGGTTGAATGTCTCTTGCATGTATGGTCTTTTATTTGGATCCCCGCCTATAGAATTGTAAAACCAAATCTTTTTGCGCATTGGATTTACCACTATGATCATCTAGTGCTCCCTAAGTACAATAATAGATCATACCATCAGGACAGTTACAAAATAAATAAAAACCAATTTAAAAGCATAGTTAATAATGTTCTCACCTTTGAATGTAAGGCACAAAGAAGTAAGTGTTCCTTCTGTCTCGCGCTCTCCTTATGAATTCATCCCTTAGAAACCTTGCATGATTGTGCTTGACATCTTCCTTTATGTTGTCACCGTGGTGCCTAACATTGTCAAGGCAGATGAATTTGATTTTGTCCTAGATACTGTAGGGGAGGATGTAAGTATGATACAGGTGCGTGAAATGTCGAAACCAGCCAACATATCAAAATGTAATCAAAGTTCTAAGTAGCAACTATTTAATCATAGTTGAAGAAACACATAATAAAGAAGTTGACGGATCTTGTAAGTTCCATCTTCTTGTTCAACACTTCAAAAACAAGCTCTTGGCTTACAACATCTTGTTGGTTTCCTTAGTCGAAGACCTCTCTCTCAAATTTGATCATTGGAAATAGATTTGAAGCATAGATCTTGTCAGCGAACTCATGGAGGGACTTCCAAGCATTTTAACTAATGGGCTTATTTGTGAGAAAAACTTCTTCCCGAATTGATCATTGGGGTGGCAAAGTCAACTAAAGTTGTGGGGTTCCGAGGATGGTGGGTAACGTTCGACCAAAGACAAGCGTATTAAGTGTAATAACTTAGGAAAGTGAAAAGACATGAGATAGCGAGTGTTTTAAAAGACTTGACGAAACTTGCTCACCGTTACAAGTTTAGAACTATTATGAAATGTGGCCTTTTTCTTACAGTTATTAATTTAAAACCATAATGAACATTTGAACTAAAAATTCACAGTTTTAACATCACAATCGTTAGGTTTTGTAAACGGTAACGGGTTTTCTTAATGAACTTTAAATGAAAGTTCACGATTTTAACATCACAATTGCTATGTTTTGTAAATGGTGACGTGTTTTCTTAATGAACCTTTGAACGAAAATTCACGATTTTAACATCACAATCATTAGGTTTTGTAAATGGTGACGGAGATTTCTTAATAACCGTTAGGTATTTGACATAGTATTCTAAAAAGTGACGGGTCTTACATAATAACCGTAACTTATTTGACTTTTTCTTAGTAATTTTTAAAGTTGTTTATTCAACTTTATAGTACAAACAAAAAATTAAAAAAAGAAAACGAGAGTGTGGATAAAGGAGAGTGCGAACGAGAGAGGTCAATTCCTTCAAGCACTTGTCCATGCGTCCTTACTCTCTCATGTAATCGATGAGGAACATTTAGAAGTCGGAATAGAAATGGATGAATAAGGGTTTCGCAGGTTATCCAATAGATCATGTCCTTTAGAATGGAAAGGGTTACATTATAGAGCCAAACGTGTCGTTATAAATTTCCACAGTGAACATAAGTAACAGTTGTTTACTAATAACCGTGAACTTTCCTTGTAAAATTCCTAAATTAGTAACGATTGTTTACTAATAACCTTAAAGAGACAACTATTTTTTTTAAAAAAATATTTTTTGGCTACATTACTATAAGGGTTAAGGAGCAAATTGGCCAACCAACTATTAGGTCAGGAGCATCTGGCACAAAAAACTTTTAAAGGTACCAATAATACCAACAAACAGTTGAAATTGTTAAAAAAATACAGTGTCGTTAGTTGCTAATGTAACGATGGTTTAAATGTAAGTGAAGATGTCCATGTGGTTGGTTGTAGATGTCCACGTGGCTTATTTGAGTTCAAATGCTCAAAGTGAACGACAAAACCAAAAAGCGATGAGCTGAGGAAAAACAAAGAACCAGGGAATAGTCAATAATGGACTTCAAATCAAATTTATTAAGAAAAGTTTATAAATGAATCGAATTCGACACGTCTTGGGCAAGCATAGCCATTCGCATTCACATTTGTGCTTTGCTTCGTTTGTTTCATCTTCATCAACATTCAGAATTTGACAATTCATCCCTCTTTGGTTTTATTTATCTTGTTCAAAGAGAGAGAGGAGAGAAGAAAGGGCGAGCGTCGTGGGTGGTGGGGTATAGATTTCTTGGTATGATGGCGTCACAAGAAAATTAAAGAGATTTGTGTACTATCTTGGCACAGAAACCGCATTTTTATCACCCTCCTTCCTAACCCTCTCCTAATTTCCCTCTTCCTTCTCTGTTTCACGCAAGCTTTTTGAGGCCGGCCCTCTCTTTATGTCATCTGCCACATCTCCTTCCTCGGGCAGCTTTCACTATTCACTCACAATTTGCTGATTCTCTCTCTAATCTTTTCAAATATCTTCTCTGGACTCTATATATCTTCCCTTTGTACTAAGTCTTGTGGCATTGAGCTAGGAATCATGTGAAATGATTATGCAAGTTGGGGGTTTGCAATTCTGGGTTGGGTGTCTATGATATCGAGAGCAGCCATTGGTAGATTTTCCCGTTTTGGTTAAGCAAACCTTGTTTGGACTCTTGTTTTTGCTTTTGTGCTATTTGGGTATATCTGACCAGATGAACTAGCTGTGGCAGCTTTATCTTTCTCGGATAATGCTTTGTAAGTAATTGAACCCCGTATCTTAGCCGGTGTGTTGAAGTTATTGCTTGGTTATTTCAGTTTTCTTTTGCTGAGTATTTTATTCAGGTGGATTTGGAATCTGGGTGTGTAATTTTGATAGATTCTTAGGGGTTTGATTCATGGAGGCTAAATTTCGAGGAAGAATCAGTATGTTTATGGACCTTTGGTGCCGGAAATGAAAGCGGTTGGAAAGAAGAGTTTGGAGTGGAATTTGGAAGACTGGAAATGGGACGGAGATCTTTTCACTGCTAGTCCACTAAATTTAGTTCCACCTGGATTTCGGGTCGCATGATGATAGCTTTGGGTTTTCTCGTTTTCTTCGTGTTTTAAGGCCCCTGGATGTTGACCAAAAAAACAATCTTCATAAACGGAAGTTGTTAGGGCACTGACGGTACTGTATTTTTTTAACCATTTCAACTGTTTGTTGGTATTATTGGTACCTTTAAAAGTTTTTTGTGCTAGATGCTCCTGGCTTAATAGTTGGTTGGCGAATTTGACCCTTAAACCTTACTATAATGATTAATTATTTTTAATATTTAAAAGTAGAAAAGCAGTAGTTTTTTTTTCAGTCATCACCACTACTACTGTAATTCTCCTTCTGTCTCTACCCCTCACTCAACACATCATCTGAAGACGGAATATCACCTAAGAGGAGGGGTGAATTGGGTGATTTCAAAAACTTTTGGGATTAAACCCGATAGCTAAAATAACAGAGCAAGAAAGAGGAGAATAATGGACACCGAAGATTTATACTGGTTCAATCCAAACTCTTGACCTACGTCCAGTCCCTAGACACTTTGTGTTTTTCACTAATACTTCTGATTACAAACTCTGTAACTCTCGAGTAATCCTCTCTCTAAGATTCATTCTCTCATACAAGTTGTAATCAATACACCCATTCTCAAGGTCCCTCTACCTTGAGTTTCTTACAATAATAATGATCAGATTATAACTCTCTTATAGAGTAGATTAAGAATCACTGAAGTACAAAATATCTGAAGATATTACAGTAACGGCAATAAATTCGTTTGAGTGTAAAATGTTTTGGTAAGTGATTCGAATTGAATACTTCTCTTTATATATGGTGGTTGAAATTAATGACCGTTGAGAAGCTTCAATGAATCCGTTATGAGTAATATATATAGTCGTTAGACGTTGAAGCTCGTCCATTACTCATAACTTCGATTCTGTGAATAATCGCTGTCATTCTATTGCTTGACACTCCTTCTGTTCTGGCCATTGTATGTTTAACATTTAATATGGAAAGAGAAAAGGAATGCCTTCTGGGTTCAGAGAATGGTTACCGAGTTCGTGCTTGGTTTTTTGCAACAGCATTTAATGCTTCTGACATAATTAATGATTTTTGAGGTTTTGAAGATAATCACCCACTTAATCATCTAAAACTCACTAATATACTGATTAAATATAGTTAAGAACAATAATGAGTGATGATAAGAAGTATTAAAATCATAATCAATGATTTTAACTTTACGGACACGGTGATTTATAGAAACAAAAAAGAAAACTTGAGTTAATTACTAACTGACTCAAGTTGATGACTTGGGTCGTTCTTCCAACACTCGAGTCAAGAGTATTTCCTTATATAAAAGTTTGTTTGAAATAGAAGTCAAAACATAGAAGATAATTTTGAAAGACATAACTTGAGTCTAATAATAACCGACTTGAGTCATTCACTCGAGTCAAGTTTTCATAACTCGTGTCTAAAGATTTGATTCTCAAAACAGATGACTTCGAGTTATATTCAAAATACTTTAAGCAAGGGACACTCAAGTCTTTAAGTGATGACTCTAACGGATGACTTGAATGCACAAAATCATAACTCGAGTTAACTAGATTTGTTCACAAAAGAGTTTGAGAAATACAATTGAAACAAAAGATAACTCGAGTGCAAAAATGCTAACTCTAACGAGTAACTTGAGTGAATCATTATTAACTTGAGGTTAAGCTTTTGATTGTTTGTAATAAAAAGGCATTTTAGCGCGAGGACTTGAGATTTGAAAAGATAAGATTAAGTCCTCACAGAGGCAACTCGAGTCATACACAGTTAATTCGAGTTGAAACTTTTCATTCAAAAAGTTACAAAGGGACTTAACTCGAGTCAAATAAGATTAACTTGAGTTAATTAAAATGGAAAGCTATTTTGGCTGAAGTTTTAAAATACTTGACTCGAGTCCTTTAACCATGACTCGAGTGTGTCTATGACAGACACATTAAAAATACTCCTTGATTCAAGATTTGATTGAATTGAAAGTTGTTCACTTAAGAGTCATTAAACATACACTTAAGTGAATTGAATCATTTAGTCTATTTCATTACAATTGTCTATTATCATCAAAACATTGAGAACTAACATCATCAATGTCTAAGGAAGGAGATGAAGGGTTTGATTGGAAGTGATCATATGCAACTTGATTGCGATGAAGGATGAGGTCTAACTTCCTAATCAGATTATGGGCGTGTCTAGCGAGATGCCTTGTGGAGCAGTCAAGTCTGTTAATGTTTGCAGCAGAGCCTTCATTTGAGGAAAGGTAAAGAAGGAGGTGGTGGTGGAGGAGGAGGATGGGAAAAGCTTGTAGAGGTGATGGTGGACGAGGAGGGGCTTGTGGAGTTGGAGAGTGAGCATGTGAAAGAGGAGAAGGGCAAATGGAAAGAGCTCTCTGGCATTTGACCATGATGAAGGAGAGAAGCACAAGGTTTTGGAAAGGTGCCTAAAGTACTAAGAACAAAAGGAATAAGTCAGTATAAATAGTGTTGAATACTTCGCTCTAAAGTATTTAACTTAGGAGAATTGATACTTGGTGTCGACCGAATGAAGTTTTGAAAAGGTGCTTTTCAAATTTGTTTTTTACATGACTGTTGTTTATTACGAAATGTCATTTTTTTGGTTTATACTTTGTAGTCAATAGATATAACCATTATGTTTGTATTTTCACTGATGTATGGTTGGAAGATGAATTGTTGGTAAGTGTTACATGACGGTTGTTTCAAAAGAATCGTCACTTTTGTCACTCAATAAATGACAGTTACTAACTACAACTGTTATTTTTTGTATTTTCATGAATTCCGCCAAGCAATACATGACGGTACACATAATTAACTGTTACTTTTAAGTGTTATATATCCTTGCATGACCTTTACCTCGAGATACATTGATGTTTATTAGTTGTAATCGTTATATATTAAGTGTTATAAATATGCAAATTTATAGTGTACATTGAAGTTCCAACTTCAATGGTTGCCTCATTAATTTCTCATTATGTGTAAATAATAGGCTACATACTTTATTGCTATATGTGTTCTCCAACATGTCTACTACATTCTTTACATATGATTCAAGCCTTTTTGAATCCTAGATCCCATGCAAGTCTTAGTCTTTTAAACATAGCCCACTGCTATGCCTGAACAACATTGTAGGACCCAAGTGCATGCATAAAACCAGTAACCCAATTACCAATGACCTATATAAATTTTGAATAACTCCACTATGCCCAGCCTTATTTAGAGAAGCAGTCATAGCACCGTCAACATTCAATTTAACCCAATCCGACAGGGGGAGGATGCCAAAATAAAAGTGTTGGCGTCTATGATTAATAGAAAATAGGGTTATCTTGAATCTGCGAAAAACTCTTCTAGGTGCATAATATACACAAACGAGGATCTGTAGATTTTACAAAATCATTATCAAAGATATTTGGTTCCTCCATGTCCATAATTTCTATCCTCATTCCTAGTTACCCAATTCTCTTTTTATAATTTAAGGCAAACCCATCACGGATGAAGCTGTAAAGATGCCATTATTGGCAGCATTCCATGCCATTAAATCATTTTCCCCATATCACCCATAGGTAGTAGTTGCAAAATGACCTAGAAATCATGGATTCAGATATTTGAAATAGACTTTCTACTTACAGTTGCATATATCTGCCTCCCCAAACTTTAACTGATGGGATCCTGCTAGACTACCTTTTTATTTCTTGGGATTAGAGTGGCCATTTTTTGAAAATCCCAAACACCACAATTATCCCACAATTCTGCAACTCTACCATGCTCTTCCTATAAGCCATAATTCTGTGATAGTTTTTAGGGTTAATGTACAATTTTAGCTTGGAAGTAATCACTAAAGAGTATTAGTGTTGGTCAAATTCCCTCATGGCAAGTGAACCAATCAAACAAGTAATAAACAGTAAGTACAATTATCGTCCCACAGAGATTGTTGATACCAACGATGATGTCATTTTCTAATGACACTTGTGTATAGTAAAAGTAGAGTTGATTTTGGCTATTATTAATGATAAGAAATGAATGAGTGATCGGATATCAAAAGAAGATATCAGTTTAAAAGTAGGCTGAGCTCAAATTTCATTCTAAGTCGTGTCATTCCCCTAGTTTGCATTCAATGCATTGCTATAGCAATTATATTGCACAGCTTCCACAATGCTACAACATAACCGCCTTTCACAACGTTATTTAGTTACCCACCACTATCCTATACAGAAGTGTCTGCATTATATAAATACAGTCCTCGCTCTACTTCTCCCGTATTCCTATGGCGATTTCAAGTTTAGTCTGTCTGTTTAAACTTAGGTGTTCTGGTTATAAGCGGTAAACCCATTCCTGGTGTCTATAGTTTAGGTCAAGCTATGCATGGGCTCGCCCACCAAATACTGTCTAACAAAGGTATAACCTTGACTCTTGCCCGGTAAGCCAAGACCACTAAGATAGCCCTTAGTGTCCGCTAACCGACTATGGATTAAAGCACTGTTAAACAAACTGAATTTATTATATTAAAACCTTAGTAAGATGAGTTCAGTCTACAACCTAGAAATTCATCATCACTCAGAAAATGGAAGTTTAGTTCATGATGATGAGGGAAACACAAAATAGAGTAATATAGAATAGCCCATGGAAATAAAATAAATGAAAGAAACAAAGGGGTTCGTCGTAAAGGTTGACGGCGTAAGAGGCGCCCTGTCATGCGACGGCTCCACGTCTTTTACAATCCGTCTTGCTCCAGGGAAGAGTTGGGTCTGGTCTGCTGTCCTCTCAATCGGTATTCTCTCTCTCATTCCTTTCGTGTGTGTTCAGTCGGATTGGAATTATGTTGATTGCTTGACTCTCATGACTTCGACGACTCCCTTAGGTTTTGCTACGCTTTCCTTTTATAGCTAGGTCTTCTTGCACCGTACATCCAGTGAGTTGGGCCTTCCAAATTTGTTAAGTCCAAATCCCTAGATTTGGTTGATTGATCTTTCTTTTAATACTGCGGGATTCATCAAATCTTTCTCTTGATTCTCTGCATCCTTTAGATTCAGCTTCAGTCAACTCAACCGCTATTTGACGTCCGTCTAGATGACCTGTCTTAATTTCCTAAAAACTCATAAGGAAAGGTTAGAGTAACATAGCATATAATTTTGCATCACTAACGATGCCACAACATAGCGCTCTCATTGTATTGCCGGCACAGGTATGAGTGTTTGATATGCAATAACATTGTATCAGCTTCATTATGCACTTTTACGACAAACCATAAAATGGTCATTTTCTTATGCACATGAGCAGGATAATAGTACGAATGCAACATTTTGTAGGATCTATCCTCTATTTCCCTATATGCATGAATTCTTAGACAATCTATTAGATAACACAATAAAGTTCAAATTTATCATTCAAAACAGTCAAAACACATAGGGAAAACATGATATAAATATGACTCTTCAATTAGGTATCCAAAAGTTTTTTGAAGAGCTTTTTGCACTAGAGATAATTAAAACATAGCAATTTTTCCCCTTTTTATTAAAAATGTTAATATTTAACATAAAATTTTTAATTGTCAACTTTAGCTTTTTAACAATTATAGCAAATTTACACATATTTTAACATTTTCTGGGTAAAATGGCTCTTGAAAGAACTTTCAGATATCCGACATTCCTGAGTGGTTACTTCTGAGGCTAAATTGCACCTTAACCCATGGTGTTATCAGTAAAGAAATTCACCATTTGTCCATTTGGGATATGCCATCTCTTACCCAATTTCAATGTTGTCCTGTTGTTAAGAAATAAACTTCCATTTTGCAGAATCTCCCTTCTCGTACATCCAGCAGACTGTCTTCATTCCTCAACATATATTTATGTTGGAAAACTTCAGCCCGCAGCCCTTTGGATCCTTCCTATAAGCTTTAAACTTCAGTAGGAAATTGAAACTACCAGATGAGCCCAATGTAATTTGGGCACAAACGTGTGGTGTCAAAGCGAACAGAAAAGCCCAAAATGGGGCCCATTTATTATCTTGTAGTTTCAGTCTGCTCTAAGCTCCATTTGAATTTCCACCTCCCAAAAAAATTTCGTTATTGTTCTGGCTTCTTAATTTAGTTCCAAATTCAAGTACAGTAAATTATTGGAATGTAATTTCATTGGCCACTGTTGTATCAGATTAATGTATGGTAAAGTGGTCCAGTGCAACTAACTGTAAATGAAAACTTGAAGAACAAAAGTAGCTTGAGTTATGGGGGCAGTACTACAAATGAATAAAAACACACACAAGGCATAAGGGACCATTAAAAACATAACAAGGTTCATCAGTTCATGAATATGGCATTCATAGGTGCGTTATTTGTGCGGAAAGCCAAGATATCGTACCAACAATAAATAGAGTACTGCATAGCACTGTGCAAGTAATAAGACAGTGCACCTTTTGTCTCAATTATTATGGAGCAAAATTTTGGAGGAAGGAATATAATAACTACAAAATTTATAGTAAGTAACATGGAATTAAGTTTTAGTAAAAGAAATTACATGATTATGTTGTGATAGTTATTTTTTTTTTCTAATCTTACCCCTCCTTTTGCTTTATTTTTTCCAAAATCCTCCATATTTGCAACAAGTTATTGGTATGCTTATAATCCCAATACTACATTTTATTATGGTCATTACTTCTTATTAAGCGGAAAATTGCAAAGTCACATGTTATTTTTTTTCTATCCAATTTAAGAACTAAGAATATGAATTACCACTCTTTAAGAAATGTGAAACTAGTTAACTTTACCTTATAATTAAAACTGGGAGAAATATATACTCCTTAGCGAGATTGAGGTTATCTTATTCTGAATAGTGGATAACCTTAAAACTTAATTTATCTAGATTCTTAATAATAATATAATAAAATATTGACATTGATGCATTGTTGGTTGGAATTGGATCCTCTCATTATCTTACATTCTCATCATCCTTCCTCATCCAATCTCAACCTTTGATTTCTTTCCTCAACCAATTTAAACCATTGATTTGAATTAATCTTGAATGTCCCTCCTAAAGTACTTTTTAATATCAGTCAATATTCTGAAATATTTTTTCAAGATCCTAAAATTTAGGATCTTGGAAAAATATTTCATTTATGATCGATTGGTACTAAAAAAAAAATACTTCAAGATACTGATTGAGACTAAAAAAATATTTTAATATATTGACTGGTACTCAAAAAATACTTCATGATTTTAAGAAATTATTTTAGGATCTTAAAAAAATATTTTAAAATACTGACTGACAATAAAAATATATTTTAGGATACTGATTAGTACCAAATGAGAGATAAAAAGGGATGAGGAGAAATAGCTTCAAGTTGAGAAACCGAATCCTCTGTTGGTATTCGACGCCATCATTGTACTTCCTTTCTATTTTTTTTTTCCAATCATAATTTGGTAAATGGTTTCATTTTTTTGGTTCTCATCTTGGTATAACTGTTAACTCTAAAGTTAAACTGTGAAAGTGCAATAGGAAAAAAGAAATAAAAATTGGTTAAGTTTTTACGATTAAGAAGCTAGATCTATCCTTGTTACAACGTTTTCTGCCTCTACTCCAAAACTATTTGTTTTGGGACAAATACTCCAAAACTATTTCCATCATAGTACCAAACCTAAAAAGTGCATATTTATCTTCTCCCCTTTAGGTTTGGGGTAAAAACATTACAGTTTTAACCAATTTTTTCTTCTTAAAGTCAAATAATACTGACACACTCCCACCCTCAAGGAATAGACCGTGCAACCTCCTCCTCCAGAAGGGAGGACATTATTTGTGCCCTTAGATCAAATTATCACTGGCAAATGCAATTTTTTTTTATCTATGAAAGAAAAAAATTTAGATGAGTTGGGTCCTAAAGGGTGATGAACAAGATCAGAGAATGTCTCAAAGTTCAAAGAGTCCTTACGGATATACTTTTTCCGGTCTTTTTTATTATAAGAGTCTAAAATTTTAATTGGCTTTGTCATTCTTATAAGATCCCGACAAAAGTTGTCTCAATATCTAATGAGTTTGTTTTTCATTTGTGCCCCCACATATATATATATATATATATATATATATATATATATATATATATATATATATATATATATATATATATTAATTATTAATTAAAGGGTTGGTGATACTTATATTTATTATATTTATTTCTCTTATTTGTCTTCTATAAATAAAGGCATACTTGAAAAAAGTTTATTTCAAAACATATTTATTATTTTTAATTAATTTTAACTGTTTTATTAAACCGCATAATTCGGTTATCGTTTTTATAAATAAGACGAGAGGGAGTCTTAAAGATCACCCACCAATAATATTCTCTCTCACATAGATAATAAGACTTGAACTCACGAACACTTGTGGGTTGTGAGTTCACTTCTTACCATCTATATCAATCTTTGTTAGCATTGACAAATACAATTTTAATCTTGACATAATAGTGGTGGTGGTGGTGGTTTACCTAAAAAGATAGATAGATTGAAAAATAAGACATTTTATTTATAACTTATGAATTATGAATATTATTTTTATATATGAGAAAATTAATTTCCAAGTCTCTAAATTAAAGATCATCTAATTAATCTTAATTAGGTCTTTATAGTTTGTTTTCCTGTTTTATATATCATATCTTTATAATTTCATCTAATTTTACTCGGTTCCCTATAACTTTTTCCCCCCTTTATGCAAGTTCCTATGTGATCAGTAAAAATAAAAACTATGCTCTTCATTGATTCATTCATTAAACTACCCTACTTCCTCTGTTCTTCTCTATGAATTTCTTCAAATTATATATGTTTGTATGTATTTGATAGAGATAAGATATGCTCGGTAAGAAAATGGTGAAAGAAATAATGTGGTAACGAAAGGTACAGTGAAAGGAGTGTTAGGCCGTATTTTTTTCCCCCCTCCCTCTTCCCCTCATCTTGACTGTTTGGGTTGTGGGAGTTTTTCTCTTGTCGGGGGCGAGTTTTTTTTACAGCGTCTCCCTCCCTAGTTTTGGCTAAGGTGGGGACGTCTGTATTTTGTGTTGATCTCCGTTTATTTTCATATTTCTCTAGGATTCTTATGATGATGTTGATTTTCTTTGCAGCAATAAATCGAATTGGGGTTTTAATGGCAGCAAATCTCACCTGGTAGTTACATTTCATGGTTTTGGGGATTTGAAATTAGTAACTATAGTCTTATTTATTGTTGACTCCATCTTTCAAAAGACTATTATAGATTGTTGGCAACGGCAAATTCGAAGCGTATGTCGTGGTTGAGACCGTACGATTCGTTGTGCAATTGATGGCTTTTTTGTCATCATCTTTTTTATTGGTATTTGTGAGTGTTTTTCCTTTTATGAGATCTTTTCATGGAGTTTCTTTAACAACTAATATGTTTGCTTTATTATATATATATATAAAAAACAGTGGCTTCTTTGGGATGGCTCATCTAACAACCATTTTTTATAATGACTTTGTTGCTAGTGACGACGTTTTTCTACCCATAGATTCTAATAAAGGGATTATGAAGACAGAAGGGTTCTTGGCGAGTTACATTATTTTTAGGGTTATTTGCATTGTTATATATTTAAAGTTTCCTTTTGCAAACTTATTATTTTGAGCTTGTATCTTTCATTGGGTTAGTTTTAATAAAATATATTTTCTTAATTAAAAAAACAAAAAGGAGTGTTGGGTAGCGAAGACCTTTTTAGATAACAATCTAAGAACTGTTTGGATGTAGCTTTTGGAAAATAATTTTTACGATTTACAAGGTAAAAATGGCTTTTGGAGAATAGCTTTTATGATTTACGATGTAAAAATAATTTTGGGATAAAAATGATAGTGTTTGGATAATTTCAAAACTTAGGTTTTGACTAAAGTTTGCCAAACATTCCAAAATTGTCTAAAAGCTATTCTGCTCAAAACCTAGATTTTGGCAAAAGTTTGCCAAACACCCTTATTTTTTCCAAGCATCAAAACTTAGGTTTTGTCATAAGCTTACCAAACACCTCTTTTTTTAAGCTATTATGCATCGAAACCTAGGTTTTGGATCCAAAAACTAGGTTTTGTGAAAAGCTATTTTTTTTAGCTTTTTCTCTCTCTCTCTCTGCCATTGTCAATATTTTTTCGATATCGTCGATTCAAGATCCTTAAGATATTTTTTAATACATTTTACTCTGAAATATTTTTTAATATCCTAATTTTTTTTCAAGATCGGAAATATTTTTTCAGTATCTTTAAGTATCTTTTTAGTACACATTAGTACCATGAATTTTTTTCTTCAAGATTGTCAGATTACCTTGAAATTTACTAAAATAGATCCTAAATACCCTTTTGGGTCCCTGGGAAAAAACACGGAGCCCATTTTGGTCCCTCATACAAAGAAATACCCTTTTAGTCCCTGAAAAGGACGAATAATGGTCGATTTGTGAACATTTTGATCCCTCGCAAATTTCCAAAAAACCCTTTTTAGTCCATAAAAAAGTCTCATTTTAGTCCCTAGGGACGAAAATGGGGTCCGTGTTTTTTGTCGGGGACCCAAAATGGTATTTACTCTAAATTTTTAAGACCATGAGAAGTATTTTTTCAAGACATTCAAAGTATTAAGTATATTTTTAGTACGTCAATACCCTAAAATATTTTTTCAAAATCGGTTGTTACCTTGAAATATTTTTTTATATCCTAAAATAAAGTTTTAATATCCTAGAAAAAAATTTCAAGATCATAAAATATTTTTTCAATATCCTTATGTATTTTTTTAGTACTGTTAGTGCCATAAATTTTCTTTTTCAAGATTAGTCGACTCTTGAAATTTTTTTAAATATCCTAAAAGAAATTTTTAAGAGTATGAGAAGTATTTTTTTTTGATCAATCAAGTATTAAATATCTTTTAGTACCCGTTAGTACTCGAAATATTTTTTCAAAATCCTAAAATAAATTTTTAAAACCATGAGAATTATTTTTTTTGATTCAGTCAATATTAAATATCTTTTTAGTACTTGTCAATACCTTGAAATATTTTTTTAATATCTTAAAATAAATTCTTAAGATCATGAAATATTTCGGGATACTAACGAAGTTTACTAAAAAGATATTTAAAATCTTGAAAAAATACTTCATGATATCTCAAATTTATTTTAGGATATTGAAAAAATATTTTGGGTAATGACTAATTTTGATAAAATATTTCGGGATCTTGAAGGGTAATAAAAAAATATTTAGGGATCTTGACTAAGATCTTGAAAAAATACGATGATGGTAAATGAGAGAGAAAAATCTGAGAAAAATAGTTTTTTTTTTTTTTAACCAAAACCTAGGTTTGCAGAATAGCTTCTAGAGAATTTTGGAGTGTTTGACAAACTTTTGCAAAACTTAGGATTTTGATACAGAGTAAACTTCTGAAAAATTTTAGAGTGTTTGACAAACTTTTGCCAAAACCTAGGTTTCGGATCCTTCCAAACAAGCACTAAGTGGGGCCGAAGGGATACAGGATTCCCTACAAAGAGATTCCATTTTAATTAAAGGGACAATTACAATAAAAAACCTCAGAAAAATTATTTTTATTAAAAAAGACCATAAGAATAATAATTATTTTAAAGGACAAAAAATAAAAAGATTAAATTGTCATTAACCAGATTTCCTATATTTTCTTTGACTGAATCAGAGTCTAGAGTGATTTCTACAAGTTCCAATTCTCTCACACAACTACCATGGCTTCACACGTTCTCCTTCTCACCTTTCTTCTTCCTTCAATCCCGTCGCCCCATAAGTGATGGGAGGAAGAAGATGGATGGCATAAGCTTTAGCTTAATACAACCAAAAAAAAAAAAAAAAACCTAAGCTCCTAATAATTCTTCTTCACCGTTTACGCAACCCAAAAGCCACATCCTACAACCTGCAATCTTATCCCCAAAAAAAAAATAGATATTGCGTTATTACACCTAAAACCTACCCACTCAAAAAAAAAAAAGCATTCTTAAATATCTTCATCTTCATCCCTATCCAAAAAAAAATAAGAACCAAATTACCATATTCCCTACTTTATAGCCCTAGTTTTCTTGGAGAAATTTGAATCTTCTTGCTAATTGGGTCAGTATATCCAGTCCTGTGATGAGCGCAGGTCGTCATTCACTGCCTCCTCTGCTCTAGCACTTAGTCTCTGCTGCTGCATGAGTAGAGCATTTTTCCGTGCCATTAATGCTTCTGCAACACCTTAAAAAACAACATAAAATCCATCAGTAAAACAAAGTTTTAACTGTGAAATTTACTTAATCTTCTTTATAATTCTATTTAATTAAGAAGATGCAAAATAATAATAATAATTTTATTTTAAATTTGTAGTATATCACGATGACAATAATCAAAAGATGAAAAATAAAATTAATAAAATTAAATGCGTTTAGAAATCTACGATTGCTCAAGTAACTAGTAGAGACAGGTTCTGATAAAGTCAGAAATATTCAGTTATTTTTAATTGTTAACATGATTTGTTTGAAGCTTTGACGCTTCCTTTCTTTCTCATGTCAACATTATTATATAAAAAAGAATGAATTTAAATAAAACGTAAGCTATCTGACGTACGTCACGTATGAATTTATTTAAATGATACTTGAACGTCTTGCTTTGCTTGGCAGGCCAAGTTAGACTAAATGGCTCTTCCTCCAGATTGGACACATCAATATGTGTAGAAAATAATTTACCAACTCATATCATCCGCTTAATAAAATTGCCCTCCCTCCTTTATCTTTTCTCGTCACCATTTGTTATAATCTTAACTATTCAAATTTAATACTTTATAAAATTATCTCTTCTCACATACCCTATAATATATAAGAAAAAATTTGAAACAAAAGTACATTTCTGACTTATTAATTTGGTTATCTAGATCTTATAAAAAAGACGGGAGAAAGTATAATATAACATTGCCAATTTCATCACAAGGGGGGGGTGGGGGGACTCCATACCTTTTAAGAGTTAAAGCATAACTTGAAATAATTTGAATGAGGAGCTGTAGATGTATAAATATTAGTAGGGTAATTGGTCTTGAGGTGATTTGACTTTTCAAATTATAAAATTAAAATGCCCAAAATATTATATGCCACGAAATAAATGATCGTTCAACAGTATTACTATAATATTTAATGGGGTTTAAACTTCTCATGTTGAATAAGAAGAAGAAGATTCCTACACACACATGAAATGGTGAGACCCACATATATATATAATCCGATTATATATATGGGCCCCACCATTTTTGTGTGTAGAATACTTAAAAACACTTATCCTACAACATGAGAAATGTTTTTCCATATTTAATTGCGTGGATTATGCCATTTTAAATTGCGTTCCAGCACATGACACGGGGTTTTAAGTCTTGTTTTATATAAACGTATATAAATAAATTTAAACTGTTACAAAATTTAATCTGGATCAGATATATTATTAAAATTTAATGTAAGCAGTTGACCTCAGTTGTAAGCTATTCAGATGAAATTTTAAATTTAATTTATTGATATACTTTCATATAACTTATAAAAATAGGTTCTTAAATTAATATCAAATCTGAATAGAGAAAAATGAGAGTAAGAAAAACGAGAGAAGCCAATTCCTTCCCTCAATGTGTCATGTCATAATACCTGTTAACTTTATTGATTTTTATTTTTTTAACTTGTTGCAGACTATGGATCTTCTTCATTTCAAGTTAAGGGTAGTTTGGTCATTTAATTTTTCAATCTATTTTCATTTTGGTCCTAAACGCATGCAGTGTATTATCAGATTATGTTAGGAGGAAATCACAAATTTGGATATTGAGAAACACACTTATTGAGAAACTTGAAAATCCTTATATTCTAAACCTTAAAAAAAACTGATTATGATAATTTTAAGTAAATTATGCGCTTTTGAATATTCTACCTATTGATTTCCTTATACTGAAAAAGGTTGTCTTATTGAAGGCAAAAGAGAAAGAAAAGAAAAGGTTGTCTATTACAATATCATATCACTTTATATATTTGCAAACAAGTAGTATTACCAGATAAATAATACAATATTAGTATGTTTCGTCTTCACACACACACATATAAGATTACCTATTTTATGTATGACTTATTATTAGAGGCTCGTTTTTCATCTGTTCTTTTACATTTTGTGTAGACATATACAGATATACTCTTAGATCAATGAATTAATAATGTCCGTACTTTAAAGTCTTATTATTATGAAAGAATAATGATCGGTGATTGGAATGTGACTCTCAAACGTATATTAAGTGTTTGTTTGGGTTTACGGTTGAAACTGCTTTTACAACATGATTTATGGTGTATAAGATAAGTATATGATAACTATCTCAAATCGGTGTTCATAGTAGTGTGCGTTGGATTATTTTTTTTTTAAATATGATTCTCCAACACTATCTCAAATCGGTGTTCATAGTAGTGTGCGTGTGGATTATTAAAATGCTTCCTCCGCTGTCAAATACATATCACTTCTAGTTAATTTACCCATACTAAAATATAGTTAAAAGTATCAATAAAATTGTAGTTCTTTTTAATACTATGCTTATTAACTACTCGGTCAAATCCAAAATATAAGACGTTAATTAATTCACATGAATTAAATAATGTTAATTAAGTTATTTAATATATCTTATATAGATAAAAATTTACCTATTTTACCCTTATTAAAGAATGTGAATTTCAAAAATATATCTAATATTTGTCACATCTTTCTCTCTCCTACCAGAGCTAAAAGTGGAAAACAATAATAAATTAATTATCCCAATCAACCTCTTATATTTTATACTAAAATTTTCTTCTAGAATACTTCTTACGAGTATGGACTAGAGTGAATACATTAAACTCCAACATCATATTAATCATACTATCTCTCAATACCTTCATAAAATATGAGTATATATGAAAAAAAAAATGTATTTGATATTTCTTAAAACTAGCAAAATTACTTGTAAAACAAACCAAGAACAACTTACGAGAGGGGGTTGGGTCTAGTGAAAAGCGTTAATCCCTCACAATTAGGTAAGATAAGGTTTGAATTCCCACTAAAAGAAGTGTGTTCACATTTAATTAGTTTGTGATCATGTCCAAATGAGATTATCTTTTAATAAAAGGATACTTGTGCTTATAAGGGGAAAAAAGGGACCAAAAATACCTCATAAAAAGAGAATTATTAATAGGGACCAGAAAGAGAATATGACACAGTTGAGGACTTAATCGTGAAAAACCATAATATAAATTAAGAAGGGAGGATCTAGTAGTGGAGTAGGGGACCTCTTGAAGTGGGTGGTCCCTCAGACAAAAAAGAGCGGTGGCTTTATATGAATCTCAAGGACCCCTCAATGCTTCTTCCATTCAATTTCATTTCTTTTCAAATCTTTCATCAAGATATATATATAAAATCAGTTTTAGGTAGGATTCTTCAACATTTTATCAAGTTCAGACCAGAATCATTATCATGAACATTATGCTTTATACTTGTACAATGAATCATTTTATTTAATATATATTGATGATATATTGAGTTGATAATTGATTGTTTAGATTGAATTTCGATGGTTTAAACTTTTTAAAATAAAAAAAATTAATAAAATCTCAACAGTCAGGCAAAATTTGAATGGTTCAAACTTCAAATCATCATATATAGATGTGTACATCCAGCACATTTCTTTTAACGCTTTGCATGAAGTTAATAAACTCATTAATTCTTCGAGCAAAAAAAAAAAAAAACTCATTAATTCTTTTTTAAAAATCTACACATAGCCCCAAATCAGTCTCTTTCAGTTTTTAAATGTTCCAAATACTCTTCTTTCTGCATACTCCAAATCAATCTCCACCTCTCACGCACGTATTCCCAAACTTTACTAATAATTCAATTTTCTGGTCCTATATGTATATATGCATATCCTTCATGACACACTTCATTATTGGATTTTCAACATCCCCTAGGTCATTCACAAGATATAGATATTAGAGTCCACATTATATGCTTATAATTATATGTTTATTAGGTGCTTATACCTCTAATTAGAGGTATAAGCATGTTTTTATTTTATTTGTTAATTTTTTTATATATTGTATTTATTTAGATTTAAATTATATCTTTGCTTTTTTAAGATGTTTTTTTGTCTTAGTATCTCAAATTAATTAATTTCTATAATACCTGGTATTACACACAAATGCAAAACTGAAAATTAATTAATTTGAGATATTGGGTGCAAAAAACATCTCAGAAAGCAGCATATAATTTAAATATAAAAAAATACAATATAAAAAAAAATTTCTTATACCTCTAATTAGAGGTTTAAGCACCTAATAAGCATATAATGTGGACTAATAGATACTACTTCTTTAATTCATCTCTTTCCTTAATCTTCCTAATTTTAACACACTTAATTGTTTTGTTAGAGTGATTTTGTTCAATCGACACTTAACACCTCCTTAGATCTTGTTAAAGCATGAGGTTGTGTGTTCAACCCTTTATGGGTGATAGTGCAATGGGTGTGTTGTTTTCTTCCGCTGATGAACGATGACTTAAAAACACACTTAATCCTTTTGACTAAAACTAACAAAAATAGAAATGATTTTTTTATAGAATTATTTGATACATGGTATTATGATGTCAGATTTGAAAATTGTCCATTGGGAATAACTCTCCCAATGTGATTTTTTAATATACATGAAATTCGAATTCTTTAGCCTTGATCAAGATAAACCAAGCGCTTTTCCCTTGACCTAACCATTTATAGGTTTTATTTTCTTTAAAAATCTACAATAATGAAACAATAGAACATTGTTTTAGAAAAATAAAGTCGATAATTGTTTGATGAGAGTATCAAGTCTAAAATTTGATTTAAAAACCCAATAGTTAGCAATCATACAATGGTGGGTAGCAATGATTTCAAATCTTAAATGGAGTTTGATCACGTACATTATAAAAGAAAAGGTCTTAAATGGAGTTTTGTATTCATAAAAACCTTCAAGTAGAAAAAAATGTGGTTTCTCTACTAGAGAAAAAAAGTATAAGTAATCCAAGACTAAATGGGATGATTAGGATGAAATGTAATATTTATAGGAGAAGTCCAGAGTTCAAATTCTGCTAACAATGTTTGCTAAAAAAAAAAAAGATAAAGAGATAAATTTACAAAAAAGTTACAAAAGTATGGAATATAATTGTCCACTTTATCTGTTTTCATAACTAGTTGATGAGTTTATTGAATGCCTGACAGAGGACTGAGATGAGGTGCACTAACAAAAAATTAGACAGATAAAAAACAGGACAAATAAAAAGTAATTAAATAGATCCAAAGAAATTGAAAGAGTGCTCCTTGACATCATAAGATGAGTATATATATAAAAAGGTGAATTATATTGATCTTGATGATGTAACCTTGGAGCCTCTCCTTCGTTAATTTACATTTCTTTAGAGGAAAAATAAATGGTTTTGTGGCTGCTTGCGTAGGCCTCAGATATAGCATTCAATTGGAGGGTAGTGATGGTTATGAAAATGTAAAAAATTCTATAAAACTGTATATCACAACTCTATCAGATTCTTATATTTGGTTCTGGTTTGCTTTTTATTGTGTCATGTCGCACTTCAATACGAAGCTAACCTTGTTTCCTGTTTTGTTGTACTTTTTAATTTTCTTGGGTTTCACCTTTTTGCAACCCATGAAAGCTAATTTTCATTTGACCAAAAAAAGAAGAAGAAGCTAATTTTCAGACTATTATTAAAGTTGTACGTCAAAATTAAAGTGAATTTATATTTCTCTCTCTCTTTTTTTGACATGACCCTCCTGAAACAAAGACAGCAATCGTAGTTGTTTTGGCCTTTAGAAAGATGAATTACAAAGATGGGTATGTATATAGATGTGTACATCCAGCACATTTCTTTTAAAGCTTTGCATGAAATTAATAAACCCATTATTATTTTTTAAATCTACACATAGCCCCAAATCAGTCTCAAATAATCTTCTTTCTGCATACTCCAAATCAATCTCCACCTCTCACGCACGCATTCTCTAACTTTACTAATAATTTAATTTTCTGGTCCTATATGTATATATTCATATACTTCATGACAAATTTCATTATTGGATTTTCAACAACCCCTAGGTCATTCTCATGATATAGATGCTGCTTCTTTAATTAATCGTTTTCCTTAATCTTTCTAATTTTAACACACTTGATTGTTTTGTTAGAGTGGTTTTGCTCAATTGACACTTGACACCTCCTTAGGTCTTGTTAAAGCATGAGGTTGCTTGTTCAACCCTTCGTGGGGGACAGAGCAATGGGTGTGTTGGTTTCTTCCGCCGGATGAATGATGACTTAAAAACACACTTAACCCTTTTGACCAAAAAACAAGGAATGAATTTTTTATGCAATTATTCGATACATGGTATTATGATGTCAGATTTGAAAATTGTCCATTGGGAATAACTCTCCCAATGTGAGATTTTTAATATACATGAAGTTTGAATTCTTAGAGCCCGTTTGGATCAAGGAAAATAGAGAGTGGGAAATGGAAAATTGAAATTTCCATGCAGCGGCAGTTGTTTAGATCGAATTTCGGGTGGCAATTCTCTTACGTTTAAATGAAAATGAGTCCCTACCAAAAATGGTGGGAACCCATTTTCCAGCACTTTTTGAAAATGGGCGAAAGTCCCATTTGCCCCAGATGCCATAGTGACCTGGTATAAAAAGGCAGAGGATATGACCCCAATCGACACTTCTAAAACTGGAAAAATAGAGAGCTGTGAAGCACAGAGAGGGCAAGTAGAATTTTGACGACGATGACAAGTGCATCCACACAACAAGTGCATATGTCCTTCTCTATCTTTTCGGTTGTTTTGTTGTTGTTTACTTTCAACGTCCCTAGTTTTTGTGTTGAGTTAGGTGATGGACCGAGAAATGGATGGGTGTTTAGTTAAGGTGTTGGCTGGATGTTTAGGTTTGGTTTTGACTGGAAGGAAAGGGGTTGTTGCAATGTTTGTAGCAGTGACATTTAGTGGGCGTATGAGGGAAAACCCTTATAGCTCATTTAGGCTAGATTTCCACTCTAAGAGAGTGAACCTTAAAGCAATGATATATAGAAGGGACAAGACTTGCTTCAATAAGATTAGGAAGAACAGGGCGACATTTGATAGCTTGTGCCACATACTGAACACAATTGGAGGGCTAAGACCTATGAGGCACATGTTAGTTGATGAGCAGTTGCCATGTTCTTGCACATTTTGGCCCACCATGTCAAGAATCGAGTATTTCAATTTGAGTTTGGAAGGTCGGATGAAATAATAAGTAGATAATTCAAGCCCATTTTAAATGTCACCCTTAAACTGCAACATTAGCGTTTCAAGATAGTAAAGCCTATTAGAGAGAACTGCACGGACAATCGTTGGAAATTGTTTAGGGTAAATACTCAGAACTTTTCTTATGTCAATCTACGTTTCAAATGTTAATTGAGTCTTCATATAACTGTTGTTAATGGCAGGGTGTTTGGAAGCTCTAGATAGTACTCATATATGAGTACAGGTGCCTGCACAGCATAAGGGTCGGTATTGGAACATAAAAGGAGATATAACAACAACTGTTTTGGGAGTATGCTCGTTGCATGAACAATTTATATTTGTGTTTCCTGGATAGGAAGGATCAACTGCGGATAGAAGGGTCCTGAGGGATGTGATATGTAGGAGACATGTTTTGAAAGTTCCAGCCGGTGCGTTTAAGAATGTCCAATTTTTTTATTGCATTGAACTGTTACCAAGTTTGACTTTAATTAAACTAAGATGAAGTTGTTAATGTGCAGTGAATTACTACTTAGTAGACGCTAGTTATACTAACAGTGACGGATTCCTTGTGCTCTACTTGAAACTAGCGTTACCACTTAAATAAGTGGAGATAAGGGCACTAACCCCAGACCCCAGCGGAATGCTTTAACATGCGATATTCATTTACTCGTAATATTATTGGACGGTGCTTTGGCATTCTAAAGTTAAGACGGGGAATCTTCCAAAGCCCTTCATCCTACACAGTCAAGATTCAAAACAGATATATCGTGGCATGTTGCCTACTCCATAATCTTATTCGAAGATCGACTGTCCTTGACCCATTAGATAAACAACTCGATCATTCGAACCCTTTAACCCAACTTAAGAAATTCCTCCCATTATAACAATGGAAACCTCTGTTGCAAGGAACAATTTTAGGGACAACCTGGCTATTGACATTTATAATGCTTATTTAGCATATAGATCCTAATTTCAATTATGATTCCTGTATTAATTCATAAACATCCTCGTGATTGTCTTTGTAAAATGTTTGTTTGCACTGTAATAAAATGATATTATCAATGTGTGCTTATAACAACATAATCTCAAGCAAGTTAAACTGTTACTTATATATTTGTATGTGTGATGACACATGGACTAACCAATTTTGATTTGTGTAGTAGTACAATGGAAGACTCATAAAAGGCTAAGTTCCACATGTGGACAGATGATGAAGACAAGCTACTGGTCAAGTGCGTTGTGTAGCTGAGGATTGAATAGAAGTTTATAGCGGACAACGACTTCAAGCCAGGCTACGCCAAGACTTTGGACGCAATGATGGAGGAGCGCGCTCCATGATTACAACTTCAAGGGAAATCCTAACATAATATTGCACATCAAGATGATGAAACACGCCAAGCAAGTGGTCAATGATATGGTCTATAGGATGAACACGTCCGAATTTGGATTGGATTCGGAGAGACAATGTGTTGTTGCTGAGAAGGCAATATGGATAAGTACATAAAGGTTAGTAATTTTGGACATTTCATGTACATTGGTTTCAAAAATCATATATGGTATTATTTGAAATAGGCTTCTTTGTCAAGTCCATAAGAAGGCCGCATCGTACAAAAACATGTGCCTACCCCATTTCCAAGACCTATGTTTGGTGTGGTCAAAAGATAGGGCGGCCGAAAAATTGTTGTAAATCCCTACTAGGCATGGAAGAAGTGATCCATGAAGAACAACAAGAGATCCCTAAATCCCCAATTAATTTGGATGACATCGCCACACTTGCTGAGATTGACGCTGCACATTCTTCTAAGGATGCCAATGGAGCTCGCGGTGAGGGCTCTGGTAGTAGTAGAAAGCGGAGGAAATTAGGGAACTTTGACATGTTGTTTAAGGTACTGAGGGAAACCATTTCATCCTTTGATCACACAATAGAGAAAGTTTTTGACAACATTCTTTTTGCATAGCCGCATTCTTCGGGCAAAGGATGCCAATGGAGCTCGCGTGCCATGATGTTGCTCTATGACCTTGCTGGCAAGGTCATGTAGTAGTCGGAGGAAATTAGGGAACTTTGACATAAAAATGGCCAACTGTGTCGCTCCAACTTCTATTTGATCGAGAATATTGATATTCTCGTATTCATCACGACTAACCATAATAAACAAAAGATGGAATACGAAGATGGAAGAGAAAGAAGGAGACTTGTTCTATCATTTGATGGAAGTTCCAAGTCTAAAAATGGAAGAGGTCACTGCCACCCACATTAAGATTGTCTCATCCTAGCATCTGCTCAATTCGTTTGAGAACATTCCGATCACATTGAAGGCAACATGGATATAGACCTTGTTGGGAAAATAGATTATTGGTGAGTTATTTTGGATGGTCTTTCATAGTTGGGTATGTGATTCAAACTTTGCTCCATGTTTATATTTGGAAAATAGATGAAGATGACATAAATTTTGAATCCTTTTGGAAAGTTTGTTCAATATTTTTTTTGGTTATTTTTGTTCCCTACATATCTTTTTGTAAAGGCAATTTGATTGTGTGATTTTAATTGAAATGACAATATCATGTATGTAATCCACAATTATATAAGTAAGTTATTGTTTAAAGCATGTACAACTATCCTTTTTTAAAGATGATTTAACCACACATGTAAAGTGATGGTTATGCAAGACGACATAAAAGTGAACCAAATGTGAAGTGTCTATTTGTGCAAGACGTCAATTTATGCATATAAGAAGAGAATTGGGAATGGTAAATATGTTGTTAAATATGTTTTTGATAATTAGTTAACTAATTTAAGCATCGGACCTTGTAGAAATTTGTTTTGCAGGATCCTCTATTCTTGCGCTCGAAAATAAGGATAAACTAGAGAAGGGATCACTTGTAGAGTAAACAAGTGACCCTTTGACGAACTCATATGATGAGGAACAAAGAAGAGAATCACTTGAGTGAGGGAGGCAGCACTCGAGTGATTAACATAACTCTAAATTTGTCAAATAACCTATCCCCATAACGTTCTTTAAGTTTTCTTTCCAATTCAAAAAGAATCAACTTTAAATTCATTGTATTCTAAAAGTTTTGATCAAATCCATTGCAACTAGTTTGGAGCAACGTCTTTATATTACTGGGAAATTCTGAAATTTATATCTCTTCTAGATATTCTTTGTTGAGCAAGAACTTTATGTTTTTGAAACCCTCTTGAGTCTAGTTTTATATGGAACAACTTTCAGTCATAAACTCATTGTGTTCTAAAAATTATGATTTGAAGAATGATAGCTATAGTGGAAGATCATATGAGCATCAAGTGTTAACTTTCAAGATCCATTTCTCTTTAGCTTGAGTCTCTTTGAGCTTGATCTAAGCTTCTATGGAACTGATTTTGAGTTCTGTTTCATATGAAATAAGTTTCACTTCAATTGGATGTGTATTTTGTGAAATACATCCAAATTATTTAATGTGTTCTAAAATAACGAGAGAAATTCCAATGTCAACATCTGAATTTCATATCTCTTTCATATAAACTTTGTTGAGCTTGATCTTAGTGTCTGTATATCGAATTTGGAGTCTAGTTTCATATGAAATAAGTTTCATCTTAATTGGATTTGTGGTTTGAGAGATATGGTCAAATTACCAAACCTCTATCATGTTAAACGAAAACAGAATTGAAGCTATTTCAACTTCACTCGAATGACTCTTTACTATCACTCGAGTTATAGAAGCATATCTTATGTGATTATCAAGCTTCACTCGAGTTATCGAATAATCACTTGAGTGATTATCAAGTTTTAGCATACTTTGTTCAGCTCTGTTTTCATTCAGCATGATTGAGGTTTGGTAATTTGGGTGAAACTTGTTTTATATAAAACTAGACTCCCATTACAACACATAAACACTAAGATCAAGCTCAACTAAGATCATGTCATTTCAGTATAGGTTCAGTAATTTGGATGTATCTTACAAAATACACATCTAATTGAAGTGAAACTTCTTGCATATGAAACAAACCTCAAACTTTGTTTCATAGAAGCTTAGATCAAGCTCAAATAGACTCATAAAAATTAAAGAGATATCGATCTCAAAAGTTGACACTCGATTCTCACACTATGTTCCAAAAATAACTGTTATTGTTTGATTATAACTTTCAGAAGATAATGAGTTTAAGACTAAAACTTATTGCATATAAAAGTAAACTCAAAAAGATTTTCAATGACATCAAGATCATGCTCAACAAAGAACATCTAATAGAGATATGAATTCCAAAATTTCATAGTCGTATAAAGACACTGCTCCATACTAGTTGCTATGAATTTGATTCAAACTTTCAGAATACAATGAATTTGGAGTTGATTATTTTTTCATTGAAATGTAGACTTCAAGATCTTTTTGATGATAGGTCATTTTTCAAGTCTAGAGTTATATTCGAAGAGTTATGCCCATTAGAAGTTGACCTCTGCTCCAAACTATCTATGTTTGGAAAAGGGCACTGAGTGATAGTGAATGCACTCAAGTGATGACACTTCACTTCTAGAATTTCAGCAAGTCACTTCAAAGTAATTGAGAGTGATGTGAGAATCACTCGAGTGATTCGGGAAATAACTCGAGTGATCCATGATCACTTGCGGTGATTTGGAAAATCACTCAAGTGATCCATGATTAAACTAATTTCTTACAGTTCATTCGGATTAACCATTCCCAATTATCTTCCACCATACAAAAATTTGATCCTTTGCCCAAGCTTTGGTGAAAATATTTGGATTAAACTAATTAAACTACAATACAAGTTATTCAACTACTTAAAATTAAACTAATTAAATCATTTCTCCGTCCTTTTCCATAGTATCACCTTAATTAAACTAATTAAAGTACAATTTAAGTTATTCAACAACGCATCTAATAGCAGCACGCTCAAACCCATATCCTCCTCCTACAACCAATACAGCAAGCATCACACACATATCCCATCATTCCTCTCTTGTTGCATACAATACCAAAATTCCTAAAGTGTTTGAAATGCTTCATCTTGAACATGGCAGCTCGACAATTCACCTTTAAATTAGAGAGCTAACAGTCAATATTCCATAAATAATAGTGCCCAAAGCAAGGAACATCAAGGAGCTTACAACAACATATGCTTCCTACACAACATCATTGGCGACAACTGAATTTGTGGCATAGTCCCACTTGAAATTATGCCCCACTACCACATACAACATATCAAACATTGTCACCCATTCTACCTTCAACTGCTTCAGCTGACGAGAGATGTCATTGTTCCCTTTGAAGCTACATTCGAGCAGCCTTTCTTCCATCTTTTGTCCTAGATAAACCAAATAACCAGGTATGAACCCCTTCTTGTCCATTAGTTCGCCTCTGATTTCTATCTCCACCAGCAAATCGGTAAGCACATCGTTTGTTTCAGGGGTCCACATGCAACATCCATGCCCATTTTCTTCGCCGAAACCACCGTCCACAGCTCCATCATTTGCCATATCCTCGCCAGTTTTCACTTTCCAATCGCCCTCCGTTGCCTTTCGTCCCACAAGAGGAACCTGTTTTAGGCGTTAAATATATGATGGTCGAGCAATAGTGCTACGGTGCGTGGCTTTCATGTGGTTTAAAATAATATTTTATCCTTAGGGGCAAAATCATATTTTGCCTCATTTCCTACCTCATTTTCTTCCAACCAAATAAAAATTTTCCTATCTACCCATTTTCTTTTCCATTGTTAATCAAACATGTTGAGGCAAAATATTTTCCGTTCCATTCCATTATTTTCCTTTCCTTCGATCCAAACGGGCCCTTTGCATTGATCAAGAGAAACCAAACCCTTTTCGACCTAACCATTTTTATAGGTTTTATTTTCTTTAAAAATCTACAAGAACGCAACAATAGAACATTGTTTAGAAAAATAAAGTCGATAATTGTTTGATGAGAGTATCAAGGCTAAAATTTGATTTGAAAACCCAATAGTTAGCAATAATACAATGGTGGGTAGCAATGATTTCAAATCTTAAATGGAACTTGATCACCACACGATGACAAAAAAAAGGTCTTAAATGGAGTTTTGTATTCATAGAAACTTTCAAGTAGAAAAAAGATTTTGGTTTCTCTACTAGAGAAAAAAAAAGTAGTATAAGTAATCTAAGACTATATGGGATGATTAGGATGAAATGTAATACGTACACATAGAAGTCCAGAGTTCAAACTCTGCTAACAATGTTTGGGCAAAAAAGAAAAAGAGATAATTTTTTTTAACAAAATTTACAAAAGTATGGAATATAATTGTCCTCTTTATCTGTTTTCAAAACTAGTTGATGAGTTTATTTAATGCCTAACAGAGGATTGAGATGAGATGCACTAACAATAAATCAGATAGATAAAAAAACAGGACAAATAAAAGGTAAATAGTTCCAAAGAAATCAAAAGAGTGCTTCTTGACATCATAAGATGTGTGTGTGTGTGTGTGTGTGTGTATAAAGGTGAATTATATTAAACCATTTCTTTATCTTGATGATGTATGCTTGAAGCCTCTCCTTCGTTAATATACATTTTTTTTAGAGGAAAAATTAATGGTTTTGTGGCTGCTTGCTTGCGTAGGCCTCAGATATAGCATTCAATTGGAGGGTAGTGATGATTATGAAAATAGTAGGTAAAAAATTATATAAGATTGTATATCACAACTCTATAAGATTCTTATATTTGGTTTTGGTTGCTTCTTATCATGTGTCATGTCGCACTTCAATACGAAGCCAACCTTGTTTTCTGTTTTGTTGCATTTTGTCGACCACCATTCTTTTTTCATTTTCTAGGGTCTCACCTTTTTGCAACCCATGAAAGCTAATTTTCAGACTATTTTTAACTTAGTGCGTCACAAATTAAAGTGATATATATATATATATATATATATATATATATATATATATATATATATATATATATATATATATATATATATTGACAAGGCCCTCATGAAACAAAGACAACAGTCGTAGTTGTTTTGGCCTTTAGAAAGATGAATTACAAAGATGAAGCATTCATTACCATAGAAACATTGCATTTTTGTAAGAAATAAATATTAAATATAGGGACTATATATATAGAGTAAGATTATACTATTTGATCCTACTTTCAGTATATTTTATAGAAAGGTATCCAGAAGTTTTGAAAATTTCATTTTAACCCATAAATATTTCAAAATTTGCAAATTAGTCCCACCAGAAACTTTTGAAACTTCTCACTTTGGTCCAACCTCCTTCTTCGTGACCTGAGAGCCAGAGACGGAAATTAGTGTGGAGCGCTGCGGAGCAAATCGAAAACCAGAGGAGAGAGTTAGTTCGATCAGAGTTTAAGATGAGAGGGAAAGAGACGGAGAGACGCCACCATCGTCAAGGACCTCCCCCCTCACCATACTTCCATTTCCGGCGACCTCTATTCACCACTGTGGAAGGAGAATCTAAGTTTCAGAGCTCATAAGCAAAAGCACCGAGAAGAAGAAAAAAGGAGTAAATGGATCGAACTAGAACTCGAGTTTTTGGACGAGGAAGAGAGAGAGAGAGGAACCAGATCAGAGCGAGATCGGAGAAGGTAACGCCGTTCACCGTCGGTTTTCTCTCTATAACGTTGTTCGCCGTCGATCTCTCTTTCTCCACTGTCTTCATCGACCTTATTCTTCCTTCCAGACTTTCATCGGCCCTTCTATGAGTTTTCCGGCAAGTCTTCACAGATTCTAGGAGTCTCTGTATTTTCCGGCGAGCTGGGAATGGGCGCTTGAGATCAATGGACTACGTGGGGGGTTTTTGTATGATTTTATTAGTCTAAAATTATATATTTAGAATTTTAAGAATTATTGTACATATGATTATGGAACTGAGATTTGATTTTGTGGTATAACTATTATAATTGTTTGAATATTTTTGTGATATTAATGAGATTATGTTAATTGTCGTGTTATTTGCTATTTAATATGATTGATTTGTTATTGAGGGGCGGTTTAATCTTCAAATTCAAAAAAAAAGACTAAACAGATCATTTCAATTTTAATTATCATTAAGTGGTTTTAAATAATACCTTAAAAGACTGTAATTAGCTATATTTGTATGATCTACTATTAATCAGGAATATTTAACTCAAGTGTTATCTTAGGATTTTTTTTAAGACTTGATGAATTTTGACTCTCATTATCTTTTTAAGTAAGGCAGTCGGTTTTTGTATGATTTTATTAGTCTAAAATTATATATTTAGAATTTTAAGAATTATTGTACATATGATTATGGAACTGAGATTTGATTTTGAAGTATAACTATTATATATGTTTGAATATTTTTGTGATATTAATGAGATTATGTTAATTGTTGTGTTATTGCCTAGTTAATATGATTGATTTGTTATTGAGGGGCGGTTTAGCACTCAAATTCAAAAAGACTCATGTTGCATTATTCCAATTTTAATTATACATTAAGTGGTTTTAAACAATACCTTAAAAGGCTGTAGTTAACTATATTTGTATGAGTTACTATTAATCAGGAATATTTAACTCAAGTGTTATCTTAGGATTTTTTTAAGACTTAATGAATTTTGACTCTCATTATCTTTTTAAGTAAGGCAGTCACTTTTTTTTTTTAATTACCAAGAACATTTATCATTTATATTTCAACTCTATACCATTCCAGGACTCATTCACCATTTTTATATAAAAAAATAATAGTCTAGATTTAATTAAATTGCATTAATCTTTTAATTTATTATTTTGAAAAATATTCAAAACCAATTTTCAGAAGTTTTCATTGCATTTGCATAACAATTAGATTACTTAGAAATTAATAAAAAGCTCCTCAAAAAAAGAGAGAACAATCATAAGTTTGTTATACGCAATCCTTGATTAATATTTTACTGTAAACTCCAAAGCTAACGTCCAAAAGACCCTCATCAATGTGACTCTTCAAAATATCATTTAATATGGGTAAAGTTGAAATTTTGTTTTTCAATTTAGACATGAAATAAACTTTTTTGGGAAAATCAGACACGTGCCCATTTAAGCAAAAAAAATACAAAAAGGGCCCAAGATTTCGAAATTCCCAAAACAGCCCTAGGGCACGATTGGGATTGAAGTTACTAAAGGAAATGACAGTAATACCCTTGACTGAAAAAGCAAAAAAGAACTCTGGATATTATAAAGTAAACAGATGACATTGCAAACGTAACTCTGTTTTGGCGCCTTCAGGAAGAACAGAAGAGACGTTCACAACGCGAGAGAACACAGGTTTTTTCTGAAGCTTTATATTTACTCAGCACAGCGAGGGAGAGAATGTTTATATTCCCAATCATCTACTGCATTATAGGTGAACTCGAAATATTCACATTTTTTTGCTCCGAACGTTTTTCATTTAGAAGGTTGGGTGGTGAAAGGTTGGAGCTTGGCCAATTTTATGTTATTAAGATAGGAAATAGGTAAGAGATACTAAGATTTTGCTCAAGATATCATTATCACCATTCAAGTTGGTCTTTAATCATTGGAGGGTTGGGTGGGAAAGATGTTGCTCTGTTTTTTGGCATGAAAACAAAGGGGAATGTGTGTTTTTAAGTGGGAATGGGTGAATGGGATGAAGCCACATTTGGTTCAAAAACGTTGAAATGGGTAGTTGTTAATACATACTTTGTTTTAGTTGTTAATTGATTTGTTTTAGTTGTAAATATGATTGTTATAGTTGTTAATACGAAATTTGAATGTTAAAACATTGTAGGTTGCTATGTTTTTGGGCATGGAAACGAGAGAGAGGTTTGTTTATTAGGGGGAATGATTTGAATGTGAAAATGATGAAATGAGATTGTTGTTAATGTGATTTGTTGAAGTTGTTAATTTGGTTGAAGTTGTTAAATGAGATTGTTGTTAATGTATTGTTGAAGTTGTTAATTTGACATTGATCTTGTAAATACTAACTTTATGTTGCAGATAATTAAAGATGGCTAGTACTCGGGGAAGAACATATTATGTTTCTTCCATGTGGGGGATTTCTTTGAACATGGGGAGGACAACAAAGTGATTATCTTGGTGGAACGATAAGAACAAGAGATATCAAGGAAGGAACTACATACGAGGAGATGCAAAGAATCATAGCATCTTTAATTGGGGAAGAAAATACTGAAATTTGTGTTAAGTTCAAACTTAGCATGGATAAATCTACATTCGTTGATCTTGTAGATGATGAAGGGGTTGAACATTTAATAAGGTATAATGAAACATATTGTCATGTGTACGTTGAAGAAAATGGGAATAATGACAATAGTCCACAACGAATGAATGCTCAAATGGAAGAACAAGAAGTGTAAGTGTTGTTGTGTTAAGAAATGTAATTTGTTCCTATATAAATTTTCATTACTTGGTTCTCATTACTTACACTAATAATTGTTGTTTGTCGTAGGAGGGATGAAGTCTATCAAGGCGCAGGTGGGTTGTCAATTTCTCCCCCTCAAGTGTTGAATGAAACGCAAGCCTTGCAATCATTGCCGTGTTCTTCACAAAGTGTACCATTAAGCATGCCAGAAATGAATCATTCGAAATGGAAGGATTTGATAATGGGAGAAGGACAAATTTTTGCGAATGCTGTGACCCTCCGTGAAACGTTGTACAAATTCAGCATTGCACACAAGTTTTCGTACAAATTTGTGAAGAACAAGGCAAAGAAGATAATAGTTAAGTGCAAGGTTGACGGTTGTCCCTGGTACATGGGTGCATATTCAACGGGAGAACGTCAAGATACAGAGTTCCTAACCATCAAAACATACAGAGGAGCACAAAAACACCATGCACAGGATTGCCTTATTGTATCTCATCCACCCAAGTGTAGGTTGACATCATCCCTTGTAATTGATGGTTTGAGAAATAATATTGAGAAGACAGCGAATGAAATCCGAACTGACATGTATAATGAGTTTGGGGTACGCCTAAACTACAAACAGTCATATAGGGCGAAAGAAAGAGCGGTGACGCTACTACATGGACGAGTAGAGGACTCTTACAAGGTCATTCCTTGGATGTGTCAAAGACTCATAGAGAGTGATCCCAACACGGTGGCAAAATGGGAAGGGTCGGTGATAATAGATTTGTCCGACTATTTATTGCATATGGTTGCTCCATTAAAGGTTTTGTAGATGCTTGTCGACCAATTCTTTATATAGATGGATGTCATCCGAGTGGCCCTTATAGGGGTACAATGTTGTCGGCTTGTGCGTATGATGCGAGACAACCAAATGTTTCCGTAGCATATGGCATTGTTGGCGGTGAGACTTATGATGATTGGTCTTGGTTTCTAAACAATGTAAAGCAGTTACAAGGATCAATGATGATAACAATTGTGTCGATCGAAACAATTCCATTATTCATTTGTAAGAGATATATTTGGCACCGAGAGACATGCATTTTTTGTTACGGGCATGTGAAGGAAAATTATAGTGCGAGTTCCTCAAAATCATGAAAGGGATGCCACGTCCGGCGGGAATAGCAAGGATATTGCATTGCACCTCCTCGATGGAATTGCGTACGCAAGGATGGTTGGGGAATTCACTATTGCGATGTGAAAATTAAAATTGTTCAATCCACCATTGGCACAATGGGTTGAGACTCATGGGGACGTTGATCGATGGGCTATGAGTAAGTTTCCTTTCAAAAGGTGGGATAACATAACCACTAACATTGCTGAATCATTCAATGCATGGATGGTGAAAGAGAGGAAGCACACGGTGTCAATGTTAATACATGAGCATAGGGAGAAGTTGGCGCCAAGTTGCTTGCAAGCAAGATGGCTTTGGTGAATTGGAAAAATGGTGTAGGACCTAACATTGAAAAAAAATTGTTGCAACATGTGAACTATGCGGAAAATATGCATGCCACATATTATGGGGAGAACCAGTGTGTGGTTGAAACTAAACGCGGTGATGCTTTAAGTTATGTTGTTGTTGATATGGTTGCAAAAGAGTGCTCTTGTTTAGCATGGCAAATGAGTGGACTACCTTGCCCGCATGCATGTGCATCAATTAAGTTACTTAATGGTAATGTGTACACATTTGTGGATGATTGCTTTACACTTTCAGCACAAGAGAAAATATATGCACAAAGCATGCGACCAGTTGCAACACATGATTGTCCACTTGTTGATGCGCCCACGGTGACACAAATGCTAACAGAGACTTTCTTGGAGCCCCCAATTACTACAAGGGCGCCAGGTAGACCGCCAAAAAAAGACGGGAATCTCAGTTCCAAAACAAGCAAATTTATCATTGTGGTAGATGCCATGAGCCAGGACACTCCGTCAAGACTTGCAAGAATCCAAATCCAAGTTGATCATCGATGGTCCCTTGGGTATTTCTTTTTGGGCATTACGTCTCACACTCTTTTGTTATATATGACTTTATGGCTTTAGATAGAAATCCACACCATATTATTTTTGGAAATGGTGTGTGATGTTGACATTATGAATTGGTAGATGCATTTGGTGTTGTAAATGAAGGTTGGATATTGTTGTCACAATTGTATCCAAGTGTCATTTATGTACACATTCATATTTTGTTCCAAATGTAAATGACGTTGAAAAATATATGCAGCTGGATTTTGTTGTAATTAGGTGGTGTTGTTGTTGTAATTAGGTGCTGATATTGTTGTTATTAGTTGCTATTATTGTTGTCATTATGTGCTGATATTGTTGTTATTAGTTGCTGATATTGTTGTCATTATGTGCTGATATTGTTGTTATTAGTTGCTGATATTGTTGTCATTATGTGCTGATATTGTTGTTATTAGTTGCTGATATTGTTGTCATTATGTCTTTGATATTGTTGTAATTAGGTGCTGATATTGTTGTCATTATGTGCTGATATTGTTGTTATTAGTTGCTGATATTGTTGTCATTATGTGCTGATATTGTTGTAATTAGGTGCTGATATTGTTGTAATTAGTTGTTGATATTGTTGTCATTATGTGCTGATATTGTTGTAATTAGGTGTTGATATTGTTGTTATTAGTTGTTGATATTGTTGTCATTATGTGCTGATATTGTTGTAAGTGGCCCCTATTATTGTTGTAAATGACCCCTGTTATTGTTGTAAATGACCCACGATATTGTTGTAAATGAATTATTATTGTTGTAAATGACCCGTTATTGTTGTAAATGACCCAATTATTGTTGTAATTAAATGTTATTGTTGTAAGTTGTAAATGACCCCTGTTATTGTTGTAAATGACCCCTGATATTGTTGTAAGTGACCCCTGTTATTGTTGTAAGTGACCCCTGTTATTGTTGTAAGTGACCCCTGTTATTGTTGTAAGTGACCCCTGTTATTGTTGTAAATGACCCCTGTTATTGTTGTAAATGACCCTGTTATTGTTGTAAGTGACCCCTGATATTGTTGTAAGTGACCCCTGATATTGTGGTAATCGCCCCCTGATATTGTTGTAAGTGACCCCTGATATTGTTGTAAGTGACCCCTGATATTGTGGTAATCGCCCCTGTTATTGTTGTAAATGACCCAGTTCTTGTTGTAAATGACCCATGTTATTGTTGTAAATGACCCCTGTTATTGTTGTAAATGACCCATGTTGAAGTTGTTAATCTTGTCCATTATTTCTGCAATTCTCATTCCATGACCACATCAAAAGAATCAAAACATTCATGTTATCATTCCATGACAACATCATACGTAATCAAAACATTCTTCTTCTTATCCATGACCACATCAAAACAGAATCAAAACATTCTTGTTATCATTCCATGACAACATCAAAACAGAATCAAAACATTCTTCTTCTCATCCATGACTACATCAAAACATAATCAAAACATTTCTATTGTCATTGAATAAAGGTTATCAAGTTAGGATCAGTAGACAATTTACAAAATAACAAGGTGTAATGTCATCCAAATGAATACAAATGAGTCATAAATACATATGTGTCCTAACAACTATGCTCCCTAATGTCTCTTCAATTTCTTGTGGTAGTCCTCCATTAGCCCCAACACTTTTTCCCGATGGTTGTTGCGAGGATGGGTGACGAGCCACCATAATAAGCCCACCTTCAATTCACGAATTTCTTCCTCGGTGAAGTGTGGCATTGTATACCCATCCCCCCATTCTGCTGAGCTATCCCATTGTTGTAGCCAAGATATGACATGAAGCCCACATGAGTGCCTGAAATAAAATAGACAGACGAGTTCTAGTAAAATCAGATATCAAACTTAACAAGACACCACAAAAAATAAACCATCTAAGAAACATACGTGTCCCTTTGGACATGGACTTTAGCCCATGTAACATCCTTGGGGATTTTGGCCTCATCTTCTAACAACTCTGGCTTGATTGTTCGGAGTATTTCCAACAAACGATGGCGCTGAAAACAAAGTTCACACATTTAGAAATGTTTACAAGTTTACAAACTAAACAGACATTGAATTTCAGTTGCACTTACCACTTTATTTGCCATCATTTCCTGTTCTTTTTGGACTTGTTTCTTTGTTGGCTTTTTCTTGGTTGGCTGTATGTTTGGATGTTCCTTTTCATATTCCATCTGATAATATGTATTTATGTTAACCAAGGAGTTAAGGGCATAGAAAGTCATTGTAGACGTATCGAGAACATAACAAATCGAGTGATTTACATAAAGTCATGGGCCAAAAATAAAATGACAGTCACCAATGTTGTAACCTAAATGTTGAGGAGCAATTTGCGGAAGAATGGATTGGACTGTCCATTTCAGGCTAGGACTAATCATTTTATCCATTAATTCAAGCGAGAAAATGTATCTTTGGACTACACCATCATTCTCTAATTGATCGGCAACCAAAGTCCTTGCCACCATAGTCATCAGCTACATTTGGGATAAATAAGCCAACAAAAAAATATGGTCATGTGCATGCAAACATATGGTCAGTTGATGCAAATATGGATAGAAAGGAAAGTCACATTGCATCCATCAGTCGGAAATAACGATGATATAGGTTGATTACTAAACGTCACGTACCCGATCACCTAACCAAGATCATGCATCAAGACATTGTAGGTCTCTCCTTATGAGAAAATAGCGATGCATGTCCACAAATTCCCTAAATTACAGCATATGAAGATCTTAATCAGAATGTGCATTTTGTGTACAGACAAGTGATTCAATGGGAAACAGTAAATGAAACTTACTCCTCAGCCTCATCTTCACTGACGGTCTTTGTGCACAAGTCATAAAGAGTGTCCTTCTCATCGTATGTCCTCTTCCCCTTGGACTTCCGCTTTGGATCGATCCACGGGGATTTTAACACGCTACTAGGGTTTACGACCCATTGAGATCTCCTCAATTCAACCCCTTTTCCGGTCACCTCTTCTTGTACATGTTCCTTCACATGTTTTGGAACGACAACGTGTTCAAATATTTCCACCGCACGACCGGCGTCCACATTGGGTGTCTCCTCTCCATGTCCGGGGATATCATCGACATCAATAATATTTTCAGGTTCATCTTCCTCGTCTACGTCATCTCCTTCCTTCCGTGTCATGTCCATTGCATCGTCGAGTCCCAGGATGTAGATGGTTGTTTGCTTGGTGCATCACCTTCATGCCGGCCTTCTTCAACCAACGTATTTTGAAGCGCCAACATTTCTTGTTGCAAGTTCAATAGCAGGCCGTGCATATGTCGTGCGCACTACACGGAAAAAATATATCGTTATTACAACATTTATCACAACATCAATTTGTACTTTGAAACAGCCACACTGGATTAATTTGTCACACATTCCGGGTGTGTAAGCATCGTATCAGGATCAAACGATATTGACGGACTGACTGATGGATGTGGCTGAGGATGTGGCTGATGAGGCTTGACGCGATGCAAGAGGCCTTTTTTGCTTCGTTTCTCAATTGACACTCTGCTCTTCACCTTTTCGTCGGTCCAAAAACCCATGGCCGACTTATGTTGATGACCTATCTCGTCACCGATCGGAAATTTTGGAAACAAAACAGCTGCTCATAAAACAAAATCAAACAATTATTAACAACAGTTGACCATTAATGAGTCAGCATCACATGCAAACATAAGTAAAGACAACTTACCATGAGGAAGTATAGGCATCCGCCTACGGTTTTGCTCTTTTTCTCGTTGGACTTTTGGGAATCCTTCTTGAACTCATGTATCTCTTCACGAGTTCTTGAAGGACGAAGGAGGACCAATCGGAATCAACAAGTGCATCCTTAGTCACCGTCATCACCTTCAAAAGACGGTCCGACAAGAATTGATGACCGGGCGCCAATAGGGACCCAAGGCGAATAAGACGAATAAAAACTCAAAAGTTTCATCTAATTCTTCTCCCAACATATCTCCAATTTTTTTGTAAGGAACGTCCTTGTATACTTTCCTATAGTCGTTGAGAGTGGTGTCTTGGTCGTTGATATTAACTTTTATGGCCTTCCTCCCAACGGGAAGACCCATCAATTGATTGACGTGTTCTGCCCCCTATCACTTGGGTTTCCCCTAATGCACACTTCCTTTGTAGGGGGATCAAAATAGGTCATATATTGAGCACATAAAGAATGGTTGATCTGTTGGCAACTTATACTAACCAACCTATCAAACCCGATCTCCTTTAGCCTTCTCATCGCCTCGGGTCTTCCCTTCAAGTTTTTGCAAACTTGGATGAATGTCTTTGGCGCACATCTAGTTTGGAAGGGCACCACATACTTCTTCAGTTTCACCGGGGCTCTCAGCTGTTTAGCCCTCTTTGTGTATTCAGCTTTTTCATTAGAAGTTAGCCTTTTCCAGGCTTCGTCATCATTTCTATACTCAATCCGCCTCTTAACTTGCCCTTGCCCTTACCCTTATGGCGTTCCTCATATTTCTTGTAGAATTCCTCTGTGAATAGGTTGTATCTTGAAAACCTTGGATCCCTTTGTGAGGATTTAGACATGATGTTTCTTCTTGTATTATAGACAAATGCTAGTGTACCTACAACAATTGTAAATGAAGTTCATTTAAAATTACCCTTGATCATAATTCCCATAGCTTAATTCATCATAAAAATCAACACTAATAGAAACAGGCAAAAAATTAGAGCAGAAAAAAAATGTTGAACAATATAAATTTTGGTTTTTCATACAACATAATGAAGTTAAGCAATCCTAAATACTACTATTGCTGGAACAATGTTTTTTAAACTTTCTTGAAGAGGTTAAACTTTCCAAAATACTACTTGTTGGTGGCTTTAATTTCTGCACCACTCTGTACAAGTTTTGGATCACCAGGAAAACTGCATTCATGTCAGATTAACTAGCTAGCAGTGCAAGCTTTTGATTAAACCAAAACGAGTAGTGTATGCAACATGATCCTTGATTAGAATGGAGCTATGTGTAATTCTGTTATGGACATAAGTTGGAATAAATTATTATGACTCGTAGTGGGTGGCTTGTTCAAATGCATTAGGCAATTTTGGAACACTTGGAAGCCATGTATTTCTGACAGAGGAGGGTTACCCAGTTGTTTATGAGAGGCAAGTGTTGTGATGCGTAGGGCAATTTTAAGAAAAGTGCAAAATCTCTCAATAATTCCTCCCTAAAGTTTGTAAGGGCATGTGACAGCAAAACTCTTTCAAATATGTAGAAATTCATGCACAAATGAGTTTAGACCAAAATGCACTTGGCAACCAGCAAGACCACGAGTTGAACATAGCAGCTCATGAAATCCGAGAGATGAAGTTCCAAAATGCAGCAGCAAAATTTTCATAGTATAATGCAAAAATTCGCCAATTTAATGTTTTCAAGTAATGCACAATTAAGGAGCATTGTGACAACAAAATAGAGTTTTAAAATTCAGCAAACAAGTGACCAACAACTTCGAACTTTAGTTTCTAAACTTTTGTAATAACGATGGTTACAACAATGGCGAATTCCAACCTCCAAAGCCACATTGTCAACACTTCAATGATAGCATATGACATGAACCATATCATTCAAAATTCAATACAACACAAGATAGTAACTCTCCTAAAATTAATTCAATTTTTCAATATCACATTTAAGCAGAATTTGGCTGAAATTACTGCACAATGTCAAAAACAAATTATTACTCAAACTGACCAAAAATTCAACTTTCAGCTCCAATTTTCAATGCCAATACAAAACAAAGATCACACTTTGACAAAACTCTAAATGATTCATATGATTTGCGGGGCTATTAACAAATATGAGTTATCAAATCTTCAGTAACCAAGAGCATCAAAGGGTAATGCGAGATGTACAACATAATTGGCTCTTTAATTCCACCCAAGAATTACTCAACTTCCAAGGTTTTCAAATCAATTCATTTCAGAATTTAACACTCTCTGATGTCACTAAGCCTACCTTTTTTAGGTATTAATGATTGGACCCCTTTGTGATAATGCACGCAAGAAAGAAGGAACTCATGAACAAGAATTTCAAGAACAAGATGTCCAGCATGCCACAGAGTTGAGTAAGCAGAGACTCGGTAATAGTGAAAAGCATCCTAAAATATCATGTTCCACCAAGACCTATTGCAGCAAACAAAACAAATCACACAAATTCACATAGCTTTACTCTGCTAGACATCTACACAAATCTCTAAAAGCTTGAAAACATGATAATTTACCTCTAAAAGAAGAAAACGAACTTGTACTCGCAGGACCAAAGAACAAACGAACTTGTTCTTCAACCGAAACTCGAACACCCAAGAACTTGTACTCGCCGGGATCGATGCTTGGCTTTGATAGGCGAAAGATAGTGGGAGACGTATGAATGCACACAAAAATTAAACAAAGTTCATAAAAAATAAACCGGCATATTATACATTTCTTAAAAAAAATGAAAAACCCTAATCCCCAAAATTTTACCTACGGTAGAACCACTACGGCGCGGCGCAACACAGGAGTTTCAGAAGGTCGACGGAGCACAGAGAAGACGACGAGTGAGCTTCAGAAGGTCGACGAGCACAACCAAGAGTCGAGCGAGCGAGGGAGTTCGATTACGGACGATTTCAACCGGTGCCGGCGACGCTATCCGCTTTAGAGGGTCGACAGTGGCTGACGGGGATGAGATCGGCGGTCCGACGGAGACGAGAGTGAGGGACGAGTGAGAGTAAGCGTGAGTGTGAGAGTGATAGAGACCGTGAGGAGGTTCAAAGTGCCAATTCGAGAGGGAGAGAACTGATTTCAATTCTTTTTCCTTCTAGGCTTTTTGGTCATTTCACACAACAATTGAATTCCAGAAAAGGCCCTAAGGCCTTTTACGGTAATGCGAGTAATGATAGGGCCCTGTTTGTCTTTTTTTGCTTAAATGGGCCTCTACAATGATTTTCCCAACTTTTTTTGGGCAATACATGAAATGATGAAATGAACATTTTGGTAAACAAATACGCGCTCCGGTCTATAATGTAGAATTTTTTTCCTACTTTTGTCCTTATTAAAAAAATGTGTTTGCAAATTTAATGAGCGGATATATTAGAAATGAATATTAATTATAGAGATAAAAGTGAAAAGTGAAATTAATTATATTATAAATAACTTATATTTTAAAGCAAACTAACTTTTAAAAAACGCATTATATTATAAACAGAAAAGAGGAGGCCGATGACTCAGTAAACCGCACCGGCAGTCATTTAAAGTCGTAAGATCTCAAGGACAAAGTTGGTGGATCTTGATGTGCTCCGTCTGTTTTCACATCACACAAACACATGTGTAAGTTCCTATGTGTGTGAAACACATACACACCACTCCAATACATATTTAAAGTCACTTTTACCCACGTTTTACCTAATATAAAAACTTAAAATTTGAATTACCTTAATTATTGTTATAAGAGAACATAAATTTTATGAACATTTAATGAGTTTTTATTTTTATTTTTATCCATCATTAATTATATATATTGCATTATTTAAAATGTTGGTAATACTCATATTTACTTTATTTCTCTCTGTTTTGGTGTAGAACACAGATGTCTAGCCTGGAAGGCTAGTGTTTTGATATTGGATCAATAGACTCACCCGAATATCTATGAGGTAGAAAGGGTTCCGGATCCGGATATCAAGGTAGGGGTTTTCAATCAACCTCCCTACTGGGTTCTGGATCCGTTGTCTGGGATAATAACCAGGATAAGGGTAAATTGTCACATGTCCAGTCGTGGTGAAAAAACGTACGAGTCTACACATTTTGGCCTTGATTAGGCCGGGATGATAATTCATCTTCTTATCGAGGAGCAAGTTCTTTGATGCATCAGACTTTTGCAAAGGCTTATATTAGTTGCCTTGCGTAATTAAAAACCCGAGCTTGTAAGCCTTGGTGTCATTTTTTCAACCAAACCTTGTGTAATCAAGAACCTGGGCTCGTGGGCCCTGGTGTCATTCTTTTTACCCAGGTTGGTGTATGATAAGACGTTTCGATAATCCGTAAACTGAATCTCCGCAAAGGAGTTCTTCATTAATTCACGAAATAATCCGCTCTAAAGAGCTAACAACTTTAAATGAGGAAATTGTGTAAGTGCGAAAATAAACTTAAACTGGAAATAAGCAAAATAAAGAACCTCGGACATAATATATCCGGCACCCTGTGATACGGCAGCTGGGTCTAGCTATAGTAGACCTTCAGCTTGTTAGCGTTCCACGTCCTTTTGATTGGTTTTCTTGCCAGGGTTTCCAGGACATATGCACCTTTTTCGAGCTTCGCTTTAACCTGGTAAGGGCCTTCCCAGTTTATCGCCAACCTTGGCATTCTTGTTGCCGACGTACGCCCTTCCGAGCACTAGGTCACCCTTGTCGAAAGACCAGGGCCTTACCCTTCAGTTGTATTTAGCTGCGATTAGCTGCTTCATGGCCATATCTTGGCAGTGTGCCGTAACCCTGACCTCGTCCACAAAGTCCAATTCTGTCATCATTGCCTCGGTGTTCATTGCCTAACCATCTCGGAGAGCCTTCAATCTCCTCCAGGAGGGCTGGCCTATCTCAACCGGGATCATTGCCTCACATCCATACGTCAGCCTGAACGGGGTCTCCCAGGTTGAGGTTTGGACGCTGGTCCTATATCCCCAGAGCACGCTATAGAGTTGTTCGACCCAACTGGACTTGGCCTCTTGCATCCGCTTCTTTAATCCTTCAACAATTATCTTGTTTGCAGCTTCGGCTTGCCCGTTGGATTGGGGATGCTTCACGGAAGCGAAGTGCTGCTTTATACCGAGGTCTGCGATCATCTCATGGAAGCCTTTGTCGATGAACTGGGTCCCATTGTCCGTGACTATCTCGGTGGGTACTCTGAATCGAGATAAAATGCTATGCTGGAAGAATTGTTGAATGCAGGCCGAGGTGATTGTCATCAAAGGCTTAGCTTCTATCCACTTAGTAAAGTAATTGGCGCGACCACCGACCCTTGCGGAGTTGTTCGGGGGGCGCTTTGAATGGTCCCAAAAGATCCATCCCCCACTTGTAGAAAGGCCATGGGGCCGAGATACTCTTCGGTTCTCCGGAGGAGCCGAGACAATCTTGGCGTGCTTCTGGCAACTATCACATCTTTTCACAAACTCCATGGCGTCTGCCACCATGGTCGGCCAGTAGTAGCATGCTCGTAAAGCCTTCATGGCTAGAGCTTTTCCTCTCATATATTGGCCGTTGATCCCTTCGTGTATTTCTGCCAGTACGTATTTCACCTCGGCCGAGCCTAAGCACATCATCGTTGGAGAGTGAAGTCCTAGTCGATATAATTGATCGTCCACTATGGTGTACATGGCGGCTTCTCGAACCAGCTTTCTCATCTCGGTCGTATCTGTAGGGATAATTCCCCTTTCTAAGTAATGTTCAATTGGCTTTCTCCAATCTGTGGCTGCGGAAATGGTCAGTACACAGCTTGGTTCTGCCAAATTTGTTGCACTACGGTTCTATGGTTCCCTAGCCCCTTTGTGCTGGCGAGCTTGGATAGAATGTCGGCCCTAACGTTCTCCTCACGCGGGATGTGTGGGACTGTCACTTCCTCAAAGTCAGAAATTATTTCCCTTGCCCTGTTCAGGTATTTGGCTAGCAAGGGTCCTTTTGCTTGGTAGGTACCCTCAATCTGCACGGCTACTAACTGTGAGTTCGTTAGGACCTTTACTCTCCATGCTCCATGTTTTTTTGCCTGCTGCAATCTAGCCAACATCGCTTCATATTCTGCATGGCTATTTGAGGTTGGGAAGTTGAGGTGAAGGGAGTATTCGATCGCGACCCCTTCTGGGTTTTCGATTATGATCCCAGCTCCACTTCCCTTGGCGTTTGATGATCCATCAACGTAGACCTTCCATACCCCGAGTTCGGCGGTGTCCTCTTCATAGGCCGGGGTTAATTCCCTTACAAAATCCGTCAGTGCTTGTGATTTGATCACATGTCGGGCCTCATACGTGATGTCGAACTCGGATAGCTCTATTGCCCAACCGATCATCACCCGGCCAAATCAGTGTGCGTGTAACACTGTCGGATTGGTTGACTAGTTCAAACGACGACTGGAATCCACAAAATCGCGCAGATCTTCTTGCCGCCGTGAGCGGGCAAAAACCACTTTCTCTAATTTCTGATACCTCAGTTCCGAGCTCTGCAATGCTTTACTTATGAAGTAGATTGGTTCTTGGCCGGCCTCTGTCTCCCAGACCAAGACTACGCTTACAGCTTCTTCCCCTACCAATAAGTAGAGCGTTGTAGAGCTCGAAACTGAGGTATCAGAAATTAAAGAAAGTGGCTTTCGCCGCTCACGGCGGCAAGAAGCTGCGCCGATTTCGGGATTCAGTGTCGTCGTTCGAACTAGTCAACCAATCCGACTGTGTGTTACACATACCAGATTTGGCTGGCAGGATGATCAGTTGGGCAATAGAGCTATCCGAGTTCGACATCACGTATGAGGCCCGACATGCGATCAAATCATAAGAACTGGCGGATTTTGTAAGGGAATTAACCCCGGCCTTTGAAGAGGACACCGCCGAACTTGGGGTATGGAAGGTCTACGTTGATGGATCATCAAACGCCAAGGGAAGTGGAGCTTTGATCATAATCGAAAGTCACTTTCTCTAATTTCCAATACCTTAGTTCCGAGCTCTGCAATGCTTTACTTATGAAGTAGATTGGTTCTTGGCAGGCCTCTATCTCCCGGACTAGGACTGCGCTTACAGCTTCTTCCCATACCGATAAGTAGAGGAAGAGTACCTCTCCTGGTTCAGGTTTTGACAACACTAGCAAGGTCGCCAGACATTGCTTGATCTTGTTGAATGCCGACTCGCATTCCGGGTTCCATCCTCCTTGCGCCTCCTTCTTCAGGAGTTTGAAGAAAGGAAGTGCCCTTTCCGCCGGTCTCGGTAGGAATCTAGTTAATGTCGCCAGCCTTCCCGTCAACTGTCGCACTTTTTTCTTGTTCTGAGGGGCTTTCATGTCTAAAACAGCCCTGCATTTTTCCGGGTTGGCTTCAATTCCCCGGTTTGTTAATACAAACCCTAAGAACTTTCCTACTGGTACCCCGAACGCGCATTTGGCCAGATTCAGGCGAATCTGGTAGGCCTGTAGTTTCTCAAAGGTCTGTTCCAAGTCCCGGATATGGTCGTCCGGGTTCATTGACTTGACGATCTTGTCGTCGATGTAAACTTCTATGTTTCGCTTGAGCTGTTTTCAAAGACTCTGTTCATCATTCTCTGGTAGGTGCCCCGGCGTTCTTCAACCTAAAGGGAATCACGTTGTAGCAATAGTTAGCTCTTTCAGTTATGAAAGCCGTCTTCTCCTGGTCTTCTGGATGCATCGCAATTTGGTTGTACCCGGAATAAGCATCCATGAAGGATAATAACTGGTACCTGGCCGAGTTGTCTACCAGTTGGTCGATGTTGGGCATCGGATACACATCCTTAGGGCATGCTTTGTTCAAGTCCTTGTAGTCCGTGCACACCCTCCATTTACCGCTTGGTTTCATGACCATGACCACGTTTGATAACCATGTGGTGTACTGTATTTCCCTGATGAATCTGGGGTCCAACAGTTCGTCGACGTGTTGTTCCAGGGCTATTTGTCTGTCTGACCCTTGTTTCCTCTTCTTTTGTGCAACCGGTGCTGATCCCGGCCGAATCGCGAGCCTGTGGCAACAAAACATGGGGTCTATCCCGCGAATTTCTGCAGATGTTCAAGCGAATACATCTCGGTTCTCCCTTAAGAATTTCTTTAGTTGGTCCTTCAGCTCTGGACTTAGGGTTCCACCAATCTTGGTAATTTGGGAGGCCTCGGTTCCTAGTATGAAGTCTTCGAGTTCGCCTTCTGGCTCTGGGCGGGGGACCTCGGGCTTTTCTCTTAGGTCGAGTTCGACCATGCCTATAGGTCGTCCTGCCTGTATTCTTCCCGTTGTGCCAGCATTTCTCTCGCCTTTTTGCATCCTGGGTGGGGACGACTGACTGCCTTCACCTTCCCGAATTGTCTCGAACTAACACAGTCAAGATTCTTTTTGGTCTCCAGCGACCGTGACAACCTTGTTTCTGTTGTTTGCCATTTTCAACTTCTGATGCTTTGTGGATACTAACATATCCCACTTATGGATGGTCGGCCTGCCTAGTATGACATTATATGGAGACGGGAAGTCGGCCACGATGAATCTTACCCGCTCTGACTTGAACACTTCCTTGGTTCCCAGTATTAATCTGAGGTCGACATACCCTTTGGGAGGTGGGTGCTCGCCGTTAAACCCGATAAGGGTGGTTTTGCACGGTCTCAGATCCTCTGTATCCAGTTTCATCCTTTTGAAAGCATCCCAGCTTATGATATCCACCGAGCTGCCTGCATCCACGAAAATCCTTTTTACCCGGCAATTCATCAGTGTTCCGGTGATGACCAAACCATCCTCATGGCCTGGAACTACGTCTTTCATATCCTCATTAGTAAAGGCTAACAGTGGAGGCGTCGGCCTGCTATTATCTTCTTTGAACTTGGGGATGTTCCTGACTGAGAGGATTTCCCTCAAATACTTCCTGCGTTGACTTTCCGTGTCTCCCCCGTCGCCGAGGGCTCCACTGATGGCGCTGCAATTGAACTCGGCCTCTGGAAACTCCTCGTCATCACTATGCGGTTTTCGCCGCTTTTCGTCCTTCTTCCGGTCCTGTGCCGGGCTAGGGCTCCGGTCCCCACGTTTCTTTTGTTATTTTTCCGTCCCTGTGTTTTGATCACATACTGACGCAATCTCCCTTCTCGTACGGATTTTTCGATTGCGTCACGGAGTTCGTAGCATTGGTCTGTGGTATGGTCCGACCCGTTGTGAAATGCACAGAATTTGGATTGATCCGTGGTAGGTCGATATCAAAGGGGTCGAGGTCTTTCTACCTTCTTCATCTCGGTTAGCGATACCTCCTTCCAAATGTGAGAATGCGCCACATTCAGGGGGGGTGTATCTGTCATACCTCGGCTTCCCTTCAACTCTTTCCCCCTTGGTCCTGTTGTCCCAGTTCCACCTGTTGGAATCTTCTCTTTCAGGTGGCCCTTTTCCCCGTAGAGGTGTGTCTTTGCCCCGGTCATTCCCGGCTGCGTTAGCTAACTCCATCTGTTCCACATCTAAGTACTACTTGGACCGTGTGTTGAGTTCTGTGAGGGTATGGACTTTATTTTTGAATATGGAATTCGCCAACCGGGATGACGGGTCCAGTCTATCTATAAGGCAATGTACGTGTACGCTCTCCAGGAGAGATCGTACCAGCAATGCCACCTCCTTGAATCTATCCAAATACTTCTGGAGTGTTTCGCCGCGCCTTTGCTTAATTTTGCTAAGGGTTAACTGGGACTTGGGATGTTTCTTACTTGTTGCAAAGTTTAACTCAAACTTGGTTCCGAGGTCTTTGAAACTTTGAATTGAATTGGTTGGTAGCGAGATTAGCCATTTCTGGGCCGGTCCTGTTAGCGAGGCGGCAAAAATTCAGGCAATTATCGGCCCTCCAATTTGTCGTACGAACATGAGTAACTTGAATGTATCCAGATGGGACCTTGGATCTTGTGTTCCGTCATATTTGGGCAGGTCTGCTAGGTCGAAATCCTTTGGATAAGGTTCGTTTGCTATCTCGTCCGAGAAAGCACTGCTGTTGCAGCCTACCGCATATCTCATATTGTATTTCTTCGGGGAGATCTCGAGCCGAGGTGGTCTTTCGCGACCTCGGTCATCGTCGTCCGAGGTATTCTCGGCACGCGTTTTCTTGCGGGACGAAGTTGGGTTATGCGCTCGAGGTTGTCCCGAATCTGTCTGCGGCACAGTTGTGCCGGTTTCATGGTGCGTGGATCTCGGATGTTCACTGACCGTCTTCTCTTTCCTAGCTCGTCCGTCGCCTCGATTACTTTTCTGTATCATTACTGCCAGCTGATTACAGCGATCCTCCATCATCTGCTGCATTACCCTAAAATCCTCCTGACGTTGGAGATTCGCACGCTTCTCCAAATTTTCTATTTGCCTCAGCATCGAGTCATGGGTTTTCCGTATGAGAATAAGGTCTGGGCTCGAGGCTGGGATTTCCTGCGCCGCCGCGCCCTGAGGTTTGGCCGTCCCTGCAGGGGAGGAGGCCGTTTCGGACACGTCATTCCCTTCATTTGCGGTATTGCCTTCCGAGACATCCTTGGGCAACGACGGGTCCTGCGTTTGTTGTTGTTGACTCGCCTCAGCCTGTGGTGGATTTTCAGGCTGCGGGTTCCACTGCTGCTTCTGGTATTAGCCATCATCAGTCATGGGGATCGAAATTTAACGTCCCCACGGTCGGCGCCAATGTTCTGGTGTAGAACACAGATGTCTAGCCTGGAAGGCTAGTGCTTTGATATTGGATCAATAGACTCACCCGAATATCTATGAGGTAGATATTCCGAAGAGTGTGGGATCACCGTACATGGAGTTAGGCTCGCGCAAAGCGGTCTTGTGTGTGTACGGTGTATTTGAATCTAAATAGTTCAAGGTTTAGAACGTGTGCACCTTAAGGGTCGACCCCTGTATTTATAGATAGTACCTTCGTTCTGGTATCTAGGATCTATCGTGATCTATGGCCATTATATCATATCCGAGATATGGATTCCGATATACCCGATATTATAAATAATAGTGGAATTTCCCAATATTATAGGAGAATCCGTGACGGTCTATTCCATTTAGTGGACACATCATCGGTATTGGATGCGATGGGGGTCCGTAACACTCTCTAATCTCTATTACTTACCCCTCATAAATATGAGCATACTTAAAAAATAAAGTTTATTTTAAACATACTTATTATTTTTAATTATCTTTAACTATTTTCTTAAATCATATACTTCGATTATTGAGCTCTTATAAATAGGATGAGAGTTTGTTGCAATTATTAAAAAAATGTAGTTTGTATAATTATAATTAAAATGTTAAAAAATTATTACTACTTTATAAGATAATCCTTCAATTAAAATCAATGCATCTTAAATACTTTTAATTTCTTTTTTATATAATTTTTCTCTACAATACAACTAATAAGGGCATTCATAGTTGAAAGCAACTTTTTGTAAAGTGATTTATATTTAAAGCCAAAGAAACCGCCTAAAAGATGGTTAATTTTTTCGCCAGATTTAAAAGATATCGATGACTTCTAGATGTTCAGTATAGCTAATACTCTGGCAAAAGAGGGGGAGACTTGAACTTGAGAGAGCTACATGGCCAAACAATCTTCAGTTCATCCATTATCTGTTTTTAAAACTTACAGAAAGCATTATCTGAGAAGCGGACGGCCTTAATTAGAATACGAATCATCTTAATTAGCAGAAACGGTTAAACTTTTATAACTTGCTATGATATTCATCAAAATGGTTAATACTATTTTCAATCTTAAATATAATATTCAATAGACTTTTTTTTAAAGATTAAAGAAATTAAAGAAATAATTTTAAAGTATTTATGTTTATCGTTTTTTTTTTTCAAACTAATTAGTTTGATTTATAAAATAACACTCCTTCTAGTCATAAATATAAGACAGAATTGACTTTTTTTTGAAGAGATTAAGAAAGCTACTTAAGTTTCTTAATCATATCATATGATATGTATTTTTAGATTATATATCAGTTTATTAGCCAAACTAATTAGTTTAGAGAATAAAATATAAATGTAAATATTCTAAAGTAATTTAATTAGCTCCCTTAAACTCTCCGAAAAAAGTCAATTTTATCTTATATTTAGGACTATATAATCTAATGTTAAATAATATATACTATGATTAAGTAATTTATCTAGCTTTATTAATATCTAAAAAAAAGTGTCATCTTTGTTAGACAGAAGGAGTAGTATAGCAAACACTAACTTATCTAGATATAATATGTGGACATGATTACTCCGATATGGACTCTTGCGCGCGAGGGTGGAATCATACGTAATTGCCTTCCAGATTCAATCAATAATTACGCAACAACGAGGGATCTATTCCAAAATTATTACATGCCTTTTTGTTAATTAGTAGTTTTGCTTTTCTCCGGCCCGTTCAAGTTTAATTTGCTAAAGATCGATCAATAGATAGAAGAAACACACAGTCAATGGTGATTATATGAGAACACAGGTGTTATGATAATCTGCAGAAAACTAAATTCAGATAAAACAGAAGGAAATAATTATACAAATGGTGAGAAAGGTAGTTATAGTCATGTTGATAATAGATCTGAAATAGAAATAAAGGAGGGGATTATTTAGATCCAAGAGAGAGAGGATTTATTATTATTAATCAAGCAGCAGCAAGCTGAGTAGCGTGAGTTTGGGCGGCTGCAGCGGCGGTGGATGGAGGAGAAGGGTCTTGTTGCTGTTTATTCATAGAGGAGACCTTATTATTATTTTTCCACTGATTATTATCTTTTCTCTCATCCTCCTTCATCTGCTCCTCCCTACACTCGAAACTGCAAAATGCTGTGTCCCCTCTGTAAAAAGAAAATTCATAAATATTCCAATCATTACAGAAACAATTTTAAAAAAACTAGAGAAAGATCGAAACCGATGGTGGATCTATCTATCTATGTAGCTAGGTAGGTAGCTTTGATAATAAAATAGGCACCTGTACATGTAGATGTCTCGGCCGGCGGCTAAACGGCGGTGACAGAGGCGGCAGGTTCTGAGGAAGTGAGGTATATTATTGTCGATGGAGTTATTATCAGATGGTGGTGCTTCCAGGGTGGTTTCTGTGTCGCTAAGCTCTTTGTTGATGCCAGTTATGCTGCTTGTTCTTTTCAGAATCGATCCTCCTCCACTTCTACGCTTTCCCACCAACATCTTCTTCTTCCTCCTCCTCCTTCAGTGAGAGCTCGTATATATATAGATACTCTTCAATTAGAATCAGAAGAGATTACTGAGTTGAAGAGAGAGTAGAGAGAAAGTCATAGCTAGCTAGGCACAGCGTGGGTGAGTGAGAAATGAAGGTGGGAAGTGATGTTGCTTCATAAACTGAATGTCTCTACCCTCTCATCCAATCTCAACCGTTGCTTCTCTCCCTCATCTACTCTCCTCCACCCTCACCCCTATACTTTTAATTCTTTTTTTCCCCCTTCTTAATAATGAAAAGTTTAGTTGATTGGGATGGGTTCATTAAAGTTAGGGCATGCATGTATATATGGATTCAAAGAGTATTTACGCTTTACTCCAGCAAAATCTTTACATAGTATTGAGATTTGAACTCATGACTTCGTGATTTAATTGATTAATTGAGTCAAACTTTTATCAACCGGATCAATCTTTGTTGATACTTTTTTTGTGATAATTATAAAATCAATTACTAGGAATTATATTGCATCGATCTAAATAAAGGCATTGAGTTTGAGTTTTAGGAATGCATTGCTTGATTAATACGACTAATCTCATTATTCCCACAAATCCTCCAATTAAAAAAATCCGTCTAAGATGTTACATTCTCTAAGAAAAAGAATAAAAAAAGAAAGAGAGAGAAAAATGGGAAAATTGCTAAGAAATTAAAAATATTTTATTGCCAAATTTATTATGCAAATCTAGTTGAAATTCGTTTAAGGACCCAATTGTGCAACCTATTTAAATCGGTACAACTTTTCTTCAACTACGTGGAACTTATCATCAATTATGTATAAAATAATAGACGTAAGTATATAGCTAAAAATATGTTGCATTTGCCAAGGACCAGCTAGGTACTTAGGTACTTTGATTACTAATTTTTCAATCGAGCATTTTGACCAATTTTCTTAGAAAAAAAAAAATTTCCTTATGCATTATTTAAAATCTCAAATTTTATATTGATATTAATAATATATAGAATGTTTATGAATTCTTTTCCTTTAAAAAATAATGTTAGTGAGTTAATTCATAAAAAAACACTTACATATTTATCAATGAGATCTTTGCAGTTGTTTTATTCTTTTTAACCAAGAGATTTTTACGTAAAGTTTCCTTGATAAGAAAACTTTAACCCACATCTATGTAAATAAGATGTAGGAGCAGGTGTCATTGACCATTCTTCATGGAAAGAAGATGTAAAAATTCTGTTTTTATCTCTTACATAGCAGTTTGGATTTTATTTTTCATAAAAAAAATTTCTTTATCCTAAAATTAGTATTTAGATTCAATAAAAATATTAAAAAGAAATGATAATGAATCTCAAAGTATTTTTTGAAATATTTTTACACTTATTCTAATTCATTTTTAATATTTTTTTATGAATATTTTCATAAAGTAATTTATTTACAGTAAATAATAATTAATTTCCCTTTTTATGGAACGATAATATTATCAAACACTGACTCTGACACCTTTCGTTTTCACAAGAAAATTACTTCATAATCCATCTAGTGTTATTTTATGGGAATTTATTCATTCCTTCATCAAGAACTAGATGTTATCAAATTTAAAATTAGGAAAATCCCTCCCAGGACCCAAGTAAACAACATATATCAAAAAACGTTCAAAAGAAAGTCACGTATCGAGAAAAGATCCTAAGATCTTTTTTGGTATTATTTCAGAAACATTAACAACTATATCAGTATAATATTAACAATTAAATCAGTAAACGTTAACAATTAAATAAGTACAACATTAACAACTAAACCAGTACACGTTAACAATTTGAGTTTTTTCTTACATGTGACTTTTTTTTAGATCTTTTTTTACAATATATTGCTTATTTAAGCCCTCAAGGGGATTTTCCCTTTAAAATTTGTTGGAACACTGATGACTGCTAGGCATTGGACCTCATGCAACATCGAATAAAATTGTTCCCGGAAAAAAAAAAAAAAAAAAAAAAAAAAACCCCCAAATTGATTGGGGCGTCAATGAAAATTAGTTTATTACAGGTATAATTAATATGTTGGGGGTAGTTTTCTCAACAGTAATTTGTTAAAAATATACACTAATTATAATTACCAATGCATAAAGCGTAAGTTGATTGAAAGTGACAAAAGGGTAAAGGGAAATGCAAGTTGAAATTAAGGATTCAATTCCCCGTATATTCTTTCCAATCCAAAATATAAAAAATTTTCTAAATAAAATTATTGTCTAAAAAACAATACCCCATCTGATCGGTAATATAAAACTCATTTGATTTTTTTAAAGAAGTTAAATAAATAATTTAATTATAGCATATGTTATTTATTATTATATTATAGAGTATATTGGCTTAGCTTATAAGTCGGACAAATAAGTTTGATATAAAGATGATAAATATAATTAAATATTTCAAAGTCATTTATTTAACTTTTCTAACTTCTCCAAAAAAGTTAATTAGAATTTATATTAAGGATCAAAGAGAGTATAAGTCATTAAGAGTTATTAATTAGTATTATTTACCAAATTTACTACGACCTCTAAAAGACTTAAATATATAATAAAATTTGAATACAATTTGTACTTCAAATTTTTTTTTTTCCTGAAAGATATTAGACAAATTTGAATAGTGTTGAAGTTAAAAAAAGATTCCAATTTAAGATAAATTTAATAAGCTAACCGGTTTTTTTTTTTTTTTTTTTTTTTTTTTTTTATTTATTTTAGTGAAATGATTGAAAATGACTTATACTTTAGATAAGCGAGGGACATATAATTAAAAATATTTGAGTTAATGGTGGAATTTAGAGGAGCTTTTTTATTAAAAACTTTTTATTTAAAAAGTTCCCACCAACAATCTTGTTTAAAGGTATCAAATATTAAATTAGTTTTTGGAGAATAGCTTTTGGAGAAAAAGTAAAAAAAGTGATTTTAGAATAAATTTTTAAAAATAGCTTTTGAAAATGTAAAAATAATAGTGTTATGGACCTATATAATGGGCTTGACAGAATCTAGGCCCAGTAAGGGCAATTTATGACGAGATCATCATCAATCAGGTAAAATATCAATCATTCCACGATCATACCTATAATCCTGAATAGTGCAGGTAGTAGGGCGGAAGTTATGCAGGTCGTGAAAGGACACGATTGGGGGAGGAGGCGAAAGCACAGATGGGAGACTAAAACCCTAGGTGATCACTATAAATAGGAGGACATTCACCAGGTGCGATCCATCCATTCTCTATTCCATTATTTATCATTCAGTCACACTGTGCACACACTCCACTCTCAGGCAACCTGTGTTGGACAGTGATCTGAGAACGCCATGTGATATCTTCTTCATAGTTATCACTGAGCGATCACCTTCTCATTGGTGTTTAACTCATTGACATCCTTGAGAAGCCCATCGACTCAATATTAACATTCCCTAACTCATCGAAGCTAAACATTTGTGTTCTACACCATAACAAATAGCTTCAGACAAAACCATGGTTTTGAACCCCAAAACTATGGTTCTGCTGCTAGAGTGTTTGTGTAACTTATCCTAAACCATGGTTTTCAGTCAAAATCATGATTATGCAAAATTTGAGAGTGTTTGTTAACTTCACTTTTAAAATAATGAAGGCCAAAACCATGGTTTCAAAAGGAAACCAAACACCCTAGTTTGTATCCTAATTATGTTGAATTTGATTGGAATGTAGATATTGGCAAGCTGCATGCCCGTCTAATCAGACAGTGGAATCTTAACTAAGCTTTATAATTTAAAAGAAAAATGTAATTAGCGAATTCCGTACAATTTCCGCTCATGTCAATCAACGAAAGATTAATTATTAATTGGACAAAATTGAAAGGGGGGAAATAATTCAATTGAATTTCAATTTTATAGTTGAATTATAATTACTTAACCTAAACGAGTTATTGAAATTTAAAATATTGAATGGAATAATCTATTTAAAAAAATCTGGAAATAAACTATTGTCGCTGGTTATAATAGGGTTAAAAGTTCAAAGACAAAAAAATCATTATAAAAGCTTTGTACGTTATAACTCTTTTGGTTAAATATTTCAAGGCATCTAGGATTATTATTCTAAATAGAGATATCGAAGAATTAAATATATGTATTCTACCGAATTTCATAAATTTTCTGTATTAAAAAAATACATCATGTTATTATTTTATTTTTTAATATGCTTAAATTAAATTTTCAGTTGTGATGGCAAAACCAAAATCAATTTACGGTTGGACCATATATGCATGCACGATTTCTCTTTTTCCTTAATTATTTGCCATTTCAACTCTTCCTAAGTCGAAGGAATTGATGAACTTCTTTGTCTGTTCTGTTTTTTCAATGTAAGATGAATATAAAGTAAAAAAAGAAATTGGTTTTGATTCCATCATTAATTATATGTCACAATCATATGAACTGGTCTTCTTCCTCTGCCTTTCATAAGTATTCTTAGATCCATTATTTCTAAATATTCAATTTAATTTTCTAATCGATCCCATTTTGTTGGGCAACACTAATATATTATAGGTCTATCTTTTCATATATAGGTTTAATTTAATAATATAATGGTCTGCCTTATCCCCCAATAGGATATACAATAATTTCTCGACTTGTTTTGTCTAGAATAAATACATATACAATATATCCATAGCGAAAATAAAGAAAATCACCTAAAATTTTTTGTTATCGAAAATAAATAAAATATAACTTTAATTTACTATGGGAAAATTATAATTAAACACATTTATATTTTGAAAATAGTCAAACGTGTTCTCATTTTCTCATCAAATAAATGTAGTAAATAATATATTTTAATCATCTTCCTTAATTTTTTCATCTTTCATTTACTTGATTATAGGTAGGGAGTATTAATAGTGATAAATTGAGAAAAACTGATAAACATGAAAAATATGTCTTATATTTAACATCAAAATAAACTCTATAATTAATCTTATATTAAAGACTGAGGGAGTATGATCAACTAGGACTTAAAAATGATTTATTTTTTTTTTTATAAAAAAAAAAACAACAACAACAACAAATGCATGAAGCTCTTCGAACAAATACTTCACAAGGCCATATATTTAAGACTTGAGCTTAAGATAACCTTTTGAACTAGGACATCATGAGTTGCTTGTTCTTTTGGCATAATTGGACCTCACATTCATACATACTTAATTTATCTTTTTCTTTAGTTATTCGTCATTTTAATTTTTTTTTTCATTTTTTTTCTACTCCTCATAAAAAATATCTTCATTTGTTGAAAGAACTTCTCTATTTTATGATTTGGTTTTAAACACGCGTCCACACGTAAATATCAAAATGATGATTGAATTTCAGCCTTTGATTCCATCTTTAACCATATGTCTCTATCGTATGAACTGGTCTTCTTCCCTGTTCCTTTCATTTCATGGGAGTATTATTTTAATAATCGATTTAATAACCCCATTTTCTTCGGCAATAATTGTAGGTTTATGATTATGAGTTTCATTTAATATTTTCTTTTGACTTGAGTCTCATTTATTAATTAGGGAAATGGGGAAAATAGTAAAATAAAATAGTTTGATGGGCCAAACAGGCAATGTAGGTATGGGGAGCCGTCATGGCTGAGGCCATCACAATCAATTCTTTAATGCTAACTACACGTGTCTACTCCTCATAGGTGATCTACTCACTTTTTAATTGTTGCCTTTAATCATCAATAATTCCTCGAGTTTGAGCTTGTTGCTAAAAAGCACCTACTACTAATAAGTGTTTTATGTCTTTTTTAATAAAGTATTTACTAATTTTTAAGGAGCAATAAATATTTTTGTTGGCACTTTTTTTTTATAATCATAAAATTAAGCGTTAAGGTGCGTTTTAACAACAAATAATTACGAGAAAAAGATCAACACAAAATATTAATTAAAGTATCATTAAATACCAACAAACAATTAAAAATGTGCAGTTAATTGGTCAAAGAACTTTTAAAAATGTGCGATTAAAAGACAACGCCAGTTGAAAAAAAGTTAAAGTCAGTTATCAAAGGTTGATTAGCAATGAACTTTTTTTCTGGGAAAGGCCAAAGAAAAAAAGTTTTCTGAGGAATTTTAACACAAAAATTCTTAATTTCACTAAATTAAATAATATTTTTTTGTCAATTGTCATTATTCAAAACTATTTGTACATATTTTGATGGACAAAAATTACTCAATTGTTAAAATAAACAAAAATTTTAATTAAAATATAATTATATGATTTAAATAAAACTCAAGGTGTTTTATAATTTATTATATATGTTAAAAAAAAAATTATATGATTTATTTTTATTTTAGAAGAAATTTATGTGAGTTAAAAAATTCATTTAATGTTAATAAAATTTAAAAAATATATTATATCCGGAAAGAAATGAAATGAATTTAATTTTTATTTTTATAAAAAAGAGTTTAATGGATATCAACGTTGACACTCAATAATATAAATCCAAAGAACTTAATGATATTTTTGTTAATTAAATTATCTATTGATTATATCAGTATTATGAGACTTGTTGGAAAAAAATTTGTCATTAATTAAGTATCTTGGAATAGCCTTAGCAAATTATTTATGAGACTTTTTTTATTTTTTTTTCAATAATTCTCATATTCATATAATCAATAGATCATTTAATTAACAAAAATATCATCAAGTTGCTAGATTTATATTATTATGTTTCAACGTTGATATCCATTAATCTCTTTTTATAAAAATTAAAAATAAACTCATTTCATTTCTTTCCGATATAATAGATTTTTTAAATTTTATTAACATTAAATGAATTTTTTAACTCACATAAATTTCTTCAAAAAATAAAAATAAATCATATAATTTTTTTTGTTTAACATATATAATAAATTATAAAACACCTTGAGTTTTATTTAAATCATATAATTATATTTTTAATTAAATTTTTTGTTTATTTTAGCAAATGAGTAATTTTTGTCCATAGATATTTATACAAGTAGTTTTGAATAATGACAATTGACAAAAAAATTATTTAATTTAGTGAAATTAAGAATTTTGTGTTGGGAGCTCCGAAAGTAAAACTTTTTTTTGTGTTGGGTGCTCGCGGAAAGTAAAAGTTCGTTGGTCAATCTGCACCTTAGATAATGCACCTTAACTTTTTCTAAACGGCGTTGTGCTAATTGCACCTTTTTAAAAGTTCATTGGCCAATCTGCATATTTTTAATTGTTTGTTGGTATTTAAAGTACCCTTAATTAATATTTGTGCTGGATGCTCTTTCTGTAATTGTTTGTTGGCAAAAATGCATCTTAACCCTAAAATTAATTACTAAGAATTATATTGCATCAGTTTAAATAAAGAACTTGAGTTTGAGTTTTAGGAATGCATTGTTTGATTAATATGAGTAATATCATAATTCCCACAAATCTTCCAATTAAAAAAATCTGTCTAAGATATTACATTATATAAGAAAAAGAAAGAGAGAAAAAGGGGGAATTGCTCCGAAATTAAAATATTTTATTGCAGCTTTATTACACAAATATAGTTGAAATTCGTTTAAGGACCTAATTGTGCAACCTATTTTAAATAGGTGCAATTTTTCTTCAACTACGTGGAATTTATCATCAATAAGGATATAGCTAAAAATATGTTGCACCTTCCAAGGACCAGCTAGGTGCCTAGATACTTTGAGTGATAATTTTTCAATGGAGGATTTTCAGTAATTTTCTTAGAAAAAACACATTTCCTTATGCATTGTTTAAAATCTTATATTGTTATTAATAATATATAGTGTTAGAATAAGACTCTCACCTAAGAGAGGGGTGAATTGTGTGATAATTAAAATCGTAAACTTTAATGCAAATATTAAGGATAATAGGATAGCTAGGGTTGAAGAGATGTTATCACACGAGATTTATACTGATTCGGTCCAAACCATATGACCTATGTCCAAGTCTAAAAAGCCCTATGAGATTTTTACTATACTCCAAGATTCGTTGGGCTCTTAATACCTCAGTACAAGCTAGTTATTTTTCAAGAACAATCACTCCCTCTTAAATTTTGCAATTTAATGTCCACTCAAGACCCCATAATCTTGAGTGTCTCGTATAATAAATGAATCAATAAATGAAACAATAAATGTCTCTCACAAGAGTAGATATGGGATCACTGAAGTACAAATTCAAACTTCAGAGCTTTAAGACTTTGCAATGAACGTAACAAAAGCTTTTCATAGTAGTTCATTGAAGTTCGATACATTCGTCTTCAATGCTCTGTGTCTTTATAGGTAGAGTGAATTAATGATCGTTATCTTGTTGAATGTTTCTATTGGAGTTTCCTTGGTCTTTGATATATATCCGTTGAAGTCTCTGAACATTTATTGTGTCAAAGGAATTAGCCACTGGAGTAGAGGAATGTTCAACGTTTGAAGATCCTTCGACACAAAAGTGCTTTTTCTAGTTTGTGAATTAAACCTTGTTTGATCACCTGAAAAACACTTAAGTAAAAATATAGTATACAACTATAATGATCAGAAGCAAGAAGAACAAATTTCATAATCATTCCAGTGATTTAAAAAATTTATGAAATGTTGCTTTGTTTTCTAGGAAAGCATTACTTGAGTGATTAGCTAGTGATAAGGAATTACAAGGTCACTCGAGTGTTCACTCAAGTGATCTTGTTTCTTTTGAATTTTCATAAAATCATATCATTTGGTCACATCACTAGAGTGTTCTACTAGTGATCACTCGAGTGATTTTATACTTTTTATATTTTTATTATTATTTCAAAACACTTCCAGGATCACTGCAATGCAGTGCTAGTGATACTCTTTGTCTCATCACTCGAGTGATCTGAAGTCATCACTCGAGTAACTTTTTCTTTAAAATACTTCAGAGCAGCATCACTAGAACAAATCACCTGAGTGGTGTGCTATTGATGAATTTTAACACATCACTTGAGTAGTCACTTGAGTGATTTCCCCTTTGAAAATTTTGTAGCATTGATCACTGGATGAATCATTGTGGTCATTTATTGGTGTTGGATTTTAATATATCACTCGAGTGGTTACTCGAGTGATCTTCTTTTATGAAACTATTTTATCAAAGAGATCACCATGATGATTGATCTATCACATCACTCGAATGGTCACTCGAGTAATCTAATATATTTTGCAAAACATAGATTTTTTCTTGTTCAAAATACTTTGATCATCATTCAAATCCTATGCAAACCATTTCTAAGCTTTGTTATCATCAGAACATAGGGTCTAACATTCTCTGCCTTTTTTATGATGACAAAATTGGTGTGTTTTGAAATCTAGTTTCCATATATAAGAATATGGTCTAGATCGGAGTGTAGCATTGGGTAGCTGAGAGGATAGGTCTATGGTGGTAAGAGGGGGGCCTATATAGGAAAAGAGGCATCATCAATGGTATTACCCTCCTGATGAGCAAAGGTGGGGGAATAAGATAGTACAGGCTCTGGCAAGTGAAGAGTATGAATTCTAATTGGATCTTGATGGTCAGGCATATAGAGAGATATATATACTATGGTGGTGGTGTTGTAGAGGGCTTAGGAACTTCAATCTCTTCATCAATCTTCTTAGTGTTTAGAGTATCATAATCATGGTTCTTAAAAACGCGATTTACAACGTAAAAAATGGTGTTTTTACGTTTTATTTCAGGCCACCCGTGTTTCGTTGTAACAAAAAGCGCAGATGTAGTGAAATTGGTAATAACGCTGATTTTAAACGTAGAAACGAAGTGTTTTTTAGAAAAGCGAAAAAAAGGACTGGGTTAGGTTACTCTGCCGCTCTCGTCTCTTATCCCGCAAACACAAATCTCTGCCGCTTCGCCACGATTGGATTGTCCTTTCTTATTTACTTCTCCTCTGACCTTTGCTCAACTTTGCTTTATCTTTTGTTTTTCCTAGCAACGACGGACGCTTTTCGGAGAAAGGTGCACGAAATTCACTGATTCTTGTTTTGTTCTGATTCTTATGCTCTGCTTCACTAAAATTTGAGGTTTCTAGTTGCTTCAGAACTTATTTTGTTCTAATTATCCTTACGTTCATTTACTTCTCCGTTTCTTCCCATATTTCTTTGTATCATCTGTTGATTCTTACTGCCATAATTCATTGTTTTACAATGATATTTTTATCGGTTTATAAACTGCAACCAAGAGTCGAATAATGTGCATCATCATGGTTATCACCAAATTCAACATGTAAGTATTTGCTAGCTCAACATTGGTATTGAAGAATGCTATGTTTTCTTTATAATCATTATTTTCTCAGTGTATCTTACAAGATTTCTATTGTGAGTAGTTTTCTATGTTTTTCTAGTTGTGGATGTCATCTTCTATCTAGTTTAGGGTATCTGTCATGAGTAATTTCTATTAGTAACATGTGTATGTGTACTTGCAGCTAAAGAACCTGAACTATTTCTCGCCCTTGCTGTGGTCTCTCCAAGGTTCTCTTTCGAAGCTTTGTCCTTCTTGCTACAGGTTCGTCCACTCATTCCTCTGCATCTCCAACTCCAATTTTTGAAATTAAATTTTGGAACTTGTCATGCACTATGCTTTTTGACAGAAAATCAAGGTTTGACCATCAAAATTGGTTTGACAGAATAAATTCATAACTGAATCTGATTTTTGGGTAGAATTCTCCTCTAATTGGATATATTTGTTGCACAATTCTCTAGGGAAGTGGCTTGAAGAATTTCGTTTTTGATTCTGCATAGTGTGCATAAGCAAGTGCACCCAATTAATACTGACTTTGCATTTAATGTTACCATTTCCTTCTGCATTATAAAATTTTCTTGAAAGCAAAAATATTAGTATTGTGTTGTTGTTCTGATTTTTCTACTTGTGATAAAAATATAAAAAAATTCTGGAAACCTATCAATGAAGTGGATAATGATAGGTTAAGCTTGCTATTTAGTCGATCATTTATTTTTTAAATTTTAAACTCTTTTTTGGTTTTTTGTTCTTTGTTTTCAAATTAATTAACCTAATGACAATGAGAACAAGACAGTGAAAAGGAAGGAGATAGATCAATGCAGACACCTATATCATTTCCAATCGAGAATGCATGTAATATATCATATAATAAATTGTAAAGCAGTGCTCTGCATACTCTGCTAGTCCTTCATCAGAGAAAACATGGCTCATGCATACAACCTTTCCTGAATATGATGTTGCTCTTACTACAATTGTCGAATAGACTTCACTGCTTAGTTTATGTATTGAATCTGGAACTGAAGTTTGGTGCTAGAATAATTGTTCTGAATCATTTTGTCTATTGGAGTTTGAATCTGGAATTGAAGTTTAGTGCTTGAATAATTGTTTCATACTTTCATGTATTTTAAATCCTGACTTCATCATCCTTAAATGTTTGTTTTACTGATTGAGAGTGTTGATTAGGATCTAAAGTTGAATTAGGTAACGATGTTCATAGTCTGTGTGAATCAGGCAATTGAGTTCATGTATATGGTTTATATCTACCTGACTATATGCATAATTATATTCTTGCTATTTTGAACCGTATATAAGTTTGACTAGTTGGACCATTTGGTATGGGAAACAAAATTAGCTAATGTGAAATGAGTTTGACTAGCTGGACCATTTGGTCTAGAAATTTGGAATTAAAGGGTTTGTAGTTGAGTAGAAGTATGGAACATATATATCTGTTGTGATGTACTCTTCTGATTCTTTTTGTAGTTTTGAAAATGGTTTCTAGTGGAAGTAGTGCTGGAGTTCATAATAGCTCTACGCCTTCTATCCCAGTGAGTGGAGGAGGAACATCTTCAAGAACTTACAAGAATGCTCCCGGAAGTAGAACTGATGTGGCATGGAAGCATGGTAGTTCAATTGATAGAGGTACCAATAAAATTAAATGCAATTACTGCCAAAAGATTGTACAAGGAGGTGTTTATCAAATGAAACATCATTTGGCTTGCATTCAAAAAGATGTTGGAATGTGCAAATCTATTCTGAGGCAGTCAAGAAAGAAATGTGGGACATTGTATGTGATTTACAAAAAAAGACTAAATAAGAAATCTGGCATTGATAATGAGGATGAGGTTGTACAAGGTGGAGAAAAAAGATCACGTGATGAAGATAATGAGAGCTCTGAGAATATCTTGAAGAAAATAGGAGTAAGCAGCCAACCTTCCATCAATAATATTTTTAAGAAGAGTTTAAGAGAGGGTGCATGTGAGAAAATTGCTTCTTTTTTCTATAACAATGCCATACCATTCAATGTGGCACGAAGTGTTGAATTTCAAGAGATGTTTGAAATGGTTGCTTGACACGATATTGGCTTTAAGCCACCATCCTACCATGAAATTAGTGAGAAATTTTTGAAGAAACAATATATGGAGACAATGCAAAGTATTGAAAAACATAAAGCTTATTGGAAGGATACGGGTTGCTCCATAATGACGGATGGCTGGACAGATAAAAGGAGAAGAACGCTTATAAACTTCTTAGTAAATAGCCCAAAAGGAAGTGTGTTTTTGAAGTCAATTGATGCATCTCACATCACCAAAACAGCTGAGAAGATATTCCATATGATTGATGAAGCAGTTGAGGAGGTAGGAGAAGAAAATGTTGTCCAAATTGTGATGGATAATACTGCGAACTATAAAGCTGCAGGAACATTGTTGATGGCAAAAAGAGCAAGGTTGTATTGGACACCTTGTGCGGCTCATTGTATTGACCTAATGTTGGAGGACTTTGAGAAGAAGTTTCTAGTTCATCATGAGATAATTGCAAAAGGAAGAAAAATTACTACATATATATATATATATATATATATATATATATATATATATATATATATTCAAGGACTTCTTTAATTTCCATGTTGTAATTTCATGCAAATGGAAGAGATTTGGTGACACTAGGAAAGACTCGCTTTGCCACGTCTTATCTAACTTTGGGGTGCCTCAATGACAACAAAGGAGCATTGATAAGGATGTTTACATCATATCAATGGATGTCTAGCAAGTTTGCTAAGAAAAATGATGGCAAGTATATTGAGGATGTGGTTATGGATATGGGGTTTTGGAAAGAGGTTGTGACATGTTTAAATGGTGCTTTTCCACTTATAAAAGTGCTTCGTTTGGTGGATTCAGATGAGAAGCCAGCAATGAAGTTCATTTATGATGAGATGATTCAGGCCAAGGACAAAATTTAGAAAGCATTCAATGGTGTAGAAAGAAGGTAGTATAATTTTACTGAATCTAATATATTTTTTTAACTTTTGTTTGCTATTTTGAATCTAATGTAATTTTTTATTTGTCATTCTTTACTCTTTAGTTATTAGCCTCTATGTGATAGCATTGACGCTAGATGAAACAATCAGTTGATGAGGCCTTTGCATGCAGCAGGCTATTTCCTCAACCCTCAAATACAATATAGGCTAGGATTTCGTGCTGATCCCGAAGTTAAAAATGGACTATATCAATGTTTAGAAAGGTTGGTGGAAAGTGCTGAAGAAAAAAGAAAAATTAATGATCAAATGGATGATTTCAAGTTGCAATTAGGGAGATTTGGTTCTGAATTAGCCCAAGGGGGCATTTATATAAAATCTCCAACATAGTGGTGGGAATCTTATGGTTTTGATCATCCAGAGCTCCAAAGATTTGCAATGCACATTTTAAGCTTGACATGTAGTTCATCTGATTGTGAGAGGAATTGGAGTACCTTTGAGATGGTAAGTTTTCTTTAATTTGTAAATTTGGGTTTGTACTTGCTACTTGTTGTATATTAATTGGATTTGTTTTTGTTTAGGTCCACTCAAAGAGAAGAAATCGCTTGATCGCTTGAAACAAAAGAAAATGAATGAAGTTGTGTTTGTGATGACAAATTCAAAATTGGCCAGGAAGAAGCAAGTTAGAAAAACTGTTGAATATAACATTGATGATGTTTCATCTGAAGATGAATGGATTGTTTAAAATTAGGAACATCTTCTAATGTTGAAGGTTTAGATGAAGACAATTTTGATTTGAATTTGAATACTTTAATTGAAGAAAACTTGGCTCAAGTTGGAGGAGGGATGACACCACCATGTTGGTGCCTTTGTAGATTATATGGAGATTCCTAATTTTGAGTTTGACAATGAGGTTGAAAGAATAGAAAGAGAAGTTGCCATGCATCATGATGTAGTTGAAGATCATGTGGAGCATAATGTCTTTGATGACAATGACTTGAATGATTTATTAGCTTAGAGTGTGACAATTATTTACGTTTCAGTTGGATAATGAGTGGTACTAAATTTAAATTAGACTTGAATTTTGAACTGTATTGAGGTGGTTTTCCTTTGTTTAAATGATATTTGATGACAATGTTAGATATTTTGATTGATATTGCATTGATCAGTATATGTAGGAATGATAGCAGGTGCCTTACTTTTCTTGAATTTTTTTTTATATATATATGCAGGTAAAATCTACGTTTTGTATTACGATTTTACGTTTTACGATTTTTCATTCTCCTTCCTTTTTTAGGTAAAAACTCATTTTTAAGAACCATGATATTCATAATTATCAAAGTGATGAGATTGAGCTGAAAGAATAGGTGAAAGGGAGCCAATGAAACAACCTCATATAATTACCATATAATTAATATTTCAAACAACTTGGTAAAACATTAAGTAGTATTACAGTAGATAACAAAGAAACCAATACAAAAGACTACCATAGTCATGATAATTTCACTAAACACTTTGGAAAACTTAATCATGGTAGAAAGACATAAAACCAGACAAATAAAAGTCTACCATGGTTTATTTGATTTCAACTTCATAACAAAACAATCAAGACCTTACCATGGGAGAAAAGACTCTACCATGGTAGGAAAAACTTTAACCACCTGATCGACACAATATAAGCACAATTATACAATTCACACATAGGCTATGACATTTGAAGCCTTCATTGTAATCATAATCACCACATGCCAATTATAACAAAGATATATCAGCATCTAAATGTCTAAATTCATTTCACACACAAAAACATTTAGGCCCGGCCTCTAATAAAGAAGCCCACACAATAAACAACATATCAAAGGGGTTCCACCCATAGTACAAACCCCAATATGTAGTGGCATATTCAAAATATGCAACGCATACCAAAAGGCGCTAAAGTTTGGCAATATACATTAGACTATGCTCATGTAACTAAACGAGACATACAAGATTGATATATCAAATCAAGCCTCATACGTCTTTCCCTTGGTAGCACATCCTGAACTCTCGCCTGAAAAATAATAAATAACGACGGGGTGAATCACATGAACCCTATAACTACAATTCTAATTTAACAAGTGTGCATGGAATACTTTTGAGATAGTTTAGCGGGAAAAATATACCTTCGTATGACTTAAAGTCTAAATAGCTTTTCAAAAACATTAGTAGTTTAAAAGAACCATTCAATATGCATAGAACTCCCTCAACCATCTTTATAACCTCCTTATAATTGCTGACAGACCCATGGGCTACAACACATAATAGGATTAGTTCTTTGATAAGATTGCACCAAGCTCTCCAAGGATGAGGTGTAGCTCGATCAAAGGCTATAGAAGTCATAATAGACCATGGATTCCTTTTCTTTCAAATATGGAAAGGTATCACGTCCCTTGAGCTGACCTTTAACCTGGTCAAAGGAAGGGTAATACCAAGGGCCCTGAGAATGTCAAAGTTATTCACTGTGCACACAATAGAGGCTATATTATGTCATATAAAAGAATCAACCTCCCTCAATCATATCTCATCACAATCCCGTACACTTCAATATGTAGTGCAACATCACAAACTTCCACATCAATGATTTTTCCTATATTCAATATTCAATATTATGCATAATCAACATCATAATCACAAGAAAAACAATTTAAGCTCACTTAACTAACAAGTTTACTCACAAACATACATTTCATATATATATGTTTTTCATATTTAAAATACTATAGCATATACTTATATTATTTGCAAATATGAACATACACTTATAATCACCTCAACACTACTACAAAAAGCACTTTAATGTCTGTTTTTAGGCCTTTTCTATGTCCCTTTCTAGGGGACGCATATGCAAGCGACGTAGTAAAGTCTAGGAATAATGTCCGTTAAAAAAGGACGCCATAAGAGACTTACGACGTCCCTTTTTTAAAATAGACGCCTTAAGTTTTTTTAAACAAAAAAAAAAACCTGCAAGGTTTTACTAATGAGGAGGGAGTAGCGATGGTGTTCTACCACTGAAGATGGAGGAGTGACAATAGGAGAGGGAGAGACAAGCGTGTTGGTTATGATTAGTTTTGATGATGTCTTATATAGATGTCATTCTTAAGAGCAAAAAGGTTGCATACTACATTTACATTATGCTTTGACTAATTCTTATATTGAATGTAGATGCAAAGTTTAATAACAGAGAATGATCAAGAGAAGAGAAGAAAGAAAGAATCGAATTATGGAAAATAATCAAGAGAAGAAAGAAAGAGTTGAATGATGAAGAATGATCAAGTTGGGAGATGGAAAAAGGAAGAACTTGTTGAATGGAATGAAGGTATCATTATTCAAGTTCTTATATTGATGCTAGAAGCCTTTAAGATCATATGGAAGTTGGAATGACTCAATTAGGAATTAAAGTCAGCAAAAATCAGCTCCAAGATGAGAAAACTCGAGTTCCCAACCCAAAACTCGAGTTTCCTACTTCTCTACAATGATTTGCTCATCTGGTATGAGAAAACTCGAGTTAAGAACTCAAAACTCGAGTTTAGGACTCAAAACTCGAGTTTGGAACTCAAAACTCGAGTTTTGAAGTGTCTTCAGCATCTCTGGCGTCTCTGGACTAGGAAAACTCGAGTTTCCAAGTCAAAACTCGAGTTTCAACACTATTCAGCAACTCGCTCTACTCGTTTCACGTTTCATCTGGGCGAGGTCTGGTAATTCGATGATATCTCCTAAACCAAGAATTCGATTGAGGTGAAACCAGTGGCATATGAAAATAGACTTCCAATGCGTCATTTTCATATAAATTTCAAGCCAAAAGGAGTTCAGATCAAGGAGCTATGAATTGTGGAAGTTGACACTGAGATTCACGCCACACAGCAAACCAAGCCTCAATGTTTTGAGTGTATCTCACAAACTACAAATCCGATTGAGCTGAAATTGGTGGCATATGAAAGAAGACTCAAAGGAATTTCCATAAAGACTTGAAGCAACCAAAACGGAGTTCAGACCAGAGAAATATGGCCTTCGAAAGTTGACGGTGAGTTTAAGACGTTGCAAAAACGCTGGTCAAGAACAGCCTTCATTCATCGGATCATAACGGACATAATACAATGAGTTTGGAGTTGATTCTTCTTACATTGGATTCTTACCTCGAGCTTGGACACATAAATTTGAGTTTGAGATTAGCCAAGAGTTTTGATCTTAATGAGATATATCCTGAAAAAAGCAAAACCGCCGGTTTTCGAGAGAAAACTCAAGTTTTCACAATACGAGAGACTTCTCAATATTTTTGGAAAAGACAAAACTCAGTTTTCATTGAAAACTCGAGTTTTGGACTTACGAGAGAGTCTCATAAGTTTTTGAACTTTGAAAACCTCCAGTCTTGGCTAAAACCTCCAGTTTTCAACATAACTTGAAATTTTCCAAGTTTTCACTAAATTTGTGAAAACTCGAGTTTTGAATCAAAACTCGAGTTTTGAGTTGCGAGAGGATTCGTTTCTAGCCGGTTTTCAAAACCTCCGAGTTTTTGTGAAAACCTCAAGTTTTGAGTTTGACAAAGTTTTCTCAAAGTTTTCACAAGTAAAGTGAAAACTCAAGTTTTGATTTCAAAACTCGAGTTTTGCTCGAGCGAGAAAGTCTTCATGTTTTTCTCAGTTTTCAAAACCTCCAGTTTTCTCCAAAACCTCCAGTTTTTGACTTGGCGCGATTTCTTCAAGTTTTCATATTTAAATGAAAACTCGAGTTTTGATATGAAAACTCGAGTTTTGGCCAAGCGAAAGTTTGATGTTTTTCAATGATTTGAAAACCTGGTTTTGAAAGAAAACCTCCAGTTTTGGTGTTTTGGACTTAAATCGATTTTACTCACCAAAGTTCAAAACTCGAGTTTTGATATCAAAACTCAAGTTTTCATCGCATGAGTTTGAAATTCAAATCGACGATTTTGTAAAACCTTCTTGTTTGATCTTAATACTTCCTATCATTATTCTCTAATGTTCCTAAATATGTTTAACCACTTTTTAGTGAGTTTCAGATGAATTAGAGAGTGTTTATTGAAGGTTTAAAGCAAAAGCAAAAAGCATGTCGAGAACATTAAATACAAAACCCGAGAAAGTTGCATACTTTTTGGTAATCCGTCTGCACACGCCTACAAAGAATTAAAGAATGATTTCCACATCCAAAGACTCGCTACTCCAACGGATAAATTTGCGAGAGTCAACTACGAACTTCTACACAATTTGGATTAAGTGAAGATTAGAGAGAGAAGAAGACCAACACAAAACCGAACCTTGTCTAATGAAGGCAACGGTTATAATCAAGATTCCAACGGTCATATATTGATCTCTACCTATAAAAGAAGACAGATTCAAGACAGAAACAAGAGACAACAACCTACAACTTCAACATGCTAATACTCTGACCTTCACATCATTTACTCTTTGTTTTTCATGTTTAGATAAGCTTATCATAGAGAGTGAAGTGATTTGTATTGTTCTTCAGTGTTTATTCATTCACTTCTAAGAGAGAAGATTTATTGTAATCATTCCTTTCCATACTATCTTAGAGTTACTCAAGATTGTGTGATCTTGAGTGGGAAACCCATTGTATTGATTACAGCTTGTAAAGGGAGTAAGTTCTAGTGAGAGAATTACTTCGAGTACAAAGTGTGTAATCAAGTGGGTGCATTGATTACAGTTTGTAAGGGGGAGTGAATCCTAGTGAGAGGATTACTCCAAGTACAGAACGTGTAATCAAGTTGAAAGAAGATAGTGGATTGAAAAATCTCAAGTGGAGCTTGAGGACTGGACGTAGGTCAAGGATTGGACCGAACCAGGATAAATCTCAGGTTGCATATTCTCTTCCCTTATCTCTTATGTTTCAAGCATATATATTTGAATGACTGATTATCACTTTATAAATTATTTACGTCACTCAAACAACTTTCGATAAGTTGCGAAAAAAATTTCAAAGTAACCAAAATTTAATCAAACACCCAATTCACCCCCTCTTGGGTGATAGCAGGTCTTTCATTTGGTATCAAAGCCAGGTTCTTGTTTTAAGGACTTAACCGTCTCAAGAGTTTCAATGGCTGATTTTGGGTGTTCCTCATTTTCGAAGGTTTTGATTTTACCATTCCACCGTTTTTCAAAGATATTGATTTTTGGTTTTGGAAAGCTAGAATGACTAGTTTTATTAAAGCAAGCGATTTTCATATGTGGAATGTTTTTATAAATGTTTTTGATTTCAAACCAAGAAAGGATTGAATGAGAAAAAGAAAAGCAAATGTTTTCATTGAACATTAGAGCAATGAAAATTCTTCATTATGCTTTAACCGAAAATGATTTTGAGAAAATCAAGTTTTGCTCTAGTGCTAAGGAAATCTGGGATACTCTTGATTCTATATATGCTTCTAATAACTATGTTGAAATTGATAGTGTTGACAGTTCATCTGAAACTATGAGATGTATATCCACAATTGATGAAAAATTGGAAGTTGAGAATGAAGAAGGAGAAATCTTAGAACACTTCCATGATCCAGTCAACATGAAAGAACAAGAGAGTGAGGATTCCCAAGAAGAACTCATCATGGACAATTATGATGAATCATCATCAGAATCTCAAGATGCTGTTATGGTAAAAAGATCCAATTCTTCTTGTGTATTTATGAAAGATGATTTTGAAAGCTTGCATAAAATTATTTTTCAACCAATTGCTAATTTTATTTTGAAAAGCAAAAATGTTTTCAATCATGCTGGAAAATCATGTGGGATGAAAGAATGTTCAAATGAAGAGTATTTAAAGTCTTACTCTCATCACCAGCACAATACTTGCAAAAATGTTTATAATAAGCATTACTCTATTATTTGCAATTATTGTGGTAGATCTGGTCATATTTCTCACTCATGCTATATTAGAAGAAATTCTAATGTGAGAAATAAATTTGTTTGGGTTCCTAAAGGACAATCAAGGTCCAATGCTAACAGTCAAGGACCCAAGTATAAGTGGGTACCAAAATGTCCATCTAGTACTCCATGTGTGCAGGATGATTTGAATATCAATGGACATCAAGGTACAGAAAAGAGGAAGAAGAAGCCAAGAGTTTCTCATGCACAATTGAAGAAGATCATAGTATCTATATCAAGCAAGAGAACTCTTAGGGCACCCATTGCTGGATTTACAAAGTCAAATTAAAAGAAGCAATGGACACCCGTAAGAAGAATACATTCTGCCTCAAGAATGGACTACCATGAAGTACCATTCAACTATCGTGAGGAGAACAAGAAGAGGAGAATCTCTCAAGTTTCAAACAGAAGACTCTGGAATTCTATATCTTCTGAGAGAGCTTTGCCAACACCCAAAGGAAAACACATGAATAATCAGTGGGTAAGCAAAGCCAATCCTCCACTGATTCTTAACACATGGTAGGAGAGAGAAGGGAGGATGGAGGAATGACGGTGGAGAGGAAGAGGGAGGAGGTAGAAAAACCAAGGCAACCTATGGTAGCAAAACTATGGCTTCCTAAAATCAAACAAGTAAAAATAATGATAAGAAAAAAGTATCTAATATAGAGAAAGAAAGGAAAAAAAAAGCATCAGAAAGTGATTTTGAAAACTAACCTGGGTGGATTTGAGGACTTCTCCAGAAGCGAAGAGTCTCATTGAGCCTCTCGTGGAGATTGTGAACACCAGTCAAGCAATTGCAAGCCATTTCTGCAAATAAAAAAACCACATCAAGAGTAAGCACAATGATAGAGGTGCTACAAAAAGTCAAACAAAAACAATGTGCACAGTGGAGATGCAGGTAGATGAGTAACTAGAGGTGGAGATGAAGGAGGGGAGGATGATGGGAGAGAAGTTGAGGAAGGCAATGCAGGGGGTTTACTAACAGGTGAAGGAGTTGATGCCGGAGGCGACGAATGAGACATAGGTGGCGAAGGCTGCTGAACCGGTGGCGGAGAGCCTTGAGGAGTTAAGGGAGGTTGAGTATTGGGAGGAGTACACGTGGGAGTGGTGGGATTTGGGATGCACAAGAGACCAAGGAACAAGATGGATTTGGGATCCATCATGTACTATTGTACGCACTCTCTGTGACAAGCTAAAAAGGATTTTTTCCCCTTTTGGGACGCCAAAAGCCTACTTTTGGCGTCTCAATTTTAAAAGTGGTGCTCTTGGATCCAAAAGCTCTGCTTTTGGCGTCCCTTTTCAAATTGAGTCTTTAAAAGAAGGGATTTTGGTGTCCCAATTTTGAAAAGGGATGCCACAAATCAACTTTTTACACCCTTTTTTGTTAAATGGATGCCCAATATGTCACAATTCTTGCACATAATTACAAAAATGTCACCGCCTTAATTTTTTTACTTCCCTTTTTGAAAAATAGATGTTTCTTAGGGAAGTAAAATCCATTTTTTTGTAGTAGTGCAATAAGCATACAAGGTAAATTAGAAAGTGGTTACCTCAAGTTCTTGACACAAAAACTAAACTTGAGAAAATTCAAGTTCAACAAGTCAAATTCAAGTTCACTCTACAATAAATATATAATTATATAGGTTAATAAAATTAACAAGAATACTAACTAATATAATAAAAAATAATAAGTAATTAAACTCCCACGATTGACTCACTTTAGTTCTTAGAAAAATGACAACACTTTATCTATTCCTCAAATCATATTTTCAAATCACAAATCCTAACTTTCCCCTTCTCTATTTCCCTAAATTAAAATTTTTAACGATAATACTTCCCTCCAATCACCTTAAAATCCCTAAAATTGCTCACTTTAATCCTTTATGCAAATTCCACTCTATCAAAGCACGACATGAGCGCCTCTGCTCCTTTTAATTTGGGGGAGGGAAGTGGTTGGGGGTATTATTAATACCCCATATCCAATTTAATGGTGGGCTGCACACCACCCACGTGCTGTCTACTATTAAATTTAATATTATATATAATTTTTTTCCTATAATTCAACAATTGGGCCAAGTTTATATATTCAACCCAAATAAAATTTCCCCAATGCTTAACAAGTTATGGTGTTTTTTATAAAAATAAAACTTAAAATATTTTCTTTAACTCTCACTTTATAAAATTTACTCTCATTCTAAGTAATTACATAGTAAATTTTAATTACCATAAATTAATCTCTCCTAAAATATTACTTAGTTATAGAATTAAAAAAATTGGGATGTTACAGCCAGAGGGTATGGGATCTGAAATGAAAGGACTAGTAGCCTGCTAAGGTGGGATAGACTCATCGATAGTAATATGGATTGGTGTGGATGAAGTAAGATTGGCCACAGATAATAGAATATTGCTTGAAGAGGACTCGGTGGCAGATGAGGGGGTAACAAACACTTGAGTGGGTCGAATATGAGTGGAGGGGCTAGGTATTAGAGTATCAATCTTCTCATGGAGAGAGAGAAGAAGATTGACAATCTCAAACATCATATTGGTCTAGATCTCCTGATGTGCTAGCACTGCTTTGTGATTCTCATTCTTGACAGTGCACATCTAACCCATCTTCTCATCAATATGAGACACAAGTAAGCACTTCCTTTAGATACATATAAAACAGTAGAACTGAGGAAGGAAGGTACATTGGATGTGGCTGGAGCTTAGGGCTAAGTGTCATCCATTTTCCAACCATAGAGTTTGGTGCCTTCCTCTTCTTAGGAGTAGTGACCAACGGATGCCTCAACGGAAGATCAATACCAAGCTTCCCAATCTGATTTCTTCCAACTTGTTGCAGTTGCTCTATAAGCTCATTTGGCTCCAAGTACCATATATTATTGTCTCTGAGGATGAGTGAGATCAGTTGATGATAGGGCATAGGTATAGTATTGGTGCCTAAATACCTATAATTCTTAATCTCAAAGAAGATCAAGGCCCCTAAATTCATTTCCTCTGAGTCCACATAAGGTGCTTAGACGGTAGGTCCTCTCACAGTCCCCCCCTCTGCCCATCCTCTACCCGGCTGCATCTCAGCTGTCCGATCCAGATTTGGCCGGCCGAGATGTTGTCCCCGTCCAAAAAAAAAATTATTTTATTTTTATTTTTTTAAAAAAAAATTATGAACCGTTGGATCAAGATTTGGACGGTTCAGATGGGACTGTGAGGGATGGGGAGAGGGGGGACAATGAGAGGATCCGGACCCGTGCTTAGACCTTATGTGCTTATTACATGCTTATACCTTTTTTTTTTATCAAAAAATATACCTCAATTTGATTACATGCTCAATTATAAGCATGTAATTTTTAATTATTATTTTTTAATTTTTTATATATTGTATTTATTTATATTTAAATTATGTGCTTCTTTCTGCAATGATTTTTGCACCCAGTACCTCAAATTAATTAGTTTCCATGATCGGTGTTACGAGACAAATATTTTGAATGCGGGACTTAAACTAATTAATTTGAGATCGGGTGCAAAAAACATTGTAGAAAGTAGCACACAATTTAAATACAAATAAATACAATATATAAAAAATTTAAAAAATAAAAAATTACATGCTTATACCTCAATTTGAGGTATAAGCATATAATAAGCACATAAGGTCTAAGCACCTTATGTGGACTCTTTCCTCTTTGCTCAGCAATGAGGCCATAAGTCCATAATCTTTGTCAATGAATTTGGTGAAGTTGTTGGACTTGTTCACAATGGACCTCAAGTAAATGTACCAAAGCACCCTGTGTTAATCACACATATCACTTGGGTTGAAGGTTATAGGCCTACTTGTTCATTAAGCCTCAAAATACTAAATATCTTATTGGGATTGAGCTTTGCTGAAGCATCTTTCAATGGCTTCTTAATTCCAATCCATTTTTTATCCTTGAGGTTGAGATAAAAAAACTTCTTGCCTCTAACAATTGTTTTAAGCTCTTCTTCCACTACAGAGCTACCATCCAAGCAATCCTCAACTGGTTCCATATTGCAGTAGAAATGTCTAACTACCTTTGGATAGTAAGGTAGGTGTATAAAGAGCCAAGGCATGTAGTGTCCAAAATACTCAGATAAATCTAATTTAATCGCTTTAAATAGAGTACTTAGGTTTACATAGAACATCTTAAAATTTTGTGTCTAGCAAAGTGTTCAGTGAACTTCTTGGAGTCTACTAACTCAGTTTCTAAGAAGCCAGCAGGTGCCACTATGATGTCTTCTTCCTCTTCTTCTTATTCTTCATTTTCTCCTCTTCCCTCTAGTTCATGAGAAGCTTCAAGTTGAGTAGGCATCGAAGATTGTCCCTCTTAGCCTTTGGGTCCTTAACTTGGCTTGGTAGGAATTTTAGCACTTATTTCCTCTCGAGCATGCTGGCCATTATTCTGGAGATCATGCCATTGTATTTGGCCTCTTGCTTATCTCTTCCGATCACAAAGGTGTGTCTAAGTCCAAGTCTAAACCCGGTAGACTAGAATGAGCCTTTGACTTTTCCTTTCCCTCTAGAGTAGTGGCTTTGGTCTTTGACCTAGGTTGCTCTTGGTTCTTAGATAACAATACCCTTAGCTTTAGGTTGTGATTTAGGAAAGGCTTAATCTAGAACATTTCGCTGAGAGTGCTTCTTCGATTTCAACTTTGGAGTTGACGATTTTTTTTGCTTATTGGTTGGAGGAGGTAGTGGAGACTCAGATGACTCTTTCTCTTGCCGAATAGTAGTCTTGGTCCTTGTTATGATGATAAACACACTAACTTGAAATTCATAGGTTTGACTGTTAGAGCTTCAAAATTTCTAAGGCAGAGGATTTGAGAGTATTTTGAAGGTGATTGGAGGTGAAATTAAGGGGTTTTGATTAGAAATGTGTGGGGAATAAAATGAGATTTTTTTTTCCAGAGTATTGGGAGTTGCACTTGAAGTGATTTGATGAAAGTGACACCATTTTCGTAAAAATAAAAACTGTTCCCCGACATCACTCAAGTGGTCACTCGAGTGATCATACCCAGAAAGTTTTAATAAGTTAGAAATTTGATACATTACTTAAATAATCTCGTAATTATTCGAGAATTAACCCCTTTTTAGATAAATGATATATTCTTGTCTTTACTTGTTGGATCAGGAATTATTTGGCTTCTCTTTCTGCCCTGATGATTACTCGGAGAGCACTCCAGTGATTCTTGGATGATCACTTGAGTAGTCACTCGAGTGATTCCTGACTGTCTTACTCACCAACTCTTTTAATTTCCACCTCTTATTTTTTACTATTGGACTTGTTTTTGAAGTCCTGTCTCTCCATTTCATTACTCAAGTGGTCGGAATTGATGTACTTCATCACTAGTAGATATCACTTGAGTGATATTGTGGTAATGAGTTACTCTGTTTATCTCTGTTTCTTCATCCTGTACCAGAGCATTTTATACAAATCCTGGAAAACAACTTTCTAAATACTCCATTGCTTAAATTAGTATCTTAATCATCAAAAAAAGTATAATAAACATTTAAAAGATAAAAATTAACAAGATTAACTTACAACTTATTGGAATTTACTATTCTCAATTCTCTTTGTATAACAAGAATTGATTCTTTGCAAGTGGTTTTGTGAAAATGTCAACTATTTGGAGATGCGTAGGGATAAAAACCACTTTGACATCTTTTTTTTTTTTTGTTTTTGGAAATGATATATGATGAAGTGGATTCTCACATCAATGTACTTGGTTCTTGAGTGTTGAACTGGATTTTTGGCTAGGCTTATTGTGTTGGTGTTGTCTTAATAAATTGAAATCTCTTTTAAGTGAATGGCTAGATCTTAAAGTTGTTCTTTAGCCTTAGAACTTATGTATAACAACTTGAAGCAACGATATATTCAACTTCAGTAGATGATAAGGACATTGTGTTTTACTTCTTACTGAACCATGATACTATAGATCCACCAAGGAATTGGCATTGACCACTTGTGATCTTTCCTATCAGTCTTGTACCCTCCATGGTCTGAATCAGAGTATGCAATCAAATACTCATTGCCTTCTTTAGGATAACATATTCCAAGTTTGACCATGTTAGCAATATATCTAAATATCATTTTTACTATGTCAGCCAGAGATTCTTTAGGCACGGATTGATATCTTGTACACATACCTACACTAAATTGAATGTTAGGTTTACTCATTTCTTGATACTTTGTAATGTTGTAGTCTTCTCCCTTGACATTAGAATCTAGAAATGTTGTTGAACATTAGAGCATCTACTCCATTTGCTTGATCCATGACAAATTTCTTCAGGAGCTCCTTGAGATATTTGGTTTGAGAAATGAATGTTATATTCTTCTTTTGCTTAATTTGTAATCCAAGGAAGAAATTTAGTTCTCCCATCATAGACATTTCAAGTTCTCCCTGCATAGTCTTGGAAAATTCTTGACACAAAGAGTCATTAATAACATCAAATATAATATCATGAACATAAATTTGAACAATGAAGATGTCATATTTCTTTTGTTTGATGAATAATATTGTGTCTACTTTCCCTTTAACGAAGCCTTGATCAAGGAGAAACTTACTTAATCGTTCATACCAAGGTCTTGGAGCTTCTTTGAGACCATAAAGTGCTTTCTTAAGTTTATAGACATGATCGGGTTTGGCTACATCCTCAAAACCAAAGGTTGCTCAACATAGACTTCTTCCATAATATAACCATTAAGAAAAACACTCTTAACATCCATTTAAAAAAGTTTAAATCCTTTGATGTATACAAAGGCTAAGAGTACTCATATGACTTCCAATCTGGCTACTGGAGCATATGTGTCCTCATAATCAATTCTTTTTCTTGATTATAGCCTTTGGCCAACAATCTTTCCTTATTTCTAACCATAGTTGCTGATTCGTCAAGTTTATTTTTGTATACCCATTTTGTGCCAATGACCAGATGATCATTAGGTCGGGGTACCAAATTTCAAACTTGATTTCTTTCAAATTGGTTTAATTCTTCTTGCATTGCTATCACCCAGTCATTGTTTGATAGGGCTTCCTCAATACTAGAAGGCTTTGCTTCATAAATAAAGGCTGAAGAACTAACTTCATTTAAGACTTTTTCTAGTCCTCACTCCTTCACTTACATCACCTATGAGTTTGTCTATGGGATTATTTCTAATATATTTCCAAGCTCTAGGTGATTTGAATGAAATCAACACTTTTGTTGGTTTTATCATCCATACGTGTGGATTCACTTGGACTGACTTAGTCTCTTTCTTTATGAACTATTTATAGTTCTTCTTCACTAAGTTTAACTATGGGCTTTCTTTCAGCAAACACAACATGTATAGATTCTTCAACAACACAAGTACATTTGTTAAAGACTTTATATGCCTTACTTATATCAAAATACCCAAGAAATAAACCTTCATCAGCTTTAGGATCGAATTTACCAATATTGTTTTTACCATTGTTGTGGATGAAGGATTTGGAGCCGAATATGTGTAGATGAGCAACGTTTGGTTTCCTTCCTTTATAGAGCTCGTAGGGTGTCTTTTTAAGTATTGGTATGATGTAGGCTCTATTTGATTTGTAGCATGTAATTCTTATAGCATCTGCCTAGAAGATGTGAGACACTTCCTTCACATTGAGCATTGCTCTTTCTATGTCAGTCAAAACTCTATTCTTCCTTTCAACTACACTATTTTGTTGAGGAGTCCTTGGAGCTGAGAAGTTATGATCGATTCCATTATAATTACAGAATTCTCCAAATGCTCGATTCTCAAATTCTCCTTTGTAAATAGTCTTGATAGACACAATGGGCATACCTTTCTCATTTTGGACTTTCTTGGCAAAAATAATAAATTTATCAAAATTTTCATCTTTTGAGGAAAGAAATATGGTCCAAGTAAATCTAGAATAGTCATCAACAATAACCACAATGTACAAGTTTCCACCAAGACTTTTTACTCTTGCTGGTCAAACTAAATCCATATGAAGTAGTTAAAGTAATTTATCAGTTGAAACTTCCTTCTTAGATTGAAAAGAGGACTTTATTTGTTTTCTTTTTTGACAAGAATCACAAACTAAGTGCCTGTTTGGCCTAGCTTATTTTTAGCTTATCTTCTATTTATAAGTATAAGTTAGGTCAAACAAGATTTTACAAAAGCTCTTATAATTATAAGAGTTTATTTTATAATGAAGAAAAAAAAAGCTTAAAAATAAGCTCCTCATAGGAGCTTTTTTAAGCTTTTTTTTAAAAAAAAAAAAAGAAAAGAAAAGAGAACCCGTAATCTCTCGATCGAACACTACTGCCACCACCAATCACAAACTAAATCTTTTTTTATTAACTTGTCTAGTTGGTTCATATTGATTTGAGCAAGTCTCTTATGTCATACCAGCTTTCATTAGCATACTAAGAAAACAATTTTCAGCATTGTTAGTGTTCATATCAAGAGTATAACATTTACCATCTCTTGAAGCTCTTATCTTGATTTTGAGTCTTCCTTGTTGAGCTTAAGATCATTTTTGCTTACAATATGTCCTTCCTCTTAATCAAAGATCACCTAATTTTCTTTGTCTATGATTTGGCTGACACTAAGGAGGTTGTGGAAAAGTCAATCTACATAGTAAACATCCTTCACTTGCACTCCATCTTTCTTACCATTTTCACTTATTTCAGCATTTTTACCTAACTGGTTTCCTTTAAAGCTTACTTTGCCTCCATCTTTTGGTCTCATTGTAGCAAATTTGTTTCTGTCTCCAGTCATGTGTCTCACGAATCCACTATAAATATATCATTTGCTTGCTTTTGATTTTTTGAGACATATCTACAGGCAAGGATAATCAAGTTTTAGGTACCCACATTTTCTTGAGTCCTTTGTGGTTAGTGTGGATCACTTTAGGTACTCATTTGTAGGTGCCTATCATTCCCTCATTTTTATGAAAACAAGAGGAAGTATAATGTCCCTTTCTATTACAATAATTATAATATGCAAAAGAGTTAGATATAAAACACAAAATGCTGAAAATAATTTAGGTATATTTTACCACCCTTTTTCTTCTTGCCTTTCTTTTTATCTAAATCTGGATCATATCCTTTACCAAACCTATAACTTGTAAACCTCTGAACTTTCAAGATTACCTTAAGCGTCTCACTTCCCTTAGTGAATTTCTCAAGTGTCTTGGTAAGATTAGAATTTTTCTCTTCCAAAACATGGCAAGTATTACAAGTACTCATAGAAGTTTCCTTGAGTTATTCCTCAAGTAACTAGACCTTCTTTTTAGAACTTACCAATTCTTTAACTATTTTACTGAATTCTGAATGTAATGCATCATACTCAGTAAGTAATTCATCATCAGTAGGTTAAGAATCATTTACCTCCCTGTCATCAGACTCTTCATGAGCTACTAAACAGATGTGGCGATTTCCTCATCTTCGCTTTCTTCATTAGATAAGTTGTCTCCCCAGATGACTGAGACATATGCTTTCTTTTTGGAATACTTCTTCTTCTTCTTCTTCTTCTACTTCTATTTATTCTTTAGATAAACAGGACATTTTGATTTCATGTGTCCATGTTTATCACATTCAAAGCATATGATCTGGCCTTTTCTTTCTTTTCTGCTACTAATACCTCATTTGTAGAATTTCTTGAACCCTTGATCCTCTTTGTAGCATTTTTTTTTTTTAATATTCTTATGATCATTCCATGTTCTTCATCTTCAAGTTATTTATCCTCCTTTTTTCCATTTAACTCATTTTCTTTGACCGCATTAAGAGCTGCTCCTTTCTTTTTCTTGTCAACTATCTTCTCTAGCTCTCTTTTGAATTTTAGCTTTCCTTCATATTCGAAAAGACTTCCAAAAAGGGTAGTAGCATAGCTCATTGATTCTTCTTTGGTTTCTTATTTATTGTCGTGACTTTGGCTTCCCACTCCTTAGTGAGAATGTTGATTTCTCACTTAGGAATTTTGATCACAGGTCTTTGCCAATGTAGGGAGTTGATTGACTAAATGTGTATATATGAGTTCAAAGTCAACTATACTTTTTTCATACTTCATACAAAACAGATAATACTTGGTGACAAGAGTGTTGACTCTTTTTTTTCCATAAATTCCTTCATGAGCAATCTCCAAGGCTTCCCACATATCTTTGGTCGAGGGAAGAGTGCATATTCTGAAATATTCCTTTTGGCTTAAGGCACTCTGAATTATTAGAATAAATTTGCTGTTGAGGGTCACCAACTTCTTGTCATTGTCACAATTTCTACAGGTGTCTTTGGGACCATTCTTTCTTCTACTCTCTTCATCAAAACGTAATCTCCATCTTGAATAACTTGCCAGAGACCATATTCATTTGTGATAACAAATACCTTGAATTTGGCCTTCAAAAAGGAGAAGCGTTCTCCACAAAATCTTGGTGGTCTAGTGAATGAAACTCCATCAGGAAGTATTCCTTAACACATGCTTGTCATCGGATCCTTCTTAGGTTGTTAATCCTAAAACAAGAAGACTTGGCTCTGATACTAAATATTAGAACAAGAATCTCACACAAGAAAGGGGTAAATTAGGTGATAATTAAAATCTTAAACTTTAATGCAAACTGTAAAGATAATAGGATAAGGTTGAAGAGATGTCATCATATGATATTTATACTGGTATAGTCCTCAGAAGGATTCTGAGATTTTCACTATCCTTTAAGATTTGATGGGCTCTTAGTGCCTCAATACAAGCTAGTTCTTTTTCAAGAACAATTGCTCCCCCTTACATTTTACAATTTAATGGTCACTCAAGATACCACAATTTTGAGTCTCTCAGATAATAAATGAATTAATAAATGTCTCTCATAAGAGTAGATATGTGATCACTGAAGTACAGACTCGAACTTAAGAGCTTTAAGATTTTGCAATGAATGTAACAAAAGTTATTCACAGTAGTTCGTTGAAGTTTGGTACATTCGTCTTCAATGCTCTGGGTATTTATATGTAGAGCGAATTGATGATCATTGTCTTGTTGAATGTATTCATTTGAGTTTTTTCGGTATTTGATATATATTTGTAGAAGTCTCTTAACATTCATTGTGTCTAAACCTTTTTTTTTTGTATTTATATCTAGAGCGAATTGATGATCACTGGAATTAGCCATTGGAGCAGAGAAAATGTTCAATGTTTGAATGTCCTTCGCATTTAATGCTTATGACACAAAAGTGTTTTTTCCAATTTGTGAATTAAACCTTGTTTTATCACCTAAAAAACACTTAAGCACTAATATAGTAAATAGTTAGAATGATTAGAGGCAAGAAGAACAGATTTCATAATCATTCCAGTGATTTAAATGTTTTTGAAGCATTGCTCTATTTTCTGAGAAAGCATCACACAAGTAATTTTCTAGTGATAAGGAAATACAAGGTCACTCGATTGTTTACTAGAGTAATCTTGTTTTTTTTTTCTCTAAAAAGTATATAACTTAATCACATCACTGGAGTGTTCTACTAGTAATGTTGTTTTAACACATCACTCAAGTGATCACTGAGTGAATTTATACTTAGAAAAATTTCCGATTTCAGAACACTTACAAGATCACTGCAGTGTTATGCTAGTGATGCTCTTTGTCTCATCACTCAAGTGATCTCAAGTCATCATTCAAGTGACTTTTCATTTAAAGCAATTCAGAGTAGAATCACTGGAACAAATCACTCAAGTGGTATGCTAGTATTGAATTTTAACCTATCACTGAGTAGTCATTTGAGTGAACTTGGAATATCACTCGAGTGGCCACTCAAGTAATTTCCCCTTTGAAAACTTTGCAGCATTAATCACTGGATGAATCACTATGGTGATTTGTTGGTGATGGATTTTAATACATTACTCGAGTGGTCACTCGAGTGATCTTCTTTTGTGAAACTATTTTATCAGAGAGATCACGATGATTATTAATCTACGACATCACTCGAGTGGTCACTAAAATGATATGTTTTTCAACTTCCAGTGACTTGCAATGATAAATTCATATCACTCAAGTGATTCAACAAATTTTGCAAAACATAGATATTTTCTTATTCAAAATACTTTGTTCATCATTAAAATCTTTGGCAAAACCTTTCTAAGCTTTGTTATTATTAAAACATAGGATATAACATATAGAATGTGTAAAAATTCTTTTCCTTTAAAAGTTAATGTTAGTGAATTAATTCATAAAAAACACTTACATATTTATTAATGAGATCTTTGCAGTTGTTTTATTCTTTTTAACCGAAGCGATCTTTATGTTAGACCTGACTGTCACCCAAGAGGGAGGTGAATTGGGTGTTTGATAAAAACTTATCAGCTTAGAAAATATTTTCGCGTCTTCTAAATCAACAGTTAGATATTCAAATAAGCATATACTAGAAATATAAAATATAAGGGAAGAGAATATGCAAACTGTAATTTATATTGATTCAGCCCAATCCTTGACCTACGTCCAGTCCCCAAGCTCCACTTGAGATTTTCAATCCATTATCCTTTTGTTTAACCAGGCACAAGAGAAGCCTATATAAACGCACAAGTTCACCCAGGCACTTGTGAAGCCGAATCTCTCACCAAGATACTCCTTTCAATCAGTTACACACTTTGTACTCGAAGCTATCCTCTCACTATGATATACTCCCCCTTACAAGTTGTAAACTGATAACCTAATCTCCAAGTCCCACGACTTGAGATTCTTACAATGATTTAATAATCAAAAATGTTCTCTCTAAAAGAGAAGATGAATAAACATTGAAATACAATATAAATCATTTCACTCTCTAGTGTAAACTATATAAACATTAAGAAACAGAGTGTATGAGTTATTAAATTATCGACGGTGAAGTAATAAAATCATTTCGTTGGCTTCGTTGATTCATTCATCAATCGTCACTTCTTTCGGTTTGAAGACTTTGCTATTTATAGGTAATGAAGATCATTTAATTGTTGTGAGCATTCATCTGTTGAGTAATTCTTCCCGTTGGAATATGACCGTTGGAAGAAATAAATATAGCCGTTGAAGCTTCTGACATAATCATCTGCTTTTTGTAAACTGATGTTAATCCTTCATATAATCATCTGAAACTCATTAACAAACTGATTAAACATAGTTAGGAATAGTAATGAGTGATGATAAGGATCAAGGAAATCACAATCAATGATTTAAGCTTTTCGGACACGGTGTATTTCAAACTGAGAGAAATTGGCTCAAGTCAATATTTATCCTGGCTCAAGTCAACTTGATTTTGAGAAAGCAGAGAAGAAGGAAATCAGAATGATTAACCCGAGTTAATATCTCTGGCTCGAGTTAACTCCTTTTGAAAAACACAGAGAGGAAAGAATCCGAACTGATTAACTCGAAGCATAAAAGAACTTGGCTCGAGTTTGTGCCCAAACTCGAGGCAACCAAAATCCTGGCTCGAGTCAATCGTTAATTGATCCATTAGCTTCAGAAGCATTTGACTCGAGGCACAAAAAACCTTGGCTCGAGTCTGTGCCCAAACTCAAGGCAACCAAAATCCTGGCTCGAGTCAGGTACAACAAAACACTTTGGGATTTCTGAAAAACGATCCTTCTTACTCGAGGTGATAAGTGATGGCTCGAGTTAAAATCTCTTCTCAAAATGGCTTGTCTGACTTTCACCTCAGTTATAATGCCTTGACTCGAGGCAAGAGCTCATCAAAATTGGTTGCTTCCAAATTCTATAAAATGGTTGTTGAGTCTAGATTCATATAGAATTGGTTTCACTTCATTTGGTGTTGTATAATGTGAGTTGTATCCATAAAACCAAGCCTATGCTGAAATGGTTCCAGAATCTCGAGTGTCAACTTTCTAAGGCCATATCTCCCTGGTTTGAACTCCGTTTTGGTTGGTTCAAATCTTTTTAGAACTAATTTTAAGTATAATTTCATATGCCATTGAGTTCAGCTCAATTGGATTTTTATATTGTGAGATACACCCAAAATACCGAAGCTTGGTCTGCTGTGTGGCGTGAATTGATTGTCCAACTTGTGAAATTCATATCTCTCTCATATAAACTCCTTTTGGCTTAAATTTTATATCAAAAGTGACGCATTTGGAGTCTAGTTTCATATGCCACTAGGTTCACCTCAATCTGATCTCTATTTTGAGAGATATCATCAAATTACTAGACCTCGCCCAAGCTGAACGTGAAACAGAGTAGAACTGAGTTGCTGAAAATACACCTAACTCGAGTCAACTCGTTCCAGAGAGCAAAAATGGCTTGAAAATCATTATTGGCTCGAGTCAGAAAAATGGCTGACTTGAGTTAAGACCCAGACTCGAGTCTATGATTTATTGGCTCGAGTCAAACCCTATCAGATGCGCAAAACACTGTAGAAAAAGTTCTAACTCAAGTTTAGACTTCCTGGCTCGAGTTAGTTCATCCCAAAGCTTGATTTTGCTTATTTTAACTCCAATTTGAGCCATTCCAACTTCCATATCATCGTGGAGACTTCTAGAATCAATCAAGAACTTGTATAATGATATTCTCATTCCATTCAGCAAGTTCTTCTTATTTTTTTTCTCTTCTCTTGATCATCCTTCATAAACCAACTCTTTTTTTTTTTTCTTTTTTCTTGATCATTCTTTATTATTTGACTTGGACTTATCATTTTCTGCAAGTTCTACATTCGTGAATATCTCCTCTTCTTCTTGATTTTTTTCAAAATACTTTGATAACTTCTTGCTTCCTTCTACAAGTTCTTCTTTCTGTAACCTCTTATCTCCTTCTTGATTAATCTCTATAATTCAACTTGGACTAATCTACATTAAATATATTAAATATATAGTAGTTAGTCAATGTAGAAAATAAATATAGTATACAAGTTTTTTGCTTTTAATAATGACATCTATATAAGACATCATTAAAGCTAATCATATCTAACACTTTACAGTTTTCCTTGATAAGAAAAATTCAACCCACATCTACGTAAATAAGATGCAGGAGCAGGTGTCATGGACCATTCTTCATGGAAAGAAGATGTAAAAAATCTGTTTTTTTCTCTTACATAGGAGTTTGGATTTTTGTTTCCTAAAAAATTTTCTTTATCCTAAATTTAATTAGATTTACTAAAAATATTAAAAGACATGATAATGAATCTCAAAGTATTTTAAAAAAATATTTTTACACTTATTCTAATTCATTTTTAATAATTCTTTTGAATAAATCATAAAGTAATTTATTTACAGTAATAATAATTAATTTCCCTTTTTATGGAACGAAAATATTATCAAATACTGACTCTGACACCTTTCGTTTTCAAAAGAAATTTAGTTCATATTCCTTCCAGTGTTATTTTATGGGAATTTATTCATTCTTTCATCAAGAACTAGATGTTGTCAAATTTTAAATTTGTTTTAACACTGAGGACTCTTACGGGGTTGGACCTCATGCAACATCGAATAAAATTGTTCCAGGAAAAAAAAATTATCAAATTGATTGGGACGTCAATGAAAATTAGTTTATTATAGTTATAATAAATTGTGTTAGGGGTAGTTTTCCTAAACACTAATTTGTTAAAAATATACTCTAATTATATTTACCAATGCATAAAGCGTAAGTTGATTGATTCACCTCTTTGGGCTACCTAAAGTGACAAAAGCGTAAAAGGAGTTGAAATTAGTGATTTAATTAGGGGAATACTCTCTCCAATCCAAAATATAAAAATTCTTTTAAAAATATTATTGGCTAAAATACAAAACTCCCTCTAGTCTTTGATATTAAAACCCAATTAACTTTTCTTTGAAGAGATTATGGAAGTTAAATAACTAACTTAATTATAACATATGTTGTATATTATTATAATATAGAATATGTTGGCTTATAAGTCAGACAAATAAGTTTGATATAAAGATGATAAATATAATTAAATACTTCAAAGTCATTTATTCAACTTCTTTAATCTCTCCAAAAAAAAGTCAACTGAACTTTATATTAAGGATAAGAGAGAGTATAAGTCATTAAGATTTATTAATTATTATTTACCAAATTTAATATAATTTATTGGTGGTACATATTAGACTTTTTTTTGCCCCGAAAGATATTGGACAAATTTGAATAGTGGTGAAGTTAAAATTTTTAAAAATTTTAATAAGCTGACCGGTCTTTTTTTTTTTATTTCAGTGAAATGATTGAAAATGACTTATACTTTAGATAAGAGGTAAATATAATTTTTTTAAAAAAATAGAGGAACTTTTTTATTTAAAAAGTTCCCACCAACAATCTTATTTCAAGATATCAAATAATCTTCCATTTAATCTAATTACCGTTTGTAACCTAATTATGTTGAATTTGATTGGATGAAAATTGTTGAGTGGAATGTAGATATTGGCAAGCTGCATGCCCATCTAATCCTACAGTGGAATCTTAATTAAGCTTTTATAATTTAAAAGGAAAATGTAATTAGGGAATTCCGTCAAATTTCCGTTCATGTCAATCAACGAAAGATTAATTTTTAATTGGACAAAATTGAAAGGGGGGAATAATTCAAATGAATTTCAAGTTTATACTTGAATTATAATTAGTTAACCTACACTAGTTATTGAAATTTAAAAGATTGAATGGAATAATGTGTTTAAAAAAATAAATTTTGGAAATAAACTATTGTCACTGGTTTTTATAGGGTTCAAAGTCCAAACACCAACCAAAAAAAAAATCATTATAGAAGCTTTGTTATAACACCTTTGGTTAAATATTTCAAGGCATCTAGGATTATTATTCTAAATAGAGATATCGAAGAATTAAATATATGTATTCTCCCGAATTTAATAAATTTTCTGAAATTTTTCTATTAACAAAAAATACATCATGTTATTATTTTCTTTTTTAATATGTTTAAATTAAATTTTCACTGTCTTGGCAAACCAAAATCAATTTACGGTTGACCACATATGCATGCACGATTTCTCTTTTTCCTTAATTATTTGCCATTTCAACTCTTCATAAGTCGAAGGAATTGAACTTCTCTGTCTGTTCTGTTTTTTCAATGTAAGATGAATATAAAGTAAAAAAGAAAATGGTTTTGATTCCATCATTAATTATATGTCACAATCATATGAACTGGTCTTCTTCCTGCTCCATTATTTCTAAATAGTCGATTTAATTTACTAATCGATCCCATTTAATAATGGTCCGCCTTGTCCCTCAAATGGATATACAAGAATTGCTCGATTTGTTTTGTCTAGAATAAATACATATATAATATATTTATGGAAAATAAATAAAATCACCTAAACTTTTTGGTTATCAAAAATAAATAAAAACAATAAACATAAAAATAAAATATAAGTTTAATTTATTATGGGAAAATTCCAATTAAACACCTTTAGAATTTTAAAATAGTCAAACATGTACTCATTTTCTCATCAAATGTAGTAAATAAAATTGATTTGGGGTTAAGATGCAAAAATGTACATGTGTTTTCTCTCGAGGAGGGCCCAACACCAAGTATCTTTTTAGGTGAAAAGTGACTACGTGGTTACAAATTAGGTGTAAAAATACTATTTGACTATTAAGTTTTGAAAGACCTGGCTATGAAAAAGTGAATTGGGTGTCACGATAAAACCTAGGAACTTTGAAAATCTTTTCACAACTTCTAAATCAGCAGTTAGATATTCAAATAAGCATATACTGGAAATATAAGAGTTTAGGGAAGAGAATATGCAACCGTGATTTATCCCTGGTTCGGTCCAATCCACGATGACCTACGTCCAAATTCCCTGCGTGCTCCTCCCGAGATTTTCAATCCACTATCTTCTTTCAACTTGATTACACATTCTGTACTCAAAGCAACCCTCTCACTAGGATTCACTCCCCCGTACAAACTGTAATAAATACACCGCTTGATCACACACTTTGTACTCGAAGTAATCCTCTCCCTATGATTCACTCCCCTTACAAGCTGTAATCAACACAGTGTGTTTCCCACTCAAGATCACCCAACCTTGAGTAACTCTAAGATAGAATGTTTACAAATAAATCTTCTCTCTTTCAAAAGTGAATAAATAAACACTGAAGCTCAATAATATCCGAAGATATAAACAGACTATAAATTGATGCTTTAAATGCTTTGTCTGTGTATGCGTCTATGTCTTGACTTGATGAATTCAATCATTCGGGTATTTATAAGTTGAAGCTTGAGGACCGTTGGAAGGATTTGAATCTGCCCGTTTGAATGTTTGAATATGTTCGTTGATGAAGCACTCGCGCTTTCTACTTGCCACGATTGAGTGTCTGTCTAATTTGGTCTTCTTTACAGTTGTCACTCACGTGCTTTTTGAATTAAGGATGCTTTTGGCAGAGTATATAGCCTTCATTGGGTTTTGCGTGTTGCCTTAATTGGGTCTGCGTGTTGTCTCTGTTCTACGTCTCTCTTAGTGTTTGACAGCTCATCAAAATTCAAACTTTGGTTAAACAAATATTGATCCAGATGCTTTAGCTGTATGGGCACCATTATGGTAAGCATCTTTTTGTCGGCTCTGTTCCACGATATCCTTAGTGCGCCAGCTTGTCACAATTTGAACTTTGAGAAGTAGCTGAAAAGCAAAGCTTTGATCTTCCGAAATCTCATAAGCAAATTGGTTAAGTATGATTGAAGGAAATATAAGTCAATGATAATAACAAGACATATTCAATCATTTGCGATCAAGAACAAAGAGGCATCCTCGGTGTTCTTCGTCCGAATTTGAAACTTTGATTATGAATCTGAAAAGCACTCGGGAAGATGATTAATGATATCACAGTTAATATTAAATGATGTATTGGAAGATAGAATCAATTAACTGGATCATTCAAATAAAGTTTCAGATGATTCATGTTTATCAGTTGTTCATGCTGTCTGATCATTCTCGCGAGCATACTCGAGAATCGCACAGAGTATCAACCTGAAGATTTGAACAATTTCGTTCCTTCTCGAGAATCACCCAATGATTCTCGAGAACCATTCTCGAGATCACTTTCTTATTCTCGAGAATGACTTGTAAACTAGAGAGCGCAGTAGCGAATATCATATGAAGCTTTCGACAATACTCGAGAATCCTTTCTGATTCTCGTGAACCATTCTCGAGAATTAGTTTTCATTCTCGAGAATCACTTCAGAAAGAGTATATCGGTGAAGGAGTATACGACCATTCTCGAGAATTCTTCCTGATTCTCGAGAGCCATTCTCGAGAATTTCTTATGTATTCTCGAGAATCATATCAGAGAAACTATGGCACTTTGATTCTGTCTCGATCATTCTCGAGAATTGCTGCTGAATTCTCGAGAACCATTCTCGAGAATTAACTATCCATTCTTGAGAATCACTTGTTCAGAGAGAGTCTTGCGATGATTATTTAATAGGCATTCTCGAGAGTCCCGGATCGTTCTCAAGAGTTGATACCGCACATCAAGAATCATATCGAAGAGATATCAAATGTGTCCAAGCACTCATGCTCATAAACCTCTTTCCATTTCAATAAGAATCAGCTCCAAACTCATTGCATTTTGTCCATTAACATTAGATGAATGGAGGTTGTTCTTATCCAAGCGGTCGTAGCATCCACAGACTATCCACTTCAAAACATCATAACTTCTTCAATTGATCTTATTTTTCTATGATCTTGATTTTTTTTGGAACGTTAGTTGAGTCTAGTTTCCAATGGAACTGATTTCACCTCATTTGGATTTTCCGTTTGTGAGATACACTCAAATTACCAAAGGTTAGTCTGGACTGTGACGGTGATTTGTATTTCATTTTGAAAAACTCATATCTCTCTCATCTGGACTCCTTTGGACTTGAAATTTTGTTAACAGTACGTGTTGGATGTCTAGTTTCATATGCCACTGGTTTCGTGTCCATCCGATTTCTGGTTTGTGAGATATCGTCAAATTATCAGAGGTCGCCCAAACTGAACGCAAAAACGAGCTGTGAAGCATTTTGAATCCCGACCATTCTCGAGAATCGAATGGCATTCTTGAGAACCATTCTCGAGAATTGATGTGCCATACTCGAGAATTGCTAAATTTCACATAATCAGCTGCATTCTCGGAATTGCTTCGTGAATGGATTGCATTCTCGAGAATTGAGGAATACACTTGTAACTCGTTTTCACTCATTTTAACTCCGAATTGACCCGTTCCAACTTCTATATGATCGTGGAGACTTCTAGAATCAATCTAAGAGCTTGTATAATAATTTTCTTCTTTCTTTCAATAAGTTCTTCCTTTCTTTCTTCTCTTTTCTTGATCATTCTGCATCATTAAGCTTCACATCTACATTAAATATAAGAATTAGTCCAAGTAGAAGATAAATGTAGTATGCAACCTTTTTGCTCTGGATAATGGCATTTATATAAGACATCATCAAAACTAATCATAACTAACAAGTTTTACTTTTTTTTCTGACTAGACGATGACGTGGCTTTCAAGGTGCAAACTAGATGATAATGTGGCTTTCAAGGTGCAAAAATACACATGTGGTTTGGCCAAAAGAGTACCCAACACCAACGGCTTCTATTTAAGTGCAAAAATATCGTTTGACCATTAGTTTGACTTTTCTTGGTAACGTACGATTATATGGCTTTCAAAGCAACTGTGTGGAAAAAAACATGCTGACTGGTCACAAGTCTGAGTTGGGAAGAATTAATATCACCATCCATATCCCTCTGTTCGCCCCTGTAATAACACAGTAGCTAAAAATCACAACCGTCCAAAGTGGATATATCACCATTCACCCTGCTGAAAATGCCATTGATGACTGCTGACATATCCTCCCGCCAGAAATCAAAGACCTTGACCAAACTAGCGTTCTCAATGCCATTGTTGCCTCCAATCCATTAAAATTGAACAGTCGCTGCTTTGGTTGAAGCGAGTACACATTAGACGACGCGTATCCACCGTTGCCTCAAAAATAGCCCCTGTGAAACTCATACAACTAAAGTGGTGTATGGACGAAAAATATATTTGCATTGGACAAGTTGTGACTTTCAGGTATAGTGTTGTTACAAAGGAGAACAAAGAGATAGAGATGATGATATTAATTCTTCCCAACTCAAACTTGCAACTAGTCAGCATGTTTTTTTTTTCCACACAGTTGCTTTGAAAGCCACGTCATCATCTAGTAGCAAAAAAAGTCAAAGTAAAGGTCAAACGGTATTTTTGTACATAAAAAAAGCACTTACTGTTGGGCCTTCTTTTGGCCAAACTACATGTGTTTTTTTGCACCTCTAAAGCCATGTCATTATCTAGTTTACACCTTAAAAGCCACATCATCGTCCAGTCAGCAAAAAAAGTCAAACTTAACAGTCAAACAATATTTTTGCACCAAAAAAAGCACTTAGTGTTAGACACTCTTTGGAGAAAAAAACATGTGCATTTTTGCACCTTAACCCAATTGGTTTGAAATTTTAATATTTCCATATTACTTTTATAAAAATTTTTCATTCATTATCACATTATTTTTGTTTATTCTTTTAGGCCTCACATTTGTAGTATCAATTACTCATAATCATAAATTATACTCCCTTCGATCCGATCCTTAATATAAAACCTCTTTATCTATCCGATCTTTAATATAAAACCTCTTTATCTAACTTCATTGAAGAGAAAATATCACCTAGAGGGGGGGATGAATATAGGGGATTTCAAAAATCTTTTTCTGAAAGTAAAGATGAACAATAAATATAGAGACAGAGATAGAAAGAATGGACATAGAGAATTTATACCGGTTTGGTCCAATCCCTTGACCTACGTCCAATTCCCAAACACTCCGGGTATTTCACTAATTCACAAACACGGTTACAATTACACACTATGTACTTGAGATGATCATTTCACACTAAGACTCCCTTTACAAGTCGTAATTCAAGGTTCCTCAACCTTGAAATTTAACAAATAAATAAGTAATCAAATAAGTGTTTGACAACTCCTTACTAAGTAGATATGAGATAATTACTGAAGTACAAAAAATATCCGAAGATATTAAATGAAGTGAATAAAACAGTAAGTTGAAATAATGTCGAATTGATTGCGTAGAGTTTCGATAGGTGGCAAAATTGAATGTGATGAGCTTTTATAGATAACTACATTAATGCCATTGAGAAGCTTTGAAAGTAGCCGTTGTGTCTCTCCGAACTTCCGTTAGGCACATGTGAATTCCGTTGGGTATAGTTGACCGTTGCTTCATTAACTCATTTGTCGTCGACATACTTGTACATAGAAGTTGAAGTTGCCAAACTAAACACATCGGATGGCTCGTTTGTTGGCTCTATTTTCCAAAGACACAATTTAAACACTCGTTAGTTATTTGAAATTCACTCAAGAAGATGATTAGTTATGATATAAATAAGTTTGACTGAGATTAAAAATAAATAGGTAATAACCCAGAATGATTAAGATTGCAATTAACCTTACAGTGGAAAGATTCTTGATAGATGAAGGAGGTTACTCGAGTAACACTAATATATTACTTGAGTAATGTCGCAGTGATTCAAACTTATGGCCTCTGTAACCAGATTACTCGAGTAGCAATTCCATATTACTCGAGTAATATCACGTAAGTTTAAATTGGTTGCTTCTGCTAAACACTTACTCGAGTAGTATATAATGTCTACTCGAGTAGCCTACTTGAGTAGACCAAAATCTTGCTCAAGTAACATTATTTCTCTTGTGAGGCTGTACACTAAGTAAAAGCATTAGTAACTGTTACTCGAGTAATATTTTCCCTTACTCTCGAGTACCAAACTCAAGTAACATAAGGATATTGTTCAAGTAACTATCAGACAGAAAGCAAAATATAAACTTGAAGCTTACTTACTCGAGTAACACATTACCTCTACTCAAGTAGGTTGCTCGAGTAACTCTTACTCATTACTCGAGTAACGTTGTGATAGAGACTTAATTCTTCATGAGGAGTCTTTTACTCAGGTAGCAAAGATGCCTTACTCGAGTAGCTTACTTGAGTAAGTCATTATGTCTACTCGAGTAGCTATTGATGATGGCCTCTGAACTTTACATTGAAACGACATTACTCGAGTAGGTAGATGTCTTACTCGAGTAACGTTGAGCTCCGAGAGTACTTAAATAAACTTGACAGATAGAGGTTACTTGAGTAGATAAAAGTGCTTACTCGAGTAACACTTGTAACACAAGCAATATACTGATTCAAACCCTTAATTATTTTCATTGTAAATTCTTGATTAATTTAAAATTTTGTTATCATCAAAACTCCGAAAACTAATATTCATTAGATTATGAAAGTTAGTTAAGGTATATATATTTTTTAAAATATTCTAATCATCTTCCTTAATTTTTTTTCATCTTTCTTTTACTTGCTTATGGGTGAGAAAGTATTAATAGTGATAAATTGAGAAAAATTGATAAATATGATAAATATGTCTTATATTTAATATCAAGATAAACTCTATAATTAGGTTCCATATTAAAGACTGAGGGAGTATGATCAACTAGGATTTAAAACTGATAAAAATATCACAAAAACAATGAAGGCATGAGCTCTTCGAACAAATATTTAACATGACCATATATTTAAGACTTGAACTCAATATCACCCTTTAAACTAGTACATGAGTTGCTTGTTCTTTTGGTATAATTGGACCTTACATTCATACTTAATTTATCTTTTTCTTTACTTTTTCGTCATTTTATTTTATTTTTCCATTTGTTTTCTACTCCTCATAAAAAATAAAAAAAAAAATCTTCATTTTTTGAAAGAACTTTTCTCTTTTCATGAGTTGGTTTCGCACGCGCGTCCACACATAAATATCAAAATGAAGATGGAATTTTAGCCTTTGATTCCATCTTTAACCATATGTCTCTATCGTATGAACTGGTCTTCTTCCTTGTTCCTTTCATTTCATGGGAGTATTATTTTAATAATCGATTTAGTAACCCCATTTTCTTCGGCAATAATTGTAGGTTTATGATTAAGAGTCTCATTTCATATTTTCTTTTGACTTGAGTCTCATTTATTAATCAGGGAAATGAGATAGAAAAATAGTAAAATAAAATAGTTTGATGGGCCAAACAGGCAATGTAGGTATGGGGAGTCGTCAAGAATGAGGCCATCACAATCAATTCTTTAATGCTAACTACACCTGTCTATTCCTCATAGGTGATCTACTCACTTTTTAATTGTTGCCTTTTATTGTCTTATTTTAAATATTGTTGAACTTATAAATGTTCTAGATTTTTTTATAAGGAAATTGTTAGTGTTTAAAAAGCATTAAATATTTTTTTTCATTACATTCATATTTAATAAGGGTAGTGGGAGAGAGTGATAATTAAAATATAATATTAAAGTTTAATTAATTAGTAAAGTAATATTGTAAATCACTGAAATTTTAGGATAAATGTAATGTTTTTAACTAGTTTTATTTATTTGTGAAAATTGTTAGTTGATGTCTTATAATTATAATAAGAAACAAAATGTATATAAAATTCTCTCAGTATAAATATAAGACCTTTAAACATTAGCTGGTTTTTTTTTTTTTTTTTTTTGACATGTAACATTGGTTGGGTTGATTATTTATCATTATTATGTAAAATTTATGTACTAATTTCCCTAAAGTATTCTCTTTTAGTGAAGGCATTAAATGTGAAAAACTAAAAAAGAAAACAAAATTGTGAAATTAATGAGGACATGAGGAAAATATCAAATAAGGTAGATAAAGTGGTTGGATGCTTGGATTGACTTATTTTAAATAATTTTACGTTATATTGTATCATTTTTTTTTATAAGAGCTCAATAACCAAATTACGAGGTTTTAAAAAGTGGTTAAAATTAGTTATAAACAATAAATATGTTTTAAAATAAACTTTTTTTCAAGTATACCCTTATTTATGAGGGGAAAGTAAGAGAAAGAAATAGAGTAAATATAAATATCATCAACCCTATAATCAATGCAATATATATAATTAATGAGGGTACAAATGAAAAAAAAAACACTTATTAAATATTGAGACAACTTTTGTCAGGCTCTTGTAAAAAGGATCAAGACAATTCGAATTTGGGGTTCTTCTAAAATGGACCAAAGGTAGGGATGGAAATAAGCTAGACTAACTAGGCTTTAACTAAATAGGCCTAAGCACCCGATGGAGATCCAAAGCCTGAGCCTAGACCTAGGCCTGTATGTAGGCTTTCTTTTAGGCCTAAGCCTGAGCTTTCAAAAAGCTTAACAAAGCCTGAAGCTTATTTAAAGACCTATTTAAAATGTAGGCCTTTAAATAGGCTTAAAACCTATACATATAAGTTCATATATAATTCATCAAGCTTGTTTAAAAGCTTACTTTAAGTCTTAAGAGTTTGGATATTAGTTCTCATATGAAATAAAAGAGTTCTTAAGAGATTTTTTTTTTTTAAAAAAAAAAAACACACACACACACACACATCTAGTAGCAACAATTGTCTGAGTAAGTAGAAATAAGAAAAATCAATCATCTATTGATTAAGAAGATACATTGTTTAAAATCAACCAAGACAAGTGACATGTAAAACTATATTTTACCTCTTGTTTTTCTTGCATAAAATGAGACAAACTCCTCCTATTGGGATCATTTTCATTTGGGCATCACCAAAATAAACTTACTACAATTATTATGTTGCATCAAATGACACAAATCGAGGGAGAGGTAGTGAGCTAACATTATCATCTCGATCGATAAAAATGAAGAGAAGTAGATGTGATCAATTGATAAATGAAAAGGTTAAGCTCATAGGTAAATGATGAAATGTGAAACTTAGGGTTAAGACTTAGTTATTAATTTTATAAATAATTTATATAATTAATTTAGATTAAATTATATATAATTATGCATAATAATACATTTAAAAAAAAAAAATAGGCTAGGCCTTTTGAAAGAAAAAAACCTAACTTGTTTACTTGACAATAGGTCTAAACAAAACACTGACCAATTTACTAAATATGCTAGGCTATGTTTAAAGTAGGCTAAGCCGTAGACTCCTGGCTTATTTCCACCTTGGCCAGAGAAAGAATTTCTTCGGTTCTTTTTATAAGAGCCTGAATTTCAACTGCCTTGGTTTTTTTTTTTTTTTTTTTTTTTTTGGTTTTTTTTTTTTATAAGAGTCGCACTTGTGGTTGTCTAAGCACTTCTTATCATTTTGCCCTAATTAATTCTATTTTCACTCCTCATCTTTTTTTTTTTTTCATGTACATTTTTTTTTTCATACTTTTTTCTCATTACTACTCTATTTCTCTCTTAATTTTCCCCTTCATACTTTAAAAAAAAAACAAAAACTCATTTTCTAACATATTTATTACTTTTAATTAATTTATTAAATCAAGTAATTTGATGATCAATCTCTTATGAAAAAGATCAAGGGAAGTTTGAGGTAAATATGTGAGATAAGTCTTGTATCATAAAGTGCAGAAGTGTTTTGTTTTTGTTTTTTTATAATGTTTGCAAACACTCACAAAGTGAAATAAGACCTTACATTTAGAATCAAACCACATCCATCGGCCACTAGGTCTTATAGTTAGAATTAGAGAAAATAATTTAGAATCAGACCACCAAATCCATCGTCAAAATACTTATAATACATAATGATTAAAGTGTAATGCACAAAGCCAAAATATGTCCCAATAAAGATAGTGTGAGAGGACTTAAATCATAATGGAGAGGCCACAAGTCCACAATTGATGTCTCCTACCAAACATAATTGGAAATTAAAGTGCCTTGTCCTATTGAAACTGACTCCTCTCCCTTCTCACTTCTTTAAAGTTTTTTTTTTTTTTATCAATAGCAACAAAATTATATCTTTTCTCTATTTAATATTCTTAATATATCTAATCATTCTTAATTATAATATGAATACACTAAAATTTTGACCAAATAAATCATATATCTCTAGTCCTTTAAATAGTAAATTTTCACTATAGGTGATGACAAATCACGCTAACACCACCCAACTCTAATTAAAATTGATCATTAGCATTAAATATGGAATAAATATGGAATAGCATTTAAAGGACTAAATTTTCACTATAGGTGATGTTTAATTAAAAATCATTAGCATTAAATATGGAATAGTGGATTGTTTATTAAAATCTTGACTAAATTATATAAAATCCCTCTGAATTTTGGGTCAGTTGTATATAACCCCTAGCATTTCAAAGTTTAAATTTAAACCTATGACATTTTACTTTTTTTATTAACCCCCTGTCGTTAACTAGATGCCATTTCTTTTTACAAAAATTGTTATATTAGATTAAGATATGGCACGTGGTATCCTAGTTGCATCCTGAATTTTGGCCAGTAACAAATAATCCCTCTAACTATGACCAATTACAGATCTAAATCTTGGCTAGGTAAGCGTCTTGTAGTAAAAAGAGTAAGTTATGAACCCTGTAGACCATCCCATGGAGTGGTGAAGGGAGGGCCCCAATTGGTATAAAAAAACCCACAACTCTTTGGGGTTATCCTGCACTTGGAAGAAGAACTAGAAAAAGGAAAAAATATAGTAATAATTTGATTCTTTGTCGCCGTAGTAAATAGTAGAGTAGAGAAAATAGAATAGAATAATCTTTTAAATTGATTAGTTACACATGAGCTATGACATTTCAAAATTTAAATTTAACTCCCTTAAAATCTCGATTTATAATATTAAATCCCATGTCGTTACTTTTAACGTTTTAATAAATTTATTAAGATTTTTATTATCATTTTTCAATTAAAATAATTTTTTATGAAAAAAACTAGAAGAATTATATTTTTTAAAAAAATAAAAATAAAAATGTCATCAGTTTTATGATATTTACTTGTTTTCTTAGGATAATTGAGGATTGATGGTATAAAAATGTTCTTCTTTGTGTTAAATATTTTCTTGGATAATTAAGTTTAAATATTGTATTTGTGTTATACGACATCTTTTTCCCTATTAAATTTTTTATTAGTAATGCATATTTTTTCTTGAATAGGTTTAACATTTTTATTTTTAATATTATTTTTCTAATTTTTTCCATACAAAAAGCTATTTTAATTGATAAATGATAGTAAAAATATTAATAAACTTATTAAAATGATAAAATTAACAACATTTTTAATATTATAAATTAAAATTTTAAGGGAATCAATTCAAATTTTAAAATGTCAGGTGATTATTTGTAAATAGTCCAAGTTTAGGGGTTTTTATGAAACTAAATAATTTATATAGGCTGCCACATAGGATGCCATGTGTCATATCTTGATCTAACGTGGAAATTTTTGTTCAAAAGATGACAGTCAATTAACGACAAAGAGTTAATAATAAAAAATAAAGGGAAAATCCACTTCAGAGCCCAAATAAGCAAAAAATTGTCAAAAAAATGCCTAAGAAAAAGTCACATGCAAAAAAAGCTCAATGACATTTTCTGGTATTATTTCATAAAACGTTAATTGTTAACGTGTACTGTATAATTGTTAATGGTATTGATTTAGTTATTAATGGGTACTGATTTAATTGTTAGGATATTGTTGTTAACGTCTATTGATTTAGTTGTTAATGTTTTATTAATATAGTTGTTAACGTTTATAAAATAATACCAGAAAAGGCCCTGTGACCTTTTTTGACATGTGACTTTTTCTTAGGTCTTTTTTAACAATTTTTTGCTAATTAGGGCCTTGAGGGGGATTTTCCTAAATATAAAAGGTCATGTGGGTTAAATTGAAAATTTGAAATATCAGAGAATTATATGCAATTAACCAAAAAGTTCAAGGGGATTTTGTATAATTTAACCTTTTACTGGATTGTATAAGGCCATGAAAAAGTAGGATGAGGAACAGATGTTGATGAAGGGGAGTACATTTCATGCTCATCATCAATCTCAATTGTCTAAATTAATTTTAGATGGTCCAATTTTAATTTATTTTATATTTTATATTTTAAATGACTTTATTATTTTAGTATATGTCAAATTTAAAATAAAGATAATCTATACTCACTCCTATCCGATTCATAATACTTTTCAATTAATTTATAGGAACCAATAAAATTAGTTAAAGGTATTAAATTTCTCATAAAATTCAAGTAATTTCCAATATCAATCTTATTAATTACACTAAACTCAAACATCATATTAACTTCTATGGTCTCACTATCTTTATTAAATATGAGCATATATGAAAAGATATTTAATTCTCATTGAAACTACCAAAATGTCTTTTGGCAAATTAAAAAATAATAATATCAAAATGTTTTATAAAAAGGATAAAAAAAATATGTTATATAGAAGACTTCTTATAAAATGGACGAGATAGTAACAATCACTTTTTGGAAAATGGAATTTCTTATTTAATTTAGATTGTTTATATCATATTTGAATGGTTTAAAATAATAGCCATGTATATTTGATGCTTATCGTTGTGATAAGCACAAGAACATGTTGATGAACAAATTACAATATCAGTGTACATTGTAAATGTGAATTTAATTTCCTTCTTCCTTTTTGAGTGCATTTAATTTTTCAGGTTAACCAAAATGATAAATGATAAGTTAAACACGTGTAATAGTTTATAGCATCCAAACTCTAAGAGTTGGGGCCTATTTTTGACATAACGTTATAAAAGCATTTCACATAAGTCGAGATAAAACTTATATGACATATATACTTCTTGTATACTATAAATCACGTTGAAAAAGAAGCTTCTTCCACTAATTCAAACAGTCACTTAATATTATTCTTTATTCGCTTTAATTCATAACTTTTTTTTTGGGGGGGGGGATTGTACAATGAGATGCTGAGAAAAGGACTATGCTATCTAAAAGTCTAATAACAATCAAGGAGCATATAATGATAAGTCTTAGTAGAAGAAATGACAACAAGTTTATACTCTTTACTTATCATTGAGACTTTTTAATAAGGTTTAAAGGGCAATTTTGCCCCAGAAGTGTAAAAGAGGGTGCAATTATACCCATGTTGTTATCCTAATTAATTTTTATCGTTAATTGACCAAATATGCTGAGTTGATAGTCCATATGTCATTTCCATCATTTTTGTTAATGTGCAAATTTACCTTGAATGTCCATGTGTATCTTCAAAGTTAGATTTAAAACTTCTGGGACAAATTTGCACCTTCATAAAAATGACGTGAATGATATGTAGAATTTTTCGGATATTTGGTCAACTTATTGTTAAAATTAACTATGATAACCGTTATGAAAAAATTGCATTTTTTTTTAAATTTCTGGAGCAAAATTGCCTTTTGGTAACAACTTCCGGGGTAAAATTTGGAATTAATAGGGGATTTAAAAATTCTTTTTTTACGAGAGACGGAGAGAATGGGATATCATCATCACAAAAAATACTTGAAGTAATCATTTCACACTAGAAATAGTTGTAATCGTGAGATAATAATTAATCGATAAACAAATAATCAAACAAGTGTTTAAATGTAAAATTATCATTGAAACATGAATATTAGATATTAAGTGGCTAATTAAATAATGTTAAATTGAATGCGCGAGTTTCGGTAGGTTAGCGAATTGAATGCGTTGAACTTTTATATCAACTTCCATTAATGTCGTTGAAGAGCTTTGAATATAACCGTTGAGACTCTTCAACCTTCCGTTAGACAAAAATTGTTTTCTGTTACACACAATCAAATGTTGCTTCATTAATCCGCTTGCCGTTGATGTACATGTGCTCAGAAGTTGACTTAGAACTTGTGCCGAAATGGGTATGCCTCGAAGGAATGATTTTTTCTACTATGGAGCTTCATTTCTTTTGTAGGCTCTTTTTTCTGCAAGCATTAAATTCTTTTGACACACGAAGTGGATTTTGGGCTAATCACAGTTTAAGCATTTATTAATCATTTGAAATCCACTCAAAAAGTTGACTAGTAATAGTCTAAATGAAATTGAGTGATATTTAAGAAGAAACAAATGAATACTAAAAAGATTCAAATTTAATTTTACTGATACAATGAAGATGATTAAGTGATGAAGAAATGTACTTGGGTGTACTTTCCAGAGTACTCAAGTAAGGATCCAAAAATCCTTTACATTGAGCCAACATTCCACCTGTACTCGAGTAGTCTTTTGCCTTGCTCGAGTATCATACTCGAGTAGGCCTTCTCTCATACTCGAGTATGCTCTCAACAAATCTTATTAGTTGTATCTGGAACGAGGCTACTCGAGTAGATGATAGCTCTTATTCGAGTACACTCCTATGTGTGCTCAAGTAGGCTCTGAACTTTACTAAAACATAAACTCAGTGAAACATCATATAGTCCTTTCTCGAGTATCAATTAACTTATGCTCAAGTACTATACTCGAGTAAGACATGGATAGAGAACAATCCAAAGAAATGAAATAATCATACTCGAGTAAGCACTTACCTATACTCGAGTATTGTGCTCAACTATGGATGGAGTTGTACTTGGGTATCAAGTTTGATACTTAAGGACTGCATCATCTGGGACTTATACTAGAGTAGGACTGAGACATTACTCGAGTACCCTACTCGAGTAGGCCATATGTCTACTCGAGTATGGTCTTCCAAAAATCACTTGACCCAGCTGATAACTGATCTCATACTCAAGTAAGCCAACTGTATACTCAAGTATGCTTCTACAGATATCTGTATATATGCTTAGTAATAGCTTATCCTTTTGCCGAGTAAGAACATTTGAAGCACTTAACAGATATAGCAGCATCATCATGCTTGAGTATGGACTTCAGCATACTCGAGTATAATCTTGAATAGAGCACTCTTTCACTTATTCAAATACCTAAACATTTTCAAGTTTTGTTATCATCAAAACTTATAAACCGAGAACTAACAAAAATTACCCCAAAACCCTTTTAATAATTATGTTATACTTTCGAGCCTCATAATGATTTCCTTTTATTTATGCCAAGTCACTAGGGAACTAGAGCTTGACATAGCCATTCTTAGTCATCCACTTGAGGCTCCAATGGTTATATTGGCATTTGTAGGCTCAATAGGCCCATCCAAAAGAGGACTGGGAATACACTTCCTGTTGGGCTTTTGCAAATCTTTGATAGTCTTCCTTTGACGCTCCCTGCACATCCCACTCTGCCGTCCACTCCCCTGGCGCACAATTCCCAACACAATCAGATCATCAAATCTTTGATGAGATGTGGCTGGTTTGTTCAAATACAGTGTCCTTTGATAATGTTGACGATATTGTTGCTTGGTGGAGTCATTATATAAATAAATTACTACTATGTATATTTAATATAAGAGCTATTTAACTTTTTTAAGGTTAAAGAAACAAATCAAGTTATACATTAAAGTATTTATATTTATTTTTTTAAGAAAAAACTAATATGTTTGACATATAGATTGATACATAATTTAATGCTGCACAAAATACTATGATTATGTAATTAATTTACTTTCTTAATCTCTTTAAAAAAAGGTTAATTAGTTCTTATATTAAATATTAAAGCGAGTACTTCACTATGTAGCTCTTGAATGTAAGGTAAAACTCCCTTCATCTCTATTTATAAAATCCTACTTTGACTAATAAAACAGTTAAAATTAATTAAAATAAATAAATATGTAAAAAAATTATTTATTTTTTAAAAATATGCCCTTATATATAAGTGGGTAAATGAAATAGACTGATGATGAGAAAAATGATGAAAGAAAGTGTATAAGAAAAATTGATTAGGCGTAACATCGGTAAAAATGTGTTTAATGCTTAAACAATCCCAAACATGATTTTATAAAAGGAACGGATGAATTAAAAAAGAAAGAAGAAGATTTTATATGTTAAGTAGGGAGGGATGGAGTATATAATCCACACATATATAACATTAATATGCATGGTCCGCAAGCCAACCCCCTTATTTTATTTTTTACTTATGAAAAATATAATTATAGAAAAGTTTTTATTAGAGAAGAGTGTGAAAGAAGAGACCAATTATATTACTTGCTTTGTGCATTGCAAACTTTATCATATATTTAGAAGCGGAGGGAGTAATAGTCACCCACGAAACTGAGAGGACCATTACTGATGCCACTAAGATATGAAACTCTTTGGCTATATGTGTAATTAATATCACTCTTGTCCTATTTATAACTCTCTTTTACCTAAATCACACATACTAAGGAGATGTATGTAACTCAATGATTATGAGATAAATTTTCAACTTTGCACTTATTGATGAATAAGTATCTTTAAACTCTTTCTTCTGTCTCTATTTTCATTGGTATAATTAATATGGACAAAATTATCACAATCTTATTTATTACTTGAAAGAAGACTTATAAATATAACCAAATTTTTTAGTCAAAAAAGATTTATAAATAAGATCATAATGGTATTTTGTTGGACGGTCATGTTGTTGAACTGATCAGAATATTGATTGTAGTAATGCACATCAATAACTACTGGATTGAGTCCCTTTGCAAATGAGAGAAGTGCTTTTGAGTCATGATCCAACGGGTTTCCCATTATGACATAAGCCGTTTCAGAGTATTTCCTCACTGCATCATAACCTTGTTGGTAATACTTCTTGAGGCTGTCCAGATTTTCCCCTAATGTTGGGTCATTCATCAGTTTGATTCCTCCCAGACTATGTTTCTTCTCATATCTGCCAGACCAAAGTCAACTATTATTACGTCAAAACCTTAAAATAGCTGGGAAACAGGTCCTCTCACAGTCCCCCTCTGCCCATCCTCCGCCTGGCATTGCATCTCGGCCCGTCCGATCCGATTTGGACGGCGAGAGATGCGATCCCGTCCAATTTTTTTTTTTTTTTTTTTTTTTTTTTTTATGGATAGTTGGATCAAGATTTGGACGGTCCAGATGGGACTGTGAGGGATGGGGAGAGGGGGGACAATGAGAGGATCCGGACCCAAATAGCTGAGTGTAGGTCAAAGGAGTAATAAAGACATAATAATAATAATAATAATAAAGAAGCAAGAGCATTATTGTTTTTTCTACTTAACCCCGTAGAAGCAATTTTATTTCAGAAATATTCTAAAATTTCACCACACCCCTTGGTCACAATAAAATTAAGTTTTGTTAGTGAAAAAAACAATAATGCCCTTGATTTATTTTTATTTTTCTTATAAGAGGATTTACAAAATAAATATGGACATTTACAAGATAAATATAGAGATTTAAAGAAAACCAAGGAGTAACAAGAACATTTTGGTTATTCACAAGAGAAATAAGAGAATTCACGAGATATTTTCCTATTTTTGCCCACAAAACTTAATTTCATTGTTTTTTCACCCCAAAAATTTAATTTCATTTTGACATAAGACAAAAGGGTGCAGTGAAATTTTAGAATCTTTTAGGTTGAATGGAAAAGAATTGCTTCCACGGGATAAATGATATTTTCTCATTTTTTTATTTGCTTATCAAATAGAAAGTAACAAGACAACAACCCTGTGCGTTGCACTAGTTTGTTTATTTTATGGGAAAATCCTATATAAAGCTGCTTGAAGGGAAATTTTAAATCAAGTTGGTAAATTCAATAAAATCACTAATTAAGTTATCAACCTAATTTAAGATTTCAAAATGTGAGTTAAATGACTTTATTGCCCTCTCATAGTCTTCCCTCTCCTCTTAAAGGGTCTTAGTCGCTGTAACTTATTTTTTTCAATAAGTATGTATACAAAATCATTATATAATAAAATCAAATATGATAATTAGCTTAAATCAAATAATTTTTGTGTTGTGGAAAGATCAACAAGAATAATTCAAGCAAAAAAAAAGAAAAAGGAAAGCATAACCGCAAGATCAATTACATTATTTTCAGTTGAATGTCAAGAATAAATTTTTTATGAAAAGAAAATTAGACTATGTTTATAAAATAAAAATGACTAGTGTGTATATTTCAAATTATATATCAAATATTTTCATTTGCAAATTTTTTTTAAAATAGTTTCATCAGCATAAAAAACAAACTAGATATTACAATATTCAAATAAAAATTTAAGTTTAGTTTTTCTAAAAATACAATTTCTTATTCAAGAAACTCAAATAAAAATATTTTGATTAATATTGGGTTAATGATTTTCTTTTTATTTTTTGACTTGTATTATTCTTGTTGATTCTTCCCAATTAAAGGAATCAAATTTTATTTTATTACATTTTAATGTTGATATATATAGAAAAATTAAGATACATAGTAATAAAAAATCTTTTAAGAGGAAAGAGGACAAAGCAGACTATAAGAGCGCAATAAAGTTATTTTACCCGTATTTTAAAATATTAAATTTGGTCAATAACTTAATAAGGGATTTGTTGAGTTTAACAACTTGATTTAAAACATTTCTATTTCAGGCAACTTTAAATGGGATTTTCCCTTATTTTATGGAGCAATTAATCCAACATATTTAGGCGTAACACCCAATTCCCCAATTGAAGATGTTGTCCAAAGTGTCTCTACATGTCCAAAGTTTTTAACAACAGCCTTCTCTAGAGAGATTATATAATTAAAGTCCAACCAATTTTAGTATAAAATGTTGGATATTAAGTATAAATTATATTTAAAAACAATTTTTCATAACGACAATCTCATTGAATAATTAAGTTAGCCATACATTAGTGAAACTACATCAATTTTTTTTTTTTTTAAAAAAAGTACTGGCGATGGCTATGTAAGAAGGTATGGTCGTAACAATCAACTTATACTTATATTTTTGTAAAACTTGTTAATCTCTATGTCAAATAAGCATGGTAAGAAGAAATACTTCGCATAGCTTGGAAAACCAGTTTTGCTTTTATTTATGCACTGTAGTGTTGAATTTACTTTTCATAAATAGTGAATTCCGTCAAAATTAGATAAAAGGTACATGATATTGTAAGAGAGAAATACTTTTACATTGATTAGAAAATAACAATATGTATAAGTATATTTTTTTAGATTTTTTTTTTTCAATTTATTAAATATGCAGACATTTTAAATTTTGGTTTTATTGTTTATATTTGTATTCCGTTCAAATTCTGAAATAATTTTCAAACAAACAAAAGTCGAATAAATAGGAAAAGGTTTTAGTGTCTTACTGACTCTTACCTCCCATCATGTTAAATGCAAACAACAACAACATAGATTTAACAAATACTCCATCCATCCATTCTTAAATATAAGCTTTAAATTTGAGAATGGGTCTAACCTAAAATATAAGTTTCACTTTAGGTTTATCAAGGCATTATTGCATGTTTTCCAACTTTACCCTTGACTTTATTTAATATATTTATTGTCTCTCTCACTTATCCTATTTACAAATAAGGGCACAATTGAAAAAACAAATACATATTTAATGTTCTTAATTAATTTTAACTGTTTTCTTGATAATCACAAATAGATTATTTGAAGCTTATATTTAAGGATAAAGGGGGTAGCACCTAAGGTTATAGCGGACATTAATCTCAACATCAAAAAAATTAATGAAATTGCAGTTGGACACATCCTAGTACCTCACAATGGGAAGATAAGACAGAGTGAATGCATTCAAACCTTTAAAAATGCAATAACTATTCAAGTAACATTCATGTCCATGTGTCTTTGCTGTCCTGAGTACCTTCGTGTGGACAGACCATGTATGCTTGTTGCGTTTACATTCCTGAAAAGATCCTTCTTCATCATCTGTTGACAGGTTATAACATGTGATCAGATCATGAATTGGCATGACGAGAAAGTTGTACTGGAAGGTGAGGATGGATAGCAAATTAAACTTTGGAAAGTAGGTTTGCAAATGTAGATGATATGCTTTAGGAACTTACTGTTTGTTCTGGTTGGGCAAATGTACGTTTCCGGTAGATATGTCCGTAAGGGCCTGTTTGGTACACGGATTCGGTAGGAAGGGAAATGAAAATTAGTAAGTTCCTTCAGTTTGGTACGCATCTTAGACAAATCTTCTCGGGAACCCAAGTTCCCAGGCCTACTAATCTTGCATCATATGTGAGAAGATCATATCCCACTAAAATTAGTGGGATTTCAAGTTGCCACGTCACTGTTTACATTTTTTGACAAATTTATCTCTCAAATTTGAATTTGGCAGGAACGTTTGAACTTGACGGGAAAATTCGAACTTTGCGGGAAAGTTCAATTTTGGCAGGAAATTTTTTTACACGAGTTTGAATTGGACAAGCGCATATTTAGCAAAAAAAAAAAAAAAATCTTTTTATTTTGAATTAATTACTTCTGAAGGTAAAATAGATATTTCTTGATTCTTTACCAACTACTACCCCTTCATTTTCTTCCTACCAGACAACTCATCTTTTCTCAAGCCACCTTCTCTCATCTTTCAAAATCTTCCCTTCCTTCTTTTCTCAAAGTTCCTTTCCTCCACAAATTTTCTTCGTACAAAAGGGCCTAAGTTGTTGGTGCAAATTGGCACAATTAAATATGCATAATTGGGAAGGAAAGTGTATGGCCAGTAAAGAACTCATTTAAATAGGTCTGAAACATATTGAGAAAAATCTAGTTTTTTTCCTTCATTTCACAATGGGGTTTTTTTTTTTGGGGGGGGGGGTTGGCAATGGAATGCTCCTACAACTGTCTAAGGGGTAGGCTTGATTTTCAATGCCTAACCTAAAATGCTTGTAGAAAAAACCTGTACGATGAGCTTCCATGGGACGTCTGCTATGATTTCTCCAGTTAATTCACCATTACATTAATTAATCATGTTGACAACGCCAAAAAACCATTTCAATTATTCAGATATGCATTAATCACTTCTTGCAGAAGGTTTTTCATGAAGGATAAACCAGAAAAACTAAATTAGAGCTCACAAGTTCCTGACCATAATCATGCGTGGGAATTAATCAGACCATTTTGGTTAGATGGACGATTTCGTCAAAGATGAAGCTGACCTTCCCAATACAATATATAGATGTGATATTGTTCCCCACGTTTCTAACTACGCTTTACTACCAGTAGATGAAAAGCTTATTCTTTAGTCGTGTGGTCCAGTTGTTGCAGTACATGTTCTTCATTAGTACTGTTTTGTTCCTGCAGCCTCTACAGGTGAGCCAGCCCCTAGAGGGATGCTTATGTTCAGTCTCTGTTAGACTATAATTATTACTAAGCCGAAGATAAGAAACAATCAATAACATGTTGAGTTCATGTTTCCAAGGTGAGGCGGTGGAAAATCATATCTTCCACCGGAGTTGACAAAGGAAAGCATCTCTTGAAAATTAATGGAAAAAAAAAAAAAAAAAAACTCAATGAACCCACTATTGTTATTAGGGATAGGGTATTGTCACTACCATTTTTTGTCACTATCAATGTCACTACCACATTTTCACCTTTAGATCAGAATCTCATCTACATTTATCATTTCTTTCTCCTATTGAGATTTTGATCTAATAGTGAAAAAGTGGTAGTGACATTGGTAATGACAAAAAATGGTAGTAACAATATCATATCCCTTGTTATTATATTATTTTGTTGAGATAAAATAGTTGCACTCTAATTTATTACTATGATCAGAGTGGTCTGTATTTGGTCCGTCTTTATTTAATTCCTGTGAACCATCAATATTTTATCATAAGCATTTTTATATTAATATTTAAATGAAACAAATTAAAGCGTCATAATTCTCCAAACAATTTAATTAAAAGGTATAGTTCCCCACCACTAGGCGGCTAGGCCTTATAGAGTTCTATTAGATCAAAAAGTTGCCTAATTAATATTTGAAAGTTCTTCATATTATCTTTAAAGTTTCACCCTAACTCTCTTAGTTCTAAATATAAGTTGAGTTTGCTAATGTAACGTCCTCCATTTTACTTAACATAATAACTATATAATAGTGAAATCAACCACTTATTAATACTTCATTAATCAAAATATCCAAAATAAATCAGAGTATGCAAAATGAGCCCTAACGTGGTAATATACAATCATCCAACATAAACAAAAAAGACAGAAGCACTACTTTTAGCAGAGTAACCTAAGCTTCTGAGGTCTTCCCTGATGGACCCGGATGAGAACTATCACATGAAAAATGTGGTAACCATCAATCCAACTTATTACGAATATTAATACATGCTAGCACTACTACAAAAAAGCTAAAAAAAAACGTCCTAAATAAGACTCATTTAACGTCCCTTTTTAGAGGGACGTCTCGCAAGGGGACGTCAAAAAATTTGACTTTCGGTGTCCTACAAAAAATTCAGGACATCTTACATAAGGCATCCTGAATTTTTTTCAGGACCCCTTATGTAAGGCGTCCTGAATTATAATTTAAGAAGCCATATTTCTGTTTTTTTTTTTTTAAAAAAAAAACATCCCGCAGGGTTGGCCACGGAAGAACAAATCAAAAATCAAATTCTAGAAATACTTTCTTTTTTATGTTACAAGCAAGAAATTCCAAAACTAGCAAGAACAAGAAAAGAACACAAAGAGAGTAATCGAAACAGAGACAACAAGGAAGATACAATGAAAAAAAAAGGAAAAAAAAAAAACCTAACAAGTAACTAACAACTCGCATTCTAATCCCCTAAAATGGAAGGAATAAGGAACAAGAATGCAAAAAAACAGAGTAATTCCATATCTGCAAGGGACTTGGTGTTCATAGTATCGTCTCGGAGCCACGAGGAGATTTCTAGATCTACAAAAATTGGTGCCCTCTCAGATCTAAAAAATCAACAAGAGTCAGATCTAGAAAAACACTTACTGGCGGCAACGTTTTGGATGAAATCGATGGTGACTCTTGTTCCGAAGTGCAGATTCTGGCGTCTCGTTGCTCGGTCTCCTCGCCATCGGGTCCTCGCCGTTGTCTCCTCGCCGCCTTCTCCTTGCTCAGCTAGATCGAAGAGTGTTGAAGGAGTAGGAATAGATCGAAAGAGAAGATGGGGTGTAGAGGAGAGAAGAGGAAGGCGTATGTGCAGATCAAAAATGAGAAGAGGAAGGAGTACGTGGGGAATTAAATGGTGTGCAGAGGAGAGAAGGGATAAATAAAATTAAAAAATTTCATTTTAGGCGACCTAAATAATTGTTTGGGTTGTCTAAAGTCTCAAAAAAAATTTAGGCGACCTAAATTAATATTTGGGTTGTCTAAAGTCTCAAAATTGCTATCAATTTTTAAGAATTTTCCTGCGCCAAAAAAATCCTAAATGGCGCCAAATATTTCTTTTTAGGCGACCTAAATTAAGATTTGGGTTGTCTAAAGTCTTTAAAAAAGTTTTAGGTGACCTAAATTAATAGGGTTAAGGAGCAAATTCGCCAACCAACTATTAGGCCAGAAGCATTGGGCACAAAAAACTTTTAAGGGTATCAAATATGCCAATAAACAATTGAATTTGTTAAAAAAACACAGCACCGTCAGATGCCTTGTAACTTCCGTTTATGAAGATTGCCACGTGGGATTTTTTGTCCAAGTGGCCTTTTTTTGTTTGTCCAGGTGGCCCTTTTTTGGGTTTTTGTTTGTAAACATACGGATAAAATGAGAAAACGACTGGTACTGGGTTCGAAGAAGTTGAAAGAAATGGAGATGGTGAAGGCGTCGCGACGGAGAGTTCGACGGAAGTAATCCAAGTCGTTTCGAGCTTTGACTACCATACAGTGAACCAGAGCTTCAGGTCTAAAAGCTAAACGAATCATCTCTTTCTCGCCATGGTCCTGAATCAGAAGAAGACCCATGATTTTTGAAGCATTCTCAGGGTCCAAGTTCGGATCCTCGAGAACACTATTCTCGTTGCTTCATACCCATCCATGGCTGGAAGAAGATGAAATTCAAGGGTTAAAAATAAAACTTTTTAAGGAAGGAAGGGGAAAACAAAATTTGTTGTTGGTGGTTCGACGAGATCTGTCCCTCTCTGTGTCAGCTAAAATAATTCTGAGTGCTAAATATTCTTCCTGCAAAGGCCAAGAAAAGCAAGTTAAAGAAGAGAAGGAGAGAAAAAAATAAGAAAGAAAGTGAAGTGGAAAAAGTTAAAGCATCCATCAACGCAGAACCTCGAAGACCAAGGATATGAACAACGATTCTTCTTCAAATACAGAAGCACCAAATGTTGATTCTTCTTCCTATTGTTTGGGTTTAGTGAGAAGGGTGGAAAACGAAGAGATCGACGACGCCATGAACGGAGTCACTGAGATCGATGGCACCGTGAACAGAGTCACTGAACCCAAAAGTCCACAACCAAGGCTCATGATACCATTCTTGCCAACAACTCTGTGATCAAGCGTCGTCAAAATCTGTGTTTCTACAATTACGATCTCTCTGATTGATTTTGTGCAACGGTGTGGTTCAAGGAGATTTCACCGATTGCTTTATGAGATCATCTTCGTCCCAATTCTTGACGTCATCAACGGCGCCACCCAAGTAATTGCATCGGTTAATTGCATTTTGCTGTGGTTCTTGAAGCAAACGACGAGTCTTCCATCATTTGTTGAGTTTCTGACCCAGATTGTGATTTCTTGGATGGTGGATGCTGGTTTGTGTTTCCAGTTACCAAGATTCAAGATCTTCTCCTTTTCTTCGCTGGGATTTTAATCCTCTGTGACTTCTTCTTCTTCGACGACATTTGCTTGTTTTGCCGTCGACTAATTTTCGGTCTGGGTAGCTGAACCAGGTCAATTGGAGTCCGACCCATTGTTGGAAATCTTCAGCAATTGAGGATTCTTCACCCAAAAAAAAAGCCACCTGGGCATTGACCAAAAAAAAAAGGACCAGCTAGACAAAAAATCCCACGTGGTAATCTTCATAAACGGAAATTATAAGGCATCTGATGGTGCTGTTTTTTTTTTTAACAAATTCAATTGTTTATTGGTATATTTGGTACCCTTAAAAGTTTTTTGTGCCCCACGCTTCTGGCCTAATAGTTGGTTGGTAGATTTGCTCCTTAACCCAAATTAATATTTGGGTTGTCTAAAGTCTCAAAATTGCTATCAATTTTCAAAAATTTTCCTGCGCCAAAAAAATTCTAAATGGCGCCAAATTAAGATTTGGGTTGTCTAAAGTCTCTAAAAAATTTTAGGCGACCTAAATTAATATTTGGGTTGTCTAAAGTCTCAAAATTGCTATCAATTTTTAAGAATTTTCCTGCGCCAAAAAAATCCTAAATGGCGCCAAATATTTCATTTTAGGCGACCTAAATTAAGATTTGGGTTGTCTAAAGTCTCTAAAAAATTTTAGGCGACCTAAATTAATATTTGGGTTGTCTAAAGTCTCAAAATTGCTATCAATTTTTAAGAATTTTCCTACGCCAAAAAAATCCTAAATGGCTCCAAATATTTCATTTTAGGCGACCTAAATTAAGATTTGGGTTGTCAAAAGTCTCAAAAAAAATTTAGGCGACCTAAATTAATATTTGGGTTGTCTAAAGTCTCAAAAAAATCTTAAATGGTGCCAAATTTTTCATTTTACGCATCCTAAAATATAGTTAAGACGTCAAAAAATATTTTAGGCGTCCTAAATTAATATTTAGGTTGTCTAAAGTCTCAAAGTCAAGTATATAATTACGAAAATGTCATCGCCTGCACTTTTTACTTCATTTTTTGAAAAAAAAAGGACGTCTTTTAAGGTAGTAATATCCATATTTTGTAGTAGTGTAGTGAGGTGCCAAGTGGAACAATTTATATAACAAAATATTAAAAATATAATTCACCAATATCCACATCACAAAATTTCATATCATAAATTAAGTATCGTAAATTAGGTATTACAATTTTTCATTAACACAATTCCCAAGATGCCTCCCACCAATCCAACCGAACCGCCTTATTTCCTCCGACTAGACCCATGGGCTAAGTTAGATCCATGTTACTGGTTACTCAAAAGCTCACTGGTCATGTGATGAGAACCGGCCAAAATCTTCAGAGCACATGTCCCAGACCATGGGTCTTTTCCCCTCATTGAACTAGTGGGGTGTCGTAAGCCCTCATTGAACTAGTGTGCCAGTCCCTCATTGAACAAGTGGGACAATAGAAAGCCAACCATTGTGCACCAATGGAGGCCTCACCACGTGGTGGAATAACTATTCCATTTCTTCCCAATTCAACCCTTTCCATAATTATCATAATAAATAACTCAACGGGAGTAGTTTTTCTAAGATTTTCATGTTATTTAAATAATTCTCATAACCATGTCATAATAGCTCAAATCCCAATTCTTATACATAAATATAGTGCATATATTTCACAATTCAAATCATATGATCCACAATGCAATTTCTATGAAGATATTCATAATCATTTCACAAAATACTCACAAACAACATACTAATACACAAAATAAGTGGAAAGTGGTTACCTCTCGCCGAAGCTAATTATTATTACACCGCTCCTAATCCAAGAGCTTAAACACACGCCAAAAATCAATCTACCACAACCAATTTACTAACCATTAATAACTCTTCTAAAACTCTACACAATCAAAATTATCACTTATAATTTCATAAAATTAAAATATACAATTTTTAATAATAATATATTTGGAATGCTTGAAATGGGTACATTATGACAGACTGAAAAATCGGTGATATCATTGTAATTATTAATTCTCTTTCTATTTATTACTAATTAATAATACCCTTTTCTATTTGTTATTAATTAATAATACCCCTATTTATTTATTATTAATTAATAACTCCCTTTATTATTATTTATTTCCCCCCCCTTTTTAATAATACTTATCTATTTTATTATTATTTATTTATTATATTTTATTACCCTTTGTTTCCTAATAATAACAATTATTATTATTATTATTATTATTTCTCTACAAGTATTTTAAACTCTCATATTATTTCAATACTTTAAATTAGGAGTTTAATAAATACCAATCATTATATAAATTATTCTCTTTAGATATTAATGAAATCATAAATACATACTCTTTGGATATTCATACCATAGTATCTTATTATTTTGAATTTCTAAATTATAATCAAAGCGACTTCCGGCTTTTATTGAATATCTACAAAAATTCATACACTATATAAATCACATTTGCAGAATATATTCAAACTCTCAACTCCCAAGTTCACAACAACTCTTCCAAATTATTGGTTGGATCAAATATTAATATAGCACTTGTATATCAAAGATTATAGATATAATAGTAGATTTTGGGGTTTATGGAATATACATACATAGCAGAAACCTCTTCCTCCTTCATATACACACACCACTACAAGAAAACTGGTAAATGGAGGCGGTTATATGAGCATTTAGAGGCGGTTTAAACCGCCTCTATTTGCGCAAAAAGGCAGTTGAAAAAGCGTCGAAGTTACCCCCATCGAGAGACAAACTAAATCGGTTTAAATGAGCCGCTGGACTAACCGCCTAATAAGAAACAAAGGCGGTAGCGTAGGCGGCTAATAACGCCTCAATCAGCACAACAAAAGTCCTATTAGAATTCAAAGGCGGTTTTCATAACCGCCTCTGAATGATGTTTTGAGCCAGGTGTGTTAACCGCCTTAGAATGGAATATAGATGCGGTTCAGTATTAACCACCTCAAATTGGGATTTGGAGGCGGTTATTGTGCCCGCCTCAAAATATCATTCGGAGGCGGTTCAGTAAGTGCCTCAACATGTCATTCTGAGGCGGTTTTGCATGGGGTTAAAGAATTTGAAAGACGGGTATATAAACAGCTTAAAAATGTCATTCTGAGACGGTTTGCAAATGGTTATTTATCAGCCAATATATATAAAAATGATTTTTTCTTCTTCTTTATATTTTTTAATTTTAATAACGAAAGGTAGTTAATAGGTGATTTTTTACGGTTTCAATTTGATAATCTTTTTTCTAATAATGAAATAATAACTTGTTGCAATCGATGTATCAAGAAAAAAAAAATTATTACATTTCAAAGATACATATCCATACAATGTTAAAAGCCCTTAATTAAAAGCATAAGATATATAAATTCACCACAAGATTAAAGTGTATGTTTGCATACATTATCCAAAATCATAGAACAAAATATGTTTAACAACCATAAACAAAGTCTCAAATTTGCTAAACATTGGATAAATTCCCTTGATAATGACAACAATACTATCCAAAATCAATATCTAAATAAAATATTCAAGGTTGTGGTGTGGTGATGGAGATGGAATATGAGGTGATGAATCTGGTCTCGTCACAATGCGGGTCATGACTAGCATGAGAAGATCTTCTGAGCCCTGGAGACCCCAAATTTGCATCCTACTACATTGAAACAAAATTGAAAACAAACATCAAATGCTACAATGTCTTGTTCAGCCATTTTTCCATTGAATCATGGCATCAACATGACTATCAATTTAGCATATATCAAACATAATACAAAGAAAGCAGTCTAGCATTTAGCAAACAAAATTTGAGCATAGTTGAACTCTTTAAAACCTAATTTTTTATGATGTGACCAAATGCAAATTTTTAAAACAAAACAAATTTGCAATCAATCACAATATGCAAACAGGGTACTTAACTTTCTAGCTTTCTCTGAAATAGAAACATACAAATACAGACCTGAACCAGATTTTTAAAACAAAACATAAGGGTATTATATTAAGCAAACAAAAACAGACTTGAATTCAATAATTTGATCAAGTTTCAGCAAAGAGGCTAATGATTCAGACCGAATTCACAAATTTGATCAAGTTCCAGCTTTTGTTCATACCATATAAACAGCCTCATATCACATCAACAGTATCAGAATTTCTTACATATATGCAAGGCTATTCAGAAATATACCATCTTGTCTAATTTACTTTCAATCCAAAATAGAGGTGTTCATGCATTTATACAACCAAGGCTGAATCGTAACAGGATAAAGAAATCAGTGGACACTACTTTGCATGCAAGGAGTTTTCTATCGATAAAGTAATTTTCATGTACCAAATCAAATAAAGGTTTATCAAGTTAGGGGTAAACAAAGTGAAAAACAAAAAGTAGTGAAAAGAGTATCTGCAAGCTGATGTTAGTAATCTATGGGATTTGGTTGTTATGAACAAGAAATTTCCTTTCATAGAGTTTCAAAGACACAAGAATTAAACTTCACATTAGCAGTCATTATGTGTAAATTGGCCACATATATAAACAAGTGATACACATGACTTATAATCCATACAAGCTCTGACCATGTCAACATCATAAATTTATCATCAACGTAAGCGAGTCACCACTCCAAAGTAATCATATGAAATAAAGATATATGCAAATAATCCATAATGCAGAAAAATTAAATGATGTCCAGCATAGCCAACAAAGATTGAACCTACGATTTAATTCCAAAGTATATATTTAATTATGACACAAGATTTACCTCATTGAAGGGAAAATGAGAAGGTTGTTGAGCACCAATATGTTGCAAAATAGAAGCCATTTGTGCTTTCAAGGCGTCAAGTTCTCCCCTTTTCCCTTTTAAGGTGTCAAGTTCTTCTTTGAGGGAATCATACTCTACTTGAGAAGGACTAGCACTAGAAGATGATGCAAAACCGCTCCAGCGCTTACGCATTTGAGATGGAAGCGCCCCAAACCCCATTCCTCTAACGCGTCTAGGGTGCTCTTTCCCAAAGACATGTTCATAGGCCTCTTCTTTAGAAGACATTTCCTCCATCTCAGCTAGTAATTGGTCCTACAATACAACATCAAACATGTAATCAAATAGCATGTATAGCTTCCTCATTCTCAAAGAAAATACATACATTCTTTTCTCTAACTTCCTCACAGACAAAATTGCCATCCTTTTTTGTGTGCGTAATGGCGTACATCTCCCCCTACTAAATTTGCATCCATATTTTTTTTCCTAAAGCAATGTTAGTATACAAAAGGTTAGTTAAATTCACAAAAGATCAAAGATAGATAATAAAAAAAGATTATAATTGACGTACATACCAGGTCATATTTTAAACATGCAATGCTTTTAGATCCAAGGGTATGCATAATTGTTTGTTTTGCTCTATTTCTAGTATGTATCTCACTGTATTTCTACATTGTCCAGCAAAAACTACTTCAAATTAAGTCAAGTAAACCAAATTAAACAAATATATGCAAGCTTATGTCATTACCTTAGCTTTCTCGCTTAACTTATATGCCAAAAAACCAGCCCATTGTTCTCGAGTCATACCTTCAGGATAGTTTTCAAGGTTTTGCTCATAACTTGCTTTTTTATCATAATAATAATTACACAACCTCCACCTATTATCCTTCCATTTTTTCCCATGTTTGCCAAACAATATTCATATTGGTCATCAGTATAGAGACAGAATTTTTTCTGTAAGAGGGAAAATATAAAAATCAATTCATAATCATTTAAGCTTAGTAAATGAAATTGAAAGAGCATTTATACCTGAATGGTCATCTCCCAAGCATTAGTCTTATACGAGCGAGGTACATTAGGCCACCTATCATAACATATTGGGAATACATTAGTACTACATGCAAGATGTCCTAAAAAGTCATTCAAGAGTGAACCGCCGTCACCAACAAGCTGATTCTCTTAACTCTATGGCACCACTACTTGCTTGTGAGGTAGAAGTACCAAAACATCCCTAATGCACAATCTTTCCTCAGCAATCCTTCCTTGATCATCTATAACATATAATATTCATGTGCTTTTTGTTAGTAGAGCAATAATATATGACATAGGCAGACATTTAAAAAAAATACTAATGTAACATAGGTGTTAAATGGTATACCTTTAACATCAACCACCCAATATTTGTTGCACACCCTCTTGGGTTTGTAGGGATGTGGTCTTTCATTTTGTTGTTGGGATTGATTAGAAACTTGATCTTCTTGGCCTTCCATTTCACGTGGTGTGGTTCCACCCTTTGAATATCATTTTCTAGGTTCTGTTTGGGTTGTACATTTTGTGTTTGGAGGGTAGATGTTGTAGAGCTTGTTGAAGCTTTTCTTGCAGGGAATCTCCTTGTACGCCCCATTCCACCTAATCCATTTGTCCAAAATATAACATGGCAACATATATTTAAGTATTTACAAAATCATACAATTCCAATATATATTGGAAAAAGATAATAGTATATGAGCATTAAGAAATTGAATTGTAAATATTAAGTCTTCAACAACAATTACATACAAGCAAAACACATGATATAAAGAAAACCATACACAACACACCATACAAAAGACAATCCTCAAAATGTTAGACTACACAACCCCTATGTAAGTACACATAACCTAAGCCTTAAACAAAAAAATTATATGTCTAAATCTTCATCCCCATTGTGATTAGCTATCAAATTTGGAATGTCATCATCTATGGCAGGTCTTGATAACTGTAGAGCTACTGTGTCATCAACTAAAATGTGGTCCAAGTTTTGTGATGGAAATAGATCAGTGGTTGTCATGATATCTTCACCCATATCATATAAGTCTCGAGGCTTTACATGGACAGGTATGCTCCAACCCTTTTCTTTCTCGTCATCAACATAAAAAACCATTTGACCTTCATAAGCTTTAATATATGGCTTATCATCCTCTTTTTCACCAGTATGTATCAGTTTTGAAAAGTTAATTTGGGTAAAACCCAATTTATCCTTCTTATGTCCTCTATGAGTGGTAGTATCAGCCCATTGACATTTAAACAAAGGCATAGTGAACAAGCCATTGTAGTTAATCTCAATAATTTCAACCAATTTTCCATAGTAAGGAACTCCTCCACACATCATTTGGCCATCTCTACTACTTGAATAACTTATTGTGTCAAATGTTCCAAAAACCCCATTATTTTGTGTTTTCAAGTTGTTGTCTCGATCCAATGTTCGAAATTTGAAGTCGTTCACATTATATGCACTGAACCTTCTTGCTTCATAAATAGGACCTTTAGCAAGGGAAAACATAATATTTTTGTCTGATTCTCTAACATTGTCAATATCTAAAGGAATCTACAACACAAAAGAAATAATGTTAGCACCGTGCAATTTAACTCAAAAAGGGAAAATATTCTTGATCCTTGTTGTGCAATAAAATACCCACACACTTAGAGAACCAATCAACGAACTCCCTATGAACCCATTTATCTATCTCAGCTTGACTCCGAGTAGTCCTTCTTAGTTTCCTCTTCACATCTCTTCGGAACTCCCTAAATAAATTCCTAAAATTAGAACATGAGTAATAATAACTTGCTTAAAAAAATATTCAGGTTTACTTACTGGATGTAGCATTCAACAAGTGGACAATTCGTCAGCACATGTCTGTGAGCCTGTAACCTCTCCATTGATGTAAGATTGAAATATGATGATGCACCGATTGGCTTTCCCACCCGAGGAAACAATTCATCCACCCGTGATTTGGCTTGCGTGTCATTAGGTATATCATCGACCCACCCATGAATCAAGAACTAATATGTTTGAACACTACAATAACAAAGCATCTGGCAAGGGAGATAAATGACGGTGTTGGTGCTAACTGCTAATAATATCTAGAAAAAGAACTAACCAATACAACAATCAGTCAATCATCGAACCAATAAAAAATAGCTTGCGCGAATCCACAATTCCACATTCAAGAAGCAATTAGAAAAGGAATCATTAATTCCATACACATACAGTCCAAGGGATTTCAATCGCAATTTCAAGAACACTGCTTAAAACTCTACATCAATGTTAGAATTCTAGAACTCTGCTTAAACAGAGCAAAAATTTAATTCAATCAAGAACCTAAGCAAAACCATGAAGAAACCCATCGTCGTCCACACTCAAAGATAAGCGAAGGGAGAAAAATGAGGAAAAATCACACACCAAAATGGTCGGACGAATGAACAAGGAGCAGTGAAGCGAATGAACAACTCACCAGCGACGGTCGGACGATGAAGAAGGACGATGAATGCCAAAAGAAGACGATGAAGAAGGAGCAGTGAAGCACCCACGGCCAGCGACGTTGAAGAAGGAGTAGCGTTGTTTGCACCAGTGAATCAGCGATCAGAGACAGGCCGACAGCGAAGCGAAGCGAAGAAGCAGAATGGAGAGTCGAGTGATAAGTACTCAACGGAAGAGGTAGGGTTTGGTTTTGTTAATTTGGGAAGGAAACAATGATTTTACCAAAATACCCTCTTTTTTTCATTCGGAGGGAAACAAGTCCGCCAAATGAAACTAAAAAGACAAAACTTTTTCATATGGAGGGAAACAAGTCCGCCAAAAAATAGAGTTAGAATGTTGTAAAGAAATGAGAAACATATAGGCTCGTTTTGTAATAATGTAAGTTTTTGGATTCTTTGATAATTCCGGGGTCATTTGATCTAAAAGTATTTGTAAGTTTGGGGCGTTCCAAAAATTAATTGCCATTATTATAGATGGCCAATGTTGCCCAACGCACCATGCAACACTTTTTTCTATTTAATTATTTTTATTTTTGTTTTTATTTTTGTTTTAAATTGATACAAGTTCGACTCCTACAAAGTGAATTTTTCATTATTATTTTTTTCTTTATTCAAGTAACATTTTATTATATAATTAAATATTAATGTAACAATCAGATCTTTAAATAATTATGAGATTTAAAATTCAAAATTTAACTTGAAAGACAAGCTTGAAGGTTTTGCACTTTCTTGCTGACTTTTGAGCTTTGCTTTCATTTAACTTCTTCTATGGCACAAATTTTCCACAAAAACATAAGAATTCGTATGAAAATACTCCTTAGAGTAAATTAACAAATTAATCACAATTCTAATAACTTTTGGTTAATTGTAAATCAATTATATGCTCAATTTGACCCTTAATACATAATATATTGGAAGCACGGCCATCAAGTGATCCTTACCAACTTTGTCCTACAACAATTGAACATTGATTTAAATTGTAATGAACATAACTTCTCTAAATTGATTTTATAAATTAAATCATAATAACTCTATCATCAAAGCAACTAAAATTATGATTTAATAACACGAAATAATTGGGCTATAACAATTATCAATTATTTAAATTTGAAAAGAGAAAAACATTGTAAAAATATGAAATGGATATATAATTACAATTTAAACATGAATATTAAATATTTATATTTTTAAAATAAAAATAATACATGACCGCCTTCAAAACCGCCTCTAAATGTACATTGGAGGCGGTTTATGGAAAACCGCCTCGAAATTAGTGTGATTTTGGGCGAACGCGGAAAACGCCTCAGTAACCGCCTCTATATGAATCATTTGGAGGCGGATTAACAAAAATCGCCTCTGTTTTATGATAATATTGAAGCGGTTAGTATCTACGCCGAAGTAACCGCCTTTAAATGTATTTTAGAGGCGCTGTACTTAAAATCGTCTCCAATAATCGGTCGGTATTTACCCTTTTTCTTGTAGTGCACGCGTGATATATCTATATATATATATATTAAAACTTGACAGTAACTTTCATATTCTCTTTCAATTCCTAGCTTGCGAGAGGTGATCTTTGACAAAACCAACGCCCCTGTTTCAGATGCAAAACACAGAGGAGGAGGATCACGTCTGTTCCCTCCCTCTTCTTCCTTTCTCTCACTTTCACGCCTCACTCTCAGTTTCTCTTTTTCTCGCGCTCTCTCTCACTTAGCTAGAGGAAGTGAGTGAATGAAAGATTAAGGAGAGCAATATATAAGGACCAAAGTGTCTTGGCCGAGAGGGGGAACGGACTGAGGGTATTACAACGTGGGTCTCGAGAAGCATGGGAGTCTGGATTTGCTGAGAGGAGAAGTATGGTGCTACTGTTGCGTGACCCGTGTAAATCGCTGGGGTGATCTTTCCGTGTAACGGCGTTGATATCTCGCTGATCTGTTGCTGACGGTGTTTACGTGATATGGTCGAGAGGTATAATGAAGGTTTGCTGATATTTGATATGGGTTGATGTATTATTGAGTTGAAAGGAATACATGGGCTAGACTTTAAATTTTAGGTAATGGGCTGGGAGTATGGCTTCCACGTGTTGCTGAATGATTTAAGAGAGACCACAATTATTTTACTCTTTTGGGTCCACGAGCATGCTCCCAATATTAGTTTGGTCCTGCATAATTCATCCAACCCATAATACTACTAGCTTTATATCCTCCTTTTCTTTCTAATATTTAAGGATTTTTTTTTCTCAATTAACTTCTTCCCTTGCCATAAAATATCATTTCCAAAATTTTTAGGCCTAAATTATTCCTTACTAATTTTCCTTAAATTTATTCTTTTCCCAAAATAAATTAAGGAAAAATGGGCCTAAATTTTCAATAATTAATATAGGGCAAATTTCACAATTCAATTTCCCATATAATATTCAAATTTCAAATCTTCAAAATTTGGGATGTTACAGCTAATATTTAGCATTTTTATTTTGTCCTGCTATATAATTAAATGAGCTAATTTTCATTTTAACTAATGTTGAATAAGAAAATGTTTGGAAAGTGTGATAATGTTTTTATATCTTTTAATAAGCTTCCATAATTTAGAAGCATCTCGTCAAAATTTTGAATGAGAGAGTTCTAATTTATTTAAACAAAATAGTTTTTTTTTTTGTATTTAAAATACCTCAACAGTCAGAAACTAAAATTTGATGTTGTTTTCAACGGTGACTTGAACAATCTTTCATTGAGTAAGATGCGGACATATTTAATAAAGTTTTAAGACCGAACATATTTAAAAGCCGGTCTTAAAAGTTATTCTTTTAAAACCGGACATAAAATTCAACCGGTAGAAAATATAGAAAAAGAGTGTGGATAAAAAATTAATTACTTTTAAGACCGGACTTTAATATGACCGGTCTTGAATGTTAATTATTAAGACCGTCTCTTTGGTTATCCGGTCTTAAAAATGAAGCGCCAAATATACATTTTTTCACGCGAAAGCTTTTGTTACTCTCACTGAAAAACCTCTGTTCACGTTGCGAAACCCTTTCTGTTGCATTACCTCTTTTCCTTGCCCACGTACCATTAGCCTCTGTTACTCTCTCATTTGCTCTGGCATTCCTTTCTTCCTGTCTCGAAAATGAACGGTGAAAAGGATTCTATTCATGTTCCGGGAACGCTAGTTACTGGTGTGATTGGTGTGAGTCAGAACGAACCCTCTTCATCTCACAATGAGCCTCGTAACCGCCCTGCACGCCGTGGTAGAAGAGGCACACGAATGATGGATGTAACCCTAAGTCGGACTTCTGGGTCAAGGCTCGAGATTCAGTTTGATGAAAAGTTGGAAACTTTTGGTCCCAATAAATGCAAATATACTAGTTTTGTTGCCTATCTAGCACGCAACAAGGTTAGCATCTTGACAGATAAGTGAAAAAATGTGGATTTTGGCACAGTAAAGGATCCTGTTTGGGACACTATCTGGCTTACATACACTGTCCCTGACTGTCAGAAGTTGAAAGACAAGACATTGTCTTATTGTGCTGATCAGTGGAGGAAGTTTAAGACCTTTCTAGCTAACAAGTATATTTTTACCGAGGTTCAACCTGAAGAAAATCCTTGGGACAAGTACACATTTATTAATGAACAAACTTGGCAACAATTTGTTCAGCTGCGGACCACTCTTGAAGCTCTGGTGAGTTTATATTTAGTTTTGTTTTCCCTTTTGTTTGCTTATTAACCTGTGCTAATATGTGAATGTTATTGTGTTCATCTAATCTGTTAGTTAAATGGTTTGGTGTGTGAATAGAAGTATACATTTCCCGCCTTTGTCTATGCAAGTCGATATGTAAACCCCGAAAAGGTAAAATATTAAGAAGGTAATTAGGGAAATAATAATGGCATAAGAGTCAAGCCATTATTATAGTCTTAGTTCTGTTATAGTAGGTCGTGGTTAGATATTGCTGTTAGTTAGTTAGTATGTTAACTGTGTAATGGTTTCGGTGCAAGATGTTATTGGGCCTTAAGAGTCAAGCCTCTAACTATATATAGGAGGTTAGTCTAATATGTGTAGGAACCAGTTATGATGAATGAATTAACTGAGTTGGCAGCAATTTTGCAACTCCCTTTCCTATGTTTCTCTCATTTTCTTCTACAATTCTACATATTTCTTAAATAAAATGTTGAAACTTGATGAAGTGAATTTGACTAATGTTTGACGTTCATATGAAGCAGAAGTTCTCTAATTTATGTTAGTGACATGGCTGGAATTCATAATTAATAGTTTTTTTCAATTCTGATTCACAGAAAAGAAGGGAACAAGCACAGGAGATAGGGAGAAAGAATGATTGCCCACATAGGGCTTCTCGCGGTGGATATGAAAATGCCGAAAAAGAATTGATGGCGTCCAAGAGGAAGAGATTGGAAGATGAAGCTGAATCCAATCCTTCTGCGATAGTTGATCAGCCATCTCCAATACGTCACGAGGAGTTGTGGTTGCAAATTCGGCAAAAGCCAAGCGACGCCTACACGAGTGAACAAACTCGTGTAGTTCTTTGAAAGAATTGTAAGTATCGTTATTGTTATTTTTTAGTTAGTAAACATGTTTCATTACTAAGCTTCTCATTATTTGTATCTTACAGAAAGATCTTAAAAAGAAAGAAGCTGAGGGATTTTTGTGTCGGACAGGAGGAATGATGTTTTGACCTTTGCGATCGAAAAACCGGATCACCCGGGGCGTGTAAGGGGGATTGGAGGACAAGTAGGCCTAAAGCAATACTTTGGTAAATCTAAACGCCATAAACTAAGTATGGTTACCCGGGAGGAGATGGAACAGACGCTAGTCAAATTAAGTGAGGAAGCAGCGGCTAAAGAAGCAATGTTTCAATCCCAGATGAGCCAGATGAAGGAGGAAATGAATCAGATGAGGCTGCTTTTGAGCTCTCGTCTAGAGACCAGTGTTCCCTTCACACATTCACCTGCACCTATGCAGCAGAGCACTAGGGGAGCTGCATTGTTGGACAGTCAGAGCAACCTTGTGATTTTGTATGTGGAGGATCGTAATAGTCATAGACGATTAGTTGCAAAAGGGACTGTCCACAACTTGGGATCAACTGTACACCACCAACAAATGGCTGATGATGAAGTCAGAGTGTCAGTTGAAGAGGTAATCATTGATATACCTTTCCCTCTCCTAACTGATCAGCTAAAGCTTGTGAGTGATGTCAAGGGAACCTTCATCTCTTGGCCAGTGAAGCTTGTACATGTCTCTACTCCTCCTGAAGCTTCATTCCCTTCTCCTCAAGTTTCATCCCCTCGTCAAGCTGCATCCCCTATTGCTAAGTTGACTGCCAAGGAAAAAATATCCGATATGGTGAAAAGTGGATATTTTAAAGATAAATCGTGGCCTGTCAATGAAGTAGTAGGCCTTCGTCATCCTCAACCAGTTTACGTTGACAACGAAGATGTAACATCCCTGCTGCTTCCTAGACAGGAGCTTACTAATCCAATCCTTCAATTGTTTATGAAGTAAGTATCTGATTTTATGAGTACATAATTTAAATGCATCGTTTAGACACACATACATATATACTAATTCCTTGATCGATGTCATTATTGTAGGTTAATGCATCAAGAATTGGTTGAACAAGGCAAAATCAATAATTTTGGATTCTTGTGCCCAGTCTATGCAAGTACAACACCCTTGGTGGAGAGACAAGAATACATATCAAAGAGGGTGTGTGAAGTGAGAAGAAAGGTGTATGTATTTCCATACTACCACGGGTACATATCACAATTCTTGTCTACAATTCACTTAATTCTGCTACATATATCACTGAGTACTTTATTGCTGTGAATTTTCAGCCACCACTGGCAGTTGGTCCTCATGTGCATGGAGGATCATAAAGTTATCTTCTTATGCTCCACTCACAGTGATCCATTGCCTACGTTGATGTAGACCGTCAACGAGTAAGCATGTCATTTTGATTCTCTTGTCAAAAATCTCTACTGTGAATTTACAGTGAACATTATTGATAAATTTGTGATTTTGATGATAGTGCCATGAGGACCTTCCAAATCGAGGTAAACAAAAAGCGTGGGTATCAGGCCACTTATCCTAAATGGTTCAAACCACAGGTTAGTACATATTTGGACACTGGCACACTACCATGTGAACTTTGTCAGTAAGCTATATATGCTAGCTCTTATATATATTTCTTGTTCGTTTTAGACCCATCGGCAACCAACGGGGTCCAACTTATATGGCATGTATGTCATGAAACACATATATAATATTATCATGGAAGGACGAAGGACTAAATTAACTGCAAAGGTAAATGTATTTGATGTTACATATTATGGCTGAATTCAATTTCTGGCTTAATGTTACATATGAAATATGCACGCAAATTAATTTAGTTTTTGTCTTTGATGTTACAGAGGTTTTCCTGTCCTGATCCCTTTCCTGATGATGAAGTGGAGCACATACGCAATGTGTTTTGTAAATATCTGTATAACCTAATTAAGTCCTAAATTCATTTGTAAATATATATTGTAGCAACAATAATCTTCTGTAAATTTGTTTATTTTTTCGAACAAGTCATTCATTTGTAAATATACATACGCAATGTGTAATTCAATAATAAATTTGTTTATTTTTTTGAAGAATTCATTAATTCATTCTAGCAATTTAGTGCTTGAAATTTGAGGTACAGGATATTGTAAATGAGCAATAAGAGACTCTGAAAAGTATTCGCGACTTTTATGACCGCATATTTTTTAAAGATCCGGTCCTAAAAGTCCTCGTTCCTAATATGGCTATACTTTTAGGACCGTATATTTGTTGAAAGTAAGGTCTTAAAAGTATTCGTTTATTTTAAAAATATGGCGAGACCTTTAGGACCGCATATTTATTAAGCATCCGGTCCTAAAAGTCTTCATTTATTTCTTAAAACTATGGCTAGACTTCTAGGACCGCATATTATTTAAATATCCGGTCCTAAAAGTCTACGTTTAATTCTAAAAATATGGCTAGACTTTTAGGACCGTATGTTTGTTTAAAGTCTGGTCTTAAAAGTGTTCGTTTATTTTAAAAATATAGCGTGACTTTTAGGACCGCATATTTACTAAACATCCGGTCCTAAAAGTCTTCATTTATTTCTTAAAACTATGGCTAGACTTTTAGGACCGCATATTATTTAATTATCCGGTCCTAAAAGTCTACGTTTAATTACTAAAAATATGGCTAGACTTTTAGGACCGTATGTTTGTTTAAAGTTTGGTCTTAAAAGTGTTCGTTTATTTTAAAAATATGGCGTGACCTTTAGGACCGCATATTTATTAAACATCCGGTCCTAAAAGTCTTCATTTATTTCTTAAAACTATGGCTAGACTTTTAGGACCGCATATTATTTAATTATCCGGTCCGAAAAGTCTACGTTTAATTACTAAAAATATGGCTAAACTTTTAGGACCGTATGTTTGTTTAAAGTTCGGTCTTAAAAGTGTTCGTTTATTTTAAAAATATGGTGTGACTTTTAGGACCGCATATTTATTTGAAGACCGGTCCTAAAAGTCTACGTTTAATTCTAAAAAATATGTCTAGACTTTTAGGACCGTATATTTTATTATTGTCCACTCCCATAAGTCTCTTCATTTGTTTTGGTAAAATATGGCTTAACCTTTAGGACCGTGTAGTTGTTAAATCTCCGGTCTTAATAGTCTTCCTTTAAACAGAAATGTTGACTCATTTTTCAGACAAAGTTTTAGGGTTCAAGACAACCTAGGTTCTGGCAGCGAAAGGATTTCAACAAACTCCCAAAATTGACTTCGGCAAGACATTCAGTCCGGTGATAAAAGCCACCACCATCCGTGTTAGTTCTATCGCTAGCAATCACTTTTAAGTGGGATATCCGGTAGCTTGATGTTAACAACGCGTTTCTCAACGGTGTTTTACAAGAAGTCGTCTACATGCCCCAACCTGAAGGCTTCATCGATCAAATCAAGCCACAACATATCTGTAAGTTGACAAAAGCCATCTATGGTTTGATACAGGCTCCTAAAGCCTGGTTTGATCGTCTTCTTCTTACCTTGCTTGATTGGGGGTCAGGAATATGAGAAGTGATATTTCCTTATTCATGCTTAATACACGTGAGTTAATAGTTTTTATCCTTATATATGTAGATGATATTTTGATAACTGGAAATAATAATTTATATATAAACAAGTTTGTCAAGAAATTGAATCAGATTTTTGCCTTGAAATGACTTAGGGACGTTGTACTATTTCTTAGGTCTAGAAGTATAAGAGATAAATTGGGAATCTATTTTAATTAGACTAAATATGTGGTTGATTTACAGAAGAAATTTGGAATGTCTAATTGTGCTCCAGTGACTACCCCAATGGTCACTGGTCGTTTGATATCTGCTACTGATGGTGATTTACTAAAGAACCCCACTGAATATAGGAAAGCCATAGGCTCTTTTCAATACCTAACCACTACTCGCCCAGACATTTCCTTTGTGGTTAATAAACTCAATCAGTTCCATTCACAACCCAAAACCATTCACTTTTAGGCCATGAAACGAGTATTTAGATATCTTAAGGGTACTTATAAATTAAGATTCCATATCAAACCCATTAGCAACCTCAGTTAATTGCCTACACCGATGTCGATTGGGCTTGTGACTTAGATGAACGAATTTCTATGGGTGGTATGTGTGTTTTCTTAAGAAATATTATTGTTTCCTAGCCCTCAAGAAAACAAAAAGTGGTCTCTAGATCTAGCACAGAATCAGAGTATAGATCTCTCTCATATGGTTCAGCTGAAATTAAATGGTTAAGTTCTTTATTGGCTAAAATTGCCTTGTTGATTAGAAATCCTTCTGTGATTTGTTGTGACAACTTAAGTGCAAAGTTTCTTGCTGCAAGCCATGTTTAACATGAAAGGAGTAAACACATTGAAGTTGATATTCATTTTATTCGTGATCTGGTTTCCTCTAGACTGATTGATATTAGATACATTCCATCCTCATATCAAGTTGCAGATTGCTTCACCAAACCATTATCTCAGTCACAGTTTGAGTACTTTCAAGACAAGCTTGATTTGTTGGTAACAACTTCTCGTTTGAAGGGGAATGTTAGAGTATAAATAGAAATATGGAAAGATTATGTGTTGCTAGTGTAATTACTGTGTACTATTACCTCTATATATATTCTTTATGTTTTAGATTGTATACGTGTCATTCATGTTGGTTATAATTAGTTTTGATGATGTCTTATATAGATTTCATTCTTAAGAGCAAAAAAGGTTGCATACTACATTTATCTTCTACTTTGACTAATTCTTATATTTAATGTAGATGCAAAGTTTAAATAATGAAGAATGATCAATAATGGAGATTGAAGAAAGAAGAACTTGTTAAATATTATGGGAATATCAATATTCAAGTCTCTATGATCAAACAGAAGTTGGAACGGCTCAATTCGGAATTAAAATAAACAAGTTTAAGCTTATGAATGAATAGTATTTTGCTACAGGACTTTGTTGCAGTTTCAGCCTTTTTTCTCGCATGAACAGTGTCATGCTCGAGCATGAAAAATGCCTTGCTCGAGCAAATCTAATGCTCGAGCAACAACGGTTTTTCAACTACTCTGTTCAGTTATGTTTCAAGCTACCTTTGGTAATTCGATGATATCTCTAAAAAAAGAAGTCTGATTGAGGTGAAACCAATTTTGTATGAAACTAGACTCTCAATGCGTCATTTTGATATAAAATTAAAGTCAAAAGAGTTCATATCAAGGAGCTATAAATTGTGGAAGTTGCAACAAAATTAACATTACAATCTAGACCCAGCTTCGGTATTTTGAGCGTATCTCACAAACGACACATCCAATTGAGCCGAAACTGGTGCCATTTGAAACTAGACTCACATACCTTTCCAAAAACATCAAAATCATGAAGAAAAAAATATCAATTGAAGGAGATATGATGTTTTGAAGTTGATGGTCAGTTCAGGATGTTGCACACAAACGCTGATTAAGAATAACCTTCATTCATCTGATGATAATGGACTAACTACAATGAGTTTGGAGTTGATTCTTCTTGAATTGGAAAGAAGACTTAAAGAGATTTCTAAGAATGAATGGTTTTCCAAAATTGGAGCTATATCGAAGACGTTACGCTCACTGGAAATTGGCTATTTTGCTACCAATACTCTTGTTTTCTGAAAGTCTCTACATTCTGTAAGTTGAGCTTTGTATTGGAGTGTATAAAGCTTATTCATGTAAGATCAAAAGCCTCAAAGATAGAAGTATACTTGAGCACGTTAAAGTCTTACCCGAGCATCATGGGAGTCAAAACGAAGAAGTGCAAGTTGAAGTGCCATGCTCGAGCAGAGCATTGGCCATGCCCGAGCATCGTCGAGCCAAACAAAGAAATCACAAAGACAAAGAGTCTTGCCCGAGCATGGAAAAGTCATGCTCGAGCACCATGCTCAAGCAGAGGCAGTAGCTTGCTTGAGCAGCGTCGATTGTTCACCTCTGGATGACTCATACCCGAGCATGAAATTGACTTGCTCGAGCAAAGGAAAAAGCTTGCACGAGCAGCATCACTGAATTTTCAAGCTCTCGCCTCTGTCTGTCTCTTGCCCGAGCAAGGATACTGTCTTGCTCGAGCATCAGCGAGAGAAGCTGTTCTAAACCTTTACCAAGAGAAGCTTGCCCAAGCAAACTTGGTTGGTTGCTCACGCATGAGACGTTCATCCACATCTATAATGTATCTTCTCTATGGTTGCCCGAGCATACAAAGAGTCTTGCTCCAGCATGATACTTATGTTCTCAAAATCACCGTCTTCGTAAATCTTAAATCATCGAATATGATTTCATTTACATATATCATTACTCATTATTATTATTAATTGCATTTAATCAGTTTGTTAATGAGTTTCAGATTATTTTATCTTGGATTAACAACAAATTGACTTAAAGAAATTTGTGTGTCAAAGAAGCATTAAATGCAGTTGCCAAAGCCAATGATATCCTCGGTAACCACATCTTTGATCAATGTAAAACATTCTTTGTTATTCCGCTCGCACATTAAATGCTATCTCTCAACAGACATTTTCAAGAGACTCAACGGCTACTTCCAAAGGACATTCAACGATCGTATCTTGAACGGGAAGAATTGCTCAATGATCGAATGCTCTCCTTTAACTATAAAAGGAGAAGGATTCAAAATGGACAAACAGAGATATGAGCTTGTACTGTCGAAATGCTGCTATTCTGAATCCAACATTTATCTCATACACTCTGTTTCTCAATGTTTATATAGTTTACAGTAGAGAGTGAGATGATCGAATATTGTACTTCAGTATTTATACATTCACTTCAAAGAGGGAAGATTTATCTGTAAACATTCTATCTGAGAGTTTCTCAAGATTGGGTGATCTTGAGTGGGAAACCCATTGTATTGATTATAGCTTGTAAGGGGAGTGAATCCTAGTGAAAGGATTACCTCGAGTACAAAGTGTGTAATCAAGTGGGCGTATTGATTATAGCTTGTAAGGGGGAGTGAATCCTAGTGAGAGGATTACTTTAAGTACAGAGTGTGTAATCAAGTTGAAAGAAGATAGTGGATTGAAAATCTCAAGTGAAGCTTGGGGACTGGACGTAGGTCAAGGAATGGCCGAATCAGTATAAATCTCTGTTTGCATATTCTCTTCCCTTATCTCTTCTATTCCCAGCATACATATTTGAATGACTGTTTATTGCTTTATAAATCATTACTGTTATATAAACTGCTTTCTGTAAGTTGCGAAAAGATTTTCAAAGCTGATAAGTTTTTATCAGACACCCAATTCACCCCCCTCTTGGGTGACAGCCAGGTCTTACAATTCACTTATAGGTTTAGTTATGATTTGCCGTTATTGTAAGATTCGTTGTGAGCTTCTGGAATGATGGATTGATAGCTATATAAATACAGTGAAGAGCCAGAGCATTTTCTACGCTTCCATTCTCATTTTCACAGATCATTCTTTTTTATTTTCTAACTAGGAGGAAGAGGAAGAAAATTTTCTAATGAGTAATTATGTTAGGATGAGATAAAAATTTCCTCTCCCTCCTCTCAAACAAAACAAACTCTAAGGAAAAAGGAGGAAAGTAGCGTCTTGAAAGAACAACTTGCAAAAGAAAAGCAAAAGAAATAATAGAGAGTGTCATAGAGAGAAAGAGTGTCTCAATGGGTGAACCATGAAGCAATGCGAGTGGAAACGAGAAGTCATCAGAGGAAAGCTGTGAGACGACAAAGGAAGAAGAAGATCAACTGACCAAAAGCGCGACAAAGATGAGTGACAATATGGAAACAGATCATATGGAGAATGTGGAGGAATCAATAAAACAAAAAGGATGAAAAGATTATAGTTGTTGAACATCAAACAGTGAGAATCACTCAAAACAAGCACAACTTGAATGAAAGGGGCCTCAGAAAATTCAAATATCCTATAAAGCTAAACTGTTGGGCCAGGAAAATCAGGATGTGGTGATGGAATTTGAGGAGATGAGGCAAAAGTGGTTAAAACTAGAAGATGATACAACCCCAATACTAAATAAAGAGGAGGAGAAACTCATCGAATCCCTGCTAAAGGTTGATATGTCTGACAACCAGCAAAAAGAACTATGCAGACATTGGAAAGATGCTTTCATTATAACTTTGTTGTGTAGGAATTTGAATGTAATCAAGATAAAGGATAGGGTCTCATGGATGCTCAAAGTAAAGGATTTTGAACTTATTGACCTCCATAACAACTACTTTGTGCTTACATCGCCAGATAAAGAGTTGTGTAGGAAGTTATTGTTTGATGGCCCTTGGTTAATTTAGGGACATTATCTAGCGATTCAAAGGTAGAGCCCCAACTTTAATCCCTATTGCAACAAAAAAAGGAAGATAGCCTTCTGAGTTCGGGCTCCCACACTACCTTCACATTGTTATTCTAAAGAATTTATGTGAGAGTAAGGCAACTTAGTAGGGAAAGCCCTCAAAATGGATATGAACATATTAGCTCAGAGTAGCAATAAGGGGACAACAATAGAAAGAGGAAAATTTGATAAGGTTATTGTTGAAGTGGATCTACATAAGAAGCTGAAGTCTTGAATTGTTCTCAAGAAAAGAATTTATCCCATTGAATATGAAAGGTTAGAATCCATATATTTCAAATGCGATGGATATCACCATAAACAAGAGCATTGTCACCTAAACAAAGAGAGATTGGAAGCAACATTGGGAATGTTGTCTGGGGAGGGCATGCTAACTGCTATGTTGGAAGTGTAAACACCACCTTCGCTTAGGAAAACCTCACCAGTACTCATTGGTCAATATTCCAGTGTCTTTCTAGAGGAGGATTATGGGAGTTAGATGAAGGCCACAAAAACCTTTAGGTAAAGATCAGTTCACACAGAGATAGAGAAGAAACAGGCTCTGAAAGTGATAGATGGGACAAAACCAAGAGGAAAGGAGCATATTGCCAAATCAGGTATGAGATTCGATTTTTTACAACAAAAGGATCCACCTGCGCAAGTAACGACTATCCAGACTCTGAACACCAAAATAGCCATTGTAAAAAAGTAGAGGAAAAAGGTGGGAAGGAGATTATACTAAAAGAGGCAGGCAAGGTAGAGAGACACAAAGTCAAAAGAGGCTCAGTCAAGTACATGGAAAAGAGGAGAAGAATAAAAAAGGCGTAGGAGCAATCAGAAATAGATATACGATGAATCTGGAGGAAGTGAGCCATGTGAAGGAAGGTAATAAAAAGAAGACTAGGGTTAGTAATGGGCCCGATAAAATGGATAAAAAGGTGATGTTTTCAATGGGGAAGTTGTTGGGATCCGTACACACAGTGGAAGGATTCTCATCCATTAGAACTTACGGATCCCTTGAGAGGATCCATCAACGATGTTTAAATCAAGGTTCGTTAGAAACCGTACCTATGCGAACTCGTGAGCGTCTCGTTCAATTCGATCTCGTGGGCTACCTACTCGATCAATAGGAGGCGACTCTGCGAATCCACTCCCTCTACTGGTATCCACACGAATACCCTCCAACACCGACAGCAATGATGAGCATGATTTATGCCATGTTTTCCTTGTATTTTATGACTGAATTGTATGGTGAATATAAGCTTAAATGTGTTAAATCTAAGCAAAAAGGAATTTATTCATTGTACATGGAACTTAAGGGTGAATTTTGTTTACATCCTAAACATGTGCTAAGAAATAAGCAACTTTTGAGGTTTTATGAAAAAAGTCTCATAACATAGCAGATGTCGTGTTATATCATCAAGACAGCCTTATCGAAGTGCATGACAATGCATCCCTAAAGCTATAGCATAGTAAGTGACGCAGTGCTATGCAGCATATATTCTGATTTTTTGTCAAGATTGTTTCAGGAAGTATAGTGCAGGTCGAGGATAATGGGTAGATTGCTGATGTATTGAAATAGAAGATGCGGAGGATCAGAACTAAAAGATTTGAAGAATCCCGCAAGATCAGTAGAATCAATCTATCACGAATTGGAAGATAGATACGATCGAACCTCGATAGATTAAGAAGGCCCAGCTCACTGGAACTTACGCCGCAAGAAACCCTGATTATATAAGGAAACAGCAAACCAACCCTAGAGGAAGTCGAGTCACTGAGTGCCTAATCCCATTCATATACTGCCAGACTTGGAAGAAGAAAGAGAGAGTTCACAAGGCACGAAACCCTCAAGAGAACCCAGCATCCTTCCTTGCAATGAGACGGAGAGAAGAAGACGTGGAATGGTGACGTGACAAGGCTTCTTCCACGCCGTTGGAAACTTCATCAAGCTTTCTATTTTCTTTCATTTTAACATTTTGATCATGGGTCATTTTGTTGTTATCTTTTTGTGTTTCCTCGTCGTCAAAAACTAAATTTCCTTTGGTGAGCGAGGTTGATTTCTTAAGTTTGGAATGAACCATAGTTGCTAGTTCTTAATTCAATAAATTCAGTTTGCTTATCAGTGAATTAAATTCTTGTCGATTAGTGGAAACTAAGGGCTAGATTAGTGGCATCGGCTTACTGGAAAGGAATCGGGGTTAGACCTCTGAGAAATAATGATTGCTAGGCAGGCTGGTGCAAGGCTTGACCTATTATTGTAGGCTTCAGGAATGGGTCTACCACTCATAACCAAAACACTTTGCTTTGTAATGTTAATCTAACTAGAAAATTGTCATAGGCATATAGGAGAAGTAAAGTTAGTATTACATGTATCGGACGCGGAAGCTTCGATAGACTCTAGTGGTGGGTTAGCTAAATAGCATTGTAAATAGTATCTATGTTGTAGCATTGCGGAAGCTTTGCAGTACAAATGCTACAACAATGTGTGAAGAAACTGGGGGATTGATATGCTTAAGAATGATTATGAGTTTATCCTATTTTTCTACTGATTTCTTCTTATGACTATGACACTCTATTTACTTTCTTGTTATTTAACGTAATCACAAAAACCTCCAAGTCAATCAAATTTTGCCTTCTGTTCACACAACTATTACAGCAGTTGAGCGTCACTTTCAAAAGTATCTCGTCTCGTGGGACGATACTCTACTTACACTTTATTACTTGTTCAACTGGTTCACTTGCCATCAAGGAAATTGACCAACAAGTTTTTGACGCCGTTGCCGGGGACTATAGATACCTCTAATGATGATGCCATTTTTTGTTAATAGTTGTGATTTATCTAATAAAAGCTCACCCTTTTCCTTTTCTTGATTTTCATGTACATTCTATAGTGCATGCGCAACTCACCTTCAGCCAACCTAGAGCCTTACGATCTTGAGATCAAAAGTACTTACAAGCAAAGGCGCAGGAAGCAGAAGTGAAGAAGTCAACTCTTTGACGCTGCAGACATGGCAGATATGCCTATCAATCATGATCAAGATTGAAGGGAGCTGCAAGTAATAAACATGGACAATCAAGTCCCGCCCCCTCCAAATCCAGAGGGAACAAAAGCTATCATGGAATTCAGGATTCCAAATTTAAGATAATTGAATTCGGCTATCACACCACCAACCCTTAATGCGAGGCACTTTGAAATTAAAGGTGTTATGATTCAAATGCTGAATGCAGCTAGCCAATTTGGAGGACTTCCATCTGAAGACCCGCACTTACACCTTAAGGCTTTCATAGAGGTGTGTGACTCATTCGTCATTCCAGGAGTCACGCCTGATGCAGTTCGAGTTAAATTATTTCCATTCTCTCTTCGGGACAAAGCTCGGACGTGGCTCAACAATTTACCAGCCAACTCAATCACTTCCTAGAACGATTTGGGGAGAAAATTCTTGCTCAAGTTCTTCCTACCTACCAAGAACGCCCAACTCAGAAGAGATATCACTAATTTCCAACAAAAGACTAGTGAATCCACATATGAAGCATGGGACTGTGCGAATGGGTTCAATTAGAAACATTCTACAGAGGTCTCGATGGACAAACAGGATCAATCGTAGATGCCTCATCTGGAGGATCCATCTTGATGAAGTCTTATGAAGAAGCCCATGACTGGAGCGCATGGCCGGAGCCACACCATGAACCGTTGCTAGAATCCATGAATTGGATGCTATGACCGCACTCACCGCTTTCAGTATCATCTCTAACTAATATGGTGAAAGGACTGACGCTTCCTTCAAGCAACATATCACTGCATCCATCTCAGGTAGCTTGTGTGTACTGTGGCGGAGAGCACCCTTATTCTCAATGCTCTGCCAACCCTGAGTCTGTCAACTTTGTTACTAACTTTAACAGTGGCAGTAACACCAACAATCCATTCTCTAACACATACAACCCAGGATGGAGGCAGCACCCAAATTTTAATGGAATTCTTAAGGTCAATAAGCAACGGGACAATCATCAGGTCCACAATACCCAAACAAACCATCAAACCCACCAGGGTTTACCCAACAAGCACCGCAGCAGGGCAGTGATTCAAAACCGCAGCACTCTATGTTGACCCTCCTGAAGGAGTATATGGCAAAGAACGTCACTATTATTCAGAATCAGCATGTCACTCTTAGAAACCTTGAAAACCAAGTGGGACAGCTAGCTACTGCCCTTAACAACAGACCCTCAGGATCTTTGCCTAGCAACACCCAACATGGAATGCTACAACAGCATCGTCACAGCATAATCGTGATCTCGGGACTTCAAAAATGCTAAAGCAACCCCCGCCGTTCCTACAAAGACTACAAAAACAGGGTCAAGAGAAACAATTTCAGAAGTTCCTCAACATGCTACGATAGCTGCATATCAACATCCCCTTGGTAGAAGTACTGGAACAAATGCCTAGCTATGTGAAGTTCATGAAGGAAATTTTGTCCAAAAAGAGACGGCTAGAAAAATTTGAGATAGTAGCGTTGACCCAGGACTGCAGTGCTATGTTAACAAATTGGCTCCCACCGAAGTTAAAAGACCCGGGGAGCTTCACAATCCCCTGTGCGTTTGGACCTCAATATTCAGGGAAAGCCCTGTGTGACCTCAGTGCCAGTATTAATCTCATGCCTATGTCTATTTTCAAGAAGTTGGCAGTTGGGGAAGCCAGACCCACAACAATTATGTTATAGCTAGCCGATCGCTCCATCGTATTACCTAAAGGAAAAATTGAAGACGTCCTGGTAAAAGTAGAAAAATTCATCTTCCCTGTGGATTTCATTATTCTTGACTTCGAAGAAGATCGCGAAGTTCCAATCCTTTTGAGAAGACCTTTCATGGAAATTAGACGAACGCTGATTGATGTAGAAAAAAAGGAGCTTACTATGCGAGTTAAAGATGATCAAGTCACCTTCTCAATCCTCAAGACAGTGAGATTTGAAGACCCAGCTAAGAAATACTTAACCTCTGAAGATGACAGCAAGGGCAGTAGTGAAGCAGGCAGTATTCCTACACTATCTCTGCATTAAACTGCTATGGCAAGTCAGGCTGAAGACTCTAAAACAAGCGCTTTTGGGAGGCAGGCCAAATTTGTAGTATAGTCAGTTTTTTTATTTTATTTTCGGAGATTAGCAGTACCACTTAAGAGTAAGTCAGACCCCAACGGAAAATAAGTCTCAGCAGCAAGTAAGAAAATCATATAGGAATGCTATGGCAACTCACTCTGGTAGAGCACGTATACAGATGGAGTTGATGGTGGGTGTAACATCCCATTTGAAAACGGCGGAAATTTTTTTTAAAAAACGTTTCCAAATATTTCAAGCAGAGTAATCAGAGTAGAGCATTGGAGCGAGTAAGTAATTTACATTACATTCAAAATATGGACCATAGTGTAAATGTATTCGGATTACGATCATCCGGAATTCTTAAAAGTTAAAGAAACTAAAGAAAACGATAAATAATGTAGACACGTCTTGGCCTACTCCAACCGCTTGCCTCGATCGCCAAACATCGGTCCTCCGACCACTGATACTAGCTGAGATCCATTCCACATATGGATCTCAAGTAACGGTTAACCTTATGCTCAAACAAAACAGTATACGTACAGCAGATATTCATTTCGATACAGCATATCATCACAAAAGCAAACAGCAAATGTATTATCAATAACATGGACAGAACATAAGCAAAAAGCAGTATGTAAAGTCTCTCTCGACTAGTTCTGCACATATCCAGTGCCACGCCACTAACGTGTCCTCGCGCTAGGAATAACTCAAACGGCATTACCAATACTATAACCCGTGGGTAAGTCAGTAAAAGTATCTCTCGACGATTCTCAATAACCTCTCGGTCTATGAACGTATCTATAACGCAAAAGTATATAAGCAGCATAGAGTTAGGGTTACAAGACGCGTCCTTACCTTAGTTGCGATATCCGGCTCTTCCGGCTAAAAACGGTACTTTTTGACGCCGTACGTAAGACAAATAAACAAATGCGGCTCAACAAGCGGCAAACGGCGGAACGATGGATTTTCGACAGCGGTTCGACGTCGAAGTATTCTAATCATAATAATAACACACTTATGAATATTTGGCAGCATAACAAGCCTTTTAGGTGAAAAAGACCATTTTGCCCCTACTACCCCTATTTGGCGGAATTTCGCGTAACTTCGTTACTTTGACCTTATTCCATTTCAAAATTATCCCCACTAGGTTTTTACCTCGTCGGGCATCTTTCAATGCAATGAGGCTTACAAACAAGTATAGGAATATATTCTCGAAACTTCCTAGATCAAAACAACAGCTCTACTATAACTACCGAAAGAACTACGGAAACTAAAAGCTAAGGACGAAGAACTTACTCGGAGCAAGGCAGAATTTTTTCCAGAGCTTCTCTCTCTAGAACCTCTCTCTAGGTTTCGAATTTTGGTGTGAAGAATGAGAGGAGAGGTGCTTGCTATTTATAGAAGAAGGGAGGGACAAGGTGGGAATTAACACAAAAGTCTTCAGATCGGATTCCGGCCGTTGGATCGCATTTTTGAGGACAAAGCAATCTTGGCCATCCATGGTCAAGGCTGACCTCTTGGTCGCCAAAAGTCAAAGGATGATGTCACCCAGATGGTGACATCTGGAGCCGGTACCGATAAAGTTCCCGATCGGTGTCCGTTTCGTGCGATTTCGCAGAAACTCAAAAATCCGGGCGTGTAACTTTGAAGATCTTTTCATCCTCTTTCATATTATCTATTTTGATCCTCTTTTTGATCATATCCAGGTATTCTCCGGTGCGTCGGAAGATATTCGGACAAACGCGTCCAGTTATGGAAATCGCTTCCGATAGAACCAACTTCTGGACAATAATTCGCTAAATCGTAAAATGTTCAGTTGTTGCCTAACTTAATCCCGTGTTTAAAAACACGCAATTGTTTCTATAGGTTCTCACTTTGCCTATCTCGGCTCTACTCTATCCGATCGCCTTTCCGTCTTATTAGGAATTAGGGTTTTTCAGGAAATCACGTCGATAAATTCTTTCTTCGTGTAAAAATTTACTTGTTCTTAATTTGATCATCTGAAAATACTTTTACCTCTGGTTTACCTGTAGAATTTATTTCGACTTTTCCCTGGGCCCGCCTATAAGCCGACTCACCGCATTATATCATTATTTTATTCTAATTATCATTTTAATTATTTAAACAATTCATTTTAATTAAAAATACCAAGAATTTCGGCCCCTTTATTTTAAAATTCAGTTTAAATTATTTTTTCATAATTTTTTCCATTTTTTAAAAATATAATATTTTTTACCAAAAATTCTCGTTTTACCCTCGCTTCGTTAAGGCTTAATCGTGCCTAAATTCTTCGTTTAGTGATCTTTTTAGGATTAGGTTTCTTCATACATTCATCTTTACTAATTTTCCTTAATCTTTTTATCATAATCAGTAAGTATATGTTATGCTAATTACCAGCCTTAATCTCTTAATTAAGGATTTTACCATAAATTTAACTTTCTATATTTCTCTTGTCTTACTGAATCAATTAGCTAGCAATTATCTAATCATTCTCTTACCAATGGTTGATAATTTTATAATTTACAGTATATTATTATCTTACAAACTTTATAATCGACATTGTCATTTTATATCCTATGTAAAATATTTAAAATGTTTACACCATAAAGTTACTTTATGGTTTTGGAATGCTTTTTAAACATTTCTTCATGTTATTTCCTCTCGAAACAATTTATTAAATTCTTATAATTAAAGATAATACTACCATAATTTTCTCATAATCTTTCATGATCTTTCAGTATTTATCATAATGTTTTTAGACCGTTTTTATCACCATTATTGCATTTTTAGTCATTCTCGTTCATCCGATTTTTCCGTAACTTTTTCGACAATTTACTCGACAATTATAATAATTTTCTATAATAGTTTTAAACTCATGAATTTTCTTCATCAAAATATTCATTAATTTCTCTTATATCAAGAATTCCATATTTGCTAAAATCCGGTATTACAGTGGGCCATACTGGTTGGGCCCAATAAAGCCTCGCTTACATTTCAAAGTTGGAAACCGCCTTCGGCCACGTTCAACATCTACAGCACACATTAACCCGAGAATTCCGAACGGCTTACACCCACTAAACCCGAATTGTGCGCCCGTGATTACTCAAGATTTCCCATTATAAAATCCGACGAACTCTCCCGGAACAGACACCCATTCCAGCTTTAACCAGCACAATCTCTGCAAATTCGTGCCCCACTCCCTCTCCTCAAGGACTACAGTGTTCTAATTTTCCTCAATGGCACGCACTAAGGGTTCCGAAAAAAAAAAGCACATGCTGATGCCCCGGAGGTCATGCCATTCGCCACCAGAGAAGCCGAAACTCGTTTTAACGCTCTCAAGGCCGATAAAACCCTAGCCCCTGAGCGAGGGTTCGATGCTAGTAGCTTAAGCAAGGCGCCTATCCTGAATGTGTGACAGGGATCATCCGTCAGCGAGGTTGGGGAAAGTTTTGCCTCCACCCCACCGAGGTAGTCACGCCCCTTGTCTTTGAATTCGCCGTAAATTCTCTAGGAGGATCGCCGCACTTCATCACCGTCCGAGGAAAGGATGTGCTCTGCAGCGCCAGTGCAATTTGTAAGGTCTACAATTTGGACCCCACAGAGGATGAATACAATGAGCTCCTCCAGCAAGGGGAAAATCCCGAAGTCCTTACCCAGGTGGCTGCCAAACTATATGTACCCAACACAGAATGGAAAGTCACAAATCAAGGCTCGTACAATTTGAAATGTAGCCGTCTTCATCCAAAAGCCCGTATCTGGTTTCACTTCCTCTGCTACCAATTGATGCCCACATTGTACACCCAAACCATCTCTCGGGAGCGTGCCTTCTTGCTCTACTGCCTTCTAGAAGGGAAGCAAATTGATATCGATGCCATCATCTACTAGGAACTATTTGCTGCCTTCTAGAGTACCACGGGCAACCTCTGGCTCCCTGCCTTAATCATTGAGCTCTGTCGCAATGCTGAAGTTATTTTTTATGCTAGTGAGGAAAGGACCAACTTATCGCACCCCATCCAGTGGCAATGGTGCAGCAAATCTTAAAACAAGCCCAGTCGAATGTCCCACAGACCATTCGAGCCAGTACCCCCGCTAGGTCTACGACCACTACTGCTGCAGAGGATCCAACAGGGTCTATTCCGGCCTCTGCTTTCCAGGCCATGAATGCCAACATCGCTGCTTTGCAACGCTCGATGAGCACATTGCTTCTTCAACATCAGATGTTGTGGCAATACATTGCCGACAGGGACCGTTGCCTTGCCACCAATCTCATGATGAATGCTCCGATGTACACTCCATTGCCGGCATTCCCTGAGACAATCTTTGAAATGAATACTCTAGCGGCCGGCCCTTCCCAACAGGAACCAACCAACTCGCGAAAGCGTTGACGGAGCAAGAGCCCGCAAGAGGTAGAAGCAACACCTACTCACTCGGCAAACACCGACGATGACAAGGTGCCCAAGCCCCATGACCAGATAGGTGGGCAGAGTCAAACACGCAGAATGCTTCATGACTTATGGTACTTATATCTCTTTCTGTTGTTCTTTTCCTTTTCGCCTCTTTAGATTGACTTTTAATTCCAATATATATATATATATATATATATATTTACTGCATCTCTAGGAACCAAGAAAATTTTTCTCTCTCACCTGCCCTTTTTCCCTTTCCCTTCATTGTTGCAATGGGGCATCGCATCGATCAAGTGTGGGGGGAAGGCAATTTAATCTGTGCTTGCCACTTGCTCCTAATTTTCCCTTAATTTAGCTTTTGCACAAACTGAAAATTTGTCAAATTGCATGATGAGACATGAACAAAATTTTGTAGTAGTAGGATGAATGTCCGTATAACGGAGTATAGCATGATTGCCTAAGGAAACTGAACCTTTAGGCTTGGGAAATTGACTGCGCTGGTTAGCGTGGTGTGTGGTGAAGTGAAGGTGAGAAAGAATAAGGACAAAACTCATTATGGAAGGATTTATTTGAGCCTAATTTTTTCCATTCTAGTGTGCATGTCAGCTAACCCTATGATTGATCTTTACTTTGTCTTAATTCTTTTGATAAACTATCTGATCTCTGAGCAATTAGTTCGTAGGAAAAAAGCATTCATGTCATACCCATCATTCTCATACACAAACCATTTAACATCATCCCCATTTTGCTACCCCATTGAGCCTACACGATTGCGCTATAGCAGAACTAGTTAGATAGACGAATATAAAGGAAAACTATGAAGAAAAGTTAGGGCAGAGTGCCTTCACACACAAAAAAATTAATGTTGCAAAAGAGCTGTGTTGCTCAGCATATCTAGGCTTATGAAAAAATAAGGTTTCGAATAAAGAACAGCAAAATAATACAAAGTTCAACAAAGGTACTCGGCTAAGTCAAGACACATGTCTAGTACCTTGCTATAGCATTGACTTTGTTTTTCATCTCCACATATAGCTATCCACACCATTACAACCCAAAAAGCCCTTTTGATGGATGAAAGCTCAAATGTTAGAAGGTAATCTTAGAACTTTGACAAGGCTATGGAACTTCTAAGTTAGCATGACAAGAGAAAAAGCTAAAATCCCCAGGGTGAGAGAGCGTAAACACGGAACCTGAAAGCCTCGTGACGTTTCTTCATCTAAGCAATGCCACGCACCACGAGCCGCTAGTGCTGGGCAGTGGGATTGCCTGTATGGGGACGGGAACTGAAAGCAAGTGTGTAAGCATAGTTATACAGATCGGAGTGCTACGACTATGATTTTTTTGTTAGTTTTATCTTATTTTCCCAAGAGTGCAAAAACCTAAGTGTAGGGGTATTTGATGAGCATGATTTATGTCATGTTTTCCCTGTATTTTATGACTGAATTGTATGGTGAATATAAGCTTAACTGTGTTAAATCTAAGCAAAAAGGCATTTATTCATTGTACATGGAACTTAAAGGTGAATTTTGTTTACATCCTAAACATGTACTAAGAAAGAAGCAACTTTTGACGTTTTATGAAAAAAGTCGCATAACATAGTAGATGTTGTGCTATAGCATCAGGACAGCCTTATCGAAGAGCAATACAATGCATCCCTGAAGCTATAACATAGTAAGTGACGCAGTGCTATGTGTAACGTCCTCAAAATTTACTATGCATAATAACTAATTAAAGGTTCATTAACAACTAGGTAATGTTCCATTATTTACCAAAATATCCAAAATAAACCAGAGTATGCTGAATGAGCCCTAACGTGGCAATATACAATCATCCAACATAAACCAAAATGACAGAAGCACTACTTTTAGTAGAGTAGCCTAAGTTTCCGACATCTTCCCTGATGGACCCACACGGGAACTATCACCTGAAAAATGTGGTAACCATCAATCCAACTTATTACGAATACTAATATGTGCTAGTGAGGTACCAAGTGGAACAATTTATATAACAAAATATTAAAAAAAAATAATTCACCAATATCCACATCACAAAATTTCATATCATAAATTTTGTATCATAAATTAGGTATTACAATTTTTCATTAACACAATTCCCAAGATGCCTCCCATCAATCCAACCGAACCGCCTTATTTCCTCCGACTAGATCCATAGGATAAGTTACATCCATGTTACTGGTTACTCAAAAGCTCACTGGTCATGTGATGAGGACCGGCCAAAATCCTCAGAGCACATGTCCCAGACCATGGGCCTTTTCCCCTCATTGAACTAGTGGGATATCGTAAGCCCTCATTGAACTAGTGGGCCAGTCCCTCATTGAACAGGTGGGACAATAGAAAGCCAACCATTATGCATCAATGGAGGCATCACCACGTGGTGGAATAACTACTCAATTTCTTCTCAATTCAACACTTTCCATAATTATCATAATAAATAACTCAACAGAAGTTTTTCTAAGATTTTCACATTCAAATCATGTTATTTAAGAAAAAAATTCTCATAACCATGTCATAATAGCTCAAATCTCAATTCTTATACATAAATAAATATAATGCATATATTTCACAATTCAAATCATATGATCCACAAGGCAATTTCTATTAAGATATTCATAATCATTTCACAAAATACTCACAAACAACATACTAATACACATAATAAGTGGAAAGTGGTTACCTCTCGCCAAAGCTAACTATTATCACACTGCTCCTAATCCAAGAGCTCAAACACATGCCAAAAATCAATCTACCACAACCAATTTACTAACTATTAATAACTCTTCTAAAACTCTACATAAAATTATAACTTATAATTTCATAAAATTAAAAATATACAAATTTTTAATAATAAATTTAGAATGCTTGAAGTGAATAAATTATGACGGATGAAAAAAAAATTAAGGAGATTATTAATTCTCTTTCTATTTATTACTAATTAATAATACCATGTTCTATTTGTTATTAATTAATAATACCCTTATTTATTTATTATTTATTAATAACTCCCTTTATTATTTATTCCCATTTTTTTAATAATAATTATATATTTTATTATTATTTATTTATTCTATTTTATTACCCTTTTTTCTCCTAATAACAATTATTTACTTTATTATTATTATTATTATTATTATTATTATTTCTCTACAAGTATTTTAAACTCTCATAGCTTATTTCAATACCTTAAATTAGGAGCTTATAAATACAAACCATCATGTAAATTATGTTTTAATGCATTTTATTTAATGTTTCTCTCAAAACATCTATATCTATATATGTTTATATATAGTTCACCCCATGATGAAACCTCCAGTATTTTTGAAATACCAAATACTTCCTCTTCAATTCTTTATTACATCAGAGCCATATAATATGTATCAAAAGAAGCACTTACTTGATTAAAAAAAACATAAGCCATTATCTTGACATCTCACAACTATACTTCTTTATATAGCTATGCACCTTTACCTTTTAATACTCACAGACCCTATATATATCAATATATGATTGTTTTCTTCTAAAAAAAGACAACGTTTTGCATGCGCGCGCGCACACATATATATATATGCAGTAAAATTATGACAGTGAAAAGCTTATGATAATAGTGAACTTTCATTTCTTCTTCTTCTTCTTTCCCAACGTAGCAATCAAGCATGCAAGTACACATATATATATTTACATAAGTTATGTATCAAATCAGCATGTGGCGTTTTAAGGTACATTGTTGTAAATACGCATGCAAGGTTGACCTATTATCTTCCCATGTAATAAATATATATATGTCATGTCACCAAAACTTTCTTTTTGCATGTATCAGTAAAGTTTTCTTCCTTTATGCTATGCACTTATTTATTCAGATGTGCAGACATGCATCAGCTTAGTTTTAGCCTTTCCTTTCTTTAGTTTTTTTTATATACATCCAAAACAAGTTTTCCTTTGCTCCTTGTATATATATATGGCGTGCAGTCGTGCACATATCAGTAAAAAAACTTTTAGGCACTGATATATTTTATACATCTATAAGCAGTGGCTACATGAAGACACACACATATATAGATATAGATATAATATTCATTTAACAGAGAAGCCACATGACTTGGTTTCTATTATTCTATACCCTTAGTTTTGCGTTGGGGAGTGCCGAAAATCAAGAGAAAAAGGGACACCCAAAGACTCACCTCTAGTTGTTGGTTGGCTTTCAGTTTGTGGGATGAGGACGCCACTGAGACTCTTTACCTCTGTTTTATTGTTGAAAACAGAGGAAACTTTGACTGAGTTTCAGCCCCTCATACTCTCTCTCTCGACTCTTGCTCACGGCTCTCTCTTTCTCTCTCGGTTCAACTTCGTTTTGGACTTGGCTCAGGTTGAAGGCTTGAAGCAATAAAATGATAAAACAGAGGGTGTAGTTATATAATGCATTCACGGTCCAGTCCGAGAAGGCAACGGTCCAGGAGTATACGGCGTGCGTCTCGAGAAGCATGGTGTCGCTGATACGAGAGAGTATGGGTGAGAGGTCTGAATTTGCTGACATGTAAAGCATGGAACTGCAGATTTCACGCTGACTCCAAGCTTTCGAAGAAGACATGGTGATCTGATAGCGTGATCTCCTTCTGCGTTTTTGGTTACTGGGATAAGCAATAGGTTAATAGATATTATTAATATGACATTAAAGGTTCTGTTGGGCCATGAGGTTTGGACTTTTATCTTGTGTTCCTCTTATATTTTCCCTCTAAAACTTCCGTGATGCTGGGTTGCTGTTGGGTTAAGAATTAATGAATAAATGTGGGCTAATGAAGATTTAATGGGTTGGGGTTGAATAATAGGGAATGGAATATATGTGTTCTGCGTTGTGGGCTAAATAAATGAATTGAAGGTGTTTAGTAAATGAAGATAATGGATTGAGTTTGGGCTTTAGTTGTATAATAGGCTTGTGGGTTGCTTGTTTATTCAACTTGTAACTATTAGATTAACTCCATAAATAACTCCTTAATTCCATATAAGAGTTTTCCTTTCCCAATTATTTCTTCTAGACCATAAAATATTAATTCTATAATTTTTAGGTATAATTTATTCCTTATTTAGTTTATTATTTATTTATTTATTATTATTATTTTCCGGAATAAATTAAGGGACAGATAAGCCTAGATTTCCAATAATTAATCTTACTATTCCTTTAAACCAAGATTACATAGTTAATTTCCTCATATTATTTCTAATTTCTAAATCCCAAAATTTGGGGTGTTACACTATGCGGCATATATTCTGATCTTTTGTCAAGATTGTTTCAAGAAGTATAGTGCAGGTCGAGGATAACGAGTAGATTGCTGATGTATTGAAATAAAAGATGCGGAGGATCAAAACTAAAAGATTTGAAGAATCCCACATGATCAGCAGAATCAATCTATCACGAATTGGAAGATAGATACGATCGAACCTCGACAGATTAGGAAGGCGCAGCTCGCTGGAACTTACGCCGCAAGAAACCTTGATTATATAAGGAAACAGCAAGCCAACCCTAGAGGAAGTCGAGTCACTGAGAGCCTAATCCCATTCATATACTGCCAGACTCGGAAGAAGAAAGAGAGAGTTCACAAGGCACGAAACCCTCAAGAGAACCCAACATCCTTCCTTGCAGTGAGACGGAGAGAAGAAGACGTGGAGTGGTGACGTGACAGGGCTTCTTCCACGTCGTCGGAAACTTCGTCAAGCTTTTTGTTTTCTTTCATTTTAACCTTTTGATCATGGGTCATTTTCTTGTTATCTTTTTTGTGTTTCCCTCGTCAGTTATGAACTAAATTTCCTTTGGCTGAGCGAGGTTGATTTCTTAAGTTTGGAATGAACCTAGTTGCTAGTTCTTAATTCAATAAATTCAGTTTGCTTATCAATGAATTAAATTCTTGTCGATTAGTGGAAACTAAGGGCTAGATTAGTGGCTTCGGCTTACTGGAAAGGAGTCGGGGTTAGACCTTTGAGAAACAGTGATTGCTAGGCAGGCTGGTGCAAGGCTTGACCTATTATTGTAGGCTTCAGGAATGGGTCTACCGCCCATAACCATAACACTTTGCTTTGTAATGTTAATCTAACTAGAAAATTGTCATAGGCATATAGGAGAAGTAAAGTTAGTATTACATGTATCGGACGCGGAAGCTTTGATAGACTCTAATGGTTGGTTAGCTGAATAGTATTGTAGATAGTATCTATGCAATAGCATTGCGGAAGCTGTGCAGTACAAATATTGAGTTTTTGGACTTTACTCGTGAAGTTGAGGCGAAGGAACTCGATTGTCCAAAAACACAAAACCCAAGAGGTTTCGGGTGGTAACCAATGTCCATATGTGAATTTGCTTGTAAGTGTGTGCTCACAGGAAGTTAATGACGATGACCCAAAACCTTATAGAACCCTAGAAACCAGGGGAAATAAAGCGAGATGAAGACTTTCCAGAGGCAATAGTCTGCTTCGAGACCCAAGATGTTGTTTGAGATGAGATGAACGAAGGGGAGGGTTGGACAGGTACGTCTCCCTTGGAGAATTAAGACTGTTGTGGTGCGATTTGTTTATGGATAATGGTTTATGAATTATATCATGGAATTGCTGTGGGGTGACATCTAAAACACTTTCAGGAAGACTAAGGGATTTAATGAGAAATAGAGAAGTTGAATTAATGATTCTTATGGAAACTCGAGTGAGTAGAGCTTAGGATGAAAGAATAGTAAGGAAGTTGGGATTCTCTAAATGGATTAGAGAATGAAGAAAATATGTTGTGGATATGCAGGTGGTATTTGGGTTTTATGGAATGAAGAAAATCTATATGTTCGGCATGTCTCATCTACTACACAATTAGCCATGTGCAAGTTGAATTGAAAAAGAATAACCAAATGTTTTGTCTTACTTGTGTGCATGATGAAACCTGTTGTGTGAAAAGAAGGGTTTTGTGGGATGATATATATAATCAATATCAATAATAATAATATCAATAATAATATTGGGGTCCTTGATTTGTTATTGGTGATTTTAATGCATATTTATCTGTTGAGGATAAAAAGGAGGCTCAAATCCAAATTTTCGCTCTATAGGGCACTTTGTGGCAAAAGTTTGCCAAATATTTCAAAATTTTCTAGAAGCTATTCTGAATCAAAATCTAGGTTTTGACAAAAGTTGTCAAACACTCCAAAAATTGTCTAGAAACTATTCTGCATCAAAACCTAGGTTTTGGATCCAAAACCTGGAAAAGAAAAACTATTTTTTTCCTATTTTTTTCTCATTTGCCTCCTTTGCCAATATCCTTAAGTATTTTTTTAGTACCCTAAAATATTTTTTCAAAATGAGTCATTACTCTTAAATATTTTTTCAACATCATTAAAAAAAAATCAATATCATCAAGTATTTTTTAATATCCTTAAGTATCTTTTTAGTACCCATTAATATCTGAAATTTTTTTAAAATGAGTCCAGTACCCTGAAATATTTTTTAATATCCTAAGATAGGATATTAAAAAAAATATTTCAAGGTAATGACTAATCTTGAAAAATTATTTTAGGGTACTAACAGGTACTAAAAAGATACTTAACACTAACTTGTACTGAAAAAATACTTATCATGGTCTTAAGTGAAAATGGCGGAATACCACCAAAAGGGGGTGAATTGGAGATTTTTAAAAAAAATTCTAAGATTCTTAGAATTGGTGCGCTAAAACAGAGTATAACAAAGAGATGGATAAAAAGCTTGACACAGAAGATTTATACTACTTCTGTCTCAACTCTTAACCTACGTCTAGTCCTTAGACTCTCTGGGGATTTTCACTATCCTTTCAATCAGATTCACACTTTATACTCTAAAGTTATCCTCTCACTAGAATACACTCTCCCTTACAAGTTGTAAACTGATAACCTAACCTCCAAGTCCCACGACTTGAGATTCTTACAATAAATTATAATCAATAATGTTCTCTCTAAAAGAATATATGAATAAACACTGAACTTCAATGTATTAGAAGATACTATACAGATGACTAGAAAACAGTAAATGCAAGTATCACTTGAGTGTTTTTCGTTTTTTGTATTCTTGTTGTTGTTGAGAATTGAATGCTTCAACTTATATATGATGGAAGCATTTAATGACAATTGAAGATATTAATGAGACAGATGGAGTCATTAATAGAGTTGTTAGGTCAAACCAAGTGTATTCTCTTTGAAGCTTTATTCATCCAATGTGGTCAGATATTGTTTGTTGACATTCCTTGATATATATTTGTTGAGAGATCTGGCGTCCAAATGAGGAAAGAAAACAATAAAGTCTTTTCAATGTGTAGAGATTGATTTGCCAAATTGGTGCTTAGTTTTCTGGACCAACATTTAATGCTCTGATTTCATCTTTTGCTTTATGGCTAATCTTTATTCAAACACTCATTTGATCATCTGAAACTCATTAGCAACTTGACAAACATAGTTAATAATAGTAATGGGAGATGATATGAAGTATATAGATCACACATGAAGATTTCGCCAATACAGACAAGGTGATTTCAAAATAGAGACGCTTAACACTCGAGTTTGTTTAAGCAAACTAGAGTGCTTGACTCAAGTTTAATATTTTAGGCTTGAGTCACATGATCATATTCTTTGAAAATAGATTTGAAGTTAAAACGAAGATGTCTCTGTATTATTGAAAGTCGGATTTAAAAAGTTTCACTCAATTGCATGACTCGAGTTTATATCTTCTTTTGAAATGAACTTTGCGATAGCATTTTGAGATTGCGTTAACTCGAGTCATTAAGTGACTAGCTCGAGTTTAGGACTTCTTTAATTTGAAAATAAGTTTTTAAGTCCACAAAATCTAATTGGAGTTTTCTAGATCAGGCTCGAGTCTCTTTAAGTTCAGAATATTGTGAAAAGCTTTCGGCCTTGCATAAATTCGAGTTAATCTTAACTGGCTTGAGTTTGCTTTAAAATGAAAAAGCTTTGAAAACTCTTAGCCAAATTCAAACTCAAGTTAACAATAACTGGCTCGAGTTTACTTTAGAATGTAAATTCTTTGAGAAACTCTCGGCCAAGTGCAAACTCAAGTTTTCATTTAGACACTTGAGTCGATCTAAGTCCATAAGACTTGATTAACTCTTTGTCTAGTATAAACTCGAGTTTGGAAACTCTAAACTCAAGTTTAATCTTGACAACAAGTTATTGGTTAAGTTTGAACAAGTTTCAAACATTTTTAACTTAACCATTAACTACATTAAGTTTACAATTGTCAGTTATCATCAAAACACATAGAGAACTAACATTAAGAATTTATTTTAGAATCTTGAAAAAATATTTCAGGTACTAAAAAGATACTTAAAGATATTGAAAAAATATTTCATGGTAATGACTAATCTTGAAAAAAATATTTCAGATATTGAAATGTACTAAAAAAATACTTAAGGATACTGATTGTTACTAAAAAAATACTGATGATGGCAGAGAAGAAAGAAAAAACTAGCTTTTTAGAAAATATAGGTTTTGGATCCAAAACCTAGGTTTTAATGCAGAATAGCTTCTGGACAATTTTTGAAGTGTTTGGTAAACTTTTGCCAAAACCTATGTTTTGATACATAATAGCTTTTGGACAATTTTAGAGTGTTTGACAAACTTTTGCCAAAACCTAGGTTTTGATGTAGAATAGCTTCTGGACAATTTTTGGAGTGTTAGGTAAACTTTTGTCAAAACCTAGGTTTTGATATAAAATAGCTTCTGGACAATTTTTGGAGTGTTTGACAAACTTTTGTCAAAACCTAAGTTTTGATACAAAATAGCTTATGGACAATTTTGGAGTGTTTGGCAAACTTTTGCCAAAACTTAAGTTTTGATGTAGAATAGCTTTTGGACAATTTTGGAGTGTTTGCAAAACTTTTTCCAAAACCTAGGTTTTGAAGTTATCCAAACACTATTTTTTATCCAAAAGCTATTCTTCTAAAGCTATTCTCTAAAAATCATTTTTACCTCGTAAATTCTAAAAGTCATTTTTACCTCGGAAATTGATTTTGTTGAGGAGAGGTTTATTTGGGAAAAGAACTTACTTAAGGAGAGAATTGATTAGGCATTTGCAAATGATCAATGGAGCTCATTGTATCCGCTAGCCAAAGTCTATCACCTTCTTAAGTTTGGTTTCGATCACTGACCACTCTTAGTGAAATGCCTAACCAATAGAAATTTTCGTAATCCCCGCCGACCTTTTAAATGTCAAGCGCCATGGATTTTAGAGGAGGGGTTTTCAGATTTTGTTAGAGATAGTTGGTCGTCAAGTGACTAAGTGCATAAAGTAACTTCTGCTACAAAGGCAACTAGGTGGAGTAAGGTCAATTTAAGAAACATTCACCATAATAAACAAAAGATAATGAGAAGAATTGAGGGGGTGGGAAGGGCAAGATCCTGACATGATAGCCATTACCTAGTCTAAACTGAGGGAACTTTGGAAAGAAATAAGACCTTTGCTCAAGAGCAATTGATTTGGTTTCAAAAATCAAGATGTAATATGCTTAAATGGGGGACAAGAATAGTAAATTCTTCCATACACACGGCAATAATTAGAAGAAGGAGAAACCGCATAGAGGGCCTGAAAGATGCAGATGGGGTTTAGGTTTTTGAACAAATTGAATTAAAGAGTATGGCACTAAATTATTACAGAGACTTATTCAAGAGTGATCTCTCACATTTCAAAACCATCATTACTAGTCATGCTTTCTGAGACTGTCGATAGAAGACTAGGAAATCTTATCTGGAGTGGTTACATATGAAGAAAATAAGTCCACTGCTTTTGAACTTAGTGCTTTCAAAGCGCTAGGACAGGATAATATCTAGGCCTTCTTCAACTAGAAATTCTAGAGTGTGGTTGGTGAGTCAATTTGTGAGCTAGTCAAGGATATATATAGAGACCCATCCTACATTTAGAGGCTCAACAACACTAATCTTGTCCTTATTCCAAAGATGGAAAAGCCAGATACCATTAAAGACTTTCGAACCATTTCATTATGCAATGTGAGCTACAAAGTTGTCACCAAGCTTATTAGTAAAAGATTTAAAACAGTCATAGGAAAGGTAGTAGGAAATCATCAGTGCAGCTTTATTGCAGGACAGCAAAATAGTGACAATATTGTTATTGCTCAAGAAGTGATTCACTCTATGCAAAATAAGAAGTGTAAACAGGATGGATGGCTATCAGAGTTTACCTTGAGAAGGCATCTGACCATCTAGAATGGAAATTTATTCAGGAGACCCTTCATGGGGTGGGAATTGACCATAAGCTTAGTGAGATTATTATGGCATGTATCTCTAGCTGATCATTTCAAGTCCTTTGAAATGGTGTGGCATCAGAAGGTTTTACTCCATCCAAGTCATCTGATAGGGGACCCTATCTCTCCTTATATCTTCACACTATGCATGGAGAGACTTGATCACATAATACAAGATGAGGTAGAGGAAGGATCACGGAAAGTAATTTAGTTAAGCTCTAATAGTCAAGTGAATGTTATAATGGGTTGTAATGATAGATTCTGTGTAGCCTCGAGCCAACAAATAAACAAGAACAAGACTAAGACATACTTCTCCTAGAATGTACATGGATATAGGGCGCTGAGCATCCAAAGATTGGGGATGGGCCTTATAGGTGATTTGAGAAAATATATGGGTATTCCCCTTCTTCACAAGAGAGCCTCCTATATGACCTTTGCTCTAATTATGGAAAAGACCAAGAAAATATTATCGGGATGGAAGAAAAATTGTTTAAACATTGCTAGCCGTACTACTCTTATCAAAGCAGTGTTATATGCACTCCCTTCAAACCACGTGCAAACTATGCTTCTTCCCGTTTACTTAGTTAAAGAGTTAAAATAGAGAAGCAGGAGTTTCTTATGGGGAGAAAAGGAAGATGGTTGAAAACTTCATCTCATCTCTGGGGATATTGTATCCAAGGATAGAAAAGAAGGAGGTTTGGGAGTTCGTGATTTGAGGAAACAGAATGACGTTTTCTTGATGAAACTATGTTGAGGATTGTCAATAGAAATTCTTTATGGGTCCAAGTACTTCGATAAAGTATAATTGTGGAGAGACGAACATGCCTCAAGTCATAAAGAAACAGAGCTCCTTCTACACTTGTAAAGGTATATGCAAAGTTTTGGAGAAATTTAGGAGGGGCATTGGTAAGAAGATTGTTAACGGACTCTCAACCTCTTTCTGGTATGAGAATTATTCAGACCTTAATTTTCCTCTTATTGATTCTATATCGAGGCTTGAAGGTCTAGTAAATATGACTGAACGAGTATGTGACAAGTGGAGGTGATTAAGACTAGTACAAGATAGAGGGACAATGGATTCCCCATAATATTATTCACTGCATTATATGTGCTTTTCCACCTTGTGAGGAGAGAGGAAAGATAAGTTCAGTTGGAAACCGACTGAGGGTCGTTTTACTAGAAAATATGCCTATCACTCTTTTTTTGGCAGGTACAGCAATTCACACGGACAACATTTGGAAGCTGCTATGGAGATTGCAAGTGCCAGAGAAGACTAAATCCTTCATGTGGCTATTTCTCATGGATGAGCGCACATAGCATAGCTCAGAGCTAAGAGAGGGTTCTAGGCTTCCAGCTCATGCCCATTTAACTGTATGAAGAGGAGGATTTGATGCATTTCCTTGGGACTGCGAGAACATCTTAGAGAGGTGGAAAGACCTAGCGCCTATGGAGTATTGGACTAACTTCGAATTCTACAAGAGATGGAGTGGGTAAAGTATAACTAACGCATGAAGCAGGGAAGAATTTCACCAGGAAGATTTCTTGGCCAATGCTCTTCAGGTATGCCTACTCGTACGTAGATGCAAACATATTGGAAATGGACGGGTTGGTTTTGAGAAATGGAAGAAGCGGTTATGGACGGGTGTTACGTGATGCCCATGGACAATAGATTTGCGAGTTCAGTTGTAAATTGACCACGGTCCCCCCAGCTATATCGGAACTTATTGTTGTTATCCAAGGTCTTCACATTTGTTGAAATAGAGGTCTTAAGAATGTATCTATTTTTTCTAATTGTATTGAAGTGATCAATCTCGCTACTAGCAACTATAAATATGATTACCCCTTTACGGACTTGGTTGATGAGGCTAGGATGCTCATTCATAGGGCATGGCAAGTTAGATTTAATAATGTCCTTAGGGAAGACATTCCTCTAGTAGATATGTTAGCGAAACTCTCTCACATGTTAGCATGTAATTTTTGCATCCTCAATCATCCCCCATCTCCGCTTAATCATCCCCTATCTCCCTTCCAAGAGGTGGATGATGATGATGAAGGATCACTACTACAAAAATGGATTTTACTTCTCTAAAAAAGTCTATTTTCAAAAAGGAAAGTAAAAAATAAAGGTGGAGATATTTTGTAATTTTGTGGAGGATTTTGACGTCCCAATTTTAAAGGGGACTCCCAATTTAGAAAAGTGACGATAAAAGTAGGGATTTTTATACCAAGAGCACTACTTTTAACGTCGTTTTTAGAATTGAGATGTCAAAAGTGATCTTTCGGTATCCTCAATTTTAAATTAAGACAGCTAAAATTCCAAGATATTTCAAGGCATGGATAAATTAAAGTAAGAAAAGACAAGCGTCTATAAACTCGATGGCTTCACGTGACCATCAAATAATTGCCAAGAAAGACAGCTGTCCTTTATTAATTGCATCTACACATATCGAAGACGAAAACCATCGATTCTAACACTTCTTAATCACCTTTTGCGCCTTAATGTTCAATGTCTTGAACAAGTTTATATTACACATAGCCATCTCCAGGTACTCCATCGCCACTTTTCTTCCTTCCTTCTCAATTCAATGAATTCTGTTGTTAAATTATTTTGATTAAGGCTTATGAATGAGGGATTAAAGTTGACTTTGAGTTTTGGCTTTGGATGTGGTAAGAAGGCGTGGGTATGCTTCTTCATAGTAGGGATTCTCCACAACCACTGTAAGGGCCGGATTGGCCTCCGTGAGCAGCTAAGTGGCCAAGAAATCAAGGGCAATTTCTCTCAAAGCATCCAAATTCTCTCTCCTTTGCTTCCCCTACTCTTTCTCTCAAAGACTCTTTTGGTTTTGAAGAATCAAAAGCGATTGTTCCTTCGTCTCATCGACATCGAAACTTCACCATAATTTCTCAGTCTCTTCTATATACGACTCCTTATCTATTTTAGTAATTTATTTTTTCTCTCTTCTAGATTTGAGTCGATCAGGATGCTCACGACATTCCTCGCATCCATGCCTTTGATACCGAAATCATGGAGATTATGTAGCTCCGCCAACGTTGCCGCACATGGAAGTTTCCGGACAAAGGAGATTGGCGACATCATGTACATCGCATTTTTTAGTTCAAGATCTAGTTTTATTTTCAAATATGTTCCTTCATCTCCTTAGGCTCTCCGTCATCTATGTCGTTCCATGCTCTCCATCATCTCCTCCACCCCTTCCGACCCCTACAATGCCAAAAATTTCTCCGTCAAACAAAGTCATCGCCTCAAACTCGACTACCTGGAAGCCGTCGCCGTTGAGTTCCAAGCCGCTGCAATGCTCTAGAGCTGATCATAGTGACTGATCAAGGCAGTGTATATGACTCTTCAATTAGACACCTGTTACAGTGTAACCTTCACCCACGCCTTTGGGCCTGAAGGGCTCTCGCCTCCTCAGACTGGGGCTACTAACTGATAATTGAATATTTTATACACTTCTTTTTATCTCTTGATTAATAATTTAGGACTGTTTAGTTAATAAATAATGGCTTTTATACTTATTTGGGCTTTGGGCCTTTGATTATATTTTAGCCATTTTTATTAATAAAATTCCAGTTTTACATTGCTTCACTAATCTTACCATAACTCTTGAACCAGACATCGGATTGGCCTCATTTTTGTTTCATATTTCAGATGATTCAGAGAGCTACAATTGTTATGAAGACATGAAGGGCAAATTCGGACAAGAAGACGGTCGATTTTGAAGCCAAAATCATATGTTTTATTTGGGCTCGAATTTGTGACTAAAGCCCATTACGTATTATTTTTGTTTTGGGCCTGGATTATTGATTGGAGCCCCATTTCGTTTTTCATCTTAGGTTAAGTAAGGCAGCAGCCAAAAACATTCCATTCACGTTTTTATTCTGTTTTATGGATCAAAGTGGAGGTTTTGAGCATTCTCCGAAATGTTCTTCGTGTTCTTCGTGTTCTTCGCGTTCTTCGTCTCTGTTCTTCGATTTTCCCAGCCATGTTCGGCTAAACCTTCGTGGTTAACCCAACGTTGAGGATTCCATGATTCGTCCGAGAACTCGTACTTAATCGGTAACTTTACTCGTTTGTTTTCATCTTATCGGATCCGATTTTGAAATAGTTCGAATATTAGATTTAATATTCGGTTTGGTTCATCCCAAGGGCGAGTTCGAACTAGGTTAGAGTGTTCTTTGTGCGATTGCACGGAGACGCCACTGTTCGGACGAAGCGAGCACAAAAGCGGGTAGCCGACCACTTGAGTCGTATCACCCATTCTTCCTCTCACCCCTCTTCTATTCGGGATGATTTTCCCGATGAGCGGCCTGTGGCTACAAGGTAAGCTTCCATGGTATTGATCCGGTTAACTACTTGGTAGTATTTGGTGTTTTGCACGAAGATTCTACTAGGGCCCAAACCTTCAAATTAAAGAGTGAGTCTAAATACTATGTTTGGGATGACCCTTATCTCGTGGAAATTTTGTAGTGACCAAGTAGTTAGGAGATGTGTGCGATCATGAGTTTCACTCTATATTGCATTTTGCTCATGCTTCACTGTGGTGGTCACTTTGGACCCCAAAGAAGCGCTAGGAAAGTGTTAGATTGTGGATTGTTTTGGCCTTCCTTGTTTCATGATTCCCATTTGTTTTGTAAGTCATGTGATAACCGTCGGAAGAGAGGAGTATTTCTCGTAGGCATGAGATGCCCCAAAACCCTATATTGTTTTGTGAGATCTTTGATGTTTGGGGTATTGATTTTATGGGTCCATTTCCTGCTTCATATGGTTATACTTACATCCTGCTAGCTGTTGATTATGTCTCAAAATGGGTTGAGGCGAAAGCCACTCGGACTAATGATTCTTCTGTGGTGATGGATTTTGTTAGGTCTAACATTTTCTGCAGGTTTGGCATTCCTAGAGCTATTATCGTGACCGGGGTTCCCATTTTTGCAACCGAAGCATGGGTGCCTTGTTACGCAAGTATGGAGTGCTTCACAAGGTCTCCACAAAGATACCATCCTCGGACCAATGGTCAAGTGAAGTCTCAAATAGAGAGATTAAGCAAATCCTTCGAAGACTGTTAACTCTACCCGGAAAGATTGGAGTAAGCGATTAGAGGATGCTTTGTGGGCATATCGCACCGCCTACAAGACTCCGATTGGGATGTCTCCTTATCGGATTGTCTTTGGTAAGGCATGTCATCTTCCGGTTGAGTTGGAACATCAAGCCTATTGGGCCATTAAGCGTGTAACATGGATTTGGCTAAGTCGGCATGGAACGGAAGCTGCGGTTGCAAGAGTTGGATGAACTTAGATTGGATGCCTATGAGAGTTCGCGTTTGTACAAGGAAAAGACTAAGGCATTCCATGATAAGCATATTACGAGGAAAGAATTTTCGTGGGCCGGAAAGTTCTTCCGTTTAACTCCGTCGAAGTTTATGCCTGGTAAGCTTCGATCTAAATGGGATGGCCCTTTTGAGATCACTAACATATTTCCATTTGTGTCTTGTTGAGCTATGTGATCCACCCACGGGGAGAACCTTTAAGGTCAATGGGCATCGCCTCAAGCAATTCCATGGGGATCCCGGCAACGGCTGAGGAAGAGAGATTATCCTCATTGATGCCACTTATCCTCCTTAAACCCTTGGGGAGTATTCTTCTTTCCTCTCCCTCTTTCTCTTTTATTTGTTTTCATATTTGCAATTTGCTTTTCGAAAATAAATACGGTCTATCTTTCTATGATTGCTATATATTATGAACTAGGACATTTTGGTTTTAATGGATCATTCGTTTGGTCTGTGATTCTTGACTCTTCGATTACATATCTTGGTAGTTGATTTGATGTTGTTGATTGCCTAAGTTGGTACTTGACCTTGTGAGGTTTGGGCCGCTTGAATGGAATTCATCTTTTCCCATTCTTTCTTTCATGTGTGCATCTCGCTCCCGATTTATGTTCTCTAGAACTTGCTCCTTTTCTTGTTGAAACTACATTTTTCACTTACATGCATAAATATGATAGAAGCTTGTTTTCTTTCTTTTATTTTCCTCACTTTGGCCAAATAGCTTTCCCTTGCATTATGTTTCCTTTGCTAGCCCGTTTGTGCCTTTTCGACTCATTCTTTTCTAAGCCACATTACAAGCCTAAGCGTAAAACCATTTTATTCCGCACCTTGGAGATTTATTGAGCATTGGTTTCACCTTGGTTTTGTGTTTAAGTGTGGGGGTTGCTCGGGAGTGCAACGGTTTCGGTGTGGGAGGGAGATGTTTGGTTTTGTCATTGTGATTTTGTATATAGTTCTGAAAAAAAAAAAAGAAAAAAGAAAAGAAAAAAAGAAAGAAAAGAAAAGCGAAAAAAAAAAGAAGAGTAAAATAAAAGTTTTTATATTTAGAGAATTGGGTTAAGCAATGCTCTTTTTAATTTCTTGGGTGCTTAGCCTCTCATTCCATACTATTACCTACCTTTTCCCTAACCCCATTACAACCTTTAATAATAAGCTCTCTTGATTTGTGCATGCATGTGTTATTAGTAGTGGAGACGTAGAAATTGAGCAAGCTTATGGTAGAACAATTTTCTTGAGTAGAATTTGAGCGATATACTTATTTACCTTAAACACTTGAGAGATTGATTGATTGAGCGCATCATTTGAGAGACCATCATTTGTGATTAGCATCATTGATTGAGATTACCGGGAATTGTAATTTGAGATGAAGGGATTTTGGGTCTTGATCGATTGGTTCTAATGAAGCTCGTGTCCCTTGTTCAATTTTCGCATTGTTAGCAATTTATAGAAAAGAAGAGTTTCTCCTTTACATCTTTTTCTTTGAATTTTGCTCGGGAGTGCAAAAAGATAAGTGTGGGGAATTTGATAATTGAATATTTTATACACTTCTTTTTATCTCTTGATTAATAATTTAGGATCTGTTTAGTTAATAAATAATGGCTTTTATACTTATTTGGGCTTTGGGCCTTTGATTATATTTTAGCCATTTTTATTAATAAAATTCCAGTTTTACATTGCTTCACTAATCTTACCATAACTCTTGAACCAGACATCGGATTTGCCTCATTTTTATTTCATATTTCAGATGATTCAGAGAGCTACAATTGTTATGAAGACATGAAGGGCAAATTCGGACAAGAAGACGGTCGATTTTGAAGCCAAAATCATATGTTTTATTTGGGCTCGAATTTGTGACTAAAGCCCATTCTCAGATTATTTTTGTTTTTGGGCCTGGATTATTGATTGGAGCCCCATTTCGTTTTTCATCTTAGGTTAAGTAAGGCAGTGACCAAAAACATTCCATTCACGTTTTTATTCCGTTTTATGGATCAAAGTGGAGGTTTTCGATTCTCTCGAAATGTTCTTCGTGTTCTTCGCGTTCTTAAATCTGTTCTTCGATTTTCCCAGCCATGTTCGGCTAAACCTTCGTGGTTAACCCAACGTTGAGGATTCCATGATTCGTCCGAGAACTCGTACTTAATCGGTAACTTTACTCGTTTCGTTTTCATCTTATCGGATCCGATTTCGAAATAGTTCGAATATTAGATTTAATATTCGGTTTGGTTCATCCCAAGGACCGAGTTCGAACTAGGTTAGAGTGTTCTTTGTGCGATTGCACAAAGTGAGACGCATGTGTTCGGACAGATTCTAGACGATCGTCTAGTCGAGGATTCGGACGAACGCAGATTTCGGTTCGTCCGGGGCCAAACGCGAGTTCGTTTATATTTCGTTCAATGAAGGAAGTTTCGGAATCTAAACGTTGGGTTGATCGTTTTAATCTATTGCAATCTCGTTTTAATCTGTTTCGCATATTTTAGATCTGTTTCAGTTTATTTTTCGTTTTAACTGCTTTCAAATCAAAAACCCCAATTTTGTTGTTATTCGTTTTTCTTTGTTCTTGCCGATTTCGCAAATTCCTTGAGAGAAACGACCTTGTTACATTATACGCCTGGTTATTTTGTGATATGACGGCAAAGTCACTAACCCCACATCAGACTGTCTCCACTCTTGACGCCTAGCTGACAGACAAGGTCGAGAGGTACCTGACTCTTCCTTCGGAAACCGTCACTCCTCCTCTCTCCCTCACCATTTGTATAACTTAAAAAAAAAAAAAACACACACACTTGTGCCGTCCCTTTTTAACTGACGTTATTCCCAAATTTTACTATGACGTTTTCCTGAAAAAGGATATAGAGAGACTTTAAAAGTGTTTTTTTGTAGTAGTAGATTTTAGGTTTTCTTTTGGTTTATGTTTTCGTTAGTTAGTATATTAGTCTGCAATTATAGGTTGATTTGTACTCTAAGTTATGAATGTCAAATTTGATAAATAAAAAAAAATGGGATGAGAGTGTACAAATTTATAGAATTTGTCTGCATTGGTGTGGCGTGGAGATATTCTAAAATAAATTATAAGAGTAGGTTTTTGGACCTCTAATAATTGGACATTATGACCTACAACATTTTTATGCTACTTTTTTTTTCCTTCAACATTTTTATGCTACCTAACGAAAGAAGTTATCAATTTTTATTATTATGTTGATTATTTATGTATACTCCCTTTTAGCTCAAATGACACAAAACACCTCCTTTAAAGATTTCTTAAGTGTGAAGTAGGTTGACTTATAAAGAGAGAAAAAAAAACTATTCTCTCTGCCTTATAGAAATTATTAGAAATGTAATAAATAGTAAATCCCCCTAACACACATATTAAACATTTATTATATTATATTTTTCAGGGAGTATGATATATATTAAATAGGTGTACAGTTGGAAAATTGTTAATTTTCATATAGAATTTATGAGGTTTAAAATTTTTCTTGACTTAGGTGAAATATGCTAGAAGTAACTTATAAATAAGACTATAATAGCAATTATTCAGGGAAATTTCTCATAAATGCCTTTAGAGAACTAATTATCCTAGGACATATGAGTTTGAGTATGTGTGCTTTATGTGTATGAAATCTTTCAAAGTACTAATATTTTTTTGTGTATAAAACATTTCAAATACCATTGGGCAATTAATTCTCCGAACAATTTTTTGAGTAATTGTTCCTTTTTATTATATGAGGAAAATTGGCTAAAAGTACTTGATTGGAAAATTTATTGGTCATTGATGCATGGAATCTGTGGTCCTTTAAGAGAAATAGATATGTAGCGAAAATGACAAAATTGCATACTACGGAAGCTCAGTTTCAAATCATGGAAAGTCATTTGCAATTCGTGCGGGTCATTTCTATTTGCACTCTAACTTGATTTTCACACCATGGAAGTTCATTTGAAATTCATGGAAGATAATTTATAATTCATGGAATGTCACTTGCATTCGCATTTGAGGAAAACTCACTTGCATTTTAACTTAATTTACACATTGCAGAAGCTCAGTTGTAATTCCTAAAAGCTCAATTACAATTCGTAGAAAGTCATTTGCATTTGTACTTTAACTCAATTTTCACATTTTAGAAGGTCATGTGCAATTAGGTCACTTGCATTTGCATTTGAGGGATGGTCACTTGCATTTTTACCTAATTTACACACCACGAAAGCTCAATTATAATTCAGAAACTCAATTGCAATTCACGAAAGGTCATACATAATTTTTGGAAGGTCAATTGCAATTTGTGGTTAACCTTCTATTTTACCTATCTACCATGGTTCACCTTCATCTCCCTCCATCATCAAATCTATCATGGCTTGCCACTACATAAGATCTATTATTGTTCTTTTTGAAATTTGATTTTTGTTTTCAACCATGTTAAGAAGGCAGAAGAGGGAGGGAACAGTAGCAGAGATCAAAGAACTGTGGGGAGTGAAGAAGGCAAGTGCAGCGGCAGGAGACAAGGTCGCTAGATCTGATGTGGTGTTGCAAGATGGAGGTTGTCGTCGTTGGTTGTCGGGGTCACGATTGTTCATTGCTGGAGTTTGCTTAAGGGGGATATGGAGTTTGTGAAGGGTGAAGTTGGAAAGATGAAGGAAACGATGAAGGAATGGATGGTAGTAGGGAACTTATGGGTGGAAAAGGTGAAAGTGTAAATCCTTATTTCATTAGAGGTAGAGTAGTCATTTCATATGATTACTTATTTCTTCCAAATGAGCTCAAGACTTTACTTTTTTTTAGATCTTATTTCCCAATTAATTTCTCAAATGGGAATTTATACTCAATTTTCCCGATTACATTCCTTCAAAATTCGTAGCTTCCCGTCACAATACAAGTTTCTCCTCTAGAACTCGAACTCGAAAGCCAAAGAGATCTAGCGTGGCCTTACACTGCTAAACTAGCTCTGTGTTAATATTTCTATCTCACATGAATTCTGTCCTCTTTGTTTTTTGTCATTTTAGGTTAGGTGGGATTGAATTTTGGGTCTTTATTTGTACCCCAACCTCTATCACATAAGAATAATAATACACTTTTATGCTAAGTTGTATGTTTTCTTATAATAAGGCAAAATATTATAATAAAAGTAAAATAAGAGCTCTACAATGTAAAAAGGGGAAATTGAACCAGAATTTGATTTAGTAAGCCAAAGGAAGTGGGGATTCTGCCCTAAACATAATGAGACATCTGAGGAAACTTTAAACATGAAAGAGATGTCTAGCCGAGAAACATTCCTTGTAGCAACTTTTGAATTGATTAGCTTTAAGAACTACTAAACATAATTGATTGTTGAATAATGAAGTTTGAACGAAGGCAAAGATACGTACTATTAACCTCAAATCCTTATTATTAGATCGATCTTCTGGTTCAATTTCTTCATTACAGTATATCTTATATTAAGCATGGTAGAGTATTACAAAACTAGAGCTTGATATACCCATTCTCAATCATCCACTTGAGGCTCCAATGGTTATATTGGCATTTGAGGCCCAATAGGCCCACCCAAAAGTGGCTCGTGAATACACTTCCAGTTGGGCTTTTGCAAACCTTTGATAATCTTCCATAGAAGCTCCCTGAACAGCCCACTCCGCAGTCCACTCCCCTGTCATATAATCACCATATATAACACACTCAATAGTTATAAGAGGTGGTGTGTATGAAAAATGAATGTATCATACTACCTTATGTCCTTAATATAAGATTTTGTTCATAAAAAAATTATATTAAATCTTATATTAAGGATGAAGGTAGTATAATATAATCTTGTTACTGACCTACAAAACTGAGAGGACCATTGATGGTGGTGACACCACTAAGATCTGAAGCTCTTTGGTTATAAATGTAATCAATGTTTTGTTGAACATTCATATTATTGAACTGATCCGAATACAGGTTGTAGTAATGCACGTCTATCACTACTCGATTAAATCCCCCAAAAAATGAGAGAAGCTCTTTGGAGCCATGATCCATGGGGTTTGACATTATGACATAAGCCGTTTCAGAGTGTTTCCTCACTGCTTCATGAGCTTGCTGGTAATACTTCTTGAGATTGTCGAGATTCGGCCCTAATGTTGGCTCGTTCATCAATTCAATTCCTCCTAGACTAGGTTTGTTCCCATATCTGCCACACCAAAGTCAACTTTATCATCAAGTCACTACCTAAAAATAGCAAATATGTATCGTCGTGTTTCACACATAATGAAGACTAGAAAGTATCCCAAGAATTTAAAGTTCAAATGTTCAAACCTTTGTGCTAAGAAGTCAATTACTGCGACTGTGTCTGGTATGTATGAATCTCCCCATTCAGTATATCCATCTCTGGTTCCGCTGTGATCGTTCCCATTTTGTGATCCTTGAACTGCATGAAGGTCTACTATCACTTTCATCCCGTGGTTTCTACGACATACGTGACAGTAAGTTAACATGTAATCGATTAGTTTATGAGAATTGAAGGCTTGAAACTGGATCTATGCACTTACTGGGCCCAAGTGAAGGCATTGTCCAACGCTGCAAGAGATCCTCCTACAAAAGGTTTGGGAGGGTTGGGGTCGTGGGCTATCCACCAACCCACCGGAATCCTAACGGCAGTCAACCCATTTGCTGACATGAATTTGAAATCTTCTTCAGTGATGTACGTGTTCCAATGATCCTGCATTGTATATATATGCTCAGTAACTTAGATTAGTAGTAAATTTCATTTGTTTTTGAAATAGAAAGGAACTGAAGAAAGATGGAGAGACCTGCATGACTTGAGGAGCTCTTTGAGGGCCATATCCATTAGTAATTTGATACTCTCCTTGTAATGTTTTCACAATTGTCAAACGAAACACCGATGGGTCGTCATCTGCCCAATTTGTGGGCGCTTGATAATCAGCACTCACCACTGTCTCTGATTTAGCCTAATTAATGCAATCAAACAGACATATATAATTCGCAGAATGATATAGAGCTATCCATGTAGCATATAATTAAGGTTGGAGTTTGAAGAACAAAGTGGTACCTGTAGGAACAGACCATTTGATGCTTTGATACGAATTTTATTTGGGTCGCCGCTGTTCCTGATAATCTGAAACGTTTCTGGGTTGGAGGGTGAGTTAGAAGTTGCAACTAGCTTGTTTCCACCGTCGAAACCAATGAATTGCTTGCTGAACACTCTGAAATTGAAGGTGGAATCGCTAACCCTCCATATCTGCATCGTCCATTATTCATGTCAGATTATATAAACAAGGAATCTCCAAAAGGCTCTCATTCATGTGAGAGAGAATTTTTAGGAATACAAACCCTGAAAGTTTCCCAACCAGAAGCAGAGTCGCGGTTGGCTAAAACATTGTCACCTCCTCCGTTTTCAGCCACCAGAAATTTCTGCAACTTGGTGGACTTCAATTGCACTTGAGTTCCATCCTGAGGATGACCAAATTATCAAGAATCAAGATGAATATATTGACAAAGCATCAAAAGAGTGATGAAAGAAATGGAAGTAGGTACCAAGAGATCTTTGTTAACTATTCCATCAAAGAGAGATGGGTTCATCCAGCCCTCTGTAACGAGCCAATTGCCCAGATTCACAGCTTTGTATGACAGATTTTGGGCAGAAGCGTGTGAGTAACAAGAACAGAGGAACAGAGCCATGAAGATGCTCAAATAGTTTTGGGATCCCATTTTGAAAGTGTTGATGAAGTCTAAAGAAGCAACAGGTGGTATATATATACATAAAGAATCTGGAAGCCGTGGTAATCGGGAAATATTGTGAAATAAATTAAGAGTCGCAATTCAAGTCAAGTGGCCTTATAAATGAAGGATTGCTATGGTAGGCGTGTACGCGTTTGTTTGAACCACAACTTGCGTGTGTTCATACTTCATACCCCCCAGTCTACGCCCAATATATATGTTCTCATGCCGCGACTACAGGAATTCAAACCCACTTTCTTTATGTTTATCTAATTTAATGGCCATGTCATCTTCCTTTTTTATAAGATAGGACTCGAAGATTAGATTTGGAAAACTTTTTTTTTTTTACTCCTCATTTTAAAACCACTTAATTACAAAATTACTTATACTATTATTGTGTTTAATTATCATATTTGGCTAAATAACGTAATATAAGATATTCTCTCTTTCACATGAATTAGGGCATTTTTTTTTAAAAAAAAAAATATATATTTTTTTTTACGTATCTATTACACTTAATTAATTTTAATTACCTCTTCATAGAATGCAATTCGTATTTTATAAAAAAAGGAAATGAGGGAGTACCATTGTTGTCAAGTTGTCATTTCTTTCATATCAAAAAAAAAAAAAAATAGTTGTCATTTCTATTTACTCTATTTTTAAAGCTTGTGGTCCGCGTTGACTTGACTATAACCAGAGTTGTGCGTTAAAGGGAGGCTTGGGCTGCTCCCACCACATGTTGCTAATTTCTATTACTCCCTCCGGTTTTAATTATAAGATCTAGTTAATTTTTTTAAAGAGATTAAATAAGCTAATTAAATTAGTTTAGAGTATTTTTTTTTCTTCATACTAAATAGTTTGACTAATAAAATAATATACTGTATAATCTAAGAAAACACAACGTATGAAATGATTAAGTAACTTATTTAATCTTTCCAAAAAAAATCAATTAGGTATTATAATTAAAATAGGAGGTAAGTACTATTTTTAAAGCTTGTGGTCTGCGTTGACTTGACTGTAACCAGAGTTGTGGGTTGAAGGAGAGGCTTGGGCTGCTCCCACTACATGTTGCTAATTTCTATTACTATTTTTTAGTTGACTCCTAGATTTATTATAGTGAGAGTTATTTCTAAAGTGTCATAATATTCTCAATTAATGTTGAGTTGTTTCTCACGACGCTCACACAACTAATTAAGCTACGAAGCTATAATTTTATCACCATATCTAGAACTATATCTAGCCTAAATAATTTGTGTCTATTTATCTATGTCTAGGTTAGAGCCGGGAAATTTGGTCAAGTCCGTTGGATCGGTAGTTTAAGCTTAGCTACTGCAGGTTTGCGCTGAAAAATTCGCCATAAATTTAAAAATTTTTATAGGGCCATCGAGAACATCAGGTGGCGCAGTAAGTTGCGCCGTTTAATCGTAACTTTTTTAAAAAAAAATTAATTAATTACATAAACTTCCACTTAATAAATGTGTTTATTTGTAATTACTTAGATTTTTTTAGTTTAAACTATAACCCTTTTTTATGTTTATTATTATTCTATATTAAAACACATAATTAGTTATTATAAATTTTAAAGAATGGATGTTTTCATATTAAATAAACACATACTTTGGTATTACAATATTATATAAGTAATAAATTATAAATATATTTGGTGTAAAATAAGTATACTTATTTTTACCTATAGTAAAATCATGCATGAACCGAAGGAATCTGCAGACACATACAAAATTACGAGAGGGAAATGCCTTGTCGTGGGTATACATAAAGCAATTCCTTTATTTAATATTTTTTGAAAAAAATATGAAAAAACATATTCTTTGTGTTTTTTTTATTACGAATTAATGAATGTGTTTATTTGTTGAATGATTTATATTGTTTAGATATTAATGTTGATAACATTTATTTGATAGATTAGAACTTTAATGATTGCAATTTACTAATTATATTTCTTAAAAAAAAAAAATCGAAGAAAAATAGTTAAAATTTAGAATAGTAATTTTCGCGCTCCAGTACTATCGGCCGGACTTTGAAAAATAGATGTTTTACTCAGGCCTGCAGGCCCAAACCCCGTAGGGCCAAGCCTGTCAGGCGGCCGAGCCGCCCCGATTCCCACTCTAGTCTAGGTTCCCCTTTCACCTCATAGTTCATCGAGATCACCTGATTCCCCTTTCACCTCACAGTCATCGAGATCACCCATATATTAGATTTTATGGTGGCCAGCCAAAATAATCCACATGAAGGATAAAAGAAATAGATATAATTAAAATAGACTAAAATATATTCATAAATAGAAATATAATTAAAATAGACTAAAATATATTCATAAATAGAAATTCAGAAAGAATATTCATAAATGGAAATTCATATAGAGTCAAAGAAGAGTAAATAGAAACTAGCTTCCCAATTAGGCTACATCTCTTCTCCCAAGTGAGGAGTTTAGAAATTTAAAGAGAATATTGCACATAATTCTCTAAGTAGTGATTGTGTGTCAATAATCATCCAAAGAATCTCTATTCATAGATGAAGTTACTTCTTCTTGGCGTGGAACTCTTTCATATATCTATATAATAATACTCTTATATTATAGCTGCTTTGATTTATTCTCCATGGTAGGGGTGAGCAAATCCAAACCGAACCGACTAATTCGGTTTTCGGTTTGTTCGTTTCGGTTCGGTTTTTAAATTTGGTTTATTTCGGTTTTCGGTTCGGTTTTTTAAAAATTTAATTCGTTTTTAACCTAATTATATGTAAAACGACGTCATATAGACATAGCATGTATATTTAGTTTTTTCTTTCCTTTCAATTGAACCCACGTTCATAACGTTCTAGGCTTCTAGCATAAAAAATGCAGACCCATGGCTCATCCTTAATCGGCCCAATTCAATGATTCACAAGTCACAACCCAATTGCCAGAAAACCCTACCCGTCACTCAACCCGTGTATTTTCATCATCATCAGTTCATCACTTTGGATCAAACCTCAAAAGATCATCAGTTCATCACAACCTCACGGCTCATCCCTAATCGGCGAATCCCGATTCCATTTCCCGCATCGCTCACCCTCTCACTCACTTCGCCGTCTCGAATCTCGCTCTTCGACTTCCCGTCGTATTCCTCTCTCACAGTCACCCTACCTCGTATCCATCAGCCCTCGCAGAGTCACAGTCACTGATGACTTCTCATTTTTAACACATATTTTGATATTTTTGAGAAGTCATTATTACTAATTTAAAGAGATTTTCATGAGATTTTAAGAGTTATCAAGTTGGATCATCATTTATGGGATTTCAATTTAAAATAAAAGTTTTTGAGTTTAGGAAATAAATAATAGTAATAGGAGTTTTCTAAAAAAAAAAAAGAAAGAAAAGAAGAAATAGAAATTAAGTTTTATTTTTATTATTATAATTAATATAATTATTATTATTTAAACTTTTTTTTCCTTTTGCGCAAACAGAGGCGGATCACAGGAGATGTAATTTATATGCAATTGAAGCAATGGAAGTGTGTGGGCCCCGCGACTGATTGATGAATTGAAGACTAAAAAAATAGAGGCACAGAGACGCAGCGTTTTTGTGAGAAAAGGGAATGAAAACCTAAAAGCAATTGAAGAAAGGAAATATAAAGGAGGCAGCATTTATTTTTGGACGCTCGCTGAACAGAGACGATGACTTGAGGCACAAAAAGACGGAGAACGAGAAAACAGGGCAGAGTGAGGCGATAGACAGAGCACAGTGCCGCAGGTTCAGAACTTCAACCTTCTTCGTCCTCTCTCGCCGGCGGCTTCCCTCTCCACCACGGTAGCCGGCGAGTCTCGTCTTCACAGCCACAATCCAACTTCATCAGGCAGATTTGTTCCTTGGTCCTTTTGTTCGGTTTGCCTTTTAAATTCGAATTTGACTCTGGAATTTTCTGTGCTGTTCTGGATTTGTGTTAAAGCCATGGCTAATTCCTCTTTGCAACCTAGAGGAACTTTGAACTTATAGTTGTGGATTAGACTTTGTTTTTATTAATTAGTTATAATTAATATTAATTTTGTTACTTAATCTTATTTAGCTTTGTCTATTTAGTGTCTCGATCATCATTTTGAATATGAATTTGAGAATTAGGATTTACCTTGACGAAGGAGATTTTAATTAGGCTCGAGATTAAGTAATATGGGATTAGATTTTAATTTAATTTGCGATTAGGATAGCGTATACCTAATGGCCTCATATAATTGTTGAGGAGTGTGTTCGAGATTTATTATTGCCTCTTGAGTAATTATGTTAGACATAACTAATTTTACTTTCAAGAGAGGGTTGTAAGTTAATCGATGGCACTTATAACTAATTATACTCGAGATTAACAAAATTGATATTAAGGCTAATTAAATTAGTGAAAACAAGGTTTATGAAACTAATAAGGGATTAGTGACTCTGGGTTGCTCATTTTATTATTGTGGCAGTTTGTTTATTTTGAATTTATTTTCTTTTCTCTTAATTAAATTTCATTTGATTTGCTCAACTTAAACGAAGTTGTAAAATTAATGTTTAACTGAAGTTGTGGGTACAAAGTCCTCTTGGGAACGATACTTTTCTTATCACTTTTTTACTTGGTACGGCCCGTATACTTGCGGAGTTATAGGCTTAAAATTTTGCCCTATCAAGTTTTTGGCAATTCGCCTTCTCGCTTCACTTCCGGTCGACTGTCAGAGCATTGATCAAAGCTTTGCTTCACTTTGCGACTTCGATCCGCCTCTTCTCTAGTTCTTCGATCAAAGCTCCATCTTGCCGACTACCTTCGCCTTCCTCGATATGCTCGTATTTTCAATGGGTGTCGCATTCCTGGCCTGAGTCTTGATTTCTAGCAATTTAGGATCCGATTAAGTTTATTAGATTTTGTTGCTTGGTTTTGCTGGAATCATATGCATTAGGGTTGTCCATGGACCAGACTGGACCGGGTTTGACCCCAACCCGAGGTCTGGTCCAGGTAGAACCTCGAACTGGAAAATCCAGCCCGAGGTCCAGTCAGTCCCACCGGCCCGAGCTCGGGCCGGACTGCATCCGATCCGATGAAGCGCTCGGACTAGTCCAGCGATCCAGTGTTTTACTTTTTTTTTCTTTTTTCCCGCCAAAATCGCAAAATCACGTGGCTCCCTCCCCTCAATAGCAACCCCCATCCCCATAACTCAAATCTCAAATCTCATCCTCTCTCTCTTTCCTCAATCACATCTCTCACTTTCTCTCTTTCCTTGCTATAACTCCTCGACGCCTCGCCATTGTCGCCCCGGAGAAGATCAAGAAGCTCGGCCCCAGACAAGAAGCTCGCTGCCGCCGTTGCCCTCGTCGTCGTTGCTGTCGCCCACGGTGCCCCAGCTAACATAGATGGTGGTGCAACCGTGCAACCAACAGCCCTTGCTCTGAGTCTCCATCTTCCTCGATGCCTCGATCTCACTTCTCCACTGTCTTCTTCCTCTTTGCCCCACCGTCAACTACATCCTCAGATCTGAGGTAAGTTTGCTGCAATTGAAGTTGTAAAACTCTCAGTCTGTGTTTTGAGGTTTGATCTGTATGGAAGATTACTTTTTTTGTGTCTCTGTATAATTTTTCGCTTCCAAAGTTGCTTTTTGGGCAAAAAAAAATGGTGTGTGCCTGTGTGTGTTGTAAAAAAAATAAAAATAAAAATAATATATATATCTCCGGCCAGACTGGACCAGACCAAGGGGTTTGAGCCCTTGGCCCGAAGTCCGTCGGCCCGAGGATATTAGTCCGGTCCGGGTCTGTTTAAAGTGTCTCGATCGATTTTTTTTGTAGCAACGGGTCGGGTCGACGGGTCAGACCGGACCTCGGGTTTTTTGGACATCCCTAATATGCATTGATTTGTTCAGTTTGTTAGAGACTAAATATTTGTGGTTTAATTTAATTTAATGTCACATCTTTCACTTGCTTCTTATAGAATTCAGTTTTGAGACTTTCTTTTTCTTTCAAGGTTCAAACTTTTCGCTGTCTTGTGAATTTTTCAGTTCCAGTTTTCTAATCTCTTTCTGCGAACTGATTTTGGAGTATATTCTTTCTGCTTCGCTCAAAACCGAAATAAATGCAAAACCGAACCGAACTATTTCGATTTATTTGATTCGGTTTTCAGTTTCGGTTCGGTGGTGTAAAAGTGTGTATTTCGGTTTTTTCCAAAAAACCGAACCGAAGAATGAATGCTCACCCCTACTCCATGGTATATCTTTTTATGCTTTTTGGATTCTTACAAAAATTACGGCTTAAGACCCCATTCAATAAGCTCTATCAATGTTTTGCAAAAATTACTATTCAACCCCGTTTCTGCAAGTATATTCCGCCACATGCCTTTATTTTCTCTTGGCTTTTTGGAGACAATGGGCCTGTTTGAGTTAGCGATAGAGAGCGGTGGCTTAAAATCTATTTAACTTTAAAAAAAAAGTCGGTAGGAAAAAAGTCAAGTTATAGATAATAATTTGTGTTTAGATTGATGGTGGTAGAAGTGACGGAGCCTACGTCAAAAAGCTGAGAGCTTTTTGGAAAAAGCTAGATTCTAGAGTTTTTTCCTTAACGGGCTTTTTGAGCTTTTTTGACTTAAAGTCTAGTGAACTTAACGCTCAACTCAAACACACCACATTGAGCTTTTTCTCCAAAGCCCATTAACTCTACCGCAAACGCTCCCAACGCTCAACACAAACAAGCCCAATCACAATTGACGCCCTATACCTTCAAGATATTATATTATCTATAAAATAAAAGATATATGAATAGATTTTGTAGAAATATTATTTTTTATCCTCAAAATTTGATTTAGGGGAAAATATATGTAAAATAAAGTAAATATATATAGAACATTTATAAAATTGATCTAATATAATTCAAAATCTATATCTATTTAATTATAAAATATGCACTTATCAAACAATAATACTTAGTACACAGGGATGCCAATGGACTATGAATCAACACCTCTTGGGCCTATATTAGAGGCATTAAGAGTCAAATTATACTCCCACATTTCTCGCTATTAACACAGTTTTACAGTTAAAATAGTCATGTGTGTCCTAGTATTTAGCTAATACTTTAGTGATTTTGCCACAATTTCATAGGAGCGGCCCCACTCATCTTATTTGTATATGTGATTTTTTGAATGGTACCTACGATAAGTACATCATCCTGTAGGATTACGAAACTATTAAGAGCTTTTGCTCAATATCACTAAAATGCATTCTAACATATTCTCATGCCATAGGCAGGGATCAATAATTTATTTTAGTGCTAGCAGGATTGACAAATGACTTGCTCTTGCCTATTGAATCATCTTCATGGGATCACCAATCACAAAGGTTGGGATGCCTTCACCATCAATTTCAAGTTCACTTTAGTTTCATCCTCCTTGACTAATTTATTTCTTTTAAAGGTTTTGTTAACGGATCAGTCGGTCAATTTTCGACCTCACAAAATCATTGAGATAAAACTACAATTCTTAACTAGCTTGTATCTCAAATGATTTCCACTTATACCTTGTTTTATCTTCAATTGTTATTCCCATTTGACAATCTCAATTCATCGATGTTAAGTGTTAGTTTTCCGCCAAAATATTTGCTTAGAGGCCTTCAACAACTTAGCTTTCAATTTCAGCCAATTCCTAAGTAATAAAACTCCAAGTTGTATAATAATTTGTTTGGGCTACTAGTGTGGACTTCTCACATAAAAATGAAATTTAGTTAACATTTGTGTATCTTAATACAACTAGAATCCACAGTATATTATACTAACATTTGTAGTACATTACAAATATTTCATTTCCCTCACGTGATTGCATATTTATATATGCTCAATCTCCATATAGCACAAGCTATATCATAGGGGATAATATCCTTTAATGCAAAAAAATTCTCAAATATTTGTGCATATACAGATTGAACTACAAAGCCACTTCAAATCACATGTTAGTATCATAAGGAATATTAATTTTCCATATCCAAACTAAAAATTCAATATTCACAATAGTAATGCATGCTTATACCAAGATAAATACACATACAAATCATGAAAATGAACACGCATTTATCTCTACACTAGATAAACAATTAAATTTTCATGTCACTATCACTATTAGTTTCAAGCCACACAAGAAAAATTCATACTCCATCTGGTTATTAATATAAGATATATTTATCTAATTTGATTGGATTAAGGAAGTTGTTAAGTTAGCTAATATGATATGTATTTTCTAAAACACTCTAATCTTCTTTCTTCATTCTGTCATTCTCTCTCCTCATTGATTATTGTTAATGGAACATCAATAGAGGTGAATTAGGAAAAGATTGACAAAGATTAAAGTTATGTTTTATATTCGATCGAAACCAAAATTAACTTCCCAAGTACATATTATATTAAGAACCGGAAGAGTAATTCATATAAGTTGCTTTCAATAGCAAATTAAAAAAACCCCCGCTTAATTTAAATCACAACTTGGAATTTATCAAATGAGGCTAGCAATAATTTTACAACTTCAAAATGAAGTATATTTTATAAGGTAAACCCCACACTTTCAAAATATCTCAATCATATTTATCAACTTTCCAATAATAATTATAATTACGTCAGAATCTCAATATATAATTCTCTTGGCATTCTAATTAAAGTAAAATTTCTCTATATTATTTGAAAACCAAATCACCAATATCCAATAAAATTCACAGAAACAACTACACATCAAGAATTATAAAGCCAACGTGCGCACATACACTTTGTACACTCATATATACTCCTTCTGGTCCTAATTATAAGACCTAATTGACTTTTTTTAAAGATTAAGGAAGCTAATTAAATTAGCTTAGAGTATTTTTATTTTTATTTTTTCTTCAAACTAAACAATTTGACTAATAAACTAATATATAATCTAAGAAAACACAACATATGAAATGATTAAACAACTTATTTAGCTTCCTTAATCTCTCCAAAAAAAAAATCAACTAGATTTTATAATTAGGAATAGAGGTAGTAGTTACTAAGGTAGTGGTCATATCATAATAAGGAGGTCGTTACATACCAGTTTAATATATTCATTAATGTATAGCTACCTTATTATTATATCAATGTCTTTTCTCACTGACATAAAAATGGCTATCTAATACTATTATTTTTCCAAATGTATGGAATATGTGGAGTTATATATTGCCTTCTTCATTCGATAATAGAGTATAAACTGTAGGAATCTCACCAGAAGCGCGGAAGCGTATCGAACCGAGACGATGTAGAAAAAGATGAACCTTCATCGTTTTGATTACCTGGAAAGATGAGCGATCTAAAAGCCTCTTCTCGAACAGTCAAGTCACGAAACGGTCCAAGTCCGCTCTATGATCGATCTTCCAGACTATCTCTTGAGGGGGATAGGATGGTTGTGTGGGCAACCGTTCAGATGGTGAACGTATGCCTCTAGGGATTTATTTCTGATGAGAGCCTCCTTGTGAATTAGGTTTCTCAATGGGTGAAAGTAGGTTTATATACTACTACACCAAGACCTAACCCTAAACCTTAAGGGCCATATGGCTCTTTTTGTAGTCTCACTTAAGCCCAATTGGGCTTAAGTGACCAAAGAGCATATTTTCCAACAATCTCCCACTTGCTCTTTGAGATACAAACTTGAGTTCGTAAACCCAAGACCATGTAGCCCATAAGCCATCATCATCTGATAATTTACCCCATCCCTTGATTCGAGCTAGCCTAGGGATCTATCATTTGTCATTTATCAAGGCTCATGATAATGAAGATTATCTAGTTCGGTCTACTCCACTATAAGCCCGAATGTGAACTCCAAGATTAATGACGGTTATAACACGAATATGCATTACCCTTTTATAGAATGTCTATAATTTGATTGACCGGTTTTCTGTATCTCAATCAATTATTTATTCCCTTGACTGTGATAGTTTCTCTAATGGATTACATGCACTGGCCAGTGTCTTCAATATCCAAGTACCGAAACATATCAAGTGGACATTTCCTATAAATTCCATGTTGTTTATCTCATAAACACCGATAACCAAAAAGTCTCAATCCCAAAATACCAAGTTATTGGCCGTCATATAGATCAAACCTCACATGTTGGTAAATCAAAGAATGAAAACTATTCGACTACCTATTTAAAATAAACTCAGGATTAAGAGCAACTATATGACTATAGTTATCGGAGATTTGATTCCTTATGACAGAAAAACAACTTTAATCAAATCTCTCCTTGATCCATTCAATGTAAGTATTAACTCACACCAATATTTTATAATGATTCGGACAAAACCATTTCATAAAATATTGCAGCCTAAATAAAGTGCCCAACTTAATTTAATAGTTGTGAACCTATTCATCAATTGTGAGAACCTATGACCATGTCCTCTATGAACGTATCCATATGATCATATACTCCACAATTGATCCGGACCTTAGAGTCTCGTAAATAGTGTGCGAAAATAAATGAAAAACACCTCATTTATACTATTCGGAAAAATGCAATGTCATAATGTCTTGCTCAAAAGGCACAAAATAACAAAATGAAATTTCAACTACCTAGAGCTATAACAAATCTGGAATCTTCCTAAGACCCATAGATGTAACATGCCTCTCGAACACACGTTCAGGAAAACTCTTAGTAAAAGGGTCAGTAAGGTTCTCTTCTGATGCTATCTTTGCTACCAATGTATCTCCTCTTTCAACTATTTCTCGGATCAAGTGGTACTTCCTCGCATGTGTTTTTGTCTCTTGTGAAACCTTGGTTCCTTGACTGTATACGCCCACTTGTTGTCACGTAAAGTGTGATAGGACAATTAACACTGGAATCACCCGAAGGTCCGTTAGAAACTTCTTTAACCATGCGGCTTCCTTTGCGGCCTCGAGCGGCTACATACTCGGCCTACGTGGCGAGTCGGCCACACATGATTGTTTTACACTTCTCCAACAAATGGCACCGCCATTAAGGGTGTACACATATCCCGAGGTGGATTTACTTGAGTCAATATCTCCTTGGAAATCTGAGTTTGTATAACCAATGGTTTCAAGACTCCCACTAGAATAGACCAACATATAATCTCTCGTTCTCCGTAGGTACTTGAGTATATGTTTAACCGCTACCCAGTGTTCCTCTCCGGGATTAGATTGGTACCGGCTTACTACTCCCACCGCATAACGATATCTGTGCGGTACAAAGCATAGCATACATGAGACTACCTACGGTGATGCATAAGGTATCCTACTCATGCGTTCTCTCTGCTCAGGAGTTTTAGGAGATTGCTCCTTAGAGAGATGAATCTCATGCCTGAAGGGTATGATTCCCCTCTTGGAATTCTCCATGCTAAACCTGGCAAGAATTTTGTTGATGTATTTAGCCTGGGATAATGCCAAAACCCTATTCTTCCGGTCTCTTAAGAGTTTAATACTAAGAATATAATTGGCTTCCCCCAGGTCCTTCATATCAAAATTTTTGCTCAGCCAAGTCTTTATGCCTAACAATACCTCTGTATCATTTCCGATAAGGAGTATATCATCCACATAAAGTACCATAAAAGACACTGCATTACCTTGGATCCTTTTATACACACACGGCTCATCAGGATGTTTCTCAAAACCATAAGACTTAATGGCTTGATCAAATCTGATGTTCCATGATCTGGACGCTTGCTTAAGTCCATAAATGGACCTTTGCAACTTGCATACCAGTTCTTCTTGCCCTTTGGCTATAAATCCTTTTGGTTGCTGCATATAGATTTCCTCTTCCAAATTTCCATTTAGAAAAGCAGTTTTGACATCCATTTGCCAAATCTCATAATCAAGATTTTTTGCAATGACTAGCCTAAGAGAATCCGGATGGACTTAAGCATGGCAACCGGCGAAAAAATTTCTTTATAATCCACATGTTCTATTTGGGAGTACCCTTTCGCCACCAATCTAGGTTTGAAGGTTTCAACCTTCCCGTCCGATCCTCTCTTTCTCTTGTAAATCCACTTACACCCAATGGGTTTTACCCCTTTAGGTGCATCTACAAGAGACCAAAGCGAGTTGGAATACATAGAATCCATTTCACGATTCATAGCCTCAAGCCATTCACGAGCATCAACATCTCCTAGTGCCATGTCATAACTCGTGGGATCATCATCTTCATCAATGATGACATCTTGATATGACTCACCCAACAAGAGAAATCTTGTAGGTTTACGAATCAATCTCTCACTACGACTTTGTTGTACTTGATGTTGTGCATCTACAGGGGGTCCATATTTTGTGGGTTAACAATTTCTTGATGAGGACCCTCATTAGGTGGATTAACCAATTCGTGATTTTGTTCTTTCATACGTTCATCATTATGCTGAAACGGTTCTATTTACGGTTCCTGTGTATGTTCGGGTATATTTTCCATATTTTCCCTTCTTTGAACAACCACAGGGAATAAATGCGGAACTGCACGAGGAGGTGGTGGTGAAACTTGATCGAGACTAGCTCATCAAGAATAACCTTACTACTTGGCTTATAATTTGTCATATAGTCCTCTTCTAAGAAAGTCGCGTGTGTGTTCACTATGACCTTCTTTTCTTTTGGACTATAAAACAACCAACCTCTGGTTCCTTTAGGATAGCCTATAAACATGCATACTTAAGTACGCGAGTCCATCTTATCGGTTTTGTTGCAAGACATGTGCGGAGCACCCCAAATCCGAATATGTTTCATGGTGGGCTTACACCCTTTCCACAATTCTATTGGTGTCTTTGAAACCGACTTGGACGGTGGTAAGTTCAATAGATACATAGCAGTTTCTAAAGCAAATCCCCATAATGAATCAGAAAGATATGAATAACTGAACATAGATCTTGTCATTGCTAAAAGGGTTCTATTTCTCCTTTCGGCAACTCCATTCTGTTGGGGTGTCCTTGGAGAGGATAATTGTGAAACTATCCCTCTTTGATCGGGTAAGACCTGAACTCTCCATATAGGTATTCACCCCCTCGATCAGATCGAAGAGTCTTAATTTGAACACTAAGATGCTTTTCTGCCTTAGCCTTGAACTCTTGGAATTTTCCAAAAGCTTCAGACTTGTGACGCATCAAGTACACATGTCCAAATCTAGAGTAATCATCAGTAAATATGATGAAATACTGATACCCTCATCTGGCTTGGACATTTATTGGTCCACATACATCAAGTATGTACCAATTCCAATTTGAAGTATGGCACGTTTTCCCTTGGCCTTGAAAGATCTCTTGGTCATTTTTCCTTCTAAACAAGATTCACATCTTGTATCGGTTCAAAGTTCGAGAGATTTTAAAATCCCACTTTTGACCAAACCTTGTATCTGTTAGAGTTAATATGACCTAATCTCAAATGCCAAAGATAAGTTTCATTGGAAACTTTTCTTTTCTTTGATGAATTATTATGCTCAACATCTCTTAATTCAACATGATTAACTTCACAGGGAACATGATTAAGGAAATAAAGACCATTAATCATTACACGGAACAAATAAAAGAAGATTTACTTCTTATTGAAAGCGAGGAATTAAACGAACTGTCAAACCATGTTTTTCCAAACAACTAACAGAAATTAAATTCCTCTTAAATTCTGGAATAAATAAACAGTCTTCTAAAACCAAAGTTCTGCAATTATCAAAAGATAAAATAACTTGTCCCACTGCTAGTGCAGACACAAGCTCCCCAGTTCCAAGCTTCAAAACTCTTTGTCCTTTACTTGTAGGCAAGCTATGTTTGAACCACTGCATAGAGTAACAAATATGGTTAGTGGCTCCTGAATCTACGATCCATTTTTCATCATAATTCTCCACTAAACAAACCTCAATCACATGTAAATTACCCATACCTGGTTGATTCATCCGTGGGCAATTTTTCTTCCAATGCCCCTTTTGTCCACACTTGAAGCACTTGCCTTTTGGCTACTTCATTGCAACTGTTTTGGCAACTGGAATACCTGATTTCTTCTTTTTCTTGTTATTGTTCTTTCCCTTGGGTTTCCCCTTAGGTTTCACAGAACTTTCACTAGCAAATAATGCACTACCCCGCTTGACTAGAGATTCGTTCAAAGACTCTCAAGCTCGTGCATCGGTTGAGTGAGGTCAAGATGCATCTTATTCATATTATAATTCATCTTGAATTGATTGAAGTATTCGAGCGGTGATTGTAAGAGAAGGTCAACTTTTAAATCTTGTTCAAATTTAATACCATGGTCATCGCCTTCTTAAAGTTCGCTATCATTGTTAGACAATGATCCCGCACACTTCCTCCGCAGACATCATTTGTCTTGGTGGTGAATTCAGCACATTTTGCCTAGCAGAGCTGCTAGACGTAGCAAACATGCCATCAAGAGTCTGGAGCATTGTTGCTCCACTCTCAATCATGCTCACTTGCTCCTGAAGGTGACTGGCGAGACTGGCTAAAATATAGCAGCGAACTGCTACATTCGCCTTCTCCCATTTATCCTTCTCTTGCTGAAATTTAGTCTGGATTGCCACGACACACATGCACGTCTGCTTGTTTGGCATAGGGGCAATTAGAACAAAGTTGAGCTTTTCATATTGAAGAACAATATCCAAAAAAAATTTCCATTGTTTGTAGTTTGTACCATCCATAAGTTTTTGGCTCAAGATTGTAGCTAAATGATTGAATGAAGACATTTTTCTGAAAATAAGGAAAAATCACATTAATTACAAACTATATTTAACAACAAACAGATATTGCGCTAGTATATTCTAATAACTACTATTCATTTATTGTTTAACAATCCATTAGTTATCTTTACAAGGCTTACGATGGGCAAGATACTTGTAAAACTAATATTGTTATTTTGGGCCTTCGGTTCCATTGCCGAGCCTCGATGGGAGGGTTAACAATTTTACCAAAGTTGAATGTATTTAACCATTGTTTACTTTCAAAATTATCTTTAGTGTCTAAGTGTCGCCGACGATGGGCCGTACAAAACTTTACTAAAATTTTCAAAAATATTAGGGTTTAATCTAGCGAAATCCAATTATCCTTATCCGATGGGGCTTGGCGATAATCATTTCATTAATAAACCCACAATTGGGGCCCGTAGGTTTTAAAATTAATTGCTTAATTTAAAACCTTCACCCATTTAATAATTTTTAAATTTAGAATTTTCAATTTCCAAGAATTGTTCAATTTAGAGTGTTTTTAAATCACTCTCAAATACACAATTCTTAGGAAATTTCCTGTTTTATTTGTTTAGATTTTTAATTCCACAATTAATTAATCCAATTATTATTCTAGATTTTAATTTAAAATCATAATAATTTATAATTAGCTAAGTGGATAACCTAAATAATCTCACATAATAACTATCATACTAGTCGATTCAAGACATAATAGCTACTATGCATTTATGACATGTGATTATGCAACAATATGGCATCTTCCTATTCTATATGACATGTTATTTCTAAAATCATGTTAATCGCACACATAATTCATACAATTCAATAAAAGCATTAAATTAAACAAATAACTTTAATCCATGGCTTTCCTATTTAAAATAAAATAGAAAATTACAATTTTGAAATTTCTCTTTTGTCCACCCATAAGATCTGTCTCAAGCCCCTTTAAGATGTTCATGAGCCCAAAAGCCCAAAGACCCACTTTTTGGCTAGAAACCCTAGGATGCAAAAGAGAAACCCTAGCCGTCAGTACTGTCGCGCCGTCAGCTGAAGTCATCTCAGCATGAAACTCCAGGGGAAGGACCGCCATGGGGAGTCGATCACAAGGCCGCCGGAACCACCCCGAAAGGTGTCCCCACGCGCCCTCACGCGCTGTTTCTTTCCAAGCGCGTGAAGCCCACTCGCAGGGCTTGTGGCGGCGCGTGGGGGCGCGTGCCAGCTCCCCTGGCGTCGTTCCAACTCCCACTTTGTTTGTATTTCCGTCCTCTTTCCAACCATATATGGTTCGTCCAAATCCAAGGTCCGAAGTCCATGAAACGTGTCGTACAGCGTCGAATGTTCATATTCTTGAAGTTTCTTGATCTCGAACTTTTACATAAATTTGGAAAAATACATAGAAATTTCGAAGAAAAAAAAAACATAAGAACAAGCAAGGAGGAAACCTAATCATATGGGATTAGCCTCCTTGTTACAAATCAAGAAATACACGAGAAAATCTAACCATGGATTAAAGCGATTAACCGATTAAAATTGAAACTAATATTAAATCGAATTATAAACGAATAATACTCATGAAATCAATAACAAATATAGAAATAGATGCCATATTTTTCAAATAATAATATTTTGAAAAATCTTAGATTTGTAAAATCTGAGATTTGATCGCATAAACTAAATCAAAACTTGTTCTTTTCCTCATCGCGAACCGGTTCTGATGCCAATTGTAGGAATCTCACCAGAAGCGCGGAAGCGTATTGAACCGAGACGATGTAGAAAAAGATGAACCTTCATCGTTTTGATTACCTGGAAAGATGAACGATCTAAAAGCCTCTTCTCGAACGGTCAAGTCCGCTCTATGATCGATCTTCCAGACTATCTCTCGAGGGGGATAGGATGGTTGTGTAGGCAACCGTTCAGATGGTGAACGTCTGCCTCTAGGGATTTATTTCTAATGAGAGCCTCCTTGTGAATTAGGTTTCTCAATGGGTGAAAGTAGGTTTATATACTACTACACCAAGACCTAACCCTAAACCCTAAGGGCCATAGGGCTTTTGGGTTGTAGTCTCACTTAAGCCCAATTGGGCTTAAGTGACCAAAGAGCATATTTTCCAACATAAACATATATGGCAATACAAAACTGTAAACTGTCATTTGTTTGCACCACTCATATTGCATTGTTTTAATAAACTTTCGAAACATTTATTAAATAATTTAGAACAGGAAGTTACCAAACTGATGTATTCAGTTACCATCAGAACGATAAAACTTCCACATTCATCAGTACCAGTGTCAACGAAATTATTTGGTCAATTAATTATATGCTTCAAATTTTAACTTTGTCCAATCAAAAGCTATCAGATTTTAGCTTCATGCTTAAAGCTAAATATATGAGTACCTATTAGAAAGCATGAACGAGACAACAAACCTGACGAAAAAACCTCTACAACGATAGCATATCCATTTTCTTTGCATAATGGTAATTTACTTTTGTCTATGATCCCTCTCCAAGCACTTCTACCATCCACTACCTTAGTGTTCATGCCGGGACTTTATCAAATATATATGCATTGTCTATGAGGTCTTGTGAGAGTCGGGTTAAAGAGGTAGCGTATAGGGGGGAAGAAAATCACCAGATTTCTACTGTGTGTTTGCATTGCCTTGTGTAAGCATACTTCTCTTCTTGGCTCATTTACTTATCTAAGCTTTACATGTTATAATGCATAATACATTGGACTTTCATACTCTCAAGTAACTTGAGACTTGTTTCATCGGACATACCCACATTTATATTATAATTCTAACAGTTTTAGGTTTTGTTTGAGAGTTCCATTTTGGAGGGAAAAGAAAGGGAATGAAGGGTTTTGGTAGTCCCTTCCTTTGATATATACAAGGGAAGGGATTACCAAAACCCTCCCTTCCCTTTCCTTTCCCTCCAAAATGAAACTCCCAAACAAAGCCTTAATGTTTTTTAATCATATCCTTATGATTTTTTCATTAGATTCTTATAGTCTTACCCATTTTTAATTAGGTTTCTATAGCTATTTTTTCAAATTTTTTTTTTTTATCAATCACATGAAACTACATAAAATTGTTAAAAATCAACTGAAATTATAACAACTTGTCTATTAATTATTCAAAAAAGGAAAAAATAAGAGACAAATTCCGAAAGTGCCCAAGGTCTCAACCTTGCACTAGCTTTGGAACTCCTCCAACAAGGAGATTGTTCCTTAATTTGCTCGTTTTTGATACATCTTAGTCCATAATATCCAAATTTCATCACGGGTGGCCAAAAAAATCCTAATGGGTGTACCCTACACCCTGAAGTATTTTTTTAGGTGAATCAAGTACCCTCAATTAAAGTAATTTGTAGTGCACCCATTACCTTAAAGTATTTTTTTCAAATGTATCCATCACCTTAAAATACTTTTTAGTGCAATTTTGTACTTAACAATTTAAAAAATTTAAGGTGCTAGATACATCTGAAAAAATATTTTAAGGTATTGGGTGCACAAAAAGATAGTTTATGACACTAAACACACTTAAAGAAATACTTCAAGATCCTAGGTGCACTAGAAAAATAATTCAAAGTCATGGTGCACCAAAAAATACGTTAGAAAACTAGATATACATGAAAAAAATACTTCAAATGCTAGATACAACTTTACCCATATATTTAATATCCTTGAGAACATTCAAGTTTCAAGGAATCTGATTAAGCACCATTCTTGTAATTTGATTTTCAGGAAAGCGAACTTAGTAGGTGTATAAGTTGTTTAAATAATACTAGGAGGGTCTTACCCGCCTGATTGGGTTGTGGGATCGTTTAAACAGCTGAGAAGTTTGTTGGAAAGAGACTTGATACAGTGCCAAGAGCCCCAAACTCAAAGGCGTTATTATGAAGATGATGCTTTTGGGATGTTGCCTATGATCCTAAATGTAAAATAAAGATTTTTTTTAAGATATAAAGAAAGCTAATTAAATTACTTTAACATATTTATATTTTAAATTTTAAATTTAAATTATTTTGCTTAACTTATAAAATGATATATATATATATATATATATATATATATATATATCTAAAAATACATAACATATGACATAATTAAGTAACTTCTTTAATCTCTCAAAAAAAAAAAATCAACTATGTTTTATATTTCGGGACCAGATAGAGTATTTTGGATGTATTTTGCTTTATTAATTTTACATGTCATGTATGTAAGTAGGGATGAGCATGGATTAGACTCGACCAAATTTGACATCAACCCGAGGGATCTTGGGCTGCACAAGGTAGCTTATGGTCTAATCAAGTCCGACACCAACCCAAGGCATGGCTGTCCAAAATGAGTCTAGTACCTAAATTTAACCTTTTTTATTTTTATTTTTTGGGATAAGTATCATTTTTGCCCCAAAATTGCCCCGTAAGTTAACAAAACTTAGCAATTTTGTCTTTATGTTAATTTTGACCATTAAGTTTAACTATTTTGTACATGTGGCACTAATGATTGCCACCTCATCAGTCAAAATATGTTTAAGTATCATTTTTGCCCGAAAGTTTTAGATGAGGAGCAGTGGGTATCTAGAAGTTTTTTTTAAGAGCAATTTTACCCCAAAAGTTTACAAAACATAGCAATTCTAGCGATTTAGGGGAGGGTGGCCTAGATCAATCTATACAAAGGTAATTATTATCACTATTGATTTGTCTTACTGAACTAATTTTGAACAATTCATATCTCATTTTGCGTTTCATTTGCTTAGATAATAAATAATACTTCCTTTAGGTTTTGCGATAGACCTTTCAGTAAATTTAAAAAATTTGGCTTCATAAATTCTGATTGCTTTGAGCTCAACGTCTCAAGGATCGCCCTCTCCGACTCCAAGTTCAACATTTCCAAGGTAGACTTCTTCCTCTGCACCCTCGACTCCCGGCTCTGCTTCCTTCAGTAACCTAAAGATGAAGACAAGATTTTCTGCATTGTTTAGTTCGATCTTGTTGAGTCTGTTTATTCCTTTAATTCCCTCAATATCGATGATTCCTTCAATAAGACGAGATTGATATATTTCTATATTTATTTCTTTATGTTCGTCGTATTGGGCTAAGTGTGCCCTTAATACCGATGATTCCTTCAACAAGAAAGAGATGACAAGGTGTGATGCCATGTCATATTGGGTTAAGTGTTGTGGATGATGAGGTGGCATGACGTGTGTGTTCTTTGACTGATTTAACAGTCAAATTTAATATAGGGGACAAAATGGCAAAATTGCTACATTTTGTAAACTTTCGGGACAAAATTACTCATAAAAAAACTTCTAGATACCCATTGCTCTTTAGCGAAAACTTCTGGGGCAAAAATGATACTTAATCCTATTTTGATTGATGAGGTGACATGCCACGTGTGCACATCAGTTAAACTTAACAGTCAAAATTAACAGAGGAGCACAATTGCTACGTTTTGTTAACTTCTGGGGCAATTTTGCTCTAAAAAAACTTATGGGTAACTAATGCTCCTCAGTCAAAACTTCCAGGGCAAAAATAATACTTATCCCTTTTGTTAAACAATCAAGACCATAAACATATCTATAATAATATAAAATGTGTAATAAAAAATTAAAACATCAAGAATATCCAACAACATTCAACAACAATAAAAAAAATTATGTTGAAAAAAGTATTTAAACATGATAAATACAATTAAGATAATAAAAAATACCTAAATCATATAAAATAAAAATTAATTATAGATCCTTAAAAAAATCCAAAAATATTAAATAAAAAATAAAAAAGCAACGTCTAAATTATAAAAATATTCTCAAAAAAATTGACCAGGACTGGTCCAAGTGGTCCGGTTCCTTGATTAGGAATTTGTCCAATCCAATCCGACCAGTCGAGTCTGATCTAGTCTGATCTGATTTCATTATATTGTTTATTTGTGTTAGATTGGACCGAACCAACTTAGGTTGGACCAAATTAGACTAGCCTACCGGGTTTTTGCCCACCCCTATATATAAGTTAGTTTGAACTATTATGTGTCTATTTAAATTAACGATAGAAGAAGCTACTTTTTTAACTTAATTCACATCATATTAAATAAATATATAAGAAGAGTTTTATTACTCTCATTGGTTCTAATTATAAGAGCTAGTTGACTTTTTTGGAAAGATTAAAAAGCTAATTAAATTAGCTTAGAGTATTTTTATTTTTATTTTTTTCTTCAAACTAAATAGTTTAACTAATAACCTAATATATAATCTAAGAAAATACAACATATGAAATGATTAAATAACTTATTTAACTTCTTAATCTCTCCAAAAAAAGTTAAATAATTCTTATAATTAGGACCGGGTAGTATAACGTAAAAGCTCAACGGTAACTCAGTCAGCCCTGTAATGTTTATCTGATCAATGAAGTGCTCCTTGGATGGGGAAAAAAGCCTTTACCCATGCATAAATGACAAAAGTTTTGAGGAGACAAACGAAAATGACCCAACCAAAATAAGACAAAAACTGAAAAAAGGAGGTGGAGTAAAAGTCAACGTCAATGGGGAAAAAAAAAAAAAGCTGCGAGAAAAGATGGGAGGCAGGGCCTGGTGTTGCTTCTTTCTCATCTCTTGTTTTAATTTCACTGCTGCCACCCTCCCACGTGCTGCGTCTTCATTGCAAAAGGCAAAACTGTAACTAAATTATTACACTTTTTACTATTTTTATACTGCCATCACTTACCCCTATTACTCCTACCCATCTAGCCTTTCTTCCTTGTTTTGAAATCAATATCCTAATAATAATAATATTCCTTTCGGTTCTAATTATAAGACTTATTTAATTTTTTTTAGAAATTTAAAAAACTAATTAAATTAGTTTAGAGTATTTTTATTTTTTTTTTTTCTTCAAACTAAATAGTTTGACCAATAAACTAATATATAATCTAAGAAAACATAACATATAAAATGATCAAGTAACTTATTTAGATTCCTTAATCTCTCCAAAAAAAGTCAACTGATGTCTTATAATTAGGACCGGAGGTAGTAATAATTAGGCATATAAATTCAACTTACTTTTTCGATGCTTATCCTTTAGATAGGATCCAGACATCATTTGCCTATCTCATCTCAATCATTCGAGATGAGATTTAGACGATCCAAGTTTGATTTTTGATTTTCTATTTTTTTAAAAAATTATTTTAATAGGTAAAGAAAATAAAAATAATCTTTTAACTAATATTTTTTAATTTAAAAATCACCATTTTTTTAAAAAAATCAAATTTAGACCATCCAAATTTTATCTGGATAGTCCAAATGGAATTGGTAAAGGGTGTCTAACAGATAGGCAACAAAACTACTTAGGTATATTGCCCTGCCATTTTCCTCCAGGCCACACAATCCCAACGCACATCTCATATGGAAGTTTTTTTGGTTAAATATATAAGTTAATTTAAATAATTCACATATATTAACAAAAATAATTAAAAATATTAAAGTTTATTATAAAATTTGAGTGATTTTCAATGAAAAGTACTTACATCAAGTTGTTTATATCCAGGTCATTATACTAAATTCTTCAATCACACATGTTCTATTCTTGTATCCTATTTTTGAATTATTATCATTTAACTATAAATCCATATGAAAGAAAATAGGACATATGTTTATATGTGATTGAAAAATTTGATGTAATAGATATAAAGAAGTTGACGTAAGTATGATCCTTTTCAATAAGTATTATTTTTATTAACTATATTGAACTCTACATTATATTAATTACTACTCTCTTCTACTATTTTTATTAAATATGAACATATAAACAAATATAATACTCCTTGAAACGATTAAATATCTTACAAAAAGAACAAATAACACCCTCTAGGAAAAGTGTCCTATAATAAAGATCAGGATCAGGAAAGTATTACTTCCTCTTGTTCAAAAATATTAGCTTCAAATGTGTGAATTGTTCTATTTTTTTTTTTTTCATTTGAAGAAGGGTATCCTCAAGCCATGAATGTAAAACTACTTGTTTAAGGTGTTAAGAAAGATGGAGAGAATTTTTTTAAAAAAATAAGATATTTAAAAAAACGTATTATTTTAATTAAATTAGTTAGCTCATAAAAAAAAAAAATCCAATTTGCAGCTTTGTTTGAATGTAGTGTATGAAATGAGAATATATTGAGAGGCGAAGAACAGAGGAAGAAGGGTACGGCAGACGAGGAGGGTTTATAGGGTTGGGGGTTGTGGAGGATGGGACAATACATTCCTTTAATCCAACAACCCATTAAATTCCCTCTCTTTTTCCAAATGAATCTGCACCTTCTGCCAAATCCTATCCCACTCTCACTTCAAATATCCCACTAATCCACTTCTTCAGATCATCATACTACTGGTCTCTGGCTATGGGTGGATACAGTCGTCAGACTTTATCTTAAACTTGTAACACAGATTTAAAACTTGATTCCAATCTGAACTTGTATCTAAGCTTTTTTTTTAAACTTAGTTTTGAGTCTTTAAAAAACCTAAAGTCTGTTTAAAAATCTACTTAAAATGTAAATATTTATATAACCTCTAAACTATACCTTCAAATTCATATAAAGTACTTTACGTTTATTTATAATCATACATTATGTTTTAAAAGCTAAACATACACTCTCATTATAATATAAAGGCTTAGTAATCAATTTGTATTGGTTTGAAGTTTATGGGAATTTTATATATTATAGTCTAAATTTTTTAATCCACATAAAATATTTTGTCAGCTTATTAATATGACATGATATACAGTTTTTGTAAAGTGGGTTTAATATTAAAAATTAAAGTTAGGCCAACAATATACAATGGGTTTAACGACAAAAATAAAAATAGTTTGTTTCTACTAGTTACTTAAAGAATGTTAAATTTAAAGTGTTAGTTTTATATATTTAAGCCAATTATATATTAATACAAATATATTTGTTCTTTATTGACACAAAATTGCATTTCACATCAACACTACCCGAACAATCATACATTAATCATTCATCACCTTTTTACTTCACTCCCTCTCAAGTGAACTTTGCTGCTGCCTTTGACTCTTTGACCCAAAAAATAAAAAAAAATTTGATGCTCCATAATCAATTTTATTACTCGTATATTACTTGTTAATATTATATAATTTGATGGAGAAACCTACTTTTTGTCCCTTTTTTTCCTCATTTCTTATCGCTTCGAATATCGTACAATTCTTTACCTTTCATTCTCAATCTCAATATCCTCCAGGGATATAATCCTGTCAGCAACAAATTCTAGTGTTTTCAAATTTCAACTTTAACTGCTCATAAATCTTTCACCTAAATTATTATATGCCTATTTATCACTAAAATATTGTACAAATTTAAATGGTACGTAGAATATGTGGCATAAGAACAAACACTTTTAACTACCATGACGAAACTAAAAAACATTTAATTTATTAAATCTGTTTTAAATTTATTTTTTAACAAATTTTGTCCTTATTAAAAAGATAAAAAAAAAAAAACCCACGGGATTCATATACAAACTAACTTTTAATTTTAATTTTCTTTTAATAATTTGAAACATAACATTTTAGATTACTTAAATAAAGGAATAGGAAAGGCACCTAAGGACAGAATCATGGAAGGAATACTCCCCTGATTTTATTTTTAATTCACTTTTAATATATTTTATTGGATTCAAGAAAAATCTAAAATCTTATTAACTTTACTTTAAAATTTAATATGAGTATTTTTTTTTTTTATAATTTTACTCCTATTTAATATACACTACTTGAGAGCAAATTCTACCTAATAATATGTGAATTATAAAATTGTATATTAACATGTAAATTTAATGATATGCCTTACTATAAATATGACAAAAAGAAATTTTCTTTCTCTAACTAACAAATATATAGGACAAGAGAAGATGAATTAGTTAAAAGCATAGATGGGACGGAGCATAGAACTACACTATGTCGCCCACCGTATAGGCATTTTCCAGACATAAATGATAAATGCTCGAAGCACTTTTGATCAAAAATGTTAGAACCTGTTTTGACATAGCTTTTTATAAGTTAAAATAAGTCCATATGAAGCACATCATAAATAGAAGCTAATTTTTTAGATGTTTGGGTAGTTTAATTTTTTGATGGCCTTCTACATATAAAGCTACTTTTTATCTCATCACTTGTGAAGCCAGAAATACTTGCTTTTGATCCCATCAAAAAAACTTCTTATCAATTGAAGCTGTGGGTCCTTTGAAAAATCTTTAAGCCTCTCATCAATTTACATTGGAGATTTCTCGCTGGGAATTTCACCAACTATTTTCATATGCTTTTTTAATGGGTAAAAATTTACATATTGTTGAGTTTATTAGTTCAAAATTGTTGAGTCTTTGTAAACAATTATTTTTTTTGCCAACATAAAAACAATAAAATTTAATGGGTAAAAATTTACATATTACCATTAAATACTAATAATCGTTCGTGTTAACTTGCTCATTATCAACTTGTATGGGATAGATTTATTTAAGTACTTCATTGTGTTGTAATTTTTTTAATGGTAATTTTACTATTTTATTTAGCAAATTTATATTTATTTTTAATTTCTTATCCCAAATTATCACATTTTATACAACACACACACACATATATATATATGATTCATGCCATTTTCAGTCATTTTTCATTTCATCTATCTTTTTAAAAGTTATGCTAAACAAGTAACCATCAAGAAAAAAAACCATTTCTGCCACCGTTATCCCAAACACAAATCACATTAGAAAAAGTCCATAAAAAAAAGTCTAGTAATAAAAGTTCATAAAAAAAAGTCACTTCTACCGCCGCTATCCCAAATGGACTCTTAGCAGCACTGAAAGTGCATTAAATTCTTTTTTTTTTTTTTTAAATGTTCTCATTGTATAAGCTGTACGTTGAGACACACATAAACATGTTGTGATGTATAAAGTCAAAAAAGTGGTGATTAAAGCAAAACAAGTAAATAACGTCCGGGGAGCGAGGAATTATAGATTCATTTCATTGGATTGAGTAATCATAATTCGTTGTTTGACTCAAATCCACATCAGAGGAAACCAAAGTTAAAAGTCAAATTCACCACATCTTTCAAGACATACATGGCTCTTCTTCCAAAAACCTTCATTATTTCTTGTTTTTTTCCTTTACAAATATACCAGTACTTCGTTTTCAACCCACACCTTTCCCACCTTTTGCTTCTTCCATGAAAGGCCCTTTTCAAAAGAATCTTTTTACAGCTTTGACAAGTACCTTCCTGTTTCCCCTGTATGACCTTTTTCACAACACAACCTCCCCTTAATTTTTTCCCGTATGTTTACATAAGATAAGTTAAGATAAAAAAAATTTCATTTATCGTGGATCATGTTAAAAAATTAGTTTCTACTGATCCAAACACTTACTAAATATTCTTACTAATTCATAAAGAGCTGCATTACCCAACAACAAGACCCATGCCTCTCATTTTCTCTTCATCAAGAGTTACATTACCCAACAAGAAAACCCATGCCTCTCATTTTCTCTAAATTCCCTTTCATCATCTTTATCTGTCTGTGGGGCTCCCTTGTTCATCATCATCATCACTTGTATCTTCAAGTCTGAGAGAGAGAGAGAGGTTTTGAGAATGGACGTTGCTGGTTCAAGAAGATCAAGCAGAGATACGAGCCCAGATCGCGTCAAAATTTGCAGGCTCCATCATAATAATAATGTCAAAGTACCACTTAAAAAAGTTCAAGTTGTTTACTATCTCTCTCGAAGTGGCCTCTTGGAACATCCTCATTACCTGGAACTCACTCTCTCCGCCAATGAACCTCTTCGATTGAAAGGTGACTTTTACTTATTACCAACCCCAAACTTTTCACTATTTTTTTCATCATTATTCACTTCTCTGATTTTGAAATTCATTGATTAAAAGATGTGTTGGACCGGCTCGTTGCCATGAGAGGTAGTGGCATGCCCACACTTTATTCTTGGTCTTGCAAAAGGTATAAACATGATTTCCCTTTAGTTTCTCTCTCTTTTGTTCTCAACTTTAAACGACTTGTTTGCTGGTTTCATCAGGAGCTATAAGAGAGGTTATGTGTGGTACGATTTGGCAGCCAATGACATAATATATCCCTCAGAAGGAGCTGAATATGTACTCAAAGGATCTGAAATTGTAGAGGATTGTTCTGGTTTGTTTCTTTTCTTCTGCAATTTTAAACATTATATGATATCCCATTCAGCCATTCCCAAACACCAGGCCACCCCACCAACCTCATTAATTATATCAGTAATTTATTTGTATGTTTTTGAATTAAATGGGCAGGCACTAATTAACAGTCGTTACAAACGGGATGAGCTCCCACTTAGAGCTAGGGAGCTCTTATACCATTAAGTTATAAGTTCTTTGGTTATATCAGTAATTTATCGATTATAGTTGTGTATGTTTTGCAGAAAGAGTTCAACAAGCGCGAGTTAGCAAGCGAACCCCAGTAATTTATCAAGATCCAGGTTTCAATACCAGTCGAAAATCGTTCCATTCTAGTATTCACAGGGAAGCTGAAGATTTCCAAGTAGAGTACGAAGAACATGAAGAAGAGTACTATGAAGATGGAGAGAAAACAAGCAACACGAGTTCGACCACGACGCCTTACTCTCGCTGCTCTAGAGGCGTCTCCACCGTCGAGCTCGAAGAGGATCATCACGAGACAAAGCCTCACTCCCAGATCAAAACAGTCAAGGTAACTTCTGTAAATCACGCGCCACCGCTGACCTCCGCTGCACCGGCCGAGAAGTTACCGCCAAACGTGCAAATAAGGGAAGGAAAAGACAACAGCTCTAAGAGGTTTGAGGAAGGGTTAGAACCGGAGAGTCGGAGCTCGATTCTGCTTCAGCTGATAGCTTGCGGCAGCTCAGCCGTGTCGAAGGCGGCTAAGAACGCCCCCTGCATGAATAATGGGGTAAAGAAAAGAGAAACGAGCAGTGAGATTAGAGTGGAGAGAAAGGGTGTGAAGGTGTCGTCGACGGAGGAGGAGATGATAAAGTGCATGTCGGAGAATCCGAGGTTGTTGGGGAATTTGCAGTTGGAGGAGAAGGAATACTTCAGCGGAAGCCTGGTTGAGTCAAGGAAGCTGGAGAACCGAGTTCACTCGGAGGCCGTGTTCAAGAAGTCCAACTCGTATAACGAGGAAAGGTAACAACTTTAGGTATCATCAGGAAATATCTAGAATAAAATGGTGGATTTGATATTTGATAGTAATAAGATGTGGAATATAATTTTCAGGAGTGGCAAGGCAGGGATTGGTGAGGAAGAAGAAGGGAAGGGGGAGGAGAAAGAGAAGAAGGAAAAAGGAGGAAGCAAAGGTAAATGCATTCCTCTTAGTAGTAAGAAATGTAGCAGAAAATGAATATCTCTCAATATATGGATATGGTGGGATGTATGAATTACTATTAACTTTGTTAGCTATATATATTAATTATAGGCTACTCTGTACTTTTTAAATCATCATGTGGTAATGTTGATTAGCTAGTACTACTAGAATCCGTCTTCACGATAATGAGTTGCATCATCATTAATTATTGTCTGTGTTTGAATGTTCCTACCTTCAACTAACATATTTATGATAACAAATGCATCTCTCATCAAGGGATATTCTCCATCTCACTACTTATCATAGCAGGGATTGACGTAAATCAAAAAGCCTTTTAGCCTAGTAGTATGACTGCTTCTCTACAAGTGGGAGAGTAGTATGACTGCTTCTCTAAAGGTGAGAGGTCGCCAATTCAAACTCATTTATAACACAGATCATTAGTGTTTGTCCTTGTAACTCCAATAAATAAATAAAAATAGTGACTGACGACAGAGTCCCTAGTTTGTTGTAATGAAATCTAAAACGTTCACATATAATGTGAATGGTTTGGAATTAGAATTATTAATGTATGTTTTTTAAATAATAAATTCACTTTTTTTTAAAAGGTGATAATTTTGAGATTATGTTTATTTTAAATTTTACATATATTAAAATATATATATATAAAATTACATTAAATTTATACATATTGATATATTCTTCCCTTATTTCATACTTTGTTGAGTTATACTATTTTCTTCATGCAATATTATTTAAATCATAAATAATTACACCTACATTATAATTATAAAATAGCAAGACAAATTCTTTTCATAACCTGTGGACATGTAAATGCTTTGTTAATAAAATCAATAACCGCATTACCAACTAGTGCCCATTGAGATTTTTTTTTTAATTTTTTTTTTTAATTTTTTTTTTTTAAAAAAGGCATTGAGACCGTCAGGACCAGATGGTTTCATAGGACCCATACTACGAATGGCTTGCTCGATTTCTTCCTTCATAACTGGCCTACCCATTCCTTGTAAGACATCATGAGATAATGGTGGGAAGTTTATTCCGGTATGCAAATCACATGCACCCCCATTTTCCTCCGTGAACGAAGTTGAGTGGAATGTGATCGAATAGTTGATTACTGTTTGATCTGGGGTTTAAAAAGTATGTTTACGTAAGTCAATACAAAACTCATCTTATATATTTACCTCATACACCGTAAATCACATTAGAAAAGTAGCTTCCATAGCTAATCCAAATAGGCACAATCGTTTACAAGATATATATGCCTGTTTGTGTTAGTGGTAGGAGCGATGACTTATTTTCTATCTGACTTTTTATAGAAATAAGATAAGAAAAAAGTCATATTGTAAATGTGCTTTGTATTTAAATTGATGGTGGCAGATGTGATTTTTTTCAAAATTGAAGAGTGTTTGCATTATTATTTGAAAAGCGAGTTGAGATGGAAAATGATTAAAAATCGTATGAATTGTATTGGATAGTACATATATATTAGTTGTATATATTGTGATAATTAAAGATAAAAATTTAAATTTGAAAAAAGTTAAATTATTACTCCTTTCGATCCTAAATATAAGACAATGTTAACTTTTTTTGGAGAGATTAAAAAAATTAATTCAAATTATTTTAGAGTATTTTTATTTTTCCTTAAACTAATTAGTTTGACTAATTAAATTATTTTTAATTTTTAATTTTATATTTTGCCACATTTACATATTTTCCCATTTTTCTATTTGGGAAAATAGAAAATATTTGGGAAAATTCCCCCAGGGCTCAAGTAACAAAAAAAAAATGGTCAAAAAAGGCCCAAAGAAAAGTCAGATATCACCTCTGGTATTATTTTAGAAACGTTGTACTGATATAGTTGTTAATGTGTACTCATCAATATAGTTGTTAACGTGTTAATTTAATTGTTAGGATATTGTTAACGTCTACTGATTTAGTTGTTAATGTTATACTGATATAGTTGTTAACGTTTATGAAATAATACTAGAAAAAGGTCCTAGGGTCTTTTTTGACTTGTGACTTTTTCTTAAACATTTTTTATAATTTTTTTGTTACTTGGGCCTTGGTATTTTTCCAAGTTCTTCTTCATTTACGCACAGCTGGCTGTTCCGTCTCTCTCTCCCTCTCATCACGATGCTCCAACACTGCAGCAACGTTCCCAAATCTGAGAAAAACCCAATAACTTAAACGCTTACCCAAACAATATTTTCCCTGTCGAGCATTTCCATCCCCACTGCTCACCACCGGTCGGTCCAAACATTAATGGGCTTGTTTGGGAGACCGGTGGGCAATCGGACTTTTGTATAAGTCCGATTGGGTATAAATCCGATCAGAACGTGATTTATGTTTGGATGAGTGGTTGTATAAGTAGCTTATGGAAAAGTCTAGATTGGAGACAAACTTGTTTGGAATGACTTATGGATAAGTGACTTTTGAGATAATTATAAGAAAAAAATTAAAATCAAAATCAAAATTACCAAAAATATGAAAAATGATAAATTATAAAATTTTTGCAATCAAAATTACCAAAAATATGAAAAATGCTAAATTATAAAATTTGACTTTTTTTTTTTGGATATATGATATAAGGAGCTGTTGATAAGTTGGGATAAGTTGCAAATCTGAGCTTGTCAAATAAGTCCAATTCAGCCCATAAGTCCTTTTGGGATAATTTTGTAGCCAAACAAAAAAATTGCAAAAAACTCCTATAAGTCCTTTTGAAACAGTAATTAAGCCCATAAGTCTCCTCTATAAGTTGTTCCAAACATGCCCAATAAGGGCTTATGATCTGACTTGAAGTGATAGAGGACAGTAACCGCAGCGTACGGGAAAAGGTCAAAGAAAATCTGTCACGTTTACTCTCACATCCCTCCCTACTCCAAGTTAGAGCCGGGAAAATGGCCCATCGGACCGCCATGCCTTCAAGGCCGGCTGTCGGGCCCGTCACCGGAGACTTTCGGGCGGCCCCTGCAGCCCTTTTAATTTTTTTTTTTAAAATTTTTTGCATAGATTTATATATGATTGTAATTTACTAATTTATATGTATTTTGTATTTGTTATAGAGTTATTAATCCATTTAAGAACAAATACATAATAACTATACTCTAATTTTATGATTTGGTTTATTATTTCTTGCAAATAAATATTATAGATGTATTTATGATGTGGGAGAAGAGATTCATAATATTTTTACTTTCATGAACAGGCCTACTCAAAATGAAGACAATAAAATGTCATTGAAATTGATGATAGTGGCGAAGATGATGATAATAATAGTCATCGTACTTAACGTCGTTTAGTGGTATACTTCTTATGTTTTTTGTGAATTATTTGTGAATATAGTTTGCTTTTGATTATGAATTAGTGACTGTGCTTATTTGTTTGATGATTCGTGTTGTTTTGATATTAATGTTAACAACATTTATTTGATAAATTAGAACTTTAATTATTGTAATTTACTAATTATATTTCTTTGAAAAAAATAGAGGGAAAATAATTAAAATTTGGAATAGTAACTTTCGGGCGCAGGAGGACGGCCGCAGCCCTTCACGGGGTCTGTAAGAGGGCCGGCCACTGATTTCAAACTCTACTCCAAGTAGATGGGATAGGCCTGATCCTTAAAATAAATGGACTCTTTACAAAAAAAACATTGATTGGACCCTACGGATGCCTAGTCAAAGTGTCGTAGGGCATTGAAGTCAATTCCCACCTTTTACAAATTATGTTTAAGTTTTCTATATCTATGTGTTCTAATTAACATTTAAAACTGTTAAATTCCATTTTGTTTTTAAGTAACACCATTTTATTTTTATATTTTTTCATAGTTGAATTTTCTTTTATCTCCATAAATCAAATAGTTATCATAATTTGGAACTATATTTTTTTAAACTAAAAAACATAATAAATAATAGGGGATTTAGTTTGGATCCGTTAATTAATAAGAATACTCGTAGTTAGATGGGGAAGTAAGATTAAGCCTAGTTCATACATGAGCTTCTCTAATATAAAATGAGCCACTTCAAATAGGTTCATTGCTCCAGTCCAAAATACAATTAATCCGGTATGAGTTACATGAGCTCCAGTGGTTTACCGAATAAATTGACAACTAGAGATCAAGCGTCAGACCAAAAAAGAAGACAGATCTACGCTACTATTCATGGTGTCCCAATAAAACAGATATTTCATTAAAAGAGTAATGGCACAGGCAAGTCCTCCTAATACTGGAAGCAGATCAAAGCATAGTAGAAAAGGGCTATTACTTCTCCGATCTCCGTTTCAATCGAGTTCATACCATACCTGATTTTTCTAATTAGAGAGGAAAGCTGTAAACGAATCCCCTATTTCAGAATCGAAAGGGATTGATTCCACGTATGGCTATGAATCAATAGCCGGATAAGTCGTTCCAAGCTTTGGGGGCGTAAGCGAGCAATGCTAGCATGAGACTTCTAATTCCTATTTCTTATATAAGAATAAGCAAGTTGCTTGAGGCTCTTCAGGTTTGCTAGATTTGACACAGATATTAGATCGTAGCACAAGAGACGATTGGATTGACTCATTCTAAAAGACACGGTAACACGAATAATAATGATGTCCCCAAAAGAGCTCCAAGGCCCATCGAATCTTTCGCATTTCCCCCGACTTAGCATGGACGAGGAAAGGCTCTAAGGCAAGCTAGCTCTTTAAACCGTGGGGAAGGAAAGGAACTGACATAATACATGGGCCCTATCCCTGCAAAGAGGGGATTTCCTGTTTGCTACTCCAACCCTACTGGCGTATAAAAAACAAAACCACTAAGATTGGAGGGAGTAGTTAAAAGTTAAGGATATATTTGTATTTAACATTTTTAATTGGGACACATGAGTAATTTTGCATCTTAATAAGCCCAAACAAGCGCGATGTTGCTTGGGAACTGGATGCGAATAAGTTTGGGCCGAGCTCAAGTGTTTAAGTGCATAACTCCTTTGTTGAAGTAAATCCTTGGGCTGTAGCCTATATTGCAACATTTTCTCATTATCACTACAGAGTTTCAAAGACACAATCTAGATTTTGGATATCGAGTTCGAGTCTTAAAAGAGACACTTGTATTGAGAGGGAGAGCCAGGAACCCTGAATACATTGAACCTTATATCTGACTGTTGAAATTGAAGAGTGGAAACAAAAAGGACTTAAAGGAGGAGACAACTTTGGTTCATTTTAAAAGAAAAAAAGTGGGGGGAAAATAAAATTTATATGTAAATTCTAATAATTTTATGTCATTTTTAATTAATTCTTTATAAATTTAACTTTGTTATTAGATCCTTTCAGTTTTTTTAATTATAGATATTGGCACCATAATACTCTTAATTTCTTAATTTTAAAAAGAAACAGCATTAATATATAATAATGTGACTCTCACTCAGTCAACATACACTTAAATTAATTTTTCCATATAAATCTAAATAAATAAGGTAAAATGATGTCCATATCTCTTCTAATAAAAAATTTAGTGTGTTTTTTATAAGTGAGAGTTTTATTAATAACTAAATAAAACGATACATATAAAAAAAGCTTCAACAACTAACACAACATGGTGTCCAGCTGTGAAGCCCAACAACAAGAAAGTAACAATGAAAACACGTACAAGTTAAAAAAAAAAAAAAAAACAACAGCAGAAAGCAAAAACACAGACAGAGTGGTTCAAAAATGGCGAACAACTATCTCAAAGCAAGTTCCTCACCCTGCGCCAACTATCTCAACTCCGTACACGACCACACAGAAAAGCTCCAACGTTTTTGGGAAGATTCTCAGCGAACACTATCATAGAGCTGCTCCAAGAATTTAACGCCATTATGAGACACGAGTATAACAACACTAGTAAGTTAGTGTGTTTAGTGGAGAAGACAAAATGAATTTGTTATGGACCCATATATTAGGTCAGCCAGTCACTTGGCCCAATAAGAGGGCCTGCAGTAAAACACCTATTTAACCAGGTAAACAGTTCACCACTACTCCACCTTGTCTGTCACGCAGAACCGTACAGGTAGTGGAGCAGGTATTTGCGGAACGTGGGGGGCGTATAGTGGCTGATGGATGGAGTATTTGCATGGTAGTAAAGCCCTAGGTAATCCCTATAAATAGGAGATTACCCACCAGGTGCACTCTGGTCTCTCTCGACTTCCATTATTTACCATTCAATCACACTGCACACACACCACCCTTCTGGCGAAACGTCTCACCTGTGTAGCACTGTGATCTGAGCTCTCTCGTTGGTATCTTCCCTGTAGATATCACCGAGCAGAAGGCCTCTCCTTAATACTCGCCACTTGAGTATCATCGAAGGGCCCATTGATCCGATATTAACCATTCCTAGCTCGTTAGAGCTAGACATCTGTGTTCTGCACTAGAACATTGGCGCCGACCGTGGGGACCATAAATTTTGATTCCCAGACCATACAAAACCACTATCAACCACTGAGGATGGCCGCGAGCACCAGAAGCCGTAGTCAAGCACTTCGGCATGGCCAGCTACCGGAAGAGCCTCAGTAGCGTTCACATCAGGAACACATTATTCAGTATTCCAACTCAGTTGTTCCGGATCCCAACCACGTAACCGTGGCGACGGAGGGCGAAACTGAGGATACAACACATTCTCCTCATCCGAGTTTGGGTGCTCTACATGGGCAACAGCGGGTTCAGCGTCTGAACCTCCCTCCCCCTACGCATGAGTTTCAAATGGAGCACCCCGACTCTAGGATGTTGCATAAGACGATGGATTCGTTAGTCCAGCGAATGGAGAATATGGAAACTCGTCAGCGACTTCAGAGAGAGGAAGATACCCAACTTATCCAGGAAAACCTGGACCTCCGAAACACCCTATGGCGGCAAGAAGAGCAGAAACAGATACGTCAGGTCTGGGAAGAGCGTGTAGGGCAAAAGGGGAAGCAGGTGGAAACTACAAGGCAGGATGATGCCGGAACAAGTCGAGTCATGACCTCGACATCAGTACACACTAACGAGGAAGAGCCTAGCAAGAACCATGAACAAGAAATGATAGTCGGTCATGACCGAGGAAACATCACGGAGGAAGGGCACCGAGAATTTTTGTTGTTAAAGGAACGTATAAGGGCATTGGAGAATCCTACCCAGCCTTCTACCCGAGATACTGATAAACCTAGCCGAGCCAGCGATATGATGGCCACTGGCATAATCAAGGACACTCACAAACTGGCGGGAGCCGACTTGTCCCGGGCAAAAGGGAAGCAGTTAGTTGAGAATTCAAATTTGAACAAGCCCAAGGCAACACCCCCGTCATTTGACATACCCAAAACGGTTGCGGAAGGGCACTGCGGGGATAGCATGTTGAGCTAGTTCTCCAAGGAGATTATGGCGGCCACTTACCCTAAGGGCTTGGATTCTCGGGAACTGCCAAAGTACAACGGTACCCAGGACTCGCTAGTTCATCTCAACAACTTCAAAATGGAGATCGGGGTAAAAGGGATTGTAGGGCACGTGATTCCCCGATAAATGCCAGGCCGTTTGGACATGCAACCACCCAAGAATAAAAAGGAAGTACAGTAGTTGACAGGAAGACTGGCAGCTCTAACAAGGTTTTTGCCAAGATCAGTCGAAAACTCTCTCCCGTTCTTCAAATTATTGAAGAAGGAGACGTCGAGAGAATGGAACGCCGATTGTCAAAAAGCTTTTGCAAAGATCAAGTAATGTTTGTCCACTCCACCGGTTTTATCCCGTCCAGAGCTCGGGGCATACTTGATCTTGTACTTAACCGTGGGAGAGGAGGCCATCAATGCCGCGTTAGTTAACGAGGGAAAGGATGGTCAGACTCCGGTGTATTTTGTAAGCCGAGCTTTGCAGGGATCCGAGTTGAGGTACCAGAAACTGGAGAAAATGGATTTTGCTCTACTCATGGCTGCGAGACGACTACGCCCATACTTCCAGAGTCATACCGTGGTGGTGCGCACCAATCAGCCAATCTCCATAAGCCAGACTTGGCGGGTCGAATGGCAAGCTGGGCCATAGAGTTATCCGAGTTTGATATAATTTACGAAGCCCGGCATGCCATAAAATCACAAGCTTTAGCCGACTTTGTAATGGAGCTAACCCTTGTGGAAAACGCGGGACAGGACGGCGGTCACAAAAGCGACATGACGTGGAAATTGTTTATCAATGGATCGTCGAATGAGAGAGGAAGCGGGGCAGGGATTATTATCGAGAGTCCAGAAGGAGTCTCCTGAGAACACTTCCTCCTTTTTGATTTCCAACCTCAAATAACCAGGCAGAATACGAGGCGCTCATCGCTGGATTACTACAGGCCAGAGAGAGTGGGGCCAAGAAAGTTCACGTATCCACCGATTCTCAATTGGTCGCATCTCAAATAGAGGGCAAGTACCAGGCTAAAGGCCCGTTAATGGTCAAATACCTGGGGAAGGTTAAACAGTTGATAGCTGACTTCGACAATGTAACAGTGATACATATCCCAAGGGGGGAAAATATCAAGGCAGACGTCCTGTCAAAGTTGGCAAGTACCAAGAACCCCAGAAATCACCACACGGTCGTGCAGCAGAACCTGTTGCAACCGAGCTGTGTTATGCTAATCTCAGAAGCGAACGACTGGCGGAAGCCAATCGCCGATTACCTGGAAAGGGGAATCCTCCCGGAAGACATTGTGGATGCAAGAAAGATAGTAAGAACGTCAACTTCATATACTATGATAGACGACGAATTATATCGGAAAGGCTTCCACTCTCCATTGATGAAGTGCCTCGATTCGGCCAAAGCCGACTATATGCTATCCGAGATCCATGAGGGCATAAATGGGCACCACATGGGCGCCAGAGCACTAGCACGGAAGGCTATGAGGGCCGGATATTTCTAGCCCACTATGGCGGAAGACTCCAAAGAACATGTGCGCAGATGCAGTAGCTGTCAGAAGCATGCTAACGTCATACACACTCCCCCATCCGAGTTGACAAATATCTCGGCTCCATGGTCGTTTTACAAATGGGGCATGGATCTGCTGGGCCTGTTCAAGAGAGCCCCCGGACAGTTGCGCTGGCTTATTGTGGCAGTGGATTACTTCACCAAATGGATAGAGGCAGAACCGCTAGCGACAATTACTTCGGCGCGGGTGCAAAAGTTTCTTAATCGAAATGTGATATCTCGATTCGGAATACCGGCCGAGATAGTGACGGAAAATGGGACCCAGTTCTCCGACAAGGGTTTCCAGGAAATGGTAGCCGACCTCCGTATCGTACAGCATTTCGCCTCTGTTGAGCACCCACAGTCCAATGGGCAAGCCGAGGCGGCTAACAAGGTCATCTTGGACGGGTTAAAAAAGAGAATGGCGGATGCCGAGTCAAATTGGGTGGAGCAGTTATATCCTGTCCTATGGGGACATCGGACCTCCGTCCAGTCTGCGACGCACGAAACCCCGTTTAGGTTAACCTATGGATGCGAGGCAATGATCTACGCGAAGGGGATGAGAATAACCGATCAATCGCAGTAGAATTGGATCAAGTGGATGAAGTCAGAGTAAAGGCGCATTCCAGAGAGTTGGCTCCCAAGCGACTCATCGCCAATCGATATAACCGGAAGGTCGTACCCCGATCCTTTGCCAAAGGAGATCTAGTCCTTCGCTGGGCCGACATAGGAAACAAGAATGCCAGCTAAGGTAAACTCACTGCAAATTGGGAAGAACCATACCGAATAACGGAATATTTGGGCAAAGGGGCGTACAAGCTGGAAACGTTGAAGAAAAAAGCGGTGAAGCGAACATGGAATGCAGACAAGCTTAAGACCTATTATAGTTGATAGGTCTTTTGTAATGCTTCGTCAGATGTTTTTCCTACTTGAAGTGATGTAGTAATGGCTCTAAAGCCAATCTTTTAATGAATTTTGGGTCAAGAAACCCGTTTTCAGAAATCACGAGACTGGATTGCCGGGGACATGTAGGAATCTGAGGTATTCTAACCTAGTTCTGGAGACCATGTTCCAATTAAAAACATGTAGGAATCCGAGGTATTCTAACCCGGTTCCGGAGACCATGTTCCAATTAAAAACATGTAGGAATCCGAGGTATTCTAACCCGGTTCTGGAGACCATGTTCCAATGCAAAACATGTAGGAATCCGAGGTATTCTAACCCGGTTTCGGAATCCATGTTCCGATTAAAAACAGATAGGAGCCAGTGGTATTCTAACCCGGTTCCGGAGACCACGTTCCAGTTAAAACATGAAGGAGCCCGAGGTGTTTAAACCCAGTTCCAAACATCATGTTGACATCAAAGCATTAATGAATTCATGGTCAAACAACTAGTTTTCTAGCGATATGCTTAGTCCAAGTGAATTTATGTTCTCACCAATTTAAGGAAATCATGTTCAATATGAGCGTGAATGAATTCATGATGGATACTCCAGTTTTCAACTTCACGGATTCATGCTTTAATATCAGGCGATGGTTAAGCAACGCGGTTGCAAACTCTGATGTTAAGCAAAAATTTAGTCAGACTAGCGAAAGTGCATTAAAGTAAGCGTTTGTAATTGATAAAAATTCATGCAAACAAATTTACAGAAATCTAAGCTGGGTCATGGCCGCGGCAACAAAAGGGAGGCCTCAAAAGTAAAAGATCCTCAAAAAAGGTATGTGCTGCCAAGGTTGGGCTCCAACTTAGGAAGAAGGGGGCGGAGCTGGTTCTTCTTCCTCTTCGTCTTCATCCATGCCAGGAGGAATCAACTGTCCTTTCTTGCCAACATAAGATAAGAAATTCAATCCGGACATGTTGAGGGTAGCGCCGGGATTAAGAGAACAAATCTGCGCCACATCATTGTTAAATGAATCTACAGCCGAGTCAGCATATTCGGTGAGTGCCGATTTGGCCTGACCAAGCTCACTTTCCCTTGCCGCGAGCTCATTATCCTTTGCCGCGAGCAGATCTTTATAGTGATCGGCGTCAGATTGCGCCTTACCCACCGTTGTCATGTCGTTGGAGTGAAGATCCTCCAAGCGTTGGATGTCCATCTCGGCCTTGGCCAATTTCTCCTCCGCCTTAGAAAGGTCGGCCCTAGAGGCCGTCAGCTCTTTGTTCATGGCCTCCTCCTTAGTTTTGAGAACTTGTAATTCCTCTTGCTGTTTGTCCCTAACGGCCTGTAGAGACTGAAAATCCTTTTGCAATTGGGAGTGTATGGCGACTAGGGCGTTCAACTCAATAGAGGCTCGAGCCCTATCCTCGGCAATTTTAGTCGCCTCAGTATTTTGCTTCAGAGCCACATTCTCCTTCTTCAAGGCAAATAGCTGAGCGTTGGCCAGCCCATACTTCACCTTAAGGATAGCATAAGGTCGGAGTAAGGAGATGGCTCTATAGCCATATAGTTCCATCTCGAATAACTTCTTCTGAGCAGCATCGGTCAGTCCTGTGGAATCGTGGAAATGGGCGGGAGGGCGAGTGGTATCAAATACTTCTTGTGTTAGCCCTTGCTCCCACAGGACGCCTTCTTGAAGGTTGGCTATCGAAAGTTGGCTCGCTGACGAAGTCGGAGCCGAAGTCGTTTGTACTGGAGAGGACCTGGATGGAGTTGGCGAGCCTACCATGGCCGGCGTAGCAGAGGGCTCTATGCTCCGAGCAATTTCCCCGTCGCGGTTGTTTGCCCTTAGCTCTTTTGCGAGCGGCGTCCCTTCGGCATCCTGAAGCGCAGCGCGTTTTTGAGAAGCAATCCCGGAGGCTGGACCTTCGGGGGCGTTTTCCGGATTGATTGGACCCTCCTCAGCATTCCCAAAACGGTTCTTGAATAAATTCATGTACCCCGGTCTTCCCATAGTTCGGCCTGCGAAATAACAAAAGGATATCAATAAGATGAAATTCATATGAGGTGTAAACCAATATACGTATGCGCATTGTCATACTCGTTAATGGACCTCGTCTAACTAAGGGTGTGGTTATATACTCGGCTGGGTCCATGGGATCCTGTAGGGAACCTACAAGTTTCATAAGTTCCAATAACGTTTTCTCCTCTTCAGCAGAAAAGCTTTTAGCCTGAGGGATATAGTCTTCGGGCTTAAGAGTATGATGATGGGTAGACCAATATAGGGGAAACCTTTCTTCGGTTTCCCCAGTGTCGGTCCTTCGCACAAACCAGGGTGCTTGGCCAGGTCGGGCTTCAACTTTTACGAAGACTGACTTGAAGTTTTTCCATGATTCACGGAAAGGCCTGAATAGTTTCCTGTCACGGATGCTTCGGAGTGTCGTCCAGCCAAACCACTTCATTACAGCTGTAGTTTGGATGCTGGTTTCTAATGGAGAAAAGAAGGACATGAAAGTTGGAACACTACAGACGAATTCTTTTTCTCGGCATAAGCTCTCAAAGGCAACGACATATGCCCAGCCATTGGGATGAAGTTGGGAGGGGGCAAGATGAAAATGACTCAGTAGTTCAATTTGAAAGTCTGTAAAGGGAAGTTTCACACCCAGAAGAGTGATGATGTCCCTGTAGAGGAAAAAGAAGTGGGGGTCTTTTTGTTGAAGGCGACCTGAATCCACTGACTCACGTGCCAATGGCGGTCGAAGGGTGTATCCTCTCCATCCTCGATCCCAATTTGGAGAAGATCATTTACGGACGGGGAGTTCTTTATTTTTACGCAACGCATGGCCCCCTTTGCTCACGGCGGGATTTGATCCGGATGTAGTTTGGGAAGAGGCGGACGCGCTGGATTCATCGGTCGGGGAATGGACGAGTTGGTTTGCTGAAGCCATCTAGACCTAAAAATAAAATAAGAGGGCAAAGATCAGAGAATGATATATACCTGAGAAAGTGGAACTATCCCGGTTGCAGGATAAAGACATTTGATCGAGGTAGTCAGAGTTGATGTAGGTCGGGGTATGTACAGGGGTTATGTTGCACCGGCATTTGTCTAGCAGTAAGTCGGCATCTCGATCCCGTCCCATCTGAGCTAGTTCAATACTCTTGTAACAACACTCGTCACAGGGTATGGAACCCAGAGTTGACAATCCGAGGTTAGGAAGGTTTTTCTTGGAAAAGGGACTTGGAACCCCGGCCGGAGTTGAAGGAGGAGCGATGGACGATTCAAGAGGTGGAAGTGTTTTCTCTCCATCGGAGGACAGTTCCCAGAAGGAAACTTTCTTGGGTCTAGGAAGGCTCCTGGGTTTTCTACAAACTTGTGGCAAAGGAGGGTCACTATCTGTACCTAAGGAAATGTCTTGGAGCTGAATCCTTGGTTGTCTGAGGGACGAAAAGTGTTTGGGTTTGAAGACATGCGGAAAGGTACGGGCCATTCTGGACACCTAAAAAAGGGAACAGAAGCTAAGAACCCACCCAGCTAAACCCAGAAACCCAACAAAGGCGAGAAACCCCGCAAAACGCAGAAACGCACCTAGAAAAACCAGAAACATGCCAAACGGCTCAAGTTGTAGTGCAAAAGATATGCAAGACCAGACAGGGAAGAGAACAAGTGGAAATACCTGTTGAAGAAGGAGATTGCGAGAAGATTGTCGAACGAAGGCGGTAACTTGGGCGCAAAGCAAATTCTTCTAAGGCAGAAGGGATAGTCGAGAGTACAAAGTAGGACTGACAACTTTTATGAAGAAATATATATAGACGTTAGGAATTTGAAAGGTCAGGGGTCGCGACGTCATTACATCCCACTAACGAAGTTATAAACCCTAAAGTAAGTGACGTTTCAAGTGAAACGGCGTGAGCATTAAATGCGCACGGATATCGAAGTCACAGGAATGACCACTCAAAGCATAGGCGACGGTTGAACGTCATGATGCGTTAAGGCACGTGGCGAACACGTGGGCGACATATGGTTGACTTATGAAGCTTCATCAAAGTCTATTCAAAATTTTGAACTCAACCCGGATTGGAGGGCGGTTTGTTACGATTCAACCCGACTTGGAGGGCAGTTTGTTTTAACTCGGATTGGAGGGCGTTATGTTCAAATATGTTCTGGAGGGCGGTTAATTTTTGAACGGCCTGGATTGGAGGGCGTTCCGCTCAAAATACAATCCGTTCTAGAGGGCGGTTAATTTTTAATCAGCTCAGATTGGAGGGCGTTTTGTTCAAATCCGTTCGGGAGGGCGGTTTACTCAAAGCAACTCGAAGATGCAAAAATAAAAAGAAAAAAAAAGGAGAAACCAGCAATAGCAAAAAGTACTTTCCATTGATAAATGAATCGTTTACATAACATTCATCCAGAAAAATAAACCGAGTCTTGCCTACTAATAAGGGGAACACAAACTCTGGTCACTCACAACCCATCGGCAGCAAGCAGAAGATTCGGATGAAGAACTCTCTGCTGCCAAGAGAGCTCCCAGAAGTGTAGTGGTGCAGATCCTTGTTGGATACGGTGGACCTATTGATCCACTGTTGGCCACATAGAACCCTAACCGTCGAACGACGGTCCCTAGTCAAGGGTGGCCAAAACAAAGATCTCCACCAGTAGCCAACGAAACATGCTTGAGATCCCAGATGAAATATTTTGCTAGGCAGATGAAGATTGGAAAATATATCTGGACTCCCAGGCGCCCGTTGGAGGATGTGGATGAAGATTGGCAAATATATCTGAAGGTCACCGCTGGCGAAGACCACAGGCGGCATAATGTTCGGTAGTCATTTTTTCTTCCTTGCTTTTCGCCCGCTTATCTGGAGAAACTTTAGAGGAAAGGACGAAAACTTCATTGATAAGACTAAACAGAAAAATAGAAGGATAGGATGTTTGAAAAGTTTGGAATGGGACAAATATTGTCGAAGAGCAAGAGCTTATATAGGCAGGATGACATGGGGAACGTCAGGAGTATTTAATGCCTTTTTCGTCCCGATGTCTGAAAGGCCAAAAACAACCAATACATTCTTAGTGAAAAAAGGCAACCATCAGGGGCAATCAATGCCTTCTTTATTGAAAAGAGCAAGCATCGGCGATAATGAATGCTTTCCAAGAGGGGAAGCACAATGATGGCCAGATAGGGAATAGGCGCGCACATTAAATACGCACGCAGATAAAAAAAAAGGATTGTAACCAAAAGGCAACGAGTTCATATCCCTAGGAGGATAAGATCACGCCTGAGTCACACCTGCTGATATTCCCAACCCTTTATGACAACCAATATTGGGGGCAACACGTGGGAGAAACTCAAAATCCAGCTAAGACCGAGGCGTAGAAATAACGAAGTCAATCTTGGTTATCATAAAAACAAAGAGTCAGTTGCGAAAAGCCAACTCTCCATGAATAGCCAACCTGTCACTCAGAAGGCAGGTGGCAAGAAGGCAAGAACTTATGAGTCGGTGGTGACCGAATTCACAAGAATTGTGGTAACCAAAGACCACCTTTCAAAACAAGTTTCGGTCATGGCCGAGGTCATAACAACGGTTTTGACCAAAGACCACTTGTCAGCACGAATTCCGGTCGCAGTACAATTGAGTAAATGCCCCTGGAAAATGAGCCCGTCATTTATGATAGAGAGCGGTAAAGCAGGGCAAGCAAGGAGAGCATCCCAGAGGATCCCGTGAGAACTTGAACTCGGGTGAACGGAGACCGGGTTGATTAGTACGCTAATCTCGACACGTCAGAAGCCTGCCATACCGAGCTTGGGGGCAACTGTTATGGACCCATATATTGGGCCAGCCAGTCACTTGGCCTAATAAGAGGGCCTGCAGTAAAACACACATTTAACCAGGTAAACAGTTCACCACTACTCCACCTTGTCTGTCACGCAGAACCGTACAGGTAGTGGAGCAGGTATCTGTGGAACGTGGGGGGCGCATAGTGGCTGATGGATGGAGTATTTGCATGGGAGTGAAGCCTTAGGTAATCCCTATAAATAGGAGATTACCCACCAGGTGCACTCTGGTCTCTCTCGACTTCCATTAATTACCATTCAGTCACATTGCACACACACCACCCCTCTGGCGAAACGCCTCACCTGTGTAGCACTGTGATCTGAGCTCTCTCGTTGGTATCTTTCCTGTAGATATCACCGAGCAGAAGGCCTCTCCTTAATACCCGCCACTTGAGTATCATCGAAGGGCCCATTGATCCGATATTAACCATTCCTAGCTCGTTGGAGCTAGACATCTGTGTTCTGCACCAGAACAAAATTAATTGGGAAGTATGATGCATAATATTTCCTTAGGTGCTTAATATAAAATATGGTTTGTAGTGTAATACGAATAGGGGTGAGAATATGTCAGCTTCTATCAGATGACCTATGGCCTGACCTGTTTATTAAAAAGGTCAGACCAAAACCTATTTAAAAGCCTGAATGTGTACATAAGCCACACTTGTTAGCTTTTAGGTCTGACTTGTTTACACAAAAAATATAATTTTATTTTTATTATATATGTATATACACACAATATTTAATTTATATGTTTTTTTTACTCATATTTATATGTTTTTCATTTTTATATTTTAATTTTATTTACCAACCATTATTATTGTAATTTTTAATTTAAATATATAATAGGTAATTACTATATGGGAAAATCCCCCTCGGGACCCAAATTAGCAAAAAATTGTTAAAAAAAATCCAAGAAAAAGTCAAATGTCAAAAAAGACCACATGACCTTTTCTGATATTATTTCATAAACGTTAACAACTATATCAGTAGAACATTAACAACTAAATCAGTAAACGTTAACAACAATATCCTAACAACTAAATCATTACCTATTAACAACTAAATCAGTACCCATTAACAATTATATCAGTAGTTAACAACTAGCGTTTTATGAAATAATAACAGAAAAGGCCTTCGGACATTTTTTGACATGTGACTTTTTCTTAGGCATTTTTTGATAATTTTCTGGTTAGTTGGGCCCTCAGGTGATTTTTCCTTACTTTATTACCAAATGTTATTGATTTTTGATTGTTTTCTATTCAACCTTTTCTACTAAAGACTCATATAGTCAGACCTAACCGTTATCTACTTATCTCATCATCTTTTTGAGTTGTCTCGTTTTGTGGCTCGCTATTCCTCTTGTTTAGGTATCTCGCTAATCGCGATCTGTAATCTTTGTAATTTCTGCAATCTCGTTCTGCTATTACTCATGTGGTAATTTTTTTTCAAAACACTGATCTCGACTTGACTTCTCGTACATGGTTTGATGCATGCCTAGTTATGTATATATTTTGACCCTTTATGAACTAAGAGATTATATTTTATTCGAAACGATTATAATTTGGAGGGGGATGACCGGGGAAAGAATTTCCAAATACAGATATTGAAGTTCCTATTGAAAATAAAAATAAAAAAACCACTCGAACTCTTTACTTTTGTAACACCCCACACACGCAAACACATGAGGAAGGAAAATCAAAGTCATATCCTTAGGAGGTGGAAGCATGGTTATTTAGTGTTAAATTATAATGCATACATTTTTCTATTTTTAGTAATTAAGATTATTTTAATTTTATGTATGATTTAAATAGGCTCTAAGCCTATTTAAAGCCTAAAATTTGTAAATATATTTACTTTGAAATCTACAAAAAGCCTACATTTATTTAGATTTTAGTAGGTTCAAAGTCTATTTATAGTTTTCAAAACCTGCAACAATATGAAACCTTTTAAAGGCTTATATTATAAGTAGGTCTGTAAATAAAACTTATATGTAGGCTCGGGCTTTAGATTCTCATTACAAGTTCAGGCTTATTAGTTAAAGTCTGGCTTGACTTAAAATATTTCCTTGCCTAAATACGAACAAGATCTTATATTAAATGTGGAAAGAAGTGTAAATTTTCTCATGTTATTACATTTTGTGTTATTATAGCTTTTGAACTATCTGCATATGCCATTCACCTAAAAAAAATATATTAATCTAGCTATCTGTTTAACTTGCAAGTGTGGTATGCTTTTAGCGGAAAACGTTTTAGTTAAAATACTTTCACTGCCCGTAACAAAGGTAAATTACATTTAGCTCTCAAGGAGGACAAATTATCACTACAATGTCTTGTGAAATTATCAAATTGATATGAAGTTCCAAGAGATCGACTTGTAAGAGATTTATTGAAATCGTGAAAAGACACAAGTTTACCCTAACTTATCAATTGAGGCACTTTGACTTGGCATTGGTGTGGCATCATAACTTGTCATGCCGAAACTTGTCAATTGTAATACCTTAACTTGCTATTAGTAACATTTTTTACTTGTTGATTGAGGCAGCCAATGGCGGATCTTCATTATATGGCCCCCCCAAAAAAATGTAGTTTTTTTTTAAATGTGTTTTTTAAAAAAAAAAAAAAAAAGGGACTAAAGTGCCAATCTTTGAAAACTTTGTAGAGAGTGATATAATTTTTGAAAACTATGGGTATTTTTCTGTAATTTTCTTTAGTCCCTTTTCTTCATTGATTACCATGAAAATTCCGAAGACTTTTCTATAACTTTTCTCAGCCCTCAAAACATTCATTATGACCCTCTAAAATCTCAAATTTTCTTCTTAAACACATACAGTGCAAAATTAAAAACTAGTATCAAAAGTCTAAGAAATAATTTGTATGAATAATTAACAAATTATCATCATTTTACTCCTAATATCAAAAGTCCAAGAAATCATGAAAAACCTCATATTTTTTTTTTTTAAATTTAATATAATGTTTTAAAAATGTTATATAATCATAAAATTTTTAATTAGTTAATAAGTATACATTTGGCCCCCAAACATTTTCTTCAAGATCCGCCACTGGAGGCAGCATAATTTGTCATTAGTGGCACGCACCATAACTTTTGTACCCTAACTTGTTATTAGTGACACATTAAGTTGTCAATTGAGGTGCCTTGACTTTTCATTGGTTGCATTTTGACAAGTCAATGTAAACTTGTCTATTTTCAATTTCAACAAATTGTCCACATGTTCCTTAAGACTTAATTAATCTTAATTTAATTGTTTCATCGGACTTAATACTGATAATGAATTTGTCTTTGATGGGGCCTCGATGTAATTCCCCCCCAAAAAAAAAAAGGAAAAGAAATCCTCTTTTAGGTTTTGATTGATTTAAGTATTTAACGAACCACCTCTTCCGTGATCATGAATCGGTAATTAAACACATTTTGTCCACTCAATTTCATACAAAACAATTCCTTTTCAAAGCAAACTAAAATATCAAAACCGAGAGATTGATCATTAAGTACTTACACGTCTTGCAGGCTATATATATAACGTCTATGTGCGATTCCATCTTCAAACACAATTGTATTTTTTATTACAACCTCCAATTAGAGTATCCTATTAAAGGTAATTATGTTGGATACACTTTTAATTTTGATCGCTAAATGCAGGGCAATTGCAATTTCAACTTTCTAAGTTCCATTATATATTAAATGACACCGACCCATTATTTTGTTTATTTATTTTCCTGATTACATGTTTGTATATATATGATGATAAATAATTCAATATTGACCTGATATTCATAACAAGGAAACAAGCCATATAGTCGATCGGTTTCTTATACAAATAAAACAATTTTCTTGATGGTTTAAAATTATTTTCTGTAACTGAAATTGTACTCTTCACAGCTTATATACCATGATAGGAACATAATTCCTCATATATAGAAAAATATCACAAAAACTTAAAATATGAGCAAGTTTATTTTTCAGTTTACTCGTTTTATTTTGCTTTTTCTTGATAATTATCACTGATCAGCTGCAATTTAATCAAGTGGGAAACAAAGGCATGTGGACGTTAATTAATTTATGTGACAGCTGAGGTATAGGCGTGTGGACATTAATTTATTTATTTATGTGACAGCTGAGGTACAGGCGTGTGGACATTAATTAATTAATTTATGTGACAGCTGAGGTATAGGAGTGTGGACATTAATTAATTAATTTAACAAAGGCTTGTGCAAGTTTGCAATTTGAAGTTTTATCAAACTATGGTTAGTATTCTTATTAAACTATTTTTATATCAGAATAAAAGGAATTACTTATATTATTTTTTAATTTCTTAAACTTTATGAATATTTTGTTTAAAAAATATATATTTAAATTACAGTTTCAAAATGATATATTATTATGTATTGTAGCCTAATTGGTTATGGTGTGCATTCATATATAGAAATGAGTTGTATTATTATACGATGAATGAGGTCTTGGGTTTAGATTTGTGTCAATGCAAAAGATGTCTCTAGTAGATCCACCCCAATTGGGTTCGACAATACTTGAAGGGTTAAGGTGCAATTTTGCTCTTAAAGTATGCGCCCAAGAGCAATTTTACCCCTAAAGTTTTCGGTGTATATGATATTTTTTTGAAGTTTAAAAAGGTAAGCGATGTTGCCCTCCTTTAAAAACCCTAGGGTTTTTAACAGAGGGGCAAAATTGCTACCTTTTTAAACTTCAGGGGCAAAATTGTTACATTGTTTTGGAGCAATGTTGCCCCTGAAGTTTAAAAAGTAGCAATTTTGCCCCTCCGTTAAAAACTCTAACGTTGACCGTTAGGGCAATTAACGGAGGGCAACATTGTTAACGTTTTTAAACTTTAGGGGCAACATTGTTACGCCGAAAATTTCAGGGGCAAAATTGCTCCCGGACACATACTTTAAGGGCAAAATTTTACCTTAACCTATATTTGAATAGTGACCTCGTCATATAGCCATATAAAAAAGAAATTAGTTGTATTATTAATAAATTATAAACAGTACTGTTCTCTAAATTTTTTATTTTATGTTAGTCTTTTTATAGTTGTTTTTACCTTTCTTATAAAAATTCTCATATAAACTTAAGTTATTATTTAATAAAAAAAATAATTCAATGAAAAACTAAAAATTAAATTATTATATACAATTTTTTTAATTTTTTTGGTGGGCCCAAGCCCCAGGGTATCCTTCATAACTAATCTACTTGCACCGTAGACTTCCTAGATTCTTATTTCTCGTGGGGGACTGTTGTTTGCATAAAACATTTCTTAGTTACATATGTAATTTACAATAATCAAAATTATATTGTTTCAACAATTTATCTTATGCATTCAGTAAAATCTTACGTTATATGTAGTGATAATATTTTGGAAAGTAAAATAAAAGAAATTTTATAACATATAGTCATATATGAAGCTACATATATTTTTCATATAAAAAAATTTAAAAATTGATGTCAACAAAGAATTTAAAATTTTTAAATAATTGTGTTTATGTATCTCACATCCAAGAAAATAAATTAATATGCAGAAAACAGTTCAAGAAATAAAATAAAATAATAGTTACTTTTTTCTAATTAATTATTAACCAACCATCGGTGCCAAAAAAATATTCAACCCAAAGATATTTATTTCGCGGTTCAGAATCCCTCACAATCTCTTCTCATCTCTTTCCATATCTTCTTTTTTTAACTATTAGATCAACATTTGAATGGTCCATATATTTCGTTTTAGGGATAGAATATTTTCTAATTAATTATTAACCAACCATCGGTACCAAAAAAATATTCAACCCAAAGATATTTACGGTTCAGAATGCCATTTCTCATCTTTTCCATATCTTCTTTTTTTAGATAAGAATCAACATTAGGAGAGAGAAATAATGAAGGTAGATGAGATTATAATCTAACGGTGGAAAAATGGTAGTGACATTGATAGTAATCAAAATTAGTAGTAACAATATCATATCCCTTAGTTTTATAAAAAATTATTTTTATTTTCTTATTGTATAATTGAATTATTCATATCAAAATTTAGCAATTTGTATTTAATTAATTATTTATCTTTTTATGAGTAATATTTTAATACTAATTTTACAAAAGATCAAATCTAAATCATTTAAATATGTAACGATTAAAAAAAAAAAAGGGGAAGAGGATGAAAAGAAAAGATGAGAGGTTCCAAAAATATGTCTTTTTATATATTGGACTTGGCTTCCTGGCTGTTTGTTAGAAAAACCCAAACATAACATCAAACTTTAATAACCTTCTTAAGTTTCTAAGGGATCCAAATTTTTTGAAATATTTAAAAGATTGATAGAATCTTACTTTTGTTGCAACTTGCAAGTGAATAGAAAATATCAATTAGTTAAAAGATCTGCAATTTTGCAACAACATTTTTCCGGAATTATGAAGAAATATAAATTATTTTAAATTTGAATATTGTAATTGGCTGGTCCTCTCCATATATTACCTGGAGCTCAAAGAAAATAACTCATGAATTCCCTATAATATTCTCTCTGACTTATAATATAAGACATATTTATCTAATTTAATTTGATTAAGAAAGTTAATTAACATAATTTGTTTTTTTTTTTAAAACAACATAGTCATATTTCTTAATTTCATCATTCATTCTTTTTTTTTTTTTATTATTGTTGAGGGAGCATCAATAGGGGTGAATTAGAAAGATATTGATAAATAAAAAAATATGTCTTATATTTAGAACTAACATTAACTCTTCTAATATGTTATATGTTAAGGACCAGAGGGATTATATAATTTGTTATACATTTTAAAATATGCGTGGATGGTGCTTTGATATTAATGTATGAATATTGAATTGAATATACTGATGTTGATATATAGAATTTAAGTGACAACCGATCACTCCATTAAATCAAAGCATTTTTCTCATATAATATTTAACAAATAATAAAACAAAGTCGCATACATGTCTTTTGGTGGGAATAAAATCATGGGTTAAATGATTTTTTTCCTTTAATTTAAACTATTCTCTCACAAACATTGAATATTCTAAACTATAAAGTGGAGCAATAATATAGCCTCTAAAGTATTAAAAATTGTGCAATATTGCCTTAAATATAAATATTCGTTATTTGATTGCCATTTGACCAAAAAAATTTACGAACAATCGCGTAAGAGTCCTCAATAGATTAGACTTGGCTTCTTTCTCTTTTCTTTTTCAATATGCTCTCATCGTTTACCTCTTTTTATAACCATTAGATCTCAATCTAATGGTCTATATTTAATATTTTATTCTCATCATTTTCTTTATTGTAATATATTTTTATAAACTATTAAATGTGGATTATTAGATCTTGATCCGAAGGTTATGAAGGGGATAAAGGATGAGAGCAGATGGAAAAAGAAAAGGAAAGAAGCCAACTCCAATAAAGATGCAGCTCCACTCTACCAAGTCCAAGAAACTAATTAAGTTCATGCCATTGATCTTTGAAGAGTGGACAAAGCCACTCCACCTATTGAACCTAGTTAGACTTCAGAGTGCCTAACCTAACATTTAAAAGCTGTTTGGTAAAAGAGATTTGGAGAGGAGGGGAGGAAATTGTTTTTTAAGAGTTGATTTTTTTTAAAAAAAAAAAAGAAAAGAAGTGAGGTTTTAAAATTTTAATAAAAAAATCTAAGATAAAAGAATAAAAAAATTAATTAAAAACTGTAACCTCACTTCTCTAACTTTTTTTTAAAAAATCAACTTATTTTTTTTTCTCCCTTATTATCCCGGTCAAATCCATCATACCAAACTACCTCTAACTATCTTCACTAAGGAAAGGGAAGTATGGGATGATCTGGTGAAAAACACTTGGTCAAGATGAGCCGATAGGAAATGATACCTTGGGTAACAAATGTCCACATTTGGGCAAATGAGCATATATAACAAAGAATAGGATTTACCCCTCGTCTTTGGGTTCAACTGGCGAATGGGTCGGACTACCTCACCTAAAAGGAGGGGGTTCGATTCCTGCGTTGGTCAAAGCGCTGGGGGAGGCATCCTAGGGGTCTAGGAAGCAGTGGAAACGCTGGTAGAGGTGGATGCATGTGTACTCTCTGGCCATTATGCCCGTGGACCGGGCCCAAGCGCCTGCGCTTTGGACTGGGTGAACCCAACCCCTTTCCTAAAAATTTTGTATATTAAAAAAAAAAACAAAGAATAGGATTTTCCTTACATTTAAAAAACATACAACCATTTAAGTAATCGAAAAATAGAACCCTAATCTGAAAAGAGGAAGAACATTAGAAGGTACTCACTCAAATTGTCAATAGGCCTTGATTTTACCTAGAACATACTTGAACCCTAAACATATACAAACACATAAAATTTAGGGACAAGGTTAAATTTGAATGAGGGGTCACTATACCTTATTTAGGGAGAAAGTTAAATTTGAATGAGAGGTCACTACCTTATTTGGGGAGAAGTCAGCACTTAGAGAAGTGGACATACAATTCAGACCTAGCTAAGCATTCACAAATAAACACGAAGAACTTATAGCTTTGTAACTTTGCTACAAAATCAATGGAAATGAGCCCTTGTTCATCTATGTTCTCCCACATTTTCCTTTAAATTATTTATATATCTCGCTAACTCGTGCGTTTACTTTCGGTGATTATATTCAAGAAAATTGTGGTAAAAGATCTTGAGACCTTTTCAATCGTTTGATTGAGGCCAGAAAGCACCTCTAGCACACCTGGAATAGTTACATTGCTCCCAAAAAGGGCCAAAACCTCCCTATAAAATTAAAGCAAGATGAAAACCCATGCACTTCTTTGTGTATTATATATCTCGCCTTTTCAATAATCTCATGAAAGGGATGCTTCGTAAGGTTGTCCCTCATAATTAGACTAATTAATACCCGTGGCACAATCACTATATATACACTCCCACCTTTTTTATTATTATTATTTCCACACATCTATTCCTTCCATAATTACATTGTGCAAGAAGTAAATTTTATGATGCCCTATTTTACAACCACTTTTACACCTTTCATAACTTGTAAGGAAATCTTACCCTTACTAAAATATTTGCAATCAATCTTGCTTTCTTTACAATGTTTTTTCTCGCCCAATTTATAAAACTACTCCTGTTTAGAGGCATTTGATTGGTCATTTGTCCTCACTAATATAATTACCCAAATACTATAAAGTGTTCTTTAAACAAATATTTGTTTCATTTGGTTATGAAGAAGTCACGTCAAATCACATCCGCACCAACTGGCACTGCCTCCTTTAACATCCCATTTCTTCACCTAAACGCCTCCTCCCTCCTCTAACAATGATGAGATTGGAAAAATGCCTTTTCCACTCATTCATCAAACAAATATATCCCAACTTAATTAATCTTAATTACCTCATCGTTAGAGGGGAAAAAGATTCACTTTCAGGAAGATTCCTTTCTTTGTCTTCATCTGCAATATAAAAGTTGATTAATTTTAGTAGATTTAAGAAAACTAATTATGTTAGTTATTTATTATAGATATAGGCTAATTTTCCTAAAATAACATTTTTCATTGGATGATGATATACTCTCTTATTTATTTTTCTCATAATCCTATCTCAATCCTTAGATCATAAAATAGACGGTTAAGATTTAATATTATATAAAATGTTATTATACTTTATAAATTAAATTTATTTATTTATTATGTATTGTAGTTATGAAGTGATTTTGGGGGGGGGGGGGGGGGCAATGAGAGAAACCAAACACCCTTTCATCATAAAATAGATGGATAAGATTTTTATGCATGTGTGCAATCAATAAAGGATACTTAAGAAAAAAAATTATAAATTTGAGAGACAAAGTGAATTGAGGTTTTATATTTAAGACAAAAAAATCTACCTCTAACTAGCTCTTATATTAAGGATTGTACATATAAGTATCTTACTGGCAAGCTCACGCTGCCATAGGTATAAAAAGCATTCATGAACACTGAAAACAATTAAAAACGAACGTTTATTAATGCAGCCTCCCTTCCTCCCTCCATTTTGAATCCTGCATTTTCTTATAGTTAAGGAGGAAGGGAGAGACTGAACTACTGAATGGGCAAGTAATTAATTCACGCATTAAAGCAAAGTAGAGGAATTGAAAGGTCCTTGGCAATGGTGGCTTCTGATGGGAATAAAGTTAGAGATCGATGGTGCTACACATTGGAAGAACTGGTGGAGCTGGACAAGAATGAAGAAAACAATAGAGGCGAGTGGGTGAGAAATCCTCCTGAGCTTCCATGTCCATGGAGGCAAGTATGGGACACAGCTAAGGACACTTATGTACCTTCTCGTAACAATCATAAGCTTCTTTGCTTCAAACGTTTACTTTCTCTGGTTTACCACTTCTTTCCCATATTGGACTCTCTTAGATGCTACAATGCCTCTAAGTTTAAGAATGACTTGTTGGCTGGTCTCACTCTTGCCAGCCTCACCATTCCCCAGGTACGTACCTACATATATACTCTTCAGTCTTCACCCATTATTTCTTCTATATATGTAATTTTACGTACCTGCATATCTACTCTTCACTCATTATTCTTTCACAATCTTTTCCGCATCATTTTTATTTTCTATCTTTTTCCACAACACATTATATGCACATTCAATTTTGAGAATGAAAACATTAGAATCAAGTAGCAAATTGAATTTTTTATATATTCAAACTCGTAGAATTACAGCCAAATACTATATTATCAATAGCATGTAAACTAGCATTTTCTTCTTCACAGTTTTTTTATTTTATATATCTCCAAATGTGTGTGTCTGTGTGTTTTGTCAAATCTCTATTCTTTTCCAATATGCATTTTGGAAATGCCATTTTATTATTTTTTATTTAAGGATTAGGATGCGTTTAATACTCTAAAGTATTTTTTCAGACATGTCTAGTATTTTAAAGTAAATTGTAGTGCGTCCATCACCCTAAAGTATTTTGTGGTGCATTTAACACCCTAAAGTTACTATTGAAAAATACTTTAAGGGGAGGGAAGGGAAGGGGAGGGGAGAGGAAAAAAATGGGGAGGAAAAAATTTAGTGTAGTGGGACCCACAAAACCCATTACAAGTCACTTCCCATTCCCTCAAAAATACTTTAAGTGCTGGATACACCTTCACTTAACTGAATTTTTGGGAGTTTATAACAAGGTTTAAATCTCTCCTTAAAAAAATTACTTCATGGGCAAATTTTCTTTTAAAAAATACTTCAAGGACAAGGTTTAAATATTTTAAATGCAAAATTGCACAACCAAATACTTTAGGGTGCTAGATGGACCTAAAAATTACTTCAGAGTGATGGATGCACTACAAATTATTTTAGAATATTGGATGCACCTATGAATATATTTCAAGGTGCTGGATGGATCTTAGCCCTTTATTTAAATTTTAAAAACTTATAATTTTAACATTTCTGTCAATATTAGTGTCGTTTTCGCGTTCTAAATTATGTTCACTATTTGATTCATATCTAAGCACTTGATTTTGTTTGCATTCCTTTTCAGTCCATTTCAATCTATGATTTATACATCTCATTAAGTATATAAATCAAGATGATATATACTCTATTTTAGCTTTTCTATATTAAGAGACAGTGAATAAATAATTTAATAATAGGGAGTAAATTTTTTTTTTTCCAGATAACAAGAAATTGATAACAATCTTTTAAAACTTTAACATTAAGTTAAAATTAAAATTTAGAAAAATGTCATAAGAACTAATAATTTTTTTAATAATTCATAATATTGAGATATTTAATAATTAAGAGACTTCTTAATTGTATGTGGAAAGATTACACCAAGGTCTTTGTCAAGAAAAAATAATATCTCAAAAGTCCTATAACTTATCAATGACAAGTGAAAGTAGCACCATTGATAAGTTACAAGACTTTAATAATATTATTTGTTTTGGTTGCGATTTTAATGTGATTATCCCTTTTTTGTTTTCGGGATTAAGTGCATATAATTAATAGTGTTTAAAGTTGATAAAATGACAAAAAACATTATATTATTATATATTCAAAACTTATCCTGATAAAATTGATTGTACTTTTGAACAATTTTTTTTTTTTTTTTAAAAATAAAGATTATACTAGCTATTCATAATTTTTGAATAGCTTAACTTGCTAAAAAAAATTTATTTTATATTTATTGATGTATATGTTGATATTAATTATACTAATATAAATCAACATGCAGAGTATGGGATATGCAACTATGGCGGAGCTTAATCCTCAATATGGACTGTGTAAGTTGAATGATTACCTTCCAAGTTGTTTAAGCCAGCAGCCTATTTTTATGCATTAAGCTTTAATATTTCTCATTTGTTCCCTTCTATTTGTGAGGAATTTATATAAATGGTGCAATATATGATTATTTCAGATACAAGCATTGTGCCACCTGTCATATTTTCTGTACTCACAAGCTCAAGGGAAATAGTGATCGGTCCTGTATCTGTGGATTCAGTGCTTCTTTCCACAATGATTGGAAAATTGAAAGATCCTCATCAAGATTCTGATGCTTACAAACAACTAGTTTTCACTGCAACTTTCTTTACAGGAATCTTTCAGGTTTCCTTTGGACTCTTCAGGTCATTGTTTGGCCCTCCTCATCAATTAATTATCTTCTAAACTTGAAGTTGGTTTTTTTAATATATTTCTTTTGAGCTCATTATATATATTCATACGATCTCAGAAATTAAGCTCAAAATTTGCAGATTAGGGTTTCTGGTGGATTATTTTTCCCATGCAGCGATTGTGGGGTTCATGGCAGGAGCTGCTGTTATCATTGGCTTACAGCAAATGAAAGGACTTCTTGGGATCACGAACTTTACAGACAAAACTGATGTAATCTCTGTCACCAAAGTTGTTTGGACATCAGTTAGTGACCATGTAAGACAAGAAATTAAGAGGCGTGGTTTATAGGAACCAAAGTTCATTGTTCTTGAGAAGAAGAAATGCTTTTAGTTTAATTTCATCTTCCTAGTTAATAATGGTTATTCTTTCACTGGTATTTTTCAGTCGAAATGGCGTCCTTCTAGTTTAATTCTTGGGTGCTCATTTCTGGCTTTCATTCTGATTACCAGATTTTTGGTGAGCAATAATTAATGTTACTGCAAGATAATAAATATTTAAGTGATGTTCATTCTCTCTCTCTCTCTACATTGTTTCTAATATTATTTCTATCTACTTATTAGGGTAGAAAGCACAAGAAACTGTTTTGGCTGTCCACATTCGCTCCTCTACTCTCAGTCATTGTGTCTTGTCTTATCGTATTAAAAATCAATGGTGAACATCAAGATAAAGTTGAGGTCTTGGGAAAAATCGATGGAAGTAGCTTGAACCCAAGTTCATTGTACCAGTTAAACTTCGATTCCAAGTTCATTGGGAGTTTGGCCAAGATTGGGTTTATTATTGCCATTATTTCACTCACGGTGGGGCCCTCCACTTAATTAATCCATTTCATTTCTGATAATTATTTATAAATCACCTTGTAATGATGGTCTTCATGATTTCCTCTGTGTGGTGCAATATATTTTTATTTTTTAAAGGAAGCTATTGCAGTTGGTCGATCTTTTGCGGCCTTGAGAGGATACAATCTTGATGCCAACAAAGAAATGGTATCATTAGGCCTAATCAACATTGTTGGATCCTTCACTTCTTGCTATGTTGCCTCGGGTAAACTCTTTCAGACACACACACACACACATCACATCAAATGATTAACATTGTTAAACAAGAATGTCAAACTGATCAATTATAATGCATATGATTAGAAAGGATATTCTAGGTAAACCAGCACATATTTGTTACAAATAACTAACTTCTTTAATATCCCAAATTAGTTATATACTTCTCTAAACCTATTTATAGGGCAAAGAGAGAGTAGGGAAAATTTTTGGTCTTATTTATAGGGAAAAAAAGATATTTTATATATGAAAGTACAATTTTATTCTTTATTTATTATTGTGTTCACTTTGTTCTCTTGACTATAATAAACTATTAAATAGGGATAAAGTTGGAAAGTTGTTGAATTTTAAGGCATAATTGATAAAGTTTAAAGTGTTTATTAGTCTGTGTGAAACATGTTAGAAGTGGCTTATAAATATGACCTTGAGAGGAATAGCTCTTATATTAAGGAGTATTGATAATGTGTGAACTGTATTGTGCAGGTTCATTTTCACGAACTGCTGTAAACTATAGTTGTGGTTCAGAAACAATGGTTTCGAACATAGTGATGGCTCTCTCAGTGCTGTTTTCACTGAAACTTTTGAAAAGGTGGTTGTGTAACATTCCTACAGCAGTGTTAGCTTCAATGATTCTCTCAGCATTACCAAGAATCATTGACGTCAAGAAAGCTATGCACATTTGGAAGGTTGATAAGATTGATTTCCTCGCTTGCGCTGCGGCCTTCTTCGGCATCTTGTTTGTTTCTGTGGAAACTGGTCTTTTAACTGCGGTAATTATATATGTTTTCTCTCTCTTTAATTGCTGTATATATATATATATATGTGAAATCTAATTTTTTTTTAGATAGTAATAGGGAGAATATTCTAGGATGATACAGAATAAGAGAAGAATGATTGCATTGAATATACGAACTCGATCAAAGCAGCTTGCAAGCTTGCTTATTATATTGATTAAAGGGTAAAGGAGCAAAATATACACGCATGCTTTTAGGAGCATAAAGCGCACCATATCTTTTTTTGGGGCAAAAATACACATGGCGTATAGTTACGTTTTAGAGCAAAAATATCGTTTGACCGTTAAGTTTGACTTTTTTTGCTGACTGGACGATGACGTGGCATGTCCACGTGGCATCCAGCTGGACCAAACAGTTCTACGTGGCATGTCTACGTGGTCATGCCACGTCATCGTCCAGTCAACAAAAAAGTCAAACTTAATGGTCAAAGTCAAACTTAACGGTCAAACGATATTTTTGCTCCTAAAACATAACCACATGTGTATTTTTGCTCCCAAAAAAAGCATATGGTGTTGGGTGTTCCCGGGGGTAAAGCACATGTGTATTTTTACTCATTTACCCTTTAATTAAATCAGTGCCCTAATAATAATTGGGCGGTGAGCTTAATTAGTCCAATCAGATATACTGGCATGGCCACTGGTTTAGAACCCATCATAAACATGCCTTACAAGGAGGAATTAGTTAAATTATCTTTGGCTAATGCATAAACAAGACGTATTTGATCTCTTAAGATATGTTGTAATTGCATATCCCAACTATATATATTCCACCAAGCTCAAGGTCTGGAAAAAACATCAAGCTATAGCTATTAGTGTTGCTTGTATTATCAAAATCTTGACATCAGATTCAAAAATGACCTTCTTAAAACCCAAATTCCAAATTAATCTAAGACCTCTGAAAACAGCCCATTCTTCAAGTCTTGATATTTGGTCTTGAGTAGACACGGGCTGGCTTTTCCACTTTAGACTCCACTATAGATTATACCTACAAAACAAACTTTAGCCATTAGTTTGGGAGTTCTGGGCTTTCACTTTTAGACTCCACCATCCATTCGATTTTTCATTTGAGCCCTTTCTAAATCATGATTACTTGGGCCTTTTTGAGAGATTTAGTTCATATAAACCCTGAAGTCCTAATTTAGAGTCAAATAAATATGTACCAAAAAAAGAAAATTACATCTACTCAAATTTCAACGTTGAAATGATATCTGGTTGGACTTGGACTAACATATGTGCTGCAGGTAATCATATCATTTGCAAAAATAATGCTGATATCAATTCAACCTGGCATAGCAATTGTTGGAAGACTTCCAGGGACAGATGAGTACTGTGATGCTGAACAATATCCTATGGCCGTCAACATTCCTGGAGTCTTTATAGTTCGTGTCAAATCTGCCTGCCTTTGTTTTGCAAATTCCAATCTTGTCAAGGAAAGGTACGTACTTACTCATACTTATCCACTTTCTACCTCTCCCAAGTTAGTTAATTTTTTTTTTGCTTAGACACTTCCTATGATTTTTGAGATAATATTATTTTTGTCTGTTGTGTTCAAGAATTGTGAAAGGAGTGATTGATGACGAAGCTGATGTGGAAGATCCCAAAGCACAAAGCACATTCAAATACGTTGTCCTTGACATGTCAAGTAAGCACCATTGAAACATACCCTAGCTCTTTGATTAGCTAATACCTCCGATCCTTAATACATAAGCTAGTTGAGGGTTGGATTTGTATTAAATTTATGACTTTAATATACTTTATCTCCCAAATCCAAAAATTTTATTCTAAATTATCCAAATTGATTGTATATATTAAGAGAGTTTTCATCCAAGGGTAGCTGTGATTAAAAATGAAATCTTAGGAAAATCAATCCATATTTATTATAAATGACATAACTAATATTGAACTCATTTTCTTAATGTTTGCAAATTAGTTATCTGACACAACTACAAAAAGGAAGAAACACAAATTTCGATAATACAATACAGATCCAGAAATATTTATCAAGGATTATTATATACAGATAATACAATATAGATCCAAAAAAAAAATCAGATCTTACAATAATCAGAAGAAAAGGGGGAAGAAAAGACCAAATCACAATAAATATATTAGAGATCGAGTCAAACACATATTTAACTACTAGTGAGGGAGGAGCTTGGAAGGCACAGTTCGAGCAAGAGCGACACAGATTTAATCACTGGTGAGGGAGGAGTCTAGAAGGCACAGATCAAACAAGAGCGACACAGATCAAGCAAGTGTGACACAAATCGAGCGAGGCAATGCAAGCAAGAAAACCTGGAAGTTGCAGAGTGTGCAGATCGAGCGAGAGCACGAATAGAGGGAGCACAGACAACGGATCGAGCACGACACCGACGACGCTTTGAGAGTGTGCATACGATTTGGATCCGAAATGCGCGAGAGAGGCGATCTGAAACGGCGAGAGAGTTTTTTGTGATTTAGATCTGAAGTTTAGAGGCTTACTGGTTTGGACGTGAGTTCGAATAAGCACAGAGAAAGCAAAGATATGAAGTTTAGAGATTTGTTTAATAAAGGGGCGGGAGAACGTTTGGTGCAAATGAAAAATTGGGCCGCTTTTGGCGTCTAAGTTTTAAAATTAGACGCTAAAAGTTTTAATGTTTACTTTTGGAGTCTAAGTTTAAAAATTAGACTCCAAAAAAGTGTCTCTCGCGGCCCCACACAAGTTTGTATATTAACACAAACTGATTAAAAATGATTAGAATAGTAATGATTAATGGTAAGGATTAATGAAATCACAAACAATGATTTTGAGATTTCGGATACGGTGATTTTCTCGATGCGTGTGAACGCTCGACTCTAGTTATTGTATGTGACTCGAGTTTCCTAACTCGAGTTATCCTTCATGACTCGAGTTGCGAGATGTGCGCCAAAGGTCCGATTGCTTTCGCCTTTGAAAGTTGACTCGAGTTATCTTGCATGACTCAAGTTAAACCGTTCATTCACTTATGCATTGATCCTCAATCCGAGCTTTTGATCAACTAAAACTTCCTCACAAAGATTATTAATAACATTGAAGAGTATAGCAAGTAGTAATCAATTGATAACATTAATTTCAGAATTCTTGGAGACGTTGTGAATGGTGCTCTGCTACTTTGTTGATTCGAGTTAAAATCTCTTCTCAATATTCATTCTTCTCGTCTGCCTCTATGATTGATTTTGATTCAAGTTTCCAGAACTGAAGGTAGTATTTAGCTACACACTCTCCAAACAAAATTGAACCCTTTCATTTCAAATTACAATCATAGGTCTCATGAATATTGACACAGCGGGGATTGCTTCTCTTGAGGAGCTCCATATTAGTCTGGCTTCACATGGCCTGCGGGTAAGTCTCTTTTTATTTAATTTTTTTCTTACACTTCTCTATTTTGAAGATTTCTTAATTACTACTAGTACTACATATAAATTTACTGATCTCTCTTCTTTTCTCTATTTTTTTTTCAGTTGGCCATCGCCAACCCTAGGTGGCAAGTAATTCACAAGCTGAGAATAGCAAAGTTTGTCGACAAAATTGGAGAAAGGATTTTTCTGTCTGTAGGAGAAGCTGTTGAGGCATGTCTTACCCCCAAAATGGCTGCCGTGTATCCGTAGTTCTCTTTTCCTCAGAGTGCTAAGATCAATATGAAAAGATAAGAATCAATATCTCATGAAAGTTAATCATCACTTGCTTGAAAAAATAAAGTCTTCCAATTTCATTTTTGATTCGGTAGGACTAATTAAAGGGGCCTTCCACCTCATAAATAACTCATTCATTATGGGAATACGTTATCAAGCTGTAAAAACAATATGCATGTTCCAGTTACTGATTTATACATTATTGTACTAGCAATAACTTAATCAATTGTTGTTTACTACTAAATCCAGCAGTTGTCATCATCATCTGCGACATCCTCCAATAATGTAGTCTGTTCCACATATAGGGTTTTGGTGGTTTATGATGTCATTTCTTGTGTGTGTATCTCTGTTCCGCATATAGGCTTTCGGTGATTTATGATGTCCTTTCTTGTGTGTGCATGTTTGGCAAAAGTATTAGGATAGGGTATATACACCCTCCCCGTCATTAATATATAACATGTTTAAAAAGCTGATTTTGGTTTTAAATATAAAACTTATTTTTATATTTGTCAATTTTTACCTAATTTATATTTATAGATGTTTTCTTAACAATGATTAAGAAGGAGATGAAATGAGAGAATTAAGGAAAATGATTAAGTGTTTTAGAAAATACATATCATATTAGCTAAACTAAATTCTTTAATCTAATCAAATTAGGTAAATATGTATTATAAAGAGTGGATGGAGTGTGTGGGTGTGTGTGTATGAGGTATGCACAGTGGAATCTCCGAATTCCGTCAAGATTAACTCAATGAATGAATGAGAAACGAATAATTGCGCTGGTTCGTGTGGGCTTACGCTTGTTTGGTGGACCAATAGAGAAAAGAAGGTATTTTTTCGTTCTTAATGGAGTTGACTCATTAAAGCTTTTGTTACACACAGGCATGTAAGGTTCTTGTTTTATTAGCATTAAAATCAGATGTTGCTTTAGTTGAGATAGTAAGTAGTTTCATCTGTAAAAATAAAAACACAAGTCAGATCCCGAAAAACGAACTTATTGGAAGGCTTTTAACCTTAATGTTCCTACCTTGATAAAGATTAAGCTTAAGTCCAAAGTAACTTAGGATACTCTGGGTTTGCACCAAAAATAAAATCGAATGTTGCTTCTGTCACCAAAGAATCTGATACCACTCTCACTGTACTGTACTGTTCTACAACTTTGCCTTACTTAGTTGCTCACTTTGAAGATTCCAATGCTATGGACGTCAATCTCTGCGAAGAAGATTTTTTTTTTGTTAGGTTGAATTTCATCGAAACTTGAAAGATATTGGTGTTATATCATATTTGGTGGGGCTAAGGGGGAGTATAACAAGAGAAGAAGGACACAACAACAACACACACACACACACACTCAGATTCTCTGCTTACATGATAATAGTATTTCGCACTACAAAATTATTGGAATATTCTTAAAGCTGCTATATATATAAGATTAACGGAATATAATTGTATCATATTTTGATTATATGATCATTGTGATCATCATTATGGTATATATGTTATTAATAAAAGAAAAGGAAAAAAAATTGAAAAAGGGGAAAGAGATTTCAAAGGTAGAGTATAAAGATTAATTAGTGGCTTTAAAAAATGCGCACTTTTATAGTTATTTACATTATTTATTTTCATGGTTTGATATGATCCCCTGGCTAAGGAAAGTTGACTTTTCATAAGGGTAATTTAATTTGCAACGATATCAAACCTATATATCACAAAGCTAGATTCAGTGCCCTTTTTGCTCCACACAAAACAAAAACTATACACACACATATATATCATATATATAAGGGAGCTAATTTAGGACACAACTTGACCATTTTCAGAATATTATATAAATTGATAATTGGTGTCGCCTTTGTTTAAATTTCGCCTCAGAAATCATTTTATTCTCTACCTTCTAATTAAGAGCCTATCAGGTCATGATTGAGTGACACATACAAAGAGAAATGAATTAAATTAATTGAAAGGGTAGTGATGGGAGAACAGGGTTTTTCACCAAGACCTTTAAATTGCAAAATTGGGACAGCCTTTTTAAGTGCGAACCGAACATATGCCTACTAATGAATTACCTTGGAATATAATTCTTGATGTTATATGACAAGTAGTTGTCTAATTATTCTTTATTATTGATGTGATTATCGCGTACCCAATAGCCACAATTAACCATAATTCTTTTTTTTTTTTTTTTTTTTGGGGGGGGGTAAATAATCCATAATTCTTTTAATCCTTGTTGAATTCTGAAAATTAAAGAAAGGATCCTAGGTGCGCCTTTAGATTAGGAACATGGACAAGGAATCTCACGTGTGCTCTATATATATTTGATAACATTAATTTTTCCCGAAATAAAAATGAAATATTTATAATATATTTAATAATATTATTAAACCACAATAAATTTCACTTATTATTTATTTGAAATTATAAAAAAATATTTCAGGCCTTCCAGCTTGACTTTTCAGTATTATTTGTTGCTTATTTTATCCATTGAATCCATCATTCTAGCTAGGTGGCTTTAGGAGGGCTAATAATGGATTATTCTTTTCTCTTTTAGGAGGGCATTTTATCTGCAAAATTAAGTTTTTGGTATAGAAAATTGTGATCAAATATAACATGGGGCATGTGCTTCTTTTCGGGAAAATAGCATTAAGATCAAAAAAAAAAATCAGAAAAGTCTTATTGACAAGTGAAAGAGTTACTATTAACCAGTTATGACTTTTTTTAATATTATTTTTCTTAGTTAATAATTTAATAATATTTTCTCTTTTTTCCCTCCACAGTTACAACTTAATGTTATTCAATAGTAGAATATAAAAAACTCTGAAGCACATATAAAGTTGCATATATTCGGTCTATATATAAGATGCTCCAAACTATGAGTCAACTTCAACTCCTCAACTTGAAAAGTCTATCGCACTTGAGATTCATCAGCTGGTTTCATGAGAGAATAGTGAGGCCTCTGTGACGATCGAGTTCCCCCAAACACTTCAATCAAAGACACTTCTCATGGCTTCTTCCGACGACGTCGTTATGATGAGATCCGAGTGGGTTCTCAATTCTCCTGAGCCTCCCTCTCTTTGGCGTCTCTTTTCTAATTCCCTCAACAAAACTCTCTCTCACTATCGTCACAAGCTTTCCTCTCTCAGAGACCAGCCAAGTCCCAAGCCTCTTATCTCACTCTTAGCCTCACTTTTCCCTATTCTCCATTGGATCCCTCACTATTCTCTCACTAAATTCAGAAACGACCTCCTCGCTGGCCTCACTATTGCCAGTCTCTGCATTCCCCAGGTTAATACGTATCCATAATAATACTTTAAACATATCAAAAGGAAAAAACAGTTAATTTAAATCGACTTAGTGATGGAATTCTCGCTAATTCACTGTTTTTGTTTTTGTTGTAATTGTTGCTGCTTCATATCCATAACTTGATATAACTCTTTTATCTACAGAGCATTGGGTATGCGACTTTGGCACACCTCGATCCTCAATATGGTCTCTGTAAGTGCTGATGATCCATTTTAATAATATCTCAAATATAATCAAATATTAATATAAGATATAATATATCTCAACAATTTATATGTTCAGATACAAGTGTTGTGCCTCCACTTATATATGCTGTTATGGGGAGTTCAAGAGATATAGCAGTTGGACCAGTGGCTGTGGTTTCACTTCTTTTGTCTTCTATGGTTCAGAAGTTAATAGATCCTGCCTCTGATCCTATTGGTTATACGAAGCTTGTTTTGACTACCACGCTTTTGGCTGGGATCTTTCAGACTACCTTTGGCCTCTTCAGGTGATGATCGATCTCACGTTAATTTATCAATTGTTTTTTTTTTTTAAAAAAAAAATTCTTTTGTTTCTCTTTATCCGATGAATTGGTTATATATAATAGGTTGGGGTTCCTTGTGGAATTTCTGTCGCACGCTGTTATTGTGGGATTCATGGCGGGAGCCGCCATTGTTATTGGTCTTCAACAGTTGAAGGGACTATTTGGTCTGTCTCATTTCACCACCAAGACCGACATTATCTCTGTCCTGAAGGCTGCCTCGACATCATTATTCCAACATCCTGTATATTACTTCTCTTCCTTTAATTACTTGTGCAAAATGTTTATAGGCCTGTTTGATTTTGTTTTAATTTTTTTATTATTAAAAATATATTTTTTTTGATAAACTATTTTCAATAATTTTTTTTAAAAAGAAAAAAAAATAGTTTTGAGCTGTTTTTTGTTTTTTTCCCCTATTTTTTCCTTCTTTGAAGCCACCACCTATTTACTATCAATATCACACTACCGACGACGATCATCGCCTTGTCATCGTGGATAACTGCCACTACCATCATGTCACTTTAAATATAGATTTTTTGTTTCAAAACTTATTTTTAAAAATTATTTTATAAAACTGTTTAAAAAAACTGGAAAAATAAATAAATAAATCAAACAGGCCCTAAGTCTTTGTTATTCTTGAAAACTCTTATTCAATCTTTTTCTTTAAATATACAGTGGAATCCTCGTAATTTCTTCCTGGGATCCTCATTCCTGATCTTCATTCTAACAACTAGATTTGTGGTGAGTGATTCTCAATCATGATTATTTTTATTATTTTCTCATGAAGTACATTTGATTATTAAAGGACCCAGCTAATTCCTTATGCAGGCTAAAAGGAAGAAGAAACTGTTCTGGCTTGCCGCAATCTCACCTCTAGTATCAGTGATAGGTTCAACTCTGATTGTTTATGTGACAAGAGCAGACAAAAATGGAGTTAATATTGTGAAACACGTTAAGGGAGGATTGAACCCAAGCTCCATCAATCAGCTAGACTTCAAAAGCCCCCATATTACTGAAGTAGCCAAAATTGGACTAGTTGTTGCTATCGTTGCCCTCACTGTTAGTGCCCCTTTTGTGCAACACAGCTTTATTCTTCCATTTTTATTAAACTTAGGACCATGGATGTTATTGAAAAAATTACTTTATGGTATTGAATGTACAAAAAAATTACTTTAAAGTATTTTTTTTTTTTGCAAAAAATTACTTTAGACCGCTGAGTGCTATGAAAAAAAAAAAACTTTAGAAGGCTAGAAGGACTAAAAATTAGTTTGAATATTGAATACTACTTACTCTTCTTCAAAATATAAGTTTTAGATTTTTGAAGGGCCTAGTTTTCTTCATAAGTTTCAATTTAGATTTGTTTGATCATTTAATTTTTTTCTTCTATTTTTAACCCTAATTAATTATATGATTCTCTCATCCATTTTTTTCGCTCATATATATTCTCTCTCCCACTCACCCTCTTCATAAATAAAGAGTGTTTTAGGAAGATAAATTGCATCATATTTTTTTTAACTGTTTTTAACCAATTTTAAACAGCATTTGAGTTGCATGATTTAGTTATTTGAAGCTTATAACTTTACTATATATGATAGAGTACTAAAGAATACCCCCTTCGGTTTTTTTTTTTTTTTTTTTTTTTTAAAGAGCCCAATAAGAGTTATATGTATTATATTAATTAAAATGTTGATGATATTTATATTTACTCCAGTTATCTCTCTTAACTTGATCCCTTATAAATAAGGGCATACTTGGAGAGGAAAATTTATTACAGATATACTTATTATTTTTAACTAATTTTAACTATTTTTTAAATAACGTAAATAGAAGCACGCAGAGCACTTAAATATTGAATGCTACCCAACCCTTGTAATAATTACCTTTTCTGAATTAATTGGTTTCAAATATAGGAATCTGTTGCCGTTGGCCGATCTTTTGCTTCTCTGAAAGGTTACCGTATTGATGGAAACAAGGAAATGCTGTCTATAGGCGTCACCAATATCATCGGATCTTTCACCTCTTGCTATGTTGCAACTGGTAACTAAGTTGTTCTTCTTGGTTAAAACATCACACGCACAAGCACACATGCTCATACTTAACACACAACAAACGAGATATTATATTAAGCACCGGAGGAAGTATGATTATTCAGCAATATCTATGATGATGATGAATCAGGTTCCTTCTCGAGAACCGCGGTGAATTATGCGGCGGGATGTGAAACGTTGGTGTCGAATATTGTGATGGCCATTACGGTGATGATATCACTGCAATTCATGACAAAGCTGTTGTATTACACTCCTACTTCGATTCTTGCTTCGATCATCCTCTCTGCTCTTCCAGGGCTCATTGATATCTCCGAAGCTTACAAAATATGGAAGGTTGACAAGCTGGACTTTGTGGCTTCGTCTTCTGCCTTCTTTGGTGTGCTTTTCTCTTCTGTTGAGATTGCTCTCCTCTTAGCGGTACCTTTCAATATTCATTTCCCACCTCTCTTCCTTTTTTCTCTTTTCTTTTTCATAAATTTATCTCTTCATCATGTCTGCTCTATAAATTGGTAATCTCTCTCTCTCTCTCTCTCTCTCTCTCATATACCACTAAATAAATACTGCCCCCTATTATGGTTTAGAATAATATTTTTAATTAAAGTGGTCTTCCAAAACCTCAATAATGGGGGGCATTTATCGGTCGGAAGGAGTCATTAAATACTACGAGTACTTCACTATTTTTTATACTAAACAGGCAACAAAAGCTTCTGGACGAAGTGTTTAGAGGAACAGGGGAACAAATTAAAGTTGCTCCCATATATATATATATATAGACACACACACTTATTTATTTATAGAGAGGAGAGAGTATTTCTGTGGGAAAATTGAGAAGAAGAATAACCGGTTCTCCTTTCAGTCCATTTTATAAGACGTTTCTAACCAATTAATACACACACTAATAAAAATAGTTAAAAATATTAAATTTGTTTTAAAATAAAAAATTCAAATTTTACTCATATTAATCACACTAATCTTCATCATCATATTAATATCTAATTAATACTATTATACCCTCGTTAAATATGAGCAAATATGATTTTTTTTTTTGGTCATATATCAAAACCTCTTAATAGACTGAAGGGAGTACCTTTTATAGATGTTCCAGTTTCCAGTTACAAATTCATGTTTTGATTTTATTGAAATATATATGGCAAGTATATATGCCCCATCAACTTATTGGAGAAATCATTATAAACAACTGTGTTGTGGTCAACTCTGTATGTTCGAAATGATGCTCCTAACTAGGATCTAATAATGGTCGTAATAATTGAAAGTACGTAGTTTAAATTAGTTTTAGCAGCTTGGCACGATTAATTAAGGAAGATAAACTTATATGGATTGTTTTGTGTAATATAACATAGTGCAGGTGGTGATATCGTTTTTGAAGATCATATTGATTTCAATTAGGCCCGGCACAGATACTCTGGGAAAGCTTCCAGGAATTGACTTGTTTTGTGATGTGCATCAATATCCTATGGCTGTTAGACCTCCTGGCACTCTAATCTTACGCCTTAAATCTGCCTTGCTTTGCTTTGCAAATGCCACTTTCGTTAGGGAAAGGTATATATACTTTGTCACTTTCATCAATTATTAGAAAAAGAAATTAGCAGTAATTATAAAACATACATAAGCATTAGTACCCTAATTACTTTTCAAATTTCGTCTAAAGAATCATCAAATGGGTCGCTCAGGAAGAATTAGACGATAAGGGAAATACAACAAGTACCATTCAGCTCGTGATTCTCGACATCTCCAGTAAGTTATTCTTACAATTACTACCTCGAGTCTTGAACTAGATAACTCATTTAAAGATATTAATTAATTAATTAAATTACTTATTTATAAAAATTTTAACTTTTCTGAAATATTCTCTTTAATCATTCGTGTTTAATGCTGGCAATGTCACTGGGTATATTTTTCTTCTGGTTTCGTAATATTTATGGCAGATTTGGTGAACATCGACATATCTGGAATTGCTTGTCTGGAGGAACTCCATCAAAGTTTGGTGTCACAGGGGAAGAAGGTAATTATACATACATACATATATATATATATATATATATATATAATTCATCGGTATCTCTCTCTCTCTCTCTCTCTCTCTCTATATATATATATATATATCTTTCTGCAATAAAACACACACATTGACCTACGTATATACTGGGATATATATTATCAGTTAGCAATTTCGAGCCCTACTTGGGAAGTGATCCACAAGCTAAAGGCAGCCAACTTTGTGAGCAAAATTGATGGAAGGGTTTTCTTAACTGTTGGCGAAGCTATTGGATGCAAATTGGAGTGTTAAGATAGGATTAGGGTACTTGTGTGACGTATCTCGTTCTCAAAGTCCAACTAGTTATTGAATGTGTGTGTTTCAATTATGCTTGTTTGACTCGCTGTACTTTGTCTTTATGTACTTGTGGTGTGACATATCCGAATAAGTCATCCAGTTCCTGTACGTCTTTGTTAAAAATGAGCCAAGTTTCTACCTTTGTCAATCGCTAAAAATTAATAAAATAGCTGTTCCATGTGATTCTGTCAAATTTATAATGCCTTTGCTACTATGAAGTCTTCATCAATTAATATTTCTTTCCCACGTTTAAGAATAAAAACAGGAAACAATTATCTTCAATATACGCAAACGTACTTTGGTTCAGTGGTGGTTCGGATACCAGGTGGCCCAAAGGTTAACAAAAAAAAAAATAGAGATCTAGATTTGAAATTTGAAAAACTAACATCCTAAAAATAATCTCCTATAATCTTTAGGTTTAGTTAATCCCTATAATTATGGGACTAATAAAATATTCTAATAATAACATATTCTACAAAGCATTCAAATTAAATTACAACAAAGACAAACATGTGCAGATCTCGTAAACTCAAATTAACCCTAAATTACAACAAAGAAACACTTATAGCAAAAATCACAAGCCAAAAATCGAGTGAAGATCTAAAACCCGAAACCGTTTCAGCTTCATCAACTCCTTCAAACCAAATCAAATCAATAAATAACTAGAAATCAAAAAAAGAAATAAAAGGAATCGTAGATCGAAGACTTACATTGTAGAAATCGCAGATCTAGGATTCGCGAGTAGAAATCACAGATATCCGGGACGGCGAGTAGAAATCGTAGATCTAGGACGGCGAGCAAGCACGGTGGGCGACGATAGGGTTCAACAAAAGAAGGCAGAGGGAAATACCGAGAAATTATGAGAATGGGTGTGGACTCGAGCTATTTATTTGTTTATGGCAATTTTGGTGACGATAGAAATTCAAGTCGACAAAATTAAACAATTGGCGGCGAAAGTAAATTGAAGTCGCCATTTTTTGAATTTTGGCGACACGAATATTATTCGTGTCGCCAAAATTCACAAATTAGCGATTGAATTTAATTTCAGTGTCGCCAATTTAAAAAATATATATATTCTAATGGCACCAAAAAATGTATTTACCATTTTGTTTTTAAATCGGCGACTTGAAATTAAATTCGGTCGGCAATTGTTGATTTTGGCGACCTGAATATTATTCGGTCGCCAAAAGTAACAAATTGGCGACACAATTTAATTTGTGTCGCCAATTTAAAAAAATATATATATATATATATATATATATATATATTATAACGGCGCTAAAAATGTATTTACCATATTTCTTTTTAAAAAAAATTGGCGATTCGAAATTAAATTCGGGTCGCCAATTGTGACTTCAACGTAGTGATTCCTTGTGATCCAACGGCTAGCCAATAATGAAGAGGTAAGACCCCTGGTTCTTGGGCTCAACTGGCAAATTAAAGGGTGGACACTCTCATCAAAGGGAGGGAGTTCGATCCTGGAGTTGGTCAAGGCATTGGGGGAGGCATCCTAGCTCTTAGGTGCTTAGGTAAACGTCCGAGGGTAATAGACGGCTCGCCCTGCCCAACATCGGTATCACCTAAGAGGAAGAGAGATTTCACCCTGCCCTTAGATCATGGGTAAACCCAACCCATTTCCTAAAATTTTTATATCAAAAAAATAATAATAATAATGAAGATGTAAGAATGACAGCAGCAATTAAGCTAACCATAGTGGCTCTTTCCCGTTATTATAATTTGAATGGGAAGAAAGCAGTTTTGTGCGTGATCAAATCTCCATGGTAGAGTGCCACTCTAGTTCTTATTACAAGTCCATTATTTCAAATATGTGTGTGTATATATATAACCGTTTCATTGTTAGAATTTAATGTGTTGAGATACCGAAAAAAAAAATCTAATAAATAGGAACATTATGGGAAGAAGATAATAGTAGAAAAAGCAAGACAGAATGAGATGTTATATTTAAGAACAAATTCAAATAAGACTCTAAAATGGACATTATATTTATTAGGATAGGAAGGAGAGTGTTTTGCTACAATAGTTTAAGTATTTTCAATTAATCTTTTTTTTTTCCCTGTAAGAAAAGGATATTGGCGTCTTATCTAGAGCACTACCTTGAATCCTCATTATAAGCCATGCATCGTAATTCGTAAATATTCTATTTTGTTTATGAGGATAAACGATAAAATTTAAATAAATTATCCAAACAAGAGGTTGTTGTCTCTTATAAATAGTACAAAAGAATTATCCCATTTTTTTGGGGGTAAAGAATTATCCCAAAATTCTCAACACAAAGGAGTAGTATTCTTTTGATTAAAACTTATTTATCTAATTTGAATGGATTAAGAAAATTAAATAAATTACTTCTTAACTTTTATATCAGTTTATAAGTTAAACAAATCAATTTAAAAAAAATAATAAATATAAGAGATACAAAAGTCTTACATATAGGACTAAAATTCACTAAAAATAGTGGATTAGTGACAATTTATGACGGAATTTGATAATTCCATTGTGAAATAAATTGTTAGAAATTGATTAACTGACAGAAATCAGTTTAACGATCCATCGCTAATTAATTGACCCCTCATTTTTGTAGTAATAATTTACTTCCAAACTATGTCCTATATTTAATACTGAATGGGTGATGTTTAAAAGTAGGAGTGACCATAACCAACCAAAATAGTAAGATAAAGTGTGAGCTCTAAAAGCTAATGAGTGCATTTAGTAATGGAGGGGAAAGGATCTTAAAACCTATGTCCCCTCTTTTTTAAGTAATAATTCACTTCCGAACTATATCTTGTATTTAACTATAAATGAGTGATGTTTAAAAGTAGAAGTGACCATTACGAACCAAAATAGGAAGACACACGGATAGCACTAAAAGCTAATGAGTGTACTTAGTAATGGAGGGGAAAGGATCTTAAAAGCGAAAGATTTTGAACTGATTACTCCTAGGGATCCACCATTGCCAGCCATCCTACAAACCTCACGTGTCCCTCTCAAGGACTCCATGCTCCTAACCGGAATCAAGTCCTGGTTCATCAGATGATAAAAGGTCCTAGTAGTTACAAGGTGGCATGTTAATGTAAATTACTTTTTTGATGAACTTTTTGTTTTCTATGAACAATAAAAATATAGACTACTTTTTGTTGGCTTTTTAATAAAGTCCTTATTTAATTTCGGTCTCACAAACAATTAGTGTCCAGATTCAATGTATGTTGATTCTCATAATTTACTTGGTTTGTTTATTAGGTCAAAGTGGTGATTAATTAGTGCATATATAATTGAGAAAATGGATGACCAGCAGGATCACAAACAAGTAGTGCATTTGGGTCGTAGTAGTTACATTCATTTTTTGGATCTCATAGTGATTCTCATGATTTTAATTGAGGAAATGGATGACCAGCAGGATCATTAGCATATAATCGGCACGTTAATAAACTATTATTGGGGATAAGTGGAATGAATCCACTAACTTCTTCATTTCATGTCTTCCTTATCCACCCTCTTTATCATTTTTTTACAAGAGACCGTTTTAGAAGTTTTTTCTGGGTTAAAGTGCAGAAGTTTTTCGCTGAGACGTTAGGCACAAAAATATTAAATCACCCCACCAAAAAATCTCGCCCACTCCAATCCCAAACATGATCATTGACTGTAGAACAGCCACCACCAGCAACAACGTCTTCATACACCCACACCACTAAAAAAATCCTTTGCTCCGAACAAAATCAAACTCAGCAGTAATTACATGATAATATAACAATCAGATTGAAAATTTTCAGCCGCTATAGAACCCTAACCTTCGAATACCAGCAGTTTTTGGGGTTTTGCATCACAGATTAAAACTAATCCAACCTTCAGAGGCACCAACAAATTAAAGGCTTCCGTTTTGGCCTCTGCTTCTCCTGCATTTTGTGATTCCCTTGATGATTCAAATTTTGCGGTGGATTCTACTGGTCAAAGCATGGATGAGTTGGCACACACTCAGATAATTGGTGGGGCCCACACAAACAAAGTAACGACGGTCTAAACCATGCAACTTAGGTGATAAAATTGCTCTGTTTTAAATTGTTTGTATTTTTTTTTTTTTTTGGCACCGTGAAAATCTTATTTGTGCTTGATGCCCTTAACGAAAAAATTTATTGATAAAATCGCACTTTAACTCGAGTGTTTTTGTCCTATCTGTGAGATATTTTACTTATTTTTAGAAGCATTAATCATTTTAAGTATTTGTTTGGTATGTGAGATTTGGAAGGAAAGGAGGGAAAATTTTTATGAGTTGATTTTTTTTTTAAAAAAAAAACATTTGGCGAAGTGAGATTACAAAATTTAATAAAGAGAATTTGTAAGATAAAAGAATAATAAAAGTTTACTAAAAAAAGTTAACCCATTTTTTTTTTTAAAAAAAAAAATCCAACTCTAATTTTTTCCTTTATTCACCCTCCCTCCTCTCCCCTCGTACCAAACAAGTCTTAATTTTTCTTAAATATCCTTGATTTTGTAAAGAGCTAGAGACAAGACTACGTTAAGAATAAAAATATGGACATATTTGATTACATGAAAGTTGAAACACAAATCCTTTTTTTTTTTTTGAAATATTTTGCCATAATAAACTAGCTAGAAATAAAAATATAGTAGTAGATTTCATGGTATTGAAGTGGGGCCAACTCTATCTATCTAATATTTAAATAACTTACTAGTGGATATTAAAAAAAGTATTCAACGTACTCTCTTTGGTCCTTTATGTAAGACACCAACTACCATTTCTCTTAGACCAAAAAAAGGGCAATTAGTCATTAAAAAAGTGTTCAGTTGATAAATATTTCCATGTTTACCCCTACTTTAATGATACTGATTTAAAAATATTAAAACTATTATTTATCAGATTTACCATGTGTCTCTCACTTCTCCCTTCTCTCTCCCCATTCCTTTTTTACGCAACATCTACGCAACAAGCAGCTAGTAGTCCAAACGATCGTCACAGTGGCACCATATTTGGGAAGCTCTCTTTCTCTCAAACAAGCACAAAACTGCATCATCATGCACCAAAAACCATTTATTTCATCTGATTTTTACGATATGCTTTTTCCTCCTCTGCTTTTTTGAGAAAGCAGAGATTTAGCAACACATTAATCAAGTTCACCATTTTCCATCGTAAAAATTAGATGAGAAATGAGTTCAAAGGGAGAGATGGCTGAGAAGAGAAAAAATGAAAGGTAAGACGTACAGTCAAAACCATCAGAGAAATATGAGTAAGTTGGAAGGCAAACCATTCGAGAAAGAGAAATGAATAGTTAATTTGGGGGGAGAGAGAAACATGGCCATTGGACGAAAAAGTCAATGAAAAATATTACTTTACGCACTCCATGGTTTGAGTAGGGTTGTAATGCTTATTGGGGGAGAGAGAAACATGCCTATTGGAAGTAAATGTTTAGAGCGTAGCTGATGATAATTCACCATATTAAGTAAATGTTGGTGCCTTATAATAAGGACCAAAATATGTGGGCAGTTGGTGCCTTATAATAAGGATCAGTGAGAGTATTTATTTGTAATAAATGTGTATTGGTTTCCTAAAATACAATTTTTAATCATGTGGATTTAAACCACTCTTGATGACAAAAACCCACTTATTATGATTATACTTTAGACACGAACTTATAAATTCGATAGACAAAATGAATTGGGTCTTATGATTAGGGTTATAGTAACCTTTTTGTGGAACTCTTATATCTAGAACTAAAGGTAGTACTACTATTTTGTAAATATGTTTTTACTTGGCCTCTTATCCTGTTTGAGGGACTCAAAAGTCAAAAGGTTGAGACTAGCTTGTTTGGTAGATATTCTTTCTAGTTTTTAACATAACCGTCAGTTGACTTTTGGATTGGAGAGTAAATTTGTTCTAGAAATTTTCATTGAAGAGCACAATGTCACTCTTGAAGTCTTTTTAAGTTCAATATCACCCCAAATGTGTTTAGATGGATTAATGTTGTCATTTTTCATTAAAAAGTTAACGGTCAACATCAAGCTTTTAACAACTAGTATTAGTTTTTTAAGAGCATGGGGGTAACATTGCTATGTTTTGAAACTTCCAGTGTGACATTGAATCAGAAAAAACTTCTAGGGCAACATTGTTCCATAGTGAAAAATTCCAGGGCAAATTTGCACCTTAGCCCTTGACTTAAGGAAGCTAAATAAGTTACTTAATTATAGTATATGTTATGCATCATTAGATTATATATTGGTTTATAAGTTAGGCAACATAGTTTGTAGAAAAATGATAAATATAAATACTTTAATACCCCTCTAGTCCTAAATATAGGATATAGTTTGTAGTGCAAATCACATTATAAAATATGTCCTATATTTAAGACTGGAGGTAGTATAACTTATTTTGTTTCCTTAATCACTCGAAAAAAAATCAGCTGGTGCTTATATTAAGGATGAGAGGTAGTAATCTTTTTCTTTATACCTTCCTAAAAGTTGAATAATGTTTATGGGGTTCAAAGAAAATCATTCATGTTTGGAGAATTTCGATCAATTAAGCCAACTTTATAGGTTTCTTGGTAAATTGAAATGTTACCTAAGGAATAAAGCATGGCTAGAAGTTTCTATAGCTGAAGGTTATATAGGGGATGAGGTCCTGTATTTTTGTAAAAGATACTTTGATGACATTGACATATCTTTTAACTGACCGCCTCGTGTAGACGATTGTCCTGAACCTGAGCCATCATCAAGAGAGTTGTTAATCCCTTGTGTTTGTAAACCAGTTGGAGGAAGTGACAACTTCAAACTGACGACAACTGAGAAGTTCCAAGCACACAAACATGTCTTGATTAATTGCACTAAAGTTGGATCCTTCCTTCAGTAAGGATTGTACACTCATATGTTATCTTATATATTTTTTTACATTTTATACTTACATTTCATAATCGCTATCTCATGATTAATTGCAGGGAATTCAAAAGTCATGTGAAGCGTCAACTAAGAATCCGTACACAGACATCCTCTGAAATTGACAAAAAGGTCCACAGAGAATTCCCAGGATGGTTTGCGCGGAGAATACTAAATGACTACAACCTGCACTCACCAGATTTCAGAGCTCTTGCACTCAGCCCTCTTGACCAAGCAAGCAGGTTTACAGCATACAATGTTAACAGTTACAAGTCTTACACGGTTTAACGAGATCAAGGATTGCTAACCCAATATGACACTTTGGGACAAGGAGTTAAGTGAGCAGCAGTGATGGGAACATGTAGTTTAGGGACATCTCGTATTATGGAAAGCTTCTTGATGTCGTCGAAATAAATTACTAAGGCCGTTTCACCAAGACACTGTTCAAGTGTTTGTGGGCAAATATGACAACTTCCCAAGGACTCACAGCTGATGACTTAAGCATCACATTAGTAAATTTCTCCTGGCCAATTCACATTGGTCAATCTCAAGATGAAGAGTCATATATTCTTGTCTTAGAGGCACACCATGTTTATTATGTTGAGTATGAAAGGCACGTGGATTGGAATATGGTGGTTCACTTAAAGCTTGGGACCTTTACGACTTGGGCGATGGTGATAACATCACCTATGAGAGTGGATCGTTCCAGAGCGCCAATTTCAAAAACTTCTTCCTTGAAGGCGATAACAATTTACCTATAGTTTGGTGCATTTTTTTTAAGTTATGATTTATTATCAATTAATTTAAGTTTAATTAGTGTACAAACATATTAATCTCATAACTCATATATTCTCCACACATTTTTTCTAGGGATGGCAATGAAGATTGATTTACAAAATTATGCTTATTTTATTGTAATCCGCTATATATATATATATATATATATATATATATAAATAAACGGATTGTTTGTAGCGGTTTTAAAACCGCTAAAAAGTAAAACCCAACTCTAAAAAAATAAAATCCGTTACAAAAGCCGTCACATAAACTGCTACAAATAACAAGTACTACAAAAACCGTCAAATATACCGCTACAAATGTTACAAAGATATTTCTATAAATACCCCCACCACACTTAATTTCACATACTCCTTCATTTCTTCCTGCCTACCTTCACTTTCGTTTTCTCTTACCCGTCAATGTTTTCTGTAACATCCTAAATTTTTAGTTTGGAACTATAATCTTATAGGATAAATTAATTGATGATAATTAATATATCAGGTACAATATAGGAGTAAATTTCAAAATATAGAATTTAATATTTTTTTAATAATATATTATGTAATAAAATTGTATATATATACATATATATATAGAGAGAGAGAGGGGGGATAGGGATGGAGAAAGAGAAAAATAAGAAAGTGAGAAAGTGACGAATGGAAGGAACGAAGAAAGAGAAAAGAAAAAAAAAAGGAAAAAAATTGTGGGTAGGGTTCACCCCATTTGAAAAATGGGGAGGGGGTGCCTACCCCTTTTGAAATGGGGGTTGCGGTGCCAACTGATAGGGCAAAACTTTATAGCCTATAACTCCGCAAGTATACGGGCCATACCAAGTAATAAAGTGATAAGAAAAGTATCATTGCCACGAGGACTTGGTATCACAAACTTCGGTTAAGCATTAATTTTACAATTTCGTTTAAGTTGAGCAAACCAAATTGAATTTAATTAAGAGAAAAGAAAATAAAAATGAAATTAAAATAAACAAACTACCACAAATATTAAATGAGCAACCCAAAGTCACTAATCTCTTATTAGCTTCATAAACCTTGATTTCACTAATTTAATTAGCCTTAATATCAATTTTGTTAATCTCAAGTATAAATAGCTATAACTGCCTGTCGGTCCACTTTCAACCCTCTATTGAGTATAATTTGTTATGTCTAACATAATTACTCAAGAGGCAATAAAACTCGAACACACTCCTCAACAATTATATGGGGCCATTAGGTATATGTCTATTCTAATCGCAAATTAAATAGTAATCTAATCCCACATTACTTAATCTAAGAGCTTAATTAAAATTCCCTTCGTCATGGTAAATCCTAATTCTTAAATTCATATTCAATGATGGCCGGTCACTAAATAGATAAAGCTAACAAGATTAAGTAACCAAAATTAATATTAATTATAACTAATTAATAAAAACAAAATCTAATCCACCTATAAGTTCATAGCTATTCTAGGTTACAAAGTAAAATCAACCACACATGGCTTTAAACATCATCACAGTAAGACCAATAAATTCAGAGTTAAAAGCCATAAAAAAAGAATCAAAGGCAAATGAGTAAAGATAAAACAAACAACCCCGCACTATCTGCGCCTCTGCTTCCCCCTTCTTGCCTCCAACCGCCGCTACTACGCACCGGTGGCCGCACGATCTTTTCGGTTGTTGAAGCTCGGCTTTGTGGTGGTGAGAATGGAAAGATGAAGAAGGTCACCGGCGACGATGGAGGTGTGGGCGAAGGTCGCCGGCGACGATGGTGTGGAAGGCGATAAAGGTCTGGACTTCCTGGATCTTCGATCTACTTCTCTTTCTCTGCATTGTACAAGGCGATCAATTCTTCGTGAATGTCGCTCCTGTTTTCTTTTGTTCTGCACTATGCGTCTCCTTTATATCCCCCAATTAATGCCGCCTCCTGTAGCTATTTCTTTTAGGTCTTTTTCATTCCTTTCAATTCGTAGGCCCAATCATCCATTCAAATGATTAAATATGATTTCAGCCCAAAACATTGTCGTGCTCGCTTATTCGATTGTGAAAAAAAACAAACAAAAAATTATATAATAATAATAATAGTAATTAAAACCTAAACCTTTTCTTTTTATTTTTCCTTTTTTTATCTACCTTATATCATTATAATTTATTTATTCTTTTATATAAGACTAAATATTTCCATTTAATTAAAATTGAAATATTTCCAATAAAATCCCCTAAATAATGTGCCAAATTGATATCTTATCAAAATCTCCAATAAATGCCTTTAATTTAGCATTGATGACTCCCCAAATATATTAAAATATGCCTCAAATCTACTAAAATGGGAAGTCATCACCAACGCCCCCCATTAATTCAACAAAAGGAGGCGCCGTTGCCCCCTAATTGATCGGTGGAAGGGGTTGTCCTTCCTTTAAATACCCCCCACCTCAAAACACAAACACACACACAAACACAGAGGAGAGCGTAAGAGAAAGAGAAAAGAGAAAAGGAGAGTAAGGTGATAATTATTTGGGAGCCTTGTAGTAGCTTTTTGATGATTATTTGAGAATTAGCGAGTTACAGGTAACTATGAATATTCTTCCATTTACTTGTGAATTGTGTATGATTATAAATTATATTCTTTATAGATTGAATTATTTGTATATGTATTATAATATTATTTTAAACAAAATCTAAATATTATAGTTTTGTACCCACAAAAATTACAGTTATGTACCCATGAAAATTACAGTTTTGTGCCCAGCAAAAATTACGGTTTTGCCCTCGAATTTTAGAAATGACAGTTTAGTCCCGAATTTCATAAAAGATAGTTTGGTCCGAAGAGGTTTTATGAGATGTTTGGTTTACCTTGTGGTGATATTTTATATAAATGGAAGTTTATTTTAATACACTTTATTTTATTGATAAATTTATCATGATGGCTGTATGTGTGATGGGTTGGAGTAAGGAGGAATTTGAATGATAAGATTTCTTTATGCTATCACTCGGTGCATAGTGGATAGTACTTGTCAGGGCCCCATCTTCCATGTTTTCCTCTGGTTAGGATTACATTGGAGTTGTGGGACATGTGACACCTCCTTAGTTGTTATTTTTTAGGAGGGGAGCCATAGTCTAGACTTAAGCTCTATACCTTTGGCCGGGTGTATCTTAAGTTTTGGTGAAATTGGAACCATCCAGTCAAATGAATGAGTTTCTACTGGATTATGTGTTAGCCTATGGCTCCAGTCAGCGATACAAGGGTGGACGGTGATATAAGGGAGGCTGCATATTGCATATTGTATAGTTTACAATTCGACATAATGATGATTACTTTTGCAAAATAATTTTGTATGAGAAATTATGGTATATACAAATATATTTGAAATCAGCCCCTACTTTTCGTCATATGTAATTTGCTTGTGTACGGTAGAAACTTTCAGTAGTTACTGAGATATGGAATCTCATCCTATATTAACATTTTTTAGGTGAATATTCTCATAGGGAGCAAGGGAAGACACATGTGAAGTGAGCTTTGAAGGCTCTTTTGTACTCCTATAGTTTATGTTATTTTATTTGCCATGAACCTAAGACTTCCGCTTTGTATTAAACTCTGAAACATTTTTCAAAATTTATTTTGATCATGTATTAAGAATTTTATTTTAAATGGTTATGTAATTTAATGATTTGGATATGGATTATCCCCGTTGAAGGTATTTCAAATATTTTGGCCAAAGTTTTCGGGTGTCGAATATGAGGTATTACATTTTTGGTATCAGAGCTAAACGTTCCATGACAATTTCGTTTATTTTCTAAAATGATTTCTTTAAACTATTTAGAGGTCGTGGCAAATTAAATATCATAACATGTGCACTCATGTGCACTTCCCTTTATAGTTTTGAATTTTATTGCCTAGTTTTCTTGTGATATTTATGATAGGAGAAAAATGGGTTTAATCCAAAATATTCAAGTGATTAGTAATGAGGATATATGATTTGAAGATTGTGATTGAGATTATATTCTCTATTAAAGCAGCATAGCGGAAGATGGTAAGTAAAAAATAAAATTTATTGGATGTTGAATTCTGTAGGCAAAATTCCTTTTTAGGAGGGGAGGAACATTTTTAGTAACCATTGGTGTGTAGAAAAGTGATTCAAAGGCTAAGCCTTTATTTGGTGGTTATTCAATTAGTTACCGTTGTAAAAATACGACGAGACTCCCACTAGATTTGCACTTACCTAGCTAATTTATATAGCTAATAGATGGCAATATTATAATAGTATACTGATATAGTTTTGGTTATACAATAAGCTAGCAGATATATAAATAAATTCAATACGTTGTAGTATAAGCAAACTATCATGTTCCTGTCATTATTAGAATCTAAGGATTTTATATTAAAAGGTTATAAAAATGATAAATTCTTTTCTTTATAGTGAAGAGATTTGAGCTAAACAAAACTTGAATAACATGGAATAGTCATAAACAATAAGGCTAAGAAGAAAAGGCAATATTTTTTCAAGTAAGAAGAGCAACAATCGGTACAACGCCACCACAAAGCTCGACCATTTCAGTTTGAACCCTTCTAATTTCACCTTGAATGGCTACTCTTGAGATGGGGTTTACATGAGGTAATTTCTTTATCAGTGAAAAGAGTTGCTTCATAAGTTTTTGAAGCTTTTTGTAGGGCCACTCTTCTAACCCTCCTCTGCGATATATTTTGTTTATGGAATGCTTACTCAAGTTTACTTGTTTACTAGTTTCTTCGAGGGTTAGATGGAAAAAATTACTAAAATCTTTTAGCGACATTGATTCTCTTCTTTTGTGTTGCTCCATAGTTGCCCTATATGCGTTACTTAGTTTGAGGGCTAAGTAGTCATCTTGTAAATCATTTTCAATCTCGGGTTCTTTTCCTTTAGAAGTTATGTTTTCTGCGCTAAGTTGAAACGAACTACCGAGGGGTTCATTTTGAGTTTTAGTCCATTCCAAACCAACGCAAAGGGCCTCATAATAGGCTGATAAGGGATCTGGCACCAAGACATATCCTAATGCTTTTTGATCCAAGCAATGTTGTGTCAAGAAATGTTTGATTTCTTCTATATTTTTATTACTAAAATCAAATATTTGAAAGCTGCCAGCATTGGAAGAACATTTTTGTATATCTTGGTGTAAGACAACATGACATATCATACCTATTCTTCCATGAACTTCAAGCTTCTTGTAGTGAAGTCCATTAGTATGAACGATCTCCCGTAAAACGTTGCAGCAACCACAGGAAAATGGGTTAGTGGTTTCAGCCAGACTGGAAGCAGGGTCCCTTGGTTGAGAAGGTTTTGTAGACTCCATAAGCTCCGTCATATTACGACATCTCTTAACAGGTCGTCTTGATGGACCTGCTTCAAATTCTTCTCTGATAGTAACCGTAGGGATATAATCTTTGACCCTTGGAGAAGACGTAGGAACATGAATCATTGAGGTAGAAGGAGGAATATTCACTTTTAAAGGATTAGGAAGAAGTAAAGAAGAATAGGAGAATGATACATTGTTAGATGAGTTAGCCAACATGTTAGGCTGATTATCATTTAGTAAAGCTTCCAAGAAGGAAGAGCTGTATGAGTTAGAAACTGGAATAAAGTTATTTGGACCTGCCATATTTAAAGATAATGTGAAAAAGTAAAGAGAAAGATACGAACAGAGGGAAATTTAAGAGAGTAAACTAGTATGTTGATGTTTCGGGAGTTTGAGAGTATGTGAAGCATCTACCTTTGCCTTCCTCGATTTATAGCTGAAGCCAGTACCGTTCTATTTGAGCAATGCCATATCTTGATCTACAAGCTAGCTAAGAGCCATTTGAACTTTTGTGCATGCAGTACTCCGCAACACTGCACCCTAATGCACCCTAGCAACCCGTTAGCTCGAAGCCGTTTAGACTTTTGTGCATGTAGTACTCCGCATGGTAATTATTTATGATATTGTTTCTAGGTAATTTGACTTGGAGTATACTGCCAATCCGAGATGTCATGTTGGCATTAAATATGGTAACTAGAGAGGATTTTAGAAGATTTAGAATGATCACGTTTTGGTCTTATCTAATTGGAGAGCATCATTCACTCCCTGAGTATCCGTAAAATTTTATGAATTTGTTAGAGATGATTGAAAGACGATTCCTTCTGATGAACGCATGTTGGGAGATTTTTGGAAAGGTATGAAAAATGGTGATCCTTAGGAATGGCAAGAGGATGTTATAATGAATGTGGTAGAGATTGAGGATAGACTTGAATTCAATCTGAGCTGAGATAGTATGTCTAATTCATGAAAGTATGAATAGTGTAAACCTGGTGATTGATGCTACAATGTTAGTATGTTATTTGGGTATGATTAATAGTTAACTATGAGGTGAACGAATGATGTTTAATATATGTCCTTGTGATATTGTGAATGGAATTAAAACCCTGTGAATAATACCAAGGTCGTGAGAATAATATTTGAATGTTTTGAAGATTAATCTAGGAATTGTGAATAATTGTTTTAGAATGTTCTATGGGTATTGTTGAGGAAACATGATATCTCAGCTTAGCTGATATTGAGGTTCTAAGAGTTAATTTGTAATTTGACGGTTGTCACTTTTGGGAATGTTTGAGGATAGTTCCTGAATGTTATAAGCTATAAAGCATGATGATTAAGAATGGTCAAGGTTTCAGAATTAGGATGATGAACATGAAAGTTGGTTAGGCATCCAGAGGGTTGCTACCAACTGAAATGTGACATAAGAATCCAACTTGATAGTTGAATTGATTCTTTAGGCGTTTGAATCGATTGAACAAATTGAGGTACTAGAATATGGTACTAATTGATTTGAGTGAATTAAGGAACTTGAATGTGGTACCAATCTGTATGAGGTATTCGGAGGTTGTTAACTGCTTATCTAACATAGGAAATGATCTTAATAATAGAATATTCCTTTTAGAAAGAATGGACTGAGTGTTCTATGAATGAGATGAGTAGTATGAGTTGAAGCCTGGGATGTATTCAGAGTCGATGACTATCTAAAACAGTTGTTTGGTTCCTGAGTATGTTCGAAAAATTGAATTTTGAACTTACCAATGCACAAACTGTGTTTGAAATTTTTTTTCTAAACGTATTGTTTTCAACAGGATTTAAGACCAATTTGTAATCTTCATTTTTGAAATATGTTGTTTCATGGAAGGAATCCTTGTGAAATCAAGACAAGAATTGAATTTTAAATTATGTTTGTGGTGGAAGCAGTACAAAGCTAGAAGAGGCCAAAAATTCTTATAGATATACTCAGTTTGCTAGGTCTTGCCAGATGTATTTAAAATATTTGTTTTTGAATCGCTTGCCATTGATAAAAGCTAGATTGAACAGTGAATGTGTTTTCTTGAACTTGAACTGGCAGCGATTATGTTTTCTATGAAAAAGTGAAAATACTAGTTTTATAAAGTAAAATTATGAAAATGAACTGCGGCCACATAAATGTTGAAATTTTAAGTATTTGAAAAGTTGAATATAAGACAACATAGAAAAATTAATAAGCGATGACATGATTGTCTTCGCTGTTATTTTAAATTGAAAAGTGGTTCAGTTGATGACCTTGTTAATACAAGAATAGAAACTGATAGAATAGTTTAGAAATCTGAAGTTGTTAAATTAAGATAGTACTTGCGAGCACAGACAAAAGGACAATTAAGAATAGTAGTCTGAGAACTTACATTGAAGAAGCTTATACACAGGATAGACAAGAATAGAATTGAATGAGAAAATCTCTATAATTTGAGTTGTCGAAGGGATGTAAAGAAATGAAACTCGCTATGGTGGTCTTTTGAGATATTACTAAGAATTAGACAAGTAGCAAATTTCGAGGACGAAATTTATTTAATGGGGGAAGAAATGTAACATCTTGAATTTTTAGTTTGAAACTATAATATTATAGGATAAATTAATTGATGATAATTAATATATTAGGTACAATATAGGAGTAAATTTCAAAATATAGAATTTAATATTTTTTAATATTATATTCTAATAATATAATAATATATTATGTAATAAAATTATATATATATATACACTTATATATATATATATAGAGAGAGGATAGGGATGAAGAAAGAGAACAATAAGAAAGTGAGAAAGTAACGAATGGAAGGAAGGAAGGAAGAGAAAAGAAAAGAAAGAAAGAAAAAAGTTTGTGGGTAGGGCCCACCCCATTTGAAAAATGGGGAGGGGGTGCCTACCCCTTTTAAAATGGGGGTTGCGGTGCCAACGCCCCCCATTAATTCAACAAAAGGAGGCGTCGTTGCCCCCTAATTGATCGGTGGAAGGGGGTTGTCCTTCCTATAAATACCCCCACCTCAAAACACAAACACACACACACAAACACATAGAGGAGAGCGCAAGAGAAAGAGAAGAGAGAAAAGGAGAGTAAGGTGATAATTATTTGGGATCCTTGTGGTAGCTTTTTGATGATTATTTGAGAATTAGCGAGTAACATGTAACTATGAATATTCTTCTATATACTTGTGAATTGTGTATGATTATAAATTATATTTTTTATAGACTGAATTATGTTATGTATTATAATATTATTTTAAACAAAAACTGAATATTACAGTTTTGTACCCAAGAAAATTACAGTTATGTACCCATGAAAATTACAGTTTTGTGCCCAGTAAAAATTACGGTTCTGCCCTCGAATTTCAGAAATGACAGTTTAGTCCTGAATTTCATAAAAGACAGTTTGGTCAGAAGAGGTTTTATGATATGTTTGGTTTACCTTGTAATGATATTTTATATAAATGGAAATTTATTTTAATACACTTTATTTTATTGATAAATTTATCATGGAGGCTGTATGTGTGATGAGTTGGAGTAAGGAGGAATTTGAATGATAAGATTTCTTTATGTCATCACTTGGTGCACAGTGGATGGTACTTGTCAGGGCCCCATCTTCCATGTTTTCCTCTGGTCGGGATTACATTGGAGTTGTGAGACATGTGACACCTCCTTAGTTGTTCTGTTTTAGAAAGGGAGCCATAGTCCAGACTTAAGCTCTATACCTTTGGCCGGGTGTAACCTAAGTTTTGGTGAGCTTGGAACCATCCAGTCAAATGAATGAGTTTCTATTGGACTATTTGTTAGCCTATGGCTCTAGTCAGCGGTACAAGGGTGGACGGTGATATAAGGGAGGCTGCATATTGCATATTGTATAATTGTATAGTTCACAATTCGACATAATGATGATTACTTTTGCAAAATAATTTTGTATGAGAAATTATGGTATATACAAATATATTTGAAATCAGCCCCTGTTTTTCGTTATATGTAATTTACTTGTGTACGGTAGAAACTTTCAGTAGTTACTGAGACATGGAATCTCATCATATATTAACATTTTTTAGGTGAATATTCTAGTAGGGAGCAAGGGAAGGCACCTAACTACAAAAAAAAAAAAAACTATCATTAGTCGCGGTTAAACTGTAGCAATCATAAATAACCGCTACAAAATCATGTATTTGTAGTGGTTATTGACAACACCGCAACAAATTAGTAGCTGAAGCATTGACACGCTTATTTACAATGATATTTGTAGCGGTTACCATAAAGTAAACCGCTACAAATGTGGCGCCAGCTTGGCATGTAATGGCACGAATGTTTGTGACGTTGAAATTGTTGCGGTTTTATTGGACTAACCATTACAAATTTGGCGCCAACATTGGCAAGTAAGGGCACAAAATTTGTTTTAGTTTATTTGTAGCGGTTACATAAAAACAAACTGCTACAAAAAAGCGAAACGACACCTTTTTGTGGCGTTCAAAGTAAAATGACTCTTTGACCGCGTCAAATATGAAATTTTGTAGCGGTTTCTGCCTTAACCGCTACAAATATTCACGCTATATATAGTTAATATGTTCGTACATCTAATTATAAATGTATAGAAATTACTACTTCTGCATTGTCACTGAATGAACTTTCTCGGCTTGGTAGTCAAAGATAAGCAGATGTCTGTAGCTCTAATCTCTTATCTCGGGAGATGAGAGCTGCAGATATTTACCTCTCTCATCCTTGTAGCCGAGGCAGTTCCTTCAGTAACAATCCAGATTTAGTTCTTGTTTTGACGTGAAGACTTTTACTCTTCTGAAGATAGTCCAACATGTGACCGAAGATTGGGTTCCATTATAGCCACCATTTCTTTGAAAAATATCTTTGATCAAAATGAGTCAGTGAGTTTTTCCTGGGAGATTGGTGGCTATACTGAATCCGAATCTTCACGGATATGTTGGTCCATTTTCAGTAAACGTATTATTCTTAATTTATTACTCTCGACTCTTTTGGGGAAAATAAAGAAAATAATTAAATTAATTTAGAGTTTTTTATTTTAATTATTTTCACCAAACTAATTAGTTTGGATGTTTTTTTCCAAAAACGTAGCTTTGAAGTGGTTGCTACAAATAACCGCTACTAAATGTCAAAGGACAAACATTTTGTAGCGGTTCAAACCCTTAACTGCGATAGAATTGCAAAGGTCAGTCAATTTGTATCGGTTAGATAACCGCTACAAAAGTTCACTAAGAACGAGGCATATTTGTCGCGGTTGAAACGTCGGTTTCCCATAAACCGTAACAGTATTGGGAAATTTGTCACGATTATTTTGAAAACCGCTACAAAATGTAGCGGTTTTTTAACAGTTCCCCTCATTTTGAAAATCACGAGCGAAAGTTTTGATTTTTCACCTTTTAACCTTTCAACTTGTACCCTTCATCGTCATGGTTTCTAAAGATAAGGGAAAAGAGAAAGCTGTTGAACCGGAGAACAGGCCTATAAGAGGCAGTAGTAGTAGAGGGGGCCGTACGAGAGGGCGTGGGCCTATAAATATCCCCCCTCCGCCCCCTCAAGTAGTGGGGAGAGATTTTGATGAACTCTTTGCATATGAGAAAATCCCAAACCTAGAGACCGTAGGGGGAGAACAGGGCGCAAGTCTGTCTTTTAGCGATCTCGAAGAAAATGAGGACATCCACATTGAAATTCTCATAGCCGAGGCAGAGCGGTTTGTCGATGAGGAGAACCAGCGGGACCACAGGAACCCCCGACCATTGTCTTTTGGGGGAAAAATAATTTTAAATTCCTTACGTGTAATTTAAATGTATTTAAACGCAATACAACAATGTGTTTATAATTGTGCAGATAAACATGGGAACACCAGCAGGAGGATGCTGGATGTTTCCGCGGTCACTCAGATGGACTAGTATCGCGTCATAGTCCCCTGGAACACGAACACGAACCAGCAACGATGGTCATCTATTGAACTGATTCCTGTCAGAATTTGGCGGGAATTGGGCATGGTTCCCGATCTTTTTCCACGATTGGAGAAATATTCCGTCGGAGAACAAGGACAAAGCATTTACTGACATTGTGCAGGTAACTTATGTTGTTTAATTAAATTCAAATATTAATAGTAATAAGTTGTGGTTTATTTATTTATTTATTTATTTATTTCTTAATTAATTATTACTTAATTACTAATTAAATTATGATACAGAAAAAGTTTAACGTGCGAGCCAACCAGAAGAGGTACGTATTGATTAAAATGGGGGAAGGGTGGAAGAGCCGGAGGGGTCATCTCTACAACCAGCAGAATGGAGATTCGACTATGCCTTTGCAGCAGCTGATCGAGAACATCCTAGACGGCGTGAACCCAAATGATCAGGCGGGTTTTGTCCACTATCGAAGGAGAAAGGGGGACAGGTAGTTTTTTGAATTAATCATAGTTTACGCTTTGTTTAAACATGAGTTAATTTATTGTTTAAAATTTCTTAAAATTAATTTTATTTAAATGTAGTTTAAAAATATAAATATAGATTAAATTAATTTATTGTTTACATTTGGTTTAAATTAATTTATAGTTTAACATAATTTATAGTTTAAATGTACTTGAAATATAGTTTACAAGAAATCATTTAAACCTATAATTAGTTTCACTTAACATTTTGTTTGCTCCTCCTTGCAGGCCCTGTCGCAGAGGAACATTAGAAGTAGGTCACATCAGAAGGTCCATCACATGGCAGGAACCATGACATTTGCTGATAGGGCAAAACTTTAAGCCTAAAACTCCGCAAGTATACGGGTCGTATCAAGTAATAAAGTGATAAGAAAATTATCGATCCTACGAGGACTCAATCAAACTAGTGATTAGATATTATGTTCCATTATTCTGTTTAAGTTGAGCGAGTCATAATTATTTTCAATAATAAAGAAAATTAATAAGAAAACTAATAATAGGAAAAGGTGAATTCCAATTCGAGGAGTACAACCTAGAGTCGCTAATCCCATGTTGGTTTCTTAGATTTTATCCCCACTAAATTAATTTTGACTTAACCTAATCAACTAATCTAGAGTATTAATGTCTATAAATGCCTTCCGGTCCATTTATATACCTACCTTAATTAATTATGTAATGTCTCACACAACATAATAAGATGCGTTTTAAATCGGGCTCACTCTAATTTGATTATGCGGAGCTTCTAGGTATATTCCTATCCTAGACGCAAATTAAATCAAAATCTAATTCCACACTATTTAATCCCAAGGTCAATTTAAGATTCCCTCTTCCAAGTTCAACCCTAAATCTCCAAAACATGCTTACTAGTGGCCAATTAATAAGTAATAACAATAAATGCAAGATTAAATAAACTGAAATAAATTTAACAAAAAATAATCCATGGGAATAATCTCTAGAACCCAAACAAATTCATAGGTTCTTTAGGTTGAAAAGAAAACTTAGCCACACATGGCTATAATAAAATCCATAAAAAGATGAAACTCCGATTCAGAGACAGCCTGAAGGGAAGAGTAGAAATCAAATTGTCGCGTCGTCCAATCCTGTGCCCTCCGCTGCGTCCTGTGTGCGTCGTCTCTTGCGTGGTGGTTGCGCTGAATAATATTGATTGCTTTTCGTCGAATGGCTCGGCACGTCTCTCTTGAATTGTTATTCGGCCCCCCATGTTCTTCCTTATCAATAAATATATAGCCTGTGCGTGTTGCTTAATATATATTGATTAGGGTTTTTGCGTGTTGTGTATATATCTGTTAGACCATGATCTGCTTCTTTTTTGGATATATCATATCTTTTTGGTTTCAACTCCATGTGCGTGATCTGCTTCTTGAATTGTGTGGTCCCCACGTCACTTCTAATATAATATAGCAATATAATATATTATATTGTATCCTTTTCAATTTAATTTATTGCCTCTCTTAGATCACATAATATCTCCTGCACAATAAAATAGGATATGAATAGATTTTCTATTTTAATATTCTTTTATCCTATATTTAATTAAAAGATAGATAAATACATAAAAGATAATTAAATAAGTATAATATTAATAAATTTAATCCAATATATCTCAAAATCTATACTTATTTAATTATAAAATATATACTTATCATTTGCCGTGACCTACAGTGAGATGGTATGTTGAAAGATCAATTAATTTTAGGTTTAAATGATGATTGTTTTGTTTTTGAAATAATAAACTTTATATTCTTTTAACTCTTTCAGCAAGAGAAGGCTCAGGAGGAGAACCGTGAGACGGACTATGGGCAGTTGTTCACACGCACCCCATAGACACCGTGATGGGACACCGACCTTTGAATTAAATTGAATTAAATTTTTTGATTAATGTTTTCTGAAATCTGTGCGTCAGGCCTGGATTGAGCAGAGCTGATCTGCGAGCGTCGCAGCCCCCAAAGTCACAGGGGTCTGTGGATTCTACGGCTCCATTGAAAGTTGTTGTGGGCCCAGTAGAGCATCCTGGCCGCGTGAAGGCAGGCCTAGCATGGTGTGCGGCAAGACCTTCAGCTCTGAGGCCAGCACCTCTGGCTCAAGAAGGCCACCACTAGAGGAGGTTGATGCGATCATTGCCGCGAAGGTTTATGCGCAAGTTGCCGAGCAGGTTGCAGCATAGAAGGTCGCGCATGATGCCGGGAATAGGCGCATGCAAGAGAGATACGACTGTTGGTTCGCGAATCAGAGGCATAGCTAGGATGATGTTGCCGGGGCTTTGACTGAGTTGTTACCTCACAAACGGTTTCCATCTCCCGAGCCTCCCCCTCCGTTCATCTACGAGGATTCCCCCGCCTCCCCCTCCCCCTCCGTTCGTCTACGAGGATTCCCATCCGCGTCCCGCCGGCGACGATGACGAGGGTATTGTTACCTCCGGTCGTGCACACACCCCCCTAAAAGAGCCCCCCGAGATGCCCCCATGAGACGGGACTTGATCATCGGGCTCCTAATAGTAAGTTTTTATTTTGAAATTTGGATGTTTGTTTTCTTTTTTATGTTATTTGGTTTGTTGACATTTTTATTTCGTTAAATATTTGTTATCTTTTATTATGGTATGTTTTTCAAATATTGGAGTACTATTTCAATACTTATATTCCATTTATATTAGGTTAGTAATGTTACTTATAATATATAACAATATAAAATGAAAATATATTGTCAAAAAAAATTTTATAGCTAAATAAAATAGATATTGTAAAATAATTAATGGAGTTAATATGAAGTGAATAAAAAGTAATTTTCCCAAATAAAATAGATATTGTGAAATAAATAATGGAGCTAATAACATTTATAGCGGTTATGTTGAAAAAACCGCTACAAACTTGAATTTTCCACTGAATCCTTGAATAAAATAACGCTAACATTTGTCACGGTTAATACGACTCACCGCAACTAATGTCAAACGACTATAATTTTGTAGCGGTTTATGTAGCGGTTGGGAAACCGCGACAAAACTCTGACGGGGTTTTGAATTCAAATTGGCTCATTTTGTAGCGGTTTTTGTGGCGGTTTAGCAACCGTGACTAAACTCTGGCGGGATTTTGAATTCAAATTTGTAGCGGTTAGGCAATCACTACTAATTGTATTTTATATTTGTAACGGTTCTTGTAGCAGTTAATGAACCGCTACAAAGTGTTTCCATGTTGCATTTAAAGATCTCAGGTGCTGTTATGAAGGTAATTAAACATTCTCTCTACATTTATATTATATCCTAGCTTTGTTTACTATAGATGGATAAGTCATGGATCAAGCTGCCGTGTAGTTTTCCTGTATATTTAGTGGGATTGAAAACTTTCTTAGATTTCGCCTTCTCTCACGCTAGCATTAATGGCAAGATCGTGTGTCCTTGTTGTAGATGCAAGTTTAAGAAGTGACAAACGCGAGAAGGTGCTATAGAACATCTTCTTATCAAGCATTTCCCAGAAGCATATACATTCTAGGAAGTTCATAGTGAGAAACGTGGTTTGAGATATGGGGATCATCTTCCTCAAACCTCACAAGCAGCAAATCAAGTAGATCAACATGATCCGGTTAATGAAGCTGTTCATGATGCTTTCGGTGTTCAAGACGACAACTTCACGGCAGAAGTTTAGGGTCCAAAACCAATTTTCTTTAGGAATGATGCAGCTCGGGAATTTTTCGCCCAAATGGATGAGAGCGATCGTCCTTTGTATCAAGGTTGTGTGTTGCTTTGGCGACTGGCGGTTTTAATCCATTTGAGAATCTTAGTACAAGCTATAGTGTATGGCCAATTTTTTTGATACCTTACAACTTGCCTCCTTGGATGTGTATGAAACAAAGCTCCTTCATTATGTCCATGATCATTCCAGGCAAAAAGGCACCAGGAAATGACATCGATGTGTGTCTCCAACCGCTTATCAAGGAGTTAGTGGAGTTGTTGAATGTTGGTGTCGAGACGTATGATGCGCACGAGAAGACACTGTTCAACTTATGTGCGGCGTTGATGTGGACTATCAGTGACTTCCCTAGACTGGGAACATTATCCGGGTGGAATGTGCATACCGGCCTTGCGTGTCCGGCTTGCAATTTTGACTCTGATTCAGTGCGCCTTCCCCACAGTGGTAAGTGGTGCTTCATGGGTCATCGGAGGTTTCTCGATGGTACGCATAGGTTTAGGTTGCAACGCAATCGTTTCAATGGGCAATAGGAAAAAAGAGGACCTCCTCGGAATTTATCCGGTGCAGAAATCATAGAGCAGCTTGTGGATGTTGAATTTGAGTATGAGAAAAAGACGATGCAGCAAAGGCCGAGACAAAGACTACCAAGGCTTCTGGTTCTGCGCCCCAGCAATGGCGGAAGATAAGCGTCTTCTTCACTCTTCTGTATTGGAAATATAATTTACCCTGACAAAGTTTGGATGTCATTCACATTGAGAAGAATGTGTGTGACAATGTGTTGTACACGATTCTAAACGAACCAGGCAAGTCAAACGATCATCATCAAGCGAGGAAAGATTTACGGGAGATGGGGGTTCGTGGAGACACGTGGCCGGATGAGCATGACATATTTCAACAGGCAAAATTCACCTTGACAAAACCGAATAAGGAAATCTTCCTCGCGACGTTGAAGAAGATAAAAGTTCCTGACGGGTATTCAAGCAACATTTTACGATGTGTTGACGTGCAGGCTCGAAAGGTTACTGGGCTGAAGAGTCATGACTCACATGTACTTATGCAACAGTTACTTCCGCTGGCCATCAAAAATACGCTGCCACTGGATGTGTCGATCGTTTTGGTCGAGCTTAGTACTTTCTTTCAGAAGTTGTGTTCCAAGGTTTTGATCGTGGAGGAGCTCGACCAGCTGCAACAGAAAATCATTCTTACACTGTGTCATGGTTCACCTTACAGTACACCTTGTTCACGAAACAAAGCTTGCTGGCCTGGTTCACTACATATGGATGTATCCTATTGAGAGGTACTCATTTAAAATTAACTACTTTAGCATTACTCCCTAGTCTTACGTCTAACCATTGATGTATCGACATTTTCCCTTCATTACTTTATAGGTTTCTTGGGAAACTGAAGTCTTATGTGAGGAATAAGGTGTGGCCTAAAGGTTCAATAGCAGAAGGTTATATTGGGGATGAGGTCTTGTATTTTTGTTCCAGGTACTTTGTTGACATTGAGACGTCATTCAACTGACCACCTCGTGTTGACGATTGTTCTGAGCCAGTGCTAGAGCCATCAGCAATAGAGTTGTTAGTCCCTCGTGTTGGTAAACCAGTTGGCGGAAGTGAGAACTTCAAACTCACGACACTTGAGAAGATTCAAGCACATAGACATGTCTTGATTAATTGCACTAAAGTCGAACCATACCTTCAATAAGGAGTACACACAGATATATATATATATATATCCTATATATTTCCTTACATTTTATACTCGCATTTCATGCTCGTCATCGCATGTTTAATATTAGGGAATTCAGGATTCATGTGAAGCGTCAACTGAGGATTCGTACGCACACATCCTCTGAAATTGATAGAAAGGTCCACAGAAAATTCCCTGGTTGGTTTAGGAAGAGAATAATGAATGACCACAACCTGTACTCACCAGAATTCAGAGCTCTCGCACTCGGCCCGCTTGATCACGCCCAAAGATTTACGACATACAATGTCAATGGTTTCAAGTTTTGCACCGTTTCACGAGATCAGGGATTGCTGACCCAAAACTTGGGTGTATGTGGCACGTTTGAGACGAGGAGTTATGCGAGCAGCAGTGACGGGAACATGCAGTTTGGTGATGTCCCGTATTATGGAAAGCTGCTTGATGTGGTCAAGATAACTTACCAAGACCTTTTCCCCGTGACGATGTTCAAGTGTTTGTGGGTGAATACGACAATGCCCCGGGGACTCACGACTGACAACTTAGGCATCACATCAGTGAATTTCTCCCGGCTTATTCACACTGGTTTGTCTGAAGATGACGAGTCGTATATTCTTGCCTCAGAGGCCCAATAGGTTTATTATGTCGCCGATTGTAACATCCCATTTTGAAACGCATAATTTTTTTTTTTTTTTCAATCAGAGTAGAGCAATAGAGCGAAAGAGTGATCAGTTCATAGCCAAAACATCAACCATTGTGTAATATTGTATAGGTTACAATAGTCCTAAGGTTTAGAAATGAAATAGCGGAATAACATAATAACAGAAAACGATAAGATAGAAATAGTCTTCAGCTGCACGTCTATTCCGGGCACTTGCCTCGATCCCCGAACCGTGGTCCTCCTGACCCTGAAGCTACGGGCGATGAGATTCAATTCACCATATTGAATCTCAGGTAACGGTTAACCTCATAACCAAACAATACAATATACAGACAACAGATATTTCTAGAGCTAATACCACAGTATATCATAAGCATACAAACGATGCATGATCATTATGCCGACAAACATAAGCACAAAGCAATATGTAAAGCCCCATAAGGTAAACAATAACAGCCTACACTATTCACCAGTGCCACGATAATTACTCGTGTCCTCAGCGCTAGGAAAACAAAACGGTGTTACCAAAACTATAACCCGTATAAGCGTACGTATAACGGTCTACGAACATATCATTGACATATAAGTATTTAAGATGTACAAGATTAGTGTTACAAAGACGCGTCCGTACCTTCGTTGGCAACGTTAGGTACTACCGGCGGAAGACGTACTTTCACGGAAGAACGTGAACTTCAAAAGCGGTTCGTCGGGCGGCGTAACGGCAAAGCAAATCGAGATTCTCGATATCCTATAAGAATAATATCACCTTTATTAGCGATTTGACACTATAATCGGCTTTTTAGGTAAAAATTACCATTTTTCCCTTCTACCCCTAATCGGCGGAATTTCACCAGCACTTCGTTACTCTAGCAAATTTTCTTCCCGAAATTTTGCCAGAACTTCGACGCAACTATGATTTTCGAAAATAATGACTAAAATAGCCCTCCCATATGATACCCAAATCATACTTGAAATTTAAAGGCTATACTAACAAATTCTACCCTTACTTTTAAAAAGAACCGCTAAAGTTCCAACTTTTCGGCGACTCGACCCCTACTATGTTTTTACCTCTTTAGGCACATTTTTCAATGCAATGAGGCCTAAAAACAAGCATAGGAATCTTATCACCTACTTCCTAAATCTAACTAACAATTCTACTAACTACCGAACTAAAAACTTAAAAGCTAATGGCCAAAAGACTTACCCGTTGAAGAATTCTGCAGAGCTTTTCCCAGAGCTTATCTCTCTACTTTCTCTCTCAAGAAATTCGGTCGAGACAAGAAAGAAATGGTGTGAGGATTTCTCAAGGAGCATGCCTCCTATTTATAGACTTTGGTTAAGGCTTTGTTTGGAATTCCAAATTGTAAAGAACCCATTAATGCAACTTGAACACAAAGGCACAACTCCACCTCACCCCCCCCCCTTTGGTCGACATCTTTGGGCTGTTTGGCAGCCAAGGATTGGCCAAGAAGTGATGACTCACCTCACTTTATGGCCGGTCAGTAGTATTTCTCGATCGGTACCCGATTCGCGTAATTTCGGAGAAATCTCAAAATTCTAGATTTAGAACTTTGAAGACCTTCTCTTTATCATCAATAATATCTATTATAACTTGAATTTTGACTTTAGACGGGGTTCCAACCGTCTGTGAAGTTTCTCGAAAAACGTGTCCGTACGCGTCCGGTGTCGAAATCGGTTCGGAATCATCAAGCTCTAGATAATAAGTCACGATTCCAAATGTATTTTTATAATTATAAACTCATCCCTAGATGTTGAGTTATAATTTATTTCCTTATTTTCCCAAAATGTGACTAGCAAAGCATTTTCCCTATTTCGTCTTATTAGGACAATGTGCTACGGGTCTCGGAATTGACTTAGGAAGAGGTCACTTGAAGGTAAAAACTCACTGATCAATATTTTACCTTGACTTTGGAATTCCTATTCCTGGTTCCCTAGATAGGATCTGTTTCCTAAATATAAGATTACTATTCATGCTTTTTAATTATATTATATAATAATCAAAAATTTGCAAAATATCAAGATATCAAATTTTGCTTCTTATTCTCAAATTCTTTGGCCAATTTTCGGCAGCCTTCTTTTTTTTTCTTTTTGTAAATGTTTTTCAAGAATTAATTAATTACTTAATTCAATTTTTATTAAAAATTCTACAAAATTCCCTAATTGGTCCATTCTTGTATTTAGGTTTAAAAATACCTAAACTCAACTATTTTCCTCAAAACTTTCCAATTTAATTAGTAAATACATTTTATTAATATTCAACTAATTTCCACTAATTTTAGAGCTTCACATAATTATTCTTGAAATTTCCTTTGCTTATGCTTAAGTAATTAGCTATTAATTACTTAATTACTCTTTTAACCATAGTTGGTATTTTTCTTAATTAGAAGGCTTCATTACCTTCATATTATTGTATTAACATTAGCATTTCCATGCCTCTTGCTTTGTTTCATAATTACAAGGGTATTTTGGTCATTTTATTACTTTATGAGCATCCTTTCTCATTTTCCCAAGTTTGTAATTTATTTAATTACTGTAATTAGAGATAATATACTCTCTTAATTCAACTGGTCATTTTCTTGACTTTTAGGATTTTTCATGAATTTTCTAAGTTAATTACCCTTTGCGGGGCATTTTGGTCATTTTGGCACTTTGACCCTTAAACTCCCTAATTTCTTGCAGAAATTCTACCTAGAAAATAGACTATAATTACCCAAGAATGGAGATTGCAATTTCACTTATCGAAATATCCAACTTTTATTTATAATATTCGAGATAAATATCCGGTATTACATTTCCCCCCTTACACAAAATTTCGCCCTCGAAATTTAATCTATACTAACTAAACTTCGGGCCATAAACTCTGGGTACTTCTCCTTCATGTCACTCTCGGTCTCCTAAGTTGCCTCGCTCGGTGTCAAACCCTTCCAGACCACATTCACTATCGGTATAGTTTTAGTCCTAAGCCGTTTCTCCTGGCGTTCGAGAATTCGCTCTGGCTCGACTACAAAGGTGTTACCATGCCGTACTTCAACATCATCATACTTTATGACATGATCTCGATCTGGTAGGTACTTCTTCAGTTGTGACACGTGAAAAACATCATGGAGATTACTCGGGTTCGGGGTAACGCTAGTTGATATGCAACGGAGGTCCTCGCTCGGCTAATACTTCAATTGGTCCAACGTAACGCGGACTAAGCTTCTTTCTCTTCGGTGTTCCCGCGACACACATTCGGAGATAACTTCGAAACACATGGTCTCCGACTTCAAACTTCAACGGTCTTCTCCTCTTCTCGCATAGCTCTTCGTCTCGTGTGCGGCAAGGAGTCTCTTCTTGATCGGTGCGATCGCTCAGGTGCGCTCAAGCATGTCGGCCCAAGTAAGCGCTTCTCGGACGAATCCGTCCAAAGACAATGGTGATTGACACTTCCGCCCATACAATGCCTCGAACGGGGCCATTTGTATACTAGCATGATAACTTGTTGTTATATGCAAACTCGCTAGCGAAAGATGTTGATCCCAACTTCCTTTGAAATCTAGGGCACATGCTCGCAAAGATATCCTCCGGCGTTTGTATGGTCCTTTCAGATTGACCGTCTGTTTGTGGGTGATAAGCCGAACGAACTTCAGCTTGGTCCCCATACCTTCATGTAATGATTGCCGAAACGGGATTTGAACCGCGTATCCGGTCGAGAGACAATGCTCGTAGGAACACCATGTAATCTTACTATCTCTTTGATATAAATCCCCGCCAATCGTTCGGAGAATAGTGGATACCGATGGGAATGAAGTGTCTTGACTTGGTTAGTCTGTCAACAACTACCCAAATTGTATCATGGTTTCGATTTTGGGTAGACCTACCACAAAATCCATGGTTATGTTCTCCCACTTCCATTACGGCAACTCTAGTCCTTGAAGAAGACCGGGGGTCGTCGGTGTTCAATCTTTACTTTACGACGGGTCAAGCATTTGGCCACGTATTTACGCTACGTCTTTCTTCATCCCGGGCCACCAAAACTCGGATTTCATACTACGGTACATCTTGACTATGCCTGGATGTAGAGTGTACTTACTCTTATGAGCCTCATCCATTATTGTCCGCTTTAATTCATCAATTGGCGGTATGTAGATTCATTTGCTTATACCCGACCAAACCACTAAGTGATAGGTCATAGTCTTGGTTCTCGCCTCGAGTGATCTTCTCACGTATCTCTTTTGCCCAATCATCTTGCTTCGCGCTTTCTCCACTTCATCTCTCGGATCATACTCCCCTTGACTCGCAAGAAGTGTAGCAAGATAGGCATCACCGGGTGCGTCGACCCATGCAGATTTGGTTGGTTAGATTCGGGTCTCGAAATCTTCCGGAAGTTTCGCTCCGTATCATCATGTGTGATACCTGCACCTTTGTCTTTCTACTAAGAGCATCGCAACAACGTTTGCTTTACCCGGATGGTACTTGATCTCCAGGGTGTAGTCTTTAATCAACTCCATCCAACGACGTTGTCTCATATTGAGTTCTCGTTGATCGAACAAGTATTTCGGACTCTTGTGGTCACAAAACACTTCTACGCTTACACCGTACGGGTAATGCCTCCATATCTTCAAAGCGAACACGATAGCCGCCGGCTCTAGATCGTGTGTAGGATAATTTAACTCGTGGGGTTTTAGGCGACGAGAGGCATAAGCCACCACTCGCCCAATTGCATTAGGACACAACCCAATCCTTGCCCACCGCTGGCACGTTTGTAGACTACATAAGTCTCATCGGGATGCGGGATAATCAATGCGGTGCCGTAGTCAACCTCTCCCTCGGTTTCGAAAGCTCTCCTCACGGTCATCTCCCCATACAAAGGGTTGATTCTTCCTCGTAAGCTTTGTCAATGGTAGGGCAAGACGCGAGAAATCCGTATAAATCTGCGGTAGTATCATGAGACCAAGAAAACTACGGATCTCCGTCACGGTCTCGGCCGTTTCCAGTCCCGAAGCGCTTCCACCTTGCTTGGATCAAGCGCAACTCCGCCGCTAGATATAACATGGCCCAGAAATTTCACTTCGGCGGCCAAAATTCACATTTGCTCGGCTTAGCATAAAGTTGTTTTTCCCGAGTATGCCTAACACCTTTCGAGATGTTCATCGTGCTCTTCTTTGCTCTTAGAATATATCAAAATGTCGTCGATGAACACCACCACAAATTGGTCTAGGTGTTGTCGGAAGATACGGTTCATGTAATCCATGAATACCGCAGTGCATTTGTCAATCCGAAGGGCATCACAAGGAATTCATAATGCCCATATCGGTTACGAAAGCTGTCTTGGGAACATCGCCATCTTTAACTCGCAACCGATGGTATCCGAACGCAAATCAATCTTGGAAAAGACGGTGGAACCGGATAACCGATCCAAAAGATCATCAATCCGGGGAAGTGGATATTTGTTTTTGACGATCACTTTATTTAGTTCACGATAATCAATGCGAGTCGAAAACTTCCATCTTTCTTTTTACAAAAAGTACCGGGCTCCCCACGGTGAAACGCTAGGTCGAATGAACCCCTTCTTCAAAAGCTCTTCCATTTGCTTCTTCAACTCTTGCATCTCGTTAGGAGCCATTCGATACGGCGCCTTTGATATTGATCCCGGGCATCAAATCAATGTTGAACTCCACTTCTCGGATAGGAGGTAACTCGGTGAGATCCTCTCGGAAATACATCGGAAAATTCATTCACCACGGGGATGTCCTGGAGTGAAAGGTTAGCTTCGCTTTGACGAAAAGAATACCATGAAAGCATGACATCCTTGCTTCACGCACCGATCGGCTTCCGTAGCGGAGAGAAAGTTCAGCTCACTTCAACCTTGTCTCCGGCAAATGATATCTCCTTTTTGCCATGATCGATCATCGCACCGTTGGCCGTTAACCGATTCGGCGAATATGACGTCAATGCCGTGAAGAGGTAGACGGATGAGATCCACTTTAGAAACTCGTCCATCCACGTTAGCGGTACAATTCATACATGCATCGAGGCTAAAGACTTTACACCCAACGGTGTAGCTACAACAAGATCAAATGGTAATCTACGGGCATGCAATCCTAAACGACTTGCACAATCATAGGAAATAAACGAGTGACTAGCACCCGAGTCATACAATGCTTCCAATAGATTTCCATTGAGATAGATGGTACCTTGAACCATCGTTGGGGACTTCTCGGCCTCTGTGTTTGTCAATGCAAAGATCCGCCGGCGTTCGAGGTCTCGCCTGCGGTCCTCTCGGGGCAATCCGGCTAATGTGTCCGGGCTTCGACATCCGGCGAGACTTGTTTCCCATCACGGTTGGTTCTGGATGGTACTTCTTACATTTCGACACGTCGGGATACCGTGCGTTTGAAACTATTTTGTTGGTAGGGCTTCTTGTTCCGCTTCGGTTGTCATTCCAAGGCGTTTTCCTCTTCGTGAGGAACCTCCGCGGTTTGATCCACCGCGATTTGCGTTGTTACCTTCCCCGGCCTCGAGTCTTGCGCGGTTCCTTTAAGTTGCGCTCCGTCATTCTGCGGGATTCTCTTTGCTTGGGCCATTCTTGGAAATTCTTTGAGATACTAACCTTACCTTTATATCGTACTTCAATCCGGTTAATAGTCGGTTAGCCTTCCAGCTCTCATTCTTGTAGACTTTTAGGTATGATGAATACCTTGACGGGTTGGTAAAACGGGCGAAGTAGTCGTCAAATGACTCTTGACTCCTTGCTTGATCTGCGGGAATTCTTCCTCTTTAATTACTGCGTTGATGGAGGAAAGTCTTGTTCGTTGAATTGTTCAAGGAACATTTCCCAAGTAACGGGATTTGGGCGGGGTTGTGGAAACACTTTTCCACCACCTGTGGGCATCTCCCTCAAGCCGGTATATTGCTAGGTTAGGCCATCCGATTTCCGGGGCACTCCATGACTTCAAAAATCTTCTCAAGACTCAAAAGCCAATCCTCAGCTAGCTCACTCTTTCCTCGGAAACCAGGTGGTTTCAACTTGCGGAACTGGTTTACCCAATTTTCCGTAGTTCTCTCAATTTGTTCATGCCTGGGTTGTGATTGGGATCTCTCAGACCCTTCAGGCTCTTCATAATTTTCATCATCTTCATTGTCATCATACCCTTCGTCGTCATCATTGTTATTATCTTCATTTTCTCGATCATCCTCGTGTTGTTGTGCGTCTAATTGCCTTTGTGCCTCCTGGTCTTGTTGGTTTTGTCTTGCCGAGAAGAGCATCAATCGAACTCTTTGTTCTTGCGAGTTCTACGCATTTCTTCAATTTCTTCACGTCCGGGTTGATTCGGTTCATCGTTTCGTTCATCCCGAGGCCATCGCCTCTTCCCTACCTCGGCCTCGACCACGGCCTCGGCCTCTTCCTCTTGGTGCACCAGCACCTCTCAAGTTGGCCATGTTTTAAATTCTTTTTCCTTTAAACAATTATGAAAAAATATATAAATATTAAAAGTGACAAAACAATTTGCACACCAAACATATATTCACATATATTCATTCATAAAGTTTATACATATCGATCGATCTAATACTAATACAAGTCATCTTGTACAACCTCTTTATTCAAACGTATTTACAATATTCAAAGGTACTTGGAGATACAAACTAAACTCCCTAGTTTCTACAATCCACGGCTTCCTTGTACCGACGTTCTTCCTCTACATGTAAAGGCGAACCAAGCTCTTCGGGTAGCGAAGGTGTATGCTAACACTTAAGATAGGTCCGTCATCTAATAGTTCATTCGATCCTTGCCCAAAAGCGGGTATAGGGAAAGAAGTACAATGTGGTCCTAACCCAATCTGCGGGTGAATGTCCCCTATTATTGGCTTGGTAGTTTGAGATTAGGGTTAAAAACACAAGATATTTTCCTTGGGTGGTCTTTGGTGAGATTCGTAGCTTCAATGAGAAAGTTTTCCAACAAAATGACTAACGTGTCATTATCATTCGGGACATAGTAGAAATTTTTGGGTTTTGCCTCATCTTCAAGAAGTTGAATGTCGGGGTAGTCAAAGTTATCATCAGGCGAGGAATGGGTAGGGCTTCTGGATCGGCTTGGTCCTCAATCTCAGGTCATTCGGGTTGAGATTAGGAGAATCGGGTTCGAGTCCTCGTAGCGGGGTGATAGGAGGGTTCGGCTCACTTTGTAATAGTGACTAGGAGTTGTGGGGTACGTGCACTCGTGGTTTGGATCCAAAGGAAGCTGTTCATAGTGATCGTACTCCGGGGTATAATAGGTTCGGCATGGTTTTCAATCTCGGGCTCATCCGGTTGTGCGTTGTAGGAATCTACCTCTTCTTCGATGGAATCTCCTTCCGTAGTCGGTGGGGATGGGTTATTTGAGGGTTCGGGTGCGACGGAGGAATGGATCTCGGGCGGGGACGCCTCCGAATCCGTGATAATTGTAGAATGGCTCTAAGACGGGCTCTTCGTCCTGTTCATCTCTACACATTACACCAATGGCCTTATCGGTACTCATTTTCAAAAATGTGCTCATAATTAAAAGGCTTAAGAACCTAACTCCATTATCTCGAACAGAATGGCCGGTAAGTGTCTACCATGGGGGCCTCACCGGATTAGCGGTGACTTATGGCACACCCACGTAGACTAGCCTTGCCTTCGGCACCAAACTGTCCGTGGTAACATAGTTAAATACTTGCCAGAATTTCATGCTCTGATACCAAAAATGTAACATCCACATCCCATTTTGAAACGCATAATTTTTTTTTTTTCAATCAGAGTAGAGCAATAGAGCGAAAGAGTGATCAGTTCATAGCCAAAACATCAACCATTGTGTAATATTGTATAGGTTACAATAGTCCTAAGGTTTAGAAATGAAATAGCGGAATGACGAGAATAACGGAATAACGAGAAAACGATAAGATAGAAATAGTCTTGCCGCACGTCTATTCCGGGCACTTGCCTCGATCCCCGAACCGTGGTCCTCCCGACCACTGAAGCTACGGTGAGATTCAATTCACCATATTGAATCTCGAGTAATTAACCTCATAACCAAACAATACAATATACGACAACGAGATATTTCTAGAGCTAATACCACGGTATATCATAAGCATACAAACGATGCATGATCATTATGCCGACAAACATAAGCACAAAGCAATATGTAAAGCCCCATAAGGTAAACAATAACGACTCCGCACTATTCACCGGTGCCACGATAATTACTCGTGTCCTCGCGCTAGGAAAACAAAACGGTGTTACCAAAACTATAACCCGTATAAGCGTATGCGTATAACGGTCTACGAACATATCATTGACATATAAGTATTTAAGATGTACAAGATTAGTGTTACAAGACGCGTCCGTACCTTCGTTGGCAACGTTAGGTACTACCGGCGGAAGACGTACTTTCACGGAAGAACGTGAACTTCAAACGGCGGTTCGTCGGGCGGCGTAACGGCAAAGCAAATCGAGATTCGATATCCTATAAGAATAATATCACCTTTATTAGCGATTTGACACTATAAGCGGCTTTTTAGGTAAAAATTACCATTTTGCCCTTCTACCCCTAATCGGCGGAATTTCACGGCAAAGATTTCGTTACTCTAGCAAATTTTCTTCCCGAAATTTTGCCGAACTTCGACGCAACTATGATTTTCGAAAATAATGACTAAAATAGCCCTCCCATATGATACCCAAATCATACTTGAAATTTAAAGGCTATTCTAACAAATTCTACCCTTACTTTTAAAAAGAACTGCTAAAGTTCCAACTTTTCGGCGACTCGACCCCTACTATGTTTTTACCTCTTTAGGCACATTTTTCAATGCAATGAGGCCTAAAAACAAGCATAGGAATCTTATCACCTACTTCCTAAATCTAACTAACAATTCTACTAACTACCGAACTAAAAACTTAAAAGCTAATGGCCAAAAGACTTACCCGTTGAAGAATTCTCGCAGAGCTTTTCCCGAGCTTATCTCTCTACTTTCTCTCTCAAGAAATTCGGTCAAGACAAGAAAGAAATGGTGTGAGGATTTCTCAAGGAGCATGCCTCCTATTTATAGACTTTGGTTAAGGCTTTGTTTGGAATTCCAAATTGTAAAGAACCCATTAATGCAACTTGAACACAAAGTCACAACTCCACCTCACCCCCCCCCTTTGGTCGACATCTTTGGGCTGTTTGGCAGCCAAGGATTGGCCAAGAAGTGATGACTCACCTCACTTTATGGCCGGTCAGTAGTATTTCTCGATCGGTACCGATTCGCGTAATTTCGGAGAAATCTCAAAATTCTAGATTTAGAACTTTGAAGACCTTCTCTTTATCATCAATAATATCTATTATAACTTGAATTTTGACTTTAGACGGGGTTCCAACCGTCCCTTGAAGTTTCTCGAAAAAACGTGTCCGTACGCGTCCGGTGTCGAAATCGGTTCCGGAATCATCAAGCTCTAGATAATAAGTCACGATTCCAAATGTATTTTTATAATTATAAACTCATCCCTAGATGTTGAGTTATAATTTATTTCCTTATTTTCCCAAAATGTGACTAGCGGCATTTTCCCTATTTCGTCTTATTAGGACAATGTGCTACGGGTCTCGGAATTGACTTAGGAAGAGGTCACTTGAAGGTAAAAACTCACCGATCAATATTTTACCTTGACTTTGGAATTCCTATTCCTGGTTCCCTAGATAGGATCTGTTTCCTAAATATAAGATTACTATTCATGCTTTTTAATTATATTATATAATAATCAAAAATTTGCAAAATATCAAGATATCAAATTTTGCTTCTTATTCTCAAATTCTTTGGCCAATTTTCGGCAGCCTTCTTTTTTTTTTTTTTTGTAAATGTTTTTCAAGAATTAATTAATTACTTAATTCAATTTTTATTAAAAATTCTACAAAATTCCCTAATTGGTCCATTCTTGTATTTAGGTTTAAAAATACCTAAACTCAACTATTTTCCTCAAAACTTTCCAATTTAATTAGTAAATACATTTTATTAATATTCAACTAATTTCCACTAATTTTAGAGCTTCACATAATTATTACTGAAATTTCCTTTGCTTATGCTTAAGTAATTAGCTATTAATTACTTAATTACTCTTTTAACCATAGTTGGTATTTTTCTTAATTAGAAGGCTTCATTACCTTCATATTCTTGTATTAACATTAGCATTTCCATGCCTCTTGCTTTGTTTCATAATTACAAGGGTATTTTGGTCATTTTATTACTTTATGAGCATCCTTTCTCATTTTCCCAAGTTTGTAATTTATTTAATTACTGTAATTAGAGATAATATACTCTCTTAATTCAACTGGTCATTTTTGACTTTTAGGATTTTTCATGAATTTTCTAAGTTAATTACCCTTTGCGGGGGCATTTTGGTCATTTTGGCACTTTGACCCTTAAACTCCCTAATTTCTTGCAGAAATTCTACCTAGAAAATAGACTATAATTACCCAAGAATGGAGATTGCAATTTCACTTATCGAAATATCCAACTTTTATTTATAATATTCCGAGATAAATATCAAGTATTATTACCAGATGAGAGGCACGAGAGATTGGAATATGGTGTTTCACTTAAAGCCTCGGGACCTTTACGACATGGGCGATGGTAATAACGTCGCCTATGATTGTGAGCCGTTCTAGCCAGCTAGTTTTAAAAACTTCTTCCCAGACGACGATGACAATTTACCTATAGTTCGGTATGTTTTTTAATATTTGTTTTATGAAATAATAACATTTAACCAAATTTTTATTTGTGTTCAAACATATTTAACTCACACGTAACATTTTATACAAACTTTTTTGGTAGGGATGGTGACAAAGATTGAAAGAAAAGATCATGCCTACTATGTAATCTTTAATCTTCTTATTATTTTTTTAAAAAACCACAATACTATTTGTAGCGGTTTTACCAAAACAACCGCTACAACAAATTACCGCTACAAAAGACGTATCCCAAACCGCTACTAAGTAACACCGCTACAACAAGTGACAACTAAACCGCTACAAAATGATGCACATATATCAAAATAAATACCCCCACCAAACCTCATTTAATATGCTTCAGTTTCCTTTTCTAAACACGTTTTCTCTTCGTATTTACTCATAGTTTTACGTTTTCTCAAAGAGGTTAAGTGTTTGAAGGGGGTAAGTGCCGTTCAACCACATCAAATCTAATGATTATCTTCTACCTTGCTGATACTAACTTTTGTTATTTTACAGGTGCATTACGTATTTTTTTACATTTTCTTTCTACTTTCTCGTATATATTATTCGATCCACCTCCACACACATTTTTTTTTTGTAGAAGTAATTATAATTTAATTAACTCATAATTAGTTGTTATTATACTTACATATTCTCATTTTTTTCTACTATATATTAACCTTATATAATCAAATATCATATTTTAATATAATTTATTTTCACCAAAAATATAAATTATTATTAATACAATATTTAATTAATTACTTTAATTAATATTTTTGTTTATTTCATTTGTTTGAAGCGGTTAATGAACCGCTACAAATACGAGCAAAAATATGACAACGGGCCAAAACAACAACAAATGATGGGAATATGTTGTAGCGGTTTTAAACCGCTACAAATATAAAATACTAAAAATTGCTGCCAAAATTTTTCCCAAAAAAATGGCGGGATTTATTTGTAGCGGTTAACCGCCGCTACAAATATTGATGGCAAAAGTTTTTCCCCAAAAATTGGCAAGAATATTTGTAGCGGTCATGTAACCGTTACAAAATATTTTGAAACCTTTGGCACTACTTTTTTATATAATTAGTTTCAGTTACATAACCGCTACAACCGTGATCGACATTAATTTGTAGCGGTTTTCTAACCAGTACTAATGTTCAAACAAGGAGTCAGGTTGGCTTCATATAGTGGCGGTCATTTGAAACCGCTATAGATACAGTAGCGGTCATGATATATGTAGTAGCGGTTTTTTTTAACCGCTACAAATTGGTTTGCCACAGTGGATTTTGTTGCGGTTTGTTTAACCGCTACAAATGTCATTAGTAGCAGCTAAAACCGCTACAAATATGTCATTTTAACCGCTACTAATGGTCTTTTTTTTTTGTAGTGCCTGTGGAGTGAGCTTTGAAGGCTCTTTTGTACTCCTATAGTTTATGTTATGTTATTTTATTTGCCATGAACCTAAGACTTCTGCTTTGTATTAAACTCTGAAACATTTTCGGAAACTTATTTTGATTATGTATTATGAATTTTATTTTAAATGGTTATGTAATTTAATGATTTGGATATTGATTATCCTCGTTGAAGGTATTTCAAATATTTTGACCAAAGTTTTCAGGTGTCAAATATGGGGTATTACATTTTCAATGAGGTTAATTGCTAAACAAGCGAGACAAATATGGTAATATTTTTTAAAAAAATCTATGATTTTTTTTTTCTATAATTCTTTGATAATAATAATAATAATAATTTTTTATCCAGAAAGGACATTCCCTCAACATTCCTTCTATAATCATCAAAATTCATTTCATAATCAAATATCATCTATTGAACAGTATAATAAGTTAATATTATCTACACATTCTCGTATTAAATTATACCTATATAATGTCCATAATAAAATATCATCTACCAGTATCATTTTTTTAATATTAAATTTTATCATTTAAATTATCACTTAAATAATAAAATAATCTAAAAAAGACTCAAATTATGGATTTCTGAAAAAATGGTAATAATTTTGTAGCGGTTTTTAAACGGCTACAAATTGTTATAAAAACCTTTTGGCGCAAATTTCAAAATTTCACCAAAAATTTGTAAAGTTTTTATATTCTATAGTGGTTCTCTAACCACTACAAATTTTATTTTAATTTTTTGGCGTCATTTTTGAAATTGCATTCAATACTGAAGCAGTTTGTTTTAAAGCTGCTAAAAAATATTGGCGCCATTTTGAAAATTTCATCTAATATTATAAACTTTTGCCGCAAATTTTATAAATTCTAGGATGCAACCGCTACAAAATTGTTTAATTTCATCAACAACCGCTACAAAATGTTAACAAAATATGGCTTCTTAATGTCATCATGTAACGGTGAATGAAACCGCTACAGTAACAATAGCGGTTTATTTACATGAGTAGTGGTTTTATAAACCACTATAAAATATAGCTTACAATGGTTCATTTTGTAGCGGTTTTCTAAACCACTATTAATGTTATTACGTAATTTTAACATTTTCTGTAGTGAAGGGAAATACAACAAGTACCATTCAGCTCATTATTCTCGACATCTCCAGTAAGTTATTCTTATAAGTACTATCTCGAGTCTTAAACTAGATAACTAATTTAGAGATATTAAACAATTAATTATATTACTTATTTATAAAAATGTATTGTTGACTTTCCAAAAAATTCTCTTTGATCATTCGTATTGAATGCTGGCAATGTCAACTGGGTATATTTTTCTTCTGGTTTCGTAATATTTATGGCAGATTTGGTGAACATCGATACATCTGGAATTGCTTGTCTGGAGGAACTCCATCAAAGTTTGGTGTCACAGGCAAAGGAGGTAATTAATTTAATATATATGTATGTGTATGTGTGCAAAATTCATCGGTATATATATATCTCTCTATATATCTCTCTGCAATAAAACACACACATTGACCTACGTATATACTGGGATATATGTTATCAATTAGCAATTGCGAGCCCTACTTGGGAAGTGATCCACAAATTGTGTTTGTCTACACACACACACTTTTCGTTAATTTGAAGGAAAATAATTAATTATATAGAGATAAATTAATTTATAGCAGGTAATTAATTGTGTGTGTGTGATTTGGGTCGATTAAGAAAATTAAATAAATTAGTTCTTAAATTTTATATCAGTGTAAAAGTTAGAAAAATTAAGTTGAAGAAAACTAATAAATCTAAGAGATAAAAAAGTCTTACGTATAGGACTAAAATTAACAAAATATAGTGGATTAGTGACAATTTATGATGGAATTTGATAATTCCATTGTAAAATAAATTGCTAGAAATTGATTAGAGACATAAATCAATTTAGCGATCCATCGCTAGTTGACCCCTCATTTTTGTAGTAATAATTCACTTCAAAACTATATCTTGTATTTAGCACTGAATGAGTGATGTTTAAAAGTAGAAGTGACCATCACCAACCAAAATAGTAAGAAAAAGGGGGTGAGCACTAAAAGCTAATGAGTGCATCTAGTAATGGAGGGGAAAGGATCTTAAAAACTATGTCCCCTCCTTTTTAAAGTAATAATTCACTTCTGAACTATATATGTAATGCATTTAGTACTGAATGAGGGATGTTTAAAAGTAGAAGTGACCATTACCAACCAAAATAGTAAGACAAAGGGTGACCACTAAAAACTAATGAGTGCATTTAGTAATGGAGGGGAAAGAATCTTAAAAACTATGTCCCTCTTTTTTTTTTTTACTAATTATTCACTTCCGAATTATATATGTCCTGTATTTAGCTCTGATTGAGTGATGTTTAAAAATAGAAGTGTGACCATTACCAACTAAAATAGTAAGACAAAGGGAAAGCACTAAAAGCTAATGAGTGCATTTAGTAATGGAGGGGAAAGGATCTTAAAAGCTAAAGATAGATTTTGAATTGATGGCCCTAGGGATCCACCATTGCAATCCTACAAACCCCACGTGTCCCTCTCAAGGACTCCATGTTCTTAACTGGAATCACGTCCAGGTGATATGTTAATGTAGATTACTTTTTTGATGAACTTTTAGTATTCTATGAACAATAAAAATGTAGATTATTATTATTATTATTTGGCCTTTTAATAAAGTCCTTATTGAATTTGGGTCTCACAAACAATTAGTGTCTAGATTCAATGAATGTCGATTCGCATGATTTAATTGGTTTGTTTATTAGGTCACAATGGTGAGTAGTGCACTATTGAGGAAATGGATGACCAGCAGGATCATTAGCATATAATCGGCACGTTAATAAACTACTATTGGGGATAAGTGGAATGAATCCACCAACTTCTTCATTTCATGTCTTCCTTAGCCACCCCATTGTTTGATACTACTCATTTATATATATTTCAAGAGACCATTTTAAAAGTTTTCTTAGTTAAAGTGTAATTTTACCGATGAAATTTTTTGCTGAGGCATCAGACACAAATAAGTTTTTCAAGTACAAAAATATACATAAACGTTTTAAAACAGAGCAATTTTACCAACTTCATTACATCCTCTAAATTGTTGTTATCAAAATGACATCAAACAAAAAATATATTAAATCACTCCACCAAAAAAATCTTGCCCACTCCCAACACCGTCTTCATTGGTAAAATTGCTCCGTTTTAAAATATTTATTTGTATTTTGGCACCATTAAAAAATTATTTGTGCTTGATGGCCCTAGAGAAAAACTTTATTGGTAAAATTGTACCTTAACTCAATTTTTTTTGTCCTTTCTATGAGATATTTTACTTATTTTTAGAAGCATTAATCATTTTAAGGATCTGTTTGGTATGAGAGATATGGAAGGGAGGGGAGGAAAAAAATTGATGAATTGAATTTTAAAAAAATGGAGAAGTGAAATAGAAAATTTTAATAAAGAGAAAACATAAGATAAAAGAGTAAGAAAAATTTACTAAAAACTCTTAACCCAATTTTTCTCTTTTTTTCTATATCCAACTCAAATTTTTTAGTGGCGTCAATTAATTAGTTGACGCCACTGTGGCATCAGGGCACGTGACGCCACTGCGTCAGGTGACGTCACTAACTGTTCTACTTTGGTAAATCTTTTTTCATGTACTTTAATTGAGTATAATTTTTAGTAAAAGTTATGCTTTTCCCACCTATGCTTTGTTCAATAAATACCGACAGAAGGACCCAAAATCCTCAATCAAGCCAAACTCTTGAGCCTGTCTTCCATAGTACCAGCTTAAGTCAATGAACACATAAAATGCTCGCTGCAAGTATCATAATGCAAATACTTACCAATGGAAGCAAGAGAAAGAGTGGATCAATAGTGGGCTCAGAAGGGAATTCAAATAATGGACTAGACGTGTCAAATCCGGTGAGCATGGACATTGAAACAAGTAAGTTAAAATTGGGTCAGGGCTCTAATAAGTTTGATGGGCATTATGAAGTTCCCATACAAGTGACAGATCAAAATCTTATGGGCCGTAATTATCAAAAAAAAATTATGGGCCGTAGTGATACAAACCCAACTAAAGGAGAGATGTTGCTTGACAAAGATGATCCACTGAACCTGGGCAATCCAAGCCAACTATTGGGCCTATCAGCAGTTGAAAAACTCATGGACATGCAGTCCAATTTAGTGGAAACCGTAGTGACTTCTTCGGTGGGCCCACAGGCCAATGAGTTGATCCAAGTGTGTCCGACTATCCCCTCTGATAGTTGATCCAAAAAGCTCACGGGCTATCGAGTGGGGTCTGGATCTTATGGAACGGTGATAATATTGTCATCTTTGTCATTGACAAACAAAGACAGTTCAGGTTTCTCTCATTGTTATTTTCTCATCATCCCTCGTTATCTTTAAATTATATATGTCTAATCAATTTGAAAGGTCATAATACTACTTTGACTTTTTTTCTCTTCTTCCCAATTAACAATGAGATGAGTTTATAAGGAATAAATGAGAAAAATGAATTATAAGAGGATCTACTTCCCATTTTTCATACAACTGCAGCTAATAAGGTCATAGGCTTTTTTGATATCAACTTTGATGGTCATACATCATTTCTTGCCTTTTTTCTTCTACATGAAGTGGATAATTTCATTCACAATAATAATATTATCATGAATATTCTTCCCCTGTAAAAAGCTAACTTGATATGGAGAGAAGAGTTTGGCCATTATGCTTTTTAGCCTCTTCACCAAAATCTTAGAGAGACATTTATATATAACATTGCACAAGGATATAGGCCTTGTATCAAAAAAAAAAAAAAAAGGATATAGGCCTCAGATGGGTAACTCTCTCTAGACATTCTACCTTCGGAATCAAAGTAATAATAGACTTATTTACTTCCTGGATCATGCTGGGATTATTCCATAACTCCATTACCAACTTTGTAACGCATCATCCCACTTGTTCCCAGTTTTAATTTATAGCAAAATATCACGGGGTAGCCATTTGCACCGGGAGATTTAAGGCCTCCAATTGCAAACAATCAAACATAGCCTCTTTGATTTCTTTAACTAAGATATTCATGCAAACTGAATTCCACTCATCTTCTTCGAGTCTGGCCAGGAGTGGGAAGCTGGAAACCAGGGCACACGGCCCCATCTTCTTCAAATAGTTTCTTGAAGAACCCATTGACCAGCTCCCCCGCTTCTTTCTCTCCTTTAGCCCAGTTGTTGTTGTTGTTGTTGTTGTGCTTTAGAGTGTTGACTCTGTTGCTTCTTCTCCGGACTGTAGTCTTTGTATGATAATACAATGTGTTCTTATCACCATCATTCAACCATCTAGTGCGGGCCTTTTGAAACCAAAGGATTTCTTCTGTGTCAAGTATCTCAGTTAATTCAGTAGTCAAGCTTCTCTCAAGATCCTCCAAAAAAGGAATATTTTGTTCTTGAAGAGCTTTTTGAATCCCCCGAAGTCGTTTTGTAAGCTCATTTTTCTTTTGTGTAATATGGCTAAACACATCCTTGTTCCATTCCAAAAGCTTCGTCTCCAATTGGTTCAATTCTCGCCAAGCATCATTCTGGGGATTCCAATTGGTCTAAATTACATTTTTAAAATCCTGGTGCTTCATCTATGTTGCTTCAATTCTAAATGGCTGATTGCCTCTGTGGGTCTTACTTCGGAAAAGGGAGATGATTAAGGGGTGGTGATCCGAGTGAGAGCGTGGACCTACTCTAACACTTGCATCACATAACTCGTTCCTCCAAGCTATATTATTACAAAGTCATCGGTCTAACTTCTTGTATAGGCAATTTGCAAACTGGATTATAGGCCCCTTCCAAGTGAATTTTAGGCCTTCGGAGCCGATCTAATTACATCTACATATGTTCTCATTAAATCTTCGGCATTTCCATTCATTATCTCCAACGCCTCCTTTTTGTTCATCTGCTGATCTTATGTCATTGAAGTCTCTGACGAGCATCCAAGGAGAAGTGGTATTCTGGGAGATATTCCAAATTGCCTCCCACGTCTGAGTTCTTTCCACTTCTCTCGGACTCCCATAAATGGCCGTGAATTGCCATGGTTGTCTACTCATACCAGTAACAAGACAAAGTAGTACTGTAACTTTTTAGATTGATTGGACGGACATGATTTAAAGATAATGATGAGGGATGATGAGAAAAGGACAATGAAAGAAACCTGATGCTGAAAAAGGTGCTTCTTGACATTAAATGCTCGAGGAAATGATAGGGAGAATAATGAAGTGCATTAAGACCTCAACTACCAACATTTTGTGGAATGATGATAAAGTTGAATGACTTTTGTATGTCCAGGGGGCTTCAATAAGGGGATCTCATTTCCCCATATCTCTTTGTACTTAGAATGGAAATACTCTCCCACATGATCATGGATAGAGTGAGAGCAAAACGGTGGTGAGGTGTGAGAACTGGTCATATGGGGTCCATATGATGTTTGTTGACGATCTAGTTCTGTTTGTAGAGGCTAATACATATCAAATTGATGTAATAATTCAATGCTTATAGGAATTTGGGTGTATGTTTGGACATAAATTGATCCAGAAATATACCTTGATTTCTTTCTCGTCGAACGTCAGTCACCATAAAAGGCGGGTTATATGTAATAGAAGCGGATTCTATCGAGTGTCAGAAATCGGGTGCTATCTTGGAGCAGAGATTTCCTTTCCACGGAAGAGGAAGGACAAATATCATAGAGTTGTAGAAAGAGTTAGGAAGCGATTATCAAGATGGCAAGCATCAAGTCTATCTCTCGCTGGTTGCTTAACTCTTGTAAAATTATGACGAGTGAAATGGCTCTCTATCCCTTGCAACACGATAGATTGCTAAGAGGAGTAATAGAAGACATAGATCGCGAGCAACGATAGTTTATCTACGGATAAAGAAGAAGGGAAGAGAAGATATGTAGTGGCTTGGAAACAGCTTTGCCAACCAAAGGATCATGGGGGAATAGGCATCAAATCTCTCAAACTGATGAATGACACATTATTTCTTAAAATCCTTCAAAGAATGCGATGAGAACCTGATAACTTATGGGTTCAAGTGTAGAGGGAGAGTATGAGCAAGGAGAAAGCTTGTCTCAAAACCTGACTATTAAAGTGGGAGACTTTAAGATGTGGAAGGAAGTGGTTAAATTAGAGGATGCCTTTAAAGCAAACCTAACCATGAGGCATAGAAGAGAGGATGGGGTTGATCCCAACTGGAAGATAATAGCAAATGGAGAATTCTCCACTTCCAGTGCGTATAAGTGGCTTCATAATGAACCCCAAGGTCAGGATAATAGAAGATGGAAAATCGTTTGGAAGCTACAAGTCCCTAAAAGAGTACGTGTGTTTATGTGGTTAGCAACTCAAAAGAAACTCTCTACAAGAAGTATCACATGAAAGTCGGATGGATCCAATGGTCTATGTAGCATTTACAGCCAAGCTGTAGAGAATCAAATTCATGCTTTACGTGACTGCTCGCCTATAGTGGGGATCTGGAAAAAACTAGTTCCACGGCGAAGTTGGTTTAAATTTTTCAATGTCAACTAGTCAAACTGGTTCAAAAATAATATGTTACTTAGTAGAGGGCTGGTAGAGGAGGTGAGCTAGCCAGAACAATTGCGGTTGCTTGCTAGCAGATTTGGGGTTAGAGGAATCGGTAGGTTCATGAACCTGGTTTTGAGGTTCCCTTCAATGTTGTCGAACTAATATGAAATTACCTCATGTACTATAATTCAAAATGGGAAGGAGGATTTGCTCAACCACTATGAGGATCAGTAGAGATGGTGTCTTGGAAGCCCCACCCCCTCCCAAAAGCGGGTGGTGCAAACTTAATGTCGATGATATGTGATCCAACTAGAGTAGGGCTGGATGTGGTGGAGTGATAAGCGAGGATGGTAGGGAATGGTTGCAAGGCTTCTCGGTAAGGCTCAATGCCAGTAATCTGGCTGAAGCAGAAGCTCTTGTATAGTAGAAGGGTTCTCAATCTATTGGAGCATAGGCTTTAAAAAGGTCATAGTTGAGAGTGATGCAATGACGATAGTTGGGGCCATAAATAATGGTAAAACCCTATATGGCTGCCAGAAAGCTTTGGAGGATGTTAATGAGTTAGTTAGGCATGATTGGCAAGTTTATATCAACCATATGTTTCGAGAGGCAAACCGTCGTGCTAATGAAGTAGTGGCTCGTCTACAGAGATTGGATCGCAAAATTATATGGTTGGCGCCATTGGTTATCGTTGACTCTATTTTGAAGGAAGACTTTGAAGGACGGTGTTTCCCTCATCGTATCAATACTTAGTCTTTGGGCTTGGCCGCTTTGTAACAAAAAAAGAAGGCCTACAAGAGTTCACTTTCAAAACTTTCATAATTTATGGTGATAAAGTAAATAGTGCAAAGATTACTGATAAAGTACCCCAAAAACAGACTTTAAGATACTCATTAAAGGTTTCATTCATGGAATTGGTAGTTCCAAATGTATTACTCCCTCTGGTACTTAATATAAGACATATTAGAGAAGTTGATATTCGTCCTAAATATAAGAGATAATTTTCATATTTGTTAAATTTTTTTTCTAATTTACCTCTATTGATGCTTCATCAACCATAATCCATTGGAGGGAGGAAATAAGGGAATTAAGGAGGATAACTAGGATTTTTAGAAAATACATGTCATATTAACTAACTTCCTTAATATAATCAAATTAGGTAAATATGTCTTATATTAAGGACCAAAGGAAGTATTTAGAGATTGCACGAATAGATACTAACCTTGGAAAACCCATTTACTATTAGTGTCTTGTTCCACATGCCCCGGTAAAGAGGCAAAGCTAGTATGAGTTGTAGGTGCATATATTATATGTTCATAAATTTCATCATATAGAACCTATATATTTGAAACAAGGGTTAAGGTGCAATTTTGCCAACAAACTATTGGCTCAGGAGCATCCAGCACAATTAACTATTACCTGGACCATAAATACTAACAAACTATTTAAAAGTTAAAATCAGCACAATTCCTTAAAACAAAATTAACTTCGTTAAAGACATACATCGAGAGGACCTTCACCATGAATCAGAGTGCAGACGACAGATCTTAGTTGGAAGAAGGGGATGATCTGAACTTGGACCTGTAAAAGCTGTCAAATACTCAAATATGCGTGTTATTTTGCAAAAATAAAAGCAAATTTGTGCCCAAAAGAAAATTTCCAGGAATTATCTTTGAGTGAGTTTCTACGAACAATAACAAATGGTTTTATTGGAAAATTTCGAGAATTGACCTCCGAATTGAAATCCCCCTGTTTTGGATAGAAACAAAAAGTTGTCGCCAGAGAATCCAAATCACTCGACTCTTCCTTCTTCTTCTTCACACGATGCTCGCAACCCAACTCGACGCCGGAGAATCCAAATCACTCGAATCTTCTTCATCAATCTCGAACTTTCCCTTCCCATGGAAACCATCCCGAAACGGAATCAAAACCAAAGGAACAAATTCCCCGTAAATATGCATAAAATCCTTTATCGCCTTCACAACCCGCGCTTTTTGTTTTCTCGATGTACGAGTACAGATCGCCGATGAAAATGTCAATTTTAGATTCGTACACATACCTCAGCGATTCCATTCTCCGAGCTGAGAGGAGCTCGAGCATGACGAGTTTCTTCAATTTTCGCCAGTAGGGGCCATCCGGAGCGAATCCGAAGCCAGCGAGGTTGTAGCTGAGGTAGACGCCGTGGCTAGATTTTGGGCGATAGGCTAGGGTTTTGTCATTGGTGGTGAAGCAATCTTTGATGGCGGCCTTCGATCTTGACTGTCGTGCTCGACCTAGGCGCGGATCGTGGGCGATGATCGATCTCGACCTCGGGTGGAAGATCGGTGCCGTCGGACGTCGATCTTGGCGAAGATAGGGAGTGGATGGAGCGTGGAACAAATGCCCGGATGTGAATCTTGGGAAACCACCCAAGTCCGGCGGTCAAATGGTCATGGGAGATTTGAGAATCCATTTCTTGTGATGAGGAAGACGAAGTTAATTTTGTTTTAACGGAATTGTGCTGATTTTAACTTTTAAATAGTTTGTTGGTATTTATGGTCCAGGTAATAGTTAATTGTGTTAGACGCTCCTGAGCCAATAGTTTGTTGGCTAAATCGCACCTTAACCCTTGAAACAACCATTCAGATGTTTGCGATAAATTATCATCATCAACATGTTAATCTCCAAAACAAGTATGATTTTAGTGGTAGATATAATGATTAATGATTGTACCAATAGTTGAGGATGCTTTGCTACAATGTGAGTTATCTCTTCGAGCAAGTTCTTATTTTAAATAGATCTAGTTGGGTTAGATGGAGAACAAAAAAATAAGTAATCTTGATCTTTCAGTGAGTTTGGATTCAAGAAGTTTTATATCCAACAGATAGTTATTGGTTGTGCTTGTTGGAACTATAACAGGAGTTGCCTCAGCCATTTTGGCAAATTTTGGTTGGCTAACCCAATATGGAGATGGAATAATAACCTGATTCAATCAAATTCTAAGTAAATGGAAGGCCTAAAAACATAATTACCAATGACGCACTATCCATTTCTATGCTTAAAAATTCAGTATATAAAAAAGCCTTTAACCTCATCTCTGACCCAATATGGGGAACAAACTGCATGAAATGCTTGAAAATTACTTTGCTTGGCCCCATTACTAACCACAACCTTATAAGGAGTATAAGTAATCCCATTCTCCTGCAATGAAAACAAAGTAGTACCGTGTCATTTTGTTATGAACACAAGTCTAAAGGGAGAGTCTATTCCCAAAAAACTAGCCTATTGGGCCTTGAACTTATAAAGTACACTTCACTTAGCCTCTTGATGGTTAGAACCTTCTGTAGATATCCTTTTGCATGAACATCAGGCTTTCAATGAAAACACATTTATTATAAATAGAAATACAAGGGAAAGTTCATCCCAAAAATACTATCCCATGTGAAAAGAGAGGTCCTTAAAGTTATAAAGTTCACTTCTAGGACTCATAACACATCTTATTGAACTCGCCCTATAAAACAAACTAAAAACAATGAAGCACACAATCTAATCGCCCACATGAATCTTTTAATTGCGACATATAGCTTGGAAGAGTTCTAGAATTCCAGCATGTAGGGTGTATTTAGTGAAACCATCACGAATTGCACATGCATTTATCCCGGCCTAAGAAATAACAAGGTTTTCTTGTTCAAAAAAGAAAAAAGTACCAACTTTTCTATTGTATAATAATGTAGCAACGTATACATAAAATGGAGTTACAAGCGAAGGAACCTCAGCTACGACAATTGGTGTATATGAATCAGGCTCTCCAGCTAATAAGCTGATAACAGGAACGCTAGCTTGTTAGTGCCAACTTTCACCCAAGAGGGGGTGAATTAGGTGATATTAAAAATTTAAAATAAATGTAATTAACAACTTAACTGAAAGATAAGAGTTGGAGAAATATCAACAAAGTATACACAAGAGTTTATACCGGTTCGGCCTTAACCTTTTGCCTACGTCTTGTCCTCAAAGCACCTATGAGATTGGGACTATATTCCCAAGATTCGACGGTTCTTGGCATCAAAATACAAAGAGAGTTCCTCAACAGGACATTCACTCCCCCTTACACTTTATAATTTGACAACCTCACTCAAGGTCCCACTACCTTGAGATTTTGCATAATTGAATATGGTTAGTAAACTCTCTCTTAAAGTAAATAGATAAACACTAAAGAGTAAATCGAATATCTGGAGATATCAGAGAATAAACTAAGCCATAAATATACAGATGGTTTGTTGTTAGCTTCGTTAATTGCTCTAACTTGAATGATTCACCCTTTATTGGCAGTCGTCATTAATGACTGTTGTGAGCATTTGAATTTGTCCATTTGAGACAAATTGTAGCCATTGATGAAATTCAATGTTTTGTCGCTTTCTTCTTCACAGCAACAAATGCTTTAGATGCAATCCCTTTGGTGCTCTGTTCTGCATTTAATACTCTGATAGATTTTTTCTTCTGTTACTTTTGAATTTGATCCAAGGTTTAATCATCTGAAACCTATACACAAACAATAGTAGTAACATTAAGAATTGGTATAAGTAGTTATAAAGTGTAATCAGATGTTAATCGAAGATATACAAATTATCAACACTTTGATTTTCAAAAGACGATAAACATGCACTCGAGTGTGATATATGATCACTCGAGTGATGCCTTGTCCCTCGAGTGCTTATAGTATAACTCGAGTGCCTAGATGAACTTTGAGTCTGGTGGTGAAGTGTTGTAGCAAAAATTATCACTCAAGTGATTAAAAAATGTAACTCGAGTAATCATTTGTTGTTTGAAAAATCTTTCAACACTCCCAGGTGACTCGAGTGATTATTTGGATCACTTGCACTCATTTGCAAGTGATCTTGAATCACTCAAGTGATCTTCTCTTAAGATCACATTACTCTTTGTCCATCTACAAGTAACTTATCGGAACTTGCAAGTTAATACCATTACTCGAGTAATCACTAATCCACTTGAGTGATTTTTGAGCATATCGCTCAAGTGCTAAAAACCATCACTCGAGTGATCTGTTCCAACTTCTTGAAACTTTGCGAGTCACTTGCAAATTCCTTCAAGTGATGAGGAATCACTTGAGTGCTTACCCAATTACTTGAGTGATTCTGCATAACTTTTGAATTTTGGTGAGTGACTTACAAAAACACTAGAAGTCAGGATGCATCACTTGAGTGCATTCACTGCCACTTGAGTGATCCTCTCATATCAGTTGAAGTGAATAACATTCACCTAAGTGTCTTATTGATTCAAGTTTATTTCAAATATACTTTTATCACTCAAGTGTTTAGAAACTCACTTGAGTAAGTTGAATCATAAGCCTACTTTATATATCAAGATTTGTTATTATCAAAACACAATAATATGAGAACTAACACAACTTCTACAAGATCCTTGGCTTGATTACTTACTGCTCTAGTCTTTGAAGGTTTCAAAGAATTACTTCTCTAGTCTTTGAAAGTTTCAAAGAATTAACTCTGAGGCTCACAAAAATATCAATTCGTAATTCATCTAAATTGCTCTTCACCATCTTGTTCGATTGATTTAGCTCTAAATATTGCAAAAACCAAATTGATTGGTGTGCGAGTATGTGAACAAGAGTGAAACAGAAGCTAAAATTGGAGTTGGAGAGGAAGAAACTCACTGGAGAATGAAGAGTAGAGGAAAACAAAGATCGAGAGATGAGTGGGATTCAAATACTTGGAAGCATCTAAAATTGATTAAAAGCTTAAGTGCCCTAAAATATTTAAGAGTGCATTTTACCCTGAAATAATAAAAATCAATCAATAACACCCTCTCAAGCATCCATTATCTTTTTCTCAGGGAAAAAAAAGTATATAAACAGTCCACTATCTCCCTCCTTCTGTAATATCCCAAATTTAATTCACTGAAATTCCTTGTACGATAGTTATATTAAATGGAATAAAATGGTGATTTTTTGTACATTTAAAACAGTTATTTGGTTATTTGGCTAATTAATCAAGACATGCGTACCCTATGTTCTTGGAAAAGACACTGGTAAGTGGCGCCATGTGGAGCCCCACACATATACTTTAATCGGGCATCATTTAAAAGGTCTCGGTATGCGTGCTACAATATCAAGTAAAACCTGAGTAGAATCCTGAGTGAATAGTGATAAAGTAACTTTATTAGAATAGCTTCAATAAAGTAAGTCATGATGACTAATGATGACACAACTTTTGTATTGGCATCTTTAGAAAGCGCTACCTAGTGCTTCAGTCTGAGGAATCGACCAATCTTTGACTTGGTCGCATACTTGAATTTTCCAAACCCCAAACCTAGGAGGCAAGGAAATTCATTAGGCCTTCCTTTCCCTCACAAAAAGTGGTGCTTATTAAGAGAGCAAAGGGGGAAAAAGATACTTCAATGACACTTGGTATCTTGAGATTTAATCTCTTGGACATATGTCAACACAAGTCCTAATTACATGATATTAGAGATCATTTAATCCTCTCCCAAGACCCTTAAAATTTTGGCCAAGTGGGTAGCTAAAAAAAGAGAGAGAAATTGAGAAAAGAAGATGATGAAGGAAAATAAAAGGGAAAATGGAGGAATCTCATTGGAGGAATTGTGATGTAGTCCAATATGGTTGGACATTTAATTTAATATCATCATCTCCTTTCCTTTCCATCATATTTCTATCTAGATTAAACAAGAAAGAGTGAGATATCTTGGAGACATCCGAAAATGGTGGAAAAATGGAAGAATAGAGAGAAACACAACTAGGCAAAATCTCTCACATAACCACCTCAAATCCAAGAACACCCCTCACAAAAGTTGTTATACTCCTTGAGTGCTTCATTTCTATGGTCTTAATTTTCTGATTGGAGGAGTTTTGTGTCATCCAACTAGATGAAGTGCCGCCGAATATCTGAATCGATTGTAGAAACGCAATAAGGTAAGCGTAAGATTCAAATGAATCGATTGACTTGAGGTTTTGATGATTTTTTGAATTCTTTGAGAAACCCTAGAATTTCGCCCAGCTAGGGTTCCTTGGGTTTCATGATAATTTGTTCATATACATGTGGTTATATAATGATTTGGAAGTATATAAACCTAGTTTAGTGAGTAAATTGTGAATTTGTGAATTGTTATGTTGGAGCCGATATTCAGTCAGAACAGGACTGTGAGAAGGAAAACGATTTTGTCCATTTTGATGCTTCCAATGAATTGAAAATGAAAAATTGTGTAGAATAAAGATGAGAAAGTAATTTTGGAAGGATTAGAATTGAAAAATGGAAATGTGCTATAGTGTTGCCAGATTAGGGTCCTGCGTAGAAGTCTGTGTGTGATATGTTTTTGTATGACCAAATGATATCCAATGGCAATAAATTTTTTTTAAAATAAAAGTATAATTTCCAAGCTTTAATTTGATAGGTCATAGTCAATTGATTTGTATAATATGAGTTATGTATTTTTGAAGTTAGGCATTGAATCTAGAACATTTTCTGGGCCAATGAGGATTGATTGACAATCAAGTAATAGTGTGCGTGTATATGATAGTGGAAAGTATTTTTCCTTGAAATAAGACTTAAGAAGGGTCACATAGCCTTTGGAATAATTACAATTGGATATTTATACATAAAGATTGAATTTTCAAAGTTGATTGAAAATTCTGCCAGTTTTTGACTTTTGAACAAAAATGAGAAAGTAAGAGCAATTGGTAGTAAATTTAACTTTTAAGGGTTAATATAAGCATTTAAAGTTAATGTAGGCCCTTTAGCTACATGTTAGGCATCATGCAATAACATTAAAGATAACCAACCATAGTATGTTGATATAATGAAGAGTTTAGATCAGATAAGTATTAACTCAATGTCCATGAATATGTAATTATAGGATTCAACATTTGCCAGGACGATCAAAGGACTGGGAACCAGTTCGAGAATTGGAAAGGCCACCAGGTAGTAACTTTTTTCTACATACTATGTATGACTTTATATGTATGTGTGAACCATTGTGCTGTATGTGTTGTGAACACAAGATAGGTAGTAGGGCCTAGTAGACTAGTAGGTCAAGCATTCAGATGAGAAGTGCCAATGCCCAGTTGAATACCCAATGCTGTGGGAATGGACTGGTTTGGTCCTATGTTTGTAGTCGATGCTGGTTGTCTTGCTATCTTTGAATGTTGAATGTGTTTGTTGGTTGACTATGTATGCATTTTATGTGAGATTAACTGTTACTTTGGGATTTGTTTGAATCTCCGCTCTTTCTATTTGTTTAAAATGTGGTCAGCATAGTGGACGTGGCTCCCAGGGCAAGATAGAAGATACCGACAGCTGAAGGTTACGAACCTGTTCAAGTAGTGACGTTGGTTATCTATAGTTGTATACTAAAATTTTTGGTATTTGTAAACATAATGTACAACCCTATGGGGATTCTTGTTATGTAATCAAGTACTTTATATCAATATATTTCTGTTATTTCTGTTCGCCCACTGAATTGTATATTATTACTCTGATAAATATCAAAATATTAAGGGGTTTGACACCTTCCCCCGTAGTCACCCTAACTGTAGGCATCAAAACTGGTTTCTCCAACCTTATCGCATATGGGGAGTTTTAGCTAGAAGGTCATCCAATCCTCATCTCTAAGAAAAAACCCATATAAGAGGCACTTGGATTTACGGTCCAAGAACTGAAAACGATGGTTTTATATACTTGGACAAGCCATCCAATACAAAAGTCTCGATAAGCAAATATTTAGAAGAAGTTGGACGATTCATCGAATCATGAGCTGGCCTTACCCAATTAGTTTGAAGAATACTTCAATTGGCTTTGAAGAGCAAATTTTTGTGATATGTTCAGTTAGCCTTCGTGCAACACTTTTCTTCCTCTGATCATGGCCCTTCCATGTGTTCCTCTTGTTATTTTCCCTTGGCTTTGAAGATGAGTTTTTCTCAGCCATCTAGGATTGCTCATGAGGTTTTGGATCTTTGCTGGTAAAGGTGCACATGAAGAAGCACACAGGGCTCTTCTTGGATGACCCTGATCATGGTGTCTAAGTAAGGCAGAAAAAAGGGAGAGAAATGACTCATAGGGAAACTTTTTTTTAAAGGGCAATTTTACGTTGGAAGTTTTTTGTGAGGTACGATAAAGGATCAAATCTGGAGCAATTTTGCCCCAATTTAATAAAGTTAGCCAGTCAACAATTAGTTTACCCGCTTGTGCCGAGGTGGCTTAGCCACATAGGATGGTAGTGCCACCTCTTACTCCACTTGTTATATCACATTAGCGTTATCATCATCCTCTCCTTCCGGTCATCACCTAGAGGCACAGACTTAGCTTCCCGATCAGAACCAGCCATGTTAGATTTTCCCCGAGATTACTATCACAGGGGTGGTGCCCCAGAGAAGGAAACCTCGTACAAGACACCGTGGCTCTCCAATCAATCGAAACTGGCCAAACCCTCGTCTTCGCTTGTTCTCCTACTACAATTGAATGTCTTAGCGATTGGAGCTAAAGGTACGGTAGGTCTTGGTGGGGCTTGTAGTTCATTATCATCTTAGATTTTTGATTCAGTCAACACCCAGAGAAAAATCATTGTTTACATCTCTTCTTCATCTCAGGTTGTACTATTCGATAGAAACTCATATAAATCTTAGCTTGAAGGTGAAATATTCAAATCTCTCACTTTCACACCCCTCTTTATCAACCAAAAAGGGATAGTTCATCGTGCCTTAGAGGTAAAAATTAAAAAGTCATTCAATGTCTTAAGACATTGTTGGACTGTGTTTTGAGCGCTCTGACTTGCTTGGGTGTCTCTGATGATCAGCTTCTTGCTCTGCTTGTCGAAGTCCATGTCAGAGAGAAAAATCAGAGGTATTAGCTTTGAAGTGAAAGAATGGAATATATAAAACCTAGAAAGGGATGTGAATTGTGACGAGAAATCTAATTCTAAAATGGAAGGCAATTGGGGATCTGACAAAGCTTGGGATTTGCAGGGGGAAGACATAATTTGGAGATATAATTAAATAATTGTTAATGGGATGATTGTCAGGGAAGGTCATGTTGTGTCATTAGTTAAGGCTTTACTTGTTGGTCTCAATCTCATGTCGGCCATATTTGTATTCTTAACTCAGCCTCATCTCACCAATTATGCGATTCACCCCAACAAAGGGATGAAGGAAGGAGAAAGAAGTAGGGAGAGAGACTGACCAAGTGAAAAATGCGACCAGCCTCGGTGGGAATGGAGGTCCCCATATGATCCGTAATAGGCATTGAAGCGCTCGGAGGAGTATTCACCTCCATTGTCGGATCGAAGACACTTCAACTTCTCTCCCGTCTCACGTTCTACCATGACATGGAACAGTTTGAAGTAATCAAATACCTGGTCCTTCGTCCGCAAAAAATACACCCACACCTTTCGAGAAGCATCATCGATGAACGTCGAAAGTATCGGTTGCCGCCGAGTGATTCAACCTCCAAGGGACCGCAAACATCGAGTGTACCGATCGAGCAACTCGATCTTCTCGTTGAAGAGGAATTAAACGAGACTCTATGCCGCTTACCAAACAAACAATGATTGCAAGGATCTAGTGCGGCGTCCTTGTCTACATTGATAAGCTCCTTCTTTACTAGGGTAGACAACCCTTTCTCACTCATGTGGCCGAGTCTCCGGTGCCACAGATTTTGTGACGCCTCCTTTTCCCGCAACGTTGAGGCCGTCGCGTGCATATCTTCACATGAGTCTTGTATAGCGTGCCACAAATATGTCCTCGAGCGACTATCATAGCGCCTTTTGACAACTTCCATGTGCCTTTACCGAAGTGACTATCATAGCCCCGTTTGTCAAGAACTATTCCCGACAATAGATTCACCGAAGGTCCGGCACGGCGGACATCCTTCAAAGTGATTGTGCTCCGGAACTTGTCTTTATCTTAACATCACCAATTCCGACAATCCCGCGAAACCGGAATTTCCCATTTTCACAGCTCCAAAGTCACCGGCTTTGTATGTTGTGAAGTATTCCTTGTATGGAGTCACGTGGTAGGACGCGCAAAGATCTACCACCCATTCCGTGTCTTCTCGTGAGACGTGAAGGCATGTCTCATCTTGGGTTGAACAATAAGCTACATCACCGAGAGATAGTAACTAATGTTTCTCCACTCTTGTTCTTCGCTGGGCCGCGAATCGCTCCGGGTCTTGCTCCTTTTTCCATTTGTAGCGCTCTTCTTCATATGTCCTTCTAATCCACAATGATGGCGGTTATAAGATGGTTTTCTACCATCAATGGACCCGCCCCGCTCTTGCTTCTCGCCTCTCGATTTGTTATTACTCTTCTTTTGTTGCCTCCCCCGTTCTCGGTGACAAGGGCATGGGTCCGATCTCGTGCCCATGTCTTTTCTCCTTGCTTCTTCTTCGAATAGGGCATCCTTGACCATTGACGGTAAGTTTGCCATTTGGGGCTGAGTTGCTTTGAGTGACACGACCATCGTTTCCCAACTATCGGAAGGGAACCGAGTAGTAGCAACGCCCGAACTTCATCGCCAAGTGGCATCTCTACGAGACGACAACCGGTTGACCAAGCTCGGAACTCACCGGTATGCTCAAGAACCGAAGTTCCACTTTTAAGCTTCATGTTGACTAAACGCCTCATCAACGCAGCTTTATTCCGAGCGGTCTTGGCCTGGTACATATCCTCCAACTTTTTCCGAGAGGGCATATGCGTCCTGCTTTCTTGTGCAACATGGTGGAAGACACTATGATCAATCCATTGACGGATTTGACCAATAGTTTTTCGATTTGATTTCTTCCACTCTAACTCCTTCGGGATCGGGATTTTTACCCATCAATTCTATGGGATCAAACAAATCTTTACAGCTTAGGAGATCTTCCATCCGAGGTCTCCACGGCGTGTAATTTGTGGCGAAGCGTAATCATTGCTCCGAAAGATGATGTTGACTCTTCGTGGACATTATCACCTTACAAATAATTTTTCAACACGATCGGGTTGAATCTTTAAAAATGGAGCTCACCGTTACGTCCGGAACGGTCAAAAAAAAAAGATGGAATTGACACTACGGGGTCAAAATTCCACTCTAGGGGCAAAACAGCAGTTTCGAAAATTTTGAGGACCAAACTGCAATTTTCGGAAAAGATCGGGGGTCAAACTGGAATTTCAGAAAGATCAGGGGTCAATATGAAATTTCCTGAATATTTGGGGACCAAACTGAAATTTTAAAAATTGAGGGGTCTTTCTTCAATTTCCGAAAAACTGCAAATTCCGGCGAGGAACAGTATTCCGGTCGTCTTCACCTCGGTGGAACTCCGGTGAACATCACGGTGATGACTGGAAAGAGAGGATGATGATAATGCACGTTGATTTGGCATAACAGGTGGAGTAATATGTAGGGGTGGACCCAGAAAATTATAGAAGGAGGGGTACAATTGGTGGGGATATTCGGGGGTACGAAGGCAGCGCCCTGAATTTTTTTTTTTTTTAAGGAAAGTTTTAAATGCATTAAAAAAATCTAAAAAATATTTATGAAATCAAGTGAATACTGATGATGTAATAAGATAGGCAATTATTTTACAAACCTGTCATTTAGAAAAACAAGACTAAGTACCGTTAGAAATAAATGCAGCTACATAAATTACAATGAAGGTTGGGCACTCAATAAGTTCAAGTACAATAATGTAATAAAAATAAGTATATTACAATAAAAATAATTATAATGTCATCCTTCTAGGCCTTATTTTTTGGAATTACATCATAATTGCCTTATTATCAATTTATCAATGCTATCAAATACATCTTTTTTCAATATAAGGCACTAAACAATCATTCATCCACATCTCATTACGAAGTGCAACCTTGATGTATTAAGGGTGGACACTTAATTTAAGGGTGGCATTCATTCAAACATGTATTAATTATTTTTATTTTAAAAAAAAAAATCTCAAATTCAAGGGAGGCACTTGCGCCCTTCTCTAATAAGTGGGTCCGCCCATGGTAATATGTGACATTAATATCCTACGTAGCTGAGCCACCTTAGCAGTGTCTAACTTTATTAAATTGGGACAAAATTGCTATAAATTTGACACTTCCAAGATAAAATTGTCCCCCAAAAGACCTTTAGGGCAAAATTACCCCGAGTTAAGGAACAATTTGGCCAATGAACTATTACCTCATAGCACCCAACGCAAATAACTTTTAAGTGAACTAAAAATACCAAAAAACTTCTAAAAATGTGTAGTTAGCACAAAAATCTTTTACCCCATGAGCGCCCAACACAAAAATGTTTTACTCCATGAGCACCCAACACGAAAAAGTTTTACTCTATTTTTTGTGCTGACTGCACATTTTTAAAAGTTTTTTAGTAATTTTGGTCCACTTAAAAGTTATTTATGCTAAGCGATCTTGAAGTAAAAGTTTATTAGCCAAATTGATCAGTTAACCCAATTACCCCTTACCCCTTTTTTGTTTTAAAGAATAAGATAACGACCGTTTGTGAGGCTATTAATTGATGGTGTAATTGATCAATTTTTACTTTTTCTAGGGCGGAATTGCACTCCTAAATATCTGGTGCTTAATGCACCACACAAAAAATTTTGGGGGGCAAGATGCACCTTCTTACTCCTTGATTAAAATTAACAAAATTTTATGAATGATTTGTATTTACAAATTTATCTGTCGACAAAACTTTTATTTTAGAGGTGGCGTGTTATGCTTGTTTAATTGGAATCATTTTTGGAGGTCTAAAAGTGCTTATTTTTCATATAAATCGAGACAAAAATTATCTTACATACTTACCTAATATACCGTAAATCACAATTGAAAAACTGATTTTGAAAGCTCCAATCGCTATTACAAACAAGCACATATCTTACCTATTTGAGTTGACATTTAAAAAGTACGTTTATACAAGTCTAGACAAAACTTCTCTCACATACTTACCTCATATACTGTAAATCACGTTGGAAAAGTAGCTTTCACCGCTAATCCAAAAACAGGCAAGGTCTGGTCTATCCATTTTTGTCTTTTTCAAGGATGTCCCACTTACTTTTATAGTAGAAGTGGTGCTTCAACTTCTACTCTTACAACTTCTCGTTGGTATGAATATTATTTCTTTATGATATATTTTTTAGGCTTTCTAGCTTTTTTTTTCTTTTTTCTTTTTTCTTTTTTACCTGACCTTAGCTTTCTAGTTCAAATATTAGTCCCTAAGGTTTGTAGCATGTAAAGTTGACTTAGTGTTTTAATATCATTTTGTCTTGAATAATGAAAATAGTGATACTTTAAAAGCATATAGAATTATGAGGCATATTTTTTAAAACAAACAGGGACATATTGGGGTGTGTAACATTCACCATTTTAATTAACAAAATAACTATATATTAGTTTGATCAGTAACTTACTAGTGCTTCAACATTTAACAAAATATCCAAAATAAACCAGAGTATGCAAAATGAGCCCTAACGTGGCAATTTACAATCATCCAACATAAACCAAAAAGATAAAAACACTACTTTTCGCAGAAGTAGACCTAAGCTTCCGAGGTCTTTCTTGATGGACCCGCACGGGAACTATCACTTGAAAAATGTGGTAACCATCAATCCAATTTATTACGAATACTAATATGTGCCAGTGAGGTGTCAAGTGGAACAATTTATATAACAAAATATTAAAAATATAATTCACCAATATCCACATCACAAAATTTCATATCAGAAATTATATATCACAGTTTTCATTAACTCAATTCCCAAGATGCCTCCCATGAATCCAACCGAACCGCCTTATTTCCTCCCACTAGACCCATGGGCTAATTTACATCCATATTACTGGTTACTCAAAAGCTCACTGGTCATGTGATGAGGACCAGCCAAAATCCTCAGAGCACATATCCCAGACCATGGGTCTTTTCCCCTCATTGAACTAGTGGGGTGTTGTAAGTCCTCATTGAACTAGTGGGCCAGTCCCTCATTGAACAGGTAGGACAATAGAAAGCTAACCATCGTGCACCAATGGAGGCTAAACTACGTGGTGAAATAAACTACTTCATTTCTTCCCAATTCAACCCTTACCATAATTATCACAATAAATAAATAGCTCAACAGGAATTTTCTAAGATTTTCACGTTCATATCATGTTATTTAAATCATTCTCATATATATGTCATAATATCTCATTTCTCATTTCTTTTACATTTATAAATATATATGTATATATTCACAATTCAAATCATAAAGTTCTGCAAGGCAATTTCTATTAAGATATTCATAATCATTTCACAAAATACTCACAAACAACATACTAATACGCATAACAAGTGGAAAGTAGTTACCTCTCACAAAAGCTAACTATTATCACACTGCTCCTAATCCAAGAACTCAAACACACGCTAAAAATCAATCTACCATAATCAATTTACTAACCATTAATAACTCTTCAAAACTCTACATAATCAAAATTCTAACTTATAATTTCATATAATTCAAATATACAAATTTTAATAATAATAATAATATATTATTATAACAAAAAAATGAAAATTACAGTTTAGTCCCACAAATTTCAAAAATGACATTTTAGTCCCACGAATTTCGAAAATGACATTTTAGTCCCAATCCCAAAAATGATAGTTTGGTCTTTCATATATCCAAACCAAACCGATTAAAATTCCCATAATATCTCCACTAACCCAAAAAAATTATATACATAACCTTTAATCGGTAAAAACATTTTATGCGACATAAATCCTAAACTTCTTAAATAGAAAAAAATTCATTTTAAATTCCTATAACAACCAAACAATAAATCTAAATCGATGAAAATTTACTATTAATCATCCACTACATATATGTAGTCTTCTCTTGTCAAAACTCAAAACTCTCCCAAAATCTTATTCCCAAAACTTTCACTAACAAACATAATATTACCTTCATTAGAAAGAGAAAAATATATAAAATAACTTTTATGAAGAAAGTTTATTGAAAAGAAGCTAGTTTAGCTATCTAAATAGTCTTATAAGATAAATAACATACCTTAAAAATACATTGAGACCTTCAACCCCTCTTTCTAATTATTTAAATTTTTTTCCTAATTTTTTAATTTTTTTCTGATTTTTCTGATTTTTTTTTTTCGGACCGGATTGCCAAGACGACTAGGGTAATTGCTCATTAAAAAAATATATTAATTAATTAAGATAATCTTCTTGTCAATTCTCCCCTACAGAGATAAATCTAATCGATGTGTGAAGTCGACTAAAAATCCTAGAGGGGGTATTTTAATTTTTCTAATTATTTGAATTTTTTTCCTAATTATTTGAATTTTTTCCTAATTATTTGAATTTTTTCCTAATTTTTTGAATTTTTTTCTAATTATTTTAATTTTTTTTTGAATTATTTGAATTTTTCCTAATTTTTTTCTGATTTTTTTTTAATTTTTTTCGATTTTTTTTTTAATAATATTTAAAACTAAGGGGCGCGTTCTTGTTCACTTCCATCCAAAGTTAACGTTGACTAACGGCCAACTAACGGCCACAAGGCCGGGCGCTCCCAAAACGTAACGTTGTGTGTACTTTTGTTCCCTTTAAAAAAACGTTGTGGTGCGGACGCCTCCTCGAGGCAAACCTTAGCGTGTAAAATTGTACCTTTACCCAAAGTTTATTGAAAAGAAGCTAGTTTAGCTATCTAAATAGTCGTTGATCTCGCATATTTTAGCACCCAAAAATTGTAAAAATCTCTTTGTATGGCCCGGATCAAGGAGGATGCGGGATGAGGAGGAGGATCTTAAGGAAATCTGCTTCCTTCTTTCTCCTCTCTTTCTTCCTCACTCTCGGTCTCTTCTCTCTTCTGTCAAGGTGATTGTGGCGTGTGTGTGTTCAGTGTGTGTGGGGGTATTTATAATCCCCAAAACACACAATTTTTTTTTTTTTTTTTTTTAAAAAAAAAGGAGTAAGGAGCAGTGGGAGGTCACGCCTCCCATTTTTTTTTTTAATATATATTATTTATAATAATAATTATTATTATTATTTTAAAATTTTAAAAATAAATTAGGATATTATAGGGTGCAATTCTTTGAAAAGTAAAGGGAAAAAATAGAAAAAGAGATGTACATTAATTCCTTAGGTTACATTTTCCTCCACATATTCTAAAGTTCGGTGTCAATTGGCTAATAATAATGGCGAAAATGATTTATAATACAAAATGAAGACCTTTAATTATTATTTGTATTTACAAAATTTGAAGTCTAAGACAACAATATTATGCACAAGGTGATCATTTAATTTTTTATTTTTTTTATGCGCGTAAAAAATAGAGACAAATGAATTTGTATATTAGAATGAAAGGGTTAAGTAGCATTTTTGTCCCGGAAGTACATCCCCATGAGCAATTTTGCCCCAGAATTTTTTTGTGCAATTTTACTCCTCCGTTAACAATCCTAAGGGTCAACTAACGGTTGACCGCTAGGTTTTTAACGGAAGGGCAAAATTGCTCCAAAAAAAAATTTTAGGGCAAAATTGCTCAAAAAAAAAACTTTCGAGGCAAAATTGCTACTTAATCCAAAAAAAATGTTAACATTGCTACTTATGATATCATATATTTTAAATTCTTATTTAAATAATATCTAGGGGTGGAAACAGATCTGGCCAGCCTAGGTTTCACCCTTAACAGGCCCGGCCTGTTCGACAACAAAGTGGCTCGAGTTCGGCGGCCGTGGCTGTTAGAGACCATTTTTTTTTCCTGAGCACGACCTATGCCTTATTAAGGAGGCCTATATTTTAAAAAAAAAATTATAATTAGGCTAACAAGCCACAGGCCTCACTGCAAAACAGGTCTACTTCAAACAAGCCAAAAATATGCCTACTTTAAATAGGCCGAATTACATAAATTAGCGAAAGCAGAGATAAAAAAGGGTTGCATTTTCATTAACGAGTCATTATTGCAAAATTTAATATAAAATATAAAAAAGGGTTAAGTAGCATTTTTACCCCGGAAGTGTACGGCTATGAGTAATTTTGTCCTGGAAGTTTTTTTTTTGGAGCAATGTTGCCCCGGAAGGTTTTTTTTTTTTTAGTGATATTGCCCCGGAAGTTTTTGTTTGAAGCAATTTTTACCCTCTGTTAACAACCCTAACAGTCAACTAGGGTTGTTAACAGAGGGGCAAAATTGCTCTAAACAAAAACTTTCGGGGTAAAATTGAACTCAAAAAAAAAATTCAGGGCAAAATTGCTTCTGAGGGGTGTACTTCCGGGGCAAAATTGCTACTTAACCCTAAAATGAAATGGTGATAAAGGCAATTTTATAAATAATGAAATAATTCTTCTTATAGAAATAAAATCTTCAATAAAAATGCATTAAGGTGTTTTAGAACATATGCTAGCTACTTTTTATTAGTAGTTATTAAAACTATTTTTTTATCAAGAGTAACTTCATTTTTAATTATGAGGAACAATATCTTTTGTATGTGTTGTTCTTAATATAAGGAACAAATTCTTTTTACTTGAAATTGTAAACTTGGCCTTTATATTTCTACTCTCATTAAATATGTCCAATTATTATCTCTTTACAATAAATTTTCATTCATGATCTCTTATATTCTTTTTATAAATAAGGATACAATTGAAAAGACAAATACATATTTTATGCATTTATTATTTTTAATTAATATTTTTAAACGTGTGATTTTGATGATTGTTCCTTAAAAATAGAGATGGGGGGAGTATAAGAAAGAGCAAGAAATGGATAAAACAAAGCCTAGTATACATCCAAAAAAAATATCTTCAGCTTTATATATATTGTTCAGTAGGTTTGCAAAACAAAGTGAATTGGTAATTTGCTGCCCAATAGATTGAATAAACTTTTTTTAATATAATTCAGGGGGAAATTTTGCAAATTGTTAAAAAAAAAAAAAAAAAAAAAAAAAAGTAACACATTACACTACAGTTCTCTAGAAAAAAAATGGGAAAATTAAAATAAAGGACTTAGAGAAAATAATATTTATTATAAAGAATCATAAAAATTGTAATTATTTAGAAGGACCGAACATCGTAATATAAATTTGAAACTACTAAATTGCCCCTAATCAAACCTCATGTATTATCTCTTGTATTCATAATTAAAAATAACTAAAATTAAAACCAACCTGTCCATAATGATATGATCATATTTTTTTTCCCAATATATTGTTTAATTAATAATTGTTAAAAATAAAAAATAAAATTATTTCATATTTTCAAGGATATAATAGGTTAATTAGATTTTTTAAATTTTATTAACATTACATGAATTTTTTTAACCCACATAAATTGCTTCTAAAACAAAAATAAATCATACAAACTTTATTGGTTTAACATATATGATAAATTATAAAAGACCTTGACTTTTATTAAAATTATATAATTCCATTTAGGATTAAAATTTTTGTTTATTTAAAAAAAAAAAATTTGTAATTTTTATAAATTGAAGAATGCATAATTTTTTTCGTAGATATATATTCATAGATGGCTGAACTTTTTTTTTGCCTTGTTTAGATATATGGTTGGACTTGGATTTCCCCCCCCCCCCTTGAATCGAAATTGAAATTCATGGCTTCAAAAGAAGCGATCAAATAATACAAGATCACCACCTCCTTATATGTGTATGGAGGTTGATCAAGGATACAAAAGTTACCCTCCTTAATATGGATTCGGCTTGTATCCTTTGCCCTTCCCATCCGCTGCTGTCCGCTGCTCCCCCAAACGACAGCGTTTTTTTGTTTTTCAGCAAAGCACACAAACCCAGTTCCTTTAAATATATATTCAGGACACTTGTCAGGTAGTAAAAAGATAATTCAGGATACTGAATGGTACTAAAAAAAGTATTCATGATTTTGAAAAATTATTTCAGGATCTTGAAAAAATATTTCGGGATCTTTTGGTACTAAAAAGATGCGATTGGTCTGAAAAAATAATTTATGGTCTTAAAAAATTATTTAAGGATCTTGAAAAAAATATCATAAACAATATTTTTAGTAGCATTATGTATCTAAAATATTTTTTCAAGATCCTAAAATAATTTTTTAAGACTATAAAATATTTCTTCAATACCGGTCAGTATCTTTTTAGTACCAACTAGTACCCTGAAATAATTTTTCAAGATCATGAATAATTTTTTCAGTACCATTCAGTATCCTGAATTATCTTTTTACTACCCGGCGGTGTCCTGAATTTTTTTTTTTTTTTTAAAGGAACCAAGGTGTGTGTGCTTTGCTGGAAAAAAAAAAAACGCTGTCGTTTGGGGGAGCAGCGGACAGCAACGGATGGGAAGGGCAAAGGATACAAGCCGAATCCCCTTAATATGAGATGTTTTGGCTCGCTAATCAATAACTTGCCACTCCCTATGTAGAAGTAGCCTAGCCTTAACAACATCACTGAAGGGATGAGACAACACAACCCCTGAAGAGTAAATTAATAGCTTCAATATAGTCAGAAAATAACCATCTTTTTATATCCCTTAGTCCAACATAATTGTAGTCCCTCGAGAATTCTTAGAACTTCAGCTGTATGCTAGAGGGACTCTTCTAAGCTTGCAGCAAAAGCCACAAACCCATCTCTCATCTTGTTCCTTGATAACTCCTTTACAGACACTTCTACCATCTGCAAGTACTGACCATCGACCTCAACTGTGATGAATTCTTCATTATCATTTCCAGCACTTATCTCAATTCTATGCCAGTTACAGAAAAGGTCACACTTCTTTTATGTTAGACCCATATCCACACAAGCACGGAAGAAGCTATCATTAGCACTAACACTATTATCCAGAGGTGTTGTGCCAAAGAGTTTCCTACATCATGACACCCAGATGTCCTATAGCAAATATGCCCAAAAAGCATTGACCACGGAAGTTTCTTGGTATATTGTTGTTCTACCTTGCACGTAATGATAGATCACAACCATATTATTAAAAGCTTGTGGTAAGAACGGGTTTTGTTATAGTACCCGAAAATAATATTCCAAAGCTTTTGTATGTTCTCCATTATTTGTGTGGATAAGGCCTAAGTTATGAAGTATATAACTTTGATCATAGGCATCAATTTCCAATTGCATAGCTTCATAATAATTCTGTAAAGCTTCCGCATAATGTCCTTCGGATTGAGTCGACATCCGTTATGGTTTGGGTTCAAAGAATCTCCATTCCAGAACATATGTGAGATTTTCATTTCATACAGCTCTTCCTCTCCTTTATTTTCATCTTATACAAATTGTTTATGAAGTTTTTGTTTTTTAAGTTTTTCTTTTTCTAGTTAAATTTGATTATACTATAGGTTCCATCTAACCTAGTTCGCTCCCTTTCTTATAATCTACTGATAAATAGGCATTAAAATCATCCAAGACAAGCCACAAACCCTTTATAGTTTTACTAATATTAATCAAATCAGTCCAAAGGAATTTTCAAAACTTATAACAAAGTTTTGCACAGACACTTGAGAGCAAAAAAAAAAAAAAAAAACTTTTACCACTATTCATCATACAAACTTGGACATGAACAAATTGAGGGGCGATATCATATATTGGACAAAAATTTCATCCTCATTCCAAAAAAGCCAAAAATACCACCGGCATATCCAATATATTCTACCATGACCCAATTATTAAACCCAATTTCCGAACAATCCTATCTGCTTTCACAAGTTTCAATTAGGATCAATATATTAACTTTAACACCCATAATCAAATCTTTAATTCTTTTGGGAAAGGTTTTTGAGGCAACACCTCGGGCAGCTCCAAACAATTAAATTCATAATAAAATGAGACATATATAGAGAGGAGGAGACTTGTGCAGAGTGCTTAACTTGCTCAGTCGTACCTACAGCTCGTTCTTGGTTCTTCTCTCCAATTTCTTTCTCCAAGCAGTAACAGTTAACTTTTCCCTGTTACTTCCTTTTCTCATCTCCGTTGTGTCAGGAAATGACGTGCAAAAACGTTTAAAATTCAAATTGTATCCGTTGGCTTATAATAATTTTTTACCCGTTGGAACTCACTCAGACTTGTCAGACACTGCCATGCCATATGCTAAAACCATTCTATATATTTACAGCCATCGCCTCTATCTTCCAAAATTCAAATTTCAAATCGTTTCTCTTGTGCTCCTCACAGTCACAGACTCAGGGTTGATCTTGTTCTTCTCTCCCATTTCTCCTCTTAATTCCTTCAAATTCCTTCCTCGTTTCTTCTTATAATCTCCTTCCTCGACCTTGTTAGTGATGAAAACCAAGCAGAGAAAAAAAATGGAGGGAAAAAACAAAGCGACGAGAGAGAAGAAGCAATACAGCACAGAAAGTAGATCGAAGAGAAAAAGGACGAGTTAAGCTGATTTCTCCGCCGCCGTACAAAAAATGGAGGAGAATCGGCCACCGCGTTACAGAGGAAGAGACAATGACGAGTCGAGCTTATATCTCCGATTCTGAAGCCCTAATGTCGGATCTGAGGAGAAGAAATAATAGGTTGAACCGGATTTCTTTTTTCTTGTTTTTTTTGGCCTGAGTAAAAATATTTATTCTGTTCCTGTTTTTTTCCAACCCCAGCTTGTCGCTGTGGTTCTGAAAGTTCATATGCATGGCGAGGCTTGTGCTGAGGAAATCAAAAGACACATACAGAGAATGAAAGGTGAGTTACACGCGTTTCCTGCAATTTAAGTTCAACTCTCACCGTTTGTTCTGTTTAATCTCATTTGATACTTCATTAAATCGCCCTCGTTCCCTAATTTTCTGTGTCTGATTATAGTCGAACTTTATAGATCTCAACTGGCCTGTGTGACAGAAATGGTTTTGGAATCTGAGTATAGTTTTCGGGGTTTTTGAAAAATATAACACTTGGTTGCGTATAATTATTTAGTGCTTTGGCCTTTGGATCCAAACATACTTGTTGAGAATTTGTAGTATAATAACATGTTCTCTTTTTGTTTACCCGTCACAAGGGAGCAGTATTGCAATTTTTTAATTGAAAAAATTGAATTTTGAATTTTGATTTTTGTTTTTTTTTTTCCTTTTCCGGCTTTATTGCTGGAAATGTTTTTAAAACACTGAATCATGAATATTTCCCATACTTTTTTGCCTTGAACTATATATATATATATATATATAACTATAACTATATATATATATATATATATATTAATAAGTCGTTTATTTTGTGTGTATTTCTTTTAAGTAACCATTACAAGTTGTTTTCATGTTATCTTATTGCACACTGGGTTTATTGCCCCCACCTCATTTTTGTTATAATGTTGTATCTTTCTGTCTTTTTTACAGGATATGTTCCAAACATAATACACTTTGATGCTTTGTATGCCCAGTTCTGCAGTTACAGTAGTGAAGTAGCTGTATGGATTGAAAGAATTCCAAAAGAGAAATGGTGTCGGAGTTATGATGAGGATGGACGAAGATACACGGTCATATGACAACCAATTTGTCTAAATTAATCAATAAGGTTTTCAGGGGAGCGATGAACATGCCTATAATATCGTTGGTGAAATGCACCTATAGTTGTTCAACTTCGTTACTGGTTTAAAAGAGGGAAAAAACATTTTTCGAGTGTTATTTGGAGAAGCTATGACAAAGAATGGAGAGCGAGCTACATCGATACATGTTCGGGAGTTTAATGTGGCGCGTACCACGTTTGAAGTTGATGATCAAGGTGATACATACTCGGTGAACTTGAGTCGGGGGAAATGCCAATATGGCAAGTTTCAGGCATTCAAATTCTCATGTAGTCATGTAACTGTTGTATGTTCGGCAGTATCCTATGATGCTGAACAGTACGTGGATCCAGTATTCTCAGTCTACAATATTATGAATGTTTACCTTTCATCATTTCAAACGATCGGTAGTGAACAAGGAATACCGCCAGCATTAAATGATGAAGAGTAAAATATTGTTGACTGAGAATACTGGATCCATGTACGGTTCAACATGGGAGGATACCACCGAACATGCAGCAATTACATGACTACATGAGAGAATTTGAATGCCTGAAACTTGCCACACTGGCATTTCCTGGGCTCAAGTTTACCTAGTATATATGTATTGCCTTGATCATCAACTTCAAACGTGGTACGCGCCACATTAAACACTCAAACAGGCAGCGATGTAGCTCGCTCTCCATTCTTTGTCATAGCTTCTCCAATAACACTCAAAAAATGCTTTCCGTTCATTATATCTTTTTGTGCTTTAGTCCCTCTTTTGAACCAGTAACGAACAAGTCGATTATAGGTGCATTTCACCAACAATATTATGGGCATGTTCCTCGCTCCCCTGAAAACCTTATTGATTTCTCATAGTCAATACCTTTTAGTCATTTAAGTCAGTTTATTATATTAGATGGAGTATACTCCATCTGGTCCTTGTTATAAGGTAAACCCTAAACTAATAATTCTCACAAACCAAGAAAAACAGTTAAAGTCAATAAAGTTGTCATAGAATTACGTAATTTCCAATAGAAAAAGATAATTAATGCTCATTGGGAACAAGAAAGTATAAAAAGGACCAAATAAATTTGCTAGTTGGTGCTTTATAATAAGGACCAATGAGTATTGTATAACATATATTATATAACATTAGTGAATAATAATATATATTAATATAACTTTCATGAATCTTCAAAAGATAATTACGATAAGGTTTTAGAAAATGATCCAGAGGATGAAACTCTTTCTGAACCATTTTCAAATTTGATTTCGAAAATTATGATTCAAAAGTTTTATATTCAGGCTAAGATCATTATTAATAATGATTATTACAAATGATTCAAAAGTTTTATAATCAAGCCAATTGTTTTCCAAGAAGGCATTATCCCCACTAAGTATCTTGATAAAACAACTAAGAGATTTAGTGCTTGCTGTTAATAGATCAAAATTGTCTGTGCAGTCTAAAATTTTAAATGTTCTAACCGAAAATGAAAGTTTGCGAATCAAAACTTGGTTAAACATGGGAACCTAGAGCACCATTTGCACAACTTTCATTCCCTTACATGACTTATTTATTTCCAAGGAACATTTGGGAAAAACGATTTTATTTCCTTTTACTGAAAAACCCAGAATTAGAGAAATAAATCCTATTTTTTCCAAACAAAAGCAAGTCAACTTTCTTAAAGAAGATATCTCTTTTAAACACATTGAACAACAATTACAACTGATTATCCAACAAAAAATTCAAAACTGTCTGAATAAGATTCATAAAACTGCCTATGTTGATTTACCGAATGCCTTCTAGAATAGGAAGCAACATGAGGTAAATCTCCATATGAACCAAACTTTTCTGGAAAACAAATTACAACCAAGGCTAGGCCTATCCAAATGACTCGAGTACTTCTTGAAACCTGTAAAAAGGAAATTCAGGATCTTCTTGATAAAAAAACATATTCAAACAAGTCGAAGTTCGTGATCTTGTGCTACTTTTTATGTTTATATAAATGTAAAAATAGAACGTAATACACCCAGACTTGTCATAAACTACAAACCTCTCAATGAAGCCTTACAATGGATACAGTATCAATCCCCTAATAAGGCTTATTCGCTAAAACATTTTACATTCTACAAAAATCTTTTCAAAATTTGACATGAAAACCAAGTTTTGGCAAATCCAAATTTCTGAACAAGATAGGTATAAAACTGTTTTTACTGTTCCATTTGGTCAGTATGAGTGGAATGTTATGCCTTTCAAATTAAAAAATGCTCCTTTAGAAGTTCAAAGGATTATGAATGAGATCTTTAATGCTCAAAGTCAATATATTATCGTTTATATTGATTACACCTAAGAACCTTTGGAGTTGGTTCTAATCTTTTCAAACTTTGTTGAAGACCATTTTAAACATGTTTCAAAATTTATTAGAACTGTAAAAACAAATGGTTTGGTGGTTTCTAAACCAAAAATTAGTCTTTTCCACACCAAAGTTATTCCATGCTTGGTCTAACCAAATCATTGATAAGAACCAACTCCAAAGGTTCTTAGGATGTTTAAACTATGTTGTGTATATGGTTCTCGCTTGTGAAATCTAAGTGAGGTTGTCGACCATAAGGCCATAAGTCTCGAGAGTTGAGGCAGGCAGGTATGGATCCTATATACAGAATATCACAATTAGAGATTTCGTATACTGTTTGTGCTGATGGCACATATGTGAGGCTAGAATATGGTGGAAAATCTAGATAATACTACTAGATTGACAAAATAAATTTATCGGTAAATCCTCAGTAAATTATTAATCAATATACTCATATGGTAACCTGATGGTGATGATATCAATCAAGGGAGACTACACCCTATAGTTTTTTTTGTTCTTATGTTATGTTGTTTTAAGTTCCCTGCTTTTATCTTCTTGCTCTTTATTTTCAGTGCTTTACTTTTTGTGTACTTTAAGGGTATGTTTGGTTTGAGGGAAGGGGAGGGAATGGGAGGGGAGGGGAGAGAAAAAAAAAGGAGGGGAGAGGAAAAATAACTACACTCAACTTTTTTCTCTCCTCTCCTTTTTTTTCTCCCCTCCCCTTCCCTCCCCTTCCCTTCCCTCAAACCATTAGCCTAGGTTAACTACCATTTTTACCATGGAAGTTTAGCCTACGGAGCACTGGTCACCCGTAAATTTTTATTGTTTCATTTTTGCCCTAGACGTTAACAAAATGAAGCAAATATGCCATGGAAGTTTTTTTTAGGTGCAAATTTGCCCCGAAAGTTTACAAAGAAGAGCAACAATTCAACGGTCAAGATCAATGAATGGGTAAGATTTCTATGTTTTTAAACTTCTTGGGAAAAATGAGACCAAAAAAACTTCCGGATGACCAGTGCTTCTTAGGCTAAACTTCCATGGCGAAAATGATGTTTAACCCTTAAAATTATGTTTTAAATTCAGTTGTTTAAATTCTGATTTTTAAATTATGTCTTCTATTTTCCATTTTTTTTAGGGTGAAGGTGCAAATTTGCCAACCAACTGTTACCCGAGGAGCGTCTGGCACAAATAACTATTGAGGGGACCAAAATTGCCAATCAACAATTAAAAAGTGAAAAAAAACACCAAATAACTATTAAAAGTGAAAAAAAAAACACCAAATAACTATTAAAAAAACAATTATCACAATTAAGTTAAAATATGAGGTACTGGTGTAGGACGGTGGCGGAAACGCTGGAAAAAAGAGCGGTTAAGCCTTCTTGTTGGAAAAGGAAAACACCAACAGAGATGGGACCCATGGGAGCAGGCATTGTAAAGCGTGATTCTTCGCTTTTGGCATCGGAGAGGATAGAACCAGGGTGCAAGGTGCGTGCGGTCGAACGCCGTGGACTACTTTGGATGAGTTCAAGAGGGTGAGTGGAACACCCAAAGAACAATAGAAGCTTTGGAGATGCCGACGTCGGCTGACATTGTGACAGTCAATGGAAGACAGAGACACCAAGACAGTGATGAGGTAATAGTTCGTTGGTGAATCTGCTCCAAATTGTGTGTGTTTTTTTTTCACTTTTTAATTGTTGATTGGCAATTTTGGTCCCCTCAATAGTTATTTGTGTCAGACACTCCTCGGGTAATAGTTAGTTGGCAAATATGCACCTTATCCCTTTTTTTTTTTTATCGTCGTTCTTCTTTATCATCTTCCATTTCTTCTTCTAATACACCAAACTCCACTGAAACAACGAAGGATCAAATCCTTCAACAACACTCCCTTTAGTCCTTTACTCTCAAATGTCGCAGGAATAAACATTTTGAGTAATCTTCCTCATGCAAACATTTTAAAAGAATTTCAAATTGACAAACAAAGTTTGCAAAAAGAATTTTATTCCAAAGAAAATACCTTTCAAAGAAACTAGTTTTTAGAACACTTTAAAGGATCATTGTGAAAGCAAGTTCAAAAGAGATTTTATAGTTTCCTTGAAAAGTTCAAAATCAATATTCCATGTTTTCAACGGCTTGATATGTATGCTCAGAACCAAGAATTTCTTGACATGATTGAGGCATATGAACAAGACCAAAATTTAGAATATCAAATTCCTCAAAAAAACTCAAGTTTTTATGACAAGTCTAAACTGGATTTGATGAAAAAAATGACCAACAAATCAGTCAGCTCCAACATAGTCAACTGATACAAACCACAATCCTTAAAACTCTACAATCTTTTGTTACTAAGCTCAAAGAGGTTATGAACCTCGACCAAGTCTCAAAAACAGATTCCAAACAATCTGATCCTCAGATCAACCACCAAATTTGGCAACAACCTTCAAAACTACACTATCCCAGGGCAACTCCTCCGGATATCTTAGTTGAAGAACGCCAAAACCAAACATACAAATCATTCAACGCCAACAATATCTATGAGTGGAATATAGATGGCCAGAATGAATCAAACATTCTTCAAACTCTTCAACAAATGACGATGGTAAGCATTGCTTATCAAACTCAAAATGATTATTCAGATGAAGAGATTACTAATCTTTTAGTTTCTGAATTTTCTGGACAACTTAAAGGTTGGTGGGATTTTTTCTCTCTTCTAATGATAAATCAATAATCTTTTCTTCCATTTAAAATCCAAGTGAATGGTACTCCTATCCTTCATGAAGGACAGACCATTCCAAACTCTGTGAATACCCTCTTATTCACAATTGTTAAACATTTTATTGGAGATCTTTCCTTTTAGAAAGATTGTTCAGCAGAACTTCTCTCAAACTTGAGGTGCAAGACTCTATCTGATTTCACAAGCAATGATGCCAAAGAACCATTTTGGAAAGCAAAAATTCCTAGCCGGATTACCAAAGTCTCTTGGTGATAAGGTTAGAAAAAAAAAAATAGAAATCAAAATAATGGTATCATTCCTTATGAACACTTAATATACGAGCAATTAATCTCTTATGTCCAAAGAACTATACTCAGAATCTGTCAAGATGATAGAGTGCAACACCAACTTTCCGAAGAAAAGGCCATTAACAAGAAAGAATATATTGGGTTCTTTTTGTGAACAATTTGGCTTTCCCTCTTGCAAACAATCCAAACGCAAATGCAAACCTTTCTGTAAGTTTTCTTACTATAAGAACAAACAACTTGCATACCCAAACCAAAAACACCCATACCAAAGGTACAAACAACGAACTCCTCCATGACGACTCGGATGAATTTTGAACCAAACCAAAGTTTGACCTTCCAAACCATGACAAGGTCAATTAGCTTTAAGTGTGGAAAACCAGGCCACTTTGCTAAATATTGTGCCTTCACAAGAAAGCTCAAGAAGATTAATAACATAGAGGACCCCACTCCTTAAACAAATAAACAATCTTGTTCTTGAAACCTCTTCTGAATCTGAGGAAGAACGAAGTTCTTTTGAAGATCAAGAACTAAAAAGAATTCAAGATAATAAATTCAATTCATCTTCTGATAATTCCTCTTTCATCAATGTCATTACAAAGGAGCATGATCTTCTTCTTGATGTCATCAACAACTTCCAGACTGTGACAAATGTAAGTATCTTTTCAAATTCAAAGATATTCTAAACCAACCTTCGTCATCTTCTACCCTTAAACATTTTGTCAAACTAGCTACTCTCCAAGATCTTCAGTATGAGATTGGCACTCTCAAAACTGAAGTTCAATTTCTCAAACATTATCATGATACCCATGAAACATCCTTGGCTCAAATACAAATATTTTGACCTAATCCACTAAATTTTACAAAGAAAAACGATCAAGTTTTAGAAAATCAAGAAAACTTTTTCTTAAACTCGATTCCAAAAATCATGATTAAAAAATTTTATGTTCATGCCAAAATCATTGTTAACGGTAGGTATTACCCAAGAGAACCTCAAAAAAGGTCCTAACATACCAAACAAACGAGATGAAAAACAAAAGAGCGTAGACATTTCTCAGGATGCTCAAAGGCCAATTATATTACTGAAGTTTCAGATGAAGAACTTCAAAAAATTATCAAGCACGTTATGATGCAATCCAGATCCCAAACACAAGGATCAATGCAAGAAACATCAAGTCAAACAGGATACCAAATACAAGGATCCTCCTCATCTCAAACAAAGCCTGAATTATCTATCCAGACTAGGTCTTCTACTCAGAAACACCAAACAGAGTCTCAACCCAAAGACTCAAATCCGATAAAAAATTTGTCGCATCTTATGCCAAGAAACTCCCAAACCAAACTTGGGGCGATGTACTAGATAAGAAAGATATAAAAACTTTGGCTCTTGAGTTAATTGCTAAACCAACAATGACTAAACAAGAGTATGATATAAGCAAGCTCAAATCAGATCTTCAAATCCTTCAATCACAGCCAACAAAAACTCATAAACAGCTGATAACCCAGACTCAACCAATTGGTAACTACACCAGTTATAAAACCACTTGATACCCCTTATTTTCAAAAGGAAAATCAAGTAAAAAACGTTATCCAAATTGAGCCAGAGTTTTTCTACGTAAACCCCAACCAGGTGGCTTTAAATGTTTTCCCCACTGGATTTCATTACAAGCTTTAAATCTTCAGAAAACTAGGGAATATTATGAGTTAGTTCATTCTGAATCTATTAGCTTATCTCCAAAAGCTTATATGAATTATGAAACTTTAATTACTCATTCCACCCTCAAAATTTTAAACGTTCTCACACCATCCCAATGGAGACAAGATTTAAACAAACCAAGGTTTTAGGATATCAATTTTGAACCCAAAAAATACAACTACTGGGATTACTGTGATAGTCTTTTGGAATCAAAATAGACTTTTTAAACACACTTAGAGTTTATTTATTTCAAAACTGGAACCAAGTACGATTTCCCTGTTTCTACACTGGTGGAATTTCTTCAGTCCTGTACCTGAAATTCTTCCACCTTATATTCAGAAAGCATTAAAACTTTTTGAAACAAAATTTAATAACAAAGGAGATCCTTTTCCAATAGATCTCCACTATTTCTCAAAACTGTCTGTATTCTGAATATTTTCCCGGCAGTACAAATTTTCTCATTTAAACAAGAATTCTCCGCTTTTACCAATCCTTCAGAGAATCCCCTCTGTTAGATGGTGGCCCAGGTTTGATCAAAGGAGAATTGATACAAAAGCATTAGAGCTATGGTTCAAACAAAATCCAGAATACCTCTTTGTCACTGAACAGAGTTGATTTCTGAATCAAAAGGTTCAAATTCTATCTAAACTTGCTTCAATGACAAACAAGGCAGAATACATCAACTAGCTCAAATACATGTTGAAACAACTCCAAGGAGAAACTTGAACTCCTGTTCAAACAAGTTCTTCGACAATAGTAAAAGTTCACAAAGAAGAAGATAGTGATGATAATATTACTATTAACTTGGGCGAAGATTAAAACCTACAGATTTTGCGATTTTTACTTAAACACTAATTGTAATCACCGTTCATTGTAGTTTTCACCTTTGTAAACTATTGATTTAATAGAATTACTTTAGAAATCACCAAGTCACAATAGCAGTACAGTAGTGTCGGCAATCACTGTTCACTGTAGCAAACAGTAACTTCTGAAGGTCTATATAAGTCATGCCTCATTGAGTTAAAGGGCAGGACTTACTTAGGCATTTCTAAAGTTCCTCTCCCTCTCTCTAAAGCCTCTCTCATCTCTTTCCTCTCTTTGTAAGTTCTTTCCCTTTCAATAAAACCTGTACTTTCTTTATGCCTTGCATTAACATCTTCTCCTCCTCTTGATGGGCTAAGTCCTGGTGAGGACTACCTTCGCTCTTAGTCCATTTCTTTTTCTTCTTTTGCATATTTGATTTATGTACTTTTAATCATGTTTTAGGCAATCCATCTGCTTCTTTACTTCTCATTCCCCATCTCTCCCTCCGTCTCTCCTAACCCTTGGGTCCCCTCCCCTACTATATATATATATATATATATATATATATATAAACAAAGGGGCTTTGGTGGCCCAATGGTTCGAAAATTTTAGACCCGACGTCGGAGCTCCAATGGCTGGCTGGCGATGGTGCTCCAACAAGGGCACATTTTCTTTTTTCTTTTATTTAAAAATTGGGGCATAATGGTAAAATCATCAATACTTTAAAATCTCAATTTGATCTCTCGTCACCTTTATGTCATTTCCATGTGAAAACAAACTTTTTGAGATTTTATAAATTTAAATGGTATTTATTTAAAATTTTCACAAGTAAAATATCATTCTAGTTATTTTCGGGGAGCATTTTTCAATTCTTCAACAGCATTGGATAATATTTCTTGCATAAAATGTTTTTGGTTAAACAACAACCAACTCCTCTAAATATTTTACAAAATCATTAACAAGATTTTACAAGTATTATGGTTTTCTTGTTATTTAAATTATATGAGTAATAATATACTAATAATACAAAAACAATTTTTTTACCTAGATAGTTGTCATCATTTTTGAATGATTTAGTGAAGATGTAAGCTCATGTCAAAAAAAAAGGGGAAAATGTAAGTGACGAGAAAATGAAAATATAAAATGAGTATCAAAGAAATGAAAAAAAAAAAAAAATTGTTAAGAGATATGTTTTGTATTATAATTACTCCCTCTAATAGAAAACATAGTTGACTTTTTTTGAAAGATTAAAGAAGCTAAATAAGTTACTTAATCATTTAATATGTTATGTATCATTATATTATATATCAGTTTATAAGTTATACAAATTAGTTTTGAGAAAAATAATAAATATAAATAATTTAAAGTAATTTAACTAAATTTATTAATATATCTAAAAAAATTATACTCTATCTTATATTTAAGACTTGAGAGAGTATTATGAACTTGTTACATTTTTTTTCAAGTCTTTAAATATTATTGGTTTTGATAATTGTGTGACCTTCTTTAAAATATTGCACAAAAGTAAAATACATTAGTTTCAAATATAATGATATTATGCATTGTTACCAAGAAAAAGATTTTTTTTTCCTTAAATTGTTAATGAGAAGCTTACCCAATACATGGAATTTCAGAATATTTACTTTTTTATATTTTTGGCATATCAAGATGCCGTTTCTGTTTTATGATTCAAAGTTTTGTTCAACAAAGGTTTTGTAATTTCACTCAACAAAGTTCGTTGTTGCGGTTTGGTCATGAAAAAAAAAGGTCATCTTTAAAAAGGTGAAAAAAAAAACACGGGGTCCGAAATTCCTCTTTTGTTGGGTAAGTTTATTTTTAACCTCAAAATATATATTTCTAGAACTGATGTATTCTTTCGAATCAACGTAAGTGCATCATTCCAAAGAAGAAAGTCAGTAACAATGAAAATATACAGGAACAATTTCTTTTTCACATGGTTTTAAATGTTTGTATCAATCAATCCATATAAAATATTAAATTGTTTAATCTATAGTTTCATCATTGTTACCCAAAAATATGTAACAATCCGTGATATTACCCATATTTAAAAAATATGTGCTCAGACAGTTTGAGCAAAACAAATATATCGAAAGAAAGGGATATCCAACACAGAATACCATAGCTGTATGTGATTGGGATAAGTGTCTTACTTTAGACAAATATATCCGGGAAAAAAAAAGGACATCCAACACATAATATCATGGTCGTATGTGATTGAGATATGTTCTTTACTTTTATGTTGGCGTGATGGGAGAGTACTGTGTAATATCCCGAACTTTAGGTCTAGAAACTTGAGGGTAAGCTTATATCAGGCATATAACTAAGTTCAACTCAGGAAGTGTGACAAATTCCTTATATGATGTATGTGCATTTGGAGAAATAAAATAATGAATTTTAACTAAAAAGTCAATTTTACCAGAAATACCCAATTTTGACGAAACTGGAAAATTTGAGACCTATGTTGGCACAAAATAGGACATATGGAATTGACACTTCTTCACTCTATCCTAGTTTAATATGTCAAATGGGGATGAGAAGAAGGTTGCATGAATTTTATTATAAATCATGAGAAAATTAAAGAATACTTAGAAATTGCATCTTGTATGGATTTGTGTCACATGTCCTATATTTATTTAAAAATTAATAAACACATGTGCATGAATTATAAGTCATTATGAATTATCAAGAAGCCTCTCAATATAACCTTATATTTCAGTCAAAAAGGGTTGAGCATGGAAAAAATTTTTTTTTGAAGATTAAGTCCAAATGTTACAATAAGGTAGCAAGTTGGTGTAACATCTCATTTTCAAAAGTAGTATATATTTTTTTTCATCAGAGTAGAGCATCGGAGCGTAAGAGTAACTGATAATTATATTCAAAATGCCGTATGTCTGGCTAATTACAGAAGCGGTACAATAACCGAGAGTTTTTAAGGTAAATAACAACAGAAGTGTCTCTCTGGCAACACCCATGCTGTGGCAACAAAAGAAATTCTCCGGCCGAGACTCTAAGCGTGCTGCTTGCCCTTATCTTCGGCTCTCAGTCCTCCCGACCCTGAAGCTATTTTAGAAGCTAAGGTCCAAATGCACATCGGACCTCAGGTAACGGTTAACCTCATACTTATATAAACAACATATGGATGACATCACAGTATTAATCAACACATAAGTACATAGCAGATGCAAGATTAATATAACAACAGTACACATATCATGTAAAGTTATCTATGCTAACAGTACACATCGCATGTAAAGTTATCTATGCTAACAGTACACATCGCATGTAAAGTTATCTATATTAACAATACACATCGCATGTAAAGTTATCTATACAAATCACTTGTATAGTCGTCTATCACATATAAGCATACAATAAGCATCAGAGTTAGTGTTACAGTATGCGAACGTACCTTCGTCGGTGGTATAACGGTACTTTTTCGGAAAACGGTACTTTTTGACAGCGGGTGAAACATCGGTATGACGGCGGTACAACAGCGGTTCGTGATTACAGATATCCTATAAGGATAATATCACATTTATCAACTTTTAGCATTATAACAGGCATTTTAGGTACAAATTACCATTTTGCCCCTGAACCCCTAATCGGTGGAATTTCGCCAGAGCTTCACTATTTTGACTCTATCTCTCCAGAATTTTGACATATCTCTTCCCCCAACAATATTTTCGAAAATAATACCATATTTACCCCTAAATATGATATCTAGACTATCTTGAAAAATTAAAGATAAATCTAGCATTTCTACTACATCTACTGAAAGAACTACCGAAACTAAAGACTAGGGACCGAAGAACTTACCCAGGGCTCAGCTAGACTTTCTCCGGGCTCCTCCTTCTCTCTAAAACTTCTCTCTATTCTGAATTTTGATGTGGGAAATGAGAAGAGAGGTGCCTTCTATTTATAGAAGAAAGGAATGACATTTCGGTAATTAATTCAAACTTTATCGATTGATTTTGAGCCGTCGGACGCACTTCGACACGTGGCTTCATCCTTTCCATCCATGTGTTGGATGACATCATCCTTCTAGAAGAAGATGATGTCACAAGCTTGCTTTATGTGACTGTACCGATAAAGTTCCCAGTTTGGTGTCCAAATCGCGCAATCTCGGAGAATCTCAAAAATCCGGCAACACAGCGTTGGAGGTTTATTAATTCTCTTTCACAAAACTTGGGTTAGCTAAATTTCTGATACCATTAAGGGTATTCCGTTGTCTCTTGAACATTTTAAGACAGACGCCAACAACGGTTACGGAAATCACTTCCGGAAGTGTCGGCTTACGACGTAAATTATTTGGTTCGTAATATGTTCGACTCGAGAAACCTAATCCCCCGGTTTGTCACAACGGTCTCGTTTTGTATAGGTTCTCATTTTGACTATCTATCATTTTCCCTTAAAACCCCGTATCTTAAGTGCTCTGTTGGTTTTTAAATCACTTGAGCTAGCTCACTCCGGATAAAATTTCACTCGTTTATAAAAGGTCCGGATGTTATAGACTAAATTCCTATATTTTGGTGTAGGATTTAATTTCTATCGGTTCTCGTTTATTAAACTGGTCTTTCTACCGAATATATTATTATTAAATTCTAAATATCTAGATATTATTTTTGAAATAACCACAACCCTTTTCACACTATTTTCTTAATTATTATTTTTATTATTTATTTATTTAATTACTTAATTTATGCCTTAATTATCTTAATTAAGCAATTATCCTATGCTTAAACAATTAGCCACTAATTAATTAATTAGTCACTTACTAATTATTGATAATTTTCTTAATTAGGATTAATTATTATCTCACAACTATTTTACTTACATTGGTATTTTATATCCCATGTAAAATATTAAAAATCATGGGGCCAAAAAGTGTTTTTAATAATATTATATTTATGCTTCTCTATTTTTCAAGGAAATAATCTCAAAAATTCCTAAAATTAGAGACAACATACTTCCTAAGTTTTTGTTAATATTTGTTGCCATATGAGATTTATCATAATATTTGCAGGCCATTTTATGCCCCATAAATTCATTTAGGAATTTTAGCTCTTTATTCACCCTAATTTCAATAGAAATTACCTTAGAAAATAAGATAATTATAACTTATTATTTGACACCACATATTCACCTATATCCAATAGGTATTATTTACTAATTTATGATACTTATCATAAATACGATTTTTAGGGTATTACAGTTGGCACAATTAAATAATCATAAGAACATGTGGTATTAAGTCAACCCATGAGATCATTAAATCTTCTTAAGATTTTCGGCAGAAAGTCTAAGGAAAAGAGGAGGAAAGTGAGGTCAAAGAAATTAAAGGAAAAGTTGAATTTTTATGATTTAGCATGTTTGTAAATAATCCAAGTTTGATGACCAAATGATAACTCCATCCTCCAGCCGACTTAACCCTCTCTTAAATCAATAATTCTCTACTTCATTCACTCACTCATTTCGGTTGAAGACATATCCAGGGCATCTATGGTGGGCATAGCACCAAGAAGCTTTATAACCTTTAGTTGCATCAATAAACTCGGCCTTGGGAAAATATAGATTCCTAGGCACCATACTCACCCCTAGCTGCTGCCATCCCACCGTAAATTAGCAAAAAAAAATATGCATTATAATTTTATAATTAACAATATTAGAGTTAATGTACAAAAATATCCATAAACTTTTCTAAAAAGTACACCTAGCACTATAAATTTTTTTTGAGTGTAAAAGTACTTATGAACTTTTTAAAAGAGGGCAAAAATCCACATCATTAACTAAGTACAAACTTCCGCTTTTTTGGATCCATATTATATTTTTAATGATTATTTAGTTGATTAAGAAAAACTTTCCTAGTTTCCTCCCTCTCTCTTCCCCACCCTCTTCCTCTCTGGTCATACCCTCCCTGATTTCTCATGTCTCAACGCTCCCGTCAATAGGATAACTGCTTGGGGGATGAAGCAAAGATGAGTAATGATAAATCAATATTTTCATATATTTTATCTCACCTTATTAATATATTTTGGGGGTGATTTTAAGCTAATTTAGATTTATTAGAAAATATTTGAATTATTAGGATTAAATTGTTAATATCTTAATTGCCTATTTTGTAATGGACTAATATATGATAGATCACGATTTTATTTAGTTCTTGTAGATCAAAGGAAAAAAGATTATGAAATCCTATGGTGCAGAACTATTTTTAGAAGTTTGAAGAAGATCCAATGTTATGAGATTGAATGGGATAATTAAATTCTAATGGTTCAAATGTTATAACCAAAACTATCTCATTCTCCTATAAAAATTAACCTAACCATAACATAATTAAATATGCTCTCATTTAGAGCTAATTGTCACGGCCTTGGCGTGACAGTCCCACGTCGGGTAGGATGGAGGGTTTTTGGGGTATATGTAATATGTGGTTAGGGTCTTTGCTATCAGCTCAAACTTTTGACACTATAATTAACACCTCATAAGATTAAGGGTGCCTAAAAGAAAGAAGTCTCAAGATGGTGACCTCCTTATGTTGAGGGGCAGGATGAGCGCTTTTGACACGACATGCTCATGCTTTCATATTGTCCTAATCTTCCACTTAATTCCAATTATTTGGTCGTACGCTCTCACAGCTACATCTTCACCATTCAACTCTCCTCGTACCTGCTTCCACAATCATTCGCGGGCCCACATCAATTCGATTATATTATGGTTATGAAATCCGGACCGGACCGGCCGGTTCATACCGAAAACATACAAAGTGACCATGAAACCAGTCCGGAAAACCATAGAAACCAGGGTGATCAGCCAATTTTTTTTTTTAAGAAAAAAAGATGGAGAGGAACAACAATCGACCCATATCATGATTTGGGTTCTGTGCGATGCTTCAGCATTGTGTCTCTTCCCGTTCTGGTTTGGTGGAGGGATTGGAGGTCCTCGTCAAAGATCGGAGTTACGCTTTCTGATTCACTTTCTCCACCATATCGGATCATTCTGATCTGTGTTCACTCTCGCTGATCCGCTTTCTCTTCTAATTTCTCAGTTCTAATTCTTTCTCGCTCTCTGCTCTCTCTCTTTCTCTGGTATAACCGTATGAAGAAAGGATGAACAATGAAAAACTCTAAGGAATTATATTTTACTCTCTTGTACCCGCATTGGGGGTGATGGTGAAAGTGGAGCAAATCACCAAGAGGGGGGGTGAATTGGGGATTTTAAAAATTCTTTTGAAAATGCTTTGTTATTTGAATGGAAAACAGAGCTGCACAGAGTAAGGGAAGAAGAAGCAAGACACAGCAAATTTATACTGGTTCGGTCCAACCTCTTAACCTACATCCAGTCCCCAGACACTCTGAGATTTCACTAACTCAAATGATTACACACTATGTAACTCTCAAAGTAATTCTCTCACTAGAACTTACTCCCCCTTACAAGTTGTAATCAAATATCTCAATCTCCAAGTCCCACGACTTGAGATTCTTACAATGAATTATTTCAATAAATGAAACTCTCTCTAAGAGTGAATAATGATAAGCACTGAAGTACAGATGTATCAAAAGATACTTTACACAAGAAAACTCAAAGTGTAATTGGAAACTTGAATGATTTTCGTTTTCTGCAGATTGGTTGTTGAGAAGAATTGAATGCAGCTCTATTTATATGAAGAGAGCATTAAATGACCGTTGCATTGATCAATGTAGCCGTTGGACACATTGATGAAGTGATTAGCAAGGTTTTGGTCTTCTTCTCTTTCTCTCTCTATTCTTTGATTAATCCAGTTGAACATAAGTTTATGGTTGACTTCTTGAATTTTAATCCGTTGGAAGAGCAGATACTGGATGAAGAAAGGAAACATTAATCCCTTTGCAACATGTGTAGAATGATTGTCCAAAAGGATGCAAGTTTTCTAGACATTGCATTTAATGTGCTGACATCACTTTTTGCTTTTGTTCAAATCTTCATTTAATATCCTCTAAATCATCTGAAACTCACTAACAAACTGATTAAACATAGTTAGGAATAGTAATGAGTGATGATAAGTAGTATTAAAATCAAACATGAAGATTTCACAAATTCAAGCAATTTGATTTTCAAACTCTGTGACACAAACTCGAGTTTGTTCATTAAAACTGGAGTTTGTAACTTTGCTTCAGAATGCCAAACTCGAGTTTCCAAATCTTAACTCGAGTTTCCTTGTTCCAGAGAAGAATGTCGTGATTTGAGTTTTAAAGTACATTTAGAGCATGGAACAAAACTCGAGTTCATTAGTGACTAACTCAAGTTTTAGATTTTTATAGTGAAAAACATGTTTAAGTCCAAAAGCTCAAAACTGGAGTTTTCAAACCTTAACTAGAGTTTTTAAAATCACTGAAAAGAGCAAAGCTCTCTGCTTGGCGCAAACTCGACTTAACCAAATCAAACTCGAGTTTTCTTTAAAATAGAAAACCTTTGAAAAATCTTTGCCAAGTGGAAACTGGAGTTTTCTCAAAGTGGGTAAAATATGAAAGCTCTCTGTCAAATGTAAACTCGAGTTTACTAATCCAAACTCGAGTTTCCTCAAAACTTTGGAAAACTTAGAAAACTCTTGGCCAAGCACAAACTCGAGTTTGTCATAACAAACTGAAGTTTTCTCAGGATGAAAAGCATTGAGACTCTTGGCCAAGCCCAAACTCGAGTTTTGAAAACATTAACTCGAGTTTGGTCAAGTTCACAAACACTTGACAAAACTCTTCATTTAGCACAAACTCGATTTTCCATATCCAAACTGGAGTTTGCTTAAGTTCAAAACTTTGGAGGCTCTCTGTATGACCAAAACTCGAGTTAGCTATTGCAAACTGGAGTTTTGTTTACTTTAGAAAATATTGAAGGTTCTCTGTATGACCAAAACTCGAGTTAGCTATTGCAAACTGGAGTTTTGTTTACTTTAGAAAATATTAAAGGTTCTCTGTATGGTGCAAACACGAATTTGTAAACTTAAACTCGAGTTTGTCTTAATGTGAAAAACTTGGAGTGCTCTCGATGTCACAAACTCGAGTTTGCCTATGCAAACCTGGAGTTTTCTTAGTTCATTAAAATTGAGCTACTCTCTCTGTCAAGTCAAAACTCGAGTTTTCTAGCCAAAACTCGAGTTTGCCTTTGACAGTAAGTTTTTCAACTTACCAAAAACAAACCTTTTTGTGTTTACAATTGTCAGTTATCATCAAAACAAATAGAGAACTAACGAGATGGGTCTCATCACTAAACAAGACATGCATCCGAATGATTTCTCTTCTTTTGTACTTTTGTATGTTTTTTATTAATTATTGTAAATTTTAAAATCATTTTAGTAATAAATTTTAGTATGAATTCCAAGAAAACTGAGATGGGGAGAAGCATTGAGCCCACTAAATTAACCTTTGGGGTTGATGGGTCATGTCAATCATCAGTTCCAACGTCTGTTGCGCCAGTTTGCTTGCATTCATTGTTTGAAATTTGAACCTCCTTCCATTTAAAATTTGAACCTCTTTTTTGCATTCCCTCATTTTTTTTTTTACTTTCATATTAATAATCCTGAATTTTCATATTAATAATTCTAAAATTTTCACTTTCTTACCTTATCAGTTTGGTCTCAGTTTAACTTCGATTTTAATAACCTTGCATTATATCACTTTATTTTGTTTCTTTTCTCCAATCAGCGCAATAAAGCCCATGTCAATTCATTCATCATTCCTTCACAAGTTCTTTTCCAATGACCATGACTTACTGCTCGAAGTTCAGACGGAGGACAATCTCAATGGAAGTTTGAGCTCGGAGGTAATTTGATTTAGGAGGAGCATGGAGAAGGTCAAAGCTTAGGTCTTACATTTAAATATCAGTGTCTTTTCTTTTATCAATTTATTTCAAGACTTAGGATTATTTAGTTTTAAATGATTTTGAATTGTATTAATTGAAAATAATATAGTTTTAGATAGTAAATATTTTTATTTTAGATTGGATTGATATTTTGATTAATTTTGTCCTAAGACAATTAGTGGAATTTTTATTTGAAAACCTTTAAATTGTTAATTGAATTATTAATTGAGTTTCCATTATTAATTTGATTGTCAAATTTGGTTTATCCTCTTCATTGTTTGATTAGACAATTGTAATCAAGATTTCCAAAATTATTTTCAAATTAATTGTGATTGTTTTTTAATGGGTTTAATTAGCTCGCGTTTATTTCATTATGAATTTTCCAGTAGATTAAGTGTTATTGAACTTGAGGTTCCCCATGTTTCAATTCGGTGATTAAATCTATTAATTTCTATTTTTTTTATCAATTTCCCCTTTGTCTAATTAACTAATTTGAACTAAAAAAGTTAACTTGCCTAAGTTAAGAAAGTTAACTCCATATAAATCCTAAATTATTCCCTTCATCATACATGAAGTAAACATTCGTTATCTTTTCTTATTTTATTTGATTTTCTTAGCTTTTAGTTTATTTCTTTTGCGATTTGAATTTTTCTCCCATAAAATATCTTCTTAGTGACCAAACACGAGCTAGTCTAATAGGCTAGAGTTTTAGCTATCAAAGAAAGAGGGCTCAAGTTTAAATCCATGTAAAAACATTAGACGTCTTTGGTAGAGCTACTTCCAATTAAATCTAACAATATTCAAATCTAATTTAGTCAAATAAGAAACATCATCTTAGAATTGTTTGTATAGCTCAACAAATAAATTTCCAATAACTCATGCAATGAAATTATGAAGAAATAATAAATAATTATTAAAACTAAAGGACAAGAAACAAATTAACTTCATATTCCAAAGCTTTCATATGTTCTCCATTACTTATGTGGATAAGGCGGCCTATGTTATAAAGTATATAATTGATCATAGGGATCGATTTTCAATTGCATAGCTTCATTATAATTTTGTAAAGCTTCCACATAATTTTCTTCAGATTGAGTCGACATCCGTTATGGTCATCATTCGGTTCAAAGAATCTCCGTTCCAAAACCGTAAGTCGATTTTCATCTCATATAGCCACTCCACTCCTTTATGTGCATAATGATAAAAATACATATAATAAAAAAAAATATTGCAATATTCTTATTATGAACCGATCATTTTACAATAAATCTCTAGCCATCTTTTCTGGAAAAGATCTTATCTTAACATCAAGTATGTTGGTACTAGATAAAAAATGGTAACTCTAACAATTTCTAGAGCTACTTCCAATTAAATCTAACAATATTCGAATCTAATTTAGTCAAATAAGAAACATCATCTTAGAATTGTTTGTATAGCTCAACAAATAAATTTCCAATAACTCATGCAATGAAATTATGAAGAAATAATAAATAATTATTAAAACTAAAGGACAAGAAACAAATTAACTTCATATTCCAAAGCTTTCATATGTTTTCCATTACTTATGTGGATAAGGCGGCCTATGTTATAAAGTATATAGTTGATCATAGGGATCAATTTTCAATTGCATAGCTTCATTATAATTTTGTAAAGCTTCCACATAATTTTCTTCAGATTGAATCGACATCCGTTACGGTCATCATTCGGTTCAAAGAATCTCCGTTCCAAAACCGTAAGTCAGATTTTCATCTCATATAGCCACTCCACTCCTTTATGTGCATAATGATAAAAATACATATAATAAAAAAAATATTGCAATATTCTTATTATGAACTGATCATTTTACAATAAATCTCTAGCCATCTTTTCTGGAAAAGATCTTTTCTTAACATCAAGTATGTTGGTACTAGATAAAAAATGGTAACTCTAACAATTTCTTTGTCCTCAATGCCACTTAATTTCCTAGAATTAGTCACTTCAACAGTCTTCGATGGTTATACAGGTATATTTGTTGTTCCAACCATTCTTCTTAGTCTCAATCCTAATAAGGAAAGGGGATACCTTTTTTAACAAAGTTTTCGTATTGTTGATTCCTAAATGTAGTGCTTCTTCCCTCATGCCGCCCATTGATACTAGTGGAGTAGAGTTGACCTAACCGATAACTATAGGTATAATAACCTTTCGCTTAATACTATAAATCCAAAATGTAAGCATATGATGTTGCATTAATCGGGGATACATTATAAAAGGAATTAATTATTTTATTTCCACAAACTTCACCTTTAGTAGGGGTAGGTTTTTTCCATTTTTTTCTTTCTATCCAAAGAATGTGTCTTTCTCCTAACATTGAGAGGCAAAAAAAAAAAAAAAAAGGAATAAAGAATCAAATCGCACCATCTCTGTAATAGGTGAATGCCTCCTTTTCTCCTGAAGTTGTCAGAATTATTCGTAATAAGATCTTGGCTACAATTGAAAATGTCTTACCAATAAAATTTTCATTTATCTGAGACGTAGTCATAGGTAACAATCCATTCTAAAATTTAATTATCTCTCATGAGAAAATAATCCCACAAACAAAGGAATTGTATGATAGAGTACGAAATAACGTAAAAAGGACTTATTAAAAAAAAATGTTTCTGAAGGTTTTAAATTTTTTATATTTTTTCTAGTTAAATTTGATTGTATGTTAGGTTCCATCTAACCTAGTTCGCTCCCTTTCTTATAATCCACTGATAAATAGGCATTAAAAACACCCACGCCAAGCCACAAACCCTTTATAATTTTACTAATATTAATCAAATCAGCCCAAAGGAATTTTCAAAACTTATAACAAAGTTCATCCCTCATATAATCTTGGACATGAACAAATTGAGGGGTAGAGATGACATATTGGACAAAAATTCATCCTCATTACAAAGAAGTGTAATACCGCCAGCATATCCAAAGTATTCTACCATGATCCAATTATTAAAACCCAATTTCTGAACAATTCTATCTGCTTTGACCCTATTATCACAAGTTTCAATTAGGATCAAGATATTAACTTTAACACCCTTAATCAAATCTTTAATTCTTTCAGGACATGTTTTTGGGGTAGCACTTCGGCAATTCCTAACAATCAAATTCATAATAAAATGAGACATATATAGAGAGGAGGAGACCTTACCCCTTTTCCTTTTTTTTGGTATTCCACCCAGTTCACCGGAACCTTCGGTTCCAACTAATCCAGATTTTGCCCCGCGTGGACCCACGGTCATGGGGGAAGAACTCCCAACACTATTTTTCTTCATTCTCACGCCTCAAACTGACGTGGTGGTGAGAGAGCAAGTTCCTTTCCACTTACTCTCAATGGATGTTGGTAGGAGACCTTACTTTTTTTTTTTTTTCTATAAAAATTTTAGGAAAGGGGTTGGGCTCACCCACAATCCAAGGGCAGGAGACCTTACTATTCAGTCATCATTTTGTCAATCCGGGCCTCCTCAGATAGGGTTGCTTGTTTCTCTCCAATATCCATATCCACTGAGCCCATGGTTGAAATAGATCCAATAACTAATTGATGGGCTCAAATACACCTCTAAAACCACTTTCCTTGTTTTCTTTGTCATTAGTTACCCATCATTTACCAACGGGTGTTGACACAAGTGGTAAGCGGCTTGTGTCGCTTAAGTAAGGTCTCGGGTTCGAGCCTTGTGAATGCAAAAAACCCCACTGGAAGACTCTCCCACCAAAACTAGGTGCGCGATGCGGGTTGGATCCGGATTAGTCTTGGCGAAGCCCCGGTGAATCGGGTGGGCAACCAAAAAAAAAAAGTTACCCATCCTTTGGACCAACCGGGGTTGGTATAAGTGGTAAGCGGCTTGTATCGCTTAAACAAGATTTTGAGTTCGAGCCTTGTGAATATAGAAAAGCCCTGCTGGGAGACTCATCCACTATAGCCAAGTGCACGACCCGGATCGGATTCGGATTAGTCGTGGCGAAGATCTCGAATGAGTAAAAAAACAAAAAACAAAGTTACCCATCCTTTGGACTTACCAACTTGGAGGCCTTCTTTGCTGTTTCACTCTTTTCAGCTTTGCTGCCATTTTCAGACTTGTGCAGGTCGTTCTTCCTCCAAGCAGTAACAGGAAGTGACGTGCAAAAATGTTCAAAATTCAAATTGTATCCGTTGGTTCATAATAATTTTTACCCGTTGGAACACTCACTCAGACTTGTCAGACCCTACGATATGCTAAAACCATTCTTTATATTTACAGCCATCGACTCTATCTTCCAAAATTCAAATTTCCAATCGTTTCTCTTGTGCTCCTCACAGTCACAGACAGACTCGAGGTTGATCTTGTTCTTCTCTCCCATTTCTCCTCGTAATTCCTTCAAATTTGTCTACCGATTCCGGCAGTCATCTTTCCTTCCTCGACTCAAGGTCGACCTTGTTGATGAAAACCAACGAGAGAAAAGAATGGAGGGAAAAAACAAAGCAACGGGAGAGAAGAAGCAATACAGCACGGAAAGTAGATCGAAGAGAAAAAGGACGAGTCAAGCTGATTTCTCCGCCGCGTTGCAGAGGAAGAGACAATGACGAATCGAGCTTATATCTCCGATTCTGAAGCCCTCGACGATTAAAGAGAGAAAAAACAAAAAAGAGGAAAACCGAAGGTAGGATCTGAGGAGAAGAAATAAGAGGTTGAACCAGATTTCTTTTCTTTCTTTTTTTGGCCTGAGTACAAATATTTATTCTGTTCCTGTTTATTTCCAACCCCAGCTTGTCGCTGTGGTTCTGAAAGTCCATATGCATGGGGAGGCTTGTGCTGAGGAAATCAAAAGACGCATACAGAGAATGAAAGGTGTGTTACACGCGTTTCCTGCAATTTAAGTTCAACTCTCACCATTTGTTTTGTTTAATCTCATTTGATACTTCATTAAATCGCCCTCATTCCCAACTCTGTGTTTGTTCATCGTCGAACTTTATAGATCTCAACTGGCCTGTGTGACAGAAATGGTTTTGGAATCTGAGTCTAGTTTTCGGGGTTTTTGAAAAATATAACACTTGGTTGCATATGATTCTTTAGTGCTTTGCCCTTTGGATCCAAATATATTTGTTGAGAATCAATATACACTTGCAAGGAATAGCAGATTAAGCCGTTCACTGTTTTCCCTCTCAGAAAACACTATTGTTAATAATAGTCACGGCTTCACAGTGCAGCTCAATGTTGGGCTTCGTGCAGAGATGAAGGTGTCTGGAGCTTTTGATTTTCGAAATTTCAAATTTGAAAATATCTTCACCTTTTCTCTCTTTTCTTTCATTCAAACGTGTTCTCTCTCTATCAATTTACAAGTTCTCTCTCTATCAATTTACAATTTTCAACTATCTGTCAGTTCACTCTTCTGTCCCTCCAATTTTTCAATTCAAATTTCAAAAATCAAAAGCTTCAATATATAATCATCCAAAGACGAGTGCAAGAAAAGCAAGAAGATGGACCACTGAAGACAAATCTTGTCAGTTTGTTATATAATCTTCTTGTGTTGGAGAGTGGAAGAGGGTTTTACAGATTGACCACTGCTTCATGGACTGAGATGCTTCCACAGCAGCTTCACGAGTAGGTTCCGATGGCGGCCGCAGGGGGAGCACGTGGTGGCATCAATTTCACGGAGGACAAGAGGGGACTGCACTCACGGCTTTTTTTTTTTTCCCTTTTTTCCTTTTGCATTTTTTACATCAGAGACCGAACGGCTGATAGCAACCAGAATACGACGACTAGTAAGCAAACATCGAGGAAGACTGAAGTAAACGACCAGATTCAGGTGGGATTGCCACCACCATCATGTTCAAACCGATTATATGAAACCACCACTTCTCCTCCGTCCTTCATCGCCAAAGTCGCAGATCGTTTTCATTTGAACCACATAGTTCATCGAGTCATGCTTCACTGGAGAAGTTCAGCTGTCACTGGAGCAGATCGACGCTCAACCGGAGCAGATCGAGATTCAAAAGATCTCCACCTATGTTCGGCTGTTGCGAGTTCTCCACTTATGCTCCACTGTTGCAGAAAACGACCAGTGAAGAAGAGGAATCCGGTCCGATCTCATCTGCGATGCTGTGAAGAAGAAGAAGAAGAGAAGAAGGTTCCAGTCTGTCCTCATCTGAGTGAATGAGTCGGTAATGCATCTCAGAAGAAGAAGAAGAAGAAGAGAAGAAGGTTCCAGTCTGTCCTCATCTGAGTGAATGAGTCGGTAATGCATCTCAATGAGTGAATGACAATTATGAGTGTAGTGGCCGTTGCTGCATTTGTTTGTTTAATGATTAAAGTGAGGCTATAATGGAGAAACAAGTGGTCCCATATGTGGAAGAGAGAAAGAAGTTGTGCACCGTAAGTCAAAAGTGGGGATGCATGTCTTTTATGCTTTCTCCATTTGTGCTTGGAATGTAATGTTTAGATGGGATATTATAGCTACTACTGATTTACCTTAGGTTCTAGTGGGTGATTTTAATTATAACTTCTTTTTTCTCCTGATGGCCTGATTCCATTTTGCATGATAGAATTGGAAATTTAATGTTTAAAATTTTTAGAGATCTCAACTTTCATGAAGAAAACTTGGTCATAATATATCTGCCTACTCCTCTGCTTACACTACATTGAAAGAAATAGCCATAATATATTATATTATATTATAATAAAATATATACAATAAAATTATATTAGATATTATAAATCATAATTGTATACCCCTCCCCTCCTTTCTATTACGTGCGCGGTTAACATAATATAAATTATATATATATTTGTTAAAGGATAAAGGATAAGTTTAGGAAATATTTGTTACACGTAATATTTAGAAATTGTTTTTAAAACTATAAGATATGTAAAACTATTTTAACATTTGTGAGGTTTCCGTGTGCTTAAAATATGAAACACCTTAAATTATTATTTTTTTAAAAGAAATGATTATTATCAAAATTTTAATAATAATAAAAAAAAATTGCTCCAGTGAAATCTTAACCATGCTGGTGTTTTCTAGCTGTGTCCAGGCTCGGTATTTGCAGGTGTTCTTCATCTTCCTCTTCCTTTAAATCTTTCGATCTTTGTTGCAGGTGTTTTGTACCTATGTTGTTTTTATTTCCGATCAGTCTTACATGAGATAACCATTACCCTTTTCCAAAACAGCATAGTAGCACCACAACTGAATATAAGGCCACGGGAACAAAGGAGTACAGTATTTAAAAAATAAAATATTTTAAGAAGTATCATATTTTAAGGCCACTATAATGGGCCTCACACTCTGACTATTCTGATCCAAATTATAATATTACTTATTTTTTATTGGTGTGATTGTTGGAAAAAAAAAACAAAAAGTTGTGCTTAGTTTCTTTAGTTAAATAGTAGTTGTCATTATTTTATAATATTTTCAATCATTGAAATATTTTCATTTAGCAAGGTCTTAACCCACACACAATTTTTCCTACTTCACCATCCTTCAATAATTATAATAATAAAGTAGTATTATATATTACAATATTATAATTATAATATTATATGATATGATATATTATTTTCAGAAATGTATATAAGACAACCCATATTTTAAGAAACAACTAATACAATTTGTTATAATCTTAGCAAACAAAAATTTATATTAAATTTGAGAGATATTTATGGATTGCAATTAGTATAATCCATCAAGCAAACAAAAATTCAACGGTTGGAAGATGTAACATTCTTATCTAAAATCTCACTATTTATTTGTGGGGATAATTGAATAAATTGAATAAATTAATTACATCATCACACTATCACAAATTTAAAACCCCACCACCTTTTTTTTTCAACAACAACTACACCACTTTTGTCTCAAATAAAGTTCTTTAGTTTATGTTTCAATTCAACATCTTACTTTAAAACAAAATGTTGCGTTCTTTTATGAAATTATTAGAGACTTCACCACTTTTGTCAACAACCACTTCACTACTTTTGTCTCAGATTGGGTTTATTTCATTACAATTCAACTTCACTACTTTTCCCGTGTAACCAATGTTAATAATACTGATCATTATCAAATATGAGAGAGAAGCTCTGCCTTCTCTCTAGATTCTCTGTTCTGTTGTTATTCTTGTTGTACTATTCGGTGTTTGCTTCTTTCTGTTTGGATTGCTGTTTTTAAATGATGGACGAGAACGAGAAGACTGCGAACGCGACGGCTCGAACGAGAAGGCGTCCTCCCCCCACTCTCGGAGGACAACCTTCGGTCTACCAAAAAGTCCGTATACGGCACGATGGGGCGGAAGTGGAGGGGGGCACCATGGAGGCATCAGATGTTTGTATGGTGGAGAAGATGGTTGAAGGGGATACCTCTTACCGGAGTAAGCTGTTGAATATTGATCAAGCCATGGACAATAATCGGTCATTGAAGGATGTAGTGTTATCGGAGGAGGACTACAAGGTTGGCCAGGATGGTGACATTCCCTCCATTGATTTCTCGAGCAGGATTAGAGAGGTGCGGTGAGGGGAATGAACGAACGGTGATCATTAAGTTGCTTGGTAAATCGATCAATTATAGAGTTTTGCTTGCGCGAACACGGTCTCTCCGGCGCCACGGGGATCCTATCGTTAGTTGACATGGAGGAGGCTTTTATTTCGCTACGTTTGATCGAGAGGAGGATTATCGAAGTCACATCGGTGGACCCTGGATGATATTCGGTGCATATCTTACTATACAACCATGGTCCTTGAATTTTGATTCCAGTTCATCTACTATCTCGAAGGTTGTCGTACGGCTTCGGCTTCCAGGCCTTTCTTTCAGGTACTACCATAAGAGTACGTTGAGGTTGATCGGTGCCCTATTGGGAGACGTCATTAAAATTGATTATTTGACGCAGTGGCGAACCCAAGATTTTAAGTTTGTGGGTGCACAATTAGTTGTGGGATTCGGGGCAGCGCCCTCGAATTTTTTTTTTAAGGAAAATTTTAAACGCATTAAAAAACAAAAGAATATAAACAATAAAAGAAAAGAAAACTTCAACTTAACATAGAAAATTAATAATCAAGATTCAAGAATCAACTAACCTTTACATCGGAACGATTACAAAAGCATTCTTCGATTCTTCATTCCTTGAAAATATTGCATTATATCTTCATCATCAATCGTATCAAATATATCACGTTCAACATAAGTTACCATGCATGAGTTAAACCAATCATCACTCATCCGGTTGCGCAACTTATCTTTAACAAAAGTCATTGCAGAAAAAACCCGCTCAACACTAGCAGTTGCTACCGGTAGAACAAGTGATAACTTTATCAACAAATAGACCAGTGGATAAACAATATCTTTTCTCTTCTCAACCATCTTTAAAGCAAGGTCGAAATTGTTTGCAAATTGCCAAAAGCGAATCAGCTCTCACATCAACAATAAAATTACAAAGACTTGAAGACAGAAAAGGAATATCTGCAAGCTCATCAAACTCCAAAGGATAGAATCTAGCAAACTCAAGCAACTTTTCTTTGTTAAAATTCGCAAATGAATCACGAGGATCAAGACAACTCAAACACTCAAGCAACTTGGTATTGACATTATCAAATCGATCATTCAACTCTTGAATCGAGTATCAATCCTTTGTATTAAATAACTCCACCTTAAAGTAGTGGAAGAATGTGAATGATTCCAATTTCCGTCTCGATCTCCCTTTAGGACAATAAACATCATTCATATTTGGAATGTCAATATCATATTTATTGGCAAAAATGTTTGTTTCTTGAAGCAATTCATCAAAACCATTATCTCTCACCTCTTGTAAACGAGACTTGACTACCTTCACTAAACCAATTGCATTTAAAAGGTCTTGATCTTTTCTTTGTAGTGCTTGTGACAACTCATAAGAAATCCCCAAGATCAATTTCATAAGATGCAACAAGAATGCAAATTCAAAATCCTCCATGGCATACAAAATGCAACTTGCATCGGTTCTTGCACTATCATTTTTCGGCTCGTCTTCAATAATTTTCATCAAGGAAATTATTGGAGAAAATAATGAGATAACACTTGTAACCGTACCAAAATGGGAACCCCAACGAGTGTCTCCAGGTCGCTTTAAGGTTGTCTCTTGATTTAAACCTTTTCCAGTTGGTATTTCACCACTAGCAATTCTTTCAACTATTACCTCACACTGATTCATTTGAAGAATTTCCTTCCGCTTGCATGAACCCCCCACAACAGTAGCCATCTTTTGAAGCATGTCAAAAAAGTCTTGAATCTTCCTGTGATGTTTTGCAACCTTCACAAGTGCCAATTGTAACTGATGAGCAAAACAATGAATGTAGAATGCAGATTTGTTGTCTTCCAAAATCAAACTCTTAAGCCCTTTGAATTCACCCCGCATATTACTAGCACCATCATAGCCTTGCCCGCGACATTTAGACAAACTTAAACAAAGTTTAGAAAATAGGCCATCAATCGCTGCTTTTAGTGATTGTGCAGTAGTATCTGAAACATGAATTATGCCAATAAAACGTTCAACAATGGACCCTTTTTTTATTTACATACCGAAGTACAACCGCCATTTGTTCTTTAATTGCAACATCAAGAGCTTTATCCACTAGCAAGGAAAAGTAATCATCACCGAGATCACTAATTATTGCTTTAATGGTCAAATCAGCACAAGCTTGAGAAAGATCTTTCGAATCTTTGGTGAAGTCAATGTGTTATTATCGGGGGCATTTTCCAAGACCACATCACTCATCTCTTTATTTGGCTTAGAATAAAACTTTAGAATTTCAAGGAATAAACCTTGTTGATTTGAACTTATAGATTCATCATGTCCCCGAAAAGACTAACCATTGCGTAGTAGGAATCTAACACAATCTAAAGAAGTTTTCAGCCGAATACGATAATCAATTTTTTGTTGGTCAGAAATATTTGAAAAAGCAATATCAATATGTTGCTTTTGCTTCATCAAATCTTGACAAGCTTGATAACATCTATTGTGAGCACTCTTATGATCTCCAACATGAACTTTGAATCTATCCTTCTTATGCCAATTTTTGAACCCCACACCGACAAACGCTTCTGCGTCGAACCACTACCTCCAACCTCCATATCAAGTAGATAACAATATAAGCAAAAACATGCATCTTTTGATACACTATACTCCAACCAGGAACCAAATTCTTCATACCACTTAGGATTAAATCTACGCATTTTTCCATACACATCCGTTTGAGGGAATGGTTTAAGAATTGGTTGAGTTGGCCCCTTAAGCAAATAAGCTCTCCGAATATCCTCTCTTTCTATAGGATTTGATGTCATTGAATAAATTGAAGGTCTTTTTTCCAGATCCGCTTCAAGATTTTCTATATTAACTTTTGTTTGAGGTGGCGATTGAAAACTTTGAAATTGAGATGCTTGTGGTGGTTGAGAGGATTCTTGGACAGTTGGAATTGAAATACTGTTTGAAAGTTGCTCACTTTGAGATTCGGGTTCTGTATTTGTGGGTTTTAGACGTTTGAAATAAGATTGTATCGTTGACATTTTCTGGAAGAAAAAAAGGTTGACAAGATTAGGGAACATGTTGCAACCTATAAGCTAGCTCATCTCAATGCTTCCTCTATCAAAACCTATAAGATTGTATCTTTTTTCATACAGGGACACTAAGCAACTGAAGCTATGATTTCCAACTCCAAAGCAATTTAAATAAAGCTAATCAATGAAGCTAATGTAGAGCAATGAAATTTAAAGAAAGCTAATCAATGAAAGCTTTGTTACCTTCGAAGCTTTTGTCAAGACTACTAGTTCTTTTGAAAAGTTTGTCAAAGTGTGGTTTGCAATAAAGAACTCCCTCAAAAGAATTGTAGTTGCTAAGTTTGCAAAATTAAATTCCAATAGAAAAGATAAGGAATTAAATTCCATATCTTGACAAAGCAAAAATCAAAGAAACAATCATGATTACAATAGAAAAGATAAGGAGTTAAATTCCATAGGCTTCGTTATCAGCAAAAATCAAACTTTTTCTCTACAGGAAAGTTGGAAATTGGAATGGAAGAATAGCTCAAAACTTGAGAAAAAAGAGACTTAGAAAAAAAGGTAGAATTCAATGTGCTAATGAAAAATCATGCAAGTAGCACACCTCTCTTTCGAAGCTTCTTTTAGGTCTTTGATGCGAGACTGAAGCACATCATATTGAGATAAAAGTTGTTGTTTGATAGCAATTGCATCGACTGATCCTTGTGGAAGCTGCCATAATGTAAATGGGTAAATACACAAAGCAAATGGGTAAATAAGGGAAAAAATCAGAAACCAACCTCGTGAGAAAAACATGTTGTTTAATTGTACCAATGAACTCTTTAACTCCTCCATTATAGAAATACAGAGGAGGATATGCAAGTCGCAAAAAGCTTTCATTCGTTCAATGTTCAAATTTATACAACAACTTAAGAAACAAGAATAATTATTGGTGGGTGTGAAAAATAAAATTGCAACATATTACTTATGAAATCAACATAGGCAAATAGCTTTAAAACAAATGAGTAAAAACACAATTCACTATCATGTGATTTGGATATGTTAAAAATCCAATTGGATGTGTTATTTTTCTGTGCTAGTGCTACATACGAGATAAAAGAAGCAAACTTTACAAGCCTTTACGTCGAACGGACAAATATTACTACTCTCACGAGAATAGGTTAGACACATTTCCCTAGTTTGGTCGGGAAATTTAAGGTAATGTTTGTGCCAAATTGAACATAGATGCTTGAGAATTTCATGTTGCCACATCGGTTATTTTTAATAAGTGCCAAACGGGAGGAAGAATTTAATCCCCTACTGTAACAAAAATCAGTTGACCCATCCATTTAAATGTGTTCACAACACAGGTCAAACCCAAATAAAAATATTAATAATAACACCTTTTGTTAATGATGAATCCACACGTAACTACATGCCTAGAAAGTCCAAGGAGAATGAATAACCAACACCCTCAAGGAATTTTATTTTATACAGATAACATAAATAATGGGTTCTATACTATTGATGAGACTTTAACAAGGAAATATAACTTTTACGGGGAAGAAAAGTAAACAATTGGAGAGTCCAAGGATGAGTATAGGGTTCGGATAGGAATTATCACACCCTAGCCAAATTCTTCCAGACAACTCTATGGCAAGTTCAAGAGCATTCTTGAAAATATCTTCTAAGCAATCTCAAGTTGGAGAATTCCAAAATGCTAACTGCCATAGTTTGTTGATTCAAAACAATAATTGATGATTTGGATTAACAATTAGGAACGAAATCCCAAAACACAATCCGGAAATGTCGCTACATAATAGATTGAGCACAAGCGAAGCAAATCCAATAGTTATTTTGAAACCATATGTGCAAATATTGGAGAAAGAAAGAAAGAACAAAAAGAGGGTGAATCAGAGAGTGCAGCCACAGAAGAGAAAGAAGTAGCACATTAAATAAGAATAAGGGAGAGCAAGGCCAGAGACTCCATTACCGTCACGAAAGCCCAAACAACGTCGTCCACTATGGAGAAATCAAAATTCAGCCTCCGTAAATCCGCCAGATTCCAAAACCGTCGAATTTGGGGGAAGGGAAAAAAAAAGGCAGCGTCAGGCATTTGGGGGAAGGGAAAAAAAGGGTCAATTGATACTTGGAAGGTTCGAACCGTGGACTTTAAGAGGAGAGTGTAGAGTTTTTACCATCTGTACCACCTATACATATTGTTAAAAATTTCTTTCAAATTATATATATTTTGTGTGTTCCCTTGCCCACATTGGCACTGATGTGGGTCCGCCACTGATTTGACGGAATCTAGAGGGCGTGGCAAGTATGCGAGATTGGCTGTCCTCATTGACCTGCAGCAGCCTCTAGTACCTTGGATTAAAGTGGATGGAAAGTCTTATAGGGTGGAGTATGAGGGGCTGCCCCATATCTGTTTTACTTGTGGTAAGTTCGGCCATACCAAGGATAGGTGTGGGAAGGCGGACAGTAGCCCAAGCCACGCCATGCATCAGGAACCCAGTACCCCTATGGATGTCGTCGTCCCATCTGGTGCGAATTGCTCAGTTGCCACTGCCGCTACATCGTCGGAGTCAAGGCCGTCACCGTATGGCGAGTGGATGCAGGTCAGGTATCCCAAGAAAGGTAAGAAACAGATTTGGGGTGGTGAAGCGAAGATTGGGGGATCAGGCACTAATGGTGGGTCTCGATATAATGTCCTTTTTGACTTTGATTGCGAAGATTTGGTTGTGAATAATTCAATTCCGCATGGCGCAAAATCAGGAGCGAATGAACCACAGATTGTGGAGGGGAAAGTAACTGATATCTCTAAAGGCAATAGAGTTGACTCCAAAAATAATCAGACCCACATGGTGGGCTCGTCGCGCGTAATGCTCAACGGGGCCAAGCAAGGTGGGCCCAAGCCAAATCAAGAATATAGGAAGAAGCTAGTAAAAGAAGCCGCAAATCCTCAACGGACTGGACCCAGTGCTTTGGAGGCTAGCTCGTCCCTGGATAATAGGAAGCATACTGTAATCACACTTCGAAGCAACCTACAAGCATGTGAAGAGGCCCCACCCCTCACATCACTAACCAAACCCAACCTACCCGTGACACCCCTCAACGTGATTCCTACATCGGACAAGCATGAAGTTACAGCGGAAGGTGATCGTCCCATGGGTTTGCAGAGCTCGGCCTTTGTACCCATTGTGGTAAAATCGACTTTGGATGGCTCTAAGCATACAGTGGTTAAGTTACAGCGGCAGGATTCCTTGATGGACGTGGGTGGACCTAGCGAGCTGAATAGTCCCAATCAAGTACTATCTGTACCGCCGGGGTTTGAAGGTCGACAGGAAGGAAAGGAGAATCAGGCACCTCATCGAGTGGCGTCGCAAAAACTTCCACATGGCATCAGACTCCAAAATTCTGCCCGTAAGAGTATGAAAGTCCGCAGGAAACCCTTAGGCACGCATATATCTAAGGATGCAATAGTGATGCTCAGGGAGGAACTTGAGGCATCCGAGAGAGTTGGAGGTGGATCTAGTTTTGTAATCTATGAATCACCGAATGGGACCTATGAATGCATTACGGGACTCACCGGATGGGATCTATGAATCTTTTCAAGAGGATGCTGTAGGTACCGTACGAGCTCGTCTCGTTTGTAATATTCTCTGATCTTACTTGATCAATCCCTTATTAACAAAAAAAAAAAATAATACTGATCATTCAGGTGGCAGAATTGTAATTACAGTTATTATATATTATATAATCATATAGCAAAAAATATATATACTATTTATAATATATTAAAATATAATAAATTGTAAAATGATTTTTTTTTAAAATATAATATATATTATAAAAATCTAAATATAAGCATAATAATATATTATAATTCAAACATATGGGACCATTTAACCTAATTAAAAATAAATAAAAATTCTCAAATCCGAATTTAGAACCTAAAGACTAAATGTTTTTTGCTCATAAACCAAAAGACTAAATAATTAGCCTATTTTTGCGAGTGAACATCATAGGTGTATAGGGCATAGGCGTTGAAATCAGAGGATAAGAGGAAACAAAACATTATAAGAGAGAGAAAAATTCAATGATATTCATACTTAACTTTTAAAATTTTTTTCCTGACCCAAAAAAAAATATTTAAAAATATTTAAATATAAATATGTTATTCTATTATTTATTATTTAATATTTACTTTTTAAAAATCATACCGATAATATATATTATATTTAATTATAATATATCATTTCATATATATCATTTTTCAAACGTTCACGTGAATGAAGAAGAAAGTTTTAGTGTCGGGTCCCATGTGAATAAAATAATATATTAAAATATAATTATAAGATAATAATATTAAATAAAATAATTAATATTATTATATATTATATAATCATATAGCAAAAAAATATATACTATTTATAATATATTAAAATATACTAAATTGTAAAATGAAATAAAATAAAATAAAATATTATAATATATATTATCAAAATCTAAATATAAGAATAATAATATATTATAATTCAAACATGTGGGACCATTTAACCTAATTCAAAAAAAAAAAAAAAAATCTCACATCCGAATTTAGAACCTAAAGACTAAATAATTAGCCTATTTTTGCAAGTGACATCTTTTCTTTTTTTTTTGGATACAATGCAAGTGACATCTTTGGAATCGGTATTTTATGGGTTATGATTAGTATTTAATTTAGACAAATACGTTTTTTCTACTTAAATTAAAGGTAATTACTATTCTGGCGGGAACCAAGAGACAATAATTTCAAACTGCGGACCCAATCACGCGTGAAGATTGATAATTTTGTGGGTGGGACTTACAAAATAGTTCTTAACTATTGGAATAATTAATATTAAATAATTATAATATTAATATTATATTATAATTAGAATATTATAATTTTGTGATATATTTAAAAATATAAAACTTATATTTCTAAATAAGTTTACAATTCCCCCTTCTTCTTTTTTTCTTTTTTCCAGTATAACAATAACAAACATATCTCTTCTTATATTATTGTCTCTTGGTCCGAAAGATTCAACGCCTTCTAGCCCAGGAATGGTTAGTTACTGTTACTCATACCTTTCGTGAGGGTAATCAGTGTGCTGATTTTCTAGCTACATATGCTCTGAATCAGGAGATGGGATACCACATATTAGAAGAGCCCTTAGGCTAACCTTCAACGCCTCCTCTTAGAGGATGCAGAAGGTATTGGAAGAGCGAGATTTTGCTTTAGTACTCCCTAATATTTGAAGATCAGTCCCTTTTGTAAACAAAAAAAAAATGGTACTACTCCAGTGTAAACAAAAAAAATGAATGCAGAACCCACGCCAAAAATTTTGCCGACACAGACGCGTCAAGTTTTGAAAATATAGCACGGCCCTATATAGATTGCCTTTTACTATTTATATCAATTACATGATATTTTAAAATAGTATTATGATATTATACTATTATATAATATGCTATATTATTAATTTATTATTATAATAATATATAATATTACAAACATTAACAGTGATGTTGAAAAAAGCATGGGGGAAAAATTGTTGGCGAGCAACACCATCAAATGGTGCAAATTTCGAACAAAGACGTGCTGAATAAGCTTAGCTGCTGATGGCCGATTTGCAGGATCCCTTTCAAAACATTTCGAACTAAATCCTTTCTTCTTGAACATAGGGTTTCTTTTTGTTTTTTTCTCCGAAATTGAAGATCGTGTTTCGGTGTCCATGAAAGAAACTTTTAATAAAAACAAATTGAAAAGAATCAAAAGAATAACGTGAAGTTTGTAAAAAAAAACTAATATTTTTTTTGGTCGAAATATGCACACTAATATTAACTAGACAGATCGAGAACTGTAATATTATATAATATTAATCCATATCTAGTCATGGAAGTCAATATAATAATTTTGAAAATTCAATTTGAAATTTACTTTCCAATCTTTTCAAACCACGGACATATTAATCTTCAACTACTACCACCTTCAAGTTAAAAACTAATATCTTCCGTCAATCATTGACAGTTGTTAATCATTCACCGATTTCTTTATGGTTTTTGTTAATCATTCACAGATTGTTAAATTTTCATTTTTTTTTCGAATTCACCGATTATTAATCATCATCCTGTTTGGGTTGAAATAATTCTATACATATGAAAGTGAAAAAATTATCAACGTAAATTTTGGGGTTTCTTTTTTTAAAACTTCACGTCAACCACGCACCGACGGCCGCAAATGAGTAATAAATATAAACTTATTTACAAATATAAATGTTTTATTTTTAAATCTTTAGTACCATGATTATTCTTCCTCAATTAAATTGTAAAGATAATTTTAATAATTATTTTTAACCTTAGAATCCATATAAATTTATCAACATGAGAGCTCTAAGTAAGGTATGATTTTCTTATCTTCTCTTTAATATTTTCATAATATGTATTCTAACTATATGAGATAATCTTAGCTACTATATGGAATTAAAGAGATTCTTTCACCCATTGTTACAATACATCAATTCATTGTTGAGATTGGAGATTGTTATTATTTACATCAGTTCATTTTTATATATATAAATATATAGATATCATTAATATATCATATATATTACGTGTGTGTACATATATGAATTATTATATATAAAAATGAATAAGGAAATCACGCTTGGATTTTTCCTCAATCAACTTTTTCAAACCTTCACGTGAAAGAAAACTATTTCGTGAATTTAATTTAATTATTTTATTTTTTATTTTTTATTTTAATTTGAATCCGTCATCAAAATCTAGATAATATACAGTTCAACCTATATATCTATATACAATCCATTTAGCCTAGCTTTTTTTTTTCCCATCACAAAAATCAGCCTAAGCTTTGACTTACTTTTAACCATGCTTGAAGGGACCAGATAATGACGCTTTAGTCACAATCTTTCAGTTTAACCTAATCATTTAAATTAATTGAAATAATGAAAAAAGTCTTTGCAGTTGTTGAACCATCACATCTTATTGTCGTTAACAATTTGGGATACAATGAGAGGAACCTGCGCAAGTTGCTATTTCCACTTAATATTGACGAGTTTGGTAAATTTGCAGTCGATGCAATCCAGGCTCATGAATGAAAATTAAAGATTATTGCCCATTTTAAAAATATTGGATTGTACAAATTTCTCTTCGACATTTATTTATAATATATCTGATATATAATTTTAGGCGATAGTGGGCGGACCACGATATTAAGGGAGGGGTATTATTATATAATAATTAAATATTATAATATTTTAATTATTGAGAGATAAAGCTTGCCACCAAAATACTATGTAACAATTATCAAAAAAAAAAAATTAGTATGTAACAACACTTGCCAATAAATATTATTTATCAATTCAATGTTATATTATAACAAAGCGTATAAAATTATTAAGTAAAATATTTTTTTTTCGACTTTCAAAATATTCTACCCTTTCATATGGTGCTGTCACCTTATAAACCAAATCAAACTGACAATTGTTTTGTGAAATGATTTTTTAATCACCCCTGGCAACTCCAATGATTTTAATTTAATCGGTAGAAACTACATTGATTTTTTAGCAACCTAATAATAGTGCATATAAGATTACAACAATTATATTTTCGTCAAATAGAAATGGAATCATGGAAGATTACATTTTAAAAAAGGTATGAACATGTTTTGTTCTCGTGTTACTAGAGTTTTTTATTTAATTTCTTTATAAGATCTTAAATCAGAATTTATATTATAGAGAAAAAAAAACTAACTTTATATAAATACAAAAATCGCATATTCAACATATTATTTATAATTAGTCACGGCTATATTAATTGTTTCCAAAATAACATATTAAAGGGAGCTTTGTTTTTTACAAAACAACTTTTTCATCAATATATTCTCCGTTAAAAGGAGATTAAATTCAAAAATTTATGAACAATTGGAAACCAAAAAAAAAAATTTCATCCATATATTCCCTGTTAACAATATTGCAATGAATTCCCTCTGGGATTATATAATCAAATGCCTTCATTAATCACTATGGATATCAATGATAAATACAAAAAAAAAAAAAAAAAAAAAAAAAAAAAAATTCCATACTTTTATTGATGGATCTTACATGAAAAATATGAGAACGTTTACATTAATAAAAAAAAGTTTTTAGATCGAGACCGTGAAGAGTATTGTTTTTGTAACAAAATCATTGATGAATATTTTGTTTATGAGCAAAAACAAAATTGATGAATATTTTGTCCGTACTATTTTGATTAATAAACTAAACGTAATCAGCCTTAAATTAAGAAAAGCTAATGATGTCAAAATAGGTATAACCACCCCAATATAAATATGGCAAGACAGCTACCCTAATATAAAAATATATCTACAGAATATAATTAAATAAAACAATCAAAGTGGAGACACGGCAAGAGAAGTGTTGAAAAATTCTTACGGGACAATTACGTAAAATAAGGAAGAATAATCGATGAATTATCTATAATTGAGCAACAATAATCGATGAAGCTTACACATAATAAGAAAACTCAAAGAGGTCCCGCATTAACTTAGTAAAAGATATTTTATAAAAAAAAAACTATAATTTATATTCGTTGTACAACATGATTAATTATACACGTGTTATGCTAAAGGCACACTCCCTAAAATCACTATACAATTATATGAACAATTGGATTTTTTTTTTTGGCTCAGAGAGAAATTGGATTTTATAATATAAGATATGCAACACTATTTCACTTTTTGTAGTAGACAACCCATCCTCCATTTATGCCCAAGAAGCTAAGTCGTAGAAAAATCTCATGAGACATCAATATCAACACCGATCCTTCATGTAGAAAAACAATTTTGTTTCTCGAAATCTGCCATTCAAATTTGAATGTGATAGATCCTGTGCAATTTCACGCTTACTCTCAAATCAACATTATCGTCAAACTCAGTTAGCTGAATGAGCTCCAGATTCTCTCACTTCATTTTAACAGTTTTTCCCGATGGAAAAATAATTTAACAGTTTTGAGGAAGTGCGAAGGATGTAAATGGATGAGAATACTCCGGTATGTTTTCCCTTCTACCTCAATTGTTTTCCGTTTCTGTGTTGATTATTTTTCTATTTCTTTTCACATTCATATTACAGAGTATGAACAAACGTATAAAACTGTTGCTTAGTTTTATTGTCTAGGGTCTTTTTCAAATTGTTTTCCCTTTCTGTCTTCATTCTATTAACAAAACAACAGAGTCAGCCTTCTCGAGGATACTCCCACCTATGCATGCGTAATCAAGGAGTTCCATTTTCACAAGAAAACTTGACATCAAGATACAGCTGCACACTCAAAGTCAGATTTGACTGCTATACAGTCATATAGAAAGTTGCATTAGGGTTCGTCGAGGTTGCATTAGGGTTCGACGTCCAGCATTAACACATGATAAAAAAGCTTGCACGATTATGAATTGAATATAGATTAGAATACGGCGCTGCTTAATAAAAGAAAAATCTAGACATTATTGGCTCAGCTATAAATTTTTTAAACCAAGAGTAAATTTCTCACATTCTCTGAAGCATCACAAATATTACAACATACTCATTTTAAGCCCGTTCGTTCCTTGCTCTAAATTCATCCACATTATCATGGCAGGTCTAAGCAATTTAATCCCAGTTTCTGAATCATACAATGCTTTCTTCCTTGATACTTTACTAAATGACAATTAGTCTAACGTGTTGGCTGAATTGTCTAACAATGTACAATTCTCGTATTTGTCTTTACTTCCTGAGAATCTCTTAGAGATGAATGCTCCTATTCCATCCTCATTGATTCATGCTCCAACTTCTCCCTCAAGAATTAAAGATTCAATGCTTACGGAAACTAACAGAAAAACGTCTGAAGCAGGTCCATCAAGGCGACATGTCAAAAGATGTCGTAATATGGCAGAACTTATGGAGTCTACGAAACCTACTCAACCAAGGAATTCTATTTCAAGTACGCATCCGCTTCAAGTCTAGTGAAACCACTAATCCATTTTCATGTTGTTCTTTGCCTTTGTTTTTTGCGGGAAATCATTCATACAAATGGACTTCAATATCATAAACTTGAAGTTCATGGGACGATTGGTATGATATGCCATGCTATCTTTCACCAGGATGTACAATCAGGTTCTTCCAGACCTGAAAAATTTGATTTTGGTAAGAAAAATATTGAAGAAGTCAAGTATTTTCTGAAAAATTATTGTTTGAACCAAAACTCTTTTAGGGTATGTCCTGGTGTCAGATCCTCTATCATCCTACTATGATGCCCTCTGTGTTGGTTTTGAATGGACTAAAAATCAAAATGAACTCCCGGGTAGTTCATTTCCATCCAACACAAAAAATATATCCTATAAAAGAAGAAGGCCCCGAGGTTGTACATAATAAACACTTAGATCCCCCACCGAGAAATTCGTATAGGTCAAGATTTGAACAAAACCTTAGAAATTTGAATCAATGTCAATAAATGATTTTAAAAGACTTATTTCATTTATCTCAGTATGAAGCGGCAAAATGAGTTCGTCTATGCAAAAATACTGTACAAGGAATATGTCGTAAGGGAGGAATCGGAAAATGGCCCTACATAAAGATCCAAAATGCGATGAGGCAAATCACTGCTCTAAGAAGGACAATGTCTGCTGTTGATCCTGTCTCAAGAGCAACTGTACAAGAAGAAATTAAAAGACATAAACTTGAGATGGTGGAAGCTTGCGGTGGGGTAGTACCAACTGTTGCTCTTGATGCTTGAACTCATCTAGCCTTTTTTCTTTTTCTTTTTCAGATTGTACCTTTTTTCTAAGGTTCATGAGACTTCTCTAACTGGAAATGTTTCAAAATTTCCAACAAAAAATTATATTTCATTCAATATTAGTTGTTTAGAGTATTTCCAATAATTTTTTAGAATTATTATTCCAATGTTGGTTGTATTGCTATGCTTTGTTATGAATCTTCGTTGTGATGTGAAGTTCCATTAGGTCGAAAAGAAAAAAATGAGCACACAACTGCATCTTTTATCATCAAGTAAAAGTAGTACAAGCTATTTGACCAGAATCAAAATGCAGTACAACTTATCCTTAATCTTTTAACCTTGCAGCTATAGTACTCAGATGATATATCTACCTTTTGAAATGAATAACAGGAACAATGATGTGCAGCAAAAAAAAAAACAAAACTACACGATGGTCGTTGTTGACCACATAAATATGTCAGGCTTAATTTCACATTTTTCAGCAAAGAATCCATTTATTTTTCAACCAATTTTTTGTTTTCAAAAAAAAAAATTAAAGCAAAAGGTAATAATTAACTATATATTTTTAACATTAATATCCACAGATGATTTAATTACATTTAATGACATGTCGGGAAAATAAATTACACATGATGACTTTTTTTTTGGGTGAAAAATTACACATGATGACTTTATTATGGTTCTTGGTTGTGATGTAATGTGAAATTCCATTAGGACCAAAAAAAATTAAAATTCAGCACGCAACTGCATATCTTATCATCAAGTAAAAGTAGTGCAAACTATTTGACCAAAAAAAATGCAGTACAACTTCTCCTTTATCTTTCTACCTTGCAGCTATAGTAATCGGATGATATGTCTACCTTTTGAAATGAATAACAGAAACAGTGATTTGCAGCAAAAAAAAATAAGTTACACGATGGTCGTTGTTGACCAGATAAATATGTCAGGCTTAATTTCAAAATTTACAGCAAAAAATCGATTTTTTTTTCACCAATTTGTTTTTTTCAGAAAACATTATTTACAGCAAAAGGTAATAATTAACTATATTTTTTAAACTTGAATGTCCACAGATGATTTAATTACATTAATTGAAATGTCGGGAAAATAAATTACACATGATTTGATGTGTAAGTCCTTGATAGTGTTATGGTTTAATACTATTTTAATTATTCTTTCAAATTGCCCTTTTAAATAAATTATCTTCAAAAAAATTATCATGGCCACTTCTCTGCACTTCAGCAGATAAAATGTCAAACTAGATTCATATTATGTGAGGAAAGAGAGAATTGAAAGGTAAGTTCCATTTTTTATTTCTCAAGACGAATGCGTTGGAAAAAAACACCAACAAGGAAGATGATGTAAGACACAAACCGCTTCTCTGGACTTCACCTGCTCCAATCTCTCAGCTTTAGCAGCAAAGTGCCACCAAATTGTCGATTCATAGTTTAATTCCCAAAGTTCACATTCCTAGGTATGCCTTATTCACCCCTTTCTCTGCTTTTTTAATCAATTCTTTGCAATCATCCTTCAAATAACCGTTTGAAGAAAGTTTTGACAAAAAACAAATCATATGGGACGACAATTATTTCAACTTCTTCACGTTGGCAACTTGAGAAAAATACAAGAGGAAAATTCACAAGCCATGTTTTCAATAATATTGAGACACGTAGGTGACATATTGTCAGTTAGACCGTGATATATATGCATGTTTACAAAGTATGAACCGTCTTAATGTGGTGGGTGTGTGGGGCCCTATGCAATATTTAGCAAATATCATAACTACAGAAATTCATTCGTATAATCAGATCATCGATGTTTAAAACTCAAATTACTAATTAATTAAATTGCCATGTCCACTATGCTTGGAATGACAATTACATCACCTAATATAAGCAACGGATATGAGCTATTTGATTTAGCTGTTTCATTATGAGCAAAATTCACAAGCCATGTTTTCAATTGAACAATTTATTTCTTGCACAATTTCAAATTTCAAAAACTAATTTAGGGTTGTATTTATCGAAGCCAGTGTTTACACATGAACAATTATATGTTGCTCTTTCAAGAGTTAACAATATTGCAGGATTGAAGATTCTAATAAAAGAAGGGACTACTTCTATAATGAATACAACTACTAATGTTGTATACAGGGAAATCTTCAGGAATGTTGAGTTACATAAGTAACATATTGTCGGTGACTGTTACATGAGAATTGTTTACAGTGTATGCATGTATAAATGTTGTGGACGTGGTCCTGCATAATTACATGTTGTTATGATTTTGCACCTGCGCAACGCGTGGGGGAAATGTTGCTTGTTTGTTTAATAGCATGTTGTTTACTCGTCACTAGGGAGCAGTATTTACAATTTTTTTCTTGAAAAAATTGAACCGGCTTTTGATTTTTGATTTTTTTTTCCTGCTTTATTGCTGGAAATGTTTTTAAAACACTGAATCATGAATATTTTCCCCTTTTTTTTTTGGCTTTAAATACACACACATATATATATATACACATATATATGGGACCAGTTTGAAGGCGATTGTGTGTGTTTGGTAGGACTTATAGGAGCCCAAAACGCACGATTGGGTGGCTAAAAGTGAGACCGGTAGTTTTTCAATTTTCGGCTCTGTTTGATAGGATGTTTTGCTAATTGGGCTTTGAGGGTTTAAATGGCTTATTTTCCAAAACTTATGGCTCATCACGATTGTTAGTTGAAAAAAAAGCCAAACTATTGTGTGCTTGGAACAGCGATTACAAAAATGGCTTTCAATTTGGCTTTTGCAATTTCTTTTGAGTAAAAATAAGATTGTGTAAAATGATTTTTATTTGAATTGACGGTTGTATAAATGACTTAAAGCATACATGGCTTTTGTGATAATAATAAGAGAAAAATAAAATAAATTTTTTGTAAATGTTAAAGTTGAGAAATTTGGAAATTAAATTAAATAAAATACTTAATTTGATAAAAATAATATGACCTGACTAATTGGATCATATATCTCGTACAATTTGGTTTCTAATTGAGTCACGAATATGATTCATATGGGAGGAAATTTGCCTACTATAATTTTGTCGTAGAAGACTGTTCATATACATTATTATTAAGTATGTAGGGTTATTGTTGTACAAATAATTATCGTCAGTGACAAAATTTCTCCTAATAAAATTATGTAGGGTCATTGTTGTACAAACAATGCGAACTTGTGTTTGGTAGTTGTATTTGGGCATTTTTTGTATCAATTCAAATTGATTCTTCCACACTCCCAAAGTCCTTTCTATAGTAAACCTTAAACTAGATTTTTTTTTTTTTTTTTTTTAAATGAAGGTCTTGTTAGCATTCTAAATCCAGGTTGATAGCTAAATTCTGACAGATGATAACACTCACATCTATAGCGATCAAGATATCCAAGTAGTGTTGGATAGACAGCATCAACCAAATAATATTTGCCTAATAAATATTGAAATCATTTTAAAAATATCATAATAATTAAACTGTGAAATGAAAGTCATTAAACTAAAGGTGATATAAATATACCTATAGGTGAATAAGGAAAATTCATAGATGAATTTGAGATAGCAGATTGAAACACACAAGCATCATGTGCAGTACCTTCTTAGCCCTCCAACACGAATGTAAAATACATATATCAATAATATACACTCATTACATTATGTGTTGGATAACCCTTTCTCCCAATATATTTATCCTGATTGGGACCAGTGTATGAACACTTTATGTGAGTTTCATCTATTGCTCCAGTATATCTTTGAAATGCAGATAATATCAGGGATCGTTGAGTATGTTTGGAGGGCTTCTATAGAATTCGAGATTGCACGGTTTGATATTTTCATGCGATAGACTAATGCAAACATCTAATACCGTGTACTTTTGCCTATTGACTGTTTCCCTTGAATGTTGAAATAGTTCGTATACCACCCTATTTCTGACTCCATGGCCAACAGTGAGCAAAAACACAGCAACCATTTCCTCGACACCAACTTCGTTGAATTCCGTTACCTTTGTTCGTCCAATCCAATTTATGGCACAATCTATAATTCGTGTGTAAAGAACTGTGTCAATATGTTCTATAGCTTGTGTGATAAATTGGTCGAACAAAGGTTACGGAATTTAATGAACGTTGGTGTCGAGGAAATTATTGTTATGTTTTTGCTCATTGTTGGCCATGGAGTTGGTAATAAGGTGGTACATGAACTATTTCAACATTCAAGGGAAACGATCAATAGGGAAAAAGCACACGGTATTAGATGCTTGCATTAGTCTATCGCAGGAAAATATCAAATCACGCGATCCCGAATTCTGTAGAAACCCCTAAAACATACTCAATTCAAAGATGTTATTGGAGCAATAGATGAAACTCACATAAAGTGTTTACACACTGGTCCCAACCAGGATAAATATATCGTAAGAAATGGATATCCAACATAGAATAATGGTTGTATGTGATTAGGATATATATTTTACGTTCATACTTGAGGGCTAAGAAGATACTGCACCAGATGCTTGTGTGTTTCAATCTGCTGTTTCAAATCCATCTATGAATTTCCCTTATCCACCTATAGGTCTATTTATATCACCTTCAATTCAATTACCACCTATAGGCAAATCTTTTTTGTTTGATGCTGGATATCCGACACTACTTGAGTATCTTGGTCCCTGTAGATGTGAGCCGTAAACCTGGAATTAAAAATGCTAACAAGACTTTCAATTTTTTTCATTCTAGTTTGAGGTCTCAATTTGTATTGTTACAAAAAAAAATGCACAACAATGACCCTACATAATTTTATTAGGACAAATTGTCGTTGACGATAATTTTTTGCAAGTTGAAGTTAAGGGAATATAAGTCATGATAATAGTGTAGATGATAGGCACTCATATTCATGACTCAAATAAAGACCAAATTGTATTTAAGGGACATGTGATCCAATTAGTCATGTCATACTATTTCATCAAATTATATATTTAATTGCCAAATTTCCCAACTTTAATTTTTATATTTTTTTGGTAATTTTAAATTTTAATTTAATTTCTCTCTTATCATTTAATTGCCAAATTTCCCAACTATAGCCACTTATGCTACTGTCAATCCAAACAAACCAAAAGTAAGTTATACAACCGATAAAAAAGAAAAAGAAAAAAGAGTAAGATTACAAAAGACGGATTGAAAAAAAAAAAAACACAAGAGCCACTTTTATAATCATTGTTCCAATTACACACACTCCCATAAGTCATGCATATTCAAGGGTTTATTTTAGGGAAAAAGACAAATAAATACTATTTGAATTTATAAAAGACTAAGAGGTGACAAAGACCAGAATGCACTTGCCGGTGAGCAGAGAGAGAGAGAGACCAGGCCTTCCTTCTTCCTTCACATCAAGAGAGAGAGGTAAACCAGTGGTTCCATTTGCCGCTTCTTCTTCCTTTATGCCGCTTCTCCTTGTCTTCTTCTTCCAATCTCTCAAGATCGCGTTTTTGTCTCAGTTTTTTTTTCTTTTGCACCGTCATCCGGTGTGGCGTCCAAAGCGCCGGTGAGTGCGGCATCGACGGCGGAGGTCAAGACGGCACGGCAAATGGAGCCTCTAGTTCACCTCTCTCTCTCAATGTGAAGGAAGGAAGGCCTGGTCTCTCTCTCTCTCAGGTCAGGAAGAAGGAAGGCAAGGGCATTATGATCATTTTGCATAACTCTCAAAAGTCTTTTTCACCTCTTAGTCTTTTTACAAATTCGGTAGGTTTACAAATCCAAATGGTATTTATTTGTATTTTTCCTTTTTTTTTTGGTGTAAAAACTTTACCATTACAAAGTTGTTTTCATATTATCTACCTGCAAAATGGGTTTATTGTCCCCAACTCATTTTTGTTATAATAATTGTTAAATATTTGCTGCTCAGCTACTTATCATTATTGTAATATTATATAATAATCTAGTTGAATTCACTGCTCACTAGATAACTAATTCAAATGTCATATAATGCATAGATTACTAATTCAAATGTCATACAATGCGTTACGTAGTAAAATATCCGTTTTTTTTTGTTTGCCCAATAAAATATCCGTTCTGTCATTTCCTATTTATTTTCCTAATAAAATAGGAAAAATTTCAAATAATACGATTTGAATTTATAATGCTCTAAAAAGTTTGTGAACACGGGAAAGTAACATAAAGGTGACAGTGATCAAATTAAGATTTTAGAATGTTGATGATTTTTTTTAAAAAGAATTAAACTCCAACCCCAAAATGCAGCCCCGACACCAAAGCTTTGGTAGTTGGCCCCACCAACTGGCCAAAGCTAGAGCAGCTTCCGACAAGAGCACTTTTTCTTTTTTCTTTTTACTTTAAAAATTGGGGGCATAATGGTTGGCGGTTGGCAGGCCAACCGCAAAAGCTTTGGCGCCGAAGCTGCATTTTGGGGTTGGAGTTTAATCCTTTTTTTTTTAATCACTGTCACGTTTATGTTGTTTCCATATGTTAACAGATTTTTTGAGGTTTTATAACTTCAAATGATATTTCTCTAAAATTTCTCCAATAAAAATATCATTCCATTAGTATACTAGTAGTTATTTTGCGTGAACATTTCTCAATTCTTCAACAGCATTGGATAATATTTTCTTGTTTAAAATGTTTTTGGTTAAACATCTCTAAATATTTTACAAGTATTTGGTTTTCTTGTTATTTAAACTATATGAGTAATAATATACAAAATCCTAATACAAAACAATTTTCTTAGATAGTTGTCAGAAGATTTAGGGAAGACTCAAGTAATAATATGTAAGTGACGAGACAATGAAAATATATAAAATGAGTATCAAAGAAATGAAAAAAAAATAGTGATTAGACCAAAATAAAATATGTAATGAAAACTAATTTAGTGCATTTACATTGTCAAGATATATGTTTCGTATCATAATTACTCCCTCTAGTCTCTAAATATAAGACATAGTTACTTTTTTTTTGGAAATATTAAAGAAGCTAAATAAGTTAGTTAATCATACCATATTTAGATTACATATCAATTTATAAATAATACAAAATAGTTTAGAGAAAAATGATAAATATAAATAATTTATATATCTCTAAAAAAAAGTCAACCATATCTTATATTTAAAACCTGAGAGAGTATTTATTATGCACTTGTCACATTTTTTTTTTCAAGTCTTTAAATATTATTGGTTTTGATAATTGATAATTGTGTGAACTTCTTTAAAATATTGCACAATTATGCAAAATACATTACATTGTTACCAAGAAAAAACATTTTTAAAAAATTGTTAATGAGAAGGTAACCTGATACAAGGAATTTTAGATTATTTACTTCTTTTTTACATTTTTGGTATATCAAGAATTTTTTTTTTACCAAACTGAAACTTGTTTGGATTATTATTTAAAAAACAAGTTTAGATGGAAAATGACTAAAAATTACATGAATCTTATTGAATACCATATATAAAGTTGTATATATTGTAATAATTGAAAACAAAATTTTAAATTTGATAAAAAAAATGAAGTTAAATTATTATTGAAAAACATAAAACACACTAAAGTCCTTAATTAAAGATATTTAATTGATAAAATTGTATATAAATTAGAATTAGAATGCATAATAATCGCTCAATAATATCAAAATCGGATGAATCGGCCCAGACCGGCTTACTAATGGGATGTCCTAATACATTAAAAAAATTTGCTTTAGCCAATGATCTAATTAGAGGACTAATTGGAATTATTGTATCAAGTTTTTTCATAAGATTTTCCATTATAAATGACTTTTCCAACATTTGACTCCGTACCACTAAAGGATTTAGCCGCACATTTGAAAAATAGCCCAAAAAGTAAAATGAATGCTCGGATAATTGGTTTATATGAATCTTTCCTGGTTGAGACCAAACAAAAAAATGACATTGCCATAAATGGATAAGATAGTATTTCCATTTTTTCATCAAAAAGGGCGTATTCTTTGAAGCTAGAATGGATTTTCCTTGATATCTAACATAATGAATGAAAGGGTCCTTGAAGAACCATAGGGTGGACGGTCCTTGATATCTAACTTGTATATGAACAAGTTTAGATGGAAAATAACAAAAAATTACATGAATCTTATTGAATATTAATATACATATTAGTTGTATATATTGTGATAATTAAAAAGAAAATTTTGAATTAAAATTTGATAAAAAAATGAAGTTAAATTATTATTGAAAAAAATAAATAAAAAAACACTAAAGTCCTTAATTAAAGATGTTTAATTGATGCAGAAAAACCTCGCTGAGATACTCACCCACCATAGCTAGGTACGCGACTCGGGTTGGATTTAGATTAGTCAGGACGAAACTTTGGATATCGGATGGGCAACCAAAAAAAAAGATGTTTAATTGATAAAATTGTATATAAATTAGAATTAAAATGCATGTATATGAACATATTGATACTAAATAATAGTATATTGCTAATTGGATCACATATCCCTAACAAGTAGGTCTTTGATGATTAGAGCACGTGCCTACGAACCACAGTGTCGAGGGTTCGAATCCTTTCTCGCCCACAACTGGCCAAAAAAGGAAGGACCTTTCCCTCTGGGGGATAGGAAAATGATCGAGATAGCGGACCCAAAGCTATGGAACTTGGGTGTGGGTATTTTGTCGAAATGGAATGGCCTTATCTTACTGTTTTCTTTTTATTAAAAAGAAAGACATGGGAAACGGGTTACCTACTCTTAACGGTCAAAGCGAACCCTTTTATTTTGAATTCTTTAATCCGGAATGAATCAAATCTCCCCAAGTAGGATTTGAATCTACGACCAATTAGTTAATCGTCGACCGCTCTACCACTGAGCTACTGAGGAACAACGGGAAATTATATCTTGTAGAGTCCACTTCATGTTCTCAACACATGACCAATATGACGAACATGATTCATTTATGTTGAAGATAATTTAGGAATATCTGATGAGAATGCTACATCAAGTGGATCATTCATCACATATATTTCCTTGTTCACCTTGAACAAAATCCACATCAATTTGGGAATATCTATGGATAAGATTATGTATAGTCATTGTTGTACAAACTATGTGGTCTTGTGTTTCAAAGTTATATGAGTGCATGTCATGCAAGATTTGATACCTTCTATATAGTACACCTCAAACTTAAATGATTATAGTTTAAGAACTCATTATGATTTCCAAATCTTAGCTGTCTCCTAAATTCTAGAAGGTGATAATACTCATGTTATACGAACCAATATATTCAACTAGTGTTGGATAGACAATATCAACCAAGTAATATTTTCTTGATAAATGATGAAATTTTTTTGACACTATGAAATTATAGGAAAAGTGAATTAAACACGAAAAAAATGTAATTGAAGTGAAGGTGTTGAAGATATACCTTGAGCTAGATGGGAGAAATTCATAGATAGACTAGAGATTGCAGTGTGGAGCACACAAGCATCATGTGCAGTACTCTCCCAACCTACCAACACAGCTAAAACACATATCTCAATCATATACGGCCTTGATATTCTTTGTTAGATATCCTTTTCTTCCGATATATTTATCTTGATCAGATTGTCTGACCACATACCTAATGTAAGTTTCATCAATTGCTATTACATCCTTGAAATATGGGCAATATCGCGGATCATTACATATATTTGGGTGACAATGATGAAACTCTGGATTAAGCAGTTTGATATTTTTTTGTGGATAGATTGACACAAGCATTTAAAACCATGTGAAAAATCCTACTGACAATTTGTTCTGAATGTTGAAATCGTTCCTATATGATTCTATTTCTTTGTTCATGTCTAACTGTATATAAGAACATGACAATCATTTTTTCAACTCTTATGTACTTTGTGTGCCATAACTCATGTTCTACCAATTTAGAACATAAGTGAAAGAAGACATGTTTTCCAATTTTAAAAATTTTCCTGACATACTGTATCATGGCCTTACAACACCTCATGCACCCACATTGCTCTTGTTTGCTTACTAGTTTCTCTTTCAGACGAAGAGATGACAAAGTATGAACATATTAGTGTCTTGATGGCTCAATATATCATGCCTTATATTTTTCAAAGAGCCACGTAGAACTAGTAAGTAAACAGGAGCAATGTGGGTGCAGTAGGTTTTGTAAAGTCATGAGACAATATGTCATGAAAATTTTTGAGTTGAAAAAACATGTCTTTTTCACTTATTCTCTAAATTGGTAGAATATGGGTTAGGGCACATTAAGTACACAGGAGTTGAACAAATGGTTGCCATGTTCTTATTATAACAGTTGGACATGAACAAGAAAATAGAATCATACATGAACAATTTCAACATTTAGAAGAAACTGTCAATAAAATTTTTCACATGGTGTTAAATGCTCGCGTTAATGTATCCATAGAAAATATCAAACAGCTTGTTCCAGAGTTTTTTCATTGTCACTCAAAAATATGTAATGGTACCCATATTTCAAGGATACAATAGGAGTAATTGATGGAACTCACATCAGGTGTGTGGTCAGATAGTCTGAGCAAGACAAATATATCGAAAGAAAAGGGTATCCAACATAGAATATCAAGGCTAGTGATTGATGTAATACCCAGATAATTATTTATCTTAAATATTATATTTAGATAAATAATATACCTTAAATAATCTTTTTGAATGAATATTACCTATTTAAAATAGGTGAATATGTGGTCTCAATTTCTCTTATTTCATTTATTTTATTTCTAGGTAATTTCTTCCTAGAATTAAGGTAGTTGAGGATTTAATTTTCTAAATCTTATCATAAAATATCCTAAGATTATCATAATTAAGCATAATCTTAATTATATCATTTTAGCAAATAAAGTCATCAAAGGATGACAAAATCAATTAAAGGAAATTAGCAACAATTATTAGGCAATTAAATTTGCAAAAATTGAGATATTTTAGTAATTTTTGAAATTAATTATTAATTAATTTAAAAAGGTTCTAATTAAGAATAAATCAACTTAATTAGTATCCAAAGGATAATTAAAGGCTAAGATTAGCTTATAAGGAATTTTTAATCATCAAGATTAATTTAAAAACTTATAAATTTTTACAATTAGGCCTAATAACCCCTAAAACACTATATTAGCAAATATTAACCAAAGATTAATTAATTCTTCCTTTAATTAAGTAAAGTGGCGAAAATTGCTAATTAAAGGGTTAAGAAATTGTATTAATCCTTAATCCTAAATCATTAACAAATATTACTAATAGTGTTTAGATTTTTCTAAACCAACATCGAAGGCTTGGATTAAATTTAATAAAGCTAAATCTAAAGGTTTTAAAATTATTTTCATAAAGCCTAATCCTTGTGAAATTAAAATCAACCAATAGGAGAGTTTTACCAAAGCTTTTGTAAGACAAATAAAACACAATTCCAAGAGCAAAATTGAAGAAGGAATACGGTTTTACAAGGGAGAAAAGATAAAGCAAAAAGCAACAAGATATTCAATACAAACTTGTCCTAATCACACAATAACTCAAGGAGACTTATGAGGCAAAATTAATAATGATCAAAGAGGACTTTCAAGGCTAAATAAAAGAGAATAAAAGATTAAAAAAGAAGAGGAGGGGGGGGGGTGGATTCTTTGAGTATAAGGAAGTAAGAGTGAAAACTAATATCTAGATATTTACTAAAGCAATGTCTTAATCAAAGTTATGGCAAGAAGACTTTTGTGGTAAAATGAGGTAAGCATATGTAATTAATGTTTAATTAATAAATGGTAAGATAAAAACCATTAGGATGAATTCAAGACACAAGTAAATGAGAACCAATAGAAAATAAATTGTATCTTGAAATCCATTGATCCTAGAACAAATATAAGTAGATATTATGAACAAGCACCATTTAAGCTTGAACTTGGTTATCACCAAAGTAATTTTCATAAACTTTTGAGATTCATACTTAATTGATTTAAAAGTTTAAAAAGACCTTAAATCAAGTCATAAAATTGTGATTAGAAAAGTGGAGATGAATCTTAAATAAAAACACCAACTTGCACCTAACTAAATAAGCATTTGGGGATAAAAAAAGATGAAGTAGAAAGGAAGGAGAGGAGGTGGCGGTTTTGTAGGGTTAGATGTGTGAGATTAAAACTTCTTTACTAAGTTTAAATCCAAGGGTTAAAATTGATTAGAAGTTGTTAGGTAGTTAACTCATATTTTGCTATAAATAGGAGGTTAGTGTCTTCATTAATCCTCACCAATTCACAATCAAGCACAAAGCTTGTAGTAACCGAAATCAAGAGAGAAAGTGAGAGTGAGAAGCTTTGGGAAGGAATGAGCAAAGTTCTAGGTAAGTTCTTGAGCTCTAGCTTTGTGATTTGTAGCTTAGATGTTGTTTTGATTCATAATCTTCCAATTATAGTGTTATTTACATGTTTTTATGATTATCATTGGCTTTATTTCGAAAAAATGATGAGAAGAAGTTATAGCAAAAATTTTGAAAGATTATGGTCAAAGTAGCGAAGTTCTGGCGAAAATTTGTCGGTTAGCGACTCCCGGAAGCAATTTCAAAAACTTTGGTATCTTATGTTGAAGATGCTATGCTAAAATTCTGAGAAACTTCATGGTAAAATTATACATATAGAGCTTTCCAAATATACCTATAGCATGTCATTTTGAGTTTTGTGCTAGGAGATAAAAATTCTACAAAATGGGCTACGAAATTATGGAAAATTCTGAGCAGAGGATGAAAATACGAAAACTGGGAATTTTTCATAAAATCTGGGAAATAACCAATATTTTTCTTAAAAGTAGACATTCCGAGGAATTTTACGAAACCTCGTTTCGAGTTCTGTGGAATTAGTTATGATTTTTCAAAGTTAGGCGAAAAATCGGCCCCACTTGTCTACAACGGCGTTTTTACGAAAATAAAAGGGATTTAAGTTGAAAATAATTAATCCAGGGGTAAAATGGTCATTTGAGACTAATATATTTATTAGAATATTAATTGTGAATTAATAGAGGTGATATTACCTTATAGGATATCCGGGATCACTATTTTGATCATCCAAACGTACCGTGAACAACAACGAAGGTACGTTCGCGGCGTACTGTAATACTAACTCTGATGCTTATAGTATGTTTATATATGATAGTTGTATTCATAGACTAAGACTTTGTCTTAGATCTTTCATTATACATTCAAATAAACACGGGTTATGGTTTTAATAATACCGTTGAGTTTTCCTAGCGTTGAGGACACGATTGTACATCGTGGCACTGGTAGATCGTGCAGACTTGGATAACATGCATACTGCAGGGGCTGTGTATTGTTATGGCCTTACTTATATGATTATATATTTCCTACATCTGTTATGGGCTTTTGTAGTGATTATTGCTGAAATGTCATGAATACCTGTCTTACATATATTGTTTACATAAGCATGAGGTTAACCGTTACCTGAGGTCCGATGGGCATTGGACCTCAGACTTAACTAATAGTCAGGGAAGGATCATGGATCACAGAAGACACCAGTAGATGGAGCCGTGGAAAGACGCCAATGGACGGAGCCAAGAGAAGGCACCTGTCAAATTGAAGAAAGTGAACAGGACCTACTTTATGGCATGAATCTAATAAGGTTACTTCATATCATTTGGTTTTTAAACTAGAAAGGGTCGTCTATGTGGTTCAGTCAATCAGTCGCCGTTAACATTGGGGAGACTTCCACTAGACCTTACACAACCTAGCCAAATGAGATGATTTAACTGAGTTAGGTTCTATGCCCCAAGTCTACCTAAGGCTTGTTTGAAGAGGGTATAGTTACATGGAAGAGTTGTAATCATAAAGTTTTGTATTATTGTATCACATGAATATTCCTTCGGGAAATTTGTAATATATCAGTATACATTGGGCATCAGCATATGCCTGAGTATTTTATATCAGTTACTCGTTGTTCAAATTTTTAGTACATGCTCTTCGTTTCCGCATTACGCTAAGCTGTAGCACCTCAAACTCTGATGATTTTTATAAAACCACGTGTCACCGGCACGATTTATGCTCCGAAATTTGGGGTGTTACAATTGAGATATGTGCTTTACTTGTGTTGGCAAGTTGGGTGGGTAGTGCACATGATGTAGTATCATGTTTTCCACACTGTTATCTCTATTCCGTCTATAAATTTCCCAAATCCACCTCAAGGTATATCTTCAACACCTTCACTTCAATTACATTTTTTCTTGTGTTTATTTCACATTTCCTATAATTTCACAGTGTTAAAAAAATTTCATCATTTATCAGGGAAATATTACTTGAACAATGCTACCTATCCAACACCAATTGGATATATTAAATCGTATAGACGTGAGCGTTATCACCTTTCAAAATTCAGGCGACAACTGTGAATTGGAAATCATAATAAGCTCTTCAATTGTTATTATTAAAGTTTGATGTGTACTATAGAAAGGAGTTTGTAGTTTGGAAGAATAGGTTGAAAAATCTTGTGAGGTATGAACTCATAGATTTGAAACACAAGTCCACATAGTTGGGTAACAATGGCTTTACATAATTTGATCTAGAGATATTCCCAAACTAATGTGTATTTTATTCAAGGTGAACAAGAAAATATGGGTGATTAAAATAATAATGATCCACTTGATGGAGCATCCTCATCAAATATTTTTTATATTATCTACAACACAAAATAAATCATGTTTGTGATGACATCAGAAACCAGCTTGTTAGAGATAGGTGATCAATTAGCAATATACTATTATTTAGTATCAACATGTTCATATACATTTATATGCATTCTAATTTGCATATAATGTTGTCAATTTAATATCTTTCAGGACTGTAGTGCTTTTTAATTTTTTAAATAATAATTTAACTTTTTTTTTTCAAATTTAATTTTTTCTCTTCAATTATCACAATATATACAACTAATATATATATATATATATATATTCAATAAGATTCATGTCATTTTCCATCTAAACTTGTTTTCAAATAATAATTCAAACAAATTTCAGTTCGAAAAAAAGCCACTACTGCCAACGTTAATCCAAACATAAATCACATTTATAATATGATTGATGGTGTAATTGATCCTTTGTATTATTTCAAATATAAATCACATAAATCATTTATAATATGTTACGGACCTGATCAACGGCCCAATAAGGGGGCGGCCCATCAGAGATCTATCAAATATCTCGGGTTCCCCCTACAATCATGGAACATCTATCATATCTATAATCAAGGGATATGATAGATCAAGCGATTAGGATACGGTGAAACCCTATAAATACAGGGGTCAAGTCCTAAGGTGCACACGTTCTAACTCAAGCCTATTTACTTTCTGCATCACAACACATTCCCACTGAACATATACCCCCCCTTGGGCGAAAGGCCTTGTGTACAGTGATTCTTTGCTCATCGGGATATCTCGCTCTCATAGATATTCCGGCATAAGCTCTTCGATCCAAGATAAAAGCACCAGCCTACTGGGCTGGACATCTGTGTTCCACACCGAAACATTGGCGCCGACCGTGGGGACGGTAAATTTCGATCCCCGTGACCAACAATGGCTAACACCAGAAGCAGTAGTCAGAACCCTCACCGTGAAAGTCCAACGCATGCGCAGGCTGAGACAAGTCAGCAGCAACTGGCTCAAGGACCTCCACGGTCTGACGATATCCACGAGAACGATGTTAGGAAGGATGGGAACAGTGTGGTCGACACTGGCCTCGTCTCCTCCTCCGGGGAGATAAATGCAAGGACATACCAAACCCAGACCTCCTCCTCATCCAGAAAACACATGAATCAATTATGAGGAGGATGGAGAATATGGAGAAACGAAATAACCTCCAGCGTCAAGAAGACTTCAGAGTAATGCAACAGATCATGAACGACCACTTCATGCAATCCAAGGCATCAGAGCAAGAGCAGGACCAGGGAAAAAAGAGAAAGAGGAGAAGGAAGGCGGCCCGGAAGCATGGCAGCCCCCCGCCGGTCAAACCATCAAGGTATTCCCGGTACCCGGAGGAGACGGCCTCTCCAGAAACGGAACCTGAGCCTGATAAGCTCCGCGATCGTATCTCTACTCGGAAGAGGCGCTTTCTGGGAAGGACCTCGGATGAAGAAGACCGAGATAGAGAGAGGGCGCTCAAACCAAGGGGCTCTCCTCAGGAATATCGGGTGAAGTACATAGCAGGCCAAAACAGCAGCCCTTTCTCGGAAGAAATCGAGAACGCCCCGTACCCAAGAAAGTTTGAGTTGAGCTCCTTGCCAAAATACGACGGCGTACAGGACCCGAGGTCCCACCTCGATGCTTTCGAGTTACTCATGTTCGTACGACAAATCAAAGGCTCGGTCATTTGTCGGCTTTTCGCGGCCACGTTGATCGGACCTGCTCAAAGATGGCTCCACACGCTGCCAGTAAGGTCCATATATGATTTTCAAGATCTCAGGCGAAAGTTCGAGTTAAATTTCGCAACCAGCAGGAAACAACCTAAATCTCAGTATACCCTGAGTAAGATAAAGCAACGACGGGGGGAGACGCTACAAAAGTACTTGGACAGATTTAAGGAGGTCGCCCTCCAAGTACGATCCCTCCCAGAAAGTGTTCACGTGCACTGCCTCGTAGACGGCTTAGATCCCTCGTCCCGATTAGCAAATTCAATCTTCAAGAACCGGGTATACACCCTCACCGAGTTTAACACTTGGGCGAAGCAATATTTGGAAGTAGAGTAGATGGAGATTGCCAATACAAATGGAGATGATAAACGAAGAAACACACCCCCACGGCAAAAAAATCAGCCGGGTAGTTGTAAAGAAGATCCAGCTCCATATCCCCATAAGCCGAACCGGGATGTTAGGCCAAAAGGCGACAAATTGGAGAAAAGGGCCCGCTATGAGAGGTACGCTCTGCTCAATGTTTCGCGAGCCCAGCTATGGAAAGAAGTAGCCGCCACCGAAACGAAAAAGTCGATAGACCTCGGCCTATAAGATTTCGATCCAAAGCATGGACCGACAAAATTTCCGTGATTTCCATGACGGACCGGGCCATACTACGGATCAGTGTTACGAACTCAGAGATGCAATTGAAAAATTCATCCGAGAGGGTAAATTACGCCAGTACCTGATAAAAACACAAGGGCGGAAGAACAACAAACGAAAACACGATGACCAAAGTCCGAGCCCGACCCCGATTAGTCGGAAGGTTGACGGAATTCGGCGAAAGTCGTCTACCGATGATGAACAATTCCCGAAAATAGATATGGAGCGTAGGTGCAATGTAATCAGTGGAGGCATGGGCGGAGGTGGAGATACGGCAAGCCAAAGAAAGAAATACTTGAGAGAAGTCCTTTCAATAAGAGGCACTCCCAAGTTCAAAGATGACCATAACCGACCGACGCCCCCGTCACTACAATTCACCAGAGACGACTTAAAGGATGTTGTACAGGGGCACCAAGACGGACTAGTTATCACTGGAATCCTGGTGAACTGTCTGGTAAAAAGAATTTTCGTTGATTCGGGAAGTTCGGTAGATATAATTATGTGGGACGCCTTTAAAAGGATGAATTTGGATAAAGAAGACCTGAGACCATGTAAAACAACGCTCGTAGGGTTTAACAGGGAGCAGTCTATGCCAAAGGGCTACATTGATCTGAAACTCACGTTGGGAACCAAAGAAGCGTTCAAAGCCGAGAGAGTGAGGTTCATCGTTGCCGATTTCCCCTCCCCGTACAATATGATATTAGGCCAACCGACCTTCCACAGCTGGGATATGATCGTATCTACCAAACATCAAAAGCTGAAGATGGTCAGTTCCCAAAACTAGGTAATCACTATAATCGGGGACCAAAAAGAATCTCGACAATGTTATTATGAGACAATACGAGAAAACGAGAACGAGAAGGCATCTTCATCTCATATTCAAAAAGGAGAACAACAAGGTCGGCCCGTTAGTGTGGTGGAGTTGGATATAAGAGACGAGGAACCTGAGAATCCAAGACCCGAGCCACAAGGAGATTTAGAAGAACTAATCCTGGGAAAAGACCCGTCACAGATCACAAAGATAGGAGGAGCAATGACCCCGGAGCTTAAGGAGAGGTTAAGCAAGTTCCTAGTAGCGAACCGAGATTTGTTTGCATGGAGAGGTTCGGAAGTACCCGGGATAGACCCCACCTTCTGCTATCACAGGTTAGCTATCAAGTCGGGATCAGCCCCGGTATCACAGAAGAGGCGAAAGCAGGGAGCCGACAGGCAGAGAGCCTTAGAAAAGCATGTAACGAAACTGTTAGAGGCCGGATTCATCCGGGAAATACAATACACAACATGGTTATCTAATGTAGTCATGGTGATAAAACCCAACGGGAATTGGAGAGTATGCACGGACTACACCAATTTAAACGAGCACGTCACAAAGACTCTACCGTGATGCGCAAAGTATCGACCAATTGGTCGATAACTCTTCCGGATTTCAACTTCTATCCTTCATGGATGCCTACTCCGGCTATAATCAAATAGCGATGCATCCAGAGGATAAGGAAAAGACGACTTTCATAACCGATAAGACAAATTACTGCTACAATGTAATGCCTTTCGGATTGAAAAATGCCGGGGCCACCTACCAGCGGATGATGAACAAAGTCTTCGAGGACCAACTCGGTCGAAACATGGAGGTATACATTGATGATATGATAGTCAAGTCAAAAGTGCAAGAAGACCATATCCGAGACTTAGAACAGACGTTTGAGAAGCTACGAAAGCACCTGATACGTTTGAACCCTGCAAAATGTGCATTTGGAGTCCCGGCAGGAAAGTTCCTTGGGTTCATGTTCACAAACCGAGGAATTGAAACAAACCCGGATAAATGTAAGGCCGTGTTAGAGATGAAAGCACCAACAAATAAGAAGGAAGTACAGCAATTGATCTGGAGATTGGCGGCTATGACAAGGTTTTTACCAAAGTCGGCCGAGAACGCCTTACCCTTCTTTAAGTTACTAAAGAAGGAGGCGCGAGGGGGATGGAACCGGGAATGTGAGTCCGCATTTGCAAAAATCAAGCAGTGCTTGGCAACCCCCCCGGTCCTATCCAAGCCCGACCCAGGAGAGACGATCTTCCTGTATTTGTCCGTGGGAGAAGACGCTATAAGCGCCGCGTTGGTCCGTGAAACCTTAGCCGGTCAAAAACCAATATATTTTGTAAGTAAGGCATCGCAGAGCTCGGAACTCAGGTATCAGAAGCTGGAGAAGGTAGCGTTTGCTTTATTACTGGCGGCAAGACGCCTGCGTCCATATTTTCAGGGGCACAAGGTCGTGGTACGGACTAGCCAGCCAATCCGACAAGTATTACACAAGCCGGACTTGGCTGGACGAATGAGAAGATGGGCTATAGAACTATCTGAATTTGACATTACATACGAGGCCCGACACACGATCAAATCACAAGTATTGGCAGACTTTGTAAGGGAACTTACTCCAATCCACACAGAAAGAGATGTCGGATTTCAAGAATGGAAAGTGTACGTGGACGGTTCGTCAAATGCCAAGGGAAGTGGGGCTGGATTAATAATAGAGAATCCAGAAGGAATCGCCGTTGAACACTCACTTCACCTTAACTTCCCGACATCCAACAATCAAGCAGAGTATGAGGCAGTTTTAGCCGGCCTCGAACAAGCGAAGGAGCACAGGGCTCAAAAAGTCAAAGTCCTAACCAACTCCCAACTCGTTGCGGCACAGATAGACGTCACCTACCAAGCAAAGGGCCCGTTACTGGCAAAATACTTAAACAAAGCCAGGGATATGATCGCCGAGTTCGAAGAGGTAACAGTCACTCACATCCCTTGGGAGGAGAATACCAGGGCAGACATATTATCAAAACTGGCCAGCACCAAAGGTCCTGGAAACTACCGAACCGTGGTCCAACAAAATCTAGATGAGCCGAGTTGCGTCATGAGCATATCCTCGGCCACGGATTGGAGGAAACCAATCGAGGATTACTTAGAAAGAGGGATCATACCCGTCAACACCACGGAATCTAAAAAGTTAATTTAGCAGGCCGCCATGTATACAATGGTGAACGATCAATTATATCGGAAAGGGCTACATTCTCCCATGATGCGATGTTTGAATGCGACTGAGGCAAGGTACGTCCTCATCGAAATACATGAAGGAATTAACGGTCAGCATATGGGGGGAAAGTCCCTAGCACGAAAAGCTCTTAGAGCCGGTTACTTCTGGCCGTCCATGGTGGCCGACTCAGTAGAAACAGTAAGAAGATGTGAAAGCTATCAGAAACATGGTAAGATTCTTTGGCGCTCGCCATCGGAATTGCAAGGCATCATGGCCCCCTGGCCTTTTTACAAATGGGGGATGGATCTACTCGGACCATTCAAAACAGCTCCCGGACAACTAAGATATCTCATTGTCACAGTGGACTACTTTACGAAGTGGATTGAGGTCGAGCCATTAACAACTATTACCTCGGCCCGCATACAGCGATTCTTTCAGCACAACATCGTTTCCCGATTCGGGATCCCGGCTGAAGTAATCACCGATAACGAAACGCAATTCATTGACAAAGGGTTCCAGGAGATGATGTCGGACCTTGATATCATTCACCACTTTGCATCAGTTGAACACCCTCAGTCGAATGGACAAGCTGAGGCAGCCAACAAAGTCATTGTGGACGGATTAAGGAAACGGATAGAGGACGCTGAATCTTCCTGGGTCGAACAACTTTACAGTGTTTTGTGGGGCTACAGGACCAGCGTGCGAACCTCCACCTAGGAAACTCCTTTTCGTTTAACATATGGATGTGAGGCAATGATCCCGGTCGAGATAGGCCAACCGTCATGGAGGAAGGTGAAAGCTGGCAGGGAGGGAGAAGAGTCGAACAATGACGCTGTGAGGGCGGAATTAGATCTGATAGACAAGGCAAGAATCTTGGCGCATTGTCGAGACCTAACTGCCAAGCAACTCATCGCGACAAAGTACAACCGAAAGGTAAAACCTCGCGCTTTCAACAGGGGAAACCTTGTACCCCGACGGGTCGACATCGGGAACAAGAACGCCAGGGATGGCAAGCTAGCAGCGAACTGGCAAGGTCCTTATCGCATTAAGGAAAAACTAGACAAAGGAGCGTATGTTTTGGAAACTTTGGCAAGGAAGCCGGTCAAAAGGACCTGGAATGCCGACAAACTGAAAATTTATTATAGTTAGACCTCGGTCCGACTACCAAGATGTGGCCGACAGGCGCATTTAAATTCATTTATTTCGATTAATTTAATGTTTTCAATTTCGGTTGTTATGTTTTGCTTAAATACGGCAAAGCGGGATTTCTTCCAGACATTTTATTTAATAAAGGCTCCCCAGTGGAGACACCAATTACGCATTATTGATTGGTCGAATAAAGTAACACCGAGGTACCTAAGCCACGGTTAAACGAGAATCCCAATATAAGGGACTACACTCGGGCAATCAAGCCCTGGTCACGAAATGGTAAAACACCATTTCTATTTAAAGTAGATGCATCAAAAAATACTCCTAAATAAGGAGGTGAATTGTCAAGCAGGTCCCGATCAGGTCGACATGTGTAAACATGTGTTTTTCACCACATTTATGCATCTGACATTTTGCCCTTATTCTGGCAAATATCCCGGACAGCAATATCCGGACCTCGGTAGCTCGGGTTTACTCCCCTACCCCTATTCCCGGAGTCAACCTATCGGAAGAAAATAATTAGCAGATACTGCGCACATAAGACCCTGGCCCGGTCATAAAGAACGTTAACTTAAACAAAGTTGGAAAAATAAACTATTGATTGGTTGAAATCAATGTTTACATGAAGCAGAAGTACAAAGAAACACAAAATTCGGTACAAAACACCGGTAAAACTATACAAAATCTATTATATTAGCTCGGAGGAGTGGTTTCTTCTGAAGGGACCACCTCGGCAGCTGGAATAGTCTTGGAGCAGACCTAGGGCGAACAGGAGGAACAGGAGGTTCGTAAAGGTTGATAGGTTGTACACGTACTACCTCGACCTCATCCCGACCTTCGGGAAGAGGTCTAACCGGGGGACGAGACTCTCCAACGGCCCTCCTACCCGAGCTACCACCTAGAAAGGAGGCTAGCCTTTGCTCCTCGGACAGAGGAGTACCAAGCAGCCAATGGCTCATTCGAGGGTAACGAGCACGAAGTGCTTCCTCCTCTTCGAGGGTTAAATCACGACCCGATGAAGAAGGTTGATTAGTTCTATTCATTGTCACCAAATGATGCAGACCTAAAGAAACAACAAATGGAAATAAGGAACATAGCGGAGACTCCTCCAGGAGTGAAGGCATGCGATTATAGGTAGAAGTAAGTAAACCTAACCTAACACTTTGAAACTACTCAGAAACCCCAGACGAAGCTCAAGCATACTGGTTTTCGTTAAAACCAACGTTCGATACTGAGACTAGAACGGAGAGGGCAGAAGTCCAGTAAAAAGCCAAATACAGTAGAGAAAGAAGAATAAAGACTTACCAGATAAAAGGAAGGACGAGTGAAGGATAGTCGCCGGAAGCAGAAAGCTTGTAAGTCGCCGAAAGCAGAGATCCTAGTTCGTTGGAGACGGAGAAAAGTGAGAGAAAAACCAGAGAGTAGGCGAAGGAAGTAAACGAAAAAGAAGGAAAATAGGATTAAAAACCTTTGAAATGGAGGGAAATGCGAAGAGGCGCCGGGGAATTAAGGGCAAAAACGGAAATTCACCTGTAAAAGCAGGATGACGTGCACCGGGAAGCACGCACATTGAATGCGCACGAAATCCAAAGGCGGCAGGGAATGATGGTTGCAGATCCTCTCTATTTTGTAGAGGCCAGGTGGCAAGGAGTCATAATGACGAAGTCGAAAGGGTTTCGGCCTTGAAAGCAAGCAACCCACCTGGCCTCACCTCGGACACGTGAAATCACCGACAGGAGTGTCGGCCTTTGAGATACTACCTCGAGTCTGGGAGCCGAATAAACCACCTCGGGTCAGGTATCGAGGAGGTAGCCGGACGGAACACCTCGGTCTGGGGGCAGGAGGGCATCTTAGCCCGGGGAACAGATCACACCCCGGAAGCTCAAAACCTTGAACTACCGAGCTGGGGGGCAACTATTACGGACCTGATCCACGGCCCAATAAGGGGACGGCCCATCAGAGATCTATCAAATATCTCGGGTTCCCCCTACAATCATGGAACATCTATCATATCTATAATCAAGGGATATGATAGATCAAGCAATTAGGATACCAGGTGAAACGCTATAAATACAGGGGTCAAGTCCTAAGGTGCACACGTTCTAACTCAAGCCTATTTACTTTCTGCATCACAACACATTCCCACTGAACACATACCCCCTCCCCCTTGGGCGAAATGCCTTGTGTATAGTGATTCATTGCTTATCGGGATATCTCGCTCTCATAGATATTCCGGCATAAGCTCTTCGATTCAAGATAAAAGCACCAGCCTACTGGGCTGGACATCTGTGTTCCACACCGGAACAAATAATTTAACTTTTTTTTTCAAATTTAATTTTTTTTTCTCTTCAATTATCACAATATATACAACTAATATATATATATATTCAATAAGATTCATGTCATTTTCCATCTAAACTTGTTTTCAAATAATAATTCAAACAAATTTCAGTTCGGAAAAAAGCCACTACTGCCAACGTTAATCCAAACATAAATCACATTTATAATATGATTGATGGTGTAATTGATCCTTTGTATTATTTCAAGGATGGAATTGCACTACTCTATATTTAAGGTGCTTCGTGCATTTTAAAAAATATTTTAGGGTGTAAGATGCAGTTTAACACTTTATTAAAATCAATACAATTTTATGGATAATTTTGTATTTACAAATTTATCTGTCAACAGATTTTTTTTTTTTTTTTTTTTTTGGGGGGGGGGGGGGAGAGGGTGTTTTGTATCTTTGTAGTCAAGTCTAGCCATTTTTGTCTTTTACAGGATGTCCCCTTATTTTTAAAGTAAAAGTGGTAATTCAACTTCTACTTCTACGAAAGTACCACTTATCCTTTGTATGGATATTATTCCATCCTGATATTTTTTAGGCTTTCTATTTTTTTCCCCCCCTTTTGACCTTAGCTTTCTAGTTCAAATATTAGTCCCTTAGGTTTGTAACATGTAAAGTTGACTTGGTATTTTAATATTCCCTCCGGTCCTAATTATATGATATATTTATCAAACTTCGTAGAGATTAAGGATAATAGTTAAATTAGTTAATTATACTTATTTTTCTAAAATGTCCTAAAAATTTAAAATGACTTTAGGAAAATATTGTTAAATCAATAGCCCCATACGCTTATACCTCTCCGACCTCACACGACTTCTCTGAGTCCGACATCAAGCCCTCACACAATCCAGAGAATATTTGTAAATCCATGAGGTGTATGCCTTTTTTTCCTAATAAAAATGTGTATTGTGTGAATGTGTTTATCATCCCATACATAGCACGCACACACACATACATGTAATTGTAGAATTTTCCGAGCTCTCACACAATCCAACATCGTAGACTTCTGCAAACATTACTTTATAGAATATATGGTGCATTATTAAATTATCATTGTGTTTAATTATTATTGAAAAAGTATCAATAGGGGTATTTTAAAAAGAAATTGATAAAAATTAGAATGTTATCTTATAATTAAGACCAGAGAGAGTATCTTTTTATCTTGAATGAAAATAGTGGTACTTCAAAAGCATATAGAATTATGAAGTATATTTTAACAAAAGTTCTTTTTTTTTAAAAAAAATACAGAGACATATTGGAGTGAAATTCATTGAAAAGTAGGCCCGCCCGGTGGGGGAATAGAAAAAGAGCGGTACATTATAATATTGATGGCGAAATTTCTTTATAATATAAATGAAGACCTTTAATTATTATTTGTATTTACAAAATTTAAGTCTAAGACGACAATAGTATGCACAATTTGATCATTTAATTTTTTTATGCGCGTAAAAATAGAGACAAATGAATTTGTATATTACAATGAAATAGTGATAGAGGCCATTTTATAAATTATGAAATAATTTTTCTTATAGAAATATAACTCTTCAATAAAAATGCATTATGGTGTTTTTGAACATATGCTAGCTACTTTTTATTATTAGTTATTAAAACTTTTTTTTTTTAATCAAGAGTAACTTCCTTTTTTAAACAGAGTACTTCCATAAATTATTGCAACCTGGCAACAAGTATGTAGACTATTACTCCCTCGGTTTATGAGAAACAATATATTTTGTATGGGTGGTTCTTAATATAAGAAATAGATTCTTTTTATTTGAAATTTTAAAATGGTCTTTCTATTTTTACTCTAATTAAATATGTCTACTTATTATCTATTTACAATTAATTTCTCTTCATTATCTCTTATATTTTTTTATATATAATAAATAAGGGTATAATTGAAAAGAAAAATACATATCTTACACATTTATTATTTTTAACTAACATTTTTAACGGTGTAATTTTAATGGTTATTCCTTAAAACAAAGATGGGAAGGAGTATAAAAAAGGGCAAGAAATGGATAATGCAAAGCCTAATATACATCAAAAATAAATGTCTTCAGCTGTATATATATTGTTCAGTAGGTTTGCAAAACAAATTAAAGTGAATTGGTAATTTGCTGCCCAATAGATTGAAGAAACTTGTTTTAATATAATCCATGGGCAAATTTTGCAAATTGCCAAAAAAATTGAAATTCATGGCTTCAAAAGAAGCGATCAGATCAAATAATACAATATCCACCACCTCCTGATATATATATATATATATATATATATATATATATATATATATATAAAATGATATATACCAAAACACCCTTCGTTAATTTTCTTAACTCTCAAAACGACGTAGTTTTGGAGTTAGGGGAATTAATGAAGGATCTTTTGGTAAAATTCATATAATAAGTACAAAAACAAAAACTACCAAAACACTTTTCATTAATTTCCCTAACTTCAAAACGACGTAGTTTTGAAGTGACTTGACATAACCTTATGTCAAGTGACATGACAAACGATAAACCACACACATATATATAGAGGTTTTATCTATCAAATCAACTATGCCTAACATTTCCCTAAGGTCGTGGTGGACAATAACTAGCCACTCCCTGTGTAGAAGTAGCCTTGCATAGCATCCTTAACAACATCACTGAAGGGATGAGTGTGAACACAACCCTTCAAGAGTAAATTAATAGCTTCAATATACTCACAAAAAATAACTATTTTTTATATATCCCTTAGTCCAACATAATTGAAGGCCCTAGAGAATTTTTAGAACTTCAGCTATATGTTGAAGGGACTCTTCTAAGCTTGCAGCAAAAGCCACAAACCCATCTCACATCTTGGTCCATGATAACTCCTTTACAGCCTTTTCTACCATCTGCATATTGGACATGAACAAATTGAGGGGTATACGTCACATATTGGACAAAAATTTCATCCTCATTCCAAAGGAGCCAAATACCACCGGCATATCCAGTATATTTTACCATGATCCAATTATTAAAACCCAATTTGTGAACAATCCTATCTACTTTGGCCCTATTAGCACAAGTTTCAAGTAGGATCAAGATATTAACTTTAACACCCTTAATCAAACCTTTAATTCTTGCAGGAAAGGTTTTTGAGTCAGCACTTCGGTAATCCCACACAATTAAGTTCATAATAAAATGAGACATAGAGAGGAGGAGACTTTACTGTTCAGTCGCTATTTTGTCCTTCCAAGCCTCTTCAAATAGAGTTGCTTGTTTCTCTCCAATATCTATATCCACTGAGCCCATGATTGAAATAGATCCAATAGCTAATTGATGGGCTCTAATAGTCTGTTAATGTTTCAGCAATGGAGACATTACCTTGGGCCTAATAATCATACCTCTTTTTCTGCTACTTTCCTTGTTTTCTTTGTCATCTGTTACCCATCCTTTTTGGACTTGACCTTCTTTTCTGTTGCTTTTAAGCCCAACTTGGAGGCCTTTTCAGTTAGTTAGTTAGAACCTTACTTTTATCACTCTTTTCAGCTCTGCTGTCATTTTCAGACTTGTCCAGCGTGCTTAACTTGCTGCACTCAACTTGCTCAGTTGTACCTCCTGCTCGTTCCTGGTCCTTCTCTCCATCTTTCTTCCTCCAAGGTCCAAGCAGTAACAGCAGTTTGCTTTTGCTTGTTACTTCCTTTTCTCATCTCTTAAGCATCAGGAAGTGACGTGCAAAACTGTCCAAAATTCAAATTGTATCCGTTGGCTCATAATAATTTTTTACCCGTTGGAACTCACTCAGACTTGTCAGACACTGCCATGCCATATGCTAAAACCATTCTTTATATTTACAGCCATCGCCTCTATCTTCCAAAATTCAAATTTCAAATCGTTTCTCTTGTGCTCCTCACAGTCACGGACTCAGGGTTGATGTTGTTTTTCTCTCCCATTTCTCCTCTTAATTCCTTCCTCGACCTTGTTAGTGATGAAAACCAACCAGAGGAAAAAATGGAGAGAAAAAACAAAGCGACGAGAGAGAAGCAGCAATACAGCACAGAAAGTAGATCGAAGAGAAAAAGGACGAGTTAAGCTGATTTCTCCGCTGCCGTACAAAAAATGGAGGAGAATCGGTAGCCGCGTTACGGAGGAAGAGACAATGACGAATAGAGCCTCTATCTCCGATTCTGAAGCCCCAATGTCGGATCTGAGGACAAGAAATAAGAGGTTGAACCGGATTTTTATTTTTTTTCCCCTTTTTTGTGGCTTGAGTAAAAATATTTATTCTGTTCCTGTTTTTTTCCAACCCCAGCTTGTCGCTGTGGTTCTGAAAGTTCATATGCATGGCGAGGCTTGTGCTGAGGAAATCAAAAGACACATACAGAGAATGAAAGGTGTGTTACACGCGTTTCCTGCAATTTAAGTTCAACTCTCACCATTTGTTTTGTTTAATCTCATTTCATACTTCATTAAATCGCCCTCATTCCCAACTCTCATTTTGATCATCGTCGAACTTTATAGATCTCAACTGGGCTGTGTGACAGAAATGGTTTTGGAATCTGAGTCTAGTTTTCGGGGTTTTTGAAAAATATAACACTTGGTTGCATATGATTCTTTAGTGCTTTGGCCTTTGGATCCAAACATAGTTGTTGAAGAATTTGTTTAATAGCATGTTGTTTACTTCACTAGGGAGCAGTATTACAATTTTTTTCTTGAAAAAATTGAGCCGGACAGAAATGGTTTTGGAATCTGAGTCTAGTTTTCGGGGTTTTTGAAAAATATAACACTTGGTTGCATATGATTCTTTAGTGCTTTGGCCTTTGGATCCAAACATAGTTGTTGAAGAATTTGTTTAATAGCATGTTGTTTACTTCACTAGGGAGCAGTATTACAATTTTTTTGAATTATGATTGTTCTCTTTTCCTTCTTTATTGCTGGAAATGTTTTTAAAACACTGAATCATCAATATTTTCCTTTTTTTTTGGCTTGAACTATATATATATATATATATATATATATATTATGGGATATATATATATATTTGATATATTTTTTATATATATATATATATATAAAAGATGGCTAAAAAGCTAATAAAATTACCACAAAAATTAAATAGAAGGAGAAATTGATCTCAAACACTCACTCTTGATACTCTTGATATTGTGTGTGTTTTTGAAGACTTGAGCCCAAAACGCATGATTGGGTGGCTAAAAGTGAGATTGGTAGTTTTTCACTTTTTGGCTCCGTTTGATAGGATCTTTTGCTTATTGGGCTGGTTTAAATGGCTTACTTTCTTAAGCCGAAACTTATGGCTTATCACGAAAAGCCAAATTGCCATTGTGGGTTTGGAACAGCAATTATAAAAGTGGCTTTCAATTTGACTTTTGCAATTTCTTTTGGGTAAAATTTGGATTGACGATTATATAAGTAAGGCATAAGTGGCTTTCATCTAGAATGTAAGGCTAGATGTGATTGAGATATGTATTTTATGCTCCGTATTGGAGGCCTAAGAAGGTACTGCACTAGATGCTTGTGTGTTTTAATCAAATCCACATATATGAATTTCTCTTATCCACGTATATCTATATCACCTTCAGTTCAATTACCATTTCACAGTTTAATTATTCTCACACTTTTAAAATGATTTCAACATTTATTAGACAAATATTTGTTTGATGCCGGATATCTGACTCTACTTGGGTATCTAGGTTCCTATAGATGTGAGCCTAAACTAAACTTGGACTTAAAAATACTAACGAGACCTTCAATTTTTTTCATTCTGGTTTGAGGTCTACTATATATAAAAAGCACTTGTGGAGTGTGGAAGAATCAATTTGATGTGTTACAAAAAATGTGCAACGCAACAATGACCCTACATAATTTTATTAGGACAAATTGTCTTTGACGATAATTTTCGGTAAGCTGAAGTTGAGAGAATATAAGTCATGATAATGGCGTAGATATGGTAGGGAATCATATTTATTGTTCTATACACACGCTCCCATAAGTCATTCGTGTTCAAGTTGTTTTCATATTGAATATTTGCTGCTCAGCTACTTATCATTTTTGTAATATTATTATAATCTAGTTAAATTCACCGGTCTATAGATTACTAATTATTATTATTATTATTATTTTTTTTTGCACAAATGTATATTACTAATTCAAATGTCATACAATGCGTAGATTACTAAGTCAATAATGCGTCACGTAGTAAAATATCCGTTAATTTTTTCTTTTGGCCAATAAAATATCCGTTATGTCGTTTCCTATTTTAATAAAATTGGAAATTTTTTAAATTTTCAACATTCTAAAATCTCAATTTGATCACTGTCATGTTTATGTTATTTCCATGTGTTAACAGACTTTTTGGGATTTGATAACTTCAAATGGTATTTATTTAAGAAAAATTCAATAAATATCATTCTGCGAGAACATTTTTCAATTCTTCAACAGCATTGGATAATATTTTATTGTTTAAAATGCAACAACTCTAAATATTTTACAAAATCATTACCAAGAGTTACAAGTATTTGGTTTTCTTGTTATTAAAATTATATGAGTAATAATATCCTAATACAAAACAATTTTCTTACCCTAGATAGTTTTTTATAATAAAATTTTAGGAAAGGGGTTAGACTCACCAACAATTTAAGGACAGCAAGACTTGGCCCCACTCCATTGTGACCAAGACAAGAAAGACACATGCCTCCACCTTAGCCTGGGTTACTTGTTCTTCATAGACCCTTAGGATGCCTCCTCCAACGCCTTGACCAACTTTAGGATCGAACCTCCTCCCTTTTGGTGCGACCCAATTGCCAGTTGAACCCAAAAATGAGGGGTCTTACCCTATCCATTATGAAGCTTAACCCAATACAAGGAATTTCAGATTATTTACTTCTTTTTTACATTTTTAGCATATCAAGATGGGCTTTAAGTTTTGTTCAACAAAGTTTTTATAATTTTACACAACAGAGTTCGTTGTTGCCGTGTGTTCATTAAAAAAAAAAAAGGTGTATTGGAGTGGTTTTATGGAGACTTTGATTGTCCCTCCTGTCATCAATTATTCTGACAAAAAAAAAAAAAGTTGTTCAATAATTTTAGTTAAACATATTATACCAAAGATATGTTTTTGTTTATATACCAATAGCAGCTCGTAGCAAAATTAAATAAATTCTATTTTCATATATTTTATTATTATTATTTATTGTTGGGTTAACTATGTAGGAAAGAACACATTACATTATAACAAATATTGCTTTTGTGTTTAATAATGAGATTATTACTACTGCCCACACCCAGCAAACCCGACAAACCTGATCAAATAATAACAAACACAACAATAAAGATCAAATAATTCAAACATTTTTTAAGTGGGATAACAAGAAAGAGAGTATTAGATGCCAATAACTTATCTGAAAGAGAGTAATGCATACATTTTACTCTAATATTCTTTTTTTTACTATCATATTTTTTTTTAACTATTTTCTGATTATAGAGTCAAGGATATTTAGAAACGAATGGTCAACACATTCCAATCATTAGTACAGTTCAAGATGTAGGAAACTTTTTCCATGCACCACTTAAGGAATATGATTGTGCCCATGGAATAAATTTCCTACGTCTTGAGCTGCACTCATGATTGAGATTTGTTGACCATTCGTTGCTACATATTCCTAGCTCTACAATCAGAAATTAGTTTTTTTTTAAAAAATATGATGGTAAAAAAGTAAAAGGAGAATGTTAGAATAAAATGTATGCATTACTCTCTTTTATATTAGTTCTTGGTATTCAACACAGTATTTCGCGTTTCTTGTTATCCCACTTAAGAAAATGTTTGAAGTATTTGATCCTTGTTGTATTTGTTATAATTTTTCAGTTTTATCAGGTTTGCTGGGTGTGTTGGGTTGGGCTCTTATGCTGCCCCTAGCATCAGCAATAACAATAATCCATTTGTTAAACACAAAAGCAATATTAGTGGTACTGTAGTATGTTCCCTGCAAAGTTAACGCAAACAAAATAACGATAATAAAATATATGAAAATATCTATTTAATTTTGCTACGAGTTGCCATTGGTATGTCTATATATATAGATCCATAAGCAAAGGCATCTCTTTGGCATATTATTATGTTTGACTAAATTATTGAATAACTCACTGTTTTTATTTTATTTTTTTCCAGAACAATTGATGACAGGAGGATAATCAAAGGCGCTATAAAACCACTATAAGAAATAGGGATAGTTCAGAAGAGAAGTTCAACTAAACTTTGCACAGGAAAAGTTTATTTAATTCCGAGTGTTTCTGGGTTCAATCATGCCTACACAGGAAAACTCTCTTTATAGCATGTTTTTAGAAATTAATGGACTGATGAAGAGAAGAGCCATTTTGAATTTGGATATTTGTGGAATTGTTTAAGGGGGCATTTTGTGTTTATTGCTTCATTGTAGACATCATTCTTTATTTCCACGTTTCTTCACCTTGGTTATTTCGGGTTCATTTTTTCTGTTTTATGGGGATTTATTCCAAAACTAAGGGTGAAAGAATCCCCTTTTGAATAGTCATCTAGATGATTCTAACTTATCAACCAAAGAGAGTATTTTCACATTCTCTTGGATAACTGTTGGCAATAGTATTCCCACAACTCTTTTTTTTTTTTTTTTTAGTTACAATGACAACCCAAGGCTTGAATAATAAAGCCTGGAAGGAATCATAGACAACCTGTTACAAAAACATTAAACCCTAAAAATTGCATTTGCATTTATTTAGATTAGTTTCATTCTCATATAGGTTTTAGAATCATTTTCATTCTACATTTAGGCAATAATGTCTTGCATTCTAGTTTAGGTTCATTGTACTGGATGGCTTGATGTTGCTTTTGTCGCTAAAGCAATGGATTAAACTAGGAACAATTAATAATACAATATAGCGGCAATCCAGCCATCCAGCCAGTGGCGGAGCCACAGTGGAGCCTAGTGGAGCCTATGTCCGTAGGTGCAGACATGAGATTTTAGGGATTGGATGCTGATTTTATTTAGCGTATATTAATATACAAGCTTGCATACTTTGTTTTTATGTGGGTGTGGCAGAGTAGACGGAGTCCGAGAGAATTTGCTGAAGATATAAAGACAAAAGCAGAATATTACAACGGGTTTAATTTGGTGGTGGGAGACATAGAGTCAAAATCTATGGTTTACATGAGCAATAGGGGGGAAAAAGCACAAGGTAGTAGGTTCTACACAGAGGAAGTGAGGCAGGGCCTTCATGTTCTTTCTAACGCTCAACTAGACTCTCCTTGGCCAAAGTCTGAGCGTCTTCATTTTGGCTTCCAACAAGAGCTTGCCAAGTACGGTGAAAAGACCATCCCACTCAATCACATTGCCAGTTCTGTTATGAAGGACTCTGTTAAAACCTCACGTCCCGTGCTTCCTCACATCTCCTCCTGACTGGGAACCTGCCTTCAGTGCCATTTTAGGAGTGTTAATGTGTTGTTATACTGAATCCTTATAGTGGTTCTGCTCTTTTTATTTATTGAAATACTATTGGGTATTATTAGGAGTGTTAATGTGTCATAAGTTAATAATTTTTCTGATGGTGATTCACTGATTTTGTTTTCTCTATTTTTCCTGAATCCTCGTGCCTTCTATTATCCTTGTGCAAAAACCAGCAAGATATCAGTAAATCAGAAATTGATCTTAGTTTCTAAACTGTTCATTCAAAATGAAGAATTGAAGAATGCTTTTATAATTTTATAATTGTTTTGTTGTAATAGTTTAGTTGACTCTTGATTATTATTTTTCTATGTTAAGTTGAAGTTTTCTTTTCTTTTATTGTTTATATTCTTTTGCTTTTTAATGTATTTAAAATTTTCTAAAAAAAAAATTCGGGGGCAATCCTCCAACTAATTGTGTGGACACAAACAGAAAATCCTGGCTCCGCCACTGCATCCAGCCATTTCCATGTAGCGACCATCTTCTTGGTCTTCATCATCATTAGGTCCACCTCTGAGTGCCATAGACAAGTTTCCTACTGAACTTCTCTATATACATGTAGAAGAGATATGGCAATAATAATCCTAGTGCTTCTGTTTTAGAAGGTCAGAGAACAGTAGGGATATAATAATCTCCATGTGTAGAAAGTTAATATCATGAGCATGATCCTGTTTGAGCAATTTTAGTGACACTATTATTGATCAGACTAAATCTGGTTGATTCATGGTAGCATTTATTGAACATCAGTATGCACTACGCAGCAATATCACTTGTGATCTTTTAATTAATTTCTGTCTCTCTGTTTTTGTTTTATCACTTTGGCAAGCAAATCCCAACAATAACTTTTAACGTCTTTTAGTTTTCAAACTGAAAAGCTTAAGCAAGTTGTGAACATTAATACATCATCTGTGTAAGGTATAATTTTCATGTCATTCTTAACACCATAAAAACTATTCGCTGTAAAACTACAAGTACAGAGGATGAGCGTTGGAAGGAGAGAATTGGCCAAACCACGATAATCGCATTATTTAAAATCTCCTATTGCCTCCAAACAGCAAAACCAAACCATATAAAACAAAACAGAGTAGTGACCGTGAAAAACAAAAAAGTAAATCAGTATCATAAGAGACATGAACATTCGAATCACAGACCAAGGTGATCTTCAATCTCCACCATTGGCTTGGCTTGAGGTATTGGCGGCTTGCTTCAATTTCCATTTCCTATCCATGCAAACACAGGTTCCTTCCATCATCTTTGGTGAATGAATATGGGGTGAGGAAGTTGTTGGCGTAGTTCCTGCAAGTACACTGTGTACTCCGATTCACGTCCAAAGACACTGCTCTTAAGAGTTATTCCGCAACCACAGGCTGATAGGAAGTGACACTCCCCAGGATAAAACAAATCCTTCCCGTAGATACAAGTTGAACAGAAGGGCAAAATATAAAGCAACTTGTAGGCAGAGAGAATACGAGACAATTAGAAAGGTCAGATTGAAAGATATTGCTCGAGATTCTTGAAGGTCATAAAAATGTTTTCTGCACTCTGTTGGTCGAATTCCCTTATGGCAAGTGAACCAGCCCAACAAGTAATAAAGAGTAAGTAGAGTTATCATCCCACAGAGACTATTGTTACCGAAGATGATGCTAGTTTCTAAAGACAAGTGTGTGATGTAAAAGTTGTATTGGGTTTGGTTGATTTCACTATTACTAATGACAGAAAATAATTAATGATCGAAGGTCGAAGGGATATATCAGTCTAAGAGTAGGTTGAGCTCAGATTTCATCCTAAGTCACGTCATTCCCTCAGTTTTCCTACAACGCTTTGTTATAGCAATCATGCTCCACAGCTTCCGCAATGCTACAGTATAACCACCTTTTACAACGTTATCCAGTTAACTCACTGCTATCCTATACAGAAGCTTCCGAAATCCTATAAATACAGTCCTCACTCTACTCTCCCATATTCCTATGGATCGGTCTGCCAGTTGCAGAGTTACCGTCGTGGGCCTTTGTTGGTTGAATTCCCTTATGGCAAGTAAACCAGTCCAACAAGTAATAAAGAGTAAGTAGAGTTATCGTCCCACAGAGATAGTTGATACTGAAGATGACGCTAGTTTCTAAAGACAAGTGTGTGATGTAAAAGTTGTATTGGGTTTGGTTGATTTTACTATTTCTAATGACAAAAAATAACTAATAGTCGAAGGTTGAAGGAATATATCAGTCTAACAGTGTCATTCCCCAGTTTTCCTACAACGCATTACTATAGCAATCATACTGTACAGTTTCCGCAATGCTACAACATAACCACCTTTTACAACATTATCCAGCTAACCCACCACTATCTTATACAGAAGTTCTGCAATCCTATAAATACAATCCTTGCTCTACTCTCCCATATTCCTATAGTGATTTCAAGTCTAGTCTATCTAATTAGCTCTAGGTGTTTTCGATTATGAGCGGTAAATCCATTCCTGGCATCTACAATTTAGGTTGAGCCGTGCACGGGCTCGCCCAGCAAGCACTGCTTAACAGAGGTTTAACCCTGCCTTCCTTCCAGGCTGACAGAACCACTGAGATAACCCTTAGCGTTCACTAATCGGATATGAATTAAAACACTGTTAAAACAAACTGGATTTATTAAATGAAAAACTAACAAACTGGGTTCAATCTACAAGTTAGGAATTCATCCTCACTCAGTCAAAGGGAATTTAGTTCATGACTGACGAGGGACACATAACACAAAGTATTGTAGAACAGCCCATAACAAATTATAAAAGTAACAAAGAAAACAAGAAGCTTGTCGAATGGTTGACGATGTAAGAGACGTCCTGTCACGCGACGTCTCCATGTCTTCTACGATCCGTCTTGCTCCAAGGAAGAACTTGGTCTGATCTCTTGTCCCCTTGGTCTATCTTGTCTCTTGTTCCTTTAGCGTGAGTTTAGTCAGATCAGAATTGAGTGACTGCGTTCTCCTGCGGCTCTCCATACCTTCTGGTCTTGCCGCGCTTTCCTCTTATAGTGAGGTTTCCTCGGCCGCACATCCAATCATTTAGGCCTTCCAAATCTGTCGGGTCCAAGATCTTAGATTCGGTTGATTGATCCTTCTTTTAATATAGCGGGATTCTCTGAATCTTTCTTTCGATCCTCCGCATCTTCTAGATTTCGCTTTCGTCAATCACCGTCTCCACGTGCGTCTGGGTGACCTGTCTAAATTTCCTAAAAACTCGCAAGGAAATGTTAGAATAACTTAGCGCATAATTCTGCATCATTTACGATGTGCTACAGCATAGTAGTTTCATTGTATTGCTAGTGCAGATATGGGCATTTACTATGCTATAGCATAGTATCCGCTTCATTACGCACTTTCACTACAAAACCATAAAGTGGTCCTTTTCTTATGCACATGTATAGGGTAATGGCATGAATGCAATAATTTATAAGATTTGTCCCCTATTTTCCTATGTGCATAAATTCTCAAGTGTTCAATCAGATAGTAAACAATAAAGCTCAGTTTTAGCATTCAAGACAATCAAAATGCATAGGGGAAACATGGCATAAATATCACTCATCACACTCTGAGCGTTGAAGGCCATAAAAATGTTTTCTGAGCATTAGGCACAAATCACTGGCAATAAATATGATTAAACCAGCGGTTTCTACAAATCGAAGGCCATAAAAATGTTTTTATTGATTAGTTTTAGAAATATGGAGAATGATGGTTGGTTCAAACAAAATAAAATCTTATTAATGCTCCTTATAACCAAAATGTGGGGATTTAAAATTCAAATGGAACAAAACTTCGTTTTCCCGATAAGCCATTTTCGTAAAATAAATTTTATATTTTTCCAAAAAATATTTGACAAAAATGCCTAATCCATATTTAACTCGTGTGTGGGAGGGAATCACCAAATTTCCATTGCATTTGCCTCCTGGCCGCCCGTTGTTGTGCAAGCGAGCCTACTCTTCATGTTGGCCCATTTACTAGCCCAAAATCACAAGGTGTAATGTATACATTTGCATTCTCTCTTTCCCAAGTAATGTGAGACTTTGTTCCATTTGACACACCAACTTTTATCTCATAACTCCATCCCCACATGTGTCAAAAGGAACGCCTTTAGTTGAGTTGCACAAATGGACATAACCATTGTATCTTGTGGTCTTGTGAATTTAAAGCTATATCTAAATTAATAACACTTAGTACACAGAAATGTTGGTGGTCCTATGAACTTAAAACCAACAGCTCGCGTTTGCTAGAGGTATTCAAAGTCAGATTATACCCCCATATTTCACTGTTAATGTGTTTTTGCACATTAAGACAGCCATGTGTGAGCTTAGTGCATAATGAATGCTTTAGAGATTTTGCCACGATCTCATAGGAGTAGCTCCACCCCACATTCGTAGAGTTGATTTAATGAAATATACCTATAATGAGCACACCATCCTTTATGAAATCATGAAGAGCTTTGCTCATTCTCACCAAAATGCATCATAACATTTTTTCAACATTATAGGAAAGGACTAACAATTTTACTTTAGTGCTAGCAGAACTAACTCACGAGTTGTTCTTACCAATTGAACCTCCTTAATGGGATAACCAATTACAGAGGTTAAGTTGTCATTGCTATGAATTTCGTATCGGGTTAAGTCTCTTTCTGCTCGATGAATCAACTATTTGTTTCTTTCCTAAGGGTTTTGTAAACAGATCCGCTAAGTTCACCCCTAATCTTACATAATCAGTTAAGATTACGCCATCTTATTATATTATGCCTCAATCAAATATGTTTGTTTTTACCATTAAAGGTTTTATTTTTAGTCGTAGCTATTGCAGATTGGCTATCATAATGTAAAGACATTGATGGTGTTAGTTTTTCACCTAGTGGGATATTTTCCAAGAAGTTTTTCAGCCACTCATCCTTATTACCAGCCAACTCCATAGCAATAAATTCAAAAACCCTGGAAGAACTGGTTAAGATAGTTTGTTTGACTAACTTCCACATTACGACCCCATTACCAAAAGTGAAAACATAGCTTCTAGTGGACTTAGTCTTCTATGAAACTGATATCTAGTTAGCATCATTATATCCTTCCAATACAACGGGAAATGCACTATAATGAATACCATAATTCATGGTTCGTCTCAATACCATTACCAGATCCTTTCAATGTTCATTGCATGGACAATGAGTATATCTGCTCAATCTATACATAACGCATGCTATGTCTGGCCTGGTATAGTTCATTAAATGCAACAGACTCCCAATAATCTATGCATATTTAGATTGAGCGATTGTATCTCCTCCATTTTCTTTACATGCACATTAGGATCATAAGGAGTATTCAAAGAAGCCTCATCAAACAGTTCAAACTTTCTTTGAATGTTCTCAACATAATGTTCTAGAGAAAATATGAGTCATTATCATTCCTTATGATCTTAACACCCAAAATCACTTTTGCTTCACCCAAATCTTTCATATCAAAATTAGGAGAAATATAACATTTTGTCTGAAGCATAATACCCATACTAGTACTATAACATCCTAATTTTTATATTATAATTTAATTATAATTAAGGTAGAAGTATTTATGATAAATGGATTTATCATGTGATTATTAGAAGAAAAAAAAAGTTACTTAAAATATGATTTATGATAGTAAAAGAAATTAGAGTAACGAAAATGTAGTTAACATTATCAAAAAAATTGAAATAAAAATAATATGCTCTAAAAAAAGAAAAGAAATAGAAAATGTCAAGGAAAAATGACAGAAAAATACCACTTGAATTTCAAAATTCGTTGACAACAACGGTAATGAGATAAACAAGAATAATATAGCAATTGACAACTCGTTTTGTTGTAAAATCACATGTTTGAGATATTAAAATTCAAGTAGTATTTTCTTGAGATTTTTTTCAAATATATATATATATATTTTTCAAATATATATATATATATATATATATAATTAACACACACCCAAGGGCACATGGCCTTGTGAAGATCATGTGGGGTATTAGTATGTGGGATCAGCTAGAATCCACTGCGCCTCCCATCCTCTTCTGTTCTCTTCCACCAAACTTCAAGATGATGAAGTATTTTTTCAGTACTAATTAGTATACTCAAGTATATTTTTAGTACTAGCCACTACTCCGAATTATTTTTTCAAGATCCTCAAATAATTTGTCAAGATCATAAAATATTTTTTTTAGTACCGGTCAGTATCCTGAAGTATCTTTTTAGTACTGATAATTGAATATTATTACACTTATTTATAGGTGTTATGGACCTGTATCAGGCCCAATAGCATGACGGCCCAACAAGGGGTATAATGCATATCAGAATCTATCTACTATAAAGGAGGATCCTAACTCGCCCATAATCAAGGAATATTCTTTAGATATGATATAGTAGTTAGGATGCTCAGGCCAAAGATCACACGAGACCCACGATATCCAACCTAAGGTACACCCTATAAATACATAGGTCAAGCCTTAAGGTACACACGTTCTAACCTTGAACTGTTTACATATTGTCACACTGTACACACACATCACCCCCTTTGGCGAAAGCCTAGTCTGTGTACTGTGATTCCACGCTTTTTTGGTTACCCACCTCTTAGTAACCTAGATTGAGCATCTAGATCCTACATCAACTTACTAGCCCACCAGGCTAGATATCTGTGTTCTATATCAGAACATTGGCTCCGACCGTGGGTACATTAAATTTCGATCCCCGTGACGACCGATGGCTAACACCAGAAGCAGTAGTCGAAACCCTTAGCCTGGAAATCCACCACAGGCCGAGGCGAGTCAACAACGACAAACCCAAGATTCGCCGCTGCCGGAGGATATCCCAGAAGATAATGCAACGAATGAGGGGAATTACGTTTCTGACACGGCATCCTCCCCTCCAATAACTGCTAAGCCTCAGGACGCGGCGGCACAAGAAACCTCAGCCCCGAGTCCAGACTATCTTCTCCTACAGAAAACCCATGACTCAATGCTGAGGCGAATGAAGAATATGGAGAACTCAAGTATTTCCCGAAGCCGAGTTCAACTGCAATGTGATCAGTGGAGCCATGGGCGGAGGTGGAGATACTGCAAGCCAGCGCAAGAAATACTTGAGAGAAATCCTCTCTATAAGGGACCTCCCAAAATTTAAAGAAGATCTCAGCAAGCCGGCGCCTCCCCTGTTACTTTTCTCAAAGGAATATTTGAAAGACGTGGTTCCGGGCCACCAGGATGGTTTGGTAGTCAAGGGAACCCTGGTAAACTATCGGGTAAAAAGAATTTTTGTTGATGTAGGGAGCTCGACAAATATCATTAGCTGGGATGCCTTCAAAAGGATGAAGCTGGATCGGGAAGATTTGAAACCATGCAAAACAACCCTCATAGGGTTCAACGGAGAACATTCTCCTCCAAAGGGATATGTCGAGCTCAGGTTGACGTTGGGAACTAAGGACGCTTTCAAATCAGAACGGGTCAGGCTCATAGTAGCCGACTTCCCTTCCCATTATAATATCATACTAGGAAGGCCGACTATTCACAGTTGGGATATGTTAGTTTCCACAAAGCATCAGAAGCTGAAAATGGTAAACAACAAAAATAAGGTTGTTATGATTGCCGGAGACCAGAAGGAATCTCGACAGTGCTATTTTGAGACAGTCCGAGAGGGTGAAGGCGGACCATCATCTCCACCTCGGATTCGAAAAGGCGAAAGAAGACAGTCAGGACGGCCTGTAAGCATGGTCGAACTAGATCTATGAGAAGAATCTGAGGTCCCACGACTAGAGCCAGAAGGAGAATTGGAAGACTTGATACTGGGAAACGAGCCCTCCCAGATCACTAAAATTGGCGGAGCGATGAATCCAGAGCTGAAAGGCCGATTGAAGGACTTCTTGAAAAAGAACCGAGATATATTCACTTGGACGTCGGCAGAAATACCCGCTATCAACCCCAAATTTTGTTGTCACAAGTTGGCTATCCGCCCGGGATCAATACCTGTGGCACAGAAGAAGAGAAAGCAAGGAGCAGATAGGTAGATAGCACTTGAAAAACACGTCAACGAGCTACTGGAGGCTGGATTCATTCGAGAAATACAATACACCACATGGTTATCTAACGTGGTTATGGTAATGAAACCAAATGGTAAATGGAGGGTGTACACAGATTACAAAGACTTGAACAAAGACTGCCCAAAAGATTCGTATCCGATGTCCAACATTGACCATCTGGTCGACAACTTGGCTGGGTTCCAGTTGTTATCCTTTATGGATGTGTACTCCGGATACAACCAAATCGCGATGCATCCGGAGGATCAAGAGAAGACGGCCTTTATTACCGAGAAGGCTAACTATTGCTACAATGTGATGCCCTTCGGATTGAAGAACGCCGGGGCCACATATAAGAGAATGATGAATAAAGTCTTTAAAGATCAGCTTGGCCGAAACGTGGAAGTATACATTGATGACATGATTGTTAAGACCAAGGACCCAGACGACCATATCAAATATTTGGAACAAACCTTCGACAAGTTGAGGACATACCAAATCCGTTTGAACCCGGCTAAGTGCGCATTTGGAGTCCCAGCCAGGAAATTCTTGGGGTTTTTGTTGACAAACCGTGGAATTGAAGCTAACCCGGACAAATGTAAAGTCGTGCTAGACATGAAAGCCCCAAGAAATAAAAAACAGGTCCAACAGCTGACTGGAAGACTGGCAGCGTTGACTAGGTTCTTACCGAGATCAGCTGAAAACTCTTTTCCTTTCTTCAAGCTACTGAAGAAGGAGGCACGAGGGGTTGAAACCCAGAATGCGAGGGGGCATTCAAAAAAATCAAGCAATGTCTAGCAACTCCACCAGTCTTGTCAAAACCTAAACCCGGCGAGATATTGTTCCTCTACTTATCGGTGGGTGAGGAAGCAGTAAGTGCGGTCTTGCTCAGGGAGACAGAGAACGACCAAGCACCGATCTACTTCATTAGTAAAGCATTGCAGAACTCAAAGCTAAGGTATCAAAAACTAGAGAAAGAGGCTTTTGTCTTACTTATGGCGGCAAGAAGACTACGTCCCTACTTCCAGGGACACCAGATCGTCGTTCGAACCAGTCAGCCAATCCGACAGGTGCTCTATAAGCCGGACCTGACTGGTAGGATGATCAGTTAGGCGATAGAGTTATCCGAGTTCGACATCACATACGAAGCCCAGCATGCGATTAAATCGCAAGCGTTGGTGGATTTTGTAAGGGAGCTCACCCCGGCCTATAAAGAAGACGCAGACGGGTTCGAGGTGTGGAAGGTATATGTCGATGGTTCATCAAACGCTAAGGGAAGTGGAGCCGAGATCATAATCAAAAACCTAGAGGGGGTTGCGATTGAGCACTCACTTCATCTCAACTTCCCAACCTCAAACAACCAAGCAGAGTATGAAGCATTGTTGGCCGGGCTGCAACAGGCAAAAGGGCATGGAGCCTAGAGAGTTAAGATCCAAACTGACTCTCAACTCGCAGGAGGGAACTTACCAAGCAAAGGGTCCTTTGCTGGCCAAATACCTAAATAGAGCGAGGGAGATGATCTCCGACTTTGAAGAGGTGACGATCACCCACATCCCACAAAAGGAGAACATTAGAGCCGATATCTTGTCAAAGCTTACGAGTACGAAAGGTCCGGGTAACCACAGAACCGTGATTCAACAAAACCTTGTGGAGCCGAGCTGTGTTATGACCATATCGGCAGCTATAGATTGGAGAAAACCAATTGAAGACTATTTAGAAAGAGGAATCATCCTCGTTGATTCTACCAAAGCAAAGAAGTTGGCTCGAGAGGCCGCCATGTACACAATGGTGGACGATCAGTTATACCGTCGAGGCTTACACTCTCCAATGATGAGGTTCTTGAATTCGGCCGAGGCCAAATGCGTTTTGGCAGAAATACATGAAGGAATCAACGGAAAGCACATGGGAGCAAAAGCTCTAGCCAGGAAGGCTTTATGGGCAGGCTATTACTGGCCAACCATGGTAGCGGATTCCAAGGAGCTTGTGAAGAGATGCGACAATTGCCAGAAGCATGCCAAGATCATTTGGCTCCTTCCTGCGGAATTGAAGAGTATCTCGGCACCGTGGCCTTTCTACAAATGGGGAATGGATCTTTTGGGAACATTCAAAGCAGCTCTTGGGCAACTCCGATGGCTAGTTGTAGCAGTCGATTACTTTACAAAATGGATAGAAGCCGAACCTTTAACAACAATCACTTCTACTCGCATACGGCGATTCTTCTGACATAGCATCGTTTCCCGATTCGGGGTTCCTACCAGGTGGTCACGGATAATGGGACCCAGTTTGTTGATAAAGGCTTCCAGGAAATGATCTCGGACCTCGGCATCCAACAACATTTTGCTTCCGTTGAACATCCCCAATCAAACGGCCAAGTTGAAGCAGCGAACAAGATAATCGTCGATGACCTAAGGAAGCGAAGACGCAGAATCCGGCTGAGTCGAACAGCTCTATAGCGTGCTATGGGGTTATAGAACCAGTGGTCAAACTTCAACCCAGGAAACCCCTTTTAGGTTGACTTATGGATGCGAGGCAATGATCTTGGTCAAGATAGGCCAGCCGTCATGGAGGAGGTTGAATACTCTGCGGCAAGGCGAAGAGATGAATAATGAGACACTAATGACGGAGTTAGATTTCGTTGACAAGGTCAGGATTACGGCACACTGCTGAGATATGGCCACCAAGCAACTCATCGCGGCCAAGTACAATCGAAAGGTGAGGCCCCGGTCTTTCGACAAGGGTGACCTAGTACTCAGGAGAGCCGATGTCGGAAACAAAAACGCTAGAGATGGCAAGCTAGGGGAAAATTGGGAAGGCCCTTACCAGGTTAAGGAGAAGCTCGACAAATAAGCTTACGTTCTGGAAACTCTGGCAAGGAAGGCAATCAAAAGGACGTGGAACGCCGACAAACTGACGGTTTACTATAGCTAGACCTAGCTACCACATGCATAATGTGCTGGACAAACCATGTCCGAGTTAGTTTATTTTATTTTCAGTATTTCCATTTCAATTTCCTTTTTCTGCTTATGTAATTTCCTTATGTAAAGTTGTTAGCTCTTCGGAGCGAATTAGTTCTTGAATTAATGAAGAATTCCTCATTGGAGATTCGAATTCTAGACTATCTAATGTCAAAAGAATGAACAAAGATTCGGGTCATTGAACCCAGCCATACACTAAGCACAGTTAAAAGAATGACACCGGGGCCAACGAGCCCCGGTTTTCAATTACGTGAAGCCGCTGTGACAAGCCCTTGCAAAATTTTGATGCATAAAAAACTTGCTCCTGGATAAAAAAGGTGAATTGTTATTCAGACCCTGATCAGGTCGAAATGTTTAAGTGCTGCGTTTCAACACCACGGCTGAACATATGACAATTTGCCCTTATCCTGGTTATGATCCCGGACAACAGAACCGGAACGAAGTAGTGCGGTTAAATATAAAACCCCTACCCATATACCCAGTCTTTGATACTGGAAGAATATAAGCGGATTCTGCATACGTCAGACCCTGGCCCGGTCATAGAATTTCCAACATAGATTGGGATTCATAAATAAATAATCGTTGCAATGAATAAAAGACGAAGAAGAATTTCCAACATAGATCAGGATTCAGGTGCCAAATTTGCGCCAAGGCCATATTGAAGGCCTCCTTCGCGGTCTCCCTCACAGTGTCAGAGCAATCTGAGTAGGCTTTCTGGGCGTCAATAAGGGCGGCCTTGGTCTCACCCAACTCCTTAGACAGCTCCCCACGTTGATTCTGCACAACCCTCAGGGCCTACATGTCCTGCTTATGGGCGAGCTCACTATTTGTCTTATAAAGAGCCTCTCTGGTCATCAAAAGCTCGTCGTTTAGCTTGCTCTTTTCGGTCTCGGCTACTTGTTGAGCCTCCTCATCCTTTTTCTTCTCTGCCATTGCACCATCTCTCTCCGCCTTCACCTAATTCGAGCGACATAAGCTTCAACGTGATTATGCTTTAGGATGCTTATAGCCTGTACCACCTCGGCGGCCTTCAGCGTATGCTTCTGGATGTCCCAGAGCTCATTTTCATCAAGGTCTGAGAATAGGGCATTGTCAGTATAGCGCCGGGGAGGGAGAAGAGCCACATCTAGTTCCTCGATCCTCCCTTTATTCCAAGTAAGTCCACGCGGGAGCTTATGCACGGGCGGCGGAGGAGGGAGGGTCGAAGAGGAGGGCGCAGGAGCTTCTATGACCGTGCGGGAAGTCAGAGTAACTTGGGAGGCACCAGTAGAGGGGAGAATTATCGGGTTGTCCAAGGTGCTCGCATGGCTGGCCTTTGACTTCTTGGACGCTCTTGCCGCAGCGTCCGTGTCGGTTTTGGTCTTGCGGGGCTCAGGAGCAGGCCGTTTTCTCCCCTTGCTTGTATTCGACCCCCAGGGGCCAGATTCACATGAGCCAAATAACACGGCAGCGGCTCCATACCTTGAGCTGTATATCAGAAAATGAAACTGATTTGAACAGAAAACCGAGACAATCATATAATGGAAAGCAAAAAGATTAATCACGAAACACATAGATGAAAAGTATACGGGGGGCTTGTCTAGGCTCGGATGAGGGCCGAGAAAAGACTGAAGTGACAGTTTTTATGACGTGCTCATTGACATAAGCCACTAAGCGGGACATGGAGCCGACGTCCTCAGTAAGAAGATCGTCTTGTTCAACCTAGTAACTGGTGGAATGCTTGTTATGATGATCGTTTGTCCAATACAATGGGAATCTCCATTCCACATCTTTGGACTCAGGGCCGTGAAGGAACTAGGGTTGTTGACCAGAATGGTGACAACCTTAAAGAAGCTGGTCTTAAAATGCTTGAAGGATTCAGAGAAGGCATGGAAAAGTTTCCTACCAGGGACCCCCCGGATGAACGTCAAACCCTTCAAATCGGCATACTCCTTGCCAGAATGAGGAGTAAAGGGACAGAAGAAATAAAAAAAAATACAGGGACCGTACAGAGTATGGGCTCCACAAAGGAATTACAGAGACGCTCAAAAGCTAGAAGAAAACCCCACCCGTTAGGGTGAAGCTGTGGAGGAGCTAGATGGAGGTAATTGAGGACAGCTATTTGGAACTCGGTAAACGGGAAGCGAATACTGAGCCGGGTGGCATAATCCCTATAGAAGAAGAAAAAAGAGGGATTGGTTCCTTCTCGCGCGGAGCATACGGGTTCCCCGTTGGAAGGAAGACATAAGGTGCAGCCAGAAGTCTCTCTTAAGTCGAGCCTGGCGATATCCGACTGGGACATCAGAGAGTGTGTCGTTAGCACTGTTACACCTCCACCGGCCTCGCCCTTCTGGGTGGCGGGTTAGAGGGATTTCTTTTACTAATTACCTTACCCTTAATTATTAAGTCCTATTGCACGCATCAGGGTGAGTGCGACAGAGTACAGGACCGGTTTGGACGAACTATTGTACTGGTAAAAGCAAAATAAACAGAAAATATAAGTCCCCGAAGGGTTAAGGGTACAGTAATCCAAAACAAAACCAAAATATAAAGTACAGTCATCCAAAAGGTAAGATACAGAATACGGTAGGGCATCCCCTACTCTTCACTGCATCTCCAGGCCCTACCTTATCAGGAAGTCTTCACTGATCAGTACGCACCCCCGCAGCTGTAGAAACGTTTGGAGTCCGAGATTGGCCCCCAGAGTAACCGTCAGTACTCAAATATTAAATGTGTAAGGAGTATGTAAGTTACCATGCCAGATAAGGAGATAAACACATGCCAAATACATACCATATATGCATCCAGATCATACCACAGTAAATCACACATTACAACCCGTACAGCTGCCTTACCAAGGCAAGCCTCGGACTCACTGGATTCATAACCCGTAAAGCCACCCTTACTAGGTTAGCCCCAGACTGGAACTCAACCCGTACAGCCGCCAATTAAGGCCGGCCTCGGGTTGAACGTCCTTAGTGCTAGGAGTTATACAACTCTGTATGCATATTTGGCACAAACATATACAAAGAAAAACACACATGGCAAACACAAACATACAACAACGCACATAAAGATATATGAGTAAAGCGGTTACTACCTGGTGTGATAAATAGTGTCCTTAATATTTTAGTGGGCCCGTTGACTTTCCAAAAGTGTCCTTGACCTAGATATCATTAAAATACACTTATTTAGTATTTACAAAAATACCCTTACATTATTTTGCCAAAAACCGAGCCATTCATATTTTTTTCAAGAAATTCTGTGTTTCTGGCCCAACTTCAGGGATTTTTAATACATTCCACAAAAATAATTTTTACATGAAACCAGTGCCATTGGAACCATTGAAAATTCTAATTTTCAGGAAAAATATTTCTAGACCCTGAAAAGACTCATATTTTGGCGTTTACTTCACTTTCTACACCTGGGTCAGATTTCGCCCTGTTGCACACAGAGCCTACTTTAGAAATATTTTTATTTTAGTAGAAAAATCCAAAAATTACAAAATTATACATCCTGGTCATCCTTAGAAATTTTAATTTTTTTCCTAAAAATGTTCAGCCAAAAATACGTTCGTTTACTATTTTTAGAACTCGCTTGAAGAACTTCTGCCAGAATTCCAGAATCTCAACAATCTTGCTTTCAAAGACTTTTTCAGTGATTTCGAGTTCGGAAACTTAAACTACAACCTAATCCCATACAAAATCATGTTTTAAACACTTTGGAACCATCAAAAACTCCAAAATCAGACCTTAACACCAAGCCCCAAACAGTAGCACGAAAATCCTAAGTTAATGCTTAAGTGGTTCGAGTTGTCGGTAGTTACCTAATTCGGAGCTTTGGCTTGGTGACTTAGGTGGTTGGGTGCTTGATTCTTGCTATGGATTCTTGCTGGATCTTCTCTCTCTCCTTGAGCTTCTGCACGCCACTTTTAGGAGAGAAATGATAAGTTGGCCTCCTTTTATTACTAATCTAAAAGTAGCTAAATGGTTCCAATGTAACTAGGTAAATTTCTTGTTTAGTTGGTAACCAATTGATCTTACTTAATCTTTATCCCATGTGCAAATTTTAGAGACTTCTAGGAGGTGATGTGGCGCCTCCCCAGCCACACTCAACAGATGTTTTTTTTATTTGGGTAAAATTACTTAGTTTAGCCCGAAACACCTTTTTGTCCTGCCGGTAGGGCCCACATCCTGATTAATGGACTGATTTGTCCTACTTTTCGTCCAAGTCAGCTTTTTATTATTAAAAATGGGTTAGGTGGCGCCTAGGGGGCCCCTAAAATCTGATCCCCATTATTTAATTCCATTTTTCCACTTTATCGGTCCAATTCCTGATCTACTGGTCCCTATCGGGCCCCACCGGGTCCAAAAGTGCTTCTTTTTGTACTTTTCTTCATCTTTTCCAGCTATTCTCCCCTTCCTGGGCATACTTATGTGGCGCCTACCCTCTTTCCAAAGTGGCCCCACATTTGACTTATTCCATCCAAAAATGATCCTCTAACTGGTCCCTATCGATCCCTTTTTCCACTAGTCTATCGCCTGTGGGACCCGCGTAATGTGTTTGGACCGTAGCATGGATAAAATCATCTGATTTTATTCTCTCTCCCATGTTGCACGAAATTTAATACCCAGAGGTCAGGGAATTGACCATTTTGCCCCTACTTTATTCTCCTTTAATCCCGTGGTGACACGTGTCCTCGTGCAATGATTACTCTGACTCCTACTTTTTGGAACATGCCTTTTTCAATGTCTTCTTCTCTTTCCTATCCTTGAATGGCGCACACACACTTCCCTGAGTCAAGGATCTATGTTTTGTCATATTCCCCGGGCCTCGCTTCATTATACCGGCTTTATAGTACACTGGTGTTTTGCTCTGGGCTCGCTCCTTTTCAAACCTGGGACCCATCGTAGACTCTTTTCCTCTGCTCTAAGTGGGCGAATTTTTGGGCCTTTTGGAGTCCTCAATCGTGTCTCCCACTATTCGGACATCCTTCTACAATTAATATTTTAAAATAAGATATTACAAGAAATAATAATAATTAAATTAACAGCCAAAACTCTTCATTAATTCATCGACATTTACAACTACACTGGTTACAACATTAGGGGTGTTACAAGCACCCCATGAGTGACCCAGGGGTATTTCCCGAGTAGGTCTTGAGGGGGATTGGCAAAATCTGACTCCCCAGTGATGGAAGGTGTCCTGTCGGATGACGAAGGTGACTTAATATATACCTATATAGCAACAAAATCAAAATCAGAATTCCAAATTATATACCTGAAGTATGCAAACTACTGTGTGAGGAAGAATGAGTGGACTGTTATGAGGTTGATTCCTAGTAGCCGGGGTAGGATTAGGGGAAGACCTATGACGGCATGAGCCTAGAGTAGCGTTCGCTAGGGAGTCCTGACCACTCGCGATGTAATGGGAGCTTGAGGCAATACAGTCCCAGCAGGGGCCGAGGTATCCATTAGGAAGGGATTCCGGCGTTCCGCGAAGGGGAGCCTCATAATAGTTGATGGGCAGTATCGGGATCGCATCAGAGCTACCCCGGCTCTCGGTGCCCGCCAAAATATTGGCCGACCATTCATTCTGGAATCGTGCAGCGGCAGGACGAGACTCCTCAACACTCCCCCTTCCAAGCCCGCCGAGAGCAAGGTAGCTAACCTTTGCTCTTCAATCAGAGGAGAACCAAGCAACCAAAAACTGGCTCTAGGATAACGTGCACGTAATGACTCCTCCTCTTCTGGAGTTAGTGTCTGACTCGAAGAGGGCAAAGGGTTAATCCTATTCATCGCCACCAGAAACTGAAACCTAGAGAGGCACAAAAGGCTCGATAAGGGGGGGAGGAATCGAAACGAGACTAGACGACAGATACTCCTATGCACAATGATATACAGCCAGAACTCAGAGGTAACCCAGATATTCCTACCAAAACACACCCAGAAAACCCAAAGACAGGCCTACCTACGATACTGGGAGGAAGAAGCAAAAAAGTAGAAATCGCAGAACCAAGGAATTTCAAAATGAAAGCAGATAAATGGTGGGGAGTGTAGGACATACCTGAATAACTGAAAGACGGAGAAGTATGAAGCAGTGGAATGCGAGAGTCGCTGAGAGGTTTTTTGGTGCAAGAAAACCAGAGTTTTTCAGAGTAGAAAAGAGAATGCCAGGAACGAGTGAAGTGTGAAGAATGGAGGGAAATACGAAATGATACTGAAGTGACAAGGGTAAAGGAGACTATTCACCCTACAAGTAGGGGTGACGTACGGCATGCGATGGGTGCATTAAATGCGCACGAAAATCGCAGACGGCTAGGCGTGGCGGTTATAACCCCTCGCCAATCTAGGGAGGCCATGTGTCAGGGGGCAATAATGGCGAATGCAGAAGAATCCTTACCTCAAATTCAAGCGAACCCCTTGGCGATCAGCTCGGATCCTCGAACCCCTAGGCGATTATTCAAGCAAACCCCTTGGCAAGTATCCCAGATCCTTGAAACTCTTGACATTACCTTGGATCCTAGTGAATGACTTCCGAAGCCGAGGTCAACATAACCCAACTCGGCAAGGTACAGTAGAGTCGCAAGAGAGCCAGGGTCACGACCAATTATCTAGAATAACCTGCTTGGGGGAAAAATACATCTCAGTAGCTCAAAAGGTTGAACTACCGGGCTGGGGGCAACTGTTACGGACCTGTATCAGGCCTAATAGCAGGACGGCCCAACAAGGGGTATAATGCATATCAGAATCTATCTACTATAAAGAAGGATCCTAACTCGGCCATAATCAAGGAATATCTTTAGATATGATATAGCAGTTAGGATGCTCGGGCCAAAGATCACACGAGGCCCACGATATCCAACCTAAGGTACACCCTATAAATACAGAGGTCAAGCCTTAAGGTACACACATTCTAACCTTGAACTATTTACATACTGTCACACTGTACACACACATCACCCTCTTTGGCGAAAACCTAGTCTGTGTACAGTGATCCCACACTCTTCTGGTTACCCACCTCTTAGTAACCCAGATCGAGCCTCTAGATCCTACATCAACCTACTAGCCCACCAGGCTAGACATCTGTGTTCTATAATAGAACAGTAGGGCTGTTCAACTTATGTCAAGACCCTAGCACCAGATAAGTTAAGGGGCTAGGAGATCCTTATGCTATTTTGTAGTCTATCTCAAGGAAACTAAGGGATACTACTTTTATTGCCTTGAGGGCTACAAAGTGTTTGTGTCTAATAATGTTACCTTTCTAGAGAAGCATATACTCTCTCAAGTAGATAATGGGAGTAAGATAGAACTTGAAGAAATTCAAGACCTACAGGAATAGATAATAGAGCTCGAGTTTATTGATTAGGCGGTCGCTCAACTAGAGGTTGTACACACCCAGCCCCTTAGGACTTGTAAGGTAAGTCGCCCATCTGAGAGGTATGGTTTTGTGATTGAGAATCACCAAATCATTGAGTATGACGAGCCTATTTCCTATACTGAGGTGGTCAAGGATGTTGATTCCTAAGAATGGCGTAAAGCCATGGAGTCCGAAATAGATTCAATGCATCAGAACAAGGTATAGATCTTGGTTGCACTACCTGAGAGAATAGTTCCTATTGGGCGCAAGTAGGTCTTCAAGTGGAAGACTAATGCTGATGGCAACATTCAAACCTATAAAGTTAGGTTGGTTATGAAGGGTTATTGTCAAAGTCAAGGTATTGACTTTGAGGAAACTTTCTCACCTGTTGCTATGATCAAATTTATCAAAATCATGCTAGCTATAATTGCATATCATGATTATGAGGTTTGGCATATGGATGTAAAACCCACCTTCTTGATTGGTTTCTGAAAAAGAAATTGTGTATGGCACAACCTAAAGGTTTTAAACCCAAAGGCCAAGAGTGGTATGCAAACTTCAGAAGTCAATATATAGGCTTAAGCAAGCTTCCAGGAGCTGAAATCTTCATTTTGATGAAGTTGTTAAGGGTAGGCTTTATCAAGAATGATGATGAGTCATGTGTTTACAACAAGGTTAGTGGCAGTGTTTTTGTTTTCCTTGTGCTTTTATGTGGATGACATATTCCTCATTAAAAATGACATTCCCATGTTGCAATCCACAAAGATTTGGTTGTTAGAGAACTTCACCAAGAAGGATATGGGAGAGGCAGCCTATATACTTGGTATTAAGATCTATAAAGATAGATTCAAAAGGTTGCTACGATTGTCTCAATCGATGTACATAGATAAGATGCTAAAGAGGTTTAGCATGAATGGGTTGAAAATGGGTTTTCTTCCTGTTGGTCATGACATTCATCTTTCTAAGAATATGTGTCCTAAGACACTAACTGAAAGGGAATGCATGGAGAGGATTTCATATGCATCTACAATGACAGTTGTCTCCATGACACACTATTATTTATTTTTATTGAAAGTAACGATTCTTACATAAGAACCATTATATATGTTACTGAATAAATAACAGTTGTTAATATAAGATCGTTATGTATCATGTATGCATTACTACACATTATGACAGTTGTTCACGTGTGCCTGTTAATTATTGTCATAGCAATGCACATACCATGGCCTCACCAAGCCTTAATACATAATCATTACCAAAAAAAACTGTCAATTTGTAGTGGTTACAAAAAACTGTTACAAATTCTGATATTTATAGCAGTTTAGACCAAAACTGCTACAAAATTCCCAACTAGATGACTCGTGTCAAGTAGCGCTCTAGTTAATGGATGACCTTTATAGTGGTTATCAAAAAATAACCACTGCAAAAATTGGCATGAAGTCGGCGCCAATTTTATAGCGGTTACTTTTTAGAAATCATTACAAATGTAAAGCTTCTTGATGTCCCTTATTATGGAAAGCTTCTTGATGTCGTTGAACTAAATTACCAAGGCCGTTTCACCGTGACACAGTTCAAGTGCTTGTGGGCAAATATGACAACTTTCTGAGAACTCACAACTGACGAATTAGGCATCACATCAGTAAATTTCTCACAATCAATTCACACTAGTCAATCTCAAGATGATGAGCCATATATTATTGCCTTAAAAGCACACAAAGTTTACTATGTAGAGGACAAGATGCATAGGGATTGGAATATGGTGGTTCATTTAAAGCCTCGAGACCTTTACGACATGGGCGATGGTGATAACATTGCCTACTAGAGTGACTCATTCCAGCCTGCCAAGTTTAAAAAATTCTTCCTGCAAGGCGATGACAATTTACCTACAATTCGATGCGTTTTAATAAGTTACGCTTTATTATCACTTAATTTAAGTTTAATTTTTGTACAAACAAATTAAACTTACAACTAATATTTTCTCCACACATTTTTTATAAGGATGACGACAAATAATGATTAAAAAAAATTATGCTTTTGTGCTTGTAAACCTTTATATATTTCTTAAAAAAATACCAATGGATTTTTGTGGCGGTTTTATAACTGCTACAAAGCTAACAAAACCTGCTATAAAAAGTAAAACCGTTGCAATTATTTACATAAACCGCTACAAGAGTTACATAGATGCCTATAAATACCCCCCATCACACCTCATTTCACACACTCCTCCATTTTTTCCTACCCACCTTCTCTCTTGTTTTCTCTCATTTGTCAATGTTTTCTGGAGAAGTTTAGTGCTAAGCAAACTGATCAAATATGGTAATTTTTTCAAAACAATCTTTGATTTCAATGTTTTTTCCTTCTTATAATACTACTAATAATTAACTTTTTTCTTATCCACAACTTTAAGGTCATTTCTTCAATGTTCCTTCTATTCTCTTCAACATTCCTCCTATCATCATCAATATTCATTCCACAATTAAATATCATCTAGTAGACAAAATAATAAGTTCTTATTATCTACACATTCTCGCATTGTACCTATGTAATATTTATAACTTAAAGTTAATCATTTTTTTTAATATTAACTATCATCATTTAAATAATAAAATTTCGGACTCAAATTAAAGTTTTTTTTTAAAAATGTAATATTTTGAAGTGGTTTTAGAACCGCTACAAAATGTAATCCAATTTTGCCTTAAAAAATTGGCACAATTTTTAAAATTTCATCCAAAATTTGTAGCGCCTATAGCCGCTACAAAATTGTGTTTTTTAGCAATTTTATAATTGCTACAAATTTTAATTCAAATTCACCTTGAGATTTGGCCCCATTTTTGAATTTTCATTCCATAATTGTAGCAACATTTGCCGCCAATCTTTTAAAATTCATGGTTACACTTAGTAGCGGTTTAATAATCGCTAAAATATTAGTGTCAATTTCTCAATTTTTCTTTCCCGCCACTCAATTTTTTCACCGTCATTTGTAGCGGTTATATAACAGCTACAAAATGTTCACTCAATCCTCCATCTCGATCTCATCTTGTAGCGGTGACGTCAAACCGCTACAAGTACAGTAACGGTTTTAAAAAACCACTACAAAACAACTTGCAATAGTATATTTTGTAGTAGTTCTTTGAACCGCTACTATTGTCGTTTATAGTAATTAAAACTACTAAAAATATGCAATTTTTAATCGCTACAAAACGTCGATTTTTTTTTTCTCAATGAACAAGTGTTATATTAATACTATTATAATTGGTCCAAAATAAATAACGGTTTGAAACCGTAATTTATCTGCGCCGAGCATATATAGCGTCAACATATTTGATAATTTATGTAACATCCCATTTCCAAAAGCAGTATAATTTTTTTTTTCATCAGAGTAGAGCATTGGAGCGATTGAGTAACTGATACTTATATTCAAAATGCCGTAAGTCTGGCTGTTTACAGTAATGGTACATTGTACCGAGTGTTTACAAAAGTAGATAACAACATAGGAAAGTCTTCAGCCGGGTCTCTATGCGGCTTGCTTGCCTTTTTCCTCGGTCCTTGGTCCTCCTGAACCTGATGCTATGTTAAGAGCTGAGGTCCAATGCACCGGACCCGTGTAACGGTTAACCTCATGTTTACATACATCATATAAGTACTACAGATATACATGTAATTTTGACGACACTTACTACGTTCAAAGTAGGGTATACATAATCATATATATATGGCAATAACAATACAGTCGGATGTAAGGTTAAGGCACAAGGAGAAATGTACATGATCAGATATGCACGGCAATAACAATACAGTCGAATGTAAGGTTAAGGCAAACCGGACAATGGACATAATCGGATATGGACGGCAATAACAATACAGTCAGATGTAAGGTTAAGGCACAACAGAGAAAATACAGCATGACGGAGGAAAATACATATATGCATACAATAACCATCAGAGTTAGTGTTACAGTACGCGAACGTACCTTCATTGACGGTATTTAAGACGTTTACTTAAAACGGTAATTTTTGACGGCGGCAAACAAGCGGCACAACAACGGTACGACAAAGACGATTAACTCAGATATCCTAAAATGATGATATTTATCAACATTTAGCATCATAACGGGCATTTTAGGTACAAATTACCATTTTGCCCTTGACTCCCTAATCGGCGGAATTTTGCCAAAACTTCGTTACTTTGACTCTAAACTTCCAAAATTTTGCCATAACTCTTTCCCCAACATATTTTCGAAATATATATCATATTTAACCCAAAAACATGATATCTAAAATATATTGGAAGATTAAAGATCAAAACAACATTCCTACTATAACTACCAGAACTTAAGACTAGGGATCGAAGAACTTACTCCGGCTTGGTTAGAACTTCCAAGAGCTCCTCCTTCTCTCTAGTTTTCGAATTTGAGGTGAAGAAGAATGAAGAGGAAGGCTTGCTATTTATAGAAGAGAGGAGGGACAAGGTGGGAATTTCATGAAATGTCTTCAGATCAGATTTCCACCGTCGGATCGCACTTCGACACGTGGCTCGATCTTGGCCTTACACCTATTTGGCTGACATAATCCTTCTAGAAGAAGATGATGTCATGCATGACATCACATGTGCTGACTTACCGATAGCGTTTCCCCGATCGGTGTCCGAATCGCGTAATTTTGCCGAATCTCAAAAATCCGGAACTAGGTTTTGTAGTTCCATTCTTTCTCTTTAAAACTACTGGGTTTCACTATATTTTTGATCCCATTAAGGGTATTCCGTTATCTCCGCCGAAGATTTTCGGACAAACGTTGTCGATTTACGGAAATAACTTCCGATAGAACCGCTTCTTTGAGAAAATCACCGGTTCGTAATATGATCTCGATCTAAGTAACCACATCCCTGGTTTGAAAAACACGGTGCGTTTTCTATAAGTCACTTTTAGCACTATTTGCCTTATCTTAATTATCCAGACTCTAATTACGCCGTTGGTTTCGTAAACGACTTCGAGACCGCTCAATCCGAGATAGAATTTCACCGGTTCATAAAAGGTCCAGTGGTAAAAGACTAAATTTCTATATCTTGAGGTAGAATTTCATTTCTATATGTTCTCATATCTCCTGTTGGCTCTTTTATCGATTATATTATTATTTTATTCAAAATATCTATATTTTTTTTTCTTTTATTTTTTATTTATTTTTCTAAGCATAAAATATTTTATTATTTATTTATTTATTATTTATTTATTTAATAATTTCGAATTTCTCCCCTTAAATTAATTATTTACTAATTAATTTACTTATATCATAATCTAAACAATTAGCCACTAATTACTTAATTAGTCACTTACTAATTGTTGATAATTTTCATAATTAGGATTAATTATTATCTCACAACTATTTTACTTACATTGGTATTTTATATCCCATGTAACATATTAAAAATCATGGGGCCAAAAAGTACTTTTAATAATATTATATTTATGCTTCTATATTTTTCAAGGAAATAATCCCAAAAATTCCTAAAATTAGAGACAACATACTTCCCAAGTTTTTTTCAGTATTTGTTGCCATATGATATTTATCATAATATTTTTAGGCCATTTAATGCCCTATAAAATACATTTTTCAAGGATTTTAGTTCTTTATCTCTCCTAATTCCCATAGTAATTACCTTAAAAAATAAGATAATTATTACTTATTATTTGAAACCACATATTCACCTATTTTCAATAGGTATTACTTACCGAAATATGATACTTATCATAAATATGATTTTTAGGGTATTACAATTTAAAACTGTGATTTATGCCCGATAATAACTGTTATATATCACGATTTTTGTAGTAGTGTATTGACCCGATGATTATGCAAGAAAAGCATTTTCAGCTTCTCAATGAAGCATCAATGAATTTCACGTTAGATATCATAATACCTATTATGTTATATTGATTATATACACTAATACCAATTAAGAATATATAATAAATAATTAGTATATAGAGTATTATTCAGAGATGTGCAAATCCTTTATATTGTAAGTTTCGAAAGGGAAAACTCCTTGATATTATCAAAAAAATTAATGATCGAGGCTGATTGATATCAAATGTATCCTTTTTTTTTTCTTCACAAATCAGACATGAGGGTGAAATATGAGATTAGTAAATGTTTCTAAATGACTATCTACCCTTTAATTATTTAGGAAGTTCAAGTTGTCAATATGAATACTGAAATTATTAATTACGATTCGTAAGTTGTTATTCTCTATACATAAGTAATCAATAACAACTTACAGCATTTAGTGAGTTCAAGTTGTCAATATATATAAATACTGGAGTTGTTAATTGTGATTTTTAAATTGTTATTCTCTATATATAAACAATCAATAACGTCTAACATGTGTTGCTTCAAAATATTATCTATAAGGTTGTTAGTATTTGGGAAACTCAAATTGTCAATATATATATTAAAGTTGTTAATTGTGATTCTTAAGTTGTTATTCTTTATATCTAAGTAGTCAAATGAATATGGGAAAAACACTTCTCATGTTGTAGGAGAAGTGTATTATGTGGGTCCCACCATTTCATGTGTGTGTAGGAATCTTCTTCTTCTCATGCAACATAAGAAGTTTAAACCCCAATGAATATATACGTAATAATTTGGAAACATTTAGAAATCTTAAGGGGTACATTAGACATTTGGAAATATTTACTAATTCCATATTCCTTCCTCAGGTCTGATTTGGTATTTATGATATTGGATTCTCATATTTGTCTTTTCCTTATTTTAAACCATTTTTTCTGAATTTTTCCCTAAAATTAATGGTAATGAAACAAGCTAACTTCATATGGATGAACCAAATGATGAGTACGGAATACATTTAGGTGTTTCGTAACGTCTTATATAACTAGTAAACTTCAATTGCGTAGATATTGAAGAAACTTACTAAAAAAAAAAATTGAAAAAGATTTAAGCATTATAATATTTTTGGGAAAATTCATCTCAGGGCCTATTTTAGCGGAAAAAAAATGTTAAAAAAGGCCTAAGAAAAAAGTCACATGTCAAAAAAGGCTCCAGGACCTTTTCTGGCATTATTTTATAAAACGTTAACAATTAAATCAGTCTCATTAACAACTAAATATAACAATATCCTAACAACTAAATCAGTCTCATTAACAACTAAATCAACACTCGTTAACAACTATATAAGTAGATATTAACAAATAACGTTTTATAAAATAATATTAGAAAAGACCCGGGACCTTTTTTGATATGCGACTTTTTCTTGAGTCCTTTTTACATTTTGTTGCCAAAATGGACCATGAGATGGATTTTCCCAATATTTTTTGGACCGATTCAAGCATTCTAAAATGAATAAATTGATAAATAATAACTGCGCGCAATAATGAGTATCCATATTTTATTCACGAGGAATTTCAATTTCGAATATAATTACTTGGAACATCCCCCTTGAAATGTTCATTATATTTTAAATAAAAGTCAATATAACATTTTTTAACTTGTATATCTTAACAGCATCAAGTCAAAGTCAATATTTTAAATACTGCATATAACCTCGAACTTTCCAGTAGCAATATTACAATACAACTATGCAAGTATATTAATTATGTGCTTGCCAAAAATTATACTTCCTCCAATTCTAAAATATAAGATTTTTTTTTTTTGAGATTAAAGAAGCTAATTAAATCACTTTAGAGTTTTTTTTCCCCTTTAAACTAAGTAATTTGACTAATAAACTACTCCCTCCGGCCCTAATTATAAGACCTAGTTGACTTTTTTGGAGAGATTAAAGAAACTAATTAAATTACTTTAAAGTTATTTTTATTTTTTCTTCAAACTAATTAGTTTGACTAATAAACTAATATATAATCTAAGGATACACTACAAATGAAATAATTAAGAAACTTATTTAGCTTCCTTAATCTCTCTTTATCGCTGACCATATAATAAAGCCAGCTTTGTAGTGTATTGTGGGTGTGTGAATACCCTTTCCTTATGAGGGAGTACTAGGCTACGAGTAAATTTTTTTTTTTAAAAAAAAAAACGACTAATAACATTTATGGAGGCTGACTATTGGTTGATTTCCTTGTAGCAAGTGAACCAGTCGAACAAATAATAAAGTGTAAGTAGAATATCGTTTCCACAGAGACTGTTGATACCAAAGATGATGCCGATTTCTTGTGACAGTTGTGTGAAGTGAAATTATGGTTGGTTTATTTGTTTTTGCTATCACTAATGACAAGTAGTAAATAAATAATCGGAAGTCAGAAGGAAGACATCAATTTAAAAGTAGGTTGAGTTCAGTTTTCATCCTAAGTCGCATTATTCCCCAAGTTTGCACGCAATGCATTGTTATAGCAATTATGCTGCACAGTTTCTGCAATGCTACAGCAAAACCGCCTTTGCAACATTATTCAGCTAACCCACCACTATCCTATATAGAAGCGTCCGCATTCTGTAAGTACAGTCCTCGCTCTACTTCTCCCATATTCCTATGGCAATTTTTCAGTTTAGACTATCGGTTTAAACCTAGGTGTTCTTGGTTATGAGTAGTAGACCCATTCCTGTAGCCTACAGTTTAGGTTGAGCTCTGCACAAAATCGCCCAGCAAACACTGTCTAACAAAGGTCTAACCTCAACTCCCATTTGGTAAGCCGATGCCACTGATCTAGTCCTTAGCGTCTGCTAACCAACTGTGTTAAATTATTGTTAAACAAACTGAATATATTAAATAAATAATTTAGTAAACTAGGTTCATTCTACAACTTAGAAATTCATTCTCACTCAGCCAATGGAAGTTTAATTCATGACTAATGAGGGAAACAAAAAATAGAGTAATGCAGAACAGCCTATGGAAACAATTTTGAAACTAAAATGAAAGAAGAAAACAAAGGAGCTCATCGGAATGATCGACGGCGTAGGGGGCGTCCTGTCACGCGACGTCTCTACGTCTTCTAAAATCTGTCTAACTCCAGGGAAGAATTGGATCTCATCTGCAATTCTCTCGATTGGTAGCTCTCTCATTCCTTTTGTGCGAGTCTAGTCGGATGTGAATTGTACAGCTTGCTTTGACTCTCACGACTTCGATGATCTTTTTAGGTTTAGCCGCGCTTTCCTTTTATAGTCAGGTCCTCTCACGCCGTACATCTAGTGAGTTGGGCCTTCCAAATCTATTAGGTCCAAATCCCTAGATTCGATTGATTGATCCTTATTTAATATTGTAGGATTCTTCAAATCTTGCCTTCGATTCTCCGCATCTTCTGATTCAGCCTTAGTCAATTCAACCGTTGTCTAAACGTCCATCTGGATGACCTGTATTAATTTCCTACAAACTCGCAAGGAAAGTTTGAAGTAATGTAGCGTATAATTCCGCATCATTTATGATGCTACAACATAGTGGTCGCATTGCATTGCTGACACAGATGTGAGCATACCATATGCTGTAGAATTATATCAGCTTCGTTATGAGCTTTCATGGTAAACCATAAAGTGGCCCTTTTCTTATGCACATGAGCAGGATAATGATATGGATGCAACAATTTGTAGAATCTATTCTAGTGGTGCCTTCATGAGCTATCTCCAAAGCATCCCACATAGCTTTAGCTGAGGTTAAAGTGCATATTCAAAAGTACTCTTGTTGGCTCAAAGCACTTTGTAGCATGAGGACAGCTTTACTGTTGAGAGTGATATTTCTCCTATCATTCTCATCATAGTCTTCTTCAGGCTTTGGTATTCTGAGACCATTTTCGAGCACAATAGGATTGTAATCTCCTCTCTCGAACACTCTCCAAAAACCATATTCAGTAGCCAAAACAAAGACTTTGAATTTGGCTTTCCATAAGGAATAGTGCTCTCCACTGAATCCTGGTGGTCGGTTGATCGAAGCTCTATCAGGTAGAATATCATCCATATTGATCCTTCTCGAGATGTTAAGCTCTTTGGAGAAGACCTGGCTCTGATACCAAATGAAAGTGGAGCAAATCACCAAGAGCGGGGTGAATTGGAGATTTTAAAATTCTTTTAAAAGAACTCTGTTTTTAAATATTAAAACAGAGTATAGCAGAGTAGTGGGAGAAAGAGCAAGACACAAGGAATTTATACTGGTTCGGTCCAACCTCTTGACCTACCTCCAGTCCCCAGACACTCTGGGATTTCACTAGCTCAAATGATTACACACTCTCTAACTCTCAGAGTAATTCTCTCACTAAAACTTACTCCCCCTTACAAGTTGTAATCAAATAACCCAATCTCCAAGTCCCACAACTTGAGATTCTTACAATGAATGATATTAATAAATGATACTCTCTCTAAGAGTGGATAATGATAATCACTGAAGTACAAATGTATCAAAAGATATTTTACAGTAGAAAACTCAAAGAGTAGTTGGAAACTTGAATGATTTTCGTTTTCTGCAGATTGGTTGTTGAGAAGAATTTAATGCATCTCTATTTATGTGAAGTGAGCATTAAATGACCATTGTAATCTTTAATATGACAGTTGCCTTCATTAGAGAAGGATTAGCTTGAGATTTGGTCTTCTTCTCTCTCTACTCTTTGGTTAATCTAGTTGCACAGAAGTTTATGGTTGACTTCTTGAATAATTATCCGTTGGAAGAGCAGCTACTGGATGTGGAAAGGGAACATTAATCCCTTTGCAACATGTGCAGAATGATTGTCCAAAAGGATGCAAGTTTTCTGGACATTGCATTTAATGTGCTAACGTCACTTTTTGCTTTTGTTCAAATCTTCATTTAACATCCTCTAAATCATCTGAAACTCACTAACAAACTGATTAAACATAGTTAGGAATAGTAATGAATGATGATAACAAGTATTAAGATCAAACATGAAGATTTCACAAATTCGTGCAATTTGATTTTCAAACTTAGCGACACAAACTCGAGTTTGTTCTTACAAACTGAAGTTTGTAGAAGGCCAAACTCGAGTTTCCTTCTTCCAGAGAAGAATGTCGCAAATTGGGTTTTGAAGCACATTTTGAAACATTGAGCAAAACTCGAGTTTATTAATGACTAACTCGAGTTTTGAACTTTTATAGTGAAAACATGTTTAAGTCCAAAAGCTCAAAACTGGAGTTTTCAAATCTTAACTAGAGTTTTCAAAATCACTGAAAAGAGCAAAAATCTCTGCTTGGCACAAACTTGAGTTAATGACTAACTCGAGTTTGCCAAGTGAAAACTGGAGTTTTCAAAACAAGCTGGAGTTTTCTCAAAGTGGGTAAAACATGATAACTTTACATCAAGCACAAACTCAAGTTTACAAATACAAACTCGAGTTTTCTCAAAACTTTGGAAAACTTAGAAAATACTTGACCAAGTGCAACCGGAGTTTGTCATAAAAAACTAGAGTTTGCTTAAGATGAAAAACATTTAGACTCTTTGTCAAGCCCAAACTCTAGTTTTGAAAACACAAACTCGAGTTTGGTCAAGTTCACAAAACTTGACAAAAACTCTTCATTTGGCGCAAACTGGAGTTTCCATATGAAAACTGGAGTTTGCTTAAGTTCAAAACTTTAGGAGCTCTCTGTATGACCAAAACTCAAGTTTACTCTCGCAAACTGGAGTTTTGCTTACTTTGGAAAATATTGAAGAGTCTGTATGGTGCAAACTCGAGTTTGTAAACCTATACTCGAGTTTGTCTTAATGTGAAAAACTTGGAGTGCTCTCTGTTTGACAAAAACTCGAGTTTGCCTACGCAAAATGGAGTTTTGTTTACTTTAAAAATTGAGCTACTCTTTGTCAAGCCCAAACTCAAGTTTGTCTATGACAGTAAGCTTTTCAACTTACCAAAGACAAACCTCAACTTGTGTTTACAATTGTCAGTTATCATCAAAACCCATAGAGAACTAACATTAACGAAGGGGATGGCCGAGTGAGAATCGGAAAGGGCTATGGCTGTAGGCTGGCCACGACGGTGAGCAGTGAAAAGAGCCTCAAAAGCAGTCTGTAGGGTTTTCTATTCAATACCGAGAGCAGCAAGGCGAGAGGCATACGTGGGGGCTGTCGGAGGGGGAACAAGGGGGTCTGGTATAAATGGCCATGCATGTTAAGGTAGGCGCAATAGGAAGAAGTTGTGTCGCCGGAGGATATGGAAAGGGACTCATCGGAGGAAATGTAAATGGGGGAGTCAGGAGGGGAAAGTGACGGCGACGGCGACGGCAAGGGGGTGGTGGTACAGCCGTGGATGGTAGTGGTGGAAGGAGAAGTAATAGTGGAGGTGGGGGGGAAGGTGAGAGGAATCTGGGGAAAGAAAACTTAGACATAATGAGAGAAGAGGGGGTGGAAGACGAGGGGTTGCATGTAGGGAAGGGGTCTTTTGAGATGAAAAGGCGTGTGGAGTGAGAGTGGCTGCAAGGTGCTCCGTGTTGCGGATTTTGTGGGCCATCCTCATCAGGATTTCAGAATATGATTAAAACTTAAAAATCGCGTGTGAAAAGAGAATGGAGTATGAATGCTAACCTGATCCGAGCACGGTACTTAAGTAACTTTTGCAAGGTATTTCGTTTGCCAAGTGTCCTAATGTCTTTTGATGATCTTGTCCAATTGCATAGTCAAAATTTTGGAAATAATCTAGGCTGACTCCCAATAGCGCTTGGTTTATAGTCTTCATCCTGAACTTGTCATGATATTTAGTTTAGACAATGAGTAGGGGTGTTGACCATCCCCATGTTTCCATTCCCATCCCAGCAGATTTATAGTTGTTCCTCATATGGTGATTTCGACAGACGAATCTGATGTGCTTCGCTGGGCCTTAGACATCTATCTTGGATTATGCCAACAAGGATAATGTCGGTGCTTGGTAGTACATTGAGAATAAAGCATTCTTCTGGTGTTTCTAGGTACTGTAAAGTTCTAGAATTAAGAATGTCACTTGGTCACCGTTGACTCGCATAGTGAGGTCTCCCCATTCAACATCGATTTATGTTCTGCCTGTTGCCATAAATGGTCCTCCCAGAATGATTAAGACCTCTCGATCCACTTCAAAGTCCAGTATAATAAAATATACAGGGAAAAGATAAACTTGTCCACCCTCACCAATACATCTTCAATCTTTCCTTTTAGTTGGACAATGGATCGGTCAACCAGTTGCAGAGTTACCGTCGTGGGCCTTTGTTGGTTGAATTCCCTTATGGCAAGTAAACCAATCCAACAAGTAATAAAGAGTAAGTAGAGTTATCGTCCCACAGAGAAAGTTGATACTGAAGATGACGCTAGTTTCTAAAAACAAGTGTGTGATGTAAAAGTTGTATTGGGTTTGGTTGATTTTACTATTTCTAATGACAGGAAATAACTAATAGTCGAAGGTCGAAGGAATATATCAGTCTAAAAGTAGGCTGAGCTCAGATTTCATCCTAAATCATGTCATTCCCCAGTTTGCCTACAACGCATTGCTATAGCAATCATGCTACACAGTTTTTGCAATGCTACAACATAACCACCTTTTACAACATTATCCAGCTGACCCACCACTATCTTATACAGAAGTTCTGCAATCCTATAAATACAATCCTTGCTCTACTCTCCCATATTCCTATAGTGATTTCAAGTCTAGTCTATCTAATTAGCTCTAGGTGTTTTCGATTATGAGCTGTAAATCCATTCCTGGCATCTATAATTTAGGTCAAGCCGTGCACGGGCTCGCCCAACAAGCATGCTTAACAGAGGTCTAACCCTGCTTCTCTTCCAGGCTGACAGGACCACCAAGATAACCTTTAGCGTCTGCTAATCGGCTATGAATTAAAACACTGTTAAAACAAACTGGATTTATTAAATGAAGAACTAACAAACTGGGTTCATTCTACAACTTAGGAATTCATCCTCATTCAGCCAAAGGGAATTTAGTTTATGATTGACGAGGGATACATAACACAGAGTACTATAGAACAACCTATAACAAAATTATAAAAGTAAATAAAGAAAACAAGAAGCTCGTCGAAAGGTTGACGGCATAAGAGGCGTCTTGTCACGCGACGTCTCCATGTCTTCTACGATCCGTCTTGCTCCAAGGAAAAACTTGGTCTGATCTCTTGTCCTCTCGGTCTGTCTCATCTCTTGTTCCTTCAACGTGAGTTCAGTTAGGTTGGAATTGAATGACTGCTTTCTCCCACGGCTCTCCTCCTCCTTTTTTGGTCTTGCCGCGCTTTCCTCTTAAAATTAGGTCTCCTCGGCCACACGTCCAGTCAGTTGGGCCTTCCAACTCTGTTGGGTCCAAGATCATATATTTGGTTGATTGATCATTCTTTTATTATAGCGGGATTCTCTCAATCTTTCTTTTGATTCTCCACATCTTTTGGATTTAGCTTCAGTCAATCACCGTCTCTATGTGTGTCTGGGTGACCTGTCTAAATTTCATGAAACTTGCAAGGAAATGTTAGAATAACTTAGCGTATAATTCTGCATCATTTACGATGCTACAACATAGTGGTCACATTGTATTACTGGCGCAGATGTGGGCATTTACTATGCTATAGTATGGTATCCGCTTCATTACACAGTTTCATTACAAAACCATAAAGTAATCATTTTCTTATGCACATGCACAAGTAATGACATGAATGCAGTAATATATAGGATACATCCCCTATTTCCCTATTTGCATTAATTCTCAAGTACTCTATCGGATTGTAAACAATAAAGCTCAATTTCAACATTCAAAACACATAGGGAAAACATGGCATAATTGTCACTTATCAGCCTTACTTCACCAACTGCTAGCTTCTTAAATACAGACATCAGCATTAAATTAATACTAGCGCCCTGATCATTGATGAGTGCAAATTATGCCATGTTTTCCCTATATTTCATGACTAAATTGTATCACGAATAAGAGCGTAAATTGCAAATAACTCAAGCAAAAAGGCAGGTATTCATGATATAAGGAACTGAGGGATGGAAACCATTTACATCTGAAAAACACGTGCTAAGGAAGAGCTGTTGGTTATGATTAGTTTTGATGATGTCTTATATAGATGCCATTATTAAAAGCAAAAAGATTGAGTAATATAGTTATCTCCTACATTGACTAACTGTTATATTTAATGTAGATTATTCCAAGTTAAATTAAGAAGAATATTCAAGAAGGAGATAAGGGATTAATGGAAAGAAAGACTTACGAGAGGTTGTCAAGGAAGCAAGATGTTATCAATAGATTTTGGAGTATAACCAAGAAGAAGAGAAGAGATTGGAGAAAGATGTTATCAAAAGAACTTGCACAAAATAGGAATATCAACATTCAAGTTCTTGTGATATCGGAAGTCTCTATGATAGCGAAGTTGGAATGAAGCTTCATCACTTTATGGATATTAAAGAAGGTAGAAGGCAGAGAATAATGAGTCCAAGTTAAATGATGAAGAATGATCAAGATGAGAGATGGAAGAAGGAAGAACTTGATGAATGTAATGAGAATATCATTATACAAGTTCCAAGATTGATTCTAGGAGTCTCCACGATCAAATGGAAGTTGGAATGGCTCAATTCGGAGTTAAAATAAGCAAAATGGAGCTTCGGGATGATCCAACTCGAGTCATGAGGTTGTAACTCGAGTTAACCACTTTGTTACAGCGTTTCTGGTTTTCTGGACTGATATAACTCGAGTTATCACTCAGTAACTCGAGTTGTGTAACTCGAGTTATCACTAGTAACTCGAGTTACAGTGTATTTCAGCAACTCTGTTCACCTCTGTTTCAGCGTTTCAGCTGGCGAGGTCTGATATTTCGATGATATCTCACAGACCAGAGATCGGATTGAGGTGAAACCAGTGGCATATGAAACTAGACTCCCAATGCGTCATTGTGATATAAAATCCAAGCCCAAAGGAGTTCAGATCAAGAATCTATGAATTATAGAAGTTGGGACTGAAAATCACGCCACAAAGTACAGACATAGCTTTGGTGTTTTGAGTGTATCTCACAAACTACAAATCGGATTGAGCTGAAATTGGTGGCATATGAAAGTAGACTCAAAGGGCTTTCCATCAAGATTTGAACCAAGCAAAACGGAGTTTAGACCATGGAGATATGGCCTTCGAAAGTTACAGTAAATTCAAGATGGTTCAAAAACGCTCAACATACAATGAGTTTGAAATGAGTTGTTAACTAGGCTTGGATAACACAAGTTAGGACTGGAAACTTGAGCCAACATCAATCAGAGAGGCAGACAGAGAAGAATGACTATTGAGAAGAGATTTTAACTCGAATCAACAAAGTAGCAGAGAGCACTATTCACAACGTCTCCGAGAATTTGAAGTTAATGTTATCAAATTGATTACCACTTGCTAAGCTTCTCAATATTATTAATAATCTTTGTGAGCAAATTTCAGATGATCAAAAGCTCGGATTGAGGATCAATGCCAATGCTAGCAAACACGTGAGCCACTGTCGGATGAACGAGTAACTCGAGTTAAGCAAGATAACTCGAGTCATAATTCGCATGTAAAGTAATCGAACGTTGGGACACAAACATAACTCGAGTCACGAAGGGTAACTCGAGTTACGCAACTCGAGTCACATGGAATAACTCGAGTCAACCTCTCTTTCGAAAATCACCGTCCGAAATCTCAAAATCATTGTTTGTGATTTCATTAATCCTTATCATCACTCATTACTATTCCTAACTATCTTTAATCAGTTTGTTAATGAGTTTCAGATGATTATGTGAAGGATTAACATCGGATTATGAAAAGTAGAAGCTCCAACGGTAATATTTTCCAACGGTCATATTCTAAGAAGCTCAACTGAAGAATTGCTCTAACGGTCGAATACTATTGGTTAGCTATAAATGGAGAAGTATTCAAGATAGAAGACGTTGGAGATAAGAGCTTACACTTGTCGAAATGCCAAATTTCGAATCAAACATTTAGCTCACACGCTCTCTGTTCTCAATGATCATATAGTTTACCTTAGAGAGTGAGATTATTTTGTACTTCGAGTGTTTATTCATTTACTCTTTTAGAGAGAACATTTCGAGTGTTAAATCATTGTAAGAATCTCAAGTCGTGGGACTTGGAGATTGGGTTATCGATTTACAACTTGTAAGGGGGAGTGTATCCTAGTGAGAGGATAACTTCGAGTACGAGTGTGTAACGATTGAAAGGAGTATCTCAGTGAGAGATTCGGCTTCACAAGTGCCCGGGTGAACTTGTGCGTTTGTATAGGCTTCTCTTGTGCCCGGTTAAACAAGAGGATAGTGAATTGGAAATCTCAAGCGGAGCTTGGGGACTGGACGTAGGTCAAGGATTGGGCCGAACCAGGATAAATCATAGTTTGCATATTCTCTTCCTTTATCTCTTATATTCTCAGCATATATGTTTGAATGACTGTTTATTGTTCTATAAATCATTCTTTGTCATACAAACTAATTTCACCAAGTTGCGAAAAGATTTTCAAAGTTATCTAAAATTTTATCGGACACCCAATTCACCCACCCTCTTGGGTGATAGCCAGGTCTAACATTTGGTATCAGAGCGGGGCTCTTGTTTAAAGGACTTAACAGTCTCAAGAGTTGTTAATGGGCTGAGTTTGGGTGTTGTTCGCTTTCGAAGGTTTTGATTATACCGTTCCACCATTTTTCAAAAATATTGATTTTTTGTTTTGGAAAGCTAGAATGACTAGTTTTGTGAAAGCAACTGATTTTTATATGTGGAATGTTTTTATGAATGTTTTTGATGTCAAACCAAGAAAGGATTGGACGAGAAAAGGAAAAGAAAATTTTTTCGTTGAACATTAGAGCAATGAAAATCTTATACAGTGCTTTAACTGAAAATGATTTTGAGAAAATCAAATGTTGCTCTAGTGCTAAAGAAATTTGGGATACTCTTGATTCTATATATGCTTCTAACAAATATGTTGAAGTTGAAAGTGTTGTGAGTCCATCCGAAACGATAAGCTGCATATCCATTGATGAACAATTGAAAGTGGAGAATGAAGAAGGTGAGATTAGAAAATGCTTCCACGATTCAGTCAACACAGAAGAACAAGAGAAAGATGATTCCCGGGAAGAGTTCATCATGCATGACTATGATAGATCACTATCTGGAGCTCAAGATCTTGTTATGGTAAAAAGTTCCAACTCTTCTTGTGTAGTTAAGAAAAATGATTTTGAACATTTGCATAAAATTGTTTTTCAACCAATTACTGATTCTATTTTGAAAAACAAAAATGTTTTCAATCATGCTGGAAAATCATATGGGAAGAAAGAATATACATATATGGGTCATTTGACATTGCATCCATTCGACCAGTACAATTCTTGCAAAACTGTTTATAATAAGCATCATTCTATTATTTGCAATTATTGTGGAAAATCTGGCCATATTTCTCATACATGTTATATTAGAAGAAATTCTAGTATGAGAAACAAATTTGTTTGGGTTCCAAAAGGACAAGCAATGTTCAATACTAACAATCAAGGACCCAAGTGTAAGTGGGTACCAAAATGTCTATCTAGTGCCTTGTGTGTGCAGGATAATTTGAAAATCAATGGACATAAAGGTACAAAGGGGAAGAAGAGTCCAGGACTTTCTCATGAACCTAAAAGAAGATTCACTTGATCGGGAGAACTCTCGGGACACCCATTGCTAGAATTACAAAGTCAAATCACAAAGAAAAGCAATGGAAAATAGGAGTACTTTCCACCTCAAGAATGGACTACCATAGAGTATCGTTCAACTATTTTGAGGAGAACGTGAAGAGGAGAATCTCTCAAATATCAAAAAGAAGACTATTGAAGTCTATATCTCTTGAGAAAGCCTTGTATGCACCCACAAGAAAACAAATAAAGAATCAGTGGGTAAGCAAAGCTAATCCTCCAAGTACCTAAGGTAAAGGTATACAATGGTAAAACCTCCTTGCTATCATCTGAAATATTCATTGAGGTTTTATATTTTATAACCTTAGGAATGAGCATTGCAAACTATTTTGAAATCGATTTTTTCGCATCCCTTAAAAATCCACTTGATAAATTTATAAAGGGATTGCAATGTTCAATAGTTTAATTCTTTATGCATACATGGTGATTTGGAAAGAAAGTATTTCTTTTATGCATAAAGTCATGTTTAATTTATTATGCTCAACTAATCTAATTATACTCTTGGAGCATGTGAATTTTATTTTGATTCCTACAAGCTAACAATGATTGGATCCAAGTAAGGATGGATACCAAGAAAGAAAAAGATTTATATGGTTTTGTAGGATGAGAAAAAGCTTCTCAAGAATGCAACATAGAGAAATGATTCAAGTCTTGAGAAAGCTAAACAAGATACACTTGATGTTGATGGTGAACGTCGGAAGAGAACTTATCTACCTCAATCCATCTAAACCAAGCAAGCTTCAATAAGGACAAGAGGAATTACGGTGATATCTCACTCTTACCCCATCTTTGTGATTACATGTTTGGGTAATGAATACTTGTCAATTATTGCATTCCTTTAGCAATCAATCATTTATGTTGGTTCAAAATGTTTTCAGATTGCTAAATGGACCATAAGTGAATTTGTTCATAACTTTCTGAGTTCATGTTTTTGAAATGCACAATTCTAAAGTTTGTTTTTGATTTCAATTCACTCTGATTTATGAAAATGCATACAAATGATTTTTAGAATGAAGTAACTCAAGTTATTAATCATAACTCAAGTTATGGTTTTCAAGAAAATCAGTTTTACAAACATCATAACTCGAGTTGTCACTAAAGAACTCAAGTTATGAGGTATACTTTAAGTTTCAAAAAGATCATCGCGATATCGAATTTGGGTATCGATATAACTCGAGTTACAAGCACAAACTCGAGTTATAAAATCACCAAAGACTTTACGTCTGCATTTTTAATATTAGAAAAACTCGAGTTATAGGGTATAACTCGAGTTACATAACTCAAGTTATTTTTATAACTCAAGTTATGTTATTTGCGAAAGTTTTCTGAAAGATTTGAGTTCCAAAGAAACTCGAGTTAGTTAGTGTAACTCGAGTTGGACAACTCCAGATTATTACTATAACTCAAGTTATATTTTTGCGAAAACTTTCTCGTATGATTTCAATTTCAAAGAAACTCGAGTTAATCGGGATAACTCGAGTTGGACAACTCAAGTTATTCTTATAACTCAAGTTATAGTATTTGCGAAAACTTTCTGTATGATTTGAATTCCAAAGAAACTCGAGTTAGTCAGTGTAACTCGAGTTACCCAACTCCAGTTATCGTTCATAACTCAAGTTATCTCAGTTGAAATTTTTTTGTTGAAGAACTAACTCAAGTTCCGGGAATAACTCAAGTTATCGAAAGTGAAATTGTTGGACAAGCTTCAAATTTGTTTGGTAGAATTTTCCCTATCATTCACATATTTATCTTTGATATTCAATATGATGCTTGAATTTCTCATTCTTTATTCTCAATCAAGTTGATTATCTATATGAGTTTCAAGCTTAACTCAAGAAAAGAATTCAATTTGTGAAAATCTTGTGCTTGTTGGATAAATCCTTATTGCCAAGTTATTCCAAGCATTATGAATGTTCATTAATGCATTAAATGTTAGTGCATTAACCATTATAGTGGAATAACTTATCGGGATAATATTATGGAACTCTAGTCATTTGGACTAATGAGTTTGTGCTTCATCGTCCATGAATCCTAGTATCCACTTCGTTACTCAAATACATCGCATTTGTTTCCATCCATATTTTGAGTAACTATAGCTGTATATTCATATTCTTGCCTTGACCATTCATATATTTCTAAATTCAACTCTAAGAGGCAAGATCATTTCTTGGTCATAGCAGAGTCATTGTGCTCATATATTCATGTTGTGCTAAGCATGTTTCGATAATGCTATATCTTCATGACCTTTGCTTTTGAGAAAATTCCTCATCATGTTGATTTCAATGTTTCATATGTTCTCTTTATCTTGAAGCATTCTGATCTATTCTTTAACATGTTGACTTTCACCATGTTTAAAATGAACATTGTTTTCAAACATATTTAAAAAATGAATCTTTCGTTCATGAAACTTTGATTTCATAATGCATTCTCATATTTTGAAAGAACATTCAAGATTTGAAATACTTTGCATATTTCATTATCATTCTTGAAAAATCGAGCTCATTCATAAACTGTGAATTGACAAATGCTTATCTTTATGGATAAGATTTTCTATGCTCTTTGATCAAACTTACATGCATTTTATCAATGACATCTTTTCGCAGATAAAGTGTATTTACAAATTGTCATTGAGAAATAACATTCTTGATATCATTTAGTTGTTACCCTATTTTCATTGGCTTGAATTTATTTGATTGGGTAAAATTATGTTTTGATCTTCGATTGTTATACTTTTTGCTCCAATGTCATATTGTTAAATTATATAAGAGCTTAAGAGTTATCATGTCTAATCTTGTGTGGACTCAAGAATCATTGGGTACCAAAGAACATATATTGTTGCAGGAGTTGACCATATGTTCTGTTACAAAGAACATAGTCAAACCAGAATAGACCATTTCAGTGGCTATGTCTGCAAATTCTGTGACAATACCTGAGTGACATACCATCACTAGCAAGAGGTGTAGGAGCATACTCGTTTGATGAGAAGTTTGTGAGCGAAACTAATTTGAAATCCTATACAAAGGTCATTTGGGATTTTAGCTTCTAAGATGCATCCAAAACAATTGATAATTGTTATCCAGTAATGCATCTATGGACTTCAGAGGTTTATAACTTGAGTAATTACGATATTACTCAAGTGAGGTATTGTATTATGCATATGTCATAATCATGCTAGGCATACTTGATTGTATTCATTTTATTTCAAGAATCTTAGCCTGAGCATAATCATTTATTTAAAATGATCCTTATGCTTTAAAACTCTTTTATCTTCATAAAAGGCATAAGTGATCTTTTCATACCAATTTCAAATCCACCCATGTGTACTTGAAAGTTCTTAATTCTAAGATACCATGTTATGACCAATGGAGTTAGATGAATTCCGACCTTATAACACTTGGTATCACATCATTATTTGGTATCATTAAAGGGAGCTACACATGTTTTAATCATGCCTTTATTAAGGGGAGCTTCACATTCACATGTGTTTGATATCTTAGAAGCTCATCTCCTTTATTTGAAGAAAACCCTTTTTAAGCATACTCATCTGCATTCACTATGTTTTTATTAGTTTTGATGATGAGTTAATATCATATTTTCCTTTCATTATTTTAAAATATCATTTGGAAAGGAATACTTTGATATTTGGTTGCACTAACAAATCTCTTTTGCAAAGAAATTTTTCAATTTGTAGCAGAAGATTTTGTTATGTGTTACAACTTTGACGATCGATCATTGAAGCTGAGATATGTTGTACATAGATGATCCTTGAAGAAAAGGCAAAGGATGGTAATCGAGTATTGATCATATTTATTCAGATGTGATAATCTTCAAGAAGCCAATACTTTCATCCTATCATACAAGATGTTCATGATCCTGCTATTGAGCCTCTTCAAAGAATCTCACACAACAAGGAAGAGAGCCTACGATTGCTTCATCTCAAGCCATGGCAACACAACCGAATTTCATACAGCAAGAAACTGGACTTCATCAATGATTCATCAATTTGCAAAAACCAACATGAGCATTTCTAATCTCTATCTTTTTATATTCTGTAGAAATTTTGCACATGTTTGGTATCTATATACTTTTATTGTGAAATATGTTCTGAAACTCTCTTCAAACTCTTTCAAATTTGTTTTCATAAAAACATTCCAAATTGCTTCATATTTAGAATGAAAACAATTTTAATCGGGAAAGAAAAATAGTTGCTTGACTCATTCTTATATGGTTTAATATTTGTCTCTCTAAGTATATCTTCTTTAAACTTCAAACTTTTTGCTAATGACAAATAAGGGGAGAGAATGGCAAGAAAAATATGAGCATCTAATATATTTTCATAGTCATACATATTTTTCTTATAGTATTTCCCATCATCAAAAAGGGGAGAATGTTGGTTATGATTAGTTTTGATGATGTCTTATATAGATGCCATTATTAAAAGCAAAAAGATTGAGTAATATAGTTATCTCCTACATTGACTAACTGTTATATTTAATGTAGATTATTCCAAGTTAAATTAAGAAGAATATTCAAGAAGGAGATAAGGGATTAATGGAAAGAAAGACTTGCGAGAGGTTGTCAAGGAAGCAAGATGTTATCAATAGATTTTGGAGTATAACCAAGAAGAAGAGAAGAGATTGGAGAAAGATGTTATCAAAAGAACTTGCACAAAATAGGAATATCAACATTCAAGTTCTTGTGGTATCGGAAGTCTCTATGATAAGCGAAGTTGGAATGAAGCTTCATCACTTTATGGATATTAAAGAAGGTAGAAGCTCAGAGAATAATGAGTCCAAGTTAAATGATGAAGAATGATCAAGATGAGAGATGGAAGAAGGAAGAACTTGATGAATGTAATGAGAATATCATTATACAAGTTCCAAGATTGATTCTAGGAGTCTCCACGATCAAATGGAAGTTGGAATGGCTCAATTCGGAGTTAAAATAAGCAAAATGGAGCTTCAGATGATCCAACTCGAGTCATGAGGTTGTAACTCGAGTTAACCACTTTGTTACAGCGTTTCTGGTTTTCTGGACTGATATAACTCGAGTTATCACTCAGTAACTCGAGTTGTGTAACTCGAGTTATCACTAGTAACTCGAGTTACAGTGTATTTCAGCAACTCTGTTCACCTCTGTTTCGCGTTTCAGCTGGCGAGGTCTGGTATTTCGATGATATCTCACAAACCAGAGATCGGATTGAGGTGAAACCAGTGGCATATGAAACTAGACTCCCAATGCGTCATTTTGATATAAAATCCAAGCCCAAAGGAGTTCAGATCAAGAATCTATGAATTATAGAAGTTGGGACTGAAAATCACGCCACAGTACAGACATAGCTTTGGTGTTTTGAGTGTATCTCACAAACTACAAATCGGATTGAGCTGAAATTGGTGGCATATGAAAGTAGACTCAAAGGGCTTTCCATCAAGATTTGAACCAAGCAAAACGGAGTTTAGACCATGGAGATATGGCCTTCGAAAGTTACAGTAAATTCAAGATGGTTCAAAAACGCTCAACATACAATGAGTTTGAAATGAGTTGTTAACTAGGCTTGGATAACACAAGTTAGGACTGGAAACTTGAGCCAACATCAATCAGAGAGGCAGACAGAGAAGAATGACTATTGAGAAGAGATTTTAACTCGAATCAACAAAGTAGCAGAGCACTATTCACAACGTCTCCGAGAATTTCAAGTTAATGTTATCAAATTGATTACCACTTGCTAAGCTTCTCAATATTATTAATAATCTTTGTGAGCAAATTTCAGATGATCAAAAGCTCGGATTGAGGATCAATGCCAATGCTAGCAAACACCGTGAGCCACTGTCGGATGAACGAGTAACTCGAGTTAAGCAAGATAACTCGAGTCATAATTCAGACAGAAAGTAATCAGAACGTTGGGACACAAACATAACTCGAGTCACGAAGGGTAACTCGAGTTACGCAACTCGAGTCACATGGAATAACTCGAGTCAACCTCTCTGCTTCTGAAAATCACCGCTGTCCGAAATCTCAAAATCATTGTTTGTGATTTCATTAATCCTTATCATCACTCATTACTATTCCTAACTATCTTTAATCAGTTTGTTAATGAGTTTCAGATGATTATGTGAAGGATTAACATCGGATTATGAAAAGTAGAAGCTCCAACGGTAATATTTTCCAACGGTCATATTCTAAGAAGCTCAATCGAAGAATTGCTCTAACGGTCGAATACTATTGGTTAGCTATAAATGGAGAAGTATTCAAGATAGAAGACGTTGGAGATAAGAGCTTACACCGTCGAAATGCCAAATTTCTGAATCAAACATTTAGCTCACACGCTCTGTTGTTCTCAATGATCATATAGTTTACCTTAGAGAGTGAGATTATTTTGTACTTCGGTGTTTATTCATTTACTCTTTTAGAGAGAACATTTCTGAGTGTTAAATCATTGTAAGAATCTCAAGTCGTGGGACTTGGAGATTGGGTTATCAGTTTACAACTTGTAAGGGGGAGTGTATCCTAGTGAGAGGATAACTTCGAGTACAGAGTGTGTAACTGATTGAAAGGAGTATCTCAGTGAGAGATTCGGCTTCACAAGTGCCCGGGTGAACTTGTGCGTTTGTATAGGCTTCTCTTGTGCCCGGTTAAACAAGAGGATAGTGAATTGGAAATCTCAAGCGGAGCTTGGGGACCGGACGTAGGTCAAGGATTGGGCCGAACCGGGATAAATCATAGTTTGCATATTCTCTTCCTTTATCTCTTATATTCTCGGCATATATGTTTGAATGACCGTTTATTGTTCTATAAATCATTCTTGTCATACAAACTAATTTCACCAAGTTGCGAAAAGATTTTCAAAGTTATCTAAAATTTTATCGGACACCCAATTCACCCCCCCTCTTGGGTGATAGCCAGGTCTAACAAGAGCAAGTTACATTGTCTCTAGGAAGAACGCACAACAGAGCTGATATTATGCTATAGCATTCCAACAGCAGCTCGAAGTGCAACTAAAGGCATAAGGAAGCTATAGCAAAGTAAAGGACGCGATGCTATGCGACATATTTTCTGACCTTTTTATCTAGCTGATTTCATGAATGAAAATAAAAGGTCGAGGCCAACAAGTAGATTGCAGATGTAATAGAAGATACGGAGGATCAAAAAAGAAAGATTTGAAGAATCCCGCAGTATCAGCAGAATCAATCTACAAACAGAAGATATGATAGATCACGACAGATTTGGAAAGCCCGGCTAGCCTAACTTGCTTCACACGGAAGTCTGAATATAAAAAGGAAGCAGCGAGTCAACCCTAAGAGAAGTCGGAGAAGAGTCAACATGAGAATACACATTCCGCCGACTCAAGAGAAGAGTGAAAGGTTTCACTAGCACAAGAATTCCAGGAGAACCCAGCATCCTTCCTCGCAGCAAGACGAAGAGAAAAAGATGTGGAGCAGTGACGTGACAGGGCTTCTTCCATGCCGTCGGAACGCCGTCAAGCTTTCTATTTTTCATTTACTTTCAATAGTTAGAGCATAGGTCATTCCGTTATTGGCTGTTTTGTGTTTCCTTCGTCGTCATGAACTAACTTTTCGATGGCTGAACAAGGATGAATTCTTAAGCGTATATGAACCCAGTCGCAATTTTTTAATTAAAGATTCGATTTGCGTATCGTAGATTAATTACTAGTCGGTTAGAGGAATCTAAAGGCTAGATCGTGGTCTCGCCATCGGCAAGGAGTCGAGGCTAGACATCCGAGAAACAAGAGTGTTTGCTAGGTAGCGGTGCAAGGCTTGACCTATTTATTGTAGGCTTCGGGAATGGGTCTACCTCTCATAACCAGTACACCCTGAGAGTAATGCAGATAAAAGCTAGAAAGTTGCCATAGGAATATGGAAGGAGTATAGTTAATATCAAATGTATCGGACGCGGAAGCTTCGGTAGATCATAGCGGTGGGTTAATCGAATAGCTTTGTAGTTAGTAACTATGCTGTAGCAATTGCGGAAGCTGTGCAGTATAGATGCTATAGCATTGGGTAAAGCAACTGGGGGAATTATGCACTTAAGGAGGAGTCCAAGTTCAGCCTAATTTCTCGCTGATATCCTCTTCGAATTACTTTGTTTAATTCTGTTCTTAGTATAATCACCAAAAACCTCTCAAACCCATTACATCTACCTTCTAGTTGCAACTATTATAGCAATTGAGTGTCACTCTCTGGTATCTCAGTCTCTGTGGGACGATACTCTACTTTCACTTTATTACTTGTTCGACTGGTTCACTTGCCATCAAGGAAATCGACCAACAATAATAAAGTGCTTTTTTGCAATAATTGGGGCCAATGGCACAAGGGATTGTGAAACTGCCTGGGTCCTTTGGTTTTGGAGGCAGTCTATTCAACAATAACACATTGCTCTCCTTGGTCATAGTTACTGTTTCAAATTCACCCAGCCGCTTTTCTTGGATAAGATGTCCTTCATGAATTTCACATAACTGGGCATTTGTTACAGCGATTTTACTAGAGGGATGTTGATATGCAGTTCCTTCAGTATGTCCAAAAACTTTTGGAACTGCTTTTCTTGATTTTGCTTCTGGAGCCTCTGTGGGAAAGGCGGAGGCTGCTTTAAGACTCGTGATGGTCTTGGGTTGGTGGTATGTTGCAACATTGATGTTTCCCTCATCAGTCATTAACCCAAAGATGATGCCAGCTTCTTATGACAGTTATGTGAAGTGAAATTATGGTTGGTTTGTTTGTTTTTGCTATTACTAATGACAAGTAGTAAATAAATGATCAGAAGTCGGAAGGAAGATATCATTTTAAAAGTAGGCTGGGTTTAGTTTCATCCTAAGCAACGCATTGCTATAGCAATTATGTTGCACAGCTTCCACAATGCTACAGCAAAACCGCCTTTCGCAACATTATTCGGCTAACCCACCACTATCCTATACAGAAGCGTTTGCATTCTGTAAGTACAGTCCTCGCTCTACTTCTCCCATATTCCTATGGCGATTTTTCAGTTTAGACTGTCGGTTTAAACCTAGGTGTTTTTGGTTATGAGTAGTAGACCCATTCCCATAGCCTACAATTTAGGTCAAGCCCTGCACAAGCTCGCCTAGCAAACACTGTCTAACAGAGATCTAACCTCGACTCCTATCCGGTAAGCCAAGGCCACTGATCTAGCCCTCAGCGTTCGCTAATTGACTATGTGTTAAATTACTGTTCAACAAATTGAATATATTAAATAAATAACTTAGCAAACTGGGTTCATTCTACAACTTAGAAATCCAGCCTCACTAAGCCAATGGAAGTTTTTTTAATGACTGATGAGGGAAACACAAAACAGAGTAATGCAGAACAGCCCATGGATATAATTGCAAAACTAAAATAGAAGAAGTAAACATAGGAGCTCGTCAAAATGATCGACGGCATAGGGGCTGTCGTGTCACAAACGTCTCTACATCTTCTACAATCCATCTAACTCTAGGGAAGAATTGGATCTCGTCAGCAGTTCTCTCGATCGGTAGCTCTCTTGTTCCTTCGGTGCGAGTCCAGTCGGATGTGAATTGTACTAGCTACTCTGACTCTCACGACTTCGACGACCTCTTTAGGTTTAGTCGCACTTTCCTTTTATAGTCAGGTCTTCTCGTGTCGTACGTCCAGTGAGTTAGGCTTCCAAATCTGTTAGGTCCAAATCCCTAGATTCGGTTGATTAATCCTTTTTTAATACTGCGGGATTCTTTAAATCTCGCTTTCATTCTCTGCATCTTCTGATTGAGCCTTAGTCAATTCAACCACCGTCTCAACGTCTGGATGACCTGTATTAATTTCTTGAAAACTTGCGAGGAAAGGTTAGAATATCATAGCGCATAATTCCGCATCACTTACGATGCTACACCATAGTGGTCGCATTGTATTGGTGGCATAGATGTGAGCATACCATATGTTGTAGCATTATATCAGCTTCGTTATGCGCTTTCACTGTAAACCATAAAGTAACCCTTTTCTTATGCACATTGTAGAACAAAATATCACCAGGAGGGGGTGAAATGGGGATTTTTTTTGTAAGCCTCTGATTCTAGCACACTTCACCAGAGTATATCAGAGAGAAGGAGAGAGAGCTTGACACAGATAATTTATACTGGTTCGGTCTTAACTCTTGACCTCCGTCCAGTCCTCAGACGCACTGGGATTTTCACTATCTCTTCAATCGATTACACATTGTGTACTCGAAAGTAATCCTCTCTCTAGGATTCACTCCCCTTACAAGTAGTAATCAAATAACCCAATATCAAAGCCCCAATACTTTGAGATTCTTACAATAATTTATATTCATAAAAGAACTCTCTAATAGAGCAGATAGATAAACACTGAGGTTTAGTATATCCGAAGATATTACACAAGTGTAAGAAACAGTAGATGTGAAATGATCGTTTTTGCATTTTTGTTTCTGGTTGTTGAATGAATTGAATGCTTCAGCTTATATATGATGAAGACAATTTAAGACCGTTGGAATTCTTCAATGCACCGTTGGAGATAATGAATATGACTGTTGGGTGTTGAAGTGCATTTATTATCCTTGCTTGATTCATCCCTAATCACAGTCATTCTTCATTGACAATCTTTGTGTTCTTTACTGTTGGAAGATCTGGTGTTCAAATAAGGAAAGAACCCATAAATGCTTTCTGAATGTGTAGAGAATGATCGACCAAATTTGTGCTTCGTTTTCTGAACTAGCATTTAATGAGAATGACGTAATCACTTTCTTTTTGCTTCTTCAGTTAATCCATTATGTAATCATCTAAAACTTACTAACAAACTGATTAAACATAGTTAGGAATAATAGTGAGTGATGATATGAAGTATACTGATCATACTTAAAGATTTGGCATTTTCGGACACAGTGATTGTAAAACAGAGATATATCATACTTAAGTTAGTTTCAAGCAAACTGGAGTGCATGACTTGAGTTAAGCATTCTGGGCTCGAGTCACTGGATTATCTTCCTTGAAAATAAGTTTGAAGTTGAAATGAAGATGTCTTTATCAAGAGCATGACTCGAGTCAATTAAGGTTAGCTCGAGTCAAGTTCTTCTTTTGCAAATGAACTTCGAGATAGCATTTCGAAAGTGGTTTGAAATCACGTCAACTCGAGTCATTAAGTGACTAACTCGAGTTAACTAATTCATTTGGAAAATTGTTTACAAATCCATGATTGAGTTAAAAAGCACTGGCTCAAGTCAGGGACTATATACATTCAAAATAAGTTTAAGTCCACAAAAGTTGGCTTGAGTCAAATAGCATAGGCCCGAGGCACTTTAAATTTGAAATACTTCGAAAGCTCTCTGCCATGCATTGACTCGAGTCAATGAAACTAAAACTCAAGTCAAGTTAAGTTCAAAACATCTTGACAACTCTCTGTCTTGAGTTGAATCAAGTTTGACAACTATAAACTTGAGTCAAGTATGACAAAAGGTTACTGGTTCAAAATTGATCAAGTTAAAAACATTTTGACTTAAATCATTAACTTCTTTTTGTTTACAATTGTCAGTTATCATCAAAATACAAAAAGAACTAACATACATGAGAAAAATAATGATATGAATGCAACAATTTGTAGAATTTATCCCCTATTTCTCTATGTGCATGAATTTTCACACATTCTATAAGATATCATACCAATAAGCTCAGGTTTCACCATTCAAAACAGTCAAAACCAAGGTTCTGAAACCCGGACCGGACACTAAACCGGTCGGGGTACTGGGTTAAGGGTTAGTGGGTCAGACCGGTGTCAACCCGGGCTTAGACCAGTGAGGTATAGAAAATCAAAAAATAATTTAATTTCTTATTATATAATCTAAAATTCTTTATATCATTTCAATATCTTAAATCACTAACCCAAAAAAAATTATATACTCATCAAATATTTTTTTGCACTTTCCTTAACAAATTAACATCACATATCAAATCCCACTAATGACAACCGACTTAATAATAAATAAATTATTTTATAATATATATTACTTATAAAAATACATCACTTTCACATCCATCGACCCGCTCCTTCGCGCCACATTGTCCTTGCCTCGCTGCTACATGAAGGTTCCTTTTTCAAACCAAGGAAATAATGAAATATAAAGGTTTATGAAAATATCTAATATGTTTTAATAGGTTTCAGACTCTTTCAAAGTTCAAACAGCTTTACATCTTTTTGTCCATGGGTAATTCGAAAAAGGACCAGTTTCAATTTCAACCACTGAAAAGTGCACTCATATTTGATATTTCCAGATGTTCTCTTCCTCTCTCCTTCAAGTCTTCACTCTGTGCCTCCATTCTCGCTTTCCTCCCTAGCTCTCTTCTCATATGTTCCCCATTGAGACGATCTTTGATGGTAAACAACCGGTAATGGCGGGATTTAGGCGATGGAGAGACGATCTTGGACGGCGGTGAGTCTTGCGAGGGTGACCATCGAAGAAACAACAAACGACGGTGAAACAAGAATAGATCCTTCAGATCTCTCTCTCTCTCTCCTTCTTCTCCTTCTACGTCTCACCGTAGAGTTGATCCATAGTCGTTGGAGAACTGTCAGTGTTTCAAAAAAATTTTTTTAAAAAAACCAACTTTGTGACCCGGTAAAATCGGCCGAGTCATTCCGGGTTTGCCGAGTTGACCCCGATTCAACTCGAAACTCGGGGTCACCCCTTAACTTGGACCGGCTTTCCGGCCGGTTCGCCGGTTTCCGGTCTGAACCGTCCGGTCCGAGTTTCAAAACATTGGTCAAAACACATAGGAAAAACATGACATAAATATGACTCTTCAGTTACTTTAATATTTTATAGAAATAAATAATTTATTGATTTATATAAAATTGTTATTATATGCTTATAATAATAGAGTAGAAGGAATAGTATTTTATTGTAACACCATTTCTAGGCTGACCACTATTTAATCCCATCTCCATCGCCTGAGAAGCACAAAGTCTGAACGTATCGGATTACTTGAGACCAACATTTTTTGTTCTGTATGTGTTACTAGATTTGGCAAATTTAAACATTTGTGAGGCACTGGAGATGGGAAGGTGAAGTATACAAGACTACAAGTCTCCTCGTTGCTGCCTATCACCGTCAATGTTAGAACTTCGGGGACCACCATCATTGTGGAACATTTTTTTTTTTGATAAGAAAAAAGTTTAGGAGGGGTTCGACATCAGTCCCCCACCAAGGCCAGGGCACGGCCCCGGGCTCTATGAGCAATTACTGGGGACTTACGAGATCGCCTACCAAAGGAGTCCCAACGACGGCAGAGGGGATCGAACCCACGACCCAAGGGCCTAATCCTGGATCCCTTACCATCTATGCCAACTCACATTGGTCATTGTGGAACATATTGAATACTTACTATATAAACAATCCATCAAACAGTAAAATAAGCCCGAACAGTAAAATAAGCCCGAGGGAAGGGGGAAAAAAAACTAATTAGGCTGTTTATGAAAACTTCAAGAGTTTATGGATTTATTGTAAAAATGTGGCTTATGATAGAAGTAACTTTTTTCCAACTTCTGAAGTGACTTTTTTCAGCTTTTGAAGAAAAATGTTAGGGATGGGTGATTCAATAAGCAATATACTATTAGATATACATTTGTATGCATTCTAATTTATCCATTAGAATATATTTAATCAATTACTTTATATTTCTTATTATATTTTTTTAATAATAATTTCATTTTTTTTTATCAAATTTAAATTTAAATTTAAATTTTCAATTATCACAATATATACAACTAAGATATATATATATATATATAGTATTCAATAAGATTTATGTTATTTTTAGTCATTATTTCAAATGACTTTTCAACACTATTTCAAAGAAGAGCTCATTTGGAAAAAAAGTCATTTTTGCCCCGCTATCCCAAACACAAATTACATATATAATCTGACTTTTATCATATTTTCCGTTTGTAAAAGTTCATCTTAAAAAAAGTCACTTTTGTCGCCCCTATTTCAAACGGTCACATAATTTAAGCCAATGGCCTGACCCATTGATATAAGGGAAAGGATCCTCTGCTTTACCATTTTCCTCCTTTACCCCCTCTTACTCTTCTTCACTCTTCTCTTCACCGCTCTTGAATCAAAATCAAAACCTTCTAGAATTTAGTTTTAACAATTTTATAAAATAGATATTTATTATAATTTTAGATAAAAATAAATAAATCTAAATTGTTAAAATTCCATCAGGATAGTTCACAACTGAAGTGAAACAAATATGCTTTATAATATAGTTTGTTGGAGTGAACTGTTCAAATGAAATTTTAGCAAATTAGTTTATTTCTTTATTTTTTTTTATCTAAGATTATAGAAATGGAAAAAATCTAGAAAAAGAACTATAAAAATAATAAAGGATAAAATGTGCTTCGAATATTCATAATACCTTATAGGTGTGAGTACCTGATTTATCCTTTTTAAAATTATAAAGAAATTATACAAATGCCCTCATACATATGTTGTTTTTAAAAAAGTAACCCCACCCTTTTCAGTTACCGGCATCCGCAAGTAGCATACGCCCGCCACTGCCATAGTTCACAAGTTTTGTTAAGAAATTCACAACAGTTCATTAAGTTTTAATAACTTTCATTTACCAACTACAAAATTCATATTTCCAGGTCATTTACAACTTCCGTTAAAGCATTCACCTCATTTCATTAGGTTTTAGCAACTTTCATTTAACAAGTAAAAAATCAACACTAATAGATTATTCATAACTTTTGTTAAGGCATTTCCCATATTTCATTATATTTTAATGACTTTTGTTTAACAATTAAAATATTCACACAATTAGATTATTCACAACTTTTGTCAAAGTATTCCCCATATTTTATTAGGTTTTAACAACTTTTATTTAACAAGTAAAAAATTCACACTATTAGATTATTCAAAACTTTTGTTCAAGCATTCCCCATATTTCATTATATTTTAACAATTTTTTTTTACAAACTAATAAAAAATACACACATTTAATTCATTCACAACTTTTGTTATTACTTGTTAAACAAAAGTTCTTAAAATCTAATGTAATACGGGAAATGTCTTAACAAAATTTGCTAATGACCTAATAGTGTAAATTTTTTACTTGATCAAAAAAAGTTGTTAAAACCTAATGAAATGTGGTAAATGTTTTATTTAGTAAACAAAAGTTGCTTAAACTTAATCAAAAGTGGTGAATTCATTAACAAAACTTGTGAACTCTGGTGGCCGGTTGGCCATTGAAGCTCGAGCGGCGGTGGGGGAATGTCACCAGTGGCTGCTAGGCATCGGCGACCGGAGCCAGCACGTGGCAGGGGTGGGGTTACTTTCTTTGAAAAAAATATGTATCAGGGCGTTTGTGCCATTTCTTTTTAGTTTTTTTTTTAAAAAAAATAAAAAAAAGCAAATCAGTTACTCACACATATATGATATTATGAATATTGGAAACATCATTATGTTTTTTATGTCATCTAAAATAAATATTATTTTATCTAGATCTTTTATTTTAATTTTCCCGTTTTTGAAGTTGCACGAATTAAGTTATTAAAAGATTAATTTAAAAGATTAAAATTAAACATGATGTGGCAATGTTTATTTTAATTGTATAGTTATCACATAAATTTAGTGAGTCATTATTTTCTGTTTAATAAGATTGATGATGTCAAGATTAAATGACTGAAAACATATTTTATAAACATAAGGGATTAGACTGAAATATAATATAAATTTGAAGGACCAAACGCTAGACTCTTTATGTTTATTGGCATCTTTATCTATAGTTTTTTTATTTTACACGGCTAAACAATCTTATCCATGTCTAAACCACCATCTTCCAAGTCAATGTTCTGGATTCCACAAAATAGAAATACTTGCATCGTTAGGCTTACATTTATTTTTTTGATCAACAATTTTTTAGTGTAAATTATTAATGATAATATCGGATAACAAATAATTACAACTACAAAGAAAGACCTTAATAGAATTAAAAAGTTGTTCAATTATTGATTAAATGACATATACAGAGCCAGCCACAGTTCCTTTCAATAGGTATAGGTTGCATCTTGTTTGGGATATGTAGATACTCCCTTCTGTTCTAAATATAAGACAGAGTTATTATTATTTTTTGAAAGATTAAGGAAGCCAAATACGTTATTTAATCACATCATATGTTGTGTATTTTATTTTTAGATTATATATATGTTTCTCAGTCAAAGTAATTAGTTTGGAAAAAAAAATCTAAAGTAATTTAATTAGCTTTTTTAATCTCTCAAATAAAGTCAATTCTATCTTATATTTAAGATTGAGGGAGTACTTCAAAGTAAGAAAAATAGTGTCTCAACATATCCCTCTCTTCAGTTCTTGTCCATTGACTTTTAATTGTTGAGATTTATTCTATAAAAATATTATTACAATTTAATATTTAATATTACAATAAATTTGATTAAAAAAAGTTAAATTATTATTTAATTTTTTTTTTAAAAAAAAAAACTATTGGTGAAAAATTATTATTACAATTGTTTCATGAAAAATTAAGTAAATATATTTAAAGAATTTAAGTTTAATATAGTCGAAATATTATTATATATAATAAAACATGTAATAACATAAAAAATTTATAATTTAATTATACGTATTTATACAATTTATTTTGTATTATGCATAAAAAGGTCTTTAACTTGGCATTTTATTTACATTGCCAATCCCAAGGACCCAAGGGCAGTGGGCCTGTTTGGGTTAGCGGTGGCTTTTTTTCTATCTGACTTTTGTAGAAGCCCGGTAGGAAAAAAGTCAGGTTGTAAATATGATTTGTATTTTGATTACCTGTTTAGCTTTTGTAGAAGTGATTTTTTTTTTTCTAAAATGATGGGTGTTTGGATTATTCTTTCAAAAATCAGTTAAGATGGAAAATGAATGAAAAAAAAAACATGAATTTGATTGAATAATATATATATATATATATGAAAAAAAAAAAGCTGGATTTTTTTTTTTGGTAAAGAAAAGCTAAAAGTTTCGAGTGGAAGCTCCATCCCAAAAAAATAATGGGCCCCATGTTCAAAATTCTCCATAATAACTTAAGCTCCATCCCAAAAAAAATAGTGGGCTCCAATGTTCTCCGCTCCACAGTCACACAACGCTGACGTAAAAGCTCCAGGATGGAGCTTTTAGATTAATGAGCTTTTTGTATAAAAGTCCAGTGAAGAAAAAGTCAATCCAAACACCTCTTATTAGGTTTTTTTTCCCCCTAAAATTTGTTACCAACGTCACATTTAATTTTTTGCCTACAACACCAAACAAAGCTAGTAAGTATCCGGATAAAATTCGCACTATCACTACCGTACATAAGTTCAGTCCAAAAGCTTAAAATTTGGACTCCTAGCATAAGGAGCTTTTTTTATTTTTATTTTTTTTAAGAAAAAGCCCATTTAAAGCTGAAGCCTTCCCAAAAACAAGCAAATGGACATCTTTTCCTTCAACCAAACTTTTATGCTCTTTGAATGAGCTTTTACACTTTCCCAAACACGCTAATAGAAGTAGTGGTACTTTAACTTCAACTTAGGGTAAAATCCTCCTCTGACCACTGTGTATTATATAACCAATAAGTGTAACAGAATATTGTTACAAACAAATCATAGCCATACATGTGGCATGCCTCTAGAAGACTATATTTACAAATGCTAATTACTATTTACAAATACTAATCTTAACATTCCCCCTCAAACGAGAGGGTGTGACACATACACCGAGTTTGTTTCTAAAATAAGAAAACTGAGAAAAAGATAAAGCTTTAGTAAAACAATCAACTACTTGAAGAGAAGAAGGGACATATTTAACACCAATGGATCATGATAAGACTTGATCCCTTATAAAGTGAACATCAATCTCAATGTGTTTGCTTCGAGCGTGTTGAACTAGATTTGAGGCAAGAGCTTGGGCACTTAAATTATCACACCAAATAATTGAGGGTTTTCGAGTGAAAAGCCCCAATTCTAACATTAAAGAACCCAACCATTTAATCTCCGATGCTCCATCAGACAGGGAGCGGTATTCAGATTTTGTGCTAGACCGTGAGACCACTTTTTGTTTCTTAGAGCACCAAGAGACAAGTGTACCACCCAAATATACACAATATCCTCCCATAGATTTTCTATCATCTATGTCAGTAGCCCAGTCAGCATCAGTAAATGCCATTAGATGAAGTGAACTAATGGGTTTGATGTATAAGCCATAGTGATAGGTGCCCTTAAGATACCTTAGAATTCTTTTGACACCTTGGAAATGTATATCATGGGATTGGTCAAGAATTGATTAAGTTTGTTCACATAATAGGCTATATTAGGTCTGGAGGTTGTGAGGTACTGTAGGGACCCAATAGCTCTACGATACAATGAATGATCTGTCATAGGTGTGCCATCTTTTACAGAAAACGGACGGTCAGTAACCATAGGTGTTGGAACAGGGGCATAATCAAACATATTGAACCCCTTTAATAGATCAAAAATATATTTGGTTTGATTAATAAAAATACCAGACTTGTCTCTGTAAGCTTCCAAACCCAGAAAATAATAAAGTGAGCCTAAATCTTTCAGGGAGAACACAGTATTCAGTTTCACAATAAGTCGTTGAACAACCCTAGAATTATTCTCAGTTATGAGAATGTCATCAACATAGATCAGAATAAATACCAGAATATTCTTGGTTCTGATGAAGAACAAAGAGACATCGCTCTAGGCATTTTTGAAACCCCAGCTGAGTAGTGTATTCCGAAGCCATTCAAACCAAGCACGAGGTGCTTGTTTAAGGCCATAAAGTTCTTTAATAAGCTTGCAGATGAATTCAGGTTTGGCAGAATCATGAAAACCCGGTGGTTGACGCATGTAGACTTCCTGTTAGTTCTCTATGTTTGATGATAACTGGTAATTGTAAACACAAGTTAAAATTTGTCTTGATGAGTTGAAAAACTCACTGTCAAGTGAATACTCGAGTATTGGTTTCAATACTCAAGTATTGAGTTGACAGAGAATAGCTCATTTTCACAAAGACGAGCAATACTCAAGTATTCTCCTGAATACTCAAGTATTGAAGTCACAGAGAGCATTCCAAGTTTTTCACAATGAGTCAATACTCAAGTATTGGTTTGAATACTCGAGTATTGATCATATAGAGACTCTTTCACAAAAAGGCAAAATTGTCAATACTCAAGTATCCATTTGAATACTCAAGTATTGGTTATACAGAGAGTCACCAAAGTATTCCAACATGTGAATACTCGAGTATTGGTTTGAATACTCAAGTATTGGAAAAACATAAAGTTTTCAAACTTTACACATGTTTATGAATACTCAAGTATTGGAATGAAAACTCAAGTATTGAAATGACAGAGACTTCACAAATATTGAAAACAATTCAATACTCAAGTATTGAGTTGAATACTCGAGTATTGGCCATACAGAAAGGTTTGCTATTTCCAAGTGATTTGAATACTCAAGTATTGACTTGGAAAAGATTTCACAAAGTTTTCAAACAAATTGAATACTCAAGTATTGAGTTGAATACTCGAGTATTGGGCATACAGAGAGCTTGGCTCTTTTTCAAAGATTTTGAAAACTCAAGTATTGATTTGAATACTCAAGTATTGAGGTTTTGGACTTAAACTTATTTTCACATAAAAAGTTCAAAACTCAAGTATTGGTTTCAATACTCGAGTATTGGATTTACTCAAAGAAATTGTCCAACGCTCAAATCATGTAGTGCCTTCTCTGGAAGACGAATACTCAAGTATTCAGATGAATACTCAAGTATTCACATTAGTGCACAGTGACATACTCAAGTATTGAAGAACATACTCAAGTATTGGTCGCGAGTTTTGAAAATCAAGTTGAACGAATATGTGAAAACCTCTTTGCTTGATCTCAATACTTGTCATTATTATTCTCTGATATTCCCAGCTATGTTTAACCACTTTGTTAGTGAGTTTCAGCTTGTTTAGAGGAGATTAAATGAAGATTTAAAGCAAAAGCAAAAAGCATGTCAGAACATTAAATGCTAAACCCAGAAAGTTGCATACTTTTGGGTAATCCTCTCGCATTGAGCTTACAAAAGATTAATGGCTACCTACCACATCCAGTAACTGCTATTCCAATGGATTAATATTCAAGAAGTCAACTATGATCTTCTGTACAACTGGATTAAGTAAATAGTAGAGAGAGAAAACTCCAAAATGCCTCCAACAGCTAGATTAATGCACCAACTGTCATAATGGAGCCTGCAACGGATCTTTAATGCTCTCTTAGTATAAATAGAGTAGCATTCAATTTCTCTCAACAACTAAGACAGCAGAAAACGAAAATCATTCAAAGTTTCCAACTACTCTTGAGTTTTTTCTCGTGTAAAGTATCGTTGATACATTAGAGCTTCAAAGTGTTTATTTCTATCTACTCTTAGAGAAAGTTTCTTACCTACAAATCATTTATTGTAAAGAATCACAAGTCAGGGGACTTGGTGATTGGGTTCATTGATTACAACTTGTAAGGGGGAGTAAGTTCTAGTGAGAGAATTACTCTTAAGTGCAAAGTGTGTAATCAATTGTGATAGTGAAAATCCCAGAGAGTCTGGGGACTGGACGTAGGTCAAGAGATTGGACCAAACCAGTATAATTCCTTGTGTCTTGCTATTCTTCTCTACTCCATAGTCTACTCTGTTTTAGTGTGCGAAAAACAGAGCTGTTTCTGAAAGAATTTTTAAAATCCCCAATTCACCCCCTCTTGGTGATTAAGCTCCACTTTCACTTCCTCCTTCAAGTATCCATTGAGGAAAGCATTATTGACATCTAGCTACCTGACATCCCACTTGAAAGTTACAGCAAGAGTAAGGATTAAACGAATAGTGGTTGGCTTTATGACCGGACTGAATGTCTCCCCATAATCAATGCCAGCAGACTGTTGGAACCCTTTAGCAACTAAACGAGCCTTGTGTTTGAGAATGGAACCATCAGCCTTGAACTTAGTTTTAAACACCCACTTGCAATCCACAAGTTTCTGACCATGGTGAGGAACAAGAACCCAGGTGCGGTTTCTACAGAGTGCATCATACTCAACCTTCATCGCATCAAGCCAGTGAGGAGACGCAAGGGCTTCAGATATGGAACGCGGTTCAGAAGCTTTGGAGAGATGAGAGGAGGTTTCTGTAGTGAGGAGGCCCACAAATGGATATTTAGGTTTCGAAATCCTAGATTTGGCGCGGGTGATCATAGAGTGAATATTGGGTGGGGACGTAGGAGAGGGAAGGGATGGTGCAGAGGATGAAGATGATGAGGTGGGATTAGGTGAAGATGGGAGAGACAAGGAAGAAGGCATTAGATTTGGAGAAAATGGGGAAGACGGGGTCGAAGGGGATGACGAGTTGGAAGGAAGGATATTAGGTGGGGAAGAGAGTAAAGGGGGCTGATCTTGAATGTTGGGTGGTGAATGGGGCCGGGAAGGAGAGTGACGTGAGATGGAGTGTAGGGAGGTTGATTGGGCTTGAAGAGGGTTGTTGGGCTGAGAAGGAAAATTAAGTGTGGGGATATTAGGAGAATGAGGGTGTGATGGAGAGATATTGGTTTGAAATGGAGTGGTTACCTGGGCCTGTTGCGTCTCACTGGACTGATCCGTGATGATTAAAGGAAAGGAGGAGTAAGCTGTATCATATGGGCTTCTCTTGTTTATAAAACCTGTGTCACAAGGAAAAACATCAGTGTCAAAAATCACATGTCTAGAAACATAAATACGTCCAGTTGGGCTTAGACATTTGAAACCCTTTTGGCTAGGAGCTGGACTAAGATAAACACACTTTTGACTATGAAATTCCAGCTTGTGAGAATTGTAAGCTTTCAAACAAGGGTAACAAATACACCCAAAAGGCTTCAACGTTTGATAGTCTAGCTCTTTGTTATATAAAAAGGCAAGTGGAGATTTGCCTTTTAATATCGGAGTGGGAAGACGATTGATCAGATACACTGCCACTTGAAAGGCTTCAGTCTAGTAAGCTAGAGGAAGTTTAGCTTGAGCCAAAAGAGTTAATCCCATTTCCACAATATGTTTATGTTTTCTCTTAGCTCTTCCATTTTGTGGTGACGTATAGGGACAAGTGAATCTCATTATTATGCCACAACTCTCAGCAATAGGTATAAGGGGTTTATACTCAGTACCATTGTCAACATTGAATAGATTTAATCTTTGTCTGAAATTGATTTTCAACCATTTGTTGAAAAACTTTAAAGGCCGTGACTGTTTCACCTTTGTGTTTGAGAGGGTATAACCACGTATATCTACTAAAGTCATCCACAAAATGAATACAATAGCGATATCCATGAATTGATTGTGTTGGTGAAGGACCCCATAAATCAGTGTGAACAAGTTCAAAAGGAAATGATGCACGAGATATAGATTTAGGAAAAGGTAATTTTCTAGATTTCCCAAATTGTCATGCTTCACAAACAAAACTATCACAAATGGGAATTTTGATATTACAACTATTGTGAACTTGCTGTAATACTTTATTGCTTGGGTGATCAAGCTTATAGTGCCAAGAAAGAAACTCTGCATCATTCAAGGAGGCTGTTGCAACATGAGCTTGAAAATCAACTTTACTCATTGGGTATAGTCTTTCCCTTGGTGTTCCCTTCATCAGTGTGTGCCCTGTTTTGTTGTCCTTCACAACACACCCTTCATTAGTAAATAAGACTGAGACAGGGTTGTGGGAAACAAGTTGATGAACACTAAGCAAATTTTTAGCACTACGGGGCACAAGCAGAACATTATTAAGATTGGATATCAGATCCAGAACAAGGAATTGAAGCAGAACCAACACCAGAAATAGGAGCTTTTGAACCAGTGCAAGAAATTAAACTTGTCTTACCAACAGATTTCACTAAGTCGAGGTGGGAAGAATAAGAAACCACATGGTGATTAGCACCACTATCCATATACCACTCAGGATCAGCAATAACATCTGAATAAGCATAATAGGATTGAGGAGCAGGAGCAGTATGAGAAGGAGGCCTGAAAGAGCGGTCAAACCTCTTATAACAGTTGGAGACCTTGTGGCCTGGTCGTTCGTAGATATCACAAAACGGACGGCCAAAGTTGCTGTTGGTAGATCGTCCTCGTGATCGCCGACCACCCCTCCCTCCTCTACTTGAGCCACGATTTGGAGCACGGTCAGGAGAGTAAGAAGAGAAAGGAGCAGAATCAGAACCTTTGGGCAAAAAAAAAAAACTTCTACAAAAGCTTTTTATCAAAAAAAAAAAACTTCTACTAAAGCACCACTTCTCCTTGGTATGAATATTATTTCTTATGATATCTTCTAGGTTTTTTTTTTTTTTTAACCTTAGCTTTCTAGTTCAAATATTAGTCCTTTACGTTTGTAACATATAAACTTGACTTGGTATTTTAATATAATTTTTTCTTGAATGAAAATAGTGATACTTCAAAAGCATATAGAATTTTGAAATGTATTCTTACAAAAAAGAGGGAAAAAAAAGAGACATATTGGAGTGCAATCCTGTGAAAAGTAAAGGGAAAAAATAGAAAAAGAGCCGTACATTCTTTAGGTTACATCTGCCCCCACATGTTCTAAAGTTGGGGTGTCAATTGGATAATATTTATGGCGAAATTTCTTTATAATACAAATGAAGACCTTTAATTATTATTTGTATTTACAAAATTTAAGTCTAAGACAACAATAGTATGCACAATGTGATCATTTAATTTTTTTATGCCCGTAAAAATAGAGACAAATGAATTTGTATATTACAATGAAATGGTGATAGAGGCCATTTTATACATAATGAAATAATTTTTCTTATAGAAATATGGGAAAATCCATATGGGGGGCCAAATAACAAAGAAAAACCCAAAAAAGGCCCAAAGATTCTGCAAATCCCAGAAAAGGCCCCAGGGCCTTTTTTGGTATAATTTTATTAAGACATTAGTTGTTAACGAGGCTGATATAGTTGTTAATGGGTACTAATATAGTTGTTAACGGTACGGATTTAGTTGTTAGGATATTGTTGTTAATGGTACTGATATAGTTGTTAATGACCTACCCGTTAACAACTATATCAGCCCCGTTAACAACTCACGTTTTAATGAATTTATACCAGAAAAGGCCTTGGGGCCTTTTCTGGGATTTTCAGAATCTTTAGGCCTTTTTTGGACTTTCTTTGTTATTTGTGCCCCCATATAGATTTTCCCTAGAAATATAACTCTTCAATAAAAATGCATTATGGTGTTTTAGAACATAGGCTAGCTACTTTTTATTAGTAGTTATTAAAACTATTTTTTCTATATCAGGAGCAACTTCATTCTTAATTATACAGAATACTTCCATGAATTATTGCAACTTGTCAACATGTATGTAGACTATTACCCCCTACCTTTATGAGGAACAATATTTTTTGTATGGGTGGTTCTTAATATAAAGAACAAGTTCTTTTTATTTGAAATTTTAAACTGGTCTTTCTATTTTTACTCTAATTAAATATGTCCACTTATTATTTATTTACAATAAATTTCTAGTTATTATCTCTTATATTCTTTTTATAATAAATAAGGGTATAATTGGAAAAGAAAAAATATATCTTACACATTTATTACTTTTAACTAACATTTTTAACCGTTTGATTTTGATGGTTGTTCCTTAAAAAAAAGATGGGAGGAAGTATTAAAGGTGGAATATCACCTAGAAGGGGGGGTGAATAGGTGATTATAAAAATTATTTCGCTTATTGCTCAAGAATACTTAAAAACAGGGACAGAGAGAAGGATAGAAAAACACGAGAGATTATCCTGGTTCGGTCTAACTCCTCGACTTACGTCCAGTCCCCAGAGCCTCTGGGATTTTCACTGTCTCTTCAAACACGAATTCAATTACACACTTTGCAACTCAAGATGATCCTTTCATACTAGGACTCACTCCCCCTTACAAGCTGTAATTGTACACCCACACCTAAGGTTCCATAACCTTAAGATTTAACAACTAAACAAGTAATCAAATAGGTGTTTAACTCCTCAATGAGTAAATAAATGATAATCACTGAAGTACACGATATATTCGAAGATATTAATGAAACAGTAGATTGTAATAAGTTCGAATTGAATGCACAGAGTTTTGGTAGTTGGAAAATTCAATGCTTCTGGTATTTAGAGTTGATGCCATTAATGACCGTTGGTGAAGCTTGAAGGTTATCCATTGTGACTCTTCAAAGTAGCCATTAGATAGATGAAGTTCGATAATCACTTGCTGAGTTTGTATCTTGATTAGGCAACTGCATTAAATGCATTCTAAAAAAATTTGCTTTATGATAATTTGTTGTTAATCCTTTGGATAATCATCTGAAACTCACTAGCAAACTTATTAAAAGCAATTAGGAATAGTAATGAGTGATGATATGAAGAAATGAAATCACAATCAATTAATTTAGATTTCCGAAGACGGTGATTTGAAAAACAGAGAAGTTTGACTCTAGTTAAAATGAAGTTGTCTTTAGGCAAACTGACTAGAGGCAAACTTTGATCGACTCGAGGCAAGAAAAGCAAGTTGAAAAACATGTAGAAGAAAGCTTGCCTTGAGTCACAATGACTTGAGTCATGGTGACTTGAGTCAAAGTCTTTTTATAGCGTTAAAGAGTATATGAGAAAGTTTGCCTTGAGTCACAATGACTTGAGTCATGGTGACTTGAGTCAAAGTCTTCTTATCGCGTTAGTGAGAATCTGAGAGAGTTTGCCTTGAGTTACCATGACTTGAGGCAATTGTTGCCTTGAGTCAAAATGACTTGAGGCAAGCAATATTATCAGAAGTCAAAAACCAAAGATAGATTTAACTGGAGTTAAAATATGAATGCTTGGAGTCAAGATGACTTGAGGCAATCATATTCTGACTCGAGGCAAACAATCGCGCTGACTTCAAAAACATTTGAACAAGAAAATAATTAACTAGGGAAATTAAATAAATGACTCGAGGTAACGCTGAGCGCAAAAAAAAAAAATCAAAAACTTTAAACGTGTTAACTTGAGGTAAAATGAATTTAACTCAAGGCAAGTCTTATCAAACTTATTAACTTCAAGTTGAAAACAATTTGACTCGAGGTAACTGAAGGAAAAACATTTTTCCTATGATTAATTGATGACTCGAGGCACTTAATATTTAACTTGAGGTAATTTTGAAACTCCAAATTTTCATTGAATCTTAAAGATGATTTACATTATAATTGTTATCATCAAAACATCAAAAAACTTGGGAAACTAACATTCTCCTCCTTTTTTATGATGACAACATTTATAATGTGATTTGAAGTTTTTGAACAAGATTTCTTTGAAGTAAAATATGACAGCAATAATCATAGCTCATAGAGGACTCAGATAAATCATCAGCAAAGAAATTATAGTAATCACAGGAATGATGATGCAAAAGGTATGACATTCATATATTAGAATTCAGAGATACATCCATACATATAGTCAAATATACTAACTGAACCCGTTATAATACCAACTAAACCAGTCAAAATGAGCAAGGAGCATATAGCCAAAAAATAAATAAAACAGACTTCAAACAACTTCTTCATTAGCTCTCTCCCCCTTTATCATCAGTGAAAATAGAGGAGGGTTGAACAGAAGGAGATGGATGATCAGAGATACGACTATCAGAGGAAGATGATGACAGAGGAACAGTGGCAAGGTCAATGGGGGAATGCTGAGATGAAGGAATAACAACAGTAGCTGGAGTAGACTCAGCAAGAGGAGATGTGGCTAAAATAGGAGTGGATGACACTAAGGGAGTAGGGGTAGAAGGAATGGGAGAAGAAGCACCAGAGGGACTCGCCTGTGCAGATAAACTCTTGAGAAGCTTGTCAAACTTAGAATCCAACATCAGATAAGTATTATTGAGATTGTCAAAACGAGCACCATAATCTTCCAAATGTCCTTCAATATTCTCAAGTCTCTGCTCTATCTCAGAATCTACAAACTTCCTCACCTCAGATTCAATCTTTGTAGAGATCTCAGTCTGTTGAGCAATAAGAGACACTTGAATTGATCCAACTGCCTCAGCTACAAGGTTTTCTACAATAGCCTTCACAGAAGAGTGCAACATTGATGGTGGAGGCTGAGAAGGTTGAGATTGAGCACCAGTATTAGCAGGAGTTGATTGAGCTTCTGTTGCTCGAGACTGGGAGGCTCTTGACTTAGATTGGGCCCTTGACTGTCTTGTTCCCTTCTTAAAGGTAATTTTCATATGATTAAGGTGAAATTGACTGAACAACTGGGGTTTGACATGAGTTTCATGTAACTCAAGATGCCAAATGCCAGCTTCAAACAACATAAGAGAGATTAGAAGGAAATGAATGGAATTTGAATCTATACATCTCAGAGTAAACCCACTCACCAATGTTGTGAGGAGTTTTATCAATGATGGAAGCAAATAGAGCATAATCTCTCTGAGAAAATGAGTAAAATTATTGCCTTTTTGCACAAGGTTTCTAGAGTAAATGTACCATAGAGCCCTATGCAAAAGTAGCATGCTAACTTAAGCAAACTTCAGGGGCCCTAATGGTTTACCTGGTTTGGGAATTTTAAAGAGTTCCTCATCAGAATGATTAAGAATAGGTGCAGAAGGAGGATCAATGATCTTTAGCAAAGTATTAATGTATTTTTTCATGACAATAATCCTTTTCCCACGAACAAAAGTAGTCATTCTTGCCTCTTGAAGACTGCCATCAGAATTTAAGAGATTAGTAATCTTCATATTGAAATAGAATTTTTTTCACAACATAAGGAGAATAAGGAGTTGAAATGGCAAGAAGATTTTCAAAAGGAGCAAGCCAAGGAGACAAATCTAAATTACAGTCATTTTTGAGCTTTTCAAGATCAACATAGATTGTAGGACAGAATTTACGATTGGCATATCGATCATGAAAAAGTTTTAAATCTCTTTCAGACAAAATGATAGGATGAGTTATAAAACTATGCTCAGGCCTAGGATAGCTAGAGAAATTTGAGAGACCAGGAATAGGATCAGTCAAAGGAACAAATTCAGGAACAGAACCAAATACCTTTGAGGTTGAACCAACTCGAAATGCAGAAGCTGATATTGAAGTCTTGACTCGCTTGCTTGCAGATCCTTCAATATGATCCTTACCCTTCCTTTTACCAACTTCAAAGACATTCTTTGGGCTAATAGGCACAGAAGAGGGTTCTTTAATTACAACATTCTTCGATCTAGGTTTAGTAGACACAGATTCGTCAATGGCGACCTTCGGCTGATAGCGTTTTGGGGGTTTCTTCTCCCTTTTTAGACGAATTGAAGGTTTAAGAGATGGAGAAGGATGATTGGGTTCATAATCAGAAGATTCTTGGGATTTCGAATGCTTCTTTAGAGACATTTGAGGAAATTTGAAGGGAAATTAAAGAAATTTGGGGTTTTTGCTTGAGGTAGGGTTTTGGCAAAACACAATGATGAGAGAGCAGACTCGAGGTGAGAGAAATAGTGAAGAAGAACATTATATATATAAAGATCATGACTCGAGGAAACGAATTAGTCGACTCGAGGCAACAGTGAAAATACAACTGACTCAATTAAATAAAACATTGACTCAAGGCAATACACTGAGTGACCCGAGGCATAAAGTGGAGAATATAGAGAGTCAAATTTAATTTTTGAAAATAACTCGAGGCAGATAATAGATGACTCGAGGTAACATACCTGACGTCAAGTATGTAATGTGAATACTTGACTCGAGGTATCTTCATATGAACTCGAGGTAGTAAGTGTTCATGAAATTTTTTGAATTCTACCTTAGTGACTCGAGGCATGGTACTAGTTGGCTCGAGGCAAATGATTAGCCAACCTAGTTTCTTATCGAGTTTGACTCGAGGCATATGAGAATATGACTCGAGTTAAATTACTCCACAAAAATATTTGCTCTCTACTTGTCCATGACTCAAGGCAATTGACTAACTGACTCGAGGCAGTTGACTTGAGGTAGCAATTTGACTTCCAGTTGATCGACTTTCTGCATAATTTTGACACACTTCAGTATTAACTTGAAGTCATTTTTCGTTTACCTCGAGTTACAGCTTTGTAACTTAATCCAGATAGTATCTTGATCTTGTGATATGATTGAAATAACTCGAGGCACATTGATCAGTAACTTGAGTCATTTTGCACTCTGTTAGCCTCTGTTTTTCATCTTCTTAACAGAGTCAGGTAATAGGTGATTATAACTTAAAGGCACCATCAGGTAATATTCCTTCCATGATCTTTCTCGGGATGTTCAGCCCAAATGAGAAACCATGCTCTAATATCAAATGAAGGTGGAATATCACATAGAGGGGGGGTGAATAGGTGATTATAATTTATTTATTTTTGCTTATTGCTCAAGAACACTTAAAAATAGAGACAAAGAGAAGGATAGAAAAACATGAGAGATTATACTGGTTCGGTCTAACTCCTCGACCTACGTCCAATCCCCAGAACCTCTTGGATTTTCACTATCTCTTCAAACACAAATACAATTACACACTCTGCAACTCAAGATGATCCTTTCATACTAGGACTCGCTCCCCCTTACAAGCTGTAATTGTACACCCACACTTAAGGTTCCACAACCTTAAGATTTAACAACTAAACAAGTAATCAAATAAGTGTTTAACTCCTCACTAAGTAAATGAATGATAATCACTGAAGTACACGATATATCCGAAGATATTAATGAAATAGTATATCGTAATAAGTTCGACTTGAATGCACAGAGTTTCGGTAGTTGGCGAATTCAATGCTCTGGTATTTAGAGTTGATGCCATTAATGACCATTGGAGAAGTTTGAAGGTTATCCGTTGTGACTCTTCAAAGTAGCCGTTAGACAGATGAAGTTTGATAGTCACTTTCGCCGTTTAATGTTTCAGGTGGAATTGTGCCGTCACAACATTCTTTCATTCCTTATGTTTTTCCCGTTGTGAAACAACATTTAATGAATGATTAGAATAGCAGAAATGTCTTTCGATTGCTCAGAGGTATGGTTGCTGAGTTTGTATCTCGATTAGGCAACTGCATTAAATGCATTTTGACACAAATTTGCTTTATGATAATTTGTTGTTAATCCTTTGGATAATCATCTAAAACTCATTATCAAACTGATTAAAAGCAATTAGGAATAGTAATGAGTGATGATATGAAGAAATGAAATCACAATCAATTAATTTAGATTTCCGAAGACAGTGATTTGAAAAACAGAGAAGTTTGACTCTAGTTAAAATGAAGTTGCCTTTAGGAAAACTGACTGGAGGCAAACTTTGATTGACTCGAGGCAAGAAAAGCAAGTTGAAAAACATGTAGAAGAAAGTTTGCCTTGAGTCACAATGACTTGAGTCATGATGACTTGAGTCTTGGTGACTTGAGTCAAAGTCTTTTTATAGCGTTAAAGAGTATCTGAGAAAGTTTGCCTTGAGTCATGATGACTTGAGTCATGGTGACTTGAGTCAAAGTCTTCTTATCGCGTTAGTGAGAATATGAGAAAGTTTTCCTTGAGTTACCATGACTTGAGGCAATTGTTGCCTTGAGTCAAAATGACTTGAGGCAAGCAATATTATCAGAAGTCAAAAACCAAAGAGAGATTTAACTGGAGTTAAAATATGAATGCCTGGAGTCAAGATGACTTGAGGCAATCATAGTCTGACTCAAGTCAAACAATCGTGCTGACTTCAAAAACATTTGAACAAGAAAATAATTAACTAGAGGTAATTAAATAAATGACTCGAGGTAACGCTGAGTGCAAAAAAATCAAAAAATTTAAAACTTTAAACGTGTTAACTCGAGGCAAGTCTTTTCAAACTTATTAACTTCAAGTTAAAAACAATTTGACTCGAGGTAACTGAAGGAACAACGTTTTGCCTATGATTAATTAAAGCATATGACTCGAGGCACTTAATATTTAACTTGAGGTAATTTTGAAACTCCAAATTTTCATTGAATCTTAAAGATGATTTACATTATAATATTTAACTTGATCCATACTACCTCCGTAGTTGCTATATATTCTACCTTGGTAGTAGAGTCTTCCAACAATTACTCCACCATTTAGGATTGATTGCCTTTACGGCTGTCCAGTGACCCTCTCCAGGGTCAGCCTGGTATCGGCTCGTAATGCTTAAAGCATAAGAGACGTCTAGTCTCGTGCTTAACATTGCATACATGATGGATCCAATTGCTGATGTATATGGAATCCTTCCATGCCTTACCTTCCAGCTTGTGTCTTAGGACACATAGCCTTAGAAAGATGAATGCCATGAATGACATGAAGAAAACCCTTTTTCGACCCGTTCATGCTAAACCTCTTTAGTATTTTGTCTATGGACGTTGATTGGGATAAACCCAGCAACCTTTTCGATCTATCTCTATAGATCTTTATACCAAGTATGTTGGCCATATCCTTCATGGTGAAGATTTCTGATAACTGTATCTTTGTGGACTACAACATGGGAATGTCATTTCCAATGAGCAAAATGTCATCCACATAAAGCACAAGAAACACGACAGCACTCCCACTGTCCTTCTAAACACATGGTTCATCTTCATTCTTGATAAAGTTGTTTCCTTTGACAACTTCATCAAAACTAAAATTCCAGCTCCTTGATACTTGCTTAAGCCCAAAGATTGATTTCTGAGATATGATATCTCTATTAGTTTTAGTTATTTGATTTATCAAATAAATTAAATACAAAACTAATACTACATAATAATATTATTATCTATATATATAATATTATTATTATTTTTGAATTTATATTTTATATATATATATATATATATATATATATATATATATCCATCCTCCCTAGATCGTTGTATTCATTAAATCTTAGACATATCTTAGATTCAATGAGTCTAGACATTATAGCTTGTGTTGGACTGTTCTTGTGTGCGACCTTGTAGGCCCACATGAAATTACTAGTGGGCCACACTGTACCAGCCCACAAGTCGCAAGCAGCATCTAGCAAGACATTACGACTACCCAATTCATATGAGGATCGATGAGACGATGCAACCTATCATACAACCATGCCACGTCCCTTTTGTCACGCGATAATTTGGTCAAGGATGAAGCATGGAAAGTGTCATCCTCTTGTTCTTGACCATTACTTTCTCGATTCTTGAGTAGTCTAACAATTGAAATGGAAACTCATTTCCATTGTAGTATGACCATATTTTTCTCAGATTTACTTATCGAGGGTCCCGGTAATATCTCTCTACAAATGTGAGGGACAAATCTCATCTTGACCATTCACATCCCTTTGCATGAAAACCACTAATCTCGATTGAAGCCTTTATCATCACCCAGTCAAAGGTGACTTTTGACTAGATCAAAGATTAGAAACTCTAATGTAGGAATCCATGATGATCTCAAGTCAAAAGGGCATTGTGACGTGGTTATACATGAGATAAGCTTATGACTTAATCCATGCAATTTTCTCATAGTAGGTCGGTCCAACACCTTGTACTCTTACAAGTGCCTAAGACTTTGATTCGTATCTCCATACCTTATCAAAATCATACTGGTCTTGTTTAATCTTCGCTTCCACATAGATGACTGACCAAGGACATTTAGGACAATCGTTATGATACATCAAAGGATACAGTTGTAACACCCCAAATCCAACACCCTAAATCTTGGCCAAAACACTTGAAATATCACCAACAAGGATGATCAACATCCAAATCATTAAAATACATTACTAATTCAAATCAAAATTCATTTTTAAGTCAACATAAATTCCCAAAATATTTCATAATAAAATACAAAGCGGAAGTCTTAGAGTCATGACAAATAAAACGACATAACATAAGTTCTATGAGCACAACCGACACTCCATAGGTTCTTTCCCTTGCTCCCTACTAGAACAATCACCTGAAAATTTGTTAATATTGGGTGAGATTTGACATCTCAGTAACTTCTGAAAGTTTCTACCATACACAAGCAAATCACATATAACAAAAAGCAACAACTGATTACATATATATTTGTATATACCATAATTTATACAACATTAATTATCACCATGTCAATGTGAACCGTACAATTATACAATATGCAATATGCAGCCTCCCTTATATCACCGTCCATCCTCAACCGTTGACTGGAGCCATAGGCTAACAACACATAGTCCAATAGCAACTCATCCATTTGACTGGATTGTCCCAAGCTCACCAAAACTTAAGATACACCCGGCCAAAGGTATAGAGCTTAAGTATGGACTATGGCTCCCCTCCTTAAAACAACACAACTAAGGAGGTGTCACATGTCCCACAGATCCAATGCAATCCCGGCCAAAGGAAAACATGGAAGAAAGGGCCCTGACAAGTGTCATCCACTGTGCCCGAGTGATGACATACCATGTGGTAAAAGATCTCAACATACAAATCCCTCCTTACTCCAACCCATCACATATGCATCCACCATGTCAGACATATATTAAATCACCAATAATATAATTAAATGTCAAGGTACAATAAATCATGTTTCAATTCATATAAAATATTAATTTACAATGCATACAAATATACATATAATTCAGTCCTTTAATTTTAAATAAAAGATAGTTACACACAATTCACAAGTATATGGAAGAATATTCAAAGTTATCTGTTACTCCCTAATGTACATGTAATCACACACAAGTGTCACTCCAAAGCTCTCAATGAGAGTCTACAAAGTACAACATAAAAATCTATTAATATATTACTCGAAGTATCCTAAAGTTGTTTTAAAAATACTATTAGGACCCGTTTGGTACAAATAATTGGTGGGAAGGGAAAGGAACTTAGAGGAGGGAAAGGAAGATTTGAAAGATGAGGAAAGATGGCTTGAGTTGTTTGGTAGGAAGAAAATGAAGAGGTGGTAGTTGGTAAAGAATTAGGAAATGTCTATTTTACCCTCAAAAGAAATTAATTCAAAATAAAAAAGAAAAATATTTTTTTGCTAAAATATTTTTTAAAAAAATATATTCTTGTTAAGTTTGAACTCGTGAAAAAAAAAATCGCCAAGTTCGAACTTTCGCCTTGATTCGAACTTCCCGCCAAGTTTGAATTTCGTGGCTAAATCATCCAAAAAAAAAACATTTTTTTTGGGAAGATTGCAGCTTTTCCCTCCATTTTCGGATGGAAAGCGTCTTCCCTCAAATAAGGGAAGATGAGCACTCACCGGAAGATGCTGACTGGACTTTCCGTCTACCAAACACCCAAAATCTATGGGAACTTTGGGATCTTCCCTTTCCTTCTCTAATCTTCTTTCTACCAAACGGGTCCTTAGATATTTAAAACTACCCTCTCAACTAATATTTTATATACACATCTGCTCACTAAGATTCAACCCCCTATAAATTCAAGTATTTATTTATTCTTTTTTTTTGGTTATGGTATAAAAGGGGTGTTAAAATAGTCATAAAAATAAAAGAACTATATGTATGCACCCACACAAGAAAGAACCGAATAATAAATGTGGGGTTTTGGAATTTTAAAAATAATAAAGCAACACCAATAGCAACGAAAAGGAAGAAAAAATTAGGGAATTTAAGGGCCAAAGTGCCAAAATGACCAAAATACCCCTAGGAAGGGTAAATAACTTAGGAAAATGGTGAAAAATCCTAAAAGGCAATGAAATAATTATTTGAATTATGAGAGTATATTATCTCTAATTATGGTAATTTAATAAATTACGAACTTGGAGAAATTGAAGAAGAATGCCCAAAAAGTATTGTAATGAAAATAATACCCTTGTAAATTATAGAATAATACAAGAGACATGGAAACACAAGTGTTAATGCAAGAGTTTGGAGGTAATGGGGAATTCTAATTAAGAAAATTATCAACTAGTGATAATAAGGTAATTAAGTAATTTCTGACTAATTACTTAAGTCTCGAGCAAAGGAAATTTAGAGATAATTATGTGAGGCTCAAAAATTAGTGGAAAATAGTTGGAAATTAGTAAAAATATATTTACTAATTAATTGGAGATTTTTGTGAAAAATAGTTGAGTTTAGGTATTTTTAAGCCTAAATACAAGAATGGACCAATAAGAGAATTTTGTGGAATTTTTGATAAAAATTTCATTAAGTAATTAATTATGTAATTAAATAAATCATGGAAAATATTTACAAATCCAAAAAAATGCTCAGCCGAAAATGGACAAACAAATGGAAGATAAGAGTGAAAAATTTAATATCATGATATTTTTGTAAAATTGTATTATTATATAATATAGTGAATAGTAATGGAATAAATAGGAAACGGATCCTATCTAGAGAACCAGGAATAGGAATTCCAAAGTCAAGGTAAAATATTGATCGTGAGTTTTTACCTTCAAGTGACCTCTTCCGGAAGTTAATTCCGAGGTCGGGTAGCGCATTTGCCTAATAAGACGAAATAGGGAAAAATGCGATAGTCACATTTTGGATCTCGAAGAAAATAAATTATAACTCAACATCTAGAGATGAGTTTATAATTATCTGGACATATTTGGAATCGTGAATTATTATCCGAGATTGATGATTCCGAAAGCGATTTCCGACACCGGACGTGTTCGGACACGTTTTTCGAGAAAACTTCAACTCGGACCGTTGGAACCTCGTAAGGGACCGAAATCTAAGTTAAATTAGATATTCTTGATGAGGAAGAGAAGATCTTCAAAGTTATGAATTCAGAATTTTGAGATTTCTCCGAAGAGACGCGAAACGAAGACTGAACAGGGAAAATCTATCGAACCGGCCATAAAGCAAGTTGACTCACCACTCTTGGACCAATGGCTTGCTGCCACATCACTCCCCAATGTCGACTAAGGGCTGCCCATGGTCAAGAATTAAACACCATTATGCTTTGATTTTACTTGGTTATAAGGTAAGAGAAAATTACAAGATTTGGAATATGGAAATTACCAAAGTGGCACAATTTTTCCCTATATAAGGGCATGAGCACCTTCTTCATTTTTCACACCAAAAATCTGCCCCTTAGAGAGAAGTTAGAGAGAGAAGCTCGGAGAAAGTCTCGAGCAAAGTCCGGGTAAGTTCTTCGGTCCCCGGTCTTTAGTTTTAGAGATCTTTCGGTAGATATAGTAGGAATGCTAGATTTATCTTTAATTTTTCAAGATAGTCTAGATATCATATTTAGGGGTAAATATGATATATATTTCGAAAATATGATAAGGGAAAAGATCTGTCAAAATTCCGGAGAGATAGAGCGAAAAACAATAAGCTCGCGAAATTCCGCCAAATAAGGGTACTAGGGGCAAAATAGTAATTTTCGCCCAAATGGCCTGTTATGATGCCAAATGTTGATAAACGTTGTCCTTATAGGATATCTCGAGCTAATCGAGCGCATTTGTTGTGCCGCCGTCGTACTGCATTGTTTCACCCCATTGTCAAAAATCACGTTTTTCGTAAAACGTACGTAGTCGACAACGAAGGTACGTTCGCGTACCGGTAACCTTATCTCGATGTTTATGGTTTATATATGTGGTATGTGTGTTGTAGAGGTGTTATACCGTGCGAGTGCATATAGCGGTTAGAGGATATGTACGTATCTTTGGGTGCATATGTCGATCTTTTGGGTGCATATGTCGATCTTGGGTGCAATATGTCACCGGGTGCAATATGTCCGTATCTTTGGGTGCAATAGGTCCGTATGCTGGGTGCAATGTGTCCGCATGTGGGGGCAATACATATGCATGGGTTGTGGTAGAGTGATTGTTGTCTTGTTGATATTATGGATGTCTCGTTGTCCGTATGTGTATACATAAACATGAGGTTAATCGTTACCCGAGATCCAATGTGGTAAATTGGATCTCGGCTCTTAACTTAGCATCAAGTTCGGAAGGACCGAGGACCGAGAGAGAGGAAGGGTTCCGAGAAGACTTTCCGATGTTGGAGCGAAGATGTTTTGTACTTTTAAAACACTCGGTTCGTACCGATGTTGGACTTACGGCTTTTTGAATCTATATATGATTTGGGTTATATATATTTGAAAACGGGATGGGAAGGATAAGAAAAAATTTTGGGTCAAAAATAGGGAATAATTAAATATATGATTTGGGTTATATATATATGAGGGAAGGATAAGTGGGTCAAAAAGAGGGAATAATTAAATATATACACATACACGGATTGACAAGAAGGAAGGGTTAACAAGAAGGAGTTTGGGGTTTCTTGTTGAGCACACACGCTATTGCACAATGAAAAGAAGAGTGTGATTAGGAATATATATACATATATATGCTATGTGTTTACAAATAGAGGAAACAAATAAATTTTACAAACACCAACCTACACACGCATGAAGGGGAGAGAGGAGAAGTTGGGCAATGACTGGTGAAATAAATACACACCCACCAGTGATAAAAAAAAACAAAAAACAAAAGGCATGTGGTTTCTTGTAAGGTGTAATACACACCACACTATGGGAGAAGAGTTGAAAAGACAAGAAGATAGGACATGCTACAGTGAAAAGAAATGGAAAAAAGAAGACATGGGACCAAGACCACAAGCAAGAGAAATAAACGAGTACCTCCTGACCAAGAGCGGCGCACCTAGGATGTGGAGAAAGAGAAGGAAGAGGGGATTTTATCATGATGGGGTTAGGGTTTGATCCCATTAAAATAATAATAATAAAATACTATTAGTAATATTAAAATTATTAGAAGCACTTTCTCTTGTCTTTTCTTTTTATTATTTAAATATAGATCAGATTATTTTGTGAAGGTATTTCCCCAACATATTTTTTTTCCTTATTATTCTTATCAATATAATTTATCATTGTTAATTAATCAACTTTAATAAAAAAAAATAGATAATATATTTATTATTATTATTTTCAACTCCTAATTTTACACTTCGGATCTTCTTTAAACCTATATTACGTAATAAATCATATCTTAATAGCACTTAAATACTATTAGAAAAATTAGGATGTTACAACAGTCATCATAATAAACATACAAATTATGAAAACAAAAATGGAGAAATATTTTAAATAACAATTATGTTTAAAGTACAATGATTGGCCCCTAGAGCATAATTTCCAACAGTCCTACAGGATTGGGTGTTTACAGCCTCTACCTACAACATCGCCTGATCAACAGCTCGAGCTCTGTTATCTGTTCCTGTAGGTCTTGAATTTCTTCAAGTTCTAGCTTACTCCCACTATATACTTGAGAGAGTAGATCCTCCTCAAGAAAGATAGCATTCTTGGATACAAATACTTTGTAGTCTTCATGATAGTAAAAGTAGTATCCTTTAGTTTTCTTGGGTTAGCCTAAAAAATAGCACAAAGTGCTCCTAGCCTTTAATTTATCTAGTGGAAGGGTCTTGACATAAGCTGGACAGCCCCGTACCTTAAGATAATTCATGTTGGGCTTTCGGCCTCTCTATATCTCATACGGAGTGGTTTGAACAGATTTCGACGGAACCCTATTAAGAAGGTTTATTGTTGTATTTAGGGAGAATCCCAAAAACGATTTTGGGAGCTTCGCACTGCTCATCACTGACTGTACCATATCAAGCAGGTTCGGTTCCTCCTCTCAGACACATCGTTTTGATGTGGTATGTATGGAGCAGTCAACTGTGAGAGAATCTCATTCTCTCTTAGATAATCCTGAAACTCCTGACTTAGATATTCGCCACCTCGATCAGATCGAAGTGTCTCAATCATCTTGCCAGTTGTTTCTCTACTCCATTCCTAAATTCTTTGAACTTTTCAAAGGCTTCATATTTATGTCTCATAAGATACACATATCCAAATTTAGACTTATCATCAGTAAAGGTGAAGAAGTAGGAGTATCCTCCCTAGCCTAAGTAGACATGGGCCCACAAACATCTGAATGAATGAGTTCTAACAACTTCTTGGCTCTGTGACTCACAAGCTTCTCAAGCTTGGTCTTCGTCATCTTACCAGCCAAACAAGATTCATAAGGCCCATAGGATTCGAAATCCATGGAATCTAGATAATTGTCATTATGGAGTTTAGACAATCTTGTCTTATTAATGTATCCCAACCTATAGTACTAAGGATAGGATTGATTATCCAACCTCGGTTTCTTAATTTAAATACTAAGAAGTTCACTATTCCTAGGATTCTTTAGTACCAAAGGTAAAAACATCATCATTCTTCTTTCCCTTGAGGCTTGTAAGGTTTAATGGGCAGTTCCTCCTCTAATGTCTTTCCTTTTGACAATGGAAGCATACAACAGTATCTTTAGACTTCCCCTTTCCTTTGCATTACCCTTCTTCTTCTTGGGCTTGTCCTTGGGCTTGAGCGTGTCTGTCTCCATAGGCTTACCCTTGCCCTTCTTCTTAGGCTTGCCCTTGAGTAGGGGCAATAGGAATTAGATAATCTAAAATCTAAGCTATCTTCTCATAACGCAAAACTAATTTTTCATTTCGATACTAGCTCTTAAAGTTAGGTCTAGCTATCTTATTAGCATCTAGAATAGAGTGGAATTAAAGTTTCTGGCTATGACTCATATGTTCCAAAACAAATATGGACATAAAAGTATTTCATGAAATTTAAACAACCATATAAAGAGACTTTTGAAACGTATGTGGCCCTCTTACTATTTTCTCTAGAATCAATGACTCTCAAATATTGATTTAGGGTTATCCTTTATAAGGATATCTGTAGTCGGCTAAGAGAACGATTGGAATCATTGTTAGTTCTCTATGTGTTTTGATGATAACTAGCAATTGTAAACACAAGTTAAAAGTTGTTTTGATAAGTTGATAAAAAAAAACATTGTCAAGTGAATACTTGAGTATTGGTTTCAATACTCAAGTATTGAGTTGACAGAGAATGGCTTGTTTCCACAAGGTCACACAATACTCAAGTATTGGTCTCAATACTCAAGTATTGGAGTTACAGAGAGTTCTCTAAGTTTTTCACTATAAGTCAATACTTCAGTATTGGTTTCAATACTCAAGTATTGATCATACAGAGACTCTTTCATTTGAAAGGCAAAAGTGCCAATACTCAAGTATCCATATGGATACTCAAGTATTGGTCATACAGAAAATCATTAAAGTATTCAACATGTGAATACTCGAGTATTGGTTTGAATACTCGAGTATTGGGCAAATGAAAGTTTTCAAATTTTTTCACATATTTATCAATACTCAAGTATTGAAATGAATACTCAAGTATTGGAATGGCAGAGACTTCACAAGTATTGAAAATAGTTCAATACTCGAGTATTGATATGATTACTCGAGTATTGACCAGACAGAAAGTTTTGTTATTTCCAAGTGATTTGAATACTCAAGTATTAAGGTGAATACTCAAGTATTGACTTGGAAAAGGTTTCACAAAGTTTTCAAACAGTTCAATACTCAAGTATTGAGTTGAATACTCGAGTATTGGGCATACAGAGAGCTTGGCTCTTTTTCAAATATTTTGAAAACTCAAGTATTGATTTGAATACTCAAGTATTGAAGTTTTGGACTTAAACTTATTTTCACATAAAAAGTTCAGTACTCAAGTATTGGTTTCAATACTCGAGTATTGGTCCTACTTAAAGAAATTGTCCAACGCTCAAATCATGTAGTGCCTTCTTTGGAAGATGAATACTCAAGTATTCAGATTAATACTCAAGTATTCACATTAGTGCACAGTGCAATACTCCAGTATTGAAGAACTCACTCGAGTATTGGTCGCGGTTTTTGAAAATCAACTTGAGCGAAATTGTGAAATCCTATATGTTTGATTCTAATACTTGTCATCATTATTCTCTGATATTCCCTGCTATGTTTAATCACTTTCTTAGTGAGTTTCATCTTGCTTAAACGAGATTAAATGAAGATTTAAAGCAAAAGCAAAAAGCTGTCAGAACATTAAATGCTAAACCCAGAAAGTTGCATACTTTTAGGAAATCCTTCGCACACGCCTACAAAGGATTAATGTCTACCTACCACATCCAAGAAAGTATATTTGCTATTCCAACGGATTTATTTACTAGAAGTCAACTCTGAACTTCTGGCCAACTGGATTAAGTGAAGATTAGTGAGAGAAGAAGACCAAAACATTTCCTAATCCTTGGTTAAAGTCTCCAACGATTATGAGAGGGATTACAACGGTCATTTAATGCACTCTCGTATAAATAGAGCCGCATTCAATTTCTCTCAACAACTAAGACAAAGAGAAAACGAAAATCATTCAAAGTTTCCAACTACTCTTGAGTTTTTTTACGTACTAAGTATATGTTGATACATTAGAGCTTCAGTGTTTATTTATATCTACTCTTAGAGAGAGTTTTTTACTTACAAATCATTTATTGTAAAGAATCACAAGTCAGGGGACTTGGTGATTGGGTTCATTGATTACAACTTGTAAGGGGGAGTAAGTTCTAGTGAGAGAATTACTCTTAAGTACAGAGTGTGTAATCATTTGAGATAGTGAAAAACCCAGAGAGTCTGGGGACTGGATATAGGTCAAGAGATTGGACCGAACCAATATAAATTCTTGTGTCTTGCTCTTCTATTCTCATCTTAGCTCATCTATGTTTTTAGTGTTAAAAAACAGAGCTATTTCGAAAATATTTTCAAAATCCCCAATTCACCCCCCTCTTTGTGATTTAGCTCCATTTCAATCATTAGTTTCTGGATAAGCTTGCAAAACTAACTTATCCAGTTGGTTGATTTGATCAACAACATCTCCATGTCTTTCCTTGGATCATCAGGTTGACAACACCTTGTCACTTAGTGTCACATCACTGTAACAACCTCGCATCTTTGCCCTAAATGCATAGACCTGGCCATGTCTGCAAACTATACATCTAGTCCAGCATAAACCATCATCTTAAGTGTTATATACTTTGAATGGCACCATTACTCGACAAAATGGTAGGTTTTAGCTTAGCTAGAGAGTGTAGAACGGAATATCACCAAGAGCGGGGTGAATTGGGTAATTTTAAAATCTTTTCAAATACCCCTAAATTTAACGCACAAAAATAAAGACTATCAGAGAGAGTAAGAGAAAGATGAACACAAGAGATTTATACTGGTTCAGTCTTAACTCTTGACCTACATCTAGTCCCCAATCTTTCTGGGTTTTTCACTATCACTTCAATCAATTACACACTCTGTACTCGAAAGTAATCCTCTTTTTAGGATTCACTCCCCCTTACAAGTTGTAATCAAATAACTCAATCTCAAAGTTCCAATACTTTTAGATTCGTACAATGATTTATAATCATAAATGAACTCTCTAAAAGAGCAGATAGATAAACAATGAAGATTATAAATATCCGAAGATATTACACAAGTGTAAGAAACAGTAGATGCGTAATGATTGTTTGAGCATTTGTGTTTCCGGTGGTTGGAATGAAATGAATGCTTCAACTTAAATATGGTGAAGGCAATTAATAACTGTTGTAATCCTTCAATGCACCATTCAGAATAATGAATATAGCCGTTGGACTTGAATCACGTTCATTACTCTCATCGCTTGATTCATTCAATCATCATCGACAATCTTCGTTGACATTCCCTAAGATTTTCCTGTTGGATGATCTGACATTCAAACAAGGAAAGAACCCATAAATGCCTTTTGAATGTGCAAAGAATAATCGACCAAATTCGTGCTTCGTTTTATGAACCAGCATTTAATGCATTTGACGTAATCACTTGCTTTTTGATTAATCTTTAGTTAATCCTTCATTTGATCATCTGAAACTCATTTACAAACTAATTAAACATAGTTAGGAACAATAATGAGTGATGATGTGAAGTATACAAATCATACTTAAAGATTTAGCATTTATGAAGACGGTGATTGTAAAACAGAGGTAGTTTATGCTCGAGTGTAATTTAACCAAACTGAAGCAAATGACTCGAGTTAAGCATTATATGCTCGAGTCACTAGATCATCTTCTTTGAAAATAAGTTTGAAGTTTAAAATGAAGATGTCTCTGTATGACTTAGGCTCGAGTTTCAAACGTTTAACTCAAGTGCATGATTCGACTCAAGTTCTTCTTTCACAAATGAACTTTGAAATAGCATTTTGAAAATTGTTTGAAATCTTGTCAACTTGAGTCATTAAGTGAATGACTCGAGTTAACTAATTCATTTGAAAATATGTTTCGAAAGCTATGCTTGAGTTATAGTGCATTGACTTGAGTCAGGGACTCATGTATTTTGAAAATAAGTTTAAGTCTACAAAATATGATTTTAGTCAAATAGCATAGGCTCGAGTCACTATAATTTCTTAAAATATTGGGAGAAGGAGCAAATTTACCAACCAACTATTAGACTAGGAGCGTTGGGCACAAAAAACTTTTAATGGGACCAAAAAGACCAACAAACAATTGAATTTGTTAAAAAAAAGTACAACACCGTCAGATCCTCCTAACCTCCGTTTCCACATGGCATTTGAAGTCCAGCTCAATGCCTAGGTGGCTTTTTTTTGTTTTTGGTCAAACTCAAAGCAATCATCTTCTTCTCTCTCGCTCTCACCCCTTCACCTCCAGTTCTAAGCTTCTTTCTCTTCCCTCTCATCACTATGTCCACCTTCAACCCTCCTCCTCCATGTCCCTCTTCTCCTTCTTCTTCGTATTCTTCTTTGTTTCCCTCTCTTTCCTACTATCTTCCCTCTCTGCAAACAACACCGGTCTCAATGCTCCCTGCCCTCTCAACTTCACCATCCTCAATGTTGTCGCCGGCGGCGACCAACCCTCTCTCGACTCTGGTACTATCTGTGCGTTCTCCAGCTCCTCCATCCATCTCGTTCTCTCCGATTATCTCCGCCGCACTGGCTTCTTCCTTCCGCCTCTCAACTCTTCCGACACCTGCTGGGATAATTTCCAAAAATTCATCAATCAATACTGCCCCAACCTCGACGTTTGCGCCACTTGTGGCTTCCAAACAACCTAGATCTCCCAGGGATTCTAGAACATCACCGCTAAAGATGATTTTGTGTCCCAGGTTCGGTCCTCTGCGATTCAGGACGCTGACCAGAATTGCAATCAGTCGCTCGAAAATAACTCCTCGTGCGCCCTCTGTACCACAAACATGTCGGCTATGCAACCCTCCGTGAAAGGAAATTTGACCGGAAACGTCTCCGATTGCACGACCTATCCTCCAATTTATGCCGCCGCCTTTGCCAATCAGGTTGAACCCCTCGACAGAGACGTTGCCCAGTGCATGTTCCTTCTGAGCTTCAATTCGCCAAGTTCCCCCGGTAATAAACGAATGATTATTATTGTAGTGGATGTGATTGTTTGTTTATTGGCTTTGTCGTTGGTGATTGTTGGGCTCTGGCTTCACCGAAGATTGAAGAGGAAGGGCAAGAGGGGTTTTAGTAAAACTGAAATGGGTGTTGTCGTGTCTGGGTTGGATTCTATGAAGGAGAGCACCACTTTGATTAGGTTTACATTTGAGTTGGACTTCAAATGCCACGTGGAAACAGAGGTTAGGAGGATCTGACAGTGTTGTACTTTTTTAACAAATTCAATTGTTTGTTGGTCTTTTTGGTCCCATTAAAAGTTTTTTGTGCCCAACGCTCCTGGCCTAATAGTTGGTTGGTAAAATTGCTCCTTCACCCTAAAATATTTCACAAAAGCTTATGACTTAAGTTAAGCATGACTAACTCGAGTTAATATAAGTTTAAAATACTTTGATAGCTCTCTGTCTTGCATTGACTCGAGTTTTACAACCAGAAACTCGAGTCAAGTTGAGTTCAAATATTTTGACAACTCTTTGTCATGTGTTGACTCGAGTTTTACAACTCTAAACTCTAGTCAAGTTTGACAGTAAGTTACTGGTTAAGTTTGAACAAGTTTAAAACATTTTTAACTTAACTATTAACTTCATTTTGTTTATAATTGTCAGTTATCATCAAAACACATAGAGAACTAACAGAGAGCAATACCATGTCAAAGGGTTTTAAGCACCATCAATGATGGGAGGTAAACATGCTAGATAATTTTGTGAGGGTTCATTTCGGTCTCATCTTATATAACTAACTAATAAATTAATTAGTATTTAGTTAATTTCTAAGCTAGAATTGATTTTATCTTGCATGCATAAATTAGACATAAATATAAAACAACTATCACATAGTTTAATTTTAAACAGTTTGTCTTTATCATGCATGCTAGTCGTGTAGTGATCGTGTTTTCTATTATCATGCATACTAGTTGTAATAAATCTATGCATAATAATAATAATAATAACAATAACAATTCATTTATTTTGTGGACGATCATAGTGCCTTCCGATTATTGATCCCAAACATCTCCATGTCTTGGATTATCAAATCTTCAAATTTGCTCCATTCTTTTATCTTGGTCGAATGATCTCTTGGTTTAAACTCTTCTTGTATAGGTTCATGATATAAAATTTTACATTCTTATTCCTATTACAATTTTCTATGCAATATTTGAATTGGGACAAAACAATTCCATTTACCAATTATAAGAAAATAAAAATAAAATTTAAATCATGACAAAACAATCTCATTTACCAAAATAAATAAAATTTAAAGAATAATTTAAATCATTCATTCGAGGCACCATAACCATCCTTTTTTCTTACACCTAGAAAAAGGTTAGAAAAATACATGCACACCATTTTGAAAATCTTAATTTATTATTGAATTGAATTCAATAATAGTACCTCATGTGTTTATTGTAACGAGTCAGGCTCTGATACCACTTGTTGGTTAAATTTGTCTATTGCGCAACTTTCATGCAAAGTTTCATGATGTTGAAAACAACAATTTTGTTTCATCGTTATGGAAACCCGTAATCCTTACGGTCCTCATGAATTCTTAACCTTAATTCATTATGCTAATTAGTTATTAATCATTAGTCCAAAACTATTTACGGCACTCATGAGAATTCCTAACAATTTATGATATTCATGAATTTCAAGATTACTCGTTAAAACAACTGTTGAGAATTAGGATAACTTGATAAAACGACTATTGGAGATTAGGATTGCCTTAGATCACTCGAAAACTTTAATGTTGTTGATGTCCTCTAATGTTGATCCACACGGCTATCCTCTGATTGTAATGATAATTCTTTCTCTCGATACCTCACACTCATTGAATGCTTGCTAGGCGATGACAAGGTTGAGATTTCATTTCCTTGGATTTTTCCTCTTTTCAAGAAGATGGTAGTTTCTTGGAATTAGGTTGAAAATAGGATGAACAAGATTGGGAACTTACATTTTCTTGAATTGGCAGCACACACCAATCAAATTGGCTTCTTGTTTTTCTCTCTAGAAAAACGTACAAGAAAAGGGCACTCAAAAATTAGCACTTTATAAGAGTTTAACCCTAATTTAAATGCTTACAAGAAAGACTTAATCAACGCTTGAATTTGAAAATTCAAATCATAGTAAATTAAATTCATATCTTGATTGATTGAATTTAAGATGATGAATCACATTCATATCTTGATTGATTGATTGAATCAATCATTTAAGATGATAAATCACCTTTATTTCTTAATTGATTGATTGAGTCAACCATTTAAGATGATGGATCTCATTTATTTCTTAATTGATTGATTCAGTGAACCATTCAAGATAATTGATCATATTCATATCTTGATTGATTAGATTTGTTAATTGTCTAGTGTTTAATTAGACAATTGTAAACAATGTTTTCAAAATTATTTTGAAATTAATTGTGATTGTTTTTTAATGGATTTTATTAGTCCACACTTAATTCATTATGAGTTTTCTAGTGGATTAAGTTGTTCCCTTCATCATACCTAAAGTAAACATTCTCTATATTTTCTTATTTTATTTTCTTAGCTTTTAGTTTATTTGTTTTACTTAGGATTTTAATTTTTCTCCCATAGAATATCTTCTTAGTGACCAAACACGTGCTAGTCTAAATGGATAGAGTTTTAGCTACCAAAGAATGAGGTCTCAAGTTTAAATCCATATAAATATAGGAAACGTCTTTGGTAAAGCTACTCCCAATTAAGTCTAATAATATTCAAATCTGATTAGTCAAATAACCATAATAAAAAACACTATGAGTGAAAAATTATTATTACAAGTGAAAAATTAAGTAAATATATTTAAAGAATTTAATTTTAATATAGTCAAAATATTATTATATATAATAAAACATGTAATAAAATAAAAATATTTATAATTTAATTATATGTATTTATACAGTTTATTTTAAGTTTTAGGATATATTATGTATAAAAACGCCTTTAACTTTGCATTTTATTTACATTGCTAGTCCAAGGATCCAGGGGCAGTAAGTGCCCAGATAAAATTCGCACTGTCACTACCGTACATAAGTTAACTCCAGAAGCTTAAACTTTGGCTTTTTTTTTTAATTTAGAAAAGCTCATTTAAAGCCGTCAGTATCGTACATAAGTTAACTCTAGAGGCACTTCAGAAGTTAACTTTGTAGAAGGAGCTATTTTTCAGAAAAGCTCATTTAAAGCAGCCTTCCCAAACACAAGCAAATGGACTTCTTTCCTTCAACTGAGCTTTTATGCACTTTTGAGTCTTTGACTCAGCTTTTACACATTCCCAACTTTTTTCCTAAACATGCTGTATAGGCATGTCCAAAAAACCCGACAGTCCAGGTGGCCTGGTCCGACCCGGTCTGACGAAGAAAAAAATGGTCTGGAACAATATTATGTAGACCCGACTGATGTGCTCAGGCTGGACCGGACTTCGGTCCAGGGGCTAAAAACCCTTGGACTGGTCTGGTCTGGCCCAATATATATATATTTATTTATTTATTTTAAAAAAATCTCAACTTAACCCACCCTAACCCTCTGACCTCTGTGACTCTGTCCCTCTTTACTCACCTTAGAGTACGAGTCGTCATCACTCATCACTCATCAGAGGCTAAGTCTTCTTCTTCGAGCAAGAAAATCTGTGAGTCTTCTTTGAGTAAGAAAGTATGTCTTTCGTTTCTCGTCTCTTGTCTCTCGTCGTCCCTCATCCCCGCCCTGGTCCTCCGTTTCTCGAATCTTCATCTCTCTGTCTCTCGTCCCTCGACCGTGAAGCAGGACATTCTTAGAAGTCAGACCGTGTCTCGTCTCTCATCCGTCTCTTAATCCAGGACATTCTCAGATTGCAGAGCAGGAGAATCTCAGTCCGTCTCTCGTCCCTCGAGCTCAGTCCTCCATAAGTTTTCTTTTTGCTTCAATTTAAATCCCAGAAACCCTAAGTCACTTTCCCTTGTGCCTTGCTTCGATTTACTGGATTTAAATCTCTTCGTCTCTCTCATCCCTTGCTTTGATTTATTGCATACTAATTGCCTTGGTCGATTTGCAATCTTTCTGGGCTTAGGGAATTACATATTTCACAGAGTAACCTTGTCATTGAGATCCCAAAGTGCATTTTTTTATTGCCAAAAATAGAGGATATACACTTTAATAGTCATGTAAAAGCTGATATTATTTAATTCGAAGGAATCCCAAGAACAGGCAATTTGGCCCAAGAGATGTCCTAGCATAGCTAATTTTGACCTCCTAAGATGTGATATATCAAATGATCTCCTTAGAACTTACCTTAGTCGATTTATCAATCTGAGACATTTGAACTTGACGGGTAATAAATTCAATGTTTTAATAAATTCACTTATGTTTGAATAAATTGTGTAAAGGAAAATTACTCATTAATTATTAAAAAATAATTTTATACAAGTTTATTTGGTAAAATGTAAATGACGCAACTCATAAATATTAAAATTTGTTGGTATAAACATAAATACTATAAAATTTTAATTTGTAATTAATTATTTTTTGAATTTCTCTATATTTGATTTTCTTACAATTTATTGAATTTTTTATTTATTTAATTGTAATGGGCTTGTCTGATATATGAAATTACTTATATTAATAATAAAAGTAACCATTTTATAGATGGCTGAACTTGTTTTTTTTTTTAATAGAAATTGAAATTCATGGCTTCAAAAGAAGCGATCAGATCAAATAATACAATATCCACCACCTCCTATATATATATATATATATATATATATATATATATATATATATATAGATAGATAGATAGAGAGAGAGAGAGAGAGAGAGAGAGAGAGAGAGAGAGAGGTTTTATCTAGCAAATCAACTATGCCTAGCATTTCTCTAAAGTTGTGGTGGACAATAACTTGACACTCCCTATGGCCTTGTTTGGGAACTCATCTAATGGACTTATTATCCCATTAGAAGGGAAAAAAGTTTGTCAAATGGGAAAGCTCAATTATTGGGTGTTTAGGTGGTTTAATTATTTGAAGTGTTTCAGCCCATGAAGCTTGAAGCCCAAAATCCTGGCTTATGATCCCATCAAAGGTGCTTCTCATCAATTCAAGCTATGGGCCCTTGAGAAATGACTGTTGCACCCCCAAAACAACTGTATTCATTTTCCTCTCTCCTCCTTCAAGTTAAGGTCCTCTGGTGCGTCTCCTCTCCTCTTTCAAAAATTTTGAAGGATGTGTATCCTCTGCAATTAATTGCCCAAAAAGAAAAAAACTCAACATTTTGGGCCCAAATCCATCAGAAAATAAGTCAATCAAGAAGCCCTTTCAGACAATGATTGGGTTATCGCAATGCAAGAGGAATTTGCATCAATTTGATAGAAATCAAGTTTGGGACTTAATACCTAGATCTAAAGACCATCCGGTTATTGGGACTAAATGGGTATTTAAGAACAAACGTGATGAAACAGTAATCATTGTCTGTAACAAGGCAAGATTAGTTGCTAAAGGCTATAATCAAGAAGAAGGAATTGATTATGAAGAAACTTATGCTCTAGTGGCAAGATTGGAAGCTATAAGAATTCTTCTAGCCTTTGCTTGTATCAAGGGATTCAAGCTCTATCAAATGGATGTCAAGAGTGCATTTTTAAACGGTTTTATACAGGAGGAAGTTTATGTTGAACAATCTCCTGGTTTTGAAAGCGACCATCATCCAGATCATGTTTATCATCTGAAGAAAGCTTTATATGGCCTTAAGCAAGCTCCTAGAGCTTGGTATGAATAAATAAGCAAGTTCCTTCTTGATCAAAGTTTTATTAGAGGCAAAGCTGATACAACCCTCTTCATAAAGAGTAATAAGCTAAATGAAATTTTAATTGTTCAAATTTATGTTGATGATATCATTTTTGGTGCTACTAATGATTCTCTCCGTGAAGAATTTTTCAAGAAAATGCAGGGTGAATTCGAGATGTCAATGATGGGAGAATTGAACTGCTTCCTCAGCTTGCAAATCAAACAAAGGAAGAATGGGATATTTATCTCACAAACGAAGTATCTCCGTGATTTGCTCAAGAAGTTTGGAATGGAACATTGTAATGGAGCCGACATTCCAATGAGTTCAACTGCTTCTCTGGATGCCAATGAAGAAAAAGGCAAATATTTCAACATAACCAAGTATCGGGGAATGATCGGATCCCTACTATACTTAACTGCAAGTCAGCCTAACATTCAATTCAGTGTGGGAATGTGCGCAAGATTTCAATCCGCTCCTAAAGAATCACATGCTGAGCACATTAAGAGAATTTTTTGATATCTCTCGGATACAAAGGAATTTGGTCTCTGGTTTCCTAAAGGTCAATCAGAGCACTTGGTTGCATATTCTGATTCGGATCACACTGGATACAAAACCGACAAAAAAAGCACCAGTGGACAATGTGAGTTTCTCGGAGGTTCACTCGTGTCGTGGTTTAGCAAGAAGCAAACCACTATTGCTATATCCTCCATTGAAGCTGAATATGTTGCTGCCTTAAGCTGTTGTGCTCAAGTCTTGTGGCTCAAACAGCAACTCCAAGACTTGGGGATTCATCTGAAGGAGATCCCAATTCTTTGTGACAACACCAGCACAATAAGCTTGGGTAAAAATCCAGTTCAACACACTAGAACCAAGCATATTGACGTGAGACATCATTTTATTCGTGATCATGTTCAAAAGAAAGATGTCAAAGTGATGTTCATTCCCACACATCTTCAATTGGCCGATATCTTCACCAAACCGTTGGCTAAGGAACAATTCATGTTCATAGGTAGAGAATTAGGTATGGCAAATCCCAATGAATTGTAAGTATTCTCTCTTTAATTCATTTAATTCAGTGAGATTTTACTAACTTTAGAGTCAGAGTTTCTAGCTTATGTTTATGCAGGACGCTCTGTTCTGATGGTGAAAAACAGAGGGTAACAGAGTAATCGCTGCTCGAGCATGCCTCTCCTATCAGCTTGAGCAACAACATGAAGTGCCCCTCAAAGAAGTAAGACTAAGCATCCTGCTCGAGCACGCCACACAACATGCTCGAGCAACAGCAAGTTGCATCAAGGCTCACGAAGAACTATGCTCGAGCACGCTTAGAAGTCTGCCCGAGCAACAACGGGATTGGCGTGGAAAATAACCCAAGGAGGGACCATACTCGAGCACATATCTCTATATGGCCAAGCATGCATTCATAGTGGATGAACATTGTGATCAAAAACTCTTTTCCCACTGCCTCAAGGGTTTGATTATCATCGATAAATCAAGTATTCACAGAACATACTTGATGGGAGGTTAGTTTTGGTAATTTAATTTATAAATAAAACTACTCATGTTCATCCCTGCTCGAGCAAGACATGAAGTTTGCTCGAGCAAGAACTCTGCTCGAGCACGAATAAAGTTCTGCTCGAGCAACATCACGTGAAAATGTTCTTTTAAAAATAGGGTGTCGTTTCACTTCTCGTTAGTTCTCAGTTTTCTTCCCTGTGCAAACCCTAGCCTTCCTTTCTTTTTCTCTCAAATTAGTTACATCCGTTTGCGAATCGTTATGACTGTTTCAACCGTTACATCGATTTAATCAAACGTTTTCAATATTTCCACCGATTCAATACCTTTAAATCCCCTCATTTCCCACCAATTTTACTCCTCTCTTCGTCGGACCCACTCACCCAATTTCTCAAAAGTTCTCCATTTCCTTTAGATTCAATCAAATGGCGGGTTTCGGCAACAAATCCCCTTCCAAAAAGACATCAGCAAAGAAATCACGCTATTATCGTCCCAAAGTTCAAGCTTCCGAAAACCCCACCAAACCTAAAGCCGTCGAGAAGCCGAAAACCACCAAACCTTCACAGAAAGGTGTAGTTCTTCAGGAATCTCCGAAGCCGAAGACTCGCTTTCAAATTGGCTCTCTACCTTCAGACAGAGGAAAACGAGCAAAGTCACAACCTCCACCTCCTTCGGACTCCGACGACTCTAAGAAGACTATCGATGAGACTCAATCAAAGGAGAACAAAGAACGTCCCCAAAATCCCAATACATCGATTAGTCAGAAATATCAGGCCTCGGGAAGCAAGAAGCAGAAAGTCACAGTCTCTAAAAAATCACAAGCGTCTGGCAGTAGCAAGAAACACCAAGTTTCGGGTAATCAACCTCCAAATGGCCAGTTACCTGAACCTTCACCGAGAATGATAGTCGGTAATGTTGTCGTTGATGACCCTAAAAACTTTGAATTTTACTTTGGAAAGAAACCCTTCTATCCGATTGTATATGTTGATCTGGAGCATTTCACGAAGGAATGCAATTTGGACATGACCGATTGGCTTCTTCAGTTCATGCCTCTACTGGGTACTAGTATGCCTTATTCTCCCGAGGTTGTTCATATCTTCTACTACAATATGAAACTCCAGGACAAGATTCAAGAAGATGATGATGATGATGATGATGTCTTGGTTACGAAGGTTCGGGAGCAAGAAATCAAGATCACAACTCACGATCTCAATGTCATTCTCGGCATTGTTGATCCTCCTGAAGATCCTCCGAAGCTGTGAGACGTTGCTTACCACCAAATGTTTCTCCCAAATGTCCCTTATGAAAGAAAGAAGGTCAATTTCACTCCAGCCATGATGAAGGATGAGTTCCGAGTACTGTGGTATGTGTATAGTCGAAGTCTCGTTCAGAAAGGCCAGAGCTTGACACACTTCGTGTAAAGAGACTATGAGTGGTTTGCTTCACTCATTGCCAAGGAGCTGCGGAATATTGGCAAGTGGATTATGGAAGAGATGATCTCATTTATTTCTGAGGCCAGATTCAAGCTTCGAGCTACCATACCTTTTCCTGCGTTGGTTTCTCGTATCTTGGAAGTCAACAATATTTGGTACCTCTCTGACGACAAAGAAGAGTATCTAGCTTGTTTTGGCAAAGAGCATTTGATTTGAATACGGATTTCTTTCACAAAGGCCTCATCGAAAAAGAAAAAGATGAAAGCTCATGTTCCTCTCAAGCCTTCAAAGCCATCTGCTTCGAAACCTCCTGACAAGGCTGAGTCGTCTAAGGCTGGTCCCTCTACTTCTGCTCCATCATTTGCATAGGCTTCCATTCAGACCTCAGTTCAGAATATCATGGCTCCTTTCACAGAGAAGGTGTTGAAGGCTATGGACTCCTTTCAGGAAATCAATATTGGGATGATCAAGGCTATGAAAGGTAAGATGGTAAATTTGAAAGCCCACATTGATTTACAAATTGACGCTGAGATGAAGGCTCTCAGAGAAGAAATGGATACTCGGTTCTCCGTTTTATTTAACCATCAACAAGAGATCAAAAAGGAAGTTCAAGACTTGGCTCAACAGCAACTCAATCTTCAACAAACCGTACAGGATCTCGATGCATCTTTGGATACCTTTGTGACGAGCTTTGGTTCTGACGGTCCCACTGTTAAGCCTCCTGCCTCTACATCTGAGACGCCTCCTACTCCTGCTTCTGGCTCCTCCTTCTACTTCTGATGCGCCTCCTGTCTCTGCTCCCATGCCAGCTATTGCTCCATCTCAGTCCTCACAGCCTTCCTCTGAGTCTCCTCCCCATCCTGATCTTCCCCCTTCTTGAGTGATGCCAACGGGGGAGAAAGAAAAGAACTGATGATTTTTTAGATTTCAATGTTTAAAGTTTTTAGCTTGCAATTTGTTGTTTGTTATATGTTTAATGTTGTTAGTTATTTAACCTTGAAGATATATGAACTATGTGTACTGACTGTGAAGTTAAGTTATAAAAATCAAAAAGTTCAGTTTTAGTATTTCGTCTGCAACTCTCTCTACTTTGACAAATTCATTACTAAATTCAGTGACTGTTGTATCTAGTATATTTCAAAATCTCATCTTAGAGTTGTCATCATCAAAAAGGGGGAGAATGTTAGTTCTCAGTGTTTTGATGATTACAAAGTCTGAGTTATTGAATTAAGTAATTTGTGCCTAAGTTGTGAGTTGCTCGAGCAAGAGTTATTTCATGCCCGAGCATACTCAATTTAATGAATCGTTTAAGTGTTTCAGAAAAGCTACTCGGGCAAAGAACATGATGCCCAAGCATGATTTCATAATTATCCATCCATGCTTGAGCAGAGCAATTGGCGTGCCCGAGCATCATCGGGGTAATGGCGAAATTTACAAAGTTAGAAGTCATGCCCGAGCAGAGTAAAAGCTATGCTCAAGCATCATGCTCGAGCAACATCAATCGACCCATCATCCTTGGTCTCTGAGTGACTCGTGCCTGAGCATGATTATGGCATGCTCGAGCAGGATTACTAAATATGTGGTCTTCGCCTCTATGTATCTTATGCCCGAGCATTGCCTTTTGAAGGTGGAATATCACCTAGAGAGGGTGAATAGGTGATCTCAAATTCTTTTCTCGAATCACATGAGTACAAATAAAACAGAGACAAGAAAATCAAACAGACACAGAGCAATTTATACTGGTTCGGTCTAATACTTCGACCTACGTCCAGTCCCCAGAACACCTGGGATTTTCACTATCTTTCAAGGACAATTACACTGTACTCAGATGATCCTATCACTAGGACTCACTCCCCCTTACAAGCTGTAATTGTATATCCACTTAAGGTTCCACAACCTTAAGATTTTACAACACGATAATCAAATAAGTGTTTTGAAACTCCTCACAAGTAGATAATGATAAACACTGAGGTACACGATATCCAAAGATATTAATGGAATAGATAAAACAGTTGAATACAATAAGAATAGAATGCACATCGTTTTTCAGTGATTATGGTGAATTCAAAACTTCATATATATATATATATATAGTTGATCTCATGACCGTTGAGAAGCTTGAAGAAAAAATCCGTTGAGAAACTTGAAAATGACCGTTTAGAGATGAAACAGAAGGGTCAGAATAATCGCCGTCATTATTCCTGTAATTGTGATTATGACTGTTGAGACCCAGCAAAGGAAATTAAATATTCTTGCCCAGAACGTTGTAGAGGTATGTCTGGTTGTTGAGTTTCTCGAATAGGTAAGTTTAATAAATGCCGGATTGCTTTAGTCAACATCCTGTGTTGATCCTCATTCTAATAATCTGTAACTCATTAACAAATTGATTAAATGAAATTAAGAATAGTAATGAGTAATGATTTAAAGAATTAAAATCATAATCAGTTGATTTAGATTTTCCGGAGACGGTGATTTTGAAAACAGAGAATATTAACTCTTAGTTAAAGAGTTTATGTCTGGAGGTAATGACTTGAGGAAAGAGAATAAATGACTCGAGGCAAGTTAATTTTATAAGAGAATTAAAGTCTAGAAGAAGTTAACTTGAAACTTTGATTAGAGGCAAATTCGTTTTGCACAAGTTAAAAACGCAAGTTAAAGGAAATTACAACTTGACTAAAGGTAAAATTAATTGCCTTGAGTTGGTGACTAGAGGCAATGACTTGATAAGTAAAAGTCAATAGCAATTCCATTCGAAATGCACAAGTTTAATCTTTTAACTTGAAGTGTGAAAGTCATGCCTTGAGGTATAAAATTAACTTGAGTCATTAACTTGATATTCAATAGTCAAAGTCAATGGCTTTGAAAAGATGCAAGTTGGACTCTTAACTTGAGGTATAAAATTAATTGCCTTGAGTTGATGACTAGAGTCATCAACTTGATATGCAAGAGTTAATAACTTTCTCTTTGAAATGCACAAGATGAAAACTTTAATCTTGAAGTTGAAAATTAATTGCCTTGAGTCAATGACTTGAGGCATTCACTTGTTATACAAAAGTTAAAAGCAATTCTTAGACAAGTTTGATTCTTGACTTGAAGTTAGAAAGTTATCAACTTGAGTTAATGACTAGAGTCATCAACTAGATATGCAAAAGTTAAAAATGATGCTTTCTAAGAAATCGACCAAATGAAAGCTTAACTAGAGTCAATAAGTGTTTGCCTAGAGTCAATGACTAGAGTCATCAACTTGATATTCCAAAAGTCAAAATCGATAGTTTCAAAATCTTAAGATTAAAACACATGACTCGAGGCAATTAAATAATTGACTGGAGTTAACAATATTTATTTAAATCATTTCTATTGTTTAACTAGAGGCATACACAGATTTAACTAGAGGCTTGCATAGATTTAATTTATTAACTCCAAGGCAAAACCATTTTAGCTCGAGGCAACCAATGCAAAACTTTCAAAAACATTAAAGATTCAAGTTAGCTATATAAAACATAATTTAACCTTGAATCTAGTAACTTATTTGCATTATATTTGTTATCATCAAAACATCAAAAACATAGAAAACCAACACCTTTGGTATGCTCGAGCACTAACGACACTAGATCAAAATGATGCCCGAGCATGAAGACTCACGTGCTTGAGCATTAGCGAGAAAAGACCTTTTTAAAATACATCATTTGAAGCATGCCGAGAAAGCATAGTTGAGTGCTCGAGCAGGGTGCTCGAGCAGTAGCTCTTTAATGCTCAAGCATAGGGGAATTTTCTACACTTATCACTTGCTTTCTTCTATGATGCCCGAGCATACAAATAGTCATACTCGAGCATGATCATCTTTGTTTTCAAATCACCGTCTTCGTAAATTCTAAATCATCATGTATGTTTTTTATTTCTATATATCATTACTCATTACTATTCCTAATTGCTTTTAATCAATTTGCTAATGAGTTTCAGATGATTATGTCATGGATTAACAACAAATTATCATAAAGCAATTTGTGTGTCAGAGAAGCATTTAATGCTGTTCCCAAATCGAGTCATGTACATGATAACCAATCCTCTGATCATTCTAAAGCTTCTGCTGGAATTCCATCTGCGCATTTAATGCTATTTATCAATGGGCAAAACAAAAGGAATGAAGAGAATGTCGTGACTGCAAATCCACCTGAAATATTAAACGACGAAAGTATTAACCAAGCTTCATCTGTCTAACGGATACATTCAAGAGTCTCAACGGTTAATCTTCAAGATTCACCAATGGTCATTTATTGCAACATCTATAAATTCACGAAGCATTGAATTCGCTACCTACCGAAACAATGTACATTCAATTCGAACCTTTTGCAATTTGTTGTTTCATCTCCTTATTAATATCTTTGGATATTTATTCTTCAGTGTTTATTAATCTGCTCTTTTATAGAGTTTATTATTGAAATCTTTCATTGTAAGAATCTCAAGTCCTGGGACTTGGAGATTGGATTATTTGATTACAACTTGTAAGGGGGAGTAAGTTCTAGTGAGAGAATTACTCCGAGAGTTACAGAGTGTGTAATCATTTGATTTAGTGAAATTCCAGAGACTCTGGGGATTGGACGTAGGTCGAGGATTTAGACCGAACCAGTATAAATTGCTTGTGTTCATCCTTCTTCTATTTCCTCTTTGTTTAGCTCTGCTTTACTGAGTCTGTTTCAGAGTATTTTCGAAGAAAATTTTATATCCCCAATTCACCCCCCCTCTTGGTGATATTCCTACTTTCATCAAGTACATAATACATGCATTCTATTTATAGGCATAGGATTACAATCTCAACAGAATCTATATCTATAATCTACTAATTTAATGAGAATGAAGATAACTAGCTATAAGATACTTGCACTAGTGGAAAAAAGGGCTTTAAGATCGGACAAAAGAGGCATCGTAAGACCGAACCCGTGACCAGTATTGTTCCAGCCGGTATTAAAAGTCCACATTTAAGACCGGACTCGAACCGGTCTTAAAGAAACTCTTTTAGACCGGACATTTAAAACATTAGGTCTTAAAAGTCGTACTAAATAAAGCTGAAATATTTTTTGTTCGGTCCTAAAACTCAACTTTTAAGACTGGACAAAAACTCGGCCGCTCTTAAAAGATCAGAATTTTAAGACCGAACAAAAATAAATCCGGTCTGAAAAATAGCGGCTTCTAAGACCTGATGACTAATTATACGCGGTCTTAAAAGAATGACTTTCAAGACTGGATGGTAAATACATCCGGTCTTAAAAATTGAATTTTTAGACCGAACGTATAAATACACCGGTCTTAAAAGACCAACTTTTAAGACCGGCTTAATATCAAATATGTACACATGACCTTTAAGACTTGACATATTAATACATCCGGTCTTAATAGTTGAACATTTAAGACCGGAAAATTTATTACCGGTCTAAATTTTCCCGAATTTTTTCCATGTTCTGTTCTTCCTGATCATATATATTCACAAATCCACCACCCAATCCAGAACATAAAAGTCGATACTTTAAGTACAAGCTATGAACAATTATGAATAAATTGAATTGGGAAAAAGAATACAAATATTATTCACCATGAGTTATGTGGCTTCTTAATTAATGAATATACTATGACTACAACACCTAAATTAATTTATACAATAAGATAACTTACTTACAATGCAAATACACAATAAGTTACAAATACAACATACATGCCCAATGGAATATTCAACATGCCTTCATCTGATTCCCACCCAACAACGTAACATCCTATTTTATTACATGCCCCTTTGGATCCAATCCTGCCACAAAAATAAAACAAGAACATACTTCATAGTCAGTGACATTGTTTAAGAACATAGAAGAAATATAATATAGTTAAAACCTTAAAGTTTTCAAAGAAGTTTGCATATGAATATTACCTTATGAATTGACTCTTTTATAAAGCAATATCCTCCCATATCCCTTCTTGATGATCATTTCTTATGCTGGTTTCATTATCCGCTTCATCTTCTTCGTTCATTTTCGGTAGACTCCTTGAAAAAGGAGTACTCGCAGGAAGACCATAATTTGAATGACTTTCCTCATCAATATTATGAATTCCAGCCATTGATGTCTAACAGAAATTAGAGAACTTCTGCTTCATATGAAGGTCAAACATTAGTCAAATTCACTTCATCAAGTTTCAACATTTTATTTAAGAAAGATGTAGAATGGTAGAAGAAATTGGGAGAAACATAGGAAAGGGAGTTGCGAAATCTTTGCCAACTCGATCAATTCATTCATTCATCATAACTCGGCTCCTACACATATTAGACTAACCTCTTATATATAGTTAGAGGCTTGACTCTTAAGCCCCAATAACAGCTTGCACCGAAACCATTACACAGCTTAACATACTAACTAACTAACAACAATGTCTAACCACTAACTACTATAATGTAACCGAGACTATAATAATGGCTTGACTCTTATGCCATTATTATTTCCCTAATTACCTTCTTAGTATTTTATCTTTTCGGGGTTTACATATCGACTTGCATAGACAAAGGCGGGAAATGTATACTTCTATTCACACACCAAACCATTTAACTAACAGGATTAAATGAATAACATTCACATATCCTCGGAGTTAATAACCACACAAAAGGGCAAACAAAACTAAATATAAACTCACCGAGCTTCGGGAGTGGTCCTTGTTTGAACAAATTGTTGCCAAGTTTGTTCATCAATAAATGTGTACTTGTCCCAAGGATTTTCGCAGTGAACCTCGGCAAAAATATACTTGTTAGCCAGAAAGGTCTTAAACTTCCTCCACCGATCGGCACAATAAGACAATGTCTTGTCTTTCAACTTTTTGCAGTCAGGGACAATGTACGTAAGCCGGATAGTGTCCCAAATAGGATCCTTTACTGCGCCAACGTCCACATTTTTCCACTCATCTGTCAAGATGCTAACCTTGCTACGTGCTAGATAGCCGACAAAATTAGTATATTTGGATTTCTTGGGATCGAAGGGTTCTAACTTTTCATCAAACCGAATCTCTAGCCTTGAGCCAGAAGTCCGACTTAGGGTTACATCCATCATTCGTGTGCATCTTCTACCACGGCGTGCAGGGCGGTTACGAGGCTCATTGTGAGATGAAGACGGTTCGTTCTCACTCACACCAGTCACAGCAGTAACTGGCATTCCCGGAACAGGAATAGAATCGTTTTCACCGTTCATTCTCGAGACAAGAAGAGAGGTAATGCAACAGGAAGGGTTTCGCAATGTGAACAGAGGTTCTTCAGTGATAGTAACAAAAGCTTTCGCGCGAAGAAATGTTTATTTGCCGGTTCATTTTTAAGACCGGGCAAAAACATAAACGGTTTTAATAATTAATATTCAAGACCAAACATATTAAAGTCCGGTCTTAAAAGTAATTAATTTTTTATCCGCATTCTTTTTCTATATTTTATACCGGCCACATTTTATGTCCGATCTTAAAAGAATAACTTTTAAGACCGGCATTTATATATGTTCGGTCTTAAACCATTATTACCTTTATATTTACATTTTTCCTTATTATTTTGGACCGCATAAAATATTAGTCCGGTTGTGTGAGATTTCTCCATAAAGTAATTGATATTTGAATATTTTTTAATAACATTTTTAAGACCGGCTTGTTTTTTAATGGGTCTGAATAATATATTTAAGACCTATGAAAAAATGATCCGGTATAAGAAGTTATTTATATTTACAAAACTGCCACCGGTCATACATAAGAAGTTCTTTATATTTACAAAACTGCCACCAGTCATACCTTTAAGACCGGTGCGTCCAATGTCCGGTCTAAATGAGGCGGTCTTAAAGCCCTTTTTTGCACTAGTGTTGAGATAATATTAGATAACAGAGGTATGTGGACATCCACACAAATATTATGTTCATAACAAATATTATGTTCATAACAGGTTGTTAGTATTTAAGGAGCTCAAATTGTCAATATAGATATTGAAGTTGTTAATTACAATTTTTTAAGTTGTTATTCTCTATACCTAAGAGTCAAATAAATATAAGTAATAATTTGGGAACATTTGGAAAAATCTTAAAAGGCATATTAGACATTTGGAAATATTTGCTAATTCCATATTCCTCCCTCAAGTTTTTGATTTGGTATTTATGATATTGGACTCCCATATTTGTCTTTTTCTTATTTTAAACCGTTTATTTATGAAATTTTTCCTAAATTTTTTTGCTCAGAATTAATGGTAATGAAACAAGCTAACTTCGTATGGGTCAACCAAATGATGAGTACGGAATACATTTACATGTTTCGTAACGTCTTATGTAACTAGTAAACCTCAATTGCGTAGATATTGAAGAAACTTATTAAAAAAAAAATTGAAAAAGATTTAAGCATTCTAATATTTTTTGGACAGATTCAAGCATTCTAAAATTGATAAATAATAACTACGCACAATAATGAGTACCACTCTATCCTATTTATAAGTTTATTTTGATCAAATTTCACATACCAAAGAGAGGTAATTAACTCAATGATTATGGGGTAAATGTTCAACTTTACCCTCATTTACGATTGGGTATTTTTTAACTGTTTCTTCTCTCTCTATCTTTATGAGTACAATTAATATGGGTACAATTATCACAATCTCATTTATGACATGAAACTCGACTTATAAATAAAACCAAATTTTTTGGCCAAAATGGACTTATAAATAGAATCAAAGTGGTATGCATCTTTTATATAACGTCTTTTTTTCACGAGGAATTTCAATTTCGAATATAATTACTTGGAACATCCCCTTTAAAATGTTCATTATATTTTAAATAAAAGTCAATATAACATTTTTAACTTGTATATCTTAACAGCATCAAGTCAAAGTCAATATTTTGAATACTGCATATAACCTCGAAACTTTCCAGCAGCAATATTACAATACAATTGTTACGGATCTATATTTTGGGCCCAATAGCAGTATGGCCCAACAGGCAATATCACATATTAGGATCTACCTATAATAAAGGGAAATCTTATCTTATCTATAATCAAGGGAGATCTATCTTATCCAAAGATAGATTCGACCGTTATGATACTAGGGCAGGGGATTACGAGGCCCATACTATCCCACCTGAGGCACACCCTATAAATATAGAGGTCAAACCCTAAGGTGCAAAGAACACAATTAATGGAGCATACACACTACCCCTTCGGCTAAACGCCAAGGTGTGTCCTCGAACTACGTTGACTTTGATCCCTCTATAGGGTACGTAGGCCCTAGGCATCGCGCCTAGGTCAAGTCCGCTCCAAATCAACCAATATCAAACAGGCTAGTCCATTAGGGCTAGCCAAATTTGGTTCCACACCAGAACATTGGCGCCGACCGTGAGGAGATATGGAATCAAGAGTGTCAAGCTGACCTTCGGTTGAAATTCTGCAACTGTTACAATATTGAGCAATTCCACGCCGGGATATACTCTGAGTGCATGTCGAGATGTACTCTCGGCGGGGATTTGTATTTCCCTTCTCTGGATCTACTTGTTTTGAGGCAGGAAAAATGAGCAAATGGAGACAATTAATACTCCGGAAAAGCCGAGGCTGAGAATATTTGGGCTCCCTAAGCTACATCCAGATGAGTATCACCCTCTATCTCATAGATTCTCAATCTTTGCTTATTATCGATTATCTGTTAGCATACATAGACTCGTTTCCGAAAATCATGTCCGAGCTAAACATGAAGGAGTCCGAGGTACATACACCTGTTTCCAAAGATCATGTTGGAGCTAAACATGAAGGAATCCGAGGTACATAAACCTGTTTCCGAAGATCATGTCGGAGCTAAACATGAAGGAATCTGAGGTACATAAACCTGTTTCCGAAGATCATGTCGGAGCTAAACATGTAGGAATCCGAGGTACATAAACTCGTTTTCATGAATCATGTTGCCAAGTCTATCTCAAATTCCTGTAAAGGAGAAGAAGGAGGACCCAATTTTAACTGAATCTAGTTAACTTTCGGGATCCGCGTAGAGTTTTGGAGTCGGACCCGGTTAACTTTCGGGATCCGCATAGAGTTTTGAAGTCGGACCCGGTTAACTGAATCTAGTTAACATTCGGGATCCGCGTAGAATTTTGAAGTCGGACCCGGTTAACTGGATATAGTTAACGTTCGGGATCCGCGTAAAGTTTTGAAGTCGGACCCGGTTAATTGAATCTAGTTAACGTACGGGACCCGAGTAACGATACGAAGGCAGAACCCGGTTAAACTGATTACAGTTATATCCGAGTTCCGCGTAAAAACAAATCAAGGGTTACGACACCCGTAATGGAATCAAGGGTTACGACACCCATAATGGAATCTTGGGTTACAACGCCCATCCCGGATAAACAAATTCTGGATTATACTTCAGCCATTGTACCCTACCGAGAAAGACGAGGACAGAACCCGGTTAAACTGATCACAGTTATATCCGAGTTCCGCGTAAAAACAAATTCTGGGTTACGACACCCATCATGGATAAACAAATTCAGGAAAATGTTTGCAAAGGAGTCTACCTCCAAAAGAAAAAGAAGAAGGACCTCAGTTACACTTAATATAGTTAAAATCCGGGCTCCAGGTTAAGCTTTACGGGAAGCGAGAAGAAGGTGGATCCCGGCTACACTTAGTACGGATAAAATTCGGGTTCCGTGCAAAGTACAGTTGACTCCGCGCTCCTTAATTGGACACCGGATAAACTAAAAATTATCTAGGTGACTCCGCGCTCCTTAAATGTACCCCGGATAAACTAAAAGTCACACAATTGACCCCGCGCTCCTTAATTGGACCCCGGATAAACTGAAAATTATTACCAGGGCCCTTAAGACTGGGATATTTGTCAAGCAAAGCCGCTATAGCCGGCCTTCGCAATGTTGACCTCGCACACCAGCGAGCAGACGACGGAAATAAGAAAGCCAAGAATGGCAAGCAAGCGGCAAACTGGGAAGGCCCTTACTGGGTTCAGGAGATGCTCGACAAAGGAGCATGCATCCTCGAAACCTTGGGAAGGAAGCCAATCAAAAGGACCCATAACGCCGACAAACTAAAGATCTATTGTGGCTAGATCCCGGCTCGGCACTCGCAACACCTCAAACACATCATGTTTGAGCACGGTTATTCTCTTGATCTTGATTTCAATTCTACATTTATGATAATTCAATTTCCTTGTTTTTGTTAGAGCATTGTAGTGGATTATTTAAATCCCCCAGTGGAAATTCAAAGGCATGATGTTTATAACTTAAGTTTTTTACACCGAGGTCTACAAACCCGGTTACACCGCGGTCAACAAACCCGGTTTCTATTAACACATCTAGATGGATGACATTAAGGTCGATGTGCCTAGGTATCGAGCAATGTGAAGTCGCCTGTATAGGTCTTCAAAAAATTGACGCATCAACGCTCGCTCCTTGATAAGAAGATGAATTGTCACGCCGACCCTGATCAGGTCAAAATGTTTGGCTTTGTGTTACGGACACCAGAGCTCAAACATGTGACATTTTGCCCTTATCTTGGTGATGAACCCGGACGAGGGAGCCGGAACTCGGTAGTGCGTTATGATAAAAACATCCCATGCGGTTACATCTAGACAACCCTACCAACCAACTCCAGATTGCAAGTCTGGAAGAAAATGCAAATCTGCACATATTAAAGACCCTGGCACAGTCGATTGAAAGATTGGCATCACAAACGAGCAATCGAAAATAAAGATTAAATCGCTAATTTTTATATAACCGCCGAACAAAAGCGGCAAGTATTTAGAAACATTACAAGGGCACAGACGCCCAGAAAAAGGTACAAACATCACCACATCAAGAGTCGGGAGCATTCTACTCGGGAACCTCCGCTGAAGGAAACACAAGGGCATAGACGCCTAGAAAAATGTACCAACATACGTTGGGATTCACTGGAACTATGAATATGTGTTCATAGTCGATGCACCCCGGCAGCCCAGGGCCCTTAACTGCCAGGCTGGGGGGACGACAAAACAAGCATGGCACTGTAAAGCTGTCAGCAACAAACAAGCCCAGTCGCCTGGTCCGTTCTTTTTCAGGATAATTCAGATTGGGGGAATTCGGTGTATCAGCAAACAAGTCCGGATACCCGGATGATTGAAGAAGAAGAGATCCCGGTGATCATGAAAAGAAACAGACGGAGTTTCAAAACTCTAACTAACCCGGACTACATGTCTGGGGGCAATTCGAGCAGAATACAAGTAAATCCGGGATTCGTGTAGTTTTGAAGACAAAAGCAAATCAAGCTGGAACAACTAGGATACGAAAGATCCCAACCTCAAAGTCAGGCAAACCGCCTCGACATTACCTCAGATCTTGGAGACATTACCTCAGATCTTTGGGGTAGATGACTTCGATAGCCGGAATCAACACTTGGGTTCAAATGCAGGCGAACCATCTCGGCACTACTCAGATCTTTGAGGAAAGACCTCGGATCTTCAAAGTAAGCCACCTTGACAGCCCGGTTCAACGTAACACGGCTCGGCAATGTAAGGCCCACGATTGCAAAGCTCGACCAGTGAATGAAGTTCGACAAAAAGCATCCTGGCAACACAAAAACCTGTGACTACCAAGCTGGGGGGCAACTACTATATAGTTATCAATGGTGTAAAAAGAACTAACATAAGTAAGGAGGCCGTAGTAGAAGCCTGATCACCGACCCAAGGAAAGGACAAGAAGCCCGGACGTCCAGTAAGCATGATAGAGTTCGACCTCAGGGACGAGCCCGAGATCCCACATCCAAAACAAGAAGGCAAGTTGGAAGAATTAATCCTCGGAAAGGATCCTCACAAACTATGAAGGTCGGGAGAGCACTGAGTCCGGATTTGAAGACCAGTTTGATTTAGTTCCTGAAAAAGAACGGGGATGTATTCGCATGAACGTCATTAGAGATACCAGGGACTGACCCTAACGTCAATTGGCTATCCGACCGGGGTCGACACCAGTGGCGCAGAAGAAGAGAAACATCGGAGCGATAGACAAAAGGTTTTGGAGCAGCATGTCAAGGGACTATTGCAGGCCAGAGAACACAAAGCACAGAAAGCCAAGTATCTCAATAAGGCAAAGGAAGTGATCTCCAGCTTCGAAGAGGTAATCGTCAGGATAAATTCCAAGAGAAGAAAACACCAGACCGGCATCCTCTCCAAACTTGCTAGGCCCGGGAAACTACCGGACCATCATCCAGCAAAACCTGGCGGAACCGAGCTGCATCATTTCTATCTCAGCGGCGATAGATTGGAGAAAACCGAGTGAGAATTATCCAGAAAGAGGAATTATTCCGATTGGCTCAACTGAAGCTAAGAAATTGATTCGAGAGGCCGCCGTCTACGCAATGAGCGATGACCAAATATACCGGAAAGGTTTGCACTCTCCAAAGATGAGATGCTTGGGTCCATCTGAGACCGAATATGTGTTGGCTGAGATACATGAAGGAGTCAACGACCACCACATGGGGGCAAAGCTCCGGCCAAGAAAGCTCTGCGTACCGGCTACTACTGGCCAACCATGGTTGTCCGGAAGCCCTCACGGGGTTATTTGAATTTTCAAAAGCATGTTCACCATCAACCGAGATCGAGGCAAGCAAGAACAAAGAGTCTGGGAAAAACCTATCGCCTAAACAGGAAAATCGGTAACGGAATACGGATGAATCTGAATTCATCAAGATGATGACAATCTCAGCGAGAACCCCGGCCTTGAAACCGAGCAAATTCCCGAATAGTACCTCGGATCTTTGAGCAACAAACTACTACCTCGGATCTTTGAGACATTACCTCGGATTTGTGAGTAAATGACTTCGGTCGCCAGGACCGGAATGACCCCACCCGACAATGCACGGTAGACATACGAGAGGGTAAGGTTCATGACAACCTACCCCGAATAACCTGCTCGGGGACAAAATACATCCCGGCAGCTCGAAAGCTCGAACTACCAGGCTGGGGGGGCAACTGTTACGGATCCATATTTTGGGCCCAATAGCAGTATGGCCCAACAGGCAATATCACATATTAGGATCTACCTATAATAAAGGGAAATCCTATCTTATCTATAATCAAGGGAGATCTATCTTATCCAAAGATAGATTCGACCGTTATGATACTAGGATCGGGGATTACGAGGCCCATACTATCCCACCTGAGGCACACCCTATAAATATAGAGGTCAAACCCTAAGGTGCAGAGAACACAATTAATGGAGCATACACACTACCCCTTCGGCTAAATGCCAAGGTGTGTCCTCGAACTACGTGGACTTTGATCCCTCTATAGGGTACGTAGGCCCTAGGCATCGCGTCTAGGTCAAGTCCGCTCCAAATCAACCAACATCAAACAGGCTAGTCCATTAGGGCTAGCCAAATCTGGTTCCACACCAGAACAACAATTATGCAAGTATATTAATTATCTGCTGGCCAAAAATTATACTCTCTCGAGTTTTAAAATATAAGATAAAGTTAATTTTTTAGAAAGATAAAGGAAGCTAATTAAATTACTTTAGAGTATTTTTATTTTATTTTTTCTCCAAACTAAGTAGTTTGACTAATAAACTAATATATAATCTAAGGATACACAACATATGATGATATAATGAAGAAAGAGTAAATACCCTTTCTGGTCCCTGACAAAAAACACGAACCCCATTTTGGTCCCTTAAAAAAAATCGACTCTTATTCGTCCTTTTTATGGATTAAAAATGACCTTTTGGAAATTTGTGAGTGATCAAAATATCAACCAATCGATCTTTATTCGTCCTTTTTATGGACTAAAAAGGATATATTTTTTTGTAAGGGACCAAAATGGGGATCACGTTAGGGACCAAAATGGGTATTTACTCATTAAGAAACTTATTTAGCTTCTTTAATCTCTCCGAAAAAAAAAGTTAACTATGACTTATACTTAGGACCAGATGAAGTATAAGAATAATGAAAAGAAGCATGTAATGACAGAAATTTTAGGAGAAAAATGCCATCATGCTTCTTTTAACATATTTGATTATTTTCTTTCCTCTTCTCTTTTAAAAAATGACAATATTTAGTTAGTTAAACGATCATGAGATCATCACAAGAAGGCTTTAAGAATAAGAGGCATATACATATAATGTTAGAAATATAAAGTTGTAAACTAACTAATTACATTTATTTATTTATTTTACAGTTTTATTTATTACAACTTTATATTTCTAACATGTAACAAGGGAGGCGAGGACCAAAACAAAATCTAAAACAAATTGTGCTAATGTGAACACCATTCATTGATTTATTCAAATGATATACCACTAACAATCTTCACCGTTTTCAGTTTGGACATCATCATTATCAAGCTAAAAACGCGTGGCCAAAAAAAAAAAGTCTTCTTATCGTACATGGTAAAAAAAAAATCTCTTTATAGTAATATTAATATATATATGTCTGTGTTTGTCTATATATATAGTCTAAAATAGTAAAATGGTAATAAAAAAAACAAGAAAAAGGAAGGTTTTTTTGTATTATAAAACGAACCTTATTTTATAAAAGTCTCTGCACATTGGAGCAGAATAGCAGATTGATGCAACGTTTTTTCTTGGCATTCGGCTTTTTGGAAGCTTTGACAACTCATTAAAAGCGCGTTTTTTTTTTCTTTTTCTTTATTTTATTTCTTATGCTCCGTCTAGTTCATAACTTCTTATTATAAGTCATTCAATTTATCTTAGGGTTAAGGTGCATTTTTACCCTTAAAGTATGCGCCCAGGAGTAATTTTGCCCTTGAAGTTTTCGGCATAGCAATGTTACCCCTAAAGTTTTAAAACGGAGCAATGTTGCCCCTCCGTCAAAAACTCTAACGGTCAACTAACATTGACCGTTAGTTGACCGTTAGGGTTTTTGACGGAGGGCAACATTGCTCCGTTTTTTAAAACTTCAGGGGCAAAATTGCTACTTTTCTTTGGAACAATGTTACCCCTAAAGTTTTAAAATGGAGCAATGTTGCCCCTCCGTCAAAAACCCTAACGTTGACCGTTAGGGTTTTTGAAGGAGGGGCAACATTGCCTGTTTTAAAACTTTAGGGGCAACATTACTACACCGAAAACTTCAGGGGCAAAATTGCTCCTGGACGCATACTTTAAGGGCAAAAATGCACCTTAACCCTTTATCTTAATATAACATTTTTGTTTGGACCCACTGTATAAATTGACTTTCTAAGGTGATTTATAATATATAAAGTAAGTTTGTAAGATAAGTTTTATCTCAATTTATATGAACATTAACTCAAACAAGCATTTGTCTAAAAAAATTAATTTTTTCCACATAATTTAATTCATATCTAACTCTAAAACTTCTTAATTAATTAATCATATTCCTCCAACTAACAGTTTTTATTTTTCAAGAGCATGTGACTCAAGTGATAACCCACCCCTTAAATAGTGGGAAAATATCAGTGAGGTCCCAAGAAAGAAAAAAAAATATTAAAAAGTTTCAACCCCAAATCCCTATTTTGATATTAATTACGGAATTCTAATATAAAAAAAGTTTCGTTGTCAAAATAGTTTTTCCTATTGTTACAATTTTTCTATGAAAATATTGTTCTCAAAATGATTTTTCATGTTATCAAAAAGGTTTTTCTTGTTGCCAAAATTTTTTCAAGTTTCTAAAATTCTACACGCCGGAGGAAAAACTTAGCAATTTTTTGACAACATGAAAAATTATTTTGACAACAATATTTTCATAGAGAAATTTTAACAACAGAAAAATCTATTTTAACAACATGAAAAATCATTTTGACAACGAGACTTTTTTGATATTGGAATTCCATAATTAATTTTTTGATATAGAATTTGGAGTTTGGACATTTTGATATTTTTTTTCTCTTTCTTGGCACCTCACTGATATTTTCCCTAAATAGTGGTGGATCAAATCTCAAAGTTTGTAGTGGTTGGAGTATTATACTGTGTGGGAAGCAGTTAATCTTACCAGCACCTCTCTCCTCATCCCTCATTATCTTTACATCATAACCGTCCAATTTTGATCCAAACGTCCAGAAGGAGAAACATCATCTATTTTAAATTACCGCATGCGTCTCCTCTAGACGTTTAGATCAAAATTGGACGGTTAGAATATGAAGATAATAAGGGATGAGCAAACAGACGCCGGTAAGAGAAACTGGATGTGTACTGTGTGGGGTGGTGTGAATCCCCTTTCCTTACAAGGGAGGGCTGGGCTATGAGTAATTTTTTTTAAAAAAAAAAACGGCTAATAACATTTATTGAGGGTGACTTTAATATTTTACTAGAAATAAAGAAATTTATTGATTTATATAAAATTGTTATTATATGCTTATAATAATAGAGTGGAAGGAATAGTATTTTACTGTAACACCATTTCTAGGCTGACATCTATTAAATCCCATCTCCATCGCTTGAGAAGCACAAAGTCTGAACGTATCGGATTGCTTGAGACCAATATCTATAATTAGAACCTAGGCAGTACTACCTCTGGTTCTAATTAAAAGATATAGTTAACTTTGTTTGGAGATATTAATGAAGTTAAATAAGTTACTTAATTATTTTATATGTTGTGTATCTTTAGATTATATATTAGTTTATTAGTTAAACTAATTACTTTGAAGAAAAAAAATAAAAATAAAAATACTCTAAAGTAATTTAATTAACTTCTTTAATTTCTCCAAAAACTTTTTTTAATTTTTGAAGAAAAATGTTAGGAATATGTGATACAATAAGCAATATATTATTAAATATGCATTTGTATGCATTCTAATTTATTCATTAGAATATATTTAATTAATTACTTTATATATTTTTTATTTTTTTATCAAATTTAAATTTAGATTTTTATATTCAATTATCACAATATATAAAACTAATATATATAGTATTCAATAAGATTTATGTCATTTTCAGTCATTATCTCAAATGACTTTTCAACATTATTCCAAACAAGAGCTCATTTGGAAAAAAGTCACATTTGTCACTGCTATATCACATAAAAATCACATCTATAATCTGAGTTTTATCCTATTTTCCATTTGCAAAAGCCCATCTAGAAAAAAGTCACTTTTGTTACCGCTATCTCAAACGAGCACATAGTTTAACCTAATGCCCTGACCCATTGATATAGGGGAAAGGATCCACTGCTTTACCATTTTCCTCCTTTACCCCTCTTTTACTATGACGCATGTCCTTAATACGCCTTTAATTATCAAAGTTATAGCGCACAAGCATCAAAATAATTTAGACGACTTAATTGTAGAATAAAAACTTTCTTAAAATAAATTAATTTGAAAATGTGAGGATAAATTTTTCGCGATTCGATATCTATCCCATAGAGGAAATCTTAATGCAATAATTCAAAAATAGACAAATGATAAACGAATTAGTACAGTCCAACTTTCTATACTATCACAAAAATCCCTTCTGTTGTAATCCTTACAGTTGCGTCTTTCCTATTGATCCTGATCTACTACCCGTTTCTATCATGCGATCTGCAGTTCAAATGAATAAACCCCAGGGGTAACAGTTAATCTCATATGCAAGTATGAAATATAAACAACAGTACAAACATGTTAAGCATAGAATAATTTACAGTAAACGTTTATCATTGTCATTAGTCACTTCTGGCGTCGCAATTTACCCTACTACGCGACTTAATAATAACACCCATTTTTAATAAATATTATTATTATTTATTCTCTATCCTAATAATAATAATAATATTTTTTATTATTATTATTTTCTTTATAATTAGTTCTCCGGGTTGAGGGGTTTCTAGGTTGAGGGGTTCCGGGTTGGAGGTGCTGGGATAGGTTGTTGAGATGGGGTTGCTAGGATGGGGTTGCTGGGATAGGTGGTCTGGGATCCGAGATCCAAAATGGGTAGTCCGAGATCCGGGTTAAGGGGTGAGTGGTTGAGGGTGGAGGGGTAAGGTGTCTGAGATCTGAGATCCAAGATGGGTAGTCTGAAATCCGGGTTAAGGGGTGAGTGGTTGAGGGTGAAGGGGTAAGGTGTCTGAGATCGAGGATGGGTAGTCCAAGATCCGGGTTAAGGGGAGAGTGGTTGAGGGTAGAGGGATAAGGTGTCCGAGATCCGAGATCCGGGTTGATACCAAGTTTTCCCTACACTTAAACACATTTAGCGCTATATATATACTCTGACATACAGTCTAGAAAAATTTCAGATTTAATAGGTCAATTTCAAAAATTCATATATCTCTGGATACAACTCCGAATAAGGCGTGTGATCTATCAAATTAAACCTTGTTGTGTCCACTTTATTTCTAGAAAATTTCATGACAAAATTCGATCATTTACTATTTCAAAACTTATCACGAAAATCACTTTTCATTTCTAGAAAATGACAGTTTCCAGCCTTGCTGTCAAACTTTGAAAAATCATAACTCCCAATCTACATGTCTGTTTTGGCTGTTCTTTTACTCGTTTTAAACCTTATTGAGTCTACTCTCTACTGTAAAAATTTTGTGGAAAAACTCAAACGTTTGACTGTGAAACAGAAACATACAAGATTCTATATTTTAGACAAGAAAAACAGAGCATGGTCACGTTTTTCTTCTAACTAAACTACTTGCAGCAGATTAAAGCCACGAAAATAGGAAGGATAATGCTTAAGGAACTCACCTTAGTTGATTCCTCAAGCTTCATGATCAGCTCCTTCATTTTTCTCCAGCCGTGGCTCTCTCTCTCTCTCTTTCTCACTCTCTCACGTTTCTCTTTTGCTCTCAGTTTCACTTGAGCTGAGCAAAGTAAATGAATGAAGATCAAGGAACAATGCTTAAATAAGAATGTATGGAGAGTCTTTTGTCATGAGCATTTAAGCCACTGGAAGAGTATGGTGCTTCTGATCTTGCGTGTTCAAAGAGTGAGCTAATCACGCTGGTGAAGTATTGTTAATGGATTTTTGCTATCAGCTTTCTCTTTCTGCTGACTCTGATGAAATGAGAAGGGTAATATATGTATTGGCCAATGGAACACTACCATATTACCAATTTGCCACCCTCACTTTATTGACTAAGTGGTATATGACGGACAAAAGGGAGATTATATCCATTGCCATTATTTCTACACTTATTTACATCATTGACCCTCCAATGGAAATTCCTATTTTGTCCTCCACTAATTTATATTTTGGTCTACTAGTAGAAATTCCCATCTATTTGTCCTTAATTCTCGGGAAAATATGCCTTTAAATTTCAATTATTTAATATTAAAATAATTGAGGCCAAAGTTTCCATAATTAATTCCATCATAATATTTCTATATCCTTGAAGTATTACTTTATAATTTTCCCCTTTTTGTCCCTCAACCGAAGTTTTGGCCCTATTCGGGAATGTCACACCTCCTGAACCAGGCTTAGACCTCCGCCTAATTTAGTCTTATTCTTAAGTTTCAGTGCCCAAAATTCAGGATGTTATATTTACTCTCCTTCACTCTTCTCTTCATCGCTCTTGAATCAAAATCTAAACCGTCTAGAATTTTTTTTAACAATTTTATAAAATAGATGTTTATTATAATTATAAATAAATTTAAATTGTTAAAATTTCATCTGGACAGTCATAGTTCACAACTGAAGTGAAACAAATATGCTTTATAATAATAGTTTATTTGAGTGAACTGTTCAAATGAAATTTTAGCAAATTTGGTTTATTTCTTTAACTTTTATCTAAGTTTATAGTAATGGAAAAATTCTAGAAAAAGAACTATAAAAATAATAAAGGATTAAATGTGTTTCAAATATTCATAATACCATATAGGTGTGATTACCTGATTTATCCCTTTTAAAAATAAAAATAAATGATACAAATGCCCTCATACATATATTTTTCTAAAAAAAAGTAACCCTACCCTTGTTAGTTACCGGCATCCGTCGGTAGCATACCCCAGCCACTACTAGATTTCACAAGTTTTGTTAAGAAATTCACCATAATTCATTAAGTTTTAACAACTTTCATTTACCAAGTAAATAATTTATATTACCAGGTCATTTACAACTTCTGTTAAAGCATTCGTCATATTTCATTAGGTTTTAACAACTTTCGTTTAACAAGTAAAAAATCAACATTAATAGATTGTTCGTAACTTTTGTTAAGGCATTCCCCATATTTCATTAGGTTTTAATGACTTTTGTTTAACAAGTAAAATATCCACACTATTAGATTATTCACAACTTTTGTCAATGTATTTCTCATATTTTATTAGGTTTTAACAACTTTTATTTAACAAGTAAAAATTTCACACTATTAGATTATTCACAACTTTTGTTAAGGCATTCCCCATATTTCATTATATTTTAACAATTTTCTTTTACCAAGTAATAACAAATACACACATTTAATTCATTCACAACTTTTGTTATTAATTGGTAAACAAAAGTTGTTTTAAATCTAATGTAATACGGGGAATGTCTTAACAAAATTTGTGAATAACTTGGTAGTGTGGATTTTTTACTTGATCAAAAAAAGTTGTTAAAACCTAATGAAATATGGTGAATGCTTTAACAGAAGTTGTGAATAACCTAATAGTGTGAATTTTTTACTTCGTAAATGAAAGTTGTTAAAATTTAATGAACTGTGGTGAATTCCTTAATAAAACTTGTGAACTCTGGTAGCCGGCTAGCCATCGAAGCTCTAGTGGGGGTGGGGAATGTCACCAGTGGCTACTAGGCATTGACGACTGGGTGCCGGCGCCTGGTAGGGGTGGGGTTAGTTTCTTGAAAAAAAAATATGTATGAGGATGTTTATGTCATTTCTTTTTAGTTTTTTTTTTTGTTTTAAAAAAACAAATCAGGTACTCACACATATATGATATTATGAATATTAGAAACGTCATTATGTGTTTTATTGTTTTTAAAGTTCTTTTTTTGGGATTTTCCCTATAACAATATCTATTTTTATAAAATGTTATATATTGACTATTGAAATTTTGATCTAATTGTGATGAAGAGTAAATGAGAGGCAAAGGAAGACAAGGGCAAATGAGAGGATCCTTTCCCATGATATGAAAGCTCTTGTAACTTGCAAATATATAGGCGGTAAAGGATTGATCTCACTTATAATATCATATTATTAGTGTTTGCCTCTCTTAATTTAAAAGGAAAAAAAGAAAGTAAATATAGTATAAGTAAAATAAAAGTGGACGCTGGAAATATTCAGCGAGAAAATGAGTCTATTTGAGCACATAACTCTCATCAGTCACCATCTTCCATTTTTCCTAAATGACAACTTGGCAACTTGAAAACTAATTATTGATTAAATGACATACTCCCCGATTCTAATTATAGGACCACTTTTATAGTGCAATTTGTACTACAAAAATGATCTTATAATTAGGCCCACCAGTATATTTTACTCGACTCTTTTTATGTTTGGAATTAATCTTTATCTATGGGCTTTTATTTTACAGTCTAGGTCTAAACATTCTTATCCATGTCTAAACCACCTTCTTCCAAGTCAATGTTCTGCTATCTTCTCTGCGTCACGACCTTCCTTCATCTCTTTCTTGCCGGCGGCTTGTGGCACCATCACAAGCCGCCCACAAGCCGCCGGCGAGAATCATTCTATGCTACAACTGCGTCAGAGTGGTAGATTGGTTCCCAGATCTTTGATCTATGGCCTTCTCCCTTTGATTTCTAGCGGTTGTGAACTTCTCTTGTCCTTGTGGCGAGTTTTTTTCCTCTCCTTCTTCAGATCTATTCTACGGCGGTGAGAAATATCTGCCTTTTGTTTCTTTTTTTGTGGTGCTGGGTTTTGTGGTGGTGTTCTTGTTTTCTCATAAAATAAACAGATTTGTGAGATTTGAGCATGCATAAATCATCTTGGTTAAATGGTTGTTTGAACGTTATTAGATTCGACTATCACCTGGTGGCTCGGATTTGCAATCTTGGGGAAGATTTCAAGAGGTGTAGTTCGGTGTGTGGTCGAGGTCACCATATTTGCTTGAATGGAGGATGAGAAGTGTTCTTCAGGATATCATGAGTTTTCTTCCTTCTGAGGTTGGGTTTTCTTTGATCGTTACCCCAAGGCAGGGCATCATGTAACTACTCTAATGCATAATCTTTATAAGGAGGTGTCTTGCGTTAGGGTGGGTTTTACAACCAACATTTTCTTTCACGTCACTTCTAACCTTCGATATCGAGGAGGCCGATTTTGTCTATGCTTCTACTTCTATTCTTAAATCTTTAATGTACGATGATTGGCTGTTCTTGTATTTGGTTTATTTTATTGTATTTGTTTTGACTTTATTTATATTACATCTTCAGTTTATTTCATGTATTACACCGGTTAATGTCCTGGAATCCACAAAATGGAAATACTTGCATCGCGGGACTTACATTTATTTTTTCAGGTCAACAATTTCTGTGTGTAAATTAATTGATCATATCAGATAACGAATAATTCCAACTACAAGAAAAAGCCCTATGTAGAATAAGAGTTGTTCAATCACTTGACCGACAAAGTCCGTTTAAGATTGGTAGATGATGGTAGAAATTTATGCAACGTTCGCTTTGTCATTATGTGTCGACTAGATAAACGCCACGAGCTTTTAAAATATCTTCTTTGTGACCAAACACGCGCTGGTCTACGAAAAAATTTAAACAATAATAGAATTATATAATTTTAATAAAACTCAAGATCTTTTATAATTTATCATATACTAATATGTTAAACTAAAAACGTTTATATTGTTTTTTTTAAGAGGAAATTTATGTGGGTTAAAAAATTCATTTAATGTTAATAAAATTTTAAAAAAAAAACTAAGTAATTATTATATCCTAAAAAATATAAAATGAGTTTAGTTTCTATTTTTATAAAAAAAGAGTTTAATCAATAATTTAATATCAACGTTGGTGATATAAATCAGACAACTTGATGAAATAAGTTGGTGAAAAAAAAATAGTTTAATTGTGGTTAATTAAATAATATATTGAAAAAAAAAAGATGCAATTATATATATCATGATGGGTGGTTTTATTTTTAATTTTATTTATTTTTTAATTATGAATACAAAATATAATATAGGAGGTTTCATTAGGGGCAACTTAGTGATTTTAAATTTAAATTATGATGTTTGGTCATTCTAAGTAAGTATAATTTTTATAGTCATTTATAATAAATATTTTTTTTAGGTCTTTCATTTTAATTTTCCCCTTTTCCAAGTTACACGAGTTAAGTTATAAAAATATTATTTTAAAAGATTAAAATGTAAACATGATGTGACAATGTTTATTTTAATTGCATATTTTATCACATAAATTTACTGAGTCATTATTTTATGTTAAATGAGATTGATGATGGCAAGATTAAATAAATGCCACGAGCTTTTAAAATATCTTCTTAGTGAACAAGCACATGCGGTCTAAATGAAAAGAGTTTTAGCCGCATAAGAATAATACCGATTTTAAAGAGATTAAGGATAAGAGTTAAATTAATTAATTTTACTTATTTTTTTAAAATGCCTTTATATAAATTTTACCTGATTAGCAAGCTCTTGTCCATAATTAATACTACCTCGGTGTAATGATGTGGACGTATGGAGTTATTTTTACTAGAATTATTAGACTATAGGGTTGGGACATCTTTCTTGAATTTACATATTCGTACACAATTTATTGGATTACGATCATTATTTTAACTAATAATTTGTCGAAAATGAATTTTTCACAATTAAATCAATATGCAAGTAAAAAAAAATTATTGTGGAGGAAGTATTAGGGGTGATTTGACAAAAATTGCTCAATTATTTTATTAAAAAACAGTAGAATTAAGGTGTATATGACATTAATAACTTACAAACATTACTTATTTTATAGAATATATATGTGCATTATTAAATTATCATTGTGTTTAATTATTATTGAGAAAGTATCAATAGGTGTATTTTAGGAAGAAATTGACAAAAACTAAAATGTTGTCCTATAATTAGGACTAAAATAAACTCTCAAATATTATCCTATAATTAGGACTGAAGGGAGTAGTAATTAGTAAGTTAAACCACACTTGCCTGGAAATTGAATAAAAAAAATTTAAAAAAATAATAAAATAAAATGTGAACAACCTTTGTTGCTTCATATGAAAATATTCAACGTCTTCTGCTTGGATCCAGGATTAAGCCCAAAACGTGTGGTTCACATACTTGTATATATAGTCTAAAATGGTCAGAAAATTTTGACAAAACAAACTGGTCAGAAAAGGCTTCTCATTATTTATTTTCTAAAAAGGGCCTTATTTTATAAAAAGTCTCAACAGACACCAAATTGATTCTCTATATCAACTGATGAAAGAGTCGGACTTTCTCACATAAAGGGAGGAGGTTTGATCCTAGAGTTGGTCAAGGCGTTGGGGGAGATCCTGCGGGTCTACGAAGCGGTGAAAAAAGGGAAGAGGTGGAGGCGTGTGTCTTTCTCTAACCCAATATACCGTGGGATTTGGGTTTTCAATCGCCCCGCGTGTGGGTGGTGAGCCTAACCCTTTCATAAAATTTTTATATCAAAAAAAAAATAAAAATTGATTCTCTATATTTTGCTTGTCATTCGGCTTTTCGAAGCTTTTAACAACACATAATCAATCGCACATGAATCATTCAAAATAAAACTAAAGATCCTATCTTGATCATTGGCTTGAATTAGAAAAATTGCTATTAAAAGAAATAAGAAATTTAATATTTCCTTTATTAATATTTTGAACTCGAATATTATCTATATGCAACAAAAAATTTATAAAAACTCATGTTATTTATAGTTACAATAAATAGTACAGTTATAATTTAAACAAGGTCAACTGACCGTCTATTTGTTATATCTTTATCTCTCTAACTAAAAAAAAAAAATTGTACTATATTTTTGTTCTCGTTGAGATAAACCTCATTTGAATCCAAATTAGTAGATATAACTTTTAAAATATTAAATAAAATTAAGAACAAAAAATGAGAAGGAGAATTGGTATCACCTTTAATTTTTATTAAATGCCAAGTTGGAAACTAATGATTGATTAAGTCATAGGAGCTCTAGTGGCCAGCCGGCCATTGGAGCTCCAATGGCGGTGGCCGGTGGGGGTATGTTGCCAGCAACTGTTGGGCACTGGCGATTGGCTGACAACGTGGGTGGGGTTACTTTCTTGCAACCAAAAAAAAAGAAAAAGAAATATGTATATGATGGTGTTTGTGTCATTTCCTTTTAATTTCGAAAAGAAAAAATTAGGTACTCACACATATATGATATTAAAAATATTCAAAACATCATTATGTCTTTTAGAGTTTTTAAAGTTCTTTTTTTTGAGATTTTCCCTAAAACAATATATATTTTTATAAAATGTTAAATATTAACTATTGAATTCCCTTCCCATGATATGAAAGCTTTTGTAACTTGTAAATAAATAGGACGATAGGGGATCGATCTCACTTATAATCTTATATTGTTAGTGTTAGCCTTTCTTAATTGAAAAGGAGGGAAAAATATAGTTTAAGTAAAATAAAAGTGGATGCTGGAAATATTCAGCAAGAAAATGAGTCTATTTGAGCATATAACTCTCTCTGTAGATATATAGAGCCAGCTCTTGTTTGGGATATGTAGATACTTTAAAGTAAGGAAAATGGTATCTCCATAGATGTCTCTTCAGTTCTTGTCCATTTAAATTCTCCACCATTGGGTTGACTTTTAATGATTGAGATTTATTCTGTAAAAAAATTATTATAATTTAGCATTTAAAATTACAATAATATTTTTAATATAGTATAAAATCTCAACCGTTAAAAGTCAATTCAATGGTGGAGAAATTAAGTGGAGAGGAAATGGAGATCAGAGAATGATTAGTGGAAACACTCTTTTTTTTTTGGAGGAAGCCTTTTTTGTTGAAGTGAAGACAAAAACGACTGAACATTGAATTCCTTCAACGGCTCTAACATGTCTCTAAAGGACAAATTTGAATGTTCAGAATGGTCATTAACGGCGATCGACCGCCTATAAATGCCAAGTATTTAATACAAAGCGACCAACGAAGCAAAAAACAATTCATTTGTTCATTTATTGCTCAATTCATTCTATATAATATCTTCTGATATTTCATTTGCTCTTCAGTGATAATCTATTTACTCTTTGAAAGAGTTCCTACCAACTGTATTCAATTCTGTAAAATCTCAAGGTAGTTGGATCTTAAGTGTAGTTGTCCAATTACAAAGTGTATGCAAGAGTGAGTGTCCTTGTTCAGGAGCTCTCTTTGTATTGTGGTGCCAAAAACCCATAGAATCTTAGGCATATAATGAAAATCTCAAAAGTGCTATGAGGACTGGACGTAGGTCAAGAGGTTAAAGCTGAACCAATATAATACTTTGTGTAATATTTCTCTAACTCTTACCCTTGATTTAGTTCTTGATTACATTAGGTTTTTTAAAAAATAAATGCCGCATCATAAATTATTTTCGTACAAATTCAAATTGGTTGAACATGTGAACGATTTTTTTTCCGCCGCAATATGTGAACGATTTATTATAGCGTAGTATTTTGTAAATACCTTTCATCACATGGCATTAAGTTGTTTTTTAAAACTATTTATAGGAGTAGCATATTAATAAAAAAAGATTTTTTAAAAAAACCCATTACGCCAATCGTTCTTTTTTGGGAAAAAGAACTTTGAAGTTGCAAAATTTTGAATTTGGCATTTTTCAAAAAGTTATTTGTAAATTACTTATCAAGTTTCGTTATTTCTTTGTCAACTCTTAGTAACACACATAATTTAAGATTTTACAATTTCAAAGTTCTTTTTCTATCTTTTCCCTACTTATTTTGATAATAACCAACCCCTACCATGTTTGACTCTTCTGGGACATGCATTGTATATACAAGCCATTACTAAAGTTATACTGGCAATCTATTTACGAACCTTTTATTATTATTATTATTATTAGTAGTAGTAGTAGGACAGCTAGTTCTCGACAGACTAATTTTAATGTAATTTTCAGTTTCTGACGAATTTGCAAACATCTCGTCCTTGCTAGGAATAACATCAACACTGTATCTTTCCTCAAGAAAGGTTGAACATGGGGTGGCTCAAGTCACACTTTCTAGATCAATTAGGAATGGGTTTTTGACGTGAAACCCTAGAATTAGGGATGTTCATGGATTAGACTGGACTGAGTTGGGGGTCAACCTGAAGTCTGGTCCAGAAGGGACCTCGGGCTAACAAAGTCAATCCGAGGTCTGGTCTGGTCCAGCACTAGCCCTAGCTTGGGCTAGACTAGACTGGTCTAGGCAGTCCATGACCTTTTTAAATTTTATTTTTTTGTCATTTCTTTAGACCAAATTGGACCATCAATAAAAAATTTTGTCTAAAAACTGAATACAAAATGTTTCCTGCAAGTTAAAACTTATAGGTCTCCAATTAATAAATGATCACAAATCGAGATAAAAAATAAAATAAAATAAATAAATTTCGGGCCATACCGAACCAGCGGTATGAGCCCTTGGAACGAGGTCAGGTCCAACCCGATCAGACCAATCTGGTCTGGTCCAGGTAATATTGTCTCAGACCATTTTTTTTTCAGAGGACAGGGTCGGGTCGGACCAAACCGGGTTGGACCACCTGGACTACTGAATTTTTTTGGATATTCCTACCTAGAATAATCTGCAGACATAGGGCTATTTTTATTAAATGATTTTTTCAAGTTACACGACTTAAAATAAAATATATATATATATATATATATATATATATATAATATTATTTTAAAGGCTAATAGTATAAAAATACACATGTGGTTTTTCCAAAAGTGCAGTCAACACCAAGTATTTTTTAAGTGCAAAAATGACTACGTAATGACAAAAGTGGGGCAAAACTCACAGATTCTGTTAAATGTAGATGACGGAGTTAACTTTAATGTGACGGACATCTTTAACGGAATCTATGACTTTTGCCCCATTTTTATAACAATGTAGTCATTTTTACACCTAACAAAAACACTTAGCGTTGGGCGCACTTTTAAAAAAATCACATGTGTATTTATGCACATTAACCCTATTTTAAAAGATTAAAATGTAAACATGCTATCTATGAAGCATCGATTCCGACATAGCATTTTCGATACATTCCGGTACGGGACGTTGATACGTTACTTCAAATAATATTGGCTTGATTCTTATGCTTGATTCTGACACGGCATTTCCAATATGTTTCCAATACGCACATCTGATACGTTAAAAAAATAAATAAATCTGTATATCAGTGCTTCATAGCATGCTATGATAGTATTTATTTTAATTGCATAGTTATCACATAAATTTGCTGAGTTTGTATTTTCTATTAAATGAGATTGATGATGTTAAAATTAAGGGGTTAAAAATATATCTTATAAACTTAAAAACGATTAAACTAAAACATGATACAAATTTAAATGTCCAAATGTATATTTTACTCCACTCTTTTAATGTCTGGCATCTTTATCTATAGTCTTTTATTTTGCAGTCGAAACCATCTTATCCATGGCTAAACCACCTTCTTCCAAGTCAATGTTCTGAATTCCACAAAATGGAAATACTTGTAAATTAATTGATAATGTCGGAGAACGAGTAATTCCAACTACAAGAAAAAGACCTATATAGAATAAGAGTTGTTCAATCATTTGATTGACAAAGTCCGTTTTAGATTGGTAGACCATTATATATGTGTCGACTAGATAAACGCCACGAGCTTTTAAAATATCTAGATGGAAAGAGTTTTAGCTTCCTAAAAATGAGATCTCAAGTTTAAATTCATATAAACAAAGAAAACGTTTTTAGTAGAGCTACCTTCAATTAAGTTTAACAATATTAAAAAAATCATCTTAGAATTGTTTATATAGCTCAACAAATTAAATTTCCATGAACTCATGCAATGAAAATTAAAGGACAAAGAAACAAATTAACTTCATATCAGTGTGGTCCAAATGAGTCTTGGATACGTTTACGTGCGCTTTTTGTATCCTCTTATAATGTATTATCTCCGGTCTTAATTATAAGATATATTTAAACAATTTTAGGGAGATTAAGAAAAGAAGTTAAATTAATTAATTCTACTCATTTTCCTGAAATGCCCTTATATAAATTTAAAATGACATAAGTAAAAGTGAATCAACAGCTCCTGCCATATACTTTTCTGACCTAGAATTTTCCTTTCCACACACTATCTAATTGAAATAATGGTCTTACTACATATACATATATGTGTGTGTATATATGTATAGCAAACTTGCCTGGAAGTTGAATAAAACATTTTTTAAAAAAAATTAAAATAAAATGTGAACAACCTTTGTTTCTTCATATGAAAATATTCAACGTTTTCAGATTGGATCCAGGATTAAGCCCAAAACGTGTGGGTCAAAGACTTGTATATATAAAAATGGTCAGAAAAACCCCTCGTCCTTGGGCTCAACTGTCAAAGGGGTCGGACACTCTCACCAAAGGGAGGGGTTCGATCCAGAGTTAATCGAAATCTTTGGGGAAGCGATCCTAGCTCTCCAGGTGCTAGGTTAACATCGAGGGTAATAAACGGTTTCGCCCGCCCAACATCAAGATCACCTTTAGGAGGAAAGGAGATTTCGCCCTACCCTTGGATCATGGGTGAACCCAACTTCTTTCCTAAAAATTAGTATAAAAAAAATGGTCAGAAAAGGCTTCTCATTATTTTTGTCCTTTTTCGAAAAAAGGACCTTATTTTATAAAAAGTCTCTGCACACTGCACCAAATTGATTCTCTTTCTCTATATTTTGCTTGTCATTTGGCTTTTGGAAGCTTTTAACAACTCATAATCAAAGACGCGTTTTCACTTTTTTCTTTTCAAATTTCATTTTTAGCTTTTTACAAGTTGCCCCATCTGACCATCAATCAAACATGAATAATTCAAAATAAAAATAAAGATCCTAGATCAATAGCTTGAATTAGAGAAATTGCTATTAAAAAATAGAAGAAATTTAATATTTCTTTTATTAACATCTTGAACTCGAATGTCATCTATATGCAACATAAAATTCATAAAAACTCATGTTATTTATAGCTATAATAAGTAGTACAGTTATAAATTAAATAAGGTAAACTGACCATCTATATATTATATCTTTATCTCTCTAATGAAAAAAAATAGTACTATATTTTTTCCCCGTTGAGATGAACAGAACATCATTCGAATCCAAATTAGTAGATATAAATTTTAGAAGATTAATAAAAATAAGAAGAAAAAAAATGAGAAGGAGAATCGGTATCACTTTTATTTTTTCTTAAATGGCAAGTTGGAAACTAATGATTGATTAAGTCATAGGAGCTCTAGAAGCCGGCCGGCAATCGGAGTTCCAGCGACGGTGAGGGTATGTCGCTAGCAATTTCTAGGCGTTAGTGTATGATGGCGTTCATGTCATTTCTTTTTAATTTTTTTTTTTAAAATCAAGTAGTCACACACTACAAAAAAAAAAAAGACACTTTGTAGCAATTCACCTAAACCGCTAAAAATATCATATTTTATAGCGGTTTATATCAAAACCGCTACAAATTTGTAGCAGCATCAATTGTGCCAAAACGCGGGTTTGTTTGTAACAGTTATCAGAAATAAATCGCTACAAAGTTGGCGCCAAATTGGCGCGTTATGGCGTGAAGGTTTGTGGCAAGACCTTTGTTGCGATTACAAGAAATAAACCGCTACAAAGTTGTTGCCAGCTTGGCGCGTGATGGCGCGAAGGTTGTGGCAGCTATATTTGTCGTGGTTCAAGGATAATAACCACTACAGAATGCGAAGAGACACAACATTTGTCACAATTTGAAAAAAAAAAAAAAAAGAGGTAGAAACCGCAACAAACTTTCATAATTTGTAGCGATTAAGTAAAAACCCCACAAAATTTCAACTTATATATACCCCCAGCCCTCAAATCATTTTTAGAAAATAGTGCAGCATGCAGCGAAGGATTGGGTTGCAATATTGCTGCTTCTTTCTGATGAAAATAAGTCAGTGACTTTTTCATCAGAGATTGATATCTATTTTGCAAATCCAATATTCACGTGGAATGTTGTACTATCTTCAGTAATAGCGAAATATTGTAGCGGTTTTTCCTTGAAACCACTACAAAAAGTACATTGTCATACATTTGTAGCGGTTATATCTCAATAACAGCTGCAAAATGCAAGGAATCATGACATTTGTAGTGGTTACAGAACCACTACAAAATGTCACGCTCGACGAGGTAGAGTTTTGTATTTTGTAGCTGTTTAAGTAAAACCAATACAAATGTTTAATGTTTGTAGTGGTTAGGTCAAAAAACCGCTACAAAAATCACGCCTTTTTAACCCACGCCGCCACCACAAAGCAAACCACTGAAGGTTTGAATCATTGCCTCTCAACTTTCCTTCTCTCACGCTCTCTTATGTTTAGCTGCAACATTAACGTGTTATGGATTCTAGGAGAAATGTAGGGAAAGGGAAAGAGGTAGTACGCAGTAGAGTGCCTCAAAGGGGGCAGTAGTATAGCGGCGTGGAGCTAGAAAGGTGCTTTTGCCACCATAGGTGGGGATCAAGATAGATAAGCTCTTCTCATAGGAGCCAATCCTATAGCCGAAGACCTTACAGGGAGGACAAGATGTACATCAATCCCTCAGCTATATTGATGAAAATGCTGAGATAGAGATCGATTTTCCCATAGACGATGTAGAGCGGTTTATTGATCGGGAGGAGGAGCAGGACCAAGGGAACCCCCGACTGTCATCTTCTTGCTCGAATGGATTTGATGTGGATGTCGAAGGTAAATTTAATTATTTTAGTGATATAATTAAAATTAAAATTCCTTACGGTTAATTAAATTGTGTTTAAATTTAATACAAAAATGTTACTATAATTGTGCAGATCCGCATGGGAACATCAACAGGAGGAAGTTGGATGTTCCTGGTGTGAATCTGTTGTAGGGGCTTGCGGCGTAGTTGACTATAATGAGTTCATAGACCAAATAATTGGGAATGGGGGTCACCTATTCAACTGCTAGCTGATGGACCTGGGCGAGAATTGGGTGTGGTTCCCCATCCACTTCTAGAGTTGGAAGCATGTTCCGAAGTTATCGAAGGACACAACGTTTGAGGAAGTTGTGCAGGTAAGTTATTTTGTTTAATTATATTTTAGATGTAAATAGTTATAATTTTTCGTTTATTAATTAATTAATTAAATTATTATACAGCATAAGTTTAAAGTCCGAGGAACCAGGAAGAAGTACTCATTGATGAAGATGAGAGACGGCTGGAAGAACCGGAGGGGTCATCTCTACAACAGGATGAATAAGGATGAGACGATTCCTCTGTAGCAGCTGATCGAGAGCGTCCCAGAAGGCGTCCCTGCAAATGACTGGCTGAGTTTTATCCAGTTAGGAGGAGCCCACAGGGACAGGTACATTTCTAAAGAACTATTAATTTCTTAATAAATATTCTTTTTTGTAATTATTGTAATGCTTCGTGCCTTATTCAGGCTCTGTCCCAGAGGAACACCAGAAGCCGGTCGCAGCAAATGATCCATCACACGGCAGGATCCAAGACATTTGCTGTGACCTACAGTGAGTTGGTAATTTTAAAGTTAAATTAATTTTAGCTTTATATTATAGACTTATTAACTATTTTATTTTTGAAATAGCAAAGTTCATATTCTTTTAATTCTTTCAGGAGAGGAAGGCTTGGGAGGAGAACCGTTGGACGGACTATGGGGAGTTGTTCACATACACCCATAGGCACTGTGACAAGACGGCGACCTCTCAGCAAGCAGAGGAGCTGATAATAAGTTACATACAAGTGATTTATATAGTTTATTTAATTTATTTAAATTGAATGAAATTGTTTCATTAATGTTTTATAAAATGTGTGCCGTAAGAGCGGATCGAGCAGACTCAGGCGGAGCAGCGACAGTCCCAGGCCCCGGAGTCACAGGGGTCTATGGATCTTACTGCCCTATTGAAAGCTGCCATGGGTCCAGTCGAGCATCTTAGGAGCGTTAGGGGTATGAGGTTAGGCACCAGGCCTAGCATGGTCTACGGCAAGAGCGCCGCCTCTAAGGCCAGAACCTCCGGCGCGAGAAGGCTGATAGCTAAAGGGGTTTAGATGATGATTGCCGCACAGGTTGACGCCAAGACTCAGGAGCTTGCTAGGTAGTTTCAGGACCAAGCCGATACTTGGTACGCTCATTAGAGGAAGAGCTGGGATGTTCTGGTCGGTGCTTTCATGGAGATGTTTCCTGACAGGTGGTTTCCACCTCCCCGCCACCTCCTACATTCACCTTCGATGCTCCCCCTCCGCCTCCTCCTGCTGATGACAAGGGTTTTGTTACCTCTGATCTTGTGCACGCTAATCTTGCCAGCCATGAGACAACCCCTCGAGATAGGACCTAATCATCAGCCTCCTGATAGTTAGCTTTTATTTATGTTTGTACACACTTTTTTGTATTTCAAATGTTTGTTATCTATAGTATATTTCCGTTTTTGGACAATTTTATGTCTTTAAAATGTTTGTTATATTTTATTTTGTTATATGATCACACATTTGATAATGAAATATTATTTTAATACTTATATTAATTTATATTAGTATATTAATGTTAACTATATTATATAACAATTGTTATTGAAAAATAGAAAAGATGATATATATTTAGTTAAATATATTTATTATAAGCATAATAATGGAATAAATTTAGGTAGGTAAATAAAATATAAATTGTTAACTTTTGTAGCAGTTTAGATACAGAAACCGCTACTAAAGTATACAATTTGAAATTAAAAACAGAAAACCTGCCACTTTTTAAAACGGTCTTCATTTTGCGACGGTTATTTAAACATAAACCGCTACAAGTTTCAAATTCAAACTTTTTAAAATCCTACCAGAATTTTGTAGTGGTCTTGATCATAAACCTCTACAAATTTTAACGGCCTACATTTTGTAGCAGTTTTCTAGATGACAACCTCTACAAATTTGTAATGTTGCAGCGATTATTGTAGCGATTTTTAAATGGCTACAAAACGTCTTTATATTTGTAGCGGTTAGTGCAGCGATTTTTAAACCGCTACAAATGATCCAATGTTGCATATCAGCAACAGATGCCATGAAGATAATTAAACATTCTCTCTTAATCTATATTCTATCCTAGCTTTGTTTACTACATATGGATAAGTCATGGATCAAGTTGTCGAACAATTTTCTCGCATATTTAGCAGGATTGAACACTTTCTTTGATTTCACTTTCTCTCATGCTAGCTATAATGGTAAGATCATTTATCTATGTTGTCGATGCAAGTTTAAGAAATGACATACACGAGAAGTTGCTAAGGAACATCTATTTCTGAAGCCTTTCCCAAAAGAATATAAATTCTGGGGAGTTCATGGTGAGATACATGGTATGAGATATGGGGATCATCTTCCTCGAAGTTCACAAGTAGGAAATCGATTAGATCAAGATGATCTGGTTAATGAAGCTGTTCACGATGCTTTTGGTTTTCAAGACAAAAACTTCACCGCAGAAGTTCGGGGTGTAGAACTTGTTTTCTTCAGGAATGATGCAGCTCGGGAGTTTTTCAGCTTTATTAATGAGGTTGATCGTCCTTTGTATCAATGTTGTCGGAAATACTCCAAATTATCTTCCTTGATCAAATTGTGTCATATCAAGTGCTTCTATGATATCACTGATAACGCAATGTCGATGTTGCTAAAATTACTACGAGATGTTTTCCCTGACGCAGACATTCTCACAACCTTCTATGAGGCCAAAAAGATAATTAACAGATTAGGCTTGAACCACGAAAAAATTGATGCATGCCCCAACGACCGTATGCTTTATTAAGGAGATAACGCTCGCAAGGAGACTTGTAAGAAGTGTCACACTTCGAGGTTCAGGACAGTTTGGAAAGGGAAAATGAAGAAGAAGAGACCAACAAAGATTCTCATGTACTTTCCTTTAAAACCTCGCTTACAAAGATTGTTTATGTCGTCTAAGACAGCAGAGCATATGAGGTGGCATGAAGTTGAGAAGAACGAATATGGTAAATTAAAACATTTACGGGATGCTGAAGCATGGAAAGCGTTCAACTCAAACTTTCCAGCTTTTGCAGCGGACCCTAGATATGTTCCGCTTGCTTTGGCGACTAACAGTTTTAATCCGTTTAGGAATCTTAGAACAAGCTATAGTATTTGGCCAGTTGTCTTAATACCCTACAACTTGTCCTCTGGATGTGTATGAAACAAATCTCCTTCATTTTGTCTATGATCATTCCAGGCAAAAAGGTATCGAGAAATGATATTGATGTGTATCTCCAACCACTTATTGGGAAGTTGGTGGACTTGTGGAATGTAGGCATCAAGACGTATGACGTGCACGAGAAGACATTGTTCAACTTGCGTGCAGCCTTGATATGGACAAAAAGTCACTTTCCTAGCTTGAGAACATTATCCACGTGGAATGTGCATATCAGCCTTGCGTGTCCAACTTGTAATTTTGACTCTGACTTAGTGCGCCTTCCTCACAATCGTAAGTGGTGCTTCATAGGTCATCGAAGGTTTCGCGATGGTATGCACAAGTTTAGGTTGCAACACAATCGTTTCAATGGGCAATAGGAAAAAAGAGGACCTCTTAAGAATTTATCCGGTGCAGAAATCATAGAACAACTTAAGGATATTGAATTTGAATATGGAAAAAATGATGATGCAGCAAAAGCCGAGATAAAAACTGCTAGGACTTCTGCTTCTGCGCCTCAGCAATGGCAGAGGATAAGCATCTTCTTCACTCTTCTGTATCGGAAAGAGAATTTGCTCCGACACAGTCTTGATGTCATGCATATTGAAAAAAATGTGTGCGACAATGTGCTATACACAATTCTTAACGAACCAAACAAGTCAAAAGATCATCTTTAAGTAAGGAAAGATTTACGGGACATGGGAGTTCGTGGAGACGCGTGGCCGGATGAGCATGATAAATTTCAACCGAAAAAATTCACCTTAACAAAACCAAATAAGGAAATCTTCCTCGCTACGTTGAAAAAAATAAAAGTTCCTGACAGGTATTCAAGCAACATTTCACGATGTAGTGACATGCAGGCTTAAAAGGTTGCTGGGCTAAAGAGTCATGACTCACATGTGCTTATGCAACAGTTACTTATGCTGGCCATCAAAAATACGCTGCCTCTCTATGTGTCGATCGTTCTGGTGGAGTTGTGTTCTTTCTTTCAGAAGTTGTATTCCAAGGTTTTGATCGTGGAGGAGCTCGAGCAGCTACAACAGCAAATCATTCTTGCGTTGTGTCATCTGGAGATGGTCTTTCCTCTATCCTTTTTCATGGTGATGGTTCACCTGACAGTACACCTTATTTACGAAACAAAGCTTGCTAGGGTCAGTTCACTACCGATGAATATATCCTATTGAAAGGTACTCATTTAACATAAATTACATCAGCATTACTTGCCAGTTGCACATTTCAACATTGATATATCAACATTTTTCTTCTTTACTTTATAGGTTTCTTGGGAAATTGAAATCTTAGTGAGGAATAAGGCGTGGCCTAAAGGTTCAATAGCTGAAAGTTATATAGGGGATGAGGTCCTGTATTTTTGTTCAATGTACTTTGTGTTAGTTATGCTTAGTTTTGATGATGTCTTATATTGATGCCATTGTCTAGAGCAAAAAGTTTATATCATATACATTGACTAACTACTTTGTTTATTATAGGTTAGTCCAAATTAAATTATAGAGAATGATCAAGACTGGAGTTTTAAGAAAGAAGAACTTGTTAAATATCATGAGAATATCAATATTCAATTCTCTGTGATCAAATAGAAGTTGGAACGACTCAATTCGGAGTTAAAACAAGCAAGTTCAAGCTTCCAGATGAATACTAGTTTGTTGGAGGGTATTTATGTAATTTCCGCTCTTGAATATCAATATTCAAGTCTCCGTGATCAAATAGAAGTTGGAACGACTCAATTCGGAGTTAAAACAAGCAAGTTCAAGCTTCCAGATGAATACTGGTTTGTTTGGAGGCATTTATGTAATTTCAGCTATTTTTCTCACTTGAACAGTGTCTTGCTCGAGCAAATTGAGTTTCTGAAGTCATGCTCGAGCAACAACAAAGGTCTGCCCGAGCAAGGTGAATTTTCAGCCCAAAATCCGCTCTTGCCCGAGCAAAGAAGAAGCTTGCCCGAGCAAGGTTCTTCTTCAAAGATACTGTTCAGCTCATTTCGGCGATCTCTCGGTAATTCGATGATATCTCTCAAACCAGGAATCGGATTGACATGAAATCAGAGGCATATTAAACTAGACATCCCACACGTACTTTTGAAAAAATATCAAGTCCAAAGGAGTCAATATGATAGAGCTATGATTTTCGTAAGTCAGCATAAATATCAACGTCACAGTCCAGACCAACCTTCGGTAATTTGAGTGTATCTCACAATCTACAAATCCAATTGAGGTGAAATTTGTGCCATTGGAAACTAGACTCAAATAACTTTTCAAAAACATCAAGAACACAGAAAAAGAAGATCAATTCAAAGAGTTATGATGTTTTTAAGTTGATAGTCTGTTCTGGATTCTGCAAAAACGCTGGATAAGATCAACCTCCACTCATCGATGTTAATGGACGAAATAAAACTAGTTTGGAGTTGATTCTTATTGAAATGGAAGATATATTTAAAGAGCTTTCTGAGGTGTATTGATCATGAATGCCCAGCAACGAAAGTATAGGAAAACTTGCCCGAGCAAGAGTGAGACAGAAGCAAAACTCAGCAAATCAAAAGAGCTTGCCCGAGTAGGAAAGAAGGCTTGCCCGAGCATATGCTCGAGCAAAGGAAAAATGATGCCCGAGCAACCACTGCCTTTCTACTTGGAATCACTTCTGCCTTGAGTTTGCCCGAGCAAACATGAAAGCATGCTCGAGCAACATCAGCAAATCTTCATTTCTCCGCAAGCATGCTTTCTGCCTTGCTCAAGCAACAACGATGCTTTCTCATTTCTCCGCAAGCATGCTTTCTACCTTGCTCAAGCAACAACGAAACGTTCTCATTTCTTCGCCTCTGTCTATGTCTTGCCCGAGCAAGAATTTCACCATGCTCGAGCAACAACGAAGCAGAACACTTTCAAGCCTCTGTAAAAGAAGCTTGCCCGAGCATGATAATTATCATGCTCGAGCACCATGCTCGAGCAGGCAAAATACTTTGCCCGAGCATCAGCGTCCAAGAACATATTCATGAGAAGCTTGCCCGAGCAAGAATGGATTCCTACTCGAGCAAGACCCCTTTGTTTTCAAAATCACCGTCTACGTAAATCTTAAATCATTGTGTGTGATTTCATTTCTACATATTGTTACTCATTACTATTCCTAATTGCTTTTAATCAGTTTGCTAATAAGCTTCAGATTATTAGATCATGGATTAACAACAAATTTGCATAAAGCAATTTGTGTGTCAGAGAGGCATTAAATGCTACAAACAGAGGAAAGCTTCTGAGTCTAACGGCTATATTCATGAGACAACAATTAATCTTCAAGCTTCTCCAACGGCCATTAATACAACACTCAAGACGGAGCATTAACGAAGTCAATGTTAAACACTTTATGATTATAGTTGGATTAGAGCTCAACGGGCAAAAAGCAACAGAAGCTTCAACGACTACTTCCAACAAATCCTCAACGGTCGAATGCTCGCAACGGTCGAAACACAAATACCTATAAATTGCGAAGTCTTCAAACCGCAAGAGGTGACGATGGTTGATGAATGAATCGACAAAGCCAACGAAATGATTTTACTACTTCACCGTCGATAGTTCATACTCTCTGTTTCTCAATGTTTATATAGTTTACAGTAGAGAGTGAGATGATCGATTATGTACTTCAGTGATTAGCATTCATCTACTTAGTGAGGAGTTCTTAAACACCGATTAATTCTTCTAGTTGTACAAATCTTAAGGTTGTGGAACCTTAAGTGTGGGTGTATCAATTACAACTTGTAAGGGGGAGTGAGTCCAAGAGTGAGAGGATCATCCTTCGTTTATAGAGTCGGTAATTGTATTCTTACAGTGCGTAAGAGGATATCTCGGTGAGAGATTGTAAAGGCTACACAAGTGCCCGACCAAACTTGTGAGGTTGTAAAGGCTTTCTCTTGTGCCCGGTTAAACAAGGAGATAGTGGATTGAAAATCTCAAGTGGAGCTTGGGGACTAGATGTAGGTCAAGGATTGGGCCGAACCAGTATAAATCACAGTTTGCATACTCTCTTCCCTTATCTCTTATATTTTCAGTACATGTTTATTTGAATATCTAACTGTTGATTTAGAAGAAGCTAAAAGATTTTCAAAGTTCCAAAGTTTTTATCAGACACCCAATTCACCCCCCCCCTCTTGGGTGATAGCTGACTCTTTCACTTTGATGACATTGAGACGTCTTTCAACTGACTGCCTTGTGTAGATGATTGTCCTGAGCTTGAGCCTGAGCCTGAGCCATCATCAATAGAGCTGTTAATCTCTCGTGTTGGTAAACCAGTTGGTGGAAGTGAGAACTTCCAACTGACAGCAACTGAGAAGTTTCAAGCACATAGACATGTCTTGATTAATTTCATTAAAGTTGAACCCTTCCTTAAGTAGGGATTGTACACAAATATATGTTATCCTATATATTTCCTTACATTTTATACTTACATTTCATGATCATCATCGCATGCTTAATTGCAGTGAATTCAAAAGTTATGTGAAGCGTCAATTGAGGATCTGTTAATTGACATCCTCCGAAATTGATAGAAAGGTCCACAAAGAATTCCCAGGTTGGTTTACGCGAAGAATACTAAATGACCACAACATGTACTCACCAGAATTCAAAGCTCTCCCTCTTGACCCACTTGACACGTCCAAAGATTTATGGCATACAATGTCAATGGTTTCAAGTTTTACATGGTTTCACGAGATCAAGGATTTCTAACCCAAAACTTGGGTGGTTATGGCACTTTTAGGACAAGGAGTTATGTGAGAAGCAGTGACGGGAACATGCAATTTGGTGACGTCCCGTATAATGGAAAGTTACTTTATATAGTTAAAATAAATTACTAAGGCCGTTTCACCGTGACGCAGTTCAAGTGTTTGTGGGCAAATACAACAACTTCCCATGACTCACAACTGACGACTTAGGCATCAAATCAGTGAATTTCTCCCGGCCTATTCACAATGGTCAGTCTGAAGATGATGAGCCATATATTTTTACCTCAGAAGCACATCAGGTTTATTATGTCACAGACGAGAGGCATAGGGATTGGAATATGGTGGTTCACTTAAAGCCTTTGGACCTTTACGACATGGGTGATGGTGATAACGTCACCTACGAGAGTGAGGCGTTCCAGCCCACCAGTTTCCAAAACTTCTTCTTAGATGGCGACGACAATTTACCTATAGTTTAGTGCGTTTTTTAAGATACACTTTATGAAATAATAATTAATTTAAGTTTAATTTGTGTTCAAACATATTAAACTCACAAGTAACATTTTCTCCACACTTTTTTTGTAGGGATGATGACGAAGATTGATATAAAAAAATATGCTTACAATAACATATCTGTAATCCTCTATTTTTTCAACAAAAAAAAAAACCATAATAACATTTGTAGCGGTTATAGTAAATCCAACCGCTACAAATGTACAAACCGCTATAAACACAGTTGCCTAAACCGCTACTAACACAAATCGCTACCAAAAACGTCATATAAACCGTTACAAGTGTTATGCAGATATCCATATAAATACCCCACCACACCTCATTTTATATGTTTCATCATCTCTTTCTATACACATTTGCTCTCGATTTCTCTCATCTGTCGACATTTTTTGAAGAGGTTAAGTGTTGTTCAAGTGAATCAAGTATGATGATCATCTGTTTACAAATATTTTCTTCTTCTTCTAACTTTGTGATACTAATTTTTTTTAATTCACAATTTTAGGGACATTTCAACATTCCTTCTACTTTCATATATATATTTTCAGAATTAAATATTATTTAAATGAAATCGTTCTTATTATATCTACACATTCTCATTTTTATACCCCTATATAATAACCATATATAATCAAATATCATATATTAATATCAATTATTTTTAACATTAATATAAATAATTTATATTTCAATTATTAGTTACTTAATAAAATAATCTAAAACGACTCTTTAATTTTTTTAAAAAAAAAAGTTATTCATTTGTAGCGGTTCCCTAATCGTTACAGATTCTAACATAAAAATTTATCTGTTTGTTTGTAGCGGTCCTACAACCACTACAAAGTTGGATAAAATTTTAAAAAATGTGGCAAAATTTTGTAGCGGTTACCTAACTACTACACTATAATTTGAAACTTTTGGCGTTTTTTTTTTTTTTTTTTTTGAAATTTCATCCAATTTTGTAGCGGTCAGCGAACCACTACAAATTATTACCGCCATTTTTTAAATTTTTGGTGATGTCTTTAGTAGCAATTATATAACCGCTACCAATGTGGTTAATTTCATATTGTAGCGGTTACCAAACCGCTACAAGTTCTTTACACATGACATCATCACAGCCTCATCTAGTAGCGGTTGTGATAAACCGCTACAGTTGCAGTAGTGGGTAATTTATATGTTGTAGCGGGTTTATATAACCGCTACAAAACTGCTTATAACGGTGTTTTTTGTAGCGGTTTTGACAATTGCTACTAATGTAGTTTGTAGCGGTTAAAACCACTACAAATACGTCATTTTAACCGCTACAAATAGTCTCTCTCTCTCTCTCTCTTTTCGGTAGTGACACATATATAGTATTATGACAATCTTTTTAAAGCTTTCTATTAAAATCTTTTTGGATTAAAATATATGTCAGACAATCTTTTTAAACCTTTTGAATTTACTCTATTCCTTTATTGATATTCTGTTCTGCTTCAATGAAAAGTTTATTTACAGATCTAAAAATTATCTTACCCGTGTTTATGGAACAGACCTAAGGAGAGGAAGAAGAGGCGAGGACGGTGAAGGAGAGGGACAAAGGTCATGGGGAGGAAAAAGAAACTTTTGGGTAAAGTTATTGGACTTGGCTTATATCCTTTTCACATACCGTCCGTAGCTATCCGCTGCACTTCAAATGCCACCGATTTTTGCTTTTTCCCTCAACACACACCTGGTTCCATTAAAAAAAAAAATCATTGCCAGGTAGTAAAAAGATAATTCAGAATACTGAATGGAACTGAAAAATTCTTCATGATCTTGAAAAATTATTTGAGGATCTTGAAAAAATATATCAGGGTATTGGCTGGTACAAAACGAATACCGATTGGTACTGAAAAAATAATTCATGATCTTAAAAAATTATTTAAGGATTTTGAAAAAATATCTTAAACTATATTTTTAGTAGCATTCTGTACCTGAAATATTTTTTCAAGATCCTAAAATAATTTTTTAAGATCATAAATTGTTTTTTCAGTACCAGTTGGTATCCTTTTAGTACCAGCTAATACCCTGAAATATTTTTTCAAGATCCTCAAATAATTTTTCAAGATCATGAAGAATTTTTTCAGTACTATTCAGTATTCTGAATTATCTTTTTACTACCCTGGCAGTGCCCTGATTTTTTTTTAAAGGAACCAGGTGTATGTGTTTTGAGGGAAAAAGAAAAAAACGGTGGCGTTTGAAGTGCAGCGGACAGCAACGGACGGTATATGGAAAGGATATAAGCCAAGTCCAAAGTTATTAGGGTATTTTAACACGATGCAATAATGAGATGGCCATAAGTTGGAATATTAAATGTAAGTTGAAAATGCCATGTGGGATATTTAGTCAAACAAAACGGTCAAACTAAATATCTTTCAACACCATAGTGACATTGTTGTGTTTTTAAACTTTTATGGCGACATTGAGACTAAAACAATTTTTAGGGCAACATTGAGATTTTGTGAATGCTTTTGTGGCGGATTTTCACATTAACCCTATTGAAAAAAATAGGTGCAGCCACGGAATTCTCAGACACCATACATCCGTACGTAAATTTTTAGTATAAATTATAAACTGGAGTGAAATCTTCATGCCCAAAATGAGTTTAATTAGTTCCTATTTAGATTAGCAGTAGAAACTATTTTTCCAACAAGATTTAAGATGTTACAAAGTAAACGTATGAAGAGAGTTTTATTTCAACTTAGCGTAAAATTACCTTTTGAAAGTCAAATCAAAGTGGCAGTTAAATTTAAGAGTATCCCCTCCCTTCAATATCATTCCCCCACGTCCAATGACCTTCTCTCTCCCAATTTTCATGGGTCCCACCTCCACCTTATCTCTTTTTCATTTGAACGATGGAAAAAAATAAAATAAGAAAATGTCATTTGAATTAAATAGTGTAAATTAGTTTTATTGAGTGTAAGAATAAAACTAATATTGTTTTGAAACGTTGATTTGGAATTTTCAATTTTCATGGGTCCCACCTCCACCTTATATTTAAGTAGCAATTGACCATTCAGTTAAGTGCAAAAACGTCGATTTGGAATTTTAAAAGTCAACTAATATTGTTTTGAAACGTTGATTTGTAATTTTGAAAGTCAACTAATATTGTTTTGAATCTTTTTCTCTTCTTTGAATCTTTTTCCTTTTTAACAAATTTAAATTCTCTTCTTCAATATTCATCTGGTTTTCTCTTACCACCCCATCAAGATTTAGAGAAAATTCACATCAAAGCCCTGTTTACAAAAAAACCCCCAAAAAATGCCTCAAGATTCTGACAATCCCAGGGCCCTTTCTGAAATTGTAAGAATCTACGTAAGTTGTTAACGATGATGATATAGTTGTTAATGGGGAATAACTTGATATAGTTGTTAATCTTGATTTAGTTGTTAGCAAATTGTTGTTAATGGATCTTGATTTAGTTGTTAATGACATACCCGTTAACAACTATATCAGCCTCGTTAACAATTCACGTAAGATTCTGAAAATCTCAGAAGATTGTCAGAATCTTGGGATCTTTTTTTCATATTTTTTTTTCTGTTAAAAGGACCCCTAAAGTGATTTTCCCCAAGATTTATACATTCCGTTTGAGGAGTTTCTATACGGGAAGCAGTGGCTGCCAAAGGGGGAAAAAAAATACTGCTAGCAGCAGTGTACTTAACAACTTACAATATTGATTGAAGGAGATAATTTCAATTTGTAAAAAAACAAAGAAAGAAAAATCCAAAGAATGAAGAAACAAGGAGGATTTTATTAAGCTCAAATCTTTTTTTTCCCCATCTATTAAGCTTAAATCGTTGTTGATGTGAAATATTTCTTTTTTGTTGGGAATTAACTATTTCAGTTTAAAATTTTGAGAAAAAAATAAATGCACCACCATAAATTATTTTCGTACAAATTCAAATTGGTTGAACATGTGACCGATATATATATATATATATTTTTTCCCCGCAACATGTGAACGATTTATTATAGCGTAGTATTTTGTAAATACCTTTCATGACATTGCATTAAGGTGTTTTCTTAACTATTTATAGGAGTAGCATATTAATAAAATATTTTTTAAAAACAAAAAAATCCATTGAGCGAATCATACTTATTTAAGAAAAAGAACTTTAAAGTAAAATTCTAAATCAGATATTTCCACACACACATTTGAGTTGTGAATTCTTTAAGTTTTCGTCAATTCATTCTTTAATTAACTTTTGATAACAACCCTGGATTTTGTAATTTCAAAATTCTTTTTCTAACTTTTTCTCTACTTTTTTTTATAATAACAAACACTGTTTGACTGTTTTGGGACATGCATTTTATACATACCATCAACAGACTCATTTTGATGTAATTTTCTCAGTTTCTGACGAATTTGCAAACCTCTCACCCTTGCTAGGAATACCATCAACAATTAATGAGATTGACGATTTTGCTACGAATTTGTATATTTCCTCAAGAAAGGTTGAACACAGGGTGGCTCAAGTGACACTTTCTACATCAATTAGTAATGAGTCTTTGACGTGAAACCCTTGAATAATCTGCAGATATAGGTCTATTTTTATTAAATGACTTTTCAAGTTACACGACTCAAAATATAAAAAATATTATTTTAAAAGATGAAAAATGTAAACATGCCATGACAGCGTTTAATTTATTTTAATTGTACGGTTATCACATAAATTTGCTGAGTTAGCATTTTTTTATTAATTAATTAATGAGATTGACGATGTCAAGTAGAGCTAAGTAAGTTACCTGCAACTCGATAGGTCCACCCGAATCTATCTAAAATTTGTACATTTAAACCCGTCTATTTAAAAATTAAATGGGCAAGCTATGAGTTACCCATGCCCGCTCATTTAATTTTTTTTTAATTTTTTTATGATTTATTTTATGTGTGTGTTTTTGTATTTTGTAAACACACTCCATTACTTTGCCTCCTGTTAGTTTTTTGTTTATATGAGTACTATGAATTTTATGCCTTTGGTTTCCAAACTCGATCATGTCTATTTTTGGTTTTTATTATGATGACTAGATTTTAAAGTGGAACTGTAGTTAAGAATATGATATTTAATTTGTTAGAAGTATTTTTTTTATAACCTTGTCTTAAATAGTTTTCTTATTGTTATTTATATTTTCATGTGTAGTTTTTTAGAAGAAAAAATTAGCAAAAGAAGTAATTCTGTTGCATAATGAATTAACAAGGACCACAGTTGTTTCAGAATAATTGTCATAATTTAGTTTGAAAGTTGAAGTTTAAACATTAAAATGATGTTACGATGATGATATATATATATATATATATATATATATATATATATATATAAGTTCTTTTGTGCAATATGTGATGAATAAAATTTGAAGATTCAAAATTTAAAATGGTGATTCTTACCTATATTTTATTTTAAAAAAAATAGTTCAAACTTTAAATGGGTTACTCATAACCTGTTTTAGCCTGTCCATTTATGTTATAACCCGATTAACATTGGCTTAAATAAGTTGAGGTATGAAAATGGGCTAGCTCGTACCATGTAACATTAAATGGGCATGCTATATGTTTAGGTACGGGCTGCCTAACCATTCTGTTGTTCTGTCCTAATGTCAAGATTGGGGAGTTAAAAAATACATTTGATAAACTTAAACGATTAAACTAAAATATGATACAAATTCAAATAATCAAATGTATATTTTACTGGACTCTTTTATGTTTGCCATCTTTATCTATAGTCTTTTATTTTACAGTCTAAACAGGGCTGGAGGCAGGGGTGTAGGGGTGGCCCCCGCCCCCCTAAAATTGCAGATAACGACCTAAATTTTAATAAAATTATATTTCAGCCTCATAAAAATCTTAATATTTTCACTATAGTCCCTATTATTTCTATAGTGAAGGGACTAAAATAGAAATATTGATATGTTTGTGGGGTTGAAATCCCCCCCTAACTGCAATATCTGGCCCCGCCTCTGAGTCTAAACCATCTTATCCATGTCTAAACTACCTTCTTCCAAGTCAATGTTCTGGATCCCACAAAATGGAAATACTTGCATCGTGGGACTTACATTTATTTTTTTAGATCAACAATTTCTGTGTGTAAATTAATATATAATATCGGATAAGAAATAATTACAACTACAAGAAAAAGACCTATATAGAATAAAAGTTGTTCAATTATTTGACTGACAAAGTGTCGTTTTAGATGGGTAGATCGATGATGATAGAAATTTACGCAATGTTCGCTTTGTCATGATGCGTCGACGCCGCCAGCTTTTAAAATATCTTCTTACAGCTTATTTGTTTTAACGGTGGGTGCGAGAGGTGACATACTTTTAATATGACTTTTATAAAAATAAGATAGGATGAAAGTCTAATTATAAATGTGATTTGTGTTTGGATTAATAGTGATAGAAGTGGCTTTTTTTCAAACTGAAATATATTTGCATTATTGTTTGAAAAGTCAGTTGAGATAGAAAATAATTGAAAATGACATGAATCTTATTGAATATTACATATATATATTTGTTGTAGATATTACTATAATTGAAGATAAAAAATTAAATTTAAATTTGAAAAAAAAATTATTTAAAAAATTAATAAACAATAAAGTCCTTAATTCAATATATTTAATGGATAAGTATATAAATTAGAATGCATATAATTTTTTTTTAAGGAAGATACTACATAATGGTACATTGCTAATTTGATCACCTATTTCTAACAATTTGGTCTTTGATTCTATCATAAATATGATTTATTTGGGTTGAAGATAATGTACGAATATTTGATGAGGAAGCTACATCAAGTGTACGTATTTGGGAATCGGAGCGACCCTTGAAGGGTTAGGGCCTAAAAGGCGGCCCTTTAGGTCCGAGGTAAGAAAAATATGTTTTTTCAAGGCTTGGCCTGAGACCATGAGGGCCAGGGTCAGAAGCTATTTTTCTAAATTTTAACTATTTTTCCTACATTTTTTCAAAGAAATATAATTAGTAAATTACAACAATTAAAGTTCTAATTTATCAAATAAATGTTGTCAACATTAAGATATAAACAACACGCATCATGTAACACTAATTCATAATCAAAAATAAATTATTATCCATCAATAACTCACACAAAGCATAAGCTTACTAATAAACAACATGAGTATGATGACTATCATTTTCATCTTTTTCACCATTATTATCAATTTCAAAAACATTTGATTGTGTTTTACTTTGAGTAGTAGGCTCCGCTTTATGGGTAAAAATATAAAGAATTTCTTTTCGCGCATCATGAATACATCCATAATCTTTATCTACAACAAATAATAAACCAAATCATAAAATCTTCAAGTAAAGGTAAAGTGAATGAAGAAATGATCAGTGAGACTGTTAGAGTGACTGAGTGAGTGAGTACTGGAAAACAGGATAAAGAAATAGTTTCCTTCTCGGTCAGACTTGGTCAGTAGGGCAAGTGAGTAACTGCCAACTAAGCAAGTTAAAAAAAAAAATTAACTGGCCTAATAGAGCCAGCCCTTTTAAGCCATCGACCCAACAAGACTGGCCCTTTTAATCCCGACTTCATTTGGAGGCTCTATTTTATAAGCAAGGGCCAGGACTTAAATGGGACGACCCGATGGGCTCGACTCGATTTCTTGGCTCTAATCTAGTGAATCATTATTATTTTTTCATTACCCATATTTCCTCGTCCCCCTTGAGAAAAATCCACATCAGTTAGGGAATTTCTTTCGATAAGATTATGTATATTCATTGCTGCACAAACTATGCTGACTTGTATTTCAAAGTTATATGAATGCATATCTTGCAATATTTTAAACATATTCTTCCAGACTCCAAATGTCCAAATTCACTTTAATAAGATTATATGGGTCCAATAGGTATATTCCTATCCTATTGGCAAATTAGAATAAATTTTAATATCACATTACGTAATCATATGATCCAATTAAGATCCCTTTCCTAAAAGTAATCAAAATTCTCCAAATTCATACATAATAGTGATCAAGCAGTGAGTAAACAAAATATAATGCAACATGATTAAGTGAAAAAAATGACATTGAGCACAAATTAATTGTTCAAACATGCTCAAATCCTCAAATTAGTTCACAACTACTTTTAAGTTGGGTTAAATGCCTAATTTGTCCCTGAAGTTTTGATAAGAGGGCACTCACTACCCGGAAGTTTTTTTGGTACCAAATTTGTCCCCGGAAGTATGAAGAAGGTAGCAAATTTGCCCCCGGTTAATTTTGACTGTTAAGTTTGACTGAATGTACACGTGGCATGCCACCTCACAACCCGAATAAGAGTTAATTATCATTTTTGCCCCGGAAGTTTTCACTGAGAGCAAGTTTGCCCTGGAAGTTTTCACTAAGGAGCAATTTTGCCCCGGAAGTTTTCACTAAGGAGCAATTTTGCCATTCTTTCTCCCAATATTGAATTTGACTATTAAATCAGACAAAGACCACACATGTCATGTCTTGAAAATGTCGAACTTGGAGTTAGAGAAGGAGATCCTTGAGATGTTGAGCTCAAGACGGCCAGAATTTGTGAAGCCGAACTGGTCACAGGGACTGAAAGGTCTGTCGCAAAACCCAAAGGAAGCATCACTTATAATCTAAGCAAATGAAACGCAAAACGAGAAATGAATTGTTCCAAAAATTGGTTTAGTAAAACAAATCAATAGTGATAATATTTACGTTTGTATAGACTGATCATTTGCTTAGATCATAAGTGATGCTTCCTGTGACCAGTTCGGCTTCACAAATTCTGATCGCCTTGAGCTTAACATTTCAGAGATCTCCTTCTCTAACTCCAAGTTTGACCTTTTCAAGGCATGACATGTGTAGTCTTTGACTGATTTAATAGTCAAATTTAATATGTGGGAAAGAAGGGCAAAATTAATACGTTTTGTAAACTTTCGGGGCAAAATTGCTCTTCAGTGAAAACTTCCGGGGCAAACTTGCTCTCAGTGAAAACTTTCAGGGCAAAAATGATACTTAACTCTTATTGGGTTGATGAGGTGGCATGCCACGTGTACACTCAGTTAAACTTAACGGTCAAAATTAACGGAGGGGCAAATTTGCTTCCTTTTTCATACTTCTATGGTAAATTTGGTACCAAAAAAACTTCCAGGTGATGAGTGCCCCCTTATCAAAACTTCCGGGGCAAATTAGGCATTTAACCCTTTTAAGTTTAAAGAAAATTTAGTCACACAGACTTTAATCAACATCTTAAAAAAGCAATTCAGAATCAATTGACATAATTAAAAGGATGACGAACTGAAGCAAATTAACTCTATTATAAGTAGACAAAACCGAAGCACAATCCCACAAAGGTTCCTCCTCTCGTCTTTTGACTTTGAAAGAAGAATCCTCAACTGAAGCTGCTTAAATGGTGCTCTTCTTCCTCTCACTCACGTCCTTTGCTTTAGTGACGAAGGCATCTTGGATTGCTGAAAGAAGAGATATGGCATAAACTTCCTCTGATGCTAATCTCACAATCCACCAAAATAGAAATGGAAAACCAATCTTTAAATAACATTCCCTCCTTCCTCCTATCAACAATCACAGAGCTCTAATCGGTGACGATGAACAGTGCAAATCCCAATCAGCTCGTGTCTTTCTTTTAACGTGGCTAGGTTAATCTCCCATTAATGCTGCAATTTAAAGGAGAGCAGACAAGAGGAGAAACGGCTGAAGGAAGTCGAGCAGAGAGAGGACGATAATGAAAGAAGTGTTAGAACCGGCTGATACCTAAAAGAGGGTAAATTGGGTGTATATAAAACTTAGGAACTTTGAAAATCTTTTTGCATCTTTATAACAGCAATACGTATGAAAGTAATAAATTATAGGGTTAAGGAGCGTTTCAAGACCACGCGAAGTTTCTCCCAAGGAGCTTCCAAGATCTGCGAAGTTTTTTGGGCGTGAAAGGTCTAACACGGAAGTTACGTTTTAGGGCGCCAAGTCTGGCTGGATTAGTTGGCCAGATCAACTTGGATCGAGCGATGACGGTAACCGACACACGACGTGGAATAAAATTTTTTTAAAAAAAATCGAAAAAAATTCAAATAATTAGGAACAAATTAAAATAATTAGAAAAAAAATTCAAAAACTTAGGAAAAAAATTTAAAATAATTTGAAAAAAAAATCAAATAATTAGAAAAAAAATTCAACAAATTAAAGGAAAAATTCCAAATAATTAAAATAATTTGAAAAAAAAATCAAATAATTAGAAAAAAAATTCAAAAAATTAGGAACAAATTAAAGGGAAAATTCCAAATAAATACTATTTGAATTTGTACAAAATTTTAAGTCTGTCGAATTTGTAAATACTATTTGAGGGATATGAAAATTCGGGTAAAATTACCCTTTTACCCTTTAGTGTTAAATAAATAAAAAAATAAAATAAAAAATAAAGTGAAACATCCTAAATTTTGAGTTTAGGATATTAAAAATATTATAAGGAATCAATTATAGGAAATTTAGCCTGGATAAATTAAAAGGTTAATATTTGGAAGTAAAGGCATATTTTCCCATAAAAATTAAGGACAAATAGTTGAATTTTTTTTCTAATTAGTTGAATTTTTTTCGATTTTTTTAAATTTTTTCCTAATTATTTCAATTATTTTAATTTTTTTTCTATTTTTTAAAATTTTTTTATTCCACGTCAGCGTGTCACTTACGGGGGCTGTACAAATTCAAATAGTATTTATTTGGAATTTTCCCTTTAATTTTTTGAATTTTTTTTCTAATTATTTGATTTTTTTTCTAATTATTTTAATTATTTTGGAATTTTTTTCTAATTTTTTTTATTCCATGTCGGCGTGTCGTGCCACGTCATCGCCACGTCGCATTCCATCCAAGTTGACGGTCAACTAATGGCCGTGACGGGCGCTCCCAAAACGTAACTTGCAAGCAGGCGGCGCTCCAAAAAAAAAACTTCGCAGACTAGACGCATTTCCTCTCGCAAGAAACTTTTGTGGCCGAGCGCTTCCTTAACCCTAAATTATAAATTCATAGGTAGTTATTCAAAATGTATGTGTACCAAACTGTCATTTCTCCAATTCGTGGTACCAAATTTTTATTTATGAAATTCGAACCAAAACTGCCATTTATCAGTTTTAATCCAATTTCTTTCTTCTTCCTCTTAATTAATCCAACTCAAAAACTTCTTTGTTGATATTCTTCTTGATCTCATTTTCCATAATTGAACTTTATATCTTCTAATTTGTAAATCTACATTAAATATATGAATTAATCAACGTAGGAGATAAATATACTATGAAACTTTTTGCTCTTAATATTGATATCTATATTTGACATCATTAAAACTAATCATATTTAACAAGAAGAACTAAGATGGTGGTGTGAGATAGGAAAGAAGGTGCGAAATTAAATGCCCTACCACGTAGCTGCAAGATCAATGCTCAACGCTCGGGCTCATAGCTTTCGGGAAAATAAGCATTTTTTTTCATAAGCTCAATAATGAAAACGATTACCCAAATGCATCTTTCACGGGAGAAGATTTTCTCATGAGTAGATTTCTCCTTTTATCTCACAGTCACATCCTGACCGTCGAAATCCTGATCCAATGGCCAAGAGTAAATTTTTAAAAACCGCATGCGGTATTTTTACTGCATGCAGTTTTTTTAAAATTTATTCTGGGCCCTTGAATCAGGATTTGATGGCCGGAATTTGATGATGAGGAGGGATGGGTAAAGAGATGATAAGGAGAAGATCCGGACCCCTCTTTCACTAGGCTTTTTTTTTTTTTTTAACCTGCCTTTTTCCCTTCTCAACTAGGCTTTTTTTTTCTCTAGAAACGCTTACCCAAACATGTTTAGTGACCAAACATGCTTTAGTCTAAATGGAAAGAGTTTTAAATCCATGTAAATACGTAAAACATTTTTAGTAGAGCTACTTCCAATTAAGTTTAACAGTATTCGAATATAGTTCAGTTAAATAACCATATTAAAAACGGGAGCGGCTACGGTCCAGTGCAGTGGACCGTTCGCTGCTCTCTTTTCCCAATAAATTGTTGCCTATAAAATCGCGTGCGATTTTCATTAATTTTTTTTAAGAAATCTGAACCGTTCAGATTTTCATCTAACGATTTAGATGAGGAAGATGATGGAAGAGGAGGGGAGCTGGATCCATTAAAAACATCATCTTAGAATTGTTTGTATAGCTCAACAAATTAAATTTTCATGAACTCATCCATAAAATTATGAAGAAATAATAAATATTATTAAAATTAAAGGACAAAGAAACAAATTAACTTCGTATCAGTGCTCCAAATGAGTAAGGCACGTTTACGTGCGCGTTTCGTATCCTCTTATAATATAGCAATTAGTAAGTGTGAACTGTAAACCACATACACTTGCCTGGAAATTGAATAAAACATTTTAAAAAAATAAAATAAAATGTGAACAACCTTTGTTTCTTCATATGAAAATATTCAACGTTTTCAGATTGGATCCAGGATTAAGCCAAAACGTGTGTTTCAAGGACTTGTATATATAAAAATGGTCAGAAAAGGCTTCTCATTATTTTTATCCTTTTTTAAAAGGGACCTTATTTTATTAAAAGTCTCTGCACACTGCACCGAATTGATTCTGCGTTTGCTTGTCATTTGGCTTTTCGAAACTTTTAACAAAGACGCGTTTTTTTTTTTTTTAAACCAAAAAAAACAAAGACGCGTTTTCACTTTTTTCTTTTCAAATTTCGTTTTTAGCTTTTTACAAGTTGCCCCATCTGACCATCAATCATACATGAATAATTCAAAATAAAAATAAAAAGCCTATCTTGAACTTTGGCTTGAATTAGAGAAATTGCTATTAAAAAATAGAAGACAATTAATATTTCTTTTATTAATATCTTGAACTCGAATATCATCTATACGCAACATAAAATTTATAAAAAATCATCTTATTTATAGTTATATAAATAGTGCAGTTGTAATTTAAATAAGGTCAACTGAACGTCTATCTGCTATATCTTTATCTCTCTAAATAAAAAAAGTTGTACTATAATTTTTTTTCTTTTTGAGATGAACATCATTCAAATCCAAATTAGTAGATATAAATGTTAAAAGATTAAATAAAAATAAGCGCAAAAAATGAGAAGGAGAATTGATATCACCTGTAATTTTTCTTAAATGGCAAGTTGGAAACAAATGATTTAGATTGCTTAAAGTAATATATATAAGAAATCAAATGTTAAAATTTATTATAAATTGCTTCCAAGAGAAACCCAATTGAGGTCTTCTTAATTAAAAAAAAATGCAGGCAAGATAAAAAAAATAAAAAAATAAATCAACACGATTGGATCAAATGCAGGCAAGATATTCCCAGACAAGATACCTACTCTTAAGGAAGGTTTAGTCAAGTCAACACGACTGGATCAATGAAAAATAAAAATAAAAAAATCAAGTAAACTAGAGGAATTGTTCCACATCAAAAAATGGTAAAAAAACAAAAACAAAAATAAGGATATGTTCTTCTTAACAAAACTAAAAAGTAACACCTACTTGGAACGAGTTTCCCTCCTTTGGGAAGAGATCTGGCTGTCCAGCTCTACTTTTTTTTAAATTTTTTTGTTTCAATATCAATATCGTAAAATATATTTTTAGTACTTTAAAATATTTTTTAAGATCCGAAATAATTTTTAAAAATCATAAGGTATTTTTTTGAAAGATTAATTAAGACTCAAGTATCTTTTAATCTCAGTCAATACCCTGAAATATTTTTTTATGATCCTAAAAAAAACATTTCAAGATAGTGACCAGTAGTAAAAGAGATACTTTGGGTATTGACTGGTACTGAAAAATACTTAATGATTTTGAAAAAAAAATAGGATTATTTTATGATATTGAGTGATACTGAAAAGATACTTTAAGATATTAATTGATACCGCTTAATTAAAAAATAATGATACAGACCGTTATGAAATTTCGACTATAAAATCTTCTTGTCAAAGGACGGACGAGCAGGGAAACTCCTCCCACCATCTTTCTTTGACTGGTTCCAGACCTTGCATATATATATATATATATATATATATAAAAGCTATATAATATGCTGTACAGCTCAAACAATACAGGCAACCATTTCTGTAAAGCCATTTTAAAAGTGACTCTCAAGTACTATACACACAGATATCACCATTCTCCTTCGCCGGAGAAGCACTAAACAGCCATTAGCTTACTGATATATATATATAACAATATATAAGTTTACTTGGTGGTGTAGTGGAAATTGTCATAGCCATGGTTAAGCTTCCTTTAAGCTTAAGAATGGCGCCAACACTTGTGTTTCTGTATTTGTCCCTCTGTTTGGCTAGCTTAAGCAGTAGTGAGGCCAGAATCAGACATTACAAATGGGAGGTGAAGTATGAGTTCAAGTCCCCAGATTGCTTCAAGAAGCTCGTTATCACCATTAATGGCAGAAGCCCTGGCCCTACCATCCAAGCTCAGGAAGGTGACACCATCATCGTTGAACTCAAGAACAGCTTGCTCACAGAAAACCTCGCCATCCACTGGCATGGAATCCGTCAGGTTAAGAAAAAAATCAAAGCCTTTCAAAATGTTCCATTTCTAAATCATATTTCTTCTGCATATTATTAACAATACAAGATTTCGTCTCAGCTTGGAACTCCTTGGTTCGATGGTACAGAAGGTGTCACCCAGTGCCCTATACTACCTGGAGACACATTTAAGTACCAGTTCGAAGTTGATAGGGTAAGTTGCTATAATTCTTGGTCTTCGTTTTCATCATGCCAGAGTCAAAATTGTTGTGTGTGTACGTGCGTATAAATCTAACAAGCTTGTTTAATATGTATAGCCTGGGACGTATCTGTATCATTCACATTATGGGATGCAAAGAGAAGCTGGATTATATGGAATGATCAAAGTATCACCTCGTGATCCTGAACCTTTTACATATGATTACGAACGAAGCATTATTCTTAATGATTGGTTCCACAAAAGTACCTACGAACAAGCCACCGGATTGTCCTCAAAAGATCCTTTCGTCTGGGTCGGAGAGCCTGAGGTAATAATTAAAATCTCTCACTCTTGCTTTTCACTTGCTCAACTCCAAAAATAAATAAAAATTCACCTCTTTTGTGTGCAAGCAAGGGCGGAATCAGGGGCTAGGGGTGGCCCTGCCCCTAAAATTATAGGAGTGGACTCAAATTTTTTAGAAATTATGTTTTAGCCTCATAAAAATTTTAATTTTTTTACTCTAGTCTCTATTAAAAAGTCTAATGAATGGACTAAACTGAAAATATTAAAATTTTTATAAGGTTAAATCAGGATTTCTGAAAATTTTGGGTCCAATTCTGTAATTTTCTCCCTCTAATTTCGGGATTCACTAGGTTTCATTCTGTAATTCCCCTTATTCCTGGCTTCGCCCTGTGTGCAAGATTTTGATGTTGTTGTTTATCAATTGATTTTTTTCCCCTGCAGTCACTTCTGATTAATGGAAGAGGAAGATTCAATTGCTCTAAACTCGCAACTCCGAGCTTAGACGCCGGAGTTTGTAACACATCGAACCCGGAATGTTCTCCTTATGTACAAACTGTGATCCCGGGAAAAACGTACCAACTCAGAATTGGTAGTTTAACTGCATTATCAGCACTCAGTTTTCAGATTGAGGGCCATAACATGACGGTGGTTGAAGCCGACGGGCACTACGTGGAGCCTTTTGTGGTTCAGAACCTTTTCTTATATTCAGGAGAGACGTACTCTGTTCTTGTGAAAGCTGATAGAGACCCTTCTAGAAATTACTGGATCACTTCCAATGTTGTTGGCAGAAATAGAACCACCCCACCTGGTCTCGGCGTTTTCAATTACTACCCCAACCATCCACGGCGGTCGCCACCGTCAACTCCGCCGTCTCCCCCTGCTTGGGACGACGTCAAGCCCCGGGTAGCTCAAAGCCTCGCCATTAAATCCCACCCAGCTCATATAATCAAACCACCATCTACCTCAGATAGAGTCATAGTGTTGCTCAACACACAGAACAAAATTGACGGTTATGTTCGTTGGTCAGTTAACAATGTCTCCTTCACTCTTCCTCACACCCCTTACCTTGTTGCCCTGAAACAGAACATCACCGACGCTTTCGACCAGACCCCACCACCGGACGGCTACGACTTCGCTGGCTACGACATTTCCATAGTGCAAAACAACACAAACGCCACTTCCAGCAACGGAATTTACAGACTAAAGTTCAACACGACGGTGGATATTATACTTCAGAATGCAAACACTATGAACAAAAATAACAGTGAGACACATCCATGGCATCTTCATGGGCATGATTTCTGGGTAATGGGATATGGTGAAGGGAAGTTTGATGTGAAGAGTGATCCAAAGAAGTACAATTTGGTGAATCCGATAATGAAGAACACAGTGCCGGTGCATACATATGGGTGGACGGCGTTGAGGTTTAGGACGGATAATCCAGGAGTTTGGGCTTTTCATTGTCACATAGAGGCACATTTCTTTTTGGGGATGGGTGTGGTTTTCGAAGAAGGAATTGAGAGGTTGGGTAAGATTCCTTCTTCTATTATGGGATGTGGTAAAACTAAAGGACTTCACTTTAAGCCTTGATTATTCAACTTCATGAAGTGACAAAGAAGGGATGAGGGTGATATATGATGGGAAAAGTGAAATTAGTTTCTGGATTTGTTCATTCTTGATTACCTACTGTCTAGCAACTATAATTGACTGTACTACAATTTACTAAATAAAAAAAATATATCAACATTTACAAGATTTTATTTTGTTCAAAAACCATATGTCCCCCATAAGTGGCAGATTGTGAGTTTGATCTCACTTGTAATCCTATATCAGAAAAGAATGATTTTATCATCCCTCCTATATGCATGCAAGTGCATGAGGGTTGGGTGGCTGTGAAGAAGCAAGAGGACAAGATCTAAAGCTATCTGGTAGGCTCTATGGATGGTTTAACGTTAGAATGATCAAAGCATTTAAGTGCTTGTTTGAGAATATGTTTGGGATCTTAAAAGTACTTATTCACATAAATCGAGATAAAACTTATCTTACATACTTACCTTATCTCGATTAAAAAGGTGCTCTACAATCATTATTGCAAACAATTTATAAGAAATGGACAATGTCTTAATGAATGATTCTGGTGGATTCCTCTCCTTTTGTCATGCACCTCCATGTGATACGAACTGTCAACAAATGCAAAAAAAATGCTCTAAAAGATTATGCCCAATGTCCCTCTGCAATATGATGAGAGGCTATTCCCTTGAAATAAAAGGATCAAAACCCTCCACACTGCATGCGAGATTTATGGATGGTACCCTTCCGGTTATTCCATAAGGATCGGATACTCATATTCTAGGATCATAAAATCCTGTTACATGAAATTCGCCAAAACCAAAACAAACCAAAGAAATAAATAAATTCCAAAAAATTTAGGCAAATCCTTGCTCATTAAAAGAAAATTAACTATAATAGACATTCATCATGAATCTTGTTTTGAATCTGAAAACTCAAACCCACCTTCACAGTGAAAAATCAAGTCCACTTAATTCATCTTAAATTACTCTTCACTGTTGATCTCTTTAAAGACAGTTATCCTCATCTTGAAGTTAAACGAGTCGATTTTTCTAAAAATAATCACTATAACCCTTTTGAACTAATAAGGGATATTTTGTCTATAACCAAGGAATATTAAGAGAGGGGCAAGTCTGTAATTTCATTAATTAAATTTGATGATTGGCTGGCCCAAAAATGGGCAATTGTTAAAGGGCCGAAATTCAAGAATCCATACCCAGGCCCACACCCACTTATTTTTCCTGTAGGGCTATATAAACGTTCAAACAACTTAGACCCAAAAAAAACAAACGTTGAAACCACCCTTGAGAAGAGGTTGTCCCCAAGAAAAGGAAAAAAAGAAAAAGAAAAAGAAAACACTTAAGAGGTTTACCTGTGGATAAATCATAAGCAGTAACGGATTGATGTTAAAACACTCTTGGACGACTTCGATCACATTACAACAGATTAAGTTGGAGAACTCCATTTTAACTACTAAAACCGTTGCATCTTTTTGAATAAATGAGTGAGATTTTGTTTATTCTATCGTTAAACCAGAAGCAAAGGAATTAAATAATTTTCCAAAAAAACAAATCGGGTGCATGTCTAATTTTCACGTCATCTCGTAATACAGTCAAAGTCAGAAAAACTATTCTCTGCAAAGCCACAAGTACAGAGGAAGAGCATCGTTGGAGGGAGAGAATTAGCCAAACCATGATAATCCCATTATCTAAAATCTCCTCTTGCCTCCTAAAGAAAAAAACCAAAACCAAAACAAAACAGAGTAGTGAACGTGGAAAGCAAAAAACCAAATGCGTATATCCAGGGACGGACCCAGCAATTATAATTAGGAGGGGCAAAAATTATAGAAACGAACCCAGATTTTTAGGAAATCACATTTCAGCATCATAAAAATATTTTCAGTTTAGTCCTTACATGAAACTATCACAAGGGATTAAAGTGAAAATACTGAAATTTTTATGAGGCTCAAATGTGATTTCTTAAAATTTTGAGTCCTTTTCTATAATTTTAGGAGGACGGGGCCACCCCTAGCACCCTTTAATTCCGTCCCTGCGTATATCATATGAGACAAATTTTTCAATTCACAGACCATGGTGATACTCGATCTCCATCATCGGCTTGGCCTGAGGTATTGGCGACTCGCTGCAATTTCCATTCCCATCCATAGAAGCACAGGTTCCTTCCATCATCCGACCGCTACCGACGACGCACGAGCCGATCCTTCACCTCCAAGCAGGCGTCGAAAGTCGCGGCCACAAGACGATGTGTGGAAATGGCAAGTAAACACTTTGCACCACTATCTTGATGTTGCGGGTGACGTCCGGCACCTTAACCCTCACATAGTTAATTCTCATCGACGCTGACGTCAGGCCTCCAAAGGAGGTAGTGATGAGCAGAGTTTGGCCTCTTTCCAATGTCAACAGAGGCGTTCCCAACGTGAGCTTCTCCACGTCAGTAATTGTCAAGTAATGGTTCGAAACCATGTGGAATTTCACATTGCTGATATAAGAATGTGAACCGGAGAATATCGATAGATCGTCCACGGTGAATATCGTCATGTTATTGAGTGTGATCAGGTCGGAGTATTTCACCTTCATAGCGAGGGCTAGGATGCTGAAGCCGTTATTACGGAGCCGGAGAATCGCGTCTCTGACCATCAGGCACATGACAGCTGGCTGAATTGAGCCGGAAGGGATGTGTTGGCCGGAACGATGATCTAGATGGTACAGATACAAGTGCGAAGACATCCTCTCTATATTGGAAGAAAATGGAGACAGTGGTGAGATAAAGCCTTGAATTCCATGAACAACCACCATACCATTGTTGAATAGTTTGGGCTGCGTGATCTCCATCCCTCCGATGTAAACCTTCGCGTCAGAAGCAAGGCTAGAGTTTCCTCTGACCGAATCGTATGTGACAGTAATGCAGCGGACTAGACTCAAGGTTTCAATCTTGGATCCTGTTATGGACTCGTGTATTGGGCCCAGATATGATGCGGCCCAACAAGGACACTTTTTGGCAGAACCTCTCCTTAATCAGGTAAAACACCAATCACCCAATAAGTGAGGCGTTAATCTCGGATGGTACATGTAGTGGAGCAGAGACATGTAGTGGAGATGGGATGCGTCGGTGGTGGAGCAGAACGTTGCGGGCCTGGAGGCGCACACAACCCAAGGACCAAAACCCTAGAGGTAATCCCTATAAATAGAAGATTAACCTCACAGGTGCACATCTTATATTCATCATCTTTTACTATTCAGTCTCACTGTGCACACACCTCACCCCCTATTGGCTCAACGCCATATCCATGTAGCACAATGATCATCTAGTATTATTTGGTGTCTTCCTCATAGACATCATTGAATAATCATCTTCTCTTCGGTATATGAGGATGTATATATCCCGGAGAGTATAACAGATCCTATATAAATCATCTACTAACCCATTGAGGTTAGACATCTGTGTTCTTACAACAGAACATTGGCGCCGTCCGTGGGGACGATAAACTTCGATTCCCAAACGACCAAGAATGGCAAAGTATGATTGCAACGTTATTATTGGAGCATTTGGAGGGGGAGGAGACTCAGTAAGCCAAAGGAAGAAATACCTGAGGGAGGTCCTCTCTAAAAGGGATCGCCCGGAATTCAAGAAAGACTCTACGAAGCTGGAACCTCCCATACTTTTTTTCACTAAGGAGGACTTAGAAGATGTTGCTCCAGGCCATCATGACGGTTTGGTGATCACTAGAAAGGTGGTAAACTGCCGGGTTAAGAAAATATTTGTGGATAACGGGAGTGTGATCGACATTCTCTTATGGGATGCATTTAAGTGAATGAAACTTGACCCGGAGGATCTAAAGCCGTGCAAGACGACTTTGACAGCCTTCAACGGACATGATACTTGCCCTAAGGAGTATATAGACCTTAAGTTAACACTGGGGACTAAAGAAGCGTTCAAACTAGAACGAGTTAGATTCGTTATGGTCGACTTCCCGTCCTCGTACAACATCATTTTGCGATGACCGAAAATACACAATTGGGATATCCGGTATCTACCAAGCATCAGAAGTTGAAGTTGGTTAGTAACAAGAACGAGGTTGTCATAGTTAAAGGTGACCAAAAGGAATCCCGGCAATGCTATTTCGAAACGGTCAAAGAGAATAAGGATGGACCATCCTCTTCATCTCGGATTCAGAAAGGAGAGAATTCGAGCAAGACGAAAAAAGCCCCTAGAGAAATCAATCAATTTGGTGGAGCTGGATCTGCGAGAAGAAGACAAAATCCAAAGAGTAGAGCCAAATGGAGAATTGGAGGATATCGTCCTAGGCACTAAGCTGGGACAGGTTACCAAAGTCGGCAATGCACTAAACCCCGCGGTTCGAGCCGAGCTAGAGGACTTTCTAAAGAAGAATAAAGATGTGTTTGCATGGAGACCATCTGAGATACCTGGTGTGGACCTAGAATTTTGCTGCCACAAGTTCGCAATTCATCCGGGGTTAATTCCACTAGCCCAAAAGAAGAGAAAGCTCGGTGAAGAGAAAGGAAAGGCTTTGGAAGAGCATGTGAAGGAGCTGTTAGAAGCTGGATTCATTCGGGAGGTACAGTACACCACCTGGTTATCTAATGTGGTAATGGTCAAAAAGCCGAACGACAAATGGAGGGTATGCACGGACTACATCGACTTGAATAAGGTATATCCTAAAAACGCATTCCCAATGCCTAGCATTGACCAATTAGTAGATAATTCATCCGGTTTTCAACTCCTCTCGTTTATGGATGCATATTCTGGATATAACCAAATTTCCATGCACCCCAAGGATTAAGAAAAAATGACCTTTATCATTGAGAGGGCAAATCATTGCTACAACGTGATGCCGTTTGGATTGAAGAATGCCGGGGCAACATATCAAAGAATGATGAACAAGGTGTTCGAAGACCAGCTTGGGAAGAATGTGGAAGTGTACATTGACGACATGATTGTCAGGTCGGTGGAGCCAGTGAGCTGATAATTGAATATTTTATACACTTCTTTAGTATTCTTGATTAATAATTTAGGACTCTTTAGTTAATAAATAATGACTTTTATGCTTATTTGGGCTTTGGGCCTTTCTTTAGATTTTAGTCATTTTAATGATAAAATTCCAGTTTTATATTGCTTCACTATTTTTACCATAACTCTTGAACCAGACATCGTATTTGCCTCATTCTTGTTTCATATTTCAGATGATTCAAAGAGCTACAATTGTTATGAAGACTTGAAAGGCTGATTCGGACAAGAGGATGGTCGAAATTGGAGCCGAAGTCATATGCATATTTCTGGATTTTTATTTGGGCTCGAATTTTGTAATTAAAGCTCACTTTTATTTTATTTCTGTTTTGGGCTGAACCATTGGAGCCCATTTCCATTTTAGGTTAACTTTAAGTCAGATGGTGGCTACAACAATTATTCATTCACATTTTTATTATTTTTCGGATTGAAATAGAAGTTTTGAAATTCTCTCAACTGTTCTTCATCTGTTCATCGTGTTCATGATGAACTTCTTCATTTCTGTTCGATTTTCGTTCTGCATAACCATGATGGGCTAAGCTACTATGATTGGCCCACGGATTGAGGATTCCACTATCCAGAGGACTCATTCTTAACAGTAACAAATTCGTTTCTGTTTTGTAATTTCAAATTCGATTTACTTTTGGATTAGGTGTTAGATTTAACGCCCAGATTGAGATATCCCAAGGATCGAGTTTGAATTGGGTTTAAGTACTTGCTGTGCGATCGCATAGTGACACGCCACTGTTCAGATAAACGCTAGGCGATCATCTAGTTGAGGGATTTTCTGGACGAATGCAGAGATTTCGGTTCGTCCAGAATCAATCGCGAGTTCGTTTCAAAATCTATTTTTGTCTAAGGAAGGAAAGTGGTGGAATTCGAAATCCTGGGTTGATCTTCTGTTTATCTGTTTAATTTGTGTTTATTTCATTCTGTTTCCGTTTATTTTCATTTTTATTCTGTCTGAACCAAAAACCCCCCATTTTTCCTGTTTCTGTTTGTTGTTACTGTCCAATCAAACCCGCTGTGAATTTGTTGGGAAAACGATCCAGGTTCCCTATTACTGCAAATCTTTTATTGAATCTGGTTATTTTGAGAGACACGGCAAATCTCTTTCAAAATATGGCGCCACTGCCGGGGAATTTGCATTAGTTTGATTAGTAACAATAGTGTAAATAGTATCGTTTAGGTGGTTCGGGTGGCTGGACAGAAATGTTTCTCACCCAGATCACTCAAACTAGGTCTTATTCATAAGGAATTGGGCATTCTGAGCAAGAATCACTTCCTAGGAGGAAGTGTGGTCTGACCTATTTTCCCCAAATTCCAACGTTTAGACCACTGTTTCGCTGTTTTAAGTTTTAATTTTGTGATTCTACTAGGGCATTTTTTTCGGAGTATCTCGAATGGTCTAAAATTTTGCAAGGTGATAGAAAATGGCTTAACTCACAAGACACATGTGGTCTTGAGATTTTAGCCAAATTCTATCGTTTAGACTACTTTTCAATTTTGAAGTTTTTTTTATTCCATTTTTGGGTCCCCCAATGGTGTAGGAGTTGCCCTGTCCAAGTCCCATAAATTTTTAAAATCATTTGATAGTGTTTCTGGACTTGTTTTTGTCAATTTCTAACGGGTTTAGGAGCAAAAATACACATGTGCTTTATCCTCAGGAGCGCCTAGCACCATATGCTTTTTTTGGGAGCAAAAATACACATGTGGTTACATTTTAGGAGTAAAAGTCACACCACCGTTAAAATCTAACCTATTGTAAATATGACTTTTTCTGTTGTAAATGGCTAGATTTTAAATTTTGTTGTAAATATAGCACTTCCTATTGTAAAGCTAGCCATTTCTTGTTGTAAATGACCTTTCTATATTCAAAATCCAGGTTTTTAAATGTTGTTATAAATATGACATTTTCTGTTGTAAATATGACCAGATTTTAAATTTTGTTGTAAATACAGCACTTCCTGTTGTAAATATATCATTTGTTGTTGTTGTAAATGACCTTTCTATGTTCAAATCCAGGTGTTTAAATGTTGTTGTAAATATGGCATTTTCTATTGCAAATGTACCGTTAAATTAGATTTTAACGGTGGTGTGACTTTTGCTCCTAAATATGGCCAGGTGCCTTGTTACGCAAGTATGGAGTGCTTCACAAGGTCTCCACAGCCTACATCCTCAGACTAACGGTCAAGCTGAAGTCTCAAATAGAGAGATTAAGCAAATCCTTTAGAAGACTGTTAACTCCACCCGGAAAGATTGGAGTAAGCGACTAGATGGTGCTTTATGGGCCTATCGCACCGCCTACAAGACCCCGATTGGGATGTCTCCCTATCGGCTTGTCTTTGGTAAGGCATGTCATCTTCCGGTTGAGTTGGAGCATCAAGCCTATTGGGCCATTAAGCAGTGTAACATGGATTTGGCTAAGTCTGGGATGGAACGAAAGCTACAGTTGCAAGAGTTAGATGAGCTTAGATTGGATGCCTATGAGAGTTCGTGGTTGTACAAGGAAAAGACTAAGGCGTTCCATGATAAGCATATTCTGAAGAAAGAATTTTCCGTGGGCCAGAAAGTTCTTCTGTTTAACTCGTGTTTGAAGTTTATGCCTGGTAAGCTTCGATCTAAATCGGATGTCCCTTTTGTGATCACTAACATATTTCCATTTGGTGCTGTTGAGCTATGTGATCCACCCACAGGACGAACCTTCAAGGTAAATGGGCATTGCCTCAAGAAATTTCATGAGGGATCAAGACTCGACGAGGAAGCAGAGATTCTCCTCATTGATGCCACTTATCCTCCATAAACCCCTTGGGGAGTATTCTTCTTTCTTCTCCCTCTTTCTTTTATTTGTTTTCATTTTTCCACTTTGCTTTTTGAAAATAAATACAACCTCTCTTTCTATGATTGTTGAATATTATGAACTTGGACATTTTTGGATTTATTGGATCATTTTGTTTGGTCTGCAATTCTTGACTCTTTGATTACATGTCTTGGTAGTTGATTTGGTGATGTTGATTCCCTAGGTTGGTATTTGACCTTGTTAGGTTTTGGGCCTATATGAATGGAATTCATCTTTTACCATTCTTTTTTTCATGTGTGCATCTGCTCATGATTTGTGTTCTCTAGAACTTGCTCCTTTTCTTTTTGAAACTATATTTTTCACTTACGTGCATGAATATGATGGAAGCTTATTTTCTTTCTTTTCTTTTCCCCACTTTGGCCAAATAGCTTTCCCTTGCATTATGTTTCCTTTGCTAGCCCCTTTGTGTCTTTTTGACTCATTCTTTTCTAAGCCACATTACAAGCCCAAGCGTAAAACCATTTTATTCCGCACCTTGGAAATTGATTGAGCATTGGTTTCATTTTGGTCTTGTGTTTAAATGTGGGGGTTGCTCCGGAGTGCAATAGTTTAAGTGTGGGGGGAGATATTTTATTTTTTTCATTGTGATTATGCATATAGTTTCTCAAAACAAAAACAAACAAAAAATGAAAAAAAAAAAGGAAAGAAAGAAAGAAAGAAAGAAAAAGAAAAGAAATTGCATAGAAAGAAAGGGGATATATGAGAAAAATAAAAGTTTCCATACATAGAGAATGATTTTGTTAATCAATGCTCTTTTTAATTTCTTTGGTGTTTAGCCTCTCATTCCATACTATTACCTCCCTTCACCCTAGCCCCATTACAACCATTAATAATAAGCTTTCTTGATTTGTGCATGCATGTGTGTTATGAGTAGTGGAGACGTAGAAATTGAGCAAGCTTATGGTAGAACAATTTTCTTGAGTAGAAGTTGAGCGATACACTTATTTACCCCAAACACTTGAGAGATTGATTGATTGAGGGCATCCTTTGAGAGACTATCTTTTATGATTAGCATCATTGATTGAGATTACCATGAATTGTAATTTGAGATGAAAGGATTTTGGTCTTGATTGATTGGTCTTTTGTAGCTTTGTGTTCCTTGTTCAATTTTTGCATTGCTGACAATTATTAGAAAAAAAAGAGTTTTTCCTTTTAGTCTTTTTCTTTGAATTATTCTCAGGAGTGCAAAAAGATAAGTGTGGGGGAATTTGATAATTGAATATTTTATACACTTCTTTAGTATTCTTGATTAATAATTTAGGACTCTTTAGTTAATAAATAATGATTTTTATGCTTATTTGGGCTTTGGACCTTTCATTAGATTTTAGTCATTTTAATGATAAAATTTCAGTTTTATATTGCTTCACTATTTTTACCATAACTCTTGAACCAGACATCGGATTTGCCTCATTCTTATTTCATATTTCAGATGATTCAAAGAGCTACAATTGTTATGAAGACTTGAAAGGTTGATTCAGACAAGAGGACGGTCAAAATTGGAGCCGAAGTCATATGCATATTTCTGGATTTTTATTTGGGCTCGAATTTTGTAATTAAAGCCCACTTTTATTTTATTTCTGTTTTGGGCTGAACCATTGGAGCCCATTTCCATTTTAGGTTAACTTTAAGTCAGATGGTGGCTACAACAATTATTCATTCACGTTTTTATTATTTTTCGGATTGAAATAGAAGTTTTGAAATTCTCTCAACTGTTCTTCATCTGTTCATCGTGTTCATGATGAACTTCATTTCTGTTCGATTTTCGTTCTGCATAACCATGATGGGCTAAGCTACTATGATTGGCCCACGGATTGAGGATTCCACTATCCAGAGGACTCGTTCTTAACAGTAACAAATTCGTTTCTGTTTTGTAATTTCAAATTCGATTTACTTTCGGATTAGGTGTTAGATTTAATGCCCAGATTGAGATATCCCAAGGATCGAGTTCAAACTGGGTTTTAAGTGCTTGCTGTGTGATCTCACAGTGACACACCATTGTTCGGGTAAACGCTAAGCGATCGTCTAGTTGAGGGATTTTCTGGACGAACGCAGAGATTTCGGTTCGTCCAGAATCAATCGCGAGTTCATTTCAAAATCTGTTTTCGTCCGAGGAAAGAAAGTGGTGGAATTCAAAATCCTGGGTTGATCTTTTGTTTATCTGTTTAATTTTTGTTTATTTCATTCTATTTCCGTTTTTTTTTCGTTTTTATTCTGGCTGAACCAAAAACCCCTCATTTTTACTTTTTCTGTTTGCTGTTATTGTCCAATCAAACCCTCTGTGAATTCGTTGGGAAAACAATCCAGGTTCCCTATTACTGCAAATCTTTTATTGAATATGGTTATTTTGAGAGACACGACAAATATGTCTCATGAGCCATGTCCATGATCTGCAGTAAACGTTTGATAAGCTGTGAACGCACCAAATCCGCCTCAACCCGGCTAAGTGTGACTTCGGAGTCCCGGCCGGCAAATTCTTGGGTTTCTTGTTAACGAATAGAGGGATTGAAGCTAACTCAAATAAATGTCAAGTCGTGCTGGATATGAAGGCCCCAAGAAACAAAAAGGAAGTAAAGCAACTAACAGGGAGATTAGCTGCTTTAAATAGATTCCTACCCAAGTCGGCGGAGAATTCTCTGCCTTTTTTAAGTTACTGAAGAGACAATCTCAAGATGGGTGAAACTCAGAATGCAAAGCAGCATTCACAAAGATAAAGCAGTGCTTGGCTGCCCCGCCGGTTTTGTCCCGACCAGAACCAGGAGAAACTCTGATCTTATATTTATTCGTTGAAGAAGAGACGGTAAGTGCCATGTTGGTCAGAGAAAGAAAAGATGGTCAAATACCGGGGTACTTTGTAAGCTGGGCTCTACAGGGCTCAGAGTTGAGATATCAGAAGCTGGAGAAGATGGCATTCACTTTGCTCACTACGGCAAGGCGACTTCGTCCCTACTTTCACGGTCATCCAATCGTAGTAAGGACAAGCTAGCCAATTCGGCAAGTGCTCCACAAGCCGGATCTAGCAGGTAGGATGATTAGTTGGGCAATAGAATTATCCAAATTTGACATCACCTACGAAGCTTGGCACGTCATCAAATCGCAAGCTTTGGCAGTTTTCTTAATGGATTTGACCTCGTCAGACGTAGGAAATAAGGGTAATGCAGAAGCTTGGAAGATCTTTGTTAACGGCTCATCAAATGCTAAGGGGAGTAGAGCCGGGATCTTTGTGGAAAGCCCTGAAGGAGTTTCTATGGAACACTCCCTCCAATTCAATTTCCCGATTTCTAATAATTAGCCGAATACGAAGCTCTTATTGCTGGACTACTTCAAGCTAAGGAAAATGGGGCTAAGAAAGTACATGTCTCCACCGATTCCCAACTGGTGGCAGCCCAGATAGAAGGGACATACCAGGTTAAGGGCCCTATGTTGATTAAATACTTAGAAAAAGTAAAAGAAGTTATCGCAGACTTTGAGGAGGTGATTGTGGTGCATATCCCAAGGGGAGAGAATACTAGGGCCGATATTTTGTCCAAGCTAGCAAGTACCAAGAGTCTTGATAATCACTGAACGGTAATCCAGCAGAGTTTATCAGAGCCGAGTTGCGTTATGGTCATCTCGGAATCTAGTGATTGGAGAAAGCCAATTGTTGATTACTCAGAAAGAGGCATCCTACCTGATGATTCAGTCAAAGCAAAGAAGTTGGAAAGGCAGGCAGCCGTATATACAGTAGTGGATGATCAGTTATCTTGCAAAGGCTTGCATTCCCTGATGTTAAAATGCCTTAATTCGGAAGAAGCCGATTATGTTTTGGCCGAGATCCATGAAGGGATCAACGGCAACATATGGGTGCCAAGGCATTGTCCAGAAAGGCTTTGAGAGACGGTTATTATTGGCCTACCATGGTGGTAGATTCCAAGGATCATGTACAAAAATGTGATAGTTGCCAGAAGCATGCCAGGATAATGTGGTCTCCCTCGACAGAATCAAAATCTATCTCGGCACCTTGGCCATTCTTTAAATGGGTCATGGATCTGCTAGGACCATTTAAGGCGGCTCTAGGACAACTTCGGTGGCTCATAGTAGCCGTCGACTACTTCACAAAGTGGATAGAAGTGGAACCAGTGGCAACGATTACTTCAGATCGGGTACAAAAATTCCTTGCAAGAAATATCATATCCCGGTTTGGGATCCCGGCAGAAGTCGTCACGGATAAAGGAACCCAGTTTATTGACAAGGGTTTCCAAGAAATGGTCTCTGATTTTCAGATTAAATAACACTTTGCCTCTATAGAACATCCCCAATCCAATGGGCAAGTTGAGGCTGTTAACAAAGTTATCGTAGACGAATTAAGAAAGCGGATGGAAGAGGCAAAGTCTAATTGGGTGGAGCAGCTGTATTATGTCTTGTGGGGGTATTGAACCAGCATTCAAACTTCAATGGGGGAAACTCCCTTTAGGTTGACATACGACTGTGAGTCAATGATCCCGAAAGAAATTGGCCAGTCCTCGTGGAGGAGAATTAAAGCTCTACAGGAGGAAGAAGAGAACAATGAAGCCTTGGCGATGGAGTTAGATTTGATTGATGAAGTTATAGTCATGACCCACTGCTGAGATTTGGCCACAAAGCAACTTATCGCAGCAAGATACAATAAAAGGGTGAAACCCCAGTCATTTGGAAAAGGTGATCTGGTACTTCGCAGAGCCAACATAGGCAATAAGAATGCCAAAGAGGGAAAGCTAGCACCAAATTGGGAAGGTCCTTATCGAGTCAAAGAAAATCTAGGTAAAGGAGCTTATATGTTAGAGACCCTGAAGGCGAAGGTGGTCAAGAGAATGTGGAATGTGGATAAGCTGAAATTTTACTACAGCTATGAACGAGACTCGTGAAAATAGGACCGGTTTGCCAAGTATTGTAAATTTCTTTTTAGGAATCATGTAAAAGCGACCATGTCGCCAAGTTTATAATAAATGAAGAACTTCTCGTCTGAGAATTCATTGCAAATTGCTCAAGTCACACTAGTAAATGGATTTAGGGTACAAAACCTGTTCGTAGTCAAAAGTGGAGGAAGATAAGTTAAAACGTGTTCTTCGGAACTCGGTAAAGCTAACAATAACAGTTAAAACGTGTTCCTATCGGAACCCGGTAAAGCTGAAATAACAGTTAAAACGTGTTCGTGTTCCAATCGGAACCCGGTAAAGATGAAATAACGGTTAAAACGTGTTCCTATTGGAACACGGTAAAGGTGAGAAGCCCTTGTGGCCATGATGCATCAAAACCTGGGGTAACGAAAAACTGTCATGATGACCCTGATTAAGTCAAAATGTTTAGAGTTTGGTTATCATTGAACCTAAACATGTGACAGATTGCTCTTACTCCAGTTTAATTTCTAGTCAACCACACCGGGACGTGTAGTTCATAGGTGGTCCCGGACACATATCTTGCGAAATAAATTTTTGACTCTAGCCAAGTCATTTAATATCACTTTGAAGGCGGATTCGAGTTCGTAAAATGCAGCGAATGCGATGCTAAAGTTTAGCTCGGAAGAATGATCGGGCTCGACAAGCAATAAGCAGACGTTCAATACTCGCAGAAAGTAAGTGTGTTTCATTCATTATAAATTGTTTACATAATATGGTGTGTGGATAACAGGAATAAAAATGGGGTTTTTAACCCAATAGAAGATTACAAAAAGCAAAAAAGGGGGCTTCAGTACCCTAAGCAAATAAATTGAAACAACGCTGGAATCTCGGCCCTTAACAGGATGGAGTTCCAGCATCAGTTTGAACCTCTTCACCTTCATCCTTGTCTTGATCCTTCTCCAATTGACTTTCGGAGGCATTGTCGGGAGAGGAAAAGAGCGGGACTATTTTGTCATCCTTGACATAAGACATGCAATCCATCCCAGATGTGTCAAGAGTAATGCTGGGGTTCAAAAGCTGGATCTGCTCTAAGGCATTTTCAAAGGATTCCCCGACAGATTTCTTTATGGCTGCATCCTTTATATCAATGGCGGCACGGGCAGACTCCAGGGCGACACGGAGGTCATCCAGCTCTGTGAGATATTCTTTTTTCTCCGCTCGAGATTGCTTCAAAGCTTTCTTGTCCCAGGTGCTGTCCTGACGAAGTTGATGAAGCTCCAAATTAGCTTTCCCCAGGTCCTTTCTGTTGGGATCCGTACACGCAGCGGAAGGATTTCATCCATTAAAATTTTACGAATCCCATTGAGAGGATCTATCAATGGCATTTAAATCGGGTAGTAAGAACCATACCTTTCGTATATTCATGTGCGTCTATTCGATCAGTTAGAAGCCGACTCTACGAATCCACTCCCTCTACCGATATCCAAACTGAACAGCACTCCAACATGGACGGCAGCGTGCTAGCGCCTTCAAGCTTTGCGTTACACGTCTCTCCTCTAGTCTAGAATTTTTCACGGCTCGTCTTATCGTTATCTTAATACGACTAGATCATTATCTCTTATAGAGTTTCTAAAATCCTAATGAGCCATATTAAAATATTCAAAATTAATATTAATTAATCTTGAAATTTGAATTTGCATTAAAATAATATATTAATTAAATTTGTCCAACAGATCGATCTAATCTATTTATTTAATCTGAATTAAAAGCCGCCTAATTTAATTTATCTTTATAAATTAAATCTGAAATATGATATCTATCTATTTAATTAAATTTGAGATACTATATCTCAATTCAAATTAAATCGATATATGATATCTCTATTCAAAAATTAAATTTGAGATACGATATCTCTATTTATTTTAGTTATTTAATTTATCAAATAAATTAAATACTATATAATAATATTATTATTTTCGAAATAATATATATATATATATATATATATATATATATATATATATATATATATATATATATCCATCCTAGATTAAGGGCCCGTTTGGGAGTTGTTTTTGGAAAATGATTTTCACCATTTACGAGGTAAAACCTAGGTTTTGGATAAATGATTTTGGAGAATGATTTTTAGAGAATGATTTTGGAAAAAAATGATAGTGTTTGGATGTTGTTATCAGAATAGCTTTTGGGGGATCAAATTTACCAAAAAGGACATTAGCTTTTTGTATAATTGCATTTAAAGGATAAAGTGGTATTTTAAATATTATAAACATTATATTCAATAATAAATACCAAAAATTACATAAAATTGTTAGAAAAATAAATTTCTACTATTAGTAAATTGTGTATTTTTGTACTTACAAATACAAAAGAGAGGTAAATTATTATTATTCGGCATTGTTTTTAGCCGGGAAAATAGCTTATTAGGGTTTAAAGTTGATTTGTATTAGTTTTTGATGTTTAGCCAATAGTTTGACACTATATATATGTCTATGTGTGTAATTTGAATTAGAAATTTTGAGAGATTTATTACTTTATTTTTAGATATTTATCGAAAGTGATGCATACATTTATCACCTAATGATGAATATACGTACTTTTTATATTTTCTCCTTATATATATATATATATATATATATATAAAGAACCGAGTTGGAGCAAAAAAAAAAGAACCGCATTTCGAGCAAAAAAAAAACATAGTTTGAGGGAAAAAAAAAAAGGAACCGAGTATATATTGAGGGTATTTTGGGGTTTCGCAATTATGGTGGGGTCCACGGTTCGCAAAATGATTTTCAAAAGTGAAAAGTGAAAAAAAGTTGGATTTGGCAAAACCTAGGTTTTGAGCCCAAAACCTAGGTTTTGGGTGGAAAATGATTTTGGAGAAAAATTGAGGTGTTTGTCAACACTTTGACAAAACCTAGGTTTTGTTTCTAAAACCTAGGTTTTGGAGTCTTCCAAACGGGCCCTAAATGTTGTATTCATTAAATCTTAGACATATCTAAGATTCAATTAATCTGGACACTATTGCTCATGTTAGGCTATTATTGTGTGCGACCCTGTAGGCCCACATGAGATTGGCAGCAAGTCGTTTCTTTGTCATTCTCGAATGTGCGAATAAAAGCGAGTGATTAGTTATTCATTCAACAGAGACCAAGCATGCAATACAACTCAGTAAAAAAATTATTTACATACTCGCCGCAAGCGTTTCTTTGCCTGGGATTTTGGAATATAGTCGGCCGACTTCAACGGGCCGAGTTCCACAATCTGCTTTTCTAGAAAGGATATCGTTTCCTTCTCAGCAGTAGAAAAATTATGGCAGCAGTAGAAAAATTATGGGAAGGAAAGTTGAAGTAGAAAGAAGAGAACTTATGATGATCCAAAGACCAGTAAAGGGGAAATCTTCCCTCTACCTCCCCGGACTCATAGGCTTGAAGGAACCAGGGTAGTTGCTGGGGCTCAGCGACCATTTTGAAAAATGAGGATTTAAAGCCTTTGCATGAATCGGTAAAAGCTTTGAAAAGTTTACGGTCGCAGACACTTCGAAGAGAGGTCCAACCTTTCTTCAATGGAGCAACGTTATAGGCCTCTTTATGGGCATCTTCGTCGTTGGCCTCTTTATGGGCATCTTTACCGGTTTTTTTACTGTGAGCCTCATGAACAGAATCAAAATGAAAGAAGACTGGAAGGGTGCAAGTTAAGTTTTTCTCTTTGTAGAAGGTTTCAAAAGCAATGGCAAAGGCCCAACTATTGGGATGAAGTTGGGAGGGAGCAAGACGTAAGTGGTGTAAAAGGTGTAGTTGGAACTCAGTAAACGGAAAGCGCATACCGAGCCGAGATACGCAATCTTTATAAAAATAAAAGAAATGGGGATCATCACTACTTGCCCGGTAGCCAAATATTGACTCAGAAATGCGGGGCAGGCAAAAGACATAGTCTTTCCTATCATGGAGACCTAGTTCGGTAACCTCTTCAGCGGTCATTATGCTCCTGGTACGTAGCACCTCATCGACCCATTGGTCTGATGATTTAGAAGTATATGAAGTTCCAACGAAACTCGATTCCCCAGTAGCAGATAACTCAGTGTGACGTGAAGGTGAACCCATCTATACCTATAATAAGAAAAAGATAAAAGTCAGAAATGGGGAATGTACCTCGGTCAAAAGAGCTACTTTTCAAAAAATCAAAAGGTGCCAAGCCGGGATAACTCAGGTTGCTAGAGGCCAAGGTAGTATTGAGAACAAGCTTATGACGACATGAAGCTAGCATCCACTCGACTTCAGAGTTACGGCCGTTGTTGGCAAGTTCAATACTAAAAAAGAGGCACTCATCACATGGGTTGACGACGGCTTTGGCGTGAGATCCCGGTTTATCTAGGAGTATGTTTCCTTGTTGGGCAATGGAAGAAGCCGAGGTAGGTATGGTCTGATCTCGGCTCAGAAGCCTAGGTGGATAAGGATGGAATCTCGGGTTAGAGACGTTTGAGTTTCAATTATCTTGCAGTGATGTTTGGATTCTCTTTCTACTCCCACTCCCCCAGGGCTGGCGAAGTAGTGCTTCTCATTTCTCTTCCTTTGTACGAGGTGCCTGGAGCTAGAATTTTGTTCTGCCAGAGAGTTTTTTTAACTAATTCTCTATCTTCTTCTAGGATTGGTTTACCATACATGTCTAAAGGCAGAGGATCCATGAAGACTATAGAAAAAAGGAAAATGAAAGCAGGAGCTTCACTGGCTCAGAACCAAGGTGTCAGCTTTTTGCCTTTAGCGAGGAATTGCCTATATGGTCATCACTGCCGCCTAGCACAAGCGAGTTTGAATAAAAAAAAGGAGATGAGCATTATATTGAAAAATCAAAAAGACTACCCAGAAAACCTAGAAACCCTTGTTGCGTACCCAGAGAACCAAAAGATGAGGTTTGGCGAAAATAAAAAAAGACAGAGCTGTAGAAGACTAGATGAAGCAAGACGGAAGTAAAGGAGAACAAGGAAGCAGAAGCAATACTTGATTCTACAAAAGGTTGCGAAAAACTGGAATTCACAAACAATTGTATGGAGAAAAGAAGGCTTTGAAGGAAGAAGAGTTTTTCTAACAAGGCAACATGAGCGTCTGGTGAAAAGTGTTGAAGAGAAGCGAAGAATGTGAATTTATAAATGTTTTAAATCCGAAGCAACAGGGGCAGCAAAGGCAATTCGCATTGAGAATCAGATTTGAAAACCTAAAAGTGCAATAATGACCGTTATGAAACGACGTGAACTTTAATGCGCACGGGGTTTCAAAGATGGTGAAAGATGCCAGTACGCAAGAAATGGCGGTCTTACGCCATGATGTCAGCAACATAGGCAAATAGAATATGTCCGTATGCCTTCTATTCATAATACCCCAGATTGGGGGCAGCACACGTGGCGGAAATATATGAATCCGGCAACCCGAGCTAAAATTACAAATGAAATCCCGGGTATCCTGAAAGCAAGAGAGTTTTAAAAACAATTTAACTCAGAACACATGTCTGGGGGCAAGCCGCAAATGAGTCAAGAACTCAGAAATTATAAAGTTCGGGTTAAGCAGTCAGTCAATCTCAGCATATTAGAACCCTGAACTACCGAGCTTGGGGGCAACTGTTATGGACTCGTGTATTGGACCCAGATATGATGCGGCCCAACAAGGACACTTTATGGCATAAGCTCTCCTTAATCAAGTAAAATGCTAATCACCCTATAAGTAAGGCGTTAATCTCAGATGGTACATGTAGTAGAGCAAGGATGCAACAGGTGGTGGAGCAGAACGTTGCGGGCCTAGAGGCGTGCACAACCCAAAGACCAAACCCTAGAGGTAATCCCTATAAATAGGAGATTAACCTCACATGTGCACATCCTCTATTCATCATCTTTTACTATTCAGTCTCACTGTACACACACCCTACCCCCTATTGGCTCAACCACATATTCGTGTAGCACAATGATCATCTGGTATTCTTTGGTGTCTTCCTCATAGACATCATTGAATAATCATCTTCTCTTCGGTATATGAGCATATATATATCCCGGAGAATATAACAAATCCTATATAAATCATCTACTAATCCATTGAGGTTAAACATCTGTTTTCTTACAACAGAACAGTTCCAAAGGCCAATTTCCGTAAATAATCCATAGTAAAGTATCCAGGAACGATGTGCTCACGAAGAAGATTCGAACAGAGCAGGAGTAACAGGTACGAAGGGACTCATCTGACAGAGCAAAGATAGTAGAAGGACCGGTTCAGGAAGAGGCGGCGGAGGAGGTAGGGTCTGAGAGTGATGGAGCCACCGTGGCAAGCTCCTGAAAGCCGAGATGAGACAAGATCGGAGGGAGGAGTGCTGTGTGAGAGAAGAATGAGTGTTCTTGCAGATCTCGTGGAGTCGGCGCTGGAGTTGACGGTACGGTTGGAGGTATGGAGCTTCCTTGCGGTCCATCAATGGCGGTCACTGTGGATGAGCAAAGCATAGTAAGGATCGAAACGGTATAAAACAATGAGAGTTGCAGAGAAGTATCCATGGCCGTGAGAGAGAAAGAATCAGAGATTGCAAATTTCAGAGAGAATGTGAAAGAGAATGAAAGAAGCCAGTGAGCAAACAAGAATTGGTGCGTGAAATAGAGTGAGCAAGCGGTTATGAATTGGTGAACGCTGGCGCGCGTTGAAGAAGCAGCACACGAGGGTTAAGTGGTTGTGAGATTTAGTTACATCTAGCCGGAAACGGGAAAGCCAAAGAAATGTGATAATGGAATACGAAATGAAGAAAGAGACAATTCTGTAATTTTAATAAATTCAATTTTTATTGATACGGTAGCTTAATCAATCTTAAAGGTGAAACAAAAAAATCTTAATTAATCAGACAATTGTAAATGGGCTTTCATTCAAAAATCCAGTTTTTAGCCCTAAAGACAAAGCCCACTTTAACAGCTTACTTGGGGGAATTAGAGCCGAGAGCCCACTAGCCATAATCAAGCAAGGTCTCGAGTTCGAGCCTTGAAAATATAGAAAAGTCTTGTTGAGAGACTCTCCCACCATAACCAAGTGCGCGACACAGGTCGGATCCGGATTAGTCAGGCTGAAGCTCTGGATACTAGATGAGCAATTAAAAAAAAATCTATTCTTTTAAATCTCTTTTCTTCTATGGCCAAAAGAACAAAGAAAATCTTTTTACTCAAAATATATCCTCAATCCAAACACACATTTGATTCATCCTAAATCACTCTTCACCAGCGATCACATTCAGACAGTTATTTGCATTTTTAAAATATCATTATTACCTTTTTGAATTAATAAGGGATATTGGTCTTTCCCCAAGGAATATGAAGAGAGGGACAAGTCTGTAATTTCACTAATTGAATTGGATAATGGGCTGACCCAAGAAAATGGGGAATTGTTAAAGGGCCGAAATTCATGAATCAACCCAAGGCCTAGGCTTATAAATGATGAAAGAACACAACAAGGGCAATACAGTTCTCAGAACTGCTCATTGTTATAGAGTCACTGGAGTCTCACGCGGCGAGGGAGGTAAAATGGAGTATTTCATACAAAACTTAGCCATATTAATGGCCACTAATTTTATGGATGCATTTATTTTTTGGAAACCATTTATTAGTAGCTGGCTACACCTAGGGGTGAACCCAGAAAATCATAGAAGGGGGTATAATTGGTTGGAATATTTGGGCCGAATTTTTTTTTTTTTTTTAAAGGAAAGTTTTAAATACATTAAAAAACAAAAGAGTATAAACAAGAAAAAAAATATCAAAAAAATATTTATGAAATCAAGTGAATACTAATGATGTAATAAAAGAGGCAATTATTTTACAAACTTGTCATTTAGAAAAGCAAGGCTAAGTACTGTTAGAAATAAATGCGGCTACATAAATTACAATGAAGGGTGGACACTCAATAAATTCAAGTACATATATTTTAATAAAAAAAAGTATATTATAAGAAAAATAATTAGAATATCATTCTTCTAAGCCTTATTTTTTGGAATTCCATCATAATTGACTTATTATCAATGCTATCAAATACATCTTTTTTCAATATAAGGCACTAAACAATCATTCAACCATTTATCATCATCCCATTACGAAGTGTAGCCTTGATGTATTAAGGGTGACATTTAATTTAAGGGTGGTCAATAATTCAAATATGTATTAACTAGTGTTTTGAAACTCGGACCGGACCGGCCGGTTCAGACCGGAAACCGGCGAATCGGCCGGAAAGCCAGTCCGAGTGAGGGGTTAAACCGGGGTCTTAGTTGACCCGGACTTAACTCGGCCAACTCGGTCAGAACCGGCCGAGTCGGCCAAGTCAAAGTAAAAGAGGGCTTTTTTTTAAAACAAAAAATCGATTGAACGAAGAAAAGGAGGGAAGAGTGTCGTGGTGGCTGGCGACGAGTTTCATACTGAGAAAAGAGCAAGTGGAGCAATGGGTGATGGAGAAAGAAGAAGATGAAGGTCTGAAGGGAAGACTCCGTGAATGTCAGCGGTGAGTTTCTCCATTGTTGAGACACAGAACGAGAACAAGGAGAGAGATCTGAAGTTCTTCTCAATGTCAATGGTGGAGAAGCCGTCGTCATAGAGATCAGAAGAATGTGGACGGATGGTGGAGCCGCCGTTGGAACTGCCGTGGAAGAGAGAGTTATGACTTATGAGGAGAGTTGTGATTTTCGTGGTGAATAAAGAGAAAGGTGTTTGACTGTTTGAGAGTAGAAGAAAAAAATATGAGGGGTGAGAAGAAAATTATGGTTCCCGATGAGAATTGTGCCTAGCTCATACTTATATTTTTCCTACGGTTAAATCATAGCCACGCGTTGGGTCTACCCTTTCCAAAGCTTGCTATAGGATTTGATTTGCTCAGGTTATAGGATTTGATTTGAGCTATATGTACGTTGTGCAGTTGGAACGGAGATAATTACCACGATGGCCACAAAATCAATATAAAAAAATCAATATAAGAAATCTAATATTGTACCTGACATTCTCTCATATTTTGACCTTAAACTATTTTATTATTAAGATATAAATATTTTTATATATTTTAATTAAATTATATTTTTTAATTAATACCGGTCTGACTCGGTTTGACTCGGCCCGACGACCCATCGACTCTTGACCCAAGACTCACCCCACCGGTTCAATGACCGTCCGAGTTTCAGAACTTTGATATTAACTTAATTTTTTTAATAAAAAAATCACAAATTCTTGGGGCACTTGCCCCCCAACTCATAAGGTGGGTCCGCCCATGGCTACACCGTAAATGCGTATAAGTGGCTAAATAATTAATGTGTACATTTTTCTGATGAGAAATTAATGTGTACATTGGGACTTGATATTTACTGAATAATAAGAGTAAAATATATATCACTCGGTACCTTATTACTCCTTTCAGTCTTTTGTATAAGTAACTTTCCTTCTCATACGGGTGCTCCATAATATAACTAACAAAGGTGCTCCTTAAATTTTAAACTAGTTTTCCATTTTTATCTACATTAAATATATGACACTTATTATCTCTCTACAATAAATTTTTACTAGTTATCTCTCATGTACTCTCTTTATAAATAAGGGTATAATTGGAAAGAATAGTATGAATTTGACACATTTGATGCTTTCAACTAATATTCTGAGCTGTGTAATTTAAGTATTTGTTTCTTATAAAAAGAATCAGAGGGACTATAAGTCACTTAGCTTGTATCCAAAAAGTTGTGTTCAAAATATAAGTCACTTATAGGGTAATAAATAAATTTTTGTCAATTTTACCCTTGTTTACTATTGGTTTGGCACATGGGAAAGAGACAAGCGTGAGAGAAATGTAAATGCATAGAGATAAAAGGATGTGCAAGAAAATGTGCACCCTTTCATAAATAAGGGCAAATATGAAAAAATTTATTCATTTAATGCTTTTATTGGCGAGAATCGGGTGCAAGTGACTTACAATCAGGTACAAAGTGATATTCTTACTATTATACACGTGTGCCTAAATATAAGTCACTTGTACCACATTGAGACATGAAATCAATGTGAAATTAATGTGTACATGGGACTTGATATTTCTAGAAGTGCTTTAAATAGAGAATTTTTTTAACATTTTTCCTTGTTGACTTTTTTTATCTCTCTGTATTTTAGAAATAATTTTCACGCCTCTCTCCTCTCTTTCTCTCTTTCTAATTGGGTAAAATTGGCAAAACATTATTAACTACCTTACAAGTAACTTATATTTTGAAGTTTGAGCCATATTTTTTCCCATAAATGACTTATATTTTGGCATTGAGAGATACAAGACAAAGATTTCATTTAAAACAACAAAACCGAGGTACACTAGATCTTGTGAAAACCATTCAATGTACTAACTTAAAAAAAAAATTTGTTTAAAAAAATTGGGCAGCGGCCTAAACTATTTATAAAATTACATTCAACACCTTAAAATATTTAATGGTGCAATTTTACCCCTAATGTAATTAAATTGGTGCAATTCCACCCCATACCATAGGATCAGAAACAAACATGAATGTGTACATTGAATTATTTTCATGATGTTCATCCACACCAATTAATGTGTACAATAATATTGCTTTCATTGAAACCTTTGTATATTAATGGTGGCTACACAATTAGTTTCTACATTGGCTATGCAAAGAATCATGTATAAGCATTAATAGTACTACTCTGATCCTATTTATAAGTTCTTTTTGACCAAATCACACATACCAAAGAGAAGGTAGTTAGCTCAATGATTATGGGGTGAATTTTCAACTTTACCCTTGAAAGTGGAGCTTAATCACCAAGAGGAGGGTGAATTGGGGATTTTAAAAATTCTTTTCTAAAGCTCTGTTTTTGAACACTAAAAATAGGGTATAATAGATAAGAGAAAAGAGAAGCAAGACACAAGGAATTTATACTGGTTCGGTCCAATCTCTTGACCTACGTCCAGTCCCTAGACACTCTGGGATTTCACTATCTCAATTGATTACACACTCTGTAACTCTAGAGTAATTCTCTCACTAGAACTTACTCCCACTTACAAGTTGCAATCAATATCTCAATCTCCAAGTCCCCTGACTTGAGATACTTACAATAAATGAATTTTCTCTAAGAGTGGATAAATATAATCACTGAAGATCAATGTATCAAAATATACTTTACAAGTGAAAACTAAAAGAGTAGTTGGTAAACTTGAATGCAATTGTTTTCAGCAGATTGGTTGTTGTGAAGAATTGAATGCAGCTCTATTTATACTAAGAGAACATTAAATGACCGTTGTAATCCTTAATGTAAACATTGGAGACATTCAGGAAGGATTAGGTTAAGCTTTGGTCTTCTTCTCTCTCTACTCTTTGCTTAATCCAAATTTGTACGTAAGTTTATGGTTGACTTCTTGAATATTAATTCGTTGGAAGAGCAATTCATCGGATGTGGAAAGGAAACATTAATCCCTTTGCAACGTGTGTAGAATGATTGTCCAAAAGGATGCAAGTTTTCTGGACTTTGCATTTAATGTGCTGACGTCACTTTTTGCTTTTGTTCAAATTTTCATTTAACATCTTCTAAATCATCTGAAACTCACTAACAAACTGATTAAACATAATTAGGAATAGTATTGAGTGATGATAAGAAGTATTGGGATCAATCATGAAGATTTCACAAATTCGTGCAGTTTGATTTTCAAACTTGGCGACACAAACTCGAGTTTGTTCTTACAAACTTGAGTTTGCAGAAGGCCAAACTCGAGTTTTGGACTTTTATAGTGAAAACATGTTTAAGTCCAAAAGATCAAAACCGAAGTTTCCAAAATGATGAAATGAGCAAAGCTCTTTGTAAGGTACAAACTCGAGTTTCCAAAACTAAACTCAAGTTTCCTCTTAAAATTGGAAACCTTTGAAAATCTTTGTCGAGTGAAAAATGGAGTTTTCAAATGTAAACTTGAGTTTTCTCAAAGTGATAAAACATGTTAACTTTCTGTCAAGCCTAAACTCGAGTTTCCAAATACAAACTCGAGTTTCCTCATAACTTTGGAAAACTTAGAAAAAGCTTGGCTAAGTGAAAACTGGAGTTTCCAAATATAAACTGGAGTTTGCTTGAGATGAAAAATATTTAGACTCTCAAGTTCAAAAGTTCAAACTCGAGTTTGATTAAGTTCACAAAACTTGACAAACTCTTTGTTTGGTGTAAACTGGAGTTTTCTTAAGTTCAAAACTTTGGAAACTCTCTCAGTATGACCAAAACTCGAGTTTACAAAACCCAAACTCGAGTTTCCTCATAAGACAAAACTTTTAAAAACTTTCTAATAGTTGAAAACCGGAGTTTGTAAATCAAAACCGGAGTTTTGCATTCTTCGAAAAACTTGAAGTGTCTCGTATGGTACAAACTCGAGTTTATAAACCCAAACTCGAGTTTGCCTTGATGTGAAAAGCTTGAGTGCTCTCTGTGACTTGCAAACTCGAGTTTGCCTAAGAAAACTGAAGTTTTCATTACTTTATAAATTTGAGCTACTCTCTGTCAAGTCCAAACTTGAGTTTTGCTTCCAAAACTCGAGTTTGCCTTTGACAGTAAGCTTTTCAACTTACTAAAGACAAATTTCACCTTGTGTTTACAATTGTTAGTTATTATCAAAACCCATAGAGAACTAACAACCTTCAATTATGATTGAGTACCTTTCAACTTTTTCTTCTCTCTCTATTTTTATTGGTACAATTAATATAGGCAAAATTGTCACAATCTCATTTATTTGGTCAAAAGAGACTTATAAATAAGACCAATTTTTTTGGTCAAAAGAGACTTATAAATAGGACATAAGAGTGATAGAAATTAATTTATATTATGAATCAAATTTGGTAAAAAAGCATTAATGACCATGAAAATTTATATTATGAATCAAATTTGGTAAAAAAGCATTAATAAGCAATATTATTGGCCATGCAAAAAATCATGTATAAGCATTGATAGTAGAAACTATTAATGAAAGCAATGTTATTGTACACATTAATTGGTGTGGATGAACATCATGAAAATAATTCAATGTACACATTCATGTTTGTTTCTTATCCTATGGTATAGGATGGAATTGCACCAATTTAATTATATTAGGGGTAAAATTGCACCATTAAATATAAACTATTTTTAGTACCTTAAAATAGTTTTTCAAGATTATAAAGTATTTTTCACTACCAATCAGTACCCTGAAATATCTATTAGTCTCAGTCAGTACTTTGAAATATTTTTTTATGATCTTAAAATATATTTCGGGGTACTGATCCTAAAAAAACATTTTAAGGTAGTGACTGGTACTAAAAGAGATACTTTAGGTATTGACTGGTACTGAAGCTTAATGATTTTGAAAAAAAAAATAGAAATATTTTATGATATTAACTGGTATTAAAAAGATACTTCAAATATTGACCGATACTGAAATTTTTTTATTGAAAAATATAAATTTGGACCAACTAGATGAGATTAGTAGGAGGGAAGCTCCCTCCCACCAACTTTCTTTGACTGGTTCCAGACCTTGCATATATATATATATAATATGCAGTACAGCTCAAACAATACCGGCAACCATTTCTGTAAAGCCATTTTAAAAGTGACTCTCAAGTACTATACACACAGATATCACCATTCTCCTTCGCCGGAGAAGCACTAAACAGCCATTAGCTTACTGATAATAAGTTTACTTGGTGGTGTAGTGGAAATTGTCATAGCCATGGTTAAGCTTCCTTTAAGCTTAAGAATGGCGCCAACACTTGTGTTTCTGTATTTGTTCCTCTTTTTGTCTAGCTTAAGCAGTAGTGAGGCCAGAATCAGACATTACAAATGGGAGGTGAAGTATGAGTTTAAGTCCCCAGATTGCTTCAAGAAGCTCGTTACTACCATTAATGGCAGAAGCCCTGGCCCCACCATCCAAGCTCAGGAAGGTGACACCATCATTGTTGAACTCAAGAACAACTTGCTCACAGAAAACCTCGCTATCCACTGGCATGGAATCCGTCAGGTTAAAAAAAAAAAAAATCCTTTCAAAATGTTTCATTTCTAAATCATATTTCTTCTGCATATTATTAACAATACAAGAAATCATCCCAGATTGGAACTCCTTGGTTCGATGGTACAGAAGGTGTCACCCAGTGTCCTATAGTACCAGGAGACACATTTAAGTACCAGTTCGTTGTTGATAGGGTAAGTTGCTATAATTCTTGGTCTTCGTTTTCATCGTATCAGAGACAAAAGGGAAAAGCATCAAAATAGTAACTTTTAACAAAAATTGTACCTAATTGAAGTAGTTTAGAAAATATTTATCAGACTAATGCAGTCAAACGTATAAGTTGACTGACGCCACTACTATATAATAAATAAAAAAATTATAATTATATTTAAAATTATAAATAATAATTCTAATTAATTATAAATAATAAAAAGCGTAAATAATAATTTTAATTAATAATTAGTGAATTAATAAAAATATTTTGTGAAATAAATTGTATATTATTATTTATAGAGTACCCTAAGATAGATAAGATAAGCTTAAATAGAGAATAATAATTTGCCAAATAATTAATTCACTAATTAATTAGTGACTTAATAATGTATTGTGTTATTGTAAATTTTTATTAGTAAATGGATGATCCATGCTACCGCAATTAATTGAAAAATATTTACAATTAATAATTGTAAATTATGTAAAGATTTTGCAATTCATTGTGGGCGCGTAGATCATCCATTTGACTAATAAAAATTTATAATAACACAATATTTATTCTCTATTTAAGCTTATCTTATCTATCTTAGGGTACTCTATAAATAATAATATACAATTTATTTCACAAAATATTTTTATTAATTCACTAATTATTATTTACTCTTTTTATTATTTATAATTAATTAGAATTATTATTTATAATTTTAAATATAATTATATTTTTTTATTATATATAGTAGTGGCGTCAGTCAACTGACGCCACTAGTGGTGTTAGTTGATTGACGCCACTGCCACTAGTGACGTCAATTGACTGACGCCACTAGTTAGTGGCGTCAGTCAACTTGCACCTTTAACTGCATTAATTTAGTAAATATTTTTCGAACTGCTTCAATTAAGTACAATTTTTATTAGAAGTTGTTACTTTCGTGTTTTTTCCGAGTCAAAATTGTTGTGTGTGTGTATCTAACAAGCTTGTTTAATATGTGCAGCCTGGGACTTATCTATATCACTCACATTATGGGATGCAAAGAGAAGCTGGATTATATGGAATGATCAAAGTATCACCTCGTGATCCTGAACCTTTTACTTATGATTACGAACGAAGCATTATTCTTAATGATTGGTTCCACAAAAGTACCTACGAACAATCCACCGGATTGTCCTCAAAAGATCCTTTCGTCTGGGTCGGAGAGCCTCAGGTAATAATTAAAATCTCTCATTTTGTGCAAGAGTTTGATTTTGTTGTTTATCAATTTTTTTTTTTTTCCTGCAGTCACTTCTGATTTAATGGAAGAGGAAGATTCAATTGTTCTAAACTCGCAACTCCGAGCTTAGACGCCGGAGTTTGTAACACATCGAACCCGGATTGTTCTCCTTATGTACAAACTGTGATCCCGGGCAAAACGTATCGACTCAGAATTGGTAGCTTAACTGCATTATCAGCACTCAGTTTTCAGATTGAGGGCCATAACATGGCGGTGGTTGAAGCCGACGGCCACTACGTGGAGCCTTTTGTGGTTCAGAATCTTTTCTTATATTCCGGTGAGACGTACTCTGTTCTTTTGAAAGCTGATAGAGACCCTTCTAGAAATTACTGGATCACTTCCAATGTTGTCGGCAGAAATAGAACCACCCCACCTGGTCTCGGCGTTTTCAATTACTACCCAACCATCCACGGCGGTCGCCACCGTCAACTCCGCCGTCTCCCCCTGCTTGGGACGACGTCAAGCCCCGGGTAGCTCAAAGCCTCGCCATTAAATGCCACCCAACTCATATAATCAAACCACCATCAACCTCAGATAGAGTCATAGTGTTGCTCAACACACAGAACAAAATTGACGGTTATGTTCGTTGGTCAGTTAACAATGTCTCCTTCACTCTTCCTCACACCCCTTACCTTGTTGCCCTGAAACAGAACATCACCGACGCTTTCGACCAGACCCCACCACCGGACGGCTACGACTTCGCTGGCTACGACATTTCCATAGTGCAAAACAACACAAACGCCGCTTCCAGCAACGGAATTTACAGACTAAAGTTCAACACGACGGTGGATATTATACTTCAGAATGCAAACACTATGAACAAAAATAACAGTGAGACACATCCATGGCATCTTCATGGGCATGATTTCTGGGTAATGGGATATGGTGAAGGGAAGTTTGATGTGAAGAGTGATCCAAAGAAGTACAATTTAGTGAATCCGATAATGAAGAACACAGTGCCGGTGCATACATATAGGTGGACGGCGTTGAGGTTTAGGACGGATAATCCAGGAGTTTGGGCTTTTCATTGTCACATAGTGGCACATTTCTTTTTGGGGATGGGTGTGGTTTTTGAAGAAGGAATTGAGAGGTTGGGCTTGGGTCAGCTTCATTCTTCTATTATGGGATGTGGTAAAACTAAAGGACTTCACTTTAAGCCTTGATTATTCAACTTCATGAAGGGACAAAAAAGGGAGGGTGATATATGGTGGGAAAGAGAAATTAGTTACTGGATTTATTCATTCTTACCTATTCTCTGGCAACTATAATTGACTGTATTACAATTTACTAAATAAAAAATATATCAACATTTACAAGATTTTATTTTGTTCAAAAAACATGTCCCCCATATGTGGTATAGATTGTGAGTATGATATCACTTGTAATCCTATGTCAGAAAAGAATGATTGGTTGGGTGGCTGTGAAGAACTAAGAGGACAAGAGCTAAAACCATCTGGTAGGCTCTATGAAATGTTTAAGGGAAAATCCTTTTGAGGGGACTTTTTGGTGTTAAAAGATTTTGAGGGCATTTTTTGGGATTTTTACACCAAAAAGGACCCTCAAAAGGATTTTCCCAAGGTTTAATGTTAGAATAATCAAAAGCATTTAAGTGCTTATTTAAGATCATATTTGGGATCTCAAAAGTCTTCTATTCACATAAATCGGTATAAACCTCATCTCATGTACTTTACCTATATACTATAAATTTCAATTAAAAAACTGCTCTACAATCGTTATTCGAAACAATTTATAAGAAAGGGACAATGTCTTAATAAATGATGCTGGTGGGTTCCTCTCCCTTTGTCATGCAACTCCATGTTTACGAATTGACAACAAATGGAAAAAAGGCCTCTGAAAGATTATGTCCAATGTCCCTACTACAATATGATGAGAGGCTATTTATCCTGGAACAAAATGATCAAAACCTTCCACACCCCATGCAGGATTTACGAATTGTATCCTTCTGATTATTCTATAAAGATCGGACACCCATATTCTAGGATCATAAAATCTTGCTACATAAAGTTCGCCAAAACCAAAACAAGCCAAAGAAATAAATGAATTCCAAAATATTTAGGCATATCCTTGCTCATTAAAAGGAAATTAACTATAATGGACCTTCATATACTAATCACGTTTAGAATCCGAAAGCTCAAACGCACATTCACTGGGAAAAATCAGGTCCACTAAATTCATCTTAAATTACTCTTCACTGTTGATCTCATTAAAGACAGTTATCTTCACCTTGAAGTTTGACAAGTCCATTTTTCTAAAAATAATCATTTTAACCCTTTTGAACTAATAAGGGATATTTTGTCTATAACCAAGGAATATTAAGAGAGGGGCAAGTCTGTAATTTCATTAATTAAATTTGATGATTGGCTGGCCCAAAAATGGGCAATTGTCAAAGGGCCGAAATTCAAGAATCAATACCCAGGCCCACACCCACTTATTATCCCTGTAGGGCTATATAAATGTGAGTTGACATATGGGACAGAAGTAAGGGATCCGGGACAGCTTGGGTCGTGGGTTCGATCCTCCGTCTGTGGGGACTCCTTTGGTAGGCGATCTCGTAAGTCCCCGTAAGTGCTCATGAAATGGCCGCGTCCCCCATTGCGCTTGTGATCGATGTCGAACCCCTCCTAAACTTTTTTCTACAAAAAAAAAAAAACAAGTTTATAAACGTTCAAACAACTTATACCCCCAAAACCAACGGAGGTTGGCCAAGCCAGCTGGGAAATGGCATGTCGTTTAAAAAAAGGCTCGGGTTCGAGTCTTGTGAATGTAAAAAAACCCCATTTTGGGAGACTCTCCCACCATACAAGTGCAGCTACATGCGGCCGATCCGAACTCCGGAAAGAAAGCCCCGGTGAACGGGCAACCAACAAAAAAAACTTATACCCAAAAAAACAAAACACTTGAGAGTTTTACCTGTGGATATATAAATCATAAGCAGTTGAACTCATCTTCTAAATTCTTGAGAGTTTTACCTGTGGATAAATCATAAGCAGTTGTACTCATCTTTTAAATTCTATATGTATAATGCTAAAAAAGGAATGTAACGGATTGATGTTAAAACACTCTTGGACGACTTCGATCACATTACAACAGATTAAGTTGGAGAACTCCATTTTAACTACTTAAACCGTTGCATCTTTTTGAATAAATGAGTGAGATTTTGTTTATTCTATCGTTAAACCAGAAGCAAAGGAATTAAATAATTTTCCAAAAAAACAAATCGGGTGCATGTCTAATTTTCACGTTATTTCGTAGTACAGTAAAATTCAGAAAAACTATTCTCTGCAAAGCCACAAGTACAGAGGAAGAGCATCGTTGGAGGGAGAGAATTAGCCAAACCATGATAATCGGATTATCTAAAATCTCCTCTTGCCTCCAAAAAAACAAAACAGAGTAGTGAACGTGGAAAGCAAAAAACTAAATGCGTATCATATGAGACAATTTTTTCAATTCACAGACCATGGTGATCATCGATCTCCACCATCGGCTTGGCCTGAGGTATTGGCGGCTCGCTGCAATTTCCATTCCCATCCATAGAAGCACAGGTTCCTTCCATCATCTGATCTGCTACCGACGACGCATGAGCCGATCCTTCACCTCCAAGCAGACTGTCGAAAGCCGCAGCCACAGGACTGATGGGTGGAAATGGCAAGTAAACACTGTGCACCACTATCTTGATGTTGCGGGTGACGTCCGGCACCTTAACCCTCACATAGTTAATCCTCATCGGCGCTGACGTCAAGCCTCCAAAGGAGGTAGTGATGAGAAGAGTTTGGCCTCTTTCCAATGTCGGCAGAGGCGTTCCCAACGGGAGCTTCTCCAGGTCAGTAATTGTCAAGTAATGGTTCGGAACCATGTGGAATTTCACATTGCTGATATAAGAATGCGAACCAGAGAATATCGATAGATCGTCCACGGCGAATATCGTCATGTTGTTGAGTGTGATCAGATCGGAGTATTTCACCTTCATAGCGAGGGCTAGGATGCTGAAGCCGTTATTACGGAGCCGGAGAATCGCGTCTCTGACCATCAGGCGCATGACAGCTGGCTGAATTGAGCCGGAAGGGATGTGTTGGCCGAAACGATGATCTAGATGGTACGGATACAAGTGCGAAGACATCCTCTCTACATCGCAAGAAAACGGAGACAGTGGTGAGATAAAGCCTTGAATTCCATGAACAACCACCATACCGTTGTTGAATAGTTCGGGCTGCGTGATCTCCATTCCTCCGATGTAAACCTTCGCGTCAGAAGCAGGGCCAGAGTTTCCTCTGACCGAAACGTACGTGACAGTAATGCAGCGGCCTGGACTCAAGGTTTCGATCTTGGTTCCAAAGGCCAATTTCCGCAAATAATCCATAGTAAAGTATCCAGGAACGATGTGCTCACGAAGAAGATTCGGAACAGAGCAGGAGTAACAGGTACGAAGGGACGCATCTGACGGAGCAAAGATAGTAGAAGGACCGGTCCAGGAAGAGGCGGCGGAGGAGGCAGGGTCTGAGAGTGATGGAGCCGCCGTGGCAAGCTCCTGAAAGCCGAGATGAGACAAGATCGGAGGGAGGAGTGCTGTGTGAGAGAAGAACGAGTGTTCTTGCAGATCTCGTGGAGTCGGCGCTGGAGTTGACGGTACGGTTGGAGGCATGGAGCTTCCTTGTGGTCCATCAATGGCAGTCACTGTGGATGAGCAAAGCATAGTAAGGATCGAAAGGGTACAAAGCAATGAAAGTTGCAGAGAAGTATCCATGGCAGAGAGAGAGAATCAGAGATTGCAAATTTCAGAAAGAATGCGAAAGAGAATGAAAGAAGCCAGTGAGCAAACAAGAATTGGTTCGTGAAATAGAGTGAGCAAGCGGTTATGAATTGCTGAACGCTGGCGCGCGTTGAAGGAGCAGAACACGAGGGTTGAGTGGTTGTGAGATTTAGTTACATCTGGCGGGAAACGGGAAAGCCAAAGGAATGTGAAAATGGAATACGAAATGAAGGAAGAGACAATTCTGTAATTTTAATAACTTCAATTTTTTTTTTTGATATAAGGTGACAGGGGAGGGGGATCGAACCGAGGACCTAGGGGGAGAAATCAATCTCAATAACACAGCACTACTAGTAGTGCTGGTAATAACTTCAATTTTTATTGATACGGTAGCTTAATCAATCTTAAAGGTGAAAAAAAAAACCTTCAATTGTAAATGGGCCTTCATTCAAAAATCCAGTTTTCAGCCCAAAAGACCAAACCCACTTTAACGGCTTACTAGGGAATTAGAACCAAGAGCCCATTGGCCATAATCAAGAGGCCTCAGAGTTGCCTTTAAAAATACGAAAAGTTCTCGTTAGAAAGACTCTCCTACCATGCTTGCAGATGCGACGCGGTCGGATCCGGATTAATAGAAAGTTTTCTGATCTTGGATGATGAAAGAACTAAAAAAAAAGAAATCTATTCTTTTAAATCTCTTTTCTTCTATGGCCAAATAAAAAGAAAATATTTTTACTCAAAATATATCCTCAATCCAAACACACATTTGATTCATCTTAAATCACTCTTCACCAGCTACCACATTCAGACAGTTATTTGCATTTTTAAAATATCATTGTTACCTTTTTGAATTCACAAGGGATATTGGTCTATCCCCAAAGAATATGAAGAGAGGGACAAGTCTGTAATTTCACTAATTGAATTGGATAATGGGCCGGCCCAAGAAAATGGGTAACTGTTAAGGGGCCGAAATTCATGAATCAACCCAAGGCCCATGCTTATAAATGATGATAGAACACGAGAAGGGCAATACATTACTCAGAACTGCCCATTGTTATAGAGTCATTGGAGTCTCACGCGGGGAGGGAGGTAAAATGGAGACTAACATAAATTAAATATTTTATACAAAACTTAGCCATATTAATACCACTAATTTTATGGATGCATTTATTTTTTGGAATCCATTTATTAGTAGCTGGCTACACCGTAAATGGGTATGAGTGGCTACACAATTAATGTGTACATTGGGACTTGATATTTACTAAATAATACGAGCAAAATACATACCACTTAGTACCTTATTACTCCCTCGGTCTTTTTTATAAGTAATATTCTCTCTTATAGGAGTGCTCCTTAATATAACTAACAAATCCATTTTTTCTTAAATTTTAAACTAGTTTCTCCATTTTTACCCACATTAAATGTATGCCAGTTATTGTCTCTCTACAATAAATTTTCACCAGTTATCTCTCATGTACTCTCTTTACAAAAAAGGGTATAATTGGAAAGAATTGTACAAATTTGACACATTTGATGTTTTCAACTAATTTTTAAACTGTGTAATTTAAGTTTTTGTTTCTTATAAAAAGAACCGGAGGGACTATAAGTCATTTAGCTTGTACCCAAAAAGTTGTATTCAAAATATAAGTCCCTTGTAGGGTAATAATTAAATTTTTGTCAATTTTACCCTTGTTCACTATTGGTTTGGCACATGAGATAGAGACAAGTGTGAGCAGTGACGGATTTAGGGGGGCTAGGGGTGGCCCCGCCCCCTAAAATTACAAAGATTTGACCAAGACTTTCAGAAATTATGTTTTTAGCCTCATAAACATTTCAATATTTTAGTTTAGTCCTTATTAAAAGTCTCATGGAGGGACCTCAATGAAAATATTGAAACATTTATGAGACTAAAACATAATTTCCTAAAATTTTGGGTCAAATTTTGTAATTTTCGCCCCTAACATCAAATCCCGCTCCACCCCTACGTGTGAGAGAAATATAAATGCATAGAAATAAAATGATGTGAGAGAAAATGTACACCCTTTAATAAATAAGGGCAAATATAATTTTTTTTATTCATTTAATGTTTTTATTGGTTTAAAATTGAGTGCAAATGACTTATAATCAGGTCCAAAGTGATATTCTTACTACCATGCCCATGTGCCTAAATATAAATCACTTGTACTATACACTACTGGGACATGAAATCAATGTGTACATTGGGACTTGATATTTCTATAAGTGCTTTAAATATAGAAATTTTTTAACATTTTCCCTTATTAATTTTTTTTATCTCTCTACGCTTTAAAAATGATTTTCACGCCTCATCTCCGCACTTTCTCTCTTCCTAATTAGGTAAAATTGGCAAAACATTATTAATTATATTTTGAAGTTGAGCCTTTTTTGCCGACTTATATTTAGGCATTGAGAGATACAAGACAAAGATTTCATTTAAAACATCAAAACCGAGGTACACTTGATGAGCATCTTGTGAAAACCATATAAGGTACTCAATTAATTTTTTTTTTGGTATAAAAAAAAGGACAGCGCCCTGAACTATTTATAAATGTACATTCAACACCTTAAAATATTTAATGGTGCAATTTTACTCTTAATATAATTAAATTGGTGCAATTCCACATTTCCATCCCACACCCTAGGATAAGAAACAAACATGAATGTGTACATTGAATTATTTTCATGAGGTTCATCCACACCAATTAATGTGTACAATAATATTGCTTTCATGAATCAATATTATTATAAGTTTGGCAAAAAAAACATTAATGACTCTCCTTATGATTTGTGTTATGAATCAAAATTGGCAAATTTTGCTACAAGATTTCAGAAAATATCTACTCCCAATGTATAAATTAATTGTGCAGCCACTATTAATACCACAAACTCGTAAGTTGATTCTCCAAATGTATTGTTTTTACATTTTTAGCTTACAAAAAATGAGCCAAGTTACCTGTAAAACTCACGTTTATAAACTCGGTCTAACTCACGAGTTTATACATCAAATTTACTGTTTTTACGTTTCTAGCTTACAAAATTGTATTAACTTACTCTTAAACTTGTGTTAACTTTTTTGATTTAATAATGCTCTGTGGTTTGATATATAAATTTTATAGAAATTTCTTTGTTAAATATGATAAATGATGAATGTTGATGGATTTAATTTCAATTATTTGGATTTAAAATATATTTCAATCAAATTGTTGTCATTTTTATATTTTAATTATATACTAGTAATATCTATTTAATAATAAAAGTAAAACTCTTATGAGTTTACGATCTTTACGTCGTTATCACACGAATTTGCTTTATCTCACGAGTTTGACAACATTGTTTGTACTCCTTCCTATCCTCCCTCCGATCCATAATACAAGGTACTTCAACAAATTCAGGGAAATAAGATGAGACAATTAACTCATTGAATATGTCATAAATGATTTTTTTTTTCCAATTTTACCTCTTCTTAGAAAATGTTAGAAAATTTAATGAGTAGGAAAAATTGACAAGGACAAAACTGAAAAATAAGCATTAGTCATCATATATGTGATTTATATTTTGGATCAAGTTATTCTTTTAAAAGTGCTTTATATTATGAACTTGATTGAGTATATTTCTCTCCTTTAAATTGGTGCAATTCCACCCCACACCATACGATCAGAAACAAACATATGTTACATTGAAATATTTTCGTGATGTTCAAATGGGTGACATGGTACGACAAGCCAAATCCACTCCCTTGCCCACTCATTCCCATGACTTGGTCCCTCACATCTCCCCCTTTCAGCATCACAATATATCAACAAATACAGTGTGCCCTTCCTATCCCTTTCCTCTTTATTTATTCCTTTCTCTCTTTAATTTCTTTCTTTTTTATTTCAACAATCTTATGCTACGAGAGTCCCACATCTAATAGCCTCATAAGTAAAGTGTGATTTATAAGTTCAAGAGGTTATCCCGCTAATAAACTAAGTCTTTTTAGATTAAGCTCTATCTTTGTACATATGTTAATAACAAGAGGCTTTTTCATTAAAAGTGTTTTTAGAGTTGGGCTCTTTCTTTGAACTTGGTCCATTTTCTCACCAACTTTTATTTTTACATATATAGTTTATGAAGCTAGTAAAATGACATAACCGTTTGGTACCATGTATAGTAAAATGACATAACCGTTTGATCCTTATGGATCCTGAGCTGATAAAAGACACGTTAAACAGACACTTGGACTTCACAAAATGTCACAATTTCCCTATCATCGAATACATAGCCCCTGGGGTTGTAGGTTATGATGGTGAACAGTGGGCCAAACACAGGAAGAGATTCTCCACCCAGCATTCAATTTCGACAAATTGAAGGTTATTCCCTCATTTTCTTACCAAATTAAACTTCCGCTACACATCTACTTAATATCTTCTTCTTTCTACATACAGTCTCTGATTCCAACCTTTGCCCAAAGTTGCAACAAGATGATCAACAAATGGGAGAACCCGTTGTCTTCCTCAGATGGAACATGTGAAGTGGATTGTATGGCCTTGGCTTAAGGATTTGACAAAGGAAGTGATTTCTCGATCAGCTTTTGAAGTTGAAGAAGGCAGACGAATATTCGATCTTCTAGCAGAGGAAGGTGTAAATGTAATGAATAATTTGCAGAAGCTTTACATTCCATTATATAGGTAATTAATTACTAAGATTGGTTAACAATCTAATATATGCTTGTGACTTATAAGATTAGTGCTGATAAAATCTTTTTGTACAGGTTTCTCCCAACTAAGGACAACAAGAAGACGAAAGAAATTGAAAGAAACGTGAGGACTTCCCTAGAACATATTATAAGCAAAAAAAGGAGAAAGCCATGAAGGCAAGGGAAACCATAAAGAATGATCTGCTGGGAATACTATTAAAATCCAATCAGAGAGAGATTGAGGAATAAGGGAACAAGAAAAATGTTGGGTTGAGTATGGACGATGTGATCGATGAATGCAAGTTGTTCTACATGGTAGGCAAAGAAACCACTTCTGTTCCACTAGTTTGGACTATGATGTTGTTGAGTAGATACCCGAATGGCAAGCACGTGCAAGGGACGAAGTCTTCAAGTCTTTGGCAACCAAAAATCTCCCTATGATGCAATAAGTCGCCTTAAGATTGTAAGCATATTTGTATGTGTGTCATATATACTGTAGTATAATTCAATTTTGGCTAAAATCCATAAAATCCTCTGAATTTTTTAGTCAATTGCATATTAAACTCCTTGGTGTTTTAATTTTTGACATTAAACACCTAACATTAACTTTGATATTGAGTTAATTATGAAAATTGCCTCATCATATTAATGAAGATGACGTGACATTCTACAATTAAAAAGAATTTTAATTTTATATGCAAATATTCTAAAGTTGAGAGGGTTTTGCATTTTAAGTCTCAATTTTTTTTTTTTATTTTTTTATTTTTTTATTTTAAAATTTTGAATCCTTGTGAGATGCTATGTCATTCTTATTAATCTAACATAGTGCTTTTGTTAGTAACTTAACGATAAAATTAATGACATGGGGTTTAATGTAAAAAATCTAAACACTTATGAGGTTAAGTACGAACTTTGAAACATAAGTGAGATTTAGTGCAACTAACATAAAATTCAAGGAGACTTTTGTAAATTTTGGCTCATATCTTTTAATCAATACATAAAAATGCATACCACTATTTACCACAAACATGTGTATACTTACGGAATTTTCCAATGAAGGTTACAATGATCTTGTATGAGGTTGAGTTATGTCCACCAATAGCATGGCTAGAGAGGTATGTTGAGAAGGACATGAAGCTTGGGAAACTATTAATACCAGGAGGAGTACAACTTGGCATACCAATACTTATGATGCACCTTGACCAACAATTTTGGGAGATAATGCTAAAGAGTTTAAACCAAAAAGATTCTTTGAAGGAATCTCCAAGGCATCAAAAGGTAGTTCTTGTTCTGCCTTCTTCCCATTGGTAGGAGGTTCTCGAACATGTCAAGGACAAAATTTGCCTTGTTGAATGATAAGGTGCCTCTGTCTTTGATTCTACAGCGTTTCTCCTTTAAGCTTTCCCTTCAATTCTCATGCTCTCAACATTGTCCCCACTCTTCAGCCCCAACATGGAGTTCAACTCATTTTGCATAAACTCACTTCTTCCTCTTCTTGAGCTGATAAACTCATTTCTTCCTCTTCTTGAGCTGTATCTTTCCCTCCTTTGTTTTTACTTCTTTTTGTTCTGTTTTGCTTTGCTCTTTGGCTCTGTGTGTCGGTGTAATTTTGATAGGTTGAGAAATGATAATTGTAATGGCCCGAAATTTGAAAGAAGATAATTATGTTATTATTGTGAACATGAGCTCAATGTGAAGTAAATAGGTTTCTTATTATGTTACATATAAAATTCTTGTTGCATTGGAGATGGAACAAAGAGGAACTTTAGGATAAGTGTGAGTTACATGTGTTGTAAGATCGAATTCTTATTGGGTTAAAGGGGTCTCTTATTTTATTTTACAATTATGAAATTACTATACTGCCCTTATTTTTTTTAAAAAATAAAATACACCATCATATTTTCCCCATTTTCTGTTCTTTCCGGTCAAATGCATAGAGCAAACAAGGGGAGTAGTTTCTGGAGACTTCTCGATTCATTCGATCTGCTTCCTTGTTAGTGCCATCGTCGTTCTTGTTTTTTGATTTTGGTGCCCACACGTCTAGCTGTGGTCGGTTGTTGCTGTGGACGTAGAGATCGTCGGACTCTCCTTTTCATTCTCTGTTTCGACATGTCTTGGAGACTTGGGAAATGGTTGAGCTTTGTGTCTCCTTTCTTCTTCTAGCTCAATTTTGGGAGAGCTTGGGTATGTCTAAATTTTTTTTCCCTAGCTGGTGTGCGTATAATATATTGAAGTTGCCTCTGATTTCCCTTTATCCATCTGTGTGTTATGCGTGGTTAGATTTAATTTAATCCTTCCCTCTGTTGCAGCTTCTATGCATGAAAGTAGGGGAAGGTTGGGATTCAAATGGAGCTAAAATTAAAGTTAATGTGCTCATCTTAGGTAATTCTTCTTTAATTGTTCGGTTATTATAAGAAGAAGGAGACATGTTTCGACTTCAATTTTCTTTCTTTTAAATTGATTATTAGTAAAGGATGGAGTTTGTGAAGCATGGTAAATTTATTTATTGATGATTGGAGTTGTTCACTAGTGCAAAAAAAGGCTTTAAGACCGCCTCATTAAGAAATGGACATTGGACGCACCGGTCTTAAAGGTATTTGACGGTGGCATAGCTTTAAATATAAAGAACTTCTTATACCAGATCATTTATTCATAGGTCTTAAATATATTATTAAGACCCATTAAAAACAAAGCCGGTCTTAAAAATGTTATTAAAAAATATTCTAATATCAATTACTTTATGGAGAAATCTCACACAACCGGACTAATATTTTATGCGTTCCAAAATAATAAGGAAAAATTTAAATATAAAGGTAATAAAGTTTTAAGACCGAACATATATAAAGGCCGGTCTTAAAAGTTATCTTTTTAAGACCGGACATAAAATACGGCCGGTATAAAATATAGAAATATAGTTCGGATAAAAAAATTAATTACTTTTAAGACCGGACTTTAGTATGACCGGTCTTGAATGTTAATTATTAAGACCGTCTCTTTGTTTGTCCGGGTCTTAAAAATGAACCGCCAAATATACATTTCTTCGCGCGTAAGCTTTTGTTACTATCATCGAAGAGCCTCCGTTTACGTTGCGAAACCCTTCCCGTTGCATTACCTCTTCCCGTCTCGAAAATGAACGGTGAAAATGATTCTACTCCCTGCTCCGGAACGCGCCTACCGATTTGACGGGTGTGAGTCGAACGAACCGTCTTCATCTCGTCAATGAGCCTCGAAACCGCCCTGCACGTCGTGGTAGAAGAGGAACACAAATGCAGGATGTAACCCTAAGTCGGACTTCTGGGTCAAAGCTGGAGATTCAGTTTAATGAAAAGTTGCAACCTTTCGGTCCCATGAAATCCAAATATACTAGTTTTGTTGGCTATCAAGCACGCAACCATGTTAGCATCTTGATAGATGAGTGGAAAAGTGTGGACGATTCTAAAGTAAAGGATCCTATTTGGGACACTATCCCGGCTTACCTACACCGTCCCCCGATCGTCCGAAGTTGAAAGAGAAGACATTGTCTTATTATGCGATCGGTGGAGGAAGTTTAAGACCTTTCTAGCTAACACCTATATTTTTGCCGAGATTCTGCCTCAAGAAATGCCTTGGGTAAAGTACCCATATATTGATGAACAAACTTGGCAACAATTTGTTCAAATCCATGACCACTCCCGAAGCTTTGGTGAGTTTATATTTAGTTTAGTTTGCCTTTTTGTGTGCTTATTAACCCGTATGGATATTTGAATGTTATTGTGTTTATCTAACTTTAGGTTAAATGGTTTGGTTTGTGAATAGAAGTATACATTTCCTGCCTTTGTCAATGCAAGTCTGATATGTAGACCCTGATAAGGTAAAATACTAAGAAGGTAATTAAGGAAATAATAATGGCATAAGAGTCAAGTCTCAATTATATAGTCTTAGTTCATGTTATAGTAGGCGTTGTTAGACGTTGGTGTTATGATGTTAGTATGTTAACGTGTAATGGTTTCGATGCAACTCGTTATGAGTCAAGCCTCTAACTATATGTAAGAGGTTAGTCTAATATGTGTGGGAACCAGCTTATGATGAATGAATTAATTGATCGAGTTGGCAAGATTTCCGCAACTCCCTTTCCTCTGTTTATCCCAATTTCTTCTACCATTCTACATCTTTCTCAAATAAAATGTTGAAACTTGATGAAGTGAATTTGACTAATGTTTGACCTTCATATGGCATGTTCTAATTTCTCGTTAGACATCAATGGCCGGAATTCATAAGTAATAGTTTTTTTTTTCAATTCCCGATTCACGATAAGAAGGGCAAAAGCACAGGAGATATGGAGAAAGAATGATTCCCGCATAGGCTTCTCGCAATGGATATGAAATGGCCGAAAAAGAATTGATGGGCGCTAAGCTTTAAGAGATTGGAAGATTTAAGTCTGAATCCAATCCTTCACCAGAGTTGATCGCCCATCTCCTATACGTCTCGAGGAGTTGGGTTGCATATTCGGCAAAAGCCAAGCGCGCCTACACGAGTGAACAAACTCGTGTAGTTGCCGAAAGAATTGTAAGTATCGTTATTGTTATTTTTTAGTTACTAAACATGTTTCATTACTAAGCTTCTCGTTATATGTATCTTGCTGCGAAGATCTTAAAAATAAAGAAGCAAAGGGATCTTCGTGTCGGGACGGGAGGAATGATGTTCGACCGTTGCGACGGGAAACCGGATCACGCGGGGCGTGTAAGGGGGTTGGAGGACGGGTAGGCTCCGAAGGAATACTTTGGTAAATCCAAACGCCACAAACAAAGTATGATTACCCGGGAGGAGACGGAATGACGTCGGCCAAAATAAATGAGGAAGCGGTCAAAGCAAGCCGGCTCAAGAAGCTTCATTGACCGCAAAGTTGGATCGCACAGTTTCAATCCCGGATGAGCAAGATGGAGGAGGAAATGAATCAATTGAAGATGCTTTTGAGCTCTCGTCCGCAGACCAGTGTTGTTCACACACATTCACCCGCGGTTATGCAAAGAAAGCACTAGGGGGAGCTGCATTGTTGGACAATCCGCAGCAACCTCCTCCTCAAGTTCCACCCCTCCTCCTCAAGTTCCATCCCCACGCTTTTGACCGCTGTGCAAAAATAACGACTTGGCAAACAATAATTATTTTTCCGATAAATCGTGGCTTGTCCATGAAGTAAAGAGGCGTCCCTCATCCCGAAGATGTCTACCTTGACAAAATAGATGTAATGTCCCCGCCGATTCCCGGACAGAGCTTAGTAATCCAATCATTCAACTTTTATGAAGTAAGTATCCCGATTCTATATATGAGTACATAATTTAAATGCATCGTTTAGACACACATACATATATACTAATTCCCCGATCAATGTCATTATTGTAGGTTCTTGCATCAACAATTGGTTGAACAGCGTAATCAATGATTTTGGATTCTTGTGCTCTGCCTATGCAAGTACAACATAACATGGAGTTGAGACAAGAATACATGTCAACCAGGGTGTGTGAAGTGATAAGAAAGGTTTACGTGTTTCCATACTTCCACGTATATACATATCACAATTTTGTATGCAATTAACTTAATATAATTCCGTTTACATATAATACTCGTGAATTTTCAGCCGCCACATCGGGCTTGGTCCTCATGTGCATGGAGGATCATAAAGTTATCTTCTTATGCTCCACTCACAATAAGCCGTGATATTATAATGAAGGAGACCGCCAAAAAGTAAGCATGCATGTCATTGAAATTCTCTTGTCTAAAATCTCTACCGTAATGGTTTCATGAATTATTGATAAATTTGTGATTTTGATGATAGTGCCATGATGACCTACCAAGTCGTGGTAAGACAAAAGCGTGGGAAAGAGACCACTATTAACCCTTTGTGGCACACCCCTGCAGGTTAGCACATATTATAATTTGGACACCGAAATACCGCTCTTGAGAACTTGGTCGCAACTCCTATATATATATATATATGCTATATATTTCTTGTCACTTATCCTATATTTCTTGTTCGTTTTAGACCCATCGGCAACCAAAACAATCCAACTTATGTGGCCCGCACGTCATGAAACACATGTATGATGTTATCATCAAAGCGAGGAAAGACAAAATTGTTAGCAAAGGTAAATGTATTTGATGTTATTACATATTATGTCGAATTCGTTTCGCTTAATTCGTTAATTCAACTTTAGCTGTCTTTGATGTTGCATGTTTAGGGCTTCCCGGTCCCGGTCCCGATAATGGCCGGAGCACATACGCAATTTGTTTTGTGAATATCTCAGACGCCTTTATTAATTCTTAAATGTGGATGTAAATATATGTTGTAGCAAATGTGTTACAGGATGTTGTAAATGAGAAAAGTCTTTGTTCATAAGAATAAATTCATTTATTCATTCTAGATATTTATGCTTGAAATTTGTGTTACAGGATGTTGTAATTGGGAAGTTTATCTGGAAGTCGAAGCGATTCTGAAATTCATTTGAACAGAGAGTGTAGGGATACGACTCGGGGAACCTTTAATACCGGATATTGTAAAAGATCCGGTCTTAAAAAAATTAAATTGAAAAAAAAAAGATTTTTAGGACCGGATATAAGACAAAATGTAGGTCTTAAAAGTAATTGAATTGATTGAAAAAATTAATAATAGACTTTTAGAACCGAATATATTTAAAAAGGTCGGTCTTAAAATTAATTGAATTGAAAAAAATTGAAATATGAATTTTAGACCCGCATATTTATTAACTCCTCATACATCTCTCGTCCTTATTAAACTCCTTCTCATACCTCGTAACTCGACATACCTCTCTCGTCCTTAGTCACTCCTCACAATCTCATAACTCCACACTACGCGGCACTCGCCCAACCGCTCAAACCATGGTTAGATACAAGAGAACCGCTCCATAGGGGTACTTTACTATTGATGCTCGTGCCTTCCGTAGATCGTTATACGGTGCGCCTCCTCCATCAAGAGTGCTTATTCAGGACAGAGGAGTCTCGGGTCGTTGGACCCATTGTTATTTTGGATGATGAAGAGGTTCCTCGCTCCCTCTCCAACAAGTTGCCCCACCCCCTCTAGCCTTCAGCACCATGAAGAGGTTCCCTTCCCTCTCCAACAAGTTGGCCCTGCCGCGCCTACCGCCGACCCCTCTCCTCTTCCCGTACCGATTTATTGCGGTCGATGGGATTAAGGCAGGAACTTGCTGATATCCGGCGGGAATTTAATGCTTTTCACGCCGATATCGACAAGGATGTTTAGTCGATCAGATTCTTGTTTTTTATAATTTTCTGCTTGTTTTTTTTTTTTTTTTTTTTCTTGTGTACGTGTATATTCTCCAGTAATGTATGAAGCATTAAGAACTAAGCTTGGAATTTTGTTGTTCATATTCTCAAGTTTTCCTTTAATTTTCATCTTTTTTTTTAAAAAAAATGAGGACTTTTAGGACCAGATGTTTAATCAAACTCCGGTCTTAAAATTAAATGAATAATAAAAAATTAGGACCGTACATTTGTAATTAAACGGTCTTAATAAAAGTTAAGACCGCTAAGCTTGTGTCTTTTTTTGTTCATATTCTCAAGTTTTCCTTTAATTTTTTTCATTGAGTTGTGTTTTGTGCTCGCCAAAGCCAATCATTTTATTTTTTTTAAAAAATGAGGACTTTTAGGACCGGACGTTAATAAACTCCGGTCTTAAAATTAAATGAATAATAAAAACTTAGGACCGGCGTTTTGTAAACTTCCGGTCTTAAAAATGTAATTATATATTTAGGACTGTCTACTTTATAATTAATCGGTCTTAATAAAATCCAAAATACTAAAACACGTCTTCCCGCGCGGAATATCAAATTTCCTCTCAAAACTTCTCTCGTCGCACTGAAAGTGATTTCTCAGTTGTCTCCGGTGTTTTTGTGTTGCTTCGTCGCTTCGCGTTGCTCTCTCGACAATCACTTTCTGCTTCCTTAGTTAAACGTCTATCGACCAAGCGTAAGAGGTGTTTCTGGTTAAATAACTTTATGGTTTTCTCGGGTTTAACGATATCGATGAAATGTTCTAAGCGGGTTTCTCTCGTTGTTAATGAATATTGTATTTTGAAGATTATATTTGCGCTTTGACCTACCCAATCGACCAACAAATGTTTTTAGGTTATTCTTGTCGCAACATCAACGTTCGTGGCGGGAGAAGAAAGACTCGCAAACCATTTGAATTTATATGCTACGTGTGAGTCCACATTTAATTTCACGCGATGCATTTAATTTCCTCGTCATGCTTTAATTTTTCTTCTTGGATTCACCGTGATATTTATGACCAAAAGTGTTTCTTCGTTATGCATTTAATGGGCAAGTTTCTTCGTTGAGCATAAATATGAATTTGGTGTTTCCTTATTTTGTATCTCGTGTCATAAATAGGAATTTACTATGGATCACGGTTGGATAACGCGTTACTTGACGAGTGTTGAATATCGAATGGGGTGAGGGAATTTATAGAATTTGCTAAACAAAATGCCCATGATGATAGTGGGAAGTTTTATTGCCCTTGTGTAAAATGTTTGAATGAGAGGCGACTAAGTCCCGAAGTTATCTACACACATTTAATTTGTGAAGGATTTTGTAAGACTTATACAAGATGGGTATGTCATGGTGAAAAAGTACAAGCTGGGTCTCAATACGAGGAAGTGGCCTTTGATGATAATGACACGGATATGGATGATCACATAAAGGACATTATTCGTGATGTAGGAGAAGAGGTTTTTCATCAATCACATGCATATGGTAATATGTGCAAATGATGCGTAGACCTCGCTATACCCTGGTTGTAAAAAATATCAATTGTTGAACGCTGTATTGAAATTGGTAAGCTTGAAGGCACGTCATGGATGGAGCGACAAGATTTTTTTTTGAAATGCTTGAGGCTTTTAAGGACATGCTTCCGGATGAGAATGTGTTGCCGCATCTATACTATGATGCTAAGAAAATACTCTGTCCACTGGTGATGGAGTACAAAAAGATCCATGCATGCCCGAATGATTGCGTATTGTATAGAAAAGAGTTTGAAGATAAGCAGAATTGTCCGATATGTGAAACACCAAGGTACAAGTCAAACAAGGGGCTTGCAAAAGTGTTGTGGTATCTTCCAATCATACCAAGGTTCAAGCGGTTGTTTGCGAATGAAAATGATGCGTAGAATTTGAGGTGGCATGCGGATGAGAGAATTTCGATGGAAAGCTTTGACATCCGGCCGATTCTTTCAATGGAAGAAAATCGATCATTTATTTCCAAACTTCGGCGAAGAACCTAGGAACCTTAGGCTTGCCCTTAGCATGGATAACATGAATCCATATGGAAGCCTTACCAAAGATACATAGTTCATGGCCTCGTGCTCCTTATTATTTACAACTTATCTCCAATGTTATGCATGAAACGAAAGTACATCATGTCGGCTATGTTGATTTCGGGACCAAAACAACCCGGAAATGACATTGATGTTTACCTTCAACCCTTGATCGAAGACTTGAAGGAGTTGTGGGAAGAAGGTGTCGATGTTTTTGACTCTTTCAAGAAGGATGTGTTTAAATTGCGAGCCATGATATTTTGTACTATAAACGCACTTCCCAAAGATATGGGAACTTGTTGTGGTATAGTGTAAAAGGCCATAAAGCATGTCCGGTTTGTGAAGAAGGCACATGCTACCATCAACTTCAACATAGAAGAAAGACGGTTTATCTTGGACATAGGAGATTTCTTCGACGGACCACCCATATCGTCGATTAAAGAAAGCCTTTTTTGGTGGAGGGAGTATGAAGATGCTCAGGTGGCATTGACGGGAGCAAGTTTATGAAAAGGTGAAAAATATCGTTGTCATCTTCGGTAAGACCGCAAAGAGTAGAAAATAAACAAATATATGGAAAAAGAGATCCGTATTCTTTGATCTTCCATATTGGCTCAATCTTGATGTGAGACACCGTAGTGATGTCATGCACGTGTAGAAAAATGTATGTGATAGTATTGTTGGCACGTTCTCAACATACAAGGTAGTTCCAAGGATGTGAATTGTGAAGGCAAGATTGAATTTGCAAGTAATGGGAATACGCCAAGACTTACATCCAAGGCCATACGGAAGAGAACGTATTGTCCCCCCGGCTTTCATACTTTGTCTAAGGATGAGAAACGAAGTTTTTGTGAGTGTTTACATAGCACAAAAAGTTCCCTCGGGGTATTCTTCAAATTTTAAGAGGCTTGTATCGATGAAGGACTTGAAATTAGTAGGCCAAAAGTCTCATGATTGTCATGTCTTGATGCAAAACCTACTCCCAGGTGAGCTATTTGAGGCATCGCCGAATATGATCTTCGGGTCGTTTTGACTAGACTTTGTGTCTTCTTCAATGCGGTTTGTAGTAAAGTTTTCGAGATTGAAAAGTTAGATGAATTGGAGAATGGAAGGATATCTTATCTTGTGCCACCTTGAGAAGCTTTTTGTTCCTACCTTTTTTGACATCATGGTTCATCTAATTGTTCATCTAGTGAGGGAGATAAAGTTGCGCAGACCTATCCATTTACGGTGGATGTACCCAATTGAAAGATCTATGAAATTCCTAAAAGAGTATGTGAAGAACGATACCGGCCTTTAAGCATCAATTGTTCATAAATATGTTTGAAGAATCCATGAATTTTGTCAAAATTATTTGGCCAAAGTAAGACATATTGGGCTTCCAAAACGTCAAAGATGTCGAATGGGGTAGACGAGGGGCTTCGGAAAAGAGTGTGGATCCCGATGAATTGTCACAAGTCCACTTATACATCTTGAATAATGTTGATGAAGTTCAAGCCAAAGATAGTTGCTCATAAAGAAGTCATGTAAGGAAGGAAAATCATCGAATGACCGAACAAAGGTTGATTAAGGAGCATAACAAAACTTTTGCAAACCGGTTCAAACAAAAGGTCGAGGGAGAGGAATGTGTTTCTGATACAATTAAATGGTTAGCTCGTGGTCCGAGGTTGATGTCATAAGTTGGAATTCGTATGTGATCAATGGTTATACATTTTACACGAAGTCCTTAGATGATAGGAGCACCGTCTGGTATCAGCTGGTGTTATGTTAAAGGTGAATCTATGCACTTCTCCAGTTCAAAGACAAGAGGCCTTTATTGCGTAATGCCATATTATGGGGTTATTGAAGATATTTGGGAGGTAGACTATGTTAAAATTAGATTTCCCATTTTCAAATGCAAGTGGGTTAATATCAATAATGGTGTTCGATCGATCGGCTAGGATTTACATTAGTCGATGTCAACGGTAGAAGTTTTGGTGATGAACCTTTTATTATGGCGACACTGTGCGAAACAAGTGTTCTATATCACCGATCAAGAAAATAAAATGTGGTCTTGTAGCTCTCCAAGGTAAAAGGGTCATTGATATTGATGAGGAAAGTCATTCAAATTATGGTCTTCCCGAGAGTACTCCTTTTTCAAGGGTCTACCGGAAATATTGAACGGCTAAGAAGATGAAGCGGATAATGAACCCTAAGATAAGAAATGATAATCAAGAAGGGATATGGGAGGATATCGCTTTATAAAAGAGTCAATATAATTCATATATAAGGTAATGTTCATATGCAAACTTATTTGCAAACTTTAAGGTTTTAACTATATATATTATATTCCTTCTATGTTCTTAAACATTATTGTCACCGACTATGAAGTTTGTTCTTGTTTTATTTTTGTGGTGGTGATCGATCCAAAGGGCATGTTATAAAAGAAGGATGTTACGTTGTTGGGTGGGAATCGATGAAGGCATGGTGAATATTCCATTGGGAATGTATTTGTAACTTATTGTGTATTATGCATTGTAACTAACTTATTCCATTGGGCATGTATGTTGTATTTGTCATGCACTCATGGTGAATATTATTTGTAATTTTTTCCCAATTCAATTTATTCATAATTTGTTCAAAGCTTGTACTTATAGTATCGACTTTTATGTGTCTTTGGATTGGTTGGTGGATTTTTGAATGAATATATATATATATATATATGATTAGAAGAATGTAATGTGGAAAAATACGGGAAAATTTAGACCGGATAATAAATAGGCCATTTCTTAAATGTCCAACTTTTAAGACCGGGAGGTATCCATATGTCCGGCCTTAAAGGTCATGTGTACATATTTGATATTAAGCCGGTCTTAAAAGTTTGTTATTTAAGACCAGTGTGTTTATAAGTCCGGTCTTAAAATTCAATTTAAAATTCAATTTTTAAGACCGGACAATTTATTGTCTAGTCTTGAAAGTCATTCTTTTAAGACCGCGTATAATTAGTCGTCAGGTCCTAGAAGCCGATATTTTTCGACCGGCTTTATCATTGTCCGGTCTTATAAATTTGATCTTTTAAGAGCGGCCGATATTTTCTCCGGTCTTAAAAGTTGAGTTTTAGGACCGAACAAAACATATTTCAGCCTTATGTAGTACTACTTTAAGACCTAATGTTTTAAATGTCCGGTCCGAAAGATGTTCTTTAAGACCGGTTGTAGTCCGATCTTAAATGTGGACTTTTAATAATGTTAGAATTTGGAACAAGACTGTCGCTAGTCCACGGGGTTTTACGATGCCTCTTTTGTCCGGTCTTAAAGCCCTTTTTTGCACTAGTGGTTGGGCAAGAGATTTTAAAACTGAGAACTTTAATAATAGGGTTAAATACCATTTTTGTCATGGAAGTATTGGCTAGGTGCATTCAAGTATTGCCAAGATTGCTACGTTTGTAAACTTCCGGGGGCAAAATGATACCAAAAACTTCAGGCGGGTGCTCCAAAATCAAAATTTCGTGGGTAATATTGGCATTTATCCCTTAATAATATTATTTGAATATTATTGCACACTAGGGGTTTGTTAAAATGTTCAAGAGAAGAATTTCGTTGCATTGAGATTGTTTAAATTCTTTATTGAAGCTTTGAGAGGTATAGATCATGCTTATATAAATAAACTTGTGTCGTGGTGGTAAAATTTGAACTATTAATATAATCTTGGAGCATGTATAGGAGGAAGAATGGAAGGTTGTCTTTTATGTTTGATTCAATTGTTATGAGATCACTCATTAGTTGTGGTATAAGGAACAATTATTGTTTGTAATGAATTTGGAAACAAAAGTAATTCAAGGACAATGCTTGCTTGTTCTCATATTAGCGTTTGAAATATATAAAAGATGCTCAATGTGTTTGTCGGGTAGTTGGAGGTTATTGACGGTGACTTGACACTACTAAAAAAAAAAACAAAATAGCGATAGAATTTGTGAGGAAAAAAACTCCGTCACAATTTGTGATGGAAAACAAATCCATCACAAAAAAATTCCGTCGTAAATTGTGACGGAAAAACAAATTCCGTCGCAAATTACGATAGAAAAACAAATTTCGTTGCAAAACGCAAAAAAATATTTCCCATTTGCGACTTTAATTTTTATTTACGTCACAATTTTTTGCGATGAAAAACAAATTCCGTCACAAAAAAAAGTTCCCCATTTGCGACTTAAAATAAAAATCCATTGCAAATTTTTGCGACAAAAAACAAATTCGGTTGCAAAACTCAAAATATTTCCCCATTTGTGACGGAAATAAAAATCTGTCGCCAAATTTTGCGACGGAAAACAAATTCCGTAAAAAAACTAAAAAAATATTTCCCCATTTGTGACGGAAAAAACAAATTCCATCGCAAAACTCAAAAAATATTTCCCCATTTGCGACGGAAATAAAAATCCATCACAAATTTCATTCGGGCGCGGCTTCTCGCCTTCTTCAATTGTTCACTCACAAAAGTGCTCCACCTTCATCGCTTGTCTAATGGTCTCCATCTTCCTATGTTGCCGAGCCCCAATTACTCTTATCGTCCTTTCGCTATTAGCGCTCGCTTTCACGCCGTCGAGGCTCCGGCTCCTAGCCCCGCTTCCCCGCCGTTGTTGTTTCACCGTCCCTTACCTATGGTTGTCTTGCCTTCGTTTTGGCCCTTTTTTGGGGTATGCTCTCTAGATCTAAGTGTATATATTCTCTCAATCTCTCTTCTACCCGCCTCGCCATTTTCCCGTCTCTCGCACTTTTCATTGTTATTCTTTTTCCGTATAGTTGTCTCGCGTAGTTGAATTTCTCAAGCTCTTGTATAGGATTTTACCGGTGGGAGTTTGGTGTGGTACTAGACTATTTGATTTGGGATTTTCTCTGTGTTTTTTACTTCTACATTCCCTTGCTACTCTCAATTTGTTCATTTCTTTAGCGGAATTTGAGTTCTCCCATGTTTCTTGGATTCTTTTTTAACCGTGAACTTTTTGGGATTTTCCCTCTATTATGGATTCAAATATTGGGCTAGATACGATGCGGCCCAACAAGAGCGCATTACGTAAACTCTTCTTAAAGCAAAGGAAAACACTAATCACCCTATAAGTAAGGCATTAATCCCTAAGCAGATAGGTAGTGGAGCAAGGATACGTTAGGTAGTGGAGCGGCATTTGCAAAAATGGAGATGCAATTGTTGGAGGAGCGGACGCACAACATTAGGATAAAAACCCTAGAGGTAATTTCTATAAATAGGAGATTACCCACCAAGTGCACACATTTGATTCATATCCTTTTACTATATTGTTACACTGTGCACACACCCCACCTTTTTGGCTAATCGCCATTCTTGTGTAGCACAGTGATCATCTGATATTCTTTGGTGTCTTCCTTATAGACATCTCCGAACCATCGTCTCTTCGGTATCGCCTCATATACATCCTGGAGAGTCCTACAGATCCTATATCAATCATATACTAACCTACTGTGGTTAGACATCTTTGGAACATTGGCGCCGACCGTGGGGAACCATAAACTTTGATTCCCAAACCACAAAAGACCACAAACAACCACTGAAAATGGCCGTAAGTACTAGAAGTCGCAGTCAGGCAACTCGGTAGGATCAATTTCCAGAAGAACAGCCACATCAGCAACTTCAGAAATAGACAGATCAGTTTACTGATTCGGTAGCTTCAAATCATAACCGTGTTATTATGGAGACTGAAGGTGAAACGGCGGATACTGGAACTTCTCCAGCTCCTAACTAGTTATCCAACCAGTAGTCCTGCCACAAGGCCCTCCCCCCGAGTTTCAAATCGAGAACACCGATATCCATATTTTGCATAAAATACAATGAACTCAGTGTTGCAGCGGATGGAGGAGATGGTGACTCGCCAGCGACTCCAAAGACAAGAGGATATCTGGTCTTGGCAGGAGGATATGGACCGCACAACGCTCTCTGTGGGCAAGAAGAAAGACAGAGAATATGACAGCTGCTGGATGAGCATGTTGAAAACCCGGATTGTAGTACAAGCTGAGATATTGTTGGTCCTAATCAGGCTTTTATTCTCGTTCGGAATACGGGTAAAGATGTTGCGGGCCCAAGCCGAGTTAATGCATCCAAAGTCGGCGCACGTGAGTGCCGGAGTGTCGCGAGCAAGTCATGAAGAGGAAAACCCGGTCGGTTGTGTTTGAGGTCGAATGTCGGGAGGATACTCGAAAGATACAGTTGTTGGAAGAACGCATCAGACAGCTCGAGAACCCGTCACGAAACATCGGCCGAGATGCTAGTGATCCGAGCCGGATTAGCATTACGACTACCACACAAGCAAATGCTGATAAATTGCGGGCAAGTAATGATAAGCAAGACCGGGCTTGAGTGTTGAGCCTAGCACGAGCAGCGGAAAAGCAACCATTGAAGTGTCAAGACCTTGGAAGGACGGAAACGGTACCTCCGGCACAAAGTGTACCTGGGGCACATTCAGGAAGACTTGATGAAGCGAGAATCCTGAGTCCTTTTTCAGACGAGATTATGAATGCCGCTTATCCAAAGGGTTTAGACTCAAGGGACTTCCAGAAGTATGACGGAAGCCAAGACCCGCAAGTTCATGTTAGTAATTTTAAGATGGAAATCATGGTGAAAGGGTTTGTAGGGCTTGTTGTACCTCGGTTATTTGCGGGGACTTTGCGTGGAGCCGCACAGATTTGGTTTAACTCCCTGCCGCTAAATTCCATTAACGATATGGAGAACCTCTAGAAGAAGTTTCTGTTGAATTTTGCTACCAGCAGGAAGCAGCCGAAGACTGAGTTCCAACTCGGCCAAGTGAAACAAGCACCAAGATAAACTTTGCAGAAGTATTTGGAGCGTTTCAAGGACACAACTTTGCAAGTTCCGGGGCCAAAGGAAGAAGTGCATCTGCATTGTGTCATAGCTGGTTTGGACAGTTCATCCCGGTTAAAGAAGTCAATTATGAAATGATGTCCTGACACGCTGACAGATTTTTGAGACCAATCTAAGCAGTACCTAGAATTGGAGCAAATGGAGATGACAAGCCCTGCGGCAAAGGACGGGGGAAAGAGTCCACCTATGAAGGAAAAATATAAACATGGAAATTTTTCGAAGGGGAAGGAGGAATACGGCAATCGGAGGCGCGAATCCAGTGGGCGAATTTCAGATAATAGACACTGGGGGGAGAGAAGTGGTTCGATAGCAAGGTAGGAAAATTACACCCCATTGAATATATCGCGAGCATGAGTCTGGAAAGAGGTGGCTCAGACCGAGATGAAGAGGGTAGAACGACCTCGGCCTTCTTTCAGCCGACCGGGAGCAGACCCATCCCGGTATTGTGCTTTCCATGATGGCTCGGGACATACCACGGACGAGTGTTATCACCTCCGAGATGTTATAGAGGGGGGGAAGCTGTGACAATACGTGGTAGAAGCTCTCGGACAGAAAAGTAAGCACAAAGAACCAAGCCGCAATTGGATGAAAAAAAAAGAAGGCTGAAAAAGATGATGATGAATATCCAGAGGTTGACTTTGAGTGCAATTGAATGACTGTTAGGTTGCATTTATTTCGGGCCTATTGATGGGCAAGTTTTGTAAGAATGACAATGCCTTCCTTCAATAAATGATATTCAACCTTTTTTCCCAAACGGAGATCACTGAGATAAAGGCTAAAACGTATTCCTCTGAGATGCGGTAACGCCCACATAACGGTTAAAACGTATTCTTTCGGGATGCGGTAATACCGAGATAAAGGCTAAAACGTATTCCTTCGGGATGCGTTAACGCCCACAAAACGATTAAAACGTATTCCTTTGGGATACGGTAACACCGACATAAAGGTTAAAACGTATTCCTTTGGGATGAGGTAACACTGACATAGAAGTTAAGTCGGGATACGGTAAGGCCATGATAATGGCTAAAACGTATTCCTCCGGAATGCGGTAACGCCCACATAATGGTTAATGCGTGCTTCTTTGGAACACGGTAAAACCAATGAAGCCCATTGTAGGCTGTGATGCATCCAAGCTTAAGGTAGTAAAGTTAATGTCACAACGACCTTGATCAAGTCGATCTGCTTAGAGTTTGGTTCAAGTTGCAACATTGAACCTAAATGGGACGATGACTCTTACCCCGATTGATTTTTGGTCAACCACACCAAGCGTCTAGTTTTTGGGTGGTCCTGCATCCGTATTTTGCGTTAGCCGAATTTCTGACTTTGGCCAAGTCATAGAACTTTGAAGATAGATTCAAGTTCATAAGATGCAGCGATAACAAAAGCAAAAGCCTAACTCAAAAGGATATTCAGAGTATAAGAGGCACAAGCAGATTGAACAACTTTGCAGAAAAAGTAAGTATTTATACATTACTGCTTGAAATTCTTACATGATATGCTTACATAGAAACAACCGGGTTATCAACCCAAGAAAAAGCTACAAAATGGGGGGCCCTAATACCCCAGAGGAAGGAATAAAAGCTAAAGAGGGGAAAGTCAAGAGAAAAAAATCACAGCAGTCCGGCAAAATTTACAAGTTTGCCACAAGATAATTGAACCCCCTAATGCTGGGCGAGCTTCAGATAATCATCGTATGGCGGAAGCCACCAAAGGTATCTAAATTGAGAAGTTAGCTGGAAGGAGCTCCGACATCTTGATGGACTTCTTCACCTCCGTCATCTCCTTGGTTTCCCTCAAAATGGCTTCCGAAAATAGTGTTGGGGAAGGAAAGAGCAGGACTATTTTATCTTCTTTGATGATAGACATGTTGTCCATCTTGGAGGTGTTGAAGTTGACATCGGGATTCGTGTGCGAGTCTCGTACGTGGCATTCTCAAAAGACTCCCAACCGATTTTACTATCGCCGCATTCTTCTCTCGCAATCGCGGCATCTAAGGAATTATCGGGCTACTAACCGAGCCCTTGGAGTTCTTTTTGCTCCGCAAAGAATCGATCTATAGAAGACTTACCCCTGGCATGAATATCGCAATATTGGGTCAAATAATGGACTGCCTTATTTAAGTCTGTTTTCACTGTCTCGGCTTTTTCCTTCATCTTATCCCTTGCCAATTCAGCAGCCTGCACCTGATCCAGCGCATCAGATTTTATTGCCTCAGTCAGACGTTTGTGCTCTTCTGCCTCTAATTTCAACCTTTGCAGCTCGGTAGCTTGTGCAGCATACTATAAATGCATAGTAACCAGAGTTTGAGCCAAGCCAGCAGACTGCAAGGCACATTGCTCTAACTTGGCAATTCTTTAAGCTCAGCATTACTATACGGGGCGGATACGGAGAAGCGTCCCGGAGGGCAGATAGCCGAATGAATCTCGGTAGGGATGTTTTGACTCCAGACTACACCTCGGGGGAACTTCGGGGTTGGCGGAGGAAGAGGAGGAAGATTTGTTGAAGGTAGAGGTATGGAAACCTTCGCGATAGGCGTTGTGATAGTGGTGGATTCTGTGGATTTTTTAGAGGAGCTTGATGGGCTGGCTTTCATTTTCTTAGCCGGGTTCACTAGGCCACCCTCTTTAGTACTTGGAGCGACAGATGATTGTGCGGCCCTCTTCTTGGTAACCCCAGGTTGTTTGAGGCTAGTGTTGGCTAAGTTAACAGCAAAGAAGGGTAGCTGTTCCATAGGTTGATCTGTAAGACATAAGAAAATGGTTAGTCCTTCATTTAAAAATAGGAGTTCATTCAATGCAGTATAATATAAAATGGATATCCATACCTACCAAAGATGGTTTCTTGGTCCGAGGTTTTGAGATCCAATCGGGCCGAGTTCAATGGGTCGTGTTCTAAGACATGATGCTCTAAGATGGATATTGTTTAATGTCGCATCGTAATAGGTTGTCAACATGAAATTGAAAGTCGGATGGAGAAATTTTATAATGATCATAATTCAATATAGGGGGAATTTCTCCTCCACCTCCCTGGATTTAGTGATTTCAAGGAACCAAGGCAGTTTCTTAGTCTCAAAGAATTACCTTGAAAAAGGCAGATTTGAAGTCTTCAAATTGGTATATTAAAGGCTTAAAAAGGCTGCGGATGCTCTGGAGTGAGGTCCAATCCCTCCTGGAGGGAGTATCACCATCGACATCTTCAGTGATATTTTGAACCCCAAAGAAGTAGAAGAATAGGGGGATGGTGCAAGCCAGTTTTCCGGCTTGGCAGAGCTTTTCAAAGGCTACGGCGAATGCCCAACCTTTAGGATGAAGTTGAGAAGGAGCGAGATGTAAATGGTTTAGAAGATTGATATAAAACTCGATCAGTGGAAAACAAATACCAAGCCGAGAAATGCAATCTTGGTAGAAGAAGAAGAAATGAGGTTCATTTCCCTTAGTCTGATAGCTGGATACAGACTTTTCGGACGAGGGCAAGCGAATAGAATAATCGTCTTCACTATAAAGACTGGTCTTGGCGAGCTCCTCGATGGTCATGGTGTTTCTTGTATTTAAAACCTCTTCGGTAACCCATGGATCCAGAACTTGCATATCTGTGGAAAAACCTGCAGAACCTTTGTCTTTAGTCATGGATTGTTTTGCACGGCATGAAGATGAGCTCATTTGTACCTATAGGCGAAAAATCTAAAGTCAGAAACAGAGAGTATACCTGAGTTAAAGGAGTTATTATGCGGGAAATTGAAACGTCCCGGGCCAGGATAATTTAAGTCGATATGGGCTGGGATAGCTTGTGCAATATAATTATGTCGGCACATAGCTAGAACCTCTTGAGCTACCCTCTTGAGACCCTCATTGGCAAGACTAATACTTCAATAATAGCACTTGTCGCAGGGGTCGAAGATATTTTCTGACTAAGGAGCCGATTTAGCTGTTTGGAGCTTTGGGGCGTGCATTTAGGGAACTAAGGTAGGAGTGTGATAAGTCCAACCATGACTTGAAGACGGGACGGCGGAAGGTTCAGGGATGGTAATATGTAAATCATGAAATGTATGCGTTGTGATTGAGTGTTGGATCTGTCAATACTTCGCCGAGGCTTGCAAAGTAATGCACCTCGTTTTTCTTCCTCAGTACGAGGCGTTGTCCAGCCCCGGAATTTCTGCCCACCTGGGAGGGTTTGGAGAATCTCTCTATCCTCTTCTGGAGAGGGATTACCATACATATCTAGAGGTATAGGATTATTAGTATCCATGGGTACTTAGAGAAAAGAGTCAAGATAGACAAGGGAAAAATTCTTGGGATGGTAGAGACCAGCGAGTTACAATGCTTGCATTTTAAAGCCCAGAAACCCTAAAAACTCAGTCAGAAAGCATAGGAAAGCATGAAAAGCAACTCAGAAAACCCAAAAAAGCTCAAATAACAAAGAGTGAAGAGCTCAGAGGCGTCTCAATGACTCAGACCAGATATTGGGATAAAAGCTCAACATTTTCTCTCAACATTTCTCATTCAAGAGAGGAATTCGTAGTTGGTCATCGCTACCATTCAATTAGACCTCATTTTATTAGAAGCGGACAAAGGAATGGGTAATACCGTAAATTCAAACACATTTAGCGTAACTTGAAGGTTCAAAATGTCTACCCGGAAAAGCTTTAAAAAATTAAAAATTAGAAAACCGAAAGTGGACAGAAAGCAAATATATAAAAGGCACAAGGAGCAATGGAAGTACCTGGTGGATGAAATGGCGGAGAAGACTAAAAGTTTGGCGGAAAAGGAGTTTTATAGAAATGAGGAGTTCCTTTTGAGAATGCATAAAACTTTGGAGAATAAAGTGGTAAGAAGAAGAAGAGAGCGGGAATATATAGACGTTGCGGATTTGAAGAGTTGGGGATAATAGCGTCGTATACGAGGCGAATTAAGGATTAAAATCTCATAAAGGATAATTATGACAAGAACGAAGTGACGCGATCATTAAATGCGCACGAAAATCGAGGGCGGCTGACATGGTCGCGTTGCTAGTCAAGGGAAAATGGTGGTTATACGCTGTGGCGCGGGCAAGCGAATAGTCACCAAGCTCGGTGAAGGGGCAAGCCTGTTCGCATACCAGCGCATTTACACGATACCCCTGGATTGGGGATAACGTATGGCGAGAGTTTGGCATCGACAGACCGAGTTAAAAATAGAAATATAATCACGGTCATCATCAAAGCGAGTGAAAGATTATGGGAGCCCAACCCGACATTTATGCCATGATGTCAGCAGCATAGGTAAATGGATCCTGTTCGTATGCCTCTTATTCATGATACCCCGGATTGGGGGTAGTACACATGGCGGAAATATGCAAACCTGGTAATCCAGGTCCAAAGTTGCAGATGAAATCCCGGCTATCATAAAAGCAAGAATTTTCAAAAGGAAATAGCTCGGCATACATAGCTGGGGGAAATCCACGGAGGAGTCGATCTGTCTCGACAATTCACCAGGTTTAAGCAAGAGAAATTTACGGTTAGAAGAAAAAAGCAAATAAAAGCGGTTTTATCAGTCAATTAATCTCGGCAGCTTAGAACCCTAAACTTCCGAGCTTGGGGGCAATTGTTATGGATTCAAATATTGGGCCCAGATACGATGCGGCCCAACAAGAGCGCATTACGGCAGAAAATCTTCTTAAGCAGGGAAAATGCTAATCACCCTATAAGTAAGGAACTAATCCCGGCAGTACAGGTAGTGGAGCAGGGATACGTCAGATAGTGGAGCAGGCATTTGTAGAACGTGGAGATGCATGTTGTTGGAGGAGCGGACGCATAGCATCAGGATAAAAACCTAGAGGTAATCTCTATAAATAGGAGATTACCCACCAGGTGCACACATTCGATTCATATCCTTTTATTATACTGTTACACTGTGCACATACCCCACCCCCTTTGGCTAATCGTCATTCTTGTATAGCACAGTGATCATCTGATATTCTTTGTTCCTTATAGACATCACTGAATCATCGTCTCTTCGGTATTGCCTCATATACATCCCGGAGAGTCCTACAGATTCTATATCAATCATACACTAACCCATTGTGGTTAGACATTTGTGTTCTTTGAATAGAACACCCTCCATTTCAGTAACTTGAGATCTAATTGGGTTTCCCTTTCGTGTTCCTGGGTCTGTGTAATTTGAAACTTAGGGAGGCGTTTTTTTTTTTTGGGTTCGTGAGTTTCTCTTTCTCCAATTTTTTACAACTTTTGAATATTTTGAAGCTTTTTTTGTTCCTTAATCTTTGAACTTTGTTCTTTATGGTGGTTTTCTGTGAAAAGTTTGTGAGCAGAAGATCTTCAATTCAATTTTGATCATTGATTCTCTTATTACCAAATATCTAATAATAATCCTAACAATTTACTAGAAGATCGTTGTTTTTGTCTTCCCTTGTTCAAATTCGAGCTCAAAGTCAGTGGTAGTGGTGACAATCATTTTATTGAGGCTGTTAGACATAACTTGAGGTTATTCCTCATCCAATCTATGTTGCTTCGTTTTGCTGTAACTTAAATCTAGCACACAAAATTTCTTTGAACAATGAAACAAAAGAATGTTCTATTTGACTTGGTTATAGCGTTTCATTGTACATTTGTAGCAGGCCTCTTAGATGTATATTGCTGGATCTTTACTTTCTTGTTCTTCATCCTTTTGGATACCACTGATTTAGGTCAATTTTAAATATTTGGATTTTTCTTTCTTTAGCTTGACATTTTAACTCCATAACAGGTTGATGCTCATATATACATATGGAAGTGGAATGCAAGAATTGTAATTTCAGATGTTGATGGAACTATTACCAAGTAAGGCTTCTGATGATGGATATGTCAGTACACTTAAACATAGATGTTGTGCCATTGTTCTTGATCCTTTCTGGTCCTATTTAATTAGATGTCCATGTTATAATTAAATCTGCTTGTTTACTACTCTTGTAAAGTTATAGGTGTTTTGATGACATAGAAGTTGTTTCAGGGTAAACAAAAGCTAAAATGGGATGCAGGCTTTATTACCTCAGGATCCGGCTTTTTAGAAAGGCTTATGGACTGTTTATATGACATTCAGTCATAGTAGATTAGTAGTTGGCCAATCACAACTTGTATTCTCATTGCTTTACTCTTAAAATGTTTGAGGCTAAGCATCTTGTCTTCTTATGCTCTAACAATATGCCGGTCAGGAAGAGACTAAGAAATCCTTTTCAATACCATAAGAAATCAATGTACTTAATGACTCTAGCTCTTGTATTTTAGCTGGTTACCGAGTGGCTTTAATGCAATATATAACATTCTTCCATATTAATCTATATCTTGTAAAACTTAGATGATTGACACATGTCTTTGCTGTGTGTATCGTGTGAAAATAAGATGTTCATGATTTCATTTGTAGCTAAAACTACATAGACGTTTCTTTGATGAAGTTGTAAAACAAGAAAAAGCTAAAAAGAATTAAAAGCAGATCCGCAGTATTGTTTGAGAATCATAATCAAAACGATTTTGTTCTCCTTTCAGGTCTGATGTTTTGGGACAGTTCATGCCTTTAGTTGGTAAAGATTGGACTCAATCTGGAGTGGCAAGGCTATTTTCTGCCATCAAAGTATGTTTATTTTATCTATATACGCATCTAAATGTATTATTTAATAGAGCTAGAGTTTGAGGGGAGCTGAAAATTGATGAGTTTAATGGCTAAAAAACTCGCTAGAGCTTTTCTTTAAGGAGCATGTTTTAAAGTGGACGTGCAGAAGAAATTCTGCTTAATTCTTTTCTGCTGCCGCCACTGTTTCTCTGAACTTTGTCTCCTTGATTCTCAAAAGTGTTTTTTTTTTTTGGCGAGAAGAAGAATGATTTTTTGGCAAGGAGAGAAAGACAATTGTGATTGCCTGCTGTTTCTGTAGTGATGTAACAAACGCTCTTCTCTTTTATAACTATAGATCTATGCCACACATTCTCACAAACCAGGTTTGCATGAAACTGGACCAAGTTACTCAGTTTTTTTTTGGCTTGAGATTGTTCAGCAACTGGAGCTGAAACCTGGTTAACGTCTAGTTTGCTTGATGAGCAAGCATAGTGGAGTGGAATGCTAGTGTGACGATTCTCTTTGTAGCCATCTAACTAAACCGTTACGCAACTTACAAATAGTATAATTGTTTGCTTTCATGGCCACCACGCAGTATCTCATGCTTATTTTTGCATGTTTCACTTTGTATTTCAAGAATATAATTATTTTGGGATCATTTCTTTCCTCTCTCCCATCAAAGATATCTGAATCACAGTCTTCTTTCTTCTTTTTTGGGGTCAACCACATAGTCTTCTCATCTATTATGGAAATATGCATTTCTTTTTTACCCTATTATTTCTTATTATTCAATGGTTAAGCTTCTGGTCATGTTTGAATGTGAATGCTAACATGTTTAATGTTATATCTGACTGGCATTCATGGTATAAATTTGAAATGTAATGTTGCATTGAATTGTATATCGTGAAGATTAATGTCTAATCAAAGGGCGTGCACTCCACACCGGGTGCTTAGTGTGGGCAAGCACACACTAAAATTTTTATAATATATATATATTTTGAAGGAAACATATATCAACTTACCTAGATAGCCTAGTTGGTCATAAGTAATGTTCGATTCTCCAAGGTGCGTTTTTCTTCTATAATTTTTTTAAACAAGAAACGCCACGCTGCAAAAACCACCAAGAGGTTTCGAACTCACGACATAATGCGTGGCCGCACCCTAAGGGCCCGTTTGTTGATGTAATTTGAAAAGGGAAAGGGAACTTAATAAAGTTCCTATGCAAAAAGACTGCTTGTGCGCAAGGTCTCGAACCCAACTTCCGGGCCCACCACTCTTCCTCATAGTGTGGGAACTTGAGATCCCACCAAAACCAGGGTTCTCAAGTTCCCCGGTCACTATTCACATTTTTGGACATATTTACCCCCGAAATTCAAATTTGAAGTTCGAACTTCATGAAAGTTCGAACTTTGCTAAAAAATTTGAGTCAAAAGTTCAACTTAACTGTGGACATTTTTTTTTAAAAAATATTTTTCTTTTTTATTTTGAATTAATTTCTTTTGAGGGTAAAATAGACATTTCTTAATTCTTTACCAACTACCACCTTCATTTTCTTCCTACCAAACAACTCAAGCCATCTTCCATAATCTTTTAAATCTTCCTTTCCCTTCCTTTAAGTTCCTCGTCCCTTCTCAGCCTTTCCCTCCTCCCAAATTCTTTGAACCAAACGGGCCCTAAGAGAATGCAAACTGCTAGTTGAGCGACGCAATCTTTTGAGCAGGTATGAGACAAAAAAAATATAAAAAGACACCTTTCATTTAGCTTTACTTATTCATAATTTATTGATTACAAAATTGTTTTTTCATCCTTTGGATGTTAATTTATCTTGTTTTGGATTACTTAACGATTACTTACTAAATTGACATAAAGTTGAAGCTTTTTTTTCTTTTTATCTTATATTCTTTGCTTTTTTAATGCTGTTTAAAACTTTCCTTTAAATTTTGCTACGCTCGCTCAATCCTACTACTAATCGCAAGCACCCACAAACCTAAAATCCCGGTCCCGCTGTGTCTAATAGTAGAATCTGTTTGTGGGTCAGGAAAATGGATATCAACCATCGTTTCTGATTTAATGACTAGATAATTCCTTTATGAACTATTTGCTCGATCTTTGGATGTTTGATTTTGTCATCAAGGTCATAATATACTGCCTTAGCTGAATTTTGCTAGTTTTGCCGGCTTGCAGGATGGAAAACATTACCAAATGGATCTGTGGTTATTTCGCTTGATGGATTGGTTCCTCACTTTACCGAGAAGGTGAGGAGTGAGGCGCTTTTTCTGCTATGTGGTGTATGTTGTCAATTTTCTGTATTGCGATGAGAATATTGGAGCTCCCTTTCTGCCCTTAGGTTCTTTCATTCGTTGAGGCTATGTCTATGAATTGCACAAGATTGTAGAAAAGAGAAGGAAAAAGAAACAAACCCAATATCTATCAACCCTCTATGCCTTTCTTTTTTGGTGGATTAAATTCTCTTGTTTCTTCTGCCTCATTATTCTTTTGAGTGTCCGAGTTAGAATATATTTCATCTTCAGGCTTCGTTTATACGAAAAATGGTTTCCCATGGTCTCTATGTACTTTTTTAGTGGCCAACAATGAGATCACTGGGAAGCTTTATTGTGCATGCAACTGTAGAGGACTCCTATTATAGTAGGACATAATGACTGTAGAATTCGTATAGAATGAATTGCTGACTTCTTTATTATATGAATTTTGGCGCTTTGACTTAAACTTATTGTTTGAATAATGAGAATTTATTAAACCACTCATCCTAATTGAACCCAAAAGATCTGTATAAGTTTCACTTTTCATTTATACTTCAATTTGTTGATAAAATTTATCTAGGAATTGAAGTTTGGTATGTTCTTTGGGCAGATTCCTAACAAGAGAGCAAGAGCTCAACTGATCATAAAGTTCAACAATAGTTGAAGATGAGTCAGCCCAAAAATCAAGTGCCGAGTTGGTAACATGAGGTTGGAAGAACCATAGGTGAGGGAACGTTTGCAAAAGTGAGATTTGGTAAGGAATTCAGAGACTGGGGAACCCGTGGCTTCCAAAATTCTTGACAAAGAAAAGGTTCTCAAGCACAAGATGGCTGAACAGGTAGTTCTTTGGTTTGCAATTCTTTTGTTTTTGTCCGGTTTTTGCCCTGTCCCATTTAATTCATTTTTTTTTGTATTGTTTTTATTGTACTTTATTGGTCAAGTTTCTATCCAAGGCCTACATAGATGAGTTTGCATATGAGAAATGTGTTTGTAAAATGGATAAAATGGAAGTATCATTTTTAATAAAGTCCCTATGATATGATGAATAGTCTTTAGTTTATATTCTTGCACTAGTCTTACCAAATCATTAGTTGTATTCAAATAGAAACGTTTATAAGAAAGATAGTGAGTGATACACGTATAGTTGTATTCAAACTGAAGGCTAACTAATGGAAGTCATGGTGTACAAGTGTGAGGAAATACTAGAATTCTATTGATGAATAAAGTCTTTCTTTAGCTCCTCCTGTCATCTTATTATGTTTTTGATCAAAGTATTTGTCTAGACGCAACTTATCATTTATCATTAATTTTGCAGGCTATGATAACTGCATTTACATGAGAGCTGGGTAAGTTCAATAGTTGACAAGTCAAAACAGGCTCAAATTATGTATACAGTTACCATAAGACCCCATATCTAACATGTGTATCCCTTTTTCGCTATTTTTGTGCAGAAACACAACAGCGATGTCTTCAACTTCGTCATCATCATCACCGTAGAGAGAAATAACCTCATGGGGTTCCAGTTTTCTTCTTGCAACGATTCTCTTCCTTGTATTGAGCCGTGCAGGAACCTGAAAAGCTTGATTGTTTAAGGTGGCAACATGATTTTGCTTTGTTGAAATCATGCTGTTTATATTTCAGTGTATAACTTATTTATGATTTGTGTGATTTTTAGTTCATTTTGTTGAACATTGTTGTTTATGTTTTGTTTTCTTTATGTATAATTTTTTAGGATTACTACTGTATATATTTCTTTATATACACTTTTTTTAATACATTATTTAGCATTGTTAGTTTTATAATATATTTTTTATTTGAGTTGTTACGGTGAAAAGTCCTAATAATTATAATATTTTTTCTTTATTTGAGTGGTTGTTGTGGAAGGGTCCTAATAATTATTTAAAAAAATCTAAATTTATATAATTTTTTAAATTTTTTTTTCCGAGCAAAAAATATATTTTGTTTTGAGAAGTTGAGATTTGTAACGGAAATGAATTCCGTCGTAAAAATTGAGATTTGCGATGGAAATCAAATACGCAAATTCTCGGGATTTATGGCGGAAATAATTTTTCGTGCAAATTTCAAGATTTATGACAAAAGTTTGAGTTTCGGCCGTAATTGTGATGGATTTGTAACCGGAGTAAATGAATTTTGCGACGGAAAAAATCCTTTTAAAAACTGACTTTTTGGTAGTGTGAAAGAACATAACTTTAAAGTAAAACGTATTAAGAGATTGGTTATGAGGTGTCTGAATTTTTGTATGTAGAAGCGCTTGGTTTTATAAATTCGCCAAAAGAAACGATAATGGATTTGTTTTGAACTAAATTGAAATGTGGGTGACAGACACACATGCACACGTATATTATCATAAGGTGGAATCTCTATATATTATCCTAAGGTGGAATCTTATTAAATGATATATTAATATATTACAGTGCATTTTATATATTATTGTAGTAACAATGACTTTGTTTTGGACATTAGAGATTAAGGAGTAAACATAATTTTGAAGTTGATGAAAAGGAGTAAGTTGTATATTTGAGAATGCAACAGGAGTGATTAACGTCCCATTATTATTTTTATTTGATTATTATATTTTCAGATTTAAATATTGAAATAAGTAAAGAAAAAGGATCATATTTAATGTTGTTTGCTCTTCTTGAGTTTTCTATATACTTTTTTTCTTGCATTTTGAATTTAAACATGATCCTCTAATATGAAGTATTTCATAATTGTGGATTCATGCATGGAGATGGTGAAAGGATTGTTTCTAAAAGGAGATGTTGAATTGTATTGAAAGAAAAATTTGTAAGATGTAGACTCCATGTATGCTTGAAAGTAGTTTTGAGTTATTATTTACAAACCTTCATGTTGAAATCACTTGTATGAAATATTCTTACGAGTTTTCAAGATTAGATCTTTTTTTAACTTATAAATGGTAATTGATCCCACACATGCTTGAAACTTTTGAAGAGGACAGAATACAGAATCGCTACTTACTAACAAATAGATCAAGCCAAATTCTGTGCACTATAACCTTGAGCTTATCGGATATTCGAGAGCACAAGACTTCACAAGCTGATATTCGTGGGACGCTTGTTTCACGGCCCGTGTTGCCCTTGCTTCTTGGCTTCATGCTAAGTTTGGTTATTTTTCCTCGTGGACTGTGTGTCCATGCATGTGTTCATAGCCTTCGAGCTACACTTATTATTTTCCCTCATGAACTAACCGTGTGTCCACATTTGTTATCCGTGTTGTCAAGTCCTACGAGGAAGATAGAATTTGAGATTTATTTTTAAATTGATTCTGAATGACAAATTGTGTTATTGCCTACTTGGTATTATTCATTTAATGATTTTCTATGTAGCTTGATTGTGCTTATTATTAATCTTTTATATAAATCAATTTATCGTTATGATTTCGTACTTAGAAGTTGAAATTAATTGTTATTTCTTTTTTTTTAGTTGCCCATCCGGCATCCGTAGCCGCCCGACTAATCCGAATCCGACCCGGGTTGCGCACCGGCTATGGTGGGTGAGCTCCAGCCGGGGCTTTTTCGCATTCACAAGGCTCGAACTCGAGACATTACTTAAGCGACACAAGCCGCTACCACTTGCGCCAACCCCGTTGGTTAATTGTTATTTCTTTATTAGAGACTTTCATCCAATCAATTTATTTATTTTTTCGTATTTTAGTTATTTTTATTAATGAAACGTTATTCACCTTAAAAATACTTTGGGAAAATACTTTGGTCTCGTATAATGGCCGACCTTGTACTCCTACTCATTGTTGAGGGGCTTATATGTTGAATGAAGTAGAAGTGCGATCTCGGACAATCCTCATTTCAATGTAAAATTTAAATTATGTACTAGATTTTACACACTTTATCTTAGGTGCTCCACATAAACTAAAGTTAGGGTCATTGCCTCATTGTACGTTGCATATATGTTAGTATGGAGCAAAGCTATTATTGTTGTGCAATTGTTGAATATTGTTGTAATACCCCGATTTTTGCTTTACCAAAAACCTTGTACAATATGTATATTCAATAAATGTGAAATTGAATGCAAATTGAGTGATTGATAATCTTATGATTAATTTCAATCCAAATTGTGACTAAAAGCTAGTGGCAAGATGATCACCTTCCTTTAGGCTTGAATTTTGGCCAAATGTATGACATAAAGGGAGAGCGTTAGATATTTTGCCAATTTTGTACACAAAGACACAAAAAGTCTTTGACACATGAACTTGTACCAATGGATATTAAAAACCAACGCTTATAATTCCTAAAGGAGATCATATTTTCGGCCTAAAGGAAACCAGAGAAGGAATGTATGTTAATTTGTCTAATTGGTACATAATGACCAAATGACCTTGACACATGATTGTGCACTAATGGACAATGAAAGTTAACACATGTTAGCCTCAAATATGGCTTATATTTTCGGCTTAGATAAGAGGAAGGAGACAAAGGAATAATACAAGTTGTCAAAAGGGAATAAAGAAGTAAATTAAGAGATCACATGTGTTGGTGCACAAATTGGTATAAAGTGTCAAAAGGAAAAAGACCAGAGGTGTTGGTGCACAAATTGGTATAAAGTGTCAAAAGGAGAAAGACCAGGAGGATTTGGGATACTTACACACAAATGAAGACATCCAAGAGGCATAAATGACTCTATATTTCGGCCAAAAAGGAGGAAAATTAAGAGCCGGACATATGTCTATATTATGACACTTAAGCCATACAATTAACAAACAAACTCCAAGTGACACATTAAGGTTTAATGGTAAGACACCTAAGTCACTAGGTGTCATTTCGTTGTGATATTTTGCTACCTAATCAAGTTTATATTTGCTGAGTATAAAGAAGGTTAAAGTCATGCAATTAACATTAGAAATAACTAGTGTTAGGGTCGTTTCAACAACCGTACTCGTGACATCACAATCCATTAACCCGTGGTTTGGTCCTAAGGTTGGCCGGTCGTGAAATGCTAACTTGTCTTGGCCCTACTCAGGAAGAAACCGGGTCGATTCCGGATGGATAGATTCGAAGAATTGACCAGGTTAAGTGGTCCAAGAGCCCATGACATTAAAAAAATTCAAGAACATAAAAATTCCAGAATCCAAGATCCAATATATCAAAACGAAGACCCAAAGAAAATTCTAGAAACGAATCGATCTCAGATATACAATGTTTGAAATGAAAATCAAAAAAAATTCCAACCAAGACGTAGTCGATCAAAATGAATTTATATATACCGCTGATCCAAAAAGCATCCTAAAAACCAAGATCCAGAACTCACTAAAATAGAACAATGCGATTTAGAAGATGAAAACTAAGAAATAAAATAGAAGGTTCGATGAAAAAAATACCAAGCAGATCCTTGAGATCAACGTGAAACGGAGAATAGTCATCTTCGATTCTGCTCGAGAGTAAAATGGTGATAATCAAGCAAGTTAAGACGAGAAAATGGAAAATGACGTATTTACGGAAGTACTTAATCCTTTTTCTTTTTGGAACTGCACATCAAGGCAGTTAAGATAAGAAAATGGAGAATAGTTCCCTGGACGATGATGGAATGTGCCTGGGTCATTGGATCTACTTTATGTCTTTTTTCTTTTCTTTTTTTCAAAACCGCTTATGTCTTTTCCTTCAACTTTTTTTTGCTCGCAGTCTTTTCCTTCTACCAACTCCAACTACTTTATGTGAAATGGAGCCTTACTTTGACTAAAGAAAGACGAAAAGTTTGAAGTATTCATAATTAATAATTAATAAATATATATTATACATAAAGTGACTGAAAATTATATATATATATATATATATATATATCCCGGTAAGACAAATTATATATATATATATATATATATATATAGTAAGACCGGGTTAATTGGTCGTGTGATACTAGGAACCCGGACATCGGGTCTTCTGCCCTATTCGAATATATGTTCAGACGCTTTTTCTTTTTTTTCCGATCGATCGTGTCGTCCGCCGCACTGGGTGCTGTGTTTACGGGTTTTGTGTTCAGCCTCTAATCCAGCGTCACCATGAGGTTTTACGAAAGACACTTAATGTCACACTCTCTTTGCCCAGCCATCATACAATATAGCATGTAGCGGAGAAGCGTGAAATTACCGCTTTTGATAAAAAAACTATTAATTTTACTTTTAATTTCCAAGATCTCCACTTAAAATATTATACAAATATCCAATCATCTCAAATTCAAAATATTAAAACTATACAAAACCGCTTAATATATTAATCGAAAAACATCAATAATATAACCAAAATACTAGCTACCACTCCAACAACCACCAGCCACCAAACTCCACCTCCGCGTTACTTCACCCCGTCTTGCCCTTTCTCACCATATTCATCACCCCATCGCTTTCGAACTAGTAGCAACTTCTCGAGATTCATAATTGAATCCTAGAGTAACAATTAATCTTATGCACAATTTATAAAACAATGTATTTACGCTTAACCATAATTATGGAAAATAAACAAAAAAATGCATTCAACATATCTATCACATTTTCTATAATGCATACACCTTTGATCGATAACGAACACAAAGAAATCTCGAACATGTACTACAGGAATGCAAGGCCAGACATAACTCCAGAGCGATGAAGTTCTCGAATGACAACACTGGAAAACAACCACAACAACCTAATGCAAATATAGCCGTGTGTCCATGACACATATTACAATCATGGTATAAATAGATATACACAAATATCCAGAGCACGTGATTAGAGTTACTACTCGATTGATTTTTAATCCAACAATTTATTTCCGTCCTTAAATTCTCCGCGACATGTCACTTCCTAAAATATTAAATAATATTCATCACTTACGCAAACTCTAAAATTCCAATACTTGAATTAATTAACTATTTAACCTCATTTGTCTAAAAAGTCCTTTATTAATTGTAAAAATGCCAAAATTATCAATTTTGACTTTTATACCCTTTATTTTCGGATTTGTTTCTAGAAATTCCAAAATTTTCATCAATCTTTGAAAGTTCATAACTAATTATCCACATATCCAAATTAAGTGATTCAAAAGGCCAAATGACCTTTGATAAGTCTATTTTCAAATAAATATATCACCTTCAGCCAAAAATCGTATTGTTCCAAATTTACATAAATATCCCATGCCTAGATTCAAGTTTTAGAATTTGAGTGTCAACTTCAATAATCCATAACTTTGTATATAACTCCAAAAATGACAAGTTTCCTAATGGGGTTGAAGCTAGATGCCTATTTCAATTTGAAAAATTTCATAATTATTAGACCTTATTTGCTTAGTCAAAACTCGCCACAACCTTATTGTCCTCGACAAGTTTTTTATTGACAGCTTTGGAAATCTTCATAATTTAATCATTGCTTCCAAAAAATTATTGTTCCACTAATCCTACACTATTTTTAATTATAAACACTTTAGAAATGTTAAAATAACCAAAATCCCAATTATTTTTTGGGTCTGACTGAAATTATCATGAAAGGAACTTATTTCTTCTTCATAAATCTTATGATTTTATGTGAGATTCGGGCCTTTTAATTCCACGCCGAGCTCAATATGTTCTTAAATCTATATGACAAGTTTTTTGTATGAATCTCTCAACTTATAATCTTCAAATTTACAAAACAAGAGAGGATTAATGCAAAGAATAATAACATTAACAAGTGCAAAGATCATTTCAACCTACTTACTTGCACTTGGAAGTCTTTGTTTCTCTTTTTCCCCTTTCAACTTGCCTCTTAAGAAAAAAATACCATGAACATTAGTTCCTCCAATAATAAGACTCATAAGGATTGGGTTAAAGAGGATTGAGAACCTTATCACAACTCCTTACCTTAGCTCTTGTTGTTTCCCTTTTCTTCTTCTTTCCTCCTTCAAGTTTTGGTTCTCTCTTCTTTCTTGGTATTCTTCGTTGATTTCCTAATCGCAAGAGGGATGGAATTGTATTATATAATTGTTAGAAAATGACCTAAATAACCTCTTGTCAATTGTCCTTTTTGCCGCTTGCTTTTAGGACTCCTTTTGGCTTGTCTTACAATTTTTCTCCTCTCTTCCTTAGGGCTGGCCGAATGGCCCTTCTTCATTCCTCATTTTACTTTAATTCGATGGTGAATTTGTGGTCTACTTGTCTCCTTCTCATGGTACCAAATTTTATGGTTGGAAAGAAGGTGAAGTCATCCTTTTTTTTTTACCTTCTTTCTCTTGCCTAGTTGGCCTCTTCATTTCCTCACAATTCACCTACCATGACATGTGGCACTCTAGGGTTACTTGATTGCCTTTTAGTCCTACTACTTGAGACAAATTTTCAACTTTGTGGAATTTTCCTATGCTAGCCGAACATTAAGGCTTCCTCATGAAGTCTTATTTTATCCTTTCCTATATCTCAATTACATGTATAAAGTCCCTTGTCATCTAGTTACACAATTTTCCCTAGCATGACAAGTGTCTTCTAAGGGTACAAGATGAAGTTTCATGGTTATTTCCTTGTTATCTCATCAATTTGACAATTACATATGTCTTTCTTCCATGTGTCAAATTATCTTAGTTCTCCTTTGGCTACTTGGAACAACCCTAGCCATATACATGTGTGTGTGTATGACATCAACTTGTCATCCTTCCCTTGTCTTGACTGAAATGATTCATAGAAAAGGTTCCAAAATTGTCTCCATTCTTCTCCAATCACATGCTCTCTTATCAAATTAATTTGACTATTCATTAACTAAAATTTAGTAAAATCATTATTCCTCTTTTCCTTCTCCCTTATTTCGAAATTAATGCTAATCATAAGATATCCTTATTTCATTTCTAAATAAAGGGTTAAATACCTAATTTGTCACGGAAGTTTTGCTAAGGGAGCATCCAGCACCCGGAAGTTTTTGTAGTATTATTTTTGCCTCGGAAGTTTTTTTTATGATCAAATTTGCCTCGAAGTTTTATTTAGGAAAAAAATTTGTAAACTTCCGGGGCAAAATGATACCAATCCAACGGTCAAGATTAACTGATGGGCATATTGATAATTGAATATTTCATACACTTCTTTTTATCTCTTGATTAATAATTTAGGACTCTTTAGTTAATAAATAATGGCTTTTATACTTATTTGGGCTTTGGGCCTTTGATTGTATTTTAGCCATTTTTAATAATAAAATTCCAGTTTTACATTGCTTCACTATTCCTACCATAACTCTTGAACCAGACATCATATTTGCCTCATTTTTGTTTCATATTTCAGATGATTCAGAGCTACAATTGTTATGAAGACATGAAAGGAAAATTCAGACAAGAGGCGGTTGATTTTGGAGCGAAGTCAGATGTATATTTCTAGATTTTTATTTGGGCTCGAATTTTGTAATTAAAGCCCTTTTTTCTGTTTTGGGCCTGAATTGTGGTTAGAGCCCCATTTCGTTTGTCATTTTAGGTTAAGTGAGGCGTGACCACAAACACGATGTCATTCACGTTTCTATTATTTAGTGGATCAAAATAGAAGTTCTGAAATTCTCTCAAATGTTCTTTGTGTTCTTCGTCTGTTCTTCATTTTTCCAGCCATGCTTGGCTAAACTTCTATGATTAACTCAACGTTGAGGATTCTATGATTCGTTCAGAGAGTTTGTGCTTAATCAAGTAACTTTACTCATTTTTGTTTTCATCTTATCGATTTGATTTAAAATAGTTCGAATATTAGATTTAATATTCGGTTTGGTTCATCCAAAGGATTCGAGTTCGAACTAGGTTACAGTATTCTTTGTGGATTGCACGGTGAGACGCCAACTGTTTGGATAAATGCTAGGCGATTGTTTAGTTGAGGGATTTTCGGGATTAACGCAGAGATTTCGGTTCGTAACAAACGCGAGCTCGCTCATATTTCGCTCAATGATGGAAGTCTCCGGAATCGAATGTTGGGTTGATCGTTTCTAACTTTTGTTTCTCGCATATTTTGTTATGTTTCAGTTTATTTTTGTTTTAATCTGGTTGAAAGCAAAACCCCCCATTTCTCTTTTGTTTTGTTTCGTTGTTGTTGTCAATCAAACCGCTTGCAAGTTCGTTGGAAAGCGACCAGGTTCCTTATTTCTACAAATCATTTTCAAACTTGGTTATTTGGGAGACACGGCAAATCTCTTTCAAAATATGGCGCCGCTGCCGGGGAATTTGCATCGGTTTGATTAGTAACAGTAGTGTAAATAGCATCATTTCGGTAGTTTAAGGTGGTTCGGGTGGCTGGACGGAAATTGTTTTGCCCATCACTCAACCCAGGTCTTATTCACAAGGAATTAGGCATTCTAAGCAAGAATCACTTCCTTTTAGGAAGTGTGGTCTCACCTATTTTCCCCAAATTCCAACGTTTAGGCCATTTTTTACTTGTTTTAAGTTTCAATATATTAGTGTAAACCAAAAAAAAAATGAAAAAGTGGTCTAAACGATGGAATTTGGCTTAAACTCCGAGGACCCACAAGACTAATGGACTGTGTTCATCTTAAAATAGGGTTTTCCTTCAACTCACCAAAAATCGGTCAATCGGAGTAAGTCATACAAATCGAAATACCGTTACGTCAACGAGACCAAAAAAAATTAATTTAAAAATCGTTTGATAGTGTTTTTGACTTGTTTCGGTCAATTTCCAACATAGGTTTTTGCTTCTTTTTTTTTTGTTTGTGTGTCATCTTAGTGTTTCCTACTTTTTACCACTTTTAGTGGCATTGTCGAAATTCTGAGTGTCTGGTGGCATTTTCGTAATTCTGATTATTTGCAAATTCTGCCTTGTGTTTATGCTACATGAGTACTAAGAGTACTACTAATCCAGAAGACTTGTTGCCATTTGATCCTGAAATAGAAAGAACAATTCTTGCTAGGAAAGTTGTTAGGCTAAGTCGTGGGATTAATACCGAATTAAACATTGAACTTGAGTGATTGTGTCCATTCCGTTGATCTTGACTCGATAGTACTTTGATAGTCTTGTTGTTTTCAGCGATTCTAGTAGCAATTTTGCTAACTCGGGAAATTATGGCAGAACAAGAAAATCGTCCTACTTTGAAAGAATTAGCTACCCCGATGTGGGCAATCAAAATTTGTGTATTCAATATCCTAAACTTGCTGCTAACTTTGAACTAAAATATGGTCTTATCCATTTGTTGCCCAAGTTTCATGGTCTTGGGTGAATGTCCTCACGGGCATCTAAAGGAGTTCCATGTGGTATGCAGCACGATGAAACCTCAAGCAATTGATGAGGATCACATTAAGCTGAGAGCTTTTCCATTTTCCCTAGATGGTGTGGCTAAGGATTGCCTATACAATTTGCAACCAACATTTGTTGGGAGTTGGGATGATATGCGAAGTTATTCCTAGTGAGGTTCTTTCCTTCCTCAAAAGCCATTGCTATTCGAAGGAGATAACTAGTGTTAAAAAAATCAATGGGGAGACCAATGTATGAGTAATTGGAGAGGTTTAAGCGATTGTGTGCTAGCTGTCCACACCACCGCATTTCGAACGAACTCCTAATTACATATTTCTATTCCGGTTTGTTACCGATGGATAAAAGTTTCGTGGATGCATCCGGTGGTGGGGCCTTAGATAGCAAGACACCGAAGAGGCCCGAGAGTTGATATCTACTATGGTGCTAATTCTCGGCAATTTGGCACTAGGGCCAATAGTACTCTTGTTTACCATATTCAAACATCTCCGGTCAAAGACGATTCTCGAGATTAGAGAATCGACTTGATGATCCGACTTCCTTGTGAGGCGGTTGGCGTGACACCAAACAAAAGACAATCTTCCCTCCTCGATTGGGTACTCATGTGGGTTTGTTCGAGGCCTTTGTCATTCTACGATTCTTGCCCTACTTTGCATGATCCTCGCTATCAAGACCGGTACCGTAGCTGCGTGGGTGTTTTTCCAAGAAAGTCACAATACCGGTAGAATAATGCCTTCTCCAATACCTACAATCCGGTTGGAGAAATCACCCCATTTCACTGGAACGGAGAATCGGAACCGTAGTAACCAATATCAGCAAAATTATGGGAATTACCAACGAGAGTACGAGCACCATAGAATCTCCAACAGCGTCTGCACCTCCTTTGCCTTTTGCCACCCTCCTCGACTAGCCATATGCACCTCCACAGCGGCACTAAAGAGCTAGTACTAGTAGTAGTGGTTCTTCACTAGAGGATATGATGAAGCAATTTGCCACGGATACTAGGCGGCTCCAACAAAGACACCGAGACTTCCATTCAAAGTTTGCAAACTCGGATTGATCCGGTTGGCAACGTCATTGAACAGAAGCTTCAACCTCAAGGATCCAACACTCTTCCTTCACAAAAAATTCCTAATCCTAAGGGAATGTGAGTGCTATCTCCCTTCAATCCGACAAGCAATTGGAGGAACCTAAACCACTGCATGTGACTTCCACATCGAAAAGAGTCGAAAATGTGAAGATTGACTCTAAAAATAAAAACAGTGCGGCAAGATGAAGAGGAAGACTTCCCCATTCCTCTTCCTTTCCCTCGAGAGGTTAAATCCAAGAAGTTTGTAGAAAAAGCACAAGAAAAGGATATACTTGAGACATTCCGTAAGAGCGGAAATCAACATTCCTCTCTTAGATGCGGTCAAACAAATTCCAAAATATGCCAAGTTTCTGAAGGAGTTGTGTACCAACAAGAGGCAATCAAGTGGGAATGAACGAGTGAGTTTGAACTGAGAATGTATCGGCCCTCATCCAGCCTACCATGCCTCGCAAGTGCAAGGATCCAAGGACATTTTCTATCCTCGTATTATCGGGTAACTATAGATTGGACGATTGTAATGCTGATTTTAGTGCTTCTATTAATGTCATGCTCAGATTCGTTGACAGACCTTTTGGTCTGGGTCTCACATTTACTCTGGGGTGCAGTTGTTTAGTTAGCTATCAGAGTAACAGTCCATCCTTCGGTTTAGTTGAAGCATGCATAGTCAAAGAATGCACTGATATTTCCCGCTGATTTTTACATCTTAGATACGGAGGGATGAAATTTTAGTAGAGTCACCAATCATTCTCAGTGGTGCCTTCAGCTTAAAACAAATGACTAAGATGGATGACGGGCATTCTAGTACTCTTTCCATGGAGTTTGGTGATATATCCGCAATTTCAATATCTTTGACGCCATGAAACATCCCAGGGGGAAGATTCTATTTTTGTATCGATGTGATCGATGACGCGGACGATGTTCGCCGATCAGTTACTCGATTATCCCGATTTTCATCTCGAGACATTCGCCATTCAGGTACGTGCCGATAAATGCACAAGGCTCGTTTACACCAATTTGGTTAACGCTGCATTATTTGTGCGGCTCGACTTACTCGGGTGATTCTACATTATTTGTGGATTCCGATATGATTCCGAGTTCGAGCTCATCCCGATCCTATCGCGCACACCGATTCTCCGATTTTCATGAGCTTAACTTCCGATTTTGATTTAACCGACTCGATGTTAACATTGAGCCGTATAGACACATTTCTTCGCTTCTTTTGAATGTGTTTTCAGCATTTCCACGTGATTTACACATCGAGAGTCGTTGCAACAACCACCTGCTTCTCCCATCTACCGAGCAACCACCCAAACTTGAGTCAAATCCCTTCCATCACTTGAAATATGCATTTCCGGGATATGGATGAACAAAATACTGCTATCTATTGTGGAAAAATAATCTTCTTCCGAATATGAAGAGGTTCGCTGTTTTCATTGAGGTTAACAAGAAGCTATATTAAAGGACATTAGCTGATACTTTGCAGATCACCTCCATGACGATCAAATTCTTTTCGAAGAGGACTCTTAGCCGGTGAGGCAAACCCAGCAGACGCCCTTAATCCTCTTATCATCGATGTGGTGAAGGCGAGGTCACTAAGCTTTCTGTAGTTCTGGGTATCATCTATCCCATTTCCGATAGCAGCGGGTTAGCCTACCGGTGGTTATAAGAAACTGGAGTCACCGCGGTAGCCAATCAAAAGAATGAGCTCATTCCTACTCGGAGTTCATAATAGTTGGAGAGTTTGCATCGACTATAGGAGACTCAACCGAGCCACTTGTGGAAGATAATTACCCTCACCTTTCATTGATCAGATGTTAGGAGCGATTGGCTGGTAAGTCTCATTACCGCTTCTTGGATCGTACTCGGATACTTCCCGATCCATATTGCTCTTGAGGATCAGGGAGAAGGCGACCTTCACATGCCCCTTTGGAACATATGCCTACCGAAGGATCTTGGCCCTCGTAACGCACCGGCACCTTTCTTCGTTGTATGGTAAGTATTTTCTCCGAGTTTCTGCAGGATCGTGCATGAAGGTTTTTATGGATGATTTCTTTGTATACGGATCTGATTTTGATGCATACGCTTAGCTAATCTATCTAGAGTTTTGCATAGGTGCATCGAGTCTAATCTTGCTGAATTATGAGAATGATCCTTCATGGTTAGCTCGGTTATAGTCTTGGGACACATAGTGTCTAGGAAAGGATCGAGATCCCGCTAAGATAGATGTAATCATCGGCTTGCCTTACCCCGCATCCGTAAGGGAAGTTCGCTCTTTTTTGGTCATGCGAGTTTCTACTCGGGCGTTTCATTCGGATTTCAGCAAGACCGCTTTCGACCTTGTCCAACTTTCCGCATAAGGACACGACTTTGTATTTGATGAGAGTGCAAGTTGCGGCCTTTGATCACTCAAGCATCGCATTCTCGACGGCCCCTACTGATGATCCGGCCCCCGATTGGCCTCCCCTTTCGAGTTGATGTCCGATCTTCCAACCATGTGGTTGGTGCTATCTTGGCATGTGGTCGACAGGCGTCTCGTGTGATTACATATGCCTCTGAACTTTGGATCCCCGGTCTAATTACACCACTCTTTTCGAAAAGGAGTTGTTGGCTATTGTCTTTGCTTTTGATAAGTTTAGATCATATCGCTAGCTAGTAGAGTAATTGTTTTCTACGGCCGCTGATGCTTTAAAGTTCCTTTTGAAAAGGCGAGATCTTAAGCCATAACTCATCCTGTGGATGTTATTGCTCAAGAGTTTGATGTTGAGATTCGAGATGAAGTGGAGCACAAAACTAGGTAGGCGACCAGTCGTATCACCCATTCTCCTCTCACCCTCTTCTATTCGGGATGATTTCCTTTGATGAGCGGGCTTTCATAAAGTTTGCAAGGTAAGCTTCCATAGTATGTTGATACGGGTTAACTACTTGGTAGGTGGTGTTTTTTCCTATAGACTTACTAGGCCCAAACCTTTAAATTAAAGAGTGAGTCTAAATATTATGTTTGGGATGACCCTTATCTGTGGAAATTTTGTAGTGACCAAGTAGTTAGGGAGATGGTATTCGAGTCGTGAGTTTCACTCTTTACATTGCATTTTGTTTCGTCTTCGTCATGGTGTCACTTTGGACCCCAAAGAATCGAAGTAGGAAAGTGTTACAGGTGGATTATTTTGGCCTTCCCTATTTCATGATTCTCATTTGTTTTGTAAGTCGCGTGATAACCCAGCGGGGAGTATTTCCCGTAGGCGTAGAGATGCCCTGAACCCTATATCTTTGTTTTGTGAGATATTTGATGTCGGGGTATTGATTTTACGGGTCCATTTCCATTTCTCAAGGTTATACTTACATACACGTTTAGTCGTTGATTATGTCTCGAAATGTGTTGAGGCGAAAGCCACTCGGACTAATGATTCTTCGTGAGCGGTGGATTTTGTTAGGTCTAACATTTTTACGTAAGTTTGGCATTCCTAAGAGCTATTATCAGCGACCAGGAACCATTTTTGCAACCGGAAGCATGGGTGCCTTGTTACGCAAGCATAGAGTCTTCACAAGGTCTCCACTAAAGATACCATCCTCGAGACAGCGGTCTGGGTCTCGAAGTCTCAAGAGAGATTAAGCAAATCCTTGTAAGAGGCGGTAACTCTACCGGAAAGATTGGAGTAAGCGATTAGAGGATGCTTTGTGGGCATATCGCACCGCCTACAAGACTCCGATCGATGTCTCCTTATCGGCTTGTCTTTGGTAAGGCATGTCATCTTCCGGTTGGAGTTAGAGCATCAAGCCTATCGGGCCGTCAAGTAGTGTAATATGGATTTGGCTAAGTCTGGGATGGAGCGGAGGCTGCGGTTACGAAGTTGGATGAGCTTAGATTGGATGCCTATGAGAGTTAAAGGTTATACAAGGAAAGACTAAGGCATTCCATGATAAGCACGACTCGAGGAAAGAATTTTACATGGGCCGTAAAGTTCTTCCTGTTTAACTCCTGGCGTCCGAGGTTTATGCCTGGTAAGCTTCGATCTAAATGGGATGGCCACTTTTGAGATCACTAACATTTTTCCATTTCAGGTCATTGTTGAGCTATGTGATCCACCACGGGAAGAACCTTTAAGGTAAATGGGCATCGTCTCAAGCAATTTTTAGGGATCCAGAATGTACCGGCGGGGCTAGATTCTCTCATTGATGCCACTTATCCTCCTTAAACCCTTGGGGAGTATTCTTCTTTCTTCTCCCTCTATCTCTTTTATTTGTTTTCCTTTTTCTACTTTGCTTTTTGAAAATAAATACAGTCTCTTTCATGATTGCTACATATTATGAACTCCGGGACATTTTGGTTTTTAATGGATCCTTCCATTTGGTCTCTGATTCTTGACTTCTTCGATTCCATGTCTTGGTAGTTGATTTGGTGATGTTGATTGCCTAAGTTGGTATCGATACTCGCGGAGGTTTTGGGTCTGCATGAACGGAATTCCTCTTTTGTCATTCTTTCTTTCATGTGTGCATCTCGCTCATGATTTTTGTTCTCTAGAACTTGCTCCTTTTCTTTTTGAAACTACATTTTTCATATGTGCATAAGTATGATGGAAGCTTGTTTTCTTTCTTTTATTTTTCCCACTTTGGCCAAATAGCCTTTCCCTTGCATTATGATTCCTTTGCTAGCCCCTTTGTGCCTTTTTGACTCTTTCTTTTCTAAGCCACATTACAAGCCTCCAAGCGTAAAACCATTTTATTCCGCACTTTGGGAAATTTATTGAGCATTGGTTTCACGCTTGGTTTTGTGTTTAAGTGTGGGGCTTGCTTAGAGATCAACAGAGTTTAAGTGGGGAGAGATATCCATTTTGTCATTGTGATTATGTAATTAGGTTCTCAAAAAAAGGAAAGAAAAGAAAAGAAAGAAAAAAAAAAAAAAAATACATAGAAAGAAAGGAGATATATGAGTAAAATAAAAGTTTTCATACATAGAGAATGATTGTGTTAATCGGTGCTCTTTTTAATTTCTTTAGTGCTTAGCCTCTCATTCCATACTATATTACCTACCTTCACCCTAACCCCATTACAACCTTTAATAATAAGCTCTCTTGATTTTGCATGCATGTGTTATGAGTAGTGGAGGCATTAGAAATTGAGCAAGCTTATGGTAAAACAATTTTGAGTAGAATTCGAGCGATACACTTATTTACCTTAAACATGAGAGATTGATTGATCGGCGCATCATTGAGAGACCATCATTTGTGATTAGCATCATTGATCGAGATTACCAAGAATTGTAATTTGAGATGAAGGGATTTTGATCTTGATTGATTGGTCTTTGGAGCTTTGTGTCCCTTTTCAATTTTTGCATTCTGTTAGCAATTGTTAGAAAAGAACAGTTTCTCCTTTAAGTCTTTTTCTTGAATTTTGCTGTGAGTGCAAAAAGATAAGTGTGGGGAATTTGATAATTGAATATTTCATACACTTCTTTTTATCTCTGATTAATAATTTAGGACTCTTTAGTTAATAAATAATGGCTTTTATACTTATTTGGGCTTTTCGCCTTTTTGATTATATTTTAGCCATTTTTAATAATAAAATTCCATTTTACATTGCTTCACTATTACTACCATAACTCTTGAACCAGACATTTGATTTGCCTAATTTTTGTTTCATATTTCTGATGATTCAGAGAGCTACAATTGTTATGAAGACATGAAGGGCAAATTCGTGACAAGAGAGGGATTTTGGAGTCGAGTCGGACGATATTTCTGGTTTTTTATTTGGGCTCGATTTTGTAATTAAAGCCCTGTTTTATTTTTCTCGTTTGGGCCTGAATTGTGGATTTGAGCCCCATTTTGTTTTGTCATTTAGGTTAAGTGATGCAGTGACCACAAACACCGATGTCATTCACGTTTTCTATTATTTGGTGGATCAAATAAAGTTAAAATTCTCTCAAATGTTCTTTGTGTTCTTAAATTCTGCTCTTCATTTTTCCGCCATGCTTGGCTAAACTTCTATGATTAACTCAACGTTGAGGATTCTGATTCGCTCGAGAGTTTGTGCTTAATCGGGTAACTTTACTCATTTTTGTTTTCATCTTATCGGTTGATTTGAAATAGTTCAATATTAGATTTAATATTCGGTTTGGTTCATCAAGGACCTGAAGTTCGGCCCAGGGTTACAATGTTGTTGTCAACGACGCATACGAGACACCACTGCTCGGATAAAATGCTAGGCGATTGTTTAGTTGAGGGATTTTATTTAACGCAGAGATTTCTTTGATCCGAACCAAACGCGAGTTCTCGTTTATTTTTCGTTCAATGACGAAGTCTCTGGAATCTCAATGTTGGGTTGATCGTTTCTAATTTTTTCTGCATATTTAGCCTTTGCTTTCAGTTTATTTTTGTTTTTAATCTGTTTCACAAAACCCCATTTCTACTATTCTTGTTTCGCTATTGTCATTAATCAAAGCCATTTGCAAGTTCGTTGGAAACGACCCGGTTCCTATTTCTGCAAATCATTTTCGGAACTTGGTTATTTGGGAGACACTTCTGAAAATCTCTTTCACATATTTGCTCCATTTTGTAAACTTCTCGGGGCAAAAATGATACTACAAAACTTAGTAGTACCGGATGCTCCTTTAGCAAAACTTACGTGGCAAATTAGGACTTTAACCCTTAAATAAACCCAATGTAGACATAAAATCTTTAGAATTTCACTTGTTAGCTAAAATCAAATGTGATTTCCTATATCAACATATAATTGCCATTATTGCCATTTTTATTTCTTCAATTATATTTATTAAGGAAAAATTCAAATAACCTTCTTTTGCCCAAAATTATAACCTCAATTGGTTATTGAAATATTAATTCCATGACAAACATCTTTATTCCACATTATATCCCAAAATCTAAAATTTTAGACAAACAAATATTTACTAAATTTCTCCATTTCACTACCCCAAAAAAACCCTTGGATTACCCACTAAATTATGGGGGAAAAATTCCGCTTTAAATTACCTACTGAATGGTAATACAAGGTTTTTTTGTAGTGTTTATTCCATCAAATATTCACATTGTATGTAATTTCAATAAGTTAAAATTTTGGGATTTTACACTTAAGCCATGAGGTCAACTTCATGGAGAGTTTCCAATCATAATTTTTGACACCTTATTCTCTAATTGCTATCTTAGTCTCCAAAATTCTGCCACGTACAAACCACTTCCCTCTCCATTAATTAATCACTTCAGCCATACTCCTTTATTTACCAAGTAATTCATTTAGGATAGAACCAATTTTGCCTCCTTCTCAGCCTTCTTTCATTTCTCTCATTCAACCATATACGTCCACTACAAAAAAAAAACAAAACAAAACAAAAACAAAAAAAACAAAACTGATTACCCACGCAATTACTGACGGAAAAATTCCGTCGGAAATTACCCACAGAATTTTGTGGGTAAAATTACCGACGGAATTTTTTCCGTTGGCAATTCCGAGGGTAATCCAAGGTTTTTTTGTAGTGGTCACCATTTCCCTATTTCCTTCCGCCACAAAGACAGAGCAAGACGAGGAAAGAGAGCAGAGAGTTGAAGGCAAGACTCAGAAACCGAAAAAAAGAGGAGAGAATTTGTCACCAAATACAAAGATCAAGTCAAGTCGGTAAGATCTTACCTTCCCTTGTGTCATTGCATGGATGGTTTGGAAAATGACTTGATCATGATTTTTTTTTGGTTTAAGAGGCATGAAATCCTAAGGGACATGCTGTCTAAATTTTAAAAAATAAGAAGTAACAAAATCAAAGGCCATAATCATGAGTTTTGTGAAAAGATGTTACTTTTATGTTTTTAGAGAATTTTAGTCTGAACCAAAACTCAATGAAGCAAAGTGATTTTGATGATTTTAAGATTACCAAAGTGTTTATCACTTAAAAATGGAGCGGAATAAGGTTAGGAATGATTTTTAGAAAAACAATTTGGTACATAAAATCATAGACTTTACAAGTTGTAAAAATGGATGTTTTGAGTTTTCAAGAGGCGCTAACTTGTCTACGGTTTTTGACAAAGTGAATAAACTCCAAAAAATTATGAAACTATCTAGATTTAAAAGGACGTGCAGAGCATTATTTTGATAGGTAATTGGTAATTTTTAGAGCGAAGTTATTAATTTTTTAAGTTAAATCCAAAATTTTAGAAGTTCATTTTGGACAATATTGAAATATATTTATTCCGGGAATGGCAAGAACTTTTATGGCTATTGAAAGCATTATGTGAAAATAGACATGTTAAAGGACACGTGGTTGTTGGAAGATATCGCCAATTGAATTTTTTGAAATTAATTATGAATTTTTAAAGTTTTTGAAAATTCTAGCAAGAAATGGGTAAATCCGAAAATAAGTATACTAAAAGTAAAAGTGATGACTTGTCCTGTAGGGGGTTATAAAGAGCTGAAAAGTAATAAAGATATTATCTTTGCCATTTTAAAATAATATGGTATTTATCTTAGTACCCTATAAAATAAAGAAAAATTAATATTTAATGTATTGTTATAGGATCTTCAAAAGGAGTCAAAACTATTCAAACGCCGGAGGAATTTTATTAATTGTTCGGAGTCCAGGTAGTAACTTAATCTCCTATGTTTGTGCGCCCGTATATGATCGATTTGAACTTATGACCGTGGATTTGCAGGTCCCAGACATGCTTTTTTTTTTTTTTGCATTCGTTGTTTATGTTTATTAGCCAATTGTTTTTCCTAATCCGTTGGAAATTCGTGGACTCTAGGGTCTCCCGCATATTTTCCTAGCATTATGGGATCTCAGGACTTGCAAAGTCCTGCGTATTTAGAATTTGTAGGGTTCTTTCACAATCAATAATGCATGTGTTAGTATGCTTTATGTTGCGTGTTCCTGAATGTTGTATGTTTTATTTTCCAAATTATGATTATTTATCATATATTGTTTAAACTATGACATGAGATAAATATGTTACCTCCGAGATTCAATTTTGAATATCGATTTAACTAAAGATTCAGAAGTGGATTGAGGTCTAAGGGTAAGCGCTACGGTAAGGAGGCAAGCTAAAATATGGTTTGACTCTTGATTTATTATTTGTTGGACGTATTAATTTATCAGCTGAATTTGTTTTTACACTTTGGGGAGGACTGAATAATATCCCATATGGGATTAACTTTAACTATACAACCCCAACAATTAGTAACCTTTAACCAAGTATTATAATTGCGCTTTATAAGTACTAATTCGTCCAAACCAATATGCATGCTTTGTTACGCAATTTACTTTGATAAGTACATGCCAAACTACCTAAGTACATGCTAGTAACGGACATATTAAGTAACATAGTATTAGGCGTTACAATTGTTGTAATGCAAATATTTCTATTATGTAGAATTTACATGAGATCTTATTTGCAAGGAAACTTTGTTGAAATTTTTACAAACAGATATGACTTTTGCTAGGTGAAGTTTATCAAATAACTTTATATTTTGAATTGTATTATGGTTCCTATATGAATCAGGAATTTTTTATTAGAGGTCTATAGGGATATGAGTTTTTACTCATATTCTAGGTCGGTCAAGCTCTAACTTTTGGGGTGTGACAATAATAATGATAATGGTTGTTTCATTAATTTTCTGTACTGTATTAGTATGTAATCTTGCTCCAATGAAATCATAAGAAATAGATTCTAAGAAAGAGTGCAAATTTCTCCTAAAATCACTTCCCAACAAGAATTAGTTTTTTTAAAAATAATTTAAACATTAAAATTATGAAGTTACTATTTTTAGTGCAACTCATAAGAAGTTGTTATTAGTTTTAATTAGAAGTATTCAGAGATTGAAGACATTCCACTTCTATAATGTGTGAAAATCGCGCGCGCTAAGGTAAGTATTATTCAATATCCATCCTTTCCATTTTCGTATGACCTACTCATATCGCTCATTCTTGCAAACATCCTATTTTTAAGCCTACGAATTTTCTTCACTACTTTCTTTCTTCCCCACTTCTCTTCTTATTCATCACTATCACCTGTTCACATTCGAGTGGTTTCGGCGTTTTGCCTCTAGATCTCGGCACTTGCCATGGCTCTTCCTTCCATATATAATATGTGTGTGTGTATTGTATTTATAAATTTCCTTTTTCTATACTGATTATTTTTGAAAAATGGGTATTATGAAGCCCTGGAAGTAAACGAGTACCAGAACAGGAGTAGATGGACGCGGAATGCTAATGACCATAACCCTTCTATTTTTTCAATTTTGTTTACACATTTTAAAAAATTATATTTTAGATTAAATAAAGTGAGTTTAAAATGAAAAGTTTACTCTAAAACATAAGTAAATCAAAAAGATTCCATAATTTTTAGAGCTCCAAGAAAATTGAAGGAGGCTTGAAACAAGGCCATTTAGCTGCAACAATGGAATATGATTCCGCCAATAGCATATTAAAAAATTTACTAGAATCCATTAATTGAAAATCCATACGCCCTTCAGTTATTAATACCACTTCCCTTTTGCATTACTATATATAATGCAAAAGTTAAAACTTTGAAACCACAACTTATTAACATATTTTATCGGAGAGTATCAGACAGACTTTAAGTTTGTAGCATGTCTCTATATCTTTAGCCACACATACAAAACCCTAAATTATGAATCTAACATTACTCAAGTTTGTAGTAGAAATTAGGACGAAGTCCATGGTTGTGGCTGAAGAGTCAAAGGATGATAGGAGCATTTAGAATACGAAGAGTAAAGCTCAAACCAAGTGTTGTGAGAATCAAAGAACGGCCATCTTAGCCTCGCAATGTGAGAAGTTTTTTCCAACGCAAGTTCGAGACCCCCATCCAAACGGAAGAATGGAGCCAGGGAATTCCTTTTCCCTCGCTTTAAGATTCCTGAAACCTCTCGGCTTGAATCGGGTCACTCCCCCATAAGTTCATCATGATTTGGCGCTACGAGTATCGGGGCACGAAAAATCCGCACCCCGTAGGTACAAACAAATCCCCAAGTTTCATGTCCTTTGCCGTCAATCTCGCCTTGGCACTGCTGGTACAACTCAAAACCTCGTATAAGATCATCGTCACCTACAATGCAAAATTATGTTTAAACATGCACGCTAAGTCACATGAAGATTATATACACTTATATATATATATATATATATATATATACTTACAATTCGAGTATATATATATATATATATATATATATATATATATATATACTTACAATCTTGATGACTTAAGCTATCAAAGTTTGGTTTTTGATTCCCAAAGACTTGTAAGACTTCCTTCGCACGCACGTGCTTGCCAATCAATGTGCTTACCAAAGAACATCATGGTAAATACAAAGCAAATCGAAAAAAACGGTTGCTCGCCTCCAAATAGAAAAATTTGCATTCATCTATTACTTCATTCATGCTCAAACCAAACGTTGTTGTTTTTGTTGTGGTTTCCTTGGCTTTGATTAGTCCCTTTTGATTGGATTCTAGAAGTATCCCTAACAGGTCCTTCTTTACGGCTTCACCTTCTTCCTCTGCGGCTTTCTGTCTTTCTTGACGATTCCTTCACTAAATCATTTACCATTCTATCAATCTCCTTAATCCTCCGAAGGTCCTTACCATGTACAAAATCATGAAACCGATTTTTGGTACTAATATATTAGATATTCTTAACGTCATTGATATATCCGCTGCGCCAAAGGCCATACAAAGATGTTAATTACCTCCAAACGGAACGTGGGTATCTTGTAAATTTCTCATGACAAGTTGAGATTGATCTCTTAGAGACGGAAGATTTGTTTGCCTTCTTCATAGCTACTTCCCAACGCCGCTCGAGATATAACATCTTGTGACATGTTCATAAGCTATGCCAAACATCCATTTCACACGACATTCCACGAAGACAAAAACATCTTTTCCCATTCTTGTATCATGTCATCGTTAAACTTGGAAAAAGGTTTCCTATGGTCTGTGGAGGGAAAAAATAAAGAAAACGAAAGAAAAATTGCCGTGTGAACATTGATCAAGATATTAAATAATGATATCGGAGCATACAAAAAAAGGAATCGAGCGCATTTGCCTCTCCCGAATCAAGTTCTTCACCAACGTTTATATTTATAGTTAATAAATATTCCAAAACTTCAAAACAAATTGAAAAATATAAGAAAAGCGAAGCTAAGTTACAAAATGAATCACTCTTAATCTATCAATCACAGAATAGACACAAGTCTCTTATCACTACGCAGATTCTAACATTGGAACAATATAAAAATTGCTTCAATACTGTGAAAGATTTTTAAAATAGACAATGATCAAGGATTTAAGCGAGAATGCTCTTCACAAGCTACGGGGGACCTTGTCCCATGAGCATTATTATTCAAGTATATATACCACGAATGTAAGTAGTTACCTTGAGTTTATCCGGAGGCTAAAATGAGATTATCTTCCGTGTTTAGCCCACTTGTCTCCATCACATTTGACGATACCGTGGGCTATATACTTCATAAGAGGACTCAAACGACCTTTTGTGAAGTCACTTCATTGCTTGTTACATCCTTAAATAGCTCGGGCTTATTATGATCAACCCCGGTAGTCCATACCACAAGAATGAATTTTTACCCGCACGTACGCCACAATTATATATCGCAAGTAGGATCAAATTAGAGACAGAGAAACAACAGAAGAAAAAGAAGATATACCATATTTGGAGCATAATGGATAGCTGTGTTGAAGACGAGGACATAGATTCGAGAGAGAGACATCACGGGTCGGAACTGCTTTCCATCCATCTTCACTATTTATTTCCAAGTCACCAACCCAAAACTTATAAGGATGGCTTCAGGCCTTGCTCCTCGTAACCCTCTCCACCTTCTTAGGTTCAAATACAACATCTTCACCATCTTCGTCCAAACCCAACTCACCATAACCATCACGTTGCCATTATTGGCACTATTAACGTCGTTGCTTCCAACATTCCTCTTGGCGACACTCTTTTTCCGTGATTTATCTATGTCAGTGGTGTTTGTGCGGGGTGTATACATGTACACCACACACACTCATTGGCATTGTTGTCAAACTCGTGAGCTCGACTCTCCGAGTTTATCGCTTTTGATGCTTTCTAGTTTCCCAAACGGAGTAAGTGGGTAAACTCGCGATCGTTGTAAACCTTAAGTAAACCACGAGTTTATACAAATAGTTTACCATTTTTATATTTCAAATGTTTCAATGAACATCATGAAGGTTTTTACATTTTTATGTTGTAGAAATTAATTGTGTAGCCACCATTAATACCACAAAGGTTTCAATGAAAGCAATATTATCAGACACATTAATGGTGTCGATGAACATCATGAAACTAATCCAGTGTACACATTCATGTATGTTTAATCCTATAAGTGCTGGGGTGGAATTGCACCAATTAAAGGAGAGAAATATACTTGCTCAAGTCTAATATAGTAGCACTTTTAGAAGAATAACTTGTTCAAACTATAAGTCACATGTATGACAACTAATGATTATTTTTCATTTTTTTTCCTTGTAACTAATGCTCATTTCCAATTTTGCCTACTTATTAAATTTTCAAACACATTTTTCAATAAGGGGCAAAGAATTTTTTTTTCATTTATGACATATTTAACGAGTTAATTGTCTCATCTTGTTTTCTAAATTTGTTGAAGTACCTTTATATTATGGATCCGGAGTAAGAGAAAGAATCATGTATAAGCATCAATAGTAGAGAAAAATTTGGTTAAAAAACATTAATGACTCTCCTTTTTAATTTTTATTACTAATCAAATTTTACAATATCTATTCTCAATGTAAAAATTAATTGTGTAGCCACCATTAATACCACAAACTCGCGAGTTGAAACCACAAACTGGCAATATCAAGTATATTTTTAAATTAAAAACCATATTTAAATCAATGTTGTTTACTAATTTACCCCTCATTATACCAAATCCCTAATTTATCTTTTAATATTAAATGCACGTTAATGATCTATTTGATATTTTTACTCAATTTTATTTAAAATAAGTTTTAGTATTCTGTTAATTATGTGGTAAATATTAATAAATTGTTTAAAATTTGAGTAATTATTTTTAATAATATATTTTAATGAAATATTCTTAAAAAATTTCAATTATAAGATACTAATTTGCGAATATCATAAAAATATCATTTTATAATTATATAACTTAATTGAATGTGTGTATGTATTTATATATATTATTGCAAAACATTGCATCATACACATTAAAAATTACATGATAAGTTTTTCAAAAAAACTAAAAAATTTATAATGATAAAATTAATTAACTTTATAATATGATCAATTCAAAGTAAGGACAAAAAATTTAAAATATATAATAATTTTTAAAATTTTTTGAATAAAGATATGTGATTAAATGTTTTTTTTTTTGCCAAAGATTACATGATTATTAAGTCATATTTATTTTATGAGTGGCGTGCTTTGGTCAAATTAATGAGTCAATGTTGTGATTTAACGATCAACTAACAAACGCTAAATGGATAAAGTTGAATCTCAAAATAAAAGAGAGGTTTATGTCACATATATTTTGATTTCAATAGAGGTTTATATAAGTTTTTAAAATGAAGGGGGTCTCCTGTAATTTGTAGTAATAGTAGTATGTCACGGGATTTTTACTCTATAAAATACCTATTTAATTAAAACCGTTGCGCCTCTTTGAATGAGCGAGCGAGATTTTATTTATTCCATAGTTAATTCCACTGCCCAGTAGTGCCTGTTAAACATATTACCAGAAGCAAACGAAGTAAATAATTTCCGAAAAGATAATCATCTGTATGTGTAGATATATGGGCAGTCAAAAGAACATAAGATAACAAGTGAATTATTGACTAATGACTCAAATGATAACATCAACATGATTGAACTGTGTGTAACTTAGATGTCAGGGTGTGCCTTAACACACACACCAGCCCCCCAAAAAATTCCACGGCAAGCCTCCATTTCACCAAAAAATTTACCATTTATAAGTCCAATTTTAATAAATTTAGACGTTACAATTTTACCCATATTAATTCCGTTTAATTTAACATCCCATTTTCAAAAGCTATACTTTTTTTCATCGTATGAGAGCATCTGAAATGACGAAAGAATCGATACATATATTTCAAATGCCGTAAGTCGGGTCACATGTGAATTCGGACACTAGTACCGGGTGTTTAGGCAAGAAGATAACAACAGCAGGAAGAATGGGAACAACATATTGTTCTCCATTGCACTGTCTCCGTGGCGTCCACGTGACCCTATGCGTGCCGCCTCTCCTTCTGCCTCTGGTCCTCCGCACCCGAGGCTATATCAAGAGCCGAGGTCTCATGCACATGACCCTGTGTAATCGGTTAACCCCATGTTTACATACACAACATATGGACTACGATTGCCACAACATTAACAAAGATATTTACACAACTAACGCACAGCACATTGCTCCCAAAGATTTTCACACATACACAATGCAAATACATCGCACCAAGCATAATCACACATATCGCCTCAAATAGCAAGGACATCGCACCCAAAAGAAGACGTATATACTCTAACATCTATATGCACCATAACATAACAACTAAACACACAAGACACCTAGCACATATATGCATAAAATAAACATCAAGATTAGTGTTACAAAGACGCGAACGTACCTTCCGGCATTTACTCGTACTTTTGCGTAAAAACAGAAATTTGACAAAGGGCGTAAACAGCGGGATGTCACGTAATAACGCAAGACGATTAACTCGTATATCCTAAAATGATTATATTTATCAACATTTAGCATCATAATAACGGGCATTTTAGGTACAATTACCATTTTTCCCCCCCCGACTCCCTAATCGGGTGAATTTTACAGCCACTGCTTTCGACTCTAATCTTCCAGCCTCGTAACTTTTTCCCAACATGCATTTTCGAAATATATATCATATTTAACCCAAAAACATGATATCTAAAATATATTGAAGATTTAAAAATCCAAAACAACATTCCTACTACAACTACCGAAAGAAAACACCGAAGCTAAGACCAGGACCGAAAAACTTACTCCGGCTTGGCAAGAACTTCTCTGAGAGCTCTTCCTTCTCTCTAACTTCTCTCTAGGCTGCGTTTTTGGGAATGGAGAAATGTGACAGGAGAAGGCTTCTATTTGATGTAAGAAGGAGGGATAAGGTGGGGAATTTCATGAAATGTTTTCACGGGATCCAATCGCTGGGATCGCACTTGACACTGTGGCTTCATCTTGACCTTCCATGTCCCGCTTATGTCATCCTTCTAGAAGAGGGATGATGTCATGCATGACATCACACGGGCCGACTTTCACTGACATTGCTTTCCCCGATCGGTGTCCGAATCCAGTACCTTTGCCGAATCTCAAAAATCCGGGAACTAGGTTTTGTAGTTCCATTCTTTCTCTTTAAAGCCACCGGGTTTCACTATATTTTTTATCCCATTAAGGGTATCTGCTATCTTCCGAAGATTTTCTGGGACAACGTCGGTTACATGGAAAAACTTCCTATAAAAACAGTTTTTGGCAGAAAATCAACGTCTGTACACATGATCTGATCTATAACCATATTCCGGGGCTTGAAAAACACTCAGGCATGTTCTATAAGTCACTTTAGCACTATCTCATTTTATCTTAATTATCCTAAGACTAATTACGCGTTGGTTTCTGTAAAACTATCGAGTAGGACCGCTTAACCGAGATAGAATTTCACTGTCCATAAAGCAATTCAGTGTAAAAGACTAAATTTCTATATCTTTGAGGTAGAATTTCATTTCTATACGCTCTCACATCTCCGCACTTTTTACCGATTATATTATTATTTTATTCAAAAATAGATATTTTTTTCTTTTTATTTTTTATTTATTTTTCTAAGCATAAAATATTTTATTATTTATTTAATTAATAATTTCGAATTTCTCCCTTAAATTAATTATTTACTAATTAATTTACTTATGTCTTAATCTAACAATTAGCCACTAATTACTTAATTAGCAACTTACTAATTGTTGATACTTTTCATAATTAGATTAATTATTATCTCACAACTTTTTTGCAATCGACATCGGCATTTAGATGTCCCGCTTAAAATATTAAAAATCATGGGGCCATAAAGTGCTTTTAATAATATTTTATTTATGCTTTCATTTTTCAAGGAAATAATCCCAAAAATTCCTAAAATTAGAGACAACATACTTCCTAAGTTTTTGTCAATATTTGTTCCATATGAGATTTATCATAATATTTTTAGGCCATTTAATGCCCTAAGAATACATTTTAGCTCTTTATCTCTCCTAATTTCCATAGTAATTACCTTAGAAAATAAGATAATTATTACTTATTATTTGAAACCATATTCACTATTTTCAATAAGTATTATTTATCAAATATAATATTCTTAGATAAATAATTATCCTATTACGCTGACCGCGAAGATAGGAGAAAAACATTTTTCTGAAAATTAATCAATCATAAATGAGGGCAAAATTGAAAATTTACCTTATAATCATCAGGTCAACCAACTTCCTTGGTAATGTGAGATTTTGGTCAGTGAACTTATAAATAGACTGAGTGGTATATATATGCCAGCTATAGCGCTGGGGTTTATCATTTGTTATGTTACTTGACATAAGATTATGTCAAGTCAAACTATGTCGCAGCTGCTATGAATTGGAATTAATGAAGAGTGTTTTTAAAATTTATATAATAAATACAAAAACAAAAATACTAAAACACTCTTCATTAATTCCCTAACTCCCAAAACGACTTTAGTTTTCAGTTATGGAATCTCATCTACCTTTCTCATTTCCTCTCCTATTAAGATTCCGACCAACGATGAAAAAATGGTAGTAACATTAGTAGAAACAAAGTAACAATATCCTATCCCTAAAATACAAAAAAACAAAAATACTAAAGGGGTTGGTATGCATTTTCACCAACAAACTATTAAGTGAAAGGAGCATCTCGACACAAATATTTATTAAGAGTATCTTAAATAACAACAAACAATTAAAACAGTGCCAAATAACACAACGGCCGTTTGTTTTTTTTTTTTAACAGACGTTTAGCCGATTAACTTGTCGGTCATTCACGTGGAGTTTGAGCGAACCGAGAATAAGAGTTTGAATGTACAAGTACTTTCGGAAGAGGAACGCACAAGCATCCCAATTGAAAACGCAATCTCGAAGGCAGCTGGTTGCAGGTGGAATTACTCAAAATTCTGGAAGTCTCCTTGGTGATGTTCCACCGAAAGAAAAAGAGGCTACCTCGCCACACTCCAAACACCATCCCCAATCTTGCGAGGAGGATTCCATTGACTACAATGCCCATCAACTTCCTTAACTTCAATCCTACTCCTCTCAACTTCAAATCCTTCCTCTTGATTCCTCTCCCTCCTTCTCAACCTCTACCTTCTCTTCTACCGCCGCCATTACTTTGTCTCTCCCCCACTCGTAATTTCACGCGACATCGTCTCACCCACCACGCCGCCACCTCATCTTCGCTTATTGGCTCGTTCTCTATCTTGGCCCAAAAAGGAGATCCTATGTCTCGCTACCGGTTTTCCCCAATTCCACTCCGAGCATTTGCTTTCCCGGACGCTCCCGCGCACGAGTCTTCTTTTCTCATTGAGGATTTATTCAAGGATCAATGGGTATTTCCTTGAAATAGTCCCTATTATTGAAGAGACAGCTTTGTTTGCAAAGATGAAAATAAAAGTCGAATGAGAAAGAAAAAACTTAAGCCAGAAGCAAACATACTTGAAAGGATTTACTGAAGGAACAAATGATTGCTTGAGAATTTTCAGAAAGAAAGTTCAGAGGCCAAACCATTGATCGATTTAAACTTTAGAGACAGGAAGAGGCTATTGAGCTAGTGGGAACCGTAGAAGGGCAGGATATCACGAAAGTGGGTAGGAAGAAATTTCCATTACTTCAATTTCGCTCCATGGTTTCGCCGTGACGCTTCCTTTTTTTCCTCACTCTCTCTCGTTTCGTTTTCAGGTTTTTTCTTTTCTTCTTTTTCTTTCTTTCACGATTTCTCTCACCGCCAATCGATCTTAACCCAGAGATAAGGCAAAGTCTAATTTCTTCTGACAATGTGATTTCCACATCAACCATTTCTTCGCCACATCATCGATAAAGTCAAATAAACTGCCATAAAAAAAACAAACAATTGTTGTGATGTTTACTCCGCTTTTAATTGTTTGTTGGTATTTAAGATACCCTTAATAAATATTTATGCCGACATGCTCCTTTCATAATAGTTTGTTGGTAAAATGCACCTAACCCAATACTAAAACACCTTCATTAATTCTAACTCTCAAAACGACGTAGTTTTGGGATATGACTACCTGACAAAACCTTACGCCAAATAATATGACAAACTATAAACCCATATATATATATACACACACACTCACACACTTTCTTAGATCTGGTAAAGGCTCCATAAAAGGCAAAATCAAAAAAATAAATAAATAAATAAAGGGATTCCAGCTGGTTCACGTTCACCTTGAGAAAAGGATATGCTTCCCCTTCTATGTCACTTATGATCTCTCCCCTCTGTTTTTCCACTTTGGGATGCCGACTTTGGGTAACTTTAGGGCTTGTTTGGAATGGGATTTGGAGAGGAGAGTGGGGAAGGAAAAAAATGTATGAGTTGGATTTAAAAAATTAGAGAGGAGTTGGGTTAAATATTTTTAATTGATGTAAAAATAATTAATTACTTTTTCATACTATTTCATTTTACTTCTTCTTTATGTATAATCTCACTTTCTTGGGTTTTTCTAAATTCGACTCATAAATTTTTTATTCCCTCCCTCACACCAAACAACTTAAAGTCCTTTAGTTTTCAAACTGAAAAGCTTAAGTAAGTTGTGACATTAATAAATAATTTGTGCATGGTCTAATTTTCAAGTCATTTCCTTTAACAGTAAAAGCCAAAAAACCTATTCGCTGCAAAACCATATTTACAAAGAGAAAAGGAACTACAGATAGAATTAGCCAAACCATGATCATTATATTATTTAAAAATCTCCCTTTGCCTCCAAACAGCAAAACCAAACAAAAGTAAAACAAAAACTTGAGAATTGAAAGAAGAAAACATAATTTACATCAGAGAGTGCCATCTGGGTTGTCATCACTGAAGAAGGTGACGTAAGGATCTTCATATCTGGTGACCATTGCTCCAATGGAGGAAGAAGAAGCAGAGGCATCAACGTTTCTAACAAAACCAGGAGGAGCTCTTATCATAAGCAGAAGGCGCATAAGGCTGAGCCACCAAGTTATACGGCACATATGGCCATATCTCCGCCCTCTTCCCCGTCGCTTTTGCCTTCTTCAACACCTTGCTCGCCTCCACATGCCCCGTCACCGTCACCTTCTGCAACTTCCTGTTTATCTCCACCGACTTCACCCCTACATGTACATTCATTCACATACCGAATGAGTTCTCAAATATAAGTCACTTCTAACTACCCAAACCTAAAACGAAGGCGCCGTATAATACTGAGTATATGAACAAAGCAATTGTGAGTACCAAAAAAGACCACATATTCAGAGCTTATGTTGAATTAGTTTTTTAGAAAATAGTCTTTATGATTTACGCAGTATAAATATTATTTAATTTTATTTCGACTGGTGAAAAAAGGACTTGTGAAAACCCAATTTTAGAGATACTCAAACACCCACAACTCACTTCTAACCAGAAAGGACTAAGAACAACGGCGCCTTATAATTAATATGAGATGAAGAAAAAAAGCAAATGAATACCAGAACACATATTCATTCACGTATTCACGGTTCTAAAATATAAGTCACGAACTAGAAAGGATCAAGAACAAAGGTGCCTTCTAGAATGAAGGAGCTGTATAATAGAGTACATGAAGAAAGAAAGTGTGAGTACCAGATAATGAAAGAGGGCTTTCTTGACTTTAAGTTCACAGCCATCACAGTCCATTCTGACCTTGGAGCTCCACAGTCTGAAATGGCTTCTTCATCTTCTTGTTGTTGTTGTAATCCAGAGTGTACATGCCTCCAACTCCCATTATTTCTGTGTGTCTAGAGCCAAACATTTCTACAGAAGGAAAGAGAAAGGTTTTTAAATGAATATATCAGAAAATATGTTTAGTGGAACTTAGTTTATATATTTATTGATATTGAAAAGCTGGGAAAGGAAAAGGAAAGAAGAGAGGAAGAAGAAACAAGGAACTTGCTGTGGGGAAATGGGATTCCTTCCTTACCTGGGAATAATCAATATAAAGATGATGTAAAGCTATTGCTCTCTCTCTCTATATATATATATATATCTGTGACTGTGTGATGTGAAGAAGAAGAACTTTCTTTAGTTGGTTTCAGATCTTCTTTTATCTTTATGCTCATATCACACACAGGGCACGGGTATTCTTATATAGAGAGAGGGTCTTTCATCAGAGATTCAAACAGTGGAAAGGTTGTGGCCCCCACGATCACCAGTCCGGGTGAAAAAGCTGAGTCACATTTGGTGTTTAGAATTATATCACATCCAGTCCTATTGTTACCTTTCTCGGCCCTAATTATAGCACTTTTACAGGGGATAATTTATACTACAAAAGTGGGCTTCCCATACCGTGACCTCGGAGTGAGTATAGACATAGTTGATTTTTAGAGACTCATGTAAGCCTAAATAAACATTTAATCATTTCATATCAGGTTTTGGGATTATATATTAGTTTATTAGTCAAATTATTTAGTTTGAAGAAAAATAAAAAAATAAAAATACTCTAAGCTAATTTAATTAGCTTCTTTAATCTCTCCAAAAAAGTTTCACCATGCCTTATAATTGCAATTTAGAGTACTCAGCGTGTTTATACCTCTAATTGACAGACATATCATTTTTTTATATATCGTATTTATTTACATTTAAATTAGCATGCCACTTTCGAGATATTTTTTGCACCCAGTATTTCAAATTAATTAATTTTCATCATACTAAGGTTACGCATAAATACAAGAATCGAAATTAATTAATTCGGTATACCTAAAAAAAAAATCTCGTAAAAAAGCATATAATTAAAATCTAAATAAATACAATATATATAAAAATGCTCATAAGCAATATAATAAGTACCTAATTCTAAGACCAAACGCCAATCCCGAAAGTTCCCAAAGATAGCCCTACTTTTAATTTTCCAATTAATTAGTCTTCAATTAATTTTAAATTAATTTCATTAAAAATAATCACAATTATGATAAAGGTTTGGTGCTTATAAAAATGGATATCATCTCACCAAGTGTTTGTATATAAATTTAACCTATTACTAATTAACAAACATGTATATTTCTTTTACTTTAATATAATTTTCCATCCATCCACTTTCTCCACACCATCATGCTACAATAAAACATCAAAAGTTCATCAATAATCTCTTTCTTTCTATCCCCTCCGATCCTAAATATAAGCATAATGACTTTTTTGAAGAGATAGACAAAGTTAATCAATTACTTTAGAGTATTTGTTTCTTTTTTTTTCTAAATTAATTAGTTTGACTAATATAAAATGAAATATAATTCTAGCTAGATACACAATATATTTATATAATTAAAGTAGCTTCCTTAATCCAAAAATAAAAAAATCAATTCTATCTTATATTTGTGATCAAGAAATACCCCAAATTACTAATAAAAATCAATAATGAGATGGACATCTTTATCGATCTCTCTACATTTCTTCTTTAATAAATATTTCCATTATTAGATCAAGTTTTAATAATTGAGATTTAATACTATATTAAAATTTTATGATAACATTAAATATAATAAAAATCTCTCATGGTAAATAGAATAACCCCAACCATTGACTTACTAACTTTTTTATTGGGAAATGAATTTTTTATTTTCTACAAACTATTATTTAAAGATATAAACATTGTATTCCCTCTAATAAATTATAATAGAGGTAATATTTGAAAAGAAATTAATCAACCACTCATCTAGTGGCTGCGCTTATATATAGATCATGACCATTTCCCTTCTAAATGACACCTTCTATGTGTATAATATATATATATATATATATATATATATATAAGTAAAAGAGATAATGACAATGTATAGGTTGTTGTTTTTTTCTTCATAATAATATATTTAAAGGAAATAAAGGAGAAAATAGCAAACGTCTTCACACAAAAATGTAATTCTTTCGAAACCGACAATAAAAGAAGAATAAAGTGACAGACGGGGAACATGGTCGTGGAGCTTGGGGTTTAAGTTCAAGTAAAAGTAAAGGAGAAGGGGCAAAAGTGGTAGATGGGGCCTATTGGGGTTTAAGAATCATGTACTAGTGTTAATTTGATGAACAAAAAAATTGCTGAAGACAATTGTTTGTAAAAGTTTTGCCGGTATATGTCATAATCTGTAATCTTACTATGTCACAATGATTTTCATATATTTAGGCATTTTTGTTGACCAAACTCTCCCCTCGAATTCAACCCCTTTGTTCTTTTTCACTTTTGGGAAACTCTTTATCAAGTTATTCATCAGGGAAGAATTACTGATTTGCTGCATTCCCCTATTCGCTCATCACAAAGAATGGCTGTAAAAGCTCCAATGGTGCATCTCACCCACCATGTCAGACACATGACCTTTATTCAATTAGTCGTGATAAAGCTCCTAGACAATATAACCAAAAAAAAAAAAAACTTGAACCATCTAATATTTGGTATTTTTAAAAGGATTAAGAGCGCTCCCAAAGACAATTAACTATTAAGCGCACCACCCAAAGACAACAAACTTCTTTTAAAAAGGAGCGCCCCAGCACAATGCTAAAAGTTAACGTCTCTGTTATCTAAGGAGCGCTCACATAAATAAATTATTATTAAGAGGGCCCAAAGACAAAATCTAAATTTTACTAAATTAAATAATTTTTTTCTCAATTTCCATTATTCAAAACTTTGTATAAATATCATGGACAAAAATTACTCATTCTTCAATTTTGTCAAAATTATAATTTGCTAAAATAAACAAAAGTTTTGATTAAAAATATAATTATATGATTTAAATCAATTCAAGGTGTTTTATAGTTTATTATATATGTTAAAATATATATATGATTTATTTTTATTTTAGAATAAATTTGGTGAGTTAAAAAAATTCATTTAATGTTATAAAATTTAAAAAAATCTAAAAAACTGCTGACAAAATTGAAGAATAGGTAATTTTATCCATAGATATTTATACAAATAGTTTTGAATAATGACAATCGAGAAAAAATTATTTAATTTGGTAAAAACCCAATGTGTTTTATAGTTTATTATATATGTTAAACAAAAAAAATATGATTTATTTTTATTTTTAGAATAAATTTATGTGAGTTAAAAAATTCATTTAATGTTAATAAAAAATTTAAAAAATCTAAAAAATTTGTTGACAAAATTGAAAAATGAGGTTTGTTCATAGATATTTATACAAGTAATTTTTATTTAATGACAATTGAGAAAATTATTTAATTTAGTAAATTTAATTTTCGCTACCGGGCGCCTTTAATATTAGCTTATTGTATTATTTTAGATAATAGACGTTAACTTTGCTAATTGCGTTAACTTTGTTTTAACGGTTGTTGTCAGCGCTCCTTTTTTAAAAGTTTTTTGTCTTTTAGGTCCACTTAATATTAATTAGTTCTTTCGACGCCCCAGCCTAATAAACATTTTTGCCCCTTAACCATTTTTAAAAGAAATCTCAGCTTTATTTTAAATTTTGTATCCATTGAAATAAAAAAATTATTTAAAGTATTATAAAAATTAAATTAAATCTAGACCAACAAATTCAATTTGAATGGTTAGATTAAGATGAGCACTCATATTTTTGATGAGCAAGGCTGCTCCCTGATTTGTGGAATGACTCATTAGAATTTTTTGCATTAACCAAAAATCAACCTCACTCTTCTTATTTTCAAAGATGATATTTTGGAATGACATTAATTTTTCTTAAAATTTTCTCTCCCTCAAACTGATACTTTATAATGTTACTATTTTATTAATATCTTTTTGTCTTATATAAAAAATGTCGATATTAAAATTTTAAAGGTTAACAAAATATTCATAAAATGCTAATATATAAAGTTTAATTTCTTGATAGTTATCTTTCCTCATTCCTTTAGAAGAGGAATGGGTCCTTCCAGAAAATCAAGGTTGTCAAGAGAATGATCAAAAGAGACCTGAGATCTTTTCTTTGAAGCCTGGATATGCTGATCTAAACTTCCTGTATTCTAAAATTTCTGCTTCAAATGCTGATGATAATTTTGGACTTCATCGATCAAAGGTCCTGTAGGAGTAGGTTCAAAAGAATTCATTGTTTTGTTACTTTCATCAAACATTTAAATTGGTGCCCCAAAGACTTGTATGTGTCTCAGTGGAAGGTCCTGTAACTTCTAAAACATGTGCTTTGAATGGAGAAGCTTTGAACCTCTTGAAATTTAGGGTAGAAAAGGCTGGCACTCACCAAACTTGCGTTTTCTAGATGTGTCTGAAGGAAAATGTTTCCTTGCCAATGTTGTAAGAATATTTATAGGACAATCATCATGGGTAGCTTGAAATCTAGCCTTTTTAATGACGTCAGTATTCAGATCAAAATTTGCTTTTCTCTTGCGTATGCCTTTTTCACCCATACCTTTGAGATGTGATGAACCTAAGCTTCAGACAACCTCTTCTACCAAAATCATCTGAGGGTAACAGTGTGCAAAGAGTTGAATACCCGTCTTTTGAGCACAGCAGAAAAGTAGTGGTCGACAAGAAAGTCATATTTGATACTCACTCATCTAGAACCCATAAGAGAAACAAAGTTCTGGGACTGAAAATTGAAAGCATCCATACAGTTCCTGGCAGTATAACCAATATCCATACAAGAATGACACAATCTTCCTACTTGCCCCAGAACAAGCGACATCTTCACATTCAAACCATCAGACAGTTGAAAATGATTTATATTAATAGAGATGAGACCAACTTTACAAATGCAGACTTGAAAACGTAAGCCATGGCAGTTTAAATCTATGTTGCACGGACACGGCAAAATCTGGGTTTATAACGAGTCTGGACACGCGTATTTGGCGACACGCGAATTTCAGCGTAATACGCGAATTGCTTCTGGCCAAACATTCAAATGGCATTTTTGTAATTGTATCCAAAGTTGAAGGCATATTTTGTAACTCCAAATTATTGCCCTAATTGACACGTCGAGCGTAGCCGAGAAGAGAGCACCAAGCACCATCTTTCCCAAAATCATTTCTCTCCTTCTTCAACCTTGAAAACGCTCTTAATTGAACCAAATCAAAGCATCGGAATCGACAAAATTTTCCATCTCTCCCAAATCGTGTGTGTTTATCGCCAATCCGCTGTTCTCCCAAATCGAAGATAGTGAGTGTTTCTCTCCGTTCTACAATCGACGTAATTTGTGCTCTACCTGTTCTTCGCTTCTCTATATGCGTGAGTGTTTGGTCGTTTGCTACCGATAAAGGATTGTGTTTGTTTTTAATATCTGTGATTGTGTGATACCGTGATTCACCGAACACTCCATTTGTGTTTGTGCTAAATATGTCTCACATAATGTCCTGTAATCGGATTAATTCTCTGCTTTCTTAATAAATTTTGTATTTAATATGATTTTTTTGCTTTTAATACAATTTTTATATTAAAAATATTATTTAATACTAAGACGGTTTTAACGCCAATAAATATTATGCCGCTTTTAAAGCGAACGGTCGACGCTTACGACGAAAGAACGCGTGCTCTAAAACGCTTCGCACAAAATGCTTGCAGCGTTAACATAAGTGCTTAAATGACTTTATCATCATATCGAATGAAAGTTCCCAACCGCTCACCAAAAAAACTGAGCTGTCTCTATATTATAAAACTGTAAAGGCCAGCCATGAATTTGAATCCAGATTGGAAAGTGATGAGCATATAGATCAGACAAAGTGGTTTTCGGCTTCCATGGAATTAAAGTAATGAAATAATCTTAACCATATCCCTGAAACAACATATAATGTAAAATCTTGTTCACATTGAAAATAGAGTAAAAAGAATTGTCGAATTGGTAGACCACCAATATCAACCACTGCAGCTCACAATGTATCCTAATCAATGATTGTAATTTTGAGATGAATTTACATCATCCATCACTGGCAAAAATAAAGTGATCCCTATTAAAAGAAAATTTATGAAATACACATAAAGGGGCCATTGCGTTATCACAGATAATAGTGTGAGAAAGCTCCAATAATAACAAGCTAAGCTCTCCTTCAGATTAACCAGCGATAACCTTATAAAATTAGGATAACAACAAACATGCAGAGCCGTAAGATTTAAAGAGATACTGCATTATCTTAATCTATCCAGGGGAGAAAACCATAAAAGCAAATCAAAAGAGATAGAATCTCATGTTCAACTAGCAGAATAAAGCTCCTAGACCCATCATTATCCCAAAACGATAGCAATGATGATAGCTGCAAATATTAGAGAGGGATAAACTTCCAAACCAGGGACGACGATGGTGGGCGATGATGAAGGGGTTCAAGATTGTGTTGTCCTGAACAAAAAACGAAAAGCAGAGGTGTGAGGCGATGAACGACTTAAGCAGCATCTAGATTTAAGAAACCCAAGCTCTCCGACGAACGAAGATCAGAGCTAGAGAGAAATTTCAAAAATTTCTTCCAAATTTGATTTAATTGCACGAAGATGCTGAACTGTGGCGATGAAGGCTATCAGAAACGATCAATTTTAACACAGATTCACGAATGGAAAGTTAGGGTTTATGAGAGAGACGAGCTCCCCATCTGTGAGGGAGGTGTATTCCGTGAATTCCCCCTTGAGTAAACGGCATTTTTTTTGGGGGGGACTAAAACGGCGTCGCATGATGTGGCAGCAGACGCATATAAAACCTCTGCCTTGCTAAACCCCTAACCTACGGTTGCCTTCTTGTTGAGCGAGGAGCGAGTGGGCATGGCACCCAAGCTGAAGATGAAAATATGTAGTCTGTCTGGTGTAAAAACACTGGGGCTTCAGCTTCTGTCCTCCCGAGATTACGTCAACAAACTCCCTCGCCTTCTTTCCATTGTTTCCCCCACTTACCCTCCTAATCTTGTCCTCGAATCCCTTCTCTTTCTCCAATCTTCTTCCTTCCCCTTCTCCCCGACCTTCCTTCATCTTCATCATCCCCCTTGACATATCCAGCCATGACCCCCAACTCATATACCGCGCTTGGGTGCGGCTCAAGTTCGATGACCATCAAGTCTCTTATTGACGTTTTCGTATCCCCGCAATCCGACGAAACACTTAAGGTGAGTGGCTGAATATCATTTTTCTCATAAAGGAGAAGCTTAGTTTGTTATTTCTGATTCTCCCAACGTAACAGGAGGTCGTGTTAGATGCTATAATGGAATTTGTGAAGGTAAGCTAGTGGAAGTTTTCCTCCTCTATTTATCACAAGCTTCTTCACAGTATTGTAAGCTATTAATTCGCCTGTGCATAGCTTTGCAAGTTTTTCTTTTTCCCTTCCCCAGCATTGGTCGCATTATCTGATGTTCATATTTTCTTAATTTCAGGTTCACTCTTCTGATGCAGTTCTGTTGGGGGTGGAGTTGCTCTCATTAAAGTATTTCAGATATATGGACGTCCGGTATATCTATGTTGCCATTATTTTCTTTGTGAAATATGCATTCCTTTCTGTTGATTTATGCCTTGCTAGTTACTGCCGTCCTACTGTGTTATAATTTTGTTCAATAATATAAAAAGTCGCAACTAACATTATATATGTTTTGTCTGTGTTGTGTAGTCTGCATTGAATTATCGGAATCAATTTGTTCATTTTCTAATTTCAGTTATTTTGCTGCGTCTCTTTTAATCTTCTTTTATTATGCCCATTAAACACATAACTGATGTCAATTAGAAGGTTGACTATTCTTCTGAATTACGGTTATACTTGTAACAGTTATTTTACATATATAAGCCTGGGAAGGTTTGCTAGGACATTGGAAGGAAAAAGTTATATGGTACTTTTCTTGTCCTGCTTTCTTTTAGTCCTCTCGACCTGTCATTTTTGCACAGGGCCCTGCAAATCTTCTTTTTATCTTTCTAATCTTATCAGAGGGTCCCAAAGGGACACTTCTACTAGTCCTCTTATCTATCTTTCTCCTGAAATTGTGAATGATATTTAACAATTTATGCTATCTGAGTAATTTCCATGTGATAGCTTATTTGTTTATCCTTTTTAGATTTTAAAATGGCAAAAGAAGATGGCATTAATGAAAGTCCATTGAACCCAAGGTTAGCATGGTCTATTTCGCTCCTTTGCTCATGCATACTTTTATTCATTTCCATTTCTTTTATTAACTGGTGTGGATTATCATGTAGTTTGTAGTCATTTAACATTCTATGGGATGCTCTTTTCGTTATTGTAATGCCATTTGGGTGTGATTTGTTTGATTCTGTTGCCACCTTTCCTTTTAGAAATTGAGCTTCCTGGTCATCTTGTATAAAATGGGTTAAATTTCCTTTTCCCTATAAAGTACAAATACTCACATGGACACATAGATATGTTAAACTTCAAAAAATATGGAACATGGCACAGCATTTAGATTTTTAAAGCTTTCTATGAGAGATAGGCTTCTAGAGGAACTATTCCAAGTATGTTATACAATTGTTGACCCAAAATAAAAAGGACATTATCTGATTGTTTTTTCACAAAATTTACTATCAAATAATATATCAAGTAGTAAGATAATACTAAGGCTGATGCATTCTGCAATACCAAGCAGAATTTAAAAAATTCACTTTTTTTTTTTTTTTTTTCCTGTCAAAAGCATCCTTTACTATACTGCATTTGTCCAAAATATAATACCCCTCCAGTTCTAAATGTGGGACGAGTTTGTAGTTAGTTTGCGCTATAAACTAGATCCTAAATGTGGGACCTAGTTTCTAGTTTAGTTTACACTATAAAATAGGTCATACATTTAGCATTTGGAGTAGTATGTCATAGTTGTTTTTAGATGAATGAAAGTTGAACAAAAAATTGATCAAGGTGCACCCTAGCGGAGTTATGTAGGTATTGAGGTCACATAGTGCCTTGCTTGATTTAACACCTAGCTTCTTCATCTAAGCTCAGTGGCATTGTGCCGGGCAGTAGCCTAACTTGAAATGCTTTGGCAAGCATTTTGGCCCATGGTACAGTTCCGGCCATTTTTACCCATTGCCTGCCCATAGTTATACAACTTAATTATCATAGTGATGCATAATACAGATTTGCCAGATAAGCTTATACTTGTACTTTTGCAGCAAGCAAATGATAAGCTCTTGTATTAATAAACACAATCTTGCCTTTTATGGTGTATTAAATGTATCTTAAGTCAAAATTTGTTAATCTATGGAAGTCAAATTATTCATGTTTAAAACAGGAAAAACTTCACTTATCTCTTTAGGAGCGGTCATCTAGTCTTTCGTTCTACTGTTTTCTCTGTTTGGTCATTCAAGTTTGAGTTATCTTCAGTTCTAGTCTGATCCATGTTCAGCAAGCATCTGAACGCTTTTTTTACATGACCAATGTGTGATGTGGAGGTGTCAATGTTGGACATGCTTGTGATGCAACATGCTTGAAAATAAGGTGTGATTATGCTTAAATATAGCCTATCTCTAACTAGTTGGCTTCCAATGTCTTGAAAAAATCTGTCCTGTAATAAACATGCCTTTTCATACTGGCGATAGTTTGAAACTTTTTGATGTTTTTTGCTAAAATACTGTGCCATTTTGCAAAAATTAGGAGCTTGGAAACTCAACATTGTTCTGTTATAAATTAAATGGCATATTTTGCTTCCAGAGAGTTTTTTCTATCTCCGAAACTTCCTGATGTATAGATACACGTAATTAATTAGCCATTGATTTATTTCTATTGCTAATGTGGGAATGTTACTTTTTTCAGTTTGGATCATGTCATTCGCAATCTATATTGCATTATATTGCATGTCTCCCCTCTTAGCTTGGAAAAACCATCTAGACCTAGTATTGAGATGTGGAGTGAATCAGGTAATTGCACACTATTTTTGCTATCATCACTTTTTCCCGAAGGCCCAAGGTTTTGAATCACGAGATGTAATGCTGTACTGCCATTGACTGTGAGTTGTGATGTGTCAGCCCCTAGGTGAGATGTGGGCCAGTTGGGTTGGCTGTTTGCATGGTGTGTTTAATGCGCCAGCCTTCCTGAAAATAAAAGTAATAATAAAACTTAAATAGGCCATAAAAATAATGAAATTATAATTGCTACTCACCAATAAATTTCTGCTAACCTCAAATCTCTTTCTTAGTTTTTAATACGCACCTTATTTATGCCTTCATCGTTTATATTGCATACATTGTCATGGTCTTAGGTTTTCACCTTCATCATAAACTATTGTCAATATCTTTTGGATATTCTTCTTACCCCACATTATGGATTCAACTGAGATGACATTGTTTGTTACAGAATTGTAATTCTGTATAGGAAGAAAAGAGAGGGAAAGAAACCAGAAATAGAGGGGTAGAAGAAGAAGAAAGCAGTCGAGAGAGAGAGGGAGACAAAGAGAAATCTATTATTCTATCATCAATCATAATCTGATTTACAATAGGATCCTATTTCTATATATAGACTTGGGCTAATAATCACCACTCTTTAAGTAACTAACTCAACTTGCTATTATCCTATAACTAACTAATTCTTCTAATCCCTTGCGATAGACTTTAACCACGGTAATGTATTCAATCAACTGACTTTTACATTCCTATCATCTTTTACATATCAATACCTTCAAAGAAGAAAGAAAAACATCTTTGCTCCGAAGATGATTGACAACAAAACTCAAACTAAAATTAAAAACTGTTTGAATTCTGAAAATGTAATGGGAAATTTTGTTCGTCGCCACAAGGTCATTATATTATCCCACTTATGGATTCTTTGTTAAATGGAATGAATGGGTCTAACGCGAACCAAAAGTATTTACACCAATTAATAAACCCAATTAATTTATTTCGCATTTTCGTACCAATTCTCTCCCTTGAACCAACTTCCTATAACCAAGCCTTTTATAAGAGAATATTGGCTGAAAACTTAATCGGGTGATACAAAGTCAGAGGGTCCATTAGGCAAACAACATTGTAGAAATAACTTTGGGCCTAATTTTTTAAAGATAAAATCCATATGCCCCTGATTTTCAAAAGTTATCTGCCCTTCCAATAATATGCAAGCTAGCTGTAACCCTTAATTTGCAGCAGGTTGAACAGTGCTGAGAACAGGGTAAATGGTGACCAGCTATCCTATTGACTTTTCAAAAGGATAAACATATAGCCACGTGGGCGCTCTTGGACAACAAAATCTTGTTCAAGGAAGTCCTTGATTTGCACACAATGTCTTCACTTTCTTCAAATCTGGATTTGCGAATCGCATAAGCCAAACGATTTGGCATGGACAATGGCGATGATGGAAAAGAACTCACCTCGTGTTTGTTGCATGCGAAAGTTCGTAAAACCTCTACTCCCGCGAGTCGACGCTTTAAGACCCATCAACTCCATGAGAGATTCGCATTCTTCGCCGCTACTTCATTTTAGGGTCATCTTGCCCGACATCTCTAGTCTAGCGTTTATCGAAGTCATTTTCACATTTTTGCAAGTTCTATTACATGCGAATCTAGTCACTGTCCCGGAAGATTTAATCTCTTAGTCCGCTCCATCTTCACTGCTTTCTGCTTAAGGTGGGTTCGAGAACTGCCTTCTTCTTTGAACTTTGTCAGTGCTCTTGTGGTTGACCGGGTCTTCTTTGAGGAACTTCCTGATCAATCTTTTCCTTCCTCAACAATTCTCATAACTCGCCATATCTTTTTTTTATGGACATAGGCTCTTGTACGATAGACCCCATATGTTCAACCATCGTTGTCATATTTTGAAGTCGTTTCTTCCACGCTTCGATGGGATATATAAGTTACAATAGCCATCGACTAGCATGATCTTTTTTTTTTCCTTTTTCTTTGGAATCACAAACGGGAAGTGCCAAGAATCGGTGGCTCTAATACCACTGTTTACAAGAGTTGTAATTCTATATAGAAAGAAAGAGAGGGGAAGAAACTGTGAACAGAGCGGTAGAAGAAAACAAAGAGATCAAGAAAGAACAGGACTAAGAGAGAGAGAGACAGAGAAATCTATTATTCCTTCATCAATCATAAAAGAATCATTACATTAGGATCCCACTTCTATTTATAGATTTGGGCTAATAATCACCATTCTTCTCTTGTGTTTGAAGAACCAAGTTCTTTACCACTTTCGTGGATATTATCACAGATTTCCGCCGCCTCGCTCCACACTCCCCTAATTTACGACCTTACCGCCCTCACTATCAAAAAATGACATTGAATCTCAGTCAACGCACTATTACCGGGGTTTATTCGACCGAACTCTAGCCCCCTTGCTAGCCTGGTATTGTTGGTTAGCAAGAAAGATGGTACATGGAGATCAGTGCGTTGATTACGCCATCTCAACCAGACATTGACGTAGACAAATATCCTATCCCGAACATTGATGGGTTATTGGATTTGTGCTGTGCAAGGCGCACAATATTTTTCGAAGATTGATCTACGCCGAAAATCATCAAATCGGGTTCTCCCAACCGATGTTCACAAACTTTCCCGGACACATTCCGGGCCACTACGAGTTTGCTCAGAGTTATGCCATTCGGACTCACTAACGCCCCGACCTACGTTTCAAGGTATAATTAATGATCTTTTTCGCCTCGCCTCGGGAAATTTGTGCTTGTCTTTTTCGATGATATCTTGATATATAGTCTCACCTCAAATCACTTCCACCATCTCACCATCGTTTTCCAAATCCCGCAACACCACTCTTTTATGCCAACACCAAGAAGTGCTTCTTAGGGCAAATTCGGATTGATTATTCGGGTCATATTATGACAGCAAGTTAAAAAGGGAGTGTACTTGAAAATATTAAGGCGGTTGTTCATTAACTTACCCCCTCATTTGTACAGGACTTACGAGGCTTTTTGGGCCTTATTGGTTATTATCGATTTTGTTTGTGAAGAATTATGGAATTATTGCTCAACCCATAATCGATTTGACCAAGAAGGATTCTTTCGCGGTCCTGAGCAAGCTCACCACTTTTTGGAGTCACTCAAGATTGCTCTTACTACTACACCTCGTACTTCATCTTCCCGACTTTCAATGACCATTTTGTGGAATAATTTGAGAGAGAGAAATTAATCAATTCATTAATCTTAATCTCTTAATCAAAGAATACATACGGGCCTTTATATATAGGCAAACCAAAGCAACCCTAGAATCTAATAAAATCAAATCAAATCAAAATCAATCAAACCGATCGAGATATAATAGGAAATATCCTAAACCGACGGAGAAAATCTAGGAGAGAATAAGGAGATAATGAGGAGAGAATAAAGTGGAATTATAATATAATATTTCCATATATTCCCACACTTCCCCCAAGTCCGGACGTCAGCTGGATGTGAATCATGTCCAACTTGAGTCTTGACGATGCTGAGAGTTACCGTTGCGATAAAGACGGGCACAGATACACGTATAACTTTGGGGAGCAGGCAAAATGGGCGGCGATAAAGATCGACGATGAAGGTCCCATAACCGTTTCGAGTCTTCAAAATCATTAGGCTTGTACTTTTTGAGTCTCGAGGTCCATTTGTTTTATCTCGACTTGTTCTCCTTTTTGAGTCTCGCAGGCCTACGAATTTTTGAAATGATATTGTCCTCAAATTTCTAAAGTGACAGCTTTGGTCCCGTCAAAAATTGCAGCGTTTTGATTTTTTTTTTTCGTATCTCCCCGGTGTGGCTCCACACCTTTTTTTTTTTTTTTTTAAATCTCACTTAACAAAGAACTATAACCATTTAGGTCTAGGCCGATTTCGATGACGCGGACGATTGATGGGACCGGGCAATCTTGCCTTCTTCATCTTCTAAGTAATCTTGCCTTCTTCACCTTCGCTCTTTCTTTCTCCCTCTCTCCTTCTCCTTCCTCCGTTTAATTTGCCGTTGTCGCGGTAAGACCTGCGTGACGCGGAGTCCCAGACGCGGCAAGGAGAACGTCGTTCGGTCGAAACCCGACTCGCAAGGCTACTTCGGTTTGATTTGAAATCTTTGCCTGAAATCTCGTAATTCTGGCCGACAATCGTGTAATCTCACCAAAATTACTTGGACAAATTCTTTGGCCGGAAATTCTCTTCCGGTTCGACTTGTGGTTTTGATTTCGCCGTTTACCATGATTTCGGTTGTGACATTATGGACTTTATGGCGTATTTGTAATCAAAGAGGTAAACCGAGGCGAGAGATAGAACTCTTACGGGAACGAGACGGCGGCGGATGATATTAACTTTTCATCAAGTACTCGGTCCGAAATCACGCATTTCTTTCTCTGCCCGCAACTTTGTTTTCGCCACTACTGGTACAGAATTTGGGCCACGAACACCGACGACGGAGGTTCGTCGAGAGCTTGAGGTTCGTCTAGTGCGACGAGGCGGAAGGAACTAGCCGGTTGATTCCCCGTTGCTTTCGCCTGACCGGGCCGACTCACGTAAATGATGGTGAAAGCGGCGCGGGTGACTTGCAGCTTCCGACTTTGTCTCTCGATTCAATGCTCGGGCAACGACGGGAGCATGCCAAGAGTATGGAGACATTTTTGGGAGAGAGGGCCTCACTGGCCGCCGTATAAACAAAAACTAAACTCTTTTTGTCTTCAAGATCAATCTAATCGATACCTACGTGGAATAATTTGAGAAGAGAAATTAATCGAATTCATTAATCTTAATCTCTAATCAAAGAGAATACATACGGGCCTTTATAGGCAAACCTAGAGTTAACCCTAGAATCTAATAAAATCTAATAAAATCAAAATCAATGTTTGATTGAGATATAATAGGAAATATCCTAAATCAACGGAGAAAATCTGTGAGAGGAATAGGGAGATAATTGAGATAATAAAGTGAATTATAATATAATATTTCCATATATTCCAACACATTTACGGTTGAATGCAATGCATCCACGGATGGAATCGAGCTCGCTCTTATGCGTAACGGGCACCCCGTAGCCGACTTTAGCAAAGGTTTTTCATTCTCCAACCGTTTTAAGATGGCCTATGATCGCGAATTGCTAGCATTGGTCCTCTCTCCGTAAATTGCGCCATTACCTATTAGGGTATCCTTTTGTAGTGCAAAACGATCATCGTAGCTTAAAGCATCTTTGGACTCCCCCTTTGACTTTACCATCCTTTACAAACTGCAAAGAGCGTTGCAAACAGCATTCCCTCTCACGAAGACCACAACAAGCACATTTCTTTCAAATAGTGATTCCTTTGGCCAACGAATTAGAGCAATTACCTCAAGCTCTACTTGAAGACCCGACACTGTCCCACTCATTGCAGCAATACAAGACAATCCGGATCACCACCCTCACTTTCACCTTGTGAATGTTCATTTGTTCTACAAAACACGATTGGTCATACCAAACCAATCTCAGCTTATGAGAAATTATCGCGAAGCTCACGCCACTCCCGGGGGACGCGGGGTCGAATCGAAGACCAACTAGAGACCAGGGATGCCATGCTTTAGGTTTCAGAGGGTAACCTTCTTAAAGCTCAACACCTGATGGTTGCTCAGCCGACCAACACCGCAGGATCTTGAATTTACCAAAGGACGATACGCGGGTTAAAAATTCACCCCTACCGCGTAAATCCTTATCTCGTCTCCGCTTTGAGAAATTCTTCTCGATTTTACGGCCCATTCCGTGTTCCGAGACGTATTGGCAAGTGTGGCATATGAGTTATAACTCCTTTCTACCGCCAAGATCCACCTTATTTTTCATGTTCTTTACTTCGCCTTGTTCCGTGCCTTCAAGTCGCTCCTCCCCCACCACTTCCTATTTCAACATATGGAACTCTTCCTCATTCCCCTCCCCGGGTGCTTCAACATTGCCGGACTCTGCCTAAGCAAATTGGAACTCCTCCCAGCAATTGGAGAACCACACACCAGAGGGACGCTACATGGGAAGAGTATGATCCGGTTCTTTGCTCAATTTTCTTATTTTTGCCTTGAGGACATGTTGTTTTTCCAAGGGCGGAAAATGATGTGATCCAAATCGCTATGGATTAGTTTATTCTAGGAAGAATAGCGCCTTAAAATAAATTAGGCATTAATTTATTTATCGAGTCCGCTTTGATTATCTTTTAGAATTAATTTATTAGTCAAGTCTCTGTTGTGATTATCTTATTATTATCTTTAGGAAATAGTTTGGAATATCACAACTAGATAGATTTGGTTGTTAGATTTAGATTATTGATTGTCTATTTGAATTTCATATTAGAGTCACTCTCTCTAAACCTACTCCTATTTTTGGCTATTAGCCTATCAATAAGATTGTCAAATATTCGGAGCGAATTCATCTGAGTATCCTCCCTGGCTTTAGTAATTAGTTGAGTTTTATATTTTGGCTTACCAATATTGATTTTAGAGGAATTAAAATACTCTATTAAACTCAGTTAATTAAAAAACATACATGCTGGCCTTTATATAGGCAAACCTAGAATCTAATCCTATCAAAACTAATTAAGATATAATATCCTAGATATAATAAATCTATCCTAAGATATAATAAATCTCAAACTTAATCTAAATTTAGATATTAAAATATCTAAATATTCTAACACTCCCCCTCGGGAGAAGATATTGCCGATCATTCTCACTTGCCTTTGAAACTCTTCAAACTTCGTTCGGCCTAGTGGCTTAGTTAAGATATCTCGCAATTTGGTTTGCGAGATCTTATGCGAGACAAAGTCATAATGCCTCGCTTCAATCTTTTCCTTGACGGTGTCTCGTCTATCTCAACATGTTTTGTTTGATCATGATATATCGGGTTCTTGACCATTTCAATGCTAGCCGTGTTGTCACACCAGATTTGCATTAGTCCCTCATGTTGAATCCCCAACTCCTTTAATAATCTCATAACCCATATTCCTTCACAAGTTCCTTTGTTGACAACTCTCAGTTCTGCTTCTGCACTACTTGTTGACACCACTGTCTGTTTCTTACTTCTCCATGTAACCAAATTTCCCCACACGTATGTACAGTACCCTGTGGTTGACCTCCTAGTCTCTCTATCCCTGTACGGTCCGGATTTGGGCGAGATTTCAATGTTCCCCGGTAGTACTTTCTTAAAGAATATTTCTCTTCCGGATTGCTTCAAATAGCTCAAAAATACCCGTATACCGTTCACGTGTTCTTCCTGGTGGTTGACGATTGAACCGACTTACTATTCCAACTACATAGCTAATGTCGACGCTGGGTTAAGTATATTAACTTTCCCACAAGTCTTCCGTACCTTTAATTAACTAACACACCTCGTGGCTTGATCTCTGCGGCATCCTTCTTCCATTGGTGTCCTCCGGTCGTGGTACCTAACAACCGCCTCATGTAACAGTCTAGCGACATACGTTCGCTGAGATATATTGATACCTTTCTTGGTTCTTGCCACTTCCATGCCTAAGAAATACCTCATTTGTCCTAGGTCTTTCACCTGGAATTTAGCCGACAAGTCCTGTTTAAGTTGAGCAATGGATTCTTCATCATCTCCTGTAATGACTATGTCATCATCATAGACAATCAATATATTGACTTTGTCATTAACACGTTTGATGAACAACGATCATCGGCTTCTGTCCGAGCATATCCAAGCCCTTTTACCGCTTTTGAATCATGCCTTGGGAGATTGCTTAAGGCCGCATACAATGATTTGTCGAGTTTACACACGTAGTTATTAGGAGCTAAAACTCCATCCGGAATCTCCATGTATACTTCTTCCTCCAAGTTTCCATTCAAGAATGCATTCTTCACGTCCGGTTGGTGAATCAAGGCCGCGGTGTTGTCAAGTGAGGAGTAGGTCCTTCGAGCCGTATCCCGCATTTCCTTTGCGCTGGGGCAAAAGCGATAGCCCTCACGATCTCCACTATTGAGTTACACAACCAAGTCATAACTTGGTTATTTTCAAAGAAACCACGTGTCGAAGTTTGAGTCATTAGAGTCTGTCAGGGCTGTTCCATTTATATATTTCTCTTTCTCTTGCCACGAATATACCTTAGTACACTTTGGGACCATCGAAGATAATTTTTACCATTAAACCTATGGTTAATAACCATACCGTGATTTTCCGTGAAACTGTAGCATATCCGTGTTTTTAGAAGGTACTGCTTTGGTTTGTGGTGCAAGCTGATGGGATTGAGAATTGTGATCTCTGGCTATAAAAGCCATGGAATTGATTCCATTTTGATCGAAATTGTGAGGTATTGAACCGAAAATAGGAGGGTCCATTATTCTGTCGATAAGGTCACGGAGAGCCCAGGGACGGCGGCGCGTGGACTTCACGCTGGGCCGGAACAAACTGGCGGGGCGCGGGCCACGCGCTTCTTTGATGACTTTCGCACTTCCGGATCCGCCGATCGGGAAGGTTCCGATGCCGTCTCGTGGGGCGGTGATGTGAAACGCGTCTTCCTATGCGAAGATCGGCTCGCCGGATCCGGCTCGCCTCTCTCGGCCGTGTTTCACTCGTCCTCTCTTCTCTCTTTTTCTCGGCCTTCGCTCGACGACGCTCTTGGAGTTCCTTTGTATCTCCTAAGATGCGACGTGATTCGGGACTCGAAGCTTCGGGCGAGATGAGGACTTGGTCGAACAAATGAGACTCGAGTATCGGAGAGTTTGAGTTTATCGTAGATCTAAGTTAGACCTAGCTTTGATACCATATTGATTTTAGAGGAATTAAAATACTCTAGTAAACTCGTTAATTAAAAAAAAACATACATGTGGGCCTTTATATAGGCAAACCTAGAATCTAATCCTATAAAAAATAATTAAGATATAATATCCTAGATATAATAAATCTATCCTAAGATATAATAAATCTCAAACTTAATCTAAATCTAGATATTAAAATATCTAAATATTCTAACACCTAATTATTAGAGATTGGTTGTTCTTATTGAATTAGCAAGGTTATTGCTTCTTCCCTAAGATCAAAGTTTATTCTAGCAGAGTTCTTTTTACGTTCCCATTCACATTTAACCTTCCCATCAACTTACCCTAATCCGTACCATATCAACATATCGCATATATTAACATTTTATCACTAAGTACATCCATGCATATGCTAATTCATTTTGAGGTGTTAATTTTTGCATTTAGTTCTTATCGTTTTATTCATTTTCTTGGTGTTTTTCTATTTGATTCCGAGGTTGCTTTTAAATTTTCTCTCTGTCTACTTGTGTGGGGCGGGTGTTTCTTTGGGATATGTATGGAATACTATTTTCTTCGTGTTAATAGAAATTAAAGTTTACTTGTATATTAACTAGAGTGGTTTTTATCCAAAGAACGTGATCATGAACAACATTCGAAGAGGTAGATTTAAATGATAACCAACCGAAGCCCGAGAAGCATAATAGTAATGTAAAAATTTTCGTGATATCTTGTTTTTCGCAAAGATCAATGCTATGTTCTTTTAGATTGTAGGATGCAACAATTAGTTTTCTTATTTTATGTTCATATAGGTTACTTCGCAGATGCAATTGCCAAAAAGATGAAATCCAAATTTACTAAAGCGTGATTTCATGTCTTAGATTGCCACTTCCACTTGATGTGTACAAGGAGGTAATCTTAGTTCTTGAACTTTTTTGTCCTTATGCTTTTGAATATACATATGTACTCGTGTCTTAAATTTTTAGAATATGTGATATGTGATTATTTCTTATAAAATATCAAAATGCTTGTATATGATGGTCTTTATCAACAACAACAATAAATCATATCCCACTGGTGGGTTAGCTATATGGATAACATGATGCCATTGTGCTCTTTTGAAAACCAAATCTTTGGATAAATTAACTAAAAGATCCCGCCTATAACCTCATTGAATATTCACTTTGGCCTTCCTCGACCTCTTTTTAAAGGACTCCATATTGTTTGATCAACTCTCCTCATCGGCACACTCAATGGCGTTCTTGAACAAGTCCAAACCACCTTAAACATTTTCTACCATTTTCTCTTCTATAGATGCCACTCCAACTCATTTGCGGCTATCCCCATTTTTATGTTAATGTTTTCCTTTTAAAGTCTAACATTCACCACCATAAAGCATTGTTGGTCTTATAGTAGTTCGATAAAACTTCACTTTTACCTTATTAGGCACTTTCTCATCACAAATAATTCTAGCAAACTTTTCTCCATTTATACCATCTAGTTTGAATTCTATGATTAATGTAAATGTAATAGCCAAGTAATCTGAAACCCATGCTTATTCATGTATACGAGTGGGATATATATACACAAGAGAGAGACCTTAGAGTTAATAGGCCCATTATGACTAATTCCTAACACTATCTTTCAAGTTGGAGATAGATGTTAATCAAGCCCAACTTGTTACAAAGATAGTCACTTGAGTCCCATTTAAGGCCTTAGTCGTAAGGTCACCCAATTGGTCACTAGGCCGACCGCACATGCCCCAGTAGAAATAAAGTTCTCCTTGATCTTATCACGTACAAAGTGACAAGTACCAATCTTAATGTGTTTTGTACGTTCATGAAACACATGGGGTGGTGAAGGAGTGGCCCCAATTGGTAAAAAAAAAACCCGCAACTCCTTGGGGTTATCGTGTACTTGGAAGAACAACTAGAAAAAGGAAAAAATATAGTAATAATTTGATTCTTCGTCGACGTAGTAAATAGAAGAGTAGAGAAAATAGAATAGAATTTGTTTCTTCGTCTTTACAAAAAAAAAAAAATAGGAGTAATGGACTCGGTGACACGTTCACTAAAAAAAAAATCCTTTTGTGGCGAATCATTTATTAAGAAAAATAAAGAAAGTTAACACAAAAGAAGAAAAAGAAATAATAGTAACTTGGTCAGAGCATCTACCATTATACCCACAATGATTGGTCATACGATTGCTATCCATAATTAGAGGCTATGTGTAGATCGGCTTTATTATCACACCACAATTTCACAAGTGTAATGACGTGGCAAGACCAACCTCCTTCATTAACTCGGTGAATCTACACAATTTCCCGTCGATCGAGACATGGCTCTATACTCGCCTTCGCACTCGACTTAGAAACAACATCTTGCTTTTTTTACTCTTCCATGATGCTAAATTTCCACCCACAAGCACAATATCCTATGGTGGATCTTCTAGTAGTTTTTGACCCCGATCCGCATCACAAAACATGCAATCTTGTTGTGGCCATGATTCGTATAGAGTACACCATGACCAAAGTGAGCCATTCAAATAATGTAAGACATGCTTCAAAGTTTCCCATCGAGCAACGGTTGGCGGTCATGTATTGACTAAGCACACTAAATCGGAAAGGTTACATCGGGCGAAGTTACGTGAGATAGTTCAATTTCCCAATTAACCGATACATAAGTCATAAATAATCCGTGTTAGGTTAGAAATTAGGGATTGTTGGCACCAATAACTAATTCTATGAGGCCATAATACTTAGTTAATGGCTAAACTGATTCTATGAGGCCAAGGAATAGTTAGTTGTTGTTGTTAGTGGGTTAGTTAGTATAAGGGTAGTTTAGGACTCTATTATGATTAGGAGGTAAAGTTTAATCTGTTATGGGCCTTGCTATGATTGAGTCTAAGGCTAGCCTATATGTGTGGGAGAGCTAGCTTAATCACTCATGTATGTTGATAATGTGTATGAATGGAATGAACAAGGCAACAAAGCACTTGTTTCATATATGTTTCTCTCCCAATCTCCCTAATTCTCTACAACCTTCACGGTGGTATCGGAGCGAGTCATCCCTTTGCTCACTTCTATTACACTCGAAGTTCTTGCTCACTTCTAAACCGTTCTCCTCTTCTCAAGATTCAGATTTGTTGACAAGAACACATCAAGAAAAGTGAAAAAGATAGTCAATTCAATCAAGAACCCAAATCAGTTCGGGGTTCTCCAGTAGCAGCCATCTCCATTGCATATCTTCGATTCCGGGTTCACCGTAAATTCAAAGAAAACTCAACTTTCGGCCTTGCCAAAAAAAAAAAATTATTGATCGATTGTGGCTTTGTCTCTTCGATTTTGAGTCAAATAGTCAATTACCAAATGCTGAAACGATCGCATCATTACCCAACATCGTCGGACCACTCCGATTCTATTGTTCCAATTCACATGAGTCCCCAGAGCATCGTCATTGCATCGGAAATTCTGCAATTGATCTCTTTTTACTTCCAATTCCACAACGATTCGGGCTATTGTCGTGGTTGATTTTGATCGCTTCCGGATATCCATTGGACTCGGGCATCACACGAGGGGTCTTGACTACCTCGAAATTATTCGTTGAAGTCCGGGTCCCGTTGGGTATATCGGAATCAAGAAAGATCGAAGGTTCCATGCCTTGACTCACTAAAAGACATTATCGACGGATTCTAAGTACATCGCGAACGTCCTAGGTCCCACATATCTCGCCACGTAGATTCATTCTAGATATTGCATTGTTATGACCGTTCTTCGTCGGATTCGGATCTCGTGCGTCGACATTACGGGGTGCTCATTCTCGGGTTCCGTCTTGGCGATTGCTCAAGACCGTCGTATCATCCAATCGTAATTGCCTGAATTTGCATTGGTGGTCGTCCCGTATTAGTATTACTATTCTGGATATCATCGTTGCCGTCGGATATCGTCATTGAATTCTGGTTTCTTCATCTTTTATTGTATCACCATTTGCGTTTTACATCGAAAAGAATTTTGGGAATTGAACAAAGGATCAAAACAATATCCAAGGGGTGCGACTAGTTTTCGTCGGCTCTGTTTAGTCGACAGGTTCAAGAATTGACTCGGGTCGGTTATCTCCAAAGTCTCGCATGTGTCCGGTTTGAACCGCTTGCTTACGCATGATTCGGGGCGTTCGTTCACGACGTGACAGTTCTAGTTTCATTTTTGAATTATTCGACTGGTTTCCAGTTCTTCATTCCACAATGTCGTTTGATTCGGGGGGGGTTGCATGCCGCTCGATTATGCATCTGAAACGCGAGTTTTGAGTCTTCAGTCATTGGTTCTATAATTTTCGTCTCTTCTGGGTATTCAGGTGGTCTGGCAGCATCTATGAATTCTGATTCTGAGTTTTTTTTTTATTCGTCTGGTTCTAGTTCTTGCCGGTCAAAAGTTTGAACATTCTGGGTTGGTTTTGATTATTTCTAAATTCTCCATCAGCCTTGGTTTTCTGAATTCTGGTCTGGTTTCTGGTTTTTGCTGATCTCCAAGTTCTGGTCCAATTGCTTCCCGCTTGCTGAATTTTAAACATTGTATGGTTCATAATACAAGCATACAAGAGCTTAGATCGCTTCTATGGCTGATCCATCGAATTCGGTTTAAGGCCATCAAGGTATTCTACAACGAAATGGCAACCTTTTAAAAACCATCTCCTCTCAATTAGAGACTTTGTTGCAGAGGACAAAGAAGCGTTGTGGACCAGCAACGAGGGTAAGTGCAGAGAAGACAACTTCAAACGAAGTTGGGGCTATGATACGTGGAGTTATCTCTCGCTTCTCACAACCCAAAACAAAGAAGAGATCGAGCATTACATCCGGTGTCATTGGGTCTCCCGAGTTTTAAAACCACCAACCTTCAAGGCACACCGAGTCTAAATATCCTTGGGTCTACCAAAATGAGTCGAAATGAGTCGAGAGCGGTGGACACAATGGAAGATGCAACCGAAAAGAATAAAGAGACGAAGATGAATTTTGATAGAACGAGGAGGGAGAAAGCAAGAGTTGAGTGGCAATTTAGGGTCATTTCAAAAACTGACTTGGCTTGCATTCCCTCACAATGTCAGATATATTCTTCAGATTTTCTGAATTTTTTAATTTCATATGAGTGTTTGGGCTTTACCTTTGAAGGAAATGGCCCAAGTTTATTGTTGCAATTGGATCTTCAAAGGTCTGAATATATAAGTGATGGGCTGCTACAAAGAAGGCTCTCACTTGTTCGATATTCTCCTACACAGTTTGCTGCAAATTTGGTTCCAAGGCTAGTTAATGTCAATACTCTTTGGAAGGATCTGTCCTCTCCGAGTGGAAAGGAAAAGAGTAGAAGGTTGCAGCGGATTGAACGCCAAATAGGGGAGAAATATCTTCTGGATTCAAGGTTTCAAGTTACTGATTTTGCTATATCAAAAGTTTTCCAGAACTAGCAGAAGTTTGAAGTTTTAGACTATGTTTTTGCATCAGTTCTGTTTTTTTTTTAGGTTTAGTTGTCAATCATCCTGAGGGCAAGGATGTTTTGGGGAGGAGTATTGATACATAAGTCATAAATAATGTGTTAGGGTTAGAAATTATGGATTATTGGCACCAATAACTAATTCTATGAGGCCATAATACTTAGTTAATGGCTAAACTGATTCTATGAGGCCAAGGGATAGTTAGTTGTTGTTAGTGGGTTAGTTAGTATAAGGGTAGTTTAGGACTCTATTATAATTAGGAGGTAAAGTTTAATCTGTTATGGGCCTTGCTATGATTGAGTCTAAGGCTAGCCTATACATATGGGAGAGCCTAGCTTAATCACTCATGTATGTTGATGTTAATGTGTATGAATGGAATGAATAGTGCAACATCACTTGTTTCATATGTGTTTCTCTCCCAATCTCCCTAATTTTCTACAACCTTCACAACATAATCTACGGTATCTCTCAGAAAGGCAAACGACTTGATCTTCTCGGATCAACTTTCTTTCTTACATCCTCGTAGCTCATCAAACGGTATGCTATCATCAATGTGCAAGAAGGGATTAGGAATCATACGAAAGCTACTTGAAATCGCTTTCGAGTTTCCCATTTCTTTTAACAAATCAAGAATGTATTTTTTCTATGTCAAAAGGATGCCTTTCTTACTTCTCTTAACCTCTATCCCAATAAAGTACTTTAACGGACTCAAATCCTTTGTTTGAAAATGAGAATTAAAATAGGCCTTAATTAATGAGATTCCCGAAGCATTGTTACCGTAATAACAATATCATCAACATATACCACTAACAAAATCATGCTAGCATCTGTCTGTTGATAAAACATAGAATGGTCACACTTACTCTCACTCGGGCCAAACTTCTTAACCACAGAGCTAAACTTGTCAAACCAAGAACGAGGGCTCTGCTTCAAGCCATATAAAGACTTTTGAAGATGACATACCTTCCCACGCTCCCCCGAGCAACAAAATCAGTGGTTGCTCCATGTATACTTCCTCAAGAAGATCACCATTCAAGAACGCATTCTTAACGTCCAATGATGAAGATCCCAACCATAATTGGTGCTATAGAAATGAAGAGCAAACGGGGGAGCTTTGCCATAGGATAGGTGGTTTCGGAATAGTCAAAACCATAGGTCTAAGCATAACCCTTGGCAACCGAATTTTCAAGCGTTCCAAGGTGCTATCAGCTTTTGTTTTGACCGTGAACACCCACTTACACCCGATAGCCTTCTTGTCAAGAGGGAAATCAATGAGATTCCGTGCACCGGCCTTATCAAGGGCTACTTCCATTACAACACGCCAACCGAGATAGGTCAAGGCTTGTTGGAGAGTAGTGGGAATGGTGAGAGAGTCTAAAGATGCTATGAAGGAACAGGATGGAGGAGACAAATGGTTATAGGAAACAAAGGAAGAAATATGATAAGCGCAAGTACACTTACCTTTGCGTAAGGCAATAGGTAAGTCATCGAAGAATCGACACTATATCGGGTTCAAAGGTAGAAGTGAAAGGATCATGAGTATCAAGAATATTAGGCATCGGGGTGTCTTTGGTTCGAAGGAGTGGAAGGAACTAATACTAATCTTTGGATCGACATCAAGCCGGCATTGGTAGGTCATCAACCCGATTGACTACGTACTCGTCTAGGGCGTTTCCGATAAACATGATAGATAGGTGGTTTAATAGGTACCGGGTCGATGCTTTGCACCGTGGGAACCGAACCGTATAGACCAAGAGATTATCAAAACTGCTTCGGAGGTGTCATCTCGTAGAGCGATTTAAGATGGAGTGAAGTAGAGATAGGAAAAAACGAGGTCGACTTACGAAATGTGACATCTTTAGACACAAGATAACGCCCGAAGAGTGGGAGAATAGCACCGATAACCCTTTCCGAACCCTAGAATACCCAAGGAAGATACACTTAGGAAGCAAGCAGTAGACACGAAAAAAGGCTTAGGAACATTCATTTGAAACATGACCAATCGTTGAAAAAGGCTTATATCATATTATTAAATATCTCAGGTCCTCAACTTGGTAGCCCCAACTCTCGTCGTCGGAAGTCATTGTGGACACCACGATCAGAGCGTCTTTGGTGTGTCCCACGTCTCTCCGTGACGAGCTAGTGGCAAGAGTTGATCGTTCTATGAGGGAAATTGCATATTCTAGCTACCTATCGTTGATTTATAAAATAGAAGGCAAAAAAACAAAAAGGACTAAATGGTTGAAGAAAAATGCTGCGTTTTTGACGGAGAGAAGACTAAACCGCCATTTCAGAAATTCAAGAATCAAACCGTCATTTCTGAAATTCACGGGACCAATCATCATTTATCAAATTGAGGGTCCAAATTGTCATTTCGAGAAATTGTGAGGCTTCGAGACTTAAAAGGAGTACAAGTCCGGACAAAATAAATGGACTCGAGACTCAAGAAGTACAAGCCTAAGGATTTTGATGATTCAAGCGATTATGGGACCTTTATCTTCAATCTTATCGCAACCGCATTTGCCCGTCGATCTTGTCACAATCGGTTACTCCCAAAGTTGTCGTGTATCTCGCCCATTCATCTTGTCGCAAAGAAGAATTCCCAACATCATCGAGACTCAATAAGTTGTATAAGCAAGTTGGACATGATTAACATCTATGATCCAACTTGAAGGGGAGTGTGGGAATATTATATTATTATCCCTAGGTTGTAATTTTTCTATTCTCTCCTTGTTCCTTTCCTAAATTTCCTCCATCAGTTACTCCTTAATTTGTTTACTTTTTATATAAGTAGGTATTGTATTACAACATTTATCAATGCAACGAGAATACAATTCTTCTCTCATAAATTCCACACTTACGTTCTGCAACACCATTTTGAGCCGATGTATCTGGACAGGAGGACTGATGAAGCATGTCAGGCTGGAGCATATAGGTTTGAAATTAGGCAGAAAAGTATTCTTTAGCATTGTTACTTCGTAAGGTTTTGATTGATACACCAAAGCGAGTTTTGATTTCAAAGACAAAATTGCAAAAGTGGAAAACAACTTAGAATGAGTTTTCATTAAATAGAGCCGGGTGGTACGAGAAAAATCATCAAAAAAGTAAATGTATCTAAAACTAGGCTTGGACTCGATAGGACATGGACCCCAAACATCAGAATAGACTAAATCAAAGGAAGACGCAACTCTTTTATGAACTCAGGTGCCAAGTGAACACGATGATGTTTAATAAACTGACATGACTCACATTCTAAAGACGACAAATGATGGAATTGAGGATACATCCTCTTCAACGAAGGCAAGGACACATAACCTAAACGATAATGAATGTCAAAAGGAGATGAACCACCAGGGCAAGCAACGGAACGCAGTACCTGATCCTCAAGGAAGTAATAGCCACCAGATTCATAGCCCCCACCAATAACTTGCTTCGTCCTGAGATCCTGAATCAAACAATGATCGGGGAATAAAGTAATGAAACAATTTGATTGTCGAGTGAGCTTGCTAGGAGACAAAAGACTAAAGGTAAGGTTAGGGACATTAAGGACATGAGATAAGGAAACGAGAGGAGTAGGTTTAACGGTGCGTAACCAATAACATGAGAATAAGAATCATTGGCAATTGTTATACTAGAGGAGTGACATAAGGCGCATACGAGGAGAACAAATGATCATTACTCGTCATATGATCAGTGGCATTGGAATCAATGATCCACTTCGAGAAAGAAGTGGCAAGACTCGAAACAATATTACCTATAGCAAGAGCAATGGAAGAACTAGACGTAGATGCAGCCATCGAGCCTCGCCAGAAGCAAGCTCCACAACAAACCACCAACAAAAAACACAATTTCCAACAGTGATCAGAGAGCCTCACTAAAGAGTACAATACCCAAATAGCACCTTGAAACCAAAGACCCAACGGTTTCACCAGAAACCAAAAAAAAAAATACTCGAAATGTTTCACCAGAGACGAAGAACAAACCGATCACACAAGGACTACCAAACAACAAATAAGTGCCAAACACCTCACTGGAGGCAAACGACAACCACAAGTCAAGGCATACGTCAACGGAGTCCACCAAACAATCTGGAAAGGATGAATCCAGACCGGAAATGCTATAAAACTTGCCAGAATCTGGAAAATAATGTCATTGGAATCTGGAAATTCTCATCCGAGTATAGAAATCTCGTAGGAAAATTCAGACGCAGTCACCGAAGCTCGTTGGAAAATTCAAACAATCAACGGAAGCTGCAAAAATCACCCAGAATGGCCGGAAATGAGAAGAGAAGGCTGAAACAAGAAGTCGCCGACAAAACGGACAGTCCATGCGCCTTCACGCGCTGTCACAGAGTGGCTACCCACGAAGCACGTGTACTTCATGCGCCGCCATAGAGACTCGGACAGCCAGCATATTTCAGGCGAACATCGATTTAAGGGTGGGCATTCCAGTGGATGGGTGCGTGTTCCAAGATGATCGAGTCGAAGTCGAACTCTCTTCTCTCTCTCATCATTTCGCTTTCGACGAAGCACTTGGCTAGAAAATGGAACCTAGACGCGAACTCAAAGAACCAGGCGTAAACCCTAGCTCGATACCATGTAAATGTAATAGCCAAGTAATCTGAAATCCATGCTTATTCATGTATTCAAGTGGGATATATATACACAAGAGAGGGCCCTAGAGTTAATAGGCCCATTATGACTAATTCCTAACAATTAACATCTCCATCAATTTCACCATCTTATATTTTATTAGGCACTTTTTCGATCACAAATAACTCAAGTAGCTTTTCTCTATTTATATCATCCAATTTGAATTTTTTGATTAATATCTCCATCAATTTCACCATCTTATATAATTGATCCCAAATATCTAAATTTTTTCACTTGTGGAATGACTTGACCCCCAATTTAACTTCTTCATTTGGTGGTATAATTTATCTCTTATTAAAATTGCAATGCATATATTCGAGTTTGTTCTTACTTGGACAAAAGCCTTTCAACTCAGAGTCCTTCTCCATATCTCTAATTTAGATCTCGGATTCGATCAACAAAACTATATCATCAACAAAAAGCATGCAGTTAGGGATCTCCTCTTTGATAGGCTCGGTTAGAATGCATGCCGCTTGGTTAAACAAATAAGAGCTAAAAGTTGTTCCCTGATGTAGGCCAATCCTTATAGGAAAGTCCTTTGTCTCACCTCCTGGCGTTCTAACACTGGTTGTTACCCCTTCATACATGTCCTAAATAGCTTTGATATATGCAGCACGCTCCTTTTCTTTTCAAAGGCTTTCTAAAATACATTTCTTGCCTTACGGTCATATGCTTTTTCCAAATCAATGAAAACCATATGCAAATTCCTTCTTTTGTTCCAATGCTTTTCTATTAGCCCCCTTAGTATATAAATCACTTCTATTGTGGACCTTCCCAGCATAATCTAAATTGGTTTTCAGAAATACTTGTCTCTAACCGCAATCTGTGTTCAATCACTTATTCACACAATTTCATTGTATGACTCATAAGCTTAGTTCCTTTATAGTTTGCACAATTTTGAGTATCGCCTTTATTCTTATAAATAGAGATCAAAGTTCTTTTTCTCCAATTATCAAGCATTTTTTTTTTTTTTTGGATTGTAAAATCTCATTAAATAACTAGTAAGCCACAACACACCCTTTTCACCCAAACATTCCCAACAATTCTAGATATGATGGCCTTTGTCGTTCTATATATTTGCCTTTGTCATGAGAATATTACCAAGCTGAAAACCGTTGCCTCAATTATTTGGTTTGTATTTTTAGGTGCTTAAGTTTGGGCCCTAGCAGAATTCAGTGAATAATAGTTCTCTTTTTTTCCTGAACTAAGGATATTTGGAAATCCTAAAACATTTGGTCGTATTTTTAATCATTATATTGGATGCCAACTTTTTTTCTCTTATTGAAGCTGTGATTATGGTTACTACCTTCCTTTCTGAAACTAATGCATTAAGCTGGGCCCTTTTTTCCCTGAGCAACATGGTTTTCTCATTATCAGGTTCTTGTTAACCTTCATCAAGCAGTTATTCCTCATTTGACGAAACCTAATATGTTATGGTAAGTGTTTGTGATACATAAAATGTAATTTTTTATTTTTCTCTGGTGAATAAATTAAATTTTTATGTTTGTTGATGTTAATTTATTTATGTGCAGCGATTTCTTAACAAGATCATTTGACGTTGGGGGTGTTATCAGTGTCATGGCCCTTAGCGGCCTTCATGTCCTGATGACGCAGCATGGATTGGATTACCCGAATTTCTATGAAAAACTCTATGCTCTCTTAGTTCCATCTATCTTTATGGCTAAACATCGAGCTAAGTTTTTCCAGGTGAAGCTCAGTTAACTGTTTGTCAATTACAAGTTAAAATAATTAACAGAATGAAAGGACAAATTTGGATATTCATAGAGTAAATCATGCTTCCCCCTCTTCTAATAATTTAGGATACATAATGCATCATTAGATCTATAGGCTTGCTTGAGAAATTTGGTCTGGTGCAGACCTTTGAGCAACATATTTCTCTTGGTAAGCAATAGAAATAGCACAACAGAAAATTGACTCAAAATTGAAAACAGAAAAGATGCATTGAAACGTTGTCGTCCTCTAGGTGCATTTCTCACAAGTACCTCAGAAGTAGCGATTAGATGAGTATGGTGAGATCGTTATATAGAACACTGCCAAACCTGAGGCAAAGGCAAAGCTTGTCCCTGAATATCTCATGGAAAATTAAATTATTTGAACCAGCACGAGGGATGATGAGAAGATAGTCAATTAAGTGTTGAAGTTTATGTTTATCTTGTGCATTTGGTATTTGCCAATTTTTGATGGCTTATAATTTGGTATCTGCAGCTTCTTGATTCTTGCCTTAAGTCACCTTTGCTTCCAGCTTATCTGGCTGCTTCGTTTGTGAAGAAATTGAGTAGGCTTTTGCTTTCAGTTTCTCCTTCAGGAGCATTGGTTATCATTGCCTTGATTCATAATCTCTTGCGGAGGCATCCTTCAATTAACTGCTTGGTTCATCGGGTGAAACACAGTACCCTTATTTTCTCAATCCTTTTTCTTACATTTGTTATTTTTCCTGGATTTTGTACTTGCCTTATCAAAACAGCTATTGAGGATCACATGAAAAGTTTATGGCTTGACTGTTGGCCTCAAAGATGCATTTTTGTTATGTGACCAAGAATCTAGTTCAATTAAGTGACAGTCATAGCAACTTTAATTTCATGTGACTTTAGGGGCGGTTTGGATTGTCCTTTGATCTTATATCTTTGAGATATCTGGTTGTCTCAATTTCTGGAAGTGGCAACAAGTTTTGTATATCTGTTAGTAAAATAGTTGCTTTCTGTTTGTTCTGATTGGACAATAATTTCTTGTATGAGCAGGAGGATGGTGATGAGGAAGGGAAAGACGAGTCTAAAACAAATAAAGTCATTTCTGATAAAATTGATGACTCTAAGGCTAGTGCTATGCCCTGCCAGAAATCAGGCATTGACCACTTTAACAACGGGGAAACTAATCCTAAGAAATCTATGGCAATGAGTAAGCATCTTCTCTAGTTTATCATATTCTTCTACCTTACTTTGGCATATTGAATGCCCTAAAGTTTAGGAAATCGCATGATTGGTATAACTGAATGAAACAACATCTGTACATACATCCCTAGTTTATTTTTATTCCAAATTGTGGCTAGTTTGAAGGACTTTAGATAATGTAAAAGGATTCTTTCAGCCATATGTCTGAATATCTGGAACCATTTAAGCAAGGAAACTTGTATATTTGCAAGTGTGAATATATCATTTTCAGTGCTTACCGAAATATATCTTCTTAGAATGCCTGGAAGTGAGACAAAGGACTTTCCTATAAAGATTAACCTATATCAGGGATCAACTTTGAACCCTTGTCTGTTTAATCTAGTAGATGTTCTAACTGATCTTATCAAAGAAGAGATCCCTAACTGCATGCTTTTTGCTGATTTATAATTCTGTTGGCTAAACCAAAGGAGATTAATTCTAAACTTGAGATATGGAGAATGACTTTGAAGTCGAAGGGTTTTCATCTAAGTAGAAGTAAAACAGAATATATGCATTGCAATTTTGATAATAGACAAGTAGGAAATAATGTGGAGGTTAAATTGGGAGAGCAAATCATTTAACTAGTGGCAAAGTTTAGATTTTGGGATTAATTATACAACCAGATAGTGAAATTGATGGAGATGGTAATCATAGAATTCAAACTCGGTGGTATAAATGGAGAAAAGATATTAGAGTTATTTGTGATCGAAAAAACCTAAAAGGTAAAAGGCAAGTTTTATCGCTCAACTACAGAACCAGCAATGCTATATGGTAGTGAATGTTAGGCTTTAAAGGGACAACATGAATATAAAGGGGGTGTAGCCGAGATGAGGATACTAAGATGGATGTGTGATCATATAAGAAAAGATAAGATTTGTATTAATCATATATGTGAACGAGTTGGAGTGGCACCTACTAAGGAGAAAATTGTAGAAAATCGTCTGAGGTGGTTTGGACACCTTTAAAGAAGGCCATTGGATGCGTCTGTAAGGAAGGTCGATCAAGCAATATGGAGTTCTCCAAAAAGAGGTAGAAGAAAATCAAAGCAAACATTGAAAGAGGTTATAGAGCGGAATGTATTGGTTAATAATTTTTCTAAATTGATTTTTGATCTTGCGATCCATGTAGCCGACCCCACCTAGTGGGATGAGGCTTTGTTGTTGTTGTTCACTGAAATATATCCTCGCCTTATTTTTTTTTTCAAGTGTGCTGTCTGTCAAATATATTTAGGAGGTGGAATTACTATATTAGTCCTAAACTTTTCAGCTAATGAGATTTCTTGGTGCAGGCAGTTCTCTTTGGGAGATGGATACCATTCTTCAACACTACTGCCCTCCTGTTTCAAGGCAAGTGTGTTGATGCTGACTATTGTCTTCTTGCTTTACCTTTTGCTTGTTTCCCAATTTTGATTCGGAGAAACTACCCTGAATCTCACGTGCCTCTGTTTTGCTGTCAGATTTGCTTTGTCTCTTGGGACTGATTTGACCGTGAGGGCCAGAACAAGTGAAATGAAGGTTGAGGATTACAGTTCAGGTTCATATGCTACAGTATTTGGCGAGGAGGTGATATATGATGTTCTCTCTTCTCTTTTTTCCTCCAATAATCCCGCTTATATTGTTAGTACGACTGAAGAAGCAAGGAGAGGCACATAATCAGCTGATGATGACTTAACTATTAATTTGCAGTTAAGGCGGAGGGTAAAGCAAGTTCCCCTAGCATTCTACAAGGCAACTCCCTCCTCTTTGTTTTCAGAGACTGATTCTGCTGGTTGGAATTTCAAATTGGAAGCAGAAGTAGCCCAGGAAATTAATGAGAGGGATATCTCAGAACATTTTTACAGCCCTGCTAAACGGCAACGAAAGGATGGTCTGTGATGCATGTTTCTCACCAACAATTGTGTGTTTCGGATAACGGTGGGAAAAATGACTTATTTACAATTTGTGATAGCATAAGTAGTTTTGGATTGACAGTAGCATTAGTAGTTTTTTTGAAACTGAAACTCGTTTGAAATGACAGTAATATAAGTGGCTTTTGAGATAATTATAAGAGAAAAATTAAAATCAAAATTACAAAAAAGTGAAAAATCTTAAACTTGAGAAATTTTGATTTAATGGCCATGACTATTTTCCACCATTTTAAAACTTTCATATATACTTTTGTACCATTTTCTGATATATTTATTGAGCAGTCAATGTTAAAGGCTGCATTATTTTTATATTATTTTAGAATTTTCATATGTATTTCTGCATATAAGAAAACTTAAGCGCTAGATGTAGATGAGGAATATTTTATAACTAGATCTGCACATTAACTATTGTTTATAATAAGAACGAGAAGAAATACTTGACGCATGGAGTGAGGGACACATTTTGTAGGTGGAAAATAAAAGGGTTAAGAGCAATTTTGTAAGTACGTGTCGGGGAAAGTTGTTGTTCTGAAAGTTTTTTTGGGTTCAATTTTACCGTGGAAGTATCAAAACGTAGTAATGTTATCCTCCCCTAACGGTGATGCCCTAACAGCGTTAGCATACTCGAGTTTGACATCCTCAAACTCGAGTGTGCACTTTTTTTTTTTTGGCGCGCACACAAATGAGTATGCTCTCAAGTGTGCACAATGCACACTCAGTGCACACTCACATTGAGTGTGCCCTTTGTAAATATATATATACACACACACACATATATATATATGACGTGCACACTATTAGGCATCACCGTTAGGGGAGGGTAACATTGTTACGTTTTAATACTTCCGGGGTAAAATTGAACCCAAAAAAACTTTCAGGGCAACATTGCTCCTCGGTGTGTACTTCTGGGGCAAAATTGTTACTTAACCCAAAATAAAAAGTTCTTTCTTAGCTGCGAAGTGCTAGTTCGAGAAATACAAAAAAATTAAATAATTTTTCGCATGTTGAGATAAAACTCTTCTTATATATTTACGGGTTAAAGGACATTTTTTCCCTAGAAATTTTGACAGGTGAAAGTTACAAAATTATAGCAATTTTGCCCTTCCGTTAATTTTGACTATTAAGTTTAACTGATATGCATATATGGCACACAATGCTTGTCACCTCATCAATCAAAATAAGTAAAGCTTTCCCTCTTCCTTTTATAAATCTTTCTTTTCTCTCTCCCTCTTCCTTGCTAACTCACTCTGTTTCCATCTCAACACTTTCTTTCAAAGAATTCCGGCTATTTAACGGGAAAAAAATTACAATTCCAAATAAGCGACTTTTGGGGAAGGACACTTTATCGATTCTTCACTAAATCACATATTCTGACGAGACACCCAAGATTCTCCCTCCTTCAGGACCCAGGCATGACACCACTTTTTGATCAAACTTGTTAGTTTACCTACTTCGACCTCCAACCAATTCACTCATTCCAAATTCATTCCCATAAAATGTTGAATTGGGGTGGCTCCCTCATCACCACTTTGTATACTGTATAGGTAAAATATTTGTCCCAATTGAAACATCAGTCTCTCCAACCACTTCTTAAGAAAACCACCCACTATTGTTATGGTTCGCAATAAGGGAGGGTGACCTAAATCAATCTATACAAAGGTAAATACTATCACTATTGCTTGCTCCTACTAAACCAATTTTCTGGTAAATACATATCTTGTTTTGCGTTTCATTTGCTTAGATCATAAGTGATGTGTAATATCCTCCATTTTCTTAAAACAATAATTAATTAATGGTTTGATCAAACCATTCATCAAGATCTTTCATGCACATAGTTGAGCTATGAACTTATAAGGCTCAAACTCTTTAACTAGATAATGCTTCATCATTTATCAAAATATCCAAAATATGGAAAATGAGCCATAATGTGGCAATATACAATAGTGCAACATATACCAAAAAGATGAAAGTACTACTGTTAGCAGAAGTAGCTTAAGCTTCCGAAGTCTTCCCTGATAAACCCACACGAGAACTATCACATGAAAAATGTTATTATCAATCCAACTTATTACAAATGTTAATATGTGCTCGTGAGGTGCCAAGTAGAACAATTGATATAACTAAGTGTTAGAAATATAATTCATAAATTTTCCAAATCACAAATTCCATATCAAGAATTCCGTAGCACAAATTTTGAATTATAGTTTCCATATCAAGAATTCTATATCACAATTTTATATCATAAATTCCATATCTGTTATCATAGATTCTGTATCACAGTTTTAATAACACAATTCCTAAGTTGTCTCTTCTCAATCTAACCAAACCGCCTTATTTCAGCCGACTAGACCCATAGGCTAAGCTATCTTGCTTCTCAAAAGCACACTTGGGCATATGATAAAGACCGTCGAAATCCACAAAGCACATCCTCACACCATGGATTTTTTCCCCTCATTGAACTAGTGGGATGTCAAAACCCCTTATTGAACCGGGGGGCGGTGTAATACCCTAGATTATTATTAATAGTAATAACCCTTTTTTTAATATAGCATTGGTGGGTGAATACTCCTAGTCCTAATTGCCTTAGGAATTTTCAGCTTATGCACTAAGAAAGAGGTTTTAGGTAATAAGTCCACTATTTATCAACTAAGTCACATTAAATTCACACCTTGATTAATTGATTGAATGAATTTAATATAACCTATTAATGAGTTGGCAATAGTAAAAGAGCCCAAAGCTAAACCCTAATTTTAAGTTATAAATAGAGGTCTAGCCTAACCCTGAATACTCTTCTTCTCTTCTACTATTCTCTTCTACTACTTCTTCTATTCTTACTCGTCAAACTATTCTTCTAGGAGGTTAGCAAAGACGAAGACCAGGTAATCCTAATCCCTAGAACAATTTTTCGGTTACTTAATTGTTCCCAGTCCTTGCGTCTCGTGCTGTTCTTTCTTTGCTTCTTTTTTTTCATCCCTGTGTACGTCTTCCCTTTCGGTTTTGTTTAGGTTTTCCATTCGTTTTTGTCTTGATTACTACATATCGAACTGAAGAATACAAGGTTATTTATTCCTCTTGGTTTTATTCAATGGCACATGAGATGTCTTCCAAATCTACATCTTTTTCTTCACGTGGGTTCCACTTTTCCTTTTTAATTCCTTTTGTTTGACCTTTCCACCAATTCATATATTGCCTTAGATTACATGATTCCATATATTGACCTTCTTGAATTGCGTGATGAACTTTTTGAAAAGCCATTACTCTTGAATATACATACATGTACGTCCTTTTTTTTTTGGAGTGAAACCTATATATATATATCCCTTTCATGAATACATATATTATCTGTACGCTCTATTGGCTTTGTGCGTCGTTTTTTTATTGAAACCTATAAGTGTCTTTCATTAATATAAATATATATGTTTATAAATAATTTAATCGTGGGAGGATAGCTTTGGGATGATACCTCCTAAAGTGATGAACACAACCCTTAGGCTTTATGCCTCCGATATATTATTTGATGTGAACCGATTTATCCGTTCTTCCCAAAGTGATGTCTGGTAGGGTTTCCCGGGACACTAGTAGCAACTTTGGGAAGAGGTGTGCACACTAGGACGAAATGTTTTATGGCCAATTTGATTACTTGTGACTGGCAGTGTAACACCCCCAATTTCTAAACAATTATCATAGTGTAAAATTGAAATGATTTTTATAAATGAATACTGAAATTCAAAATAAACAACCTTGGGGAGTGTTACCGCCGCACTTGTACTGGGACAAGTGCAAGGCTACTTATTACAATAATGTAAATTCAAACTTAAGCAAGATTGTATTTTATTCTGAACAAAATAAAATAAAACAGAATCAGCTGAAGGTGCTTCCTCACTTCTCACTGCTAGCCCCAACCCTTGGCACCTGTTTCACTGAAATTCTGCTCCCTCGAAGGATCATCGCAGCCCATGAACACAAACATCAGCAATTGCTGGTAATCCTAATAAAACAAGGATAATGGAGGGAAAATGCAATATTTACATAATAAAATATCCATATAAAAATAAAAATGTTAATTTTATTATTCTTTATTCAATTTAATTAGTGGGAAGAGAACCATGGTAGACCCGGAAACCTGCCAGTCTACCCTGTGACCCGGAAACCTGCCAGTCACAAATCGTCAAGTTGGCCATAAAATATATCTTCCTAGTGTGCACACCTCTTCCCAAAGTTGCTACTAGTGTCCCGGAAACCTGCCAGACACCACTTTGGGAAGAACGGATACTATCGGTTCACATCAAATAATATACTGAGGGCATAAAGCCCGATTGTGTTCATCACTTTGGGAGGTATCATCCCAAAGCTATCCTCCCACTGTTAAGTTATTTGAAATACACACATAATAAACTCCTAAATTATTTCTATTATTTACTTATCTTTTATATATTTTTCTATTATTTTATTTAAATATAGGATATAAGGATATTTTGACATAAAATCTAATCATGTCCTCTTTCATTATGCAAATGGATAGTATATAAAGAACGAATGAATATCAAATAATATACACAGCTAGCATAAACATTAAAATTAATGTGCTTACTTTATTGATAAATAATGAATTATATATACATTGCATGGTGATAGCACGGTAGTCAATCTAGCTAAAATCTAGGATCATGGCTAATATCTAGGATCACTAATATCACTACCCAAAGAGACTCGGTAAGGTAAATTAAAATAACTCCACTACTTTAAAATAGCTAACCACATGCTTATAATAATATATAAAAAATCAGCACACAACAAACATTTAAAAAAACTAAATAACTTAATCCCTCTTATTGTGGAGATCACCAACGTGCGGAGATATGCAATATTAACCACGTAGAGAAAGAAAACTGGGATTATTAACTTCAACACATTTAAAGAGGTGATCAGATGGGTGAAAAGCATGGCCAAGGGATACATTGTACATCTAATATAATATATTATATTATACTATGTATAATGCATTACATGGGATTATAAAAAGGTAATATGCCACGAAAAAGAAAAAAGAAAAACAAACGTGGGCCCTACGTGAGGAATAGATAAAGCTGATGCAAGTATATGATATACCATATCTTTAATAAATTTGGAAGAGACGTTGGGGTCTTCAGATTGCACAATAAGAAGATCAGTTAGGATAAAAGGACGCATAGACGTACGCAAAGAAAGAAAATCAAGGAGATCAGTGAGCAATTGCGCGAGTTTTGGATTAAAGAACATACAACCTATGAACAAATGATTTCTATTGATCTAGGAATTAGGATTACCAATCAAAATTTGCATAAAACTAACCTAAGACTCATGGGGATTAGAATTACCTGATCTCCATTTTTGCTAGCGACCTCATTTTAATTTGATGAGAGTACGGAAAGAGGATTTGAGAAGAAAGGTAGCGGAGAAGAAAAGTGTCGAGCGTTTTTTAGGTTTTAGCGGTTAGACCTAAGTTTATAATTAAAATATAGGGTTTTAGCTATGGGTTGGGCCCTTTAATTATTCTCAAATAATAAATTAACAATACAATTATTATTAATTTCTAGATTTTACTATATTATTATTATTATTATTTTATTCTATTGTTATCATTTTATTATTTATATTATTAATAATAATAAACTGGGGGGTATTACAGGCGGGGTTTCCCGTGTCTAAATAAATTTTAAAAGATAATGAATAATATTTGATGCAATTACCATATATATATATATATATATATATTATTTATATATATATGATTTGATTAATACATTTGAGCCATTTAAATTGTGTTTTATTAGGATTACCAGCTTTGCTGATTTTTTTGTTCATGGGCTGCAATGATCCTTCGGGGGAGTAGATTTTCAGTGAAACAGGTTCTAAAGGTTGGGACTAGCAGGGAGAAGTGAGGAAGAACATTCAATTAATTCTGGCTAGTTTTTATTTATTATTATTATGCTCTGAGTAAAACATTTTTATTTAAGTTTGGATTTATGTTATTGTAATAAGTTAGCCTTGCACTTTTCCCAAGCATAAGTGCGGCGGTAACACTTCTCAAATTTGGTTATTTTAAATTTTAGTAATTATTCATAAAAATCATTACAATTTTTTGTTATTATAATTGTTAGAAATTTGGGGGTGTTACAGGCAATCCCTCATTGAACTAGTGGGACAATAGAAAGCCAGTCATCTTACACTAATGGAGGCTACATCACGTGATGAAACAAACTACTCTATCTCTTCCTAATCCAACAATCACAATAATTATTACAATAAATTGCTCAATTGGAATTTCCCAAGATTTTCATGTTCTTATCATATTATTTAAATCGTTCTCGTATATATGTCATAATATCTCAATTTCCAACTCTTATACATATATGAGTACACACACAACACACACACACACACACACACACACACACACACACACACACAAACACAAACACACACAAAATTCAAATCATAAGGTTGCACAAGACAATTTCTATTAAAATACTCATCCAAATCATAATAACTTTCTTAATCTCAATAATCATTTCAATTTCTATTAAAATACTCATCCAAATCATAATAACTTTCTTAATCTCATAAGTACTCATTGATATCTTTAATCAATATCAATATATTATTTTCATTCTCATAATCATTTCATAAAATACTCACAAACAATGTATCAGCACAATAACAAGTGAAAAGTGGTTACCAGTGCCAGAACTAGAATTTTTTTTAACCGGGCCAAAAAATAATTATATTGAACTATTTACTAAATAATATCGCAGAACATTGAAAATACAAATAAATTCTAACCAAAAATTATAAATCATAACAAGATATAAAATGATACTAACCTTTTCAGTAGGTATGTTAAACAAGAATTTTACTTTCCAAACCAATTAAAATCATAAGACAACCAAATAATAAATCCAAACCGATCAAAATTAGCCATCATATATATATATATATATATATATAGTCATATATTTTCAAAACTCAAGACTCTCCTAAAATCATAATCCCAATTTTTTTTACTTATAACACAATATTACCCTCGTTAGAAAGAGAAAAATACGTAGAATAACGTTCATAGAAGAAGTGAGGTGAAAAGAAGTGATTTTGAGTACCTATTTAGTCCTTAAAATGAAGATGAACAAAGGTCGTCGAAGCCTGGCAGTGGAAGAAGTTTGACGCCTCCGGACCGTCTCATGCGTACGAAGAAAATGACAAAGGGAGGTGGGGTACGTGCAAGCTAAAGGGCCACGGGCCCCTTCAATTATTATTATCATTCTTTTTTTTTTTAATTACCTACAGTTTTTAAAAAAATCAAAACGTGATATAAAATAATTCTAACTTTTTCAAGAGGGTATCTCAAACAAAAAAAATTTTCTTTTCTCTCACAGCCCAATAAGTAATGAACCAAACATTGTCTAATAAAAAAGAAAGTGTAATTATAGAGAAGATAAGAGATTTTTGGAGCTAAATTATTGGTCAAAATAAAATATTATATAATACATACATATAAATACATAAGATAAGAGAAGGAGGCTGACTAGCCATAAGGTAGTTCCGACATTGGTGGTTACCTCTTGACAAAGCCAATTATTTCACACCGCTCCTAATCCAAGATTTGAAATACACACCAAAATCAATCTACCATGATCAATTTACTATCCATCAATAACTCTTCAAAACCTTATAACTTATAATTTTATATAATTCAAAATATACAAATTTTAATAATAATATATATTATAATAAAAACTGAAGAAGAATGGCAACTTAGGGTTTAAATTTATAGAATGGAGGGGTATCCCCTCCCAAAATATTACAAAGTGGCAAGTGCAAAAGGTGGCAAAAATGCTGCCACTATCCCGTAGTTAACATATTATATTATTTAATATTATATGAGTATATATTTTTTAATATATTACATGACGCTAAGCTCTAGGTTTTGCTTTTCGGCCAACTTTGCATGTTTTTATTAGAAATTAGAAATCATTGGTTAATGGGTGCTGGTCAGAGGAGAGCTTTCTTTTTTCAGATTGTTAATTTTTTTTTACCCGTTGATTGCTGATGATGATGAATAAGTTGTCGGGTCTATATTGCCACACCATTTGCTTGGAGCTGTGCTATAGGTTCTTTGCGATCGATGTGGCAGCCAATTTGGTGAAGGATGTTAAGCCTTGAGAAGGTGGGCGGTGGGTGCTGCTTTGGATGGCGAGGGAGGTGCAGATGAATGGGACGAGGTTTTTAACAATGAATGGGGCTAAATCATAATCGGCAACCACAACCAATCCCTAAAAAGTTTGATTTTTTTCCTTTGATTTTTGGTTATAATTTCAATAAGGATGATGATTACATGGCATACGATGTGGCAAAATATATCTTATGTGGCAACACCAACTCAGTAAAATTGGTTAACTTTCAGGACAAAAATGCTTTCCAACAACATAAAATCACAAGGCACTAAACATTTCACATCTGGAAGAGTAAAGTACCTAAAGAAAGTAGATCCTCGGATTTGTAGCTCCCCTCCCATGAGCATTTCCTCAAGGATGGTCAATAATTCTTCACAAGAAAAGCGCAATATATCAATCTATTATCATGGTATCGTTTCCCAAGGGTGGACCCAAAAAATAATTGAAGGGGCACCATTGACGTGGGGTTCGGGGGACACCATTGGTACCATTAAACAAAGTTTTAAATGCATTAAAAAAACAAAAGAATATAAAGGGAAAAACAATCTTAAGTCTTTGTTAGAAATAACAAGGTGATCTTAAATAAGTTCAAGACATATATTGTAATAACAAAAATATATTACAATAATTACATTGTCATCCTTCTAGGCCTTATTTTTTGGAATTCTATCATAATTGTCTCATTATCAATACTATCAAATACATCTTTTTCAATATAAGGTACTAAAAAATCATTCAACCATTCATCCCCCATCCGATTACGAAGTGCATTCTTGATATATTTCATAGCTGAAAATGCTCTTTCCACAGATGCAGTTGCTACAGGCAAAGTTAATGCTAACTTTACAAGTAAATAAATCAAAAGATACACAATATGTTTTTTCTTTTCAACCATCCTCTTGGCAAGATCAGCTATTCCTTGCAAATTCAAAAAATCAGGATCATGTTGCACATCAACAATATACGTGTCGAGTTGATATTCAAGCATGACAAAATCATTCAAATCAAAATATGAAGGATAATAGGCAGCAAATTCACACAATTTATTCTTGTTCAATGCTGAGAAAGAGTTGCACGGATTTAAACATGTCATGTATTCAAGCAAATTTGAACTAACTTCACAAAAACGATCATTCAACTCTTGAAGTTGAGTAACTATCACTGCATAAAATATGTCAATCTTAAAGTGATGCATATGAGTAACTGGTCCTCTACATTTTGTTCTCCCTTGTACTTGCAGTACACTTTCCATATCAGAGATATCTATATCATGTCTTATACAAAATTCATAAGTCTTTTGAAATAGATTATCCCACCCATTATCTCTCATCTTCAGTAATAACACCTTTGAAACTTTTACAAGAGTCATAGCATTCACAATATCTTGATCTTTTCTCTGAAGTGCTTATGACAATTCATTCGTTATTGCCAAGACCTTGATCATCAGGTGCAAAGGTAATACAAATTCAAAAGTTTCCATACGCATCATAAGGCCAGAGGCTTCAGACCTTTTTGCATGCATAAGGGTTGTATCATCTTTTATAATTTCTAGCACATCAAGCACATGATCAAACAATGTACACAGACTTACCAATGATTGGTAATGTGAGCTCCAACGTATGTCCCCTGGTCGTGACAAACTCATTTCTTGATTCAAGCCTCTCCCTGATTGAGCATCATCGCTAGCAATACTTTTGACTAATTCTTCCAATTGTTTTTCTCTCAAAATATCTACTCTTTTGCAAGAAGCACCAACTACATTACACACCAACGGTATAAAATTAAAGAAGTCAGTCAATGCATAAACCTTTTTTGCACAAGCTACTAGAGCTAACTGAAGTTGATGTGCAAAGCAGTGAACATAGTAAGCATAATTATTTTCAACTAAAATCAAGCTTTTCAGACCACTCATATTGCTTACGCCATCATAACCTTAACCACGAATCTTTATCAAGCTCAAGCCATTTTTGGCAAAAATTAACTCAATCGCTTCTTTAAGTGAACTAGTTGTAGTATCTGAAACATGAACAAGACCAAGAAAACGCTCACTATTAAAACTCATAAAAACAAATCTTTGAATCCTAGAGCTAGCTAGAAATATTGTGTCGTCATCCTCACTGCTAGCCCCAACCTTTGTAACCTGTTTCACTGAGAGTCTGCTCCCCCGAAGGATCATCGCAGTCAAACCAACATAAACACAAAAGTCAGCAGAGCTAGTAATCCTAATCAAAACAAATATATAACTCAAATATAATTGTAAAATAAAATGTAAACAACTAATGATTTGACTCGAATAATAATTCAATAGTCATCATGCCTAATTAAATCAACATTATGAACTATTTTTATTAAATTATTTTAGTGGGAAGAGAACCATGGTAGACTCGGATATCCTGCTAGTCTACCCTGTGACCCGAAAATCCTACCAGTCACAAATTATCAAATTAAAATTGACCATTATAAAAAACATCTCTTCTTAGTGTGCACACCTCTTCCCAAAGTTGCTATTAATATCCCGGATATACTACCAGACATCACTTTAGGAAGAACGGATACTATCTTTTTTTCACATAAATTAAACATCAGAGGCATAAAGCCCAAAAGTTGTGTTCATCACTTTGGGAGGTACCATCCCCAAGTTATCCTCCCACTTTGTTAATTTATTTCAAATACACACATAATAAAATTCTCAAATTATTTCCAATATGTGTAATCAAACAATGGGTAATCAATATACATATATACCGAGGCACAAAGCAAGTTTGAAACAAACTGATTTATATTGAAGCTCAAATCGTACTTGTACATATATGTTTGAAACACTTGTATACCTTATATATATATGCCACACCACACTACATGCACGGAAATTAAAAACAAAAAACAAACAATTGTAATCAACACAACATACTATTGTTGTGTTGATACAGCCAACACCAACATGTATATATACAAACACACACATGGGGAAACACACACGACATGCATGTATATACAGCGCACAACAATCTGAATTCAAATTAGAGAGATGCATGAGATTCGAAGAAGGCAATTTGTGAACAATATGTCTACATGCAGCGCAACACCTATAAGGAAATTCACAAAAACCGAGACGACAATTTTGGATTTAAAAATACGACATATAACAATTGATTTCTATTGACCTAGGGATTAATATTACTCAGTCTCCAGATTTTGCTAGTCTCTAGAAGAGTAATTTGCGGCAAAGAGCCAATTGGTAATCAGGAAAATATATAAAAATTAAAAGATTAAAATAAACTTTTGAAAGTAAGAAGAGAGGGAGTAGTAGAGGGGAAGAGGAGTAAAAGAGGAATACTGAGGGTTGGCTAGGGTTAGGCTATTTATAGCTTAGGTTTAGGGTTTAGATATGGGTTGGGCTTATTATTATTATTATTATTTGTAACACCCCAATTTCTAACAATTATCTTAATATAAAATTTAAATGATTTTATGAATGAATCCTGAAATTTCGAATTAAACAACCTTGGGGAGTGTTACCGCCGCACTTGTCTTGGGACAAGTGCAAGGCTACTTATTACAATAATGAAAATTCAAACTCAATTAAATGTGACTTATTTAAGAAAATAAAAATAAAGACAAAATAAAACTAGCTAGAGGAGGCCTTGAACGTTCTTCCTCACTACTCACCGCTAGCCCCAACTCTCGGGTACCGCTTCACCTTGAAACTCGCTCCCCGAAGGATCATCGCGACCCATGAACACAAACATCGCAATTCGGTAATCCTAATAAAACACAATTTAAATAGCACAAAATATATATATATATATATATATATATATATATATATTAACCAAAGTAAATATATCATCATGTGGTAATCTCATCAAACATTAATCATTATCTTTTTTTTCTTAGATTTAATTTAGACCCTAGGAAACCCCGCAGTCTATTTAGTTAAGTGGGAAGAGAACCATGGTAGACCCGGATATCTGCCCGACTCCCCGTGACCGGAAACCCCGCGATCACAAATCATCAAATTGGCCATAAAAACATTTCGTCCTAGTGTGCACACCTCTTCCCAAAGTTGCTACTAGTGTCCCGGAAACCCCGCGACACCACTTTGGGAAGAACGGATATAATCGGTTCACATCAAATAATATATCGGAGGCATAAAGCCTAATTGTGTTCATCACCTTGGGAGGTACCATCCCAAAGCTATCCTCCCACTTTGTTAAGTTATTTTAAGTACACATATAATTAATCCCAAATTATTTCTAATATGTGTTTGAAACACTTGTATTGTAATCAACACAACATACAATTGTTGTGTTGATACAACCAACAACCAACAACATGCATATATATATATATATATATATATATATATATATATATATATATATATATATATAACACAAAATGGATTTTCAAATTAAAATATAAAGTAAATTCTCACAAGTTTCTAAAAGGTTGTCATGAGAAATTCTCATGACTATCATGGCTTTATTCATTATCCTTTTTTAAACTCATGGCTCTACCCTTTGTCCATTTTTAAACCCATGACTCTACTCATTATTCCTTTTTAAACCCATGGCTCTACTCATTATCACTCTTTAAACTCATGATCATAATATATTATAATTGATAAAATCTAGAAACCCGAGGTTCAATCACAAAAAGCATGAGACATAGAAGGTGTATATATATATAATTCCCAACACGAAGGCCGAGGCATCCAAGGCAAAAGAAAGAAAACAAAAATAGAACACGTCCAGATATGCTCAAGTCATCCGAAATTGGGTACTGTCAATGAATGAAAGGATTATATGATTCAAGCACAAAGATCGAGGCGAAACAATAAAACAATTGTCAAGTGTATTCAATTCATACTTCAGGCATTCGAGAAACTGATTGCAAAGTTACTCACAGAATAGATTACATATAATATATTTCATATATAAGAACCCTATCAAAATTTATATATAACTAACCTAAGACTCATAGGGATTAGGATTACCTATCAAGATCTAAAATCAACCTAAACTCATGGGAATTAGGATTACCTATCAAGATCTAAAATTAACCTAAACTCATGGGAATTAGAATTACCTATCAAGATCTAAAATTAACCTAAACTCATGGGAATTAGAATTACCTATCAAGATTCATGTAAAATTTACCTAAGACTCATGGGATTAGGATTGTCATGTTCATGGGAAATTCCCACATCTACTCATAAAAACATATTAGTGGTTTAGGATTGTCATGTTCGGGGAAATTCCCACGATCTACTCATAAAAACATATTAGTGGTTTAGGATTAAAGGAAATACAATCCTATGAACAAATGATTTTTATTGATATGGAGATTAGAATTACCTGGTCTCCGTTTTGCTAACCATTGTCAACTGCTCCTATCGGAAATAGGATTGACTACGGATTCGAGCAATAGCACATGGTTTCATAAAACCGTATGATTTTACCGATATAAATAAAGCGGGTTTTACATGAAGAAGATTTGGCTCAAGCATGTTCTATTCGATACGGGTAGGAGAAGAACCGACTCGGTATTCCTAGGAGAGTAATTGATGAAAGGCGAGAGAAAAGTAACGAGTGTTTTTCTAGGTTAGGTTTGAGCGGCTAACTTATATTTATAATTTAAATTTTAGGGTTTTAGCTCACGAATTTGGGCCCTTTAATTATTCCTAATTAATAAATTAACAATACAACCATTATAAATTTTTAGATTTTGCTATTTATTATATCATTATCATTATTATTATTATTATTTAAATCTATTACTATTATTTTCATTATTTAAATCTATTATTATTATTATTAATAATCGAGGTATTATTATATCATTATCATTATTATTATTATTATATAAATCTATTACTTTTACTATTATATTTTATTATTTAAATGCATTATTATTCATAATAATGCGGGGTATTACATTATTATTATTATTATTATTATTATTATTATTATTATTATTATTATTCTTTTCTTTTTAATTTCTTATTATTTTGACTATTATCAACTCATTTTTATTAATTACTATACTACCTCTGGTCCTAATTATAGGAACACTTTTGTAGTGCAATTTACACTATAAAAGTGTTCTTATAATTAGGACCGGAGGGAGTACAAAGTACCGAATACCAATATTATAAATTACAAAAATACTGGATACCAATATTATTAAAATTTTAATTTTATTATTACTATATTATATTATATTATATTATATTATATTATATTATATTTGTAACACCCCCAAATTTCTAACAATTATAATAATATAAAATTGCAATATTTTTTATGAATGATTACTGAAATTCAAAATAACCAAATTTGGGAAGTGTTACCGCCGCACTTGTACTATGACAAGTGCAAGGCAAACTTATTACATTAACATAAATCCAAAACTTAAATAAATATATTTTATTCATAGTATAAAAAGAATTTTTTTAAAAAAAAAAACTAGCTAGAATTAACTGAATAATCTTCCTCACTTCTCACTGCTAGCCCCAACCTTTGGAACCTGTTTCACTGAAAATCTATTCCCCTGAAGCATCATCGCAGCCACTTAAATACAAAATTCAGCAAAGCCGGTAATCCTAATCAAAACAAAGATAATATAGTAAAAATGAAATATTTACATAAAAATATCATTCATATATAACCAAAAGAAAAATGTCAATTTTGTTATTCTTTATTAAGTTTAATTAGTGGGAAGAAAACTATGGTAGACCCGGGAAACCCTGTCAGTCTGCCATGTGACCCGAGAAACCCTGCCAGTCACAAATAATCAAATTGGCCATAAAACATCTCTTCCTAATATGTACACCTCTTCCCAAAATTGCCACTAGTGTCCCGGGAAACCCTTCCAAACACCACTTTGGGAAGAACGGATAATATCTGTTTACATCATATAATATATTGGAGGCATAAAGCCTAAGGGTTGTGTTCATCACTTTAAAAGGTGTCATCCCAAAGCTATCCTCCCACTGTTAAATTATTTCAAATACACGCATAATAGAATTCCCAGACCATTTCCAGTATGTGTAATCAGATATATATAATAATAAGAATCCATAACTCCTACAGGAGAGCATGGATCTTAATTTCATAAACCCAAAGCTATAACTCTTTACGAGCGCTCGTGAGTTTTCCCAAATGTAATAATTAAATTTTGTTTCTATTTTATCATGAGATTTCCCAAATTAAACTATAAAGTAAATACTCATGGGTTCCTATAAGATTGTCATGAGAAATTCTCAGGACCATCATTTAAACCCTAGCTCTACTCATTATCCCTTTTTGGCTTTACTTCCTATAAGGTTATCATGAGAACCCATAACTCTTATGGTACTCATGATAATAAATATTATTTAATGTTTTCAGACTTTATCATGTGATTAAAAATTTAAAATAATTGGTACTTATAAGATCTTCAGGTGGGCAATCCCGCTGCTTCATTACCATGAACAAATTCACTATTCTTTGCCTTACAGTGTCCACTAATAAGTGTGTTGTAGCTACAGCTATTCAGTAGGACACCATTCTTTCTCAATCCATTAAATAAGCACATCGCCTTCCCAATATCATTACTTATACAAAAGCAATCATAGAACCTCATTTACAAGGCGATGAGCTAGCAGATTATTCTTGCCTAAAGAGCTTGCAGTTAAAGCACTCCACAACTTCCAGCATAGGATTCCAAACGTAATACACCAGAAGGGGTTTTTTCTTACCTAAGATTTCCCAGAAGCTAATCATTGAAGGTGTTAGAGTAAAAGTGTGGAAGGTGACTGATTGGAATGATTAAACGCCAGCACTCAGATGCAACGATGCAATGCCTATGGGTGTGGTCAAATTAAACACTCACTATTTGGTAAGGAGCTTATTACTCATTGCCAACCAAAGGAACGCTCTAATCTTTTGCGAACCAAGCCAACGCTAGGCTAGATGCCAATGATGGCCATCCTCGTTCCAGTTATTCTCCATAGCTAGGCGATAAGCTGATTTGACAAAAAATTCCCCATTAACCCAATGGTCAAACTAGAAGCGGATTTGTTATCCATCTCCTACACTCCATTTTAGACCAAAATTTGCATCATCCCAAATGGTTGCCAGACTTCACCAAAAATGAGGCATTCTGCAAAGCTCCAACCATATTTGGCACGGAGGATTTTGACCCAAATAGCTGATCAGGTTCAGAAAAGAAGGCAAAAGCCAATTTGATAAGAAATGCTTCATTCTGCTTCTCAAGGTCCTTGAGCCGATAACCCCCATAATATCCTTAGGTTGGCAAAAGGTTAAGGGTATTTTGTGAGGTGAATACTTTTACGGTTCTCTGTGGTTCCCCAAACAAAGTTGCGGGTAAGGGCTAGTTTGGTTTGAGGGATGGGGAGGGAGGGAGAGGGGGAGGGGCTAATCTTTTAGCTTCTTTTTACCAAAAAGTCCATAGAAACTTTTCAATATTCTAAAAATATATTCTCAACAAAAAAAAAATATTCCCTTCATTAATGGCAATTTGGTCAATTCCCTACTTTCCACTCCCTTCCCTCAAACCAAACACATTAAGGCTTTGTTTGGAAGTTCCATTTTGAAGGGAAAGGAAAGGGAAGATAGGGTTTTGGTAATCCCTCCCCCCTTCCCTTTCCTTTCCCTCCAAAATAGAACTCACAAACAAAGCCTAAGAGTTTGAAGCTTAAAAAGGGTCGATGCTAGTTGCCGTGTGGATTGCATGGCGTAAAGGGGTATTGTTGACAGAACAGATTGGACTAGAGTGATTAATCCTGAAAACAAAAGTGATTGCACCTTCCAACATCAGAGTTTACGCTGAATATTTTCTTTAATATACCCATATGTATCCTTAGTCACTCTACTGTGGAGTAGGGGAACTTCCAGATAGTGACCAAGATGCTCCGTCTCTTGGAAGCCCAAAAGTCGATGGACGAGATTGACCTGTGATGGAGCTGTTGTGTTGAACATGATTAAGTCATCCACAAAAACTAAATGGGATAGTAGTAGACCTCCTCTTCCCATTCTTATAGGGAACCATGCTCCGTTTTTCACTTCCTTATGAAAGGCCTGTGATAGTCATTCCATACAAAGAGCGAAAATATAAAGGACAATGGATCCCCTTGTCTAATTCTCCGATGTAGACGAAAAGGCTCAAATAACTTGCCGTTCCAAAGGGCCTGCATGGTGGAGGATGTAATACATTTCACGATGAATTCCTTAATATTTTCTGGCAGCCGAGCCTCCTCAAGAGTATCTACAATAAAATCCCAGCTAAGTTGAACAAGCACTTTTTTTAGATTCACTTCAATAGTCATCCATCCAATTTTTATCATTTATCATCTAAATGTGATGTTCCTCCATTTAATGAAACTAGCATGGTAGGGAAGTGTTTTCTGTGGCATTACAAATGACTCGATTGGCAGTGATCTTGGTAATAATCTTGTAAATTTTCGTGCACAAGCTGATCGGCTGGAATTCCTTAAGGATTGAGGGCTTCAGTGGTGGATTCGAGAGAAGAATGACCCGATTAACTAAGTGAAACTATAAAGATCTCTATATTAATTTCCCCCTTTTTAAATTCAAAGCTTGGAAGCTTTCAGATTGAGACACGGTTCGTTTCTCCCATGAAAAGTTGAAATTGGCTTTTTGTTAAGAAAAAAAGGGCTAAAGAAAGGGTAAATTTAAAAAGGGGAAATCAAAAAATCATCTTTTCATCTGTTAAATCTATAAAATAAACTCTCAATAAAATATAACGTGCCTTAATTGTTTTAGTAGGTTTATAATTTTTTTAGTGTTTTTAATATACGGTTTTATATGATATGAGTAAAAGTTTAAAGTTTTTTCTTAAAGAAAAAACCCTAAATTTTTTTCTTAAAGAAAAAGGTATCTCGTGTCCTAAATACAAAACATAATTTATAATATAAATTATGGGAAAAACACTTCTCATGTTATAGGAAAAGTGTTTTCTCATGTTACACATATATGAAATGGTGGGACCCACATATATATATAATTAGCATTATATATAGGGAAAAACACTTCTCATGTTGTAGGAGAAGTGTTTTCTCATGTTACACACACATGAAATGGTAGGACCCACATATATATATATAATTAGATTATATATATGTGTGTCTCCCACCATTTCACGCAGTGTGTCTTCTTCTTCTTTAAATACGGAAGTTTAAATCCCTTATATATATATGTGGGTCCCACTATTTCATGTGTGTAGGAATCTTCTTCTTCTCATGCAACATGAGAAGTTTAAACCCCATAAATGATACTATAAAATATATCTTATATTTAGAACTGAAGATATCATATATTAAATAATACAAGAATGTGCATCTTCATCCCGTCCCTGATTTATACTTTATAGGTTTATAAAGTAGATAACAACGTGAATGTGCCTCTTCATCCCATCCCGGAAACTATTGCAAATTTCCAATTTTCCATCAAAAGTCAGAAGTTTTTTTTTTTTTTTTTTTTTACCAAATCAAAATTCAGAAGTTTGATAGACCATTTTTCCTAAATTTGTGACGATAACACGTGAATTGAAGGAATGGAAACAAATGAATTATAACAACAAGTGCACGATCTCGCAATTTAAAAAAAGATAAAATCAAAGAAAGAAAAAGAAAAGTAATATCAAATTCAACCCTATAGCCTCACTAAATTCAGTAAAACTATGGGGAACGATGGATATTAATTTTGGAAACTTATTCTTGATGGTTGGTTGTCCGATGTTGAAGGATGGCCTTGCAGGCACATGCCCTTAAAAAAGTAATAGAAACCCCTTTATTAGCCCCCGGATCTCCCAATCTCACCCATTTCACTGTCAACTCCAAAGGCAAAAACTTGGTGTCATACATAATTGTTAGCATGGCTGATGGTCCCCAAGATGTTGCTGACAGAGATCTAATATTCAAGCATTTTGACACAAACGGCGATGGCAAAATCTCAGCGGCAGAGCTCGCCGAATCCCTAAAATCACTGGGGCAAATTACTGCAGAGGAAATCCAAACGATGATGGACGAGATTGATACGGACGGAGATGGCTTCATTTCCTATGAAGAATTCACAGAGTTCGCCAGAGCCAATCGTGGTCTGATCAAGGATGTTGCCAAGATTTTTTAACTTATTTTTCCTTAATTTCAATCTTTTCTTAGTTTCTTCTTTAGAGTTAGGCCATCATCTTTTTTTCATCATCCTTCATAATCTCTAAATCATATTCTCATTTTTTAACTATATAGAACTGATGGGAGAAAATAAGAAAAAGGGTTTGGAGAGAATCTCCTTCTGAATTAACAACACGTTGTTTTTTGTGCATGTCTTATCTCCTCTATATACAATCATGTAAACATTTTTCCTTTAAGATTCTCTCACCGGAACTCATTTTTATATTTAGCTGATGCATTTTCAGCTTGCCTGCCTGGCGTTCTACCTGTTAATACATGATGCCACAAGAATTTTGCAAATCAAAATCTTTACATTTTTGTCAAAAAACATGCACTGTTGATCTCGAGAGCCCATAACTTACAAGATTTGAACGGACACCATATTTACTCTTTTACCCTGTAAGGTAGACGCACAAAACAATCTAGTTTCATTTTCTATTTACAATTTCAAGATTTTCACATCTAACGCCTTCAATTAGGAAAAACCAACATATTTAAAGCTTGTCAAGCTTGTCGTGTTTCAACGGCCATATAGATAATCATCATCTTCAAACTCTAAAACTCCAAACATTGCCAAAGCCAAGTGTCTTTTCATCTCGTTATTTGTTTGCGGTAGTTGAGGGTTGCAATCAACTACCAACCCATTCCCAAGTAGACCAGACTTCTTCCTTTTAGGCAAGACACGTTCTTCGTGACCTCTCAGTATTGCAATAATCTCTTCAATTCCAGGTCTCCGAGATTCTTCATTTGTAACACAAGCAGCAGCTGCCTCTATCATCCAAGCAATCTGGTTTGAGAATCTCAAACTGCACTTGAGTCGAGAGTCCAGCAACTCTTCAATGGCGCCCTTCCCTTTCTGTAGCAAGGGTTTAGCCTGCATATTAATTTCAGATTGCATATGTGCGTCAACAAGACAATTTCCCATAGTACCGAATTTAATGCTGCCCTGAAACTACCACCAAAAAATGTACCCAAATATTGTATGGAGTTTTCTGCTATGAAAGAAAAGTCATAATGCAGTTTCAGCACAGAAAAGCACATAATTGAGTTCTTCATTGATTTCAAAGTGCATGGTTCTTACTTCTTGTTTGCCAAATACAACCCATAAAGTCTCTAAACTGATTTCCAGTGAACAAGCCAAAACAATATTTTCCCCGATTAATCATTGTATCCTGTCTACATATAATGAAAATATAAACTGTCTTAACTCGTTATACACATCAGAAATCTATTTTTTTATCAAGCAATTTTGATCGATGTACCAGATAAAAGGCCAAATTTCAGTTTTCTCTATCTTATAGGGGATAAAAGAAAGTTCCATTTAACAAATATTGTACTGTTTGATATAGAACGAGAAACCAATTTGAAAGGCGTTCTTGCTTCGGATGAACTTAATGGACAAGACTATTTGATAGTAGTAGAAAGTTACGCTCAATACGTTTTCGTTTTTCTCAACAAGCCACAATAAGAATCAATTCAACCAACATAGAATCAGGAAGTAGGGCAACATTGCAAGAATTAGAACATCAACGCACCCATAAGACCAAGTTCTCCTCTCCTGGTGGCTTTTTTGCTTCTATTGGCTTCCGGCCAGTTATGAGTTCCAATAAAACAACTCCGAAAGCATAAACATCAGTCTTATCAGATACTTTTCCATGTTGGAAATACTCCGGAGCCAAATAACTGTTGGTAAAGCACAAATTTTATCTCATTGATTTGTATGTGAAAACAAATAAGGAGGGAAAAAAAGGACAGAAGTCCATGTAGGTTTTACCCAAATGTTCCCTTGACTGTTTTACAGAGGAAAGGAACTGAAGGTGCAGAAGTCCATGTAGCTAATCCAAAATCGCACAACTGTGATTTAACAAGATGAACAATCAAAATACGTAACATGCATGGGTTCGTTATTAGAGTACAACTGATCTGCAAGAATGCATCTCACCTTAGGAGTCTTTTTAGAGGAAAGGAGAATGTTTGAGGGTTTAATGTCTCGGTGAACAACGCATCTTTCAGTTCCGTTATGCAGATAAGCCACGGCTTCTGCAATTCCAGTCGCAACTTTATACCTCACAGACCAGGGAAGTGGAGAACTGCCCTTCACACCCTTCCTTTCTGTAAAACAGGGATGCTAGAATAAGTGAATATCGTCAAAATTTCAACCGAAGACCTCGTACAGTAGGGTTCAGTGACAGCGAAAAATGAAATACCATGCAAATGGTGCTCTAGGCTGCCGCCGGAGACATATTTGTACACCAGAAATAAACCCTCCTCAGGGTCAATACAGAAACCCACAAGGGGGACAACGTTTGGGTTATGAAGAGAACTGGCAATCATCAGTTCTCTACAGAACGCCTTTGTAGATTCCTTGTCCAATCGTTTGATTGCTACAGCAGTCCTCAAAAGCCCAACTCTACCCCTAAATACACAGCTCAAGGCCCCTCTCCCCAATACTCTGCCTACCGGGGGGGGGGGGGGACAAAAGAACAAGAAAGAAATTGGATTACAGTCGCCTACCTGGAATAATATTCAAGTTAAGCAAGAACAACCGACCAATTTTACCTTTGGAGAAACTGTGAGTAGCAGATAGAATTTCACCGTAGTTGAACCTGATCAAAGAGTTGGCTACAGGGGATATGCTTTTTTCTAAGGACTCCATCCTCTGACATTTCAGCTCTCGAGCTCGAGAATTATTCATTCCATCGTCCAGATTAACCATCAAAACGGTCGCAGCAGCGGAAGAATTCAAGCTCGAGGAGGATTCTAGCTCAACCTGAGAACAGAAACTGAAACGGAAAGACGAGTGAACAGATTGTGGGTCAGCATTCATCACCTCTGCTCCACTCCCACCAGACTCCGCAAGCAACCACGCCTTGTTGTGCTCTAGATTCGTCTTTTCATAACCGTCGCCGTCGCCGTCGTTTTTACCTAAGCACGGCCGGTCAACGCAGGCAAAACCAAGCTCCCAGATCATTCTTCTAAGAATGGTCCAAAATTTGAGCTTGCAGCCACAGTAGCGATCTGCAACTAGATAGGAAGAAGACGGAGCATTGGAAGACTCGCAAGAGGCAATGCCCGTAGGTTTTGGAGGAGAGAAACGCATTGTGAAGCAGATCCAATTAAAGAGCGCACGGAAACACACACAAAAAAATGGGTCTAGGCAAAAAGCCTTAAAGCTGCTTTGCTTGTATGGTGGGAGAGAGAATTTTGTGAGATGACAGAGAAAAAGAGATGAGATGGACAGTGGGAACGGAAAAAAAGAAATAAGTTGCATTACCTCCCGGGGGCGGACGCGGCAGGTGAGGTAAGGTCATAGATTACAGTTCATGTCAAGTTACCCAGCCAATGAATGCATATGATTTATGGATATATTAAAGCAAGGAGAGATCCTCAGATGTTACAATGGAGATCGGCAGTTCGGTGACCAAACCCAACTCGCAGACCGCTGACCGCTCCCCAATGCTATTTTGGCTGCAATTCGTTTATTAGAATTTTAAATACTCAAATCTATCCTAATTATTTTAGGGTTAGGGTCTCATTTTCTTTAAGGAACTATACGCCGGGACCATTTTTTACGCGGAAGTTTCTTCGGGAGCAATGTTCTTTTTGTTGACGGAGGGCAACATTCTTCCTAAAAAAACTTCTCAAAGCAAGAACATCGCTTCATGAAGAAACTTCCAAGGCGCAAAATTGGTCCCTACGATACTTCCGAGAAAAAAATGATTTTTAACCCATTATTTTAAAGGGAAAATTTCAGTAAATTAGCTCTGTAACCAATAGTGTCAAGGGAAAAGAACCAAAATAAGGCAAAAAAAAAAAAATTATCGGACTAATGCACTATTCAAACTATTTACCAAACTATTCTTGGGTGGCGTGGGGCCGGGGATGATCGACATAGGTAGAGAGGCGTCTGTCAGATTCACGCCTTCGGGGAAGGCGTTAATTATGTTCACGCCTTCCGAAGGCGTTAATGATATTGACGCCTTGGCGTTAATTATAATTAACACGTCAATTTTTTATTTAAATATAATTTTATAAATATATTTAAAATTATAAATAATAATTCTATTTACTTATAAATAATAATTAAGAAAATTAAAATATTTAAAATTTATTATAAATCTTAGGATATAAGACTAATTAATGAATTTATTATAAACCATAAGATATATGACTACTTAATTAGATCCACGCGCCTGCAATTAATTGCATAATATATTTGACTAATATAAATTTACAATAACACAATACAGATCCCAAAATAGGGAATATATTCAAGATAGATGATTACTTAATTAGATCCACGCGTTGTAATCTTAACAATATATTCAAGATTACGCGGTATAATTTGTTTATAACAAAAGATTCCTCTGTTTTGGGATCTGTATTGTGTTATTGTAAATTTTTATTAGTCAAATATATCGTGCAATTAATTGCAGGCGCGTGGATCTAATTAAGTAGTCATATATCTTATGGTTTATAATAAATTCACTAATTAGTCTTATATCCTAAGATTTATAATAAATTTTAAATATTTTAATTTTCTTAATTATTAATTATTAATTATTAAATATATTTATAAAATTATATTTAAATATAAAAAAAGTGACGCCTTCAAGCGTTAATTATAATTAACGCCTGAAGGCGTCAATATCATTCACGCCTTCAGGAAGGCGTGAACATAATTAAGTTCACGCCTTCCTGAAGGCGTGAACCGACAGCGCCTACTAGCGCTGTCGGTTCATCATGCCACCCAAAGTGGCAAAGATTAATTTGGTAAATAGTTTGAATAGTGCATTAGTCCGGTAAATATATATATATTTTTTGCATTATTTTGGTTCTTTTCCCATAGTGTCAAACACTCAAATGGCCCTGATTAAATTTTGAAATATCACTGCAAGACTTTGGGGCAAAATGAAATTAACTTTTATGCTGAAATGATATGATTGCCCCTTCTTCTTCTTCTTTTTTTGTTGTTGTTGTTGTTGAAAACTAGTTAGCATTTTTCAACTACGGGTTATAGGCCAATCGCCGAAGCTCAAGCAACAGGCCCTCTGATAGGGATGAAAACAAGTCAGGCGGCCTATCAGGGGCTTGTGACCTAGCCTAGTTAAGACCTGGTCAAACCTGACCTATTAATTAAAAGACTGTATCATTAAATAGACCAGGCCCAAGCTCATTAGGCTATTAGGTCGACCTGAGCTTGTTACACATTTATACTTTTTAAAAAACCAAAAATTAAAGTCCTTGCTCCCTTATCTCTTCACTCTTTCACCAAGTCTCATCAATGTTGCTTCTTTGCTCTCTCCCCCCCCCCCCGGCGCGTGATGGTTGCTCTCAACTCGACTCTCATTCTCTTCCGCTGGTGGCCCGCCACTCTCTCAATCTCTCCCTCTCGACTCCTCTATATGCCTCCACCTCTCTAGTCTCTCAATCTTTCTTCATAGTCTTTACCACTTCCTCGTTCTACTTTCTAAATTTTTATATTTTAAAATAATTTTTGGGATAAGATAAATTAATTTAAACTCTTATTAAATAGTAATTGTTAAGAAATTAATTTATCTTGTTCATAAGACTATCATACTTGTTCATAAGACTATTCGATTTGCTCATGATGTATAAGGCACTTTCAAATTTGATCTTCTTAAGAAATTTGTTCATCGTGTTAATAAAAATATTCCACTTGTTAATGATATGTAAAACACTTGTTAACTATAATGTAAAGTAGGTAAGGATATCATATTATTACACATATTTTTTTCCTTGCACATATTAACCAAAGAGATTTGCTAGCCCAATGGTCATGCCTCTTTTTGGGGTTCCAATAGTGGGTTCAAAGAAATTTATTTATCGTGTTAATAAAAAATGCTGACTATTTTTCAAAAAAAAAAAGGTTAGGGGCAATCATGTCATCTCAACATAAAAAATTAATTTCATTTTGCTCCAAGGTCCTACAGTGACGTTTCATAATCTATTGGGGCTTTTTGACATTAATTGACTACAAAGGTTCTTTACTGAAATTTTCCCTATTTTAAATTCCAATAATCCTCTTTTAATAGTATTACTTAAACATGTGACAATTCACACAAGTAATGCAACTCATTCTTATTGGTGTAAATTGTTTGTTGTACCCTAACAAAAGATTTTAAATACATAGATTTTTAATGTGAGGTTAAATTCAAATTTTAAGTAAAGGTATTTTTGAAAAGATGTATACTAATTATTAAGGCATCAATTAATTTTAAATAACTTTTATAATGTGTTAAGGTGTAACCAATAAATTTATGGCCAACATGCCCCAACACCATAAACTGTGCAAAATGATCACTAAACTTTAGTCAATTTTTTGTAGTGGGCCCCACGTTATTAAAAAAATAAAAATACCTAAGATTTAAAATTCCCTTTATACTACCACTCTCGTCCTTTTGTCAGATTCTCTCACTTCTTCCCTTAAACTCTGATTTTCTTCTCAGGTGACCCGATGATGATGAATCAAACCTAGCGTAGGGTCAGCTTTTCTTCCTTCTCTTCATTGATCCTTCACCTCACCCCACCACCAAATCTATTGAACTCGGGGGCCATATCAAGAGTATAGTAAAGAGCAGAAGAGACGGCAAGATCATGGGTGATGTAGAGAGTAGATGAGGCGGCGAGATTATGGGCCTATTTAGGATGGCATCAAAAGCTTAAAAAAGTCCAATGGCAGCCCAGTGATGGTGAAAAGCTTGATAATTGGGTGCTTGGGAAAGCTTCACTATTTGATGGGCTTCAAGTTCTGAAGCCACTTCTCCAAGCTTTGATCCCATCATAGTAGGTTGTCTACGAAAAGGACCGTTGCCCCCCCCAACACAAGTCAAGTCGTGCTTCTCTCCTCTTTCAATTTAATTTTCGCTTGGTACTCTCCTTTCCTCTACAATTAATGATCTGCTCTCCATACCAACTTCATATGAAAAGTAAGCTCTCCTCTGCTTCAATTAAATTTCGGAATCTTTGCTCTCCATCTCGCCATATTAAAGTTCCGACCTACCTCCTCTTCTCTTCAATTCATCCACAAGCTACCTCTTGTTCTCTGCTTCAATATATATGTTCTTCTTTTCCTTTGCGCCCTTCAATTCCAGATCTGTTATTGCATTCCGTAAATCGCTATTGAAATCGTAATTCATCAGATTTGTTCTTCTTTTCCTTTGCGTCGCTGTTGATCTCGCCGAATATCCTTGTCTGGCCGTGATACTCCCCGGATCTCATAGTCCTTGTTAGATCTGTTCTTCTTTTCATCTGCCTCTGGTGATTTCTTCATCCGATCTATTCTCTCTCTTTTTTTTTTTTTGAAATTGTCGTGATATTGTTCTTCATTTTGTTTCCTTCCTTCATTTGTTGTATTGTCAATTTCTGGGATTTATGCTCTGTTCTTGGCCTTCGAATCTGGGATTTATGCTCATTTCTTCAAATATGTTCTTCCTTTCTTCACTCGAGTTTGTTTCCTTTCCTTTCGATCTATCGATTTATGCTATGTTCTTAGCGTTCAAATCTGGGATTTACGTTGGGGATTCTATTTTGCTGAGTTTTTTCTTCATCTATTACTCTGTAACCATAACTTGCTTTCAAAAAACTAAGCACTTGTCGAATCCATTTACTCTATAACCATAGTTTTTTGTTCATCCATTTACTCTGTAACCATTTACTTTGTCGAATGCCAAGATATATTTTGTATAGGATCCTCCTTGAACTAAGCGATTGACAAATCCTGGAAATGAAATGCTTTTGGTTTATTGGTAAATGTATTGCAAATGCACAATTGTAATTTTTTTTTTGCTGTACTCGCTTTCAATGAAATGATTTTTATTCTATGCGTATTTTCAAAATTGTGCAAATATTTTTTTTTGCCAACATGAAAACAATATAATTTAATGGGTAAAAATTTACATATTGTTTTTAAATACTAATAATCGTTTGTGTTAACTTGCTCATTAGTGACATAGAAATGTGACCACTATACTAGCAAAATGAGACGTAAGTTTCACTAAGACTTTCATTGACCTATGCATTGAGCAAATATATAAAAAAGAATGACTTGACTCATAATTTACGAGGGACGGGTGGAAGTACATTATTATGAATTTAATGAAAAAAATAGAAAAAGCATATACCAATAAAACAACTAAAAAAAATAGGTTAGATAGTTTGAAGAGAGAATAGACGGCTTGAAACAAGTTATTTTTAAAAGAGACTGGTATAGCCATCGACAATGCAAGGAATATGGTTGTTGAATAAGATGAGTGGTGGGAGAGGAAAATAAAGGTACCAAACTTTTAAGCTTTTAATATGTATTGTTACCATTATTTTAGATACAACTTTGATTTTTGTTGATTTTTTGCATGCAGGAGAATAAGGCGTATGAAAAATATAGGTATAAAGGTATGAAGTTTGCTAGAGAATTGCAAGTAATATTCAAGGATGTTCTAGCATTGGGAGAGGACATGGTATGTCCATCGTCAACTAAACGGGTGTCACTTGGTGATGATGGAGATGACGTGTATTAACCGTAAATGGACCTAGAAGAATGCTCAGGTGATAGTAAGGAAGAGCTTCAAGGTGCTAATACTGGAGGTAGTATGTAGGTGCCAGTAGATTTAGAAGGCATGAACTTGACATCCAACACCCAAACTAGTGCACCTAGTGGTTCAGTAAGCATTGTGAAGAGAAAGAGGGGTGAAGGGGCAAATGGATCAAGAAAGAAAAAAACGTCGTCCTCGAAACAACTAGATGATGTTGTTAGTGTGATAGCTGACGCATCTAAGGATAGCGCATATGTCCTTAAAAAGATCCCTAACAATGATGATCGAACGAGTGTCATAGTAGCTGAATTACTTACCATTCAGAAGATTGTTGGTGAGAATGATTTTTGAAGGCAATGTCGTAATATGATGATGCACCGAACACCTCAGAACATGTTTTTAGGCCTAAAAGGAGATGAATGTGCCTTGATGGGTTTTTTGCGGGAGTATGCCTACAATAGCCCACACTGGCAGCTGACCCGAAGCACTAAACCATATCATTTCATTATAACTATGAATTTACATTTGTACTTTTATGTATTGTATGACACATCTTTATTTGACACTTATTATTGATAACAAGTATCAATAATTCAATATATATTATTTACTGACACTTATTATTGGTATTGATTCGGTTAATTCTTGCAATTCACATAGGTTTCATTATATATCCATGGCAATTTCAAGTAATGAGGATATTTTGGACGGAAAGGAGTAAGTAGGATTGTCTCATGAACAAAGAAGGTCCCTACAACTTGTTATTATAAACAAACAGATGACAAAGTATGCACATATTGGTAACTTGATGGCTGAGTATATCACGCCTTATGTTTGCAAACACCCACAAAGAACTAGTAAGCAAACAGGGCAATGTGGGTGCAACAGTTTTGCAAGGCCATGATGTAGCATGTTAGGAAAATTTTCGAGTGGAAAAACATGTATTCATTAACTTATGTTCTAAATTGAGCGAACATGGATTACAACACACTCAGAATATCGGCGTTGAAGAAATGGTTGCCATGTTTTTATATACAGTCGGACATAGACAAGGAAATCAAATAATCCAGGAACGATTTCAACATTCAGGCGAAACTGTTAGTAGGATTTTTCACAAGGTTCTAAGAGCTTCTTTCAGTCTTTCAACAAAAAATATCAAACTACTTGATCCGAAGTTTCATCAGTGTCACTCAAGAATAGGTAATGATGCACGATATCACCCATATTTCAAGGATTGCATAGGAGCAATTAATGGAACTCACATCAGGTGTGTAGTCAACCAATCGAAGCATGACAAATATATTGGAAGAAAGGGATATCCAACGTAGAATATCATGGCCGTCTATGATTGAGATATGTGCCTTACTTTTGTGTTAGTAGGATGTGAGGGTGCTGTACATGATGCTCGTGTCTTTCGGACTGTGATCTCCACTCCAACTATGAACTTCCCATATCCACCTGAAGGTATATCTCTAACATCCTCTCTTTAATTACATTAATTTCACTCTTTATTTCACATTTCCTATAATTTAACAATGTCAAATAAATGTCAACATTTATCAGGGAAATATTACTTGGTTGACACTAGCTATCTAACACCAGTTGGATATATTGGTCCGTATAGATGTGAGTGTTATCACCTTCCAGAATTCAGACGACGGTGAGGATTTCGAAATCCCAACGATTACTTCAATTTTTATCCTTGAAGTTTGAGGCGCATGATAGAAAGGACGTTCGGAGTATGGAAGAATAGGTTTCACATCTTGCAAAATATGCACTCATATAGCTTTGAAACACAAGTTCACATAGTTTGCACAACAATGACAATACATAAATTTTAGGGTTAAGTACCAATTTTGCCCCGAAAGTATACCCCCAAGAGCAATTTTGCCCTGGAAGTTTTTTTTTTGGAGCAATCTTGCCCCTCCGTCAACGATCAACTAACCGTTGACCATTAGGGTTGTTAACAGAGGGGCAACATTGTTCCCAAAAAAAAAAACTTCCGGGGCAAAATTGCTCCTAGGGGTAAAAAAATTAAAACTGTTATTTATGATATCATATATTTTTAATTCTTATTTATATAATATCTAGGGTGGAAACAGGCTAGCCAGCCCAGGCTTCACCCTTAATTCGGGCTGTTTAAAATAGTCATATTTTTGGCCTGTTTGAAGTAGACTTGTTTTGCAGTGAGGCCTGTGGCCTATTAGCCTAATTATAAAATTTTTAAAAATATAGGTCGCCTTAACAGGGCACAGGCCAGGCTTAGGCTGAAAAAATGGCCTCTAACAGGCCACAGGCCACTTTGTTGTCGAACAGGCCTGACCTGTTAAGGGTGAAGCCTGGGCTGACCTGTTTCCACCCCTAGATATTATATAAATAGGAATTAAAAATATATGATATCATAAATAATATTTTTAACACTTTTTTGGGTTAAATAACAATTTTGCCCCGGAAGTTTTTTGGGAGCAATTTTGCCCTGGAAGTTTTTTTTTTGGAGCAATTTTGCCCCTCCATTAACGGTCAACTAACCGTTGACTGCTGACGGAGGGGCAACATTGCTCCAAAAAAAAAAACTGGGGCAACATTGCTCCAAGAAAACTTCCAGGGCAAAATTGCTCCGGGAGTATACTTAGGGGCAAAATTGGTACTTAACCCTAAATTTTATCTAGAGATATTCCCAAAGTGATGAGGAATTTGGTCAAGTTGAACAAGGAAATATGGGTAAGGAAGATAATGATGATCCACTTGATGAAATATCCTTATCATTATATTCAACACAAATGAATCGTGTTCGTGATGAAATCAAAAACCAACTTGTAGGGGATAGGATTATTTAAGCACTTCATTGTGTTGTAATTTTTTTAATGGTAATTTTACTATTTTATTTACCAAATTTATATTTATTTTTAATTTTTTTACCTTAAATTATCACATTTTATACAGTATATATATATGATTCATGTCATTTTCAGTCATTTTCCATTTCAATTATCTTTTTAAAAGCTATGCCAAACAAGTGTTTATCAAGAAAAAAACCATTTCTGCCACCGCTATCTGAAACACAAATCACATCAGGAAAAGTTCAGCAGAAAAAACCACTTTTACTACTACTATCCCAAACGAGCCCTACATCAAACTCTTATTGAGCTTCAATCTGAGAGGGTAATCGGGGTTTGCTGGAGGACAAGGCGGCCAAGTCCATGGCAATAATTGTTAGGATCCGTACACACAGCGGAAGGATTTCATCCATAAAACTTACGAATCCCAATGAAGAGGATCTATTAACGGCGTTTAAATTGGGTAGTAAAGAATCATACCTATGCGAACTCCCTTTACCGGTATCCACATGAACTGCCTCTAACACCGACGGCAGTGTGCTAGCGCCTTCAGTATTTTCGCGTCTCTCCTTTTATTTCTAGGGTTTCTCGCGGCTTTTCTAATACGTCTTGCAAAATGTCCCGTAGGTTTTTCAAAACCCAATAGGCGTATTATATATTCGAAATTAATTCTTATTAATCTTGAAATTTGAATTTGGATTAAAATAATATATTAATTAAATCTATCCAATAGATCTAATCTAATCTAATCTATTTATTTAATCCGAATTAAAAGCCTCGTTGATTAATTAAATATGAGATATGATATCTATCTATTTAATTAAATTTGAGATACTATATCTCAATTCAAATTAAATAAGATATATGATATCTTTATTCGAAAATCAAATCGAGAGATACAATATCTCTATTTGTTTTAGATATTTAATTTATCAAATAAATTAAATACAACACAAATATTATATAATAACATTATAATCTCTATTAAATAATAATATTATATTATTTTCGAATTTAATAATATATATATATATATATATATATCTATCTATCTATCCTAGATTAAATATAGTATTAATTAAATCTTAGACATATCTAAGATTCAATGAATCTGACACTATTGTTCGTGTTATTCTTTGATTCTTGTGTGTGACCACGAGACGCGAGATTGGCGACGGCCAATAAGCGTACCCGACCTACAAGTCACAAGCGGCCTCTAGCAAGACATTGTGACTACCCAATTCATATGGGGATCGATGATACAATTCAACCTATCATACAACCATGTCACATCCCTTTTGTCACGCGATAATTTGGTCAAGGATGAGATATGGAAAATGTCAACCTCTTGTTCTTGACCAATATTTTCTCGATTCTTGAGTAGTCTAACAATTGAAATGGAAACTCTTTTCCATCGTAGTATAGCCATACATTTCTCAGACTCACTCATCGAGGGGCTTGGTATTATCTTTCTACAAATGTGAGGGACAAAATTCCATCTTAACCATTAACATTCCTCTGCATGAAAACCACTGATTCCGATCCAAGTCTTTATCATCACCTGGTCAAAGGTGACTTGACTAAGTCAAAGATCAGCAACTCTCATGTAGGAATCCATGATGATCTCAGGTCAAAGGGCGTTGTGACGTGGTTATATATGAGAAAAACTTATGATTTAATCCATGCAGCTTTCTCATAGTGGGTCGGTCCAAAGACCTTCTACTCTTACAGTCCTATGACTTTGATTCGTGTCTCCATACCTCATCAAGTCATACCTGGTCTTATTTCATTTTTTCGCTCCGCGTAGATGACATTTAATAGACTGGGACATTTAGGATAATCTATACGATATATCAAAGGATACAGTTATCACTATAAACATGCAAATGAAAATGATAACTAAATGGAGAAGTACTTTAAATAAATAACATAAACGTTTAAAGTACAATAACTTGCTCTTAGGGCATAATTTCCAACAATAATAAATCCAGGAGTATTCTAGAGATGTACTTAAGAAATACGACATAACTAAACGAAGTTAGTAGCAACTAAGCCTCCAGTAGTTTCCTGCATTTGGATTGGCTTTTGAAGCTTCTAAAATAGACCATGTAAAAATGGTTTTAGAGAATAAATTTTGAACAATTTTTTTTTTTTTTTTTTGCCAAATGTGTTTGGATTAATTTTTAAAGAATAATTTCTAAAAAAAATGAAAAAATGATTTAAGAGAATATATTTTAGAAAATAGTTTTTCAAAAAGTAGAGAAAAACAGCTTATAGAAAAACCATGATTTTCCACTTCAAACCATGGTTTTCTTGTTAAAAATAGATTATGGAGAAAAACAGTGTTTGCCTATCTTATAATAAAATTATAATTTTTGGAGAAAAATTTATTTTGAGAAAAATGAGTGTGTTTGAATTGCGTTTTTAGCAACTATGATTTTATGAATTTTCTAAATACTGTATGGCTACGGTTGAATTAGCTTTTAAGATTTTCAAAATAAGGATGTGAAATGATTTTTGTCCAGTTAAACTTTGAAACCACAGGGTTTGGCAGCAACAAATTAGGGAAATCACTAAGGTCAGATAAAAAATATCAAAAAATCCCAACTCCAAATCCCTTATCGAGACTTTTTTGATATTAATTACTTTAATTCCTCTCTAAAATAACTTTTCATATTCATATTGTCAAAATGACTTTATTAGTTGTTAAAATATCCTTATAAAAATCTTATTATCAAAATGACTTCTAATCATGTTGTAAAAAATTCTCGGGTTAAGTATCGATTTTCTTTTCAAGACGCGCCATAAAGCAATTTTCTGCGAAATTTTAATTTTAAGTAATGTTTTCTCCATTAAAAAACCCTAACGGTCAACTAACTTGATCAACGTTAGGGTTTTTAACTAAGCGGAATATCTTCTTACGTTTTTATACTTTCAAAAAGAATTCTACACCAAAAACTTTAGAGGTAAAATTGCTCTGCGTACTTAGTACGTACTTTAAAGGCAAAATTAATATTTAACCCAAAATAAAATTTCAGAGTTTTCTCGGACATATAAAATTTTAGAAACCTGAACATTTTTGGCAACATGAAACCAAAGATTGCCTTGCATTGCAGTTATGAAAACTGGGTTCGTTTGACTTATTAGTATGGATGGGAGTGGACTGGAATTTGTCAAAGGCCAAACATTTGTTGAGCCGCAGTAGCCCGCACTCATCATTCCCTCATTTTCGGCTGGAAATTCTTTTATCACCCTGGTAAAGATAGTCTGAGATAGCAGAAGCTATTGAATGGGAGATCCGCTGGAGAGGCTTGGATCGGAGGCCGTGGCATCGATTGGGTTAGACTCGAGCATCAAGGCTGACCTTTGCATGGAAATCGACCCTCCGTTCCAGGAAAACGTTGCCACCGCCGAGGATTGGAGGAAAGCTCTGAACAAAGTCGTACCTGCTGTCGTTGTTTTGCGAACTACGGCTTGCCGGGCTTTTGACACTGAGTCGGCTAGTGTCGGCTCCGCTACCGGCTTTGTTGTCGACAAGCGTCGGGGAATTATTCTTACTAATCGTCATGTTGTGAAGCCTGGTACTTATTCTCAATTCTCTGACTCGATGAGGAAAAAACCAAACCTTGGACTTGAGACCAACAACTACATGCTCACTTCAGTTATATACATGCCTTCGATGAGCTAGTTTTCAGTTATTTGAAGTTAAATCACGGTTATTAATTCCTAACAGTTTCCCACACATTCCATAATAAAAATAAGTTTCTCCATATAATTTTTTTTGAAGGCAAAAATGCGTACCCAGATTAAACGAGATTCGTATTTTGTAAGTAATGTTTCTGGTAATTATTTGCTTACCTGTCTCTGTGTTCAGATGGATGAAATGCAAGGTGGTTTCACTGTCATATTATGGCTAACCCTTATCTAATGACATGTTATTTAATGTCAAAAGAAAGCAAATTTAATATTCTGGGTTTCTGGGATGCTATATCTCTATCTCATTATGTTATTTCAAGGTTTTATTGGTTTGAAATTTGTAGGACCTGTAGTAGCAGAAGCCATGTTTTTGAACCGTGAAGAAGTTCCTGTGCATCCGATCTACAGAGATCCTGTGAGTGACTTCTTTTTTTAGCTTTAATTATTAATTAATTATCAAATAGCTGTCCAAAACCATCAAATAGATTGTAAGCCTGGCAGAGTCTTTTGTTTCACTTGATTGGAATTTCAGTCATTGCCCCATGCATGTTTTTCCATACGAAGAGAAACTTTGTTGCATTATTGCCTGCATCATATTGCAGAAAGACGGATTCTGTATATGTATTTGTAAATACCTATTGACCCAACCTTTTTTAGGGATCAAAGTATTTTCGTTTTGTTATATTGATGTAAATAGTTATTCAAAATTGATTGGAAATATTCCCCCTTCCTCTGTTTGTTCACTTGTGTGTGCTGATAAAAGCATAATTCATTTGCCTTTATTCAGGTCCACGATTTTGGGTTCTTTCGCTATGACCCTGGTGCTATACAGTTTTTGAACTATGAGGAGATACCTCTTGCTCCAGAGGCGGCTTGTGTTGGACTAGAAATTAGAGTTGTTGGTAATGATAGTGGTGAGAAGGTATTAGCATGATTTTTACCCCTCTATTGTCATCTCTTGGTTTCTTGTTAACCAATTAATGACTTGGTAGACAAGCTTGTACCATTTGACATTTTAAATGTAATCATTCTTCTTCTTTTTCCTTTTCTTTTGTTTTTTATCTTAATTTGCTGGTGAAGGAAAATGGCTATTTGATATGTCTAGATTATATCTTTTGACCATGGTCTAATGGCCTATGTTAATTGACCAAGTTGATGGAACTGGCATAATGATACTGTAACTTTGGCTTGAATAACTCTTGTTTCATTTCATTCACCAGTTTTCAAGATAATGCTAATGATATTTTCTTATTGGGATAAGGGTCTTAAATGCCATGGAAGTTTTCGCTCAAGAGCACTAGTAAGACGGAAGTTTTTTTTGGACCAAAAATGCCACAGAAGTTTTCGCTGAGGAGCAATTTTGCCCCGGAAGTTTTCACTAAAGAGCAATGTTGCCCCGGAAGTTTTCACTAAGGAGCAATTTTGCCCTTCTGTCCCCAAATATTAAATTTGACTATTAAATTAGTCAAATACCACACATGTTATGCCTTGAAAAGGTCAAACTTGGAGCTAGAGAAGGAGATCCTTGAGATGTTGAGCTCAAGGCGCTCGTAATTTGTGAAGCCGAACGGGTCAAAGGGATGAAAGGTCGTTGTCACAAAACCCGGAGGAAGCATCACTTATGATCTAAGCAAATTATCGGTCTATACAAACGTAAATATTATCACTATTGATTTGTTTTACTAAACCAGTTTTTGGAACAATTCATTTCTCGTTTTGCGTTTCATTTGCGTTTTGTGATGTACAGACCTTTCGATCCCTTCGACCGTTCGGCTTCACAAATTCTCGGCCGTCTTGAGTTCAACATCCGAAGGATCTCCTTCTCGACTCCAAGTTCGACCTTTTCAAGGCATGACATGTGTGGTCTTTGACTCGATTTAATAGTCAAATTTAATATTTGGGGACAGAAGGGAAAAATTGCTACGTTTTGTAAACCTCCGGGGCAAAATTGCTTCTTAGTGAAAACTTCCGAGGCAAAATTGCTCCTCGCCGAAAACTTCGTGGCAAAATTGCTCTCTCGAAAACTTCCGTGGCAAAAGTGAACTTCCGGGGCATTTTTTGATACTTCCTGTGAACTTCCGTGGCATTTTTGGTCCAAAAAAAACTTCCGTCTTACCAGTGCTCCTGATCGAAAACTTCCATGGCATTTAAGACCCTTAACCCTTTCTTATTTAGCTCTCATTTTTTTGATGTTTTTGTCAATGTTTTCTACAATCAAGTGAATTGAACATTATTTTTATAATTACGGACATATGGTTTAAACTGATGCTCATACAAAAAGAAATATGCCAATCTCTCATCTGCTGGAGTGTTTTTGCTTTTAGTTTCCATCATAATAAATTTTACTAGCTAAAGTATATGTTTGGCCTTTAAGTTTACATTAAGTTTTTGTTTGGTCCCTCAAGTTTAAAAAGTATATCTTTAATCCTTTAATGTTAACACCGTTAGTTAAATTTAACGGAAAATGCTGACTCAACAAATGTACAGGGTGATTTTGCAATTAAATGCTGACAAAACATGATCAAATTTTAATTACTTATTTAATATAATCATTTTTATATTTTAAAACTTGAGCATGATGTATTACCATTTAATTGCAGATTCGTGGGTTAAATTTGTTGAGTCAGCAGTTTCTGTTAAATAAAACTAATGGTGTTAAGATTAAAGTAATAAGATTATACTTTTTAAACTGAAGCGACCAAACTAAAACTTGATATAAACTTAGAGGGCCAAATGTATACCTTACCTAATTTTACTAGCATGCTTTTGGTTAAAAGATGTATTCAAAGTAATACATGTCTAATTAGTTACATCATGTTTGCATTGGCATTTGCACGTGTTGCAAAACATGCAAACACCAAAGCTACAACGGGAATGAGGTGGGAAATGCATATGTGCTCTCCCACCGCCAATACCAACATGCATGTAATCTCTTAACTTGGTCAATTTATATGTATACATTAGGGTTGAATACCATTTTTGCCATGAAAGTTTAGCCTAAGGAGCACTGGTCACCTGAAAGTTTTTTTGGTCTCATTTTTGCCCCAAACGTTAACAAAACGGAGCAAATATGCTCCAAAAGTTTTTTAAAGGAGCAATTTTGCCCCTGGAACTTACAAAGAAGAGCAATAATTCAACGGTCAAGATCAACAGATGGGCAATATTGCTATGTTTTTAAACTTCTGGGGCAAAAATAAGACCAAAAAAAACTTCTGGGTGACCAATGCTCCTTAGCCTAAACTTCCATGGCGAAAATGGTATTTAATCCTATAATCCTATACATTATGTGCGTGTGTGTGGGAGAATTCACATGTGTTCTCTCATAGCCAATACAAACATGCATACAACCTCTAAATCTGGTCAATTTATTATGTATGCTGGTATCTGCATGTGTGAGTGTGTCTATGCACACATGCATACGCATACACATACTGTGTTTCTTGGAGTGGCCCAAGTACTATGTTTACTAAAGCAGACCCTTGATTATGACTCTCATTTTCTGTTTTTTTTTTAACATTTATTTTGACTTTTAACTTTAGGTCTCCATTTTGGCTGGTACTCTTGCCCGTTTGGACAGGGATGCTCCTCACTATAAGAAGTATGTAGTAGATATATGTTGTTGTTTGCATGCAAGTTGTCTCATGAAAGTAGAAAACTCATGGTATTTTTTTAATGCAGGGATGGGTATAATGACTTCAATACATTCTACATACAAGTAAGTAGGAACAAATTTGTCAACTTGAGTTTGGTCATTTTGATTTCTTTTCAATTTAATACCTTTAATCTCTTTTACAGGGTGTATTTGGCTGGTCCAGTCTTTGTTATTCTTCCTGTTTCATACTAGGTTTTCTATATTATGTTCAATTACTAGCTGAAAAAGCTAAATAGAAGAAAGAATTGTTAGAGAATTAAGGCCATTAGGCCCAATTGTGAAATGAAATCTATTGGCTTGGAAATCCGTTGACATGCAGTTGAACTCTCTGTTGGCCAAGTGGTTTAGAACTAGTGTTAGATATTTTTCGTTAGTGTGTATAATTGTGCATCTTCTGTCCCGTTGTTGATTTCAATCTTATCTATTTCCAGGCTGCGTCTGGAACCAAGGGAGGATCAAGTGGCTCCCCAGTTATAGATTGGCAAGGCAGAGCTGTTGCCTTGAATGCTGGGGGTAAAACATCAAGTGCATCTGCATTTTTTTTCCCTCTAGAACGAGTAAGCTTTTCATCTATATTTGCTTAACTTAATACTTGTTTGCTGCTTCCTATTTTGCACAAGTCTTCTAGTGAGGAGCAACTAATTCTGTTGAGGAAAGGTGAAGTGGATATGATGATTTAATTTTCAGGTCGTGAGAGCATTAAGGTTTCTTCAGAAGGGTAGTGATGCTAATTTGGGCAAATGGAAGGCAGTTTCTATACCTCGTGGTACCCTCCAGGTTTGTCCTTTGCAAACCCTTCCTTCCTTGTTTTTTGGCCATTGAAGTAAATCTATTCATTACATGAAGTTTGAAAATGTCAGTAAACTGCATTATTGAAGTACTTACACCTACCAAGTTACAAATGTACAATGTAAGTTACAAATATGGGCTAGTGTCATGGCGCAAAATGCTTTTTGAACGTGATTTCATTCTTACCATTTTCTCATCTTTGCTTGTGGTAATGTCCAAATATGATATTAAATTTCTTATGATTAAAGCCTCCTGTCCGCCAACAAGGTTCTCATGCTATAATTGTGGCTGCGGCTGAAAATTGAAAGCATTAGATTAAGGATCAACAAGATAGATATATGCTGGAGTTTCTATATAATTTGTTCCTCTTATCATTGTGATACTGATGGGTACCTAAGTAGGATGGGGAACCTTACCCCATAAGTTAGCTATTGAGGTGGGGGAACCAACCCTCCCAAATACCCATCGAGCATCCCATTCTACTCAATGCGGGACTTGGTATCCCTCATTTCCAAGTCTCCATCAAATACTTTGGCCATGTCAATTTGCAACTAAATTGTCCTTCAAATAGACATTTATTTTTTCATCTGTGCAATCAAGCTTTGTGTAAATTTACTTGTTACAATGATAATACAGGTGACATTTCTCCATAAAGGATTTGATGAGATTCGTCGCTTGGGCCTCAAAAGTGAGACAGAGCAGGTACTTGTTGATCTATGCTCTCATTTGTGTTATGTTTCTTGGGAAGCATTTTCTACACCCTGAATTGTGAATACTGTCTTTGCTTGTGTAGATAGTACGGCATGCTTCTCCAGAAGGTGAAACTGGAATGCTTGTTGTGGATTCTGTGGTAAACACTTGTTATTTAAAACTTTGATGATTTATTCGTTGATTTTTCCTTTCAATTTTAGTGGCTTTAACCCTTGACTTGCTTAGGTGCCAGGTGGCCCAGGTTGTAAGCATTTGGAACCTGGTGATGTACTTGTTCGGGTCAATGGTGAAGTAAGTTTGTTTGAAGTGATTACTGGTTTCTTTTCTTAAATTTGCTTCTCATTTCTTGTTTGATTTTCTTTTATCTCTCTTTTAGGTGGGAATGGTCTGTATAACTTTCCTATTGGCAATCCAATGTATATGTTTGAAAAGTGCAATATGAATTGGCTATAAAATGGTCATACTTGATCATTTAAGTGATCTGGATGAAGTTCGATTCTCGATTATAGAGGTTTGATGTGAGAAAATATGTTAGGATCCAGCAACCACTTTTAGTCTATCACAGAGTGTGATTTGGATAAGCAGTTTAGGAAGTTGGTTATTTCTAGTCTTATCTTAAACTACTAGGAGTTATTTGAGTTGTGTATCAGTTACCTCTTGTTGTATTGGCTTGCAAATTAGGAACTTCCAATGTTTGCATTCCTTTTCTGATTATTTATTTTACTAGTGTCTGACTCCATAAAATTCATTGCAGGTTATCACGCAGTTCCTGAAACTGGAATCTTTGCTTGATGACAGTGTCAACAAGAACGTTGAATTACAAATTGAAAGGGGTCACACATCAGTCACTGTGAACTTGCTGGTGAGATTAGCTTTGCTTGGATATGATATATCATATAATTACAGTTATCCTTTTGACATACTCTAATGCGTACATATTTAATATGGGAAGAACGAATGTTAGCATTTTAGGGATTTATTTGTCACCACCTCTCTTCTCTAGATGATGCATTACATGTTGCCTCAATGGTTCTATATGGTTCATTATTGAGATTCCTTCAAAATAATTTATAATTTTTTCCTATTGTTTGTGATAGGTACAAGATTTGCATTCAATAACTCCTGATTATTTCTTAGAAGTTAGTGGTGCAGTAATACATCCTCTTTCTTATCAGCAGGTTAGTTGGACTTTACTTAATATGTATTGTATTTTACTTCCCTATTTAGCGGAAAACATCAGTTGAGTATGATTTTGCTGGTCTGTTGGAAGAGGTTTTTTTTTTTTTTTTTTGGAAGTGGAAGTGGAAGTGGAAATGTGTTATGGGAAAAAAGGTGTATGGCCGTTATTTCTGTTAGATTGTTATTGGCTTAGTAGCCATTTGGGGTAGGTAGATATCTTAGGGGGGAGAGGATTTTCTCCTCATCCTTTTTCTCATTTTCCCTCATCAGCCCATATAGGCCGTTGATTGGGAAGAGGAGAGAGGCATTAAAGTAGTATTGTGATTGATTGGACGGATATGATTTAGAGATGATGAGGGATAATGAGAAAAGAATTAGGAGAGAAACCCAACCCTATCTTAAGGTATGAATAAGCTCAAAGTCCTATTGTATTCATTTGACTATTGACAAAGTAATGAATTCTAAAACACATTTAAGTTTTCTCTCATCTCTCATCTTCTCCGTTCTTTCAGATCCTTTCTTCTTTGCTTCTCTTTCCTTCTCTCTCTCTCTCTCTCTCTCTCTCTCTCTCTCTCTCTCTCTCTCGCATATTCTAATACTAAAACTGTTATGGTATTAGCAAGAAAAGAGAGATGAAGAGAGGAAACAGGAGAGAGATTCATAGAAAGAGGGTAGCAGAGGAGATAGAATCATAGGGAATAGAGAAGGAAGAGATATCAAGGAAAACTGTATAATTCATTATTCAGATAAGACTCAGTTTGTAAGAGGATATGTCTCTATTTATAGGCTTGGCTAACAGTCACTGCCTTTACTAATTCTAACGGCTATTAAGGCTAATCCTTTTAATCCCTAACTAACTTTAACCGTAACTAATTGTGGACAATTTGAGAGAAAAATATTATTCTGAATCCATGAATAAAAGAGAGTACATATGGGCCTTTATATAGGCAAACCTATAGCTAACCTTAGAATCTAATTTAATCTAATCAAATCAAAATAATTAATATATAATATCCTAAGATATAAAATATTCATATCTAATCCTAAGATATAATAAATCTCAAACTTAATAATAAAATCATACTTAATCTAAATAATCCATAATAAATGCATAATATTCCCACACTCCTCTTCGAGTCTATTTGGTTCGATGGAGGGGAGGGGATATGAGGGATTTTAATATTACCTTGTTTGGATTGATCAGAAGGAAGCGGAGGCGAGGGATTTTAATGTTACCTTGTTTGGTTTAGGAGGGGAGGGGAGGAAATTTTTTTTCACATTGACAACTTTACCCTTATATTATAAGAGGGATTTTAATGTTATCTTATTTGGTTTAGGAGGGGAGGGGAGGGAAATTATCTTCACAGGATTATGCACCAGTCTTTTTTTTTTTTTTGGGTAGCTTGGCTTTGACGAACTTGGGGAATGATAGCAATCTAATAATTATAAAGGACAAAAAAGAACCATTCTCTTTCCCCTTGTCTCATTATTTTTTCTTGACGAGTTGAACATAATCTATGGATGAAGTTTAGTCTTATTTTACTCCTTTGAATCATCTCATTAAAGTAACCTGCAGAATTCTTCGCTCCCTCTGATGGAAGATGCTATTAGCATATGGAAATTCTAGTAATCCTGCGCTAATTTAGAGCAATTATTTAATGATTATAGGAATACTTTTTTCTATTTTCTTAACAGGTGAATGGAAGCTTGTGATCGTCATCACTAGTGAACCACATCACCGCACGAGCAATTCAAAGTCGTGGATTGTTTTAAGTAAAGCATGACAATTGTTTTCATCATAACTAGATTGCAGTCAATAAATAATCTTCATTTCAATTAGAATAATCCAGTTGCAAAAATTTCAACCTCTTTCTAACATCATCATTCTCTTCCTTCATCTTCTTCAGCTCCTCTAAAGTAGGATTGTCAATTGGTCCATCAAAATAATTGCACCCTCAACGTTCCGTATGTCGACAAATCCGTAAAACTCATTAAATAAAAACCAAAGCAACTCGTCAAATCATTAGATAAACATATCATCCACTAACCTTATAATTTGGGCACTTAGCAAACCTATTACCATAGATTTGCTCTGTTCATGAAGTGAGAACTATCACTTCATCCCCACATCTGAATCTTTCACCACCCTTCTGCCTACATTGTTTGAGGATGAACTTCTACTAGAACCCATGAAGTCTCACTGCATAAAAAATCAAACACAAGGTTGAAGATGGGTAGAAGACAAGATTGAAGAGCATTCAAGAAGATTATCAATTGAAAACAACAAAAATAAACCCCTTACCTTTGACGAACGTTCGACGACTACAATCCCTCTACGGAGCTTCTTCAACAGCCCTTTGCCAGACCTTTGCAGACCATCGCTGACCTTTCTTAAACCTCCGCTACTGACGCCCGTTGATCTTCGTCGAATAGGACGAATAGGAATGAATAGGGTTCTCAGCTGCATCGACTTAAAAAGGGGCATAAGGGTCTTTTAGGAATAATAGAAAAATTCTAGGGGCATCTTAGTCCACTGACACATCCATTCTAATAATCCCTCCAAATCCGTCCGATTTGGGGGGTGACGTTTTTTAGGGGAGAGGAATTTTTTTTTTTAAATTTCCCCTCTTCCTAAAAAATATCATCAGCCAAACAAGAGGAGGGGGCTAAAATCCCTCTATCCTCCCCCCCTCTGATCTCCTCAAACCAAACAGACCCTTCAAGTTGGATCATAGATGTTAATCATGTCCAACTTGCTTATACAACTTTTAGATGTAGGTTTGAGCAATCCTTTTCTCAACACATCCATAGCTTGAAGATTTGTCAGTAGATAGAGACATACTACGAGCATCATCAGTATTGTGAACAGGGTCTAGAGTATGTCGAGATGAAGAGGACGCTGAGACTTATAGGAGACGGACGAATCAAAGACCATAGACGAGTGACAGGCTAGGTCGAGGACGATGGGACTCTGATCGTCAGATTTAACACTGTCGAGAAGGATGAGTCTGAGGATGACGAACCAGGTAGAGGATTACGGTCGTTGGACGAGGTGAAGACGACAGGACAAAGGTCGTCAGACGAGTTAAGGACAACGGGACTGAGACGTCTGACGATGAGTGGAATAGGGGAATGCCACGGGAACGCAATCTGATAGTGACGAGAACGGTGGAACATCACGGGAACTTCAAGTTTGACGATGACTGCACGGAAGATCGGCGTCCACTACGCACTGGATGGAGGAAGGTCATCAGAGTCAGGAACTCTTTCATAAGTAGAAATGACTGAGAGCGACCAACAGAGAATTTTTGGGTTGAGGATAAGCCAATCTTACCAGGAAGAAGAAGGTTCATGGGTGTTAATCTCAATGCTCAAAGAGGAACAACAACTAGATCGCAGTCTTGCCACTGCAGGCGAGAAGGAAAGGTGTTCTCTCTTCTTCTTCACCATTAGATCTAATACCATGTGGACAATCTGAAAGAAAAATATTATTCTGAATCCATGAATAAAAGAGTTGATATGAGCCTTTATATAGGCAAATCTACAGCTAAGGGTGTTCTCTCTTCTTCTTCACCATTAGATCTAATACCATGTGGACAATTTGAAAGAAAAATATTATTCTGAATCCATGAATAAAAGTGTTGATATGAGCCTTTGTATAGGCAAATTTACAGCTAACCTTAGAATCTATTTAATCTAATCAAATCAAAATAATTAAGATATAATATTCTAAGATAATATATCTAATCCTAAGATATAATAAATATCAAATTTTATAATAAAATAATAATTAATCTAAATAATCCATAATAAATGCATAATATTCCCACACTAACTTTTAACCAACTATTATATTTACATATCAATACCCCCTCCCAAAACATCCTTGCCTACAAGGATGTTGAACAACAAAAATACAAATCTGAAATCAACAAAAACATAGACTTGAAACTTCTTGTTATTGAAGAAAACTAGTACTGGAGCCGCTGCACACTTCGCTTCTTTATGCCCTTTCCATATGATGCACAACCCTAAATTCTTGTTCACTGGACATTGTAGAAAATTAGAGCCCATAAGCATTTTAATTAATCCTCCTTTGTACCACTACCACAATAGAATTATCAAATGGGTAGGGAGAAACTGAGTGATTAAGGCCCAACTGAGAATTTCCTTCATCATTGGCCTTATGCAGTAGATATTGGCCCCTTTAGTTGGCTATTGGACCCCTAAATCAATTGTGGACAACAATTGGCTTCCACTCATGACATAACCTTCAAAGCACATTGGGTTATCTAATATTAAAAAACCCAATACACATCCTATGATGTTTGACACGCACAAATGGGTGCTAGCTAGTTTGACTTTTCAAACAAAAGTTTTTGCAGCCACGTACACTCGAGTTGGAGAAATTCTTGTTCAAAGCACTCTATATCTCGCTACTTAGCTCCTTCAAATATCTTCGGGATACATCTTTTGATTGGCGAGCAAACTTTAGTCCAAGTACGTACTAGAAATTTATCAAGAGAGTCAAAACTCGATGACCCACCAACGTCCGACTTTGCTTCCATCACCACCTCCGTGTCCTGTTTCGTGATGACCATGGTTTCTTTATTTCCTTTCGTTGTACATGAAGCCTTCTGAACAAAGCTAGAATTGTTGGCAACCAGAGTGGGGCCTTTGTTGTGGTTGGTTGGGCATACCCTGCTTTCGAAACATGGGTTCGCCGATCCTGGTTAGCCTTCAAGTGATTCTTTTGCTCATATTCTACACTACTCACAAAGTCTTGCGAGGTTAAGGGCGAACAACAACCCCAGTCGACGCAAGATTCCTGGCCCTTCTTGAGATTACCATGGCCGTCTTCTTGCTCTGCCAAGACCTTCCTTGCCTGCTCTACTTTCCTGGCTCGCTATTGCAAGGAAAGTTTTTGCACTCTTGCGAGGTGTCAGGCCTCAAGTATGGTTCTTGGTTCAAAGAATTGAACAGACTCTGCTATTTCCTCTTTCAAACAGGAAACATATGCCTTAAGAAGGTAATCCTCTATTTGTTTGAGACGTTCTTCGAAGCTTCTTGAAAGAAATCGAGATGCATATGCACAAGCCATAGTGGGTGGACTTTTTTTTTTTTTTTTTTCCTGGTATTGCCATGGAAGCGCTAAGGATTGAAAGCTCTTATACCACTGCTTCGGTATTAGCAAGGAAAGAGAGATGAAGAGAGGAAACATGAGAGAGATTCATAGAAAGAGGGTAGCAGAGGAGATAAAATCAGGGATAATAAAGAAGGAAGAGATAGCAAGGCAAACTATATCATTCATTATTCAGATAAGACTCCATTTACAATAGGATATGTCTCTATTTATAGGCTTGGCTAACAGTCACTGCCTTTACTAATTCTTACGGCTACTAAGGCTAATAATTTTGATGCCTAACCCATTATTATATTTACATATCAAAAAGAGTGGTAGAGCAGATGCTCCTTGGCCCTCTCTTACAAGCCATAGAAGAACGTCTCAACAACAAAAGGTAAACTTAGTCTATAAATTAAAGTGTACTGTTAAGGCATTGCGATGAAGTGTTCTTGGCTTCATCCAAGAACCACAAAATTTAGTTCGCAATATTCAATTAGGCATGAATGTCACTGCCTTTACTAATTCTTACGGCTACTAAGGCTAATAATTTTGATGCCTAACCCATTATTATATTTACATATCAAAAAGAGTGGTAGAGCGAGATGCTCCTTGGCCTCTCTTACAAGCCATAGAAGAACGTCTCAACAACAAAAGGTAAACTTAGTCTATAAATTAAAGTGTACTGTTAAGGCATTGCAAGGAAGTGTTCTTGGCTTCATCCAAGAACCACAAAATTTAGTTCGCAATATTCAATTAGGCATGAATGTCACCTACCTGTGTCAACAAGGTTTTGTAGTTGAATTCAATGTCAAGTTTGACTTGGTTGCATCTGTAGTCGATCTCTCTAAAGGTTATTTGGTCGACGCGTACAACTCAAGGACTATGAGTGAAGCTAGAAGTCTTGCAACAATGCAAGAAATCATGTTGCAGAGACTAGAAAAAAATACTCTTGTGAAAGTAGGATGCTTTATCCTGTTAATCCAAGAAGGGCTGATAGCTTAAGATGGGGGGGAGTCTTCTAAAGAAAAGTATGATAGAGTGCAAGAAGCCTTTGCCATTCAAGGAAATGATGAGTCTTGTTTGACTAGCAGCCAAGAAGTGTCATAAAATATGTAAGAAAACCTATGGAGCAAGACGATAGCATCAAGATGTCTTCTAGACCTATGCGAAACTAGTGGGACTCATTCAGAATTCCATAAATGAACAAGGCACTCTATTTTGCAAATGTTGGAGAGAAGCAATCGTTACAAGAAGTTCAAGACGTTGCAAGGTTGCAAAATATACACAGATTCTTGCTCATATCCTATTAAAGGTTTATCTTCTTTATTAATTATGGAGTTAGATTTTGATTTCATAATTTAATTAAAGAATGTTCTTCATTATTTTTCTCTACCGCTTTGGATCCTACCGTAGTACCTTTCTCCTCTCTTTCTCTCTCCAATTCTTTCTTCCCCTCTTATTCCAATGCCATAACAAAATGGGAGTGGAAGTGAAATGGGATAGGGTTTAAAAGTTTATTTGGTATGCAGGTAGAATCATTGTTATGATCTCTATTTAAAATATATATTCATGATATTAAAATACCAAAATGCCCTTGCTATGGGAAAAAAACCATCAGACTAGTTGAGCTGGTGGCACCACCAATCGACTACACCACCCTCTATCAATAGGCAACAACAAAAATTTAAAGGCATCTACAGTACAAATCTAAATCTCATAGATCAATAGAAATTTGAAAAAAAAATGTTGGGATGAAGAGGGATTATTGGGTTTTGTTTGAAGCCATTGAACAAGAAAATCATAGGGGTATAGGGGAAGTTGTCACAAGTGGAGAAGACAATAAAGAAGTTGTGTCGATTTGGTGGAGAAGATGAATAAGATTACAGAGTCATCGCCTCAATGTTGGGGAAGAAAACGGACCTTGTAGTTTTGATGGACTTGTAGTTAATGTGCCCTTCTCTGATGGACCAAAACTAAGTATGGCAGGGTGTGTGTAGTTAGTGACAAAGGGAGAGACATAATGGCTATTTGATATATTTATTGGGAGAAAAATGATTTGCTGAGGTGGTGTGAGGAGAGAGCCTGAGCCTCTCAAAAGCTTGGGGTGTGCCTTTCTTTCATTTTACTTGTAATTGTTGTTTAGTTTTTTTCTGTGTCCAAATTGATTCACTACAACTATATTAGACTTCTGCCACAAATTATTGAGTCAAGCCAGTTTTAGAGCATTATTTCAGTTTTATTTTGGCTTGGGCTCTATTAAGTTCCCAATTTAAGTAGTCAAACTTTATTGCCAAAGAGGGAAGAAAGACCAGAAACTACCTTTGACAATTTCGTAACCCAAAATTTCACAACAATATCAATCAAAATCGAACAATAGTTGAAGATCCAGACCTTTCTTTTAAACGCCTCTGCGGAAATCAGGAGATATGCGAGCTTTAACCAAGGGAGAACCAAAGACTCATATGTTGATGTTGGAGATTTGTGAGCTTTTTCAACATCTGTCGTTTCCCTCACCAAAGTCATCACAGTCCTTGATCATCCCCACCTTGTTCATTGGTGTTGCTATGGTCGATAATAAGGAGAGATGGGGATGGGGCAAAATGGTATGACTTGAGATTTAAGGGAAGCGGCAAGGTAGTCAAGATCGCGATTTTACTTAAGATTGGAAGGGGTAGCAAGATCGTAAATCGTGGGATCGGCACGGATCGTAAAGATCTTACTTTTTTAATTTTAGTAATAATAAAATATATATATATATATATATATATGCACATAAAATAACATTTAACTCACAACTTAATCCTTAAAGACAATTCAATCTTCAAATAAAAATATATAGCATTCAAAATAACATTTAATGAGTCCTAAAAGACAATTCAAAGCATTCAAAATAAAAATATAGTCATCATCTAGCATGACATCTCCAAAGTTGGAAACATTCAACTTGAGCCATTTTCCAAATGCTAAACCACCACAATCTAATATGGACAAAATAGAAATACAGGGCAAAATAAAGACGCAGTCGGTGAAAGTGAAACATGGATATAATATATAAGAGAACCAAATTTTCAATTTCAAACCCAACACTTGCCAACAGTATGAAACATTTTAATATCATTCCTAGACAACCCGCCATGGTAAGAACTAAGATAATAAGTAACCCAATAATCAACTAAGATAATAAGTAACCCAATAATCAAATCAACGAAAGCTGTGTATATGAGTCAAGATGATACACAAGAGATATAAGTCAAACAGCTAATAAAAAAGAACCTGGTTGAGTCGAGCGTACTGGAATGCAAAGAATCGAGTCGCAGCGATTAAGGGTTGGGCCGAGCGCACTGGTTGCGGGCTTGCGACGATGAAGTGCGAAGAGGAGAGGCAGAGAATCGAGTGATTCGAGTCGCACCAGAGAAGAAACTCGGTTGCACTAGAGTAGAAACTCGGGTAATGGGTTTATTGCTAAGAGTCGGTTCGGTTTAGGGCTTGCAAATGGGTTTAAACTGGGTCAAAACTCGGGTAATGGCAAGATCGTTGATCTCAAGCGATTGTATGATCTTACGATTTTCATCTGCGATCTTGCTAAAAAACGATCTTGAGTGCGAGTCAAATCGTTTTTCGCCGAAAAAATCGTAAGATCAGCGATTTTACGATTTAAATTGCGATCTTGACTACCATGGGAAACGGAACTCAGTTCCATGGGGTTAGATGAGAAGCTGGTTCTATCAATTATGATGGAAGCGAATTCCACGAGGAACCCAATTCAGAGATATCAAACATGTAAAATGTGGGCTTCCCATCCCACTTCCACTTCTAATTCATGGGGTTATCTATTTTTGGTTCAATGTGATTGAGTTGTCTTAGCATTTGATTACAGTGATTCTACACTACTGATGTTAGATTCTTCATGCTTGAGCTCCCTAGATAATATGTTTGCTCATCCATTTTAATGGGTGCTTATTTTTAAGTTCTGAGTTACTTGACTAATTAAACATTTCTTTATGTTCTACAATGCAGGCTAGAAACTTCCGTTTCCATTGTGGTCTTGTTTATGTAGCTGAACCAGGGTATGCATACATAGATAAATATTAAAATTCCATAACTTATAATCATTTAACCTTGCCCAAAAATTAAAAAGAAATAATTACTGATCACAAAATGTTGATGTGCTCTAGTATGGTTATGAAAACAACAACTAAGGATGGGTGAGAATCATGAAATTTATTCATCATATGAGGATTTGCAAATAACTGTTGGGTGTTACATCATTCCTCCCTTCTAGGTACAACTACAATGGTTGTGCAAATAACTGTTTAGGTACTTGTCATATGGATAATGAATGAGTGGAATTTATATTTTGCAGATATATGCTCTTCCGAGCAGGAGTTCCTCGTCATGCAATAATTAAGAAATTTGCTGGTGAAGAAATATCCTGTCTTGATGAACTAATATATGTTCTCTGCAAAGTATCTAGGGGTGCTCGAGTACCATTGGAGTATATCAGCCATATGGACCGATATCGAAGGAAGGTAATGATTATTATAATTTGAAATGTATGAAATTAGATGAATGTATATTTGGAGTTTCTGATGGTGCATTTTGTTTGTTATTGCTAAAGTCAATGCTTGGTGTTACACTATCATGTGCCTGTGCATCAATTATTTTCTTGTCCTCTTGTAGATAATTGAGCCTACAATTTAGTTCTTCTGATTTTACAACTTCATGGACATTATGATTTAGAATTGTTTTCAAGAGCTGGGCAATGATCTATTCTTCTGGCAAGTTAGCCCGATTTTGTCTCTTGAAGGTGTTGTCCATTAATGTTTGTTTCATAAATTCATGTTGTGATTGCAGTCTGTCTTGGTCACTATTGACCGCCATGAATGGTATGCACCACCACAGTTATACACTCGTGATGATTGTAGTGGTCTTTGGATTGCAAAACCGGCTTTTCAGCTTGATTCTCTAATACTACTGTCCGATGTTAAAGATGTTGGAAATCCAGTTGGCCAGTCCGTTTCACCAACTAGTGAGCATCATTGTGTGGGACATATGTACCAAGTTGACAATCAAGAGTTGCCTGATGGTATCACTGACATGCAAGCCAGTTCTGAAGATGCCACAGATAATGCATCTGATGGCGGTGTAAAAAAACGAAAAGTTGAAGAGGATTTGTCTGCTGATGGAAATATCGTTGCTGATTCTTCCTTGAATGATGCTAGGGAAACTAAGCTAGAAAAGTCAAGTTCAATGCAAGGTGAAGTTTTGATGTACTCCCAAGGTGCAGGCTCTGCAACAGCAGTGAATGCATCATTTGCTGAACGGGTGATTGAGCCTACTCTTGTGATGTTAGAGGTAATATTATATAAATTTTGTCATAATTCTCATTGATGCATTTGCAGCGAAGGGCATGGATTTGTGTAACATATTTGAAACCATAAGATATTGATATGAGTAATTAGTAAGAAACTTTTGTGGTTAGAGTTGCTAATTTAAGAAATAAGAAGCAGTTCGCTGTTACTTGTAAGTACTTGGGTCTGTTATCTCTAACTGGTATGTGTGTGTGTGTGTGTGTATAATCTAGAAAAGTTAAGAAGGAGCTTCATTTGTTTTTCTACATAATTAGAAATTTTCAATAATTGTTTACTTTGCTTGAAATCTTTCTTGGTACATACGTTTCTTGATTGACTTGGTGCTATGAATGTGACACAATGTTTACTTGAATGCTTGTCCTGTGTGTGCACTTGGTTCAAGTCAAGCATGGTATACCTTGGGCATGAGAAAAGTCTTGTTATTTCTGTTGAGAATAGAAAGTTTAGAATTAAGATATTAAGTAATATTATTAGGGTTGATTATTGTTTAAACTCAGAGGTATCACACTCTCTGTTGTGTTCTTAGATAATGAGGATTACAACTTACTTATAAGGGAAGCAAGGGAGAACATAAGAGATAAATTAGGAAATACAATAAAGCCTAATTAAGACTAATGAATCAGTAATTATGGTCCTATAATCAGATCCCATAATCAAATCACTAATCAAGGGATCCTAATAAATGGGTGATTTATTTCCTATTCTAACACTCCCCCTCAAGCTGGAGAGTATATGTCAATCATACCCAGCTTACCTCGAAATCCTTCAAACTTTGTTCTGCCTGCTTCAATATTCAAAATCTTTAGACTTGTACTTCTTGAGTCTCAGCGGCCCATTTATTTTGTTTGGGCTTGTACTCTTTTTTAAGTCTCCGAGGTCCCATATTTTGTTTAGGCTTGTATTCATTTTTTGGAGTCTTAGAGGTCCCATATTGAGTAGCAGAACTTGTCCTAAAGAATCTCAAGTCCTTCAATTTGATAAATAACAGATTGGACCTTTTAGATCAGACCCGTGACTTCTTCCAGCTTGAGTGCCGCGGACTTCACCTCCTTTCCCTTTGCTCCTTCTCTGATCTGCGACAAAGAAGACAGAGGACGCATGACGGCTTCGATCGCCGGTGTTCGCGACTGAGATTATGGACTGAGTTCGTGACCTGTCGGCAAGCCGAGCGACGGTGGTGACTGGTCTCTCTGGTTCTTCGGCGCATCTGGTCTTCTGCTTTCCTCTCGCCGTTGAAGCTTAAGGGAACAAAGATAATGGGTCTCGCCTCAGCGTTGGAGAACTGAAAAAACGATTCGACTCTCCGAATCTCCTTCACGCGGCCGGCTAAGGTTTTGTTCGTAGGAGGTGCTCCGGTGTTTTTCAGTCCATCACGGCGGGTTCGATTTTCTCTCCTCTTCTCTTGTTCGACGGTGGCTTGAGGTGGTTGCGTCTGGTTTGATTTGCAGCTTAGCTTCCGGCGAATCTAGACTTCTTTCCTTTTTCTGGCGGTGAGATCGAGGATGTCCGACGGTGAAGGTGGCAAACTACGTTGCTCTGGCAATCTATGTTGCCCTGAGTTCTCCTTCCGCAACGCTCTCTTCTCTTTTCCTCTTTCCGGAACGCCGCCGCTGAATGCGGGAATATCGCGGAACTTGCAACTCGTTTTGGTGATTTGTGGATCGACTATGGTGGTCCTCTTTGTGTTCTCTCGGTTTAACTAGAGTTGTGTGTCTCCGTATTTGTGTAACTTACTGCCTCTCTAAAACTCTGAACAAAGCAGCGAGTCACCAGCGCCGGAAAACCTAAACAGAACAACTAATTTTCTTCAGGAATTAATCCTGCTCTGATACCATGTTTAAACTCAGAGGTATGACACTCTCTGTTGTGTTCTTAGATAATGAGGATTACAACTTACTTATAAGGGAAGCAAGGGAGAACATAGGAGATAAATTAGGAAATACAATAAAGCCTAATTAAGACTAATGAATCAGTAATTATGGTCCTATAATCAGATCCCATAATCAAATCACTAATCAAGGGATCCTAATAAATGAGTGATTTATTTCCTATTCTAACAATTATTTAGTATTTATTATGATTAGATATGGATATTTAATCATTATAATTTGATTTGATTAGATTTAGGGTTAGAGTTAGTCTATTAGTTTGCCTATATAAAAACCTCTTCATATTCTGTTTATTCGAGGATCAATAGTATTAATATTTTCTGATATGTAAATGTAATAAATAAATAATAATATAGATTAATGAAGGTTAATAGAACCATTAATGGCAGTTAGGAGTCAGTTGGCTTTAAGGGCCGAGAGATACTCACCTATATAAGGCATATCTATCTCATTGTATCATCTATGTTTTTGTGGTGGTCTGAGGAGCACGATGGCTTTGATACCGTTGTTAAGGAATTGTAGAGGAAGAGGAAGAGATAGGGAATAGAGAGAGGGAAGAGGATGAAGGAGAGAAGAAATAGAGAGAGAATTAGGGATTCCAAATTCTATTCAGCAAAAACATAGATGATACAATGAGACTGATAGAGTGAGAACTGCCAGCGACTTCCTTCTCCAGCCTTGAATCTCTGAATCCAGTTCATTCCTGGTAGTTTCGTGCTCTAGTTTTGAGGTTTTAGTTGTGGGTCACTTTTTTGGCGAGATTTTGATGGCGATTTCATCTTCCGGCGTCGTCTCTTCTTTCCCAACGCTTCCCTGGTGGTTTACATTCTTTTGTTTTTGGCCTCTTTGTGAGGCTGTTTTGTGTTTCAGTCCCCGGTGAGACTTTTGGAGTGTTGTTTGGTCTTTGTTGAGACCGCTCGTTGTTGCTTTGGTCCCTTGTGAGACTGTTGGTTGTTATTTTGGTCCCTTGTGAGACCGTTCGTTGCTGCTTCTACTCTGGTTTGGTACTCTTGGTTGTTCAACTCTTGGTGAAGCTAGTGGATTATTACCCCAACCATTGTTGATAGAGTTCTATGCTATGGATCTGATGGCCATTATTTCCTCGATAATTAGCTGCTCACATCCAAGCTGCTTCCAGCTTCAGGAGGAATGTTGAGAATATAGAGTTTAGAATTAAGATATCAATTAATTAATATTATTAAGGTTGATTATTTAGTACTCCCTCCGGTCCTAATTATTGGAACATTTTTGTAGTGCAAATTGTACTATGATTAGATATGGATATTTTATCATTATGATTTGATTTGATTTGATTTGATTAGATACTAAGGTTAAGGTTAGTCTATTAGTTTGCTTATATAAAGACCTCTTTGTATTCTCTTTATTCAAGGACCAATAATATTAGTATTTTCCCTATGCTTCAATGTGATCATTCAAATTTCAACAATTTCTATGCACTCTTGTTTGTTTTTCATTGAGGTTCTGGGCTGACACCCATACCTGATATGGGGCGTTGTACATCTTGGCAGTAGATTACTGGTTGATGGCTGGCAGCCTGGCGCTGCCATTTCAGTGAGATAAGGCTGAGTGTGTCTAGGAGAGTGAAGCGAGCAGACCCAGGCAGATAAGTGTTAATCAGGTAAGGGTCATGTTCAGGTTCTAACGCACCCAATGTTTAGACCTTGGTGCTGCTTTCCTTCCCTAACCCGTTGTCTTTCTCGCCTTCTTTTCTTTTATAGACAGAAGAAGAGAGGTGCTGCAGATATGTGTTCAGGACATAGGGATTAAAAGCTTCGGCAAACTTATTGATGAAAACATGTCTGTCCTAACCATTTTAACTTTATTTCATCAATATAGTTATTATCTATACACCATATGTGTGTCTTTGTATCTATAATATTTGATCCGGAAATAAATTGTGCTAGTCCCTTGGTGATGCAACACGCATTCACACACACTAATGCAAATAGATCTGAATTTGGGGAAAAGTTACAAAAATAGAGAGTAACAAATAGGGGAAGACGAAACAGTGATGATGGGGGAGAGGAGAGACAGATCTTGAGTAGAGAAATTGGGGGGGGGATCAGTAGGAGAGGGAATATGAAGAATTTGAGGGGATAGATAATAACTAAACCATAGCAAAATCTATTTCATTATTGTTAGGAAATAAATCAGTTTAAATATATTATAATTAATTAGTATCGCATATAATCGGAGATTATAGGAATTATGAGTAATTAGGTGTTATGGTTTTAACATAGAATTCAGAAATAGAGAGGAGAACAGAAACAGAGGGTAGAAGAAGCAGAAATGTGATGCTTTACTCATTCATCATCAAAGTCAAAGCATAGGGATACAATGGATAGGCATATGCCTTATATAGGCAATATTAGACCTAATAATCCCAACTAACTACTATTAGTTACTAACAGCTAACTAACTAACTAACTAATCCCTTCATAACTAACTAACCTAATTAGTTATTTATTGTTTACATATCATTAGGAAATCAATCATCATAATGAGTCATTACTCTCTTGTCTTCTCTCTTATGTATGAATACCCTATTGAGCATATGAATAAATACATCCATTTGAGATTATATTTTCTCTATCTTTTTCTCCTTAATTTCTACATGGTATCAGAGCTTGGTTAATTCTTGACCAATTTGAGTTTTCTGGTGGCTGCGGTCACTGTAGCGTGAACGGTATTGTCACGTGAACAGTGATAGTGGCCAGTCCCTATGCGTGTGAGCTCATGTCATTTCAGTTTGTCGCTTTTCTGGTCGTCCTTTGGTGGTTCAGTTGTCTCTGGTTCTAAGACAGCAACCTCGATGGCTGTCGGAAGTTGTTTGGTGGTTGTTCGGCGAGATTCTTTAATTGTCGATTCTGGTGAGTGCACTGCATTTTCCAGTGAAGTTGTGAATTTCCAGATTTCGGTGAAACTCTGAATTTTCTGGTGGAGTTGTGAATTTCCGGGCGACCTTCGGCGTCGTTTGCTTTGTTTTTGGTCTTTGTTTGGTTACCCCTTCTTACATTTGTGCTTCGGCTTTGCTGTCTCCAACTAGCTTTGTTGACTCGTGGTTCTCGTTCGCCCCCAGTGAGAGGCTTGATATTTTTTGGTATGGCTTCTTCTGAGTTGTTTAGTCCAATACGAGGTATTGGGTTGGCTACTGTTCTCTTTGGTTTCAAGATGTTGTTTGGTTGTTGCCCTTATATTCTGGTCGTGCTTCGTTCTCCGGCGTCAAGCCTTCATTCCCGATGTGTGTAGGCCGGTTCTTTGCTTCGAAGGTTGCGTTGTGAGATCGAGTTCAGTTGTTTCTACTATTTCAGCACAATCGGCGTTTCGTTTCGTTTCGTGCACGTTCACTTGTTTCTAGTGGCTGGGTTCTTTGTTTGTTACGTTTTCCAGCACGTTCGTGAAGTGTTCTTTTGTTTTGAATGCCGTGCTTGTGGTTGGGTAATTTCATTGGCATCTGCCGTGTTTTGCGTCTTCTGGTGAGGAGTTTGGTGGTCCATGTGTGACCCGTTCGTTGCTTTGCCTCCAGTGAGGTGTTTGACAATTATTTGCAAGCTTGGGGGCGAGTGTTGAGAATGTTAAGGGATAATGTTAAGAAAATTAGTTTGTCAGGATTTATTTATATTATATTTTTCTTTGTACAAGTTGAGTATGATTAACATCTATGCTTCAACTTGAGGGGAAGTGTTAGGAAATAAATCAGTTTAAATATATTATAATTAATTAGTATCGCATATAATCGGGGATTATAGGAATTATGAGTAATTAGGGAATCAATCATCATAATGAGTCATTACTCTCTTTTCTTCTCTCTTATGTATGAATACCCTATTGAGCATATGAATAAATACATCCATTTGAGATTATATTTTGAGCATATGAATAAATACATCCATTTGAGATTATATTTTCTCTATCTTTCTCTCCTTAATTTCTACAATTATCACCCAAAATAAATCTCTAAAAGTGACTACCTTAGGCTATTTATTGAAGAGGTTTTCTTAACCAATAAGTAAACCTACTTCCAACTACCCTAAAGGTTGATTAAGATACTTAATCACTAAGGTAATTCTGAATCTGATGTTAGGATTTGTAATTGGTAACTTAAGGTATAATTATGTGTATTCTTAGAGTTTGATCCATCCTGTCTTGATATTCTATTCCTCGCTGGGTTTGTTTTGCAAGATGATCTCTGCTTGAATATTAAGCATGTATTACTTATCGTAGTAGACTTTGGGTTGTTTGAGCTGCCTATGTAAGGTGTAGCATCTGTCTTATGAACTCCATTTTCCCTTTGCATATGAATGAAAATATGTTGAGTCTTTTGAAATATGATCCTTGGGTCTCGTTTCCATTGAGAGTCAATCTAACCATGCCCTACTAGCCTCTGCAAATAATTCTTTAACAGCTACAAATGATTTTTGTGTAATTTGTGATGGATACCTGGGCCTTAGAAACTTTACAAATGTTGATTGTGATTATTTGGCTCATACTGTGTTATTTTGCTGAGTGATATGGGACATGAATCAATTTTCAGTTCTTATTTCTTTGAAAAGCTCTGTGGGAGAAAATTCTACTATGCAGTTTCTGATTTCCCTCTTGATCTCCATCATTATTATCATATTTGAGATTCAGTGTGTTATCCATTTCCATTTTTCTCTTTTCTACTTATTTGTGGTGTGGACTGTATAGGCCATTATCACCAATGCTATTGGTGTAACCTGCGGCAAATTTGGCAGTTTTATAATTTTCCTAATATCTGCAACAATCTGGGCATGCTAAAATTTATGGGGTATGCAGGTCCATGTCCCTCCTTCATGTATGCTTGATGGTGTTCATTCACAACATTTTTTTGGAACTGGTGTCATAATATATCATTCCCAGGATATGGGATTAGTTGTTGTTGACAAGAATACTGTTGCAGTATCGTCTTCTGATATAATGCTATCCTTTGCTGCTTTCCCAGTAGAAATTCCAGGAGAGGTAAAGTTTGCTAATAGAATGTGGCTTTTAATTAAAATAAATAAACAAAAAGCATGCCTTTTTTCACTTGATATCCCTGTTTTAAACTAATTGCAGGTGGTATTTCTTCATCCTGTTCACAATTTTGCTCTCATTTCATATGATCCCTCTGCTTTGGGACCGATTGGTGTATCGGTGGTCTGTGCTGCCAAGTTACTTACAGGTGGCTTTGACTTTGTTATTTTTGTGTGGTACTATTTTGGTGAAATTATAAAATCTGGATTTGTGAGCTGATTCTCAAATCCTGTTGGCCTAATGATCCGTACTTTAGATGCACAAAATGTTGACTGGCTTTCACCCTTGCCACAAGCTGGGAAAAAAGAAAAAAACAAAATATTTTTTTTTTTCTTTTCCGATTTTCTAGTGCTTGAAAGTATAAATATTCCCCTCTACTTTCTGTCAAGGAATAGTTTAGATTTTATGAGTGAGATTAGCCTAACTGTTTTGCTTGTAATTAACCTTGAATGGACTTATTTATATGCTTGCTCAGTTAGTGTGATTTGGATGCTGGATAGAACTGAGCCCATCATCACAATATACTTACTCGTGTGTTGAAGTCAATTGCTCTGGTTTACTGGTAACTATTGTTAGGCATGGGGAATCTTAGCATTTTTTTAAGGTGTCATAAGCGTTTCTCTTGTATAGAATGTGAAGATTACCGGAGCTTTTGTGAATATTTCTATGTTTGTATTCAACCCAACTTGGTTCATATATACACAAATGTATATCTCGGAGGATTCTTAAGATCCTTGAGATATCGCTAACTAATATTTAGATTACAATGGGATAATAACAACGATAGTATCTCCTATATTCTATTTAATAAGATCTGACCAATAATCTAGGAATATACTAGTAATATCGGGATTTAACACCCCCTCTCGAATTGGACCATAGATGTCGAGCATGTCCAACTTGCTAATGAAATGATCAAATTTATCTTTAGGCAGTCCTTTAGGGAGAATATCTCTAGTCTGTTCTTTGGAAGGAATATACTACAAGTGAACAATACCCTCGTCGATCTTTTCTCTTATGAAGTGACGATCAATCTCCACATGTTTAGGTTCTATCATGTTGAACTGGATTATGTGCAATGTTAATTGCAGCCATGTATATTCCTTCACAAATTCGTAATGCCACGGCCCTATATTCAGCCTCAGCATTGCTGCTTGCAATCACACTTTGCTTCTTACTTCTCCATGTGACCTAGTTACCCTTACATACGTGCAGTACACAGACGTTGACTTCTTGTCCTCTTGATCACCTGCCTAATCGGCATCTGTAAACTAGTTCTACATCCCACTTATCTGTTTTCTTGAAGAATAAACTATGGCTTAGAGATCCCTTCAAATATCTTAGGATCTTGTACACTTTATTCAGATGCTTCTGTTTAGGATCAAGAGAATGTTGGCTGACCATACTGACCGCAAACGCGATGTCTAGTCTAGTGTGGGAGAGATAGATCAATTTTCCAACCATCCTCTGATAATTTCCCATGTCTACAGCCTTCCCAAGGTCTTCCTTTTCACTTATCTTGTCGACTCGTATAGGCATGTCACTGGGCCTACAACCCAGCATCCTTGTTTCCTTTAGAAGGTCTAGGATGTACTTCCTTTGAGAAATGTAGATCCCTCCTTTTGATCGGGCAACCTCCATTGGAATGGAAAGTACTTCATCTCTCCAAGATCTTTTATTTGGAGTTCTCGAGCGACGACTTTCTTGATTTGTCGTATTTCTACGTCATCATCTCTGTAAGAACAATGTCATCATCATATACGACTAGTATAGCTCCTATGTTTGAAGCAACTCCTATCTTTGAAGCAAAATGCTTTTTAATTAGACCATGAATTACAAATGTTTGGAAAAGCTTTATTGCTATTTCGCGGGGCAATCCACATTGATGTAATGAAAGTGACGGACCTACGACAATGACAGAACACCCCGAATAATCAACCCACCTTGCCCTTATGATGCTTAAAAAATAAGGTATAGTCACTCTGCCGTTGGGTATACCTGTCTCTTCAAGATTCAGGTGAGCCTATCAAACTATGCCCTCAGTGACTGCTTTAGCCCATATAATGATCGTTTTAGCTTGCATACTTGACTAGCTCTTTTCCCTGAAAACCCTAGATGTAGCTTCATATACACTTAGTCCTTGAGTTCTCAATTGAGAAAGGCATTTTTAACATCCAGCTGGTGTAGTTGCCAATCTAGATTGATTGCAAGAGACAATAGAATTATGATAGTATTAAGTTTTGCCATTAGTGCTAAAGTTTCAGTATAATCTTCACCATAAACTTAAGTGAACCCCTTTGTAACCAACCTAGCCTTATATCTCTCAAGGCTTCCATAAGCTTATATTTTGTGGTGAATAACTATTTACAATCGATTGGTTTCTTCCTCGAGGCAGATCAACTACATCCCAAGTGTTATTATGTTTCAAGGCTTCCATAACTGCTTGCCTCCGTTCAGGTATGGTCATAGCTTCATCAATGGTGTTAGGTACCTTGATACTGTCGAGGTAGGAGACAAAAGGATGATAAGAGCTTTATAAGAAACAAACTTCTCAATAGGATGTTGAGTGCAAGACCTAGATTTTTTCGTATTGCAATGGACAAATCAAGGTCATAGCTTTCCATCATCACTGTTTCTTCTTGACCTGCCACCGGTTCTGACTTATGGCAAGTGCTAATAGTCTGTGGCCCATTACATGACATGTCTTGTGTAAGTATTAACCCATTTGTTTGTGTCTCCCCTTGGTTCATAACCTCTTCCATCCTTAGGCACGTTATCAAAATAAGGATTATCAAGAGGGTTATCAGAATTATCAAGGTTATCAAGACTATTAGGGTGAAGCTCTTCCAGGCTAGGTATGTATTCAACGAAGGTCAAGTTGTCTTCAGGTAGTAGTAGTGGTTAGTGTGTCTGTAATTCTTTTTCCCTCTCTCCCTAAATTGTAGACAGGGAGTAATAAGTATTAGTTTCATGGGAGGTAACATCGCTGTAAAATGGATATGTTTGGAGACTGAGTCATAACATTTGTAGCCTTTTTGAGAATTGGAGTATCCGAGGAAGATGCAATGAATGACTTTGGGGTCAGTGAGGACAACATCGTCCTAATGAATTTAGGAACATTGCTACTAAACATGATAACTCTGGCTGTATCAAGTATGTGTCGGTTCTTTCGCTTAGCAATACCATTTTGTTAGGGTGTATTAGGGCATATGCTTTTGTGGACAATTCCATGGTTGGTAAGAAAGGTGGACAAGGCTTGATTGAATTATTCAGTCCCATTAATAGTGTGTAGAACCTGAATTTGGGTTTGAAACTAGGTTCAGATCATGTTGTGGAAATTTAGGAAGGTTTGGTACAACTTTGTTTTGTCTTTTAACAGGTAGACCTAAGTTACACGTGTATGGTCGTCAATAAACGTGATGAACCACTTGTAGTGTGTTCGGTTTGGTGTGCAAGATGTTCTCCATAAATCGCTATGAATAGTAGAAAACGGTTTGGATGCTTTGTATGGGATTTTGGGAAAAGGGGTTCAATAATGCTTAGCTTTCTCACAAAAATCACAATAAAACTCAAATGCTTCTTTATTTGAACAAAGAGATGGAAATAGTTTAAACATGTAATTGAAATTTGGATATCCTAAATGTTTGTACCATAACTCCAATTTACTAGTCCCAGGGAGAGACACTTTATTGTAAAACCTACTAGTACGGGCGTCACTTTCATCATGGTAATAGAGGCCATCAAACTCTTTCATACTCCCAATCGTCTTCCCAATCAGGAGATCCTGACAAAAACAGTATGTAGCAAAAAGTTAGCATGGCATCTTTCATCACCTGCTAATTGACTCACTCATAAAAAATTACACTTTTAACTTTGGAACATGTAACATAGAGTGGAGGGTAAGCGTAGCGGAAATAGGAGTGTAGGATGAAAATAGAGTTTTATCATCAGTCATATGATCCGAAGCACCTGAATCAACAATCCCAACAGTTTCTTGGACATAATCCTTTTATTGTAGCAAGGTCTTTCAAGAAATTACCTCTTTTGACAACTGTGGCTGTGGGTTGTTTTGTGTGCTGTAGTGTTGCTAACATTTCTAGGATTTTGCTCAGCTGATCACCTTGAGGAGATGATTCATCATTGTTAGATACCTCAGCAACATAGCTCTTTCCTCGCTCTTCATAGTTCCTTCCTTGCCCTTTCTTTGGTTTCCAATCAGTAGGCTTACTATGTAGATCACAACATGTATCTTGAGTATGTCCCTTCTTCTTACAATGATCACAAAATGGTTGGCCTTTGGAACTTCTGGATTCCGTGGTGCGAACAGCAAGGGACGAGACCTCAAGAGATGCAGGAGCCACAACGGAAGCATTTTTTAGCATAGATCTGCAGCTGCCTTCTTCATTACTGGTGGAGGATATATGCTCGAGTATCATCATAGATCACATTAAGACCAGCTAACAATTTAAAGACTCTTTCTTCTTGTTCCTTTTGATCTTTAGCAGCATCAGCATGACAATGATGCACCTTGTTCTTTAATGCGTCCAATTCTTGCCAAAGAACGCATTTTTCAAGATAGTAGTCATTGATGGAGTTGTTTTCTTGTTTTAGTTGCCACAATTTTGCCTTAATGTCAGATATGCGGGACCTGTTCCCTGTATCACTATATGCCTCTCGAATTGCTTCCCAAATGTCGCAGGCTGAAGGAAGGAACATGAAACTCTTCCTGATTGATGGTGACATAGCATTGACTAGCCACGAGTAGACCAAAGCATTCTTAGATTTCCATACTCGCATCTCCTTGGTGTCTGGTGATGGAGGCATTTTAATTTCACTTAAGATATACCTATGTTTGTCCTTACCATTAATAGCTAGAGACAGTGATTGAGCCCACTCCCTATAGTTTTCGCTGGTAAGTTTCTCATAAACTATCAGAAATGTTAAGACATTATTAGGACCAAACCTTGGCACTGAATAAGAGACTTTATGATCAGAGGAAGTAGTAGAAGTCATATTGACTAAGTAATCAGATTTCAATGCTGTGTGAAGCTAACCTGGTGACCGAGAGGGTTAAAAGGCTCAAAAAACGAGGTGACGTATTAGTGAAACCGACCTAACTTGATTAAGATCCAACTAACACCAAGAGAGCTTGCCGTTTACCAAGCCAATTGACACCATCTCTATTAAGGTGACAGGGAGATCAAGAAAGCCTATTTATTTTGTTGAGAGCAAACGACGCGACTGAGAGATCAAGAGAGCCTGCGTGTGGATTGTCGGCTAGTGGCGTGGGAGGTTCCGATCAATCACAGACTGAGAGTCAGCCTTGTGGAAGTCAATAGACGAGTCAACAGACGAAATCTCTGAGAACGCCGAGGATGCCAAGATTGTCAAGAAGGACTCTGACGTCGAAGATGCTAATGACGGACATGCGACTGACTATGTGGATGATGCCAAAACATGTGATGAGACCGTGAAGGATGCTCAACCAGTTTCATAGACGATCTGAAGGGGGTGGAAAAAGAGTAACTCCGTTTGATTCTTCGGAAGCTTTGATACTGTTAGGAATCAACAAAGAACTCTGGAAATAATGGTGAATCAGATTACTAAACTGATAGCCAAAAGGTTACACAATCTGAAAAGAGTGAAATCACTCCCCTCAGCCAAGACGAGTTTCAGGTTTAAACAGAACCTGATTCCCTCTCCTTACACAACTCTCATACAAAATAATGCCTACCTTCCCCAATCCTCTCAACAACTAATATAGTCAAAAAGCACCTTTCACAGTACCCAAAAGGCCACCCTAAACAACAGCTATGTATCGTACCCTTACCACAAAATAGTTGGAAAACATAAAAGTAAGCTCTGCAACCTTAAAAAGCTTCTTTCCCTTTTGCTTGTGTCTTCCCAAGTTTCTTTGCATAGGTCTTACAATCAAATAGGGTCCTTTCATTACCTTCCCCTAAAAGCTTCACCTCGTCCTCAAGGTGAAATTAGCAGTAAGCATTGGTGGCTTCTTGCCTCTACAGCTCAACTTCTTATGTTTGCTTGTGTACACCAAAAGGAATAATTGGATTTCATGTTGAACCCTTGGTATAGATGAAGCAATCTCTACAGTGCATTCCGTAGAAATTACATCAACATAGGCATGAGAATCTTCATAGGCAATAAAATCAATTATAGAAGCCCAAGGTTCGATGAAACTAGGTTGAGAACTAGCGGTTCTTTGGTTGAGAGCAGCTCTCGCAATAGAGACCATTGGCAACAATAATTTGTTAGAAATAAACTTTCCAGAAGAACCATTAATTCTGGTCAGTCCATCTTTTCTATCACTAGTCTATATCCTACATGTCCAAAACAATGAACTGGCAATGACATTATATTGACATGATTGATTGCTAAGAAAGCTCTAAACTCAGCACTAGCTTCGATTCGCAGCTCAAAAACAGCAGAATTAGCTGGTATGTTATGAAGAACAAATGCAAACTTCTCACCTTCATCAACTTGTGAAGATCCCAACTTTTGAACAATGTGGTCATTACCAACTTTCATATTATAAGATGGTATTTTCAACTTGAGAACTCCATTATCATACAACATTAATGTAACCATATTAGTCATAGACTCACCTTCAACGATTTGGACCTTGAAAGTCATTATTAGTGCCCCTTTACTTGAACTTATGATAACCCCTAGGTTGATCTCCAGACCAAAGACACTTTTACTCTTCAACATAATTCCTAATTGAAGATGTATGGTCATTCTCCTTTGGGTTGTCCATAATTCCCCAACAACGCCTCCAAAACTTACCCACACAGTAGTGTCTTCAGCACCCAGCCCTTCATGTTTACCAGCTTCGGCATATGCGACTTCATTTTTCTTGTGATTTCATGGTCATTCTCCTTCATGTTTACCAGCTTTGGCCACTGCGTCTTAAGTGAAATTCACTTAGGTTGATGGTCTCTCCAATATGTTTCTTCAAAAATCTCAGCAACACAGATAAGTTCTCCATGTGAACCCCTACTTATGAATGGAGAAGTGACTTGCGAGACACCCCTTGAACCCAGCATCCAATCATTACAGAGAGCAGCCTTGAACACACCGCTTCTACTTGTGTCGACATTGAAAAAGTAAGAAAACTCCTCTAGCTTAATATTTGTCCCTTCCACAATCAAAATATCCACTATTTTTAATGCATCGGTCCTGCTCAATGTAGAAAACGTTGATGTTGTCTTAACTTGAACAAGGAAACTAAAAGCAGGGAGGCTTCTCTGTTCATTATTGCCACGTGACTAGCGAGTGAGAAAAAAGGTTGGGTTGCACTATTGGGCGTTTTGCGGCAGGCAACAACCTTATTTCTTTGAAGGATTTGGGTTTTCTTTCCCACTTTAAAGCCCAAGCCCATTAGCTGCTTCATAATTGTGAGACCAAATGTTGGGTGCGGCTGGGCTGTCCTTCTTTTATAAATTAAGAAGCCATTAGACCCAAGAAAACTATAGTCATTTAGTTTTGGGCTTCTACAACAATTAATAAACCTAGCCCAGTCCTGTCTCCACTTTTTCTTCTCCTCTTTGCCGTCATTGTCCTGCCTTCCAAAGCTCTATTTATGTCCGTCATCTTTCTTCACGTTGTTCGTGTGTGACGCTGATTGCAACAACCACCTTTGAACTTGTCGAACATCTCTTTGAATGTTTAGCACTGTTTTGGCTACTTCTAAGACTTGAGAACCTTCAACCTTCACCTTTTCTCTTGGGTTGTCACCAGAAACAACTTCTAGCTTCTCTTCACGTGAAAAAGGTGACATCTTTTGTTATGTAGGTTCTTTCTCTTCCTCGTTGACTTTTGCTTCAGTTTTCTCCTCTTTCGCATCATCATCACATGGAAAAGGTAACACCTTTTCCTCTACTTCAATTTCCTTCTCTTCTTTCCCGTCAGTTCAAGGGAAAAACCTTCAGGTCTCAGCTCTTCTTTTGGGTAGTCGTTGACAACTTCTTCAAGCTCCTCTTCTGCTGAAAAAGGACCTGACTTTAATTGTTCTTGAACATTCTTAAGTTCTTCCTCTATTTCTTGAACTTCATCCCTTTGGGATTTTTGCATCCGCTTCTCTTCTCCTCCATCTCCATTGTTCTGCAGTGGTAATAGGATTGCATCTAGCATCTGAATTAGTTCTCTGAAACTAAGTACACTCAAATCTCTCTCCCCATTCTTCCCTAGGATTTCACTACTCTGATATTGATAGAGTCAGCGCGGGTGATGAATAAAACAATCTCTAATCTCAGTGAAGGCGCACGCGCATTCAATCAGATTAGCCAATCTTTAATAATTAGGAAATTCCACTAATTAATTAAAGTCCAGGAGAACACTCCGATGAATTTACTCTCTGAAATATTTGACACTTTATTAATGAGGCACTAGGCCTATTTATAAAGATTTACAAAGAGTAGACTCTATTCAAAATTCAAATACGAAATCTAAAAATATATCTAAATCTAAGATTTAGATAACTAATAATCCTACAAACTATATCTTATCTAATAAGATATTCCTAAAGGTAATAATAAAATATAATTAAAGACTAACTAAAAATCCTAACAACTATATCTTATCTAATAAGATATTCCTAAAAATAATATAATTAAAAAGAGACTTGATTAAATAAAAGATAAAAGATAATCAAAACAATAAATAAAAGCATAGCGAGTTGGACCGCTTCAAATACCAATTGTTAGGAATCAACAAAGAACTCTGGAAATAATGGTGAATCAGATTACTAAATTGATAGCCAAAAGGTTACACAATCTGAAAAGAGTGAAATCACCCCCTCAGCCAAGACGAGTTTCAGGTTTAAACAGAACCTGATTCCCTCTCCTTACACAACTCTCATACAAAATAATGCCTACCTTCCTCAATCCTCTCAACAGCTAATATAGTCGAAAAGCACCTTTCACAGTACCCAAAAAGCCACCCTAAAGAACAGCTATGTATCGTACCCTTACCCCAAAATAGTTGGAAAACATAAAAATAAGGTCTACAACTTCGTTCCCTTTTGCTTGTGTTGTTTGTGTCTTCCCAGGTTTCCTTGCATAGGTCTTACAATCAAATAGGGTCCTTTCAGATACCATGAAGATTACTAGAGGTTTTGTTAATATTTCTCTCTTTGTATTCAACACAACTTGGTTCATGTTTACACAAATGTTTATCTTAGACAATTCTTAAGATCTGTGATATCGCTAACTAATATTTAGATTACAATGGGATAATAATAACAATAATATCTCCTATATTCTATTTAATCAGATCTGACCAATAATATAGGAATATCCCAATAATATCGGGATTTAAATGAATGTGTTTTAGCTGTTGATGATATGGTTAGCAAGCATTGTATGAGGCCACTTGAATTTTCTAATCAATTATCCATAGTGATGAAAAAATTGTATTAAATTACATTTTCTCTTTCAGAGCCTGTTTTACGTCGAGGGGATTCTGTTTACCTTGTTGGGTTGAGTAGAAACCTTCAAGCAACATCTAGGAAATCTGTTGTTACCAATCCTTGTGCTGCATTAAATATAGGAGGTGCTGATAGCCCACGATACCGAGCAACCAATATGGAAGTAATTGAACTTGATACTGGTAAATACTTGATAAGTGAATTTGTGTTGTCACTAAGCTATTTGGATACATCTAACATGTCTGATTTCATTATGTATTTTAATCCAGATTTTGGTAGTACGTTTTCCGGTGTGCTAACAGATGAACATGGGAGGGTCCAAGCCATATGGGGGAGCTTCTCAACTCAGGTTTACACCAATTATTCTCTGCTTGTTGCAAGCATCTTGACACTTTGCATTGGGAAGAATTGGACAGGCAGGATTAAAGTGCTAAAAAGTAATAAACCTTAGTATTAAAGTTCTAAATCGAAGATATACCCAACAAAAAAGTTCTAAATGGAAGATGAGACTTTTATACTGCAAAAGATTATATCAAAATTTTAAAAAGGGTGAAGGTACAATTTTAACAACAATGTTTTATGACAGAGGCATCTTTCACCATTAAGTTTTTTAGGGGGCTAAAATACAAATAAACAATACAAATGGGGGCAATTTTACCAAAACCGTTATCGTGGAGCAAACAGATGTTACTAGGTCCCACACAATGATTTTTCTTTCCTAAAAAATAATTGCTTCTTGCTCCTACTCTCTCTCCCACCTCTCCCACCACCAGAAGCATCCATGGAGAAGAAAAACCACCACCGACCAAACACGAATCCCTTGTGTCTGTAGACTTTCAAGACTGCCTCAACCACATTACTTCAACTTGTTCTTCTAAAATTGATTCATTCCCTAGAAAGATCACATAGAAGAAGATACACAATCAGAAACTGTGTATGTGTTTGTGAGTGTATTATATAGCACCACCACTGTTTACTTTTGATTCAAAATTATCTTTGGTTAGTAGCTTCTTTGCTAGTATGTATATACAAGCAAATAAACTGGGTTGTTGTGAAAGCTTATTGATATGAAGAAGTGAGTGATCTGTTTGAATTTATTAGACATAAAAGCATTCGTTGACGAACCCAATCGCAGCAACCCCATTCTCTTCCTCCTTCATTCCACACAAGGCATCTTCATCCACAATATCAATTTCCTAAAACACATGGCAACGACAAGGACATGGTGGTCGTGGCAGCCTCTAAGTAATGGTGAATCACTAGAAGACCCTGACAAAACTTAAATAAGATATAATTGAGATGCTTGGGTTTCAAACCATTAATACTTCAATGTCTTGGCTCCAACGCCTTCAAGATCCAAGCGATCAAAATCGCTGCCATCGCTGCTAGACTTCATATTAGTAAGCAAAATTTCACCAGAAGTGGTAGAGAGCATCCCTTCATCGTTGCTATCGTTGGAAGTAGGCGACCTCCTCTATTTATTGTCTTCTACAATGAATCGACTTTGTCTTGAAAAGAAATTTCCATTTCCATCGTAAGAGTCCTCTTGCTCTCCCCAAGGTTCAAAATCTCACCTCATTCCAGCTTCAAGGAATGGATTAGGGAAAGGGAAAGTAGCGTGGGTATGATCCTTAAAAGTTTGCAAAGGAGAGAGGGAGAGAGTGAAAGTTTCTGGAAAATATTTATTGTTAAACTTGCCCCAATTTGTAATGTTTATGTGTATTTTGGCACCCTAAAAAACTTAATGATGCCAGATGCCCCTGTCATAAAACATTGTTGTTAAAATTGCACCCACCCTTTGAAAAATGTATTTATGATGGAACGTCAGACCCTTGTTTTATTATGTTTCCTATATTAAAACTCCCTCTTGAATTAAAGAGAAGTATAAAAATTAATATATTTAGAGTGATTATACCAGAAAAGAAAATGCTGAAAAGATAAAAATAAATAACAAGACAAAATAAAATCCATTAGGATTTGAGAGACCAAAGACTCTTCTTGCAAAATCAATAAATAACAAGACAAAAATAAACTGTAGGATTTGAGAGGCCAAAGACTCTTCTTGCAAAACCAGCCCAATTTTTTCTTGCCTTTTCTTAGACCCCAAACTTGATAATAATCTTATCCAACCTCAACCTTTCTTTCTTGTCTAACTCACCCACCCTCATGTATCATGTGATAGTTATGGCAGCTCACTACCACTTTAATTCCTCTAGCCACCTCATCAACAGATAATGCAGCCTTGGCTCTCCAACACTTTCATTTGTCTTGATTCTCTTTCCATAGGCCTTTAGCTTCCTTGACTCAGAAGTATAAGTTCTCTGGTAGGAGAATTCAATGATTGTGTGCAAATATTGCGTATTTGTTTTAGATTATTTAGATTAGTTGTTATTAAGTTTGATATTTAATATATCTCAGGATTAGATATGAATTATTTTCGATATATTATATCATAGGATATTATATTTTAATTATTTTGATTTGATTAGATTAAATTAGATTCTAGGGTTAGCTTTAGGGTTGTCTATATATAGGCCCATATGTACTCTCTTTTATTCATGGATTCATAATAATATTTTCCTCTCAAATTCCCCACATGGTATCAGAGCTAATGGTGAAGAAGAAGAAGCCGTTGAAGAAGAAAAGGAAGATGAGGAGGAGGAAGAAGAACGTCCATTCCTTCTCACCCATAGTGGCAGATCTACTTTTTAGTTGTTGTACCTCGAGTGTTGAGATTAGTCATGATTTGAAGCAAACTTAGCCCCACAAATAGAACATTCAAGAATCATCCTCTTCTTGGTAAGATTGGCTTATCCTCAACCCAATTCTCTATCAGTCGCTCTCTTGATCATCTGAAAGTCTAAAAATTGAATCTTGCCTCTCTCTCCTTTCTTCAAACCCAACAGAATCCAGTCGTGCGATTCACCATCATTGCACCCAAGGTCCGTCAGTCTCCTCTCCACATCCGGAGAATTAATTAGTGTTTCTCATGTCCGACAGCGTCGTTCGAAGTTTTTGGCTAGTTTGATGTCCTCTCCTCTCGTGGACGCAGTCAAAGCAGAGAGCCTCCATTGCCATCCCTCTCGTCCGATATCAGGTCTGGTCCTAATGGCGTTTCTGATCATTTCCGAGAAAACTTACAAGTGACAACTATAAGGAGTGGGCTCAATCCATGCCTCTTGCTATTGATGGGAGGGAAAAACTCAAATATATCTCTGGTGAAATTAAGATGCCTCCATTATGATAAGAAGGTTGTAGAGAATTAAGAGATTAGGAGGGAAAAACATTCGAAACAAGTGCTGCTGCACTGTTCATTCCATTCATACACAATACTGAATCATACATGCCTTTCATAAGCCTAGCCTTCCATATATATAGTGATAGGCTTAGACTCTCAAGGCCAAGGCCCATTAACTAATCTAGCTGTCATAACAAATAACTAATACTAATAGTCCTAAGTAATACTAACTCCGGCGGCCTCATGGAATTAATTTAGTGCGGCTGGTATTCTACTAAGTGGCTGGCCTCATAGGATGGCCTCATAGGATTAGTATGGCTGCCACCTCAACTATTAGTATACTCAGCTATTAATATAGTGCTCCTGGTATTCTACTAAGTGACTAGCCTCATAGGATTAGTGTGGCTGCCACCTCAGCTATTAATATACTATATGCATTACATATCAATACTCCCCCCTTAAAGAACCCTTGTCCTCAAGGGTTAGGAAGGACAAATGCTGGAAACTATCTCCGAAATGTGTACAGCAGCATCCATGAAGCTTCCTCCTCCAGTAGGTGCTTCCATTGGACCAACACTTCAGTTACAATGTGTCCCTTTTTTCTACCACGCCTGGTCTACAAAATCTTATATGGTTTTTTCAAAGTGGGAAGTTCCGGCCAATCCAGCGATGGATGCCGAGCCCTAACAGCTGGATCTGGGCATAATTTCAACAAGGAAATGTGAAAAACATTATGAATCCTTGTTACCTTTGGCAGCTCCAACTTATAGGCAACTGGACCGATGCATTGTTTCACCTGATATGGGCCAAAAAATCTGGGAGCTAGCTTCTGGTTGCTCTTAGAGGCAGCTGATATCTGACGTTAAGGCTGGAGTTTCACAAAAACGCATTGACCCTCTTGAAATTCTCTATTCGTGCGATGGGAATCAGCCTTCTGCTTCATCAGGTTCACAACTCTATGTAAATGGTGTTTAGCTACCATAACAGCCCCCTCTCTTGCCATAAAAGTTCTGTCAACAGCCTCAACCACTGCTGACCTAGGTAAATAAGGCACATAAACTGCTGGTTTTTGCCCATAAAGTAGCTCATGAGGGGTCATGTGAGTAGAGGAGTGGTAGGTAGTGTTATACCACCATTTTGCAAGTGGTAAATATTTAAACCAGTCCTTAGGGAACTCCCAACACATGCATCTTAAGTAAGTCTCCAAACTGCGATTCAAAACCTCAATTTGACCATCGGTTTGGGGTGGTAAGATGAAGACAATTTCTGATCGATTTTAAGGACCTTTAGGAACTCTTACCAAAAGTTGCTGATAAAAATCGAGTCCCTATCCGATATAATTTCACTAGGAGCCCCATGTAGTCTATAGACCCCATCTAGGAATTGTTGAGCCAAACTAGAGGCTGGAAATGGATGGGAGAGTGCAATAAAATGGCTGTATTTGCTCCAACGGTCCACAATCACCCATATAGTGTCTCGGCCATGGGACTTAGGCAACCCCTTAATAAAATCCATAGATATACTCTCCCAAACTCTACTAGGAATTGGCAAGGGCTGAAGTAATCCCGGAGATGCCACGGTCTCATATTTACATCTGGCACACAAATTACAATGATGATTGAAGTCCTTAATCTCCTCAAACAAGTGTCTCCACCAAAATAGAGCTTTTACTCACTGGTAGGTAGCATGAATACCTGAATGCCCCCTTGAGGAGAAGAGTGCACCCACTCAAGTATTTTAAATCTGACTGTAGATTCATTCCCTACCACCAAACGTGATCCTTTTCCTAATAACTCTCCATCCCACGTATACTTACCTACTGTTTTTGTGTTTTGCTTTAGCTGATCAATAAGCGTCACCATTTCAGGATCTATGGTCCAGCTTTTCTGAATTTCCAGCAACAATGCATCAGAACAAGTAGATAAAGTGATATGGAAAACCTGATTTTTAGGTACCCTAGAGAGAGCATCAACCACATTGTTGTTGGCCCCCTTCTTATATTGAATTTCATAGTCATACCCCATCAATTTCGAAATCCAATGCATTTGAAAAGAGGTCTTCAGTTTCTGGTCCAGCAAGTATTTAAGGCTTTGCTGGTCCGTTTTGATCACAAAGTGTTGTCCCTCTAGATATTGGTGCCAATGCTCGACCCCTTGGACCACGGCAAGTAATTCTTTCTCATAGGTAGATAGGCTATGATGCCTTGGAGCAAACCCTTTGCTGAAAAAGGCTAGGGGCTGTCCTCCTTGCATTAGTACAGCACCAATTCCAGTGGCACAAGCATCTGTTTCAATGACAAAAGGTTTAGTAAAATTAGGCAAAACCAAAACTAGGGCTGTACTAAGAGCATTTTTCAACTCCCGGAAGGCTTTTGTTGCTTCTTGGGACCATTTGAACTGATCCTTACACAATAGGTTTGTCAAGGGTCTTGCTACCACACCATAATCTTTAATAAACTTCTGGTAATAACCAGCCAACCCAAGAAATGAGCGTAATTGCTTTACCGTAAATGGTTCAGGCCATTCAATCATTGATTTGATTTTCTGAGGGTCTGTAGAAACCACACCATTTTGTATAATGTGTCCTAAGTACTCAACTTTAGTAGCTGCAAATGTACATTTAGACCCCATAACAAAATAGTGGTGTTGTCGTGGGATTGCCAAAACTGTTCTCAAATGCTCCAAGTGTGAAAACATGCTAGGGCTATAAACAAGGATGTCATCAGAACAAACCTCCTTAGATGTTCTCTGAAAATAGTATTCATAGCTCCTTGAAACGTAGCCGGAGCATTAGTGAGTCCAAACAACATTACTGGCCACTCGTAATGGCCAAAATGAGCATTAGTGAGTCCAAACAACATTACTGGCCACTCGTAATGGCCAAAATGAGTCCTAAAAGCAGTCTTATAGGAGTCATACAGCTCCATTCTGATCTGGTGGTAGCCGACCTCAAATTCAGTTTTGTAAACCATCTTGCATCCTTTAATTCGTCCAACAACTCATCTACAAGAGGAATAGGATACTTATTTTTCACTGTAAGCTTGTTTAATTCCCGGTAGTCAATGCACATGCACCATGAACCATCCTTCTTTTTGACTAAAACAATAGGAGACGCAGATAGTGAGGAGCTTTCTTGTATAACCCCTGATTCAAGCAATCCCTTAACCTGCTTCTCAATCTCATCTTTTTGAATAGATGGGTATCGGTAAGGCCTCAAGTTCACCAGATCAGCCCCCTCTTTTAATATCACCGGATGGTTGTGATTTGCCCTAAGTGGAGGCTATTTCCTAGGTTATGAAAAAACATTTGCAAAATCTTTAAGGACCACTTCAACATTGCTGGTAGCTTCCTTATTGTTATTAGAAAGGTACAAGAGAGTGTAATAAGAAAAGTTGGCTGCCTTCACCTTTAAATTGCTGGATTTTGTTGACCACCTTGTTGTTATGTGGCTAACTTGGTCTTGAAGTACATATAGACCCTTTATATTTAAAAGTCATTGATAAGTCATCATAATTCCAGGCAGCATGGTGGACTACCTCTTGCAACCAATACGGCCCTAACACAATGTCATATGTCTTGATCTCCATAACCCTCAAGTCGAAGACAAATTCCTGCCCTGTATCTTCCATTTGAACCCCTTCCAAATGCTATAAAGTTTTAGTTTTGCACCCCCAGCTACCTCAACCTTACCTTCTCCTGTGGAGCCTCCTTTCCAGCCTAATTTCCAAGCTAGAGAATAGTCTAAATACCCATGGGAGGCTCCATTATCAATCAAGACCTGAACTGGGCGTCGGCCAACAAACCCTTGAATGCGCATCTATACAACTCCAACGCTGCCTTGAATTGCATGCAAGGATATTTGTAAGCACTGGTCTGGTTCTGTACCCACAATATCCTCTGGTTGTTGTTCCTCTTCATCCCCTGGAGTTGCATCTTCCCCTGCCTCATTTGGATCCAACTCAATTAATTGAAGCTGCATTCTTTGACGTTGGGGACAAGTGTGATAGGGTGAAAAGGGCTTCTTGCAATGAAAACAAAGGTTCCTTGCCCTTAGTTCATCGAAATCATCCCCATCGTAGGCAGATGGCTTCTTCGTGTTGAAGTCCCATGTTCTGCCCGTGGATATCATTGAGGAGTCAGTGTTCAAGTTGGTGTAGGATTTACCCGGGTACTCATTGGTTCTAGTTAATATTGTTGATCTCTGATCCGAGGTTTGTGGTCTGCTAGAAAAAGATGAGTAATTCCTGTTCGATTTCCAGTTGGGCAGTGAATTAGTTGTGTTGCTATAAGTCTTGCGCGCCCTTGTTTTTGTACCCGAGTCTTCTTGTCGGTTGTAGTCGTGAATCTGTGCTATCCTTCTAGCGTCCAACAATGTTTGAGGTTGTTGAAGACGCACTTGTCGAGCACAGTCACCATGTAGTCCTTCTATAAAAGCTTGGATAGCATGTTCTTCACTTAATCCCAATTTGTAGTGAAGAACATTGAAATCATCATTATACTCGTCCAGCGATACTGTGATACAATCGCTTTAATTCAGCAATAGGAGATTCAAAGGGTGATCCAAATCGAATTTTGATGGACCGCTTGTATTCATTCCAAGAAACCAATCGACCACCATTCTCTTCCATAAACACTTGATGTCATATATACCCTTTGTCATCTAGATTGACACTCACCAATCTTTCAATAGGGTGACTAGGCAGAGGCTGGGTCTTCAAAAGTATTGGTAATGACATGTCGACCCTAGCAATGAGGCAGCGACTCGATGTGGTGACGAGGCAGAATAATCCATCCAACCTGACGACAATCATAGTCCTGATGACAGACGATTACTCCGAAGCCGACGAAGAACCAGACGAACCCGACGACGCAACTCAATAATCCCAAGGTCTACGATACCCGATGAGAACCCACGAACTGAACAATCGACGTGACTCTGATCCCAGTATATCAGAAATGACGATGTAGCAACACCCAACTGATGAGAAGCCGTCTGTATGATCTATTATCATGACCGTTCTTGTTATTTCTTTTTGAGTTCTTGGTTTATTTCTCAAATGCCGAATCGAATCCGGCAGAGAATGACTCTGGCTGAATTAAAAATAGCACTTGCTTCTTGATTGCTTTTCTTGACTATTAGCCTTGCTGAGGGAAGAATGGCTATGACTGATGCAAGAGATTCAGAATTTCAAAGCGGGGGAGCCGTGGATGACTCACTCTGATACCACTGATAAGAAGATTTTAGAGAATTAGGAGATTGGGAGGGAAATACATTCGAAACAAGTGCTGCTGCACTGTTCATTCCATTCATACACAATACTAAATCATACATGCCTTTCATAAGCCTAGCCTTCCATATATATATATATATAGTGATAAGCTTAGACTCTCAAGGCCAAGGCCCATTAACTAATCTAACTGTCATAACAAATAACTAATACTAATAGTCCTAAGTAATACTAACCCCGGTGGCCTCATGGAATTAATATAGTGTCACTAGTATTCTACTAAGTGGCTGGCCTCATAGGATTAGTGTGGCTGCCACCTCAGCTATTAATATAGTGCCGCTGGTATTCTACTAAGTGGCTGGCCTCATAGGATTAGTGTGGCTGCCACCTCAGTTATCAATATACTATATGCATTACATATCACATTATCAGACACCAAAGCACTGCAAGTATGAAAATTTGAGAATGCTTTGGTCTCCTCGTGGCTAGTCAATGCTATGTCACCAACAATCAGGAGAAGTTTCATGTTCAAAAATGTTTCCGCTACAGCTCCTACATCTCTTGAAGTCTCGGCCCTTACTGCTTGCACCACGAAATCCAGGAATTCCAAAGGCCGACCTTTTTGTGATCATTGTAAGAAGCAGGGACATACTCAAGATATCTGTTGGGATCTACATGGTAAACTTGCTGATTGGAAACCAAAGAAAGGGCGAGGAAATAACTATGTTGCTGAGGATGACGATTGGGAGTGCGAAAGTGGTTGATGCCCTCTATTATCTTGGTGAAAGTGACGCTCAAACTTGCATTTGAAGTATAAGCAAGTTGGACATGAATAACATCTTTGATTCAACTTAAGGGGGAGTGTGGGAATATTGCGTAGTTATTTTGGATTATTTAGAGTAATTATTATTAAGTTTGATATTTAATATATCTCAAGATTAAATATGGATATATTATATCTTAGTTATTTTGATTTAATTAGATTAAATTAGATTCTAGGGTTAGTTATAGGTTTCCCTATATAAAATTTTCCTCTCAAATTCTCCACAGAATGTATTTTTTTATCTTTCCATTTGTTTAATATAAAAACTCTAACTTTAAACAGTTGCATCCTCGTAGAAGAAGCCAAAGAGAAGAAAGATGAAAACAGGAAAGAGACGAGAGAACACAATTTTTACTGAAACTTCAAAAGGCTACCTGGTGGTGGGTTGGTCCTTGAAGTATATGCTATTCCTTTTCCCCTTTGAAATACCTATATCAATTAATTGGAAGTTTGTCTATTTAGAAGTAACTTGGACCTTGTAAAAGTCAATTACAGATTTTAAAGCAAAATTGTAAAGGACCTTTTAAAAGAAAACTAGTTTGTATTGACATGTTAAAGTTCTTAGAAAATGAATGTGACGTAGCTAGATTTTGTAAATAGGAAACCCCGGGAGGTATTGAAATGGAGAGTATATTGAGAATATGATATCGGGAATATTATAAGTGGGATGATTAAAAATTACATGGTAAAACTGAAAGTAGATGGGAGTGAAAAATATCATCATAATATATTATCCTTGATTGCCAATCCTTCTGACCCATTAAAACACATGTATGCATTTTTTTTTTTTGCTGTAAGCATTGTTTTTCACTTCATTTTCTGATACGATTGTGATCACTATGATGTCTACCTGTAATTTCAACGGTATTTTGTATTCACCCATTCATTTCTATTGAGCAAACCATAATTCTACTTTTTTTTTACCGGGAGGGGGTGGGGACTCGTTTGTTTTGAATACAAATATACAATTTGTTCATTTCTATTGAGCACACCACTCGATTGTGATTGCTATGGCTTGCAAGCTTAACCTGGCCGTTTGTGATGTACTTTGTATTGATATTTCTAATAGCCAAGTTCCTTCTTGCAGCTTAAATTTGCTGGCAGTACCTCGGAAGATCATCAATTTGTGAGGGGTATTCCAGTATATGCAATAAGTGAGGTCCTTCAAAAAATTGTTGTTGGTGCAAAAGGGCCACCTCTTCTCATAAATGGGGTCAAGAGGCCCATGCCACTGGTCAGAATTTTAGAGGTTGAACTTTATCCAACATTGCTTTCAAAAGCTCGGAGTTTTGGATTAAGTGATGATTGGATCCGGGTATAGATCTTCCTAATATTATTTGTTGCTGCTTTTACTCTTTTGGTGGCCCTTGTAAAATGGACTTTTTTAAATAGAAAAATTTAATTCATAACAAATTTAAATTTAAATATTTAAATCTAAACTATGTGGTTTAGAGACCATACTTTGTAGGAGCCTAGTGCACTGGGCTGCCCTTTTCTTCTCGTGGTCTAGAGACTCGAATACCATGTAGTAGTTCACTTCACCTATGAAGTTTTGAAAAGTTTGTTTTTTTTTTTTTTTTTTTTTTTTTTTTTTTTTGGGTATATGAAAACTCGTGATTAATCTTTATAATTATCGTTGATGGTTAGTTATATGTATGGAATTCTTGTTGTCCCCATATTGGTTTCCCCCTATTAGGAATGTTGGATTTTTCATTAACCTCATAACCTTCTATATTTTAATATTATTCCAAATACTGTTAGTGGTCAGTGCATGTATTAGTTGTCTGAAGTATTATTCAGTTCAACCTAAACTTCTTACATCAGGACACACCGTCATTGTAGCTCAACTCAGTTACTGACACCAGACTATCAACTGTTAGGGTCTGTTTTGTTCAATAGAGGGGAGGAATTTTAATATTACTCCATTTGGTTTGATTAGGGGAAGGGAAAATAATTATATAATTAGGAATTTTATATTAAATGATAATAACATAATTATCAATATTGAAAAAAAATTCAATTATATACAATTATTATAATTACGGATTCTATAGTTATATAATTACATAATTATCAATAGCTAATTTATATACAGTAATAGTTATCAAATAATTATCATTATAGTATTATACTTGTATATATGTGTTAAACACATGGGGTGGCTTTCATTGCTCATTATGTTATAAGTATAATATATTCAATAATAATTATTATTGTGGGCGGAGAGAAATCTAATACATTTTCCTAAGTCCCTTGAGCCTTGCGTCTATTGATTCACATTGCTGATTAAAATCTCATTTTCTATAATTTTCTTGGAAGAACATCCTTTGTTTGTGATTTAATACTAATAACTGTAAGTGACTAATTTTTAGGCACTTGTGAAGAAAGATCCAATTAGACGGCAAATATTACGTGTTAAAGGTTGTTTGGCTGGATCAAATGCTGAAAATTGTTTAGAACAAGGAGACATGGTCTTAGCAATCAATAAAGAACCAGTGACATGCTTCCGTGACATTGAAAATGCTTGTCAAGCTTTAGATAAATCTGATACCATTGATGGGAAGCTTCACATGACTATTTTTCGGCAGGTATAAGAATTTATGTCCTTTGCAAATTTGAGTGTGTGAAGCGCAAACTTTTGGCTTGTGTGTGTGTGTTTATGGATGGGGTCATGTTTGTGGAGAGTGGTGGGCAAACCCTTGGCTGTTTTTTGCCATTTGTACTGAGGCATATAGGGTATGTGTTAATGATAAATTTGCTTGGTGTTTCAGGGGCATGAAGTTGATCTTCTTGTGGGAACAGATGTTAGGGATGGAAATGGAACTGCTCGGGCAATTAATTGGTGTGGTTGTATTGTCCAAGAACCACATCCTTCAGTACGGGCTCTTGGATTTCTTCCTGAAGAAGGCCATGGTGTGTATGTGGCAAGGTATGATTTTATCTTGTTCTTGCAAATCTTTCATTCTGAAACTTGTATAGTGCTGATTATTGTGTTCTTGCAAATCTTTCATTCTGAAACATGTATAGTGCTGACTATTGAATATCAGCAAGGTGAATGTCTATGTACAATTTAGTGTTTAAGGGCCTTCATTTATGTCTTTAATTTGCAGGTGGTGTCATGGCAGTCCTGTGCATAGATATGGTCTTTATGCTCTTCAGTGGATTGTTGAAGTTAATGAAAGACCAACGCCAGATCTAGACGCTTTTGTTGATGTGACTAAGGTATGTGAATTAATTTTACAAGCATGAAACATGCATTTCTGTGGATGCATTTTTCTTTCTTCCTGACTAGTGTGTGTGCATGGTATGATGTCCACAGTGACATTAAATGCAATAGAATGCATGGCAACTATATGCAGGTTCCATCCCATCTGTTGGGTCGTTGTGAACATGTAAAATTACAATGAAGATTATTCCTTGCTGTATGTGTTAGAATCTATCATAATCTATTAGAATTCGACAGAATCAAATCCCTTCAATTTCTTTGATTGATTATGATTGCAATCTCATTTAATATTCCTGATTTTTAGGCCTTTATTTCTGGTGATATTTCCTAGATTGTAATCCCTAGAGTCTCTCCCCTAATGGCTCTCTCAATACCTATATACTGTAGTCTCTTTTCTGAATAAAACAAGTTTTTGAGAGTGAATGATTCTCTGATTTTAAACATGGTATCAGAGCTAAGAGTTTGATTTGGACTTTGAGCAAGAGAGAGAGAGAGTGACAGGGACGGATTGACGCATCTAGGGCTTCCAGAGAAGGGCGAGTGAGCATACACTGCCCCCACAGCCATGATTGGAACCCACGGATCGACGCTTCCCCGGAGTAGCGCATGAGTCTAACGTGCCTTCACAGCATCGGCGCATCAATCCCACGCGCCGCTAACAACAGTGATTTCCGGCCATTTTTTCGCCCAAAATGATGAATCCCTATGAATTTCCTCCTCTGTTCGGCTCCTTTCCTAGAAATTCAACCAACACAATAGTCATTCCAGAAGCTCTCATGTCAGGTACAAATCCTCAAACTCAGTTTTTCCTCTTCATCTTCTTCCTCTTCCATCAGTACTACAATACCCTTCTAAAACCTCAAAGATGGTACCAAAATTCTCATAAAACCAAATTATGGTTATTAACCATAAACTTCATGAGTGGTCCCAAAGTGTGCTGAGATATTTACGTGGTAAGAGAAAGGAGAAGTATATTAATAGAGGAGCTCCTCAACTAGTCGACGATGATCTAAATTTCGACACCTGGTTCACTAAGAATAATCAAGTAATTTGTTGGTTGTGTAACTTGATAACTTTGGATATTAGTGAAGGCTATATCTTCTTGCGAATATGGAAAAAGAAGTCTGTAATGTAGCCAGGAGAACCTACTCTTATCTTGATAACACTGTAACCTTGATCCATCTGGAGTGTTAACTCCGTGATTCGAGACAAGGTAGCATGTCGGTGACTAAATATTATAATGCTTTGCTAAAATTACGGTAGCAACAGGACTTGTTTAAGGTTCATCCATGGGAAAATGTCGATGATGCTCAATTGTACAAGAAGATAATGGAAGAAGGAAGGATACGTGACTTTCTTCTAGGCCTAAACGACCCTTTCAAGGAGATAAGCAGTAGAATTATGGGATTGAAACCCTTACCACATCTATTTGATTTTGTCAACTTTGTACAATTCAAAGAGAGAAGAAAACTCCAGAGTGGCCCAAGTCAAATTGAGGACTTAGGGCCGCAAGGTGAATGAAGCTCCAACAAGTGGTGCAATCATTACAACAAGAAGGGCCATGCCAGAGAAGAATGTTAGAAGCTACATGGAAAGCCATCGAATGCGAAGTAGAAATTCCAACAAAGTAACCTCACCACAGCAGAACAAAAGGCCAAAGATTATCACTGCCTAAGCAAGAAAGAATTGCAAGTGCTTTGCAAGATACTTGAAAAACAAAATATGTCAAACTTTGTGCCTAGTGTCAATCTGGTGCAATCGGGTAATTTTATTATAGCTCTCAATGCTATGATGACTAGTCAAGACACATGGATTGTTGACTCTGGAGCTACAGATCACATGACTGGTAATAAAACCTTGTTTACAACTCTTAAGTTATGTCATGAAAACCTCATAGTCAAAGTAGCTAATGGTTTATTTACAAAAGTTGAGGGAATTGGCGTGGTTACACTATCTATTCACTTGAGAATACACAATGTTCTGTTTGTACCTGCATATCTATGAGCAAATTGACTAAAGGACGAACATGCTTCCTAACTTTCATAAAAGACCACACTTGAACCACGTGTTTACTTAATGAAGAAAAATATAAGGTAGCCGAGGTATTTCAAAACTTCTATACCTTTGTGAAAAATCAATTATAAGCTTCCATCAAGGTGCTAATGCAAAAAAATACATAAGTAGAACATTTAAGAAAAAAAATTTATTAGTAAGGAATTCACCACCAAACAACCTATCCATACACTTCCCAACAAAATGGGGTTGCCGAGCGAAAGAACCGTCACCTATTAGAAGGAACCAAAAGCTTGTTGATGGAACGAACTGTTCCCATTGTCTTCTGGGGTGATGCAATACTAATTGTAGCATATTTGATTAATCGAATTCCCTCTAAAGTTCACAACTACACCACTCCCATCCAAAAACTCCTTGAAACCTCTTCAAAATGTCTTCATTCACAAACATGATGGTAACAAATTCGATGCCTGAGCTGACAAATGTATATTTCTTGTTTACTCCTCTACCCATAAGGGATACAAGTGCTATTGCACTACTTCCAAGAAACTACTCATATCCAATGACACCATTTTCTATGAAGAAGAGGCTTACTATCCCAAATTACCCATTCAAGGATATCACTCGGATATCAAATGGCTAATTTTGCACAACCCTACGTCCATAGCCCCTGAAATTCCTGCAACCATACCATCACCTAAACCCATTATTATAGCCAGCCTTGAACTTGATTTGTTCACAAACCGAATTCTTCCTACTATTACTCCAACCCAACCTAAGCCTATCTCACCTCAACCTGAGCTTGAATCAACACCTAGTAAACTGGAAACAAATGTTGAAATCAATTCAGGGGTGGATATAGAAGCCAAATTGGAAGCATAAACCAGGCAACCATCTCAAGAAGAGGAACAAGTAGATACGGATAGACATGTCTCTCCCAATCATAGGAACTGCCATGACTCTAATTCGGGTCTAGATCATGAAGAGCTGGGCTAGCTTATTTCACTTAGAAAAGGGTAAGATCTTGTACTCAACATCTAATTGAACGATTTGTTTTCATATGGTAATTTTTTTGCAAAAATGTAGAACTTTGTTGCAAACAGTGTACAAATAAGAGTCCTAGACACTTTCCACCAAGCAATGGCTGATCCAAATTGGAAAACGGCTGTAGAAGAAGAGGTAAGGGCACTCGAGGAAAATAAAACTTGGGAGATCACTATTCTCCCTAAAGGGAAAAAACAAGTAGGATGCACGTAAATCTTCAGCACGAAGTTCAATTCTGATGGAAGTATCAACAAGTACAAGGTAAGACTAGTTGGAAAAGGTATACTCAAACCTATGGGATTGATTACTAGGAAACTTTTGCCCCAGTAGCTAAATTCAATACTATCCAAGTGTTGTTGTCAATTGCAGCCAACTTGGATTGATCTTTGCATCAGCTGGACATAAAAAATGCATTCTTGAATGGGGATTTAGAGGAAGAAGTGTATATAGAGATCCCAGATGGGGTTTTAGCTCCTAATAGCTTTGTATGCAAACTCAACAAGTCTTTATATAGGCTAACGCAATCTCCAAGGGCATGGTTCAGGAGATTCACCAAAGCAATGAAGAGGCGTGGATATACTCAGGGGACATTACCATCGTGATTGTCTATGTTAATGACATAGTAATTACAGGGAACGATGAATACTTCATTGCTCAACTAAAAAGGGATTTGTCAATTGAATTCCAGGTAAAGGACCTCGGGAAAATGAGATACTTCCTAGGTATGGAAGTTGCAAGAACCAAAAAGGACATCAACGTATCCCAAAGTAGGTATATTCTAGATTTGCTACACGAAACAGGGATGTTAGGTGCTCAACTTGAGGGAACACCAACAGAAGAAGGATGCCACCTAGAGATAAAGCCAGAGGGCATTCCAGTTGACTCAGAAAGATACCGAAGACTTGTGGGAAAACTGATATATTTGACTCATATTCACCTAGATATCAGTTATGCAGTTGGAATAGTGAGTCAGTTCATGCACCAGCCTCAAGAAGAACACATGGAGGCCGTATACAAGATTTTGAGCTACCTGAAGCTCAATCCAGGTAAAGGTATCTTCCTTAAGAAAGGAATTGCAAGAAATATCGAAATCTACACTGATGCAAACCATGCAAGGGATGTGGAGAATAAAATATTAACCATATGGTATTGTACATATGTGTGGTCAAATTTGGTTACATGGAGAAGTAAGAAACAAATTGTGGTGTCAAGAAGTAGTGCAGAAGCTAAGTTAAGAGCAATTGCCCTTGGAGTATGTGAAGGAATCTAGGTCATCAGATTACTGACAAAATTGGGAATTCCATACGAGGGAGGTACCCATGCAACTCTGGTGTGAGAACAAAGCCTGTATCAAAATGACAGAATCTTGTTTATCGTGATTGAACGAAGTATGTTGAGATAGACATACACTTCATTAAAGAAAAGGTTGAAGCAAGCATCATGAATTTACGATCCGCAGATCAGATTGCAGACATTGACAAAACCACTAGGCAGAGCTAAGTTTGACATCTATTTTCCAATTTGAGAGGGAGTGTTAGAATCTATCATAATCTATATCCATCAGAATCATAATCTATTAGAATCTGATAGAATCAAATCCCTTCAATTTCTCTGATTTATTATGATTGTAATCTCGTTTAATATTCCTGATTTTTAGGCCTTTATTTCTGATGATATTTCCTAGACTGTAATCCCTAGAATCTCTTCCCTAGTGGCTCTCTCAAAGTCTATATACTGTAGTCTCTTTTATATGAATAAAACAAGTTTTGAGAGTGAATAATTCTCTGATTTTAAACAGTATGATTGAAACTATTTATTGACATGAGATTCTGGCACCCTTCAAATACAATTCTACAATGGATCCTTTATGTAGGTTGGTTTTTAATTTGTTGGTCTTTCCCCTTTTGGATTTGTAAATATATGACTGTATGTGACCTGATGGCTTCACTATTGACTTATTCAGCTACAGGCCTTTTTGTGCGGTACCACTTTGTTATATATAATGTCACTGTAATTAATGTTAGGATCCAATAGTTGAATGATGCTTCTTGGTTGCATCATGTCCAATGAATTGCATGTTTTTTGCTGTAACTTTCTGACATTGGATTGTTGAGTTTCATGATTTGGTGCGCTCTATGTATGAATGTATGTTTAAACCATCTTTGCATATAAATATATAGATAGAGCTCCGATCTCAGCTTGGATTTTAGTTTCTTTGTTGAACTACTGTAGCTTATAATCTTGCTTTCATGTTTGGCAGGAACTAAAACATGGGGAGTTTGTCCGTGTAAAAACAGTCCATCTTAATGGGAGGCCACGAGTCCTTACATTGAAGCAAGATCTGCATTACTGGCCCACGTGGGAATTGAGGTTTGATCCTGACTCTGCAATTTGGCATCGTAATATGATTAAGGCATTGGAATGCTGCACTGTATGAGAGTACATGAGAAAGAGCCAAAAGAATATCTTGTGGAAGACGTCCTTGGGAGTCAATGGATCTGTTGCGTTGGTGATCTGACACACGTGGCATTAATCTTGCCCCTCGTCATTGTACTTTTAGGTTCACTATATATGTGTGTGTATGTGTGTGTATTTTATATTAGGTTCACTATACATTTATTGTTAAACAGCTATTGCATGCTCAAGTTTGGGCAGCAAGAGAGAACCAAAAATAGAGATATTTTTCTCAAACCGTTTCATGTATTTATAAGGAGAAGATGTTGTCAATCTAATTAGCTTTGAATTTTCATCAAACCTCTTTCAAATTCCCTAAATAAGATACTGGAATTTACTGGATTATTCATGACCCTAACGTCACAAGAAAAAGAAAAACAAACAAAAACAAACAAACTTTGATTTGATATGTTTATTATTAGAAGTTGTGTGTGTGTAATCGTCTACTAAGATTTAATGACACAACTTTAATTATAAGAAGTAGGAGAAAGTAGTTTTTGAATTTTATTTTAGATTAAAATTTACATTGAGGGCTTCGCGCAATGTACAAAGCTTAGTTGTATTAGCTAATGTTATATGTTTACAAGTTGTTTGGTGGTAAATAAAGCTGTATATGTCATAGTTTGTATCTGTACTATTGTATTTAAATATTGTATAAATTAATAGGCTTATAGGGATGACATTAAGCTACATAAGATTTTGATGAATTAGGCTTGTAGGTTATCGCACTATACCCTTGCTGGACTAATGCTGACATGACAATTTGCCTTTTAATACCCTAGTTTATTGCATTCACGCTAGTTTCAATTATTAGGTAGGTGTAAAGCATAAGGGTAAAAAATCCAAGGCAATTAAGTCTATGAAGAAATTAGGTTTGTTTGTAACATGACTAAATAATTTTTCAGAGACAGTTGTGGTGGCTCAGATGCATCAACTCTGTAGGGTGATAGCTAATATCCATGTATGTCACTTATCTCGGATGGAGGATGATAATACTTGCTGATTGGTGACAATCCGCAGGGGCTCCATCTCCATTCTTGTTGATTCCCTAAGACACCATAATTGGTAATTCTATTCTCTACATTTTCAATCAGCATTGATGTTGCAAAATTTTGATGTTGGAGTAATACAGTGATTTTCAAACGCATTTATATACCGTGTCTGGTGATCATTCTCATTGTCTTTATCATCATGGGTGCTGTTATGGTTAAAATTGCAGAAATAATAAACAATCACAGTGATAGGGATTTGATAGTGAAACTTCTATTATATCAGCTTTTAATATATCAGATATGGACCTCACGTCCTATTCATTATATGAGAAAAGTTGCAGAAAGAAGATAGCGACATGGGAGAAATAATATAAAAGAGGGACCACAGAGAGGATTTCCACAAATATTTCACACCTCCTCATAACCACTTGTCTTATTTATACTATTCCTTATGCATTTCTCTATGCTTCCAAGACCTTCATTTGCTCCTTTGCTCCTTTTGATGGACCTTTCTTCATTCACAGCCCGTGTACCCATTAGATTGTTTTCAGTTAAGCCTATCTCATCCAGATTCATTACGTTACCCACCCCATCAAAAGGGACCTTGTCCTCAAGGTCCAATGTAGGATATAATAATGATAGCTCATCAGCGTTTTCCCAAGTGTCTGATGATGAACCAAAGCTCCTACGTACAATCTTTCGTGGTCCACAAAATCCATGTGCCTCTTAAGTCCCCATTTAAGAACATAACATCAGATATAAAATATGTATAATTTTTGGGAATGTGGCATTTAACCATGTAATCAACTCTGATGGAAAACGAGCATGAGATTGCAAACTTAGCAAGAAATGAAACCAAAGGGACTTGAGGAAGATAGTGTCCAAGGTAATTACACCAAATACCAGATCCACAGCTTGCATAAAAGAATGCCATGATTCTCTCAGCATTGTATGCTGTGAACCGTCATTAGGTGTAGTTGTACATGCTACCATATCTATAGTTGGCAATCCATCAAACAATTTCCCTATAGAAACCACAACTCTAGTGTCGACACATGCGTCCATTTTCTCAAACTCGAATGTTACATCCCTTTTAGTCATTGTCAAACACTTCATGCCCACACTGAATACTTATACAAATTATATAATGCCCAACTGTCAAAGTAGCTAGTGCATTCATTCATCAATTTCATTGAAGAAGGGCCATTCACAAAACAACTATCCCAACATGGAAAATGGTGCCAATGTGAGTTGACATAGATGGTAAGGGATCCAGGATTAGGCCCTTGGGTCGTGGGTTCGATCCCTGCCGTTCTTTGGGACTCCTTTGGTAAGCGATCTCGTAAGTCCCAGGTAAGTGCTCATAGGGGGGCGTCTTGGCTTGCAGTGGGGACGATGTCGAACCCCTCCAAAACTTTTTCTTATAAAAAAAAAAACATGGAAAATGGTAATAAGCACCAGCTTCAACTAAGCACGAAGCTCTTACAGAAATTCCAGGGTCAAACACTAATATGAGTGATGAAAACATATTGGGAGATTTATGTGGTTTGATCATTAAAATCGAAAAGCTCACGTAAATTGAGGGAACAGCAAAAGTGTCACCAAATAATAAAATTCCCAAAAGCTGGTTTGTGAACGTAAGCATAAGCAGCAAGAATAATTTGAGTACACATATGGTGCTTATAGCTTATGTGCTTATTACATGCTTATACCTCAAATTGAGGTATAAGCATGTAATTTTTTTTATATATTGTATTTATTTATATTTAAATTATGTGCTGCTTTCTGAATTTTTTTTTCACCCAGTATCTCAAATTAATTAGTTTCCATGATACTAGTGTTACAAACAAATATTTTTTAATGCGACTTAGAAACTAATTAATTTGAGATATTTGGTGCAAAAAAAAATTCGAAAAAAAGACATAATTTAAATAAATAAATACAATATAAATATATATATATATATATATATATATATATATATAAATACATGCTTATACCTCAAATTGAGGTATAAGCATGTAATAAGCACATAAGCTATAAGCATCATATGTGGACTCGAATAATTTGGCCTTAATATAATCATCATCCCAGGAATAGGAGCTACAGTGGCGGCTCGTGAATTGAAGGAAACCAGAATGAACATAGTAAAATATGGTAATGGTGGGTCCTAATTCCAATTCTAAATGACGAGTCCAGCAAGTTAAAAACCACAACTGAGCTGTATTGAATTCTTCAGATTCATTAAACAACCCTTGAAAAGAACATATACTGCACTTCAAGACCAGAGCAAGGGAAAGGGAAAATACCCTGATCAAATGTCGATCTAGAAATAATGCTCTGAAGTAGTGCAAAATCATGATAATCCAGGATGGTGAAAATAACGGAAGCAAGGAACTAATTAGAAGTCCAAACCTCAATCGACTTAGCTGTCTGCGACAAGCAAAGGAAGATGTCGTTGAAATGCGTTGTGGCTGTAATAGGGACAGAGTGGGGATGCAGAAACAGAACTCCATCTTGACCATCCGCAAGTTTGTGTTCATCCTTGAAAATGGAGATGAGGTGGCTAGGGTAGCTGAAGGTAGGTGGAAGAAACCCAAATTCGGCTCCAACCAATTCGGCCTAGTCAAGAAAATGATCCACCAAATGAAAAAAAAAAAAAAAAAATAGACCCTATTCATGATCGACCCATTCTTATGCGTACTTCTCTTCAAATCAAAAAACGCTGGGTAGTGTAAAAATGGAAATGATGGGTCAGCGACGAATGTGACTGGTGATGCAGGAACAATAGCAGTCTGCACCATATCACTATCCACATGTTCCGTGTTCGTAGTGGTACCCTTACAATTGTTTATAATGACTACTTCGGCAGCGACTGACACACTGATAGTAGATGTTGGATAAATATCACTCTCCCGTAAAAAGATCAATGGTAGAATCGAAGCCCTTAGTGTGGATGACCACTGGAATCGTATAGGAGTTATCGATCGATTGGAGAATAGCTTTCATCAATCCTTCGATGTGATCAAAGTGACTCTTGGCATCTTCAATGAATTCATTCGCCTTCTTTATATACGCCTCAAGTTGTTCCAGTTCAGCTTCATCAAATTCGTCAGCCATGAAAGAAGGTTCAACTCTCAATGAAAGCACCATTTGTTATGGTTAAAATTGCAGAAATAATAAACAATCACAGTGATAGCGATTTGATAGTGAAACTTCTATTATATCAGCTTTTAATATATCAAATATAGACCTCACGTCCTATTCATTACATAAGAAAAGTTGCAGAAAGAAGATAACGACAGGGGAGAAATAACAAAAAAGAGGATTTCCACAAATATTCCACACCTCCTCATAACCACTTGTCTTATTTATACTATTCCTTATACATTTCTCTATGCTTCCAGGACCTTCGTTTGCTCCTTTGCTCCTTCTGATGGACCTTTCTTCATTCGCAGCCCGTGTACCCATTGGATCGTCTTCACTTAAGCCCATCTCATCCGGATTCATTACAGGTGCTTTGTTCTTGGTTTGCATTCCATATTTCTGCAGGTTTGCCAGATTTTGCCAACTTCTTGACCAAAGTTGAAGGGTCAACCCTACCCATGACAATCACCTTCTGTTCTTCCTCATTGATGTGGACTTTGTAGACGCTTAATTCAAATACATAAAAGGAGAAAGAGAGATAATTTTTTTAAAAAAAATGTTTAATCTCCAACTTCTATAATGTAAAACAGATGATGACATTTTCTTCTTTATGCATTTTTCGGACCTCCCATCGGTTTTGTGAAGATTAAGAGTCTACTGTTACTCTTTAACCATTCAATGTTGGCCATTTGCTGCGCAGCTTAATTTTGGACAGAAATTTTAAAACAAAATCAAAGTTGATGTGCGACATGTTCTATCAAAGGCATAGAAAGGAAATAGGGAAGACGAAAATATGAGCAAAACAAGTTTACCTTCAATTTTCCGGAGCAATTTCCTTACCCTATTGATGCATCCTTGACAGTTCATGTGTACTTTGAGTACAGAAGTCTGAAAGCAAAACATTCGAGGGTAAGCAAAAAAAATAAAGGTAGCTATAAAATGGAATTTCTTTTATTTTATATATGGTAGCCATAAACATTCGAGGGAAAACATGGAGAATGAATGGACATGGGTGGGACGATGGAGGGACCTCAATGTTTGATTCAGCGGTCGACATTTTCAACACTGTTGAGAATACCAGAAGTCAGAAGATAGCTCCCTGACTTCCTTCTTTTTCCTCCTCCTTATGTGTGTCGCTCCTTAAGCGGAAAGCCAGCAGTCCAGCACTGGAGGGAGGGGCAAAGCTACCGTGGAGACAAACGGTCTGAAATATAAAAGCATAGACATTTTGACTTTGATTGCTTTGCCTTCACCCTTCAAAGTCACGTGCCTGAACAGCGCATAGTGCACAACAGTTTTCTATGGTACAATTCTGCACATTGTTTCAATAAAAAATGACAAAATCTCACTTATCTTTAGAACATTTTGGTAATTAAGTTTCATTTTTAGGACCACATAGTAATTCCCCCAATAGATTTTGAGGGAATTAATGACTTTGAAAAAGTTGTACCCGAAAACTTTAGCTTAAAATCTATTTTGAGTTTTGGATGTGTGTTTGATAATATGAATCTAAAACCTTGATTTGGATGAAAAAATGTTTTTTGTCGGCTTTCCCAAACACCAACATGTTTGGGTTAGCTTATAAGATTGAGGAAAACAAAATTTTCATTCATAGAATATAATGTTAGGGAGTTCTTCCCAACTAATACCAAAATCAGTGTTTAAGGGCTTATTTGTTTCTGTTTTCTTTTTTCTTTTTTCTCAAAACAGTTTTTGAAAACAAGTTTTGGAGATAAAAAAAAAACAAAACAAAAACTATTTGGATAATTGTTTCTTAAAACAATTTTAGAAAACAAAAACAAAAAGGGCTAAGATGCAATTTTATCAATAAAGTTTTTTTTCATGAAATGGCGTCTAAAGACAAATAAATTTTGGAGAGGCAAAAATACCAATAAACAATTTAAAATGGTGCAAATTCATCAAAACCATTAAATTTAAACAAACGGCCATTAAATTATAAAAGAAGAAAATCATAATACCATTTGGGCAAATTTAACGGTTTTTGTGAATTTGCATCATTTCCAATTGTTGATTGGTATTTTTCCTCCTTTTAAAACTTATCTGTGTTGGGTGCTTTGAGCGTAAAACTTGTTTGACTAATCTGTACCTTAACCCAAACAAACAAACAAAATTGGATGATTGTTTATTAAAAAATTGTTCTTAACATCAAGTTTGATAACAAAAACAAATAAAATAATTATTTGATTCATTTGTTTTATGTAATTGATATTAATACTATTTTTTATTAGGCTATAATACAAATGATCCCCTCAACTTTATAACCAACACCCCTGAACTTTCATATGTTGACTACTAACCACTTACCGTTTAAAAAACTGTTTACCTTAACGGAATATGTGCCATGTCATAAAAGATGACCTAGCAAATTATACGGACTTATTAATATTTAACTGATTAAAAACATGGTTTTGTTTAAAGGGTATTTTTGTCATCCTATCAATGCCAATCCCTAATTTCCTCTTTCACAAATATCAATCATCACTGCCTCTGGACATCTCTCTATTCTTCCTTTGTCGGGGAAAGCGGTGATGAGGCTACTAAGATTGAAGAATGGTGTTGGTACATCCTTATTCGCATCACTCAAATTTACTGTTGTTGAATCTTTTCGTCCCAATTGTACTCCCCGCTACGGAGATGACATGTTCCCAAATTTATTCGTGAGAGTCTAATTCTTTAAATTCTATATATACGGGTAAATGACACGCTAGCTAATGATGAAGAGAACCCAGAAAAACAATCTCCATACTCACATCTTCACAGCAACCCCTAAAATGTCAACACGAGACAAGGCCAAAATGAGGCGGAAAGAAATTAAGGATAGACTTGATGCTTTGATGGAGGAGGTTACAAGGATTATGAAGAGGAAAGAAATAAAAGGAGCGAGCTGCGTGAAAATGGTCTGCTGCTGCGACAAAGCAAAATGAGAGAGACGTGAGGAGATGATTATATTGATAGCGGAATTTAGGGATTGATATTTTGATAGGATGACAAAAATACCGTTTTAATTAGTGAAATATTAAAAAGTTTGTGCAATTTGCTTAAGGATAAAGGTCTTATTTGCTAAGGAAAGTTTTCGCTCAGGAGCACTGGGTGGACGGAAGTTTTTTTTTGGATCAAAATTGTCATGGAAGTTTACAAAATGTAACAATTTTGCCCCTCTGTTAATTTTGACCGTTAAGTTTAGCGAGTCTGCGCGTGGCGCGTTTCATTCAGCGTGATATGTCATTATCATGATCAAATAAGAGTTAAGTATCATTTTTGCTAGGAAGTTTTATTTGAGGAGCAATTTTCCCGAAAATTTACAATACGTATCAATTTTGCCCTACGTCATCCGATATTAAATTTATTTATTAAATCAGTTAAAAACACGTGTAAATGCCTTGAAAAGGTAGAACTTGGATCAGAGAGGAGATCCTTGAGGCGTTGTCTTCAAAAGCGGCGAGAATTTGTGAAATCAAGCTGAGTCGAAAATTTGAAAGGTTTGTCGCAAAACCTAAAGGAATCATCACTTATGATCTAAGCAAATAAAACGCAAAACAAGAAATGAATAGTCCCAAAAATTGGTTCAGTAAGAAAAATCAATAGTAATATTATTTACCTTTGTATAGATTGATCTAGGCCACTCACCCCGTCCCCACAAGGTAAATCTATACTGCTCCTATAAATTCCAACAATTTTAAATGATGCTTACTGAACCAATTTTTGAGACAATTCATTATTGATTTGTCTAGATCAACCCAATTTTTGGGACAAATCAATAATGAATTGTCCCAAAAATTGGTTCAGTAAGCATCACTTAAAATCGCTGGATATTTATATTGTGGGACAGGGTAGGTGGCCTAGATTAATCTATACAAAGGTAAATACTATCACTATTGATTTGTCTTACTAAACCAATTTTTGGGACAATTTATTTCTCGTTTTACGTTTCATTTGCTTAGATCATAAGTGATGCTTCCTCTGAGTTTTGCGACAGATCTTTCAGTCCCTTTGACCAGTTCGGCTTCATAAATTCCGGCCTCCTTGAGCTCAACGTCTCAAGGATCTTCCTCTCTGACTCCAAGTTCGACCTTTCCGAGGCAGGACATGTGTGTTCTTTGACTGATTTAATAGTCAAATTTAATATTGGGGGACAGAAGGGCAAAATTGCTCTTCAGCGAAAATTCCCGGAACAAAAATGATATTTAACCCTTATTTGATCGATAAGGTGGCATGCCACGTGAATGAGGTGGCATGTCACGTGTGCATTCAATTAAACTTAACGGTCAAAATTAACGAAGGGGCAAAATTGTTACGTTTTGTGAACTTCCGTGGCAATTTTGATCTAAAAAAAAACTTCCGTCCACCCAGTGCTCTTGAGTGAAAACTTTCGTGGCAAATAAGACCCTTATCCCATTTGCTTATTACGACATGTCACATATTTCGTTAGAGTCAACAGGTAAGGGAGAAAATACTTACCGTACATACTTTATAAATGCCACCTCATATGTACTCTACTAATAAAAATATAAAAAAAATAGAAGCAATTTCTGTGGGTTAAAAAATTCATGTAATGTTAATGAAATTAAAAAATATATATAATTAACCTATTATATCCTGAAATATGTGAAATGAATTTAGTTTTGTTTTTATAAAAAGATTTTAATTGATATCAATGTTGATAATATAAATCGACAACTTAATGATACAAATTGGTGAAAAAAAATGAATTTATCAGTTGTTAATTAAATAATATAATGGAAATGAAAAAAGAGATATGATCATATCATGATAAACCGTTTTAATTTTAATTTTAGGTATTTTTTAATTATGAATTCAAGAGATAATATAAGAGGTTTGATTATGTACAATTTAGTTATAATAAATATTATTTTCTCCAGGTCCTTTATTTTAATTTTTCCTAAAATAATTCACATTTTATTTTATTTTTAAGAAAGTAACATATTAATTTGAAGAGAAAAATGAACCACCAATATTTTTTAAAAATAAAATGTAAATTATTTCATATCAGGAACCTAATTATAATTAAAGTAATTTGAGTTATTATGTTTTTTTTTATCGAGAAAGCTAATTATATTAATACTAAAAACATGTACAATATCTGGATACAAGTAAAGCTAGATCCAAAACAACAAAATACATCCAAAACAAAAACAACAACAAAAACAGCCAAATCACCGTACATAAAATATTTAGAAGTAGAAGTAGAATCATAGACAAAGCGTTACCTCCTCAATATCTCGGGGTTAAAAGTGACAACGAAAAAAGGTGATGATTGTAAAACCCACCCAAACTGGCAAGACACCTCCTTATAAAGATTAGCCGCAACGAGAGCGCTATACAGTACCCCATATTGGGGTTAAGAACACAAAAAACCCAACCTCGGATGTAAGAAGACCCATGATGTCCAGACGAAATCTTCTGCTCCTCTGTCGAATCAGATCTGGTGACCATGGCCACACAACAAGCAACGCCTCTTTAGATCTGCCCCCAGGAATGCAGATCCGAACTACCAAGGGAGAATTGAATCTTATAACGTTCATACAACCGTCCACCCAAGAAGATATGCACGCAGATCTTACAGATCTGCTTATTACAAGAGACAAAAACACCACCAGACAACCCAGTATCACAGAAAAGTAATAAAAAAACAGATAAATCTCACCTCCACAGATCAGATCTGGAGAGGAGAGGAAAGGGTTCGCCACAAGGACGAGAGAAGGCCACGTCTGACATAACTCTGAGGGAGAGGACCATAGATCAAGGATCTGGACTCCAAAACACCCGGACCATGAGATCAAAGATATGGACTCGCAACAACCACTCGGACTCGTACGTGGCACAAAGGTGGTGGTCGCCAGACGGCTTGTGTGGAAGGCACAAGCCGCTGGCGAGGGAGCATGCGATGAAGAAGATGAAGAGTATAATTGTATGACTTAATTTGAGTTATTATGTTTTGATTAAATAAAGTGTAGAAACATGGCACACATGGCAATTAGATGTTATCCTAGTTCCGCATCAAACTTATTTTCATACGAGTAGAGTTTGGCTTTTGGGGCATTATAGTTATTGGAGGTTTTTTTTTTTAATATCAAGATTTCTCCAAAAATTTAGAGAATAAAGAGTTTTTATTTTTTCTAACAAATAAGTTTTTCAATATTTAAATTTATGTTCTGCTTCTTGTCAAGGTGTACCTTCCCACCACAAGTTTACTGGAGTATTGACTTTTTTTTTTATTACAAAATTTTAGGAGAGGAGTTGGCTTATCATAGTTCAAGAGCAGGGTACTTGGAACCTATTTTATAAGGAATTCAGGAATAAGAGTACACATGTCTTTTGAGCTTAGGATATTTGGCTTGACCTATTGACTGTTGAATATTGATATTTTGAAATGTTTCTCTCTTTTTGAAAGTATCGGCCTGAGGTTTTGCGAGTACTGTGCGATAACAAGGGTTTGTGCAGTGGGGTGGGGGGATTGCCTGTTTTGCGGGTACTAATCTCCGTTCCCAGAAACTGAAGGAGCGGGCAATGATTGCCTCTTCAATGGCGCTAATTCAACAATTTTCCATGCCCATCGCACGTTTGGTGCGCCCTTCACATCGGACTTGCTTCCGGTCTTGCACCATGGCCGTTACTTCCCCTTCCCCCAGCGACCTTTCTGTCCCTTTGACAACACGCGAGTCCCACTCACAGGTTCTTCTTGGCTTGTCCGATGAAGAGTTGCAACAGTTGGTTCTTGACTTGGGTCAGGTATTTGATTGATATTTACGTGTCATAGTGCAACACAGTGACACACGTCTGATTTTATTCGGTTTTGTTTGCCTTCTGTTGTAATTTCCCGTAGCAAAGCTATAGAGGGAAGCAGCTCCATCATCTTATATACCAGAGAAAGGTCAGAGAGATTCAGGATTTATCTCAGTGTGGGTGTTCCCTCATTTCCCTTGTTTTTTCAGTTTTGTTTCGTCTGTTGGATTTCGACCTTGAATTCTGCTCCTATTATTATTTATAGTGCCTCGGGCCTTTCGGGATGATCTTCAGGAAGCCGGATGGAGGGTGGGCCGGTCTCTTATTTTCAGCACTGTTACCGCAGCTGATGGCACTGTTAAGGTGAAACTATAATCAAGATTTCCCCTTTTGCTGCAAACAGAGAAACTCCGGTGTTGTCTATAACACTCAATGAAAAGAAACGGAAAAGAAAATTGAGTTAGAAATTATTTTATAATTAAAAAAATTACTGTGTTAACTATAGTAGATACTGCAAAAAAATATTATAACTACCTCTGCATATCCCAAATCCAAACGACAACTGACTGCCATTTATTTTTCTTCCCAATGCTCGTTTATGTTGACTCTCTCTTTGTTATCGTAACAGAGCATGTTTAGAACAGGGAAAACTATTCTTCTTATTGTCTCTTTCAATTTTTAATTTGGTACCTTTGTATTTTTTTTCTCTCCTTATTAAATCCTTTAATTTTATTCTGCCAGCACAATTAGTTCTATACAGGGGCTAACATTGCTAACGGAGCAAAGTTATAGGAGCTAATGGTGTTAAAAGAGTGAAATATAAAAAATTAATAAAGAGAGAAACCAACAGGTACCAAATTAAAAATTGAAGGAGAGTATAGGTACCTTAGAGTTAAGAAAGCCAAACTAGAATTTGTTACTTGTATAGAGTTAAGTTACGAGAGGCATCTATCACTGTATAAATACATTGCACTACATTCAATGAAATCATCTCTCTCTTTTACCATCCTGTGATATATCTATCTGATTGCTTTAAGCTTTTCATACTTTTGTTGTTGATTTTGTAACTCTTAAATTTTGAGAAGTCTAAAACAGATTCTGACTTGTTTGCGGTTTGTTCTTTTATTCGTCAACTCTGTTTCTTTTCATGGTTATTTCTCTTTAAGGGATATGACCATAAATTTCATTGTTTTCTTACTTTTATTTTGCAGTTATTATTGAAGTTGCATGACAACAGATTGATTGAAACTGTCGGTATTCCTGTTGAAGGTGATAAAGGTTCAGTTCGCCTTACTGCATGCGTCTCATCACAGGTATTTCATTGACTTTTGAATGATCAATTAATGCACCCTAGATAGTTGTATGGTTGATTTGGGAACTCATTTTGTTGTTTTTGTGATATTTGTGGTGTTGTTTTTCATTATTTTGATATACCTGGCATTTCAGGTTGGTTGCCCATTACGATGCACATTTTGTGCCACGGGAAAGGGGGGGTTTTCGAGGAATCTTCAGAGGCATGAAATTGTTGAGCAGGTTGGAGTCATGTCTCATCCTAGCTAAATCATAGTGGCATTTGATTTTAGATTATTTGCATGCCTTGTAGATTAGATTGCCCAAAGTAACTGAGATTATTTCATCCATTTTAAACAAATGCAAAGAGGCAAAAAATAATAAAGAAAAAAGGGTGGTGATCATTCTTATTGTTGGAAACTTAGGATTATTTTCCGCCCAGAAGTCATTGCATTATAAGAATACATCTTCTATGCACAGGTTTTGGCCATTGAGGATGTTTTCAAGCGCAGAGTAACAAATGTAGTTTTCATGGGGATGGGTGAGCCTATGTTAAATATGAAGAGGGTACTGGAAGCTCACCACTGCTTGAATAAGGTGAATTGATTACAATGACGTGTGGAATTATTTTCCAATAAAAAGTTTTCCATATAATATATCATTTTGAACCCTGGTACGGCCATTCATCAACATGTTATGTCTTCTCTTAAATAATTAGGAACTCCCCCTCCCACCCACCATATTTAGTGTTTCACATAGGTCACTCATCTGCAGTTTTTTGTGTTTCTTCAGTAGATTTACATGGATTGTCATGAAATTACATGCAATGTACATGCATATTATACAATCCCCTTCCGAATTTCAGGAAATCATTTCATCAAAATCGGCTCAGTTTTCTTTTCAATATTTCATTTTATTGTCATAGAAATTAGAGAGTAGATCATAGGTTTTACAGGTGACGTTCTGTGTTGTGTGCATGTATATTTTAGGATGTGCAAATTGGGCAAAGAATGATTACCATCTCCACTGTGGGAGTACCAAATACGATAAAGAAGCTGGCATCTCACAAACTTCAATCTACATTAGCAGTGAGGTATTACCTTTAAAGAAAATGTAATTTTAATTTACAATTTATGTGGTCTATTTGAGGCCTCATGTTAAGCCGTTTCTCTGATGGCATTTTCATGAGGAATGAGACCTTAAGTCTGCTGCCATTTTAGCTGCCACCCTTTACAATCTGCTTTATGTTGAAAGATATTTTCTGATAATTGTATTAATTCAATTTCCTCTATTTTTCCATATAGAGAAGCATCCAAACTTGAATTTTGATTAATTATAAGGCAATGTGGTTTGATAACTTTAAGCATGAATTGGAGAGTTTTTGGTGTAAAATTTGTACTTTCATCAGCCTAAGATTTTCATGGAATTGAACCCTGGCTGTCGTCTGATTTCTAATTTCCCAGTCAAATCTTATCATTTCCCCCCATTTATTGGCGAATTTATTAGTGCATGCTAATATGACATTTTTTAGTATGATCTCTTGCTTAGCTCCTCCTCCTCCTCCCCCCTAGCCCCCCTCCTACTCATAAAAATCATGGCTGTTGTCCACTATCAGAACTGTTCAGAAGTCACTGAACTCTTTCGAATGGGGATATTATATAATTTTCTTTCTAATGTCCAAGTTTTTAATTGTACCTTGCATCAGCCTACATGCTCCTAACCAGAAACTTAGGGAAATGATTGTTCCAAGCGCCAAATCGTATCCATTGGATGCCCTCATGAGAGACTGCAAGGAATACTTCCTTGAAACCAGCAGGCGAATTTCTTTTGAATATGCACTTTTAGGTACAAAAAGTTGCACAAATACTTTTTCCTTCCTTGTGTCAAAGGTTAATGAGATTCATGCCCATTGCAATGCCACATTCTTGGCATTTTGTTTGAACAGCTGGAGTCAATGATTCAGTAGACCATGCGGTGGAACTTGCTCAACTACTCCATGGATGGGGCCATAGCTACCACGTGAACTTAATACCTTTCAATCCAATAGAAGGATCAGAGTATCAACGTCCTCATAAGAAGGCAGTATGTTAAGTTTTTTTTTTCTTCAATTGAAGCCCTTAATTTACATGGCCACAGGAGTTATTCAGTAATTTCTTACAGGTGAAGGCATTTGTTTCAGCTTTGGAATCCCTAAAAATAGCAGTCAGCGTACGGCAAACAAGAGGACTAGATGCAAATGCAGCTTGTGGTCAGCTACGGAACAACTTCCAGAAGAATCCTTTGGTCACTGATAAGGATCTGGCATCAAGCCGTTAACTTAGGAGGTTAGGGGAATAGCCTCCCATACAAAGTCAGGTTTCCGTTTATCAGATGGATGAACTAGGTATGAGAAACGGATTAGGATGACGGCTATTACCAATTGTGAGATGACAAGGAGATGTCGAGATTCGGATTGTTGCTGCTTGAAGCATGCAAGGCTCCTTTAATTCTAGTGGCGGATCCTTTAGGCACCATATGGTGTGACGTTTGGACCCATGGAAATTTTGGCCTGGCCTGAAGTGACAAGTCATGAGTTCAGCTCATTCTTTGTTTGAGAAGTTATGGGAATGATTAGTGTTAGGAGAATTTGAGGGAGCCCGATAAATAAGATAACCACGTGTAATTGTTACATTTTGCAACAATTGGCATTGCGTGTAAACTGTTACATCTTTTCGTTCCCCCTCAAAGGTGGTACACAAGTTGGGTAAGTAACATCTATCATGCTGGGGTGCTAAGTCGTTAATATAAATAAATATTTTACTACCTTGCTCTTAAATATTAGACTAAGGCTTTTTTGTGAAGATTAAGGAAGCTAATTAAGTTATTTTATAGTATTTGTATTTATTGTTTTTTCTCCAAACTATTTTATCTGACTTAAGTTGATATGTAATTGAATCATATAAATATGATTAAGTAACTTATTTTACTTCCTTAATCTTTTTTAAAAAGTCAACTAGGTCTTATATTTAAAACTGGAGGTAAAAAAAAAAAGGGAAAATTTCATATAGGTCCCAAGGAACGAAAACAAATTACAAAAAGCTCAAATCATCAAATTGTTTCGGTCACGAGGACTTACGTGTAATTATTTGTATGGAGGTTTTTAAATGTTGTTGTTAATACACGATTTCGTTGTAAATACATGCATTTTTCGTTGTAAATAATAGGGGACTTACGTGTAATTATTTGTATGGAAATAAAATCCGGGTTTTTAAAAGTTGTTGTAAATACATGCATTTCTTGTTGTAAATACGCATTTTCCGTTGTAAATGGCCATATTTTAAATTTTGTTGCAAATTCAACATTTCTGTTGTAAATCTATGTTTTTTACATTGTAAATGACCTCTACATGTTCAAAATCAGGGTGTTTAAATGTTGTTGTAAATATATCATTTCCTTGTTGTTAATATATCATTTCGTTGTAAATGGTCGGGTATTTAAAAGTTGTTGTAAATATATCGATTTCGCGTTGTTAATATATCGATTTATGTTGTTAATACAAATAATTACACGAAGTTCCTGGGACCCGAGCGTAATTTGATGATTTCGGGGGACTTTATTGTAATTAATTCCCTTCCTTGGGACCTGAGCGTAATTTTCCCAAAAAAAAAAATTATGTGGGCGTTTGTCTGGAATGGAGAAACGAAGAAAATCGGTATTTATTTTGAGGGTGTGGGATTAAATTAATGCACAAGCCAACTTAGCTTAGGGGAGCACGTGGAGAGAAAGTCCATATATATACAAGAAGAAGAAGTTTAATTCCATTAGGTGGGGTTGTCGCACATGCAACTAAACATATACTTTATCCTAAACCTAATTATGAGATGGGATGCTCTAGGATCCCATGTGAAGAAGCGTTGAGAGTTTCGGAGTGGCATGGATGTCCACCGCTCATTCAAGGGGGCTTCACAGACGGCACACTACACCACCGGCAATTTGTTCCAAAGGGAATGGAGTTCATGTGACAATGGAATTCCCAGCCGTCCTCCCAATCCACCCTCCGTCTCACCGCCCTTCCACTTATTTAAAGGAATATATATAGCTTCCCTTCATGACCATAATCCCCATGCACCCAGCTTCTTTTGTTTGCTTCTCACAATGAAATTCCAAGACCATCTTAAAAAGAAAAGCATGGTGCAGCAGAGAAAACAGGACCTTCAGAATGAGGTGACCAATCTGCGCACCTAGCTAAGATGTAATATCTTGTAATACAATTGATCTCAATTCACTTCTTACAATTCTACAGGTTATCCAATTGGAAGCACAGTTGAAGGGCCAAGAAACACTTAATAGGGTCTTACGCTGCGCAATTGATTGTCCACTCTTGTCCCTCCCACATCTGCTATCCTCGTTTCCTCCTCGTGTATAAATAAAACACGTTATTACCTCTTTCCAATGGTAAAATTGTTGGTCATATATAGTTGACACTGGATATTGCAGGTCCGGGTGCTCCTCGAAGAACTGGCAACGGTGGAGGAGGAGGTCCTTTTGCTGGAAAGAAAGGTTAAGGAGCTGAAACTTCAACTGTACACGGAGAGACGTCAAAGCAGAGAATGGGAACATCATCTTAGAAGATTATCTCAGTGTCCAGGTATGCCGGGATATGAGTCGGCGACTAGTGAGCAGAGGTACAGATGGCACAATTTTCAAGTATTAGGAAAAAGGAGAATAAAGAGAGATAGAAGAGTCTCTCTGGGCTCCGCATTCGATATCCATAGCTTGTTCACCACAACCAGAAGGTCAAATAACGGTAAGCCTCAAACACCAATGGACATTGAGAGAGCAAATGAAGTGTCAGAGGAACTGCTTAAATGCCTGATCGGAATATTTCTTGAACTGAACCATGCATGCTCGGACAGAAAAGAAGCAGACCACGCCAGCGTTCCAAAACTTACCCTGTCGTGCATGAAATCTAGTGGCTTCACTTGCAAGACACCTTCATTCCTTTCAAACCCCAATGCCTTGAGTACAGATCCTTATGGCATATCATCAGATTCAGATTGCCTCGCAAGAGACGTCGGCCCATACAAGGACTTCATTCACATCACCAGCAGCTCATTACACACTGACCGCTTCTCACCCGCGTTCGGAAAATTGAGGTCCCTTTTTGTTTTGAATTTTCTTTAATTTGCCCGCCAACTAACATGCTCCTTTTTTTAATAATAATAATAATAAATAAATAAATGTCAGGGTGCTGATAAATAAGCTGTGCCAAGTGGATCTGAATTTGTTGAGCAACAACCAGAAGTTGGCATTCTGGATTAACATCCACAACGCCTGCATAATGAATGTAGGGTAGTAAGGGATTTTATTATATGCATGAGAGATGAAGTTAGTTTGGCGGTCAGTTTGTAATAATATAATGCTTGTGTTTTGGCGAATTCTCAGGCATATTTAGATCAGGGGCTGGCTTCCAAGCAGGATGAAGAGTCAGATGTAATGAATAAGGTGCGTACGGTACGCTTGTTTTGTTTTAATGGAAATGAGTGAGGAGATAAAATGATGGGAGGCATGCAGGCGACAATGAATGTGGGGGGAATAGAAGTGAACGCAAGGGGCATCGAACACATGATTCTTCGGGGGAGAGGGGAGGCGTATCCAGAAGCGAACAACGTGATTTTTGGGCTGAGCAGAGGGACATGGTCGTCACCAGCAGTGAGTGAACAAGTAATGTATGTATGTTTGTAATAAGAATTTGCAGTTGATTGATGGATGTGTGAACTGATGAATGCAGGTAAGGGTGTACAGAGGGGAGGAAGTAGGGAGGGAGCTGGAGAGAGCAAAGGCGGAGTACCTGGAAGCAGCGGTGGGGGTGAGGAGGAGCAAGAGGAAGATAATAGTGCCGGAGGTGTTGGAGAGGCAAATGCGTGACTTTGCCGCCGACATGGGGTCGCTGGTGGAATGGATATACACCCAACTGCCTCCCTCCTCTTCTCTCAAAGGCCCACTCCTCCACTCCCTTTCTTCCTCGTCCTTTCCCCCTCCCCTCCAAATCCAACCTTATCGTTCCCACTTTCGTTACCTCCTCGCTCCCTCCCTTTAATTTCCCCATAATACCCTCTCCCTCTTACCTCTTTTTTAATGTTTTTTGGTTTTCCTCCAGAAATTTTTTTCCGTCATTCGTCATTCTCACATAAATGTGAGTAGGTTCCATTATAAAGAGAAGAGAGAGAAAATATAAATGAGATCCACTCACTTTTATGTGAATATAGCACAACAAAAAATCTGCAGCAAAAACAGAAACATTAAACTCATATTTTATTTCTCATATTTATCATTTTTTCAACTAATATGTAATCTAATATTATACATAATATTTTAGAGAAATCATGTCACATATGTTATAATTGGATAATTTGTTTAACTTCATTAATATGCAAAAATCATTAAATATGTCTTACATTGTATTAAGGGTTAAAGTGCAAAACTACATATGTGTTTTAGAAGAAAGCATCCAACATCAAGTTTTTTTTTTAGGTACAAAAGTAGACACGTGGTTACAAATTAGATGTAAAAATATTGTTTGACCGTTAAATTTAACTTTTTTTTGTTATTTGGACAATGACGTGACTTTCAAAAGTCTAAAAAATACACGTATGGTTTGGTCAAAAGAGTGTTCAACACCAAATGTTTTTTTTTAATTTACTAATTTTATTTTAATTAAAGGAAAATTATTATTTCTCTAGGTATAATTTTATGGAGGTCAAATTTTTTCTTCTAATTTATCATTTTGGGAAGGAGGATTTATTCAATGGGTAAAAATGGTAAAAAAATTATTTCCATAATTTATTTTCTGTTCTAAAAAAATCCGTATTAAATTTTCTAATTAATAATTGATAGATGAGTATATTTATTCATTTGAAGTTGGAAATTATAAATAATATATTTACTTAAAAATAATTTTATTTTTAAAAAAATGGTCAAAGAAATAATTATTAAATTAAATTAAATATATTTAATAATATCAAATATAATTTTAATTAAATATACTATTAACATGGTTTATGGTGTTAAATGATTAGCCAATAAAAACACAGTGTACGGCAAACTTCATTCGAAAACAGTATATAAATATAATCTTCTTTTAAGATATTTAATTTGTAAACATTATTAACTAATATTATTTAAGCATGTTCAAGATATAGTATTTTTTTAGAGTTTATATTTTGTGCATATATTATGATTTTTTTTTTAATTAGAATTTGATGTTCTACACTTCTACCATAATCTTTTCTTCAAACTATTAATATTCAATAACATATAAAATTATATTAAAAACTAATATCATATATATGGTTTTACTTCAATTTTTTAGGTTTTATGATCTTCATATCCGGTCATAATTATAAGACTTAGTTGACTTTTTTTTAGAAATTAAGTGCCTATTTGGCCTAGCTTATTTTTAGCTTATCTTCTACTTATAATTATAAGCTAGGCTAAACAAGATTTTACATAAGCTCTTATAATTATAAGAGCTTATTTTATAATGAAGAAAAAAACTCTTTTTTTTATAAGCTCTTTTTTAAAAAAGAAAAGAAAAGAAAACCCGTAATCTCTCGATCGAACACCGCCGCCGCCACTTGTCATTTTTTGCTCTATTATAATATACCTTTTATGATAATTTTTATTAGAAAAAGTGCTTATGACAAAAATTTTGTCAAACAACTTATTTTTAATTTCAGCTTTTAAGTAACTTTTAAGCTAAAAAATTTATATAATCACCAAACAGCTTTTAACTTTTTTTTAGCTTTAGCTTAAAAGTAGCTTTTAATTTAAAAATAAGAGGATCCAAACGGGCTCTAAGGAAGCTAAATAAGTTACTTAATCATTTCATATGTTGTGTATCTTTAGATTATATATTAGTTTATTAGTCAAACTAATTAGTTTGAAGAAAAAATTAATAATAGAAATACTCTAAAGTAATTTAATTAGCTTCCTTAATATCTCCAAAAAAGTCAACTAGGTCTTATAATTGGGAATGGGAGGAGTACTATATAAAAGCAGTGGTTCAAGCCACTCTCCTTGTAACACGTTAGCACTTCCACGTATTCAAAACGTTTAAATTAATATATATTACCGGGAAAAGAACCAAAATAAGGCCAAAAAAAAATTACCGGACTAATGCACTATTCAAACTATTTGCCAAAGTAATGCTACCTTTGGGTGGCGTGAGACGACAGCGCCGATGGCGCTGTCGGATTCACGCCGGGAAGAAGGCGTTAATTATGTTCACGCCTTCGAAGGTGTGAATGATATTAACGCGGGGGCGTTAATTATAATTAACGCTGAAGGCGTCAATTTTTTTATTTATTTAAATATAATTTTATAAATATATTTAAAATTATAAATAATAATTCTATTTACTTATAAATAATAATTAATAATTAAGAAAATTAAAATATTTAAAATTTATTATAAATCTTAGGATATAAGACTAATTAGTGAATTTATTATAAACCATAAGATATATGACTACTTAATTAGATCCACGCTACCGCAATTAATTGCACAATATATTTGACTAATAAAAATTAACAATAATACAATACAGATCCCAAAACAGAGGAATCTTTTGTTATAAACAAATTATACCGCGTAATCTTGAATATATTGTTAAGATTACAACGCGTGGATCTAATTAAGTAGTCATCTATCTTGAATATATTGTTAAGATTACAACGCGTGGATCTAATTAAATAGTCATCTATCTTGAATATATTGTTAAGATTAACGTATATTCAAGATTACGCGGTATAATTTGGTTATAACAAAAGATTCCCTTATTTTGGGATCTGTATTGTGTTATTATAAAATTTTATTAGTCAAATATATTGTGCAATTAATTGCAGGCGCGTGGATCTAATTAAGTAGTCATATATCTTATGGTTTATAATAAATTCACTAATTAGTCTTATATCCTAAGATTTATAATAAATTTTAAATATTTTAATTTTCTTAATTATTAATTATTATTTATAAGTAAATAGAATTATTATTTATAATTTTAAATATATTTATAAAATTATATTTAAATAAAAAATAAAAAAATTGACGCCTTCAGCGTTAATTAATTAACGCTGAAAAGGCGTTAATATCATTCACGCCTTCGAGGAAGGCGTGAACATAATTAACGCTTTTTACGAAGGCGTGAAATGGACAACAGCGCAATTGATCTCACGCTACCAAGTGGCAGCATTACTTTGGTAAATAGTTTGAATAGTGCATTAGTCCGGTAAAAAATTTTTTTGCCTTATTTTGGTTCTTTTCCCATATATTACCACTTTGGTCCTATTTATAGGTCCATTTTGACCAAATCTCACATGCCAAGAAGAGGTAGTTGACACAATGATTATAGGGGTAAATTTTCAACTCTACTCTCATTTATGATTGAATATTTTTCAATTGTTTCTTCTCTCTCTATCTTCATGGGTATAATTAATATGGGTAAAATTGTCACAATTTCATTTATTACATGAAACTAGACTTATAAATAGGACTAAATTTTGTTGGTCAAAATGGACTTATAAAATGGTATCTATTATCTATGTAATCTTAAAGCAACCCTCTTTATATTCAAGTAATAAAGTGATAAGAAAAGTATCGTTCCCATGAGGACTTCGTACCCACAACTTCAGTGAAGCATTAATTTTACACTTTTGTTTAAATTAAGCAAATCAAATTGAATTTACTTAAGAGAAAAGAAATTGAAACTAAAATTAAAATAAACAAACTACCACTAATCAAACGAGCAACCTAGAGTCACTAATCCCTTATTTGTTTCCTAGATTCTATCCCCACTAACTTAATTTTGACTTAACTTACTCAGCTAATCTAGAGTATCAATGTTTATAAATGTCTTCCGGTCCATTTATATACCTATCTTAATTAATTATGTAATGCCTCACACAACTAAATAAGATGCGTTTTAGATCGGGCTCACCCTAATGTGATTATGCGGAGCTTCTAGGTATATGCCTATCTTAGACGCAAATTAGATTAAAACCTAATTCTACGCAAATTAGATTAAAACCTAATTACACATTATTTAATCTCAAGGTCAATTTAAGATTCCCTCTTCCAAGTTCAACCCTAAATCCCCAAAACATGCTCAAGGATAGCCAATCAAGACGCAATAACAATAAAGACAAGATTAAATAAACTGAAATAAAATTAAGCAAAACTAATTAATGGGAATAATCTCTAGAACCGAAACAAGTTCATAAGTCCTCTAGGTTGAAAAGAGAATTAGCCACACATGGCTATAACAAAATCCATAATAAAAAGATGAAACTTAGATTGAAAGAATAAAGGAAAGAGATGAGAGAAAGTTTCTTCGTCGCCTCCACAGTCCTTCCGTGGAGATGATGAAGAGAACCGAAACGCTCAGCCGCTACTCCTCTGCTTCTTCGTTCCTTCTTGTTATGCGTCTCTTGATCCTTCTCCGTCCCCCCTCGTTCTGCGTCTCTCGATCCTCTTTATAATTTAGGTCTCCTCCTCTTAATTAATCACCAAGCCTAGGATCCAAGTTTAATCACCAAGCTTAGGATCCAAGTTTTCTTTTTAGCATGTGGGGTCCACGTCTTTATTCCTTTTATTTAATTTATGGATGCAAGCTCCATATGCTTTTTGTCTATTCTCTCTCATATAATATCTCCTGCACAATAAAAATAGGATATGAGTAGATTTTATGTCGATTTATTCTTTGATCCTAAGTTTGATTTAATGATGGAAAAGTTTATAAAAGATCATTAAATAGGTAAATAATATTAATAAATCCAGCTAATTATAACCTAAAATATACACCTATTTAATTATAAAATATATACTTTATCAAACTCCCCCACACTTAAACATTTGCTTGTCCTCAAGCAAAAGAAAGAGAATTCATTATCTGAAAAGAACATTGCTTATGACATTCCTAAACAGAGAGCAATAAACCACCACACTTAGATCATATCATCAAATCTTATTTAAGTTAATGTCTTATAAGAATATGTCACTAAGCCAATAGAGTTAAACAATTGTAACAATGTCTTAACGTCCCATGATCAAAAGATCAGCAAACAATAAGTTCAACCATAAGATTAGTAAAAGAATATTACGCTACTCAATTTTTCCAGAAAAATTCAAATGCCCCCACCAAACCAAGCTTTTCATTTAATTTATTAAGAATTCTCAGATAAGAAATAACTCATTTTGTCTTTTTTTCTTCTTTTTTTCTTTTTCTTTTTGTTTCTTGAGCCGTTGTAGGTCCCCTTTTGACGTGACCCTGCACATGAGTGATGCAGCACCGGTTACTCAGTTACTCCAACAGGCAACTCAAGAGGCTTTTAGCCCAACTCATAACCCTTTTTGACTTTACCGTTTGACGCGAGTGCCAACATTGGTGATGAAGTGACCCCGGTTACTAAGTGAGGTCTAGAGAAGTCATTTGAGTTTTTTTTTTCTTGAGTCATTTCCCTACACACTAGTTTTACTTAGCTAGCAAAGGTCATCATCTATTTTTTTTTTTAAAGAAATCAAGTAGCAAAATATTCATGAACTAATAATCTGTTGATCATATTACAAACTAATCCCTATTCTCATAGTCCATCTCAAGATTGCAAAAAAAAAAAAAAAAACTCAAGGCTTAGAAACTTGGTTGAAATGTTTTTTTTTTCTATTTTAATTTTTGACTTGATAATATTCTCTAAGATGGGGAAAGCTCAAAATTAAGGTTAATCCTCAACAATACAAAAATTTTTGTAACACCCCCAATTTCTAACAATTATCATAGTATAAAATTTAAATGATTTTATAAATGAATACTGAAAATTCGAAATAAACAACCTTGGGGAGTATTACCGCCGCACTTGTACTAGGACAAGTGCAAGGCTACTTATTACCATAATGAAAATCCAAACTCAATTAAATGTGATTTATTTAAGGAAAAAAAACTAGCTAAAGGCCTTGAACGTTCTTCCTCACTACTCACTGCTAGCCCCAACTCTTGGCACCTGTTTCACTGAAATTCTACTCCCCGAAGGATCATCGCAACCCATGAACACAAACATCAGCAATTGCTGGTAATCCAATCAAACAATTTTATTATTCTTTATTCAATTTAATTTGTGGGAAGAGAACCATGGTAGACCGGAAGGAAAACCCGTCTACCCTGTGACCCGGAAACCTACCAGTCACAAATCGTCAAGTTGGCCATAAAATATATCTTCCTAGTGTGCACACATCTTCCCAAAGTTGCTATTAGTGTCTCGGAAACCTGCCAGACACCACTTTGGGAAGAACGGATACTATCGGTTCACATCAAAAAATTATATCGGAGGCATAAAGTCTACTTGTGTTCATCACCTTGGGAGATATCATCCCAAAGCTATCCTCCCACTGTTAAGTTATTTAAAATACACACATGATAAACTCCTAAATTATTTATATTATTTAATTATCTTATATATATATTTTTCTATTATTTTAATTAAATATAGGATATAAAGATATTTAGATATAAAATCTATTCATATTCTATTTTATTATGTAGGAGATATTATATAAAGAAATAAATAAAATCAAATAATATAGCATAGATACAGCTAGCATAAACATTAAAATTAATGTGCTTACTTTATTGATAAATAATAAATAATATATATACATTGCATTGTGATAGCACGGTAGTCAGTCTAGCTAAAATCTAGGATCATAGCTAATATCTAGGATCACTAATATCACTGCCCAACAGACTCGGTAAGGTAAATTAAAATGACTCCACTACTCCCAAAAAATAGCTAACCACATGCTTATAATAATAATAATAATAATCGGCACACAAGAACATTTAAAAACTAAATAACTTAATCCCTCTTATTGTGGAGATCAGCAACGTGCGGAAATATGCAACATTAACCACGTAGAGAAAGAAAACTGGGATTATTAACTTCAACACATTTAAAGAGGTGATCAGATGGGTGAAAAGCATGAGACGAACAAAGAAATAAAAATTAAAACACGTACATGTATGCTCATCGAAATCAGGTAGTGTCAATGGATGAAAGGGATTATACAATCTAAGCACGAATGCCGAGGCGAGACCATTGTATTCATTTAATCACAACACAAAGAAAACGCACAGGGGAATCATGCATATGTATATAATTCAAGCACGCAAATTGGTTTCTATAACCTAGGGATCATGATTACCTATCAAGGCATAAAATTAACCTAAACTCATGGGGATTAGAATTACCTAATCTCCATTTTTGCTAACCTCCTAGAAGAATAATTGACGAGAGTACAGAACGAAGATGTCGTAGCGGAGAAAAAATAGCGGCGAAGAAAAGTATCGAGTGTTTTCTAGGTTAGGGCTAAACCTAGGTTTATAATTAAATTCTAGGGTTTTAGCTATGGGCTGGGCTCTTTAATTATTCCAAATTAATAAATTATAAAATAATACCAACATTATTATATTCTAAATTTTTATTATTACTATATCATTTTTTATTATTATTTAAATCTATTATTATTATTTAAATATATTATTAATAATAATAATGCGGGGTATTACAATTTGAATTGAAAAAATCTTTTCAATTGCATAAGGACAAACATAACCAAAGAAATTATATCCCTCCCCCACACTTAAATCAAACATTGTCCTCAATGTTGCAAAAATAAATAAAATATATATATATATATATAAAGAGGGAAAGGAACTAGTACTCCCCTGATTTAGGCCTCTAACTCTGATGTGGAGTGCTTCCCCTGGTATCATCCATGATATTTCAAAGTTTAAGGGAGAAGAGAGTGCTCAAGCAAGACCTTGCAGCAACAAGAGGAGTGATCTTCTTCAAACCTGAATAAAACTAAAAGAAAAAAAGAAATAATAATAATAATAATAAAATATGCAAGCAAAACCCTTGGGTTACCTCCCAAAAAACGCTAAATTTATAGTCTTCAGCCAGACTTCTCAAAAGAAACCACTAATCATAAGTATCAAACACCATAATTACCTTGTCTTCATTTCTTTTCAAACAACAAGGTATCACTTACAAAAATTGATCATTCAAGTTAATTACTTGTACTTCCTTAATCATAGATAATCTTAGATTACAAGCAATCACTGAATTGAAATGAAGTACAACATGCATATCCTTAAAAATAAATATAGGCACTTCCAAGAATTTAGAGCATCCAATAAAATCAACCTGACTCTCACCAGTAAGAGTCAACACTTCTAGAGGAGGGTCATGAACAACAACAATTGGAATATCTACATCAATTTGATCACCAACATCACAATCCTTAGGCTCCATAGCCGGAACCTCTTCTAGACATCCACTATTCTCATCTAACTCAATTTCAAACCCACAATCATTTTCTACATTATCCATAGTCTTATGTAATTCCATACCTTCAACTTCCTCACAATAATCATTATTGAAAGTGGAGCTTAATCACCAAGAGGGGGGTGAATTGGGATTTTAATAATTCTTTCCTAAAGCTCTGTTTTTTAACACTAAAAACAGGGTATAACAAAGAAGAGAAAGGAGAAGCAAGACACAAGAAATTTATACTGGTTCGGTCCAATATCTTGACCTACGTCTAGTCCCCAGACACTCTATGATTTCACTATCTCAATTGATTACATACTCTGTAACTTTAGAGTAATTCTCTCACTAGAACTTACTCCTCCTTACAAGTTGCAATCAATATCTCAATCTTCAAGTCCCCTGACTTGAGATACTTACAATAAATGAATTTCAATAAATGAACTCTCTCTAAGAGTAGATAAATATAATCACTGAAGATCAATGTATCAAAAGATACTTTACAAGTGAAAACTGAAAGAGTAGTTGGTAAACTTGAATGCAATTCGTTTTTAGCAGATTGATTGTTGAGAAGAATTGAATGCAACTCTATTTATACAAAGAGGGCATTAAATGACTGTTGCAATCTTCATTATAACCGTTAGTGCATTAATCTAGTTGTTTGAGGCACTTTGGTGTCTTCTCTCTCTACTCTTCAGTTAATTCCTTTTGTCCAGAGGATTAGTGTTGACTTTCCTTGTAATAGATCCGTTGGAAGAGCAGCTGCTGCATAGGGAAAGCAGACATTAATCCCTTTGCAACGTGTGTAGAATGATTGTCCAAAAGGGTGCAAGATTTCTGGACTTTGCATTTAATGTGCTGACGTCACTTTTTGTTTTTGTTCAAATCTTCATTTAATACCTTCTAAACCATCTGAAACTCACTAACAAACTGATTAAACATAGTTAAGAATAATAATGAGTGATGTTAAGAAGTATTGGGATTAATCATGAAGATTTCACAAATTCGTCAGATTTGAATTTTAAACTCAGCGACACAAACTTGAGTTTGTTTAGCAAAACTAGAGTTTATCACTGTGCACTAATAGCTAAACTCGAGTTTCCATTTCCTAACTTGAGTTTCCTTCTTCTAGAGAGGAAGGTCGCAATTTGAGCTTTGGATCATATTTTTGAATGGGAGCAAAACTCGAGTTTCCAATTACAAACTCGAGTTTTGGACTCTTGATATGAAAAATGAGTTTAAGTCCAAAATCTTAAAACTGGAGTTTTCATTCTCAACTAGAGTTTTCAAAAACGTTGAAAAAGAGCAAAGCTTTCTGCTTGACCAAAACTCAAGTTTCCAAAACTAAACTCAAGTTTCCTTTCAAATATGAAAACCCTAGAAAAGTTATGCCAAGACAAAACTAAAGTTTTCACAAACTGAGTAAAAACTTGAACTCTATGTCAAGTGCAAACTCAAGTTTCCAAATCTAAACTCGAGTTTTCATAAAAACTTGGAAAACTTAGAAAACTCATGGCAAACTGAAAATTGGAGTTTCCATATCAAAACTGGAGTTTGCATAAGCCCAAAATGTTGGAGACTTTCTGTATGACCAAAACTCGAGTTTCTATAAGGAAACTGGAGTTTTGTCTTCTTCGGAAAATATTGAAGAGTCTTTGTATTATGCAAACTCGAGTTTTCTATGAAAACTGGAGTTTTGTCTTGGTGTGAAAAACTTGGAAGTGCTCTCGTAAGTCCAAAACTCGGGTTTCGAATGGATGGGCGGAGTTTTGCTTAGTTCATTAAAATTGAGCTATTTTCTGTCAAGTCAAAACTCGAGTTTTCAAACCAAAACTCGAGTTTGCCTTTGAAAGTAAGTTTTTCAACTTACCAAAGACAAACTTCATCTTGTATTTACAATTGTCAGTTATCATCAAAACCCATAGAGAACTAACATTCTCCCCCTTTTTTATGATGACAACACTTGTAAACTATAATTTCAAGAGTTTGACTGAAATCACATTTTGAAATGGATTTTGCATTTAAGAGTTCTTTAAAAAACTTCAGAAGCTTTAACAGAAATGTCATTTTGAGGAACTTAGTCATTTTGAAGAAATGAGGTTGTTCAGCTTCTTCATTCTTTTCTTTTTGTTCCGTTCGAATCTAAGCTTCCAAATTGCGACTGTGGTCTGAGATGGTGAGGAAGAGAGATGAAGTTGGATGGTGGTGGAAGAAGGGAGGATCTCGCCGACGATAATGAAGGTGAAGGTGTCGCTGGCGAGGAAGAAGATGCGATGGTGTGGGTATGCGAGACTGGAGGTTCAAGGTCGCGCCGCACTCGCTCTGTCTCTCGTGCTCACTGTGCAAGGTGATTCAAAATCGTGAATGTCCGCCTCTGTTTTTTTGTTCTTTGCATAGCGTCCTCTTCTTTTCAATTTAGGTATTCCATTCCAAATTCTCCAAACGGCGTAGCATCTCCCCGTCATTTAAATCCTTATCTTCAATTGATTCTCCTTCCCACGTGACCCTGATTCATTAAAAAAAACATTTAATAAAAAAAAGAAAAAAAAAAGCAATTATCTGATAACAATAAAACTGAATTTTTATTTCTTTTTCCTTTTTTATCTACCTTATATCATTATAATTTATTTATTCTTATATATAAACCTAAATATTTCTATTTAATTGAAATTGAGATATTTGCAATAAATCCCCTAAATAATGTGCCAAATTGATATCTTATTCAAATATCTAATAAATCCCTTTAATTATTAATTAGGAATAATTAATAGAAAATCTAGAAATTTATAATGTTTGTATTGTTAATTTATTATTTGGGAATAATTAAAGGGCCCAGCCCATAGCTAAAACCCTAGAATTTAATTATAAACCTAGGTTTAGCCGCTCAAACCTAACCTAGAAAACACTCGATACTTTCTCTGCCGCTACTACATCCTTCGTCAATTATTCTCCTAAGAGGCTAGCAAAACGGAGACCAGGTAATCCTAATCCCCATGAGTCTTAGGTTAATCTTATATGATGTAGTGAAAGTCTGATGCGTATGAAATATCTCAATATATGTTCTATATCTGTAATCTTTTCGGTAGAGAAAGGAATTTGAGGTTGATTTTAGATGATATATTTTTCTTTGGTTTCAAATCTTTCCCTATTTCTTTCATGGCTGCTCCACTTCTTAGGTTCACCTTCTCTCTTATTCTCTCTTTTAATTTGACTCGTGCTGCCATTGCTTCAACCTTTTGTCCATGTCTTTTCTCTTTTGCAAATTATTGTTTTTCTTCATTCCTCCTTTTCGATTGTAAAGATTTTAAAACTCTTGGGTCTTGTATTTTCTCTTATTGCCAATAGGTCATCGCATCGGTACTGTAGGGGTGAGTTTTATTTTATTTTATTTTTTTATCTTACTTTTTGACCCACCTCCTTCACTCCACGGTGACCACTCCACGTTCCTTCAATTCTGGCGGTGATTATGTGTGCGCGCGCGCGAATATATATCTATAAACTTCTATTATTTCTCCACAACTGAAGAGCTTGTCGTACCACATGCGAGTTTGTCCTTTAGTACAAAAACCACATACACACAAAACGCATATATATCTATTTATTCACTTCGTTGAAACCAATGGTATTTCTTTGACCTGAGAGTGTATTTCTTTTGTTTTTTATGCTATTAGGAAATTAAATAAGATTTTAACTTCTGGATAGTGATTTAATTAGTAAATATACAGTGGGAGGATAGCTTTGGGACGGTACCTCCCAAAGTGATGAACACAATCGGGCTTTATGCCCTCGATATGTAATTTTATGTGAACTGATGATATCCGTTCTGTTGGTTATGATTAGTTTTGATGATGTCTTATATACATGTCATTTTTAAGAGCAAAAAGCTTGCATACTACATTTATCTTCTACTTTGACTAATTCTTATATTTAATGTAGATGTGAAGTTTAATGATGGAGAATGATCAAGAAAAGAGAAGAAAGGAAGGAAGAACTTGTTTAATGGAATGAGAAAATCATTATACAAGTTCCTAGATTGATTCTACAAGTCTCCACGATTAAATAGAAGTTGGAATGACTCAATTCGGAGTTAAAACAAGCAAGTTCAAGCTTCCAGATGAATACTGGTTTGTTGGAGGGCATTTATGTAATTTCAGCTATTTTTTCACTTGAACAGTGTCTTGCTCGAGCAAATTGAGTTTCTGAAGTCATGCTCGAGCAACAACAAAGTTCTTGCCCGAGCAAGGTGCATTTTCTCCCAAAATCGCTCAAAATCCGTTCTTGCTCGAGCAAGAAATAAGGCCTTGCCCGAGCAAGGTCGTGGCATCAGCATACTCTATTCAGCTCTGTTTCAGCGACCTCCGGTAATTCAACAATATCTCCCAAACCAGGAATCGGATTGACGTGAAACCAGCGGCATATGAAACTAGACTCCCACTGCGTCATTTTGACATAAAATTCAAGTCTAAAGGAGTCCAGATGAGAGAGATATGATTTTTGCAAGTTGGCACAAACATCACCGTCACAGTCCAGACCAAGCTTTGGTGTTTTGAGCATATCTCACAAAGGACAAATCCGATTGAGCTGAAATCGGTGGCATATGAACGTAGACTCACAAGCCTTTCTAGGAAGACTTGAACCAACCAAAACGGAGTTTGGAACAGGGAGATATGACATTCAAAAGTTGATGTTCAGTTCAGGATGTTGCAGAAAACGCTGATTAAGAACAACCTTCATTCTTTTGATGTTAATGGATGATCTACAACTAGCTTGGAGCTAATTCTTGTTGAAATGGAAAGAATATTTGAAGAGATTTCTGAAATGGGATGATTTGCTAAATTTGGATTTATACCAGAGACGTTATATGCTCGCTGAAATTGCTTCTTGAACTGTCAATGAGTTTACTTCTTGAAAATCTGATTTTTGCACAAGATCATGGTAGGCAGCAGCCTAACACTCAAGGATAGACTACTCAAGCAAAGTGATTGGGATGCCCAAGCATCAACAAGTTCTGGAAAGGAAAAAGTGGTGATAATCAGTCATGCTCAAGCAACCCTTGTGTAGCTTGCCCGAGCAGAGAATTTTGGCATGCCCGAGCAACATCGAGACAGAAGCAAAACTCAGCAAATCAAGAAGTCTTGCCCGAGCAGCAAAGAAGGCTTGCTCGGGCATCATGCTCGAGCAAAGGCAAAACGTTGCCCGAGCAGCATCTATCATTCTCAAGTTCTCGCTTCTGTCTGTGTCTTACCCGAGCAAGAACATTGGTTTGCTCGAGCAACAGCGAGTAGGAGCACTTCTCACTTCATAAGAGTAAGCTTGCCCTAGCATGAAAAATATCATGCTTGAGCACCATGCCCAAGCAGGAGAGAAGACTTGCCCAAGCATACCCTGAGACAACGTTGATCAAGAAGCTTGCCCGAGCAAGCCTGGTTTCATGCTCGAGCAACATCACCAAATCTCTATTTCTCCGCAAGCATGCTTTCTAGGTTGCTCAAGCAACAGTGATGCGCTCTCACTTCTCCGCCTCTGTCTATGTCGTGCCCGAGCAAGAAAGTTTCCATGCTCGAGCAACAACGAAGCAGAACACTTTCAAGCCCTCGTAAAGAAGCTTGCCCGAGCATGATAATTATCATGCTCGAGCACCATGCTCGAGCAGGCAAAATACTTTGCCCGAGCATCAGCGTCCAAGAACATATTCAAAGAAGCTTGCTCAAGCAAGCCTGAAGTGTTGCTCAAGCAAAGGTTCCTCTGTTTTCAAATCACCGTCTGCGAAAACTATAAATCACTATGTTTAATCCCATTACTTCATAATGTTACTCATTACTAATCCTAATTGCTTTTAATCAGTTTGTTAATGAGTTTCAGATGATTTTATCATCGATTAAACAACAAATTAGCAGAAAGCAAATTGTGTCGAAGAGCATTAAATGCGGTTGATGTAACCGAGACTCAACGGCTACTTCCAACGGACACTCAACGATCATATCCTAAACGGGAAGAATTGCTCAACGGTCGAATGCTTTCCATCAACTATAAAAGGATAAGGATTCAAAATGAACAAACTGAGATACGAGCGTGCACTGCCAAAATGCCGACATTATGAATATACGCTTAACTCATACTCTTTGTTTCTCAATGTTTATATAGTTTACAGTAGAGAGTGAGATGATCGATTATGTACTTCAGTGATTAGCATTCATCTACTCAGTGAGGAGTTCTTAAACACCGATTAATTCTTTTAGTTGTAAAAATCTTAAGGTTGTGGAACCTTAAGCGTGGGTATATCAATTACAACTTGTAAGGGGGAGTGAGTCCTAGAGTGAGAGAATCATCCTTCGTTTACAAAGTGTGTAATTGTATTCTTACAGTACGTAAGAGGATATCTCTGTAAGAGATTGTAAAGGCTACACAAGTGCCCGACCAAACTTGTGAGGTTGTAAAGGCTTTCTCTTGTGCCCGGTCAAACAAGGAGGTAGTGGATTGAAAATCTCAAGTGGAGCTTGGGACCTGGACGTAGGTCAAGGATTGGGCCGAACCAAGTATAAATCTCTGTTTGCATATTCTCTTCCCTAAACTCTTATATTTCAGCATATATGTTTTGAATGACTGTCTATCGGTTTATAAATTATTACTGTCATTGAAACCTCCTTCAGTAAGTTGCGAAAAGATTTTCAAAGCTCCAAAGTTTTTATTTGACACCCAATTCACCCCCCTCTTGGGTGATAGCTAGGTCTAACACGTTCTTCCCAAAGTGGTGTCTGGCAGGGTTTCCCGGGACACTAGTAGCAACTTTGGGAAGAGGTGTGCACACTAGGAAGAAATACTTGATGGCCAAATTTGATTAGTTGTGACTGGCAGGGTTTCCTGGGTCTACCATGGTTCTCTTCCCACTAATTAAATTGAATAAATAATAATAAAATTGACATTTTTTATATAGATATTTTATTATGTAAATATGGTATTTTCTCTTCATTATCCTTGTTTTATTAGGATTACCAGCAATTGCTGATGTTTGTGTTCATGGGCTGTGATGATCCTTCGGGGGAGCAGAGTTTAAGTGAAACATGTGCCAAGGGTTGGGGCTAGCAGTGAGAAGTGAGAAAGCACCTTCGGCTGATTTTGTTCTATTTTATTTTATTTTATTGTGTTCAGAATAAAATACATTTTTGCTTAAGTTTGAATTTACATTATTGTAATAAGTAGTCTTGCACTTGTCCCAGTACAAGTGCGGCGGTAACACTCCCCAAGGTTGTTTATTTCAAATTTCAGTATTTATTTATTAAAATCATTTCAATTTTACACTATGATAGTTGTTAGAAATTGGGGGTGTTACACAAAATTCACCACATAAATAAAAAGGATGAGACTTTACAATGATTATCACAATAATCAAGCCTCTAGAACTTTCCCCAACTGACTAGTAGAAAAACTATTACCTAAAAAATTGAGACGAAAGTCTTAATAACCATTTATGCAACTCTTTACACATGTTAATATGTGCTCGTAAGGTTTCAAATGGAACTATTTATACAACAAAGTATTAAAAATATAATTCATAAACTTTCAAATCACAAATTTTATATCACATATTCCATATCGACAATTTCGTATCACAATTTCATACCACAAATTACACATCAGGAATTCTGTATCACAATTTATATATCACAATTCTCAAGTTGTCTCCCACCAATCCAACTGAACTGCCTTATTTTTGCTGACTAGACCCATGAGCTAAGTTATTATCCATGTTACTGAGTACTCAAAAGCTCACTGGTCATATGATGAGGATCGACCAAAATCCATAAAGACATGCCTAGACCATGGGTATTTTCCCCTTGTTGAACTAGTGGGGTGTCGTAGCCCCTCGTTGAACCAGTAGGGCAGTCCCTCATTGAACTAGTGAGATAATCCCTTGTTTAACTAGTGGGCCCTCATTGAAGTAGTGAGACAAACCTTCATTTAATTAGTGGGACAATAGAAAGTCAACCATTGTGTACGATGGTAGCTTTACCAAATTGTAAAATAAACCACTCTATCTCATCCCAATCCAATCATTACAATAACTAACCATAAATAGCTCAATGAAATTTCTCAAGATTTTCACATTTATACAATGATAGTCAAATCATGTTCATATACATGACATCATGCCTCATTTCGCAACTTATATATATATGTACACACACATGTGTGTGTGTCTATATGTATAGATATACATATGTATAAATGTATACACACATATATATTTCACAAATCACAGGTTCCACAAGGCAATTTATATCAAAATACTTATCAACGTCATGATAACTTTATCTATCTCAATAAATATTTCAAAGTACTCGTTGAAGTATCTAATCAATGTTAATATACTATTTTCATTCTCATAATCATTTTACTAAATAATACTCACAAACAACACATAACAAGTGGAAAGTAGTTACATCTCGCCTAAGCTAACTTCACTACAAGAATCCAAGCTCCAAACCTAACCAATCACAATTCATAAGACAATCTTTAGCAATCAACCAAAACCAAAATTTAGTATTCAAATTAATTGTGAGTTTAACAAAAACAATTAAGAGACTTAAAGTCTCTCAAGAAGTATCAACTCTCATCTTTGATCATTCATAATCAACCCAAATACCAAACCTCATTTCTCATAATCATATTATCAATATCAACTCAAAATTTAACTCCAAAAATCAAACTCTATTTCAAATCTTCATATAACCTTTAAATTGTTCACTTTAATATAAATTTTGAGAATTCTCAATTTACAACCATGAATCAATTTCTCTATTCCACCAATATTTTCATCATTCAATAACTTTATTTCACCCATTAAAATTATTGATAAGAATACTCTCATCCATGCATCCTTAAATTCCAAAAAATCTACTCATTCTAGATTCTTAAGAAAAATCACATAAATAACTATTTCTCAAAATTATCTTTCCAATTTCATTTCTTCCTTCCATGAATTCTTTCTTACTTATTAAAATCATTCAATCATAATTACCATCAAAATTGAAAATAAAAGAAGAAACTAGAAAGAAATAGGAGATAAGTAACTGACCAACTATCCTAGAAGAAATCAAGCAAAGCATCCTTCCTTTTCTCACTCTATGTTTCTCTCGCCAGCGTCACTGTGCTGCTGGAAGTGAAGGGAAAGAAAGGCGCCGGGGAAACAGTAAAAATTAGGAACCAGAGGAAGTTGCGTACTGTGCGTGAGATTGAGGGTATGTTAATCCGGGTCCAGCCTCCCATACTCGTCCCGTCCTGCCTCTCCCTTACCCAAAACTACACGGTTTTAGGTGTAAAATGGCAGGGGTGATCCCCTTTTTATTCTTAAAAAAATAATATTCAAAATACTAAAGTATTTTTTTAAGTAGCAGAAAATATTCTAAAATAATTTCCAGTGCATTATGTAGTATAAAATAATTTTTTAGTAGCACCTAGCAAGCTGTATCCTAAATTATTTTAGTTGCAACTAGTAGCCTCTAAAATGTTTTTCTAATTACAATGAGCATCCTAAATTTAAGATATTGAGGGTTAGAAGCGCTCAACTTTAGTTTAGGATATGAAACACTACTGAAAAAATACCTCAGGGTGCAATTTGTCAGAAACTAGGTGCTACTAAAAAAATATTTTATGCCACATAGTGTATACAAAATTACTTCCTTCAATCCTAATTATAGGACATATTTAACTGATTTTGGAGAGATTAAGGATAGGAGTTAAATTATTTAATTTTACTCATTTTTCTAAAATGTCTTTATATAAATTTTGCACTTCAATTATTTTGTTGATTTCATACATAATCTCTCATTCATATCTTAGGAAGAAATTAACAAAAATTAGATTGTTTTCCTATAATTAAGACCAAAACCAACACTTAAATATTGTCCTATAATTAGGACAAGTATTTTATTATATTGGGTGCTAATAAAAAAAACACTCAGGGCCTGAATATTAGTTTGCAAGAAAAAAATTGGATCACCCCTCTCATTTTACACCCAAACAGTGTACTTTTTTTTTTGGTAAACAAATTTGGGAAAATTACGCTCAAGTTCCAAGGAAGGGAATTAATTACAATAAAGTCCCTTGAAATCATCAAATTACGCTCAGGTCCCAAGGGACTTCTGTGTAATTATTTGTATTAACAACATGAAATGCATATATTAACAACGGGAAATGCATATATTTACAACAACTTTTAAATACCTAACCATTTACAACGAGAAAATGCATATATTAACAACAGAAATGCATATATTTACAACAACATTTAAACATCTGGATTTTGAACATAGAGAGGTCATTTACAACAGAAAAAGCATAGATTTACAACAGGAAATGTTGCATTTGCAACAAAATTTAAAAGATGGCCATTTACAACAGGAAATGCATGTATTTACAACAACTTTTAAAAACCTGGATTTTATTTCCATACAAATAATTACACAGAAGTCCCTGGCTATTTACAACAGAAAATGCATGTATTTACAACAGGAAATGCATGTATTAACAACATTTTAAAACCTCCATACAAATAATTACACAGAAGTCCCTTGGAACCTGAGCGTAATTTGATGATTTTAAGGGACTTTTTTGTAATTTTTTTCGTTCCTTGGGACCTATATTAAATTTTCCCAAAAAATTTTAGGAAAGGGGTTGGGCTCAGCCACAATCCAAGGGCAGGCGCTTGGAGCCTAGTCCACAAGACATACTGGGTTAGAGAGTACACATGCATCCACCTCTTCTCAGTGTTTCCACTGCTTCGTAGACCCCTAGGATGCCTTCCCCAGCGCCTTGACCAACTCCAGAATTGAACTCCCTCCCTTTTGGTGAGAAAGTCCGACCCCTTCGCCAGTTGAACCCAAGGACAAGGGGTCAAACAATGTAGTTTTGGGTAAGGAGAGGGCAACGAATGGAAGAGCATGGAAGGGAATTTAAATCCATATTAACCCCTCATCAATCAAATAGTGGGTCACGGCCCACTATTTGATTTAATGTATTATATTTATATTATTTTTTAAAACTTTTCCTCTTTGTTTTTTTCCAACTCCTTTTCTTTGCTTCTAAAACTCTTCTTCTCCATTTTTTTTATAACATTTCCAAAGCTTTCAATGTAACTTCCCCAGATAAAATTTCATAATTATTAAATGATTTTACTATTTTATTTTTAGAAAAATACTTTAAATACTTTTATTTAATCCTATCAAATTTCACAAATTTTTCTTTCTCTTGAAATTATAGTTTTGGAATTAAGTACTTAATATGTAATTCCATTTTGAGTAAATTCCTAATACTCAATAATTACATAGTAAATTATAATTACCAAGAAATAATTTCATTGACTCAAATCAATATAAATAAATATCTAATACTTTAACTTTTATATTTTTTTTTATAAAAGATAATTTGATACCTTGTAAAAGTATAATTGGAACCCCTTTATCCGGAGTAGGATTTTTCAATTGTATCACATTCTTTTCTCAATTCTATATTTCAAGATTTTTCACAATATATTTGATATTCTTTAAATCTCAAGTTAGTTGATAAATAACATCATAGTATCATTCAAATCTTAAGAATTAAAATTGAGGATGTTACAACATCCATCTACTTTCTCCTCCTTAATTTTTCTTTCTTTCTCTAAAGCACATATATTTTCTCTGCTAATTGCTACAACTTGCTTAAACATGTAATTTCTTCTTTAGCAATTTTCGGTCTGTCTTTTTTAATTTGTAATTAGTGTTATTGTAGGATAAGAAATTTACAATGTACAAATATGTTAATTTCGTACGTGTTTGCACAGGATCTGTGCTAGTCATTGTGATATGTGCTCAGTTATTGCCCAATAACTAATTCACAGGACCCCACCGATGGATTGGTTGGTTTGATCGTGCGCACACTTGTCTCTAGCTGGGATGGTTACTGGTTGGTCATGCTTCTTGCGTGGTGCCCTCCGTCCTTCCAAGTTCCAAACATGGCAACACTCCTCTGGTCTCTGGCGCCTCCTTAGCCAAAGAAGCCTCAACGGAACACATCCTCCGCCACTTCCCTACGTATTGTTTGCTTCCCTTCCCTTCTTACCATTTCTGCTCCACCATATTATATTATTTAACTCAAACCTCTCTGCTTTGTCTTTAATCGTGCATAATCATTTTGTTCTTGTCTGGTTTCATCACAATGATGAGTTCTTTTTTGTTTATGTTCCGTGATTCTCTGGATTATTTTTAAAGCGTTGATGCCGGTGCGACAGTGCTACTTAATTCGATTATTAGTTGGCGTATTGTTTTTGTGCGAGTTACTTTGCTATGGAATCTTCATCTTCTAATTCCTCAAAAAAAAAAAAAACAGTGCTTCTATCGTATGGTTCATATTTGATGGTCCTTCACATCCTACTCAAAAGCTTTATCTTCATATGATAGAGAGCGCTTCAATCTGTTCAATACGACTATTCTTGTTTCCTTTTCCTTTAAATGTGGCTGATTCTTCAGGCACCTTACGTTGATGTACAAAATGATGAACCGCGATGATCAGGAGGATCTCAGAAGGCAGAGCAAGACTATTGTGATCCTTCTAAAGGAACTTGATTACAAAAATCACAAGTTAATAGAAATGGAGAAAAAACATAATGAGACGACCGCTGCTATGAAAAAATTAATTATGGGCCTTACGGAGAACATCAATTCCAGGGAAAGATGCTTGTTTGAAATGGAATACAAGTATAACGAGTTTCTTCCCATGGTTAAAAAGTTTATGGATGAAAGAAGTAAAATGCACGACAGACATCATGACGGTATGTTATATTTCTGAACACTGAGATTGAAATATGCGGTGGAAAGGAGAATGTGTTATCTCTCAATGGTTACTATTTTGCATGGAAACCTTTTTTTTTTTTTTTTTTTTTTTTTTTTTTTTGCAAACATGCAAGAATTGAAAGTTCTCTTCAATCTATAGGTCCTTTTTATTTTCAATTTTTACATGGACTGTATTGTTGATTTGCTTTTTTAACCTTGTTCTCTGCAACAAACGCATTTGTTTTTATGAAATTTATATGATCCACAAAAGTTCATGCTTTAATTGTTTTTTAAATCAATCGTTGATTGAGAATGTCAAAGATTTGTCTTCGTGAGCAAAATCTTGTATGTGCTTTAAACTCTCGATTTAGTGTATGTCCTGAAGAGCAGAAAATGGGACTATACTTTCCTGTTTTTTCCCAGATATAGATATTCCTTTTGCTGTTTTTCTTGGCAGCGGTATTGCAACAATTTTATTACAACTTAAGATCAGTTCTGTTAGCTTATAAATTTGATGACCAGACATCTATTTTCTCTAGTACTACATACTTAAGACTTTTAGCCCAAAATAATTATTAAAAGATAATTTAAACCATATCCTTTCCTGGTGGAATAGGCTTTTCATTCATCTTTTTGAAACTCCTCAGATCTGCTCTCGAATGCACAAAATTATGTGCTTTCTTCTTCCAAATTCCAAACCTTATCTTCCGTTTACTATGACTACCACTTCAAGTTAAGTAGACATATGTTCATCACAAAGAACGCAATCCCCAATTTCAATGTCATCATTCTACATTTGCCCATCTATAGTCTTGTATTTGTACTGTGTTGTTATTAGATTCCATGTTTCCAGAATTTCATAATGTTTGACTGATACTTTTGTCCTTCCCAGAATTCCAACAGTTGAAGTCTGTGAATAGTAATATGATTCGTGACATGGAATGTCTAGAGAAAGAACATAAACAGCTTACAGAGGAACTGAAGGAGACAAAGACCTTAAACGATTTGCAGCAAAGGAGCTTTATTGAGGAGATTAAAAGTGTTAGTTGGGCTGAGGCCCTTTTGATATCTGATTGAGGCTTGGGTGCTTTGGTTTATTGATCCATTTAGTGTAGTTGTTTAATTATAAAGATTATGGCACGTGGTCTTTATGCGTTTTCTATCTAGTATAGTGTTTCATAAGGAAATGATTGTGTTGTTCACTTTTCAATGGCACTGAGTGCCAGTTTTGTGCCAAATAAGCTCAGGTGGTTTTCAAGAAGCAGAGTTTTACTCTATCCCTGCTCTCAAAAAAACACACTCTCGCTATTGCTACTCCAGGGTTGTAAAGCATTTTAAGGTTTGCTAACTAGTGGCTACTCCAGGGTTTTACAATCCCTCTTACTTCTTCAATGCCAACTACATATCCTGTAGCCATTCAATACAATCAGTAATAATATAGCTATTGCTACTCCAGGGTTGTAAAGCATTTTAAGGTTTGCTAACTAGTGGCTACTCCAGGGTTTTACAATCCCTCTTACTTCTTCAATGCCAACTACATATCCTGTAGCCATTCAATACAATCAGTAATAATATGGCATTCATGAGCTTACCTGTAACCTGTAACTGGACTAACTTTGACTGTCCCTTGGCCCATAGGTCCTAGCACAAGGTTAGAATTCCAGCTCTTCCAGAGTGGTATCTCACACTGTGTCTAAGTTAACCTGTCACTTAGATTGTGTAATTTATTTATGATGCTCAACATAGATGTGTGCTTGAATATAAATAACTTTCTTCCTCATTTCCTTCTCTCATTGTTGCAGTTGAGAAGAGAATTACAAGATCAGTATGCGGAAGAAAATTGTAGCAGTTTGGCAACTCAACTTGATACTTTTAGACAACAACTAAAAGTCAAGATGGAAAGGTTGGGTCATGTGGAAAGCATGTACAATAGCGTGATAGTAAAAGAGTGCCAGTACAAGCAAGAACTAGTTGATGCTCGTGAAGAATCTGTAAAGGTATGACTTGATCCCTCTTTTTCTTTGTAACTGATATGGTACAATGAATTTACTCATATTTATATGCAAAAGCTATCTTTAATTATAACCAAATAGTTGATGCAAGGGTGTGACCTCTTCATGTAGAGTTTAAAAGATGTGTTCCACAGTCGATCTCAACTTGTAATTAAAAGAATGGGAGCTTTAGATACAAAGCCTTTTCAAGATGCGTGCACGCACAAGTACTCAAGCGAAAATTGGCAGGAGATATGTGCTCAGTTATGCTCCTCGTGGGAAGAAAACCTGAAGAACGCCAACTGGCATCCTTACAAGATAGTTGAGGTCAATGGGACGTTGCAGGTATGTATAACAATATCCTAAACGTGGGTGTTGTCCTAGCCTCGATCATAATGATATACAAATTGAAATTTGTAACAATGAGTGCAGGAAATAGTAGATGAAAATGATGAAAAGTTGAAAGCACTAAGGACTGAGTATGGGGAGATGGTTTACAAGGCAGTATCAGATGCATTAATGGAACTGCAACAATACAATGCAAGTGCAAGATATCCAGTGCCCGTAATTTGGAACCGCAAAGAGGGGAGGAGAGCTTGTTTGAAAGAAGTTATCAGATATATTGGAAAGCAACTACATTCTTGCAAACGCAAAAGAAAGAGAAATTGATCAGATAATTATCCCCCGTTTCGCTCTTCTATTTTTGAAAATCAGAACAACGTGATCATTCATATGTAGAGCAGAAAAAGAAACAAAAGACATCCTCCTATCTCTTTTTTACAAACTGATACTTTCTTCTAGTCTTATTTATAGAGTAAAGAGAGATCAACCCCTCCAAAAAAAGTCATTTTCTTAAACTTATTGTACAATTATATCATTTATTTATTATTCGGTTCACTATTTTTTTTCGGACTTCTTATTAAAGTGTGTGTATATACTACCCCTATTTAATATAAGACTAGTGGACTAATTTGGAGAGATTGAGAGAGTCAAATAAATTACTTTAAAGTATTTACATTTTTTTCTTCTCCAAACTAATTTTCTAACCTCTAAACTAATATATAATATGATGATATACATAAGTATTTTAAAGAGACTATGAAATATATGCTACTCCCTCCGGTCCTAATTATAGTGCAAAAAGTGTTTTTATAATTAGAACCAGATTTTTTTTTATTGGAGGTGAAATATGGTAGAATTGTAATATTGTCTAGCCAAATATATTATGAAACCTACGATGGTGTAAACATTTTTTTTTTGTGGCAAATTTTTAGAAAAGGGGTTGGACTCACCCATGGTGTAACATTTTATTGTGATGATAGTTGGTTAATTAAAAATAATAGAGAGTATGATTTGCTCTACATACTATGGGGATCCAAATTTAATGATCATCTTGTTGCAATCAGGGCATCTGAATTTAATTTGAAATTTATTTTTTTAGTGTCAATTAAATTATTACTATTTTAAAAAAAAAATTATTAAAATAGAAATTAATGATAGTTTATATTTATAAACTTTTTAGATCAAATTTAAATAATTTGAACTTATTTATATATTTTTATATAAAATAATGAATTTAAATCATTAAAATTCTTATATAGACTATAAAGGAAAAAGAAGGAAAACTAGGAGGCCTAACACAATTTGCACTTAATTGGATTCTTTAAATATTTAGTTAGGGGTTTGACTTGATTTGGTCAATGTGTATAGAGAGGGTCTCATGGCTAGTATACATAGTTTTGTAACTTTCATATAATCTTATTTATAAGTCATTTTGAACGTGTTTCAATAAAATTTTAACAAAAATTGAATATCATTAACTCTGTGACTTTATCCCTATTTAATATGTACTAAACCCTATGAGAGCAATAATAAATGAATGATAAAATTGTATTACCTTCAATCCTTAATATAAAAATTAGATGGGGGTTTGATTTGGTCTTAAATATAAGTCCTAAATCTCTTTATCTTTTTAATCTATAATTTTTCCTAAGACATCCTAATCGATTCACATATTAAAGATTTTTTATTTAAGAATAGTCAACTAGTCATTGTGAAAGATGATATAGGGAAAAAAAAAAACTTATAGTTATTGCAAGGAACTAATATAACTCATTGCTTGCTTTAATCTATTTAAGTGATTCAATAAGTTCAAAGATTAACTAGGAGTACTAGAGGTAATATATTATACTTCCTCCGGTCCTAATTATAGGAACACTTTTATAGGATAAATTACACTACAAAAGGGTTCCTATACACTACAAAAGTGTTCCTATAATTAAGACGGGAGGTAATATATTTATATAAAAAAATCAAATGATGTGCATTATCCCCCCAATCCGCTGATATAAATAGGACCACTATACGACAAGTTGAACTATGAGTGACTTTTTGTCGTTGAACCGACTCCGAGGGAGAGGTGTTATGGGTGTGATGTAGTAAGAACTCATAAGTTCTGTAAGAGGAATCCACGTGGTAAGAGTTATCCTCAAGCCCGAAGGCCTAGCGAAGAGAGGTTGAGGTTAAAAAATGGCGGGACTGATGATAGGTATTCTCTAAGAATTCGAAGAAATGAGTTACAAATATACTATTTTAAATGTAACTCTCAACTTATAATTGAGATTCTAGTTTCAAACCGTATGAATTAATGAACGCCAAAAAAAAAAAGACGTATGAATTAATAATTACGTGCAATTATTTTTTCAACTGTCATTAAGTATCCTCTTTGGACTTAAATTTCATCTCCTCAAAATAGGTTCAGACCTCCGATCACCGGTACAATTAAGCCCTTTCACTCATTACTCCGGTTCTGTGGTCAAAACTATATCGTATGTAAATGGGGGGTTTTTTTTTTTTTTGCTCAGATAAATGGGGGGTTTAAGGTCACTGGGATTTTGCATGTTGCGGTGGGCTTTTGTTCTTTAAAAAGCTACCCAACCCCTCCATCCGTGCCCCGCCTCTCTGGCCAGACAAAAGGGAAAGAAAACTAATTTTTACATCATTCTCAAAGACACACTGAGACGTCAATATAACTTTGGCGACCGCACATTGCAAATTCTGACAGATCTCTTGCATTTTCTGGCATCTTTTAGCCTTTCTTCTTTTTAATTTTTTTCTTTCTTCTGGCGGTTTATATTCTCATGTGCAAATGGGTTTCCACAAATTTCCGTTACTTGATCATCATTTAGTCTCGGTTCATTGCCCCGATGGCTTTTTTCAGGTGAGTCTAAGCAAGGCTATTGCATGCCGTGCAGTTCACTTTCCTCATTGTGATCTTGCCGCGATAGCCCTATTTCGCGGGTTTTTGCTGATTTAATCAACAGAGTCCATTTCCTCGAGTCTAACCAAACAGGAACTTACTGGCAACTGCTGTCTTTTTGTTTGACAGTAGTATCTTTTACTCATTACAAATGACTTGCTTGTCTAACTCTCACTTCCATTTTGTTTCTTTTCACAAATATTTGCAGAGGACAGTCATGGAGGCAGTGATGGCTATACTGGGAGGAGGAGTGCGTGTTGGTGTACTTCTTTAGGGGAAAAAAGTTAGAGATGACAACAGGACTCTTGTGCAGACTGGTATATCTTGTAAAGAAAATTTGGATTCCCTTAGTTTCACTTTGGAACCCAATTCTTTAGAGGCTCCTCCTTATGTATATGATGGTGATCCTCCTTCTTTGTGTGAAACATCCCCTGGGATGATTAGGTGAGTCAGATTTGGTATTTGTCATACATAGTTATACCTCATTATTGAAGACGCAAATAAGTTGATGATCAAGCTTTAATTTCTCAAGAATAAATGATGTTTTCTCTTTTCAGTTGAATATTTAGTTTGCTATTTTGCTTGTTGCTATGGCTAATGTTTATCACTCTATTTTTCTAGGTCATCAGTAACCCCTATCTCAGATTCAAGGGTTATTGATGCTTTACATGGCTCATGCTTGCTGACAGACATGGAAAACCTTGTTAAGACTAGACAAGAGTCAAGTTCTTCCTCCGCTGACATTGTAGCAGACAAAGGAACACCAACTTCCTTAGCCCTGGTTCCCATTCCAGTCAGGAGCACAGAGCCACTAGCTGAGGTTCCTGTGAGTCAGAAAACCCGACGCTCTGAGCTTGTACAGCGCCGCACTAGGAAACCTTTCTCTGACTCTGAGGTAGAAGCATGTTGGACTTTCTGGATCAACTGGGCATTGGTAAACATGAAGTTGAGAGAAAATAACCTCTATTACTCACAAGAATAGATTACAAAACTCATATAAAAAAAACTCTCAAACAAGGATCACTCTCTAGGATCACTCTTGTTCTCACTCTTCTTGGTGATGAACACTGATTTTCAGATGCTTTACAAATGAGGTATTCACCTCTATTTATAGTATGAGTTTTGGGGTAGGTGAGGTGTGAACAAGGGTGGTTGGTGAAGGCTGCTTCAACAATGGTGGCTGGTTGGTGGTGGAGGCCGCTTCAACAATGGTGGTGGAATATTCAAAAACCTTCCGGAGGGTGGTGGAAGTCTTCAATTCTCCCCTCCGGCCATATCCGAAGAAAAACATTCCAGCTATGTTTCGCATAACTCTAGCTTCTCTCGAGTCACCACCTTCGTCATCATGTCTGCGGGATTCTCCTTCGTATGGATCTTTACTAGTCTCAACGGTTGTCGATCCATTACCTCGCGTATCCAATGATAGCGAATATCAATATGTTTTGTACGGGAATGGTACATAGAGTTCTTGCTCAAATCTAGAGCACTCGATTTGTCACAATGTACCTTATACTCCTTTTGCTTGATTCCAAACTCTTGGAGATAACGCTTTAGCCACAACATCTCTTTTCCGGCTTCGGCAAAGCAATGTATTCAGCTTGTTGTGGACAAAGCAACGCACTTTTGTAGTCGTGATCGCCATGAAACAGCTCCCCGCAAAAGTATAAATGAATCCCGAAGTAGATTTTCTACTATCAAGATCTCCGGCCATATCTCGCATCTCGTATAGCCTTCCAAGATTGGATCAGCTCCCCGTAACAAAGACATAATTTCAATGTACCCTTAAGGTATCCGAGAATCCACTTTACCGCCTCCCAATGCTCTTTCCGGGGTTGGAGAGAAAACGACTCACCTTTCCCAGCTGCGTGAGCAATATCGGGCCTCGTACACACCATAGCATACATCAAACTTCCGACCGCCTGAAGAATATGGTACAGACGACATCTCCCCAATCTCTTCCTTGGATGAGGGACACGATCTCTTGCTCAACTTGAAATGGTTGGCCAATGGAATGCTAACTCGGTTTGGCATTGTTCATATTGAACCGTTCAAGTACTCGTTCAATATACTTCTCCCGAGATAGCCATAACCTCCGTTTTTCCCCTGTCTCGGGTGATTTGCATTCCCAATATCTGTTGATTTGGTCCTAAGTCTTTCATGTCAAAAGACTTAGAAAGTTCCTTCTTCAAATTTGGCCGATCTTCGTTGCGTCTTTCCCCACGATCGAATATCGTCTACATATAGTAGAAGAGCAAAGAAATTTCCATCAGAAAACTTCTGAATGTAGACACACTCATCTGCTGCAGTTTTCTTGTACCCTTGACTCACCATGCACGAGTCAAATTTCTTGTACCACCTTTGTCTAGGTGCGTGCTTCGACCGTACAAGCTTTTCTTGACTTACAAACGAGGTTATCCCCCGAAACCTCAAAACCTTCCGGGCTGCTCCATGTAGATTTCTTCTTCTAAATCTCCATGAAGAAAAGTTTGTCTTCACATCCATTTGTTCAAGCTCTAAGTTCATACTTGCGACCAATCCAAGTATGACTCTAATTGAAGTCATCTTGACTCTTTTGGTGAAAAAATCTCATCAAAGTCGATCCCCTTCTTCCGCTGGAATCCTTTGACTACCAACCGTGCTTTGTATTTCACCACTTTTCCACCGCCATCTTTCTTCGCCTTGAACACCCATTTATTTTTCGGTGCCTTCTTCCCTCGTGGAAGTTCTACGATCTCATAAGTTTGATTTTTTTCGCAGAGACTCCATCTCGTCTTGCATTGCGAGCAACCACCTGTTCTTTGTCCTTATGAGATCCGCTTCATGGAAACTCTCGGTTCTCCATCCTCGTAAGTAGAAGGTATTCAGATTTCGGATATCTTCTCGACGGAATCGACCTCGTTCGGATCTACGAACTTCACGGAGCAATTTGAGGAAATCCACAATCATCTTGGCCTTGTGATGGTTCTCGAACGTCGCGGGCACTGGGGTTGTGGCTCCCCCGCTCAAAGACCGTCATCTTCCTCATTGTCTTCTACTTCGGCATTTCTTCGGCACTATATCATCATTTCTCACGAATGATTCCGATGTTGCCTCCGCACCGAAGAGCAACATTTGTCTTCCGAGATATTGTGGGCTTTTCAATATCTTCTATTGTCGGCTTTCATGGAACACCACGTCCCTACTTGATTACCCTTTTTTCTTAGGATCCCATAATCTGTATCCAAACTCTTCATTTCCATAGCCTATGAATATGCATGGAGTGGTCCTTGCATCCAGCTTCACCGAGCTCTTTGGATACATGTGCGTACGCTAAACACCCAAATACTCTCAAGTGGGAGTATGATGGATCCTTTCCGGACCAAAGTTTCTCGGGAACTTCAAAATCCAATGGTACCGATGGAGATCGGTTGATCAAGTAACAAGCGGCTCGATCGCTTCTCCCGAATGGCTTTGGCGGCTTAGCCATACCGAGCATGCTCCGAACACGTTCCATAATTGTTCGGTTCATTCTTTCAACCTATACCGTTGTGTTGAGGGTGCGTGGGACCGTCTTCTCATGTCGAATGCCATATGATCTGCAATAGGCATTGAACCGCTCGGAGGAGTATTCACCTCCATTGTCGGATCGAAGACACTTCAACTTCTCTCCCGTCTCACGTTCTACCATGACATGGAACAGTTTGAAGTAATCAAATACCGGGTCCTTCGTCCGCAAAAATACACCCACACCTTTCGAGAAGCATCATCGATGAACGTCGAAAGTATCGGTTGCCGCCGAGTGATTCAACCTCCAAGGGACCGCAAACATCGAGTGTACCGATCGAGCAACTCGATCTTCTCGTTGAAGAGGAATTAAACGAGACTCTATGTCTTTACCAAACAAACAATGATTGCAAGGATCTAGTGCGGCGTCCTTGTCTACATTGATAAGCTCCTTCTTTACTAGGGTAGACAACCCTTTCTCACTCATGTGGCCGAGTCTCGGTGCCACAGATTTTGTGACGCCTCCTTTTTCGCAACGTTGAGGCATGTCGGTGCATATCTTCACATGAGTCTTGTATAGCGTGCCACAAATATGTCCTCGAGCGACTATCATAGCGCCTTTTGACAACTTCCATGTGCCTTTACCGAAGTGACTATCATAGCCCCGTTTGTCAAGAACTATTCCCGACAATAGATTCAGAAGGTCCGGCACACGGCGGACATCCTTCAAAGTGATTGTGCTCCGGAACTTGTCTTTATCTCGAACATCACCAATTCCGACAATCCCGCGAAACCGGAATTTCCCATTTTCACGGCTCCAAAGTCACCGGCTTTGTATGTTGTGAAGTATTCCTTGTATGGAGTCACGTGGTAGACGCCGCAAAGATCTACCACCCATTCCGTGTCTTCTCGTGAGACGTGAAGGCATGTCTCATCTTGGGTTGAACAATAAGCTACATCACCGAGAGATAGTAACTAATGTTTCTCCACCCTTGTTCTTGGCTGCGAACGCTTCGGGTCTTGCTCCTTTTTCCATTTGTAGCAGATTCTTCTTCATATGTCCTTCTAATCCACAATGATGGCGGTTATAAGATGGTTTTCTACCATCAATGGACTGCCCTCGCTCTTGCTTCGCCTCTCGATTTGTTATTACTCTTCTTTTGTTGCCTCCCCTTGTTCTCGTGACAAGGGCATGGGTCCGATCTCGTGCCCATGTCCTTTCTCCTTGCTTCTTCCTTTGAATAGGGCATCCTTGACCATTGACATGGTAAGTTTGCCATTTGGGGCTGAGTTCGAGTGACACGACCAGCGTTTCCCAACTATCGGGAAGGAAGCGAGTAGTAGCAACGCCGAACTTCATCGCCAAGTGGCATCTCTACGACGACAACCGGTTGACCAAGCTCGGAACTCACTGGTATGCTCAAGAATCGAAGTTCCACTTTTAAGCTTCATGTTGACTAAACGCCTCATCATGTAGCTTTATTCCGAGCGGTCTTGGCCTGGTACATATCCTCCAACTTTTTCCGAGGGCATATGCGTCTGTTTCTTGTGCAACATGGTGGAAGACACTATGATCAATCCATTGACGGATTTGACCAATAGTTTTTCGATTTGATTTCTTCCACTCTAACTCCTTGGCGGGATCGGGATTTTTACCCATCAATTCTATGGGATCAAACAAATCTTTGAGCTTAGGAGATCTTCCATCCGAGGTCTCCACAGCGTGTAATTTGTGGCGATAAGCGTAATCATTGCTCCGAAAGATGATGTTGACTCTTCTGTGGACATTATCACCTTACAAATAATTTTTCAACACGATCAGGGTTGAATCTTTAAAAATGGAGCTCACCGTTACGTCTGGAACGGTCAAAAAAAAAAAAGATGGAATTGACACTACGGGGTCAAAATTCCACTCTAGGGGCAAAAAAGCAGTTTCGAAAACTTTGAGGACCAAGCGCAATTTTCGGGAAGATCGGGGTCAAACTGGAATTTCAGAAAGATCGAGGTCAATATGAAATTTCCGAATATTTGGGGACCAAACTGAAATTTTAAAAATTGAGGGGTCTTTCTTCAATTTCCGAAAAACTGCAAATTCCGGCGAGGAACAGTATTCCGGTCGTCTTCTCCGGCGGAACTCCGGTGAACAGTGTCGTCTTCTCCGGCGAACTCCGGCAAGGTTGACCAAACTTTGACCGTGATTTCTGGGCTCGTTTGAACTCCGATTAGGTCGCCGTTTGGTGCGTTGGACTCGTGTCGATGAGACGAATCCAATGGTGCACTCAGAATTGGATTTTTAGTAAAACTCAGAAAACCCAAATTCGTCCGGTGAACCAAAAAAAACTCAACCAACACCTCTAACCAAGCTCTGATACCACTTGTTGGACTTTCTGGATCAACTGGGCATTGGTAAACATGAAGTTGAGAGAAAATAACCTCTATTACTCACAAGAATAGATTACAAAACTCATATAAAAAAAAAAAACTCTCAAACAAGGATCACTCTCAGGATCACTCTTGTTCTCACTCTTCTTGGTGATGAACACTGATTTTCAGATGCTTTACAAATGAGGTATTCACCTCTATTTATAGTATGAGTTTTGGGGTAGGTGAGGTGTGAACAAGGGTGGTTGGTGAAGGCTGCTTCAACAATGGTGGCTGGTTGGTGGAGGCTGCTTCAACAATGGTGGCTGGAATATTCAAAAACCTTCTGGAGGGTGGCTGGAAGTCTTCAAAGCACTAGTTCGGGCAGTTGAGGAACTTGGAACTGGAAGGTCAGATGCTGTTATCGTCTTATGAGCTTTAACTGGATTCGTGGGAAAATTTGGTTGCTTATTCTTTTGCACCTTGCAGGTGGTGTAATGTGAAGTTTCCTGCTTTTGAGAAAGCAGACCAAACAATCTGAGGTCTGGTTGGTCCGGTCTGTTCGGGTTGGACTGGACTTCGGTCTAGGGGCTTAGACTCCTTGGACTAGTCCAGTCTGACCCAAAGTTTTTTTTTTTAAAAAAAAAAAACACCATTACACTAAGCCGCTCATTGGAGTCTGGACATCCTAATGTGATTTTTAATTTATAGGAATCACTTTTCACCAAGTCACTTTTTATTACTTTCGGAAGTCATGTGAAACCAGAGCTAAAATATTGCCTCCTAAGAAGACAAAAAAAAAATGGAAAAAAATACTAGACTGCCTGGACTGGTCCAGGTAGTTCGGTCCGATCCAGCCCGAGCTCGAGCTAGTACCAGACCTCAGGCTGACTTTTCCAACCCGAGGTCATATCGGGCCAGACCTCAGGTTGACCTCCAACCCAGTCTGCCCAGATCTCTGGACATGCCTCCATAGGTAGATTTGAAGGTGATTGATTATTGCCCTTTGTCGCAATTTTTACCCACACAATTTATCTAACGTATTTGCTAGTATATTCTGTGACTTTTGGCCTTAATTTCCAAAGAGAAAAAGACTGATGAAAACAGGTCAAACGGGTCTAATAATGGACGTCTGTGATATTTTGTTAGCTGCTGGCCTGGATTTAGGCATGGAAACAGGCCAGGCCTGACCCTTAACAGGTCAGGCCTGTTATGCAGGGAAGTGGCCTGAGCCTGGCCTATGGCCTGTTACAGGCTTATATTTTGGCCTGAGCCTGGCCTGTAACAAACCTGAGCCTGTTAAGAGGCCTGTTTTTTTTAAAAAAAAATCTGTACTTAGTCTAACAGGCCACAGGCCCCAACAAAAACAGGCCTCCTGTTTACAGGCCGAAAACAGGCTTCCTGTAAACAAGCCTCCTGTAAATAGGCCGAACACAGGCCTACCTTAAACAGGCCAAAAACAGGCCTTACTTTACAACAACATAACAAATTATACAACAACATAAAAAATGAAATCAAATACAACATCCAACATCCAGATTCAACATCCAACTTCCCATGAAGTTTACAAATTACAACATTCCACCAACATACAACATCCAATATACAGATTCTTCTTTTCTTACCAATGTAGAGCATCTTCCTTCAATTGCGCTAATGTAAAGGCACGGAACATTGACATCAAATCTTTAATATAATTTCTTCTTCGGCTTCAAAGACCTTGAAAAAAAGTAATCAAATATATAAAATTAGAGCATAACACTTGAACAAGTAATATGTTTAACAAGTTGAATGTTGATGTATTCTCTAATTAATCACCAAATAGCCCATCCTCAATTTTAATACAATCAATAAACTATAATTCCGAGGCTTATCAGTAATAATAGTAATAAAAAATGAATACTGACCAATTTAAAATGCCTCAAATGTGAGCTGTTTATGCAAGACTGTTTTTGGTTTCAGCTTTCATCTGCTTTCAATAAAGCATATATATTTGTTCAAAGTCAATAATGATATATTAACAGTAGGTTTGTGTGCAAAGTAACTAAATTACAAGTCATTGTAACTAAAGTTCAAATTTAGACCTACGAAAGTGGTAATCCATATCATAATTTGGGCAGCAGGGCAGGTAATTGATTAGCTGCTAATTTTCTTGAACATGGTTTTTGGTGAGTTGTTTATTATCCCCAACCATTTGAAGCCTCAAGTGGGCGTTTCTTTTTGACCTTTCGCTCAAGTTGATCCAAACAAGGACTAATCTCACTACACACACAAGTAGACAGAAAAACACTTCGATTGTGGTGATGGAGGCCTAAATTTTTTCCCCTCTTTTTGAATTAAAGGGATAATTCTCGTTCAAGAGAAGTACAAAAGAATGAAAGATCAGCAAAAAAAACAAAAGAATTAGAAGGAAACAGGGGATGGCCCTTTACTAAGATTTTAAACTCACAACAGATTGAGTAAACTAGTTGTCGTTTTTCAAAGACATAATAAAAAAAGATTGTTTCCAGAGTGTTGTGTGCGCTGGCTATACTGATTGTTTCTTTTTGGCAAATTGAAGAATGAGAAAGGGAACACATAATCAATTAGCAGCTAATCAATTGTTCAGCCCCCGCATTGCTCTTTCATTAGCCCATAATTTATATGCATGGTCATTGTGAGCATTGAGTCTTTGCATTCAATTCTAATGTACGGGTGGTCTAAACCCTAAGATCTATGAGAAAGGGATCGATTTGCATTACCTGGACAACGATGGCCGACGGTGAAGGGATCGGATTTGCCGGACTCCCACGCTGTGCAAATTGAAAGAAAGAAGGTAGAAGGAGGAGGATCACGGCCGAGACGGTTCGACGGCCGACGGTGAAGGGATCGGATTTGCTTAGGACTCCCACGCCGTGCAACCGAAAGAAAGAAGGTAGAAGGAGGAGGATCACGGCCTGAGACGTTCGACGGCCGACAGTGAGGACGGTGACTTGGTGAGGCCGATCGTGAATTAGGGATTTAGGGCAGACAGGGATTCGCGGCTCGTGGGAGGTGAAGGCAGATGCAAAAAACAAAAATGGAATGTCTAGGGTTAGTTTAGGGCAGACAGGGTTTAATTAAAAAAAAATCATATTTACAATTTTACCCCTCTTAACAGACCGGCCTGTCAGGCTTTACAGGCCTCTCTCAAGGCCTAGGCCTGACCTTTTAACGCAAACAGGCCTCAAAATAGGCCTTGGCCTGGCCTTTTAGCCTGACAGGCCAGGCCTGACCAGGCTTTTAACAGGCCCCTGGCCTATTTCCACCTTGATTGATTGACAATGCTTTCCGTTGTTGGGGTTAGCAGGATAAGTGGAAAACATTAGTGCACACTGCGAGAATCTCCCCGCAACAAAGGAGGGGAGAGCCAGTGCCCCAACAGCTTTTAGACAGAGTCTTAGCTACCCATGCATTCTGGTCCCATAAACATCAGCCTGCGGGTATGAGGAGCACAGAAACACGCACAGTGTAGGACAGCGCGGGATTCCAACTTCTTGTGACCATGTCCGTATAAAGTGATCTAATGTTCACAGCAACACAGCAAGACAAGACTTGTACATTTGAATTCAACTTCTTGTAATATTCTCACTTCACCAAATTCATTGCCGGCCTTTTATTTGCATGCAGGCTGGCACTTTGTAAATGGTTTGATACATATATGTAAAATCCAAAATTTTGGGATTTAAAATTTAAATATTTTATGGGAAATTGAGTTGTGGAATTTGCCCTAAAATAATTATAAAATTAATTATTGGAATTTAAAGCATATTTTCCCGTAAATTAAGGACAAATAATTAGGGAATAATTTTTGGCATAAATATTGTAGAGATAATATTTTCAGGTCAAAAGAAATTTAATTGAGAAATAAAATCCATATTAAGGATTAAATCTTAATATTAGGAAAAAAAAAACAGAGAGAAAAATAGAATTAATGTTATTAAGCATTGGATCTCCTCTTGCTCTCATCCGAAACATACACACAGCCCATCTATTCTCATTTATTCATTATCCAAAGCAAAACAAAAACACCAGCCTACTACATATAATTCAAGCCCATTTCATCTTCTTTCCTCCAGTCCAATACGTGACTAATGTGTATGTATCAGAACCTTTTCAATGGGTATTAACTTACATTCATATCTCAGCCCATTGCATCTCTCGGCCCAACTACAACATATGACCCAAAACCAATTCATTATAATATTATCTCAGTTGCAACACATAGGAAAGAAACCAACATGTGGTTGGTCCAGCGAATAACGTGTTGGATTCCCTTAAGAGTGCCTAAGGTTCGGAAATTTCTACGGTAAAACTACTCGTAATCCGCTTGTATGGATTTATCATCTTTGTTGGGAGGGTCGTCGTCTTCTTGGCATCATAGAACCGGAGTGGACAGACACTGCCACCATTTATATATCAAAAAAAAACACATAGGAAAGAAACCAGATCAAGCCGAGAAACAGATCCCACAAAACGTAGTCAACGAGGGATTAGCGTAAAACCAGCGGAGAGGTTAACGTCATTACGTAAAACGTAGAAGGATTAGAGTCTCGCGTCATCTGCAAACATAGCCCATACCTCTCGATCCTCACAAAGTTGTTAAACCAATGGTCCTTCTCCTTCGGTTCATTCTTCTGTTGCGTCGAACTGGACCCTTAAAATTCTATTTAGGTGTTGCCTTGGTTCTCATTCATCCTATCGGTTTCAAACTTGAAACAGAACCAGATTTGAGGGTGAGAACCAAGATAGAGAGACGAGAACGTGAGACGAGAGAGAGAGAGGGAGAGAGTTTCCGGTAAGCTTCATTCTCTGCATTTGCACTGAAAAACAGTGGCTCGGTTCAGCAAGGTTCTCGACGTGCAGACAAGCAGGAGTTGAACGTAAGCTTTCGGATATCTTCCTCCTAGTTTTTTTTTTCTTTTCTGTCATCTTCCAGCGATAGCTTGCTGTGAGTTAAGTGTGTGTGCATACAAGCTGATGTTCTAAAAAAAAAAAAACCAAAACTTGGTTAATCTACTGAGGTATAAAATCGCTGCACTAGGAAAAAGGAGAATAAAAGCTTACTTGTACATACAAGTGTGTATCGCTGGCATGGAAAGAAAAAGAGAAAACTTTGCTATTATATGTATCCCTGTTATATATATATATATATATGTGTGTATGTATGTATATATATTAATTAGGAACCAAGGAACCTAGCCTTCTTATATATATATATGTAGATAAGCATGTGTGTGTGTGTAAACAAAGACAGGAAAGCATGGTTGCATATGGCGTTGCTGTTGCAAATGGAAATACGTATAAAGCCCAAACTTGCTGTGTTGATCATAAGGAAAGAATCAAAGCTATTATTTTAGAAACCCAACATTGCCATCTGAAATACATTCATATGTGCATGAACCAGGAAGTGTTGTTTTCTGTCACATTAATGTAACTATAAGTATTTGTATATAAGAGGAAAACAAAAGACTTAGCTTTCTGTATACACACACACACACATACATACTCATTGTTGATAATAAGAAGAGCTCATTGTACATGAAATAATAGAAAGCTTACTGATATGCTGATATACTGTTATAGATATGTATATATGTCTCGTAGGTGCGTGAGCGTCACTGTACAATGGAAATAATAGGAAAAAACTGATCTTTTATATACATGTGTGTGTGTGTGTCTTTGCTTTTGAGAAAATGACAAGTATTCAGATCAAATATCTCTTATGCATGGTATCTGGCAATGTTACTAACAGATCTAAAAACAAAATAATAATAATAATAATAAAAAATCTTATGGCCACAGAATACAGAAGAATAAACAGAAAAATTTGCAAATTTCATAAAAGCATTTTAACACATTTAACCACCCTGTAAGCATGCTGTAATTTGTAAACAATTGCCTAAAATATTGTACTAGCTAGCGTCAAGTCAGGGGAATCAATAAGAATACTCAAGTAATTTTTTTTTTCTAAGAGGAGTGATATACACGTAGATAAATACATTATTAGTAAATGCTTTAAATTTAATTATTCAATTAATAGAGCCAAAAGTTTGTTAAAATCCTATCTATTATTAATTCCAAAACCTCTCTATATGTTGCTTCCACTTCTCCATCAAAGTCAGACTACTTTACAAGTCTGATTGTTAAAGTGCAATATTAGGTTTTCCTTAGCTTTACCTACATGATTTAACAAAGAAAAAAACACTGTTATTTATAGTAGAAAGCCAAAGCTGATTTTTTTAAAAAAAGAACTATTATACATTCGGCTTCTAATTTACCTAATAGGTGCAGGCTTTCATAATCACATGGATTTCAATTTGATGATTACTTATATAGGGACAAGCAAAAAGAGAAGGAACAGGAAAGATGAAAGACAATTTTAGCTTTGTGCACAATAAAAGAAAATTTATGTTGTACCATGTCTCTAAACAAGTTTTATGTTATTAGTTTCTACCATCGTCATATGCTAGTAGTTTGTTTTAAATCATGCTGCGTTGGTGGAAATGATTGCTTGCATTGACTCATCCTTGTATAAAAAACAAATTAAAAGAGAGGAATAAATAATAAAGGGAGTTATTAATTAATGATAAATAAAATAGGGGTATTATTAATTAATAATAAATAAAAAAAGGGTATTATTGATAAGGGAAGTTTTAGGGATTAATCCACTTTTAATCCTCTAAAAATTAATTCCCGTAGCTAGTTACTTTGCGACGCAAAAAGTGACTAATGACAATGATAAACATTTATAGGCATACTTTGACACCTCTACCGATCCCAACAACTCCGGACAAAGTTAAGAATTCAAGTTTGAAGTGGATAATTGTTATCTTGTTAGCTTGTATGCATGTATCCATGTATGACTGATCATGTTTATTAGATGATTTACATGTTTATTTCCTAGCTATGGATTTGGGGCTACGTGTCCCATAGGATTGCGTGTCCTAAAGGGCTGCGGTCCTTAGTTGATAACTGCGGTTATGGTGCAACTTGTTTATTGTGAATTATTCTATACTTATACATGTGTTATCCTGTTATTTGCATTTCATACCTGTATATAGGATTAATTGTTACCCCTGAGGTTCATTCTTTTGAACTCCAAATCGCATGAAAGAGATAGGTAGTAGATTGGGATCAAGAGGGAAGATACAGTTGTAAGGGTTACAGCAGAAAGGATTTTTGTGATAGTATAATTAGTTGGACTGTATTAATTCGTTTAACGTTTGTCTATTTTTGGATTATTGTATTAAGATTCCCCTATGGGATAGATATCGCTCGCGAAAAATGTATCCTCATATTTTCAAATTAAGATATTTATGAAAGTTTTATTCCACAATTAAATCGCCCAAATTATTTCAATACCTGTGCGCTATAATTCTAATAAATAAAGGCGCATTTAGGACGAGCGTTACACAATATCACTGGGTTAGCTCATAGTTTATGTTCTTTGATTCTTTATTCTATTCTTTGGAAGCATGTAGAGATGTCATAAGAACATGATGATAACATTGAAATTTGCAAATATGTTCTCTTCATTTTAGTCACTGTCTCGTGTCAAATGCTCATTTTCTGTACGATGACGTTTCCTTTTGCCTTAGGATTTCATAAACTAACGATGCATACGAACAGTGGCGGAGCCACACTAGTGCCCATGTGGGCAAGTGCAGACACAAAAATTTGATAAAATATACATAATTTAAAAGAACTTAGTGACAACATATTTGAGTGGTGTAGTTGGTTAAGGCTCTTCCCACTTAGTCCCCGGTTCGAACCTCCCCTTTTTATCCCTTTTTCTTTTTCTACGCTCTCCGTTCGTCTCCCAAACTTTCCCTTCTCTCGCTCTCGTCTTCCAAATCGACGCTCTCCAAACTTTCCCTTCCAGGCCGTTCCAAATCCCCCGTCAATTTTCATTTATCTCTCGCTCTCGTCTTCAAAATCAACTCTCTTCGCTCGTCTCCCAAACTTTCCCTTCCAGGCCGTTCCAGATCCCCCGTCTTTTTCATTTATCTCTCGCTCTCGTCTTCCAAATCGTGCAACCACTCTCTCCGCTCTCGTCTCCCAAACTTTCCGTCCGTCGTCGCTCTCCGTTTCAGGCCGTTCTAGATCCCCGTCTCAACAGTTCAACCTCGCACAGCAAGACCAGCTCAATCAATCCTGTCTCAAGGTAATTTTCATTTATCTCTTCTCTTCCACCGGCTCAATCAATTCTGTTTAGGATGAATTTATTGCTGAATATATGGCTTCTCGATTCCGTAATGTTTGTTTTCTTGCCTGCATAATGGATTAAGGCTATGGGCAAGATGACTTTCGATTTGGGTCACTGTTCTAGAGATGGTTCTACTGAAATTTTTTATGAGAACCCATGGCAATGCTGAATTGTTTACAAAGTTAACTACTATAAATGTTATTTAGGGTATGATAGTGAAGCTTTATTATGGGTATGAATTCGTAAGGCTGAAAATTGACATGAGACTCATTGTTTGGTGCTTTCCCATATTAAATGACTACTTTAGATACTTAAACGGTTAAACCATGTTTAGAGGTATTGAAATGATGGATTAATAACCAATGCTGAAGCTGGGAATTTTTAGAATCTTAAATATGATACTTTGGGTTTTAAGTTGTTTGATGTTAAATGAATATCCTAGATAAATTGAGGTTTTCTTGAAGACTCTTAAATCAATGTTTTTGAAGTTGAAACTTATGTTATTATATTGATGATGTTGTTCGTAAGCTTGAATAATAGATATGATGAGTTTGAAGAATAGATGTGATGATATCAAAACATTGATTAATGTCTTTAAAGCTGGAGAAATTTTCTGGAATTATAAAGAGCTTCTATACAAAACTTTGTCAAGGAGATGTGTTTTTGTCTTAAACTATATGGCATCATTTATGTCATTTAGGCTATGGGAAAATACTTACAGTAAGTTCTGTTTTATGTCCCAAAATTGTAAAGTAATTGATCTAGATGACTATATCACAGTTGTAGAAGTTGGAATGATAATTTAAACATTGTTTCAAGTTTTGGCATCAGTTTTAGCAACAAATGAATGGGCTGTTTGAAATTATGAAGGAACTAAAGTAAGTAAATGCCAAAGAAATGCATTTTATAAGTGGTTTTTTTTTAATGTGTGAAGATAAGTGGATGTTGAATTTTGAGTGTAAGATCTGAAAGTGAAGAAGTATTCATTGTTTCAAAAGAATTTATATGTTAAAACGGCATACATTGTATGGAAGCATGATCTCATTTTTGTTTGCTTGTTAGAGTTGATTTGTCAATGTGTACATCCTGATATAGCTTGTTAGAGTTGATTTGTCAATGTGTACATTCTGATATAGCTTGATAGAGTTGATTTGTCAATGTGTACATTCTGATTTATATGTGTACTTTCCTTTATTAAAAAAATAAAAATCGGGGCGCTACCCCCGAACCGCCAAATCCTCCTACTAATTGTACACACACAAACTTAAAATCCTGGCTCTGCTACTGCATATGAGGGCAAAACAATGTAGTACCACCATTTTTATGTTAGAAAAAAAAATTATATTTTAAATATTTCATTTTAATAATCTAGTTTTATTCTTTAATATATTAAATAGTTAAGGTGCAGATTGGCCAACCAAATGTTACGCTAGGAGCACCGGGCACAAAAAAATATTGAAAGTATCAAAAATACCAATGAACAATTGAAATGGAGCAAAAATACCAATGAAGAAATAAATTCGATGAAAGTAGCATAATCACCGTTTTGGTTTATTCGCTGAAGTTTTAAATTCTTCATTGGTATTTTTGCTCCATTTTAATTGTTCATTGGTATTTTTAATACCTTCAAAATATTTTTGTACCCGGTGCTCTTAGCGTAACATTTGGTTGGCTAATCGCACCTTGACCCTATATTAAAATATTTAAATATTTGATGAAGTTAATATTAATATGATTTTTTATTGTGAATTTAACTTAATTTTAAATATGATATATTTTGATATAGGGGGTAGGGTATTAAAGCATTCATTATGCTCATAATTTTTCCTTCATATTTTCTCTCATGATAACATTTTCTACCCATTTTCTCTCACCTTCTCTCCTATTTTTTCCTTTTACCCGGGGATTAAAGTTCATTCCTATTCATTGTTTTTTATTACAAGGTAACCTCCAATCTGTGACACTTTTTATGGGTTCTATTATAAGGTATTTCAGTAATATTATCAGTCATATGAGCAATCAAGCCCCTTTCAATGCGATCCACTCAAAGGTTAGGGTGTCCTAGAAGAGGTTTTTTGCATATCTATAGAGCTCAGTACCAATTAGTTAAGGGGTCAAGATACCATAGCTACTTGGTTCCCAACTACCTATTCTTTGCTTTTCTCCATTTGCAACATTTATAAACCAAAACTAAAATAAGAGCAAACTCGGAGCTTAAAAAATCCCTTCCTTAAACTTCAGTTATCCTTAAACTTAATCAAATCTTTGGATAATAAACGATACTATGGCATAAAAGAGAAAATTTAAACCCAAAGATCTACCATAGTAAAAAAGATTACAATTTGTCTTTCAAAAGTTAATCTGGTAGAAAAAGAGTTCGACTAACCATTTGAAAACCCTACCATAGTTATATATGATTTAAATCACTTCAAAATCCTATTCATGATAGAAAAAAATAAACTAGTCATTTAAAATTCATCATGAATCATTAAAAAAAAAAAATCTAAGTTGTTGTACTCTAATCCGTTTCAAATCAAGACATTTACAAAGGAATTTCCAATTAACATTTGGGAATTGAGTTTCTCAAATTTAACCTTAAACCCAGAGATAGAACTCATTTTTTAGTACTATTCTTTCTCAAACATTTATAAAAAGTAAAAAGTCAATCATCCATCAATCAAACATTTAAAATCATGGATCATAAAATTTTTCTCATCATTTCACAAACTAAACCATATTTGATTAACACACTTGAGCCTCAAACTTCACGAAGTCCAAAATGCATTCATTCGACCACAAGCCCAATATTAAAGTCAACTATCAAAATATTGAAACAACAATTTTATCAAATATCCACTTGAGCTATTTATCTATCATAGAAAACAATATAATCCAAATCATAATATCACATCAAAGTGTTCTGCATGAGCCCTACAATGGCAATGCACAATAATCAACCACATAAATAAAAAGGTGGGGCTTTACAAAGATCATCATAATAATTAAGGCTCCAAAGCCTTCCCCAACTGACTAGTAGAAGAACTATTACTTGAAAAATGTAAATCAACAAGGTGAGACAAAAGTCTAAATAACTCGCTATCCAACTCATTACACATGCTAATATGTGCTTATGAGGTACTAAGTGGAACAATTTAATAACAAAGTATTAGAGATATAATACACAAACTTTCAAATCATCACAAATTCTATATCATAATTGTCATATCACAAATTCCATATCAGGAATTCTATATTACAATTTTTATATCACAATTCCCAAGTTGTCTCCTATCAATCCAACCAAACTGTCTTATTTACATCGACTAGACCCATGAGCTAAATTACTATCGATGTTACTAGGTACTCAAAAGCTTATTGGTCATGTGATGAAGACCAACTAAAATTCATAGAGCATATGCCCAGACGATAGGTCTTTTCCCCTTGTTGAACCAATGAGGTGTCGCAGTCCCTCATTGAACTAGTGGGATAATAGAAAGTTAACCATTGTGCACAATGATGATTATACTACGTGGTAAAACAAACTACTTCATCTCATCCAAATCCAATTATCACAATAACTATCAATAAATCAATGGAATTTCTAGAGATTTTCTATCACATTTGGAATAACAATTTAGTATTCAAAATAATTGAGTGGCTAACAAAACAATTTAGAGATTTAAAGTTTCTCTGGCAGTCTCAACTATCATCTTTGACCATTCTAAATCAACCCCATCATTAAATTTTATTTCCATTAATCACCTTATCAATATCAACTCAAAATCTATCTCAAAAATCAAACTCGATTTCAAATCTTCATTTAACCTTCAAATTGTTCACTATAAATTCTCAATTTTCTAGCATAACTCAATTTTTCTATTCCCTATTTCAATCATGTATTTATCATCCAACCACTCTATTTCACTCATTAAAATTATTAACAATAATAATTCCCTACATTCGTCCTTAAATCCCCCAAAAAAAAAATCACTTTAAATCTTAAGAAAAATCACATAATCAATTATTTCTTAAAATTATCATTCCAATTTCATTTCTTCCTTCCATTAATTCTTTCTTTCGTATTAGAATCATTAGACTATAATTATCCCCTCAATTTCTTCAAAAACACTCAATTTCCAACATTCAAAGTTTTGTCCCAAAACTTCCAAATTTCATATTTTGTCATAAACCTTAAATTTAAGTCATTCAATAATCAATATAGCCTCCAATAAATCCTTAAATTCAAATTTATGACCCTTTAATCATAAATCACAATTTTCCCAACCAAACCCTTAACTTTTCTTAAATGAACAACTTAAGCAAAAATCCAAACCATATAACTCTTATTTAAACTTCATTAGCTCCATTAGAAACTATCATTAGTTGGAACACTAAAAAATTTGAAATTCAAGAAACCCTATTTTCCTCATTAAAAATCAAAAATTGAAAAAAAAAAAGAAGAAGACCAGAGTGGAAAAATAAAATGATAGGAGATGGAAGTCTTGCCAAATACTCCAGAAGACAAAGTCAGCATACCCTCACCCTCACCCTCACCCACCTTTACTCTCAGCTTCGCACACACAGGAAAGGAGAAGGAACAGAGACGAACAAAAAAAGAAAGAAAGAGGGGGTGGTCGCGCTTGACAAAAATAAAAAGGGATTTTATTTTTTAATATAAGGGGGTCATGACAGGTGCCACCCACCAATTAATTCATTAAAAAAAATTATTTCATGCACACGCACTTAACTCATATTATTTTTTTTAACTTTAAAGGCTAGCTTGAGCTAAATTTTTGTGTGCGTGTATATTTATATATATTTAGAAATATCTAATTCCACTTTTTTTATAAATTTTCCTTACTTAAATAATTACTTGACAAATTTTAACTATTATAAAATAATCATATTCAAATGTTACTTAAATCTTAGGGATAAAATTCGAAAATTCTCCTTACTTAAATAATTACTTGACACTTCTCAATTACCTTAAAATAATCATAGCCAAATGTTACTTAAATCTTAAGGATAAAATTTGGGATGTTACAAAGTTTATTTGGATTATTTTTGGAGAATAATTTTTAGAAAAAAAGTTATAAAAATGATGAGAGAATAGCTTTTGAGCTATTTTGATAAAATGATAGTGTTTGGATAATTATTTTTAGAATAACTTTTTTCATTTTCAAATTACCAAAAATGATATTAGTATTGTGATAATTACATATAAAAGATAAGATTCCATTTTACCCATTTTTAACATTTAATTTAATAATTAATAACCAGATTTAAATAAATTTGTCTACAAAATAAAGATTATAACATTGGTCAAGAATTGGATTTGGATGTAGCCCAACAAATGCCAGATAATTTCATCTTAGAGGTGTCTACATTTATTCGCCTCGTTGGGAGACTTTCTACAGTTAGGTGTGCGACATGGGTCGGATTTAAATTAGTCAGTGAAGGCTTTGAATACCGAATAAGCAACAACAAAAAAAGATTGTCTTAATAGGAATATACCTAGGGGGAAAAAAATCCATTTATCAGCAAAAACATTTTGTTTCTAGAGATTAACTTTTACAATTTATGAGATATATGAGTGAAGTTTTGTCTAAATTTATATATATATTTTTTTAAAAAAAAACACTTCTAAATCCTAAGGCTTGTTTGGCATAGCTCTAGAAACTAAAAAAAGTCCATTAGAAGCCCATCATAAGTAAAAGCTTGATAATTGGGTGTTTAGATAGCTTCATTATTTGATGGACTTCAAAGTCTGAAACTGTTTTTTTTGTGTGAAACCACCTAACCAAGCTTCAAGTTTTGAAGTCATTTCTGTCACCGCTATCCCAAACACAAATCACATCAAAAAAAAAATCCATCAGAAACAAAAGCCACTTTTACCACCACTATCCCAAATGGCCCTTAAAAGTTACCAAACACTCACTCGTTGGAAATTCATTAAAATCCTTCAACCAACCAAACGGGTTTTCCGTTTTTCTCATCTGCAGTCGCAAGACGCCTATACGCACAGGATCTAGCTTCTCTCCATTTCTCTTATGCTCTGCTCCCCTCCTTTTCTTTGAAGTGGTGTTGTTTTGGCGTAAAAACAAACAGTTGGTCCTTTTTTTTTTTTTAAACAAATTTTTTTAGGTAGTGACTGGTATTCAAAAAATACTTCAGGATGATGAATGGTACTGAAAAAATACTTCATGATCTTGAAAAATTATTTTACGATCTTAAAAAATTATCTTGAAGTATTTTTTCATTTCTGGGGTCAAGATCCGGAAGTATCTTTTAATCAGTCGAAGATCGAATTTTTTTTTCAAGACCTTAAAATAAATTTTGAAGATCATAAAGTATTTTTTCAATACCAATCAGTCACTTAAAGTATATTTTTAGAATCGGCTAGTATCCTGAAGTTTTTTTTTTGTACTAATCAGTATCCTAAAGTATCCCTTTAGTATCCGTCAATATATTTTTTCAAGATCTTAAAATAATTTTTCAAGATCATGAAGTATTTTTTCAGTACCGGTCAATATTTTGAAGTATCTTTTTAATACCCGTCACTACCCTAAAAAAAATTGTTAAAAAAAAAAAGGGGACCAGCTGCTTGTTTTTGCGCCAAAACGGCGTCACTTCAAAGAAAAGGAGGGGAGCAGAGGATCAGAGAAATGGAGGGAAACCGGATCCATACGCATAAGCATCTCTGTTGCTCTAAAACCCCGAGCAGGTCGCGAGTAGCAAAAGGAGAGACATGCGCGGAGCCGGAGCACCCGATTTTTTCTATCGGGAAGCTCAAAGACTAGGATATGTCGCTCGATCTGCCTTCAAGGTAATCTTTTGCCTTCAGCTTCCACCTTTTTCTTGTTATTTTCATTCCCATTATTGCAAACTGCTAACTTACCAAGTATTTCATTCCCATCGACAACAAAAGTTGCTTCAAATACAAAAGCACTATAAGCTGATAAAACCTGGTTCAGCGGTTCTGGACCTCGGCTGTGCTCCCGGCGCTTGGCTACAGGTATATATCTCGAAAGTGTTTCGTGGGCTTCTGTTACAATTTTTTTCCACTGGTTGAATTGCGGGCTTTGGAATTGTACTTTATTTCCCCTCTTTCCGTAGGTGGCTTGCCAGAGCTTGGGTCCTCTAAAGAACGGAGGCTTGGTTGTAGGCATTGACCTCAAGGTGTCATTTTTAATGTATTATTTTCTTCTATGATAGTCTCTCTGCGTCTCTCTTTTGATAGTCTTTCTCTGTGTCCATTATTTTCTTTAGCATGCTAAAAGAAGAAGTTATAAAGAACATACCAAGTTGAATGCATTGTTTCTGGCCACCCCCTCTTATTAATTTATGAAATGTGAAATGTGCAGAACAGAAGATCAAGGTTCCTCCTCTCCATTGTGATTCACGGGTTAAAACCATCTGTGCTGATGTCATGAGCCTCCCAAAATGCCGAATTAGAGCTCTGTCTCCACAGGTACTTGTGAACATCTTATGTGATTCCAGTAATATTGATATGGGAAAATCTGCTGTTAGGCCTTTGTCAATTAAGTAGGGTAGTAAAAACTTCGTGAATCAAATCTGAATCTGCAAACTGCTACCAGTGAATCCCTAAATATTTTGCACAATAATGAGCCCTCCCCCGGCCTCTCTTGTTTTCTATTTTCACTTGTTAAATGTTGTTTTCTTCATCTTGTTACATCCCTGGCAACATTATGTGCTCAGGCAGATGCCTCGACTGGTTCATCGGTTTGAGACTTTGAGTATGCTCCCTGAATGGAAAACATTAGTCCACCAGCCGAGGGATGTAACAATGGTATACAATTGTCTGGATTGCAAGCCCCAGTGGTATGCAATTACAGCTATGTTTAAGGCCAGGAACTAAATAGTCTGTAGTTAATGTGAGATAAAATCCATTTACAATCTTTTTCCACACAGCATGATAATGAAATGGAGAAGCAAAGGTTCATGAAGAAAAGGTTTATCACAAACCCGTTTCACAAGATGGCATGCCTGAGTTAACCTTCATCAATCTTTTGATGAAATGAACTTGCTGCTAAATGAGTCGGACATTATACTTTTGGACTTTGGGAGCTGATTACATTCATTGGCCAGACTTAAAAATTCAATCAATATATTGTGATTTCTTGTTAGGATTTTCTTCTTTTTTCTTTCCTTTTTATGGTATTATAAGTTCAGGTGAAGAAACCTCATTGAAAACGCCCGTAAGGGTAGAGGCAACCCATATTTTGTCCCTGTATTGCATGAAATATTGGTTTTTCTTTTGCTTGTTTTCATATATATATATATATCCATGCATGCATACTTTGTTTTGCCTAGGGGAACCTTTCAAAGTATCTAAATGCAAACCATTTTTTCCTGCCCGTCAAGCGTGTTGCAATTAATTTTTGAACTGCCTCTCTTCTACAGCAAAAAGGGTTTGCTGTAATACTTTCAGACATGTGTCCACTGGTTTCTGGGATCACAACTAGAGATGCCGCTCTGTCCGCTGAGCTAGGCATGCGAGCATTGGACTTGGCCGCTGGCAGAGCTGCACCGGTTCATTCTGAGTACGTTACTCAGGAGGAGCAAAGTGGCAGTTCATTTAGTTCAGATGATAATGGTGTATTGCAGGATGAAGGGCATCTTGTCATAAAGCTTTTGGAGAGTGAAGATGTAAAAGGTGGGTTTTATTTCATAATAAATTAGTAATAACATAAAATTGGTTTGTTCAGGTTGATTTAATTGCATTAGAAATTAAAATTTAAAACATTAGATTTCTTTGGCTATTCATGCTGCAGATATTAGCCAGATTTCAAAACAGCTCTTTAGAAAGTCAACATGGTTGAGGCCTAAAGCTACAAGGCCTTCATCAAGAGAGATTTATTTGATATGTCAAGGTTTAAAGCCAAAAGCGAAGATATAGATGAGAACATCATACTACTTTGGACCCCGCAACTCAAAATTCTTCTTTGTACATCTGTAAGTAATGCTTGCACTTGGTTCGATTTTGGCGGAGCATTACAAATTTAGGAGGGAGGCAACAAGTATTGGAATGGGAATTGTACAATTTCATGAGTAGCTAATAGCTTAGACTACCCGTTTGGATTAGCGGCGGTTTTGCAAAACTTAAAATAGAATAAAAGTTATATTGCAAATGTGATTTATATTTGGATTGGCGGTGGTAGAAGTCCATCTGCATTGTGAAAAGCAGGTCTTAGTGGTTTCTTCTTAAAAGTAACTCTTGGCCTAAAAGCCTATTTGAAAAAATGTCAATCTAAATAATCTCATTTTACTTCCACCATACTTTTTTCTTTCCTACCGTGTTTTTTCAGCCCCATCGTCTTTCCAAGCATGCCAAAGCAACTCACAACTTGAAAATTTAAAAGTTTGATTCTCAAAATGGCTTCTTGTTTTTCTCATCAATTTGATTGGCCGATATGATACCATTGGGCAAATGGCGACAAGAATAGTTGAATACGCTGGTGGGCTCCAATAGATCATGGAAGGTTTTGCAACACTTACTAAAAATTTGGAGATAAATTGTATTATTCATGACTTATTTTATTAGTAGAATTTCTTATATAAATTTTGGAAATAATTAATTCCCACATATTTACAATTTACCTCAAGTTCTTAGTATTTTGTTTGAATTGGGCCCGTATTGTGTGATTTGATAATTTTTAGAAATGTATGAATATTAGACCCTGTTTGGTATACTCTTTTGAAATGATATTAAAATCCGGAATAGGATACTCTCCGATGTCCGATAGTTCAGATTTAATATTTTCTAAAACCATTATTTTAGTACTTTATGATTTTTTTTAAAAAAACTTGTTTGTGTTGCAGTTATGAATTATGTAGATTAGATTTTAAAATAATTTTATAAAAGTTTGAACCATCTATTTTTTTAATCTCAGATTCTGAGGAAAAAAAATGAGACAAAAAATTATGAGAGAACCCAAACCCATTAATTCCTCCCTCAGTTAATTTCTTTACAAGTTGAGGGTTAAACTCCCAAAATAAATCTTATTAGAAGAATGACTAGATGAAACCAATTATACTGTTCTTAACATCCTCCAACATATGTTCAGTTAGCACAACTTATTCAACCACTTATCTGACACTCTTACCAAAGGGAGAGGGTGACACTCTCAGTTAGCACAATTTATTCAACCACTTATCTGACATTCTTACCAAAGGGAGAGGGGTAAGAGGGTTCGATCCTGGAGTTGGTCAAGGCAGACACTCTTACCAAAGGGAGAGGGTTCGATCTTGGAGTTGGTCAAGGCGCTAGGGGAGACATCCTAGCTCCTAGGTGCCTCTTGGTCTTACCAAGGGAGAGAGTTTGATCATGGAGTTGGTCAAGGCGCTAGGGGAGGCATCCTAGCTCCTAGGTGCCTCTTGGTCAAGGCAGACACTCTTACCAAGGGAGAGAGTTTGATCATGGAGTTGGTCCAGCGGCGGGAGGATCCACAGCTCCAGGTGCCTAGATTAACGCCCGAGGGTAATAGACGAACTTGCCGCCCGCCTAACATCGGTAGGAAGGGAAATTTCGCCCTACCCTTAGATCGTGGGTGAACTCAACCCCTTTCCTAAAATTTATGTATAAAAAGAAAAAGAAAAAAAAAACTTATTCAACCACTTATAATTATTCTGATGAGGGCATAGTTAACCTCTTTGTTGCCGGACTTAAATGTGGGTGGGATAAATATTACAAGTGGTAGAAGTAGAAGCAAATATATAACTCCTATCCCTGAAGCAGTAAATACCTTAATTTCAGAATTCACTTTGAATAGGATAAGCCATCCCTCCCTGATGCAGTAAATACCTTAATGATATGAAGATGCAGCATAAAATTCACCTGACTTCATTATTTTACAACATTATGGTCTTTTTCTTGCGTTCTTGAAGCATAAAATTTACAAAATCGTGATACGGATAAGTTGCTCAAGATGATAGTCTTGAAAAAACCTTTTCCTTCAATCGACACAGAAACACAGCTGGTAATTCTAAATTAATTTAATCAATAGCTACCTAATGACATGGATTAACCGCTTTACATTTGATTCATAACATCACATCTGCCGTGTTCGGTGTTTGACGAGGAAAAAGAAACCCAGCACCCATTTACAAATAGTTAGTTACCATAATTTAGAAGCCATGTTTCCCTCATATTCTCTCCTGTCATCGAATATGGGTACGTCCTAGTGACCACATGCCTGAATCCTTGACCGGTGCCTGAAAAGTGTAAATTAAACTAAATTATAGTATAATCTGAACTGGTAGGGAGAGAGAGTAGATGGATAGGCAAATTCTTACAGGGGATTTCATGGAGGGAAAAACATTCCAAAAGCGAAGAGTTTCATCCCCTGCACCAGTTACTATGGTCTGACCATCGGGGGACATTGCAAGGTACAGCACTCGCATGGTGTGTCCAGTGAGCGTGGCAACCTGACCAAGCTTCACATATCACATGACTGGTTCACTGGGAGGAAATTGCTGATATGAATAACTAGCTTACCTTGGCCATTGAGGGATATTTCCACACCATGATCTGATTCTGGGAGTAGCCATGAGTGCTTACTAGCTCGTTCACGTTTTTACTCCAAGCAAGGTTGCACACCTGGCTGCCAGTGTCAACGCAGTTCAACTGGTGGCCATTTGTTGTGTTCCAGAAGCGAATGCACCTATCTGCAGTTCCACCGCCGGACGCAAGTAGGCCACTCTGGTGAGGTGACCACGCAATGGCCTTCACCGCTGCCGTGTGCTCCGTCAGTCTCAATGCCGGTTGCTGCGAGTGTTGATTCCATACCAACAGCTGCCAGTGTCGTGTTCATTCCATATTATATTCATTATATTATTATATTCCACAACTCTTATAGCTAAGCTATACATACCTGATTATCATTTCCGCCCGATGCTAGTTCCCGGTCATCGTGCGACCACTTCAATCCGCATACCTGTCAAATCACGTCATTTCTTTACCGCTCTCCACACTAATTAATATCCCTCAGTGTCCTCTCATATTATACCTCGGATTTGTGCCCCACCAGCCTGCTAACGAAGTCATTTGAGACTCTCATATCATGCTGAAGTATGTTCCTGTCCCTGCTTCCTGAAGCTAACATGCGTGAATTCCATGCCAGCACTCCAGTTCTTGTCTGATGCCCTCCCATTGTTCTAACCCTCTTGCACTGAGTTCCATCCCAAATCTGTCATACAAGGCAATAATCAATAATCATAATATACGCGGAACGAACCTGTACGTGTAGTGTAAACTTTTAAGAAGCTACCTGAACTTGACCCTGATTTGTGCCGATGGAAATGTAGGAGCCCTCCCGGGTCCACTGGACAGAGCACACACCGTCATGAGGTCCCAAGTCACATAACTTTGTCACCTGAAAACGAAACGTGAACGAACGGTGTGTATTGAAACGCGAGAAGTAGGCGTCAGTTTCAGACTTACTTTGCTGTTGGAAGCACTCCAGAGGTAGACACAAGTGCCGAGTCCCACGGCGAGAACATTTTGTGAGGACCAATCGACTAAATTCAGGTAAAAGTCATCTTGAAGTGAGGGCGCATCCAAAACCTGCGATTTGGTTGGGCTTCAGCAATGAAAAATAAATGATTGGGAGGCAAGAAAGGAAGGAAGAGTTGACCTTATGGGGTGTTTTGGGGACCTTGCGAGGAGGCTTTGGAGGGGTCGAAGAGTCAGAAGAGAAGACCGAATCGTGGCCTAAAACAGAGGGCGAGAAGGGGGAGCTGGGACCGGAATGGTCAGTCTTGAAGCGTAGCATATTCTTGCTTGGGCTCATGGGAGAAGCTTGACCTGCAGGGGAAGGAGAACCGAAGTCAGACCCAAACAGCTCAGATTTCAACAACCTCGTATATGCCTCGTTTGCCCCTTCTTTCACAGGCGAAGGCTTCTCCACCAGCCCGAAGGTGTGGAGCCTTGACGATGATCTGCACGGTATGAATCTGTCGCTGCACGTGGAGGAGGATTTGGACGGCGATGACAATTTGGGATTTGCCCGCAAACCACCCGAAAAGGTATCCAGGCGCAGCGTGCTTCCCGACATGCCGGTCGGAAGATTAATTCCGGACGATTTCCTCGACGGAGGCGACTCCATTTCTGGGATTTTGGAAGGAGAGGTAGAGGAGGAGGAGGAGGTGGAAGAAGAGGGAGGAAGAGAGTGTTGAAGAGGAAGACTCCTAACGGTCGTATTTTGAGGTTTATAAATAAATTGAGGTCACAGCCACAGGACTACGTACGGAGCGTCTCGAACGAGGAAGAGCTTTATTCAAACCCCCGCATCCCCCCAACGGTCAGTGACCTGAGAAATTCTTGCACACTCCCACACTCCCACCTCATTTGTATTCTGACCAGTAGAAAAATGACACGTCACGCATACCACTTTGTTTACTTTCTAATATTCCAAAGTTACCCTCGCTTCCTCCCCCAAATTCCAAACGAAGTTTACGAAGGAATCTCGAATAAGGATTGAGATTATATTATTTGTTATGATTGTTCTGATCATCATCAAATGCAACATATATTCAAACACACACACGATCAAAGCGAATGAAGTTGAGGTGGAAGTATGGGAGCATGGAAGAATTTCCCTGGCTTATACACGTAGATATGTGTGATCAATTCACATCATGTTTATTCTGTGTGTGGCCATGTCAACTTCTTTTCTTTCTCATCCATGCCACAATATCATCCTCGTATTTCTCTTCCTGACAATTCTCCTATAATTAATTTGTCATTGTAATATGCATTAATTAATTCCCAATAAAATTCTACATTCACTTCAAAACTTCAATGATAAGGTGCCTTATAGATAGAATCTAATAAAAGTTTCTCTCCCAACCCTATATAGATAGTATTTAAATATTGTGTCAATACAATATTTGGTCCATCAAACTCCTGAGTTTAGTTTTGATTTCTCAAATTTCAAATTATGGGTTTTGAACGATTAATATGTATTTTTCAAGAGATACAAACTCAGCTTGAATAATGTCGAGATCTGCACTCTTTGAATTTAATTTTAAGCTATAGGGAGAGAAACATAGCCAATGTAACCTAAAAGTTAATGATTGGAAGTAATTTTTTTTCTTCAAAAAAGTAATTTCCAAAATGATCCATATATATATTTCTGAAACCTCAAACATATCCCAAATGTCCAGAAATACACACACACACACATATATATATGATGCTTGAGAAAGCATGGGTAAGTTAGCTATAGAAGATCATTTCACACATGAATTCCATGTAAATGCAATAGGCTAACTAGACGACATTATTGTAGGCGGTGAGAGACAATAAGGAATGTATTAAAACCAGAAAGAATGTGGAAATGAAGAAGCAGTAAAAGCATCCAATGATTTTCCAGGTACAGACGACATTACCTGCTGAGCTGAGCTTAGCCTAGCTTTGCTTTGCGGCACCACTGCATCATGCTTCACATACGTATGTACACAACACACCTACTACTAATTAATTTAATTATATATATATATGGAGTCGGATATATTAAATCTAAGTGGTGTTTAATTTATTAAATTAATCATAATTAATGAATGGCTCGGCTAGCTTCACCTGATCTCCTAATATAATAGAGCTGCCGCAATTTAATTAATTAGCAGTATTATAGCCATCCATTGCGACTGCGTGCAGCATCATCAAGATTCCCACACACACACACACATCAAAGTGGGCTATTTGCTTCTGTTAGTTTTACAAACACCCCAATTAGTGCTGCCGCTTGTGAATCTTGATGATGCTCCACCAGCAAATAATGACTGCTTCATTCATTCCCATCGATCAATTAGGGAACAAGAAACCCTAACCCTAAGTCAATATCATAAGGATTATGCAAAGAATCAAAAAGCTGAATCACAAGAGTAGGCCAACGAGACAAGCGGTGTGTGATTAGCAGATAAGTACCGGTGCCCAAAAGAAAGGAAAACAGAGAGGGAGGGAGAAAGTAGTGTTAACTGTAAAACTCTACTGTAGTGTGCAGAGAGCAAAGAATATGATTGAGGAAAATCAAAACAAGGAAGTGAGAATATAATGGAGGAGGAGGAGAGACGAAAGGATGTATTATATAGAGGTTATTAATTAATGAGGGAGGAGATTGGTTGGTGGCTTAAGACAAGTCAGTGCAAGTAATAGTGCAACGGCCACCACACAGTTACGTTATACATACATCTCGTAATCGCAAGTACCAAATTTACAAAAAAAATCTTAAAACCTCACTCACGGAGTCACCCTTCTGGAGTTGGAATATAAAGAAAACTTACCCCGCTGTGGAATTCACCCTTGACCCCACCCGCTTTTAACTATATATCTCCTGATCTGCGAGCTGACGCATGCACATATATATGCTTTGTGTTTTCTTAAATTATTATCTTTCGGCTCAACGGGCCATCTCTCTCTAAAAATTCTTAATATGCAGACATGCATGCGTCTGTATTTCTTTTCCATTTATGTATGTTGATTTAGCACTTGCGAAGTAATAAGTTGTTAGTGAGTACCAATAAATATGAACAAAACCGTCTTATCTACTTTTGCTTGAAGCCTAGAATCCGGATGCTCTCCTCCTTGGCCGAGGGTTTCCGATTTTGTATACTTTTGCGAACGCACTCATCAGTCATCACCCCCAACATAGTATCACTTGATTGCTTTTAATTTAATTTGCGTTCATATATATACACGCCAAATCAATCAATCTTTCAGCCCCACAAACTCCTGCTTTTGTGTTTTTTGATTCACAACCTCTGCATCTGAAATACTTAGCTTATTACTCCTCCAACCAAATTTGTACATATGTGTGCGTACGAGTCCTAATTTGTTAATCCTAACCGCATGAAATATCATGTTTTAGCCTTACATGTACGTAGGAGCGAATCCAAAGTTATTCTTTATATCAGGTTACAGATTTAACTGAGACTTGATCAGAAAATCTTTTAAGTATGTATGTATCAATGATTCCCAGCTTCTCCATTTATACACACACATATATCCATCAACTACAATCAGATAATTCCTCAATTCTCACCTTGATAGCCCTTTCATCCATACTTATTAAAACCGGAACGGCTATTTGACCAGAAAACCGGCGAACCGGTCATCTAACCGGTTTGGTCCGGCCGATTTGATCGCATTATTGTTTATTCATAATTTTCTGACTTTAAAAACTCATATCTAATTCTACATATTTTCAAAAATTATAAATTAAAATTATATTGGAAGCTTGAGATGTAAAAATATTATCATCTAGTCCTCAAAAATTCTTGAATTCCAAAACTATTCAAAAAACCTAGGGATATAATTTCCAATCATTGTTCTTATTTTCGAACGCTCAAACATGCAAATTTCACCTCTTTGTTGCTCAATCTCATCAATAATTAAATCATACTTAATTCAAAACCTCAAAATTAGATTTGAGATATTATAATTGAGAACCTGACTAGTGCAATCAACAACTACCCCATTTTAGAGTTGTTCAAATTCACTTCCTGACTAGTCTGACCCTTGATTAGCTCCAGCTTGATTCTGATATAATCCACTGACCTTTAACCCACTATCCCGACCGGTTCAGTGGCTAACGTCCGGGTTTAATAACCTTACTCTCATCCATCTCTCTTCCCAAAATCTCATATGCTTTCTCATGCAAATTAAAACCAGCAATTAAAATTAAACATTTCATCACATATCGATTCGAATACACACAAGTACACAAAAACAACAACTAGCTAGCTAGCAGTTATTATTAGTTTGGTGCGCTGCAAATTAAAAGCCAAATTTATATATATAGTGTATGGCTATGAGGTGCATTTTAGACAACTATATGTGTATGTACATGCATGGGCGGAACCATGTTATGAGTTGGGAGGCAAGTGCCGCCAAGAATTTGGATTTTTTTTAACAAAGTAAATTAATACATATTTGAATTATTGTCCACGCTTAAATTAAATGTCCACCCTTAATATATCAAGGTTGCACTTTGTAATGGGATGGGGATGAATGGTTGAATGATTGTTTAGTGCCTTATATTGAAAAAAGATGTATTTGATAGCATTGATAATAAGGCAATTATGATGGAATTTCAAAAAATAAGGCTTAAAAGGATGACATTCTAATTATTGGTAATATATATATTTTTTATTAAAATATATGTACTTGAACTTATTGAGTGTTCATCCTTCATTGTAATTTATGTAGCTGCATTTATTTCTAACAATACTTAGCCTTACTTTTCTAAATAACAAGTTTGTAAAATAATTATTTTTTTATTACATCATCATCAGTAATTCAGTAGTGTAAACTGTGAAGGACAAATAATGGTAGAATCATAAAACGACAGAGGAGTAATTAATAGAACAGCGAATAGTGGAAGAGACCAGAAAGTATTGATGAAAAAAAAAAAAAGAAGGAAGGAAGGAAAGGTGAATGAGATGGCGCAATTGTGTGAGCTTAGGTCATGAGTAGTAGTGACCAGACAGAGTACGCCCTATAATATTCAGAATGTTGCGGCAGTGACGTACTCAGAAGAGATGTGCTGGCAACTATACGGACGGTGCGGGATCGAGAGAAAACTAAAATTCCTTGCCTAAACAAGTTTAAAAATCTCTCTTGTACGTTGTACCACTTCCTTCCTTCTCAATTCCTTGCCATCATGCATGTTATTGCAATTTGCAACTGAATATCCGTATCCGTTGATGCTTTGTTGGAAATACGAGATATTGAGTTAATTAAATGCCATATGGTCTTGTTCCGGGCAACGTGCGTGTGGTTTAAATGCACTACTAATTAAGTGCTCCCGCCATGCAAGAAACAACGAGTAGTTGTCATCCAACTGAGGGAGCGCGCATTGTGTATGACCTTTGAATGCTCCAAAGCCATACATGCACGTGTTGTAATTCAGGAGTATATAATGCTCTAGAGGAGGAAGCCGCCGTCTGTGGGGGTAGGGTGATGTGATGCCTGCAGTTACGTTGTTGATCTGAGGAGGATGGGTTGGACCCTGGACTACGTGGCATCACCATCACCGTCACCTGCAAGGAAGAGGGTGGCCTGGGGGTGGAGAGGAGAAGCAGTTGGACGGAGGAAAGAGTAGAGGCTGATTGCATTTGGGTTTGGGTGCCCTTATAATTAATGTGCCCTACATATTATATCCCCTTCCTCCCTTTCTTCTTGTTCCTCATTTTCAATTATTTACTCACATTAATTTCAAATCTTCACCCTTATTTTTACATTCACTCTTAATTAATCAACTTCTCGATCTCTGACAGATAACAAACTTTCGCCCAGCATTGAAGTTTTTTTTTTTGGGGGTTTAGAATTGTTGTCAAAAACGGGCTAACTCCTACCTTAAAGCCTGCAAACCATAAAATCATGTTTACAGTCTGGCCCTCGAATAAGTGGGCTCAAGACCGGCCCGCTGGCTTTCATATATTTTTTACTACCCCTGGTCTTAATTATAAGAATACTTTTGTAGTGCAATTTGTACTACGAAAGTGTTCCTATAATTAGGACCGGATAGAGTATTAAATTTCATTTTTTAAACTATTTTGAAATATCTAAAACTAAAATAATAAACCTCTTAAGATTTATAATTCTAACCATATATATACATATATTGATAAAATAAAAGATTCAAACTATTGTCTAAATTTCAAAAACAAATAAAAATCAAACTTAAAGCACTAATAACTATTCTCTCAACTCAAAAATAACCAAAACCAATAATTTACCTCCTTTTCTTAATCAAGAAAATTATCTCATAGATTTTATATATAAAAATTTACCTATGAGTGTATGACTATTAACCTTTTTGTTTGTTATATTTAAATTGAGAAAGTCTTGAAAATAAGAAAAAATTTAAGCTAAAATCATAATGTTCTAAGAAAAATATTCCTATGTGTGTTTGAATCTAGGATTGAATATGTATTTAATTCATGTTTTGTTAATCTCTAAATTCAATTTATTAATTTATATACTTAACTTGTCAACACTCAAACTTTAAAATCTCAAATTCTCATCAAATTACTTATCTATTATCAGACATTTTAATGTTTCTATAATTTAAAGGTCATTTTTCCTTCTTGGTTTTGTTGCAAACAACCCCACACTTGTTGAAATCTGAAAATAAATTGGGGCAAGAATCATGGTTGGAGGGCAGCAGGGCGCAGGCCATGATTTGGAAAAAGCTGGGTTGATCAACTTATTTTGAATGAATTTATGAAATAATTAAATAATTAATGTAATTTAAAATAACAGATAAATTTAATAAATCAAAACGATAGTCTTATTTTACTCTTTTGCCCCTTTTGTTTGGCATGTCACTGTTGAAATGCAGGAAAGGGGAGGAGTCTGGTCCTCCTCCGACTCCGAGCAGCCATCTCGTGGGCATATCCATTTTTGTTCATCAAGCATACCCGCTGGCTGGCCTCTTCCCTCAGCCTCAGCCACAACCTAACAACAAGACCCTAAATTGCAGGGCCCAATTACGTTCCCACTGAACCTTCTCTCTGCAGCTCATGATACAGACGCAAGGACCACGTCCGAAACTGCATCGTAGCCATCATTGCTTCGACTATCAGGTGAACATTTCTGTTTTTCTTTTCCTACTTCTTTTTTCCCTTGTATTTTCTACTCTTTTGCCTCTCAACCATTCTAATTCATGGACCGTCCTCGTCATGATTTCCCGTTTGAGTTTGGTGAGAAAATGATTCCATTGTACCACTGTTACTGAAAATTTCATGGCTTTCCTGCAATTCTGATTGAGTTGGTGAAGTTGGGAGATAATTTCGGTGCCCTGATGTTGGCTTGATGCCTTTGCTCTCTTGCTCTTCATCATTGATTCTTATTCATGTCTATTATTACGGGAATGCTTTTGCTATGGTTCTGTTTTCGATTGGGAATGACATTGATTTCGTAGCTATGCATGCTCTATGAGTTACGTCGCAAAATTTTGCTGTTCCCTCTCTCTGTGTTTGCTCCTCCACCCACAAAACCAACCCCAACTCTACGGTTGATTCTTATTCATGGTCTTTATTGTGGAAAAGATTTTGCTGACGATAGCCTATAACAATTTCTTTTGACAAAGACATTTGTAGCCCGAATGTAGCTTAACATCAGAAGAAAACCGTCTGTAATCGCGGTGGATTCTAAAAAAAAAGGGTCAAAAATGGGTTACAAAGTGATTTCTTAGGGAACCTAGCCTACGATTTGTATCGTTTTCCTTTTCACTTTGGATCTCATTACTCTAAAAGCTTGTATGTACAGACAATCTAGACCTGTATACAGAGTCTCCCTGGGGTTAGTAAAATCCTCGAGCAAGTCCATTGAAGCAATAGATGCTGCTTTGATTGGATTATTATAGTGCCTGGAACAAAATCTACTTTGATGGGAGAATCATACTGTACTTGCTCTCCTACTGGTGCGACACATCCTATTTGTTTAAGGTTTTTGTTGATCACAATTCTAGATGCATGATGAGAATTGAAGTTCCTCTGTTTCTGTAAATTTCCTTTCAAGTTTGTTGTCCTTACGAACTGGACTTATTTATACTATTGGTTCTGGGTTATGTTTATAGAATCTGAGGTATAGTGTCAGTCAGTTATTCCAGGTGGCACTTTGGTATGAATATAGAGGATGAGAACAACTCTGATATATATATCAATGGTGCGGAACTATATTAACTATTTCCCCTCCTCTTTTATTTCTAGGGTTGCATTTTATGTCAATATACTAATCGAGATTATATAAAAGTGAGGTTCTGGTTGTAGCATGGTGGGGGCTTTTGAATGATCTTTTACAAAAACTCAGCAACCAGTAAGCTCTTCTTTACCCCATCTCTCTCCCTCTGTTTTTCATATCGCTAATGATTTTGTTGTTGAGACAATGAAGTTTTGACAATTGAAGCTAACAAATTTCATGGATGAAAGTGGACCATTTTCACATTCAAAAGCTGGCGTAGAATAATTTGGATTTGTTTGGTTTCAGTTATTCACCATCGAATCACACTGCTTGATGCAATTATTGAATGGCTTCAAATTTGGAACCCGTTCCAATTACATCTCAAAAACACGACCCTGCATGGAAGCATTGTCAAATGTTTAAGAATGGGGATAGGGTACAACTGAAATGTATATATTGTCTCAAGATGTTCAAGGGCGGTGGCATTCATAGAATTAAAGAACATCTTGCTTGTCAAAAGGGTAATGCCTCTACTTGCAGTCGCGTTCCACATGATGTTCGACTTCAAATGCAACATAGCTTAGATGGTGTTGTAGTGAAAAAGAGGAAAAAGCAAAAAATTGAGGAGGAGGTCCTGAATGTTACTCCTATAACTACTGATGTAAGCACAATTGCCAATCAGGTTGACGTAAATGCCGGTCTTCAGTGTCTTCCAGTTCCAAATGCAGTTGAACACAACTCAACTTTGATAGTAAATCCTGATGAAGGAAAGAGTAGGACTCTAGAACGAAGAAAGAGGGTAAGGGGAAAGAATGATACATTAATGTACACAAACTCTGAGGTTGTTGCCTTGGATAAAAATGCTTTCTTTCCCAAAAAGGTGGACAATCACATTCATATGGCTATAGGTCGGTTTCTGTATGATATCGGTGCACCTCCTGATGTAGTCAACTCAGTTTATTTTCAGCAAATGATTGAAGCAATTGCTTCTGGGGGCTCAGGTGTTGAACAACCCTCGTATCATGATCTTCGGGGTTGGATTTTAAAAAATACTGTGGAAGAAGTTAAGAGTGATATAGAAAGATGCAAGATGACATGGATAAGAACTGGTTGTTCGATTTTGGTTGACCAGTGGAACACAGAAACAGGTAGAATATTGCTAGGACTTTTGGTCTATTGTCCTGAAGGTACAATCTTTCTGAAATCTGTTGATGCATCTGACATTATAAATTCCTCGGATTTTCTATTTGAGTTGGTAAAACAAGTAGTAGAAGAAGTTGGAGTCACAAATGTCTTGCAAGTGATTACGCCTGGTGAAGAACAATATGCTGTTGCAGGGAGACAGCTGACTGACACTTTTCCTACCCTTTATTGGAGTCCTTCTGCAGCCTATTGTATTGATTTGATACTTGAGGATTTTGGAAATATTGAGTGGATTAGTGCGGTGATTGAACAAGCTAAATCTATAACAAGATTTGTCTACAATTATGGTTCAGTCTTGAATATGGTTAGAAGATACACTTTAGGGAATGACATCGTGGATCCCTCTTTCTCACGCTTTGCAACAAACTTTACTACATTGAAACGAATGGTTGATCTTAAACACAATTTACAGGCAATGGTTACTTCTCAAGAGTGGATGGACTGTCCATATTCAAAGCAGACATCTGGACTGGAAATGCTAGATTGCATAAGTAATCAGACGTTTTGGTCCTCATGTGATCTGATTGTTCGATTAACCATTCCTTTCTTGCGAGTTCTGAGAATAACTGCAAGTGAGAAGAGACCAGCAATGGGATATGTTTATGCTGGAATGTACCGGGCCAAAGAAGCAATTAAGAAAGAACTTGTCAAGAGGGAAGATTATATGGTGTACTGGAGTATTATACATCACAGGTGGGAGCGGTTGTGGCATCATCCTCTTCATGCTGCAGGGTTCTACCTTAACCCAAAGTTCTTCTATAGTATTCAAAGGGATATGCACAGTGAGATTCTCTCAGGGATATTTGATTGCATAGAGAGGTTGGTCCCTGATACAAGAATTCAAGATAAAATTATCAAGGAGATAAACTTATACAAGACTGCTGCAGGAGATTTTGGGAGAAAGATGGCTGTGAGAGCTAGAGACAATCTGCTTCCTGGTAAGAGCCATCTATTAAACAGGATTGATTTCTTCTGCCACTATGTTGCAATTTATCTTTCTTTTTTGTTTTAATTTATTTGAAAGAAGAGAATAAATGTATGGATGGTAATTGTTGAGATTGCACAGAAGTGACTACTACTTTGGTATGAAGCATTTTTAGCCTATATGACCATTAGTTTTTTTCCCACTTTTTAAAATCTTTCTAAAGGTGGATGGACACAGTTTCTTAACCTGGTTAGATTTACAAAAGTGACAATTTAAATTTGTCAAATGCGATTCTTTTAAATGACATTTAAGATTGGTAATATTGAAGACATTTTGTTGGAGTATCATGTCCAACTATTCAACTGACTTTTTCACTTTTACATGCTGTTTTTCTAGCTGAATGGTGGTCAACATATGGTGGAGGTTGCCCTAACTTGGCCCGTTTAGCTGTTCATATTCTCAGCCAAACATGCAGTGCGATGGTATGCAAGAGAAACCAGATTCCTTTTGAACAAATCATGAATACAAGGAATCACATAGAGCGCCAACATCTTACTGATCTTGTCTTTGTTCATTATAATTTACGATTAAGACAAAAGTGAGCATGAACCCCTTGATATTTATGAATTTTACTTTATGGTAATGCTGGTGGTAAGTAAAGGGGTAATCAATATGTTGTCTGGTTTTCTTTTAGGTCTATGAGTAAAGAACAGGATTTTAGTGACCCCCTATCATTTGAAAGCATTAGTAACGTTGATGGCTGGATTAGGGCAAAGGATTTGCACTTAGAGGAGCATGGGAACTCAGATTGGATGACATTGGATCCTTCTTCCATCAACACAATGTTGTTAAGACCACTAAATGACGAAACTGAAGAATTGGGTGAAAGTAACTAATTTATCTCGCTGCCTATAGAATTGACGCTGATGAATTTGTTTTATAATAATTAACATGTTTTCTGTCTATTTGTAGGCTTTGATGATACTGAGATTTTCAGTGGTACAAAAGATGGGGATATTGAAAATACCAGAGACAAGTTTGTAGACCATTAATAAAGGGTTAGGAGAACCAAATCTGCAAAATCCATGACAGTGCCCTTCTACATTGTTCCCAAATGCAGTAAAAATAAGCAGGAATTGTTTTCAAAAATAAATTGTGAGAAACTCTGGGGAGGGCTTGTTGGGCAGGTGTGCCAAAAGGACCATATCCTATCATCATCAGATGTTACGTGTATGAACTCACCATGTTCAAGTACAGTAAACTCTTCTTTCATGGTAGCTTTAATGTATTTGTATTTCTAGAAGGAATAGTGTGTACAGATCTTGCAAACTGAAAAGTGAAAGTAAATCACTCCAATTGAGGCAAATAAAAGTTATTTGTTTTTCTTCTCTTACTTACAAAGTTCATCTTATGGTCATCTTTGAGATTCAATTTCTCCCCAGCAAATGTTTTCCATTGCAGGTTTTCCTTGTAGACTTATGGCATTTGTATTAGTTATTACTCTTTTGTTCCTTCATTGTCCCATATTTCTCACTTTATTCAATGCTTTTGTAACTCAATTATACACACTTTCTGGATACTTTGTATGTTTAGTTGCCACTGACAAGTCTTTATGGGTCATGTCAGCAGAGCATTAGATTTGGGATTCTGATATATAGTTGCGTTATCGTTACTTCCTGTAATGTTAGTTGTAAGTTCCAGCCTCATCTGAATTGAATACTTTGCATATCTTTTTTAATTCAGAAACAACAGCAATTGAAGTTAGAACAGTTACTTAATTGGCGTTCCTATTGAATAAGTTGTATGTCATGTTCTTTTGATTTTTCCTCTGGATGCTCAGGCGCCGACAATTGCATTTGGTGCAAACTTGTGAATCTGATGATATTCTTGCATAGTTTGACATAAAATGTTTTAAAGTATTTTATTTGTTGTATAAGTAGTATTCTGTACAGGTGGTGTGTTATCTCTGGCCGAGCAGATCCTTGATTACAATGTTTGATCTGTGATGCTTTATGTAGATGTGAAAGCAAGGCCAATGGGTAAGAAGGGAGCAGCTGAGACCTTATGTAGGCCCTAATGTGTTTGAATTCCCACCTTTTATCAATTTATGGGAAAGAGAGGAGAGCGGATGGGAGTTAGCTTTAGTTAGTGATGATATTTCAAGAATATAAATCCAACTATTTATTGTTTTTATGAACTATTATTATTAAGAATAATATTCAAAATGTTAGAAAGCTTTTTTCTTTTGAGAATATTCACAACTGCTCTTTTTTATTTTACTGATGTTTTTAGTCTTGTGTGACTTACTCTGCCTCAATTTGGCTTGTTTTGTTCATTTTAAGGATCAGCTCAACTATGTTGTACCCTTTTGGATAGTGATTTGGATTAATGAACACGGTACATTATATTTTGTACATTCCGCATGATAACCTCGTCACGCTTTGAATAAATTATTTTTGCTGCAATTTGCCTTAGTTAAAAATTTTGAATCATTAGCATTATATTTGGATATTAAAGGGCATGTGTTATTGGCTGTCACAAACTCCAGCAGTTACGAATTTCTTCTCAAATAGGAGAACAAGTTATAGATTTGCTCAGGTTACTGTCTTTTTTCCCGTAGCAATTAACTTCAATTGATTGATCAATTTTATTGAAAGATGTATGGCTTTGCGCAAAAGGATGATGGGAAGTACAAGATATGGCTTATGGCTTAATTAAAGGAGAGGATAAGTGCAGTGTTTGGGCTTATGGTGGTCAAATTTGAACATGACTTTTCAATGTGCAAAATGAACAATTTGGAAACCCCTATTGCAAAATTCCTATGTCTCCATATGAGATGGAGCCAAATGGGCAATTTGAGGGAATTGGATTCAACAAGGAAGCATGGCCGGGGAAGATGCTGCCGAAGGAGTTTGTTTAAAAAGATATGATTGTTATTCAGAGTGAAGAGTGAGTGTGGGTCTGGAATCATACCAAACCGACTAAATTGGAAGGTTGTGAATGTGACCGTTGCAGGCACCAAGTGTGTAGATGGCTGCATCCATCCGTGGTCACTTTTTTTAATAAAAAAAAATTAATAAAATAAAAAGGACGGCTTATAGCCAGAAATACATTAAACAGAAAATATAGAAATAGGGGAATAAATTCCCAGACTCTCCTGGGCCACTATAGGCCTCAACAAACTCGTACACTTCTCAACAATAGCAGAATAATTAATGCCTTGCTTGCCTAACACATCAGCCACCCGGTTTGCATCACGTGAGATATGACATATCAGAACTTGCCAATCCCTTTGTAACAACTCTTTGATTCTCAACAGGAGGAGGCTTGCAGAGGAAACGGATTCATCAGTCAACAACTGGACAAGCTCTAAGGCATCAGATTCTAGGATAAGTTTTTTAACACCCAAATCCCAAGCCAAGTTTAATCCTTCAAGGATGGCCCATTCTTCCGCCACTAATGCATCACAAACTCCTATTTCTTTCACAAAACCAAATCCCTCCACTATCTCTCAAAAGACCCCCACAACCAACCTTAGATGAACTTAGCGCCACTGCCCCGTCCACATTCAGCTTCTTCCAATCCATAGGAGGCTTCTTCCAAATTCCCTGCGCCATAGATACTGCTAATTCCGCTGATAAGGAAATATTACAGTAGGCATCCGACTCCAGAGCAAACTTTCTCCAACAGTGCAGGATGAATTTCGATGGGTTAGCATAGCAGGCCTTACAAAATTACTCTTGAACAGCGACGAGTTCCTCCACCCCCACAACATCCAAATAGCCACACCAAAGATAATACACCAATGAGAGGATGCACCAATCCCACCCTTATCCTTAAGATTACTTACCAGCCAATCCCTCAGATTAGAGCCAAAAAACACTCTAAAGGAAGAGGGTTTGATCAACTTGCCCCACATCTGCTTGCGCATATCTACAATCCCTAAGTATGTGAATTATAGATTCAGAACCTATTCCACAATACTCACATAAATTAGAAACAGGACCCCATTTGCTTCTTCTTTCATTAGTAGGCAAATGATCAAAAAAGACCTTCCACATAAACATTTTAATTCTCTCAACACCTTTCCAAGCCCAAACTTCCTTTAAACCCTTCAAACTTCTAACCTGAGAATAGTTCTCAATTAGGAAATATGCACTCCTAATTGAGAATTGTCCATTATTAGAAGCACTCCAAACCAAAAAAATAAGAATCCTCCCTAGGAGGCAAAAGCGCCATCAGCCTATCAATAACCTCTGATGAAACTAAACCAGAAAGACCAGCGCAAGATTCCACAAACCATTAACCGTCCAGTCAGCCACCGAGGAAGAGGCTTCAACCTCAGAAAGAGGTCTCATACAGTAATTCTTCAGCAGTCTCCCTTCCATCAACCAGCAGTCATTGAAGAAACTTATCAATTCACCATTCCTAACTTGCCATTTAGTTCCCCTATCTATAAGGTCCTTACTTGAACAAATGAATTTCCATAAATTTGAATCCCCTATACGGTAGGACAACAGAGAATCATCCTCCCATTGCATATACTTCTTCTGAAGAATTTCAGCCCACAAACTTGAAACCCCCATGACAACGTTCCACGCCACTTTTGCCCCACAGGCTTTGTTAATCGACTCCAACCGACGGAACCCAAGACCCCCACATTGTTTAGGCCTTAGGATTTGCTCCCACCCACTAGAATGATATCTGATAGAGGACTCATCATGACCCTAAATAAAATTCCTTTGAATCCTCTCAACTTCATGGTATATACTCTTTGGAATAGCAGCTACTTGCATCAAATACAAGGGAATGGTACTTAAAACCGATTTAACTAAAGTAACCCTTCCCGCAAAGGAAAGACAATTCGCCTTCCAATTTGACAACTTTGAGCGGGCTCGCTCTACAATATAATGAAACTTCTCTTTTGTCTTCCTACTACGAGAGAGGGGAAGCCAAGATATTTTTCAATCTCACATGTTATTTTCATTTGAGACATACCCTTGATTCTTTGCTTAACATGAACAGGCACTCTAGGGGAAAAGAAGATAGAGGATTTATCTTTGTTAACCTTCCCACCAGAAGCCTTAAAGAATTTATCAAGGCATTTAAGCATGCAAGTAGCTTGAACTTCTGATGCAACACCAAAAAATAGTAAATCATCAGCAAATAGCAAGTGTGAAACAACAGGACCAGATCTGGCAACTCTTATCGGACACCAACTACCATCTGCAACCTCATCACAAATCAAATGCGAGAGCTGACCCATGCACAACACAAATAAAAGAGGGGAGATAGGGTCCCCTTGCCAGAGTCTTCTCTTAGGGAAAAAGAATTCGGTTTGAGAACCATTCCAAAGGACATTATAAGATACCAACGATACACAAGAGACAATTAGGTTAATAAAATCAGAATTAAACTCTGCATCTCTAAGCACTTGTTCAAGAAAATCCTAACGGATTCTATCATAGGCTTTCTCCATATCAATCTTCCAAGCCATCAAACCCTTTTTACTCCTATTCATACTCTTAATATGCATAATTTCCTGACCAACTATAAGATTATCCTGAATATGTCTACCTTAAATAAAGCTAGTTTGGAATGGGGAAATCAAATCATTCATAACCTCTATAAGCCTCAAAGTTATGATTTTTATAATACATTTATAATGCACAATACACAATGAGATAGGTCTGAAATGAAATATCTGATCAGGATTATCCCTCTTAGGGATCAAAGCAATAAGAGTTTTGTTTGCCTCAGATATAGATATATTTCCCCTAAACACCTTTTTGACAAAGTTGCAAAGCGAAGAACCCATCGTATCCCAATTACTCTTATAAAAGATGGCAGGAAATCCATCAATGCCAGGGGATTTAAAACTTCCCATAGAGAACAAAGAAGACCAAATTTCTTCATCCGTAAGTGCAATTCCTAACCTTCCAGTAGCTGCACCATCAAGACTCAGAAAATTTGTTCTAGTATGAAGGGGAACATACTCATCACCAACCTCACAATATAATTTTGAGAAATGTCGCACCACCAATCACTTTAAATCATCCTCTTGATTCAACCAAGTACCTGATTCGGATTTCAAAGCCAGAATTTTATTTCTCTTTGTCCTCATTTTGGCCTTTAAATGATAATAATGAGTGTTTCGATCACCATTTTTAATCCAAAGGTCTCTCGATTTTTGAAACCATTTGACTTCCTCCAGAGTCAAAGTTCTGTTAAGTTCCTCCTACAGCTCTAATTCAAGCTTACACAGGTACCTAGAAAAAGGGTAGGCCAAGGAGTTTTGAATACCGTTTAGTCTAGCCATAATCCTTTGCTTCCTATTTTCCACCATTCCAAACACATCATTGTTCCACCCACCAATAGATTCCTGAAACCGTGATAGAGCACGATTGATCTCACTCTGCGATTCCCAGTTCTCAACGAGGAACCTATTATAAGATTCGTGATGCAACCACATCATCTCAAAACGGAAAGGACGACAGACATATCAAGACTCCCCCTCAGTTCCCAAGCACAGACTAATCGGATTGTGGTCAGAGAATTTTAACCGAGTTAAGATCCGCACACTACAATCTTCAAATCATGTTTGATCTCTACAATTTGGATATCAGTAACACACGATATCCATCCAGTCATGTTTGATATCAGCAACACACGATATCCATCCAGTCATGTTTGATATCAGCAACACACGATATCCATCCATAGTCACTTCCCTCTTGAAAGAAAGAACTATTGTATCCTGTTCATGTGTTGCTGATTCAAGTCATGTTTGATCTCTTGGATTGTTTGTTGAAAGTGGTAAGTGATGTATTCATCCATTGTGGGGATAATTTGAAGGGAAAAAAGCCAATCACCACATCTTTGTTTGAAGGGATGATAGTAGAGTCTAGTGTCGACGGCATGGGATAATCAATCAATCTTATGTACGTGAAGATACTTTTTATCTTACAACGAGTGGGAGTTACTAGACTGTCCCTGTCCCTTTAACATGAGATTAAGAGTCCGCGCACTAATATCCAAACTAGCTTTATGACTATGATGGAACAACTTTTCTCCCATTAATGTCCGTCCATGTACACTAAATCGCAATTGATTCGCTGTAGAAAGTCATCCCCATTGATAAGGGACAATTAATACATAAGTTAGAAACAGACCATTCACGCTAAATTTCAAAATTAAATCACCATTGAAGAAGCCTCCTGGTATTTTAATATTTTTCCTCCCACTTTTGTTCAATTTGCCGTCTCCCTAAATACATACAACAACGACTGAGAGAAGCAGTACAACGTGACCACTGAATCCTATTCCTCCCACACCAATCAAAATCCGAGGGTGGATATAATGGAAGCCAAAAAACTAAAATATAAATTAAGAAAGATAACAATGGTATTTTAAAAAATACATATCGTATTAACTAACTTTTTTAATTATATTAAGCAGCGAAGAGGGTAATAGTTGTAACTTATCCTTCACAATGACAACAACTAATTTCACAAATACCCTTACTTGTGCATATATAGGTATTAGTAGGTTGCTTTTCAGCAATGGCAAAAAAAAAATCTAACCGGTAATAACTTTAATTTATCAGGCAACAACGAAACAATCCAACAATGACATTTAAGAACATTTAGATAATGTTGGGATGAAATTAAATTAATCAATTAAATTCGCATTAAAGATTTGTACATATTTAAAATTTAAATGCACATAGTTGATATTTGCGATTAGCATGCATTTTCAGGAGTAGCCACAGCATCCTCAATGTTGAAATGTGTAAAACAATCGCTTATGGATTTTTATGACATCAACTCCAATCACTGATTAATTAAGTTAATCAAAGTGAGAGAATTTTAGTTATTTAGTCACTCTTATTGATTAAATTAATTGTTTAAATTCTCATTAATTAGATTGTTGGTGCATATTTATGTTTAAAATGCATATGATATTCATGATTAACATACTTGTTTCCTGTGGAGTAATCACAGCATCCTCAATTTTGTTGGATGCACATTTTTAATCACATATTGCATTATATAATATCAATTGTAATTAAATATATTGTTATAACTAGTCTTTTCCCCACATGTGGATAATTATAATTGGATATTTAATTAGGGTGGAATAGAATGACATTATATTTTCTAAGTAGCCCACATATTTTAGAAAATATAATTTTGTTCTAGATTCATCAATTCGAGATAAATCCATGCTATGCTAATGTCTTTGCCCATAGTAGAGCTGAGAATCAGGGCAGGCCCGTGAAGGGCCAGGGCCTAACAAAGCTGGCCCTCCAGGGCCCGAGGTAAGAAAAAATCTGTTTTTCAGAGCCTGACCCGAGAGCACCAGGGCCATAGTCGGCCTTCCAGGTCCCAGAAGTTACTATTTCAAATTTTAACTATTTTTTCTCCGTTTTTTTTCAAAGAAATATAATTAGTAAATTACAACAATTAAAGTTCTAATTTATCAAATAAATGTTGTCAACATTAATATTAAAACAACATGAATCATCCAACAAATGAGCACAGTCACTAATTCATAATCAAAAGCAAACTATGTTTACAAATAACTCACATAAGACATAAGAAGCATACCACTAAGTGACATTAATACGATGACTATTATTGTCGTCATCTTCGCCACCAACGACATTTGATTGTGCTTCGCTTTGAGTAGGCTCAGGTTCATGAGTAAGAATATCATGAATTTCTTCTCTCGCATCATGAACACATCCATAATCTTTATCTGCAACAAATAATAAACCAAATCATAAAATTAGAGTATAGTTATTATGTATTTATGTATTTGTACTTAAATGGATAAATAACTCTATAACAAATACAAAATACATATAAATTAGTAAATTACCATCATATGTAAATCCAAAAAATAATAATAATAAATTAAAAGGGTTTGCAGGGCCGGCCCTGCTGGGCTTATTTCATTAAGCTCCTCTAATTTTCAAGCCCGGCCTTTAAAGGGCTAAGGTTTAAAAGGGCCGAGCCCATTGATTTCCCGACTCTAGCCCATAGGTAGACCTTAGTGATGCAAATTTATAATTATATGATTTACATTGATAAACATACACTTGTTTGTGATGGTTTTTTTTTCTTTGCCTCTTATAGTTGTTTTGTAAGGATGATCAGGTTGTACTTTGACCTTGTAGCATGGTTTTTATATTTAACTGTTTAGTTTGATATAATTTGTTAGAGATAATATAATTGTTGAGCCTGAAAGGAGATAAAATTTAACTTCTTCATTAAACTTGGCATTAGGAAGGTTCCACTACTCAATGATACTAGCATGAGATGTGAGATAACATTATAAGATGTAATTGTCTTATTAAATTAATCTTAATTAAGAGCTGGTTATCATAGGTATATAAAGATAGAGCTAAGTCAAATATTGCTTATAGGCTAAAGGACGAATTTAAAAATTCTCATAACTGTTATTGCATTGTGTGTTAACTATAAAGTAATTCTCCATATTAGGGCATAAGATGTCTCCATTAATTTTGTTGGAATGGACCTTCAATTTATTTTCTCATTAACATGAGTCATTATACCTTCTTCATGGATATTGAAGATTCATTGAAATTATGTATGAATGAGGGCTATCAAGTTATCAACCTTAAAGATAGCCATAAAATAATAGGCATATATAGTTTAATGTTTCTTTAGTTGGAAGGCTTGATTGGAGGCAATAATGGATATACACTTGCCATTGATTATGTTCTAATTGGTGAAATAATTCATCTCTTCTTATAGTTGACCTTTCACAATACCCAAATGCTATTTGTTTTATAATAAAGTAGTATCATTTGATGCATTTTGAGTATATAAAAGCAATATTGGGTGGTTAATATGATAAATAGATTAATGTAGTGAAATTACCTGGAAGAGATGGGTGACATGATAAATACACCATTAATGGACTGGAACTTAGTCTATATCTAAAGTTTATTCATATTTGAACTCACCTAATATAGGGGGTATTGTTGTGAGAAGAAACATAATGTTAATAGACATTTTCCATGATATATTTTTCCTCTTAAAGGACACACTAAAGACAATTATGTATATTTCAATTGAGATTCTAACAAAATTTATACTTAAATCCTCTTGAAACCTTAAAGGTTGGAAGCTCGATTTAAAATATATTCTTACATAGAATTGCCTTATAAAAGAAAGAGCGTGGAAAGAAAATATCCTGAGAGACTGAGATGCATATTTTGGTGAAAATGCAGAAATGTCTTAGGAATTTAAGTGAGCTATACATTTAATTTTATAGTTTTGTGTAGTATTTTGAAATGCCAGATTATTTAGCTAGGAACATTCAAATTAGTGGGAGTGATCAAACTCATTGAGAGTGGTCACCTATGGAGGATTGTCACCTCTAATTGTTATAGAACGTTGTTTTACATGGGATTCACCTTGTTGAGCTTTAACCTATCAAAAGATTGAGTTGAGACCAATTCATGGCAGGTTCATGATGTGGTTTAGGAAATTAGATTAAAACTTAAATATTGAGACTGACCGTAACTTCCAAAAAAGGCACTAATTCATGATAAATGTAAGATAAGCAATAACATAAATTTATCTGGTAAGTTGCTAGTATGCAACATTAAGTAATACAAATAAAGTTGTTTGCTATAACTTCTCTATAAAGAGGGAATTGATTTAGTGAGGTATTTCCTCCTATATTCATGTATAATTCCTTCAATATCTTCATGGTAGTTAAATGTCTATCTTGAGTTGAGATGTCATTAGTATCTTTCCATTTTGGACATAAGGAGAGATATATATGTGAATTAGTAGAGATTGTCGAATTTAATCAACAAAATTAGGAGTTTTGTCATAAGCAAGTCTCACAATAGTGATAGTTAAGGTAGTCATTAGTATCTTTCCATTTTGGACATAGAGATATATATATATATATATATATATGAATTAGTAGAGATTGTAGAATTTAATTAGCAAAAGTAGGAGTTTTGTCAAAGCAAGTCTCACAATAGATAGTTAAGGTATCATAATGTGATTACATACAGGGTCATGTTGAGAATGTCACAAGTCTTATTTATATTACTAGATTGGTGGGAGTTGAGTTATCTATATGGTACAAAAGGATGGTTTATTTATATATATAGCTTGTGCATTTTGACTTAAGGTGTTACAAATAACTAAGTCACTATTGTTCAAAGTTGTGATATGACTAAGTTAGGTGTGATATTCTTTTAGAATACATAAATAGATTATTCTCAAAATATTTGAGAGTATCTTAAGTAGCATATAATCAAAAGCATATGAACATTCATGGATAATGTTGGCTATTTTGAGTAGCATCTATTATGAGAATGTCATTAGACTCTCTATATGTCTCTTATATCATCTTAGTCCTTCTAATTTAATTTTCAAGGCTTAGGCTTACTTAAATGTGCGCACAAACGAACAATGACATTGCAAAGGAATTTTGGGAGGATTGTCAGGCATGTTCTTGCTTGAATAATAACTGAAAAGCTACAAGTTATGTAATACATTATCAAATGTACATTAAGTTTCATGCTTTATATATAGTAGAACTTGGTAAATAAGTTGCATCATGGAGAGGGTGTAAGATTTTTAAGCACTCACTGATTGCTTAGTTCCACCATGGATCACTTAACCTAGTCACTCTCAGAGGCAAGTTACAAGATTGCAAATTAAGGAATTTCATCAAAGGGTTTTAAAATTATTAAATTAATTCAAACCAATTAAGAGTGTTATATGACCATAGAGCCAATGGGTCATAAACACATAAGGCATAAATCCTTGAATGAAGAGCATGTTTTTAGAGAAATAAAAACGGATCAAATATCTCATTAGGAATAGATCACATGTAGTGATCTAGATTTGACATTATTTAAGTAATGAAATTCAAGTTGAAGTTTGTGGTCTCAATTGTTGGTACCTAAATTATGAGATTTTAGCAAACATTCAAATTGGAACCGAATAAACAATTAGGGTTTATTCATTAAGGTTTTGACCCATTAAGTAAAAGTACTGCTTGTGAAGTTGTGATGCATTGAAGGTAATACTCAATTAAAGAGGACTTATCGTCATGATTTCTGTAGTATTGCTTAAATGAACCTTACTCACCAAATAACATTAAGTTGTGGGCCAAGTAGGAAATTGTTAGATATTTTATTATTTAAGATGATATATTTTATTATTATTTAATATAGATTGTATCTAGACATTATATTATCATTATTTTTTAATAAAATATCCCCTGATTATGACCCACATATTATGTGGATAGAGATTTGATTTAGGGTTGTCTGCCTAGCTGGTAAGCTTTTACGAATCTTGATGGGAGGTTATAAATAGAATAGACTAGGTCTTAGAGCAGTAATGTGAAAAACCCACTTACTTGCTCCTTAGGGGTCCCTAACGGGTGATGGCAATTGGCAGACCATCACCGTACCTCATCTTTTCATTGGAAGAAGCTTGGACCTATTCTATTCTAATTATAACTCTCTTTCTTGTTCTCTACGGTTCTCAAATTGTAAGACACTATATTTAAAATCGTTATGGTTAGAGGTATTTCATCAACTCTTCCGTTGTTGTACCAGAGAAATGCTACACTAGTGCAGCTATCTTCTCATGGAAAGCAATGCAAATCAGATTCTAAGTCACCAGATTTTCCAACTTGACAAGATTGAGGAGCAATCTTGGACTCCTCCTCCTGCAGATGTCATTCGTATTGATGTGGATGGCTTGGTTCGACATCAGCATCAAGCGGCTTGTGGGGGAGTGCTTAGAAATGCTCAGGGTGACTGGTTGATGGGCTTCTCCAAATCCCTTGGCCTTCATACGATTATTGAAGTTGAAATCTATGCTATCATGCTAGGACTTGAAATTGGGCAGCAGATGAGTTTACAAAAAATCCTCATCTATTCTGACTCACTAGATGCTATCAATATCCTTACGAGAGATTGCCCTACAGATCATCCCCTTAGAGACATTATTGGGAAGACCAGGGATCTCTTGTACCGAGATTGGGAAGTGGAGTTACGTCACACTCCAAGAGAGAACATCTCATGTGCTGATTATATGGCCAAGCAGGGTCATCGTGTTGCAATTGATGCTGAGGTGGTTATGGTTCCAAATATCCCCAGAGGATGCCTAGATATGGTTTTGCACGATAAACGCTCATGTTCATCTTAGCTTTCTATTTAGATGTATTAAGGGCTAGATCTCTTCTATCTGGTTCCTAACTCCCTTTTCAAGCTTTTGCTTGCCTACTTTATCCAAAAAAAGAATTATGCAATATTGTTAGATTATTCCAACAAAACCTGCTATAAGAAACCATGTCGCTTGATTAACGATCTAACAATTATACTATCAAATAAACGAATAACCCCATATATGTTATATAATTCAACACATTAATTTTTGGGAAAAGGACATTTAAATACCACTTCAATTTCCAAAAACCCATAAAAGACCATTAAAACTTGCAAAGAATAGAGAAAGGATGGGGTGAAAATATGTGTTTTTTATGTTTTGGTTTAAAGACCAAAGTAGTTTTTTCACACATTTTTTCAATACTTAACAAATTTGTCAAAAACTTTATTGTTTTAGTCAATATCATTACTCAATTGGTCACAACCCACAAAAATAATAATGGTTTTGAAAAAAATCGTCATGGTGTTGACAAAATCATTAAGTATTGAAAAATGTATGAAATGAGCATTTTGGTCTTTAAGTCAAAACATGAAAAATTCATATTTCCACCCCATTCATTCTCTATCATTTGCAAGTTTTAATGGTCTTTTTTAGGTTTTATAAGTTGAAGTGATATTTAAATGTCATTTTCCCATAATTTTTTCATAACTCTCTCACTAATTGTACTTATCAAAAAGTTTGAATTCATAACTTGGTGCTTAAGAGAGATTTCAAGATAAGCCTAGTATCTTAAGGCTACAAGGCAACGATCAATGCAACATTGTTTCAGTATCAGATGCAAATAGTAACCCCTATTTATTGTTGCAAACCATTTTATTAAAATGGGACCGAACCGGCCAGTTCAACCACGAAACCGTCAAACCGGTCATCTAACTGGTTCAATATTTATTTAATTTTTTTATTTTAAAAAATTCATATCTAATCATATTTCCAAAAATTATAAATTAAGACTATATGAAAAGTGTAAGATGTCTATTTTTTAATGCAAAAAGAATCACTCAAAAATATTATCATTTGATCTTAAAAAATTATCAAATTCCAAAACTATTCTAAAAAATATTATCGTTTAAGTTCTTCCTTAAGGTATAGATAAAGGGTTAGGCTAATTCCGATCTGACTTATTGACTCTTGACCCACTACCTAGATCAGTTTAGTGGCGGATCCGAGTATAGTTGGCACTTTCATGGATTTCTTAAACATTTAGGGCCCATTTAGTCAATCAGATGGAGTGTTTATGCCTTGGGCCAAAAAAAAATTAAAATAAAAAATAAACCACACATTTTTATCTTAAATATGCTATTTGGTGTTGAAGATTTGAGTATAAAAAATGTCTTTCCTAGAGCTAGATGCCTACGCTCAAATCTCAATTAAGTATGGATCATTTTATAAAAATTAAAAAAATTATTAATCTAAAAAGATTAAAAGAGAGTATAAATTAATTAGTAATAAAATAAAATTTAAATTCAGAGTAATTCTCCCTAAACTTTTATAAACTATTATAAGCCCTCTCGTGTGGTAAGAAGTAGAGATCCATTTTTCTTCGTCGACGAACAAGCATTCCACGCTTGGTCGAGCTCGCCGTCGGACGCCGTCCGCCGTTGTCAGCCCTGCGTGGTTGTTCTCGGGCAAGTATTGAAGAATGTTCGAACTCTAGGGCTTTGTCTACTCCCTAAATCCGGTGAGATTGATTTGCTCAATCTGGCTCTGAATCTAGATTTGAATTTATTCCCCGCGGCATCTGTTCCCTTCGTGGTTGTCAACCCTGTGTCGGACGCCGTCACACCTTTTCTTTCTTTGTTTTGAAATTTTAATTTTAGTTTGGTTATGAATCTGGTCGTGTATAATCGCTTTTGAATAAAGACTGACTTTCTTTTCTTTTTTTAATTTTATTACTAGTTTTAATTTTATCACTTCTGCCTTCATCATTTTGATTACTAGCGACTCTTATGCTTTGGATTGTTTTGTTGTCTATTGGCATTCTGTTTATTAATCTCTCTATATATTATCATCCATTTAGAAATTTCTCAAGGTACTTGTGATGCATGATTTGATAAATGACTTGCCTCGAGTTCTGTCTAACAATTTGGAAGCTTGAGTTTAAATTGTCATTCTTCAGTGGGTTGGAGAAGTTGCCTGATTCAATTGGCTTTCTAAGGCATCTTCGTCTAAGTATCTGGAACAAAAATTAAAAGGATATTATATCAACTATTCACATTACAAAGATTTAAGTAGGAGCATCTGCCCCCACTAACATAGGTCTCGCCTATGTCTGTTCTTCTAATGTGCAAATTCCTTCTCCTTGTTTTAGTAATAGTATATTTTTTTGTTTTAAATTCAGCGGGATTTGCTTTTCTATAATGCCATTTAAGGGTCAGAAATGAGCTTTTAAATGGCTATTCAGCCTAGAGGATTTGTAGTGGTCGTTGGGCTGTTTTATTTGATATCCAAAATAACATTAGTGATTGTCCCACTTAATCCCCCGCCATCCTAATTTATGATCCTGCACTTTAACATAGTAATGGAAAAGCTGAATTTTATGATGGTGGAGACTAATCATGCTGCTGGATGTAAAAATGATGTTTATTGTTAATCTTAGCCATTGATGAGTTAGTGGCAAAGACATTTTGTGTCAACTTGAAGGGCAAGGCATGAAAATGTTGTTTAACTATTTAACTCTCTGGGTTAAGGGTGACAGAGATGGTGGTGGAATTTGATTCACGCCAATTTTCCTTGAAATACGCATTCCGATGACAGGATGTTGTTTTTGCCCTAATCCTAGGCAACTTTATTACACTAAAGTAGCATCGTTTCTGGTTACTCATATGCTACTCCTTTTTTTTAAAAAAAAAAAAAAAAAAAAAAAATCAGGAAGGTATAAAAAATGATCAATATTATTAACGAAGGTATAAAAAAGATATTACAATAGTTTGTACTAGACTCTAATTAATTCTAGTCATAAGTTACTAATTTGATTTGCCTATATTTATATTTTCTTTTGGGTGCTATATTGTGGGAGAATCTTAGTGGATTAATGACTTAAAGAGGAGCTCATTCATGATGGCTGGAAGATGATGGGCTTAAAAGTTATAATATAGCTACTGAACAGAAAATGTATAGTCTTGTGACTTTACATATTTACATGTAGTTTATCTTGGACTCACATAAGTTTCGTAGGGGTCAATGATAAATCCTGACTCACTTGTGGAATGAATTGGCTCATCTTCCCATGTATTTTCATGCATGGGTATGTCTGTTTATTATGCCGTACTGTTTTATTAAACCTTTATATGCTGGTTTGCTGCTTCTTTGAGTTGTAGTTTATCCTTTTCATATTTTTTAACCGTATTTAAGTTGAATGATTATTTTTACACATTCTTCATTTAATTTAGTATTATGAGGAAGCTTTAATCGCATTTTATTGTTTATTTCTTTTTTTCAACCATATTCTTCCAGGTGATTCTTTTCATATAAACTTTTGTTGGTATATGTCAGCCAGATCTATTTGTCAAAATGGGGCATTTAAAGTTGCAAACTCAAACTGCTATCAATGCAATAGAGGAGGAACCAAAAGGAAGTGGTGCTGGATTTCCTAACAGAACTGCTGTAGCATGCATGATCAATGCAGAAATTGGTGCTGTTTTGGCGGTCATGAGAAGAAATGTTAGATGGGGAGTCCATTATATGTCGGATGACAATCAGTTGGAGCACTCTCTTGTTCAGTCTTTGAAGACATTAAGGAGGCAAATCTTTATGTGGCGGAATCAGTGGCATGCCATCAACCCTGCCTTGTATCTCCAGCCCTTTCTGGATGTAATTCAATCAGATGAAACTGGTGCACCAATTACTGGTGTTGCCTTGTCATCTGTTTACAAGATATTAACCCTGGATGTGATTGATCAAAACACTGTCAATGTTGGGGATACCATGCACTTGGTGGTTGATGCTGTTACAAGTTGCAGATTTGAGGTGACTGATCCTGCATCAGAAGAAGTGGTATTAATGAAGATACTACAAGTTCTCCTAGCATGTGTCAAAAGCAAGGCATCTGTAATGCTGAGTAACCAGCATATATGCACCATAGTGAATACTTGTTTCCGTATAGTTCATCAAGCAGGAACCAAAGGTGAGTTGTTGCAGCGAATAGCACGCTACACAATGCATGAACTTGTTCGGTGTATTTTCTCTCATCTTCAAGATGTTGGCAACACAGACCTTGCATTGCAAAATGGGAGCACTGCTTTGACTCAAGAGGTATCAAATTCATGGTACTTGGTCCCTTTTGGTTATAATGTTTAGTACTTTCATGTGCTTATTTTGTCAGCTTCTGCAGAGGCAAAGTAACTGAAAGAATAGGGGAGGTTCTTATACATGCTATAACTGTTGATTTGCTATCATTTTATTGGTCTTAGCTTACTAAATATTGAACCATTCAAGGGGAAATCTTCCTTAACTTCTTTAATCTTTGCTTACTGTTTTGGCCAATCTCTTCTTGCCATAATGTTAATGATATTTTTATTGTTCACTTTAAAATATTATTCTCACTAAACTTGCCATCACTAAAGTGAATTTAGACCTCCCCTTCCCAACCTCTTTTCTCCCTCCTCCAATAGAAGGAAAGAATCTCCGCTAGCTGTATATTCATAATTGAAATTTAGGGGCTGTGCTTATCTTTGTGGATTATTACAAGTATTGACATGTAGAAATTTGCATACTTAGTATAGAGAATGTACCAGTTATTCTGCTGAAATAAAAAGTTCTCTCAGTGCAAAAACTTAATTGAGGGTTAGGACATGCACAAATGTGAACATTGTTTTGATATGTTTTGCAGACTAGGCAATTGAGTAATGGGAACTTTAATTCTGCAAATGATAGTGAATCGTTATCTGCCTGCATTACTTCCAACATTGCAACTGTGGTTTCTGCAACAACAGTGGATGAAAACCCAATTATTGCCAGTGGTGGCAAGGAGACTGTACCACATGAATTGCATCTAATCTCTGAGCCATATGGGGTTCCCTGCATGGTGGAGATATTTCACTTCTTGTGTTCATTGTTAAATGTTGTTGAGCATATGGGAATGAGTCCTAGATCAAACACAATTGCATTTGATGAGGATGTGCCACTTTTTGCCTTAACTTTGATAAATTCAGCTATAGAATTGGGAGGGCATTCCTTTCGTCATCATCCCAAGTTGCTGAGCCTAATTCAGGACGAGTTATTTCGTAATCTTATGCAATTTGGTTTGTCAATGAGTCCCCTGGTACTTTCAATGGTTTGCAGCATTGTTCTCAACCTGTATCACCATCTTCGTACTGAACTCAAATTACAACTAGAAGCCTTCTTTTCTCGTGTCATTTTAAGGCTTGCGCAAAGTAGATATGGAGCTTCATATCAGCAGCAGGAAGTTGTCATGGAGGCCCTTGTTGACTTCTGCAGGCAAAAATCATTCATGATGGAGATGTATGCTAACTTTGACTGTGACATAACTTGCAGTAATGTCTTTGAAGATATAGCAAATTTGTTGTCAAAAAGTGCATTTCCTGTGAACACTCCATTATCTTCCATGCATATTCTTGCTTTGGACGGTCTTGTTGCTGTTATGCAGGGAATGGCCGAAAGAATAGGCATTGGGTCTATTGGTTTAGAAAATTCTCAGTTGAGTCTTAAAGAGTACACTCCATTCTGGACAGAAAAGTGTGACAATTTCAGTGATCCTAATCATTGGGTTTCTTTTGTCCGCCAAAGAAAGTACTTAAAGAGAAAATTGATGATAGGAGCTGACCATTTTAATCGGGATCCTAAGAAAGGTTTGGAGTTTCTCCAGGGAACAAAGCTTTTGCCTGACAAACTTGATCCTCAAAGTGTTGCATGCTTTTTCAGATACACTACTGGGTTGGACAAGAATCTCATTGGTGATTTTCTCGGAAATCATGATGAATTCTGTGTTCAGGTTCTTCATGAATTTGCTAGAACATTCGATTTTGAAGACATGACTTTAGACAATGCCCTGCGTCTATTTTTGGAAACTTTCCGACTGCCTGGAGAATCACAGAAAATACAAAGAGTTCTCGAAGCTTTCTCTGAGAGATATTATGAGCTGTCACCACATATCCTTGCTAATAAGGATGCTGCTCTTTTGTTATCATATTCAATCATTATGCTCAATACAGATCAACACAATGTACAAGTAAAAAAGAAGATGACAGAAGAGGATTTTGTCCGGAATAATAGGAGAATAAATGGTGGCAATGATCTACCCCGAGAATTCCTATCGGACCTTTACCATTCAATTTGTAAGAACGAGATTCGCACAACCCCTGAACAAGGTGTTGGATATCCTGAAATGACCCCAAGCCGTTGGATTTATCTAATGCAGAAATCAAGGAAAACTGCCCCATTCATTATGTCTGATTCAAGATCATATCTTGATCGTGATATGTTTGCTATATTATCTGGCCCAACAATTGCTGCTCTCTCTGTGGTATTTGATAATGCTGAGCATGAAGAGGTGTACCAGACATGTATGGATGGATTCTTAATTGTTGCCAAGATTTCAGCGTACTATCATCTTGACAATGTACTGGATGATCTGGTTGTGTCTCTCTGCAAGTTCATTACTATCCTGGATCCATCATTGGATGATGAAGTTGTGGCCTTTGGAGATGACATTAAAGCAAGAATGGCAACTGAGACAGTTTTTACCATTGCAAACAGGTATGGTGATTTTATTCGTATTGGATGGCGAAATATTCTTGATTGCATCTTACGATTGCACAAGTTGGGCCTTCTTCCTGCATGTATGGCCAGTGATGCAGCGGAGGAGCTTTCTGCAGAAATGGGGCATGCAAAGCCTAATGCAAATTCTTTATTGTCAACTCATCTGCCATCTAGTACACCAAAGAGATCCTCAGGATTGATGAGCAAGTTTAGTCAACTGTTATACCTTGGGGCTGAAGAGCCAAAGTCAGAACCAACTGAAGAGCAACTTATTGCTCATCAGCACAGCCTAGAGACAATCCAGAAATGTCACATAGACAGCATATTCACTGAGAGCAAATTTCTACAAGCTGAATCTCTGTTGCAACTCACTAAAGCTCTCATTAGTGCTGCAGGGCGACCTCAGAAAGGGAACAGCATATCTGATGATGAAGATACTGCAGTTTTCTGCCTGGATTTATTGGTTGCTATTACTCTGAATAACAGGGATAGAATTGGACTTCTTTGGCAGGGTGTTTATGAACACATATCAACCATTGTACAGTCAAGCGTGATGCCTTGTGCGCTGGTTGAGAAGGCAGTTTTCGGGCTTTTAAGGATTTGCCAACGATTGCTTCCATACAAAGAGAATATTGCTGATGAACTCCTGAGGTCATTGCAACTTGTCTTGAAGCTTGATGCTCGGGTTGCTGATGCCTACTGTGAGCAGATTACACAGGAAGTTGGTCGCCTTGTGAAGTCAAATGCTTCTCATATCAGATCTCAGTTAGGATGGCGTACAATTGCATCACTACTATCCATCACAGCCAGGCATCCAGAGGCATCTGAGAATGGGTTTGATGCATTATTGTTCATAATGTCTGATGGAGCCCATCTGCTACCTGCTAATTATGTTCTATGTGTAGATGCTGCTAGGCAGTTTGCTGAATCACGTGTTGGGCAGTGTGAGAGATCTATACAGGCTCTTGATCTTATGTCAGCTTCTGTCAGTTGTTTAGCAAAGTGGACCAGTGACGCTAAACAGGCAATGGAGGAAGAGCAAGTTTCGAAGATGTTGCAGGATATTGGGGACATGTGGCTAAGGCTAGTACAGGGACTGAAAAAGTTATGTTTAGAGCAGAGAGAGGAGGTTAGAAATCATGCTTTGTTTTCTCTGCAGAAGTGCTTGGGTGGAGCTGTTGACATTGATCTTACTCATGGTTTGTGGTTAGAGTGTTTTGATCTAGTGATCTTCCCTGTTCTTGATGACCTGCTTGAAATTGCACAGGTACAGTCCCAAAAGGACTACAGGAACATGGAAGGCACTCTTATCCTTGCCTTGAAGCTATTGTCTAAGGTTTTCCTTCAGTTATTCCAAGATTTATCCCAATCAACAGCCTTCACCAAGCTGTGGTTGGCTGTACTTGGTCGAATGGAAAAATATATGAAGGTAAAAATTAGGGGAAGGAGAAGCGAGAAGCTTCAAGAACTTGTGCCTGAGCTTCTAAAAAATACTTTGCTTGTCATGAAATCAGGGGGCATACTATTGCAGGGCAGCGTCATGAGTGGTAATAGTTTGTGGGAACTGACATGGCGGCATGTGAATAATATTGTTCCAACTTTACAGTCTGAGGTGTTCCCTGAGCAGGATTTAGAGCATTTGCAGCACAAAAAGGGTGAAACAGCTGGAGATTTGAGGCCTGGTGAAAATGTTTCTGTGCCTTCAAAAGAAACTGCTGGCCAAGATGGTGCCGGTATTGGTTAATTATTTTTGCAGTGCTGTGGTTACTTGAATTTGGTCTTTCTATATGTTCCTATAAACCCACGATCTCAGTCCTCCATGGTTTTCTTTTTTGGACGTTGTCTGGGTTCCAGATTAACTGTGCAAAATATGATAGATCAGTCTTCTGGTTAGAGTTTGGTATTGCTGTTGATTATGCAGAATGCGATAGAACAGAATTGTTGGTAGTGTTGGTTTGTTGAATCTCATGATGCTGTCTTTGGTATTCTCTCTCGCTCTTATTTGCCCCAGGATGCTAGATGCTGGTGTAATTTTTGATGGAGATATATACGATATAGCTTGAGAACCATTAGAGTGCTCACTCGTAGTAAGGTGCTTATAGAGGCCCCATCTTCTCCCAATGGATCCGCCCTGGGCCAGTGAACTGCAAATTTATAGAATTATTCTCTTTGCTAAATTGTACAGAACTTGAATTTGTTCTCTTTAGATGCGAGATGTATTTTAAGCGGTATGTTGCAAACGACAAATGTATGCAAAGCATCACAAGTATATATTCGAGTGCCCAAGGACTCGCAGATTTCTTTCATTTGATTTTCTTCCTTTGAGCTTCACAATGATATCTCTCTAAAGGTGGTTCCACTATCAGTATGGATCTCCCTTGATGCAAAAATATCGAAAAGAGATAAAAGAAACGGAATGAATTATAATGAGGACAAATGAATTGGTTGCATATTTTTATGTTTTCATGTCATTCTTTCTCTGATTGCATGATTATGTAATTTGTGAGAGAATGTTTTGGACGGGAACGGGAAATCAGAAAGCGGCCTTTCGAACGGCCCCGGCTAGCGGTAGAGCTGTCAAAAATAACCCCATCACATGGGGGCTAAAAATATGGCTTAATGGGCTGGCCCGCGGGGTCCAGCCCATTTTGACAGCTCTATGCTACGATCCTCTTTTACAAAACTGCGCTGTTTTGGCGCAAAAGTGCAAAACAGTAAACTGATGCCTTTTTTAATATATATATATATATATTTTAGGGTATTGACGGGTGATACTGATCAGTATTGAAAAAATACTTTATGATCTTGAAAAAATATCCTAAAGTATATTTTTAGTACCAGTCAGTACCCTGAAATATTTTTTCAAGATTCTTGAAGTATTTTTTTTCAGTACTAGGCAGTATCCTTTTCGTACCATTCGGTACCTGAAATATTTTTTGAAGATCTTAAAATAATTTTTCAAGATCATGAAGAATAAAACTATCTTTTTAGTATCAGTCAGTACCTAAAATATTTTTTCAAGATCCTAAAATATTGTTCAAGATCATGAAGTATTGTCAGTATCATAAAATATCTTTTTAGTACTTTTCAGTACCCTGAAATATTAAAATAAAAAGGCAGTAGGTTCACTGTTTTGCACCAAAACGATGCTCTTTTATAAAAGAGGACTACAGCAGACGCTAGCCAGGTTTTGAACTGGCAGAAAATAGGGTTAAGGTGCAATTTTGCCCTTAAAGTATGCGCTCATGAGCAATTTTGCCCCTGAAGTTTTCGGCAGAAGAATGTTGCCCTTGAAGTTTAAAAACGTAGAATGTTGCCCTCCGTTTAAAACCCTGTGGTCAACTAACGTTGACCGTTAGTTGATCGTTAGGGTTTTTAACGGAGGGACAAAATTGCTAAGTTTTTTTGGAGCAATGTTGCCCCTGAAGTTTAAAAACGTAGCAATTTTGCCCCTCCATTAAAAACCCTAACGTTGAGGGCAAAATTGCACCTTAACCCGGCAGAAAATTGGTAACACGGTGAATCCTAGTCACTGGTCAATTTTCTAATTTTTTTTTTCTTGCTGGCAAATTTAAAATATGTTTCCAAGCTATATTCTATACATATCTTTACATTATACTTCTTTCGGTCTTTAATATAAAATATATCTCAATCCTAAATACTCCTCTTGTCCTTAATACAAAACATATTTGAGGGTTGATCTCAATCCTAAATACTCCTATGATCCTTAATATAAGGCGTATTTGAGGAGTTGATCTTGATCCTAAATATAAGACATAGTTTTCATATTTGTCAATATTTTCCTAATTTACTCCTACCGATGTTCCCTCAACAATAATTAAGGAGAGAGAATTAAAGAAGATGACTAGGGTATTTTAGAGAATACATGTTATATTAACTAACTTCCTTAATCTAATCAAATTAGATATTTCGTATTTTTCAAAGGTTTCCTAATTTACCCCTATTAATGTTGCCTCAACAATTATAATCAAGGAGGAGGGAGAAAAGTGACTATGATGTTTTAGAAAATACATATCATATTAATTACCTTAAGAAACTTCCTTAATCTAATCAAAATTAGTAAATATGTCTTATATTAAAGATAAAAAAGAAGTCAGTATTTAGTGAAAATTATTTTGCAAGTTCCTGTATTTTCCCTCAACTTTTAAATTTGATGTCAGTGTTTTTTCTCTCTTAATTAAATATTCTAATTTTGCTCAATTAGCACCATTAACTCCTACACAGGGCGATAAATGCTGACAGAACAAAGTTACTGTAAAAGTGAAAAATACACTGCACAGGTAGCAAAATAAAAATGGAGGGAAAGTATAAATACATGTAAAATTGTTGTGATTATGAAGGAAAAGCATGTAAATGTGCAAGAAACATGTATATATTATAAAGCTATAAATTTTAAAATAATTATAGACATTATATGAATGTTACATCTCATAATTGTTTTTCTTTTTTAAAAATTACATATATCTATTAAATTTCTTAAATTAGATTGAAGAGAAGGGGAGCCTCTTACCTTCTTGCTTTCCAATTGTTATATACTAATAAAATGATATTTATAATAAAAAGATAAAAAACTATTCAAACTCATCTCGTAAATTTAATTTTATAAGATATTACCTTTAATTTTATATTTGACATAAAATCTTAAATATTCGAACCACTGTCCCGATATTTAAAAAAACTAATATATAGTCATGAAAGCAATATTTATCAATAATCTACTTCATAGTTATTTTCTAAAGCATGTATACTTTATTATAACTATTTTAAAATTAGAGATATTTTGATCTCTTGTTATTTTAAACGTTTGTTCCACTATTCAAATACACATGCTAAAATTAGAGAAACTTTTGTTCTACTTCAGGGTTGGCTTGACGTGTATGAGCCACCCTTCACCATTCCTCTGAGCCCCTTCACCAACATCCGCCACCCTTCACCATTCCTCTGAGCCCCTTGTGTTTCTCTTTTTAGAAGAGGAGCTCTAGTCACTGCTCTACTTGGGATTGCTTTTCATGTCTTCCTCTCCTAGAATCTCACGATTTCATCATTATTACTAGTTTGTTTTTGTTTGTCAACCAGTACGGCCCTTAGTCACCTTCCAAAGGCAAAAGGGCAATCCCATGGAGCCTTTCTTCCCCCACCCCTGTAAAGTCAGACAAGGTCGAAATCATACTTGCCACCAATAATCCACCTTGCGCCCTCCTTCCTGCTCCCAGACAGTGCTCTTACGCGTCCTTAATCCATTTAAAAACAGTCTTTCTTGTGTATAATGCATAAATTGTTGGCAACAGAATTTGTTGGGAGGAAATGTTCCGCTTTGACAACAATCTGTAACATTTGCTAATGAATAAAGTCGTACGAAAATAAATTACGAATGGTTTGTTGGTTAGAAGGCAAATTCTCGAGTGACAGGCGTTCAAAGTTTTATATATATATATGGCAGCGTGAGACTCTTCTTTATTTTACAGTGCAGACGCAATGATTATATTGAGAATTTATTATTTAGTATTTACATAGATGAAAAGACCTACAAGACTGAGCTTACAAAAATATACTTACTATGCCTCCCAGACCTTAGAAACCAATTATCTCTCGAGGTCTACACTTCCTTATCCTGATACTGATACCACCATCCTTTATGCTTCCACCATCCATAATTTGACAGCACTGCCTCCTTGGAGCCTGCTTCAATACAGCAAAACAGTATCATTAGTTTAGAAGCCTTGTATAAACTAAAACATGTGAAGAGTTTAACAGTCAAACTAATATGTTATTAACAGCATTATGAATAACTTGCGATGATATACTGGCAGTCGAGTATCTCACCGACTCCCAGTAATATAGCCTAATGGAGAATCTTCACAAATTCGCTCTCTGAATATATCCTATTTTATTAATAAGGCAGAGTGCCTTATTCGTAGATGGAAAAATACAGAGAGAATAATAAACCGAAATACATAAAATCAAGGGAATTACTCCAACTCCTAAATGCTAGTGGTGGATCTATCCACTTATTTCTCAACGACTAAATTCAAATAAAAGGAATAAGTAAATAACAACCAATTTTAATCCATTGCACCTCCTTCTTCCAGGACAAGTTTCCTTCTTCTAACCCAAGTCGCGAAGGGTATGTTTGGGTTGTTATCATTTACATATGGAAGTGATGGAGATTTAAGGGCGTGTTTGGTGTGTGTGTGTGTGAGAGAGAGAGAGAGATATACATTCTTCCAATATTCTGGGTCCAGCTTCAAGGCAGAAACTCTGATCCTCTGAGCTTCCACATTATCTGTATTTGGGTTCAAGCACTTGCGATCCTTGTCTACAAATCTCTTGTAGCTAGTGAAACTCCCACTTCTACCAACCTCTTCAATCTGATCCAGGAAATATCTAAATGGCTCTTGGCATGGCTCGGAGCTCATAGGTCGAGTGTTGAAAGTGAAGGGACCCTCACTCCAACTTCGCCATGTCCGAAATGTCTGTAATGGTGTCTGCAAATCCTTAGGCGTCAACACTGTTGGGTAAATTTGTACCGAGTAACCCCACGAAATGGATATCGACCATTTTCGTTCATGATCATAGCAAAAGCTTTGCTGTAGTATCCGAGCCGGGTCAATGCGGTATGCCCGAAGGAGGTTCTCCAATGAATCTCTCTGAGTCTGGTTGGGAAACAATGAACCTAAGGAGTCAAGGTGGTGGAGAGACACTAGTGGTGCCATTGGGTGTGCTGCTAGAAGGCCATATGGATCCCCTCTTATGTCGAGCTGAAAGAAAAAGGATGAGGCCACAAAATTAGTTTCTTGTAGATGCACGAGCAGCAATGAAATAGATATTTCGATACCTATTTCCCAAGTAACATGGAATGAAGGCAAGAAAAGTCAAACACTATTTCAAAGGCTTCATATCTTTCAAGAACTTTTAACATCGCATGGATATAGCTAAAATTAGTAAGAATGAAGAGAAGATGCATCGTCCTGGACCTAGCTGGCAGGTATACATAGTGAATACGAATGTACTATTTCGGTATATGAAAATTAAACGCCGACTTTTCTGCCACAAGTTCTTGGTCAGCATAAATCAGGACAACCAACCTACAGGGACAATGATTAAACAAATATATATCCTTGAAGAATGGTTGTCATGACCCATATTAGTTCATTAGCACCAATATTAAGATTCAACTAATACATGGTCCATTCAGCAGCTGGGGCCCCTGCCTATCGTAATGATCAGAAATTCAAGGTCAAAAAAGCATATCAAACTTCAAATTTAGCACCTTACAGAAAAACCACATAAAACTGGGTGGAACTTGAAATAGCTAGGGCAGTGGCTGCATAGCCCCAACCTCTAGCTCTAAACACCATCACAAGCCAATCTAGAAAGACTAAGAAGAATATACTATTCATTTCTTAAACAAAGCTTTCGTGCAACTTCTTCATGAAAAACAGTTTTTACCAAATACCAACCAGACATTTAATAGTATTTTCATATTTCAACCATGCCAACTGACATTCTTACCAATTCTGTTTTATAGCATGCCACGGAACATCCTCAATGCCTCACTCTTTCCTCAAAGTAATTTATTATCATAACTACCTATCCTAACATCCTCATTTAAAATTGTTTCAAGCAAGTGTAATAACATTTCGAATAGTCCAAAATTTTCTCTCGAACTTTCCTGCTTCCACTACATTTTGCAAGGGGGGAAAAGCTAATGAGCCATTGCATAGTCCTCTTCATTCTCCTAGCGAGAGAGCTTGCATTAATTTTCACCTCTCACTTGCATCTCTACTAATCTCAACATGGAGGCATAAAGAAACCATTTCAACTTACCAAATTAAAAATTAAAACATAATACGTGCTGATAAATACTCAGGCAAAAAATGGAGATAGTGCGCACCTGATGGAACCCACTTTCTTTTGTAAGAGGCACGCCAATTTCACTTACACAAGCCCAGATCCTTTGATCAGAACCATAGAAATAGTAGTATCTGTTTAGACAACCGTCCAATATTTTGGCTAGTTGAGCTGCTAATGCATAACTAACTGCAAATCCACCACCACCAAAAGCCATGTCATAAGCATGCATCACATCTTGTTCCACACTCTCAGAATTCCCACCAATATAATACATTTGACTATAATCATATTTTTCTAACACTGTAACTAAGTTCTCTGTGAAAAACACTGTATCGTCGTCTCCCATTACAAACCACCTCACATTTGGCAATCCAAGTTTAAAGCTTTCATAAACTATCCGAGCTATCCTAACTGCAGACTGTGAGTGCAAGTACTTGAATTGGGTAAAGTCCTTCGAGATTTGATATGGGATTAACACTTTAGGATGCAAATCATCATATCCAGGTTTCTTGTCAAGCCACACAAAACCTCTAGAGGTGTTTGGATTCCACCACAGATTACTGTAACCACTGCGGCTATGCCACGTCTTAGCTGAACCACCAATGCCAAATAAAATATGTGAGATATTAGTGGGTCCGCTATCCATATCTGAAGAATTCTGGAAGGCATGTAAATGGTCTGGTAATGGGAACCACCCAGCTGGTTTAGAAAACGATGAATGAAGAGCAAGTGAAACAGATGCGATGAGGCAGACGAGTAAGCCAATTCTTATCAAGACTAAGAATATATCTCCTAGTTTTTCAGGAACAAAAAAGAATTTGGATGCTTTAACGGGGTCTTGAGAAATCTCCAAGCGAGCGTGATTAATCTTCTCCCTGTAACATTTGTTTAAAGATTTCAGACAGATATATTATGAGAAATTGTTCCTTATACATTTTTTAATTAAACAAAGTGGCCGTAGAAACGATGTCCTTACATTACAGCCCAGTGTTGTTGAAGAGTCCGGTTTGCTAAAGTAGTGATGGAACCACTTTGCTCACCAGAAGAATTGACCATCCAAATGGAAAATGACCTGAATTTGCTTATTCAGTTAGCACAGTATTATTTTATTGCCAATTATTTATTTTGTATATAATATTCAAGATACAAAATAATGTTGGCCTTTCACCATCACAACAAATGCACTTCCTCATATCATAACGGTAGTTTTGGGGCTCCAAACTAAATCATTCCAACTGCGGATTCCTAAACGACATGCCCAGTTGTGTTTGTTCAACGATGTAAAAAAGAACCCAAAGACGCAAGTTTAGAATGACTAGTGATAGTTTAGGCTCTATTTTGTTCTTGGCCTAATGGGCAGGTGAAGAACTTCAAACTGGAAACGGATTAGGAATGAGGTAATAGTATGGGAAACAAAGAAATATATACATACATCAAAAAGAGATTACAGCTCCAACAATTCCCCGGAGTGCAATTGAAATTTGGGGATTTACTAGAAGTGCTAATAAAAGCTGCATATCCAAAAACAATACGTGCTACAGAGGAAACAACAAAAAAGAACGTTTTTAAAGTGAAAAGCCATACAAGCCAAATCAGAGTTTCAATGTGCACAAGATAATCGAGCTAGTCTATGCTTTTTGGATTGTCAGGCTGGATAATTAAATAAAATGCTTAAGCAGCCAGTGGAGAATGTTAAACAAAATTGAAATAAAAAGGACATAAGCCAAACAGAGACGGGGGAATATATTTCCAAGAATATGGCAAGTTTTTTTTTATAAAAAAAAGATATAATTGAAGTAACACATCTTACCTGGAGATTACTAGCAGATTAGTAGAAATGAATCTAGGGATTAGATTTCTATTACCGTTTTCGGCATATGAGTAGTGATACCTTCTTCAATTGCAATTCGTTGTAGCTTTAATCACTGGGAAATTGCCAACATAGAGAGAAGATAAGAAAGGAAACATTACAGTGAAGGCAAAAATCTTGGCAGAGCAGAGAAAGAGGCAGAAAAAGACGAAGAGGGGAAAACCGCGCGCACAAGCTTTTCAGCCCACTCCATCAGCAGAAGTGGGGTGAGTGTGAGTATCGCCGAACGTGCCACTTTACCTTGAAATGGAACAATTAACGGCGAGCAACCTCTCACCGTTTATGATGCCTACATTCTCTGTTTTTTTTTTATCATGAAATTTCAAGTTTCTCATCGGGTGCGTCAAAGACTACGAAGTTTTTTTGGGAAGAAAAGAAGCATAACGTTACGTTTGGGCCAAGATGTTCGATCTGTGGCCGTGATTAGTTGGACCGATTAGTTGGACGTCAACTTGGATGAAATCTTGGCGATGGCGACGCGTAAGACTGACAAGATGACGCGATGACGTGGACGGCGTTATACGACTAGGAATAAAAAATAAAAATAAAATCGAAAAAAAATTCAAAAAATTGGAAAAAAAATCAAAAAATTAGGAAAAAATTGATAAAAAAAAAAAAATCGAAAAAACTTAAAAAAATTGAAAAAAAAATCAAAATTAGGAAAAAATTGATAAAAATAAAAAAAATTAGAAAAAACTTAAAAAAATTCAAATAATTAGAAAAAAATTCAACAAATTAGGAAAAAATTAAAGGAAAAATTCCAAATAAATACTATTTGAATTTGTCAGATTTCAGAAAGTATTGAATTTGTAAATACTATTTGAGGATATGCAAATTCGGGTCAAATTACCCTTTTACCCTTTAGTGTAAAATAAATAAAATAAAATAAATTGTGACATCCTAAAATTTGAGTTTAGGATATTAAAAATATTATAAGGAATAAATTATAGGAAATTTAGCCCGATAAATTAAAAGGTTAATATTTGGAAGTAAAGGCATATTTTCCCGTAAAAATTAAGGACAAATAATTGGGAATAATTTTAATTTTTACGGGAAAATATGCCTTTACTTCCAAATATTAACCTTTTAATTTATCAGGGCTAAATTTCCTATAATTTATTCCTTATAATATTTTTAATATCCTAAACTCAAATTTTAGGATGTCACAATTTATTTTATTTTATTTATTTTACACTAAAGGGTAAAAGGGTAATTTGACCCGAATTTGCATATCCCTCAAATAGTATTTACAAATTCAACAGATTTTCAAAAATGTATAAATTCAAATAGTATTTATTTGGAATTTTTCCTTTAATTTTTTCCTAATTTGTTGAATTTTTTTCTAATTATTTGAATTTTTTTAAGTTTTTTCGAATTTTTTTATTTTTATCAATTTTTTCCTAATTTTTTGACAATTTTTTGAATTTTTTTCGATTTTTTTTTAATTTTTTATTCCTAGTCGCCCGCCACGTTGTCCACGTCATCTTGTTACCGCCACGTCATCGCATCATCCAAGATTTCATCCAAGTTTCGACGGCCAACTAATCTGGCCAACTAACGATCAACAGATCAAGCCTCCCAAAACGTAATGCCTACGTTTTACGCTTTACGGATTCTCTGTTTTTTATTTTATGCGCCTCCTTTTTCCACCTTTAAATGTGTGTCATACGTTAGAATCCACACAGACACAGGTCCTCTGCTCATTCGCTCTTGAGGTGAGACCACTTCATGGGAAAGAAAACTACTCCCACCACAGAGCCAGGGAATCACTGATTCCCAATTTCCGCGTGTCAATCCCTTTTAATTTTTAAAGGGATAATTAATCGGTAATAAATTCTTATAGTTTCAATATTGTTTAATTGGATTCCAATTTTTTTTTATTAGATCCTTACAATTTCAGTTGTTTTTATCATATCTCTGTAGTTTTTTGTTCTTGTTTTTATGAGGTCCTTAGAGTTTCACATGGCTTTTAATTTGACTTTTATTGTTTTTAATTTACCAATTTAAGTTAAAATTTAGAAATAAATTTCACTAAAAATATTAATAAAAAGTTTAAATCAATAATTATATAATTAGATAAAGGGGTTAAGGTACAGATTTATCTTGTAAGTTTTCAATGAGGAGCAATTTTATCCCGAAAGTTTAAAAATGTAGTAATGTTACCTTTTATTGTTTTTTTAACTGTATGAGGTAACATTACTAAGTTTTGAAACTTTCAACACAACATTGAACCTAATAGAACTTCCCGGCAACATTATTTCTCAGCAAAAACTTCTAAGCGCAAATTTGATCTTTAACCCTTAGATAAGTAATTAACATAATAAAGTTTTATATGAATAATTTATGTAAATATAATAATTAATTTGAATTATATTATAGAAAATTTATTATTATCGTTTGAGCTTCATAATTATTAAAATAAATAAAAATTATAAATAAAAATAAATAATGTAGAAATAGTTTCAGTTACAAATTTGAAATAATATTTAGTAAGATTATTAGAATAACTTTCTATTTATAAAATATTATTATTTCTATAGGGACTTGATAAAACAAATAAAAAATTATAGGACCTATTTAAAAATTAGATAACAATATAATGTGTTGGATTAGAGGGGCTTGATTAAGAAAATGAAAATATAATGACCTGAATTACAAGGACTTGATTAAAATGCTAAAACTATGAGGACCTATAGGTTAATTATGTCATGTTTATTAATAGTAAAAAGATACAGGCATGGTTGAAATGTGGTGGGAACAGGCCATCTAACCTGTTGCCCAGAGTGAAAGAGGAGTAAACATTAAAAATATTTCAGGAATTTATTAGTTAGGCATCGACATAGACATAAACATAAACAAGAGCAATTTGTGATTAGAAGAGGAGGTAAGGCAGCATGTATTTGGATTTAAGTTAATGATTAAGACGCAGCATCCTTTTATTTCTCTCTTGTATCATCATGCATGCATCTAACTAACTACTCTCTTGTTGGTTTCCCTCGATGATAACTACTCCTATGTCAAACCCAACGGTACTACTCTTTATAAATATAGGGTGAAGGAGCAAAATTACACATGGACTTTTTCCTAAGGTGCACTCAGCACCACGTGCTTTTTGGAGGAGCAAAAACGCATGAGAGCTCTCAAAATGGGTGCAAAAATACCCATGCCGTTAAATCCCTTAAACAGCCGTTACTTTTAGGCGGGCCCCACATCATTTTTTTAAAAAAATGTCGGACTTTTTTTAATTCCCAAACTGCCCTTCCCTCTTTCCTTCCACATCTGGACCTTCCCCTTCCCGGCGTTTCAAATCTCATTTTCCTCTTCAGATCTGAATCTCTCGGATCGGCCACCACTTCCAAAATCACCGGCACAGATTCGTCACCTCCACCAGCTCATTCGACCGAAAGCAGAACGCTATCGTCTCCCCTGTCGATTTGATCAAACGCCACACCGGAGGCTTCTTCAAGACTAGTCGACGAAAGCTCCTCCGCCCATCGGTCGATTTCGCCGAAGGTTTCTGCAAGTCGAGCCTTGTCGTCCGCTCCTCCTTCCATCAAGCATGGCCACGTTCTCCTGTTTTTCATAGAAGACTTGTGGACTAAAAATATTTCTTTTCCACCAAAACCGTAAAAGAATGTCCACTTCGTCGCTCCGCACAATTGAAATTAGCTTTCACAGACACTCCATCCATAGTTACCGATTCTATTTCTTTCTCTTTTCGCAGTTACATACCCCCATTAAGAGAAAGTTTGAACTTTTTAAAAAATAAAAAATAAAAAATCATATATTATTCCTCCAAATCACGTTCCTTCGCTTTATTCTGCTCGAGATTTATTCTCGACCTTGTAAATCCTTTTCCTCGCATCTCCCCTGTTTCAAAGATTCGGGTTTTGTTTACCCGTAAAACCGAGAGATTATTCTAGTCTAAATTAAAAGTTGTTTACTTTATTCATCAACTGTTCGAGAAAAATGATTGTAGAAACCAGAGCTGATGAACCCAGAGGACAATTTCTTGTAGGAATGTGTGTTCTTGTTGTTGACGATGACCCAACTTGTCTCTTGATGTTGGAAACTCTCCTTCGGAAATGCCAATAATATCACAGTTTGCTTCCAATGCTTTTGATGCCCTTTTCTTTTACTCTTAAGCTTTAAGGATCTGTGTTTTCATGTGCTTTGTTTTTCCAGATTTTGTGATTCTGTTAGCGTTTCTGTGGGGGGAAAAATCTATTTCTTCATATGTTCACTTTACATTCCTTCCTCTCTTTCTTCAAGTTTAGGGGCATTTTGGTATTTTCACATTGCAATTAACGTCAGTTAACAGTGATGGTATTTTTGCATCCATTTTGAGAGCTCATGTGCGTTTTTGCTCCTCCAAAAAGCACGTGGTGCTGAGTGCATTTTAGGGAAAAGTCCATGTGTAATTTTTCTCTTTCACCCATAAATATATAATATTGTATAAATAATAAATTATTATGATTAATTGATTGGACATTCTTTTTTATCTAATATTTTGATATTATTCATAATTTTTTAATTAAAATATATTTATATGATATATTTTTAACTCTTATTTTTATGATTATGAAATTTCAATTATAATAAAAAAAATGTCTAAAAAATGAATAAAATTATAATTAGTTAATGAAAACTTAATAATTAATTATTTTTTGTATTATATAATTATTAATTAAATTTATTATCAGATTAATTATCCCTTATATGTGTGTGTAAGAGTGCCTTGTTGAAATGTTCCCTCACCTTCTCTATATAAATGTGGTAATAGTGTTTTTTTAGAATAAATTCTGAGTAGAATAACTTATGTAAAAAAAAAAAGTGATTTTGATAAAATGATAGTATTTAGATATTGTTATCAAAATGACCTTTTCATGTTCAAAATTACCAAAAAGACATTAGATTTTGTGATAATTGCATATAAAAAATAAGATTTTATTTTAAATTTTTTTAACATTAAATTTCAAAATAAATACCAAAAATTAAATAAATTTGTCTACAAATGTAACACCACATGTTCTGAGCATAGAGTGATGTCTTCTCCTATCATGCATCAAATGTATTAAATAACAAAGAATTTAAACCACTAAGCCAGGTTTAATCCTGGAAAATAAAAACCTTTTTAAAAAATATTTCAAAACTTAACTCATTCATAGTTTCCAAAATTATAGTTCGAATGGGCTTTCTAAAAGTTTGAAACTTTTAATCTATGGTTCAAACATCTTTATTAAAAATACACCTACCCTTAGTCTTGATTAGATTTCATCCGAGCATTTCCTTATTTCTCCGATTAACCTAGTGCTCTACTAAATTATTCACCACATTTTGGGGGCTTGTTATATACGTTTCACATCCTTGTACCAATAGTAAGCAACATATATATATATATATATATATATATATATATATACATCTAGTGGTGGACCCAGAAAATTATTGGAAGGGGGGCACCATTGATGGGGGGATTCGGGGGTTTGGGGGCAGCGCCCCCGAAAAAAAAAATTTAAGCAAAATTTTAAATGCATTAAAAAAACAAAAGAATATAAAGGGAAAAACAAGGCCAAATATATTACAATAAAAATAATTACAATGTCATTCTTCTAGGCCTAATTTTTTGGAATTCTATCATAATTGCCTCATTATCAATGCTATCAAATACATCTTTTTAAATATAAGGCACTAGGCAATCATTCAACCATTCATCTCCTATCCTATTACGAAGTCGGTCTTGATGTATTTCATAGCCGAAAATGCTCTTTCCACGGATGCGATTACTACAGCAAAGTTAATGCTAACTTTACAAGTAAATAAACCAAAGGATACACAATATGTTTTTTCTTTTCAACCATCCTCTTGGCAAGATCAGCTATTCCTTGCAAATTCAAAAATCGGGATCAAGTTGCACATCAACAATATACGTGTCGAGCTGATATTCAAGCATGGCAAAATCATTCCAATCAAAATCTAAAGGATAATAGTGGGCAAATTCACACAACTTATTCTTGTCAAATGCCGAGAAAGAGTTGCACGGATTTAAACATGCCATGCATTCCAACAAATTTGAACTAACTTCACTAAAACGATCATTCAACTCTTGAAGTTGAGTATCTATCACTGCATAAAATATGTCAACCTTAAAGTGATGCAGATGAGTAACTGGTCCTCTACGTTTTGTTCTCCCTTGTACTTGCAGTACACTTTCCATATCAGGGATATCTATATCATGTTTTATACAAAATTCAGAAGTCTTCTGAAATAGATTATCCCACCCACTATCTCTCATCTTTAGTAATAACACCTTTGAAACTTTTACAAGACTCATAGCATTCACAATATCTTGATCTTTTATCTGAAGTGCTTGTGACAACTCATTCGTTATTGCCAAGACCTTGATCATCAGGTGTAAAAATAATACAAATTCAAAAGTTTCCATACGCATCATAACGCCTGAGGCTTCAAACCTTTTTGCATGCATAAGGGTTGTATCATTTTTTATAATTTCTGGCACATCAAGCACAGGATCGAACAATGTACACAGACTTACCAATGATCGGTAATGTGAGCTCCAACGTGTGTCCCCTAGTCGTGACAAACTCATTTCTTGATTCAAGCCTCTCCCTGATTGAACATCATCGCTTGCAATACTTTTGACCAATTCTTCCAACTGCTTTTCTCTCAAAATATCTGCTTTTTTGCAAGAAGCACCTACTACATTACACACCAATGGTATAAAATTAAAGAAGTCAGTCAATGCATAAACCTTTTTTGCACAAGCTACTAGAGCTAACTGAAGTTGATGTGCAAAGCAGTGAATATAGTAAGCAGAATTATTTTAAACTAAAATCAAGCTTTTCAGACAACTGAATTGACCACTCATATTGCTTGCACCATCATAACCTTGACCACGAATCTTTGTCAAGCTCAAGCCATTTTTGGCAAAAATTAACTCAATCACTTCTTTAAGTGAACTCGCTGTAGTATTTGAAACATGAACAAGACCAAGAAAACGCTCAATAATGTCACCGTTGCAGTTCACATATCTTAAAACAATGGCCATCTGTTCTTTAATTGATATATCACGAGCTTCATCAACTAGTATAGAGAAGAAATTATCCCCAATGTCCGAAATAATAGCTCGTAACTAAACTAGCAAAGCAACATTAGTAATATCTTTCTCGAATTTTGGGAGCTATCATTTTGATATTCTCTCGGGGCATTATTCAAAGATATATTATTTACCTCCTCATTGCTTTCACAAAGGAATTTTACAAGCTCCACAAAATTTCCTTGATTCATTGAAGCATCTCGTCTCGTCATGTCTAGGAAAGCCAAACCTTGTCGTATGAGATATCGAATACATCGAATAGAACCATTCGCACGAATACAATAATCCCGTTTGGCTTTGTCGAAATGTTAGACATAACAATGTCAATATGTTGATTTTGATTCATCAAATCTTTGGCAAAGATCAAGCACAAGTTATGAATGCTTCCAACTTTCCCAACATGTTTAAGAAGCCGTCCTTTCTTCTTCCAATTGCTAAATCCTTCACTCACAAATGAATCATGACCACCTCTTACATCACCATGCTCACAATTAAATAGATAACAATGCAAGTAAAATACAGCATCTTTTGATTTACTATACTCCAACCAAGTGCCAAACTCATTGTACCATTGAGGATTAAATCTACGCATTTTACGCCCAATTAAGGATTGAAGAAAGTTGTCAAGTTTTGGTTGACAAGGACCATTCGTTAGATAAATTCTTCGAATCATTTCCCTTTCTTGAGCACTCTTTCGAATCGTCATAATAGGAAGTCTTTTACCCGGATCGGGAACATACAAACCGGTGGACCTTCTATTGTTGGTTTGTTTCGACTTGAGGGAGTAGCACACTCATCTTGAGTTAAATCAATAAATGAAGATTCCGATCAAGAACGTTTAGTTCCACTACCACTTGACTTTGAAAAAAAAGAACCTAAATATCTTTCCATCCTAAAAAATGGCAAATAACAAAAATGAATCAAACCGATCCTAAACACAATTAACTAACCAACACAATGAAACATAGGTGGAAGAATAAAAATATGATAGGAAAGAAAACAGTATACTAGCAATTTACCAAACATTTTCTATAGCTCTCACAATACAGAATTATCCTAAACATAATAAACTCCAGAATTTTCTATAGGAGTTTAACATTCACATGTGTGAAACAAATTGATTTACCTTGCTGGAATCTCTCTTAACAAACTCTACTATCAATTTGACAACAAAATCTGGCTTTTCTACATGAGGGAGGTGGCCCCAGTTTGATATTTGGCAAATAATCGCATCAGGTAATTCACAGTGTAGTCTCTGCAAAAGTAAAAAGTTCATGATGAACTTCAATTACAGCGTTGACACAGAAATATATCCCCTCACATTACTAGTCAAATAAACCCAAAAGGAGGAATTAAATTATTATCCTTCGTAAATATGACTTATATGCACTAAACAATCTTGTATCTTGTTTACCAACTCCATATTGATTAGCTTTCCAGAAATGAATACCTTCGTTCATCCTTAATTTAAAAAGTTGTACCGGCCTCCTATGCCCGATCCTTAAATCGATATGCTTATTGAAGGTCCGTCATTAAGAGGCACCAAAGACTAGATAGTTTTGTCCATTTACTTGTGTTATAGAAACACTAACCAAATTGAACTAGGAATAATTTCCCAATTATCTAGAACTTATTGAAATTTCAGATTTTAAAGCCTATAAAAGATCTTCAAGTTAATCTGTGCAATTCATGATCACATATTCAACTTGCTTTCAATCATTGTTAAACACGAAGGCCATAAATATCATGGGAAAAACCTAAGAACAAATATATTATTGGAAGAAAATCACATCATGAGGTAGAGCTATTAAAAGTAAAAATTAAACTAACTATGCACCAGAAAAGAGATACACCAACTGGAATAGCAGTATGCAGAGAGATTTTTTAAGTTATGAGGAAATATGTAAAATCAGTCCCTTCAACCTACTATTTCAGAGCTTCAAACAATATTATCTAAAAGATATTGTCAGTAAGCCTTCCAGGAAGAATCCAGTAATCATATAAAATGCAAAACTATTATAATTCATTGTTTTTACTCCATGGACTATACATCTTCTGCACATCACTCTATGTCTAAACTGTAAAATTAACATAAATAGCTAGAATCTAACTTTTTTGGCAATCAGAAATTATTATTCCACACTTCAATCTACTGAGCATGAAAGTAAAGAAACTGGCGGTACCTCATATGAAAAAGAAGGATCCTTTGAGGCACGTTGTTGAAGATAACTACAAGGTAAAGTTATAAATATCACTATAGTTCCATATAGCAATCCTCAAAGAATAGCCATAAACGGGAGAGTCCATTACTTCTCGAATAAGGTACCTTAAATAACAAAACACCCCATTCTAACAAGCACTAAACAACACAAATATGTAATAATAAGGAACTAAGTGCATCGAATAGGCATCCGAAATAATCAAGAGAGCACATAGATATTTAAATGTTTTATCTTCTATGAATTCTAAATCTATCTTACGATTTTTTTGGAGCTTTTTCTAACTCGGAATGCGGGGAATAAATCATGGCCGATACCATATTATGGACAAGTAACATGTACGAGTTCCAAAACTGTTTGACAGATCAACTTCAACACAATGAGTAACAATTGGAAGGAAAACAAAATAGAAGAACAAAATTAATTGACAATCAGGGAACAACCATTTTAAGAAGCCCCAATGTGTCTTTCCTGCAAGCATACATATCTCTAGTAGAAATTGATACACCATACACAATGAAATATAACCCAATTCAGAATTGCAAGATTATTTTTAATCACAATTAAGCAGAGGAAGCCACGGACTGGAAATTGGAATAATGGAAGCCATGGGAAGATTAAACTCACCTGAAGAAACAGAGGAAGCCACGGTTCGGAATAGCGGCTGAGTCGTGAAAAGGAAAAGCCAAGACCTCCTGGGTCCGAGTGTCCGACTCCAAGCTTCTATGCGTTCGAGCTTTTGGAGTTCTAGGTCGTGCCGTCGTGCCGAAGGACGACGGAGGTGGGTGGCGATAATGGAAGGAGGAAGGAGCAGAGTGAGCTTCCTGGGTAGTGTATCTCGCTAGGTCAAAAAAGAGGAAGAAGAAGAAGAGTGAGCCGGATGGATTGTTTAGAAGGACATTTTTTTTAAAATAAAATAAAATAAATAAATTTAATTTTTATTATTATTATTATTATTTTTTTAAAAAAAAAAAGTAATTTCAAGGGGGCACGTGCCCCCCTTCTTCATTACCTACGTCCGCCGATGTATACATCATATCTACTTCTACATGTTCATATGTATCTAATTAAATATACATCCCAGTAGCCACATTTGTCTGTCTCAAAATATTATCTAAGTCATAAAGAAATAGAAATATCCATATACAAAAGTGAAACTAAAGGTTTCCTCTGCACCATCAAAACCACATTCTTCTCAAATTCTAGCATATACAATATATGTAAATCAACCAAAATAGAGTAGTCCACACAACATATAAATCATTCAAATTCAAACGACAAGTATTACATTCCATACGCAGCTTTTAATACAAGTAATCATTAAATGATTTCAAATACCTTAACGCTAAGAAGTACATTTTGGGTAAATTAATAACAAAAAATAATTGAATGCACTAGGTCTTACCTAGCCACTGGGAAACTGGCCCCATGGTCGATCATTTCGCTCAATCGAGCCACAAGTGGTGCTGGCCACATACAGGTGGGACATACAAATATGGTATGAACAAACATATATAGTTATACAAAGAATGTGAGATTAAAGTTACTACCGGTTGAACTTACTAACAAAACCCCTTCCACCAAGCTCTTATCACTATGCTTATCCTTCAGGCTCGGACAATTCTCAAGTCCTATGCTTAACATTTATATAAAGTGTTGGAAATTATGCCCTAGGGCAAGTCATTGTACTTTAAATGTTAATGTCATTTAAAGTATTCTTCATTTAGTTATCATTTCATTTACATGTTTATAGTGATAAATGTATCCCTGGATATATCTTATAGATTATCATAAATGTCCCTGGTTAGTCATCTACGCGGGAGCGAAGATGAAATAAGACCAGTATGACTTTGATGAGGTATGGAGATATGAATCAAAGTCATGGGCACTTGTAAGAGTACAAGGTTCTGGACCAACCCACTATGAGAAAGCTGCATGGATTTAGTCATAAGCTTTTCTCATATATAACCGCGTCACAATGCCCTTTGACCTGAGATCATAATGGATTCCTACATGAGAATTGCTGGTCTTTGACCTAGTCAAAAGTCACCTTTGACCGGGTAATAATAAAGGCTTCAATCGGGATCAGTGGTTTTCATGCAGAGGAATGTGAATGGTCAAGATGGAATTTGTCCCTCACATTTGTAGAGAGATAATATTGGGCCTCTCGATGAGTGAGTCTGAGAAATGTATGGTCATACTACTATGAAAAGGAGTTTCCATTTCAATTGTTAGACTACTCAAAAATCGAGAAAGTAATGGTCAAAAACAGGAAGTTGACATTATCCATGTCTCATCATTGACCAAATTATTGCGTGACAAAAGGGACGTAACATGGTTGTACGATAAGTTGTATCGTATTATCGATCCCCATATGAATTGGGTAGTCGCAATGTCTTGCTAGAGGCCGCTTGCGACTTGTGGGTCTGGTACAAAGATTGGCGTACCGCCTAATCTCATGGGCATGGTCGCACACAAGAATAGCCCAACACGAGCAAAAATGTCCAAATTCATTGAATCTTAGATATGTCTAAGATTTAATGAATACAGTATTTAATCTAGGATGTATATATATATTTATTATTAAATTCGAAAATAATATTAATATTATTTGATAAAGATTATAATATTATTATATAATATTTGTTTTTGTATTTAATTGATTTGATAGATTAAATATCTAAAACAAATTGAGATATTGTATCTCGATTTAATTTTCGAATATAGATATCATATATATAATTTAATTTGAATTGAGATATAGTATCTCGATTTAATTAAATAGATAGATATCATATCTCGATTTAATTTATAGAGAAAAATTAAATTAGAAGGCTTTTAATTCGGATTAAATAAATAGATTAGATTAGATCTATTTGATAGATTTAATTAATATATTATTTTAATCCAAATTAAAATTTCAGAATTAATAAGGATTAATTTTGAATATATAATACGTCTAATGAGTTTTGAAAACCTACGAGATATTTTATCAAATATATTAGAAAAGTCGCGAGAAACCCTAGAAAGAAAAGAGAGAGACGCGAGAATACTGAAGACGCTAGCACGCTGCCGTCGATGTTGGAGGCTGTTGTGTGGAAACCGGTAGAGGGAGGAGATTCACAGAGTCTGCTCCTGTTGATCGAGTAGGTAGCCCACCAGATCAAGTCGAACGTAGGACGCTCACAAATTTCGCATAGGTATTGTTTCTAACGAACTTTGATCTAAATACCGTTGATGGATCCTCTCAAGGGATCCATAAGTTTTAATGGATGAGAATCCTTCCGCTGTGTGTACGGATCCCAACATAAAGATGGGTCATCAATCCAGTCTTAATAACATAATTAAGATTTAGCTCATCTAGACCCACCCCAAAATATTTGTTCCTTTATATTCTTACGACTAGGGATGTATACCAATAAATATGGACTTATTTAATTAGATACTATACACTATGAAATAAATGTCATCGCAACCATTTAACCTTTCAATTTATCCAAAGAAACCTTTATTTTGAAGGTTATGCACAATTAACAATTTATGTGATTATTCTAAGGTTTATCAGAAATTCAGCTTTTAACTTCTTTAAGAATTTAGAAAATTCATAACTTGGTTCATATAACTCTAAATGGAGTAATTCCAACTTCTACTTAAAACTTGATGAGTCTATTTTTATAAATTAAAGTCACCAAGTTGATTAATAACTGAGAAAATTCCTAGATTTCAAAAACATAAATACTGTTCAGATGACTCTCCAGAATCTTAGGTTAGTTTACAAAATTCATAACTCTTTGTATAAAACTCCAAAAATTACAAACTACCTATTAAAATAAAGCTTTAGGTGACTACTACATATTTGAAAATTTTCGCAATTTGTAGAGTTTGTTTACTTAGCCAAAAACTCAAACATCATTCAACTGTCTCCAAAATCATACCAAAATTTTCCAGATTCATAATTCAACTTCCAATAATAATAACTGGAGTTATAGACCTCTATTTTAGGTGATCCAAATCTCATTTTAAAGCTTGAGGAGATTTATATCGCATGCAAAATTTTAAGAGAAAAACTCAACCTCTAACCCCTACAAACGACATGAAAATCATCCCCTGTTTTCAGACTCCTACACAGAGTTGTACAAACAATGACATGTAACCTCATTTTATGACTCAAATCATAGCTTTAAACTCCAGAAATTTGTCACAACTCAACCTTACCTTGCATGAAATGTTGCGGTGCTTATTTTCAGAACCAAACACACCCAACAACCCCTTCAAAATCGACATGCACAGTCACCACAAAGCTTTATATGATGATAGGATTTTCTCACTCAACACTCACAACTTTCAACAACTTTATTCCTCAAAAGAATCTGTCAAAATGAGGTTAGGGATGGGTTTAGAAGGCTCACCTGGACTCCAAAAACAGGTTGCATGTGAGTTTGGAGGCTTCCTTCTTCTTCCTCTAGTGACCTCGTGTTCTCTTTCAGTGTCTCTCGGCTGGAAAGGAGTGAGGAATGGAAGAATGAGGGAATGCGACGATCAGGAGGTGTGTGTGTAAGTTGTGAGAGAGAAAGTGAAAGGATGTGGTACGTGTGTATATGGCTGCCGAATGAAAGAGTGAGTGAAGGAATGAGAGATTGGAGTGTTTCAGATGGGAGAATGAAACAAATGAGAGAGAAGCATGTGAGTGAATTAAAAGAGAAATGGTGTCATATATGGGCTGTTGTAGGAGAGGAGAGAGGAAAGCAAATGAGTATGTGGCCAGCATGCATGTGGTGTGAGGTGTATGAGAGTGTCCGGATGGAAGAGGGAGTTTGGGCCGAGATGGAGAATATTGGGCTTTGTGTTATATGAGATGAGGGGTTTGGGCTTGAGTGTTCAATGAATCAAGGGAGTATATGGATGCTGGACAAGTTCAGGTACATGGGTTGCGTTTTCGGCTGTTGGTCTGAATTAATTCTGACCAAAATAATTAATTGGTGTTGCATGTGGTAAAGTAATACGGGCATACATGCAGAATAGGAATAGTGGGAAATAAGAGCTATGTGGCTTGTAAATATTAGGCCCAATGGGAAATGTATATTGAGAGGATAGTTTGTGGGTTCCACGCATATTAATCCCAATTAACTCTCTTGGCCATAAATTATTTATTCCATAGTTTTTAAGCCAAAAATTATTCTTTAATTATTTGTCCTTAATTTACGGGAATATATGCCTTAAATTTTAAATATCAATCCTTAAAATAGTCAAGGCCAATTTTCCATAATTAATCCCATATCATATTTTTAATCCTCTAATTCCAAATTTTGGGATGTCACAACAAAATTAAAATTATAACATTAATCAATTATGTAACATGATTAAAAAAAATAGCTTAAATATATATGTATTAATAAATTGTATAGACTAAAATCCTTTATAAACAATAATATAATTATCCAAAATATTACTATATTTTAGATTGAAATACGCACTCTCTCGGGTCCTAAATATAAGATAGAGTTGATTGTTTTGGAAAGATTAAGGAAGCTAAATAAGTTATTTAATCCGATCATATATTTTGTATCCTTAGATTATATATCGTTTATTTGTCAAACTAATTAGTTTGAGAAAAAAATTAAAATATAAATAATATAAAGTAATTTAATTAGTTTTCTTTTTAGTTAAAAAAGTAAATTTTATCGATATTTAAGATAGGGAATAATGAACTTTGACATGTTTTTCTAATAGATTATGGGTCTCGACAGTTTCTTTTTCTGGGTTTTGTTTCTAAGGGGCAAGACCAAGACTTGCTTAAAAACTGAGTCTGATGATGAAGACGATGAAAACCGGGGCTCAAGGTTTATTTCTTGAATACTACTGATATCCACCGACTTTTGCCTCCATATGGATCTGTCACTCATCGTCGGTGGATGAAGTTTAAGAAAGAGAGGAAAGGAAAGGAAATGAAGGAGAAGAAAGAGGAGGGCGATTGCTGGCCGACACATAAAAAATGAGAAAAATTAATTTCTCCAAAACCATAATTTTAACTAAGAAAATACTTTTTGGCTTTTTTTAATAAGTGTTTGAATAATTTTTTGCAAAACTTTGGTCTATATATTTCACCAAACACTCACTCACTAAGTGGGACCCAATTAACCAACCATTTCCAAAATATCTATATTTCACCAAACACTCACTCACTAAGTGGGACTCAATTAACCATTTCCAAAATATCCAACATCATCAGTGTACGTACACTTGAAAGATTAAAGGAAAATCCCATATAAATACCAGTTAAATTTGCAAAATCCCCTGAAGCCTATTGAATTTGTTAAAGGACTGAGAAGGCAGATGAGGCAATGAGGGATATGCAAATTCAAGTGAAAAGTTCACACTGCCTTTAAGTAACTTTATGAAGACATTGGAAGGAGTAAGACCACTCCATTCTCATTCGAAATCCATTTCTCATTCGACTGCCCTAACGCATTCTTCATCATCTTCATCGCGACGCTCGTTCTTCATCGTCCTCCTCGTGACGTCGTGAATCCCTTAAGAAAAATCTGGTTTGATTTTCTGAAATTTTAATCGTTTGAGATGTGGTGGTTGTTAAGGCTAGACTCCATTGTTGGAAGGTGAAGGAAGGAGAGATAAAGAAAAAGGTGATCAATAAAACGAGCTCAAGAGGCTGAAAAATCCAATAATGAACAGTAAATGCGTTTGAGGAAGAAGGTGAACAGTAAATGTGAACTTTTAACAAAATTCGTAATGGGATTAACAAGTTCAGTAATGACTTAACTTTCAATGACTATTTTCATATAAACCGTCATTGAAAGTTACGCAAAAAAAAAAAAGGTTACAACGACTGTTTCTAAGAAAATAGTGGTTGAAAGTACTTTTTATGACTGTTTTTTCAAAAACAGTCGTAAAAAACTTTTGACGACTGTTTTTAAGAAAACAGTCATTAAGTACTTTCAACAATTGTTTTCTTAAAAACAATCGTTGTAACTTTTTTTTTGGCCCTAACTTTCAACGACGGTTTATATGAAAATAGTCGTTGAAAGTTAAGCCATTACTGAACCTATTAATTTTATTACGAATTTTGTTAGAAGTCTACATTTACTGTCCACCTTCTTCCTCAAACGCATTTACTGTTCATTACTAGATTTTTCAGCCTCTTGAGCTCGTTTTACTGTTCACTTTTTTCTTTATCTCTCCTTCCTTCACCTTCCAACAATGGAGTCCAGCCCCAACAACCACCACATCTTAAACGATTAAAATTTTAGAAAATGAAACTAGATTTTCCTTAAGGGATTCACGGCGTCGCAAGGAAGAACAAGCGTCGCGATAAAGATGATGAAGAACACGCTAGGGCATGCAGTCGAATGAGAAATAGATTTCGAATGAGAATGGAGTGACCTTACTCCCTCCAATGTCTTCATAAAGTTACTTAAGGGCAGTGTAGACTTTTCACCCGAATTTACATATCCTTTATTGTCTCATCTGCCTTCTAAGTCTTTTAACAAATTCAGTGGGTTTCAGAGGGTTTTGCAAATTTAACTGTATTTATATGGGATTTTCCCAAAGATTAATTATAACCTCTTCCCTTTTTAGAGTTCTGACCTTTAGCTCTCCCCCGTACTAATTTACAGAGACATGCACGCTAGCCAACCATCTCATTCATCAGGCATCCCTCTGAAGTCTGATGATCAGCAGATTTTCTTTAATTTGTAACGAAAGGGCTTTTGCACAAGACATGTAAGGATCCGTGCACAGAGAAGGTAGCGGCATTACCCCACGCAGAGCCCTTTCACTTATATTATCTGTATTGGTTAAATCCCTCACATTAATACACGCTTGTCTACCTTGTACGTATGTGTGTATTTATGTATGTACTCGTTTATGTGAGCTCTGATCTCTGAGTGTAAGGCACGGCCAGGTTATGGTTTTGAGTAGTGTCGGCAACTTGCTGGTAAATAAATATTATTTATTTGATTGATAATGATGAGTACCATAGGCATAAACCACTTTTTATTGCGCCTACATGTGCTGGTCTTGGAATGCAGATAAAAATGTAAAAGAGAGTACGTGGGTGTTTATTTTATTAGCTTTAAAACTGTTTCTGATGAATACGGCGTAGTCGAGTCGAGACATGGCATCAACGGATTATTAAGGGATCGTCTGCTGTTTGAGTATTTATTTAAATATGTTTGGTAAGGCCAATAAATATATACATTTTTTTAAAAAAATTCATACCTTCTCAGATGAAGATTACGTAGATATATAGTGCTTAAAAATAAAGTTTTTAAGCACTATATATAAATATTGCAACGAAGCGGCGCACGGCGGATGGTTTCGCCTTAAATTAAACAAAAGAAAAAGAGGGGAGTTAGAGAGAGTAGACCGGATCTGGGATCAGGCATGGCGGCGAGGGCAGAGGAGGGCAACACCAGATGGTGTCTTCGGGGCAAGACGGCTCTTGTCACCGGCGGCACTCGTGGAATCGGGTCACTTATCTCTGGGTTCTTATTATTTGTACGCAGTGCGTGTGTTTGTAAGTTAATTAATTAAGTTCATGTATGTGTCGGTTCAGGCATGCGGTGGTGGAGGATTTGGCCCAGTTTGGGGCCTCCGTGTACACGTGCTGTAGGACCCAAGCGGAGCTCCACAAATGCTTAAAGGAGTGGCAGGACAGGGGCTTAACGGTTCATGGGTCGGTCTGTGATGTGTCCTCCCCATCTCAGAGGCAGCACCTTATTCAACAAGTGGCTTCTAGATTCAACGGCACCTTAAACATTCTTGTGAGTTCAAGTAATTATAACTATGTACATATATGGTTTTCATTTATGCGTACGTACCTTGGTTTCAATTAAATAATGATTGTGATCGCGCGCCCGTACATATAGGTGAACAATGTTGGAATAAATGTGAGGAAGGCAACAGTGGAGTTCACTGGCGACGATTATTCCATGATGATGACTGCTAACTTCGAATCTGCATACCATCTGTGCCAACTGGCATACTCTGCCCTCAAAGCATCTGGCAGTGGAAGCATTGTGTTCATTTCCTCTCTTGCAGGTCTCACCAGTCTTGGCACTGGAACCATCTATGCAGCCGCTAAAGGTGATCCATTTCACAAGTCAACATTCCCTAAAAAATGATCATTATATGCTCAAAGACACTCACACTTGTTTTTTATTCACGGACAGCCGCAATCAATCAGCTCACCAAAACCCTTGCTTGTGAATGGGCAAAAGACAACATAAGGAGCAACTGTGTTGCCCCCTGTGTACAAAAACCCCGCTTGTGGCACATGTATGTGTGTAAATAACGCTCTCTCTTCTCAAGCCTCCCTTACTCCATATGCTTTAATTTCTGCCTCCCTTGAGATGATGGAAAGAAGATAGATTAATTAACCACTGCAGAACTAGTGTGTTGGGGGCGTAAACTCTGAACCAATCTCTCTTTTTATTTAATTCAGTGCTCACCTGCATGCTGATCCTATGCGTCCTTGTTGTTAGTGTTTTGTCTTTTTTCTCATCTTCATCATGTGATCGAGCATGACTAGTCGTGATATATATGCATTAGTTGTGCTAAAATATTGTTGCTGTCTGTTCTACGAAATTCTCCCATGTGCGCGCGCGCGCGCACTCAGTCATTTACATACATATACATAGCTGTATTTCTTGTCTGGTGATTCATTGCGCCTGCGTGCGTAATTCAGGGAGAGCTGAGAGTCCAACTTCAAGGTTGAGTGCTCTTAATTGATTTGTTGTTGCGCATATGATGGTTAGCTAGCTAGCTAGGTTGCTAATGATTATATTGTTTGCCTGTGATATATATATAACTCGAACCAACTTACAGCTGATTGAGGACGCAAAGTTTGTGGAGCAAGTACTGAGGCGATCAGAATGAAAAAGGATCAGAGAAAGAGAGGCATCCTGGAAGAGGATCAGGATCCTGAATCCGAAGATAGGATCATCAGATTAGAAAGAAGATCTGATCAGAGCAGAGAGAGATGTAGAGAGATTAAATGTATCTCTACAATAAGAGAAGAGAGAACGTTGTGACTCTCTGAGAAAGATGGATCAGATCATCAGAGAAAAGATGTGGCAGATCAGTAGTATCTGATGATCAAGAAGAGAAAGATGTAGTAGTTCATCAGAGAAAAGATGTGGCAGATCAGGAGTATCTGATGAATGAGAGAAAGATGTAGCAGAGGTAGATAAGAAGTATCTGACCGAGATATAAGAAAGTGTCATAGCACCTATAAGATAGAGAGTGCTGTTAGAAGAAAGAAAGAGCACTAAAAGAGAGAGAGAGTGCCTCAGAGAAAATTATATTGTGAGATCCATCAGAGAATAAAATGATAAAGAGAGAGATAGAAAGATAGAGAGAAATAGTGTCGTAGCACTATGTTAGAGAAAAGAGAGTGAATTATCTTGTGAGAAAAATATAAGATAGTTTGTGAGACAGAAAAAAAATTAGTGTGAGAGTAATACAGTTGTGTATTTTTATTTGAGGTTTTCTCTTATAATAAAATTATTGTTCTTCATCTGTTTATACCTCCATTTTCCTAATAAGTGGGATCAAAGCAATTTTTTCCCAATAAGTGGTATCAGAGCCAAGTTGATCAAAGATGGCGGAGATGGTGCAACCGCAAATTCCAAAATTGTCAAAAGGCAATTATGGAAATTGGAGCATTCAGATGAAGGCGTTATTAGGTTCTCAAGATATTTGGGACCTTGTTGAGGATGGATACACGGAGCCCGCTAATGCAGCCGGCATTTGAGCGGCTTTATCGATGCTCGAGAGGAAGACGCTTAGAGATTCTCGGAAGAAGGACAAGAAGGCTCTATTCTTGATTTTTCAAGGTGTTGATGAATCAACCTTTGAGAAAATATCGATGCAAAATCATCCAAAAATGCATGGGAGATTTTACAAAAGTCTTGTGAAGGAGTAGACAAAGCCAAAAAGGTACGACTGCAATCACTTAGAGCAGAATTTGAGAATTTGAAGATGCAGAATGCAGAGCCAGTTACAAATTATGTTTCACGAGTGCAAAAGGTGGCCAAAGATATGAAAAGAAATGGAGAGACTCTAGATGATGTCAGAGTAATGGAGAAATTTCTACGGTCATTAACTAGAAAGTTTGATTACATCGTTACTGCCATTGAAGAAGCTAAAGATTTGTCAGTTATGTCTGTTGATGAGCTTGTGGGTTCTCTTCAAGCTCACGAGCAAAGAATGAATTTAAATGAAGGCTCTAGCAATTTGGAGCAAGCCTTGCAAAGCAAATTGTCTTTAAACAAAAACCAAGCCAGCAGTAGCAACTATGGTCGTGGTAGAGGAAATCGTGGTGGATATAGAGGTGGATATAACATCCGAGGTGGTTTCAACGCTCGAGGTGGTCGTGGTAGACGTAGTGGATATGGCCGATCAAATGGAAGGTTTGAAACTCACACAGCAGATTATGGACGTGGTCAAGGATCATACAATCGAGGTCGTGGTCAAAGCCAAGGTCGAAGATTTTTAACCAGAGAAGGAGGTAGATCTCAACAAAGAGGTGATAAATCCCAATTACAATGTTATAATTGTAATAGATTTGGTCATCTCGATTACGAGTGCGAGTAGATCGCTAAAGTTAAAGAAAGAAGTTTTTATATAGCAAATGAAGACAAAGTTGATAAACCGGCCATCCTGTTTTCTTATAAAGGTGAAGAAGATAATGGAAAAGATATGTGGTATCTCGATACAGGAGCAAGCAATCACATGAGTGACAAAAAAGAGTTATTCACAGAGTTAAATGAAGAAGTTCAAGGCGAAGTCACATTCGGAGATCAATCAAAAATCCCAGTTAAAGGCAAAGGTAATATTACGATATTTACAAGGAATGGAGATAGAAGCTACATTTCAGATGTCTATTATATACCATCCTTGAAAAGTAATCTTCTCAGTCTAGGTCAATTATTGGAGAAGGGTTATGACATACATTTAAAAGATAGCCGTCTCATCATAAGAAATCAGAACAGAGAATTGATAGCGAAAGTTGATATGACAAGCAATCGTCTATTCAAGTTGAATATACAGTTAGGTGGAATCAAATGCATGAAGTCTATCGTTGAAGATAATCCATGGTTGTGGCATCTCAGATTTGGTCATCTCGGATTCACTGGCCTGAAGTTGTTATCAAAAGCGAGAATGGTGTATGGATTGCCAATAATAAATTATCCAGATCAACTATGTGAAGGACATGCGAGGAAAGCAACATAGACAAAGATTTGAGGTTGGTAAGTCATGGACTGACAAAAAGACCACTACAAATTTGGTTCACTCAGATATAGTCGGTCCAATTGACATTCCATCACTTGGAGGAAACAAGTACTATATCACATTCATTGATGATTTCAAAGTAGAAAAGCTTGGGTGTACTTTCTCAAAGAAAAGTCGAAGCCCTTGATAAATTCAAGGAGTTTAAGGTAATGGCAGAAAAGCAAAGTGGTCGATATTTGAAAGTGCTCAGGACAGATAGAGGAGGAGAATATACTTCCAGATTATTTGAAGAATTTTGTCGAAAACATAGAATAATACATCAGTTGACAGCTGCTTACACACCACAACAAAATGGAATTGCAGAAAGAAAGAATCGCACAATTCTTGATATGGCAAGAAGCATGATTAAAGGAAAGCACATGCCGAGAACATTTTGGGTGAAAGTCGTTCAATGTGCAACGATCTATTAAATCGATGTCCAACAAAAAGTGTCGTGTTCAAAACACCAAATGAAGCATGGAGTGGTAGAAAGCCAAAGGTGAGCCATCTAAGAATCTTTGGTTGTATAGCATACGCTCATATTCCAGATCAGAAAAGGAAGAAGTTAGATGACAAAGGAGAAAAGTGCATTTTCATTGGCTACGCACATCAGAGTAAAGCCTACAAATTGTATAATCCTCTAACCAAAAAGGTAATTATCTCAAGAGATGTAGAGTTTGATGAAGCAGACTATTGGAAATGGAGTGATGAAGAGAAAAGAGTGGAAGGCTTATTCTTTGAAGATGACGTTGATTCAAAAGATCAAACGGTCGAGGTAGACAATGATCAAACTCCTCCACCAAGTCCTAATCCAACAACTTCCCCATCTACATCATCAGAAAGCAGTAGCAGTGATTCAGGGGGAGCAACAACAGAAAAGATGAGAAGCTTAAGTGACATCTATGATGCTACAGATCCAGTACAAACTACACTTGATTATTCATTATTTTGTTTAGTAGCAAAATGTGATCCGGTGACATATGAAGAAGCAGCAGAAGATGAAAAGTGGAAGAAAGCTATGAATGATAAAATCATAGCAATTAAAAGGAATGACACATTGGAGCTTACAACTATGCCTAAGGAGCATAAGCCCATTGGAGTAAAGTGGGTATACAAGACAAAGACCAACAAAGAAGGAAAGGTGGAGAGATACAAGGCGAGATTAGTAGCAAAAGGCTACAAGCAAAAAGTTATGGAATTAATTAATATATTTACAAAACCATTGAAGGCGATAAAGTTCAACAAGTTCAAAGATATGATTGGTATGGAAAATCGAGTTTGAGGGGAGTGTTAGAATTTAAACTCGATTTTGTCTCTTGCTAGAATATTGTGGAAGCCCGTAGATGTGACTCGTAAAGCAAAATGATGAAGCAAGGAAAAGTCAAGAATCTAGTGGAAATTTGGTGATGAGTTGTATATTAAATAAATACAACATATTACATACTTATGCGGGAAGGAAACAAGAAGTGAATAAAAAGTCAACAACTACGGCTAGGAAATAAAAGCAACAAGAGCCTAGTTGAAGATTCTACAAGTGACGTGAAGAATATGGAAGGGACAAGAAGCAACGAAAGTGGCGGCATAAGAAATTAATTAAATAATATGGATAGGCGGTTTAGCTACTCTATATATAGATGTGATCGTGTAATCTGAAATATGTATCCGAATGAGAGAAAAATAGAAATAGGAAGAAAAGAGAGAAGAGAGATATGAGATAGAAATAGTGTCGTAGCACTATGTTTGAGAAAAGTGAGAAAGTTATCTTGTGAGCAAATATAAGATAGTTTGTGAGACAGAAAAAATAGTGTGTGAGATAAATACATTTGTATATTTTTATTTGAGTTTTCTCTTATAATAAAATTATTGTTCTTCATCTGTTTATACCTCCAATTTCCTAATAAGTGGGATTAAAGCAATTTTTCCCAACAAGGCGAACGCCTATAAAGCGAATAGCAGAGGCACATGAGGTGTCATCCTTGGTGGCTTTCCTTTGCCTGCCTGCCGCCTCCTACATTAATGGACAGGTTGTTTCCGTCGACGGAGGAATGACCGTCAACTCCTTTGAATTCAACATGATCAAATCAACATAATTAATAATAAGCCTTCATTCATGTTTTCAACAAACTCCATCGTTTTGCCCTCTTCAGCTTAGCTAGCTTACAACTATCGATCATACGTCATTGTTTAATTAAGACATAACATTCAAAATGTCCCACTATTGTGTTACCTTATAATCTTATATGTTAGTTCTTTGGTGGCCATTTAACAGAGGTTCTCCGTTTTGGGGAGGGGTGGATGTATTTTCTCAAATTTTCTTTCTCTTCTTGGTTGTAATAAGTTGTATTCGATCGATCATCAGCTTGGTTTTACAGTACTGTTGAATAATTCGGGCAATCAAGTGTCTCCTTTTGTGTGAAATCAACGACAGGTTAAATTAGTGATTTGCCGCCAATCTTTTCCCATTTTCTCATGAAGCTTAATTGTGTTTTTTCTGGATCCACAAATGAAAATGATCACTGCTATGCTTTATGCATTTGTCACATATTTAATTCCTACTATACAAAATCTTACTTATATAAAAGCAGAGCGGTAAGCGGCTTTCTACTTGACACATGTCCTCTTTATTCTATTAACTGATAAAGTAACTCCCTTTATTTATTAATTTTAATTTATAATTTATGCATGCAATTTTTCAGCACTTGATAGTCTCCTCCTTATTTTGCTAACTACCAAAGTCACACCCTTGACTTATTATTTTTAATTCTTGATTTTTAATTTATGCATACAATTTCTTAGAATAAAAATATCTATTAACTCCGTTAATTATCCTCTTTATTAGGTTAACCGATAAGGTAACCCCTTCATTGGATTTTTCACATTGATATTTTGAAATATTTTGTAACAACTTTCCTTTTATCTCTCCTCATATCTGATATCCTTTTTGTCAATATTTAATTTATGACTTTGTTTTATCCTCTACCTTCTACTTTATGAATTAAATATTTCATCTTTTTTTTGACTAACCATCATTATCCCTCTTTATATTGGTTTTTTTTAAAATATATCATCAAAATGAAATGAATTTGTATAGGATATGAGGACAAGATGACTTCTACCCATGAAAAGTCAAGAAAAAGGACGAAATAGTCTGTTAGTAAGCATCTCTTTGGCTGACACATCAGCAAAATGAAAAGCTCAAAACACTAAAAAAAAAAAAAATCAAGATGGTTATGAAAGATGGATAATGGGGGAGGTAGTTACAAACTATTTTACCAATCTTATTTTTTTCCTTAATAATAACTAAATATTTTTTTCATCAATAACCGCATTTGAATTTACTGTTTTTTCATGTTTTTATCTTCAAAATTTATTTTATAAAACAATGAGCATATATATGAGATGTAGTTAGAGATAATATAGGGATTCAAATTCCAAATAAATTAGCTAAGGTAATTCCTTATTTATTTGTCTTCTTATATAAGTAAATTTTAATTTTGAAGGTCCAAAGATTGTATCACCCTTAATTTTAATTTGGCTATATATATGTGTGTGTGTGTGTGTGTGTGTGTGTGTTTCTTTGGAAGTTGGCCTCTTCATGTTGCCGTGCGCACACCCTAATTCCTCATGATGTCGTGTTAGTGGGGGTGTATTTCGGATTTGTGCTATGCATTCTATGTCCTTAGTCATGATCTTCAGCATCCCTTAATGCATTCCTCATATCTTCTGGTATTTTCTATTTGTGTATCCATCTTCATCGATGTTTTTTAAATGATTTTATTTTTGTTTTGCCTTTTGTGTACCCATATTCGTCTTCATCATATCGGAAATTCGGATTGCATTACTTAAATTCATAACTTTTTCTCATTTGAAATTCTTGGTAACACATATTCACATTTATGCATCAGTTGTTTGTTTCTATTTGTGTTGACATTAGAGTTTGAGGAGGTTTGTAGACCCTTGTCAAAGGTGATGTAGGCCAGTGAGTTCCTCGATTATATTCCTCTCCTTCCTTTATCTCTTAAGTTGGACATGAAACTTGGTCTAATGTAGAACAAGGGAAGGGGAAAGAAGAGGAGGAGAGAAGAAGAGAAAAGATCAGGTAGAAAGAGATGAGAGAGAATAAAGAAGAGAACGAAAGAAGAGAGGAGTGTGGACAATGAAAGAGAGAGAGAAACAAGACGAATAGAAAGAGTGGAGAAAATATAGGAAGGGGAGAAAACACAATAATCAATATTATTAACAAATGAGTTGATGTGCTATTTATAGACATCAACCTAACCTTATGAAAAAAATGACAAAATAATACAATTACAATAAATAAGAATTGATAACAAACATCTAGAATTCTAAATTAAATGCAAATAACAATAATGCTAAAAGATCACAGATGACAACCAATTAACATTAAAACAAAGTATTCCATAATCATCTTATTAATCATAAAAATCCTTGGTTTACTTCACATCTCGTAGAATCTTTCATTATTATTTTCCTCTCCCTTTTTTTGTCTCCATCATGGCCTCGTTTGGAAAGCCAAAATTGAGAAGTTGTATGAGGAACTTGGGAAGATGGAAGTTGTATTATTTTCTCCAGAGGATGAACAGTAGTTTGAATGAGTCCACATTAGGTGCTTAGAATTAGATGTTTATACCTCTAATTAGAGGTATGAGCATTTTTTTTATATTGTATTTATTTATATTTAAATTATATTATGCTTTCTGAGATGTTTTTTTGCACCTAAAGATCTCAAATTAATTAATTTTCATAATACCGGTGTTATAGACAAATGCAGAACCGGAAATTAATTAATTTGAGACCGAGTGCAAAAAACATCTCGAGAAAACAACATATAATTTAAATATAAATAAATATAATATATAATTTTTTTAAAAAAAAATATGCTCATACCTCTAATTAGAGGTATAAGCACCTAATTCTAAGCACATAATATGGACTCTAGTTTGAATAGGGTTTTAAATAATTCAAAATCGATCTCTGAAAGAGAAGCACGTAAGGAATTCCAAAGGAAAATGCATACCAGGATGAATAAACTTAAGTAGACTGAGTTAGAACATAGAGATGAACAATCAACTCATAAAGGAGGCAATGCAATTGAGGAAGGGATGTCATATGAATTTGAAGAACAGTTGGTTGCAGTTTCATGCATATTAACCACTGACCATCTCCAAGTAGAAAGTTGCTAATTACTAATTTTTTTTTCATTGATTGATATCTCCCTCCGTGTAAGTTTTTGGTGTTTTTGAATCCGGTTTTTTCCCCCTCCATCTACTTCTTGATTTCTTAACTCATTTAATTATGATTTTCCCTCTTCAGTTTGTTCATCTAATGGGGTTCCATGATAGTCAATATGGTGAATAGGAATATATAATAAGCCACTGATATGAGATAACATTTGTAGCCCATGATGGACCTATAATCTGTGGGCAAGTGGTTTTTTTCATTAAAAATAATTACAAGTATCATAGATTCAAAAATTATAATTGAAACATATGGATGTGGACTTAAAATTAAAGATAAATTAAGGATTGGCAAATAAAAATAAGTTCGGAATCTTCGTGAAATGTGAAGTTTCATCCTTACAAAATTTAAGGAAGTCGACATGGATAGTATTTACAATGAAATTTGTAATTATTATATATGAACTTATATTTCCATATTCCATTATATAAAAAAAAAGATTTTGAAGTTTTCTAGAAAACTAATGAATTAATGAATTTTTTCAGTCTTTACAAGAATTTAGAAAAGTTTCAGCATGATAATATGGTGATAAAAACAACTAGTTTTGATATCATATAAAAACAATTGCAGATACAATTGATACATCTTTAAATGACACTGCATCAAAGCAATATAGATTATCGTTTTACTAGACTTGCACCTGTGCATCGCACGGGGTCTGTACTAATTATTTATTAAAGTAAGATGATCCCCACTGCCACTCAGTTCTCCCTAATTACTCAATGCTCAATCCCATCACTTGGTTTCTCCCTAGTTGTTTGCCCTCTCCCTCCAGAGGTGGCTTATGGATCTAATCTGATAACATCATCATTCCCATCCATGCCATTGGTCAACAAAAAGACGAGCAAGGACGGACCTTGACACAAATCTTTGGGGGGCCACTGGTTACTGTTCATTCATCGGCCTCCCACCATTGCTCACCGCAGAAAACAGGGAGAAGCAGAATACAACAGCAAAGGGAAAAAAATAGTCAAGATGACCCAGAAATAATAAACATAAGGGAAAGAAATCAGTTCAAAAAAGACAACAGAAACACAAATCAATCTCCATTAGAACCCTCCAGTAGTGGCGGATCATAGAAAACTTCAAAACTCCATCGATCTTGTCGTCACTTGGAAGCTCAACGTGTCTTTTTCTGTAAGCAGCAACTAGGACCTGAGCAATACTAGAGAAAATACTCCCTTATGGTTTAACATGCACGTAGATCCTCTTCCCAACAAAGAACATGATGATTGAGAGGAACATAAACAGAGTTGGTATCCCAAAACCTATCTTCCAGCTAACAGAATCTTGGATATAAACCACCATGTACAGTCTGAGTTACTAGCAAAACCAGAGTGAATGTAGTGTAGTACCAATTGAAGAAACTATTGATTCCTTTCTTGCCCCCCTTATCCCTTCTAAGTTCCGTCTGTGAAGACGAGGCCACATTAAATGGTTGAATGAAGAGTGATGAAGCTTTTTTTTTTTTTTTTTTTTTTTTTTTTTTTTTTTTTTTTTGAAATTCCAATTCTTCCAAGGCTGTTTTAACAATTTGGGCTGACAAAAGTTTTCATGATATTCTCTCTTGCCTCGTGGAAAATTAATCATTTAAATAGAATTATAGTTATATTTTTCAATATAAAAAAAGTAGCGAATTATTATTAAGTTATGATAAAATCAAAGTGAGTTATATTAAAGAACGTTTGTCCCAAAAAAAAAAAGACGATAAACAAATATATATATATCACTTTGGTTTTATTTATAATGCCTATTTTAATCAAATTTTATATATCAAGAAGAGGTCAACAAAATGATTATAAGGTAAATTTAACTTCGCTTTCTTATTTATGATTGAAGTATTTTTCAACCTGCTTTCTTCTCTCTTTATCTTTATAAGTAAAATTAATATAGTTAAATTTACAATCAATCATTTATTATATGAAATTGTACTTATAAATAAAATCAATTTTTTTTTATCAAAATGAACTTATAAATAACCCAACACATATTTTGACCCGGTACGGTGAAGAATCTTAAAATATATATTGAACCCCAAAAAAAAAAAAAAAAATCATGATAATGTTATCTCGTTTGATTTGACATCCAACCCCACCCCCTAGTACAGACTCGCAAAGCACGAAACTAATGGCGCAGCCGGAAAGTAGCGTGAGAGTATCCAGATGGTCACTCAAGGGAATGACTGCTCTTGTCACCGGTGGTACTCGTGGAATTGGGTTCGATTTCTTTTCTCCTTTTCTTTTCTGCGATATAGATCAAATTCTTTCCTTCTCTCGCGCTGAACCATGCACTTTCTACTTGATTGCGAGCGCTCCGAGTTTACTTTAGGTTATGTTGTTCAGGCATGCTGTGGTGGAGGAACTGGCCGACTTTGGCGCTACCGTGTACACCTGTTCTAGGAACGAGGATGAGCTCAATAAATGCCTCGAGGAGTGGCGAGATCGAGGCTTTACGGTTTATGGGTCGGTTTGTGATGTGTCGTCTCGACCCCAAAGGCAGAAGCTCATAGAAGACGTAGCTTCTAAACTCAACGGCAAGTTAAACATCCTCGTGAGTTCTTTCCCAAGTTACGATAAACACTTGGTTGATAAGACCTTCTTATTCAGACTTTTTCTCCGATGCATTAAGAAGGCCAAATTTTAGTATGCCAAACTAATACAAGTAATCTCTTTTTCTTTTGGTGATGATAACTGAGATATCCAACTTAGCTACCCCGCCAAAAAAAAAAAAAAAACTTATTGGTAGAAAGTGGTATGATTAAGGTAGTTTGACTTGTTTCCCTCATAAGCATACCATCATTTAAAAAACAGCACTCTATGACAGTTTTATCTTTCTGTGAAAGTTGGATTTGAAATATGTCATTATTGCATCACGTGGGCTTAGGTAAATAACGTTGGAACAAATGTAAGGAAGCCAACAGTTGATTATAATGCCGAAGATTATACGAAGTTGATGAACACTAACTTGGACTCGGCATACCATCTATGCCAACTTGCGTATTCCCTTCTCAAAGCATCTGGAAACGGAAGCATTGTGTTCATTTCCTCAGTTGCGGGTCTGTCAAGTATAGGTAGTGGAACCATTTACGCTGCAGGTAAAGGTAAGTTGATGTTTTGCTTGAAAATGAATGCTTACTAGCTATATATGTTGAAAGAGATTCCTCAAGGGGTTCAATATGCTTCATTTTACAGCTGCAATCAATCAGCTTACAAAATGTCTTGCTTGTGAATGGGCAAAAGACAATATAAGGAGCAACTGTGTTGCACCGTGGTATACAAAAACCTCACTTGTCGAACATGTAATGCTCTTACACCCTGTCTACTCTATATGTTAGCTTCTGCTTCAAGGCCTTATTGCTTCTCTTTTGTTTTAAGATGGATCATCGAACCTTGATGTGAAATTTGGTCAAAGCGTAAGTACATCTTGAAAAATGAAGTTGTCTTGAACAAGAAATCTGCCATTTGTCCCATTAAAAAACAAAAGAAAATTATTTATTTGTCATTGGCTTGTTATTTAATTCAATGTTAGCTGCTGATAGTATGCATGCCTTTGTCTTGTTAATGTTGTCTCTACCAAGGTAGTGAAAACGTAGTTTTTACCTAAAAACGGAAGGAGAATGAAAAATCGTAAAACGTAAAATCTTAATATAAAACGTAGTTTTTACCTGCATATGTATATAACAACTAGTTCTTTAGACCTGGTCATGCACTCATGCACAACAACTTTCTCAATAGCAAGAAAACTCACGGAATATTATTCAGAGCAGCCACCCAATATTATCCTAGATTCCTAGCAGCCACCAAATATTATTCAGAGCAACTCAGAATAATATTCTGAGTTCAAATATAGCAGAAATAAAACAAGTTGCGAATGAATGAGCTTCAATTGACTAGAAAGATTTAAAATCACTCAATCAAATATAACAGGGTCACAGACGAAGCATTATCAGGGACCTGGAAAAAAACACGGACCCCATTTTGGTCCCTCACACAAAGAAATACCATTTTTAGTCCCTGAAAAGGACGAAAAATGGTCGATTGATGAACATTTTGGTCCCTCGCAAATTTCCAAAAAGTCATTTTTAGTCCATAAAAAAGTTTTATTTTAGTCCCTAGGGACTAAAATAGGTCTCATTTTTGTCGGAGATCCAAAATGATATTTACTCTTTCTTTTTTTTTTTTTCCCAACGTTTTTTGCAAAAAACGCGTTTTTACGTTTTTGCGTAAAAAACGCGCTTTTACCGTTTTTACTCAGATACGTTTTTTTCCACAACGCAACACGTTTAGCTCAAAATAAAACGCAAAAACGGCGTTTTTACCGTTTAAAACGCGTTTTTGACTACCATGGTCTCTACTATCTTCATTTGTCATGTCTTTGCGGAAAAAAATTATTGTTAGGAAATATATTAGAATCAGTTAGTATCACACATAATCAGGATTATAGAGATTATGATTGATGAGGAAATAAATCATCATAATGAGACATTATTCTGAGGCTCCTCTCTTGTATATAAATATCCATATTGTATACATAAATAAACACACATTTGAGAATATACCTTTCCTCTATCTCTCTTTGGCTTTACATGGTATTAGAGCTCTAGGGTTCCTCCCTAATTCCTTGAGTTCGTTTTTCGTTGTTTTTCTCTCTAGTCCTAATTTTGGTTTTCCAGCAACATGAGAGAGACAGAGAGGGGGGAGGGGGGGTTCTGTTCAAGCTGGTTTTTTTTTTTTGGTGAACATGCCGCCCAGCTAGGTTGCTCGTTATTTGATCGGCCAAATCCCGGTGGTCCGATCCAGTTCCAGCGGCACATGACTGCATGCGCCGGACAGTGACACCTTCCTAGAGCGCGGCTCATTGTTTCCGGCGCAATTCAGTCCTCTCACGTCGACTAGCCTTCTACGACGTATTCTGGTGGTGTTCGTGCTTTGGGTTCAGAATTTCTGCATTGTGGTTGTTTTCTTGTCTGGCTGCTGCTGGTTATTTGCTGTTGTTTGGTTGGTTATTTGGTCTTGTGTTCATTTGAGGTTTCTTTCATTCGGGAATCTTGTAGTTTTCTGTGCTCTTTATTTGCATTGATTATCAATGGCCGATTCAAAAGCTAGTGTCGCTACTAAGATTGTTCCTTGTGGCTAACAAAATCATTGATCATATGTTGAAAAGGACGAATTATTCGAACTGGAGCAAAACGTATTGAGAAGGAGGATCATTTAAGTGAGACTACTCCTAAGGATGATCCTAAACTGGCGTGGGCTCGAGCAGATGCCTACTTATTCCTGCAAATTCAAAATTCCATCAAGAGCAACATTCTTCCCTATGTTAGTCTTTGTAATATTGTTAAAGAAATTATGGACTACTTGGAATTCTTGTAGAAAGGGAACATTACTCACATTCACAAAGTCTGTAAAGGTTTCAATCGGGTTGAGCAGCAAGGCCACCTCTTGAAGAATTTCTTCATGGAGTTTGAAGGGACCCTATTTATTGGTAAGACCGCTACAAAACCTAGGAAGACACAAACAACACAAGCAAAAGGGAAAATGCTTTTTAAGGTTGCAGGGTTGACTTCACTATTTTGGTGTAATAGTTGGACACATAGCCACTACATAGAGTGGCTTTAGTTATTTAGCCTTGTAGCACTCAGCACACATTTTGGGCACTGTGCAAGGTGTTTTTGATTATATTAGCCATAGAAGTGAATGGTAGTGGCAAGCAGATTTTTGTATGAGAATTGTAGGAGAGGGGGACAGGCTCTGTGTGACAGACCTGAAACTTTTCTTGGCTATGGGAGCATTTTTTTGACTCTCTATAGATTGCAGTAATCTCTTGAATACAGCTTGTGTGCCTAGTTCAATCAGTATTTTCAGATACTCTTTTGTTGGTTCCTAATAGAGTTTAAGCAGATGTATAAGGAAATGAGGAGGTTAATGCCACCGACGACTGATCTTTAGGCATAGGTGGATAATATGGAAAAACAGGCGATGATTAGCTTCCTTATCGTTCTCGACCTAGCTTATGAGACTATTCAATCTCAGATATTGTCTAGCTCTGAGCTTCCTTCGCTTCAGGATGTGTACTCTCGCGCGCTGCATGCAGATAGTTTGACTCACTCAACTTCTAATCCTAATGCTAGTGTTTTGGCTGGCTGTGGTCCGACTGATGACAGGAGCCAGAGTTTGTCATGACAAGGAAATGGTACATCGAATCCTGTTTCTACTGCTCACAGAAACCAAAACCTCCCAAGGCAAGGTACTAATCCTCTAAATTCTGGTACAGGTGGGATTGTCTGCTTTTATTGTAAAGAGCCTAATCATACCAAACATTATTGCCGTAAGTTGCATAATAAGCAGCAGCGTAGTGGTTCTGCTTATATGGCCCTACCTTTTGATAACTCTAATAATGCTCAATAACAGCTACTACGCTTGCTACAGGTAACTCTGATTCGTGCCTTGCTACTTCTTCCTCGAAGTGGATCATTGATTCCAGTGCCATTGATCACATGACAGGTAACCATCATTTATTCTCTACGTATGCACCTTATGCCAACCCCTCTTCAATAACAATTGCCAATGGTTCTTACTCCCGTGTTCTTGGATCTGAACTATTACACCTACTCGGTGTTTCTCTACCTTCTGTCCTTAATGTTCCTGACCTTGCTTTTAAACCTTCTGTCTCCTAGCAAGCTTACTTGCCAATTAAACTGTTTCATCTCACTTTCCCTTAACCATTGTTTGATTCAGGATCTCACGACGAAGCACATTATTGGTAGGGGATATGAATGTGGCGGTCATTACTTCCCTGACGATTAGGTGCCATGTTCCATTGTTTGCTCTGGTGGTTCATCTTCTTTTGACGTCCATGGTTAGCTGGGTCATGTGTCTTTGTCTTATTTGAAAAGGTTGTATTCTCAGTTTCATCAAGTGTCTTCTTTAGAGTGTAAATCGTGTTAGTTTGCTAAACATTATTGTGTTCATCTAGCACCTCGTGTCAATAAATGGTTGCATCCCTTTTTGATTTAGTCCACTCAGATATTTGGGGTTCATGTCATGTTGAATCCAAGTCTGGTTTTCGGTACTTTGCTATTTTTGTTGATGATTTTTCTCAAAGTACTTGGCTTTATTTAATTTAAAATCGTTTAGAGTTGTTTTCTCACTTTTGCAACTTCTATGTTGAAATCAAAACTTAGTTTGGTGTATCTGTTATGGAGTGACAATGCTAGAGAATATTTTTCTGCTCAATTTCAAAACTATATGTTTCAGCATGACATGATTTATCACTCCTCGTGTATGGATACACTTGCACAAAATGGTGTTGCAGAAAGGAAAATCGGTACTTATTAGAAGTCGCTCGGGCTCTAATGTTTCAAATGGATGTTCCTAAATCTTTTTGGGCTGATGCTATCTCAACTGCGTGTTTCCTTGTTAACCGTATGCCTTCTCCTATTCTTAGCGGGGACACTCCATACACAATCTTGTTTCCTACTAACCTTAAAATCTTTGGTTGTGTGTCGTATTCGCGATGTTTGTCCCACTGTTGCCTAACTTAATCCAAAGTCTCTTAAATGTGTCTTCCTTGGGTATTTTAGGGCTAAGAAGGGTTATCGATGTTATTCTCTCACTCTTTGGCATTATCTTGAGTCAACCTCGTTCTTTCCTGTCACTTCTTTGTCTCCTTCCCCTGACACCACCAACGTCTTGATGATACATTGGTCTATGAAGTTCATTTACAACCAGTGCAAGCGTCTGACCCGGCACCTATTAAACCACCTATCTATCAGGTTTAGCGGAAACGTCCTAGGGCAAGTAATGTAGTCGATCATGTTCATGATCCACCATTGCCTGCTTCAGCATCTGATCCAGAATTAGTTGATTTAGTTCCTCCCGCTCTTGTCTCTAAACCGAAAATAGTGCCTGATACTTTTGTTGACATGCACATTGCCCTCTGTAAAGGTAAGCGTTCTTGTATCTACGCTTTTTCTTCTTTTGTTTCTTATAACCACATTTCTCCTCCATTCTGTTCTTTCATAGCTTCCTTAGATTCTATCACCATTCCTACTACTCTTCACTAAACTTTGGCCCATCTTGGTTGGCATGCTGTTATGCAAGAAGAAATGATGGCCCTTGATACAGCAGGTACCTGGAATCTTGTTGATTTACACTTGAAGGGAAGGGTATCAGGTGCAAGTGGGTGTTCACGGTAAAAACAAAAGCTGATGGTACCTTGGAACGTTTGAAAGCTCGACGGGTTGCCAAGGGATATGCTCAGACTTACTGTGTTGACTATATGGAAACCTTTTGCCCTATAGCAAAACTATCATCTGTTCGTCTCTTTATTTCTATGGCAGCCACTTGTGGTTGGGATCTCCATTAGTTGAATGTTAAGAATGCTTTCTTGAATGATGATCTTCTTGAGGAAGTTTACATGGAACATTTTTGTTGCTTTGGGGGAGCGTGGGAAGGTATGTCATCTTCAGAAGTCACTATATGGTTTGAAGCAGAGTTCTCGTGCTTGGTTTGACAGGTTTAGCACAATGGTTGAGAAGTTTGGTCTGAATCAGAGTAAGTGTGACCATTTAGTCTTTTATCGGTGGATGGATGTTGTCATGATTCTTCTAGTAGTATATGTTGATGACATTGTTATTACGGGGAGCAATATTTCGGGAATCTCATCACTAAAAACTTTCCTTAATTCTTATTTCCAAACAAAGGATTTGGGTCCATTAAAATACTTTCTTGAGATAGAGGCTATGAGAAGCAAGAAAGGGATTCTCTTGACACAAAGGAAATATGTCCTTGATCTTCTAAAGAAACGGGAAAACTTGGAGCAGCACCAAGTAGCTTTCCCATGATTGCTAATCTTTTCTTGGACATTGATGACAACATACTGTTTGATGAGCTACCTGAGGATGTGAGAAAAAAGGTTGACCCGGAGAAGATGAGAAGATCAAGCCATCTGCCTATCCTGAGAGAAACTGTAGATTAATTGGGAAATTGAATTATCTCACTGTTACTTGCCCTAATGTGACTTTTCCAGTTAGTATGCTTAGCCAATTCATGACAGCACTGACTGTTGCTCAATGGGAAGCTTTGGAGCATGTCTTACATTACTTGAAGGCTCACCTAGTCGTGACATACTCTATACGAATCATGGCCACACCGAGATTGAATGTTTTTGTGATGCGGATCATGCGGGTAGTCTCACAATCTAGTGCAAAAGCCGAGTATAGGGCCATGGCTCAATTAGTACATGAAATTTTGTGGATTCACCAGTTAATGAAGGAGGTTGGTCTTACCACGTCATTGGCTGTGCAACTGTGGTGTGATAACAAAGTTGCTCTGCATATAGCCTTTAATTCTGTGTTTCATGAATGCACAAAACACATTGAGATCGACTGCCACTTTGTGCGTGATAAAATCAAGGAGAACTTCATTTCTATAGGACATGTGAGGTCTAGCAACCAAGTTGATGATTTGTTGACTAAAGCCCTAAATGGGACTCGTGTTGATTATCTTTATAACAAGTTGAGCATGATTAACATTTACACTCCAACTTGAGGGGGAGCGGTAGGAAATATATCAATGTAAATATATTAGAATTAGTTAGTATCACACATAATCAGGGATTATAGAGATTATGATTGATTAGGAAATCAATAATCATAATGAGCCATTAATTCTGAGGCTCCTCTCTTGTATATAAATACCCCTATTGCATACATGAATAAACACATGTTTGAGAATATATTTTTCCTCTATCTCTCTCTGGCTTTACAATTATCAACATATTTTTTGCAATTTCTTTTATTTACTCCTGGCTCTATATTAGGATCACTTGGAACATAGTAATGTTTGAGATTAGAAGAGTATCTAACACTATTCTCAAGACCCTGTAATCCTCTAGATTTCTTGGTATGAAATCTATTTTGAGTACACGTGGAGATTACTTATATGCGTTCTGCTGCATTGTGATCTGCTACTCTGTTTTGCTTCTCTTGCTGCACGCACTGCTTCCACTTCATTTATCTCTATTATTTTATATCCAATCTAATGATTTCCATGCAAAAGATGTATGTCATGTATATACTTGAGACAACATGGCATACACACACAGTGGAGTCAAATAATAATTAAAAATACCAAGAACAATTAAAACAAAATATGGATTAGTTTCAGGTTAAATTTCAGTGGATATATTGCTTATCCTCCTTTTGCTTCTACTTATTTTATTTGTTTTAAGGGTTTATTATTGACTGAGGTACATTACAAAATTGTCTATTCAACAAAAAGCAGGGAGTGATTACGACTTGGACTTAACATGGTTTTATGTGTTTTGTATCAAGTTCCTCAATAAAAATATGACAATTTTCCTTCCATTGATCAACACCACATGATTGGGTCGTTCAAAATGCTTTCCTCCATGTCGTTTTTTTGCTGGAAAACTTGAAGTGCTTCATAAATTGAGTGCACTTGCATCTGCATTAATGGTTTCTTTTTTTTCCCATATTTATTTTTGTGCCATATTCTTCCTGCTTCTGCCTGCTTACTGAGTGCCAATGAGTTTATTTTATTGGACCAAGACTATACTTCATTACCTAGGAGCAGTTATTACATGATCTCGAAGTATTATGTTATTTGCCCTCTTGCTAATAAGAACAATCCAAATGTAAAGAAGGGTTAGATAGAGAACAGTTTAATGAAGAAAGAGAAATGCATGTACATTGAAAAGGTAAGCAAATTATTAATTTATTTGATCCGAACAAATTTTTATCAGTTAGAATACCAATGATGTGGCACTCTGTAATAACTTTTTCCATATGAAGATAATAAAATCTTTTAACTCACTGAGGCTGCTACGTCACAGTGAAATTGTAGTAATTAGTAATTACTATTAATTGTGTCTGTATGCCGTTTTAAATCTTCTACCACCTTTATAATATAAATTCTAGAAGCATTCATCAAAGTGTGGACAAATAGGAAATTCTGTGCAAATCTGATGAACTTCACACCCTCCCTCTTACGGTCTTACCTATATACGTATAACTTTCGGATGAAAAATATAAGCTTCAGCAATAACACTTGTTGCTAATGGTTTTGACTTTGATAATAGTTACTTGAAGACAAAGAGTTTGTAAATGATATCCTAGCTCAAACGCCGATAAAGAGAATAGCAGAAGCACATGAAGTGTCATCCTTGGTGGCTTTCCTTTGCCTACCTGCAGCATCCTACATCAATGGACAGGTTGTTTCAGTTGATGGAGGAATGACCGTCAATGCATTTCAATTCAACATGAAATCAACCTGAAGAAATATTTTCTTTCTCTGGACTGATGTTACCATTCTGTTCAAAGAGTTTGGCTACCCTTTTCAACTCAGATGTGTGGAATTCTGTTTGTCTCCTGTTCTTGTTGATTGTAATTTGTATTCATCAACTTGCTGTTCTACTTTTGAAATAAAATAGGAGATTTTGCCCTGTGCATTGTTTTTTGCATGGTGCATTTGTGGGACCAAGTGTGGCTTAAATTCGTTAAACTCATTCAGAGGAGGGGGCAGAAAAAGCTGCATTGTGAGAACTGACTTCATGGCATGAAATGTTCGATGATACCATTTACCATGAAATGTGGCGGACATTTTTCTTATGAATTTGATGGTCTTTTTGGTTGAGCTGCTTTGAAGATGGTAAAAATAAGAATGGATGATATCAACGAGGTGGTGACGAAGTCTCAAAACAGATCTCAGGTATATCTTGCGTATGTTTCACTCATGTTTCTGCAGTACTTGCATGCCCCGAAGCGACCCACGTCATGTATGACTTGTGTTTGATTAAAATGATGGAGCAAACTAATGGAAGCGAGTTACATAAACAAGTTTTGGGAGATGTGGATGGTCAAATCTCGAAATTATCTTTCTGCATCGTGGGATGCAGTATCACTTCATTTGGACTGGCCAATGGCCATGAGTTTGGTCGAGATATAATAATAAGAAGGGTAAAAGTTATGGTCTTCATCTTTTTGTTGTTGCGATATTTGGTAAACAGGGTGCAAGGATTGTTGTGACCGAGTCATTTGCCCCAACGGAAGGGGGGAAGTTTGTTATAGCCGTAGTCAGTTGCCATAGAAACTGGAATAGTGTGAGACATATATGGAGTGGGAGTGTTATCATTCATGGTAACCCAATGATACTAATGGAAAGGGGAGGAGGGGTTGCTTTTTGGTGTGAGATAAGCATGTGAGAGAGAAGTCCTATCTTGGCTTGAAGAAAAATACCTTTTGAATGAAGAGAAAAGTGAAGGGAAAATAGGGAAGGAATACTAAGAACAAAAACTCCTAAAAATGGTAAAATCGAATTTATTATTTTTAGGAGTTTTCTCTCCTAATTTTCTCTTCATCTAACTATAGGGATTATCAAACTAGCTAGTTCGGATTGAATTTAGACCTTTTTTCCCCTCTTGTTATGCTACAAAATCAATATAACCACAAAAAATTTCTCGCAGTCTTGAACGATCAAATAAATTAGTAGCTCTATCAAGGGCCTAACTGGAATGAGAGAAGAGGAGAAATTTTTATGAGTTCTATTAAAAAGAAATGGATTACAAGGCTTATAAATTTTCAATAAAAAAAGGATATAAGATTAAAAGGCAAAAAATAAGTTTAAAACTTTTAAACCCAATTCTCAATTTTTTTTTTTTAAAATTAACTCATTAATTTTTTTTTCTCCCTTGGCTAGCCTCATATTTAAACTAAATTTTAATGAGAAGTTTTTATGAGAGAATAGTAGCCTTTAAGTTATTGCTTTTCCTTCAAAGTGAATATGACACTTATTGGTAGGTGCTTAATAAATATAAAATGAAACTTCCTGTTCTATAATATTAGATAACTCAATGACCGATGTTACTACTTTTTTCTGTCCAGTAGATAATGCCATCACAATTTAAAACCCCGGGTATCAACGTGTTGAGTGGTACGGGTGAAAATAGATCAGACAGCCTATCAAAAGTCTATGTCCTGACCTGTTTAAAAGTAGGCATATGCTCATGCCTTTTAGGAGGCTTGTTTAGCTTATCAAGCTAAACTTAGGCTCACTTAGAAGTTTGTTAGACTGGCCAGGGCCTGGTATGTTTTTTCTTTAAAAAATATATTTATATAATAAGATATTATGCACTTATACTGTTACATAATAATTAACATATAATTCATATACTTTCATATAATGATTAATAGTATATTACTCCCTCCGATCCTAATTATAAGACATAGTTGACTTTTTTTGAGAAATTAAAGAAATTAATTAAATTACTTTAGAATATTTTTATTTTTATTTTTTTCTTCAAAGTAATTAGTTTAACTAATAAACTAATATATAATCTAAAGATACACAATATATAAAATGATTAAGTAACTTATTTAGCTTCCTTAATCTCTCCAAACAAAGTCAACTATGTCTTATATTAGACCAGAGGTAGTATGTTTTATGTAATTTTAGCATGTTTTGGGCCTGCGAGAGACTCCTGGACCCTATTTTTATGTGAAGACCAGATGCCCATTAACTTTTTTATAAGTTTTTTTAAAAGTTCAGGCTTTTTTCTAGCAAAAAAAATAAAGTTCAGGCTTTTTTAACAGGTTTGAGACCATGCTAGCCTTTTTGTACACGCCAGGCTCAAGTCAACCTGCTACAAAAGAAGCCTGCCAAGGGTGCCCGGACCCGCCTGTTTTCACCGGGCGGCACTCCACTTCCTTTCCCCTTTTTTTTCGAATGAGACGTATTATTACTCAAAATATGCACGGCTCCTTTGCCGTTTCCTTTTTCTGATTCCTTTCCCGTTTTCTCCCTCTCACTCGGTCTCTCCCTTTCTCCACCACTCCCCCGACCCTCTTCCGGGCCCTTCACCGCTCTGCGACCCAATTCCCTGCTTTTTTTCGCTGTTCCCCCTTTTTCCATTCTTGGCCTTCATCGTCCTTTTCCCCCTAGGGTTTTATTGTCTTGCTCGTAATGTCCCCTAAACCCTCGGGAACCTCTGAATTGGAAGAAAGACTGGGTAATTTCAAGCCCTTCTCGGAGTCGGGATCGTGCTCTAGGTCGATTAGCGAGACGGTTGATGGGTCGCATCAATTCACTGTAAAGGGATATTCTTTGGCCAAAGGAATGGGTGCTGGAAAGTATATAATGAGCGACACCTTCAGTGTTGGTGGTTACGATTGGGCCATATATTTTTACCCGGACGGCAAGAACCCAGAGGACAATTCCATGTACGTTTCGGTTTTCATAGCGTTGGCGAGCGAGGGAACCGATGTGAGAGCTTTGTTCAAGCTGACTTTGGTGGATCAGGGTGAGAAGGGGAATGACAAGGTACATAGCCATTTTGATCGCCCGCTGGAGAGTGGACCCTATACGTTGAAGTATAGAGGCAGCATGTGGTATGAATTTCCCGGAATGCTTGTTTTTCTTTCGACGAAAAGTTTTCGTTGTTAAATTCTGATGTTGGGAAGGTGTTTAGTGGGAGGAAAACCTATAGTGACAATTTGGGGTTTGGGGGTTTGATTGGAGTGGATGATTGTCCTTCTGGTGCTACTATAAGTCGGGTTTAGTGAGAATAATGGCTTCGAATGTAATGTTATTAAATAAGCATCAATGTCTTTTCATTTTAAAAAAATTGGTTTGTATATTGGTAAAGATTTGATTGATTAGATTACCTTTGATGTTCTTATGTTTGTCAATTTAAAATAAATCTGAATGGAAGAGGTCTTCAGTTGATTATTCCATTGCTACGAACTTGAGCTTTCAATCAAGGTAATGCTTCCACTCAAGAATTGTCTCTACATACTTTTGTTTTATAGTTCTCTCAAGGTGGTTGTGAAACTTGTGTTTTAAAAGTCAGTATTGCCAGTGTTTAACGAGGCCTAGATATCAATAATCCAGGATATGCTATTTCAGAATCAGGTTGGATGAGCATTTTGTGTTCGACAATTGGTCTGTGTCCTGTTGGCAGCAGATTTATTACTAGTCTTGTACTCACCTTTGTGTATTCATTTCAGGGGTTACAAAAGATTTTTCAGGAGAACACTATTGGAAACTTCAGAGTATCTGAAAGATGATTGCCTTGTAATGCATTGCACTGTTGGTGTGGTCCAAACACGTTTTGAGGGAAGTAAACAGAGTATTATTGTACCACGGTCAGGCATGGGTCAAGATTTTAAGGGCTTGTTAGAAACTGGAGTTGGTTGTGACATACTTTTCAAGGTCAAGAATGAAAGCTTTAAAGCTCATAAGTTGGTACTTGCGGCCCGGTCTCCTGTGTTTAGAGCACAGTTTTTTGGACTTGTTGGGGATCCTTGCATAAATGAAGTAGTGGTGGAGGACATTGAGCCATTTATCTTCAAGGTGGTGCTTTTGACTTTATTATTGACTATTGTGGTTTCTAAAGAGTGAAAATAATCAATCACATTTTTATTTCAAAATAAATAGTTATCTTTTAAAGTTTCCTCACACAACATATACTTACACCTTTTTAAAAAAATAAAAAAATATCTTTTGTCTATATATAATTGAGAATGTGGGTATTGGATTTTTCTGTATTGCAATAGATTCTTAAGCTCATAAGATATGCTATTGTTCTATATGTTTTCTCAATAATTTAGGTAACAGCATGGGCAGTTTTGCTGTTATAACTCTGGGGATTAAGTGCTGAGTGAGTGTTTGGGTAACACTCAAACTGTAGTTTCAGAAGTCTTTTTTCGCAAGTCGAGACAAAACTCTTCTCATATGCTTACCTTGTAAATCGTAAAAGCTATTTTTTAAAAGCTAATCTAAACACATAGTTAGATTTTCAACTTTGTGCCTGAGTTTGACCTGAACCTGTTGTAAAGGAATAAACGGATTGGTAAACTATATGTGATTTATGGACTTTTTCTCTTGTACATTGGCATATGTGAGAAAGTGACACGGAGGTAGATTACCTTTTTTGAACTTATTCAATAGGTGTTCTTTTCTTTTCTTCTTCTTCTTCTTCTTCTTCTCTAGTCGACAGAAGAGTAGCCAGAGTTTTATTCTTACCAAGCCTCTTGTGAATGGCAAAAATTCACAAAGATAAAACCTATTGTCTGGGCTAAAGTATTTGAGAAGATTAAACCAAGCAATCTGTTGACTAAAGTTAGTATTTTTATAGAAAGACTGAAAGACCAGCCAGCATGGAATTATAATGCTTGAGCATTTAAAGTCATTACTTCCTTATAGCCATAAGTTGCTGTGCTCGCTGCTCTTGTTGCTTTTGGATTTTTCATGCGGTCAAATAGTGTTCAAACATGTACATTTCCACTATGGTGTTGGTCTGCCACCTATTATTTTTTTATGGTTTTGAAGGAGACAGTTGGCACTAAGCATTGGTTTTGGAAACTATGTTCTCATACTAGCAGGTCCTTGAATGAGTTATTGCTGAAGTCTTTTAGATAATTTTCCTATTGCTGGAGTGGTGCCAATTTCAGATTGAAAAATGAAACATATTTCAAAATTTATGTTAAGCGGTTGAGTGAAAAATTCTTTCTGTCTTAGCAGGTAATGCTTCTCTTCATTTATACAGATGAACTTCCTGATATCCATGATGTTGTGGATTCAGTGCCACTGCCCATGTGCACACATACTGCCATGATGCAGCATCTCTTGGCTGCTGCTGATCTGTATAACCTTGATCGTCTGAAATCATTGTGCGAATCAAAATTGTGTGAAGATATCAGTACTGATACTGTTGCAACAACACTTGCACTGGCCGAGCAACACCACTGTCCCCAGCTCAAGGCTGTCTGTTTAAAATTTATCGTGAATCCATCAAACTTGGGAGGTGTGTTATCCATATAGAGTGTGTCTATTCTTTTACCTGAAGTTGCATGATATATATATATATTGGCGCTCTTCCTGTTCCCTCACTTTTCATAAATAATATTTTTCATTCGTTGATTTTGTAGTTTCCAAGCTGATCAAACCGCATTTACTTTTCTCTTTTTATTCTTGTAATGATTTTTCTATATCAGTTTTTGACGTTCTATCTGTGCAAAGGGTGCTTTTCATGATACCTGGTCTCCAGGGTTTAACCCTTCGTTGTTTGTGCGGAATTCATCGAGTTTTCTGCATTATGATGTATACGCATGCTTCCTGCAGCGGTGATGCAGTCTGAAGCCTTCATGCACTTGAATGAGAGCTGTCCCTCAATGTTGTTGGAGTTGCTGGAGACATTTGCATCAGCAGATGAAAAGTCGAGCCAGACATTGAGCAGGAAGAGAAGTGGCAGCAGCATATATGGGCAGGATTTAGCTGAGGAGGGTGCTGCCGAATCAGTTAATCCAAATGGTAGGCGTGTCAGGAGGCGGACATAGTTTAGTTTGTAGATGAAGGTGCTGCTGAATCAGTTAATCCGGAAAAAAAAATTCGACAATACAAAATATTGTATGACTTAGAACAGTTTCTAATATGCAGAATGCTTAACAGTTTTATGTGATGGTAAATAACTGATATTTTTGTAATTATCTCTGGGAAGAATGTGGTGTTTGGGCTTTGCATCTCTAGTTGACTGAGTATGAGAATGGAAGGAGAGAAGTAATGCGATAGGGTGGGCGGGACGAATGAATTGATGATGGTGAAGTGCAAATCTCTCTTTCAAGGGACTTGATTGATACTTGAAATTGAATATGAGAGATAAATAAATGTAAGAATTTCGACTTACGTGATGGAGATGAAGATATTCGGTGGGCTTGGTCAAAGTCAAAATACTTGGGATGGAGTAGTAGGCGTGTATGTATCTTTAGTTCTGTAGGGCGGGAAATATTTTCGGGTCATAGTTATAAGATATAGTTGATTTTTTTTAAAGAAATTAAGGAAACTAAATAAATTACTTTAGAGTATTTTTGTTTTTATTTTTTTCTTCAAAGTAATTAGTTTGACTAATAAACTAATATATAATCTAAAGATAAACAACATATAAAATGATTAAGTAACATATTTAAACTTCTTTAATCTCTCCAAATAAAGTTAACTATATCTTATAATTGTGATTTGAAATAGTATTTATGAAAAAATAGGCGGTTCAGATTTAATATTTTCTAAGATAATGATATTAGTGTTTTATAAATTAATTTTTTTTATTAATTTTGTTTATATTACGGGTATAAATTGTATAGATCATGATTTAAAAGTTAAGTTTATTTATTCACGTTTAAAATAGACGGTTCAAATTTAATATTTTCTAAGATAATGATAATAGTGTTTTATAAATTAATTTTTTTTATTAATTTTGTTTATATTACATGTATAAATTGTGTAGATCATGATTTAAAAGTTAAGTTTATTTATTCATGCTTAAAATAATAATTTTATAAAATATTAAATCTGGACCATCTATTTTTTTAAATCTGAAGTTGGAGATCCGAGAAGAAAAAAGAGAAAAAGAATTCTGAGAGAATCTCAAACCCGGTCTACCTACCATACCATTTTTTTTTTTTTTTGGGTATAAGCTACCATACCATTTTAATACTACGAATAGCCCTTCCAGATAGCTGTCTGCTACTGGTCAATGCCAACCTTTTGTCCTGCCTCCTTGTGTGTTCTATTCCATGCACATTACCCCTCCTAATATAGTGATCTGATTAAATTAATAAATTTAGTTAATATGATGTATATTTTTAAGAACATTTTAGTCATTTTCTTTAATTTTCTCATTCTATCTTATCCTTGACTATTATTGAGGGAACATCAAAATGAATAAATTAGAAAAATATTAACAAATATAAAACTATATTTAGAACCATGATCTCTCTAAATATGTTGTGTATTAAGCAGTCGAGGGAATTTTTTTTTTTTTTTTGCTTTGGACAAAAACTAAAATAGACTAGGCGTATTACTCTACTTATCTTATTGGGTTAAGGGCCATTTCAAGACCACGAAGTTCTCCAAAGGAGGCGTCCGAAGCACCACGAAGTTTTTTTGGGAGCAAAAGTAGACATAACGTTACGTTTTGGGAGCGCTCAGTACCACGGCCGTTAGTTGACCGTTAGTTGACCGTCAACTTGGATGAAATGCTGACGTGGCGATGACGTGGCACTGACAAGATGACGTGGACGCTGACGTGGCGGCTGACTAGGAATAAAAAATAAAAATAAAATCGAAAAAAAATTCAAAAAATTGGAAAAAAAATCAAAAAATTAGGAAAAAATTGATAAAAAAAAAAAAAATCGAAAAAAAACTTAAAAAAATTGGAAAAAAAAATCAAAAAATTAGGAAAAAATTGATAAAAATAAAAAAAATTAGAAAAAACTTAAAAAATTCAAATAATTAGAAAAAAATTCAACAAATTAGGAAAAAATTAAAGGAAAAATTCCAAATAAATACTATTTGAATTTGTACAGCCTGAAGTCTGTTGAATTTGTAAATACTATTTGAGGGATATGCAAATTCGGGTCAAATTACCCTTTTACCCTTTAGTGTAAAATAAATAAAATAAAATAAATTGTGACATCCTAAAATTTGAGTTTAGGATATTAAAAATATTATAAGGAATAAATTATAGGAAATTTAGCCCTGATAAATTAAAAGGTTAATATTTGGAAGTAAAGGCATATTTTCCCGTAAAAATTAAGGACAAATAATTGGGAATAATTTTAATTTTTACGGGAAAATATGCCTTTACTTCCAAATATTAACCTTTTAATTTATCAGGGCTAAATTTCCTATAATTTATTCCTTATAATATTTTTAATATCCTAAACTCAAATTTTAGGATGTCACAATTTATTTTATTTTATTTATTTTACACTAAAGGGTAAAAGGGTAATTTGACCCGAATTTGCATATCCCTCAAATAGTATTTACAAATTCAACAGACTTACGGGGCTGTACAAATTCAAATAGTATTTATTTGGAATTTTTCCTTTAATTTTTTCCTAATTTGTTGAATTTTTTTCTAATTATTTTATCTTATTTATAAAGCACATCCAACTATCTTATTTATACATCAACATATTTAATCTATACAAGAAAACAGGAAAAACAAAACTCATATAAGAAAAATTTAAACTTCATTAATTCTGCCATAAAATTCATTAACTTTTCAAATTTTTTTCTTATTTAATGTATATTATACATCATCAGAACAAAGTTAATATAATAATAAATGAAAGATAATTCATATAAAAAAATTAACAAGATATCTTATAAATAAGACAAAAATTTCTTCTCCTTGCTCTATAATAGGAACAGAGGAGCAGATACCACCTCTGGTTCTATCCCATTTATTAGATTATTTTTGAGATAATTTATAAATGCTTTACTAAATTTTAAAAGATATCTCATATGACTGTCTTCTCTTTTCATAGAAGTCGCAATTTTCATCTCTCTCTCTAAACATTAGTCCACGTACAGATTTCTTTGTGTAATCAATGTGTGTTTCTAAAAATATCCCTCATAGAGAATTTAAATAAACTATCCCACCTTTAACATTTTTCCATGTTATTTAAGTAATAGTGAGGATAAAAATAGAAAGCAAAAACTAATTTTTACACGGTATATATCACTTGGAGTTTAGTATTTTTTTTAGTTGATATGTTTTTTAGAAAATTGAGACTTTATTAGAGAATGGAGGATTAAAAAACAAATAGAACTTGTAGAAGGGAACTACTTGAGGTAAGAATCAAGAAATCTAGTAGTCAGCTTAGTTAATGACAATAAAATCTGTGAAGAATTTGCAGCTTTTTTCCCCCAAATCAGTCTTCAAATTATTGGGTGGCCGCAACTAAAGACTGCTGGGAGTCATGCCATTGCCATTTCATAATGTATTTTTATATTATACAGCAGATACTTAAATATGGTTTCAAGTTATTTTGTGAATCAGCGAGAACATCAATATACTTATGATTGAGAGAGCAAAATGAAGGTAAGTGAGAATGAAGCAGCGTAAGCGTACGATATACTGATATATGATGGATTGGATTAAAGTGTCGAATATATGATAAGATATGAATATGAATTGAAGGCACAATTATTTTAAATTTATTTTGTATAGTTTTATAATAAGATGACGACTAGTAGGATATAGGAGTATGGCCTTAGCCAGCTGGACAAGGAAAGGGAAGACATGTTATGAGTGACGAATATGAAATAGCAGTAACTTGTACAGTTGGGTTGGGAATTATTAAGCAAGAGGTAGCCTCCCTAATATTCATTTATAAATATATATATATAGAGCCTCCTAAACAGCGGAACCAGAATGAATGGTGCTGCCTGAAATGGAAAAGGCGTTTCTCATCTTCACGACGGCGCTGCTAACATGCGCTGCCTCTGGAGTGTCCCTGAAGCTTTGCCCAAACTGCGGCAACACCTCAGTGCCGTACCCCCTCAGCACCTCAGCCGAGTGCGGTGACCCGTCCTACAAGATCCGGTGCAGTTTCGAGTCCCTCATGTTGGACACCCTCAACAACTCGTACCCCATCCACTCCATCCACCCCCAAACCCAACGCCTCCTCATCCGACCCGCCTCCCTCCTATCCAACACCTGCGTCACCTCCGATAAGTTCCACGGCGGCATCCTCCTCAACAGCACCCTCCCCTTCAACATCACCAGCAGCAACACCATCCTCTACCTCAACTGTACCCCCACCCTCCTCCTTTCCCCCTTGAACTGCTCCTCCTCCAGCTTCTGCCACACCTACATCAACGCCACCCCAAGCGCCTCTTCCTGCCTCCTCGCCCCTATCTGCTGTACTTTCAGGGCTGGTGGCTCCAGCAACTCCTACATGATCCGCGTCCGCGATGTGGGATGCAGCGCTTACTCCAGTTTCGTCAACCTCAACCCCTCTCTGCCGCTCACCAGCTGGCCTGAACCGGGCCTCGAAATTCAGTGGGTGTCGCCGCCTGAACCGCTCTGTGGGTCCCAGGTGGATTGCGAGGGCGGCAACTCCACTTGTGCGCCGGACCCATCCAGAAGCGGCGTCAAGAGGTGTTTTTGTAACGCCGGTCTTGTGTGGGACGCTATTCAAGGGGTGTGCGCTGAAAGTGAGTCGTTTACCATTTCCCCTCCCTTGTCCATGTTTTCCTTCCTTTCGACAAAGTTTGTCAGAGGCGTTGACTAATGGGTGCGTTTTGACTTGTATAATTCAGAAATCACATGTCAGCAGAGTCCGGATGGTTGCGGCGGCTCCGATCGAACTGCACTAATAGCAGGTACCCCTGATGCCTGATCCTTTACGGACTGGATACACTATAAATAAAAATATTCCTATAATTATCTAATTTAACGCAAGTTTTGGGCATTTTCTTTCCTATTTTACAAATCCCTTCGACGGCTATGGTGCAAACAATAAACATGCGCAGGTTTGACGAGTGGGATTAGCGCAGCAGTGATAATAGCCCTTGTTGCGGTTCTGCTCTACAAACGGCACAGACGAGTGAAGGAGGCCCAAGAACGGCTGATCAGAGAGCGGGAGGGTATCCTGAATGCGAGCGGCGGAGGCAGAGCCTCAAAGCTCTTCTCCGGTAAAGAGCTGAAGAAAGCGACCAATAACTTTTCCAGAGACCGCCTCCTAGGCGCCGCCGGCTACGGCGAAGTCTACAAAGGCGTCCTCCAGGACGGCACCGCCATAGCCGTCAAATGCGCAAAACTAGGCAACGCAAAAAGCACCGACCAAGTGCTAAACGAGGTGCGCATATTGTGCCAAGTCCACCACCGTAACCTCGTCGGTCTTCTGGGTTGCTGCGTGGAGTTAGACCAGCCCATGATGGTGTATGAGTTCGTAGAGAACGGCACTGTCCTCGATCACCTGTCCAAAGGGTGGAGCTCTCTCACCTGGTCTCATCGCCTTCGAGTGGCTCACGACACGGCCCAAGGTCTGGCATATCTTCACTTCTCCGCCGTGCCTCCTATATACCACAGGGACGTCAAGTCCAGTAACATTCTGCTAGATAATAAATTAAACGCAAAGGTTTCGGATTTTGGGCTGTCGAGGCTGGCCGAAACAGATTTGAGCCACATCTCAACGTGCGCCCAGGGGACGCTGGGGTATTTAGATCCAGAGTATTACAGGAATTACCAGTTGACGGATAAGAGCGATGTGTATAGTTTTGGGGTGGTCCTGTTAGAGCTGTTGACGGCGCAGAGGGCTATAGATTTCAACAGGCCAGCGGATGATGTGAACTTGGCGGTGTATGTGCAGAGGATGGCAGAGGAAGAGAAGGTGATGGAGGTCATAGAGCCGGGGCTGAGAAATGGGGCTACCACTTTGGAGGTGGACACAATGAAGGCTTTGGCGTTTTTGGCTCTGGGATGCTTGGAGGAGCGGAGGCAGAACCGACCTTCCATGAAGGAGGTGGTTGAGGAGATTGAGTATATCATTGGTATTGCCACCTCCAAACACGCCCAAAGCTAGTCGGCTCTGTCTACTGTTCAGGGGAATGATAGTAACTTGTTTTCAATAACAATAATAAATTGTGAGATTGGTATTATTAAGATTGTAATTAATATCTCTTCTTGTTTGTCAGTATAGAATTATAAACAGTAGCTTTTTCATTTCTTATTATACTATATCTAATTCAATAAATAGACTGCTTTTAAATATAATTTCTTTTTTGTTTTGGTGAAGCTTAAGAGGGTAAACAAGAATAAGGGGGAGAGAGAGCATATAAAAAAGAAAACCGCCATGCAGTTCACACCAATCAGACATCTCTAGAGTCTAGACACTACACATTTACAAGGATGCAGATAACTTCAATACATTCAGAGGTAAAACACCACACGGATACAACCAAAAAAAAGTTACACCCACGATTTTTTTCCTTTTCCAGAATATTGTTCTTTCCACCGATAAGAACAAAATTTACCGGTCTGTCCCCAAACACAGATAAATTTCAAACCGTGCAGTGACAGAAAGCACGATAAATTGCAGAACCGACTTTGCACCACCCAGTCACTCTTTCTCCCATATAGTAGCAAATCCAAAAAACAAAAACGCATGTTAGGGAAATTCCACTCATCGTTTTAAACAGACTAACCAATTGAGTAAGCTTGGAGTGACGGTGATTTGGAATTTTTTCTCACTCAGGGCACATTAAGCTCATCCAAAGAACCAAACCTTGATGAAGACTGCCAAAGCAATTTGCAAGAAAAATGCCGCTATTATCACAACCGAAACATCACTTCCTTCTATGTAAGACTTGAGGTTTAGGGCAACAAAGCTAGCTGAGGCAGTACCCACAAGGATTATTATGAGCCACCGGACAATCTCAGCAGGGATCAGCATTAGAAACTGAAAAGTTTTAGAAGAATTGTGTATTAGACAATCATGCGAAACATGATCTGATAACACTTCTCTTTTGCTACTAGCAAGGGCTCGACTTGGAAATCAAAACAAATTCCGATAACACACAAAGGACATGTAAATTTAAGTCATGCTCTGTTACAAACAGAAAGCAGAAGAAACGTGGTGGCCTCCTCCCCAGTGATGCAAACTTACTTGCAGTTAGCATGCATGTATTTACACTCTAATATTTTTCAATGATATTTCACCAAAATTAACAAACAAGATCCGGGAAAAAAATGATGAGCTGAAAGGTAGAAAACACAAACTCACAGAGGATGGGACGAAAATGGCAAGGGAATACCCCCACATACACCAAAACCGAATGAGGTTAGAATTTGAACCCATATACTGAAGCAAGAAGTAATATGCCAGTGGGACAACTACTGCATAGCCATAGATAGAACATGCAGCCGCATTGACATAGCTGACATCAAAGCTCCATGAAGTACTCTTATCTGTTTGTTTTTCCATGAGATACGTTGCAAGATTTCCCAGCGAAGAAAGAACAAATACCAATGTCGTTGAGATCCATATAAGCCCATATCTATTATAACAGAAATTATTTGCTCCATTAGATACCCATTGTATGTGCAACGTTACTAAGATTGTATTCAATCATTAAAATGAAAACAAAAGAAAAATAAATGGAAGGGAAGGGAAAGATTTGCCTAGAGGTGTTGTATGTCTCTTGTAGTATCACAACTACGAGGTAACATCAAGATTAGGGTTCAAATATGCATACTTATTTCAACTGCTTTAATATAATAATGGAAAATCATGTGATCACAGACTTCTGCCTTTTGTTAGCAGAATGGTTTGGATGTAAACACCATCTAATTTTGACCCCAAAAGTCAGGCCTATCAAAAGTTTGAACCATGAAATTCCAAGCATGCATTAAGTTAACAAGTGACGGTTTCATGATTCCCCACCTACATAACTTCCACTTGCTCAAACTCAGGTCAGAAAAATGATTAGTTTTGCATGGGTGAAAAGAACAGAAAGATAAAAATAAAAAAGGGAATCAGAGAAGGAAAAACAACAAAAGAATTAAATGCCATATTTGTGCCAGGTCCAAGTATTTCCCATATATGGTAACAGTTGAACTGCCAATGAGACTGTTCTCCAGGCACAACCTTCCAAATGTAATTTTAGAATCTTGAGCAATATCTCTCCCTTTTGAACTCAAACGTATAGAAGCAAAAGTTAAAAAGCACAACTCACAAATCAGGGTTAGCATCTATCTTGCTAAAAAAATCTCCAGCAACTGGATTCATGGCATTTATTAATCTGTTCAAGACAAGATCTGTGTCCACATTGAAATACTGTGTGTATGATGAGATACTAAAGATTCCCCTCCAGTTGTTTGCTGGTTGTTGCTCAAACGCTTCTGCATGGATGGATAAGCCAGAAAGATGTCAAGGGAGTTAATGCCAAATGAAATGTAAAAATAAATGACAAATGGTTTAAAATCAGTTGGAAAGTGTCCTTATCAAAGATAAAATTGTAAACTCAGACTGTATACTACTTCACAATCATTAATTATTTGTGTGTGTGTGTGTGCGTGTGTTTGTTTTTTCGGCTTATAAGCATGAGGCAGATCTAAAAGCATATCCTCACATGCTTTTTATAGTATTCTTTGAAAGCACATCAGTTGTAAAGAAAACAAGCACCGTAGCTAAAATCTGCTAGGATATTTATTCCAAGGTAACAAAAAGGTTAAAAAAAAGTCGGTTATAAAGGTTGTCATCCCAAAGCAAACAAGAGGTACATTATTCAGTCAGGTCATCAATAAAACAAGCCAAAAAAAGGAAATCAAACAAGTATCCAAATCATTGCTCTTACAAAGGGTCATACCAGTTGGACTTCCAAGAGTTTGATATCCCCTTCCTCTGTCTCCTCCATTGTTTGGAGGAAATATTTGCATGTTTGCTGCAGGGACTGCAGCGTAGAACTGAAACTTTAATAGCAGGCAATTAAGCACATCTTAAACACATGAAGGACAAACTCAGATATAACATCATACCCTCATGGTTTGTGGTATTCTTTTCTTCAGCTATGACAGCCTAGGCATGAAACAGGAATAAGGATAAGCAAATAAAACAAATGAAGGGATACCAAGAAAAACGTACCAATTAGGATCAGACTAATTTACTTTCTTATGGAGTTCACAATTGAAAGGCAGTGAAACATGTAAACCACTAATGGAATATCTCACTTGTTAAGACACATGCCATAGTTTACTTGACTGTAAGTAATCCTCTTACTGCTTATAGGCTAAATTCATAAAGTTCCCATGAACTTTGAGCCATGTGCAAGCATGACCATTAAAATTTAATAACGAATCCCCTTAAACCTCTAAACTTTTGTAAATAACCCCTTTTCCGTTAATTAGCCCATTATTTCACTAACAAGGTATGATACCTCATTGACCATATGTCCACTTAAACTTTTTGTTTTTGTTCTTTTTTTTTTTTGGGTTTCATAACCCTCTTAAACATCAAATTATGTACACATGACTTCCAAAGGCTGGGAGGTTATCTACACATAATAGGGGTCAGGGGTCATGGGTCATGTACAATGTCATTAATTATTTCAGGAAAGTGAAGTTGTCATGTAAATATTTAAATAACTAAGAAAGTAAGCCATATTTCCAGAAAGATTCATCATTTTCTTTATTAATGCTTGTGTAACATGAGCAGCCATAATTGACATTGGTGGTCCTAGAAGCAACGGTAATGGACTAATATAAACCTGAAAGACAACGATGATAACAACAATAACAACAACAAAGCTCTATCCCACAAGGTGTGAATCACCTATCATAGCACCATTGTTCTCTATCACCAATCGAATAGATTGTCACTCAATAACTTCATTGGATGTTCTCGGGATTTCTCTACCCCGTTTTAGAGGACTCCATGTTGATGATCAATAATCCTCACCTATGAATCCAATGGCCTTCTTTGGGACTAAAAATAATTTCTACTTTAAAAATACACGAAACAGAGAATGTGGGGCTAAATCTCCCTTTCCCAAAACTGCCGCAACAAACACTTATTGCTTGCTAGTTATATGCTTAACACATTCATCCATCTCCAACTCATAGATGGCTGCTTCCATTTAATAAGTATCAGTCTTGGGATAAATCCCTTCTTCCCATTATCCATGCCATCTTATGTTTCCCATTTTAAATCACCTTCTCTATCTGAGAGCGGCCATTGATCACCATGAGGAAGGACAGCAAGCCAAGGGAAGGAAGAACAGAATCTGTAACCCCACATCAGGCTTCACAAGAGAAAGCACAGGGAAAAATAATACATTCGCATATGGATTGACCTAATGAGAGCCAGGTATGCAATTTCTCTCTAGCAAGAAGGCATGTGAAAGCCATCTCCCTAGTGATTGCGGCAAGGGAAAACAATAGAACCTAGCCTTTCTTTTGTGAGCCGTAACTACCTCTAAAAGAAAAGGCGAGCTATCCAGGGAAAGACATACCAAGAAAGATATCGCAGGGAAGAACATGCCAAATAGACCAAAGCGCTGGTCTGAGACGCACTAATCACCTCTCGGTGGCATCGTAATTGCAGTAAATAAAATCAGAAGATGCCAAAGACCAGTGATTTATTATCTTATTAAAAAAAAGAACACGAAAAAGACAATGAAAAGCTTGTGATGATTAAGTTATAGAGGGCAATCCATGTATTTCGCATTTAAAATTGATCAGTCGAGCACATTCAATTGTTGGAAATGAAACAGAGTGAAAAGATTTTGCCATAATGAAGTATCTCCACCACTAAAACCATCAGATCAGTTCATTATATCTCGTTATCATATATGATAATATGAATATGCACAAACTAATGAAGCATAAAAATCACAGAGTGAATAATCAAGAAACAGAAAGAAAAAAGAGGGGAAGGTACGAACAGGAACTGAACCGAGCAAATGGCTAGTGGGAAGGCCGGTGTAGGACTCGTCCATCGCGCAGGGAGATACACAGAAGCTTCGTAGCTCAAAGACAAGAAGGCATGGAAGCTATGAGATTCAAAAGTGAATGGGAATTCCTGAGAGGGACTCAGAAGACGACACCAGAGAAGAGGGACTCCCTGGTGCAGGTCCTGGGATTTTTCGGAATAGCTATTGGCTCCGCTCGCCTCTGACTTTCCCTTGGTGGTGCGTTTCTTGTTGGTGAACCGTGAACTTTGTTCTCAGTGCAAAGTGCGGGGCCTTGCTTTCTTTCCAGCCAGGGCTACGTGATCGGATGCAGATTGGGCTCCGCAAACCCAGCTCTAGGGCCCTTGGAACACGTGTACTTCGGGAAAATTTGTTTTTCTTTTTTGTTTTGCCTTTTTATGAATGCCGGAAAAATCCTTTTTTTTTTTTTTTTTATGCAAATTTATTTTGAGACGGGAGTGGTGATGGTGAGGAACTGAGGATTCACGTGGCAGGACGACATGACTATCTCTCGCAGGATGTGAGATTAATTTGTAAATTTAGAGTGAGAAGTTTTATTAAGGATAAATTTAATTTTTTTTTATCAATTTAAAATATATTTAATGATTTCTTACATACAATAAACTTATAATTAAAAAAAAGTGTTGTATCAGAGCATACAATTTATAAGTTACATTTACCATTACAATCATTATACAAGTGTATTATCTTATTACTTTAAAACACTTCTTTTTATTCTACAAAATTTAAAATGAGTCACCTTGAGTTTATGAATAATGCAACAAGTTACAATTTTTATCATTAATCCTGTTAATAAATATTTTATCATCAATCCTGTTGATAAATATTCTCAACATGTTTCATGGTAACCCAGAAAAATAAAAGGGAAAGCCCCTTAAAAAGAATTTTAAAAATGTTAAAAAAAACAAAAAGGTATTCCAAATATTCATACTACTAAAAAGGTGTCAGGGTTTGATTTGTTCTTTTCAAAATTAAAAGGAAATGGTAAAAGTGTCCCTCTAAATTTAAAATTAAGAACATAAATAAAGGAATGCACAACTTAATGTCTAGCTTGGCACACACTTCCCATTCCCTCTATGATTGGTGGGTTATTGGGGCCTGAAAGATTTGTCGTGAGTGGTATGGGACTATGGGTAGTCATAGTGAGAAGGGAGATTGATGATCAAAATTCACAAGTTCTGATTAAAGTTTTCAAAAGTTTTGATAAATGTTTCCTTTTGCAACTATTATTTTGAACTCTTGTTAAATTTATGGATGCCTAAGGTTGGTAATGCAAAATTCCTATTAATGTATTAACAAGTTCTCATAAAAGTTTTCATAAGTCAAGTTTTTCACGATTTTAGGTTAGAATTTCACCACTTGTGAATCATAATTCAGCACATATGAATAGGATTTCACAAATTTTGATAAAGTTTCTCACAAGTTTTCAAAAGAACTTTACAACTTAAAAAAATTTACAAGTTGCAAATCAAAATTCACGAGATTTGATAAATGTTTTAGAAATTTGGATAAGGTTTCACAAGTTCTCAAAAAAAAAAATTCACAACTTCTTTAAAGAATTTTACAAGTTGCATATAAAAATTCACAAGATTTGATAAAGGTTTCATAAGTTCTCACAAGAAGTTCACAACTTCCTTAAATAATTTCACAAGTTGTAAATCAAAATTCACAAGATTTACACAATTCTCAAAAGAATTTTATAATTTTCTTGAAAAATTTCACAAGTTGCAAATTAAAATTCACAAAATTTAATAAGGGTTTCACAACCACCCATATTGCTCATTACAAATCTTTTTGCCCTTAATAACCAGCCACTGTGACCACCCACATCACTCGAGACAATTTTTTGGTCTTTAAATGAGAAGTGTGTGTGAAGTTAGGCACGAAATCACGCTAACCTCTCCGTTCTTAATTTTAAATTCAGAGGGACAATTCTGTAATTTCTTTTTAATTTTAAAAATAACGAATCAGACCCTAACACTTCTTTAATATTATAAATACTCGAACACCTTTTTGTCTTTTTGTATTTTTAAAGTTCTTTTTGAGGGATTTTCCCAAAATCCCATTAAACATGCCTTAAAATTTAACCCCCCCCAAAAAAAATCACTTTTCTCTTCCTTATAAATAAGACAAGTGAGTATTTTTATATTTTATTTGATATAAAAATATATCATCCATAAGGAAGTCATTCATGAAAAAACTATATGTAATGAATGTAAAAATGTTTTATTTGGTCAAAAATGTCTTAAAAAAATAAGAATGAAACTATTAAATTCAAAAATATATTACCCAAAGACAAGTTGATTCACTTAACTATAATTGTGAATTTTGAAGTATTAGTTACAAATAAGTAAAAAAGGTATTTACATATTATAGTTTTGGCTCATCTGATAACAAACATTAAAGAGTTAAGAGTTCAACTCTCCTATACATGACGGGGCGGGTGCATGAGCCTTCTATAGGTGAAGCAAAGCAAAGAGTAAAAGGTATTTAAATCTTATAAGCCATTATCAATGATTTTTTATTAAAACTTTCATGTTTACAATTGTCTCTCCCAATATTTACAACTAATTTCTCAATAAATTTTTTTAAGAATCTATCCATGGTTTAATTAACACTTTGAAATCTAAATCTCATGCCCATTATCTTTATATCTATCCATAAATTTATTATTTTTTTTAGAAATTAGATGACAGAAATTCATCAAAAAAATTAGAGAAAAGTCTCCCATTAGAAAATTAATTGGTAATAATGACCTAATCAGAGTACTAGTACTGCATGGATACAAATTTCACAGAATAATATTATTCTATGAATAAAAATTTATCAGATCCTCCCCACTAATTAAATTTGCAAGGGAGATTTTCCCAAATTTATCCTATTTTAAAATGACTAAAGCGTTTTACTTTTTTTAAAGGGCATTTTTCCCTTGTAAAAAGGATAGTGTAGGCATGCGACAAGATTGACCAGAAGAAAACCTGAGGCAACATTCATTGAGTTTGAGAGGGTCCATGAAGATTCATAAAGGATATGCCAAGTCATAAAATCATACTTAATCCTCAATTTAAACCAGCCATTTTTTCCGAGACTTGACAAGCAAACAACAGCATTTTTCACTACCCAAAAGACGCCACTTCAAGACAAGAGAGAGAAAAGGAAAATTGCTAAGCCAACAGTGAAAAATAAAATTACATTACCCAGACATCCATAAAGCTAAAATTCGAGGCAACTGTACTGAAGAAGAATCCACTTCACCGAATTATTTCTCATCATGCATCTGAATCAACAATTTCCTTTTGAATTACACCCACACGAAATTTGAGAAAGGTCGCCCAACAAAGTCACCAGCCTGATGATGATACAGAACACCTCATGTGCCCCCCTTATCAGTTACCAGAACCAATTGCGCTGAATGAATTGGTAATGTCAGAGAAAACTAGCATACAAATGTCCATTTCAACTGCCTATGCTGTCATGAACACTATGTTAGATGCAAGCCGGAGATAAGTGAAACAGTCTCTAATCTCACTAGAAATTAGCCGATCTTTAATAATTAGGAAATTCCACTAATTAATTAGAGTCCAGGAGGATACTCCGATAAATTACTCTCTGAAATATTCGACACTTTATTAATGAGGCACTAGGCCTATTTATAAAGATTTACAAAAAAGTAGACTCTATTCAAAATTCAAATACGAAATCTAAAAATATATCTAAATCTAAGATTTAGATAACTAATAATCCTACCAACTATATCTTATCTAATAAGATATTCCTAAAGGTAATAATAAAATATAATTAAAGACTAACTAAAAATCCTAACAACTGTATCTTATCTAATAAGATATTCCTAAAAATATATAATTAAAACAGACTCGATTAAATAAAAGATAATCAAAACAATAAATTAAAGCATAGCGAGTTGGATCACTATCAATTCTCCCCCCTTGGAAAAACGACTTGTCCTCAAGTCGAAAATCATCAGGATAGGTTTTTTTTTTTAAAAATAAGAATAATAATAATAATTATTATTATTATTATTGTCTTCTTCTCCTCTTCAATCGGGATCCAACTCCTCAATTTCGCATTCGACGATGCCAGTGAAGCCTTTGGGTGGGTTCCAAGCTTCATCGACCTCCAGGAGCGAGAAGGACGCTGTGGAGCATCGATGACCTGGTCGGAATGGAGCAGCGCACTGGAAACAGAGACCCTGTTCACACCGCTGTTGTCATTCAGGATCCGTAGGAGGGATGCGTCCGGCTCGGAGCGGAGCTGAGGGCGATGAAGAGGCGGTCGGAAGGTAATTTCTGATGGTTGGCGAGGCTGCTGGTGTACTGAGTTCACGTGCAAAATTTGAGTTGCGAGTAGTGGATGTTGTGGGATCGCCCGTCGGGTTCCGGGTCGCTATGGTAGAGGAAGCTGATTTGGGCCCATGCGAAATTTTGTGTTGCTGCTCAAACTCCAAGGCCAGGCTAGCTGCGCGGTAGACATTCCTTGGCTTGTGCAGGCGAACATCAGATCGCAGGGATTCATTCAGGCCAGTCAAGAAAACGTCGAGTAAGCAATGCTCCGGCCAGTCAGAAACTCGCGCTACCCGCCGTGCCCATTCCTGACGATACTCATGTACTGTTCCAGTTTGCTTAATCAAGTAAAGGTGTTCGTTGGGGTTGAGGAATTCAGGAGGGCCAAAGTGCTCCTCCAGTGCGTGCGTCAGGTCCGTCCAGTATCGCACGGTGTGCTGGGAGTTTAGCCAGGAGAATAAGTCCAGTGCATCTCCTTCAAGATAAAGTGCAGCAACGTCTACCTTCTCTTCTTCTGGCGTATTGTAATATCGGAAAAATTTATCGGCCTTGAGAATCCATCCGCGTGGGTCACCTCCTCCAAATTTGGGGAAGTCGACTTTTGCATAGGGGCGTCGAGTTGAACGCCACGGGGGATCCAAATCGTCATCACTATCCCCTGTATAGCGGTGCGCGGTGTTCCTCCGGTGAGTACGTTGATGATTCTGTGCTTCTAGGGCGTGAACTTTATCTCAGAGCTCGTCAATAGCGTCGAGACGTGCAGCAATTGTGGCAAGGGGGTCCAAAGTAGCAGACGTGAGTGGTTGCTCCCTCGTTGCAATTGGGATGGGTTCGTCTGGTTGTGCTGTGATTTGAGGAGGGTCCGTGTCTGTTGGGGGCGAAGCAGAGTGGTCGTGGTGAGGCGGGGAAGGATTCTGGGATTGGGATGGTTTGTGTGAGGTACGTGTTTTGCCCATGGTGAATAGGATCAACCAGGCTCTGATGCCAAATGTTAGATGCAAGCCGGAGATAAGTGAAACAGTCTCTAATCTCAGTGAACACGCGTGCGTACCCACTAGAAATTAGCCAATCTTTAATAATTAGGAAATTCCACTAATTAATTAGAGTCCAGGAGGATACTCCGATAAATTACTCTTTGAAATATGACACTTTATTAATGAGGCACTAGGCCTATTTATAAAGATTTACAAAGAGTAGACTCTATTCAAAATTCAAATACGAAATCTAAAAATATATCTAAATCTAAGATTTAGATAACTAATAATCCTACCAATTATATCTTATCTAATAAGATATTCCTAAAGGTAATAATAAAATATAATTAAAGACTAACTAAAAATCCTAACAACTGTATCTTATTTAATAAGATATTCCTAAAAATAATATAATTAAAACAGATTCGATTAAATAAAAGATAATCAAAACAATAAATTAAAGCATAGCGAGTTGGATCGCTATCACACTAGCACGGCTCGATGGGGGCCTCATCTTGAAGGAAACTACGACTTCCTTGGATCAACAAATCACTTCTTGACTAATTTCAAGACATCACCAACAAGGTGCAAAGAACCGGTTACCAGAACCTGAGGGACAAGCAGGAAAATTTATGATCAGATCTTGCATCTGGCATATATACGAGATATAACCCAAAATGCAAAGCAATCCCACACATTTATATTTAATATTCAATCCATAGAGACGATGTTCATTCCGCATGCAGTATCAGTTGGCTTCTGGACAACATCAGATGTTCACAATTACTCAGTATAATTGATGTTACCTGAAAACGAACAGACTGATTTTGCTGCACTCTGTCCCTGAGCCACTTGATAGCCAACGGCAATGAGGGAAACACTGCACTATGTTCACAATTACTGGTACTCATTTCCATATCCTCTTTTAATTCGTCAGACACAGCATACGCACTCTTGGCATCACTTCCTACCAATTCAGATGACCACCAAAAAGAGAGAGAACCGATTAAAGTCAGGAAATAGTCTAAGACTCAACTTATCAAACATACCATAACCATAGTAGTAAGTCTCAAAGTCAAACGGTGACAAAGTACACGTATCAAATTCAATTAAAGTCAATTAAGGACCAGGTGGCTTACAGACACAGCAAAAATCAAAGATGACTAAGCTTTATGTTCTACACAGCAATAACAAGGCTAAAACAGGGCTTTAGAGAAACAGCACAATAATAGATGAATCACAAACTAATCACGTACTCCCAAAAATTCCCAAAGAAACATATTACCAGAATCCACAATATGTCATCATCCCAACTCTTTCTTCCCTACATTCTTTCTTCCTCTTACTCCACAAAAATCAATCATGGATACAGAAGTTCCACGGGTCACATTACATCAGTGCAGGGTTGGTAGAACCCCTTTTGTCTCTTTCCAAAATACTGGTACAACATATGACAACATAGATCTAGACCAAGAACTTTCTTAGCTAGCAAATAAGCGCACTGCAAACACAACCTAGATCTAAGGGAATTTAACGTTACTTTACTTTGGATTATTTCGGGAAATAATCCATAACTTTCTTTTTCCCACACTCCAACACAACAAACTCAACTTTACAAAATAAACAGCATAAAGAACATACTTGTCACATTTATTTATAATTGTTTTTCAGCACATAAAAATCATCAGATACAAAAACTTGAGTTATGATTGACATAGTCTTGGATGCAGTCAGTTAATACCTTTGTTTCCTTGCATGAGAGTTTCCCACACTTTCTGAAGAGTGAACTGCCATGATAGGTCAACATTAGATTCAGCTGGCATTGAAGAATGGGATCCAACTTTGTAATACACTGATAGACTTGGTACAAATAGCGCCTTCTTGAAGTACACACCTACATTTTCAATTCAATTTCTTTATTCGGTGGACAAGGAATAAACCTCTGGTTCAGATAAGATCACCCGTGGGAAAAAAAATTTAATTGCTTATTCTCCATATAGGTGCATAGTTTGGTAATGCGACTAAAATAATAATTGCACCATTAATGGTGGAGAAATCCACTTGCTTTGTGAGTCATATGTGCATTCCTGCGCATGGGATGGTTAGGTTGAGAAATTATCAAACTCCAGGGATTACTCACCATTATCAGCACATGTTTGCATCAGGCGAGGAAGGAGCAACTGAGGATCTCTCACAGACATGCAATTAAACAATAATATCTGCAAGTAATGCCACAATCTCAGTTTAAAAGCCACAAAAATAAAAAATGAAGCCTCAACATTGTTGGTTACAAGAAATATGGTGGTGAGTATTCCTCTATAATGAGTTTCCAATTGCTTAAAACGTTACAAGAAATATGATCATGGGCACTTCTCCTGACTCCTGATAAAGTGACTAGCAAAGTTCATTTGAGAAAGGACCAGAGGGAAGAAAAGTTAATAGATATCATGCAGAGACATAAAAATTGATTAGCATCTGAGATCAAAGCTCAGTTAGCTGATAAAAACAAGAATTATATTTATCTGAATTATATAATTGTGTATGAAGTCCCTAAAATTCAAGCCAGATATCAATAAGGAGTTGCAAACATAATAAAATTCACTACACTCTTGGGTAATTAAGATAAAAAAAATCAACCTGGTGAAGGTAAGCTGACTCTTTGTTATGATCTTGCAGAATATAAGAAAAGAAATGCAGGAAAAGGAAATCTAGAGCCAGAATCTGTAACCCTAGCCAATACACAAAACACAATAATCTCAGATAATATTCTTCCCACCCTTTCATAAAACAGATTACACATATTTATAAACTGCAATACTGATAACTTCCTATAATAACTGTTACCTAAAAAGATAAGATAATAACAACTTCCCTAAACTGTCATAAACTGATCAGAACTGCTTCCTAGTATCTAAACATGTGTCTAGGACACATAGATCCCTAACACTCTTGACAATTTTTTTTTTTGGATAAAATTGCCTACCAAGGAGACTCACCTTTATCTCAAGTTATATTCAGGAAAGAAAAGGTACAGGAAGTTTGAACGATTCAATAATCTGTATTTTTATGGTTTTCATTGGTAGAATTAATATGCCTGAAGACATGGCTAATCAATCACTCGACAAGATACAGTTACATATACAGTGATTTTCTAGATAAGTATCTCAGATATTACTCACTAAGAAAATGATTATACAGCATGACGAAACTGTTGATGGTTATAGTGACATGGCTATCAAATTGGAAAAGGGTTTGCAATATACGGAAGTTGAATCATCAGTCAAACAGTGGCAAAATAAGAACGGTGCATCTTGCATTTGTTTTCTGTTAATAGGAGGAACCATCAATTGACAACTACAAGCACCAAAAACTGGAAATTTAAGACAGGGTAAAGTGATGAATTAAATGGCTAATTCATCAACCAAAGTAGCAACTTTGTGTATTACAGTATTATGCCCAGAGCAAAACTTGCAAAATATTTGTAAGTATAATTGATTACGAATTACAATAACTTGCGTTCATGTTCTCCAATGAATTAGGCAACTTGTCCTACTACCCAGTATCCAGTAAGCATTAGTTTCATTTTGTCAGTTTCAAAAATTTTATGGTATCATATTTAACTTTGAGTTTATGGTATCATATTTAACTTTGAGTTTATGGTATCATATTTAACTTTGAGCATGGGACACACTTACAGCCAGACAAATACTTCAACCAAAGGCCAAACTTTATTTTATCATCATATTTCAAACTTCAACTGCTATGACTTTTATCAGACTATTCTTGTCAAACATCCAATTCCAATCTCAGTAACTTAAAAATAGGATTCAAAATATGTGCTCTACCTGTGTGGATTGTCTCTTGGCTCTTTCACCATCACGCAAACTCACTAATTCATTAGAAATTTTGTAATTATCAGGCTTCTGATGAAACAAGGTCTGGTCCAGGTTATCTTCTTTAATAGCAAATGAAAACCACCTTGCACATGCTTCTAAGCTTTCAGGACTATGCGCCCCATCTAAGAAGAAGACAAGCTCATTTTGGTGTTCAATGTTGATGTGTTCATCAAGAACAATTTGAGCCCTTCCTTGTAAACTTGCAGTTGTTAGTCCTTTTACAAACTGCTCTGGCAATGAGTGCTGCTTCATGTGGATAAATGAATCACTCCGACTGACAGACAAAAGCAAGGGGAAAAATAATGCAACAAAAAGGGTGTAATGAGAATCACTGTTCACCGTTAGAACTTACAGTCTGTTCCAAGCAGCTATCCTCAAGCTGTCCAGTTCTCTTCAGCCAAGTAGAGCATAGTAAAACAGCAAGACCTGCATTTACATATTGATGCTCGCCTTCAAGCCCAAGTCTTAAACCATTTAACGACTTGGCATCTAAAGGCTGTGCTACTCGAAGAGGTACCTGTAGTTTGTGAAATTTACTCAGATGATTGGTTATGGAATCAAACTACTCCAAATTGGGCCGCCAAGAACACAGTTAAGCCAAAACAACAAAATGTTAATGGAAAGCTAAGACAAGACAGTTAAATGAATTTAATGTATGTATCTCCTGGCTATCAAAGTATAGTTGACAAATATAAAGTTCACAGAATAGGACACAATTAGATTAAATGTAATGAGTATAATGGTGCGTAAGAAAGATAGGAAAGAGAGGGAAAGGGAGAGAAATAGAAGAATAAAGAGAGAAAGGAGGGAGAGAGAATGGAGGAATCAGTTTCTCATTGCTCACATAAGCCTGTTTACAATTAGTCCTAAGCCACCCATATATAGCCCTTAGCTACCAACGGTAATCCCCCCTACTTATCCCCAACCAACTCCTTACTAACTTCTCTTATTTATTATATTTACACCATCATATAACAAGTTGAGTCCATGGGAAGACAACTTTTTCTTTCCAAGACAACCCCTCAAATATCTTTTGAAATGTTAAATACATGTATTAGGAGATCTACAATGTAATTGAACTAATATTTTGGAAAACCGAATAATGGTAATGGACATCTAAGGAAGCATTTCAATAATCAAGCATATAAAAGAAAATACTTGGTGACGTTTGTCTATGAATTTTGGTCTGGGTTGGCAAGATCTGAAAACAACACAACAAAACTAATAAACAAAATCAATATTGATGCTTGTAATCCAAAACAAGCATGTCAATCTGTAACCCCCCAAATTTCTAACAATTTATAATAACATAAAATTTCTAAAATAATAAATAACTGTGAAATTTAAATTAACTAAATTTGAAAAATGTTACCGCCGCACTTGTACTAAAGACAAGCACAAGGCTAAATTCATTACATTCAAATAAAACCAAAGGCTAAAGTCCAACTAAAGGAAATACATCTTATGCATTTTATTGAATTCATAAAAATTCTGTAAACTCCAAAACTAGCTAGAAATCTCTAAGTCGATATCCTCACTGCCCACTGCTAACCCCATCTTCACTGAAAACTTGCTCCCCCGAAGGATCATCACAGCCACACAAACACAAAAGTGCAAAGCTGGTAATCGTAGTCAAAACACAATTTATATAGCTCAAATATAATAATCACATAGAAATTGAATCAAATATCAATTTCAATATTCATCATATATATATATTCACAGTGAATCAAATATTATTCTTTATCTTTATTAAATTCATTCAGTGTATTTAATGGAAAGAGAATCATAGTAGACCCGAGAAACCCTGCCAGTCACAAATCATCAAATTGGCCATCATCAAAACATCTCTTCTTAGTGTGCACACCTCTTCCCAAAGTTGCTACTAGTATCCCGGGAAACCCTGCCAGACACCACTTTGAGAATAACGAATAATATCTTTTCACATCATATAAATATCGGAGGCATAAAGCCCAAAGGTTGTGTTCATCACTTTAAGAGGTATCATCTCAAAGCTATCCTCCCACTATTAATTCATTACAATCACTCACAATTATCAAATTTCTTTATTTAATATATCAGTTGCTCAAGGGCATCATAACTTTCCAAACTATTCAAGAGTATAATAATTCAAATATTCGATATAAGATCCAACTCATATTATAACTCAAATATCTATCTAAGTAAAGTCCAAATTCAACTATCATTTCAATCATCATGAGTTATAAGGTATCAAGATCATAATCTTCCTATCAAAATATTAACCTAAGATTTCTAAGTATTAGGATTACATGAACCTAAGACTTCTAGGGATTAGGATTACCTGGTCTCCGTGATTCTAGGAGGAAAATCAATTAGAGAAGAGAAGCAATTTGAAATAAGAAGAAAGAGAAGAAGAGGAGAAGACAAATGGAGAAATGCTGAGGATTGAAAGTGATTTGGTTTGGTTTTGCTAAACCCCTATTTATAGTTGAAGTTTTGTAAATGAGGCATTAATTATCACAAGTAATAGCAAAAGTCATCATTAATTATCACCGGTAATATTAATGGACATCATTAATTTTCACAGATAATATCAATGGTCACCATTAATTATCACAGATAATATCAAAAGTCATCATTAATTATCACAGGTAATATCAATGGTTATCATTAATTATTATTTTATTTTTCTTGGGTTATCACACAATTAGTGTCCTCTCACTTGACTTTGAAAGTTGATTTTATACATGATAGCCTCATGAAAGAATGTACCTACATCAAGTTGTGATGCCTTCTCTTCAAGTACACGCATGGCTTCATCAGGCTGAGGCACAGTAAAAGCTGGAACCCGGTGCTACAACAAAATGCATGCATGCATACAAACAAACAATATAAAAGTAAATAAAATGAAATTGTCAGAACGAACTAAAAGAAATTAACTTTGTTGATGCTACAAGGAAAGACAAGAAAGAGTATGAGAAAGAATAAAAATGCAATAACAACTAAGCTGCAATAAAAAGAACGGATTGTTGAAACTGACTTTAAAAGGATTTTGAAAGAAAAAGTATTTGCTCCAAGAATACCTTGAATATACCAGCCTTCTCACCAGCAATTTCTCCAAGAGTATTCCCTGTTTATAAAATGCAGCAGGAGGAAGTAAACCTAACTGGTTGAGAGGATCAGCGGCAGTGCAACTTATCAAACCTTATAACACTTATATCATATTATTGCAGCTTCTAGAAGTGTTACTTTTTCTTTTTTACTTGTCAAATAGGAATACAGTTACATAAATTTTCTCGATTTGTTTAGTTACAAAGGGGAAACAAATCTCACCAATTACCTATGTCAACATTAAAGGTCAACTTGCTTTCATGATTTACAAGTTATAACACTACATATCTCCCGTTAGTTTGTTTTGAAAGTAAGACTACAGGATGTTCTGTTTCTCATTGTTGTAAGTGCAATACATATTAAATCTACATATAAATTGGTACTTTTCCATATCTCAAGTTACTTCATGATTTTCATTAGCAATGGCTTGTCATTAACAAACAACACTTACAAAATAAAATACTAACCAAGAATCTCCATGTGGTCATACCCAAGGGAAGTGATGCCACACACGATAGGTTTTTGAACCTGAAATATAAGCCCATTCAACATGATCTCATTCAACAATATTCTATGTAGAAAATATTGATAATCAAGCACACCAGCTTATTGCTGCTGAAATAACAATTAAACATACCACATTTGTTGCATCATATTTACCACCTAATCCAACCTCCATTATGGCAACATCTACCTGAATAAAATTTGAAAATAAATACTTTTCTTCATTATCAGGGTGCAACAATATAGAATTGGGTTGGAAAAAGTTTGCATACATAACTAAAACACAGGAATCTAACCTGCTCTGCTGCAAATATCTTGAAGGCAAGCAAAGCAAGGAAGCGAAAATAGGGAGGCATTGGAATATTTTCATCAGTTTTTTCCTATGGACCACCCAAATGAGAAACCACTTATCTTCAGAAATAAATGCAACAATTCAAGAGAATAAAATGAGTTAAGCTTCAAAACTCCAAGCAGGAAATATCCCTTTTGTCAGTCTAACATATTTACATAGATGTAAAGCTAAAGTTCAAAAAACAATTGAAATATAATCTTGTGCTTCAAAATAAATTAAAACAGGATAGAAAAAAATGACAACATGTCTTTCCAACGTGCCAATGATTATCTAGTTCAGATTCTTAAAAAGTGATCAACTGATAAGGCACTACACATACCTTTAGTCTATCATAACACCACCAGAAATAAGCTAAAAATTTCTCTTCACATATTTCCACACTGCAGAAGCAACAAGAATAGGGCTAGTAAATCAGACCATCCTAGCTATTTTGCCAATGTCTCAATTGCAATTGTACTTTCTGAAACATGGTCGGTCAAAAGACTGTGCATTAAGGATTGTCAATTCAATGTAAATGGATTTTAGTAGGTCTATTAATTAAGCAAAAGCAAATAGGTACAGGATTTAGTAGATACCAGTAACTTCTGAAATGGAAGATCGCTGTTGTTACAAGAATATATGAAACTATTTCCTTATTTTCAAAATCAGCAGAATTCAAATGTTTAATGACTAATCAGTAGCATTCATGCCCCCTTTTGGCCACCTCATCATGCCCACTTGACAGAATAGGGCAGGCATGTGTTGAGCAAAGAACTTTAAATTGCCCATTCAAAAATCATAAATATCACTATTTGGATTACAATAGAGGAAAAAAAAGTGCTGGGCACAAAATTTAAAAAAAAAAAAAAAAAAAAAAAAAAAAAAAAGCGAAAGTGGATGTGAAGTACTGACCCATCTAAACGAAATCTTTCACGAACATCTACGAGGTGAGGAGATGTAAAGAGCCCAGTGTGAAAACCACAGTTACGTAATATAGATTCTGTGAATGTGCATGTAGATCCCTATGAAGACGCAATTTAAATGAGTAATTTGTATCATGAAAGGTGTAACCAAACTTCATGTATAAATTAGAACTGGAGAACTGCAGTGAGACTCTGAAGCCTGAAGGCAGTCATTAGGAGCAACGGACAGGTACTTTTTTTTTGTGTGGCCTGAACTGAGCTCAAGTAATGCAAATCCATAAATGAACCGTGACCGTGTTGAGAGAGAAGGAAAATGCATAGTTTATTACTCAAAGATGAATCAGCGCATGGTTTCATTTCCGAGCAACCACCAAAAGGAAATAAAAATACCTTCCCCTTGGTACCAGCAACATGTATGATCTTCATCTTTGAAATTGGCTCCTCCAAATCCAGCATCTGTTGAAATTCATATAGCATTAAAACGTAGGCTTAGTAGGCCACTGTAGCAGCAGACGAACCCGAACATCACCGGCTAGACTTTTCCTAACAAGATAACTAGGTATTCTAGTCCAACTCGCAAATCGTGTACCTTTATGTGCTCGAATAGCACGTTGAACTGATCCCCCATGTTACTATTATCAGCACGGGTGCGTCGGGTGATTAGAGACGACAACGCATCCAATGCTTCTTCATACGGAGATTTTAAGGGGTTGTTGCCACCTTCTGCAAGTGCGGGAAAAAGAAAATGCGATTATCTAAGCGGAAAATCAAAATGTTGACTTGAGCTGATGCAGAAAACACGAACGAGAAGAAGGCCCAAAAGCGCGAGAGAAAGGAATATTTAGAATAGCCCAGATAAAGACTTTAATGAGCATAAACAAGGAATAGGGAATACCCTCAGCCATGACAATTACTGATTGGATACAAAAATGGGGGCGAAGTTGCGTGAATTGTAAATCCGAGCGATGCAGATAGTGCAGAGAGAGAGAGAGAGTTATACAGCGCTGGGTGAACTGGAAATTAGCAGATTAGATTGAGAATGAAGGATCGAAAACTTGGGGAGGAAATAAAGTCATAGAGAGAGTTGTCTTTTGCGGTTTATATTGGATGTTGAAATATTGGAGAAGGATAGCGTGCCGTCAAGTCCGAACCAAGCAATAACATTATTTTCGGTTGGTACGGTTAATAGTAGTGGTTATAAGTTATAGCAGCAAGAGTAAATCGCCAGTCGCTACCCGTGTATTTGCGTAGGTGATGGCGGCGCCGGCGGGGAACGAATGGAAAGATGTGGCAAAATCAGATCCATCTAATGGATCTGCGCTGAAACATTCCCATCTCTTTGAAAATGAAGCAGTGGACAGCATGAAATATCCTAATCACTTCCCTCCAAAAGTTGAAGAGCCATTGAAGTTCTTTACTGACTATTGAACAACTCCATTTGCATCACGTGTGTTAGTGTTAGGGTGTGGATGAGTGTAGAGGGTTCATTGTGTTGCTGTTAATTTGGCTACGTTGTACGGTAATTTATACTACCTAATTGACTTTTTTTGGAGAGATTAAGGAAGCTAAATAAGTTACTTAATCATTTCATATATGTTGTGTTTTCTTAGATTATATATTAGTTTATTGGCACAATTTATTTGAAGAAAAAAAAAAAAATTTAAAATACTCTAAAGCTAATTTAATTTAATTAAATTTTTCCTTAATCTCTCCAAAAAAATCAATTAATTTCTTATAATTAGGGACCAGAAGGGAGTATAAGACATAGTTGACTTTGTTTGAAAAGAGATTAAGGAAAAGTTTTAAATATGTTACTTATTCATTTCATATGTTGTGTTTCTTAGATTATTATCTTATAGGTCTAATTATAAGAAAGACTTTTATAGTGTAATTTACATTATAAAAGTCTTTCCTATAATTGTGACCGGAGGAAAGATTATATTAGTTTATTAGTCAAACTAACTACTTTGAAGAAAAAAAATAAAAATAAAAATACTCTGAAGTAATTTAATTAGCTTCCTTAATCTCTTCAAAAAAGTCAATTATGTCTCATAATTAAGACCGGAGGGAGTACTATTCAACTTGTTTTTATATTTGCAAACCGTTTTACTAATTCGTGACAATCATCTTCTTCCTTTACCCCTTTCCTCTCCAGTTTGGTTTGAAATATGACATTAGTATTATGCAACGATTATGTTACTATTATTTAAAACAAGAGGAAATGATTTCCTTGAAATTAAAGGAAACACTAATTTCAGACAAGCATAAGGGGAGTTGACAAGAGTTTTGTTCTTGCAATCAAACCCAATGGACAATGAAGTAAGAGCCTTAGGTCTGTTTGGCATGATAGGAACGAGGGAGGGGAATTTTTAATGAGTTCAATTTTTTAAAAAAAATGAATAAGTGAAATTATAAATTATTAATTATAAGCTTTTAATATCACTTCATCAATTTTTATAAATCGAGCTCCTTTAAATTTAATATGGAATAGACTTGAGAGATAAATCTGAAATATATAATTTGACACAAATTTTATGTTTACTTCTTTTTTTTTTCTTGTCATTGCTTTATTTTTTTATTTGGTGCTAATAATTTTAGTTTAGTAGGGAAGGACTACCTTGTTATTAATTAATAATTTGTGCACAGCCCACCATCTTAGGAGTTAGGACCATTTGTGGATGCGGGCACTTTTTTATTTGTTAGTTTGATAATCTCTTCTAAAAAATAATAATTTAAACGAGCCATTCTCGCACTTGGCTGCAGTGTTTCAACCTCCTTAGTGTTTCAAACAAGGATGAAGCGGCAAATGGTAAAGCAGTATCACAACCCAATGCTCATCACCGCTGAGTTTTCGTGAATGGAGATAAGAAAAAGTTTATGGATGAATTAGCAAATGGTAAATCGGTGTTAATTAGGAAAAGACAGCTTTTCAACTACTTAGAAACCTTGCAACCCCAAACACAATATTCCATTTAGAACTTCAAAGACACCACATTATTTATCATTATATTAGTACTACCTCCTATCCTAAATGTAGTTTGTATCACAATGCTAGGATCGGAGGATTATTATTTATAACACCCCACAATCTTAAATTTCATGGAACACATAAGAACAAAGAAAGGAAGCCCGGCAGGGTAAAAGCTGACTAACATCATCTTGGTTACGTCTTAAGAAATGTTGAGATCCAAGCAAGCAAAGTAATCGAGGGCCAACCACTAATGAAATAACATCAATGCTTATGATGATCCAGGCGAGAGTCAAGATTTCGACAGTTGCAACCCGATATACAATCAGAACAAACAGGAATGACGATGACAATTTTAACACAATTGGCTAGAATCCTTAAACACACTGTTCCATCGATGTAAGTTGAATCCAGTCTACGATTCAGGAGACCTTCCAGAGCAAAGGTCATTTTCATTTTCCATCTACACCACCACATCTATGTACATATTAAGCCATAGAATAGTGTCATGATCCAGGAATATAAAAATCAAACGAGCTTCAATTCTCAGCTTGAGGGCCATCCTGCAAGGCGCATCCTACAACTAACTAGTACGTAATGGCACTGCCCGGCTTATATAACAAGCATAAAACTAGCTTCGCATCTCCTCAAAATAGATTAGGACTTTAGATCAGGCCATCTGCATTTAAATCTGACCTTTCTCCAACATATAGGTACTGAAATCTGCACCAGGAGAAAAACACCGAATAGAAAGGTCAGTAATCATTATACTCTCCACCTAATGTAGCGGAAAGAGACAATTCAAATGGAGAAAATGGTAGAAACAATGAAAACCAGACAATAAGAGAATTAAGAAGGAAGAAAAAATCAATATCCTACCCAGTCCTTTGCCCAAAAGGGGAAAAATAAAAATAAAATAAAAAAACACTGCCAAATATCTTTAGCCCCACAAAATGCATAAAAAAACATGCTTCAGCTCGATACTAGGAATTTTCCAGATGATAAGAAATAATGGGGACAAAAAGAAGCATCATCTCTCACAGAAACACAAAAATATTCTTTCCAATTTGTATATGATAGTGTTCTTTAATTATGAATTAAAGGCAGAACAGAGAATAGAGATTATGGGGCCTATGATCTAGTGGTTTGAAACGAAGTAACCTTCACAACACATTGAGAAACATAACAGAGTAAGGACGCTTTCACTATAACTGGGTTAGACAGAAGCATTCCAGTCTGCCTTATTAACAGTCAAAGCCAATGGGCGCAGTGATATAAAACAATGAATGAGCCAAAGCAGCACGAACTACCAACCATGAAATAAAGAAAATGTTTTATCCCTTTACAAGGAAAGAGAAAAAATAACCACAGGAGAATATATGCGCTTTGGCATGTTATTATTTAGTGTATTTAGCTCGTAAATTAGAATAAGAAACTAAACCCAGAAAATTCATTTACGTATTTAAAGACATCAAGGTGTAAAGATGTAATCACTTGAAACAAAATCTAGCCAAGCAAGTAAACTATATGCAATCTACTTGTTTTACTTGCAACGTCTTCTATACATTTACAAAATCAGGCCAAAATATATTTAAATGTTATTCAGCCCAGAAGCCCAGCTCTGGTTAAAATTACAATGTTTGCGAGCTAACAGTCAATCATAATCCTTTAGCTCTTGAACCTCTTAATATTTTATTATTTTTACCATAAGTTAGCCCATGAATAATCGCCTTAACTGCTCTAATCCTACACATTTCGACTTCACGCAACTTTTGCCCATTACACTCTTTTTCCAAAACCAGCTAAACAGAAAAAATACAAATTGAAGTTTCCTCCATGTCAATGAGCTACAAGCAAAGAATTATGTGACTGAATTAGCACAACAAAACTTAGATCTTAAAAAAGGATTTGAGCCACCGAAGAACTTTTAAATAAATTCAAGATATAATAAAATAAGAAGATTAAAATAGAAAAACAACAAGAACGCAACAATGACAAAGGAGAAATAGCAGTAGAGTAGGATTTTCTTTCCAAAAACAAGGCTTCGATTGTACAAATAAATAAATAAATAAAAATTTTAACAAAACAAATATCAACTAAAATATATGATTACGAAGAGTTTATAGCTTGATGCTTGTTTCAGTACTAGCATTAAAAATTTTATTGCCAGAACAGATGTGATGATAATAAGTAATCAATGCAATCCTATTATACGTATAATCAAAATTATTTTTCTGAAATATAAAGCCAACAAATTCCAATAGAAAAAACATAATTCCCTCCTCTCCGCAAGGAAAAAATAGAACTATACCAACATAGAAGCAAAAACTCTCACATTAGCAATATTGGCAATTTTTAGGAATGTATGAACAATCAATACACCTAAAAGTACCACACTAACAGAAGAACCAATAGCCAGTTAGGAAATAGTAACGTGCCAACCATCACATTTTGTTTGACATAATGAACTTTGCTTTTTTCTCTGCAGGCTTAAGAATCTGGAACGAGCACATCAAGTTTTCATCCACGCTCATCATGGCACCAGCATTGTCAAATTCACCACAGTAGTTAGGAGCTGAAAAAATTGTAACAAGTTGCCTGTCGGCAAAGAATTCATACCCCTCCTCAACAACCTATAGCAAAATTATAATGTCAGTTGCCAGTAAAGCACCTGGCTCCATCCTTTTCTTAGGAAAGGGGAACGAAGATTGAATAGAAGTTGGGAGAGCTAAAGACATAATCCAGAGAATAACCTGATGTGCCCGACAGATCAGGTCCAAGTCGTGCTTCGTCAAAAATTCAGCCACCTTATCTGGGCCAAAGGTGTATGAAACTCCTCTGTCATTCATACCCCATCCTTTCACATCTCTGCCAGGATCTGACCAAAGCAAATCACATAGCAATCCTGTATCTGGGATAACAGTTGGACGGGATAGACTTCTAATTTGATCCAAGCTTGTTAGGTCCGGGGAAAGGCCACCATGCATGCACAATATTTTGTCATCTATAAGGGCTGCTACAGGAAGGCAGTTAAAACAGTCTGTAAAAGATTTCCAAAGCCTCACATTGAACCGCCGCTTACATTCATCATAAAACCCATATATCCTATTAATGGAAGCACATTCATGATTTCCTCTTAAAAGGAAAAAGTTTTCTGGATATTTGATTTTATAGGCAAGTAAAAGGCATATGGTTTCTAAGCTCTGCTTCCCACGATCAACATAGTCTCCTAAAAATAAGTAGTTAGAACTCGGAGGAAAACCCCCATACTCAAAAAGCCTTAATAAATCACTGTACTGTCCATGAATATCACCTGAAAGGGCAGCAACAAATTTCAACCAAATATAAGAGTCATTATAAACAAAGACATCTATTCAACTTGAGAAATGTATGCAATCTAGAGCATGAAGTTCCAAAAGAAAAAATGTCTAATCACGAAACATGCAGGAACTTTTAATTCTGCTTACATCATCAGTGAATAACTCTAGAGTAGTTTAAATAATGACAAGTATTTTCGCAACAGGGCAAGTCTTAGCAGGAAAGTGACACAAATAATTATATTTCTTGTTTAATATATAGTGGCCTCCTATCCACAATCCTCAACACCAAGGCAATAACGTCAGGAAAGGTTGTATGCAGACGGGGAAAATGAACTAAAGGAAAAAAGATCATGGCCATCAAAGAATGTTAAGAAACGAAAGATGCAGTTAAAGAGACGTAACAAAAATACTTAAAAAGAAAGAACAGAGAAACTTCTACCCATTCATAATCAGCAGACAAAAATTTGCCTGCAGGCTACAATGGAAAAGGAGTCCTAAATTCTAATAATGTCTTTCAAAAGAGTTAAGAGTAGCATGAGAACATAATTATTGTAAAGTCATAAACACCTGACAAATAACTGTATGAATCACATTTGCTTCACAATGCCAATATCCAGCCCCACAAACAACACTCCAAAGTCGTAACATGCAAAGGAGAACGGTTGAGAGGCCACATATATAAATAAATTATTTTAATCTCTAACAATGTCCTATAGAGTTATAGTTCGGAGATGATATATACATAATGATAAGCCTAGTTCGCTAGTTCCAAAGGAGCCGCTACACCCGACAAAGCTTAGGAAGGGCCATGCCCCTCACATTAACATCTAACAGGATACATAAATTTACAGGCGGTCTATAAAATTGTTGGAAACCCAGTGCGAGTTAAATTGCATGAATGACCACATTTAAAACAAGCTTAATAGTTGGTAGATATGCAAGAACTGCGCCTCATCAAAGATGAAATATATAAGAGAGACCAAATGAAGCATTTATATTTCAAAATAATAAATGAAACGTAGCAGTTAAAAAATGAGAGCCCCAAAAACAAAAAGTAATTAGGGTGACAGCATATTGGCGCAGTGTACCACAAATCTTGATGGGGGCCTCGAGTTCGAGCAAATTGGGCTGCTGAACAAAGATATCCTTAGAGGCAATACATAGCTGCCTGATCTCAGTCTCCGAGAGCTGAACCTGTTTTCCGGGTCTCGCTAATCGGACTTCCGTGAGGCGTCTAATTATATCATCGAGCACAGCATGGTCAATACCGACCTGCCCTTGTGTGGTCATCGGATCCTGGCCTCGGCGAGAGAATTTTTCTTACCAAAGAAAATCAAAGGGGAAAAACTAATGAGACCGGTCAGAGATTTCAAAAGGAGGGTAAGAAGTGTTTCAAGCTTTCAGACTGAAAGCACTCCTTTCCCTTCCGAGACCCCTTCTCTGTGTCTCTCTGGGGTTAGAAGTGCCCGATTTTGTCGATGAATGTTATTATGAATTGAAGGGTATTCCCTCGGAAGTGAGGAACGGCGTGGGAGAGAGAAATGGGGCTCTGTGGCAAATGCGCCTGTAATATCTCGAGGGGAGAACGGGAGGGCCTGCACGGCCTCGTGACTCGTGTGGCATTGAACTACCAGTATTTTAGGATTCAAACGACATCGTCACGGCTTCTCTTAACACCGTTTTACTGTTTGCTACCTGTTTAATAGTAGTAATGAATATGTTTTTCATTCTATTTTTTTAACTCCCAAAACTTAGGCAGAAAGACTATACATTTATAAAATATTCTATTGTAATGAGCAAGGCATAATTGTTTTCTCCTCCACTATCTATGTCTTATTACTGTTTACAAGAATCGCCACTCATAGTCATTGGGATATATTGAACAATATACTATACATCTAAATTTTAGTTCTCATTGCCAATAAAAATTGGTATAAGAGTTGACTCATTTAAACTTTTTTCCATTAAACAAATAATCAGTCCACATTCTTTTAAATTTTATAACCCATTTGCAACTTACCTTCCTATATCTGCCATTTTAAAATGATTAATTTCCTTCATATACATGCGTCATAATCTTTCCTCTTTCATTTTAACGTGGTCGGACAAACCTGCTGCTCTTTCAAAGTGTGTGTTTTGGTGATTGGATGATCCAGTTATTGCACTGTCGAAAAATGTAAAGCTTGTACATGCTTTAAATAACGACGAATTTGCTTACTTTGCGAGTTTGAGCTTGCAATCCAAGAATGTATGATTGGGTTTGCTATTGCATTTTTTGTTGGAATAGAAGCTCCAATGGTGGCCAGTGGGCCAATCTTATTTGGACATTTGGTACCAACACAGCTTTTGCGGTGAATACCTTTTTTTTTTCATTACTATTCATACGATTCCTAACGGAAGACTTGGTTAACTAATTTAATTAGATTACAAAAATTAATTGAGTTACTTAATGTGACATGCTTTTGTTTATAAGATACCTTAATCAACTTCCGTAATTCTCCCTCCCTCCCTCCCTCCCTCCCTCCCTCCCTCCCTCCCTCCTTGTTGATTATCATTGAGGGAATGTCAATAGATCTAATTTAGAGGGGGAAGAAGATAAATATGTGAAATATGTCTTATATTTAAAACCGATATCAACCCCCAATTAGGCCGTACATTAAAGAACAGAAAAGTATTATTTTTGTCTGTTTGAGAGGTCACTGTTATCATATATGGTTCTGGTCTTCTGGAAGGTGTCACAATATCCAGCAGCTACTTACATAGTCCACATTATATGCTTAGATTTACATGCTTATTAGGTGCTTATCCCTCTAATTAGAGGGATAAGCATATTTTTATGCTTAAAAAAAATATGTTTATCCCTCTAATTAGAGGGATAAGCACCTAATAATCATGTAAATCTAAACATATACCGTGGACTCCTACTTACACACTCACTATCCACTCAAACTCAGTCTGAGTCACACTCTTGCGTTTTAATCCAATTAGGTTGAAGTTGATAGCTCGCTTCTGCTTGTCAATTGTCAAAGGGTGTACTCTTTTCCCTCTCGGAACAAATAACCATTTTCCCACTCGATCTCCAAGCTCTTTTCTTTACACTTTTCAAGAAGTTGCCATTGTCTTAAACATGTGGTCTGAGGCAGAAATTATCCCTTTCTGTTTTTCAGTATATAAGTTATAAAGGCAATTCTCCTCGTATGACATTTTTTTAGAGTTGATTTAGGTCCTAAATATGATATTATATATTTTTCATATTTATCAAAAAAAAATCATAATTTACTCCTATTAATTCTCTCTCAATAATAATTAAGGAGAAGAAGGAAAATTGAGAAAAATAACTAAGGTGTTTCAAAAAATGCCCCTTCGGTCCTTAATATAAGACATATTTACTCTATTTGATTAAATTAAGGAAATTAGTTGAGTTAGTTAACATAACATGTATTTTCTAAAATACCCTAATCATTTTCCTTAATTCTCCCATTCTCTCTCCTTATTGATTATTGTTAAGAGAGTATCAATAGGGTAAATTAGGAAAAGAATGACACATAAGAATAAGAAAAATATGTCTTATATTTAGGATTAAGATCAACCCCTAAATATATTTTATGGGAAAAATATTTCTCCAGTCACGGGAGATAAGTTATCTCCAGTGACCCCTAAAATTACGTCGTTTTGAATTAATGAATGATATGTTTGTAATTTTAAGTGAATTAATGAAGGGTGTAAAATTACGGAAACACCCTTCATTAATCCAAAACGACGTAGTTTTGGGGGTTATTGAAGATAACTTATCTCCAGTGACTGAAGAAATCCTTTATCCATATTTTATGTTAAAAATCGGAGGAGTACATCATATTAACTAACTCAATCAACTTTCTTAATCTAACTAAATTAGGTAAGCATGTCCAGAGGGAGTATTAAAGAATGGCATGGCTTCCCATTCATTTTCCTGTCGTCCATTTTCAGTACATCTAACGGCACTTCTCTGGCCAACTACTGGAGAAAGCTTAAGGCAGCCACAGCAGATGGATGCGTTGTCTTTAAAACTTGTATTAAATTCTTACAAGCGCAAAAGGCTCAGACATGCACACAAGACAGATATATTCTTTAGTGATGGAATAGGTGCTTCAAATAAAGCAGACAACACTTTCATGATTTTATTGTCTATTGTATAGAATACTGGGCTATTCTGTCTACTGCAGGCTTCACCAGCAAAACGTCAGCCACTCTTGTTAAAACGTTCAAGGTTTTTTCCTCAATAAAGTGAACTTAAGAAACTGAACTTCCAAGAAATTGTCATTTGGGAAATGAATATAGCTACGTCAAGTGATAGCTAAGAAGCATGCTTTTCCTTCTAAGATCCTAGTTTTCAGAGTCCCACCATCGATTCATAAAATTGATCACCTTTACAAAAGGACGAGAATGCCTCTTCCTTTTCTCTCCCCACGTCCCCCTCTTTGATTCCCCTCTATTCACCCTAATTAATGTTCTTCGCTTCACCAAATTCTTCCACGCCCACTTTAGCCTCATTGCGTTGCAAGCCAAGAATCCCTCTCTCTTTTTCATCCAAATACTTGTGTTAAAATGAAATTTGCATCCCAAACCATCAAGCGCTTTGTTCAAAAGAATATTAGCAACTTAAATAGAGGTACTGAGAATACTTGCGCTTCAAATATTTCTAGTCCACACCAAGTCTTCCATTTGATGTGGCCACTAATTGTTAAAAAACGCCTTTACACAAACATCTTTTTTTTTGGGAAAAAAAGACAAAGTTAGATAATATTTAAATGCGTGGTATCAAATTCAAAAAATAAACACTTGACGATCTCTATAACTCAATGCAAATAACTCTTTCAAGAAACTTCATTTAAGCAAATATATTTTTTTTTTAAAAAAAAAAATCTTTAAGGATAACTACAGATTTAGGCCACTGATCATATTGTAATGGTACCTGCTGCAAACTATAATATTAAGTAAACAGAAGCTTTTTTAGTCACAAAATATAAAATGAATCCCTAAAGGCAATTTTACCTTCATGATTTGTTTACTTTTAGAACTATCAAAACGACACGCTCAAATGCGAAAACCAAACCTTATTCACGGATATCGGCAATAATCGTCAAGTTTATCGGCAATTGTAAATAGTACAATGGCTTTCGCCTACTGGAAAAACAAAGAGGTTCAATACAAATATCTGTCAGGATCAAAATAATCACTTACAGCCTTGTTATTCTAAAAAATGATCAACTTAAAATTACGTAAGCCTCCCACACACGCATGCGTGGGTACAACACTGTGAGGGTTACGTGTATATCAAATACACAATTGTTCTTAATGTAAATTTACAATTGCTATCTGCTATTTTAAATGCGCGCGCGCGTATGAGAGTTAATACAACAGACCAGTGCCAGTTGACATAATAGAATAAATCATATGACAAGAATATTGATGAGAGATTATTCCATCGCCTAAACAAATATCACTAAAAGTTTACTTGTAAACAATATCTAGCAATTTCTCAAAGGATGCCAACAAGAGAACCTCTGAAAAGCAGCATATTAATGGTTCCAAATTAATTTTTCATCGAGGGCTTCCGGATGGGAGAGCCATGTTTGAGAAAAATGAGCATGCCAGGAACTGGTAAGAATGTAATCTTTAATGCTGAGTCGGCCTGGAGATGTAGTAAAGAATCATCTCTGTACAGTGTAAAAGTGTATTTCCCACAGCAGCACGGCACAATTTACCACCATGAGAACTCATGAATCAACATGAAGCTTCCTTCACTTCTTGCTGATGAATATACCTTCTAAGTGAAAGTAACATCCGCTAAAAGCATCTTGAGTGCCTCATAAGTCATGAAACAGATACCAACACCAGGCACCACCTTATAATATTCAGGCAAAATTCCTCTGTATAGGCCCAACACGCCTTCTTTTCGGATTATGTGACCAAATACCCCAAAGAGGCCCGTTTTATACACATGTGCTCGCCCACCAGCCCCCTCCAACTGCTTCCTTCGCCTCACAAGATCCAAAGGGAATGTTGCTGCATAAAATATTCGCAGATGAATCCAACCATATATCACATTTTAGTCCAAAAGACTTGCTTAAAAAATGGGGTCAGTTGGTGTAAGATGATGAATATTTTTATATGGCATTTACATCATCTAAGACAAATAAATCACAAAAAAACAAGAAGCTCTAATGGTAATGACGCAACGTTTCTGATAAAGCTGCAACACTAAACAGAGAAAAAAAAATTGAGCAGCTTAATATGCTCTCATGAACTTATCTCAATAAGAAATTCACGGTTCAGCAATTAGATCTTATAGACAGAAATTATTAACACATAACAAAAATCCTTCATGAAAGCAGAATAACAAAGAAAAGGGTAAAATAAGTTATTCATGCACTAATAGGTTTCTTGTGCATAAGTACTTTTGATACCAGTAGCCAGTGTGAATATAATACAGCCTTGGATGCAACATTATTTATTACTTTTGTCATGAGTAAACTATTATTGTGTGAGCTCACTAATTAGAAATGCATGATCAAGAATTTCTGATACCCATTTGACCATCAGCTGAAGAAGCTTATGTGAGAACCATACCAGAGAGAACACCTCTCACATTCGACAATTGAGGGAACGATAAAGCCTTATAGGTTCATCCATGTAATGCCACCCCATGTTGTAATCCACTGCATAGCTTGGGGAGACATGTCATAGAATAAAAGTTGGAAAGATGAACACTTCAATAAGATCTTTACAGTTAAAAAGTTAAAGAAAGATGGGAAAAAGGCTTTGATTTTGTTGTCCTCCTTACTAAATTTCTCATATGCCATACAAGAACAACTCCAGCCTGGCCTCATGGTCTAGGGGTCAGTCTGGTTAGATACTTGGTGCAGCTACTGCACCAAACCCTCTTTCTCTGCATCAAAAGTATAGTAAACCACTATACACGTTAAATTCTTTAACATCCTTTGGTTGAGCACATTCATCATTTGAACCAAAAGATTCTTAAGTTTAATCGCACATCTAATGAACATTTGATGCAAACACTCAAAAAATGAGTACCATGACACCACACAAATGAAGGGTTACAAAACACTAAATAGAGTGCTAATAGAAATTTTTTAATCAGAAGCAGAAATAAACACATGACAATACATGGCATAAATGAATAGAATATTATCACAACCATAATAAAAAAGCATGTTAAATAAAAATGTTGACAATCGCCAAAGAAACCTGAATTAGGAAGAAAGAAGTAAATCCACCAGGTTTAAGGATTTAGATGACTGTTAGAATATTAGGGATTATTTAGATTAATCACTATTTTATTATTATTAATTTTGATATTTATTATATCTTAGGATTAGATATGGATATATTATATCTTAATCATTTAGATTTGATTTATTAGATTAGATTCTAGGGTTAGCTCTAGGTTTGCCTATATAAAGACCCTATGTCTCTCTTTTATTTTTAGAGATGAATAGAGTATGTTTTATCCCTCTAAATTCAACAATGACAAAGAGAAGTAAAAACGTGAGTAATAAAGATGCCTTCAGACCACTCACCTGTTGATGACGCAATGCCTGAAAGACTGCCACAGGCCAGGCTGACAAGGATACTTGAATCATTGGACCTGATGTTCAAGATGAAAGACACAGGATTATGCTAGAAGTGATATTACTTGTTAATTAATTAATTAATAATAGTTAATCAAATTATGCAAAAATAGGAGTTATGATAAAATGCTAAATCAATTTATGGACCAATTACCTATTTGACTGCCATAAGGATCTCAATGTTTCATATACAGTAAAGCTGATTGCAATATTGGGCCCTACACCCTGCATAAGCAAAAGGTTTGAAGTTAGTAATGCATTAGAGAAATCATCCAGTTTAAGTACCAGTAGTTATACAAACATACCATTAGCGTAGCTCCAAGTCCCTTATAAAGGCCAAAAATTCCCTCTTCCTGGCTGATAGTTCGTAAAGCATGCCAAATTCCTCGATAGTAGATAACATTAGTCTGTAAATATTAACATTGCTTAATTTAAGTAAAATAAAAATACAAAAATAATCAACCAATAACTATACATGAACAGTTCATTCGACCAAATTTAAGAAAATGTTTCCTTTCCTTGTCTGTGCTCCATTTTCAAAAAACAAAAATACCAAGTCTACATTATGCAAGGTTCCAAGCATCTTATAGACTAAGACTAGACAGAAGACTAGACATTGAGAATGCTATTATACAATTAAGAAAAGGCAAAACAAAATTACATTAACTTGGACAGAATCTCAGGCACGAAATGTCAGCCAACAACCGTCATCAATCTAGAATAGAGCAGGAGGCCAGGCACAATGGCCCAACGGTAGAAGAAATGACATTGTGGCAAAAAGGGAAAAGGCACAAGCAAAATCTTAACCACTTAATCTTACCTGAGCAGCAAGACGGGTTCTCACAAGATCCAATGGATAAGTAGCTGTAGCAGCACTTATTCCTGCCAGGCCACCACCTACAAAATGTACACAAAGGTCTGCACTGATATTATCCTTATGACTTTTGAGTCCTGGAAGCGTCTTTAGTAACTGTAGACATAAGAATTATGACATATAAATCAAGCCATGGAAAACGATAGTTATAAATACAATTACACCATCTACTATAGTCTTAGGATTTTAAATATAAATATTGAAATAATAGCAACCTTCTTGTAGTGCTCATATGCATAAAAGTTCACTGAGGAATAGGGTAGACGGTGAGCAATTGTAACCAGATTTCCTCTCCAGAAAGCTCTAAATCCTTCTTCATTGATAATTCTTGAAGCCTCGTGCCATATACTGGCTTTTCTCAATGTTGCAACATTGGAGTGCATACCCTGAACCTGAAAGAAATAATTAAAAAGACGAATGAGATTACAAAAAATGAAAGGTAGTATGAATGAAAATGAACTTCTTACCCTCCTAAAAAATGGAACGAAAATAATGAAAGCATAAACATAATAGACCTTGCATAACAAATCAACGCGTCGTTTTCCGTGATCACCTTTGCCTTTTCATAGTCCTACCAAACATAGCTCTAGCAAGCCAGAGAAAACCAGATGGAGGGCTAAGAAACTGTTTAGCCAGTTCTAATTCTACCAGTTCCCAGAGCACTGATTAATGTGCAGACTGGCTCCCGACCCCAAACAACTGCTACCAGTTCAGACAAGCATTAGTTATTCAGGTCAATATGTCCAATCCAGTCAGATACTCAAAGATTGTTAAACCAATAAATATTCCCACATCAATGCTCATCATAAGGCAATCGTCCTTCATTGTTCAAGAAGACGAATGACCCAGCGTCAGAAGCTTTCATTGTTTGCTCTCCCCGGCCATTTTTATCATCTTTTTTTCTTTTGTTAAATTAATGGCTTTCTTTGATATGAATACGCAGAAACAGTTGAAAAGGGCCCAGGCAAACTAACAAGCGGCAACATATACTCTATCCAACATTTCTTCCATTAGAATAACAAAAGAGAGAGAAAATAAAAGAAAGAAGGAGCGACCCTTGCCAATCGCAAAGTACCAAAGAGAACACAAAGGAAAATGAAAACAACCCACACAGCAAGCTGAAAAATACTATTAAAATATAATTTTTATCTGCATTAAACATGAACAAAAAACCGATAAGTACTAACCTGAAAGAGTATGGTTAGTCGAGCAAGGGGTGCGGTACATGTCTTGCTAAGAGCGCCTGCAAAGCCACCAGCAAGAAGCTGCGAAATAGGTCCAATCTGAGACTGCGGCGGCGGCGGCGGCGGTGGCGGTGGCGGCGGTTTCCTAACCGCGCCATCGACCACAACACCCGCGTGAGTCGGATGGTTACCTCTCTGGGGCCATTCTACCACCGCACCAACCCTAGCCTCCGTTTGCATATCCAAATTATGATCTCTTATCGTGGATCTCCTATCACCAACTTATCTAAAAAATAATTTGAAAAAAGAAAAGAAACTGAGCCTTGCCCTAGAGTTCGGAAAAGCAACAAACGGACAATAAAAAAGCAGCGGTAATCGAGCACTAGCACAATTCTGAGGATCCCTTTGTCATCCTTGTATGGGCAGCTCCCAGGGCAAAAGAAGAGCGAAATCTTGAAAGTTGTCGTATGAGTCGGGTGAGGCAGAGGTGGGGAAGTATGAAGCACTTGGTGAGAAGCAAGAATGAGGGTGAAGTTGATGTTAGAAGGAAAGTTACAGTGAGCGTAGGGGCAGAGGATGGCCCCCCCGGCGAATATTTCACATGGATCTCCTCGGGATATTCCTAAACGGATGAACAATTAAAAATTTAAAATTTAACCTCAGGTCAAGGTCTAAGTTTTCTCATCATCTTTTTCTCATCATCTCTCATAATCTTTAAATTACATTCATCCATCCAATCAATACAATACTATTTTAATTTTTTTCTCACTTTTCTAATCAAGGGCCTAGATGAAGCCAATGAAAAAAAAAAACAAGATAAGGAGAAGATCTCATTCCCAATATATGTGACTGAGTTGCTCGGTTAGTGAAGGAGTACTTACCACGTTCCCACTCTTAATGGATTTTTCTTTCCCTTGACAATTTTGAGCGAGACTATATCTTTTATTTTTTGTCCGACAAGAAATACATTAAGCATGAAACAATAGAGGGAAAATCCATATAGAGGCCCTTTTAATCAAAATAAACTCAAAAATGGCCCTATGAGTCTGAAATTTAAAAACAGCCTCCTGGGCCCCGATTGAGATTGAATTGTAAAACAAAATGACAAAAAACCTCCGGATTAATATTGCCGTAATCTTCGCCATCTTCTAAGGTCGAAGTCACCATCATCGCCACCTGAGCCAACGCCACCATCTTCCAGAAGTCCATCGACCAGGATTCGGCTCGCGGCCGGCCCATCAGAACCCACACAACGAGGTCTAATCAAAGCGAGGAAAAAGCCGAGAGAGGGCGTGCCAAAGTCGAAGAAGAAGAAGGTTGGCTTAAATGGCTCAACACAAAAACAGAGGGGTTGTGACTCACTGTGGATGGAACACGGTAATGGAGACTGTGAACGCGGGGCCGATGGTGACGTGGCCTTTGTTCGCGAGCAATTTGAGAACGAGAAGCCGCTTGTGGATGTGTTGAAGATTGGAGTAGCGGTGGGATGCAAAGAATGGAGAAATTGGAATGATTTTCCGAAAGCGAAGCAGATGACGAGGGAGATGATTAGAAAGGCCGTAGCTTTGTTGATGGGGGATAGAGAAGAAGCTAAAGAAAGGAGAAGACAAGCGAAAGAGCTAAGCCAAGAAGCAAAGAAAGCAATAGAGGTTGGTGGGTCTTCGTACATGAGCCGCAAGTTTTTGCCTTTTTAATCTAGGGGTTTTTTAGTCATTTTGTTTTACAATTCAATCCCAATTAGGGCCCTAGGGCCTGTTTTGGGAATTTCAGACTCATAAGGCCCTTTTTGGGTTTGTTTTGATTAAAAGGGCCTCTATGTATATTTTCCCAAACAACAGGTTCAAAGTGTTCATGCTAATAAATAAATAGAGAGCTAAACAAAACAAACAGGAATAGAGACTCAAAACGAAATTAAAGCAGCAAACAACTGAAAACATGAAAACACAAAGCAGACAATCAACATCAACTTTCTATGACCCCAGAATGAGCAATTAGTAGAAAGGATTAAATGGACACATATGTTAGCCCGATGACCCCAGGCCCAGCAATGAACACACCGTGACAGACAGTGATGAAAGGGCGCGCGTAAATTTCTATGCATAACTCGAACACTTGAGTGTTGGAGTCTGCGCGGTCGTCCCTTGGCTCAGTACTGCTCTGAGATGCTTCAGATGGCACTTGTCTCCCTCCATCATATATAATAACAATGTTGGAGTCTGCGTACGTGGTCCCTTGGCCTTCTCTGTGCGTATGCTACATTAATTAACTGTCAAATGTTTAATTGCCTCTTGGCTGCTTCACTTATGTCATCGTAGTCATATCGATCATACCCCAACGACCGCTCCTCTGTACGTACGTAGTAGGCACTCGTGTCATCACGGACATGCTTCATTCACCAAACACTATATTAATACACAAAAATAGATCGTATACGTGTGCACCATGAAGAGTAAAATAAATATATATCCAGCTGCAATAATCTGATGTTCAGGTAACCCCCTTACAGTAGCCTTGGACTCGAGCCATGATTCGTTTCGTGTGTATCTGCAATGTTCTTAAAGTCAATATCAGTTTCTTTATAATTTTCTAAAAAGTTTTAAATTTGAATTTGATTGGTATACCAGGTCAAGATGTACGTCAACACGTACATTCATTCCATTCCTGCAGACCCATTCATCGACTAATCTGGACTGTCACACAAAAAATCATTAATCTATCGTCTATTGATTATATAAAAGGATGGACGTCCCTCATCCTCCTCCTATTGTGAATATAGTAATATTCTCAAAAAATAAAGAGAGATATTAAGATATAGTTACAAATTACAAATTATAAAAATATAAGAAATCCTATCAGGTTGCACCCCTCTCGATCCCATTACTAATGCTTTTTAGAAATTTAAAATTATTTTTATATTTAATGAAATATTTTTTGAGCATTCCTCTCACCTTACTCTTCATCTCCCATGTTCTCCGCCTCAATGTTATTAGTCTCCCCATGTCCTCTATCGTAGAGTTGGCAACCAACTAAAAGTTCCTTGTAAAACTTTAGTTTTGTCTCATTCTTTCGACTAATTAAGGTATGTTGTGAAGTCTGAACATGAGGTTACTCTTGATAATGCCTCAATGAAAATGATCCTCCGTGATGCAAATGTTTGTTTAAGAAATATTTTTGTTTACCTTATTATTTTGTATCATCTCACGCCAGTTGTGTTGTTACCATATTATCTTCTCTTAGGCATATGCATTCTACTCATTTGGTTCATCATGTGATATAAGGTGTAACGCTATCGCAAATATTTGGTGATTTCTAATTTTAGGATGTAAGGTGTTTACGGACCACTACCATGCTCCCTTCATCAACAAGGCCAAATACACTAGGCTTCTTAAAAGATTTTATTTGAGATTTGATAGTTTTAAATTTTATTTTTTGTAAATATTTTCGCCAACAATGATGTGAATCCGGAAATCTCACTGTTTTGATTTTAAAGTTTAAATTTATCTCAAATCAAAAGAGAATGATAGAAAATTTTATCATAAATTATAGCATCCCATCATTTTCTTAAATAAAAATTCTAAAATAGTTAAAAACCATGAATTCATGCTTGTTGAAAAAAAGGACATTGCAAAATTTTCATAAATCAACCAGAAAAAATAAATAAACCCAAGACCTCCGTAATTTGTTGTTTTAACTGCACACTTATTATTGGAATTTAGAATTTTACAAAATTGATATATTATAACTTCCTAATCATTATCAATTATTTTTCTTGAATTGAAAGATTATAAATCAATTAAAAAATAAAAAGTTTATTGGTGACTTTACAAAATATAATACAGAATCATGTCTATTTTCAGTTCTTTTAATCATGAAATTTTGGTCTCTTTTTAAACTAATTAATTAGTAAAAGTGCAAGCATGACGTGAGTAGAGGGCCTCCAAATTTTCGCCGTCAATTTACAAGTGGTTTCTGCTCCCATGTGGGATGTGGCCCTGGTCTTTTTGAGCATCTCCCCTATTTTCCAATCGGAGAAAAACTAGACGTGGCCATTATTGCATCAAATGTAGATGAAAAAAGAGTTGTCTATGATTGATCTCTGTAGTTTGTATATACTTTCTATTAGGCTATGTATATACACTTCTCCGTGACATTGAATCCCGTTTTTTAATTTTGAAGCTAATGAAACACAGCTAAAAGAATATTATTTTTTTATTTTTCAAATTTTGTACCTAATGAATTTTTTATTAAAAAAAAAAACTCATGAAAAATGGGCTTTTTACTTTTAAGTGAAGCTTTTTCGTAATTATGAACTTTGACGAAGTTAGAGCTAAACATCCAAGAAATTGATTCCTTAATAAAATACTGTACAACAAAAATCTTGACCTGATCGATGAGTTGAACGGACTCAAAACCAACTTTTCCCTATATTATTCCGATATTTTAATGCATTTTCAATTGTATAATTAAAAAACCATTCTTCTATTTGTACGTTTCGTCTTTTTAGCTTGTTCCTTTTATTCAAGTTTCAGACTCTGACAAAGGAAGGTGGATTTGGGAAATTAAAATTTTATATATATATATATAATTTATAAAAATCATTACGTTTTTTTTTTTGACAAAGGACAAAATGATATATATGTTAAAAAAAACACTTACAAATTCTTAGATAGAAACATGAGTTAAATTGCAAAAGATCTAACTTTAGTTTAATATTATATAACAAATCCAAGGGAATATAATAATGCAAAAGAGAGATGAGATGTGGTATTTGAGTAAATCTTTGATGTGTCAAAACACCACATTGAGGCAAACTAATTGAATTGAAGTAGTTTTGGGGGAAAGAAGAAAAGGGAAATTCTACTTCCATTTCAAAAACCTGTAAAAAAGAAGAAATCCATTTTTTCACTGGATCCTTTTCTCTTTGAGGGGGTCGTCGTAGTGATTTAAAAATAATGAATGATGCTGATTATTCTAGAGTCCATGTTTCTCAAGCACTCGCAACGTATCAGTAGCAGATCCTCACGAACCGAAAAACAAGAATTTAGCTTTTAGAACTTATTTGATGATGGAAAAAATTTGCTGATGGAATAAGGTGCGAGTGCGTACGTGTTGTATGTTATATGTAGTTCTGAATCATTTTTTTAGAACTTGTGTGGCAGTCAATTACTCCCTCATGTCCTTAATATATAAGATATATTTACCAATTTGATTAAATTAAGAAAGTTCATTAAGCCATTTAATAATATATATATATAGGGATAAAAGTCTTATTTGCTTGGGAAGTTTTAGCTGAGGAGCACTGGGTGGACGAAAGTTTTTTTTGGAACAAAATTGCTACGGAAGTTAACAAAACGTAGCAATTTTGCTTCTCCATTAATTTTAACCGTTAAGTTTAACTGAGTGCACACGTGGTTTGATCTATACTGTTCCTAAAAATTCTAGCGATTTTGTCAGTTAAGTTTAACTGTCCCACAAGGTAAATCTATACTGCTCCTAAAAATCCAGCGATTTTAAATGATGTTTACTGAATCAATTTTTGAGACAATTCATTATTGATTTGTTCCAAAAATTGGTTTGATCTGGACAAATCAATAATGAATTGTCTCAAAAATTGGTTCAATAAACATTACTTAAAATCGCTGGAGATTTATTTTGTGGGACAAAGTGGGTGGCCTAGATCAATTTGTACAAAGATAAATATTATCACTATTGATTTGTCTTATTGAACCAATTTTTGGGACAATTCATTTCTCGTTTTGCGTTTCATTTGCTTAGATCATAAGTGATGTTTCTCTGGTTTTACGACAGACATTTCATTCCCTTTGACCAGTTCAGATTCATAAATTCCGGCTTCCTTGAGCTCAAATTCGACTCCAAGTTCGATCTTTTCAAGGCATGACATGTGTTTTTTGACTGATTTAATAATCAAATTTAATATTGGGGGACAGAAGGGCAAAATTGCTACGTTTTGTAAACTTTCAGGACAAAAATGATACGTAACTCTTATTTGATTGATGAGGTGGCGTGTCACGTGTGCACTCAATTAAATTTAACGGTCAAAATTAACGGAAGGAAAAAATTGCTACGTTTTGTTAACTTCCGTGGTAATTCTGCTCCAACAAAAACTTTCGTCCACCCAGTGCTCCCCAGCCAAAACTTCCGGGGCAAATAAATCTCTTATTCCTATATGTGTGTGTGTGTGTATATGTGTGTATTTTCTAAAACATCATAATCATCTTCCTTAATTCTCTCATTCCTTCTCTCTCCTTGATTATTGTGTAGGAAACATCAAATTAAGAAAAAATTGAAACTTGAAAAATAGGTATTATATTTAGGATCAATATCAACTCCTAAAACTCTTGATATATATTATCAAGGGTTAAATATCAATTTTGCCGCATGGAAGTATTGGTAATGGGGCACTCAGCACCCGGAAGTTTTTTTGGTATCATTTTTGCCCTGGAAGTTTAAAAAATTGTAATCTTGCCGATCGGTTGATTTTGACCGTTAGATTGTTGCTCTCTTTGTAAGCTTCTAGGGCAAATTTGCTCTTAAAAAAAACTTCCGGGGCAAATTTGCTCCTAGAAAAAACTTTCAGGGCATATTTGCTCATTTGTGTAAACTTTTAGGGTAAAAATGATACCAAACAAACTTTCAGGTGCTGAGTGCCTCCTTATCAATATTTCGTGACAAAAATGATATTTAACTCTATTATGAAAGGAATATTATATGGATACATTTGGAATAATGTTGAGATGGCAGAGGAGGCGGACGTATTGTCGGGGTAATGTTGCGTTGGTCAAATAAGACAAATAAATTGACACCATATATATCTTGAGTGTGCACCGGGTTCACTTCGATCTGAACACGTACCACTCTTCATTTCATACATCCAGAAATTCAAGGGAAGCATCACCTCTTGTGTGTTGTGGAAAACCGGGAGCCACAAGCCGTGGTTTTCTTCGTCAAAAATTCTTGGTTTACTCTCCTTCCCTATTGGCTGATTGCGACTAATTAATTAATATTCCATAACCAATTCCTCCTAATTAACTAACTAATTACTTATATAAAATAAGAAATCAAGTTTGCCACAATTAAGATGTGTATTCGCGTGCCTGCCTTGCATAAAACATTAACTCCAATAGAAACATATATATACACACACACGCGCGCGCGCCTGTTGAAAAATAGATACTCCCACGCATGTATAATCAATAAACATGCGACACAACAACACGCGCGATGAATCGTATCCTCAAGTGCCCAAGCTTTTATTAATTCGGCAAATCGACTTTATTCATCCTCAACTTGTAAAGGCTATATAGCAAAATGTCTGGCAAGAATAATATTAAACTTGTTCACAAATATTGGATCGGAAATGATGCTGCCAAAATCTGTTAATGAATTGAAAAGCAGTGGGAGTTTTTTGAGAAATTTAATATTTTAATTAATTATTTTTAGTCAAGGAATGAACAACAAGTTATTGACAGGGAAATTAAGGGTAGAGAAGAAATGTGATTAAGATGCATGAAAGGGAAGGGGGAGCGTGAAGAAACGCGTCAGTGAGGTTTCTAGAAGTTCAACGGCGTGTTGAACAATCCGGAAAATGGGGTGACATTATTAATTGTTCAAGTTAATAAGAAGCCCTAGCTAGCTAGCGAGCCTACCTCGCTATATAAGAATGAATTGTCATCAGAAGTGATAATTAATAAGAGAAGAATTGAGAATGAAGAGATCAGAAAACAGAAAGTGGGTGGGAGTGCTCGTGTTGGCTTGTGTGCTGCTAGTAATTGACGATGCGGCGGAAGCCACCCAGGTTTTAACCCTCCGCAAGCATGCTGGTGAGGATTCATTCTATTTTGATATTATATTCCCCTTGAATTTAATTTAATGTTCATGCTAGTTATACATATATATATATATGTTAGAGGATCAAATAATAAAGTGAATATATGTATGTGTGTGTGTGTGTGAATACAAAAAAGCAGGGAAGAGATCAGGAGGGTGGCATGATGATGGTGAGTGGAGGAGGAGTGTGGGAATTGTGTGCAAGTGCTGCGACGGTGCTACGTGCACTCCAGCTTCAGCTTCTGCTTCTGCTTCTGCTTGCTCCAACCTTCGCTGCCTTCCCTGGAAATACTTCTGATTTGTTGTGTTTCATTACTGCGTCTGTAATAATAAAGCTTCCATCGCTAGCTGTGTTAAACACGTGCATGCATGCCTCATCTGCTCATCATATATATCCCTCCTTCCTTATTATATTTATTACTTTTTATCATCATCACTTCCATGCATCTTCTTAAACTATATTATATTGTAACAAGACTCCATGTTTAATATTATATATGTGTGTGTGTGTGTGTATATAACATATCTCCGTCAAATACAAGTACAATAACAACACATGCAATACAAGACGACGCAGCCTCACAATTATAGGCGCGTACGTGTTGATCCAACTCATCTGTTTTCAGTGAAATGGTTATGGGGTATCTGAGAGAATTGAGAATTAAGAGTCGATGGATGTACGTACATGCGTAATTAATTAGATGAAGTATATATCAAATGACGGATGCATGGTCATGCGTGTGTGTAAATATAAGGGTTCAACAAACATCAGAAATTTCAAAACATAACGATGTTGTTCATTTCCGTTAAAAACTTAAGAATAATCAACGTTTAAAAACTGACGGCCAATCTTAGTTTCTTAATGAAATAGGGCAACATTACTACGTTTTAAAATTTTCGAGATAATATTGAGGCAAAATGAATTTTCAGGTAACATTGCTCTTGGGTCTATACTTCGGAGACAGATGTACTACTTGACCCTAAATAGAATGTTGTGTGATTGTATTGAAGACCAAAAAAAAGAAAAAGAATGATTAGTGATTGCAGATGAAGGATGTTTTATGATAAAGTGGAACTGTACGTACATCTTCAAGACTGTATGTATCTCTCGTAACTACACACACATGATATTGTTAATTAGGGTTGGAGAGAGCAGATCGCATGTTTTTTGTGCCGAGTATAAATGAATTAAAATAAATAAATTACACTTTCACACAGTCAGACACACACACTTTTTAAGATTATATATTTTTTAATTATTAAATTTTTAAAACACGAGTCTTAAATGTATCCATGAGTAAGAGATTTAAACGTACAAAAGGGTGCCGAATGAATGCGAAAAAAGGAGTTAATTAGTTGACATGCTTTTGATGAAATTATGTACTACTTTCTCTGGTCCTAATTATAAGAGCTAGTTGACTTTTTTTGGAGAGATTAAGGAAACTAAATAAGTTACTTAATCATTTTATATGTTGTGTTTTCTTAAATTATATATATTAGTTTATTGGTCAAACTATTTAGTTTGAAGGAAAAAATAAAATAAAAATACTCTAAGCTAATTTAATTAGCTTCTTTAATCTCTCCAAAAAAGTCAACTAGCTCTTATAATTAAGACCGGAGGGAGTAGTATTGTTGTGTAGGGGCTAATGACAGTGTGCCTATTTGGAGTGCGGCGTTAAGACCAACAATTTTGAAAAAAAATCCAGTAACGCTGCCAACTGATTTTTGATTCATTTGGTTGAGCGTTAAGGAAAAAACTCAAAAAGCCCGTTAAGAAAAAAAACTTCACCATAAAGCCTTTTCCAAAAAGCTCTAAGTTTTTTTTGACATGAGTCTCGTCACTTCTACCACTATCATTCCAAAAACAAATCAGATAATTTTTAAGTCACCACTCCTACCGAGCTTTTTTTAAAGTCAAATAACTTTTAAACCACTGCTCTTACCGCGAACCCAAACAATAACGAGAGAAGGTAAAGAATGAAGGAGGAGTAAGTTGACAGGGGGCGGGTAGGAAATAGGAAATAGGAATGAATGGCGCAAGAGGCAGAGAAGTCAAAAGTGATGGAACAAGTGGCTTAATTGACTGACATGAGAATAGAATTAGGTAGGCAGAGAGAGAGAGTGCAAGTGGCAATTAATTAATATTCCTTAGAATCTGGAATGCATGGACAAGTCGTCGACACAGACATCCATCCATCCATGTGAAACATATATAACAATACTGGTACGCATTATATTATTCTTCTTCCCCCCGTTTGACATTAATTATTTATAAAGCTAGCTAACACTTCACAACCCCCTCCTCTTTCTCCATCCATCCATATCTCATCTATTAATCTAATATTCCCTTATTCTCTCTTTTTCATTCATTCATATGCGGCGTTTTTGCTCTATATGCTTTCTCTATAGTATATATGCTCATTTATTATTCATTCATCTTCCTAGTGTACCTTGTCAATTACCCCCCCTTCTCTATGAAAATTAAAGAGAGAAGCTCCCGGCCGGAGGATATATATATATATGTATGAAGGCATTTTTGCACGAGTCGGATTATATTGAGAACTAAGTATATTTGAAGGAAGGATTATATTAGGGTGAAGAATATATATAGCAAGTATATATGTATGAATGTAGCGCTACTGAAATCCTGCAAGGAATGGAATGTCCTTATCCTTACCTTATCTAGAAGAATAATAATCTATCAATGCAAAGCCCATATTAATTCTTAATTTGAAGACTTGTACGTGCACGTTTTATTTCATTCTCTTTGGCAATAATTTCTAGAGAATCTTTAGAGTCTATATATAGCAGACTCTTGCGATCCCCTCATCATAACCAGTCATATATCTTCTCTTTTGTTTGTTTCTCTCCGCTGTTCTTTGCTTTCCCTCACATATATAAAAGGCTCTTCATGGACAAGAAGATGAAATTGGATCAGCTTTTTGGTCCCAAGGACTCCTCCGCCGTCCTTGGCTCCATTTTCCCCCCTTCTTCCACCACCGTATGCCTCCCCGCCCTTCCTCTTATTTCTTCGCTCACCACTACATATGTCCTTTTGCCTGACAGCCTTCTTTTCATAATTTTCACCTTCATTATTATTCTAATTTCTGCACTTGCATTTACTCACTTCTTCCAAGTCCTTTTTTATCTTCATCAAGCCACACAAGCATGATATCACGTTGTTCATTAGCTTTTATATATAGTGTCTGAGAGCTCTAGCTAATTACTTTTTGCATAATACAACTCGGTTGTTTGAGCAATTCTGATTCAAACACTGTTTTGCATCTGAATTAGGTGGGAGGGAAAGATTCGAGGATGCAAGACGTGGGATGCAAAAACAAAGGAACGCAGGGTTGGTTCATAATTCTAATTTAATTTTGTCACTACCTAGAATAGGCGTCGTACATGAGCATTTATAATGAGCCCTGCTGCTGCATATGACTCCTTAATGGCCACTTCAAATATGAATAGTTCATACTGATAGTGGATCAAAGTGGGAATATAATTAATTAATGGTAGGGCTGTGTACAGGGAATCAGAGCAAGCAGGGCGATCAGAAAGATACGGTGGAACCCAGCTACTACAGCTCATCCATCTACTATGGTGGCCAGGAAAATTATTCTCAAACTACCGTGAGTCTCATATACATGTTCGTTCTCTATATATCCTCGTTACGTTTCTTTGTCGGTCGTCAGTGATCACTGAAACTGTAACATTATATTGGCAGTTCAAGAAGGATGGGGAAGCCGGCGATGCCAACGGAAACAGTTCAAACAGCGCTTCGAGAGGGAACTGGTGGGAAGGTACGTAGGCCAATTAATTGTGAGTGATCGATGTACGTATCCATCCTCAATAATAATGGTTTGCTCACTTTTAGAGATCAATCCAATTTGCAGGTTCCCTTTATTATTGACCACCCTCCCTACCTCTGCCATATATACCTGAGGAGCATGGTATTGAGAAATTTGACTTCCTCGGGTCTTGATTCTTCTTCTTCTAATATATATACATATATAGGATTCAGAAGGTGATGAGCATGAATAATATAGAAAAATTAAATAAGATTGGAGATGTACGTTGTGTGTGTTGGTGAAGCAATGGAGTTATATATATATAGGGTAGTAGCAGAGTGGTGGAGGGGATCGGGATTACAAGTAGGTGACCTTATTAGCGCTTGGGTCAGTGGTGCCTTTTGTACCGAGTCAATAAAAGTCCGCTTGGTTCTCTTCTCCTTTGTTTCCCCTTGTCCCCCCTACTAATTTCACAAGAATAAATAATTAAAAGGAAAGCAAGGATAAGGAGAGTCAGCCTATGAAGAAAGTCCACGCCCTCACCGCCACCTGTTATTTTCAGATCGATGCTCATCAAAAGTTATTCCCTTATTTACATAAAAATATGGATTACTAATTATTTTCTTTTAATTTCACCTCTTCACAAATCAATATATATATAATAACACATCCCTCAAGCCATTCAAGAAAACGGCTTATCTTTGGCTTCTCTCACAGACCGTTCATGCGGTTCCAATTAAAACACATTTATTTATTCTCAGACGGCTGCGCTCAAGCCACTGCTCCCTCACAACTTTTCACACAACTTTAACTTGTCGGTCGCTTCTTTCCCTCTCACAACTTTTCCTCCCACAGTCAAACACTCCATTTCTCCTGTCCATCTTCCTCTTTTTCTCTCACCTTCCATCTCATCACCCCTCTCGCCATCTTCCTCTTTTTCTCTCACCTTCCATCAATGGCTCCGCCGGATTTAGTTTCTTCTTCTAGACTCGCGCTTGAAGAGGCAAAGTCGACTGGACCAAGGGAGGTGCACGTTTTGTTGCCATTTCCGCCGGATTTAGTTTCTTCATTCTCTACTTTTCTGGTTAAGGTGACTGTTCCTAATGCTTGCCTTCTTTTTCTTTTCCTTCGTCTATACCCATTATTTTCCTAGAGACGGCGGTGATGGCAACAAAGAAGCAATGACAACGAAGCTGAGGCCTTTTCTGCAAATGAATCTACTAGCAAATTCAAAGTTCAAGGATCCCCGATCTCCCACCCCAAGGCTAGAATAGTCATGTGTATTTTTTACATGCGAAGAAGAGGAAAATCGCTTTCCGGCGAAGAACGATACAATGAACCATCTTTGTTCATGTGTACTTTTAATTGTTGTGCATTTTTCAGGGTTTTAATCGTTGCTTTGGGTTTAGATTTTGCAGAGAGGTATATGTAGAAAGGGAAAATGAAAGAACAAGCTATGGTTATAAATATTTGGCTTTTTAATGGTGTTCATGTGTACACTCTGCTTAACAAATCAAAATTATGTTAAAATGCATAGACAAGACGGTGGTGTTTTTGGTGGTGTTCCTTTAAATATATGCTCCGTGTTGCAGGTGTTTTGTACTTGTGTCCAAGCTCGGTATTTGCTTACCGGTCACAACAGGGTATGCATTTCTCTTCTTCTTCCTCTTCTTATGTTTGTAATTGATTTCGGATTTTGGTTTTTCGCATTGAATTGTTTTCCTCACGGGTATGCATTTTTCCTCTTATGTTTTTCCTAGGAGAGCTCCATGTGCAGTAGTGTTTTTTAACTTGACTATAGTGTTTTCCTCACGGGTATGCATTGAATTATGCCTCGGAACTTTTTCCTCATTACCTCTTTTGAATGTATAGGGCGCTCTCATTACCTTTTGTTTTTATTTTCTAACAGTGTGATCCAATAAACAGACTCTTTTATTTTTTTAATCTTCCCTTTTCCTGTTAAATGAAAGCTGGATTATATACTTGTGTTTTTTCTTTTGCATGTTATGTTTGAACATGAATGATCTCAAGTATTTTGTTGACAAAAAAAAAAAAAAAAATCTCGAGTATTTTAAAAAATCAAAATAAGCAAGACATTTGGATCAACGCTGCATGTTTTGTGTTTTTATTCAACGCTGCTTTTTCAAAGTCTTTGCTTTGGTTTTGAAAACACTGTTTTTTCCTAGTCTGCAGATTGGACAACACTGCTTTTTCATCGTCACAGGTTTACAGAAGGGATGTTTGAATATAATAAAAACAAAGTGAAAATAAAGTATCTTGAAGCACCATATCTTCTGACATTTCCCTCAGGACAACACTACTTTTTTAAAGTCACAGGCCTTATTTCCCTTTAATGTACACTTGATTATAAAGCAGCTCAAACCATAGCTTGATTTCGTCTTTCACTTGCCTAGGTTCCGCCATCAACGCCACTTTTCCATGGGTCATTCATTTTAGATAGAAAAGGAAGATAGGGGGAAAATCTAGGGATATACTCAGGAGGAGTGAGGTGATCTAAATCTAAAAGCAAAAAATGAAAGTCGTATATAAAGAAATGAAAGGGAAGGAAAAATGTGGGGGTGATAGTGACAGGACATGGAAGCACAGATATGTCCAATACAGGTCTAGGGGGCACAGCTACATAGAGGTTGGGATCAGGAGATGGATTTGTTGAGATGAAAAATGAATAAAGTAAATGGTATAGAGATGTTGCATTGTATACAGAGGTTGGTGGCGTGATGCCTTTAGATTTGGTTTGGATTTTGTCATCTCTCCCATTTATTGCTTCCTCCTCTCTGTCGCCCCATTGATTTTGTTTTAATGAAGGATGAAATAACAAAGCTGTGATATCTGCAACAATCCAGATGCCATTGTTAGCTGGAGGAAGTTCCCAAAACATGATAGTTTCCATGTACACTTTCTGAATGCATTCATTGTCCTCCCTCTTTTATGAATCCCTCGATCCTGCTGTTTTTGAATTGTTTTTTTCAATTTAATATATATGATCCTCTGTTTTCATCTGATTTATTGTTACTTTTGTTTTTTCCTTGGCCAATGGTTATCTTTCCTTAAATGTTGTCTCATTGAAGTTATTTCGATTACATGTTCCGTGATATGCATCCAAGCATCGATTTTTTTCTACGGTTCATATGCTTGCATAAAAGAGATTCATTGATTTCACTTTAAAACTACATTGATGATCATGTTGTCCACGAGAAATTGCTTAAGCATGATATCTTCCTTGATGATCTTTTTCAATGACATATGTTTACGAGAAAAACTCAAGGACATGTTTATTACCTGGTCTTTCGTGTTCATATGTTAATACACAAGTATTGGTAAGGGATTCAAAGTGAAAATTATATCTATTTGGTCGCAACATATGAATGAAGAGGCATATCATCACTTTCACTTCGCATTACATATGTGACTTTTAAAATATTAGACTAGGAGACTTCCATAGTTTCATGCTTACTAAGAGAAGCATGGATTGGTTGAAGATATACGTTCCATATGATGGTCATGGAAGTAAGAGGACAACAACAAATTTTGTGTATAAGGAGATATTTATAAACATTAATGCATGATATTTATAGTTGATGCATTAATTTGATGTTAAGTACTTCAACAATTTATTCTTCAAAAAATAAAAGGATTCTTAATGTTGGCCCTAATAGCTTAAATATGAAAACACTTTGTTATCATGATTATAGACCAGTGTGAGGGTACTTGTGGTGAAGTTGAAGGATTTTGTTGATCCCGAGGTTTATTTGTTCATAATCTCCTTGCATATTAAAAGTTGGTCATATTTGTTGTATTGTATGTAATGCTTTTTTGAGCTAAAATGTAATTTTTAATTTGTTTGAATTAGATTGAAATAACTAAAAATGATGATTTAAGATTTAGAGGAAACAAGGTTCTAGAATGGAAGTCAATTATATTGTTGTTCAGGAAAAGTTGAAATTATACTTAAATAATTGTAATCAATTGCTTATTTTGAAAAGTAGTCCATCCTAAAACAAAATTGTAAACAATTGCTTATCTTCAATGAAACTGTTTATCATACATTCTTATTCTTTTAATATACTATTAATGCCCGTATACTGTGATTGCAATATCTTTTTTGAAAGAAAGATTTTTTTAAAGGAAAAAACTGTAATTTTTTTCCTGTCATATCGTGCTTCATGTAAGAAAGGTGGCTTCTTTTTTTATTACTTTATTGGTATATGTGATAATACTGATTTAAAGGAACATAGTTTAAGCTATTAAAACATCATTCAATTTATGTCCTCTAATGAAGGAAGAAATTATTGGAAAAGGAAGTCTGCACCTTAATAAAGTCCCACTGTTGAGAAGAGAAATGCTGCAACATGTAAATATAAAAGGCTTTATTGGCTGCTTGCCTTTTTCTTTTGAATGGGAACAGTGCTCGCTTTTTATTATAAGCATCTTGTATATTGATGTATTGCCAACTCGGTAGCTTCACTTTGTATAAAGTCAATAATGTTTTTGCTTTGCTTGTGCCTTATATGATCGATCGAGGTGCCTTGCATGTAGCGCCCATTTGTGTATACAAGTAATATTGAGCTTCGTGTAGTTCTTCAATCCATGATATGTTTCCATATTCAATCAAAAAAGATATGTTTCCATATTCATTATGTCACATATCTCCATGTTGTTAATGGTCTAAATACTACTGTTGTTTCAATACTCTCATTGAAAAGGGTACTATTTTTACTATGACCTTTTTATCTTTGCTTTTAGACCAACTATAAGTGGTAGGTAATTGGTATCTTCAAACTATTCTATTTTTCTCATTGCATTTTGACCACCCAAAAGAAGAAATAAAAAGTGGCATCTTCAAGGAAAATTTATTTTAATATGTGTTTGTAATGATATAAATTGTTTCTTCCATTTTGTTCTTTTTCTTTCCTTTTTTATTTATTTTTGTCTCTGTTTTCATTTTTTTTCCCCATCTGCTTTAACCAACTGTGGATACAATGAGGGATGTAGTGCAAGGCTGTCTTTGATTTTAGATGAGTAGGAACAACTGATATCTCTTTTGATTCTTGGCAATGTGATGTTTGGTTGTCTCCTTTTGTATTTTTCATATTAAGCTCTTTCCACCGCTTCGAATAGAGTGCAACCGAATTGGTTAGTATTAGCATGTGCCTGAAAATTGTTTAATAGTTAAACTTGTAGCATATGAAAGAGAACCATAAATTATCCAAAGAGCTACATACTTATAAGTCTATAATTTTTTTTTTCTAATTTTTGATGTCTTTAGTGCCTAAAATATGCCTCAAGGATAAAGACTCATTTTGTCAAAAAGACACCAAGGCCGTACTTCAAGTTGGTAATTTCTCTAATTGCATAAGTTGGGTTTGATGAGTGGGACATGCATGAGGTTTGACGACCGAAAATAATTGATGGTCTCAACTTTGGCATGAAATTTAAATTGCTTGTACTTTGGTATTTTATTTCCACGGTTGAAATAGTTAAATTCATTTGGATCACAATTTAATCTTAATATTTTAAAATAGAAATGCATAATATTTTAAAATCTCAAGGATAAATAAGCATTTTTAAAGGCTAGAGATATGAATAGCCTTGGAAATATCGATCTTCGAAATATAACTTGGATGGTGAAGAATGGACTCCATCAACGGTGTCCTTTGAAATATCCAAAATTATTCATATTTGTAGCCTTTGAAAGAGAAAATATTCTCTAAACTTGAAAAAAAAAAAAAAAAAAAAAACCCAGATTTGCCTCGACCATCATTATTGAAGAAACAAAAATTAAATATCCAGAATTAAAAATTTTACCATATGCAAAGCACAAGAACTTGTATTTGAAGAAGGAATAAAAGAATGGCAAACACATTTTGACCATATGCAACTTCTCAATGTAGAATCAAGAAGACGGGGAAATTGCTCAAGAAACTAAAAGGAAAAGCTAAAGAAAGAAACTTTGTATTAAATGAAGAGTGGGGCAAATAGATAGATGAAATCCAGTGAAGGTGGCGTTATTAAGGAAGAGGTCTTAATGGGCCAAGCAAAAACAGGAAAGCCCATTGTGGCAAAGCGAAGATCACACCACATTGTTAGTAGCGATTTGGGCCATTGTGATCAGGCTGAAAAAGGAAGATGCAGAAGTTGGAGGCGGGTCTTTTCTTTTTTTCTTAAGAGATATTGTAAGGAAAAATAATATAGGTATTTTTTGCTTAATTGAGCCTCGTATCAATGGTGAAGAAACTGACTATGTGGTGAGGAAACTTGGATTCAATAATTTGATTCATGTTGAAGCTACTGGACTTTTTGTTGGGGAATTTGGTTGCATTGGAATGAATGGGATTATGATATACAATAAAAGTTCTCAAATGAGCAAATTCTTCACTGTCAAATATGTGAAAAGTGCTCTCTCAAATTTGTTGAGATTTCATTTGTAATATGTACTCTAACTCGATTGAAGAATATTACTGTTTAATATTGTTGATGTTTTATTTATAATATGTTGTTCTTCATTGATATTAATGTTTTAATATTTTTTAAAGACAATAAGGTTTCATTATTTTGGAAGTAAAATATGTTTGAGTAACTTGTGAAATACTATCATCCGTGCAACGCACGGGGGAAGTAAAAGCTCGTTGCTATAAAAGAGACGTAGAGCGAGGCGTTGCATATAAAAGATAAAATGTCTTTAAGGGGGATGCGTTTAATGAGGATGAATTATTTTTATTTTAATTGGACAATGCCAATAAGTTAACCATCCCTTTATGGTTCTGGTTAAGTAGTTAAAAATGACTTAAATATAATAGTCGTATTGTGTGACTATGATCTGCCACGTGATTAATAAACGTACCTACGTAATGAACTATATTCCCATAATAAAAAATGACTTGGTTAAACAAAGAGCATGGTGATTGGAGGAGTATGAGTATTCTTATTGATGAGGTGCCATGAGGCAGTGGCTCTTATAAAAAACAATCATCATGTATACTCAGTTCCTATTTATAAGAATCATTAAGAAGATTTTTATCTTAATTTTTGTTCGTTGTTTTCCCATTTTTCCTTCAATTATCCATATTTTCATGCTCTCTCTCTTGTACATTGCGCGTTACTTCTAAGATCTTAATTTTCTTGTTCTCTCTTTTATCATCCTCTTTATTATAATAGCTTTTTTATTCGCTTTCTTGTTCCATATCTCCGATCATCTATAGAGGGGTATTTTTGAAAAACAAAAAAGTTACACTTTGTACATATTTATTATCTTTAACTGTCACTTTAAATTACATTATCTGGATAAGTGTTCCTTATAAAAGGAAGGAGGAGGGAGTATTAACTAATAGCACTAACCACTGCTACCACACCCACCAACCAATTACTTCTCTGGTCCGGTATATAGGGCATTTGCAGTATTTTTTATATAGACCAGAAAAACTTTAAATATCATTAATTTTTTCATGAAATTTAATAAATTTTTAACTCTGTCCTTATTTAATATACATTATACCTCATAAGAAAAAAATAATATAATAATAAATGAAGAGTAAAATTATACATTCATATATAAAAAAAAATCTCTATGCACCATAAATGGAACAAAAAAATTTCTTTCATATTTATGTATATAAGACCAGAGGATTAATAGGATCCATCGAATTTGTACTTAGTTTGTTTGGCCAAGACTCAAACAACAAAACAAATTCAATGGTCGTACAATAAGGCTTTTTGACCAATTTGCCCCTTATTAAATAACTATTTACCAAAATGCCCCTGTTTGGAAACTATTCACCTATATGCCTTTGTTTAGTCGACTACAACCCTCATGTAGTCGACTAAAACTCGGGGCATTTTTTTTTTTTTTTGAATTTCCCCGTGATGTAGTCAACTAAGCTACAGTGCTTAGTCAACTACATTGCGACATAGGGGTTTTTTAAAAACCTCAATCGCAGCATAATAAACCCTAATCAACTAAGCACCGCTTTCCCCTTCCAATATTCCCTCTTTTCTCAGTTTTAGTGCGGCCCATCAAGGTTTAATACCATCCCACCTTGTTGAAGGTATTATTGTTGTGTAATTTTTGTAGTTTCACTTTGTTAAGCTTTTGTTTTTGTTTGTAATATGAAACCCTCCCTTTTGCAGCTCCCAAATTCTGGTGTGAAGGATGAGTTCAAGTCCAAACATGTACGTTACTGTAATCTACCATAGTGGGAGGCATTTTGTAGGTCCCGATGGTGTTCAATTTGAAGGAAAAACAAAAATGATGAAAATCAAACGGGGCACTACGTACAACGAGCTCAAAGAAAGAATTTATCAAAAATTGGGGCTACATGGAAGCCAATACATTCATTAGTTAATTGCCAAAGTGGAGACTATAGTGGATAAGGATAGTGTATACTACATTAGTAACGATGTATGTGATGATGAAGACGTAGAGTGTGTCATAGATGCATTTGCTAATAAAAAATCACAAAATTTTATTGAGATATATGTTGAGCTTGAATCTGGTGAGTCATCATCTGTACCAATGCATACAAGATCTCCACAGTATTTTGGTCAAGAAGAAAGACTTGTCGGTTTATCTGCACCTTCACAGGTCTTAAGTCAGATAACATTGACGGAGGATGAGGAGGATGAAGAAGATGAGAATATGCACGACGATGAGGAGAGCGAATCTGAGAGGTTTATTCCACTAGGTGACACCTCAAATACTGATGTGGAGGGTGATTTTGATGCTCGCACAAACCCAATAAACCCGAGGACCGCAACAATGCCACCGCTTTGAGTTGACCCAGTTAGCAGTGGTAAGTTAGTAAACTTGTATTTGTATTGTGATTTTTATTTTTTGGTTCTGACAAAAAAAAAGTTTTGACAGATGTAGGGCCTGAGACTGAGCCATTTTGGAATGAAAGCCCGCATTATTTCTTCATTAATTGGGCGCACTGTGATGATGACATGGAGATGTTGTATGGTGATGATGACGGGCAAGGTGGTTGACATTTAGGCGATCCATTATATTTGTATCAGAAGTTTCTTTCTAAGTCTGAAATGCAACATGCCGTGATTTTATGCATGAAGTCTCATCGTACAGCAAAAGTTGAAAAAAGCTATGAGCATAGGTTTGTGATGAGGTGTCGAAACCATGCTGACGGTTGTCCCTGGTATATGAGGGCAATTCTCCCCAAGAATGGAAATAGTTGAGTGGTGCATAAGTGGGGTAAAGATCACACCTGCCTGAACCAGAGTCTCGCCCGAGATCATAGACAGCTAGATTCAGATGTTATATGTGCATCCATTATTAGTAGGTTTTCCATTTTTTTTAGTTACATTTGGTTTGTTTATTGACAGTACATTTAGAATTTACTTTGTTTTCATTAGGTATGTTAAGAGAAGATCTAGCTTTAAAACTAGTGCTGATACAAGAGAGGATACAGCGTCTGTATGGATATAATGTAACATACAGGAAGGCTTGGAAGGCGAAAATGAAGGCCATTGTGAAGTTATTTGGTGATTGGGAGGAATCATATGCATTCTTGCCCAATTGGTTGACATACATGACGCAATGTAACGTGGGTTCTGTTATCAGGCTTGATATTGATGAATGTTTCGACGAGCGTCGTTTTTATAGCGACAAACGCGTCTTTCGTAGGGTTTTTTGGACATTTAACCAGATCATTGAAGCCTTCAAATACTGTAAGCCTATAGTGCAAATTGATGGCACCCACTTGTATGGAAAATACAAAGGTACTCTTTTGATTGCGACTTCACAGGATGGGGATGGGAAGCTCCTGCCCATTGCTTTGCTGTTGTTCCTCCTAGTGAGAAGTACGATGATTGGTGGTGGTTTCTTTGTCTCCTACATGATCATGTGACGCAGAGGCGGGGTATTTGTTTGATATCTGATCGTCACACTAGTATCATAAAGGCGATTAAAGATCATCGTAATTGGCAGCCTCCATACGCCTATCATGTGTATTGCCTACGTCATGTCGGGAGCAACTTTAATACTAAGTTTAGGGATATACAATTGAAGAAAACAGTTATAAAACTAGGTATGAAATTTCATATTTTATTTACTTCTTGCACATATTTGTAGTCATTTATTTGTTTCCATTGTTATGAGTTTACATTTGCTGTTCTATGCAGGGTACATGAGTTCAAAGATCCAGTTTGACATGCGGTTTCAAGAGTTTATTGATACAAACCCACACGTTGCCTCCTGGTTTGATCAGCTTCCAAAGGAGAAATGGTGCAGGTCCTATGATGAAAACGGACAGAGGTTTGGTCACATGACCACTAACCTAGCCGAGTGTGTCAACAAGATCTTCAGGGGTGCCCGTAATCTATCGATAACGGCATTGGTGAAGATGACTTGTAGTAGACTTGTCGAATATTTCGTCACGAGGCGTGTTGAGATTAACAAACATGTGGCTGCAGGTAGGATAGTCTCAAAAAAGGTTGAAGAAGCGATACACAAAATGGATCAGTTGAACAATGGATGGAACCGGGCCAGCATCAGGTACCTCATCCTCGACATTAGTGTATTGCCACACACTATTTGGCCCCTTGGAGATCTTGCGCTGCTCCAGTAGACGCTGTCCAAACACAACATTCCACGTTCTCTGACTCACCATTTTCTCAGTGTGCATAGGAACACCAAAATACTCCAATATCCCCTGAACCAGATAGGCATGGGAGAGCAGCGTTATCCTTATGTTTGGCCTTATACATCATCCAGCAAATGTAGTGCCTCCAATTCACCTGAATGCCATGACGAATAGCCCACATAACAGGAATGTCACCCTCTAACACCCTCGAATGATTGTAAGCCCGAGGGAACAATATGTGGGTGATGACGTAGTAAAGGATACAGGCATTAACAGTCAACTGGCCCACAGAAAATATAGCTCTATGACCTCCTGGCCTCATGCACAGCCTTATCTCGATGAAATCCCTCTAAGGGTACAGTGCTATCCCCATCATACTGAACTGTCTCCATTGCATCAAAATCATATCCCAGTAACTCGTCCAGATGAGAGCCGTCACCAATATGTTAACCCCACAGACGCGAGACTATCACCATTTATGTAGCTCAGGTTATGGTAGAAAGCTCTCACCATAACCTCTGAATAGGGACAAGTCTTCTCTGCCAAGCCTCTCAGATGGGAAACCTCCAACATGGCACTATCTCAAATCCCTCATTCGCAAAGAATGCGATATCTAATGACTTCGGCTTGCAAATGGGTTTGGTGGCAAAATTCACCATGAATCGTTCATGCTCTTCTACATTATTATCAACCAGATAATCGAAAGGGAGATCCACAACGGGCTCATTTTGCGTGTGGCATAGAGGAAGATGCCCGCGGTTCGCCGTTGCTTAATCCGCCTCCCATGCTCATTGCCGGTGTTAGAAGGAGCTTGTCTACGACGCATGATGACAACAACAACCTACAAAGGGACATCATAAACCATTAACAAACAAGAAACATTCATCATTTTCACTTTCCCATATACATTCATCATTTTCACAAACAAACACAATCAACATAAGCAACAAACATTCAAGGAGATGAGTTATTCGAAAAACTTAACATCTAAGCAACGTAAACAAACATTAATCAGTATAAACAACAAACATTCATCATTTTAACAAAAAAACACAATCAACAACAAAAAAATTGATGAAAACCGAAGTGAAATTCATCGAAAAATAAAAAAATTCTCAACCGATGTAAATCGTTTCACTTTCACATGTACATTCATCATTTTCATCCATAACTACGAATGAAATACTCAAATCAATCAAATATACACAAAACACAATCAACAACAAAAAAATTGATGAAAACCAAAGTGAAATTCATCCAAAAATAAAAAATTTTTCAACCAATGGAAATCTTTCCACTTTCACATGTACATTCGTCATTTTCATCCATAAATACGAATGAAATACTCAAATCAATCAAAGATACACAACAAAACCACCCAATGAAAGCACAAAACGCAAAAACGCAAATGGGGGTTCGCATAAACGCAAGAACAACGGCGGAAATTCGAAATGGAGATGAGAACATACCGAAATCGACGCAAATGACACTAGAATGAAGTTTCCTTCGCTACCCACCAACGGATTCAGTAAGGATTTGGTGAAAAAAACAAAGGGGGAGAGGTTTGGGAAGTTTTGGTAGTCGATTAGGGTTTATTATACCGCGATTGGGGTTTTTAAAAAACCTCTCTGTCGTGATGTAATTGACTAAGCACTGTAGCTTAGTCGACTACATTACGGGGAAATTCAAAAAAAAGAATGCCCCGCGTTTTAGTCGACTACATGAGGGGTGTAGTCGATTAAACATGGGCATATAGGTGAATAGTTTCCAGATATGGGCATTTTGGTAAATAATTATTTAATAAGGGGCAAATTGGTCAAAAATCCGAAACTTTTGCTCTTACCGAGGTTTTGACTAGGGAAATGAGTGTTTCTTTTTTCTTTCTTTTTTCCTAGTGGGAAATGAGTGTTTCCACTAACCTCTTTCCAACCTCATCTTCACTTAATTTCTCTATCATTGAATTAATCTTTATGGTTGATTTTTGATACAATATATAAAAAATTATGGTAATATTAAATAGGGTAAATGATTTCTCCAGTCACTGAAGATAAGTGATCTCCAATGATCCCCAAAACTACGTCGTTTTGGATCAATGAAGGGTGTTTCTGTAATTTTGTTTACTTTTTTATCATATAAATTTTATTGAAACACCCTTCATTAATTCACCTAAAATTATAAAACACCCTTCATTAATGTAAAACGACGTAGTTTTAGGGGTCACTGGAGAAATACTTTTCCCTATTAAATATTCAATAATGAAAACATTTTTATAGAATAAATTTCCGCCATTAAAAGCCAATTCAATAATACAAAAAATTAAGTGGAGATGAAGTGCAGAGGGGAGGCAAAAAATTAATCATTATATTTGCCTCTCTTTCTTTTTTTTTGCCAACAGGATTTTATTCAGTCATAAGAACCGCAACAACATAATGGGCATTTGGTCTAGTGGTATGATTCTCGCTTAGGGTGCGAGAGGTCCCGAGTTCAATTCTCGGAATGCCCCAATTTTTTTAACCTTTAAATAAATTGTCGGTGCTTTGTGCAGTCGGAGTAATTCTCCGCCCTGCTCAATCGTTGACCATGTTCATGCTCTTTGCAAGCACCCACAATCTTCTTCTCCATCTGCATTTCATTTCCACGCAAGTAGCAGGTAGGTATCACCCAAACAAAAATTATGAATTTTATGGCGCCAGGCTGCCGCCACAAAAAAATTACAAGGGTTCTAAATTCACCAAATTTGTAGATTGGAGATTTGAGAATATTCAATGTCAAAATGAAAATTAAATTAAATATGGCAGGGAAGCTGGATCATGATGAATGATTCGCATTCACAGCCTTGGCCCTTGGCGGGGATGACTTGTATTTCACCCATAAATATAAATACTAGTAGGATTAATTTAATTAGAGGGGTGGGTGGGTGGGTTGGGGAGATGAACACCGCACGGCGAGGTGGCAAATGATCGAAAATAGACAAAGGACACAAAATAGAAAACAAAAATAAAAGGACGGAAAAAGGTCCCAAACTAACTGTGGAGCCTGTCTTCCTTTCCTCTGCCCGCGACAAGCGTCTGCTTAACATCAAGCCCCTCCCTCTGGTATGTAATAAATATCCCCTTGTTTTCCCAATTCTTGTTCGCACCGCTTTCCTTCCTTTGTGATTCCCAGTACATTGACTTTCTTCTAATTGGATGTAGCTTGTAGATTCAGTTGATAGCGCGGATCCCCCCCCCCCCCTTTTTTTTTTTTTTTGTGGGGGAGGGGGTGGTTAATTCACTGAACGATTATTTCAGTTGTTAAATCTGAACTTTTGGACGTCAATCTTCGGCCTTTGTTGGTGTATTCTCTTGGGAATGGTTAAAGAATTTATCAGTTTCACTGCTGTCTTGATCATTTTCTAGTTGCCGTAGCTTGAATTGTTTTGTTCGAAACCCAAAACAAAAAGAAAACAACTCGTATTCAGAATTCCTTTTGTTTCTGTTATGTGATCCGAGCACTGCAATATTGTGTTTCCAGAGCTAGAACTCATTTTACTTGTAGTAAATCTGTACTGCGTTTTGTTTCCGTTTTTTATGTAAACTAGCGTTATCCTTCTACAAGTTTATCTATAGCCGGTTTTTTTCCCTAAACAACTGATATTTTCACTTTACTATAAAAGGTTGCATTTATTTGTGATACTGGCCGTATCTTCTTAGTTCAATGGAGTTGCCCTCCACTCAGTGTCAACTGTCAAGGCTTTTCATCCTCGACATTCTAGTGTTTACATCAAAATCGAGGCCTCAAATTGTTTGGTTCATTTACCTTTAAGGAATGCACATACCTGATTCCCACTTTCTGTGTCGTGGCCTTTCAGAGGCTCTAGAAACTAAATATTGTAATCAGGGAAACAGAAAATGCCTATCTTTGACATCTAATATTTTTCTGCCAAAGCTGCTGCAGGAGTATATAAACTGTGAACCAATCTGGTCATCGATGTGGCCCTTATACTCTATATTCAGCAAAAATCTTAAAACAGAAGATGAAAAAGAACTAAAAGGCGATATGTCAGGTGCAATAAATCCCTACCTGTTTCAACAGCCATCAAGTAACATAGGTTGCCATCCTCCTGCCTTACCCTGCTCACGATTTGTTGAAGTAAGTATCATCTGATGTTTGGATGGTAGCTTTTAACCCCTTTCTGCTTTTACCCTGGGGCAAATGACCGCTTGCAGCTTTTGGCAATCAGCCCCTTGAATTTTGAAATGTGGCAATTAACCCCTTTCATTCAGTAAGAAGTAAACGAAAGCAAGGAAATCAGATTAGTTAAATTGGCAATTTGGTAGAACTTAATTGGACAAATGTGTTTCATGGTATTTCTCTTGATTTTTTGATTTTAGGCAATTGCATTTTAATCAGTGTTTGCAAATTTGTCAAATTTCAATGGAATGAGTTATTTTCCAAATGCTGAAAGTTTGAGCTGGTTAATTGCCAAAAGTAAAACAATACAAGGTTATTTGCCAGACAGTAAAAGTGAATAACTTTAGCCTCTGGTTTCTGCAGCAAATTGCAAATGTTCTCTCTTTCTCTATTATATCTTGAACATGTTTTATCACTATCATGCTTGTAGGTGCCTCACATAAACCAATCATACACATGGGATTGTGGTCTTGCTTGTGTACTGATGGTTTTGGAAACCATTGGTGTCAAGAATTGTAATATTCAAGAACTGGCTGAACTGTGCCGCACTACTAGGTTTTTCTTCTACATAGTCTCAGAACTCTTAGCTACCATGTTATGTGAGATTCTTGAAGATTATAGAAAATGCTTTTGATCTAGTTCATTAAGTTTTACTCATTGCCTTTATGTCGTCACCTAATTGAAGTTGTTGACTTTTTCGGTATGTTTACGGCTTAGAAGAAGTTAATACTAAATCAGAATAGCATCACAATTTAAAATAAAAATATGTGATGGACTTCTGATTTATCTTATTCTTGGCTATTGTTCAGCATTTGGACTGTTGATTTGGCATATCTGTTACAGAAGTTTTCTGTCTGCTTTTGCTACTTCACAGTAACTTTTGGTGCAAATCCAAACTATTCTGTCGAATCATTTTACAAGGTAATTTCTGTCATCACGAAACATTCATAAGCTCTTTATTGTTTTTTCATGCACAGCAGTTCATAATACATTGAAGATAGTAGTGCTCTTATTTGAGAGGTCAGAAAGTGGCTGAGATATATTGGTGTCATAATATTAAAGAGTACACTATTTTGATGTGCACAACTAATGGTATTTGGTTACTTGTCATTGAATATGCCATCTTGCCTACCTTTTTTTATATCAGCGGCGGTATCTAGAAAAGAAATCCAATTTCCCTTCTTCCTTATCCTCCTTTTTCTCAACACTATTAGCTTTATATTTTGTAGTGTCTAGATTTCATTGCTCTGATGTACCATTTCAGGCTTTTGGCATTTGTTTAATACATTATCTATTTATTTGCAGTAACGTAAAAAGATTGTGTTTTCAATATTGTACAGGAGCAATTACCTAATGATCTGGAGAGAGTTGATAAACTATTTCAGAAAGCTGTGGAGGCTGGAATTAATATACAGGTATGGTGCATCTTTTTGGATTTCCTTGAATCCCTGTAGCCTCAATTTTTTGGGCCAAAAGTTTTCATATAGTCAATTATTGAAGAACAAGAAGTAAAATAGTATCAGAACATTTCTTAATTGCGACTCCTCTCGTGAATTAATGTTTCCATTATTACATTTAACTTGATGGATATTATTTAAATGAATGAAATGACTTGCACGTTTACTACAATATCAATATTTTTCAGTAGATATATGGGAGTTGGAAGAAACTGACTAGCAGAATTGTATGTTCATTGGTTGGTCATGTTTGCTGTCTAAATATATATGAAAATGAGGAGATCATAATTGCTTCTTCTATTATGTTTCATATTATGAGGACATATATAAAAGACTAACGATGGAATTAATGAGCAAATAAAACACTAGATCTAGAAATATCCCAAGATTGGCAAAAAAGAAAAGAAAAGAAATATCCCAAGATGCAAGATAGGGCATAAGTAACAGAAAACTAAAAGAGGAAACTAACATAAATCTGACAAACATCAATTTATCCCACAAACTATGGTATCACTATCAAGCTTCATTAATATGTTTTTGCTAATAACTTTATTTTCTTTGACATAACATTTCATCTTTTACAGCGTAGATCGGTTAGAGGAGAAGAGATTTCTAGTCTAATATTGTCTGGGAAATATATTGCTATTGCATTAGTTGACCACAACAAAGTGAGGTACAGTTTCATTGACACCTTCTTTTCTCGTTGGCCTGGACACATAATCTGCAATTCTGTATGACTCTACTTATAATGCTATTGCAAGTTCGGATAGCGCCTGGGGTTAACCATGACAATTCATTGATATCCTTTGCTGTTACAAAATTTTACACCGCCATGCAATACAAAATCCTCCTATATCTTGTTCATTTTACTGTAATTATGCCATTTTCTTCAGTAATGGAATATTGTTCCACGCTTTTATAGTTTTTTGTTTTAGTAATGTGTGGCAAGAAGATGTTCAAGTCCCAGCTATCTTCTGCAACAACTCTGGCTACACAGGTTACCACCATTATATTGGTTTTGTTACTTTTAACTATTTTTAAATGTATATTTTTCACAGTTTTTTTTTGGTTGCGAAATAATCCATTGGTAATTAAAAAAATTGAAACTACCCTATGCTCAACCAACAAAGTCAGTTCCAATTGGAGCACCCCATTTTAAAATTTTATGAAAAGGGATTATGTATTGGTCATCAATGTCCCACATCATAGTCAGGGTTAGGCATCTCATGCATGTTTAAATTATCTTTTTCTGTTGCTAGGTCAGGACTTTATCTGTTAAAGAATGACCAAGAGGATTACATTGTAGTTTAGTTGTTAAATCCTCCTAGATATTACTTGCTCTCTATTAACTCCGCTTGGCCCCTTTCTGCTATTCAGAGTTTGGTCCTTTTTTACTTGTTTCCAGAATTTAACCCTTTTTAATTTTAGAATTTAACCTTTTTAAATCTGAAAAATTCACAATTTTTAAAGCATAATACCACATGCTCATAATTTTCTAATAATATTCAAATTTTCCCTCATAAAAAAAGACACTCAAATGCCACATAATCACATATTAATCATGGTAAATTAGGGATTTATCACTTTCCAATTTGATTTTTGTCTAAATACATGTGAATCTAATCATTCTCTTGATTTCAGGTCCATACATCTCTTATGCATTATGAAACTAATCCATTCCTAAAACCATAATTGCCTTTGACAGGTCACTATGTGTTGATATGTGGCTATGATGCTGGAGCAGATATGTTTGAGATTAGAGATCCCGCAAGTTCTAAGTACTACCTTCTTCCTCCTTCTGTTGACAAGAGAATATTTTGCTCTTTCACTTGCATACTAAAAACTATCTTTCTATTAGAAGATTTGATCATGATCATGATATGTACCGCTGTCATTGGATTACAAAGTCCTTTTTAATTATTGTCTATATGGAATAATTTATTGTTAAATTTGCAAGAAATGCCTTTTTAATAGCATCTTATTACTTAGCAATGAGGTGATTGAAATGGCACTAAACGAGTAGTCCCTTTTTGTGATTAACATCCATACCAATGAGTTGTTTGCCCATCTTTACAAATATATATATTCAATATTCCCCAAACTTCGTATAGGAAACACAAGAGGATATCTGCTAAGTCGTTGGAAGAAGCTCGCAGAGCCTTTGGTACGGATGAGGATCTTCTCTTGGTAAGTATACCTTGTGAGTTTTTACATGCTAGTGCTCCCCATTCTATTCTCGCAGGATTTGTCTTCTCCCCTATACCCTTTCCATGGACTTACTCTTCACTACCCATCTCTATTGTTAGATTAAAATTTGAGGGGTTCAAATTTAATGTTTATTAAAAAATAAAGGGAAAATGATAACAAGGTCCCAATTAAGAAAAATAATATCAGAAAAGTCCCATAACTTGTCAATGGTAGCTCCTTCACTTATCAATGATTGATTCTTTACTTTTCATTGACAAATTATAAGACTTTTCTGATATTATTTTTCTTAATTGGGACCTTAGTGTGATTTTCCCAAAAATAAATAAATAAATTCAAACTGATAAATTTTTGGCATGATAGTTTTAAACTGCTACAAAAAATATTTAACAAAATAATCTTATGAAACATCAAATTTGGGCCGCTCAAATTTCAGTTGAACTGTGGAGATGGGTAATGGAGAGGAAGTGGATGTGAGGGGTAGGAGAAAAGTCAAGTCCAGACATTAAAGGTTCGTTTTGTACACATAATTTAATGGAATGGAAGAAACAATTCTGTAGATGAGAAATGTCTCTTGTATCCCATCTTGAATCTTGATAGGAAAGAAGTAGTTAAAAAAATACTCTTTCGGTTGAATAATCAATAATGATAAATATCACCTATTTTGATATTTGTAATGTGGAATGGTAATCCCTTTCTTGTGTGGATACCAAATGGAGCATCATGCATTCTGAGAAATAGTTTGAAACTGGAATGGGCAGGGGAAAATCCCAAGTTACCCATCTGTGAAACAAAAAGTGTTGTAAACTGTTATGGTTCTCTGGAACACCGAGTATTTTGCCTGTACTGTCCGTTATTTTGATGGTTAATTTTTGAAAACTCAGTTGATCCCTTTATCTTGTGCTATGCTAAACTTTGAATTCAATGTCAGATGCTGTAATAACACAGATTTCATCATCTTCATGTTGGACTTGAAAAGGATGTGTTGGCTACTCTTCATTGAATTTATCTAGGATATAAGCTTTGTGTAAATCATGATTTGCTTCCCGTACGAGTGTCTAGATGTTTCGTGTTTCGCTTTACCAGTAGATGTTGACAACTTTTTGGTAATTCAGTTGATGCTGTTCAGTGTTATAACTGTAATTTTCTTGGGTGGCTACTCAGATATCTTTGGAGAAGAGCAAAAGCCAACACCAACCCTGTGCGGTTCTTCCCAGTTCCCATTGATGTCAGTAGTGACTCGTGAAATTCTTTTTCATGAATATGCTTCACATTCCTTATTTATAATTATCAGGTGCTTGAAGGGAAAGAATATTGTGGTCTGTACGCTTGATTCGTGTAGATAGGCAACATTTTTACTCAACACTATAGCAACCTATTCATTCTCATGTTATGTAAAGCTTGTATTCTTTCTCAATAACTTACAAGGAAGGAAACTACATCACTTCCCTGTAGTAAATATTTTAAGATTTCTTGTCCAGACTGCCATTTTATTTAAAGATTTCTACGCGGCTGATTGTTCAGCTCATGATTTCTCCTGGCCCCTCATACCATTTAATTTCGAAAAAACTTTAAGCCAGGATAATTATATTATAAATAATATTTTATAAGTAATACATAATAATCTTTTGATGTAGTTTAATATTGGGAATGAGTTGATGATGGAATGATGAAACTTGATAAGCAATCTACAACTCAGAAAATGTTTTATTTGTAATTTTGTAATTTCAAAGTGTTTTTCTGTCCTTCTCTCTTTAATATTTTGATTGGAGTATTAATAGTTTAACCATTTTTCCACAATGGTATGATTTATATAGCTCACTCCATTTAGTGAGATATTAATTTCTTTGGGAACAATTTATTCACTCTTTTTTAATATTGATAATAAATCAAAGTCGTGAATATGAAAACAACATTTGGTAATACTTGATGGATATAAAAGAGAGTGACAATAATGAGGGGAATGCTTTCACTGCATCATCACCATTATTCAAATTCACGTCAAACCTTCCAAACTTGGCCTTCCCTTCCTTCATCGCATCGCATCTCTTTCCAATAATCTCGAACTAAGTCGCCGCCCCTCTTCTCTGTACCGCAGGCTTTGAAAGATTGAGGAAGGAATGCCTAGAATTAAAAAAACAAAATTAAATGACAAATCAGATTACAAGAAATAAAAATCATGGCCGAGGGCGGCTCATTGTCATTACTTTTTGTATTTTGTTCCTGACATAATTAATTTTAAAGAAACCGGGCTGGCCTTACTTCACTTAACGTTTTATTTTATCCCATCATTGGGCCTGTTTGGAGTGTAGCGTTAGGATAAGCAATTTTGAAAAAAAAGTCTTGTAACGCTGCCAACTGATTTTTGGTCCGTTTGGGTTGAGTGTTAAGGAAAAAGCTCCACCATGGAGCTTTTTCCAAAAAACTCTCAGCTTTTTGACATGGACCCCGTTACTTCTACCACTATCAATCCAAACACAAATCAGATAGCTTTTAAGCCACCGCTCCTACTGAGCTTTTTTTAAAGTCAGATAGCTTTTAAACTACCGCTCCTACCGCCAACTCAAACAGGCCCATTATCAATTAACTTTTGTTAAGGAAAAGAAATACGAAGTACTCTAGGGGAGAAAAAACAACCTCATGACGACATCTGAGAGCTCAGGACAACAAAATATGTTGATTATGAGATCATCGGAAGAAGAAGACCAGCTTGCTAGAAGCTCAAAGAAGATTAAAAATGGAACAGAGGGTGACGAGATAAATGACTTGGATGTTCAGTGGCCAAAACTGGGGGAAGGTTCTCGGCCTTATCTTGCAGGAGGCTAGTCTTTTGTAGATGAGCTAAAGGGAACTTGCAATGAAAAGGAGGAACGGATTTGCGATGGTGAAAAAGATAAGGTGGACTTATCCGATGATACGATGTCTGAAGATTATTTGCGATGTCTGAAGATTATTTGGAGAATACAGGGCCGGAGGGTAAAGAAGAACTCTATAAGATAACAGAGAGCTTACTGAGGAATTTTCCTGCGTTCTATTTCTCAAACGGGATGAAGACGAGACTGTATAAATCATGGAGTAAGGCAGTCATAGTTAAACTACTGGGAAGAAATATTGGCTTCATGGCGCTGGAAAAAAGACTGTAGGCAATGTGGGCAAAACATGTATCATTACATTGATAAACATCGGTCATGGATATTATGTGGTGAAATTCACAAATAAGGAGGACTACACTTCTGCTCTTGTTGGGGGGGGCATGATGATTTATGACCAGTACCTAATTGTTGCACCATGGGAGGCAAATTTCAGACCGGATAAGGTGATTATTGAGAAGGAAGCAGTATGGGTCAGAATACCAAAGTTGCCTTTGGAATATTATGATGAGGTCGCCTTGACGATGATTGGAAACAGGATAGGAAAAACTTTAAAAGTTGACATGAACACTTCATGTCAACTGAGAGGGCATTTTGCCCGGATCTGTGTGCTAATTGAATTGGGTAAACAATTGATGCAGGGCTTCTATCTTGATAAAGAGCCATTTTATCTTGAATACGAAGGATTGCATTTGTTGTGCACTACCTGTGGAATTTAAGGTCATAGATTTGAAGGTTGTCCAAAAAGAAAGCAATCGAATGAAGAAGGAAAAGAGGCAGATAAGGCAACTGAGGAGGTAGGAGAAAAATGAAGGGACAACCAAGACACGACGGATCAATGGAGAATAATACAAAAAACTAGAAGGCAAAAAAAGAACAAAGGAGAAGATAGCTGAGCTGCCAAAGCATCAGAAAGTGGGATCTAGATTTGAGGTGTTAGCTGAGGTGGAGGAGGTTTCTATAGTGGATAATCAAATGAAGAATGTGACAAGGCAAGAAGACGTGGCCCCTGTATGGAAGGTTAGAGAACAAAGTATCAGCAGGAAGGAATTGGGGAAGGAAAAAACTAATGGGATAAAGCATAACAAAAAGAGGGAGGCAGTTATGGAGGGAGTGGAAGGTGCACAAAAGGAAATCGTACAGCAGACATACAGGCGAGTGGAGAAACGGATAAGATAGGTGAAAGCAGGTACGAGGAAAGAGATATTGATGAAAACAATGGGGGAAAAAGGGGAATATACAAGTACGGAGAGAGACGCAGACATGATGCTGAGCGCTGATGATCATGGGCTGAAAAATGATGCTCATAATAATGTGAAGAATATTTCCATTCCCATAGATCCAGGCGATAACGGACAAGAGCGACTTGAACTTGTTGAAGTGGAAATAGTGGATGCAAATAAAAACCCAATGGAGTACGATGGGATGTGGGAGGATCAGTTTGGGGACATAGATCTATCTATGGTCCCTGAAACTGCAATCTAATTGTGGGCCTATTGGGCTTTGTCTTTTAAATCAGTATAATGTTTTATATGGATAGTCTTCTTTATTGGAATTGTAGAGGTGCTTGTGGATCGGGCCTCTATAGGAACTTGAAAACATGTATTAGTGGAATTAAGCCCATTTTGATTATTTTGGCTGAAACACGTTGCAGCGAGGAAACACGACTCCGACATTTGCTTCGATTGGGATATGACAACATTGCTATTATTTCGAGCGAGGGAAGATCAGGCGGGCTTGTGGCAATTTGGAAAAGCAACTTTATATTGGTGTTGGTTCTAGAAAAAGACAGACATTTTTTCCACATGGGGTGTTATTTTCCAGGTATGTAGAATTTTATTTTAACATCAGTATATGCTTTACCCCATTTAGATTTTAGGTCTGTTCTCTGGAGCAAATTAAAAAGTCTGGCAGACACAATCAGTGGACCATGGATAGTGTGGGGTGATTTTAATGACATCTTGGTCGAAGATGAGAGAATTGGGGGTAGTGGGGGCAATGCAAGAAGGATTCTTGGTTCCAGGATAGGACCCAAGATTGCGGATTAATCGATCTTGGTGCGTCGGGTCCAAAATTTACGTGGAAAATGTCATGCGTAAGAGGGAGCTCAAGATTATTTGAAAGATTAGATAGGGCGTTTTCCAATAATGCGCTGCTATCTGATTATTCAAATTGTAATGTTAGGAATCTTCCAAGGATGAGGTTCTCGGATCATTGCCCAATACAACTGAAATTAAGAGGGTCGGCAGGAAGCAGTAGTAGGAGACCATTCCGCTTCGAAGCAATGGGGATGGCTCATGAAGGTTTTAAGGAATTTCTCAAGACTCAATGGCATGATGTCGACGGTCTGGAGCTAAACATGGAAAGGGTTAAATTGGAAGTTTCAGAGTGGAACAGGGATGTATTTGGCATGGTGGAGAAGAAGAAAAAAGAGATTCTTGCATGATTAAATGGCATCCAAAAATCCCCTGCATATCCGTATTCTTCGTTTCTTAACAACCTAGAATACCAACTTCAAGCTCAACTAGAGGAGGTATCAAAACTTGAGGAACTAAAGTGGTTCCAAAAGTCCAGAGGAGAATGGATATCGAGAGGAGATAGGAACACACGTTACTATCACCTTAAGACTAAAGTAAGAAGACAACGGAACAAAGTTGTTGCATTGAAGAAAGAGGATGGTGACAGAAATTTGCCGTGTCTCTCAAAATAACCAGATTCAATAAAAGATTTGTAGTAATAGGGAACCTGGGTCGTTTTCCCAATGAATTCGCAGCGGGTTTGAATGGACGAGAATGACAAAATAGAACAAAGTAAAAATGGGGGTTTTGGTTCAAACAGAATAAAAATGAAATAAACAGAAACAAAATGAAATAAACACAGATTAAACAGAAGATCAACCAAGGATTTCGAATTCCACCACTTTCCTTCCTCAGACGAAAACAGATTTTGAAACGAACTCGCGATTGATTCTGGACGAACCGAAATCTCTGCGTTTGTCCAGAAAATCCCTCAACTAGACGATCGCCTAGCGTTTATCCGAACAGTGGCGTGTCACTGTGTGATCGCACAATAAGCACTTAAACCTAGTTCAAACTCAATCCTTGGGATATCTCAATCTGGGCATTAAATCTAACACCCAATCCGAAAGTAAATCGAATCGAAATTACAAAACAAACGATTTTGTTACCGTTAAGAACGAGTCCTCTGGATAGTGGAATCCTCAATCCGTGGGCCAATCACAGTAGCTTAGCCCATCATGGCTTTGCAGAACGAAAATCGAACAGAAATGAAGAAGTTCATCATGAACACGAAGAACAGATGAAGAATAGTTGAGAGAATTTCAAAACTTCTATTTCAATCCAAAAAATGTGTAAAAACGTAATGACCTAGTGTTGTAGCCACCATCTGACTTAAAGTTAACCTAAAATGGAAATGGGCTCCAATGGTTCAGCCCAAAACAGAAATAAAATAAAAGTGGGCTTTAATTACAAAATTCGAGCCCAAATAAAATCCAGAAATATGCATCTGACTTCGGCTCCAAAATCGATCGCCCTCTTGTCCGAATTTTCCCTTCATGTCTTCATAACAATTGTAGCTATTTGAATAATCTGAAATATGAAACAAGAATGAGGCAAATCCAATGTCTGGTTCAAGAGTTATGGTAAAAATAGTGAAGCAATATAAAACTGAAATTTTATTATTAAAAATGGCTAAAATATAATCAAATGCCCAAAGCCCAAATAAATATAAAAGCCATTATTTATTAACTAAAGAGTCCTAAATTATTAATCAAGAGATAAAAAGAAGTGTTGAAATATTCAATTATCAGATGGCACATGGGTAGAAGAGGAAGAGGAGCTTCAAAGTATGGTAGTGGGGTATTTAAAAGAAATCTCTTTCTGCAAGATTCAACTGATGAAGAGTTTATTTGCACAAGGAGCAAATTTCCGCAGATTGATCCAGTTTTGATGTAGTCATTGGCTAATATTCCTACTGTAAAAGAGGTGTATGATGCCCTAAAAAATATGGGACCTTATAAGGCTCCAGGTGTAGATGGTTTTCCCCCGATCTTCTTTCAAAAGAATTGGGAGGTGGTAGGCCCAGATGTTGGAAATTATGCCCTAGGGGCAGATCATTGTACTTTAACGTTATTATTAATTAAAGTATTTCTCCGTTTAGTTATCATTTCATTTGCATGTTTATAGTGATAACTGTATCATTGGATATATCTTATAGATTATCCTAAATGTCTCTGGTCGTTCATCTACGGGAGCGAAGAGATGAAATAAGACGATATGACTTTGATGAGTATGGAGATACAATCAAAGTCATAGGCACTTGTAAGAGTATAAGGTGCTGGACCGACCCACTATGAGAAAGCTGCATGGATTTAGTCATAAGCTTATCTCATGTATAACCGCATCACAACGTCTTTTGACCTGAGATCATCATGGATTCCTACATGAGAGTCGTTGATCTTTGACCTAGTCAAAAGTCACCTTTGAGCGGGTGATGATAAAGGCTTTGATCGGGATCAGTGCTTTTCATGCAGATGAATGTGAATGGTCAAGATGGAATTTGTTACTCACATTTGTAGAGAGATAATACTGGGCCCCTCGATGAGTGAGTCTGATAAATCTATGGCCATACTACGATGGAAAGGAGTTTCCATTCCAGTTATTAAACTACTCAAGAATCGAGAAAGTAATGGTTAAGAGCAGGAAGTTGACATTATCCATACCTCATCCTTGACCAAATTATCACGTGACAAAAGGGACGTGACATGGTTGTACAATAGGTTGAATCGTATTATCGATCCCCATATGAATTGGGTAGTCACAATGCCTTGCTAGAGGCCGCTTGCGACTTGTGGGCTAGTACAGTATTGTCCCATTGCCAATCCCATGTGGGCCTACAGGGTCACACACAAGAATAGCCCAACACGAGCAATAGTGTCCAGATTCATTGAATCTTAGATGAGTCTAAGATCTAATGAATACAACATTTAATCTAGGATGAATATATATAATATATATATATATAATTTCGAAATTAAATAATAATATTATTATTTAACGATATTATTATATAATATTTGTTTTGTATTTAATTTATTTGATAAATTAAATATTTAAAACAAATAGAGATATTGTATCTCGATTTAATTTTGGAATAAAGATATCATATATCCGATTTAATTTGAATTGAGATACAAAGATCTCAGATTTAATTAAATAGATAAATATCATATCTTAGATTTAATTAATAGAAATAAATTAAATCAACAGGCTTTTAATTTGGATTAAATAAATAGATTAGATTAGATCTGTTGGACAGATTTAATTAATGCTATTTAAATCTAAAATTCAAATTTCAAGATTAATTAGATTAATCTTGAATATTTTAATACGGCCCAATTAGGGTTTGAGAAACTTTATAAATAAAGCTTTAGTCGTATTGAAATAGAGAGAGAGACAAGCCGCAAAAGAAATCCTAGAGAGAAAAACGTGAGACACAAAGTGAGAAGACGCTAGCACGCTGACGTACATATTGGAGAGTTGTTCGGTGTGGATATCGGTAGAGGGAGTGGATTCGTAGAGTCGGCTCCTATAGATTGATCGAGCAAGAAGGTGTTAGCCCACGTGTTTGCAAAGGACGCATTCAAGTTCGTATAGGTACGGTTTTTCTAACAAACCCAATTTAAACGCCGTTGATAGATCCTCTCTATGGGATTCGTAAAGTTTTTTTTATTCCGCTGCGTGTACGGATCCCAACACCAGATATGTGGACTTTTGTCACAGATGTTTTTAAAGGTGATAAGAGCTTGACAGAGGCTAATAGAACATTGATCTCATTGATTCCTAAAAGAGATCAGCCACAAAAAGTTGAGCACTTTAGACCTATTTCATTATGTACGGTCCATTATAAGTGCATAACGAAGATTATTACTCAAAGATTGAGGGGAATAATGGAAAATTTGGTATCACCGTTCCAATCAAGCTGTATCCCGGGCAGACATATACAAGATAATATAGTAATTGGGCAATAAATACTCCATAAGATGAGGAATGCAAAAGGGAAGAGGGGTATTATGACTATGAAAATAGATATAGAGAAAGCTTATGATAGGATCAAGTGGTCTTTTTTGGGAAAAGTTCAGGAGGAAGTTGGCTTTGAGGAGAATTTCAGAAACATAGTTATAAGTTGTGTATCTAGGTCCTCTTTAAATGTGCTATGGAATGGTGATAGAACAAAATTCTTCCAACCTACACGTGGATTTAGACAAGGAGATCCAATTTCTCCTTTTTTTTTTGGTACTTTGTATTGACAAACTTTCTCACCTCATTGAGGATGCTGTAAGAGAAAAAAAATAGAAACCTATAATGATATCAAAAGAGGGACCAGCTCTTATGTTCGCGGATGACATCCTCCTTTTTGGGGAAGCTTCAGAAGAACAGGCAGATTGTATGATGAAAACTATGAATGAATTCTGTCAAGCCTCGGGTGAGAAGGTTAGCATTAGTAAGTCTTCCATTTTTTTCTCTCCTAAAGTATCACATAGTCAAAAAGGAAGAATGAAGAGACTTACGGGTATGAAAATTGTGATAGGGAAGTACCTTGGCTTCCCTTTGACTAGGCAAAAGAGAGGGAAAGACACTTTCCAATATGTTGCGGACCAGGTTAAGATGAAACTCTCAACATGGAAAGCCAACTGTTTATCTACTGCTGGCAGGATTGTTCTGGCTAAGTCGGTAATTAGTTCAATTCCGTTATATCCTATGCAAGTCTCTCAATTACCGATGAGTGTATGTGCAGAAGTGGAAAAACTACAGTGTGACTTTATATGGAATAACAATGCAACACGAAATGGCTTTCACCCAGTAGACTGGGACAGAATTGCATTACCCAAGATATATAGTGGTCTGGGTATTAAAAAATTGGGCACAGTCAACAGGGCTTTTGGAGTAAAGCTAGGTTGGTCATTGATTTCGGGTACAGAGGGACTTTGGATTGAGGTTTTGAAGAAGAAGTACATGTACAGAAGTGAAGAATCCTTGTTGAACACTAAATCATCTAATTCACACTTATGGAAATTTATTTGCAGACAAAAAGAAGTTATTGAGGCTGGTATCAAATGGCAAGTCAGAAACGGACAATCAGTCCAGTTCTTTACTGATTTTTGGCTATTTAAGGACAGGAAAATAGAAGACTGTTGTATCAGACAAATTAATGAGCAAGAGAAAGGAAGTAGAGTTGCTGAGTGGACAACATATGGCAGTTGGGATCTTTCGAGACTTGTGGATGTAGTGAGTAGTGCTGTTATACAAAAATTAATAACTATATTACCGCCAATGACTGATGCAAGAGAGGATATCATGACTTGGAATGGCACATCAAATGGCCTTTTTTCTATTAGAAGTGCGTATCATTTAATGGAACCAACTCATTTGCTACAAAAAGACAGTAGCTTCAGCCAAATATGGGCATGGCAAGGAGTGGAAAGAATTAGAGTTTTCCTATTGATGGCTTACCTGAACTGACTGCCGACAAATGAGTGGAGGAGTAGATGGTTTGCTAACTCATCTCAATGCAGGTAGGGGCGGACCCAGAAAATTATTGAAGGGGGGCACACAATTTTTTTTTTTAAAAGAAAGTTTTAAATGCATTAAAAAACAAAAGAATATAAACAAGAAAAGAAAAGAATAGCAAAAAAATATTCATGAAATCAAGTGAACATTGATGATATAATAAGAGAAGCAATTATTTTATAAATCTATCATTTAGAAAAACAATTTAAGTGTTGTTAGAAATGCGATTCATAAATTATAATGAAGGGTGGATCTTCAATAAGTTGACATATATTTTAATAACAAAAGTATATTACAATAAAAATAATTACAATGTCATCATTTTAAGCCTTATTTTTTAGAATTCCATCATAATTGCCTTATTATCAATGCTATCAAATATATCATTTTCAATATAGGACACTAAACAATCATTCAACCATTCATCCCCCATCTGATTACAAAATACAGTCTTGATGTATTAAGAGTTGGCATTTAATTTAAGGGTGGGCAATAATTCAAATGTGTATTTTTATTTTATTTTATTTTACAGAAAATCTCAAATTCAAGGGGAGACACTTGCCCCTCTTATATATAACCTAGGTCCGCCTATGAATGCAGGTGCTGTCAAGCGGGAGTAGAGGATGAACTGCATATTTTTCGGGGTTGTGTATTTGCTAAACAGATTTGGGAGGCGTTGGTACACCCTTGACATGTGGAGGCATTCTTTAATTATACTCTAAAAGAATGGATGTCCTACAATATGGATTGCATTTCTATACAGTGGGAGCTTATGTGGGGAGTAGGAATATGGCTATTATGGTCATGGAGGAATAATCAAATTTTCAAGGAAGATTTTAACAAACCGATCGATCCAGCTTGGGTTATTCGAAGAGTATGGAAGCTGTATTGTGAGAATGTTGATTCTCAAATGCAATCTGAGAAGACACCGCGACCGAACAGCAACAAATGGGATCCACCAAATCAAGGTTGGGTTAAGTTAAATATTGATGGAGCAGTGTCAATTGTGAATGGAAGATCTGGATGTGGTGGAGTAATAAGGAATTATATGGGAAGATGGGTGTCAGGCTTTGCTCAGTATTTGGGACACTGCGAGGTTTATGAGGCAGAGGAATGGGATCTTTTGTTTGGGTTCAGGCTAACGTGGGAAGAAGCATATAGAAAGGTTTATGTGGAATCTGATTCTAAATTACTGATAGACAAACTGATGTCTGAGAAGGAAATGCCAAATAGCAGTTTGGTATTTTTGCATATCAAAAACATGCTACTCAAGAATTGGGAAGTGCAGTTGCAGTATGTACCCCGAGGAAAGAATTCCCTGGCTGATGCATTAGCCAAGAAAGGTTTGTCACAATTTGTGATGTTTAGTGTTTGTCCGCAACACTTACGAATAGTGGTTATATAGGACTTGATCCCCTTTAATTGCTATTAATATATAATAGCTGATGCCTCTTTTATACCAACCAAAAAAAAAAAAAACTTTTGTTATGGATTACATTTATATTCTACACACACAGTATTGTTGTCTTCATCATTGTCATATAAGATTTATATATTCCACAGCCTTAAATATTTTTTCGCGATGTGAGACAACTCAAAATCCGTAAAAGTATCTCTAAAAAACTAAAATAAAGAGGCAATAATCAAAAGCCCGACAAAAGCACCAAAAGTGTGCTTTTTTTTAAAAAAAAAAATTACCAAATTGATGCACTTTCCAAACTATTTACCAAACTAATGTTTACGTCACCGATCACGCTGGTAAGGACGACGCTATCTGCTTAGTGCGATATATTGACAACCTCACGCCATTAGTGGCGTGGCGTGGGACCCACACGCCACTAGTGACATGTGGGACCCTCACGCCATTAGTGGCGTGAGGGTCTCTCACGCCACTATGGCGTGAGAAATTTTATAATATATAATTGACGCCGTGTGGCGTCAATTTTAAAAAAATTCTAATTTTATAATTATAAATAATAATTTAATAAATTATAAATAATAAAAAGGGTAAATAAGAATTGTAATTAATAATTAAGAAAATTAAAATATCTAAAATTTATTATAAATTTTAGGATATAAAAATAACTAATAAATTAATTAATTAGCGAATTTATCATGAAGTTTAAGATAGATGACTAATTATTTAATATTTTGTATTATTAACAATTTGATATATAAAATACCCTAAGATAGATAAGATAAGTTTAAATAGAGAATAATAATTAGTCAAATAATTAATTCATTAATTAATTAGTTAGAGTATAATTAATAAAAATAGCTAATTATTCTATTTTAGGGTACTCTTTTTATTATTTAAGCTTATCTTATCTATCTTTAAGATTTATAAATACTAATATATAACATATCTTGGAGATAAACTATATATCAAGTATTTATAGAGTACATAAGATAAGCTTAAATAATAAAAAAAAGAGTACCATAAGATAGAATAATTAGCTATTGTTATTAATTATTCTCTAACTAATTAATTATTTGATTTAATTATTATTCTCTATTTAAACTTATCTTATCTATCTTAAATCTTTATATATCAAATTGTTAATGTACAAAATATTAAATAATTAATCATCTATTTTAAAGTTTATGATAAATTCACTAATTAATTAATTTATTAGTTAGTCTTATATTCTAAAATTTATAATAAATTTTAGATATTTTAATTTCCTTAATTATTAATTACAATTCTTATTTACCTTTTTATTATTTATAATTCATTAAATTATTATTTATAATTTAAAATATATTTATAAAATTATATTTTTTTTTTTTTTTAATTGACGCCACACGGCGTTAATTTCTCACGCCAAAGTGGCGTGAGAGACCCTCACACCATTAAAGGCGTGAGGGTCCCACACGCTACTAAAGCTGGCATGGCATATTCCAGCGCCATTGATGCCGTAAGTCTGTCAAACGGTTCCAACTACATTAGTTTGGTAATTAGTTTAGAAAATGCATCAATTTGGTAATTTTTTTTTAAAAAAGCACCATTTTGGTGCTTTTGCCTCAAAAGCCCAGGAGGCAATGTTTCCACTTTCAAGGCTGCTGCTTCCTTGTGGTCGGTCATCAGATTCCCAGGCTGCTGCTTCCTTCGATTCAAAAAGAAATATTGAAAAAGAGAAAGAGAAATCCAAGTTTGTCACGGCTTTTGAGGGCCTTACTTATGGAGCAATTTGATGGAAGAGGGGACAGAGGAGATCATGGAGCGAGAGGGGAAAGGAGTTTCCGTTGTTCTGATCCCGTCGCCACTACAGGGACACATCGCGCCCATACTGGAGCTTGCGGACATCCTCTACTCCCATGGCTTCTCCGTCATCATCGTCCACACCCTCTTCAACTCCCCCAACCCTTCCGCCTATCCTCACTTCTCCTTCGTTCCCTTCTCCGATCAACTCTCCGAATCCGAAGCCTCCACTTCCGATCCTCTCCACCTCACCAACCTCATCAACATCAGATGCGCACTTCCTCTCACTCGCTCCTTGTCTCAATTGTTATCCGATCCCTCCCTCGACCCCATCGCTTGCTTGATCTCCGACGCTGCCCTTCATTTCACTCGATCTGTTTGCGATTCCCTCCGTCTCCCTCGCCTTGTCTTGCGCACCGGTGGCGCCTCTTCCTTTCTGGTTTTCTCTCTGTTCCCTCTCTTGAGACAGAGAGGTTATCTTCCTATTCAAGGTGCGTTCTCCTCCCTCCTTTTCTCTTTCGCAATTATCGCAACCTCCGCTTTTCCCGGATTATGCTTGTGAAATTGCAATTGAAAATTTGCTGGTGCTGGATATGCAGAGTGTAGAGGGGAAGAAGCCGTGGTAGAGCTTCCGCCGCTAAAAGTGAAAGACCTTCCGATGATGGAGTCCAAAGATCCGGAGGCGTTATACGAATTTGCTTGTCGCATGTCGGATGAACTCAAGTCGTCATCGGGAGTGATTTGGAACACATTTGAAGAGTTGGAGATATCTGCACTGGAAAGACTCAGGCATGAGCTGGGCATACCCAGCTACCCAATGGGCCCCTTTCACAAACACCCGACGTTGGCTTCACATTCATCGAGCGCCCTCAGGATCCCAGACGAGAGCTGCATCCCCTGGCTCGACACCAGAGAACCCAACTCCGTCCTTTACGTGAGCTTGGGCAGCATTGCAGCAGTAAGCGAGAGGGAGGTGGTGGAGATGGCTTGGGGTTTGGCCAACAGCAGGCAGCCATTCCTGTGGGTGCTTCGACCGCGCTCTGAATCCGAATGGCTCCAACCCCTGCCGGATGGGTTTATGGAGAGTGTGGGAGGAAGAGGCCACGTGGTGAGATGGGCCCCGCAGACACAGGTGTTGAGTCACCCGGCGGTGGGAGCATTTTGGACTCATAACGGCTGGAACTCGACGTTGGAGAGCATATGTGAGGGGGTTCCCATGATTTGTATGCCGTGCTTTGCGGACCAAAAGGTGAACGCCAAATATGTGAGTGATGTTTGGAAGGTAGGGGTTCAGCTGCCGGGTGAGGTTGAGAGAGGAGAGGTGGAGAAGGCCATTGCAAGAATAATGGTGGAGGATGAGGGCAAGTTTATGAGGGAGAGAGCTTTAGAGTTGAAGCACAAGGCCAGTCTGTGTCTTCAACAACATGGCTCCTCTCGTCGTTCCCTCGATGCCCTGATCTCTCACATCCTCTCCTATAATAATAGGCAGACCCATCCCGTTCCCGGTGAGGAGGCCAAGTGAAACATCTCTACGATTCTACCACTGCCATCAACTCAATCCTGATGCTGTCACTACTTGGGCAAACAATAATTTGCTTGTTTCAAATGAATAACATTCTCGTCCGTATCTCAAAATATGCGTGCGTGTTGTTGATTTATTACTTCACCTTGAAATGGAGTGTATCGTCATCTGATGATTTCTTGCTTCTATACATTTGAAGTTTGTAAGAGCTAGCTCCAAGCCTCCAATAGATATCAGCCTACGAAGCCGCCTTCATATCAAGTTTGTGGCCTGTGTATATAATGGAAGGCAGGGAGGGAGTGTGAATTTCGTGTCGACTTTACTTATGAATCATATGGTTGATTGGGAGGGACACCACAGAAAAACTCGCCACATAGATTATCGTTTTTGTGTTTTATAGAGGAAATATAATACTAGAAAATCCGACTCCCATATCGTTTCCTCTCTTCTCATGACAGGTTAACCAAATCCGATTTTCTTGTGAAATAACCATGAAAACCTTTGTTCAAAACAAGACTTTTTCTTTCATTAAATTGATACTCTTACACGACCGGGTAAAATAATAACTAAAAATGGGTTGGAGATTTTGTCTTTTTTTTTTTTTTTTTATAATCAATAAGACAAGAGTTCTCTTGGGATGATTAGTCATAACGACACTACATAACAGAGAGATACAACAAGAAAAGTATTAGCCTAAATCGATTAACATTTGAGCCAAACAACAAGATTTTATGTCTTTGTAAAATGAGAGGATCCTGTAAGAAAATTCTATATTAAGTTGGTAAACTAAATAAATTTTAAATTAAGTCAATGATCCAATTTAAAAATATTTAAGTATAGTTATTTTTAAATAATACCCCTGACTCATCATCCAAAAAAATAAAAAAGAATGGGACCGCTCTCGTGTTATGTGTATATCACTGGTTTATTCATCTAATTCTTGGACTTCACATTATATTTTAAATATTGCTTCGAAATATACCAATAAATCTGCGTAGAATATGTGTCTGAACCAAAAAAGCTGGAAGAAGGAGATATTCATGAGTTAACAATAAACAAAATTATTTTGTTATACTCCTAACCAAACGATGGTTCCTTTTCTCTCTCTATTGTTTTTGTTGTTCGTTAATATTATAATTTCGTCTCATGAAACCCGCATGAATGCTCTCTCGTCACACTTTCGCAGAATCTTGTGTGTTTTGTTTTTGCTGTGAACAGAGGAGTGTATATTCAGGTAGCAATTTGCTGTTGATGGACCCTGATGTTGTGGAAATCCCTCCCCCAATTCGTCGCCAACGAAACTGATGAAACAGAAGGTAGAAACGGTCTGTTGCATTAATGATGCTACTGAACCCTAATCCAAAGTTGCACAATATATAATCCTTGGTTGCTGTCAGTGGTATTTCTGTTATCTCTTTAATGATTGAGTTACACAAAGGACCAACTGACTTATAAATATTGAAACACAAATCCATCTAATTTCATATATTAACTAAAAGAATTAAACAATGAAGATTTAACATTAGAATCAACTTACCGTAGTTTTCTTTACCGATTTTCTGACTGTATCGAGGCTTGGAATGATTTTTTTGCCATTTGGATTCTTACGTAGAGTACAAACAATATTTATATCTCCATTTTTTTTTAATAACCAAGGAATATAGAGGTAATATGACCTAAATTCTAAATCCTAATTGTGTCATATAAAATAATTAATAATTTATTAAGTTTAGTAACCCAAATTAGGAATTTGATATTTTAATTGCCTTTATATAAGATTTTTCCTGGTAAAATCAAAATGATTAACGAATAAAAATAAAATTGTAAATACTATAAAAATGAGTTTTAGAATTTTTTTAAATAAAACAAATATTTTATTAACACAAGGAAAGTTATGAATAGTCATGAATTAAACAGATCCCACTATCAAAAATATATAAACAGATCAAGAGTTGGGTGGAGACGTGGAGGGGTCCGGATCCTCTTATTGGCGTTTTTTCATTGTCCCTCATCGGCTTTAAATCTGGACCATACATTTGATATAAGTGCCCACATAAACAATCTCATTAAGTCAAATCAACGGTTTGGATTGGATGATAAGAGATGAGGAGAAAATTAGCCAATGAGAGAATTCTCTACGACGTGGAGTGGTTCAGGTTTTAGCGCTAATGACACAAGGCATAGGGACACGATACTGAGAAAGGGGGAAAAGAACTCTTTTCACTGAATCAAAATTTCATACGTATATTTTCAGATGAAAAAACTTGCACCAGGTATTTTAAGGAAACTATCATGACCTCGCGTCGACGAGGAAGGACAACTCGAAAGAAATTTTGAAGCCCCAGCGACAAGATTTGAGTTGAGACAAACTTGCGCACCATAATAAGCCACGAAGAAAGACAGTGAAATCAGCAAATGATCCATCAAACCTCTGCAGGCATTGCATATGGGTGACTAGACATCTGCGTTGATAACATATCTTGCATCACACCCACAAACTTGCTCCCTCCCTCCTCAAAGAAGCCGTTTTGAAATGCAGTAGCAACACCTTGAGATGCTGTTGAGTTTGCTGCATTCTCCGTCACTCTGGCATCTAGGCCACTCTTGATCCAAGCAATATTGTTCAAATCTGTAGCTATAGAGATCAATTCATGACTTGAAAAGGGGGGCGGCTCCAAATAGTCAATGAACTCAGGACCTAGTAGCGAACCACGAGAATGGCTATCCCGAGAACTTGAAGAACAGCAGCCATGACCACATTGCACCGGAACCATGGGCTCACAGCCAACATCTTCAAATAGCTTGCAGGCTCCTACTTCAACTTTGGCCGATTGGATCAAAGGGCCCTGCATTGGGAGCATCCTTGAATATGTCGATCCAGCTGTTGTCCTGCTTGGAGGATTATAGACACTAAATGCACTAACACGTGCTACTGGTTGACACAGGGGAGGATGTTCCTCCACTTCAGCACCGTCGTTTCGTGGAAGACTGTCTTCGTGCTGAATAATACCACCATCCATCCCGAGAGTTTTAATTTGTGTAGGATTCAATGAATTGATATCCCCTGCTGACATGGTTTCTTCAGAAGATGCCTTTATTTTGTCAGGGGCCTCAAGGCTTCCCTCTTCCACCATGCCAGCACCCACTGGTACGTATCTTCCAAGATCCAAGCACTTGCGCTTAAGTGTAGAATTCCAGTGATTTTTTATAGCATTATCTGTTCTTCCTGGAAGAAGCCTAGCTATTGCTGCCCATTTGTTTCCATGCATTGCATGGGCTGCAACTATAATACGATCTTCTTCTTCTGCACCAATTTACATTACATTAGCCTCTAAGTGGTAAAAGGTATTCATCATGGCGGACTATTTTTTTTTTTTTGGCCGAGACTAATTTGTTGATGGAGCGAACACAAGTTTACAACTAGGAAACATAAAGCATACAAAGCAAAGCTGAAATACCTAGCAGGAAAATACACACACGTGAAGGTATGGTATGAGCTTTCCTTGGAGTGGAGAGGTATCAGCTATCCAGCTTTCAACCTTATCTTCCATCCAGTGGAGGCCCCACAGAAAAGGAAAGACTTAAGTAAAGTCACTTTATTGAAAAAGTGAATCATGTGATGTTGAGCCGCAAAATATCCATTTATCATGTTTTTTATTGAACAACTCGATAGTAAGCGGTACCTAAATCTGGTCTCAAATAAAAATCCATAAATGATATGTGAATTATAAAAGCAACAGTATAGAGCAACTCAAGCTTATCAGTTAACCATGTTTTTCATGTTGCTAATACAAGCAAACAAAGACATGTTCTGGTGAAAATCAATGCATGCCCCAGAAAAGGCATCATTTTAGTAACAGAAAATATAAGCATCATGAAATGAGGTCCCCATGATACAATAAAGGCTAGGCAGAAAATGTCAACGTTTGTGTTAATTGTTTAAAATAAAACCTTGCAGTTGTTCAGAATAAAAGCTTATAATTCAAATCGGGGAATGGAAAAGGCATAATTTATCACACACAGCAGAGAAGCAGTATCTAGAAAGACAGGAATGATAATCTTCCTTGCCGCAAGTGAAATACAAACAAATACACAACATTTGTTCCTGACAACCTAGTATTAATATTTCAAGTAACTTCTGGTCTAACAAAAACCTGAAACATGTTAAACCAAAAAAAAAAAAAAGCCTGAAACATGAATTACGTCTAAAAAGTTTGAGGTGTTTTGTCCCAATTCCCAACATAGCTAAAGCAAGGAGATAATGACCACAAAGAAGAAATAGTATCTAAAAATTGTATTCATGGACAAATATTGCCTAAGAATAAAAATTGTAAAAGCCAAGCCCATAGACGCATCTGTGAAATCGGAAGAAAATACATATGTAAAGCCTAAATGTATTTTACTAGGTATCAACAGTCTTGACATAAGAAACAATAAGGCTGCAAGTGGAATGGCGAAACAAGACTACTTAATCGGAGAAGATTTTCCTATTTAATTACTCAAGATTAAATGAAACATAGATATTGTCCGCCATCTATACCATTTGTTAAACAATACCAAATTCCTTTGCTGATTGTTTAAATATTAACACTAGCTTCATTAGGGACATGCCAAGGTGCCAGACCAGGAATCACGATTGATCTAGCAATATGATAATATAAGTTAGAACATAATCAAACAACACTAAGAACTACAGATGAAGCTATTTGGTGGCATCATTCTGGCATTTTCCAATGCTCTTTTGATAAGTTCTCACTGCTGTTTTGGTGAACCGACTACAGTAATTTGAGTCAACAACTTATCTTCCACCCAAGGAATAAAACATCACAACCATTATTGTAAGATGATAAACTAAGCAAACTTGAATATTCAGCAAATATAAATTTGATGAAAGCAATACACAGTAATATAATTGTCATACACTAAAAAATTGCCAGGATGTAGATTACTGAACTGTTCTTTGGACCACTCTAATGGCATATATAAGTAGATCAGGCATCTCCTTTCCACTATTAACACACTATTCATATATTTAAAACATAGGATACTAGTCTTCCAGGAAATTACTCAAATAAATATTTGTACCAGTTCATGATTGTCTATCCATCAATCACTTTCATCAGTCGTTACTAATACTTTTAGTCTCCATCCACCAACTTGCCCTAATTGCTTGAAAGATGTTCTAACCAATCATTTATAGCTCTTCTTTGGATATTAGAATTTAGAACTACCTTTCCTTATATCAAATTTCTCAAATGGTGTCAAAACATGATGCAGTGAACGAAACATTACTTTGTCTATCAATTGTTTCCACTCCATTATGTAGTTCCACATCACTGACTCGGTTTCTTGTCCATCTCTTTAGAAATGAAAACATTATAGTTTATTCCACATGATGTTCCATACTTGCTGACTTAGTTTTTCTAATAAACCACCGGAGATACTAAGCCAATACTCTTCAAAAAGTTATTGCTTAGGGCACTGAATAGGATCCTGCAAGATTATTTGTACACACGTTCACATATAACCTTTGCCTACAAATTTGACCCTCTTGTGGAGATCAGCCTTTTATTTTAGATACTACCATCTTATGACGTTAAAGGACTAAAGAAGTGCTAGCTCAGCTACCCCATATTAGTGCAGACTCTTCTTTAAATTCAGTAGTTAAGGATAATAAAACCACAAAATAAATTAAAATTAAGCCATCACTCAAGTCCCTAACCACAACAAATTTTATTTAAACATCCGCCGGGGTGTTAATTGTTAAAACTCAATTAAACACTAGCATGAAAAACTTTATCCATAGTGTTGAGAATCAAGAAATTTCTCTTAAATCATTGCTTTTTGGCATCCAAGTTAGGAGTAGTCACAATATTGTAATGTAAACCAAGGTAGCTTGTGTAATCATTTTTAACGAGACTAGCCAGGTGAACAATAAGTGAGACGATAATAAGGACGAAATATATGGACATGGATAACTTAAACATTACCTCCATAGAATTTAATCAGCCCATTTTTGTCTGCATTCTATCAACATTTTCAAGATACATACAAATACAGGTTTTAGTTGATTTCAAATGCAGAGAACAGAACCAAAGAGCAGATTGCCATAAAAATTAATACCAACGATGCAGGATCACTATGAATGCAGTTCGACTAATAACTATGTAATGCATGGTGCGGGAAAAAACGACGATGAATTCTTATTGGCCTCAACCTCTCAATGACCATGGGAGCCCAAAAATTGGTAAATTACAAAGAATTTTATTCCACGATGAATCATGAAATATCATATAAAATGTAGCGTTTTAAGCAGAGATTTTTACAAGTTCATAATCCAATTAAATAATCTCGGACCCAAGATTCCAGAATCGTCAACTTAAACACATAAAGAACAGTGAGCAACCCCAATCCCCCACCCCCTAGGTTGACAACGATAGTAGCATATAAAACGGACAAAATAAGGATCGGGACCTTTTCCACTTGAAAACAGAGCAAAAAGCCTACGGTAACCATCAAATCCAAAATGGGAAAGCAAGGCACAAAACGAAATCAATAGAAAATGCGGAGAGCGATGGCAGAATGAGCAGGAATGGAGGATACCACTTACCAGTAAAGGGCTTGCGTTTAACACCGGGGTCAAGTTGATTACACCAACGGAGACGGCAGGACTTGCCGGAGCGACCGGGTATCCCTCGCGCGATCATGCTCCAATTCCTTGCCCCAAACTGGGCAACCAATCGACTGAGAACGGCGTCCTCCTCCGGGGACCAGGGTCCCTTGACACGGCCAGCAACGTTTGAGTCTCCAAGTCCAGAAAAGTCGGCATCGCCCGCCACGGGTTCGAAGTCGGAAGAAGCGGCGACCTCCGAGTCGGCGGCGCCATTGTGGGGAGGTTCGAGGGAAGGAGTGGGAGAGGGAGTGGGAGAGGGAGAGGGAGAGGCGGCACGGCCAGCCTCAGTCATAGCGGTTAATTAGAGCGGAAGCGTCAGTTTGGTTCGTTTGGTTGTTGGAGTGTCTGTGCCTGGCCCTCGCTGTGTGTTGATTCTCTCTCTGACTGTGGAAACAGGGGAGACTGGGGAGTCTATACTCTATACTCTATACTCTATACATACCTACCTACCCTCCTAACTGCAATTTGGGGGCAGAATTGACCGCTTCCCATGCCAGCATGGGCGTAATTGTGGCTTTCTCATTTTTTTCCCATTTTGTAAGGCGGTTGTTTTGAAATGACGGGCATGCCCCTTCCCTTTTCTGCTCTTCAACGAACCCGTCCACTCACACCTTCTCTTTCTTCGTCGACTTCCATTATTTTTCTTTCTAGTCTTGTTAGGAATCACAATTTGGACCTTTAAAAACAGCTTTCCTGTCATAATTTATTGCCTACAAGGTAAGTATGTAGTCATGCGGGATGGATTTTGTTTTGACTCGTCCAAACATAATTATGATAAACCAATCCAAACATGTTTATAATTAAAAAAGTCTCTAAAACAATTGTCTCTTGACAATTAATACCATGGTTTTTACTTCTAAGAAACCCATCTGTTTCAAATCATATATATAGTTCCTTACTCGTACTACTTATGGGGCATTTATTAGCATTACTACTGCCATGAACAGCAGAAACTAACAATACATTGGGCTTAAAGCATACATAGTTTGATTTAACACTTATTGGTAGCCTCCTTGTTTCGTTTTTAATCTAACTAGTACAGACCCCGTGCAATGTACGGGTACAAGTCTAGTAAAGCAGCAATCTATTTTGCTTTGCTGTAGGGGTTATTTAAAGATGTATCGTATTTGCAATTGTTTTATATGATAGCAATACTAATCGTTTTTATCACCATATTATCATGTTGAAAATTTTATAAATTCTTGTAAATACTGAAAAATTCATTAATTTTCTAGAAAACTTCAAAATCTAAAAATTTTCGATATAATGGAATATCGAAATAAAAGTTCATATATAATTATTACAAATTTCATTGTAAATACTATCAATTTCGACTTATATTTTTTAAGAATGAAACTTCACATTTCAGATTGATTCTGAAATTATTTTTATTTGTCAATCGTTAATTTATCTTTAATTCTAAGTCCACATCCATATGTTTCAATTACAATTTTTTTATTTTAATTATTTTTAATGAAATAAACCACTTGCCCACAGATCATAGATCATAGATCCATCATGGGCAAATGTTATCTCTAATCAGTGGCTTATTACATATTCCTGTTCACCATATTGGCTATCATGGAATGCCGTTGGGTGAACAAACTTAAGAGGTAAAATCATAAATGAGTTAAGAAATCGAGAAGTAGATGGAGGGGGAAAAACCTAGTTCAAAAACACCAACAACTTATACAAAGAGAGATATCAATCAATGAAAAAGAATTAATAATTAGCAACAATGTTGTCAAACTCACGAGTTTAAGTAAACTCGTGACAGTGACGTAAACTCATATTATAAACTCGAATCATAAACTCGTAAAAATTTACTTTTATTATTAAATAGGTATTACTAGTGTATAATTAAATAATTAAAATATAAAAATGACAACAATTTGATTTAAATATATTTTAAATCAAAATAATTGAAATTAAACCCATCAACATTAATCATTTATCATATTTAATAAAGAAATTTCTATAAAAAATTTATATAAAGCCGCTGAGTATGATCAAATCAAAAAAGTTAACACGAGTTTAAGAGTAAGTTAACACGGTTTTGTAAGCTAGAAATGTAAAAACTGTAAACTTGGTGTATAAACTCGTGAGTTTAACCGAGTTTACAACTTGCACGAGTTTATCACTGACTCAACTCGTTTTTGTAAGTTAGAAATGTAAAAACGGTAAACTCGAAGAGTTAACTCGTGAGTTTGACAACAATGATTAGCAACTACCAACTTGGAGATGGTCAGCAGCTAAAATGCATGAAACTGCAACCAAGTGTTCTTCATATTCATATGATATCCCTTCCTTAATTGCATTACCTCCTTTATGAGTTGATTGTTCATTTCTATATTCTAACTCAATCTGCTTGAGTTAATTCATCTTGGTATACATTTTCCTTTGGAATTCCATGTGTGCTTCTCTTTCAAAGATCGAGTTTCAATTAATTAAAACCCTGTTCAAACTTCTATTCATTCTCTGGAGAAAAGAATACAAATTCCATATTCCCAAGTTCCTCATACAACTTCTCAATCTTGGCTTTCCAAAAGAGGCCATGATGGAGACAAAAATGGAAGAGGAAAATAATAATGAAAGATACTACGAGAAGTGAAGTAAACCAAGGATTTTTATGATTAATAAGATGATTGTGAAATACTTTGTTTTGATGCTAATTGGTTGTCATATGTGATCTTTTAGAATTATTGTTATTTGCATTTAATTTAGAATTCTAGAATGACTGTTATCAATTCTCATTTATTGTAATTGTATTCTAGAATATTTTATTATTTCATAAGGTTAGGTTGATGCCTATAAATAGCACATCAAGTCATTTACTAATAATATTGATTATTGAGTTTCCTCCCCTTCCTATATTTCTTTACTCTCTCTATTAGTTGTCCAAACTCCTCTCTTCTTTCTTTCTCTCCTTTATCCTCCCTCATCTCCTTCTACCTGATTTTTTCTCTTATTCTCTCCTCTTCTTTCCCCATCCCTTGTCCTGCATCAAGCCAAGTTCTGTGTCCAACTTAAGAGACAAAGGAAGGAGAGAAATATAGAGGAATAACTCACCGACCTACATCACCCTTGACAAGGGTTTACAAACCTCCTTAAACTCTAATGGCAACACAAACATAAACAAACAACTAATGCATAAATGTGAATGTGTGTTACCAAGAATATAAAATGAGAAAAAATTATGAATTTAAGTAATGCAATCCAAATTTCCTATGAAGTGGAGATGGGTACACAAAAGGGAAAAAAAATCATTTAGAAAACATCGGTGAAGATGGAAATACAAATAGAAGATATGAGTAATGCATTAAGGGATGCAATGCAAAATCAATATTAACAAGATGAAAACCCAAAAAGGTGATGAAAGAGTGAAAAACAGTCTGTTTAACGATTTGCTGCTAAAGATTATGAGTGAGGACATAGAATGCATAGCACAAATATGAAACGCACCCCAATATTTATAGCATGCGACATAACTGCCACGACCACGACTACCATACTGACATCACGATCACTAGCCGGTGTGCGCACGACGTTCGTTAACATGACATCATGCGGAATTAGGGTGTGTGACGACAACATGAAGAGGCTAACTTCCAAAGAAATCTATATGTAGAGAGATATTAAAATTAAGGGTAATACAATCATTGGTCCTTCAAAATTAAAATTTACTTATAAAATAAGGAATTATCTTAGTTAATTTATTTGGAATTTGAATCCTTATATTGTCTCTAACTACATCTCATATATATGCTCATTGTTTTATAAAATAAATTTTAAAGATAAAAACATGAAAAAAAAACAGTAAATTTAAATGCGATTATTGATGAAAAAATATTTAGTTATTATTGAAGAAAAAATAAGATTAATAAAATAGTGTGTAACAACCTTCCACATTATCAATCTTTCATAACCACCTTGAATGTTATTTTATTTTATTTTTAGTGTTTTGAGCTTATCATTTTGCTGATATGTCGGTCAGAGAAATGCTTACTACTATACTTTTATATAGTTAAGATTTATCCTTGGGCTTAAAAACACCACATTGCATACTTATGTTAAGTAAACTAAAAGACTGTCATTCCCTTTCTGTAGAAGCATTTTTTATTCGGTCTAAAAGGTCATTTTTGTAGTAGTGCCTTTTAATTTCCTTAAACAAAGGAAGTCCGACATTCTCTTTAAATTATTTCAACAATCCTATTACATCAAAAAGAACTTCCCCGATCTTAAATATAAGACATAATTGACCTTTTTAGAAAGATTAAGGAAACTAAATAAGTTACTTAATCATATTATATGTTGTATATGATTAAATTATATATTAGTTCATAAGTCAAACAAATTAGTTTAGAAAAAAATGATAAATATAAGTAAATTAATTAGTTTTTTTAATATCTCAAAAAAAGTCAATTGGGTCTTATATTTAGGACCATAAGTACTAAATTTTGTAACTTTTGAGGTGTACATATTAGTGTAAAATATACTCCCTCCGATTCTAAATATACTTCAGTTGACTTTTTTTAGAAAGATCAATGAAGTTAAATAAATTACTTAACCATAGAATATATTCTATATCATTAGGTCATATATCAATTTATAAATCAAGCCAATTAGTTTGGAGAAAAACAATAAAAATATATATTTTAAAATAATTTATTTAGCTTATTTAATCTTTCAAAAAACATAATTAAATCTTATATTCGAGAATCGAGAGAGGGGAGTAATATAAAACCCGTGCACCATATATATAAATATATATCTTAGGTGGGTAACAAGTAGTATGATAAATTAATGATGAGCATACTTATAGCCATAGTTATACCTCAAGGGCATATATACTCGGATTTGATTTCCCTGCTCGTCCTTTGGACAAATAGGGAGAGCTCGTCTGTACAGACGAGCTCGGGACCGTTCAGATCTTACCTTTTTATATTTTTAAATGAAAAAAAAAAATCATTTTTTGAAAAAATGTGAGTTGAAAGATTATCTATCAATTAAAATTATTATATATATAAAAATCGATTTAGACCGTTCAGATCAGAATTGGAGTATCCAGAGCTTGTCCGTGCGGACGAGTAGGGAAATTGGGTCCATATATACTCCTCCAGTCATTAATATAAGACATATTTACCTCATTTGATTAGATTAAAGAAGTTAGTTAAACTAGTTACTACGATACTCCTTCTGGTCCTTATTATAAGACATCAACTAATAATTCTCACAAACCAATAAAAACAGTTAAAGTCATTAAATTTGTCCTAAAATTTAAGTAATTTTCAATATTACCCATACTAATTGTACAAAACTCTAATATCATATTAATTATTACTCTCACCCACTACCCTTATTAATTATGGACATATATATATGGGAAAAAAATATTTAATGCTCTTTGAGACAAACAAGTGCCTTATAAAAATGACCAAATATACTTATTAGTTTGTGCTCTATAATAAGTCATCTTCCTTAGTTCCCCTATTTCCTCTCCTCCTAAATTGTTATTGATGAAACATCACTATAGGTAAATTACGAAAATATTGACAAATATGAAAATTGTCTTCTATTTAGGACCTTGATCATCTTCATAAATAAATCTTATATTAAAGACCGAAGGAGGGTGAGTGTGTGTGTGTGTGTGTGTAGAGAGAGAGAGAGAGAGAGAGAGAGAGATTGGAGCACAGAGGGAAAGAATGTGTGTGAGTGACGAAGAGGCGGGCAGGTGTGGTGAAGGGGCCATATAATTAAAGATGGAAGAAAGGAATATGTATTTATAGTAGAAGAGGTGGCCGGTTAGGCAAGCAGCAGGGGAAGGACCACCAAGAACAGTTTGTCTGAAATATTAATTAGAATGAGAGGGCTAGGCAGAAAAAAGCGAACATAAAAAGAAGAAGAATATATATGTGTGTGATGGAAGTGGCGGGCAAGCATGCATGCACATATACATGTGTGGAAACTAGAAAGTAGAAAATAGAAAAACAAGAGTGAAGAAAGGGGTGAGTGGGGGAGACCAACGTACCAATATATATGCATATATATAGCAGACACAAAATATGGCAAGCGCGCGCTGAAGCCACAACCATATACAGCTTTAAAATCACCAAACTATTAATCTGATGTGTGTGACTGTGGTGGTATAGGGTCCTTAATTGCTAATTATAATAAGCCAGCCCAGCGGGGAAGGAAAAAACATGAATCCTTAAACTTTTGCCTTCAGCTGTTGTTGGATTATATTTTGCAGATGGACGGTGGCTGTAAACTAGTATGATTAGAGAATATAATTAGGAGAAAGAAGATGAAGAATCAATTGTATATTATCAATAGAGCAATAAGGCTCATACAAAGAGTAATAGTGAGGGCTCATGCCCAACACTCACTAACTATTCATACTAGCTAAGATTCCCTATTTATAGATTAGGATCCTAACTAACTCTTTAACTAATAGGTTAACTACCTATATATTCTAACACCCCCCTCAAGTTGAACACCATTTATCTTAAATGTGCTCAACTTGAACAACACAAAAATAAGGGGTAATTAACAATGATCTCTTCAAAACAAAAAAAGAATACAATGATACAATGATCTCTTCAAAACAATCTTCTCCCATTCACTTCTTCTGAAAATCTTCTCTTGTAGCAACCCACAAAAAACTGATTTGCCTCTCACATATTTCGCCACATGAAGGACTTCCAAAGGATTATAGCCCATCTCAACAACTTCCTCCAGCTTCATTTCATGTACACATTTACAAGACCAATTATGAATTGCCTCACAATCTTGGTAGGCTTTTACCCAAATGTTTGCCTTGAGCATCCTGTTTGAGGATATGTCTGGAGGCGACAAACCAACACTCAACAGAACATATAAAGGCCCGAATAACAACACTCAATAGACAAGTAAGATCACGAACGGGATATGTCTGGAAGCGACCAACCAACACTCAACAGAACATATAAAGGCCCGAATGTGACTGGAATACAAACCCTCGATGAAAGAACGTCACCGAGAATACAACCCCTCGATGGAATAACGTCACCGAGACAAAATAAAACCCTTGATGGAATAACGTCATCGAGACAAAATACAAGACCTCAATGGAATAACGTCACCGAGACAAAATACAACCCTCGATGGAATAACGTCACTGAGACAAGAATAAACCACCACAAATACTAGAAGGAAGTATAACAAATATGCCAAAATCCAAGAATAAGCAGTTGGAGAAGAAGATCTTGCAATGCATGTTTGAACAGTTGCATGCAGAACCTAATCTTGCAAGGCGATTGACCCATCATGGTAGTGAGCTGACTAGCGGTCCATGAATTCTCTAATCTTGAATGGATTCACATTTGTATTAAAAAATGAACCCAGCAAGTACTCAATATCTATTTCCAATCTTTTGATTGCAGAGGGCAGCCCGAAGACCAATAATGATAGCAAACTTCCCAATGGTAATTATTAAGCATATTGAAGGGCAAAAATGATACCTTCAAGGATGCCCAGAAGCAGAAGTACAATGAAGTATGGAAGAAAGTGAATAAAGTTCCACAATGAAGCCCAGAGGTATCGTCGTAGAACCAGAGGGCCTTCGATAATTTCAGGCAAAAGATGACGGCGACATCGAACTTGAACCAGATCACCGATGGAATCAAGAATGGCGGCGAAAGCAAGAATATATACCAGAGAGCAGAGGAATCGAACGATTTGTGTGGTATTTCCTCGAAGGTTCAAAGAGCGAAACAAGAAAGACATTGCCGAAAAAGAAGAACAGCCAGAAAGCAGACCGTGGCGTCATTCGCCCCCGTCGAACTTCGCGAACACGCTGTCGCCACCAACCCGAAAACGCCCCCTGTCGCAAAAGATCTGACTATGAAGAACGAGAGGCGTGGTTCACAGTTTTGACCTAGATCTTGAAATAACCATGGATCTTGGGTCAATTCTTGGATGACAACCCGGATCTTGATGAACATGAGAAAAGCTTCAAAATTTGGGCTATGGTGATCATTGAATTGGACTTCATTATTTTTGCCTAAATATAATAACCTAGAACATATGACATTTTCTTGAAAATGTACCACACATAGAGGCACTCAGATAGGTGGAGGAACAGAAAAATTGGCAAAACTCGGATGCTTTGATACCATACTAACTAGTATGATTAGAGAGGATAATTAGGAGAAAGAAGATGAATTGAAGAATCAATTGTATATTATCAATAGAGCAATAAGGCTCAAACAAAGAGTAATAGTGAGGGCTCAATGCCCAACACTCACTAACTATTCATATTAGTTAAGATCCTCTATTTATAGATTAGGATCCTAACTAACTCTCTAACTAATAGGCTAACTACCTATATATTCTAACAGGCACATGTGCAAATTTAATTTATTCACTGTGTGGCTACCAAGCGAATGCTCCTTTGTATTCCCACCAAATCTTGAAACACTTCCCCGCGCGCTTCAGTCTCTGCCTAAATGCTAACTCGCTTTCCTCCTCCGATCTCTCCAAAATTACCATTTAACTTGTCAGGTGATGAACCAAATTGATTCCTCCACTAGCCAATAAGCTAACCCACAGATATGCAATGCAACAGACTTGGACGCGCTACACATTCGGTGCTTGATGAGGCATAATAACGTGTATTAAATTATGGAGATCAGATACTACATCATACATGTGATTTGGCTTTTTGTTTTTGTAAGGAGGACTAGATTAATTGCGAAGAAAGAATCAATGAAGAGGGTGGGGGTGGTTGAATTAAGTACCAAGAGAATATAATTCTTAATCATGTTGAGCCTCTCATTTCTCTCTCCGTCTTTAGGGAATGGGCTATATACTAATACTCATTCTCAATAAATAAATATCTATTGTATCCGTCCAAAAAAAGACACACTGTGTATTTTCCCATGATTCGCCAATTGGAATGAAAGTCAAGAGGGTGGTCATTGAGTGAGGCTCAGCTGATGTGTTGTATTGTTGCAACTTGCAACCAAGTCTCAAAGCTCATGAAACTCCATAGCCAGCCCTTTTCATTCATCAAGAACTACTGCAACTGGAGGAGGCATCCAAAGGGTTCGCATTGATCCCAAATCTAAGCCTTCCATCTCCTTTGGCGGCTTCTCATTCCCTTCTTCACACGCATGACTCTCTTTTGTAGGGTATGTAATTAGCTTTATTTCAGATTATATCCATTAATTAATTAATATGCACTTCTTTATGTCAGAAGAGAAATCCATCCACGTCGTCTGCTCACTCTGAATCATCCGCTAGATCCATTTTGTTTAGTGCGGGCCGGGGGAAGCCCGAAGCACAAGGTAAGTATTGTGCGAGAAAGTTCTGTTATTGCCAATTGTGTGTTTCATTTGGAGTGAGACCACTCCCTGAAACTTGATAGAAATCCTCTTGGAGTTTGTAAGCCAATATTCAACAGCCTTTTCCTTCCCTAACGAACAGGCCGCCTATTACCATAGATTTGCAACTCTAAATTCAGTCAAAATAAGTAGAATACTTGATTAATTTGCATACACACGCACTACCTATGCATGCATGCATGATATTAATTGAAAAGCACATATTCGAATAAACTGCTAATTAAATAATGAAATATCTTGTTAATTAGAGGGGGAGAGAAAATGACTAATAAGTGAGAAGACACGCTTTAAATGAGAAATAGATGAGCATGCAGCATAGGGTGGCTTTTGGCAAAAATAGAGAAAGTAATTGGGATGAAACAGTAGATGTAGGTACTTAGGTTTGTTTGGCTGAAAAGGTTAGGGGGTTCTGGAAGCTTTTCATGATGATTGCTTGCATGGATAGTACTCTCTCTGATCTTTATTATAAGACACCAACTAGCAAGTTTATTTGGTTTTTTTTATAAGGCACTTGATTGTTCCCAATGCGCATTAATTATTTTTTTCCATATCTGCCCATAATTAATAAGGGTAGCAGTGGGTGGAATATGATATTAGAGTTTAGTACAATTAGTAGGGGTAATATTGGAAATTATTTAGATTTTATGACAACTTTATTAACTTTAACTACTTTTATTGGTTTGTGAGAAAAGTTAGTTGGTGCCTTATAATAAGGACTAGAAGGAGTAATATACAAAGAGGGAATTGATGATTATTCAGCTTTATTTGTTTGGAGTACCAAACATAGGAATCATGTTCCTATCAAAGGCTTTGTAGTCTAATGGTGTAAAAAGTTCTCACTAATTGAGAGATCGCAAGTTCAATTTTTCTTATAACTTTAAATTTGTCAATTTTTTTTTTTAAAAAAAACTAGCTAGTGTGGCCCCTACTCAATCCATATATAACCCCACACAAACACACTCTTGAAAGTTGTAATACACTACCCGTGCTTCTATAATAGGGACAATTTAATCAGAATCCTAGAGGCAGTGAAAGTTGTTGGTTTTTTACTACTACTTGCCCGCATTAATATGCACCCACGCTAGCTAGCTAGCTTTGATGCCCTCAATATTGTTTTTAGCTAAATGTGTGTGTATATATATACCACTCTGGTCCTATTTATAAGTTCTTTTTAACCAAATCACGCATACCAAGAAGAGGTAGTTAGCTCAATGATTATTGGGTAAATTTTCAACTTTACCCTCATTTATGATTGGCACTAGTGGAAAAAAGGCTTTTAAGACCGGACAAAAGAGGTATCGTAAGACCGGACTCGCGATCGGTCTTGTTCGTGCGATCTTAAAAGTCTCATACTTTTTAAGACCGGATCGCGTCTGTCTTAAAAAAACACTTTTAAGACCGGACTTTTTAAATATGAGGTCTTAAAAGTAAGACTTTTTATACCAGACTTTTTAAACATCCGGTCTTAAAAGTCGCTTTTTAAAAAAAGAAAAAAGAAAGACGAAAACATCCGGTCTTAAAAGTCACTTTTAATTTTTTTTTTTAAAAAAGACGAAAGGCACACCCAGGATCAATTCCCGATCTCAAACCAGAACTTGAGGGAACTTTCTTCTTATTACCACGGCAAAAGCCAAAATTTACAAACACCAATAATATAGACGAGGGAATTTATTGGATCTGATACTTTGTGTGTGTGAGATCAAATGGGTGTGAAAGAAATTATGGTTGGAACCGATGAAAAACTAAAATGAAAGCATGAATTAAAGATTAACGAGGTACAAGGTGCAGAATACGAGAGAACTAAAGAGACTGGAAAATTAATTAAAGTGGAAGGAAATTTGGTAGTTGCGTCTATGCTGCGTCTATAGATCTAAGCTTGCAACAACAACAACAAAAATTATCGAGACAAGACGAAAACATAGCAGTTCATCGTATCGTGGCTCTAGATTCAAACGGGTGCTTGTAAAATCTGATTCGAACCCAACGATGCGATGTCGCCGTCTTCATATATAAGAGCTTGAATAATCAGGTCGAACCTGGAGAAGTAGAATAAAGTAGAATATTCAAGTCCTCCCACAAATAATTAATTGAATCAAAAATTGCTTAAAGTAGAATAAAATGAAGCTTGTAATATCTGAAGTAATGTTGAAGATGGAGTAGACAAAGAGACAAAAGAAGCAAAAATGAAACAGGTCGAACAAGACAAAGCAAAAATTACAAACCTGCAAAACTAAAACCAAAATAAGAGATAATGAGAGCAGAGGAGGGCAAGAGCAATTTTCACAAACTTCGTAAAATTTGTGAGCGATGTCCTTGAGATGAGGTTAAAGAAAATGTGAGGCGAGATTTACCAGGTCGAAGAGAGGTTTAGAGAGCGAAATTCAATTTTTTCCGCGGGAAAATAGAATATTCATCTTTTAGACTTTTTAGACCGGACTTTGTAAATATCCGAGTCTTAAAAGTAGACTTTTTAGACCGGACTTTTTAAACATCCCGGTCTTAAAAGTACTTTATTTTTATATTTATAAAACTACCACCTAGGTCATACTTTTTGGATAGGACTTTTAAAATATGAGGTCTTAAAAGTAAGATTTTTAATACCTCATATTTTAAAAGTCTCATCTTAAAAGTTCTTTTATATATTTACTTTAATCGCCACCAAGACTTTTAAGACCTCATATTTTAAAAGTCCGGTCTAAAAAGTTAGTAGATCATGATTTTTTGAATTTCGTAATTAAATTCTGATTGTAATCATCTTAATTAAGTTGTTAGAGAGATTTTAGGAATTAAGTTAGCAGATCATGTTTTTTTGAATTTCGTAATTATATTATATTCCTGATTGTAATCCCTAGATTATAGGAGCGCCTAGGTCGAGAAGATTATTTACTTATTAAGATATGAATATAATTCCAATTAAGCGAAGGAATAAATCATCGCATTCTCGGACTCATCTCTGATCGGCGTCTTCTCACAATATTTACTTAAATTGCCATCGGTCATACTTTTAAGATCAGTATATTTCATAGTCCGATCTTAAAAGTGTTATATATATTTAGGAAATTGCCACCGCTCATACTTTTAAGACCGGATCTTTTATAATCCGGTCTTAAAAGTGTTCTATATATTTACGAAAGTGCCATATTTTTAAGACCGGATCCTTTATAATCCGGTCCAAAAAGTTCTTTATATTTACGAAACTGCCACCGGTCATACTTTTAAGACTTGATTCTCTATAATCCGGTCTAAATGAGGCGGTCTTAAAGCCTTTTTTTGCACTAGTGTGGGTACCTTTCAACTCGTTCTTCTTTCTCTATTTTCATTGGTATAATTAATATGGATAAAATTGACACAATTTCATTGATTTAGTCAAAAAGAACTTATAAATAGGACCAAATTTTTTGGTAAAAGGGACTTAATGAATAGGATTTATAACATCATTCTCAATCCAAACCGATCTCATCACCCCTATATATACCACACGCCTCGCCTCCCATTCTCTTTCATTGAGTTGTTGGTTTCTAGGTACTTCGGCCTCATAATTTCATCGTCTCATACGTTGTTAGCGAATTCAGGTTCCATGAGAGGTGTTGTAGGGGCGAGGAAGAAGAAATTTTGAACAGATGGAGTAAGTGTATGTGGGGATTGCCTTGGAATGAGAAACATGTAGCCCCATCCGTGTCTCCTTCTTGGACTGCATGACACAAGCTGCCAACAGAGATGGACTAGATTTTGTTATTAGCCACAGAAAATTCTACACTCACATCAATCAAGTTTATATACAAGGCTTCCAACTTTAATTGGTTGTATTTTCTTTTCAGTGTTTGGGACATTTTGCGGTGCAGAGAGATGCAAATTCATTAAATGAAAAGTTGGGCGCAAATATAAGCGCGTCAGTACTCAGTGTGTGTGTGTATATATATATATATATATTTTGTCAAAATCAGTACTGTACCACTCTGGTCCCATTTATAAGTTCGGTTTGATTAAATTACACATACCAAGGAAAGTTAGTTACACTGATGATTATGGGGTAAATTTTCAACTTTGCCCTCATTTATGATTGGGTATTTTTCAACCTGTTTCTTCTCTCTCCATCTTCATAGGTGCAATTAATATGAGTAAAATTGTCACAATCTCATTTATTACTTGAAACTTACTTATAAATAGGACCAAATTTTTTGGTTAAACTGGACTTATAAATAGGACCAGAATGGTATGTTAAAAAGGGAATAGGATAAACGTGGACTCCACTCAACATAACATTGTGCATAGTTGAAGTTGAAAGGGTTAAGACTCAATTTTGTCCGTAAGTATACCCCAAGAAAGCAATTTTGCCGTGGAAGTTTTTAAAAAAACTTCCGGGGCAAAATGCTATTTAACCAAAAAAAATGTTAAAAATGTTATTTATGATATCATATATTTTTAATTCTTATTTATATAATATTTAGGGGTGGAAACAGTAGCCGCATCAATTTCTAGCCATGTGCCCTATTAAGGCGACTTATATTTTTAAAAATTTTATAATTAGGCTAATAAGCCACAGGTCTCACTGTAAAACAACTCTACTTCAAACAGCCAAAAATAGGATATTTTAAACAGTAGAATTAAGGGTGAAGCTTGAAATTTTATTTACTGCTTTCCACCCCTAGATATTATATAAATAAGAATTAAAAATATATGATATCATAAATAACATTTTTAACATTTTTTTTACCCCAGGAGCAATTTTGCCCTGGAAGTTTTTTTTGGGATCAATTTTGCCCGAAAGTTTTTTGGGGAGCAATGTTGCCCTCTCCGTTAACAACCCTAACGGTCAACGGTTAGTTGACCGTTGACGAATGGGCAACATTGCTCCCCAAAAAAAATTCCGGGGCAAAATTGCTCTTGGGGGTATATTTCCGAGCAAAATTAGTATTTAAGCCAAGTTGAAATCAACAGAGCAAAGTGGATAGCATGTGATTTGATGCATGAATGTAGATAGAGTGAGGGGCATGCAGGCAATGGCGGAGCCAGAAATTTATTGGATGGGGGCACCATTGGTGGGGAGATTCGAGGGCAGCGCCCCCGAAAATTTTTTTTTGGAATTTTTTTTTGGAAAAATAAAAGAATATAAAGGAAAAACCAATTTAAGTATATTACAATAAAAATAATTACAATATCATCCTTCTAAGGCTTTATTTTTTGGAATTATATCATAATCGCCTTCATTATCAACGCTTATTAAATACATCTTTTTCAATATAAGGACTAGACAATCATTCAACCATTTATCCCCTATCCGATTAAGAAATGTAGTCTTGATGTATTTCATACCGAAAACTTTCTTTCCATGAGATCACGATTTTCTAAAGCAAAGTTAATCGCTAACTTTATAAGTAAATAAACCAAAGGATACACAATATGTTTTTTCTTTTCAACCATCCTCTTTGCAAGATCGCCTATTCCTCGCAAATTCAAAAAATCGGGATCAAATTGCACATCAACAATATAGGGAACCGAAGATGGAGATGGAGATTTAGGGAAGATATAATGTGATACTGAATTTTACCATAATTTTTTTTTAAAAAAATAATAACGAAATATGTGTGTGTAAAGAAAGAAACAAAATTATTTTTTTTATCTCATTCCATTTTAATTAGGGGGCAGTTGCCCACCCAACCTCCTACCTAAATCCGCCACTGCATGCAGGTAGCTAAGCTAGGTGATCATCATCAGTTATAGTTGCACCACACCCATTAATCACCAAGTACTAGCTAGTATAAATGAATTTTGTACTCTTTACAAGTATTGCGACACTACTCACTTCTCTATATCATATTTATTATCCTCTCTGTTGTCTATAAATAGTTTTTGGAGTAATCATAAGTCTGGCCTAAACCCCAAATCCAAATTCAAAGCAGAAATAGAAAGAGTTAAATTTTAAAATAAAATGTGAATTCTGCCAAAAGCTCAAATTCGGTGTGCGTCGATTGTTTGCGGGGGGGACAGTGCGAACCGCAAATAGCATTTGCTCGGAGAAAAAGAGGGGAAATCCCACAGACTGACGCCGATGCAGAATCCTCCATCCTTCGCCTTCGCCCCTTGAAATTTAGCGTCCCCGCTATGGCTTTCAATTTCAACTACATTTCAATCTTCTGCCTCTTCGTTTTCTCTGCCATTGCCCTAATTCCTCGGCCTTGTTCATCTTCTCCCACCCAACATTCTCTTCACTTAAACCCCAATTTCGACCCAGAAATTGACCTCTTCGGCGATGCCGAGGTCGTCGACGGAGGAGCACACGTGAAGCTCACCCGCCCATTGGCCTCCAGCTCTGGTCTTATTCTGCGCAGAAACCCCATCAAATTTATCCATCCCGTGTCGTTTTTCACGGAATTCTCGTTCTCCATCTCTCCGAATGACGGCGACGGTCTTCTTCTCGCTTTAGTTCCCGGCAATTTCTCGCTCGAATTCCCCGGAAAATCGTCATTTGGGATTTTGTCCAAGAATAATTATCTGGGCGTTGAATTCGACACTTCAAAGGATCGTAATGAAGGCGATCTCAACGCAAATCATATAGGGTTGAACGTGGGAAGTCCGATGTCTGTCGCTGTGGGCAACGTGTCGGCAATCAATTTGGTTCTTAATAGTGGGGTGAAGTTGCAGGCCTGGATCGATTACAGCGCGAGCTCAAAGAGATTAGAAGTCAGGCTGAGCAGATTGGGAGAAGACAGACCAGCCAATCCGATCACTGCGTGCGAGATTGATTTGTCAAGAATGTGGGGAGGTCGCGACGTGGTTGCGGGTATAACCTCTTTGAACCGGGGCGCCTCAGCACAGATTATTAATGTTTATTCGTGGAAGCTTAGTTGGAGGGGAGTTCCAAAATCGCTGCATTCTCTGCCAGCGGATCCTGGGGATGAACGCGTGAGGGAAGAAACAGCAATGGGCGGGCAGGAGAGAAATTACTCGGCTTTCACACTTCTTGCCAGGCTGATTTTCACGACCGGGTGTGTTGCGTTGATCTCATTCGTGGGGCTGTTCATGTGGGCAATCTTTGAGAATTGGCTAGCAGACTCGGCGGTGACCGCTGCGGATGCCAGGTACGAAAGAATCCATGTCGCTGTCGACAAAAATACAGATCATCACGGGAAATTGGCAACCTCATGTCCATAATGTAGTTCGTGTTTTTAACTTGTAGGAAAATTTGCACTTGTGTCTGTGTGTACGTTTTTTTTTTTTTTTTTTTTTTTTTTTTCTTCATTTAGCTGTGTAAGATATTAATTTGCGCATCCAGTTTGAGAGCCAACGGCTTCTATTGGTGTGTTTCACAAATCACAAGTTGGTACCTTGAATAAATGCCTTATTTATTTATTTTATTTATACAATGAATGAATGCCTTATTCATGCGCTGGGTCAGAACGTTGACTTCTGATGGGCCTCCTTTTTTGTGGGCGTTCGGTTTGTGCCTCCATCCTTATTGGTTATTATTATAAAAGCGGTGGTTATTGGCCCATACAACCCATATTGGGCTCACTGGGTGAACCAAAAATCCCTTTGTACCTTGTAGAGAGCGCTTTATTTGCAACGTCAACTCTCGGAATTGTTATCCTCATGCCCCTTGTTCTTGGTTTCAACTGGTAAAGAGGTCACCAACAGGTGGTTGATCCAGTGGAATGTGGCGCTGGATTCCCTTAAGAGATCTGGGGTTTGAGCTGTAGTAACGCACTTGTAATCCGTCTTATATGGAGCTACCACTGTTGGAAGGGTCGTCCTTGTCACTGCAGAACCTAAATCCAGATTAGTCAAAACCGAAGGTTCTGATGAACCGGGTGGGATACCAAAAAAAAACTGGCAAATGGGTCGAACTTTCTTACCAAAAGGGAGAATGTTTAATCCTTGAGTTGGTCAAGGCGTTGGGGGAGACATCTTGGGGTCTATGAAGCAACGATAACCTAGGCTAAGGTGGAGGCATATATACTTTTAGTCCTGAATTCCCCACGGAGTGGGCTCCAAGCGCCCTACCCTTGGACTGTGAGTGAGCCCAACCCCTCTCCTAAATTTTATATATATATATTGTTATCCCCATCTTTTTTTTTTTACCCTACATAGGTATCTTTCTATTAGAAGTAATTGTATTAAAATAGTAAATGTGGACACTTCTCCTAGTGAGGATTTGAATTTTGATTCACTACATTATAAGGGACTAACCCCTTCTTCTAGACCCAATACCTATTGGTAATATTTTCCCCATCTGATCTACCACTCAGTGACAATTTATAAGTCACTTGAACCCCATTTTCACAAACTAAGATAAGCATCAAATGAATAAATTTGTTTTAGATTTGTCCTTATTTATGAAATGGCGCACAATTTCTCTTACATCTCATTATCTCTCTACATTCACATTTGTCTCTCTTTTATTAATTTATTAATGTAGTCAACATTGATAAAATTGATAAAACCTCATTTAATATCCTATAAGTGACTTATATTTTTTAAAAAAACTTTTTGAATACAAATAAAACATGGGAGATGAAGAAAGCAGAATGATAATTTTACTTGAAATGAGAGGGTAGAGGAGAGTGAATTGGGAAAGGGGTGGTGACTGGTGAGTGAGAGTGTGAGGTGAAAAGAGTAAAAGCAAAAGCAGCGTACGTCCGTCCATGATCCATCCGGTTTGCACTACTACTAGTAGTTGGTTGGAACTTGGAAGAAGAAAGCAGAGAGTAGTAACATTGATATTGATAATGAAGGGGTGGCTTCAAAATTCAAATGAAAAAGAAAAAGCCAAAGATGCTCCTCCCTCCATCTCTCTTTTATTTTCAACTATTCCCATAACCACGTACGCCTTAACACTTCATTCATTCCCTCCTATTATTATTCCATCCCAATATTCATTCATATCATATTCAGTTATTCACCATTACCAACACTTTATAATTCAGAATATTTTTCCCAACTCACCTTCCTTTTATCTGTCAAAAGTCAAAACAAAATACCTCAAGTTTCTACTATTCAACCATAAAAAAAGGCAATCGTAAAGTAGGGAAAATGCCGAGCAAAAAAAAAAAAGTAGGGAAAATGGTGGGGCGGGGCGGGGCCCATATCATTCCCATCAAAAAGTAAAAAAGAAAGGGAGAATTACACACAGGTCCCAAGGAACAGACATAATTATGCACAGGTCCCTTCAAATGACAAAATTTGTGAAAGTGAAATTACTATTCTAACATTCTTCTTCCTTCTCCTATCTCTCTCCTCTCTCCATTTTCTTCTCTCCCGATAGCTCATTTTCGTTTAAGCACACTTCCAATCCCTTCTTTCCCTCACGGTGGCCGACGTTCTCTTCCTTCCGGCGCAAGACACCTTCAAGATGAGAGGTGTTGCGATGAGACAAGACGATCTTGACGACGTGAAATAACCACAAAACCTCGACTGATAAATATGAGCAAAATCGCGAATTTGTTGATCTGTGGTGAACTTCAATAAGATATAAACCTCATGAATCCGTCGATTCTGAATCTTGGATGGCAAAATCGCGAATTTGTTGATCTGTGGTGAACTTCAAAAATTGTTGTTAAAATAGTAATTTGTTGTTGTAAATATAGAATTTCTTGTTGTAAATGGCCTCTGGACCTCAGAATTGAAAAAAAAAATCCAGGTTTTCAAAAGTTGTTGTTAAAATAGGAATTTACTATTGTAAATATAGAATTTCTTGTTGTAAATCGCCTCTGGATCTCAGAATTGAAAAAATCCAGGCTTTCAAAACTTGTTGTTAAAATAGGAATTTCTTTGTTGTAAATATAAAATTTCTTGTTGTAAATGGCCTCGGACCTCGAAATGATAAAATCCAGGCTTTCAAAAGTTGTTGTTAAAATAGGAATTTCTGTTGTAAATATAGAATTTCTTGTTGTAAATGGCCCTCGAACCTCATAAATGACAAAATCCAGGCTTTCAAAACGTGTTGTTCAAATAGGAATTTCTTGTTGTAAATGGCCTCTGGACCTCAGAAATGACAAAATCCAGGCTTTCAAAACGTGTTGTTCAAATAGGAATTTCTTGTTGTAAATGGCCTCTGGACCTCAGAAATGACAAAATCCAGGCTTTCAAAACTTGTTGTTAAAATAGGAATTTGTTGTTGTAAATATAGAATTTCTTGTTGCAAATGGCCTCTGGACCTCAGAATTGACAAAATCCAGGTTTTCAAAACTTAATAAGTTACAAGTGTAACTTAATTTCTTTTTTTTTGGGAGAATTACACACTTGTAACTTATTAAGTTTTGAAAACCTGGATTTTGTCAATTTCGAGGTCCGCAGACCATTTGCAAACAAGAAATTCTATATTTACAACAGCAAATTCATATTTTAACAATAAGTTTTGAAAGCCTGGATTTGTTCAATTCTGAGGTCCAGAGACGATTTACAACAAGAAATTCTATATTTACAATAGTAAATTCCTATTTTAACAACTTTTGAAAACCTGGATTTTTTCAATTCTGAGGTCCAGAAGCCATTTACAACAAGAAATTTTATATTTACAACAGGAAATTCCTATTTTAACAACAAATTCTGAAAGCCTAAATTTTGTCATTTCTAAGGTCCAGAGGCCATTTACAACAAGAAATTCCTATTTTAACAACAACTTTTGAAAGCCTGGATTTTGTCATTTTTGAGGTCCAGAGGCCATTTACAACAAGAAATTCTATATTTACAACAGCAAATTCCTATTTTAACAACAACTTTTGAAGTTCACCACAGATCAACAAATTCGCGATTTTGCCATCCAAGATTCAGAATCGACGGATTCATGAGTTTTATATCTTATTGAAGTTCACCACAGATCAACAAATTCGCGATTTTGCTCATATTTATCAGTCGAGGTTTTGTGGTTATTTCACGTCGTCAAGATCGTCTTGTCTCATCGCAACACCTCTCATCTTGAAGTGTGTGCCGCACGACGGAAGGAAGAGAACGTCGACCACCGTGAGGAAAGAAGGGATTGGAAGTGTGCTTAAACGAAAATGAGCTATCGGGAGAGAAGAAAATGGAGAGAGGAGAGAGATAGGAGAAGGAAGAAGAAGGTTAGATTAGTAATTTCACTTTCACAAATAATTACACAGAAGTCCCTAGGGACTTCTGTATAATTTTGTCATTTGAAAGGACCTGTGCGTAATTATGTCTGCTCCTTGGGACCTGTATGTAATTCTCCCAAAAAGAAACCCACACAACATTTGCCACCCTCCAACGGCACGTCCAATCATCTCGCTCCCTGCCTTCATGTTTCTTGGATGTCACATATTATAATACCTCCTCCTCCTCTTAATAAGAATCTCTTCACTTCCTTTTAAAAATTAAAAATATTTATATTCTTTTTATATTAAATTAATTTTACTGACTTATAAAATCATATATAATCAAATAATACATTATCATTAATTAATTTATTTGGTTTCTTTAATTTTTTTTAAAAAAGTGGACTGAATCGGAAGTTAGTAACAAGATTATTGTTGGGTATTAATTTATTTATATTATTTATATTTCCAAAAAAATATCTTCTGCATCTCTTGTGTTCTCTAATCTCTACCCTTTAACATAATCAAGAACGAAATGCCCAGGCTTCTACTACAAATGATCCTTCTCTAATTCCAATATTAGATCACATCATTGATATTGATGATTGGTCTATTTTTGTGGAGAAATACAAGTCCGGTCTTAACTCTTTTATTCAATTTTGGATTTGTTTGGAAGGGCAATCTCTATAATCTCTCATCTACCATCCTTTTCTTAATTTGCATTGTTTTAGAGCGATCGAGCATCTCTGCTTTAGATTCTAAACTGTCCTCTTTTCCATTCATTTAGCTGTCATGATCGATCTCAGGGCATTTCATTTGCATCAAGATAAACGACTACTTAGCTTCCTAGGATGTGATTTATTGATTCTTCACATGGACATCAAATCTTACCTTAGCTCTTTTAATTTCGCTTTTGTTTCTTATATTAACCTCATTCATTGTAATGTTTTTAATCCGTTACAGTCATGTCCGATCCTCGGATGATTGTAGAGTACTGATGTATAGTATTATCTTTTTATTCTTAATGCATTTTGATCTTTAAAAAGAGAAAGGGGAATATCATTGGACCGGTTTTCCTCCCACCACTCCTTTATGACCAGCCACTTTATGCCAATCATAATTTAGGTTCTTGATTCATTTGAAGTCGCTATCGTCACAGTCACAGATCATATCATATAGCTATTATCAATTTACAATGAACCATATAAGGGAAAAAGGAAAAAAATATCATTCTGTTGTACGTGGAGCTGATTTAGGCGGAGTAAAATTATGTCAAAAAATTAAACGCGCGCGGGCATATATATACTATACGATAATTTATATATTGGCATCTTCTGTGATAGTTGTTTGAACTGTATGTGTGGATTAAGAGCATATATGGAGCTGATTTTAGGAGGAGTAAAATGAAGAGAAATATTTTCTGTAAAAGGATGTTCGTTGGTGCAGTAAAATTATAGGGAGGTACGTACAGGAATGAATTGAAGTGAATGTATAATTTGTGATGCGAATGAATGATTGCAGTGATGAGAGGAGACGTAAATATGTCGTTAGTGGGCATATTTTACAAACATAGCGACGTGAGGTGAGATAGATACATGAAAGCGGAAGTCCTCATAATCATAATGACCACTGCCCATGCCACGCGCAAAGAGTGAATTTTTTAAAATCGCTTTATTCCAATTTATATCTCCCTCCACCCTTATTCAATTCCTAAAATTAAGAGAAAATCAAATTTGTTTGGACATTTTTGCAACGCGCGACAAAAACGGTGTCTATAAATATTTGTGATATATTTTCAAATAAAATTTGTTTGGGTATTTTTGCAAGGCGCGTCAAAAACGGTGTCTATAAATATTTGTGATTCACGTTGGTAGCAAAGAGGTGACATTTCTGGATAAAATCTTAATTTCGTTTAAAAAGGCAGTGGGGCATACGGATACGGCATTTGGTTCCTGGATTATGATCAAACCTTATATACAAGAGGGAGGGAGAGAAGAAGCACAAGAGGAGCGACAACAATAGCGTAGTCTGTTACGAGAGATTTAGAGAGAGAGAAAGCAGTCGTCGTCGTCGCAGCAGCAGCGATGGGAAGAGAAAGAGGCCAGATCGAGCTTAGTTCCCAGAATGGCCAATCCCTCAAAAATGGAGCCGTCGAATCCCCTGACACTGCCCATCAGATCAGCACAGGTTTGGTTCCTCCTTTTCTCAAGCCTAGAACACCACAAATTAATGAACAAACCAGGGGGAGCACGTTTCATTTGTTTCTTTTCCCGTTTTCTAAATTATTATATGCCTCGGAAAGCTTCAATGTTTGAGTCTCGGGAGTGCATTGGAAATTAAGAAATGTATATTTGCTGTGGCCAAGTTTAATCTTCAGTTAAGCTCGTGATCGTTTTCCGAACGATTTAAGTGCCGTTATCCTTAATTATTCTCAACATGTACTGTTGTTGTTGTTGTGTAATATTTGAATAGATTCATGGTTCCAAGTGGGTTTTGTGCTGACGACGGGAATCAACAGCGCTTATGTACTGGGATACTCGGGGACAGTCATGGTTCCGCTGGGTTGGATACCTGGTGTCGTCGGTTTAATCTTAGCAACAGCCATATCCCTGTATGCAAATGCGCTTGTTGCTAGGCTCCATGAATATGGAGGCAAAAGGCACATCAGATATAGAGATCTTGCTGGTTTTGTTTACGGTACGCCATTAATTCCTCCTCTCTCCTCACTCCCATCCTAGCTACTCGTTTCATTCCAATTCATTATTATTGCAGGAAAAAAAGCGTATTCGCTCACCTGGGGGCTACAATATGTCAATCTTTTCATGATAAACACGGGCTATATCATTTTGGCTGGTTCGGCCCTCAAGGTCAGGGATCAGTGATGCTGTGTAAACTATTTGTCTTAGACTTTTGGATCAGCTAATATATAAAACACATAGACCTATGCATTTTCGATTATGATGTTCTTTTTTCCCGCTTGGTCTAGCCTTGTTGACATTCAAGTTTTCTATGTTCTGTTCACTGTGGTCCAGGCTGTCTATGTTCTATTTAGGGATGACCATGAGATGAAGCTTCCATATTTTATCGCCATAGCTGGCTTTGTGTGTGCACTGTTTGCTGTGTGCATTCCCCATCTTTCGGCTCTTGGAATTTGGCTGGGATTTTCAACAGGCTTCAGCTTGATATATATTGTTGTAGCAACTTGGCTGTCGCTCAGAGATGGTGATTTCTCTCGTTTCTTATACATACCTTGTTATGAAGGCTCTAATTGTTGACGGCAACAGTTTAGAAAACAGAGGCTTTCGATACATAGGCTTGATCCGCTAAGATGCACTTTTTATGTTTTCTTTCTTTTTATTTTTGATATTTTGGTATTGAGTTGGTAAATTAAATTCCGCATTCGCACCTTGAATTTGGTCTAACTATCAGTGCATCGCCAGGAATGAAATCCCCAGCGAGAGATTATAGCATTCCAGGGACATCAACAAGTAAAATATTCACAACGATTGGAGCGGTTGCGAATCTCGTGTTTTCATTTAATACAGGAATGCTTCCTGAGATTCAGGCAAGACAGGAGCTCATAATTTCATTCATCTCGCAGATTTAATCATTCAGTGACACTGACTCTTGTGTTTGGTTCGTGACACCCCCGCAGGCAACAATCAAACAGCCAGTTGTGAAGAACATGATGCGGGCTCTGTACTTTCAGTTTACAATGGGAGTTCTGCCACTCTATCTGATTACTTTTGCAGGTTACTGGGCTTATGGATCTTCCACAGAGACCTATTTGCTGAATAATGTGAATGGCCCCCTCTGGGTGAAGGCCGCCGCCAACATCTCAGCCTTTCTTCAGTCGGTCATCGCATTGCATGTATGTGTACCTGCGCCTAAACTAGAATTTCTTTCAAAGATTGTTTGGTTGCCCAAATAAATAACCCGACCTTTTTTGGTGGCTTATGATAGATATTTGCAAGTCCTATGTATGAGTACGTAGACACCAAATACGGCATCACAGGAAGCGCACTAAACATCAAGAATTTGTCATTTAGGGTGTTGGTGAGAGGGGGCTACCTGGCCTTTAACACGCTTGTGTCCGCACTTCTGCCCTTCCTTGGAGATTTCATGAGTCTCACAGGGGCCATAAGCACATTTCCCCTCACATTTATCCTTGCGAACCACATGTACCTGGTGGCAATGAAGCACAAACTTACATCCTTACAAACGCTCTGGCACTGGCTCAATGTTTGCTTCTTCGGCCTCTTGTCCTTCGCCGCAACAGTTGCAGCCCTACGCCTCATTGCGGTTGACTCCAAAACCTACCATGTCTTCGCTGATTTATGATTCAACTCTTACTTAGTATCGCAGCTCAACCTACCATGTCTTCGCTGATTTATGATTCAACTCTTAGTATCGCAGCAATTGTAAGGCCTGCGATTAATGTATTATATATGCTCTCTGTAGAATAAAAATAAGTTGAAAAAATACAAGAGCATTGCCTTAAAAATTTTCCTCAATGGTATTTTATTGTCAAGACGCTGTACTCCCTCAAAACTACTAGAATTATGGCGATAATGCCACAGGTTTAGGCATCCCAGTCACAATCATAATCCAACTTAAGAAGCGTGGGGCCAATAAATGAGTTGATATGCTTCGCTAAAGCATATGTACATTATTTTGGCCTGGTTACGCTTCGCTAATATGAGAATATATACTGTTCATAAGCCATCTATGTTATCTATTCAAATCATTTGCGTAAAATATTTCAGTTCATTAAACTCGATAACTGACAAATTAAGATTTAAAAAAATGGAATATAACCCCCAGAAGAAAATTACCATGTCTCCAATTCCTACCTAAGTAAATGGTAGACAGCATAGTTTTAAGGAATAAAATAATCAATTACGAAAGATACTTTAATAGTAATTTCTACACACACAACCTCAGAAGAGTACAAACAGAAAGTCACCCACCAAAGAAAATCGTCCCCAAATCATTCGATGAAAATCTGTGAACCTGCTGTCATATGGAAACGCGAAAGTGAAGTCATTATGTCGCTTTCATTACATCATGAACCTCTTCTCTGAACAAGAAAATGAAAATCAATATTCCTAAAGCTTCATACGCAGGATGAAAGGGGAGAGGTTTCACCACCTGCTATAAAAATGGGTTATTTCCCTCCACATAGACCCACCTTCTACGTTTTAAATAATCAAGGTTGAATGTTACAATTCAGGGTTATCTTTAAGTATGCATTTCAATCTAAGTGTATTTTTTTTTACTAGAATATCCTGTTTGGAAAATATGTAACATGGTATCGATATGAGATATAAAAGCGCTACTTAGCTGCCCTAAAAATAAGCAGTGCACAATGCATTTATTTTAGAATTAAATACCTCAAAAAAAAAAAAAATAGAAGCTATATTCCATCAATAATTTCTTACCTTGTGTTCACAATCAAAATGGAGAAGATAGAACTACATGTCACTACAATTGTGAACTAAATTCTGCCTATGTAATGTACATGGTCGTGCTGGTCTGCATAGTATATGGCTAAAGAAAAATACACCTTTTACGCTAATAGTAAACTTATAATTTCAATTTTATGCGCTATTACTTTTTTATTAATGAAACACATGAAAAGCTGAATCTATGAACAATCGAACATGACAACAGATATGTACTTCCATTCAATTAATATTCAATAGTAATAACAGTATCATGCAATTATACTAACAAAATCATCATGAAGCTTACAATAGGGAAAAGCATTGACATATCACCTTGCTAGGCATCATCCAGAAACCAACTTTACAATAATGAAGATGGTATTAAGAAGCACAAGAGGAACTCTCAGGTATTGAGTTGCATAAATGAGGCCAATGAGCTGGCCTTTGAATGATTTTGCCCTATCACCTGTATAAGCCGAGAAGCTCCATCCTCTAGGAGCAAGAAACCGATCTTCATTTAGTATTGCTAGTGCATTTGCAAGAAGCAGGAACCCCTCAAGTATTGCCCAAAGTCCCATTTTCCTGCATTGCAAAGAAATCCAATTCAACTTTTTAATACCTTCAACTTGCAGGTCGTCTACAGTTGCTATATCAAATGAAGTTCAATGGGTAAGAGTGGAGAGCAACAAAATAAAAATTAGCTAGACACATCATCTAAGATGCTGCTGATCTGTCCCTTGAATTCAACCGTATGAACTGTCTAGTGTCCTATGGATCCCAATAACTCCTTAAAATAAATAAATTCGATCTTCTTCATGGTTCATTTAATCAGAACATTACTACTCACTGAACATAAGATTTGATATGACAGAACAAAGAATGATGCTCTAGAACCTTGACTAGAATCATTTCAATTTGGAAAGAGGAAATGAAAGTCATTCTCTGCAGTTGGAGGTTGGAACGGTTTAGATGTGCTACAGTTAAGTGTTTTCATTAAAAAATTTAAACCATCCAGATGAACTGGAAGACAAAGAATTGTTCAAAACGAACGACTCCTCTTCTCAGCATAAAAGTATCCATCTTAAAAATTGGTGCATCGCCGGTTAGCAAATAGCAGTAAAGAAAGAATTCATTCCAGACTAGAGCATCCATTGCGTAAGGGTAAAATGCGGAAACCCCTGAAATACAATGTAAAAAGAAACATGGGCAAAATATTAACTTTTTTATTCAATTGTAAGGACAGAAACTAGCAACGGGTAAAAATTTCTTCCCTCTGGTCTATTTTGACTTTTGAGTGTCTATAATTATATTTCAGTTCAAACTTCGAAGGCCAGCCTTCAATAGCATCGAATCAGTTCGTAGCCACAGGCGGACGCAAACATTTTAAACAATCTAATCTCAACTACCATATATAAGTAGGGAAAAGTAATAACGATGAATGAACAGAATTATTAAGGAGGAACTCCAATTGAAAACCGGAGAAAACGATTGAGAACAGCGCCGATGACTGCGAATCCTAGATCTACTGGAAAAATGGAAACGCCGAAGAGAGAAAGCGAGCAGAAGGGAACCTGAGATAGAGAGGAGAACGGGCGTTGCTGCAACGGCGGTCAAGATGACGTTTTTTAGGCAACTCCGACTTCGATCGTGAATGCGTGATGTCAATTGGATACGTGACATGGAATTTTTTGTTTTGCCTTTGGGCCAAGTGTGTGTTGAATTATTATTATTATTATTTTGTCCACCCAACCCAGTATTCAAAACTTTGACAACTGTGTGTTGAATGAATTAGATGCTACAAAGGGTGAATAATGGCGCGACAGAAATATGTTAGGTAGCATAGAACCAAAGCCAGTGGACTGAAATATAGCTGTCCCTTCATCTCACTTCACCATCTTCTGATTCTTCAGCCAACACCAAACCCCTGACCAAAAAAAAAAAGCCAACACCAAACCCATATCGACATCTTTCAATTCTAACCATGCTCCATGCACTTCTGTAATTTTAATCCAACAAATGAATCTAACCACTCAATTCTTCCAAGTTTGACATTCATAGATTTAACATCTCATAATTAACGACCAAAAAAATTCACAAGTCAAGACGTCCCCATAAACCAAAAAATGCCAACATGACTATATTTTTGCATCTCCGTTTGGAGGATTATTTAAAGACAAATGCAGTAAATTAATGTGAGAGGGGTACTAATACTATATATTCGGCTATAACACATTTGACATTCCCCGCCTTCATATTTAGCAAAACTGGAACTAATATTAGAAACAATGTCACAAATATAAAGTACATTTCTAATAAGGATGCGGCCCTATTCAATGCAATGCAACGACATACTCCCTCCAATACTTAACTTAATATACACAACATATTCAGAGGGTTAATCATAGTCTTAAATTGAAGATTTTTTTTTTTATATTTCTCAATCTTTTCTTAATTTAACATACTCCCTAGACAATAATTAAGGAGGAGAGAGAACGAGAAAACTAAGAAATATGACTATGATATTTTTAAAAATACACGTCATATTAACTAATTTAACCAACTTCCTTAATTTAGTTAAATTAGATAAATATGTCTTATATTAAGAATATGAAGAAATATGTCTTGAGAGTGAGATCGAAAGCGTTAATTGTACTCCCTCCATATCTAATTATAGGGCATATTTACCATATTTTGGAGAAATTAATGATAATAGTTAAATTAGTTAATTATACTTATTTTCCTAAAATGTTATTATTTAAAAATTAAAATGGCTTCAGGAAAATATTGTTGAATCAATAGCTCCTTGCGCTTGTACCTCACACAACTTCTCCAAGTTTGGCATCATCGATTTCTCCAAGCTCTCACATAGTCCAAAAAATATCTATAAAATATGAGGTGTAGGCCTTTTTTTCCCTAATAAAAATGTGTGTTGTGCGAGTGTGTTTATCACCCCATACGTACATATGTATGAATGTATGTATATGTCTGGGTATTTACACACAAACACACATAAGTGACTTCAAAAGTCGGAATAAAACCTATGAATCAAAAATTGTGTAGAAATGAGCTGATGACGAACTATGCACCTCTAAAGTTTTAAGAAAAATTATGCATATTTAAAATGGCATCTGGAAAAGATTGTTGAATCAACAACCCCCTGTGCATGTACCTCTCCGACCTCACATGTATGATTTCTCTGAGTCCGGCATCGTCACCTTCTCTAAGCTCCCACACAGTCTGGCATCGTAGACTTCTCCGAACTGTCACAAAAAACAGTAGACTTGAGTTGTATATGATATTAATGAGTTGCAAGCATTACTTTCTTTCTAGAATATATAGGTACATTATTAAATTATCATTGTGTTTAATTATTATTGAGAAAAATATTAATAGGGGTATTTTAGGAAGAAATGGATAAAAATTGGAACTTTATCCTATAGTTAGAACAAACATAAACTCCCAAATGTTGTATTAGGAACAAAGGAAGTATATATATAGGGTAGAGTATCAATTTTCTTTCACGAAGACGTCGCCAGAGGAGCAATCTCGCCCCTAAAGTTTTTGGCGTAAAGAATGTTATTTCCCGGAAATATCAAAACGTAAAGAATGTTGGCCTCCATTAATCGCTTTACTGTGATCAACTAACGTTTGACCGTTAGGGTTAACTGCCCCGGAAGTACAGGCTATGTTTACTTTTTTAAAAATAAAAAATAAAAAATTGTCACCCCTACTCCGTATTGTCATGATTATAATTATAAAGGGTTAAGGAGCAATTTTAACGAACTTTTTTACCCGGGTGAAAGCCGCCTCAAAGACAAATAACTTTTAAGTGTAATTTAAAAATACCAAAAACTTTTAAAAATGCAAACAAAGACAAAAAAGTTTTACTCCATTTTTGTGCTGACTGCACATTTTTAAAAGTTTTTTTGTCAATTTAAAAGTTATTTGTGTTGGGCACTCCTGAGTTTACCAAATTGCTCATTAACCCTAATTATAAAACCAAGTTAACTTTTTTTTGAAGAAAGGGGTAATTTTCAATTTTGTCCCCAAGACATCGTATTTCAGAAAGCGATATTCTTTCCGGAAGTCTCAAAATGTAGCAATATTGCCTCTCTATTAACAACTTTAACGGTCAAACGTTAGTTAACCGTTAGTTAGCTTTCACGGACGCAAGCAACATCTTACGTTTTGGCACTTCCTGACAACATCTTACGCCAAAAACTTCATAAGCAAAATGTTCCGAGCAGCGTCTTGAGCAAAATTGATACTTAACCCTATATACATATGGGTTTGATTTCAATCCTGAGCTAACAACTATCTCTATTTAATTTGTAAAGGTCCTCTTGTCGCCAGGTTAGAGAATGGAGCAAGGGCCTAGAGTTCAAGAATGGGTTGATGCAATCATCGTAATACAAGAATTCCTGTGGCCGGGAAATACTCTCTCGCGCACACACCTGCATGGGAAATATATGAAGAAGCCGTTGAGCGAGGTTTATATGGATGAATGTACGTATACGTGGCTGGCTTGCGAAGAGGACACTCTGCCTTGTTTTTTTTTTAGCAGAAATCTCTCCACTGGCCACCCAAATGGTTCTTCCACTTCCTGCAGCTCTCTGTCAGTGACCCCTTAAACAAACTTATTAGGTGTGAGAGAATGTTGAGAATTATGATGAGAGAAACAGAGTATTATTTTCAGAAAACTGATCCATTGATCATACATCTTGATGTGAAGTGCAATTGCTGTCAAATGATCAACCACGTGAAAAGGATCTGCAATAAATCAAGAAAAATCAATCAAGTCCTAATTTTTAAGAGTCTAAATTATTGGCACTCGATGATTAAATTAAGGAGTAATTGTTTCTCCAACAATGTTCCACGTCTAAAGAAGTACTCGTCCTAATTTGATTGTATATATGTGTGCGAGCGCATGTGCCTGTTGGTCGCTGGTCCCTACGCCCACAAAATATTCTTCCCTGCTTCCGAAATTGAAGTTTTCCTACATTATAAGTTTCGGTGTGTGTTCATTGAGCCGAACGTTTCGGTGTTTGCTTTTTACATCATGTATGTGCGCCTGCTGCTGAAGCATAATCCAAAGGGTAGCTTAGCTTAGCCTTAGAGGGTTCAAAGGTGGCTTGGCTGCCTCAAATGCATGCACCATCCTCCTCCTTCCTCTACTATATATTATATCTCTCTACACTACACGAAAGAATTTTAAAATATAATGACCTTCTTGGGGAATTTATAATATTCCATTACTTAGCCATTAGCCGTACGTGAGCCCACTGGATTGTTGAATTGAAGTACCATATACGAGATGTAATATCCAGTGGTCATGTTTTACGTTTTACCAATCCAAAATTCCATGTTATTACCGTGAAGGGACCTAATCACTCACAGTGACAGTATTCAATTGCCCAGATTTTAGAAAGAAGGATTGCTACAAAAAAAAAAAAAAAAAAAAGAGCCGACCTTTGCCGTCCGCCCAACAGTCCACAAGTCAAAAGTCAAAACTCGAATTTGGATTGATTGGGATGAATAAATGAGAAGCAAACGAGCTTGAAATGCTGTTCCTACTGATTGACCCTCCTCCCTCCTTCCACATTAACCCGTCATCTCTCTTTCTCATTCTGTAACTCTCATGATACGAGCTTCCCAGATCCATGGAAGCTGGCCTCTCCGATCCCTTCCTCTCCTTCCCTAGATCCCTTCCCTCCAACTTCCTACCAGATTCATGCCCTCATCTTCCCCTTTAATTCCTTGTCTCTTTCCAAGCTAAAGGGCTCTGATCCAATCCCGCCTCTCAAAATGAAGGGTTCCGCTAAATTATTCACAATCGGCCTTGTCTCCGCCTGGTACTCCTCCAACATTGGGGTCCTCCTGCTCAACAAATACCTCCTCAGCAATTATGGCTTCAAGTACCCCATCTTCCTTACCATGTGCCACATGACTGCCTGCTCCTTGTTCAGTTACATTGCTATAGCTTGGATGAAGATGGTGCCCCTGCAGACCATTCGATCCCGAGTCCAATTCTTTAAGATCTCTGCTCTCAGCCTCGTCTTCTGCGTCTCCGTTGTCTTTGGTAATATCTCGCTTCGTTACCTGCCTGTTTCCTTCAATCAGGCCGTCGGAGCCACCACGCCATTCTTCACTGCCGTTTTTGCTTACCTCATGACCTTCAAGAGGGAGGCTTGCCTCACTTATGTCACCCTTATTCCTGTTGTTACCGGTGTCATCATTGCTTGCGGGGTACTTGAGCTATTCTTTTCTTCTTTGCAATTTACAGCTCCGATTTCGTATCTGTTCGGTTCGAACATCATTTCTATTTGTAGGACATAAGTGTAAGGGACTAGAATATTGATGTAGCATCAGGAAACTCTCTTCTAGGTATTCATGTATCTATGGATGAGATACCTATGAGAATAAGATATCACAGAGCACACACATGAACGCTTTCGACTAAAGGAGTGGGGTGTGTGTTCTGTGTAGGCTGAATTGTCAAGAGGGAGAGTGTAGAGGTTAACCATCTATTTATAGTGGATGCTTTAGGATTAGGGTTTGGTTGCCGGACCTAATATTTTATTCCATAACACTATCATTCTCTTTTATTTGAACAATTTGGTTTTGCTTCACTTGTGCTATTTAAGATTGCATATGATACTAGATGACCGCATGAATTGTAGCACTTTGTCCAATAACAAATTGCAGCTTCTCATTGATATTTGGTAAACTTATTTGCTGTTCTCAATTTGATAAAGAATGTTCAAATGAATTTAACCGTCCATTAATTGCTGAACTGATCTTCAACTGTTGCCGGGAGTTGATGCTTCCCAACTTCTTCATTTCTAATTATAGGGTTAGATCTTCCTCTTTTTTATTTTTGGTTGTGTGTCTTCACGTAATATTGGTGGTTAAAAGTGTTCTGACTTCTGATTCTTTGTACTTTTCTTTGTGCGGTCATAGGGTGAACCGAGTTTCCATTTATTTGGATTCATAATATGTGTTGCAGCTACAGCTGCACGGGCCCTAAAATCAGTGTTACAAGGAATTTTGCTTTCTTCTGAAGGGTGAAGACGCTTTGCATTAATAATTTCTTTGCACTTTGTTTTATTTTCAAGTTATATATTAAAATGGACATTGAGCACTGACTTTCCTATTCTGCTTCAGAGAGAAACTGAACTCTATGAACCTTCTTCTTTACATGGCTCCAATGGCCGTTGTTTTCCTTCTTCCTGCTACACTTGTAATGGAAGAAAATGTGGTTGGCATCACGGTGGCTCTTGCTAGAGATGATGTCAAGATCGTTTGGTATCTGCTATTTAATTCAGCACTTGCTTACGTTGTCAACCTGACCAATTTTTTGGTCACTAAACATACAAGCGCTCTTACTCTTCAGGTACAACCCCCGCTTATTGACTTAGGCTTATTCCCCTTTGTCATTGTAAATTTTATTTTTCTTACTTCAACAGACTTTCTCTGTTGTCTTATTAGTTGGGAGAGATTTAATTTTGGCGATTGTCAAAAAAATAAATGACCTCTTGTCATCAAATCATTGGTTAATTTGGATGGATATAGCAGTTAGGCGGGGCAACGGACATTTTTATTTGGAGGCCTCTGCATTTGGTGTAGCTTGAGGGTCTTGATACACGAACTAATTACTGGAGTTGGCTTGTACAGGTACTTGGGAACGCTAAAGGTGCTGTGGCGGTAGTGGTTTCAATTATGATATTTAGAAATCCAGTTTCAGTTACAGGAATGCTCGGTTACTCCCTTACAGTTCTGGGAGTTATACTTTACAGTGAAGCCAAAAAGCGAAGCAAGTGATACTGAGAGACTATTACATCATTTATTCATTACAGCACCGATTCGGTTAGGCAGATTTGTGCATCGTACTACTGATCAGACTTCAGAGGTTTCAGACATTTTTTTCATCTCAGGGAAAGCTTCATTAAAGGGTTTCCCATTGTATTAGCCATTGATCGGAGATAACCGGCTCAAGAAAGTTCCAATAAGTGATTCATGTCTGTCTATACCACACTCCCATGTTGAGATATCATAGAGAAATGCCACTTTTTCTTACATTCTTTGAGGACAGAGCTATAGAATTGGATCTCTCATCTGTTAACACATATTTCATTGGATTTAGCTAATGATATGTTATAGTAGTATTCTTTCCTCTGCGACCGCAACAGAAATTCTTTAGGTTTGAGCTTAATTATAATTTCTGAGCTCTGCAGTCGGCGGAATAATGTGTAGCGTATGCAAAGTTGTGTAACTTAACGATCAGAGAACATGAATGGTTGTTTCTATTATATTTTAGTAACGGAAGCCACCTAAACATGGGTTCTCATCCCTCATCATTTCTAAATCATATCTGTCCAATTAAATCTGAAAGGTAAAAAATGAGTTACGTCATCGAGTTATCACTCATTTGACTTTTCTCTTCTATTCTCAATTAACAGTCCAGATTGACTTTTATTCCCAATTAACTGTTCATATGGGAGATTATGAGAAATTGAAATAATAAAAGTCCCCCTGAAAATTCTTTCCATTTGTCGTTTAATTGAATCATTTTGAAGGTGTCAGCGCAATTGCTTGCGACTCACGTTCACGAACTCCTTTCTTTGGTAACATCACTTAACATCGGCCTATTGGAGCCCAATCCATAAAGACAGAAAGTGAATAAAATCTTTTAATTTAAAATGGAAAAAAAAAAGTTTATCTAAATGTTGTCACTGTTACGAGCTCTCAAGAAAATAAAATGAGTAAATATCCTTTTCGATTAAAAAAAACACTACCCCATTAATGGGACTTTTTTATACTAAAAATAGGCTTTTTGGAAATTTGCGAGGGGACCAAAATGTTCACCAATCGATCTCTTAATCGTCCTTTTCAGAGACTAAAAAGGGCATTTCTTTGTGTGAGGGACCAAAATGGGGTCCGTGTTTTTTTCCAGGGACCCAAAAGGATATTTACTCAAATAAAATCTAGTCATCTGCTATTCATGGATGACTCATAGAACTTGGGAGGAATTACGAATTTAGAATGGGTATCATGTGTTCAAAATTTTCTGCAAACATGATAATTTCTAAACCCGAGTGCGTCACAAACCCGTCACCAATACCACCCGGGAAGAGCCCCAAACAACTCAGCAACAGAAGGCTCATTACCAAACAATCGAAGTTAAGGGCACTGCCAAGGCATTGGCTCTTTTAGATTCAAACCCCAATCCTTCACCCAAGTGCTCATGTAAAAGAGTAATCATATTGAAGTGAGTCAACTTCATGGAATTGGAAGAGGCACTGGGCTCTGCTCGTTACAATGCGCTGGCATATTATCTCCTCCAACAAGAGATTGACCGAGTTCACTCAAGTCTGGATCAAATCTATGCTTGTCCCAAGCTGCTTTAAACTGCATGCCTTTGCTTCTACGTATACCACAAAAATTCTCTCTCAAGCTGGGAAGTAAACCAATCATAATCGAAACTAATCCAAATATTACAGTCTTACTGTTGAAGTAGGATCAGTATCTGCTGGACATGTGCTCTAATTTCTTCTCGAGCTTTTCTTAATGCTGCCTCCTTGTACACGAGAACGAGTTCCCCTACCAATCTGAAAATCAAATTTATGTACTCCTGAGAAATTAGAGCCACATGGCAGTTCCAGGAAAAAAAATACAAAGAAACATCAATTAAAGAAAGATGATAGTTCGTCGCAAGGTAACATTTTATCAATTATAAATCATGATTATTCTCCGTAGCATCAGAATTCCTAGCGGAGCAGGCGATGAGGAAAGATGACGCTAACAGATTGTTCAAGTAGTCTTGGATATCGATGGAAGGTTACATCAACTAACGGTCTGAAATCAGAATTGAATAAATAAATAAAGAAAATAAATTATAAATCATCACTCTGTTTTTTGGGTTGAGGTATATACCCATGATGATCATTGGAACAAATACACAAGTTACGTTCAACTATTCCCCCCCCCCTCTTTGATCATTTCACCCTAATCTTTACTAGATAAATAAGGACTATTGAACATTCATACCATGACATGGAAAAAAAAAATTGCAACACGAGATGGAATACAATCAATGCAATATTAACCTGTGGGAAGAACAATATGATCTTTTGAGGGAATTCACAACAAACACATGTTCCATGGAAACATGTTCGAGTACTGCTTTCCTGCATTTAAATGATACGTTTATCTGAAATACATATTTCATGTACTGTATTTATTTAATTCACCTTTCAATATATGGCGAGTTCCTGATCCACGTTTGTCTCAAAATTGTAAAAATACGTTTTAGAACCTGCAAATAACAGTATAGTGGAAAAAGATTAATCAGAAATGACTTAGAACTTATTTTACCATAAGAAAGGTAATGAACAAAGCTACATGTTATAGTAAAATGACGACAAAAAAAAAAACCGATGCCAAGTTAAAACAATAGTGATTGGGTTCTGTACGTGTATATACTTAATTTTGCAATTTGCACCCAATGATTCTAGTTCAGTATTTGCAAACAGCCAAACAAAAATTAAATATTAGTTAAAATCAAAACATTAAATTTTAATAATGTGGTAGACTGCATTTGGGTTAAGTTCTAAAACTACAGCAATGGTAAGTAAGATGAGAATGACTTCCAAAATACATGTACTCCCTCCGTTCCTATATATAAGAGCCTCTTTTTTTTAATAGGTTTGTCCCTAAATATAAGATCCCTATTGAGTTTGTCTCAATAATAAATGCATTTTTTCCAATTTTGCCCTCAATTAATTATTATACTACATACATTCTCTTTCATCATTTTCTCATTATTATTCTCTCTCTCACCCATTCATATGTAGGGGCATTTTTGGAAAAAATAAATAAATTTCCTACATAATTATCAGATTTAACTACTTTTAACTGTTTTTTAGAATTTTTAGAATCTTGCGATTTGGTTGAAAGGCTCTTATATATAGGGACAGAGGGAGTATATAATAATACCCACCAATATAAGGGTTTCATCATCATCAGCATGCATCCACTGAAAGAACAATGGGAAAATGCGCCTAAAGTGAGCTAATAACACAAGAGCAACCCCATCAAATAGGGAATCAATATATTCAAGCCAAGAAATGCGACGTTCTTTGTTTCTGGGCTGGCGCTCCAAGTGACTTAACATCTCACTTAGTATTAATTCGTACCTGCAACAAAAGAGCAACTGATTGAAGTTAAAATGAAAGTTGGAAGATATAATACTATACAACAAACAAAAAATTAGAAACCTTCGAAGCCTCATCATTGATCAATCAACATGCACATATTTATGCTCATAAAATTAACACACACTAGTAGCAACCCTACTATACCAGACCAGAAATATTTAGTCAGAATAACATGAGTATGGCTGAAGAGAAAAATTTGTTCTCTGGTATGAGCAATCAGAGAGAAAAGCTGACAATGACCGCTTACAACTTTGTTTTTAAAAAAAATAATAATTAACATTCTCTTTAGTGGTGAATGAAATTCTTTGCTTAGAGCAAAGAATGTTTCGATCGATGTCTGTGGGTAGAATTACATCTTTTGACACAATAAACTGGATAGAATTCAAAGTCAATTATCTGAAAATTTAAGTCAACAGAATTAAACTTATGATCATCAAACTAACATCTATCATCTCAAGATCTATAACAAGCTAAAAGTTAGTTAACTAGAAAAGAAAGCATGGCTGATTATGTCATAAGCATCATGTCTTCTACCCTACAGTCCACTGTCTTATTTAAGTACCATCTCTTCCCAAAGTATGTTTCAAATTTCAGCCTGAAAACTGGTCAATGTTAAGAGTCTATGCAATCAAAAAGCAACCCAGTAGGCATTCAATATATGAGGATATAAAAAAAATGTTCAGAGTCCATGACATCAAAAAGTGAAAGAATGTACAGCACCAATATACCATGGGCTACGTGGATTATTTCTCTGGACAAAAGTTACAAGAACTATTGAAGTTTCAGCAACCTGGCACCAGATCTCATCGCTAGCTGCAATATTCTGGCAGCAAGCATCAAGAATTACATCTGCATACCCACCGAGCTCAGCAGTATCCACATTTTTGGCAAGATGAGTGAAGCTAATCATACCCTGTCCCTGAAATAATATAACAGAATGTTATGACTACAACTGAGCCATATGAAGTTTTGATCCCTTCCATACAGTTCTTATTTACAAGTTACAGCCTACAGTACAATCTCAAATCAAACACTTAAATATAGCTTAATACTTCCGCTGTGATTTCATTTCCCTACCAAAATTCAAAGGCATAGCATTTCTGACAATAAGCGAAAATCTGTAGTTATGCAGAAAAGTGGGAATGTTTAAAAGTCTAGAAAAGATTCACAGTACTTGGAATGGAAACTCTCATCGTGAAATATTAATACAAATTTGGAAAGCAACCTGAATATTAGCCTTCAATCTATCTCCTCTAGTCCTAAAAGTCCTAAAAGTCCTAAATATAGAAGATAGTTTGTAATGCAAATTGCACGCCATGAGAGTTTCTTTTCAGATATACATATACGTCATCCTTTTAAGTTTGATGACACTGGTCGTCTGGTCCTAGGTATGTGTTATTGGCTTTTGGACTCAACCATAGCATTTACAGAAACGGCAATAAAACCACCTTTCTTAGCTTGAAGGGTGTTTTACCTTCCATCATTAGTTCCTTATTAAATTAGCTAAGATTAGGAGGAATCTTGCTCAAATGCACCTTGTACTGGATAACGAGCAAAATTCCATGCGAGTTTACGTGTAAAATCATATTCGGCGGGAATCTCATACCTTCACCTCGGGCGACCAATGGTCAACAGCTGTCAGCGCAGAAGGTATCACTAATCCACACAACTTCCCTAAATGAGGATAATGAACCTGTGAAAAGAGCAATGAATGCACTAATATATCTCAATATCGGGAGGGAGAAAAAGCTGAACCAAAGATTAAATATTCCCAAAAATAATCAGATATCAGACCAATACCTGGGAAATAAACCATCTTAACTGATAAGCAGCCACAATTGCATATACAACAGGGGCTCTCGCGGATGCAGCAGAAAACTCGTCAGCTTCGTCAGACTTGTCGATAGAACTCTCTTTGATTATGTCTTTAAGAGAAAGCAAAACCTCAGGCATCAATTCCATCATCAATCTCTGCTCCTGAGGTATGAAATCGCACTCTAAGCCCAATTCAGCAACCCTCTTGGAATTTTTGTCGTCAAAAGCAGTAAGGTATGCTTTGGAGAAATCGTAGAAAGCAGAGCTAGCGAGACGAGAAAGATGACTGGGGATCCATGAGAGAAGGCCCGAATAATCCTGGGTTAAGGGCTTGAAGCTGGAGGAGGATACCAAAGCACATGCCATAGAAAAATCTCTGATAGTTGCGTGAAATGCAGACTCTTGAGGTGGGATCTTTCTTGGGAGAAGAGATTCGAGTATAGCTTTGACGGAAACATTGGAGCCTTCGTGTGGAGTGTAGGCTTCGTTGGCAAGACACTCAGAAATTGGCTCCGATAACCTGTTAAGAAGAATCAAAGAGAAATTACCTAGTAACGTACGAAATTTGACAGAGTAGAGAGGGACAGAAAGATGCAGGGGAAGCTAACTGAAGGAGAAGGTTGCCGAGGTTTGAAACCGATTCCATTCCCGACGACGCAAGGGACCCGCCAGAATGCAGGTCGCAGCAACGCGGGGCTCTCGAAGTTCCTAGGACGACATCGTTTGAGGACACATTACAGACCATGAAAGGAAACGGATTGTTCTTTTAGGCCCAAAAATATTTATTAACTTCATCCTCACGATCTTTACCATAAAAAACTTTTGCCTAAATTTAAATTTAATTTCTTTAATGTTTTCATTTTTAACATTAACGGTCATTACTTTTACGGTTTTACAGTTAAATTACTAATAAAAACGCATTTCATATTAATAAGAATTACATAGCATATAACATTTATTAAGAAATTTTGTTTATAATATATATAGGGATAGGATATTGTCACTACCAATTTTAGTCACTACCACTTTTTTCACCGTTTGATCAGAATCTCAATAGAAGAGAGAAATGATAAAAGTATATAATCAATTTAGTGTGTTTGGGATAACTTTTAAAATCTCAAAAGTTCCATTAAGGGGGCAAAGTGAGATGGGTTGCTTTTGACTTGTTTTTAAAAAGTAGGATATGAAAAAAAAAATGCTAGACCCCACTTTTTTTAAATTGAAATACTATTCTAATCCTTAAAAATAAATTTTGTTTATCTTAAACACAAATTCACTTACAAGTTAATTTTTTTAATTTTATTTTTCTCTTATAATTATTGTAATATATATACATATACTAAATATGTATTATTTAATAGGATTCATTTCCTTTTCAGTCATTTTTTATTTGTACTTGTTTTGCAAAATAATCATCCAAATAAGTTTAAGTTTAAAAAAATTACTTATGCTACTGCCCATCCAAACATAAATCACATTACACAATCTAAATTTTATCCAATCTTAAATTTGCAAAAGTCATATTGCAAAAAAAAAAAAAAACATTTGGGTCACCGTTATTTTAAGGGTTAAGGTGCATATTTACCAACAAACTATTACGAAAGGAGCATCCAGTACAAATATTAATTAAGGGTACCTTAAATACAAACAAACAATTAAAAATGTGTAAACAAAGACAAAAACTTTTGAAAAGGTGCGATCGATCAAGATAACGCGTTAGAAAAAGATAACCGATAGTTATCTAAGGGTGCAGATTGGCCAACGAACTTTTACTCCAAGTGCACCCAAAGACAAAAAAGTTTTACTTCGGGGAGCTCCCAACACAAAATTCTTAATTTCACTAAATTAAATAAAAAAAAATTCTCAATTGTCATTATTCAAAACTACTTGTATAGATATCTATGGACAAAAATTACTCATTTGCTAAAATAAATAAAAGTTTCGATTAAAAATATAATTATATGATTTAAATAAAACTCAAGGTATTTTATAATTTATTATATATGTTAAACAAAAAATATATATGATTTACTTTTATTTTAGAAGAAATTTATGTGAGTTAACAAATTCATTTAATGTTAATAAAACATAAAAAAAAAATCTATTATATCTGGAAAGAAATGAAATGAGTTTGATTTTTATTTTTATAAAAAGAGCTTGATGGATATCAACCTTAACACTTAATAATATAAATTCGACAACTTGATGATATTTGTGTCCACAAATGTGACCTTTCATGAGTCTTCTTCTTTTTTCCCGTCTTCGATATTGTCCGAGTCTTCCTCTGTAGTTTTTGAGTCTGATGATATCATAGTTTATCGTGTTCCTATCTCACCAATACAGGCTGCAGTTCCGGAACCTGATATAGTCAATGATGCTGATGTTGCCAATGTTTTGCCCTTGCCAGTACCTGCTTCGCCGTCGGATCCAGGTCCTGCCCTTCCTATTCCTGACCCAATTGTACTATTGCCCCATCTGATGACCTGCCTATTGCCCTCCGAAAAGGTACCCGTCCTCATCATCCTCCCTAGAGATATGCTGACTGTACCTATCCTATCTCATCTTTTGTCTCCTACCAGCGTTTGTCACATGTTTCCTTTTCCCTTGTGGCCACTTTTGAATCCATCTCTACCCCTACCAACCTTCACCAAGCCTTGACTCACCCTGGTTGGCGTGCATCGATGGAAGAAGAAATGATAACCCTTGAAAAGGCTGGTACCTGGACTCTTGTTGATCTCCCTTCTGGAAAGAAGGCCATAACGAACCCAGGTGGTTGCTCCATATACACCTCTTGTCACAAAAGGTTATGCTCAAACTTATGGCATTGATTATTCTGAGACCTTCTCCCCTGTGGCTAAGCTCAGTTCCGGTCGTCTTCTTATTTCTCTGGCTGCCACCTACCATTGGGATTTGCATCAGTTGGATGTTAAGAATGCCTTTTTAAATGGTGACATTCTTGAAGAGGTGTATATGGAGCAACCACCTGAGTTCATTGCTCAGGGGGAGTCTAGGAAGGTATGCTATCTCTGAAATTCGTTGTATGGTCTAAAGCAAAGTCCTCGTGCTTGGTTTGATCGGTTTTGTGGTGTGGTCAAGAAGTTTGGGTTAAGCCAAAGTAAATGTGATCACTCTATGTTTTACCAGCATTCTAATGCATGCATGATTCTTCTAGTAGTATATGTTGATGATATTGTGATTACTGGGAGTAACATTTCTGGAATCTCAGAACTTAAAATCTTCCTTAACTCCCACTTCCAGACAAAAGACTTAGGTCCATTGAAGTACTTTCTCGGCATTGAGGTATTGAGAAGCAAGAAAGGAATCCTTTTATCCCAACGAAAATATGTTCTCGATTTGTTAAAGGAAACTGGAAAACTTGGCGCTGCACCAAGTACCATTCCTATGATTTCGTATCCGTTCCTGGATCTTAATGATAGCATGTTTGTTGAGCTTCCCAATGACTTGAAGAAGAAGATTGATCTAGAGAAACTGAAGTCATTTGCATCTCCTGAGCGATATAGAAGACTCGTTAGGAAACTGAATTATCTGACAGTGACTCGTCCTGATATAACCTTCTCAGTCAGTGTACTCAGTCAACTCATGGAAGCTCCAACAGTCGCTCAGTGGGAAGCCTTAGAGCATATTTTGCATTATTTGAAAGGTTCCCCAGGTCGTGGCATTCTCTATACAGATTACGGGCACACTAAGGTTGAGTGCTTCTGTGATGCGGATCATGCAGGGTCTAAAGCCACAAGACGGTCCACTACAGGTTACTATGTGTTTGTTGGTGGAAACTTGATATCTTGGAGAAGTAAAGAGCAAGCTGGTGTTGTGTCAAAGTCAAGTGTAGAAGCAGAATACAGAGCCATGTCACAATCAGCACAGGAAATTGTGTGGGTATTTCAACTCATGAAGGAAATTGGGATCATCACGACATTACCTGTGAAATTATGGTGTGACAATAAAGCAGCACTCCATATAGCATCGAATTCTGTGTTCCATGAGCGTACGAAGTATATTGAAATTGATTGCCATTTTATTAGAGATACGATCAAAGAAAATGTCATATCTACAGGGCTATGCGATCAAACGACCAGCTGACAGATCTTCTAACAAAAGCTTTAGATGGCACATGGATTGAGTATCTTTGTAACAAGTTAGGCATGATCAATATATATGCTCCAACTTGAGGGGAGTGTTATAATATGGATTACGGTTAGATCCAGATTATTAGGGATTAAGTTAGATCCACAATTGTAAGGTTTTCTGTTAGCCTTTCTCTTGTATATATACCCATGTATTTACCTTAATTAATACCACTTGTAGACTCTAAGATTACACTGTTCATATCGTGTTGAAAAGTTCAGGCAAGTTCTTCTGATCCTGGGTGCAGGTTAGAGTAGTATATCCCCTCTCTCTCACTCTCTCTCAAGTTTTTTGATATTCGAAACCAGATGAATTCAGAGTGTGGGAATTTTTTCCCTTAAAAAATTCGCGGTTTGGGTTTTTGTTTTGCCACCGGCTTATTACTAGAAGGCTCGTATTAATATTTTTGGATTTCATTCACTTTGGAAACACCTTAATAAAATTCACAACCATGCATCTGCCTATTTGTTAATCAAGATATCGTTCTTATGTATATATGATTATATCAATAATATATTTTAAAAATCTTTTCGAAAGTCGCGTGATTTTTATGGACCCAGTATGATTTGATTTTATATGGCATGTATAACATTTACACAACAATTTATTTACTATTTTGTAGCATTTTGAAGGCCTGATCCTTAATGTAAGAACTATATATTTATTTAATTTGATTAAATTAAATTAAAACAGTTAATTGTGCTAGTTAAGACGACATATATTTTTTTAAAAAAAAAACCCTAATAATCTTCTTTAATTCACTTCATCTATATCATGCTTGATTATTGTTGAAGAAGTATTAATCAGGATAATTTTAAAAAATATTGATAAATATAATAAATTAGTCTTATATCCATTGGTTGTAAACTCGCGAGTTGACTCTCCGAAGTTACCGTTTTTACGATCTTACCTTACAAAAACGAGTCGAGTCAGTAGTAAACTCGTGTCAGTCGTAAACTCGGTTAAACTCACGAGTTTATACACCGAGTTTACCGTTTTTAAGTTTCTAGCTTATAAAATCGTGTTAACTTACTTTTAAACTCGTGATAATTTTTTTGATTTCGTCATGATCAATGGCTTTATATAGATTTTTTTTATTAAATATGATAAATGATAAATGTTGATGAATTTAATTTCAATTATTTGGATTTAAAATATATTTAAATCAAATTGTTGTCATTTTTATATTTTAATTATTTAATTATACACTAGTAATACATATTTAATAACAAAAGTAAACTCTTACGAGTTTACGATTCGAGTTTATGATACGAGTTTACATCGTTCTCACGAGTTTGCTTAAACTCGCGAGTTTGCTTAAACTCGCGAGTTTGACAACCTTGCTTATATCTGAATCTAAAAGTCTAAAATCAACTCCCAGATTAGAAGGTATAGTGTCAATACAAAATGATGACAGTTTCTTCCTTCTTTTAACTCATAGTATTTCTTTAATTAGTTTTCTTAATTATTCTGTTGACCTGACATTTCTGTAAATAGTTACATGCACTTTTCTCTCTCTCTCTCTGTGAGAAAGCAAATTGTAACAATACGTATTTGCAATTGTTTGTCTTGAATGGCTTTAAATTGACATTAAGTTGCTGAGTTGGCGAATGGTTAAAGATTTCAGTTCTTTTGACATACTGATCTTGTGACTCTGAATTACACGGACGAGCAAGAAAGGCAGGAAAAACTGTAAATATGTGTGCGTATTTCCTTATCGCATTCTTAATAAATATATCACTTACGTACAAATATTATGATTTTTTATAAATTTTGTATCATATATAAATATATAGATATTTCTAATTTGACCCAGCCGGTAATATTTGAATCTGACCCGGTCAAACAGTAATGTAAAATATATATGAGTTTTGTTACGTCAAGTCACCCTAAAACTACGTCGTTTTAGAAATTAGAAAAATTAATAAAGGGTGTTTTTGTATTTTTGTTGTTGTATTTATTAGATGAATTTTACCAAAAAAGCCTTTATTAATTCCCATAACCCTAAAACTACGTCCTTTTGAGAGTTCATTAATTCTTCTAACCCCTAAACGACGTAGTTTTAGGATGACTTAATATAACTTTATGTCAAGTGATATGATAAACGATAAATCCAATATATATATGGGAAAAACACTTCTCATGTTGTAAGAGAAGTGTATTCTCATGTCACATACACATGAAATGGTGGGACCCACATATACATATAATTAGCATTATATATATATGTGGGTCCCACCATTTCATGTGTATGTAAAAATCTTCTTCTTCTTATGCAACATGAGAAATTTAAACCTATATATATATGTGTGTGTGTGTATGTGGGAAAAACACTTCTCATGTTGTAGGAGAAGTGTATTCTCATGTCACACACACATGAAATAATGAGACCCACATATATATATAATGCTCATTATATATATATGTGGGTCCCACCATTTCATAAGTGTGTAGGAATCTTCTTCTTCTCATGCAACATGAGAAGTTTAAACCCCTATATATATATATATATAGGGAAAAACATTTCTCATGTTGTAAGAGAAGTGTATTCTCATGTTACACACACATGAAATGGTGGGACCCACATATATCTAATTATATATATATGTGGGTCCCACCATTTCATGTGTGTAGGAATCTTTTTATTCTCATGCAACATGAGAAATTTAAACTCCATATATATATATGATAAAAAATCATAACACAAAAATATTAGATACAAATGAAAATTTTGATAACAATCATAGCCCCGCCATAATATGAGTAGGCTAAATTAAACAGACGTATGATGGAAAATATATGTCATAGAAAAAAGCGGAAATTCATTCCGAGATGACCCAAAAGAATGAAACTAGTATGGTGCCACTGGAACGTGCATTTGATGTTCTTCAAACTTGTCACACAGAGGGTCCGGAAGCTTAAAATTCCTCATCCCAGTGTCTTGAACTGTGACTGCATCCATATGGTTGCTTATGATACTTCTAATACGGAATCCTTTTCCCTCATTCACATTCCTCTCGTTTAAAATGTATTCATTCCCTTTGATGGAATCTTCATAATCTTCTCTGCAGTTGTGCAGATCATCCATATTAAATATAAAATGAGAAGCCAGTCTAAACTTTCATTTTTGGGAAAACCCTAGACTATAAACAACTAAAGGAACCGAATTGAATTTAGAAGATGAGCAGGGGATGAAACAACGACTTTGTCAATAATTCAGAGGCATGTGCCTGATTTTAACGTGAACAAAATATTTCAGATCTTTCAGAGATAGATAAAAAGGAAATACGGAGTATTAATAATACCTCATCATCAAGGAAGACCAGCCTCTAAATCCAGAGGAAATAAGATGATGAGTGGTGACATCTCGCTGGGTTCCAGGTTCTCTTGACAACAATATTATTGGCCACCCGGCAGATTTAAGGTTCATGTATAATCTTAAGACAAGCTTCAGCTTTAAGTTCCCTGCCTCCTTCATACATTCACTCACTCCGTAGCTGTTAAACCTGCACCAAAGGAGAGCTTTTTTTGTCATGTTTCTATCAATTACAACAACTTCAATATAATGAAGTGGAAATGAATTCTTGCTATAGGAGATAAGAAATGTAGAATTTGCCAACAAGATTTTCAGTTTTACCCGACGAAACTGCATCCACTCTCTCTCTCTCTCTCTTGAAGAAACTATGTTTTGAAAAGATAAAAAGGGGATTGATCTGACTCCCGACTCCTCAGGTTTAAATTTTAAAAAGTTAAACCAATTGCTGCTAATGTTTTTGAGCTTACCGGTGAAACCAATTGGAAGAATGAGGATATGAAGGGAAAAGGCCATCTATCTCGACCAACACCGCATCAAAACCACCATCTGATGGATTAATAAGGCTAAAGTGATCTTCAATCAGAGACATGGTTGAATCCAAGTCTGCAGCGTACTGACCTCCTTTGACATATTGTATGGCAGGAGCTCTACAAACCTTGGGAAGATTGTAACCTTGCAAGTTATTAAGCTCGGCATGCTGAGCACAAATCTTGCAATAACTGTAATAATTGAGCTCGATAACTCCAGCATGTTTACTTTGACAAGACTGCAGCATCACCGCCAACGAGATCAGCAAACTAATTAACAAAACCCCAGAAGTGACAAGTCCGGTGATGAAGATTGTTGCAGTGAAAGATGTCATGTACAATCCTGATTCCACAATATAACGGCTCCCCATCTCTGTGATCGGAATGCAGCAGCAAGATTCGTCATCAATAACGCTATTCTAAAACAACAGTTGGAAAGATAATATACAGATTGAATGATAATTGCATGAAAAGCTTCGGAACGAAATGGCCAAATGGCAATAAATTTACCTAAAAAGGCCCAATTTTATTTAGATTTCTCCGATTCCCATTTGTGGAGGCATGTTATGAAACTATATCGGTGAACAGTCATCTATGAACCCGGGATAGTAGCTAAAGACGAAGCCTTTGAATACAAATGAATCCATTTACAGCTAGCATCTACTACAGATCGTAATTATTCTCCTTCGTTTGGTTCATTTTATCATTTGTTCACCAGGGAGGGCATGATGGAAGAGATTTTAAAAGTGAGAAGCTTGGAATCACATAACATACCAGACCCACTTGAGAGACTTCCTGCAGAGTATTGGTGTTCCATTTGATGGGCATAAGCAGACATGACTAAAATCCAGTTGAAGTTACTAATTCAGCTTGCTTCCAAAAGTCAAGAAAGACACCTAATAATTTTTTTCATTCACATTGGGTCATCATTCATTACTTCAGTTTCAGTCTCACAAATCAACAGAATTGGCAAAATAAAACCAATCCAAAAACCAAAAAAGAACTTGTACAAATGAATCACCAATACGAACAAAATTAGTACTTACAAATTACTATAGCGAGCACCTCCTCAAGCCCTACTCCTTACGGTCCCTGTTAATACAATACGTCAATGCTAAAACCCCTATAAATTTACGAATAATTTACTTCTCCCTCTGCCTTATTCTTTAAGCGCAACCATTCCGATCTCAAAAAGCCTATAAAATTTAATCCCAATAACATCAAATACAGGATGAAATAAAACCAATTTCATAATATGCAAGACACAGGTTGCGTCGACAAAGCTATGAGACCTTGAAGCATCCGATATGGGGGATTCCCAATGCCCTGACAGAAAATCCCGAATATGTTCCGAACTATATCAAAAGGAAAGGTGTGAGAGGTTGGCGCTGGTTATTGTGTTTTCTATGTTTAAAATAGCTTCAATGACAACCCAGGGAGGCTGGGAGGGGAAGTAAAGGTTTGCAAAACTGGTGGGACTAGTACGACCCAGTGGATACATTATTCGTCATTGTCTGTTACATCAGGGCCTTCAGGAAGCTTCCTCTGTTTTTTTCTTTGTCTTTCATTTGTTAGCTTGTTTTGTTCTGCTACACTGCCTTAATTCTCAAAGCTGTTGGAGTCATGAAATCCTAAATAACTTGGCGTTCGGCCTCGTATGTTATGCGAGGACTTCAAACGATGTCGTTTGCCCCTTTTCGTGTTATCTTAACCCTTCAATAAATCAACGAGTCTGAGCTTTCTTCCTGTTGTTTTGCCCAACGCCAGCGAAAATCCAACTCCGCAAATCAAGAAATCCAGTTCTCGATAATTTTTTTTTAAAGTCCATAATAAGCTAGTCTAACTAGCTATAAAATAAAATGGCGAAAGAGGAACCCAAAAAAATTGCATCAATCTTCTCTTGTTATGTATCAAAACTCTCGAAAAAATGTCGTTGACACTGCTAGCATGAGAATTTTGGCAAGTTGCAGACGAAATCATTATCCCAATACGTTTGGCCAAGACGGGGCTGGAAGTTGGCTCACCAGTGGGAAGCGTTGTTGTCAAACTCACGAGTTGACTTTTTAAGTTTACCATTTTTATGTTTCTAGCTGACCAAATCGAGTCAAATCACTTATAAACTTGTAATTGTTGTAAATTCAATTAAACTCACGAGTTTGTATACTAAATTTGCCGTTTTTACGTTTCTAACTTACAAAACTGTGTTAACTTACCCTTAAACTTGTGATAACTTTTTTTATTTGATCACACTCAAATTTCGAGCTTTATATATGAGTTTTATAGAAATTTCTTTGTTAAATATGGTAAAGTTTAAATGTTGATGGATTTAATTTCAATTATTTAAATTTAAAATAAATTTAAATCAAATTGTTGTTATTTTTTATATTTTGATTATTTATTATACACTATTAATACATATTTAATAAGTAAAATTAAACTCTTACGAGTTTACGATTTGAGTTCACTAATATGAGTTTACATCATTGTCATGAATTTACTTAAACTCGTGAGTTTGACAATTTAGTGGGAAGTTGGGAACGGAGAAGATCAAACTGTGGCGCGAAATTCACAGGCGCCTTAAATGATTTCAACTTCAACGGGTGAGATTAGTTGTTTTATTTGGATGGCTTGGATGATAAATGAAACCAAAGCGACATTGTTTAAGCTAAGCTTCCCGCACTCCACTCGAGGACTTGGCACTCCCTGAACCTGAATAAACGCCATGCAACATCACCAGTATAATTCTCCAGAAGATAAATAAATAAAATATATTTAAAGAGTTGATTTTAATATTAAATGTAATATATAGTTTTTGTATTTGTCTATTTTTAGTTAATTTATCTATTGATGATCTCTCAACAATAATCTAAAAGGAGAGAGAATTAAAGAAGATGACTAAAATATTTATATGTTATATTAAGTAATTTAATTAACATTCTTAATATAATTAAATTAGATAAATATGTTGTATACTAAAAACCAGAGGGAATATTAAAAAAACCTACTCAGACTTAATTATATCATATAAATATATAAAACATAAAATCACACCTTTATGATTTATAAATAACAAAATCTTTCTTTTATTTTTACCTCACGTATTTTATTATTTTTTGAGAAATTTTGTTTTAATTTATTTATCATTTCTCCGCATATATTATCCCCACCAAGTGCTTGAAATGACCTGTTGGAGGGATGTGGTTCCTGTATTGTGGGCTTATATTTATATGAATTGGGGTAGCGTCGGGAATTGATGAAGAATTTCACAGAATTTCTAAATAAGTCACCGCAAGAGGATGAGTCTTGGTGGTCAGAGTGACTAATTGTGGAGACAATTTGTGTCTTTTATGAGTCACTCGCCATGGAAAAGATGTGATTTTTTGTTAACTTGAAATTACAGTTTAATTATTTTCTTACCGGAATCAAAATTCAAAGTAGAATGCACGGTTTTGAAATTTGGGTCAACATTTGAGCGCTGCTCGGTTGATTCTCAAGCGCGAAGGTGCATTTGACACTCCCAGAAGAACACAGAGAGGTCACAAACCAACAAATAGTGGGGCAAGCAGCTCCCCACCATATCTCTTTTCATTTATATCACCCGATCGCATCCACATAAACACTTGCGATGCTCATCACGCAATTTTATTAGCCTATCTGCCCAGCCACTGACACGTGGCACTACTTATTACGTACCTCTCAGCCACTTATCTACTATCCTCCTCCTCTTGCCGTTCCCATTTCCCCTCCTTGCTCTGCAGCCATGGAGACGGCCATTGCTTGCTTCGCCAGAGGCACCTTCCTGCCTACTCCTTCTTCCAACTACTCTCCTCCGTCCGTCTCTCCCTCTTTTGGATTCACGGTATTCAAGTTATCTATTTGTATCCTATCCATTTTCCTAATTTTGTGAACATGTTTGTGAAATATGTCCGTTATGAATGACAGAGTCTGAAATCAAGCCCTTTCTTTGGGGAATCATTAAGGGTGGCATCCAAATCAACCGTCAAGGTTTCAAAGCCCAGGGATGCCTCGCTTGTGACCAGATGTGAAATTGGTGACAGCCTGGTGAGTTGAAGGCAAAACAATTTTTTGGTTGCTTCCATCGTGCTATTTCTTTTTTAATGCTTGTGTGTTTGTGATTTTAGGAAGAGTTCCTTACGAAGGCAACACCGGATAAGGGACTGATCCGTTTGCTGGTGTGCATGGGAGAAGCTTTGAGGACTATTTCCTTCAAAGTCAAGACAGCTTCTTGTGGGGGAACTCAATGTGTTAATACCTTTGGAGACGAGCAGCTTGCTGTGGATTTGCTCGCCAACACGCTTCTTTTTGACGTAAGATTTCCATTATATTTTTCAGCATTTATGAGTTATGTCGCCTAGCTAGCTTCAGCTTTTGGTTTATTTTGTTTTGTCATGTTGGAACTGCTGATCGAGGCAACCACTACTGCTTACAATTCAATATGTCCAAGTTCATATCATGTTAGAACCTGATCTAGGCAACCATTACTGGTGTGGGAAACATGAAGCTACTTGTTTTTGCCCGTGATAATTTTAACAATGAGCTCTTTGGGTCTTAGAGTTTTAATACAATTTTATTCCAAGGATGTGCAGTGAAGCTAATTAGAATGTCCATTGTTGTATGCGCAGGCCTTAAAACACTCACACTTCTGCAAATATGCTTGCTCAGAGGAAGTTCCCGAACTCCAGGACATGGAAGGTCCAGTTGAAGGTCTGCAATGATATAATAAACTAAGCAATTAAGATTTGGATATATTTATACATTGTGATGGCATTATGATATGAGGTTGTCATTTTTGTGAATATGCGACTGCAGGAGGATTTAGTGTTGCATTTGACCCGTTGGATGGCTCCAGTATCGTGGACACCAATTTCACTGTGGGCACAATCTTTGGTGTGTGGCCTGGTGATAAGTTAACGGGGGTCACTGGAAGAGACCAAGCTGCTGCAGCCATGGGAATATTTGGTCCTAGAACCACATATGTCCTTGCTCTTAAGGACTACCCTGGAACACATGAATTTCTTCTGCTTGATGAAGGCTAGTTCCCTGCCTTATGTTTTCTGAAAATTTAGGACACCATTCAGTTGAAAAATTGATTCTGTAATTTCTGTGGTTTCATGATAGAGGTTCAAATTAAAGCTTCAGGAAATTAATGACTATGTTCTCTGATTTGTTTATCAGGAAAATGGCAACATGTCAAGGAGACCACAGATATTGGTGAAGGAAAACTTTTCTCTCCAGGAAATTTGAGAGCCACATATGACAACCCTAAATATGATGAGGTCTACCTAGTCTTCCATTAGGAAACACGAATTTTTGTTCTAAATCTGTTGTGCTATATGAGACATTTGGAAGTGAACACTTACGTCTCCATTTATTTGTCGCCCTACAGTTGATCAACTACTATGTGAAAGAAAAATACACATTGAGATATACCGGAGGAATGGTGCCAGACGTCAACCAGGTGCTTTAATTTCTTGATTTTCTCATGAAATTCCCTTGTCTCGAAACTAGTTTTGAGAAAAATCATTGAAAGTTAACATTTACCTGGCAGAATACGCTCTTATAGATGCCTTATTCTTGTGTCCAGATTATTGTGAAAGAGAAAGGTATATTCACAAACGTGACATCTCCATCAGCCAAAGCCAAGCTGAGGCTGCTGTTTGAGGTTGCTCCTTTAGGGTTCTTGATTGAGAAAGCAGGAGGTTTCAGCAGTGATGGTCATCAGTCTGTGCTAGACAAGGTCATAAATAATCTTGATGAGAGAACTCAAGTAGCATATGGATCCAAGAACGAGATCATCCGGTTCGAAGAAACTCTCTACGGTTCATCCAGACTCAAGGGTGGTGTTCCCGTTGGAGCAGCTGCTTAAGCTGTTGAGCTGCAATCCATCGGCAGTGTTCATCTGTTTTTTGTGCACAAAGATGTGTTTTTATCAATCTTACGGACAAGTGGTTACGATTTAGTAACATTTCCAGTTTATGGTGATAACAAAGTTAAGTTGACGTTGATAAGACTGAGATCATCTCGTCAAGTTCACCGTCCGTTAGGCAGTGCCTAGTGAATTTTGGTTCATTTAGTATTTTAAATTCACGCTCTAAATCAAAGTTTTAACGAGAAAATTTTGGACAGACAAGGTTTTCTGCAGCTCTGCGAAGGGAGCTGTCAAAGTCTTTGGAGTCATCGTAAGAACCTAATTTGAAATACCGTAGTAATGGGATATGTTCGATACGAGAGAGAAACCATTTTAGAAAATGAAAATTTCTAAGTCTGGCCTTGTCGCCATTTGTCCGAAAGCATAACAAGTTGTCTTCTCAGTTTAAGAGGACAAAGTTAGCATTGAATCCCACGATTACGCTCGCAAGAAAAATGCTGCGCTCATAGAAAAGGGCAAGTGACTCCTACTCCCAAGTCAGCAGCGAAGATCTGATCCATTTGCCCAAAGAGATATCCTCATCGCGCAATGGTGTTAACCAAGACTTGAGAGAAACAAACATGGTATGGCTATGTCTCGTGATATTATTCATTTTAATTTTCTGACATAAATGTAAACCGAGTTTTCTAGTTCTTCTGACGATCAGTTTCCTTTTCACCGCATCTCTGAGAAGGTTGAAGAAAAAAAGAAAGAATGAATTTGCCAAAAACTTGTACAAGTCACCTCGTGTATTAAGCAAGAATGCTGAGAATCATCTAAGTATATCAGGAAATGCTTGACTTGAATTACTTTCATGAGGTGCAGGATTCTGGCGTGGGAGATGGAAAATGGCATGGTTCAGTCGGAGGCATAGTCTGTGCACCTTTGGACAAAGTTTGGGGCGTGATTTCTCAAACCAAGAGACTCCCAGAGTGGATGCCGATGGTGGAAAGATGCACTGGCTTGGCCGGAGAAGAAGATGAGGCTGGCTATGTGAGGCTAGTCTCTGGCTTTATGTTCCCCCAACCTGACGGAGAGAGGTCGTGGATCAAGGAGAGGTTGGTTTCCTTGGACTCTTCATCACGCACCTATGTTTACAGAATGGAAGCGAGCAATGTGGGTTTAGATGGGTCTGTGAATTCGCTAAAACTAGCTGACTATGGGTTTGGCTCTACTCTTGTTCGCTGGTCGTTTGAGTTAAACCCCTTACAAGATGCGTCTGAGGATAGCACTATAGACTATCTGGGATTTCTCTATAAATCTTGCATTAATAGAATTGAGGGTGCCATAGAAGCTGAATCAACAAATGCTTCGCCATCATAATTTTCCATCATAGCAAATAATCTTGCGCCTGTAATCTTTTTGGTATATAGACTGTGATGCCTCGTCTATAATAATGAAAGGAAAGAAATTTGATCCGAACAATTTACAATTGCAGGAAAAAACGGGGAAGAAATTATATTGTATAATAATATACATCTCTTCAAATCATATTTTAGCCGTTTAAACTTATTTTTGTATTTTTTGAGGGAAAATTACATTTAAATATCATTTGAATTTACAAAACCCTAAAATGTCTTTTAAATTTGTTATAGAACTTAGAGGTACCAAGGACCATATTGAGATTTTCAAATTCGAATGAATTTACCTTTACCCTTAGTTTTTAAATAAATTTAAAAAAAGAAAAGAAACAAAAAATGACCATCGCCAAGGACTTGCAACGCTAACGCCTGGGCTCGGCCACTAGCGGCTACGAGAGCCGACAATTTTTTTTTTTTTGGGGGGGGTGGGGTTGAATTTTTTCTTAAAAAAAACAGATTCAATGAATGTGAGGAAGGTGTCCACTCCATTTTCATGGGGGTCAAGTGGCCCAACCACGGGGCAACTTGGTTCTTTTAATATATATATATATATATATACGCATTAATAAATATGAGTAAATACCCTTTCTGGTCCCTGACAAAAAACATGGACCCATTTTGGTCCCTTACAAAAAAAATCGACTCTTATTCGTCCTTTTTATGGACTAAAAATGACCTTTTGGAAATTTGTGAGGGATTAAAATGTCAACCAATCAACCATTATTCGTCCTTTTTATGGACTAAAAAGGACTTTTTTTTTAAGGAACTAAAATGGAGATCGCGTTTTTTGTCAGGGACTAAAATGGGGATCGCGTTTTTTGTCAGGGATCAGAAATGGTATTTACTCAATAAATATATATATTCTTCTTAACATTTTTTTCCATAAACAAACACTCTTATAAATCTCATTACTGAACTTGTAAATACCATTAACGAATTGGTAATTCTCATTACAAGATTTGTTACAATTGACCCTTATTTGTTATTTCATGAGAGACACTTGAGAAAAACCTGATGAAAACACTGGTAATTATCATTACGAAACTTGTACCATTAACGAATTGGTAATTCTCATTACAAGATTTGTTATAATTGACCCTTGTTTGTTGTTTCATGAGAGACACTTATAACAAATCTTGCAATGGGGATTACCAATTCGTTAATGGTATTTACAAGTTCCGTAATGGTAATTACCAGTGTTTTCGTCAAGTTTTTCACAAGTGTCTCTTATGAAACAACAAACAAGGGTCAATTGTAACAAATCTTGTAATGGGAATTACCAATTCATTAATGATATTTACAAGTTTAGTAATGATAACTACCAGTGCTTTTGTCATGTTTTTCACAAATGTCTCTCATAAAACAACAAACAAGGGTCATTTATAACAAATCAACAAATCTTATAATGAGAATTACCAATTCGTTAATGGTATTTACAAGTTTAGTAATAATAATTACCAGTGCTTTTATCAGGTTTTTCACAAGTGTCTCTCATCAAACAACAAATAATGGTCAATTATAACAAATCTTGTAATGAGAATTACCAATTCGTTAATGATATTTACAAGTTCAGTAATGAGATTTACAAAAGTGTTCGTTGATGAAAAAAAATTTAAGAAGAATATATATATTTGTTAATGCATATATATATATATATTAAAGGAATCAAGTAGCCACTTAGCCCCCATGAAGGTGGGTGGGTTCGAACCCTACCTTCCTCACTTTCATCAATCCTTTTTTATATAAAAAAAAAAACAACCCAACCCCCCCTCCCAAAAAAAAAAACCATCGCCGGATCTCGCCGCCGGCGTAAAGCCCAGCGCCGGCGGTTGCGGAGTCCTTCGGCGAGGGTCTTTTTTTTTAATTTATTTTAAAACTAAGGATAAAAAAAGTAAATTCACCCGAATTTGAAAATCTCAATATGGTCCTTACTACTTTTAAGTCCTTTAACAAATTTAACAGACATTTGGAGGTTTTACAAATCCAAATGGTATTTAAATGTAATTTTTCCTTTTTTTTAAAGTAAAATTACAATAATATTTTTATAAGATCTTAAATTTGAAGTTTGAACCATTAAAATTTTAACTCAATCCCTATTTAGCATTACTAATAAAGCAGACCCTACCACTGCTTTTGCTTTTTTAAGCTAACACTTCCAACAGCTTGTTCCAACAGCTTGTTAAAAAGAAAGAGATTTGCAGGAGAAAGAGATTTGCAGGAGAAAGAGCTTTGCATTCGGAACGCCAAAGTTTTGTAAAACTCGGGCTAATGAAGTGATTTATATATTGAGTGACAAAACAGCATCGTCCAATAGACAATTTTTTTTGGGTGGGTTGAGCTGTTACAAGACTCTCCGTCTATGTTCTTTTCAACTTTAGAGCATCCAATCAAGATAATGAAGTGGATTAGCCTACAGACAGAGCCCAACTATAAATAATACGAGTAATGTTATAATAAACCTCTTGAAAGTTCGCCACAATCCCGCTTTGTACTTTATGCCCTTCTGGAAGAGAGGTAAAATGCTTCAGAAATACATGCATATATACAAAAAGAAAGAGAAATCAAGAATGTATTATGGGAAAGAAATGGGGATATGCAGGTGAGCAGTATGTTTCTAGTCTCAACTATCACACAAATTCTTCTGTCATATGATGATAGTAGAAATAATTAGCATCGATGGAGACAAAATGCTTGCCACCTTGTGTGGCATGCAAGAAAATTTGCTAATGCCATTCTGTATTCACCTAACTTTTGTAAAACAACATGGCATCCAAGATTCTTAATTCGTTATTTATAATTGAGGTGGTGAGTCACATGCTAGCATTCCACACACACAAGAGAGAGAATGGAGCCACGTCTTCTGGCATTAATGTTTCTGGTGGCTCTCTCTTTTCCAACTTTTGCTCAGTCTTTGGTTCGTCACTATAAGTTTAATGTAAGTGCATTTCTCCCTATAAGTTTAGTGCAAGTAAGATTCCTATCTCTGCTTTTCTTATGAAGAAAAACATAAATAACAATAAGAAAAGGCGGCAAGCAACAAACATCAAAGGGCAATGCGGTATTCATAAAAGATCTCCGGTACTCACAATAGTATAATGAACTTGCTCTGCATTTAAAGGACACCGAATCATAGTAAAACAAACATATTCATTGTATAGGTGGTCTTGAAGAACGCAACAAAACTTTCCTCCTCCAAATCAGTTGTCACTGTCAATGGAAAGTTCCCGGGTCCAACTCTCTATGCCAGAGAGGGTGACAATGTAATTGTGGTCACCAACCACGTTGCAATCCACTGGTGAGAACCATTACTGATAATAAAATTACAGGAGCAATAATATTAACAATAATAATAGGACTCCATTACATTTCGGACTCATGGCAGGCATGGAGTCGGACAGTTCCTAACTGGTTGGTCTGATAGACCAACATATATCACGCAATGCCCGATCCAGCCGGGGCAGGGCTTTATTTACAACTTCACGATCTTAGGGCAGAGAGGCACCTTCTTGTGGCATGCACATGTTACTTGGCTAATAGCCACCGTGCATGGTGCCATTGTCATTTTACCCAGGCGAGGCATTCCTTATCCGTTTCCTAAACCTCACAACCTTATTCTAGGTTAGTCTTAATGTTACAAGTAGAGTTTTCCATGAACATTTCTGGGTTTTGATGGTTTTGTTCATCCACATGAATGGCACTAAGTTTGATGTGTTGATCTCAGGTGAATAGTGGAAAGCAGACGTTGAAGCTGTGCTCAATCAGTCAACAGTATCTGGCCTGCCACCGAACATATCAGATGCTCACACTATCAATGGCCTTCCGGGACCAGTCCCTGGTTGCACTTCTCAGGGTACATATATACAATCCAGAGAGGGCATTTTATAAACTGAAAATTGAATTTTGTTTCTTGTGTTTTCTAATATCCAAACTAGGAATTAAAATTGAATAAACTATTTGTTGGAGATGGGGCATGTAATAGTTTGGAGCTTATGTGAACCTTATGCAGGGGGATACACTTTGCATGTTGAGAGGGGCAAGACATATCGTCTTAGAATTGTGAAAGCAGCTGTGAACGATGAACTCTTCTTCAAAATTGATGGGCACAATCTGACTATCGTGGAAGCAAATGCCTCTTGCGTTAAGCCGTTTGAGACGGACACAATAATCATTAGCCCAGGTCAAACGACAAATGCCCTCTTAACTGCAAATCAAGGCATTGGCAAGAACTTAATTGCACTCACTCCTTTCATGGACGCTTCAATAGTCTTTGACAACATAACCGCATTTGCTACATTTCGGTACGAAGGCACGCCTCCTTATCTCAAAACTGTTCTGACCAGCATTCCTCCTATGAACGCAACCCTAGTTTCCACTAACTTCATCGATTCTCTCAGAAGCCTTAATTCAAACAACTACCCTGCAAGAGTTCCGGTGACCATAGATCAGAGTCTTTTCTTCACAATATCAGCTGGCGTAAACCCATGCGACACATGCGTCAACGGGACCAAGCTTGTATCAGCAATCAATAATATCCGCTTTGTGCAGCCAACCGTAGCCCTTCTTCAAGCACATTACTACAACCAAAAAGGGGCTTACACGAATGATTTTCCCGCAAACCCGGCCGTAGCTTTCAACTACACCGGTACTCAACCGGCTAACATCCAGACCAATAGCAGCATGAAAGTAAACAGATTAAATTTCAATTCAACAGTCCAAATCATTCTCCAGGGCACTGCAATGGTAGCTCCAGAAAGCCATCCTCTTCATTTGCATGGGTTCAATTTCTTTGTTGTGGGGAGTGGATTAGGGAATTTTGATCCACAGAATGATCCAAAAAGCTGTAATCTTGTTGATCCGGTGGAGAGAAACACTGTGGGGGTAGCGAACGGTGGATGGACTGTAATCAGATTCAGGGCAGACAACCCTGGTAGCAACAAATATATCTTTCTTTGTTGAATTTGTTATCAAGAATAGCGTAACTAATTCATCCTAAGAATTTGATTCTATTATGTTGTGGCAGGTGTCTGGTTTATACATTGCCATTTGGAAGCACACACAACCTGGAGACTTAAGATGGCTTTCATGGTGGAGGATGGAAAAGGCCCCAATGAGTCTTTGCTTCCACCTCCCAAAGACCTTCCGAAGTGTTAGGGCGCGTCTGATGCAGAGTCGTTAACGTCTGTATGCTATTGCTGCACTAGGACGTAGATTGTCTGAAAAATTGTAAACTTTTAAGATCGAAATGGAAGAGGATTTTCTGGCCAGCTCCCCTCTCCCCATCCCTCACAGTCGCATTTCGGTCGTCCAAATCTTGATCCGGTACGGAATTGTTTTTTTTTTAAAAAAATATTTTATTTTTATTTTTTAAAAAAACCATTCCGAACCGTTAGATCAAGATTTGGACGACCGAGATGCAACTGTGAGGGATGGGGAGAGGGGGCGCCGAAGGAACCGGACCCATGGAAATACCTGAATATTTTTAAAAAGGAGACCAAATTTTATTAGAAATTATTAAAGTTGAGATTGACTTACGGTGCCATACCAATACCATATGTAATTATTAGAGTTGAGATTGACTTTCGGTGCCATACCATATCTAATTATTAAGTTTACCACTCTGATCCTATTTATAAGTCCCTTTTGACCAAAAAAATTTGGTCATATTTATAAGTCCTCTTTGAGGAAAGAGATGACATTATAATGATTTTCGACATATTAATTATACCAATAAAGATAGAGAGAAGAAATAGTTAAAGATCTTCAATCATAAATGAGGGTAAAATTTCAATTTTACCCTATAATCATTAAGCCAACTACCTCTCCTTGGTATGTGTGTTTTGGTCAAAAAAAGACTTATAAATAGGACCAGAGTGATATAATTTAAGTAACTCTAAATTAAAAAGTACTTTACGCGCCAGGAAGGGGTCGAACCTTCGACCTTCTGCTTAGGAAACAGACGCTCTATCCACTGAGCTACAGGCGCTGAATTAGTAGGGGCTAAGCCTTATATATATTTGTTTACAATAATGTAACGTAAGGTGGGCCAAGAGCCCAAAATCAAGTTTCAAGTGAACCAAAAATTTAAAGGTTATGGTACAAAAATACACATATAAAGTGCACCAACACTAAGTGTTTTTGTGTGTGTGTAAAAGTGACTTTGTTGTTAAAAAAAGTGGAGCAAAAATACACATTGACCGTTAGTTTAACTTTTCTGTATTTTTAAGACAGATATGGATAATAACTTAACTAAATTTCATCACAGCTAGCCGTGAAGAACTAAAGAAAATTACAAATGACATAGATAGATATTTTGGATATTACAGTTCAGCCATTCTCTCTCCCAATCCCAATTTTACAGATCAAGCCACCCATCTCCGCTGTTGCCGTGGGCTCTTTTCTGTAATTTTCTCTAGTTCTCCACTACCAGCTCGGATGAAATTTAGTTGAGTTATCGTCCATGCCAGCCTTAAAAATACAAAAAAAGTCAAACTAACAGTCAATGAGTATTTTTGCTTCACTTTTGTAACCACAGTCATTTTTTCACTTAAAAAAACACTGATGCACTTTTGAAAAACCACATGTGTATTCAATGACAAAATCATAAATAATAAAACAAGTAGAATTAAATTTCAAGTAGTAAAAATTTAGGAACTAAATTATAACTTTGAGTCAAAACTAGTCAGTTTTATCATCGGATGCGTTCTTCATGACTACATCCACATATGACTATATATTTATTTTTCTTATTTTGTTGATTTAAAAGTTTGGGCAGCTTCCTGCAATGGACATAGTATCCCTAAGACATTTTCCCCTATTATCATAAACCTCTCATTTTTTACATGACTATTAAACACGGTGAGATTTATTTAAAAGTTTTCACTTCACTTCATATCAAAATACATTCAATTGGATCAGCGTTTTCATTTTCTATACGTTGGCAAATGAACTTTTTTGTGTGTGGCAACACTCTGCATCAGCCTTACTGCTTCTTCAGCACCCGAAAGCATATTCCTTTTCCTCATTTTCAAGCAATGTTTTTTATTAAATAATCTTATTGATTTCGGATGATTCTAGCTCATTTTCCAATTCGTTTTATGATTTTGATTGAATAATCATGAATAAAAAATAATTTTTGAATGATATTCAAATTCATTAAATATTTTGAATAAATATAAAATTGGACAACCAGAATTGAAAGTTTAGGTGTCTTGTTAATTTCAAGTAGGTATTAACTGCTACTCTATATGAATGAATTTGAAATTTGATTATATCAACAACAAAAAAATTGAAATTTGATTTTGAACGTTGCAATTTTAAATTCAAATTGATTATGATGATTTTAAATGCCTAATTCTTGTATAAAAGCCGAGATCCAGCTCCATAAGTTGAACCCAAACCCTCTGATCCTAAATATAAAATAAAATTGATTTTTTTTTAAGAGATTAAAGAAATTAAATAATCATATCATATATTATATATCATTAGGTGATATATCAGTTTATATGTTACGAAAAATAATTTGTAAAAAAAATGATATTTTAAAGTAATTTAATTAACTTTCTTAATATATATATATATATATTTTTTTAAAAAAAAAACAACTACGGCAGCAGTACAAATTGTTTGCTAATTCGGAAGTACAGAGAACGAATTGGGTGAGGAGATTTGTTTTGGATGGTCCAGAAAAGAGAGAGCGCTCCTTACATTTTTTTTTTCTTTTTTATTATTCACAAAATTGAGCGCCTCGCGGGGAAAAGGAACCAAGTGCAGGGGTCCGGAGAAGCGTTTCTGGACTACACCACAAGCTTATTACAAGACGCTAACAAAAACAAATGTCTAGGAATTGCAGATTGGAAAAAAAAAAAAAAAACAGCAGGACCCTCTCCGCCTTCAGAAAGAAGTTTTAAAGAAAGGAAGCGACTTACAGAGCAATGTGGTATATATACAACCTAAGTCTAGGCGTCAACGAATGCAGCAGGATCCAAAGGCCTTACAGTATCCGGAAAATCTGATCTCTGTCCGGCGAGGGAGTAATAGGCAAGAATATGGGCTGGATGCTCCACCGAGACAAGATCACCTGCATGATTATGAATACTGACTCGCCTGGAAGGAATGAGCTCAATATTCCAAAATGGGCGAGCCATGGCCAAAAGATCTCGCCCCGACGCAGACACTCCATAGCCTTGCACCCAGAGATACCTGAGGGAAGTGAGTCGGGTGGTGGCAACGGCCAGAGCATACTCGCTGAAGAAGGCGCAGCCCCTCATTTCGAGCTTCTGAAGGCTGGGGCAGCCCCTTGAAAATTCCAACAGCCCTGCATCCGACACCCCCACGTACCCCAGCAGAATCCATCTCACATTTTGACTGTATTGCCCGATATATCCCAGGCCCACATCCGTCAATCCCCCAGGTCTCAGATACAGCGCAAATCTCCTAAGCTTGTCACACCCCATCAGCAAGGCCCTCACTCCGTTGTCCAGTGGCAAGTCCGTTATTCTCTCTTCCCTGTCCAACAGCACTAGTCTGAAATCGCACATGTTTTTCAGGTGTGCCCCAATTTGCTCCAGAGCTGCATTTGTGATATCTGATACATAAACTGCCAGATATTCTAGTTCTGGACATCCCTGCGACAGAGCAATTAATCCTCTCTGAGAAACAACCCCTTCTTCATCCTCCATTCCTTGATCATCATCGCCTCGTTCAATCCTCAGCCTTTTTAGCTTCTTGCAAAACTGAGCAAGAACTTCTAATCCTCTGTCTCCGATTACATTCCTTGACTGTCCATCAGGGGAAAAAACTAGTTGAAATTATCTGTTGCCCCTCAATGATTTCATCCATTTCAATCATTATAACATCTTAAAACTTTTCAGGTTTCCTCTTGTCTATAATTAAGGAGCTTCGAATCAATATATGCAGCCATGATTATTATTCTGGATTCCCAGGATACAGATGCATGCATATGCATCCTTGCATGTGTGTGAGTAAAAAAGTTATCAATGGACGGGTGAAGGCAAATGTTGAAGTAAAGCAAGAGAGGTTAGAAGACAACAAAAACGAAGATTTTAACATTCATTGCAATGATCTGAAATAAGCAACTTGAATTGAGAAACATCTCTAGGAACTGACCTCAAGGATTTCCAAGTTTGGGCACCTTTGGATTAGTATACAATGATCTTCTGTATCCAGCATCGCATAGAGGAGATCCAACTTTTTGAGCACGGATGCAAAGGGAAAAACAATCGGCATTTCATTCTTTCCTATATAGGTTAAACCCAATCGATTTAACTTCGCAGGTAATGATACAGTGGAGTACTTGTCCGGATGCTCATTGTAAGAACCTCCACAAAATTCTTCTAGAGCAGTTGCGTGTCGAAAGAAGTTTATGAGATCCAAGATTTCACAATCAGTGATTTTCACAGAGGCTAAATTAGGGCAATTTTTAGCTATAAGTTCAAGGTCTTGAATCTTGACATTGGCAATATCTGTCAAGTAAAAATTTAGAGCCTCAAGAACTGTATTATTTGTCGCAAGCTGATGTAACCATTCACCATCACGTTCAATAATTGTGCTCTCCTCTAAAAACAAAACTTTTAAAGCCCTACGCAATGGGAAAAACAAGTTTCAACAAGAGTAATGCTCATCCATAGCAGGCATAAAATCAGATAAGAATGGGCTCAGGCTGATAAACTGAAAACATTCTTATACACAACTAACAAAATACGGTCAGAAGCTTATGTCCAAATGCAGTAAGATGTCATCTTAGTTGTGTCCGTGGTCGTGGAAAGAGCCAAGGAAACTAAATGAGGCTATAGATGACAGCATATGAATTCAGTAACAATAGCAGTAACACATTGTCCCTAAGCTGTAGAACTTTACCATTTTCTCATACAAGATATACAAAATAAAGATGAATGATTTTCACTAAAAAGAAACAGCACACAAGCGAAACAATGTAAGCATTGGAAGAAAAGAAAGCTAATAACACTAAAACGCAGCTGCTATCAACAAATGGTAACGAGAGAATTGAAAGAAAAAACATCAAGATGAATGAGGCAAAATAAAAGTTGGCAGTAACTGAAGGACTTAACCATCTACAAGCAAGACGAAAAAATCTTCAGAGATAATAAGTTGAATGTATTAATTAAACCAGTTTAAAGCAATAAATAGAGGTCATCCACACCAAAGATATGAGACATCGGATCCTACATTTAAAATTTTAAGTAATAAACAAGGAGTAACCACTTCACGTCATATGGTCAGAATTAGACTGCAGCAAGTTTCTATGAAGTATAGTTAGAAGATACTTAAATTTCAGAGCAAAAGGAATGAGATGAGCTTGAATCTTTCATGCAACATATAGTTAGAGATCCAAAAACCAAAAGTACCCAAAAAAAAGAAAAACATTGCCAAATGATCTCCTACGTCTCTTCTAAGACTTTAACAAGGGTTTCAACTCCACAAAGACAACCTAAGTTTCCCCCCTGACCATGCATGGAAGATTAATTTCGTAAACAAAGCATTGTCTTGGTTTGTCCAGTGCATAAAAGAATTGATGTCCTTAACAATAATAGCTTCCATAATAATGTCCCAGACAAATAAGCCAAAATGAGCCAATCAAGATTCAGTGTAAGTTTCAGATAAACCTATTTTGCTGACAAATTATCGTAGATTAGATGATAATTGTCCCCAACACCAGATGATTTGGCAGAAACGGCTTATTCTTAGGGAATGTAAGCTTCCAACCACACAATTCAAACCACAAGATAATAGCAACAAAAAGGGTTTGCAAAGCAAACAAGAACACCTGGCATTGCTCACAACAGCCTCTAAATGTATTTCACGATATTTGCAACCAAGAGACAAAGGTTGTGAAAATGCAGTCCAACTGCATGAAAATCATATTACAGAATCAAAGATATCAACGAAAGGATATCCATTCAGAGAGAAAAAGTACTCGAACTCTCAAACTACTACAATCACGAGTGAGATTTTGATACATGCTCAACCGGATATGCACCAACTTCTTCCTCCTCTAACTGTAGAACCAGGTAAGTTACCTAGCTCACAGGTTAGTTTATATTAAGCACAAAAGTCACAAACTCATCCAGATGGCCAGATGGGCAAGGCAACCAATCATGATTTTATAGTTGAACTTGAAAGTTGGAATTGATTAACTTCAATTAAATCACTAAATTTACGCAAGTGAGAAAGAAAATCCTATAAATTTCAATTATAAGCCTCCAAAGTCCGCACTATATGAAAACGACCAGTCAAATTACCTGCAAGACCGGCCAATATGGTAAAGGCCATCCGTGGAAAACCCAGAACACTTGTCGAGTTTGAGAGCTTGCAGGACATGCCCCCGAGTTCGAGCGACAAGCTCAAGATCCGAGTCCTTCACAATCATGCGCCGAAAGTGGAGGGACTTCAAGCAATCGAAATATTCAGCAATCTCCCTCACCCAAGGCGTCACGTAGCCTCCCCAATCCTCCGGTATCAAATTGAACATCGCCGCTCTCGGCTTCCCTTTCAGCTTCAGAGACTCCAGGTGCGGAAATCTCCGCCGGAGCCGGTCCGGGGTTGTCGTGTAGCACAGAGCAATTGTAACGTGCTTCCGCGTCAACGAATCAAGCTCGTACCATCGCCGGCAAACTTGAGAAACCGCATCCCGGTCTTTGGGGTCGTGAATATAAGGCATAACACAGTCTAGCACTACATCGGAGAATCGAGCACACATTCTGCTCCCGTTTCGATCCCCTTTATCCATAGAAAGATTTGTAATTGTGCAAAAAGAATCAAGAAAATGCTTGGAAGGGCCAAAAATTTCACACCCAGAGCTAAAGAAAGTGGATTTCTGGATTGAATTAAAAGAAACAGTTCCAAGATCTAAACCTGAGGATAAAGATCGGTTCCGAAGCTTCAAGATTCCACTGTCACAAGTAGCTCTAGGAAACAACTAAAATGAAAGATCACGTAAAAACCAGAATAGACGCCAATAGTTCAGTATATCGAAAAGCAACAGAACCGGACCATCGCACTTTCAACCGGGGACAGCACACCAACCATAGCGCCGCAAATTCGAAATACGTGGAGGGCGCAAAAGGGTTCTGGCAGGAAAGAGGACAGAGAAGAAAGTTGAGGTTAATGAACGATGAAGTTGAGGTGTATCAAGCAGCGAGTTTTGCACGGAAGAAGAGCCAATCGGATCGGGAATGAATCGCAGACTCGACCAATAGCAGAGGGAGGGAGGAGCGGGTTAGTGCTGCAAAAGTTGAAGCCGAACGCATCGTGGGAAGAGGCTAATTGACGGTTAAGATTGAAGGAATCAGGAAGAATCGGACGGCAAGAGTGAGAACAGTTTGAGAGAAATGATTGAACGGGACCATGAGCGGGCCGGGGGCAGAGTAAATAATAGAAGTGTATTAAAGACTAGATTTTCATAATCTAATCCCTATTGCATCTTTTAAACTTGGGTTTGACCGTTTTGTAAGACAAGCAAGTGAGTGCGGTTTATTTAATTATGATTAGTTTGTTACCATTAGTACTGTTATGGGTTATTGTTATTGTTATTATTGGGGTCTCTTTCCATTAATTTTATTGTATTAGTTTCCTACCAACTAAAACAGGTAGTTGGAGTGATGATTTGAGTTGATGCAAGTTATATTTCAAATATACAAAAGGGAATTTAAATAGTCCCCTTGTCATTTTTATTCGATCATCCCATCCTTATCACTGAGGGGGGGGGGGGGGAATGGTTTTAATTTAATATTTTATAAAATTATAACTTTTTAATAGTTCAAATTTATTTTTGTATGTAATGATATAATCATAATTTTATAACATAGTAAATAATAACCTTATGTTTTGTAATCTAAGTAACGATGAGAATAAATGAGATGATTTTTAAAAAACAAAAAACAAAAGATGAGAGAATGGAGGGGGGTGGGGAGTG